>CAKJTW010000001.1:99112500-108580888 GCA_917880005.1 Nanger dama
GAAGCTAAAGCAAAAACAATACCCAGCTGTGGATGTGACTGGTGATAGAAGCAAGGTCTGATGCTGTAAATAGGAACCTGGAATGTCAGGTCCATGAATCAAGGCAAATTAGAAATGCTCAAACAAGAGATGGCAAGAGTGAACATCGACATTCTAGGAATCAGCGAACTAAAATAGACTGGAATGGGTGAATTTAACTCAGATGACCATTATATCTACTACTGCGGGCAGGAATCCCTTGGAAGAAATGGAGTAGCCATCATGATCAACAAAAGAGTCCAAAATGTAGTACTTGGATGCAGTCTCAAAAACGACAGAATAATCTCTGTTTGTCTCCAAGGCAAACCATTCTGTATCACGGTAACCCAAGTATGCCCCAACCAGTAACACTGAAGAAACTGAAGTTGAAAGGTTCTATGAAGACCTACAAGACCTTTTAGAACTAACACCCAAAAAGATGTCCTTTTCATTACAGGGGACTGGAATGCTAAAGTAGGAAGTCAAGAAACACCTGGAGTAACAGGCAAATTTGGCCTTGGAATGCAGAATGAAGCAGGGCAAAGACTAATAGCATTTTGCCAAGAAAATGCACAGGTCATAGCAAACACCCTCTTCCAACAACACAAGAGAAGACTCTACAATTGACATCAACCAGACGGTCAACACCAAAATCAGATTGATTATATTCTTTGCAGCCAAATATGGAGAAGCTCTATACAGTCAACAAAAACAAGGCCAGGTGCTGACTGTGGCTCAGATCATGAACTCCGTATTATCAAATTCAGGCTTAATTTGAAGAAATTAGGGAAAACCACTAGACCATTCAGGTATGACCTAAATAAAATCCCTTATGATTATACAGTGGAAGTAAGAAATAGCTTTAAGGGACTAGATCTGATAGATAGAGTGCCTGATGAACTATGGAATGAGGTTCTTGAAATTGTATAGGAAACAGGGATCAAGATCATCCCTATGGAAAAGAAATGCAAAAAAGCAAAATGGCTTTCTGGGGAGGCCTTACAAATAGTTGTGAAAGGAAGAGAGGCAAACAGCAAAGGAGAAAAGTAAAGATATAAACATCTGAATGCACAGTTCCAGAGAATAGAAAAAAGAGATAAAAAGCCTTCTTCAGTGATCAATGCAAAGAAATAGAGGAAAAGAACAGAATGGGAAAGACTAGAGATCTCATCAAGAAAATCAGATACCAAGGGATGATTTCATGAAAAAATGGGCTCAATAAAGGACAGAAATGGTATGGGCCTAACAGAAGCAGAAGATATTAAGAAGAGGTGGCAAGAATACACAGAAGAACTGTACAAAAATATCTTCATGACCCAGATAATCATGATGGTGTGATCACAAATCTAGAGCCAGACTTCCCGGAATGTGAAGTCAAGTGGGCCTTGGAAAGCATTGGTATGAACAAAGCTAATGGAGGTGATGGAATTCCAGTAGAGCTATTTCAAATCCTGAAAGATGATGCTGTGAAAATGCTGCACTCAATATGCCAGCAAATTAGGAAAACTCAGCAGTGGCCACAGGACTGGAAAAAGTCAGTTTTCATTCCAATTCCAAAGAAAGGCAATGCTAAAGAATGCTCAAACTACTGCACAATTGCACTCATCTCACATGCTAGTAAAGTAATGCGCAAAATTCCAAACCAGGCTTCAGCAGCAATATGTGAACCATGAACTTCCTGATGTTCAAGCTGGTTTTAGAAAAGGCAGAGGAACCAGAGATTAAATGGTCAACATCTGCTGGATCATGGAAAAAGCAAGAGAGTTCCAGAAAAACATCTATTTCTGCTTTATTGACTATGCCAAAGCCTTTAACTGTGTGGATCACAATAAACTGTGGAAAATTCAAGAGATGGAAATATCAGACCACCTGACCTGCCTCTTGAGAAATCTGTATGCAGGTCAGGAAGCAACAGTTAGAACTGGACATGGAACAAAAGACTGGTTCCAACTAGGAAAAGTAGTATGTCAAGGCTGTATATTGTCACCCTGCTTATTTAACTTATATGCAGAGTACATCACGAGAAACGCTGGGCTGGAAGAAAACACAAGCTGGACTCAAGCTTGTCGGGAGAAATATCAATAATCTCAGATATGCAGATGACACCACCCTTATGACAGAAAGTGAAGAGGAACTAAAAAGCCTCTTGATGAAAGTGAAAGTGGGAAGTGAAAAAGTTGCCCTAAAGTTCAACATTCAGAAAACAAATATCATGGCATCTGGTCCCATCTCTTCATGGGAAATAGATAGGGAAACAGTGTCAGACTTTTTTTTTTTTTTTTTTTGGCTCCAAAATCACTGCATATGGTGATTGCAGCCATGAAATTAAAAGACGCTTACTCCTTGGAAGAAGAGTTATGACCAACCTCGGTAGTATATTCAAAAGCAGAGACATTACTTTGCAAACTAAGGTCCATCTTGTCAAGGCTATGGTTTTTCCTGTAGTGTCTGGGCGAGGACCGCTCGGCCCTTGGTGATTCCCTCGGGCTGCGGGCGTCAGTGGGATCCTCCATCCAGGGTCCTTGGCCTCCGCGGCTCCCTTGCGATTGCCCAGCCATCCCAGTGGCGCTTGGGGGCCACGCGGGGCTGGGATCCGAGCGGGGTTGACGCCCAGGCTGCCAGACCCTGCCCCAAAGTTAGGGCGCAAATCCAAGATCTTACACCCCACGCTCCTAGCACGGTGAGTGGGAAGAGATACATTACTCACTACGTAACTTAAGATGACTGCCGCTTGACAGTGAATTAGGGCAGATCGCCTTTCTCCTTTCTCAACATGAGTCCTCAGGGTCACAAGTTCCTCACTCTCTAAGCCACAGACCGACTGACAGTTCCCTAAAGAAGAGGCTGAGCTGTTGCTTCTAAATTCTCAAAATCTAGCAATGTGCCTGAGTATAGAAGGTACATGGTGGGAGAGAGTCTTAGATGAGCAGAAGGAACTGATACAAGGAGGAAGTTCAGTTCAGTTCAGTCGTGTCTGACTCTTCGCGACCCTATGGATCGCAGCATGCCAGGCCTCCTTGTCCATCACCATCTCCTGGAGTTCACTCAGACCCATGTTCATCGAGTCCATGATGCCAGCCAGCCATCTCATCCTCTGTCGTCCCCATCTCCTCCTGCCCCCAATCCCTCCCAGCATCAGAGCCTTTTCCAATGAGTCAACTCTTCTCATGAGGTGGCCAAAGTACTTGAGTTTCAGCTTTAGCATCATTCCTTCCAAAGAAATCCCAGGGTTGATCTCCTTCAGAATGGACTGGTTGGATCTCTTTGCAGTCCAAGGGACTCTCAAGAGTCTTCTCCAACACCTCAGTTCAAAAGCATCAATTCTTCAGTGCTCAGCTTTCTTCACAGTCCAACTCTCACATCCATACATGACCAGAGGAAAAACCATAGCCTTGACTAGACGGGCCTTTGTTGGCAAAGTAATGTCTCTGCTTTTGAATATGCTATCTAGGTTGGTCATAACGTTTCTTCCAAGGAGTAAGCATCTTTTAGTTTCATGGCTACAGTCACCATCTGCAGTGCTGAGTGTTTTCCTCTATTATTAGACAACTTTCTAAATGACCATTTCTCCCAGGCTCTAGCAAGCAAGGGCACACCAGAAACTGAAATAATATTTTTGTTGTTTTATTCTCCAACATCAGTGTCTGATTAAGGGGCTTAGCCATCCCCCCATGCCTCACCTCATTTTGGATCTAACAGCACAAAACACAGAAGGGCTGATCATTCTTCCCTCCTTCACTGCAGGTGATCCAAAGTGCTTGCCCTGACAGCAGGGACATGGCAGTAGACTTGTCACTGATGTTATTACAGCCAGCTAATGATAGGTATTGTCTCAAAGATGGGGTTGTGGCATAAATCAAATCCTCTAGAGGCATACAAGCAGCCATGCTTATTAACAGATTACATTCATGGGGGATGGACAGGAGTTTGAATTCACACTCTACATTGATGTTAACTCTCTCATCTTTTTAAAACTATCTTATCACATGTTATAGTAGAATCTGGAAAAGTCCAAAGCAACAGGACATTCCGCAGAGTGGCATAGTGTTCCGTATAATAACCAGACTGGGTCTGCAGGAAGTGACTAGTGTCTTGGAGGCCTTGATAAAACAAACGGACTCTGAAAGGGGTACAAAGATAGATATATAACTTTCAGGGGCCCTATGGTCAGGGACATGCTAAGATAGCCCTTCCAAAGCAAAGGATGAAGCAATCCATCTTTCCCTCCCAGAGCTAATATGGTATGCTTTTCTGAATTCTTAAAGCAGCATTTTCCATGCTTGGGAATACTGCTTTAACCCATATGGCAGTTAACATTAAAGGCCACTAGCTGTGTGGAGAAAAGAGCAAGAAAACAGTCTGAAGTAGGTCTGGGCTGCAGTACAAGCAGGCTTGCTGTTTTGAGGGAGAATCTTGTGAAATTAGAGCTATCCATGGTGAGAAAAGATGCCAGGAGTTACGTAAGCCCCAGGCTGTGGGTATTAATGTCAAAGTTTATTCTGAAGAACAAAAATTATTCAGATCCTTTTTCGTCATGTGAAACTCAATAATTAAGTCTTATTTTTTGCATAAAATCTATGATTTTCATTAATATTTTAAGAGGCTGATAAAAATTATGGCAACACAAATTTCTACTATCTTAACTTAATCTATTTAAAGGTTGAAATTTGTTAAATCATACTGTGAAAGGTATCTTATTAAAATTCATAGAAAATCTTAATGCTACCCTTTCTACACGAGTTCATTGACTCCTCAGCTCCTGCAGGGACTGTCCCCTGGTTTAAAACAGACCTCTGTGATCCCCATTCTTCTCTCTCTAGTCATAGCATATTCTGTCTAAACCAATGATTCTCAAACTTTGCACCACATTAGAATCACCTAAGGAGATTTTAAACAGTCTGCTGTAAAGGCCACACTCTATACCAAGTTAATCAGAATCTCTGGTGGAATTCAGACATCAGTTTTTGTTGTTTTTTTTTTTAAACTCTGTTGGCGATTCCAATTAGAAGCCAAGCTTGATAACCAGTGATATACCCTTTTAAAATGTCATTACACACTTGCTGTTTCCTTACATGCTTGCATGCATGCTAAGTCACTTCAGTCATGTCCAACTCTGTGTGACCTCATAGTCTTATAGCCCCCTCAGTTTCCTCTATCCATGGGATTCTCCAAGCAAAAATACTGGAGTGGTTTGTCATGCCCTTCTCCAGGGGATCTTCCCAACCCAGGGATAGAAACTACATCTCTTATGTCTTCTGCATTAGCAGGTGGGTTCTTTACCACTAACGCCACCTGGACACCCCAACAAAAATAATTTTCCTGAGCAAATGGACTTCCCTGTGCTATCACTCATTTACCTAACTGTATATAGAGAGATTTATTATGTGTTTTGTTAGTTGATGAAAACAGGTTTTTCAGTATTTTAAACTTCATTAATATTTCTGGGCATTTGGATCTACCAGATATAGTGTCACGCGAGTATATGTTCCTCGGTTCTTTGTCTCATCACAGCAAAGATTTGGAGTGATGGACATTAAAGCCCCCTCTGCGTGTCACAGCTCTCAGGTCTTGGATAGACCGTATTATAGCTCTCAGGTCTCCAGTGGACCGTGTTATAACTCTTAGACAAATCAGTGTTACAGCTCAGTGTTACAGGTCTATTTTATTTCGAAGATAGCAGGAAAATCCATCGTTGAGGCATGAGGGCATGAGGGCACGTCGATCCAAAGACAGGAGGAGAAGAGATCCAAAGACAGGAGGAGAAGAGATCCAAAAACAGGAGGAGAAGAGATCCAAAAACAGGAGGAGAAGAGCGCCCCAGCATGCAAGAGAGAGAGAGCACGGTGGCACTGGAGAGAGCCAGCACTAGCTTGGCTCCTCTGTTTATATGTTTATCTCTCCCTGGGCCTGTCCTATGTAAATTGGGCCAGCCAGGAGTGTTGTTTGTTTTACCTGAGGTCCTCACTCCAGTCCTTGGATCTTCTTTTACCAGCTTTTCCCTTCTTTGTCTTTTAGCACTGCCATTTTGGACTTCTTTTCCCTATTCTACCGACCTAACAATAGAAAATATTTTATTATCTGAATATCTAACAATCCTAGAATATCTGAAAATCCTAAAGTTTTTCTTAAATGGAATCTCCTAAATCTTCGCATTCCTAATAAGGATAAAATAATTCTAAATGTGGAGAATTTCACTAGTATTACAAAAATTCATTCTCTAAAAGCAGAAATCAAACACACACAAAAAGTGGAAATTTAGCTACCTTTTACATCCCAAATGGCATTAGCCTTTGAAAACAATTATTCACATGGAAACTTTGGGTTGCTTTGTTTATTTACAAAATGTCTATTCTCAGCAGTAGGATTTCAGAATGTTGACCTCTGTATTTTATTGCAGTTATCATTTATACTTCAAAATTCCTTATATATAATTGATCATCTTCCCCAACCTAACTCTAAGTCTTTATTGCATTCTGAATGCTTTCTCAAAGTTGTCCTTTTCATCACCACCTTTACTTTGCTATCTGATCACTTCTAGGCATGCCAGTTAACTCAATGATATAATCATTTACAATAAATTGCCACATGTGCTAAACAATTATTGCAAAAAGGAAGACTCAAAAATAAACAGCCTGGTGACTCCTCTTGTCTGTCAGCTGAGTTTGCCTTCCTTTTGCATTTCCCTTTTCAATCAATTCCACATTCTAGCCTGGAATGATTCTTTCCAAAGCATCACTTTAATTAGGTCATTTCTCTGCTCAAAACTTAAGATGCAAATTATTACCTATAATTTTACTATTATATTTTTACATTTAGGTATTTTAACTTTTTTTTAATACTTTATTCTACGTTACAATACTGTATTTGTTTTGCCATACACTGACATGAATCAGCCACAGGTGTACACGATCTCCCAATGTCAAAGCCCCCTCCCACCTCCTACCCCACATCATCTCCCTGGATCATCCTATGCACCAGCCCCAAGCATCCTGCATCCTGCATTGAACATAGACTGGCACTTCGTTTCTTATATGATAGTATACCTATTTCAATGCCATTCTCCCAAATCATCCCACCCTCTCCCTCTCCCTCAGAGTCCAAAAGTCCATTCTATACCTCTGTGTCTCCTTTGCTGTCTCACATACAGGGTCATCATTACTATCTTTCTAAACTCCATATATATGTCTGAGTATACTGTATTGGTGTTTTTCCTTCTGGCTTACTTCACTCTGTATAATCAGCTCCAGTTTCATCCATCTCATTAGAACTGAGTCAAATTTATTCTTTTTAAGGGCTGAGTAGTACTCCATTGTGTATATGTACCACAGATTTCTTATCCATTCATCTGTTGATGGACATCTAAGTTGTTTCCATGTCCTGGCTATTATAAACAGCACTGCAATGAACATTGGGGTACATGTGTCTCTTTCAGTTCTGGTTTCCTCAGTGTGTATGCCCAGCAGGGGATTGCTGGGTCATAAGGCAGTTTTATTTGCAATTTTTAAGGAATCTCCACACTGTTTTCCATAATGGCTGTACTTGTTTGCATTCCCACCAGCAGTGTAAGAGGGTTCCCTTTTCTCCACATCCTCTCCAGCATTTATTGCTTGTAGACTTTTGGATCGCAGCCATTCTGACTGGTGTGAAATGGTACCTCATTGTGGTCTTGATTTGCATTTCTCTGATAATGAGTGATGTTGAGCATCTTTTCACGTGTTTGTTAGCCATCAATATGTCTTCTTTGGAGAAATGCCTATTTAGTTCTTTGGCCCATTTTTTTACTGGATCATTTATTTTTCTGGATTTGAGCTGCATAAGTTGCTTGTATATCTTTGAGATTAGCTGTTTGTCAGTTGTTTCATTTGCTATTGTTTTCTCCCACTCAGAAGGCTGTCTTTTCACCTTGCTTATAGTTTCCTTTGTTGTGCAGAAGCTTTTAATTTTAATTAGATCCCATTTGTTTATTTTTGCTTTTATTTCCAGTATACTGGGAGGTGGATCATAGAGGATCCTGCTGTGATTTATGTCGGAGAGTGTTTTGCCTGTGTTCTCCTCTAGGAGTTTTATAGTTTCTGGTCTTACATTTAGATCTTTAATCCATTTTGAGTTTATTTTTGTGTATGGTGTTAGAAAGAGATCTAGTTTCATTCTTTTACAAGTGGTTACCAGTTTTCCCAGCATCACCTGTTAAAGAGACTGTCTTTATTCCATTGTATATTCTTGTCTCCTTTGTCGAAGATAAGGTGTCCATAGATGTGTGGATTTATCTCAGGGCTTTCTATTTTTGTTCCAATGATCTATATTTCTGTCTTTGTGCCAGTACCATACTGTCTTAATGACTGTGGCTTTGTAGTAGAGCCTGAAGTCAGGCAAGTTGATTCCTCCAGTTCCATTCTTCTTTCTCAAGATTGTTTTGGCTATTCGAGGTTTTTTGTATTTCCATACAAATCTTGAGATTATTTGATCTAGTTCTGTGAAAAATACTGCTGGTAACTTGATAGGAATTGCATGGAATCTGTAGATTGCTTTGGGTAGTATACTCATTTTCACTATATTGATTCTTCCAACCCATGAGCATGGTATATTTCTCCATCTATTAGTGTCCTCTTTGATTTCTTTCATCAGTGTTTTATAGTTTTCGATATATAGGTCTTTAGTTTCTTTAGGTAGGTATATTCCCAAGTATTTTATTCTTTTCGTTGCATTGGTGAATGGGATTGTTTCCTTGACTTCTTTTTCTACTTTCTCATTATTAGTGTATAGGAATGCAAGGGATTTCTGAGTGTTGATTTTATATCCTGCAACTTTACTATATTCATTGATTAGCTCTAGTAGTTTTCTGGTCGAGTCTTTAGGATTTTCTATATAGAGGTTCATGTCATCTGCAAACAGTGAGAGTTTTACTTCTTCTTTTCCAATTTGAATTTCTTTTATTCCTTTTTCTGCTCTGATTGCTGTGGCCCAAAACTTCCAGAACTATATTGAATAGTAGTGGTGAAAGTGAGCACCCTTGTCTTGTTCCTGACTTTAGGGGAAATGGTTTCAAATTTTCACCATTGAGGATAATGTTAGCTGTGGGTTTGTCATATATAGCTTTTATTATGTTGAGGTACGTTCCTTCTATTCCTGCTTTCTGGAGAGTTTTTATCATAAATGGATGTTGAATTTTGTTGAAGGCTTTCTCTGCATCTATTGAGATAATCATCTGATTTTTATTTTTCAATTTGTTAATGTGGTGAATTACATTGATTGACTTGCGGATATTGAAGAATCCTTGCATCCCTGGGATAAAGCCCACTTGGTCATGGTGTATGATCTTTTTAATGTGTTGCTGGATTCTGATTGCTAGGATTTTGTTAAGGATTTTTGCATCTATGTTCATCAGTAATATTGGCCTGTAGTTTTCTTTTTTTTGTGGCATCTTTGTCAGGTTTTGGTATTAGGGTGATTGTGGCCTCATAGAATGAGTTTGGAAGTTTACCTTCCTCTGCAATTTTCTGGAATAGTTTCAGTAAGATAGGTGTTAGCTCTTCTCGAAATTTTTGGTAGAATTCAGCTGTGAAGCCGTCTGGACCTGGGCTTTTGTTTGCTGGAAGATTTCTGATTACAGTTTCAATTTCCATGCTTGTGATGGGTCTGTTAAGATTTTCTAGAATTTGATATATAAATTTTCTTCAAATATTCTAAACTTTGTATAGGACATTTCTCAATTAAGTTAAGGACATTTCTATTTTCTCTATTGGAATTATGGAACATTTATTTATCTGTTGTGCTTTAACCAGTCAGTCATTTAGGCACTTATTTCCCTTTTTGACTTCCAAGCAAATCCTTTTCCAAATATAGAAGGTTTATATCTGGAAAGTTTAATTTTTCTTTTTAAATATACATGGGTATTCTCCCTCATTTTTCTAAGCAACAGACCTGTTTTTCTTGGCAGGAGGGAATTTATTTTCCACAGAAAAGTTGTGCATAGATTTCCTGTCTTCTTGTTTTGTTTTGTGTTTTTTTTGTTTGTTTGTTTGTTTGTTTTTCCCCAGAAGGCCAAAATACTGGTGGGATTAATTATGTGGCTGAGGGGAGACCAGGGAGAGCACTATCCTGAGGATGGAAGAGAAAGAGTGAAAAAGACAAGGGTAGCCCATGAATGGGAGAAGAGATGGGCTGGTGGCCCATTACCAGAAATACTGTCAGGACAAGGATAAAGATCTCAGAAAACAACAGCTTGATTTCTAAGACACCTGGCAAGGACAGACTTTGGGTGTCTAGTTTCCAGCACAACCAAAGAGTCTCCAGTCCAACTTGGCATAGAATAGCAGCATTCAAGTGGCTTTAGTCTTGAACCACCTTTAATCTGAATACAATACTTGTGCATTTTTGCACATCCAAAAGTGAAGAATAACATATTGCATCCACCTTCATAGATGCCATCTATCCTTCAAGACTGACTTTAAAATATGCCTTTACTCTAAGAGTTTTCTTAAATACTTGTGGTTTAATTCATTCCTTTTTCTGTATATCAATTTCATTTGGTGATTATAGTTCTCTTCACTTTTTGATACTTAAAAATATTTTAAAATAATTACTTATAAGAGAATGGTGAGCCTGCAAATAGTGTTCATGGTTTCAACCAACCCATTACTAGTTTCCTACATCTCTTAGCATTTTCTTTGCACCAGGATTGCTTCCTGAACAGGTTTACTAACTAACATTAGTAACTGTTTATTACCTTTGTAATTTAGCTTTTTTTTAAAAAAAAATATGAGGCAAGTTCAGAATAAGTATGAAATATATAACCTACAATCTGAAAAGGAAATAAATGCTCTGGCAGTCAGCTGATATTCTTATGGAAATGCTCTACCTTCCTGGTTAAGTTTCCTTGGTTAAACACATTTTAGATCACATTAAAATTGAAAAGACTCCAAAAAGAAAATATTAAGTCTCATTAAACTTTACAGTAATTTTTAAAATGCAAAATTCTATATCACTTATATATTGCAAATACAAGTCAAGATCTGCATGCTATATTGATTTCTGTGATATAGCAATCTTCCTTAATCCCGGCTCCTGGATGCCCAATCTATACAGCTGAAAACTTTAAATCTCCGTGTCCAGGTTGAGCTGTGCCTGAGGTTCTGAGATAAATCATGCCCTTAGTTCAGGATGCAGACCTGCTTTACAGCTGGCTGGCTCCAGCCCAAGGCAGGTAATTAGATTTTTATCCAGCTCCTAACAACAATCATTCCCTTGAGGACACTGGTCGTTTCTGCTTGGTCCTTTAGTCTTTCTGCTATCCAAACAGTATGCTAGATATTTCACACACAGTATTTCATTTAAAACAGAGGAGGGCACGGGATGGTTTCAGAATAAATTATTTAAATATAACAGTAAAATTACATGATTCAAAAGAGTAAACATTTTTAGAATTGTCACAGCTTTTCTTTAGCATATGTTACAAAAGCTGCTGCTGCTAAGTTGCTTCAGTCATGTCCGACTGTGTGAGACCCCATAGATGGCAGCCCATCAGGCTCCTCCATCCCTGGGATTCTCCAGGCAAGGATATTGCAGTGGGTTGCCATTTCCTTCTCCAGTGCATGCATGCATGATAAGCTGCTTCAGTCGTGTCCAACTGTATGTGACCCTCTGGACAGCAGTCCCCCAGGCTCCTCTGTCCACGGGATTCTCTAGGCAAGAATACTGGAGTGGGTTGCCATTTCTTTCTCCATATAAAAGTAATAGGTGATAAATAAATATCATATTGTGGCTTTCAGATTGTTTTGAATAATACCCATTCTACTTTTCAAACAGCACACTGATCTTATATATTCACAGGCCAAATAATATGTTAAGCTTCTGAACAATATCCTATAGAACAGTAGGTTAGACACTTATTGGGAAAGGAGTACATCAAGGCTGTATATTGTCACCCTGTTGATTTAACTTATATACATATTACATCATGAGAAATGCTGAGCTGGATGAAGCACAAGCTGAAATCAAGACTGCTGAGAAAAATATCAATAACCTCAGATATGCAGATGACACCATCCTTATGGCAGAAAGTGAAGAAGAACTAAAGACCCTCTTGATGAAAGTGAAAGAGGAGAGTGAAAAAAATTGGTTTAAAACTCAACATTCAGAAAACTAAGATCATGGCATCTAGTCCCATTACTTCATGGCAATAGCTGGGGAAACAAGGGAAACAGTGAGAGACTTTATTTTTCTGGGCTCCAAAATCACTGCAGATGGTGATTGCAGCCACAAAATTAAAAGACACTTGCTCCTTGGAAGAAAAGCTATGACTAACCTAAACAGCATATTAAAAAGCAGAGACGTTGCTTTGTCAGCAAACGTCCATCTAGTCACAGCTGTGGTTTTTCCAGCAGTCATGTATGCATGTGACAGTTGGACTATAAAGAAAGCTGAGCAACAAAGAATTGATGCTTTTAAATTGTGTGTTGAAGAGGACTCTTGAAAGTCCCTTGAACTGAAAAGGGATCAAACCAGTCAACAGAGAGAGAAGTCACTCAGTTGTGTCCGACTCTTTGTGATCCTATAGACAGTAGCCTACCAGACTCCCTCCATCTATGAGATTTTCCAGGCAAGAGTACTGGATTGGGTTGCCATTTCCTTCTTCAGGAGATCTTCCTGACCCAGGGATTGAATCCAGGTCACTTGCATTGCAGGCAGATGCTTTATTGTCTGAGCCACCAGGGAATCCTATAGAAAAATAGTCAATCCTATAGAAAATCAGTCATAAATATTCACTGGAAGAACTGATGCTGAGCTGAAACCACAATATTTCGGCCACCTGATGCAAAGAACGGGCTCATTGGAAAAGACACTGATGCTGGGAAAGATTGAAGGCAGGAGGAGAAGGGGATGACAGAGGATGAGCTGGTTGGATAGCATCACCGACTTGATGGACATGAGTTTTCCCAAACTGCAGGAGTTGGTGATGGACAGGGAAGCCTGGCATGCTCCAATCCAAGAAGTCACAAAGAGTCAGACATGACTGAGTGACTGAACTGAACTGAAGTTCATACACACACACACACACACAGAGCGCGTGCACACACACACACACACAAGTATTTCAGAAAATACTTACTATTCATAAAATAATAGACAAATACAGGTACTGCGATTAAGTGTGATTCAAGATCCTCTGGAGAAGAGATAGGCTACCTACTCCAGTATTCTTGGGCTTCCCTTGTGGCTCAGCTGGTAAAGAATCCACTTGAAATGAGGGAGACCTGGTTTCAATACCTGGGTAGAGACCTCCTGGAAAAGAGAAAGGCTACCCACTCCACTCTTCCAGCCTGGAGAATCCCGTGGACTATACCAAAGAATTGAACACGACTGAGCGACTTTCACTCACTTACTGTCATAATTTCCTATTTATTCTATTATAGAATATTACTTTTAAATGGTATAGAAAATTGATATACTGATTTTATAGCCCACTAATAAGACATATCTGTGTTCTGAAAAATATTCTTCAAGGAAGTAGGATCAGCCACCAAGTATGGTTCTCTGGCCTGGCATACTGTGATTCACGGGGTCGCAAGGAGTTGGACATGACTGAGCGACTGAACTGAACTGAACTGAACTGAACTGAACTGATGGTTCTCTTACTATCAGTAATGATGAATTTAAGGATAAGCATATACCACAGCTAATTTAGGAGATGAAAGGAAACTTTTGCAGGGGTATCAGATGATAAAGAATCTGCCTGCAATGCAGGAGACCTGGGTCAGAAAGATCCCCTGGAGGAGGGAATAGCAACCCACTACAGTATTCTTGCCTGGAGAATTCTATGGACAAAGGAACATGGTAGGTTATAGTTTCCAGGGGTTTGCAAAGATTAAAACACAACTGAGTGACTACCACTCAGCATACAGACTGGAGACTTTATCTGTGTGAAACTTAAGAGTCACACATTTACTACAAACAAAGAGTGTAGACCTAGAAGGAAACTTGGTCTTTGGTGACATTATTTGTGGTACTGTATCAAGCTTTGTCTGAAATCAGTCATTTTCAGATTCTCAGTGATATATACCAATGAATTCCCTTTACTGTTGAAGTGACTGTCACTGTCAATTTTTAAAGAATTTTTTATGCAAGTATCCACAAAAATTGACCTTATCAAATGAAATATGAATTGCATTTTAAAATTTTGTCAATTAGATATAATTTAATTATTTAAGACTCTAAGACATGATTGTGATCTATTCACAGGCAGTAGGATGCAATAGCATATTTTTAATTCATCACTTGCCTCAATGAAAGCTGAGTCAAAATGAACTGCTTTGTTATTGACAGTTTAAGTTCCTGAGGAGTAATTTATTCCCAAATGGTTTATAATTGCAAGTCATAAATATTCTATTCCTGAGGAAAAATATCCAGCTGTTTGAAATGAAAATGGCCTTTCTGTTATTCACACTTGAACACTTCCCAGATATTTATCTGTGATTCTATTGGAAGATACCTGGGAAATAAGCAATTATGATCTTATAGCTTCTTTATAATGTGGAGATAGAAAGAATACAGCTGTGCCAGGATAGGCTACTGAAACAATCCCTGGGCTGGGTGAGCACCGGGGTAATAAGGGAGTTAGCATCCTTTTCAGGCTTAAGACGCTAGGAAGTTCAAAGAACAACGAAGCTCAAGTTCCAGTGTTTGGAGACCAACTGGAGAAGAAAGTTTTTAACCATTGTGGAATAATTTATCATTTTAGAGATGATGACATGAAATATGCAGCTTACACAGGGGTCACTGTGAGACACCAGACAGAACATGCACAGTATTGACTTCTGTCAAAAAGTACATTTAAATAAACCACTCAGATCCACATGTTATATGAATAAAATGGCATGACTTTTTAAGTCTTTCCAGTAGAAAAAGCAGGAAAAAATAAGGAATACATGTTGGATCCTGTTTTTATCACTTAATGTGTTTGTGGTTGTTAAAGAGTCTTCATATTTCCATCACGAAAGATAAAGAAAATACCTAAAATTATTTTCAATATCATAGGGATTATCATAAGGTAATATGATAATTGCAGTTGAAATATGAAAAATGAAGTTGAAAAATATTCTGAGATCTGTTGAGCATTATGTGAATTTAAGTTATATTTTTCTGGATTTATATGACACTATTAAAAATAAAGTATAAAGTTTAAGTGTTTCCTTTCACTCCTACTCCTACTCTGTACATTCTTTCTGGTGTAACTCTGTCTGGTATTGAAAATTTGGGATTAATATTCTAATTTCCTTATTTTTGATGTTAATTTAGATTTATTTTAAGAGAATCTCTTTAACTTTCAACCCTAAAATTAGGTCTTAAAAAATACATCTATATTATTTTTAATTTCTAAGAACTCTTTATTGTTACATTATTAAAAATGTCTGTACCTTTTCTTTTGGCATTTTATTATACTGCCTGTATCATCTCAATTTACTTTGTGTTTCTATTTTAATTTTTGATTTGTTGCAGTATTTCATGGTGAAGAGTTTTCTCAGATGTTTCATATTCATCTTTGGTCTGTTTTTATTTAATACTATGAGGTTTCCATGGTGTCTCAGATGGTAAAGAATTTGCCTGCAAAGTAGGAGAGCCAGGTTCAGTCTCTGAATCAGGAAGATCCCCTGACCCAGGAAGATCCAGGAAGAATCTTGCTTGGAGAATTCCATGGACAGAAGAATCTGGAAAGCCACAGTTCATGGGTTGCAAAGAGTCAGACATGACTGACCAACTAACACATGTCTAATAATAAGGTGATTACAAGATCACTGATGCTCTCTATGCATGAGTGTATCTTGGAAACTGGTGTATTTGACTTAGTACTTTTTTGAGCAAGCCGTAAATATTAATAACCTCAAATCTTTCTTCTGGAGTTGTTCAATTTCCTTATAGGAAAAAAATCTTCTAACCCCATGGTGAAAAGTAAACTCTTATTTAGCAGTAATCTTTCAGCTAAGTTCCAGAGGGCACCAGCAATTGAGTCTCACTATTCAATGTGGAAAGATCATATACTCATGTTTTGGCATGGTTGCCTAGTTCACATCTTGCACCTTGCTGTGTTAAATGCTCCCTGGACTGGAGTATCTCTTGCTCACTATCTTCAGAGGGAAACCTTATTATCCCCCAAATTTAGGGATAGATGGACAGATGCCTACCTGGACTGGATATGTATGGAGACCATGGTGTCTAATTGGTTTAAATGTACTTCCTGAGATTTGAAACAATTTTTCTTTTTTGGTACACTCTTTAGCTTCAGGAACTTTTATTACATATATCACATCTGCCTTTGGAACTAAAACAATATTAATATTGATGACATAATTTTTCTTTTAATCTTCTCCTAAGACTGAAGGTAAAAGGTATATTTTTGATTAGTAATTATCTATTTATCTAATAGATAAAACTCTGCTAAATAAGAGCTTACTTTTTTTTTTTTTGGCAACGTAATGTCTCTGCTTTTTATTTTATTTTTTTTCTGTTTTTTTAAATACTATATTCTACATTACAATACCATATTTGTTTTGCCATACATTGACCTGAATCAGCCACAGGTGTCCACGATCTCCCAATGCCAAAGCCCCCTCCCACCTCCCACCCCACATCCTCTACCTGAATCATTCCGTGCACCAGCCCCATGCGTCCTGCATCCTGCATCGAACATAGACTGGCGCTTCATTCTTACCAGATAGTATACATGTTTCAATGCCGTTCTCTGAAATCATCCCATTCTCTCCCTCTCCCTCAGAGTCCAAAAGTCTGTTCTATACCTCTGAGTCTCTTTTGTTGTCTCACATAGAGGGTCTTCATTACTATCCTTCTAAATTCCATATATATGTGTCAGTATACTGTATTGGTGTTTTTCTTTCTGGCTTCCTTCACTCTGTATAATCGGCTCCAGTTTCATCCATCTCATTAGAACTGAGTCAAATTTATTCTTTTTAAGGGCTGAGTAGTACTCCATTGTGTATATGTACCACAGTTTTCTTATCCATTCATCTGCTGATGGGCATCTAGGTTGTTTCCATGACCTGGCTATTATAAACAATGCTGCAATGAACATTGGGGTACATGTGTCTCTTTCAATTCTGGTTTCCTCAGTGTGTATGCCCAGCAGGGGGATTGCTGGGTCATAAGGCAGTTCTATTTGCAAGTTTTTAAGGAATCTCCACACTGTTTTCCATAGTGGCTGTACTAGTTTGCATTCCCACCAGCAGTGTAAGAGGGTTCCCTTTTCTCCACATCCTCTCCAGCATTTATTGCTTGTAGACATTTGGATCGCAGCCATTCTGACTGGTGTGAAATGGTACCTCATTGTGGTCTTGATTTGCATTTCTCTGATAATAAGTGAAGTTGAGCATCTTTTCATGTGTTTGTTAGCCATCAATATGTCTTCTTTGGAGAAATGCCTATTTAGTTCTTTGGCCCATTTTTTTATTAGTTCGTTTATTTTTCTGGATTTGAGCTGCATAAGTTGCTTGTATATCTTTGAGATTAGCTGTTTGTCAGTTGTTTCATTTGCTATTGTTTTCTCCCACTCA
Source organism: Nanger dama (assembly GCA_917880005.1). Lineage (NCBI taxonomy): Eukaryota > Metazoa > Chordata > Mammalia > Artiodactyla > Bovidae > Nanger > Nanger dama. Next base: position 99,130,080 of record CAKJTW010000001.1, read on the forward strand.
GAAGGCTGTCTTTTCACCTTGCTTATAGTTTCCTTTGTTGTGCAGAAGCTTTTAATTTTAATTAGATCCCATTTGTTTATTTTTGCTTTTATTTCCAGTATACTGGGAGGTGGATCATAGAGGATCCTGCTGTGATTTATGTCGGAGAGTGTTTTGCCTGTGTTCTCCTCTAGGAGTTTTATAGTTTCTGGTCTTACATTTAGATCTTTAATCCATTTTGAGTTTATTTTTGTGTATGGTGTTAGAAAGAGATCTAGTTTCATTCTTTTACAAGTGGTTACCAGTTTTCCCAGCACCACCTGTTAAAGAGACTGTCTTTACTCCATTGTATATTCTTGCCTCCTTTGTCGAAGATAAGGTGTCCATAGGCATGTGGGTTTATCTCAGGGCTTTCTGTTTTTGTTCCATTGATCTATATTTCTGTCTTTGTGCCAGTACCATACTGTCTTAATGACTGTGGCTTTGTAGTAGAGCCTGAAGTCAGGCAAGTTGATTCCTCCAGTTCCATTCTTCTTTCTCAAGATTGTTTTGGCTATTCGAGGTTTTTTGTATTTCCATACAAATCTTGAGATTATTTGATCTAGTTCTGTGAAAAATACTGCTGGTAACTTGATAGGAATTGCATGGAATCTGTAGATTGCTTTGGGTAGTATACTCATTTTCACTATATTGATTCTTCCAACCCATGAGCATGGTATATTTCTCCATCTATTAGTGTCCTCTTTGATTTCTTTCATCAGTGTTTTATAGTTTTCGATATATAGGTCTTTAGTTTCTTTAGGTAGGTATATTCCCAAGTATTTTATTCTTTTCGTTGCATTGGTGAATGGGATTGTTTCCTTGACTTCTTTTTCTACTTTCTCATTATTAGTGTATAGGAATGCAAGGGATTTCTGAGTGTTGATTTTATATCCTGCAACTTTACTATATTCATTGATTAGCTCTAGTAGTTTTCTGGTGGAGTCTTTAGGATTTTCTATATAGAGGTTCATGTCATCTGCAAACAGTGAGAGTTTTACTTCATCTTTTCCAATTTGGATTCCTTTTATTTCTTTTTCTGCTCTGATTGCTGTGGCCAAAACTTCCAGTACGATATTGAATAGTAGTGGTGAAAGTGGACACCCTTGTCGTGTTCCTGACTTTAGGGGAAATGGTTTCAATTTTTCGCCATTGAGGATAATGTTAGCTGTGGGTTTGTCATATATAGCTTTTATTATGTTGAGGTATGTTCTTTCTATTCCTGCTTTCTGGAGCGTTTTTATCATAAATGGATGTTGAATTTTGTCAAAGGCTTTTTCTGCATCTTTTGAAATAATCATATGATTTTTACTTTTCAGCTTGTTAATGTGATGAATTACATTGAATGATTTGCGGATATTGAAGAATCCTTGCATCCCTGGGATAAAGCCCACTTGGTCATGGTGTATGATCTTTTTAATGTGTTGCTGGATTCTGATTGCAAGGATTTTGTTAAGGATTTTTGCATCTATGTTCATCAGTGATATTGGCCTGTAATTTTCTTTTTTTGTGGTGTCTTTGTCAGGTTTTGGTATTAGGGTGATGGTGGCTTCATAAAATGAGTTTGGAAGTTTACCTTCCTCTGCAATTTTCTGGAAGAGTTTCAGTAAGATAAATGTTAGCTCTTCTTGAAATTTTTGATAGAATTCAGCTCTGAAGCCGTCTGGACCTGGGCTTTTGTTTGCTGGAAGATTTCTGATTACAGTTTCAATTTCCATGCTTGTGATGGGTCTGTTAAGATTTTCTATTTCTTCCTGGTTCAGTTTTGGAAAGTTGTACTTTTCTAAGAATTTGTCCATTTCTTCCAAGTTTTCCATTTTATTGGCATATAATTGCTGATAGTAGTCTCTTATGATTCTTTGTATTTCTGTGTTGTCTGTCGTGATCTCTCAATTTTCATTTCTAATTATATTGATTTGATTTTTTTTCTCTTTGTTTCTTAATGAGTCTGGCTAATGGTTTGTCAATTTTATTTATCCTTTCAAAGAACCAGCTTTTTGCTCTGTTGATTTTTGCTATGGTCTCTTTTGTTACTTTTGCATTTATTTCTGCCCTAATTTTTAGGATTTCTTTCCTTCTACTAACTCTGGGGTTCTCTATTTCTTCCTTTTCTAGTTGCTTTAGGTGTAGAGTTAGGTTATTTATTTGGTTTCTTTCTTGTTTCTTGAGGTATGCCTGTATGGCTATGAACTTTCCTCTTAGCACTGCTTTTATAGTGTCCCATAGGTTCTGTGTAGTGTGTCTTCATTTTCATTCATTTCGATGCATAATTTGATTTCTTTTTGATTTCTTCTGTGATTTGTTGATTATTCAGAAGGGTGTTGTTCAGCCTCCAAATGTTGGGATTTTTAATAGCTTTTCTCCTGTAATTGAGATCTAACCTTAGTGCATTAAGGTCAGAGAAGATGCTTGGAATAATTTCGATTTTTTTGAATTTATCAAGGTTAGATTTATGACCCAGGATGTGATCTATGTTGGAAAAGGTTCCATGTGCACTTGAGTAAAAGGTGAAATTCATTGTTTTGGGGTGAAACGTCCTATAGATATCAATTAGGTCTAACTGGTCTATTGTATCGTTTAACGTTTGCGTTTCTTTGTTAATTTTCTGTTTAGTTGATCTGTCCATAGGTGTGAGTGGAGTATTAAAGTCTCTCACTATTATTGTGTTATTATTAATTTCCCCTTTCATGCTTGTTAGCAATTGTCTTACATATTGCGGTGTTCCTATGTTGGGTGCATATATATTTATAATTGTTATATCTTCTTCTTGGATTGATCCTTTAATCATTATGTAGTGCCCTTCTTTGTCCCTTTTCACAGCCTTTGTTTTAAAGTCTATTTTATCGGATATGAGTATTGCTACTCCTGCTTTCTTTTGGTCTTTATTTGCATGGAATATCTTTTTCCAGCCCTTCACTTTCAGTCTGTATGTGTGCGTTGTTTTGAGGTGGGTCTCTTGTAAGCAGCATATATAGGGATCTTGTTTTTGTATCCATTCAGCCAGTCTTTGCCTTTTGGTTGGGGCATTCAACCCATTTACATTTAAGGTAATTATTGATAAGTATGCACCTGTTGCCATTTACTTTAATGTTTTGGGTTCAGGTTTATACGTCCTTTTTGTGTTTCCTGTCTAAAGTCTATCCTTTAGTATTTGTTGGAGAGCTGATTTGGTGGTGCTGAATCCTCTCAGCTATTGCTTGTCTGTAAAGCTTTTGATTTCTCCTTCATATTTGAATGAGATTCTTGCTGGGTACAGTAGTCTTGGATGAAGGTTATTATCTTTCATCACTTTAAGTATGTCTTGCCATTCCCTCCTAGCTTGATGAGTTTCTATTGAAAGATCTGCAGTTATTCTTATGGGGATCCCCTTGTGTGTTATTTGTTGTTTTTCCCTTGCTGCTTTCAATATTTGTTATTTGTGTTTGGTCTTTGTTAGTTTGATTAGTATATGTCTTGGGATGTTCCGCCTTGGGTTTATCCTGTTTGGCACTCTCTGTGTTTCTTGGACTTGGGTGATTATTTCCTTCCCCATTTTAGGGACGTTTTCAACTGCTATCTCCTCAAGTATTTTCTCATGGTCTTTCTTTTTGTCTTCTTCTCCTGGGACTCCTATAATTCGAATGTTGGAGCGTTTCATATTGTCTTGGAGCTCTCTGAGGTTGTCCTCATTTCTTTTAATTCGTCTTTCTTTTTCCCTCACTGATTCATTTATTTCTACCATTTTATCTTCTATTTCACTAATCCTATCTTCTGCCTCCGATATTCTACTATTTGTAACCTCCAGAGTGTTTCTGATCTCATTTATTGCATTATTCATTATATGTTGACTCTTTTTTATTTCTTCTAGGTCCTTGTTAAACCTTTCTTGCATCTTCTCAATCCTTGACCCCAGGCTATTTATCTGTGATTCCATTTTGATTTCAAGATTTTGGATCATTTTCACTATGAGTATTTGGAATTCTTTCTCAGGTAGTTTCCCTATCTCTTCCTCTTTTGTTTGGTTTGGTGGGCATGTCTCCTGTTCCTTTACCTGCTGGGTATTCCTCTGTCTCTTCATCCTGGTTATATTGCTGCATTTGGGGTGGCTTTTCTATATTCTGGGAATTTGTGGAATTCTCTTTCTTATAGAGCTTCCTCTCTGTGTTTGGGGTTATATCAGTGGCTTGTCAAAATTTCTTGATTAGAGAGGCTTGTGTTGAGGCTCTGGTGGGTGGAGTTGGATTTCCTCTCTCTGGAGTGCTGTGAAGTGTCAGGTAATGGGTTATGGGACGTCAATGATTTTGGAGTATTTTGAGCTGCCTGTGTATTGAAGCTCAGGGGCTTGTTCTTGTGTTGCTGGAGGATTTGCGTGGTATGTTTGCTCTGGAGCTTGTTGGCCCTTGGGTGGTGCTCAATTTCAGTATAGGTATGAAGGCGTTTGATGAGCTCTTATTGGATAATGTTCCCTGTATTCAGGAATTCTTTGATGATCTCAGGATTTGGACTTACGCCTCCTGATTCTGGTTTCAGATTTATTTTTACAATAGCCTCATGATTTCTCCATCTATTCAGCACTATTGTTAAAACATCTGGGTTAATGATGATAGGTTTCTCCACTTTGAGGGTCGTCCCTAGAGGATCACTGAGTTACTTGGAGGAGAGAAGAGGGAGGGGGTAGTTAGAGGTGAGTGGAATGGGATGAGGTGGAATCAAAAGAGGAAAAAGCAAACTAGCCCGTAACCACTTTCTTGTGTGCGCTCCAAAGTCTGGACCTCTCAGGGGTGGTCACAGAGTTATACATGGAAGAGGAGAGGGAGGAAGTAGATAGAGGTGGTCAGGAGGATGAAAGAGGGAGATGCAAAGGAGGGATACAGATCTGGCCAGTGACCAGTTCCCTGAGAATTCTCCACCTTCGGAAACACACAGAGAGTCATAGAGTTGGGTAGAGAAGAGGAGGGGGAGGGATGAGACAAAAGCCACCTGGTGGAGATAAGAGAGATTCCAAAGGGGTAGAGAGTGGTCAAGCCAGTAGTCTCACACTCATGTAAAATTGGGTACTGAAGATTAGGTTTTTAAAAGTACAAAATTGGCAACAAATACCAAAATGTTGAGATTAAAAATCTGGAGTAGAGATTGGATTTTCAAAGATAAAATATTAAAAATAAGAAAAAGAAGGAGAAAAAAATTTTTAAAAAATTGAGAAAAAAATACTAGAATAAAATAAAAGATTCCAGAATTATTAAAAGACAACTTCCACCACCAATAGGACTATATACAGCATTTGCTTTAAAGATAGGGTTTTTTTTTTTTTTTGTAAAGTAACAATAGGTTATAAAGATAATAAATAGAAATATAGAAGACTTAAAAGTTTAAGCAAGTTTAGAAAAAAACGAAAAATAAAAGAAGAGAAAACAAATTTTAAAAGAAAAAAATTTTTAAAGAAAGAAAAAAACATTCTTAAAAAAAATCACGCTTCCACATCATCCCCCACCCCCAAAAAAAAAATTGATCATAAAAGTAATAACGGTATATCTGGCGCTTTCTCTGTTGTTGTAGTCTGTGTGGGGTCGCTACCAAGGCAGTTGCCTCTGTTTGACTTCCTCTGTTTGCTGGTCTCTTCCGTGTCTGTTTTCTGTCTTGACACAGGGAAGGTGGTGGTGGACTCTGCACTGGGCTTGCCCCTTCTTGCTCCTTGGGATAACCTTGTGGGGCCTGCCCTATGCTTCATGCACTTCCCTGGTCTTTGGCGCTCAGGATTGGCGGTCAGGAAGCCCTCTGAGACTTGAATTTGGTTGAACAGGGGCTTTGTTCCCTTCCCAGGTCCAAGTGGCTTGGGAGTTTGGCGCGCGCTATTGCGACTTCTGGGCTTCCGGGTCGCTCAATTTTCTGGGAGCTCTGCCGGGGCTCTTTCTCAGGCAGATGATGACTGTTCAGAGCCCCCAGCAGTTTCAATAGCAAAGAAATCGGTTTGCAATTTGGTAGGTAATGTCACTCTTGAGCTGCGATTGCCCCCTTCCAGCACTTAAGGCTCTGGCTGCCTGTCGCCAGAGTGGGATGGTCTGCAGCCAGCTATTGCTGATCCGTCCTTATGTTTGAGCGTTCCGTGTGTTGGCTATCCCACAGTCTGGTTTGCTAGACCAAGATAGTTCTTTCTAGCCATGCGCGGACCCGATTCTGGCCCGATTATGCCCCGATTCTCGAGAAAAGCCCTGTAGCCTACGTCTCCCGCAGCCCAATTCTTACAAAGCTCTGTTGCAAGAGCGCTCCTCCTGCCCAACCCCCACTGCTGTCGGATGCAGGCGTTTGCGCTGCTTGTCTGCTGGGGGTTATACTGTTGAATTCGTAATCTGTTGGTTTTAATTATTTGTTTATTTATTCTTCCTTCCTGTTATGTTCCCCTCTGTGCTTCCAGGGCTCGCCCCATACACAGATGTGAGAATGCTCCCTATTTTAGGGAACTTCTCTTTTAAGAGTCTCTTCCTGGGACAGGATTCCCTTCCCAGGATGGGATTCGCTTCCCGGGACAGGGCTTCCTCCCTACCTCCTTTGTCTCTGTCTTCATTGTATGTATTAATTCCTACCTGGTTTTGAAGCCGATGATCTGCTTTGCTGGATGCCTGATGTCCTCTGCCAGCAGTCAGAAGTTGTTTTGTGGAAATTACTCAGCTTTGAAATGTTCTTTTGATGAAGTAGTGAGGGAGAAAGTGTTCTCCCCATCCTATTCCTCCGCCATCTTTTTTCGTCCTGTCCAAGAGTTTACTTTTCAACATGAGATTAGATTTTTTTTCCTATAAGGAAATTGAACAACTCCAGAAGAAAGATATGAGGTTATTAATATTTACAGCTTGCTCAAAAAGTACTACTGCTGCTGCCGCTAAGTCGCTTCAGTCATGTCTGACTCTGTGCGACCCCATAGACAGCAGCCCATCAGGCTTCCCCATCCTTGGGATTCTCCAGGCAAGAACACTGGAGTGGGTTGCCATTTCCTTCTAGAGGACACTAAATTGCATAAAAATTACCTTATGACCAAGTAGGACTTATCCCAGAAATGGTTTAACACTCCAAAGTAATCAGTATAGTTCACCATATTCAGAAACATAACCATATGATCATCTCAATCCACTCAGAACAATTAAATAACAAAATCTGAAATATTTTAAAAATAATCTTTAAAAGCTAGGTATAAGAGGAAACTTCTCAAAACTCACAGAGAGCTTATACAAAAACCAACACCTAATATCACTCGATGGTGAACAACTAAATGTTTTCTCCTAAAATTAGGAATAAGTAAAAATATCTCCTTTCAATACTTAAGTACTGGTGGTTTCAGCCAGAACAGTAAGGTAAGAATTAGGATAAAAATCTCAAAAACATTTTTATGGAAATTAAAAGAAAAATCTTAAAATTCATATGGCATCACAAAAGATCCCAAATAGCTGAAACAATACAGAGAAAAAAATAAAGCTGTAATTACAACCCTGCATGACTTCAAAATATACAACAAAGGTATAGTAATCAAGGCAATATGGTATTGGCATAAAGACAGACATATTAGACCAATTAAGAAGCAAAAAGTATCCAGAAATAAACCTATGCATTTAAAGTCAACTGTTCTTTGACAAGAGAGCCAGGATTACAGTAGGGTATTCTTGGTTATTAGCTAAGAAACAATGAGGGAAGCATAATCTCTTCAACAAATGGTGCTGGAAGAACAACAACTACAGGCAAAAGAGTGAATTTTGACCCTTTCCTTACACCCTATACAATTAACTCAAAATAGATTAAAGACTAACATAAGATTTGAAACTGAAAAACTCTTAGAAGAAAACATAGGTGGTAAAATTGTTGACACTGGTCTTGTGAATGAGTTGTTGAATATGACACTAAAAGGACAACAAAAGCAAACACTAACAGTTGGGACTACAGAAACTAAAATGCTTCTGCACAGCAAGAAAATAAATCAATAAAATGAAAAAGCAACCTTTGGAATAAAAATACAGTATATGCAAGCCACAAATCTGTTAGGAATTAATACCCAAAATGTATAACAAATTCCTACAACTCAGTAGCACAAAACCAAGTTAAAAATGGTCAGTGGACTTGAATAAATATTTCTCTAAAGAAAAAATCAAATGACCAACACATATATGAAAAGGTGGTCAATGTCAAAAATCATCAGGGAAACACATTTACAGTTAGTACAAAATAATAGCTATTTTCCCCTGTGCTGTACCTATATATATATATATATATATATATATATGTAATACAAAGAAGTTTGTATATCTTAATCCCATACCCGTATCTCACCCCTTTCCTTTTACCTCTCCCTATTGGCAACCACTAGTTTGTTTTCTGGAGAAGGCACCTCACTCCAGTACTCCTGCCTGGAAAACCCCATGGATGGAGGAGCCTGGAAGGCTGCAGTCCATGGGATCGCTAGGAGCCGGACACAACTGAGTGACTTCACTTTCACTTTTAACTTTCATGAATCGGAGAAGGAAATGACAACCCACTCCAGTGTTCTAGACTGAAGAATCCCAGGGACAGGGGAGCCTGGTGGGCTGCCGTCTATGGGGTCGTGCAGAGTCGGACAAGACTGAAGTGACGTAGCAGTTTGTTTTCTGTATTTGTGAGTCTGTTTTATTATAGTTTAGATTCTGCATATAAGTGATACATATTTAGCATTTGTCTTTCTTTGACTTATTCACTAAATCTAGTATTCTCTAGTTTGTCCAAATTAACTGCAAATGGACACACGAATTTTGCTTCTATATCTTGGTCATTGTAAAAATTGCTGCTATGAATATTTGTGTATATTTATCTTTTCTAATTAATGTTTTCATTTTATTCATATATATACCTAGCAGTTGAATTACTAGATCGTATGATTGTCCTACTTTTAGCTTTTGGGAATCCCATTCTGTTTTCCATAGTGGCTGCACCAATTTACATTGCCACCAATAGTATACAAGAGTTCCTTTTAAAAAACTGTTTAAAAGTCATCCAAATTGGGAAAAAAGAAGTATATATTTTATTTGTTGACAATATGATTATTTATGTAGAAAACTTGATGGAAAATACATCAAAGCTACCTGAACTAACAAGTAATTTTTACAAGTTAGTAGGATAGAAAATCAATGTGTAAAATGCTATTTACTTTATATATAGTGGCTACAAACAATAAGACATTTAATTTAAAACCAGGACCATCTCTATAACATTGAAATGTGAAAATACTAAATATAACAAAAGTTTTCCAAGAACTACACACTAAAAACTACTACACATTACTGATTTAAAAAAAAAAAAAAAAAAGCATTAACAGAGAGATACAACTTGTTCATAGGTCTAAGGGCTCACTATTGTTAAACATCTCTTTCTCCAAAATTGATCTATAGGATCAATACAATCTCACTTAGTCCTAGTAGACTTTTATAGAAATTCAAGTGTATTCAACATCTCAAAATGAAATGCAATATGTAGAATAATCAGAAAGAAACAACACTAGGAGGAAATCCTCCTTTCATTGAATCTCTCTCTTGCAAAAGAGGAGCTGGGGAGTAGAGGTTTGAGCAAATTGCTTTGGGAAAAGTTTATATCAAAACCTTTCTCCACCAAGGTTTCCCTGCTTTCCTGATGATACTCTTCTAGACATCCTATACACAGCTGTTTGAGCATTGGCATCAGTTCCCCCAGAAGAGTCATTTCCCAAGGCAACAACAAGGAGAACTAAGAGCTGCTTTTCAACTGCCTTACTATTTTGTTAATGCACCTCCTGCCTGAGGCTGCAGTGCCCTGCAGCCCAACACAGAACACTTCAAACAGCATTTAGTTCTTCCTTCGGCTGCCTCACAGCTTCCTCTAATTTGTTCTCTGTAGTTCCTCAAATGTAGATCATGTAGGAGGGAACCTGCTTAAATTCAGCATCTTGTAAGGAACATAAATGGATATTATAAAGGATATTTTTCCCCTGAGATATTTATAACCTTGGAAGGATGCTACTCCCATGCTGTCTAGACCACTTTGCCTGACTGCGTTAAGTAATCCTGTCTGCATAAGAACTGAGTGGGAATGGCAACAGCAGTAACATCGCTGGTACATTAAGGTTGTGTGTACATGTGTGTGTGTATGTGCATGTGTGCCTCTCTGTGTATATCTGTGTCTGTATGTATCTGTGTGTGCACATAAGAGAGAGAGAGGGAAGGAGAGAAAAAAAGTCAACCGTATGTTTGTGAACCTGGATGTTATGCTTGATTCATCCCCAGACTTCCCAGTTAAGGAAAGAGTAAACTTCCTCCCCTTTTGCTTGCTAGTTTGAGTTGTGATTCGGATCCTGGCCATGAAACACCTTTTGTTTAGAAGACAAGATATTTCTGGATGGGATAAGTATTTGTGTGCTGTTTGTGACACTTTTCAAATGCTAAGTGTGAGATTACCATCAACTCTGCCTCTCTATAACCTGTTTCTGCCTGAGATTAAAATGACAAACTCTGAAAATTACTGAAGGTTACGTACTACACTCTTAAGTATCCCCTGGACATCAAGGAGATCAAACCAGTCAATCCTAAAAGAAATCAGTACTGAATGTTCATTGGATGGACTGATGCTGAAGCTGAAGCTCCAATACTTTGGCTACCTGATACAAAGCGCTGACTCATTAGAAAAGACCCTGATACTAGGAAATATTGAAGGCAAGCTGCACAGGGGGCAGCTGAAGATAAAATGGTTGGATGGCATCACTGCTTTAATGGACATGAGTCTCAGCAACTTCTGAGAGACAGTGAAGGGCAGGGAAGCCTGGTGTGCTGCATTCCTTGGAGTTGCAAAGAGTTGGACAAGACTGAGCAACTAAACAACAGTAACAATATACTACACGACCTCAAGGGCCTCTGAAAACATTCAGTTAATGATTTATGACTCAAATTAAGAATTAGGATAGATTCCATGATTATATCTTTACTAGCATGCAAAAAAGTGGTACTATTATTTCTTAGGCATTAGATTTCTTTCTTCTTTTTTCTTTTTTTTTTTTTCTGACTATATAAACTATGTTAAAGCAATTGAGAACAACTTGGGCAAGTAGCATTATCCTTTAGTTTCCTAAATAAGGAAACAATCTTCTAGTGTGTTGGACATCAATATTAACCTGAAAGACAGTTGTTTATGACTCTAGTCAGTAACTAGGTCTGCAGATTAATTTTGATTCTTCCCAGAATGAACAGAACACTTCACTTAACTAATCCCACTATATCCATTCCCCTCTGCTCACAGCTGAGCTATGAACCCACATTTCAATGATGGCAGCCACAGGAACTGAAGAAAATAAGGGGTGGTGGAGACAGCAGGGGTGATCCTGAGTCTCTGTCCCTTGTGTTAATAAGACTTCAGGTTGAGTAGAGGAAAGAGGTACTCCACTGGAGTCCATTTCTGAAAGACTGTCATAGAAGATAACCAGGCCAGCCACACTGGTCAGAGCTTGAAGGGCTGCCATGCTTTGGAGCCTGATCTTAACTTGTTATGTCAGCTTCCTTGGGGAAGCTTCAAGCTCCTGCCACAACATCCACAAACCTGCCAATCTCCTGCTCTATCCTTTTGGGATACAATGGTGTATACAGCAAGGGCAGTTTCTGGGTCCTCCAGAACCTGGATGAGACATCCTTTGCATTTTGTGAATAGCTTCTCAGGTGGCTCAGTGGTAGAGAACCCACCTGCCAATGCAGGAGAGGCAGGTTCAATCCCTGCATCGGGAAGATTCCCTGGAGAAGGAAATGGAATCCCACTCCAGTATTCTTGCCTGGGAAACCCATGGACAAAGGATCCTGGTGGGCTACAGTTCTTGGAGCTGCAAAGAGTCGGACATCACTTAGCAACTAAACAACATTTTGTGAATGCCCACATTCCAGAGCACTAGGAGAATAAAGAGCACCTACCCTCAGTTCAGTTCAGTTCAGTCACTCAGTCGTGTCCAACTCTTTGCGACCCCACGAATCACAGCATGCCAGGCCTCCATGTCCATCACCAACTCCCAGAGTTTACCCAAACTCACATCCACCGAGTCAGTTATGCCATTCAGCCATCTCATCCTCTATCGTCTCCTTCTCCTCCTGCCCCCAATCCCTCCCAGCATCAGAGTCTTTTCCAGTGAGTCAACTCTTCACATGAGGTGGCCGAAGTACTGGAGTTCCAGCTTTAGCATGTTACCTTCCAAAGAAATCCCAGGGTTGATCTCCTTCAGAATGGACTGGTTGGATCTCCTTGCAGTCCAAAGGAATCTCAAGAGTCTTCTCCAACACCACAGTTCAAAAGCATCAATTCTTCGGTGCTCAGCCTTCTTCACAGTCCAACTCTCACATCCATACATGACCACAGGAAAAACCATAGCCTTGACTAGACGGACCTTAGTCAGCAAAGTAACATGTCTGCTTTCGAATATGCTGACTAAGGTCCGTCTAGTCAAGGCTATGGTTTTTCCAGTAGTCATAGCCTTGACTAGTGTTTAAATACCCACAGGTATTGTATACCACACTAGAGGAATAAGTCATGAGTAATTGTTCTCTATGCTAATCTGCATGCTATGAGGATGTGGGGTCACACTGTGCAGTGATATTGATTATAACCCAAGCTGAGGAAGCTGGATACACATATTTACTTAGTTATTAAATGAGATAAATGATGTAGCACAATATTTGGCTTATGATGGTTACTTGATAAACGGTAGTAATCACAGTTATTACTATTATTAATACTACTAACACTGCTACTAAAGTTTTACCTCAGTCAGACTCTGAGAGCATTTTATGGCAATAAAATGTTTAATCTTTGTGTTGACCAGGCAGTTTAGTTCTTCCATTTCACAGAGAACTGCACCAGCATGGTATCCTACAATGTACAGCATGGTGCCATATTCCATAGGACACTTTTAACATTTTCATTAAATGAATGAATGTCTGTCTAGTTTTGACAAAATTACTCTCAAATATGTACTGCACGTGGCTGTGAATTCATGGGCATCTGTCCTCACAAATGGAAAAAGCAGAGAGCTATCCTAGCTAGTGATATTTTAATTAAACTTTGGATTTGCCCATGACCTGACTTCTGAATGCATGCTTTTCTCTCTCTCTCTCTCTTTTTTTTTTGACTCTGTTCTTACAGATGAAACTTTGACTATATCCAAGGAAATATTAGGGTGGAAGTTACAGACGCTCTCAGTCTGTGGGGATTCAAGCATCATCAGCCACTCAAGGTGACTCTCAAAAAAGGGAAAGCTGTTGAAACACGTAAGTGTTGCCACAAGCAAAATGCTGTCACCACGCTGCACTTCCTTCACTTTACAACATCTTGGAGCCAGCAGCTCAGAACACAGTGTCATTTAAAGCTGGGTTTACAGTTCAGTCAAAGCGGAAAACTTAGCACATGACAAACTTTTATAGTTTCTTTACATGCTGTGACTGATAGAGAAACAAAATTTATGGTGTATTCTTTTTCTCTTGCTCTATTTTCTTTGAACTCAGGATCACGTAAAACTTACTATACCAGCCAAGTTTTGGCATAAGTTTTTCATATCAGATTACTGATGTTTTCACACTTTTTAAAATGAAAATTACAGAACTTTCCCACTGGTACCACATATCCCCTTGGACTGTGTCTGAACAGAAACAGCAAGCTTTTTTCAGATAATAATTTGAAATGTAAGGTGTATAATTGCTTTACAGAGTTGTGTTAGTCTCTACCATACAATGAAGTGTATCAGCCACATGTATCCACATATCCCTTCCCTTTGGACCTCCCTCCTATCCTGTCCCCACCCCAGCCCTCTGCATCATCACAGAACACCAGACTGAGCTTCCTGGGCTTTATAGAGGTTCCCATCAGCTATCTGTTTCACACATAGTGGAGTATATATGCCAATCCTAGTTTCCCAATTCGTCCCATTCTCCCCTTTCCACACTATGTCCACATGTTCATTCTCTCCAATAAAAGAAGGACTAGCTGCTGAGTTTAACCCTGTTGTTATGAATGTAAATGGAAGGCAGATGTCTAAGTGATATTCTCTCACTGCACTTAGGAAGAATTTCCATTAAACTCTTTACTACTCTGAAAGAATCTTAAACAGACATACTAATTGTATATGAGATGATTCCCAACTTCCACTTAAAAACTTAGACTGTTATGTGCCTGCTTCATAATTGATTTCAGACCATTTAGCAATAGCACCAAGTACACACAAACAATAGCACAGACTAACAAACCAAATTTTGCTAAAACCGCGATAATATGTTAGGAAGAATGGCAGATACTGCAGTATAAGATTCCCTGGTTGCTCAGAGGATAAAGCATCTGCTTGCAATGCAGGAGACCCAGGTTCGATCCCTGGGTTGGGAAGATCCCCTGGAGAAGAAAATGGCAACCCATTCCAGTATTCTTGTCTGGAGAATCCCATGGACAGAGGAGCCTGGCGGGCTACAGTCCACAGGGTGACAGTCAGACACGACTTGAGCGACTTCACTTCACTTCACAGTATAAGAAGACTTAGTGTGTTGATTTATGCAAGGTGAAGACATTGGTAATAAAACACTCTCTACACTAGTATATAAGCTTAGTTTAAGGCTATTATATTAGATAAATTTTATTGAAATAGGCCTGATATTAATTTTTTGTTCAAAAGCCAAGTGTTTCATGTTGCTTTAACAACAGTGATTGGACGACTGATATCGAGGTTTTCATTTCCATGCAACCACTCACCTTGTTAGTCAAATTCCTCGTTTTCTTTAGGATACTCAAAGCCATTTGCTGAGCCAAAAATCCTTTGCTGACAATGCTCTGAGAGCTTCTTCTTTCTATGCCTTGCCTTTCAACTGTAATAAATACATCTGGTAGGTAATGTTAGCAAAATTTTGATCTAATCTGTAAATATTTGGTGAACAGTGGCTATGGTTATGTGGCAAGACCTGGAGAGTGCAGGATACAAAGAATTTGTGGCTTGTAGTGCTGCAGTGTGGCTGAAAAATACTGCATGGTTTTGCATTGGTGACTTTCAGTAAATGCTACTCAGTAATGACAACATTGCCTTGAGTGCAGAGGGATTTTGCTCTTATATAAGCTGTATTCATGTGTTCATGCTAAGTCACTTCAGTTGTGTCTGACTCTGTGTGACCCTGTGGACAGGTTCCTCTCTTCATGAGGTTCTCCAGGCAAACATACTGGAGTGGATTGCCATGCCCTCCTCCAGGGCATCTTCTTGATCCAGGGATAGAATCTGTGTCTCTGATGTCTCCTGTACTGGCAATCAGTTTCCTTACCACGAGCCCCACCTGAGAAACCCATAATGTATACTCAGTTCAGTTCAGTTCAGTTGCTCAGTTGTGTCTGACTCTTTGCAACCCCATGAATCATAGCACACCAGGCTTCTCTGTCCATCACCAACTCCCAGAGTCCACCCAAAAGCATGTCCGAGTCAGTGATGCCACCCAACCATCTCATTCTCTATCATCCCCTTCTCCTCCTGGCCTCAATCATTCCCAACATCAAGGTCTTTTCAAATGAGTCAGCTCTTCACATTAGGTGACCAAAGTATTGGAGTTTCAGCTTCAGCATCAGTCCTTCCAATGAACACCAGGACTGATCTCCTTTAGGATGGACTGGTTGGATCTCCTTGCAGTCCAAGGGACTCTCAAAAGTCTTCTCCAACATCACAGTTCAAAAGTATCAATTCTTTGGTGTTCAGCATTCTTTATAGTCCAAATCTCATATCCATACATGACTACTGGAAAAACCAAAGCCTTGACTAGACAGACCTTTTTGGCAAAGTAATGTCTCTGCTTTTTAATATGCTGTCTAGACTGGTCATAACTTTCCTTCCAAGGAGTGAGCATCTTTTAATTTCATGGTGGCAGTCACCATCTGGAGTGATTTGGGAGCCCCCAAAATAAAGTCAGCTACTGTTTCTGCTGATTCCCCATCTATTTGCCATGAAGTGATGGGACCAGATGTCATGATCTTAGTTTTCTGAATGTTGAGCTTTAAGCCAACTTTTTCACTCTCCACTTTCACTTTCATCAAGAGGCTCTTTAGTTCTTCTTCACTTTCTGCCATAAGGGTGGTGTCATCTGCATATTTGAGGTTATTGATATTTCTCCCAGCAATCTATATTCCAGCTTGTGCTTCCTCCAGCTTCCTCCAGCCCCTGCACAGAAGTTAAATAAGCAGAGTGACAATATACAGCCTTGACGTACTCCTTTTCCTATTTGGAACAAGACTGTTGCTTCATGTTCGGTTCTAACTGTTGCTTCCTGACCTGCATATAGGTTTCTCTAGAGGCAGGTCAGGTGGTCTGGTATTCCCATCTCTGGAAGAATTTCCCACACTTTGTTGTGATCCACATAGTCAAAGGCTTTGGTATAGTCAATAAAGCAGAAATAGATGTTTTTCTGGAATTCTCTTGGTTTTTTGATGATCCACCAGATGTTGGAAATTTGATCTCTGATTCCTCTTCCTTTTCTAAAACCAGCTTGAACATCTGGAGGTTCGCGGTTTACATATTGCTGAAACCTGGCTTGGAGAATTTTGAGCATTACTTTACTAGTGTGTGTGATGAGTGTAATTGTGTGGTAGTTTGAACATTCTTTGTCTTTGCCTTTCTTTGGGATTGGAATGAAAACTGACATTTTCAGTCCTGTGGCCACTGCTGATTTTTCCAAATTTACTGGCATGTTAAAGTGCAGTACTTTCACAGCGTCATCTTTCAGGATTTGAAATAACTCAACTGGAATTCCATCACCTCCACTAGCTTTGTTCATAGTGATGCTTCCTAAGGCCCACTTGACTTCACATTCCAGGATGTCTGGCTCTAAGTGAGTGATCACACCATCATGTTTATGTGGGTTGTGAAGATATTTTTGTATAGCTCTTTTATGCATTCTTGCCACCTCTTCTTAATATCTTCTGCTTCTTTTAGGTCCATACCATTTCTGTCCTTTATTGTGCCTGCCCAAGTTTGCATGAAATTTTCCCTTGGTATTTCTAGTTTACTTGAAGAGATCTCTAGTCTTTCCCATTCTGTTGTTTTCCTCTGTTTCTTCTCATTGATCACTGAGGAAGGCTTTCTTATTTCTCCTTGCTCTTCTTTGGAACTCTGCATTCAAATGGGTTTATCTTTCCTTTTCTCCTTTGCTTCTCACTTCTCTTCTTTTCACAGCTGTTGGTAAGGCTTCCTAAGACAGACATTTCACTGTTTTGCATTTCTTTTCTTGGGGATGGTCTTAATTCCTGTCTCCTGTACAACGTCACCAACCTCCATCCATAATCTATATTCAGTTCAGTTCAGTTCAGTCCAGTTCAGTTCAGTCACTCAGTCGTGTCCAACTCTTTGTGACCCCGTGAATCACAGCACACCAGGCCTCCTTGTCCATCACCAACTCCCAGAGTTCACTCAAACTTACGTCCATTGAGTAGATGATGCCATCCAGTCATCTCATCCTCTGTCGTCCCCTTCTCTTCCTGCCCCTGATCCCTCCCAGCATCAGAGTCTTTTCCAATGAGTCAACTCTTCTCATGAGGTGGCCAAAGTACTGGAGTTTCAGCTTTACCATGTTTCCCTCCGAAGTATACCCAGGGCTAATCTCCTTCAGAATGGACTGGTTGGATCTCCTTGCAGTCCATGGGACTCTCAAGAATCTTCTCCCACCACCACAGTTCAAAAGCATCAGTTCTTCAGCACTCAGCTTTCTTCACAGTCTAACTCTCACATCCATACGTGACCACTGGAAAAACCAGAGCCTTGACTAGACAGACCTTTGCTGGCCAAATAATGTCTCTTCTTTTGAATATGCTATCTAGGTTGGTCATAACTTTCCTTCTAAGGAGCAAGCATCT
Organism: Nanger dama; assembly: GCA_917880005.1. Taxonomy (NCBI): domain Eukaryota; kingdom Metazoa; phylum Chordata; class Mammalia; order Artiodactyla; family Bovidae; genus Nanger; species Nanger dama. The sequence continues at coordinate 99,147,951 of CAKJTW010000001.1, forward strand.
TTTAATTTCTTGGCTGCAGTCACCATCTGCATTTATTTTTGAGCCACCCCCCAAATAAAGTCTGACACTGTTTCCACTGTTTCCCCATCTATTTCCCATGAAGTGATGGGACCAGATGCCATGATCTTCGTTTTCTGAATGTTGAGATTTAAGCCAACTTTTTCATTGTCCACTTTCACTTTCATCAAGAGGTTTTTAGTTCCTCTTCACTTTCTGCCATAATGATGGTGTCCTCTGCATATCTGAGGTTATTGCTATTTCTCCTACCTATCTTGATTCCAGCTTGTGCTTCTTCGAGTCCAGCATTTCTCATTATATACTCTGCAGGGTGACAATACACAGCCTTGACATACTCTTTTTTCCTATTTGGAACCAGTCTGTCGTTCCCTGTCTACTTCCAACTGGTGCTTCCTGACCTGCATATAGGTTTCTCAAGAAGCAGGTCAGGTGGTCTGGCATTCTCATCCCTTTCAGAATTTTCCACAGTTTATTGTTATCCACATAGTCAAAGGCTTTTGCATAGTCAATAAAGCAGAAATAGATGTTTTTCTGGAACTCTCTTGGTTTTTTGATGGTCCAGCAGATGTTCACAATTGGATCTCTGGTTCCTCTGCCTTTTCTAAAACCGTCTGGAACATCTGAAAATTTGCGGCACATGTATTGCTAAAGCCCAGATTGGAGAATTTTGAGCATATTTTACTAGCGTGTGAGATGAGTGCAATTGTGTGGTAGTTTGAGCATTCTTTGACATTGCCTTTCTTTGTGATTGGAATGAAAACTCACTTTTTTCAGTCCTGTGGCTACTGCTGAGTGTTCCAAATTTGCTGGCATATTGAGTACAGCATTTTCACAGTATCATCTTTCAGGATTTGAAATAGGTCAACTGGAATTCCATCACCTCCACCGCAGGTGGTGCAAGAGGGCCTCAGAGGGCAGATACACTGAAAGCATAATCACAGATAGCTAAAGTTAATCTAATCACATGGACCACAGCCTTCTCTAACTCAATCAAACTAAGCTGTGCCCTGTCGGGCCATCCAAGAGTTTTGCCAAGAGAAGGCACTGGTCATAGCAAACAGCCTCTTCCAATAACACAAGAGAAGACTCTATACATGGACATCACGAGATGGTCAACACCAACATCAGATTGATTATATTCTTTGCAGCCAAAGATGGAGAAGCTCTATACAGTTAGCAAAAACAAGACCAGGAGCTGACTATGCCTCAGATCATGAACTCCTTATTGCCAAATTCAGAGATAATTGAAGAAAATAGGGAAAACCACTAGACAATTCAGGTATGACCTAAATCAAATCCCTTATGATTATACAGTGGAAGTGAGAAATAGATCTAAGGGACTAGATGTGATAGAGTGCTTGATGAACTAGGGAGTTTCATGATATTGTACAGGAGACAGTGATTCAGACAATCCCCATGGAAAAGAAATGCAAAAAAGCAAAATGGCTGTCTGGAGAGACCTTACAAATAGCTGTGAAAAGAAGAGAAGCAAAAAGCAAAGGAGAAAAGGAAAGATATAAGCATCTGAATGCAGAGTTCCAAAGAATAGCAAGGAGAGATAAGAAAGCCTTCCCCAGCGATCAATGCAAAGACATAGAGGAAAACAATAGAATGGGAAAGACTAGAGATCTCTTCAAGAAAATTAGAGATACCAAGGGAAATTTTAATGCAAAGATGGGCTCAATAAAGGACAGAAATGGTATAGACTTAACAGAAGCAGAAGATACTAAGAGATAGCAAGAATACACAGAAGAACTGTACAAAAAGATCTTCATGACCCAGAAAATTACGATGGTGTGATCACTCACTTAGAGCCAGACATCCTGGAATGTGAAGTCAAGTGGGCCTTAGGAAGCATCACTACGAACAAAGCTAGTGGAGGTGATGGAATTCCAGTTGAGCTATTTCAAATCCTGAAAGATGACGCTGTGAAAGTACTGCACTCAATATGCCAGCCAATTTGCAACACTCAGCAGTGGCCACAGGACTGGAAACAGTCAGTTTTCTAATTCCAAAGAAAGGCAATGCCAAAGAATGCTCAAACTACTGCACAATTGCACTCATCGCACACGCTAGTAAAGTAATGCTCAAAATTCTCCAAGCCAGGCTTTAGCAATATGGAAAAAATGAACTCCCTGATGTTCAAACTGGTTTACAAAAGGCAGAGGAAGCAGAGATCAAATTGCCAACATCTCTTGGATCATGAAAAAGCAAGAGAGTTTCAGAAAAACATCTATTTATGCTTTATTGGACTATTCCAAGATCTTTTTAAAAGCAAGAAAGTTCCAGAAAAACATATACTTTTGCTTTATTTACTATGCCAAAGCCACTGACTGTGTGGATCACAACAAGCTGGAAAACTTTTCAAGAGATGGGAATACCAGACCACCTGACTTGACTCCTGAGAAACCTGTATACAGGTCTAGAAGCAACCATTAGAATCAGACATGGAAAAATGGACTAATTCCAAATTGGGAGAGGAGTATGTCAAGGCTGTATATTGTCATCATGCTTATTTAACTTATATGCAGAATTCATCATGCAAAATTCTAGGCTGGATGAAGCACAAACTGGAATCAGGATTTCCAGAAGAAATAACAATAATCTCAGATATGCAGATGCCACCACCCTTATGGCAGTAAGTGAAGAGGAACTAAAGAGCCTCTTGATGAAAGTGAAAGAGGATAGTGAAAAAGCTGGCTTAAAATTCAACATTCAAAAAGCGAATATCATGGCATCTTGTCTCATCACTTCATTGCTAATACATGGAGTAACAATGGAAACAGTGATTTTTGGGGGCTTGAAAGTCACTGCAGATGGTGACTGCAACCACAAAATTAAAAGACACTTACTCCTATGAAGAAAAGCTATGACCAACATAGATGGAATTATAAAAATAGAACATAACTTTGCTGGCAAAGATCTGTCTCGTCAAAGCTATGGTTTTTCTGGTAGTCATGTATAGTTGTGAGAGTTAAACTATAAAGTTAGCTGATCACTGAAGAATTGATGCTTTTGAACTATGGTGTTGGATAAGACTCTTGAGAGTCCCTTGGACTGTGAGGAGATCAAACCAAGCAATCCTAAAGAAAATCAGTCCTGAGTTTTCATTTGAAGGACTGATGCTGTAGCTGAAGCTGAAGCTCCACTTCTTTGGCTACCTGATGTAAAGAATGAATGCACTGGAAAAGACCCTGATGCTGTGAAAGACTGAAGGCAGGAGCAGAAGGGGACGACAAATAATGAGGTAGTTGAACATCATCACTGACTGAATGGACATGAGTTTGAGCAAGATACAGGAGATGATGATGAGCAGGGATGCCTGGCATCCTGCAGTCCATGGGATCACAAAGAGTTGGATACAACTGGATACTGAATTGAACTGACAATCTATGTGGTTGTAGGGGAAGGAAAGAATGTCTAGAAGCATTTGAATTGAATTGAGTCCCCCATGAAAGCTATGTTGCAAACCTGACCCTCAGTAGTTCAGATTGGAACCTTATTCGGAAATAGAGTCTTTGCAAGGTTAACTAGACTAAGATGAGTTCACAAGATTTGGTCCTAATCCAGTATACCGGTGTCTTTATAAAAAGGAGAACTTTGGGTGCAAATATAGAGGAAAGATAATGTGAAGATATACTAGAAGAGTATCTTGTGAAGAAGGAGGATTGGAATGAAGGATGTAAAAGTCAAAGGATATCTGAGGTTCTCAGCAGTTAGGAGTGGAATTTGGAATAGTCTTCTTTAGTGGCTTCAGAGGGAGCATGGCCCTTCTGAAACCCTCATGCTGGACTCTGGCCTCTGAAATTAAAAGACAAGAAATTCCTGATGCTTTAAGTTACCCAGTCTGTGATACTTTGTTACAGCAACTCAAGGTCTTTACTGGCCAACAGACCATTAGGGTGTTAACTTTCTCATCTTTCTAGACTTTTCTTTCTCTTACACTTTGAGTCCATGTCAAGAACAGCAGAGACTGAAAGCACTCTTTCCTGGAGAACTCCCTGAGTTATGGTGGATGACTAGAAATAATAGTGCTGCCCAGTGTGCTCAAAAGATAGCATGGAGTAGAAATTTAAAGAGTTCATTCTCATCACTACACTTCTTTGAAGTTTGAAGAGTATGGTTTGGGGACCCTTGAGAGCTAATATTCATGGTGATTTTACATGGTATGTGCCATCAGGAATGGCAGCAGTGAAATACACTCCAGTATATTCATAAGAAGACGATACTGCAAAGGGGAGGCTGGAACACGAGAGAAGGGTCAGAGTAGAAGTGTCAAGGTGAATGTAAAGAAAGTTGAGAGCCCAAGTGGGCCATTCCCTAGAATGACTGAGAAATACCTGGGCACAGATACTGGAGGGGGCTGGATAATTTCCCCAGATGTATGGGGATAAGATCAAGTTATTTATAGACATGGAAGCAGCCTAAATGTCAACAGAGGACTGGATAAAGAAGATGTGATACTTTTACACAATGAAATATTACTCAGCCATTAAAAAGAATGAAATAATGCCATTTACAACAACGTGGATGGATCTAGAGATTGTCACAATGAATGAACTAAATCAGGCAAAGAAGGAGAAATAGTACATGGCACCCCATACATGTGGCATCTAAAAAGAAATGATTTTATTTACAAAACACAAAATATACTCACAAACTTAGAGAATGAGCTTATGGTTGCCAGGGAGAAGGATAGGGGAAGAGATAGTTAGGGAATTTGTGAGTGACATGTATATACTGCTATATTTAAAATGGATAATCAACAAGATCCTACTGTACAGCACAGAGAACTCTGCTCAATGTTATTTGGTAGCCTCAATGGGAGGAGAATTTGGGGGAGAATGGGTACATGTATATGTATGGCTGAGTCTCTTTGCTGCCCACATGAAACTATCACAACATTATTAATCAGCTATAATTCAAAATAAAATAAAAATCTTAAAGAGCAAGTTATTTGCATTATTATTATTATAGTGACTCACTTGCCTCCAAAGACTCAAATTCCTAAGAACAGTCAGTTTACTGTTATTTGTTTCTGACTAAAAATCAGTGATGATTGGACTTTAACATTTGACCTAGAGTTTGACTAAGACTCACTCTAACTTACCTCCATCTTTTTCCTATATGACTAAACAATTTATTCATTCTTCAACAACTGTGTATTTATTCAGCCTTGAGTAACATTTAAAAAGTACTACAAAAACCATGTTATCTATACCCACAGTGGTTTCCAGTAGGAACCTGACAGGCATATGATATGATACAATAGTAAAAAATGTTTGATGGCTGTATGTACACAGCTAACCATTTGTACAGGGAAACAGAAGCTTAAATCTGTGTGGGGTAGAAGGCCTCCCACAGGAGTCATAAACCTCAGTCATAAAAGTAGTACATGATTTTTAGATGATTAAGAATGAAGGGGAACATCACAGACAGAGGTAAGAGCAGGTAAGATATTTGTTAGTGAACTACAAATGTTTCAACCTCTTCAGCATTTAGGATGAAAGAAGTGTGGTAAAGAGAATGTTAACTGGTAATTAGGTTCACATAATAAAATTATCTTTATGCATACTATGCAATTCATTATGAAAAATTTCGGACAATTTAAGATCAGAGGACAGATAAGATTGCATTTGTAAAGTATAAAGCATGAATAATATCATGCGTTGTAATAAGTATAAATAATTATATTTGAGATGAGTAGTCAACTTAGCTTCCCACTTCTCTTAATCTTTTGGACATCACTCTCTCACTTTGCTTCCATCTACCTTGAATGCCCAGAGCAAATATCTTTTGAAAAGACTCTTGAGTGGATGATAAAGATGAAGGGAAATCCATGAAATGCACTATAAGAGGGGCTGCTGGAATAAGGTGCTCTCACAGAGCTGCCAGTGTTCGTGTTTTGTAAGTGTGCTAAAATGCCATCTGGAATCTGCTGCTTGAGAGACATATTTAGAAAGGCTATTCTCCCTAGAAGACTCTCTCTCTAGATTACCCCATTGCATATAATTTCTAGTTTAAGATCAACAATTCAATGATCTGCATTTTAACATTTTACATTTTTTACTTCTTAAAAATGACATTGCTTTACTAAATCCTAGGTCTAATCTCTTTTGCTTGTCAGTTTTGTCATTGTTGGTCTAGCTCTTTTTCTCCTCATTGGAGAAGCATTTCCTTAAGGAATCCTTGCATGAACAGTTTCTTCCTTACCAAAAGGAGATTTTAAAGCACTGAACAATGTATCTGCACCACACTGAATTCTCCAACATCAGTCTTGTCAGCACTTAGCATGGTGCAGCAGTCCAAACATGGAGAATCCCAGGATTCTCTGAAGAGAGGATAGAAAGTGTAATCAGCAGATCAAGTGTTTGGACTATGGCTATCACTCATCATGAAGTGGACACTGTTTTCTTTTCTTTTTTTTTTTTTTACACTTGAGAAGTAGTAAATAAGATGTTCAGTGTATTACACATGTGTTAATTGCTCAGTTGTGTCCGACTCTTTGTGACCCCATGGACTGTAGCACACCAGGCTCATCCATCCATGGGTTGCCATTTCTCCTTCTCCAGGGGATCTTGCCAACCTAGGGATTGAGCCCAGGTCTCCTGTATGGCAGGCAGATTCTTTACCATCTGAGCCATCAGGGAAGAATGTATTATACTGCTGTCAAAAGTGCAGATATATATCCAAAATGTAAATTATAAAATAATATTATTTGTACTAAACGGGACATAAAAATTATTGTCCCAAGTGATAATACAATTCAAAAATGACCTATGTGATTGGATTGGTCTCATATGGATAATCAAGAATAATCTCTCCATCTGAAGGTTATTGGCAGCCAAATCCTGCAGGCTTTGTAAGTCCCTTTTGCCATCTATGGAAACATATGCTCAGGTTCTATAAATTAGGATGTTGATAATTGGGTGGGGGCATTATTCTGCCTACTACACTATGTTAATTTTTTATACCTTTAGTTGAATAAATTGGTAAGGTCTAGTGAGTGTGAGTGTGTGTGTGTTTAATTATTCCAACAAGATTTAACATAATAGCAAGATTTGTGGTATTTCCCTTAGCACTTCGCATTACAAAACATCTAATATATGTAAAGGAAGAAATATATCCTCTTTGATATTGTTACATAATAATATTTAAAGTACTTACACAAAGATCTTGATAGTGAGTTCGTACAAATTATTGTGTTTATATAGTATGTCATTAAATATCTGTTTCTGTGAAGAAGTTGATTGAAAGCAGCAACAATTCAATACATATGAAACAAATATTATATCCAACCCTTGAATATGCAACACTTTATTTCAACTTTAATCAAAAGTTTACATGAACTGCTGCTTTCTATATTTTATAGATGAAGTTACTAAGACTTGGAAAAGTTAAAAGTTATGGCCTGAATTGTGCAAGATATAAAGGCTGGAGTAGTAGCGGTATTAATCTGTCGTGTCCTACTCTTTGTGACCCCACGAACTGTAGCCCCCAGGCTCTTCTGTCCATGGGATTCTCCATGTAAGAATACTGGAGTCGATTGCCATTCCTTTCTCCTGGGGATTCTCTCAACTCAGGGATAAAACCCAGGTCTCCTGCATTGCAGGCAGATTCTTTCCTGTTTGCCCTACAGGGAACGCCTAAGGGCTGGAGCCTAAAATCAAATCTAAATTCTTCTGACTGAAAAGCCATATTCTTTCCAGACTACAGCACTGAGAAATGTGAAAATTAGTAGCACCACTGAGTAAATTAAATGTTATTTTCCCAGATCAAGCAAATTTTAAAGGTAGAATTTCTAAAACATTTCTAAAATAGGTATTTGAATGATTTCACCTAAAATATGAGTAAGTCAATATCTTATGCAACTATTTTATTTTCAGGCTAAGGATGGACTGATTTGCAAGTTAACACCTTACTGGTGCCACAAACTGATTAGATACTTAAGTAATGGGTGGGGGAAAATTTCCTTATGGTATTTTTTTTTTAAAACAAATTAGAGGTGAGGTGAAGGTGAAGTCGCTCAGTCGTGTCCGACTCTTTGCGATCCCGTGGACTGTAACCTACTAGACTTCTCCGTCCATGGGATTCTCCAGGCAAGAATACTGGAGTAGATTGCCATGTCCTTCTCCAGGGGATCTTCCCAACCCAGGTATCTGAACCCAGGTCTCCTGCATTGGAGGCAGATGCTTTAACCTCTGAGCCACCACGGGAAGCCCTCAGTGTAATGTTTTTACATTCTGGTCTCTGAGACTCAGTCATATGATGGATATTTTTTTTCTCCCTTCTGGCAAAGGTTTAAATTAAAAGCCACTGTCTCATCAAGTACTCACTTTCACTTAGGGTGAAGATAAACTTCTCTGGTGGTCTAGATGGTAAAGATTCTGCCTTCAATACAGAAAACCCAGGTTAGATCCCTGGGAAGATACCTGGAGAAGAAATGGCAACCCATCCCAGTATTCTTGCCTGGAAATCCCATGGATGGAGGAGCCTGGTGGGCTACAGTCCATGGGGTCACAAAGAGTTGGACATGACTGAGCGACTAATACACACAACCTATTTGATCTTTATGTGTATTTTCCCTGAACAAAATTATAGATTCATCTCTCTTGTCCTCATTTGTCAAATTTGTCTCTATTGTTTCATCCTTACAGCACAAATAAGAATCATAATACAGAATCACTGATATATTAATCTGATAAATGATTTAATAAATAATTATTGAATTATAATGATGTTACTGAATTAGAAGTTGAGAAACTATACACAGGATTAGATATAAATATATATAATTAGGTATAAACCATGGAAATCTTATTATCACTACTCATTTTCAAGTCAAAATATTTTACTTATGTTCCTTAAAGCTTAGTAACTTTTGATATTATGATGAAAATAGTATGTGCTTTACTCAGTTGAAAGTTTCTAATCAATTGCTTCATTAAACTTTGAAGAATCATAGGCTTTTCTATTTTTCTAACCTAATAGCAATCTTTTCCCACTAGAAGTCCTTTTGTAGTGATATAGAGGCTCAGTAAGTTCTATAGATAACGCAGGACTAAACAAGTGCGGACGTAAAACAAATGGCGTATGAGGATCATCTGCTGTCAGCAAACAGTGCGTTGGCCACAGTTTCATTGCTTTTCTTGAGGTCTTGACAAGCATCAAGCTCCCTGATGGTGAAGCTAATAGGCCTTGGCAGCGGCTGCAAAAGCAGCTTTGGATGATTAAATCTTAGTATTTCTATCAGCAGGAAACTGTCTGTGATATTTGCTCACGACTACATTGTTTTGTTACAAATCTCTTTATTTCTCCATAGACCTAGGCATTAACTATTAAGTGTTCATAGATGATGTTTTATTGTTCAAGGCATACGCCTTTATAATTTAGGTGGCAATATTTTCTCCATACTCATTAAAAAGAAGCTAAAAGGTAGAATATATATTTCTTTGAAACTGAATCTTTGATATGCTGTTGAATTTTAAACTTACAAGCATTTTATGGCTGATTCGTGTCAATGTATGGCAAAACAAATACAGTATTGTAATTTTAAAAAATAAATAAATAAATAAATTTTAAAAAAATAAATAAAATCAAAATAATATCATTTTATTATTTCTTTACTGGATATAAAGTATTCAGCACTTCGAAGATATAATCCCTTAACTTCTGCTCTCCATAGTTTCTGATGAGAAGTCAGTCAAAAATATTATCAAGTTCTTTTGTATAAAATGAATTGCTTGTCCCTAGCTTCTTTCAAAACTTTTTCTTTACCTTCCACTTCTGGCACTTTTACTAGGTTGTGTCTAGGTATAGATTTCTTGGTGTTTGTCCTACTTGGAGTTTACTGAACTTCTTCATGTGCAGGTTAATGATTCTATCAAATTTGTAAAGTTTTCAGCAATCAATTTAATTTGTTTTCCTCTTTCTCCTTTTCTGGTAAGCTCATTATTTGTATGTTGAAACATGTAATGTTGGCCCACATTTCTCTGAGGGTTTATCCTTTTTTCTTCACTCCTTTTTCACTTTGTCCTGATTACATAATCTTTTTGACCTTTCTTCAAATTCACTGATTTTTTTTCTTCAACCAATTTAAATTTATTGCTCTGTATACCTCTATTGAACTTTCCATTTCAATTATTTTAAATTTCAACTACTGAATTTTAGTTTGATTCATTTATATTATTTATATATCTTTCTTGATATTCTCCACAGGATGAGAGATTATCATTATACTTTCCTTTACATTTTCAAAGCATAATTTTATTTATTCATTGAATATTTATAATGGCTCATTTGAAGTCTTTGACTATCAAGTCTGACATTCTGGCTCTCTCAAAAGACCATACAGGTTTTTGTATTCTTTGCTGTTGCTGTTTCTAATTTTCACTATTTGTCTTAATGGTGAACCTTCAGGTTTTCTGATGTCATTATTACAGAATCACACATGGCTCTTTTGAAACAAATTAATTCAGGAAGATTAACTGAGTCAAGTGGGGAGAGGAAGCTAGAATGACTTTCTAGAGCATATTATAAAATAAATATGTATTTATACACTTAAATCCTCCATAACCATACCAGATTTTAAACAGAAAAAAAAATGTAGCAACTTTCTACCTGTTTGTGTGTTTTTGTCATCTTCAGTTTCTTTCACCATCATCTTGTAGTTCTTGGAGTACAAGTCTTTTGTCTCCTTAGCTAGATTTATCAGAGAAGGCAATGGCACCCCACTCCAGTACTCTTGCCTGGAAAATCCCATGGATGGAGGAGCCTGGTGGGCTGCAGTCCATGAGGTCACTAAGAGTCGGACGTGACTGAGCGAGTTCCCTTTCACTTTTCACTTTCATGCATTGGAGAAGGAAATGGCAACCCACTTCAGTGTTCTTGCCTGGAGAATCCCAGGGATGGGGAGCCTGTTGGGCTGCCGTCTATGGGGTCGCACAGAGTCGAACATGACTGAAGTGACTCAGCCGCAGCAGCAGCAGCTAGGTTTATTCTTAGGGTCTTTGTTTGTTTCCTTTGTTTTAGTCTTTGGGTTTTTGATGCAATGGTAAATAGGATTGTTTCCTTAATTTCTCTTTGAGTTATTTCATTACTAGTGTATAGAAATGTAGCAGATTTCTGTATATTAATTCTGTATCCTGCAACTTTATATAATTCACTGATGAAGTTTAGTATTTTTCTGGTAGTGTCTTTAGGATTTTCTATGTCATCTGAAAACAATGACAGTGTTACTTCTTTTTCAATTTGAATTCCTTTATTTTTTTCTTTTTCTGATTGCTAAGGCTAGGATTTCCAAAACTAAGTTGAATAAAAGTGGTGAGAGTGGACATCCTTGTCTTAACCTGATCTTTGATGGAGTGATTTCAACTTTTCACCATTGAGTAGGATATAAACTGTGAATCTGTTATAAACCATTATTCTGTTGAGGTATGTTCCTTCTATGCCCACTTACTGGTTATTTTTATCAGAAATGGATGTTGAGCTTTTATCAAAAGCTTTTTTTTCTTCTATTGAGGTCATCAGATAGCTTTTATTTTTCAATTTGATAATGTGGCATATCACACTAACTAATATGCAGATACGGAAAAATTGTGCATCTCTGTAATGACTCTACTTGATCACAGTATATTATCTTTTAATGTATCATTGAAGTTGGTTTGCTCCATACATTCTCATACTTTGTTGAGAATTTTTGCATCTATGTTCATCAGTGACAATGGCCTGTAATTCTCTTTTTTGTGTGTGGTATCTGTTTCTGGTAAATATCAAGGTAATGGTGGCCTCATGGAATGTGTTTGAAAGTGTTCCTTCCACTCCAATTTCTAGGTGTGGTTTAAGAAAGATAAGTGTTAATTTTTCTCTAAATATTTGGTAGAATGCTCCTCTAAATTCACTGGTTCTGGACTTCTGCTTGTTGAAAAATTTAAAAATATTGATTCACTTTTACTACTGATACTTGGCCTGCTCATATTTGTATTTCTTCCTTGATCAATGTTGGGTGATTGTACCTATCTAAGAAAGATATACTGTATTCTTGAGTTGGAAGAATCAGGTCCATTAAAATGACTATAAAACTCAAGGCAATCTATAGATTCAAAGCAATCCCTATCAAATGATCAAAGCCATTTTCCATAGAACTAGGGGCACAATTTCTTAAAAATGTGTGTGGACACATAAAAGACCCCAGATGGCCAAAGAATTTTTGAGAAAGAAGACTGGAGCTGGAGAAATCAGTCTCCATGCATTCAGACTACAAAACAAAGCTACAGTATAGAAGAGAGTATGATGAAAATGAAAGTTGCTCAGTCGTATCTGCGATCCCACAGACCATACAGTCCATGGAATTCTCTAGGCCAGAATACTGCAGTGGGTAGCCTTTCCCTTCTCCAGGAGATCTTCCTAACCCAGGGATAGAACCCAAGTCTCCTGCATTGCAGGAAGACTCTTTATCAGCTGAGCTACAAGAGAGTATTGTCCTGGTAAAAATAAAATAAAAATAAATAAAAATAAAGATACATAGATCAATACAACAGGACAGAAAATGCAGAAATAAATCCACATTCTTATGATAAATTAATCTACTACAAAGAAGAAAAGAATATAAAACGCAGATTCTTTTCAAAAAATGCTGTTGGGGAAAACTTGACAGTTACATGTAAAGAATGAGATTAGAAGATTCTCTACCACTTAGCAAAACAAATAGAAAATGGATTGAAGACATAAATGTAAGGCCAATATTATAAAATGCCTATAGGAAAACACACTCAGAACACTCATTGGCATAAATCTCAGCAATTTTTTTTAATGTCTCCTTCAGTTCAGTTCAGTCACTTAGTCGTATCCGACTCTTTGCGACCCCATGAATCGCAGCACGCCAGGCCTCCCTGTCCATCACCAACTCCTGGAGTTCACTCAGACTCACATCCATGGAGTCCGTGATGCCATCCAGCCATCTCTTCCTCTGTCATCCCCTTCTCTTGCCCTCAATCCTCCCAGCATCAGAGTCTTTTCCAATGAGTTAATTCTTCGCATGAGGTGGCCAAAGTACTGGAGTTTCAGCTTTAGCATCATTCCTTCCAAAGAAATCCCAGTGTTGATCTCCTTCAGAATGGACTGGTTGGTTCTCCTTGCAGTCCAAGGGACTCTCAAGAGTCTTCTCCAACACCACAGTTCAAAAGCATCAATTCTTCGGTGCTCAGCCTTCTTCACAGTCCAACTCTCACATCCATACATGGCCACAGGAAAAACCATAGCCTTGAGAAGATGGACCTTCGTCGGCAAAGGAATGTCTCTGCTTTTAAATATACTATCTAGGTTGGTCATAACTTTTCCTCCAAGGACTAAGCGTCTTCTAATTTCATGGCTGCAGTCACCATCTGCAATGATTTTGGAGCCCAAGAAAATAAAGCCTGACACTGTTTCCACTGTTTCCCCATCTATTTCCCTTGAAGTAATGGGACCGGATGCCATGATTCTGAATGTTGAGCTTTGAGCCAACTTTTTCACCCTCCTCTTTCACTTTCATCGAGACTTTTTAGCTCCTCTTCACTTTCTGTCATAAGGGTGGTGTCATCTGCATATCTGAGGTTATTGATATTTCTCCCAGCAATCTTGATTTCAGCTTGTGTTTCTTCAAGTCCAGCGTTTCTCATGATGTACTCTGCATATAAGTTAAATCAGCAGGGTAACAATATACGGCCTTGACGGACTCCTTTTCCTCTTTGGAACCAGTCTGTTGTTCCATGTCCAATTCTAACTGTTGCTTCCTGACCTGCATACAGATTTCTCAAGAGGCAGGTTAGATGGTCTGGTATTCCCATCTCTTGAAGAATTTTCAAGTTTATTGTGATCCACACAGTCAAAGACTTTGGCATAGTCAATAAAGCAGAAATGGATGTTTTTCTGGAACTCTCTTGCTTTTTCCATGATCCAGCAAATGTTGGCAATTTTGATCTCTGGTTCCTCTGCCTTTTCAAAAAACAGTTTGAACATCAGGAGTTCATGGTTCACATATTGCTGAAGCCTGGCTTGGAGAATTTTGAGCATTACTTTACTAGCATGTGAGATGAGTGCAGTTGTGTGGTAGTTTGAGCATTCTTTGGCATTGCCTTTCTTTGGAATTGGAATGAAGACTGATGTTTTCCAGTCCTGTGGCCACTGCTGAGTTTTCCAAATTTGCTGGCATATTGAGTGCAGCACTTTCACAGCATCATCTTTCAGGATTTGAAATAGTTCAACTGGAATTCCATCACCTCCACTAGCTTTGCTCCTAGTGAAGCTTTCTAAGGCCCAATGCTTTCACATTCCAAGATGTCTGGCTCTAGATTAGTGATCACATCATCATGATTATCTGGGTCATGAAGATCTTTTTTGTATAGTTCTTCCATTTATTCTTGCCATCTCTTCTTAATATCTTCTGCTTCTGTTAGGTCCATGCCATTTCTGTCCTTTATCAAGCCAATTTTTCATGAAATGTTCCCTTGGTATCTCTAATTTTCTTGATGAGATCTCTAGTCTTTCCCATTCTGTTCTTTTCCTCTATTTCTTTGCATTGATCGCTGAAGAAGACTTTCTTATCTCTTCTTGCTATTCTTTGGAACTCTGAATTCAGATGCTTATATCTTTTGTTTTCTCCTTTGCTTTTCAATTCTCTTCTTTTCACAGCTATTTGTAAGGCCTCCCCAGACAGCCATTTTGATATTTTGCATTTCTTTTCCATGGGGATGTTTTTGATCCCTGTCTCCCATACAGTGTCATGAACCTCATTCAGATCTAGGCCCTTAAATCTATTTCTCACTTCCACTGTATAATCATAAGGGATTTGATTTATGTCATACCTGAATGGTCTAGCTGTTTTCTCTACTTTATTCAATTTAAGTCTGAATTTGGCAATAAGGAGTTCATGATCTGAGCCACAGTCAGCTCCTGGCCTTTCCTGTTGTTGTTGTTGTTGTTGACAGTATAGAGCTTCTCCATCTTTGGCTGCATAGAATATAAGCAATCTGATTTCGGTGTTGACCATCTGGTGATGTCCATGTGTAGAGTCTTCTCTTGTGTTGTTGGAAGAGGGCGTTTGCTATTACCAGTGCATTTTCTTGGCAAAACTCTATTAGTCTTTGCCCTGCTTCATTCTGCATTCCAAGGCCAAATTTGCCTGTTACTCCAGGTGTTTCTTGACTTCCTACTTTTGCATTCTAGTCCCCTATAATGAAAAGGACATCTTTTGGGGTGTTAATTCTAAAAGGTCTTGTAGGTCTTCATAAAACTGTTCAACTTCAGCTTCTTCAGCATTACTGGTTGGGGCACAGACTTGGATAACTGTGATATTGAATGGTTTGCCTTGGAGACAAACAGAGATCATTCTGTCATTTTTGAGATTGCATCCAAGTACTGCATTTCGGACTCTTTTGTTGACCATGATGGCTACTGCATTTCTTCTGAGAGATTCCTGCCCATGGTAGTAGATATAATGATCATCTGAGTTAAATTCACTCATTCTAGTCCATTTTAGTTTGCTGATTCCTAGAATGTTGATATTCACCCTTGCCATCTCTTGTTTGACTACTTCCAATTTGCCTTAATTCATGGACCTGACATTCCAGGTTCCTTTGCAATATTGCTCTTACAGCATCGGATATTGCTTCTATCACCAGTCACATGCACGACTGGGTATTGTTTTTGCTTTGGCTCCATCCTTTCATTCTATCTGGAGTTATTTCTCCACTGATCTCCAGTAACATATTGGGCACCTAATGACCTGGGTAGTTTCTCTTTTGGTATCCTATCATTTTGCTTTTTCATACTGTTCATGGGGTTCTCAAGGCAAGAATAATGAAGTGGCTTGCCATTTCCTTCTCCAGTGAACCACCTTCTGTCAGCCCTCTTCATCATGACCCGCCCGTCTTGAGTTGACCCGCAGGCATGGCTTGGTTTCACTGAGTTAGACAAGACTGTGGTCCTAGTGTGCTTAGATTGACTAGTTTTCTGTGAGTATGGTTTCAGTGTGTGCCCTCTGATGCCCTCTTGCAACACCTACCATCTTACTTGGGTTTGTCTTACCTTGGACGTAGGGTATCTCTTCACAGCTGCTCCAGCAAAGCACAGCCGCTACTCCTTATTTTGGACAAGGGGTATCTCCTTACCGCCACCATTCCTGACCTTCAATGTGGGATTAATGTCTCCTAGAATAATAAGAATAAAAACAAAAATAACCAATAGGACCTAATTAAAACTATTGCACGGCAAAAGAAACCATAAGCAAAATGCAAAGACAACCTACAGAATAGGAAAAAAAAATTTTTTGAAAGTGATATCACCAACAAAGGATTAATTTCCAAAAAATAAACAGTTCATATAGTTCAACCCCACACCACCAAAACAAACAAACAAACAACAAAGAACCCAAGCAAAAATGGGCATAATACCTAAATGTACACTTCTTTAAGGAGAAAATACTTATGGTCAAAAGAAACATGAAAAGAGGATCAACATTACTAATTGTTGTTACTGTTGTTGTTCAGTCACTCAGTCATGTCTGACTCTTTGCAACCCCATGGACTGCAGCATGCCAGGCTTTCCTATCCTTCTCCATCTCCTGGAGCTTGCTCAAAGTCATATCTATTGAGTTGGTAATGCTATCCATCCATCTCATGCTTTGCCATCCCCTTCTCCTCCTGCCTTCAATCTTTCCCAGCATCAGGGTCTTTTTAATTAGTCAGCTCTTCGCATAAGGTGGCCAAAGTACTGGAGCTTCAGCTTCAGCAACAGTCCTTCCAATGAATACTCACTGTTGATTTCCTTTAGAATTGACTGGTTTGATCTCCTTGCAGTCCAAGGAAAGTCTCAAAGGTCTTTTTCAGCATGACAATTCAAAAACATCAGTTCTTCAGTGCTCAGTCTTCTTTATCCAGTTCTACTGGATGACTGGAAAAACAATAGCTTTGACAATATGGACTTTCATCTGGAAGTTGATGTCTTTGTTTTAAATGTGCTGTCTAGGTTTGTCATAGGTTAAATAGCTGTCTAGCATTTTTTCTTTCAAGGAACAAGTGTCTTTCATTTAATGGATGCAGTCACTCTCTTCAGTGATTTTGGAGGCCAAGAAGATAAAATCTTTCACTGCTTCCACTTTTTCCCTTTCTATTTGCCATTACTAGATCTGGTAGGCAGAATGGCTGAAAAACTATGGATAAAAGTTAGCAACAATATACAGGAGATGGTGGTGAAAACCAGCCCCAAGAGAAAGGAATCCAAGAAGGGAAATGATTGTCTAAATAGGCCTTCCAAATAGCTGAGAAAAGAAGAGAAGTTCAAGGCAAAGGAGTAAGATACACTCACTGAATGCAGGGTTTCAGAGAATAGCAAGGAAAGATAGGAAAGCCTTCTTAAGTGAACAATGCAAAGTAGTAGAGGAAAACAATAGAATGGGAAAGACTAGAGATTTCTTCAAGAAAACTTGAGATACTATGAGAACATTTCATGCAAACACAGACACAATTAAGGGCTGAAATGGCAAGGACCTAACAGAAGCAGAAAGGATTAAGAAGAGGTGGCAAGAATACATGAAAACACTATGAAAAAGGTCTTAATGACCTGGATAACCATGATGGTATGGTCACTTACCTAGAGCCAAACATCCTGGAGTCTGAAGTCAAGTGGGCCTTAGGAAGCACTGCTATGAAAAAGCTAGTGGAGGTGATGGAATTCCAGGTGAGCTATTGCAAATCCTAAAAGCTGATTATATTGAAGCACTGCACTCAGCACACCAGGAAATTTGGAAAACTCAACAATGGCCATAGGACTGGTAAAGAGTAGTTTTCATTCCAATTCCAAAGAAAAGCAAACCCAAAGAATGTTCAAACTACCATACAGTTGCACTAATTTCAGATGCTAACAAGGTCATGCTCAAAATCCTTCAAGGTAGGCTTCAACTATGTCTGAAACTATGACTTAGATGAACAAGCTGGATTTTAAAAGGCAGAGAACCAGAAATCAAACTGCCAACATCTTCTGGATCACAGAAAAAGTAAGGAAGTTTCAGAAAACATCTATTTCTGCTTCATTGACTATACTAAAACCTTTGATTGTGTGGGTCTCAACAACCTGTGGAAAATTCTTAAACAGATGGAACATGAGACCACCTTACCTACCTTCTGAGAAATTTGTATACAGGTCAGAAGCAACAGTTACAACCAAATATGAAAAGAGAGATTGGTTCCAAACTGGAAAGGAGTACGTCAGGGCTGTGTGCTATCACCTGTTTATTTAACTTATACTCAATGTAAGGTAAGGTAAAGTCACTCAGTCGTGTCCGACTCTTTGTGACCCCATGGTCTGTAGTCTACCAGCCCTTCTGTCCATGCGATTTTCCAGGCAAGAGTACTGGAGTGGGTTGCCATTTCACCATGATATACTCAGAGTGCATTATGAGAAATGCTGGGCTGGATGAAGCACAAGCTGGAATTAAGATCACTGGGAGAAATATTAATAACCTTAGATATGCAGATGACACCACCCTTATGGCAGAAAGTGAAGAAGTAAAGAGCCTCTTGATGAAAGTGAAAGAAGATAGTGAAAAAATTGGCATAAAGCTCAACATTCAGAAAACGAAGATCATGGCATTTGGTCCCATCACTTCGTGGGAAATAGATGGAGAAACAGTGGGAACAGTGTCCGACTTTATTTTTTTGGGCTCCAAAATCACTGCAGATGGTAATTGCAGCCATGAAATTAAAACACTTGCTCCTTGAAAGAAAAGCTATAACCAACCTAGACATCATATTGAAAAGCAGAGATATTACTTTGTCAACAAAGGTGCATCTAGTCAAGGCTATGATTTTTCCAGTGGTCATGTATGGATGTGAGTGTTGGACTGTAAAGAAAGCTGAGCAGTGAGGAATTGATGATTTGAACTGTAGTGTTGGAGAAGACTCTTAAAGAGTCCCCTGAATTGCAAGGAGATCCAACCAGTCCATCCTAAAGGAGATCAGTCCTGGGTGTTCACTGGATGGACTGATGCTGAAGCTGAAACTCCAATATTTTGGCCACCTGATGTGAAGAGCTGACTTATTTAAAAGGGCCTGATGCTGGGAAAGATTGAAGGCAGGAGAAGAAAATGACAGAGGATGGTTGGATGGCATCACCGAGTCAATGGACATGAGTTTGAGTAAACTTCTGAGTTGGTGATGGACAGGGAAGCCTGGCATGCTGTAGTCCATAAGGTCGCAAAGAGCTGGACATGACTGGGGGACTTAACTGAAGTGAATTCTGCATATAAGTTAAACAAGCATGATGGCAACATATAGCCTTGTCAAACTCCTGTCCAAATTTTGAACCAATCAGTTGTTTTATGTCCAGTGCTACAATGAGGTACTGCCTCACATCAAACAGAATGGCCATCATCAAAATGTCTAAAAATAGTAAATGCTGGAGAGGGCTTGCAGAAAAGGCAACTCTCTAACTCTGTTAGTGGGAATGTAAATTGGTGCAGGCACTATGGAGAACAGTAAGGAAGTTCCTTAAAGGCTAAAAATAGGTACCATATGATTCTGCAATCCTACTGCTGAGCATAGATCCAGAAAAGATAAAAACCTTAATTTGAAAAGAAACACGCACTCAGTGACCGTAACAGTGCTATTTAGAATAACTAGAATATGGAAACAATCTAAATGTCTATTGACAGAGGAATGGATAAAGAATATATTGTGTTTGTAGATACACACACACACACATGCACATGCACATATGTGCTGTGCTTATTTACTCAGTCATGTCTGACTCTTTGTGACCACATGGACCATAGCCCACCAGGCTCCTCTGTTTATGGAATTCTTCAGGCAAGAATACTACAGTGGGTTGCCATGCCCTCCTCCAGGGAATCTTCCTGACCCAGGGATCAAGCCAGCACCTCTTAAGTCTCTGGGTTCTTTACCACTAGCACCACCTGAGAATCCCTGTGCTATAACCTTAGTTCCCTTATTTAAAAAAAAAAAAAAAAGAAGTTCCATTAATGTCCTCATTCTCCCTGTCAAAGAAAACACATTTAAAACTTATCAATAGTACTAAATTCTGAGAAAATAGATGCACTCTATAAAGTGCAAGACTCTCTATAGAAATTTATTTATCTTTTCCTGTGATATATCACACTCAAAAAGAACAATTTCAAAATGTGAAATGAAATGAGAAGAAGTTTTAATAGATGCTTGGATATGTTGTGATTTTGCAAATGACAGCAGCTGAAAACATTCTATTAAGAGAAACTTCTGTACAGTTCAGTTCAGTTCAGTTGCTCAGTCATGTCCAACTCTTTGTGACCCCATGAATTGCACTATGTGAGGGCTCCCTGTCCATCACAAACTCCCAGAGTTCACCCAGAATCTTGTCCATTGAGTCTGTGATGCCATCCAGCCATCTCATATTCTGTCATCCCCCTCTGCTCCTGATCCCAACCCCACCCAGCATCACAGCCTTTTCCAATGAGTCAACTCTTCACATGAGGTGGCCAAAGTACTGGAGTTTCAGCTTTAGCATAATTCCTTCCAAAGAAATCCCAGGGCTGATCTCCGTCAGAATGTACTGGTTGGCTCTCCTTGCAGTCCAAGGGAATCTCAAGAGTCTTCTTCAACACCACAGTTCAAAAGCATCAATTCTTTGCTGCTCAGCTTTCTTCACAGTCTATCCATGACTAGACTCACATCCATACATGACTATTGTAAAAACCATAGGCTTGACTAGATGCACCTTTGTTGGCAAAGTAATGTCTGCTTTTGAATATGCTATCTAGGTTGGTCATAATTTTCCTTCCAAGGAGTAAGCATCTTTTAATTTCATGGCTGCAATCAACATCTGCAGTGATTTCGGAGCCCCCAAAAATAAAGTCTGACACTGTTTCCACTGTTTCCCCATCTATTTCCCATGAAGTGATGGGACCGGATGCCATGATCTTCGTTTTCTGAATGTTGAGCTTCAAGACAACTTTTTACTCTCCTCTTTCACTTTCATCAAGAGGCTTTTTAGTTCGTCTACACTTTCTGCCATAAGGGTGGTGTCATCTGCATATCTGAGGTTATTGATATTTCTCCCAGCAGTCTTGATTCCAGCTTGTGTTTCTTCCAGCCCAGTGTTTCTCATGATGTACTCTGCACATAAGTTAAATAAGTAGGGTGACAATACACAGCCTTGACATACTCCTTTTCCTATTTGGAACCCATCTGTTGTTCCATGTCCAGTTCTAACTGTTGCTTCCTGACCTGCATATAGATTTCTCAAGAGGCAGGTTAGGTGGTATGGTATTCCCATCTCTTTCAGAATTTTCCACAGTTTATTGTTATCCACACAGTCAAACCTTTGGCATCATCAATAAGGCAGAAATAGATGTTTTCTGGAACTCTCTTACTTTTTTGATGATCCAGCGGATGTTGGCAATTTGATCTCTGGCTCCTCTGCCTTTTGTAAAACCATGTTGAACATCTGGAAGTTCATGGTTCCTGTATTGCTGAAGCTTGGCTTGGAGAATTTTGAGCATTACTTTACTAGCATGTGAGATGAGTGTAACTGTATGATAGTGTGAACATTCTTTGGCATTGCCTTTCTTTGGGATTGAAATGAAAACTGACCTTTTCTAGTCCTGTGGCCACAGCTGATCTTTCCTGATTTGCTGGCATATTGACTGCAGCACTTTCACAGCATCAGCTTCCAGGATAGAGTGCCTGATGAACTATGGATGGAGGTTTGTGACATTGTACAGGGAACAAGGATCAAAACCATCCCCATGGAAGAGAAATGCAAAAAGCAAAATGGCTATCTGGGGTGCCTTACAAATAGCTGTGAAGAGAAGCGAAGCAAAAAGCAAAGGAGAAAAGGAAAGATATAAGCATCTGAATGCAGAGTTCCAAAGAATAGCAAGGAGAGATAAGAAAGCCTTCCTCAGAGATCAATGCAAAGAAATAGAGGTAAACAACAGAATGGGAAAGACTAGAGATCTCTTCAAGAAAATTAGAAATACCAAGGGAACTTTCCACTTTATGCAAAGATGAGATTGATAAAAGACAGAAATGATATGGACCTAACAGAAGCAGAAGATATTAAGAAGAGGTGGCAAGAATACACAGAAGAACTGCACAAAAAGATCTTCATGAGCCAGATAATCACGATGGTGTGATCATTCACCTAGACCCAGACATCCTGGAATGTGAAGTCAAGTGGGCCTTAGATAGCATCACTATGAACAAAGCTAGTGGAGGTGATGGAATTCCAGTTGAGCTATTTCAAATCCTGAAAGATGATGCTGTGAAAGTGCTGGAATTAGATCTAGAACATTATACTTGATGTCAGCTATTTAAGAATATGTGAAGTCAGTGGATTCTTTTCTCAAACTTCTGATAATACTTAAGTAGGATATAAAATCCTAGTAATATAAATATAATACATAATATAATAAATAATACACAAAAGGCTAAAACTAGACTATACTGACTGAAATTAGATTTATCTTAATTTCTTTACAACTTAGGAAAAATGTGAAAAACACACCTTTTGTTTTGTCCAATGAAATGCCATCATTTTAGAAAAGCAGATTTAATTAATTCAGTAGACTGGCACAGTGATATTGTTTTGATTTTTTAGTTAGGTTTATTGCTTTTATAAATCTTATTTTGTTTGAAAAAAAAAAAAAAAGATTTTTAAAGAAATTTCAAGGCTGTAGTTTTCATTTAGCAAACAAGATTTTTTCAATGTGCAATAAATTCTTACAGAAAAATGTATTTAGTTAATCTTTATCTATGTTCAGACACCGGCATTATTGGTTTATATACAACAATTTATAAACATCCCTGGAAAATCTTTGTAGATATTTGATATCAAGAACAGATTTATGAGTTTGTATACTATTTTTTTCTAAGGTATTCAAATCTTTAAGTGACTGCCAGGGGATACAAATTGTGCTTGGTCAGAGAGATTGTTGTTCTTTAATTAATTAAACAAGATTTAATGTTTATATGTCAAATTTTGCTTTCTTTCCCTGGGTAAAGTAAAAATTGGCAAAAAGTAATCAGTGACCCCTTTTTTTTTTTAACCTTTTTAACTTTACCGCACTTGTTACTTATAGGTCAAAACCACTTTTTGCTATGAGAGGTAATACTTTTTGTTTGTTTGTTTATTTATTTTTTGTATGTGACACTAAAATTTTCAATAATATTTTACAAATATGTAAATTATGAAGGCAATGATTTAAAATCTTAAGTTGCAGCTTGCTTCAAAGAGAAACTGAGCCTTGAAGTAAGATAAGAATACCTCCTTCTCTTTGATAACTTTAGACTGCTTCTTACATCAAGCTATGGTCTACAGTCCCTTGGGCAGATAAACTGTTTTTTTACAGTGAAGACAGGACTGGTTGAGTAGTTCTGTCTTATATTGTTCATCTTATAGTTACCTGTTTGTAAGATGGAGCTAAAAATAATTCTTTATAAAATAGATGATGTATAAAATATGTCTCAGCAGTAACAGAATTAATGTCCAAGATAGTTGGGATGGGAAGAATATGCTACACTACTGAACCGATTTTATAGATATTTCACAGCTTCAAACACTTTAAGAAATGACCCCATGACTTTTGGGAAAAGCAGAAGACAGGCAAGCTTTATATCTAGAGAGAACCTTATCGTGTAAATTTTCTTAAAGTAGATACTCTTAATGACACTACAGAAGTAAACTCAATATGTTCCCTTAAAACACAATATGCTTTAGTTTATTGTGGGGAAAAAAGTTTTAGATGGATCTGAGAGTATGAGTGCAGAGATAAAGTTCTCTCTGACTTTCCTTGCACTACAATGCAATAGGTGGCTCAGAAGACAAAGAACCTGCCTGCAACAATGAGACCTGGATTCAATCCCTAGGTCAGGAAGATGCCCTGGAGAACTGAATGGCAACCCATTCCAGTATTCTTGTCTGGAGAACCCCTTGGAGAGAGGAGCCTGGAGGGCTACAGTCCATGGGGTTGCAAACAGTTCAACACTATGGAGCTATTCTTTTATCTTTTGTAAATTATTAAGAATTGATTATTTATAGAAACATACAAAGTGGACAAATTCTGTCCTAATTTTCATAAAGGAAAAAAAAACTGTGAAGTGGAAAATACAGATTAGAAAATTTTCAAATTTCTAGACTATATTATTTGGCTAATATAGATAACCAATATCTTGTTCTCACTTGATGTAGTAGGAACAACTTATATGAAAAGTTAAAGATGTGAGCAAAACACTGAAATTTTAAAATTCAAAAATGAAATTTCATTCTCATATACCACTAAAGACTATAGTATAAAAGAAGTAGAAAGCACCATTAAAATTTGATGTTTCTCATATTCTATGAATTCACATCAGTTCAGTTCAGCCTCTCAGTCGTGTTTGACTGCGACTGTATGGACTGCAGCATGCCAGGTTTCCATGTCCAACACCAAATCCCAAGCTTGCTCAAACTCATGTTCATTGTGTTGGTGATGCCATCCAACCATCTCATCCTCTGTAGTCCCTTCTTCTCTTGCCTTCAATCATTCCCAGCATCAAGGTCCTTTCCAAACAGTCAGCTCTTCAAACCAGGTAGCCAAAGTACTGGAGTTTCAGCTTCAACATGAGTCCTTCCAATGAATATCCATGACTGATTTCCTTTTGGATGGAATGGTTCAACCTTCTTGCAGTCCAAAGGACTCTCAAGAGTCTTCTCCAACACCATAGTTCAAATGCATCAATTCTTCAGTGCTCAGCTTTCTATACAGTCCAATTTTCACCTCCATACATGACTACTGGAAAAAACCACAGCTTTGACTAGACCTTTGTTGGCAAAGTAATGTCTCTACTTTTTAATATGCTGTCTAGGTTGGTCATAGCTTTTCTCCCAAAGAGCAAATGTCTTTTAATTTCATGGCTACAGTCTCCATCTGCAGTGATTTGGCAGTTGAAGAAAATAAAGTCTGTCACTGTTTTCATTGTTTCCCCATCTATTTACCATGAAGTGATGGGACCAGATGCCATGACCTTAGTTTCTGGAATGTTGAGTTTTATGGCAACTTTTTATTCTCCTCTTTCACTTTCATCTAAAGACTCTTTAGTTCTTTGCTTTCTACCATAAAGGTGGTGTCATCTGCATATATGAGGTTATTGATATTTCTCCTGACAGTCTCGATTCCTGCTTGCGCTTCATCCAGCCTGGTATTTCACATGATGTACTCTGCATATATGTTAAATAAGGAGGGTGACAGTATACAGCCTTGACATACTCCTTTCCTATTTGGAACCAGTCTGTTGTTTCATGTCCAGTTCTAACTGTTGCTTCCTAACCTGCATACAGATGTCTCAGGAGGCAGGTAAGGTGGTATGGTATTCCTATATATTTAAGAATTTTCCACAGTTTGATGTGATCCACACGGTCAAAGGTTTTGGTGTGGTCAATAAAGCAGAAGTAGATATGTTTCTGGAACTCTCTTGCTATTTTCTATGATCCGATGAATGCTGGCAATTTAGTCTCTGGTTCCTCTGCTTTTTCTAAATCCAGCTTGAACATCTGAAAATTCAGACTTCATGTACTGTTGAAACCTGGCTTGGAGAACATGAACATGACCTTGCTAGCATGTGAGATGAGTGCAGTTGTGGGGTAGCTGAACAATCTTTGACCTTGCCTTTCTTTGGGACTGGAATTCATATCAGTTCAAATTAAAAGACCCATACTTATCACTTGAGACTAGAAAGCTGTGTATTGTTCACATGCTTCTTCACTTTCTCTTGGTTTCCTGCTTTCTTTTCTTTCAACTCATTTTAAATCTAATTTACATATATATAAAGAGAAGGGAGTATGATTACTGCCTTTAAATTTTTTCTTCTAAGTATTTTAATCTGAGCATTGAATCATAAACCCTAAACTCAGACCCTCAATGCCTACTATTTCTGTGTAGTATACATTCAAATTTGCTCCCATTTTTAATCTCCAGATTTATAAGAGTCATGAAAGTTCAAAGTACAAAATCTCTATAATGATTCCGAATCACTACTCTATGCTCCAGTGCTATATTTTCGCCTCCCACCAGAACATGTGTTCTACAGTTTATAATATCTAAATTTTACCAGTTTGTGCAATTAAGAGTAAAAACAAAGAATTATTAACATTACTGTAGGATACTGAGTTTTGGCAGTGTGTTTCTTTGGGTCTATTGTTTTGGATTCAACCTTTCAGCCAGTCTCTCCATCTGCATAACAAGAAAAATGATGCCTGACTTAATGTGAAATGGTTGTTTTAACTAATAATATACATTTTCTTGTAAACTGAAATAATACAAGAAAACCCTAGAATATATAACTGAAGCAACACTCACAATCTATTCAAGAGGCAGAATATATGCTAGAAAGTCTACAACTAATACTAATTTCCACTTTTAAAATGGTATTCAATTTGTTCATAATTGACTAGAACCGTAAATTAACTTGCTAGGCTGTTAAAATATCTGAAATATGAAATTCAAATTCCATGTAAAGTACAAATATTGCCTTTTCTTTAATTGTACTTTCATATCTGTTTCAAATATATTATGACCTATGTGAGCAGAAAACTGACTATGCATAGAAGGAAATGGCAACCTACTCCAATGTTCTTCCCTGGAGAATCCCAGGAATGGGGAAGCCTGATGGGCTTCCATCTATGGGGTCGCACAGAGTTGGACACGACTGAATTGACTTAGCAGCAGCAGCATGAAAGTATAGATAACCTAGGCTATATATATACACTTCCCTGGTGGATTGTGTTCACCTGTGGCTGATTCATGTCAATGTATGGCAAAACAAATACAGTATTGTAATTAAATAAATAAATAAAAAATTAAAAAAAAAAAGAATCTGCCTGCAATGCAGGAGATATGGGTTCAATCCCTGGGTTGGTAAGATCTCCTTGAGAAGGAAATTGCAACCCACTCCAGTATTCTTGCCTGGAGAATTCCATGATCACAGGCCCCTGGCAGGCTACAAGTTCATGGGGTCGCAACGAGGCAGACACAACTAATCAACTAACACTTTCATTTTATATATATATATATATATATATATATGTGTGTGTGTGTGTGTGTGTGTGTGTGTGTATATGTATGCATATATAATATATTAATTATACTTTTAATTAATTACATATTTATTATATTATATATATATTTGTGTTCTTTGTTTTCTGGGTCACTTAAATGTTTAAATTACTGACAAAACATATCACTACATATAGATATACATCATACAAAGGAGTTTAGCTGAGGAGATTTGAAACGGACTTAAAATCTGCTTCTTGAAATGCTGACAACCTTTCTAAGTCAATTTAGTTTTGATTAGAGAATATTTGTTTTTGGTGCCAAATGTTGAAAATACAAGAAATTAAGTTGAGCTTTTAAAACACTGAGAAATCAATCGAGGTACATATGGGAAGTCACCATGACATTTTCAGCATTCCACTGTGTGGTGTAATAGAGTTTGACTACATTTGTGTAAAGGTAGTAATTTGAGGGGGGAAGATGGGTACAGATTTGCATAAAAACACAAACTTAACAATGAAAAGAAGGTTTTTTTGATTCTCTGGAGAGGTTAAGATTCCTTCATTGCAGAAGTTTAGCTGGATGAAACTTACTGAGATTAGGCATAGCTATAATTTGTGTGTTTCTTAATGATGCTCTGTGGACATGATAAATAAAAGGGACTTTACATCTGCTGTGTTTATGTCTGCTCAAACACTCTGTTATTATACTGCAATTCAGTTCAGTTCAGTTCAGTCGCTCAGTCATGTCCGACTCTTTGCGATCCCATGAATCGCAGCACACCAGGCCTCCCTGTTCATCACCATCTCTCAGAGTTCATTCAGACTCACGTCCATTGAGTCCGTGATTCTATCCAGCCATCTCATCCTCGGTCGTCCCCTTTTCCTCCTGCCCCCAATCCCTCTCAGCATCAGAGTCTTTTCCAATGAGTCAACTCTTCGCATGAGGTGGCCAAAGTACTGGAGTTTCAGCTTTAGCATCATTCCTTCCAAAGAAATCCCAGGGCTGATCTCCTTTAGAATGGACTGGTTGGATCTCCTTGCAGTCCAAGGGACTCTCAAGAGTCTTCTCCAACACCACAGTTCAAAAGCATCAATTCTTTGGTGCTCAGCCTTCTTCACAGTCCAACACTCACATCCATACATGACCACAGGAAAAACCATAGTCTTGACTAGACGGACCTTAGTCGGTAAAGTAATGTCTCTGCTTTTGAATATGCTATCTAGGTTGGTCATAACTTTTCTTCCAAGGAGTAAGCGTCTTTTAATTTCATGGCTGCAGTCACCATCTGCAGTGATTTTGAAGCCCCAAAAAATAAAGTCTGACACTGTTTCCTCATCTATTTCCCATAAAGTGATGGGACTGGATGCCATGATCTTCGTTTTCTGAATGTTGAGCTTTAAGCCAACTTTTTCACTCTCCTCTTTCACTTTCACCAAGAGGCCCTTTAGCTTCTTTTCACTTTCTGCTGTAAGGGTGGTGTCATCTGCATATCTGAGATTATTGAGATTTCTCCCGGCAATCTTGATTCCAGCTTGTGTTTCTTCCAGCCCAGTGTTTCTCATGATGTACTCTACATATAAGTTAAATAAGCAGGGTGACAATATACAGCCTTGACATACTCCTTTTCCTCTTTGGAACCAGTCTGTTGTTCCATGCCCAGTTCTAACTGTTGCTTCCTGACCTGCATACAGATTTCTCAAGAGGCAGGTCAGGTGGTCTGGTATTCCCATCTCTTTCAGAATTTTTCTAGTTATATTGCAATAACTAGATGATTTATCATTTTTCTTCAATCAAGATACAATTTTAAAGATTTGGAGAAAGCTAAGTAAGACACCTTTCTCCTACCTTCATTCCAAATAGTCAGCTTTTACAGAAGAGGGAAAGAATCAATGTTCCTTGTGTGGAACACTTGTGCTCTTGGTCGACCAAGCTGACATGAATCTGTTTGTACATGGAGGTTTTCATGGGCCAAGCTTGAGTCACTGGTGGGGATATGTTAGAGTCATGTGAGAATGAGTCTCTCGTGAGGTTTTGGCAGGGATCTTCTTACTCTTCACCTGAAATGAGAGTAGGTAAATGTTCTTGAACAAATGGATTTTCCACCCTTGCTTTCCTATAGCCAAACAGGAGGCAAAGGTGGGATTATTTCATTTAAAATAAGATTCTTTAAATCTTCTCAGTTCCTCATAAAAGAATTTCTATTGCTTAAAAATTCCAATGTTGACTAAAAGGGATTTATTCTAAGAAAATAAACCAAAGTAGGAGAAAAGCAGTGAATAAGTCAGCTTCATTCTTTTATCTGCATCTTGATGTTTTATAGACTAAATAACAGATTCAGATGGAAACTTGTAATTACTCAGACTATAAATTGAAATTGGTTCCTTATTTGCTAAGATATTATGGATAGAAGAGGATTAGAAATTGTGACAGTTTATAACTCACAAAACACTTGCTTTTTAAATAGATGTTCCTACTTTCCTATGACCACTAGGTATGTCCAACATTAAAAAAAAAAAAAAAATAGAGGCTTTCCCTCTTTTGATTCTGTAAATTCAAGGTACTGGATGAAAAAAAATACACAATGAGTTGTTACTTTTCCAAAGCCTGTTTTTTTTGTTTTGCATAATGAATAGAACTCTTTTCTCTATTTTGGAGATGAAATTTTTATTTTTTTTATTATTTTTAAAATTTATTTATTTTTTATTACTTTATTTTACATTACAATACTGTATTTGTTTTGCCATACATTGACATGAATCAGCCACAGGTGTCCATGATCTCCCAATGCCAAAGCCCCTCCCAAATGAAAACAGTGCACACAGAGAGAAGTGGTGGTGTGCAGATGACAAGAAAGCAATATGACACTTAGGACGATGATGGCTGATAGACTCTGATAACACCCATGATATAGTTCATTTCGGGCAGTTAAAATAGCTGATTATGTTTAATAGATCCTAATAAATAAATGAGATAAAACTCAAGTATATGACAGCCAGCATTTCTTCCCATTTTCTTTAAAGAGTGTGAAGGGAGAGGAATAATGTTACATTTTGTAAGTTAAATCCGACACAGTTGTCAGGTGTATATTAGTTCAGCTTCCCTCCACTAGGAAGCAGGAAGATGTGTTGATTTTTGCTTCTCCACACATTTATTGACTTTCTGTGTTGAGACAGACAAGTGGCCTCAGCTTAGTAAGTGACCTTCAGCTGAGCAGAAGAGCAACTCTTAATATCCAGGTACAAATACTCCTGGACCAAGTAGTTTATACATACATTCCTAGTTCTTGTGTGATGCCTGACCCCCACCCAAGAGCCACTGTCTGGGGTATCAGAAACCAGCAGCATCTGAGTTCCTAAATGACCCCAGCTTCAGATGCCTTTGGCTCTTAGGTACAAAATTTTTGAATATCAGGAGTCACAGTGTAGTGAAGAAAACAAAGTTATTTTCAAAAAGTACAACTGATAGAATGCTGTTTAATGGAATAGAGCTGACAAAGCATTTGGAAGGAATTGTTCATGAATATTTAAATGCACTCTTAAGGCAATAATTAAGATTGAATTACATTAATGTGACTAATTTAGTTTTTTTTCCCAATTACAGAAAAATCCATTTAGTGAACAAAATAGCTTTGGCTTCGCCAGCTTTGTTTTTGCAGTCTAGTCATTTTAATTTAGCATTTTGTGTCTAGCCATGCATTTGTAAATGCTCCTAATTCATCAATAGAAGGCAAATTCAGTCTCCATACTAAATAAGCTAAAGTTGAAGCTGCTCATTTCAGGCATCAAGGAACTTATTAGTCATTTTTTTGTATCACTTTTTTCTCTGGTGGATGTGTAGGTTCATTCTTCATGACACTGACATATTGACAGCTAAAAAGAAATTAAGGAGAAATAAATGGCAGTTCACCAAATATAATCAAATTGAAAGAAGAATAATGGATGATTTCAGAAGTATTGAGGAAGGTAATCAACTGACTGCCACACAGTGGAAACACAGGCTTATATATTATTCCGGTTGCAATCATAGGTACAGAGCTATGCTGTTAATCAACGGTTGGATTTAGTTTTTCTTTTTTCTCTTCCAAATTGTTATCCTGCTTAAGAAAATGTAATTTACTATAATTTACTATAGTACCTAATTTCTTTTACTTGAAACTCAGAGGAAATAGACGTTAATCTTCAACTATTGAGGGTTTCTTTACTTATTGATAACTGGCTTATAGAAGTGGAGAACACTACACAATAATCAAGAACCCAACAATCAAGAGCAACTTCAATGAATGTGGTTTTGTCTTTGTGGGGGCATGGCATAGTGTGTTGTTGCCTTTTATGTTATAGCTAGGCAAAGATGCATTAATACATAGCAACAATATTGTGTTGTTATTGTTTTTAACTTACTGGTGAATCTGATGTGTATCCCTACATATTTTATTGCATAGCTGATGTCTATAAATATACATAAACATACAAAGCATCTTAATCATTCATTTTAGATAGAGCATTTTAGTCGGAAGTTGGAAGGCTAATTTTTGGAAGTCTAATTTCTTAATTCAAGTTGAATTTAGATGAAACTTCTAGTACTCTGGCAAGTGTGCGAAAACAGTTTTTATTGCTTCAGTCAACACTTTTTTTTTTAACCTGAAAAATGTACGCACAGTTCTTTCTCTTTTATTGAATGATAGGTTTTCTGATGGATTATCTCTGGTATGATTTTTAAAGTAACTCACTGAAATATGTGGAGAAGGCAATGGCACTCCACTCCAGTACTACTGCCCGGAAAATCCCATGGATGGAGGAGCCTGGTAGGCTGCAGTCCATGGGGTCATGAAGAGTAGGACACGACTGAGCAACTTCACTTTCTCTTTCCTGCACTGGGGAAGGAAATGGCAACCCACTCCAGTGTTCTTGCCTGGAGAATCCCAGGGATGAGGGAGCCTGATGGGCTGCCATCTATGGGGTAAAACAGAGTTGAATACAACTGAAGCGACTTAGCAGCAGCAGCATTGAAATATGAATGGCAAATATGAAAGGAAGAGGAGAAGGAGGAGGAGAAGGAGAAGTTAGAAGACAGAATGGAAGAGTGGAAGGGAGGGAGGGAGTGGAATAGAGAAGAGAAGTAGGGAGGACAATGGAAAAGAAAATCACCATAAGCAATTTATCTTCATCTTTGAGTTCTGAGTCCCCAGGGTAATTTCTTGCAAGGTATCTATTTATTACAGCATTTACTTCTCTACTGCTAAATTATGTTCTAATACTGCTATTTTTTAATTTTAAACTTTGTAAATAACCTGTTTATTTTACACTATGGAAGATAAAAGTTAACCCCAATCCCCTGCCCTTATCCACCCACATGGGTTCCCTTTTCTTCATCCTAACAGTACATTTAAACAAAACAACAACAACAACAAAACTCTGAAACTCTTCACCTTGAAGCTAAACACATCAAAGTGAAAGTTGCTCATTTGTGCCCATCTCTTTGTGACCCCATGAACTACACAGTCCATGGAATTCTCCAGGCCAGAATACTGGAGTGGGTAGCCTTTCCCTTCTCTGGGGGATCTTCCCAACCCAGGGATCAGACTCAAGTCTCCCGCATTGCAGGCAGATTCTTTACCAGTTGAGCCACAAGGGAAGCCCAAGAATACTGGAGTGGGTAGCTTTTCCCTTCTCTAGCGGATTTTCCTGACCCAGGAATCCAACCAGGGTCTCCTGCATTGCAGGTGGACTCTTTATCAACTGAACCATCAGGAAAGGAAATTTCTATTCCGTTCCCTTCTCCTCAAGCCGCTTCCGTCCTGTGTGACCTCTCTCTAGCCACAGTCATCGTCCCGGGTGTCCTTCCTCAACTGTGCATCTTCTGTCCTGGCCTTCTCTCTCCTGTCTAATCCCCCAGTCCTGGGTCCAGGCATCTTCCTGTCTCCTGTGTGCTAAATCATGTCTGACTCTGCGACCCTATGGATTATAGCCCACCAGGCTCCTCTGTCCATAAGATTCTTTAGGAAAGAATGCTGGAGTGGGATGTCATGCCCTCCTCCAGGGAATCTTCCTGACCCAGGGATCAAACCCATGTCTCCTGTGTCTCTTCCTTTGGCAAGTGGATTCATTACCACTGAGTCACTTGGGTAGGCCTCTGTCTCTAGCCCACTCTCTATTGGAGCCTGCTCACCCCAAAATAGATTCTTGGGAAGAGAAATGTATCTTTAATATTTACATATCTGAAAATAGCTTGACAATGGCTTCAACCCTAATTGCTATTTGGGCATGGAGCTTTGGATTTTAAATCAATTTGTCTCAACCTTCTGAAGGCCTGTACCACTGTATCCAGAATTTCGGTATTACTACTGAACAGACTGATGATACTTTTTGTTGTATTATATATGACTGGCTTATTTTTATCCCTTAGGATTTTTTTCTGTGTCTCTATATTATGAATCATTGGATGATTGCCCCTGGGAAGATCATTTTTCCAACTGTGATGTAGGCCACTTATTGTGATCTTTTGACATGGAATTAAATTTTCTTTGATTCCTTTGAGTACAAAGTATTTGATAATTTCTTCCCATTTTTTGTTGGTTCAATTTTCCATTTTTGTTTGTTTATTGGAAATTTTATATAATATTATTCTACTCCTCTCCTTCCTTTTCTATCTTTGTAATTTTTACTCCTTTCCAAAAGATTTCTTCAACATTATTATAAGATTTCATCAACTAACTTTGACTTTTGTCTGTAGAATGGTAATTGAGTAATTAAGTCTTAAAAAGCTTATTGATGATAAAAAAAAAAGACTCCTGCTTATACATGGTACAATGTGGTTGAATCATGAAGACATTATGCTAAGTGAAAGAATGCAGTCACAAAGACCGCACATTGTATGATTTAATATGAAATGTTGAGGATAAACAAATCTATAGAGACAGGAATTAGGTTAGTGATTGCCTAGACCTTGAGGTGTCAAAGAGAAATGGGCTGTGACTGTTAGTGTAAGCAGGACTTCTTTTTAGAGTGAAGTGAAGTTAAGTGAAATGAAGTCGCTCAGTCTTGTCCGACTGTTTGTGACCCTGTGGACTGTAGCCTACCGGGCTCCTCTCTCCATGGGATTCTCCAGGGAAGAGTACTGGAGTGGGTTGCCATTTCCTTCTTCAGGGGATCTTCCTGACCCAGGGATCAAATCCAGGTCTCCTGTATTGCAGGCAGATGCTTTAACCTCTGAGCCACCAGAGTAGCCCTTTTAGAGTAATGGAATGTTTTAAAATGTATTGTGGTGATAGATGCAAAACTGTGAATATACTAAAAAAACACTGAATTTTACACTTCAAGTAGGTGAAATGTTTGATATGTGAATCATATCTCAATAAAGCTGTCATATATATTTAGAAAAGCTCTTTTGTGAACCTTGAAAAAACTAAAGTAAAATAAGCTAGTCATAAGTCCACATAATATTATTCCATTTATATGAGATGTCAAGAACTGGCAAATCTAGAGAGACAAAGTAGATTAGTAATTGCCTAGGCCTGCTGGAATTGGGATAAAATGGGAAGTGAAAACTAATGAGTAGAGTTTCCTTTGGGGTAAAAAAAATATTTTAAAAGCTGATTGTGTTGATGGTTTCACAACTCTGTGAATGCACTAAAAATCACTGCATTGTACACTGCAAATGGGTGAATTTTATGGTATGTAAATTATATCTCAACAAGGAAGTTAAAACACAACAGAAGGAAACACACACACACACACACACACACAATAGGACATCCTACGGACATTCTGTGTGTGCTTATGTATAACAGAGGCGTGTTGAACGACAGCTGTACTCTACAGTGAAATTTTGTGAAATAAGTAAAATCACTTGGATTTCCTAAGGTCTGTGTCTCTAGGTTTGTTTGTTTGTTTTCCCTTCAGGTCATCAGTTTCTTCAGTGATACATTTTCTATCTCTTGCCTGGTATTATAGTGTCCACACAATAGTAGTTGGTTAGACAACTAGGATCAGAAACACAGGTTAAATGTTAGAATATCACCTAATTCCTTGGTGTCAGGACAGATTTTCACCCTCACTCTTAGGTATCTTTGGCATTTTTGTATCTTGATTTATTCTAACTTTTTACAGAAGATAAATCATTCATCTCTTGCCTAGTCATGAAGATGTATTCACCTGTCTGTCTGGGATAATGTGAGGGTGAACCTGGACATTTAACCTCGTCCTTAATGCAAACTGGTCATTAGGTCCACTCCTCACCCTTCCTACAGTGCCTCCACATCAAGCATCTTCCCATAGGTTCTTGCTGCAGCACAGACAGCTTGTTTCACCTGCCATCCTCTTCTACAGGTAGCTGGTTTTCAGCTTTGTCTAAGTTATGTCACTGAGTGCTTATCTGACTATTTCCCACATCTCAAACTATGTTAACATCTCATTTCTCCTCTGATGGTCATCCCTTCTCTAGTTTTATATAATTCTATTTCTAGATGGATGACAGATTAGATAGAGAATGATAGAGGGATGAACGGATGCATGGATGCATAGGCAACAGAGGGGTGAATAGATATATAGACAATGGCAGACAGATGATAATTTGATAATTGCAGGCCTAATAAGAAGAGTAAAAGATATGTGTTCAGTTCTCTATTCATACCTTTCATCTTAGTGAAATCTTCCTTTCTCCTTTATTTCCCAACACGTGTTATCAATGACCAAACCTAATGTCCAGTTCTTTTTTTTTTTTTTTTTTCCTGATTGAATCCTACTTGCTGTTTTTGTTTGTTTGTTTTACAGAAATTTAGAAGGAACATTTTTGGCCATGAGTGCTATAACTCTATGGTCTCAGTTTTCCTCAAAATTCTGTTATTTTTATTTGAGTCTCAATTCACTACTCCTTTTTGGTTTCTGACCGCTTCATAACTTTTTTAACAGAGTAAGAATGTGGACATCTAGATAATTTTTCGTCTAGTGTTATTATGTTTTTTCTGTAAAGTTTCATGATGATTTGGCAGTGCTCCTTTTCCAGAAGAGCTGAATGTTCTTAGAGAAGAGAATTACTGCCCTACAGAAATCTTTGACTCAGCATCACCAGATCAATATGCAAGAGAATTGCTTCTAATTCTCTTGTTCCTTTGATTCCTAGAAACTCTCTTATATGTTGTGTTCACAGAGAGAAAATTGACTATTTCAGCAAGATCTAAATTTTGAAATGAAAAAAGCCAGAATGAGAGACTTTTAATGTAATTTAATTAAACAATAATTCCAAAATGTTTGAGCTAGCAAGGAAAAATGCAGGTTATTAAAATATCATGAGAATGATGGTATAACTGGAAATAAACTTTGGGGAATAATGAAGAATTTTGATTTCTTGTTAAATTTAAAATTCTTCAATGTGTCATCAGAAACAAAAACAAAATCTTTTAAAACTATTTGCTTTAAAATATATTTGTGGACACTTTTATTTTCAGAAAATTGAGACAACAGGTAGGAAGGGTATATAAACTCAAATTCTTCTTAAATATCAAACATATCCAGTATATAAATCAAAATTACTTTGCAATTTGACAATTAATTTTTTTATTTTACAATTTTAGGTGAAAATTAATATATCAACTCTAACTTTGTTAGTTGATTTGTTGTTCACAACATATGATTGTTGAAAGATAATAAATACACTTAAATTTTAACATTTCTAATCATATATGCCAAATTTTTAAGTTATAACCAAGCTAATCAGTACCTATAAGGAAATGAATCATTTCACAACAAATGAATGAACCCTAAAAACTCAAGAGGCTGGTGATGGTGTCTGAATATTTTTACCTTTAGGTTCCACTGAGCAACTAACACTTTCACTTTCACTTTTACCAACTCATATCATAGGTGCTAGTGTTGAAACTTATTATTTTCTAAATGATGATATCTGACTTATGCTCATTCTGAAATAATTTGAAGGGTAAGGATACTATTATAAAATCACCTATCCTAAATATCTCATCTATTTCTTCAAACTGAAATAAGAATGGCATCAAATAATTAGAAGCTTTCTAGCTCACTTTCCTCCTTGGGTGGAACTCTTTGGATCTTGATTCACCTACTTGGAAATTTTTCCTCAATAAGCAAAGTCCTTTATCTTCAAATCTCAATTTTAATGTTATCACTCATGTGAAGCTTTTTTTTCTCCCCAAGATAAAGATATTATTCATACTATGAATTGACTACCTTTTGTATTTCTGCAACACTAATATGTTGTGAAAGTGAAAGTTGCTCAGTCGTGTCAGACTCTATGTGACCCCATGGACTACGCAGTCCGAGGAATTCTCCAAGCCAGTATAAAATTCTCCAGGCCAGTATACTGGAGGAGGTAGCATTTCCCTTCTCCAGGGGATCTTCCCAACCCAGGGATCGAACCCAGGTCTCGCATATTGCAGATAGATTCTTTACCAGCTGAGCTACTAGGGAAGCCCAAGAATACTGGAGTGGGTAGCCTATCCCTTCCCCAGTGTACTATCTTCACAACCCAGGAATCGAACTGGGGTCTGCTGCATTGTAGGCAGATTCTTTAGCAACTGAGCTATCAGGGGAGCCCATAATATGATGCTATGATAGGTTATTTACATGAGTATCTTCTTCCTGGATTCTAAACCCTTTGAGGAAAAGGACTATGTTTATTTTATTTTATTTATATCAGAAGCATTTAGGAAGCTTTGTGTAATACAAGTGCTTTAAATATTATATGACCATGTAAATTTACTGTTTCTTCTAATACGTATTTTTGAGAAGTTATATGGTGCTAAGTATAAATTCCTGGGAACAGATGAAATCCATTTTAAAGCTTTTAGTATTTCATATTTACATGAAAT
This sequence comes from Nanger dama, assembly GCA_917880005.1. Classification (NCBI taxonomy): domain Eukaryota; kingdom Metazoa; phylum Chordata; class Mammalia; order Artiodactyla; family Bovidae; genus Nanger; species Nanger dama. Next base: position 99,185,870 of record CAKJTW010000001.1, read on the forward strand.
ACTTATTTATAAGTATTTATAATACATCTTGATTATATAACAAACAGCATGTTGACTATTTATATGAAGTACTTTAGAACCATAGGGTGGAAAATGTTGAATTTCCTTGAGAGAAAGGAGAAAATGTTATCAGAAATTATTTTCCAGAAGAGGGATTATTTGAACTAAATTTAAAGGACAAATATAATAGCCATTTGACATATGGGCACAGAATTTCTAGGGAGGGAGTGGCTCATGTAAAAGTATAAAAATGTGAAAGAGTGTTAGGTATTTTGGAAATGACTCTATGGCTAGAATGAAGTTGAAAACTAAGCTGGAGCCAGACAACTGCAAAGCTGCAATTCCTTCTATGATAAGGAATTTCATAGCAACCTTTTATTACTGGGACTGCATGGCAGGCAAAAAAGCACAACTATATATATACAGTTAAAAATATATAATTTTAGTTGCAATATGGAGGATGAAATTGTGAAGGTGCATGAAGGCACTGCAAGATCCCTGGTGGAAAATAATTAAACTCTAATTAAAGCAAGGGAATGGAGAAGAGAGGGTAGGATTAAAATACATTTATAAGGTATTTAACAACCATGCTCAGTCTTTTGATGTTTCAGTTTTGCTCAGTTGGGGACATCTTCACAATTGACATTTCAATTGATACCATGTTGTTCATTCTTTCGTTCATGAATACAATTTATTATTATCTATCACTTGCTACATATAGTCAGTCACTACTCTAGTTATTGGAAATTCAGCAGTGAAAAAAATCAACAAATTTTCCTTCTATTTTGTTTTCATAGTTTATCTTTGGGTGGAACATAAGGAAGTGGCTGGTTTAGGACTGGTATCTTGAAGATGGAATATATTAGGCCTGCATATTCATTCTAATCATGTCATATTTAGGTAAAACTGATGAGCATGATCATATAATAACTCTTGCTCTATTTTGCATTCCTTTATCTCTTAATTTTATGTATTTCAACAAATACTTTCTTCTTTGCTTCAGGAAATTAAAAGAAGGTTCTTATGACTAAACAAAGATAATTTATTTCTCTAATTAATTTTAGACCTATTAAAGTAGAGAATAAGGTCTCTTGGTGTCTATATGCTGCTGAGATATAACTTAGTTTTTCTTCCTTATGGTTAACTTCAGCATACCTCTTAACATGTTTGCTGCCAAATTCTGACAAGCCAGTTTATAAGAAATGACACTAGACATTGCCAGCATATAGAAGAAAATTAAATTTCATACTGAGAAAGGTACTAATATCATTTAAGCTGACAGTCAGTTGTACCTGCGCCAGCCACTTTCATTAAAGGTGATTTTTTATTTTTATTTTTACCACATATCATTTAAATTTCTTCTGGTCCCAGTGCAAAGTTATGCATAGAAGTTACTAGTTGTCTTATTTGACAGTTACAGAGTGTAAATGTTAAGGATGACAAAGGAAAACAAAACAAAACTCTAGCTGTTAGCGGACTCCTTGATTTAAGCAATTTAGAATTACCAAAGTGATATCATTTCACTGAAAATTCAAATGTAATCGCAGGGAGCATGTATGACTTTTTAGGTCTTCAATAAAATAGTCATTTAACTAGAAGAAGCCAGTCCAGTCAACATTTTCCTTTTCTTTTCTCTTTGAATGAAGTTTAAATTTCACTTTTCACAGAATCTAACAGTTTTTGCATAACAAGACTTCAAATTTTAACTTTTAACACCTGCAAACAAATATCAAAAAGGGTTCTTGGAGACTACTTACTACCTGGCCAATTTCTGTCCTGCAGTGAGATGATGTGTGTTTATGCAGAAAATGACTTGGAATGAAAAAGTCACTTCTTTATAGTCTACCTAATTTAGTCAGATTATGCTGTTTTGGAGAAGGAAATGGCAACCCACTCCAGTATTCTTGCCTGGAGAATCCCATGGACAGAGGAGCCTAGTGAGCTACAGTCCATGGGGTGGCAGAAATCGGACACGACTGAATGACTTCATTTTTTTTTCCTTTTTTATGCTCAGTTTAAATATCAGCTATTTTCTTCTCGAGGAGTACAGATTAGAATCTTATGGTTTATTGTTCTTTGTACATTATCTTGTCAAAATAATATTGATTAGTACCAAGAAAAGGACCTATCTAAGTTACAACTTTGTTTCAAAGAATACTATCTAAGTTGTTTGGGTTTGGAGCAGTAGTGATGGAAACAGTACCATCTTTTTACTATGTATTTTGCAGTTGTGTGTGTATGCTTAGTCACTCAGTCATGTCTGACTCTTTGCAACCCCTTGAACTGTAGCCCACCAGCTTACTTTGTCCATGGGGATTCTCCAGGCAAGAATACTGGGATGGGTTGCCATGCCCTCCTCCAGAGGATCTTCCCAGTCCAGGAATCGAACAGGGGTCTCCTGCATCGCAGGCGGTTCTTTATCAGCTGAACTAGCAAGGAAGCCCATTTTGCAATTACAAATAAGCAGACAAAAGAAAATGTATTCTATCCTACTAAGTTGATATGCTTTCAGAGACAATAAAGCAGTATTCCATGTAAGCAATCCTAACCTTTGCTCCTCAGTCACTATGTGCAGCCATTGGAAATGCCATTAATTTGTGAATTTCACTGGAACCATGTACTGGCGAGAAAAAGGACTAGATAAGAGGCCCTTGACACTATTCATAAAGGATGCTTCAGCATGCAAGCATCGTTTGCAGTAATATGACCTAAGATGAAGGGTGTGTCGTGTCAATTATTTTCCACTTCTCTTTCTAACCACAATTCCTGCTCAAGTCCTAGCTGAACTCCAATGAATGCATTTGGGATGCTGATAAGGGCACAAGTCACAGTGTTCTCAGTATCTGACACAATGACCTTTTGTTTTGATGTCAAAACACAAGAGAAGAGGAGATTCAGTTCCCTGAAGCTGGAATGCAGTCACTTCTGAGGTAGGTGTTGATGGTTATAGGCTTTGCTGTACCAGACTCATGTCTCAGATCCTGAGTTATAAAGAAACCTGAAAGTGCTAGATTAAACTTGTCTAATGTGTGTGCTTGTGTGTGTGTGTGCTTGATATGAAGAACCTGTAATGTACACTTCCCAGGTAGGGGCTCCTGTTTCCATTACAGTCTCACTGACAGGCTTCTTTCCTTCAAAGGCAGCCCTCCCTTCCCTTCTCACTGTATCTCCATTTCACACAGCCCATGGAAGCAATTCTCTGTTTTGCCTCCTGGTCTTGTGCTCAGTTAATTCTCTACTGATAGTTTCCCAGGGTTTCTCATTCCTCCTCCTAGTGCACTCTTCTCTGGAACCCTTGCCTCCTCCTCACCCCTGCAGCATTCAAACAAGAACAAGTTTGAATCAGACTGCAACAAAATTTAAATTCTGCTTTACAGAGTTTCTGTATCCTATGCAAATTAAAATATGCCTAGACTAACTTTTCCAGGTTCCCTGCACAATCTGTGGTCTGTGAGAAGTTTCTCACATTTCCACAGCTCTAGCCCACTGGGGAGAAAAACGCTACTGAGACATAATGACAAAGTCTACAAACTACTGCATGTACTTTTGCTCCCGGAGCCTGAGGAAATGTTGCCACATGTAACGTGAGCATTTTCTGTCAAATGGAAGAAGAGTAGTGTTACGTAAAATGACTTGGGCATGGTGTCTTTAGTCCCCGCATTCAACATCGCAATTTTATTCTCCTAATCACTTCCACATATGTAAATTTCAAAGATATGATGTATTGCAAAAATCTATGTTAATACATAATTCTCCACTGGCATTAAAATTTGGTGGATATTGATTTGCATACAATTAGGTTCAGTTTAGTTCAGTCGCTCAGTCGTGTCTGACTCTTTGCGATCCCATGAATTGCAGCACGCCAAGCCTCCTTGTTCATCACCATCTCCCGGAGTTCACTCAGACTCACGTCCATTGAGTCTGTGATGCCATCCAGACATCTCATCCTCGGTCGTCCCCTTCTCCTCCTGCCCCCAATCCCTCCCAGCATGAGTCTTTTCCAAGGAGTCAACTCTTCGCATGAGGTGGCCAAAGTACTGGAGTTTCAACTTTAGCATCATTCTTAGCCATACATTTAAGTGTGCTCACTTTCATCCCAGACTCACTACAAAAGTCAGTTCAGATGGTTACACTTCTAGATGAAACCTGTTCAAACGTTTCGATATGTTTTCCCCTCCATAATCTAAAGAGAATATTTATAGCCAGGGAAAGGAAGAACTACATTAACTGAGCTAAGGCTTAAAAGGAGAGGAAAGGTAAGACATGCTGTTTTATTAAGAGACTAAACTACAATATCAGAGGCTGCTTTCCAAGCAATCTAACCTACAACATTTACTCTATGCTGAAAATAAATAACTATTTTTAAATAATGGCTCCTTAAAAAGTAAAGAAGTGTCCAAATCTAGACAAGATAGTATAACTGGGATAGGATTTAACTCACCAAATTTAAAAAAGTCACATGAGATGTATTAAACAGTTGCAGTCCTACCGGGGCCATGAGGAAGACTCTTCATTGTATCCTCACTGGGAGAACACTGTAGGGCTCCTAGAGAAAAATCTCAAGAAACTTCTTTGGCTTCACTAAAAACATGGCCATCTGTCAGTTTCTCACTTTAAGGTTAGACCATACAAAGTCTCCAGCAAGCTGTCAAAATTACTTGTTTCTGCCTATTCCTGGCTCCAGCAACTTCTACCCCAAGAAAACAGATCTCAGTTACTGCATTTGAAAGGGACGGTTTGCCTGTGACCTCAGTTTTCTATGGGTCCAGGAAAAGTCACTGATTTTCAGTTTGGCCAGATTTTTCTTGTTGTAGGGACAAAAGTGATGACTTCCACAGTTTTTGTACATTGGAACTGAAACATGAATCATCACCATAGTCTTATTTTCTATTATTGTTCTCTTTTTAGAAAAATATCATTTACTGATTATTTCCTTGTATTAGATTTTAATATTCCTTTTGAGAGAAAAGTCTCTAAAATTATTTTTTCTAAGTTATATTTTACCTACAAGAAAATCAAGATTTAAAGCTTCAGAATGTCATCTTTAACACATCAGCTTTGTTGGTAAAGCCTAAATATTGGGTAAAAAAGACTCAGAAGAAAGATAATGTAGAATGTGTATTTCTTTCCTTCAGATGAAAAAGGGAAAAACAAAGAGTAACAACCTAGAAAAATGACAATATCTGCAATATGGTCTGGCTGCTGATGGTATGAAATGTGGAGTCAGAGTGTTCATTGATGACATTCAACTCCACGTCACTCACTAGCTGGGTGACCTTGGACAGGTTATTAAAAGGTGTTTTTTTTTTTTTTCCCCCAAGTTAAGTGGAAGGATGATCACTATAATGTCTACATCTTTGGCACTACCATCTGCTTTCCTTTCTATCTCTGCGGGTTTCCAACTCACCTGGCTACCAGACTTTCCTCTTTCCCTCATTTACCAGCCTCACATATTCCAACTTCCATGCATGCCTATTACCAATTTCTTCACGCTGCTGCTAAGTCACTTCAGTCGTGTCCAACTCTGTGCGACCCCATAGACGGCAGCTCACCAGGCTCCCCCATCCCTGGGATTCTCCAGGCAAGAATACTGGAGTGGGTTGCCATTTCCTTCTCCAGTGCATGAAAGTGAAAAGTGAAAGTGAAGTCTCAGTCGTGTCCGAATCTTAGTGACCTCATGGACTGCAGCCTATCAGGCTCCCTCTGTCCATAGGATTTTCCAGGCAAGAGTATTGGTGTGGGGTGCCATTGCCTTCTCCACAGTTTCTTCATATGTATCTACATATTTTCTGAGTCATACCTTCCTTTAATTTGGACTGGTTGAATTTTGCAATTTCAAATTATTTTCTGTATCTTTTGTGAATGTCTGATATTTGCTAGACTATACATCATACTTTTTAAAGTGCATTCCTTATACTATATATAAGGAGTTAATACTTATATATAGTATATAAGCATTATATCCTATATACCAGAGTTATAATGTATACCCAGTATATACCAACTCTCCTATATACCAGAGTTAATACATTGTTAGACACATTTGGGTCTTCAGTTCTACAGTGTATCTGTCAAGCAGAAATGCTGAAGTCAAAGAAACACTATGATGCCCCTAGTTTCTGCAGAAGCTCATGTTTTCCACAGCCTTTACTGAAGGCAGACAACAAATGCCATATTGTGGACTCTTCTCTGGAGGCTACAATTTTTTTCATTCCTGAGTTTTAGTTCCTTTAGGATACATGTTTTAAACTCCAGTGCATTTAAAGTCGAACCTAAATATTTTCCTTGTTAAACTCAATCGTTTTATTTCCAGAGTCTAGAATATAATTTTAAAAATTAAAACATTAATAAATATTTTCAGGATTATTTTATGCTATTTTGCCTAGGTGACAAATATATATGTAGCTCAGAGGTAATTTTGTAAACTGAAAATCCTGAATTCCAAAAATAGCTATATGTACTTTATTTCAAGTTTATATATATATATTTTTTTTTTGTTTAAAAAATCAAATTTGTTCAAACTTAAAGAAAGAAAATTTTTGTGGAATGTGTTAATAAAGTATTTTTGATTATATATTGAACTTTTAGTTTCCTGATGACTCAGACAGTAAAAAATATACCTGAAATATGGGAGACCCAGGTTCGATCCCTGGGTTGGGAGATCCTCTGGAGAAGGAAACAGCAACCCATTCCAATATTCTTGTCTGGAAAATCCCATGGGTGAAGGAGCCTGGTGGGCTACAGCCACGGGGGTCGCAAAAGTCAGACATGACTGAGCCACCTCACTTTCACATATGAGTGAGCTGGATGTTTAATAAAATCAGACAAATAAATCAACATCTGCTTATTTTTAGGTGATTTGGTTAATGATACAGTCTGTGTCCTGTAGGTCTGAATGTGAGTGGAAATGAACATAAATACATATATTTTGTTTAGATTCAGATTGCTACATGCTGATGATACTTCATCTAACATTACCACTTGAGATACTAGTGAAATATAGTCATAACCTTGGTGGACTATAATCATTATATGGTTGATAAAGCTTGCCAATATACATTGTAAAAAATTAACTCTGTCAATAGCTTGTGCAAAAAAAATAAATAAACATTATGACATGGATAGATTTAGCAACAGGGGATACTATTAATATTGGCTTCTATTTTTTTCTGAGTATTATGTTGAGAATCTTTCATATGACTGTATCTGCACTGTGAGATTTGTGACGGCTACCACAGTGTCCTAAATTTGATAACACGAACAGACTAAAAATGCAAAACTAAAGACTCTTAACTAATGCTTTCTGCTTATTGTCATTATTATGGCCTTTCTCAAATACTTCATAAAATATCCTCAAGATGGGGAAAAAATAAGATGGCCTATTCTAAAGTAATAGATATATACTCTTGAGAACCGTGGACTACAGCAAGCCAGGCTTCCCTGTCCTTCACCAGCTCCCAGAGTTTACACAAACTCATGTTCATTGAGTCGGTGATAACATCCAACCATCTCATCCTCTGTGTGCCCCTTCTCTTCCTGCCTTCAATCTTTCCCAGTATCAGGGTCTTTTCAAGTGAGTCAGTTCTTTGCATCAGGTGGCCAAAGTATTGGAGTTTCAGCTTCAAAATCAGTCCTTCCAATGAACATTCATTACTGATTTCCTTTAGGATGACCTGATTAGATCTCCTTGCTGTCCAAGGGGCACTCAAGATTCTTCTCCAACATCACAGTTCAAAAGCATTAATTCTTCAGTGCTCAGTTTTCTTTATAGTCCAACTCTCACACCCACAGATGACTACTGGAAAAACCACAGCCTTAATTATATGAACCTTTGTTGGCAAAGTAATGTCTGCTTTTTAATATGCTGTCCAAAGTGGTCATAACTTTCCTGCCAAGAAGCAAGTCTGTTTTTGTTTGTTTTTTAAATTTCATGGCTGCAGATAACATTTGCAATGATTTTGGAGGCCCCCCACCAAAAAAAATTAAGTCTGTCACTGTTTCCACTGTTTCCCCATCTATTTGCCATAAAGTGATGGGACCAGATGCCAAGATCTTCATTTTCTTAATGTTGAGTTTAAGCCAATATTTTCACTCTGCTCTTTCACTTTCATCAATAGGTTCTTTAGTTCTTTTTCCCTTTTTGCCATAAGGGTGGTGTCATCTGCATATCTGAGGTTATTGATATTTCTCCCAGAAATCTTGATTCTAGCTTTTGTTTCATCCAGCTCAGTATTTCTCATGGTGTACTCTGCATATAAGTTAAATAAGTAGGATGACAATATGCAGGCTTGATATTCTCCTTTTCCTATTTGGAACCAGTCTGTTGTTCCATGTCCAGTTCCTGCATACGGATTTCTCAAGAGGCTGGTCAGGTGGTCTAATATTCCCATCTCTTTTAGAATTTTTGAGTTTATTGTGATCCACACAGCCAAAGGCTTTGCCATAATCAATAAAGCAGAAATAGATGTTTTTCTGGAACGCCCTTGCTTTTTGGTAACCCAGTGGATGTTGACAATTTGATCTCTGCTTCTTCTGCCTTTTCTAAATCCAGCTTGATCATCTGGAAGTACATGGTTCAAGTATTCTTGAAGCCTTGCTTGGAGAATTTTGACCATTACTTTATTAGGGTGTGAGATAAATGCAATTGTGTGGTAGTTTTAGCATTCTTTTGCATTGTCTTTATTAGGGATTGGAATGAAAACTGACCTTTTCCAGACCTATGGCCACTGCTGAGTTTTCCAAATTTGCTGGGATACTGAGTGCAGCACTTTCACAGCATCATCTTTTGGATTTGAAATAGTTCAACTGGAATTCCATCACCTCCACTAGCTTTGTTCATCGTGATGCTTCCTAAGGCCCACTTGACTTCACATTCCAGGATATCTGGCTCTAGGTGAGTGATCACACCATCAAGATTATCTGGGTCATGAAGATCCTTTTTGTGTAGTTCTGTGTAATCTTGCCACCTCTTCTTAATATCTTCTGCTTCTGTTAGGTCCATACAATTTCTATCCTTTATTGTGCCCATCTTTGCATGAAATGTTCCCTTGGTATCTCTAATTTACTTGAAGAGACCTCTAGTCTTTTCCCATTCTACTGTTTACCTCTATTTCTTTGCACTGATCACTGAGGAAGGCTTTCTTATCTCTTCTTGTTATTCTTTGAAACACTTCATTCAAATGGGTATATTTTTCCTTTTCTCCTTTGCTTTTGCTTCTCTTCTTTTCACAGCTATTTGTAAGGCTTCCTCAGACAGCCATTTTGGTTAACATAAACATACTAACATATATAAGTTAGGTGGGCCTTAGGAAGCATCGCTACAAACAAAGCTATTGGAGGTGATGGAATTCCAGTTGAGCTATTTCAAAACCTTAAAGATGTTGCTGTGATGTGCTGCACTCAATATGCAAGCAAATTTAGAAAACTCAGTAGTGGCCACAGGATAGGGAAAAGGTCTGTTTTCATTCCAATACCAAAGAAAGGCAATGCCAAAGATTTTTCAAACTACCACACAATTGCACTAATTTCTCACACTAGCAAAGAAATGCTCAAAATTCTCCAAGCTAAGCTTCAACATTATGTGAACTGTGAGCTTACAAATGTTCAAGTTGGATTTCGAAAAGGCAAAGGAACAAGAGATCAAATTGCCAGCATCCACTGGATCATTGAAAAAATAAGAGAGTTCCAGAAAACCATCTACTTCTGTATTATTTACTATGCCAAACCCTTTGATTGTGTGGACTACAGCAAACTCAACATTAAAAAACTCAAACATTAAAACTAAACATTCAGAAAACAAAGATCATGGCATCTGGTCCCATTACTTCATGGCAAATAGATGGGGAAACAATATATTTTTGGAGCTCCAGAATCACTGCAGATGGTGACTGCAGCCATGAAATTGAAAGACGTTTCCTCCTTGGAAGAAAAGTTATGACCAACCTAGACAGCATATTGAAAAGCAGAGACACTACTTTGCCAAGAAAGGTCCATCTAATCAAAGCTATGGTTTTCCAGAAGTCATTTATGGATGTGAGAGTTGGACTAAAAGAAAACTGAGCCCTGAAGAACTGATGTTTTTGAACTGTGGTGTTGGAGAGTCCCTTGGACAGCAAGGAGATCCAACCCGTTCATCTTAATGGAAATCAGTCCTGAATGTTCATTGGAAGGACTGATGCTGAGGCTGAAACCTGAATATTTTGGCCACCTGATATGAAGAACTGACTCATTTGAAAATGCCCTAATGCTGGGAAAGATTGAAGACAGGAGCAGAAGGAGATGACAGAGGATGGGATGGTTGGATTTCATCACCGACTCAATGAACATGAGATTAAGTAAACTCCTGGAGTTGATGATGGACTGGAAGGCCTGGTGTGATGCAGTCCTGGGGTCCAAAGGGTCAGACATGACTGAGTGACTGAACTGAACTGAACATATATAAAAAGAACTACAACAAAGATTTATTGCTTCTATATTCAATAACATAATATTTTATAATGGAAAGAATAAAAAGATTGTGTATATATGCACACATATATACATATGCACACACACATATATAAATGTACATAGACATAGATGCATGTACAAGGTAGTATTAGTCGTTCAGTCATGTCTAAATCTTTACAACTCCGTGGACCATAGTCTGCCAGGTTCTCCATCCACAGGATTTTTCAGGTAAAAATACTGAAGTAGGTCACCATTTCCTTCTCTAGGGGATCTTCCTGATCCTGGGATTGAACTAGGGTCTCCCACACTGTAGGTAGACTCCATATGATCTGAGCTACCTGGAAAGCTCGCTCTCTCTCTCTCTCTCTCTCTCTCTCTCTCTCTCTCTCTCGCTGTATATATATTCCCATGTGTGTGTGTATGTATAAAGGCTTCCCTGGTGGCTCAGAAGGTAAAGAATCTGCCCAAAATGTGAGAGACTCAGGTTCCATCCTTTAGTCATGAAGATCCCCTGGAGAAGGAAACGGCTATCCACTCCAGTATTCTTGCCTGGAGAATTCCATGGAGAGAGGAGACAGGTAGGCTATAGTCCATGTCGCAAAGAGTTGGACACAACTGAGTGACTAACACACACACACACACACGCACACACACACATCACTCTTTTATATTTGCGAAACAATATTATAAATCAACTCTACTTCAAATTAAAAAAAAAAATCTATTCAAACTTAACGACAAGTTTCCTATTCATGGTGACCTCAAAATGTTAAAAAGTAACAAAGCAACTTTGTTAGAAACAAATCATATAGATATTGGAGACCAAACTGGGGAACTCTCCTACACTAGGTTGGTAGCAGAGCCCAAGAGAAAGAAGAAAGTCTCCTCCTTTTACAGTCAAGGGCTCAGCCAATGAAAGATTGTAGAACTCAGTCATTGAAAAGCCTGGATTCTTTGTTCACTGCAGTTCACCAAGCCTCCTTTTCCTCTCTACCAAAGAGCTCACCTTTCCATTTGGCTCCAGAGGTTAAAGCGTCTGCCTGCAATGTGGGAGACCTCGGTTCCATCCCCGGGTGGGAAGTTCCCACTCCAGTACTCCTGGCTGGAGAATCCCAAGGACGGAAGAGCCTGGTGGGCCCCAGTTCACTGGGTTGCAAAGTGACATCGGACACGACTCAGTGACTTCACTGTCACTTTCTTTCCCATGGTTATAAATCCCAAACTGAAATTTTGTGCTGATCCCAAATAAAGTTTTTTTTTTTTTTTTTTTTTTTTTGAGGAATAACTGGCATTTTATTTGTTTTCAGTCAACATATGTAAAAGAGATTAATTTGCTATTTATGTTCTGGAGTATTTTAATCCTTCTCAAAGAAGGAAAATTATTATAATGACTAGCACATGGACAAAAGTCACTATTAGGTCCCTTAATTATAGAGGTGTGAGTATGAAAATGTTTTACTAGTTATTCAAATACTTACATAAATGTTATGTTTTAAAATTTAGAATCTTAGTTTTGAACCAAGATGAGAACTAATGTGTGAGGAGGTTTCTAGAAGGTGAATGATATTTAGCTCAGAAATTAAAGATACTAATCTAATTAAAATATGAACTTTGAATATGTTCACCCATGGATTGCTTCAAGTTGCTGTATGGCAAAAGCCATCACAATACTGTAAAGTAATTATCTTCCAATTAAATGAATTAATTATAAAATAATTTGCCTTTCACTACAATATATTTGAACCTGCATATATGTTTTACCCTTCTAATGTTCATAGTTTGTCTTTTTAATTCTATTTCATTGAGTACTTGCTGAAGTGCTGTTGTGGACCAACATTATTCTTGCTCTCACATATACACAAAAATCCTTATAAAAATCTCTTAGGAAAGAGGATCATAGAAATATAAGGCTTAACATGTTTATAGTGAGGAGTGAGAAAAGGACAAATGTCAAAGATAGTTCTGAGGATTCCACAATCTTATCTGATCAGGCTGACAACTCTGACCATCCATTTGTATAAGATTTTTACAGATTACTTAACAATTAGTTGGAAAGTCCTTTTGCAGATCTATATTTGCTGATGGTGTCAAAGCTTGGGAAGACATGACGAGAAAACTGAGTTGACTCTATGAATAGATAAATCCCCAAACAGTGACTGCGAGCCTAGGAAGTTAGGAGCCTGTAATTCTTCTATAAGTAAGTATCAAGTCTATTCTCTATGAGACTATTAAGAACACATTAATTCAACACTTAGAAAGATATTTGCTCTTCAATTATTACTAGTAAATAAATTTTTTCACTGTCTTGTTTTCTATATTGGAAAGTCTAAAAGTATTATATTTTCAATGAGTCATTAGTAACTCTATGAGAAAAATCTGAAAAAATAAATTATATAAGCATACAAATCATAATAAACTAGAAAGTGTGGTGAAAGACATGTTTCAGAAAAACAGACTTATAGATTTCAAAACATTGGAAACATGCCTATTTCTTCAGGCTTCACCTGTCATTGCACTTGCTCATTTCATCCTCTTCTTTTCCTAAGGTATGAAAACTCCAGTAGGTCATATATAGGATAATGAAAAGTTTTATCCATAACACTTTTTGACTGCATTGTTCTTTCACCCATAATGCAATCCTTTATGGGCCTCTGATCTATCTCAATGGCTGTCAGAATGACTGATGAAGCTGTTGCTTGAAACATATTTAGGAGCTTAGGTACATGGGTTTGTGCACAAGAGAACAATGAAAAGTCTTATGAGCAGGGCTACACTAAAAATTCTTGGTGGGTCAAAAAGAGTATAATTTATAAAAAGTATTTATTAAACAAAACGTTGGTCAAAAGTAATTTTTAACAAAAATTACTAAGTTTTGAATTGGCATTGGCTTGACTATTTTATGATAGGTATAGCTGAATCATTTTCATTTGCTCAGTCCAGAGATTTTTAAAGATCACACAAAGATTTCATCAAGGACCAAGTTATTCTTATAATCTAAGTGTTCTGTACTTGCTATAAAGTTAGATTTAATTTTAAATAAACCTCAGTTTATCATGTACATGTAACAGTGTGCATCTAAATAAGATACTGATTTTTCTCAAACTAACATATCCAGTGTTAGATTGGAGGAAGAAAATCAATCTGGCTATGGAGACAAATAAAGAAAGGTTCAAATTTTCATTCCACCATATACCTGGTGAGACTTCATTTCATTATTTTTAAACAGGGCTAATAATTTTTATGTCCCCTAATTACTATAAGTATTTCAGTGCAATAATTCATGAAGCAGAAAAAGTGAATGTATTAGTCACTCAGTCATGTCTGACTCCATAGATTATAACCATCTAGGCTTCTTTGTCATGGAATTCTCCAGGCAAGAATACTGGAGTGGGTAGTCACTCCCTTCTCCAGGGGATCTCAGGGATTGAATCCCAGTCTCCTGTATTGCAGGCAGATTCTTTAGAGCCTGAGACACCAGGGGAGCTCAATTATGCAGATCAACGGGACTTAAAAATTCTAGTTGGGTTGTTGTGTTTTTATTTTCATTCGTTTCTATGAATATTTTGATTTTCTTTTTTATTTCTTCTGTGATTTGTTGGTTATTCAGAAGCATGTTGTTCAGCCTCCATATGTTGGAATTTTTAATAGTTTTTCTCCTTTAATTGAGATCTAGACATGCAGAAGGCTAACAAACACATGAAAAGATGCTCAACATCACTCATTATCAGAGAAATGGAAATCAAGACCACAATGAGGTACCATTTCACACCAGTCAGAATGGCTGCAATCCAAAAGTCTACAAGCAATAAATGCTGGAGAGGGTGTGGAGAAAGGGAACCCTCTTACACTGCTGGTGGGAATGCAAACTAGTACAGCCACTATGGAAAACAGTGTGGAGATTCCTTAAAAAACTGGAAACAGAACTGCCTTATGACCCAGCAATCCCACTTCTGGGCATACACACCGAGGAATCCAGAATTGAAAGAGACATATGTACCCCAATGTTCATCACATCACTGTTTATAATAGCCAGGACATGGAAGAAACCTAGATGTCCATCAGCAGATGAATGGATAAGAAAGCAGTGGTACATATACACAATGGAGTAATACTCAGCCGTTAAAAAGAATACATTTGAATCAGTTCTAATGAGGTGGATGAAACTGGAGCCTATTATACAGAGTGAAGTAAGCCAGAAAGAAAAACATCAATACAGTATACTAACATGTATATATGGAATTTAGAAAGATGGTAATGATAACTCTGTATGTGAGACAGCAGAAAGAGACACAGAGGTATAGAACAGACTTTTTTTGGACTCTGTGGGAGAGGGAGAGGGTGGGATGATTTGGGAGAATGGCATTGAAACATGTATAATATCATATAAGAAATGAATCACCCAATCACCCATCTAGGTTCGATGCAGGATACAAGATGCTTGGGGCTGGTGCACTGGGATGACCCAGAGAGATGGTATGGGGAGGGAGGTGGGAGGTGGGTTCAGGATTGTGAACTCATGTACACCCGTGGTGGACTCATGTTGATGTATGGCAAAACCAATACAGTAAATTAAAATAAGTAAAATTATTAAAATAAGTAAAATTTTTAAAAAATTAATTAAATTAAAATAAAAAATTCTAGTTGGTTTCTATTTCATTTAATATCAAACAAAACATAATAAATGTGAAGAAAAATTCAAATGATACTTTTATTGGCTACTTTGTTTAAACTAATTTTCAGCTAATATAGATTGTCGAAACAATCTTTTAAAGCCATAATCACTATATAAATTTATACTAATCATGGCCAATTGTGCGGAAAACAGATAGGAATAGGGATGATAATCTAATCAAAAGAAGACAAAATGAGTTCTAACAGGTGAACAATAAGTTAAAAAAGTAGATCCTGGATATGAAAGTGGCACAGAAAATAATCATTATTGTAAATGAAATAAGACAGACAAAGAAATATAAATACTTTATATTTGTTTATATCATATTACATTACAGCTATCTATGTAACTATCTGAAATAGCAATTAATCGATCAATCAAATGTATGGAAGCAAAAAGTAGAATATAAGTTGCCATGATCTGGCGGGTAGCAGAAATATGAAGTGGTTGATAAAATGTACAATACAAACTTTTAGTTATAAGGTAATTAAGTCTGATTATTCAATGTATAATATAACATGGTGACTATAGCTGATAATACTGTATTTATAGTTGAAACTTGCTGTAAATAGAACATAAATGTTCCTACCCCCAAAAGTTCCAGTTGTCACAAATGGATGTGAGAGCTGGACCATAAAGAAAGCTGAGTGCCAAAGAATTGATGTCTTTGAACTGAGGTGTTGGAGAAGACGTTTGAGAGTCCTTTGGACTGCAAGGAGATCAAACTAGTCAATCTTAAATGAAATCGATGCTGAATATTCATTGGAAGGACTGAGGTTAAAGCTGAAGCTCCAATACTTTGGCCACTTGATATGAGGAACTGACTCACTGGAAAAGACCCTGATGCTGGGAAGGAGGAGAAGGGGATGACAGAGGGTGAGATGGTTGGATGGCACCACCAAATCAATAGACATGAGTCTGAGCAAGCTCTGGAAGTTGGTGAAGGAAAGGGAAGCCTGTGTGCTGGGTCCATGGGGTCGCAAAGAACTGCACACGACTGAGTGACTGAACTGAACCCCCAAAAGCTATATTATTGAGTGAAATGTGACACACAACTGTTACATTATCCAGAGAAAGGTTATTTAGATTTACAAACAGCAACATCTCAGAGAGCCATGATATGAACAATTAAAAATAAATAAGTTAATTTTAATATGGCTTAGTAGCTCGGATAGACCTTTCAGAGCTTTTGTTGACAATACATCAAGAATCAATTTAAGATCTAGTTGAAAGCAAAGTTTATAATCCTTATATAATGGATTTTGATGCCTTGGGCAATACAGTGATATAAAAATTATTAAAAGTGCCCCTTTCTTGTGTAATCAATAAAACTTCTCTCTAAAATAGGTTAGTTTCAAAATACCTGACTGTACTTTAATTATAGAATTCCAACTAAATCTAATATTATTATTTTATATACAGGTTCATTAGACATCACATCCTACAGCTTATTAGCACTGATATCACCCAATCTAGTCAAAAGGTCATCCATTAATAATAGATCAAACCTAACTGTATTTCAAAATCCTACTGGCAGCATAACAAAATAAAGTGTTGGAAATGACTGAAAAACATGCAAATATGTATAGGTCATATAATAACAGCATTCTATAATGATTTATTTTTAAATAGGTAAATGAATCAACTGTTAAAGTAAATATGAGAATAAAAATCCCCATTATCTATATTATTTAAAAACAATTCCCTTCAAATACTATGATATTAAATTCTAGGTTTTATTTTCAAAGAATTTCAAATATAGGTTTGATTTTCAAAACTAACTTTTAGCATTAATTAATAATTCCCTTTAAGTATTGATGAATCATTTATATACACATTTACACATTATACAATGAAACTTTCTGAACTCTTTCATGATTTTTTAATTTATATTGTTTTTGTAATAATTTAGAAATTGTGGTATATGATTTATGTTATAATTTAATTACATACAAATGAATATAGATCATAAGTTGCATGCCAGCTCTCTACCTAAAAATTTCATACCTTCAAGGAAATTTTGTGATTTATATAGTAAAGCAAGTTTGGAGCTTAACTTTCATCCTTAAATATAGTTTCACTGAAATTATCACTGTTGGTGAATTTTCACCATATATAATGAGTTTAATAAGCAATGCACATATGTTCTAGGAATATGCTAGTCATAATACTCTATCTCATAAGTCATACTGCTTACTATCATCTCATTCAAATAAAGAATACTTCAATCTTTTATATGTTTGTGCCCTATCACTTAACTCTTTTCCTATTTTTTCTTATTATAAACACTAAAATAAACTTAGAGTTAAATGACTACTACATTATTTTCATGGTATATTGCATATATATGAGTGTGAAATGTGTTGCTGGAAATTAATGCAATTTTAGTTCTGTTTCTCAAATTGATTGATAAATACTAACTGTTAATGAATATACAAGCATCTGTTCTGTGTGCAACTGGAGTTTATACACGTTTCCAAAATCTTTTTTTTTATTTTTATTTTTAATATTACTGTATTTATTTTAATTGGAAGCTAATTACTTTATAATATTGTATTGGTTTTGTCATACATTAACATGAATCCACCATGGGTACACATGTTCCCCATCCTGGATCCCTCTCCCACCTCCCTCTCTATGTCATCCCTCTGGTTCATCCCAGCACACCAGCCCCAAGCATCCTATATTATGTATTGAACCTGGACTGGCGATTTTTTTCACATATGATATTATACATGTTTCAATGCCATTCTCCCAAATCATCCCACCCTCTCCCTCTCCCTCAGAGTCCAAAAGACTGTTCTATACATCTGTGTCTCTTTTGCTCTCTCACATACAGGATTATCATTGGACTTCCCTAGTTACCATCTTTCTAAATTCCATATATATACATTAGTATACTGTATTGGTGTTTTCTTTCTGGCTTATGTCACTCTGTATAATAGGCTCCAGTTTCATCCATCTCATTAGAACTGATTCAAATGTATTCTTTTTAATGGCTGAGTAATACTCCATTGTGTATATGTACCACTGCTTTCTTATCCATTCATCTGCTGATGGACATCTAGGTTGCTTCCATGTCCTGGCTATTATAAATAATGCTGCAATGAACTTTGGGGTACACGTGTCTCTTTCAATTCTGGTTTCCTCAGTGAGTATGCCCAGCAGTGGGATTGCTGGGTCGTAAAGCAGTTCTATTTCCAGTTTTTAAGGAATCTCCACACTGTTCTCCATAGTGGCCATACTAGTTTGCATTCCCACCAACAGTTTAAGAGGGTTCCCTTTTCTTCACACCCTCTCCAGCATTTATTACTTGTAAACTTTTGGATAGCAGCCATGCTGACTGGCGTGAAATCCACCGTTCTTAAAGAGAAAAAGAGAAAATGCCTCTTTCAAATTATAATACTATAATAACTGTAATTGCTTCAGATTTGCTATGAATTAACTGTTGAATCCTCACTATACAACGAGCTTTACAGAATCACATTTAAACACTACAACAATCCTGTGCAAGGTGCTATTGTCTCCATTTTATAGATGAAGAAATTGAGGAACACAGAGTAAGCAAACTGTGCAAGAAAACATGGTTAGAAAATAATCAAACCCAAGATGCCACCTGAGCGGGTTTATTTTGGTATTTGTGATATTAAAAAAAAATGCACCCAATTGCCTGATACTATGCAGAAGACCACAGAAGACAAGAAGACAAGTGGAAAATCTTAGAATCCTATAGTCACTAAGACTAATTTAATTTCATAATAGAGCAGCAATATTGATTTGGCTGTAAGCACACCTGTGACTCTTTGTTGCTGGGCATAAATATTTCCTAAATTAGGTTCTTTATTTCTACTTTCCTTTCACTCTTATACTCCTTCCATTTTCTAATAAATTCAAAGTGTGATGGCTTCTGGAAAGACTTTGCCTCTATTGGAGGCTATATGGAATGTGAGGTTCATTGTTAGAGTATTTCAACTAGTATACGTTTTAACATGCAATTCAAAGTAACTGAGGTTAGCATGTTAGAAAACTTCAATCTTGTAACAACTGCAGATGAAGTTTGCATCAATAAAAGTATTTTCTCTTGGATAAAGCAATTTGATTTCATGCATACAAGTACCCACTAGAATATTTGTCTTTATTTTCATTTTGTTGTTCTAATTTTTTTCAGTGTTTATTTTATTTTACTTTACAATACTGTATTTGTTTTTCCATACATCAACATGAATCTGCCACAGGTGTACACATGTTCCCAATCCTGAACCCCTCTCCCACTTCCCTCCCCATACCATCTCTCTGGGTCATCCCAGTGCACCAGCCCCAGGCATCCTGTATCCTGCATTGAACCTAGACTGGTGATTCGTTTCTTATATGATATTATACATGGACCATACAATCAATAGTGTTTTGAAAGAAAAAAAAAAGGTAATTCAGAATTATGATGGATATGAGGAATTAATTCTCCCATTCTTCACTCTTTTATTCATTTTGCCTTCTTATTCTGGAAAGGTAAAAGTTAAAACTCATGCTTACCAGACTCCTATCAGAAGATTTGTTGTTGCTGTTTAGTTGGTAAGTCGTGTTTGACTCTTTTGCGACCCTATAGACTATACCCAGCCAGGCTCCTGTGTCCATGGGATTTTCCTAGACAAGAATACTGGAGTGTGTTGCCATTTCCTTCTCCAAGGGATCTACTCAACCCAGGTCTCCTGTATTGGCAGGTGGATTCTTTACCGCTGAGCCATCAAGGAAGCTCTTATCAGGAGATTGGTTTCTGCCAATTTAGATTTGGAAGGCAGAAATGATTTTGGCTTGGTTATTTTTCTGGCAGCAATGCAACTGTGTGAAATTGTGGAGTTCTCTTCCCTCCCTTTCTCTTGATAGTGCTGGAAGCTGCAGTCCCCTCTGCTAAAGCATCTCAGTCATTCCTGTAGACCTCGACTAAAGACAATTCCTCTAGCCTTCCTATTAATAGCATAAGCACTTACATTATTATTGATTTTTTATTTAAAATATTTTAAATAGATTCTTTATCCTGCAATAGAATGCTGATTATATAAAAAACAATGGCAAGGCAATAGGAATAAAAACAAAACTAAATAAATGGGGCCTAATCAAACTTACGAGCTTTTTTCATAGCAAATGTAACTACACACACATACTCAAAAGACTGCTTAAGGCATGGGAGAAAATATGTGCAAAAGATAATGACAGACAAGGGTTAATCTCTAAACATACACATAGCTCATACAACTCAATAAAAAACCAAGCAATTAAATAAAAAATTTGGCAGAAGACCTTAATAGACATTTCACCAATGAAGACATAGGGATGGCCAGTAGACATATGAAAAGATGCTCAATGTCACTAATTATTGGAGAAATGAAAATCGAAACTTTAGTGAAGTACCAACTCACAGCAGTCAGATGGCCATCATTAAAAGTCTACAAATAACAAATGCTAGAAAGGATGTGCAGTCAGTATGAAAAACAGTGTGGAGGTTCCTCAGAAATTTAAAAATAGAATGACTATAATATTGACATAACTCATTCCTGGGAATGTACCTAGACAAAACTCTCATTTTAAAAGATGCATGCATCTTTCACAGCAATACTATTTACAATAGCCAGGACATGGAAACAACCTAATTGTCCACTGACAGATTAAGGGATAAGGAAGATGTGGTACATACATACAATGGAATATTATTCAGCTATCAAAAAGAATGAAATAATGCCCATTTGCAGCAACATGGATAAAATTAGAGATTATCCTACTAAGTGAAATAAGTCAGAAATTCATATGGAAAAATAACATGTAATATCACATACATGTGTAATCTATTCTAAAATATAGCACAAATGAATCTATCTACAAAACAGAAACAGACTCACACATATAGAGAACAGACTTGTGGTTGTCAATGGGGAAAGGAGTGTGGGAGGGAATGACTGGGAGTGTGGGAATAACAGATGCAAACTATTATATATAGAATGGATAAACAACATGGTCCTACTATGGTATAGCATAGGGAACTATATTCAATAACCTGTGATAAACAGTAATGAAAAATAATATTTAATAAAAAGAATGTGTGCATAACTGAATCACTTTACTGAGTAGCACTCTAAGTCAACTATATTTCAATTAAAAAAAAAAACTAAAAAAGAAGCAATGGTGAATGTTCATGCTGTCATAGAAAATGAAAAAATATTGTATGCTAAAATATATAAACATAGTGTTTGTTTTACTTCTTGTGTTAACAAAATAATATAACTTAACATAGAATGTTCATTAGATAAAGACTTAAGTGTTAGTTGCTCAATTGTGCCAGACTCTTTGTGGCCCCATGGACTGCAGCCCACCGGGCTCCTCTGTCCATGAGATTTTCCAGACAAGGATACTGGAGTGGCCTGCCATTTCCTTCTCCAGGGGATCTTCCCAACCCAGGGATCAAACCCCGGTGTCCTGCACTGCAGGTAGATTCTTTACCAACTGAGCTACAAAGACTTTATAGTTAGCATTTAAATATAAAACAAACATTTAGAAATAATTGCTGCAGCTAATTTAACAATCTGAAAATATCTGTTTAAATAATTTGTTTAATTGGGTAGCAGAATCCCTTACAAATAAATAAATGGATAATCTCTAAATTTAATCTTTTTTTCAAATTTCTTCCAGCACAAAAGACACATACCCACAGTACACTGATACTTGTCAAATGACTGGTGAATCTTAAATCATGAGGAAAATATAGGTGAGACTTGGGAGATCATGAAAACAAGATGTTAATATTTGTAACAGATGGTAGATTGACACACCCAGCTATTATACACATTTTAGGTAGAATTTGGAGAAGACTGTTGAGAGTTCCTTGAACTGCAAGGGGATCAAACCAGTCAATCCTCAAGGAAATCAATCCTGAATATACACTGGAAGGACTGATGCTGAAGCTGAAGCTCCAATACTTTGGCCACTTGATGCAAAGAGATGACTCTTGGAAAAGACCCTGATGCTGGGAAAGATATAAAGCAGGAAGAGAAGAAGATAACAGAAGGTGAAATGGTTGGATGGCATCACCAATTCAATAGACACGAGCTTGAGCAAGCTCCAGGAGATGACGAAGGACAGGGAGGCCAGGGGTGCATGCTGCAGCCCATGGTGTCGCAAGGAGTAGGACAGAACTGAGCTATCGAATAACAAAGGTGGAATTTATTTGCCTTGATATAATCTACTCATTTCCTACTCAAATGACTGAATAATTGATTGAAACTAATAAATGTGACTCAACTTTCTAAAAAATGCAATCCTGTAATAAATCTTAAAATTTTACAAGAATTCAATGGTGTGCCCAATAAAATCTTTAGGCATAGATAGCTCATGTATTCGGACTTGCCCTTTTATATCTAAACATATAACTAAACAATTGCATTATTATTTTTCATTTTTAAAGAAGTAGTATAGAGAAAAATTATTTATTGAAACAAGCAAGAATGAATTAAAATGTTTTGTTGTCATAAGGTCAATTTTTGAATTTTTCTAAGTTATCTGCTAAAAATCAGAAAATGATCCTTGGGATTGTGACAGCGGTTAAGAATCTGCTTTGCAATGCAGGGTACATGGATTCAATCCCTGGTCAGGGGACAAAGATCTCACATGCCAAGGGGCAACTAAGTCACCACAACTACTGGAGCCCACATGCCACAACTAACACCCAACAATAGCAAATAAATCAATATATAAACATTGACACACACACACACACACACACACACGCACACACACACATATATATACACACATATAAAGAAAATGATCTTTCCTTAAAAATGATTCTTAATAATTATCTATCAATTGAGAATATAGTTATTTTTTATCAAAATATCATCTACATCTATATACTTACAGCTGATTCATGTGCAGCAGAAACTAACACATCATTGTAAATCAATTATCCTCTAATTAAAAAGAAAATTAAAAAAGTTAAAAACAGATAAATAAAAATATTAAATGTGTTAAATCTGTGCTGACATTTTTCAAACATGTTGTGCATTTCACAGATGAAACATGTATGAACCTTGCTCATAAATAGTGTATATTTAAGTAGGAAAGCCTAGTGGCAAAGACAAGGAATAATACATACACACTTAGGAAAACAACAAAAGTCTCAAGAGATGTTTAGATACAGAATTCCTATGGTATTCTTTGTCTTCAAGTTATGAAAAAGAGTCACCCAAATAATATTACAGAAACATGAAAAGAAATATTTATAATATCAAAGGGAATCTTGCAAATCAAAGCAATAAAGAAAAAACCTTAGGTGAAAACTTTTCAAGGCATAAATTTGCAATTGGCAAAAGAAGAAACTCAGCTAGCTAATAAGAATAAGGGGTACATACTTATTGCTTATATTAGAAATAGTAACTAAAACAACAATGGGATACTGTTTGTACTCAATAGGCTGGGAAAGTTTGAAAGTCAGACAACACAAAATATTGGTAATAATCTGGAGAAATAAAAATACTCATATAATGTCTTTATATCAAGGGATTTCCAAGAGTGAAGTCTGGGTCAACATCACCAGGGGAATTCTAAAATTTGGTACCTTCTATCTATATTTCCTTAATACTCACAGAATTCAAGAATCTCAAATTAAAATCATTCTCTTTAACCACAGGTAATCATATCACCGCACAATTGCACTCATCTCACATGCTAGCAAAGTAAAGCTCAAATTTCTCCAAGCCAGGCTTCAGCACACTTGAACCGTGAACTCCCTGATGTTCAAGCTGTTTTTAGATAAGGCAGAGGAACCAGAGATCAAATTGCCAACATCCGCTGGATCATGGAAAAAGCAAGAGAGTTTCAGAAAAATATCTACTTCTGCTTTATTGACTATGCCGAAGCCATTGACTGTGTGGATCACAATAAACTGTGGAAAATTCTGAAAGAGATGAGAATACCAGACCACCTAACCTGCCTTTTGAGACATCTGTATGCAGGCCAGAAAGCAACAGTTAGAACTGGACATGGAACAACAGACTGGTTCCAATAGGAAAAGGAGTATGTCAAGGCTGTATACTATCACCCTGTTTATATAACTTATATGCAGAGTACATGATGAGAAATGCTGGACTAGAAGAAACACAAGCTAGAATCAAAATTTCCAGGAGAAATATCAATAACCACAGATATGCAGGTGATACCACCCTTATGGCAGAAAGTGAAGAAGAAATAAAGAGCCTCTTGATGAAAGTAAAAGAGGAAAGTGAAAAAGATGGTTTAAAACTCACCGATTATAAAGAGTGAAGTAAGCCAGAAAGAAAAACACCAATACAGTATACTGACACATATATATGGAATTTAGAAGGGTAGTAATGAAGACCCTCTATGTGAGACAACAAAAGAGACTCAGAGGTATAGAATGGACTTTTGGACTCTGAGGGAGAGGGAGAGGATGGGATGATTTGAGAGAACTGCATTGAAACATGTATACTATCTTGTAAGAATGAAGCGCCAGTCTATGTTCAATACAGGATGCAGGATGCATGGGGCTGGTGCACGGGATGATTCAGGGAGAGGATGTGAGGTGGGAGGTGGGAGGGGGCTTTGGCATTGGGAGATCGTGGACACCTGTGGCTGATTCATGTCAATGTATGGCAAAACAAATACAGTGTTGTAATGTAGAATAAAGTATTAAAAAATAAAAAATAAAAATTCTCAAAAATAAATAAAGATGAGATAGTCCTAAAAAATAAAAAAATAAAATAAAACTCAACATTCAGAAAACAAAGATCATGGCGTCCGGTCCCATGACTTCATGGGAAATAGATGGAGAAACAGTGGAAACAGTGTCAGACTTTATTACTGGGGGGCTTCAAAATCACTGCAGATAGTGATTGCAGCCATGAAATTAAAAGACGGCTAATTCTTGGAAGAAAAGTTATGACCAACCTAGATAGTATATTCAAAAGCAGAGACATTTCTTTGCTGACGAAGGTCCATCTAGTCAAGGCTATGGTTTTTTCTGTGGTCATGTATGGATGTGAGAGTTGGACTGTGAAGAAGGCTGAGCGCTGAAGAATTGATGCTTTTGAACTGTGGTGTTGGAGAAGACTCTTGAGCATCCCTTGGACTGCAAGGAGATCCAACCAGTCCATTCTGAAGGAGATCAGCCCTGGGATTTCTTTGGAAGGAATGATGCTAAAGCTGAAACTCCAGTACTTTGGCCACCTCATGCGAAGAGTTGACTCCTTGGAAAAGACTCTGATGCTGGAAGGGATTGGGGGCAGGAGGAGAAGGGGACAACAGAGGATGAGATGGCTGGATGGCATCACTGACTCGATGAACATGGGTCTGAGTGAACTCCGGGAGTTGGTGATGGACAGGGAGGCCTGGCGTGCTGCAATTCATGGGATTGTGAAGAGTCGGACATGACTGAGCGACTGATTTGAACTGAACTGAATCATATCACCATAAATGTATATAAATATACATTAACCAATAATAAACATGTGACATATAAACCAGCAACAATGAACCAGGAAAGGAAAATGAAATGCTGACTGTGCATAATTTTTAAAAAGCAGAAAGAAATTGAAATATAAATAGAAAATAATAATAATTATGCCTGCTGCTGCTGCTAAGTCACTTCAGTTGTGTCCGACTCTGTGCAACCCCATACACGGCAGCCCACCAGGCTCCCCCGTCCCTGGGATTCTCCAGGCAAGAACACTGGAGTGGGTTGCCATTTCCTTCTCCAATGAATGAAAGTGAAAAGTGAAAGTGAAGTCGCTCAGTTGTGCCTGACTCTTTGGGACCCCATGGACTGCAGCCTACCAGGCTCCTCCATCCATGGGATTTTCCAGGCAAGAGTACTGGAGTGGGGTGCCATTGTCTTCTCCAATAATAATGCCTAATAATGCTCAACTCTTTATTAATCTTCTCAGTCACTATTCTCCTATTTTGTAATTCTGAGTTATGTAAATCTACTTTCTAGTTAGTATGACATTTTTTTTTTAATCATATATATCTTCAAAATATTTTCATCCATTATTGTTCTTGCTCAGTATCTCAGGTGTGTCCGACTTTTTGTGACCCCCATGGACTGCAGCACACCAGGCTTCCCTGTCCTTCACCATCTCCTGGATCTTGCTCAAACCCATGTCCACTGAGTTGGTGATGCCATCCAACCATCTCATCCTCTGCTGCCCCATTCTTCTCCTGTCTTCAAACTTTCCCAGCATCAGGGTCTTTTCTAATGAGTTGGCTTTTCCCATCAGGGAGCCAAAGTACTGGAGCATCAGCTTCAGCATCAGTCTTTTCAACAATTATTGAGGATTGATTTCCTTTAGGATTGACTGGTTTGATCTTTTTGCAGTCCAAGGGACTCTCAAGAATCTTCTCCAATGCCACAGTTCAAAAGCATTAATTCTTTGGAGATCAGCCTTCTTTATGGTCCAACTCTCATATCCATATATGACTACTAGGAAAACCATAACTTTGATTATATGGACCTTTGTTGGCAAAGTAACGTCTCTCCTTCTTAATATACTGTCTAGGTTTGTCATAGCTTTCATCCATCTTAATATTCAAAATGTCTAATAATTTTATTTAAATCTAAATATTTTCATCCATAGTCTTTAATATTATTTGCAACAATGAATCTGAAATCATATCATTGCTCATATATATATATATATATATATATAATTTGCTGCCTCTAAACACAATTAATGCTTTAATACATAAAACTATTCATACAGAATTGAAGATAAAAATGATGGAAATCTAGCCCTTCAAAATAGAAGGTCTTGATATCTGCTTTCTCTAATATCCATGATCTTGTTAATGTGAAGCCAATTTCAGTTCTAGCTGACTCAAGAAATGATTGTTTTTCTACTCATTTATTTTTGCTGATATTTCAGATACAAAAGAACTTTGATTTCCAGATTTTTACAGTTAGTACTTTGGAGTTATTTCACTGGGTGTATGCTTTTGAATTCTACTTTATGTAGTAAGATGTTCATTTTTTGTGCCAATAGAAGAAATTTTAGCATTTAAAGAATTCTACTTCTGGTAAGATGTTCCAACAATGCACATGTTTAGATTTATTATTTAACTGTATTATTGTACCAGCGGGGAGTCCTGAAATGCCTAAAATTTTATGGAAGATAAAAGTCAAGGAGAACACAAAAATAGATCTTAACAACTAAACTGTCTTCTAGCAGCCTTGATTTTTCTTTTTTTGAAATAGCTTGTAAGATGTTTTTGTGCCCTGGGCACTGTGCTTTTACAGAAACCATAATCAATAAGTAACTCAAAAAGTTTACAACTCAACTGACTTTGCTTCCTGTTTTCTTGCCCTTGTACTTCACTGAACTGTTTAAGAGACCATATATTTTCTGCTCCCCCACCCACATTCCATATATGACCAATCTGAGAGTAATTTTATTGTCATTTTTGTTGTTGAAGAAGAAAAATGGTTGGGATGGTAGAAAAGTAGTGCAATGATGGATGATATAAGGGACTTAAACTCAGACACAGGTTTTGAAATTGCTGTTTAATATCAATGTAACTTTGATAAGCACTGCTTTTCAGAACTCTGGTTTTCTGCATAGCAAAGTTAATATATAGATCAAAGGCTGAATACATAAAATAATAATATATTATATTAACTCTCACTTCAGTTCAGTTCGGTTCAGTCGCTCAGTCATGTCCGACTCTTTGCGACCCCATGAATTGCAGCATGCCAGGCCTCCCTGTCCATCACCAACTCCCAGAGTTTACCCAGACTGACGTCCACTGAGTCAGTGATGCCATCCAGCCATCTCATCTTCTGGCGCCCCCCTTCTCCTCCTGCCCCCAATCCCTCCCAGCATCAGAGTCTTTTCCAATGAGTCAACTCTTCTCATGAGCTGGCCAAAGTATTGGAGTTTCAACCTCAGCATCAATCCTTCCAATGAACACCCAGGACTGATCTCCTTTAGGATGGACTGGTTGGATCTCCTTGCAGTCCAAGGGATTCTCAAGAGTCTTCTCCAACTCTCAAGTAGTGTTCAAATATAAAGTGTTATTGAAACCACATAGGTTCTCAAGCCAGAAACCTATAAGTCAGCAGTAATGAGTCTTCATTTTCAGTCAGTACCTACTTCCGTCTCTCTAGGAGTCCTCATTCTTCAACAGCAGCTCCCACTTCCAATTGATCTCAAACCACACACATGCCCTCCTCCCTTGCACTGTTCCCACCTTAGCTGGGCCCCCATAACTGTTACCTAGATTCTTACAATAGCCTCCAAATAGGTTTCTACATCTAATCCTAAAATATTCTCCACTGAAATCCAGATTGATTTTTGGAAATGTAGGTTAGGTCATTACATAAATTTGTTCGAAATCATTTCATGTTGGAATATGATTCCAATACATTTTTTATTAATTAATGTATTTTGTATTGATGGATAATCGTTTTACAGAATTTTGCTGTTTTCTGTAAAATCTCAATATGAGCCAGCCACTGGTATACCTATATCTCCTCCCATTTGAACCTCTTTCCCACCTCCCACCCCATCCCACCCCTCTAGGTTAATACAGAGCCCCTGTTTGACTTTCCTGAAACATAGAGCAAATTCCCATTAGCCATCTATTTATGTTAATGTAAGTTTCCATGTCACTCTTTCCGTATATCTCACCCTCTCCACCCTCCATGTCCATAAGTCTATTCTCTATGTCTGTCTCTCCACTGCTGCCCTGTAAGTAAATTCTTCAGTACTATTTTTCCAGATTCCATATATATGTGTTAGAATATGGAATCTTTCTCTTTCTGACTCACTTCACTCTGTATAATAGGTTCTAGGTTCATCCACCTCATTAGAACTGACTCAATTGTGTTCCTTTTTATGGTTGAGTAATATTCCATAGTATATACGTACCACTGCTTCTTTATCCATTCATCTGTCGATGGACACCTAGGTTGCTTCCATGTTCTAGCTATTGTAAATAGGGATGCAAAGAACAATGTGATACATGTGTCTTTTTTAATTTTGATTTCCTCAGGGTATAAGTATAGGAGGGGGTTGCTGGGTCATTTGTTCCTTTTATTCCTATTTTTTAAGGAATCTCCATACCATCTTCCATAGTGGCTGTATCAATTTACACTCTCACCAACAGTGCAAGAGTGTTCATTTTTCTCCACACCCTTTCCAGAATTTATTGTTAGTTGACTTTTTGATGAGGGCCATTCTGACGGGTGTGAGGTGATATCTCATTGTGGTTTTGATTTGCATTTCTCTAATAATGAGTGATGTTGAACATATTTTCATGTGTTTGTTAGCAATCTGTCTATCTTTTTTGGAGAAATATCTGTTTAGGTCTTTAGGTCTTTTTCTGACTCTTTGATTGGGTTGCTTGTTTTTCTGGTATTGAGTTGTATAAGCTGCTTGTATATTTTGGAAATTAATTATTTGTCAATCGTTTCATTTGCTATTATTTTCTCCCATTTGGAGCATTGTCTTTTCACTTTGCTTATAGTTTCCTTTGCTGTGCAAAGGCTTTTAAGTTTAATCAGGTCCCACTTGTTTACTTTTGCTTTTATTTATTTTTTAAATTTATTTTAATTTTATTTTTACTTTTTTTTACTTTACAATACTGTATTGGTTTTGCCATACATTGACATGATACTCTAGGAGGTGGGTCATAGAGGATCTTGCATTAATTTATGTTATCAAGTGTTCTGCCCGTTTTCCTCTAAGAGTTTTATAGTTTCTGGCCTTAAATTTAGGTCTTTAATCCATTTTGAGTTTTACTTTGTGTGTGGCATTAGGAAGTGTTCTAATTTCATTCTTTTATATGTAACTGTCCAGTTTTCCCAGCACCATTTATTAAAGAGGTTGTCTTTGCCCCATTATATATACTTGCCTCCATTGTCAAAAAATAAGGAACCCACAGGTGCATGGATTTATTTCTGTGCTTTCTATCTTGTTTCATTTGTCTACATTTCTGTTTTTGTACCAGTATTATACTGACTTGATGATTGTAGCTTTGTAGTATAACCTGAAGTCAGAAAGATTGATTCCTTCAGCTCCATTCTTCTTTGTGTGTGTGTGTGTTTCCATATGAATTGTGAAATTTTTTGTTCTAGTTCTGTGAAAAGCACCACTGGTAATTTGATAGGGATTGTATTTAATCTTTAGATTGCATTTGGTAGTATAGCCATTTTCACAATATTGATTCTTCCTACCCAGGAACATGTAATATATCTCCATCTGTTTATGCCATCTTTGATTTCTTTCATTTGTGTCTTATAATTTTCTGTGTAGTTATTTTGTCTCCTTAGGTAAGTTTATTCCTAGATATTTAATTTCTTTTTTTTTTTTTGCAATGGTGAATGGATTGACTCCTTAATTGCTCTTTCTGATTTTTCATTGTTCGTATGTTGAAATGCAAGTGATTTCTGTGTATTGATTTTGTATATTTCAACTTGACTAAATTTCCTGATTACCTCTAGTAATTTTCTGATACTATCTTTAAGGTTTAATATGTACAGTATCATGTAATCTGCAAACAGTGACAGCTTTACTTCTTTTCCAATCTGGATTCATTTTATTTCATTTTCTTCTCTGATTGCTGTAACTAGGACCTCCAAAACTACGTTGAATAATAGCGGTGAAAGTGGACACCCTTGTCTTGCTCCTGATCTTAGGGGAATGCTTTCAGATTTTCACTATTGAGAATAATGTTTGCTGTAGGCTTATCATATGTGGCGTTTACTATGTTGAGGTAGGTTCCTTCTATGCCCATTTTTTGAAGAGTTTTAATCATAAATGGGTGCTGAATTTTGTCAAAGGCTTTTTCTGCATCTATTGAGAGGATCATATGGTTTTTATCTTTCAATTTTTAATATGATGTATTACATTGATTTTTGAAGAATCCTTGCATCCCTGAAATAAACCCAACTTGATCATGATGTATGAGCTTTTCGATGTGTTGCTGAATTCTGTTTTCTAAACTTTTGTCGAGATTTTTTTGCATCTATGTTCATCAGTGATATAGGCCTGTAATTTTCCTTTATTGCGTTATCTTTGACTGGTTTTGGTATCAGGGTGATAGTGGCCTTGTAGAATGAGTTTGGAAGTGTTCCTTCCTCTGCAATTTTTTGAAAGAGTTTTAGGAGAATAGGCATTAGCTCCTCTCTAAATGTTTGATATAATTCTCCTGTGAAGCCATCTGGTCCAGGGCTTTTGTTTTCTTGGGAGATTTTAGATGAGAGCTTCAATTTCAGTGTTTGTAATTGGGTAGTTCATAATTTCTACTTCTTCCTGGTTAGTCTTGGAAGATTAAACTTTTCTGAGAATCTGTCCATTTCTTCCAGGTTATCTAGTTTATTGCCATATAGTTGTTTATACTAGTCTCATAATCCTTTGTATTTCTGCATTGTCTGTTGCAACCTCTCCTTTTCATTTCTAATTGTATTGGTTTGATTCTTCTTTTGTTCTTGATGAGTCTGGCTAAGAGTTTGTCAATTTTGTCTATCTTTGCAAAGAACCAACTTTTAGTTTTATTAATCTTTTAAAAAATTATTTATTTTAGTTGGAGGCTAGTTACTTTACGATATTGTAGTGATTTTTGCCATACATTGATATGAATCAGCCATGGGTTTCCATGTGTTCCCCATTCTGAACGCCCCTCCCACCTCCTCCACATCCCATCCCTCTGGGTCATCCCAGTGCACCAGCCCTGAGCACCCTGTCTCATGCATCGAACCTGAACTGGTGATCTGTTTTATATATGACAATATACATGTTTCAATGCTATTATCTCAGATGTTCCCACCTTTACCTTCTCCCACAGAGTCCAAAAGACTGTTCTATACATCTGTGTCTCTTTTTCTGTCTCGCATATAGGGTTGTTGTTACTATTGTTTCTTTCATTTCTTTTCATCTATTTCTGATTGAATCGTTATGATTTCTTTCCTTCTACTAATTTTGTATTTTTTTCTTCTTTTTTTCATTGCTTTAGGTGTAAAGTCAGGTTGTCTATTTGATGGTTGTCTTGTTTCTTGAGGTAGGATTGTATTGCTATAAACTTCCCTCTTAGAAATGCATTTGCTGAATCACATAGGTTTTGAGTTCTCATGTTTTCATCGTCATCTGTTTCTAGAAATTTTTGAATTTCCTTTTGATTTCTTCAGTAATCTGTTGGTTATTTACAAATGTGTTGTTTAATCTCCATGTTTCTGTGTTTCTTATAGATTTTTTTTCTTGTAATTGATATCTAGTCTCATAACATTGTGGTCAGAGAAGATGCTTGATACAATTTCAGTTTTCTTTAATTTACTGGGTTTGATTTGTGACCCAAGATGTGGTCTATCCTGGAGAATGTTCCATGTGCACTTGAGAAAAAAGTGTATTCTTCTGCATTTCAATTGAATGTCCCAAGGATATTGATGAGGTCCATCTCATCTAATGTATCATTTAAGACTTGTGTTTCCTTATTAATTTTCTGTTTAGATGATCTGTCCATTGGTGTGAGTGGGGTGTTAAATTCTCCCATTATTGTGTTACTGTCAGTTTCTCCTTTTCCGTCTGTCAGTGATTTTCTTATGTATGGAGGCATTCTTATGTTGGATGCACAGATGTCTACAATTGTTATGTCTTCCTCTTGGATTGATCCCTTGATCATTATGTAGTGCCCTTCCTTATCTTTTGTAATCTTCATTTTAAGGTCTATTTTGTCTGATATGAGGATTGCTACTCCAGCTTTCTTTTGCTTCCCATTTGCATGGACTATATTTTCCCATCTTCTCAGTATATATGTATCTTGAGGTCTGAAGTGAGTTTCTTGTAGACAGCATATATATGGGTCTTATTTTTGTATCCATTCAGTCAGTATGTGTCTTTTGGTTGGTGCATTTAATCCATTTACATTTATAGTAATTATTGATATATATGTTCTAATTACTTGATTTTGGATATCTTTTTCTTCTCTTGTATTTCTTGACTATATAAGCCATTTAACATTTGTTGTAAAGCTGGTTTGATGATACTAAATTCTCTTAACTTCTGTTTCTCTGAAAAAACTTTTGATTTCTCCATCAATTTTGAATGAGATCCTTGCTGGTTGCACAGTAATCTTGGTTGCAGATTTTTCACTTTCAGCACTTTAAATATATCCTGCCATTCCCTTCTGACCTGCAGTTTCTGCTGAAAGATAAGCTGCTAAGCATATGGGGTGTTCCTTGTATGTTACTTGTTGCTTCTCCCTTGATGCATTTAATATTCTTTATTTGTGTTTAGTCTTTGTTAGTTTATTATGTGTCTTGGCATGTTTTTCTTTGGGTTTATCGTATATGGGACTCTTTGTGCCTCTTGGACTTGATTGACTATTTCCTTTACATGGTGGGGAAATTTTCAACTATCATCTCTTCAAAAATTTCTCGTACCTTTTCTTTTCCTCTTCTTCTGGGACCCCTATAATTTGAATGTTGATGTGTTTGATGTTGTCCCAGAGATCTCTGAGACTATCCTCAGTGCTTTTCATTCTTTTCACTTGAATCTGCTCCTCAGAACTTATTTCCACCATTTTGTCTTCCAGCTCACTGATTCATTCTTCTGCTTCAGATGTTTTCCTATTGATTCCTTCTTGAGTATTTTTAATTTCAGTAATTGTATTGTTAGTTTCTGTATGTTTCTTCTTTAATTCGTCTAGGTCTTTGTTAATTAATTTTGCATTTTTCCATTTTGTTTTCAAGGTTTTTGATCATCTTTACTATCATTATTCTGAATTCTTTTTCAGGTAATTTTCCTATTTCCTATTTGGATTTCTGTGTTTCTAGTTTTTTTCTTTCATTTGTGCATATTTCTCTGCCTTTTCATTTTTTTTTCTTTTTAAGTTTTTGGTTTTGAGGTCTCCATTTCCCAGGCTTCAAGAAAAGTTGAATTCTTTCCTTGAATAAGGTTGATTTCTTTCTTCCTTTTGGTTTCTGCCCTGTAAGGTTGGTCCAGTGATTTGTGTGAGTGTCATATAGGTTGAGATCTGTACTGAGTATTTATCTATTTGTTTTTCCTCTGGTGAGTAAGGCTGGGTGTGAGGTGGTAATTCTGTCTTTTGATGATTGGCTTTGTATTTCTGTTTTGTTTGTTGTTTAGATAAGGTGTCCTGCACAGGGTGCTACTGGTGGTTGGGTGATGCCAGATCTTGCATTCACGTGGTTTCCTTTGTGTAAGTTCTCACTATTTGATACTACCTAGGTTTAGTTCTCTGGTAGTCTAGGGTCTTGGAGTCAGTGTTCCCACTCCAAAGGCTCAGGGTTTGATCTATGATCAGGACTGAATATTCCTCAACTGGTTTGTTATGGCATTAAGGAAGAGTAACAAATATCCAAAAATGGAAACCAAAGATGAACCCCAGACAAATGACAATTGCGAAATCAGGCAAATAATAATTAAAACAATGGAATATACACTATACATATATACCCATGAGCAATGTAAAAGCAGTCCAACAAAAATAAAGTACAGCAAACTGATCGAGCAAGCAAAGGAAATCGAAAATTATATTTACCAGTTAAGTACAAAAGTAACTTAAGCACAAACTGGAAAACAAAACTAAAGCCAAGTGGGGAATAAAGCAATGAAAACAAAACTAACAAATATGTTGAGAGGAAAGGAAAAAAAAAAGAAAGAATAGATATGCAAAGTTAAACAGATGTAGAGGAAGAAGATTTATATACATTACAGATTAACTGCAAGGGTAAAAGAACAGTATGAAAGGCAAATGAAGGAAGAAGTGTTAAAAATATTATATGTTTTTAAAAAGTTAAAAATTAAAATTATTTTTTAAAAAAGAGAAAAGAGAAAAAAATAGAAGAAAGGAAAAAGAGGGAGGGGGAGGAAAACTCCACAGAACTGCAAAAGCCCAAGGTAGAGCCAGAGGTTTATAACAATAGAAAGTGTGACTGAATATACACATATACACCCATAAGCAAAATCAAAACTGTCCAACAAAAATTAAGTACAATAGATCGACCTGGTGAACAAAGGAAACCAAAAATTATATATACCAGAAAAATGCTAATTAAAGAACAAACTGGAAAAAGAAACTAAAACTAAGTGCCAATTGGGGAATAAAGCAATGAAAATAAAACTAACAAATATGCTGAGAGAAAAGGAGAGAAAGTAAAGAAAGAAAGACTAGATATGCACAGTTAAATAGAGGTAGATAAAGATTTACATACATTAAAGATTACTGCAAGGGGAAAAGAACTGTAGGAAAAGCAAACAAAAGAATGAATGTAGAAAAAATAATAATAGGTTTAAAAATTAAAATTAAAAAAAAAGAGAAAAACAATAAAAAGAGGCAAATTCCTCAGAAGTGCAAAAGCCCAATGTAGAGACAAGAGGTTTGTGTTTAAAATGTGACTAAAGAAAGAGAAAAAGAATAAAAGCTCAAAAGCTTAATTGGATTTCTTTCTGGCAATAAAATTGACAACTACAACTGGGGAGGGAGGGAAAAAAGAAAAAAAAATCCAAAAGAGTCTATAGAATAAGTCAAAAAATAAGAATAAATGTTTTTCTAGAGTCTCAGCATCTTTCCCACGCTGGGAGTCACAGTCTACCTTACATTCCTAGGATGCCCTCCAACACTGTACTGATCTCTGGACCTGCTGTGGGGGCAGCTCAGATTCTAACCTGGTCCTACTCCTGTGTGTTCTTGCCTCCAATGTCCACAGCTATCAGAGCTAGTGTGTTTTCTTTTGCGGGAGCTCTCAGTAGCCTTTTATATATTCCATAGACACAGAGTCTGCTTAGTTGATCGTGTGGATTTAATCTGTAGCTAGTACAGCTGGTGGGAAGGTTTTGGGTCTCCTTCCTTAGTCCTACTGCCCCTGGGTTTCAATCGTGATTTTATTTCCACCTCTACATGTGGGTCTACATGAGGCTGCCCTGGAGGACTTGGGTTTGCCCCTGTGAGGGCCAGGTATGGAGATTGTACAGCTACTTGGTTCACAGGGGTTCTGGCAGCACCATGTTTTCAGGGGGATTGGTAGCCAGGGCAGCAGGAAATATAATGCTTTGAAAGGGTATGGCAACCAGTGTTGGCCAATATGGTCCAGTATTCTTGCCTGGAGAACCCCTTTCTGACAGAGAAGACTGGCAGGCCACATTTCAGGGTCACAAAGGCTTGGACAAGATGGAAGCAACTCTGCGTGCATAAACACTTCCTTTCTTTCTTTCTTTCTTTTTTTTTTTTTTTTGCCTGTGGCAGCTCTGCCCCAGTGAGAGTTGAGCATGAAGGTGATACAGCTGCTTGGCTTGCAGCAACTCTGGCAGTGCCAAGTGTTCAGGGACACAAACTGCCTCTTTAGCAGGAGTTATGGCCCTATCATATCCTCATATCCCCTCAATCTGTCTCTCCACAGTCAACAGCAGCCCCTTGCACTGGGATTGCTCCAGTCTCTAAATTTCAGCTCCCTGCCACTGCCAGGAGACCTGCGTTCCTGCCTGGCGTATGTATGGCTGCTGCAAGCACTGTCTGATTCTCATTCCATTTAGGCTGTCACAGATCAGCTGTTTCACTCTCAGCCTTAAATGTTTCTCCTCTGACTCAGACAATTCCCCCTCTGTGGGGACTGGACCCCTGCTTCAGTTCCCCCACCTGCCAAGAGTAGGTCCAATCTTATTAATACTCCTGTTTTCCCCCTAGTTCCTCCATCCTACTGAATTTTGCATAGTTCTATATATTCTTTATACAAGCTGGAATCAAGGTTGCCTGGAGAAATATCAATAACCTCAGATATGCAGATGACACCACCCTTATGGCAGAAAGTGAAGAGGAACTGAAAAGCCTTTGATGAAAGTGAAAGAGGGAGTGAAAAAGTTGGCTTAAAACTCAACATTCAGAAAACTAAGATCATGGCATCTAGTCCCATCACTTCATGGCAAATAGAAGGGGCAACAGTGGAAACAGTGTCAGACTTTATCTTTCTGGGCTCCAAAATCACTGCAGATGGTGATTGCAGCCATGAAATTAAAAGATGCTTACTTTTTGGAAAGAAAGTTATGACCAACCTAGACAGCATATTAAAAAGCAGGGACATTCGTTTGCCAACAAACGTCCATCTAGTCAAGGCTATGGTTTTTCCAGTGGTCATGTATGGATGTGAGAGTTGGATTGTGAAGAAGGCTGACCGTGGAAGAATTGATGCTTTTGAACTGGGTGTTGGAGAAGAGTCTTGACAGTCCCTGGGACTGCAAGGATATCCAACAAGCCCATCCTAAAGGAGATCAGTCTTGGGTGTTCTTTGGAAGGACTGATGCTGAAGCTGAAACTCCAATCATTTGGCTACCTCGTGCGAAGAGTTGACTCATTGTAAAAGACTCTGATGCTGGGAGGGTTTGGGGACAGGAGGAGAAGGAGACGACAGAGGATGAGATGGCTGGATGGCATCACTGACTCGATGGATGTGAGTTTGAGTGAACTCTGGCAGCTGGTGATGGACAGGGAGGCCTGGCGTGCTGCAATTCATGGGGTCATAAAGAGTGGGACACGACTCAGTGACTGAACTGAACTGAACTAATATATTCCTTTCCACTGTTTAGGTCCTCCTGTCCGCTCTCATCTGGTGTTCTGCATGCACTTCTGTGTCTGGAGGTGTATTCCTGATGTATCTGTGGAGAGGGATGTACTCCCCTGTCCACCTACTCTCCAACAAAGTTGATTCTTATGCTACAATGTTCAATCAACCCATCTAATGTGTATTGAAAAAGTCAAAAGATACACAGTGAACACCTATATAACTACTATTAATTTTATTTAACATGTAAATCATCGTATATTCATTATTTTATCCACCCATCAATGCATCTTAATACCTCCCTAAACAAGTTGAGGGCTTCCTTGGTGGCTCAGATGTTAAAGAATCCATCTTCAATGTGAAAAACCTGAGTTCAATCCCTAGGTTGAGAAGATCCCCTGGAGGAGAGCATGGCAATCTCCTCTAGTATTCTTGCCTGGAGAATCCTTATGAAGAGAAGAGCCTGGCTGGCTACTGTCGATGGGGTGGCAAAGAGTCAGGTGCAACTAAGTGACTAAGCACAGCACAGCACAAAGCAAATTACAGGTATCAGTACATTTCAACACTAAACACTGTCAAAGACATATCATTAATGAGATTTCACCATATGTTTATACTCTGTGTGTGTGTGCATGCTCAGTAGTGTCTGACTCTTTGTGACCCCATGGACTGTAGCCTGCCAGTCTCCTCTGTCCATGAGATTTCCCAGGAAAGAATACTAGAGTGTGTTGCCATTTCCTCCTCCAGGGGATCTTCTCGATACAGGGATCTAACCCATGTTCCTGCATCTATTCCCTTGCAGGCAGTTTCTTTACCACTGAGCCACCAGGGAAGCTGTGTTTATACTCTAGTTGAGGTTAAATTTATAAATAATAAAATGAGCAAACAATATTTTCACAAGTACATAAACTTGGTGGGTTACATTTGTGTAACTCAAACATCGAGGAAGAGAAAGAATATTACCCCAAAGATCTCTTTCAACTTCTCTCAGTCAATTCTGTTTCTCACCCTCCAAAGTTAAAAGTCTTACTTTTCCTATCAAAGGTGGAATTTTGACTTCTTCTAGGTTTTTGCATGTAAAAAATTTTCACTCAGCATGAATTTCAACTCAGTTTTAAACCATAATTCCTGATCTAATGTTTATTTTTTTTCTCAAGTTATATCTTGTGGGAATTATTCTGTGCAAAGTTGGTGATAAACTCTTTAAGTTTGTTTTTATATGTTTATTTATATTCATGTTTGAAATAGAACTTAATTGGGGCTACTACTTCAAACTAAAACTTTGTAGAGAATTTTTTTTTAATCTATGAATAGATGTCTTTTAAAATACTGGACAATTTTAATTTTTTTGTGCTTTTGTATATTTCATTATCCTCTTTGAAACCCAGATGAAAAGCATGTTCGACTCTTTACTATCCTTAATGCCTCTCAGTCATTCATAGTCTTTATTTCTTTGACTCTCTGAGATATATTCTAGCTAATTTACACAAATGAAGTTTCAGATTAATTGGATCCTTTTAGTGCAGTTCAGTTCAGTTCAGTTCAGTCTCTCAGTCATGTCCAGCTCTTTGCAACCCCATGAATTGCAGCACACCAGGCCTCCCTGTCCATCACCAACTCCCAGATTTCACTCAGACTCACATCCATCTATTCGGTGATGCCATCCAGCCATCTCATCCTCTGTCATGCCCTTCTCCTCCTGCCCCCAAATCCTTCCCAGCATCAGAGACTTTTCCAATGAGTCAACACTATGCATGAAGTGGCCAAAGGATTGGAGTTTCAGCTTCAGCATCAGTCCTTCCAGTGAACACCCAGGAC
Source organism: Nanger dama (assembly GCA_917880005.1). Taxonomy (NCBI): domain Eukaryota; kingdom Metazoa; phylum Chordata; class Mammalia; order Artiodactyla; family Bovidae; genus Nanger; species Nanger dama. The sequence continues at coordinate 99,225,376 of CAKJTW010000001.1, forward strand.
TGATCTCCTTTAGAATGGACTGGTTGGATCTCCTTGTAGTCCAAGGTACTCTCAAGAGTCTTCTCCAACACCACAGTTCAAAAGAATACATTCTTCAGTGCTCAGCTTTCTTTATATTCCAAATTTCACATTCATATAGGCTTGACTAGACAGACCTTTGTTGACAAAGTAGTATATCTGCTTTTCAATATGCTATCTAAGTTGGTCATAACTTTTCTTCCAAGGAGTAAGAGTCTTTTAATTTCATGGCTGTAATCACCATCTGCAGTGATTTTGGAGCCCCCAAAATAAAGTCTGACACTGTTTCCACTGTTGTCCCATCTATTTGCCATGAAGTGATAGGGCCAGATGCCATGATTTTCATTTTCTGAATGTTCAGTTTTTAGCTTTTTCACTCTTTCACTTTCATCAAGAGCTTTTTCAGTTCCTCTTCACTTTCTTCCATAAGGGTGGTGTCATCTGCATATCTGAGGTTATTGATATTGCTTCTGGAAAATCTGATTCCAACTTGTGCTTCTTCCAGCCCAACATTTCTCATGATGTACTCTGCATATAAGTTAAATAAGCAGGGTGACAATATACAGCCTTGATGTACTCCTTTTCCTATTTGGAACCAGTCTGTTGTTCCATGTCCAGTTCTAACTGCTGCTTCTTGACCTGCATATAGGTTTCTCAAGAGGCAGGTCAGGTGGTCTGGTATGCCCATGTCTTGAAGAATTTTCCACAGTTTATTGTGATCCACACAGTCAAAGGCTTTGGCATAGTCAATAAAGCAGAAATAGATGTTTTTCTGGAACTCTCTTGCTTTTTCCATGATCCAGCGGATGTTGGCAATTTGATCTCTGATTCCTCTGCCTTTTCTAAATCCAGCTTGAACATCTGGAAGTTCGTGGTTCAGGTATTGCTGAAGCCTGGCTTGGAGAATTTTGAGCATTACTTTACTAGCGCATGAGAAGAGTGCAGTTGTACAGTAGTTTGAGCATTCTTTGTCATTGCCTTTCTTTGGGATTGGAATGAAAACTGACCTTTTCCAGTCCTGTGGCCACTGCTGAGTTTTCCAAATTTGCTAGGATATTGAGTGCAGCACTTTCACAGCATCATCTTTCAGGTTTTGAAATAGCTCAACTAAAATTCCATCACCTCCACTAGCTTTGTCCGTAGTGATCCTTTCTAAAGCCCACTTGACTTCACATTCCAGGATGTCTGGCCCTAGATGATTGATCACACCATCGTGATTATCTTGATTATGAAGCTCTTTTTGTACATTTCTTCCGTGTATTCTTGCCATCTCTTCTCAATATCTTCTGCTTCTGTTAGGTCCATACCATTTCTGTCCTTTATCGAGCCCATCTTTGCTTGAAATGTTCCCTTGGTATTTTTAATTTTCTTGAAGAGATCTCTCGTCTTTCTCATTCTGTTGTTTTCTTTTATTTTATTTTTCCAGTACTTTATTCTACATTACAATACTGCATTTGTTTTGTCAAACATTGACATGAATCAGACTATCTTGTAAGAAACGAAGCGCCAGTCTATGTTCAATACAGGATACAGGATGCATGGGGCTGGTGCACAGGATGATTCAGGGAGATGATACGGGGTAGGATGTGGGAGGGGGCTTCGGCATTGGGAGATCGTGGACACATGTGGCTGATTCATTCTGTTGTTTTCATCTATTTCTTTGCACTGATCGCTGAAGAAAGCTTTGTTATCTCTCCTTGCTATTCTTTGGAACTCTGCATTAACATGCTTTTATCTTTCCTTTCTCCTTTACTTTTCAATTCTCTTTTTTCACAGCTATTTGAAAGACCTCCTCAGACAGCCATTTTGCTTTTTTGCATTTCTTTTCCATGGGGATGGTCTTGATCCCTGTCTCCTGTGCAATGTCACGAACCTCCATCCATAGTTCAGCAGGCACTCTGTCTATCAAATGAGTCCCTTAAATCTATTTCTCACTTCCATTATATAACCATAAGAGACTTGATTTAGGTCATACCTGAATGGTCTAGTGGTTTTCCCTACTTTCTTCAATTTAAGTCTGAATTTGGTAATAAGGAGTTCATGATCTGAGCAACAGTCAGCTCCCGGTCTTTTTTTGCTGACTGTCTCAAGGTTCTCCATCTTGGGCTGCAAAGAATATAATCAATCTGATTTCGATGTTGGCCAGCTGGTGATGTCCATGTGTAGACTCTTCTCTTGTGTTGTTGGAAGAGGGTGTTTGCTATGACTGGTTCGTTCTCTTGGAAAAACTCTATTAGCCTTTGCCCTGCTTCATTCTGCATTCCAAGGCCAAATTTGCCTGTTACTCCAGGTGTTTCTTGACTCCCTACTTTTGCATTCCAGTCCCCTGTAATGAAAAGGACAATTTTTTTTTTTGGGGGGTGCTTGTTATAAAAGGTCTTATAAGTCTTCATAGAACCATTCAACTTCAATTTCTTTAGCATTACTGTAGGGGAATAGGCTTGGATTACTGTGATGTTGAATAGTTTTCCTTTGAAATGAACAGAGATCATTCTGTCATTTTTGAGACTGCATCCAAGTACTTCATTTTGGACCCTTTTGTTGACCATGATGGCTACTCCATTTCTTCTAAGGGATTCCTGCCCACAGTAGTAGATATAATGGAGTTTAATTCCTCAGAGTTTAATTCACCCATTCTATTCCATTTTAGTTTGCTGATTCCTAGAAGGTTGACATTTACTCTTGCCATCTCCTGTTTGACCACTTCCAATTTGCCTTGATTCATGGACCTGACATTCCAGGTTCCTATGCAATATTGCTCTTTACAACATCAGACCTTTCTTCTATCAACAGTTCATCAACAACTGGGTATTGTTTTTCCTTGACTCCATCCCTTCATTCTTTCTGGAGTTATTTCTCTACTGATCTCCGGCAGCATATTTGGCACCTACCAATCCCGGGAGTTCCCCTTTAAGTATCCTGTAATTTTGCCTTTCATACTGTTCATGGGGTTCTCAAGGCAAAAATACTGAAGTGGTTTGCCATTCCCTTCTCCAGTCAACCACATTCTGTCAGGCCTGTCCACCATGACCCGTCTGTCTTTGTTGGCCCCACCCGACATGGCTTAGTTTCATTGAGTTAGACAAGACTGTGGTCCGTGTGATCAGATTGACTAGTTTTCTGTGATTATGGTTTCAGTGTGTTTGCCCTCTGATGCCCTCTCACAACACTTTCCATCTTACTTGGGTTTCTCTTACCTTGGACGTAGGGTATCTCTTCACAGCTGCTCTAGCAAAATACAGCCACTGCTCTTCATGTTGGACGAAGGATATCTCCTCATGGCCGCCCCTCTTGACCTTGAATGGGAGTAGCTCCTCTCAGCCCTCCTTGCCTGCGCAGCCACCACTCCTTGGATGTGAGGTTTTTCCTCTCAGCCACTGCTCCTGACCTTGGGCGCTGGGTAGCTCCTCTTGGCCGCTCCTATGCCAATGCAGCCTGGCACTCTCAGTCACCACCCCTGACCTCAGACGTGGGGTAGCTCCTCTCAGCCATGCTTCTGAGCAGTCCAATTGGCTCCTTTAGCTGTATATAACTTGCTTTAAATATAATCTATTTTTAATATAAATGTTTATATATTTAAATTTTAAAGCTCTATTTACTACTTTTGAAACTGCCTGGCCAGTTTTGACAGTCTCCTGATCTTTAATCATACATTAAAAATTTTAACATATAAGATATTAATATTGCATGTATTTTACACTGTCATTACAACATTAAGTAGTTCTTTAATTGCTTTTGTTTACTAATGGTAGATTGTATTCTCCTGTATTTTTGTTATGGGAAAATGATTTTGGAAATATATCTCTGGAAATTCCCTGAGGCCTAGGTTACAGCACATTCATCCAGGAACTAATTTTGAGTTTATTTTTTTCTAGATGTCTGAGGAAACAAATTCATACTTAGTGTGGGCTGAGATACTGTGAATCAGTTCCAAATGCACAGAAGGGCAGAGTTGTGGTAGGAATCTCAAGGGGATATATTTGTTTATTCCTGCTTAATCTAACTTTAGTTAAGGCAATAAATCAGGCCACTATATTTTCATTTATTGCTTATGCACTGAAATTGTATAACTTTCTTGGGCCTAACTTTATTCTGGTGTCTGTAATTTCACTTCCCACTGGATTGACTGTTTTGATCTCCTTGTTGTTCAAAAGACTCTCAAAAGTCTTCTCCAGCATGACAATTCAGACGCTTCAATTCTTTGGCGCTCAGCTTTCTTTATGGTCCAACTCTCACAACCATACATGACGACTGGCAAAATCACAGATTTGACTATATGGATTTTTATTGGCAAAGTGATGTCTCTGCTTTTTAATACACTGGCTACTTTTGTCATAGGTTTCTTTCCAAGGAGCATGCATCTTTTAATTTCATGGCTGCAGTCTCCATCCTCAGTAATTTTAGATCCCAGGAAAATAAAAGCCATCACTGCTTCTACTTTCTCCTCATCTATTTGCCATGAAGTGATAGCACCAGATTCCATGATCTTAGTTTTTTTGTTTTTTTTTTTAATGTTGAGCTTTAAGCCACTTTTTCAGCTCTCCTCTTTCACCCTCATCAAGAAGCTCTTTAATTCCTCTTTACTTTCTTCCATTAGAGTGGTATCTGAGATTGTTGATATTTCTCCCAGCAATCTGAGATTAGGGATTGTCATTCCAGAAAATTTTTGTGAGTTTTTTGAAATGATTTCATACTTGCCTGATGTATATTAACAAACATTCATCTTTTCTCCATCATTCTGTTCCATGTATCACAATTATCCTTCTCTCTAACAAGTTTCATCCTCAATGTCAGTACATAGCAAATGTCAAACATCTACTGCATTTATCCTTAGTGGCCTAGAGGAAATGGGCATAATTTGTAATAGGAGCAATCTGGATTTGATATAAAGAAAAAAAAACTTCATGAATATGTATGGTGCCAGATAAGATTAAAGAATCCTGTTTGTTAAGCATTTTCAAGAATAGAAAAGTCAGTTTAGGGCAATTTAAAATAAAAACTCAGTGATGGTTCTTTGACTGTCATTCATCAGTAAGGAAAAAATAATGTGAGTAAAAGTACTAATAAGGTACTCTACACTATTAATGAAATAATAACAAATAAGTGTTAAGCAACAAGAAGCAGGACATGGTAAAAGATCACAGCAAATTATCAGTTTAACATGTGAGAAAATCTACATAAAATTCTTTAAAATAGGATTCCTTGGGAAAGTATTTAGACAAGAAGAAAAGAAACCATTTATTTTGACAAGGACAATAATTGCCTCCTTAGAGAAAATCACTGTGAATTTTGAATGGTTTCTTCATTATTGGTCTATCGAGTGTAATTTCCTGTATGTTTCCACTTGCCATTATTGCCCTGTCATCTCATCCATAGCAGATCCCACACATACCTCAGCTTACCCACAACCAAAGTGCTATAGTCCACACAGCTGTTCATGTCCTGATCCTCTTTTACTACTGAGTTTGTTTCCCTGTCTGGTGCTCAGAATGTGAACTATTTCTGTCTGAAAAGATGGCAGTGAAATCTGAAGTACTAGCATTTCTCTAAGCAGGAGTGAATCATCAGTTTAGTTGTATTTGGTTCTCTTGCACATGATAAAAGATCCACCCACACATAGAGAATCCAAAACCTGAAGCTTCATTTATGGAAAAAGAAAGCACAGCATTTATTGCAGTTTTCAAACTTCGCCCTTAGCACAAGAGATGAAAAGTAATCAAAATGAATCATATCCACAAGTTGCCATTTTTAAAGATTTGATTCAAATTTTGCATAATCACCAGAAAAATACATTATCACATAGATAAACTTTGATTTTTATAATAACAAAATACCTACCAATATTTCATACACATTTCTGAGCAAATAGTGAAAAACTAAATGTTGGAGTGGCCAAGGTGGCAGAGCAAGAAGACCCTGAGTTCACCCTCCTCCCATGGAAACACCAAAATTTCCACTATTTACAGTAGAACCATGGATGAGAAAATCCATAAGACAGGAGAAAAGGTCTTATACAACTAAAGATACAAAGAAGAAATCACAACAAGAGAGGGGAAGGAGTGAAAATGCTACACAGTGAAGATTACCAGCCTCAGGTAAGTAACACACAAATGGGAGGGTAATTACAATTGCAGAGGTTTTTCCCAAGTAGTGAGTAGTCTGAGCCCACATCTGGATCCCCAGTCTGAGGGTCCTGCACTGTATGATTTCGCTTATATGCGAAATCTAGAAAGCAAAACAAATGAAAAACAACAAAACAGAAACAGGGTCATAGATTTGGAGAACATTCTGGTAGTTGACAGAAGGGATGGGGATGAGGGGGTGAAAAGAAATTGAGGAAGATGAAGACATACAAACTTCCAGTTGGAAAGTAAATGAGTCACACATATGAAATGTGTGCAGAATACAGTCAGCTAAGTAATATTTTTTGTATGGTGACATATCATAACTAGACCGATTGTGGCAATGATTTGAAATGAATAGAAACTCACTATGTTGTATAACAAGAACTAACAGAGTGCTGTAGGTCAATTACACTTCAAAAACAAACAAGCATACAAACAGACTCATAGTAAAAGAGATTAAGTCTTTGATTACCAGGGGCAGGGGCTAGTGGGAGGGGGAACTGGATGAAGGTGGTCAAAAGCTACATACTTCCAGTTATAAGATAAATAAGCAGCAGGGATGTACTATACAACATGGTAAATACAATTAACACTGCTGTACATCATATATGAAAGTTGTTAAGAAAATAAATCCTGAGTGGTTTAGAGTATGAAAGTAAATATGTAAACTTGGTTATTGTCCTAAGAATTTCAGCCCTGTGAACAAGAAGGCAAGTAAAAGGTTTTTATTTTTACCAAGTCAGGAGACTGCAAGCCTGAAAATACTACATACTAAGAACAAAACACTATTTCAAGAAAATTCTTCCAGTTAGCACAATATACACATATATTACTAAATAATATTTTAAATTCTCCTTATCTAATATAGATTATATTAGCATTCCAGCACCTATCAGCCACCCATCCTCCATTCCTTTCTCTTCGAATCTAGTTTAGAAATCTATGAGACTGAGTTATATCTCATAGGGATACATCCCATAGAGGGGGAAAAAATCAAGTAAATATCTGGTTGAGGGATGACTTCTGTTTGGCAGCTACAATACAATAATATGCATAGCAGAATGTCAGAGTGAGAAGTCAACTCAAGAGGTTACCATTTTCAAACTTACTACCCACTTTCTCTGAAGAAGGAAATGGCAACCCACTCCAGTATTCTTGCCTGGAGAATCTCATAGACAGAGGAGTCTGGCAGGCTACAGTCCATGGGGTTGCAGGAGTTGGACGTAACTTTGAGATTAAAGCACCACCACCACCACACATTCTCTCAACTCCTGTATTGCTACAGTTCCTACTCCAGAATATTAATCTATCCTCTAGGCAGATGGGAGAGAGGCTCGAGGGAAGGAACATGAGAAGAGGTTCAAGAGTGAAAGGGCAAGAACGAAGTTTAAGAGGGAAAGGCCATATACCTATGGCTGATTCATGTTGCTATATGTCAAAAACCAAAACAATAATAATATAAAGTGATTATGCTCCAATTAAAAATAAATTTAAAAAATTGTCCCCCAAAGTAACACATTTTGGAGGCTATATTAAGAAGCTAATATGTTTGGAGCACCTTTCGTATGCCAAATGATGATGGTAATGATGCTGATGATCTTAGCTAACATAGAGTTCTTGCTGCTAAGTGGCTTCAGTCGTGTCCGACTCTGTGTGACCCCATAGATGGCAGCCCAACAGGCTGCCCTGTCCCTGGGATTCTCCAGGCAAGAACAATGGAGTGGGTTGCCATTTCCTTCTCCAGTGCATGAAAGTGAAAAGTGAAAGTGAAGTCGCTCGGTCGTGTCCAATTCCCAGCGACCTCATGGACTGCAGCCCACCAGGCTTCTCCATCCATGGGATTTTCCAGGCAAGAGTACTGGAGTGGGGTGCCATTGCCTTCTCCGCACAGAATTCTTACATGCTACTAAATACAACTTGTTTATTTCTTAAAAAAATATTTTGTGTGTGATTTTTGAAAATTTCATTAGGAGTTCAGATTATCTAGATAAGCCTTGAGTATATTTCACTTTTGAAACAGTATATTTCCTTATTGAATATTTCCAATTCCTAGACCTCAGAGCTGAATGATCTGATGAAGAAAAACTGGTGATGTTGTCAGGTCACCCTGAGGTTCTCGACTTGAGGTAAAGTCAGACAACCTCACTACCAGTATTTCAAGGCATGCACATATTTTAACACCATTTTACGAAGGATAAAACGCTAGTAAGAGTTAGAGTTAGGATTGGTATTAACACCATTTAGTTCCAGAATCTGTATTCCTCTTCACTCCTCTCCTAACTTCTCTTAGGTTCAGCTCTAGGCACTTATATAACTAAGCCATATCACTCAAGCCATTGGACCTACTAGAGACCACTCTGAAGTAGTGAATAAAAAAAATGGTTAGAATAACAAAATCAGTATTTGAGATTTGAAATGGTAATGACTTTTATATTTCTTGTCCTCAGTTTCATCCTCTATAAATGTCCACTTTGCATTGTTTCAATTAAGTTGTAAGAGAACAGTAAAATCATTGATGTAAAAAGACTCAGAGTAAGTCAGAAAGAGAAAACCATATCATATCTTAATACATATATATGGAATCTAGAAAAATGGGACTGACTAACCTATTTGCAAGGCATAAACAGAGACAGAAATTTTAAAGAGCAGACTTGTGGACACAACAGGGGAATCAGAGGGTGGGAAGAACTGAGGACCATTGACGTATATATGTGTACTGCCATGTTAAAAAGATAGTTTGTGGGAAGTTGCTGTATAACACAGGGAGCCCAGCCTGGTGCTCTGGGATGACCTAGAGGGGTCAGATGGTGGCTGGTTGAGAGGATGGCTCAAAGGAAGAGAATACATGTGTACGTATAACCAATACACTGTGTTGTGCAACTTTGTAAAGCAATTATACTCTATTTTTTTAAGACACTGAAGCTGTAAAGGATTACAACCATTTAAGACATATTTTTCATACAGTACAGTTCATTGGAATAGTTTTAGCCACTGGAGTGTTTCTCTGAACAGAATTATGCCTCTCTAATGTCATGTTTCCACTAAATTATTTCCTTTTTGGTAATAAATGTTCAAATCCATCAACACACTTTTCCAGATCTTTAATAATCTTCTTGATCAGTTTAGATTTGAACACTGTTCCATATTCTTGATATTTTTTCCCAAATTTTACATGTTCCTCTAGATAAGCTTCAGTTTGAAACAATGCCCCAAAGTAAACCTAGGTATGACCACTGCAGACACATTGTTTTCCTTTTTTTTTCTGTACAATCTCCCTATTTCCTCAGTTGTTCTGATATATACATTCACCGCTACATCCTTTTATTTTTACTTAAAAAAAAACCTGAAAGACTCCACCAAAAAACTACTAGAGCTAATCAATGAATATAGTAAAGTTGCAGGATATAAAATTAACATACGGAAATCCCTTGCATTCCTATACACTAATAATGAGAAAGTAGAAAAAGAAATTAAGGAAACAATTCCATCCACCATTGCAATGAAAAGAATAAAATACTTAGGAATATACCTACCTAAAGAAACTAAAGACCTATATATCGAAAACTATAAAACACTGATAAAAGAAATCAAACAGGACACTAATAGATGGAGAAATATACAATGTTCATGGATTGGAAGAGTCAATATAGTGAAAATGAGTATACTACCCAAAGCAACCTACAGATTCAATGCAATCCCTATCAAGCTACCAGCAGTATTTTTCACAGAACTAGATCAAATAATCTCAAGATTTGTATGGAAATACAAAAACCTCGAATAGCCAAAGCAATCTTGAGAAAGAAGAATGGAACTGGAGGAATCAACTTGCCTGACTTCAGGCTCTACTACAAAGCCACAGTCATTAAGAGGTATGGTACTGGCACAAAGACAGAAATATAGATCAATGGAACAAAATAGAAAGCCCAGAGATAAATCCACATACCTATGGACACCTTACCTTTGACAAAGGAGGCAAGAATATCCAAGGGAGTAAAGACAATCTTTTTAACAAGTGGTGCTGGGAAAACTGGTCAACCACTTGTAGAAGAATGAAACTAGATCACTTTCTAACACCACACACAAAAATAAACTCAAAATGGATTAAAGATCTAAACGTAAGACCAGAAGCTATAAAACTCCTGAGAGGAGAACATAGGCAAAACACTCTCTGACATAAATCACAGCAGGATCCTCTATGATCCACCTCCCAGTATAGTGGAAATAAAAGCAAAAATAAACAAATGGGATCTAATTAAAATTAAAAGCTTCTGCACAACAAAGGAAACTATAAGTAAGGTGAAAAGACAGCCTTCTGAATGGGAGAAAACAAGAGCAAATGAAGCAACTGGCAAACAACTAATCTCAAAAATATACAAGCAACTTATGCAGCTCAACTCCAGAAAAATAAATGATCCAATCAAAAAATGGGCCAAAGAACTAGATAGGCATTTCTCCAAAGAAGATATATTGATGGCTAACAAACACATGAAAAGATGCTCAACATCACTCATTATCAGAGAAATGCAAATCAAGACCACATGAGGTACCATTTCACACCAGTCAGAATGGCTGCAATCCAAAAGTCTATAAGAAATAAATGCTGGAGAGGATGTGGAGAAAAGGCAACCCTCTTACACTGTTGGTGGGAATGCAAACTAGTACAGCCTCTATGGAAAACAGTGTGGAGATTCCTTAAAAAATTATAAATAGATCTGCCTTATGACCCAGCAATCCCACTGCTGGGCATACACACTGAGAAAACCAGAAATAAAAGACACACATGTACCCCAGTGTTCATTGCAGCATTGTTTATAATAGCTAGGACATGGAAACAACCTAGATGTCCATCAGCAGATGAATGGATAAGAAAGCTGTGATAGATATACACAATGGAATATTACTCAGCCCTTAAAAAGAATAAATTTGACTTAGTTCTAATGAGATGGATGAAACTGGAGCCGATTATACAGAGTGAAGTAAGCCAGAAAGAAAAACACCAATACAGTATACTGACACATATAGATGGAATTTAGAAAGATAGTAATGATGACCCTGTATGCGAGACAACAAAAGAGACACAGATGTATAGAATGGACTTTTGGACTCTGAGGGAGAGGGAGAGGGTGGGATGATTTGGGACAATGGCATTGAAACATGTATGCTATCATGTAAGAAACGAAGCGCCACTTTATGTTCGATACAGGATGCAGGATGCTTGGGGCTGGTGCACAGGGATGATCCAGAGAGATGATATGGGGTGAGAGGTGGGAGGGGTTTTAGGATTGGGAGCTCGTGTACACCTGTGGCTGGTTCATGTCAATGTATGGCAAAACCAATACAGTATTGTAAAGTAGAATAAAGTAAAAATAAAATTAAAAAAATAAAATATATGAAAATTAAAAAAAAAAAAAAAACAAAACCTGTCCTCCTTATTTCATTGATTCTGAATTCTGAATGTGTTCACTTAAATCTCTAGATCGTTACCGTAATCTAGAAATACTTTTGATACTACGTAGGTGGTGCTAGTGGTAAGAACCCACCTGCCAATGCAGGAGACATAAGAGACGTGGATTTGATCCATGGATTGGGAAGATCCCCTGCAGAACAGCATTGCAACCCTTGCCTGGAGAATCCATGGACAGAGGGAGCCTGGTGGGCTATAGCCCATGGGGTCACAAAGAGTGGTACACAACAGAAACAATTTGGCATAAACACAAGATAAATTTAAATAGAAATTCCACTCCTATCAAATGTTAATGCACTGTGGATTTGGAGACAAAGAGAAGGAAATGTCAAAACACTCAAATTTGTGCCAGCACCTGTGTGCAACTGTGGGTGTGTGTATGCAGGAATATACATGCCCATAGGTTACAGTTTTAAATTTGGACCCACTAATATAATCTATTAGTTGATCTACAAAGCAATTGAAATATCCCTTTGTATCAACTATTAGCTAAAATCATTGCTTCTAAATCAGCATCTTTTCGTTCAGCTAATTTTACAGTAATAATATTTATATTCAGAATTTTCCACTGACTTACAAAGAGCTCTTTAAGAACATGGTAAAAAAAAAAATTATACATGTTCATCTGAAAAAAAAATTGAGATATGGTAAATAAATTTAAAAAGCATCCAGGTAAGAAATCATTCTGTACAAACTAACTGTATGTTATCATACTATAATCCAATGGGAAGGTGAACAAGGAATAATTGTGTGTGTATGTTTGTGTTTTGAAAAAATTTATCTCTTTAACGCAAGGAGGGACTTTGCTCATTGACCAAGAGAAACATTATACTGCTAATATAATTCCCTTTTATCTTTCTTAGTGCTGTCCATCAGATATAATCCTTACAGACAATCTTGCTTCCCACAGTATTATTTTATTGTTACTTTAGCTATTCTTATCATTATGCAGAGAAATAGCATAATTTTTCTTCATCTTCTTGTCCTTGTGGGCCATGCATGACCTTTGGTAGCTGCTTACTCCTGTAGTTCATGGAGCCAAAAAAAAAAAAAAAACACTGCAATAAATCCTCAGAGTGGTTTTAAGATCAGGAATATGATGAGGAGGTCTTAGGGAATACACTTTAGTCAAGATTCTAGATTCAGTGTCTATAGCTTCAGATACTTTTGACAATGAACAAGGATCTTGACATTTTCTTCTTGGCCATATAAGTGCTCTCTGTCATCGAAGAAATTAATTATTCCAAAGGCAGGTGGTATAAAGCAGAGATTGCAATGTTTTCTCTTTGGAACAGATCCCAATGCGAAAAGTCAAGACCAAATATTTTCAAACTAAAAAGTCATCCATATATAAATATTTATGAAGATAATACGTATAGGTTGAATAAATATATATGAAGATGAATTTTGTAGAAATAAATAGTACTAGAAAGAAAATTATGGAGGGGATCCCAACATTCAAGTAAAGTAAATGCTTTATAAAATCTCAGCTTCATACATTAATGATTTTATTCATTAATTCATGTTAACATAAATAATTTTGAGAAGAAAACTCAGTGCTAGAGGATGATTTTCCAGACTATTAAACTCACTTTGCAAACTGGATGCCAGTTCCACAATTGATTGGCTACATAAATATGGACGTCTATCATAAAGTCCTAGTGCTTCCATTTCATTATGTGTAGACTGAGAATAACAGTACTAGCTTCAGTTATTTTTATATATGGAGAAAATCCATTATAAGGAGTTTAGAAAAATACTTGCCTCCTAAGTGCTTAGTAAGTGACATTACTAATAAGGGAAATATACTGTACACATTTATGATTCTAGTCATGGTGCCAATGGTTTATAAGAATTCAAATTTTGCAATTTCTGAGTGTTAGAAGCTCGAATGGTATGACTCTGTGGCAATTTAGATAAGGTCTATGATGTTAAGAATTTTAGACCTAAACTCTCCAAATATACAAGTTTACAAAATATACAGTTCCGTTCAGTTCAGTTGCTCAGTCATGTCTGACACTGCAAACCCATGGACTGAAGCACACCAGGACTCTTTCCATCACCAATTCCTGGAGTTTACTCAAACTCATGTCCATTGAGTCAGTGATGCCAACCAACCATCTCATCCTCTTTGTCCCCTTCTCCTCCTGTCTTCAATCTTTCCAAGCATCAGGGTTTTTCAAATGAGTCAGTTCTTCACATCTGGTGGCCAAATATTGGAGTTTCCTCCAACAAACACTCAGGACTGACCTCCTTTAGTATGGACTGGTTGGATCTCCATGCAGTCAAGGGACTCTCAAAAATCCTCTCCATTATCATAGTTCAAAAGCATCAACTCTTTGGCTTTCAGCTTTCTTTATAGTCCAATACTCACATCCATAAATAGCTACTGGAGAAAAAGAAAAAAAAAAATAGCCTTGACTAGACGGACATTTGTTGGCAAAGTAACATCTCTGCTTTTTAGCCTGCTGTCTAGGTTGGTCATAACTTTCTCCCAAGGAGTAAACATTTTTTAATTTCATGGCTGCAATTACCATCTGCAGTGATTTTGGAGCCCAAAAATAAAGTCTGACACTGTTTCCCCATCTATTTCCCATGAAGTGATGGGACCAGATACCATGATCTTCGTTTTCTGAAAGTTGAATTTTAAGCCAACTTTTTCATTCTCCTCTTTCACTTTCATCAGGAGACTCTTTAGTTCTTTGCTTTTTGCCATAAGGTTCATGTCATCTGCCTATCTGAGGCTATTGATATTTCTCCCAGCAATCTTGCTTCCAACTTGTGTTTTGTCCAGCCCAGCATTTCTCATGATGTACTCTGCATATAAGTTAAATGAGCAGGGTGATAATATACAGCCTTGATGTACTCCTTTTCCTGTTTGGAACCAGTCTGTTGTTCCATGTCCAGTTCTAACTGTTGTTTCCTGACCTGCATACAGATTTCTCAAGAGGCAGGTCAGGTGGTCTGGTATCCCCATCTCTGTAAGAATTTTCCACAGTTTGTTGTGATCCACACAATCAAAGGCTTTGGCATAGGCAATAAAGCAGAAGTAGTTGTTTTTCTGGAACTCTCTTGCTTTTTTTTATGATCCAGCAGATGTTGCCAGTTTGATCTCTGGTTCCTCTACCTTTTCTAAATCCAGCTTGAACATCTGGAAATTCACTGTTCAGATACTACTGAAGCCTGGCTTGGAGAATTTTGAGAATTACTTTACTAGCGTGTGAGATGAGTGCAATTGTGTGGTATTTTGAGCATTTTTTCGAACTGCATTTCTTTGAGACTGGAATGAAACTGAACTTGTTCAGGAATCTGGATTGTTAGGTCCATGAATCAAGGCAGATCGGAAGTGGTCAAACAGGAGATGGCAAGAGTGAATATCAACATTTAAGGACTCAGTGAACTAAAGGACTGGAATAGATGAATTTAACTCAGATGATCATTATATCTACTACTGTGGGCAAGAATCCCTTAGAAGAAATGGAGTAGTGATTATAGTCAGCAAAAGAGTCTGAAATGCAGTATTTGGATACAAGTTCAAAAATGACAGAATGATCTCTGTTCATTTCCAAGGCACACCATTCAATATCACAGTAATCCAAGACTATGCCCCAACCAGTAATGTTGAAAAAGGTGAAGTTGAATGGTTCTATGAAGACCTACAAGACCTTCTAGAACTAACACCCCCCCAAAATGTAAATGTCCTTTTCCTTATAGGGGACTGGAGTGCAAAAGTAGGAAGTCAAGAAACACCTGGCATACCATGCAAATTTGGCCTTAGAGTACCAAATGTACAAGTTATATGAAATAAAATGTGAGTGAAAATCTATTGGATTTTCAACAGGGGATACATTTTCACAGCTTTAGGGAACAGAAAAAGGAAGAAAAGTTTCTCAGTACATGTAACATCCTATTCCATCCTTGTAACAATTTAGGAGGCAAAGAGAGATGAAGGCAAGACAGGAGGAGCTCTACAGGGACAATTTTATCCTCTCAAAACAGGTACAACATGAAATTAAAGGTTTAAAAGAAGTGGGTAGTTGTTGTATATCACAAGGAGCTATTTGATGCTTTGTAATGACCTGCAGGTGCAGGATCAGTGTGGGGAGAATGTAAAGGCAGCTCAAGAGGGAAGAGATATATGTACACTTATGGGTGATTAACAGTGTTGTTCAGCAGAAACTAACACACATCATTGTTAAGCAAGTATCCTCCAATTAAAAAAAAAAGAAAAGAAAAAGATGGAACAAACTTTTCTTCCTGTGTTTCACTATAAAAAAGTAACATAACATTGTCCAAGAAAGAATGGAGGCTTGAAACAGACTCACAGACATACAGAACAGATTAGTGGTTGCCAAGGTGGAGGAGAGTTTGGAGAAAGACTGGAGTCTTAGTTTAAGATTAGCAGATACAAACTAGTATATATAGAACAGACAGACAATAAGGCCTTATTGTACAGCATGGGAATTATACTGAATATCCTGAAATAAATAATATTGGAAATATTTTAAGAAAAGAATAGAGGCTAAAACTTAGACAAATGAATGAACTTATAGGTTAAAAATCCATAAATAGGACACTCTGTTAAAAGAAACAAAAAGAAATTTCATACCAACAGATACCAAACTGAAGCAAAGATTCAATCAAGCAAAGATACACGATATACCAGATGAGTTTGCAGATCCCTTTGGGTGTCACTTGAGAGAATATTTGCACTGTATTCTGCTTCTCTTTGAAGCTTTTCTCATAGGCAAGAGCCAGATGGATTGTGTATTAGAAGAGGTTTTGTCTGGAGCCTTTCCAGATGTCATCACGTAGATATTTTCTTGTGAGTTTTTACTGCAACAATCTAGGTTGAACCCCTGATGCAAACCGAGTGAGGATGTTTTATTACTTCCCCAAGTGAAATAAAGTAAAATGTGAATATATTGTTCCTGGAAGGTGAGTTGTTGTTGTTGTTGTTGTTGTTTTATCTCTTTCAAATAACCTATTTTGTAAATTGTTGTAAAATAAATATTTAATAGGATGGTATCCACTTATAGCTGAAAGAAAATATCCTAGATAAGCATCACTTGCAAAAGAAATCTGTATTTACTGCCTAGAAATTGACAAAGCTAAATGGCATTGTTTCTAGCAGAATGTATGATAGGTCCATCTATTAGGGACCTAATGCAGAGTTCAATTTACTCTGCCTAGAGAATGTGAAGGGATTCCTGGATTTCTACACAAGCTCCCTAGACTACTGATGTGACTGGAGAACAATCAAAAGCTGTCTTAGTAGCTTTGTTTACCAATAGAGTATATGAAGAATATTATAAAATAGTATAAAAAGAATGGTATAAAAATATGATATAATTATACATAAAATGTTCCATATACATATAAGAATATATATGAATATAGTATAAAATATTAAACCATCACAAAAGTCTGTTCAAATTTTGGTCTTTATTTTTCTATTTCCATTCTGGCAATTCTATTGCAGGGCAGTTTTGTAAATTACATCTTTTGAGACTCCCAACTGAGTTTAAGCAAATGACATCTATGTACTAGTTTAAAAACCAGCACTAGTACAATGCAACTTTTCTTAAATTATCAATAAATATTTATGATGGAATATAATAGCGCAGGTTGAAAATTATTTTATGACCTCTGCTTTGTAAACCATGGGGTATTATATGTTTTAAATAATTGACCACAATTTTGTAGATTTGGGGATTGTTTCAAATGCATCTAAATTTGTTGATAGAGCATTTTCTTTCTAGAAAAACTACTATTAAATCTAAATTTCAATACCAAGACAATTTAAAACCATTAAAAGTTTATTCTGATTTAATAATTTCATGTCCATTATTGTACACAGTGGAAATCTGAGGCACACATTGTACTTCCTATAAAGTAAATTCACATGAAAAACTAAAGAACTTCGTTCTTCTGAGTCAAAGAAAAATTAAAAGCTTTAATTAATAAAATTTAAAAGCTTTAATTAATCATTAAAAAATTATAAAAAAGCATGCAATGCATGTTTTTCTTCTGGAGAAGTGACGGATTTGGATATAATTAAATAAGTGACTGAATAAAAGCTTATGGTTTCCTTCTATCTTTCTTTCCATATGAACTTAGGTTTTACTTAAAGAACATTTAAAATATGCATATTTGAGACCTAAAATGTAACTTGGAATAAAAATAAGAAGGAAACATAAGAAATATAGTCACACCATTTAGTATCCAATGATTATACTTGAGACAAACTATAAAGCACTGAGATTTTCTTCCAGAAGTCTGTATAATTATGTTACAGCTTTAGAAACATTTTCCCAGATTTTAATTTATACTAGTGGGTAGCCTATTGATATCAATAAAATGTTTCAAAGAATATGAAATCCTTGTGTGGGACTTTTCTTCAAAATAGAACCATAGTTACCACTAAGGACAAATGCAATGGGATTTTTTTCACCAATTACCATATGGCTTCACATCTGTGAAGCTTCACAGTGAATAGTAGTTGCTACCCTTTGATAAATTATTTAATAGCTGGTAAGAAATCTGTTTGTGGTATAAGTTCTGTCCTTGACAACATACATTGTATAGGTACTAAAGGATATTTTTCTGGAAAACATTTGAAGGATCTTAAAGACAGAAAATGAAGACAACTGCTTTCAGAAGCTTTATGTTGAATGAGAAGACATGTTAATAATTATCAAAAAAATTATAAACATTCTAGTGGACAATATTTTGAATTGTCACATTTTCATGTCTAGGTAGAGATCATTGACCAAACTAGTTGGTGATTCACTATAATATTTTGCATATGGTTTAAAGATGGAAAATACTGCTGGATTCAGGATTGGGTTTATGACACTGAGAGCATTTACTGCCAGTAAGTCTGAGATTGTTAATATATACAATTTGTGACATGGTTATAAAACAGAATTATCTATTTAACTAATACAAAGACAATAATTTAACATGTAAGCCTTATATGGATGACCCTGTTTAAAAACTTAATACCAAAAGTATTTAAAAAAAATTAATATATATTAATAAAAACATGTAACAAAACAGTGTTCCTAAGTTTCTTTGGGCATTTTTAATGGCCTTTTAATCTGCAAAAATTGATTGTCATAAGTATTCATCCATCCATTGCTCAGTCGTATCTTTGCAACCTTGCACTATAGCCCTCCATCTTCGTCTGTCCATGGGATTTTCCAGGCTGGAAAATCTACTAGGAGTGGTTTGCCATTTCCTTCTCCAGGGATCTTCTTTCACCAGGGATCAAAACTGCATCTCCTGCATTGCAGGTGAATTCTTCACCAGTTGATCCATGTTGAGCAAATTTTCATGTGCACGCTGACTACTTTTATATCTTCTTTGGATAAATATCTATTCAAGTCCTCTGTCCATTTTTAATTGGGTTGTTTTCTGTTATTGGTGAGTTGCAGGAGCTCTTTCTACATTCTTATTATTAATTTTATGTGATATATGATTTACAAATATATTCTCACATTCTGTGAGTTACCTTTTAACTCTATTGACTGTATCTTCTGATACATATTTTGATGTAGTCCAATTTATCCAATTTGCCTTTTGTCACCTACAAGTCTTTTAAGATCCCAAAGATATATTAGTTAGTAGTCTGTCATCAATTACTAGAAAAAGATAGGTATCACTGGTATACCTCAGTGTTTTTAAATAATTTCTGATATTCAGAAATTCATAGGCATTTTAGCTTTCCAGAGAAAGTTACTATGGAAATGCAATTTGGATCTGTGCTTATGAGACAAAGTAAGAAAAAAAATTAGATCAGATAAATTAATACATTTAAAATATAATATTATGAAGAGGTAATCCACTCTTTAAAGTGCTGTAAGAGGAAAAGAAAACATGATGATATTTACATATATACATACTATAATGACAAACTAACTACAAAATCTTAAATACAGTCTTTAGAAGGAGAAAAAGGGGGAAAATTATCAAGATTTCTTTTTCTCTTTGGAAGAGACTGAAGTGGCAACAATAGTCAGTGTAGCTGAGCTTCAGTCTTATTCTTTCCCTGAGTTGTTTGTTGAGTTCAGGAATTACCTTCTTGAAACTACCTTATCTATTAGCTAGAATTGGAGGGAAAGTATTATTTAAAGAACTCCAGAATCTTCATGCTGCTGCTGCTGCTGCTAAGTCGCTTCAGTAGTGTCCAACTCTGTGCGACCCCATAGACGGCAGCCCACCAGGCTCCTCTGTCCCACGGATTCCCCAGGCAGGAACGCTGGAGTGGGTTGCCATTGCCTTTTCCACAAAATTTTAATAAGTACCTTCAAATTTCTAATAACATAGAGAGCATATGTAATAGAGACATTACTTATTCAAATTTAGAATGATCTCAGTAAGATTTTGTGCTGTGTGAAACCACTCATATATTGGTTTACTGCCCTTGTTAAAAAAAAAAAAAAAACTTAGTTAATTCCTGTAATCATCACATGATGACACAGCCCATCCAACTCCTTACCCCAGAAAAAAGAATCAGAATTTTATCAACCAGGAAGCAGGCCCTCAGGATACACTGAATCTATTGGTACCTTGATCTTAAAGACGTAGAAGCCAGAACTATGAGAAATACATTTCTGTTGTTTATGTCACCCAGTCTAAGGTGTTCTGTTATAGCAACTCAAAAGGACTAAGATATCAAGTATTTATGTTACTCATATTCTACAAAAAAACCAGTTTTGTTTCTTTTTTTTATTTTTATTTTATGTAGCAAATAACCAACCTCTTTTATCTTCAAGACTTTACATTTGAATTATTTTCCTTAAAGAAAAATATTAAACAATGAAAAATCTGAACTTTACAATTAAGCATATATTTTGAAGAAAGAATATACATTAAATAATAAATTTGTGTCCATTACTTCTGAAAGTTTACCTTATATCAGTTTTTAAAAATAATTATCTAGGTTGTTCATATGAATAAACAGTGCTACTTTGAAAGAGTTCTTTGGTGAGTTTTGCAGTCTTTTCAGTGTGTCTTTATTTATTGAAAGTATTTCATAATTTGTTTTGGAATTTCACTCACAGCCTACAGGCCATTCTGAATGTCTTCTCTGATGTCAGTAATTCTTTGATGCTAGGTTTGAGATGTGTGTTTATGCCTGTGTGTCTGTATGCCTTCAGGTACTTAATAGTCAAAAGTCATTGGCAAATTGAGTGCTACGTAGTTTTCCGTGTTGATTAATTTCCTTTTTGTTTTGTTGGTCAGCTGCTCAATCTTGTCTGATTCTTTATGACCTCATGGACTGCAGCATGTCAGTCTTCCCTGTCCATCACCAACACCCAGAGCTTGCTCAAACTCATGACCATCGAGTCAGTGATGCCATTCAACTATCTCATCCTCTGTCATCCCCTTCTCCTCCTGCCTTCAGTCTTTCCCAGCATCAGAGCCTTTTCCAATGAGTTGGTTCTTCCCATCAGGTGGCCAAAGTATTGGAGCTTCAGCATCAGCATCAGTCCTTCCAATAAATATTCAGGGTTGATTGACAAGTTTGATTTCCTTGCAATCCAAGGGACTCTCAAGAGTCTTCTCCAATACCACAGTTCAAAAGCATCAATTCTTCGGTGCCCAACCTTATTTGTGGTCCAACTGTCATATCTGTCCATGACTACTGAGAAAACCATAGCTTTGACTTCACAGATCTTTGTTGGCAAAGCAATGTCTCTGCTTTTAATATGCCATCTAGGTTGGTCATAACTTTTCTTCCAAGGAGCAAGTGTCTGTTTTTTGTTTTTGTTTTTTTTTTTTTAATTTCGTGGCTGCAGTCACCATCTGCAGTGATTTTGGATTGTTTTAAATAATAACAAAAAAAATGTAATGAGATGATTTGTCTTATTGGTATAAATACTATTACTCACAATCTTAAATTACTGTAATTATATATCCATTGGATAAAGAATGCAGACCTGAAAGCTAACTACTACAAAGTCTACAATGAGCAGTAGCTGCACAACTTTAGACACATTTACCATATTGTCATTCTTATTAATGACTATACTTTATGTGTAATTGTGTTTTAAGTAAATGTATGTGATTAGTTTCAAGTGAAATAAAAAACTATATCAGTATAAACAAAATTTATATTCTTGTTTTGATTTTACTTCTTATATTATTTTGGTATTTATGAAAAATATTGATTGGAATTTGCTATTTTAAGACAAAAGATCCCTTTCTAAATAGTCATTCACACAGGTAAAGGAAATAAAACCTGGAATGAACTAACTTTTAGTTCCAAAGGCAGATTAACGTTTTCTCTCTTCATCTAACTCATACATAACTCCAGAGCCTTTTTAATTCTGTGAAGTTAGAACAAATCTGGTTGTAAGCTAACTACTCATTTAGTTCAAAATTTTCCCAATTTTCAGGCGATTTGTGAGAAAACTGTCACCTTACACAGAGTTGTATTTGTTTCTTTTAAACAAATCAATTATGAAAAATGTATATTCCTGGCCTTTTCTCTGACAGATGCATGTTAAGTTGCAGAAGGATTGTGTATCTCCTGCATCAAGACACTTCCCGAGAGAAAACATCCCTCTTTAGGAGTATTTTCATATTTTTTTATAAAGTCAATAAGCTTCAGATTTCAAATGAATGAACTATAGCAATAATTTCATCCAAGTGCTTCACTCCATCATTCCAGATAGCTAAATGGAAATTCAGACCCAGAAGGAGACTTGCTCAAATTAAATCTTGTCTAAATTTCTTAGCTTAACCAATGGTGAAACTATAGTTATTGTTAAAAGTACTTAACAATGTTTGAAAGTGGGAACACTGTAGAAAATACTATGGCAGTGCAAAATTTAAGTGGAGATACTTTTAGAAGAAATAGAGTAGCCCTCATAGTCAACAAAAGAGTCCAAGATGTAGTACTTGGGTGCAATCTCAACAATGACAGATTTAAAAAATAAAATGACAGAATGATCTAGGTTCATTTCCAAGGCATACCATTCAACATTACAGTAACCCAAAGCCTACGCCCCAATGACTGATGCCAAAGAAGGTGAAGTTGACCAGCTCTAGGAAAACTTACAATATCTTATAGAACTAATACCAAAAAAAGATATTCTTTTCATCATAGGGGACTGGAATGTAAAACAAGGAAGTCAACAGATACCTGGAATAACAAATAAATTTGGCCTTGGGATAGAAAATGAAACAAAGCAAAGGCTAAAAGAATTTTGTCAAGAGAACACACTGGTCATAGTAAATACCGTCTTCCAACAACACAAGTAATGACTACACATGGACATCACCAGATGGTCAGTACTCAAATCAGATTGAATATGCTCTTTGCAACCAAAGATGGAGAAGCTCTGTACAGTTAGCAAAAAGAAGATCTGAAGCTGACTGTGGCTCAGATCATGAGCACTTTATTGAGAAATTCAGGTTTAAATTAAAGAAAGTATGGAAAACCACTAGGTCATTCAGATATTACCTAAATCAAATCCCTTATTATTATACAGTGGAGGTGACAGATAGATTCAAGGGATTAGATCTGATAAAGTGCTTTAATAACAAAGGATAGAGCTTTATAACATTGTACAGGAGGTGATGATCAAAATCATCCCAAAGGGGAAAAAAATGCAAGAAGGATAAGAGGTTGTCTGAGGAGCCTTTGCAAATAGTTGAGAATAGAAGAGAAGTGGAAGGCAAGGGAGAAAGGGAAAGCTATACCAAACTGAATGAAGAGTTCAGAGAATATCAAGGAGAAATAAGCAGCCCTTCTTCAATGAACAGTGCAAAGAAACAGAGGGCAACAACAGAATGGGAAAGACTAGCGATCTCTTCAGGAAAATTAGAGTTATCAATAACCTAATATAAGCAGAGGGATTAATCAGAAGTGGCAAAGATACACAGAAGAACTATACAAAAGGGTCTTAATGACCCACATAATCAAGATGGTGTAGTCACTCACCTAGAGCTGGACATCCTGGAGTATGAAGTCAGATGGGCCTTAGGAAGCATTACTACAAACAAAGCTAGTAGGGGTGTTGGAATTGCAGCTGAGCTATTTAAAATACAGAAGACAATGCTGCAAAATGCTGTACTCAATATGCCAGCAAATTTGGAAAACTCACCAGTGATCATAGGACTGGAAAATTTCAGTTTTCATTCCAATCCCAAAGAAGGGTAATGCCAAAGAATGTTCAAACTATCATACAATTCTATTCATTTCACACACTAGCAAGGTTATGCTAAAAATCCTTCATGCAGCACATGAACTGGGAAATTCCAGATGTACAGGTGGGTTTTGAAGAAGCAGAGGAACCAGAGATCAAAATGTCAACATTCACTAGATCATTAAAAAACAAGGGAATTCCAGAAAAACATCTACTTCTGCTTTATTCCTTTGACTCTGTGAGTCACAACAAACGTTGGAAAGTTATTAAAGAGGTGGGAATACCAGGCCACCCTACCGGACTCCTGAGAATTTTTTTCTGCAGGTCAAGAAGCAAACGTTAGAACTGGATAACTGGATATTGAACAATTTGACTGGTTCAAAAAACTGGGAAAGGAGTACAACAAGGCTGTATATTGTCACTCATATTATTTAACTTTTATGCAGGGTACATCATTGGCTTCTCAGGTGGCACTAGGGGTAAAGAACCTGCCTGCCAAATCAGAAGATATAAAAGATGTAGTTTTGATCCCTGGTTTGGAAAGATCCCTGGATTGGGAAGAGGCAAGGTAACCCACTCCAGTATTCTTGCCTGAAAAATCCCTGGGGAGCTACAGTCCATAGGGTCACAAAGAGTAGGACACAATTGAAGCAACTTAGTAGGCATGCCTGCAGAGTGCATCACAAAAATGCCGGGATGGATGAATCACAACCTGGAATTAAGATGGCTGGGAGAAATATCAACAGTCTAATATATGCAGATGATACCACTCTAACTGCTGAAAGTGAGGAGGAATTAACAAGTCTCTTGATGAGAGTTAAAGAGGAGAGTGAAAGAGCTGGCTTGAAACTCAACACGGGAAAAGCTAAGATCAGAGCATCCAGTTCCAATACTCCATGGCAAGTTGAAGGAAAAAATATGGAAGCAGTGACATACTTCACTTTTTGGGCTCCAAAATCACTGCAGACAGTGACTACAGCCATGAAATTAAAATAAGCTTGCTCCTTGGAAGAAAGCTATGACAAACCTAGACAGAATATTAAAAAAGCAGAGACATCACTTTATTGACAAAAGTCCATATAGTCAAAGCTATCATTTTCAACATAGACATGTGAGAATTGGACCATGAAGAAGGTTGAGCATCAAAGAATTAATGCACTTGAAGTGTGGTGCTAGAGAAGACCCTTTAAAGTCCCTTGGGTTGTAAGGAGATCAAACCAGATATTCCTAAATGAAATCAACCCTGAATATTCATTGGAAGGATTGTTGCTGAAACTGAAGTTCCAATACTTTGCTCACTTGATGTGAAGAGCCAACTCATTGGGAAAGACCTTGATACTGGGAAAGACTGGGGCAAAAGGAGTAGGGGGCAGCAGAGGAAGAGATGGATAGATAGCATCAACAATTCAATAGACATGAATTTGAAGAAACTCAGAGCAATATGGAAAATAGTGGAACCTGGGGTCCTACAGTCCACGAGGTCACAAAGAGTCAAACACAATTTTGTGATGGAACAACAACACTTTATAGATAGAATGGGATGTGACATTGTATTTTCCATTTTGCCCCCCCATCAAAAAAATCAGTTCAGTTCAGTCGCTCAGTCATGTTCAACTCTTTGCGACCCCATGGTCTGCAGCACAGCAGGCCTCCCTGTCCTTCACCAACTCCTGGAGTTTACTCAAACTCATATCCATCAAGTTGGTGATGCCATCCAACCACCTCATCCTCTGTCATCCCTTTCTCCACCCACATTCAGTCTTTCCCAGCATCTGGGTTTTTTCAGATGAGTCAGTTCTTCACATCAGTTGGCCAAAGTACTTACAGGGTAACAGGAAGGAAGGCCAGGGGTCTCCAAATGGAGGAAATAGCCTGCAAGTGTCAGACATTTTTATCTCTCTTAAGCGTCAGGAAGAAATAAACTAGCAATATTTTTTCCTTCTCTATACAAATTTAAAAGGAGGTTTCTCTTAAAATACTGTGTTGCCATAATGACATCTGGTTTCACCTGAAGTTAACTATTCTCAAACCTAAAGATAACCAATGCATTTTTCTTATGGAAATGTTTATCTTAAGCTATGCTAATGTACTATGCATTTACCCCAAACTGTCCTCAAGTTGGTTCCGTCTCTTGGCTCAGAACCTACTTGACAAACCAGTATATTATATTCAGATATTGTTCCCCCTAATCTATGTAAATGAAACTATCTGTATGGTGATCTACCTTTCTTCAAGATTCAAGTTAATCATTTTATGGCCCAGGATGAACCATTTGGTGCCAAGATGCATCTTATGGGTGAGGGGTGTGGTGCCATTCTGAGTTTTAAGACGTTCCTTTCTTTCATTAACAGACTGCTAGTGACTATATAACATCCAGCTGAAGACTAGCATGGGGGTGCTCTTTCTGCTCCCTTCTGATGCCTATGTCAGAAGCTTTCTCTATCTCCTTTATACTTTAATAAAACTTTATTACACAAAAGCTCTGAGTGATCAAGCCTCATCTCTAGCCCCAGAGTGAATTCTTCTCCTCTAAGGGCCAAGAATTTCGGTGTCTTTGCATGATTCAACAACAACCTTTCAGTATTGGAGTTTCAGCTTCAACACCAGTCCTTCTAATGAGTATTCAGCAATAATTTCCTTTAGGATGGACTGGCTGGATCTCCTTGTAGTTCAAGGGACTCTCAAAGTCTTTTCCAATACCACAGTTCAAAAGCATCAGCTCTTGGACACTCAGCTTTCTTTATAGTCCAACTCTCACATCCATATATGACTACTGGAAAGACCATAGCTTTGACTAGGTGGGCCTTTGTTGGCAAAATAATGTGTCTTCTTTTTAATATGTTGTCTAGGTTGGTTATAAGTTTTCTTCCAAGGAGCATCTTTTAATTTCATGGCTGAAGTCACCATCTGCAGTGACTTTGGAGCCCAAAAAAATAAAGTCTGACACTGTTTCCACTGTTTCCCCATCTATTTGCCATGAAGTGATGGGACCGGATGCCATGATCTTTTTTTCTGAATGTTGAGTGTTAAGCCAACTTTTTTCACTCTCCTCTTTCACTTTCATCAAGAGGCTCTTTAGTTCTTTTTTGCTTTCTGCCATAAGTGTAGTGTTATCTGCATATCTGAGGTTATAGATACTTCTGGCAATCCTGATTCCAGCTTGTGCTTCATCCAGTCCAGCCTTCTCATGATGTACTCTGCATATAAGTTAAATAAACAGGGCGACAATATACAGACTTGACGTACTGCTTTCCCAATTTAGAACCAGTCTGTTGTTCCATGTCCAGTTCTCACCGTTGCTTATTGACTTGCATACAGATTTCTCAGGAGGCAGGTCAGGTGGCCAGGTGTACCAGATCTCTAAGAATTTTCCAGTTTGCTGTGGTCCACACAGTCAAAGGCTTTGGCATAGTCAATAAAGCAGATGTTTTCTGCAACTCTCTTGCTTTTTCAATGATCCAACGGATGTTGGCAATTTGATCTCTGGTCCCTCTGTTTTTTCTAAATCCAGCTTGAACATCTGGAAGTTCATGGTTCACACATTGCTGAAGCCTGGCTTGGAGAATTTTGAGCATTACTTTACTAGCATGTGAGATGAGTGCAATTGTGCAGGTAGTTTGAGCATTCTTTGGCATTGCCTTTCTTTGGGATTGGAATGAAAACTGACATTTTCCAGTCCTGTGGCCACTGCTGAGTTTTCCAAATTTGCAAGTATATTGAGTGCAGAACTTTCACAGGGTCATCTTTCAGGATTTGAACTAGCTCAACTGGAATTCCATCACCTCCACTAGCTTTGTAGTGATGCTTCTTAAGGCCCACTTGACTTCCATTTCAGGATGTCTGACTCTAGGTGAGTGATCACATCATCGTGATTATCTGGGTCATGAAGATATTTTTTGTATAGTTCTTCTGTGTATTCTTGCCACCTCTTCTTAATATCTTCTGCTTCTGTTAAGTCCATAACATTTCTGTCCTATATTGAGTCCATCTTTACATGAAATACTCCCTTGGTATCTCTAATTTCCTTGAAGAGATCTCTAGTCTTTCCCATTCTGTTGTTTTCCTCTATTTTTTATCATTTTGTTTTCCATTTTGCAAAAATAATAATAATTGAATGAACTTTATTAAAGATGCTAAACTAAGTGTTAGAGTATGAATTCTAATTATTAATTATTTGCCATAAAATTCAGGACTTCTTCTTACTTGTTATCTGAATCCCACAATACTAGCTAATATTATAGATCAAAATAATTCTGGAAATGTGTTAAGGAAGATAAGATAGCCTTTATTTCAGGCAACTGCAGTAGCAGTCATAATTATTGCAATAGGGAAAACTGTAGTCAAATCTGAATAACAGCAAATATAGGTGGGAATGTGTATTCAATAAACAGAGTAAAAAGATCAGTGGATGGAAAAATCACTAAAAGAATATGCTTTGGATAGGGGATTCTTGTTAAGGTGGCTTAATACATTCTTGTCAAAGGCAGACAATGTATTTATATATTAAAATTGGGGGATGGAACTTGATATCATGAGTGATCAGATATCAAGGTTGTGTGTTGGGGGAGACAGCAGGATTCTTTGTTAAGACTGAGGAGACAGCTCAAGGACAGGACAGGGGCCAAGACTGAAGCCTAGTCAAAATGAATGCTTTGGGGAACATGACTAAAATTTAGCAAAGGAGAGAGTATCACCACCTTCTTAAATTTAAGAATTAGTATAGTTCTCATTGACAAACCTAGTGAAGTGAAAGTCACTCCATCACGTCCAATTCTTTGTGTCCCCATGGTCTAGAAAACCCATGGAATTTTCCAGGCCAGAATACTGGAGTGGGTAGCCTTTCCTTTCTCCAAGGGATCTTCCCAACCCTGGGATCAAACCCAGGTCTCCCACATTGCAGATTCTTTACCAGCTGAGCCACAAATGAAGCCTGATAAATCTAGACTGTGTATTAAAAAGCAGAATTATCACTTGGCTGACAAAAATATGTATAGTCAAAGCTATGTTTTTTCCAATAGTCATGTGCAGATGTGAGAGTGGACCATAAGGAAGGCTGAGAGCCAAAGAAGTGACTCAAATTATGATGCTGGAGAAGATTCTTGAGAGTTCCTTGGACTGCAAGCAGATCAAACAAGTCAATCCTAAAGGAGATCGATCAATCCTGAATATTCATTGGAAGGACTGGTGCCGAAGCTCCAATACTTTGGCCACCTGATGCAAAGAGCTGACATCCGGCAAGAGTATAAGCGACCGACAGAGGATGAGATGGTTGGATGCCATCATTGATTCAATGGACGGGAATTTGTGCAAAGTAAGGGAAATAGTGAAGGACAGGGTAGCCTGGCATGCTACAGTTCACACTACGGCAAATACTCAGACATGACTTAGCAACTGAACAGCAATGACAATAGTTCTTATTATATTCATATATTGGAATAATGAAATTACATATATGAAAAAAATTGCATGTATATCATTTTAGTCTTTGTTTTGTAGATTTAAATAAACAGTTATGAAACCAACCTACTAACAAATTTTAGTGTATAATCAGTTTCCTCTGGTACCATTCTCGTATGTTTTAGTTTGCTTTATAATTATTCTATACTTTTCTCACGTATAGATAATGCCTTTCTCCAAATATGACCAACTTTCCATTCTTAAAAAGAGTATATTTTAATAGAATTTATTTCAACAGACAAAAGTAAATATTTTCTTCAAGCTTAATGACATCAAGAAACTGTTGAGTCTAAAGAAAGTTCTTCTGATGTTGATATTAAATGAGCATTTGGGAACTCTTAGAAAAATTAAGATACAAAATCTTATAACCAAGATTTTGCTTTAGATATGTAAATATGTTCTTAGAGCATGTAGTGTATTTAAATGCAAATTAAAGAAAATGAGGAAGAGACGAGGAGGAGGAAGAGGAAGGGCTGAGAGAAAGTAAAGCTTATAACAATGGAGGGGAAGAAATGTGGTCTTTTGACTGGATTATCAAAATGCCAAACTCAATTAACTTTAAACTGTTCACATCAAGAAAATGTAAGAAAATATCCTTTAAAATCTGTTCATTTTAACTTACTATCTGATATAATACTTTAAAAGTGTCACAATACATTATGCTTTTTTGATATAATATACAAATTATTACCGACTAGTTGCTACACAACTTTGGGGGTTGTCTTTAAAAATTCAGTATTAAAGATTAAAGAAAAAGTAGTTTAAAGAATATTTCAATAAACATATGTGTCTTTCCTCTGTTGGCACAGTGGAATGGACACTTGGGTCATTCTATTTTCCCCTGTCCAAAGGAAACTAAACTTTTGCTAGTAATAAAATATAGATTTTACATAAAACACAAAATATATTGTATTCATATAAAATGTTCCCTCTAACATTCTTTTTAAGTTTGCTCTGTTTAATTATTTAACTCAGTTTGCTTTTTAAATCTGAATGCCACAAAGGATATTTTGCAGAAATAAAGTGTTTGCTGTTGTTACTGTTATTGACAATAGGAATGCAAATTACAGGGTTAACATCATTAACAAGCAATATTTTTATATGTGAAAAGTGTTATAGCTGAAGCAACCTCTGCAGATTTTTATTTAGAATATATCTTACCAGTGCCACAATTGCTCATTTGGGAAAAATATATATGTTTGTTAATTATATACAAAATATACACACATAGAGGCATACACACTCACAAACACAAGCTTGATACTCTTTATAATAGTTACAAAATGTTGATCTATATTTGATCTATATTTAAAGAGGCAATCCATTTACCAGCATGTTACTTTAAAAATAGTCTTTATAGCCTATTAAACTACAGTGGAAGTAAGAAATAGATTTAAGGGATTAGATCTGATAGATAGAGTGCCTGATGAACTATGGACAGAGGTTTGTGACGTTGTACAGGAGAAAAGGATCAAGTACATCCCCCTGGAAAGGAAATGCAAAAAAGCAGCATGGCTGTCTGTCTGAGGAGGCCTTACAAATGGATATGAAAAGAAGAGAGGCGAAAAGCAAAGGAGAAAAGGAACGATACAAGCATCTGAATGCAGAGTTCCAAGAATAGCAAGAAGAAATAAGAAAGCCTTCATCAGTGATCAATGCAAAGAAATAGAGGAAAACAACAGAATGGGAAAGACTAGAGATCTCTTCAAGAAAATTAGAGATACCAAGGGAACATTTCGCAAAGATGGGCTCAATAAAGGACAGAAATGGTGTGGACCTAACAGAAGCAGAAGACATTAAGAAGAGATGGCAAGAATACAAAGAAGAACTATACAAAAAGATCTTCACAACCAAGATAATCAGGATGGTATGATCACTCACCTAGAGCCAGACATCCTGGAATGTGGGCCTTAGAAAAGATCACTACGAACAAAGCTAGTGGAGGTGATGGAATTCCAGTTGAGCTATTTCAAATCCTGAAAGATGATGCTGTGAAAGTGCTGCACTCAATATGCCAGCAAATTTGGAAAACTCAGCAGTGGCCACAGGACTGGAAAAGGTCAGTTTTCATTCCAATCCCAAGGAAAGGCAATGCTAAAGAATGCTCAAACTACTGCACAATTGCACTCATCTCACACGCTACTAGAGTAATGCTCAAAATTCTCCAAGCCAGGCTTCAGCAATATGTGAACCATTAACTTCCAGATGTTCAAGATGGTTTTAGAAAAAGCAGAGGAACCAGAGAGCAAATTGCCAACATCCACTGGATCATGGAGAAAGGAAGAGAGTTCCAGAAAAACATCTATTTCTGCTTTATTGACTAAGCCAAAGCCTTTGACTGTGTGGATCATAATAAACTGTGGAAAATTCTGAAAGAGATGGGAATACCAGACCACTTAACCTGCCTCTTGAGAAACCTATATGCAGGTCAGGAAGCAACAGTTAGAACTGGACATGGAACAACAGACTGGTTCCAAATAGGAAAAGGAGTACGTCAAGTCTCTATATTGTCACCCTGCTTATTTAACTTATATGCATAGTACATCATGAGAAACGCCGGGCTGGAAGAAACACAAGCTGGAATCAAGATTGCCGGGAGAAATATCAATAACCTCAGATATGTAGATGATATCACCTTTATGGCAGAAAGTGAAGAGGATCTAAAAACCTCTTGATGAAAGAGGAGAGTGAAAAAGTTGGCTTAAATCTCAACATTCAGAAAACGAAGATCATGGCATCTGGTTTCATCACTTCATGGCAAATAGATGGGGAAACAGTGGAAACAGTGTCAGACTTTATTTGGGGGCTCCAAAATCACTGCGGATGATGATTGCAGCCATGAAATTAAAAGACACTTTCTCCTTGGAAGAAAAGCAGAGACACTTTTACTTTGCCACCAAAAGTCCGTCTAGTCAAGGCTATGGTTTTTCCTGTGGTCATGTATGGATGTGAGAGTTGGACTGTGAAGAAGGCTGAGCACCGAAGAATTGATGCTTTTGAACTGTGGTGTTCGAAAAGACTCTTGAGAGTCCCTTGGACTGCACGGAGATCCAACCAGTCCATTCTGAAGGAGATCAGCCCTGGGATTTCTTTGGAGAGAATGATGCTGAAGATGAAACTCCAGTATTTTGGCCACCTCATGTGAAGTGTTGACTCATTGGAAAAGACTCTGATGCTGGGAGGGATTGGGGGCAGGAGGAGAAGGGGATGACCGAGGATGAGATGGCTGGATGGCATCACTGACTCGATGGACATGAGTCTGAGTGAACTCTGGGAGTTGGTGATGGACGGGGAGGCCTGGCGTGCTGCAATTCATGGGGTCGCAAAGAGACATGACTGAGCGACTGAACTGAAACTCTGGTAATACTAAAGGTCATATAAGTTCTCCATTTGAAATAACATTGAACCCAAAAGAACTACTTCTTCTTTTTTTTTTTTTTTAAGAACTACTTCTTGAATAATATATCCTGTGTGTTTCACTTAGAATATTTTCTGGCACTAAGAGAAAAGAAGCAACAAAACTAAAACTCGCTGGCTTAATATGGAAATAACACAAAATCTAGCAGTAGTCTGATATTTAAGTTTTGTGAGCCGAAAAAGACTGTGTGTGTTAGTCGCTCAGTTGTGTCAAACTCTCTGTGACCCCATGGCCGTAGCCCACCTGCTTCTCTGTTCTCGGGATTTTCCAGGCAACAGTATTGACGTGGGTTGCCATGTCCTCCTTCAGGGACTCTTCCCCATCCAGGGATGGAATCTGCATCTCTTAAGTCTGCTGCATTGGTAGCTGAGGTCTTTACCGCTGCCACCACCTGGGAAGCCCACTAAGGCTACATGCTTACTTAAATCTAAGAAGTATACCCTGCAATGAATAGCACGAGTTGGATTTCTCAATGTGTCAGGAGTCCACAAGACAGCCCTCAGTTTTGATGATTCTATAGGACTCACAGAAATCAGTAGCTCTTAAATGATTTGTTACAGTGAAAGGCTACAAGTTAAAATCAGGAAAAAGAAAGAGTTCGTGTGGCAGAGTCCAGAAAAAAACAGCACATGTTTCCAGCACTTCTGGAAATAGCTCCCATCTAAGTCACCTGGGAGTGGGCTTAATTCTCCCAGCAAGTGCACACACACACACACAAAAGAAAAACGCTGCTAACTTCGAAAGCTCATTACAAGCCATATCATCATAGGGGCAGTACCTTGTATGACTGACCTCAGCTACTCACACATCATCACCTGCATCCATGATCCGTCATATTGTTGTGATATGCATATTCACTCATACAAGGCCTCAGGTAAACTTCTTAGGCAGAATATTCCAAGGACTCAGGGGTTATCTTCCAAAGAGCTGACCACATGCCCTTTTCTGGAATAGGCAGGTTGGAGCAAGCCAGTCCTGCTAAATTAATCATTTTCTTACCATGAAACCAAACACAGACAAGAAGGATGGATATCATGACCGGGCTTAACTAATTAGGACCCACTCCTGGATCTGAGGTGGTTTTCCAAAACTGGACTTGTTGTTCCATGGATTGAGAAATGAAATGGGCATTAAGGCTTCAGTTATTATACAAAAGGTGATTTTCCCTACTTACCTCTCTCTGTATAAGCCAAACACAAAGTAGAAGGTATAGAGAAGCTGATTAGGAAAACAGGTCAAAGAAAAATATGACAAAAATTGGAAACAATATTTCCAAGTGTCTTAAATGCAAATTAACTTCTCTATTTGGGGAAGCTAAGAATACCCTTAGCTTAGGGCAATAATTAGGGCATTATTTTTGTTGTTCTTATTCAAATATTGTTATGAAAATAGTAAATATATTATATAGAAAGTATGAATATCAAAGAAAATCTAACTTGGAATGTATCAATAAATCATTCATTTATGTCATCAATCAATGAATTTTTGTGAATTATAAATATTACACTAGTTGCTTGAAGAGTAAAGCTTTTATCTCAAAGTACATTGCGATTTAGGAAAAGTAATAGGCATTGAATCTTTTTTTTCCCATCAAATACTGTATGTGTGAACTTCAGTAGCTTATTTGATCTCTCTGGTCCTAATTTATCTTCCCTAAAATCATATAATTATTCTTACACTCAGAATCTATATGAACAACAAACAAAAATATAAATAAAGCTTTGGCAAGTAATGCAGTCTTTTCTCAAAATCATGCTTTGGATGAATAGAACCAGATCTTGTGTTAGGACAGGTATTGAAAATTCAGATCCTTGAGTAACTTAATGTCAAAATTAAGTATACAATACTCAGGAACCCAGCCATTAAGACTTTTAGGAGCTCCTATTGACCTACTTTGGTTCTCTTCTAGAACAGTGTATTTTCTCACTTAATTATATGAAATTTATTAATTCTTTGGACTTCCCTGGTGGCTTAGACAGTAAAGAACCTGCCTTCACTAGAGGAGACCTGGGCTTGATACTTGGGTCTGAAGATCTGGAGAAGAGAATAGCAATCTGTTCCAGTATTCTTGCCTGGAGAATTCCATGGACACAGGAGCCTGGCAGACTACCATTCATGGGGTCACAAAGAGTCAGGCTCAACTAAGTGACTAACACTTTCACTTTCACTAATTCTTTAGTATTCCATATGAAAGGGTCTAGATTTAACCTAAAATCCAGAATATCAAATAATTTTTAATGTTTCCACTTGTTGCTATTTAATTGCTAAATTGTGTCCAACTCTTTTGTGACTCCATGGACTGTAACCCACCAAGCTCTTCTGTCCATGGGATTTCCCAGGCAAGAATACTAGAGTGGGTTGCCATTACCTTCTTCAGGATATCTTCCAGACACAGAGATTAAACCCATATATCCTGCATTGGCAGGTGGATTCTTTACCACTGAACCACTGGAAAAGCCCACTTGGTATTTGTTATATATGAATGAGGAACATAAATGCCCATGAGCATTCTATCTAGTAACATTTTAATTTATTTCTTTCCTCAGGCTAAAGAAAAGTGTGAGCATTTTCTCCTCCAGGTTTTTCTTCTCACCTGGAATTTGGGGCCCAAATTGTGTTTTCATTTCTTCCATAATGATGTGGGGATTTTGTTGCTGTTCTTTTCAGTTTTGCTCCTTCTTGCTTGATTCTTTAAGTATTTAGACACAGCTCCTGTGGTGTTGGAGAATACTCTTGAAAATCCCTTGGACTGCAAGGATATCTAACCAGTCCATCCTAAAGATCAGTCCTGGTTGAAGCTGAAACTCCAATACTTTGTCCACCTGATGCAAAGAGCTGACTCATTTGAAAAGACCTTGATGTTGGGAAAGATTGAAAGCAGGAGGAGAAGAGGATGACAGAGGATGAGCTGACTGGATGGCATCACTGACTCAATGGACATGAGTTTGGGTAAACTCTGGGAGTTGGTGATGGACAGGGATGCCAGGTGTGCTGCGGTCCATGGGGTCTCAAAGAGTCGGACATGACTAAGTCACTGAACTGAACTGAATTACCTTTATGACAAAGCAAAAATTTTCAAGACTCTGCTACCTTAAAAAAAAAAAAATCAAATGATCCCTCCATGATCTACCTTTTCCTAACATACTGATCATCTACGTTTCTCAGTGTAGAGGGGCCTTAGGACTGATAACATGAGCGATCAATCAGAAATAGAAAAACCATAAAAGCAACAGACAAAGAGAGACATAAAGAAAACCTCGGCCCCCACTTCCCGACAAACACAGAGACAAATACTGAAGAAAGCCATCAGCAATAAAAAGATTAAGGAAAGATCAGAAGTACAGAATGTCACAGAAATATGACAAAGGATGTTTCTGCCATGATTTCTGATTATGTTTCAAATTTCACTGAAAAAAATTTGCTTTATTTATAAATATATAATATTTATTTTTCTTCCTTTTATATATTTCTCATTTTAAGTGATGGAAAAACGTGTGATACAGTTAATATCAAACAGAATTTAACAAACAAGTATTTTCAGTTTTAAAATTTTATACAGACATAGGGACTAGGACTAGTTTTTCTAAGATGAGTATACCTCTTTAATGTCTAATAGCTTTTGTTCAGAGTTTCTATAAAATTAAAATGGGAAATAAAACCAATAACAATATTCCAGTAAGTTCTAATGATACCAATATTTATATAGTAGAAGACATGCATGCAAAAATATCTCTAAAGGAATTTATTCTCTATAATAAATATTAGCTTGATCACACTCTCCAATTTCCACTGATGGAAGGGAAAAAATAAGTAGGAGATTAAACATGTCATTATTTCTCCCCCTTTCTTTTCTCAGTCTGAGTTATTCTGGGGCATTTTGTTCAATCAATGTAATGTTCAAACTTCTTATGCAGTCTGTCCCCCTGGGGTACTCTGGCACCTTCCTGAGTTCCTGATGTTTATGACAACAAAGAAATAATTATTTTTCTTCAAGAAGGAAGCCCATTCACTTTTTACACATTGCCAGTGACCACCAGCTGTGAAGCAAAAGTCTACAGAAATACCAGCAGAAATAGCAGAAGGAAGTGTCGGCTCAGAAAGCCATGACACCAGCAGGCTCATGTGCAGCACTTGAAACATTTTGGAGCCTTTTGGCCTCCACTGAGCAAGAGAATCTGCTGTTGCCTGGACTTCCATTCCCTCTGCTCTTTCTGCTCTCCTCTTCTGTACCATCTTGCAGTCTGCAGGGAAGTAGGACAACCATGCAGATTTTCCTGTAGCCTTTTGTCACCTTCCTATCTCAATACACAACCCATCCTTGTGCGGAGTGCACCAGGTCCTTACTCCCCCTCTGCTCCAGGTCAGTTACCTTCACATTCCAGTCTCCAGTCCTGACACCTGCTTTCCTCTTAGTCAAGAAGAAACTAACGTGATCATACACTGGGTTCTTTCTGCTGTGAGGGTCTATAGTCAGATACCAAAATAGTTGTCCTTGTAAATAAAGAGTTTTCTCATTCAATAAGAGCTAAATTTCAAAGCTCTTTGAAAATTATTTCAGGGGTTTTTTTTTTTAATATTAATTATTTAATTCATTGCAAATTTATTTTCTTTGTAAGACTTGAGATAAGTTCCAGTTTCATATAATTATTTATAGATTGATGGTTTTCCAACAACATATATTAACTAACCCATTCTTTCTCACTGATGGAGATAACAGCTATACTGAATATAAATTTTCCACGTACCCTGAAATCTCTTCCTGGATGCTTACTCTGCTTTACTCATTTACTTGTCTATACCTAAATCATGTTGATTACATTACAAATTCTGTATCACATGCTGTGAAATTTGGTAAGGTAAGTTCATCTCATAGGTCTTCTATTGACAATATTCTTAGACAGTCTAATATACTTATTACCCTATTAATATCAAGATCTCTTTCCCTCCTTTCCTAATTATTCAAATTCTGAAGGGAACATGTATAAAAATAGTTAAAAGTCATTTTATTTCCTATGCTGTCAAATTTCCCTAAGAATACTGTACACTATTTCACTTATTCATCTGCAATTTCAAGACTTTAACTATTATACTAAATTGTTATTGTTTAGTCACTAAGTCGTGTCTGACTCTTTGTGACCCCATGGACTGTAGCCCGCCAGGCTCCTCCCTTTCCCACTAAACATATACATAGTCCTCCACTTTGTTGCTCAGTTGTGTTCAACTCTTTGTGATCCCATGGACTGTAGTACGCTAGGCTTCCCTGTCCCTCACCATTTCCCAGAGTTTGTTCAAGTTCATGTCCATTGAATTGGTGATGCCATGCCACCTCTCATTCTCTGTCACACTCTTCTCCTTCTGCCTTCATTTTCCCCCAGCATCAGGGGCTTTTCCTGTGAGTCACCTATTCCTATCAGGTGGTCAAAATATTGGAGCTTCAGCTTCAGCATCAGTCCTTCCAATGAGCATTCAGGGTTTATTTCCTTTAAGATTGACTGGTTTGATTTTCTTGCAGTCCAAGTGACTCTAGAGAGCCTTCTCCAGTAACAGAATTTGAAAATATCAATTCTTCAGCACTCTGCCTTCTTTATGGGCTTCCCTGGTAGTTCAGCTGGTAAAGAATCCTCCTGCAATGCAGGAGACCCCAGGTCAATTCCTGGGTCAGGAAGATCCCCTGGAAAGAAATAGCTACCCAACCCAGTAATCTTGAGCTTCTCTGGTGACTCAGCTGGTAAAGCATCTGCCTACCATGTGGGAGATCTGGGTCAGCTCCCTGGGTTGAGAAGATCCCCAGGAGAAGGGAATTGCTACCAACTCTAGTACTCTGGCTTGGAGAATTTCATGGACTATATAGTCCATGGGGTCGCAAAGAATTGGACACAACTGAGTTACTTTCACTGCCTTCTTTATGGTCCAGCTCTCACATTGTACATGACTACTGGAAAACCATAGCCTTGACTATATGGACTTTTATTGGAAAAGTATACTAAAATCATGGTCTTAATGTTCAGTCATGAGGTAGATCATTTTTCCTCAAAACTGCATTGAGTAGCCTGCAATATGGGGCTACATGATGGTTAATTATATGTGTCAGTTTGATGGGGCTGAAGGATGACCCAAGAGCTGGTAGAACACTCCTATCACTACTATTTCCTATCCTGAGAAAATGATAATCAACTGCACATAGACATTTTTAATCATTTTTTTTTCTTGTATGAGAGCAATGTAATACTAACCATATGTTCCTGGAAAAGTGCTACTTTTATTCAATAATATATTCTTAGACATCTTTCATTTCTGAAGTATAGTTGAGAATTCTAAGATAATTCCACACAATACCTCAATGAATAAAGAGAAAAAAATATAATTTCCTCAGGAGAATTTTTTTATGAGCCAAATATAATTTTCAGGCAGGGCTAGCACTGAGAAACATAGCCTATTGTACTTAATTAAAAATGAAATAGTTGAAAAAGAGACTGTTTACTCAAAAATGGATAATTATGAATATAGCTCAAAAATGTCAAGTTGATCAACAATGATTTCTAGCTATTTACTTTCAAAAATTAGAAATATTGTGCACAACAGAGGAGTTTTGTCACCTTACTGCACCTTTAAGCATTTTCACATTTTAATTTAAACCTGGGAAAATATTTTCAGAAACTCCAAGATAGTTTTGAAAACTTACACTAGATTCTTAGCATCATAGTTTTATTTTCTGTGTCTAAACATGCCACTCAGTGTGACCGAGATAGCACATGATTCCTTCAAACGCTTTTGTCGTGAAAGGAGACATTGTATTACATCAACTATAAAATGAGTGGCAGAAATTATACTTAAAATGTTACTTGAAACCTATAAATTAGAAATGCAAGGAAAATGGTGAAAATACATTTAGAGAGGCAAGATAGTCACCATTCCTCAAATAAAAAGTTTTAAAATAAAAATACTTCAGAAAATATAAAAATTCATGCAAATGATTTTTAAATGTCTTAATCATTCATTTTTATAAAAGCAAATACTTGAATAATTTCAAAACAACAATTGGTAGCTTTTTACTCTCAGACAATTCAATAAGAGGCAGGACAAAACTTAAAATGCATGAAAACAAGTAGAACAAAAATAATTGAGTGAAAGCTAAATAAAAAATATCAGCAAAAGAGACAAAAAACTGAAATGGTATAAAATCATCCCCACGTTGCATACACTCACATATTAAAACAATTACTGACTAAAATTACATCTACACCTTCAACCCCAATTGTTTTTGACTCTTCAGTGTCTGAATATAAAGGTTTAAACTGTCTTTACCTAATTTCTAGTAATATTCAAATCTTCACCATATCCATACAAATGACTGAGCTCAACTGTTCACAGGAAAATGTTGCCATTTTTTGACGTGTGAGCATAAAGCAAAGCCATAAGCAAATTTTTGTCAATGGTATATGGCTTACATAGTATCTTTTTTTTTTTAATTAAATTTATTTATTTTTTAATTACAATACTGTATTTGTTTTGCCATACATTGACACGAATCAGCCATAGGTGAACACAATCGCCCAATGCCGAAGCCCCCTCCCACCTCCCACCCCATATCCTCTACCTGAATCATCCTGTGCATCAGCCCCATGCATCCTGCATCCTACACCAAACATAGATTAGCGCTTCGTTTCTTACAGGAAAATACACATGCTTCACTGCCATTTATCAACAGTTTAAACATAACCTTTTAAAAATTAATCGTGATTCAAATCCCAATAAAAAGGCTTATCGTCTGTGTATTCTTTATTCCTTTTATCTGAAATCTCACTGCTATAGAAGCGTTATCTATATGGGTCTTTCGTTCTTTCTGACTTCTGACTGCTGACAATACATCATTCAACAGAGATGAGACAGACAATGAAAGTGCTGTGACTTACTGTCAATAAGAGACACTGCAATTCCCAGGATGTTTTTCTTTGAAAAGTTATAACCATTCAATTTAAGGAAGAATGAAGTGTTTCTTTAAAACTTTAGAGAGCTGTATGAAAAAGTCTTACTATAAATATTAATAGTTTTGAAGTCTTTCTAACTGAATGGAATATAAATATTAGGAGCTCATCAATAATGAATATCATCTCTTCAAAAAACATATTATTTAAATACCCCAGATATTCTTTTAAAATGTCACATATTCTTCACTTTTAACTAAATCATCTGACTCATTCAAATTTTTCTACTCAAGGAAGACAACATAGAGAAAGGGCCCCTTTATTTCAGTAGCTGAAACTGACATTCTGAAATAATATACAACTAGACCACAGAAAGCTTAAGGGAAATTGAGTGCTCTCAGTCAGTGAATCTTAGACTACTGTTCCCATGCTATTAATAAAGCACGTTGTTTACCTCTTAAATTCCAGCTTGTTCCCCTGTTCATCTGACTGTTATTACAGTCAACTCCCAGGTGTTTATAAATCCTCTACCTTTTGTGAAAAATATCTTTTAAAAGATACTTTAGGGTTATAAAAGATATATTAGCACTGTGACTTTCCTCTGGGTTCAGAAAGGAGATTTCTAACGGAGAAAAGTCTCTTTTATAAAAAGGAAACTGAAATTATGAAACTTGTAAAATATGACTATCACAGGGTAAATCTAAGAGTCTACAGAAGGTTCAATGTTGAAAACTTTTTTTCCTGGGAGATTTATATCTACTTTAGACATATTAATCTGGAAGAGAATTCTCTCAACCAAAGAAGGAAGAAAGTATTTTAGATTTAAATTTACTATTAATTTTTAACTAAATATTCCTGAGTTCCCATTCCTAATGATTTTTGCTTATAGAAAAAATGTAAAACATACATAAAAATATTTGAGTGAAAATGGTGCAGAGCTTATGTTAGCTTTTCCATTTATCAAGTACATTGTACCACAACTGAAGTGACTGAGCACACAGACATACGCCCCCTTACCAGCTATTTGTTGTTGCTACGATATGTCCCATTCTATGGACCCATGGGCTATAGCCTACCAGGTTCCTCTGTCCATGGGATTTCCCAGGCAAGAATATTGGAATGGGTTGTCATTTCCTTTTCCAGGGCATCTTCCCACCCCAGGGGTCAAACCAGTGTCTCCTGCACTGGAAGGAGGATTCTTTACTGCTGCCACCAAGGAAGCCCCTTGTGAATGATCAGAAGCTCCACAATCTTGAACTAGCATTCATCTCCATAATCTTAAACTCTAATCTCTCTTCTTCTGGATAGAAGGGAATTTTCCCATAAATGTGTTAATCCTCTGACGAGAGTCATTAATCTTATAGCGGCCTCAAAGACTTCATATGCCTGGTAAAATAACTAATTTACTCATTTCACTGAGGTACATAAATTGCTTAGAAAAATGGCACCGTATCTGCTTTCCAGGCCAGAGTTTCTCAACCTTGTCATTATTGACATTGATTTTACATCAGGTGATTCTTTGTTCTGAGAGGGTGTCCTATGCAATGTAGAAAGCTGACTAGCATACTGGACCTTTATCCACCAGCTGCTAGGAGTCTCACCTCTCCCAGTCATGATAGTTAAAGATGCCTTTAAACTACAGACTGTGAACTTTCAGCCTGCTTTCACCTTTCCTTTAAGAGATATGCACTCATAGTAATGATAGCTCTATCAAAATTTTGCTTTGGTAGAGATGTTTCAGGCATGTCTTACAGTAGAGTGACAGCAAAATCAACTATTAAACATGAGCCTTCATTCCAAACATGGAGGCAATTCCAGAGGAGGGTTTTATGTTAGGGGAAGGAAGGTACAGTACTTTGAGAACTTTATTATGAGGATGACTCTGCTGCTTTCAGAAATAATTGGTCAGGATTCATTTTCAGAATAGAGAGGATTTGCTTTTTTTTTAACCTTTTATTTATTTATTTTTAATTAATTTTAATTGGAGTATGATTGCTTTACAGTGTTGTGTTAATTTCTATAGTACAGCAGAGTGAATCAGCTATATGTACACACATATACATATATGTACATATCCCCTCTTTTGGGAGGGTAGTTACATACCCTGAACTCCCTAGTAGATCAGAGGGTAAAGAATCTGCCTGCAATGCAGGAGAACCAGGTTCAATCCCTGGGTTGGGAAGATATCCTGGAAGAGGGCATGGCAACCCACTCCAGTATTCTTAAATAGAGAATTTCATGGACAGAGGAGCCTGGTGGGCTGCATTTCATGGGATCACAAAAATTCAGTCATGACTGCCTAACATATACAATGGGAATGGAGATCTATGCATACCCAGAGCTATGGACACCTTACATCCCTGGTGGATATCAATATGGATTTGGAGAAGAGTATAGGACCTCCCAATGACAATTTGCAAGCTCTCCTAAAACCAGGAAACAAGATTTTGTTTATATTTGTCTTTCGAAACACAATTTGCATAACGACTACAGACAAATTATTGCAAGGTGTTTCATTGCAAAAATCATCTGCTTCAGATGAGAATTTTTTTTTGGAACTTCAAGTGTTTCCTAAATGACATAAAATAGGACAAATTATCAAAAGGCTAGGAATTTTTTTTTTTTTTCATATAAGGAGACAAAAGTCCTTCCTCCTTTATGGAAGCGACATTTCAGGAAGAAATTTAATTGGGCTAAAACTAGAGAGAAAATCCTTCCCTTTGAGTGAGTTTTCAGTGACCTTTCCCACCCCTTTTTCTGCCAAAATTTTGGAAAAATGATAGCCTTCAAGAGAATTCCAATGAGAAAGAATCTTCTTCCCATTTGAAACTCTGAGACAAGAGATGCTTTAGAAAAACACACAGTGCCAACACGTAGGGACTGCAGGAGAGATGGAATGGTTGGGTTAGACAGAGAGAAAGCTCAGGACAACACATCCTCCTCATGTTCTGGTTATGGTCTGCAGGAAGCTTGAGTGTTTTTTAATGCCTCAGTGGGAGGAAAAGGCTT
The DNA here is from genome assembly GCA_917880005.1 of Nanger dama. NCBI lineage: Eukaryota > Metazoa > Chordata > Mammalia > Artiodactyla > Bovidae > Nanger > Nanger dama. The sequence goes on from CAKJTW010000001.1 coordinate 99,268,953, forward strand.
AAACAAACTACATAGGCAATAGATCTAAAAAGTTTTGAGCTTTGGGCAAGAAAATCTCAAAACATGGAGATATCAAAATGCGGAACATTTTGGGTGGTTACATATACTGAGAGTGGAGATTCACACATACTCAGAGGCAGATGTGGACCCATTACATCCTTGATGGATAGCAGTAAAGATTTGATAGCACCAGAGGTCCTTTCCAATTTGTAACTTTCTCCTAAAGCTAATGGACAAGCAGGATGAAAGAAAAAAATATAATAGGAAAGACAATATAAATTGGTATTTTTTAAACTACAACATAGGCAGAATTCTGGCATTAAAGTGGCGGGGTGCAAAAAGAATTAAACTAAGATAAAGTCTATTACTAAATCAGAAATATAATGACAACCTTTATATTTTTAAAAAGTAAACATTAATGTTTGAGTTTTATGCTTGTTTCTAGTATCTTGTATTTAACGAGAGTTATTTTCTAAAGTATTCAATCATTTAAATCTAAGAAGGAGTGAAAATTATCCATGCCAATATATACTTATTCAATTAAATAATTAAATATTGAAATAATTATTGCTGGTGCCCACTGCTTTCTAGGCTCAGGGGTAGCAGTTCAACTTGGTTTATAACTATCTGTTAGTGTTCTATTCAAGCTTCCTTTATTTGTATACATGAGCTACTAACAATTATTATGAGTAACATTAATTTTTATTGCTGAAATCATACACTGCAATGATTTTTCAAATAAAATTACTCCTGAATCATTTTTGCATTAAGGCAGCATTTAGAGCTGAATTTGGAGCAGGCAATGGCACTCCACTCCAGTACTCCTGCCTGGAAAATCCCATGGATGGAGGAGCCTAAAGGCTGCAGTCCATTGGGTCTCTGGGGGGTCGGACACGACTGAGCGACTTCACTTTCCCTTTTCACTTTCATGCATTGGAGAAGGAAATGGCAACTCACTCCAGTGTTCTTGCCTGGAGAATCCAAGGGATGGGGGAGCCTGGTGAGCTGCCGTCTATGGGGTCACACAGAGTCAGACACGACTGAAGTGACTTAGCAGCAGCAGCAGCAGCAGGGCTGAATTCATGGGCATGTGACCAGTAAAAATGCAAGAACATAAAGCCCTGTACTGAGAAGGGCCCCATGATTAATATTCTGTAACTGTCTTAACATTACTAATAATGTTCTGTATCTCAGAACTGCTGTTTTACAAGGGAATCTAAGTGCAATGGAGTAAACTGTGAGCAAAAGAGATACACTTAATATGTGTGTCAGACATTCCCTGTCATCTGATTTGCATATGTACTCATGAGCATAGGATCTTTGTGGACCCATGAACCATAGGAAAAGGGTTAAGCAAGATTCAAAACAAGTCCAAGGGAAGTGTGTGTTTGAGTTCTAGGACTGAGTAAGCCTGGGTACTGACAACTATAAGAAGCCGCGCTTTGCACCTGAAACAGAACTCACAAAGAAGGCAATGACATTCCAAGAAACATCAACGAAGAACCCTCTGAATTCAACCACTTAGCTTGAAACTGATGACATAGGAGGAGACTGTGGATGACTATGCATCCACCCTGCTGACCCCTAGATAGTTTTGCTCATACTAACACTACAGTTCGCTGGCACAGTTAGAATTCTGATGAAAGCCAACTATGACAATATCAGAAAGTAGATACCCAGTCTCCAAAGATATCTATGAATAATTAAACATGTCCTTGACTTTGGAAGCCAAAGTTGTTTAAAATATCTCCCTTAAGGCTTATTTAAGCATTTGATATCAATTCCCCTTCTTGGGATTCCTATATTCTAAAATGTTCAATCTAGTCCAAAATACGCAAAACAGAGAGTTGGGGGGGCGGGGGAGGGCGGGGAAGACTGTTATGTTCTGGCCTACAAGTAGAACCCAGCAAACACAAGACAATTTTTCATCAATAATAAAATTGTGAAAATCTGGTCTATGTAATTCTCAGTAGCAATGTAAATTTTAAAATTAGACTTACCCTTTGTTAGAGACAAATTGCTACCTATATTATAATTTGCTTTTCATGAAAATAATATTTGAGACATCCTATAGTATTAACTTTGGCATGTAGTTAACAGTGAAGTCTTTCACTTTTTAAATGTTTCTGAAACAAATTTGACCATTATAAAAATCCTCCACAAGTATCTATACATTAGTTATTGCAACATCTAGGGAAGCAGTTTCTCACATAAATGTTGTACAGTACACATGGGCAGAAAACACTTGTCAAGGGTCAAAAATAGAAAACAGACATTCCAGATGTCTGTTCTGGAATGTCTGGTCCTGAAGTAGGTGACAACAATACCTGTACAGATATTCAGACTTGGAGACTACATTGCCCTGCAAGGGACACGAGTTCTGGAGCCCATTTGGCTTCAGATTTTTAGAAGTGTTGAATTCAAATCAGTATCTTAATAGTCCCACGACCTGGCATTAGAGGATGGCACAAACATAATCACAATCAGAGGCTCCCTACTGTTACCACAGATACATACTACAAAGTTGGAGTATAAGAGATAAATAGAAAATCATGAGTGATATTTTTAAAGAAAAGGACACAGGATGTTTCTGTGTTCCATCTGGGGGAAAAAAAAAAGGTAAGAACAGGCATGCATTAGGCAAGCTGCCTAAGACATATTGCATGCACTTCTTGGGTGTACATAAGTGAGGAGGAGCTGGGATGTGCTGCGAAGCTCTGTGACTTAGAGACCTGTCATTCGGCTATGGCTCTAAGGAGGTGACTCGGGGGAGCAATGCTGCTGCATATCCCTTGGAGGAGGGCTGGATGTGGATGACTGCATTTAACACAATGCATTGCATCAGACATCAAGTTTATGGGCTGGCTTCAGATTCAGTGGTTTCTGCTTCTACATCTAGTGATATATTAGGCACTTATATAAAAATGGTAAGGTTTTTAGATAAACTTGTTTACCCTGCTTTCATATATGCCCTTCTGTCTTTTATTTAGAATATCTAAAGAACTGTGCAAATTACAAGAAATTTAGTTGGAATTAACTAATTAATATGCGGTCTAAGTAGCCAGAATTCTCTTATTTCCTGCTATGTTTATATTAGAGGTCTGATAGGACCCCCAAATCTTTTTTTTTTTTTAATTTTAAAAATCAAAGCCAATCCTATTTACTGTAGAGTTTACTGTACATGCTAACTCTATTTATATTGAAGTGAAGTGAAAGTCACTCAGTCATGTCCAACTGTTTGCTATACAGTCCATGGAATTCTCTCAAGCCAGATTACTAGAGTGGGTAATGTTTCTATTCTCCAGGGATTTTCCCAGCACAGGTGTCCCGCATTGCAGGTGGATTCTTTACCAGCTAAACCACAAAGGAAGCCCATTTACATTGACTCTAGAATTTTTCATCTGGCAAAATGGAAACTCTGTATCTGTTGAACATCTCCCTATTTCTCTTCTCTCTCCACCCTCAAGCCCCTGGCCACCACCAATACACTTTCTGCTTCTATAAGTTTTATGAATATACTGTAACCATATTCTTTATGAATACTTATTTCACTTAATATAATATCCTCAATTTTCATCCTTGTTGTAACATGTATACAGGCTTTCTTTCTTTATAAGGGAATACATTCCTTTGTATGTAAGTATCACGATTTCTTATTCATTCATTCACTGATGGACCTATGGGTTGTTTCAAACTTTTGGATATTGTGAATAATATTGGAGATTCTTAATTATACCCGCAAAGATTTTATTTCCAAATAAGGTCACATTCACAAGTACTAGAGATGAGGACTTAGACATGTCTCTTTGAAGCCACAGATAAATCACTACCAACATTGTGTCAGAACTGTAATATGAGAAATTAACATCATGTCAGTCCAGAAAAAAGTAAAACCTTCAGACTCTGGCAAAGACAAACTCAAAATCTTGCCTGGATAATTCAGGGTGGTGGGGCATCCAATGAAAAAGAACATGAGTGTATAGTTATTAACTGTGTGAGTAAAAGAAAAAGATAATCTTCATACCGTAAGAAAATGATTCCAAGAGCTGGTTTTGTTCCTTTCTTTTCTCTTAGAAATACAATATTTCAAGATGACAGTCCTCTTGACAAAATACTGCTATATAATATCTTACTGGCATCAAAAGAAGTAAGTTGTAACATTTTAAAAATAGAAATTTAACCTTGTCTCAGTATACTTCTCCATGACTTTCACTGTTATTTTGATCAATGTCTTTTCTGTATGTATCCTTGGTACAATACCTTCGTGTCTGGACTTAGGCATTTTATGAAACTGGTCCTTTGTATTTGAATGTATTATTTTCTTTGGCTTTAAGCAAGGATTTGTTTTCCTATAAAATAGTGTCTTTCCTCACTGTTTTCTTTAAACTTTATAGTTATTTATAGAATTATAGTCCAGTGGGTTCAGCATTTTATTCTACAGTTTCTGTGTTTTCATAAATTTAACATTTCATTATTTTTTAAAAATAGACACACAAATTATCTAGTCTTATTACACAAGTTACTACCAATCTGTTGAAAAGAATTGAAGAAAAATAGATGTATGACTTTGACTTGCAGTGAATATCATTTAAAACTGTAAACATCAGAATTCTTTCAGAGAGTTGGATATAAGACTCCTCAAGGAAGCTTCCTTGGTCTCTGCATCACAGCCAATGCAACCCTGAGTGAGTGCCTTCTTGATTCTCCAACTAAACGAGTATTTGTCCAAAAATATTTTCTCTTTAAAATATCTAGAAATGTTTCATTATTTACTACAGATTATATTTCATATAATATTTGGTACTAGAAGTAATTTGGGGCAATACGCCCTCCAGATCCATTTATCCAGTGTTGGAATTTATCTATTCAAAAACATGTTTGGAGGTATTGAAACTATGCAGTTACCATTGAAAAGTTAGGCCCAGGGAGTAAATAACAGGAGTGCAGGAAACCCAGGTTCAATCCCTGGGTCAGGAAGATCCCCTGGAGGAGGAAATGACAACCCACTCCAGTATTCTTGCCTGGAGAATCCCATGGACAGAGGAGCCTGGTGAGCTACAGACCATGGGGTCACAGAGTCAGACACAACTAAGCGACTTCACTTGCCTGGCCCAGAGCATGGCAAGCATGACTACCTTAAAGTAGTCCATTTGAAGACGCATGATTGACATACCAAAGTCAGATATAGAATTTAATTCTGTGTACTGCTGAGTCACAAAGTTGATCAAACTCACAGCCACACCAGCCTATTATGGGAAAGCAAGAACTATTATGGGAAAGAGTGGGATGTCCCTTCCTGCCATATGACACTGGTCCTGTTTTTCATGAGGATCCTGTTGTGACATCACATGATGTAGCTTCTTTGCAAGGTGATAGCCAACTTTCCTTATGACTCCTGACTAATAACTACAATCAGAATTAGTTATGGCTGAGGAGTAAATTACAAAATCAAATCTGAAAACAAAAGGGTTGCACATCAAAGGAATTATAAGATTGTGCCTATTTGTAATGGTGATCCTGGCATGGGGAACAGATTTTGATGGTACTAAATAAGGGAGGAGAGAATATAAACAGGTACTTTGTTATGTATTCATTACATATTTGAGGAGAACACAGAGTTTAAAAAAAAATGATATATGGCTGAGTCAGACTGGGAATAAAGTTGATGTGTTATTTGGCACCTAAAACCAATCACATTCAATATTGAACTCAAGCAGGTTCTTAGAAGCACTATTAAGTTTGAGGAATAAATGGTTCCTACACCCTTGGTATTTCTTTTATGCCATTAGCAGTTTCTCAGTCCACATAAGTCTTCACAGAGACTTCAATATGACAGGTTTAATGTTCTGCAATTGTTTTTTCATGATGTGATGACATCTACCAGAATAAACAACTATAGTCCCAGTTGAGTTATTCTCAACAAACATTTGGAAAGAAAATTCCATAACAGGCAGAACTTGGAGCAGTATCTCTCTCTCTCTCTCTCTCTCTCTCTCTCTCTCTCTCTCTCCTCTTTCTTTTTTGCATTTGTTTGCTTTGTTGTTTTTATTCTGCCTCTAAGGAATTTTTTAGCTTGAATCATAGATCTGTACTCTTAACACAGGCTATTGGTTCACACATATAGACGTTCACAGACTTGAAAAGAAGATTGATGACAAATAAGGGAAGGAAACATTACACAGCTGAATGTCTCAGAATGGACTTTGAGTCTGTTCCACATGAATGCTCACCACAGAAAAGAAGGTAGTCAAAAATCAGGCAAATCTGGTAACTCAATCTGTGGTCAAAAATCAGGCAGATCTGGTAACTCAATCTGTGGATGTCCATCAGTCTTTTCTCTGAGTGATCCCAATACCCAGTAGGCTTACAATTAAAAAAATGATATTAGAAATAAAGATCATACCTGGGTTCAACAATATGGACTTCCTTTCAACCAGGGTGATCTGATTAATGTCCTCCAATTAAAACTAAAAAAATAGTTTACCAAAATGATAAATCATGGTCATATGCAAACAGTATCCTTTGTTAGTGGCTCAATTGAAAACAATAAAATGAGTTATATAAGTAAAGATTGTATATGTGTAAATTCTGATGAAGGTAAAGACCTTGAACCTTTTAATTCTACCAAACCTTTGCCAATAGCAGAAGCCCTTCCTTCTTTGTCTGAGGTGTTTGGCTTACTCTTATCTGAAGAAAGGGTTATAGCCTCCTCCAAGGTAGTATTCAGACAGGAGACAGTTGATTTAGCTCATCCCTGCACCATGCAAGCCCAGGGGATTCAGGTACTTAGTCTGACTCAGCAAGACTTAGCAGCCTCATCAAAGGAATTACAAAATTTAGCCAATAATGTAGACAAATTATGGCGAGTATGTATTGGAGGCAATTCTCAGTGTGTTGGATCAAGGTGAAAAAAAATATAATCTTGTCGTTGTTCAGTCACTATGTCATCTGACTCTTTGTGACCCCATGAACTGCAGCACACTAAGCTTCCCTGTCCTTCACTATCTCTCACAGTTTGCTCAAATTCATGTCCATTGAGTCACTAATGCAATCCAGCCAACATCCTCTACCATCCCCTTCTCCTCCTACCCTCAGTCTTTCCCAGCATTTGGGTCTTTTCCGATGAGTCGTCTCTTTTTCATCAGGTGGCCAAAGTATTGGAGCTTCAGCTTCAAAATCAGTCCTCCCAATGAATATTCAGTGTTGATTTCCTTTAGGATTAGGTTTGATCTCCCTGCTATCCAAGGAAGTCTCAAGAATCTTCTTCAGCAACACAATTCAAAAGTATCAGTTCTTTGGTGCTCAGCCTTCTTCATGGTCCAACTCTTACACGACTACTGGAAAAATCATAGATTTGACTGTACAGACGTTTGTGAGCTGGAGAAGGGAACAGCTACCACCTCCATTATTCTGGCATGGAGAATTCCATGGATTGTATAGTCCAAGGGGTCACAAAGAGTTGGACATGACTGAGTGACTTTCACTCACTCACTTTTGTCAGAAAGTGATGTCTCTGCTTATGTATGGGAGTGAATTCTTGGTGTGTTGGATCAAGGTGAAAAAAAAAATAATCTTTGTTCAATCTAAATTTGTTGACATTATGTACTAAACAGAAATTATCTACTTCATATATTCTAACTGAATAGAAAATCCTGAATCATTTTGACTGGATGACTGAATGTTAGAACCAAAAGTAGTCTATACCAAATAAAGATGATATAACAGAGCTTCCTTGTGGTAGTATAGAAGAGGTTGTCCAAAGGCCTAGGCAGATAGGGAGTCTAAAATGTGTAATGTACCAGCTATTCACATACCACTAGAATATATATTTTCCCTTCTTGTGACAATAATTTCCTGGTGCCTGTAAACATGGATTTAATTTTCTTTATTATAATGTCAACCAACACTAACTGATCCTGATTAAGAAATACTTCTGATATCAAAAAAAAAAAAAGCTATTTTGCATCAACATTCAGGTGATGGTCTTAAGTGCATAGAATTTGTTAGTATATCCACAATAATGCAGAATACTAAATATGTCTTACAATGAGAGGACAGACATTGAAAAATCAGGGTCCAGATTCACAGGATACATTGTATTTATAACAAATCCCCATTGCTTTGGAAAACTAATTCTAGTTCCACCATCTAAAAGCCTATTAAATTAAATTTTTTTTTCATAATCCAACTATAGTTAGCTTTTAATTTGTTACTCTGTTCTATATAGTACATTGATCATATTTAAATCTTACTCTGTGGTATGAAAGTAATCCTACCTACTTTAGTGGAGACAAAATTCAGTGCACATAAATAGCTTACAAAGGAACAAAATACTGTTTGGAGTAGTTCTATTATACACCAAAGTCACAGAGTAGCTGGTCAGAGGCTTTTTCAATTTCATAAAAATATATGTCTGCTATTTTTTGAGTCCCCATTCTCCAACTTTTTAATTCTATCAGGTATAGTCTCATGTGTAATGAGACGCAAAAAATGACTAAAAGTCTATAATTTATTCTATAAAAGTTGATGAAAAGAAGACATATTTTAAATTAAAAAGTATTTCATTCATTATAGAGATAGAATAATAATTTTACCCTGACTTTGAATACATCACTTTCCTTTGTATAATCATTAATGGAATAAAGAAAAGATTTTCCCTGTAGCAAATTAGATTTGTTTTTCTCTAAAATATCTGGTCTTATTTTGGAAAATAAATACTCAGAAGAAATATATCCATCTAGATGAACTATTGATCTCTTCTCCTAGGGAAATTGCTATAAATTTTGGTTGTGTTATGAATTTTATTGTTTTCATTCTTTGATGTCTAAAGTAGCACTAAATGTTCACAGCCTCTGCTAACAAAATAAAGGTAAGTAGGTCAAAACAGCAATAAGAAATTTGTGTTCCACAAGTTGGCATTTATGGTAATGATGATTTTCCCTCATCAGAAGAAATTATTGCCATATTTAAAGAGAATGAAGAGAACCTGGCACTTTCACTATACAGAAAAATGCTCATGAACAAAAGTTGTCAATACTCCCTAATTCAATGAGTTCCTCAATGTAAAGAAACTGGATAATTCTCTGTAGGACTCCCCACTGGTTTTGTATTGCTTGGTCTATAATAAATGACTGACAAGTATTTCTCAAAACTTTATGACAGCTCTTTATGATAGCTATAATTTGCAGTAGTGGTTCCCCTCTCCATATATGTGACTGCATAAATAAAATTAACAATTGATTAATGTCATTAATTTTACTAGATTCAAACAACAGTTCTCAGCATGCAACAGACACTGACTAATTCACCAAAAAAAAACAACTATTAAAATCCGCACAGCTACGCCACTTCACTACATTGTCCCAATACCGAAGTAAATTTTTTTATTAGCTATTCTAATTAATCTTCTAAAATTTTCACGTGGCCAGCACTCTTCTCTAATTACTGCAGACTGTGAATTCCACCAAAAGTTAAAGATATGCTAAACTCAAACTGCAAACATTTATTCCCTCAAATGAGTGATTATGTATTTCAAATCAGCTAAAGGAATAAAATTAAGGATTTATCTTAAGGAGTTCTCTGATGAAATTGAATTTCAGGGATATAAAAACTAATGAGATTTGCAATGACTCCCCTGTCATTTTTAGACATGCCTTAATAACATGGAAATATTAAGGTAGAAAAACATTAGGGTATAATTAAGAAACAATTTCATTTTAAGAGGGCCACTAAAAATAAACAGGAATATTAGTAGCAGTGAAATGTTTTGCAGAATACCTTTCATTTGTATGACACAATGGGGCTGTACCTATCACTTGAATAAGTATTACAGTAGATAGTTTAGTCATTTATAATTATTGGTTCAAATTTTAAAGTAAGGAATAAAACTAAGTTGTTAGAAAATAATATTATATGGGAATCAATATTTTTCTATAAAATAAAAATCCACTAGAGAAGAGAAGAAAAGGAAGCAAAAGGAATTCAATAAGAAGCTTTTAAATATATGATACTTTTCATAACAAGAAATAAAAAGAAATATTTATATTGGGATATTTGGAAATTGAACATTCAGTTAATTCAAACCTAATATATCTATACTAACACTAAGGAAAATATACATCAGGTTGTACAAGAAGGTTTCTATATTTTCTTTCTTATAGGCCATAAAAAGAGATTATGCTTCAAGGGCTAATCTCTGGAAAATATGTGCATCCTGTTTGGTCCTATAAACTGACTATAGTGATCTATTTCTTCCCTTTTCTCCTCAGGTGTGTTTACTAAGTCACTTCAGTCATGTCCAACTCTTTAAGACCCTATGGGCCATAGCCTGCCAGGCTCCTCTGTCCATGGGATTCTCCAGGCAAGACTACTGGAGCAGGTTGCCATTTCCTCCTCCAGGGGATCAAACCTTTGTCTCTTACTTATGTCTCCTGCATTGGCAAACGAGTTCTTTACTAGTGCCATCCGGAAAGCCCCTTTTCTCCTCACACATACCTAAAATCTATGATACTCTCCCAAATGCACACCTTCTCATAGTAATCCACTCAATAATTGCCAAATTCCAGGTCTGGTTAAATATTTTAGGTAACATAAATTAGCTATAATAATTAAAACTAGCCATAATAGCTATACATAGTATACATATATTATGTCCAAAATTACGACTTGCTTTGAGGATTATTTAATATAATATATTCCCAAACAGAATATTTTCCTATTGCTGTCTACAGAAATTACTTATTCTTTAAAATTAAACTCAAAGGTCTCCTTTCCTGGGAAGCCTCTTTTCACGACTCTCTCAAGATATGAGCTTCCTACCTTAATATCTATTCTCAACTCCCAGTAGGTCTCTGGCACAGGCTTCACACCAGGACTGTGGGAAATTTAAAAGCAAGAGATTTATCATCTGTGCTCACAACCCCTAGACTGGTCACTGATTTTTTTTTTCTAAATACATGATAAAATCATAGAACAATATGTCATAAACATTAAATATTTAAATTGAATAAGTGTTCTCAAAATCAGCATTTTATTGTTCTAATTATAACAGAGAAGAGAGAATATGGGTATTAAAATGATTTAATATGAAGTTATATATATCTAGCATAACATTATGGGAGAAATGTCATTGATAGATAAATAGTAAAATATTTATAGTAAAATAGTAAAATATCCCTGGGCTATTCATTATTGGGAATATATTTTTTTATAATATTTTGATATAATTGGTACCTGTCTTCATATAGTGAGTTCTGTCTTGAAAAACCTTTACCTCCACCCAGCTACTCAGAATCTGAACTTCTTTGTGGAAATGTGAGTTACATTGGCCTAAAAAATTCATTTTATTTGAGAATAAAAGTAATACTAGTATATTTTGTGGAAAACATTGGTCATATTTTTGTCAGCATCATCAAAGAATAGCACCCAAATATTAAGCTAACATGCAGCTGAATCCCAAACACATCAATTAGATATAGTTTATATCTGTAAACAAAGGCAAATGTAACATTTTAAAGACAGAATTCAGTCTATGGGAAAGGACTGTTATGTTTTGTTTCTGGATGAACTTTTTGGCAGAAAGATGTCAAGGGAGGTGGTTTGCTCTTCAGCAAGAGAACAGATTTATCAAGGCAAGTAACTTGAGTGCTTTGTCGGTTTCCCAGCACGGTTTCAAATTGGAATAACTGACAATATTTATTGCTTTCTATGGAGGCAAGTACACGAGAATCTTCCTGACAGTGCCTCCCCTAGTCAGCCCATTCTTCTCACACAGCATGCTCATGTTCCAGTCAAACAACAGAAAGGTTTAGGAATAACTTCCCCTATGATAGTATTTATAGGTATTTACTTGTTACTTCTTTTAATGATTCCATAATAAAATCACACTATTTCACCATCAAAACTCTAATCCAATATTTAATGCATGCATGCAAGCTAAGTTGCTTCAATCATGGTTGCCATCCCCTCCTCCAAGGGATCTTACCAACTCAGGGATCGACCCCTGTCTGTTTATATCTCCTGCACTGGCAGGGGGGATCTTTACCACTAATATTTAACACCAAAGTCTATAAATTTATAAAAACAACATTCTCACTGATCTGTCTCATTATCTTCTAATTTAAATACAAAATTAGATGGTTCCAGTTCAAGATGGTGATATGGGAAGACCCTGAACTTACCTGCCCCCACAAACACCCTAAATCTACAGCTCAACATAGAACAATTTCCTATAAAAACAAACAATGACAACAACCCCCTGCAAAAAAAAAAAAATAAATAAAGGCTGCCTAAGTGTCAGCTAAGCCACTGGTAATTAGGCAAATGAGAATAAAATCACACTGAAATGGATAGGACACACTAGTCCACAATCTTGTCATAAACCCTACCCTGGGTATAGCATGTCACAATATGAGGGAACTTGGAACCCAGAGCTTCTCCTTAAGGAGTGAAGCATTTAAAGCCCACATGAAGCACCCCAACTTTAAAGAATATGCACTTTAGAGATAAAACCCAAAACATGTACTTTTGAAAACCAGTGGGGTTCACATCCTGTAGCAAACCCTCAAGACTGTGGCAAATGAGGAGAAAACCACACTGAAGGGAAGCAATCTGAGAAACTGGTTTCAACGGCTCAGACTCACCCACCCCAGAGCCCAGATCAAAGCAGTTGACTGCATCCAGACTGAAAGTGAGGGATACTCTTGTGTTGATATTAAAGTGCAAGCCAAGTGGGCAGATGTCTAATTCAGCAAACACATCTAGCAGCCTGCTGGAACACTCTCCATGGATGGATACTTGGCTGATGCGATCTTTGTGCTCTCCTTTTGCTATGCTCTAGAACACCAGTATCTTCCAGGAGACAGATTTTACATGAGTTTTTTCCCCATTTTTTACTCCTGCCACCCAGAGGATGCCTCTTGAGTGCCTTGGCTCTGGAGTCCAGCAGAGCTTACATTCCTGGTGCCATGCAACTATAATAATTGATGTCACCCAAAAAGGAGCTCATATTCTTGCCTGGTATCCCAATTTTTTGTGACTGCAGCTAAGGACACCTCTACATTGCCTGGTTCTGGAGCCCAGTGGATCCTACAGGACTGTAACTAATGGAAAAAGGGTCTTTAAACATCTACCACTCCCAGGGCACAGCAAAAAGCAATAGACCCAGGAGCTACTTTTTTCTATGAAGAAGTTCTATTAGGTAATCAAAATGACTACAGCCAAAGGAGCAGACTTTTAATTAAACATGCATCTAGGGGCTGACTGCAGTCCCTTCCAGAAACTTCAGAAGGTGGGAGCTATCTTCATGCTCCATTCATGTGCCAGAGCACCAGCATCTACTGGAGGGGTGTTTTTACATGCATCTTGTACCCTGGTTTTTATTTCTGGTGCTCTAGTTTTTGCAGTTTCTGCCCAGGGATAGCCTTTGATCATCTGTCTCTGGTGGCTGAAGCATCTTTCATTCCTGGATCTCATAGGATTGTGGCAATTATAGAGACATTTCTTGGCAGACTACTGTTTCCCAGGTGGCACCAGTGGTATAAGAATCTGTCTGCCAATGCAGGTCAACTTAAGACACCCTGCTTCAATCCCTGGGTCAGGAAGATCCCCTGGAAGAGTGCATGGCAACCCACTCCAGTATCCTTGCTTAGAGAATCCCATGGACAGAGGATCCTGGTGGGCTACAGTTCATGGGGTTGCAAAGAGTCAGACACGGTTGAAGTGACTTAAATGTTGTGGACAAGTACACACGCCACACACACACACACACACACACACACACACACACACCCTCCAAGGCACTTCACAGACTGTGGACTGAGGTACTCTCTCCAATCTTTCTGAGAAAAATTGTCCTGGAACTCTGGCCTGAGGGGCAGGCTTCGGGTCTGGCACACATTTTGTAGCCTATGGAACTGCTCTCAAGGAACACAGACTGCAGAATCATCATGTATTTTCCCTCTGCCTTGCCCCATCTCACCAGTATCAGCCAGAAAAGAGCATACGCACTCATCTGGGGCACTCATCTCTGTGACTTCCACACAGGGACAACTCCACATTGTCTGGTTCTGGTAGACAGCAGAACTTATGCTTACAGTCCTATAGGATTGCATATATTTGCATACATTAAAGAGTTGATGCCTGAGAAACTGGCTTCCTGTCAGTCTAAATCTATATGCGGAGATTCTCCAGTATAAGACACTGACAGGACTTAGCACATCCTCAAATACTGGGAGCTAGTAAAAATATAATAGACAGCTTGGACAAGCACAGAGGCTTGGGAGACAATCAAGAGTTGAGACAGTTTAATGACAAGGTTCATCTCCTACACAAGGCCAGTCCTTCCAGACTTGTAAAGGTAGCTGTTTCATTAATAAGATAGAAACCAATACAGAAAGTTAAGTAAAATGAAGAACAGAGGACCATGAACCAAACGAAGGAAACAAGATGAAACCTCGGGGGGTGGTGGGGGGAACTTTAATGAAACAAGGATAAATAATTTATCCAATAGAGTTTAAAGTAATGATACTCAACAAAACTGTGGAGAAGAATAGATGAACACAGTGAGAAATTAAATAAAGAGGTGGAAAATATAAGAAAGTACCCAACAGAAATCACAGAAGTGAAGAATACAATAACTGAGCATTAAAATATATTTATTTTTTTAACGGCAAAATAAACAGGCAGAAAGGATCAGTCAGCTCAAAGCAAGGCAGTGGAACTCAATAAGAGCAACAGAAAGAATGAAAAAAGTGAAGGGACAGTTAGCTTAATGAGCTTATGTACAACATCAAATGGACTAACATTTGCCTCACAGGGCTCCCAAAAGGAGAGACAGAAAGTGGAAGAATCTTATTTTAAAAAAATAATGGTTGAAAAATTTCCTAACCTGGGAAAAGAAAGATATCTAGATTGAGGACTCCCAGAGTTTCAAACAAGAGGAACCCAAAGAGGCCCACACCAAGACACATTGAAATTAAAATGTCAAAAGTTAAAGCAAAGAGATAATATTAAAATCAGCAGAAGCAAAACAATTAGTTACAAAGGAACCCTATAAGACTTACAGCAGACTTTCAGCAGAAAACTACAGGCTAGTAAGGAGAGGCACCATATATTCAAAATGCTGAAAGGAAAGAAATCAATCAAGAATATTTGACTTGTCTAAGTTTTCCTTCACAAGTAGATTAAGATTCTTCCAGACAACTAAATACTAAAGGAATTCATCACCATTAAACTGGCTTTACAAAATTATTAGAGAAATATTTTTTTAATTGAAAAGAAAGAGTGCTAATTAGCAACAAGAAAATATATGAAAAAATTAATCTCAAAGGAATGGTGAATATATAGTAAATTTCAGGCTTTAATCACTTGTAAAGTTAGGTTAAAAGACAAAAGTAGTAAAAATATGATTATAATAATTAGTTAAGGGATACAGAGAATAAAAAGATGTAAAATGTGACATTAAAAACACAATATTTGAGGGGAGAGTAACAATAGTGATTCTAAATGGGTGGCTGCGACCAGTGCACTTAGCACAGCCAAAAGGAGCTACCACATGTCCGAGGTCAGGGGCAGAAGCCAGGAGGACCCCATGCCCGAGGGGTGGCTGAAGAGGAGATACCCCACGTCGGAGGTCAGGGGCAGTGGCTGAGAGTGCCAGGCTGCTATGGCACAGGAATGGCCAAGAGGAGCTATCTCAGTCCGAGGTCAGGGGCTACAGCCAGGAGGAGCTACCTCACGTCCTAAGGTTAGGGGTGGCAGCCGAGAGGAGCAACCCCATGTCCAAGGAGCAGTGGCTGCACCAGCGTAGGAGGGCCTAGAGGAGCTATTCCAAGTTCAAGATCATGAGGGGTGGCAGTGAGTAGATACCCTTCATTCAAGGGAAGGAGCAGTGGCTGTGCTTTGCTGGAGCAGCTGTGAAGAGATACCCCACGTCCACAGTAAGAGAAACCCAAGCAAGATGGTTGGTGTTGCAAGAGGGCATCAGAGGGAAGACACACTGAAACCATACTCAGAGAAAACTAGTCAATCTAATCACACTAGGACTATAGCCTTCTCTAACTCAATGAAACTAAGCCATGCCCAAGAGGCCACCCAAGATGGGCGTGTCATGGTGGAGAGGTCTGACAGAATGTGGTCCACTGGAGAAGGGAATGGCAAACCACTTCACTGTTTTTGCCTTGAGAACCCCATGAACAGTATGAAAAGGCAAAATGATAGGATACTTAAAGGGGAACTCCCCGATTGGTAGGTGCCCAATATGCTACTGGAGATCAGTGGAGAAATAACTCCAGAAAGAATGAAGGGATGGAGCCAAAGCAAAAAACAATACCCAGTGGTGGATGTGACTGGTGATAGAAGCAAGGTCCAATGCTATAAAGAGCAATATTGCATAGGAACCTGGAATGTCAAGTCCATGAATCAAGGCAAATTGGAAGTGCTAAAACAAGAGATGGCAAGAGTGAACGTCAAAATTCTAAGAATCATTGAACTAAAATGGACTGGAATGGGTGAATTTAACTCAGATGACCATTATATCTACTACTGTGAGCAGGAATCCCTAAGAAGAAATGGAGTAGCCATCATGGTCAACAAAAGAGTCTGAAATGCAGTACTTGGATGCAATCTCAAAAACGACAGAATGATCTCTTTTTGTTTCCAAGGCAACCCATTCAATATCACAGTAATCCAAGTCTATGCCCCAACCAGTAACGCTGAAGAAGCTGAAGATGAATGGTTCTATGAAGATCTACAAGACCTTTTAGAACTAACACCAAAAGATGTCCTTTTCATCATACGGGACTGGAATGCGAAAGTAGAGAGTCAAGAAACACCTGGAGTAACAGGAAAATTTGGCCTTGGAATATGGAATGAAGCAGGGCAAAGACTAATAGAGTTTTGCCAAGAAAATGCATTGATCATAGCAAACACCCTCTTCCAACAACACAAGAGAAGACTCTACACATGGACATAACCAGATGGTCAACACCGAAAACAGATTGCTTATATTCTTTGCAGCCAAAGATGAAGAAGCTCTATACAGTCAACAAAAATAAGACCAGGAGCTGACTGTGGCTCAGATCATGAACTCCTTATTACCAAATTCAGACTTATATTGAAGAAAGTAGGGAAAACCACTAGATCATTCCGGTATGACCTAAATCAAATCCCTTATGATTATACAGTGGAAGTGAGAAATAGATTTATGGGTCTAGATCTGATAGATAGAGTGCCTGATGAACTATGGACTGAAGTTCGTGACACTGCACAGGATACAGGGATCAAGACCATCCCCATGGAAAAGAAATGCAAAAAGCAAAATGGCTGTATGAGGAGGCCTTACAAATAGCTGTGAAATGAAGAGAAGTGAAAAGCAAAGGAGAAAAGGAAAGAAACAAGCATCTGAATGCAGAGTTCCAAACAATAGCAAGATGAGATAAGAAAGCCTTCCTCAGTGATCAATGCAAAGAAATAGAGGAAAAGAACAGAATGGGAAAGACTAGAGATCTCTTCAAGAAAATTAGAGATACCAAGGGAACATTTCAGGCAAATATGGCCTTGATAAAGGACAGAAATGTTATGGCCCTAACAGAAACAGAAGATATTAAGAAGAGGTGGCAAGAATACACAGAAGAACTGTACAAAAAAGATCTTCACGACCCAGATAATAATGATGGTGTGATCACTCACTTAGAGCCTGACACCCTAGAATGTGAAGTCAAGTGGGCCTTAGAAAGCATCACCATGAACAAAACTAGTGGAGGTGATGGAATTCCAGTTGAGCTTTTCAAATCCTGAAAGATAATGCTGTGAAAGTGCTGCACTCAATATGCCAGCAAATTTGGAAAACTCAGCTGTGGCCACAGGACTGGAAAAGGTCAGTTTTCATTCCCATCCCAAAGAAAAGCAATGCCAAATAATGCTCAAACTACCACACAATTTCATTCATCTCAAAGTAATGCTCAAAATTCTCCAAGCTAGGCTTCAGCAATATATGAACCATGAACTTCCTGATGTTCAATCTGGTATTAGAAAAGGAAGAGGAACTAGAGATCCAATTGTCACCATCTGCTCTATCATCAAAAAAGCAAGAGAGTTCCAGAAAATCATCTATTTCTGCTTTCTTGCCTATGCCAAAGCCTTTGACTGTGTGGATCACAATAAACTGTGGAAAATTCTGAAAGAGATGGGAATACCAGACCACCTGACCTGCCTCTTGAGAAATTTGTATGCAGGTCAGGAAGCAACAGTTAGAACTGCACATGAAACAACAGACTGGTCCCAAATAGGGAAAAAGAGTACATCAAGGCTGTATATTGTCACCCTGCTTATTTAACTTATATGCAGAGTACATCATGAGAAATGCTGTGCTGGAAGAAGCACAAGCTGGAATCAAGATTGCCAGGAAAAATATCAGTAAGATCAGATATGTAGATGACACCACCTTTATGGCAGAAAGTGAAGAGGAACTCAAAAGCGTCTTGATGAAAGTGAAAGAGGAGAGTGAAAATGTTAGCTTAAAGCTCAACATTAGAAAATGAAAATCATGGCATCTGGTCCCATCACTTCATGGGAAATAGATGGGGAAACAGTGGAAACAGTGTCAGACTTTATTTTGGGGGGCTCCAAAATCACTGAAGATGGTGACTGCTGCCATAAAATTAAAAGATGCTTACTCCTTCAAAGAAAAGTTATGACCAACCTAGTTAGAATGTTGAAAAGCCAAGACAATTTTTTTATCAACAAAATTTCGTCTAGTCAAGGCTATTGTTTTTCCAGTGGTTATGTATGGATGTGAGAGTTGGGCTGTGAAGAAGGCTGAGCGCCAAAGAATTGATGCTTTTGAACTGTGATGTTGGAGAAGACTCTTGCGAGTCCCTTGGACTGCAAGGAGATCAAACCAGTCTGTTCTAAAGGAGATCAGCCCTGGGATTTCTTTGGAAGGAATGATGCTAGGCTGAAACTCCAGTACTTTGGCCACCTCATGAGAAGAGTTGACTCACTGGAAAAGACTCTGATGCTGGAAGGGGTTGGGAGCAAGAGGAGAAGGGGGCAACAGAGGATGAGATGGCTGGATGGCATCACTGACTCGATGGACGTGAATCTGAGTGAACTCCGGGAGTTGGTGATGGACAGGGAGGCCTGGCATGCTGCGATTCATGGGGTTGCAGGTTGCAGAGTCGGATACGACTGAGTCACTGAACTGAACTGAACTGAACAACAGTGAGCTTTTCAGTGAGACCAAACAAGTTATTATAAACTTTAAAATATACTGTTAGCTCTATTAATTTTCTGGTGGAGTCTTTAGGGTTTTCTATGCAGAGGATCATGTCATCTGCAAACAGTGAGAGTTTTCCTTCTCCTTTTCCAATTTGTGTTCCTTTTATTTCTTTTTCTGCTCTGATTGCTGTGCCCGAAACTTCCAAAACTATGTTGAATAGTAATGGTGAAAGTGGTCACCCTATCTTGTTCCTGACTTTAGGGGACATGCTTTCAATTTTTCACCACTGAGGATAATGTTTGCTGTGGGTTTGTCATATGTATCTCTTATTATATTGAGGTATGTGCCTTCTATTCCTGCTTTCTGAGAGTTTTTATCATAAATGGATGTTGAATTTTGTCAAAGGCTTTCTCTGCATCTATTGAGATAATCTTATGGCTTTTATTTTTCAATTTATTAATGTGGTGTATTACATTGTTTGATTTGAAGATATTGAAGAATTCTTGCATCCCTGGGATAAAGCCCACTTGGTCATGGTGTATGATCTTTTTAATGTGTTGTTGGATTCTGATTGCTAGAATTTTGTTAAGGATTTTTACATCCCTGTTCATCAGTGATATTAGCCTGTAGTTTTCTTTTTTGTGGCATCTTTGTCAGGTTTTGGTATTAGTGTGACGGTGGCTTCATAGAATGTTGGAAGTTTACCTTCCTCTGCAATTTTCTGGAAGAGTTTGAGTAGGATAAGTGTTAGCTATGGACACCTTATCTTTGACAAAGAGGCAAGATTATACAATCGATTAAAGACAATCTCTTTAATGAGTGGTGCTGGGAAAACTGGTCAACCACTTGTAAAAGAATGAAACTAGAACATTTTCTAACACCATACACAAGAATAAACTCAAAATGGATTAAAGATCTAAACAAAAGACTAGAAACTATAAAACTTCTAGTGGAGAACATAGGCAAAACACTCTCTGACATACATCACAGCAGGATCCTCTGTGACCGCCTCCCAGAATATTAGAAATAAAAGCAAAAATAAACAAATGGGACCTAATTAAACTTAAAACCTTTTGCACAAAAAAGGAAACTATAAGCAAGGTGAAAAGACAGCCTTCAGAATGGGAGAAAATAATAGCAAATGAAGCAACTGACAAACAATTAATCTAAAAATATACAAGCAACTCCTGCAGCTCAATTCCAGAAAAATAAATGACCCAATCAAAAAACGGGCCAAAGAACTAAATAGACATTTTTCCGAAGAAGACGTACAGATGGCTAATGAACACATGAAAAGATGCTCAACATCAGTCATTATCAGAGAAATGCAAATAAAAACCACAATGAGGTACCATTTCATAGCAGTCAGAATGGCTGTGATCCAAAAGTCTACAAGCAATAAATGCTGGAGAGGATGTGGAGAAAAGGGAACCATCTTACACTGTTGGTGGGAATGCAGACTAGTACAGCCATTATGGAGAACAATATGGAAATTCCTTAAGAAACTGGAAATAGAACTGCCTTATGACCCAGCAATCTCACCGCTGGGCATACACACTGAGGAAACCAGAACTGAAAGAGATACATGTACCCCAATGTTCATCACAGCACTGTATGTAATCATCAGGACATGGAAGCAACCTAGATGTCCAACAGCAGATGAATGGCTAAGAAAGCTGTGGTTCAGTTCAGTTCAGTCTCTCAGTCGTGTCCGACGCTTTGCGACCCCGTGAATCGCAGCACGCCAGGCCTCCCTGTCCATCACCAACTCCCGGAGTTCACTCAGACTCACGTCCATTGAGTCCGTGATGCCATCCAGCCATCTCATCCTCTGTCGTCCCCTTCTCCTGTTGCCCCCACTCCCTACCAGCATCAGAGTCTGTTCCAAGGAGTCAACTCTTCGCATGAGGTGGCCAAAGTACTGGAGTTTCAGCTATAGCAGCATTCCTTCCAAAGAAATCCCACAGTTAATCTCCTTCAGAATGGACAGATTGGATCTCCTTGCAGTCCCAATGGAGCATCATTCAGCCATTAAAAAGAATAAATTTGACTCAGTTCTAATGAGATGGATGAAATTGGAGCCGATTATACAGAGTGAAATAAGCCAGAAAGAAAAACACCAATACAGTATACTGACACATATATATGGAATTTAGAAGACAGTAATGATGACCCTATATGTGAGACAACAAAGAGACACAGAGGTATAGAGTGGACTTTTGGACTCTGAGGGAGAGGGAAAGGGTGGGATGGTTTGGGAGAATGGCAATGAAACATGTATATTTTCCTGTAAGAAACGAAGCGCCAATCTATGTTCAATGTAGGATGCAGGATGCATGGGGCTGATGCACAGGATGATTCAAGTAGAGGATGTGGGGTGGGAGGTGGGAGGGGGCTTCGGCATTGGGAGATTGTGTTCACCTATGCTGATTTGTGTCAATGTATGGCAAAACAAATACAGTATTGTAATTAAAAAAATAAATAAATTTAATTTAAAATAATAAAATAAAATAAATAAATTTATATTAAAAACAAAAATAAAAGACATAAATATAATTTGTCATATGTAAGTTTCCTGATAACCACAAAACAAAAAATTATAATTAACACATAAAAGATAAAGAAAAAAGAATATAAGCATAGTACTAAAGAAACTCATCAAAACACAAAGAAAGAGATTGAGAAAAAAAGGAAAAACTGCAAAAACAGCCAGAAAACAATTAATAACATGTCAAAACATACCTATCAATAATTATTTTAAATACTAATGGACCAGATTCTTCAATAAAAAGAAACAGACTAGCTTCATGGATAAAAACAAAAACCAAAACAAAAAAACTAGATCCATCTATATGCAGCCCATGAGAGGAACTCTTCAGAGTTAAGAACACACGGACTGAAAGTGAAGGAATTGAACTTTTAAAATCCATGTAAATGGAAGCTAAAAGAAAGCTGGAGTGGCTATACTAATATTATACAAAATAGATTTTTAAACAGAGACTGTTATTAGAGGAAAGGAAGCATGTTACATAATAATAAAGGAATCAACTTAATAAGAAGATATAATGTCTGTAAATATTTATGCACTAAACATAGGAGCACCTAAATATATAAAGCAAATATTAACAGGCCTACTAGGAGAAATATGCATTAATATGCAATTACTATGCAAAAATATGCATTACTATGCAATAATAGTAGCAAATTTTGTTACCCACATAGATCAGTGAATTACATCAGTGTGATTTTGATACTCCATTTACATCCAGACATAAAATCTATATGGAAACACTGGCATTAATTGACACATTAGACTAGAGAGTTTGAGCAGATATTTATAGAACATTGCAGACAAAAGCAAAAGAATATACATTCTTTTCAAGAATACACAGGACGTTTTCCAAGATGGAATACACATTTGGAGACAAACAAATCTCAAATTTAAGAAAACTGAAACTCTATCAAGCATTTTTTTTTTTAAATCACAGTTTATGAAGCTAGATGTGAGTTACTCAAATAAAATGTAAAGTTCACAAACATATGGAGACTGAACAACATACAACTGAACAACCAATGGGTCAAAGAAGAAATAAAAGGAGAAATGAAAAATTACCTTGGGACAAATGCAAATAGACATTTTATGACATGCAGTAGAAACAATTGTAAGAAGTTCACAATGATAAACACCTAACTCAAGGAACAAGAAAAATTTCAAATAAACAATATAACTTTACAGCTTGAAGAGCTAGAAAAGGAAGAATGAAATAAAGTTAGTAGACGGAAGGAACTAACAAATATTATACCCCCTCAAAAAAAAAAAAAAAGAAATAGACTGAAAAGACAATAGAAAAAAAAAAATCAAAGGAACTAACAGCAGGTTCTTTACGAAGAGAAACAAAATTAATACACCTTTAGATAGATTCAGCAAGGAATAAAAGAGAGGACTGAAATAAATTAAGAAATGAAAGAGGAGACTTTACAACTGATACTGCAGAAATAAAAAGGACTGTGAACAATGATATGATGCAATATGAGCAATGACATGTCAATAAATTGGACAACCTAGAAGAAATAAACTCTTAGAAACATACAACAGATAGATACAACCTACCAAGACTGTCTTAAACAGAAAATTAAAAAATCTGAACAGACCAATTACTAGTAAAGAGATTAAAGGAGTAATCAGAAACTTTCAACAAACAAAGTTTGAGGATCATACTGCTTCACTGGTTCAGTTCAGTTCAGTCACTCAGTCGTGTTCGACTCTTTGCGACCCCATGAATCGCAGCACGCCAGGCCTCCCTGTCCGTTACTAACTCCCGGAGTTCACTCAGACTCACGTCCATCCAGTCTGTGATGCCATTCAGCCATCTCATCCTCTGTCGTCCCCTTCTCCTCCTGCCTTCAATCCCTCCCAGCATTAAAGTATTTTCCAGTGAGTCAACTCTTCGCATGAGGTGGCCAAAGTACTAGAGTTTCAGCTTTAGCATTGTTCCTTCCAAAGAAATTCCAGGGCTGATCTCCTTCAGAACAGACTGGTTGGATCTCCTTGCAGTCCGAGGGACTCTCAAGAGTCTTCTCCAACACCACAGTTCAAAAGCATCAATTATTCATAAAAATAGTTATAGCTAATAAATGAATTCAGTGAAATTGCATGATTTAAAATCAATATACAGAAATCATTGCATTTCTATCCAGAAATAAGTGACTTTCTGAAAGAGATTATAAGAAAGAATTCCAGTAACAATTTCATTAAAAAGAATAAAATACTTAGGAATAAATGACTATTAAAGACTCTGAATGGTCAAAACAACCTTGAAAAAGAAGAAAAAGCTGGAGGAATTATGCAGAGTTCTAACTATATTGCAAAGTTTTACTAATTGAAACAATATGGTATTAGTGTAAAAACAGACTATTAGATCAATGGAATAGAATAGAAAGCCCAGAAATAAACTCATATATATATGGCCTATTAATTTATGACAAAGGAGTTAATAATATATATGGATAAAAGACAGTAAATAAATAACTATAATAAAAGATGTTTGTAACACTGGACAACAATATGCAAAAGTTTGAACTGGATCACTCTATTATACCATACTTAAAATGGATTAGGGCTTGAACCTAAGACATGAAATTTTCAAACTCCTTATAAGAAAAATAGGCAATAAAGGTCCTTCACATAGGTCTTGGTGATGACTTTTTGAATCTGATATCAAAAAGAAAAGCAACAAAAACAAGCAATTGAGACTGCATTAAATAAAAATACCTCTGTATATAGCAAAGGAACAGAAAGTGAAAGGCAACCTACTGAATGAGAGAAAATGCTTTCAAATTATATATCTGATAAGGGGTTAATATCCAAAATATGTAATGAACTCATACAACTAAAAATTACAAAAAGAAAATTCAATTTAAAAAATAGGCAAATGGTTTGAATAGATATTTTCCAAGAAAATATACAGATGATCGACATGTACATAAAAATATGCTCTACATCATCAATCATCAGGAAGATGCAAATAAAAACAGTGAAATATCATCTCACACCTGTTGAATGGCTACTATCAAAAAGACAACAAATAAGTGTCAAGAAAATGGACAAAAGGTATCCCTTATGAACTGCTCTCTAGGGAATATTAATTGATGTACCCATTATGGAAAACTGTATGGAAGTTCCTCAAGTATTAAAAGAACTGACATATGATCTAACAATTTAATTTCTGAATATTTATCCAAAGGAAAAAAGAAAAACATTACATCAAAATGATATATGCACCTCCAGGTTTGTGTGTGTGTATGTGTGTGTGCGTGCACATGTGTGCTCAGTTTTGTCTCAGTGTTTGTGACACTGTGGATTGTAGCCCACCAGGCTTCTCTGTTCATGGGATTTCACAGGCAAGACTACTGGAGTGGCTTTCATTTCCTACTCCAGGGGATCTTCCCAACCTAGGGATCGAACCTGTGTCTCTTCCATCTCCTGCGTTGGCAGGCAGTTTCTTTACCACTGTACCACCTCCAGGTTCATAGCAGGTTTATTTACAATTAGCAAAAATATGGAAACAATTTATGAGTCCATCAATGGGTGAATGGATAAAGAAGATGTGATACGAATAGAATACTCAGTTGAGTTTAGTAGCTCAGTTGTGTCTGACATTTTGCAACCCCATGGACTGAAGAAGGCTAGACCTCACTGTCCAGGGCTGATTTCCTTTAGGATTGACTGGTTTGATCTCCTTTCAGTCCAAGGGACTCTCAAGAATCTTCTCCAAAACCACACTTCAAAAGCATCACTTCTTCAGTGCTCAGTTTTCTCTATGGTACATCTCTCACATCCATACATGACTACTAGAAAAATAGCTTTGACTAGATGGACATTTGTTGGCAAAGTAATGTCTCTGCTTTTTAACATGCTGTCTAGGTTGCTCATGGCTTTTCTTACAAGGAGCAAGTGTCTTTTAATTTCATGGCTGTAGTCACCAAATGCAGTGATTTTGGAGCCCCCCAAAATAAAGCCTGTCACTGTATCCATTGTTTCTCCATCTATTTGCCATAAACTGATGGGACTGGATGCCATGATCTTAGTTTTCTGATTGTTGAGTTTTAACAAACCAGCTTTTTCACTCTCTCCTTTCATTTTCAGTTCCTCTTCCCTTTCTACTATAAGGGTTCTGTCATCTGCATAACTGAGGTTATTGATATTTTCCCCTGCAATCTTGATTCCAGCTTGTGCTTCATCCAGCCTGGTATTCCTCATGATGTACTCTGCATACAAATTAAATAAGCAAGGTGATGATATACAGCCTTCACATACTCTTTTCCCAATTTGGAACTAGTCCATTTTTGGATGTCTGGTTCTAATGGTTGTTTCTTGACCTACATAGAGATTTCTCAGGAGGCAGGTCAGGTGGTCTGGTACTCCCATCTCTACGAATTTTCCACAGTTTGTTGAGCTCCACACAGTCAAAGGTTTTGGCGTAGTCACTAACCAGAAGCAGATGTTTTCCTGAAACTCTGTTGCTTTTTCTATGATCCTACATATGTTGGAAACTTGATATGTGGTTCCTCTGCCTTTTCTAAATCCAGCTTGAATATCTAGAAGTTCTTAGTTCACGTACTGTTGAAGCCTTGTTTAGAGAATTTTCAGCATTACTTTGTTAGTGTATGAGATGAGTCCAATTTTGTGATAGTATGAGATGAGCTGGATTGCATCACCGACTCAATGAACATGAGTTTGGGTAAACTCTGGGAGCTGGTGATGGATAGGGAGGCCTAGTGTGCTGCAATTCATGGGGTCAAAAGAGTCGGACACGACTGAGCGACTGAACTGAGCTGAATTTGAATATTCTTTGGCATAGCTTTTATTGGGGTTGGAATGAAAACTGACCTTTTCCAGTCCTATGATCACTGCTGACTTTTCCAATTTTGCGGGAATATTGAATGCAGCACTTTAACAGCATGTTCTTTAGAATTTGGAACAGTTCATCTGGAATTCCATCACTTCCACTAGCTTTGTTCGTTTTGATGCTTCCAAAGGACCACTTGACTTCACACTCCAAGGTATCTGGCTCTAGTTGAGTGATCACAGCATTGCCCTTATTTGGGTCATTAAGATATTTTTGGATAGTTCTTCTGGGTATTCTTGCCACCTCTTCTTAATATCTTCTGCTTCTGTTAGGTCCATACTGTTTCTGTCCTTTATTGTGCCCATCTTTGCATGAAATATTCCCCTGGTTTCTCTAATTTTCTTGAATACATCTCTATTATTTCCCATTCTATTTTATTCCTCTATTTCTTTGCACTGATCACTGAGAAGTCTTGCTTTCTGATCTTTCCTTGCTATTCTTTGGAACTCTGCATTCAAATGGGTATATCTTTCATTTTAACCTTTGATTTAGCCTCTCTTCTTTTCACAACTATTTGTAAGGCCTCCTCAGAAAACCATTTGGCCTTTTTGCATTGCTTTTTCTTGAGGATGATCTTGATTACTGCCTCCTATACAATATCACAAACCTCTGTCCATAGTTCTTCATTCACTCTATCAGAACTAATACCTTCAATTTATTTTTCACTTCCACCGTATAATCATAAGGGATTTGATTTAGGTCATACCTGAATGCTCTATTGGCTTTCCCTACTTTCTTCAATTTAAGTCTTAATTTGGCAATAAGGAGTTCATGATCTGAGACACAGTCAGCTCCTGGTCTTGTTTTTGCTGACTGTAGGGAGCTTCTCTCTTTCGTGCAAAGAATATAATCAGTCTGATTTCGGTGTTGACCATCTGGTGATGTCCATGTGTAGAGTCTTCTCTTATGTTGTTGGAAGAGGGTGTTTGCTATGACCAGCATGTTCCCTTGGAAAAACTCTGTTAGCCTTTGCCCTGCTTCACTTTGTACTCTAAGGCCAAACTTGTCTGTTACTCCAGGTATCCCTTAACTTCCTACTTTTGCATTCCAGCCCCCTATAATGAAAAGGAAATCTTTTTGGTTTTAGTTCTAGAATGTCTTGTAGGTCATCATAGAACCTTTCAACTTCAGCTTCTCTGGCATTAGTGGTTGGGGCATAGAGTTGGATTACTGTAATATCAAATGGCTTGCCTTGGAAACAAGAGATCATTCTGTCATTTTTGAGATTGTACCCAATTACTGCATTTCAGACTTTTTTGTTGACTACGAGTGTGATTTCATTTCTGCTAAGGGATTCTTGCCCATCATAGTAGATATAATGATCATCTGAATTAAATTTGCTTATTCTGGTCCATTTTAGTTCACTGATGCCTAAAATGTCAATGTTCACTCTTGCTATTACCTGTTTGACAACTTCCAATTTACTTTGATTCATGGACCTAACATTCCAGGTTTCTAAGCAATACTGTTCTTTAAAGTATTGGACTTTACTTCCATAGAATATTATTTGGCCATATGAATGAAATCATGTCACTTGTGAAACCATAGATAGACTTAAAGGCATTCATGCCAAATGAAATAATTTAGAGAAATCAAATAATGTATTATCTCTCCTATATGTAGAATCTAAAGCAAACAAACAAAGCACATATATACAGAGACTGGTGTTTGTCAAAGTTGGAGGTAGGAGGTAAGAAATGGGTCAAATTTTTGTTCTGTTTTTAGCTTAAGTAAATTAAAAAAAAAACTACTTAAATGTTCTTAAAATATATTTCTTGTTAATTCTCCTGAATAATTTTGTTAGTTTCACATTTTAGTAATTTAGATGCCTAGGAATTCTTTCATTTAAAACTTCTCAAGCTTGATTAATCTAAATTTCAGTCAACATGTTTCCTTTTATTTAATTTCCAACATTGCAATTAGATTCCTCAGTGGCCTCCAGCCATGACCTATGTATTTATTCTCCGAGCCTTGACTAGTGTTATTTATCCAACAACAAATTCTCTTAATTACACAGACAGACTAATTAAACAATCTCTCTTTGAATTTTTACAGAATTATTTTCATGTGCAACTAATGTGACACACAATTTACTGCCAGCTACAATTGTTTTTCTTTTTAAATATATGTGATCTATTTTTAAATTGGATTTTAAAAAATGAGAAAGAAAATCTTATGTTTACCACATCAGATATACCACAGATATTGTACAAAATATAAATACTTATATTTTTCCATGAATATCTCCTTCCAGTACCCTTTATTACAGATCTCAAAATTATTTCTTCTTTTTTACTGATGTTCATGTCCCTAGAAAGCACTGATTTCTGAGAAGTGTGTCTCATGAGAAATGCTAAAAGTACAGATTATACAGTTTTTATTTATTTTCATCATTCCAAATTAGAAACAAGTACTGAAATCTTAACTGGAACATGAGAGCTCCAAAAAAATTGTTTTAAGCTTATGACAATCAAATGTTTCTCTTAGCACAAAAATTTTCTTATACTTCATGTTACATGTAGAACTGAAAAATACACAAATTCTCCATACTTTTGTGGTATTATGTGAATTACAATGTTAATCCACTTGAATCTGGGCTGGCCCTGTGACTGGCCCATTGAAGGCATCAGGAGTAATAGCATAGCATTTGTAATCCAGGACTCAACAGGCATTGTCACTGCCATGTAAATAAGCCTGGGCTAGAAGGCTAGATGGGAGACTATGAGACGCTCAACTGTGCCATTCCAATCAAGTCATCCAAAACCAGCGAAACCAGAGGGAGCAAGCCAACTAGAACAAGGCCTGCAAAGATCAGCAGAACACTGGAATAAAATTAACTGGGGAACTCCTACAAGGAGCAGGACTGACTCTTAATGAAGGAACATATAATACCTGCTAGTAGAAGGATCTGGCAACATTCGCCTGGGTGGAATTTTCAAATTGAAACTAGTGATTGCTGAGTGTTTTATATTCAACCTTTCTCAAATGAGATATCCCAACTAAAGACTTAAGCAGATATCAGAATCACAATGAATATTAGCAAGTGGTTTTGCCATGAAATTATTCTAAAACAGCATTTGTTCACTAGTTTCTGGTCAGATATTCTACACCTAATTGCTGTGCCACTTGAATAGCTTTTGATATTTATTTCTTTACCTTCTATTTTTCCAAGTAAAAAAAAATTCTGTTTATTCAATTCTTTTTTAAAGAATCCTTTTCTTACTTTTATCATCCTCTATATCTTCCTCTAGACACAAAAATCTTTCACGGTCTCCCTCAAATACTGGGGACAGAACAAAAGTCACCCCAAAGATACTCTGATAGGAGTACAGAATTCAAAAGGAACTACCTCTTTCCATTTTTTTTTTTCAGCTATTATGATGGCTTACTGAACTTATTTTTCCCACATGAATCATAATCAGGCCAAGGGTCTCATTCATAGTCTTCTTCAGCTGCTGTGCAAACAGACTTCAGTTTCAGTTCAGTCCCTTAGTCTTGTCCAACTCTTCGCAACTCCATGGACTGCAGCATGCCAGGCCTCCCTGTCCATCATCAACTCCTGGAGTTTACTCAAACTCATGTCCACTGAGGCAATGATGAAATCCAACCATCTCATTCTCTGTGGTCCCCTTCTCTTCTACCTTCAATCTTTCTCAGCCTCAGGGCATTTTCAAATGAGTCAGTTCTTTGCATCATGTGGCCAAACTTTTGGAGTTTCAGCTTCAGCATCAGTCCTTCCAATGAAAACTCAGGACTGATTTCTTTTAGAATGGATTGGTTGGGTCTCCTTGCTGTCCAAAGGAGTCTTAAGAGTCTTCTCCAACACAACAGTTCAAAAGCATCAATTTTTTGCTCAGCTTTCTTTATAGTCCACCTCTCACATCCATACATGACTACTGGAAAAACCATAGCTTTGACTAGACAGACCTTTGTTGATAAAGTAATGTCTCTGCTTTTTAATATCCTGTCTAGGTTGGTCATAGCTTTCCTTTCAAGAAACAAGCATGTTTTAATCTCATGTCTGTAGACACCATCTTCAGAGATTTTGGAGCCCCCTCCCCCAAAAAAATTCTGTCACTGTTTCCATTGTTTCCCCATCTACTTACCGTGAACTGCAATTTAGATAGCATATTAAAAAGCAGAGACTTTGCCAACAAAGGTCGGTCTAGTCAAGGCTACAATTTTTCCAGTGGTCATGTATGGATGTGAGAGTTGGACTGTGAAGAAAGCTGAGCACCGAAGAATTGATGCTTTTGAACTGTGGTGTTGGAGAAGACTCTTGAGAGTCCCTTGGACTGCAAGGAGATCCAACCAGTCCATTCTGAAGATCAGTCCTGGGTATTCATTGGAAGGACTGATGTTGAAGCTAAAACTCCAATACTTTGGCCACCTGATGCGAAGAGCTGACTCTTTGGAAAAGAATCTGATTCTGGGAGGGATTGAGGGTAGGAGGAGAAGGGGACAACAGAGGATGAGATGGCTGGATATTATCACCAACTCAATGGACATGAGTTTGTGTAAACTCCGGGAGTTGGTGATGGACAGGGAGGCCTGGCATGCTGCAATTCATGGTGTCGAAAAGAGTCGGACACAACTGAACTGAACTGATGGGACCAGGTGTCATGATCTTAGTTTTATGAATGTTGAGTTTTAAGCCAACTTTTTCATTCTCCTCTTTCACTTTCATCAAGAGGCTCTTTAGTTCTTTGCTTTCTGCCATAAGTGTGGTGTCATCTGCATATATGAGGTTATTGATGTTTCTCTCAGAAATCTTGATTCCAGCTTGTGATTCATCCACCCAGTGCTTCTCATGATCTACTCTGCATATAAGTTAAATAAGCAGGCTGACAATATATATCCCTGATGTACTCTGTTCCCAATTTGGAACTGGTCTGTTGTTCCATGACCAGTTCTCACTGCTGCTTCTTCACCTGCATAGAAATTTCTCAGGAGGCAGGTCAGGTGGTCTGGTATTTCCATTTCTAAGACTTTTCCACAGTTTATTATGATCCACACAGTCAAAGGCTTTGGCATAGTCAATAAAGCAGAAGTAAATGTTTTTCTGGAATTCTTTTGCTTTTTGATGATCCAGCGGATATTGGCAATTTGATTGCTGGTTCCTTTGCCTTTTCTAAATCGAGCTTGAACATCTAGAAGTTCACGGTTCATGTATTGTTGAAGCCTGACTTGGAAAATTTTGAGCATCACTTTGATCTTGATGAAAGTGAAAGTGGAGAGTAAAAAGTTGGCTTAAAGCTCAACATTAAGAAAACTAAAATCATGGCATCTCCCTGAATCATCCCGTGCATGAGGGGGCTTCGGCATTGGGAGATCGTGGACACCTGTGGCTGATTCATGTCAATGTATGGCAAAACAAATACAGTATTGTAATGTAGAATAAAGTATTTAAAAAATAAAATTCTAAAAAAAAATAAAGATATTCTGTTTTGAGGAAAAAAAAAATCATGGCATCTGGTCCCATCACTTCATGAAAAATAGATGTGGAAACAATGTCAGATTTTATTCTGAGGGGCTCCAAAATCACTGCAGGTGGTGATTGCAGCCATGAAATTAAAAGATGCTTACTCCTTGAAAGGAAAGTTATGACCAACCTAGATAGTATATTAAAAAGCAGAGACGTTACTTTGCCAACAAAAGTCTGTCTAGTCATGGCTATGGTTTTTCCAGTGGTCATGTATGGATGTGAGAGTTGGACTGTGAAGAAAGCTGAGCACCAAAGAACTGATGCTTTTGAACTGTGGTGTTGGAGAAGACTCTTGAGAGTCCCTTGGACTGCAAGGAGATCCAACCATTCCATCCTAAAAGAGATCAGTCTTGGGTGTCCCTTGGAAGGACTGATGCTGAAGCTGAAACTCCAGTACTTTGGGCACCTTATGTGAAGAGTTGACTCATTGGAAAAGACTCTGATGCTGGGAGGGATTAGGGGTAGTAGGAGAAGGGGACAACAGAGGATGAGATGGCTGGATGGCATCACCAACTCGATGGACATGAGTTTGGGTAAACTCTGGGAGTTGGTGATGGACAGGGAGGCCTGGAGTGCTGCGATTCATGGGGTCACAAAGAGTCAGACACAACTGAGCGACTGAACTGAACTGAACTTGCTAGCGTGTGAGATGAGTGCAATTGTGCTGTAGTTTGAACATTGTTTTGCATTGCCTTTCTTTTGGACTGGAATGAAAACTGACATTTTCCAGTCCTGTGGCCACTGCTGAGCTTTCCAAGTTTCCTGGCATATTGAGAACAGCACTTTCACAGCATCATCTTTTAGCATTTGAAATAGCTCAACTAGAATTCCATCACCTCCACTAGCTTTGTTCATTCAGTTCAGTTCAGTTCAGTTCAGTTCAGTCACTCAGTCGTGTCCGACTCTTCACGACCCCATGAATTGCAGCATGCCAGGCCTCCCTGTCCATCACCATCTCCCGGAGTTCACTCAGACTCACATCCATTGTGATGCTTCCTAAGGTGCAAACAGACTAGCATAGGAGTTTCTAGATGTCTATACACAGTACTACTATTTTAATCTTGTAACAGGTTGCAGACTGAATAGAAATTTTAAAATATTGCTTTTATTGGGTTGACCAAAACATTTATTCAGATTTTTACCTAACACCTTATAGAAAAACCCAAACAATCTTATTAGCCAAGCCAACATAACCATACTCTTTGCTTTACTAGTGGTGCTGTAGTGTGCTTAGTTGCTCATTCATGACTTATTCCTTGTGACCACATGGACTGTAGCCCACCAGCCTCCTCTGTCTAAGGGGATTCTCCAGGCAAGTATACTGGAGTGGATTGTCATGCCATCTTCCAGTGGATCTTCCCAACCCAGTGATTGAACCCATGTCTCCTGCATTGCAGGTGGATATTTTACCATCTGAGCCATCAGGGAAGCCCTATTTGGTGGTAAAGGATGAGAAAATAAACATTTTGACCTTTAAAGTATTTAATGTGTACAGAGTCATTCTGAGCCTTGGGCTACAGCGCTGGAGACCCCCAAAGAGACCAACACTGATATAAACACTGGCACATTTTAGATATGGTCATTGTAACAGGTGTTAATTTATCTAACTAAGCTGAGATCTACTCCACATTTCTATTTCTGAGACAAATAATTTTTTGAGAAACTTTACCAAACATCTGACAAAAGTAGATATGCAATGTTTATGTCCCCAAATGTGTAATCTAATACACTATTGTAAAAATAACTGGATTAATGTCATAGGACTAATTTTTATTCACAGTAAATCTATAATTATTGTCCACTACTAACCAACATAATGCCAGTAGGTTCAAAGTTATTGGGTTAAACACAGCACACAGACTCATAAAAAGGAACCTATGGTCATCTAGACAATGAATGATCCATGTGTGGTGTAACTAACACTATTTACCAAGAAAAATATGTATTCCCTTTTTTTTTTAACTATTACTAACCTCATTTTACAACCTCCCTGGCAGTTGAACATTGTTATATGATTAATTTTTAACCTCCTGTGAAATATGAACAAAAGTGAGTTCTGCTACATAACAGCACACTCTTTTAAGAAAGACAACATGTTCTTTTTTCTCCTTCAGTTTTCAGAGGGGCTGATGATTAATAGGGCTCCTGGAAAGGCAGAGCCACATCACAGAGGCACCCTGCATCTGGATCACCACACTGATAATAATAATGTGCAATGAGAAATATCTGCTTTTAGAGAGACACACATGAGGATGTGTGTGTGTGTGTGCATGCATACACACGTGTGTGTGCACATGCACATGAGTAGCAGATGGGGTGCTTGAGTCATTATTTAATCTTGGGCTACTATTACAGAAATGTAGTTAAAAGTAATACCATTTGAATAAATGATAGATCTTCTTTCCCAAGAGATTTTTGCTTCATGCTTAAGAAATTTATTGGTAACATTCTTAATTTATCTATAGCACACCTTCAATCAAAGCAAAGCTTTTGATAGGAGAAAAAAAATCTATGTTATTCTGAAGTATTTACATATGGTTATTTTCTAACCTTGTTTCTTCTTCCACAAGTCAACTCTTTATATAGTTATACTTAGCTTCCTATGTGGTGTTCAGGCCTAGATGAACAATGGCTAAATGTTTAGGTAGGCGTGAAGCAGGGAGGCCAGGTTCTAAACTCACAGTATATACTAACACCCAATTCCATATGTAGGGACTGTGTTTTATGTCTCAGTGAAACTACAGAAGATTTATGCTACACTGTGAGACAGGACATGGCACTTTGGATCCTATGTCAGTCATCTCTGGGACTGCGGACAATGGTCTCTCTCCAACACACACACAATGCTCCTGACTATGCCTCAAACCAGAGAACAACTACCTGGGACCATCCAAGGTGAGAGAGGCTCCATCTCTACTATGTGTGTATATGAGAGGTAAACAGACAGAGAGATATTTTTATAAGGAATTGTCTCAAAACCCCAAGACGTATAGTTGACAAACTGGCAACCCTGGAAGGCTGATGGTACAGTTTCAGTCTGAAAGCCGGAAGGTGGAGACATGGAAGACCTAATGTTTTAACTGAGTTTGAGAGGAAAAAAAAAAAAAAGTGTCCCACCTTGAAGGCAGTTGGGTAGGAGGAATTCCCTCTTATCAGCATAGCTTCAGTGTTTTCTCCAACTGGGGTCTTCAACTTATTGGATGAAACCCGCCCATATTAGGAAAAGCAATCTGCTTTACACAGTAAACCAATTCTAAATATTAAAATCATCCAAAACTACCCTCACAGACACATCAAGATAATGTCTTACTGAACACTGAGCCCTCTGTAGTGCAGTCAAGTTGATGCATAATGAGCTATCACAGTACTTACAACAATATTGGTATATCTCATAGACATTGCATGTTCTAGATCACCACAATACAGGGTGTATCACAATGAAGTCAAACAATTTATTTTGTTTCCTAGTGTATATAAAAGTTATATTTATATTACACTGTTGAGCCTTTTTTGCAGCCTCTTGTCTCCAGCTGTGCATATAATTGGCAAGTTGACTTCTAGAAAGTAGATTTCATCTATAAAAGATCTTAGCTGACATCCTTTTGAAGCTTACTACTACTCTTCTGTGTTTTTGATGGACTTCCCTGGTAGCTCAGACGGTAAAGTGTCTGCCTACAATGTGCGATACCAGGTTTGATCCCTGGGTCATGAAGACCCCTGGAGAAGGAAATGGCAACCCACTCCAGTATTCATGCCTGTAAAATCCCATGGACCAAGGAGCCTGGTGGTCAATAATCCATGGGGTCGCAAAGAGTCAGACATGACTGAGTGACTTCTGTGTGTGTGTGTGTGTGTGTGTGTGTGTGTGTGTGTGCGCTCTATTAAGTGTACAATAGCATTATGTCTTTTAAATGTAAATAGCTACTTAAAACCACTTTATTGTTAAAATATGCAAGCCATTGTCT
The DNA here is from genome assembly GCA_917880005.1 of Nanger dama. NCBI lineage: Eukaryota > Metazoa > Chordata > Mammalia > Artiodactyla > Bovidae > Nanger > Nanger dama. Next base: position 99,305,031 of record CAKJTW010000001.1, read on the forward strand.
AAGCCTTCAACAAGTCGTAATCTTTTTGGTGATGGAAGGTCTTGACTCTGCTGATGGCTGTTGACTGTTCAGGATGATGCTTGATGAAGTTTGGAATGGCTGTGGCAGGTTTTTAAAATTAGATAACAATGAAGTACACTGCATGGATTAACTCTTTCATGAGTGATTTCTCTGTAGCATATAAGTAAACTGTTTTATCATGAGATGCAATTTGCCACATCTTCAGTCTCCACTTTATAATTTTAGTTCTCTTGCTATTTTCCCCACATTTGCAGTTAAAACACTAACATGGAAGAGCAATAATCACAGATCACAATAACATATATAACAGTAATGAAAAAAAGTTCTGAAATATTGTAAGGATTACCAAAATATTATGCAGAGACATGAAGTAACAAAACACTATTGGAAAATGGCATCAGTGAACTTGCTTACCACCACAGGGTTTGCCACAAACCTTCAATTTGTAAAAGCAAACAAACAGACAACAACAACAAACACATATTTACAAAGTGCAATAATCTGAAGCCTGGTTAAAGGAACTATGCCTGTCTCTAATATATAGGGTTAATTTGAGCATTAGATGAAAGAACATATGTAAGTGCCATAGAATGAAAGCTTAAGATCTAAATTACCATCTGTTTTTTCTTTCTGTTGAGATATTCTGGTTCAGACGGTTAAGTGTCTGTTTACAGTGTGGGAGATCTGGGTTCAATCCCTGGGTTAGAAAGATCCCCTGGAGAAGGAAATGGCAATCCACTCCAGTACTATTGCCTGGAAAATCCCTGGAGGGGCCTGGTAGGCTACATGTAGTCCATGGGGTCGGAAAGAGTCGGACACGACTGAGCGACTTCACTTCACTTCACATCTCAACTACATGCACACAAAAAATAATTGTTGATTTTGCTTTTTATTTTTCTGAAGATTTCATTGCCAAAATTGTTTGCTGGAGCAAGATTAAGAATAAAGGACTGAGTATTTTATAAATATGAATTAATCCACACCGGTAGTGGTTATATCATGCTCGTCGTGCACAGGGGCTCAATCATGTCTGACGCTTTGTGACCCCATAGACTGTAGCCTGCCAGTCTCTGTCCATGGGATTTTTCAGGCAAGGACTGGAGTAGGTTGCCATTTCCTCCTCCAGGGGATCTTTGCCACCCAGGGGCTGAACCTGCATTTCTTGCATTGGCAGGTGGATTGTTTACCACTGAGCCACCTGGGAAGCCAGGGGATATATCACCTTTCATTAAAGTACTGATTCATCGTCTATGTCTAAACCAACATTAAAATGAGCAGATTAAAATAATCACATTTTGCTTGCTTTCAGTGTTCTGGTAACTTTTACTTTTTTCATCATTATTTACTGAGTATTTACCATAGCCAAACTTGAATTTATAAATAGAAGTTAGGTTGCTCTCACAATTACTTATTTCATCTTCAGTTCAGTTCAGTCACTCAGTCGTGTCCCACTCTTTGTGATCCCATGAATCGCAGCACGCTAGGCCTCCCTGTCCATCACCATCTCCCGGAGTTCACTCAGACTCACATCCTTCGAGTCAGTGATGCCATCTAGCCATCTCATCCTCTGTTGTCCCCTTCTCCTCCTGCCCTCAATCCCTCCCAGCATCAGAGTCTTTTCCAATGAGTCAACTCTTCGCATGAGGTGACCAAAGTAATGGAGTTTCAGCTTTAGCATCATTCCTTCCAAAGAAATCCCAGGGCTGATCTCCTTCAGAATGGACTGGTTGTATCTCTTTGCAGTCCAAGGGACTCTCAAGAGTCTTCTCCAACACCACAGTTCAAAAGCATGAATTCTTTGGCTCTCAGCCTTCTTCATAGTCCAAATATCACATCCATACATGACCACAGGAAAAACCATAGCCTTGACTAGATGGACCTTAGTTGGCAAAGTAATGTCTCTGCTTTTGAATATGCTATCTAGGTTGGTCATAACTTTTCTTCCAAGGAGTAAGCGTCTTTTAATTTCATGGCTTCAATCACCACTTGCAGTGATTTTGGAGCCCCCAAAATAAGGTCTGATACTCTTTCCACTGTTTCCCCATCTATTTCCCATGAAGTGACGGGACCAGATGCCATGATCTTTGTTTTCTGAATGTTGAGCTTTAAGCCAACTTTTTCACTCTCCACTTTCACTTTCATCAAGAGGTTTTTAGTTCCTCTTCTCTTTCTGCCATAAGGGTGGTGATTAGGTTGCAATTAATTCTTACAAATGAAATTATATATTATTTGTAGATACTTTTTTTTTTGGTATAGAAAATTGAAGCAAATAAAAGTTGGTAGATTCTGCCACTGCAATAGGATACATAAACATCACAACATCAGCCTTAAGCAGTGATCCAACTACTCTTTAGTCACCTGGTTGGAATATATTTAATAAGCAATTATTGCAAAAATTAGCAATAATTAAATATCATGTTGTAAAATCAGTTCTATTGTACCTTCTGATATTATTCTTAAATTATGTGCTACTCTTAAATATATATGCTTTATTTTCCTTATTTGCATCTTAGCTAAATATATCTCACCCCTGAATTTCTTCTGAGCTCAGATATAGCTGTACTGACTTTTAAAGTATACTTCCATTTATTTTTCCACACTGGGATCATATATAATTACACAGAGAGATATACTTCAAAAAAATTGTAGTGCTACCCAGAGTGTCTAAGATATTCTTCCTTTCAGATGTATGAAATAAACTGTGTTTGAACTTTGGAAGTCTGTTTTCCGAAACTCTAAGGTCCATGAGTAATTATGACCTGTCTTCATTTGCATAACTGAAATAAACCTGAATATGCCATCATTATGATTATTTATTCCCTAGGTTACTATCATTCCCTCTTCACCAAGTAATCCCTTCTTGTTTATTCCTTGAGGTTGCTTGAAAAACCTTTCACTAAAAAAATATGTTTTAATTTCCCTATAATTAGAATTAAAATGTTTCAATATCTTTTACTACAATGTAAAGTAACAGAATGCATGACCTTATCCTAATCCTCAGAAAATATACAATTGTCATTAAGTGAGTTAAAATGAAAACAAATCCATGACCTCCATAACTACTTGGAAGAACTTTGTGCTAATCCTCAATGTTTGGAAAGCTATTGTATTTATATCTGCCATTGTCAGAAAAAAATAAAAGTTTCAGCAATATAAGGAATTAGTTAGATTATTTTGTTTTACCAAATAGGGCATCTCAAGCAATTGCTGAATGGACAGATTTCCATTCACAGTGGCTTGCCTTGGAGTCAGCTTTGTAATCTGTTTTAGGAAAATATTAGCCATATACTCTTTACAGCTTGGTTGTTTTAAGTCTGCTGCTGCTGCTGCCTGCTAAGCCACTTCGGTCGTGTCTGACTCTGTGTGACCCCATAGACGGCAGCCCACCAGGCTTCCCCACCCCTGGGATTCTCCAGGCAAGAACACTGGAGTGGGTTGCCATTTCTTTCTCCAAAGCATGAAAGTGAAAAATGAAAGTGAAGTCGTTCAGTCATATCAGACTCTTAGCGACCCCATGGACTGCAGCCTACCAGGCTCCTCCATCCATGGGATTTTCCAGGCAAGAGTACTGGAATGGGGTGTCATTGCCTTTTCCATGTTTTAAGTCTACATCCATAATAAAATTCAGTCATGTCCTACTCTTCACAACTCCATGGCCTATATAGTTCATGGAATTCTGTAGGCCAGAATACTGGAGTGGGAGGTCTTTACCTTCTCCAAGGGATATTCCCAATCCAGGGATTGAACCCAGGTCTCCTGCACTGCAGGCAGATTCTTTACCAGCTGAGCCACAAGGGAACCCCATAATAAAATCACTTTCATCTTTTCATTTGAATCTTCCCCAACACTGATGTAGTCAACTATGGGAAGAAATTGAGGCAGCTGATATAAGTCAATTACCATGATACAGACCTCTAATACATTTCTGTATTCTTCTCTTGGGTTTCCAGATATAATTTTAACTGAGTGTCTCCTTGACATATTCTGCTGCTCCAGTCACGCTTTCTATTGTATTTGTTTTATTGTTGCTGTTGTTTGTTTTTGCTGTTTTTTTTTTTAACAAAGAGAATGAACAGTATCTTTTCCTCTTTATGCATTCAACACACATTCACAAGAAGTATGTTTTAGTTACTTTTACAAAAGAAATATAAGGGTAAACTTTGGACACTACTAGTTTAGACATCACTACAGAAAAGCATTGACAAAAAATTTATTTAAGAAATCCACCACCCTGACTTCTTCAATACCTCTGATGCTAAAGCTGAAACTCCAGTACTTTGGCCACCTCATGTGAAGAATTAACTCATTGGAAACGACTTTGATGCTGGGAGGGATTGGGGGCAGGATGAGAAGGGGACAACAGAGGATGAGATGGCTGGATGGCATCACGGACTCAATGGACGTGAGTCTGAGTGAACTCCGGGAGGTGGTGATGGACAGGGAGGCCTGGCGTGCTGTGATTCATGGGGTCACAAAGAGTTGGACACGACTGAGCAACTGAACTGAACTGAACTTCCTATTCATAAGGCGGATTCAACACATTCAAGTCTCCTAAAAACTTCCGCATTATTTATGATTGTTGCCTATTCTCTTTTTCTGGAAATTCTCTTCTTGTGTACAAGGTACAATTTTCCTCCCATATTTATTTCACTTTTTACATTGCTTTCTTCCTCCAATCATCTCTTACATTTTTTTTTATCAAATCCTTTTATATGTATCTTCCTCTGTGACCTCACACACAATATCATTACATTCCATATAATCACAGATTAATCTCAGAGCAAGATCTCCAACTCAATCATTTCTGTTGTCTCATCACTAAAGTTTAATTCACATACAAAACACTTCCACATAGATATCTCAAAGCAAGATATTGATGATATGATCTTGTCCTCCTGTTTTCCTTGTCTCAGTGAATGGACTCACTCAGCCAGTATCACTCAAGGAAATAGTTTCTGATCTCACTCAACCTGTTCTTTGAATCAGCCACAAGGAGTTATAAAATTTATTCTCTTAACATCTCTTATATCCATTTCCTTCTCTCATTTTCATTGGTCATTACCCTAGTTTAGGATTTTTCATTTTAATCTGAACAACAGGACTAACCACCTAATAAATTTCACAGCCATTCTTGTGTTCCTCTCAATTCTCCACACCACAGCCAGAGCGATAGTCCCACAACGTTCATTGGCAAAGCCACGTCTCCCTTTATAGTTCTTCAGTGAGTTACTACAGGCTTAAATATTTTAACATGGAGCCAAAGATGTTTCATGCTCTAGCTGGTACCCACTTTTATAGTTTTTATCTCCTGGCAATTCTTTAGCTATTTCTTCTTTCTTATCAACACAAAACTCTGGAATTTCCTTAGAAATGCCTGCTGTTGGGAAAGCAACTCATTTTGCACTATGCTTTCCACTTTGTATCTACTGCCTGCTCCACAACATATGTATGTGTTTCCCAGTAGCCAAACAAGCTTTGTAATTCAGGTATGAGTGTGTGAATGTATGTGTGTGGATGTGTTATCCACCTCAGTGGTGTTTCTCTTATCCCATCCATATTCATGTGCATACTTAAGTGCAGAACTCATATTCATACCCATGCTTATTTATTCTCGATTTTAAGTACTCTTAAGTTAGACTGGCCCATATTTTTGTTCTCCTGCAGGGTAAAGTAAATAGCAAGAGACTATACATGTGTATTGCTTGAAAGGATAAGTAAAACTATAGTGAATAATACCTGAAGATATATCACAATGTATCATATTTAAATATCTCCTGAGAATAAGTAGATAAGACTTGTTTCATTCTCTTGTAACAGAAATATACCACCAGAAATGCAAATAATGCCTGTTAGAAGTGATTTATCTGCTTATCTTCATAACCACTGACACATGGGACACCTGGTTACAGAAATAGCCCATTTAAAAAATTGATTTCACTGAAGCTGTATTTGAAACTGTTGGCATATGTTGCCTCTGTATTCTCTCCCTCTCAGACAGTCCTTTCTCCATTCCATAGCATCCCACGATGCTCCTAGGGGGAACCCTTCCTTCATCCATTTATCTAGGTCTTCAGCTATTCATAGTGTCCTCTCTTCTGAGTACCCTTACTTAACAGTAATCCTCCCTTTGACACTGTGACCTACAAAGCTCTCATCTATTCCTATTGTTTTTGCAGATGGTAGTTAAAACCTTTATTTGAATAATATTTGCTTATTGCAATAGCCTCAGAAAGTTACTTTTTTTCTCACAAAACTTTTCTCTGGGGATAAGGTAAGAATTTTCCTAGATTTACACTATCCTTCCAGACATCAGCCTTACTTATTATTGTTCTTCTTTACATAAAACCATTTTCTAGGAGATTCAGACCACACAGCAAGGTTTTCACTGTCACCTCCTGTGGCAGAGAATGCCGAAGCTGGCCAATACTCCCATTTCTCCTCTTTCTCAAAGGTGGAGAGAGATACTCAATTCCCCAGCTCTCGTGCAGTCATGCTGTGCTTTCTTCTGAGTTGTAGGCAATGGAAAGTCACTGAACTTGAAGTGTACCATTTACAGGGCTGGCCTGTGAAACCTCATTTGAACTCTTCTCTCCTCCCTCTCTTCCCCCCTCTGTCAGCCAGATGAAGCAAATTCCCAGCTGCCCAAGGGCATGGACAAATCCTGGCTACCTCTATCACCCTGTCACACATTCATTTGGACATAGAGCTTTCTTCTTTTAATGAGAGAAATTTGAAGCTAATAAGAATAGGTATTGGACTTCCCTGATACAGGGGATGTGGGTTCAGTCCTTGGTGGGGGAACTAAGATCCCACATGCTTCAGAGGAACTAAGCCCTCCCACCACAACTACTGAAGTCTGCATGCTCTGGAGCTCAAGCACCACAAACAGAGAGGCCGTGACCACAGGGAAAAACCCTGTGACATGACGAAGATCCCACATGCTGTAACTAAGACCGAACGCAGCCAAATAAATCAATATTTCAAAAAATAATAGCTGTTGTTACTGTTCTTAATTAATGCGTATGTGTGTTAGTGACTTAGTGGTGTCCGACTCTTTGCAACTCCATGGACTGTAGCTCTCCAGGCTCCTCTGTCCGTAGGATTCTCCAGGCAGGAATACTGAAGTGGATTGCCATTCCCTTCTCCATAAGATTTTCCTGATCCAGGGATCGAACCCTGGTCTCCTGAATTGCAGGCAAATTCTTTACTGTTTGAGTTACAGGGACAAATACATCTTCTAAATACCAGGTTATAATCATTAATTCCAAGAAGAATGTAATGATTCACTCATTTTTTTCTATTTCCACAATTTTCATTATCCCAGATAACTTCATTACATTCTGAATTTCTTTATATTTTAATGGCTATAATTTCCCATACTTTTTCTTCAGTAAACTACCCCTAAGGCCAAAGGCAAGTTTTATAATCCTATAATCTGAACTATGTCCTAAATCCCTCTCTCTGATAGCAAATTCTTATCCCCATGAAGTATTTTCTTTTTCACTTAGCTTCATATTAAACCTCCCAATATATTTTTTCATACTTGGCTTTACTTTCCTAATGAACTTCATCATTATGTTTGGCCATTTCTTATTAGTGTTCTTGATATCTTCAGACTCCTGTTCTCCTGTATTTCTTCTATCTCTTTCTGAACATACCTGCAACCTGCAATATTTCTAATCACAAATACTTCCATCTTCTGAGTTGCTGAGCTTTCCTGGAGAAAAGTCACATAACTCTGCCAGATGGGGCAGATTTATAGTTTCCAATTTCAGTTGGGTCCTCAAAATTGCTGTCAGTTCATTTACTCAAACGACTCTGAGCTTAATGGCTCTGACCTCTGAAATGGTGTGAGCCCAGCTCTCGCTTCCTCAGCATTCTATACTTATTTCTGAGTATTTTTCACACACTGAGTTGTGAATTTATAAACTGTGATCCCCACACTGCATTACCCTGGTCTCTACTCCTACTCCAGCTTCCACTTGCCCACACCTACTCTGCACACAGTTGCTTGTGGAAATCTCACCACTGTCAGTCACTATCTTGATATCATAGCGTCACCACCAGGAATGCTATCACTCAATGCTCTGAGTATCTTTCTCCTCGCAGAGTTAGAATGATGCAAAACTCACCTTTGTGGCAGAAAAATATTTCCTCTCAACCTGTGATCATCTGAACATCAAAGTAGCTGGGTTCCCAGGAAGAGACTTGCATTATTTTCCAGTCGAATCCTGGGAACTTTGGCCCTCACCTCTTCACCTAGCTGCTCAAGTTTTTTCCCTGGTGCCACAGAGGAAATAGATATGTCATCATTTACCCTAAACTCTCTGTCTTTCCCCTCCAGCTCCTCCTCTAACAAAAATACCTTTTCTACTATTGGATATCAAAAAGATAATTGAAGACAAACAGAGATGGAGTGTCCAGGTTAGATTAATGGTGTGACAAACTGAAAAAAATGCACAATATAAATGTTGAGAATTATGCTTTATTTGGTGGGCAAAAATGAGGACTTGAAGTCCAAGAGTCAGCCTCTCAGGTATCTCTGAGAGACTACTCAGAAGCGGTAAGATAGAAGCCATGGTAAGACTAAATGGTTAGAACATCAAAAGATTACTGTTAATTAATGATCACAAGGTAATGAATTTAGCACTTTTCTATGTATGGGAAAGTGCAGAATCTGGACTCACTGAAGTCATCCATTTGATATGCACCTTCGCTATCTGCAGGCAGTATACTGTGATTTCTCCTCCTGAGGCTCCTCAGGTACACCTTCGGGGGTCATGACAGCAATGGCAGATTGCTTGATGGCAGGCATTCTGCTTCTACCCTGAGTCCCCTCAGAGCTCACACTCAGGGGGCGGCTGTAATGTGATGGCTTGATGGCTGCAACATTTGTTTACTGAAGTGGCAAGCAACAGTTTTTCACGGACACTGTTTCATTTTGGGTGTAACGAGTCAAATAGTCTTTGTTATCCTTCTCTGTGACCTCTCTATCAACTGATTATAAATGAAGACCACTCTATTCAAGGCTTCAAATAAAAATAATTTTGGATGTACAAACCTAGAGGGAAAAAACAGTTTCTCCTTGCATTCCTTCAAAAACATTCATTCATTAAACAAGCAATTTTCTTAGGGCTATACTAGCTGAGGTAGATGTACATATTTTCAATGCTTACTTTCTGTCTCCAAGGCAGGCACAATATAAGAATGCAGCTGTTCAGTAGAGAAATAAGTACAACAAAATGTTTAAATTGCTGTGATAAAAGTTGGTATAATATGAGGTCATAAAGAGGAGAGTAAATAATTTAATTTGAAATAGAAAACAAAAGCTTCTCAGAGAAAATGATATATGAGAAGTACAAATTTGATTTTGTAAGTAGTGGTTATCTCTCTTATATAAGATTTTTGAAAGCATCAGATTTTATAAAACACACAGAATCATTTTAACAAGTTTAAGAATGTAAAATATAATGGCTTTTTTTCCTACACAGATGAGTGTATACATAGTTACACAAGTATATGTAACAGAAGGTTAAAAGCCTCTGATGAAGACAGAATCTCTTTGTCATTGTTCTTATTCTTACCATGCCATGAATTGGTCCTGCCTCATCTATACAGTAAATATAATCCAACAATAGTTTTTCTCCTTCCCATCTGTTACTCACCTGAACTGAAATTTCATTATTTTAATTACAAACACTTAGAAAGCACCTATTTATGTGTAGGAACAGTGCTGTATGCTGCAATTGAGAAGACAAACGGGTGTGTGTGTGTGTGTGTGTGTGTGTGTGTGTGTGTGTGTGTTGACAGAGAGGTCTTGGTCTTTGTCCACGAGCAGTTTACATTATGATGTAAAGGAAAAAATATTTTCTTTTGAGACAGACCTTCCTTTATTATTCTCCAAAAGAGAACACTGGTATTTAGTTGTGTGTGTGTGTACGTTTAGTTACTCAGTTGTGTCCGACTCTGCAACCCTAGGGACCGTAGCCTGCCAGGCTCCTCTGCCCGGGATTCTTCCCAGCAAGAATACTGGAGTGAGCTGCCATTTCCTCTCTTCCCGAGGCAAGGATCGAATCCACATTTCCTACATCTCCTGCATTACAGGTAGAGTGTTTACTGCTGAGGGACCTGGAAAATCTGCTTCTTTTTAAATTCCAACATTTAAGTCTTGTTTCAGCTAAAAGATGATAATCATTCTCAGCTTGAAGAGACCTGTTGAAATCAGGCAGAAGTAAAATAATAAAAAGTATTAGAATGGCATGCTCTGGTAAAGAATATAGCCCCAGAATGTTATTTATAGTGAGATATACATGAATGCCACTATTTATTATAATACCTCTTTAGGTATTCCTATGTAAAAGAAAATAAAATGTATCTAGAAAGAATATTAAAAAAAATTTATGTAATTAATCTCTACATGAAAAAGTTTTTTTTTTTTTTTTTGGCTTTCTGATAGTTGCTTTTTAACTTTTTATTGCTGTTTATTTGGATAATAGGCCAGCCCTGCCTCGTGATGGCACTTGAAGAAAGCAAAGCCCTAAATGCTCTGTAGCTGCTTTATTTGCATTATTGCTATAGGTCACTGTAGGTCCTTAATGAAGTTCATCATTCTGGATTTTCACAAGTAAATAGAGCCACACTATTATGAGACAAATGGGTTTAATAAAGGGGTTTTGCTTTTGCATACATAGAAAGAGAGTGGGTTGTGCAGGTGAGAGGGCTGAGGCTGGAAGGTTAGAGAAACGGTCACAGAAGTTATCATCATGGCCAGCCAAATGAAATGGCTTTAACATGATTGCAGGGAAAATGCCACAATTCTCAGTTATCTGGATATCATCCTACCTACTGTCTCAAACTGCAATAGGAAAGTTGGAAATTGCAGGGAAAACTGAGCAGCAGCCATATTTGGCCAAAAGTATGTTAGGAGAAGTGTCTGCCTACAATGTGGGAGACCTGGGTTCGATCCCTGGCTTGGGAAAATCTCCTGGAGAAGGAAATGGCAACCCACTCCAGTACTCTTGCCTGGAAAATCCTATGGACAGAGGAGCCTAGTAGGCTACTGTCCATGGGGTCACAAAGAGTCAGACACGACTGAGTGACTTCACTCACTCACTCACATGTTAGGAGAGTGTTAGATCTGGTAGAGAGTGCCTGGAGAACTATGAATGGAGGTTTGGAACATTGTATAGGAAGTGGTGACCAAAGGAAAGGATTTCTTTTCCTTGGAAAAGAAATCCAAGAAGACAAAACAGGTTGTCTGAGGAGGCCTTACAAAAAGCTGAGAAAAGAAGAGACGTGAAAGGCAAAGAAGAAAGGGAAAGACACACAACTGAATGCAGAGTGCCAGAGAAAAGCAAGAAGAGAAAAATAGCCTTCTTAAATGAACAATGCAAAGAAATAGAGGAAAATAATAGAATGGGGAAAAAATTAGAGATCTTTTCAAGAAAATTGGACATACCAAGGGAACATTTCAGGTAAAGATGACCACAATAAAGGACAGAAATAGCAAGGACCTAACAGAAGCAGAAGATATTAGGAAGTGGCAAGAATACACAGAAGAACTGTACCAGAAAGTCTTAAAGACCCTGATAAGCATGATGTGATCTAGAGCCAGACATCCTGGAGTGCAAAGTCAAGTGGGCCTTATGAAGCACTACTACAAACAAAGCTACTGAAGGTGACAGAATTACAGCCGAGCTAATTCAAATCCTAAAAGATGATGCTATGAAAGTGCTGTACTCAACATGTCCGCAAATTTGGAAAACTCAGAACGACCACAGGACTGGAAAAGGTCAGTTTTCATTCCAATTCCAAAGAAAGGTAATGCCAAAGAAGGTTCAAACTACATTACAACTATGTTCATTTCACATGCTAGCAAGTTCAGTTCAGTTCAGTCGCTAAGTCGTGTGTGACTCTCTGCAACCCCATGAATTACAGCATGCCAGCCTCCCTGTCCATCATCAATTCCCCGGAGTTCACTCAAACTCATGTCCATCAAGTCGGTGATGCCATCCAGCCATCTCCTCTGTCGTCCCTTCTCCTCTCGCCACCAATCCCTCCCAGCATCAGGGTCTTTTCCAAAGAGTCAACTCTTTGCATGAGGTGGCCAAAGTATTGTAGTTTCAGCTTTCGCATCAGTCCTTCCAATGAACACCCAGGACTGATCTCCTTTAGGACGGACTGGTTGGATCTCCTTGCAGTCCAAGGGACTCTCAAGAGTCTTCTCCAACACCACAGTTCAAAAGCATCAATTCTTTGGTGCTCACCTTTCTTCACAGTCCAACTCTCACGGCCGTACATGACTATTGGAAAAACCATAGCCTTGACTAGATGGACCTCTGTTGGCAAAGTAATGTCTCTGCTTTTTAATATGCTGTCTGGGTTGGCCATAACTTTTCTTCCAAGGAGCAAGCATCTTTTAATTTCATTGTTGTAGTCATGATCTGAAGTGATTCTGGAGACCCCAAAATAAAGCCTGTCACTGTTTCCCCATCTATTTTCCATGAAGTGATGGGACCAGATGCCATGATCTTCGTTTTCTGAATGTTGAGCTTTAAGCCAACTTTTCCACTCTCCTCTTTACCTTTCATCAAGAGGTCTCTTTAGTTCTTCTTCAGGACAAGAAGCAATATTTACAGGACAAGAAGCAATATCTACAACTGGACATGGGACAACAGACTGGTTCAAAACTTGGAAAGGATGCTGTATATACAAGGCTGTATATTATCACCATACTTATTTAACTTATATGCAGAGTACATTATGCAAAATACCAGGTTGGAAGACTCACAAGCTGGAATCAAGATTGCTGGGGAAAACATCACAACCTCAGATATGGAGATGTTACCACTCTAAAGGCAGAAAGTGAAGAGGAGCTAAAGAGCCTCTTGATGAGAGTGAAAAGGAGAGTGATAAAGCTGGCTTGAAACTCAACATTCAGAATGGTAAGAATGTTTTTTGAACCAAATCATGGCTTCCGGTCACATCGCTTCATGGCAAATAGGGAAAAAGTGGAAATAGTGACAGATTTATTTTTGGAGACTCCAAGATTGTGGACAGTGACTGCAGCCACAAAATTAAAAGATGTCTATGCCTTGGAAGAAGAGCTATGACAAACCTAGACAGTGTATTAAAAATCAGCAACATCACTTTGCTGACAAAGATCTGTCTAGTCAAAGCTATAGTTTTTCCAGTAGTCATGTATGGATGTAAGGGTTGAAACATAAAGTAGGCTGAGCTTTGAAGAATTGATGTTTTCACACTGTGGTTATGGAAAGACTCTTGAGAGTGCCTTGGACAGTGAGGAGATCAAACCAATCAATCCTAAAGGAAATCAACTCTGACTATTCATTGGAAGGTCTGATGCTGAAGCTCCACTACTTTGACCACCAGATGCGAAAATCCAACTCTGGAAAAGACCCTGATGCTGAGAAAGATTGAGGGCAGAATGAGAAGGGGGCAACAAAGGGTGAGATGATTGGATGGCATCATTGACTCAATGGATATGAGTTTGAGCAAATTCCAGGTCATAGTAAAGGACAGGGAAACCTGGTGTGCTGCAGTCCATGGGATTGCAAAAATCAGACACCACTTAGTGACTGAATAAAAATAACGTCTTATGAAATTATAAGGAGTTTTCTTCTGCTTTATGTAACAAATGTGATGGCCATTCATTGGCAAATTCTAATTTGGAACCATTGAAGGAAGGGGGTTATAAGAAATGTACCCGACACAGTAGTAATATCTAGCTTACTACTAGCACAGGAAGGAGCTGGCATTTTAAATCAGACTTTATATTTGCTACCCTAAGACATTGCCACTCAAAGTCTTTTTATGTAATAAGTAAATAATTTCTTATAATTTTGACTGTGTTAATTTAGCAAAGTATTTATAATCTAATTTGAAGTTTAAGGGATTATGACATATATTAAACTTTGATGTCCTAATACAATCTAATACACTGAAAATCATATACTGAAATCTGTTGTTATTCACCAAAATATTTTAAAGCAGTTTATCACATTGAAATAAATTTGAAGCATTTTTATTAACTTGATAATATGGTGAAAAAATATTCAATCTATCACATTATATTAATACTATGTTAATAATTTGCATTATATTAAGAATGAACTGTAGTGTTGGACAAGACTCTTGAGAGTCCCTTGGACTGTAAGGAGATCAAACCAGGCAATCCTAAAGGAATTCAGTCCTAATATTCATTGGAAGGACTGAGGCTGAAGCTGAAGCTCCAATACTTTGACTACTTCATGTGAAATGCTGACACATTGGAAAAGACGCTAATGCTGGGAAATATTGAAAGCAGGAGAAGGGGATGACAGAGGATGAGATGATTGGATGGCATCACCAACTCGATGGACATGAGTTTGAGCAAGCTCTGGGAGTTGGTGATGGACAGGGAGGCCTGGCATGCTGCAGTCCATGGGGTCAAGAGTCAGACACGACTGAGTGACCGATCTGAAGAATGTACTTGTTTTCCTGCAAAATAAAAATATAATTTCAGGCCTCCTTTTTGGCTCAGTGGTAAAGAATCTACCTGCCAGTGCAGGAGACAGAGGTTCTATCTCTGACCCTGGGAGAGTTTACATGCCATGGAGCACCACATGCTGTGTATCACAGCAACTGAGCCTGTGCTCCAGAGCCTGGGAGTCAAAATTACTGAGCCTGTGTGTCCTAAAGCCCATGCTCTGCAACAAGAGAACCTTCTGTAGTGAAAATCCCGTGCACTGCAACTAGAGAGTAAGCCCCTGCTTGCTGCAACTAGAGGAAAGTTCATGCAGAAATGAAGACCCAGCACAGCCCAAAAAATAAATAAATACAATTATTTTAAAAACAATGTCATTTCTAGTCTCTAAATATATGCCATGAGCTGATAAAGCCCTTTTTTGAAAAAGATGCACTCTATAAGATGCAATGTGCAAGTTTATATGATATATGTATCATTTATGTATGTATACACATTTATATGCATTTATGATCACACACATGTGCATACACATAAATACATGCTGGTGGAGTATACTTTTATCCAAATTGGTAAATAAACATATCAATAGAAATTTTACATTCACAGCAATCCAATTTTCTTATTAAACAACACTATTTTCTTTCTGAGTTAAATCCAGTATCCTGAAATTGTGAAAATGCTTTATTCTTAGTACTACCAATATTCCCAGAGGTACAGTAGTGATGCTTTTCTTAAAATAATTCTGCCTTCTGGGCATGAGGCATTTTTCATCATTAAAGAGGACAAAATCAGTTTTGTAGCTGCTATCTGTTTTATTGTGGGTAGAGCTATGTTAAGACACCTTTAAAATTAAATTTCAGATTCAGGTTGACATTAGAAACAAGGCAGTGTTTGATACATGATGAGAAGTTGTCAGCTTTCCTCCCCTGACAAATTGTCCGCAGCTTCCTGTGAGTAGTTTAGGGTAAGTGAGTTCTGGTATGCAGAGTTCCATATACAAAGGTCTCAGTACTATATGTGTGTGTGAGTATGTGCTGGAAGTGAATATGAGACAAGCTAGTTGTTGGGAAATCAAATTTTATTATTTTAATTTCTAAGGTTATTTTAGGAACATTTCCTACAGATGAATAAAATCCCATTCAGAGTTAGGCATGAAAAGGCAAGTAGAATTCATTCTAAGTGGTAACTGCCATGAAAAATTGAATTTTTGAAACTTAGGCTGGAGTTTTGAGGGAAATTTTTATTCTCTTGTTAGGCTAGTAATCTGTCTCAATATATCTTAGCCTTTCATTTCTTTTTACTAAATATCACTGTTAAATGAATATGTGTGTGGTAGGGTAAATGGTACCCACTCCAGTGTTCTTGCCTTGAGAATCCCAGGGACGGGGGAGTGTGGTGGGCTGCCATCTATGGGGTCGCACAGTCGGACAGCAGCAGCAGGATAGGTGGTATGTGTACAAGGTTATAGCCAGAACACAGAAAGAAACGGCACCGTTTTTGATTCTCAAGCAGGGGCACACGTGCATGCATACAGCCACACCCACTTCTCATTCTAGGTGGTCATGTATTTCTTAGGAAATTACGGAATACGTTGTATCTCAGAAAATGGAGGTAATTACCTAAATATTAGATCTTCACTCTATCCACAATCAAAGCAAAGATAAAAATTAAAAGGGAGGATACAATACTGCATTATCTCCTAAGGAAACCAGAGGGAGTTTCCTCCTTCCCTGATCTCTAAAAGTTGAGACACAAAGTGCTCCTACTCTGAACCTTTGGGTAGTAAACAAGCAGCACAAAGGTAAATAGGGGATTATACAATTGGTTTATGGAGGCAGAGCCAGAGGAAGTGTTGCTGGCATCGGGTAGTGGCAGCTGCTGTGTCAGACAGCAGTGCCCTGCAGTGCCAGCCACATCCCCTTTGGCGATGGAATCTGCCTGCTCCTTGCCTCATGCCCTTGGTTGCAGGTCTTAGAGCCTAGCATTCCATTGTATCGCCTAATTGTCTTGGGCCCTCCCAACACTATGAGCTAAGCAATACGTTTTGTATCACAATTTTCCTTTCTACCTTAGTTATTCATTCTGTGGCTTGAAACTGGAGAGCCTCAACCCAAAGATAAATTGCAAAACTATATTCACAGATGCATGCTAATTTACAATTGTTATCACACATATATAAACTCACATTTGAATATGTATGTGTGTTCTTGGATTTTAACATTTCATTTTTATATGTTTCTTTTAAACACTGTAAAAGCAAATATATTTTATCATCCCCCTGATTTTTCTTATGCTAAAAGATTTAAACTATTTAAACTGATTACTGATTATTTTAGTTTTTTATTTATAGCTCTATTTTATGCTTTCTTTTTTATAATTTTTTTTATTTTATTTTTACTTTATTCTACTTTACAATACTGTATTGGTTTTGCCATACATTGACATGAATCAGCTATAGGTGTACATGAGCTCCCAATCCTGAAACCCCTCCCACCTCCCACCCCATATCATCTCTCTGGGTCATCCCCGTGCATCCTGCATCCTGCATCGAACATAGACTGGCGCTTCGTTTCCTACATGATAGTATACATGTTTTAATGCCATTCTCCCAAATCATCCCACCCTCTCCCTCAGAGGCCAAAAGTCCATTCTGTACATCTGTGTCTCTTTTGTTGTCTCATATACAGGGTCATCATTACTATCTTTCTAAATTCTATATAGATGTGTCAGTATACTGTATTGGCGTTTTTCTTTCTGGCTTACTTCACTCTGTATAATCGCATCCAGTTTCATCCATCTCATTAGAACTGATTCAAATTTATTCTTTTTAAGGGCTGAGTTTCTATGGGTCATCTTTATTTTTATTTTTCTATTCTGTTTTTCTTTTGAATAGCAGAGTATTTTAAAGTTGTCTTTTATTTTGCCTTATGAATAAAGTGTTGTATTTTGAATTGTTTCACAAAGTTCTACTGCTAACAGACTCCTGTGAAAATCTTTTTATATATGGTCACGTTTAACAGTTTTAGAGCCTGGTGCATGAGTACACCTGGAGACTCCTAGCCCTGCATACCTACAATTCTGACATCTCGAGTTCCTGAGTACCTGAGTGTGGAAACCTTGTCCACGTAATCATGCTCTCTTCAAATTTCCCCCATCTCTTCAAACAGCCATCGTTTGGCTACTCCTCAAGCCCAGCTGTGCAACAAGAGTTACAGCAGAGATTTTGTCCAGTCTGTAGTAGATAAATCTTGGGAAATGTCCTACATAAGCTGAAAAAGTAAGTTGAAGCTCCTACAACACGTCTTTCTCCCCATCTCAAGTCCAGTATATTTTTGGTGCTATTGATACTATATAGTTTGGTATTCTTTTTGTTTCAAGAGCAACTCAATTTTAAAAATACCTTAAAACTCCATTAATTTTAGTCCAAAATGCATTTCTCCTTAATGTCTCAGAAAATAGCAACATCAGTTGGTAATTTACCCATTCTACTGAGTTGAAAAGTCATAAATCCTTAACATCCTTTTTCTCTCAGAATCTAGATCTAGCACCAAATCTTACTGAGAATAGCTATGCTATTCATAGCTCTGGAACTTGCACTCTTTATTTGTATTATCATTTTTATATGGATATAATAATAATATAATAATAATTCCTTCTGCACAGTTCTACTAAATATCGTTCAGATTGACTATCCAATTTCATTCTCTCCAATTCAGTCACCACACCACTACCAAAGATTTTCCTTAAACAAAACCTGATCACGTGGTTATCATGGTAAAACATCTCCATGAAGTTGCCAGTCTTAAATATACATTTCTCAGTATGATATTCACGGTCTCCCTTTTTCCCCTCACTTGTGCTTTATATTCTAACAATGCTGTCTTCTCAATTTTGAGTCATTCCAGATACTCTTCTCTGACTAGAAAATGTATATTCCACTGTTTAAATGGTCTAATTTCTACTTTTCTATAGTTCTCATCACAGTTGTTATTTCTTTGATGTCCTACCTTAACCAATTAAACTAGACTAGTTTCTCCCAGCGTGAGTAACTCACCCAATCACATTGCTTAACAGAGGATATTACACCTCCTTGATAACTAAACCTCCTTCAGTGAGAAGAGGGACTGAATTTGTTTCATTTAGCTGCATTCCTGAAGAGGGTTCAGAGGATGAGATGGCTGGATAGCATCAGCGATGCAAGGAACATGAACTTGTGCAAGCTCTGGGAGATAGTGAGGGACAGGGAGGCTTGGCGTGCTGCAGTCCATAGGGTCGCAGAGAGTAGGACATAACTGAGCAACTGAACAACAACTATGCAGAGGACTGAATATTTAGATATTTAGTGGAGGACCGAGGAGCCTGGCAGGCTACAGTCCATGGCGTGCAAAGAGTTTGACACGACTTTGCAACTAAACAATAGCAACAGTTTAGTATAATAGTTTAAGTCTTGAAAGAGCAGATGAACAAGTGGGATGGTGTACAATGTTCTTAGAGAGGGAGATTTGATGTCATAGAAAATAAAATTGTCTCAATGACTGAACAACAACTGAAGAGGGTGTTGGCTACAGAAGTCACTTAGTCAGTACTTGCTGCAGTGAGTTGAATTACCCTTTTATCAGTATAATCAATACAATTTATGATTTTAGGTGTGATTTTTCACAGGTGTGTATACCATATGCTGGGAACTTAAAATATATAATATAGCATAAGACTTCTGCAGTCAAGTAGGTGTGATTTAATTGGCCATGAATGATCTATACCCACTATGAATGTAAGCTGATCGACATAATGAAATGTAAGCTGCTTACCGTTGTCTAATAATTGCTATAGATGATCCTTGGAGTATTTATCCTAGTAATTCCTTGAAATTTTATCTCACTTCTCTTCTGCTAAACACTGAAGCCCAATTTCTTGCCTGTAAACAATAACTGTTTTCATGATAAATAAGAACAGGATTATCCAATTTGAAAAATACAAGCAAGCATTCTATGAAAATAAATATTCAGTTCCACAAAGATTTCCAGCTTTTGTCAAGCTCTAAACAGTTTAGTAAGAGTGAGAATGATCAAAATATGTAATTTAAAACAGCACAATAATTCTAATACTAATCATAATCAGAATGTACGAGTATGAGTCAGGACTAGCTTGAATAGCTATGAAGCTTTGATATATTTGATGTCAGAATAATTTATCCCATCCAATGAATAACATAAAAATCTAATTATTCTAATAGTGTTACCTAAATTTAGTTTGCTATTGTCTAATATCTATAAGCATATAATACTTTAATCTCTCTCTTTTATATATGTGCTTACATTGATAAAACATAGCTTTACAAATAGTAAAAATGGAGAATTTCAATCAATTATTTGTGAATAATTTGGTCTCATACATTTTAGTGGTAGATTAATTTCAGCAAAATCTTACACTGATAGTCAGGGTGTGCTTATCTGTTCTTTTCTTTCAATATTTTAAAATAGTGTACAGAAATGACTAACCCAAGAATTTAAGGTTATTGTCATAATCATGAAGATTAACTCTGTAGTATAGAAACTAAAATATTTTGCAAAATAAACATAGATATCTTGTTATACCAATGTAAATATTGTGAAACATTCTTTCCCTCACAACTTTTCTAATTTGATAAAAGTATTTCTTAAGCCAAATTCAGGGAAATAACTAAAAGACAAGTTTTTTTTTTTTTCCTCCTCCCTATGCTTAATCATTTTAAGTTAGAAAAATATTTCAGAGACAATACTGAAGTTGCTTTCTAAGTAAAACATTCCCCCAATACATGCCCACTGTCTTTCTTTTAAGAATACTTTGGGAAAAAACATTATTTGACAACTATAGGCTTCCCTCACGGCTTAGATGGTAAAGAATCTGCCTGCCACTCGAGAGACCTGAGTTTGATCCCTGGATTGGGAAGATATCCTGGAGAAGGAAATGGCAATGTAATTCAGTATTCTTGCCTGGAGAATTCCATGAGGTCTCAAAGAGTAAGACATAACTGAGCAACTAACACACACCACACACACACATACACATACGCACAAAAATGTCAATATTAAAAAAAAAAACAAACAAAAAAAAACAAAAAAGGCATGGTAGTGTCATTCTCCAAGCCTGCCTGTAGATACAGGAAAATCATGTGTTTTTATTCCTAACAACCTTGAAAACAGGTGCTAATGAATAACGTTTCCCTGAGAAGCAAAGAATCTCTGCGAACTTCACCAGTGCTGCACATTACACAGCTGCAGAATGAGCTGGAGTTCATCTCACTGGCTCTGCCCCAGTGGAGAATGACTAGCCCTTCACCACAGGTTTCCCTGCCAGACCCCGCTCCTGTCTGACATCTTCATTTGAACCAGTCACAGTTTCTTCTCTTCAGGGTTTAAACCAGGGATCAAATATATATTTTTTCAATAATGTCACATTCCAAAGAGTGACTCCAGTGAGGGGACCACTGAAGGTGCAGTTACTCACATATGGGCCCTCATGCAGGAAGATATTAAGTGACACAGTAAAGAGACGCTCCCACAAGGGTGCTGTGGATTAATTCAAACAGCTGTGACAGAATTTCATCCAGAGTATGGAGTGGATATGCATGACTTCATTTCTAATTTACAGATATTATCAGGTTGTTAACTATTCTCACACAATCATACATTAAACTTCAGGGCCCTCTACATTCTGGTAAATTACACTTTTTTTTTTGTAGTTTTCAAAATGGTTTCATGTTGTCTTCATGATGACATAGTTTAGTGAACTTGTTGTGTTCTCCAGGGAACAGCAACCAGCTCATTTGCACACTAGTTTCATGAGTGCTCTAACTCCAACAAACGTGACTTTGAGAGTTACAGACTCCTTTGAGCTTGCCTTCCCCTCCCTAGTGTCTAGGCTCTCACACTCTCCCAAGCTGGTTCCAGCTCTTCTTCCTCTACCATCCCCACTCTGCCACAGGTCAGCAAGTATTGTTCCCTTTGAGAGGGGATTTGTACGTCTCCACACCTACGCTTTCATCCAGCTCACTGATTTCCACTGCACAGCAGGGGCAGTTCTGGTGATCCCACTGCCCTCCTAACCACAGTGATGCTGGAGACTTGTGACTTGTGAGTCCCCAGTGATGCTGAACACTAATTTCATTCTTCTGAATGGCTACTCAAGGCTCTGCAGGAATCAGGATGTATGTTATATGCACCTGAGCCTCTCACAAGTACTGCCACTGGAGGCTTAATAGAAGGACTTGTGTCCCCACTGCTTACCAAGTCTGAAATATACTAAGCACCCAGTAAATATTTAAGGAGTGGAGTTTAATTTTGGTTCCTGACACTTATTTTTCTTCCTCAGTCTATAGTCTATTCTTTTATAACAACAGAATAGACGTTTAGGTCTAAAGAGGTAAGTAGGAGAGTCCTTTCATTTTGCAGAGCTTTGTTATCACCAGAGTTGCAACAAGTTTAAGAACCAGCAATGCTGTTTTACCTGCAGTAGCTGTTCCATGTGACACTTATGCACTGTCACTGGCTAACTAAGGAAAAAAGGCAAACTAAGCCTTCCATGCTGACTTTTTCTTGTCATCTTTTGGACTTCTTTCTCCCTTGCTCCCCTCAATCACATGATTTTATTAGACATACTATATAAATTTGAACCTCAACTATTCCTAAAATGTGTGTTTTATTTTATTTGAATACCTATATATTTGATAATACTTAATATCAGGAGGCTTTTCAAGGGATTAGATCTGATAGAGTGCCTGAAGAAGTATGGTCAGATGTTCGTAACATTGTACAGCAGGCAGTAATCAAAATCATCCCCAAAAAAAAAAATGCAAAAAGGAAAGTGGTTGACAAGGCCTTACAAATACCTGTGAAAGAAGAGAAGACAAAGGTAAAGGAAGAAAGGAAAGATATGTCCATCTGAATGCAGAGTTCCAAAGACTAGCAAGGAGAGATAAGAAAGCCTTCCTTAGTGATCAATGCAAAGAAATAGAGGAAAACAATAGAATGGGAAAGACGAGAGATCTTTTCAAGAAAATTAGAGATATCAAGGGAACATTTCATGCAAAGATGGGCTCAATAAAGGACAGAAATGGTAGGGACCTAATAGAAGCAGAAGGTATTAAGAAGTGGCAATAATACACAGAAAAACTACACGAAAAAGATCTTCATGATCCAGATAAACACAAAGGTGTGATCATTCACCTAGAGCCATACATCCTGGAATGTGAAGTCCAGTGGGCCTTAGGAAGCACCACTACGAACAAAGCTAGTGGAGGTGATGGAATTCCAGCTGAGCTACTTCAAATCCTAAAAGATGATGCTGTGAAAGTGCTGCACTCAACATGCCAGCAAATTTGGAAAACTCAGCAGTGGCCACAGGACTGGAAAAGGTCCATTTTCAGTCCAATTGCAAAGACAGGCAATGCCAAAGAATATTCGAACTATCAGACAGTTGCACTTATTTTGCACGCTTGCAAAAGTAATGCTCAAAATTCTCCAAGCTAGAATACAATAGTACCTGAATTGAGAACTTCCAGATGTTCAAGGTGGATTTAAAAAGGCAGAGGAACCAGAGATCAAATTGCCAACACATGGGCTTCACTGGTGGCTCAGCTGGTAAAGAATCAGCCTGCAATGTGGGAGACCTGGGTTTGATCTCTGAGTTGGGAAAATCCTCTGGAGAAGGGAAATATTACCCACTCCAGGATTCAGGCCTGGAGAATTCCATGGACTGTAGTCCACAGGGTCATAGAGTTGGACATGACTGAGCGACTTTCATTTTTACTGGATCATAGAAAAAACAAGAGAATTTCAGAAAAAAAAAATCTACTTCTGGTTCAATGACTATGTCAAAGCCTTTGATTACATGGATCACAAAAAATTGTGGAAAATTCTTAAAGAGATGAGAATACCAGACCACCTGACCTGAGAAAATCTGTAAAGAAGCAACAGTTAGAACTGGACATGGAACAAAGAACTGGTTCCAAATTGGGAAAGGAGTATGTCAAAGCTGTATACTGTCTCCTTGTTTATTTAACTTATATCCAGAACACATAATGCAAAAAGCTGGGCTGGATGAAGCACGAGCTTGAGTCAAGATCATGAGGAGAAACATAAATAACATCAGATATGCAGATGACACCAACCTTATGGCAGAATGCAAAATACTTTAACTGATGAAAGTTAAACAGGAGAGTGAAAAAGCTGTCTTAAAGCTCAACAGTCAAAAAACTAAGATCATGGCATTCAGTCACATCATTTCATAGTAAATAGATGGAGAAACAATGGAAACAGTGACAGACTTTTTTGGGGGGTGGGGGTGGGCTCCAAAATCACTGCAGACAGTGACTGCAGGCATGAAATTAAAAGATGCTTGCTCCTTGGAAGAAAAGTTATGACCAACCTAGAGAGCATATTAAAAAGCAGAGACGTTACTTTACCTACAGAAGTTCATATAGTCAAAGCTATGGTTTTTCCAGTAGTCATGTATGGATGTGAAAGTTGAACCATAAATAAAGTTGAGTGCTAAACAACTGATGCTTCTGAACTGTGAAGTTGGAGAAGACTCTAGAGAGTCCCTTGGACTGCAAGATCAAACCAGTCAATCCTAAAGGAAATCAACCCTGAATATTCATTGGTAGGACTGATGCTGAAACTCCATTCCTTTGGCCACCTGATGCGAAAAACTAACTCATTGGAAAAGACCCTGATGCTGGCAGTGATAGAAGGTAGGAGGAGAAGGGGACAACAGAGGATGAGATGGTTGGATGCCATCACCGACTTGACTGACATGAGTTTGAGCAAGCTCCAGGAGTTGGTGATGGAGAGGGAGGCCTGGGGTACTGCAGTCAATGGGGTTGCATAGAGTTTGACACAACTTAACTGAACTGATATATTTGAAGTATGGCACAAGCTATTTTTAAATGGGAGAAATCATGTTCAAAATAATTCAGTTTTGTTAACATTCTGTAATATTAAAAATCCAGCCTCAAAATGCAATGAAATGAGACATTTAAGTGATGTTAATGAATTCCAGAGATTTTCGGATGTTTCCTTATGAATTAGCATTATTGGCATGGATAATTAAGTCGATTAAAAATACCAGGGAGGCTTTTTCTTCCTTATATGGATTTTAAGTAAAGCATGCCCTCTTTTCTCCCGTTTTTAAAAACATTGTCATTATCTCTGTTTAGTCCTAGTCATGATAACTGAGTAGAAAGATGAAACTTAATTCAAAAGAAAGTCTCAGATCTTCTGTTTTCTCAGAATTGAATGAGTATCTGGTGAATTTGACATTCATTACATTTTTTGAATTTGTAGGAAAGTAGGGATGGAGAGAGAGAGAAAAAAATAGGACCAAGAGACAAAAGAAGCAAAAAATAATCTGTGCCTTATGGCTAGAGATGTGACTTCCTGGTGGCTCAGACAGTAAAGCATCTGCCTACAATCTAGGAGACCCAGGTTCAGTCCCTGGATCAGGAAGATCTCTTGGAGAAGGAAATGGCAACCCACTCTGGTCTTCATGCCTGGAAAATCCCATGGATGGAGGAGCCTGGTGGGCTACAGTTCATGGGGTCGCAAAGAGTAGGACATGACTGAATGACTTCACTTTAGGACTAGAGATATAATACTTTTAAATATCTTTTCATCATCTGCTGAAAATTTAAATGCATGCAGTATTTGCTAGTTTGGTTAGTGTTTCCATGATTATGGATTTGATTTTTTTCCCTACAAGTTATAAATTTGCCTGCAGTTTTGACTCTGCTATATAAAGGTTAAAGTAATACTTAAACTTTTTTCTATAGGTATTCTAAAGATATAAAGAGCTATTCTATAAGTATACATTTTGTATTTTAATATATGTTTTAATTAGTAGTATAGAGATTAGATTTAAAGAGATTATATTTCACAAATTAGAAAGATTAGATTTTGCCCATTTTCGGCAAACCTCTACAGATTTCAATTCCAATTTGGAATGTGGTATAATATATATGTGGTAACATATATAAAAATTTCAACAGCAGTTCCATAGTTGAAGGCATTATATCAGGTTCTGAGTTTATCATTGCTGGGGTTAAGCTACTTTCTGGTAAGAGTTTAAACCTTTCTGATGGCTGACTGCTAGAATTTCACTGAATAAATGGCCTAACTGCCCAAAATGACAAGATGGCTGAACCTGTAGAATCCTAGATTGTGTTTCTAAAATCAAAACTTTAAAATCTTAAAATGTGGCACATATTTACTATAATGAGTAATAGTTGTGTGTTGCATGTTAGAAAGAATATATGAGAACTCTTGAACATTTAAAATACTGCTAGGATTGGAGAAAATGTGCAATACATGCTAATAGAAATGATGAGTTTGAGTAGTTGAATAAATATGTGCACTTTTTTTTGCAAGCTTTTTGATAATAATCTACTATTCTTTGGGGACAGTCTCCCTCTGTTTGGTTAGACAAATTATTTAATTGACTGACCGAGATAAACATCAACATCATCTCTACAAAATGGTATGGATTGTTTGTCAATTGTTAGCCAGAGAGAGAGGCCAACTGCAAATGCTTAATTCATGTCTTTCTCATCTGTATAGATGTTTTCTTCTTCTCTGAGAAGAAAAAAAAAAAAATTGCTTAAGTCAGAATACCACATAGTGAGGAAAAAAATCGGACAAGGATCAACTAATGCCATCCTTTCACATATTTTATGCTATTACTTCCACTCAGATTTTAACAGTAATAATGAGAAATCTAAATCTACTATAATGTAGTAATATGTAATACACAATAAAGGCAGAGACATATATATGTATGGATAAACTGTATTATTGATTTTTAAATTTAAAATAATTTAATTTTTATATTAAAAATCTGCATACAAAAATATCCATCATATACAGATGTTCCAAATATTGCCTAAAAATATAGTAGCTGCAGATTAATTTTAAAGTTCTCTTTTCAAATCAGGAATCCATAAGAAATCCATACATTTCTTCAGTGGATTCATGACATCTGGCCTTCCTCTTGCAGATGGCCTCCTTGTCCCCTCTTGTCATTTCAACTCTTTTTCAGTCTATAAATATACACCTCTTCTATAATCTCTTCCATCCTAAATGAAACAATAACATCAAACCAACTCTTTCTAACATCGTATCCCTCTTTGTTTATTGCATACGAGCATGTGTTTTCATTTCTCTGCTCCACTTCACACAGACATTTGTTGAGAAAATATCTGTAATACTGTGTCATACCTGCTCACCTTCCAGTCTCTCCTCAATCTATTCTACAAGGGCTTTCTTTCCCAGAACTCCACTGAAACTGATCTCAACCATGCCTCCTGTGGCCTACATTGTGCAGATACAGGCTTTATTTATCATTAATCTGAAAGATCTTGAATTTTCAAAGTGCTAGGTGTAACTGATTCTTTGTGCTTTCCACACACTTTGCTTTTGAGTTCTTTCACACTGTTTATCTTTGCTGTCTGACCACCTCACCAGTTGGCACTCAAGGTTTAGGTTCTGTGATGCAGGGCATCCTCCAATTTTTGGTCTTTCTCCTTCCACACCATCCAACAGTTTCCTCACTGCCTCTTATTCCATGGCTTGATTAGCACCTGTTATAATGCTCCAAGGCTAAGTACTAGAACTTCTTCCCTTCCCTATTTATACCCTCTCCTTAGATGATCTTGGTCAGCATCTTTATTTAAATATTATCTTTATGCTGATGACTCCCAAATTGATATCTTCAGCTTTGACCATTACTCTGAGGTCCAAGAGTATGTAAGGATGTCTAAAAGCATGTCAGATAATGTTGACCAACATAAAATCTTGATCTAACATCCCACTATAAAGCATTTTCCCTCCCTTAGTCTTTTGCATGTTTTCAAAAATATTGTTGAAAGATTTATTTGTTCTTATTCTTCACTATTACAAAAGTGCTGCTGAATATGTGGAGCAAATGTCACGTCTTCATGGGCACATTCAAAATGACAGTCTGATTCATATATTGAGGATTCTAACGGTAGCTTCATATTTAGAAGACATTAATTCTTGATTCATGGACCTAACATTCCAGGTTCCTATGCAATATTTTCTCTTTACAACATCGGACTTTGCTTCTATCACCAGTCACATCCACAGTTGGGTGATGTTTTTGCTTTAGCTCCATTCCTTCATTCTTTCTGGAGTTATTTCTCCACTGATCTCTAGTAGCATATTGGGCACCACCCGACCTGGGGAGTTCCTCTTTCAGTATCCTATCATTCTACATTTTCATACTTTTCATGGGGTTCTCAAGGTAAGAATAGTGAAGTGGTTTGCCATTCCCTTCTCCAGTGGACCACGTTCTGTCAGACCTCTCCACCATTACCCACTCATCTTGGGTGGCCCCACATGGCATGGCTTAGTTTCATTGAGTTAGACAGGCTGTGGTCTGTGTGATCAGATTGGTTAGTTTTCTGTGATTAAGGTTTCAGTGTGTCTGCCCTCTGATGCTTTCTCAACATCTACCGTCTTACTTGGGTTTCTCTTACCTTTGACATAGGGTATCTCTTCACGGCTGCTCCAGCAAAGCACAGCTGCTGCTCCTTACCTTGGATGAGGGGTATCTCCTCATGGCCGCCCCTCCTGACCTTGAACATGGACTAGCTCCTCTCAACCCTCCTGCGCCTGCACAGCCACTGCTCCTTGGATGTGAATCAAGGCAAATTGGAAGTGATCAAACAGGAGATGGTAAGAGTGAACATCAACATTCTAGGAATCAGTGAACTAAATTGACTGGAAGGGGTGAATTTAACTCAGATGACCATTATATTATATCTACTATTGTGGGCAGGAACTCCATAGAAGAAATGGAGTAGCCATTATCGTCAACAAAAGAGTCCAAAAATGCAGTACTTGGATGCAGTCTAAAAACAACAGAGTGATCTCTCTTCATTTCCAAGGAAAACCATTCAATATCACAGTAATCCAAGCCTAGGCTCCAACCAGTAACACTGGAGAGGCTGAAGTTGAATGGTTCTATGAAGACCTGCAAGACCCATATGTCCTTTTCATTATAGAGGACTGGAACGCAAAAGTAGGAAGTCAAGTAGCACCTGGCATAACAAGCAAATTTGGCCTTGGAGTACAGAATGAAGTAGGGCAAAGGCTAATAGAGTTTTGCCAAGAGGACACACTGTTCATAGAAAACACCCTCTTCCAACAACACAAGAGAAGACTCTACACATGGACATCACCAGATAGTAAATACCAAAATCCGATTGATTATATTATTTGCAGCCAAAGATGGAGAAGCTCTTTATAGTCAGCAAAGCAAGACAGGGAGCTGACTGTGGCTCAGATCATGAACTCCTTATTGCCAAATTCAGACTTAAATTGCAGAAAGTAGGAAACCCACTAGACAATTCAAGTATGATCTAAATCAAATCCCTTATGATTATACAGTGTAAGCGAGAAATAGATTTAAGGGACTAGATCTGACAGACAGAGTGCCCGAAGAACTATGGATGGAGGTTCGTGACATTGTACAGGAG
Organism: Nanger dama; assembly: GCA_917880005.1. Classification (NCBI taxonomy): domain Eukaryota; kingdom Metazoa; phylum Chordata; class Mammalia; order Artiodactyla; family Bovidae; genus Nanger; species Nanger dama. The sequence continues at coordinate 99,334,070 of CAKJTW010000001.1, forward strand.
ACAGGGATGAAGACCATCCCTGTGGAAAAGAAATGCAAAAAAGCCAAATAGCTGTCTGAGGAGGACTTACAAATAGCTGTGAAAAGAAGAGAAGTGAAAAGCAATGGAGAAGAGGAAAGATATACCCATTTGAATGCAGAGTTCCAAAGAATAGCAAGGAGAGATAAGAAAGCCTTTCTCAGCAACCAATGCAAAGAAAATAGAGGAAAAGAACAGAATGGGAAAGACTAGAGATCTCTTCAAGAAAATTAGAGATACCAAGGGAACATTGCAAGCAAAGATGGGCTCAATAAAGGACAGAAATGGTATGGACCTAACAGAAGCAGAAGATATTAAGAAGAGGTGGCAAGAATACACAGGAGAAGCGTACAAAAAGATCTTCATGACACAGATAATCTTGATGGTGTGATCACTCACCTAGAGCCAGATATCCTGGAATGTAAAGTCAAGTGGGCCTTATAAACCATCACTACGGACAGAGCTAGTGGAGGTGATGGAATTCCTGTTGAGCTATTTCAAATCCTTAAAGATGATGCTGTGAAAGTGCTGCACTCAATATGCCAGCAAATTTGGAAAACTCAGCAGTGGCCACATGACTGGAAAGGTCAGTTTTCATTCCAATCCCAAAGAAAGGCAATGCCAAAGAATCCTCTAACTACTGCACAGTTGCACTCATCTCACATGTTAGTAAAGTAATGCTCAAAATTCTGCAAGTCAGGCTTCAGCAATATGTGAACTGTGAACTTCCCAATGTTCAAGCTGGATTTAGAAAAGGCAAAGGAACCAGAAATCACATTGCCAACATTTGCTGGCTCATCAAAAATAGTTCCAGAAAAGCATATATTTCCACTTTATTGACTATGCCAAAGGCTTTGACTGTGTGGATCACAAGAAACTGTGGAAAATTGTGAAAGAGATAGGAATACCAGACCACCTGACCTGAGAAACCTATATGCAGGTCAGGAAACAACAGTGAGAACTGCAAGTCATGGAACAACAGACTGGTTCCAAATAGGAAAAGGAGTACCTTAAGGCTGTGTATTGTCACCCTGCTCATTTAATTTATATACAGAGTACATCACAAGAAATTCTGGGCTGGAAGAAGCTCAAGTGGAAATCAAGATTGCTGGGAGAAATATCAATAATCTCAGGTATGGCGATTACATCACCCTTATGGCAGAAAGTGAAAAGGAACTAAAAGCCTTTTGATGAAAGTAAAAGAGGAGAGTGAAAAAGTTGGCTTAAAGCTCAACATTCAGAAAACGAAGATCATGGCATCTGGTCCCATCTCTTCATGGGAAATAGATGGGGAAACAGTAGAAACAGTGTCAGACTTTATTTTGGGGGCTCTGAAAACACTGCAGATAGTGATTGCAGGCATGAAATTAAAAGATGCTTACTCCTTGGAAAGCAAGTTATGACCAACGTGGATAGCATATTAAAAAGCACAGACATTACTTTGCCAACAAAGGTCTGTATAGTCAAGGCTATGGTTGTTCCAGTGGTCATGTATGGATGTGAGAGTTGGACTGTGAAGAAAGCTGAGTGCCAAAGAATTGATGCTTTTGAACTGTGGTATTGGAGAAGACTCTTGAGAGTCCCTTGGACTGCAAGGAGGTCCAACCATTCCATCCTAAAGGAGATCAGTCCTGGGTGTTCATGGAAGCACTGATGCTGAAGCTGAAACTCCAATACTTTGGCCACCTCATGCAAAGAGCTGTCATTGGAAAAGACCCTGATGCCGGGAGGGAGCGGGGGCAGCAGGAGAAGGAGATCACAGAGGATGAGATGGCTGGATGGCATCACTGACTCGATGGACATGAGTTTGACTGAACTCCAGGAGTTGGTGATGGACAGGGAGGTGTGGAGTGCTGCAGTTCATGGGGTCACAAAGAGTTGGACATGACTGAACAACTGAACTGAACTGAACTGAATTTAATTCTTAAGTTAGAAAAAGAACTCAACTTTCAAAAATCTTGGCAAACCACAAACATCGTTAGGAAGATACAGGACATAAACAGAAGTCTAACATTTTAGAGACTGGGTTTTCATTTAAGAAGTTTAAGGAAAAATTATTAAAGTTCACATATCTTTTTTTTTTTTAAGGTAAGTGTGAGTCAATAAATAATGTATGTCCATTCCCAAATCATGAAGATAACTGTCAATCAACATATTTTTATTGCATGCTTCCTCTAGACTAAACAGTATGCTATGCTAGATCACAAAGGTTATCTTAGTGTTTTAAAGAAGCATGGCTAAAGACTTCAGACTGGTAGAGCAGACAGGCAATAAACACACCAATACATCAGTAATTAACACTTTAAACTGGAAAAGGGTGTAAAAAGGAGAAGAAGTCAATATTAGAAGAGATAGCAAAGGAAAGCTCTACTGAGTTTGCTTGCATATTTGTTTTAATAATAAAGGTCCCTCATCTGAGTTCTACAAATTTTGAATAACTACAACCATGAAACACTATGTTAGTTAATAAGAAGGCAATGATGAAAAATGTGTGGTACTTGATACCACAAGCTTGTTGCCTAGTACTGATAACTACTTAAATATTTGTTGATGTTATTTGATTTCCCAAAATAAATGCTTAGTTTATTTATTTAGTCTGAAATTTAAGTTTGAATATGATAAGAACTTAATGTTCATGCTTATCACAGTTTATGTAGACCAATGGTTTCAACTGTGTGGATCACAGCAAACTATGAAAAATTCTTAAATATATGAGACTACAAGACCACCTTACCTGTCTTCTGAGGAGCCTGTATGCAGGTCAAGAAGCAACAGTTAGAACTGGATATGGAACAATAGACTGGTTCAAAGTTGGAAAAGCAGTACATCAATGCTGTATATAGTTGCCATGCTTATTTAACTTCTATGCAGAGTACACATGCAAAAAGCTGGGCTGGAAGAAGCACAAGCTGGGATCAAGATTGCCAGGAGAAATATCAATAACCTCAGATATGCAGATGATACCACCCTTATGATAGAAAGCAAAGAACTAAAAAGTCTCTTGATGAAAATAAAAGAGGAGAGTGATAAAGCTGGCTTAAAACTCAACATTTAGAAAACTAAGGTCATGGCATCCGGTCACATCACTTCATGGCAAATAGATGGGAAAAAATGTAAATAAGGGGAGATTTTATATTCTTGGGCTCCAAAAATCACACTGAAGATGGTGACTGCAGCCATGAAATTAAGGGATACTTGTTCCTTGATAGTAAAGTTATGTCAAACCTCAACAGCATATTAAAAAGCAGAGATATCACTTTGCTAACAAAGATCTGTAAAGTCAAAGCTGTTTCCAGAAGTCATATACAGATGTGAGAATTGCATCATAAAGAAGGATGAACACAGAAGAACTGATGCTTTCAAATAGTGGTGCTGGAGAAGACCCTTGAGAGTCCCTTGGACTACAAGGAGATCAAATCAGTTAATCCTAAAGGAAATTAACCCTGAATATTCATTGGAAGGACTGATGCTGAAGCTCCAGTACATTATCCACCTGACTCAAAGAGCTGACTCATTGGAAAAGACCATGATGCTGGGAAAGATGAGGGGTATGAGGAGAAGGCGGTGACAGAGAATGAGGTGATTGGATGACATTACTGACTCAATGGACATGACTTTGAGCAAGCTCTGGGTGATGGTGAAGAACAGGGAAGTCTGGAGTGCTCTAGTTCATTGGGAAACCAAGAGTCAGATAAGATTTAGCAACTGAACAAATCATTTCAAATGTTTCAAGTAAAGAACCTATATTCAGAATATATAACAGGAGATTTCATATAATACCATTTGTATTTTCTATAATTTATGTTAAAAAAGTCTATAGTTACTATGCATTTAGTTAACTCTTTAATATAAGTGTGTATTTACTCAGAAGACAATATCTATACATTTTAGTGATATATATTTGCAATGTATGCTATTCAGTTCAGTTCAGTCGCTCAGTCGTGTCCAACTCTTTGCGACCCCATGAATGGCAGCACGCCAGGCCTCCGTGTTCATCACCATCTCTCGGAGTTCACTCAGACTCACATCCATCAAGTCCGTGATGCTATCCAGCCATCTCATCCTCGGTCGTCCCCTTCTCCTCCTGCCCCCAATCCCTCCCAGCACCAGAATCTTTTCCAATGAGTCAACTCTTCGCATGAGGTGGCCAAATTACTGAAGTTTCAGCTTTAGCATCATTCCTTCCAAAGAAATCCCAGGGCTGATCTCCTTCAGAATAGACTGGTTGGATCTCCTTGCAGTCCAAGGGACTCTCAAGAGTCTTCTCCAACACCACAGTTCAAAAGCATCAATTCTTCTGTGCTCAGCCTTCTTCACAGTCCAACTCTCACATCCATACATGACCACAGGAAAAACTATAGCCTTGAGTAGATGGACCTTAGTCGGCAAAGTAATGTCTCTGCTTTTGAATATGTTGTCTAGGTTGGTCATAACTTCTTCCAAGGAGTAAGCTTCTTTTAACTTTATGGCAGCAGTCACCATCTGCAGTGATTTTGGAGCCCCAAAAATAAAGTCTGACACTGTTTCCACTGTTTCCCCATCTATTTCCCATGAAGTGATGGGACCAGATGCCATGATCTTCATTTTCTGAATGTTGAGCTTTAAGCCAACTTTTTTCACTCTCCTCTTTCACCTTCATCAAGAGACCCTTTAGCTCCTCTTCACTTTCTGCCATAAGGGTGGTGTCATCTGCATATCTGAGGTTATTGAGATGTCTCCTGGCAATCTTGATTTCAGCTTGTGTTTCTTCCAGCCCAGCGTTTCTTATGATGTACTCTGCATATAAGTTAAATAAGCAGGGTGACAATATACAGCCTTGACGTACTCCTTTTCCTATTTGGAACCAGTCTGTTGTTCCATGCCCAGTTCTAACTGTTGCTTCCTGACCTGCATACAGATTTCTCAAGAGGCAGGTCAGGTGGTCTGGTATTCACATCTCTTTCAGAATTTTCCACAGTTTATTGTGATCCACACAGTCAAAGGCTTTGGCATAATCAATAAACCAGAAATAGATGTTTTTCTGTAACTCTCTTGCTTTTTCCATGATCCAGCAGATGTTGGCAATTTGATCTCTGGTTCCTCTGCCTTTTCTAAAACCAGCTTGAACATCAGGAAGTTCACAGTTTGCATATTGCTGAACAGCAGCTGTGCTTTGCTGGAGCAGCTGTGAAAAGATACCTCACGCTCAAGGTAAGAGAAACCCAAGTAAGATGGTAGGTGTTGCAAGAGCGCATCAGAAGGCAGACACACTGAAATCATACAGAAAACTAGTCAACGTAATCACACTAGGACCAGAGCCTTGTCTAACTCAATGAAACCAAGCCATGCCTGTGGGGGAACCCAAGACAGGCGGGTCATTGTGGAGAGGTCTGACAGAACGTGGTCCACTGGAGAAGGGAATGGCAAACCACTTCAGTATTCTTGCCTTGAGAACCCCATGAAGAGCATGAAAAGGCAAAATGATAGGATGTATGCTATTAGTTAACAATAATTCATATATATGGGAAAAGAAGTCCTTATTAAATATCATTAGATATAGAGATGAAACTATGACTATACTTAAATCTTTTATTTCTTCCTACCTAGACATCATGGTAAACTCAGTGCTATATGTCTGTATAGTACATAAAAATGCACAGAGGAGGGATGTATGATTGGTAGCACACAGCCGATTATTAGAAAATGAAATTATTTTCTTTGATTAGGTAGACAAATGTCATTATATGGTTGTCAAAACTGATAAAAGGTACAACACCAAGAGTGAGGTTGATTGTAAACTATGGACTTGCGGTGACAATGATGTATTATTGTAGATTCACTGATTGTTAACAAACATACCACAGTGATGTAGGATGCTGATAATAGGGAAAGATATATGTGTGTGTATTAGGGTGGGGCTGTGGTATAGGTCTGGGGATATATGGGAACTTTATGCTTTCTGCTTAGTTTTGCTTAAATCCCAAAACTGTTCTAAAAAATAGTTTGAAGTGAAGTTCCTCAGTTGTGTCCGATTCTTTTGACCCTGTGGACTGTAGCCTACCAGGCTCCTCCATCCATGGGATTTTCCAAGCAAGAGTACAGGAGTGGACTGCTATTTCCTCCTCAAAAAAAAAAAAAAAAGTTTATTGAAAACTATGCAAATGCATGGCAGCAATCTATGTGTATGCATATGTACACATAGGTATATGCATTAACACATATATGTATGTAGTAAATGAGATTGTGGGTCTCCCCTAGTGTCTCAGATGGTAAAGAATCTGGTTGCAATGCAGGAGATCCAGGTTTGATCCCTGGGGTGGGAAGCTCCCCTGGGAAAGGGAATGGACAGAGGAGCCTGGTGGGCTAAGTCCATAAGGTTGCAAAGAGTCAGACACAACTGAGCAACTTTCACTTTCAAATGACACTGTATACATCCATACAATGTGAAAGTATATAGAGGCAATACATGAACAAATATCATCTTGTTAAGCTACATTTGTTAACAATAGCTCTATACATACACATGTTGTTGTTTAGTCACTAACTCATTTCCGACTTTTTTGTGACTCCATGGACTGTAGCTCACCAGGCTCTATCCATGGGATTTCCTGGGCAAGAATACTAAAGTGGGTTGCCGTTTCCTTCTCCAGGGGATCTTTCCCAACCAGAGATCAAAAGCTATGTCTCTTGCCTTGGCAAACGGGTTCTTTAATACTGAGCCACCAAGGAAACCATACATATACATACACACATACAAACTATCTGTAACTTTGTATGTGAATGCATTTTTAACCTTTATAGTAGCTTTTTAAAACACATAAATATCTTTGCCATTTTGGTGACACACAATTCAAGACAAAATGTTTAAGGGTCTTACAAAGTTCACACAGATCTAAGGGCCAGAGTAAAGGCTTAACACTGACTTTTGTTAAACATCATTTATAACCTTATTACTACCTTCCATTGCTGAATTTGTAATAATACAACTGGAAACATATTTTTTAATGTATTAAAATTTAAAAATATATATTTTGGCAATTCTGTATTTGAGGGCCAGCTTTTCAAAATTAATTAACCAGCAAGAGAAAGAAATATTAAACCTATCTTGGGGTGTAAGTACTTTATAGTCTGTAATGGCTTAGGTAAAATCCCATGCCTTAGGGCATGAGGAAATGTTCTCTTTTCTCAAATTTTCACCAGGCCATGAGATTCTATGCACTGACATTACTTGATTTGAAGAATAGTGCTGTTGATATTGATATTGAAATTGAGTATTTTGTTTTTTACTTTTAATTTAGGGACTTCACTTTCCCCTTTATTTAAAACAGGTATTTTGTCTGAATTATTGAAGAGCCATATTCCTTAACAGCAACTCTAATAAATTTTATGACAGATAGAAGATGTCCGTATTGTTACTGTTAAGCTCTGTTCACGTCAAAATTAAGCAAACCACATACCACATCCCACTGTCTTTTTTAAGTTTTGTAAGCATCCTCTGAAATAGTCAGTTTATATATCAAAGTATTTTTGGAATTGAAAAATGAAAGAAGATCAGTTGACACAATGTAGTAGCCCCAAACACAAAGGGCTAAAGAACTTGAATTATCTGAGAGACAGCTTTCTTAATGTTTGACTTATTCTATATTTATTGAAATACTTAGAAGTGCCAGAAGGGGTGCAAGACCTACAGAGGATTTGCTTATAAGGGTCTAGAGGCCAAAATTTAGATAATCACATGACTGTATAATCATGAGAACATTTCTACATTTACAAATGTAGGGGGTTTTGTATGATGGATTTATGATAATCTTCCTACATAATTGAGGGGACTTGGCAGATACTACTGTCTTATTTAGTATGTATTATTAATCACTGTCTTATTTTGTACAAAAGTGTCTCACAGGATATAAATTTTATTAAAACACAGCAGTTAAAAAAATCCTCTATTTTCCAGAGAAATTCAAGAAGTATTTGTGAATTCTCTGGTAATCTGATCTGTTATTAAGCCTCAATTACTTCATTTTGCTCACTCACACTATATACCTACTTCAGCCAGGCAAGTGAATGAATTGTCTATGACTTGCAACAGGAATGTATTCATTGCCATAACTCAGATACACAAGTCTAGCCCATTCCACATGCCACATTCTCAAGGATACCTCCCCCGCAAGAATTTCATCTCAGGAACTGCTCCAATACATCATTTCCTATGTAAATCATTGGTAATGTCTTTTATTATACTATAGAAATTATTCCATTTAGTTGAGTGAGAACTTAAAACTTCGCCCAGGTTTTTCCGGATTAAAAAGATAGCATACTTTATGTTTTCAAAAAGCTTTAAATATTATTGTTGCAATTAATATTCTTGAGAATCTATTCCAAGTTAACACACTATTGGCATACATATTTCCTCTACTAATAATTAAATACTGAATAGATATAAATGAAGAAGTATCTACAGGTTGTTGCTTTCTTACATAAATGAAATGTAGAATTATACTGATCACTATAAATATAACATGCACATTTCTTTGAGACAGGTAGGTTGAGTAACATAACTCTATTTATTTTAAAAATGAGATACATTTATAAATAAATGCTGGCAGAATAACTTTTTAAGGAAAATTCACTCTACATCCATCCTAGAAAATCAATGCCTATAGATATACCTAAAGAATAAAGCTTGGCAAGTACTAAAACTGATTTATTAATCAGAGTGATATCTTCAAAGTCAATGATCAGACATCTTTATGACTTTTTCAGCACTTAGTGATTATATATTAATTATGTAAATTTTCATAGGGGTAACTAATGTTTAATAACACCTTGAATAATGAAAATGGAAATTTTTGCTTCCATGTGATCAATTTTGATAAAAATCAAATTGTCACACTGAGATTTATTATGACATGTATTTTAAGAATGGCATGTTTTTAAGAATTTTTAAAAGGAACTTAGCAATTTGTATTGTGCTGAATTTCATTTATAGGGTGACTTTCATAATTTACTTCACATACATACATTTTTTTTCTGTATTGAATTCTTATGAATAGTTGAGATGTACCCAGCATCCTTCCCCTTTTTTTCCTTAACCTTGCTACTTCTTATGGATCCACATTTTACAAGAAAGCTTTGTCTTTTTCACAAGTGAAGCATATAACCTGACTTCACCAACCAGTGCAGTACAACACTATATCAAATAAGTTCAGTAAAGATAACTCTCAGTGACATGTGAATCCCAGAAATCAGATTTCCTCTCTTCCTCTCCATCATGTATGTGGTATGCAGATATGAAGCCTAGAACATCTATAGTCCTTTGCTGCCAAATGGCCAAAAGGATAATCTGAGGAGGATAGAACCCCAGAATCCTGGGTAAAATTTTCTGGGCCCTAATCATATGTAATATTAATCCCAGTTTAACTCTTGTCATTGCCAATCACTTAAAGAAACTCATTTCTTGCTGTCATTTCCTAGACTGAGTCAGGCCTACACTTACTGGAAAATAAATTACATATATAATGGATAAAAAATTTGTTTCTAGAAATGAGGCTATAAGTAACAGGGGAGAATTCTTTAAAAATGAGGGAAGTGAGAAAGAACAGTCTTTCTTAAGAGAAGTTGGAAATCTTTGTTTTACAACTAACTGCATGGTGATTGGTTAAAGCGGAGGTTCTTGTACTTCGGAACTAGGGCTGCTGCTGCTGCTAAGTCATTTCAGTCGTGTCTGACTCTGTGCAACCCCACAGATGAAAGCCCACCAGGCTCCCTCGTCCCTGGGATTCTTCAGGCAAGAACACTAAAGTGGGTTGCCATTTCCTTCTCCAATGCATGAAAGTAAAAAGTGAAAGTGAAGTCACTCATTTGTGTCCGACCCTCAGCGACCCCATGGACTGCAGCCTACCAGGCTCTACTGTCCATGAGATTTTCCAAGCAAGAGTACTGGAGTGGGGTGCCATTGCCTTCTCCTTGGAACTACAGCGTGTGCTACCAAAACTACAGTATGAAGCAACTGAGAAATACAAAGAAAAGCAGCAGGATGATGGATTCTACAGACAAAACACAAACAATCTTGCTTTGCTATGTACTTCTCAAAGCAGAAAGAACATAAAAGAATATTTTGCTAAAAGCGGGCCCTCCCTTTGGTCCACAATACTCATGTACTAAGTTTAATTTGCAAGGACCCCCACGATGAGGAAGGTTGGATTACTTACAACAAGCCAAGGGAAAGTCATCAAAAGTAGAGAGATGGGAGACACAGCAGGGGAAAAGAGAGAGCAACAAGAAGTATAAAACCTTATCCTAGCATATTTTTAAAGCACTGTCTACTGAAAAAAAATATAAGCACTCACATTATAGAAGTAAAATCAAACTAAAGGTTGAGAGTAAAAAAATAAATATAGTAAATACCCACTACAGTCCATTGTTTCTACTGGTTTCTTTAAAGATAGGTCATATGTGTGTGTGTGTGTGTGTGTGTGTGTGTGTGTGTGTGTGTATAATACATATAGACCTTTATCTCTCCAAAATATGTCTCATACAGATAAATATTTCCCAATTAAAGATGGCAGCAAAGCTATATTTATATTATTTTGAAAAAACTTTCATAAGAATATGATATTCACATTTAAGGTTAGTATATTCAATGTTTTCAACTTGTAATCAGATGACATTCTTTTTTAGAGATATAAATCAAATAAGCATTACTTTTCAAAATGATTTACAGGTTAAACAATATTCTTTTAACATGCTGTGGATATCAAACTTATTAAAAACCTCATTAAGAATAATTTTTAATACATGTATCAAAAAAAGCTATTTAAGACTGATTTTCTTTAAACCATCTTTAATTTTCTGATTTCCAGTTTATAAGCGTTTAAAATGAACAAGCATGATTTTACTTCCTAGTGATAATTTTATATTAATTCAAGATATTTTGATTCAATATATAGCAATAAATCTCCACATGTTAACCATTAGTATCTTGGGGTTTTTAGTGGGATGTAACAACCATTACCTATAAAACACATCATTATTTTGGTGATTTTACAAATCTTTTCTCCAGCTGTAAATTAAAAAACAATTCTAAGACTTAGGGAATACAGAAAAATTAATGAACTCGAATTCCAGATTTATAGTATTTCTATTTTATCCTGGAAGAGAACATTAAAAATATGTCATTGCTATAAAAGACCATCTTGTTAACATTACAAAAGATTGGCAGGAGTAAGAACTGTGTCACTGACACATGGAATTTTGGAGTTATCTCTACATATCATTAGGAAAATGTTCAAAGGTAAAAAAAAATAATAAAATAAAACAGCATAGAAATATTTAAACTATTTTGATGATGAATTGCTTAGTCTAAATTTTTTTGCACTCATAATACTCACTCTCCCCTCAAATGCCTTCAGAAAATACCTTACAGAGTACAGTAGCAAAAATCAAAGACAATATATTTTCAAGAACAGAAAATTCTCTAGCGAAGATAGGCGTGTGTGTGTGTACCCGCGAGCTCAGTTGCTCAATGGTGTCCGACTCTTTGTGACCCTATTGACTGCAGCCCACCAGGCCCCTCTGTCCATAGGACTATCCTGGCAAGAACACTGGTTGCCATTTTCTTCTCTTAGCAAAGAAATGTATGTTATAGTAAAGAGCAGACTTCTTTGGAGACATTAGTCAATTAACTTGCAATTCATTATGAAGACTTTTCTTTCCTCATCTGGGGAGAATCTAGCAGTCTATTTGAAGTCGCCACACCGTTTTCCATTCCTTTTCTACAAAATCTGCCCTTAATCCGTTTCTTCTTCACACTTGGGGCCTGAAGAGGAGCATCTTCTTCCATCCACCTCTGAAGCTGGACATTAAATAAATTCCATGTTACGTATGCTTGGATAGAGCAACTGGATGATAGAACAGCAATTTTAGCTGCCAGCACGTTCACATCTTCAGCAGAGTCATCCAAATTCCCATTCTGCCCTCCAGCCAGCTGAAAACCAGCAGTTATCAAAGAAACAATTAAAGTCACAAGTCGACCCAAAATAAACACAATGGCCCATAGAGAAAACTCCTTCTGGAACTTCTCGTCGCTAAAATAAAACAGGTCGCAAGAGTGGGAAAGGAATTCCACAAAATAATGCATCATCAAAAGAAGAAGTCCCAGGTGATTCAAGTACAAGAGATAAGCTCCCGCAATGTGAAAGAGGTGAAGACCAACATATACAGCTTGCTGGGAGAGTTCTTGAGGTCTGCTTCTCTGGAATAATAGTTCGGGAAAGGCGTGAAACCAGTAAGCCAACTGGGAGATGTAGAAAAACTTCATCTGAAATGTCATCATGTTATGGGTATGAGCCTTCCATAAGACAGTCAGGTCTGACAGGCAGTTTTCAGAGACTAGAATGAATGTGCCCCAGATACAGGAGACAAGGAAGAATACGCTAAACTGACCAGATTCATAAAATTTGCCTTGCCTCTGTTTGGGGAACTGCATTCGCCTGTTAATTCTATCCAACACATACTCCTGAATGGTGGCGTGAATGATGATTGCCACCAGCGTGTAGAAGAACACGGTGGCCAAGTCTTTGGCACCATAATGATAAAGGAACTTGGGTGCTGTGGCTCGTTCTGCTTCTGCTTCTGTTTCTGCTTCTGCTGCAGGGAAGGTAACCCCGTGCTGGAGAGTAATAAAAACGATTGACACTTCTGCTGTCCCCTCGAACATGAGCCCCAGCACGAAGAACATCCCCACACAGGCGACAAAGTCCGCATGATTCTGCAGGATGAATTCCAGGCTCAGGAGTGGGGGTTCTTGGAACCCTTCTTACGAAACGTCATGGTGGCGGTTCGACTACTCACCGACGAGCGGCAGCTGCCTCCCCGTGGCTGCTCCTCACGGCGCCGCAGCAGTCGCTGCGGCGGCTACGGGGGCTTCACTCCCCATCCCGGAGCCGGTCCCAGGTCGCCACGGCCGCCCAGAAAAAAATCAATCACAGCAGCTGGCCGAGCAGGACTGAGCATGCGCACTAGGGCCGGCGGAGGCAGGGCAGGAAATCGAGCACCGCGCCCCGACCCGGCGCCAGGCCTGGGGTTGCAAGCCTTGATTTTTCTGCGTTGATCCGCGCCTCTTGAAATCCGCGGCCGCCGCGGAGATGCTCTGAAATGATCTGTCCATAGCATCTTCATTAGTGACCGTAACAAAGCAGGACAGAATTCTGCGCTTGTTCTTCATCAGCAGTGATAATGTAAAAACCAGTATAATAGTTACAGAAGTCCTCTAATAGTGCTTAGTATTCACCAGGTGCTGTTTTAAGCTCTTTATAAATGAAAGCTTTCTAAAAAACTCAGTGAGGTAAATACGGTTTTGTTTGTTTTTTTTTTTCTTTTTTTTTTCCCAGAGGAGAAACAGGCATAGAGGTTAAGTGCTGTGTGTCAAAGTTCACACAGCTTGTAATTCAGTCCCACCTGGACATATTCTGCTAGGGCAATAGAGCACACTCAAAAATAGTTTCGTGATTAGCAATTATAATATCTGTGGCAATGGGGAAAAGATGGCGAGTTGGAAAGCTATCAGTTCGTGGAAAGGTCTTTTGGCTGCAAAGCCCACAAATGAATTTCCTCTTTCTAGCAGACAAGAAATTCACTTTTCATTATTAGTTTTTGCATATAATTTTGCTGAAATCTACAGATCAGAAAAAGCTTCTTTTGTAAATGTTAATATCTCCATCAATTCAAAGTTCATGTCAGTCTTCAAATTTGTCTTTGCAGGCAGAGTAGTTTTCTAGTTCTCTGTGTTGTATGAGATCATAGTCATTACTGACAGAGTTAAGATTTGAAGTCAAAATGAGAGCATCAAGAAGAGGAAAAAAAAAAAAATCAAGTTTGAAGGCTGTTACCAGGGAGAAGATAGTCAAAGAACAGAGCAGTGTCTAGTGAGAATTATTGAGTTTATTCAAGAAAGTGCAAATTTACTTTACAAATTTTTTAAATTTTTTTTGAAAATAAGCATAATTTAAAATATGGAATTCATCAGTTTTCTCATTGGCATAGACAATATGACTAATGCACTGCAGGCAGACGCTTTACTCTCTGAACCACCAGGGAAGCCCCTAATCGTTTTGTGAAATACTAAATATAAAAATTGTGCAATTCCTGCACTAAGATTTCTGATTATGTTTGTTTGATATTTTTGACATGTCTTCCAACTCTTCCTATGCAAATATGATAGAGTTTGGCTCAAAAAAGTTATAACCAACCTAGATAGTATATTCAAAAGCAGAGACATTACTTCGCCAACTAAGGTCCGTCTACTCAAGGCTATGGTTTTTCCTGTAGTCATGTGTGGATGTGAGAGATGGACTGTAAAGAAGGCTGAGTGCCGAAGAATTGATGCTTTTGAACTGTGGTGTTGGAGAAGACTCTTGAGAGTCCCTTGGACTGCAAGGAGATCCAACCAGTCCATTCTGAAGGAGATCAGCCCTGGGATTTCTTTGGAAGGAATGATGCTAAAGCTGAAGCTCCAGTACTTTGGCCACCTCATGTGAAGAGTTGACTCATTGGAAAAGACTCTGATGCTGGGAGGGATTGGGGGCAGGAGGAGAAGGGGACGACCGAGGATGAGATGGCTGGATGGCATTATGGACTCGATGGACGTGATGAGTCTGAGTGAACTCTGAGAGATTGTAATGAACAGGGAGGCCTGGCATGCTGTGATTCATGAGGTCGCAGAGTCGGACACAACTGAGGGACTGAACTGAAACTGAACTTGGCTCAAAAAAAAAGAACATATCAAAGTGAACAGAATAAATATTTATGCATAGTTGAGTATGATATTTTATTAACAAAAGAAAAAGAGAAAAGGCCATTTTCAGTTAGCTTAAAATTATTGCTTAAAGAAAAACCAACATCTTCACCATCCCCCACCTTATTTTTGAAGTAGAGAAACTTCTTCATTCATCACATTATATTCTGTAGTCTAAATTATTACTTTAAAATTTATATTAATAGTGTAAGCATTTAAATTTTAGTTTCATATTTCCGATTAACATTATCATAAAAATGTCAAATATCTAAATTATTAGAATCTGTAAGAGTATTATAATAATATTATATAACATGCAGTTTGATTTCAGGAGTTTTATTGGCACTATTTGACAAAGAATAAAAGGTATATAATAATATTTTTAAATATGGATACCACTATGATTATTATATCATTTAATGTATGGAGGGTACTCCACTTTTATGCACAGCCCTATGCCTGTAGTACAGATAAGGATTAAATTCAAATGGAGATTTCTTCTCTGGCCATGAATGAGTAATGATGATTGAACTTCTACTACTGTTGTAAATAACTGAAAAACTAGGCAAATTATATACAATAAACTTTAAATTATTGTTTGTAATTATCAGAGAACAGAAAGGAGGGAGAGAAGTGAAGAAAGCCTCACAATTTGCCAGGTTTTCTGCCTGAACACATTTTCCAGTTCCCTATGCAGAGACTAGGAGATGGAGGGTGGAGGGAGAGTTTGGAGCCCTCGGAACTGAAAAGACAGCGTAGTTAGGCCACTGAAGTTTTCTAGGTAGAGCAATTTGAAGACAAAGTTAGGTTATTAGAGCACTTTTGAAACTTGCATACACATTCCCTAGACTGTTCTAATATTATATGTATATATTATACATATTATATACTATACATATTATTATATTATACATCTGATTACATTATATATTATACATATTATTACATATTATACATATATTATATGTATATAGTCTTATATGTATAAGGTTAGAATACATGCAAGAGGCCAAGAAAGGAACAATTGAAGAAATGTAAATTCAAAATTTCCAAGAATTCAAATAGGACCAGGAGACTTTGAAATTTGGAAAAGTCAAAATGCCCTTGGAACACTTTTTGAGACTCTACTTGGTAGAGGGCCAAGGAAAGTCATAGTCAAAAGTAATGCTCAAAATTCTCCAAGCCAGGAATCAGCAATACCTGAACTGTGAACTTCAAGATGTTCAAACTGGTTTTAGAAAAGGTAGAGGAACCAGAGATCAGATAGCCAACATTCACTGGATAATCTACAAAAGCAAGAGAGTTCCAGAAAAACATCTATTTCTGCTTTATTGACTATGCCAAAGACTTTGACTGTGTTCAGTTCAGTTCAGTTGCTCAGTCGTGTCATGGATCACAGCATGCTAGGCTTCCCTGTCCATCACCAACTCCCAGAGCTTACTCAAACTCATGCCCATCGAGTTGTTAGCTTGGTTGTATTTATCAATTCACTATGTATCAGTTCACTTCACTTCAGTCACTCAGTTATGCCCAACTCTTTGCGAACCCAAGAACTGCAGGACTCCAGTCTTCCCTGTTCGTCACCAACTCCCAGAATTTACCCAAACTCATGTCCGGTGATGCCATCCAACCATCTCATCCTCTGTCATCCCCTTCTCCTGCTGCTCTCAATCTTTCCCAGCATCAGGGTCTGTTCAAATGAGTTAGTTCTTTGCATCAGGTGGCCAAAGTATTGGAGTTTCAGCTTCAACATCAGTTCAACCAGTGAACACTCAAGACTGATCTCCTTTAAGATGGACTGGTTGGATCTCTCCTTGCAGTCTAAGGGACTCTTAAGAGTCTTCTCCAACACCACAGTTTAAAAGCATTAATTCTTCAGCTCAGCTTTCTTTATGGTCCAACTCTCACATCCATACATGACTACTGGAAAAACCATAGCCTTGAGTAGATAGACCTTTGTTGACAAAGTAATATCTCTGCTTTTTAATATGCTGTCTAGGTTGGTCATAACTTTCCTTCCAAGGAAAAAGAGTCTTTTAATTTCATGGCTGGAATCACCATCTGCACTGATTTTGGAGCCCAAAAAAATAAAATCAGCCACTGTTTCCACTGCTTCTCCATCTATTTGCCATGAAGTGATGGGACCGGATGCCATGATCTTAGTTTTCTGGATGTTGAGCTTTAAACCAACTTTTTCACTCTCCTCTTTCACTTTCATCAAGAGGCTCTTTAGTTCTTCTTTGCTTTCTGCCATAAGGGTGGTGTCATCTGCATATCTGAGGTTATTGATATTTCTCCTGGCAATCTTGATTCCAGCTTGTGCTTCCTCCAGCCCAGCATTTCTCATGGTGTACACTGCAAAAAGTTAAATAAGCAGGGTGACAATATACAGCTTTGACATCCACAGAATCAAAGGCTTTGGCATAGTCAATAAAGCAGAAACAGATGTTTTTCTGGAACTCTCTTGCTTTTTTGATGATCCAGCGAATGTTGGCAATTTGATCTCTTGTTCCTCTGCCTTTTCTAAAACAACTTGAACATGTGTGGATCACAATAAACTGTGGAACATTCTGAAAGAGATGGGAATACTAGACCACCTGACCTGCCTCCTAAGAAATCTGTATTCAGGTAAGGAAGAAACACTTAGAACTGGACATGGAACAACAGACTGGTTCCAAACAGGAAAAGGAGTATGTCAAGGATGTACATTGTAACCCTGTTTATGTAACTTCTTTGCAGAGTACATCATGAGAAATACTGGGCTGGGGGAAGCACAAGCTGAAATCAAGATTGCCAGGAGAAATATCAATAACCTCAGATTCGCAGATGACACCACCGTATGGCAGAAAATGAAGAAGAACTAAAGAGCCCCTTGATGAAAGTGAAAGAGGAAAGTGAAAAAGTTGACTTAAAGCTCAACATTTAGAAAATTAAGATCATGGCATCCGGTCCCATCACTTCATGGCAAATAGATAGAGAAGCAGTGGAAACAGTGTCAGACTTTATTTTGGGGGATCCAAAATCACTTCAGATGGTTATTGCAGCCATGAAATTAAAAGAGGCTTACTCCTTGGAAGAAAAGTTATGACCAACCTAGACAGCATATTGAAAAGTAGATATTACTTTGGCAACAAATGTCTGTCTAGTCAAGGCTATGGTATTTCCAGTGGTCATGCATGGATGTGCTGCTCCTGCTAAGTCGCTGCAGTCTTGTCTGACTCTGTGCAACCCCATTGACAGCAGCCCACCAGGCTCCCCCATCCCTGGGATTCTCCAGGTAAGAACACTGGAGTGGATTGCCATTTGCTTCTCCAATGCATGAAAGTGAAAAGTGAAAGTGAATTCACTCAATCGTGTCCAACTCTTAGCAATCCCATGGACTGAAGACTACCAGGCTCCTCCATCCATGGTATTTTCCAGGCAAATGAGTACTGGAATGGGATGCCATTGCCTTCTCCAGTATGGATGTGAGAGTTGAACTATAAAGGAAGTTGAGCACAAAAAAATTGATGCTTTTGAACTGTGGTGTTGGAGAAGACTCTTGAGAGTCTCACGGACTGCAAGGAGATCCAATCAGTTCATCCTAGAGGAAATCAGCCCTGGGTGTTCATTGGAAGGACTGATGTTGAAGCTGAAACTCCAATACTTTCACCACCTGATATGAAAAGCTGACTCATTTGAAAATACTTTGATGTTGGGAAACATTGATGGCAAGAGGAGAAGGAGATGACAGAGGATGAGATGGCTGGATGGCATCACTGACTTACTGGGCATGAGTTTGGGCAAACCCCGGGAGTTGATGATGGACAGGGAGGCCTGGCGTGCTACGGTTCATAGGGTCACAAGGAGTTGGACACGACTGAGTGACTGAACTGAACTGACTGAAAGCTAAACTTGCCCTTGGGAAAAAGCTCATTCATACTTGCCTACACAGTTTTCAAGAAGCTTTCAAAGAAAGATGGTCAGCAAGCCTGTCAGAAAAGTCTACAGCTCAACAATAGGGAATGTACTGTCCAGAGTCTAATAAAATTTATGAAACAAAGGCTAGTTTCAGCTGGGCTCTATCAGAATGCCTATAGGTGATCTCTCCATGTGGGTACTGGCATTGTCACTGAGCAGTGGCTATAGGCTCTAAGACTGTTTTCTAGGCTACAGACGTTTTGTGGCCTTTTATGATCCAGCATTGAAAGTTACATCATATAACTTTCATTGTTAAAGCAGTTACAAGCCTTTTAGTTTCAAGGTGGAGTAGTTTGTGGCGAAGGTAGGGGATACAGACATCATCTCTTAATAAGAGCTGTACTTGAATATGTGTGGCTAAGTTTTTTAATAAGTACATTTTTTTTTCCTTTCTATAGCAATTCTTCTTTCCTCTCATATGAAATAAGTACTATTTCTTTCAATGCAAACAAAGTCTCATACCAATAGAGCAAAAGGATCAAGTCTGTTATCCAGGAATTCAAAAACTAAATTAAATGCAGGCACAGAAGGGCTCCTTAAGTCCTTACCCTTGTTACACTTAGTCTTCATTTGAATACTTGGGAAGAAACAAGGTATCTGGGTGTCACATACCTAAGGCACAGGAAGAATGCAATAGACACATATGGGAAGTGTCAAATGGGGATGCACATAGCAGTCAGTGGTCCAGGAAATTAGGACATCTATCTGGGGAAAGTCCCTAGATCTTTTATTTAAACCCAATATCTCTCCCTGGGAAATGGAAAATTTTTCTTTTTTGTTGTTGTTCTTTAAGACATGAACTAAATATTACAAGTTATTTGCTTATATTTATTGGTTTGTGTATTTTAGAAGATAAAGAGAAATAAGCAATAACTGCTGTTTTCTAACCACCATTAGGTACAGGGATATTAACAAGGCTTCTAGTATCTGGAAATAGTGCAAGCTGTATATGTCTCTATATAAACATTCATAAGGCTTTCCTGAAGCCAAGTAAGGTTAATGTGTTAAGGTTAATCTTTGTGATACAATAGTGAATTATGCTATTAATTATAATGCATTAATTATACTATGCAACTTCAAGGAACTTCATTTCATCAATAAATTTTTCATGGAAGCAAGAAAGGAAAGGAAGGACTAGCATATGAGTATCGGTGGAGCTGGTAAAGAATCCACCTGCAATGAGGTAGACCTGGGTTCAATCCCTGGGTTGGGAAGATGCCCTGGAGGAGGACATGGCAACCCATTCCAGTATTCTTGCCTGGAGAATCACCATGGACAGTGGAGCCTGGCAGGCTATAGTCCATAGGGTTGCAAAGAGTTGCACATGACTTAGCTACTAAACAAAAACAGTCCTTTAAAGAGGACTGCCACATAGTGGGTAAGATCTTTTCAAATGTTATATTGATTTTGTTATAAGAAATTTGAAAAAAATTGATAGTAATCCCTATTATAATTTAGGTACTATATATTAATACAAATGATTAGTATTTTCCATTATCTACATAATATAACATTTTGTGTATTTTATAACTTAACATTATTATTTATATGACCATTTTAGCCAAAATACTCTTTTAAATGAATTACATGCCTTTTTAAAACATAACTTCACCCAAGAGATAAGTGAACACTGATTCTGACTTTGTTAAACAACTACGTTAAGAACTCTATATATGAACACTGTCTCATCTTTTCAGTATTATTTCTTATCTCACATGGAAAATTTAATTATATCTGTATACTTCTAACATACTAGATTTTTAATAATTTAAATTTGGATAATTCAAGTAATTAAATTCAACATTTATATGCTGAAATTCAATAGCATTTGAGGAAGCAAGATGTGTTGAAAGAAAACTACTTTAAAAGATCAAAAGCAAGTCACTTTGAATCAATGTTTATAATTAGCAGTGATAATTGACTGAAATCACCAAATACTTAGCTCCATTAAGCAAAACATAATATGATTTAGCTTGTGCATGAAATTACAAAGTCTCTTGAGGTTTAACCAATTCAAACAGTTTTAAATAATTCCATTAAAGAGATTTTTTTACATTTAAGTCATTTTTATAACTGATAAGACATATTAAACATAGACTTTAAAAATACAGCAAACAATATGATTGAAGATTTAATGGAATAAAGAAAAGCCTCCATGGGAAGAACAAGATGGAGGAGTGAGTGAACATGGAGTACATCTCTCTCCACAAATACATCAAGAATAGAGCTTCAGACACAGAAGTGCATGTAAAACACCAGCTGAGAGCAGACAGGAGCATCTGATCAGTGGAAAAGAATATACAGACCCAAGCAAAACTCAGTAGGATGAAGGAACTAGGGGGAAACTAGGAATGTTAGTAGGACTGGACCTGCCCTTGGCAGGTGGGGGAGCTGAAGCAGGGGTCTGTTCCCCACATTGGGGCAATTGTCTGAGTCAGAGGAGAAACAGTTAAGGCTGAGAGTGAAACAGCTGATCTGTGGCAGCCCAAATGGGATGAAAATCAGATAGTCCTTGCTGCAGCCATACATACCCCAGACAGGGACGTAGATGCCCTGGAAGGTGCAGCTGCTGGGAGCTGTCGTTTAGGGATTGTGGAGCAATCCAGGGTGAAGGCTGCTGTTGACTGTGGAGAGACGAATCAAGGGGATGTGAGGGAGGAGACTGTTGTGGGAAATGCCTGTGGAGGAAAGCTGGGCAGCCATAGTGATACTGCTGAGTCACGCGTAGGGGGCGGAGCTATCACCACAGCCTCTCTCACCCTACTCACCAGCACTGGCCGCTGAACAGAAAGGCTGGCCCATCAAATGCCTGACACAATGAACTACTGAGTAGGACCCCCACCCGGGGTGCCCCCTTAAATGACTGATGTGCCAAGCTGCAGAGTAGGACCTCACCTAAGGTGCCCCATAAGTGCTTGATGTGCCAATCTACAGAGTAGGATACCAGTCAGGGGACCCCGCCCCCACCCAATGTGCCTGATGCTCAAAACAACAGAGAAGGACCTCAAGTAAGGGAGCCCTTTAAGTGCCTGAAGGGAGGAGCTATGGAGAATGACTGGCCCAAGAAGCCTTCTGATTGCCAGCTACAAGAGGCTCAAAAAAGACTCTGATAGGGCCATAACTCTTGTGGGAGAGGCAGTCTGTGTCCCTGCACATTTGATGCCACCAGCTTCCCTGCAAGCCAAACAGCTGTGCCACCTTCACGCTCAACTCACTGGGACTGAGCTGCCACAGGCAAAAAAAGTCTTGCATCTATGTGCACAGGGTCACTGTGGCAGTGTCTGACTCTTTGCAGTCCTGTAGACTGTGGCCTGTAAGGCTTCTCTGTCAGGAAGTGGGATTCTCCAGGCAAGAACACTGGAGCGTATTGACCAATACTGCTTGCCATGCCCTTCTAGAGCACTATATTTCCTACTGCCCTAGCTGCCAACTCCCCTGGGTACCTGGTGCTGCCAGAACCCCTGCAACCCAAGCAGCTGCACCACCTGCACACCTGGCCCTCACAGGGACAAACCCAAGCCCTCCAGTGCAGCCTCAGAAGCCAAATCTCAGTGGACAACCCACATGCAGAGGTGGAAACAAAACGACAATTAAAACCAGGGGCAGTGTGGCTCAGGAAGAAGACCCAAAACCTTCCCACTAGCTGTACAAGCTGCAGATTAAATCCACATGATCAACTAGGCAGACTCTGTCTCTATGGACTATATAAAAGGTCATTGAGAGCTCCAACAAAGGAAAACACACTAGTTCTGAAAACTGTGGACATTGGAGGCAAGAACACACAGGAGGGGGACCAGGTTAGACTCTGAGCTGCCCCCACAGTAGGTCCAGAGATCAGCACAGTATTGGAGGGCATCCTAGGGAGGTGAGGTGGACTGTGACTCCCAGCGAAGGAAAGGACTCTAATAGCAGTGACTCAAGAAACATCTTATTCTTATGTTTTGATTTGTTCTGTAGATTCTTTTTGATTTTTTCCTTTCTTTTCCTCCTCTGTTGTAGTTGTCAGTTTTATTGGCACTATGAAATCTAATTATGCTTTTGAGTTTTTGCTGGTGGTGTTGTTTTGTTTTGTTTTTCCTCAGTCACACTTTTTATAGTTGTAAATCCCTGTTCCTAGGTTGAGCTTTTGCAGTTCTGGGGAGTTTTCTTTTCTTTTTCATTTCTCTCTTTTTAAATTTTTTAAACCTATTATCTTTCCTACTTTTTTTTTTTTGCTTGCTTTTCCTACTGTCCTTTGCCTCTTGCAGTTAATCTTTAATGTATATAAATCTTCTTCATCCACCTCTATTTAACTTTCATATCTAATCTTTCTTCTTTTCTTTCTTTTCCTCTCTTCTTTCCTTTCCTCTCAACATATTTTCTGTTTTTATTTTCACTGCTTTATTCCCCAATTGGAAATTTGCTTTAGTTTTGTTTTCCAGTTTGTGCTTTAATTAGCTTTGTTCTGGTAGACATACTTTTTGGTTTCCTTTGTTCACTGGGTCAATCTATTGTATTCCATTTATGTTGGACTCTTTTGATTTTGCTTATGGGTGTATATGTACATGTGTATATTCAGTCACAATTTTATTGTTTTTATAAACAATAAATATTCAGTCACAATTTTATTGTTTTTATAAACCTCTGCCTCTCTGTTGGGACTTTGTGGATCTGTAGTTTTCCTTTTTTCTTTCTTATTCCATTTCTTTCTTTATAATATTAATTTTTCATTTTTAAACCTATTATATTTTTCTACATTTATTCCTTTGCCTTTCCTGTTGTTCTTTTCCCCTTGCAGTTAATCTTTAATGTATATAATCTTCATCTACCTCTCTTTAACTTTGCATATCTATTCTTTCTTTCTTTTCTTTCCCTTCCTCTCAACATATTTGTTAGTTTTGTTTTCATTGCTTTATTCCCCACATGGCTTCTTGCTGTAGCTTTGTTTTCCACTTTGTGCTTTAGTTTTCGTCTTCAGTTCAGTAGCTCAGTCGTGTCTGACTCTTTGCGACCCCATGAATCGCAGCACACCAGGCCTCCTTGTCCATCACCAACTCCCGGAGTTCACTCAGACTCGCGGCCATCGATTTGGTGATGCCATCCAGCCATCTCATCCTCTGTCGTCCCCTTCTCCTCCTGCCCCCAATTCCTCCCAGCATCAGAGTCTTTTCAATGAGTCAGCTCTTCGCATGAGGTGGCCCAAGTACTGGAGTTTCAGCTTTAGCATCATTCCTTCCAAAGAAATCCCAGGGTTGATCTCCTTCAGAATGGACTGGTTGGATGTCCTTGCAGTTCAAGGGACCCTCAAGAGTCTTCTCCAATACCACAGTTCAAAAGCATCAAGTCTTCAGCATTCAGCCTTCTTCACAGTCCAACTCTCACATCCATATATGACCACAGGAAAAACCATAGCCTTGACTAGATGGACCTTAGTGGGCAATGTAATGTCTCTGCTTTCGAATATAATTTTTAATTTTCTTTGTTTGCTGGGTCAACCTGTAGTACTGTATTTTTGTTACTTTTTTACTTTGCTCATGGCTGTATATGTATATATCCCATTATTTTAATTATTACTTGCCTGATTTGGTAAATGTCATTTATCTGGGATTCATCTTTGGTTTCTCATTTTTGAATATTTGTTTTAATCTTACTTAATGCCATAACAAGCCACTTACGGAACCTTCATTCCTGAGCAGAGACCAAGCCCTGAGTCTTTGGGTTGGGAACACAGATCCAAGGTCCTAGATGATCAGAGAACTAACACTGCAGCTGCTGCTAAGTCACTTCAGTCATGTTCAACTGTGTGCAACCTCATAAATGGCAGCCCACCAGGCTCCTCCAACCTTGGGATTCTCCAGGGTTGCCATTTCCTTCTTTAATGCATGAAACTGAAAAGTGAAAGTGATGTCGCTCAGTCATGTCTAACTCTTAACGACCCCATGGACTGCAGCCACACTAGGGTGCTCCATCCATGGGATTTTCCAGGAAAGAGTACTGGAGTGGGGTGCCATTTCCTTCTCCAAACTAGCCCTGCTGCTGCCGCTGCTGCTAAGTTACCTCAGTCGTGTCCAACTCTGTGTGATCCCATAGATGGCAGCCCACTAGGCTCCCCCTTCCCTGGGATTCTCCAGGCAAGAATACTGGAGTGGGTTGCCATTTCCTTCTCCGTCTCCAAACTAGCCCTAGGGAGTATCAAATAGTGAGAACTCACACAAAGGAAATCACTTGAATACAAGACCTGCCATCACCCAAGCACCAGTAGCACCCTGTGCAGGACATCTCATATAAACAACAAACAAAAGAAAAATACAAACCCAATTATCAGCAGACAGGACTACTACCTCACTCAGCATTGCTCATCAGAGGAAAAACAAACAAAAACTCAGCACAAATCTCACCTTATATGAAGTTTACACAAACCACTGGACAAACTTTAGGAGGGCAGAAACCAAAATAAAAAAAATTCAACCTTGAACCTTGGAAAGGGGACCTCAAACACAGTAAGTCAAAAATAATAAAGAAAAGTCAGAGAACTACTATACCAATGAAGGAACAAACTAGAAACACAGAAGTCCAAATAAATGAAGAGGAAATAAGCAAACTACCTTAAAAATAATTCAGAATAATTATAGTAAAGATGATCAAAACCCTTGAAAAGAGAATGAAGAAAATGCAAGAATCAATTTACAAGACGTGGAAGAATTAAAGAATAAATATACAGAGACAAACAACACAATTACTGAAACTGAAAATACTCTGGATGGAATCAATAGCAGAATATCTGAAGCAGAAGAATAAATCAGTGAGCTGGCAGATAAAATGGTAGAAATAAGTTCTGAAGAGCAGAATAAAGTAAAAGAATGAAAAGAACTGAGGGTAGTCTCAGAGATGTCTGGGACAATATCAAATACATCAACATTCAAATTACAGGGGTCCCAGAAGAAAAGGAGAAACAGATGGGTATGAGAAATTTTTTGAAGAGATTATAGTTGAAAATTTCTCCACCACAGAAAAGGAAATAGTCAATCAAGTCCAAGAAGCACAAAGAGTCCCATACAGGGTAAACCTAAGAAGAAACATGCCAAGACACATACTAATCAAATTAACTAAGACTAAACACAAATACAGAATATTAAGAGCAGCAAGGGAAAAACAACAAGTAACATACAAGGAAACCCCATACACTTAACAGATGATCTTTCAGCAGAAACTGCAGGGCAGAAGGAAATGGTAGGATATAGGTAAAGTACTAAAAATGAAAAATCTACAACCAAGATTACTGTACATGGCATGGATCTCATTCAAAATTGATGGAGAAATAAAAAGCTTTTCAGACAAGCAAAACTTAAGAGAATTCAGTACCACCAAACCAGCTTCACAACAAATGTTAAAGGGACTTATAAGTCAAGAAATACAAGAGAAGAAAAAAAGATCTACAAAATCAACCCTAAACAATGAATAAAATGGCAATAGGAACATATATATATAAATAATTACTTTAAATGTAAACGAATTAAATACTCTGACCAAAAGACACAGACTGGCTGAATGGACACAAAAACAAGACCCATATATATGCTGTCTACAAGAAATCCACTTCAGACCTAAAGATACATATAGACTAAAAGTGAGGAGATGGAAAAATACATTCCATGCAAATGAGAAGCAAAAGAAAGCTGGATAGCAATCCTCATATCAGACAAAATAGACCTTATAATAAAGAAGATTACATGAGGTAAGGAAGGACACTACACAGTGATCAAGGGATCAATCCAAGAGCAAGACATAATAACTGTAAATATCTATGAACCCAACACAGGAGCACCTCAATACACAAGACAAGCACCAACAGACATAAAAGGAGAAACTGACAGTCATGCAATAGTAGTAGGAGACTTTAATACCACACTCACACCAATGGAAAGATCATCAAAACAGAAAATTAATAAGGAAACACAAGTCTTAAATTATACATTAAATGAGATAGATCACACTGATATTGTCAGGACATTCCATCCAAATGCAGAAGAATACACTTTCTTCTCAAGTGTACATAGAACATTCACCAGGAAAGACTACATCTTAGTTTGTTAATCAAACCTCAGTAAATTTAAGAAAACTGAAAACATTTCAAGTATCTTCTCTGACCACAAGGCTATGAGACTACCTATCAATTACAAGGGGAAAAAAAAAAAAACTGTAAGGAACACAAACACATGGAAATTAAATAACACGTTTCTAAATAACCAACAGGTTACTGAAGAAATCAAAAGGGAAATTAAAAAAATCATTCTAGAAACAAATGACAGTGAAAACACAATGACTCAAAACCTATGGGAAGCAGCAAAAGTAGTTCTAAGAGGAAAGTTTATAGCAATACAATCCTACCTCAAGAAAGAAGAAAAACTTTACACCTAAAACAACTGGAAAACAAAACAAAACAAAACCCAAAATTAGTAGAAGGAAAGAAGTCATAAATGAACTGAGCAGAAATAAATGAAAAAGAAATGAAAGAAACAATAGTATAGGTTAATAAAACTAAAAGCTGATTATTTGAAAAGATAAGTAAAATTGACAAATATTTAGCCAGACTCAATAAGAACAAAAGAGAGAAGAATCAAATCTACAAAGTTAGAAATGAAAATGGAGAACTTACAACAGACAATGAAGAAATGCATAAGATTATAAGAGACTATTATGACCAACTATATGGCAATAAAGTGAATAAACTGGAAGAAATGGACAGATTCTTCTGTTCAGTTCAGTACAGTCGCTCAGTCGTGTCTGACTCTTTGTGACCATGAATCGCAGCACGCCAGGCCTCCCTGTCCATCATCAACTCCTAGAGTTCAATCAGACTCAAATCCATCAAGTCCGTGATGCCGTTAAGCCATCTCATCCTCAGTCATCTCCTTCTCCTCCTGCCCCCAATCCCTCACAGCATCAGAGTCTTTTCCAAAGAGTCAGCTCTTCGCATGAGGTGGCCAAAGTAATGGAGTCTCAGCTTTAGCATCATTCCTTCCAAAGAAATCCCAGGGCTGATGTCCTGCAGAATAGACTGGTTGGATCTCCTTGCAGTCCAAGGGAGTCTCGAGTCTTCTCCAATACCACAGTTCAAAAGCATCAAGTCTTCAGCATTCAGCCTTCTTCACAGTCCAACTCTCACATCCATACATCACCACAGGAAAAACCATAGCCTTGACTAGACGGACCTTTGTTGGCAAAGTAATGTCTCTGCTTTTGAATATACTATCTAGGTTGGTCATAACTGCTCTTCCAAGGAGTAAGCGTCTTTCAGTTTCATAGCTGCAATCACCATCGGCAGTGATTTTGGAGCTCAAAAAATAAAGTCTGATACTGTATCCAATGTTTTCCCATCTATGTCCCATGAGGTGGTGGAACCGGATGCCATGATCTTCATTTTCTGAATGTTGAGCTTTAGGCCAACTTTTTCACTCTCCACTTTCACTTTCATCAAGAGGCTTTTAGTTCCTCTTCACTTTCTGTTATAAGGGTGGTGTCATCTGCATATCTGAGGTGACTGATATTTCTCCCAACAATCATGATTCCAGCTTGTGTTTCTTCCAGTCTAGCATTTCTCATGATATACACTGCATAGAAGTTAAATAAGCAGGGTGACAATATACAGCCTTGACGTACTCCTTTTCCTCTTTGGAACCAGTCTGTTGTTCCATGTCCAGTTCTAACTGCTGCTTCCTGACCTGTATACAGATTTCTCAAGAGGCAGGTCAGGTGGTCTGGTATTCCCATCTCTTTGAGAATTTTCCACAGTTTATTGTGATCCACATAGTCAAAGGCTTTGACATAGTCAATAAAGCAGAAATAGATGCTTTTCTGGAACTCTCTTGCTTTTTCCATGATCCAGCAGATGTTGGCAATTTGATCTCTGGTTCATCTGCCTTTTCTAAAACCAGCTTGAACATCAGGAAGATCATGGTTCACGTATTGCTGAAGCCTGACTTGGAGAATTTTGAGCATTACTTTACTAGCATGTGAGATGAGTGCAATTGTGTGGCAGTTTGAGCATTCTTTGGCATTGCCTTTCTTTGGGATTGGAATGAAAATGACCTTTTCTAGTCCTGTGGCCACTGCTGAGTTTTCCAAATTTGCTGGCATATTGAGTTCAGCACTTTCACACCATCATCATTCAGCATTTGAAACAGCTCAACTGGAATTCCATCACCTCCACTAGCTTTGTTCGTAGTGATATTTTCCAAGGCCCATTTGTCTTCACATTCCAGGATGTCTGGCTCTAGATGAGTGATCACATCATCATGATTATCTGGGTCATGAAGATATTTTTTGTACAGGTCTTCTGTATATTCTTGCCACCTCTTCCTAATATCTTCTGCTTATGTTAGGTCCAGACCACTTCTGTCCTCTATTGAGCCCATCTTTACATGAAATGTTCCCTTGGTATCTCTAATTTTCTTGAAGAGATCTCTAGTCTTACCCATTCTGTTCTTTTCCTCTATTTCTTTGCATTGATCCCTGAAGAATGCTTTCTTATCTCTTCTTGCTATTATCTGGAACTCTGCATTCAGATGCTTATATCTTTCCTTTTCTCCTTTTCTTTTTGCTTCTCTTCTTTTTAGGAAAGTTCATATTGGAACCAGGAAGAAATAGAAATTATGAGCAATCCAATCATAAGCACTGAAATTGAAGCTGTGATCAAAAATCTCCCAAAAAACAGAAGTCCAGGATGAGATGGCTTCACAGGAGAATTTTATCAAATATTCAGAGTAGAGCTAATGTCTATCCTTCTGTGAAGGCATGACAAAACCACTAAAATGTTGTAAAGTAATTAGTCTCCAATTAAAATAAATAAATTAATATATATATATGTATGTATGTGTGTGTGAGTGTATATATATATATATATATGTGTGTGTGTGTGTGTGTGTAAGTATATATATATATATATATATATATATATATATATATAAACTCTTTTAAAAATTGCAGAGGAAGAACACTTCCAAACTCATTCTAGGAGGCCACTATCACCCTGATTCCAAAACCAGACAAAGATAACACACACAACAAAGAAAACTACAGATCAATATCTCTAATGAACATAGATGAAAAAAATCCTCAACAAATTTTAGCAAACAGAATTCAACAACACATCAAAGAGCTCATACAAACATGATCAAGTTGGGCCTATGCCAAGGATGCAAGGATTCTTCAATATATGCAAATCAATCAATGTGATACACCATATTAACAAATTGAAAGGCAAAAACCATATGATGATCTCAATAGATGCAGGAAAAGCCTTTGACAAAATTCAGCACCTATTTATGATTAAAACTCTTCAAAAAATGGGCATAGAAGGAACCTCCCTCAACATAGTAAAGGCCATATATGATAAGCCTAAAGCAAACATTCTTCTCAATGGTGAAAAACTTAAAGCATTCTTCCTAAGATCAGGAACAAGGCAAGGGTATGCACTTTCACCACTGTTATTCAGCATAGCTCTGGAAGTCCTAGCCACAGCAATCAGAGAAGAAAAAGAAATAAAATGAATCCATATCAGAAAAGAAGTAAATCTCTCACTGTTTGCAGATGACATGAAGCTTTACACAGGAAATCCTAAAGACAGTATCAGAAAATTACTAGAGCTAATCAGTGAATTTAGCAAAGTTGCAGGATACAAAATCAATACATAGAAATCACTTGCATTTCTATATACTAATAATTAAAAATCAGAAAAAATTAATGAGTCAATCCCATCCACCATTGCCCCCAAAAAAGTAAAAATTAAATATCTAGGAATAAACTTACCTAAGTAGAAAAAAGAACTGTACAAAGAAAGTTATAAAATACTAAAGAAAGAAATCAAAGATGACATAAACACATGGAGAGATATTCCACGTTCCAAGGTAGGAAGAATCAATTTTGTGAAAATGACAATACTACCAAATGCAATCTACAGATTCAGTGTGATCCCTATCAAATGAAAAGTGGCATTTTTCACAGAACTTGTACAAAAAAATTCACAATTCATATGGAAGAACAAAAGACCCAAAATAGCCAAAGCAGTCTTGAGAAAGAAGAATAGAGCTGCAGGAATCAACCTTCTTGACTTCAGATTTTACTACAAAGCTAGTCATCAAGACAGTATGGTGTTGTCACAAAAACAGAAATATAGACCAATGGAACCAGATAGAAAGCCCAGAAATAAACCCATGCACCTATTGGTACCTTATTTTTAACAAAGGAGGCAAGAATATACAGCAAGGCAAAGACATCCTCTTCAATAAGTGGTGCTGGGAAAACTGGATATCTACATGTAATTAGATACATGTAATAATGAAACTAGAACACTTCCTAACACCATACACAAAGATACAATCAAAGTGGATTAAAGTCCTAAATATATGATCAGAAACTATAAAACTTAGAGGAAAACATAGGCAGAACACTCAATGACATAGATCAAAGCAAGATCCTCTATGACCCACCTCCTAGAGTAATAGAAATAAAAGCAAAAGTAAACAAGTGAGCCCTGATTAAACTTAAAGTCTATTGCACAGCAAAGGAAACTATAAGCAAGGTGAAAAGACAACCCTCAGAATGAGATAAAATAATAGCAAATGAAACAACTTACAAAAGATTAATTTCCAAAATATACAAGCAACTCATACAGCTCAATACCAAAAAAGCAAACAACCCAATGTGGGGTGGGAGGTGGGAGGGGGCTTCGGCATTGGGAGATTGTGTTCACCTATGGCTGATTCGTGTCAATGTATGGCAAAACAAATACAGTATTGTAATTTAAAAAATAAATAAATTTAATAAAAAAAAAAAAAAACTGGAGGGGAAATCCTAACAGATATTTCTCCAAAGAGGACATACAGATGGCTAACAAACACATGAAGAGATGCTCAACATCACTTATTATTAGAAAAATGCAAATCAAAACTACAATGAGATATCACCTGACACCGATCAGAATGACCATCGTCAAAACAAATGCTGGAGAGTATGTGTAGAAAAGGCAACACTCTCTCAACTGTTGGTGGAAATGTAAATTGATACAGCCACTATAGAAGACGGTATGGAGATTTCTTAAAAAATTAGGAATAAAAGCACCATAGGACCCAGCAATCCCACTCCTAGGCATATACCCTAAGGAAACCAAAATTACACATGAATCCCATTGTTCATTGCAGCACTATTTACAATAGCTTGAACACGGAGGTGAAGTGAAGTTGCTCAGTTGTGTCCCACTCTTTGTGATCCCATGGACTGTAATCTAACAGGCTCCTCCATCCTCCTCAGGCTTGCCTGAGATTTTCCAGGCAAGAATACTGGAGTGGGTTGCCATTTCCTTCTCCAGGGGAACTTCCTGACCCAGGGATCGAACCTCGGTCTCCTGCATTATAGGCAGATGCTTTACAGTCTGAGCCACAAGGGAAGCCCTGTTACAAGCTAGGAACGGTGGAAGCAACCTAAATGCCCATCAACAGATGAATGGATAAAGAAGTTGTGGTATATATACACAGTGGAATATTACTCAACCATAAAAAGGAACACATTTGAGTCATTTCTGATGAGTAAAGTGAGAGAGAGAAGAATAAACATCATTCCAATGCACATATATAAAATGTAGAAAAATGGTACTTAAGAATATATTTACAGGGCAGCAATTAAAAAAGAAACATAGAGAATAGACTTATAGATACGGGGAGAGAGGAGGAGAGGGTGAGATATATGGAAACAGTAACATGGAAACTTACATTACCATATGTAAAATAGATAGCCGACAAGAATTTGCTCTATGGCTCAGAAAACTCAAACAGGGACTCTGTATCAACCTAGAGGGGTGGAATGGGGAGGAAAATGGGAGGGAGATTCAAAAGGAAGGGGATATATGTATACCTATGGCTGATTCTTGTTGAGGTTTTACAGAAAACAACAAAATTCTGTAAAGCAAGAAAAAGAAAATCTAACTTAAACAAACAAAAAGCATCAATACAGCATTTCCAAATTCCACTAAAATGATACTGATAACGTATTCTGCTCTTCCTGTTTTGTCAACTGAAACAATGTCAAACTATTTATTGACATACTTCACTATAAATCAGTTATAAATCTCATTCTTCTCATACTTTAGTTATAAATAAACTACCTAATAACTTATAGTAGGGATCTATTATTTAAAGAAATTATGACATTTTAACCTAATTTTCCATAATCATAAAGGGAAATAAATGATTTGAAGTGAAGTAAAGGGTTAGATGCTCGGTTGTGTCTGACTCTTTGCGACCTCATGGACTGTAGCCTGACAGTCTCCTCTGTCCATGGAATTCTCAGGCAAGAATACTGGAGTGAGTTGCCATTCCCTTCTCCAGAAGACCTTCCCAAGCCAGGAGTAGAACCTAGGTCTCCTACATTGCAGGCAGATTCTTTACCACCTGATCCACCAGGGAAACTCAGAAAAACAAATCTGTTACTAAAGTTTGCCATATATGGATCATTTTATGCATACAAAATATGATGGCAAATTAGGTTTCTCTTGATATTTACTGAACAAACATTAGTTAAGAAACTGCTAACATGGTCATGAGTATGATGCACATTTTTGCTCTTGCTAAATTCTGTTTGATCTCAGCAATATTTATGCCACTAAGAGACATGGAGGTGTTCTAAGCTCTAGTTAAGACAGCATGAAAAACCAGTTTTGGCAGGTTTAATTCAAATTAAGTTTGAAGTTTAACCTAGAGATGAAGGCTGTCTTTTATGTAGTGGTTCTAGGAACAATTAATTACTGGTCTCCACCTCAGTTTTTTGTTTGTTGTTCCTCTGTAGATTTTTGGTTGTGGATGGTAATTACAAAGTTTTTGAAACTTTTCTCATATATAGCAGCATAAATGACAAATGAAACTCTGTCTACAGCACGTTGTCAAGGGCAAATAAGACTGTGCACCATTTATTTCTGACAAGAAAAATGATTTTAATGTCACTCACATACCATCTTTCTCACAAATTCTTCCCTATAGAATATATATATCAATCAGTGGTTGTCACTTTTGTGAAAGTCATGATCTGTATTCCTCCTGCAGCTCTCTTACTTTACAGGCCCTGAAACAGATTCAGTTATAGCTTACAACTGCAAGAGAGCAGAAATCCATTTCCTTTATTCATTTCCTTGGGTTACCTCCATTTGATGTTATTGTCTTTCTGATAACTTGTCACCAAAAATTACAAAATGGACAAAGTAAGAGCTGCATTCTTTTCATACAGTCTAGTAATTAAATAATAAAGATAAAAAAAAACTCACCTAAAGGTAAAGTAAAAATATTTTACAATAAAGATCCTAAGGCCAAGATAAATCTTTATTATTTCCTCTGCTACAAAACAGATCTATAATTTTTGAGGTAGAATAAGTATTCTTCTAATAAGGAATATATTTGAATATTAAATAAAGATTTCTAAGAGACACGTTATGATAGGTATGTGCAACCTGATGCTAACAAAATTCAGGGTCAGTTAATACTGTAATAATATTAAACATAAGCTGTCAGCAAATATAATACTCTAGACACTCAACATGCGATAATAAGGATTTCAGTTGTGAGAGAAAGACAATATACATGCCAGTGTCTGACACCAGAGAAACTGTATTAAAATATGGATTCAGTGCATAAAAGAAAAACAAAGATTTAGTTTCTGGTTAAGATGTGATATTTGAAAACTGGTCTATAAGCAAATATAATATTTGCCTTATTATATAATTTCAAGAATTACTATAAAGATAGTGTCATCAGAAAATACGGCATTGGTGAAAGAACAGACATTGATAAATGGACAGAATAGAGAGCCCAAAGAATGACCTACACATTAATCATCAACTGATTTTTGACAGTACAGAGGCATGTCAAGGAAAAAAAAATGGTCTAACAAATGGTACTGGAATATTTGGACATCTGTATGCAAAAAAAAAGGAGAAAACAAAATAATATAGACAGATACCCTTACACTTTTACAAACACTGACTCAAAATGAATTCAAGGCCCAAATATAAAATGACAAAGTATAAAATATCTAGAAAACACAGGAGAAAATCTATATGACCTTGGATTTGTTGATCAGTTTTTATTCAAAAACCAAAACAAAAGATTTTGTAAAGGATTATATGATAATTTGGACTTTTTGAATTTAAAAGTTTTACTTAGCAAAAGATAATGCCTAGAGAATTAAAAAGACAAGTCATGGACAGGGAGAACATTTTTGTAAATTCTGATAAAAGGTTTGTAACCAGAATATAAAAAGCACTATTGACATCAACAATAAGAAAAAGTTAACTTTTGAAAGATATTTTAAAAGACATATAGAAGACTACTAAACACATGAAAAAATGTCCACTATCACTTGGGAGTTCAGTTCAGTCACTCAGTCATATCTGACTCTTTGTGACCCTATGAAACGCAACACGCCAGTCCTCCCTGTCCATCACCAACTCCCAGAGTTTACACAAACTCATCTCCATTGAGTCAGTGATGCCATTCAGCCATCTCATCCTCTGTTGTCCCCTTCTCCTCCTGCCATCAATCTTTCCCAGCATCAGGTCTTTTCCAATCAGTCAGCTCTTCGCATCAGGTGGCCAAAGTATTGGAGTTTCAGCTTCAGCATCAGTCCTTCCAATGAACACCAAAGGCTGATCTCCTTTAGGATGGACTGGTTGGATCTCCTTGCAGTCCAGGGGACTCTCAAGAGTCTTCCCCAACACCACAGTTCAAAAGCATAATTTTTTTTTGCCACTATGCTTTCATTATATAGTCCAACTCTCATATCCATACATGACTACTGGAAAAAATATAACCTTGACTAGATGAACTTTGCTGGCAAAGTAATGCCCCTGCTTTTAATATGCTGTCTAGGTTGGTCATAACTTTTCTTCCAAGGAGTGAGCGTCTTTTAATTTAATGGCTGCAATCACCATCTATAATGATTTTGGATCCCCAAAAAACAAAGTCATCCACTGTTTCCCCATTTATTTGCCGTGAAGTGATGGGACCAGATGACATGATCTTAGTTTTCTGAATGATGAGCTTTAAGACAACTTTTTCACTCTCTTCTTTCACTTTCATCAAGAGGCTCTTTAGATCTTCTTCACTTTCTGCCATAAGGGTGGTATCATCTACATATCTGAGGTTATTGATATTTCTCCTGGCAATCTTGACTCCAGCTTGCACTTCATCCAGCCCAGCGTTTCTCATGACGTAGACTGTACATAAGTTAAATAAGCAGGGTGACAATATACAGCCTTGACGTACTTTATAAGAACCAGTCGGTTGTTCATGTCCAGCTCTCACTGTTGCTTCCTGACCTGCATACAGATTTCTCAAGAGGCAGGTCAGGTGGTCTGGTATTCCCATCTCTTTCAGAATTTTCCACAGTTTGTTGTGATCCACACAGTCAAAGGGTTTAGAGTAATCAATAAAGCAGAAATAGATGTTTTTCTGAAACTTACTTGATATTTTGATGATCCAGAAGATGTTGTAATTTGATCTCTGGTTCCTCTGTGTTTTCTAAATCCAGCTTGAACATCTGGGAGTTCATGGTTCATGTATTGCTGAAGCCTGGCTTGGAGAATTTTGAGCATTACTTTACTAGCATGTGAGATGAGTGCAATTGTGCAGTAGTTGGAGCCTTCTTTGGCATTGCCTTTCTTTGGGACTGGAATGAAAACTGACTTTTTCCAGTCCTGTGGCCAGTGATGAGTTTTCCAAACTGTCTGTCAAATTGAATGTAACACTTTCACAGCATCATCTATTAGGATTTGAAATAGCTTAACCAGAATTCCACCACCTCCACTAGCTTTGTTCTTAGTGATGCTTCCTAAGGCCAACTAGACTTCACATTCCAGGATGTCTGGCTCTAGGTGAGTGATCACACCATCATGATTATCTGGGTCATGAAGATCTTTTTGTACAGTTCTTTTGTGTATTCTTACTACCTCTTCTTAATATCTTATGCTTCTGTTAGGTTGATGCCATTTCTCTCCTTCATTGAGCGCATCTTTACATGAAATGTGTTCCCTTAGAATCTTTAATTTTCTTGAAGAGATCACTAGTCTTTCCCATTCTATTGTTTTCCTGTATTTCTTTGGACAGATCACTGAGGAAGGCTTTCTTATCTCTCCTTGCTATTCTTTGAAACTCTGCATTCAAGTGGGTATATCTTTCCTCTTCTCCTTTGCTTTTCATGTCTCTTCTTTACACAGCTATTTGTAAGGCCTCCTCAGACAGCCATTTTGCCTTTTTGCATTTCTTTTTCTTGGTAATGGTCTTGATCCCTGTCTCCTACATCATGTCATGAACCTCCATCCATAGTTCATCAGGCACTCTGTCTATCAGATCTAGTCCCTTAAATCTATTTCTTACTTCTACTGTATAATGATAAGGGATTTTATTTAGGTCATATCTGAATGGTCTGCATGGCACTGGAGTGGCAAACGGCCGAAAAGAGATACCCTAAGTCCAAGGTAAGGAACAACAGCTGCACTTTGCTGGAGCAGCCATGAAGAGATCCCCCACGTCCAAGGTAAGAGAAATCCCAGAAAGATGGTAGCACTGAAGGAGGGCATCAGAGGGCAGACAGACCAAAACCACAATCACAGAAAATTAACCAATCTAATCACATGGACCAGAGCCTTGTCTAACTCAGTGAAACTAAGCCATGCCATGTAGGGCCGCTGGAGACAGACGGGTCATGGTGAAGAGGTCTGACAAAATGCGGTTCACTGGAGAAGGGAATGGCAAACCACTTCAGTATTCTTGCCTTGAGAATCCCATGAGCAGTATGAAAAGGCAAAAAGATAGGACGCTGAAAATGAACTCCCCAGGTCAGTAGGTGCCCAATATGCTACTGGAGATCAGTGGAGAAATAACTCCAGAACGAATGAAGAGATAGAGTGAAAGCAACAACACCCAGTTGTGGGTGTAACTTGTGATAGAAGCAAAGTCCAACGTTGTAAAGAGCAATATTGCATAGGAATCTGGAATGTTAGGTACATGAATCAAGACAAACTGTAAGTGGTCAAACAGGAGATGGCAAGAGTGAACATCAACATTTTAGGAATCAACGAACTAAAATGGACTGGAATGAGTGAATTTAACTCAGATGACCATTATATTTACTACATTGGC
Organism: Nanger dama; assembly: GCA_917880005.1. Classification (NCBI taxonomy): domain Eukaryota; kingdom Metazoa; phylum Chordata; class Mammalia; order Artiodactyla; family Bovidae; genus Nanger; species Nanger dama. The sequence continues at coordinate 99,371,981 of CAKJTW010000001.1, forward strand.
AATTATCCCTTAGAAAAAAATGGAGTAGCCATCATAGTCAACAAAAGAGTCCAAAATGCAGTACCTGGATACAGTCTCAAAAACGACAGAGTGATCTATGTTCATTTCCAAGGCAAACCATTCAATGTCATGGTAATCCAAGTCTATGCCCCAAAGAGTAATACTGAAGAAGCTGAATTTGAATGGCTCTATGAAGACCTACAGGACCTTTTAGAACTAATACCCCCAAAAGATGCCCTTTTCATAATAGAGGAGTGAAATGCAAAAGTGGGAAGTCAAGAAACACATGGAGTAACAGGCAAATTTGGTCTTGGAGTACAGAATGAAGCAGGGCAAATGCTAATAGAGTTTTGCCAGAAGAATGCACTGGTCACAGCAAATACCTTCTTACAACAACCCAAGAGAAGACTCTACACATGGAAATTACCAGATGGCCAACAACGAAATCAGAGTGATTATATTTTTTGTAACCTAGATGAAGAAGCTCAGTACAGTCAGCAAAAACAAGACTGGGAGTTGACTGTGACTCAGGTCATGAACTCTTTATTGCCAAATCACTTGTGAAATGTAAATTAAAGTTGCAGAAACACTAGAATAGCTAAAATCCCCCAAACTGTTAATACCAGTTACTGGCAAGGTTAGGAAGAATTGAGATGCTTGTTCAGTGTTGGTGGGAATGCAAAACAGTATAGTCCTTAGGAAGACAGTTTGGTGGTTTCATATAAAACCAACCATAGTCTTCCCATATAACTCAACAATGGCATTCTTTTTTTTTTTAAATTAAATTTATTTATTTTTTTAATTACAATACTGTATTTGTTTTGCCATACATTGACACGAATCAGCCATAGGTGAACACAATCGCCCAATGCCGAAGCCCCCTCCCACCTCCCACCCCACATCCTCTACCTGAATCATCCTGTGCATCAGCCCCATGCATCCTGCATCCTACACCAAACATAGATTAGCGCTTCGTTTCTTACAGGAAAATACACCCCAATGTTCATTGCAGCGCTGTTTATAATAGCCAGGACATGGAAGCAACAATGGCATTCTTAAGTATTTACCCAACTGACTCAGAAAGTTACACAAAAATATTTATAGAATACACGAAACTCCAAGAGACGTTTACAGAAAATTTAAAATCAGAAATACTGAAAACAAAGATGTCCTTTAACAGGTGAATGGATGAAATGTGGTACATTCACAGAATGGAGTATTAAATGAATCTTAAATGAATATTATCTAGTGAAATACATGAGTCTGTAAAGGCAACATACCATATGATCCCACTCATATGATATTCTGAAGAATGCAAAACTATTGATGGAAAATAGATCAGTGGTTGCCAGCCAGCTGCTTGTGAAGAGAAAGGCAATTGAAGAGAGAGAGGACACACAGGAGGTTTTATCAGGCTATGAAATTATTCTGTTTGATGCAAAAGTGATGAATAAACAAAACTATACATTTGTCAAAACTAATAGAAATCCTTCTAGTACTCAGAGTGAACTTTTATATATGCAAATTTTAAAATCAATTGTGATATATGAGGATACCAGGAAGGAATGCAGAATATAACAAAAAAAAAAAAAATCTAATTATATTACAAATGTGAAACAAAACATCACACAAAACGGATGGGCAGGAATGAACTGCCAGGGAAAAGAGTGAAGACTGTAGGACTAAAGCAGAAGGAAACATTTATAGGTACAGAAACTTAGATAGCATATTCAAAAGCAGAGACATTACTTTGCCAACAAAGGTCCATCTAGTCAAGGCTATGGTTTTTCCAGTGGTCATCTATGGATGTGAGAGTTGGACTGTGAAGAAGGCTGAGCACCGAAGAATTGATGCTTTTGAACTGTGGTGTTGGAGAAGACTCTTGAGAGTCCCTTGGACTACAAAGAGATCCAACCAGTCCATCATAAAGGAGATCGGTCTTGGGTGTTCTTTGGAGGGACTGATGTTGAAGCTGAAACTCCAATACTTTGGTCACCTCATGTGAAGAGTTGACTTATTGGAAAAGACCCTGATGCTGGGAGGGATTGGGGGTATGAGGAGAAGGGGACGACCGAGGATGAGATGGCTGGAGGGCATCATGACTTGATACGCATGAGTTTGGGTGAACTCCAGGAGTTGGTGAGGGACAGGGAGGCCTGGCGTGCTTCAGTTCATGGGGTTGCAAAGAGTTGGACACGACTGAGCGACTGAACTGACTGACTGAATGAATTCTAGTTTGTAAATATTTATTGTGTGAGTAAGGTATAAGAATTCTGAAATCACTGTTCATGTGTACTGAGATTTAAAGGATACTTGCATGAATGGCATATGGTGGGAGCCAGGATTCTCTATTATAGATAAGCAAGAAAGAGACTAGAGTTGGAGTCACTACTATCAACTCATGTATAGTTTAATGAAAATATAAATGCAGGCTATCTTAGTCAATTTGGGTTGCTATAAATAATACCACAGGCTGAATGGCTTAAGCCTTTTGGAGGCTGGAAGTCCAAGATTAGGGTGCCAACATGGTTGAGACTTGGTAAAGGCCCTTCTCTTGATTAATGGAAGCTACCTGCTCAGTACATCATCACCTGGTAGAAGGAAAGTTCTGTTTCCTTCATCTCCATATAGAGGCATCATCTAACCACAAGGGCCTTGCTTTCTTGAGCTGAACTAAAACAAATTATCTGTCAAAAGCCAGCTCCAAATATTATCACTAAGGGATTAGGGTTTCAACATATGGATTTTAGGGGGATATAAACATTTAGTCTGCAGTGTAGATGTACACATGTGATACTTATTTATTTACTTAACAAATATATGACAATATATTTCCTGTCTCTATCAGCTGTGAGGTTCTTGAGGCAAATACACATAACACTAAACTCTTGGTTTCTAATACTATCTCCTATAAAAATGGAAACAGTGACAAATTTTATTTTCTTTTGCTCAAAAAATGCTATGGATGTTGACTGTAGCCAAGAAATTTAAAGACATTTGTCCCTTGGAAGGAAAGCTATGAAAAACTTAGTGTATTAAAAAGCAGAGACATAACTTTGCCAATGAAAGTCTGTATAGTCAAATCTATGTTTTTTCTAGTAGTCATGTAAGGATGTAAGAGCTGAACCATAATGAAGGCCAAGTTCCAAAGAACTGATGCTTTCAAACTGTGGTGCTGGAGAAAACTGTTGAGAGTCTTTTGAACTGAAAGAACAAGCCAGTTAGTCCTAAAGGAGGTCAATCCTGAAAAGTCATTGGAAGGACTGATGCTGATGCTCCAATACTTTGACCCCCTGATGTGAAGAGCTGACTCATTGGAAAAGACCCTGATGCTGGGAAAGATTGAAGGCAAAAGGAGAAAAGGGTAGCAGAGGATGAGATGGTTAGACTCAATGGACATGAATTTGAGCAATCTTCAGGGGACAGTGAAGGCAGGAGAATCTGGCGTGCTGCAGTCCATGGGTTGCAAAGAGTAGGACATGACTTAGTAACTAAGCAATAACAGCAACATAAAAGGAACCAGCACACTGTAGAGAAATGACTGATATTAACACAGGGGGCAGGAATATGCTACATGAATCTGGAGCACCTTGCAGAGACATAAAGTAAGGAAGTGCTCAAAATGAAACAAGAAACATTGAGTATATGTCAAAGGAAAACCAACAAAAAAATTCTCAGGCCCAAGCTAGAAGAACTTGAATAAGAAAATAAACATAGTATTGTACCATCAACTAAGGATTAAAGTAAATAACCTAGAGTCCAAATGGATATAAACAAATGACTGAAAAAATAAATGATGGGAACATGCATAGATCCTCTACAGAGAACGTCCAAGTAGTTTACATAGATACTGCCCCTCAAGGAGATGGAATGTAACTCCCACTCCTTAAGTGTAGGAACCGCATTGTACTTTCTTCCGAAGTACAGTATAGAAAGTGGAGGGGGCAAAAGCAAATTTACTTCACAACCTCAACCAGGTGATCAAAGTGAGGTTTCCTAGGGACAAATCATGTTGATAGTGTGTATACCACTGGAATGATGTGAAGAAAGTGACACTTTACCTCTGCTGTTTTCTTCTTCAAAACCCATGACCCTGATCTAATCATTAGAAAAATGTTAGACAAATATGAATATAGGGACATCCTAAACAGTATCTGGCTAGTATGCCTCAAAACTCTCAAGGCCATCTCATCAAGGGAAATCTGTGAAACTATTACAGCCCAAGGTATTGTAAGGAGATACGATGACTGCATGAATGTAGCATTACAGATAGAATGGGAAAAAAAAAAAAAAGGATCTCAGATTAAAAACTAAAGAATTCTAAATAAAGCATGAACTTTAGTTAAGAATACTCTTTCACTGTTGGCTCAAAAGTGTGACAAATGTAGTATAAGAATGTAAAATGTTAACAATAGGGTAGACAAGATTTAGGATATACAGAAATCTCTGAACTATCCTGGACAACCTGTCTGTAAGCATAAGTGTTAGTCGCTCAGTGGTGTTCAACTCTTTGTGACCCCATGGACTGTAGCTTGCCAGACTCCTCTGTCCATGGGATTCTCCAGGCAAGAATACTGGAGTGGGTTGCCATGCCTTTATGGGATCTTCCTGACCCAGGGATTGAACCTGGGTCTCTTGCATTGCAAGCAGATTCTTTACCATTTGAGGCACCAGGGATGTGTCCTCTATAAGTATAAAAATATCCTCAAGATATTTTTTCACAAAAAAAGTGAAAGAGAGTATTTACCAAAAATAATATAGACCAAAGTGTATACCTACATGAAATTAGTATAAAGTCATGAAACTGTTTAAACTGACAGTTAGCAAACTAGTTTCCTTATTGGAGATGAGAACAAGGAAAGTTAGAAACTGCTATTGGAAAGCAAGCAGCATTTCTTTTTCTTTACTGTACTTTCATTGCTATCTAATATACCTCTCACCCTGTCAGTGAAACCAGAGAGCTAAAATTTCATCATTTAACTTTGGTGTCAGAATTGTTTTTAACCTAAATTTTTGGTGGTGGATTCAGGCGTTAAATCAGTGTTACAAACACCTTAGTTATTATTTTGCTTTTTGAGCGAAAAATAAGAATATTAGTCATTTCAATCTGTGGCACCTTTGGCCTACCTTGGCAGAACTGCTCTAATTATGTACTACTAGGATGCTCTCAGTTCAGTACAGTTAGTTGCTCAGTTGTGTCCGACTCTGCGACCCCATGAATCGCAGCACGCCAGGCCTCTCTGTTCATTACCATCTCTTGGAGTTCACTCAGACTCACGTCCATCGAGTCCATAATGCCATCCAGCCATCTCATCCTTAGTCGTCCCTTTCTCCTCCTGCCCCCAATCCCTCCCAGCATCAGAGTCTTTTCCGATGAGTCAACTCTTCGCATGAGGTGGCCAAAGTACTGGAGTTTCAGCTTTAGCATCATTCCTTCCAAAGAAATCCCAGGGTTGATCTCCTTCAGAATGGACTGGTTGGATCTCCTTGCAGTCCAAGGGACTCTCAAGAGTCTTCTCCAACACCACAGTTCAAAAGCATCAAGTCTTCAGCACTCAGCCTTCTTCACAGTCCAACTCTCATATCCATACATGACCACAGGAAAAACCATAGCCTTGACTAGATGAACCTTAGTCTTTAAAGTAATGTCTCTGCTTTTGAATATCCTATCTAGGTTGGTCATAACCCTCCTTCCAAGGAGTAATTTCATGGCTGCAGTCACCATCTGCAGTGATTTTGGAGCCAAAAAAAAAAAAAAGTCTGACACTGTTTCCACTGTTTCCCCATCTATTTCCCATGAAGTGATGGGGCCGGATGCCATGATCTTCGTTTTCTGAATGTTGAGCTTTAAGCCAACTTTTTCACTATCCTCTTTCACTTTCATCAAGAGGCTTTTTAGCTCCTCTTTACTTTCTGCCATAAGGGTAGTATCATCTGCATATCTGAGGTGACTGATATTTCTCCCGGCCATCTTGATTCTAGCTTGTGTTTCTTCCAGTCCAGCGTTTCTCATGATGTACTCTACATAGAAGTTAAATAAGCAGGGTGACAATATACAGCCTTCACATACTTCTTTTCCTCTTTGGAACCAGTCTGTTGTTCCATGACCAGTTCTAACTGTTGCTTCCTGACCTGCATACAGATGTCTCAAGAGGCAGGTCAAGTGGTCTGGTATTCCCATCTCTTGCAGAATTTTCCACAGTTTGTTGTGATCCACACATTCAAAGGCTTTGACATAGTCAATAAAGCAGAAATAGATGTTTTTCTGGAACTCTTTTGCTTTTTCCATGATCCAGCGGATGTTGGCAATTTGATCTCTGCTTTCTCTGCCTTTTCTAAAACCAGCTTGAACATCAGGGAGTTCGTGGTTCACATATTGCTGAAGCCTGGCTTGGAGAATTTTGAGCATTACTTTACTAGCATGTGAGATGAGTGCAAGTGTGCAGTAGTTTGAACATTTTTTGCATTGCCTTTCTTTGGAATTGGAATGAAAACTGACCTTTTCCAGTCCTGTGGGATGCTCTCATGGAGAACGAAATGGCAACCCACTCCAGTATTCTTGCCTAGAGAATCCCAGGGACAGAAGAGTCTGGTGGACTGCCGTCTATGGTGTTGCACAGAGTCGGACATGACTGAGGGGACTTAGCAGCAGCAGCAGAAGCAGCAGGGTTTCTCTCAACCTTATTCTGATCCAAGCTTCTCTAATTGGATAGCAATTCCTGAAATGCTACACTTGACAAAATATACTATTATCCAAAAAGATTTTTTTTTAATAGTTGACCTTTTCATAGTTAAGTTACATCATGTGAAAGAAAGTCTTTCAGTTTAACGTAAGTATATTTAAAAGTTAGAGTACTTATACTGGTGGCCAACAAGTTATTACATATGAGCTGAATCCACGCAGTAGCCAACTTTTGCAAGGGCTTTGACCTAACAATGGTTTTCACAATAGTGTTCCCCCAAATTCATGTCCATCTGTTACCTGTTAATGTGACTATCTTTGGAAATACCCTTTGCAGATGTAATCAAGTTAAGATTAGGTCATGTTGGATTGGGTATGCCCTAATTCCAATTGCTGGTCTCCATACAAAAACTGACACAAACACACAGAGACATACACAGGTAACAAGGTCATGTAAAAAGGAACAGAGAATGGAGTGATGCATCTACAAGCCAAGAACACTGATGATGACTGCCATTGATCACAAAGGTTGTAAAAGGGAAGAAAAGACTCTCCCTTAGGGCCTTCAAAAGGAACCTGACTAGTCAACACAATAACTTTTAGCCTCTAGAGCTGTGAGAGGATAAATTTCTATCATCGTAAGCCACTAGTTTGTAGCTTTTTTTTTAACATCAGCCCTGAGAAACCAATGAAAGTGAAAGTGAGAGTATTAGTTACTCAGTAATGTCTGATTCTTTACAACCCTATGGGCTGTAGCCCACCAGGCTCCTCTGTCCATGAAATTCTCCAAGTAAGAATACTGGAGTGGGTTGCCATGCCCTTACATATATTTAAAGGCTTGTAAGAACAATACAAAAACAAGGAAGAACATGCAACATATATCATATGTGGTCTGCAATGCCTGAACTATTTACCAGTTGGCTTCTGTATCTCCTCTCCAAGCCCCATGTGATGAACAGCACTCTCTGCTCAGCTGATTGAACACTTCTCTGCCCCACGAGAGTTCTTCTCATAGTAATCTCAAAAGATGCCTGTGTATTTTAGTAGTCAGCTGACTCAACAGGATACCTGCACGTTTTCAGCATTCTTTCTTTCTCTGTGGACCCCTGTGTTGCAACTTACAGACACCACACTTTGCCTCTCCAAATTCTGATCTCCTCAAATTAGGAGGATTTTAAGACTCTGTCTGGGATCCACACCCCTGCTCCTTGGCCTGGAATGTGACATCCATCAGGGTGTACAGCTCACAGTAATCCTGTGCTAATTGTTGGCCAAGATCTGCTGAAACTTTTAAATATATTTTTGCCCAGCTTTCTAGTTGTATACAGCTGAATAGATTCTGACCCTGTTCTTTATCATGTTTGGAAGTGAAAGCTCACTTAGTTTTTATTTTTAAATGTTGGCCAGTATATTTGAGCTTAAGAAGAAGAGTTAAACATATAATTCATGTTTCAACCTTGTATATTATAGAACTTCTACCCTACCGAATGCTAGAATGGCCATTTAATTCTGTAAAACTCATTAACAGTACTTTCCCAGGTTGCCAGTTTGATATAAAAAGTGACTTTCTGCTGCTGCTGCTGCTGCTAAGTCGCTTCAGTCATGTCCGACTCTGTGCGACCCCAGAGACAGCAGCCCACCAGGCTTCCCCATCCCTGAGATTCTCCAGATAAGAACCCTGAAGTGGGTTGACATTTCCTTCTCCAATGCATTAAAGTGAAAAGTGAAAGTGAAGTCACTGAGTCATGTCCGACTCTTAGCGACCCCATGGACTGCAGCCTACCAGGCTCCTCCATCCATGGGATTTTCCAGGCGAGAGTACTGGAGTGGGGTGCCATTGCCTTCTCCAGGTGACTTTCTAGGTAAGGCCAAAAACTTGGCTCCTAAAAATCACAGTTTGTAACATTCAGATCTGCTGCAGGCTACTTCTCCATCAATGAATAAAAAATTTGTAATTTAAAAAATTTAAAAAAATTAAAAATTATTAAAAAAAATTAGAATATGAGATCAACATTGTGTGTGTGTCTGTGTGTATGTGTGTGTGTATATATATATATATATATATATATATGGGGGAGAGAGAGAGATACTGCTGCTGCTGCTGCTGTTTAGTTGCAAAGTTGTGTCTGACTCTGTGACATCATGGACTGTAGCCCACCAGGCTCCTCTGTCTATGGAATTTCCCAGGCAAGAATACTGGAGTGAGTTGCCATTTCCTTCTCCAGGGGATCTTCCTGATCCTGGAATTGAACCTGTGTCTCTTATATTGGCAGCCATATTCTTTACTACTGAGTCACCTGAGAAGACTTTTGACACATTAGATGTTTCTAGTTGTTTTCTACATACCCAGGTTTTTGATGTTTGAAAGAGGCCCAAAATCAGCCAAAGCAACAGTGTATATAAATGGAGTTAGAGAGTTATATGCAGTTATGTGGATCATGAAACAAGTTAATAATTAAAGCAACTGAATCTGTTCAAAATACTGCATTAGCTCTTAGAAACCTTACTATATCATTTTGCTTATGTCTCAAGATAAATAAACAGGAAAATACAGCATACCAAAACTTATGAGACACAGCAAAAGCAGTTCTAAGAGACCGGCTTATAGTGATAAACAGTTATATTAAAAAGAAGAAAGATCTAACCTAAACAGACATTTCTCCAAAGAAGATATACAGATGGTCAATAAAAACTTGAAAAATGCTCAACATCACTCACTATTGGAGAAATAAAAATAAAAAAATACAACGAGATATCACCTCATACCAGTCAGAAAGCCATCATCAAAAAAAAAAAAATCTATAAAAATACATTCTGAAGAGGATGTGGAGGAAAGGGAAGCCTCTTGCACTGTTGGTGGGAATGTAAGTTTAGATATAGTCACTAAGGAGAACAGTATAGAGATTTCTTTAAAAAGAAGGAATAAAAACTACCATATGACCCAGCAAATAGTGACTTCAGCTACGAAATTAAAGGACACTTGGAAGGAAAGCTATGACACACCTAGACAGCATATTCAAACGCAGAGATATCACTTTGCCTATAAAGGACTATATAGTCAAAGCTATGGTTTTTACCAGTAGCCATGTATGGCTGTGAGATTTGGACCATAAAGAAGGGTGAGCATGGAAGAATTGATGCTTTCAAATTGTGGTACTGGGAAAGACTCTTGAAAAATCCCTTGGACTGCAAGAAGATCAAACGAATCAATCCTAAAGCAATAAACCCTGAATATTCATTGGAAGGACTGATGCTGAAGCTGAAGCTTCAATACTTTGGCCACGTGATGCAAAGAGTTGACTTCCTAGTAAAACCTAATGCTGGGAAAGATCTGGAGGCAAATGGAGAAGGAGTGACAAATGAGATGGTTAGATATCATCACTGACTCAATGGACATGAATATGAGCAAACTCCAGGAGATAGTGAAGGACAGGAAATTCCATGCAGTCCATGGAGTCACAAAGAGTTGGCCACTACTTAGCAGTTGATGACAACAACAACAATGACCTAGCAATCCCACTCTGGGCATATATTCTGAGAAAACCACAATTCAAAAAGACACATATACCTCCTATACTCATTGAGGCACCGCTATTTACTAGAGCCAGAACATGGATGTAACCTAGATGCCCACTGACAGGTGAACGGATACGGAATTTGTGGTACATATATATAATGGACTCTTACTCAGACATAAAAAGAAAAGAATTGAGTCAGTTCTAGTGAGGTGGATATACGTAAAGCCTAAAGTTATACAGAGTGAAATAAGTCAGAATGAGCTAAACAAATATTGTATATTAATGGTTACAGATGGAATCTATAAGAATGGTACTGATGAACCTATTTGTAGGGCAGGGATAGAGATGCAGCATGGAGAACAAGCTGTGGAAACAGCAGGGGAAGAAGAAGGTGGGCTGAATTGAGAGAGTAGCCCTGAAATGTACACATTACCATATGTAAAACAGATAGCTACTAGGAAGGTACTGTATAACACCTTCAACTCTGTGATCTGTCACAGTCTAAAGGGGTGGGATGGGGTGGGATGTGAAGAGTGGGAGAGAGGTTCAAGAAGGAGGAGACAGATATATGCTTACGGTTGATTCATATCGTTGCATGGCAGAAAGCAACACAACACTGTAAAACAATTATCCTTTAATTAAAAATAAAATAAAAAATAAAAACAAGAAATCTCTGAAATAAACAACCTAATGTTACACCTTAATGAATTTAAAAAAGAAGAAAAGAAGAAGAAGCTATGTCTAAATTTAGAGGAAGAAAGGAAAAAACTAAACATTGGAGCAGAAATACATGAAATAGAGATCAGAAACCCAACAGAAAAAAATGATAAAAGTTGAGCTGGTCTTTTGAAAGGGCAGATAAAATTGACAAACACTTAGCTAACCTAATTAAGGGGAAAAAGATAATATTGAAACAAATCAGAATTAAAGAGGAGGTATTACAACTTATGAAATAGAAATTTAAAAGATTATAAGGCACTCTTGTAAACAACTTTCATACCAAAAAATTGGACAACCTAAAAAGAATAGTCTTAGAAGCATACACCTCTCAAGAATGAATTATGCGCAAAGAGTCGGACATGACTGAGCGACTGAACTGAACTGTCTGACATACAGTCAAAATGTAATGGCTTGGTATTTTTAGAAATTGAAGAAATGGTGTCTGGGGCCAGGTTCTATTCTGAGTGGCTGTGTTACTCTGAGCAAGTTTTTCAGTCTCCCTGTACCTCAATTCATTGTCTGAAAAATGGGATCATAATGGTACCTACCGGGTTAGATTGCTGTGTACTTTAGTTAAATTAGTATAGGTAAAACACTTGGAATGATGAATAATGCATAGTAAATGCTTTATATATGTTTGTCTATTATTTTTATCTGGGGAATTGATTATTTCATAAAGTATTTATTCTAGACAGCTAAAATTTCTTCAGTTAGTTCTAAAACTTCTTCGAGCCAGTGTTCATGGGTCTCTCCAAGTAGATCTTATGTGTCTCCATGTTTTTTCTGTGTTAAAGGGATTAAATGGAATTTTTCCTTTGTTGATTCAAAAAAAAAAAAAGAATGAATTATGAAGATTGGACAACTTGAACAGACCAATAACAAAGCAATTGAACCAGCAATTACAAACTTCTTAAAACTAAGAAAACCTGAGACCAGATGACTTCAGAGTGAATTCTATCAATCAGGTAAAGAAGAATTAATACCAGTCTTTCTTAAACTCTTCCAAAAAATACAAGAAGAAATATTTCCAACTCATTTTGTAAAGCTAACATCAACCTGAAATCAAAACCAGATAAAAAACACAATAAAAGTACACACCAATATCTCTGATTAGCATGGATGCAAAAATCTTCAAAAAATATTTACAAACTGAGTTCAACCTGTTAAAAGGATTATACATAATCAAAGGGATTTTTTCCTGGGATGGAAGGATGGTTTAACATAGGCAAAATAATCAGTGTGATACACCACATTAACAGAAATCAGAACAAAGGTTTAAAATCATGCTATCATCTTAATAGATGCAGAAAAGGCATTTGATAAAATGTGATAGTCTTTCATGATATTACACAGAACTATAACTGATTCCCTATACTTCAAAAAGTGGATATAAATAGAGATAATAAGATATTTTCTAAATAATTACAAGATGGCAATTAATGGCTCTCCAATTCTTTTTGCACTTGCCCATATGAAACAATGATATGCACAGAGTTTATCTTCCTTACAATATTATTACCAGTTGAGTTTCTCAGGAAAACATACTTTCTCCATTAAAAAAAGAAGAAGAAGAAGAAGAAGAAATCCTCCCTTTCATACCACCATATATTATATTCATTAAAACCTTGGGGAAATAAAGAGTAAAAAATAAATGTTCTTTTAGTTTAAATACATATACTGTTAATTTTTGGTATGACTAGTTCCTTATTATTTCTGTCTCTTTCCATCTCTCTAGCTCCTTCTTCCCTCTCTTTAGACACACACACACACACACACACACACACACACACACACACACACATATATTATATGTGTTCAATGAAACAATAAACATATATGTACATATATTTACATAAACAGGAGATTTAACAAAAGGAGTTGATGCATGTGATTTTGGTAGACTGAGAATCCCTATGATCTGCTGTCTGCAAGCTGAAGACCATTGTAGCTGACCCATCAGGACAGCTGATGGTACAAACTTCAGTCTGACTCCAGAGGTCTGAGAACCAGGATAATCAGCAGCATAACTTCCTGTCCAAGGGCAAGAGAACACCGATGTCTCAAGCAGTCCAAGAGTAAGAATTCAACTTTCCTCTACCATTTTGTTCTCAGGCCTCAGCAGGCTGAGTGATGCCCACCCACTTTGGAGAAGGTCTCTGATTTACACTGTCCACCAATTCAAGTGATTATCTTTCTGAAACACCCTCACAGACACAACCAGGAGTAATACTTAACCAGATACTGGGGCATTGCATGGCTGAGTCCAGTTGACATGTAAAATTAGCTACCATGTACACACATACCTCACACATTACATCTCAAACAGAACATGCAATCAGCAATGACTATATGCCAGGAAATGACTAAAATGTTTTACAAACTCCATCTTATTTAATACTCAAACAATTATTAGCACCATTCCCATGGAAAATGTAATAAAGGATTAGATAAGTAATGTAAGTCACTCAGCTTTCCACCTTACTAAAAGGCAGAATGAAAGGCCAGCTCCATCATACCTAATAGTATTTTATCATAAAATTAAACATTATAATTCAGGTTGAGTTTAGTGGCTGACTACTGTTAAGTTTTCCAGATTGCAGAATAGTTCATCTGACATTTTTCTATTTTTATTTCCTTTGTTTTCCCTATTTTCTTTCTTCTTTTCTATAACTCTTATCACACATCAAAATACACTATACAGTTATCTTTGTGGATAACATTTCTATTTTCTTAAAACAGATCACAAAGTTGTTAGAAATTAATTATATAAGGAATTATATAACACATAGTGCCATATTGTCTTCTGGTTGTAAATCATCCTTTATGACTCACCCTATTGGTAGTATATCATAATAAAACATGATTCAGGGATAAATGCACATTATACTTTGAATACCTTCTTGCATTTCTTTCTGTAACTTTATTTTTTTCTTTGTGTTATTATTGATTGAATTACATATGTTTAAGAGTCTTTGGGAATTATTTAAATTTTAGGAAAGAGGCTCCATGGCAGATTCAGTCAAGTAGAATTTCTTACATAAGGTTCAAGGATCTGTATAAGAAAAGAAGTTCCTGGATGATTGTGATGCACAGAAACGTTTAAGAACCACTGATGCATGCTGATGTTCCAATGTCTTAATTTGACTCTATCTACTTTCAACTGTGGCCACAGGACTGGAAAAGGTCAGTTTTCATTCCAATCCCAAAGAAAGGCAATGCCAAAGAATGTTCAAACTATTGCACAAATGCACTCATCTCACACACTAGCAAAGTAATGCTCAAAATTCTCCAAGCTAGGCTTCAACTCCAGGACTTGGTGATGGACAGGGAGGCCTGGTGTGCTGCAGTCCATGGGGTGGCAGAGATTTGGACACGACTGAGTGACTGAACTGAACTGAACTGAAGGCTTCAACAGTGCATGAACTGAAAACTTCCAGATTTTCAAGATGGATTTAGATTGGATCATTGAGAAAGCAAGATAATTCCAGAAAAAAAAACATTTGCAACATTGACTGCACTAAAGCTTTTGATGGTGTGGATCACAACAAACTGTGGAAAATCATTAAAGAGAGATGAGAATACCAGAGCACTTTACCTGCCTCCTAAGAAATCCGTATGCAGGTCAAGAAGCAACACTTAGAACTGGACATGCATAATGGACTGGTTCCAAATTGGGAAAGTATGTCAAATTGGAAAGGAGTATATCAAGGCTGTATACTGTCACCTTGCTTATTTAACTTATATGCAGAGTACATCATGTGAAATGCCAGACTGAATTAAGCACAAACTGGAATCAATATTTCAGGGAGAAATATTAATAACCTCAGATATGCAGATGACACCATCCTTGTGGCATAAAGTGAGAAGGAACTAAAGAGCCTTTTGATGGTGAAAGAGGAGAGTTAAAAAACTGACTTAAAACTCAACATTCAAAAAACTAAGATCAAGGCATCTAGTCCCATCACTTCATGGCAAATAGATGTGGAAACATGAAAACGGTGGCAGACTTATTTCTTGGGCTCTGATATTACTGTAGATGGTGACAATACAGCCATGAAATTAAAAGATGCTTCTCCCTTAGAATAAAAGCTATGACAAACCTAGACAGCATATTGAAAAACAGAGATAATATTTTACTTAAAAGGTCCATCTAGTCAAAGCCATGGTTTTTCCAGTAGTCATGTATGGATGTGAGAATTGGACCATAAAGAAAGCTGATTCCTGAAGAATTAATGCTTTTGAATTGTGATATTGGAGAAGACTCTAGAGAGTCCCTTGGACAGTAAGGAGATCAAACCATTCAATCCTAAAGGAAATCAGTCCTGAATATTCATTGGACAGACTGATGCTGAACCAGAAGCTCCAATACTTTGGCCACCTAATGGGAAGAACTGACTCATTGGAAAAGATCCTGGGAAAGATTAAAGGCAGGAAGAGAGAGGGATGACAGAGGATGAGATGGTTGGAGGGTGTCACTGATTCAATGGACATGAGTGTGCTGCAGAAGAAGAAGCCTGGTGTGCTGCAGTTCATGGGGTCACAAAGAGTTGGACAGGACTGAGTGACTGATCTGAACTGAACTTTCAACTGACATAGAACACAGTAACATGATGCAACTAGCAAACTTCTCTACTATTTATCCTCCTCCGGGTGATTCTTTTTTCTCATGTCAAGGAAATGGTTTTCTTGGTGATCTGTATACATTTGAATCCATCTGTATTCAGCTAACTGCAACCCAGAGTGCCAGTAAGATAGTTATCACACATCAAAATCCCTGCCTACTGTTAACATGAAGTTCTACAATTGAATATGATCAGCATCAATCATAAAATCTTTTGACTGTGCTTAAGCTGTGATATGCTTTAGCTTAATAACTATGTTTAAATTATGAGTCATAAAATGCAAGATTGTTTAACACAAAGATTCACCTAAAATAAAATATGAATTACAAAGACTGGTTACATCATATTTAAAGCAAAATGTAAACAAAAGTTACATATGTATATATGTATGAAAACCTAGGGAATCCATTCACAGGATATTTACTTAAAAAACTAACAGCTTTAATACATTATACATCCTAAAACAATTCACTCCTGTAAAGTATACTTACAGAGTTGTGTAACTTTCTATTGTTCAAGAAGAAGCCTCATCATGTTCATTTGCAGTCACTACCCATTCTCACCCTCCCTTCAACCACTAATCTACCTTGTGCCTCTGAAAATTTGCATTTACCAAATTTTCATATAAATGGAATCAAATAACATGTGTTTCATGTGCCTGACTTCTTTCACTTTGCATGTTTTTCAGTTCAGCTATGGTGTAGAGTATATCATACTTCATATCTTTTTATTCCTAAATAATATTCTATCATATACCTATAGCACATTTTATTATGTATTCATCAGCTGATAGACATTTGGTTGTTTATTAAAATACAACATAATTATTTATGTTATAAACCCTATGGACCCTATAAAAAACTACTAGGAAAATAAATTAATCAAGGTATAGAAGTATATATTAATATTCAAAAATATGTGCTTATCTTGATTTAATGATTTTGTTGCTAAGTCGTGTCTGACTCTTGCAACCCCATGGACTGTAGCCCACCAGGCTCCTCTGTCCATGAAATTTTCCAGGCAAGAATACTGGAGTGGATTGCCATTTCCTTCTCCCAGAGATAAATTTCTCCTTGGGAACATGCAGTCCAGAAGATAGAAGATCAATATATTTAAAGTGTTTGCAGAAAATATGACATTCTGAAGTTTTACATTAAGTAAAAATATTTTTCAAAGATAAGCTGAGGTCTTTTCAACACATGGTGCTATGACAATTGGATATACACAAGAAAATGAATAAAATTGAACCTTACCTTCTGATTCAGTTGTTTCCAAACTTTTGCGATCCTGTGAACTGTGGCAAACCTGGCTTCCCTGTCCTTTACTGTCTCCTGGAATTTGCTCAAAGTCACATCCATTGAGGCAGTGATGCTATCTAACCACTCATCCTCTGTTGCCCCCTTCTGCCCTCAATCTTTCCCAGCATCAGAGTCTTTTCCAATAAGTCAGCTCTTTTCATCAGGTGGTTTAGGTATCAGAGCTTCAGGTTCAGCATTAGTCCTTACAATGAATATTCAGGGTAGATTTCCTTTCTGATTGGCTGGTTTGATCTCCGTGCTGTCTAGGGTACCCTCCAGAGACTTCTTCAGCACCACAGTTTGAAAGCATCAGTTCTTCAGTGCTCAGCCCTTTTTTTTTTTTTTTTAAATTTTACTTTACAATACTGTATTGGTTTTGCCATACATCAACATGAATCCACCACGGGTGTACACGTGTTCCCAATCCTGAACCCCTCTTCCAACTCCCTCCCTGTACCATCCCTCTGGGTCATCTCAGTGCACCAGCCCCAAGCATCCTGTATCCTGCATCAATCATAGACTGGCGATTCATTTCTTATATGATATTATACATGTTTCAATGCCATTCTCCCAAATCATCCCACCCTCTTCCTTTCTCACAGAGTTCAAAAGACTGTTCTATACATCTGTGTCTCTTGCTGTCTCTCATATAGGGTTATCATTACCATCTTTCTAAATTCCATATATATGTGTTAGTATACTGTACTGGTGTTTTTCTTTCTGGCTTACTTCACTCTGTATAATCAGCTCCAGTTTCATCCACCTCATTAGAACTGATTCAAATGTATTCTTTTACTGGCTGAGTAAAACTCCATTGTGTATATGTACCACAGCTTTCTTATCCATTCATCTGCTGATGGACATCTAGGTTGCATGTAAACTAGTACAGGCAATATGGAGAACAGTGTGGCGATTCCTTTAAAAACTGGAAATAGAACTGCCTTATGACCCAGCAATCCCACTGCTGGGCATATACACTGAGGAAACAAGAACTGAAAGAGACACCTGTACCCCAATGCTCAAGCCTCTTTATGATTCAATTCTCACATCTGTTTGTGACTCTCAGTTGAGAAGCACTGCTTGAAAATTTTGCTAAAATCTGACTAGTTAATAATGCACCTATGATTGTGAAAATTCTGTATTTCATTCAGTTCAGTTACTCAGTTGTGTTCGACTCCTTGTGACCCCATGAATTGCAGCACACCAGGCCTCCCTGTTCCTCACCAACACCCAGAGTTCACTCAGACTCACATCCAACAAGTTGGTGATGCCATCGAGCCATCTCATCTTCTATAATCCCCCTTCTCCTCCTGCCCCCAATCCCTCCCAGCATCAGAGTCTTTTCCAATGAGTCAACTCTTCGCATGAGGTGGCAAAAGTACTGGAGTTTCAGCTTTAGCATCAGTCTTTCCAAAGAACATCCAGGGCTGATCTCCTTTAGAATGGACTGGTTGGATCTCCTTGCAGTCCAAGGGACTCTCAAGGGTCTTCTCTAACACCACACTTCAAATGCATCAATTCTTTGGCACTCAGCTTTCTTCACAGTGCAACTCTCACATCCATACATGACTACTGGAAAAACCATAGCCTTGATTAGATGGACATTTGTTGGCAAAGTAATGTCTCTGCTTTTGAATATGCTATCTAAGTTGGTCATAACTTTTCTTCCTACTCCCCCAAATTTAGGAGAAAACACCTTTTCCTCTCAGTGAGGGTGGTTCTGTGCACCCATCTGGAGTCACTTTTCATGAGGAGTGTTAACAAACATGTTAAGAAATGTATTGAAACTAAGAGAAACTATGAAAAACATGAAATTAAAAGACCCTTACTCCTTGGAAGAAAAGTTATGAGCAACCTAGATAGCATATTCAAAAGCAGAGACGTTACTTTGCCAACAAGGTCCATCTAGTCAAGGCTATGGCTTTTCCAATGGTCATGTATGGATGTGAGAGTTGGACTGTGGAGAAAGCTGAGGGCCAAAGAACTGACGCTTTTGAACTGTGGTGTTGGATAAGATCCTTGAGAGTCCCTTGGACGGCAAGGAGATCCAACCAGTCCATTCTAAAGAAGATTGGCCCTTGGTGTTCTTTGGAAGGACTGATGCTGAAGCTGAAACTCCAGTACTTTGGCCACCTCATGCAGAAGAGCTGACTCATTGGAAAAGACTCTGATGCTGGGAGGAACTGGGAGCAGGAGTAGAAGGGGACGACAGAGGATGAGATGGCTGGATGGCATCACCGACTCGATGAACATGAGTTTGAGTGAACTCTGGGAGCTGGTGATGGACAGGGAGGCCTGGAATGCTGCAATACATGGGATTTCAAAGAGTCAGACACGACCGAGAGACTGAACTGACTGACTGAGTCAGTCATTCAGAGAAGGCAATGGTTACTGACTCCAGTGCTCTTGCCTGCGAAATCCCATAGATGGAGGAGCCTGGTAGGCTGTAGTCCACGGGGTCTTGAAGAGTCAGACAGAACTGAATGACTTCACTTTTGCTTTTCACTCTCATGCACTGGAGAAGGAAATGGCAACCCACTCTAGTGTTCTTGCCTGGAGAATCCCAGGGACAGGGAAGCCTGGTGGGCTGCCGTTTATGGGGTCGCACAGGGTTGGACACAACTGAAGCGACTTAGCAGCAGCAGCAGCAGTTAGTAATTTCAATTCAAAGTTAAACCCTTATCCAGCTGGCCTCCCCATGCATTAATCTTTTTTCCAATTAAAGTCTCCCATTTTTTCCACTTATCCTATATAATAGCAAACTAAATATAAAAATTTAAGATATAATATTTACTATAGTATCAGAAAATAATAAATGCTTAATATTAAACTGAACAAAATATATGTAAGAACTGTAGACTGAAATCTAGAAAATACTGCTGTGAGAAATTAAAAAGCTAAGCAAATGAATATGATGTATCTAGAATTAGAAAATTCAATATTGTCAGTTTTTCACTTCTCTTGAAATTGATCTATAGATTCAATGCAATCACCATCAAAGTTGCAGTAATGCTTTGCTTGCAGAAATATAACCTGATTCTAAAAGTTTTATGAATATGTTAAGGATTTAGAACAGAACAACCTTGAAAGAGAAAAGAAAGTTACATATTATAAAGTACCTGATATCGACTTATTATGAATATACATGTTATGCTATAATAGTAGGCATAAATATAACTGTAACAGAATACACACTCCAGAAATAGACAACAAATATGGTGGATTAATTTTCCATAAAAGTGGCAATGATATCCCATGGGTAAAGAAACATTTTTTGTTTTGTTCTTGAACAATGGCAGGTAGATGCCTCTATAGCCATATAAAAACAAAAACCATGACACTTAATTGACACCATACACGAAAAATAATGGATACAAAACAGATAATGGGCTTAACATAAAAGTTTTAAAAGAAACTTCTGGATGAAAAAAGAATGCCTTTGCAGTCCTAGAGTAGGCAAACATATTTTAGAAAGAGCACAATAGGATGAATCATGATGGAAAATATGACTGAACAGACAGCACTAAGAAAATGAAAAGACATATTGGTAGAATACAGTGACACTGCAAGTATCTGGCCAAGGAAATATACCCAAACTACATAAAGAATTCTAGTCAGTTATTCATTTAAAAAATAAGTAAAACATGGTTTAAAATGATTTAAATAGACATTTCTCATAAGAAGAGATAGAAATAGGCATTAAGCAGAAGAGCAGATATTCAACATCATTAGCCATTAGGCAGTCACAAATTTAGAATCATGATTAGATATTATTACATACCTCATACTGATAGAACAGCAAACATTTTTAAAAGCTTGATAATTCAACATTTTTAACAATGTAGTATGGGCTTCCCATGTGGCTCTAGTGGTAAAGAACCCACTTGCCAGTGCAGGAGACATAAGAGATGCAGATCCCATCCCTGGGTCAGGAAGATCCCCTGGAGGAGGGCATGGCAACCCACTCCAGTATTCTTGCCAGGAGAATCCCATGGACAGAGGAGCCCTGCAGCGGCTACAGGCCATAGCATTGCAAAAAGTCAGACACAACTGGAGTGACTTAGTGCACACACACGCAAGGATGTAGTATGATGTGAACTTTCATACATACTTTGGTGGATTATATGGTGACACAACTATTTTAGAAAACAGTTGATGATTTTTTATGAAATTAAATAATAACAAATTTACTTTTAAATATAAACTTACAACATGATCCAGCTGTTCCTTCACAAAGCATTTCACCAAGAGAAATGGCATACATATCTGCAAAAAGATAAATACTCATAACAATATTATTCATAGTAACAAAAAGTTGTATACAACCAAAATGCCCAGCAGCTGAAAAGTGCATAAGCAAACTGTGCTATATATACAGGGTGTAATTTTATTAAGCAATACAAAGGATAATACACCTAATTTATGGATTAGTACAGAAAAATATATTGAGCACAGCAAGCCACACACAGTAAATGGTTCATAATTTTAATTCTATTAAGCTAAAGTCAAGAAATATTCAGAAAATTGTGCATGATGACATACAATCAGCAGTTGCCTGGGGTGGTAGATTATAAGAACAGAGGAAAGTTTCTAGGAAACTTTTACTCGTTCTGTGGCTTGACTGCAGTATTGTTGACAAATGGTTAGATTTTGTTGCATTAAAATTTTCTCAATATTTAAAAAAAAATTAATTACAGCTAATTCTTAAGCTCCTACCATGGTTCTGTCATTAATTTATTGACTAGTTTAGATAAACTGCTTCAATTTATAGGGCTTTCCTAAACTGAAAGAAAAGAACTTAGACTAGAAAATCTCTAAAGTGTCATTTCACTTTCAGTTTCTAAAATTCTGTGAGGCGTAATAGTAAAACAAAATAAAGACAGGCAAAATAGATAATTTTAGAAGTATTCTATATGAAAAACACTGTTTAAAAAGAATGACCTCTTGCTTGTGTTATATGTTAAAAGTGGGGGAAAAAAAGTATGATTTGAAGCAGTGATTTCAGAGAGAAATTTTAAATCTTCATGTATAAGGTTAATTTTGCTGGTTGGAAATCCACATAAATTGAGTGGAATGAGTAACGTTTCTAGAAGAAACCAAACAAGAGGCATGTTTCAGTGAACTGATGACTTGCTCACTAGATGGATACAATAGCTAAACCGTCCCAAGCCAAAAACAGAAGACATACGCTTTAGGTGTTAATCTTATGTAGGGAAAATGACTCATGTCAACAAGGAGTTGAAATAAAAACACATGCAAATCATGAAAATTAGTCTCATTACTTTCCATTCAAATTTCAACATAATGGGGCAATTTTCCTAGTAAATATATTTTCCAGATAGTATTTGTTCTCATCTGGTAAGTCATTAACTTCCATTTATTCAAGGCACAAACTGTACTTTTCTCTCCTCCCTTAAGAATACTATCCACATCAAAAAACAGAAATGTAAAATCATTTCCTTTTTCTTTTTCTATTTAGTGTTATGATTATTTATAAACCAGATTGGGGAAAAAAAATACCTAGAAATCTGATAGCTAACAAACTTTTCTGACAAACGATGTTGCTATGTGTTCAGCCAACTTCCTTCTAGGGATCTAATACCACTTTGCTTAGAACTATTATTTGCTTTCATGTGGAACTGGCTTTTTATCATAGCTTTTGTGATATAAGAGGAATTGGGTCCTACCTCTATCTCTTTAATTTTTTTTTTCTTCAATGTACATTATCGTGCTGGAAATAATCTGACTGACTTACAGCCATGTATATTTCCAGTATGTCGTCCCAAGCACTGAGCTCCTTATCTCTTTCACATCAGCTTTTGTCATGTGCACTTTCAGTCAGTTAGCAAGAGCTGATTAATGTGGAAAATAATAAGTACTTCCTAGACCTGCAAAGTGTTTTTCTCTTGATTACAATTGCTATGTGTGTTCTATGATAAGGAATTTATGATTACCAGTTATAATTTTATAATCAGATTAGTTGGGAAAATTTGTGCTTTAAGACTTCAGCAAAATGTTTCTATAAAGTTAGGTTTGCTAAATCCCATATTATCCAGATAATTTTGTCTCTTTATTCATGCTTGTAGTGAATTAAAATGGTAAATTTCAATTTACAAACACTGTCAGAACACTTTCATTGACAGGTTACTTAAGATACACAAGAGATATACGCAATATGACATTTTTAGAATGGAATATGAGAACTATAATATGACATTTTTAGAATGGAATGGATCCATAATTGAATGCATTTCCAATTAAAAATCACAAGCAGTGTTCATAGATACTGAGAAGCTAACTGAACAATTCACACAGTGAAACAAAGATTGAGAATCAAAAATAATCTTGAAAAGTATTTTATATTCTACTGCAGGTGTCGGCAACCTCCGAGGTGGAATGCCTGATGATCTGAAGTAGAGCTGATGTAATAATAATGGAAATAAAGTGCACAGTAAATGTAATACACTTGTAGCATCCTGAAACCATCCTCCCCAGTCCACGGAAAAACTGTCTTCCACAAAGTGGTCCCTGGTGCCAAAAGTTTGGGGACCACTATCTTACAATGTTTCATTTCAAGTTTTCAGAATAATTCATTGAACAATAAAACAAAATAAAGGATCCTGAGTCTCTCACACACAGTCTCAAGATGGGATTTGCTAGAAAGGACTTTAAGGGAAGTCCCTGAGAGGATGAAAATATTCTCTTTGTTGATATGTGGTGGTATACACATGGGTTGCCAAATTCTACCAAACTGGAAACTTTGCTTATAATCTGAATACCTTCCTATATTTAAATTTTACTTGAACTATACTAGAAAAATAGAAATAAAGTGATCTACAAATGAGAAACTATACTTTAAATGACAAACTATTAGACAATTTAGGGAGTCTGGTTGAACTGAACTGGAATTCAAATATGGTGATGGTTTGGTCGCTAAGTCATGTCTGACTCTTGCATCCCCATGGGCTGTAGCCTGCCAGGCTCCTCTGTCCATGGGATTCTCCAGGCAAGGATACTGGAGTGGGTTGTGATTTCCTTCTCTAGGGGATCTTCCCAACCTGGGAATCGAACCTGGGTATCCTGCATTTTAGGTAGATTCTTTACCAACTGACCTACAAGGAAGCCCCAGAATTTAAATATAGCAATTTAAAAGATTTCTTTTAGCAACCAATAGATTTAGTAACAAAGATAGAAGCAATACCAACATTAATCATTTTGAAAGAATAATATTATTTAAAAAGAATAACAATTTAGAAAGGAAATATTTATACTAATATGCTATATGTATCTGTCTGTTTAATCATGAGTTATACATTTTTAGATTTTGAATAACATTATAGACTTCTGTTTACTTAAATCTACTTCATTCTACCAGTTGTTCATATTTGTATCAACTCTGTCTCAAATGTTCATATTTGCATGACTTTTTTGAAGAAACTGTTCTTATACCACTAATGACATTAATGGACCCCTCCTTAACTCCATTCTATCCTCACTACATAGAAAACATTAGTATCTTAAATTGCTTTGTAATATTTCCCATAACACTCATTAACTTTGCATATATCTGTATGATTTGCTACTTAGACATGTTTTAAACTCTTGAGTAATACCTCACTGTTATATTCCTTTCATCATTTATTTATATGCATGCTTACCATTACCTTACTGGCATTTCTCCATGCACAAAATTGAGTGGGATTTTTAACAAACATAAACACTAAGTTTCTTTTTTTTCTTTTGACAGTGTTAGTATTCTTATTTGAACATCTGGGAGCTCAGGGTCAATATGAAACCAAAAAGACTGTCTCTGTGAATGCCTGAGCCAGAATAGAGAGCAGGTTCTATATGAAGGCAATGTTCTGTTAAAATCTGGATGTTGAATTGGATTCTGGTTCATAAAAAAAAAAAAAAATACTTAAATGCATGCTGAGCTGTTTGCTTACTATACAGCTTGCTTTGACCATAGGTATCTTTTGCTGAACACAAGAACAGCAAGGTAAATTTTTCATTGAATAACAACCTCTGTACTTGTGGACAGAAAAGTATTACTGTTTTTAAATACTGTGACCACTTCAGTTCAGTTTCTCAGTCGTGTCCGACTCTTTGCAACCCCATGAATCACAGCACACCAGGCCTCCTTGTCCATCACCAACTCCCAGAGTTTACCCAAACTCACATCCATCGAGTCAGTGATACCATTCAGCCATCACATCCTCTGTCGTCCCCTTCTCCACCTGTCCCCAATCCTTCCCAGCATCAGAGTCTTTTCCAATGAGTCAACTCTTCACATGAGGTGGCCAAAATATTGGAGTTTCAGCTTCAGCATCAGTCCTTCCAAAGAACACCCAGTCCATCTCCTTTAGGATGGACTGATTGGATCTCCTTGCAGTCCAAGGGACTCTCAAGAGTCTTTTCCAACACCACAGTTCAAAAGCATCACTTCTTCAGTGCTCAGCCTTCTTCACAGTCTAACTCTCACATCCATACATGACCACAGGAAAAACCATAGCCTTGACTAGATGGACCTTTGTTGGCAAAGTAAGGTCTCTGCTTTAGAATATGCTATCTAGTTTGGTCATAATTTTCCTTCCAAGGAGTAAGCGTCTTTTAATTTCATGGCTGCAGTCACGATCTGCAGTGATTTTGGAGCCCCCAAAAATAAAGTCTGACACTGTTTCCACTGTTCCCACTGTTCCCCATCTATTTCCCATGAAATGATGGGACCAGATGCCATGATCTTCGTTTTCTGAATGTTGAGCTTTAAGCCAACTTTTCACTCTCCTCTTTCACTTTCATCAAGAGGCTTTTTAGTTCCTCTTCACTTTCTGCAATAAGGGTGGTGTCATCTGCATATCTGAGGTATTGCTAGTTCTCCTGGCAGTCTTGATTCCAGCTTGTGCTTCTTCCAGTTTAGTGTTTCTCATGATGTACTCTGCATATAAGTTAAATAAGCAGGGTGACAATATACAGCCTTGACATACTCCTTTCCAATTTGGAACCAGTGTGTTCCATGTTCAGTTCTCACTGTTGCTTCCTGAACTATATACAAGTTTCTCAAGAATGTGACCACTTACTCCCCATTTTTTCCTGTAGCATGATTATGTGCTTATTTTTGAGGACCAATTACAGAGAACTATAACTAACAAACACCAACTGTTTTGTGATTTTTTTTCCTATTCCTGCAACAAGACTCCTAGAGGGACTGATTCTAATAAACACATAGTTTTATCTTTCTGCTTATAAACCCAGTTATGAATATCAGTCCCTAATCAGCTTTCAGTCTTAAGATCAAATTGGGTCTCTAGGCATCCTTCCCTCTTCAGGTGGAGCAGTGGAAAAGGATCCGCCTGTCAGTGCAGGAGCCACATGAGACGCAGTTTCAATCCGAGGGTTGGGAAGATTCCCTGGAATAGGAAATGGCAACCCGCTCTGGTGTTCTTGCCTGGAGAACCCCATGGACAGATGAGTGTGGGGTGGGAGGTGGTGGTAGTGGTTACAGTTCATGGGGATGCAAAGAGTTGGACACCACTTAGTGACTGAACTGCAACAACAAATCCTTCCCTCACAGATAACAATATGAGAAACAGCTAGCCTGATGGTGCTCCCCCTTCAAATGCAACTCAGTACTCTAAGACTTTAATTTATGACTAACATACCATTTGTCCACCAGAGCTGCTGGAACAAAACACCACAGACTGGGTGGCTCAACCAACAGAATTTTATTTTCTCATAGGCTGGAAGTACAAGTCAAGGTACTTGCAGGCTTGGTTTTGGTGAGACCTGTCTTTCCAGCATGCAGACAGCTGCCCTCTATGTTTTCTCATGACTATCCTTTGTGCCCATGTGCAGAGAGAAAGGACTCTGGCGTCCTTCTCTTTACATAAGGACACCAATGCTATCAGGCTAGGGACTCTCTTAAGACTTTACTTAACCTTTATTGCCTCCTGAAAGCCCTGTCTCTGAATGCAGTCACATCGGGAGTTACGGCTTCAGCATATGAACTTGGTAAGAACACTATTCAGTCCATAACACATACACAACCACATACGAATAAAATTAACAAAACTTACATGACTCACATAGCCCAGTCTCTGCTTTGTTTATACCACTATTTTCCTTCTGACTTACTTAATATTTACTTTAAGTGGTATATCTACTTTAATTAAAAATTATTTTACTTTTATAACTTGTACTGTTCTTTGTAGACTGCAAAACTGACATGAAATTTTATACTGCATATATGTAAAAGGAGTTATTTGAACTTAATCCAAACACTAAATGGAATTTCCTAAGGGTGACTCTATATACTATTAAGTAAAATCTTTTATTATGGCCATTGCTTAGGAAAAAAAAATCTCGAGTTCAGCAAACCCTGGTTTTTGCCTATGAATTGTTAATTTTAAATAATGACTTTTACATAGGTTAAGTGGCTTATTGTGAAAAAAAGTTCAATCTAGATACAAAAATAATCATATTTTGTTGTGCTTTACCATAACATAATGACTTGTGAAATGGATTGGAGGAACCACCCCAGAGACAATGAAATGGACTGGTTACTCTAGTCTGTATAGTAAATATACTAATTTTTATTTCTAAAACAGTTACATTGCATGGATTTTCTGGGAACAGAGGACAAATTTCCCAGTTGGTGTTATTGATAGAAAAAAGTGTTCACTTAATTTTCTGCCTGTATTTACTAAGATATTTGGTGTGGTTTTATTGTTAATATTAATTGTTCCTGTGCTTTTTCTTCTTGCCTTTCAGAGAATTAAGTCTGCATACTCAGCTTTAGCAATGTATCCCACTTCAGTTTCCTAAATTTATAAGGGAGAATTATTATTTATTAGGATAGTAAATAATTTGTTATAAGCAGAAGACTCTTAGTATCTACTTAGCAAATACTGGAAACCAAAATGCAGGTTCACACTCTACCATATATTGCATTTATCCTCTATTTTTCCTAAATATCAAATACATCTTTAAAAGCCACATATATGCATACAGACATTAAAATCTTAGAGGATATTTACAGTTGATATATACACAATATTAGTAATATGTGTTGCAGAGCAAGATGTTTAATTATATAATGTATATTGATATTTAAGAGAAATTATTTACATTTTTTTAGTCTCTTATGGTAAGTTTTGTGGGTACTCAATATCCTCTAAGTTGATAAATCAATAAAATTTTATTAACCACCACAAAACTTATGAAATCTGTCATAATTTCAGAAAAGTCATCACATTTAAGCCAACTGCTTTAAAAAAATACACAGAAATTTACAAATTAGAGTTAATATGATATGTTAATATCGTATGGTTCCTCTAGGAAAACATGCTTCAAAATAAATGATTCGTAAGACAGAAAACCTACTTTTGTGCAAAAACCTTCTAAACCTCTAGAGACAAGTCTGCTGCTGCTAAGTCGCTTCAGTCATGCCTGACTCTGTGCGACCCCATAGATGGCAGCCCACCAGGCTCCACCATCCCTGGGATTCTCCAGGCAAGAACACTGGAGTGAGTTGCCATTTCCTTCTCCAATGC
Organism: Nanger dama; assembly: GCA_917880005.1. NCBI lineage: Eukaryota > Metazoa > Chordata > Mammalia > Artiodactyla > Bovidae > Nanger > Nanger dama. Next base: position 99,400,370 of record CAKJTW010000001.1, read on the forward strand.
ATGAAAGTGAAAAGTGAAAGTGAAGTCATTGAGTCGTGTCCAACTCTCAGCGACCCCATGGACCGCAGCCCACCAAACTCCTTCATCCATGGGATTTTCCAGGCAAGAGTAGCTGGAGTGGGGTGCCATTGCGTTCTCCGAGAAACAAGTCAGTAAAATACAAATACTGATAAGCATTATTCACTTTACATTGCTATTTTTATGGCATGTAAATGTCACATAATCACTACAGATGGTGACTTCAGCCATGAAATTGAAAGACACTTGCTCCTTGGAAGAAAAGCTATGACAAACCTAGACAGTGTATTAAAAAGCAGAGGTATTACTTTGACAACAAAGGTCTGTATAATCAAAGCTATTGTTTTTTCAGTAGTAATGTATGGCTATGAGAGTTGGACCATAAAGAAAGCTGAGAGCCAAAGAACTGATGCTTTTTTTTTGTTTTAATATAAAGTATGGGGAGGGAAGAGGGAGGGGGTTTAGGATAGGGAACACGTGTATACCTGTGGCAGATTCATGTTGATGTATGGCAAAACCAATACAATATTGTAAAGGAATTGATGCTTTTGAACTGTGGTGTTGGAGAAGACTCGAGAATACCTTGGACTGCAAGGAGATAAAACCAGTCAATCTTAATGAAAATCAGTCCTGGATATGCATTGGAAGGACTGATGCTAAAGCTTAAGCTCCAATATTTTGGCCAGCTGATGTGAAGAACTGACTCATTGGAAAAGACCCTGATTCTGGAAAAGGGATGACAGAAGATGAGACAGTTGGATGGCATCAGTGACTTGATGGACATGAGTTTGAGTAAGCTCTGGGAGTCGGTGATAGACAGGGAAGCCTGGCATGCTGCAGTCCATGGGGCACAGAGAGTCAAACAAAACTGAGTGACTGAACTGAACTGAAATGCCCCATTTGTAAATAAATATTTCTCTCAATTATTGCTAATTGAGCACATGATTTAAAATGTGTGCACACATACATAAATGTAAATTCTAAGTATTCCTTCATCCCCTGTATCATTTATTCCACTCCTTGCCTATTTGATTGTAATTTTACCTGTCATTATTAAATGCAAACTTGAAAATAAATAATCAATCAATTTCATAGACACAAAATGAAAGACAAAGATAGGCCTTGTGCACAGAAGTACAACTGGAATGAATGACAGAAGCATATTTAGGGAGTCATATTTCAATCACATCAGAAAACATAATGTACATCTCACTGTACCCAACTTTGGGCTTCTATAACAAAATACCACAGACTGAATGTCTTAAAGCACAGAAATTATTTTCTCACAGTTCTGGAGTCTGGAAATCTGAGATGAGAGGTCTAGCATGGTCAAGTTCTGGCACAGGATATTTTGTATGAAAGTTTTATTGATGACTGACACTTAGGATGATACTCTTTTGTATCCCAATGTCATTTTTATTTTGTTCTATTAGGCACCTAATTTAGAGAAACTATTTTTGCCTGGTTACATTAAAATGAAGTTGAGATAATTTAAGTTTTTGGCTGAAAAGTTTATCTATTTCCAGTTCATCTATATTGCTAGGGGTCCAACTAAAAACTTGAGTGTTTTCTAGAGACCTTACTTGTTAGTAGGCTCTAAATTCTAATTAGTGTTCCTCAAACCTGTCAAAAACTCTGCTCAATCACAGCTGCTAAAATTGCTAAACCTGCTTGGATTTTTTTCCCCGGGGAAGGAAGCACAGCAAATATCTGGCACTGTCTCTGCTGCCCTGGACTTGAGCCTCAATCCCACACTTTATTTGCAGCTTTCTAATCTATATAACACATTTTTATAACTCATTTTCACCTCTATAAATTGTTCTCAACATTAGGGCTGATCATGACAACCTAGCATACAAATACCAAAAGAAATATACATTTGAAAGACAAGCTCTTATCTTTTGGGAAGGCAGTGATAAATCACTTCCAATTTATCATTTTATATGTGGCCTAAATTTTTCTGGAATATAGGGAATGTACAATTCATTGCTTTTGAATGATTTGAAATATATGAAAATGTTCATTTTTCATGAGGAAAAAATATATAATACTAGAGTAGGAATCCAAGACATATTATAAAAATAGTGTTATTAAAAATGTTTATTTATCTGTCCTCTTTGATTATTGTCTCATCTTTTTAAACTAATTATTTAGTCATTTTCTACCATATGGATTTGATAGTTCTTACAATCTGAGTTCTAGAAACAGGTTAACTTTGAAATAAAATTATGGTTTAATCATAGTTCTAACTATAGCAAGAACCTTGAAATGTAAAAAAAAAAAAAATTGATATAGTTCTCTCCTTGCTCATATTTTTTTAATTCCATAGAAGACATAATATAAATGATGGATCAGTTTTGAGATAATTATTTTCCAATATTCTTGATTTAAAAAGATAACACTATTTTTTCCTAAGAAAAGACAAATTGGGGAAGTAAAAGAGACCTTTCAGAATATGTGAAACTCAATTAAGCATTCTTCTAAGTATTGGCTTTGTCTATGTGAGTTAATGTTCTTTAATAAATCAAGCTGAAATTTTCAAAGATGAACAAAATGCTAACGGTAGCAATGGATCATCACATAATCTTAAAAAATCATCCTCCACTCTTCTTAATCATAAAATTACTCACAAAAGGAAAAGTTTTCAGTTTTCTTTCTGCATTTTCCCAATTTTAATTTTTCAAGAGCAGAAAATATTTTGTGTATAAAGACAATTTATTACAGTAAGAAGAAAAAAGTTAATTTCAAAACAACCATTTTTTATGAAAGATTGTGAGATCTACAATAAAACTTAGCATTTAAATTCCATTAGGAGTCACTCTAAATGCATTGCCAAAGTTGAGATTTGAGAATTCCAAAGATTCAATGCAAATTATTAATCAGTAAACCCATTTGTAAACTAGAATCATTTCATGTTACTTAATCAAATATTTAGTTCAAAGATTATCTTGAATCATCAAATTTTTTTCTATCTACTGTATTTTTCTACACTATTCAAACTAACTTTTTGCAACTTAAAAAAAAAATAAAACTGATTTCTGGTTTCCATAATGCAGCTTAGACATCTTAATTCTATCCTAAAAGAAACTGATTTTTCAGCTGATTCTCTTGAGAGAGTTGAGGTCACATGGCAAATCACTGCTCCCTAAACTGGAGAGACAAGCAGACAGAGTAGCGGTGTTAACCAGGGCAGCAACTTCTGCAGTAAACTCTGTTAGGGTAAGCGAACCATAATTGAAAAACTTCTCAAGGCTCCGCCAGGCCAAGTCCAATGCGAATCCGAGGTTTTGTGATTTTCTTTTTTAACCTTTAGCAGGAGTTCTACAGGCCCTTGTAGCAAATATTGGAGACAAATCTCATGCATCCTGTAGGCAGAGGCGAAAAGGGACCATTTTGAAATATTCAGAGCATTCTGTTCCTCTTTACTAGGCCAACCCTCAGAGAAACAATTTTACCAAAGCTCAATGTCGGGTTCTATTACAATCTAAATTATCTGGGGCACTATAATACCCAACTTCCACTGGGTCTAATTTTCCTCCTGAAGGAAGGAAAATAACCTAACTCCAGACTCCTCTAGTTATCCTATCCCACTGAAATGTGGAGGAAAAAACCCTGAGAGTCACTATTAAAGTTTGCAGTTAGGGTGTACACCTATACCAAAACACTGAAACCTAGTCACAGGACTATAGAATAATTTCCCATTCCACTACCTTCCTATGGCTTATTTACCAGGGTTCATTTTACCTAGACTATCATATACACCTTACAACAAAAGATATACCATACTATTCTGCTGCTGAGTCACATCAGTCATGATCGACTCTGTGCAACCCCATAGACGGCAGCCCACCAGGCTCCGGGGTCCCTGGGATTCTCCAGGCAAAAACACTGGACTGGGTTGCCATTGCCTTCTCCAATGCATGAAAGTGAAATCGCTCAGTTGTGTCTGACTCTTCGCGACCCCATGGACTGCAGCCTACCAGGCTCCTCTGTCCATGGGATTTTCCAGGCAAGAGCACTGGAGTGGGTTGCCTACTGAAAGAAAAAAAGGAAAGTAAACAGCAGTTTGAAGAAGCTTAACAAAAATGGAAGGCGGAGTCAGACATGGTAAGAATTTTGGAATTATCAGAGGAGAAATTTTTAAAAATTATGATTAATATGCTAATCTTTTAATGGGAAAGTAGATACCAAGCAAAAATACATGGGTAACATAGGCAGAGAAATACAAATTCTAAAAAGAGAAGTAAAAAAGCTACTTCCTCATATAAGGAGCTCTGAAGTCACCACTTTGTCTTAACAAACAAACAATGAGAGAAAGAAGAGTCAACATTTTTGTGATTCACAAGGAGTTAAAAAACAAAACAAAAAACAGAGAAAACCACTGCCCCCAAGATATGACACAAAGATGAATGCTAAGAATAAAAACCTACCGGATTAGATTGACATAAAAAGCACCTCGAAATAAAGTGCCAGAGTAGGGAAGCCAGACTGAAATTGACAGATCTGTTGAACACTTAGCATGGATGAGTCGCAATGTAAAAACTCCAGGGGGACAAAGTGATAGCCCGCTACCCCTGCACATTTCTCTGAGATCTACCACGGTGAATTCAACAGGCTCACACAGCAGATACCAGAGAAAAACTCTCTCGAGCTGCAGACCGTTGAAACATAGCGGGACCTGTTTCAAAACATGCAGAGCACTCTGGGCTTCTTCAAAAAGGAGAAACTAGTTAACAAGCTCCTAACCACCTGGTGTGCATCAAAGTCTAATTGACCTGGAGAAGGGAAATCCCCAACTCCAGGCCATTCTAACCATCCTCTCTCACCTAAGGAGAGGGAAAATTAAAATAAGGACAGGTGTCACAGTCACGGTCCAGAGGCATAGGCACAATAAAAGGCTGAAACCTAATCACCGTGCTCTAGAAGGCTTCCCCTTCCCACACACCTTAACATCCCATTAGTAAAGCCTATTTTTAAACTAAAATATGGCTAATTTACAATGTTGTGTTAGTTTCTGGTGTATAGCACAGTAATTCAGACTATATATATAGTCTGAACACGTATACACACATATATGCGTATATGTTCTTTTTCAATATTTTTGCATTATAGGTTATTATAAGATAATGAATCTTCCTAACCCAGGAATTGAACCCAGGTCTCCTGCATTACAGGTGGATTCTTTATCATTTGAGCCATCAGGGAAGCTGGAGAATACTGGAGTGCACCCTATCCTTTCTCAGGGGAACTATCTGACCCAGGAATCGAACAAGCAGACTTTTTACCAGCTGAGCTACCAGGGAAGCCCATAGATAGAAAGATAGATATAGTCTAACACATATACATACATATATGTTCTTTTTCAATATTTTTCCCATTATAGGTTATATAAGACAATGAGGGTTTCCCTGGTGGCTCAGTTGGTAAAGAAACCAGCTGCAATTCGGGAGACCTGGGTTCAATTCCTTGGTTGAGAAGATCCCTTGGAGGAGGGTATGGCAACCCACCCCAGTATTCTTGTCTGGAGAATCCCCAAGGACAGAGGAGACTGGTAGGCTACAGTCTATGGGCTCACAAAGAATCAGACATGACTGAGCAACTAAGCACAGCACAGCATAAGATAATGAACATAGTTCTCTGTGCTGTACAGTAGGGCATTGTTGTTTATTTTATATAAAGTAGTTAGTATCTGCTAATCTCAAACTAACCAAAGCCTATTTTTAGCAATTTCTTCTACTAGGTACATCACATCCAGCTATCATTAAAAATTAGAAGGCATACAAAAATGCAAAAAAAAAAAAAAAAAACGGAATTTGAAGACTCAGAGAAAGCACCAGAAATGAATGTGACAGAGATTTTAGAATTATCAGACTAGAAAATCAAAATAATTATGACTAATATATTAAGGGTACTAATGAATAACAGCATGCAAGAACAGATGGGGAATGTAAACTGAGAGAAGGAAATACTTAAAAGAGCCTAAAAGTAATATTAGAGATCCAAAATACTGTAACATAATTGAATGTTTTGAGGGAGTTATTAGTAGATTATACATAGCTGAAGATAAAATCTATGAGCTTGATGATATCTCAATAGAAATTCTGAAAATTGAAACACAAAGAGCACAAAAATTGGAAAAAAAATACTATCTAAGGACTTTAAGACTAAAAAAGATGTAATATAAGTATACTGGGAACACTAGCAAGAGAAGAATAAGAGGAAATGAGAAATATTTGGAACACTAATCACTGAACATTTTCCCAATTTAATGTCAAATATCAAGCCACAGATTCAGGAAGCTCAGTGAATACCAAGCAGGATAAATGCCCAAAACAAACATGAAATATCTTGAATATAATTTTTAAAATACATAAAATCAAAGATAAAGAAAAATCCTGAAAGACAAGAATTAAATCAGACTTCTCAGAAACCATACAAGTGAAAAGAGAGTAGAGTGAAATACTTAAAAGTGTTGAGGGAGAGGGACACACACACACACACACACACACACACACTAACCTAGAATTCTGTACTGTGCAAAGTTTTCTTTCAAAATTGAAGGAAAAATAAAGACTTCCTCAAACAAACAAAAATTGAAAGGATAAGTTGCCAGTAAACTGACCTTGGAAAAAAGTGTTGAAATATGTTCTTTAAGAGAGAAGAAAAATAATATAGGTTAGAAAATTAGACTAATAGAAAGAAAGAAACAGCATCAAAGGATGAGGTTAAGGTAAAATAAAAACTTTTTTAAAATTCTTTATTGATCCAACAATAGCACTTTGTTCAAAATAACAATAGCAATGATATATTCTATCACATATGCTCATGTATATTATTATTCAGACATATGCAGACATATACAGATATGCTTATATACATGAAATGAATGGCATAAATGACACAAAGGCCAGGAAAAAGGAGTTAGGATTACTTTGTTATTGTAAAGTACTCACATTGCCTGTAAATTAGTATAGTATTATTTGGACCTGGATTAACTGTAAGTATATATTGCAAAATCTAGGGGAACCACTAAAGAAAATTTTAAAAAAGAGATATATAATAAATAGACATTCTAAGAAAAGAGAGAAAATTGAATAGTGTAATTACATTTTATGTAATATAAATAATAGTATAAATTATCCTCAATTAGCACTACAAAAGGTATAAGAAAGTATGGGATACAAAAAGAAAAAAAGAACAATTATAGCAAATACAAAACAATAAAAATATGGTTGTTCTAATCCAAGTAATACCTGTAATCACTTTGACTGTCAATGGTCTAAATGTGCCAATTAAAAAAATAACTGCTAACCATATGTTATATGTAAGACATTCACGTTAAATATAAAGACACATGTAGAGTAAAAGTAAATGAATGGAGAAAACTACCATGTGAAAATGAGTCAAATATTAGCAGGAGGGACCATATTCATTTCAGACAATGAGGACTTCAAAGCGAGGCAAGTTACAAGGATAAAGGGCATGACATAATGATGGAGATCAATTCTCTAGTAAGACTTAAAGCATCCACCATAATATATATTCCTAAAATCAGAATGTCTAACTGATGGAACTGTAAGGAGAAATAGATGAATTCACTAACAAAGGTGGAGTCTTCACCATCCCACTATCAGAAACTGAAAGATCCAGCTGGCAGAAAATCAGTAAGGACACAAACTCAAAAATATCAGTAATCAACTGTAAATAACTGACATCAGAGAAAACTTCATCTAATGAAAGCAGAATACATATTCTTCTCAATCTCACTTGCAACTCTCAACAAGATAGACCACATTCTGGGCCACCAAACTCATACTTTATTTGAAAGAAGGAAATTATGCAATGCCTGCTCCCAGACAACAAAGTAATTAAGCTAAAAATCAATAACAGAAAGATAACTTGAAAATCCTGAAATACTTGAATACCAAACAATGCACTTCTAAGTAGCACATAGGTAAAACAATGTATCAAGAGAAATCAAAGATTACTTTTAATTAAAAAAATTGAAAATAATCTTCTAAAACTCACACAAGAAGAAATAGATAATCTAAATGCATCTTTGACTGTGTGGATCACAATAAACTTTGGAAAATTCTGAAAGAGATGGGAATATCAGACCACCTGACCTGCCTCTTGAGAAATCTGTATGCAGGTCAGGAAGCAACAGTTAGAACTGGACATGGAATAGCAGACTGGTTCCAAATAGGAAAAGGAGTATGTCAAGGCTGTATATTGTCACCCTGCTTATTTAACTTCTATGCAGAGTACATCATGAGAAACGCTGGACTGGAAGAAACACAAGCTGGAATCAAGATTGCCGGGAAAAATATCAATAACCTCATATATGCAGATGACACCACCCTTATGGCAGAAAGTGAAGAGGAGCTAAAGGGTCTCTTGATGAAGGTGAAAGAGGAGAGTGAAAAAGTTGGCTTAAAGCTCAACATTCAGAAAACAAAGATCATGGCATCCGGTCCCATCACTTCATGGGAAATAGATGGGAAAACAGTGGAAACAGTGTCAGACTTTATTTTGGGGGCTCCAAAATCACAGCAGATGGTGACTGCAGCCATAAAATTAAAAGACGCTTACTCCTTGGAAGAAAAGTTATGACCAACCTAGACAGCATATTCAAAAGCAGAGACATTACTTTGCCGACTAAGGTCCATCTAGTCAAGGCTATGGTTTTTCCTGTGGTCATGTATGGATGTGAGAGTTGGACTGTGAAGAAGGCTGAGCACCGAAGAATTGATGCTTTTGAACTGTGGTGTTGGAGAAGACTCTTGAGAGTCCCTTGGACTGCAAGGAGATCCAACCAGTCCATTCTGAAGCAGATCAACACTGGGATTTCTTTGGAAGGAATGATGCTAAAGCTGAAACTCCAGTACTTTGGCCACCTCATGCGAAGAGTTGACTCATTGGAAAAGACTCTGATGCTGGGAGGGATTGGGGGCAGGAGGAGAAGGCGACGACTGAGGATGAGATGGCTGGATGGCATCACGGACTCGATGGACGTGAGTCTGAGTGAACTCCAATAGATGGTGATTAACAGGGAGGCCTGGCGTGCTACGATTCATGGGGTCGCAAAGAGTCGGACATGACTGAGTGACTGAACTGAACTGAACTGAAATGCACCTATACCTGTAAACTGGATAACTAATAACGTTCTTAAATGGAAAGCACCAGGCCCAAATGGGCTTATTTATATATTCTACTAAAGATACAAAAAGGAAAGTATGCCAATACTCTATAATCTCTTTCAGAGGATAGAAGTAGAAGGAATGTGTCCTAACTCACTCTATAAGATCAGCATTTTCCTAATACTAATTAGTTATACATGATAACCAACTATGATTTATCCCAACTTTAGTTATTCTGATGATAAATAAGATGCTTCACATCATACATAATCAAGGAAATGCAAAAATGAAATAACAATGGGATACCACTATGAACCTATTAGAATGGCCAAAATCCAAAACAATGACCACACCAAGTGCTGACAAGGTTGTAGAAGCATAAGAACTCTCCTTTATTGCTGGTGGGAATGCAAAATGGCATAGTCATTTTGGATGATAGTTTGGGAGGTCTTCAAAAATAAATGTATTCTTACTTACTATTCAGTTCAGTTCACTCGTGTCCGACTTTTTGCGACCTGTGGTTGATTCATGTTTATGTATTACAAAAATCAACACAATATTATAAAGTAATTATCCTCCAATGAAGAATAAACAAATTTTAAAAGGAAGAAAAAAGAATTCAAATGATAGAATTCATTCAATATTTACTGATAACCATTAATGATAAGTATTTTTAATATTAATAATATATTTCAATATCTTTTACATACTCTACATAATTTATTTCATTAAATCCTCATAGTAGTCTTAATAGAATGGGCATTATAATCCTTTAATAGATAAATTATGATTGCTACACAGAAGGTTACTTCTCATTTTTAGCCATTACAAAGTATTGTCTATATTTTTCGTGGTGCAGACTATTGGGTGTAAGATAGGTTTGAACGTAAATATTTTAGTAAACTCACTAGTCATAAAGAAACAATCAGGAAAATCCATATTATAGTGTGTTCCACAAACAGGCTAACCTAAACTATTCAAAATGTAGCAACTTTTAATGAAAATATAAAGATGGTTTGAGATTAAGTAAGATAAAAAATAGCAATAAGATATTTTATAAATAATTAGAATCAATTTGAATTTTATGCTATAAAATGGATTTCAGAATGAGAAAATAATTTTTAATTTAGGCTTATAAATATTATCTATTGTAATAAAATTATTTATTTTCTTTTGTGTGATAATGGCATAATGGCTAGGTAGAGAATATTATTTTTAGGAGATACATACTGAAGTATTTAGGGTTGAAATGTACAATATGCTTCTGTGTAGAAGAGAGAGAAAGAAGAGATTTTTTTCAGTAAATAAGATAAAGTATTAATCACTGCTAAATTTAGATAAAGAATATATGTGTTTATTTATATAATCATTTTTCTTCTTAGCTTACATATAAAGGTTCCTGAAATGTATGTTTGTTATTAACTCAATATTTAATTACAAAACATTGAAATACAGAAAACAGATAAAGAAAAGAACGTCATCATAATTATATTGTATAATCAGCAATAATTACTATTGTACAGCCCTGACATAAATTCTATCATTCTACAATGTAATTTCATTCATACATAAACTGTCTTTGCACAACTTATTTACATATGGCTTTGTAACTTTGGGCTTCCCTTGTGGCTTAGCTGGTAATGAATCCACCTGCAATGTGGAAAACCTGGACTCTATCCCAGGGTTGGGAAGATCCCCTGGAGAAGGGAAAGGCCACCCACTCCAGTATTCTGGCCTGGAGAATTCCATGGACTTTACAGTCCATGAGGTCGCAGAGAGTCAGACACGACTGAGCAACTTTCATTTGTAGCTTGCACTCTAGGCATAAAGTACTTTTTAAATATATTTTGATTTTGTGACATTATGAGTACTTTCATTTTACATTATTTATGGCTATATTCAAAGGCTATTACTACTTGGAAATAATACTAAATTGTCCCCAGCCCATTCGTTTTCCCAGTCTCCTAGGTGAATACTGCAAGCCTTCCCTCTTAGTATCTTTAACTACCCGTCTCCTATTCTCATCCTTAAATGAGGAGCTTGGTTTCTATTTCATTCAGTAAATTTAAGTGGTCAGAACAGAACATCCATGACCACAGTTATGTAGATGTATGTGTCCATGCATGTCTGCCACATACTTTATTTTCTTTATGCTTGTTCTGAATATACTGTCCACACCAAAGGCTAAGACCACTTTCTTCAATCTTGTTGTAGATCATATGACTTCTCTCCTACTCAAGGATGTTGTTTTAACAAATATCTATCTTCTCTTTTGCATCACCACCCCTTCCTTTTACCGGAAATTTCCCATCAATCAGCACATATATTTTAATAATTCTCATGACAACCTTTACCCATCAGGCTCCCACCCAGTTTTCCTCCCTCCTAGAGAAAGAAAAAAATGTCCGTTCTCTTTTGAACACTCCATGTCCTTCATTAGGTCTTTGAAAGGTTACCAATGACTTCCATGTGGAAGTCACCCTTGTAAAAATAGACGTAAGTCCTATTGGTGGGTACTGAGGATTCACCTCTGTGGACTCATCAGCCACACTTGATAAGGGGAATCAGTCTCTTGTTCTAATAACACTCAACTGACTTTCATAACATCATATTTCACCTTACTTTATTCCTACCTCTTGGGTTTCTCTTCAGCCTCATGTGTTGTCTTGTCCTCTTTCCCATGGCCTCTAAACATTGGCATACTCTGGGGCCTTCCTGTGCACTTCCTTTTACTAGGTGCACTTAACTTCTTTGGTTATTGCCAACAGCAGATATCCTCATCTGCTTACATCTTTATCGATTTCTCTCAATAACATTATATGCTATCCTATAAAGAAGTCCTATTTAATTTTGCTTAGATTTATTTCCAGAAAATTTACAGTTTTCCTGCTATTGTATTTTAAATTTTCTTTGTGTTTGTTGCTGGCATATGAATGACCATTGTGAGGTTGATTATGAAAAAATATTTCTAAATAAATGTTATTTAATTGGATTGAGTATTATCATTGAATTAGACCAGTGTTCTGTAAAGTCCATTCAATCAGTTTCTGGCCTTATTCTACATTCATCCTAAAGTTTTTCACCAAGGATCAGTGTCTAAATTACATTCTATCTATTATATGATAGTCATAGTTTCACCCCATAATTACACCATCCAGTGATGTAAGTTCTTCTACATAGGAGTTTAATTAAGTAGTGGTCGGATTAATAAATTCAAGAGAGAAATGATATATATGATGAGAAGAAAAATAATTATGATGATTGAGAAATAAAAATAAAGTCTCTAAAACCTACCATGTGGAAAAACAATAGAAAATGATTGAATCTTAAGTCTGAAAGACAACAAATAAATTCAAGAGAGAAAGGATATATATGACGAGAAGAAAAAATAATTGTGATGATTGAGAAATAAAAATATAGTCTCCAGAACCCACCATGTGGAAAAACAATAGAAAATGGTTGGATCTTAATTCTGAAAGACAACAAATATTCATTTAAGTAATTATTATCAGTAAATGTAATATGCATCTTTTATGTGTCAAATAATATATTACATAGTTGATCTATTTTAATCCTCCAAATTCCTTTTTGTTGCAGATGTGGAAGCTTTGAGATGTTAACATGTCTGAACCAAGCAACCACAGAGAGATTGCCTTGAACAGCTGTCTTGGGAGACAGTAGCTAGTTGTTCCCAAAGTATTTGGATTATTTTTTTATTTTCTTTTTACTTTATTCTATGTTACAATACTGTATTGGTTTTGCCATACATTGACTTGAATCAGCCACAAGTGTACACGAGCTCCCAATCCTGAAGGCCCCTCCCACCTCCCACCCCATATCATCTCTCTGGATCATCCCTGTGCACCAGCCCCAAGCATCCAGTATCCTGTATCGAACATAGACTGGCGCTTCGTTTCTTACATGATAGTATACATGTTTCAATGCCATTCTCCCAAATCATCCCACCCTCTCTCTCTCCCTCAGAGGCCAAAAGTCCGTTCTATACCTCTGTGTCTCTTTTGTTGTCTCACATACATACATGTTTCAGATCAGACTGGGGTAAACCTTTCATTTTTGTTTCTGTCAATCTTCTGAAAAGAACAGCTCTTCAATTCTGTCTGATAAAGTAAAAGTGCTTTCAAGTTAATATTTCTGACAAAGTAGACCCTAAATCATTTTTTTGAATCTTGCTATTTGACCATTAATCCTCTCTATGATTATATATATATATATATATATATATATGCAACAAATGAGAGATTGATATTTATAAAATAAAGTTATTGAAGATTCAGCAAGCCCTAGTTTGTCTTAATTATCAATTTTATATTCAACAATTCATTAGAAAGTAAACACAGATTTATGGTAGTTCAAAGACAGGCTTTTTCACATTAGTCAATGCCAAATCCACACTCAAATCACTTTCTGATGGGAATCCTGCAAGCTTTGTCCCTCCTCTGCAGTGCCCACTTAGCCCACTGTGGATCTTTGTAAGGGCTGGCCAACGTTGCCCAAGAATCGCTGAGAGGGTTCTCCACCTCAAACAGCACTCATCTCTCTTACTCCTCACTCTCAGATCAAATCCTTTCCTCTGTTGGTCAATTCTTGGAGGTAAAACAGTATCCTGAATTTTAGAATAATGTTTGTTTTGGCAGTTATTAAGAATGTTATACCTGATTTTTAGAAAAGACAATAACATAGATGCCTGAAATGCACCTTAACTCAGGATCTTTTAACACCCAGATTTATTAATGCTGCTTACTAATTTTTCAATTTATTAGAGATTTTTTTTTCAGACAGCTCCAGCACTTATTTTCTTAAATGATTTCATCAAACTCTTTAACTAACTCAAGTTAATATAGTGTATTTAACACTATATTAAAGAAAACAATGCTTTACTAAAACTATGTTAATCTGCTGACTTTTATAACATTTCATTCAATATAATAAATCTTGGGGTATGAATTGCCTAAATGAGAATTTCAGTTTTCCAAATAAGTCAAACAGTTTACAATGCTTCCTGACATAATGGTTTCCTGTTTATTCATTAGGAAAAAAGTGATGCAAAATTTGAAATATCCAATGAGTTTTTTCTGTAAACACAGTGCACAAAATAAAAATGTGTTCCTCACCCAAGCATATTTCTTACTAATTGACCACATGAAATCAAAGAAACTTATAGTTTCATCGTTGCCATTTTATTATTGGGGTATGAAGTTTCACACAAAATGCACAAAAACTATGGATGGTTAAAAACTGAAAAAGTTTCCTATTCTATGAATTAGTAAATGAAACTAATAGATCAAAAAGGATAATAACATGAAATAATACCTGCTTGAACCTGTATTCCTTATGATTCCTTACTCCTATCTATTTATGTCATTCTGTATCCTCTTTTCTTCAGCTATGATAATTAAACCAAAACTTTCCCTTTCACTTTCTTCTCCTGCTGTTTATATTTCAAATGAAAAGCAAGAAAGAAATAGTGAAGAGGAAGTTTTGACTAACTTACCATACATGAAGGAAATAAGAATCATCTAAAATATTACTAAGAGTGAGAAGCATAACCAGTAAGAATATATTCATGCCATATCATTAAAACTTGATCTCTCTATAATTACACTTATAGAAAAAAATTTTCTACCTTTCAATTTTGTCCCATTTTATCTATTTAAGAACAAATCTGCCTTGGCAAAATAGTAATTATTTTTAAATTTTGTAAGAGTTCTGAAAAAGTTATCCACAAACATCTCTAACCCAGTTATTAGTGTTCAAAATTTAGAATATCTTGATCATCTTTACATTTTATCGACCAATGAAAAAATGACATCTCAATACATTTAAAAATATATTTAATGATTGTATTTCTACTTTAAAAGCATACTGTTCTTTAACTTACATCCAAAAGTGGAAAGTTTCTTCCTTTTTAAAAATTAGACTTTCTACCTTTTCATTCTGGCAAATTACATTCATTTGTATTTTTCTTTCATTTATTCTTAGAGCTATGTAACTTTTTCCTCTTTCAGGTTAAAAAAAGTAACTTTATATTAATTTACTTAATTTCCTATTTTCAAAATTGAAAGAAGGGAGTGAGATAAGATATAGTTATCATTTCAGATAAGATATAGTCCCATTCCAGCTCCCAAAGCTACAATTACCTCATCTCATCATCTCCTTCCTTGAGCAGCAATTTCTGATCCCCCTCAATCTCGGCCAGCAGTTCTATACTTCCCACCATGTGTGGTTACTCAGTTGAATGATGTATACTGAACTCCTTGGAAGAAAAGTTATGGCCAACCTAGATAGTATATTCAAAAGCAGAGACATTACTTTGCCCACTAAGGTCCATCTAGTCAAGGCTATGGTTTTTCCTGTGGTCATGTATGGATGTGAGAGTTGGACTGTGAAGAAGGCTGAGCGCTGAAGAATTGATGCTTTTGAACTGTGGTGTTGGAGACTCTTGAGAGTCCCTTGGACTGCAGGGAGATCCAACCAGTCCATTCTGAAGGAGATCAACACTGGGATTTCTTTGGAAGGAATGATGCTAAAGCTGAAACTCCAGTACTCTGGCCACCTCATGAGAAGAGCTGACTCACTGGAAAAAAAATTCTGATGCTGGGAAGGATTAGGGGTAGGAGGAGAAGGGGACGACCAAGGATGAGATGGCTGGATGGCATGACTGACTCGATGGACGTGAGTCTGAGTGAACTCCGGGAGTTGGTGATGAACAGGGAGGCCTGGCATGCTGCACTTCATGGGGTCGCAAAGAGTTGTTCATGACTGAGCGACTGAACTGAACTGAACTGAACTGAACTGAATATATCACACGTCAACCTCTGTTCTAGGTTGACATGTTCTAGGAATGGATTGTATATTGATAGGAAAAAAACAATAGAATTCAGACAAAATCCTGACCCTACTGGATACAGAATTATCATCCTACCTTTTCTTGACTTATTCTTATCTTTGACCTTAGAGAAATAGGGTGTTTGTTAATTTTTGTACTCAAATTATTTTTCTTGACCTACAGTTTAACAAAGTTCTTCTAGAGTTTTCTTTCCTAAACATTAACTTAAATGCTATGTCTGCTGATGCCACCATTAGTTACACTGCTGTCTTTCTGGATATCTAATTATATGCCTTTGGGTCATTTGGACTCAACTCCGTTTCCCAAAATAAAATGCAGTAATAATTGTACTCTCTAGATTAAGTATATTATAATTAACAAATAGCAAATAATTAAAAAATCTAAACCAAATTGCTGATAAAAAAAAATGAACCAGAGTGAGAATACAAATCTAGAATGAAGAAATAACTGATGGAACAACAGCTCCACTGTGGAGCCAGGAGGATGTGTAAACTTGACAAAGGTGCAGAGATTCATCTAAAGCAGAAGAAAGGTTTCTTCTTTCAGTACAGAGAATAAGAAGGCAGAAATAACTGTGGAGGGATATTTTGAATATATGGAGTTTAGACAGTTTTGTCTAGTGCTCTTTCTGAGATGTAGGAATTGAGTTTGCTGAAAACTAGGTGATTTGATGAAGATTGAAAACAATTTCTAGAGAAATGGGAGAGTGCATACCAGACAGATTGCAAGGTGGAGTTTAAAGTCCTGTTGAGACTGAGATTCTAGGATTTGCAATGACACCAAATAATGAGGCTCTTTGATGTTTCATGGCAATCAGCTGCACTTGGCAGCTTGCTGATAGTTGAGCCTTAAGAAGGTGATGCAAGAAACACTTAGAAAGACTAGGTAAATTTCTATCTGTAACTTGGCTGATGCTTGTAACCAAAACTGAGAATAATATCTAACTTCTGTTTTCTAGAAAAAATGTAAAATTTAAGCTGATCTATCATATGATATCAATACTTTAATAAACAACAGCATATAGGTCTTTCTGGAGATGCAAATTATCACGAGAAAAATTTGTGAGTAAACTTTTATCACAGTTAATCAGATGAACACACACACACAGAAAATTAACTAAAATAATGAAGTGTTTGTAGATGATATTTTGACCACCAAGATGTATTCTGCATTTGGATATTTCTTTCATTAATAAAGCAAAACTCTGAAATATACTTAAGTTACAATGTTGAGTTTTAAGTTTCCTGAGAAACCTGTATGTAATTCAAGAAGCAACAGTTAGAACTGGACATGGAACAAAGGACTGGTTCAAAATTGGGAAAGGAGTACAACAAGGTTGTATATTGTTACCTTGCTTATTAAACTTCTATGCAGAGTACAATATACTAAATGCCAGGCTGGATGAATTACCAGCTGGGATCAAGATTCCCAGAAGAAATAGCAACAACCTCAGCTATGCAGATGATACCACTGTAATGGTAGAATGTGAGAGCAACTTGATGAGGGTGAAAGAGGAGAGTGAAAAAGTTGACTTAAAACTCAACATTCAGAAAACCAAAATCATGGCATCCAGTACCATCACTTTATGGCAAATAGAAGGGGAAAATTGGAAACAGTTGCAGATTTCATTTTCTTGGGTTCCAAAATCACTATGGATGATGACTATATCCATGGAATTAAAAGATGCTTGTTCCTTAGAAGGAAAGCTATGACAAACCTAGATAGTATTAAAAAACAACAACAAAGAAATCTTTTTGCTGACAAATGTCTGTATACTCAAAGCTATGGTTTTCCAGTAGTCATGTACTGGATATGAGAGTTGGACCATAAAGTCTGAGTGCTGAAGAATTGATGCTTTTCAATTCTGCTACTGGAAATGACTTATTGGAAAAGTCTTATGGGCTTACCCATTGGAAAAGGCCTTAGTGCCGGGAAATTTTGAAGGCAAAAGTAGAAGGGAATGGCAAATAATGAGGTGATATCACTTCATGAGTTAGATGGTATCACTAACTCAATTGATATGAATTTGAGCAAAATCTAGGAAAGAGTGGAGGACAGAGGAGCCTGGCATGGAGTCCATGAGATCACAGAGAGTCAGCTCTTTGCATTGGGTGACCAAAGTATTAGCGCTTCAGCTTCAGCAACAGTCCTTCCAATGAATATTCATGGTTGATTTCTTTTACGATTGACTAGTTTAATCTCCTTGCAGTCCAAGGCACTTTCAAGAGTTTCTCCACCACCACAATTCAAAAGCAAAAATTAACACATTATAAATCAACTCTACTTCAATCAAAAATAAGGATTGAAAACATTTTTAAATAAAATTAACTTGTCATAGTTTATAAGCATTTCAGCTCTTTGTCTAAAATTGTTTTCTTTATGTGTAAGTCACACTATCTATTTATTTAAAAATCTTAGAATTATTGCATATGGGCTTCCTGGAATTCCTATACTTTTCACTGAATATACTTTAGAATTTTTTTTCTTTGAAATCCTAGTATATCTTTCCTAAAGGTAACAGTATCAATGTTAGAGTAAATCTACAATATGGACAGAAGAATAAAATATTAACTGAATGATAAAAATGAATATACTCTGCTTTTAAGGTACTTGGGAACGGTATTAATTTGCTATAACAAATTACCACAAATTGGTGGTTTTACAATAGCAGAAAAAATAAATTAAAAATCAGATTATAATAATAAACTATTTATTTTGAGTGTTTACTATAAAATTAACTGACATGTATGAAATATTGTATCTCATTCTTACTATCTAAAACCAATGTATTGTTTTCAACTCTCTCCCCTATACATACATATAGAGCATAATATATAAGTGTAATACAAATAGTTGGAATCAATGTGTATATATCATTATATATTATGTATGTTAGATACATATATACATACCTGCAAGCACAAACACACATACATAAACACATGCTGAAAATCTGATGGAAAGCATAAAGAGAAACTGCTTCCTTTTCCCAGTATTAGCAGTCTTTATTTCCTTCTCATTTTTATTACATTTTCACTAGAAAACATCAATTACAAATGGGGTCTTTTAGTTTCCAGATGGCAGGAAACAATGACCTGTCTCCTTAGATTCATTTAAAGTAGAATTTTTTTTAAGTATAAATAGTAAAGTTAAAGAAATATTTTTAGAGACTATCCAAATTGAAGATAGAAAGACTTTCCTTATGGTTAAACGGCTGAGACTCTATTCTCCAACTGCAGAGGGCATGGGTTCTGGTTGGGGAGCTAAGATCCTGCATGCCCTATGACATGACCAAATTTAAAAAAAAAAAAAAAAATGAAGGTATTAAAAAAAAGAATTAAAAGAAAGGAAGGAAGAAAAGAGCATCAGTGAATCATGGAACAACTTCAAAGAACCTTGTAAAAGGTGTTAGTCCCTCAGCTTGCAAGGCTGCTCTGTCCATGGGATTTTTCAGGCAAGAATACTGGAGTAGGTAGCCATTCCCTTCTCTAGGGGATCTTCCTGACCTACTGATCAAACCTTTGGGTCTCCTGTATTGCAAGCAGATTCTTTACAACCCGAGCCACTGTTAATTGAAGTCCTTGAAAGAGGGATGGAGTGTCAGAAAAGCTATTTTATAGTACAATTTTGAAAATAATTCTAAATTAGATGAAAACCATAAATGCACAGATTCAAGAAACTCATCAAAATCATTCTGAGAACAATAAAGAAAACTACATGAAGACAAATAAAAATCAAATTGCTCTAAAACACTGATAAAAACCCTTAAAAGCAGTCAGAGTAGAGAGACTCATTATAAAAATTGGGATAAAAATAAGAATGACAGCATGTAAGAAACGAATCGCTAGTCTAGGTTTGATACAGGATACAAGATGCTTGGGGCTGGTGCACTGGGATGACCCAGAGAGATGATATGGAAAGGGTGGTGGGAGGGGAGGTCCAGGTTTGGGAACTCATGGACACCTGTGGCGGATTCATGTCAATGTATGGCAAAACCAATACAGTACTGTAAAGTTAAAAAAAAAAAAAAAATGACAGCAGAATTATTCTTCAAAGCAATGAGTATAATAAGGAAGCAGGGTAAAATTTTGAAAGGTAAAACCCATCCATCCAGAATACTATACTCAGTGAAAATATTTTTCAACAACAAAGGGAAGGTGAACTTAGGAGCTAGGAGGTGAAAAGATTTTATCTCCAGCAGACTAGCATGAAAAGGAATGTTAGAGGAAATCGGCCAGGCAGAATAAAAATACATCAGGAACAAATAAGGATCAAACCGAAAGATTGAAGAACAATAAAGTTTTACTGAAATATACACAGTACCAAAGCAGGAAAGAGAATGAAAAAGTATCCACCAGAGATGACATTTCAACACATTCTTTATTGAAGGAAGAATAATAGATATTTATAATAAAGGAACATTGTGAGAGAAATACTGACCTAGAGTATGTTCAAAGAGAGTGAAGCTATGGTAATAAGAAGCCCTGTATATTTGGCAGAACATAAGAGAGCTTTAAGTGTCTAAAAGAACTTGTTAATTTTAGGGCCAAGGAAAGGCATTTGGACTTAAAAAAAAAAAGTCATTCCTAGAAAGCTCTGTGTCTGAAACAGGATATTCCTCTTTCACTTCACAGAAGTGTTAAGTCACAGAAAAGCCATAAATCAACAACATAAGTAGAGAGTACATTGTGTTTACTCACACAGAAAAGTATGGAAGCAGGTCTTTTAGAAAGGTTCAGCATACTATTAAAGATTCTGAACCCTATCTTTCCTCTAGCATACTTACCATTTGACTTATTTTTCCCTGGTGGCCTCATGGTGGCAATGCAGTTCCAGAAACAACATTCATAGTTCAGGCAAAGAGAATGAAGAAAAAGGTGACTGGTTTACTTTAATCATGACCAAAAAAAAAAAAAAAACTGTAGTGACTTTTTTCTACATCACATGGCAGGAATGTATATGTTCAGTTCAGTGCAGTTCAGTCACTTAGTTGTGTCTGATTCTTTGTGACCCCATGAACCTCAGCACATCAGGCCTCCCTGTCCATCACCAACTCCTGGAGTTTACACAAACCCATGTCCATTGAGTTGGTGATTCCATGTATATGTAGCCACTTCTAGTTGGAAGGGAGCTTGAAAGTCAAATATTTCAACCTACAAGAATCCATATAAGAGAAAGGCAAAGGAGAAAAGTTTAGAATGACTTCATGTGACTTCTTGTTTATAAGGGCCATATCATAAAGCAATAACCCTGAGATAAAGACGCCAAAATATAAAGCTAGAAAGGAAACTTATTATTCAAATGGAATAGAGGATTCATTAAAAAAAAATTATTTACAGTATTCTAATAGGCATTCCACAATCTGTCAATAAGTTGCAAAATGTACCAAAAATTTTGTTTTGTAAAATAATGATTATAACAATAAACTAAGAGTTTTTTTTTAATCTGTAAAATTATCATTTTCTGCAAGAAGCAGTCTGTAGGAAATCATTTCTGTAAGAAGCAACTGAAAGGACAATTAAACAGTAAAATTATGAAGAGTTTTTATCTTTATTACTCAGTGGAAAAAAAGGTAAACCAATTCCCTTTCCTCTCTCCTTCTCAATGCCACAAAATAAAGATTTTTCACTAAGAATGAGGCAATATTCTCACTCCTACAGATCTATGACTTCCGTTCCTCACATGAAAGAGCCACCAATTGCTGGTCTGACAGGAACAATCTTATTCAAAAATTATTAATAAACTAAATGGAATCATCATAGACTCTAGTAAATGATAGTGCATGATTCTAAAAGAAAATATAAAGAAACAGTATAACCAAACTGTTGATGAAAAACATGGGGCCAGAATATAACATTAAGGCAATCAAAAGTCAAGATAGAAAATATACATTTTTAAACCTGAGGGCTTTGAAGATAGAATTCAAAGTTTGGATATAAAAATTCAGGAAAGGTATAATGGTTGATTATTGTCGCTGTTATTTGATTGCTGAGTCATGTCTGACTCTTTTGTGACCCCGTGGACTGTAGCTGACCAGGCTTCTCTGCCCATGGGATTCACAAGGAAAGAATACTGGAGTGGGTGGCCATTTTCTTCTACAGGGGATATTCCCCATCCAGGGGTCAAACACTGGTAGGCAGATTTTTTACTGTCTGAGCCACCAGTGAAGTCCATATGGGTGAGGGTAGATAAGACAAAATATTAGCTGGTAAAAATCAGTTCAGTTAGTCAGTTCAATCGGCTCAGTCGTGTCCGACTCTTTGTGACCCCATGAATCGCAGCAAACAAAACCAAGACCAGGAGCTGACTGTGGCTCAGATCATGAACTCCTTATTACCAAATTCAGACTGAAATTGAAGAAAGCAGGGAAAACCACTAGACCATTCAGGTATGACCGAAATCAAATCCCGTATGATTATACAGTGGAAGTGAGAAATAGATCTGATAGAGTGTCTGATGAACTATGGAATGAGGTTCATGACATTGTACAGGAGGCAGGAATCAAGACCATCTCCATGGAAAAGAAATGCAAAAAAGCAAAATGACTGTCTGGGGAAGCCTTACAAATAGCTGTGAAAAGAAGAGAGTGAAAAGCAAAGGAGAAAAGGAAAGATATAAGCATCTGAATGCAGAGTTCCAAAGAAGAGCAATAAGAGATAAGAAAGCCTTCTTCAGCGATCAATGCAAAGAAATAGAGGAACACAACAGAATGGGAAAGACTAGAGATCTCTTCCAGAAAATTAGAGATATCAAGGGAACATTTCATGCAAAGATGGGCTTGATAAAGGACAGAAATGGTATGGTAACCTAACAGAAGCAGAAGATATTAAGAAGAGATAGCAAGAATACACAGAAGAACTGTACAAAAAGGATCTTCACGACCTGGATAATCATGATGGTGTGATCACTCATCTAGAGCCAGACATCCTGGAATGTGAAGTCAAATGGGCCTTAGAAAACATCACTGCAAACAAAGCTAGTGAAGGTGATGGAATTCCAGTTGAGCTATTTCAAATCCTGAAAGATGATGGTGTGAAAGTGCTGCACTCAATATGCCAGCAAATTTGGAAAACTCAGCAGTGGCCACAGGACTGGAAAAGGTCAGTTTTCATTCCAGTTCCAAAGAAGGCAATGCCAAACAATGCTCAAATCAGTGCGCAATTGCACTCATCTCACAGGCTAGTAAAATAATGCTCAAAACTATACAAGCCAGGCTTCAGCAATACGTGAACCGTGAACTTCCTGATGTTCAAGCTGGTTTTCGAAAAGGTAGAACCAGAGATCAAATTGCCAACATCTGCTGGATTGTGGTAGAAATCAGGAAAAAAAAAAAAAAGGCAAAACAAAACAACACAGAAAAAATAAACTTTCTATAGATAGTGAAAAATATATATATAATAGAACGGGTATTGCAAAGGAAACAAAAATGAAATCTAAAATAACTTGTGAAAAATAATTTGGAAAAGTAATAACTATAGAGGACAAATAAAGGAGAATATATATTTGTAGTGAATACCATTAGGAAAAAAATAGAGTAAAAGTATTTGACAAAACTTTTCCAAACAAAGTTTTGAAGGATTAATCAATATGCTAAAAGAATTCATGTGAAACTGAAAGTCACTCAGTCCTGTCCGACTCTTTGCAACCCATGGACTGGTCCATGGAATACTTCAGGATAGAATACTGGAGTGGGTAGCCTTTCCCTTCTCCAGGGGATCTTAAGCAATTGAATCGAGGTCTCCTGAGTTCATATTGTATTGTACTGCAAAGTATTCAGATCTAATAGTATTTCCTAGGACAAGTTCTAGGAAATTTCCTAGGCTTCAGTGATAATAAAAAATGCCTTGAAGCATTCAAGCAGAAAGACTGTAACATCCTTAAAGTCAAGTCACTCAGTTGTGTCCGACTCTTTGCAACCCCATGGACTGTAGCCTACCAGGCTCCTCCCTCCACGGGATTCTCCAGGCAAGAGTACTGGAGTGGGTTGCCATTGCCTTCTCCAGGGGATCGTCCCGACCCAGGGATCAAACTCGGGTCTCCTGCATTCCAGACAGATGGTTTAACCTATGAGCCACCTTACTGTATTTCACTATTGCACCCTGACAAAGACTCACTGTGCTTGGCCAAATGACCTTACTTATGGGTTGTTGGCTGTGCCATTTGCATTACCCAATACTTGAATAGCACTTCTGTGGGTAACCAGGGATGAATATTAAAAGGAAAAATGCTCTAATGTTAGATGCTTCAAAACAATAGAGAAATACAATCAAAGTTCAAGAGAATTTAGAAAACATAATAATCTAAGAAAAATGGAAGGCAGGGATAAACGATTAAATCAGGAAATAATGAATAGAAAAACAGTAACACTCCCAGATAAACTCATGAATTCAGCCTTTGAACTTTCTAATGAAGAGATAAAATTCATGTAAGAAGAAAAAGAGAGAATCATACAAATTTCTGAACTCATAAATGAAATTTAGGGAATCACGACATTCAGAGAAAGTTTAAAAGCATACAATATTGTAAAGTAATTAACCTCCAAATAAAATAAATTTATATTATATAAAAACACACTCCTCAGAGATATCTTTGTTGTTGTTGTTCAGTCACTCAGTCCTGTCTGACTCTTTGTGACTAAATAGACTGCAGCTTGTCAGGCTACAGTTAATTTTCTTTGACTTGTTAATAGTGAATGACAGCTACTTCTAAAAATGGTTGTTGCTGTTCTTCAGTCATTTAGTCATATCCAACTCTTTGCAGAGCCCATGGATTGCAGCACAGCAGCCTTCCTATCCTTCACTATCTCCCGGAGTTTGCTCAGATTCCTTATCCATTGAGTCACTGATGCCATCCAACCATCTTATCTTTTGTTTTCCTCTTCTCCTGCCTTCAGTCTTTCCCAGCATCAGGGGCTTTTCCAATGAGTCAGTTCTTTGCATCAGGTGACAGTGTATTGAAACTTCAGCTTCAGCATGAGCCCTTCCAATGAATATTCAGGACTGATTTCTTTAGGATTGACTGCTTTGATCTCCTTTAGTCGAAGGTATTCACAGAGTCTTTGGAGAAGAGTCTTCACCAAAATCACAGTTCAAAAGCATCAATTCTTTGTCACTCAGCCTTCTTTATGGTCCAACTCTCACATCTATACATAACTACTGGAAAAACAGTAGCTTTGACTATATAGACCACTGTTGGCAAAGTAATGCCTCTGCTTTTTAATACTTTGTCTAGGTTTGTTATAGCTTGTCTTCCAGGGAGCAAGCATCTTTTAATTTCATGACTACAGTCACCATCTGCAGTGATTTTGGAGCCCAAGAAAATAAAAAAATAAAAATAAAGATGACACCACCCTTAGGCAGAAAGCAAAGAGGAACTAAAGAACCTCTTGATGAAGGTGAAAGAGGAGAATGAAAAAACTGGCTTAAAACTCAACATTAAAAAAATTAAGGTCACGGTCTCTGGTCCCATCATTTCAAATAGATAGGGAAACAATGGAAACAGTGACAGACTATTTTCTTGGCTCCAAAATCTTTGCCTAGTGTTTTATAAAAACATTTAGTGAGAAACCTATATGCAGATCAGGAAGCAACAGTTAGAACTGGACATGGAATAGCAGACTGGTTCCAAATAGGAAAAGGAGTACATCAAGGATGTATATTGTCACCCTGCTTATTTAACTTCTATGCAGAGTACATCATGAGAAACGCTGGACTGGAAGAAACACAAGCTGGAATCAAGATTGCCAGGAGAAATATCAATAACCTCAGATATGCAGATGACACCACCCTTATGGCAGAAAGTGAAGAGGAACTAAAAAGCCTCTTGATGAAAGTGAAAGAGGAGAGCGAAAAAGTTGGCTTAAAGCTCAACATTCAGAAAACCAAGATCATGGCATCCGGTCCCATCACTTCATGGGAAATAGATGGGGAAACAGTGGAAACAGTGTCAGACTTTATTTTTGGGGGCTCCAAAATCACTACAGATGGTGATTGCAGCCATGAAATTAAACAACACTTACTCCTTGGAAGGAAAGTTGTGACCAACCTAGATAGCATATACAAAAGCAGAGACATTACTTTGCCAACAAAGGTCCATCTAGTCAAGGCTATGGCTTTTCCAGTAGTCATGCATGGATGTGAGAGTTGGACTGTGAAGAAAACTGAGTGCCTGAGTGTCAAAGAATTGCTGCTTTTGAACTGTGGTGTTGGAGAAGACTGTTGAGAGTCCCTTGGACTGCACGGTTCATCCTAAAGGAGATTACTCCTGAGTGTTCATTGGAAGGACTGATGCTAAAGCTGAAACTCCAACACTTTGTCTACTTCATGCGAAGAGTTGATTCACTGGAAAAGACTCTGATGGTGGGAGGGTGGGGGCAGGAGGAGAAGGTGATGACAGAGGATGAGATGGCTGGATGACATCACAGACTTGATGGACATGAGTTTGGGTGAACTCCAGGAGTTGGTGATGGACAGGGAGGCCTGGCATGCTGTGATTCATGGGGTCACAGAGTCGGACATGACTGAGCAACTGAACTGAACTGAACTGATGAGGAAATACATACTAAAAATATTGACCAAAGGGCAGAAAGACCTAAATTGTTTTTAGTCATAGAAGAAATAAAAAAAATGTTTTTAGTTTCCTTTCTTTGAGAGCATGATTCCATAATTTCACATTTAATGTCTGTCAAAACTAAAGGTAATTCATTACTCCAACATTATATTAAATATATCTAAGCATAGAGAAGAAAAATTAAAACAAAAAATCTTTGAAATTCATTTCAAGTCTCCATGAAAATGTTGACCACAGAATTAGGGTACTATTTCACAGTCACAGTTAACTGCAGACCAGTCTCCTTTCTCCATATTAGAGGGTCACCATGATGGTTCAGTATTAATAACTGTCAATAAAATTTGCAGTAGTAATAAAGAGAGGGAAATTATGGCCATTCATTCATTCAAGATACATAAAACCATCATCTATTTTTATTAAAAATAAACAGACTGATCTTAGACTCATTTTTCTCTCACAACCTACAATTCAATTTGTCCTGTCAGCTGTCACAATACTACTAGACTTGAACATTTCTTATGATATCTCCTACTTGTACCATAGTCCAATCTATATCACATCATTCCTATTGCAAGAATCTCATACTTACTGGTTTCCTTATTTCAAATCTTGTGCTCCTGGGGTCTGTTGTCAAAACTGCAGCAAGATCAGACTCATATCTCTATTCAAATTTTCTAGTGATTTTTCATCTCACTCAGACTTTCCAATATCCAAAATCTTTACCAAGAGTGAAACACCTTAAAAAGTGACTCTCTTAGAATAGCATTGAAAATGTATATTACCACACGTAAAATAGATGACCATGCAAGTTTAATGCATGAAGCAGGGCACTCAAAGCCCGGTGCTCTGGGACAACCCAGAGGGGTAGGGCGGGGAGGGAAAGGAGAGGGAATTTAAGATGGGGGGGCACATGTGCGCCTGTGGCTTTTTCATGTCCACATATGGCAAAAACCACCACAGTATTGTAAAGTAATTAGCATCTAATTAAAATAAACAAATTATTATTACTTTTTTAAAAATGACTCTCTTGCCTCCTACTCTCTGCCCTTGGGTGACAGTGGTAAAGAACCTGCCTGACAATGCAAGAAACATAGAGATGCAGGTTCGATCCCTGGGTTGGGAATATCCCCTGAAGGAAGGCACAGGACCCACTCCAGTATTCTTGCCTGGAGAATCCCATGGACAGAAGAGGCTGGTGTGCTACAGCCCATAGAGTGACAAAGAGTTTTACATGACTGAAGCAAATTAACACAGCACACCCACTCTGACCTTACCTCACACTATCAATCCATTCCTCCTGCACCTCAACTCCACTTGTCAGCCAGCTTTAATTTTACACAGCAAGAAAGTACTGTGTCAGGAATTTGGCTCTTAAATCGTCCCACCTAGAGTCTTCCACTATATCCATACGTGTGGCAATTATTGTTAGATAAGCAGATGATATAGCCATATTTCTATTCTTCCTTCTTAGAGGAGAACTTCAATTTGGACAGATGCAGCAATAGGCCCAGCACCAGAAACACTTCCTAGAGTCTCTTAAAGAGAATGATGAGTAAGTGATGCAGAGCTAACTAGTGATGCAAGCAGAAACCACTGGGTACTGACTCATTCCCAAAAGCCCATAAAGGTTAGTTGGGGATAAGTAGGGTGGTGGTCTCATCTGGCATGCACTATTGTTGATTGTTCCCTGTTCCTCCACTTGAACTACTATCATGATACCTAGAGAAAAATAATTTCTTAAGCTCATAAGGGCATGAGTCAAGCTTTAAGAACAATGGAGCAGATACGGAAAGAATCTGAATGCTGATACTACTGAAGCAGTCACTGAATGAGCCCTGGGTTTCTCTTGTGTTCTTTTCGGGAGTTTAAACCTTTCCAGATTGGGTTCTGTAGTGTGTAACTGAACCATTCCTAAGCAGATATGCTATATAAAGCATTTGGGACAGTCACTGGTGGTGGTTTAGTTACTAATTTGTGTCCAGCTCTTGTGACCTCATGGACTATAGCCCACCAGGCTCCTCTGTCCATGGGATTTCCCAGGGAAAAATACTGGAGTAGGTTGCCATTTCCTTTTCCAGCGACAGTCACTACTCTTTAATTGTTTCTTAAAAATATCCATACAGGTGAACTTGCAGGCCTCTCTCAGTCACTTGGCTGGATAAAATGACAGGTATTTGTATGAAACTGTATGATGCTACATTTTCCAAACAGTAAAGATGATAAAAACAATTAGCAAAAAAAATGCTAATAATCTTTATAAATAATAATTATGTAATTAGATAGTGGCAATGCAGTTAAAATCCAAATGGCATTAATATTAAGAATTCCAATTATCTATATTAGAATTTCCCTCTTTTACCCAGACATATAGGGTGTACCTTCTTATTTTTAACTCTATGTAATGAGGGCAAGAGGATAAGGGGACGACAGAGGATGAGATGGCTGGATGGCATCACTGACTCAATGGACGTGAGTCTAAGTGAACTCTGGGAGTTGGTGATGGACAGGGAGGCCTGGAGTGCTGCGATTCATGGGGTTGTAAAGAGTCGGACATGACTGAGTGACTGAACTGAACTGAACTGAATGTTTAGTTTATACTGTGTTTAATCTGCCAATTCTTAAACGTGCCTTCTCTATTCTGTATACCCAGGCATGTGGATAATGAGTTAATGTCAAGGATGCTCACTGATAACATCTTTGATGAATTGCTTGGTACAACTTCCCTGGTGGGTCTTTCTTATGCTTGCTTCTGGCAAGACTGAACCATGAATTTCAACTTTCATCATGATTGATACCAATTACCACAGTAAAGACAGTCTGTGTTGATCTGAATTAATCATTATGACAGCAAGACCCTTGTCCTCTGTCCATTTTCTGTCAGTACATTAGCCCAACTTTTTCTTTCCAAGCAGTTCAGAGTTGTGTTAGTTACTATCTCATGCAACAAGAGGCATTAAATATCACTGCTATTTATTTGACTTTGGAAATGAGGTTATCAAACTGATAAGTAATTATATGTGTAAAAAGTACTGACAGTGCTGCTGCTGCTGCTGCTAAGTCGCTTCAGTCGTGCCCGACTCTGTGCGACCCCATAGACGGCAGCCCACCAGGCTCCCCCGTCCCTGGGATTCTCAGGCAAGAACACTGGAGTGGGCTGCCATTTCCTTCTCCAATGCATGAAAGTGAAAAGTGAAAGTTCAGTCGCTCAGTCGTGTCTGAATCTTCGCGGCCCCATGGACTGCAGCCCACCAGGCTCCTCTGTCCACGGGATTTTCCAGGCAAGAACACTGGAGTAGGTTGCCAATGCTACTCCAATGTTATTATGTTCTGTTTTCTCTTGATAATGATTTCTTTTGTCCTAGTAAGGAAAATTCATAAAGACAATACGCTCTTTTTTACTTTATTAATGGATACAAGTTTAGAGAACTCTGAGTTACTCAGTAGCTTCATGCAGCAGGGCACACCAATGGGGTTATCTTTGTCATTCAGGCAGCTAAGAGGGCAGAGTAATCAACAGGGACAGAGACACACTGTTATGCCTAATTTTGTCATTAATCCCTTTTCAGTAATCTCCTGAATAATTCCCTTTATTTAAATTGCTCTAAGAATTCAGAGATATAGTGCCTTTCAGCCTGAAAACACATATGCCTGACATTAGAGACAATGAAATTAGTCTATAATTTGTTTTTATGTACATTAAGCTTCACTTCCTATGTCTGCAATTGGCAATATAGATGATAAAGAGGAAAGGCTTAGATTACACAATAAACAGCAAATTCTCAGCCAATTAAATATTGTTTAACAACAAAATTTATAAGCAGGGATATAAACACAAATTGTATTTTGTTGCTAAAGTGGAGGTGACCTTGAATAGAGATCCTGTAAACAGGATAAGTCAGAATTTTTTTTTTTTAAGGGCATTATTTTAAATTGTACAATCAGTTTAGAACTTCAATTGTATAGAGATAAGACATTTATTCCATTAGGGAAAAAGAAATGATAAGTATTTTTTTCTAATTTTAAAATGTATTTGTCACTTAAAAAAAGTAGACATACATATGTGTGCATTTTAAAGAAGTGAATAAACATTTTTCATACTTTGCTTTCTGTTGTATTAGTGGTGTGCAAAAACTTGAACATTATCTATTTTTTCTATCTATTCTAAGGATAACACAATGAAATTAATGATATAT
This sequence comes from Nanger dama, assembly GCA_917880005.1. NCBI lineage: Eukaryota > Metazoa > Chordata > Mammalia > Artiodactyla > Bovidae > Nanger > Nanger dama. The sequence continues at coordinate 99,431,158 of CAKJTW010000001.1, forward strand.
ATGGGGAGTATAAGATTTACCTGTATAGTTTTATTTTCCCTATGACTTCATTAGTTCAATTTCAGATACTACAGAAGGGTATTACTAATGCCCTACATTAGGCAATGTAGGAGAGTCATAGGTCTCTAGTAAGTTAATGTTGTTCCTTTTACTTCTTAAGAAAAAATTCAGCACCTGTTCTTCCCTGTTGATACAGTGGATAAGGATCTGCCTGCCAATACAGGGAACACGGATTCAATCCCTGTGTCCAGGAAGATTCCACATGCAAGGGAGCAACTAAGCCCGTGCACCACAACTAGCTGAGCCCATGATCTGTAGAGCTCACGAGCCACAGCTCCTGAAGCCTGTGCACTCTAGAGCTGTGAGACACAACAGAGGGCCCCTGTGGTGAAACTTCTGAAGGCCAGCAAGCTGCAACAACTGAAGCCAGAGTGCTTAGAGCTTGTGCGCTGCAACAAGAGCAGCCGCTGCGGTGAAAAGCTTGTGCGCTGCAACTGGAGAGCATCTCCATCCTCCACAACTACAGAAAGCCTGTATGCCACAACGAAGATCCAGTGCAGCCAAAAATAAATAAATAGATTTTAAAAATTCAGCATTATGGAAATATTTCCACAGAGATTATTCAATGGAATATACTTAAAGCTGAAATAGTCTTTTCTCTGATAATGAATACAAATAGATATAATCTTTTCTGAGGTGAGATTATCCCCATAATTTGTATTAGTTTTTGTGAAATGGTAGTGTGTTTTGTCTATAATACTATGGCTATTCTTAATTTTGAATTAAGTGCTTCTGAGTTACATAGAAATGTGTCTTTGTCACTGGGTCCTGGTTGGTTAATTGATTAAATTGCATTGCATTTTGATAGTTAATGTAACCTATTAAGTTAAACTGAATTTTCTATATAAACACTTGGTGAAACTCTATCCCTGTGAATTCACTTTTGGTGTGTGTGAGAGAATGACTCTTAATCACCTCAGAACAGAGTTTAAGTACTGCTTTAAGTTTAGAGTTTACACATGACAGTGTTCTTATATGCACAGCCATATCTAATTCCCAGCAATTACAGTGATAGCACTATATCTCTAGTCTACTCCTTTCAGTCAAACTAGGACAAAATCAAATTCAATAACATCCCCCACACCTCCAGGAGAACTTGTCCCTGAGTAGGTGACTAGGAAACATTCAAAGAAGGAGAGGAGGTTCAAAAGTGGTTGCAGTAAACATATTAGAGTATAAGCAAAGTAAATAGTTTGCAATTACAAATTAATAATGAGGATTAGAACAGAAAGAAGTAAAATGTTTTTAAAGTTAAAATTATGGTAGCAGTTATCATCAACTGTTTTTTCAAATATATTAAAGTATATTTTGCCTAAATTCAAGGGATAATGCAATGCATGATCATTTTGTTTTTGTTTACAAACAAGTTAATTCTGTTTGTTAAAATTCCTATTTTCAAAAATTTGATGTATTGCTCCATTGCACTGCGAAGTTTTGATTAAAAATAACTCTACAAATTTAATTTAATCTCTTAGGTTCACCAAGTCTTCTCACTCTCTAACAGAGCCTGATCGAGATAATCAAATTATACCTTTATGTTGTAGTGATGTAAATCCAGGTTCAAAAGCATCTAACCAATTCTGACTCTACTATTTGGGTCAATTAGAGTGTGTTTAGTAATTGCAAGATATCAGGCAGTTTACAAAATTGGAAAGGACAAGAATCCTTATTGCTGTGGATAAATGAACTTGCTTTGACTGATTCTATTACTTATTCAGGACGTGTTATCCAAACTACCAGCCAAAGTAATCAAACACAAGGTTATACAATATTGAACAAAATGCTTCTTATTTGACAATGGGAACAATAATGTTACATGCCCAAAAGCTTGTGCCTGACAATAGATTTGCAGGGTATAAGCAGGGAAAATCAAGACCATCATGGTAGCTACAATGACTTCTGACCTAACTTGCAGGAGTTAGTATAGATTCCGCAGATTAAGGGTACAGATCCCAACAAGACTGCCCTCACTTCAGGAACCAGCTGCCAGCTTATGGGATCCTAGACTATTTGTACTTCTGAGCAATTGGCTACAAATCCTGGACTTCCTACGAACCAATCAGATACCATTCACTCAATGTGCTCTACTTACGATTGTAATTTTATTATAGCAATAAGGATACAAATCTGGGATAGTGAAAAGAAGAGACAAGTATAGAGGTCTATGTAACCACATAAGAGATCTAGGAGGGCTCAGTCTTGAAGCTTCCATATCCTCTCTCTTTTGTAGTCAGGAGGTGTCATTCTCCCAGCATGTTGACTCAGAAATATGTGCAAAATATTGTTAGCCAAGAAAGGGAACTCAAGTTTCAAGTTCATTTCATGAGCATGATTGATTGAATCATTGGCTGAATGTTTTAAACTCAAATTTCAGCCCCCATGGGATATCCAGAGGTTAGGGTTACATCATCTGGCTCAGAGCTCCACACCTCTAATCACATGATTATCCTTTCTGAGGAACTAGGCCTCAGCCTGAGTCATCTTGTTTGCATACCCATCACTTCTTTAGCATGAACTCATCTAATCTGATGGTCTCATTACAAACAACAGATACTTCTATCGCTCAAGAAATTACCAGGTTATAGGGTTTCCATGCCAGGAAGTAAGGGCAAAAGTCAACAAAGTTCTTTGCTATACAGTAGCTGCAGAGCAAATTCAGACCTGTTCTCACTTTGACAATAAATATGTCTGTAGACGTTCATCCGATTTTAACAATGATAAAGAGATGTACTTTGCTTCTAAATCATGTTTTATTATTTTATTATTGTTACCTTCATAATAATAGTTATGTTAGGATATTATTTGAAAGAAACATAGGTTGAGTTATATTAAAACTGTTACTCCACAAGACAGGTCAGTTTTCAAAATATCCAGGGGAAACAGTTCCTTTTCTTTTCTCTCTTTTCATTATTTTCAATGAACAAAACTAACTTCAGTAGTTTAAAAACTATTCCTAGGGTCATAGATTCTCCAGAAATTTCTGATTTTTTGTTTTCTTTTCAATTATGCCTTTCTCTGAAAGATTTTGTTCAAATTTTTGACAGACTTGTGGCATTTATGCTTGTACTTGTTTTTTTCAGACCATTTATTTGTGGTGATCCAATGACATTATCTATGAAACAACTAAAAGGAAAAAAGACAACACAAAAAAACAAACCTCAAAAACAGAAAAAAGAAGAAAAAATGGGAAAATTATTTCCCTCCCTTTTGGAGGGAATGGAACAAATGTTTTTATAAAAGAGAAGTAACAACTGAAGTGACTTAGCAGCAGCAGCAGCAGCAAGCTTAAGAAAACCGAGATTTCTACATATCATGTGATATGTACCATAAATCATTTTAGCTCATTTTTTAAATTTAAAACAAGATAAACTATACTAAAACCAAAATGTCTTCATGATGTGAAAATGTTCAATTAAGGTGGGCTTTGAAACTACATAGATATTTGTAATAATTTTAGAATTTCTATCTTAAATTTTATTTCAAATTGCATAAATAGTAGTTATAAAAGTTATTTCAGAAATAAATGTTTATTGCCTGTGAAATTTCACAGGCAGAGACTGACAAAGACAGTGAAAAACAGGGAGAAACAGAGATAGAGATTGATTTATACTAATGGATTAGCTTATATCTTTATGGAGACTGGTGAATCCAAACTCTGCAGCAGATTTTGGGGCAGCAGACTGGAGACTCAGGAGAGCTAATATACAGATGATGTCCAAATGAATCTTTTGAGATTTCTCTCTTGCTTCCTCTTGTTTGGAGAGACTGGTCTTCTGGTTCTTTTAGGCCATTAGTCTGATTTGAGGAGGCCCAAGCAAATGATGGGCTTCCCTGGTGGCTCAGAGGTTAAAGTGTCTGCCTGCAATGCAGGAGACCTGGGTTTGATCCCTAGGTCAGGAAGATACCCCTGGAGAGGGAAATGGAAAAACACTCCAGTATTCTTGCCTGGAGAATTCCATGGACGGAGGAATCTAATGGGCTACATTCCACGGGGTCGCAAAGAGTCAGACACTACTGAATGACTTCACTAAGCAGATGATACCACCCTAATGTCATAAAGTGAAAAAGAACTGAAGAGCTTCTCGATTAAGGTGAAAAAGGAGAGTGAAAAAGCTGGTTTAAAAACTAAGATCATGGCATCTGGTCCCATCATTTCAATGCAAATATATAGGGAAAAATTAGAAACAGTGGTAGATTTTATTTCTTGGTCTCTAAAGTCACTGTGGACAGTGACTGCAGCCATGAAATTAAATGACACTTGCTCCTTGGAAGAAAAGGTATGACAAATCTAGACAGCATTGCCAACAAAGGTCTGTAGAGTCAAAAGTGTGGTTCTTCCATTAGTCATGTACAGATGTGAGAGTTGGACCATAAAGAAGGCTGAGCACTGAAGACTTGATGCTTTTGAACTGTGCTGCTGGAGAACTCTTAAGAGTCCCTTGGACAGCAAAGAGATCAGACCAGTCAATCCTAAAGAAAATCAACCCTGAATATTCATTGAAAGGACTGATGCTGAAGCTTCAATACTTTGACCACCTGATGTGAAGAGTCAAACCATTGGAAAAGACCCTGATGTTGGGAAAGACTGAGGGCAGGAGGATAAAGGGACAACAAAGCATGAAATGTTTGGATGGAATCACTGACTCAATGGACATAGGTTTGAGAAAACTCTGGGAGATAATTAAGGACAGGGAAGCCTGGAATGCTGCACTCCGTGGGGTCACATAGAGCTGGACATGACTTAGAGACTGAACAACAAATCACATTATGGAAGACAGTCAACTTATTCTAACATAAAATTAGCCAATACATTCTAAGACTAAAAATAAGAGTTATCCGAATAGATATCTTAATGCAAATATTAGTATGTACTTTCTAAATACTTTCCCATTATTACTATTTCAGTTACTAAGTCTATAGGCTTCCCAGGTGGCTTAGTGATAAAAAATCTACCTGTCAATGCAGGACACCTGGCTTTGATCCCTGGCTTAGGAAGATCCCTTGGAGAAGGAAATAGCAACCCATTCCAGTATTCTTGCCTGGGAAATCCCTTGGACAGAGGACTGCAAGGAGTTCAAAACAGTCAGCCTAAAGAAAATCACCCCTGAATATGCACTGGAAGGGCTGATGCTGAAGCTGAAGCTCCAATACTTTGGCCCTCTGATGCAAAGAGCTGACTCATTGGAAAAGACCCCGATGCTGGGAAAAATTGAAGGCAAAAGGACAAGGGGGCAACAGAGGATATGATGGTTAGATAGCATCACCAACTCAATGGACATGATTTGCACGAACTCCAGGTAATACTGTAGGACAGAGAAGCCTGGTGTGTTGCTGTCCATGGGGTCAAAAAAAACCAGACACAATTTAATGACTGAATAATAACAACAACAAAGACCACATAGAAGATACATTGCTATTTATATATATATATATATGTGTGTGTGTGTGTGTGTGTGTGTGTGTGTGTGTGATTGTAAATTAACAGGAAATTCTCTGGGGAATGAAACAGTGAAGAAGCACTGTACTGCTTTGATTTTTATTTTTATAAGAAATATGCATTAATTTGGAGAAGGGAATGGAAACCAACTCCAGTATTCTTACCTGGAGAATTCCATGGACAAAGGAGCCTGGTGGGCTACAGTCTATGGGGTTGCAAAGAGTCAGACACAACTGAGTGACTAACGCACATGTATTAATTATATTTTCTAATTTGTGTACATATAAAGTAAAAAATAAATGCAATACTTCTTTAGAAATTGATCTAGAAGAAAAATATTATATTCTGTATTTATTTCAGAGTTTACCTACTACTTCTAGATATAACATTTTATTTGATTATCAGCTGCATCTCCATCCCTACATAATGAAGAAAAATGTAGTATGGCCAAGGAAAGAACTTTATCTGAAGCCCTAAGTCCTAGAGTTTGGCCTGGGTTTGGCCTAGAGTTCGGCCAAGGTATAACTTTGGAAGAAATCATAATTTCTCTAAACTTCAAGTTTCAAATATGTAGGCACAGAAATAATGGCAACTAACTCACTCATGGCATGACAGTCAAATTTTGTGTCTATTAAACCAGTTTTTAAACTGAGAATGCATATCAACAAATATGGGCCATATTACCTGAATTCATATAACCAATAAGCAAGGAAGCTAAGAAAATGATCTCAATTCAATTCAGTCGCTCATCTGTGTCTGACTCTTTGCGACCCCATGGACCGCAGTGCACCAGGCCTCCCTGTTCATCACCAACACCCTGAGTTTACCCAAACTCATGTCCAACGAGTTGGTGATGGCATCCAGTCACCTCATCCTCTGTCATCCACTTCTCCTCCTGCCCTCAGTCTTTTCTAGCATCAGGGTCTTTTCCAAGGAGACAGTTCTTCACAGCAGGTGGCCAAAGTATTGGAGTTTCAGCCTCAGCATCAGTCCTTCCAATGAACAGCCAGGACTGATCTCCTTTAGGATGGACTGGTTGCATCTCCTTGCAGTCCAAGGGACTCTCAAGAGTCTTCTCCAACACCACAGTTCAAAAGCATCGATTCTTCGGTACTCAGCTTTCTTCACAGTCCAACTTTAAGATCCATACATGACCACTGGAAAAATCATAGCCTTGACTAGCCAGACCTTTGTTGGCAAGGTAGTATCTCTGCTTTTGAATATGCTATCTAGGTTTGTCATAACTTTCCTTCCAAGGAGTGAGCATCTTTTAATTTCATGGCTGCAATCACCATCTGCAGTGATTTTGGAACCCCAAAAATAAAGTCAGCCACTGTTTCCACTGTTTCCCCATCTATTTCCCATGAGTGATGGGACCAGATGCCATGATCTTCGTTTTCTGAATGTTGAGCTTTAAGCCAACCTTTTCATTCTCCTCTTTCACTTTCATCAAGAGGCTTTTAGCTCCTCTTCACTTTCTGCCACAAGGGTGGTGTCATCTGCATATCTGAGGTTATTGATATTTCTCCCAGCAATCTTGATTCCAGCTTGTGCTTCTTCCAGCCCAGCGTTTCTCATGATATACTCTGTATATAAGTTAAATTAGCAGGGTGACAATATACAGCCTTGACATACTCTTTATTCTATTTGGAACCAGTCTGTTGTTCCATGTCCAGTTCTAACTGTTGCTTCCTGACCTGAATATAGGTTTCTCAAGAGGCATGTTAGGTGGTCTGGTATTCCCATCTTTTTCAGAATGTTCCAGTTTATTGTGATCCACACAGTCCAAGGCTTTGGCATTGTCAATAAAGCAGAAATAGATGTTTTTCTGAAACTCTCTTGCCTTTTGATGATCCAGCGGATGTCGTCAAATTGATCTCTGGTTCCTCTGCCTTTTCTAAATCCAACTTGAACATCTGGAAGTTCATGGTTCACATATTGCTGAAGCCTGGTTTGGAGAATTTTGAGCATTATTTTACTAGTGTGTGAAGTGAAGTAAAGTCGCTCAGTCATGTCCAACTCTTTGTGACCCCATGGACTACATGTAGCCTACCAGGCTCCTCTGTCCATGGGATTTTCCAGGCAATAGTACTGTAGTGGATTGCCATTTCCTTCTCCAGGGTATCTTCTTGACCCAGGGATTGAATCCAGGTCTCCCGCATTGTAGACAGACGCTTAATCGTCTGAGCCACCAGGGTGTAATTGTGTGGTAGTTTGATGATTCTTTGGCATTGCCTTTCTTTGGGACTGGAATGAAAACTGACTTTTTCCAATCCTGTGGCCATTGCTGAGTTTTACAAATTTGCTGGCATATTCAGCGCATTAGAGAAATGCAAATCAAAACCACAGTGAGGTACCATCTCACGTCAGTCAGAATGGCTGCTACCCAGATGTCTACAAACAATAAATACTAGAGAGGCTGTGGAGAAAAGGGAATCCTCTTGCACTGTTGGTGGGAATGCAAACTAGCACAGCTACTATGGAGAACACTGTGGAGATCCCTTAAAAACTAGAAATAGAATTGCCTTATGACCCAGCAATCCCACTGCTGGGCATATACACCGAGGAAACCAGAATTGAAAGAGACATGTATACCCCAATGTTCATCTCAACACTGTTTACAAAAGCCAGGACATGGAAGTAACCCAGATGTCCATCGGCAGATGAATGGATAAGAAATCCGTGATACATATACACAACAGAATATTACTCAGCTATTGAAAAGAATGCATGTGAGTCAGTTCTAATCAGGTGGATGAAACTGGAGCCTATTATGCAGAGTAAAGTAAGCCAGAAAGAAAAACATCAATATAGTATACTAATGCATATATATGGAATTTAGAAAAATGGTAATGATGACCCTATATGAGAGACAGCAAAAGAGACACAGATGTAAAGAACAGTCTTTTGGACTCTGTGGGAGAAGGTAAGGATGGGATGATTATCATATGTGAAGCAGATCACCGATTCAGGTTTGATGTATGAGATGTGCTCAGAGCTGGTGCACTGGGATGACCCTGAGCAATGGGATGAGGAGGGAAGAGGGGGGGGGGTTCTGGATGGGGAACATATGTGCACTTGTGGCTGATTTATGTCAATGTATTTCAAAACCACTACTATATTGTAATTAGCCTCCAATTAAAATAAATTAATTAATTTAAAAAACCCTCAAATTTCAAAAAACTAAGATCACAGCATCCAGTCCCATCACTTCATGGCAAATAGATGGGGAAACAATGGAAACAGTATCAGACTTTATTTTGGGGGCTCCAACATCACTGCAGATGGTGACTGGAGCCATGAAATTAAAAGACACTTGCTCCTTCAAAGAAAATATATGACCAGCCTAGACAGTTTATTAAAAAGCAGAGACATTACTTTGCCAACAAGGTCCATCTAGTCAAATCTATGGTTTTTCCAGTAGTCATGTATGGATGTGAGAGTTGGACTATATAGAAAGTTGAGCACTGAAGAGACTTTTGAGAGTCCCTTGGACTGCAAGGAGATCCAACTAGTCTGTCCTAAAGGAATCAGTCCTGAAAATTTAATTGGAAGGACTGATGCTGAAACTCCAATAATTTGGCCACCTGTTGCAAAGAACTGACTCATTAGATAAGACCCTGATCCTAGGAAAGATTGAAGGTGATAGGAGAGGGGATGACAGAGGATGGAATGTTAGGATGGCATCACCAGAGCTATGGATATGAGTTTGAGTAGGCTCTAAGAGTTGGTGATGGACAGGGAAGCCTGACATGCTGCAGTCTATGGGGTTGCAAAGAGTTGGACATGACTGACTGAACTGAATATGTCTATGCTGAAAAGAATAAACATAAGATATTTCAGAGTGTTTAAGGTTTGATTACAGCCTTCAAAAACTACACAAATACTGAGAAAATTTGAGATGCCATTGAGTAATATTTACATTTTGTTTGGAAGCCTGAAAATGGACAACACACAAATAATATTTATAATTTATAGAAGGTGTTTTCTTCTCCATCAAACATTTTTTACAGAGAAATTTGCAACATATTTTTTTTTAAACTGGGGCTAATGATAGCAAATACATTTTATCTGGTAAATTACAGACTGTAGAAGGAGAAAACTGAGACAGGAAAGTTCCTTAAAGGAACAAATGAAGGGAAGCAGAGAAACAATCTCTTGTTATCCTTTCTTTTCTCCATTTTATCTTGCTTGGCTAAAATATTTTTTGGTTTAAATATGCATAAATTGATGCAAATTTAAATTTATTCTTATTTATGAATGTATATATATTATATATATATATATATAATATATATATATATACACATCTTTCCTTATTGTTGAAAGTTAGCTGAACTGTTCCATTGTTGCTTTGGCATCCATTTTGTTTGGCCAATCACAAGGGGCTTGAACTGACACTAGCCCCTCAAGCAAGCCCATGGCCTAGGAGATAGCTTGCAGAGTCACAAGCAAATTTCAGTCCCTGATATGAGTTTCCCAAGAGCCCTTGTGATCAAAAGTCTCCTTACCTTTTGGGCCCTCTCTTGTGTGCCCCATAGATGAGATCCCTATGGATCTCACTAAAACCCTACTGTTCTTAGTTTGACTTGACCAAATGTGCCTTAGCTTGGTAACCCCAAAGCACCCAACCCACAGACCCTAGTGAAGGACTCCAAGTCCTGTTATTCTCTGTCTGCATCCTGCCTCACCTCCCTCAAGTGGCTCTTCAAGATATTTCATGTACTTCCCCGAAGACCTGTGAGTAATAAACTCCATCTCAGTTTCTCTTGTGGTTTTCTGTTGAACCACAGCTCAACATCTGGCACCCTGTGATCTACTTAACAAATATTTATTTCACAAAGTCATAACTCTTATTCAAACATATATAATGGTTGAAATGCATAAATGTAAATAAGTTCCTTTAAATTCATAACTTACTTGTTATGGTAGCCCATTTATTTTGTTGATCTTTTCAGCATTTATTTACTTAATAAAGCAACACAGAAAATTACCTCAGATATTTGCAGAAAGTGAAATATATTGCTTCTAAAGGCAGATGTATCCTCAATAGTGGACAGAGAAAACCCACATGTGTCAACAGAAAGCATATCTGAACATTAAAACAATGAAAAGAATGAGTAGCACAGATGAGCTACCAACCCTATTGGGTTTTCAGCCTGCATCTGGTATGCTGAGAAAAAGGGAATGTGGGTTTAGAGCAATTGCATATTTATCATTCGAGACTGTTAAGAGATTGATTATCTCATGTATTGACTTGTTCAGGTTTTGTAAGCCTCTAAACAGTGCTTTAAAGTAGAGCAATTATTTTTTTGTGTGTTCATTAACTTTATTTATGCTTAGAAGCCTAGAAATCTTGGAGCAATTTCAAACAATAAGCCTACTTACTAAACAAATTCTCCCAAGTTTTCACAAATCAGTAACACCAAAAACATAAGTATGGGCCTGATTAATAAGAAAAAAAAAGAAAACCATAGAAATGTAGATAATATATGTTAGTTTAAAGTTATAATCAAGTATTGAAAATGTGAAGCAAAAAAGTATAATAATTGATATCATATATGCCTACTCCTCTTAATACATAATTCTATAAAATATGTCTCATTAGAGACATATTAAGTACAGAAATTTTCTAAAAATGTATTAGTATCTTGAAGGAAATGTTTAAGAGGCAGCCAATAGGTGTTCACATGGCACAGCTTCATATTACCAGTGCATTTTCAGTAAGGGCAACAAATATACACTTTGCTTTTATTAAGAGCTATAAGATTAACTCACATTTATATCACTGTACCAGGATAATTTTGACAAATTCTTGCATTAAACATTACTAATATGCTTAAATAATTTTCTTATCCAATTTTATTATTTTATACTGAATATGAGTGAAGCAATTACAAAGTTTTATATTAATAATTAATGGGCATCATTTTTCAATAAATATTTGATATCAGCATATATATTTTAAAACAATTAACCTTTTCTTTAGTATTCAGATAATTCAGAAACTAAAATATTTCACTTACTAAATAATAAGATATACTGAATTTTCTACTAATCTCCTGAGGTTTTTACATTTAGCCAGTCACATCTGTACTGAGCACAGAGTTTTGCACACACAAAAAAGATGATTAGTTTTTGAAAGAAAAATAAAGCTATTTCTTTTCCTCTTGTCAATAAAAACTCATTGATATATCAAGATATTTTAATAAGTGTACATTATTATCAATGCCAAAGGTGAGAAGTCCATAAAAGAAGCCAAAATTTATAATGGAATATTTTTTTGCTACAAACTCATTATACATGAGTTAAAATCTTAACATCTTCAACTTAAAATAACACTTTCATACAAAACAACACTTTCATTTAAAAACTAGCTAGCTCCAGTAGACACCATAATGAAGTTAAGGAAAGATGGGAGATGAGACAGATTTTTAAAATATGCAAAAACACACAGTGACATGTTTCTAAGGGATGTGTGGTTCCCTAGGTTTTTAGGAGGTTCTTAAAATTTTGAAGTACTTAGGGAAAGAGGACAAGATTCAAAAATTCTCACAGTCTCCAAAGTAGAGTCTGGTGAAACTGTATGTGTTGGAAAGGCAATGAGCAAACAGCTTCATAAGGTAAAGAAAAGGTATCAATAAGATGAAGCCTGGAAACTATGGATAGAATAAGACAAGTATTTATGTTAATGTGTGTTCATATTAATATTCTAATAGCAGAAAATAAAAGCAACCTAAGTATGTGATCAGTTGTATGATTTATTTCCATGCTAAAATTCTCATGTTCCCATGATTATTTAATTATGATAAAATTCCCATTCCCTTCTTCAGGGGATCTTCCTGACCCAGGGATCAAACCTGGATCTCCTGCATTATGAGCAGATTATTTACCTTCTGAGCCACCAGGGAAGCCTACAAGAAGCAAACACAAATCTAACAATATTAGAAGGACTACAGAAAAAGCAGAAATAAATAACCAAGTCCAAACAACATAAGACAACTAACCAATGCCTTAAATGGTGTCTTGTGGACCAATTTGATTGAGTATTCAGGAAAACCTTTCTTAGATAGCTAGATGCTACTAAAAACAGGAGAATGGGAAAGATTAAACTTTTTTTCTTTTTCTATTTCTTTCTTTCTTTTTTTTTTTTTGCAATTGTGTTTATCTTCTCAGTTTGAATAGCCCAAAGTGTAATATTTAGCTATTGCTGTTGTTTTTCAGTCACTCAGTTGTATCCAACTCTTTTCAACCCCATGGACTATAGCATGCCAGGCTTCCCAGTCCTTCACTATCTCCCAGAGTTTACTCAAACTTAGGTCTATTGAGTTGATGATACCATCCAACCATCTCATCTTCTATCACCCCCTTCTCCTCCTGCTCTCAATCAGTTTTCTCTAGTAAATTGGCTCTTTTCATCAGCAGCAGTCCTCCCAATGTATATTCAGGGTTGATTTTCTTTAGGATGGGCTGGTTTGATCTTCTTGCAGTCTAAGAGACTCTCAAGAGTCTTCTCCATCACCACAGTTCAAAAGCATCAATTCTTTCATGCTCAGCCTTCTTTATGGTCCAACTCTCACATCAATACATGACTACAGAAAAAAAAAAAAAAAAAAAAAAAAACACGTAGCTTTGACTATACAGACCTTTGTCGGTGGTCGAGAAAGTGATGTCTCTGCTTTTTAATATGCTGTCTAGGTTTGTCATAGCTTTCCTTTCAAGGAGCAAGAATCTTTTAATTTCATGGCTGCTGCCACTGTCCATAGTGATTTTGAAGCCCAAGAAAATAAAGTCTGTCACTTTCCATTTATTCCCCATGAAGTGATGTGACTAGATGATCTTAGTTTTGTCAGTGTTGAGTTTCAAGCCAGCTTTTTCACTCTCCTCTTTCACCCTCATCAAGAGGTTCTTTCGTTCCTCTTCACTTTCAGCCATTAGGGTAGAATCATATGCATATCTGAAGTTGTTGATATTTCTCCCAGAAATCTTGATCCCAGCTTGTACTTCATCCAGTCTGGCATTTTGCATAATGTATTCTGCATATAAATTAAATAAACAGGGTGACAATATACAGCTTTGATATACTCCTTCCCAATTTGTAACCAGTTTGTTTTATCTATTTTAGCTATATGAATATAAATAAAACCTCATTTCCAGTTTTGTGTTGTCATTTAATTTTTCACAAGAATAAAATTGTCAACATTTTATACACAATGTACAAAACCAGTGGTTGATAAACTTTCAGTTATTTCTTTATATTTTCCTCTGATTATTAGATGCACTTTACTTATTGTTTTAACTTTTTGTTTGGCTAGGGTATTATACCAGCTGGATAGCTAAGTAATGTATTAACAAAGGTTTCTGTAGAAGTTTTATTAGCAGAATTTAGTGATGATTGAAATTACTTTTTGTTTCTTAACATCTGGCTATTGGTTTCTAAACTTTCAACACAAACTAAAAGATTCATACATATTATCATAAATTGAGAAAAAAATTAAACTGATATCATTAAAAATTGCTTTAGAATGGGAGAAATGTGGGGACTTCCTGGTAGTCCAGTGGTTAAGATTTTGTGCTTCCATTGCAGGGGGCAGGGGTTCAATGGAACTAAGATCCCACATGCCACATGGCACAGTCAAAAAAATAATAATAAAAATAATAATAAATAAATAAATAGAAGAGCCTTAGCCAATTTCATTATGGCTTTCCTGAACTCAGAAAGACATATTTCCCCTGCTTTCCACATGGCAAACTGACTCCACTACTGAAAAGTTTTGAAAATCTATATGTAAATTTTTCAGATATAACCAAAATAAATATGATTGTAACATATTTGTTTAATTTTGTCTTGTGCGTACTAATGTATATTTTTTCACTCTGAAAATAGGTTCAGACGAAAGGAAAATATAAGCACTCTGCTGAATTTATTCATGTGAAATAATTTTTGTATGTATTTTGTGATTAATTTTATGTGTTTTTTTCATATTACATGATTTTACAAGTGATACTTAACAACTTTCATTTAACAATTTAACATTTAAGTAGTGCTACTTAGAGATCTTATTATCCTTTTAAATATTAAATAAAAAGCTGCTGCTGCTGCTGCTAAGTCGCTTCAGTTGTGTCCGACTCTGTGCGACCCCACTGACTGCAGCCCACCAGGCTCCTCTGTCCATGGGATTCTCCAGGCAAAAGTACTGGAGTGGGGGTGCCATTGCCTTCTCCAAAATAAAAGCTAAAACACACATATTTCTATTAATGAGAGATTCATTAGAGTATTTTATATATTTCATTAATTTTATATGTGAAAAATCAAATTCACATAATTAAAATTTTTGAAGTAATTCAGATTGAAGAAATGTTCCTTCTATGGATTTCTAATTGCTTGCAACTATATTAAAATATTTTCAAAATACCACATGGGAAAAAACCTGAAGATAGAGACTATTCATGAGAAAAGAAATAGGGCTCTATTACGGAAAAATAATTTAAAAGTAATTTTTTCTATATTAATCACAAAAAATGTACATATATCAGCCTCTATTTTTGGAAAGAAGAGGTAACTCTTCTGGGAAAAGACAACTTATTCTTATCTGTAATAAAATGTGTGAATAAACCATATTACATAGTTTGTGCTTCTTTTAAATTCTTATCCATATTTGATTCAAGTTAAACTTTAAATAAATCTACCTACTGAAGTGAATCTTTTATTAGACTATTGGAAGTAATTAAATGTACATGTTCTCTTAATAAATTCACTAATCTTTCAATTTTGACTTTTTAATTGAAGTGGTCAATGGAATATAAATATCTGAAACATGTATAATTCTATTTTTGAGGTATAATATGATCTAGCAAGTACAACAAAAGCTTTAAAACTGAATATTAATAAAATTTTTTAAAGATCATGATCTAGAAACTATACAATATCTTTACCCATTTTCTACTGAGAGCAGAGTAGTCTTCCATTAACACATACATCATTATTAAATGTG
This sequence comes from Nanger dama, assembly GCA_917880005.1. Taxonomy (NCBI): domain Eukaryota; kingdom Metazoa; phylum Chordata; class Mammalia; order Artiodactyla; family Bovidae; genus Nanger; species Nanger dama. Next base: position 99,446,650 of record CAKJTW010000001.1, read on the forward strand.
TTCATTTTCATGAAAGCCCTGTAACTCTGTAATCTGCTCATATGGCTCTCAAAGCTTGAAGTCATTTTAAAAATAGGCAACTGAACCTGATTGCCTCTAGGGTTTGTTTAGGTTTATAGAGTGGTTATGAGCAGACTCAGGAGCTGAAATGTGTAGAATTGAATGCCAACTTCTCAGTTTAATGTGTGTGTGGCTTCTGATAGCTTGTGAAAAAAATAAGGGATGATGTTTTGAAAGTGCAGTGTGTTTATGAGGCAACTGAATCATGCTTTAATTGGGCTATGTGGCTATATGCTTTTAATGGCCTCTCTCTGCTTTTATTCATTTTCCCCAACATGGTTTAAGTATAAAGCACTGTGAATGAAGGTAGTTGTCAGAGTTAGCTGCAGGGGTGTGGGTGTTTTTCTTTATTTTATTATTATTATTTTTTTGGTGGGGGAAGGTAGTTTTATTTTAATTTTATGAGCTCCTTTCCCCCTTTTTACGGTGATCTAATTGCATTGGTTAAAAGCAGCTATCCAGTTCTTTAGAATAGCAAAGTTAGACTCTCTAGCTAAGTCTAACTTTATTTAGATGCTGTAAATGGACAAGTTTTATTGTTCAAACCAAAATGGGAACATCAAAAGACATCACAGCCCTCACTAATAACATTGTGACCTTGCTGTCAAGTGTAGAATCCTCCATTCAAGAAAAAGCTTGTGACCATTTTGTATGGCTTGTCTGGAAACTCCTGTAAATCTTATGTTTTAGTAAAATATTTTTTTGTTATTCTACTTTGCCTTTGTACAGTTTCTTTTTTTTTCTTTTTTCACTTTATTAAGAGATGTTTACTTTTATTTTTTACTTTACAATACTGCATTTTCCAACGTGACAATCATATTTAAAAATTAAAACTTACGGAACACTCTATTTTGATCTTCACCATCTGACAAGTTGAATGGCGAGAGGTAGATTTTGCCAATTTCTTTTCAGTGATGCAGATTTGTGTTAAGATATGTCACTGAATGAAGTATTTATAAGCTGGCCCTGAGCATGCCTAAAACATCAGTATGTGATTTTTTTTTTAACCTCCTAGAAATTTGAAATAAATGTGTGTGTGTTGTCTGATTAGTTAGGCAATAATCAGTGTCTTGCTACAGAGTTTGGAAATTACTGTTCAGGAGAGTCACAGCCCAGCCATACCAGTGACTGACTTTGTGTGGGACTTCTACTTGTGCCACAGTTGTGTCTGGCATTTGGGTTATGACCTTGCTCTTAGTTCTTGTTTCAAAACTTCATGTGTGACCACTGTTATTAGAAAACAGCAATCTCATAATCATTTGGGGTTTGCTGAGGCATTTATCAGTCTTTCTCGCAGACCTGCTGAGCAGATCTCAAACAGCCAACTTACATAAGCATCATCAGAAAGGTTTCTTCCTTAGAAGGCATCAGATCCTCAGTTAATAATTCTTACTGTCATCTTAGTAATATTTGGTGTGGGAACTCCTTTTATTCTTTAATTTGATAATCTGCAATTATGTGCATTGACAGAGTTCTTGCCCACCACAAAGCTGTTCTTTCCCACCTTTCCATATCTAATACCTAAGTCTTGTTATTTTAAGACATAAATGTAGTCAGTCATAAATAAGTATGTAAATATTAACCTGTGAGTTGGAACCTTTGTCTCTTGAAGTTTAAGGTAATGGATATTGTAGCCCATCTGAATTTTCCCCACTCTTAATTCTCATACCTTCTGGAGTTTCTTCAGAATGTGGTGTATTTTATTGTGCTCCTATGTAAGATGAAGAATATCTATTAAAATTACATTTTCAACATAAAAAAAAAGGAAAAGAAAGTGCACTGTGTTTATAAGGCAATTGAATCATGCTTTAATTGGGCTATGTGGCTATATGCTTCTTAATGGGTCAGATCATAGTTCTAAAAAAATATCACAAGCCTCATTCTCTTCTTCACATGTGGGCAAGAATAGCAGAAGTTTTCACTTGTTTATATCTTATTGTTGATTATTAGTTGTGTGCACTTCTTTAAAATCTTTAGAAAGACTTCAAAACTGCTCACAAGCAATGTAAATCAAATGGCTTATTTCTGAAATGTTACTTCACAATGAGTGCATAGCATTAGAGACAAATATTCTTTTTTTTTTAAGAGACAAATGTTCTAACCCAAAATAGTGATTACCTTTTCTAAACATCTTTTGATACTTTTTTTTCTTTTCCTCCTTTTTTTTTTTTTTACTTTTTAAATGAGAATAAATTAACATTGATTTTATCTAAATGAAACTCATAAAACTCATCTACATATAGTAGGTCAAAGAGTAGCAAATCACAAATGTAATATTTTTGTCTCTTTTTAGGTACAAGTGGTTCATGCTGCTACTGCTGCTAAGTCACGTGAGTCATATCCGACTCTGTGCGACCTTATAGATGGCACCCCACCAGGCTCCCCTGTCCCTGGGGTTCTCCAGGCAAGAACACTGGAGTGGGTTGCCATTTCCTTCTCCAATGCGTGAAAGTGAAAAGTGAAAGTGAAGTCGCTCAGTCGTGTCCGGCTCTTAGTGACTCCATGGACTGCAGCCCACCAGGCTCCTCCATACATAGGAGTTTCCAGGGAAGAGTACTGGAGTGGGTCGCCAGCATCTTCTCCAACAAGTGGTTCATAGCAGTGTTAAAATAGAGCAAAACTGCAAATGGCACAGACTTACTTGCATGCGCATCATGCAGCAGTAAATCCCCACTGTGTTTCCATTCAGAGTCCTATTTCAGCATCATTATCATTGACAGGACAGTGTTAAGTAAGGCAGTGTTAGCTTTTAGGGACACATTTATGGGCTACTAATCAATTATTTACTATCCTAGAGAAAACAGAGACTTGTTTAAATGCACACAGTATTTATAGAAGCTAAAACTATCAGTGCTGCTAAAAGAAATCAGGCAGAAGAATATGTTTTATGTTATAAAACCAAGTTAAATTTTGCCTTTGTAAATTGAGAGAATCTTGACTTTTCTGGAAATTTGTTTTTAAAAGGAAGCTAAATGTTACTACTCAACAATTTATTAGGGATTCCCTAGTGTTTCAGACAGACGGTAAAGAATCTGCCTGGAATGCAGGAGACCTGGGTTCCATCCCTGGGTGGAGAAGATCCTCTGCAGAAAGGAATGGCTACCCACCCTAGTATTCTTCCCTGGGGAATTCCATGAACAGAGGAACTCAGCAGACTACAGTCCTTGGGATCTCGAAGAGTCAGAAACAACTGAACAACTAACCCATTCACTTTCAGAAGTCAATTCACATAAAAATAGCTTTTAACTAGAAAATTAATAGCACTAATTTATACTTAGTTTTGAAGTATCCTCACACAGATGATTTTAAGGTTACTAGCTAAACCAAAAATATAAGCAAAATAATTCCACTTTTTCAACTTGAACAATATTTTCTGATTCTAACCTAAACTAGCAATGTGACTTTTCAAATATAGTGTATGAATGGACTCCAAGATTAAGTAAAATAAAGTTACATAAAGAATATCTTCAGTATTATACTTTAAAAGAGGCAATGGGAAATAGCATATTTACCAAACTTGAAATACTGTTTCCACACATGATAGGTGGTGGGTTCTAAAATCTTACATGTGCTTTCAAATTTTCATTTTCTCATTTCATTTTGATTTATTTTGAACAATTAAAAAATCTGATTTTTGCTTTCTTCATTTCATACATTAGAATAATAATAGAATCAACCTTGCAAAGTCATTTGTGGACATGTGTAATAATCTACACAGTATTTAGCACAGCAATCTTCACAAAGGAAGAAACAACTTGAATGGCTATAATTCAAGTAAGGATGCTGCCTTTCTTTATTTTTTATTATAAAAACATTTAAACATATACAAAATAGAGAACTATTTAAATGCATGACAAAATTTAGAATGAATAAGTGTGAGTGCATAATTTTAGACATATGACAACTATCATTGCAAGCAAAATAAGAAACTAAATGAAATAATGTGTATCAGAGACAAAAGTTTAATTATTCTAGTATGAAAAATTCATTTATATATAGAAGACAAAAGAGTACTAACCTTAAAGAAAAGTTAACAGAATCACGAATAGAACAAATGTGTTTTTAACCACATGAAAAGATGTTAAACCTTTTATAATAAGAGAAATAAAATTAAGAAAACATTTTCCACCTTTCAGATTGGCAAAATGAAAGAACTTGAAAATGCTTTATTTGACAAAGTCATGGGAAATTCTTACATAATGAAAATAAAAAATTAATGCAATCATTTTGTCAAAAATACTTATTGTCAAAAAAACTTATATTGTAAAAAAACTTGACAATAACTAAAATATTGCATATCTATTTCCTGTTTGGCACAACAACCCCATTCTAGAAATACATCTCAAAGATTCACAGGCAAAATGAGAACACAGTATATATAGGACACCTGGTAACAGCAAAAGACTGAGGGCAAATAAGTAGCCATTCACAAGGGGACTGACTGAATAAATAATGCTTTCACCAAGGACATAGAATACTGAGAACAATAACAAACAAAAGCAACCTTAGAATATTACTAGGAATCCACTAGAGCATGATCTTTAGAGAATATTATTAATTGAATAAAGCATAAGCACACTTACAGCAGAAAGCAAAGATGAACTAAAGAACCTCTTGATGAAAGTGAAAGAGGAGAGTGAAAAAGTTGACTTAAAGCTCAACATTGAAAAAACTAAGATCATGGCATCTGGTCCCATCACTTCATGGGAAATAGATGGAGAAACAGTGGAAACAGTGACAGACTTTACTTTTGGGGCTACAAAATCATTGCAGATAGTGACTGAAGCCATGAAATTAAAAGACACTTGCTCCTTAGAAGAAAAGCTATGACTAATCTAGACAGCTTATTAAAAACAGAGACGCTACTTTGCCAACAAAGGTCCATCTAGTGAAAGCTATGGTTTTTCCAGTAGTCATGTCTGGATGTGAGAGTTGGACTGTAAAAAGCTGGGCACCAAAGAATTGATGCTTTTGAACTGTGGTGTTGGAGAATACTCTTGAGAGTCCCTTGGGCTGCAAGGAGATCCCACCAGTCCATTCCAAAGGAAATCAGTCCTGAATATTCATTGGAAGTACTGATGCTGAAGCTGAAATCCCAAAACTTTGGCCACTTGATGTGAAGAACTGACTCATTGGAAAAGACTCTGGTGCTAGGAAAGATTGAAGGAAGGAGGAGAAGGGGATGACAGAGGATGAGCTGTTTGGATGGCGTCACTGACACAATGGACATGAATTTGAGTAAACTCCAGGAGTTGGTGATGGAGACGGAAGCCTGGCATGCTGCAGTCCATGGCGTCGCAAAGAGTCTGATATGACTAAGTGACTGAACTGAACTGAATTGTTTCTTATTACTGTGATTGTCTTAGAATTAATGTCACATAAAGACTGGAGAGAAGATGGAATAGGTTTTTACATCTATGTGCCAATAACAAAGATAATATAAAAAAGTTACTTAATGGCGATGATATGAAAATACCTATAAACTTCTGTAATATGAAACTGTGATTATTTCAAGTGTCTAAGTATATGTTAGTACACACAGTTTGCTTTTATATTGGATGAGACATGTTTCACCTATTCCCTGTTAAGCAGTTATCCAAGTCCTACACTAAGAATGTTGCACAGATGTTCTTGTAAAGAGGGTAATATTTATCATAGTCTCAATTAGGAAATTGTTATCTTTTCTATGGAAAAAGAGGGAAACTTTTGAATGAACTATGTCACAGACAATCCACCATAAAATTTCACTGTTTTCATAAGTTATTTTCTTTTTAATTCTGCTTCAATTATTTGCCAATTGAGAGGGTAAAATTGCAAAAATTATTGTTTATGGCAACAACCCTGTAGGCAGTCTGATTTAGAGAAATCACTATTCATTGTCTTTACAACATCTGTTTCCTTTCTTCTGTCTTATCAATTGACTCTCAATTTTGCTCACTTTTCTGTGAGCCTCCAAGAGAAATTGGGGCTTTTGGAACCATAGGGAGTGAATTATAATAGGTCTAAATTGTTCTTGGTGGCTTTAATCCCCTTGAATAGTAATAGGCTTTACATTGCCATGTGAGGCATGTTTGTCCAATGAAACAAAAAGAAAGTTTGCTGCAGGTTTTCTCAAAAGCCTTTCTTGCCCTTACACAGGAAAAAAAAGACTAAAATGTTCTCGTTTCCTTCCACAGTGTTATTACCTGCATACAGTGCCTCGAAGTATGATGATAGTCTTGAAACCATGAGGGAATGAAGTCTAAAAGGCTAATGCTTGGCCAGTAGTGCAGATAAATATAAAAGAATGGGTGAATACTGTTGAGCCACTTAAATGATCCAACTGTGGGACTGCATTATCTAAGGAGTTTTGCTATCTGAGAAAATAAAAGCCATTATTTTAAGTTATTTACAGTATTATATTTTCAAATGTATATTTAATCCTTATGCAAAATTTCAATGAGCTAATTTTTTGCACATTAGCATTAAATGTAAACACAAGGTTAGTAGTATTGCATAAAAAGAAAATCTTAAATTAGAATTAGATAAATTCATTATAAAGGCTAATTATGTGAAGTTCACAATAAAAGTTCTATGAAGGTAAAAAAGCCATATTTGGGTTTCCATAAAGTTTATTTTGCACTTTATCAGTATTTTTTTTCTTGCTTAAAAAGGCATTACCTATCAATAAGAAAAAACAACAAGTTTCAGAATATGTTATGTTAACACAATTTGGATTTACTGGTAAAAACAAATGTTAATAGTTGGTCCTAAGATGGCAGAGGAATTGGATGAGGAAACCACTTTTTCCCCCATAAATTCATCAAAAGATCATTTGAATGCTGAGCAACTTCCACAAAACAACTTCTGAACGCTGGCGGAGGAGAACAGGCACCTCGAAAGGCAGCCCATTCTCTTCGAAAGGAGGTAGGACAAAATGTAAAAGACAAAAAGAGAGAAAAAGAATTAGAGATGGAGACCCATCCTGGGGAGGGAGTCATGAAGGAGGAGAAATTTCCAAACAGCAGGAAACCCTCTCACTGGTGGGTCTGTGGGGAGTTTTGGAATCTCAGAGGGCAAGATAACTGGGACAGAAAAAACAACAACAACAGCAACACTGAATACATGCCTAACTGCAGCTCCCAGTGGAGAAGTAGCCCAGACTTTCTCAACCACCACCAGTGGGCGGGGCTGCACAGGGAGGCACCGGATGCATGCTTAGGGTAAGGACTGGGCCTGAATGTCCTGAGGACAATCTGAGGGAGCTAATATGAGACAGCAGCCCAAACTGTGGGATCACCAGAGAGAGAAGAAAAAGAGAGAGAACTTTTCCACAAAAACTGTAACTTAAGGCACCCTGGCCCTCTCACAGAACAAAGGAAGAAGAGCTAGAGGGCTACATACCAGTCCCTCCTCCCACAGGATGCAGAGCGGCAGGTGGGAGACAGCCAGAGCCAGAAGGCAAGGCTATTTCAGCCCCAGAGACTGGCATCATCCACCAAACTGTGAGCTGGCTCCCAGTTGCTAACCAAATCTTCCTAGGATCCTGGAAGGTTGATATCTGTGAGGAGGGTTGGAGCCGGAGATCAGCTCCCCAAAGGAGACACATGGCACACCTGAGATGGGAAACTGAGCAGCTGGGACAGGGAGGTGATTAAGACACAGCCCACATAGGACAGTGAGTTTGCCAAGCACCTGGTCACCTGAGCTGCTTGAACGTGGGAAGGGTACAGAATGCACATCCAATCAAGTCTGTGCATTTGTGGAGTACCTGAGAACCTGAACCTGAGCAGCTTAGACCAGGGAAATGCACAAAATGCAGGGCCTGCTTTGAACAGTTCCCCTGCTGAGCAACCTGGAGCCAGCAGTGTAGACCAGGAAAGCATAGGCCACCATGAGCTGGGGCAAACCTAGTGTGGGCCATACACTGTGAGCACTCCCCACACACACCAGTGATATTTGTTTGCAATGTTCCTCCCTCTCCACAACACAATTGTACAAGTGAGCCTAAATAAGTGACCACCTTTGCCCCCTTGTGTCAGGGTAGAAATTAGACACCAAAGAGACTTGCAAACAGGAAGCCAAAATTAACAAAGAGGGAAATGTCCTGGTAGTTAAGAGGTGCAACAGATTGAAACCTGTAGTTAACATTGAGTAAGCATTGGAAGGGGCCTAAAGACCTTGAGAAGAAGTATAAGCTGGAACAAAGAACTATCTGAAACTGAACTGACCCCACACTGCCTTCAACAGCTTCAGAGAAATTCCTAGATATATTTATACTATTACCATTAAAATTTTGTTTTAATTTGTAAGTTCTTTATTACTTCTTTAATTTTCATTTTTATAGCCTACTATTACTTTGCCAAAAAAGACCCTATATTTAAAGCAAATTTCATATATATATATTCTATAATTTTTGTGATTTTGTTTTGTATTTTTAATATTGTATTTTTGAGAGTCTAATGTCTAGATTTTTAATCTTTGCTTTTTGGTATTTTTATCAATTGTGTACTTTTAAAAATCTAATCTCTAGTACCCATTTTTACTTAGGATCGCGTTTACTGGCATGATTGCTCTCTCCTGTTTTGACTCCTCCTCTTCTCCTCCAGGTCACCTCTATCTCCCTCTTCCCTCTTCTCTTCTCCATTTAACTCTGTGAACCTCTCTGGGTGTTCCAGACTGTGAAGAGTAAATAGGGAATTGATTACTGGCTAGACTGGTCTCTCCTCCTCTCTTTTCCTGGTCATTTCTATCTCCCTCCTCCCTCTTTTCTTCTCTATGTAACTCGGTGAACCACTCTGGGTGTCTGTCACTGTGGAGAATTGTTTCACCGTTAACCTAGATGTTTTATCATCTGTGCTGTATGGATGAATAAGTCTTGAGGTTACTGTAAGAATAAGACTGAAAGCCAGAGGCAGGAGGCTTAAGTCCAAAGCTTGAGACCACCAGAAAACTCCTGACTCCAGGCAACATTAATAGACAAGAGCTCACCCAAAAGTCTCCATAAATACACTGAAACCAAGCTGCACCCAAGAAGTTCCAGAGCAAGACATACCACACTATTTCTCCAGCAACACAAGAACACAGTCCTGAATATTAAAATATAGGCTGCCTAAAGTCACACCAAACTTAAAAACTCACTACTGGACACCACGTTGCACTCCAGAGGGAAGAGAAGCACCTCCATCCACAAGAATACAAATGCAAGCTTCCTAAGCAGAAAACTTTGACAAGCCACTAGTCCAACCCCACCCACAGGGAGCAACCTCAACATTAAGACGAATCACAAAATTCAAGCCTTCAGAAAGACCACCCCAAACACAGCAATCTAAACAAAATGAAAAGGCAGAGAAATATTCAGCAGGTAAAGGAACATGATAAGTACTCACCAAACCAAACAAAAGAGGAGGAGATAGGGAATCTACCTGAAAAAGAATTCAGAAAAATGATAGTAAAGATTATCTAAAATCTTGAAAACAAAATGGAGCTACAGAAAAATATATTAGAGTCGAGGATTGAGAAGATGCAAGAAATGTTTAAGGACCTAGAAGAAATAAAAAATAGTCAATCAATAATGAATAATGCAATATCTGAAATCAAAAGCACTCTGGAGGGACCCAAAGTAGAATAACTGAGGCAGAAGAGAGGATAAGTGAGGTGTAAAATAGATTGGTGGAAATAAATAAAACAGAGAGTAAAAAGAACAAAGAATTAAAAGAAATGAGGACATCCTCAGAGATCTCTGGGACAATGTTAAATGCCCCAACATCCGAATCACAGGAGTCCCAGAAGAAGAAACCAAAAAGAAAGACCATGAGAAAATACTTGAGGAGTTAATAGTTGAAAACTTCCATAAAATAGGAAAAGAAATAGACACCCAAGTCCAAGAAACCCAGAGCATACCAAACAGGATAAACCCAAGCTGAAACACCTCAAGACACATATTAATCAAATTAATGAAGTTCAAAAACAAAGAACAAATAATAAAAGCAGTATGGGAAAAGAAACAAATAACACACAAGGGGATTCCCATAAGGATAATAGCTGATCTTTCAATAGAAACTCTTCAGGGCAGAAAGGAATGGCAAGACATACTTAAAGTGATGAAAAAGTAAAATCTACAACCCAGATTAGTATACCCAACAAGGATCTCATTCAGATATGAAGGAGAAATCAGAAACTTTACAGACAAGCAAAAGCTGATAGAATTCAGCACCACCAAACCATCTCTTCAACAAATCCTAAAGGATCTTCTCTAGACAGGAAACACAGAAAAAGGTGTATAAACTTGAACCCAAAACAACAAAGTAAATGGTAACGGGATCATACTTATCAATAATTGCCTTAAATGTAAATGGGTTGAATGCCCCAACCAAAAGACAAAGACTGGCTGAATAGATACAAAAATAAGACCCTTATATATGGTATCTACAAGAGACCCACCTCAAAACAAGGGACACATACAGACTGAAAGAGAAGGACTGGAAAAATTTATTTCATGCAAATGGAGATTAAAAAAAAAAAAAGCAGGAGTAGCAATACTCATATCAGATAAAATAGACTTTGAAATAAAGGCTGTGAAAAGAGACAATGAAGGACACTACATAATGATCAAAAGATCAATCCAAGAAGAAGATATAACAATTATAAATACATATAAGCATCTAACATAGGAGCACCACAATATATAAGGCAAATGCTAACAAGTATGAAAGCAGAAATTAACAGTAACACACTAATAGTGGGAGAGTATAATATCCCACTCACACCTATAGACAGATCAACTAAACAGAAAATTATCAAGGAAACACAAACTTTAAATGATATAAGGGACCAGTTAGACCTAATTGATATCTATAAGACATTTTACCCCAAAACAATGAATTTCACCTTTTTCTCAAGTTCACAGGGAACATTTTCCAGGATAGATCACATCTGGGGCCATAAATCTAAACTTGGTAAGTTCAACAAATTAAAATCATTTCAAGCATCTTTTCTGATTATAATGCAGTAAGATTAGATGTTAGCTACAACAAAAAAACTATTGAAAATATAAACCTATGTAGGCTAAACAACATACTTCTGAATAACTGACAGATCACAGTGGAAATCAAAATGTGCACAGAAATGAATGAAAATGAAGACATGACAAACCAAACCCATGGGACTCAGTGAAAGTAGTACTAAGGGGAAGGTTCATAGCAATAAAAGCATACCTTAAGAAACCAGAGCAACATCAAATAAATAACCTAACTCTACACCTAAAGCAACTAGAAAAAGAAGACATGAAGAACCCCAGGGTTAGTAGGAAAGAAATCATAAAAGCCAGAGAAGAAATAATTGAAAAAGAAACAAAAGAGACTATAGCAAAAATCAACAAAACAAAAAGCTGGTTCTTTGAGAATATAAATAAAATAGACAAACCATAAGCCAGACTCATCAAGAAACAAAGGGAGATGAATAAAATCAATAAAATTAGAAATGAAAATGGAGAAATCAGAACAGACAACACAGAAATACAAAGAATAATAAGAGACTACTATCAGCAACTATATGCCAATAAAATGGAAAACTTGGAATAAACAGACAAATTCTTAGAAAAGTACAACTTTCCAAAACTGAACTAGGAAGAAATAGAAAATCTTAACAGACACATCATAAACATGGAAATAGAAACTGTAATCAAAAATCTTCCAACAACAACAAATCACAGGACCAGATGGCTTCACCAGGTGAATTCTTTCAAAAAGTTAGAGAAGAGTTAACACCTATCTTACTGAAACTCTTTCAGAAAATTGCAGAGGAAGGTAAACTTCCAAACTCATTCTATGAGGCCACCATCACCCTAAAACCTGACAATGATGCAAAAAATAAAAAAATAAAAAAAAAAAAAAAAACCCACTACAGGCCATTATCATTGATGAACATAGATGTAAAAATCCTTAACAAAATTCTAGCAAGCAGAATCCAACAACACATTAAAAAGATCATACATCATGACCAAGTGGGCTTTATCTTAAGGATGCAAGGATTCTTCAGTATTCACAAATCAATCAAGGTGATACACCACATTAACAAATTGAAAGATAAAAACCATATGATTATCTCAATAGATGCAAAGACAGCCTTTGACAAAATTCAACACCCATTTAAAGACAAAAACCCTCCATATAGCAGGCACAGAAGGAACATACCTCAACATAATAAAAGCTATATATGATAAATCCTCAGCAAACATTATCTTCAATGGTGAAAAATTGAAAGCATTTCCCCTAAAGTCAGGAACAAGATGGATGCCCACTCCCACCACTACTATTCAACATAGTTTTGGAACTTTTAGCCACAGAAATCAAAGAAAAGGGAAGAAAATGAATCCAGATTAGAAAAGAAGAAGTAAAATTCTAACTGTCTGCAGATAACATGATCCTCTACATAGAAAACCCTAAAGACTCCATCAGAAAATTACTAGAGCTAATCAATGAATATAGTAAAGTTTCAGGACATAAAATTAACACAGAGAAATGTCTTGAGATCCCACTAACAGTGAGAAAAGAGAAAGAGAAATTAAGGAAATAATTTCATTCACCATCTCAATGAAAAGAATAAAATACATAGGAATAAATCTATCTAAAAGAAACAAATAAATCTAACAAAGAAACAAATAACTATAAAACACTGATGAAAGAAATCAAAGAAGACACAAATAGATGGAGAAATATACCATGTTCATGGCTTGGAAAAATTAGTATAGTGAAAATGAGTATACAACCCAAAGCAATCTATATATTCAAAGCAATCCCTATCAAGCTATCAATGGTATTTTTCAGAGAACTAAAACAAATAATTTCACAGTTTGTATGGAAATACAAAAATCCTTGAATAGCCAAAGCAATCTTGAGAAAGAAGAATGGAACTGAAGAAATCAACCTGCCCGACTTCAGACTGCACTACAAAGCTACAGTCATCAAGACAGTATGGTACTGGCACAAATACAGAAATATAAATCAATGGAACAAAATAGAAAGCCCAGAGATAAATCCATGCCCCTGTAGACACCTTATCTTTGACAAAGGAGGCAAGATTATACAATGGAGAAAAGATAATCCCTTTAACAAGTGTTCTGGGAAAACTGGTCAACTACTTGTAAAAGAATGAAACTAGATCACTTTCTAACACCATACACAAAAATAAACTCAAAATGGATTAAAGATCTAAATGTACAACCAGAAACTATAAAACTCTTGGAGGAAAACATAGGCAAAACACTTTGACATAAATCACAGAAGGATCTTATATGACCCACCTCCCAGAGTAATGGAAATAAAAGCAAAAACAAACAAATGGGACCTAATTAAAATTAAAAGCTTTTGCACAACGAAGGAAACTATAACCACAGTGAAAAGGCAGCCTTCAGAATGGGAGAAAATAATAGCAAAGAAAGCAACTGACAAAGATTTAATCTCCAAAATATTCAAGCAGGTCATGTAGCTCAATACCAGAAAAATAAACCACCCAATAAAAAAATAGGCCAAAGAACTAAGCAAACGCTTCTTTACAGAAGACATACAGATAGCTAATAAACAGATGAAAAGATGCTCAACATCACTTATTATCAGAGAAATGCAAATCAAAACCACCATGAGGAACCATTTCATGCCAGTCAGAATTGGTGCTATCAGAAAGTCTACAAACAATAAATGCTGGACAGGGTGCAGAGAAAAGGGAACACTTACACTGTTGATGGGGATGCAAACTAGTTCAGCCACTATGGAGAACAGTGTGGAGATTCCTTTAAAAATTGGAAATAGAACTGCCATATGACCCAGCAATCCCACTGCTGGGCATACACACCAAGGAAACCAGAACTGAAAGAGACATGTGTACACCAATGTTCATCACAGCACTGTTTACAACAGCCAGGACATGGAAGCAACCTTGATGTCTATCAACAGACAAATGGATAAGAAAGCTGTGGTATATATATACAATGGAATATTACTCAGCTATTAAAAAGAATGCATCTGAATCAGTTCTAATGAGGTGGATGAAACTGGAGCCTATTATACAGAGTGAAGTAAGTCAGAAAGAAAAACACCAATACAGTATATTAATGCATATATATGGAATTTAGAAAGATGGTGATAATGACTCCATCTGTGAGGCAGCAAAAGAGATACAGATGTAAAGAACAGAATTTTGGACTCTGTAGGAGGAGGTAAGGGTCGGATGATTTTAGAGAATAGCATTGAAACATGTATATTACCATATGTGAAGTAGATCATCAGTCCAGGTTTGATGTATGAGACAGGGCACTGCATAAGACAGGGCTGGTCCACTGAGATGACCCTGAGGGATGGATGGGGAGGGAGGTTCAGGATGGGGGACACATGTACATCCAATGGCTGATTCATGTCAATGTATGGCAAAAACCACTACAATATTGTAAAATATTTAGCCTCCAATTAAATTAAAAATAATTTTATAAAAATAAATGTTAACTATAAGACAAAATAAATTAGGAAAACTGATATAATTATTCATATAAAAGGAAAAAGCTTTCTTTTTATAGTACTTTAAGACTAAGAGACAGATTATTTTGTTGATTCATGTTGAATTAACTGATAACTTTAGTGTTTAGGAGACATGTTTGTCACTACAAAGTAGTTTGATAAAGTATTGACTATAAGTTATGCTGAAGCGCCAATTCTTTGGCAAAGCAACTCATTGGAAAAGACCCTGATGCTGGGAAAGACTGAGGGCAGGAGGAGAAGCAAGCTACAGAGGAAGAGATGGTTAGATGGCATCATTGACTCAATGGACATGAGTTTAAGCAAGCCCCAGGGGATGGTGAAGGACTGGGAAACCTGCTGTGCTATAGTTCATGAGGTCACAAAGAGCTGGACATGACGGAGTGACTGAACCCCAAAAACAACAAAATAAGTAAAAAATAAATAAAAGTCTAACACTTAATGCTTATTTTGTTGTTGTTGTTTTTAGTTGCTCAGTCATGTCCAACTCTTTGCGATCCTATGGACTGTAGCCCATTAGGCTCCTTTGTCCATGGAATTTTTCAGGCATGAATACTGGAGTATACTGCCATATCCTTACATATGTTTAAAGGCTGTGAGAACAAAACAGTACAAAAACAAGGAATAACATGAATATATATCTTATGTGGTCTGCAAAGACTGAAATATTTCTCAGCTGGCCTTTTAGGAAAAGTTTGTACACCCTTGCCTTAGAAGCTTATGTCAAAGTTTTCAATGGGTGGGTACATGGCTGCCTTCAATTTAGGAATAATTTTTCCTTATTAGTAATGATTTGACCCTTCTAGGAGCTCCTCTCCAAACCCCACATGATGAACAAGTACTCTCTACTCAGCTGTTTAAACACTTCTCTGTTCCACATGAGTTCTTAGCTCAGTAATCTCACAAGATGCCTGCATGTTTTAATAGTCAGCTGACTCAACAGGATGCCTGCATATGTTTTTAGCATTCTTTCTTTCTTTGTGGACCTCTGTTTTTCAACTTATAGACACTTCACCTTGCCTCTCTGAATTCTGATCATCTCAACTCAGGAGGAGTTGTAAGGCTCTGTTTGGGATCTACATCCCTGCTTCCTGACATGGAAAGTGACATCCAACAGAATATAAGGCTCACAGCAACCCTGTGCTATTTCTTGGCTAAGATCTGCCTATATTAGGCAATATATCTTTTGCCCAGTTTTCCACTTGTGAACATCTGAATGCAGGTTCTGACTCTGTTCTTGATCATATTTGGAAGTGAAAGCCCATTTAGCTTTTATTTTTAAATGTTGGCTAGTATGTGTGCTGTGCTAAGTCACTCAGTCATGTCTGACTCTTTGGGACCCCATGGACTGTAGCCTGCCAGGCTCCTCTCTCCATGGGTAGTCTCCAGGTAAGAATATTGGAGTGAGTTGCCATGCCCTCCTTCAGGGAATCTTCCCAACCCAGGTGTTGAATCCAGGTCTCCTGCAATGCAGGCAAATTCGTTACCATCTGAGCCACCAGGGAAGCCCTGTATCTGAGTTTAAAAGGAAGACTTAAATATATAATCCATGTTTTTACCTGAAATATTACAGAACTTCTTCCTTATCTAATGCCAGAAAGCCCATTTAATTCTGTAAAACTTGTTAATAGTCCAGGGTGAGGTTGCCTGTTTGAAATAATAGCTGACTTTCTGTAGAAGACCAAAAGTCTATTTCCTAAAACCACACTTTGTAACAATTAAGATCAGCTGCAGGTTAATATTCCATTGATGAAATATATATACATATATATATTAAATTAAAGATAAGAGACAAACATCATACTTTTGCTTTTAGTTATTTATTTTTTTAATATGTTGCTGTTGCTACTGCTGCTTAGTCACAAAGTCATGTCTGACTCTATGACACCATGTACTATAGCCTCCCAGACTGCTTTGTCCATGGGATTTCTGAGGCAAGAATACTAGAGTGGATTGCCATGCCTTTCTCCAGGGGATCTTCCTGAGTTAGAGATCAAACTTGAGTCTGCTACACTGGAGACAGATTCTTTACCATTTGAGCCACCAGGAAAGCCCTAGCACAGTATAAGATAAATGTTTTTAGTATTTAATGTTTTAGCTGAACAAACCAACAGTAAAAATAAGATCACTGCTTACAAAATTAAATTCCTTAGAAAATATAAATAATATAATGATCTTTAAAAAGAGTCTACACTTATTAGAAATTAAAGTGATTTTCTGTAAAGATTTTAGGAAAAATAATTTAATTTTGAAGAAAAACATAAAATATTTTTCTAATTTTTATCTTTGCTACTTAGACATTTATATATTTCTGAAAATTTTATATTTAAGCCTTCTGATATTTCATGTTGTTAGAATACGGAAAAGGAGTCCAAAATGGCAGTGGCTAAAATACAAGGAAGAGAAAAGTCCACGAAAATAGAACAAAGAAAGGTCAAAGAAAGGTCCAAGGACTGGAGTGAGGACTTCAGGTAGAACAGCACTCCTGGCTGAGCCCAATTTGCATAGGGCAGGCCCAGGAGGAAAAAATATATATATATATAAAAGAAGGAGCCATGCACTCTCTCCCTCTCCCTCTCCCCCTCTCTCTCCCTCTCCCCCTCTCTCTCCCTCTTCCTCCTGCACCCTGGGCTGCTCTTCTCTTTGAATCTTTGGATTGACGTGCCCTCACTCCTCAAAGATAGATTTTCCTACTATCTTCTAAATAAAATAGAGCTCTAACACTGATTTGTCTAAGAGCTATAACATGGTCCATTTGAGACCTGAGAGCTTTAATGTGGTCTGTCCAAGACCCGAGAGCTGTGACACACTGAGGGGACTTTAATATCCGTCACTCCAAATCTTTGTGGTGACAAGACAAAAATCTCGGAGCACCCACTCACCTGACAATATCAATAGCTAATGTACACTGAGTACTTATAATAGTGTTATGTCACCATGAAACATATTTTACTACCAGTAATTAAAGTTGTAATAGCTGATAACAATTTTTGAAATTTTATTTTGTGCTAGGTAACATCTTAAAGTTTTTACAGATACTAACTAAATTAAAAGACATTTACTCCTTGGAAGGAAAGTTATGATCAACCTAGACAGCATATTCAAAAGCAGAGATATTACTTTGCCAACAAAGGTCCATTGAGTCAAGGCTATGGTTTTTCCAGTGGTCATGTATGGATGTGAGAGTTGGACTGTGAAGAAGGCTGAGCACCGAAGAATTGATGCTTTTGAGCCGTGGTGTTGGAGAAGATTCTTCAGAGTCCCATGGTCTGCAAGGAGATCCAACCAGTCCATTCTGAAGGAGATCAGCCCTGGGATTTCTTTGGAAGGAATGATGCTACAGCTGAAACTCCAGTTCTTTGGCCACCTCATGCGAAGAGCTGACTCATTGGAAAGACTCTGATGCTGGGAGGGATTGGGGGCAGGAGGAGAAGGGGGCGACAGAGGATGAGATGGCTGGATGGTATCACTGACTCGATGGACATGAGTTTGAATGAACTCTAGGTGTTGGTGATGGACAACGAGGCCTGGTGTACTGCGATTCATGGAGTCACAAGAGTCGGACACGACTGACTGACTGACATGAACTGAACTGAACTGAACTAAATTTATTTGTATAATAATCCTCTTAGGAAGAACCATGAATAACTCAGTTTAGCAGTGCAATATTTGAAAATAAGAAATATTTAATATGTGATTGGTTCATGCTGTGATAATTTAAGCATCAGAGCTGAGAAATAAGCTCCAATCTGCTTTCCAAAAATTTTACTATAAGTAATGAAATCAGTCATCCCATTTTATTAATATATAAAATGTTTCCAAAGGCAAATTAGTTTGGATAGCCAAATTATAGAGCAATTCAGTCCTAAAGAATATTAATAGCCATATAGCAGAGATATGCTTTGAATGTTAAAGTGCCATCTTCCTTACTTAGTGTGTTAGTATATAACTGCTAAGTGAAATACATTTTACAACATCTGAGACCTCTACAAGGTCAATATTATAATATACTGACTGCAAGAAAAATTTTCTTGATTTTGTATTATATGTGTTTCCATTTAATTCAGTCATTATGATTTGTCATGTAAAAACTCAGAGGTCATCTCTAATCTGTATTCCACAGGAAACAAAAGATAATTATTAATGTTCCTCTGACTCTTTTTTCTAGGTCAAAATCTAATAACGAGATTGCATTGTTGTGCTTAATTCTTTGTAACCATATGCAAAATAAACATGTGTCAGAGATTTTATTTAACTTATCATGAGGCGACCAATAGATGTTGAAATTCAAGCAAAAACTTGAGAAGTTTACTATACATGGACAATTTAGTAAATAAATTTAGGAAAAGTACAAATTTATGGTTATTTATACAAAACTGATTAATGTTCCATAAGGCAATAAACCAAAATATTTGGGGCTATATATTCTGTGGTTATTCAAATCTCTACTAGACAAAAATATACAAATTAACTTCTGCCCCAGAGTTTTAAATTGTTTATTAAGATGCTCAGAACTACATTGGCCAACAATCTTTACGATTATTTCTAAGAATTTAGATACTTTTTTTCTAAAATCAAGCAAAACATTCTTTGAAACTTAAAGAATCTCACTTCAATTCTATTTCAGTTAAACTTCCTCTGCCTTCAATTAAATTACTTAATCTCTGAAATCTTGGAATTTAGCCTGTCAACTGTCTTTTCTTTCCTGTCCTTTTTTTGTTTGTTTGTTTTTACTTTTTTCCATTATCTTTAGTAGAACTTTAAACTTAAGCATCTAGAGACAAACAACACTATTGTTTAATCTGCATAAACTGGCTCCTGACTCTATTTTTTACAAATTTTACCTAAAACTGTAGTTCAACAACTTAATCTCACTTTTCTAAAATTATTTAGATATATCACTTATTGAGGTATGATTGACATGTGAAACACTGTGCACTAAAATAAAGATATGACAGGTAAAAAGCTGTGTGTAGTGTATAAAACTTGAGGAATTTAGGAATAAATATAAAATCAGGAAAGGCTTCCCAGGTGACTCAGTAGAAAAGAATCTGCCTGCAATGTAGGAGATGCAGATTTGATCCCTAGGTCAAGAAGTTCCCCATGAAGAAGGAAATGGCAACCCAATCCAGTATTTTCACCTGGAAAATCCTATGGACAGAAGAGTCTGATAGCTACAGTCCATGGGGCTGCACAAGAGTTGGACAGGATTTAGCAACTAAAGAAAACAACAAAACCAAGACACTGTCACCGCCATCAAGGCCAAGAACATAGAAATCATCTTCTAAAGTTTCCTCTAGTCTTTATTATTATCCCTGTTAAATACATATTTGTTATTTATTTACTATATGTAATATTAAGAACAAGCATATATTATATATAGTGGTAACAACACTTAACAAATGATCTATCATCATAGCAGATTTTAGACAATATTGTCAGCTATAGGCACAAGATCTCCAGAACTTATTTATTTTGCATAATTGAGACTATTCTGCTCTCTGCTTCTGAGTTTGACTATTTCAGTTTCCATATGTAAAATCTTACAGTATTTTTCTTTCTCTGACTTATTTCACTTAGCATAATACCCTCCAGGACAATTCATGTGGTCTCAAATGGCAGGGTCTCCTTTTTCAGCTCTGAATATTTCATTATATTTATGTGTCTCATTTTAAATATTTTATCCATTTGTGGTCATTTAGGTTGATTCCATATTTGTTACTGGAATACTGTAATGAAAGAGAAAGTATAGCTGTCTCCTCAAGATTCTGATTTTGTTTCCTTTGGATATGTACTGAGAAGCAGAATTGTTGGATCATGTGCTACTTCTATTTTTAATTTTTGAGAAATTTCCATATTCTTTTTATTATGACTGTACCAATTTAGAGCCCTACAATATGTACAAGTTGTCCCTTTATACCTCATCATCCTTAACACTTATTTTTTTTGTTTTGTTTTGAAATTTACTATCCTAAAGATGTGAGATAGTAGACCTTAGTGATTTTGATTTATGTTTCTCTGATGAATAGTATGGAGAAGGCAGTGGCACCCCACTCCAGTACTCTTGCCTGGAAAATCCCATGAACAGAGAATCCTGGTGGGCTGCAGTCCATGGGGTCGCTAAGAGTTGGGCACGACTGAGCGACTTCACTTTCATTTTTCACTTTCATGCATTGGAGAAGGAAATGGCAACCCACTCCAGTGTTCTTGCCTGAAGAATCCCAGGGACAGGGAAGCCTGGTGAGCTGCCGTCTATGGGGTTGCACAGAGTCAGACACGACTGAATCGACTTAGTAGCAGTAGCAGATGAATAGCAATTGAGTACTTTTTCTTCTGTTTGTCATAAGTAGTTTTCTCTAGATAAATATGTATTCAAATTCATTTTTATTGAATTATTTGCTTTTTTTGCTGTTGCATTATATGAATTTCATTTATATTTTGTATATTAACCTCTTAAGTTATGATTTGCAAATATTTCTCCAATTCTGTACATAGTCTGCCTTTTCTCTCTGTTGATTATTTCCACTGCTATCAAATGCTTTTCAGTTTGATGTAGTCTCTCTTGTATATATTTGCTTTTGTTTCTCATACTTATGGTGTCATTTCCAAAAAAAAAAAAAAAAATCATTGCCTATATAGTATCAATAACTTTTTCACTGTTTTTTCTTCTTTGTTTATAGTTTCAAGAATTACATTTAAGTATTTAATCCATTTGAACTACTTCTTTTGTGTGTAATATAAGATATGAATTCAACTTTCTATTTGTGATTGACTCCTTTTATCAGTGTCTGCTAGTTGTTTAAAATTAGTTCATTTATTTCTGGCAGAGCTGGGTCTTCATGGCTGCAAAGGGATTTCTCTAGTTGCTATGAGTGGGGGCTACTCTTTATTGTGGTGCTCAGACTTATTGTGGTGGCTTCTCTTGTTGCAGAGCACAGGCTCTAGGCATCTGGGCTTCAGTAGTTGTAGCACGTGGGCTCAGTAGTTGTGGTGAAAGGGCTTAGTTTCTCTGTGGCATGTGGGATCTTCTCAGACCAGGAATAAAACTCATTTCCCTTTATTGGAGGTGGATTCTTAACCACTGGACCCCCAAGAAGCCTCTGTCTTACAGTTTTTGATGTACAATTTTGTACTTCCTCATGGAGACTCATGTACATTGTTCCACATATCAGGAGACTCTAAGCCATTCTATTGAGCAGGAAGGCAATGATGGTTTGGCCATATTCTAATCATTTTGCACAGACTGGAAGAGGCAAAACTCTCTAGGAATAGGAAATGTTTGAGGTTTCCTTGACAGATTTCTACAATTCTTTCTTTTGAGACTTCTCTACAAATGTATTTTTCCACTGTTTACTTTGTCAGAATACATTTATATCATCTACTTATGGAGATAAGTGAATATCTACTCGTCTTAATCTTATTCTAATTTAGAAAATTATTAATTAAAATTCTGAAGACTTATTAACTGTGAATTTAAAATGACACTATTTCATGTTATGCTGTGCATTTTGACAAACATTTAAATCCATGCTCCAACAATGCAAAGCACTATTGCAAGTTGTATCTATTTTTATAGTTTTAGACATTTGAACCATAAAACTGAAAAGGTATTAATTAAATGTGCTCATTAATGAACATTCTGAAGAACATTCCTTAAATACCATTCCAGAAATTCTAAAGATAAATATACACACTCAACAAACACATGACAAATGTTCAACATTGCTCATTATTAGAGAAATTCAAAACAAAACTACAGTGAGGTATCATGTCACAATGGTCAGAATAGCCATAATCAAAAAAAATAATAATAATACAAATAATAAATGCTAGGGAGGGTGTGGAGAAAAGGGAACACTCTTACACTGTTGGTGGGAATGTAAATTGATGTAACAACAATGGAGAACAGTATAGAGGTTTCTTAAAAACTAAAAATAAAATTACCATATGGCCCAGCAATCCCACTACTGGGCATATACCCTGAGAAAACCATAATTCAAAGGATACATGAACCCAGTGTTCATTGCAGCACTATTTACAATAGCCAGGACATGGAAGAAACCTAAATGTCTATCGAGAGATGAATGGATAAAGAAGATATGCTATACACATACAATGAAATATTACTCATCCAAAAAGGAATGAATTGGGTCATCTGTAGTGGTGTGGATGAAACTAGAGTCTGTTATACAGAATGAAGTAAGTTAGAAAGAGAAAACAAAAACCACATATTAACATATATATGGGATCTGGAAAAATGAGTACTGCTGAACCTATTTGCAGAATAGGAATGGAGATGCAGATTAGAGAATGGACATGCGGACATGGCAGGAAGGGAAGGGTAGGATGAATTGAGAGGGTAGCCCTGACATACACACACGATCATTTGTAAAATAGATAGCTAGTGGGAAGTGGATGCATAGCACAGGGAGCTAAGCTTGGTGCTCTGTGATGACCTGAAGGGGTCAGACAGAGGGTCTGAGGGTGGTTCAAGAGGGAGGGGCTATATATATACATACAGCCGATTCATTCTGTTGTAAAGCAGAAACTAACATAACATTATTGTTCTTTAGTTGCTCAGTTGTGTCCTACTCTTGCAACTCGTGGACTGTAGCCTGCCACACTGCTCCATCCATGGAATTTCTCCAGGTGAGAAAACTGGAGTGAGTTGACATTCTTCCTTTACATAACATTGAAAAAAATTGCACTTCAATTAAAAAATATATAAAATACAAACTCAAAATATTCTTATGAATGCAGCTTCTCATGAGTCAGAGAACGGTTTTGCTTTCTCACAGTGTAGTTGTTGTTCATTCACTAAGTCATGTCCAACCCTTTGCAACCCAATGGACTGCAGCATGCAGGCTTCT
Source organism: Nanger dama (assembly GCA_917880005.1). Lineage (NCBI taxonomy): Eukaryota > Metazoa > Chordata > Mammalia > Artiodactyla > Bovidae > Nanger > Nanger dama. The sequence goes on from CAKJTW010000001.1 coordinate 99,470,087, forward strand.
CTGTCCTCCACTATCTCCTAGAGTTTTTTCAAATTAATGTCCATTAGTAAGTGATGCTATATAACCATCTCAACCTCTGCTGCCCCCTTCTTCTTTTGCCTTCAATCTTTCCCACCATCAGGGTTATTTTCCAATGAGTTGGTTCTTTTCATCAGATGGCCAAAGTATCGGAACTTTAGCTTCAGCATTAGTTCTTCCAATGAATATTCAGGGTTAATTTTCCATAGGAGTGACTTGTTTTATCTCCTTGCATTCCAAGGGACTCAAGAGTCTTCTGCAGTACCACAATTCAAAACCATCAATTTTCGGGTATTCAGCCATCTTTATGGTTCAGCTCTCACATCTGCAAATTACAGAAAAACCACAGCTTTTAGTATATGGACCTTTGTTGGCAAGGTGATGTCTCTGATTTTTAATATGTTGTCTAGTTTTATCATAGCTTTCCTTCCAAGGAGCAAGCATCTTTTAATTTCACTGCCTCAGTCACTGTCTGCGGTGATTTTGGAGTCCAATAATATAAAATTAGCCATTGCTTCCACTTTTTTTCCCTTCCGTTTGCAATGAAGTGATGAGACCAGGTGCCATGATCTTAATTTTATGAATGTCGCGTTTCAAGCCAGCTTTTTCACTCTCTTCTTTTACCCTCATCAAGAGGTCTTTAGTTCCTCTTCACTTTCTGCCATTAGAGTGGTGTTATCTGCACATCTGAGGTTGTTAATATTTCTCCTGGCAATCTTGATTCCATCTTGTGATTCATCTGGCTCAGCATTTAGCATGTTGCACTATGCATATAAGTTAAATAATCAGGGTGACAATATACAGTCGTGTTGTATTCCTTTCCCAATTTTCAACCAATCAGTTCATGTTTGGTTCTAACTGTTTCTTCTTAGCCTGCATACCATTTTCTCAGGAAGGTGGTCTGGTTCTCTTTTCTCTAAGAATTTCCCACAGTACCTCTTGTTATTTTTAGGTTTAAAGAGAAAACACTAAGAGAAACTTTGTTTTCAGATGAAGCTCACTGTTAAAATGTTATATAATGAATTAGTATTAAATAATAGACAAAGGTAAAAATTACTGTCTTCTAAAGTCTCAAAGGTTACCATTTAAACTAGTGAGTTGAATTAACTTAAAATTTTGGTTTTCTTTTACTATGCTATGTAGCTTTTGTTTAGAATAAAAGCTTTTTGAGATTCAGATATGTGTTATTAGACTAACTTGCCTTATTATTTTTACTAACAAGCTATGATTACCATAGATCTAACATTTTATGACAGATTAATGGCAGGTATTTATCTCTGAAAAATTGCCATAGGAAAAAATATCAAATTTTATCATCCTTAAGATATTTACATTTTATTATTTGTTGACATATTAAACATTATCTTCACTGACTTTTGGAAAATATTGCTATGATTCAATTTTTATAAAAATAATAAACCTCTGGGCAAAGTATAAAATCTTGTAAAAGATCTTAACCTCAGTTCAGAAGCAACCAAGCACACTACTATTGTATCAGAAGTTGTCTGTGCAGTTATATAGACATAATATAATCGATAACACTGTGATTGAATGTGAGCATTTGACATTTCAAATACTAACACTGGCACCACATATTATTGTCAGATGTAAGAGTTGAAAAATAGGAGATGAAGCATAGAAGATAGAGGAGCAAAGTTCAGAAAGCAGTAAAAACAGGGTCAATGTACAGTCCTTTTGTGTGTGGACTGTCTTTACCTTTACTTTCTAATTCATCCATTTTTTCTTTGAAAATAAAGATACTTTCAAATTCAATCAAATATGACTTTTTGATAGTCTGTCAAATATAAAATAATAAAACTTGAAAATCAATTTCAGTTTAAAAAAATCAAGTGTTCTATTTTTCCTTCCTAATTCTATATCTCATTTAATTTCATGACTTCAGTCTTTATCTATGAATACATAAAGTTTATATTAAAAAACTTCAAGGTGATAATTAAAAGATTCATCATATCAATTTCTAAATCAAATAATTATATTAAACTTGTTTTGATAGCATTTAATAAAAATTTTGGAGAGGGCAATGGTACCCCACTCCAGTACTCCTGCCTGGAAAACATGAAGGCTGCAGTCCATGGGGTTGCTGAAGGTCGGACACGACTGAGTGACTTCAATTTGACTTTCTACTTTCACACATTGGAGAAGAAAATGGCAACCCACTCTAGTGTTCTTGCCTGGAGAATCCCAGGGACGGGGGAGCCTGATGGGCTGCTGTCTATTGGGTCACACAGAGTCAGACATGACTGAAGTGACTTAGCAGCAGCAATCAAAATTTAGCTGCCATTAGGTATTACTTTCATTTTGTTGTTGTTTATCATAATTTTTTTTGGTTTGTTTTTATTTCTTATTTTATTTTTAATATAAATTTATTTATTTTAATTGGAGGCTAATTATGTTACAATATTGTATTGGTTTTGCCATACATTGACATGAATTCACCAGGGATGTACCCATGTTCCCCATCCTGAACGCCCCCTCCCACCTCCCTCCCCATACCATCCCTCTGGATCATCCCATCGCATCAGCCCCAAGCATCCTATATGATGCATTGAACCTGGACTGGCGATTCATTTCACATATGATAATATGCATGTTTCAATGCCATTCTCCCAAATCATCCCACCCTCGCCCTCTCCCACAGAGTCCGAAGACTGTTCTATACATCTGTGTCTCTTTTGCTGTCTCGCATACAAGGTTATCATTACCATCTTTCTAAATTCCATATATTAGTATACTGTGGGGCCCTAAATGGGAAACCTTAAAAACAAAGGGGCTAGCTTTGTGGCCAAAAACCTAAGATGGTGCCTGGTGGAAGAGATGGGGGCAGGGTCTATGTTGTCTGTCAAAGTTTTTTGATTGGCTCTCTTGATTTCCATGCATGTAGACAGTGTGTGATCTCCATAGACTCCTGTTGTAATGAAGGCGCATGATGATTTGACCTTTAATGTGATTCGTGCAACTATGTAAAGTCCCTCCTAAAATCCCCCTGCTTGTCTATATAAGCTGGGAGTTTGCAATAATAAAGCAGAACTGCTTTGACGGAACCCCTGTCGCGCCTGATTGTCTCTCGCTTGCCGAGGGGCTGGGTTGGTGGACAGCAGGCTCACCTCTCCACGGGAACCCCTCGGCTTTGCTGAGGGCAGTTCCACTGCCTCTACTCTTTCTGAGGAGCGTCCCCTGCAGTATACTGTATTGGTGTTTTTCTTTCTGGCTTACTTCACTCTATATAATAGGCTTCAGTTTCACCCATCTCATTAAAACTGATTCAAATGTATTCTTTTTAATGGCTGAGTAATACTTCATTGTGTATATGTACCACAGCTTTCTTACACATTCATCTGCGGATGGACATCTAGGTTGCTTCCATGTTCTGGCTATTGTAAACAGTGCAATGATGAACACTGGGGTACATGTGTCTCTTTAAATTCTGGTTTCCTCAGTGTGTACGCACAGCAGTGGGATTGCTGGGTCATATGGCAGTTCTATTTCCAGATTTTTAAGGAATCTCCAGACTGTTCTCCATAGTGGCTGTACTAGTTTGCATTCCCATCAACGGTGTTAGAGTGTTCCCTTTTCTCCACACCCTCTCCAGCATTTATTGTTTGTAGACATTGGATAGCAGCCATTCTGACTAGGGAGAAATGGTACCTCATTGTGGTTTTGATTTGCAATTATCTGATAATGAGTGATGTTGGGCATATTTTCATGTGTTTGTTAGTCATCTGTATGTCTTCTCTGGAGAAATGTCTGTTTAGTTCTTTGGCCCATTTTTTGATTGGGTCATTTATTTTTCTAGAATTGAGCTGCAGGAATTGCTTGTATATTTTTGAGATTAATTCTGTCAGTTGCTTAATTTGCTATCATTTTGTCCCATTCTGAAGGCTGTCTCTTCACCTGACTTATAGTTTCCCTTGTTGTACAGAAGCTTTTAATTTTAATTAAGTACCATTTGATTATTTTTGCTTTTATTTCCAATATTCTGGACAATGATCCTGTTGTGATATATGTCAGAGAGTGGTTTGCCTATCTTTTCCTCTATGAGTTTTATAGTTTCTGGTCTTATATTTAGATCTTTAATCCATTTTGATTTTATTTTTGTGTATGGTGTTAGAAAGTATTCTAGTTTCATTCTTTTACAAGTGGTTGACCAGTTTTCCAGGCATCACTTGTTAAAGAGATTGTCTTTTCTCCATTGTATATTCTCACCTCCTTTATCAAAGATAAGGTAGCCATAGGTGCATGGATTTATCTCTGGGCTTTCTATTTTGTTCCATTGATCTATATTTCTGTCTTTGTGCCAGTACCATACTGTCTTGATGACTGTAGCTTTGTATTAGAGCCTTAAGTCAGGCAGGCTGATTCTTTCAGTTCCATTCTTCTTTCTCAAGATTGCTTTGGCTACTCGAGGTTTTTTGTATTTCCATACAAATTGTGAAACTATTTGTTCTAATTTTGAAAAATACCACTGGTACCTTGATAGGGATTGCATTGAATCTATAGATTGCTTTCCGTAGTATACTCATTTTCACTTTATTGATTCTTCTGATCCATGAACATGGTATAATTTTTCCATCTGCTAGTGTCCTCTTTGATTTCTTTCACCAGTGTTTTATAGTTTTCTATATATAGGTCTTTTGTTTCTTTAGGTAGATATATATTCCTAAGTTTTTTATTCTTTTCATTGCAATGGTGAATGGAATTGTTTCCTTAATTTCTTTTCCTGTTTTCTCATGGTTAGTGTATAGGAATGCAATGGATTTTTGTGTGTTGATTTTATATCCTACAAATTTCCTATATTCATTGATTAGCTCTAGTAGTATTCTGGTCGAGTCTTTAGGGTTTTCTATGTAGAGGATCATATAATCTGCAAACAGTGAGAGTTTTACTCCTTCTTTTCCAATTTGGATTCATTTTATTTCTAGTTCTTCTCTGATTGCTGTGGCCAAAACTTCCAAAACTATGTTGAATAGCAGTGGTGAGAATGGGCATCCTTGTCTTATTCCTGACTTTAGGGGAAATGCTTTCAATTTTTCACCATTGAGGATAATGTTTGCTCTGGGTTTGCCATATATAGCTTTTATTTTGTTGAGGTATGTTCTTTCTATTCCTGCTTTCTGGAGGGTTTTTTTTTTTTTTTTAAATCATAAATGGATGTTGAATTTTTTCAAAGGCTTTCTCTGCATCTATTGAGATAATCATCTGGCTTTCATTTTTCAATTTGTTAATGTGGTGTATTACATTGATTGATTTGCAGATATTGAAGAATTATTGCATACCTGAGATAGAGCCCACTTGGTCATGGTGTATGATCTTTGTAATGTGTTGTTGGATTCTGCTTGTTAGAATTTTGTTAAGGAATTTTGCATCTGTGTTGATCAGTGATATTGGCCTGTAGTTTTCTTCTTTTTGTGGCATCTTTGTCAGGTTTTGGTGTCAGGGTGATAGCAGCCTCATAGAATGAGTTTGGAAGTTTACCTTCCTCTGAAATTTTCTGGAAGAGTTTCAGTAGGATAGGTGTTAGCTCTTCTCTAAAATTTTGGTAGAATTCAGCTGTGAAGCCATCTGGTCCTGGGATTTTGTTTGCTGGAAGATTTCTGATTACAGTCACAATTTCCATGCTTGTGATGGATCTGTTAATATTTTCTATTACTTCCTGGTTCAGTTTTGGAAAGTTGTATTTTTCTAAGAATTTGTCCATTTCTTCCACGTTGTCCATTTTATTGACATATAATAGCTGATAGTAGTCTCTTATGATCCTTTGTATTTCTGTGTTGTCTGTTGTGATCTCTACATTTTCATTTCTAATTTTATTGATTTGATTTTTCTCCCTTTGTTTCTTGATGAGTCTAGCAAATGGTTTGTCAATTTTATTTATCCTCTCAAAGAACCAGCTTTTGCTTTGTTGATTTTTGCTATGGTCCCTTTTGTTTCTTTTGTATTTGTTTCTTCCCTAATTTTTAAAATTTATTTCCTCCCTATTAACCCAAGGGTTCTTCATTTCTTCCTTTTCTAGTTGCTTTTGGTGTAGAATTAGGTTATTTATTTGACTTTTTTCTTGTTTCTTGATGTATGCCTGCATGGCTATGAACCTTCCCCTTAGCAGTGCTTTTACAGTGTCCCACAGGTTTTGGGTTGGGTTGTTGTGTTTCCATTTTCCTTCATTTCTATGCATATTTTGATTTCTTTTTGATTTCTTCTGTGATTTGTTGGTTATTGAGCAGCGTGTTGTTCAGCCTCCATATGCTGAAATTTTTAATAGTTTTCCTCCTGTAATTGAGATCTAATCTTAATGCATTGTGGTCAGAAAAGATGCTTGGAATGATTTCAATTTTTTTGAATTTACCAAGGCTAGATTTATGGCCCAGGATGTGATCTATCTTGGGGAAGGTTCTCTGTGTGCTTGAGAAAAAGGTGAAATTCATTGTTTTGGAGTGAAATGTCCTATAGATCTCAATTAGGTCTAACTGGTCTATTGTATAATTTAAAGTTTGTGTTTCCTTCTTAATTTTCTGTTTAGTTGATCTGTCCACAGATGTGAGTGGGGTATTAACATCTCCCACTATTATTGTGTTATTGTTAATTTCCCCTTTCATACTTGTTAGCATTTGTCTTACATATTGTAGTGCTCCTATGTTGGGTGCATATATATTTATAATTGTTATATCTTCCTCTTGGATCAATCCTTTGATCATTATGTAGTGTCCTTCTTTGTCTCTTTTCAAAGCCTTTGTTTTATTCGTGTCAATGTATGGCAAAACAAATACAGTATTGTAATTTAAAATAAATAAATTAATTAATTAATTAAAAAAATAAAGTCTATTTTATCGGATATGAGTATTGCTACTCCTGCTTTCTTTTGGTCTCTATTTGCATGGAATATGTTTTTCCAGCCTTTCACTTTCAGTCTGTTGTGTCCCTTGTTTCAAGGTGGATCTCTTGTAGACAACATACATAGGGTTTTATTTTTGTATCCATTCAGCCAGACTTTGTCTTTTGGTTGGGGTACAAACCCATTTACATTTAAGTTAATTATTGATAAGCATGATCCCACTGCCATTTACTTTATTGTTTTGGGTTTGAGTTTATACACCCTTTCTGTGTTTCCTGTCTAGAGAAGATCTTTTAGCATTTGTTGGAAAGTTGGTTTGGTGTGCTGAATTTTCTCAGCCTTTGCTTATCTGTAAAGCTTTTGATTTCTCCTTCATATTTGAATGAGATCCTTGCTGGGTACAGTAATCTGGGCTGTAGGTTATTTTGTTTGATCATTTAAGTATGTCCTGCCATTCCCTCCTGGCCTGAAGAGTTTTATTGAAAGATCAGTTGTTATCCTTATGGGAATCCCCTTGTGTGTTATTTGTTTTTCCCTTACTGCTTTTAATATTTGTTCTTTGTGTTTGATCTTTGTTAATTTGATTAATATGTGCCTTGGGGTGTTTCACCTTGGGCTTATCCTGTTTGGAACTCGCTGGGTTTCTTAGAATTGAGTGATCATTTCCTTCCCCAATTTAGGGAAGTTTTCAATTATTATGTCCTCAAATATTTTCTCATGGTCTTTTTGTCTTCTTCTTCTGGGATTCCTATGATTCGAATGTTGGTGCATTTAACATCATCCCAGAGGTCTCTGAGATTGTCCTAATTTCTTTCAATTCGTTTTTCTTTTTTTTCTCTCTGTTTAATTGATTTCTACCATTTTATCTTCTACATCACTTAACCTATCTTCTGCCTCCGTTATTCTATGGTTGGTTCCCTCCAGAGTTTTTTTTTTTTTTTTTTAATCTCATTTATTGAGGGCTCCAAAATCACTGCAGATAGTGATTGCAGCCATGAAATTAAAAGACACTTACTCCTTAGAAGGAAAGTTATGACTGACCTAGATAGCATACTAAAAACAGACATTTGTCAAAAAAGGTCCATCTAGTCAAGGCGAAGATTTTTCCAGTGGTCATGAATGGATGGGAGAGTTGGACAGTGAAGAAATCTGAGCACCAAAGAATTGATGCTCTTGAACTGTGGTGTTGGAGAAGACTCTTGAAGGTCCCTTAGACTGCAAGGAGATCCAACCTGTCCATTCTAAAGTAAATCACTCCTGGGTGTTCATTGGAAGGACTGATGCTAAAGCTGAAATTCCAATACTTTGGCCACCTAATTTGAAGAGTTGACTCATTGGAAAAGTCTCTGATGCTGGGAGGGATTGGGGGAAGGAGAAGAAGGGGACCACCGACGATGAGATGCTGGATGGCATCACGGAGTAGATGGACGTGAGTCTGAGTGAACTCTGAGAGATGGTGATGGACAGGGGGGCTGGCGTGCTGTGATTCATGGGATCGCAAAGTGTCGGACACAACTGAGTGACTGAACTGAACTTAACCGATTGCATTATTCATTACAGATTTACTCTTTTTATTTCTTCTAGGTCCTTGTTAAAGCTTTCTTGCATCTTCTCAATCCTTGTCTCCAAGCAGTTTATCTGTAACTCCATTTTGTTTTCAAGATTTTGGATATTTTTCACTATATTAATCAGAATTCTTTATCCGGTAGATTCCCTATCTCTTCCTCTTTTGTTTGGTTTGGTGGGCATTTATCTTGTTCCTTTACCTGTTGGGTATTTCTCTGCCTCTTCATCTTGTTTATATTGCTGTGTTTGGGGTGGCCTTTCTGTATTCTGGCAGGTTGTGGAGTTCTCTTTATTGTGGAATTTCCTCACTGTGGGTGGGGTTGGATGGGTGGCTTGTCAAGGTTTCCTAGTTAGGGAAGCTTGTGTCGGTGTTCTAGTGGGTGGAGCTGGATTTCTTCTCTCTGGAATGCAATGAAGTGTCCAGTAATGAGTTACGAGACATCAGTGGGTTTGGAGTGACTTTGGACAGCCTGTATATTGAAGCTCAGGGCTCTACTCCTCTGTTGCTGGAGAATTTGCATAGTATGTCTTGTTCTGGAACTTCTTGGCCCTTGGGTGTTGCTTGGTTTCAGTGTGTGTATAGAGGCATTTGATGAGCTCCTATTGATTAATGTTCCCTGGAGTCAGGAGTTCTCTGGTGTCTCAGGATTTTGACTTAAGTCTTCTGCTTCTGGTTTTCAGTCTTATTCTTACAGTAGCCTCAAGATTTCTCCATCTATACAGCACTGATGATAAAACATCTATGTTAAAAATGAAAAGTTTCTTCACAGTGAGGGACACCCAGAGAGGTACACAGTTACATGGAGAAGAGAACAGGGAGGAGAGAGATAGAGGTGACCAGGAGGAGAAGAGGGAGAATCAAAAGGGGAGAGAGCAAGCTAGCCAGTAATTACTTCCCCATGTGTGCTCCACAGTCTGGATCCCTCAGAGATGTTCACGGAGTTAAACAGAGAAGAGAAGAGGGAGGAATGAGACAGAGGTGGCCAGAGGATAAAGGGGAGAACCAAAAGGAGAGAGACAGATACAGGCAGTAATCAGTTCCCTAAGTGTTCTCCACAACCCAGAACACAGACAGAGATTCACGGAGTTGGGTAGAGAAGAGACGGGGGAGGAAGAAGATAGAGGTGACCTGGTGGAGAAAAAGGAGAGTCCAAAGAGGGAGGGAACAGTCAAGCCAGTAATCACACTTCCAAGTAAAAATGGGTACTGAAGATTGGGTTCTTAAAGGTAAAATACTGATAACAAATACCAAAAAGCAAAGATTAAAAGCAGAGAGTAAAGGCTGGATTCTCAAAAATACAACATAAAAGGAAAAAAGCAAAGCCACAAAAATTATAATATGTATATATATGAAGTTTGCTTTAAAAAAGAGGGTCTTTTTTGTTGTTCAAAGTAATAGTTCAGTTCAGTCGCTCAGTCGTGTGCGACTCTTTGCGACCCCATGAATTGCAGCATGTCAGGCCTCCCTGTCCATCTCCAACTCCCGGAGTTCACCCAGACTACTGTCCATGGAACCAGTGAAGCCATCCAGCCATCTCATCCTCTGTCGTCCCCTTCTCCTCCTGCCCCCAATCCCTCCCAGCATCAGAGTATTTTCCAATGAGTCAGCTCTTCACATGAGGTGGCCAAAGTACTGGAGTTTCAGCTTCAGCATCATTCCTTCCAAAGAAATCCCAGGGCTGATCTTCAGAATGGACTGGTCGGATCTCCTTGTAGTCTAAGGGACTCTCAACAGTCTTATCCAACACCACAGTTCAAAAGCATCAATTCTTTGGCGCTCAACCTTCTTCGGAGTCCAACTCTCACATCCATACGTGACCACTGGAAAAACCATAGCCTTGACTAGACGGACCTTAGTCAGCAAAATTATGTCTCTGCTTTTGAATATGCTATCTAGGTTGGTCATAACTTTCCTTTCAAGGAGTAAGTGTCTTTTAGTTTCATGGCCGCAGTCACCATCTTCAGTGATTTTGGAGCTAAAAAAATAAAATAAAATATGGCACTGTATCCACTGTTTCCCCATCTATTTCCTATGAAGTGATGGGGCTGGATGCCAAGATCTTAGTTTCCTGAATGTTGAGCTTTAAGTCAACTTTTCCACTCTCCTCTTTCACTTTCATCAAGAAGCTTTTAGCTCCTCTTCACTTTCTACCATAAGAGTGGTGTCATCTGCATATCAGGTTATTGCTATTTCTCCTGGCAGTCTTGACTCTAGCTTGTGTTTTTTCCAGCACAACGTTTCTCATGATGTACTCTGCATATAAGTTAAATAAGCAGGGTGACAATATACAGCCTTGACGTACTCCTTTTCCTATTTGGAACTAGTCTATTGTTCCATGTCCAGTTCTAACTGTTGCTTCCTGACCTGCGCACAGATTTCTCCAGAGGCAGGTCAGGTGGTTTTGTATTCACATCTCTTTCAGAATTTTCCATGTTTATTGTGATCCACACACTCAAAGGCTTTGGCATAGTCAATAAAGCAGAAGTAGATGTTTTTCTGGAACTCTCTTGCTTTTTCCATGATCCAGCGGATGTTAGCAATTTGATCTTTGGTTCCTCTGCCTTTTCTAAAGCCAGCTTGAACATCAAGGAGTTCACAGTTCATGTATTGCTGAAGCCTGGCTTGTATAGTTTTGAGCATTACTTTACTAGCATGTGAGATGAGTGCAATTTTGCTGTAGTTTGAGCATTCTTTTGCATTTCCTTTCTTTAGAATAGGAATGAACACTGACGTTTTCCAGTCGTGTGGCCACTGCTGAGTTTTCCAAATTTGCTGACATATTAAGTGTAGCACTTTCACAGCATCAACTTTCACGATTTCAAATAGCTTTATAGGAAGTCCATCACCTCCACTAGCTTTGTTCGTAGTGATGCTTTCTAAGGCCCACTTGACTTTACATTACAGGATGTCTGGCTCTAGATGAGTGATCACACCATCATGCTTATCTGGGTCATGATGATCTGTTTTGTACAGTTCTTCTGTGTATTCTTGCCACCTCTTCTTAATGTCTTCTGTCAGGTCCATATTATTTGTGTCCTTTATTGAGCCCATGTTTGCATGAAATGTTCCCTTGGAATCCCTAATTTTCTTGAAGAGATCTATAGTCTTTCCCATTCTGTTCTTTTCCTCTATTTCTTTGCATTGATCACTGAAGAAAGCTTTCTTATCTCTTCTTGCTATTCTTTGGAACTCTGCATTCAGATGCTTATATCTTTCCTTTTCTCCTTTGCTTTTCGCTTCTCTTCTTTTCATAGCTATTTGTAAGGCCTCCCCAGACAGCCATTTTGCTTTTTTGCATTTCTTTTCCATGGGGATGGTTTGATCCCTGTCTCCTGTACAATGTCAGGAACCTTATTTCATAGTTCATCAGGCACTCTATCTATCAGATCTATGCACTTAAATTTATTTTTCACTTCCACTCTATAATCATAAAGGATTTGATTTAGGTCATACCTGAATGGTCTAGCAGTTTTCCCTACTTTCTTCAATTTGAGACTGAAGTTGGTAATAAGGATTTCATGATCTGAGCCACAGTCAGCTCCTGGTCTTGTTTTTGTTGACTGTATAGAGCTGCTCCATCTTTGGCTGCATAGAATATGATCAATCTGATTTTGGGGTTGACCATCTGGTGATGTCCATGTATAGAGTCTTCACTTGTGTTTTTGGAAGAGGGTGTTTGCGATGACCAGTGCATTTTCTTGGCAAAACATTATTAGCCTTTGCCCTGCTTCATTCTGCATTCCAAGGCCAAATTTGCTTATTACTCCAGGTATTTAATGACTTCCTACTTTAGTATTCCAGTCCCCTATAATGAAAAAGATATCTTTTTTGGGTATCCGTTCTAAAAAATCATGTAGATCTTCATAAAATCATTCAAATTCAGCCTCTTCAGCATTACTGGTTGGGGCATAGACTTGGATTATTGTGATGTTGAATGGTTTGCCTTGGAGACGAACAGAGATCATTCTGTCGTTTTTGAGACTGCATCCAAGTACTGCATTTTGAACTCTTTTGTTGACCAAGATGGCTACTCCATTTCTTCTGACGGATTCCTGCCCACAGTAGTAGATATAATGGTCATCTGAGTTAAATTCACCCATTCCATTCCATTTTAGTTCACTGATTCCTAGAATGTTGACTTTCACCCTTGCCATCTCTTGTTTGACCACTTCCAATTTGCCATGATTCATGGACCTGTCATTCCAGATTCCTATGCAATATTGCTCTTTACAGCATTGGACCTTGCATCTATCACCAGTCATATCTGCATCTGGGTATTGTTTTTGCTTTGGCTCCATCCTTTCATTCTTTCTGGAGTTATTTCTCCACTGATCTCCAGTAGTGTGTTGGGCACCTACTGTCCTGGGGAGTTCCTCTTTCAGTATCCTATCATTTTGCCTTTTCATGCTGTTCATGGGATTCTCAAAGCAAGAGTAGTGAAGTGGTTTGCCAATCCCTTCTCCAGCAGACCACATTCTGTAGGACCTCTCCATCATGACCTGCCCATCCTGGGTTGCCCCGGGGGCATGGCTTAGTTTCATTGAGTTAGACAAGGCCGTGGTCCTAGTGTGGTTAAATTGACTAGTTTTCTGTGAGTATGGTTTCAGTTTATCTGCTTTCTGATGCCCTCTTGCAACATCTACCCTCTTACTTGGGTTTCTCTTACCTTGGGTGTGAGGTATCTTTTATGGCTGCTCCAGCAAAGTGCAGCCACTGCTCCTTACTTTGGATGAAGGGTATCTCCTCACCTGCCTTTCCTGACCTTCAACATGGGATAGCTCCTCTAGGCCCTCCTCTGCCCACGCAGCCACTGCTCCTTGGAGAGTAAAAGTAACAGTAGGTTATAAAAATGAAAATTAAAGGAGTAATAAAGGACTGATTTTCTTTTTTAATTTAAAGAATGATAATAGTAAAAATATATCTAGGACTTTCTCTGGTGTTTTTGTGGACAGTGTGGAGTCAGTTCATTTTCAGATAGTTCCTTGATCCAGCTTATACTTCTCAAGATCTATAGGCCCATCCATATGTTATCAGTGCTAACTGCAATATTTTAGTGTATTCCACCTGTCACTTCCAAGGTGGTTTTCTCTGTTTTAGCTTCTCCTGTTTGCTGGTCTTGTTAGTGTCTAATTTCTGCCCTGAACCAAGGGGGCAGTTGTGGACACTACTTTAGACTCACTTGTTCAGTCGTGGGGTGGGGAGGGAGGAATGCTGCAAACAGATATCACTGGCGTCTGTGGGGAGTTCTTGAAGTGACGGCATGTGTGCTTTCCCAGTCTACATTGCTCAGGCTCTAGGTTGCTCTGCCAGGAACTGTCTGAGGCTGGCCCTAGGTTTCATGCACTTTTCAGGTCTAAGCTGCTCAGGTTAAAGTACTCACATACTCCTTAGAGGTGCCGAATTGGTTGGGCCTGCATTTTGTGCCCTTCCCAGGTCAGTGGAGAAATAACTCCAGAAAGAATGAAGGGATGGAGCCAAAGCAAAGTCAATAATGAGTTGTGGATGTGACTGTTTATAGAAGTAAGATCTGATACTGTAAAGAGCAATATTGCATAGGAACCTGGAATGTCAGGTCCATGAATCAAAGCAAATTGGAAGTGGTCAAACAAGAGATGGCAAGGGTGAATGTCAACATTCTAGGAATCAGCGAACAAAAATGGGCTGGAATGGGTGAATTTAACTCAGATGATAATTATATCTACTACTGTGGGCAGAAATCCCTCAGAAGAAATGGAGTAACCATCATGGTCAACAAAATAGTCCAAAATGCAGTACTTGGATGCAGTCTTGAAAACAACGGAATGATTTCTGTTCGTCTCCAAGGCAAACCATTCAATATCATAGTAATCCAAGTCTATGCCCCAACCAATAATGCTGAAGAAGCTGAAGTTGAATGGTTTTATGAAGACCTACAAGATCTTTTAGAACTAACACCAAAAAAGGATGTCCTTTTCATTATAGGGAACTGGAATGAAAAAGTAGGAAGTCAAGAAACACCTGGAGTAACAGAAAAAAATTGGCCTTGGAATGCAGAATGAAGCAGGGTAAAGACTAGTAGAGTTTTGCCAAGAAAATGCACTGGTCATTGCAAAACCCTCTTCCAAAACACAAGAGAAGACTCTACACATGGATATCACCAGATGGTCAACACCGAAATCAAATTGATTATATTCTTTGCAGCCAAAGATGGAGCAGCTCTACACAGTCAACAAAAACAAGACCAGGAGCTGTGGCTCAGATCATGAAATCCTGAAACTGAAATTGCCAAATTTCAGACTCATGAAATTTGTGGCTCATATCATGAAATTGCCAAATTCAGACTCAAATTGAAGAAAGTAGGAAAACCACTAGACCATTCAGGTATGACCTAAATCAAATCCCTTATGATTATACAGTGGAAGTGAGAAATAGATTTAAAGGCCTAGATCTGATCAACAGAGTTCCTGATGAACTATGGAATGAGGTTTGTGACATTGTACAGGAGACAGGGATCAAGACCATTCCCATGGAAAAGAAATGCAAAGAGCAAAACGACACTCTGGGGAGGCCTTACAAATAGCTGTGAAAACAAGAGAGGCAAAAGGCAAGGGAGAAAATGAAAGATATAAGCATCTGAATGCAGAGTTCCAAAGAATAGGAAAAAGAGATAAGATAGCCTTATTCAGCGATCAATGAAAAGAAATAGAGGAAAAGAACAGAATGGGAAAGACTAGAGATCTCTTCTATAAAATTAGAGATATCAAGGGAAATTTTCATGCAAACATGGGCTCGGTAAAGGACAGAAATAGTCTGGACCTAAAAGATACAGGAGATATTAAGAAGAGGTAGCAAGAATACATGGAAGAACTGTACAAAACAGATCTTCACAAACCAGATAATCATGAGGATGTGATCAGTAATCTAGAGCCAGACATCTTGAAATGTGAAGTCAAGTGGGCCTTAGAAAGCATCACTAGGAACAAAGCTAGTGGAGGGTGATGAAACTCCAGTTAAGCTGTTTCAAATCCTGAAAAATGATGCTGTGGAAGTGTTGTACTCAATATGCCAGCAAATTTGGAAAACTCAGCAGTGGCCACACGACTGGAAAATGTCAGTGTTCATTCCAATCGCAAAGAAAGGAAATGCAAAAGAATGCTCAAACTACAGCAAAATTGCACTCATCTCACATGCTAGTAAAGTAATGCTCAAAACTATACAAGCCAGGCTTCAGCAATACATGAACTGTGAACTCCTTGATGTTCAAGCTGGCTTTAGAAAAGGCAGAGGAACCAAAGATCAAATTGCTAACATCCGCTGGATCATGGAAAAAGCAAGAGAGTTCCAGAAAAACATCTACTTCTGCTTTATTGACTATGCCAAAGCCTTTGAGTGTGTGGATCACAATAAACATGGAAAATTCTGAAAGAGATGTGAATACAAAACCACCTGACCTGTCTCTGGAGAAATCTGTGCGCAGGTCAGGAAGCAACAGTTAGAACTGGACATGGAACAACAGACTGGTTCCAAATAGGAAAAGGAGTACGTCAAGGCTGTATATTGTCACCCTGCTTATTTAACTTATATGCAGAGTACATCATAAGAAACGCTGGACTGGAAGAAACACAAGCTGGAATCAAGATTGCCGGGAGATATATCAATCACCTCAGATATGCAGATGATACCACCCTTATGGTAGAAAGTGAAGAGGAGCTAAAAAGCCTCTTGATGAAAGTGAAAGAGGAGAGCAAAATTTGGCTGAAAGCTCAACATTCAGAAAACCAAGATCATGGCATCCAATCCCATCACTTCATGGGAATATATGGGCAAACAGTGGAAACAGTGTCAAAGTTTATTTTGGGGGCTCCAAAATCACAGCAGATGGTGATTGCAGCCATGAAATTAAAAGACGCTTACTCCTTGTGAGAAAAGCATGACCAAACTAGATAGTATGTTCAAAAGTGGAGACATTACTTTGCCGACTAATCAAGGCAATGGTTTTTCCTGTGGTCATGTATGGATGTGAGATTTGGAGTGTGAAGAAGGCTGAGCACCGAAGAACTGATGCTTTTGAACTGTGGTATTGGAGAAGACTCTCTAGAGTCCGTTGGACTGCAAGGAGATCCGACCAGTCCATTCTGAAGGAGATCAGCCCTGGGATTTCTTTGGAAGGAATGATGCTAAAGCTGAAACTCCAGTACTTTGGCCACCTCATGTGAAGAGTTGACTCATTGGAAAAGACTCTGATGCTGGGAAGGATTAGGGGCAGGAGGAGAAGGGGATGACAGAGGATGAGATGGCTGGATGGCATCACGGACTCGACAAACGTGAGTCTGGGTGAACTCCGGGAGATGGTGATGGACAGGGAGGCCTGGCGTGCTGCAGTTCATGGGGTTGGAAAGAATTGGAACCGACGGAGTGACTGAACTGAACTGAACTGAACAGATCTGAGTCACTAAGGTGACCAGGTGTTTGTCCAGCACGGTTGCTGAGACTTATCATCTCTCCCATCCCTGCCACTTGATTTTCTGGTGTATAACCTGAGCACCTTCTCAGGTGGATGTCAACCATCTAGAATCCTAAGAAGTCTTGGTTAGCTATGAAGCCTGCTTGCAGTTTGGTAGATGATGCCTCTCTGGGGCACAATTCCCCCTTCTGACTCTGGCTGGCCTCATCTGCCTGTCTCGGGTGGGAGATGGGCCAGTCCATAGCCAGACAGTTCTGCTCAGTCCTTTGTTCTGTGAGTGGGCCTGGCATTATTTTAGGTTAGGGGTTTTCACTGGCATAGTTATCCCATGGTCTGGTTTGCTATATCAAGTTAGTTCCCTAAGATTGCTCTCGGGGCATTCAGGTTCAGTTCTTACTCTAAACAATGTAGCCCATGCCTCCCTTCCCAGTCCCCGCTTGCTAGTGGCAGATGCAGGCGTCTGCGCTGCTTCTCCACTGGGAGTTACATAATCTGTGGGTTTTAATTATTTATTTTTCCTCCCAGTTATGTTGCCTTCTGAGGTTCCACAGCTTGCCACAGACTCAGTAGTAAGTGTTTCCTGGTGTTCGGAAATTTCTCTTTTTGAGACTCCCTTCCTGAGACAGATCTTCATCTATAACTCTTTTGTCTCATTTTTTGTCTTTTATATTTTTTCCTACCTCCTTTTAAAGACAATGAGCTGCTTTTCTGGGTGCCTGATGTCCTGTGCTGGTATTCAGAAGTTGTTTTGTGGAATTTATTTACTCAGCATTCAAATGTTCTTTTGATGAATTTGTTATGGAGAAAGTAGTCTCCTCGTCCCATTTCTCCACCATCTTCTAGGTATTACTTTTAAATAATTATGTATATAAATCATACTAATATATAGCAATCATATGACTGGTTAGATTTATAACTATCACTTTGAAGTTGCATGTATAAAATATGCAATATTTATTATAATATTAAGACCTTATATTTTAGGAATTCTATATTAGTTTTAGGAACATAAAAGCATTGAGAGTTAATGGCAATTATGTGCAAAAATATGCATACCAGAGCCGGTCCCAAGGTGGCTGAGGAATAGGGTGGTAACACTACTTTCTCCCCCATAAATTCATCAAAAGATCTTTTGAACGTTTAGCAACTTCTACAAAACCACTTCTGAATGCTAGCAGAGAACACCAGGCACCCAGAAATGCAGCCCACTCTCTTCAAAAGGAGGTAGGATAAAATATAAAAGAAAAACACTGAGACAAAGAATTTAGGGACAGAGACCCATCCTGGGGAAGGAGTCATGAAGGAGGTTTCCGCGCAGTTGGAAATCTTCTTACAAGTGCTCTGTGGGGAGTTTTGGAATCTCAGAGGGCTACATAACCAGGAGGAAAAAAAAAAAAAGAAGGAATATGCAAGTAACCTCAACTGCCTGTGAAGTAGCCCAGACTCTCACATCCTCCACCAGCAAGTGAGAGCTAGTCAGGGAGGCATGAGCTGCATTATTGGTTCATAGGTTAAGGACCAGACATGATGCCTTGAGGAGAATATGAGGGAGCTAACATGAGATAACAATTGAAACCGTGGGATCACCAGAAAGACAAAAAAAAAAAAAGAAAAAAACCCTTTTCCATGAAGGCTCACAGCAAGGTGACCCCTGGCATGCTCACAAAACAAAGGATTGAGCAAATACCAAAGGAAAGCAAGCCAGCTGCCATATAGGCCCCTCTCCCAACACCCAAGGCAGAGAAGAAGGTATGTGAAGGCCAGAAGCAGAAGGTGAGGGGATGCTGTAATGCTGGCCTCTTGATGAAAGTGAAAGAGGAGAGCAAAAAGTTGTTAAAGCTCAACATTCAGAAAATTAAGATCATAGTATCTGGTCCCATCACTTCATGGGAAATAGATGGGGAAACAATGGAAACAGTGTCAAACTTTATTTTTGAGGGCTCCAAGATCACTGCAGATGGTGATTGCAGCCATGAATTTAAAAGACCCTTACTCCTTGGAAGAAAAGTTATGACCAACCTAGATAGCATATTCAAAAGCAGAGACATTACTTTGCTGACGAAGGTCCGTCTAGACAAGGCTATGGTTTTTCCTGTGGTCATGTATGAATGTGAGAGTTGGACTGTGAAGAAGGCTGAGCACCGAAGAATTGACACTTTTGAACTGTGGTGTTGGCGAAGACTCTTAAGAGTCCCTTGGACTGCAAGGAGATCCAACCAGTCCATTCTAAAGGAGATCAGTCCTTGGTGTTCTTTGGAAGGAATGATGCTAAAGCTGAAACTCCAATACTTTGCCAACTGATGTGAAGAGTTGACTCACTGGAAAATACTGATGCTGGGAGGGATTGGTAGCAGGAAGAGAAGGGGACGACAGAGGATGAGATGGCTGGATGGCATCACCAACTTGATGGACATGAGTTTGAGTGATCTCCGGGAGTTGGTGATGGACAGGGAAGCCTGGCATGCTTCAATTCATTGGGTCTCAAAGAGTCAGACATGACTGAGAGACTGAACTGAATTGAACTGAACTGAACTGAACAATGAGAAAACAGAAAGAGAAATTAAGGAAACAGTTCCATTCACCATTGCAATGAAAAGAATGAAATATTTAGGAATAAATCTACCTAAAGAAACAAAAGAAAACTATGAAACACTGATGAAAGAAATCAAAGATGACACAAATAGATGGAGAAATATACCATGTT
The DNA here is from genome assembly GCA_917880005.1 of Nanger dama. Taxonomy (NCBI): domain Eukaryota; kingdom Metazoa; phylum Chordata; class Mammalia; order Artiodactyla; family Bovidae; genus Nanger; species Nanger dama. The sequence continues at coordinate 99,489,666 of CAKJTW010000001.1, forward strand.
CATGCATCAGAAGACTAAATATAGTGAAAATGAATAGCTACGGAAAGCAATCTATAGATTCAATGCAATCCTTATCAAGCTACCAGTGGTATTTTTCAAAATTAGAACAAATAGTTTCATAATTTGTATGGAAATACAAAAAACCTCGAGTAGCCAAGGCAATATTGAGAAAGACGAATGGTACTGGAGGAATCAACCTGTTTGACTTCAGGCTATACTCCAAAGCTACAGTCAGCAAGAAGTATGGTACTGGCACAAAGACAGAAATATAGATCAATGGAAAAAAATAGGAAGCCCAGAGATAAATCCACACACTTATGGACACCTTATCTTTGACAAAGGAGGCAAGAATATACAATGGAGAAAAGATAATCTCTTTAACAAATGGTGCTGGGAAAACTGGTCAACCATTTATAAAAGAATGAAACTAGAACACTTTCTAACACCATACACAAAAATAAACTCAAAATGGATTAAAGATCTAAACATAAGACCAGAAAGTATAAAACTCCTAGAGAAGAACATAGGCAAAACACTCCCTGCCATAAATCACAACAAGATTCTCTATGACCCACCTCCCAGAGTAATGGAAATAAAAGCAATAATAAACAAATGGGACCTAATTAAACTTAAAAGCTTTTGAATGACAAAGGAAACTATAATCAGGTGAAAAGACAGCTTTGTCAATGAGAGAAAATAATAGCTAATGAAGTAACTGACAAATAATTAATCTCAAAAATGTATAAGCAACTCTTGCAGCTCAATTCCAGAAAGATAGATTGCCTGGGAGCCAGCACAAGGAGTCCTGCCCATGGTAAAGGTCATGAGGTTAAGGGACCCGACAGGCAAAGGCAAGATGGACCTTAAGGGAGCCTCGCTGAGTCTGCTCGTGCATCTGCCCCAAAACCAGAGTCGGCCTGCCTTACTGCATTATGCTTTTCGCCTACTCTTCTGACATTACATGGGGGCTATCCCCCACCACCTCTCTGAAAAGGAGTTAAGACTCCAGTTAATAAATCTCCTGGGCATGACAAGGATGTTTCAGTCCAAAAACCTCTCTGCTGGCAGACTAGCTTGTGTGACAGGATTATTCACAGTCTTGCTACTACTTACATGATTGTTTACAACCTCTCAACCATAAATAGCACAGAGAGTTTGGAGTATTTTGAAAGTCCTAGTTAGCATAGGGTTTTTCTAAAGATAAAAATCATGTTGGTGAAGGATTTCATTGCTGAGTTCAATGATTGCCATGAGGCCTCCATATCCTTAGGCACCTGGGAGTATGTTAATCGATGTAATTGGAATGTAGAAAAGGAAAGATAGTAGTTTGGATGTTAGTAATACTAGACTTTTGAGTTAATGAATTTTCTCTTTGTTATAGGTCACTGTACTCCTCTTTCTTTGTTATAAAACATTGTGTCCTTGCTATGTAAGAATGTAACTTTATCACTGTGTTAAGACTTAGTAGATCTTAAGGGGAAACAAGTTTTCTGATCAACTAACCTTTATCAATAGAAAGTAAGGTGGGGCCATAAAATGTTGATCAGTCTCCAGATTTGCAAGCAAATGTAAGACCCCTGTAAGAACAAAGATACACTTAGAACACTGTCTTTAGATAAGGGTCGGAGCAGCTGACCCTGCATGACTCTGTTTCTTACACTTATCTCTATGTATAACTAAAAGTAGAAAAGTGGACCTGAAAAATAAAGAAACGGACCAGTTCCTGAAAAGACTGGTTTTCCCCCATGTGGTCTTTTCTTGTTCTCTTCTTTTCTGGCTGAATTCCCATATGTAACATGGAGGCTCACCAAGTCTACTAATTTTGCCCTGGCTTCTAAGACCCACGCCAGAGGGAGCCCAAGGCGGTGCACCCTCTGCTATTCAAGTGGGCGCTGGTGGCCTACGTAGGTGGTGCAAGCTCCTTGCCTCGGAGTTTTATTGGCTTTCTTCAGCCTCTTTTCTCCACTAATATTTCCTACTACATTATCCTTTTCTAATCTCTCTTTATATCTGTAATTAAATAAGTTCTTTCCTAGGATGCTGACTCCATCTCCACTTCAAATTCCTTGGATTCACTGGAGCTGGACTCTGGCAATAGATGACCCAATCAAAAAAATAGGCCAAAGAACTATACAGACATTTCTCCAAAGAAGACATATAGATCCCTAACAAACATAAGAAAAGATGCTCAACATCACTCATTATCAGAGAAATGCAAATCAAAACCACAATGAGGTACCATCTCACCTCGGTCAGACTGGCTGCTAACCAAAAGTTTACAAACAATAAACGCTGTAAAGGATGTGGAGAAAAGGGAACCCTCTTACACTGTTGGTGGGAATGCAAACTAGTACAGCCACTATGGAGAACACTGTGGAGATCCCTTTTAAAAAAGTGGAAATACAACTGCCATATGACCCAGAAATCCCACTGCTGGGCATACACACCAAGGAAACCAGCCACTGAAAAGGCACGTGTACCACACAGTTCATCCCAACATTGTTTTTAATAGCCATGACATAGCAGCAACCTAGATGTCCATGGGCAATGAATGGGTAAGAAAGCTGTGGTAATTATACACAATGGAATATTACTCAACTATTAAAAATAATGCATTTGAATTAGTTCTAATGAGGTGGATGAAACTGGAGTCTATTATACAGAGTGAAGTAAGCCAGAAAGAAAAACACCAATACAACATATTAATGCATATATATGAAATTTAGAAAGATGGGAAATACCCTATATCAGTCAGTTCAGTTACTTAGTTGTGTCCGACACTTTGTGACCCCGTAAACTGCAGCACGCCAGGCCTACCTGTCCATCGCCAACTCCCAGAATCCACCCAAACCCACGCACATTATGTCGGTGAAGCCATTCAACTATCTCATCCTCTGTTGTTCCCTTTTCCTACTGCCCTCAGTCTTTCCCAACATCAGGGTCATTTCAAATGAGTCAGCTCTTCATATCAGGTTGCCAAAGTATTGGAGTTTTGGCTTCAGCATCAGTCCTTCAAATGAACATCCAGGACTGATCTTTAGGATGGACTGGTTGGATCTCCTTGCAGTCCAAGGGACTCTCAAGAGTCTTCTTCGACACCAAAGTTCACAAGCATCAATTCTTCGCCACTCAGCTTTCTTCACAGTCCAACTCTTGCATCCATATATCAGTTCAGTTCAGTTCAGCTCAGTTGCTCAGTTGTGTCCAACTCTTTGCGACCCCATGAATCGCAGCAAGCCAGGCCTCCCTGTTCATTACCATCTCTCGGAGTTCACTCAGACTCACGTCCATAGAGTCCATGATGCCATTCAGCCATCTCATCCTCTGTCGTCCCCTTCTCCTCCTGCCCCCAATCCCTCCAAGCATCAGAGTATTTTCAAGTCAGTCAACTGTTCACATGAGTTGGCCAAAGTACTGGAGTTTCGGCTTTAGCATCATTCCTTCCAAAGAAATCCCAACAAAATCAAAAATAAAAAGAAAGAAACCCCAAGGCTGATCTCCTTCGGAATGGAATGGTTGGATCTCATTGCAGTCCAAAGGACTCTCAAGAGTCTTCTCCAACACCACAGTTCAAAGCGTCAATTCTTCAGCGCTCAGCCTTCTTCACAGTCCAACTCTCACATCCATACATGACCACAGGAAAAACCATAGCCTTGAATAGACAGCAAAGTAATGTCTCTGCTTTTGAATGTACTATCTAGGTTGGTCATAACTTTTCTTCCAAGAAGTAAACGTCTTTTAATTTCATGGCTGCAATCACCATCTTCAGTGATTTTGGAGCCCAAAAATAAAGTCTGACACTGTTTCCATTGTTTCCCCATCTATCTCCCATGAAGTGATGGGACTGGATGCCATGATCTTCATTTTCTGAATGTTGAGCTTTAAGCCAACTTTTCCACTCTCTTTCACTTTCATCAAGAGGCTTTTTAGTTCCTCTTCACTTTCTGCCATAAGGGTGGTGTCATCTGCATATCTGAGGTGATTGATATTTCTCCCAGCAATCTTGATTCCAGCTTGTGTTTCTTCCAGTACAGTGTTTCTCATGATGTACTCTGCATAGAAGTTAAATAAGGAGGGTGACAATATACAGCCTTGACGTACTCTTTTTCCTATTTGGAACCAATCTGTTGTTCCATGTCCAGTTCTAACTGTTGCTTCCTGACTTGCATACAGATTTCTCCAGAGGCAGGTCAGGTCGTCTTGTATTCCCATCTCTTTCAGAATTTTCCACAGTTTCTTGTGATCCACACAGTCAAAGGCTTTGCCATAGTCAATAAAGCAGAAGTAGATGTTTTTCTGGAACTCTCTTGCTTTTTCCATGATCCACTGGATGTTGGCTTTTTGATCTCTGCTTCCTCTGCCTTTTCTAAAACCAGCTTGAACATCAGGGAGTTCATGGTTCACGTATTGCTGAAGCCTGGCTAGGAGAATTTTGAGCAATACTTTACTAGCATGTGAGATGAGTGCAGTTGTGCGGTAGTTGCAGCATTCTTTGCCATTGCCTTTCTTTGGAATTAGAATGAAAACTGACGTTTTCCAGTCTTGTGGCTACTGCTGAGTTTTCCAAATTTTCTGGCATATTGAGTGCAGCACTTTCACAGCATCATCTTTCAGAATTTGTAACAGCTCATCTGGAATTCCATCTCCTCCACTAGCTTTCTTGGTAGTGATGGTTTCTAAGGCCCACTTGACTTCACATTCCAAGATGTCTGGTTCTAGTTTAGTCATTACATCATCATGATTATCTGGGTCGTGAAGATCTTTTTGTACAGTTCTTCCATGTATTCTTGCCACCTCTTCCTAATATCTTCTGCTTCAATCCTGTCCAACTCTTTATGACCCTGAGAGGGTAACAGGCAGGAAGGCCAGAGGTCTCCAAATGGAGGAAATAGCCTGCAAGTGTCAGACATTTTATGTCCCTTAAGCAGCAGGAGGAAAAAAACTAGCGGTTTTTTCCCTTCTCTATACAAATTTAAAAGGAAGTTTCTCTTGAAATTCTGTGTTGCCATGACACCTGGTTTCACCTGAAGTTAACCTTGTCTTTTTCTTATGGAAATGTTTGTCTTAAGCTATGCTAATGTACTATGCATTTACGCCAAACTCTGTCTTCAAGTCAGTTCCACCTTTTGGGTTCAGAACCCAATTGATAAACCAGTATGTTATACTCTGATATTGTTCCTCTAATCTATGTAAAGGACACTGTTTGTTAGGTGCTCTGCCCTTCTTAAAGGTTCAAGTTAATCCTTTTATGGCCCAAGATAAACCATTTGGTACCAAGATTATCCCAAAATACATTTTATAGGTGAGAGGCCTGGTGCCATTCTAAGTTTTAAGACATTCTTTTCTTTCATTAACAGATTGCTGGTGACTATATAACATCCAGCTAAAGACTAGCAGGGGAGTACTCTTCCTGCCCCCTTCTGATGCCTATGTCAGAAGCTTTCTCTATCTCCTTTATACTTTAATAAAACTTTGTTACACAAAAGCTCTGAGTGATCAAGCCTCGTCTCTGGCCCTGGATTGAATTCTTCTCCTCTGGGAGCCAAGAATCCCAGCATTGTAATTCAATAACAACCTTTCAGCCCTATGAACTGTAGCATCTCAGGCTCCTCTGTCCATGGGGATTCTCCAGGCAAGAATATTGGAGAGGGTTGCCATGCCCTCCTTCAGGGGCTCTTCCCAACCCAGGAATCAAACCCAGATCTCCTGAGTTGCGGGCAGATTCTTTACCATCTGAGCCACTACAGAAGCCCGAGAATACTGGGGTTGCTAGCCTATCCCTTTTCAGAGGATCTCTTGACCCAGGGGTTGAACTAGGGTCTCCTGCATTCCAGGCAGATTCAATGGCTGAGCTCCCAAGGAAGCCCCAATCCATATTTAAATGTTCTCAAATCTATAGCCAATGATATCATTACTGCTATTAAAGTATGGATAAGGTAAATCAATGTTTGGTTCTTCAAAGTTCTACTCATCAATATGGAATTCTTTAGGTTAACAAATAATATTTGATTAGAAACTCAAAAATCATGTTTTATATTTAAGCTTAAAATATTTTGTTTTTTCTATTTATAACGCAGAAATAAGGACCCATACATATGAAGTTCTTTTGAATAGTAATTCAAAGGTAGTGGAAAAAAGTAACCTACTGAAACAGTTTAAATTTGAACCTTTGGTAATGTAGTAGTTAAAGAAGCTACTATGACTCTGTTCAATAAATGAAAGTATCATTTTCATAGTTTATCTAATTTATGGGTAAATTCACTTCAATAAATCTTTAACCTTAAATATGTTTTGATAGTCTATTCATCTATCCAGGCTGCCACATACGTGGTGGTTTAAAGATAGAATTTTATTTCTCACAGTTCTGGAGACTTTACATCAAGATACTGAAGCAATGTAGATTTTTATTGTGAAGCCTTTTCTCTTGGCTTATAGGTGACCAATGTCTTGCTAGGTGCTCAACGTGGCCTCTTCTTCACATGCTCAGGGGATGGGCAACTCTCCTGTCTCTTCTTTAAGGACACTGATCCTATTGGACCAGAGCCCTACCCTATTGAAGTCACCTAGCTTTAACTGGCCTTCCCTTGTGGCTTTGCAATGTGGGAGATCTGGGTTTAATCTCTGGATTGGGAAGATCCCCTGGAGAAGGAAAAGGCTACCCACTCCAGTTATTGTGCTGCTGCTAAGTCACTTCAGTCGTGTCTGACTCTGTGTGACCCCATAGACAGCAGCCCACCAGGCTCCCCCCGTCCCTGAGATTCTCCAGGCAAGAACACTGGAGTGGGTTGCCATTTCCTTCTCCAATACATAAAAGTGAAAAGTGAAAGTGAAGTGGCTCAGTCGTGTCTGACCCTCAGCGACCCCCATGGACTGCAGCCTTCTAGGCTTCTCCGTCCATGGGATTTTCCAGGCAGGAGTACTGGAGTGGGGTGCCATTGCCTTCTCCATCAGTTATTCTGGCCTGGAGAATTCCATGGACTGTGTAGTCCATGGGGTTGCAAAGAGTTGGATACAATTGAGTGACTTTCACTTTTTACAGCTTTAATTACCCTCTCTTAGGTCCTTTCTCCAAATACAGTCACATTATGGGTAACGCCAAACATAGTAACTAAGGAGAGAATTCAGTCCATAGCAAATAGTTTTCCTAAGTAAAAATCCTTTCAAAACTAAATTTCTGTTACAGCATAACTGAATGTATATTAAACATTTCAGGATCCAAAGAGAGAAAATACACATTTTGTTTCAGATTTACATAATTTGGAATTATATTAACAATATAAAATCAGTCCCTTAAATATTGCTTTAAATAAATACATAGTATTTTAAAATTACCTTATATACAGAAAAACAAAGAGTGAGACAAATTTGCTGATACAGAAGATGCCTTCGCATCAATGGACCATTAGCAATTTTATCTTATGCTCTACAATAAAGCATGCTGTGTAGAACTGATTGCATTTGAAGTTATTGGTACATTTGAATGCAAACTACCCAACCATAAAAAATGATACTTCCATTTGCTATAAAAATAAATTAGGAGGCAATACTTTGCTGGCAAAGCCATTTGAGCACCTCAGTTCATAACTATTCATGGTACCATTAACAGATGTCTTTACTCGCACTGTGAGCTGCCTTATGATATTGTTGTATTCAGCATTACTTTATAGCTAAAGTGAATGTAGGCAACTTGTTTTAGGATATAATAAAACCTATCCTGATGTAGAGATCCCGAGGGAAATTATACAATAATGTTACCTACATAACTAATTTTCTTCTTATGAAATCATGATTCCCACTACACTTTTAGAGCTATCAAAAGTATTGTTTAACATCACCATTTCCATGTTAATACTTCAGTAAATCACAAAATGTAATGCTTTGTGCAGAAAGTGAGCTATTTCCTATGAGAACATAAGTTTTCGCTTCTAAATTAAAAGTTGCATGAAGTGAATACTAAGCATGTCATATGTTGCTTATTGACACTAAAAGTAATTTTTCCCCCCTTTGAAGAATCACTATTTCTCTAACTTAAGGCATGCTGCTAGTGACTGATCTGTACACTGTAAGATAAATCTCAAGAAAACAAAGGTAAATGCAGCCTTTGCTAATCATCTATATGTATATCCATGGTGGCTCAGACGGTAAAGCGTCTGTCTACAATGCGGGAGACCTGGATTCTATCCCTGGGTTGGGAAGATCCGCTGGAGAAGGAAACAGCAATCCATTCTAGTACTATTGCCTGGAAAATCCCTTGGACAGATGAGCCTGATAAGTTACAGTCCATGGGGTCGCAAAGAGTCGGATACGACTGAGATTCCCTATCACTATATGAAACTTCTAAATGATATTTAAGAATTAAGTACAACTATCTTCAAAAGAGCTGTCATGAATGTACACCCAATGCACACACTCACATACTCACACACTGATATGCCTGTGGAAGCAGCAAATGTGATATAAAATACAAATCATTAGCATTAGTGAAAATCAGTAACAACAATATTTTTTAAACTTTATTTCAAGTCTGAGGTGCAATAAGGGTGTGATTTTAGGGAATGTATTTATTTTTGTTTCTTTACTCCTTACTCTGTAAAATGAAGATAATAATACTCATTCCATGTGAAGATTAAGTTACATAAGAATTATAAGTGAAAGTGAAAGTTAAGTCGCTCAGTCGTGTCTTACCCTCAGCGACCCCATGGACTGTAGCCCACCAGGCTCCTCTGTTCATGGGATTTTCCAGGCAAGAATACTGAAGTGGGTTGCCATTTCCTTCTCCAGGGGATCTTCTCAACCCAGGATTGAACCCAGGTCTCCCACATTGCAGGCAGACGCTTTAACCTTTCAGCTTTCAAACAATAAACTATGTGTTACATGTGCTCAGAAGTTGCTGCCTATATTTTATGATCTTTGAGTTAATTTTTGTCTTTATATTGGTTCCCTAGGACATATGAAATTAAGCACATACTAAAATGAAAATTACCAAAAGACTCAGAAAACTTTTCTTTCTAAATAATGATACGCATCAATTGCTATTTTTTAAAAAATTTGTTACAGCTATTACTTAAGATTGAGCAACTATGTAAATATGCTACACAGCTCTTGATGAATAAAATAAAAATATGCCTCAAAAGATGATGCAAAAGCACCAGGAAATTTAGGTAAAGTTATTTAATAATACATTTTATTTAAAATTGAAGAAAATTAAATATATATTTTTTCTATTATACATAGGTAAAGAGACTTAATTCCTTTATAATTCTCATTTTATTTATGGTGGCAAAGAATACATAGCACAAATTGTACTTTAAAAAAAATCACTTTTAGGTGTGCTATTTAGTGGTATTAGTTGCATTCATTTTTTTGTGTGTGCAGCCATAGCCAGCACTCATTTCCAAAACTTTTTTCTTCTTGCTAAACTGAACTAAGTATTCATAAAATATAACTCATCATCACGCCACCATGAGGTATAGGAAACCATCATCCTACTTATAACTCTATGAATTTGATTACTCTAGGTTCTTCACAAAGGATGAATCATAAAACGTGTGTCATTTTTGACTGATTTACCTAAGTTAGCATAATCTCTTCAAGGTTCATCCATGTTGTGATATGTGTCAGAATTTCCTTTCTTTTTAAAACTGAATATTATATTGCATCTGTACACTGTGTTGTGCTTAGCTGCTCAGTCATGTCTGAATCTTTGCAATCCCATGGACTGTAGCCCACCAGGCTGCTCTGTCTATGGGGACTTCCAGGCAAGAACACTGGAGTGGACATTTTGATGAGGGCCATTCTGACCAGTGTGAGGTGATATCTTTGTAATTATCATTGTAGTTTTGATTTACACTTCTCTAATAATGAGCGATGTTGAGCATCTTTTCATGTGCTTGTTAGTCATCTGTATGTCTTCTTTGGAGACATGGCTTTTTAGGTCTTTTTCCCACTTGCTGATTGGGTTGTTTGTTTTTCTTGTATTGAGTTGTGTGAGTTGCTTATATATTTTGGAAATTAATGCTTTGTCAGTTGTTTCATTTGCTATTATTTTCTCCTATTCTGAGCATTGTCTTTTCACCTTGCTTATAATTTCCTTTGCTGTGCAAAAGCTTTTAAGTTTAATCTGGTTCTGCTTGTTTACTTTTGTTTTTATTTCTGTTACTATAGGAGGTGGGTCACAGAGGGTCTTGCTTTGATTTATGTCATTGAGTGTTCTGTCTGTTCTCCTTTAAGAGTTTTATAGTTTTATAGTATATAAATGCTAGTGAGCATGTGGAGAAAAGGCAACACTCTTGCGCTGTTGGTGGGAATGTAAATTTATAGAGATACTATGGAAGATGGTATGGAGATCCCTTTAAAAACTAGGAATAAAAGCACCATCAGTTCAGTTCGGTCACTCAATCGTGTCTGACTCTCTGTGACCCCATGTATTGCAGCATGCGAGGCCTCCCTGTTCATCACCAACTCCCAGAGTTCTTTCAAACGAATGTCCATCGAGTCGGTGATGCCATCTAGACATCTCATCCTCTGTATTCCCCTTCTCCTCCAACCACAAATCCCTCCCAGAATCAAAGTCTTTTCCAATGAGTCAACTCTTCACATAAGGTGGCCAAAATACTGGAGTTTCAGCTTTAGCATCACTCCTTCCAAAGAACACCAGGACTGATCTCCTTTGGAATGGACTGGTTGGATCTCCTTGCAGTCCAAGGGACTCTCAAGAGTCTTCTCCAACACCACAGTTCAAAAGCATCAGTTCTTCAGCACTCAGCTTTCTTCACAGTCCAACTCTCACATCCATACATGACCACTGGAAAAGCCATAGCCTTGACTAGACAGACCATTGTTGGCAAAGTGATGTCTTTGCTTTTGAATATGCTATCTAGGTTGCTCATAAGTTTCCTTCCAAGGAGTAAGCATCTTTTAATTTCATGGCTGCAGTCACCATCTGCAGTGATTTTGGATCCCCCAAAATAAAGTCTGACACTTTTCCACTGTTTCCTCATCTATTTCCCATGAAGTGATGGAACCGGATGCTATGATCTTAGTTTCTTGAGTGTTGAGCTTTAAGCCAACTTTTTCACTCTCCTCTTTCACTTTCATCAAGAGGCTTTTTAGTTCCTCTTCACTTTCTGCCATAAGGTTGGTATCATCTGCATATCTGAGGTATTGATATTTCTCCTGGCAATCTTGATTCCAGCTTGTGTTACTTCCAGCCCAGCATTTCTCATGATGTACTCTGCATAGAAGTTAAACTAGCAGGGTGACTATATACAGCCTTGACATACTCCTTTTCCTATTTGGAACCAGTCTGTTGTTCCATGACCAGTTCTAACTGTTGCTTCCTGACCTGCATATAGGTTTCTCAAGAGGCAGGTCAGGTGGTCTTGTATTCCCATCTCTTTCAGAATTTTCCACAGTTTATTGTGATCCACACAGTCCAAGGCTTTGCCATAGTCAATAAAGAAGAAATAGATGTTTTTTCTGGAACTCTCTTGCTTTTTTGATGATCCAGAAGATGTTGGCAATTTGATTTCTGGTTCCTCTGCCTTTTCTAAAACCAGCTTGAACATAAGGGAGTTCATGGTTCACGTATTGCTGAAGCCTAGCTTGGAGAATTTTGAGCATTACTTTGCTAACCTATGAGGTGAGTGCAATTGTGCAGTAGTTGGAGCATTCTTTGGCATTGCCTTTCTTTGGATTTGGAATGAAAACTGACCTTTTCCAGTCCTGTGGCCACTGCTGAGTTTTCCAAATTTGTTGACATATTGAGTGCAACACTTTCACAGCATTGTCTTTCAAGATTTAAAATAACTCAACTGGAATTCCATCACCTCCACTAGCTTTGTTCGCAGTGATGCTTTCTAAGGCCCACTTGACTACACATTCCAGGATGTCTGGCTCTAGTTGAGTGAACACACCATTGTGATTATCTTGGTCATGAAGATCTTTTGTGTACAGTTTTCTGTGTATTCTTGCCACCTGTTCTTAATATCTTCTGCTTCTGTTAGGTCCAGACCATTTCTATCCTTTATTGAGCCCATCTTTGCATGAAATGTTCCCTTGGTATCTCTAATTTTCTTGAAGAGATCTCTAGTCTTTCTCATTCTATTGTTTTCCTCTATTTCTTTGCACCATATGATACAGCAATTCCACCCCTAGACATATACCCTGAGGAAACCAAAATTGAAAAAGACAAATATACCCCAGTGTTCATTCCAGCACTATTTACAGTAGCTAGAACATGGAAGCAACCTAGATGTCCATCAACAGATGAATGGATAGAGAAGCTGTGGTACATCTACACAATGGACTATTGCTCACTCATAAAAAGGAACACATTTGAGCCGTTCTAATGAGGTGGATGAACCAAGAACCTATTATACAGAGTGAAGTAAGTCAGAAAGAGAAAGTTAAATACCATTTTCTAGCACATATTTATGGAATCTAGAAAAATGGTACTGTAGAATTTATTTACAGGGCAACAGTGGAGAAGCAGACATAGAGAACAGACTTATGGAGATGGGGAGCAGAGGGTGAGATGTATGGAAAGGGTAACAAGGAAACTTACACTACCATATGTAAAATAGATAGCCAACAGCAATTTGCTGTATGGCTCAGGAAACTGAAACCGAGGCTCTATGTCAGCCTGAAGGGGTGGGATGGGAAGGGAGGTGGAAGGGAGGTCCAAAAGGGAGGGGATATACATATGCCTATGGCTGATTCATGCTGAGGTTTGACAGAAAACAGCAAAATTCTTAAAGCAATTATCCTTCAATTAAAACAAACAAACAATACTGGAGTGGGTTGCCATTTCATCTGCCAGGGAATCTATCCAACCCAGGGGTTCAACCCAGGTGTCTGGCATAGGAGACGAATTATTTACCATCTGAGCCACCAGAGAAGCCCTTATCTGTATATTATATTTGCTTTTCCATTCGTCCATCAATCAACACTTAGGTAGCTTCCACCTTTTGGCAATTGCAAATAATACTTTAATGAACATGGTATACAAAAACTTTTGAGTTCCTGCTTTCAATTAATTGGGTTTAGATCCAGAAGTAAAATTGCTGAATCTTATGGAAATTCTTTTCATACTGGTCATGAGATTCTCAAGGCAAGAATAGTGAAGTGGTTCACAATGACCCACCCATCTTGGGTGGCCCTATGCAGTGTAACTCATAGTTTCATTGTGTAAGACAAAGCTGTGGTCCATGTGAACAGTTTGATTAATTTTCTGGGACTGTGGTTTTCAATCTGTCCACCTTCCACAGATAAGGATAAGAGGCTTATGGAAGCTTCCTGATGGGAGAGACTGACTGTGGTGGAAACTGGGTTTGGTTCTGATGGGCGAGGCCATGCTCAGTAAATCTATAATCCAGTTTTCTGTTGATGGATGAAGCTGTGTTTCCTCCCTGTTGTTTGACCTAAGACCAAACTATGATTAATGAAAGACCAAATTATAATTATAATTAATTAAAAACCAAACTTCTTTAATGAAGATAGTGTTGACCTACTTCAAAAGGTCTCCTACATGCACTGCTTCACTCAGTGCCCCTAACACTGCAGCGTGCCACCACTAACCCATACCTCTGTTGGAGACTACTGGACACACAGGCAAGTCTGGATCAGTCATCTCACATGCCAGCAAAGTAATGCTCAAAATTCTCCAAGCCAGGTTTCAACAGTAAGTGAACCATGAACTTCCAGATGTTCATGCTGGATTTAGAAAAGGCAGAGGAACCAGAGATCAATTGCCAACTTCCACTCGATCATAGAAAAAGCAAGAGAATTCCAGGAAAAAAAAAAAAATCTACCTCTGCTTTATTGATTTCCCCAGAGCCTTTGACTGTATAGATTGCAACACACTGGAAAACTCTTTAAGAGATGGATATACCAGACCTCTTGATCTGTCTCCTGAGATATCTGTATGCAGGTCAATAAGCAACATTTTAGAACCGGACATGGAACAAGAGACTGGTTCTAAATTGGGAAAGGAGCGCATCAAAGCTGTATATTGTCACCTTGCTTATTTAACTTTTATGAAGAGTACATCATGTAAAATGCCAGACTGATGAAGCACAAGTTCGAATCAAGACCGCTGGGAGAAATATCAATAATCTCAGATACACAGATAACACCAAGCTTATGACACAAAATGAAGAAGAACTAAGGAGTCTCTTTATAAATGTGAAAGAAGCAAGTGAAAAAGCTGACTTAAAACTCAACATTCAAAAAAACTAATATCTTGTCATCCGGTCTCATCACTTCATGGCAAATAGATTGGGAAACAATGGAAACAGTGACAAACTATTTTCTTGGGCTCCAAAATCTCTGCAGATGATGACTGCAGCCATAAAATTAAAAGATACCTGCTCCTTGGAAGAAAAACTATGACCAAACTAGACAGCATATTTAAAAGTGGAGACATTACTTTACCAACAAAGGTCCATCTACTCAAAGCTATGGTTTTCCCAGTAGTCATATACGGATGTGAAAGTTAGACCATAAAGAAAGCTGAGTGCTGAAGAATTGATGCTTTTGAACTGCAGTGTTGGAGAAGACTCTTGGGAGTCCCTTGGACAATAAGGAAATCCAAACAGCCCCCTAAAAGAAATCAGTCCTGAATACTCATTGGAAGGACTGATGCTGAAGCTGAAATTGCAATAGTTTGATCCACTGTTGCAAATAACGGACTCATTTGAAAAGATCCTGATGCTGCAAAAGACTGAAGGTGGGAAAAGAGGGAGCTGACAGAGGATTAGATGATTGGATGGCATCACTTACTAGATGGACATGAATTTGAGTAAACTCCAGGAGTTGGTGATGGACAGGGAAGTCTGGCATGCTGCAATCCATGGAGTCACAAAGTCGGACACAACTGAGTGACTGAAGCGAACTGATGCAAATTCTATTTTTAGCTTTTAAAGGAACCATCACATTATTTTCCATAGCTGCTGCACAATTTTTGCATTCCTACCAGCAGTGTGTAAGGGTTTCAGTTTCTCCACATTCTTGCCAACATTTGCTACTTTCTACTTTTTTGATAATAGCTATCCTAACGGATTTCCTAATTTCATTTTTTTCATGAACTCATTGCCTATTTATATATTTTCTTCCATGCAATGTCTATGTAAGTTTTAAAATAGCACACAAAAATATGTGCCATTTATTGTATGTCATATATATCTCTATAAATCTTTATTATTTTTAGAAACAATCTTGAAAAGAGCTCAAACTCAAATCGTTTTGTAAGTAAAATCTCTTAAACTTTCAGAAAATGCTATATTTACAAACTATTATCTAAAGAAGAAATATAAAAATGCTGTGTCAATTAATTCAACGTAGGTAGTCAAGTTAAAAAACCTCCACAGATGGTCTCCCCAAATGTCCAATTACTTAATATTACAAATTAAATAAAAAATTAGAAAAAATCAGAAAATCAAATCCACAACCATATAAAAGCAATAAGCAAATTATCCAGTATATATTTTTGAGTGCTTAAAAACATATTGCATCCTATTTTACATAGTGGAGTGAAAAACTTCATCAACACAGGCAGCCTTTACCCACATGGAGCTTTATGAAATTTATAATCTAGTGGTGTCACCACATCCAAACATACTGCTAAGAGCATGAAAGGCTAATCAATCAAGAGATGATGAGGTGCTGGGGAAAGGAATAGCGACTTTATTTGGAAAATCATTAGACCTAGAAGATATATATGAATTACATATATTTATGACATATATAGCCATGTGTTGGGGGCTTCCTTCCTAGGGTGTAGCAGTAAAGAAACTGCCTGCCAATGCAGGAGACACAAGAGATGCCTTGAGTCAGAAAGATCCCCTGGAGGAGGACATGGCAACCCACTCCAGTATCCTTGCCTGGAGAATCCCATGGACAGAGGAGACTGGTAGGCTACAGTCCATAGGGCTGCAAAGAGTTGGACGCAGCTGAAGCGACTTGACATTCAAGCATGCATGCACAAATACGTACAATTATTTACTTATTCTAATTTGAAATATATTGAAAGTCAGTTGATAAAAATGAACATTCATTCTTTCTCCATACTTTTCCTGAACAAGGATTAGAATTATATGCCCTTAATTTCAAAGCAAGTTAACAATAAATTAGTGATAAAATGATAAAATAATAGTATAAAAGTCAGAGATAAGATATGATGGGTAACAATCATTAAAAACTGCTATTTGCTATATTTATCTTGCCTGGAGAATCCCAGGGATGGGGAGCCTGGTGGGCTGCCATCTCTGGTGTCACATAGAGTCATACACGACTGAGATGATTTAACAGTATGGATAAATATTTTAAAATTGGAATCAGCATACATATTTTGGATACAATAGAGATTTGCAATACAATATTTTCCACAAAAAGTGTATAAAGACATAAAATGCAGAGCTTCTTTAAAAAATAAAATACAAAAAAAAATATTTATTAAAATATAGCATTGACTTTCAAAAATTAAACAGTATGGACACCTGTAAAAGAATAAACTAAAAATCAAATAAAATCCTACCACAGAAATTTCCTTTATATTTATAGACCTAGAGTAATTCCAAAGAGAATATATTTAAAAAACTGTAAATGTATCTATATATACATGTACATATATTATATGTTTTATATTATATATACTTTAGAATTCCTAAATATATCAACAGAGAGCTACATGTACATATTTATAACTTTATTATACTATGGTTATATTATTATATCCATAATTCTAATAATATGTAAATATATTTAAAAAGTGCAGGCCCAGGGGACTACTCTGGTGGTCCAGTGGTTAAGAATCTGCCATGCAATGCAGGGGACGCAGGTTCAATCCGCGGTTGGAAAACTGGTATCCCATATGACTCAGAGCAACTAAGACAGCGAGCCACAGCCAGCAAGTCTGTCACCACAATGAAAAATCCTGCATCCCTCAATGAATCCCCCACATGCCACAACCAAGACCTGATGCAACCAAAGAATATTAGAATAGCACATAATACACAAATCAATCCTCTTAAAGTGGAAATACTACATGTATTTTTGTATGCTGTGATTTGTTTTCTCTAACCTATTTTGTTTCATAATTCTTTCTATATCAGTATCTTTCAGTTTTACTTTTAAATACCTGAACAATTTTCCATAATATCAGCATACTAAAAGTTATTTAACCACTTATACGTATACAGGAGTGTTAAGTTGTTTCAGTCATGTTCAATTCGTTGTGACCCCATGGACTGTGGCCTTGCAGCCTTCTCTGGCCTGGAATTCTCCAGGCAACAATCCTAGAGTAGGTTACCATGCCTACTTCCAGGAGATCTTCCTGACCCAGGGATAGAACCTGAATCTCCTGCAACTCCTGCATTAGCAGGTAGATTCTTTACCACTGAGCCATTGGGAAGGCCCAACCACTTACATAGACATGGAAAATTAGTATTTTGATTTTTCAGGAAGCACTCTAGTGACAATACAAATATATGCAATGGCATTTGTCCTTTTCTTATTAAGCTGATTTTAAAATATCTGCAAACCTCCACCAAATATCAGAAGATATTTAGGATTCTCATTTTTAAACTTCATCATTGTATGTCAAGATATTTTTAGTTTATTTGTTTTTCACCCATTTCATTATTCCACCCTTTAAAATGGAGCAGGATCCTATAGTCTTGCCCCTACATGTCCTCCAGCCTGCCTTTTGTCTGTGGAAAAACTTTGGCTAAAGAGTAAGTTTAATCAGGGAAGTGAGAAAATACAGAAAGAAAGGAAAAGAGTCAAAGTAGACCACATAATAATAATGTGGTAACAATTTTGTGATTATTAATAATAATTGTATTCATAATAGGTAATAATAATTAGGCATAGTCAACAACCTTCAGTTCCTCCTCAAGGGCTATAGATAATATTCCAAGCCATATCCTGTGAGTTGTCTTACATATACTGAAACCTCCATCAGGTGGGAGAAGCTAATTACATAGTGACCAGACTATAGCCATGACATAAGCTGCCACAGTTCCAAGAATTAGCCTCAAGGAAATGAGAACAAACCATCCCTGGAACTGAAGATTAACTGTACCTAAAATAACCAAGATAACACTGGTCAGACCACCCATGACCAATTTCCAGATGACCATCTGGAGCTGCCTGCACTGCTTCTGCATGTAGCTCTCTCCTTCTGTCTATAAAAGCTCTTGCCCTGATTGTCCGTGGGTGAGTGGGCCTTTGGATACATATCTGCCCTCCCTGCTCAGTTGCTGGCATCTGAAATAAAATTAACTTGCCTTTCCACCAATAGTCTCTTTAATGGCTTTTGAGCGGCACGTAGCCAGACCTTGGTTCAGTAACAGATTTTGGTGTGCAATGTGGGGCTCTGTTCTCTTGGTGTAAGGTTTCTCTGTGTCTCCCCAAAGAGACAAGTTGGTAAGTGGCGAGCGGCCAGCTGCTCATAGCTAGCCAGCCCCATGACTGGGATTTTAGTGGTCATTCCCAGCAGCTGCCAAAACCATTTGTTTGAGGATTCTTCCTGTTTCTCCCCTGCTCTGCACTGGCTGCTGACTTTTGCTTTTAGTTGGCAGAAATGAAAAGTGAATTGGGGATCAACTGATGCCGGGAGAATTATCAATAACCTCTAATATGCAGATGACACCACCCTTATGGCAGAAAGTGAAGAGGAACTCAAAAGCCTTTTATGAAAGTGAAAGAGGAGAGTGAAAAAGTTGGCTTAAAGCTCAACACTGAGAAAACTAAAATCATGGCATCTGGTCCCATCACTTCATGGGAAATAGATGGGGAAACGGTGGAAACAGTGTCAGACTTTATTTTGGGGGCTCCAAAATCACTGCAGATGGTGATTGCAGCCATGAAATTAAAAGATGCTTACTCTTTGGAAGGAAAATTATGACCAACTTAGACAGCATATTGAAAAGCAGAGACATTATTTTGCCAAAAAAGATCCATCTAGTCAAGGCTATGGTTTCTCCAGTGGTCACATATGGATGTGAGAGTTGGACTGTGAAGAAAGCTGAGTGCGGAAGGATTGATGCTTTTGAACTGTGGTGTTGGAGAAGACTCTTGAGAGTCCCTTGGGACTGCAAGGAGATCCAACCAATCCATCCTAAAGGAGATCAGCCCTGTGTGTTCATTGGAAGGACTGATGCTGAAGCTGAAACTCCAGTACTTTGGCCACTTCATGTGAAAAGTTGGCTCATTTGAAAAGACCCTGATGCTGGGAGGGATTGGGGGAAGGAGGAGAAGGGGATGGCAGAGGATGAGATGGTTGGATGGCACCACCAACTCGATGGATGTGAGTTTGAGTGAACTCCGGGAGTTGATGATGGACAAGGAGGCCTGGAATGCTGATTCATGGGGTCAGAAAGAGTCGGACACAACTGAGCGACAACAGAACTGAACTGATGAACTCCTAGACTGGGTAAGTCTACAGGAGAGGAGCCAGGCAACCTTCCTATATGTGAACATTTGGGTATTTGTGTCGTTTGGGCATTTTGCCAATTTGGTTTTAATGTCTGTCTACAATTGAGGACTGTTTATGTTGGGGAAATGTTTGTTTGGAACTGTGACTTGTCACCCTCGGAGAGCGTTTGTGATTTGGAGTGCAAGTGAATTGTCTACCTGTGTGCCTAGTACCTTTGTTGTTTTATGTAAAATGGGAAGTTCAGGTTCAATTCATTGAGAAATATTTTATCTATGACTAAAGAAAAAGAAAGATTTTTAACCAATATTTGGCAACAGTACTCTTTAGACTGAAGAAAATCCATTAAGATGAAACTCTTGAAATTCCAAAACTTGTTCTTTTTGCTTATGCAGGTAAAGAAACCTAGCTTGATAAAATTTCTGATATATACTTAATCTATTTCTGTATGTATTGATGTGAGAATGCAGAAAATGTCTATGTGTATAAATAGTCTTCAAAACATATTAATAAGGTTAAGATTTATTTTCTAGTTAGGTAAAATAAGAAATCACTTGTACCACCAAAATACATTTTAAGATATCAGTTCTCAAATTCCATTTTGATGATATATTATTTAATGACTTTGCAAAGCTGCCTGTCCATTTTAAAAGAATTAGCACTTCATTCTAATTGAAATATACATCAAGTGGGTATCTAATTCAATGATTACTGGAAGCCAAAAACCCATTTTTGCACTTTACCATATTTCAGTTTCTTATAATGATTCGTTACAAAGCAGTACAATAAAAACATTGTAGTACCTCTTGTTCCAAAATTAACAAGGTGCTCGATTAAACAGTCCAGATTCTTTTTAATTGCTCCATTCACATATCAAGAGATGTTCTCTTACCATTTCTTGACACTGGAACTAGAAAATCATCAGTCTTAAGTTAGATTTGACTTTATGCTGATCCAAAGCAAAAGTAAATACAGATATAAGCATGTGTACTAACATTTTGTGACAATATGAATTGTAATTTTATAGAAGTATAGCTTAATGAAACAACAAAAACAATGCCCAGTAGAGCCTGAATATCCAAAGGAATAATTTTAGTGTAATCTAGAGCAGGCTTCCCAGCTGGTGCAGAAGAATCGACCTGCCAAAGCAAGAGAGCTGGAGTCTCACAAAGCCTAAATCCACACGTGCCCATTGCTGCCTTTCTCATCTTGGGCTCAGGATTGTCTTGCCAAAACACACTGGTTGTTGGAAGAGTTCCTTTCCTTGCTCGTTCACTGATAACTGTTAGTATGAAGCTGCTCTCACCAATTAGAAACTGTTCTTTCCCCATAAGGAATTCCCATCATGGCTGCTTGCTTTCCTCCAGATTAGCAGGACGTCTTTCTTAATTCTTCCTCTGATGCCAGTCAAAGAAAACTCTTTGGGTTGACTGTCAACTCCACCAAGAATAGTGTCTGTTTTTCCACACAGCACAACATAATCACAAGAGTGATAGCCCATTATGTTCACAAGTTCTGCCTCTGCAAGGGGAATATAGGAGACAGAATCTGGGGGTTGTTTTAGCTTTCTGCCTATATGTATTACAGGTATAATCATATTATAAACAAAGTTCTCAGCTTTTCCCACCTTTTAATATAGCTCAAATACATAGGTAATAAAACAAAACAACATATATTTAATAACTACTGACTAAGTTGTATATCTTAATATAAGTTAGAAAAATTTCCACTCTATGGCCTATGTTAAATTTCTCATGAGTTTCACATTTTTTAACTGGTTCAAATTAGAGTAAACCAATTATAATATCATTGCTTTTATTAATCTCGTTTTTTTTTTTTTCCCTTTTGGTCTGAAATGTTTTTAAGTAAAGACTTTCCAGTTTTCACTGAGGGAAAGTCTTTAAATTGGGATTATAATCCTTTTTTTTTCCTTAGGAAATAAAAAAAAAAGTTGTCATAAGTGAAAACTTTAAAATTATTTCTGTTGGATATCTAGAATCTTGTGCCTCGGAGTACTCATGTGCTTAGAAATTCTATGTAAGATTTATTACTTAAATATATATATATATATGTATGTATCTCTAACTCTTTCTGTAAGTGTGAGAAAGATTTTTGTTACTGTTTTTTCATTTCTTCTTTGTTGATTCCCAGAAGTTATTTAGAATAAAAAATGTTAGTTTCACAAAGATAAAAGGGAAGTAATTGGAGGACAAGCTGAGTCTATCAAGCTTGTGAAGCAGTGTGGAAACATCTCCTTAACAGTGATTCAGCAGTGTCCTGACTGGGGGAGCTAGGGAATCCATTTATAGCAATTTAGAAATTGGCCACAATGGGGCTCATGGCTGACACAGACGTGTTCAGATTGGTAAACTAGATAGGTTGCTATAATATTCTGCTCCTTTGTCTTGAAATGTGTTTGTCTGAAAGAGTTTTCATCAAATTTAAACTTAAACACATTTTCAGTATTGAAAGTTTATGGTTTCTTTTGCAGGAAGAAGCAGCTATGATATAGAACACAGAAAATTATATGTTCTGGTGTCATGTTATATAAGGGATTGGTCATCACAGCAGTTATAAAGGGGGTTGTATAGTAAAAGGTAGAACATATTACAGTCGAAACTTCAGAGTATGCACAAACACTAGTAACTTAAAAAAATGTTTCTATGTTTGCCATTTCAAACTAGAAAATAAAAAGGAAATTTTAAAAAAAACCTTCCCCAAACAAGTGTCCAAATTTGCATCATCGTTTGAGTTCCTATTTTGTAAATATTGTAATCACTGAAATAGCAGCATTTTTACACAATTAGTCACAGTATTAGCTATTTCATTTCTAGATGAAAGCTTTAAGTTTACATATTTATATTTGATGAAGTTTGGTTAATATCCATTGTAGGTAAATGCCTGGAAGATTTGTGGTTAGCACTTAAACGTTTTGTTCATAGGTAACTAGTGTGGAAAATGTTCCATGTGTTAACAAGTATGCATAACTACCTAGAAAAATATAAAGCACAAGGAAATTGTGTAACAGATATATCAAGTCCTTTAGTTTTTGAAAAAAAATACTAATTTTCAAAAATTAAAATACTGTACAAATGCTTTTTCATTACTTATAATTTATACTGGTTATGTTTTGCTGTTTGTTTGAAATGAGACACCTACACTCTTAAGGTATGTTCTTAAAATACTATATGCGCATGACTACAGATACAAATGGAGTTGGAGAAAACTCGTGAGAGTCGCTTGGACTGCAAGGAGATCCAACCAGTCCATTCTGAAGGAGATCAGCCCTGGGATTTCTTTGGAAGGAATGATGCTAAAGCTGAAACTCCAGTACTCCTCATGCGAAGAGCTGAGTCTTTGGAAAAGACTCTGATGCTGGGAGGGATTGGGGGCAGGAGGAGAAGGGGACAAGAGAGGATAAGATGGCTGGATGGCATCACGGACTTGATGGACATGAGTCTGAGTGAACTCCAGGAGTTGGTGATGGATAGGGAGGCCTAGCATGCTGCGATTCACAGGGTCGCAAAGAGTCGGACATGACTGGGCGACTGAACTGAACTGAACTGACAGATGCAAATGATAGAAATGAAGTTTAATGAACTGTTCCATTGGACTTGGATAAACTGGGATTTGTCTCTAAAATTATGATTCCTACTATAAATACTAAAACTTCTTTGTGACAAAGAATTGATATTTCAGGAGACAATATTTTCTCTTAAATATATTGCTAAATCTTGATTACTTGATTAGAATAGGGCTGGAATACTGAACCTTTGCCTGGCCTTTAAAAACATCGCTCTTTTAAGTTTATTGATGCTTTTGTTATTACTAGTATCATTATTAGCTATTTACAGTGCTTAGTGAAAGAGCTTTTAAAAATTTTAAGAATACCAGAGAGGGTATTCAAAGTTATTGAAAAGTCCCTAATTGTAAATAAGGAAGTTCTTAGTGTTCATTTGCAGATTCATTCTGTGTCTTTTAAAGAAGATTTAACTGGCTTCAATAAAAGTATAACTGATGCTGTTTAGCACTTTGGGCATTACTGGAGGTTTTGATGCGAAGCAAACTGATTTATTTTCACCATTTTTTGGCTGGCTGAGAGCAGTGATGTGGAAATGATATTCTTGGACTAATCTGAGCTGCTGTAAACAGTCAGTTGTTATGTATCACCTTGTCAGAGTTTAGCAGTTATGTAATTTAGTAGGTATGTTATTCAGAGCTTATAGCATGAATGTTAATTATGTATACATAAAAACACAAAGTGGGAAAAAGACTATCTACTGAGATCATCAGAAACTTAAAAATATATTCTAGTAACTTCCTTAATGCCTAATATATTTCTTAGAATACTGTAAATGCCATGATTTGAAATTTAAGAAAATAAAAGTTTCAATTACACCAAAATCTGTGACAAATTTTCCTTTCAAATTAAGTCTTCTTTTTGATGACTGTTGACTTTAAAAATATATTAATTTCTTAAACCTGTGAACCAGTTTACAAAGCACAGTTTTAAACATCAATTTGATCACTGTTCAAGAAGGCATTTTGAATGCACTATTGCTATGTATGAGGATATAAAATCAAACACCTATGAGACGAGGTGTTTTTTCAGCATGACCTTATGATGTTCTCACTGAAAAAAGATAAAAGCAGCCCCTGACAGCATCTATTCGAGATAACATGTTCCTTAGTCCCCGAATCTCTACCCTGGGAAGATAAACACAGAATTGTATTTGCTGCTAAGTCGCTTCAGTCGTGCCCAGCTCTGTGTGACCCCATAGATGATAGCCCAGCAGGCTCCCCTGTCCCTGGGATTCTCCAGGCAAGAATACTGGAGTGGTTTGCCATTCCCTTCTCCAATGCATGAAAGTGAAAAGTGAAGTCACTCAGTCGTGTCTGACTCTTAATGATCCCATAGACTGCAGCCCACCAGGCTCCTCATCCATGGGATTTTCCCGGCAAGAGTGCTGGAGTGGGGTTAGACATCTCTAATTGGCTATCGACTCTGGGTCATGGTCACAAGAGGTGTTTCAGTAACCTACATGTCTGATGAGTTCTATCAGGTTCTATCAGTTGTCCTGAACAGTTGACTAAAAAAACAACAAAATCAGTTATCCAGGCCATTCATGTGTATGTAGATAGAAAGATTTATGATAAGTGTAACAAAGAAAACTATTTTAGTCTTAAAGTGCCTGCTCATGTTTTGAGCCGCAAGTAGTTTCAGCACTGAGTAAATGTCAGAGAAGTTGAGAAACTATTGCTTGCAGCAGCTAATAAAACTCATAAATATCCTTAATTACATTAATGATTGGCCTGGAAATATTCCACATGGCATATAGTGTGTCCAGATCAGAAGAATCTACCTTCTTGAAATATAATACACCCTAAATAATATAGTTTCTTCTTATAGAAGTGTAACTCTTGTTGTTTAAATTGTCTCTCCTAAATAAAATGGTAGATAGATAAATGGAATTCATCTCAGAGGTCACTTCATCCTTCAAACATAGCTGTTGAGCACCAAATACTGCATAAGTGTAGATGTTTGATCTTTTACTAATAGTTCGTAAAAGAGTGCATCAGTCAACTTCTGAGATGGAGATTCCAGAAATATTGTGACTTCCCCAGGAAATAATGCAACAGGTGTTGACTATCTTGTTTTAAAGGGTCACAGTAAGCAGAACACATCATTACAACTATAAAATATGTAGCCTCAACTGATCCTGAAGATAAGATAGTATTTGTATTCTATACCATAGGAGAGTAAATACTAACAATTTTATTGATAGCTCTGAGGTTCTGAGAAAACCCTCTCTTCCACTGTTTTTCTTGGCTGAAAGGATAGGAGTACTTATTATAAGTCCTAGTACAACCTGTGATGCATCATTTCTCTAGTTAGGGCTTTCAGAGCACATTACAAATGCCTGATGAGGGTTTTAATGGGTCTATGTGAATCCTGAGAGGATTAGCGCCAGTAATTTTGTCACAACCTGTGGACTTTGGCCCTCAATGAATCTGTATGTCCTGGAAGTCTTTAATTTGGGTTTTATGTAGACACAAAGATAGCAGAAATCAATATTCAAACCTAAATGCTAAACTAATGCTGACTAGGGAAATCCTCAGAGATTTCAAGGAAGAGATCATCAGGATACCATTTAATTGTGGAATTCCATCATCTCAGGTGATCTCTCTCATAAATAAACCAGAATTCTTTCACAAAGGATAAAAATGTGGTTAAAAGTTTGCAGGTAAACTTTACAAACTGAGGTGAGTTAATGTCTAAAATTTTTCAAAGATAGCCATCATGTTAGTAGATTACTGACCATGGAGAGGAGTTTTTCAAATGAAAAAGTTTAAGATTGTATGCAGTGAGCATATCACTACATACTTTGCACACTTTTAACATTTTCAGAAATAGTTTCTTATGAGTTTAAGGGTAAAATGGGTACTCAGATACATGTCTGCACTCCCTTGGGTCTTCTCTGTCCTTGAACCATCTTCTTTATTTCTTTCTAGCTTTTGGCATAGTACAATTCTTTTGCCATTCCCATTCTGCTAACAATATCTATAGTTGTCTTTATCACAAAGTTCCCTCCTCTGGCCCTTAAAGATTAGAGTGTGAGCATCTAGTGAGCATCTAATTATTTTATCTGAAAGCTGCCAGTTTATTGTCTTAGTCTGCTTTTGTTATGAGACTGTTTCAAATGTTTAGCAAAACTTGAAAATCTAGCAATGGGCAATTTATGATTCTCATTTTTCTTGGTTAAGAATATTCACCAAATGTTAGGAAATAGCTGTAGTCATACCTGTATTAGAGTATAGTCTTATGTTCTGTGTAAAAGTGTTAAGGATCTGCTCTAAAATCTGATGAATTACCTATCCACCTAGCTTCACAAGAGTGACTATGTGGATGTGTGCTCGTTTGCTCACTCATGTCTGACTCTTTGAGACACCATGGAATGCAGCCTATCAGGTTCCTCTGTCCATGGGATTTCCCAGGTGAGAATACTGGAATGGGTCGCCATTTCCTCCTCCAGGAATCTTCCAGACCTAGGGATTGAACCTAAGTCTCCTGCATTGGGCAGATGAGTTCTTTACCTCTGAGCCACCAGGTAAGTCCTGATTTATGGATAACCTCCCCACTCAGGTCCCATCCCTGTGTCAGGAAGACCCTCTGAATGAGGAAATGACAACCCACTTCAGTATTCTTGCCTGGGAAATCTTCAACCCATAGTGACCCAAAAGAGTCCAACATGACTGGGTGACTAAGCATGCAAGCTCCCTATGTTGCCCAGCTCCAAGTTTTTCAGCTTTTCTACACCTCTCTAATTTCCTGTAATATTTGGAGACACTTAAATTATTCTCAGATCTTACTAATCTGCCTTCTTTTTTTTTTTTTCCCTGACGATCCTATAGATCTATAAATATATAATGTAGATCTAGGATCTTTTAATTTATTTTATATTTTATATTTACTTTGCCACAGTTTTGGAAAAAAATTTAAATGGCTTTCAGATAAGACTAAGATCAAGATTTAAATTCTACCTTAAGGAGTTATGGGCTTCACTGGTGCCTCAGAGGGTAAAGAATGTGCCTGCAATGCAGGAGACCCAGGTTTTATTCCTAGGTTGGGAAGATCCCCTGGACAAAGAAATGTCCAGTATTCTTGCCTGGAGAATTCCATTGACAGAAGAGCCTAGTGGGTTACTGTCCGTGTGGTCACAAATAGTCAAACACAACTAAGCAACTTTAACTTCCACTTTTAAAGGAGTTACTGTATTCTGAAAGAGATTTTACTTTAAGAGGCAATTGATCTTTGAAGCATCCTGGACAAGTAGATCCATGGAAAAGGAAATGACAGCCCACTCCAGTATCCTTGCCTGGAGAATCCCATAGATGGAGGAGTCTGGTGTGCTACAATCCATGGGGTCGCAAAGAGTCCAACACGATAAGTAGATGGGATTGGCACAAAATGTATTTGACTCATGATTCTCATCCAATCCCTTCTCTGAGAATGCTAGGATTTGCAGGACTTTTCTTTTGATTAAATCACTAGTGCTTTAATAGATAGTTAATAGTGAATCTCTTCAACTATTTTCATTTTAAAATATTACTAGAAATTTGAGATTAAAAAAGAAATCAGAAATAATTTAACAAAATTGAGTGATTTTGGATAAATATTTATAAATATATCTTAATATATAACTTTTTTGGGGGTTGAACATTATATAGTGATAGCTTCAAGGCTAGTCAAGGGATTTTTCCAAGGCTCCACATTTAGTAACTGCTGTAAATGCTCCACATTGGTAAATCCAGAAGTCACCGTGTATATACTATTTTAGAGCCAGATTTCTGAGTTGCTTTTATTATACTGCATTCTCATATTGCTGTTTTTCCAATCCTTTCATACTACTAGTCAAACTGTTTATCATTGTATTTAATTATTTGTAGAGCAGACCTAACCAACAAAAATTTCTGCAATAGTGGAATTACTCTATATATACTCTTTTCAATGTATATAGAGTTGAAGCTGAAACTGCAATACTCATGAGAAGAGTTGATTCATTGGAAAAGACCCTGATGCTGGGAGGGATTGGGGGCAGGAGGAGAAGGGGATGACAGAGGATAAGATGGCTGGATGGCATCACTGACTTGATGGACATGAGTTTGAGTAAACTTCAGGAGTTGATGATGGACAGGGAGGCCTGGCATGCTACGATTCATGGGATTGCAAAGAGTCGGACACGACTGAGTGACTGAACTGAACTGAACTGAACTCTTTTCAAAATGATAGCTATCAGCAATTTATGACTTTTGAGCACTTGAGATATGACTATTGGTACTATGACATAAAATTTTAAATTATGCTTATTTTTTATTAAATATAGATAGTCACATGTGGCTAGTGACCATCAGTAAGTATACTGCTTTTCCTTGAAGCATTGTTCTTCAAATAAAAATGAGATGTGCAATTAATAAAACAATTGTTAGCAGAATGTATAAAAATAAAAGTGAAAATATAAAAGGATAGATTCCTTGATCCTTTGTGTTACATTTTACGGCCTATTATGCATTGTAACATACTGGTCAAGAGGAGGGCTATTGTACAATACTTGTATTTTATTTTCATATATTTTTCTCAAATAAGGATAATATTTTAAATAGCAGTTTTGATCATTTTTTGAATTCTTAGACACTTGTAAGATATAGCCATGGATATAAATGCAGTCATACATCTACATGTATATATATATAT
Source organism: Nanger dama (assembly GCA_917880005.1). NCBI lineage: Eukaryota > Metazoa > Chordata > Mammalia > Artiodactyla > Bovidae > Nanger > Nanger dama. The sequence goes on from CAKJTW010000001.1 coordinate 99,518,354, forward strand.
ATGTGTATATATATACACATATATAAATGTAGATATAAATATTTTTTATATTCTCCCTTTAAGATATTCCATCATTATCAATTACTCATAAAATTAAAATTCAAAATAAAATATTAATGGTCTTCATATTTGTACTGACTAATTGTAGCAGTTTTTATTAATCACATTTTTAAAACCTTTATATTAACATAACTGTCAGTGTCTCTTCACTTCTTTTCTTCTCTAAATTCAAACTTCTATAAGCCACAGTTTCCTACATTTCTTTCAGCACATTTTATATTTCTCATAGTTCTATATTAGCTTTTGTGTTTTGTGAATTGAGTCTTCAGACATTTAAAATAAATTCATTTACCACATGAATGGCTTCTTTTATTTTTAATCCAATAAACAGTAGTGTTTTTAAAAAGATAAAATATTTGCTCAAATGGGAATTCTATATATTTCAAACTTTAGTTTTTCCTAACCAATGGTGTTAATTATTGGAATATAATTTTTATTATCATGGTTATATCTGCTTAGTAGCTCTGTAATGAGATGTCTGTTTTAGACAGTAGATAAATCATTTATTTTATTGAAGGACTAAAACTTACTTGGTTTGAGTAATTTAAAAATTAATCTACTATGAATACAGTATGATATTCAGATGTAATCTTTCAATATGAGGAAAGGTGGGATCATGGAGAAGTCCTGAAACATACGATTTAACTTGAAAGACAATCTAATGCAGCTGTAATAGTAAATTTGCTTTGTGAGATGATATATCTCTTTACCAACAAGCTATTTTATCCTCAGAGATTGTGATTAGACATTTAATTAACTCAAGCTGAAGCTGTCAAGATTTCAAATTATGTATTATTGTTTATCAACAAAATAATGAACTTATCTAAATGAGTTAAGCAGCTGTAAAATCATAACAGACTCCAACAGAAATTCCCCTCCATTTATCATCAATATATGTTCTGTACATATGAGTACTGTAATAAAAACTGAATATATAATATTTAAATTAATGAAAATTTCTTCTAAAGCATAAGATATATATTGTAATGAATTATCTATTAAATGAAGGCAAATCACTTAAATATCCATGCTGAAAATATTTTAAAACCTCCAACTTATGATTTCCTGAAAAATAATCATTTTAATCATAGACAAAAACCAATGTAATTTGTTTAAAATGGTCCACATTTTACTACTATAGACTTTTAAAAGGAAAAGTCAAGCCACATAGAGGAGAAATATTTTTGTACTGAATACACTGACAAAGATTGAGGTAACCAGAGTAAGTACTTCAACATATCAGTGGAGAAAAGATAAAGAATCCATAAGTAATGGGGAAAGATATGATTAGGTATTTCACAGTAAAGAAACTGTAAATGGACTATCATGCTTGGGAAATAAAATGGTTAATTACTGAAATGAAAATTAGGTGATACAGAGAAATTTTATTATGCCCACTAAATTAGGGGCAAAAAGTTGATTTTGTAAAACAAATATTGAATCGATTGTGAAACAACAGAATGTCTTATATAGGGTCAGAGGATTATCAAGTATACTTGCTCACTTTTAAAGCTTTCTAGAAAAGGCAATGGCACCCCACTCCAGTACTCTTGCCTGGAAAATCCTATGGGCAGAGGGGCCTGGTAGGCTGCAGTCCACGGGGTCACTAAGAGTCAGAGAGGAATGAGCAACTTCATTTTCACTTTTCCCTTTTAGGCATTGGAGAAGGAAATGGCAACCCACTCCAGTGTTCTTGCCTGGAGAATCCCAGGGACGGGGGGAGCCTGGTGGGCTGCAGTCCATGGGGTCACACAGAGTCGGACACGACCGAAGCGACAGCAGCAGCAGCAGAGAATTTTCAGGGAGCACACTTGCCAAGACGTGTATTATGATTTTTTGTCGTAGTTGTTACATTTTTAAAGCAACAGAGTACCTACTGCTGATGTCATTCATGACCTCAGGATTCTTTCGCCTTTACCCTGAATGTCCAGGCCTGGCATATCTAACATAAAGTATTAATTTTTGTAATCATTGCTCTAGGCCCTGTTTCAAAAGAAGCCTTACTGAAATATCTAATAAGATTCAACTAGAATGTAACTTTAGGCTCTACCAATGTCACTCATGAACACAAATCCCTGAAGAATTCTCAAACATGTGCACTGGAAGATCATATAATGTTATTCAAGGCAACATTTTTGTAATATAATGAAACTAGTAAAATTCTCTGTCAAATCTACATTAATAACGCAAGTCAAGTTATATAAGAGTATACACATCAGTGTTTAATGAATGACAGTCACATGTAGCTACATGGTTATATTTAAAAATCAAAATGTTGAATAAAAATGTCACAGAAAAACTCACAGAACATTATTGTGTTTATTTAATGTTCAAAATAAGGTATTAAAAAAAAAAAAAAAACTTGCTTCAGTTCAGTTCAGTCACTCAGTCATGTCTGATATTTTGTGACCACATGAAGTGCAGCACACCAGGCCTCCCTGTCCATCACCAACTCCCAGAGTTGACTCAAAATCATGCCCATCGAGTCCATGATGCCATCCAGCCATCTCATTCTCTGTCATCCCCTTCTCCTCTTGCCCCCAACCCCTCCCAGAATCAGAGTCTTTTCAAGTGAGTCAACTCTTCGCATGAGGAGACCAAAGTACTGGAGTTTCAGCTTTAGCATCACTACTTCCAAAGAACACCAAGGACTGATCTCCTTTAGAATGGACTAGTTGGATCTCCTTGCAGTCCAAGGGACTCTCAAGAGTCTTCTCCAACATCACAGTTCAAAAGCATCAGTTCTTCAGTGCTCAGCTTTCTTCACAGTCCAACTCTCACATCCATACATGACCACAGGAAAAACCATAGCCTTGACTAGACGGACCTTTGTTGGCAAAATAATGTCTCTGCTTTTGAATATGCTGTCTAGGTTGATCATAACTTTCCTTCCAAAGAGTAAGCATCTTTTAATTTCATGGCTGCAATCACCATCTGCAGTGACTTTGGAGCCCAAGAAAATAAAGTGAGCCACTGTTTCCCCAGTTTCCCCATCTATTTCCCATGAAGTGATGGGACCAGATGCCATGATCTTATTTTCCTGAATGTTGAGCTTTAAGCCACCTTTTTCACTCTCCTCTTTCACTTTCATCAAGAGGCTTTTTAGTTCCTCTTCACTTTCTGCCATAAGAGTGGTGTCATCTGCATATCTGAAGATATTGATATTTTTCCCGGCAATCTTGATTCCAGCTTGTGCTTCTTCCAGCCTAGCATTGCTCATGATGTACTCTGCATATAAGTTAAATAAGCAGGGTGACAATATACAGCCTTGACGCACTCCTTTTCCTATCTGGAACCAGTTTGTTGTTCCATGTCTGGTTCTAATTGTTGTTTCCTGACCTGCATATAGGTGTTTCAGAGGCAAGTCAGGTGGTCTGGTTTTCCTATCTCTTGAAGAATTTTCCACAGTTTCTTGTGATCCATACAGTCAAAAGCTTTGCCAAAGTCAATAAAGCAGAAGTCGATGTTTTTCTGGAACTCTCTTGCTTTTTTGATGATCCAGCAGCTGTTGGCAATTTGATCTCTGGTTCTAAAACCAGCTTGAACACCTGGAAGTTCATGGTTCATGTATTGCTGAAGCCTTGCTTGGTGAATTTTGAGCATTACTTTGCTAGTGTGCGAGATGAGTGCAATTGTGTTGTAATTTGAGCATTCTTTGGCATTACCTTTCTTTGGGACTGGAATGATAAGCGATATTTTCCAGCCCTGTGGTCATTGCTGAGTTTTCCAAATTTGCTGGCATATTGAGTGCAGCACTTTCACAGTGTCATCTTTCAGGATTTGAAACAGCTCAACTGGAATTCCATTACCTCCACTAGCTTTGTTCATAGTGAGGCTCTCTAAAGGATATGTATATATGTATATGTATATATATTTTTTAATCAGGTAGGATTCGTGGGCTTCTCTAGTGGCTCAGGTGGTAAAGAATCGACCTGCAATGCAGGAGACCCTGGTTGAATTCCTGGGTCCAAAGATCCACTGGAGAAGGGATAGGCTCCCTACTCCAGTACTTTTGGGCTTCCCTTGTGCCTCAGCTGGTAAAGAATCTGCCTGCAATGTGGGAAACCTGGGTTCAATCCTTGGGTTGGGAAGATCCCTTGGAGAAGGGCATGGCTACCCACTCCAGTATTCTGGTCTGGAGAATTCCATTGACTGTACAGTCCATGAGATCTCAATGAGTCAGACACAACTGAGTGATTTTCACTTTCAAAGATACCTATTTAGGTGCTAAAATAACCAAAGAAACAAGAAAATTATTAATATGAAATATAAGATAATGATTACTTTAGCAGGTGGTGAAAGGAGATATATCAAAGGGAAAATGAACAATGAGTTATCAACAATATTATATTTCCAACCAGTTGAGGATTCAAATATTTTACTTTCCTCATCGAATTTCATAGAAAGTTGTTCAAAGAACTGATTTTATAAATAAAGAAAGTAAATATACATGACAAAGAAAATGGTGGATGTGAAGCAGATCAGTGAAAGAGTTCACAATATGGACAATAGGCTTAAAGAGTGAAAATTCAGATGGTAGAAAGAGAATTCAGTTCAGTTGCTCAGTCATGTCCAACTCTTTGCAAACCCATGAACCACAGCACACCAGGCCTCCCCTGTCCATCATCAACTCCTGGAGTCCACCCAAACCTGTGTCCATTGAGTTGGTGATGCCATCCAACCATCTCATCCTCTGTTGTCCCCTTCTCCTCCTGCCATCAATATTTCCCAGCATCAGGGTCTTTTCAAATGAGTCAGCTCTTTGCATCAGGTGGCCAAAGTACTAGAGTTTCAGCTTCAACATCAGTCCTACCAATGAACACCCAGGACTGATCTCCTTTAGAATGGACTGGTTGGATCTCCTTGAAGTCCAAGGGACTCTCGAGAGTCTCCTCCAACACCACAGTTCAAAAGCATCAGTTCTTCTGTGGTCAGTTTTCTTTATACTCCAACTCTCACATCCATACATGACGACTGGAAAAACCATATCCTTGAATAGACAGACCTTTGTTGACAAATATTTCTGCTTTTGAATATGCTGTCTAGGTTGGTCATAACTTTCCTTCCAAAGAGTAAGCGTCTTTTAATTTCATGGCTGCAATCACCATCTGTAGTGATTTTGGAGCCAAGGAAAATAAATTCAGCCACTGTTTCGAATGTTTCCCCATCTATTTGCCAGGAAGTGATGAGACCAGGTGCCATGATCTTAGTTTTCTGAATGCTGAGCTTTAAGCAAACTTTTTCACTCTCCTCTTTCACTTTCATCAAGAGGCTCTTTAGTTCTTCTTAAATTTCTGCCATAAGGGTGGTGTCATCTGCATATCTGAGGTTACTGATATTTCTTTTGGCAGTCTTGATTTCACCTTGTGTTTCCCCCAGTCCAGAGTTGCTCATGATGTAATCTGCATAAAAGTTAAAGAAGCTGAGTGATAATACACAGCCTTGACGTACTCCTTTTCCTATTTGGAACCAGTCTGTTGTTCCATATCCAGTTCTAACTGTTGCTTCCTGACCTGCATACAGGTTTCTCAAAAGACAGGTCAGGTGGCCTGGTATTCCCATCTCCTGAAGAGTTTTCCACAGTCTGTTGTAATCCACACAGTCAAAGGCTTTGGCATAGTCAATAAAGCAGAAAGAGATGTTTTTCTGGAACTCTCTTGCTTTTTTGATGATATAGCAGATGTTGGCATGATCTCTGGTTAATGATCTCTGGTTCCTCTGCCTTTTCTAAAACCAGCTTGAACATTTGGAAGTTCGTAGTTCATGTACTGCTAAAGCCTGGCTTGGAGAATTTTAAGCATTACTTTAGTAGCGTGTGAGGTGAGTGCAACTGTGTGGTAGTCTGAGCATTCTTTGGCATTGCCTTTCTTTGGGATTGGAATGAAAACTGACCTTTTCCAGCCCTGTGGCCACTGCTGGGTTTTCCAAATTTGCTGGCATATTGAGCAAGAGGATTAAGGATTCCAAACAGAAAATTTCTTGATAAAAAGTATGGGAAAAAATGGTATCTATTGTGGTTTGTTGCTGTGTCCAGTTGCCAAGTCATAACTGACTCTCTGCCACCACATGAACTACAGCATGCCAGGTTTCCTTTTCCTTCATTGTCTCCTTGAGTTTGCTCAGATTCAAGTCCACTGAGTCAGTGATACCATCCAACTCTCTTATCCTCATCTGCCCTCTTTACCTTCCCTCTGTCTTTCCCAGCATCAGGGTCATTTCCAGTGAATCAGCTCCTCCCATCAGGTGGCCAAAGTATTAGAGCATCAGCTTCAGTACCTATTTTTCCAATAAATATTCAGTGTTGATTTCCTTTAGGATTGACTGGTTTGATCTCCTTGTAGTCTAAAGGATTCTCAAGAGTCTTCAGCACCTCAGTTCAAAAATACCAGTTTCAAGTAAATCCCCCAGTGGATAAGCAGTGCAGACACCTGCATCCGACTCTAGCAAGTGGGGGTTGGGCAGGGGAGGAGCAGGAGGTGCAAGGGGCAGTGCTTTTCTCGAGAATCAGGCCATAACCCCCTGCACGTGGCCAGAATGAACTAACTTGGGCTAGCAAACCAGACTGTGGGATAGCTACCACGCGAAATGCTCGAACATAAGTCACCGCCAGGACCATGCACAGAACAAAGGATGGATCAGAAATAGCCGGCTGCAGACCATCCCTCTCTGGTGACAGGCAGCCAGAGCCTTAAGGGGGCAATCACAGCCCAAGAGAGATATTACCTACCAAATTGCAAGCAGGTTTCTTTGCTAACTAAGACTTCTGGGGGCTCTGGACAGTCATCATCCACCTGAGAAGGAGCCCCCAGCGGTACTCCCAGAAAACTGAGCAGCACGGAAAGGCCAGAAATCACAGCAAGTGTGCTCGCCAAACTCCCTAGCTACTCAGACCTGGGAAGGACACAAAACGCAGGCCCAACCAAATCTGCACCTCAGAGGGCTTCCTGAGTGCCGAGCCTGAGTGGCTTAGACTAGGGAGGTGCATGAAGCCTAGGGCAGGCCTCAGACAGTTATCCAGCGGAGCAAAGTAGAACCTGAGCAGCATGCGCCGTGAGCACAGGCAAGCCCAGCATAGAGTCCACCAATGCCCTCCCTGTGTCAAGATGGAAATCAGACATGGAAGAGGAAGTTAAACAGAGGGAACTGCCTTGGTAGCAACCCCACACAGCCCACAATGCCAGAGTAAGGGCCAGATATACCTTTACTACTTTTATGATCGCTTTTTAATTTTTTTGTGAGTTGATGTGGATGCGTGATTTTTTTCTTTTTTTTTTGACTTTTTTAAATATTATTTTTCTTCTTTTCTTTTTCATCTTTTTTAGACTTTCTTAAATTTTTAAGTCCTCTATATCTCTATTTATTATTTTTATAACCTATTATTACTTTTCAAAAAAAAAAAATCCTATTTTTAAAGCAAACACTGTATATAGTCTTTTTGTGGTGGAGGTTGTTGTCTTTTAACAATTCTGGGGGCTTTTTTTTTTTTTTTTTCTCCTTCTTCTTCTTCTTTTCTTTAACATTTTATTTTTGAAAATCCAATCTCTACTCCAGATTTTTAATCTTTGCATTTGGTATTTGTTATCAATTTTGTACATTTAAAAACCTAATCTTCAGTACTCAATTTTACATGAGAGTGAGATTAATGGCTTGACCACCCTCTCCTCCTTTGGACTCTCTTTTTCCTCCACCAGATGGCCACTGTCTCCTCCCTCTCCCTCCTCTTCTCTACTCAACTCTGTGAACTTCTGTGTGTATTCCAGAAGGTGGAGAACATTCAGGGAACTGGTTACTGGCCAGATCTGTCTCCCTCCTTTTCATCTCCCTCTTTTATCCCCCTGGCCACCTCTGTCTACTTCCTCCCTCTCCTCTTTTCTGTATAACTCTGTAAACACCTCTCTGTCCAGACTGTGGAATGCACACAAGAAAGTGGTTATGGGCTAGCTTGCTCTCTCCTCTTTTGATTCCACCTCATCCCATTCCAGTCACCTCTAACTACCGCCTCCTTCTTTTCTCCTCCACGTAACTCAGTGATCCTCTAGGGGTGACCCTCAATGTGGAGAAACCTTTCATCTTTAACATAGATGTTTTAACATCAGTGCTGTATAGATGGAGAAGTCCTGAGGCTATTGTAAAAATAAAACTGAAAACCAGAATCAGGAGGCTTAAGTCCAAATCCTGAGATCATTAGAGAATTCCTGAATACAGGAAACATTATTCAATAGGAGCTCATCAAACGCCTCCATACCTACACTGAAATCGAGTACCACCCAAGGGCAAACAAGTTCCAGAGCAAGACATACCACGCAAATTCTCCAGCAACATAAGAACACACCCCTGAGCTTCAATATACGGGTAGCTCAAAAACACTCCAAAACCAATGACATCTCATAACCCATTGCTAGACACTTCACAGCACTCCAGAGAGAAGAAAACCAGCTCCATCCACCAGAACTCCAACACAAACCTCCCTAATCAAGAAACCTTAACAAGCCACTGATACAACCCCACACACAGTGAGGAAGCTCAGTAATAAAGAGAACTCCACAAATTCCCAGAATATAGAAAGGCCACCCCAAATGCAGCAATATAACCAAGATGAAGAGACAGAGGAATACCAGCAGGTAAAGGAACAGGAGAAATACCCATCAAACCAAACAAAACAGGAAGAGATAAGGAATCTACCTGAGAACGAATTCTGAATATTGATAGTGAAAATGATCCCAAATCTTGAAATCAAAATGGAATCACAGATAAATAGCCTGGAGACAAGGATTGAGAAGATGCAAGAAAGGTTTAACAAGGACCTAGAAGAAATAAAAAGAGTCAACATATAATGAATAATGCAATAAATGAGATCAGAAACACTCTGGAGGCAACAAATAGTAGAATAACGGAGGCAGAACATAGGATTAGTGAAATAGAAGATAGAAACGTAGAAATAAATGAATCAGCGAGGGGAAAAAGAAAGACGAATTAAAAGAAATGAGGACAACCTCAGAGACCTCCAGGACAATATGAAACGCTCCAACATTCAAATTATAGGAGTCCCAGAAGAAGAAGACAAAAGAAAGACCATGAGAAAATACTTGAGGAGATAGCAGTTGAAAACGTCCCTAAAATGGGGAAGGAAATAATCACCCAAGTCCAAGAAACCCAGAGTGCCAACAGGATAAACCCAAGGCAAAACACCCCAAGACATATATTAATCAAATTAACAAAAACCAAACACAAAGAGCAAATATTAAAAGCAGCAAGGGAAAAACAACAAATAACACGCAAGGGGATCCCCATAAGAATAACTGCAGATCTTTCAATAGAAACTCTTCAGGCCAGGAGGGAATGACAGGACATACTTGAAGTGATGAAAGATAATAACCTGCAGCCCAGACTACTGCAAGGATCCCAGCAAGGATCTCATTCAAATATGAAGGAGAAATCAAAAGCTTTACAGACAAGCAAAAGCTGAGAGAATTCAGCACCACCAAACCAGCTTTCCAACAAATGCTAAAGGATAGACTTTAGACAGGAAACACAAAAAAGGCATATAAGCCCAAACCCAAAACGATAAAGTAAATGGCAACAGGTGCATACTTATCAATAATTACTTTAAACGTAAATGGGTTGAATGCCCCAACCAAAAGACAAAGACTGGCTGAATGGATACAAAAACAAGATCCCTATATATGCTGCTTACAAGAGACCCACCTCAAAACAACGGACACATACAGACTGAAAGTGAAGGGCTGGAAAAAGATATTCCATGCAAATAGAGACCAAAAGAAAGCAGGAGTAGCAATACTCATATCCGATAAAATAGACTTTAAAACAAAGGCTGTGAAAAGGGACAAAGAAGACCACTACATAATGATTAAAGGATCAATTCAAGAAGAAGATATAACTATTATAAATATATATGCACCCAACATAGGAGCACCACAATATATAAGACAAATGCTAACAAGCATGAAAGGGGAAATTAATAATAACACAATAATAGTGGGAGACTTTAATACCCCACTCACACCTATGGACAGATAAACTAAACAGAAAATTAACAAAGAAATGCAAACTTTAAATGATACAATAGACCAGTTAGACCTAATTGATATCTATAGGACATTTCACCCCAAAACAATGAATTTCATCTTTTTCTCAAGTGCTCACGGAATCTTTTCCAGGATAGATCACATCCTAGGCCATAAATCTAACCTTGATAAATTCAAAAAAATCGAAATCATTCCAAGCATCTTCTCTGACCATAATGCAGTAAGGTTAGTCTCAATTACAGGAGAAAAACTATTAAAAATTCCAACATTTGGAGGCTGAACAACACCCATCTGAATAACTAACAAATCACAGAAGAAATCAAAAAGAAATCGAAATATGCATTGAAACGAATGAAAATGAAAACACAACTACACAAAACCTGTGGGACACTAGAAAAGCAGTGCTAAGAGGAAAGTTCATAGCAATACAGGCATACCTCAAGAAACAAGAAAAAAGTCAAATAAATAAAATAATTCTACACCTAAAGCAACTAGAATAGGAAGAAATGGAGAACCCTAGAGTTAGTAGAAGGAAAGCAATCTAAAAAATTAGGGCAGAAATAAATGCAAAAGAAACAAAAGAGACCATAGCAAAAATCAACAAAGCAAAAAGCTGGTTCTTTGAAAGGATAAATAAAATTGACAAGCCATTAGCCAGACTCATCAAGAAACAAAGAGAAAAAAATCAAATCAATAAAATTAGAAATGAAAATAGATCATGACAGACAATACAGAAATACAAAGAATCATAAGAGACTACTATCAGCAATTATATGCCAATAAAGTGGACAACTTGGAAGAAATGGACAAATTCTTAGAAAAGTACAACTTTCCAAAACTGAACCAGGAAGAAATAGAAAATCTTAACAGACCTATCACAAGCATGGACATTGAAACTGTAATCAGAAATCTTCCAGCAAACAAAAGCCCAGGTCCAGACGGCTTCACAGCTGAATTCTACCAAAATTTCAAGAAGAGCTAACACCTTCAGTATCTTACTGAAACTCTTGCAGAAAATTGAAGAGGAAGGTAAACTTCCAAACTCATTCTATGAGGCCACCACCACCCTAATACCAAAACCTGACAAAGATGCCACAAAAAAAGAAAACTACAGGCCAATATCACTGATGAACATAGATGCAAAAATTCTTAACAAAATTCTAGCAATCAGAATCCAACAACACATTAAAAAGATCATGCACCATGACCAAGTGGGCATCCACTTGGGATGCATCCCAGGGATGCAAGGATTCTTCAATATTCACAGATCAATCAATGTAATTCATCACATTAACAAACTGAAAAATAAAAGTCATATGATTATCTTAATAGATGTAGAGAAGGCCTTTGACAAAATTCAACATACATTTATGATAAAAACTCTCCAGAAAGCAGGAATAGAAAGAACGTACCTCAACATAATAAAAGCTATATATGACAAACCCACAGCAAACATTATCCTCAATGGTGAAAAGTTGAAAGTATTTCCCCTAAAGTCAGGAACAAGACAAGGGTGCCCACTTTCACCACTACTATTCAATATAGTTCTGGAAGTTTTGGCCACAACAATCAGAGCAGAAAAAGAAATAAAGAGAATCCAAATTGGAAAAGAAGAAGTAAAACTCTCACTGTTTGCAGATGACATGATCCTCTACATAGAAAATCCTAAAGACTCAACCAGAAAACTACTAGAGCTAATCAATGAATATAGTAAAATTGCAGGATATAAAATCAACACTCAGAAATTCCTTGCATTCCAATACACTAATAATGAGAAAGTAGAAAAAGAAGTTAAGGAAACAATTCCATTCACCATTGCAACAAAAAGAATAAAATACTTAGGAATATTCTTACCTAAAGAAACTAAAGACCTATATATCAATAACTATAAAACACTCATGAAAGAAATCAAGGAGGACACTAATAGATGGAGAAATATATCATGTTCATAGATCAGAAGAGTCTATATAGTTAAAGTGAGTATACTACCCAAAGCAATCTACAGATTCAATGCAATCCCTATCAAGCTACCAACAGTATTTTTCACAGAACTAAAACAAATAATTTCAAGATTTGTATGGAAATACAAAAAACCTCGAATAGCAAAAGCAATCTTGAGAAAGAAGAATGGAACTGGAGGAATCAACTTGCCTGACTTCAGGCTCTACTACAAAGCCACAGTCATTAAGACAGTATGGTACTGGCACAAAGACAGAAATATAGATCAATGGAACAAAATAGAAAGCCCAGAGATTAACCCACACACCTATGGACAACTTATCTTCTACAAAGGAGGCAAGAATATACAATAGAGTAAAGACAATCTCTTTAACAAGTGGTGCTGGGAAAACTGGTCAATCACTCATAAAAGAATGAAACTAGATCATTTTCTAACACCACACACAAAAATAAACTCAAAATGGATTAAAGATCTGAAGGTAAGACCAGAAACTATAAAACTCCTAGAGGAGAACATAGGCAAAACACTCTCTGACATAAATCACAGCAGGATCCTCTATGATCCACCTCCCAGTATACTGGAAATAAAAGCAAAAATAAACAAATGGTATCTAATTAAAAGTAAAAGCTTCTGCACAACAAAGGAAACTATAAGTAAGATGAAAAGACAGCCTTCTGAATGGGAGAAAACTATAGTAAATGACGCAACTGACCAACAACTAATCTCAAAAATATACAAGCAACTTATGCAGCTCAACTCCAGAAAAATAAATGAACCAATCAAAAAATGGGCCAAAGAACTAAATAGGCATTTCTCCAAAGAAGACATACGGATGGCTAACAAACACATGAAAAGATGTTCAACATCACTCATCAGAGAAATGCAAATCAAGACCACAATGAGGTATCATTTCACACCAGTCAGAATGGCTGTGATCCAAAAGTCTACAAGCAATAAATGCTGGAGAGGATGTGGAGAAAAGGGAACCCTCTTACACTGCTGGTGGGAATGCAAACTAGTACAGCCATTATGGAAAATAGTGTGGAGATTCCTTAAAAATTGCAAATAGAACTGCCTTATGACTCAGCAATCTCACTGCTGGGTATACACACCAAGGAAACCAGAATTGAAAGAGACACATGTACCCCAATGTTCACTGCACCATTGTTTATAATAGCCAGGACATGGAGACAACCTAGATGTCCATCAGCAGATGATTGGGTAAGAAAGCTGTGGTACATATACACAGTGGACTATTACTCAGCCCTTAAAAAGAATAAATCTGAATCAGTTCTAATGAGATGGATGAAACTGGAGCTGATTATACAGAGTGAAGTAAGCCAGAAAGAAAAACACCAATACAGTATACTGACACATATATATGGAATTTAGAAAGATAGTAATGATGACCCTGTATGTGAGACAACAAAAGAGACACAGAGGTATAGAACGGACTTTTGACTTCTGAGGGAGAGGAGAGGTGAGATGATTTGGAACAATGTCATTGAAACATGTATACTATCATGTAAGAAATGAAGCGCCAGTCTATGTTCGATATAGGATACAGGATGCTTGGGGCTGGTGCACAGGGATGATCCAGAGAGATGATATGGGGTGGGAGGTGGGAGGAGGCTTTGGGATTGGAAGCTCATGTACACCTGTGGCTGATTCATGTCAATGTATGGCAAAACCAATACAGTATTATAATGTAGAATAAAGTAAAAAAATTTTAAAAATTAAAATTAAAAAAATATATCAGTTTCTTCAGTGCTCAGCCTTCTTTATGGTCCAACTTTCACATCCATACATGTCTGCTGCTTTGTCTATATAGACCTTTGTCAGTAAAGTAATGTCTCAGCTTTTTAATATGCTGTCTATGTTTATCATAGCTTTTCTTTCGAGGGGCAAATGTCTTTTAATTCCATGGTTTAAAGACTAAAATCCAAGAGAAAGAGAACTCTTCAAAACAGTAAAAGAAGCATGGCTAATAAAATACAATAGACCCACATAAAAGTAGCAGCTGATACCCCATCAGAAAAATAGAATACAAAGACTGTAGAATTTCATTATCAAAGTTTTGAAGGAAAAACAAAACTGCCTACTAAGAATCTACTAAGAATCTCTAAGGAATATCTACTAATAATCCCTGGTAGCTCAAACAGTAAAGAATCTGCCTGCAATGTGGAAGATCTGGGTTCGATCCCTGGGTTAGGAAGAACACAGAGAAGGGCATGGCAACCCACTCTAGTATTTTTGCCTGGAGAATCCCCATGGATAGAGGAGCCTAGAGGAATATAGTCCATGGGGTCTCATAGAGTCAGATACGAATGAAGCAACTAAGAAGCAGCAAGAATCTTATAGCCATAAAAGTTACTTTCAGAATTACGACAAAGACATTCCCAAATTGAACAGAATGGATAGCAAATCTGCCTAATGTGAAATACAAAAAGGAAGTTTAGGCAGATAGTAAGTACCAAAGAGAGTAATTTAAATACACACAAAGCAGTAAAGAAAATACAGGTCATTATGTAAATATTGAACACAATAAATATATAGTTCTTCATTGTTTTTAACTTATTTAAAGAAAAGATAGACAAAAGACATACAATATATTGTTATACTGTGATATATAGAAATATATGTGTCAATAACAAGGAAGTTGTTTCAGAATGAATAAATATCATATTGTAACTAAGTACAAAACACCATGTGAAGAAAATCAGAAATATGAATAAAATTAATATGGCAAATCTGTAAATATATATTTGCTTTTCTTTCTCCTTTGTTTCTTAAATAGATACAACATTATATAAAGTAGTTATAAAAATTTATTTGTGGATTATGCTATTATACATATAATGCATTTATGGATTAGCACACATAAAATATAATAATTATACAAAATAATAAACAAAGGAGAAAGGAGAATAAAATTGTATAGAAGCACTCTTTCTCACTGAGCATATTACTATAAATCTAAGCCAGTCTGATCAGTAAAGTGTATGCTTAGTGCAACCACTAAGAGAATAGTTTTAAAAAAAAAAGCTTTAAAAAATCAGTAAAGAAATTACATTACCATACTTTAAAATATTCATTTAATAGAAAAAAATGTTAAGGAGAATTAAAGTAATAAAAAAACAGCTTGACATATGAAGAAAAAAGTAAATTACAGACATAAATCCAAGTGTATTAAAATCATGAAATGGGAATGAATCAAGCAATCAATAAAAAGGCAGAGATTTTTCAGGTGAATTTTTTTAAAAACTTATGTCCACATAAAACTTAACACAAATGTTCATAGTGGCATTATTCCTAATAGCCTACAGGTGGAAATAAAACAAGTGTGCATCAACTGATGAATGAATACATAAAATATGATGTGCGTGTATATATATATATATATATATATATATAATTAAATTTTATTCTATAATAAACATTAAGTAGTTATATATGTCAGAACATGGATAAGCCTTAAAAATATAATGCTAACCCAAATAAACCAGTTACAAACCAACCCACAGTATATGATTGCATTTATATAAAATATGCCAGGATAGACTGTAAAAATTCTGAAAGAGATGGGAATACTAGACTACCTGACCTGCCTCTTGAGAAATCTGTATGTGGGTCAGGAAGCAACAGTTGGGACTGGACATGGAACAACAGACTGGTTGCAAATAGGAAAAGGAGTACATAAAGGCTGTATATTGTCACTCAGCTTATTTAACTTATATGCAGAGTACATCATGAGAAATGCTGGCTGGAGAAAGCACAAGCTAGAATCAAGATTGCCAGGAGAAATATCAATAACTTCAGATATGCAGATGACACCACCCTTATGGCAGAGAGTTAAGAACTAAAGAGCCTCTTGATGACAGTGAAAGAGGAGAGTGAAAAAGTTGGCTTAAAGCTCAACATTCAGAAAACTAAGATCATGGCATCCAGTCCCATCATTTCATGGCATATAGATTGAGAAACACTGGAAACAGTGGCTGAATTTATTTTTCTGGGGTTCTGCAGATGGTGATAGCAGCCATGAAATTAAAAGATGCTTACTCCTTGGAAGAAAAGCTATGACCAACCTAGACAGCATATTGAAAAGCAGAGACATTACTTTGCTAACAAAGATCCATCTAGCAAGGCTATGATTTTTCCAGTAGTCATTTATGGATATGAGAGTTGAACTATAAAGAAAGCTGAGCACTGAAGAATTGATGCTTTTGAATTGTGGTGTTGGAGAAGACTCTTGAGAGTCCCTTGGACTGCAAGGAGATCCAACCAGTCCATCCTTAGGGAAATCATTCCTGAGTGTTCATTGGAAGGACTCATGTTGAAGCTGAAACTCCAATATTTTGGCCACCTTATGCGAAGAGCTGACTCACTTGAAAAGACCCTGGTGCTTGGAAAGATTGAAGGCAACAGAAGAAGGTGATGACTAGGATGAGACTGTTGAATGGTATCACTGACTCGATGGACATGAGTTCTGGTAAACTCTGGGAGTTGGTAATGGACAGAAGCCTGGCATGCTGTGGTTCATGGGGTCGCAAAGTGTTGGGCATGACTGAGTGACTGAACTGAACTGAGCCGATGCATAATAGAAATCTACAGAGACAGAAAGTAGATATCCTAGAGCTGAAGATGGTGGGAGAACATGGGGAGGGATTGCTAATGGGTATGACATATCTTCTGGGAGAGATAAAATGTGCCTAAGTTGTTGTGGTACATAGCTTTGTAAATATGCTAACTCTAAGTCATACATTTAACTTTCTGCTTGACTCCAATTATATGACTAATATCTTCCCTGGTGGCTCAGTGGTAAAAAATCTGAGTGCAATGCAGGAGTCCCGAGTTCGATCCCTGGGTTGGGAAGATCCCCTGCAGGAGAAAAAGGTAACCCACTCCAGTATTATTGCCTGGAAAATCCAGTGGACAGAGGAGCCTGGCAGGTTACAGTCAATAGGGTGTCAAAGAGTCAGACATGACTGAAGCTTCTGAGGATGAACCATCTATTACTGAACTCTGCTACCCTTGCATTAAAAAAAAAAAATTATCATTTCTATATTGATGCAGTTACTGCAGTTTACATTTGCCTGGGCCAAGACCTTCATGTTACTGTTGACTCCTCCATTTCTAACATCTTTCTCATTCAAGTTTGTTTGTAAATCTATTTTCATATATTCAAGTCAGACAGTTTCCAGTTAGTTCATTTTTCATCCTTGCCCATACACTATCATCTTCATAATATTTTTTTTCCTTCAGTAGATTTCTAATCTGCTCCTTGTTTTCATTGTTGTCACTAAAACCATCTAGTCAGCTTTCCAAATTTAGTAGGCTTCATTTCTTTGTTAGATATGGCATATTCCTGCCTCAAAATCCTTGCCACTAGCTTTGTTTTCAGCCCAGAATGCTTACCTACATGAATTCCATTTACAACCCTGCAAAATACACTGCATCGTTTATCACTTTATATCCCCTTACCCTTTATGTATTTTTTACATTATAGTACTCATCTACTGAGTTTCTTGCCACTTATTGATATAAAAGCGTCATGCTTTTAGGTAACAATTTGTACTTACAATTTGTAATAGGAATTTTAGAAGTCTGTAGGAATAAAATATACTGCTGTGTGCTGTGCTTAGTTGCTCAGTCATGTCCAACTATCTTAGACGCCATGGACTGTAGCTTTCCAGATTCCTCTGTCCATGGGATTCTCCAAGCCACGATACTAGAGTGAGTTGCCATGCCCTTCTCCAGGGAATCTTCCCAACCTGGGGCTCAAACCTGGGTCTCCCACATTGCAGGCAGATTCTTTACCATTTGAGCCATCAGGGAAGCCTGCAGGTCTGAAAGGGAGTTTAGTTTAGTTCAGTCACTCAGTCGTGTCCGACTCTTTGCGACCCCATGAATTGCAGCACGCCAGGCCTCCCTATTCATCACTCTCTCTCAGAGTTCACTCAGACTCACGTCCATCGAGTCCGTGATGACATTCAGCCATCTCATCCTCGGTCGTCTCCTTCTCCTCCTGCCCCCAATCCCTCCCAGCATCAGAGTCTTTTCCAATGAGTCAACTCTTCTCATGAGGTGGCCAAAGTACTGAAGTTTCAGTTTTGGCATCATTCCTTCCAAAGAAATTCCAGGGCTGATCTCCTTCAGAATGGACTGGTTGGATCTCCTTGCAGTCCAAGGGACTCTCAGGAGTCTTCTCCAACACCACAGTTCAAAAGCATCAATTCTTCGGCGCTCAGCTTTCTTCACAGTCCAACTCTCCCATCCATACATGACCACAGGAAAAACCATAGCCTTGACTAGAACAGACCTTAGTTGGCAAAGTAATGTCTCTGCTTTTGAATATGCTATCTAGGTTGGTCATAACTTTTCTTCCAAGAAGTAAGCATCTTTTAATTTCATGGCTGCAATCACCATCTGCAGTGATTTTGGAGCCCCCCAAAATAAAGTCTGACGCTGTTTCCACTGTTTCCCCATCTATTTCTCATGAAGTGATGGGACCAGATGCCATGATCTTCATTTTCTGAATGTTGAGCTTTAAGCCAACTTTTTCACTCTCCTCTTTCACTTTCATCAAGAGACCCTTTAGCTCCTCTTCACTTTCTGCCATAAGGGTGGTGCCATCTGCATATCTGAGGTTATTGATATTTCTCCTGGCAATCTTGATTCCAGCTTGTGTTTCTTCCAGCCCAGCGTTTCTCATGATGTACTCTGCATATACGTTAAATAAGCAGGGTGACAGTACACAGCCTTGACGTACTCCCTTTCCTATTTGGAACCAGTCCATTATTCCATATCCAGTTCTAACTGTTGCTTCCAGACTTGCATTCAGATTTCTCAAGAAGCAGGTCAGATGGTATTCCCATCTCTTCCAGAAATTTCCAAAGTTTATTGTGATCCACACAATCAAAAGCTTTGGCATAGTCAGTAAAGCAGAAATAGAAGGGGAAGTTAGCATTAATGGAATTTTCATAAATTATATAATGTAGTGGTCATTAATATGGTTTGTTAAAGAACAACGACCATGACAGAAGTAAACAATAGAATGTTTCTCCTATGAATACTCTATGAATAACAATAATTGATTGCTATTAACAGATAGACATTAATTACTTTGTTGTTGCTAAGTCAGCAAAAATGCAAGTTTACAAGCAATGATTGTAATACAAATATAATGGATTCGTGTAGCATAGTTTAAGCTATTGCTTCTGAATTCAGAAGATTCTATTTTGAGTTTAAATCACATCATTTACTAAGAAAGTGTGTTTTCTACTTGTTAACTGATAAAAATTTTAAAAATCTAATTTCTTTATAGAGTGGTTGTGAGATATATTTAATAACAAAAGTAAAATTCATTTAGAATATTTATAAACAATATTTTACCAACATCAATAAATTTTAAAATATATTACAACTAAGATTTTCTTTATAAAAGAATGAATTAATCCTGTAAAATATTAAATATAAGAAAGACCTCATATTTAGCTACCCTTGATTTAGTTTCCAAATTTGGTAGTTAAATAATAGAAGAGATTTTAAAATAGTTAGAAGAAGAAGAAAGTTAATATATTGAATATATTAAAACATTTTCAGAAAACATAAAAGTGCTGCTCCTAGAAATGCAGGGGGAAAGCAATTATTTTTGTAGCCAATTGGCTACTGATAGTCAAAATGTGAACTGGCATTCAAATGTGCTGGTAATTAAAACACTTCATAATACGGTTTTGCACAATTATATTGAGTGAATATATTAAGATTTTTTTAAAATATTTCTAGTAGAATGTGGTTTTGATTGATTTAATCCTCACAGTGTTTTGGATGTATAACTGTAGTTGGAAATAGTCTTTGGCCAGCTCATACGCAGCAGATGTACTATTTGCATAAGTAGGATGTTATATGTGGGCTTGTATTTTTGGCTGACTGTAGATTTATGACACTGATTTATTTTTGCACAGATGGAAGAAAACCTGACAATGTAAAGAGAGGAGTTAATCAATTTACCATTACAAAATTACAATTACTCTGATTTAAATTTACATATATGTCCCTGATTACCTCATTCATGGACATATGCAAAGCAGTAAATTTTCAATCACTTTATTATCTTTCATTGTAATGGTAGCATTTGAACCTGAAGCTGATGTAGGCAAATAGGAGAAAGCATTAATGTTATAGTATTAATGAATAAATGTACTTATTCTAATTTTGAAGGCAAAAGAGTCATTTACAATGAATTGAAAACAGAATAAATGACTTATATTTCCAAAGAAAGTATAGTTTTTGCTTATGTAAAATATTGAATTTTAAATAAATGGCTAGTTTTTATAAATAAATAAATATATATACATATGTATATATATATTATAATATACTATACACTATAGCATATTCTTTTCCATGGGGATGGTCCTGATCCCTGTCTCTTGCACAATGTTACAAACCTATGTCCATAGTTCATCAGGCACTCTATCTATCAGATCTAGGTCCTTGAATCTATTTCTCACTTCCACTGTATAATCATAAGGGCTTTGATTTAGATCATACGTGAAAGGTCTAGTGGTTGTCCTTACTTTCTTCAATTTAAGTCTGAATTTGGCAATAAGGAGTTCATGATCTGAGCCACAGTCAGCTCCTGGTCTTGTTTTTGTTGACTGTATAGAGCTTCTCCATCTTTGGCTGCAAAGAATATAATCAATCTGATTTCGGTGTTGACCATCTGGTGATGTCTATTATTTAACTTATATGTATAATACATCATGAGAAACGCTGGACGGGAAGAAGCACAACCTAGAATCAAGATTAACAGGAGAAATATCAATAACCTCAGATATGCATATGACTCCACCCTTATGGCAAAAAATGAAGAGGAACTAAAAACCTCTTAATAAAAGTGAAAAAGGAGAGTGAAAAAGTTGGTTTAAAGCTCAACACTCTTTTGTTGTCTCACATAAAGGGTCATAAATAAATAAATAAATAAAGCTCAACACTCAGAAAATGAAGATCATGGCATCTGGTCCCATCACTTCCTGGCAAATAGATGGGGAAACAGTGGAAACAGTGGCTGACTTTATTTTGGAGGCTCCAAAATCACTGCAGATTGTGACTGCAGCCATGAAATTAAAAGATGCTTACTTCTTGGAAGAAAAGTTATGACCAAACTAGATAGCATATTCAAAAGCAGAGACATTACTTTGCCAACAAAGGTCCATCTAGTCAAGGCTATGGTTTTTCCAGTAGTCATGTATGGATGTGAGAGTTGGACTGTGAAGAAAGCTGAGCGCCGAAGAATTGATGCTTTTAAACTGTGGTGTTGGAGAAGACTCTTGAGAGTCCCTTGGACTGCAAGGAGATCCAACCAGTCCATTCTAAAGGATATCAGTCCTTGGTGTTCTTTGGAAGGAATGATGCTAAAGCTGAAACTCCAGTTCTTTGGCCACCTCATGCGAAGAGTTGACTCACTTGAAAAGACTCTGATGCTGAGAGGGATTGGGGGCAGGAGGAAAAGGGGACGACCGAGGATGAGATGGCTGGATGGCATCACGGACTCGATGGACGTGAGTTTGAGTGAACTTCAAAAGTTGGTGATGGACAAGGAGGCCTGGCATGCTGCGATTCATGGGGTCCCAAAGAGTTGTACACGACTGAGTGAGTGAACTGAATTGAACTGACTGATAGCATATTCTTGGAAAATTTTGTTTTTATTCTAAAAGTTTCTTAATTTTGCTTAAGATATTTTAGAAATTCGTCTAGTGATAGATATGTAATATTTTTTGTGTGTGGTAGTAAAGAAGGACATGATAGCTCGTCTGTGCTACCCTTTATAGAAACAGAGAAAAAGGAATGTGAGCCATTCCAGTGAACAACCACAAATAAGGATGCAGAAGAGAAAACAGTGTTAACAAAAGAAAATTTCCAAGGAGAAAATTTTTCTATTGTTGATAAACCAGTGAGGGAAAACAGCTAAGACAAGAATATAGACCGATAGCAGTTTTTATCTACCAGGGAAAAGACATTGGAGTTTATCTTGTGGCCTATAATTATTTTACTCAAGAGATTAAATAGCAAAGGTTGATTCTTTAAAACTATTATTCTGGTAGCTAGGTACGTAATGAATTTGATAAATTAAGACCAGAAGTGGAGATACCAAATGAAAGGTGTTGATACTTATTAAGAGAATTGTTATGGAATTTTGAGCAAACCAAGTCATAATAGAGGTAGGAAAATAAGGTAATATGAGAAGTGATTATGAAAATATATTTTTCAAATTTTTCATTCATCATTTACAAATCTTGAAATATCAATCTCTAATTTTATTTGACATTTAAATATATAATATGTTAAAAAAATAATAGCCAGGACATGGAAACAACCTAGATGTCCATCAGCAGATGAATGGATAAGAAAGCCGTGGTACATATACACAATGGAGTATTACTCAGCCCTTAAAAGAATACATTTGACTCAGTTCTAATGAGATGGATTAAACTGCAGCCGATTATACAGAGTGAAGTAAGCCAGAAAGAAAAACACCAATACAGTATACTAACACATATATATGGAATTTAGAAAGATGGTAATGATGACCCTGTATGCAAGACAGCAAAAGAGACACAGATGTGTAATGCAGACTTTTGGCCTCTGAGGGAGAGGAAGAGGGTGGGATGATTTGGGAGAATGGCATTGAAACATGTATACTATCATGTAAGAAATGAATCACCAGTCTATGTTTGATGCAGGATGCCGGATGCTTGGGGCTGGTGAAGAGGATGATTCGGAGGGATGATGTAGGGTGGGAGGTGGGAGGGGGGGTTCATGTTTGGGAGCTCATGTACACCCATGGCAGATTCATGTCAATGTATGTCAAAAGCAATACTGTACTGTAAAGTAAAATAAAGTTAAAAAAATAACAATAATAAATAAATATAATGAATGATAATTCTGAAAGAGATATACCAAAGTCAATTCAGCTAGATAGACAGAAGTGTTATTCTGGTAGCTCAGTGGTAAAGAATCTACCTGCTAATGCAGGAGATGTGGATTTGATCCCTGGGTTAGGAAGATCCCTGGAGACGGAAATGACACCCACTCCAGTATTCTTGCCTGGGAAATCCAATGGACAGAGGAGCCTGGTGGGTTAGGTGCTGCAAAAGTATCAGACAACGACCTGGTGACTAAGAAACACAACAACAAAATAGATAAACATGTACATGCATACAAAGAGCACTAAGGATTAATATTAATGAAACTGGAAGATTGCAATGTTGAGTTGGCTATATTTAGGGTGAAGCAAAAGAATATTTAGAGTTATTGCTGAAGCATAAAT
The DNA here is from genome assembly GCA_917880005.1 of Nanger dama. Lineage (NCBI taxonomy): Eukaryota > Metazoa > Chordata > Mammalia > Artiodactyla > Bovidae > Nanger > Nanger dama. The sequence goes on from CAKJTW010000001.1 coordinate 99,541,752, forward strand.
CATGCACTATTTTTATTTTTAGATTTTGTAATATATAAGGCATTTTAAAATTTATTCTAAATTAACTGGCTAGGAAGGGGGCTGACTGATCTGTAATTTCACAAATCAGAAATCTCGCTGAGATGTTTAACTTTGTGTGAGAAGCAAGGGTTTATTTGTAGATGGAAAAATATGGGAGTTCATGGTTTGCCAAAAACATATCTGAAGTGACTGCAACTATTACTGTATAACTCATGACCTTTCACTGTCCCCATGCTTAATCATGTGTTATTATTTTCATGACAATTTAAATCTCTCTACATAGGTAAAAATAGGTAATTCTGAGGAATAAAAAATGTCTCTGTGGAGTAACTTAACAGAAAGGAATCTTTATTGTCATTGCATAACAGGAAAGTACAATAGAGGTCAGATCTATGGCCAACAATAAAGTTCTAGATACTAACTTTGAAATTATGAAGAAACTGAGATGTATCTCACAGCTTACATGGATTCCCTGCCCCCAAAAAAAAACAACACAGTGAGGGCCAAATGCCCACCAAGTTACATCAGAGAGGATCCCCCAAATTATGAGATATAGAGCTCATATAGGGATGAATAAGATGTTATATCCAAATTTTCATCCAAAGAGAAGGATTTCTCATTACACAAATATTCTCTGTTGGACGGAGGGAAAGCTTTTCTAAGTTTATTCCACTGAAATGTAAAAGAATGTTCCAGGAAGAAGAAGGATAAGAGTTTGCATTTCCAAATTATTCTGTAGGTCTCTGTCTTGAAGATACCTTAGAGACACTATCTCTACTGAGAAATACTATCTACTTAGAGGCAGTATCTCTAGTTTCCAGAGCTGTCTGTTACACAAACATTCCTTCAGTGTCCTTTGCTCAAAAGGTCTAAACCATGCAGGAGCTTAAGAAAATTCCAAAATTCTCTCTAAAACAACCAGAGTCTGATTATATATTTAATAATTATAATATATTCCAAATATTTGGAAAAACAATATATAATGAGCACTCAATTAATCTATTCTTTGATATATTTAATTTAAAAATTTTGCCATATTTGACATATCTTTTATTTACTATGGTAAACAAAACAATGGTAAGCTCAAAGATGTCCACATTCTAATTTATGAGGCCTGTGAATATTGCTACCTTGAGTGGCTAAAGGAACTTTACAAATATGACTAATTTTGTTGTTGTTGTTCAGTTGCTCAGTCCTGTCTGACTCTTTGTGACCCCATGGACTGCAGCACGCCAGGCTTCCCTGTTCTTCCATTTCCCAGAGTTTGCTGAAACTCACCTCCTCGGAGTTGATGATGCCATCCAACCTTCTCATCCTCTGTCATCCTTTTCTCCTCCTGCCTTCAATCTTTCCCAGCATTAGGGTCTTTTCCAAAGAATCAGCTTTTTGCATCAGGTGCCAGGCTATTGGTATTTCAGCTTCAGCATCTGTCCTTCCAATAAATATTCATATCCAGGGTTGATTTCCTTTAGGATTGACAGGTTTGATCTCCTTGCAGTCCAAGGTACTCTCAAGAGTCTTCTCCAACATAACATTTCAAAAGCATCAATTCTTCATCTCTCAGCCTTCTTTATGGTCTGACTCCCACATGTACATGACTACTGGGAAAATTTAATTTTATAGCTTTGATTAGGCTGACCTTTGTCAGCAAAGTAATATCTCTGCTTTTTTAATATGTTATCTAGCTTTGCCATAGCTTTTCTTCCAAGGAAGCATCTTTTAATTTCATGGCTTAAGTAACTATCTGCAGTGATTTTGGAGCCCAAGAAAATAAAATCTTTCACTGTTTTATTGTTTCTCCATCTATTTGCCATAAAGTTATGGAACGGGATGCCATGATCTTCATTTATTGAATGTTGAGTTTTAAGAAAAGAAAAGTTTTTCACTCTTCTCTTTCACTTTCATCAAGAGGCTCTTTAGCTCCTCTTGGTTTTCTGCCTTTAGAGTGGTATCATCTGCATATCTGAGATTATTGATAATTCTCCCAGCAATCTTGATTCCAGCTTTTGATTCATCCAGCCTAGCATTTTGCTTGATATACTCTGCATATAAGTTAAGTAACTAGGGAAACAATATATAGCTTTGATGTACTCCTTTCCCAATTTTGAACCAGTCTGTTTTTCCATGTCCGGTTCTAACTCTTTCTTCTTGACCTGCATACAGGTTTCTTAGGAGACAAGTAAGGTGGTCTGATTTTGCCATCTCTAAAGATCTTGATATATACACATTACCTTGGATATTCTGCATAGGCCCAGTATATTGACTTTTCAAGAGAGAGTTGGAAGGATCAGAGTCAGAGAGAGACTGGAAAATGATTCACTTTTGGCTTTGAAGAGGCCATTATTGAAGGACTCAGGTAGCTTCTAGAAGCCAGAAAAGGCAAAGAAACAGATCCTCTCCATGGGCCTCCAAAAGTAATGAATGCCTGCTGACATTGTGATTTTAGCTTAATGAAACTCTTTTAAGATTTCTGACATTTATTCTTGTATCCCATGACTATTTAAGTTTTAATTAACATATATTGCAATTTATCCTCTGTGATATAAAGTTTATGAGTTTGGGGGAAATAATATATTTTGTCACTATTGTATATGAAGCACAATAACTTCGTTGTCTTAAAATATTTCCTGTGCTTCACTTATTCACCTTCATGACACCCCAACCCCAGTCTCAGCCTGATCACAACCACTGATCTGTTTATTACCTCTATATTTTTGCATTTTAATGATTATTAAATAATTGGAATCAAGTAGTAAGTGGTTTTGCAGACTAGCTTCTTTCACTTAATACTATAAGGAAAAACAAAATAGAATATTTGCAGGTTAATTGTCAAAGGGTATATGATCAGCATTTGTAGTTAATGCATTTGTGTTCACAAAAATTCTAAATCATAATGGTGAAAGATGAAACTTAAATCATACCATGTTTGAATTTTTTCTTAGTAATGGGTGACAGTAGTTGATATTACCTAAGTGAGAACTTTAAAAATGTGGTGCAGTTTATATCAGCATGAGTTAATTTTAAGATCTGTTTTGAACATCATCTAAACCATCCGGGGAGAAATTCCTTCAGGGAAAATAAAGAACATTCTGTATCATGATTTTATTTGCTACCATTAGCAAGTGATGCCGACTTGTTAATCACATCTGTTCTTCAACATTATCTGGCCATATGGTCATGCAGATGAAACAGTAACATTCATTGATTACACAATTCCGTTAATTTCTACCATCCTTATCACAAATAAAATATTCTCCATATAGTGCCATATATTCTTTTAAATACTATAATTTCTATGTTGATTAATTTTGTCCACTGATTTGTCCAATCCTACTTTCCCACCTTTATCCTTTCTCTTGTCCTCTGGCAATCCATTCTAATGTGACCAAAATGAATTCTATCATGCATTCTCATGTTCCTTACAGTATCTACCCCAAACTCCTTCCCTTTGCTAGAAAATTCCTTTCCCCCTCAGACACCCATATTTTCTAGTCTATCTTTTAATTCCCTGTGAGCTTTGTTCATTCCCATGTCATTTGCATATTACATTAAAGCCTTCATCCTCAATTGTCTTATTCCAATCTCCTAGTCACCTAGTCACCTTGTATTTTACTGAGCTCTTGGTTTCGGTCTCAACATATTTCTAGTTACTTTTCTCCCTCTACCTATCCAGCCTCTCTCTCTCCCTCTCTGTCTCTTTTCTTCTATAATTTTTTCTTGCTAAATCATAGCCAACTCTTTGTGACCCAGTGGACTATAGCCCTCCAGGCTCCTGTGTCCATGGAATTTTCCAGGCAAGAATTCTGGAGTAGGTTACCATTTTCTTCAGGGAATCCGTCCCACCCAGGGGTCAAACCCACATCTCCAGTTGCTCCTGCATTGCAGGTAGATTCTTTACCACTAGCACCACCTGTATACACAAATATAAATAAGTTGTCATTTTCATATGGGCAAAAAGATTTAAAATTTAATTATCACTATCTTATGGAATGCACAATTTCACATAACATGTACAAGCTACAGTCTATGCTTACAAGAAAATAAATGACAAATAGAAAAAAAGGTTTGCTGTATTCTAACACTATTCTCTAAGGAAAAGTTCTGAGGCCATAGTTACTTTAGCAGACAGGTTTAAAATGGAAACCTTAAGAGGTAATTCAAGAATATTCATTCATTTATGAATCACTTAAGAGTGATGACACTAGTCCAGGTAGTTTCTGAGGATGTAAGAATAAGAAAACACTGACTTTTAACAGATTTAATCCAGCAGAGAGGAGACATTCAAGTGAAGAATTAAACTATTGTGTGATTTTTTGCTACATTGACTACATGAATGTGGTATGAGTACTTAGGGAAGGATTTACCAATTGACCACATAGCTTTGAGAACATAATTGATAAAGAATTATGATATAACTGTGCATTCTCTCCCATCAAAGACAACCAAAAATACCTGTGGAACTATTTTAGGTTTTGAAAAGTAATTGCAGTTTTGGACCATGAAATTTAAACAGTTATAACTAGGTTTAAACATGTTTTTATTAATCAAAATAGGAACCATTACAATCAAAATTTTGCCAATGAGAAATAAGTTTGTTCGTTCCAGTAGCATAAAAATCTGTCCTTGGGGATTTGATGAACTCTTGGAAAACATTTTCTGCCTCCTGCTGATTGTGGAAGTGTTTATTGTGCAAAAAGTTATGAGGGTGCTTGAAGAAGTGGTAGTTGGTTGGCTAAAGTTTAGGTGAATATGGCAGATGAGGAAAAACTTTGTAACCCAATTATTCAACTTTTGAAGCATTGGTTGTGCGATGTGTGATCGGGCTTTTCATGGAGAAAAATTGGGCCTTTTCTATTAATCAACGCTGGCTAACAGCATTGCAGTATTTGGTGCATCTCATTGTTTGGTTGAGCATACTTTTCATATGTAATGGTTTCTCTGGGATTCAGAAAGCTGTAGTGGATCAGAGAAGCAGCAGACTGCCAAACAGTGACTGTGACCTTTTTTTTTTTTTTTGGCACAAGTTTGAATTTGGGAAGTGCATTGGAACGTTGTCTTAGTCCAACCACTGAACTGGTTGTTGCCAGTTGTATAAATCCACTTTTCATTGTGTATCACAAACCATGAAACAGTTTGCTGTTGTTGCATATAATAAGAGAAGATGACACATCAAAATGATGAATTTTTTTGATTTGCAGTCAGTTCATGAGACACCCACTTATTAAGGTTGTACACCTTTCTAATCTGCTTCAAATGCCAAATGACCATAGAATTATAGATGAGCTCTTCAGCAACTTCTCACGCAATTGTAAGAGGATCAGCTTCAGTGATCCTCTCAACTGGTCATTGTCAACTTCTAATGGCCGGCCACTGTACTGTGATGACCTGGGCCAAATGTGTGGTTGGTTGATGTTGCAAGTTATCTCTGCTGTTTTATGACCCATTTTGAACTCTAATGAGAAAATTGCTCGAATTTGCTTTTTGTCTAACATCATTTCCATAGTCTAAAATTAGTAGAAAATTAACAGCAAGAAATGTCATTAGCAAGAAAAAGCATAAAGTGAGAAATGCATATTAAATGCTGTATAACATAACCACATTTATTTAAGAAGGTATATCAATATCCAGCAGCAAATTTCAATAAGGCAAAACGCAATTAATTTTGCACCAACCTAAATAATACTAATATTATTACTACTATTAATATATCACTTACAGCAATAAAGATCACACTGAATGAAGACCTGTAAGGTATTTCAGTGAGAGAGTAAGGAGGAGTTCTTATTATAGGCTTTGGACTTATATTGGTGACTTGGGGCAAAGAATGGCTACCATTTAGGGGCAGTTAGAATTGTCAGACTGAACTAAGCTTGTTTTTCTTTCTCCTTCCTTAACAATAATACTTATTTTTTAAACTTTTTTGTTCATTTTAAAAGTGAAGTATAGTTGATTTACAATCCTATATTAATTTCAGGTGTGCAACGTATTGACTAAGAATTTTTATAGATTTTACTGCATTTCTAGTTGTTATAAAATATTGGCTATATTCCCTAAGCTATATAATATATCCTGATAACTTGATTATTTTGCACATAGTAGTTTTTACCTCTAGTCCTCTAACCCTATCTTGATTCTTCACCCTTCCCTCTTTCCTCTGGTAACCGCTAGTTGGTTCTCTGTATCTGTAAGTCTATTTTTATTTTTTTTGTTTTATTCACTGATTCATTTTATTTTTTAGATTACACATGTAAGTTGATAACATACAGTAGTTGACTTTCTCTGTCTGACTTGTTCCACTAAGCATAGTATCTTTCAGGTTTATCCATATTATTGCAAATGAGAAAACATTATTCTTTTTTATGATTGAGCACTATTCCATTGTAAAAATAAACCACCTCTTTCTTATCAATTCATCTGTTGATGGAAATTTAGTTTGCTTCCATCTCTTGGCTGTAGTAAATAGTAGTGCTTTTATGAATATTGGAGGGTGTGAGTCTTTTCAAAATTAGTTTTTACTTTTTTAGATACATATCCAGGAGAGGAATTTCTGGATCACACAATTGTTCTATTAGTTTTTTGAGGAGCCTATGTCGTGTTTTCCATAATGGCAGCACTAATTGACAATTCCAGCAACAGTGTACAAGGACTCAATTTTCTCCACATCTTATCCAAAATTTGTTGCTTATAACATTTTTGATGATAACAATTCTGACAGGTATGAGTTGGTATCACCTTGTGGTTTTGATTTTCATCTCTCTGGTGATTGGTGATGTTGTGCAATTTTTCATGTGCCTGTTGGCCATCTTCATTGAAAAGAAATGTCTGTTCAGGTCTTCTTCCCATTTTTTAATTGTTTTTTGTTTTGATATTGAGTTATATGAAGTGTTTATATATTTCACATATTAAACCTTTATTGACCACAGTTGTTGTTCAATCACTCAGTCATGACTGACTGTGACCCCATGGACTGCAGCATACCAGGATTCCCTGTCCTTCACCATCTCCGGGAACTTCCTCAAACTCATGTCCATTGAATCAGTGATGCCATCCAACCATCTTGTCCTCTGTCATCCCTTTCTCCTCCTACCTTCTATCTTTCCCAGTGTCAGGGTATTTTCCAGTGAGTCAGCTCTTCACAAAATATTGGAACTCTTGGCCAAAGTATTGGAGCTTCAGCTTCAGCATCGTTCCTTCCAGTGAATATTCAGGTTTGATTTTCTTTAGAATTAACTGGCTTGATCTTCTTGCTGTCCAGGGGATTCTCAAGAGTCTTCTCCAACACCACAGTTCAAAAGTGTCCATTTTTCAGTGCTCAGTGCTCTTTATGGTCCAACTGTCACATCCATACATGACTACTGGAAAAACCATAGCTTTGACCATACAGACATAGTCAAATATGGTCATATCATTGGCAAATATTTTCTCCCTTTCAGTGGGTTGTCTTTTCATTTTTTCAGTAGTTTCCTTTGCTGTGCAAAAGCTTCTAAGTTTATTTAGGCCCCATATCTTTATTTTTGCTTCCTCTGCCTTAAGAGACAGCTCAAAAGAAATGTTGCCTTGACTTATGTCAAAGAGTATTTTGCCTATGTTTTCTTCTAGGAGTTTTATGATTTCCACTCTTTCATTTAGGTCTTTAATCCATTTTGAACTAATTTGTGCATATGTTTTGAGAAAATGTACTAATTTCATGCTTTAACACATATATAGCAGTCATATTTACCAGCACCACCTATTGAAGAGGCTATCTTTTTTCCATTATATATTTTTGCCTCCTTTATCATAGATTAATTGACTGTAAGTGCATGGATTTATTTCTGGGCTGTATATTCTGTTCCATTGATTTATGCATTTGTTTTGTGCCAGTATATACTATTTTCATTACTATAGTTTTATATTGGAGTCAGAAGACAAGGAATGTGATTCCTTCAGCTCTGTTCTTTCTCAAGATTGCATTGGCTATTTTGGATATTTTTGTGTTTCCATACAAATTTTAAAATTATTCATTTTAGTTCTGTGAAAAAATTTTCTTTTTATTTTGATAGAAATTGCATTGAATCTTTAGATTGCTTCGGGTAGTATAGTCATTTTAACAATACCAGTTCTTCCAGTGCATGAACCCAATATATCTTTCCATCTCATTGTGTCATCTTCAGTATCTTTCATTAGTGTCTTATAGTTTTCTGAGTACATAGGTAGGTTTACTTCCATAGATAGGTTTATTCTAGATATTTTGTTATTTTTAATTCAATTATAAACAGAATTGTCTTCTTAATTTCTCTTTCCGATATTTAGTGTAGAAATGCAATAATTTCTGTATATTAATTTTGAATCTTGCAATTTTACAAATTTCATTAATGAACTCTAGTGGTTTGCTGGTGGCATCTTTAGGAATTTTTATGCATAGCATTATGTCATCTGCAAGCAGTGACAGTTTCATTTTTTCCTTCCCAATTTTTATTTATTTTATTTACTTTTTTTTCTTCTTGTTTGATTGCTGTGGTTTGGACTTCCGATACTATGTTGAATGAAAGTGTTGAGCGTGGGCAGTGTAGATTAGAAGTGCTTTTGACTTTTGACTTTTCATTATTGAGCATGATATGAGTTGTGGGTTGTTATATATATGTCATTTATTATATTGAGATATGGTCCCTCTATGCTCATTTTCTGGAGAGTTTTTTTTTTTTTTTAAATTATGAATGGATGTTGAATTTTGTCAAAGTTTTGTCTGCATCTATTGAGATGATTGTATGGTTTTATCCTTTAATTTGTTAATGTGGTGGATCACATCAATTGATTTGTGGATATTGAAAAATGCTTGCATCCCTGGGATAAGCCCCTCTTAGTCATGACATGTCATTCTTTATATATTATCTATATATTATTTTTTTCCATCCTCACAAGGACCCTGAAGTGCTGACCTTATTCCTAGTTTTGATAAAGCCAAGAGAGGAACTGAGGGTCTATACAATTTGCTGGAGTTTACACAGCTAGTACATGACAACTGTGTACCTAAAAGTCAGGTCTCCTTATGCCTAATCCTGTACTGCTGTTTAATGCCACATCTCAAGCTCTAGTACAATATAGGATGGGAAACTGTATATTGGAGATTTTGTCCTGAAAAACTGACAGTTGTCCTGGATTTAACTTTGCATGCTATAAAGCTAAACAGAGTCATTTTCTTGTTGATAATATTTTTTGTCTTAGTTAATGGTTTTTTCATGTTAAATTAATTCTGCTTTTAATTTTCTAATCCTTAATTTTTTTTTTTGTATCAAGTTAGAGAAAACCAGAGTGATGTCATAAATTTTCTATTCCACATTTTTTGAAAATTAGCAGCTGATAATTTTAAGTATTTTAATACAAGTGTTTTCTACAACTTATTTTAATCAGATCAAAGTGATAGCATTATTTTAAATATGCCATGAAAATCCAGGAGGAATGCCTGATTTTATCATTTTCATCTACTTTGTACAACTTTACAAGCTAAACATTCTATTCTTTATAGGATTTTCTAAAGCCTACATATTTTACTTCCGTTTCCCATATATTTTCATCCTGGAATGTAGTTTTGAGCTTTTAAGTGAAGGAGTTAAATGATGCAGTTAATCTTTAGAAGCTTATGTTAGGGGAAAATAAAGTTCTCTTCTATTTTTCCTGTGACAATGAATTCAGCTCTCATTGCTTAAGTCCAATCATTAAAAACATGACATTTTAATAAAGTACTATTTATTTTTCAATAATTTGCTAAGATTCAAATCTGTCTTTAAATTCAATTTTACTTCAGAAAAGTAAACATTTTAAATTTGAATATGTTTTTCCTGTACACACAGGACTTTCTGTTGTATCTTACAATGATTATTCTTCTGCCAAATATTGTGATCAGTCTTAGTACTATTTTTTCTAAACCATAGTGGTCTTGATGTATGTGGATATACATGGAATTTTATTAAAGAGAAATGTATTATCTAAGCATAATGATGGTTAATATTAGGAATATGTTTTCTGTGATAGAAAGAATAATGAAGAAATGTTAGATACTTGAAATATTCCTTAATTATAAAATATATATATATGTGTTAAGTGTTATACTAACAAGCTGGTTAATGTATAGACATTGTTTAAGTATTCCTTTCAAAAATAAACGTTAGATTCTTTTCCCATATAGATTATTACAGGATATTGAATAGAGATCCCTGTGCTACTCAGTAGATCTTTGATGCTTATCTACTTTATATTTAGTATTGTGAGAAGTTCCCCTGGAGAAGGAAATGGCAACCCAATACAGTGTTCTTGTCTGGGAAATCCCATGGACAGGGAAGCCTAGTGGGCTACAGTCCAGGGGTTCACTAAAGAGTTGGACATGACTTAGCAACTAAACAGCAGCATATGTGTATTAATCTCAATTTTCTAATTTGTCCCTCCACCACAGTGTTCATCCTTTCATAACCATAATTTTATGAGCCTATTAATGTTGTATGAATACATCTATTTGCATTCATTAAAAAAATTAGATTCTGTGTATGATTGATAATGATATCTTTCTCTGTCTTCACCTAGTATACCTATTGAGGGGTTTTTTTAATTTATTTTTAATTGGAGGATAATTGTTTTACATTATTGTGTTAAATGGGAAAAGAATCTGAAAAATAATGTATATATATATGTGTGTGTGTGTGTACAATTGAATCACTTTGCTGTATACCTGAAACTAACACAGCATTGTAAATCAACTGTACTCCAATAAAATTAAATAAAATACTACAAATCAAAACTATTATGAGATATTATCTCACACCAGTCAAAATTGTCATCATAAAAAATTCTACAAACAATAAATGCTGGAGAGGGTGGGGAGAAAAGGGAACGCTCTTACATTGTTGGTGGGAAATGTAAATTGTTACAGTCACTATGGTAGACAGTATCAGTTCAGTTCAGTTCAGTCGCTCAGTCATGTCTGACTCTTTGCAACTCCATGAATCCCAACACGCTAGGCCTCCCTGTCCATCACCAACTCCCAGAGTTCATTCAGACTCACGTCCATCGAGTCCGTGATGCCATCCAGCCATTTCATCCTCTGTCGTCACCTTCTTCTCCTGCCCCCAGTCTCTCCCAGCATCAGAGTCTTTTCCAGTGAGTCAACTTCTTGCATGAGGTGGCCAAAGTACTGGAGTTTCAGCTTTAGCATCATTCCTTCCAAAGAAATTCCAGGGTTGATCTCCTTCAGAATGGACTGGTTGGATCTCCTTGCAGTCCAAGGGACTCTCAAGACTCTTCTCTAACACCACAGTTCAAAAGCATCAATTCTTCGGCACTCAGCCTTCCTCACAGTCCAACTCTCCCATCCATACATGACCACAGGAAAACCATAGCCTTGACTACATGGACCTTAGTCAGCAAAGTAGTGTCTCTGCTTTTGAATATGCTATCTAGGTTGGTCATAACTTTTCTTCTAAGGAGTAAGCGTCTTTTAATTTCATGGCTGCAATCACCATCTGCAGTGATTTTAGAGCCCCCCAAAATAAAGTCTGACACTGTTTCCACTGTTTCCCCACCTATTTCTCATGAAGTGATGGGACTGGATGCCATGACCCTCGTTTTCTGAATGTTGAGCTTTAAGCCAACTTTTTCACTGTCCTCTTTCACTTTCATCAAGAGGCCTTTTATTTCCTCTTCTCTTTCTGCATAAAGGTGGTGTCATCTCCATATCTGAGGTTATTGATATTTCTCCCAGCAATCTTGATTCCAGCTTGTGTTTCTTCCAGTCCAGCATTTCTCATGATGTACTCTGCATATAAGTTAAATAAGCAGGGTGACAATACACAGCCTTGACGTACTCCTTTTCCTATTTGGAACCAGTCTGTTGTTCCATGTCCAGTTCTAACTGTTGCTTCCTGACCTGCATTCAGATTTCTCAAGAGGCAAGTCAGGTGGTCTGCTATTCCCATCTCTTGAAGAATTTTCCACAGTTTATTACAATTCACACAGTCCAAGGCTTTGGCATAGTCAATAAAGCAGAAATAGATGTTTTTCTGGAACTCTCTTGCTTTTTCCATGATCCAGCAGATGTTGGCAATTTGATCTCTGGTTCCTCTGCCTTTTCTAAAACCAACTTGAACATCAGGAAGTTCATGGTTCACGTATTGCTGAAGCCTGGCTTGGAGAATTTTGAGCATTACTTTACTAGCGTGTGAGATGAGTGCAACTGTGCGGTTGTTTGAGCATTCTTTGTCATTGCCTTTCTTTGAAACTGGAATGAAAACTGAACTTTTCCAATCCTGAGGCCACTGCTGAGTTTTCCAAATTTGCTGACATATTGAAGGCAGCACTTTCACAGCATCATCTTTCATGATTTGAAATAGCCCAATAGTAGACAGTATGGAGATTCCTTTAAAAGCTAGGGATAAAACCACCATAAGACCCAGTAATCCCACTCCTAAATATATACCCTGAGGAAACCAAAATTGAAAAAAAAAAAAAAAAAAAAGCACACATGGGCCCCAGTGTTCACTATCTACAGTAGCTAGAAGCACTATCTACAGTAGCTAGAACATGGAAGCAACCTAGATATCCACTGACAGATGAAGAGGTAAAGATGCTATGGTACATATATGCAACGGAATATTGCTCATGCATAAAAACTAATGCATTTGAGTCCGTTCCAATGAGGTGGATGATGCTAGAGCCTATAATGCAGAGTTAAGTGAGTCAGAAAAACAACTACCATGTACTAACACATATAGATGGAATCTAGAAAGGTGGTACTAATAAAATTATTTGCAGGGCAGCAATGGAGACATAGTCATAGAGAGCACACTTATGAACATGATGCAGGGGGAGGAAGGAAAGGGTGGGATGTATGGAGAGAGTAACATGGAAACTTACCACATGTAAAAATGGATAGCCAATGGAAATTTGCTGTATGACTCAGGGAACTCAAACTGGGGCTCTGTATCAACCTAGAGGGGTGGGATGGTGAGGAAGGTGAGAGGGAGAGGACATATATGTAACTATGGCTGATTCATGTTGATGGATGACAGAAACCTACACAATTCTGTAAAACAATTATCATTCAATTAAAAAGTCAATTAAAATTTTTAAAAAGAAAAATAAATGTTAGAATAACTTTTAAAAGCTAATTTTCTATGTTAAGCATTCAAAGATCCACTCAAACTAAGTACATATGAGTCAATTTTCATAAATGGGCACATTTATTATTTTCTGAAAGCCTTTGTGTCAATGATATTGAAGATCTCTGAGTATATTTTGGTTAAATTAATATTTTGAAATAATTAAAACTGCACAAAATTAAAAATCACAGTATTTTTGCAATAGCAAGTTGAACCCAAAAAATTATAATACCACTTATTGAAACAGAAAATGATTTTATATTATGTAAATGTTTGCAAGTTAGATTTTATTGTGACACAATATAATTAGCTCACAAAATGAATATTAGCAAGTTATATAAATAGCAACTTATTGTATTTGCATTATGGTCAACAATCATCTGCTATAATGCATTGATATATAACTTGGTGACTCCTTTAAAAGAAAGAGCCTTACATTTAACATGAAAGCTAAATATATGACGTTCAAAATTAATAACTATAATTCAATTTTGATAATTTTATGCATTTTAATAAGATTGAATGAATGTATAACTTTCTGAATCTATATAATTCTTTTGTGTATGAGAATATTACAACACATATTAATTTTTTTTACAGAAATTGATAGCTAAACCACTTATTTTAATCTTTATACTTTGCAAAAACAGTATTCCATATCATGAATGTATGGTAAACTGTTTGGTGTGTTTGAACCAACCATTTCCTAAGAATGGATAAATGTATTTACACTAGATTAAAATAATTTTCTGAAAGAGCAAAAAGTACTTAAAAAATCATTTATAAGCATATTATACTACTGAGTCTATTACTACCCACACAAACAGATAATTTGAGTAATTACAGAAGAGATGATAATAAAATATAATGGGAAGAATTCTGAACAGAAAGAGAATCTGCATCTTATAAAACATTGCCAGTAATTTACTATATGAACTAGACTTTTTTACATTTGCTTAATAGTATTTTATTCTCTGTGTATTACCTAATTATTTGCTTATATTTTTCTATGGGGGTGTTTGTTTGCATTTTTCCTGATTATTAAAAATGTTAAAATCTTTCTGGCCTTCAATATATTTTTCTTTACAGAAATATAACTTCCATATACCATAGTTCCTATTCCAAATGTAAATGCATATTAAAATGCAAAGCATATACTTGTTAGTACTTTATTTTAAGTTCATATTAATTTCATAGGGTTTTCTAAATAAAATTATTTTACATAGTTAAATGAATGTATATGTTTTGAGAAGGATGATATCTGGTTTGTGGCAATTTAGACCATAAAATCAAGTATGTTATGCAGAAAAATGTTGGTATTTTGTACCAAAGGTAATACAAACGTACTGTGGCTATAACACAAAGGGACACAGTGTTACTAAAATGCAATGAGGGCAAATGCTTTTATCTTGTGTCAGGTAGATGTTTTCACATAAGTAACAGTATACACTATAAATAAAAATAAACTATTGAAGAATTTTGTAGGACACCGTACTTATATTATCTCTATTGAGTTCTGAGAAAAACCTTGGCATAATATTCATAAACAGTTATTCGAGGCATAGCTGGCAATTACACAATAAAAGATGAATGAAACAGCTTAGATCAAAAGGCAAGAATGCTGCATTTTCCAGAGTGGTACAGTGTTCAGTACAGAATACTCTGCTCTCTGACCTCCCACAACAATATGGGGCCTTGCCCCATTTGTATCCTCCCTGGTTTCCCTTGGGTTTCCCATGTAGCAGTGATGGTAAAGATCCCCCTGCCAATGCAGGAGACATAGAGATTCAAGATCAATCCCTGGGTCAGGAAGATCCCATGGAGGAGAGCATGGCAACCCACCCGATATTCTTGCCTGGAGAATCAGGTGGATAGAGGAGCCTGGGAGGCTACAGTCCATAGGATGGCACAGACTCAGACACCGTGGAAGAGACTCGGCACTCACACAGGCATTATCCCTTCCCTACCAGCACTACTGACTCCAGCCATTTCTCTAGTAGTTTGTGGCAGAAGTTTCCAATTAGCCTGCCAAGATAACAGGGTGAAAAGTTATTTTCAGTCATCCACTTAGATGTTCATCTTTTTGCCTTGTTACAACATGATTGTTATGGTCTACGAATGATCACTACAATCTCATGTTACAGCCTTACATTATTTAACTTACAACTCAGATAGATTTAAATGAAACTTCCTTTCAGTATCTATGAAAGAAACGTGGTGGTTACTAGGGGCTACAGAGTGAGGAAAAAGGGGAGAAGTTGGTCACAAAGCACAAAAACTGGTTATAAGATGAATAAGTACAGTATAGTGATTATAAACAAAACTATGTATTATATACTTGAAAGTTGCTAAAAGAGTGTATCTTAAAGTCTTTACCACTAAACAGAAAAGATAATTACGTGACAATGCAGGTGTTAGTTATTCAGTTCAGTCGCTCAGTCTTGTCTGAATCTTTGTGACTCCATGGACTGCAGCATGCCAGGCCTCCCTGTCCATCATCAACTCCCAGAGTCTACTCAAACTCATTTCCATTGAGGCAGTGATGCCATCCAGGCATCTCATCCTCTGTTGTCCCCTTCTCCTCCTGCCTTCAATCTTTCCCAGCATCAGGGTCTTTTCAAATGAGTCAATTCTTCACCTCAAAATATTGGAGTTTCAGCTTCAGCATCAGTCCTTCCAATGAATATTCAGGACTGATTTCCTTCAGGAAGGATTGGTTGTATCGCCTTAGTATCCAAGGGACTCTCAAGAGTTTTCCCCAACACCACAGTTTAAAAGCTTTCCACACTCAGCTTTCTTTATAGTCCAGCTCTCACATCCATACTTGACCACTTGATAAACCTTAGCCTTGACTAGACGGACCTTTGTTGGCAAAGTAATGTCTCTAATTTTTAACACGATGACTAGGCTGGACATAACTTTTCTTCCAAGGAGTTAGCATCTTTTAATTTCCCTGCTGCGGTCACCATCAGCAGTAATCTTGGAACTCCCCAAAATAAAGTCTGTCACTGTTTCCCCATCTATTTGCCATGAAGTGATGGAACCAGATGCCATGATCTTAGTTTTCTGAATGTTGAGTTTTAAGCCAACTTTTTCACTGTCCTCTTTTACTTTCATCAAAAGGTGCTTTAGTTCTTTTTCACTTTCTGATATAAGGGGGTGGTATCATCTGTATATCTGAGGTTATTCATATTTCTTTTTTTTTAAATCTATTGATATTTATTTATTTACCTATTTATTAATACTTTATTCTACATTAAAATACTGTATTTGTTTTGCCATACATTGACATGAATCAGCCACAGGTGTACACGATCTCCCAATGCAGAAACCCTCTCCTACCTCCCACCCCATATCATCTCGCTGGATCATCCCGTGCACCAGCCCCAAGCATCCTGTATCCTGTATTGAACATAGACTGGTGCTTCGTTTCTTACATGATAGTATACATGTTTCAGTGCCATTCTCCCAAGTCGTCCCACCCTCTCCCTCTCCCTCAGAGGTCAAAAGTCCATTCTATACCTCTGTGTCTCTTTTGTTGTCTCACATACAGGGTCATCATTACTATCTTTCTAAATTCCATATATATGTGTCAGTATACTGTATTGGTGTTTTTCTTTCTGGCTTACTTCACTCTGTATAATCGGCTCCAGTTTCATCCATCTCATTAGAACTGATTCAGATTTATTCTTTTTAAGGGCTGAGTAATAGTCCACTGTGTATATGTACCACAGCTTTCTTATCCATTCATCTGCTGATGGACATCTAGGTTGTTTCCATGTCCTGGCTATTATAAACAATGCTGCAATGAACATTGGGGTACATGTGTCTCTTTCAATTCTGGTTTCCTCAGTGTGTATGCCCAGCAGTGGGATTGCTGGGTCATAAGGCAGTTCTATTTGCAATTTTTTAAGGAATCTCCACACTGTTTTCCATAGTGGCTGTACTAGCTTGCATTCCCACCAGCAGTGTAAGAGGGTTCCCTTTTCTCCACACCCTCTCCAGCATTTATTGCTTGTAGACTTTTGGATCACAGCCATTCTGACTGGTGTGGAATGGTACCTCATTGTGGTCTTGATTTGCATTTCTCTGATAATGAGTGATGTTGAGCATCTTTTCATGTGTTTGTTAGCCATCCGTATGTCTTCTTTGGAGAAATGCCTATTTAGTTCTTTGGCCCATTTTTTGATTGGATCGTTTATTTTTTCTGGAGTTGAGCTGCATAAGTTGCTTGTATATCTTTGAGATTAGTTGTTTGTCAGTTGTTTCATTTGCTATTGTTTTCTCCCATTCAGAAGGCTGTCTTTTCACCTTGCTTATAGTTTCCTGGCACAAAGACAGAAATATATATCTATGGAACAAAATAGAAAGCCCTGAGATAAATCCACACACCTATGGACACCTTATCTTCGACAAAGGAGGCAAGAACATACAATGGAATAAAGACAGTCTCTTTAACAAGTGGTTCTGGGAAAACTGGTCAACCACTTGTAAAAGAATGAAACTAGACCTCTTTCTAACACCACACACAAAAATAAACTCAAAATGGATTAAAGATCTAAATGTAAGACCAGAAACTATAAAACTCCTAGAGGAAAACATAGGCAAAACACTCTCTGACATAAATCACAGCAGGATCCTCTATGATCCACCTCTCAGTATAATGGAAATAAAAGAAAAAATAAACAAATGGGATCTAATTAAAATTAGAGATTATTCATATTTCTCCTGGCAATCTTGTTTCCAGCTTGTACTTCATCCAGCTCAACATTTCTGTGGATGTACTCTGCATATAAGTTAAATAAGCAGGGTTACTATATACAGCCTTGACATACTCCTTTTCCTATTTGGAACCAGTCTGTTGTTCCATGTCCACTTCTAACTGTTGCTTCCTGACCTGCATACACATTTCTCAAGAGGTAGGTCAGGTGACTTGCTATTCCCATCTCTTTAAGAAATTTCCATAATTTGTTGTGATCTACACAGTCAAAGGCTTTGGCATAGTCAATAAAGCAGAAATAGATGTTTTTCTGGAACTCTTGCTTTTTCAATGATTGATTCAACAGAGATTGGCAATTTGATCTCTGGTTCCTCTGCCTTTTCTAAATCGAGTTTGAACATCTGGACATTCATGGTTCACATTCTGTTGATGCCTGGCTTGGAGAATTTTGAGCATTACTTTACTAGCGTTTGAGATGAGTGCAATTGTGTGGTAGTTTGAGCATTCTTTGGCATTGCTTTTCTTTGGGATTGGAATGAAAACTGACCTTTTCCAGTCCTGTGGCCACTGCTGAGTTTTCCAAATCTGCTGGCATATTGAGTGCAGCACTTTCACAGCATCCTATTTTAGGATTTGAAATAACTCACCTGGAATTCCATCACCTCCACTAGCTTTGTTGGTAGTGATGCTTCCTAAGGCTCACTTGACTTCACATTCTAAGATGTCTGGCTCTAGGTGAGTGATCATACCATTGTGACTAGCTGGGTCATGAAGATCTCTTTTGTATAGTTCTGTGTATTCTTGCCACCTCTTCTTAATGTCTTCTGCTTCTGTTAGGTCCATACCATTTCTTCCTTTATTGTGCCCATCTTTGCATGAGATGTTCCTTTGGTATCTGTAATTTTCATGAAGAGCTCTCTAGTCTTTCCCATACTATTGTTTTCCATTATTTCTTTGCTTACTCTACCATTATAATCATTTTGTACTGTATGCAGTAAAGTGAAGTGAAAGTCGTTCAGTCGTGTTCATTTCTTTGTTATCCCATGGACTACATAGTTCATGGAATTCTCTAGGCCAGAATACTGTCATGTGTAGCCTTTCCCTTCTCCAGGGGATCTTCCCAACCCAGAGATTGAAGCCTGGTCTTCCACATTTCAGGTGGATTCTTTACCAGCTGAGCCACTGTATAAGAGTATCAAATAAACAATTCAGAAAACCTTAAACTTACATGTTATATGTCAAATATATCTCAATAAAGCTGGAAAAACTCACCAACCATAATGATAAAATAAATAAATGTGCATATGTGTAAATTACAATAATTATAAACCTATATTTGAGGGTCCAATTCTCCCAAGCAAAATTTTTTAAAAATTAATAAAAAGTTACTGTTGGTTTTTCAGTTTCTTCTGTTTGTATATATAGTCATTTTCAGAAAATACTCATGTTCTTCATTTTCATTTGCATTGGATTTGGACACTGGAGAGATTTTCAGACCTTTCTCTTTTGCCCTTATCTATCAGGTTTTTACTAGCCTCTGTACTGATTCTGTTTGTCACATCTGGCTTTTGGTTTTGCGGCAGAAATTAAAACTAATGTCCCTGGCCCCACTATGGATGTGAGCTACCAAGACATCTTACTCTGTGCCCTGCTCATTTCAAACCCAAACACTTCCCTGCATACCAGCCTCTCAAACACTTCTCTACCTGCCTCCTTAGCCCCAGGTATGTCTGGGCCCTTTGATGACACTTGCCAGCCTAGGATTAGAGAAGCATGTGGTGTTCTTGCAGAACATGACCCATATCCTTTCATATTTCAGCTCTACTCATTTAACTTGCACCCACCTCCCACCAGACAAGGCTCAGATGTCTGGATATGTGTGCTATTCCTCAGGGATACAGATAGCATCCCAATATCAGTCTCATCATCTCCAAATCCTATGGTTTAATGAGTTCATTTCTCTCATGGTATTAAAATTCTTATATGACATCCTCTTCCCTCCTCCACTCTTTAGATTGATTTTTCACTTTTATTATTGAGTCCATCATGCTTTCAAATAGTGGTGCTGGAGAAGACTCTTGAGATTAATTTGAACAGTAAGGAGATTAAATCAGTCAATTCTAAAGGAAATCAAACTGAATGTTCATTGAAAGGACCAATGCTGAAGCTGAAGTTCCAATATTTTGGCACCTGATACAAAGAGCCAACTCATTGGAAAAGACCCTGATGCTGGGAAAGACTGAAGACAAAAGGAGAAGGGGGCAGCAAAGTATTAGATGGTTAGATAGCATCACCGACTCATTTGAGCAAAGTCCAGGAGATAGTGAAGGACAGGAAAGCTTGGCGTGCTGCATTCCATGGGGTTGCAGAGTCAGACATGACTTAGCACCTGAACAACAACAATGAATATTATCTACCATTTGTGTGTGTGTGTGTGTCTACTAGGTTTTTGCTAAATGATATACATGGATTACTTCATTTAATCTTTAAGATAGCCTTATGATGTTGATAATATAATGTTACAGATGATAATAGAGAGGTAAAAGAAATAAGTTACTGGACATTAAAATTATATATGATGGACCAGGGTCTAAACTCAGTCAGTTTTTATTGTTCTAGGAGGTATATTCCTAAATGATTTACTAAAATACTTGTTAATCAAATGCTTCCATCACTTAATGCGGTAGATCATTTTTGCATTAGTGAGCTAGTGTATGTGTATATGGAAATCTTACTACAAGATATATTTAGCAAATCTAATTAGATTAGGCACCATGCTGGAAAGTCAGTACATAAAATAGTGAACAATTTAGAAGGCATCATTTTACAAGTGTTAAAAAGTCTGGCTGAGGCCATTAGACTGAAATAAGCACTTCTAGTAGTATGTGATTATAGGGAAAGCTTAGTCTTTTTTTCAAAATTATATAAGAGAGAAAATTTCCTGGAGAAAATTCACATTTATGCTAAGAACAGAATGATAAGATGAGAGACAAAGCAATCAATGTGGGATGGGTTATTTAAAAAAAAAAAAGAGTTGAAGCAGGGAGAATAGTTGAGTGAGAGAAAACAATAAAGACCATGAAATTCTTTGAAAATTGAATAAAATTATCATGACTGGAAGCAAGATCATTGATTGAGAAGATGGTCGTGAGACAGGAGGAGAAAGGCAGAGATGTGAATGCAGAAACAGTGAAAATGAGATACATTTTAAGATGTAGGGTGTGTGCTCAGTTATGTCCGACTTTTTGCAACCCCATGGATTGTAGCCTGTCAGGCTCCTCTGGCCATGGGGTTTTCCAGGCAAGAATTCAGGGAGTGGGTAGCCATTTCCTATTCCAAAGGATCTTTTGGACAACTCAGACGTTGAACCCATATCTCATGCATCTGCTGCATTGGCAGGCGGATTCTTTACTGCTGTGCTACTTGGGAAGCCCTAAGGTATAATTTTAAGGGACATAATTATATATACATATCTTTAAATTGTGGTAAAACACTCAACATAAAATGTGTTGAAGCCAACTGTGAAAAAGCAATGACAAGTGATCTTAATCTGGAGAGTTGAGTAGGTGCTTGAAAGAAAAATGAATGATGGTAGTTTATTCTAGAAAGTTAAGTGTTCGCACAGGTAAGTAATTATGAATAGATATTAAAATTTGGAAGAAAATTAGAAATTCTTTGCAGAGTATTGTGGAGGACTGAAAGAAATGGAGGTTGGGGTTGAAGTCAGAGTCAAATTTTTGATGAGCATCTTCAAAATGTGTGCAAATACAGAAATTTGTTTTTGTCAGTAAAATCAATGTAGAACATCTTTTAGACTTTCACATTATGTAACTTCACAATTTTAATTTTATAACATACTTATACATTATATTATAAATATTATATGTGTTTATATGGCTTCCAAGGTGGCTCAGTGGTAAAGAATCTGCCTGCCAATGCAGCAGATGTGGGTTTGATCCCTGGGTCAGGAAGATCCCCCTGGAGAAGAAAATGGCAGCCCATTCCAGCACTGCCTGGGAAATCCTATGGATAGAGGAAGTGGCGGGCTGCAGTCCATGGGGTTGCCAAAAGTTGGACATGACTGAGTGACTGCACACACATGCACATACATGTTTATATACACACAGTTTCAAGATCAATGTTCTATCTTCATTTCTCAGAATCTTGTTAAATATACCAGGTTTTAGATAACCTTGCTATGTCTCAATTTTTCTATTTCTCTGAGTATGTGTGTGTGTGTTTTCACTTCTGACTTTCTCTTACTTTTTCTGTTTCAACCAAGGTTACTAGCAGAAATGATGTATTGATATAGAGCATCATCAATAATGCTTCATTTGCTGAAGGTTTAGGTTTTCATCATGGGTAAGGAAGACTGTAGTGTAAAGTATGCATGTGATATTTATCACAGAACCTAGGTCTTATTAGTCACACTTTTTTTCACAAGGAATTATTTGAAAAAAATGAAGCTTATGTATTTGCAGTGGTTCCTCACATTAAAACAAAACAAAAATAAATAAAACAAGCAAAAACAAAACCTAAATCCCAAAAGGCACAGGATTTTCTTGACAAAGGAAATGTAAGGTCATGTATAAAAGCTAGGTTCTGATTCATTAACTGTTACCTCTCTCATGGTGAACATAATTTTGCTGCTCATTATGACATAATGTCAAGATGTGGGTTGTGCCTTGATTATAGTTCTAATTATAACTTTTGGTGTATGTAAAAAGCAAAATAAAATGAGCAGTCTCTTTCTCATATTTTCATACACACATTCCCCCAGACAGAAAAGATCTATATTGCTTGTTATTTCTATTCATATGTTTGGAATCAAAAGAATGAGTCCTGAAAATAATTTACACAAAGTTATTAATACCATTCCATCAGCCAAAATATAACAGTTGCGTTTCCCTTCAACTCTACCTTAACTAAAGCAAATGCATCATTTTGAAAATAATTCCTTGTAAGTTTATATTGCATAGGTTTTCTCATTAGCAAACCCAAATTTACTCTCAAGAGCTTTCATTTTCATATACACCTTGATTGTAAATAGTCCCACAGATGTTTTCCTGCTTTCTATTGCTATTCTTTACCACATGAGTTTCTGGTCCTTTGTGCTCTTCCTTCCTTTTCACACAGTGCCTTCTCAGGTAGTTCATCAAGCCTGTTCCTCACAGCCCACAATTCCTCTTTAGCTTTTGCCAGAGACAACTTGATTGCTAATTCCATTAAGTAACACTTTTCAATATGAAGTATACTCACTTTGATTCAATTTTATTTAACAAATTATACTCATTGTATTCTTATGCACTCTCATAAAGTTTTTCAATTTGTAACTATATTGCCAAATAATGTACTGCATATTGACACTTAATGAATTTCTATTCATTTCATATGATTAGAAATAGAAAAATACCTATGTATCTTTCCTTTCTGGAAAATTTTCTAAAGCTAATATTTGGCTGTTGTTTTGTTGTTATTCCTCCGAATGGCTAAGTCACTCTAGAACACACCGAGGCAGAGAGAAGTAGAGAAATGTTTCAGCCATGCAATGAATGACTAGTTATTTTTATAGGTAACTGTAACATCTCAAAGTGCATGACTTTCTCATTCACTGCTATCACTGAAATTACAATTTTATGTAATTTTTTTTACTACTTCAATAGAAAGATTTGTTTTCTCCTCAACTAATTATGATGTGGTATTTCACTAGGAAAAAATATTGCAAGTAAAATTAAAAATTGTAAATGTAAATCTTCAGTATGTTATTTACCACCCATGTCATTTTTATAAATGCGTTTACCCTCTCTAAGTTTCTTTACCTTCATGATCGCATAACATCTGACACTGATAAAATTCTCAGATCTGTATAGTGACACCTGAGTGTAGTGCATTTCAGTTTGCATAAGCAAATTTGAAAATTATTTTGGATTCACTTGCAGAACTCAGTGTTAAGCAGCCAAAGTATGGTGCACTGTAAGAGCTCCAGCACTAGTGTTTATGCTAGAAAACTCTACTGTTTACATTCAAAATCTCAAGATACTCTTTAAACATAATTGATTTATATTTTGCTCAATCAATATGCAGCTTGAGTTCTAGAACTGAATTTTTAATCAGTAGGCCAATGATATAGTATGAATAATTTACAGTTGCCTGGGAAGCCAGTTAAAATTATAGATGTAAGACCTCATCATCAAAGATTATGATTTAGTAGGGCTGGAGTGGGACTGAAATTTCTGTATTTTTAACAAGTTCCCTGACAATCATGAAGTACAGTTTGGGAACCAGCACCCTATGTGAACACCTCATCTTCCTGAGCCTCTAATCCTAGTCTCCATGTAAAGAGGTAGTAAGCTTCACTGACAGTGATTTTTAAAAAGATTCTTAGGGATCTACCAAAGTCATATAATACTAGAAAAGAACCCTTTAAGACATTATTAAAAATTATTAATTTGTATTATTTTGCATTTATAACTATGTTTGTTTAAACTTTAATATGGAACTCTCAAACTAGAAACAAAAAACTTTGGAAATATTTTGGTCAACTCAAAGATTTCTTTTGGTGTCCAAATGAGAGCTATTTTTGAGAGCTCTGTATGTTCTTGGGATCAGAAAATATTTTAATGTGTCACTAATAACTAATGTATTATAAGTGAAGATTATTAATATGGACAGGTGGATCTTTTATTTTCTGATGTAATGAATCTCACACTTACAAAAACAGTAGCAATGTCGAACCTCCAGAAATTGGAGTCCTCACCCAATCCATGAGGACTACTTGTTTTCAGCAATTTAAAAGTAAAGGTGACTAAAAACTTCCTGAAGATTGACAATATTTAACAATAAATAAAAATAATGTAATGTAAAGATGGGCTCAATAAAGGACAGAAATGGTATGGACCTTACAGAAGCAGAAGACATTAAGAAGAGGTGGCAAGAATATACAGAAGAACTGTACAAAAAGATCTTTACAACCCCATTAATCACGATGCTGTGATCAATAACCTAGAGCCAGATATCTTGGAATGTGAAGTCAAATGGGCCTTAGGAAGCATCACTATGGACAAAGCTAGTGGAGTTGATGGAATTCCAATTGAGCTATTTCAAATCCTAAAAATGGATGCTGTGAAAGTGCTGCATTCAATATGCCAGCAAATTGGGAAAACTCAGCAGTGGCCATACGACTGGAAAAGATCAGTTTTCATTCCAATCCCAAAGAAAGGCCATGCCAAAGAATGCTCAGACTACTGCTCAGTTGCACTTGTTTCACGCCCTAGTAAAGTAAGGCTCAAAATTCTCCAAGCCAGGCTTCAGCAATACATGCACCGTGAACTCCCTGATGTTCAAGCTGGTTTTAGAAAAGGCAGAGGAACCAGAGATCAACTTGCCAACATCCGCTGGATCATCGAAAAAGCAAGAGAGTTTCAGAAAAACATCTATTTCTGCTTTATTGACTATGCCAAAGACTTTTGCTTGTGGATCACAATAAACTGTGGAAAATCCTTCAAGAGATGGAAATACCAGACCACCTGACCTGCCTCTTGAGAAATCTGCAGGTCAGGAAGCAACAGTTAGAACTGGACATGGAACAACAGTCTGGTTCCAGATAGGAAAAGGAGTACGTCAAGGCTGTATATTGTCACCCTGCTTATTTAACTTATATGCAGAGTACATCGTGAGAAACGCTGGGCTGGAAGAAGCACAAGCTAGAATCAAGATTGCTGGGAGAAATATCAATAACCTCAGATATGCAGATGACACCACCCTTATGGCAGAAAGTGAAAAAGAACTAAAAAGCCTCTTGATTAAAGTGAAAGAAGTGAAGTGAAGTGAAATGAAGTCACTCAGTCGTGTCTGACTCTTTGCGACCTTGTGGACTGTAGCCCGCCAGGCTCCTCGGTCCATGGGGTTCTCCAGGCAAGAATACTGGAGTGGATTGCCATTTTGAGTGAAAAAGTTGGCAACATTCAGAAAAGGAAGATCATGACGTCTGGTCCCATCACTTCATGGGAAATAGATGGGGAAACAGTGGAAGCAGTGTCAGACTTTATTTTGGGGGGCTCCAAAATCACTGAAGATGGTGATTGCAGCCATGAAATTAAAAGGCAATTACCCCTTGGAAGGAAAGTTATGACCCACCTAGATAGAATATTAAAAAGCAGAGACATTGCTAACAAAGGCTGGTCTAGTCAAGACTATGGCTTTTCCAGTAGTCATGTATGGATGTGAGAATTGGACTATAAAGAAAGCTGAGTGCTGAAGAATTGATGCTTTTGAACTGTGAGAGTCCCTTGGACTACAAGGTGATCCAACCAGTTCATCATAAAGATCAGTCCTGGGTGTTCATCTGAAGGACTGATGTTGAAGCTGAAACTCCAATACTTTGGCCATCTGATGAAGAGCTGATTCATTTGAAAATATCCTGATGCTGGGAAAGATTGATGGCAGAAGGAGAAGAGGATGAGATGGTTGGATGGCATCCCCAATTCAACGGTGACAGGTTTTAGTAAGCTCGGAGAGTTGGTGACAGACAGGGAGGCCTAGCATGCTGCAGTCCATGGGGTCGCAAAGAGTCGGACACAACTGAGTGGCTGAACTCTACTAAATGTGGGAAAAAATAACCCAAAGAGACATACAACAATACACTTTAGGATTAAAATTCTAAAGTTAATGAGAGAACCTTAAAAGCAGCTGGTTACAAATCAGGGAACCCATATGACTATCAGGATGTGCCAAGTGGAACCAGTGGTAAAGAACCTGACTGCCAGTGCAAGAAACACAAGGAAAATGGGTTTGATGCTTCAGTCAGGAAAGTCCTCTGAAGAAGGGCATGACAACCCACTCCAGTATTCTTGCCTGGTTAATTTCATGGACAGAGGAGCCTGTGGGCTATTGTATATTGCACCCCAAAGAGTAAAACATGACTGAAGCGACTTATCTTGCATGCATGCATGTGACTATCAGCAGCTTCTTCCAGCAGAAATAATGCAGAGGGATTGGCATGTCATATATACCCAGAAATATTTTGAATTTTAAAAACCTTCAATATTAACATTTTAATTATTTTAAAGCAGAGATTTCAAGTGGTAAATTTCTTTGTTATGCATTTTACTATTAGGTGGATCCGTGGTAAATGATTTACCTGCCAAGCAGGAGATGTGGGTTCAATTCCTGGGTTGTGAAGACGCCCTAGAGAAGGAAATGGAAACCCATCTATTTGCCATGAAGTGATGGTACTGGATGCCATGATCTTAGTTTTTTGTTTGTTTGTTTGTTTTTTTTTTGATTGTTGAGTTCTAAGCCAGCCTTCAGCAAAAGATTTTGTAGTTCCTGTTTGCTTTTTGCCATAGGGTGATATCATCTTCATATCTCAGGTTATTGATATTTCTCCCAGCAATCTTGATTCTAGCTTGAGTTTCATGATGCACTCTGGCATTTCACATGATGTACTCTGCATATAAGTTAAATAACCAAGATGACAGTATACAGACTTGACATACTCCTTTCTCAATTTGGAACCAGTCTGTTGTTCCATGTCTGGTTCTAACTGTTGCTTCTTGACCTGCATAAAGATTTCTCAGGAGGCAGGTAATGTGGTTTGGTGTTCCCATCTCGAAGTGTTATCCAGTTTGCTGTGATCCACACAGTCAAAGGCTTTAGCATTGTCAATGAAGCAGGAGTAGATGTTTTCTCTGGAATTTTCTTGCCTTTTCTATGATCCAATGGATGTTGCAATTTGATCTCTGTTTCCTCTGCCTTTTTAAAATCCAACTTGTGCATTTGGAAGTTCTCAATTCATGTATTGTTGAAGCCTAGCTTGAAGAATTTCTAGCATTACCTTGTTAGCATGCACTTAAGAAGAATTATTAAAAATTAACATGATTTTCATTGTTTTAAATGCTCTGCTCTTGGGAGCCACGTTAGGCATTACTGAAAAAATGGAGGCATGGCCCTAAACCCTCTCCCTTTGATCCATAGA
The DNA here is from genome assembly GCA_917880005.1 of Nanger dama. Taxonomy (NCBI): domain Eukaryota; kingdom Metazoa; phylum Chordata; class Mammalia; order Artiodactyla; family Bovidae; genus Nanger; species Nanger dama. Next base: position 99,569,596 of record CAKJTW010000001.1, read on the forward strand.
CACAGAGCCGGAATAAAGGAGTTAGGCTTTGGAATTCTGACTTGTTTTTTTCCTTTCCTCGGCTGGAGTTGACTGAAGAGAATATTAAGGTGCTTATTGTTTTTGAAAGGAGCATGGGAAGGCATAAAGCCTTCTGCAGCTGTGCTCAAAGAATAATTCATAAAGTTTATCATTAACATTTGCTCAAGGACTTTTACAAAAGAGTGTTCCAGGGTGAGCACAGAGGCCACAGCTTGAGACCATGGGAGGGATTGCTATCTGAAACCTATTTGTGAGGAAAATGTTTATGGCAAAGGAGTTTGCTTAATTTAGGGCTTAGGAATAATTAAAATAGTTAGAAGCTAAAGATTTAAGGGATGCTGTAATGTTAGCATATTCTACTATAGCTTATAGAGATTAGGGACTTTAGAGATATTTATAGCTAGAAGCCCTTTCTTAGAAATAGTGAGCTTAGGATACTAGGGGCAAACAGTAGAGATAAGAATTAAACTGAGGAATGTGGTATGCAGCCCAGACATTAGCATGACTTACAGTGTATTCACAAGGACACATGAGGAAAAGTAGATAAGAGAATCACTGAGGAAGGAACTCCTTTGAGAGGATACAATTATTTTCGGAGAAAAATAAATCTGGGTCAATGGGAACTAAAAATATCAAACCTCTGACCTAATGCTTTTGTAAAAGTATAAAAGAGAATCATAAGCTTGAAATAAACAGGCAGTCCAAAAAAACTGAGATGCTGCCTCAGTTTCTCGCCAGCACTGCTCACCCCTTCAGGTTGAATCCTTGGCTGCTGCAACTGGACTCCAGCATGCTGCATGTTCAAAACAAATCTTTTTAAAAATTTCAATTCTAAGGTAAAAATTTTATGTGTCATTACGTATATAGAGTAGATCTCAGGTGAGGTGTATCCAGCATAACATCAACTGATATTTGTTTTTAATACTGATGTGCATTTTGAAGATACTTATACAAAATATTCCACAATTTGAATTTAACTAGAATTGCCAGTTTCAGGTGATAAAGAGATGTTGTTTTGAGGGTTTCATTTTCAATGTATACCACGTGCAAAATAAAACTGTGTATAAGCAAAACACTTCTTTACAAGTAACACTTTCACCAACAGTTACCAGTTTCTTTCTAGAATTTAGGTTAAGGAAATTATGTTAGGTAAGACATTGTTTTTATACTGCAAGAAAATGCCTCAGCACCCAACTTGAAATGAGAATAACCTGAAAAGAAAATATAACAAAATTTTAATGGATATCTTTTATTGTGGCAGAAATTTTCAAGCTAGTCACTGAATGCATGTTCCTTTTCTCAAGGTAACTAAGTATGTTTTCTTGTTAAGTGTAAGCACCTGAGAACTTTAGCCAATGAAAAGCAGATGGAAGTGATATGCTACACTTGAGCTGTCTGTTGTCTAAAAGTCCTTTTGAATAAGACTCAATTCTATCTTTTCTCTTATTTTTCAAGATGTAAATACCCAGGCTGTAAAGAAAACCATGGGTAGAATGTTATAACTTCCATGCATCTATGTCCTTGCTGGTTGGTTTTTCTTTGAAGCAAAAAATTTGAAGCAAAAAATAAACTTTTATTGGGCTAAGTATGGATACTGGTAGGATTGCACACAGAAATGTCTCAGGGAGTTCTTCCCAGATTCCCTGTGAAATACAGATAGAAACATTGAGGATTCCACTGTATTAAGAGTAGCTGCCCTGAACTCTGTTCCCCATAGAAGCAGAGGAAGGTTTACACAGAACCTAAGCTTCTTCTCAGAAACTAATTTTCAGCATCTCTGCAAACATTTGGTGCCAATAAAGAAGTGTGTGCTTTATTGTCAAGGCCCTTCCCAACCTCACCTCATAAAGGGGAGCATTGAGGATGAGATCCCTTACCAGGAAGAAAGCCTCACAGTACCTTCCCTTCATCTGCTGGCCCAGGCGTGCTTTCTTGCAGGCTCACCAGAGAAAGGAAGACACATTCCTGTACTGACCCTTCTGCCCAGGAGTATACTGGCCTACAAGAAACGATGCTTTGGGGAACAGAGAAAGTTATTTCCTGACATTGTGCCCCTATGGTTTCAGGTTTTTACCCTAATGATAATATTATCTTTAGCAATGGTGAGAAGGAATAATTTTTCTCTCATTATACAGCAGACCACTCTGTATTAGGCAGGGGTCCTCAACCTCCAAGAACTAATACCTACTGATTATTGATCTGAGGTGGAGCTTATATAATACTGATGGAAATAAAGTGCACAGTAAATATAATGCACTTGAATCACCCTGAAACCATCACCCTCATCCCAGTCCATGGGAAAATTGTCTTCCACAAAGCCAAAAAGTCTGGGGATGGCTGGTTTAGAATATACCTAACTTATTATTTATGCTAAATATGCTTTTCTTTTTATTATTTATTTCTTATAATATTTATAAATAATTTGCATGCAAGCATTGTATTTGTGTTTTTGATCATTTATTCTGGTTTTAAAAACTGAAACATTTTTTTACTTCAATATACCAAACAGCCTACAGGTAAAGGATGTAAAAATGCTCCAAATTGCATGTGAAACAAATACATTGACGTTTGTCATTATATGATATTTATATATTATATATCATTATATGCAAAGGGTAAAAATAAGTCTCAGACTGAATAAGAATTAAAGCACATTAAATAAATTATGTGAATTGAAATTATCTTGGCATACATTGTTAAAAATAAGCACAGAACTAAAATCAATTATTCATTTCTTGCAATTCTCTTACAATATTTTTAAAGAATCATATGTTTAGTTTCAATGCACTAACAATTTAAAGTAAGTTTTTTTCTCAGTCATGGGACAACAGCCAGTATCTTAGCATGGATAGAAAGCTAAACATTAATTCATTTTCCCAAATTAGTTTGAGCTGTTTCTCAAACTTGAATTCCTATTTCTTATTAAATACAATGCCAATATTTCAATAAGGACTTGAAGCTTGGGATGCAGGCTGGATGAGCCACGAGGCTCAGGTAACTTTACACATACTCCCAACCTCCTGGTGTGGCTTTTACCCTGCTTCTAAAGGTCTGTTTCTCCCTTGTGTTCTCCTGTATACAATTTTTACCTCTTTCATTCATAAAATTCAGAGGAAATTGTTCCTTTTCTCCAAATCCTGATTTAGCCTCTGTATGTGTAAGTTTCTCTTTCCTATGCAACCTTCTCAGTCAAGGTTGCATACTGAACATGAAAGATCATAGCAAATAAGAAGGCTTAAGAACTCAGAGGAAAAAAATGTAAGGTTATTTCTGTAGTTTGTATCCAGTGAAAACAGGAGTAACAGTTATAATAAGTTCTTCATAATGTTTAGTTTTCACTTAAGAAATATAACTCATTTTTAAAATATATCATTGATCCACCTCCCAGTATACTGGAAATAAAAGCAAAAATAAACAAATGGGATCTAATTAAAATTAAAAGCTTCTGCACAACAAAGGAAACTATAAGTAAAGTGAAAAGACAGCCTTCTGAATAGGAGAAAACAATAGCAAATGAAGCAACTGACCAACAACTAATCTCAAAAATATACAAGCAACTTATGCAGCTCAACTCCAGAAAAATAAACGATCCAATCAAAAAATGGGCCAAAGAACTAAATAGGCATTTCTCCAAAGAAGACATACAGATGGCTGACAAGCACATGAAAAGATGCTCAACATCACTCATTATCAGAGAAATGCAAATCAAGACCACAATGAGGTACCATTTCACACCAGTCAGAATGGCTGTGATCCAAAAGTCTACAAGCAATAAATTCTGGAGAGGATATGGAGTAAAGGGAACCCTCTTACACTGCTGGTGGGAATGCAAACTAGTACAGCCACTATGGAAAACAGTGTGGAGATTCCTTAAAAAACTGCAAATAGAACTGCCTTATGACCCAGCAATCCCACTGCTGGGCATACACACTGAAGAAACCAGAATTGAAAGAGACCCATGTACCCCAATGTTCATTGCAGCATTGTTTATAATAGCCAGGACATGGAAGCAACCTAGATGTCCATCAGCAGATGAATGGATAAGAAAGCTGTGGTATATATACACAGTGGACTATTACTCAGCCCTTAAAAGAATAAATTTGACTCAGTTCTAATGAGATGGATGAACCTGGAGCCTATTATACAGAGTGAAGTAAGCCAGAAAGAAAAACACCAATACAGTATACTGACACATATATATGGAATTTAGAAAGATAGTAATGATGACTCTGTATGTGAGACAACAAAAGAGACACAGAGGTATAGAATGGACTTTTGACCTCTGAGGGAGAGGGAGAGGGTGGGATGATTTGTGAGAACAGCACTGAAACATGTGTACTATCATATAAGAAACGAAGCGCCAGTCTATGTTCAATACAGGATACAGGATGCTTGGGGCTGGTGCACAGCATGATCCAGAGAGATGATATGGGGTGGGAGGTGGGAGGGGGCTTTGGCATTGAGAGATCATGTACACCTGTTGCTGATTCATGTCAATGTATGGCAAAACCAATACAGTATTGTAACATAGAATAAAGTAAAAAAATAAATAAAAAATAAAATAAAATATATCATTTAAAATCTCATTCTCTCACTTGAAAAGGGAAAAAAATATTTATCAGGGGAAAAGGAAAGTTAACTAGGTCAGAAAATAAGAGATGTATTTATAAATGTCTTATGTCAGGGAGCATGCTATTAAAAACATTAAGGTCAAAGCATATATTTAACAAAAATCACTGCAAATTTTCTTGTTGCTCCTGTTACCTTATGTAATCTCAACCTGAGTGACTCAGAATAAACAATTTTGTGTATTCTGTCTTCATCTTCCTGTCTTGCTCAGCACTGGGAAATATCTGCATGATCCATTTTAAAACAAATCACTATTTCCAGACTGGCCATTTTTAAAACTAAAAGAAATTTCACAAACTCATCAAAGGGAGAAATCATTAAGAAGTAAATAGTTTACTATTCATCATGTTAAGAATTTTTAAGCAAAAATTATTGGTGTTAGTATTTCCGTCTCACCCTATAGATTCCTTACTGCAAAGTCTAGCTTACTTTTGGAGCATGTAGAGACTAACAACAATAATAATCATAAAAGTATTTACTTTCATTGAGTCATTCTCACTGTGTAGTTCTGCAATCATCCTAGCATGTGAAGGATAAACATTTGCGCTCAGAATGTGCATTTGTTTTCCTTTGCTGCCATGACTAGTTATCATGATCTCAACAGTGGGAAACCACACAAATACACTGTGTCATAATTGCATTAGTTATAATTCTGGGAGGGTGCAGCTGGTTCCTTTACTCAAGATCTCATCAGGAAGAAATCAAAGTGTTCTTGACATCACATTGCCCCCTCCATCTTCAAACCAGCAAGTGTATCTGACACTTCTCACTTCTGAATACTTCTCCACATCTTTTAAAATTATAACATTGTATAATGTATTGAAGGGTTAAATATATAAATGTGTGTGTGTGTGTGTGTGCATGAATGTGTGTGGGTGCGCTCAGTTGCTCAGTCGTGTCTGACTCTTTGTGACCCCATGGACTGTAGCCTGCCAGGCTCTTCTGTCCATGGGGATTCTCCTTCTCCAGGTAAGAATACCAGAGTGGGTCGCCATGCCCTTTTCCAGGGGGTCTTCCCAACTTCCCAACCCAGGGATCAAACCCAGGTCTCCCACATTGCAGGAGGATTCTTTACCGTCTGAGCCACCTGGGAATATATATGTATATACACATAAAGAAGGTCGAGTGCTGAAGAATTGATGCTTTCAAATTATGGTGCTAGAAAAGAATCTTGAGAGTCCCTTGTACTGCAAGGAGACCAAACTAGTCAATCCCAAAGGAAATAAACCCTGTATATTCATTGGGCAGAATGATGTTGAAATTGAATTTCTAATATTTTGGCCACCTGATGTGAAGAGCTGAATCACTGGAAAAAACCCTGATATTGGGAAAAATTGAAGGCTAAAGGAGTAGGGGTAGGAGAGGATGAGATGGTTAGATAGTACCACTGACTCAATGAACATGAATTTGAACAAACTGGGAGATGGTGGAGGACAGAGGAGTATGGAATGCTGCAGTCCATGGGATTGCAAAAAATCAGACATGACTTAGCAATTTAACAACAACAAACAATACATATGCATGAGGGCTGCCCTGGTGGCTTAAGATAAAGAATCTACCTGCCAAGGTAGAAGACATGGATTAAATCCCTAGTCAGGAAGATCCCCTGGAGAGGGAAATGGCAGCCCACTCCAGCATTCTTGCCTGAGAAATCCCATGGACAGAGGAGCCTGGTGAGCTACTGTCCACGGGGTTGCAAAAGAGCTGGACAGGACTTAGCAAGCTTAACAACAGCAACAATACATATAATTTATTTTTATGTTTTCTAAGGATTTATATTTATTTTATAATGTTATTTTTCTTAGATAATATTTTAGATTATATGAAGTACATGATCCCTCAAGAATAAACCCTTTGTCAGGTCTTTACGGATTGTCTTTTCAGATAATATCACCTTTAAATTTTCCTCACTCATTCTCTTGTCCCATGAAACTGTCCAACTTCAATTTGTATCTCATGAAGAAAAAAATTGCATTTAAAAATCTGATAACAAGCAAGGGACATTCTTAGTGATCTTATAGCAATGTTAGGAAATCTCATGACTCCATCTTGCCTCTACATTCCCCTGTCCTATTAAGATAGTAATTTTAGTCTATTTTTTACCAAGATCAGGTGTTAGAAACACATATGTCATCACAACCCAATACAGGAAAACACAAACACTCTCACAAATACCCATATCATATACAGATGCAACTGATACCCAAGTTTCAAAATGTAATTATTTTCCCACTTTTAATATGTGATGGACAGTAATATTTTTTGTTTCATTCTACATTATATCACTAAAAATTCTATTAGAATTGACTAAACTGATTTCATAGCCTACTCAGTTCAGTTCAGTTCAGTCGCTCAGTCGTGTCCGACTCTTTGCAGCCCCATGAATTGCAGCACTCCAGGCCTCCCTGTCTATCACCAACTCCTGGAGTTCACTCAGATTCACATCCACCAAGTCCGTGATGCCATCCAGCCATCTCATCCTCTGTCGTCCTCTTCTCCTCCTGCCCACAATCTCTCCCAGCATCAGAGTCTTTTCCAATGAGTCAATTCTTCGCACAAGGTGGCCAAAGTACCGGAATTTCAGCTTTAGCATCATTCCTTCCAAAGAAATTCCAGGCCTACTAATCAATAGGTACCTACCCATATAAAATTCTTTAAGAGACTCCACGTGAAGATATCTTTCCCTGTACTGCTCTCAGCTGAAATGAGGATTTCTCAGTAGTTCTCACAGGTATGGAATATGGAAATAGACAATACTTCTCAGAACTGACCTCTACTCTCCCCTGTCCTGAGCTAATCTTCCAAAGATCATTTATCCTTCCTAGTGTAGTAACACAAGCAGAGATCCTCACTCTCTTTTTGTTAATCAAACACCAAAGTTTCTCAGTTCCCTAAAGACCTTACTTTCGAAGAGGGGGCTTTATTCCAGATATCAGTGCACGATAATTTAATGAGACAGTTTATCTCTGCAGACCATGAATTCCCATATTCTTTACTCTTAGTGAAGTGAATTCGCACTGCCATCAACCCAAATATGCTGATAGGTCATTTCAAATTAACCTTGTTTCACTCAGAAGCTCTTGCCTGAAATTTACTTAGATGCCGGATGTTTATATGAGCCAGAAACCTAGCCTCTTTAACTTACTTTGGAAAATGAAGTTACTAGAATGCAAAGTAGACTCTATAATCAAAAGGAAGATTTAATAATTTGGCTTAGAGAATGGGAAAGAACCAAGGGAAATCAGTCCTGTCCTAAAGAAGATAGTGACAGGGGCAGGTGCTACCGCCTCGTCAGCGGCACCACTGCCACTAGGTGGCGCCCCCAAGCAGTTGATCCTCAGGGAACACTTAGTGCTGCTGCTGCTGCTGCTGAGTCGCGTCAGTCGTGTCCGACTCTGTGCGACCCCATAGACGGCAGCCCACCAGGCTCCCCGTCCCTGGGATTCTCCAGGCAAGAACACTGGAGTGGGCTGCCATTTCCTTCTCCAGTGCACGAAAGTGAAAAGTGAAAGTGAAGTCGCTCAGTCGTGTCCGACTCTTCGACTCCATGAACCGCAGCCCACCAGGCTCCTCCGTCCCTGGGATTCTCCAGGCAAGAGTGCTGGAGTGGGCTGCCATTGACGGTGTTGCCCTGCATTAAACCTTGTTTCACACGCTATGTAATAACAGACGGTGGGATGTTTCTATCTTAAGCAATTGATATTATCTCTGTACACAGATGTATAATCCTTTGCCTATTCCTTATTATAATTTTCTTCCCCTCTCTCTCACCTGTTTGAGACTCAATGTTTTCATGCTAGTCACAACTTTTCTTCAAAAGGAAAACAGTGCAAATAAGCTGAAAGCATGGAAATGGGGCAGGGAAGTGAGCTGGGGAGCAGGATGCTTCATGTCAGGGACATTTTCAACAACTCTGCTGTAAACTCATTCTCCGTATCCTTAAGGTTTCCACATTTTCGGTGACACCTCAGATTTCATACGTTTATGTGATTTGGCAAGTTAGCACTTAATATTTCCCTTCTCTCCTGAATGTGGTCAGTAAAGGCAGAAGGCAAATGCTTCTAACTGTCTCCTCTTCCGTTTCATCACAATCAGCAAACAGATTGCTTCTTGTCATGGATCCAGCGTCATTCCTGCCTTTTCTGCATTTTTCGGTACTTACCCTGGAAAAGCGTGTTCAATACTATTTGCCCAATATCTTGCCAGCTGGTTTCCAGTAAGAATGCTGTCGAGAGAAGCTCACACAAGCTTGGGAAGGCAGGAAGGAAAAAGCCATTTGCTCTCCTCTGGCTGTGGCAGACAACTGGGCAGGCTGATGCGGAAAACAGACAGGAGGTCATGGAGGCTTGGGGCGGTCACTGTTGAACTGCCCGCTGTCCTGCTCCAGTCAGCGGAGATCATTAGCATTTTTATTAGCATTAGCATTTTTCTGTGATTGATGCATGCAAGAAGTTGAATATCATTAACAATGCACTCTCAAATATACATCATGTGAATAATAAACTGTTAACCATCTATTATTCAGCTTGACAATAAACTAGCTAGTTTTCTCATAGGTTTAATATAGTTTACTTAGACTTTGACAGATTATTAAATAAAATAAATTAATTCTATCAATATATATCTTTAAACATCACCCCACGTGTAATATAAGATCAAGTATTCTGAAAGAATGCATAGAGTTCTTTAGTATCACTTACAATTTTCAATTTGGTAATCTTTCAATGAGTAAAAACCAGAATCTTAGAGTTCCAGTATGGCTTAAATTCAAATGGTATCACTGTGAACTAGGATTGCCAGAAATTTAAAATCAATGAAAAGCAATAACCTCCCAAATTTATTATTTGAAATATATATTTTATGTTTAGTTAACATTTATGATAAAACTAGACTGTATTAAAAAGCAGAGATGTCACTTTGCTGACAAAGGTCTGTATAGTCAAACTTATGGTTTTTCCAATCATTATATATGGATGTGAGAGTTGAACCATAAAGAAGGCAGAATGCCAAAGAATTGATATTTTTGAACTGTGGTAATGGAGACGACTCTTGAGAGTCCCTTGGACAGCAAAGAGATCAAACCAGTCAATCCTAGAGGAAATGAACCCTAAATATTCATTGGAAGGACTGGTGCTGAAGCTGAAACTCCAATATTTTGGCAGCCTGATATGAAGAACTGGCTCATTGGAAAAGACCCTGATGCTGGGAAAGATTGAAGGCAGGAGAAGGGGGTGACAGAGGATAGGATGATTGGATGGCATCATGGGCTCGACAGACACAAGTTTGAGCAAACTCTGAGAGATCATGAAGGACAGGGAAGCCTGCCATGCTGCAGTTCATTGGGTCACAAAGAGTCAGACATGATTTAGCAGCCTAACACCACCACTGATGACAATATTTATTTTATGTATATATATGATAATATATTTGTGACTGTCGGCTTATAAATGTTATGAAGGACAATTTATAATTTATCTTAATCTATGAAAATTTGGTGAAATGTGATGAGTGAGCAACCAGTTAGATTTGTGTTAGATTTAGATAAGACAATCTCTTTTAAAACAAAAACTGGACCATAGTCATATTTTCAGCTATCTTGGACTTTGATTCAATAGGTAATTAAAGAAAAGTAGCCTCAATCTTTGCTGCTAGTGCATGGTTCTGTCCTGTTAAAAAGAGAGGGAGACTTGTATCCATTTCTTCTCTTCTCTTTCTGTATGATTTTTTTAAATTTTATGTTATAGTTGATTTACCATATTGTGTTACTTTGAGGTGTACAGCAAAATGATTCAGTGATACATATACAAACATCTATCCTTTTTCACATACTTTTTCCACATATAACCTATATGGAATGTAGAATATTGGGTAGAGTTCCCTGTGCTATTCACTAGGTCCTTGTTGACCATATATAGTAGGGTATATTTTTTAACCCCAAACTTCTAATTTATCCTTCTCCCCATCTTTTCCCTTTGATAATCATAAATTTATCTTTCTCTGACTTGCTTCGGTTAGCAATGTTATCTCAAGGTCCATCCATGTTGCTGCAAATGGCACTATTTCATTCTTTTGTATGGCTGAGTAATATCGCATTGTATATATGTACCACATCTTTTTTCTATCAGTTCCTCTATTGAAGGACATATCGGTTGCCTCTATGTTCTGTATTGTAAACAGCACTGTGATGAACACTGGGGTGCATGTGTCTTTTGAACCATAGTTTTCTCCGATTTACCCCCAGGAGCGGGATTGCTAGATCATATGGTAGCTCTTCTTTTTAGTTTCTAAAGGAACTTCCATACTGTTCTCCATTGTGGCTGTATCAATTTACATTCCCACCAACAGTGCAGGAGGGTTCCCTTTTCTCCACACTTTCTCCAGCATTTTTTATTGTAGGCTTTTTGATGATGGCCATTCCAACTAGTATGAGATGGTATCTCATTGTAGTTTTGATTTGCATTTCTCTAATGATTAAGTATGTCGAGCATTTTTTCATGTGCTTTTGGCAGTCTGTATGTCTTCTTTGCAGAAACATCTCTTTAGATCTTCTGCCCTAAATGTATACTTTAGATTTAACCTTATAAATGACTATGTTTATTCTGTCTGCTGATAAGTCACTTCAGTCGTGTCCAACTCTGTGCGACCCCATAGAGCCAGCCCATCAGGCTCCCTCATCCCTGGGATTCTTTAGGCAAGAATACTGAAGTGGGTTGCCATTTCTATGAAACTTAATTCTCGCATTGTATATTAAAAGTTCCTCTTACTTCTTCAGACAATCTTTTACCCACTCATAGTCCAATACTATACAACACTGTAGATGCTCTGTCCCAAAGCACAGTTTTGATCATATTCTATGACTTCATATCACTGACTGAATAATACATTCTTTTCTTTCCAAAAAAAAATTAAGGCCCTTTACAACAGTGAAACAACATATATTTCAGCCCTTTCTGCTTTTCTGTTCCTCTGTGCTTTTTCTTCTATTGCCTGGTCAAACAGGAGTAATAGAGCTCCCTTGAACCATGCATTGGCTTTGTTTGCTTTGCCTCCATGCATTTAACACATAGGAGATCCAAGGGACACTGGTTCAATCCTAGGTTGGGAAGATCCCCTGGAGGAGAAAATGACAACCCACTTTAGTATTCTTACCTGGGAAATTCCATGGACAGAGGAGTTGGTGAGCTACAGTCCATGGTGTCATAAAGAGTCAGACTCGATTGAGCACGCACACATTTAACTCATACCTCTTCTCCGGTTGATAATCCACATATCTCAAGCCAAAATCAGTCCTGACAATTTTTCAATACTTCCCTCAAATATTACTTTATTCTCAAAGTTTCCCCTAAATTATTATCTTTCTCTTTAAAGCCTATAGGATGAGTACATTAATCTTTACTGTGTCAGTTCATCTACTTTAACTTTTAAGGTTGATTTCATTTCAGTTTATATTATGAAAAGTGGAGGTGAAGATCATTCAGTCATGTCCAACTCTTTACAACCCCATGGACTGTAGCCTGCCAGGCTTCTCGGGCCATGGGCTTCTCCAGGCAAGAATACTGGAGTGCGTAGCCATTCCCTTCTCCAGGGGACCGTCCCAACCCAGGGATCAAACCCAGGTCTCCCACACTGCAGGCAGATTCTTTACCAGCTAAGCCACCTGGGAAGCCCTCCAGTTCATATTATAGATGTTCATTAATATTATATTGAGAATTTTTTATGACCTACAAAAGATAGCAGAATACCTTGTATAAAATATTATTTAAATGTTTATATAATGTAGTGCACCTAAGAGAATTATATGTTTAGCTGTGAACCATGGTATTTATTTGTTTTACATCTAGTTATGAAAAAGAATAAATGTATCTCTATGTACCTGCACAAAAAAAAGGAAAATAATTGGCCTCCATTGCACAGACACAGTTGTCTTACATTGTTAGTACAATTATAACTTGAGCCTCCATAAGCTGCAGAATGCCTACAGAGCAAAGCAGTGGTAGACATTAAAATAAAATTTTATTTATAACTTTTTCCAACCCTAGCTTGTTCCTATTTTTTTTTCTGTTTAAATGAATATAATTCAAATGGTGCAAAGCACTTAGATGATGAAAAGATATTTGTCACGTCTTTCTCTCCCTGCTCTTTGCATTAAGTCAGATATAACCCTTCATTTATGTTACTTCTGTAGCGAGTTGTGGAACCTGCATTTTGGAGCTTTTGCTTAAATGTGCACTATGCCTTTGACTGAATAAACAGATAGAACTCCTACATGGAAAGATAGAAAAAAAAAAGGCTGCTTTGGGGTGGAAAGATGGAAAATGGAGTCTTTTCTTCCAACAAATGCTTTCCAATGGCAGGGCTTATAGCTTGGTGAGTGGAAGATCAGCTGAAGTCTAGCCCTTACTTGACTTCATCCAGGTGCCTTGAGCAGTCTGCAACTTGGACAACTGCACATGGCAGTTCTGCTGAGCACTGGCCCACCTCCCTTCCCTGTTGTTATTCCTCAGGTTTACTGATGCAATAGAGTTGGCATTGCCACTGCAGTAGCTCTCTCTGACTACTGAATTATCACTATAATGCACAGATTGTTTTCTTCTTTCAGTGTAAGATGTTATATGGTTATGATACTCAATTATCTTTGACAGATCCAAATCAGTTTTATTTCATCATTTATTTTGTTTTATTTATTTTTATATATTTTTAAAAATGTCATTGGGGTGTAGTTGAATTACAAGTTTGTGTTAGTTACAGATGTACAGCAAACTAAATCCATTATACATATAGCCAATATTTTATTTTTTAAGATAATTTTCCCATATAAGTCATTACAGAGTATTGAGTAGAGTTCCCTGTCCTATACAGTAGGTCCTTCTTATTTATCTATTTTATATATAGTAAGTGTGTATATGTTAATCCCAGTCTCCCAATTTATCTCTCACCCCCTTATCTCCTGCTAACACTAATCATTCATTTGCTTTATTCTCTGTCTTCTTCCTATTTTTCTGCATTTCATTGCCTTTACTTTCTTTGTTCCACCCTTTATTTGTTATCGCAAATACTCTAGTCTCAAAACTATATTTAGTTTTCAAATACATACATTGAGAAAATCTTAAAGCCAAGTCCATTCATTACATTTCTACTTCTTCTTAGCAGCTCTGAGACAGTCTGAGGGCCTATGACTTGTTTGTGTGAGCTAAGAATTCTCTCCATTGAGAGCTTAGTGGGGCAGGTATGATGGAGTTTTTACTGATTTTCAAGTCAAGACATGTTTTTCTTTCACCAAATTAAATATCTAGATCACTGCTGGTACAGTAGCCAGTAGCTGCATGCCACATTTAAATTATGTTAAATAACACTATGTTAAATTATGTTTAAGTTAGTTCTTTAGTCACACTGGTCTTTTTGAATGCCCAAGACAACACAGATCCAGAAAATTTCCATCTTTGCAAAAAAGTTCTATTGAACATAACTGTATACTGCTCTAGTACATAATTTACAAAGCTTACATATGCTTTCAACTACATTTCTTCACAAAATGATCATGCAATGTTGATTTTAGAGCTATCCTTTTAGTACTGCATCATCTATGATTCATGAGTTTCCTGATGATCCAGTCACTAAATACCAATTTATTGTTTTTTATAGAAGTGAGTTTACTCTTTTTACAACATCCCAGGAGAAAGATTATGTAAGTTTCTGTGATCTGATATCAATACAACTTTAGATAAGACCAAATAACCTCTTTATAATTTAGCAATTATAAAATCTATGAGTTACTTTCTGTCTACAGGGAAAGGGAGGGAGACAATAGCATGTCTTCAGTTCAGTTCAGTTCAGTAGCTCAGTCGTGTCTGACTCTTTGCAATCCCATGAATCGCAGCACGCCAGGCCTCCCTGTCCATCACCAACTCCTGGAGTTCACTCAGACTCACGTCCATTGAGTCAGTGATGCCATACAGCCATCTCATCCTAGGTCGTCCCCTTCTTCTCCCGCCCCCAATCCCTCCCAGCATCAGAGTCTTTTCCAATGTCTTCAAACACCTTTAAAAAGTTTTGTTTGAGGAATTTCCTGGAAGTCCAGTGGCTAGGACTCAGTGATTTCAGTGCCAGGGCTCTGGGGTTGATCCTTGGTTAGAGAGAAAAAGAGCCTACAAGTCATCTGGTCCAGCAAAAAAAAAAAAAAGAAGAAGAAGAAGAAGAAGAAGTTTTGCTTGCATCTGGTCAATGAAAATTGCTATTTTCTTACTTATATGTAAATGTACTAGATTATCTCAGATGCATATAAAGAATATACCATGTACCAGCACTGTAGATACAGCCTATGACTAATTATTTTGCTTATATACTAAGTAGGACTTGATAAATCTAAAGCTAACATGTATAACTGTTAATTATTTACAGAGAAAGTGTTAGTCACCCAGTCATGTCTGATTCTTTGTAAGTCCATAGACTGTAGCCTGCCATGCTCCTCTGTCCATGAAATTCTACAGGCAAAAATACTAGAGTGGGTAGCCATTCCTTTCTCCAAGGCATCTTTCCAAGCCAGGGATCAAATCCAGGTCTTCTGCACTGAAGGCAGATTCTTTACAATTTGAGCCACCAGGGAAGCCTCCATTTACAGAGAAGTATAAAATACATTATCTCATTTTATTTTCACAAAAATGTCTCATTGTAATTTTATCTTTGCACATGAAAACTGAAGTTCATACTGTAATACAAGGGCAATCAAACAGGATTTCTTGGCAAGTACAAATTGCCTTCTACTATGATAACAATACTAGCCATTTCATTCCATAGCCTTATTAGTTCATTGACCTAAATTATTCTTGGTCATAAGGAAACAACATACAGAATATTGAAATATTTCTTTTGTATAGCACAAAATGTTTGCAAAATGATAAAAATATTTGTTCACTCACTACTTTATTACCAGTGAAGCTAAGATATTTTAATAATTTTATATCATAGAGTTTTTCATAAATTAATGCATAAATCATTCATTCATTAAAAAACTGAACAATTATTGTTTTCTATGTACTTATCTAGGATTTGAACATTAAAAGGTTATTGGTAGATGCAAGAAAGGTTTAACAAGGAACTAGAAGAAATAAAAAGAGTCAACATATAATGAATAATGCAATAAATGAGATCAGAAACACTCTGGAGGCTACAAATAGTAGAATATCGGAGGCAGAAGATAGGATTAGTGAAATAGAAGATAGAATGGTAGAAATAAATGAATCAGCGAGGGAAAAAGAAAGACGAATTAAAAGAAATGAGGACAACCTCAGAGACCTCCAAGACAATATGAAACGCTCCAACATTCGAATTATAGGAGTCCCAGAAGATGAAGACAAAAAGAAAGACCATGAGAAAATACTTGAGGAGATAATAGTTGAAAACTTCCCTAAAATGGAGAAGGAAATAATCACCCAAGTCCAAGAAACCCAGAGAGTGCCAAACAGGATAAACCCAAGGCGAAACACCCCAAGACATATTTTAATCAAACTAACAAAGACCAAACACAAAGAACAATTACTAAAAGCAGCAAGGGAAAAACAACAAATAACACACAAGGGGATCCCCATAAGAATAACTGCAGATCTTTCAATAGAAACTCTTCAGGCCAGGAGGGAATGGCAAGACATACTTAAAGTGATGAAAGATAATAACCTTCAGCCAAGACTACTGTACCCAGCAAGGATCTCATTCAAATATGAAGGAGAAATCAACAGCTTTACAGACAAGCAAAAGCTGAGAGAATTCAGCACCACCAAACCAGCTCTCCAACAAATACTAAAGGATAGACTTTAGAAAGGAAACACAAAAAGGACGTATAAACCTGAACCCAAAACAATAAAGTAAATGGCAATAGGAGCATACTTATCAATAATTACCTTAAACGTAAATGGGTTGAATGCCCCAACCAAAAGGCAAAGACTGGCTGAAGGGATACAAAAACAAGATCCCTATATATGCTGCCTACAAGAGACCCACCTCAAAACAACGGACACATACAGACTAAAAGTGAAGGGCTGGAAAAAGATATTCCATGCAAATAAAGACCAAAAGAAAGCAGGAGTAGCAATACTCATATCCGATAAAATAGACTTTAAAACAACAGCTGTGAAAAGGGACAAAGAAGGCCACTACATAATGATTAAAGGATCAATCCAAGAAGAAGATATAACAATTATAAATATATATGCACTCAACATAGGAGCACCGCAATATGTAAGACAATTGCTAACAAGCATGAAAGGGGAAATTAATAATAACACAATAATAGTGGGAGACTTTAATACCCCACTCACACCTATGGACAGATCAACTAAACAGAAAATTAACAGAGAAACGCAAACGTTAAATGATACAATAAACCAGTTAGACCTAATTGATATCTATAGGACATTTCACCCCAAAACAATGAATTTCACCTTTTACTCAAGTGCACACGGAACCTTCTCCAGAATAGATCACATTCTGGGTCATAAATCTAACCTTGATAAATTCGAAAAAATTGAAATTATTCCAAGCATCTTCTCTGACCATAATGCACTAAGGTTAGATCTCAATTATAGGAGAAAAACTATTAAAAATTCCAACATTTGGAGGCTGAACAACACCCTTCTGAATAATCAACAAATCACAGAAGAAATCAAAAAGAAATCAAAATATGCATTGAAACAAATGAAAATGAAAACACAACTACACAGAACCTTTGGGACACTATAAAAGCAGTCCTAAGAGGAAAGTTCATAGCAATACAGGCATACCTCAAGAAACAAGAAAAAAGTCAAATAAATAACCTAACTCTACACCTAAAGCAACTAGAGAAGGAAGAAATAGAGAACCCCAGAGTTAGTAGAAGGAAAGAAATCCTAAAAATTAGGGCAGAAATAAATGCAAAAGAAACAAAAGAGACCATAGCAAAAATCAACAAAACAAAAAGCTGGTTCTTTGAAAGGATAAATAAAATTGACAAACCATTAGCCAGACTCATCAAGAAACAAAGAGAAAAAAATCAAATCAACAAAATTAGAAATGAAAATGGAGAGATCACGACAGACAACTCAGAAATACAAAGAATCATAAGTGACTACTATCAGCAATTATATGCCAATAAAATGGACAACTTGGAAGAAATGGACAAATTCTTAGAAAAGTACAATTTTCCAAAACTGAACCAGGAAGAAATAGAAAATCTTAACAGACCCATCACAAGCACGGAAATTGTAACTGTAATCAGAAATCTTCCAGTAAACAAAAGCCCAGGTCCAGACGGCTTCACAGCTGAATTCTACCAAAAATTCCGAGAAGAGCTAACACCTATCTTACTGAAGCTATTCCAGAAAATTGCAGAGGAAGGTAAACTGCCAAACTCATTCTATGAGGCCACCATCACCTTAATACCAAAACCTGACAAAGACACCACAAAAAAGAAAACTACAGGCCAATATCACTGATGAACATAGATGCAAAAATCCTCAACAAAATCCTAGCAATCAGAATCCAGCAACACATTAAAAAGATCATACACCATGACCAAGTGGGCTTTATCCCAGGGACGCAAGGATTCTTCAATATCCGCAAGTCAATCAATGTAATTCATCACATTAACAAACTGAGAAATAAACATCATATGATTATCTCAATAGATGCAGAAAAAGCCTTTGACAAAATTCAGCATCCATTTATGATAAAAACTCTCCAGAAAGCAGGAATAGAAGGAACATACCTCAACATAATAAAAGCTATATATGACAAACCCACAGCTAACATTATCCTCAATGGCGAAAAATTGAAACCATTCCCCCTAAAGTCAGGAACAAGACAAGGGTGTCCACTTTCATCACTACTCTTCAACATCATACTGGAAGTTTTGGCCACAGCAGTCAGAGCAGAAAAAGAAAAACAAGGAATCCAAATTGGAAAAGAAGAAGTAAAACTCTCACTGTTTGCAGATGACATGATCCTCTACATAGAAAATCCTAAAGACTCGACCAGAAAACTACTAGAGCTAATCAGTGAATATAGTAAAGTTGCAGGATATAAAATCAACACTCAGAAATCCCTTGCATTCCTATACACTAATAATGAGAAAGTAGAAAAAGAAGTTAAGGAAACAATTCCATTCACCATTGCAATGAAAAGAATAAAATACTTAGGAATATTCCTACCTAAAGAAACTAAAGACCTATATATCAAAAACTATAAAACACTGATGAAAGAAATCAAAGAAGACACTAATAGATGGAGGAATATACCATGCTCATGGGTTGGAAGAATCAATATAGTGAAAATGAGTATACTACCCAAAGCAATCTACAGATTCAATGCAATTCCCCATCAAGCTACCAGCAGTATTTTTCACAGAACTAGATCAAATAATCTCAAGATTTGTATGGAAATACAAAAAACCTCGAATAGACAAAGCGATCTTGAGAAAGAAAAATGGAACTGGAGGAATCAACTTGCCTGACTTCAGGCTCTATTACAAAGCCACAGTCATTAAGTCAGTATGGTACTGGCACAAAGACAGAAATATAGATCGATGGAACAAAATAGAAAGCCCTGAGATTAACCCACATACCTATGGACACCTTATCTTCGACAAAGGAGGCAAGAATATACAATGGAGTAAAGACAGTCTCTTTAACAAGTGGTGCTGGGAAAACTGGTCAACCACTTGTAAAAGAATGAAATTAGACCCCTCTCTAACACCATACACAAAAATAAACTCAAAATGGTTTAAAGATCTAAATGTAAGACCAGAAACTATAAAACTCCTAGAGGAGAACATAGGCAAAACACTCTCCGACATAAATCACAGCAGGATCCTCTATGATCCATCTCCCAGTATACTGGAAATAAAAGCAAAGATAAACAAATGGGATCTAATTAAAATTAAAAGCTTCTGCACAACAAAGGAAACTATAAGCAAGGTGAAAAGACAGCCTTCTGAATGGGAGAAAACAATAGCAAATGAAGCAACTGACAAACAACTAATCTCAGAAATATACAAGCAACTTATGCAGCTCAACTCCAGAAAAATAAACGATCCAATCAAAAATGGGCCAAAGAACTAAATAGGCATTTCTCCAAAGAAGACATACGGATGGCTAACAAACACATGAAAAGATGCTCAACATCACTCATTATCAGAGAAATGCAAATCAAGACCACAATGAGGTACCATTTCACACCAGTCAGAATGGCTGCGATCCAAAAGTCTACAAGCAATAAATGCTGGAGAGGGTGTGGAGAAAAGGGAACCCTCTTACACTGCTGGTTGGAATGCAAACTAGTACAGCCATTATGGAAAACAGTGTGGAGATTCCTTTAAAAATTGCAAATAGAACTACCTTATGACCCAGCAATCCCACTGCTGGGCATACACACTGAGGAAACCAGAATTGAAAGAGACACATGTACTCCAATGTTCATTGCAGCGCTGTTTATAATAGCCAGGACATGGAAGCAACTTAGATGTCCATCAGCAGATGAATGGATAAGAAAGCTGTGGTTCATATACACTATGGAATACTACTCAGCCCTTAAAAAGAATAAATTTGACTCAGTTCTAATGAGATGGATGAAATTGGAACCGATTATACAGAGTGAAGTAAGCCAGAAAGAAAAACACCAATACAGTATACTGACACATATATATGGAATTTAGAAGACAGTAATGATGACCCTATATGTGAGACAACAAGAGACACAGAGGTATAGAGTGGACTTTTGGACTCTGAGGGAGAGGGAAAGGGTGGGATGGTTTGGGAGAATGGCAGTGAAGCATGTGTATTTTCCTGTAAGAAACGAAGTGCTAATCTATGTTTGGTGTAGGATGCAGGATGCATGGGGCTGATGCACAGGACGATTCAGGTAGAGGATGTGGGGTGGGAGGTGGGAGGGGGCTTCGGCATTGGGCGATTGTGTTCACCTATGGCTGATTCGTGTCAATGTATGGCAAAACAAATACAGTATTGTAATTAAAAAAATCAATTTAATTAAAAAAAATAATTGTTATTGGTTTACTTCCATTGATACCCAGTAAGATCTTAGTGTAGAAAAAGGTGTTTACTAGACAGGCACAAACAATGAAGTACTATGATCCTGTCATGTTGTGGACAGATAAAGTTTATATTGAAGTTTATGAGAATATGTAGAAAGAGTTTCTTTAAGGATAAGCAAGCAAAGTGCCTCAGACTGAATTTTAGAGATAGTGCTAGATTTAGTTGTAGAACTAAATCTAGAATCTTTGAAATGTTCATAACTGCACTTTTTAAATAAAAAGAAAGTGATAATTAAATTATCCAAAATCAGTAGCTTAAAAATAAAACATTTTGATAGAAGGTGATAGGAAATGATACTGGAGAGGCATATGGCCCCATGAAATTTTCTGCATGGAAGCTAAGGAAAACCTTCAATCAGCACAAAACCATTGGAAGATTTCTCGCAGGAGAATGATTTTATAATATTGATGCTTAGATGTGTTATTCTAGGACTGTATTTAGAAAGATGTTGGTGAAGTATGTTGGCCTAGAATTACTGGGATTTGGTTTAAGGACTATGAAAGATACTTCTTTTATCTAGGAATTATGCATGGATAATACATATCTCTAATACAGTACAGATGCTGCCACGGGAGAAAGAAATCTATTTAAAAGACACTTAGAATGTGAGTTGTTTAATTCTATTATGGATATTGGTTTCTAGTTAATGGACTTGGCCAATCACGTCAACATATTTTTGCCACAAGTAGCAGGGAACTCTACTCAAAGTGGTTTAAACAATGAGGAGAATTGTCACATAGACTGTCTCAAGGGATGTGCGTGCATACTAAGTCACTTCAGTCATGTTTAACCCTTTGTGACGCTCTGGGCCTCAGCCTGCCAGGCTCCTCTGTCCATGGGCATTCTCCAGGCAAGAACACTGGAGTGGGTGCCACGCTCTCCTCTAGGGGATCTTCTCTACCGAGCAACTGAACCTACATCTCCTGCATCGGCAAGAGGGTTCTTTACCACTAGTGCCACCTGGGAAGCCCGTGTCTCAAGGGATGATGACTGGTTAATTCGGTGACTCAATAAAATTGGCAAGTGCTCTGATTCTTTCCATTTTGCTTTCTCTGCAGTTTTTAGTTGTCAGCTTTATCCTCAGGCCAGCTGCCTTCAAGATCAGAGCATCTTCCAACATTTCTTGACATCACATTCATAAAAGAAAAGGGGGAGATAGTTTTGCATGTCTTCAAAGAAAAATATTCTTATACATCTTTCAACAGATTTTTCTTCCTGCTTCATTAGCAAGAATTGTTTCATTTGTCCAGAGAGGGAAATGCCATTACTGTGGCTGGGAGGGCAGTTGGGATCTACCTTCCAAAGGATACTCTTTTTGTTATTTATAGATGTGATATCTAGAAACATTGTTCCTCAGATCAATGATGCTCTTTTCATTTTCAAAAAATTCCCTATAGGTTCCATTTTGTATATTTTATGTTATGTCTTCAAGTTTGCTTTTTTTTAACTCTTGCAGGGTATAATTTGCCTATTAAGTAAATTATCCACATCCAGAGAGTCTAGATTATCATTTCTAGTGTATTTTTCCTCTTGGATGTTGTAGTATTTGTACCTAAAATTTTAAATACAGTTTTCTATTCTTCATGTCTCTACTTAACTTTTAAGCACATGAAATTATAATGAAAACAGATTTAATATTTGTATCTGATACTTCTAACGTCCATCCCAGTTCTGTGTTGTTTTTATTGAATAGTCACTCTCCTTATTATGGGAGAAGTTATTCTGACTCTTTGCATGCTAGAAAAATTTTGGTTGAATGGTAAACATTGTGAGGTTTACCTTGTTGAGTGTTTCGCATTTTCAGATTTGTTTGAATACCTTTATGCCTTGTCCTGCAGTGCAGTTAAGCACTTGAGAGCAATTTCATCCTTCAGGTATGGTCATTTTTATTAATGTAGATTTGGGACAATGCTCAGTCTAAGGCTAACTATTTCTAACCACTGAGATATGAACTTCCTCAAGACTCTGCCCATTGTCCCGTGGATTAACACTTTTTTCTAACCTGACTTGCTGGGGGGTTACCTTAAATTCTCAGGAGTGGTGCCCTTGGGGCCTCAAGTAGTTTCCTACCGTGTGTGATAAGCTCTCTCCTGAACACTCAAGCCACTGCTGTTATCCAGCTGTCATCTCTCTGGCACTTTGCTCTGCAAACTCTAGCTGCCTTGGTTTCCTTGGACTTTCAGCTCTAGCTCAACTCAAGGGGTTCTCAGAGCTCTACATCAGTTCCTCTTCCCTGCACCAAAGCCTGGAAATACTCTCAAAGAAATAAGGGCCATTTTAAGGTACTACTCCTGTATATATTATTATTGTATATTGATTTATATATATATTTATATTTATTATATATAGCATATCATTGATTATTATAACTTTTTTTTTTTCAGGCACAGGAGAGAGCAAGTAAACTAATCCCTTGAAATTCCTTCTTTACCAAAAGCAGAGTCTTCCATATTCCATATCTTCTTAAGAACTTTTTTCTTTCCCATAGGAGAGTTTCCCAGGTGGCCCAGTAGTAAAGAATCTGCCTGTGATGCAGGAGATGTAAGAGACACAGATTTGATCCCTGGGTCAGGAATGTCCCTGGAGGAGGAAATGGCAAGCCATTCCAGTATTCTTGGCTGGAAAATCCCAGGGACAGAGGAGCCTGATGGGCTGCAGTCTAGTGGGTTGCAAAGAGTCAGACACAACTGAGTGACTGAGAATACATATGCATATTTTCCATAGCATCTGTTGTTTAGGAAACCTCAATAAAGTTTTTGACCATAATTTTCACCTCTCTAGTTTTAATTGTTATGCCATTTCTAGAATTTTTGTATTTTACTTTTGTGTTTTTCAATTTTCTGCAAAAGTTGGCAATCTCACCTTTTAGTTTCTCAAATACATCAAAAATATATATTTCAAAAGTCTGTATGTGATAACTCCATTCCATGAAGAGATAAGTTATAACATTTCTTTGAATTCTAGTCACGGTGCCTGTTCTTGTTCAGTGCCTGTTGAGGTGGGTTAAATGATACACAGTGAACATGAACATTTGCAAACATTATCTGTGGCCTATAATGGTGTATGCAGTAGGTTTACTTCTTGCAGACACTTGATGTGCTAGCAGTTTCAGACCGCTTAATAGTGTTCAGGGATCCAAATAGTTTAAAGTTGAGCTTCATTCCTCCAAGGCCAATTTATTTCAAGTCTATATTTATATTTAGAAGTAGAAGAATACCTTTTGGGGTATCAGTTGAAAGCCTGAACCATTTACTAGGAACCCTGTCTTAGGAAGCCCTAAATTGAGCTAAAATTTCAGCTCCTTTATCACAGCAGTTCTTTATTAGGTGCTTTTTTGTTGCAGAAGATATTTGGTAATTATTGCATTCATATGTGCTAAATCACTTCAGTTGTGTCCTACTCTTTGTGATCCAGTGGACTGTAGCCCACCAGGCTCCTCTGTCTATGGAATTTTCCAGGTAAGGATTCTGGAGTGAGTTGCCATGCCCTCCTCCAGGGGATCATCTCGACTGACCCAGGGATTACAACTGCATCTCCCTCCTTGCAGGTGGATTGGTTACTGTATGAGCCACCAGGGAAGCCATAATTCATATCTATTACCTGGAGACAATTTGGTTGTTACATTTTGAAAAGAAAGTTTGTTACTATTGGCATCTAGTGTGTAGAGACCAGAGATACTGTTACATATTCGGCAATGCACAGGAGGGCCCCCCACAACCAAGAGCTAGCTAGTGAAACATTTTAAATAATATTGAAAAACTCTTCCTAGTCCTAGGAGAGAGAGTGTGAAAAGTTCAGTTCAGCTTCGAAGCTTCTCAGTTGCTTCTTTTGAATCAGGAGAAGAATGCAGGGAAAGCAACCCTGAGTGCCACATTCGCAGTTCTGGTTTTTCTTATTCCTTTTGTTCTTGATCATCATTCTTTAATGTCGTAAGTTTCCCAAGTCTTTGACTTGATGATATTTTTCTTGTCTTTTCCAGATTCTCAAGTTATTCTCAGTAAGAGAACATTACTAGACAATAATATTTTTCTACATGTTAAAACATACCATCTCCTATATTCATATTCCATTCTGCTGTAAAATTTACAAATACTTTAAAACTTTTTTGCTTTTGAATTAATCTGATACTGGATGTACATTTTAGATTTCAAATTATTTCAAACCAACCAAAATTTTTTTAAAAAATATAAATTATATGAATCTAAAACATCATACTTTTATTTTAAAATATTTTCTTTTTCATTTTTACCTTACTATTTGGAATAAAACTATCTTTTCTTCCAACTTAAAACACTTTCCCCAGTGGTTTTAAAAAGAGGTATAAAACCTTCAAATTTCACAGAGATCTGTTATTTATTACGAATATATTAAGTACCACATTTTAATTTATTACACAAATACTCTGAGAGAAAAAAAAATCTGCTAGTGGCATATTCCAATCACTTGGATGTGAAGTGACTTTACTGCTGGGTTTTACAAGTCTTATAAATAATTTTCATCTAGCTAGCTCAGAGCTACATGTATTATAGCTGATATATAATTGACAGAGGTAATTCTCCTCTCTTTAAAGCACTAATTGCAATAAGCTATTTTTTTTTTTTTTTTTTTTACTGACAAATCAAGACTTTATTGGGAAGAGATGCACGGGGAGAACAATAGGGTAAGTGAACCAGGCGAACTACTCTGTCATGTGGCACACAGACTCAGATTTTATAGTAATGAGGTTAGTTTCTGGATTGTCTCTGGCCAATCATATAAGCTCATGAATACAAAATATCTCAGATCATTTGGTGATGTTATGCGAAGTATATCTTAAAGTCTGACCGGTCTCATTAAATGAGTTGACTATCAGAAAGTCAGCTTTAGGGAAAGGAGTACTTAAATGTTAGATTATCTAAATTATGTTTATATAATTTTAGAAGCAACTCACAATTTCTTAAACATAACTTTTTTCTCTTTTCTTATTATAGTCAACTTCCAAAGTTAGAGAAGAAAATATTAATAGTTCCATTAATTTGCTTTATTTTTTCCAAGATTCTGAAATACTTGGTGATTGTTACAGACATGATTATTTACGTTTCACCATTTTAAAGGTCTCATTATTCCTATACTCTTACATGTTTTTCATCATATTGATATATTCAGCACTGCCGCATGATTGCTTTCCTTTTATGCACGGATGCATTCATGCATGCTCAGTGGCTCAGTCATGTCCAGTTCTTTACAACCCCAGTAGCCTGTCAGTCTCCTCTGTCTATGGAGTTTTCCAGGCAAGAATACTGGAGTGGGTTGTCATTCTCTCCTCCAGGGGATTTTCCAGGCTCAGAGATTGAACTCGCATCTGGAGCATCCCCTGCATTAGGAGGCAGATTCACTAACACTGTACCCCCTGGAAAGCCCTAAAGAATCCATCTGCCAAGGCAGGAAACACTGGTTCGATCCCTGATCCAGGAAGATCCCTCAAGCCTTGAGCAACTAAGTCCATGTACCACAATTAGCCACCACTGCTGAAGGTACAATAAATTTTAACATTGATCTGATAAACCCTTAATGAGACCAGCAATCAGCAAATTCAGTGGAAACCTAGAACACTGACCTTTCGTGTAAGCATTATAATTTGGATTTTGGTATGTTATGTACTGAGTTGAATAGTTTCTCCTCAAAATTGGAGTCATGCCTACCTGGAAACATAGAAGGAGAGGGAAATTTGGACAGAGAGGCACAGATACACAGGGATAATGACATGTGACAGTGGAGGAATGATGCACCTTCAAGGAAAGGAACCATGAGAAGCTAGATGAATCAGTGAAGTCCCCCCTAGAGCCTTCAGAGAGAGAGAGCATAGCCCTGTCAATACTTTGATTTAGAGCTTTTAGCCTCCAGAGATATGAGAGAATATATTTCTGTTTTTTAGCCACCAATTTCATGTAATTTATTAGTGTGGGTCTAGGAAACTAGTATATTCAGCATTATAAATCAACCAGAATACTATATTATATTCAGTTCAACTCAGTTCAGTCACTCAGTAGTGTCTGACTCCTTGCGATCCAGTGGACCGCAGAAAGCCAGGCCTCCTTGTCCATCACCAACTCCCAGAGTCTACTCAAACTCATGTCCATTGAGCTGGTGATGCCATCCAACCATCTCATCCTCTGTTGTCCCCTTCTCCCTCTTCCCTCAATCTCTCCCAGCATCAGAGTCTTTTCAAATGAGTCAGTTCTTCATATTAGGTGGCCCTTGGAGTTTCAGCTTCAACATCAGTCCTTCCAATGAACACCCAGGACTGATCTTTATGATGGACTGGTTGGATCTCCTTGCAGTCCAACGGACTCTCACAGTTCAAAAGCATCAATTCTTCAGTGCTTGGCTTTCTTTATAGTCCAACTCTCACATCCATTCATGACCACAAGAAAAACCATAGCCTTGACTAAATGGAACTTTGTTGGCAAAGTAATGTCTCTGTTTTTAAATATGCTGTCTAGGTTGCTCATAACTTTCCTTCCAAGGAGTAAGCGTCTTTTAATTTCATGGCTGCAGTCACCATCTGCACTGATTTTGGAGCCCCCAAAATAAACTCTGCCACTGTTTTCCACTGTTTTCCCATCTATTTGCCATGAAGTGATGGAGCCAGATGCCATAATCTTACTTTTCTGAATGTTGAGCTTTAAGCCAACTTTTTCACTCTCCTCTTTCACTTTCATCAAGAGGTTTTTTAGTTCCTCTTCACTTTCTGCCATAAAGGTGGTGTCATCTGCATATCTAAGGTTACTGATACTTCTCCCAGCAATCTTGATTACAGCTTGTGTTTCATCTAGCCCAGTGTTTCTCATGATGTGCTCTGCATATAAGTTAAATAAGCAGGGTGAAAATATACAGTCTTTCCCGATTTGGAAACTCCTTTCACGATTTGGAAACAGTCTTTGTTCCACGTCCAATTTTAACTGTTGCTTCCAGACCTGCATACAATTTTCTCAAGAGTCAGAGCTTCCACAGTTTATTGTGATCCACACAGTTAAAGGCTTTGGCATAGTCAATAAAGTAGATATAGATGTTTTGCTGGAACTCACTTTCTTTTTTGATGATCCAAAAGATGTTGGCTATTTGATTTCTTGTTCCTCTCCCTTTTCTAAAATTAGCTTGAACATCTGGAAGTTTATGGTTCATGTACTGCTGAAGCCTGGCTTGGAGAATTTTGAGCCTTACTTTACTAGTGTTTGAGATGAGTGCAGCTGTGCAGTAGTTTGAACATTCTTTGGCATTGCCTTTCTTTGGGATTGGAAAGAAAACTGAACTTTTCCAGTCCTGTGGCCACTGCTGAGTTTTCTAAATTTGCTGGCATATTGAGTGCAGCACTTTCACAGCATCATCTTTCAGGATTTGAAATAGATCAACTGGAATTCCATCACCTCCACTAGCTTTGTTTGTAGTGATGCTTTCTAAAGCCCACTTGACTTCACATTCCAGGATGTCTGGCTCTAGGTGAGTGATCACACCATTGTGATTATCTGCGTTGTGAAGATCTTTTGAGGCTTTTTTTTTTTTTTCACAGCACCAGAATATGCAGGGAATTCCAGCTGAAAGATGGGAGGAGAGTGAAAGTACTTGATAATATTCTGGCATGTTGGTGAGTAGTGGTTGCACAGGAACTGGAGCAGCCAAGAGGAAATATCCCACATCCAGGGTCAGGAGAGGTGGCAGTTAAGAGATACCCCATGTCTAAGGTAAGCAGTGGGTCATAATAAGCTGCGGAAAATTCTGAAAGTTATGGGAATACCAGACCACCTGACCTGCCTCTTGAGAAACCTATATGTAGGTCAGGAAGCAACAGTTAGAACTGGACATGGAACAACAGACTGGTTCCAAATAGGAAAAGGAGTACGTCAAAGCTATATATTGTCACCCTGCTTATTTAACATATGCAGAGTACATCGTGAGAAACGCTGGGCTGGAAGAAGCACAAGTTGGAATCAGTATTGCTGGGAGAAATATCAATAACCTCATATATGCAGATGACACCACCCTTATGGCAAAAAGTAAAGAGGAACTAAAAAGCCTCTGGATGAAAGTGAAAGAGGAGAGTGAAAAAGTTGGCTTAAAGTTCAACATTCAGAAAACGAAGATCATGGCATTTGGTCCCATCACTTCATGGGAAATAGATGGGGAAACATGGAACCAGTGTCAGACATTATTTTTGGGGGTTTCCAAAATCGCTGCAGATGGTGACTGCAGCCATGAAATTAAAAGATGCTTACTCCTTGGAAGAAAAGTTATGACCAACCTAGATAGCATATTCAAAAGCAAAGACATTACTTTGCCGACTAAGGTCCATCTAGTCAAGGCTATGGTTTTTCCTGTGGTCATGTATGGATGTGAGAGTTGGACTGTGAAGAAAGCTGAGCACCGGAGAATTGGTGCTTTTGAAGTGTGGTGTTGGAGAATACTCTTCTAAGTCCCTTGGACTGCAAGGAGATCCAACCAGTCCATTCTGAAGGAGATCAGTCCTGGGTGTTCTTTGGAAGGACTCATGCTGAAGCTGAAACTCCAGTACTTTGGCCACCTCATGCGAAGAGTTGACTCATTGGAAAAGACTTTGATGCTAGGAGGGACTGGGGGCAGGAGGAGAAGGAGACTACAGGGGATGAGATGGCTGAATGGCATCACCGACTTGATGGACGTGAGTTTGAATGAACTCCGGGAGTTGGTGATGGACAGGGAGGCTTGGCATGCTGCCATTCATGGTGTCACAAAGAGTTGGACAAGACTGAGCCACTGAACTGAACTGAAGGTAAGCAACTGGGGCTGCACTTTGCTGGAGCAGCCATAAAGTGATACCCCACGTCCAAGGTAAGAGAAACCCCACTAAGATAGTAGGTGCTGAGAGAGGGCATCAGAGGGCAGACAGACTGAAACCTCAGTCACAGAAAACTAACCAATCTAATCACATGGACCACATTTGTCTAACTCAATGAAACTAAGCCGTTCTGTGTAGGATCACCCAAAACTGACAGGTCCTGGTACATTATATTACTATTTCATAATTGTATGTTTAAATATATTATAGCTAATGTGCTCAGTCAGTAAGTAATGTGTGATCTCTGCAGACTCATTGATTGTAGCCCACCAGGCTCCTTTGTCCATGGAATTCTCCAGGCAAGAATACTAGAGTGGGTTGCCATTTCCTACTCCAGGATCATTGCCAACAGAAGCCTCAGAAAATTTCTCATTCCAAAATTTTAGTATTTTATACAAATATACACCTACACAATTCTACTAGTACTTTCTGAGTTCTGAAATTCAGTGTATTTTTATAATAACTTGATGTGGCTTTCCCACAGAAAGTCATTTTTAGTTTATGACAGAATAAATTACATTTTTTATTGTTAAGGAAAGAATTTATTACATTTACAGTCAACTTTAGAATAAAATGTGTATTTATAGCCTTCAAAAAGAAATAACAAAGAGCAGTAATATCTTATTTTTACCAGAGATGACATTTTAACCTTACTGCAAACTAATCTCCCCAGTCTGCGCTGTGCAGTTACAGTCTTGCAGTGCATCACAAGCCATGGAGACTGGCGGTGGAAAAAGTGAGAACGTGTGCAGTTCCTTAAAAATTTATTGACTTAAATAACCTTGCCTATGGTAAAGATAATTAAAAGAAACCCTAATCTCAAAAATATAAAAGCAGCTCCTGCAGCTCAATTCCAGAAAAATAAATAACCCAGTAAAAAAATGGGCCAAAGAACTTAACAGACATTTCTCCAAAGAAGGCTAACAAACATATGTAAAGATGCTCAACATCACTCATTATCAGAGAAATGCAAACCAAAACCACAATGAGGTACCATCTCACGCCAGTCAGAATGGCTGCTATCAAAAAGTCTACAAACAATAAATGTTAGAGAGAGTAGAGAAAAGGGAACCTTCTTACACTGTTGGTGCAAATGCAAAGTAGTACAGCCACTATGGAGAACAGTGTGGAAATTCCTTAAAAACTGGAAATAGAATTGCCATATGACCCAGCAATCCCACTGCTGAGCATACATAGCAAGGAAACCAGAATAGAAAGAGACACATGTATCCCAGTGTTCATCACAGCACTGTTTATAATACCCAGGACATGGAAGCAACCTAGATGTCCATCAGCAGACAAATGGATAAGAAAGCTGTGGTACCTATACACAGTGAAATATTACTTAGCCATTAAAAATGCATTAAAATCAGTTCCAATGAGGTGGATGAAACTGGAGCCTATTATAGAGAGTAAGGTAAGTCAGAAAGAAAAACACTAATACAGTATATTGATGCATATGTGTGGAATTTAGAAAGATGGTAATGATGACCCTATATGAGAGACAGCAAAAAGACACAGATGTAAAGAATATCTTTTGGACTCTGTGGGAGAGGGAGAGGGTGGGATGATTTGGGAGAATGGCACTGAAACATGTATATTATCATATGTGAAACAGATTGTCAGTTCAGATTTGATGCATAAGACAGGGTACTCAGGGCCCGTGCACTGGGATGACCCTAAGGGATGGGATGGGGAGGGTGGTGGTGGGGATTTAGGATGAGGAACACATGTACACCCATGGCTGATTCATGTCAATGTATGGCAAAAGCCACTACAATATTGTAAAGTAATTAGACTCCAATTAAAATAAATTTAAAAAGAAAGAAAGAAGCCCTTTACAATTTGTGGGAAAAAAAAAGTTCTTGTAGAATTGGTAACATCTCTTTAGTGGCAAATTGAATTTATTTCATATGTTATTTATTTAGTCACTTAATATACTTTTCTAATTATAAATTTATAAATTTAGGCATAAATATTTGATTATAAGGAAATGGTTTGAGACTTCATTGAACTATACATATAAATAAAATTTGACATTTTGATGTCTTGGTTATAGATGTCTTCAGAAAATAATTCTAAAATGTGGATAGCTGTGATATTAGTATAAATTGCCATTCCAGTTGGTTAAGTGTCTTCATATTATATGACTAAATAAGGAGTACGTCAAGGCTGTATATTGTCACCCTGCTTATTTAACTTATATGCAGAGTATATCATGAGAAACGCTGGGCTGGAAGAAACACAAGCTGGAATCAAGATTGCCGGGAGAAATATCAACAACCTCAGATATGCAGATGACACCACCCTTATGGCAGAAAGTGAAGAAGAACTAAAAGCCTCTTGATGAAAGTGAAAGAGGAGAGTGAAAAAGTTGGCTTAAAGCTCAACATTCAGAAAATGAAGATCATGGCATATGATCCCATCACTCCATGGGAAATAGATGGGGAAACAGTGGAAACAGTGTCAGACTTTATTTTGGGGGCACCAAAATCACTGCAGATGGTGACTACAGCCGTGAAATTAAAAGACACTCCTTGGAAGAAAAGTTATGATCAACCTAGATAGCATATTCAAAAGCAGAGACATTACTTTGCTGACAAAGGTCCATCTAGTCAAGGCTATGGTTTTTCCTGTGGTCATGTATGGATGTGAGAGTTGGACTGTGAAGAAAGCTGAGTGCCGAAGAATTGATGCTTTTGAACTGTGGTGTTGGAGAATACTCTTCTGAGTCCCTTGGACTGCAAGGAGATCCAACCAGTCCATTCTGAAGGAGATCAGCCCTGGGATTTCTTTGGAAGGAATGATGCTAAAGCTGATACTCCAGTACTTTGGCCACCTCATGTGAAGAGTTGACTCATTGGAAAAGACTGTGATGCTGGGAGGGATTGGGGGCAGGAGGAGAAGGGGACAATAGAGGATGAGATGGCTGAATGGCATCACTAACTCAATGGACGTGAATCTCAGTGAATTCCGGGAGTTGGTGATTTACAGGGAGGCTTGGCATGCTACGATTCATGGGGTCGCAAAGAGTCATATGAAATCAAACTATGATAAATGACTTGATGAAATTATACTTTGTGGAAAATATTTTTTCATACAGAAATCCTTTAGTTTTCTTTATTTGCAAACATTAAAAGATGAAACACACTATACGAATGGCTTTTCATAGCAGATTACACATGGGTCGGTTCAGATTGGCTCCCCAGGCCTGCTGGCCTCAGAGGGGCCCTGGCCGGCAGCCGGTGCTCATGTGGCCAATGGGTTGATTCAGAAGCAGAAGCATGCCGCCCTCAGCATGGTAAGTCCCACCCTCTAGTCTTAAATTAGGCTAAATGGCATCGTGTCCGTATGGACAGACATGAAGTGTGGCAATCCTGAGCAGCTCAAGTCGCCCCAGCTCGCGATGGGAGCCTGGGCCTCAGGCAGAGCAGGAGTCCTCCGCCTGGCACTCGGCTCCCCTCCCCAGGGGCCGAGGGTCTGTGCCCGCGCTCAGACTCTTTGGGGGTTAAGCCAGGAAACTGTAGGTGTCCTCCTGCCTGTCCGCTTGCTCCAGATACTCTATCTTGATCAGAATGTCAATGCATTCCTTAATTTACTGAGTCCTAGGGCTTGCATCTTGAGGACAGCTGAGTCCGTACTTCTCCAAGTAACTGCTGGTGTTTTAGGACCTTCTTCATTGTCGTAAGTCTCACAATAGCCGTCTGAACCAGTAGTTTGAGATCTTCCTGTATGTTTAGGTGTGTGGTTTCTTGTTTCTGCTTCTGTTCCGTTTTCATTGGCACACTGAAGTTAACCCTTCATTTCTTATTATTATAACCAGGATTTAATTTTATCAAGGTATCTGGCTTCAATTCCACCTCCTCAGCATTTGCATTTTCATCTTACAGGACCAATAACTTTGACTTCCATAAAACCTGTAGGACTTGTGCCAAAATGTCCGTTTTGATCTGGGTGCTCCCGGTCAGCTGCTGATGGCGTAAGCATCCTCTGTGTTGTACTGGAGCAGGATGGCCATCTGGACTGTAAATGCCCGCAAAGCGTATCTGTTTTTGAAGTAGTTTGTTACTAATTCTCCTTCTGATACTTGATATAACCACGTCAATTTTCTGCCACTGTGACGGCTGGAGTAAAAGGCTGTGAATTGCTGGTAACTCCTTTCCAGCCAAGATAGCAAGGCAAATGTACAAGGTTGCTGGAAAGGCCACAATCCGGAACTCAGTACTTGAATACTGAAATCCAAGTCCAGCGGCTCAGAGTTCGTCTGGTCCTTTTGAACTGCTCATTCAAATATTTGCATAAACTAATGTCTTGAAACATCTGCTGAAGTTTAGAGGTATACTCAAACTCGCAAGCTTGCTGTAGCTTAGAGATCGTGCTCGGCTCGGCATCGTCGCTCGCACGCTCTGACGGACAATCTCTTGGCCAGCAGAGACAACCTCTTTGTGTAGAACTTCTGAAACACATCTTTGTCTTCGATTGATTTGAAGACCACCATCACTTGGTTGAGTGTGTCTTCAAGTTCTGCTTCTTATGGGTTCTTTGAACTCTTCTTTAACAGGAGTCATAGTATCAAGTCAGCAACTAGGGGCGTTTACTAGATGACTGAGCCATTTTGGTAGCCATGCTGTTTATGAAGCAAACTCAAGCCTTGTCCAGAGAGGCCAGGAAGCCAGCATCATTGCTGAATGCCGACATCACCAGGGCATTGTATTTTTTATGAACATCCAGCACTGCCTGTATATACATTTTGGGGTCTTTTAACGCAGCTTTTCCACACTTCTCAGTTGCTGCAAGACTGTATGTCTCCAGGGTTGTTGTTGTTGTTGCTGTTGTTTTTCCAGTTTTCCCAGGCCATCCTGAATTCTAGATACAAGATTGTATATGAGACCCAAATCTTCATTTTTGTCGGCATCCAGCAGGTTCAGGAACTGTGTGGAAGATCTCCAGCTGTTTCCTGATGAGCATCTTCTGGCACTTCCTGGCAAGCTCATCCTCAGTGCTCTCAGGAAGGTACACCTGGACCCTCTGCTGCTCCTCCAGCAAACAGGTCTCTGTCTTTGTCATATGTTCAGTAACCTGGTTCTGCTGCAAGGATTCAGTACTCTCTCTGGTAAAAATTATTTCTGTGTTAGCCAGAAACTGAGATGCAAGTATTCTTTGTACACTGTTAGCATAGGGCCCTTCACAAAGGCATCATCTTCATTCAGCCCCAGTTCCACGTAAGACCATACAACTCCACTTGCCAGTCTTGTATTGAAGGCTTCACCATTTCTTTCTTTTTCAATGAGTTTTAAAACAGCATTTGTTACTTGAAAAACCAGTCTCTTCACATCACCAGTGCAAGAGAATAGACTTCATAGATTCCTTTCCATCCCTTGTCACATTCCTGGCGAACTCACTGTCTGCTGAGGTAGGCACACAACCCGTTCAGCACTTTGCTTGAAAATCGGTAGTCTTCCCATTGCATAGTATAGAACTTCAGTACACCCACATACATAAAATCATCTCCTTCCTTAAAAAGATTTGTCAAGTAATCCTTCAGGAATTCTTTAAGCCGTTTGTAGAATTCCAAACCCGCAAACTGAGCTCCCCGGAGTCTGCTCCTTTTGACTTAGGAGAGACACCAGCTCCTCGAGCCTGGTTGAACTGTTGAACACCGCAGTAGTTACATGTGTGAGTGTGGAGTTCGGTGGATCTGGACTTGGCCATGCTCCATCTGGTGTACGCTTGCTGGATGCCAGCTCTGAGGTCGTCCCAGATCTGGTTGAGGCCAATGTGCTTCCATCCGTGGGGGTTCTGACTTCTTTGGGTGACAGGCCAATAATATTCTGAAGTCATCCAGTGCAGCAATCTTTAGTCAAGGTTCAGCTAATTCTCCATCAGATGGAGATAAACAGTATCATTCCAAATTTATTTACAGCAGCTCAGAAAGGATGTCCTTTGAATAGAGAGAATGAAATCTCATCACAGGCCAACCAGCTCTGGCTCCCGCTGGGGAGAAATTGGAGGGGGATGGCCGGGAAATCTTCGCCACCATCTCCTCACCAGCCCGCAGCACGGGAGGGGCCCTGGAAAACATTTTTTAATTCACCAGACCCCTTTAGATAACCATTGTAAGGAATAACAAAGTCTCCACAGCCTATCTTCCGAATCAAGCATGCCCTAGCTACTAACATTATTAAACTGCCAGTCTTTCAAACTATCCAATAAACTGTATAAATTTCACATTGCCTTACATAGAAGTAAAATAATCACGTAACCTGACTACCTCTAGATAATCACCCAAGATGACTGTGAAGAAACCTAATGAAAATAATGTTTCATTTAACCTTTTATGAATTGGTAAATGTTGTAAGATTAACGAAATGACCCTTTCAAAGCAAAGTAACTGAATCCATTTTTTAGGTCAGATTAGTATGATTTATTCATTAATCCTGTTTTTTTTTTAGTAACTATTAATATGACCGTGAGATTAATATCAGTGTAATTTTTTTTGCTATTTAACCTCCATTTCCCTAGAAATGTAATACCTACACTGCTATTACTCTGTCTAATGGAACGGGAAGTGGGAAAGACAATCTGCTGTGTGTTGGCAGGCACCTGCAGGGATTATTAAGTCATGGAGCTCCACATAAAGTAACGTTTATTTAATTGTTTTCATTAAAATTAACATAATGAAAATTTTAACAAGTACTATTAAAATTAATAGATACTGTTAAAATTATTTGTACTTTATATACTGCTTTGCACATTATATAGAGCACCAACTCACATATCATTGAATTTCCTAACAATGAAAAAATAGCAAAATTTTTAAAGAGTTTAAAAATTAACTGTACCTTTTCCAAACACAGGCATCAAGTAGTAAGTTCTCACCCTAATAAAATATTGATTCTAACAGTCTACATTTTTAAATTAGAATTCTTGAAAGGGGGAGAAAATAAATTATAAATCCACTACACACATGCACACACACGCACACACACACACAAATAATAGCCAAAGAACAGGAAAATCACACATAGCTTCTGTTTAAACATATTTTAAAAATTCAATTTTCTTTTTTAAATATGCATGCTCACTTCTTCAACATCATTTTCTCTAAAAGTTGACATTTAGTAGATTCGTATTATGTTCCAGGCATTTTTATTCATTTTCTTTAGCGAGTATTATGATTTCCATTTTGTGGATGAGGTACATTGGAGGAATTACATTATTTGTCCCAAACCAAAAATAATAGTTGAGATTCAGAAGAAGCCTAAGCCTTAAGCCCACCTTCTGTGACCCTGCAGAATCAAGTAGCTTAAACTATGTTGTTGTTCAGTTGCTCAGTCGGTCTGACTCGCCAGTGAGATTCCATGGACTGCAGCACACAAGGCTTCCCTGCCCTTAAAGCGTGTAGACGATCTACACGGAGAAATTTTGTTCTCTAAGCCCAGAGTCCATAATTTAAAGGGGTGAAAGGAAGATTTTCTCCCCTCCTTTACAAAACTAGCTGTGCTTCAAAACATGAGTAGCTAGATAAATGCTGGTAGATGTAAATAAGTAGCAAGGCCAATTCATTGTCCTTTGGAGCATATGGTTTTTTTTTACTTTGAATGTTAAAAATTATGGCAATTTTTCCATAATTAGAAACACATCATAAACTTACATTGGCAACATACAACAACATGATATTAATCACAAAGAAAAAATAATAACTTTAAAAGTTGGGAAACTGCCAAAGACCAAATTAACCAACATGGACATAAAGTATATTTTCATAATCAGTGTTTTAAGATTTGTTCTTTTTAAAATTTCTACCATCTACGTTATTCTGGGTCAGTTTTTATTTTTTCCTCATTATATTTTCTCTTTTCCTCCCTCTTTTCATACCTGGTCATTTTGGAGGTTACCAGACATTCTGAATTTTACCTTTATTCTTAAATAAAATATTTGTATGTTATGATATTTTTAGCTTGGTTCCAGAATATGGTTAAGTTTTTGATAATAGTTTTACCATCTGAATCTTGCTTTTAAACTTTTCTAGGCTGGATTAGAACTATGTTTAGCCTAGAATTATTTTTTCTCCCACTTTTGTGGCAACATCCTGCTTAATACTGTAACCAACTGTCCCTCCAACTGCACCCCCACCCCCTCACCCCCCACCCCACCCCACCCCCACACCCAATTATAAAGTTTTCTATTTTGGTTGTTAAGCACACGTGTTATTCCATATTCTCTTTAATGCCAGATATTCTTACCTCTAATTTTTTGAAGAAATCCTTTCCCTGGCACCAGGTACTGTCATTACTTCATTCTCTGATTAGTATTCAACTCAATATTCAAGGAGGCCCTTCTGAATATATTTGAACTTCTTTCCTTGGGTAACTATATTTTCTGCAGTACTCTGTCCTGCAAATTCTACCCACCCTGGCTTCATAAGACATGGAGTTTTATCTCCTTAATTCAGGGAGTTGCTGCTGCTAAGTCACTTCAGTAGTGTTCAGTTCTGTGCAACCCCATAGACAGCAGCCCACCAGGCTCCCCCCGTCTCTGGGATTCTCCAGGCAAGAACATTGGAGTGGGTTGCCATTTCTTTCTCCAATGCATGGAAGTGAAAAGTGAAAGTGAAGTCACTCAGTCGCATCCAACTCTCGGCTACCCCATGGACTGCAGCCTACCAGGCTTCTCCATCCATGGGATTTTCCAGGCAAGAGTACTGGTGTGGGGTGCCATTACTTTCTCCAAATTCAGGGAGCTACCAGGCTCCAATAACGTATTTGGTTTAGACCTGTTATCTTCCTTTAGTGTTAACTGTGGAATTCCATTGCTTAGTCTTGAAAATAATGATAATGAAAAATAGTCTCAAAGAGAATATATTGTTTCTCCTTTTGCAGCTAGAGAAGTGCAAACACAATTTAAATTCATAAATTTAGAGCTGATATCAAATTGAGAATATTCTCAAAATGCCAGTCTTCTTTCTTGTCAAACGTGGAGGCTGTATAAAAAATGTATAATTCTGTTTTATATTTTATTATTGCAAAATTCTCCTTGGAAGTATTATTTGAACAAATCAATATTTTAAAATGCCTGGATTTCAGATATCAACCTATGCCCTGTCATTAAACAGTTTATAGCTTCTAATTATCCAAATTCTATCATTATGGTTGTTGTTTGATGTCATAATATTTTACTCCTGAGTATTCCTGAGAAGGAAGTGTGTACACCTGCAAAATTTACATTTGACACTTCTGTTTTCTTCCTTCAGAGTTGAATGAAAAGACAAGCCACAGATGGAGAAAATATTTGCTGTTTGTACATCATGTGTCTCATAATGAGCTTGTATCCAGAATATGGTCTTTAGAAAGAATTTTAGAAGCTCAG
Source organism: Nanger dama (assembly GCA_917880005.1). Taxonomy (NCBI): domain Eukaryota; kingdom Metazoa; phylum Chordata; class Mammalia; order Artiodactyla; family Bovidae; genus Nanger; species Nanger dama. The sequence goes on from CAKJTW010000001.1 coordinate 99,608,542, forward strand.
ACTCTTAATGAATATAATAAATTTCATAAATATATGATCCAATTTTTTTAATGGACAAAAGATTCAGACACTTTCCCAAAGATAGATGACCAACAAACTCATGAAAACATATTTGACATCATCGGTCACTGGGCAAATGCAACTTATAACCATCCAGCAATATTATTTGTAATATCCATCAACATATGGAATAGACACATAAATTGTAAAAGGTTTCCATACTTTAGAGTCAGACATGACTTAGTGACTGAACAACAACTATAACATGCGATAGAATACTGTGCTGCATTAAAAATAAATTAAGTATTGATTCATGCTGCAACATAATGAATTTCCAAAAAGTATCTGAATAAAAAAGTAAGAACAAAATTAAAGATACATACTCTATAATTCTTTCATATTAAATTTGAAATCATACACACTGATCCACTTTAACAATGCAGATCAGTCGTTGCCTGCCGGAGGAATAGCTATAGAGGTAGGGAGGGAGGCATTGCAAAGAAACAAAAGGAAACTCTGGGGAATAATGAATATGTTCATTATCTTAATGGTTAAAGAAATTAACATATTTATTCGAGCTTTGAAAACTATGTGCTTCAAGTAGCACTGTCTCATTAAACAAAGGAATGAAAACAAACAGAAAAGGACCCGTGTCCAGGAGAGAGACAAGTAAAGCCCTCCACCTTTTAGGAAGGTGAGGGGGTGTGCTTTACTTTCACAGCACTTGAGGATATTCCAGAACCAGGAAACTCTGAAACTTTCAAGAATTTTTGCAAGTGCTAAAAATGCTTTGATAGATGAGCTTAAAAAATTAATTTTGATAGCACATAAATAATGCGACTGAGTTTGAGTAACCTATTCATACAGCAGCTAATTTTTAGTGTGAAGAAATACTAAACCATTGCAGTTAAAAAGTACCATTGAAAATAAGCTGCCCGAGTTCTTGTGTGGCTGCATTTGGATTCTGTAACTAACTCGCAGTGCTCTGAAGCACAAACAGCGTTGCCCTAGTCTCCACTAGCTTGAGAGATAAAAGGCTACATGAAACCTACATTTTGTATCCAACGAGAGGCCTAAAAGCATTTGAATGCAATGTCACACAATTTTCATGGTGTCTTTAAATTTAACAAATACCAGTGAAAGGCAACATCTGACTGTAAAAGGCCAGCTTCTCTTTACAGACCACTTTATTCTCATGAAGCTTTCTCAAATTTTTGCTCCAGCAATCCTTTTTTTTTTCACTTCACTTTAATTTGCTTTTTTCAGTGAAGAAAACTGTCTTTCTCTATCTGTGATAAATAATAAAGTCTTTTCAACCGGAGAGAATAAGATTGGCTGCACAGAATTCATTATTGTCTCAATAAGATACTTCTAGAGCCGGGAAAAATAATCCTCAAAGTACAATTGGTTAAACACTTTAGTCAATTATAATGTCACTATAGGATAATATGAAATATGTGTACCAAACACAGGGAAATGAACTCTAATTGCTGACAATTTGTAGGGAATAATTTTTATCATTTCTCAAAATAATTGACAAGGCAGAGTCCAGAAATGATAAAGAAAAAGCCATTAATATACATTTTGTAACCCTTTGAGACGTGACAATTATTGTTTGGCAAACAGAGAATCGTTCATACTGGTACTTGGTCAGTGCCCTCTTGGAATTTCTTCAGTAGTTTTCAAGAAGTATGAAATTATGTCTAAGAAGAAAAAGAAAGAAAAAAATCTTCCAATCTTCCTAATATACAATACATTTTAAAAGTTTCCTTAACATCTAAACCTCCATGTTAATTATTTTCTGATGCTTCAGTTCAGTTCAGTTTAGTTACTCAGTTGTGTCAGATTCTTTGCAACCCCATGGACTGCAGCACGCCAGACTTCCCTATTCATCACAAACTCCAGGAGCTTGCTCATGTCCATCAAGTCAGTGGACATCCAGCCATCTCATCCTCTGTCTTCCCCTTCTCCTCCTGCCTTAAATCCTTATCGGCATCAGGGTCTTCCAGTAAGTCAGTTATTCACATCAGGTGGCCAAAGTTTTGGAGTTTCAACTTCAGCATCAGTGCTTTCAATGAATACTCAGGACTGATTTCCTTTAGGATGGACTGTTTGGATCTTCTTGCAGTCCAAGGAACTCTCAAGAGTCTTCTCCAACACCACAGTTCAAAAGCATCAATTCTTTCGACACTCAGCTTTCTTTATAGTACAGCTCTCACATCCATACATGACTACTGGGAAAACCATAGCTTTGACTGGATGGACCTTTGTTGGCAAAGTAATGTCTCTGCTTTTAATATGCTGTCTAGGTTGGTCATAGCTTTCCTTCCAAGGAGCAAGTGTCTTTTAATTTCATGGCTGCAGTCACCATCTGCAGTGATTTTGGAGCCCAAGAAAATAAAGTCTGACACTGTTTCCACTGTTTCCCCATCTATTTGCCATGAAGTGATGGAACCAGATGCCATGATTTTAGTTTTTTGAATATTGAGTTTTAGACCAGCTTTTTCATTCTCCTCTTTCACTTTCATCAAGATGCTCTTCAGTTCCTCTTTGTTTTCTGCCATAAGGATGGAGTCATCTGCATATCTCTGGTCTTTCCATTTCTATTGTTTTCCTCTATTTCTTTGCATGGATCACTGAGGAAAGCTTTCTTATCTCTCCTTGCTATTCTTTGGAACTCTGCATTCAGGTGAGTATATCTTGCCTTTTCTCCTTTGCCTTGAGCTTCTTTTTTCTCAGTTATTTGCTTTCTGATGCTCACTTCCATGTTAAAAACTATACTAGATAAAAATATAAATTGAATGCCTTAAACAAAATAATTCACAATGTAAAAAATATATCAGCAATTACAATAATTAAGTTTTCACATTTGTGATGACACAAAGCATACCTTAAGTAATTCCTTCATTATGCTACACAGTTCAGTTCAGTTTAGTTCAGTTGCTCAGTCATGTCCGACTCTGCGACCCCATGAGTCGCAGCACGCCAGGCCTCCTAAACTGTGTAGTATTAGACTTTGAAAATGCTAAGCTGTACTATCTTAACCTATGTATTATCTAAATTAGCATCTCCTTTGTCTATCTGCCTTTTGTCAATATGTCCTAGACCCTCATGTCTGCATCTCTTTATCCAACCTTCTCTGAACTAAATATTTATAAAATAACTTCTTTCTGAAAACCTCTAACTGTATGATTAACAGGTATATTAATATTTTATGGCTGCTGTAAAAAATTACCACAAATTTCTTGATTTCAACCACATAATAGTATTGTATTTCTATAGATTAGAATTCTATCACAGGCTTCTTCTGGGCTAAAATCAAGCTGTCAGTAGTGTTGAGTTCCCTTGAGGTTTTCTGAGAAAATCCATTCCCTTGCCTTTTCCTGGAAGCCACCTGCATTCCTTGGATTATGTCCCACTTAACCATATTCAGAGTAGGCATTATTGAGTCCTCACTCTGCCATCTTTCTCATTCTCTTTCTTGTACTTCTCTCTTCCACTCTTAAAAAACCCATCCAGATAATACACACTAATTTCTCTATTTTTAATGCCCACTTATTTGAAACCTTCAGGTCAGTTCAGTTCAGTCGCTCAGTTGTGTCCGACTCTTTGCAACCCCATGAATCACAGCATGCCAGGCCTCCCTGTCCATCACCAACTCCCAGAGTTCACTCAATTCCCCACTAATACATACAGTAATGTGCTCACAATTTCCAAATCTGGATGTAAAAATCTTTGGGGAAGTCATCAATCTGCTGCCACAATAAACCACCTTAAGATACACAAAATTCTCTCCATCTCTCCTAATAGGTCGGTTCTTCCCTCCATTTTTTTTTTTTTTTCCCCATCTGAGTACTTACTACTTTCAGGCCAATTCATGCATTCATCCTAAGTCACTTCAGTTATGTCTGACTCTGTGCAGCTGTGGATTATAGCCCATCAGGCTCCTCTCTTCATGAAATTCTCCAGGCAAGAATACTGGTGTGGGTTGCCACACCCTCCTCCAGGGGATCTTCCTTACCCAGGGATCGAATCTGTCTCTCATGTCTCCTGCATTGGCAATTCAGGTCAATACCTAAGAATAAATAGCCCCTTGTCTCCTCTCAGTTTCTTTACTCCTCATCCAACCAGCTGCAAGACTTGAGGCTCTAAAATCAACATAAACCCCAATATCTCCCTTTCCACTGTGACTACACACATCCATGCCTGGATTATCTTCACTGGACGTTCATTGCAGCCATCAAACAGCCTGCAGTTATCACACAGAATCCAGGGTAATATTTTAACCATAATTCTATTTCCATTTTTTATCTGCTTTAAGTGTCTAAAAAGCTTTCTATTGCACTTAGGAAAAACATTCAAATTCCATATTTTGCATACCCTTAGCTCCCACTGGTTTGGTCTATACCTACCTCCTTTCTTGCTATTTTCTAAACACAATTTTGCCTTCTTTTTGCTCTTCATTTTTATTAAATTCTGCAATGTAATTCTGATACTAACTACCTGGAGTTAGTGTAGACTTCTCAGGTTGACCTCTGAGTCTCCAGAAGACTCTCCTCTTCAGACGAGGTGAAGCTGAGAGCTCTGAGGTTCATAAGCCACCTATACAACTAATGGGCCACAAATGTGGTGATTCTTGCTGTCCTCTCAGATTTGATTATTTTCTAGAATGACTCATGGAACTCAAGAAAGTGTTATAATTATGAATGCAGTTTATCATAAAGGATACAAATCACAATCAATGAAATGAAGAGACTCAAAGGGTGAGGATAGGAGGGTTCCGAACAGGGAGCTTCTTTGTTCTCAAGATGTGTCACTTTCCAGGCACATCAACGTGTGTCGCCTACCAGCAAGGACACGCTATCTGTGTGGTTCAGATTTTATTAGACTTTAATTGCATAGGCTTGGCTGACTGACTGATTGGCCAGTGACTGAACACAACCTCCTCTTCTTGCCCTCCCAGGAAATCTGATATTAGCTGGCCAAAGTCTCAGGTTTCATATCTCGGGATTCCCAGGACTTGGGAAAAATCTACAAATGGTTACCATTACTATTTCCTTCTTTTGTTTTCTTTTCTCTACCTACCTTCTACTGTCCATCCAATTTTTATATAGCCTGCTTCAAAAAGAGACTTCAGTAAACTCGATTACAATACATACATAAAATAAGTCTGTTTAAATGAAAAATAAGTTAGATTATAAATAAAGAAGAAAGCAAGAACAACAAATATCTACTAAGTTATTTGATGTGACTACATAAACATTTTCATGTGCATTTCTTGGCAAGTGCAATAAAACAAATACACAAATACATAGAGTGCTCCATTACTATCCATTCTTTTATTCAGTATTCTTGCCTTAAGAACCGCATGAACAGTATGAAAAGGCAAAGTGATAGGATACCAAAAGAGGAATTCCCAGGTTATTAGGTGCCCAATATGCTACTGGAGATCAGTGGAGAAATAACTCAAGAAAAAATGAAGGGATGGAGCCATAGCAAAAACAGTACCCAGCTGTGGCTGTGACTGGTGATAGAAGCAAGATCTGATGCTGTAAAGAGCAATATTGCATAGGAACCTGAAATGTCAGGTCCATGAATCAAGGCAAATTGGAAGTGGTCAAACAGGAGATGGCAAGAGTGAACATTGACATTCTAGGAATCAGCGAACTAAAATGGACTGGAATGGGTGAATTTAACTCAGATGACCATTATATCTACTACTGCGGGCAGGAATCCCTTAGAAGAAAGGGAGTAGCCATCATGGTCAACAAAAGAGTCTGAAATGCAGTACTTGGATGCAACCTCAAAAACAACAGAATGACCTCTGTTCGTCTCCAAGGCAAACCATTCAATATCACAGTTATCCAAGTCTATGCCTCAACCAGTAACACTGAAGCTGAAGTTGAATGGTTTTATGAAGACCTACAAGACCTTTTAGAACTAATACCCCCAAAAGATGTACTTTTCATTATAGGGGACTGGAATGCTAAAGTAGGAAGTCAAGAAACACCTGGAGTAACAGGCAAATTTGGCCTTGGAATGCGGAATGAAGCAGGGCAAAGACTAATATAGTTTTGCCAAGAAAATGCACTGGTCATAGCAAACACCCTCTTCCAACAACACAAGAGAAGACTCTACACATGGACATCACCAGATGGTCAACACGGAAATTAGACTGATTACATTCTTTGCAGCCAAAGATGGAGAAGCTCTATACAGTCGATGAAAAGAAGACCAGGAGCTGACTGTGGCTCAAATCATGAACTCCTTATTACCAAATTCAGACTCAAATTGAAGAAAGTAGGGGAAACCGCTAGACCATTCAGGTATGACCTAAATCAAATCCCTTATGATTATGCAGTGGAAGTGAGAAATAGATTTAAGGGCTTAGATCTGATAGATAGAGTATCTGATGAACTATGGACGGAGGTTCATGACATTGTACAGGACAGGGATCAAGACCATCCCCATGGAAAAGAAATGCAAAAAAGCAAAAGGGCTCTCTGGGGAGGCCTTACAAATAGCTGTGAAAAGAAGAGAGGCAAAAAGCAAAGGAGAAAAGGAGAGATATACGCACCTGAATGCAGAATTCCAAAGAATAGCAAGAAGAGATAAGAAAGCCTTCTTCAGCGATCAGTGCAAAGAAATAGAGGAAAAGAACAGAATGGGAAAGATTAGAGATCTCTTCAAGAAAATCAGAAATACCAAGGGAACATTTCATGCAAAGATGGCTCAAAAAAGGACAGAAATGGTCTGGACCTAACAGAAGCAGAAGATATTAAGAAGAGGTGGCAAGAATACACAGAAGAACTGTCCAAAAAGATCTTCACGACCCAGATAATCATGATGATGTGATCACTCATCTAGAGCCAGACATATTGGAATGTGAAGTCAAGTGGGCCTTAGAAAGCATCACTACGGACAAATTTAGTTGAGGTGATGGAATTCCAGTGGAACTGTTTCAAATCCTGAAAGATGATGCTGTGAAAGTGCTGCACTCAATATGCCAGTAAATTTGGAAAACTCAGCAGTGGCCACAGGACTGGAAAAGGTCAGTTTTTATTCCAATCCCAAAGAAAGTCAATGCCAAAGAATGCTCAAACTACCACACTATTGCACTCATCTCACATGCTAGTAAAGTAATGCTCAAAATTCTCCAAGCCAGTCTTCAGCAACACGTGAACTGTGAACTCCCAGATGTTCAAGCTGGTTTTAGAAAAGGCAGAGGAACCAGAGATCAAATTGCCAACATCTGCTGGATCATGGAAAAAGCAAGAGAGTTCCAGAAACACATCTATTTCTGCTTTATTGACTATGCCAAAGCCTTTGACTGTACGGATCACAATAAACTGGAAAATTCTTCAAGAGATGGGAATACCAGACAGCCTAACCTGCCTTTTGAGAAATCTGTATGCAGGTCAGGAAGCAACAGTTAGAACTGGACATGAAATAACAGACTGGTTCCAAATAGGAAAAGGAGTACATCAAGGCTGTACACTGTCACCCTGTTTATTTAACTTATATGCAGAATACATCATGAGCAATGCTGGACTAGAAGAAACACAAGCTGGAATCAAGATTGCCAGGAGAAATGTCAATAACCTCAGATATGCAGATGATACCACCATTATGGCAGAAAGTAAAGAAGAATTAAAGAGCCTCTTGATGAAAGTGAAAGAGGAAAGTGAAAAAGTTGGTTTAATGCTCAACATTCAGAAAACAAAGATCATGGCATCCAGTTCCGTCACTTCATGGGAAATAGATGAGGAAACAGTGTCAGACTTTTTTTTTGGCTCCAAAATCACTGCAGATGGTGACTGCAGCCATGAAATTAATTAAAAGACGTTTACTCCTTGGAAGAAAAGTTATGACCAACCTAGATAGTATATTCATTCAAAAGCAGAGACATTACTTTGCCGACTAAGGTCCATCTAGTCAAGGCTATGGTTTTTCCTGTGGTCATGTATGGATGTGAGAGTTGGACTGTGAAGAAAGCTGAGTGCCGAAGAATCGATGCTTTTGAACTGTGGTGTTGGAGAAGACTCTTGAGAGTCCCTTGGACTGCAAGGAGATCCAACCAGTCCATTCTGAAGGAGATCAGCCCTGGGATTTCTTTGGAAGGAATGATGCTAAAGCTGAAACTCCAGTACTTTGGCCACCTCATGCGAAGAGTTGACTCATTGGAAAAGATTCTGATGCTGGGAGGGATTGAGGGCAGGAGGAGAAGGGGACGACAGAGGATGGGATGGCTGGATGGCATCACTGACTTGATGGACGTGAGTTTGAGTAAACTCCGGGAGATGGTGATGGACAGGGAGGCCTAGCATGCTGCGATTCATGGGGTTGCAAAGAGTCGGACACGACTGAGTGACTGAACTGAACTGAACTGAACTGAATAGTTCCTTGGAAGGACTGATGCTGAAGGTGAAACTCCAATACTTTGGCCACCTGATGCGAAGAGCTGACTCACTGGAAAAGACTCTAATGCTGAGAAAGATTGAAGGCAGGAGAAGAAGGGGATGACAGAGGTTGAGATTATTGGAGGGCATCAGCAAGTCAATGGGCATGAGTTGAGCAAGCTCCAGGAGCTGGTGATGGACAGGAAAGCCTGGCATGCTTCAGTCCATGGGGTCAGAAAGAGTTAGACATGACTGAGTGACTGAACTGACCTAATAGTTCCTAAACAGAGTCAAAATATTTAATGAGTTGAATTATCCTAATGGAGAAATGAGAACACTGAAGTTTTTGCATACCCACTCTAGTATAACCCTGGTTTGGCTCCTCACATGGGGCCTAATTCACCAACACTTCTGGTCTGCTGTGTGGGTGGACCAAAGTTGCAGTGAAAGGTGAGTGAGGGGTAGACATGGAGATGGACAGTGCCCGCCACAACCCAAGCACTGCGCTAAGAATGTCACCGCTTACCGTGTACTTAGGTAGTGTTCCCACCTGATATGCAAGAGAACTGGAGCCCCTAGTGACTTTAAATAATCTTCTTCTGGTCACAAAGCTAGCAATTGGCAAAACTAATTACTTTCTGCATTAACTAGGTTATGAATAATTCATTGGAAAAATTTCAGATAATGCTCTAGTGCTCACTCTGTATCATATTCCACAATCTTCGGCCAAGTTAAAGTGGCCATTTCATCAGTGGTTACACATGCATAGTTTTTAACCCAAGCACTGACTTCTGTTAAAGATGTCTTTAAGTATATTCTTTGTCAGTACTTCTTTCCTTTAATAAGGCTTCCCTAATAGCTCAATTGGTAAAGAATCCACCTGCAGTGCAGGAGACCCTGGTTCAATTCCTGGGTTAGGAAGATCTCCAGATGAAGGGAAAGGATACCCACTCCAGTATTCTGGCCTAGAGAATTCCATGGACTCTACAGTCCATGGGGTCACAGAGTCAGACACGACTGAGTGACTTTCACTTTCCTTTAATATGTCATTAAAAAGACAATTTGTAGAATATTTTATTATTGAAATCAAATCCAGAAAATACCATAAACTCAGATATTCTGGGAGTATCTGAAAATTCAACTAGGAAGCAAATGTTTCATACTGTAACTGTATTACTGTAACGTAGTATTCTAACACTTTTCATATTATCTGCAATATTTCCATGCATATTTCAATAGCATTTGCTGGCAAAGAAATGCATTTTAGTTTGTATTTTTTAAATCAATTTAATATATTGAGATGAGTAAGTATAACAGTAAATGTTTTTATAACAGTAAATGTTTGACTTTCCTCCTTAAATTTAAAAATCTTAAGAAAAAGATATTCACAAACTTTATCATTATATTTAGTAGTTTTCTAACGTATTTAATTGAGCATGGCATAGACTGAAACTGCAAGAGAAACTGCAGATGTTTCTCTTCATTTTCATTGTTCCAAATGCTTGCTTTTAAATTTATTAGCAATCCTAATTGGTTGACCCTATCATCATTAGCTACTATTCCAAGTTACTGAGCTATTATTATTCTACTGTTTTGTCTGGACTTCTTCTTGGAGAGTCATTTGCCCAACAGGAAGCCAACATTAAGTCACTCACAGCGTTGTTCACAAAGAGAGGAATGGAGCCTCTGGCCAATAGACTTTAAGCTGTAATTCATCTTACTGGTATTTGCAATGTTAAGGACCAGTGCCTTACTTTTAGCCAGTACAATGCAGCCGAGGTGATGTGATGGGTGCAGTTAAGTGTGTGATTACACAAGAGTAGTGTCATCTTGCTAGTCTCCTCTCTCTCTCTCTGTCTCTCTCCCTCACTGCCTGTGATGAAGCAGTCCACTATGAACCTTAAACCCCTAGGAGCTGATTGATGTCAATGCCTGTGAGCCAAGGAAGAACTTTCTGTCCTGCTCCAACTTCCAGATGGACTCTATCTCCCACCAATACATTGCAGCTTGGTGAGACATGCACAGAATCCAGACTTCTAAAACTCAAAAAATAAATTTGTGTTTTAAGTTGGTATGTTTGTGGTTGAAACATGCAGAAATAAATAATTAGCAGCACCTCTGTACTTCCCTACCTGTAGTTCTCTCTTTTTGGAGAGCAACTTCTAGGGTGGTTGGGAAAATATAGATACGGAGCAAGTAGTAGAAGCCATGATAACACTGATTTCAAACCAAACCCCACTTATTTCTTTGATCCCTCTCTTTAGTCCACAGAGGTTCCTATCCAGTGTACCTCACTCAGTTCAGTTCAATTCAGTCGCTCAGTTATGTCCGACTCTTTACGACCCCATGAATTGCAGCACGTCAGGCCTCCCTGTCCATCATCAACTTCCTGAGTTCACCCAAACTCATGTCCATTGAGTTGGTGATGCCATCCAGTATCAGACGATGCTCTGTTGTCCCCTTCTCCTCCTGCTCCCAATCCATCCCAGCATCAGAGGATTTTCCAATGAGTTAACTCTTCGCATGAGGTGGCCAAAGTACTGGAGTTTCAGCTTTAGCATCAGTCCTTCCAAGGAACAACCAGGACTGATATCCTTAGGATGGACTGGTTGGATCTCCTTGCAGTCCAAGGGACTCTCAAGAGTCTTCTCCAACACCACAGTTCAAAAGCATCAATTTTCCGGTGCTCAGCTTTCTTCACAGTCCAACTTTCACATCCATACATGACCATCTGGCCTTGACTAGATGGATTTTTGTTGGCAAAGTAATGTCTGTGCTTTTTCATATGCTGTCTAGGTTGGTCATAATTTCCCCTCCAAGAAGTAAGCGTCTTTTAATTTCATGGCTGCAGTCACCATCTGCAGTGATTTTGGAGCCCCCCAAAATAAAGTCTGATACTGTTTCCATTGTTTCCCCATTTATCTCCTATGAAGTGATGGGACCAGATTCCACGATCTTAGTTTTCTGAATGTTGAGCTTTAAGTCAACTTTGTCACTCTCCTCTTTCACTTTCATCAAGAGGCTTTTAATTCTTCACTTTCTGCCATAAGAGTGGTGTCATCTGCATATCTGAGGTTATTGATATTTCTCCCAGCAGTCTTGATTCCAACTTGTGCTTCTTCCAGCCCAGCATTTCTCATGATGTACAATGCATATAAGTTAAATAAGCAGGGTGACAATATACAATCTTGACATATTTCTTTTCCTATTTGGAACCAGTCTGTTGTTCCATGTCCAGTTCTGTTGTTTCTTGATTTGCATATAGGTTTCTCAAGAGGCAGGTCAGGAGGTCTGGTATTAACATGTCTTTCACAATTTTCCAAAGTTTATGTGATCCACAAAGTCAAAGACTTTGGCATAGTCAATAAAGCAAAGAACTCCTTATTGCCAAATTCAGACTTAAATTGAAGAAAGTAGGGAATACCACTATACCATTCAGGTATGACCTAAATCAAATCCCTTATGATTATACAGTGGAAGTGAGAAATAGATTTAAGGAACTAGATCTGATAGATAGAGTGCCTGATGAACTATGGAATGAGGTTCGTGACATTGTACAGGAGACAGGGATCAAGACCATCCTTATGGAAAAGAAATATGAAAAAGCAAAATGACTGTCTGGGTAGGTCTTACAAATAGCTGTGAAAAGAAGAGAAGTGAAAAGCAAAGGAGAAAAGGAAAGATACAAGCATCTGAATGCAGAGTTCCAAAGAATAGCAGGAAGAGATAAGAAAGCCTTCCTCAGCGATCAATACAAAGAGGTAGAGGAAAAGAACAGAATGGGAAAGACTAGAGATCTCTTCAAGAAAATTAGAGATACCAAGGGAATATTTCATGCAAAGATGGGCTTGATAAAGAACAGAAATGGTATGGATCTAACAAAAACAGAAGATATTAAGAAGAGGTGGCAAGAATACATAGAAGAATTGTACAAAGAAGATCTTCATGACCAAGATAATCATGATGAGGTGATCACTCACCTAGAGCCAGACATCCTGGAATGTGAAGTCAAGTGTGCCTTAGAAAGTATCACTATGAACAAAGCTAGTGGAAGTGATGGAATTCTAGTTGAGCTATTTCAAATCCTGAAAGATGATGCTGTGAAAGTGCTGCACTCAATATGCCAGCAAATTTAGAAAACTCAGCAGTGGCCACAGGACTGGAAAAGGTCAGTTTTCATTCCAATCCCAAAGAAAGACAATGCCAAAGAATGGTCAAACCTCACTCAGAATCATCTGAAAGGGCTATTGTCAATGACAACATGCTTCCATTTTTAAAAAATCACTCTCTTATTTGTGTATGGTCAGTGGTTTGTCTACTCTTTTTGCTCCATCATGATGTCTTCTGTTGACTGGTTTTCTTTATGGTGTATACAAAATATATTATTATTTTAAGATCACAGTATTGCAAATGACTGTGAAAGTACTTGGAGGACCAAAGAAGTTCCACTTGTGATCCCTCAGGTCTTTATTACTAGTTTTCTGGTTAAACTCAAAGTGTTAAGCAAACCATGTCCACAGAATTACTGTCCTTACGTTCTGGTTCTGATAATGCATGCATGCTCAGTTGCTTCAGTCATGTCTGACTCTGTGAAGCCTTTTGGACTGTAGCCTGGCAGTCCCTCCATCCCTAGGATTCTCCAGACAAGAACACTGGAGTAGGTTGCCATGCTCTCCTCCAGGGGATCTTCACATCTCAGGGATCAAACCTGCATCTTTTATGTCTCCTGCATTGGCAGGATGGTTCTCTAACACTAGTGCCACCTGAGATGCCCTGTCCTGATACAACTCAAGTTAAATGTCTCCATCTTCCAAGAATTTGACTAATGGACAAAATGCCCAAGATAACTGAATCGCTGTCTGATATGTGAAAGAGAAATGGGAAAAAAAAAAAAAAAGTCAATGTGATGACAGTAGTTTTAAGTTAAAGTTTGGTTAATTTTTCCAATTTTATAAAAAATTATAAATATGTGAACATTTTGTTACCCCCTCTGATTCCCTGGTGGCTCAGATGGTAAAGCATCTGCCTGCAATGTGGGGAGACCTGGGTTTGATCTTTGGGTTGGGAATATTCCCTGGAGAAGGAAATGGCAAGCCACTGCAGTACTCTTGCCTAGAGAATTCCATGGATGCAGGAGCCTGGTGGGTTATAGTCCATGGGGTCACAAAGAGTCAGGCCCGACTGAGCAATTCACTCACTACAGTATTTTGCACAGGCCCATGCAAATGAACTGCTCTGCTTTAACCTTCCTTAGCTTTATAGGGTATTTATTTGTGCATGCCTCTCAACTATTAAAACCAGTTACATTCTTTAGTACTACCAGAGTTATTTATTTTTAAAAAAATAAAAAAATTATTTTCTTCAATTCATAATGTACAATGTTATAAATTTTTCAATAACAAAATCATAAAGTCTGTTACTTGAGGAAATATATAAAACCTTTCAATAATCTGGTCTCAACTTTTATCTTCAAGTCTCCTTCATGTGTGAGTCTCCTTTACCCACACACATATATATGTCATTTTCTTTACCCATTCATCTGTCACTGGACATTTAGGTTATTTTCATATATTGGCTATTGTGGGTAATGCTTCTGTGAATATGGGAGTGCAGATATTTTATCAAGATAGTGATTTAATCATCTATATATATATATAGATGGTGTGTGTGTGTGTGTGTGTGTGTATACATACACATGGGCTTCCCTGATAGCTCAGTGGGTAAGGAATCCACTGCGATGCATGAGACACTAGCAAAGCAATGCTCAAAATTCTCCAAGTGAGGCTCAAAAATATGTGAACCAAGAACTTCCAGATATTCAAACTGGATTTAGAAAAGGTAGAGGAGCCAGAGATCAAACTGCCAACATATATTGGATCATAGAAAAAGCAAGAGAGCTCCAAAAAAGTCTACTTTTTCTTTATTGACTACATCAAAGCCTTTGACTGTGTGAAGTGAAGTGAAGTTCCACAGTCATGTCCGACTCTTTGCGATCCCATGGACGGGCTCCTCCGTCCATGGGATTTTCCACGCAAGAATACTGGGGTGGTTTGCCATTTCCTTCTTCAGGAGAACTTCCCAACCCAGGGCTCAAACCCAGGTCTCCCGCATTGTACATAAACACTTTACTGCATGAGCCACAAGGGAAGCTGGAAAAAAAAAAAAAAAATTCTTTGAGCCCTTTTTTTGGGGAGAGGGGAAAGAATACTGGAGTGGGTTGCCATTCCCTTCTCCAGAAGATCTTCCCTATCCAGGGATTGAACCCGGGTTGCCTGCATTGTAGGCAGACGCTTTATCATCTGAGCCACCAGAGAAGTCCAGAAGCAACAGTTAGAACCAAACATGGAACAACAGACTGATCCCAAATCAGGAAAGGAGTACATCAAGGCTGTATTTTGTCACCCTGCTTACTTAACTTTTATGCAGAGTACTTCATGGGAAATGCCAGGCTAGATGAAGCACAATCTAGAATCAAGTTTGCCAGGAGAAATATCAATAACCTCACATATGCAGATGACACCATCCTTATGGCAGAAAGTGAAAAAGAAGTAAAGAGAATCTTGATGAAAGTGAAAGAGGATAGTAAAAGTTTGACTGTGTGAATCACAACAAACTGTGGGAAATTCTTCAAGAACTGGAAGTATCAGACCACTTTACCTGCCTCCTGAGAAATCTGTATGCAGGTCAAGAAGCAACAGTTAGAACCGGACATGGAACAACAGACTGGTTCCAAATCAGGAAAGGTGTACGTCAAGGCTGTATTTTGTCACCCTGCTTATTTAACTTATATGCAGAGTACTTCATGCATAATGCCAGGCTAGAAGAAACACATCTAGAATCAAGATTGCCAAGAGAAATGCCAATAACCTCAGATATGCAGATGACACCATCCTTATAGCAGAAAATGAAAAAGAAGCAAAGAGGCTCTTGATGAAGGTGAAAGAGGACAGTGAAAAAGTTGGCTTAAAATTCAACATTCAAAAAACTAAGATCATGGCATCTGGTCCCATCACTTCAATGCAAATAGATGGAGAAACAATAGAAACAGTGAAAGACTACATTTTTGGGCTCCAAAATCACTACAGATGGTGACTGCAGTCATGAAATTAAAAATGCTTGCTCCTTGGAAGAAAAGATATAACCTACCTAGATAGCATACTAAAAAACAGAAACATTACTTTGCCAACAAAGATCCATCTAGTTAAAGTTATGGTTTTTCCAATAGTCATGTACGGATGTGAGAGTTGGACTATAAAGAAAGCTGAGAGCTGAAGCATTTATGCTTTTGAACTGTGGTGTTAGAGAAGACTGTTGAGAGTCCCTTGGACTGCAAGGAGATCCAACCAGTCTATCCTAAAGGAAATCAGTCCTGAATATTCACTGGAAGTACTGATGCTGAAGCTGAAACTCCAATACTTTGGCCAACTTATCTGAAGAGCTGACCCATTGGAAAAGCCCCTGATACTTGGAAGGATTGAAGGCAGGAGAAGAAGGGGATGATGAAGGATGAGATGGTTAGATGGCATTACCGACTTGATGGGCATGAGTCTGAGTAAGCTCCAGGAGTTGGTAATCAACAGGGAAGCCTGGCATGCTGCAGTCCATGGAGTTGCAGAGAGTTGGACATGAATGACTAACTGAACTGAACTGATATATACACACTCACTGAAGTTACTATGAAAGTAGAGCTCTAATGTTTTTAAAATAACATCAAAAGCAGTAACATGGCACCCCACTCCAGTACTCTTGCCTGGCAAATCCTATGGATGGAGGAGTCTGGTGGGCTGCTGTCCATGGGGTCGCGAAGAGTCGTACACGACTGAACAACTTCACTTTCACTTTTCACTTTCATGCACTGGAGAAGGAAATGGCAACCCACTCCAATGTTCTTGTCTGGAGAATCCCAGGGGCAGCGGAGCCTAGTGGGCTGCCGTCTATGAGGTCGCACAGTGTCGGACACGACTGAAGCAACTTAGCAGCAGCAGCAGCAAGCATGTGTTAACATCTTATTCTGATTTTGGTAATCATCTTACAACATATATAGTACTAAATCTTCGCATAATACAACTTAAACTTACACAATGCTATATGTCAATTATATCTCAATAAATCTGGAAAGAAAGAAAGGAAGAAATCCTAGATATAGTAAAAATATATCAGTCCCAACGGATCTTGGTTATCTATAGTAGCTTTGAGTAGAGTTGCATGTTGGCAGTATCCATCTAAGCAATTTGTAGGATACAGACAGTCTTTTTTTTTTTTTTTTTACTATGTTCAGGAGGTCCTACAGGCAAATCCTTTTATTGAACTCTGTAATTGGGGGATATCCTGTGGTGTGAGAGCGCCTATACACATTCATTCTTTTTTTTAAATTTTATTTTTACTTTATTCTACTTTACAATACTGTATTGGTTTTGCCATACATTGACATGAATCAGCCACAGGTGTACACAAGCTCCCAATCCTGAAACCCCTCCCACCTCTCACCCCATATCATCTCTCTGGATTATCCCCATGCACCAGCCCCAAGAATCCTGTATCCTGTATTTAACATAAACTGGTGCTTCATTTCTTACATGATAATATACATGTTTCATTTAATGCCATTCTCCCAAATCATTCTCCCAAAACACCCCACCCTAGTGTGTTCCAACGTAACTACCCATGTCTTTCCCATTGCAGACATTAGGTATTGTGACTGTAATTTAGAAAATACCTAAATGATAAAATCTTTCTTTTGAGATCCTCTAAAAACCATTATCTCTTCCAAAATGTCCCAGTTGGACACCTGGCCTTTTAGAATGTAGCTTTTTGCCTTCACAGGTAGTAATGATTATGTAACTATGTTACATTCCAACAGGATGCAAATGTATGTGTAAAGTACAGAACAAAAGGTTATTCAAGGGAAGAATCATGTCTAGTATTGCTTTTTTATTTCTTCTTATTGATTGTAATGTGGATATGAAAGTTAGAGTTGAAACAGCAATTCTAAACCAGCAACATACTGAGGAAGCGAGACCTTACAACAACCACTTCAAAAAGCCTGTCCACTGGAGCAGTTGGGCACCTTTCCAGCCCTGAGGCTGCTGCCTCAATTTAACTTACCCAATTTAACTCTCAATTTTCTGAGAGAGAAATCAGTTTTTTTGTATTCAAAATCAAATGTCCAAATCAGTCCAATTTGGACTTTCTGTTACTTTTGGCTGATGCAAGAAAGTCTGTGCAGCCACAAAATTTATTATTTTAATTTGGCTTCCAGGTAGACCTGTAAAGAGGGAGAAAGTATACTAATATTTCAGAAACAAGTAATGCAATTTACCTGTATATTACATGTAGTATTATAAATTAGCAGCATGTCTTAAGAACACATTAATGAAAAACACATATAGTATACTAACCAACACTTATAATGTCACTTGTTCAAAATTAGCAGGAAGATCAGGTTAAAGTTAGTCTCATAAGATATATTAAGCATAATGACTCATAAATGGATTCACTCTATGTGTCTTGAACTCTCTGCTTTAAGGCTGCTAAGTTGAGAGCTGAACAGAGTAGAGAATTCAAGAATGTCATTTGGTGAAAGCCATTTCAATAACACTCAGTAATCTTTTCCCTGAATATATACCTAAACTATGCAGCTTTCCAATTTGAAATACTATCACTCCTTATAAAATTAAAGATTGCTGGAAATGTAAGAATGAAAATATATCAATAAATTTGGAATCTTGATGTACTGATAATAGTAAAATAGAAGAAAACTGCTGTCCTGCTAGAAATAGAAGAGGCTTCAAGTCACCTCGGCTGTTGTTGATCAAATGCTGATGTAACACTGTGCTATTTGCCTAAGAGAGTGATAGCACAGAAATGTACTCTTTTGATCAAGACAATCCTGCATAGTAAATTCAGCTGGGAAGGAAGTAATACAAATCTGATTTATCTTTCCTTGATTTTGTGCCAACCTATAGATTCAGGGAAGTGTCCCAAATATTTGCCTTGAAGAGCTCAGGGAAAAATGCTAGAAATAATATGAAATAAGCTCTATATTTGATATTTAGGGCAAGTCTAGGTAACAAGTGGTAAGGTGTTATTCTAACTTCTTTTTTAATCATTTTACCTTACTTTATTAAAATCATACTGGTAATCTGCATCACTGTGAACAGACCAATCTCTTTGCACAAACATTGTGAAAAAGGTACATTCTGAAGTCAATGAGTGGTAATAGCTCAAGTTCCTCTATCCTTTCAAATCATTATACATAGATAATATATTCCTAAGCACCTCTCTGATTTCTAGATATTTTAATCAATGCTGTAAATATATTTTTAAGAACATTAGTACAGAGATAATTTTAATAACTAAAAATTCTGTTACCTTAAGAGCAGATTTAACATTACTATCAAAATGCTTAGTTTGTATAATATAAAATCATGTTGGACTAGTCTATGCTATGGTAGCAAATAACTTCCAAATGTCAGTGGCTTCACACAGAAAATATACACTCACTCAAAATCTGCTGTGCATCTAGGCCTCAATTTAAGATAGTTGTTGTCTATGAGTAGACTCAGTGGTCCCCACATTTTCAGTCTTATGGCATCTTCTTATCACTTTTTCCCACAGTCACCCATGCAGAGACTGTATGGGCTGCAGAGTTGAGCACCAGACATTAGATGCATCCACCTGAAAGGCTGTTGCCACTTGAGCAACAACCTTAACATGGAAAGTGATGCAAATACCTTGCATAATTGGAAGGAGGAAAACTACAAATATTAGTAAATTGTACTAATGTCCACCATACTTGATATTTTTAATATAGACACACAGAGAAATTGCTTTGTTCAGATGATCAGAAGCATAGGGATCATATTTTATGATATGAGTCAGTTCAGTTCAGTTGCTCAGTTGTGTCCGACTCTTTGTGACCCCATGAACCACAGCATTCCAGGCCTCCCTGTCCATCACCAACTCTCAGAGTTTACCCAAACCATGTCCATTGAGTCAGTGATGCCATCCAACCGTCTCATCCTCTGTCATCCCCTTCTCCTGCTCTCAATCTTTCCCAGGATCAGGTTTTTTCAAATGAGTCAGCTATTCGCATCAGGTGGCAAAAGTATTGGAATTTCAGCTTCAACATCAGTCCTTCCAATGAACACCCAGGACTTATTTCCTTTAGGATGGACTGGTTGGATCTCCTTGCAGTCCAAGGGACTCTCAAGAGTCTTCTCCAACACAACAATTCAAAAGCATCAATTCTTTGGTGCTCAGCTTTCTTTATAGTCCATCTCTCACTACTGGAAAAACCATAGCCTTGACTAGATAGATGAACCTTTGTTAACAAAGTAATGTCTCCACTTTTAAATATGCTGTCTAGGTTGGTCATAACTTTCCTTCCAAGGAGTAAGCATTTTTAATTTCATTGCTGCAGTTGCTATCTGCAATAGAGGCATGTGAATTATATTATGGACAGACCAGCTGACATCACTGAATTTAAACAGTAACTCTACTGATAGAATGAATAGATGACCCCATTGTTTTCTTTCCCCTTGGTTTATCTAAAAATATTCATTGTTTGAGTGTTTATATTACATTAAATATTCTGGTTCATGTAAAAAGTGTCAAAGATCTAAGGAAGTCAAGCCAAAAAGAATGTAAATAACCACTGGAAGGACAAACCTAAAAAATAAATTTCCACAGAGGCCAGAAGTTGGCAGGAACAACCTAATAGCTGACAGGTATTGAGTGCTTGCTATTTGCCAAATAATTTAATCACTTTGCATGTGCTTTTAAATTTTAAATCAGAACACTCTAGTGTATATATTAACATATTTGTTTTACAAATGAGAAAATTGGTAAAATAACCCATCCAGGGTCATGTACCTGATCAGTGGTAGATAGCCAATAATCAACCCCATGGCCTGCAAGTAGTTTTTTCCATCTGCCACCTGACTTGGGCCTCCCAGGTTGCTCAGTGGTTAAAGAATCAACCTGCAATGCAGGAGATTCAAGAGGTATGGTATCGGTTCCTGGGTAAGGAACATCCACTCCAGTACTCTTGCCTGGAGAATCCCTTGGATAGAGGAGACTAGCCCCTACAAGCCATAGGGTCGCAGAATCAGACATGACTGAAGCAACTGAGCACTCAAGCCACCTCCCTTACAGAGTTCATAATCATCAGTTGCAAATCAAGTTTTTATAGATGTGTCAGTATTATGTCTCTTCTCTATAATTTCCTGAGCTAGAAAATTTCCTTTATCCATACAATAAACCTATTTTTACTTAATAAAACATTTATCATTCTTGCACATTTAGTTGCTTTTTAATTTGATAGCATATATAGAGTCGGAAAATACATGGAATACGATGGTGCAGCCGTGCTCTGGTGCTATAAATTCCTAAGATGCCATGAGTGAAAGATAGGAGGTGGCCACGAGCATGGAGTCAGTTTTGCTGCTGGCGCTAGTGATGTACTTTCCCAGTTCCTTTGTTGACCCATTTTTATTAGTCTTGACTCTAAATAGTAAGAATGTCTATAAAGGAGAGAAAGAGAAAGCTGTAGCTGTGGGAAGAAAAAGACACTGGATTATTTATAGAATGTTTGGCTAATGTTATTTTAACATTATTCCTGGGTGAAAAATTATTTTGCCTTCTCTAGTCAGCCTCAAAATACAGCTGAATATTTTCAGGAACTGAGTTTTGTTTTTCTGTGGTTCTGCCAAATATGAATAAACATTTGAAGTTAAATATAGATACCAATGTACATATTTCAACAAAAGAATAGAGACAAAGGATATATTAGTGCATACATCTTATTTTAGAGGTGTCATATTTAAAGCCCATAGAAATGTATTGACTTTCCCAAAATAACCTCATGACATAGTGAAGATCCATTATATTCAGTATGTGACTGAAAGTCTCTCAGTCGAATCTGACTCTTTGCAAACCCATGGACTGTACAGTCCATGGAATTCTCCAGGCCAGAATACTGGAGTGGGTAACCTTTCCCTTCTCCAGGGGATCTTCCCAACCCAGGGACTGAATCCAGGTCTCCTGCTTTGCAAGCGGATTCTTTACCAACTGAGCTACCAGGGGATATACTGTATAAATGCATGTAAAATTGGCAAGAAGATTCATCTGATGTGAACTGTGTGAGTTTATCTGGTTAGACTTCAAATTCACAATTATAATTTTAATATAAATCTATTTATCTAAATTGGAGGTTAATTACTTCACAATATTGTATTGGTTTTGCCATACATCAACATGAATCCACCACGGGTGTACACGTGTTCCCCATCCAGAACCCCCTCCCATCTCCCTCCCCATACCATCCCTCTGGGTAATCTCAGTGCACCTGTCCCGAGCATCCTGTATCATGCATTGAACCTGGACTCATGATTCATTTCACAAATGATATTATACATGTTTCAATGCCATGCTCCCAAATCATCCCACCCTCTCCCTCTCCCACAGAGTCTAAAAGACTGTTCTATACATCTGTGCCTCTTTTGCTATCTCACATACAGCGTTATCATTACCATCTTTCTAAATTCCATATATATGTGTTAGTATACTGTATTGGTGTTTTTCTTTCTGGCTTAATTCACTCTGTATAATAGGCTCCAGTTTCATCCACCTCATTAGAACTGATTCAAATGTATTCTTTTTAATGGCTGAGTAATACTCTATTGTGTATATGTACCACATCTTTCTTATCCATTCATCTGCTAATGGACATCTAGGTTGCTTCCACGTCCTGGCTATTATAAACAGTGCTGTGATGAACATTTGGGTACATGTGTCTCTTTCAATTCTGGTTTCCTCAGTGTGTATGCCCAGCAGTGGGATTGCTAGGTTGTATAGAAATTTTTAAAAACCATATTGTCTTATTTTGTTTCACAGAGTAATTTTTGTTTTGGAGACTGGTTAATCTCTGATTACAAATCTCCCAAAATCCTTGAGATAGAAGAGATCTTAACACAGTCATTCATAAAGATTCTCCCCAGCCACTAAATTTTGGGTTTCTGTCTTAAAATTGCCCACATGTTAATAGGGTAGCAGGAAGCAGCTCAAAGCCATTGGTAACTGATTTTTTCACATTCTTTACTGTATTTATGCTCTTTGTTACCATCCTCACAGCTCCTTCTAGATGATGTCTAACGTATCATCTGCAGGTTGGACACAAGAACCTTTTGGGAAGGTACTGAACTAGTGTGAATGTCACCAAATGCTGATGGCCCATGTAGCTACCACCCCATTCAATCTTCAACTTGCTCTAAAACCCACAGGGTTTCTCCTTCTCTAGGGTTTGAAAATATTTCTCTACTTTTGAAAGCAATGCATTTACTGTTGTTGTTGTTTACTCATTCAGTCATTTAACTCAGCCTCAGACTTTTTGTGACCCATTGGACTGTAACTCTACTATCCATGGGACTTTTTTCAGGCAAGAATACTGGAGTGGGTTCCCATTTCCTTCTCCAGGGATCTTCTAGACCCATGGGTAGAACTCACCTCTCCTGCATTGCAAGTGGGTTCTTTACCACTGATCCACAAGGGAAATGCAATGTATTCATTGCTTCTAGACATTTCAGGCCTCTGCAGGGGCCGGGGGGGCGGGGGAGGAGCAGGTATGACAGCTGTCAGCTGGTTCCTGACAACACTAACAGTTGCACCAAGATATTTCCTTACTAATGTGGAAAAGTCCGCAGGCTGCCATTAAGACAGACCAGTCCAAGAAGGTGTAGGAGCAGAACAAAAGCATCTCACTCTGTAATCATGTCTAAACTCAGAAACAAGAACACTGTGAAAACTGTAAAAGTAACCAAACATCCTTCTACTTTGGCTCCCTGTGCTGAAAAACTCCTTTCCCACTTACATTAGCCTCAATTCATGTCACCTGTCTCCTAGGTGAAACTTATTAGGAGATTAGTCATGAAATTACCCCAACTTTCTGATATCAGAGGAAATGCTTGCTTTTTTAAACGTTACTCAAAACCACTGAGTGCAAACCCAAACCCTATAGAATCAGTGGTCCCCAACCTTTTTGGTATCAGGACCAGTTTCATGGTAGACATTGTTTCCATCGATGGGTGGTGGGGCTTGGGGGTTGCAGTTTAGGAGATAATGCAAGTTATGGGAAGCAGCAGATGAAGCTCTGCTTACTTACCCCTCACCCCTTCTCTGTAACCAGGTTTCTAACAGGCTGTGGCCATACCCAAGGGCTTGAGGACCCCTGTATAGAATATCATCCTTTAATTGAGATGGTTCATGGTCCCCTGTGATGCATGAATGGCTTCTTAAAACTTTTAATCTACAGGTGGGTCCCTGGTGGTCTTTATATATGAAACATGAATACCTCTGAACATTTTTCCTCTCATTTACTATTCTCTAATTATTTTATATCTAATTTAAAAAATAGCCAAACTCAAACACATTCCAAAATAACTAAAGTACACAAACACTAATGATTCTATGTTGTCAATTTATTATTTTTAATTTGCTTATGACATACTCAGTATTTTCTTTTTCTATATTTGATAGATCTATGGTACCATCCTTATTTTCATTTTTTCCTAATTGTCTTTGTGAATCTCTTAGAGTTTATTAACAACCATTTTAAAAATAAGTTTTGTCTTTAATATATTGTTTTGAATGACTGCCTTTATTTTATCCATCTTTGTTTTTATCTTCATTGTAACTTTTCTCTTTGGTTTTTATCTGCCATACTATTATGGAATCTGGGATCATTAATTTTAAGCCACTTTGCCTCCTCTGGTAGGCTGAGTAGTGACCCCCAAGACATCCATCCAAGTCCTGCTTCCTGGGCCTTGGGAATGTTACCTTTTACATGACAAATGGGACTCTATAGTTGTGCTAGGGTTAATGATTTAAGATGGGAAGAATAGCCTAGATTATTCAGGGGGGTTCAGTGATGTAATCACAAACATCCTTGTGAGAGAGAGGCAGGTGGGGGCAGTACTAGAGAGATGGAAGGCAAATGGAGGCCACGTGAAGTGTTGTGCTTCCTGGAAGAACAGCCAGGAACCCTGCAGCCAGAGGTACAAACATTACAACTCCAGGAATTGTAAAAACCAAGGAAATGAATTCTTCCCCTAAACCTCCAGAGAAATCGCTGCCCTGCCCACATTGTGAGTTCTGGACAGTGAAGTGAAACTGGTCTTGGATTTCTGACTTCCTGAACTGTAAGAGTAACTGTGTGTTAAGTTATTAAATATGTGTTAATTTGTTAGAGTAGTTGTAGGAAACTAATGCACTCATCTCATATTAGTCTAGAAAGTTCTGTTTCCTTCTATAGAATGAGTTAGCTGCAGAGACAATTTTTCACTCATTGTGCTCTCAGTTTCGTTTGGTTTCATTTTCTTTAAATTTGTGATTTTTCTTATGATTCTTACTTAAAATTATGTGGTGTGCTTTTTAAACACTTAGGGATTTTCTAGACACTTTTTATTTACTGATCAATTTAACACTGCTGTGGTCAGACAACATCTTCTATATGACTTTGCTCCCATCTTTCAGTATGGTTTGAAATTTGTTGAGATTTACTTAATGGTCCAGCAGATGGACTCTTTTGATAAAAGTTATTTGTGTACTTAAACTGGATATGTTTTCTGTTACTAGTAGGTATAGTGTCCTAAATGCAATTGATTCAAATTGGTTAACTGTGTTTTGCAAATATTCTATATCCTTAGAGATTATTTACTCATTGAATAAATTATTGAAAGAAAAGTATTGGAGTAACTATTGTTATGGATTTATCCCTCCTTAAATCCATTTTTATTTTGAAATTATATTAATTGTATAAATACTTAGGCTTTAGTAACTTTGTAAACAACTTCACCTGGTTATTCATTCCAAAATGACTTTATTTATCTCTGTATTTCTCATGGTCTTGAAGTGTACTTTAAGATTCAAAAAAAAAAAAAAATGCAGAAGTTTTCTTACAATTACTGTTTGCTTGACAACCATTTTTGTTTTCAATCTTGAGTGTCAAAGTGTCTTTTACTCATTTTTATCTCTAATTAATAGTACAATTAAAAAATATAGAAGTAATTTATGAATAAAAAATTTTTAGTTGGTAACTATTTCTCTGCAGTGTGGAATTTTAACCCTAGAATACACTGACTTTATCAGAGAGCATGAAGGTGCTTCACAGAGAATCAAAGTATTAAAGAAATTGGTGTATGCTTTTATGACATTGCCTACATAGAGCTTTTGTTAAAGAAGTTTTGAAACATTGCTCAAGTAAGATTTTCCTAAACAAAGTTAATGTAAGAGCGTTATTAATCTTGAGTGTACTGTGGGAACATGAGTCCAGCATTGATTTGAAAATTGTTTGAAATTCATATGCACTTTTATATTAAAGAGGAAAATGCAATTTAACTCCTTAAAACAAGTACAGTCTGCTTTTCAACAATGCAAAACTCCACAAAGAAAAAGGTAAATATAAAATGCAACTGACAATACATGAGTGACACCATAATTCAGAAATAGCATCGATTCATATATATTTTTTCTCAGCACACTCAAGCATTTTACTACAAAGAACCTGTAGCTGAAAGTAAGTTTCCCTCAGATAGCTAAAGGCAGTAAAATCCCACTGAAATAGAAATGTGGCATGATGTCATACCCACAGATCTCCGTGGGTTAGTTTAACTTTACATTCTGCTTTGGAAGTGTTCATTTGACCATTTGTGTGTGTGAAAGAAAGTACTGCTCCACCTGTCCTTTCTGGTGAAGTTTTTCTGCTCTTGTTTTTCTCAGTTCCAATCCTGTTTCACCATTCTATCTATCAAACAAATTTCACAGTCTATTTTTGAAGATAAATTCTATATTTACTAGGATATTCTTCATTTACTAGAAGTGTTATTGCATTATTATTTTGATTTATGATTTTGCTATTGCTCCTGTTACAAAGTTTCATAGATTTCAAATTTTGACCCTCTATCTATTGGTATTTCCTCAGCAAGACTTTTCCAAAAGCACTTAAATAATATTAGAGCAGAAACTCCTATACTCCTTTACTGAATTTAAAAACTCAGACCATTTGACTTTCTTACATAATCACAAACATATCATTAAAATTTAGTATAACTTTAACTCATTTGAAGGATGTGTACTTTATATATACATGAATGGCTAACCTGATTTTTCATCAACATCAAAAAATGAAACTGAAAGTATATTGATTTCATACAAACTCACTGAAATGCACTGACCTGCAGCTTTTTAAATAAGTTATCTTAACACTGTGACAAAAAGCTATTTAGGAACCATAACATTAAAAATCTCTGGAAATGTGATAGCTTGTTTACTTTTTACATCTATTGTAAATAACTGAAGTGTCATCAAATAATCATCAAGGAATTCTTCTACAAATTTAAATTGTTTGTGCATTTTAAGATATTAAGAATTTCAGACCATGCTAATCTGTGAGAAGGTAGTTAAAAGACAATATATTAAAAGTCACCTAGTCAACAAGGCCTTTAATATCCTTAAAATTCTTATAATTCTTTAAAAATTAAACCAAGTGGTAATAAGTAAACGTTAATACTGAATTCATAAGTAATGAAAGCAAAGAGAAAGGGTAACATAATTGCTTCTCAGCCAAGCTTTTAAAATGAATAAAGCAAAACAATAGCAGAGAAAATACTATACCATAGAGAATAATTTGCTATTTTGAGATCCATTTCAAGTTCATAATAGATTTTGCTCCTCTGCTTTAGCAGTAAGATATTTATTTCATGCCCAATTTACATCAAAGCCAACCACAGAATCCCTTATAAATGTGAGATGAAGTTGCTTTTTACTTTTGAGCTACACCAGTCTGACATTAGGTAAACCTAGAGGATCCTAATGCCATATTGAGAGAAAATGTGGGCTGGAACTTTTCTAGTGTCCTACTGAAGGAAATACTATTACTATACTAACAGACATAGATACAATCTACTCAACCATTAAAGATTCATTTCAGTTAACTCTCAGTATTTAGATTGGACCCTCATACATGTGTATCATGAATTATATCAGATGAAAAGAGCTCTGGTACATGTCAAATAAGCTGGCAAATCTGAGCAAGCATTTTTTCTCTTATTGAGGTACTGACAATACACATGAGTCTGAAGAAGAAAAACTCACCCATCAATGAATCAGTGAACCAGGAAAACATGCAACCTGTCTAGTAGCGTTGTAACAGGAAGAGTCTCGTAATGGCTAGCTGTTCTAATGAGGATGGGAATTGTCATTTAACATGAGGGCCTTGGTGTGATTAGGTAGGAAATGCACAGATGTATTTAATGGTTAAGAAACAGTCTGTTGGTCTTCATCAGCTAGGCTAGGAAGTCTTTCTATATTTCTAGGTATTTACAATAGTAGCAGGTTGTTTCCTGACCCCCACCGCCCCCCCGTTATGGTTTACTTTTCATCAAATTAATCTAGAACACACTTATGATGCCATGGGTCTCAACAACAGAAATAGGCTGTAGGAATGTGGAAAATATTAAACCATTGTGACCCCTACATTTTGTTTAGAATGTGCCTTTTTGAAGAGTTTTAACTTATGTTTATAATATTTATTAAATATTTATATTCAATGTTCAATTATTAAAATATATTTTTCAATATTGGTTATAATTTTAAAAATAAATTTAGTCTTATTGTACATACACAAAATGCTGCCTACCTTTATATAATGAAGTTATATAGCTGTGTATTATCTATAGCCAATGATAAGCTGAAGTTACCCTTGAAGGTCAAGGGCAGATTTCTCTTACGTAAATGTGATGTGTTCAAATGTTGAGCAGGTATTACAACACACTGTGAACCTCACTGGACATCTCTCAAAGATTGATCTTAAAACTTAGATCCATTAAAATTTTTCCAGTCTCTCTCTATCCCCATGAGAATGATCACAGCAACACATTCTCATACCATGTTATTAATATAATAATGGGGCAATGGGTCACTGTCCACACTACCCACTGACCTACTCCCTACCAGTGAGCACTTCTGGCCATATTTTAGTTCTATAAAATCTACTGCCTTCTACAAATTACAATTCTTTTAAATATGCACATAGAAAAGTTGGCTAAAACTTACCCTACTCTCCACCTTTTAAAAAAGTCTTCCAATACATTAATAGTTTTAATTTTCTCACAGGTCCCACTTCATCTTCAAATAATATAACTAAAGCCCTACTTTTATATATACCACAGATTCCAGTTCTCATTTTGTAATGAGTCCTCATTCCCTTTCACCTTCCAGACCCTCACAGCTGCAATTACAATTCTTACTTTGTCAAAATTATAACCACTCTAGGACATTCCAAGATGTTCTCTAAACTGGTTGTAAAAAATAGATAATTGGTGATGTTCCCCTGTAGTACTATGATATTTAAATATGACTTACTTCATAGACAGATATTGTTAGGATTTTTTTGTCTTTCCTATTGGTCAGTGTCATGATCTCTGCTATTTTTACTGCAGAAAGTTCCCAGAATGGATTTTGAATTATCTATAATAGTTTTTTGTTTGTTTTTGTTTTTTGTTTTAAGGGATTCCCTAATAGCTCAGTTCCACTCCAATGTTCTTGGGCTTCCTTTGTGGCTCGGCTCAGCTGGTAAAAAATCTGCCTGCAATGCAGGAGACCCAGGTTCAATCCCTGGGTTGGAAAGATTCCCTGGAGAACAGAAAGGCTATCCACTTGAGTATTCTGGCCTGGAGAACCCCATCATACAGGAATTGAGTTGTAGAATGTGTAGCTACCTGAAGAAACCAAATGCTTTATTTCTAGTCGTCTTGTATAAAGGCAACTAATAGCAAAACATAGACCTAAAAAATGACACTTGTGAAATAAAAGGAAGATGGTCCAGAAGGTAACATGAAAGACTAAATGTAACAAACAAAATACCTTTAATAGGTGTAGTTGTAGTCTTTAAATTTGACTATGATGATTAGTAAAACAAAATTAACACAAGACCTAGGTTCTGTCCCTGGGTAGGGAAGATCCCCTGGAGAAGGGAATAGCTACCTGTTCCAGTATTCTGGCCTGGAGAATTCCATGGACTGTACAGTCCGTGGAGTCTCAAAGAGTCGGACATGACTAAGCGACTTTCAGACAGCATATACCCACACTCTTATTTTTGTTTTATTGTATTTGGTTTTCAGAAAACAGTCTTATTTTAAATTCTGAGTATCCAGCCTTGTTTTCCACAGCATGTGTTGTATGATTCTCAGTGTACATAAAGTTTTAAAAATACCATAGTGGAAGTCTGTCTTGTATTTTCATTAGATACGCTCTGTGCAAATGCAAGAATGATTCTTTTAAGAACATCCTATTACAGAATCAGATTTTTAATCTAGGTTTTTACTCATAACACACTTTGTAGGAAGTTATTAACATGAAATGAATTTCAGTAAATGTATTTGTATGGAAACAGATGCATGTATACAATTCTCTATAGTCCTCCTTATGTTAACAGATGCATAGATTATTTGAAGAAATAAGTGGCAATTGTTAATAGAATGATTCCCCCAAATAAATGTTTCCAACAAGTTCCAGGTAGAAGTAATGTAAAGAATGTGTTCTCTGAAACAGATAGGGAATATGGCTTTTCTATCATCCAATCATAAGTGAGCTTAAAACTGTATTCAACTTCGGATTTCGGTTGATGCTCAATCAGAATAATAGTTAGGTGGACAAATAACCTCCTGAAAAATTATCTTACCCACCTCTGCCACGAATCTGATAATGTTATTAATTTCTCAATTTGCGTCATTGTTCTAAAAAAAAATGTCTATATAGTTAGAGCTTTTGCAAGCCATGGGACATTCTTTGGTCTAATTTTAGTTTTGCAGTATGTTCAATGCAAAAATGTAATCCTCTATATGGTATTTTAAAATGTGAATTCTTTTATCTTTGATCTGAAGGTCTATAAAAAAATGTTCCCTGCTTCAGGCTTTGCTGTGATTTAAAGCTGTGCTTTGTACACAATTCAACTCAGTAGATGTAACCTAAGGGTTACCATGGACTGCGGGGGACTTCTGTTTCTCAGCAAGGAGTGAAAAGGAACTAGGCCTCTCAGTCTCTAAACAAAGAAATATGGGAAGAATGTGCTAATTAGCAGTGAGAATTGAAGTGCTTAGATGATGTTCTAGGGAAAGAGGCTAAAAAAAAAAGTCATGCTAAGTACATACAACTAAAAATTATGGCTGAACAGAAACTTAGGACACACCAAATTTAGTCAATTTATATCAAGTAAAGTATAAAGTGTGCAGATAAAGACAGATATATGATGTGAAAGAGCAAAAGCCCTCACCCCACAAGCTTGAATATAAGCAGCAGTAAATGCTGGCTCTCTAACAATGGGTCCGTTACACAACTGGAACAAGCCACGAATCCACACCACTGCCCTTCCAAGTGAGCAGGAATTTCCCTTGCTGTCAAGGCACTGCCCATTCCGGTCACTGCTGGTGAGTGACCTGAACATCCTCTTGTGTCATAATCCACCCAAGTACTGTGGATTAGTACTCGAAAAAGTGCTGTGACAGTTAAACTACCAAGCTTTATATTCCTGATATCTGTATTTATTATCTTTGGAGGGGTCTTCTCTGATTTTACATCCCTTTTGTCATCAAAATTTCAGAAACAAAGACCTGGATAAAATAAACAGATGTTTATTCGGGGTTTGTCAGTGCTGTAACCTAGAGACACAAATTCCAGAAACACTTGAATGGTGCTCCCCTGGACTAACAAATGGAGGAAGCTTATAAGCAAAAGAAGTTGTTTGTCAAGAATTATTAGTGGAGCTATGTGTGCGTGTGTGTCACTTCAGTTGTATCCAACTCTGTGCAACCCTACAGACTGCAGCCCACCAGGCCCCTCTGTCTGTGGGATTCTCCAGGCAAGAATTCTGGGGTAGGTTGCCATGCCCTCCTCCAGGGGATCTTCCAGACCCAGGAATCTCATATCTTTGGCATTGCCAGGCAGGATCTTCACTACTAGTGCCAACTGGAAGGCCATAATTGGAGCTGGCAACAAGTAAAGGACCTTGTTAAGCTAGGATTGGTTGGGGTCTGAAATGGTTGCCTAGTATTAAGAGGAACAGTGACAGACTTTATTTTCTCTGATTCTGAGCTCCAAAATCACTGCACATGGTGACTGTAGACATGAAATTAGAAGATGTTTGCTCCTTGGAAGAAAAGCTATGACCAACCTGGACAGCATATTCAAAAGCAGAGAGATTACTTTGCCGACAAAGTTCCATCTACTAAAAGCTATGGTTTTTCCAGTCGTCATGTATGGATGTGAGAGTTGGACCATAAAGAAAGCTGCATGTCAAAGAATTGATGCTTTTGAGCTGTGGTGTTGGGGAAGACTCTTAAGAGTCCCTTGGGCTACCAAGAGGTCAAACCACTCGATCCTAAAGAAAGTCAGTCCTGAATACTCGTTGGAAGGACTGATGCTAACACTGAAACTGCAATACTTTGGCCAGCTGATGCAAAGAACTGACTCACTGGAAAAGACCCTAATGCTGAGAGAGATTGAAGGCAGGAGGAGAAGGGGACGACAGAGGAGGAGATGTTTGGATGGCATTACTGACTCAACAGACATGAGTTTAAGTAAGCTCTAGGAGTTGGTGAAGGACAGGAAGCCTGTCGTGCTGCAGTCCATGGGGTAGCAGAGAGTCAGACATGACTGAGAGACTGAACTGAACCAAGTAAGGGGGATGTTGAGAACATAAATTTGCAGCTGGTGGATGTTTTTCCAAATATGCCTGGTGGTGTCCTTGGGTTTGCTGTAGTTCATAGAGAGTTCAAGTTCTCAGTGGTGCAAGAATGTGTCTGAGACCAGATTCTTATTGGTTGCCTGACCAAACTACAATCACTGCACTATAATTTAAATTTGGCATCACCTCCCAGACTTGCATCCCTATATCATTCTAAAATACCTTTCATGTCACCCAAATATTTTCTCATTTACACCCAAATGAATTCACCATGTACTCTGAAATCTATGGGACATAGTTCCTTAGAAAATAAACTCGAATTCCTAACTTGTTTCTTCTCCTTGCTGTAACTTGACTCATTGTGCTGCTTCCTTTTCTACCCTCTCTGGATGGTAAGGACTGAGCCCAGCTTGATGCCCTGTTGCTTTTAAAAATCTCCCCTGCCCATCCTTAAATAGCTGGGCCCCACTGAGAGAAAGGCCACTCAGCTACAGTCATCTCTCCTCTTTAGTTTCAAGTAAACTTCAATTTTCTTGATTTTGGAACTTAATTTATATCTTCCATGCTTTTTGCAGAGTTGCTATAAACTTTGCTGATATTCCATCCAGAATATCAAAGAACACCCAGCCTTAGTTACTTGATATAGTTGCTGTCACTTTTTCTCCTTGACTGGCCAGTCTCAATGATCTTTTTCCTCTTTAATAATGAAGTTGTAGGTTTTTAAAATGTTACGTTCAAACTTATAGTTCCATGTCTTTTCTCCTTCAGTTACCCCTACTACCTTTCTGTCTTAACTTTGAGAACTCCAATTTTGTGAACCCCTAAGTTTTCTGTTTCTGTTTTGCTGTTGTTGCCAACAATTTATGTATGTCTTAGCTTTCCAGTTTAGGTACAGTCTTAAAAGAACCTAAACCCTCATTTCACATTGCTAAGTTGCTTCAGTCATGTCTGACTCTGTGTGACCCCATAGATGGCAGCCCACCAGGCTCCCCTGTCCCTGGGATTCTCCAGGCAAGAACACTGGAGTGGGTTGCCATTTCCTCCTCCAATGCATGAAAGTGAAAAGTGCGAGTGAAGTCACTCAGCCATGTCCTACTCCTAGTGACCCCGTGGACTGCAGCCTACCAGGCTCCTCCGTCCATGGGATTTTCTAGGCAAGAGTACTGGAGTGGATTTCCATTGCATTTCATATTACCCTTCCCTTAAAGTCACCTGGCAAAACTCCAGTCATGGGAAACTCCAAATGTATGTTGTTACAAAAATTTTAAACATATTGCTAGTTTGAATTCAGAGGATTCATCCTCAGTTGTGCCCTCCATCTTGCGGGATAATCATCTATTTCATTCAGATTCTTCACAATAGCTATTTAAATTGTTTTCCAATTTCTTTAAGCATTGAATCCTACAAATTTTCCTCTAGCAACAGAAAAACTCAAATCTCTTTACAGAAAAAAATAGTATCTAAGTTCCTGCTATTAAACCTACA
This sequence comes from Nanger dama, assembly GCA_917880005.1. Classification (NCBI taxonomy): domain Eukaryota; kingdom Metazoa; phylum Chordata; class Mammalia; order Artiodactyla; family Bovidae; genus Nanger; species Nanger dama. The sequence continues at coordinate 99,642,163 of CAKJTW010000001.1, forward strand.
AATATATTTGTATTATCATTCATTATTTTTATGTTTCCTCCTGATTCTCTTTATAGTTACTGATTATCTATATTCTGGAGGTCTTTCTCTTGCATACCACCACCCTTCTAACTCTGTAATGAAAGTTTTAACATCTCAGCATGTCTTACATGTTAAACGATCACACCCTAGCTTCTTCTCCTTAAAGCAATGTAGACAGTTATTGTCTTCTCACCCCCATATTGGTCTCCACAATTACAGCCTCATTTTTCTTTTGAAATAGCCAAACATATTCCAGTATTTACCTGTTCATTTCTTTAACATCTGTCTACCCCACTTCACAGCAATCTTTACTTTCAGCAACCCAGTGGAATGACTTTGACAGTGATTAACATTGATGATTTATTGATAGATCATGGCAATTTCATTCAATCAACAGATATATTATCAGAATAGCAAAACAATAGTGATTTTACTATTTAGTAGTCCTTAGGAAACATAATTAATTGCCAGAGTTGAAATAATGTGCCTTTCTTTATAGAACCATAGACAATTTTATTTTTAAAGAAATATAGGTGTTTTAGAAATTCAAAAGTATTGAGTAAGACATTAACACTACCATCATAGTTAAAAAATGAAATGAATTTCTTTTATAAGCTTTATAACCTTGGTTTGTTAAATATAGATTGTGAGCTTGCCATTTTCCCAGCTCCATATGGAACATTTTAGACTAGAGTTCAGAAAATGGTGATTCAAAAATTATTTAGACCAACACTACCTTTTGTCATCAAGAAAAAAAGAACACATAATCTGTATACTGTTGAAGGCATTTTAAAATAGATCGGATACTTTTCTTTATTTGCTAATTCATTAATTTTCATTGCAAAGTAAAATATTTTTTGAATTTTTATCTTTTCATGTGTATGTTTCTTCCTTTACTGAAAATATGCTGCGTGAAATAATATGATGTACATCCAGAATAATGTTATTCAAAGTGCTGATACATCCTGTCAACAAGTACATTGTTTAAATGACTTTACAGATTGATAAGCAACTGTGTGCAACATGAGAGTGTTAGTCTCTCCATGTAAGGGTCAGGAAGTAAGCTGGAAGAGACTGAACAGTTGTGATTCTCTTAAGATTGTCTTCTAACTTAGCAATAAGTGTGAAAACTTTGCATCACATAAAACTTTTAAAATGAAAGTTTTGTTAACATAGATAAAACACTCCAGAGTCTATGAGAAATCAACACATATATTAACATTCATTTTACAGAATTGTTTTAATTTCAGGTCTAATCATCAAATCACTTATTTGCATATTTTTTGCCACCATTATTTTTGTTACCATAGTGCTTGCTGTATTCATGGCATTGTTTAGATGCTCTATGAATGAAACTGTGGCTTAGGCTTTACTCTGTGTAAAATAATATTTAAAGACTAGTACTAAAAATTTTTGGTTTTAGTATATATTTATGTGCTAAAATAGAACTGCTCTATTTTAGTCTTTGTGGGGTGGTAATAGTTATTTTTCACTGTTCAAATGAGCAGAAAAGCATGGCTTTTGGTAGAAATGGGATATAAAATTACTCTATAATGACCCAGCTTTTAAACCTAATGTCTAATTGACTTGAGTTACTGGGGCTTGAAGGATTGCTTTCTAATTTAAGTATTCTTTGAGTGAGCTAAAGCATATGCATGTTCCTAGTTAAGCCCAGAATGATTCAGGTATTGGTATAAGACCAGTATCTATCTATTTAGGAGATTTTACTCCAGGGATTTATAACATGCGAAGTTCTAAGGATTTTTGCAATTTCTTTAGGCAGCAAAAACTAAAAACATATAATTAAATGTGTTGGTCAGATCAATAAGACCTAATAGCACTTGTAATTAGGTTGCTTAAATAAGTATTTAATTTGTATGTATACAGTTGTTAGTTATTTGAAAGACATTTAATTGCTCAAAGATAAATAATTTACTGTTTTCTCTGTAGTTAAACTGAGAACCATGGTGCTAAAGTATAGTTTTGAGCTAATTTTGTTTAGGCATTGACTATGAAGTGAAGTCGCTCATTCATGTCCGACTCTTTGTGACCCCATAGACTGTAGCCTGTCAGGCTCCTCCATCCATGGGATTTTCCAAGCAAGAGTGCTGGAGTGGATTGCCATTTCCTTCTCCAGGGGATCATCCCGACCCAGGAATCGAACCTGGGTCTCCCACGTTGCAGGCAGACGCTTTACCATCTGAGCCACCAACTATAGGTTCTTTAAATATAAGCAAATATATTAAGGTTTACGCCTCTTTTTGACAATACAATAAATCAAATATTTAATTTTATTTTTAGCATTGTTCAAACTGATGGTATAACACAAGGGCTGAAAAATGTTTTATGTAAAACTCAAGTAATATTTTCAGCTTCTTGGGCCATAGAGTCCCTGTAACAACCATTCAAGCTGGCTATTTTTAGCAGGATATCAGAGACAGTATTTAAGAAAGTGAGTCTGCCTGTGCTGTGATAAAACTTCCCTTGATAAAACTGGAGTCACCGTGGATTTAGAAAATAGCACTACAATTAACATGAATTAGAAAGCAATATAGTGTCTAGGAGATTATTTTCTCAAAAAAAAGGTCTAAATTTTTATTTTAAATGAATTCAGAAACAAGTGCATCTCTGTCTAACAATAAGGTCAAATTTTTAAATATTACTTTAGGAATACTAGAAATAGTTTAAAATAGAAAAAACTTATCTGCTGGAGAGATCAAGATTGAAATTGAAAAATATCATAAAACAAGTAATGTCAAAGCTGTTGCATGTCATCTACTAGTCACACAAATTGGTCTTCTGAATCTACTCTGAGTCTCCATCTTGCAACTATAGCTGAAATGAACATCTTATAGAGACCAGTATGAGAAAGAATTTGGTTATCTCAGGTTTTTAAGGTATATTAGTTTTGCTTCTCACAGGGTAAAGTTTTCCTCATTAATAACTAGGCTGGCAATTATGCAGTGCTTAGTAAATGTAAGTAGCATAAAATAATGAGTAAGTATTCATTTTTCCCATGATACTTAAATATTTCTAAATGTACTGTTGCTGACCAAAGTTTTAGGTAGCTATCAAAATTATAAGAACCTTATCATTGAGAGAATGAACTTTTTCCCTGTCACTGTAAACAATCAACTCATTTATCAATACTGAACACCAATTATGCCTAGGCGCTGCTATTACATCTACTGGGGACTAAAACCTAGAAATATACATAGGATATTTATTTTTAATTTTCTGTCCTTTCTATCTGGATCTTTAGCAATCTTGTAAGGACAAAAACAATAATTATGAAAAGTGTATCTAGGGCAATTTCAAGAAGAAAAGCTCATTCAATTTGTTATAGGAATGGGTGACAGGTATAATATCTAACAAAATTTATTGGAGTTTCTTACTATACACTATAATATTTAACATGTACTTCATCCCTGGGAATCCAATATGTGGCACTATTGAGTGTACTAAAAATGGACAATTAAATGAGGCATGACTAATTTCCTCCCCAACTTCTCACTCCTTGATGTGTGTGTGTATGTGCGTGTGTGTGTGTGTGTGTGTGTGCATAAATATGTGTATTTTATAACGTTGTGACTGGGGACTAATTTCTTCCTCTTTGAACTAAATTGACTAACTAAAATACAAGCATCATCCCTTTTGTTGAGGATCATGTGACTATCACTTTTGTAACAGAGTAATTACAAAGAGAATGATAGTTTCATCCTTACATGCGAATTTGGGGAAAATGTACAGAGTCTACAAAGTAAGAAGTCAATGGGAAATGTGATTTTGATGACTATTTTAGTTTCCTGGATTCCTCATAGAAAGTCGTATGCCACCTCTCAAACAAAATGGGAATGCTTTCCCCAACACTTCTAGATATTCTTTCTCATCTTTAGTTTCAATAATCAGTACCATAAAATAAATTATTTTCTTTAAATTCTACAAAATCTACAGATATTTTTTATGTTGTTGAATATGGTTTTCTGTAAAGGAGTCAGGATATCACAATCAGGAGCAACATTCTGAGCTGGGTGTACGGGCAGTAAAAAAAAAAAAAACAACTATAAATAAGAAATACTGCTATGAAAGAGATACTTATATAAACCTGAAAAAAAGTTTTTCTAAAGATCTAAAAGCTTTTGATCTTTTATGAAAGAATATTGATTTTCATTTCACTTATCCAGCATACTTGAGGAAACCTTTCTAAAAACCATCTATCAACCTATTCAGAAGAGCCTTTTATTTAGCAAACATTTTCACTTCCCAGAAGGGGTTCAAGAAGACAAAAGGAACAAGGAAAAATGCATACCAAGAATGAGCAAAGACAGGGGTGTTGTTAAAAGTCAAGAAGAACTTCTGAGGATATTAAAAAATCTTTCTGTTTTTTAATTGAAGTATGGTTTATGCACAATGTGTGAGTTTCAGGTGCACAGCAAAGTGATTCAGTTTTGAATATGTATATGTATATATATTCTTTTGTAGATTCTTTTTCCTCAAAGATATGGAGTATAGTTTCTTGTACTATAGAGTAAGTCCTCACTGGGGATTTCTTTCATATATAATAGTGTGTATATGTTAATCCCCAAATCCTAATTTACCTGCGCTCCTTGCATTTATCCTTTGCAATCATAAGTTTGCTTTCTATGTCTATGATTCTATTTCTGTTTTGTAAATGTGTTCACTTGTTCATTTTTTTTTTTTTGTTTTTAGATTACACATATAAGCAAAGGCATATGATATTTGCCTTTCTCTGTCTGGCTTGCTTCAGTTTGACAGTCTCTAGGTCTATCCATGTTGCAGCAGATGACATTGTTTTCTTTATTTTCTATGACTGAGTAATACCCTATTGTGTGAATATAGCACATCTTCTTCATCCATTCATCTGTCCATGGACATTCAAGTTGCTTCCATGTCTTGGCTATTGTAAATATGGCTGCAGTGAACATTGGGGTGCATGTGCCTGTTTGAACTGTAGTTTTCTCCATATATATGCCCAGGAGTGGGGTCACTGGAAAATATGGCAACCCTATTTTTACCTTTTGATGGAAACTCCATACTGTTCACCATTGTGGCTGCATCAATTTATATTCCTACAAACAATAAAGAAGGATTCCCTCTTCTCCATACCCTTTCCAGCCTTTATTATTGGTAGACTTTTTGATGATGGTCATTTTGACTGGTGTGAGGTAATGCTTTATTATAGTTTCATTAGAGAACTGTAAATCAATTAGTGATGCTGAGTATCTTTTGACCATCTGTGTGTATAGTTTTGCAGAATGTTTATTTAAATCTTCTGCCGAATTATTGTATTAGGTTGTTTGCTATTAGGGGCTTCCCTAGTGGCTCAGTTGCTATTGAGTTGTATAAGCTGTTTGAATATTTTGGAAGTAAATCCTTTGTCGGTTGCTTCCTTGGAAATATTTTTCACCTATTAAATAGATTGTCTTTTGTTTTGTTTATGGTTCCTTTGCTGCACAAAAGCTTTTATGTTTAATCAGGTCCCACTTCTCTCCATTAGCCTAGGAGACAAATCCAAAATGGTACCTGCTGCAATTTATGTCAGAGAGCTCTGCCTGTTTCCCTGTCGGCGATTCATAGTATCTGGTCTTACATTAAGTTTCCATTTTCATTTTGAGTTTGTTTTATATTTGGTGTTAGAGAATGTTCCATTTTCATCCTTGTACATGTAGCTGTGCCGTTCCCAGTACCGCTTATTGAAGTATGTCCTTCCTGAATTGTATAGTCTTGCTTTTGTTGAAGATTAATTGACCACAGCTGCATGGATTTATTTCTGGACTCTCTATTCTGTCCCATCTGTCTATATTTCTGTTTTTGTGCCAGTACTATGCTGTTATTATCACTGTGTCTTTGTGGTATAGTCTGAAGTCAGGGAACCTGAAATCCTCCAGTTCCACTATTCTTTATCAAGATCACTTTGGCTGTTTGGGTTTTTGGTATATCCATATAAATTAACATATGTTTTCTTCTACTTCTGTGAAAAATGTCATTGTAACTTGACAGGGATTGCACTGAATCTGTATGTTGCCTTGGGTAGCATGGTGATTCTAATGACAGTGTTTCTCCCAATCCAATAATACGGTATATCTTTTCATCTGTTTATGTCATCTTTAATTTCTTTCATCAGCATCTTATATTTTTGGAGTATAGGTCTCTTCCTTTGGTAAATTTATTTCTGTGTATTTTTTTTTAATATGATGGTAAATGAGGTTGCTTTGTTAATTTCTCTTTCTGATATGTAGTCATCCAAGTCCAAGAAGTGCAAAAACCTTTCTGGTTTTAAAAGTATTTTGAAAGTATATTGGATATGAATAATTTCTTTGAATTTTCTTCACCCTTCATTTTTCACTTCACAGTAGTTAAAAACAAATGTTTACAAGAACATTGAAACAAGTGGCTTAACCAGAAAATTAAACTAAAACTAGTATGTTGACGTTAACCATCCAAAACAAATTTTCACTAATATTTATTTTAGGGGTGTACTTAAGTCCACAAAAACACTTGCTTCTGCTATGGATTTTATATTGGAAGGGACTTTTCAATACTAGACATTAAAGACTATAAAAGTCTTCAAAGTCATCTCATGTAAAATTTTACCCCCATTTCTCCTACTTTCCAGGTTTAGTCCATTTTGAAGGAGATCAGCCCTGGGATTTCTTTGGAAGGAATGATGCTAAAGCTGAAACTCCAGTACTTTGGCCACCTCATGTGAAGAGTTGACTCATTGGAAAAGACTGTGATGCTGGGAAGAATTGGGGGCAGGAGGAGAAGGGGATGACAGAGGATGAGATGGCTGGATGACATCACTGACTCGATGGACATGAGTCTGAATGAACTCTGGGGTTGGTGATAGACAGGGAGGCCTGGCATGCTGAGATTCATGGGGTCGCAAAGAGTCGGACATGACTGAGCAACTGAACTGAACTGTATCTGAAAATATATATATTAACACATGTTGGCCCTACCTTATTCCTATAATATTTAAGGTAAACCTTATAGATTAAAAATAATGTTTTAGTATATAAATGATCTAAATTAATAACTTGAAAATAATTTCTTTTTGTAGATAATAACTTGTCAAGAATCAATATTCTCTGACCAAATTACTTTGTGAATTTGGTACCTTGTAATGTTTTTCTGTAATGAATGTAAATGATGAACAGATGAGAGAGAATATTTTCATGCTTATACACAACCCAATTTTTTGTTTGCTAATCACTGAGCCAAATCTAGCTGTGGTCACATATGTTCAAAAGATGTCATTTTATTTTTCCTGTACCAATGTATTATTCCCCATTGATCTACTATTTGGCCTTTTTCTCCTCCTATAGTGTATGTAACTTTCACCCACGGTCATTTCTTAATACTAAACTACAAATGTGTTACATGATTTTGTTAAAGGCTATAGTTAAAATTTTAGGCAAAGAATGACTTAGGCATAGAAAGTAAAAGTGAAAGTCGCTCAGTCGTGTCCAACTCTTTGCCACCCCATGGACTAAGTCCATGGAATTTTCCATGCCAGAATACTGGACTGGGTAGCAGTTCCCTTCTCCAGCAGATCTTCCCAACCCAGGGATCGAACCCAGGTCTCCCACATTGCAGGCAGATTCTTTACCAGCTGAGCCACAAGGTAAGCCCAACAACACTGGAGTGGGCAACCTATCCCTTCTCCAGTGGATCTTCCAGACCCAGGAATCAAACTGGGGTCTCCTGCATTTAAGGCAGATTCTTTACCAACTGAGCTATCAGGGAAGCCCCTTAGGCATAGGGGTACTTCTAAATTCAGGAGTTAATGTGAATTTTACTTCTCAGTTGAAGAAATACCACTTGAAAGAAAAAAGCCAGCCTGAGCTTGAAGCAATGAGTTGAACAATTCTCAGGAGAAAAACAAAAGGTGCTGTGGGAATAAATAGGCCTTGGTAGGCCAGAGGGAATGGAGGACTTCTCCCAGCCAGATTGGAGACTATGGAGCTTAGGAGACAAAGATTAGGATGAAAATGCAAAGGAGATGGTAGGAAATGCAAATGAGAATAAGATCCCAAAGACAGACATCAAATTTGCACCTTCAAGCTCCATTTTATTTTCTCTGCAAAAGTCAAGATAAGAACTTTCTTTTGTCTTACTGTATCACAGATTTAGAGATCTCATTAATGAGGATACTGAGAAATCTCTCCACAACTAATAAGTTTAAGGAATAAAATGATACTGATAATTCTCTCTTTTGAAAAATTAGTTCTTACCAAAATAATGGACAACTTTTCTGATTTTTTTTTTTTTTTTTTTACCGGACTATAATTGATTCACAATGTTGTGGTCTCTGCCATGCATCAATGTGAATCAGTCATGATTTTATATATATTCCTATCCTCTTGAGCCTCCCTCCCCCTAAAATTTGTTTTTATTACAATATTTAAATTCCTTAAACCACATTTGAATTTATTTCCCTTTATTTGAAGTTTTATTATTCTTGATTTTATTCTTTTATGGTTAATATCAAAATATTTAATATTTTTATTCCTACTTTTAACCCCAAATTATACACACATGCAATTAATTTTACCTGCTTTAGCAGAAAATTAGCAAGACAAATAAGGTTATCCTCACCATAAGTTATATGCTCATAATCTAAAATTCCTAGTAACTCGTGCAAATCTTTAACATTTCTCCCTCCAGATGGTAAGTTTTTGAGAGCAAAATAAGAGCCAGTGCATAAGATAGCTGGAGGCTGTGCAAGTATACTATGAGTAAATATGAAATGAATAACTATCAGATAAACTGACTAAATAGTTCCCTATTTAATGTTAAATAATACATGCAAATTCATTGACCTAATACTTTTGACTGAGTTCTGTTAAGCATCACTGAGATGGCTGCTGGCAATTCCCCTTGTTCATCTCCACTGAGATCCTTATAATAGGCAGGTACATTTTTTTTTCCTTCTGCAAGATAGCTTCCTTTATACATAAACAGTTTCTGTGAAACGGAGTTTTCTTTTCCCTGAGCCAGATTTTCCAATCCTAAAAGTAAAATTTTATCAGTGCTAAAGCTAAGCATTTTTACATATTTTCTGGCATTAGTGTTCTGTTGTACATGCATTTTTAAAGCACTTATCGAACCCACTGATTGTGAAACATCATCTATTAAAATTTCACATACTTTCAAATGGAGCATTAAATTTATCATACACAGACTAAATTAAGATAGGAAAACCAAGGCTGAACATTATGGATTAGCAAGAATGTGAAAGAAATCAATGATTCAGCATTTTCAATTAATAGTATATTAAATTTCTGCAAAACTGCTGGACTTTGATAAAAAGCATCCATATTCCTTAATATTGTTTTGAGATAAAGAAGCTTTCTATAAGGCCTCATATACATCAAATATGAACTGCATGTATTATTTTATTTTTTTCCTTCTCCATTAAATATAATTGAGTCTCAGTCTGTTCAAATACACGAAAATAATTTTTTTCTTCTAATACATATACATATATTCTCTTGGTATTCAAAGTGTTTTGTTTTTAGGTTTTAAAATATTGGAATGAAACCTGTTCATCCAATTTCTCTTAATTGAATAAAGACAACTAAATTAATTTTTTAAAACACATGATTTCTTCAATTTAATGGTTGTAATTATTTCCTAGTTTTGCAACTTAAAAAGAGATGATTCATTTAAAAATTGACTGAACACCAAAAAGTTGGTCTGGTTGTGGAAAACAATGGATAAAACTGGTACATTTCTTTCTGCAACTCTAGAAAAGTATATTTATTATGTGTACAATGTGAAAAGTTATGACAAAATTAATGGCTTAACAACATACACAGTGGTAATTTCAGTGTTTGGGTGTCAAGAATCGATACTATGTTTCTTGGTCCTTGGCTTCAGGGTCTCTCATGAAACTACAGTCAAGTTGTCAATATTTCCTGGGTTTCATATGAAGATCTTGTAAGGCAAGTGCAGAGAAAAAGAGAGCGAGCCAGACAGTCAGGCAAGAAAAGGGGAATTTATTAGAGGGAAAAGAGAGGGTGACTGGCTCTTTAGGAGAACTTCAGTGTCAGACTTTATTTTGGGGGCTCCAAAATCACTGCAGATGGTGACTGCAACCATGAAATTAAAAGATGCTTACTCCTTGGAAGGAAAGTTATGACCAACCTAGACAGCATATTCAAAAGCAGAGACATTACTTTGCCAACAAAGGTCTGTCTAGTCAAGGCTATGGTTTTTCAGTAGTCATGTATGGATGTGAGAGTTGGACTGTGAAGAAAGCTTAGCAATGAAAAATTGATGCTTTTGAACTGGTGCTGGAGAATACTCTTGTGAGTCCCTTGGACTACAAGGAGATCCAACCAGTCCATTCTGAAGCAGATCAGCCCTGGGGTTTCTTTGGAAGGAATGATGCTAAAGCTGAAACTCCAGTACTTTGGCCACCTCATGTGAAGAGCTGACTCATTGGAAAAGCCTCTGATGCTGGGAAGGGTTGGGAGCAAGAGGAGAAGGGGACGACAGAGGATGAGATGGCTGGATGGCATCATGGACTTGATGGACGGAAGTTTGAGTGAACTCCAGGTTATGGTGATGGACAGGGAGGCCTGGTGTGCTACAATTCATGAGGTCACAAATAGTTGGACACAACTGATCAACTGAACTGAACTGAAGGTCCTCCCTTTCTGATGGAGTCCTTCTTGTACCCACCAATGAAAATTCCCTGAAGGGATGGTCACGTAGCCAGAGGTCCAGAATATGGTGGTCTCACAGCTTTGAGAAGATAGGTACCAGTGAGATAACAGGATGCCATTTGGGCAGTTTTGTCAGTCTCACAGGTCACTGTGATTTTATTCTTTGTGAGGTTGAGGAGCCATCTTATCAGTAAGACCCCATGTAGGCTCTATCACATCTAACTGGGGAAGGATTCAATTCCAAACTCACTTACCTGGTTGTTGCCAGGCTTGACTTGATTTGGGGATATTAACCTGAGGATTTCTGTTTTCTAGCTGGCTGTTGACCAGTAGTCACCCTTAGTTCTCTGCCACATGGGCTTTCCTGGCATGACAACTTGCTTCATCAAACCAGCAAGCAAGAGAGGAATAAAAATCTACTAGATAGAAGTTATAAATCTCTTTTAACCTAATCCCAGAAGGTATACCATTGCCATATTCTATTATTTAGAAGCAAGTTGCAAGGCCAGCCCATGTTCAGGGTAAAGGATTATATAACAACTTGAATGCCAAAGATAGAGATCACTGTGTGCTTCCCTGGTAGCTCAGCTGGTAAAGAATCCACCTGCAGAATGGGAGACCTGGGTTCAATCCCTAGGTTAGGAAGATCCCTTTGGAGAAGGGAATAGCTACCCACTCTAGTATGCTGGCCTGGAGAATTCCATGGACTACATAGTCAATGGGGTTGCAAAGAGTCAGACATAATTGAGTGACTTTCACTTTCACTTCACTTTCAAAATCATTGTAAACCATCTTAGAGTTTGGTCACAACAGGATATTAATTGCAAGAGAAAATTCTTGCAATTACAAAAAAAGCAACATTATGGTCAATATAAGAGAGAGGTGTATGTAGGACGAAGTGGTAGTGTTCAATTTTGGTATTTAGAAAGGAAGCCATGTTGCAGAATATTTTTTTTCTTAAAAGTATTTCATAGTTTTTAAAGTTTGATTATCCAAATTGTATTCTTCATTGATGGTGTAGTGTTGCATTATAATGAATGGGAATGTGTTTTGAAAACTATAGTTGAAGAAATAATAAGATCATGCATACATCTTAAAAAAAAAAAAAATCAGTCCTCCATATTCCCAAAAGGGATATCATATAATAAACATGTAAACAGTAACACCAGGAAGAATTCTTATACATCTCTGTGTGTTCAGTCATTCAGTCATGTCCAAATCTTTATGACCCCATGGACAGTAGCCTGTCAGACTCTTCTGTCCATGGAAGTTTCCAGGCAAGAATATTGGAGTGGGTTGCCATTTCCTTCTTCTGTCATGGGCAGTTTTGACAAAACTGCCCATGTTTGATCCCTACCCAGGGATCAAACCTGAGTCTCTTGAGTTGGCAGGTGGATTCTCTGGCACTGCACTACCTAGGGCTATGTTAAAGTAACTCTTTAGTCAAATACAGTTAATGAAACATTTGAAAGTCTTCAAAATGGATCAAAGAGAACACCGAGTATGCTCACTGGAAACAAGGCATTGTCTTGTTCACCATCAACATTATCTGATTTTCTTGGGTTTCTGAGACTTGCTATGTTTTTAAATTCAAATAATTTGGTTGGTGCAAAAGCAATTGCGGTTTTTGCATTGTTGAATTTTGCAGTTGGATAACGAATACATTTCTAAATAAATGTGATTATGTTATACATTGTTTTAATGCACATTTATATGTGTGTGTTTTTTGCTAATAACATTATTGCTATTTATTTTATATTAGACTAGGGAAATGATGTTACACAAAAAGCACATTTGAGTTATTTACTTATTTGAGTTAAAAATGTGTTATAGGGCAGCAGAGACAACTTGCAACATCAACAATGCATTTGGCCCAGGAACTGCTAAGGAATGTACAGTGCAGTGGTTGTTCAAGAAATTTTGCAAAGGAGATGAGAGCCTTGAAGATGAGGAGCTCAGTGGCCAGCTATCAGAAGTTGACAATGACCAACTGAGAGGATCATGGAAGCTGATCCTCTTAGAAGTGCATGAGAAGTTGCTGAAGAGCTCAGCATTGGCCATTTTTTGATCATTCAGCATTTGAAGCAAATTGGAAAGGTGAAAAAGCTTGGTTAATTGGATATCTCATAAGCTTATTTTTAAAAAATGGTATTTTGAAGCATCCTCTTATTCTATGCAACTACAATGAACCACTTCTCAGTTGGATTGCAATGTGCAATGAAAAGTGGATTGTATATGACAACTAGTGATGGTTGGACTGAGAAGAAGCTCCAACACACTTCCCAAAGCCAAACTTACATGAAAACAATGGGCATGGTCACTGTTTGGTGGTCTGCTGCTCATCTGATCCACTATAGCTTTCTGAATCAGGAAAAACCATTACATCTGAGCAATATGCTTGGCAAATCAGTGAGATGCACCTAAAACTGCACAATGCCTACAACTAGCATTGGTCAACAGAATGGGCCTGATTCTTCTTCAAGATAAGGCCCAACCACACATCACACAACCAATGCTTCAAAAGTTGAATGAATTGGGCTACGAAGTTTTGCCTCATCTGCTGTATTCATCTGACCTCTCAGCAACCAACTATCACTTCTTTAAGTGTCTTGACAACTTTTACAGGGAAAATGCTTCCACAAACAGCAGGAAGTAGAAAAATGCTTTCCAGGAGTTCACTGAATCCCAAAGCATGGATTATTACACTACAGGAATAAACAAACTTATTTCTCATCAGCAAAACTGTGTTGTATGTAATGGTTCCTATTTTGATTAACCTATTCTGATTAATAAAGATGTGTTTGAGTCTAGTTATAATTATTTAAAATTCACAGTCAAAAACCACAATTACCTTTTCACCAACCTAGTACCAAATTGACACAGACTTTACCTTATGTACCTATTTGTGGCATGAGAGTTTAAAAGACATTTAAACTTGAGTGTTAATATATGACACCTAAAATATAGTTAATGATGTGGGAGCTGATTAACAATTTCATATTTTATATAATTTTTCATAATTTTAACATAATTTTTCATAAGTTTTAAATATTCCATTTGTCATTGAGGAATGATATTAAAATTTATAGCCAGCTATTATAAATTGCAATAAAGAAACACTTCATTAAGTTTTAGTAATAAAGAATGAAGGACATCTTTTAGAAATGAAAGAGGTATGGATTTAATTAAAATGTCAAATTATTATTGAAACAAAGGTCATAATCATAAAATGTAATTGAAAGAAGTTCACTACCTGTACCCTAATGTGTTCTTTGCATTTCAAAATGCATATTCCATACTTGTCATTTAAATAATAAATATCATCTTATTAAAATGAATGAACTAAGATAAGAATTACTATAAACTACATATTTTTATGGAGTTTTTTCAGATATTCAGTTTTTTATCTGTGCAATTTACTTAAATCTCCATATAAGTAATTTTTTTTCATAACATTGGAGGCAAATACAATGATGGTCTTCCATACATGAAAACTTTCTATACGTCATGTAAGTACTATTCGAGTCCTTAGAGTGTAAGGTATTTATTGTCAACCTATCATGAAACTTCTGATTATGTATATAACTTTTGAATATAACTGTGAATGGATATTAGTATTACATGTTAAGTGATGTAAAACATCATGCATTATTATAAAAAGTTAAGCAGTGTATAGGATGTACACTTAAGCTTTTGTTGTGGTTGGTATAGTTGCTCTTGTTCTAACTGTGGTGGTAGATGGAAGAATATAGTATAATGGAAAGAATATTCCCCTGGGAGTAATAAGACTTGCTTAGCTGTGTGATACTGGAAATAAATCATCATATTTCTTTAGGCTGTGTTTTCCACATCTGTCAAATAAGATAAATGAATTCTATGATCCATTGTATATATAAATCTTTATTCTCTAAATCTTCATAAATGTACAGGAAATAATAGGAATTGTAGATATCTTTTATTTCCTGCCTGTGCAGAATAAGGTTAAAAGGTCATTTTCTGTCTTTTATTTTCGTAAGTCATGCAAGGAAATGTATACAGAATTTGTAGTCAGATGTACACAATGAATTATCTTGTAGAGAACATTTAAGAGCAGATTTGAGGGTGCAAAAGACTCTATAATATTGATGCAAAATAGAAACTTTCCAACATTACAGACACCATGATGAGGATGAACAAAAATCTTAATGAGATTTCAAACTTGTGGATAAATCTGTAAATAATTATTTTAATAAAGATTATCTTTTGTGTTGATTTTTACTAGTACTTAAAATACACTCTTTGTAAAAAATGAAATGACAGTTAACCATAATAAGCTTTCTATATTTTACACTACATAATTTTAGAATTGTCACATTCCTTCCACAAACAATTCTACCCCTATACATAAATACCAAAGAAACACAAAACTATTATTGGAAAGTGTTTTATGCTGTTGTTATTTTGAAGAGAAATAATAAGTAACATCACTTCTTATTAATTGAATAAAAAGAAAAGAATAGGAGAACCCCTGCCCTAAAGTTATTTCACCTCATTTTGGGTATCCAAAACAGAGGACAATTATACAACACATAATTTACAATTGTATACACTGCTGTTTTTATTCTCTAATGGATATATTCTATTCTGTGAAATCAAATCCATGTAAATTTTTATTTGACATTCTTAATAATAGAATTTCTTTACCAACTGAAATATCCCTAAGAGGGAGAAATATGGTATTTCATGTACATAATACAGTCAGTATTAAGTTCACTTAGTGATTTTATTTGTTTAAGGAACTAAACTTTCTGGATTAAATTTAACTTTAACAAAAAGTAGATCTCAAAATCATAAATTGTCAGTCTAACAGTTTTAGAAGTGAAGTTATGTTCAAGACAGTCTATTTACTAATAAATCATTATAAAGAAGCTTTCAAAATGTGCTGCATATTTACCAGATATAGAATTCTGACTGAAATATATATATATGATCCTGACAGTATATTCTTAGATTTCCCCTATTATTTTCTTACAGTGAAGCATCATATAAATTTGTTTAGGAAAGCAATTGACTTATTCTAGTGAAGAATCTTTAATGAAGGTCTAATTACACTTTGGAACGCAAGGTTCTTCTTATTAGATACTCAGAAGGGGACGACAGAGGATGAGATGGCTGGATGGCATCACTGACTCAATCGCCGGGAGTCTGAGTGAACTCCGGGAGTTGGTGATGGACAGGGAGGCCTGGAGTACTACGAGTCGGACACGACTGAGCGACTGAACTGAACTAACTAAACACTGAATAGCTTTTATTCTTTCACATTTTTGTGCTGTAATTCTGTGAGTCTGGTTTATTGCTTTTTACCATTGTTGATATTCAACAAAGGAAAGGGAAGCAAAATAAGTGCACTGATTTTTAGAGGAGCAAAGTGAATATTTAGCTGAACTCTTTAAAAGCTACATTAATGCTAAATTCTACAAATATAAATTGATTTTACACAGTTAATCTATTTTAGTTCTGACTCCCAAAAAGTTAAATTGTACTGTATATTACAATATAATAATTACACTGATGAGCAGAAATAATGAATATTTAAATTAGAAAGTATAAGCAACTGATATAGACATTAGAGGTGTAAGATAATATAAAAATATTGCAGTAGGAAAAAAACTTTTCATATGACAAAGTCAGTGAAAATACAAAAGAATCTCTACCTATTTTGATTGTGAAATAAAAACTGAAATCTGATATTGGTTATATGAAAAGAAAAATGTTTTCAAACCTAAGCAATTATCATAGATGTACAAACTTGAGCTCTTGACTGAAGGCCATATAGCTCTATAGATTAATCAACTCAGCAAAAAATGGTTGTATTCTAAATTTTTATTTAAAGTTGTTTGTATCACTATAGTTTCATACAGAAATGTTGTGTGTCTGAAAAAAGGTATATGAGCATAATGCAGATGAAAAGGAAATTTTAGAATATATTACTAATGAAAATGAAGCAGAAGTAGATGTTTCTCTGAAATTCCCTGGCTTTTTCTATGATCCAATGGATGTTAGCAATTTGATCTCTGGTTCCTCTGCCTTTTCTAAATCCATTTTGTACATTTGGAATTTCTTGGTTCATGTATTACTGAAGCCTAGCTTGAAGGATTTTGAGCATAACCTTGCCAACATATGAAATGAGTGTAACTGTATGGTAGCTTGAACATTCTTTGGGATTAGAATCGAAAGAATGAACATTCTTTCATTGGGATTAGAATGAAAACTGCCCTTTTCCAGTCCTATGGCCATTCCTGAGTTTTCCAAATTTGTGAACATATTGAGTGTAGGACTTTAGCAGCATTATCTTTTAGGATTTGAAATACCTTAGATGGAATTCCATAACCTCCACTAGCTTTGGTCATAGTAACGATTCTTAAAGTATACGACTTCACACTCCAGGATGTCTCGGTCTAGGTTAGTGACCACACCATCATGGTTACCAGGTCATTAAGACTTTTTTGTTGTTGTTATAGTTGTTTTTTATGTGTTCTTATCACATCTTTTTAATCTCTTCTGCTTCTTCTAGGTCCCATTTCTCTCCTTTTGTGTCCATATTTACACAAAATGTTCCCTCGGTAGCTCCTATTTTCTTCAAGAGATCTCTGATCTCTCTCATTCTATTGTTTTCCTCTATTTTTTTGCATTGTTCATTTAAGAAGGCTTTCTCATCTCTCCTTTTCCTGTAGAGAATTCTTAAAAGAGGTGGGAATACCAGACCACCTTACCTGTCTCCTGAGAAACCTGTATGCAGGTCAAGAAGCAACAGTTAGAACTGGACATGGGACAATGGACTGGTTCAAAATTGGGAAGGGAGCTCCTCAAGACGGTATATTGTTTCCATGCTTATCTGACTTATATGCAGAGCTGCCGTTGTTGATGTTCAATCACCAAGTCATGTCTGACTCTTTGTGACCCCATGGACAGCAGAATGCCAGATTTCCCTGTCCTTCACTGTCTCTTGGAGTTTGCTTAAACTCATGTTCATTCAGTCGGTCATACCATTCAATCATCTAATTCTCTGTCATCCCCTTTTCCTCCTGCACTCCATCTTTCTCAGCATCAGGTCTTTTCCAAAGAGTTGGCTTATTTGTACCAGGTGCTTAAAGTATTGGAGCTTCAGCTTCAGTCTTTTAAATGAATATTCAGAGGTGATTTCCTTTAGGATTGACTGGTTTGGTTTCTTTGTGGTCCAAGGGATTCTGTAGAGTCTTCCCCAGCACTACAATTTGAAAGCATTAATTTGTTTGTGCTCAGCCTTCTTTATGGTCTTGATTCTCACATTCATACATTTCTACTGGAAACATCATAGATTTGACTACTCAGAAACAATATAGCTTTGACTATATGGACTTTTGTCAGCAAAGTGATGTATCTGCTTTTTAATACCCTGTTTAGGTTTGTCATAGCTTTTCTTCCAATGAGCAAGCAACTTTTAATTTCATGGCTGCAGCCACCATTTGCAGTGATTTCAAAACCAAAATAAAATCTGCTATTGTTTCCATTTTTTCCTGTTTATTTGCCATGAAGTGATGGAACCATATACCATAATCTTAGTCTTCTGTATATGGAGTTTTAAGCCAGGTTTTTCACTCTCTTCTTTCATCCTCAACAGGCTCTTTAGTTCCTGATCACTTTCTGCCATTAGGCTGTATTATCTGCATCTCAGGTTGTTGATATTTTGCCTGCAATCTTTTATTGTGTATGTTGTTTTCCTACTGTGGAAAAATCTGAAAGGGATGGGAACACCAGACCACCTAACCTGCCTCTTGAGAAATCTGTATGCAGGCCAGGAAGCAATAGTTAGAACTGGACATGGAACAACAGACTGGTCCCAAATAGGAAAAGGAGTATGTCAAGGCTGTATATTGTCACCCTGCTTATTTAACTTCTATGCAGAGTACATCATGAGAAATGCTGGACTAGAAGAAACACAAGCTGGAATCAAGATTGCCAGGAGAAATATCAATAACCTCAGATATGAAGATGACACCACCCTTATGGCAGAAAGTGAAGAGGAGCTAAAAAGCCTCTTGATGAAAATGAAAGAGGAGCGTGAAAAAGTTGGCTTAAAGCTCAACATTCAGAAAACGAAGATTATGGCATCCAGTACCACCACTTCATGGGAAATAGATGCAGAAACAGTGGAAACAGTGTCAGATTTTATTTTTGTGCTCCAAAATCACTGCAGATGGTGACTGCAGCCATGAAATTAAAAGACACTTACTCCTTGGAAGAAAAGGTATGACCAACCTATATAGCATATTCAAAAGCAGAGACATTACTTTGCCAACTAAGGTCCATCTAGTCAAGGCTATGTATGGATGTGAGAGTTGGACTGTGAAGAAGGCTGAGCACCAAAGAATCGATGCTTTTGAACTGTGTGTTCGAGAAGACTCTTGAGAGTCCCTTGGACTGTAAGGAGATCCAAACAGTCCATTCTGAAGGAGATCAGTCCTGGGATTTCTTTGGAAGGAATGATGCTAAAGCTGAAACTCCAGTTCTTTGGCCACCTCATGTGAAGAGTTGACTCACTGGAAAAGACTCTGATGCTGGGAGGGATTGGGAGCAGGAGAAGAAGGGGACAACCGAGGATGAGATGGCTGGATGGCATCACTGACTCGATGGATGTGAATCTGAGTGAACTCTGAGAGTTAGTGATGGACAGGGAGGCCTGGCATGCTGCGATTTATGGGGTTGCAAAGAGTCAGCCACAACTGAGTGACTGAACTGAACTGAACTGAATTTATTTTAATTAGAGGCTGATTACTTTACAATATTGTGGTGGATTTTGTCATACATTGACATGAATCAGCCATGGGTGTACATGTGTCCCACCATCCTGAATGCCTCGCCCACCTCCCTCCCCACACCATCCCTCTGGGTTGTCCCAGAGCACCAGATTTGAGTGCCCTGTTTCATGCACTAAACTTGCACTGTTCATCTATTTTACATATGGCAATATGCATGCTATTCTCTCATATTGTTCCACCTTCGCCTTCTCCCACATAGTCCAAAAGTCTGTTCTTTATATCAGTTTCTCTTTGCTGTCTTGTATAGGGTCATTCATTATTGTCTTTCTAAATTCAATATGTATGCACTAATTTACTGTATTGATGTTTCTCTTTCTGGCTTACTTCACTTTGTATAATAGGCTCCAGTTTCATCCACCTCTTTAGAATTGACTCAAATCCATTCATTTTTATGGCTGAGTAATATTCTATTATGTGTTTGCACTAAAACTTTCTTATCCATTCATCTGCTGATGGACATCTAGGTTGCTTCCATGTCCTAGTTATTGTAAATGATGCTGTGATTAATATTGGAGTACAGCAGAGGGATTGCTGGGTCATATGCCAGTTCTATTTTCATTTTTTTAAAGAAACCTTTACACTTTTCTCTGCAACGGCTGTACTAGTTTGCATTCCTACTGATAGTGTTGGTAAAAATTGAGGGTTTCCTTTTTCTCCACACCATCTCCAGCATTTATTGTTTGTAGACTTTTTTAAATATAAATTTATTTATTTTAATTAGAGGTTAATTACTTAACAATATTGTATTGGTTTTGCCATGCATCAACATAAAACCACCAGAGGTATACACGTGTTCCCATCCTGAATCCCCTTCCCTCCTCCCTCCCCATACCATCCCTCTGGGTCATCCCAGTGCACCAGCCCCAAGCATCCAGTATAATGCATCGAACCTGGATTCATGATTCACTTCATATATGATATTATACATGTTTCAATACTATTATCCCAAATCATCCCACCCTCTCCCTCTTCCACAGAGTCCAAAAGACTGTTCTATACATCTGTGTCTCTTTTGCTGGCTCACATACAGGGTTATCGTTACAATCTTTCTAAATTCCATATATATGTGTTAGTATACTGTATTGGTGTTTTTCTTTCTGGCTTACTTCACTCTGTATAATCAGCTCCAGTTTCATCCACCTCATTAGAACTGATTCAAATGTATTCTTTTTAATGGCTGAGTAATACTCCATTGGGTATATGTACCACAGCTTTCTTATCCATTCCTCTGCTGATGGACATCTAGGTTGCTTCCATGTCCTGGCTATTATAAACAGTGCTGCGATGAACACTGGGGTACACGTGTCTCTTTCAATTCTGGTTTCCTCGGTGTATATGCCCAGCAGTGCAATTGCCGGGTCATGGACACAACTGAGCAACTTCACTTTCACTTTTCACTTTCATGGATTGGAGATGGAAATGGCAACCCACTCCAGTGTTCTTGCCTGGGGAATCCCAGGGATGGGGGAGCCTGGTAGGCTGTCATCTATGGGATCGCACAGAGTTGGACATGAATGAAGTGACTTAGCAGCAACAGCAAGGCCATTCTATTTCTAGTTTTTTAAGGAATTTCCACATTGTTCTCCATAGTGACTGTACTAGTTTCATTCCCACCAACAGTGTAAGAGGGTTGCCTTTTCTCCATACCCTCTCTAGCATTTATTGCTGGTAGACTTTTGGATAGTAGCCATTCTGACTCACGTGAAATGGAACCTCATTGTGGTTTTGATTTGCATTTCTCTGATACTGAGTGATGTTGAGCATCTTTTCATGTGTTTGTTAGCCATCTATATGTCTTCTTTGGAGAAATGTCTATTTAGTACTTTGGCCCATTTTTTATTGGGTCATTAATTTTTCTGGAATTGAGCTGCAGGAGTTGCTTGTATATTTCTGAGGTTAGTTCTTTGTCAGTTTCTTCATTTGCTATTATTTTCTCCCATTCTGAAGGCTGTCTTTTCACCTTGCTTATAGTTTCCATTGTTTTGCAGAAGCTTTTAAGTTTAATTAGGTCTCATTTGTTTAGTTTTGCTTTTATTTCCAGTATACTGGGAGGTGGGTCATAGAGGATCCTGCTGTGATTTATTTATTTCAGAGTGTTTTGCCCATGTTCTCCTCTAGGAGTTTTATAATTTCTGTTCTTACGTTTAGATCTTTAATCAATTTTCAGTTTATTTGTGTGTCTGGTGTTAGAAAGTGTTCTAATTTCATTCTT
Source organism: Nanger dama (assembly GCA_917880005.1). Taxonomy (NCBI): domain Eukaryota; kingdom Metazoa; phylum Chordata; class Mammalia; order Artiodactyla; family Bovidae; genus Nanger; species Nanger dama. Next base: position 99,663,930 of record CAKJTW010000001.1, read on the forward strand.
TTGAAAGTGGTAGACAAGGTTTCCCAGCACCACTTGTTAAAGAGATTGTCTTTAATCTATTGTATATTCTTGCCTCCTTTGTCAAAGATAAGATGCCCATAGGTGTGTGGATTTATCTCTGGGCTTTCTATTTTGTTCCATTGATCTATATTTCTGTCTTTGTGCCAGTACCATACTGTCTTGATGACTGTGGCTTTGTAGTAGAGCCTGAAGTCAGGCAGATTGATTCCTCTGGTTCCATTCTTCTTTCTCAAGACTGCTTTGGCTATTTGAGGTTTTTCATATTTTCATGCAAACTATGAAATTATTTGTTCTAGTTCTGTGAAAAATACCACTGGTAGCTTAATAGGGATTGCATTGAATCTATAGATTGCTTTGGGTAGTATATTCATTTTCACTATATTGATTCTTCCCATCCATGAACATGGTATATTTCTCCATCTACTAGTGTCCCTTTTGATTTCTTTCACCAGTGTTTTGTAGTTTTTACGATATATAGGTCTTTAGTTTCTTTAGGTTGATATATTCCTAAGTATCTTATTTTTTTCATTGCAATGGTGAATGGAATTGTTTTCTTAATTTCTCTGTTTTCTCATGGTTAGTGTATAGGAATGCAAGGGATTTCTGTGTGTTGATTTTATATCCTTCTACGTTACTATATTCATTGATTAGCTCTAGTAATTTTCTGGTTGGAGTCTTTAGGGTTTTCTATGTAGAGGATCATGTCATCTTCAAACAGTGAGAGTTTTACTTCTTTTTCAATTTAGATTCCTTTATTTATTGTTCTTCTCTGATTGCTGTGGCCAAAACTTCCAAAACTATGTTGAATAGTAGTGGTGAGAGTTGGCACCCTTGTCTTGTTCCTGACTTTAGAGGAAATGCTTTCAATTTTTCACCATTGAGGATAATGTTTGCTGTGGGTTTGTCATATATAGTTTTTATTATGTTGAGGTATGTTCCTTCTATTCCTGCTTTCTGAGAGTTTTTATCATAAATGGATGTTGAATTTTGTCAAAGGCTTTCTCTGCATCTATTGAGATAATCATATGGCTTTTATTTTTCAAAATAAAAATTGGTTGTTAATGTGGTATATTAACATTGGTTGATTTGCAGATATTGAAGAATCCTTGCATCCCTGGGATAAAGCCCACTTGGTCATGGTGTATGATCTTTTTAATGTGTTGTTGGATTCTGATTGCTAGAATTTTGTTAAGGATATTTGCATTTATGTTCATCAGTGATACTGGCCTGTAGTTTTCTTTTTTGTGGCATCTTTGTCAGGTTTTGGTGTTAGAGTGATGGTGGCCTCATAGAATGAGTTTGGAAGTTTACCTTCCTCTGTGGTTTCCTGGAAGTGTTTGAGTAGGATAGATGCTAGCTCTTCTTGAAAATTTTGGTAGAATTCAGCTTTGAAGCTGTCTGGACCTGGCCTTTTTTTTTTTTTTCACCCCCGCTGGAAGATTTCTGTTTGTGGACTTTTTGATGGCAGCCATTCTGACCAGTGTGAGATGGTAAGTCACTGTAGTTTTGATTTGCATTTCTCTGATAATGAGTGACGTTGAGCATCTTTTCATGTGTTTGTTTATTATCTATGTATCTTTGGAGAAATGTCTGTTTAGTTCTTAGGCCCATTTTTTGACTGGATTGTTTATTTTTCTGTTATTGAGCTGCATGACCTGCTTGTATATTTTGGAGATTAATTCTTTGTCAGTTGCTTCCTTTGCTATCATTTTCTCTCATTTTGAAGGCTGCCTTTTTACTTGCTTATAGTTTCCTTCCTTGTGCAAAATATTTTAAGTTTAATTATGTCCCATTTGTTATTTTTGGTTTTATTTCCATTACTCTGGGAGGTGGATCATAGAGGATCTTGCTGGGATTTATGTCAGAAAGTGTTCTGCCTATGTTTTCCTCTAAAAATTTTATAGTTTCTGGTCTTACATTTAGGTCTTTAATCCATTTTGAACTTATCTTTTTATATAGTGTTAGATAGTGTTCTAGTTTCACTCTTTTACAGGTGGTTGACAGTTTTCCCAGCAGCACTTGTTAAAGGGATTGTCTTTAATCCATTGTATATTTTTGCCATCTTTGTCAAAGATAAGGTGTCCATAGGTATGTGGGTTCGTTTCTGAGCTTTCTATTTTGTTTCATTTTTCTGTCTTTGTGCCAGTACCATACTGTTTTGATAACTGTACCTTTATAGTATATTCTGAAGTCAGGAAGGTTGATTCTTCTGGGTCCATTCTTCTTTCTCAAGATTGCTTTGGCTATTTGAGGTTTTTTGTGTTTCCATACAAATTGTGAAATTATTTGTTCTAGTTCTATGAAAAATGCCATTGGTAGCTTGATGGGGGTTGCATTAAATCTATAGATTGCTTCCGGTAATATATTTATTTTCACTATATTGTTTCTTTTAATCCACGAACATGGTATATTTCTCCACCTATTTGTGTCATCTTTAATTTTTTTAATTGATGTTTTATAGTTTTCTATATATGCTGCTGCTGCTGCTAAGTCACTTCAGTCATGTCTGACTCTGTGCAGCCCCAGAGATGTAAGCCCACTAGGCTATGCCATCCCTGGGATTCTCCAGACAAGAACATTGAAGTGGGTTGCCATTTCCTTCTCCAATTCATGAAAGTGAAAAGTGAAAGTGAAGTCGCTCAGTCGTGTCCAACTCTTCACAACCCCATGGACTGCAGCCCACCAGGCTCCTCCATCCATGGGATTTTCCAGGCAAGAGTACTGGTATAGATCTTTTATTTCTTCAGGCAAATTTATTCTTAAGTGTTTTTTGTTTGTTTGTGTGTTTGTTTTCATTGCAGTGGTGATTGTGATTGTTTCCTTAATTTCTCTTGTTCTTTTTCATTCTTAGTGCAAAAGAATGCAAGGGATTTCTGTGCATTGATTTTATATCCTACAACTTTACTATAATCATCGATCAGCTCTAGTAATTTTCTGGTGGTGTGTTTAGGGCACAGGATCATGTCATCCACAAACAGTGAGAGTTTTACTTCTTCTTTTCCAATCCAGATGTCTTTAATTTCTTTCTCTTGTCTGATTGCTGTGGCTAGGACATCCAAAACTGTGTTGAATAGTAGTGGTGAGAGTGGGCACCATTGTCTTGTTTCTGATTTTAGCAGAAATGGTTTTCAATTTTTCGCCATTGAGGATAATGTTTGCTGTGAGTTTGTCATATACGATTTTTATTTTGTTGAGCTATGCTCCTTCTATTCCTGCTTTCTGGAGAGTTTTTATCATAAGTAGATGTTGAATTTTGTCAAACGCTTTCTCTGCATCTATTGAGATAATCATATAGTTTTTATCTTTCACATTGTGTATCACATTGATTTTTTTGCGAATATTGAAGTATCCTTGCATCCCTGGGATAAAGTCCACTTGGTCATGATGTATGACCTTTTTAATATATTGTTGGATTCTGTTTGCTATTATTTTGTTGAGGATTTTTGCATCTATGTTCATCAGTGATAGTGGCCTGTAGTTTTTTTGTTTTTTTTTTTTTTTTTTGGTAGCATTTTGTCTTGATTTGTTATTAGGATGATGGTGGCATCATACAATGAGTCTTGGAGTTTGCCTTCCTCTGCAACTTTCTGGATGAGTTTGAGTAAGATAGGTGTTAGCTCTTCTCTAAATTTTTGGTAGAATTCACCTGTTAAGCTATCTGGTCCTGGGCTTTTGTCTATTGGAATATTTTTTATTACAGCTTTGATGTCTATGCTTGTGATGAGTCTGTTAAGATTTTCTATTTCTTCCTGGTTCAGTTTTGGAAGATTATAATGATCTAAGAATTTGTCCATTTCTTCTAAGTTGTCCATTTTATTGGCATAGAGATGCTGATAGTAGTCTTTTATGATCCTTTGTGTTTCTGTGTTGTGTGTTTTGATTTCTCCATTTTCATTTCTAATTTTATTGATTTGATTCTTCTCCCTTTTTTCTTGATGAGTCTGGCAGATGGTTTTTCTATTTTATTTATCATCTCAAAGAACCAGCTTTTAGTTTTGCTGATTTTTGTTATAGTCTCCTTCATTTGTTTTTCAGTTATTTCTGCTCTGAATTTTTATCATTTATTTCCTTCTACTAACTTTGGTTTTCTTCTTCTTTTTCTAGTTGCATTAGATGTAAAGTTAGGTTGTTTGTTTGATGTTTCTGTTCTTTCTTGAGGTAGACTTATATTGCTATGTATCTCCCTCTTAGAACTGCTTTTACAGAATCCCATAGGTTTTGTCACATTTTTATTTTCATTTGTTTGTATTCATATTTTTATTTCCTTTTTGATTTATGCCATGATCTGTTGCTTGTTCAGAAGTGTATTGTTTAGCCTCTATATGTTTGTATTTTTAATAGTATTTTTCCTGTAGTTGACATCTAATCATACTATATTGCAATCAGAAAAGATGCTTGAAATGATTTCAATTTTTATAAATCTACCAAGGCTAGATTATGGTCCAGGATGTGATCTGTTCTGGTGAAGGCGATGACACTCCACTCCACTCCTCTTACCTGGAAAATCCCATGGATGGAGGAGCCTGGTGGGCTGCAGTCCATGGTGTCACAAAGAGTCAAACAGAACTGAGTGACTTTATTTTCACTTTTCATTTTCATGCATTGGATAAGGAGATGGCAACTCACTCTAGTGTTCTTGCCTGGAGAATCCCAGGGACGGGGGAGACTGGTGGGCTGCTGTCTATGGGGTCGCACAGAGTCAGACAAGACTGAAGCGACTTAGCAGCTTAGCATGACCTATCCTAGAGAATGTTCCATGTGCACTTGAAAAAAGGTGAAGTCCGTTGCTTTGGGTGAAATGCCCTATAGTTATAAATCAGGTCTAACTGGTCCATTGTATCATTTAAAGCTTGTGTTTCCTTGCTAATTTTCGGTTTGATTCACCTATCCATGAGTGTGAGTGGGTTATTAAAGCCCCCACTATTATTGTGTTACTGTTAATTTCCCCTTTCATACTTGTTGGCATTTGCCTTACATATTGCTGTGCTCATATGTTGGGTGCATATATATTTATAATTGTTATACCTTCTTCTTTTTTTTTTTCTTCCAGGACTTCCCTGGTGGCTCAGATAGTAAAGCATCTGTCTGCAATGAGGGAGACCTGAGTTCGATCCCCTGGGTTGGGAAGATCCCCGGAGAAGGAAATGGCAATCCACTCCAGTATTGCCTAGAAAATCCCACGGACAGAGAAGCCTGGTAGGCTACAGTCCGTGGGGTCGCAAAGAGTCAGACACGATTGAGCGACTTCACTTCATACCTTCTTTTTGGATTGATCCTTTGATTATTATGTAATGTCTTTTGTCTCTTATCAGGGTCTTTATTTCAAAGTCTATTTTTTCTGATATGAGTATTGCTACTCCTACTTTATTTTGGCCCCCATTTGCATGAATATCTTTTTCCAGCCCTTCACCTTCAGTCTGTATGTGTCCCTAAGCTTGAGGTGGGTCTTTTGTACACAGCATATATAAGGATCTTGTTTTTGCATCTATTCAGCCAGTCATTGTCTTTCGGTTGAAGCATTTAGCCCATCTACATTAAGGTAATTATTGATAAGTATGTTCCCATTAAAATTTACTTTGTTGTTTTGGGTTCAATTTTATAAATCTTTACTGTATTTCCTGTCTAGAGAAGATCCTTTAGCATTTGTTGAAGAGCTGGTTCAGTGGTGCTGAAATCTCTCAGCTTTTGCTTGTCTGTAAAGCTTTTGATTTCTCCTTCATATGTGAATGAGATCCTTGCTGGGTAGAGTAATCTTGGTTGTAGGTTTTTCTCTTTCATCGCTTTAAATATTTCATGCCATTCCCTTATGGGCTGGAGAATTTCTATTAAAAGATAAGCTGCTATCTTTACAGGGATCCCCTTGTGTGTTATTTGTTGCTTTTCCCTTGCTGCTTTTAATATTTGCTCTTTGTGTTTGATGTTTCTTTGTTTGATTACTTTGTGTCTTGAGGTGTTTTGCATTGGGTTTAAACTCTCTGGGACTCGATTTCTCAGATTTGGGTGGCTATTTCCTTCCCCATATTAGGGGAGTTTTCAACTATTATCTACTCAAGTATTTTCTTGTGCCCTTTCTTTCTGTTGCCTTCTTCTGGGACACCTATGATTCTAATGTTGGGGCATTTTACATTATCCCAGACGTCCTGAGGTTGTCCCCATTTCTTTTAATTTTGTTTTTATTTTTTCCTCTCTGCTTCATTTATTTATGCCATTCTATCTTTCACCTCATGTATCCTCTCTTCTGCCTCAGTTATTCTACTGTTAGTTTCTTTCAGAGTCTTTTTTATCTCAGCTATTGAATTATTCATTATTGACTGGTTCTTGTTTATTTCTTCTGGATCCTTGCTAAACATTTCTTGCATCTTTTCAATCCCTGTCTCTAGTCTATTTATCTATAGCTCCATTTTGTTTTCAAGATTTTGGATTATCTTTACTATCATTCTTCTGAATTCTTTTCAGGTAGACTCCCTATCTCTTCCTCTTTTGTTTGGTTTGATGATTATTTATCATGTTCCTTCACTTGCTGAATATTTCTATGCCTTTTCATTTTTAGATTGCTGTGTTTGGGGTGCCCTTTCTGCAGGCTGGAAGTTTGTGGTTTCTCTAAATTGTGGAGTTTGATCCCTGTGGGTGGGGTTTGACCAATGGCTTGTCCAGATTTTCTGGTTGGGGGAGGTTGTGTCTGTGTTATGGTGGGTGGAACTCTTCTCTCTGGAGTGCAATGAAGTATCTCATAGTAAGTTTTGGGGTGTCTATGGGTTTAGTGTAGTTTTGGGAAGCTCGTCTTTTAATGTTCAGAGTTTTGTTCCTCTTTTTCTAGAGAATTGTCGTGGTGTGTCTTGTAGTGAATCTAGTTGGGTCTTGGGTGAAGCCTGGTTTCAGTGTAGTTGTGGAGACTTTGGAGTGAGCTCTTATCTATTACTGTTCACTGGAGTTAGGAGTTCTCAAATGTTGTAAAGTTAGGGAGTTAAACCTACTGCCTCTGGCTTTTGGTCCTCCCTCAAGACTTCTCCATCCATACAGCATAGAAGTTAAAACCCCTAAATTTATTGGTGAAACAATTATACACAGGCAGGAACACCCAGACAGATTCACAGAGTTATATAGAGAAAAGAAGAGAAGAGGGAGGAGAAAGATGGATATTACCAGGAGGAGAAAAGAGAGAGTCAAAAAGGGAGAGAGGAATCTAGCCATTAATCTAATCCCTAAGTGCTCACCACAGCCTGGAACACCCAGAGATATTCACAGAGTTATGTAGAGAAGAGAAGGGGGAGGAAGGAGATAGAGGTGACCTGGGGGAGAAAAGGGAGAATCAAGAGAGAAGAGAGCAATCAAGCCAGTGATTAAATCCCTAATTGAAAATGGATACTGACAATTAGATTCTTAGAGGTACAAAGTTGATAACAAATATGAAAAAGCAAAGATTAAGAACCTACAATAGAGGATAGACTCAGAAAAATAAAATATAAAAATACAAGCATATTAATCAATAATTTTTAAAATATAGAATTTTTTAATAAAATAGGGCTTTGTTGGAAAGGTAAAGAAGTAATAAATAGCTAGAAGTAAGTAACTAAGTAAGTAAAGTAGCTCAGTTGTGTCCGACTCTTTGCTATCCCATGGACTGTAGCCTACCAGGCTCCTCCCTCCATGGGATTCTCCAGGCAAGAGTACTGGAGTGGGTTGCCATTTCCTTCTCCAGGGGATCTTCCCAACCCAGGGATCGAACTTGGGTCTCCCACATTCCAGGCAGACGCTTTAACCTCTAAGCCATATTTTACTTCTAATAAATAGCTGTTTTATCTTTTTTTATTAAAAAGTAATAATAAAATATATATCTAGGATTTTCTCTGGAACTGTTGTGGGCAGTGTGGGGTCAGTTCCATGTAAGATAGTCCCTTGTTCCAGATTGTACATATTCGCAAGGTGTATAGGTTCCCCTCAAATATCTCCAGTATTAAAAGCAGGGTTTTAATCTGTTGCACCTGTTACTTCCAGACCATTCCCCCTTCTTTGATTATTTTGGCTTCCTCTGTTTGCAAGTCTCTTCAGTGTAAAATTTCTGACCTGACAAAAGGGGATGAAGTTCAGTTCAGTTCAGCCCCTCAGTCATGTCCAACTTTTTGCGACCCAGTGGACTGCAGCACGCCAGGCTTCTCTATCCATCACCAACTCCCAGAGCTTACTCAAGCTCATGTCCATTGAGTTGGTGATGCCATTTAACTATCTCATCCTGTGTCATTGCCTTCTCCTCCTGCCTTCAATCTTTCCCAGGATCAGGGTTTTTTCCAATGAGTCAGCTCTTCACATCAGGTAGCCAAAGTATTGAAATTTCAGCTTCAGCATCAGTCCTTCCAATGACTGTTCAAGACTGATTTCCTTTAGAATGGACTGATTGGATCTATTTGCAGTCCAAGGGACTCTCAAGAGGTTTCTCCAACACCGCAGTTCAGAAGCATCAATGCTTTGGCAAACAGTTTTCTTTGTATTCCAACTCTCACATCCATACACGACTACCAGAAAAACCATAGCCTTGACTAGACAGACCTTTGTTGGCAAAGTAATGTTTCTGGTTTTTAATATGCTGTCAGGCTGCTCATAATTTTTCTCTAGGGAGCAAGTGTGTTTTAATTTCATGGCTGCAGTCACCCTCTGCAGTGATTTTGGAGCCCTCCAAAATAAGGTCTCTCACTATTTCCATTGTTTCCCCAACTATTTACCATAAAGTGATGTGACTGATGCCTTGATCTTCATTTTCTGAATGTTGAGTTTAAGCCAACTTTTTCACTCTCCTCTTTCACTTTCATCAAGAGGCTTTTTAGTTCTTCTTCACTTTCTGCTATAAGGGTGGTGTCATCTGCATATCTGAGATTATTGATATTTCTCCCAGCAATCTTGATTCCAGCTTGGGCTTCATCCAGTCCAGCATTTCTCTTGATGTGCTCTGCATATAAGTTAAATAAGCATGGTGACAATATACAGCCTTGACATGTTCCTTTCCTGATCTGGAACCAATTTGTTGTTCCTTGTCCATTTCTTAGTGTTGCTTCCTGACCTGCATACAGATTTCTCAGGAGGCAGGTCAGGTGGTCTGCTATGCCCATCTCTTGAAGAATTTTCCACAGTTTGTTTTGATCCACGCAGTCAAAAGTTTTGGCATAGTCAATCAAGCAGAAATAGATGTTTTTCTGATACTTTCTTGTTTTTGAATAATCCAACGGATGTTGGCAATTTGATCTCAGGTTCCTCTGCGTTTTGTAAATCCATTTGAACATCTAGAATTTCATGGTTCATGTACTGTTGCAGCCTGACTTGGAGAATTTTGAGCATTAATTTGTTAGCATGTGAGATGAGTGCAATTGTGCAGTAGTTTGAGCATTCTTTGGCATTACCTTTCTTTGGGATTGGAATGAAAACTGACTTTTTCTAGGCCTGTGGCCACTACTGAGTTTTCCAAATGTACTTGCATATTGAGTCTAGCACTTTCACAGCATCATCTTTTAGGATTTGAAATAGCTCAACTGGAGTTTGCCTCCTTAAGTAGGTTTATTATCTTTTGATGTGATAGTAAATATGACTGTTTAATTTCACTTTCTTATTGTTCACTGTTCAGTTCACTCAGTCATGTCCAACTCTTTGTGTCCCCATAGACTGCAGCACCCCAGCTATCCCAGAGCTTGCTCAAACTCACACCTACCAAGTGGTTGATGCCATTCAACCATCTCATCCTCTGTCATCCCCTTCTCCTTCTGCCTTCTATCTTTCCCAGCATCAGGAGTCAGTGAGTCAGTTCTTCACATCATGTGTCCAAAGTATTGGAGTTTCAGTTTCAGCATCAGCCCTTCCAATGAATATTCAGACTTATTTTCTTTAGAATTGACTGGTTTGATATCCAAGGGACTCTCAAGACCACAGTTCTAAAGCATCAATTCTTCATTACTCAGCTTTCTCACAGCTACTCCAGTACTCTTGCCTGAAAAAAATCCCATGGATATAGAAGCCTGATAGGCTACAGCCCATGGGGTCACAAAGAGTCAGACATGACTGAGCAACTTCTCTCTTTCTTTCTCACATCTGTACATGACTACTGGAAAAATCATAGCTTTAACTAGACGAATCTTTGTTGGCAAAGTAATGTTGCTTTTTAGTATGCTGTCTAGAATGGTCATAGCTTTTCTTCCAAGGAGCTGCTACTGTTGCTGCTAAGTCACTTCAGTTGTGTCAGACTCTGTGCGACTCCATAGATAGCAGCCCACCAGGCTCCCCATTCCTGGGATTCTCTAAGCAAGAATATTGGAGTGGATTGCCATTTCCTTCTCCAGTGAATGAAAGTGAAAAGAGAAAGTGAAGTCGCTCAGTCGTGCCTGACTCTTAGCAACTCCATGGACTACAACCTAACAGGCTCCTCCATCCTTGGGATTTCCAGGGAGGAGTACTGGAGTGGGTTTCCATTGCCTTCTCCATGCCAAGGAACAAGCCTCTTTAAATTTCATGGTTGCAGTGACTTTAGAGCCCAAGAAAACAAAGTCTCTCACTGTTTTCATTGTTTTCCCATCTCTTTGCATGAAGTGATGGGGCCAGATGCCATGATTTTATTCAAGACATTTCTATGTATTAATTTTATATATCTTGCAACTTTATCAAATTCATTGGTGAACTATAGAAGTTTTTGGATAGCATCTTTTGGGATTCTCTGTATATGGTATCATGTCATCTGGAAACAGTGACAATTTTACTTCTTTTCCAGTTTGGATTTCTTTTCTTTTTCTTCTCTGACTGCTATGGCTGGGACTCTTAAAACTATACTAAATAATAGTGGTGTGAGTGGACATTCTTGTTTTGTTCCTGATCTTAGAGGAATTTTTTTTTTTCTGTTTTTCCTCATTGAGAATTAGGTTTGCTGTGGGTTAGTCATATATAGACCTTATTATGTTGAGATGCGTTCCCTAAATGCCCACTTCATTGAGAATCTTTAATAATAAATGGATGCTGAGTTTTGGCAAAACCTTTTTCTGTATCTATTGACATGATTATAGGATTTTTATTCTCAAGCTTGTTAAGATGTTTTATTCACATTGAATTATCTGGATATATTGAAGAATCCTGTATGCCTGGGATAAACCTCACTTAATCCTGTAGTATGATCCTTTTACTTTTTTTTTTAATACTTTAGTCTACTTTACAATATTGTATTGGTTTTGCCATACATTGACATGAATCACCCTCATGTGTCCATGATCTCCCAATGCCAAAGCCCCATCCCACCTCCCACCCCACACAGTCTCCCCGGATCATCCCGTACACCAGCCCCAAGCATCCTGCATGCTGTATTGAACATAGACTGGAGCTTGGTTTCTTATATGATAGTATACATGTTTCAGTGTCATTCTCCCAAATCATCCCACCCTCACCCTCTCCCTCAGAGGCCAAAAGTCCGTTCTATACCTCTGTGTCTCTTTTGTTGTCTCACATATGGGTTCATCGTTACTAACTTTCTAAATTCCATATATATGTGTCAGTATACTGTATTGGTGTTTTTCTTTCTGGCTTACTTCACTCTGTATAATCAGCTCCAGTTTCATCCATCTCATTAGAACTGAGTCAAATTTATTCTTTTTAAGGGCTAGGTAATACTCCATTGTGTATATGTACCACTGCTTTCTTATCCATTCATCTGCTGATGGACATCTAGGTAGTTTCCATGTCCTGGCAATTATAAACAATGCTGCAATGAACATTAGGGTACATTTGTCTCTTTCAATTCTGGTTTCCTCGGTGTGTATGCCCAGCAGGGGATTACTGGGTCATAGGCAGTTCTCTTTGCAATTTTTAAGGAATCTCCACACGGTTTTCCATAGTGGCTATACTAGTTTGCATTCCCACCAACACTGTAAGAGGGTTCCCTTTTCTCCACATCCTCTCCAGCATTTATTGCTTGTAGACTTTTGGATCACAGCCATTCTGATTGGTGTGAAATAGAACCTCATTGTGGTTTTGATTTGCATTTCTCTGATAATGAGTGATGTTGAGCAGGTTTTCATGTGCTTGTTAGCCATCCATATGTCTTCTTTGGAGAAATGCCTATTTAGTTCTTTGGTCCATTTTTTGATTGGATTGTTTATTTTTTGGAGTTGAGCTGCATAAGTTGCTTGTATATCTTTGAGATTAGTTGTTTCTCAGTTGTTTCATTTGCTATAGTTTTCTCCCATTCAGAAGGCTGTCTTTTCACCTTACTTATAGTTTCCTTTGTTGTGCAGAAGCTTTTAATTTTAATTAGATCCCATTTGCTTATTTTTGCTTTTATTTCCAGTATACTGGGAGGTGGATCATAGAGGAACCTGCTGTGATTTATGTCAGAGAGTGTTTGGCCTATGTTCTCCTCTAGGAGTTTTATAGTTTCTGGTCTTACATTTAGATCTTTAATCCATTTTGAGTTTATTTTTGTGTGTGGTGTTAGAAAGTGATCTAGTTTCATTCTTTTACAAGTGGTTGACCAGTTTTCCCAGCACCACCTGTTAAAGAGACTGTCTTTACTCCATTGTATGTTCTTGCCTTCTTTGTCGAAGATAAGGTATCCATATGTGTGTGGATTTATCTCAGGGCTTTCTATTTTGTTCCATTGATCTATATTTCTGTCTTTGTGCCAGTACCATACTGTCTTAATGACTGTGGCTTTGTAGTAGAGCCTGAAGTCAGGCAAGTTGACGCCTCCAGTTCCATTCTTCTTTCTCAACATTGTTTTTGCTATTCGAGGTTTTTTGTATTTCCATTCAAATCTTGAGATTTTTTGTTCTAGTTCTGTGAAAAATACTGTTGGTAGCTTGATAGGGATTGCATTGAATCTATAGATTGCTTTGGGTAGTATACTCATTTTTACTATATTGACTCTTCCAATCCATGAACATGGTATATTTCTCCATCTATTAGTGTCCTCTTTGATTTCTTTCATCAGTGTTTTATAGTTTTTGAAATAAAAGCTATATATGACAAACCCATAGCAAACATTATCCTCAATGGTGAAAAATTGAAAGCATTTCCCCTAAAGTCAGGAACAAGACAAGGGTGCCCACTTTCACCACTACTATTCAATATAGTTCTGGAAGTTTTGGCCACAGCAATCAGAGCAGAAAAAGAAATACAAGGAATCCAAATTGGAAAAGAAGAAGTAAAACTCTCACTGTTTTCAGATGACATGATCCTCTACATAGAAAACCCTAAAGACTCGACCAGAAAACTACTAGAGCTAATCAGTGAATATAGTAAAGTTGCAGGATATAAAATCACCACTCAGAAATCCCTTGCATTCCTATACACTAATAATGAGAAAACAGAAAAAGAAGTTAAGGAAACAATCCCATTCACCATTGCAACGAAAAGAATAAAATACTTAGGAATATACCTACCTAAAGAATCTAAAGACATGTATGATCCTTTTAATATGATGTTGGATTCCGTTTGCTAATATTTTGTCAAGTATTTTTGTGTTTATCTTCATCAGTGATATTGGCAGGTAATTTTCATTTTTTGTACTATCCTTTTCTGGTTTTGATATCAGGGTGATGATGACCTCATAGAATGAACTTGGGAGTGTTCTTTCCACTGCAATTTATTGCAAAATTTTAAACGAGATAAATGCTAACTCTGCTCTAAATGTTTGATAACATTTCCCTTTGTAGCCATATGTCCCTGGACTTCTGTTTGTTGGAAGATTTTGAATCAGTTTCAATTTCAGTACTTATGATTGGTTTGCTTATATTTTCTATTTTTTCCTGGTTCAAACTTGAGAGTTTGTGCCTAAGAATTTGTCCTTTTCTTCTAGGTGGTCCCTTTTCATGGCATATAATTGCTTGTGGTCGTCTCTTATGATCCTTTATATTTCTGTGGTGTTAGCTGTAACTTTTCACTTTTAATTTCTACTTTTATCGACTTAAGCCCTCTCCCCTTCTCATGATGAATATGGATAAAGATTTAACAATTTTGTTTATCTTTTCAAAGATCCAGATTTTAGTTTTGTTGATCTTTTCTCTTGTTTTCCTCATTTACATTTCATTTACTTCTGCTCTGATTTTTATGATTTCTTTCCTCCTACTGATTTTGGATTTTCATTGTTCTTTTTCTCTAGCTGCTTTATGTGCAAAGTTAAATTATATATCTGTGTTTTTTTTTCATTTGTTTCCTGAGGTAAGATTGTATTACAATAATCTTTCCTCTTATAACTGCTTTGCTGCATCCCATGGATTTTGAATTTTCACATTTTCATTGTCAGTTATCTCTAGGTATTTTTTAGTTCCTCTTTCATTTCTTCAGTGATCTGTTGTTTGTTTCATAACATTTCGTTAGCCTTCATGTGTTTGTGCTTTTATATATTTTTTTTTAAAATGTAATATATTTCTAAGCTCCTAGAGTTAAGGACAGATACTTCATATGATTTCAATTTCCTTATATTTACCAAGGCTATGGTTTTTCCAGTAGTCATGTATAGATGTGAGAGTTGGACTGTGAAGAAGGCTGAGTGCTGAAGAATTAATGCTTTTGAACTGTGGCGTTGGAGAAGACTCTTGAGAGTCACTTGGACTGCAATGAGATCCAACCAGTCCATTCTAAAGGAGATTGGTCCTGGATGTTCTTCGGAAGAAATGATGCTAAAGCTGAAACTCCAGTACTTTGGCTACCTCATGCGAAGAGCTGACTCATTGGAAAAGACTCTGATGCTAGGAGGGATTGGGGGCAGGAGAAGTGGACGACAGAGGATTAGATGGCTGGATGGCATCACCGACTCGATGGACGTGGATTTGGGTGAACTCTGGGAGTTGATGATGGACAGGGAAGTCTGGCGTGCTGTAATTCATGGGGTCCCAAAAAGTCGGACATGACTGAGCGACTGAACTGAACTGAACCAAGGCTTGATTTATGGCCCAATATATGACCAATACTGGAGAATGTTTCATGTGCATGTGGGAAGAAAATGTATTCTGTTGCTTGTGGATGAAATGTTCTATATCAATTAAGTACATCTGATCTAATATGTCATTTAAAGCCTGTGTTTCCTTATTGATTTTCTGTCTGGATGCTCTGTCCAGTGAAGTCAAGTCCCAAAATTGCAGTAATTGTGTACCTGGACCCACTGTGGGATCTATGGGGGAGCTCAAAATTCTTGCCTTATCCAATCCCCTCATGTATGTGCACATCACTCCCACTGCTGCTAAAGCTAGACCTGTCTCTGCTGCAGGAGAGATCATCTGTCTGAATGTTCCACAGGCACTGAGTTTACAAAACCGGTAGTGGGGTTTGTAAATCTGTGGTTCCTGCATCTGTAAGGAGAGATTTCAACTCCTCTTCTTCAGTTGCACAGCTCCTAGGGCTCAGCTATGGTTTCAGCCTCACCTCTCTGTTTAGAATTCCCACTGGTGTCTGCTCTCAAGGCTTCCTAGGAGCACACACACATGTTTTGCTGGCTGGTGGCAGAGCTGTGGCAGGTGGGGCCTGTGGGCCCCCTCAGGGGCTGGTGTAAATTATACATGGTTTTTCAATACAATCCCAAATTTCTCAGTAATTAAGTTCCAAGAGCAAAATAGATATTCAGTAGAGACCCAATTCTTTCCCTTGGCAGTCATATTTTATAAATTGTAATACGTAATATTTTAAAGTATTGATCTCATTCTAATGTGTAACTCATTTAAAAGCTATTAGGTAATTAAGACTAACTCTTCAGTTTTGAAAATATGTCTGAATCCCTAAAAATAAAAAAATTAAAAGTATAAAGTGGTCATCTAATACCTTCAGATTAATCAAGAAGTTTTACTGATGAATGGCATTTGAAAATTTTCCAAGCAAATCTTCTATAAAATTCATGGATCCTAATGGTAAGTCAGAAAATATTTCATGGTCACAAATCATTGTTTTTAAATAGCATTATTCAGTGATATTCATTCTACTTATCTACAGAAGTGAAGTTCAAAATCTGTTATATAACTTGATAAATAACAGAATGCTGTCATATATTTCTTCAATTGTAACTGCATTGACAGTATTTCCAAAAAGTATGCCACTGAGCTTTATATTAGAGCTGCCTAACTCTATTATTAAAGTTACATTTGCTATTTTAAAATTTTGAAATAGTTACAAACTTACAGGATTGTAAAACTATTAAACAATATAAGGAACCCTATATTTATTTTTCAATTAGAGGAAAATTCCTTTACAATGTTGTGTTGGTTTTTGTTGTATATAGCAAATCAGCTACAATTATATGTATAGCCCTTCCTTCTCGAGACTCTCTTCTTGCTCCCTGCCTTCCAGGTTGTCACAGAGGACCAAGTTGGACATCCTGTGTTATATAGCAGCTTTCAGTTCAGTTCAGTTCAGTTCAGTCACTCAGTCGTGTCTGACTGTTTGCAACCCCATGAATTGCAGCACGCCAGGCCTCCCTGTTCATCACCATCGCTCAGAGTTCACTCAGACTCTCGTCCATCAAGTCCGTGATGCCATCCAGCCATCTCATCTTCTGTCGTCCCCTTCTCCTCCTGCCCCCAATCCCTCCTAGCATCAGAGTCTTTTCCAATGAGTCAACTCTTCACATGAGGTGGACAAAGTACTGGAGTTTCAGCTTTAGCAACATTCCTTCCAAAGAAATCCCAGGACTGATCTTCAGAATGGACTGGTTGGATCTCCTTGCAGTCCAAGGGACTTACAAGAGTCTTCTCCAACACCACAGTTCAAAAGCATCAATTCTTCGGTGCTCAGCCTTCTTCATAGTCCAACTCTCACATCCATACACGACTACTGGAAAATCCATAGCTTTGACTAGACGGACCTTAGTCTGCAAAGTAATGTCTCAGCTTACCACTAGCTACATATTTTACACCTGATAGTGTATATGACACAGAATGACCGACTAGCATTTTGCTACATTTGGATTAGCATTCTATTTCTCTCCTTGTATATACACATGTATTTAAATAGTATATGAATGTGTGTGTTTGTATAGAAATTTGTTGAATTATTTTACAATGGATTGAAAACATGATGCTCCTTTACCTATAAATATTTGTGTTTTTTAATATTTCAGTGTTTCCTCCCTCAAAAGAAGCATATTCCCTTACTTAACTGTATCAAATTATCAACATTTAACTTTGATACAATTCTATTATCTATATTCCATATTCAAATCTCATCAACAGTTCCAATGTTAAATAGTTTAATTTGTAGGGCAAGTAGCTTAAAGGTTTTACTGGCTTAACCGATGTCTAAACTGGCATCTCTTCTTTGCACCATTTCAGGCACATCACTTCCTCTTTGACATTTATATTGAAATACAACTGTTAAATCTCTCAGTGCTGTGGAACATATCTTGAATATTTGAATGAATATGTCCATTTACCTTTCAGGAAATCCTGTGTTGGTCAACTAGCTTCTTTGGAAGTCTGTAGAGAATAATACTTGTGGTATATAACAGCACCTCTCCACATTGAATTTTTATAGCCAGTCACTGCCCCTGTACATTTTCCCACTACTTCATGTTGTATTTGCATAATGAAAATGTCAGTAATACCAAGACACAAATTAAAGGCTTTTCATCCATATCCAAAGAACAAAGAAATTTCTCAGTGACAATGGAAAAGCAGAGAACTACTTGGAATTGATAACAAATCTAAGCTGCCAGGGTAGATTCAGTTTTAGATTGGCAGTATATTTTCCTTTAGCTGTTGAACAGATAAAACCTTTCTTTCATGTATTGGTAAAGAGAATGAGAGCTACTACAGGAAGAAGGGAAGAGTATTTTGCCCAAGTAGGGTTTTTAGGTTAAACTGAGTGGTGAACTGTGCTGCAATATTTACTCTAAATATATTTTCTTTACCACATGATTAATTTAAATGAACTAAATACTTAATTGGCTATCTTGAAAAGGTAGTCTTAGCAGTCCTAAGGGTAAACTATATCACTGTGAGTCAACATAACCAAACTGTTTGTATTAATTTGCCTTCAAATTAACTCCTTGTCTAAATATTTATTGCATTTAAATGGCCCACCACTAATATTATGTCTCCATCTAGAAATAATATTATGTTGACTTATTATTCTTTTTCATTTGGGGAATGCTGTTTTTAGAAAGAACATTTTTTACTTGTAAGTAACCTAACAAGCGTATGTATATCTCTCCCTTCCCACTGCTACTTCTAGAAATCAAATATTCAATATTCCCAACAGAAAAATTCCTCCTTCCAATGCTACATATACTTCCAGTAATTTCTCCTGAATAATCCCAGAGTTATCTTTGAAAATTTTTTACTCAGCTATGTTTATTTTCCCTGATTTAAATAATTCAAAAGCTTCCCATAGTTGAAAAAAAGGTGCTCAACATGGCTGTTAAAATCTGCCTCTTAAAATGATATTTTTCTCTCAGCACCTTCTGAACACTCTTCAAATGCAAATGACTACATTATAACTTTTAGGTAATTGTTTCTATATTTGTTTGTTTTGATTTTTCCATAGGAATTTCTTTTAGACATACCATGTAATATTCTTTCAAAGCAATGGGAAAACAATAGCTTTTGAAGCCAAAGAGACTAATGTCTAAATTTAGCTAACGACTATATTTCACACACTACAAATTTATTAATAACACCCATGACTAATTTTGCATCTGGAAGTTTGTACCTCTTCAGTTAAGTTCAGTTCAGTCACTCAGTTGTGTCCAACTATTTGCGACGATATGAAATGCAGCACGCCAGTTTTCCCTGTCCATCACCAAATCTTGGAGGTTACTCAAACTCATTTCTATCGTGTTGGTGATGCCATCCAACTATTTCATACCCAGTCATCCCCTTCTCCTCCTTTCTTCAGTCCTTCCCAGAATCAGGTTCTTTCTCAGTGAGTCAGAACTTTGCATCAGGTGGCCAAAGTATTGTAGTTTCAGTTTCATCATCAGTCCTTCCAATGAATATTAAGGACTTATTTCCTTTAGGATGGACTGATTGGATCACCTTGCAGTCTAAGAGACTCTCAGGAGTATTCTCTAACACCATAGATCAAAAGCATCAATTCGTCAGCACTCAGCTTTCTTTATGATTCAAATCTCACATCCATACACGACTACCAGAAAAAACATAGCTTTGACTAGACAGACCATTGTTGGCAAAGTAATGTCTCCACTTTTGATATTCTGTCTAGGTTGGTCATAGCTTTTCTACTGAGGTGCAAGCACTTTTTAATTTCATGCCTACAGTCACCATCTGCAGTGATTTTGGAACCCCCCCAAAATAAAGTCTCTCACCGTTTCCATTGTTTCCCCATCTATTTGCCATGAAGTGATGGTATCAGATGCCATGATCTTAGTTTTTGGATGTTTAAAGTCAGTTTTTAAAATTCTCCTCTTTCACTTTCATCAAGAGCCTCTTTAGTTCTCTGTTTTCTGCAATAAGGGTAGTGTCATCTGCATATCTAAGGTTATTGATATTTCTCCCAGCAATCTTGATTCCAGCTTGTGCTTCATCTAGTCCAGCATTTCTCATGATGTACTCTGCATATAAGTTAAATAAGCAGGGTGACAATATACAGCCTTGATGTACTCCTTTTCTGATTTGGAACCTGTCTGTTGTTCCAAGTCCAGTTCTAACTGAATTTTTTTGACCTGCATGCAGATTTCTTAAGAGGCAGGAACAAAGGTCTGGTATTCCCATCTCTTGAATAATTTTCCACAGTTTGTTGTGATTCACACCGTCAAAGGCTTTGGTGTAGTCAATACAGCAGAAATACACGCTTTTCTGAAACTCTCTTGCTTTTTGATAATCCAGTGGATGTTGACAATTTGATCTCTGATTTCTCTGCCTTTTGTAATTCCAGCCTGAACATCTGAAGTTCTTGGTTCATATACTGTTGAAGCCTGGCTTGGAGAATTTTGAGCATTACTTTGCTAGCGTGTGAGATGAGTGCAATTTTGTGGTAATCGAGTATTCTTTGGAATTGCCTTTCTTTGGAATTAGAATAAAAACTGACCTTTTTCAGTCCTGTGGCAACTACTGAGTTCTCCAAATTTACTGGCATATTGAGTGCAGCACTTTCACAGCATCATCTTTTAAGATTCAAATAGCTCAATTGGAATTCCATCACCTCCACTAGCTTTGTCCATAGTGGTGCTTCCTAGGGCCCACTCGACTTCACATTCTAGGATGTCTGGCTCTACATGAGTGATAACACCATTGTGGTTATCTGGGTCTTGAAGATCTTTTTTTTGTACAGTTCTTTGTATTGTTGCCACCTCTTCTTAATATCTTCTGCTTCTGTTAGGTCCACGCCATTTCTGTTCTTTATTGTGCCCATCTTTGCATGAAACGTTGCCTTGGTATCTCTGATTTTCTTGAAGAGAACTCTCATCTTTCCTGTTCTGTTGTTTTCCCCTATTTATTTGCACTGATCACTGAAAAGGCTTTGTTATCTCTCCTTGCTAATCTTTGGAACTCTGCGTTCAAATGGGTATATCTTTCCTTTTCTCCTTTGCCTTTTGCTTATCTTCTTTTCTCTTTCTGGTCTCCTCAGACAACTAATTTGCCTTTTTGCATTCCTTTTTCTTTGCTTGTTCTGGGTCACTGCCTCCAGTACAATGTCACAAACCTCCATCCATAGTTCTTCAGGCACTCTGTCTATCAGAGCTAATCCCTTGAATATATTTCTCACTTCCACTGCATAATTGTAAGGGATTAGATTTAGGTAATATCTGAATGTTCCAGTGGTTTTCCCTACTGTCTTGATTTTAAGTTTGAATTTGGCACAAGGATTTTATGATCTGAGCCACAGTCAGGTACCAGTCTTGTTTCTGCCTGCTGATTGTATAGAGCTTCTCCATCTTTGGCTACAAAGAATATACTCAATCTGATATCAGTATTGACCATCTGGTGATGTCCATGTGTAGAGTCTTCTCTTGTGTTATTGGAAAGGGTTTTTCTATGATCAGTGTGTTCTCTTGGAAAAACCCTATTAGCCCTTGCCCTGCTTAATTTTGTACTCCTAGGCCAAATTTGCCAGTTACTCCAGGCAAATTTTTATCTCTTTCCTCCTCTTTCCACTCTTCCATCTAGAAAACACCTATTTGTTTTCTGCATCTATGGCCCTTTTTATGTTTTTTATATCTGACCATTTGTTTTGTTTTTCATATTCCAAATATGAATATATGCATGCTAAGTTGCTTCAGTTGTGTCCAGTTCTGTGACTCTCTAGACCTAGGTCATCAGGTTCCTCTGTCTGGGATTCTCCAGGCAAGGGTTACTGTGCCCTTCTCTTGGGATCTCTTGAACATAGTGATTGAACCTGCATCTCTTATAACTCCTGCATTGTCAGGCATGTTCTTTATCACTAGCACCACCTGGGAAGCCCATTCCAAATATAAGTGAAATGAAAAAGCATTTGTCTTTCTCTTTCTGAGGTATTTCACTTTGCATGATATCCTTTTGGTCCACCGATATTGTTGTAGATGGCAAGATTTTATTCATTTTTATGGCTGAGTAATATTCAATCATGTAGTTATATACTACATTTTTAAACCCACTCATCACTATGTGATGGACACATAGACTCCTTCCATATCTTGGCTATTATAAATAATGCTATTTTAATAATGTAATATATTGCTAATAATACATTATTAATGTAATAATGTAATAATACTGGCAATTCTAACTATGAACATTGGGGCACATGGATAATTTCTAATTAGTGTTTTTATTTAATTTGGATAAACACCTAATATTTCTATTTTTAATTTTTGAGGAATCTGTGTACTGTTTTCCATCATGGCTGTACCAATTTATATTCCCACCCAGAGTGAATAAAACTATCCCTTTTTCCACATCCTTGCCAACACTTCTTGTTGGTTGTCTTTTTATGGTATTCATTCTGATAAGTGTGAATTGATATCTCATTATGAGAGAGTCATTTCCTAGGCAGGTTGATAAGAAGTCTAGGGATCCCCAAGGAGAGGGGTCTGGAATCCTCAAGGAGGAAGAAAGGACAAACTTATTTCTCTACATTCCTTAGGATTATATAACAATGTATTCTGCCTGAGGGCAGTCTCTGGATTAAACCTCTTTACAAGGATTATATAACAGCAATGTATTATGTATTCTGCCTGAGGACAGTCTCTGGATTAAATCTTCTGGCTAATTCTGTTATCTTAAAATGTAAATTATGGGAGTAGGTCTGGTGAGGTCTTTGCAACCTCCAGACCTTCTTTGGATTAGTCGGAGGATATATAAACTCATTGCTAAAATTAACAAGTGGGTACTCTTTCTACCCCCTTCTGATGCCTATGTCAGAAGCTTTCTCTATCTCCTTTATACTTTAATAAAACTTTATTACACAAAAGCTCTGAGCGATCAAGCCTCATCTCTGGCCCCGGATTGAATTCTTCTCCTCCGGGGGCCAAGAATCCTGGCGTCCTGATTCAACAACAACCTTTCAATTATTGACTTGAAAATTGATGTCACATTTGCAAATTAAAGCTCAAATTGATTTGCATTTCCCTGTTTGGTAATGCTGAGCGTTTTCTCATGTGCCAATTGGCCATCTGTATTTCTTTCTTAGTAAATGTCTATTATGATCCTTTTGCCCAATCTTAATCATGCTTTTTAATATATATATTGAGTTGTGTGAGTTTGTTGTATATTTTGGATCCTAACACCTGATCATATATATATTTTCCAAATCTTCTCCTGCTCAGTAGATGGCCTTTTCATTTTCTTGGTAGTTTCCTTCAGTGTAAAAGAGCTTATTAGTTTGATATAGTTTCATTTGTTTATTTTTGCTTTTGTTTCTGTTGCCTGAGAAGACATATCTAAAATCATATTACAAAAACCAATGTCAAAGCACATACTGCTTGGGTTTTCCTCTAAAAGTTGTATGCTTAGAAGTTTTCCACTCACATTTTTTATCTATTTAGAATTTATTTTTGTGCATTCTATGACACAGTAGTTCAGTTTTCCTAACACCATTTATTGAAGAGGCTGTCATTTTCCAATGCTATATTTTTGCCTCTATTGTCACAGATAATTGCCCATATGAGCCTGGATTCATTTCTGAGCTCTCTCTTGTTCCATTGATATATATTTCTGTTTTTCTGCCTTTACCACACAATCTTTTGAAACTATCAAAACTTTGTACTACAGGCTGAAGTCAGGGAGGTTCATACCTCCAGTTCTATTTTCCTTTCTCAAGGTTGTTTGTCTATTCAGGTTCTTTTGTGTTTCTAAACAGATTTTAGAATTCCTTGTATTAGTTCCTTGAAAAAAAAATTCCATTAGCATTTGATAGGATTTAATTATATCTGTAGATTACCTTGGGTAGTATGGTCATTTTCACAATATTAACTCTTCCAATCTGTGAACAAGGGATATCTTTCCATATGTGTTGTCTTCAGTTTCTCTCAGTGTAAAAATTCATTGAATATAGGTAGTTTACCTCCTTTGTAAGCTTATTTCTAGGTAGAATATTATTTTTGATGCAAAGACAAATGATTGTTTTCTTAATTTCTCTTTCTGATAGTCCATTGTTAGAATTTAGAAAGACAACAGATTTCTGTGTATTAATTTTGTATCCTGCAAATTTACTGAATATGCTGATGAGCTGAGTAGTTTACTGGGAGCATATTTAGGATTTTCTATGTATTAAACATCATCCAAAAACAATGACAGGTTTGCTCCTTCCTTGCCAACATCAGTTCAGTTCAGTTGCTCAGTAGTGCCCAAGTTCTTGTGACCCCATGAACCACTGCATGCCAGGCCTCCCTGTCCATCATCAACTCCCACATTCTACACAAACCCATGTCCATTGAGTCAGTGATGCCATCTAACTATCTCATCCTCTGTTGTCCCCTTCTCCTCCTGCCTTCAATCTTTCCCAGCATCAGGGTATTTTCAAATGAATCAGCTCTTTGCATCAGATGGCCAAAGTATTGGAGTTTCAGCTTCAACATCAGTCCTTTCAATGAACACCCAAGACTGATCTCCTTTAGGGTGGACTGGTTGGATCTCCTTGCAGCCTAAGGGACTCTCAAGAGTCTTCTCCAACACCACAGTTCAAATGCATCAATTCTTCTGTGTTCAGCTTTCTTTTTAGTCCAACTCTTACATCGATACATGACCACTGGAAAAACCATAGCCTTCACTAGACCTTGCCAACATAAAGTCCTTTTATTTCTTTTTCTTATCTGATTGCTATGTCTAGGATTTCCAATACTATGTTGAATGAAAGTTGAAGCAAGATCTTCCTTGTCTTGTTCTTAAATTCAAAGGAAATATTTTCAGTTTTTTGCCACTGAATATGATATTAGCTGTGGGCTTGTCATGTATGGCCTTTATTATGTTAAGGTCAGTGCAGTTCAGTCACTCAGTTGTGTCTGATTCTTTGTGACCCCATGGACTGAAGCATGCCAGCCTTCTCTGTCCATCACCAACACCCAGAGCTTACCCAAACTCATGTCTATTGAATCAGTGAAGCCATACAACCATCTCATCCTCTGTCATACCTGTCTCCTCCTGCCTTCAGTCTTTCCCAGCATCAGGGTCTTTTCCAGTGAGACAGTTCTTTGCATCAGGTGGCCACAATATTGGAGTTTCAGCTTCAGCATCAGTCCTTCCAATGTATATTCAGGACTAATTTCCTTTAGGATTGATTGGTTGGATCTCCATGCAGTCCAAGGGACTCTCAAGAGTCTTCCCCACACCACAGTTAAGGTATGTTCCCTCTATACTCACTTTCTGGACAGTTTTTATGCAAAATCAATGCTGATTTTTGTAAAAGCTTTCTTCTGAATCTACTGATGTAATT
This sequence comes from Nanger dama, assembly GCA_917880005.1. Lineage (NCBI taxonomy): Eukaryota > Metazoa > Chordata > Mammalia > Artiodactyla > Bovidae > Nanger > Nanger dama. Next base: position 99,688,764 of record CAKJTW010000001.1, read on the forward strand.
ATGTAATTGTATTATAAATTTGTTAATGTGGCACATCATATCATATGTGAATATTGAACCATTCTTGGATCGCTGGAATACATCCAACTACAGACTTGATGAGTCTCAGTGGAGCAGTTCCTTTTGCTGGCTGCTCTTGAAGTGTCTCAGACAGAGTAACAGGGTGACTGATATGGTAACTGGTGCTGAATGTCTGGCACTTTACTGCCTCGTTTCTCTCCATGCATATATGGAGTATATATTTAGTGTCTCATCCTCCAGGGCCTTTCCCCATGGCGTCCCCTATCTCCAGAAAGAAGCCTGGACTTCATGAAAGGTGGTTCAGGACTACAAGAGAGCATTCCTATACAGAATATTACTTTAAAAAATGAGGGGGAGGCAAAAGTTTCCAAGACAATTAAAGGTTGGATACGAAACTAGCCGAGACTAGTTTCTACTTTATTCTTTTGGTAAAACAGACTAGAATCAACTAGAATGAATGTGGTAGGGGACCACATAAATGTATGAACACTGGAAAGCTAATTGACCATAAATTAACAGCCTACTATACTTGCTGTTATTACTATCAGTTACTTTGTTCTTACCAAGATTCAGTTAGAGCTTGAAGATGACTTTACAAGTTGTACATCTCAAGTTGTAGTTTTAAGGCATTTTGAGAAGGTGAAAAGCTGGGAGAGGAGGAGAAAATGGAAAAGAGGGGGAAAAGTAAGGAAAATGAAAGGTCAAAAATCATTATTTGTAGATGCTGCTGCCAGGTGTCAATAAAGGACCAAGATGGAAGATGAACCTTTCTTGAGATTTATTAGCATCTAGAAAAAGTTCAGCAGCAAATTTGTATTGCCAAAATTTGACAGAATAGGCAAATATTCAGTGGGAGCAGGGTGCTTGATGAAACCACAAGGATACGAAAAGAATAACATTATTGGGAATTATCAAAAGCCAAAAAAATGCTGTTCAGAATATAAATGCTTTAGGAAAGCAAACTAATACATCATTATCATAAAAATGTGATAGAAATTATTTCAGGGTAGTGTTTTTATAACTAAAACTAGAATAATGTGCATGAAAAAATGAAGAGCTCCTGCATTGGATAATGAAAGCTCTTAAATAGTAGTTCGAACTAGTTAAAATATTTGAATTTATTTATTTGACTGTAGTAGCATTCAGAATTTGCATATCCATAATTGTTAAAACATGTCAAAACATATCTCAAAATACTTTCACTCTAACAATAATTTTGTTGAGGTTAAAAAGTTATAGGAAGTCTTATTGTTTCATCCAAGAGAGTATGATCTTTTTTATACTGCTACACTTAGAACATTTTTGACAAGTCTATTGATTTCAGAGTCTCATAGAACAATTCCCTTAATGCTACACATGAGGAAGCTTATGTCTTCAAGTATTTTAGTTAAAAAACAGTTAAGTGCAATATTTTCTGCTGCTGTTCTTAGATTGTTTTAAGTGTTAAAGTAAGAAGAAATATTTAAAATAACTCAGTCTTAAGGTAATACCACTAAATATATGGGCTATAATAAAGTATAATATTTTAGGTGTTTTAGAAAAATAGCATGAAAAAAATTTAAAGTATTTTAAGTTCAGTTAAGTTGCTCAGTATGTTCGACTCTGAGAACCTACAGACTGCAGCACCCCAGGCCTCACTATCCAACACCAACTCCTAGAGCTCGCTCGAACTCATGTCCATCAAGTCAGTGATGCCATCCAACCATCTCATCCTCTGTCATCTTCTTCTCCTACTGCTTTCAATCTTTCCCAGCATCAAGGCCTTTTCCAATGAGTCAGTTCTTTACATCAGCTGGCCAAAATCTTGGAGCTTCAGCTTCAGCATCAGTCCTTACAATGAATATTCAGGGCTTTAGGATGGACTTGTTGGATCTCCTTGCAGTCCAAGGGACTCTCAAGAGTCTTCTCCAATGCCACAGTTCAAAACCATCAATTTTTCAGCACTCAGCTTTCTTTATGATCCAACTCTCACATTTATACATGACGACTGGAAAATCCATAGCTTTGACTAGACAGACCTTTGTTGACAAAGTACTATCTCTGCTTTTTAATATGCTATCTAGGTTAGTCACAGCTTCTATTCCAAGGAGCAAGTGTCCTTAAATTTCATAGCTGTAATCACCATCTGCAGTGATTTTGGAGCCCAAGAAAATAAAGTCTGTTACTCTTTCCCCATCTCTTTGCCATGAAGTGATGAGACCAGATGCCATGGTCTTAGTTTTCTGAATGTTGAGTATTAAGCCAAGTTTTTCACTCTCCTCTTTCACTTCATCAAGAGGCCCTTTAGTTCTTCTTTGCTTTCTGCCATTAAGTCTAGCATCATCTGCATATCTGATGTTATTGATATTTACCCTGGGAATCTTGATTCCAGCTTTTTGCTTCATCCAATCCAGAATTTCTCGTGATGTGCTCTGCATATAACTTAAATAAGCAGGGTAACAATATATAGCCTTGACATACTCCTTTCCTGAGTCTGTTGTTCCATGTCCAGCTCTAACTGCTGCTTCTTGACCTGCATACAGATTTCTCAGAAAGCAAGTCAGGTGGTGTGATATTCCCATCTCTTGAAGAATTTTCCACAGTTTGTTGTGATCCACACAGCCAAAGGCTTTGGCATAGTCAACAAAGCAAAAATAGATGTTTTTCTGGAACTCACTTGCTTTTTCAGTAATCCAACAGATACTGGCAATTTGATCTCTGGTTCCTCTGCTTTTCCTAATTCCAGCTTGAACATATGGAAGTTCATGGTTCATGTACTTTTAAAGCCTGGTTTGGAGAATTTTGAGCATTACGTTGCTAGTGTGTGAGATGAGTGCAATTATGTGGTAGTTGAGCATTATTCGGGATTGGAATAAAAAGTGACCTTTTCCAGTCCTGTGGCCACTGCTGAGTTTTCCAAATTTGCTAGCATATTGAATGCAGCACTTTCACAGCATCATCTTTTAGGATTTGAAATAGCTCAACTGGAATTCCATCACCTCGACGAGCTTTGTTCATAGCGATGCTTCCTAAGGCCCACTTGATTTTGCATTCCAGGATGTCTGACTCTAGGTGAGTGATCATACCATCGTGATTATCTGGGTCATGAAGATCTTTTTGTATACTTCTGTGTATTCTTGTCACTTCTGCCACGCCATTTCTGTCCTTTATTGTATCCCTCTATTTTGTTTTTCTTAATTATATTTTTATTTTTTCTTATTTGACAAGTAATTAAAAAATAGTCTTTTACTTAGTCTCCAATCTTAGATGTAGAGAAAAAGAATGGAAGAAATTGAACATTATATTGTTATTTCTATTTGAAATAATTCACAGCTATAAAAATACTTGTAAAAATAAAATCAAATAATAAAATTTTAAAACTTTAAATTCTCATACATGATTTCTATATAAAGTTATTATATATGTAATGTCTATTGTCTACTACAAAATGATATTTTCATAAATATCTAAATTTATCTGTATTTAATATACTTATAAGCATTTTGTTTGTGATTCCTCTGCTATTCCCAAATAAACTCATCTTTTTGAGCTTGCCTCATTTTACCTCTTTATTTTGGTGAACAACAACATAACTTGTTCAGTGTTTGTTTTTATTTATAAGATTTTATTTTTCTAGGATTTTTAGGTTTATAACAGAAATTGAGAGCAAGGTATAGAGATTTCCCATATACCAGATGACCTATACATGCATAGCCTCCCTAGTTATCAACATCAGTATAAGTCACCAGAGAGTGTTTTCTTTTTAAACCAAGAAAGAGCTATGACTGATACCTCAAAATCACCCAAAGTCAATAGTTTACATATGGGTTCACCCTTGGTATTCATGGGTTTGGACAAATGTATAATGACATGTATCTATTATTACAAGATCATACAGAGTATTTTCACTGTTCCTAATATCTGTGCTCAAGCTACTCATCTATTCATACCACTAGCAACCACTCATCTTGTTTTCCCTATAGTTTTGCCTTTTCCTGAGTGTCATATAGTTGAAACCATATAGTATGTATCCTATTAGGATTGGCTTTATCACTTAGAAATATGCATTTAATTTCTTCGTGTCTTTTCATGGCTTGGTAGCTCTTTTTTTTTTTTTCAATGGTGAATAGTATTCCATTATCAAGATGTACCACCATTTGTTTATACATGTACCTACTGAAGGAGATCTTCTTGCTTCTAAATTTTGTCAATTAAGAATAAACTTGCTATAAATATCCTTGTACAGGTGTTAGTATGGATATAAGTTTTCAACTCCTTTGAGTAGAAACCTAGGCATGCAATTGCTGGGCGTGGTAAAAGTGTGTTTAGTTTTATAGGTAATCCTCAAACTGTCTTTCAAAATGGCTGTAACATTTTTCATCCCCACCAGCAATGAATGAACGGTCCTGCTGCTCCACATCCTCCCCAGTATTTGGGTATTGTCTGTGTTCTGGATTTTAGCAATTCTAATACATGTATAATAGTATTTCAATATGGTTTTAATTTAGCATTTCTCTTATGACATGCAGTATGAAGCAACTTTTGGAACAGTTTTAATTTTGTTAAAATATATAAAATTTTGGAGGTAACAATTTTTAAAAATAATTATTGAATTATAACTTGTGAAGTTCCATCTACAATGCCAAATATTTTAATGACTATGGGCAATTCTTGGCCTCCATAATTCTGCAAATTTAGATTACAATTTTGATGATAGAAATCTAAGATTTCATAACTCTTAAGGATTTGACACAAGATGGAACATGATTGGCATTTTAACTGTAAACCTCATGTGTTGGTGGTGGTTTAGTTTCTCAGTTCTGTCTTACTCTTTGCAACCTCTATGCAGTGGAGTAAAATTATTTACAATTAATTTAAGAAAAAAAAACATGTAAATCATGGTGGATTGTAATTGACTGAAATTCCAATTAACTGGCTACTGATACCTCTATTTAATAGCATTATGTAAGACTGTGAGCCATTTTCCTAACAAGTCCTAAGTAATTTTCTGTTTTACTAATATTGTTTTCTCAACTGCATTGGTTTTCCCTGATAGCTCAGTTGATAAAGAATCTGCCTGCAATGCAGGAGACCCTGGTTTGATTCCTAGGTCAGTGAGATCTGCTGGAGAAGGGATATACTATCCACTTCAATATTCTTGGACTTTCTTGTGGCTTAGCTAATAAAGAATCCACCTGCAATGTGGGAGACCTGGGTTTGATCCCTGGGTTGAGAATATCCCCTGGTGAAGGGAACAGCTACCCACTCCAGTATTCTGACCTGGACAATTCCACAGTCCATTGGATTGCAAAGAGTCGGACACGATTGAGTGACTTTCACTGATTTTCCAAGTACTGGTTTTCAGTCCCTTAATCAAATCATCAATTCAATGGTTAGCATATTTTCAAGGCAAGTACCAAAATGAAGATTTTTGTTGAATAAATATATTTTCCTAATGTTACTCTAGATATGCAGAATAAACCTATGAAAACTATAATCCTTAAGAAATTAAAAATTGTGAGTTTCAAAGATCCTGAATAATCATTACTTAGCTTTACAATTCACGTGTTAGTTATAATCTCATGCCATCATCTCACAATTTAAGGTAAAGAGCTAAATCTATCAGATACTAATTGATATGCCCAAACTAGCAGACCTAATAACAAAAATATTTTTTCAACTGTATATGGACATAGATGTACTGAAATATTTCATGTTTGGGCAAATGTCAAAAAGTTTTTCTTACTCAGTTTTACTTAGGTAAAGTTGACAGAAAACACTGTAGAAGTTTAAGGTACATAACATAATGAATTGATTTATATATATGAATATTGTAGGTTACCATTATGTCTAACATCTATAACCTAATAAATATGGATAAATATACATAGCGTTAGAAAATGTTCTAATCTTATTCTTTTGTATATATAGCAGTCTGGTTTTAACAGCAACACTTACTGAATTTCCTCATTGTATAGTATTGATTTCTTTGCCATAGATTAACTGACCATATGGAACAATAGACCGGTTGTAAATAGAAAAAGGAGTATGTCAAGGCTGTATATTGTCACCCTGCTTATTTAACTTCTATGCAGAGTACATCATGAGAAATGCTGGGCTGGAAGAAGCACAAGCTGGAATCAAGATTGCCAGGAGAAGTATTAATAACCTCAGATATGCAGATGACACCACCCTTATGGCAGAAAGTGAAAAGGAACTAAAAAGCCTCTTGATGAAACTGAAAGAGGAGAGTGAAAAAGTTGGCTTAAAGCTCAACATTCAGAAAACGAAGACCATGGCCATCTGGTCCCATCACTTCATGTGAAATAGATGGGGAAACAGTGGAAACAGTGTCAGACTTTATTTTGGGGGGCTCCAAGATCACTGCAGACGGTGACTGCAGCCATGAAATTAAAATATGCTTACTCCTTTTAAGAAAAGCTATGACCACCCTAAACAGCATATTCAAAAGCAGAGACATTACTTTGCCAACAAAGTACAAATTTTAAAATGTTTTCTTCTATTTCTGTGGAAAATGCTATTGATAATTTCGCAAGGGTTGTATTGAATCTGTAGATTGCCTTGAGAAGAATACTGATTTTGAGACTATTGATTCTTCTAACTCAATAACATGGCATATCTTCCATCTTTTTGTGTTATCTTCAGTTTTTAAGTTAGCATCTTATAGTTTTAGGAGTACAGATATTTTGCCTCCATAAGTAGAATCATTACTAGGTATTTTATTCTTTTTGTTGCAATGATAAATAAGATTGTTTCCTTATTTTCCTTTTCTGCTCTTTCATTTTTAGCATTTAGAAATGCAACAGACTTATGTGTATTTTCTATCATACAACTCTGTGGAATTCATTGAGTTCTAGTAATTGGTACATTTTAAAGATTTTCTATGTATATTAACATGTCATTTGTAAATAGTGACATATTTACATCTTCTTTTCCAATTTATATTAGTTGTATTTCTTCTATGATTGTTATGGCAAGTACTTCCAAAACTGTGCTGAATAGGAGTGGTGAAAGTAGACATCCTTATATTGTTTCTGATCTTAGGGGAAGTGATTTCAGTGTCTCACTATTAGAAATGATTTTTGCTGTGGGTTTGTCAATATATGGCCTTTATTATATTGAGGTTGTCACCCTGCTTATTGTCACCCTGCTTATTTAACTTATATCTAGAGTAAATCATGAAAAATGCTGAGCTGGATGAAGCACATGCTGGAATCATGATTGCCAGGAGAAATGTCAATAACCTCAGATAAGCAAGAGACACTGCACTTGGGGCAGAATACGAAGAACTAAAGAACCTCTTGATGAAAGTGAAAGAGGAGAGTGAAAAAGTTGGCTTAAAACTCAACATTCAGAAAACTAAGACCATGGCATCTGGTCCCACCACTTCATGGCAAATACATGGGGAAACAATGGAAATAGTGACAGACTTCATTTTCTTGGGCTCCAAAATCACTGCAGATGGTGACTGCAGCTCTGAAATTAAAAGACACTTGCTCCTTGAAAGAAAAGCTATGACCAACCGACAAAGCACATTAAAAAGCAGAGATATTACTTTGCCAACAAAGGTCCATCTAGTCAAAGCTATGGTTTTTCCAGTAGTCATAAACAGATATGAGAGTTGGACTATAACAAAAGCTGAGTACTGAAGAATTGGTGCTTTTGAACTGTTGTGTTGGAGAAGACTCTTGAGAGTCCTTTGGACAGCAAGGAGATCCAACCAGTCCATCCTAAAGGAAATCAGTCCTGAATATTCATTGGAAGGACTGATGCTGAAGCTGAAACTCCAACAGTTTGGTCACATGATGTGAAGAACTGACTCACTGAAAAAGACCCTGATTCTGGGAAAGACTGATGGCAGGAGGAGAAGGGGACAACAGAGAATGAGATGGTTGGATGGCATCACCAACTCACTGTACATGAGTTTGAGTAAGCTCTGGAAGTTGGAATGGACCGGGAAGACTTGTGTGCTGCAGTCCATGGGGTAGTAGATTCCAACACAAGTGAGTAACTGAACTGATATTGATGTAGGTTCCTTCTATGTGCAATTTCTGGAGAGTTTTAATCATAATTGGTTGTTGAATATTGTCAAAAATTTTCTGCATCCATTGAGAAGATCGTATGTTATTTTTTAATTTTTAATTTGGTCTATCACATTGATTAATTTGTGTATACTGAATAATCCTTGCATTCCTGGGATAAAACTCATATGATTCTAGTGTATGGTTCTTTCAATGTGTTGCTGGATTCTATATGCTACTGTTGTGTTGAGGATTTTTGCATCTATGTTCATTAGTGATACTGGTCTATAAATTTATTTTTGATTTTTTTTTTTCAGGTTTTGCTATTAGCATGATGGTGGCCTTATAGAACAGATTTGGGAGTGTTCTTCCCTCTGCTGTTTTTTTTTTTTTTTTTTAAGTGTTAGAAGAATAGGTGTTAGCTTATCACTGCATGTTTGATAGAATTCCCCTATGAAGTCATCTGATCCTGGAGATTTGTTCACTGACTTCACTACTTGTGATTGGTTTGTTAAAATTTTCTAATTCTTCTTGGTTCTGTCTTGGAAGGTTTTACCTTTCCAAGAATACATACATTTTTTTCAGGTTGTCCATTTTATTAGCATATACTTGGTTGTAGTAATCTCTTATGTTAGTTGTGATTTCTCCATTTTTATTTCTAATTTTATTAATTTGAGTCCTCTCCAGTTTTTTTTTTCCTTTAGGAGTCCAGCTAAAGCTTTATTAATTTTGTTTATCTTCTCAAAGAACCATTTTACTTTTATTGATATTTGCTGTTGATTTCTTAATTTCAGTTTTATTTATTTCTGCTCTTATCTTTATGATTCTTTCCTTCCACTGACCAGATTTCTTTGTTCTTCCTCCTCTAACTGCTTTAGATTAGATTGTTTACTTGAGATTTTATTTTGTTTTGTTTTCTGAGGTGAGATTGAATGTAATACGCTTCCTCTTACAACTGCTTTTGCTGTGTCTCATAGGTGTTGGGTGATCATGTTTTTATTGTCATTTTTTCTAAATGTTTATTTATTTACTCTTTAATTTACATAGTTATGACTTGGTTATTTAGCAGTGCACTGTTTGCCTCAGTACATTTGTGTGTGTGTGTTTTAACATTTTTCCCCCTGTGATTGATTTCAAGTCTTATAGCATTTGCATCAGAGAAGATTCCTGATACAATTTCAATTTTCTTAAGATTTCCAAACTTGGTTTGTGGCTCAAAGTGTAGCATATCCTAGAGAATGTTCCTAGTACAGTTGTGAAGAAAGTATACTCTGCTTTAATATTTAATTGATATTTATAGGACATTAATTGAGTTAAATGAATCTGATCTATTGTGCTATTTGGAGGGTGTATTTGTTGTTGTTCAGCCACTAAATTGTGTCCAACTCCTTGTGACCCCATGGATTGCAGCACTCCAGGCTCCCCTCTCCTTCACCATCTCCTCGAGTTTGTACAGACTCACATCCATTGAGTCAGTGATGCTGTCTAACCATTTCATCCTCTGCTGCCCCCTTCCCCTTTTGCCTTCAATCTTTCCCAACACCAGGGTCTTTTCCAGTGAGCTGGCTCTTCATATCGGGTAGCCAAACTATTGGAGCTTCAGCTTCAGCATCTGTCCTTCCAATGAACATTCAGGGTGGATATCCTTTAGGATTGACCCGTTGGATCTCCTTGCTGTACAAGGGACTCTCAAGAGTCTTCTTCAGCATCATAATTCAATGTAGCAAGTCTTTTTTTTTTAAGTTTCAATATTAAGGTTTATTTTCTTTTTCCTCTAGAATGAGGTTAAGTAACAACTTAAATAATTTTCCAGATGTATAAATGTACATCCATTCGGAACAAACATTACTGCTCAAAAGTGGCTAAGAAATATTTTGCATGTAATAAATATATTCTATGTTTAGGTTAACAGGCACCATCTCAAGATCAAAAAGTTTTTTTAAACAATAAATAAATTACATTCAAGAAAACAAAGTATTTATATCTGAAGTATGATATATCCTTAAATGTTTTTCTTCATATATAGCACCCAAACTTCCAAACTGTCTAGAAAGTAGCTTCTAAAATATAACCCATACCTTAAGTCATAAAAATAAAAGGCAAAAAAAAAAATCAATTTAAGACAAAACTTACAGTTTATATTAATTCCCCATTCAATAAAATATCAATTGTCAATTTATTAAATGAACTGTAAATATGCAATGTTAGTGCTCAAATCTGAAATATATATTTTCAAAAGTCACTCTTTCTCAAAGTATTTAAAATATTGCGTCTCTGGTGGCAAACCTGAAAACTATCATTTTATTTCTCTGGTTTTCATACTTCCACTCTCAACCCTATCCTTTAATTCTTTAACAGTCAACCAGTTTGTTTATTTATTTTTCTTTTTTTCTTTTTGGAGTAAATACACTATATCCCAAACACAAATACTGACAATACTCCTTGGTAAACAAGGAAATCCCCAAACAGTTCAAGCCTATAGCTTCACTCCCAAAGTGTGGCACAGGCTAAATGATAAGGAAAAAAACAATCAATGGCCCTTATTGATGCAATCAGAATGCTCCTGAGAGTCCACAATTGTTTTGAGAATTTGCTGATGTACTCCTGAAGAAAGTTTCAACACACTTTTCAGACAAATATCAAAGAATAAGTCTTTGATTAATTTCTGCCAAGGCGACTGAAAACACGAAAGGCTTTTCATCAGAGAGGTTAGCATAGATGTCAATTTCCTTTTCCTGTTTCTCTCTTTCTTCCTCATGTTTTTTAGCAGATGCACTTTTAGGTCTTCCTCTTCCTCGTCTGATATGATCTGAATGGATGTTACTTCAAGACCTCTTTCTGTTTTCTAAATCTTTATTTACTGTAGAATTTATCTTCTCTCTCCTACTCTCTTTGTTCGCCTCCTTTTGGCCTTATGCTTGTTTTCTGTAGAAGATGGTGCTTTTTCTGGGTGTTTTGCATTTAAAAGTTTTCTGCTAATAAATATGTAACCACAGGGACATGATTTACATGCGACAGGATCCTGTTGGTCGCACTTGGGGCATGATTTGGTGGCCATCTTCACTTTCTTAGCTCGAGTTGCAGACATGCTTTTCTCAGGCGGCGGCGGCAGTGGCGGTGGTTCCCAATGTATCAAGTCTTTGTGCTTTATCACCTTTCCTTCTTTATCACCCAACTCTTACAACTGTATATGACTACTGGAAAAACCATAGCTTTGATTATATGGACCTTTGTTGGCAAAGTGATTATCTTGCTTTATTAATACACTGTCCAGATTTCCCATAGTGTTCCTTCTAAAGAGAAAGTGTTTTTGTTTGTTTGTTTGTTTGTTTGTTTTTAATTTCCTGGCTGCAGTCACTGTCTGCAGTGATTTGGGAGCCCAAGAAAATAAAATCTGTCACTGCTTCCACTTTTCACATTCTATTTCACATGAAGTGATGAAACCAGATTCCATGGTCTTAGTTTTTTAATGTTGAAATTCAAACCAGTTTTTTTTTTTTTTTAACCGTCCTCTTTCACCCTCATGAGGAGGCTCTTTAGTTCCTCTTCACTTTCTGCCATTAGAGTGCTATTATCTTCACATCTGAGGTTGTTGATATTTTTCCTGGAAATCTTTTCTTTTTATTAACATATCTTTGTTTTGGACTAGATATAAAAATTCATATACATAGTCAATATGGAAATATTTTTTTTTATTTTTAAAAATTAATTTATTTTAATTGGAGGCTAATTATTTTAAAATATTGTAGTAGTTTTTGCCATACACTGACATCACTGCCGTGACTCAGCATGGGTGTACATGTGTTCCCCACCCTGAACCCCCTCCACCCTCCCTCCCCGTCCCATCCATCAGAGTCGTCCCAGTGCACCAGTCCTAAGTGCTCTTCTCATGCCTCGAACCTGGACTGGTGATCTATTTTACATATGGTAATATACATGCTTCAGTGCTGTTCTCCCAAATCATTCCATCCTTGCCTTCTCTCACAGAATACAAAAGTCTGTTCTTTACATTTCTTGCAATCTTGATTCCAACTTATGATTCAACATGGCATTTTGCATGACATATTCTGGATACATAGAGAAGGCAATGGCACCCCACCCCAGTACTCTTGCCTGGAAAATCCCATGGATGGATGGAGGAGCCTGATGGGCTGCAGTCCATGGGGTCGCTAAGAGTCTGACATGACTTGGTGACTTCACTTTCACTTTTCACTTTCATGAATTGGAGAAGGAAATGGCAACTCTCTCCAGTTCTTGCTTAGAGAATCCCAGGGATGAGGGAGCCTGGTGGACTGTCATCTATGGGGTCTCACATAGTCGGACATGACTGAAGAAACTTAGCAGCACCAGCAGCAACTCTGTATACACGTTAAATAAGCAGGGTGACAATATAAGACATCCTTGTTGGATGGATTTCTTTCCTAACTTAGAACCAGTTAGTCTTTCCACGTCTGGTTCTAATCCCTTATAATTATATCATACAGTGGAGGTGATGAGTAGGTTCAGGGGATTCAGTTCAGTTCAGTTCAGTCACTCAGTCATCTCCGACTCTTTGCAACCCCATGAGTGGCAGTACGGCAGGCCTCCCTGTCCGTCATCAACTCCCAGAATTCACTAAAACTCACGTCCATCGAGTCAGTGATGTCATCCAACCATCTCATCCTCTGTCGTCCCCTTCTCATCCTGCCCCAATCCCTCACAGCATCAGATTCTTTTCCAATAAGTCAACTCTTTCCATGAGGTGGGCAAAGTACTGGAGTTACAACTTTAGCATAATTCCTTCCAAAGAAAACCTAGGGATGATCTCTTTAGAATAGACTAGTTGGATTTCCTTGCAGGCCAAGGGACACTCAGGAGTCTTTTCCAAAACCACAATTCAAAAGCATCAATTCTTCGATGCTCAGCTTTCTTCACAGTCCAAATCTCTCATCCATACATGACCACTGAAAAAACCAAAGCCTTGACTCGATGGACCTTTGTTGGCAAAGTAATGTCTCTGCTTTTCAATATGCTATCTAGATTGGTCATAATTTTTCTTCCAAAGAGTAAGCATTTTTTTAATTTCATGGCTGCAGTCACCATCCGCAGTGATTTCGGAGCCCCCAAAATAAAGTCTGACACTGTTTCCCCATCTATTTCACATGAAGTGATGGGACTGGATGCCATGATCTTTGTTTTCTGAATGTTGAGCTTTAAGCCAACTTTTTCACTCTCCTCTTTCAGTTTCATCAAGAGGCTTTTTAGTTCCTCTTCACTTTCTGCCATAAGGGTGGTGTCATCTGCATATCTGAGATTATTGATATTTCTCCAGGCGATCTTGATTCCAGCTTGTGCTTCTTCCAACCCAGCATTTCTCATGATGTACTCTGCATATAAGTTAAATAAGCAGGGTGACAATATACAGCCTTGATGTTCTCCTTTTCCTATTTGGAACCACTCTGTTGTTCCATGTCCAGTTGCTTCCTGATGTGCATATAGGTTTCTCAAGAAGTAGGTCACGTGGTCTGGTATTCCCATCTCTTTCAGAATTTTCCACAGTTTATTGTGATCCACACAGCCAAACTTTGGCATAGTCAATAAAGCAGAAATAGATGTTTTTCTGGAACTCTCTTCCTTTTTCCATGATCTAGCAGATGTTGGCAATTTGATCTGTGGTTCCTCTGCCATTTCTAAAACTAGCTTGAACATCTGGAAGTTCATGGTTCACGTATTGCTGAAGCTTGACTTGGAGAATTCTGAACATTACTTTATTAGCATGTGAGGTGAGTGCAGTTGTGCGGTAGTTTGAGCATTCTTTGGCTTTGCCTTTCTTTGGGATTGGAATGAAAACTGACCTTTTCCAGTTCTGTGGCCACTAATGAATTTTCCAAATTTGCTGGCATATTGAGTGCAGCACTTTCAGAGCATCATCTTCCAGGATTTGAAATAGCTCAACTGGAATGCCATCACCTCCACTAGCTTTATTAGTAATGATGCTTTCTAAGGCCCACTTGCCTTCACATTCAAGGATGTCTGGCTCTAGGTAAGTGATCATACCATCATAATTATCTTGGTCATGTAGATCTTTTTTGTACAGTTCTTCTGTGTATTCTTGCCACCTCTTCTTAATATCTTCTGCTTCTGTTAGGTCCATACAATTTATGTCTTTTATCGAGCCTATCTTTGAATAAAATATTCCCTCAGTATCTCTAATATTCTTGAAGTGATCTCTAGTCTTCCCCATTCTGTTGTTTTCATCTACTTCTTCTCATTGATCACTGAGGAAGGTTTTCTTATCTCTTCTTGCTATTCTTTGGAACTCTGGGTTCAGGGATTAGGTCTGGTAAACAGAATACCTGAAGAACTATGGCCAGAGATTTGTTAACATTGTACAGAAGGCAGTCACCAAAACCATTCCAAAGAAAAAGAAATACAGGAATGCAAAGTGGTTGCTTGAGGAGTCTTTACAAATAGCCAAAGAAAAATTTTCCCTTGTAGCTCAGTGGGTAAAGAGTCTTCCTGAAAGGCAGGAGACCTGGGTTTGATTCTGGGGTTGGGAAGATCCCCTGGAGAGGGAAATGGCAATTCACTCCAGTATTCTTGTCTGGAGAATCCTAAGGATAGAGGAGCCTGGCAGGCTACAGGGTTGCAAGAGCCGAACATGACTTAGCAACTAAACCACCATCAAAGACAGAAGATAAATGACAGACAAGGGAAATACACCCAACTGAATGCTGAGTTTCAGAGAATAGCAAGGAGAGACAAGAAAGCTTTCTGAAATAAACCATGCAAATAAATGGAGGAAAACAACAGAATGGGAAAGAATATAGATATATTTAAGAAGATTGGAGATATCTAGGGAAAATTTCATACAAGGATAGACATGATAAAGGACAGAAATGGTAAGGACCTAACTGAAGCAGAAGACATCAAGATGAGATGGCAAGAATCCATAGAACTTTACCCCCTCCGCCTCCAAAAAAAGTCTTAATGACCTGGATAACCATGATGGTGTGGTCACTTATCTATAGTCAGACATCCTGGAGTGTGAAGTCACATGGGCCTTAGAAAGCATTACTACAAATAAAGCTGCTGGGAGGTGATAGACTTCCAGCTGAGCTATTTCAAATCCTCAAAGATGAAGCTGTTAAAGTGCTCCACTCAATAACAAATTTGGAAAACTCACCAATGGCCACAGGACTGGAAAAGGTCAATTATCTTTCTAGTCCTAAAGAAGGATAATTCCAAAGAATGTTCAAACAGTACATGGATGGAGGACTTCCAGAAGTACAACTGGATTTAGAAAATGCAAAAGAACCAGAGATTAAATTACCAGAACTTGCTGATTCATAGAGAAAGCACCCTACTCCAGTACTCTTGCCTGGAAAATCCCATGGGCAGAGGAGCCTGGTAGGCTGGGGTTGCTAATCTTTGGACAGGACTGAGCGACTTCACTTTCATGCATTGGAGAAGGAAATGGCAACCAACTCCTGTGTTCTTACCTGGAGAGTCCCAGGGACTGGGGAGCCTGATGGACTGTCGTCTGTGGGGTCACACAAAGTCGGATATGACTGAAGTGACTTAGCAGTAGTAGCAGTAGAGAAAGCAATGGAATTCCAAGAAAACATCTACTTCTGTTTCATTGACTACACAAAAACCTTTACTGTGTGGATCACACAAACTGCAAAAAACTATTCAAGTTGAGAATACCAAATTATATGCCAATAAAATGGACAACATGAAAGAAATGGACAAATTCTTAGAAAAGTACAACTTTCCAAAACTGAACCAGGAAGAAATAGAAAATCTTAACAGACTCATCACAAGCATGGAAATAGAAACTATAATCAGAAATCTTCCAGCAAACAAAAGCCCAGGTCCAGACAACTTCAAAGCTGATTCTACCAAAAATTTAGAGAAGAGCTAATACCTATCCTACTCAAACTCTTCCAGAAAATTTCAGAGGAAAGTAAATTTCCAAACTCATTCTATGAGGCCACCATCACTCTAATACCAAAACCTGACAAAGATGCCACCAAAAAAGAAAACTACAGGCCAATATCATTGATGAACATAGATGCAAAAATCCTTAACAAAATTCTAGCTATCAGAATCCAGCAACACATTAAAAAGATCATACACCATGACCAAGTGGGCTTTATCCCAGGGATGCAAGGATTCTTCAATATCTGCAAATCAATCAATGTAATATACCGCATTAGCAACCAATTTTTATTTTGAAAAATAAAAGCCATATGAGTATCTCAATAGATGCAGAGAAAGCCTTTGATAAAATTCAACATCCATTTATGATAAAAACTCTCAGAAAGCAGTAATAGAAGCAACATACCTCAACATAATAAAAGCTATATATGACAAATCCACAGAAAACAATATCCCTCAATGGTGAAAAATTAAAAGCATTTCCCCTAAAGTCAGGTGCCCACTCTCACTACTACTGCTCAACATAGTTTGGAAGTTTTGGCCACAGCAATCAGAGCAGAAAAAGAAATAAAAGGAATCCAAATTGGAAAAGAAGAAGTAAAACTTTCACTGTTTGCAGATAACATGATCCTCTACATAGAAAACCCTAAAGACTCCACCAGAAAATTACTAGAGCTAATCAATGAATATAGTAAAGTTTCAGGACATAAAGTCAACAAACAGAAATTCCTTGCATTCCTATACACCAACCATGAGAAAACAGAGAAATTAAGGAAACAATTCCATTCACCATTGCAACGAAAAGAATAAAATACTTAGGAATATATCTACTATAAAACACTGGTGAAAGAAATCAAAGAAGACACTAATAGATGGAGAAATATACATGCTTATGGATCAGAAGAATCAATATAGAGAAAATGATTATACTACCCAAAGCAATCTATAGATTCAATGCAATCCCTATCAAGCTACAAACAGTATTTTTCACAGAGCTAGAACAAATAATTTCACAATTTGTATGGAAATACAAAAAAACCTCAAATAGCCAAAACAATCTTGAGAAAGAAGAATGGAACTGGAGGAATCAACCTGCCTGATATCAGGCTCTACCACAAAGCCATAGTCATCAAGACAGTATGGTACTGGCACAAAGACAGAAATATAAATCAATGGAACAAAATACAAAGCCCAGAGATAAATCCATGCACCTATGGACACCTTATCTTTGACAAAGGAGTCAAGAATATACAATGGAGAAAAGACAATTTCTTTAACAAGTGGTGCTGGGAAAACTGGCCAACCACTTGTAAAAGAATGAAACTAGAACACTTTCTAACACCATACACACAAATAAACTGAAAATTGATTAAAGATCTAAATGTAAGACCAGAAACTATAAACCCTACAGGAGAACATAGGCAAAACACTCTCTGACATAAATCACAGCAGGATCCTCTATGATCCACCTCCAAGAATATTGGAAATAAAAGCAAAACTAAACAAATGGGACCTAATTAAACTTAAAAGCTTCTGCAAAACAACAGAAACTATAAGCAAGGTAAAAAGACAGCCTTCAGAATGGGAGAAAACAATAGCAAATGAAGAAACTGACAAAGAACTAATCTCAAAAATATACAAGCAACTCCTGCAGCTCAATTGCAGAAAAATAAATGACCCAATCAAAAAATGAGCCAAAGAACTAAATAGACATTTCTCCAAAGAAGACCTACAGATAGCTAACAAGCACATGAAAAGATGCTCAACATCACTCATTATCAGACAAATCCAAATCAAAACCACAATGAGGTACCATTTCATGCCAGTCAGAATGGGTGCAACCAAAAGTCTACAAGCAATAAATGCTGAAGAGGGTGTGGAGAAAAGGCAACACTCTTACACTGTTGGTGGGAATGCAAACTAGTACAGCCACTATGGAGAACAATGTGGATATTCCTTTAAAAACTGGAAATAGAACTGCCTTATGACCCAGCAGTCACACTGCTGGGCATACACACCAAGGAAACCAGAATTGAAAGAGACACTTGTACCCCAATGTTCATCACAGCACTGTGTATAATAGCCAGGACATGGAAGCAACCTAGATGTCCATCAGAAGATGAATGGATAAGAAAGCTGTGGTACATATGTACAATGGAGTATTACTCAGCCATTAAAAAGAACACATTTTAATCAGTTGTAATGAGGTGGATGAAACTGGAGCCTATTATACAGAGTGAAGTAAGCCAGAAAGAAAAACACCAATACAGCATACTAATGCATATATATGGATTTTAGAAAGATAGTAATGATAACCCTGTATGTGAGACAGCAAACAAGACACAAATGTATAGAACAGTCTTTTGGACTCTGAGGGAGAGGGAGAGGGTGGGATGATTTGGGAGAATGGCATTGAAACCTGTATAATATCATATATGAAATGAATCACCAGTCCAGGTTCAATGCATGATACTGGATGCTTGGGGCAAGTGCACTGGTACGATCCAGAGGGATGGTATGGGGAGGGAGGAGGGAGGGGGGGGTTCATCATAGGGAACACGTGTATACCCCTGGCAGATTCATGTTGATGTATGGCAAAACCAATACAATATTGTAAAGAAATTAACCTCCAATTAAAATAAATTTATATGAAAAATTAAAAAAAAAAATCCTGTATGTTGGTCAAGAAGCAACAGTTACGTCCAGATATGGAGCAACTCACTAAGTCCAAAATTGAGAAAGTTTGTGTTTACCTATTTCCTTTCTGCTTGGATGATCTGTCCATTGTTGTAAGTTAAATTCTCCCACTACTATTGTGTAATTTGTAGTCGTTTATTTACTTTTCTCCTCTGATTGCCATGGCTTCCAGAGTTTCAGACTTTCAACACTGCAATGAAAGTGGTGAGAGTGGACATCCTGGTCTTGTACCTGGACTTAGAAGAAATGCTTTCAGCTTTTCACTGTTCCATATGATGTATGTTATGGGTTTGTCATTTACGACCTTTATTTTGTTGAGGCATGTTTCTATACCAATTTTCTAAAGAATGTTTGTCATAAATGTTTTTCAATTTTTTCAGAAAACTTTTCTGCACCTGCTGACATGATTATGCTGCTGCTAAGTTGCTGCAGTTGTATCCGACTCTGCGTGACCCCACAGACGGCAGCCCATCAGGCTGCCCGGTTCCTGGGATTCTCCAGGCAAGAACCCTGGAGTGGGTTGCCATTTCCTTCTCCAATACATGAAAGTGAAGTCGCTCAGTCCTGACCAACGCTTAGCGACTGCATAGACTGCAGCCCATTATATCATTTTTATTATTTAGTTTGTTAATGTGCATCACCGTGATTGATTTCCTAATGCTGAAAAATAATCTGAGTTAAGTTCCACTTGATCTTCATGTATGATCCTTTTAATGTATTGTCAAATTCAATTTGCTAGTGTTTTGTTGAGGAATTTTACATCTATATTCACCAGAGATATTATCCTATAGTTTTGTGTGTGTGTGTGTGTGTGTGTGTGTGTGTGTGTGGTGTGGTGTGGTTTTGGTATCAGGGTGATGGTGGCCTCATAAAATGAGTTTAACAGAGTGTCTTCCTCTGTAATTTTTGGAATAGTTTCAGAAGGGTAGGTGTTAATTCTTCACTAAATGTTTGATAGAATTCCTGCGAAGCTTTCTGGTCCTGGGCTTTTGTTTGTTGAAAGTTTTTTAATCATAGTTTTTTTTTTGTTTGTTTGTTTGTTTTGCTTTTTCAGTGCTTGTGATTTGTCTGTTTATATTTTCTATTTCTTCCTGGTTCAGCGTTGGCAGATTATACCTTTCTAAGCATTTATCAGCTTCCTCTTGGTGGCCCATTTATTTGACATATAGTTGCTTGTGCTGCTGCTAAGTCACTTCAGTCGTGTCCGACTCTGTGCAACCCCATAGACGGCAGCCCACCAGGCTCCCCTGTCCTTGGGATTCTCCAGGCAAAAACACTGGAGTGGGTTGCCATTTCCTTCTCCAATGCATGAAAGTGAAAAGTGAAAGTGAAGTCACTCAGTCGTGTCCAGCTCCTAGCGACCCCATGGACTGCAGCCCCCAGGCCCCTCCATCCATGGGATTTTCCAGGCAAGAGGACTAGAGTGGGCTGCCATTGCTTGTAGTAGTCTCATAATCATTTGTATATCTGTGGTGTCCATTGTAACATCTCCTTTTTCATTTCTAATTTTATTTATTTGAGCCCTGTCCCCTTTTTTCCTTGATAAGTCTGGCTAAAGATTTTTTTTTTTTTCAAAGAAATAGATTTTAGTTTCCTTAATCATTGCTACTGCTTTGTTTCATTTATTTCTGTTCTAAATTGTATGATTTCTTTCCTTCTACTGAATTTGTGTGTGCTTTTGTTGTTGTTCTTCTTTTTCTAATTCTTTTAGGTGTAAGGTTAGGTTTTCTGAGATTCTCCCCCACACACCCAAGTAAGATTTTATGGCTATAAACTTCCTTCTTAGAAGTGCTTTGCTGCATCCTATTGGTTTTGAATCGTCTTGCTTTTATTTTCATTTGTGCCTAGGTATTTTTGATTTCCTTTTGATTTCTTAGGACATCCATTGGCTGTTTAGCAACATATTGTTTAGCCTCCACATGTGTTCGTATTTTACAATTTGTCCCCCTTGTGATTGATTTCTTATCTCACAGCACTGTGGTTAGAAATGATGCTTGATATTATTTCAGTTTTCTTAAATTTAACCAAGGCTATCTTTGTAGCCCAGGATGTGATCAATCCTGGTGAGTGTTTTGTGTCTTCTCTGCTACTTTTATATGGAATGGTCTATAAATATCAATTAAGTCTATCTGATCTAATGTGTCATTTAAGTCTTGTGTTTTCCTGTTAGTTTTATGTCTGAATGATCTGTCCATTGGTGTAGGTGAAGTGTTAAAGTTCTCCACTGTTATTATATTACTGTTGATTTCTCCTTTTATAGCTGTTAGCATTTGTCTTGTATATTGAGGAGCTCTTATGTTGGGTGCATATATATTTACAATTATATCCTCTCCTTGGATTGATCTTTGATCATTGGGAAGTGTTCTTCTTTGTCTCTTTTAACAATCGTTAGTCTTTTCTCTGATATGAGTATTGCCTCTCCAGCTTTCTTTTGATTTTCATTTGCATGCAGTACCTTTTTCCATACCCTCACTTTCATTCTGTATTGTCCCGAATTCTAAAGTGTGTCTCTAGCAGATAACATCTATGCAGGTCTTAATTTTGTATCTATTCAGCCAGTCTCTCTCTTTTGGCTGGAACATTTAATCTATTTACATTTAAGGTAATTACCAATATGTTTGTTCCTATTGTCATTTTCTTGTTTTAGATTTGTTTTCCAATGTCTTTTCTCTTTGACTCTTGCTTTCTTCTCATGATTTGATGACTAACTTAATTTTGTGCTCAGAATTCTTTGATAATATTGTGTGTATCTATTGTATATTTTTGGTTTGTGGTTCCATGATGTTTAGGCAGAGCAATCAACATAAAATCAAACCTTTAAAATGTCCTGGTCTTTTTAATTTCAAATACACTTCCAATATCCTGCATTTGTACTCTTTTTCATGATTCCTGGTTTTAATATCATATTTATATGCAAATGATTATCCACCTTTAAAATACATATTTGTCATACTGGTGAGTTTTTCCCTTCATAATTCTCTTTTTTTTGAGCTGCCTTTTGTTGCAAAGCTGGTTTGGTGGTATTGAATTCTCTTAGATTTTGTTTTTCTGTAAAGCTTTTGCTTTCTCCATTGAATCTGAATAAGAATGAGGCTGTATTTTTGGTTGTAGGTTCTCTTCATTAATCACTTTAAATATATCATGGGATTATCTTATAGCCTGCAGAGTTTCTGCTGAGAAATCAGCTGATAACCTTATGGTAATTCCCTTGTGTGTTATATGTTGCTCTTAATATTTTTATTTGTCTTTATTTTTTGTTAGTTTGATTACTATGTTTCTTGGGGTGTTCCTCTTCGGATTTATCCTGCCTAAGACTCTGCAATTCCCAAACTTGGATGACTATTTCCTTTTCATGTTAGGGACGTTTTCAGTTGTTATCTCTGCAAGTATTTCCCCAGGCCCTTCCTCTGTCTTTTTCTGGAATCCCTATAGTGTGAGTATTGGTGTATTTAATGTTGACTCAGAGGTCTCTTAGCTTGTCCTCATTTCTTTTCATTCTTTTTCTTTATTCTGTTCCATGGTAGTGATTTTCATCATTCTGCCTTCCAGCTCACTTCTCCATTTTTCTGCCTCATTTATTATGCTACTGTTTGCTTCTAGTGAATTTTAATTTCAGTTATTTTATTTATCTCTGTTCTGAGATCTTCTATCTCTTTGTTAAGCAGTTCTTTTATCTTCTTTATCTGCCTCCATTCTTTTGCTTATTTCTGGCATCATCTTTGCTATAATTACTCTGAATTCTTTGATTATATTGTCTATTTCTATTTCATTTAGTTGTTTCTTCTGGGATTTTATCTTGTTTCTTTATCTGAAATATATTCTTCTGCTGTCTTATTTTGTCTCTTTTTCTGCATACAGTCTCCATTCCAAAGGCTCCAGCATTTAGGTCCTCTTTCTTCTGGTGTCTGTGGTTCTCTTCCTTCTGGTCTCTGTTTTCTATTGGCTGAGGCTGGTCCAAGAGGCTATGTAGGCTTCCTTGTGTGAGGGATTCATGCTTCACACTGGTGGGTAGAGCTGGGTTTTATCCCTCTGGTGGGCAAGGCCATGTCAAGGAGTGTGTATAGAGATGGCTCTGAGGTCAGGAAGAGTTTAGGCAGCCTGTTGATAGGTGGGGCTATATTTCTGCCTTGTGGGGCTATTTTTCTGCCTTGTTGGTTGTTTGGTCTGTGGCCTTCCAGCGCTGGAGCCAACAGTCTGTTGAATGGGGACAGACATTGTTGTCAAAATGGCAGCCTCTGTGAGAGCTCAAACCCATGAGTACTCCCCAATATCTCAGCCACCAGGTCCTTATCCCCAGAGTGAACCACAGCTACCCCTTTGCCTTTCCAGGAGACCCTTCAAGACCACCAGGTAGATCTGGCTCAGGCATCTATGAAGTCAATAATTTTTTTCCTGGGTGCCAGTATGCGTGAGACCTTGTGTGTGCCCTCCAAGTCTTTTGTTTCTGTTTTCTCCAGTTCTGTAGAGCTCCTGCAATCAAGCCCCACATGCATTCAAAACCAAATTATCTGGGGACTTCTCCTCCCAGTGACAGTCCCCTCTAATGGGGAGCCTGCTGTGAGATTCTGAACTCTCAATTCTGTGAGAGACCCTCTATATCAGTTATTTTCCAATTTTTTCATTGCCCACGTGGTGGGTATGGGATCTGACTGCAAATTGAATGGGCCCCTCCTACTAGTCTGTGGCTTCCTCTTTGTCTTTGTAGGTAGAATATCATTTTTTGCAGGTTGAAGTCCTTTTTAGTAAATGGTTGTTTAGCAGTTACTTTTGATTTGTTTTGTTTTGTTTTGTTTTTGTGATAGGAGCTGAGTTCAAGTGCTTCTACTTGATAATCTTGTCTCTAATCCCTTTGATTCTTTTTGGAAATTAAGAAGTAAGTTTGTTATTTCCTGGCTTAAAATTATGCAATATTGTCTACTGCCCTAGAAAATCTATATTTAATGCCCCCTCCCTTAAAAATATAGTCCTTCTCTCATAGCTCAGTCAAAATTGCCCTTTGCTTTTTCTATTCATTGTTTCTATGTTCTTGAGCATCTAAGCTTTTCAAAAATTTTGTGTATCATTTTTCCTTCTGCCTGTAAACAATCTTCCCTTTTTAAAGGTTTCTCAGTGGCTAAGTGCATGCAAGGCTAATCTGCAGCATCAACCATAATTTATTTCTATCACCTTCATACTGGTTTAAGTGACTTTCCTCTGTCTTTTGATAATGTACACATATAATCCTAGTTTAGCATACTTAATTAAGTTTTTAATTAAGATGTCTCTATAGACTTTGAACTCTATACAAAATAGTAGATTTATTTTAATTTTTTAATCTACTCTATTGGGAAACTACTCAATATTTAATATATGCTTGATAACACAAAAGTAAATATGTTCTTCACTTCAAAAATTAAATCTGTCTTTTGTCCAAAATTTTGTGGTGTTTGTATATCTCTGAAACTCCAAGCAAGAATATGGATTTGTAATATTTGATGAGTTAAATATGAAATAAATGAACTTACGCATGTCAGTATAGAGAAAGTTTATTTTTTGTTATTGTTGGTTTTGCTATGTATTAATTGGCTAGACTGATAAATTCCAAACAACGTTTTTTTCCTAGTAAGTTTCCAGTGGATTACAAGAGATATTCACTCTTATATGTTAGAAAGTGGAAAGGAGACGGCAGCCATTTTGTAGCACACACACACTTTGTTCCAGTAGTTCAGTCACACAAGAGTGTAGGTGCTGCTGTCCAGAGATTTTATAGATGTAATTAAAGTTCCAAAAGACTAATTCATAGCTAATGAAAATGGAAGCCACATGGACCTGTCTTTATCAGGTGGGTGCCCTTTAGAGAGAGGCAAGTCCTTTTCTAAACTGCAAAGACTTAAATGCTTTGAAATTTGAAAAGACTTAAATGCTGTGAAAATGCAGCACTCAGTATGTCAGCCAAATTGGAAAACTCAGCAGTGGCCACAAGACTGGGAAAGGTCATTCCAATCCCAAGGAAAGGCAATGCCAAAGAATGCTCAGACTACTGCACAATTGCACTCATCACACATGCTAGTAAAGTAATGCTCAAAATTCTCCAAGTCAGGCTTCAACAGTATGTGAACCATGAACTTCCAGATGTTCAAGCTGGTTTTAGAAAAGGCAGAGGAACCAGAGATCAAATTGCCAACACTCACTGGATCAGGAAGAAGCGAGAGAGTTCCAGAAAAACATCTATTTCTGCTTTATTGACTATGCCAAAGCCTTCGACTGTGTGGATCACAATAAACTGTGGAAATTCTGAAAGAGATGGGAATACCAGGCCACCTAACCTGCCTCTTGAGAAACCTATATGCAGGTCAGGAAGCAACAGTTAGAACTGGACATGGAACAACAGACTAGTTCCAAATAGAAAAAGGAGTACATCAAGGCTGTATATTGTCACCCTGCTTATTTAACTTATATGCAGAGAATATCATGAGAAATACTTGGCTGGATGAAGCACAAGCTGGAATCAAGATTGCTGGGAGATATATCAATAACCTCAGATATGCAGATGACGCCACCTTTATGGCAGAAAGTGAAGAAGAACTAAGGAGTCTCTTAATGAAGATGAAAGAGGAGAGTGAAAATGTTAGCTTAACCTCAACCTTCAGAAAACTAAGATCATGGCAACCAGTTCCGTCACTTCATGGCAAATAGATGGGGAAATAGTGGAAACAGTGGATGACTTTATTTTTTGGGGGTAGGGAGGGGCCTCCAAAATCACTGCAGATGGTGATTGCAGCCGTGAAATTAAAAGATGCTTACTCCTTGGAAGAAAGTTATGACCAACCTAGACAGCATATTAAAAGCAGAGACATTACTTTGTCAACAAAGATCCATCTAGTCAAGGCTATTGTTTTTCCAGTAGTCATGTACGGTTGTGAGAGTTGGACTACAAAGCTGTGGTACATATACACAATGGAGTACTACTCAGCCCTTAAAAAGAATAAATTTGACTCAGTTCTAATGAGATGGATGAAACTGGAACCGATTATACAGAGTGAAGTAAGCCAGAAAGAAAAACACCAATACAGTATACTGACACATATATATGGAATTTAGAAGATAGTAATGATGACCCTATATGTGAGACAACAAAAGAGACACAGAGGTATATAATGGACTTTTGGACTCTGAGGGAGAGGGAAAGGGTGGGATGGTTTGGGAGAATGGCATTGAAACATGTATACTTTCTTGTAAGAAACAAAGCATCAATCTATGTTCAATGTAGGATGCAGGATGCATGGGGCTGATGCACAGGATGATTCAGGTAGAGGATGTGGGGTGGGAGGTGGGAGGGGCTTCGGCATTGGGAGATTGTGTTTACCTATGGCTGATTCATGTCAATGTATGGCAAAACAAATATAGTATTGTAATTAAAAAAATAAATAAATTTTTAAAAATGAAATAGCTCTACAATAATAAAATTAAAATAAGAAAAGAGTGAAAAAAAAATAAAATATTGGTTTAACAGGAAAATAAAAAAGAAAGCTGAGTGTCAAAAAATTGATACTTTTGAACTGTTGTGTTGGAGGAGACTCTTGAGAGTCCCTTGGTCTGCAAGGAGATCCAACCAGTCCATCGTAAAGGAGATCAGTCCTTGGTGTTCATTGAAAGGACTGATGCTGAAGCTGAAACTCCAATACTTTGGCCACCTCATGTGAACAGTTGACTCATTGGAAAAGATCCTGATGCTGGGAAAGAGTGAAGGCAGCAGGAGAAGGGGACGACAGAGGATGGGATGGTTGGATGTCATCACCGACTCAGTGGAGATGGATTTGTATAAACTCTAGGAGTTGGTGATGGACAAGGAGGCCTGGTGTGCTGCAGTTCATGGGGTCACAAAGAGTCAGACACGACTGAGCAACTGAACTGAACTGAAAGACTTAAAATAGCAATTTGGTCTGCAGTCATCCTCGCTTTTCCATGACTCTTTCCTTCTCAGCTACTCACTGGACTTTGGGGTGGTTTAGTCAGCTCCCACAATTGTATAAGAAAATTTCTCATAGTAAATTATATGTGTGTGCATGTGTGTATTTTTATACTCTGGTTCTGTTCCTTGGTAATCCTTGACTGATAAAAATTTTAACTGTTTCTATATAATAATATAGCTGTAATGCATTTGGTACGTTATCTATTTTACATTTGGGTAGATGCACTAAATCACACATTTTATAGAAGGAAAACATGTCTTACTACTGAAATCTCAGTCATAGGTGCCCTCAGAGGCGAGAAACAATGGAGGAGGTGAGGCCTCTGGCCAGCTGGGGAAGTACATTGACATTCAGATAACATTTAATAAGTGATATCAGGACATTCAAAAGAGTTCATAATGTGCTATTCAAATGAACTATATCTGCCCAGCATCCCTCAGTCCTTGTGCTTCTAGTTACAAACCATAGATCGACATCCTTCATTCTCTTTCTGCAGCTTGCCTGATACCCTGCTGCATTCACTATTGTCCAAAGTTGCCCGAAATGGAGCTCTGACCTTTAGTAGTTACCATGAAAAACATTTTCTTACTTGGAAAGAACAAGAGGAAGAGGACAGAGTGAATATTTGACAAAGAAAGCTGCAAATTCTCTACCTGAGAATTTTGTGAGGGTACATCTGTTATGATACCATGTCCAGTATTTGGCTGGATGAATAGTAAAGGCTTCCTTATTGCTGACACACATCCACCTCTCACTGAGAGAAGAGCAAGGCTTTTTATTAAATTGAGGGTAACAAAAGAGGATGTGTTAGATATCACTATAATATTATATGTCTTTTTATGTTTTGTGGTTTCACACCCAACAAATATGTTTGTTAAGCATGGAGATACTTCATTTCAGGAAATATATATTTTTAGAGTTTAATATTTATGAAACTTTCATACAAGGGGGAAAGTTTTAATAACTGATTTTATTTCAAATCTGTTTAATTCCCCCTGGGCAAAGATTTATCACACTGTCAGGTATCTCTTGGCTGTCACAGATCTGCCTTCAAATCCTCCTTAGATTTTAACAGAGCACCTGTGCTTTGTTTTTATATCATTGCATGTTTATGTATAAGGCATTTGGGATTTGACCTAGAAACTAATCACATTTTAACATCTCTGAAAATTCAGGATTTCCTTCCCATAATGCACACATTCACTCTATTGCAAAAGTGAGTAAATGATTAAAATAAAGTTCTTGGGGCCCTTTGACTATATCACTAATGACCCCAATGTGGGTGTGATCCCATTTTATCAGAGAACACAGAAATTTAAAATAATAAAGATTTTTCTTGTTAAAATTTGAGCAAAGTCCTAGTGTCCTTTAACTGTATACAGAAACAAAGCAAATATCTTCTTAATGATATCGAGTATTGTTCTTTCCTGCTTTATGCCAAAGTTTAACCACTCTGTCATCTCTTCCATGGGTCTTTCCTGGTGGTTCAGTGGTTAAAAAAAAAAAAAAAATCTGCCTGCTAATGTAGGAGATACAGGTTTAATCCCTGGGTTGGGAAGATTCTCTGGAGAAGGAAACGGCAACTCATTCCAATATTCTTGCCTTGGAAATCCCATGGACAGAAGAACTAGATGCAACCATAGGGTTGCAAAATAGACACAGCTGGATGACTAAACAATATCTCTTTCAGAGAGAAGAAATGTATATTATCAGGAGTGTATTAGTTTGCTAGGGCTAACTTACTAAAGTACCACAGACTGGGTGACCTAAATATCAGAATTTTTTTTTTCTTCTCACAGTTCTGGAGCCTAGAAATCCAAGACCAAATGGTTGGCAGGGTTAGAATTTTTCTGAGGTTCTCTCCTCAGCTTGAGATGGCTATCTTCTCCCTGTTTTCACATGTGTGCATCTATGTTCTAATCTCCTCTTGCTATAAAGGGTACCAGTCACATGGGATCAAGGGCATTTGATCCCTATTTAGTGTATTTTAACTTAATTATCTCATTAATGATTCTGTCTTCAAATATAGGTGCTTCAACAAATGTCTGGGTTTTTTTTTTTTTAATTGTTGTTGGGGCAGGGGAGACAAATTTCAGCCCATAACAGTGGCAGTTAACATTGAATTTTCAATTTATTTGGATAAGGGTATAAAGACATGAGCTTTAGAATCAATGTTGGGTTTTAATTAAAGCTTTGTTTCTTAAAAGCCATTTAAAGTTCACAGCAGAATCAAAGGGAAGTTGCAGAAATTTCCCATATAACTCCTCCCTCCACATATTCATAGTCTATTATCAACATACCCCACTAGAGTATGATATTATGGTTTAATCTTGGTATTATATATTCTATAGATTTAGACAAATGTACAGTGACACCTATATGCCAATATACATTATGATATCAAACAGCCCTCTGTATCCATGGCTTCAGCATCCACAGATTCAATCAAATAGGTATTGTGTGTATGTTTATAACCTGAGATTGGAATCCTCAGAATTCAACGTGGAGGGCAAGGCAAACTATGGGGCTTATACATCTGAAAATTTTAGTATCAGGAGCAGATTCTGGAATCAATCCCTCATAGATATCAAAAGACAACTGCCCCTGTTTTTCACTACTCTAAAAGTCCTCTCCAACTCCTGAAAAACTCTGCTCTTTTTATTGTGTTTTGCCTTCTCCAGAATATTATGTATAGTTGGTATCATATACTATGTAGCCTTTTCAGATTGGCATCTTTTACTTGTTGTCCTGTCATTCAGTCATGTCTCACTCTGTGACCCCATGGACTGCAGCATGCCAGGCTTCCCTGTTCTTTACCTTCTCCCAGAGCTTGCTCAAACTTATGTGCATTGAGTTGGTGATGCCATCCAACCATCTAGTCCTCTGTTGTCCCCTCCAGCCTTCAATCTTTCCCAGCATCAGGGTCTTTTCTAGTGAGTCAGTTCTTTGCATCAAGTAACCAAAGTATTGGGGCTTTGATTTCAGCATCAGTCTATCCAATGAATAGTCAGTATTGATTTCCTTTAGCATTGATTGGTTTGATCTCCTTGCAATCCAAGGGACTCTCACTTACTGATATGCATTTAAGGTTCCTTTATGTCTTTTCATGGCTTGAAAGCTCATTTCTATTTAGTGTTAAATAATATTTCATTTTCTGAAGGCATAGCAGCTTACCTACTGAAGGACATCTTCATTGCTTACAAGTTTCATCAGTCATGAACAAATCTGCTATAAATATACATGTGCTGATTTTTGCATAATGTAACATTTCAGCTCTCTTAAGTCAATATCAAGGAGTGTGATTGGTGGGTCATACAGTGAGAGTATGTTTAGTTTTGTAAGAAACTGCCAAATTGTCTTCCAGAATGGCTGTACCATTTTGCATTCTCATCAGCAAGGAATGGTTGTTCTGATTGCTTTTCATCCTCTCCAGCATTTGGTGTTGTTAGTGTTCTGGATTTTGGCCCTTTCAACAGTTTTATAGTGGTATTTTTTGTTGTTGTTTTAATTTGCATTTATCTGACAATATATGATGTGAACATTCTTTTCACATGGCTTTGCATCTGTATGTTTTCTTTGGTGAAGTGTTTCTTAGGGTATATGGCCCATTATTTAATCGGGTTTTTCATTTTTTTCATTGTTGAGTATTAAATCAAAAGTTCTCTGTATATTTTGGATGACAATCAATTATCAGATGTGACCTTTATAAATATTTTCTCCCGGTGTGGCTTGTATTCACATTTTCTTCCTCCCTTTTCTTACAAAAATTTTTTTATTTTAATGAAGTTCAGATTTATACCTTTCCCCCTGGATCTTGCCTTTAGCATTGTATCTAAAATGTCATCACCATATCCAAGGATATGTAGGTGTTTTCTAATGTTACTTTTAGTATTTCTATAGTCCTACATTTTAATTATAGGTCTGTGACCCATTTGGAGTGGGTGTTTTTTTTTTTTTTTTTTGTATTTTATATATTTATTTATTAGCTGTGCTGTGTCTTTGTTGCTGTGTGGGCTTTTCTCTAGTTGTGCTGAATGAAGGTTACTCCCTAGTGGTGATGCACAGGCTTCTCATTCTCGTTGGCTTCTCTTGTTGTGAAGCACAGACCCCGGGGCTCATTGGTTTCACTAGTTGTAACATGTGGGCTCAGCAGTCGCAGCTCTGGAGTACAACATCTGTAATTGCGTCTCATGGGTTTAGCTGCTGTGCAGAATGTGGGATCTGGGAGATTCAGATCAGGGATCAAACCCATGTCTCCTGCACTGGCAGGGGGATGCTTTGCCACTGAGCCACCAGGGAAGCCCTAAGTTAGTTTTTGAAGGGTGTAAGTTCTCTGCTATACTCATTTTTGCATGTGGATGTCTAGTTTTTCCAGCACCATTTGTTGAAGAGACTGTCCTTGTTCCATCGGATTGCCTTCCCTCTTTTGTCAAATATAGGTTGATTATATTTATGTGGGTATGTTTCTGTACCCTCTATTCTGTTCCATTGATTTGTCTATTGTTTACCAATACCACAACTCTGTTGATTAGAGTAGCTTTACAGTAAGTCCAGTAACATCACTTCTCCAGCTTTGTTCTTCTTCTTCAGAATTGTGTTAACTATTCAGAGTCTTTTGCCTCTCCATGTATACTTGCTGAGATGTTTGTCAGAGTTGCCTTGAGTCTATAAATAAACTTGGAAAGAACTGACAATATTGAATCTTTCTATTCATGAACATGGAATCTTTCTATTTAGTTCTTTGATTTTATTCTTCAAAGTTTTTTTAGTTTTTCTTATGTACATCTTAGATGTATTTTGTTAGATTTATAACTATGTATTTCATTTTTATACTAATGTAAATGGTATTGCTTTTTAATTTCAAATCCCACTCATTCATTGCTAGTATATAGGAGTATCAATGATATTTTCAGGAGTCTCAAGCATTCTGAAGAACTTTGCACAAAAATCTTACCCTAGAAATGATAGATTCATCATGACTTTCAAACTCTTGAGTCAAATATTAACACTTTAAATGTTAACATGGAATTAGTTTATAATTATTTATTTATTTAAATATGCTGTATTAACTACATCTTATCTTTTGCATCTGTGCTATATTTTAAAACATTCCCAATATCAATTTTATGTAATAAGATAATCTCAGAATGATTTTGAAAATATTTAAATCTACAAGCAAATAAATTACCAGAAATAACTTTAAGCTGATTTTACTTTGAAGTGTGTTTTTGACTGAAATATATACAAATTAGATATTCTCAGCCTACCATATGCAACTTGCATGAATACAAACCAATTTTTATATCAGCAGGTACCAATTAAATGGAGATGGAATGCATTTTTAAGTTAATTAAACTAATCTGCTAGTTTTGTTCTATTTTAGATACACAGCCTTAGAAGTATAAATTGCATTGCTCATTCTTCTAGGTTTATGACGTATTATTTCTGTTGCTGGCTTCCCAGATGACTCAATGGTAAAGAATCTGCCTACCAAGCAATAAACACGGGTTTGATCCCTGGGTCAGGAAGATCTCATGGGAGTAGGAAATGGCAATCTATTCCAAAAGAAAACCCCATGGACACAGGAGCATGGTGGGCTACAGTCTAGTGGATTTCAAAGAGCTGGATATGACTTAGCAACTAAACAGCAGCAGCAGTATTTCTTTTGCCAGGTTTGGGGTTTTATATTTTATTTTTCCCTTAACTCCCTGCTTAATAATTTCAATAGTACACATTCTCATTTTAATGTGTACTTTCCTAGTGGCTCAGTTGGTAAAGAATATGCCTGCAATCAGGAGACTCAGGTTCAATCCCAGGGTCAGGAAGATCCCCTGGAGAAGATAATGGTAACCCACTCTAGTACTCTTGTCTGGAGAATTCCATGGAAAGAGGAGCAGGACAGACTACAGTCCATGAAATCGAAATCGCAGAGTAGGACATGACTGTGTAACTTTCACTTTTTTTCATATGTATATTTATTTAAATATTTACATCAGTGAAAATCACACTCATTTAGTTTTAAATTTACCCAAATGGCAGACATAATAAATCTTAGTGTTATTTTATTATTGTTGTTTAACCATATTTTTCCAATTTAATAATGCTTCTCTAAAAGATCTAGTTACTCATTTGACTGCTGCATGGCAAAGTCTATCTCCAACTGTTTATCGGCATAAAAAATGCTAAATTAAATTATCTTGTAAAACTCTCTGATACATGTATAAGACTTAGAGCTAAGGGGCAATTTACTTTTATTTAAAAAGTGCCCATTTCCATTCCAGACCACTGATAAAGCTTACTATGTCAGACTTACTATAAAGCTACAGTAATCAATACTGTGTGGTATTAGAAAAATAATAGACAAATTTTATTTTTTTGCTTTCTTGTCTGTATCCAAGGTCATGTGATTTAAAAAAATAGAATCTGATACTTATTTTCTGTCACCAAGGCTCCACCCACAGCCCATATTTTCTCAAAAACCTGTAGGAGAAGAGAATAAGAATATTCAGTAGCCTGAGCAGATGTTGCTGCCTACTTGTCTTCATCCCCATGCTGAGAACTTTGAGTGTTAACAGGGAAGTGCTGACTGTTAGATCAAGAGGATACCTGCAAGACTTTAGGCATTTTGCAACCTCAGGTAGAGTAGCAATGAATTCAAAAGTTGAGGAAGTCCATCCACCCTGACACTTCTCCTTGGCTATAGGCTTTTCAGCAACATCATATTTTTCTTTAATTTATTTAGTCTTTCTATAAGAGCAGAGGACAGGTATGTTTTCCCAAGTCATCTAAGAGGAATATTGCCACAGAAATCAGGATTTTCTGAGCCAGCATCCACGACATCAGACCCAATGAGTGTGTCTCCTTGTGGCTACATGTATGGCAGTGATCACATAATGTAGAAGAGAATGTGTTAAACAGCCACGGTGATCAGTCTACAATAAGATGCTTTGATTAGAGCTCATCCTTGGAATCTGTACTCAACAAATGATAGATCTCCCAGAAAGATGTCTGAATCTGCTTAGTAGAGACTCTAGGGATGAAGCATGAAACAGATGGGGATCAAGAAGCAGCTGTCAGGTTGGGTACTGCATGCTGGCTGGTGCTGCTAGAGGATATGACTCTGTCATAAGATGAATTTTCGGAGGCCACAATGGCTTGAGTCTCAGGTAGAAGTGTCTGCAGACACCATCAGTTTTCTTTCTGAAGGTACACCCTTTCCTCTGAAGTTCAGTTTTGGTGACATCCACCACATAGGAATTTGTGTTTATTTGATCCCTTCTACAGGTTTTCAAGGGGCTCTAGATATTGAAAATTTTTCTGAGGTTGTGGCTGGAATCAGTACATAATGCTTTAAGAGCCATTTTCTGAAACACAGAGAAAGAATTATGAAAATTTGTATTTTTTTGTGCATTTAATAGTTAGAATGTAGAATCTTACTTTGTGTGACTCGGATTAATTTTTATCTAAGGATTTATTCATTTTCTTCTTTGATGCACCTTCTCATTTCTGTAATTGCCTATTCACTTAATTCCCCATTTCATAATTAAATTTTCTGATTTTTTTGTGTACTTTACAATTCTTTTCATATTTGAGTCAATAAAATATGTCAATTATATATATTACAGATATATTCTTGTAACGTGCCAACCTTTCTTTAATTACATGATTTGAGTCCTTTACAAATCAGAAAGTCATCATTTTACTGTAGTCAAATACTGTCATTTGGCTCTCCTTCAGTATTTCTGTTGTTGTTCAATCACTAGGTCATATCTGACTCTTTGTGACCTCATGAACTACAGTACAGCAGGCTTCCCTGTCCTTCACTATCTCCCTGACTTTGCTCAGACTCATGTCCATTGAGCTGGTGATGCAATCCAACCATCTCACCCACTGCAGTCCCCCTTCTCCCCCAGCCCTCAATCTTCTCCAGCATCAGGGTCTTTTCCAGTGAGTCAGCTCTTCACAACAGGTGGCAAAGTACTGGAGCTTCAGCATCAGTCCATGATTAACTGGTTTTTTCTCCTTGCCGTCCAAGGGACTCTCAAGAGTCTTCACTATCACCACAGTTTGAAAACATCAGTTCTTAAGTGTTCAGTGTTCTTTATAGTCCAACTCTCACATCCATACATAACTACTCGAAAAATCATAGATTCAATTGACTATATAAACTTTGTTGGCAAAATGACGTCTTCACTTTTTAACACGTTGTCTAGGTTGGTCATAATTTTTCCTTCCAAGGAGCAAGCATCTTTTAATTTCATGGCTGCAGTCACTGTCTGTGGTGATTTTGGAGCCCAAGAAAATAAAATCTGTCACTATTTCTACTGTTCCTCCTTTTATCTGTCATGAAATGATGAGACTGGATGCCATGATCTTCATTTTTTTTGAAAGCCTAGCTTTAAGCCAGCTTTTCCCTCTAATTGTTCACTCTCCTCAAGAGACTCTAGTTCCTCTTAGCTTTCTGCCATTAGGGTTGTGTCATCTGCACATCTGAGGTTGCTAATATTTTTCCTGGCAATTTTGATTCCAGCTTGTGAGTCATCCAGCCTGGCTTTTCTCATGATGTCCTCTGCATAGACATTAAATAAGTAGGGTGACAATACACAGCCTTGATGTACTCCTTTCCCAATTTAGAACCAGTCCATTGTTCCGTTCTAACTGTTGCTTCTTGACCTGCATACAGGTTTATCAGATAGAAAAGGTATTCTGGTATTCCCATCTCTTTAAGAATTTTCCACAGTTTGTTGTGATCCACTCCACATGGTCAAAGGCTTTAGTCAGTGAAGCAGAAGTAGATTTTTTTTTTAATTCCCTTGCCTTTCCTATGATCCATCAGATGTTGGAAATCTGATCTCTGGTTCCTCTTTCTTTTCTAAACCCAGCTTCCACATCTGGAATTTCTTGGTTCACGCACTTCTGAAGCCTAACTTGAAGGATTTTGAACATAATCTTGCTAGCAGTTGAAATGAGAGCAATGGTATGGTAATTTGAACATTCTTTGGCATTGCCTTTCTTTAGGATGAAATGAAAACTGACCTTTTCTAGTCCTATGGCCACTGCTGAGTTTTCCATATTTGCTGGCATATTGAGGCAGTACTTTAATAGCATTCATTGTCTTTCAGGATTTTTAAAAGCTCAGCTGGAATTCCATCACCTCCATTAGCTTTGTTAGCAGTAATGCTTTCTAAGGCCTACTTGACTTCACACTCTAGGGTGTCTGGTTCTATGTGGAGCAGCTTTTTTCCCTGAGTTTTGTACAATTATTCCTTCCCGTATCAAATTCCATCTATTAGGAGTATAAGAAGTATGAAGGGAGATAGAGAGACAACCAAGTCACAGCAATGCTAGAATCTGCTGTCACTACTAAGCTAAAGAGACAAAGGGAGGGGGGTATTGCCACTTGAAGTCACAGAGAAAAAGCAGGCTTCCAAGTGAAATCCTGGGTTAGGGTTGGTAGAGTAAAAACAAGACTGCCAGTTACATGCAAATTTCAGGTAACAACTGTTCCTCCCAAGAGATCATAACTGTTAGAAAAAAACAGGCTTCTCTTTCTTCCATCCTTCTCCTTTTCTTCTATCCTGCAGTATTTTCTATTGGCTGAACTCAGCGAGGAACCAGGTGGCAAAGCATCCTAGAAAATACAGTTGATAGAACTGAGGACTTGATCTGAGAACAAATGCAGTTAAAAGCCAGTATGGAATCGTTTCCCCTGAATCTTTAATCAGGGCAATCATCTGTGGCTCTTCTACAGATTGGCCTGGTCAATAGAGATTGTTTCTGCCAATCATATTAGTCATTATGGAGTAGAGCTAATGCCAAAGTGTACAATTGAAATCTAGAGTCCGTAGTAAAGTACACAGGAGTCATAAAGACCTACAGATTTACCTTGTAATTACCTATGTGTGGCAATGGGACTGTCTTGTTCTCTTAATTCAGTATCCTGAAGATACTGCTAATTTCAAGGACTCACAACATCTCACAATCAAGAAAAGATGCAATTTTAATAGAAAGCAAAATGTTATGAATTACTGGCCATTTAAATGCTTTCCACGTAACCAATCACCCACAAAATGAGTCCTATTTAGGATTAAATCCTATTGCATGATATTAAACCCTGTTCACATCAAGACAAAACTGAAAGTAAACACCAAAATTTCTTCTCTGTAAACTCTAAAGGCTTTGCCTTTTAATTTCTGATATCTAGTTATTTGCTCAATATATTGAGGTCTCTGATCTATGCTAGATAGTACACTTGAGGATTGGGGATAAATTTCCGTTTAGTTCAGTCCAGTCGCTCAGTGGCATCCAGTTCTTTGCGACCCCATGAATTGCAGCACGCCAGGCCTCCCTGTTCATCACCAACTCCGGAAGTTCACTCAGACTCACGTCCATCGAGTCAGTGATGCCATCCAGCCATCAAATCCTCGGTCGTCCCCTCTCCTCCTGCCCCCAATCCCTCCCAGCATCAGTTTTTCCAATGAGTCACTCTTCCCATGAGGTGGCCAAAGTACTGGAGTTTCAGCTTCAGCATCATTCCTTCCAAAGAAATCCCAGGACTGATCTCCTTCAGAATAGACTGGTTGGATCTCTTCGCAGTCCAAGGGACTCTCAAGAGTCTTCTCCAGCACCACAGTTCAAAAGCATCAATTCTTCAGCACTCAGCCTTCTCAGTAGTCCAACTCTCACATTCATACATGACCACTGGAAAAACAATAGCCTTGACTAGATGGATCTTTGTTGGCAAAGTAATGTCTCTGCTTTTGAATATACTGTCTAGGTTGGTCATAACTTTTCTTCCATGGAGTAAGCATCTTTTAATTTCATGGCTGCAGTCACCATCTGCAATGATTTCGGAGCCGCCCAAAATAAAGTCTGACACTGTTTCCACTGTTTCCCCATCTATTTCACATGAAGTGATGGGACTGGATGCCATGATCTTTGTTTTCTGAATGTTGAGCTTTAAGCCAACTTTTCCACTCTGCTCTTTCACTTTCATCAAGAGGGTTTTTAGTTCCTCTTCACTTTCTGCCAAAAGGGTGGTGTCATCTACATATCTGAGGTTATTGATATTTCTCCCAGCAATCTTGATTCTAGCTTGTGTTTCTTCCAGTCCAATGTTTCTCATGATGTACTCTGTGTATAAGTTAAATAAACAGGGTGACAATATACAGCCTTGGCGTACTCCTTTTTTAATTTATTTTTTTCTAGATTTTTTTAAATACTTTATTCTATGTTACTATACTGTATTTGTTTTGCCATACATTGACATGAATCAGCCACAGGTGTACACGATATCCTAATGTCAAAGCCCCTCCAACCTCCCACCCCACATCATCTCCTTTTCCTATTTGGAACCAGTCTGTTGTTCCATGTCTAGTTCTAACTGTTGCTTCCTGACCTGCATACAGATTTCTCAAGAGGCAGGTTAGGTGGTCTGGTATTCCCATCTCTTTCAGAATTTTCCACAGTTTATTGTGATCCACATCAAAGGCTTTGGCATAGTCAATAAAGCAGAAATAGATGTTTTTCTGGAACTCTCTTGCTTTTTCCATGATCCAGCGGATGTTGGCAATTTGATCTCTGGTTCCTCTGCCTTTTCTAAAACCAGCTTGAACATCAGGAAGTTCACGGTTCACGTACTGGTGAAGCCTGGCTTGAAGAATTTTGAGCATTACTTACTAGCTTGTGAGATGAGTGCAATTGTGCAGTAGTTTGAGCATTCTTTGGCATTGCCTTTCTTTGAAATTGGAATGAAAACTGACCTTTCCCAGTCTTGTGGCCACTGCTGAGTTTTCCAAATTAGCTGGCATATTGAGTGCAGCACTTTCACAACATCATCTTTTGGGATTTGAAACAGCTCAATTGTAATTCCATCACCTCCACTAGCTTTGTTCGTAGTGATGCTTTCTAAGACCCACTTGACTTCACATTCCAGGATGTCTGGCTCTAGATTAGTGATCACCTCATCATGATTATCTGGGTCGTGAAGATCTTTATTGTACAGTTCTTCCATGTATTTTTGCCACCTCTTCTTAATATCTTCTGCTTCTTTTAGGCCCATACCATTTCTGTCCTTTATAGAGCCCATCTTGGCATGAAATATTCCCTTGCTATCTCTAATTTTCTTGAAGAGATCTCTAGTCTTTCCCAATCTGTTGTTTTCCTCTATTTCTTTGCATTGATCGCTGAGGAAGGCTTTCTTATCTCTTCTTGCTGTTCTTTGGAACTCTGCATTCAGATGCCTATAACCTTTCCTTTTCTCCTTTGCTTTTTGCCTCTCTTAAACTTTAATTCCTGACTTTAAGTGATGTGCATATGAGTGTGGTTTTGTGTGAACAACCTACAGTTAAAAGTTTATGATTTTGTTTTTAAATATTGCATCAAATATTTTATTTTCCTCTGGGATGATCAAAATATCTTAAATATTTTGTTGTAAAATTAGAAAATAAAAATTTCTGAGTGATATGGCAAATGATAATTCCTTCTACATTGCTGGATTCCATAATGTGTGGCCTTATTTTTGCCTCAAACCGTCACTTTTATCACTGATGTTTCATTATGGAGTTTGTGGCATTTTTATATGAATCAAATATATTTGAATCAAACACACAACCAAAACAACTTGCAATGAAAGATGTATTACTTAATTCATTTTAGAGGTCATGCATTAATTCTAGCATTATTAAGTTCATTTGTTATTTTTTCCCCCAAATTTCCTTGAACAGTGAGTGATTAGTTTGTGGAGGAAATTTCCACTATGAAATATAATTAGAAAGTGCTAAACATTGTAACAAAAAGTCACCATTGTAATTTTAAGAAATAATCTGACCTTTAGAATATCTGAAAATTCCACTTTGGAAAAATAACTAAAATGAAATAATTTAATGTTCAAAATTGCTGTTAATAATTTAGTACAATCACCCTGTCTAATGCGACTTCATAGTCTACAGATAAAATGTGATTCTTCAACTGTATTACATACTTTTCAGTAAAACAACTTTTTGGTCATTTTTGTGAAGTGTTATTTGTTCAGTCATGTCCAACTCTTTGCTACACCATGGATTGTTGCCTGCCAAGCTCCTCTGTCTATGGAATTCTCCAGGATAGAATACTGGAGTGGATTGCCATTCCCTTCTCCAGGGGATCTCCCCAACCCAGGGATCGAAGCTGATTCTCCTGCATTACATGTGGATTCTTTACCATCTGAGCCACCAGGGAAGCCCCATTTCTGTCAAAAATATATCCAATAGTTCGGGATTTTTAAAGCAAATGTGATGGCTTATTCACTTTAAGTATAAAACTCCCAAGTGAGAACATTTTAGCAACCCTGTTTGTTTTATTGTGGTGAAAGTCATATAATTATCAAACATACAATTTTAACCATATTTAACTATACCGTTCAGTGGCACTAAGTCCATTAACCTTGGTGTGCAACTCTTACCAACTTCCATCTCTCAAAGTTTTTACCTTTCTAAATTCAAATTCTGTCCCTATTTGACACTAATGCCCCATTCTTCTCCCATCCAACTCCCAGCTCCTGGCATCAACCAAAGTACCTTCTGATTCTATGAATTTGACAGTTCTATCTCATGTAAGTGGAATCAAACTGTATTTGTCTGCACCTAATGTAGAAAAGTTATGACCAACATTGATAGCATATTCAAAAGCAGAGACATTGTGTTGTCGACTAAGGTCCGTCTAGTCAAAGCTATGGTTTTTCCTGTGGTCATGTATGGATGTGAGAGTTGGACTGTGAAGAAGGCTGAGAGCTGAAGAATTGATGCTCTTGAACTGTGGTGTTGGAGAAGACTCTTGAGAATCCCTTGGACAGCAAGGAGATACAACCAGTCCATTCTAAAGGAGATCAGCCCTGGGATTTCTTTGAAAGGAATGATGCTGAAGCTGAAACTCCAGTACTTTGGCCACCTCGTGCAAAGAGTTGACTCATTGGAAAAGGCTCTGATGCTGGGAGGGATTGGGGGCAGAAGGAGAAGGAGATGACAGAGGATGAGGTGGTGGATGGCATCACTGACTCGATGGATGTGAGTCTGAGTGAACTCAGGGAGATGGTGATGGACAGGGAAGCTTGGCATGCTGCAGTTCATGGGGTCGTGAAGAGTCGGACACGACTGAGCGACTGAACTGAACTGAACTTGTTGCTGTTCTTCATTCACTAAGTCATGTTCAACTCCTTGCAACCCCATGGATTGCAGCACACAAGTCTTCCCTGTCCTTCACTATCTCCTAGAGTTTGCTCTAACTCATGTCCATTGAGACAGCAATGCTGTCCAATTATCTCATTGTTTGTACCCCTTCTCTCCCTGCCCTCACTTTTTGTCATCATAAGGATCTTTTCCAATAACTCAGCTCTCTCCTTACATTAGCTAGCCAGTGTATTGGAGCTTCAGCTTCAGCATCAGTTCATGCAATATATACTCAGGGTCAATTTCCCTTTCAGTTCAGTTCAGCAGCTCGGTCATATCTGATTCTTTGCAACCCCATGGACTGGAGCACACTAAGCCTCCTGTCCATCACCAATTCCTGGATCTTGCTCAAACTCATGTCCATTGAGTTGGTGATGCCATACAACCATCTCATCCTCTGTCACCCCCTTCATCTCCCACCTTCAATTTTTCTCAGCATCAGGGTCTTTTCCAGTGAGCCAGTTCTTCCCATCAGATGGCTGAAGAATTGGAGTTTCAGCTTCAGCAGCAGTCCTTCAAATGAATATTCAGGACTGATTTCCTTTAGGATGGACTGGTTGGATCTCCTTGCAGTCCAAGGGACTCTCAAGAGTCTTTTCCAGCCCCACAATTAAAAAGCATCAATTTTTCCCCCACTCAGCCTTCTTTAAGGCCTAACTCTCATATTTGTTCATAACTACTGGAAAAATCATAGCTTTTTCTATAAAAATCATACAGATCATGGTTGGCAAAGTGATGTCTCTGCTTTTGATATGCTGTCTAGTTTTATCACAGTTTTTCTTCCAAGGAATAAGTGTCTTTTAATTTTGTGGCAGAAGTCATCATCCACAGTGACTTCAGAGCTCAAGAAAATAAAATCTATCCGTTTCCACTTTTTTTCCATCTCTTTGCCTTAAAGTGATGCAACTGGATGCCATGATCTTAGTTTTTTATATGTAGAGTTTTAAGCCACCTTTTTCACTCTCCTCTTTCACTCTCATAAAGAGACTTTTTTTGTTCCTCTATGATTTCTTTCATTAGAGTGTTATCATCTGCAAATCTGAGGTTGTTGATATTTCTTCTGGCAATTTTGATTCTAGTGTGTGATTCATCCTGTCTGGTATTTCTCATGATGTACTCTACATATAAGTTAAATAAGCAGGGTGACAGTATACAGGCTTGTGTACTACTTTCCCAATTTGTAACCTGTCTGTTGTTCCATGTCCATTTCTAACTGTTGCTTCCTGACCTGGATACGGGTTTCTCAAGAGGCAGGTCAGGTGGTCTGGTATTTTCATCCTTGAAGAATTTTCCACAGTTTGTTGTGATCCACACAATCAAAGGTTTTCACAAAGTCAATGAAGCAGAAGTAGATGTTTTTCTGGAATTCCCTTGCTTTTTCTATAATTGATCAGATGTTGGCAATTTGATGTCTGGTTCTTCTGCCTTTTCTAAGTCCAGCTTGTACAACTGGAAGTTATTGGTTCAAGTATTGCTAAAGCCTAGCTTAAAGGGTTTTGAGCATTACCTTGCTAGCATGTGAAATGAGTGCAATTGTATGGTAGTTTGAATATTCTTTGCCATTGCCTTTTCTTTTAGATTGGAGTGAAAACTGACTTTTTTTCAATCTGTGGCCCCTGATGAGTTTTCCAAATTTGCTGGCATAATGAGTGGACACTTTAACAGCATTATTTCTTAGGATTTAAAATAGTTCAGCTGAAATTCAAACACTTCCACTATCTTTGTTCATCATAATACTTCCTGAGGATCAATTGACTTCATACTCTAGGATGTCTGGCTCTAGGCATTGACCACACCATTGTGGTTATCTGGGTCATTAAGAGCTTCCTTTGTGT
This sequence comes from Nanger dama, assembly GCA_917880005.1. Lineage (NCBI taxonomy): Eukaryota > Metazoa > Chordata > Mammalia > Artiodactyla > Bovidae > Nanger > Nanger dama. The sequence goes on from CAKJTW010000001.1 coordinate 99,731,417, forward strand.
AGTTCTTCTGTGTATCCTTGCCACCTCTTTTTAATCTTTTGTACTTCCGTTAGATCCTTGCCATTTTTGTCCTTTATTGTGTCCATCTTTGTATGAAATGTTCCTTTGATATCTCCAATTTTCTTGAAGGGATCTCTACTCTTTCTCATTCTATTGCTTTCCTCTATTTCTTTGCACTTAAGAAGGCTTTCTTATCTCTCCTTGCTTTTCTTTGGAACTCTGCATTGTGTTGGATATATCTTTCCCTTTCTTCTTTACCTTCTGCTTCTCTTCTCCTCTCAGCCCATTTGGAAAACCTCCTCAGACAACCACTTTGCCTTCTTCCTTTTATTTTCCTTGGGATGGTTTTGGTCACCGCCTCCTGTGCAATGTGCAAACCTCCATCTATAGTTCTTTGGATACTCTATAAGATCCAATCCCTTGAATTTATTTGTCACTTCCTCTGTATAATCATAAAGGCTTTTATTTAGGTCAAACCTGAATGACACACACTGCTGACACACACTTCCACAGGGAACCTTCAGACACACTCACAGGCAGAGCTGGTTCAGTCTCTTGTGGGGTCACTGATACTTTCCTCTAAGTCCTGGGAGTACAAGGTTTTGTTTGTGCCTTTTTAAGTGTTTCTCCTAATCCAGTGGAAGTTCTGACATCAAATTCTGCTATACTTCAAAGTCAGCTTCCCTGGGGATTTTCAGTCCCTTTGCCAGATCCCCAGGTTGCATAGTCTGATGTGGGGCCTAGAACCTTTGCAACTGTGTGAGAAGTTCTTTGGTATTATCATTCTCAAGTTGGTAGGTCACCCAGCTTGCAGGTGTAGAATTTTAGTGTAATTGTGCCCTCCCTGCCTTCTCATTCCAGCTTCTCCTTTGACCTTGGATGTGGGTTTTTTTCCTTGGTGGGTTACAGCATCCTCCTTTCTATGTTTAAATGGTAACCCACTCCAGTGTTCTTGCCTGGAGAATACCAGGGATGGGGGAGGCTGGGAGGCTGCTGTCTATGGGGTCGCACAGAGTCAGACATGACTGAAACGACTTAGTAGCAGTGGCAGTTGTATTTTTGGTGTTCTCAAGGAGAAGATGAGTGCATGTCCTTCTACTCCACCATCTTGTTTGTGCATAGAGAGTGTTCTGATTTTATTCTTTTACATGTAACTGTCTGCTGAAGAATTGATGCTTTTGAACTATGGTGTTGGAGAAGACTCTTGAGAGTCTCTTGGACTGCAAGGAGATCCAACCAGTCCATTCTGAAGGAGATCAGTCCTAGGATTTATTTGGAGGGAATGATGTTAAAGCTGAAACTCCAGTACTTTGGCCACCTCATGTGAAGTGTTGACTCACTGGAAAAGACTCTGATGCTGGGAGGGATTGGGGGCAGGAGGAAAAGGAAATGACAGAGGATGAGATGGCTTGATGGCATCACTGACTCGATGGACATGAGTCTGATTGAACTCTGGGGTTGGTGATAGACAGGGAGGCCTGGTGTGCTGCAATTCATGGGGTTGCAAAGAGTCAGACACAATTGAGTGACTGAAATGAACTGAACAGTCTAGCTTTCCCAGCGTGACTTACTGAAGAGACTCTTTTCTCCATTGTATATTTTTGCCTCCTTTGTCATAGATTAGGTGACCATATGTAGGTCGGCTTCTCTCTGAGTTTTCTATCCTCTTCCATTGATCTATCCCTTTTAATCTCATTAAGTAATATTCATCCTGGATCAGGACATATTTATGTTCTGCTTTGCTTTGTTAAGGAATAGTGAATCCAGCACCAGTCTCATCTCATACATTTCAAGTTGAGCTAATGAGACTGAAAATGTAGTTTTTAGGGAATTGATATTTTTCTATATTAATTTCCATATTATATCATAATGAACATATAGACATTTTGTTGCTGTTTTTCAGTCAGTAAGTCATGTCTGACTCTTTTGTGACTCCATGGGCTGTAGACCACCAGGCTCCCCTGTCTATGGATTTCCCAGGCAAGAATACTGGAGTGAGTTGCCATTCCCTTCTCCCTGGGACCTTCCCAACCAAGGATCAAATGCATGTCTCCTGCATGGGCAGGTGGATTCTTTACCACTGAGCCACCAGGAAAGCCCATATAGACATTTACAAAAATGTAAATGTTAAACTTGATATACCGGGAATTAAATAATAAATGTAGATGGTTAACAACTTTTGCCCTTTTCGAAGGGTATAAAATAGAATGATTTTATTTTTAGTGTGGCAGGTAAGGGTAAAAATGTTTCTTCTATAATCATGTTAAGGCAATAATCAAAGAAATATGTTATCTCTGAAAAGTCAAGTAGAAAACAGGTGATACAGGTTTTTCTTTTGTTTTTCTATTTAAACCTATATTTCTATTTTTGTTTTTCCTTCTGCAAAACAATGAGGAAAAGTGTCTTTCAGTTCTTTCATTCCCTATGTCTAGTAGAATTAATAAGCTATAGTTTGTGCCTTCAAGCTCACACAAACTATTACAAATTGGAAAAATATTTTTATTTCTAAGCAGTGTCAAACATTTCAAATCAAATGTTAAAGTCTTGTAGAACACTTCTGTGATTAATTTCAAATAGCAGAATTGATGTTATGACTATCTTTTAGAGACTGAAGTGCTACTAAATTGATAAGGACATCCAGTATTGTGACACTGAGCCTACTGAATTGCTCCAAAGGCTTGGTCAGAGAACGGAATCCAGCATATTTTCAATAAATTTGTGTGTTGTATTTTATATAAAAGAATTTCTCAGAAGTAAATGATGAGAGTACTAAAAGATATACAAATATGATTTAAAAATCAAAATAATAGAAAGGTTGATCTAGAAAGGAAAAGAGATATTTTAAAAATCACCAGATTCAGGTCACACACAGTTTTATAGAAAGAGCTGAGAAAGTTCAACCCCATTAAAAACAAGATGAAGAGTGTTAAGAATGATTTTAAATACTTTCTACATTATTTTAAAAAGCCCACATAATGAGAAATGTCGTTTATTCCTGTTTAGGTTTTAAAGTGTAATACAGAAATAAAAATAACACTTTAAATGAATACAAATAAACAATGTTTAAGGATCGAGATAAATAGTGTATTTGACAGATTATGATAAGATGCAAATAAGAAGTCAATAACTAGAAAGCCATAATAAAAATAAAATCAAAGAAATTAAAATGGTAAGTTATTAAATGGATTTTATAGTAATATTCAAATGTATATTAAATTAATTCATAAGGGAATAAAATAACCTGAAATACAAAAGTATAAAACAGAAAAGCAAAGCCCAATTACGTTGTAAGGAATTAAGATTAAAACTATTACATACATAGAAAGAATTTAAGATGCATTTGTAAAGAGATATCATTCATGCCCTTTGACATCTATAAAGACACAAAGCAAATAAACTCTTTTTAGAAATAAAAATATATATTAGAAAGTAAAAAGAGCTACCACATTATTTCTACCCAGAAGTGTAAATTTCCTGTTAAAAAAAAACAACAACAACGTTATTTCCCAGATGTTATCAATGATTTGAACCATCCAAGACTTTGAAGAGAGATACTAGAAGCATTATTAGCAGGGACTGATAGTAAAGTTATGTGTAAAAATATTCAAGATACACTGTCTTAATTGCTTTCACATGTTTTGTTTCATTGATTTGCATGCCTCTCCCCTGTAGGAGGATTAGGCTTCCTCATCCTGAATTCAGGAATAGTCAACGTCCTGTTTTGGTGATGAAATGCCACACGAGATAAAATGACGGTTGTTATTTCTGAGCATATAATTAAATCTGAAACTTTGTCATGGCAACCTCTCATGCTTCAGATAGAGACTGTTCATCATTCTAGAGCAGAAATGGAGGTGAGATGAGATAATTCATGGTTGAAAGTGATGAACAGGTCATAGATGGTAGAAATGAACTTTTTTCTAAGCCTTTGAGACCTACAGAGTGGTGAGCCTTTGAGATCTAGGGAGAAGGGATGTCATGTTTTTATACAACTTAACCAAACCTATCGGACTAAGCACAAAGAAATGGAAATAAGCAAGAAATTAGAGGTCAATGTATATTCATCAGAGAAACATATTATGGTTAAAACTACAAAACAAATAAACTCCCAATAGAGATAAAATTATTAACAACCTCTGTACCCTAAATAGCATGATAAAACAAGGTATAATAAAAATGTGCTTAAAATGTTCAGAAGCAACAGAAAGGAACACAAGCAATGCAGTAAGTTCAGTTCAGTTGCTCAGTCATGTCCAACTTTTTGTGAACCCAGGGGCTGCATACACCAGGCTTTTCTGTCCATCACCAACTCCTGGACCTTGATCAAACAGCTCCATCAAGTCAGAGATGGCATCCAATCATCTCATCCTGTCGTCCTCTCTCCTCCTGCCTTCAATCTTTCCTAGCATCAGGGTCTTTTCCAATGAGCCAGTCCTTCCCATCAGGTGGCCAAAGTATTGAAGTTTCAGCTTCAGCATCAGTCCTTCCAATGAATGTTCAGGACTGATTTTCTTTATGACTGACTGGTTTGATCTCCTTGCAGTCCAACGGACTCTCAAGTCTTCTCCAATGCCACATTTCAAAAGTATCAATTCTTTAGCACTTAGCTATCTTTATTGTCTAACTCTCACATCCACACATGACTACTGGAAAACCGATAGCTTTGACTAGACAGACTTTGTTGGCAAAGTAATCTCATTGCTTTTTAATATTCTGTTTAAGTTGGTCACAGCTTTTCTTCTAAGTAGCAAGCGTCTTTTAATTTCATGGCTGCAGTCACCATCTGCAGTGATTTTGGAGCCCAAGAAAATGAATTCTGTCATTGTTTCCATTGTTTTACCATCTATTTGCCATGAAGTGATGGGACCAGATGCCATGATCAAGCATTTTGAATGTTGAATTTTAAGCCAACTTTTCTACTCTACTCTTTCACTTTCATCAAGAGGCTCTTTAGTTCTTCTTTGCTTTCTGCCAAGTGTGGTGTTATCTGTATAGATGAGGTTATCGATATTTCTCCCTGCAATCTTGATTTCAAGTTGTGCTTCAGCCAGCCAGCATTTTGCATAATGTTTTTTGCATATAAGTTAAATAAGGCGAGTAGCAATATATAGCCTTGAAGTACTCCTTTCCCAATTTGGAACCAATCTGTTGTTCCATGTCCAGTTCAAACTGTTACTTCTTGACTTGCGTACAGATTTCTCAGGAGGCAGGTAAGATGGTCTGATATTCCCATTTATTGAAGAATTTTCCACAGTTTGTTGTTATCCACACAGTCAAAGGCTTTGGCATAGTCAATAAAGCAGAAGTAGATGGAACTACTTGCTGGAACTTTCTGGAACTCTCTTGCTTTTTATATGATTCAGTATGTTGGCAATTTGATCGCTGGTTCCTTTGCCTTTTCTTTTTTTTTTTAAATTTATTTATTTATTTATTTATTTTTTAAATTATAATACTGTATTTGTTTTGCCATACATTGACACGAATCAGCCATAGGTGAACACAATCTCCCAATGCCGAAGCCCCCTCCCACCTCCCACCCCACATCCTCTACTTGCATCATCCTGTGCATCAGCCCCATGCATCATGCATCCTACATTGAACATAGATTGGCACTTCGTTTCTTACAGAAAATATACATGTTTCATTGCCATTCTCCCAAACCATCCCACACTTTCCCTCTCCCTGAGTCCAAAAGTCCACTCTATACCTCTGTGTCTCTTTGTTGTCTCACATATAGGGTCATCATTACTGTCTTCTAAATTCCATATATATGTGTCAGTATTCTGTATTGGTGTTTTTCTTTCTGGCTTACTTCACTCTGTATAATCGGTTCCAGTTTCATCCATCTCATTAGAACTGAGTCAAATTTATTCTTTTTAAGGGCTGAGTAGTATTCCATAGTGTATATGTACCGCTGCTTTCTTATCCATTCATCTGCTGATGGACATCTAGGTTGCTTCCATGTCCTGGCTATTATAAACAGTGCTGCAGTGAACATTGGGGTACATGTGTCTCTTTCAATTCTGGTTTCCTTGGTGTGTATGCCCAGCAGTGGGATTGCTGGGTCATAATGCAGTTCTATTTGCAATTTTTAAGGAATCTCCACACTGTTTTCCATAATGGCTGTACTAGTTTGCATTCCCACCAGCAGTGTAAGAGAGTTCCCTTTTCTCCACATCCTCTCCAGCGTTTATTGCTTGTAGACTTTTGGATCGCAGCCATTCTGACTGGTGTGAAATGGTACCTCATTGTGGTCTTGATTTGCATTTCTCTGATAATGAGTGATGTTGAACATCTTTTCATGTGTTTGTTAGCCATCCGTATGTCTTCTTTGGAGAAATGCCTATTTAGTTCTTTGGCCCATATTTTTTATTGGATCATTTATTTTTCTGGAGTTGAGCTGTATAAGTTGCTTATATATCTATGAGATTAGTTGTTTGTCAGTTGTTTCATTTGCTATTGTTTTCTCCCATTCAGAAGGCTGTCTTTTCACCTTGCTTATAGTTTCCTTTGTTGTGCAGAAGCTTTTAATTTTAATTAGATCCCATTTGTTTATCTTTGCTTTCATTTCCAGTATACTGGGAGTTGGATCATAGAGGATCCTGCTGTGATTTATGTCGGAGAGTGTTTTGCCTATGTTCTCCTCTAGGAGTTTTATAGTTTCTGGTCTTACATTTAGATCTTTAATCCATTTTGAGTTTATTTTTGTGTATGGTGTTAGAAAGGGGTCTAGTTTCATTCTTTTACAAGTGGTTGACCAGTTTTCCCAGCACCACCTGTTAAAGAGACTTTCTTTACTCCATTGTATATTCTTGCCTCCTTTGTCGAAGATAAGGTGTCCATAGGTGTGTGGGTTAATCTCAGGGCTTTCTATTTTGTTCCATTGATCTATATTTCTGTCTTTGTGCCAGTACCATACTGTCTTAATGACTGTGGCTTTGTAGTAGAGCCTGAAGTCAGGCAAGTTGATGCCTCCAGTTCCATACTTCTTTCTCAAGACTGCTTTGGCTATTCGAGGCTTTTTGTATTTCCATACAAATCTTGAGATTATTTGATCTAGTTCTGTGAAAAATACTGCTGGTAGCTTGATGGGAATTGCATTGAATCTGTAGGTTGCTTTGGGTAGTATATTCATTTTCACTATACTGATTCTTCCAACCCATGAGCATGGTATATTTCTCCATCTATTAGTGTCCTCTTTGATTTCTTTCATCAGTGTTTTATAGTTTTTGATATATAGGTCTTTAGTTTCTTTAGGTAGGAATATTCCTAAGTATTTTATTCTTTTTGTTGCAATGGTGAATGGAATTGTTTCCTTAACTTCTTTTTCTACTTTCTCATTGTTAGTGTATAGGAATGCAAGGGATTTCTGAGTGTTGATTTTATATCCTGCAACTTTGCTATATTCATTGATTAGCTCTAGTAGTTTTCTGGTCGAGTCTTTAGGATTTTCTATGTAGAGGATCATGTCATCTGCAAACAGTGAGAGTTTTACTTCTTCTTTTCCAATTTGGATTCCTTGTATTTCTTTTTCTGCTCTGATTGCTGTGGCCAAAACTTCCAGTACGATGTTGAAGAGTAGTGGTGAAAGTGGACACCCTTGTCTTGTTCCTGACTTTAGGGAAATGGTTTCAATTTTTCGCCATTGAGGATAATGTTAGCTGTGGGTTTGTCATATATAGCTTTTATTATGTTGAGGTATGTTCCTTCTATTCCTGCTTTCTGGAGAGTTTTTATCATAAATGGATGCTGAATTTTGTCAAAGGCTTTTTCTGTATCTATTGAGATAATCATATGATTTTTATTTCTCAGTTTGTTAATGTGATGAATTACATTGATTGACTTATGGATATTGAAGAATCCTTGCATCCCTGGGATAAAGCCCACTTGGTCATGGTGTATGATCTTTTAATGTGTTTCTGGATTCTGATTGCTAGGATTTTGTTGAGGATTTTTGCGTCTATGTTCATCAGTGATATTGGCCTGTAGTTTTCTTTTGTTGTGGTGTCTTTGTCAGGTTTTGGTATTAGGGTGATGGTGGCCTCATAGAATGAGTTTGGAAGTTTACCTTCCTCTGCAATTTTCTGGAATAGCTTCAGTAAGATAGGTGTTAGCTCTTCTCGAAATTTCTGGTAGAATCCAGCTGTGAAGCTGTCTGGACCTGGGCTTTTGTTTGCTGGAAGATTTCTGATTACAGTTTCAATTTCCGTGCTTGTGATGGGTCTGTTAAGATTTTCTATTTCTTCCTGGTTCAGTTTTGGAAAATTGTACTTTTCTAAGAATTTGTCCATTTCTTCCAAGTTGTCCATTTTATTGGCATATAATTGCTGATAGTAGTCTCTTATGATTCTTTGTATTTCTGTGTTGTCTGTCGTGATCTCTCCATTTTCATTTCTAATTTTATTGATTTGATTTTTTTCTCTTTGTTTCTTGATGAGTCTGGCTAATGGTTTGTCAATTTTATTTATCCTTTCAAAGAACCAGCTTTTTGCTTTATTGATTCTTGCTATGGTCTCTTTTGTTTCTTTTGCATTTATTTCTGCCCTAATTTTTAGGATTTCTTTCCTTCTACTAACTCTGGGGTTCTCTATTTCTTCCTTTTCAAGTTGCTTTAGGTGTAGAGTTAGGTTATTTATTTGACTTTTTTCTTGTTTCTTGAGGTATGCCTGTATTGCTATGAACTTTCCTCTTAGGACTGCTTTTAAAGTGTCCAAAAGGTTTTGTGTTGTTGTGTTTTCATTTTCATTCGTTTCAATGCATATTTTGATTTCTTTTTTGATTTCTTCTGTGATTTGTTGATTATTCAGTAGGGTGTTGTTCAGCCTCCAAATGTTGGAATTTTTAATAGTTTTTCTCCTATAATTGAGATCTAACCTTAGTGGATTATGGTCAGAGAAGATGCTTGGAATAATTTCGATTTTTTTGAATTTATCAAGGTTAGATTTATGACCCAGAATGTGATCTATCCTGGAAAAGGCTCCGTTTGCACTTGAGTAAAAGGTGAAATTCATTGTTTTGGGGTGAAATGTCCTATATATATCAATTAGGTCTAACTGGTCAATTGTATCGTTTAACGTTTGCGTTTCTCCGTTAATTTTCTGCTTAGTTGATCTGTCCATAGGTGTGAGTGGGGTATTAAAGTCTCCCACTATTATTGTGTTATTATTAATTTCCCTTTCATGCTTGTTAGCAATTGTCTTACATATTGCGGTGCTCCTATGTTGGGTGCATATATATTTATAATTGTTATATCTTCTTCTTGGATTGATCCTTTAATCATTATGTAGTGGCCTTCTTTGTCCCTTTTCACAGCCTTTGTTTTAAAGTCTATTTTATCGGATATTAGTATTGCTACTCCTGCTTTCTTTTGGTCTTTATTTGCATGGAATATCTTTTTCCAGCCCTTCACTTTTAGTCTGTATGTGTCCGTTGTTTTGAGGTGGGTCTCTTGTAGGCAGCATATATAGGGATCTTGTTTTTGTATCCCTTCAGCCAGTCTTTGCCTTTTGGTTGGGGCATTCAACCCATTTACATTTAAGGTAATTATTGATAAGTATGCTCCTGTTGCCATTTACTTTATTGTTTTGGATTCGGGTTTATACGTCCTTTTTGTGTTTCCTTTCTAAAGTCTATCCTTTAGTATTTGTTGGAGAGCTGGTTTGGTGGTGCTGAATTCTCTCAGCTTTTGCTTGTCTGTAAAGCTGTTGATTTCTCCTTCATATTTGAATGAGATCCTTGCTGGGTACAGTAGTCTTGGCTGAACGTTATTATCTTTCATCACTTTAAGTGTGTCTTGCCATTCCCTCCTGGCCTGAAGAGTTTCTATTGAAAGATCTGCAGTTATTCTTATGGGGATCCCCTTGTGTGTTATTTGTTGTTTTTCCCTTGCTGCTTTTAGTAATTGTTCTTTGTGTTTGGTCTTTGTTAGTTGGATTAAAATATGTCTTGGGGTGTTCCACCTTGGGTTTATCCTGTTTGGCACTCTCTGGGTTTCTTGGACTTGGGTGATTATTTCCTTCCCCATTTTAGGGAAGTTTTCGACTATTATCTCCTCAAGTATTTTCTCATGGTCTTTCTTTTTGTCTTCTTCTTCTGGGACTCCTATAATTCGAATGTTGGAGCGTTTCATATTGTCTTGGAGGTCTCTGAGGTTGTCCTCATTTCTTTTAATTCGCCTTTCTTTTTCCTCGCTGATTCGTTTATTTCTACCATTCTATCTTCTATTTCACTAATCCTATCTTCTGCCTCCGATATTCTACTATTTGTAGCCTTCAGAGTGTTTCTGATCTCATTTATTGCATTATTCATTATATGTTGACTCTTTTTCATTTCTTCTAGGTCCTTGTTAAACCTTTCTTGCATCTTCTCAATCCTTGACCCCAGGCTGTTTATCTGTGATTCCATTTTGATTTCAAGATTTTGGATCATTTTCACTATCAGTATTCGGAATTCTCTCTCAGGTAGATTCCCTATCTCTTCCTCTTTTGTTTGGTTTGGTGGGCATGGCTCCTGTTCCTTTACCTGCTGGGTATTCCTCTGTCTCTTCATCCTGGTTATATTGCTGCGTTTGGGGTGGCTTTTCTATATTCCGGGAATTTGTGGAGTTCTCTTTATTATAGAGTTTCCTCTCTATGTTTGGGGTTATATCAGTGGCTTGTCAAAGTTTCTTGTTCAGGGAGGCTTGTGTTGGAGTTCTGGTGGATGGATCTGGATTTCCTCTCTCTGGAGTGCTGTGACGTGTGAAGTAATGGGTTATGTGACGTCAGTGGTTTTGGAGTATTTTGAGTTGCCTGTGTATTGAAGCTCAGGGGCTTGTTCTTGTGTTGCTGAAGAATTTGCATGGTATGTCTTGCTCTGGAGTTTGTTGGCCCTTGGGCAGTGCTCAATTTTAGTATAGGTATGAAGGCGTTTGATGAGCTCTAATTGGATAATGTTCCCTGTATTCAGGAATACTTTGATGATCTCAGGATTTGGAATTATGCCTCCTGATTCTGGTTTTCAGATTTATTTTTAGAATGGCCTCATGATTTCTCCATCTATTCAGCACTAATGTTAAAACATCTAGGTTAATGATGATAGGTTTCTCCACCTTGAGGGTCATCCCTAGAGGATCGATGAGTTACTTGATGGAGAGAGTAGGGAGTAGTTAGAGGTGAGTAGTAGGGAGTAGTTAGAGGTGAGTAGTAGGGAGTAGTTAGAGGTGAGTGGAATGAGATGAGGTGGAATCATAAGAGGGAAAAGCAAGTTAGCCTGTAACCACTTTCTTGTGTGCGCTCCAAAGTCTGGACCGCTCAGAGGTGGTCACAGAGTTATACATGGAAGAGGAGAGGAAGGAAGTAGATAGAGGTGGACAGGAGGATAAAAGAGGGAGATGGGGAGGAGGGATACAGATCCGGTCAGTGACCAGTTCCCTTAGAGTTCTCCCTCCTTCTGGAACGCACAGAAGTTAATAGGGTTGGGTAGAGAGGGGGGAGGGGGAGGGAGGAGACAAAAGCCACCTGGTGGAGAAAAGGGAGATTCCAGAGGTGGAGAGAGTGGTCAAGCCAGTAGTCTTGCACTCATGTAAAACTGGGTACTGAGGATTAGGTTTTTAAAAGTACAAAATTGGCAACAAATACCAAAATGCCAAGATTAAAAATCTGGAGTATAGATTGGATTTTCAAAGATAGATTATTGAAGAGAAGAAGAAGTAGAGAGAGAAATTAAAAAAAAAAATAGAGAAAAAGAAAAAAGAAAAAAAATAAAATATAATAAAAGACTCCAGAATTATTAAAAGACAACTTCCTTCACCAATAAGACTATATATGGCATTTGCTTAAACAATAGGGTTTTGTTTTTGGTTTTTTTAAGTAATATTAGGTTCTAAAAATAATAACTAGAAATATAGAAGACTTAAAAATTTAAGGAAGTTTAGGGAAAAAAGGATGAAAAGAAAAGGATAAACAAATTTAAAAAGGAAAAAAATAATTTTTAAAGAAAGAAAGAAAAATTCTTAAAAAAAAAAATCACGCTTCCCACATCATCCCCCCAAAAAAAAAATTTTTTTTTGATCATAAAAGTAGAAACGGTGTATCTGGCGCTTTCTCTGTCATTGAGGACTCTGTGGGGTCACTACCAAGGCAGTTTCCTCTGTTTGACTTCCTCTGTTTGCTGGTCTCTTCCATGTCTGATTTCTGTCTTGCCACAGGGAGGGTGGTGATGAGCTCTGCACTGGGCTTGCCCCTTCCCAATCCGTGGGATAACCATGTGGGGCCTGCCCTATGTTTCATGCAATTCCCCAGTTTAAGCCGCTCAGGATTGGCGCTCAGGAAGTCCCCTCCGGGTGCCGGGGTTTGGTTCCAAGTCCGAGTGGCTAGGGAGTTTGGCGTGGACTATTGTTGCAGAAGTCTCAATAAAGAAGCTTGCTTGCAATTTGGTAGGTAATGTCTCTCTTGAGCTGTGACTTCCCTCTTCCAGCGCTTAAGGCTCTGGCTGCCTGTCGCCAGTGGGCGACCTGCAGCCGGCTATTTCCAATCCGTCCTTTGTTCTGTGCACGGGTCTGAATGTGTCTTATGTTCGAGCGTTTCACGTGTTAGTTATCCCCCAGTCTGGTTTGCTAGTCCGGGATAAATCATTCTATCCACGCGCAGACCCAATTCTGGCCCTGTTACGCCCCCGATTCTCGAGAAAAGCCCTGCAGTGTCTCCCATGGCCCAATTCTTAGAAAGCACTGTCGCGGGCGCGCTCCTCCCTGCCCAACCCCCACTGGTGTCGGACGCAGGCGTTTGCACTGCTTATCCGCTGGGGGTTATACTGTTGAATTCATAATCTGTTGGTTTTAATTATTTATTTATTCTTCCTTCCTGTTATGTTGCCCTCGGTGCTTCCAGGGCTCGCCCCATGCACAGCTGTGAGAAAGTTCCCCAATTTTAGGGAACCTCTCTCTTTAAGAGTCTCTTCCTGGGATGGGATTCCCTTCCCGTGCCGGGGTTCCCTCCCTACCTCCTTTGTGTGTATCTTCATTCTTTAAAATAAAATAAAATATTTCCTACCTGGCTTTGAAGCCAATGATCTGCTTTGCTGGATGCATGATGTCCTCTGCCAGCAGTCAGAAGTTATTTTGTGGAATTTGCTCAGCGTTGAAATGTTCTTTTGATGAGGTAGAGAGGGAGAAAGTGTTCTCCCCATCCTATTCCTCCACCATCTTTCCCCTTTGCCTTTTCTAAATCCAGCTTGAACATCTGGAAGTTCTCGGTTCATATACTGTTGAATCCTGGCTTGGAGAATTTTGAGCATTATTTTGCTAGTGTGCAAGATGAGTGCAATTATGCAATAGTTTGAACATTCTTTGTCATTGCCTTTCTTTGGGATTGGAATGAAAACTGACTTTTCCAATCCTGTGGCCACTGCTGAGCTTTCCAAATTTGCTTGCATATTGAGTGCATCATTTTAACAACACCATCTTTTAGGACTCGATATAGCTCAGCTGAAATTCTATCATTCCCACTAGATTTGTTCATAATAATGTAATATTTGTTTGTAATAATGCTATAAGTTAGTAACACTATTTTCAATATCTAATTGGTTAGTTATTGAAAGTGTCTTAGTCTGGGCTGTTAGAACAAACATAGACTGGTTGACTTAAAAAAACAGAAATTTATTTTGCATAGTTTTGAAGCCTGGAAGATTGAGATTCTGGTGCAAGCAAGGTCAAGTTCTTGGTGAGAACACTCTTCTGGATTGCAGACTGTTAGCTCTGCTTTATCGTCACATGGCAGAAATCAGCAAAGGAAGCAAGCTATCTGTGACACTTCCAAGGTCACTAATTCCATTCATGGGGGTTGTAGTCTCATGGCTTCATATAATTCTAATTGCATCCTAAAGTCTTCAACCCCTAATACTATCACATGGGGGTTAGGATTTCAATATATGAATTTTGGGGGTGGATACAAATATGCAGTTCATCACAAAAACTAAACGTACTAAAGTTGAAACTGAAATTACAAAGGTTAACACAACAAATTTATATCACACTGACCTAAATAAACAATAAATCTAGATGAATAAATCTTAACTGGTTAAAAGCCATTTTACCTTAATACAGGCCTGTCATATATATAATCTGGACCTTAATTTCTTCCTTGTTTGTATTTTTTATATATATAGTAAGCCAGATAATTTGCTTAAGCTGTACAAAAATGACCCTCCCACATCTCAAATAGTCATTTGAGAAATTAGTACATAATAAATAAAATGGTACTAAAAGGGAGTTAAAATGTCAATTATTGACTACTTCTAAAATAATTTTTAAAATGAGAATAGCATTTAAAATGCATGAATGTGGCTTATTGTTTATATTATAGGAAATCTTACAGTCTTTAATTTAATTATATTCAGGTGATATGTCTGAAAGAATAAAAATATAAAGAATACAAAATTACATGAAAGTAAAAAAAAATTAGATTGTTATAAAGGACAGTGACAGAATAGTGTTGAAGTTTAAAGTATTTCCTTTAAACTAAAGAAAATAATCAAGAACCATGCAAAAAAGATAAAAACTCTTAAGAAGCACCATGTGTAGAACAATATATTGATTATTTTTAAAAATTCTTGTCAAATCACCCCTTTTACCACTTAAACTTCACTTTATACAAGAAGAGATTTCTCAAAACTAACCCATTCTTGACTAAAAGCAAACTTAATTATTGAATCATTTCTCAAGTCTACTCAGTTCAGTTTAGTCCCTCAGTCGTGTCCGACTCTTTGTAACCCCACGAACCGTAGCACACCAGGCCTCCCTGTCCATAGCCAACTCCCAGAGGCCACCGAAACCCATGTCCATTGAGTCGGTGATGCCATACAACCATATCATCCTCTGTCGTCCCCTTCCCCTCCTGTCCTCAATCTTTCACAGCAACAGGGTCTTTTCAAATCAGTCAGCTCTTTGCATCAGGTGGCCGAAGTATTGGAGTTTCAACTTCAACATCAGTCTTTCCAATGAACACCCAGGAATGATCTCCTTTAGGATAGACTGGCTGGATCTCCTTCCTGTCCAAGGGACTCTCAAGAGTCTTCTCCAACACCACAGTTCAAAAGCATCAATTTTTTGGCATTCAGCTTTTCTTATAGTCCAACTCTCACATCCATATATGGCCATTGGAAAAACCATAGCTTTGACTACATGGACCTTTGTTGGCAAAGTAATGTCTCTGCTTTTTCATATGCTGTCTAGGTTGGTCATAACTTTCCTTCCAAGGGGTAAATCTCTTTTAATTTCATGGCGACAGTCACATCTACAGTGATTTTGGAGCCCAGAAAAATACAGTCAGCCACTGTTTCCACTGTTTCCCCATCTATTTCCCATGAAGTGATTGGATTGGATGCCATGATTTTAGTTTTCTGAAGGTTGAGCTTTAAGCCAACTTTTCACTCTCTTCTTTCACTTTCATCAAGAGGCTCTTGAGTTCTTCTTCATTTTCTGCCATAAGGGTGGTGTCATGTGCATATCTGAGGTTATTGATATTTCTCCCAGCAATCTTGATTCCAGCTTGTGCTTTCTCAAGCCCAGTGGTTCTCATGATATGCTCTGCATATAAGTTAAATAAGCAGGGCGACAATATACAGCCTTGATGCACTCCTTTTCCTATATGGAACCAGTCTGTTGTTCCATGTCCAGTTCTAACTGTTGCTTCCTGACCTGCATATAGGTTTCTCAAAAGGCAGGTCAGGTGGTCTGGTACTCCCATCACTTTCAGAATTTCCCACAGTTTATTGTGATCCACACAGTCAAAGTCTTTGGCATAGTCAATAAAGCAAAAATAGATGTTTTTCTGGAACTCTGTTGCTTTTTGATGATCCAGTGGATTTTAGCAATTTGATTTGTGGTCCCTCTAGCTTTTCTAAATCCAGCTTAAACATCTGGAAATTCACGGTTCACATATTGCTGAAGCGTGGCTTAGAGAATTTTGAGCATTACTTTACTAGCGTGTGAGATGAGTGCAATTGTGTGGTAGTTTGAGCATTCTTTGGCATTGCCTTTTTTGGGGATTGGAATGAAAACTGACCTTTTCCAGTCCTGTGGCCATTGCTGAGTTTTCCAAATTTGCTGGCATAATATAATTGAGTGCAGCACTTTCACAGTGTCATATTTCAGGATTTTAAATAGCTCAACTGGAATTCTATCACCTCCACTAGCTTTGTTCATATTGATTCTTTCTAAGGCCCACTCACATTCTAGGATGTCTGGCTCTAGGTGAGTCATCACACCATCATGATTATCTTAGTCATAATGAATTTTTTGTACAGTTCTTCTGTGTATTCTTGCCACATTTTCTTAATATCTTCAGCTTCTCTTAGGTCCCTACCATTTCTGTCCTTTATTGAACCATGTTTGCACGAAATGTTCCCTTGGTATCCCTAATTTTCTTGAAGAGATCTCTAGTCTTTCCCATTCTATTGTTCCCCCTATTTCTTTGCACTGATCACTGAGGAAGGCTTTCTTATCTCTCCTTGCTCTTCTGTGGAACTCTGCATTCAAATGGCTATATCTTTCCTTTTCTCCTTTGCTTTTTGCTTCTCTTCTTTCACAGCTGTTTGTAAGGACTCCTCAGACAGCCATTTTGCTATTTTGCATTTCTTCCCCTCAGATGGTCTTGATTCCTGTCTCCTTTACAACGTCGTGAACCTCCAACCACAGTTCATCAGACACTCTACCTGATCTAGTCTCTTAAATCTATTTCTCACTTCCACTGTTATAGTCATAAGGGATTTGATTTAGATAATAGCTTGAGAGTCCCTTGGACTGCAAGGAGATCCAGCCAGTCCATCCTAAAGGAGATCAGTCCTGAGTGTTCACTGGAAGGACTGATGCTGAAGTTGAAACTCCAATACTTTGGTCACCTCATGTGAAGAGTTGACTCACTGGAAGAGACCTTTATGCTGGGAGGGATTGGGGGCAGGAGGAGAAGGGGACAACAGATGGTGACATGGCTGGATGGCATCACCAACTTGATAGACATGAGTTTAGATAAACTCCAGGGGTTGGTGATGGACAGGGAGGCCTGGCGTGCTGCAGTTCATGGGGCCTCAAGGAGTCAGACATGACTAAGTGAGTGAATTGAATGGAAATAAACTGAATGGTCTAGTGGTTTTCTCCACTTTCTTCAATTTCTGTCTGTATTTGGCAATAAGGAGTTCATGATTCAAGCTATAGTCAGCTCTCAGTCTTGTTTTTGCTGACTGTATAGAGCTTCTCCATCTTTAGCTGCAAAGAATATATCAATCTGATTTTGGTGTTGACCATCTGGTGATGTCCATGTGTAGAGTCTTCTCTTGTGCTGTTGGAAGAGGGTGTTTGCTATGACCAGTGTGTTCTCTTCACAGAACTCTATTAGCCTTTGCCCTGCTTCATTCTGTACAGCAAGGCCAAATTTGCCTGTTACTCCAAGTGTTTCTTGACTTCCTACTTTTGCATTCCAGTCCACTATAATGAAAAGGACATCTTTTTGGGTGTCATATTAATCAACTGAAAATACAAATTTTGCGTGTTGAATCCAGAAGAGAATGGAAGAAATGGAAATTGCAATGTAAAAATAATTGCCAAGTACTTGGTCTCTCTCTATCCATCCATTTTTCTATCCATATACTAAAACACCCAGTAAAACCTGGTAGAGTTGTAAGGATTGCCAGTAAAGAGTATTTTTGCTTTGCCAATAGCTGTTACAACTTTTAACATTAATAGTGGATCACAGAAAACTTGAACATGAGATTACTTTTATACTCTGAAATTCTACCTCTCAGGAAAATGAATCTCAGGAAAAAAATTTATACCTACTTGTACATCAACATAATTAAATTTATTGAGTTGAAATGTAACTAATAGTTCAGAAGGCTTTATGTGATTACATTTTACTCATTTCTTTAGAGAAAATATTCACATTGTTATTTTAAAAATTAATAAAACTGATTGGGAATTTTATATTTAAGATAATTTTAACAATAATAATGAAAACACTGAAACATAATGTTATACAACACAAATGACCTGCCATCCTAAGTTTTACAGTTATGGCAATAGCCAATCCAATAGCTGTCACTTTTCTCTAAGATTTATCACTTCTCTTAATGCATATGACACACTGACATGATGGCTGCTGGGGTATCAGCAGATGAATATACATAGTATATAATAGTACATGAAGTGGAGTGTGAGTTGCTCAGTCGTATCTGACTCTCTGAGACCCCATGAACTATAGCCCAATAGGCTTCTATGTCTGTGGGGTTTTCCAGGCAAGAATACTGGAGTGGGTTGCCATTCCCTTCTCCAGGGCTTCCTGACCCAGGGCTAGAATCCAGGTCTCCTGCATTGCAAGCATATACGTAATATAAACTAGTGTTACTGAGTTAACTATTTCAGTGTAGACATTAATCAAAATTAAATTTATCACATGTTCTAGGAGATTGTTCTAGTAATTTCCAAGTTTTTCTTTCATGATATCACTTTGTTCCCTCTATACCTGAACTTTTGTCCAGTTAAGAGAGAAAGACATGCAGGGAGAGAGAGGCAGAGAGAGAACTCTCCTGACCCTCAGTGTTAAAGCTCCTTCTCAGAAGGATTAATTTTATGTTTCTCTTGAGTTACTTGTCTCTCATTCTTACTTGAAAATATCATGTTATTTAATTGTTCTTATCAAAGTTGCCAGTGGTCAATGTACATTTATTGCACTGGACATGTCTACCTCCTTTGATCCAGGTGATCAAGCTCTTGCCCTTTAAATATTTACTTTGGTTGGCTTACACAGCACCAAAATTACACTTACTTTCTCCTCTCTCTCAGTCTCTCCTTCTTTTCACCATGACCTCTAACCATTAACATACCCCATAGCTATATCCTTGGATTTCTTTCTCTGCAATTACATTTTGATGACCTCAACCCTAGGATATCCCTACATTTATTTAGATTATCTTTAAATTTTCTCAATAATTTAAAATTTCTGTGTAGAAGTCCTATGTAACCATTGTTAGATTTATACCTTCACAATTAAAATTATTCCTTCATAATTAAAATTTATTCCTTCATAATTAAAATTTTTGGTATTAAAATATAGGTTTTGCTTATTGTTTTATTTTATAAGTGTTTCTTCCTGGCATAAAAATACAATTATTTTTGAATATCAATTTCTTATTTGGGATCTTGGCTCAATTTGTTTATTGATTATGACAGTGCCCCATAATTTCTTTTGAATTTTCTGTGTATTTGATGGTCTAATCTATGTATATATTGTTGTTCAGTCGCCCAGTTTTGTACACGTCTTTGTGACCCCATGGACTGCAGCACATCAGGCCTCCCTGTCTCTCACTATCTCCCAAACTTTGCCCAAGTTTATGTCCATTGCATCGATGATACCATTCATCTGTCTCATCCTCTGAAACCCTCTTCTTCCCTCAATCTTTCTCACCATCATGGGCTTTTCCAATGAGTTAGCTGTTTGCATCAGGTGACCAAAATACTGGAACTTCAGTATCAGTCCTTCTAATGAGTATTCAGGTTTAATTTCCTTTAAGATTAACTTGTTTGATCTCCTTGCTGTCCAAGGGACTCTCCAGAGTCTTCTCCATACCAGTTTGAAGGCATCAGTTCTTTGGTGCTCTGCCTTCTTCATGGTCCAGCTTTCACAATCATATGTGACCCTTGGAAAGACCATATCCTTGACTATATGGACCTTTGTTGGCAGAGTAATGTCTCTACTTTTCAACCCACTGTCTAGATTTGTCATAGCTTTCCTGCCAAGACACAATCATCTTCTGATTTCATGGCTGCAGTCACCATGGTCATTAACTTTAGAGCACAAGAAGAGGAAATCTGTCACTACTTCCACCTTTTCCACCTCTATTTGCCATGAAGGAATGAGGCCAGATGCCATCATCATAGTCTTTATAATGTTTAGTTTTAAGCCAGCATTTTCACCCCTCCTCCTGTACCCTCATCAAGAGGATCTTTAGTTCCTCTTTGCTTTCTGCCTTTAGAATGATATCATCCACATATCTGAAGTTGTGGTGTTTCTCCCACCTATCTTGATTCCAGTTTGTAACTCATCCAGCCCAGCAATTCTCTGATGTGCTCTTTGTATAGGTTAAATAAACAGGGTGACAACAGACAACCTCGTCATACTGCTTTCTCAATTCTTTCTCCATCTATGTATAGTAACCATTAAAAAAGAATAATTTCTTTTGAATTATTGCACTTGCTTTGACTTCTACAACAATGTAAACTAGAAATAGTGACAATAGGCATGTTCATTATAATCCTGACCTCAAATTATATACATCAACATTAATTAATACAATATTTTTTGTTTGTTATTATTTATCTCTGGTCACATTAGAAGTTCCAGTATACTCCCAGTTTAAGACATTTCATTTCAGAAGGGAATGGCAAGCCAATTCAGTATTCTTGCCTTGAGAACTCCATGAACAGTATGAAAAGGGAAAATGATAGGATACCAAAAGAGGAACTCCCCAGGTGATTAGATGCCCAATATGCTACTGGAGGTCAGTGGAGATATAACTGCAGAAAGAATCAAGGGATAGAGCCAAAGCAAAAACAATATCCAGCAGTGGATGTGACTGGTGATAGAAGCAAGATCCAATGATGTAAAGAGCAATATTGCATAGGAACCTGGAATGTCAGGTCCATGAATCAAGGCAAATTGGAAGTGGTCAAACAGGAGATGGCAAGAGTTAATGTTGACATTCTAGGAATCAGTGAACTAAAATGGACTGGAATGGGTGAATTTAACTCAGATGACCATTATATCTACTACTGCAGGCTGGAATCCCTTAAAAGAAATGGAGTAGCCATCATGGTCAACAAAAGAGTCTGAAATGCAGTACGTGGATGCAATCTCAAAAACAACAGAATGATCTCTGTTCATCTCCAAGGCAAACCAGTCAATTTCATGGTAATCCAAGTCTATGCCCCAACCAGTAATACTGAAGAAGCTGAAGTTGAACGGTTTTATGAAGACCTACAAGACCTTTTAGAACTAACACAAAAAAGATGTCCTTTTCATTACAGCAGACTGGGACACTAAAGCAGGAAGTAAAGAAACACCTGGAGTAACAGGCAAATTTGGCCTTGGAATGCGGAATGAAGCAGGGCAAAGACTAATAGAGTTTTGCCAAGAAAATGCACTGGTCATAGCAAACACCCTCTTCCAACAAAACAAGAGAAAACTCTACACATTGACATCACCAGATGGTCAACACCAAAATCAGATTGATCATATTCTATGCAGCCAAAGATGGAGTACCTCTATACAGTCAACAAAAACAAGACCAGGAGCTGACTGTGGCTCAGATCATGAACTCCTTATTACCAAATTCAGACTTAAATTGAAGAAAGTAGGGAAAACCACTCGACCATTCAACTATGACCTAAATCAAATCCCTTATGATTATACAGTGGAAGTGAGAAATAGATTTAAGGGCCTAGATCTGATAGATAGAGTGTCTGATGAACTAGGTAATGAGGTTCATGACATTGTACAGGAGACAGGATCAAGACCATCCCCATGGAAAAGAAATGCAAAAAAGCAAAATGGCTGTTTGGGGAGGCCTTAAAAATAGCTATGAAAAGAAGAGAAGCAAAAAGCAAAGGAGAAAAGGAAAGATATAAGCATCTGAATGCAGAGTTCCAAAGAATAGCAAGAAGAGATAAGAAAGCTTTCTTCAGTGATCAATGCAAAGAAATAGAGGAAAACAACAAAATGGGAAAGACTAGAGATCTCTTCAAGAAAATTAGAGATACCAAGAAAACATTTCATGCAAAGATGGGCTCGATAAAGGACAGAAATGGTCTGGACCAAACAGAAGCAGAGAATATTAAGAAGAGGTGGCAAGAATACACAAAGAACTGTACAAAAAGATCTTCAGCCCAGATAATCATGATGATGTGATCACTCATCTAGAGCCAGACATCTTGGAATGTGAAGTCAAGTGGGCCTTAGAAAGCATCACTACAAAGCTAGTGGAGGTGATGGAATTACAATTGAGCTGTTTCAAGTCCTGAAAGATGATGTTGTGAAAGTGCTGCACTCAATATGCCAGCAAATTTGGAAAACTCAGCAGTGGCCACAGGACTGGAAAAGGTCAGTTTTCATTCCAATTTCAAAGAAAGGCAATGCCAAAGAATGCTCAAACTACTGCACAACTGCACTCATCTCACATGCTGGTAAAGTAATGCTCAAAATTCTCCAAGCCAGGCTTCAGCAATACATGAACCGTGAACTTCCTGATGTTCAAGCTGGTGTTAGAAAAGGCAGAGGAACCAGAGATCAAATTGCCAACATCTGCTGGATCATGGAAAAAGCAAAAGAGTTTCAGAAAAAACATCTATTTCTGCTTTATTGACTATGCCAAAGCCTTTGACTGTGTGAATCACAATAAACTGTGGAAAATTCTGAAAGAGATGGGAATACCAGACCACCTGACCTGCTGCTTGAGAAATGTGTATGCAGGTCAGGAAGCAGCAGTTAGAACTGGACATGGAACAACAGACTGGTTCCAAATAGGAAAAGGAGTATGTCAAGGCTGTATATTGTCACCCTGCTTATTTAACTTATATGCAGAGTACATCATGAGAAATGCTGTACTGGAAGAAACACAAGCTGGAATTAAGATTGCTGGGAGAAAATCAATAATCTCAGATATGCAGATGACACCACCCTTATGGCAGAATGTGAAGAGGAACTAAAAGCCTCTTGATGAAAGTGAAAGAGGAGAGCGATAAAGTTGGATTAAAGCTCAACATGCAGAAAATGAAGATCATGGCATCTGATCCCATCACTTCATGGGAAATACATGGGGAAACAGTGGAAACAGTGTCAGACTTTACTTTTTTGGGCTCCAAAATCACTGCAGATGGTGACTGCAGCCATGAAATTAAAAGACGCTTACTCCTTGGAAGAAAAGTTATGACCAACCTAGATAGTATATTCAAAAGTAGAGATATTACTTTGCTGACTAAGGTCCGGCTAGTCAAGGCTATGGTTTTTCCTGTGGTCATGTATGGATATGAGAGTTGGACTGTGAAGACGGCTGAGTGCCGAAGAATTGATGCTTTTGAACTGTGGTATTGGAGAAGACTCTTCAGAGTCCCTCGGACTGCAAGGAGATCCAATGAGTCCATTCTGAAAGAGATCAGCCCTGGGATTTCTTTGGAAAGAATGATGCTAAAGCTGAAACTCCAGTACTTATGCCACCTCATGCGAAGAGTTGACTCATGGGAAAAGACTCTGATGCTGGGAGGGATTGGGGGCGGGAGGAGAAGGGGACAACAGAGGATGAGATGGCTGGATGGCATCACGGACTGGATGCACGTGAATCTGAGTGAACTCCGGGAGTTGGTGATGGACAGGCAGACCTGGCGTGGTGATATTCATGGGGTTGCAAAGAGTTGTACATAACTAAGCCACTAAACTCAGCTTAACTGAACTATTTTTCTGACTGATTGAGATAATGTTTGTTGTGATAGCCTTTTATTCTCTCATGATGTTCAATTACATTGATTCATTTAAAAATTTGAGCCAAACTTTCATTGCTTGAGAAAATTTGGACTGGTTTTGAGGTGTTATCTTTTTATAATTTTGCTGTATTCAAAGTATTACTATTTTACTTAGAATTGCTCTTCTATTCCCATAACTGAAAATGAAATTCAGTTATATATAATCTTAATATCTTTTTCAGGATTTATTGAAAAGATTATTCTCACCACATTTAATGAGCAGCTAATATTTCATCATTTTTTTCTAATAATTCATTGAAGGTTCTTATTCCCATTGCTTAATAGAATTCATGGGTGAGGCTCTCTGGTCTTACATATTTCCTTTCTGGAAATTAATAATTTTTATTCACAGGTCAGTTGAATTTTTTATTTTTACTTTCTGAAACTTTTCTAAATTTTTAAATTAATGAAAAAATATTGACCAAATTATTCTCTTTGCACCACCCAATTTCTGTCTTGTACTGCTTGTTACAGGACCACTTTTGTGTCTGTGTGTGTGTGTGTGTGTGTGGTATTAATTATATAACCCCTCTCTTCTAATTTGTAATTTATCAAATTCATTAGTGTTTTCTGAGGACTAAAATTTTACTTTTTGACGCTCTCTATTGTTTTATTTTCTCCTGTATCATTAATTTTCTTATCACCTTGTTAAACTTTCTTTTAGTTCTCTGGATTTAATTTACTCTTGCTGTTGTGCAGTCACTAAATTGTATCTGATTCTTTTGAACCCTGTAAGAAATGGCAGCACTCCAGACTTCCCTTTCCTTCACTGTCTCCTGGAGTTTGCTCAAATTCATGTCCATTCAGTTGTCAACTCTATTTAATCATCTCATCCTCTGCCCTCTTCTCTTTTGTCCCCAATCTTTCCAAAATCAGGGCCTTTTCCAATGAGTCAGCTCTTTGCATCAGGTAACTAAAATATTGGAACTTCAGCATCAGTCCTTCCAATGAATATTCAGGGTTCATTTCTTTTAGGATTGACTGGTTTGATCTCCTTGTTGTCTTAAGGACTCTCAAGAGTCTTCTCCAACACCACAATTTAAAATCATCAGATCTTAGGTGCTCAGTCTTCTTTATGGTTCACCTCTCACATCCGTATGTGAATACTGGACAAACCATATCTTTGACTATATGTATCTTTGTCAGCAATGTCTCTGCTTATTAATATGCTTAGGTTTGTCATAGCACCTTGCACTTTCTAACACTTTTACTTTCACTTTATATCTTCTAGTGATTCTCTGGAATTTTGCATTCAGTTGGTTTTATCTTTCCCTTTCTCCCCTGTTTGCAAGTCTCTTCTTTCCATAAGTATTTGTAAAACCTCTTCAGACAACCATTTTGCCTTCTTGGTGTTTTTTTCTTCACTTTCTTTTTCATCTTTGACTGGCTGCAAAGAAATTAATAAATCTGATTTTGATATTAACCATTTGATGATACCCATGTGGTCTCTTATGTTTCTGGTTGAAAAATCTGTATTATTCTTGCCTTCTTTGTCAAAGATAAGGTATCCATAGGTGCATGGATTTATCTCTGGGCTATTTTGTTCCATTGATGTATATTTCTGTCTTTGTGCCAGTACCATACTATCTTGATGATTGTGGCTTTGTAGTAGAGCCTGAAGTCAGGCAGGTTGATTCCTCCAGTTCCATTCTTCTTTCTCAAGATTGCTTTGGCTAGTCGAGGTTTTTTGTATTTCCATACAAACTGTGAAATTATTTGTTCTAGCTCTGTGAAAAATACCATTGGTAGCTTGATAGGGATTGCATTGAATCTGTAGATTGCTTTGGGTAGTATACTTATTTTTACTATATTGATTTTTCCAATCCATGAACATGGTATATTTCTCCATGTGTTAGTGTCCTCCTCTTTGATTTCTTTCATGAGTGTTTTATAGTTTTCTATATATATAAGTCTTTAGTCTTTAGGTAGATATATTCCTAAGTATTTTATTCTTTTTGTTGCAATGGTGAATGTAATTGTTTCCTTAATTTCTCTATTTTCTCATTATTAGTGTATAGGAGTGCAAGGGATTTCTGTGTGTTGATTTTATATCCTGCAACTTTATTGTATTCATTGATTAGCTCTAGTAATTTTCTGGTGGAGTCTTTAGGGTTTTCTATGTAGAGGATCATGTCATCTGCAAACAGTGAAAATTTTACTTCTTCTTTTCCAATTTGGATTCTTTTTATTTCTTTTTCTGCTCTGATTGCTGTGGCAAAAACATCCAAAATTATGTTAACTAGTACTGGTGAAAGTGGGCACCCTTGTCTTATTACTGACTTTGGGGAAATGCTTTCAATTTTTCACCATTGAAGATAATGTTTGCTGTGGGTTTGTCATATATAGCTTTTATTATGCTGAGGTATATGCCTTCTATTACTGCTTTCTGGAAAGTTTTTAATCATAAATGGATGTTGAATTTTGTCAAAGACTTTCTCTTCATCTATTGAGATGATCATATGGTTTTTATTTTCCAATGTGTTAATGTGGTGTATTACATTGATTGATTTGCAGATATTGAAGAATCCTTGCATCCCTGGGATAAAGCCCACTTGGTCATGGTGTATGATCTTTTTAATGTGTTGTTGGATTCTGATTGCTAGAATTTTGTTAAGGATTTTTGCGTCTATGTTCATCAGTGATTTTTGGCTGCAATTTTGTGTGTGTGTGTGTGTGTTTGTGTATGTGGCATTTTTGTCAGGTTTTTGTATTAAGGTGATGGTAGCCTCATATAATGAGACCTTATCTTTGACAAAGGAGACAAGAATATACAGTGGATTAAAGACAATCTCTTTAACAAGTGGTGCTGGGAAAACTGGTCAACCACTTGTAAAAGAATAAAACTAGAACACTTTCTAACACCATACACACAAATAAGCTCACAATGGATTAAAGATCTAAACGTAAGACCAGAAACTATAACACTCCTAGAGGAGAACATAGGCAGAACACTCTATGACATAAATCACAGCAGAATCCTCTATGACCCACCTCCAAGAATATTGGAAATAAAAGCAAAAATAAACAAATGGTACCTAATTAAAATTAAAAGCTTCTGCACAACAAAGGAAACTATAAGCAAGGTGAAATGACACTCTTCAGAATGGGAGAAAATAATAGCAAATGAAGAAACTGACAAAGAACTAATATCAAAAATATACAAGCAACTTCTGCAGCTCAATTCCAGAAAAATAAATGACCCAATCAAAAAATGGGCCAAAGAACTAAATAGACATTTCTCCAAAGAAGACATACAGATGGCTAACAAACACATGAAAAGATGCTCAACATCACTCATTATCAGAGAAATGCAAATCAAAACCACAATAAGGTATCATTTCACACGAGTCAGAATGGCTGCAATCCAAAAGTCTACAAGCATAAATGCTAAAGAGGGTGTGGAGGTAAGGGAACTCTCTTACACTGTTGGTGGAATGCAAACTAGTACAGCCACTGTGGAGAACAGTGTGGAGATTCCTTTAAAAACTTCAAATAGAACTGCCTTATGACCCAGCAATCCCACTGCTGGGCATACACACTGAGGAAACCAGAATTGAAAGAGACATGTGTCCCCCAGTGTTCATCTCAGCACTGTTTATAACAGCCAGGACATGGAAGCAATCTAGATGTCCATCAGCAGATGAATGGATAAGAAAGCTGTGGTACATATACACAATAGAGTATTACTCAGCCATTAAAAAGAATACATTTGAATCAGTTCTAATGAGGTGGATGAAACTGGAGCCAATTATACAGAGTGAAGTAAGTTAGAAAGAAAAACACCTATACAGTATACTAATGCATATATATGAAATTTAGAAAGATAGTAATGATAATCCTTTATGTGAGACAGCAAAAGAGACACAGACATATAGAACAGTCTTTTGATCTCTGAGGAAGAGGGAGAGGGTGGGATGTTTTGGGAGAATTACAATGAAACGTATAATATCAGATAAGAAACAAATGGCCAGTCCAGGTTCAATGCATGATACCGGATGCTTGGAGCTGGTGCACTGGGATGACCCAGAGG
Organism: Nanger dama; assembly: GCA_917880005.1. Classification (NCBI taxonomy): domain Eukaryota; kingdom Metazoa; phylum Chordata; class Mammalia; order Artiodactyla; family Bovidae; genus Nanger; species Nanger dama. The sequence continues at coordinate 99,758,989 of CAKJTW010000001.1, forward strand.
GATGGTATGGGGATGGAGGTGGGAGGGGGTTCAGGATGGGGAACATGTGTATACCTGTGGTGGATTCATGTTGGTGTATGGGAAAACCAATACAATATTGTAAAGTATTAAAAAAAAACATAAATAAAACAAAAACAACAAAAATAAAAATCTGTATTAGCCTTTGCCCTGCTTCATTTTGTTCTCCAGGGGAAATTTTGCCTGTTACTCTTGGTATCTCTTGACTTCCTACATTGATAATCCTCTCTGATAACAAGAATATCTTTTTTTTTTTTTTTGGTACTAGTCCTAGAAGATGTTGTAGGTCTTCATAGAACCAGTCAACTTCAGCTTCTTTTGCATCAATGATTAGGGCATAGACTTGGATTATGACTGGTGATGTTGACTGGTTTGCTTTGGGAGTGAACTGAGATCATTCTGTCATTTTTTGAAACTGCACCCAAGCACTGCATTTTAGACTCTTTTGTTGACTACTCCTCTTTTTCAAAGGGATTCTTATCTACAGTAGTAGATATATGGCCCTCAGACCCATTCCCATCCATTTTAGTTCCCTGACTCCTAAGATGTTGATGTTCATTCTTGCCATCTCCTGCTTGACCATGTCCAATTAACCTTGATTCATGGACCTAACATTCCAGATTTCTGTGCAATATTTTTCTCTACAACATCAGACTTTACTTTCATCACCAGACACATCTGGGACTTCCCAGGTGCGCAGTGCTAAAGATTCTGCCTGCCAGTGCAGGAGACTTTAGAGACATGGGTTTGATCCCTGGGTCAGGAAGACTCCCTGGAGAATGAAATGGCAACCCACTCAAGTATTCTTGCCTGGATGGTCCCATGGCCAAAGGAGCTTGGTGGGTCACAAAGACTAGGATATGACTGAGCACCTGAGTGTACAAACACACCCACAACTGAGTGTCCTTTCTGCTTTCACCCAGCTGTTTCATTTTTTCTGAAGCTATTTTATTTTATTTTTATTTTTATTTTTTTGCATTTTTAATTTTTTAACACTTTATTCTACATTATAATACTGTATTTGTTTTGCCATACATTGACATGAATCAGCCACAGGTGAACACGATCTCCCAATGCCGAAGCCCCCTCCCACCTCCCACCCCATATCATCTCCCTGAATCATCCTGTGCACCAGCCCCATGCATCCTGTATCCTGTATTGAACATAGACTGGCTATTATTAATTGCCCTCCACTCTTCCTCTGTATGACTTCCCTGGTGACTCAGACCATAAAGTGTCTGCCTACAATGTGGGAGACCCAGGTTTGATCCCTGGATTGGGAAGATCCTCTGGAGAAGAAAATGGCAACCCACTCCAGTACGCTTGCCTAGAAAATGCCATGGAATGAGGAGCCTGGTAGTATCCAGGGGGTCACAAAGAGTCAGACATGACTGAGTGACTAATTTCAGTAAAATATGGTAGACCTCATCACTTTGCTCTTTCATATCCTCTGTATGTTCAATTATATGGTCTTCATGCATTTTTGTATATTCTTCTGACCTATATATTTTTCTAATATATTCTGCTGTAATTTCCTCTGTTTATTATATAATTTTTGGTTTGTGGTTTTAAGTTATGGAATATTCATTTTATTTTTATCATAATTCTCATTAGATTGCTTATCTTTTTCAGCATCTTTTTCTTTCGTTTCTTCCTCTATAGTATATTGTACATCTTTGGATGTCCAATATTGGACACCTTCAGTCTCATCTGGGGTCACATCTTCAGTCTCATTTGGGATTTCATCTTCAAGTGTAATACCTTCTTGTATTTTCATACAGTTCATGGGGTTCTTGTGGCAAGAATACTGGAGTGGTTTGCCATTCCCTCCTCCAGTGGACCGTGTTTTGTCAGAAATCTCCACTATGACCCATCTGTCTTGGGTGGCCCTGAATAGCATGGCTCATAGCTTAATTGAGTTACATGATCCCCTTGGCCATGACAAGGCTGTAATCCATGAAGGGGTTAATTCATCTTATGGTATTAATGTTTTATTGAGATACACAATTAACTCACTGTTTTTGTTGTTCTTGTGATTGTTGTTTTTACTTTTCCCTAATTGCTTATATGCCTAATAAAATATATAATATTAAATATTAGTCACTCAGTCATGTCCAACTTTTTGCTACCCCCATAGACTGTAGCCCACCAGGCTCCTCTGTCCATCGGATTCTCTAGGCAAAAATACTGGTTTGGGTTGATCATAAATCCCCTGCTAAACACAGCTTTCCCACTTTTTTTTTAATTTTAAAATAAATCTATTATTTCTCAATAACTCAAACTTATCTGTTTACTATGAATTAAGTTTTTCATCTCATATGTTTCAACATGATTTTATTTTCATTTATGCCACTTGAGTTTCATAGGGTTTCTTTAATTTTGACTTGGTATAATCCATTAGTTTTAGAAAAGTGATGCTTTCTAAGGCCCACTTGATACACTTAGGTAGATGTTTTAAAAGTATGCATTTTTGTCTAGCTTTTTACCTGTCCTTGAAAGAAATGGTTTAAAATATCAAATAACATTATTAGTAATACCAGAGAATTTAGGATAATCCAATGTTTTAATGGTTTCCTAAGTTTCTTTGAATATTAACAATATGCATTTTAAAAATTTTTATATTACCATCACCTCTCAGATGACCAGTCTATTATCTTAGTTCAATTTAGTTCAGTCGCTCAGTCATGTCCAATTCTTTGCGATCCCATGAATCGAAGCTCATCAGGCCTCCCTGTTCATGACCATCTCTTGGAGTTCACTCAGATTCACATCCATCGAGTCCGTGATGCCATCCAGCCATCTCTTCCTCTGTCGTCCCCTTCTCCTCCTGCCCCCAATCCCTCCCAGCATCAGAGTCTTTTCCAATGAGTCAGCTCTTCGCATGAGGTGGCCAAAGTACTGGAGTTTCAGCGTTAGCATCATTCCTTCCAAAAAATCCCAGGACTGATCTCCTTCGGAATGGACTGGTTGGATCTCCTTGCAGTCCAAGGGACTCTCAAGAGTCTTCTCCAACACCACAGTTCAAAAGCGTCAATTCTTTGGCCCTCAGCCTTCTTCACAGTACAACTCTCACATCAATACATGACCACTGGAAAAACCATAGCCTTGACTAGACGGACCTTAGTCAGCAAAGTAATGTCTCTGCTTTTGAATATGCTATCTAGGTTGGTCATAACTTTTCTTCCAAGGAGTAAGCGTCTTTAAATTTCATGGCTGCAGTTACCATCTGCAGTGATTTGGGAGCCAAAAAATGAAGTCTGACACTGTTTCCACTGTTTCCCCATCTATTTCCCATGAAGTGATGGGACCAGATGCCATGATCTTCGTTTTCTAAATGTTGAGCTTTAAACCAACTTTTTCACTCTCCTCTTTCACCTTCATCAAAAGGCCCTTTAGCTCCTCTTCCTTTCTGCCATAAGGGTGGTGTCATGTACATATCTGAGGTTATTGATGTTTCTCCTGGCAATCTTGATTCCAGCTTGTGTTTCTTCCAGCCCAGAGTTTCTCATGATGTACTCTGCATATAAGTTAAATAAGCAGGGTGACAATATACAGCCTTGACATACTCCTTTTCCTGTTTGGAACCAATCTGTTGTTCCATGTCCAGTTCTAACTGTTGCTTCCTGACCTACATACAGATTTCTCAAGAGACAGGTCAGGTGGTCTGGTATTCCCATCTCTTTTAGAATTTTCCACAGTTTATTGTGATCCACACAGTCAAAGGCTTTGGCATAGTCAATAAAGCAGAAATAGATGTTTTTCTGGAACTCTCTTGCTTTTTCCATGATCCAGCAGATGTTGGCAATTTGATCTCTGGTTCCTCTGCCTTTTCTAAAACCACCTTGACTATCTGGAAGTTCACGGTTCACGTATGGCTGAAGCCTGGCTTGGAGAATTTTGAGCATTATTTTACTAGCGTGTGAGATGAGTGCAATTGTGCAGTAGCTTGAGATTTCTTTGCCATTGTCTTTCTTTGGAATTGGAATGAAAACTGACCTTTTCCAGTCCTGTGGCCACTGCTGAGTTTTCCAAATTAGCTGGCATATTGAGTGCAGCACTTTCACAGCATCATCTTTCAGGATTTGAAACAGCTCCACTGGAATTCCATCACCTCAACTAGCTTTGTTCGTAGTGATGCTTTCTAAGGCCCACTTGACTTCACATTCCAGGATGTCTGGCTCTAGATGAGTGATTGCATCATCATGATTATCTGGGTTGTGAAGATCTTTTTGTACAGTTCCGTGTAGTCTTGCCACCTCTTCTTAATATCTTCAGCTTCTGTTAGGTCCAGACCATTTCTGTCCTTTATTGAGCCCATCTTTACATGAAATGTTCCCTTGGTATCTCCAATTTTCTTGAAGAGATCTCTAGTCTTTCCCATTCTGTTCTTTTCCTCTATTTCTTTGCATTGATCTATTATCTTCACATTTAATTATATCAATGTGTATGGGCAGGGCAAGAGGGAAAAGAAATTAAACCGCTGTGTATACAAACCACCTCACGGAGTTTGTGGTGGATTAAGAGTGGAAAGGCAATGAAGGCAGCAGATGTAAACATTTACAACCCCAAAACAGAGGTAATTTGACAATTAGAAAAGACTTTGACATTCATGTTTAAAAGTTAGCTAGACAATAAGAAATTAAATCCAAATCAATTCATTCAAATCATTCTAAATAAAATCTCTACGAAAGTATTACTACAAACATATAGGAAATTGAGCCTCAAGGAATAACAGCATCATTTTTTTTCCTAAGTGTTAAGTCATAATGATTCAACTAGTTTACTCTAGACAATCAGTTCAGTTCAGTTCAGTCGCTCAATTGTGTCCAACTCTTTGCGACCCCATGAATTGCAGCACGTCAGGCCTTCCTGTCCATCACCAACTCCCGGAGTTCACTCAGACTCCTGTCCATCAAGTCAGTGATGCCATCCAGCCATCTCTCCCTCTGTCGTCCCCTTCTCCTCCTGCCCCAATCCCTCCCAGCATCAAAGTATTTTCCAATGAGTCAGCTCTTCGCATGAGATGGCCAAAGTATTGGAGTTTCAGCTTTAGCATCATTCCTTCCAAAGAAATCCCAGGACTGATCTCCTTTAGGATGGACTGGTTGGATCTCCTTGCAGTCCCAGGGACTCTCAATAGCCATTGTTATATCTTTCCTAAATGCATTACTATCTCTAATTTGCAGCCATTTATCATATTTAATATTTTTGTTTAGCAATTGTAAAGAGATTTAAAATTCAATATTTTAAACTTTGAAGATAGTCTTTCACTTATTTCTTCTAATCAGATTTCTGTTTTCCCATTTCATCAAATCCAAACAACTCTATACTTTCAGATATTCATTAACATTTTTCTCATATATACAGATATACCTCAGAGCACAGTTTTAGTTCCAGACTGTCACAATAAAGTGAATATTACAATAAAGCAAGTCACATGAATTTTTCAGTCTCCTAGTGCAAATAAAAATTATGTTTTACTATATATTGTTTACTAAATGTACAATGCAATTATATCTAGAAAAACAATGTTTGTACCTTAACTAAAAAGCATTTTATAGCTAAAAAATGCTAGTCATCATCTGAGCCTTCTGCCATTCATAATTCTTTTGCTGATGGAGTATCTTATATCAGTGTTGACGCTTGCCATCTGATCAGAATGATGATTTCTGAATGTTGGGGTGGCTGTGAAATTTTCTTAAAATCAAACAGTGAAGTTTGCTGTCTGAACAATCTTTCTTTCATGAACAATCTCTCTGTCGCACGCATTGCTCTTTTGTAGCTATTTACCCATATACAGCTTCTTTCATCCCTCTCAAACCCTGCCACTACTCAAAAACTAAATTTATGTCATGTTCTAAATTCTTTGTTGTCATTTCAATAATCTTCAGAATATCTTTACCAGACGTAGTTTCCAGCTCAAAAAACCACTTTGTTTGCTCATTCATAAGAATTATTTATTCCTGCAAGTTTTATCATGCAATTGCAGTAATTCTGTCACATCTTTATGCTCCACTTCTGATTCTATTTATCTTTCTATTTCCACCACAGCTGTAGTTGCTTCCTTCATGGAAGTCTTGAACTCCTCACATCTATGAGGGTTGGAATCAACTTCTTCTGAACTCCTACTAATGTTAGTATTATGACCTCATCTCATGAAGTACAAATGCTCTTATTGACAGCTAGAAATGTGAATCCTTTCCAGGAGGTTTTTCAATGGACTTTCCCAGGTCTATCAAAGGAATTACTCTCTGGGAGCTATATATCCTTGTGTGCAATTGTGTGCTTAGTCACTCAGTCATGTTTAACTCTTTGTGACCCCACAGACTGTAGCCTGCCAGGCTCCTCTGATCATGGGATCTTCCAGGCAAGAATATGGAATGTGCTGCCATTTCCTCCTACTTTAGAGAATCTTCCTGATCCAGGTAATGGGTCTGTATCTCCTGTGTCTCTTGTATTGCAGGCAGATTCTTTACCATCTGAGCCACTGGAGAAGCCTGAACATTATTATCCTTATGAAACATATCTCTTAAGTAATAAGACTTGAAATTTGAAATTAGTCCTTGATCCATGGACTACAGAAGGGCTACTGTATCAGCAGGAAAGAAAACATTAATATCCTTGGACATTTCCATCAGAAATTATGAGTGACCAGGTATATTGTCAATGAGCAGTAGTATTTTGAAATGAATCTTTATTTTCTTTTATTCTGAGCAGTAGGTCTCAACAGTGGGATTTAAGTATTCATTAAATCATGTTGTAAACGGATGTGTTACCATCCGGGTTTTGTTGTTTGATTTATAAAGCACAGGAAGAATATATTTAACATAAGTTTTTAAGAGCCCTAGGATGTTCAGAATGGTAAATAAGCATTGGCTTCAACTTTAAAGTCACCAGATGGATTTACACCTAACAAGTAAATCAGCCTGTCCTTTGAAGCCAGACATTGACTCCCTCCTTTTAGCTTTAAAAGTCCTAGATGACATCTTCTTCCAATAGAAGGATATTTCATCTACATCCAAGATACATTTAGTCCAGCTGCTTTCTTTAATTATATTAAATAGAATATTTTGGATAATTTACTACAGATTCTACATCAACATTTGCTGCTTCACCTCATGCCTTATGTTATAGAGATGATTTATTTCTTTGAACAACATCAAATTTCTCTCCTGAAGCTTCCTCACCTTTCTCAGCCTTCATAGAATTGAAGAGTTGTTGTTTAGTCACTATATTTTGTCCAGCTGTTTGCAAACCCATGGACTGCTGTGCTCTATGCTTCCCTGTCCTTCATTAGCTCCAGGAGTTGACTCAAAAACTCATGTTTATTGAGTAGGTGATGCTATCCAACCGTCTCATCCTCTGTCTCCCCTGTCTCTTCCTGCCCTCAATCTTTGCCAGCAACAGAGTCTTTTCCAATCAGTTAGATCTTCACATCAGGTGGCCAAAGTGTTAGAGCTTCAGCATCAGTCCTTCCAATGAATATTCAGCATTGATTTCCTTTAGGACTGACTATTGTGACTAGGGGTGTGATTAATTAGAAATATCTTTTTTAAAAAGTAGTTGAGATCATACACGACATCTCAAACGCTGCATGAGAGTTGAGAAGCTACCACATATCTTTGTGATGCCCCAAGCTGTGGCTCTGAAGTGGACCACAAATAATTATATAAAGGATCTCACAAATATTTCTATTTCCATATAGAATGGGTGAATATTCCCAAGAACAAGACAAAGATTTTGGATCAGTCTATACAAGGAAATTAGTGTATGTGCAAGGGATCTTACCAAAAATATAAAGCCAATCATACAACTGATAACAAAACACTAAGATCCATTAGATAAAGAAAAATAATTTCACAACAGGGGAAAGCAAATGCTTAATGTATATATTATAAAATATTCCATCTCACTATTGATCAAAAATTGTTAATGATAATGGAAACAATGAAGAATCATTTATTTGTATACTGCAGTAACAATATTTCAAGAATTATCAAAATGTAACACACACATTTATAGTGGAAATATATTGGAAAACTAGTGCTGATAGACTTGTTTTATACAAGATTGTCACAAATATTTCACTTTTAAAAGGACAATATCTACAAAGCCCAATAAATAAGTTATTCATGTATCTCTTTTTTATTTCCACCATTACTTCTGAAATCACTGCTTAGGTTAGCTGATTTACCTTTGTCTTATCTAAAGGTTGTTTTTTTTTTTTTTTTAATCCTGCAATCTGGCATTTGTAATCTTCTAAAAATACAGGTTCCACTTGTTTATTCCTAGAATAGATATTAATAGTTCCTTAATTAATATCCATTTTCCTTAAAAATAACTTATAAATATACCTAATTAAATATACTTAGCTCTCATTCTTTCTTGGATATAAAGATAGAGAGTGTCATAATTCTGGCCAAAGCAAAATGTATGAGAATTGGAGAATGCTTAGCAAAGATTATACACATGCATGCACGCGCGCCACACACACACACACACACACACACACACACACATACATATATATATATTTAAATAATAGAACAGATCACACTTATTTGGCACATGGCTCCTACTAGTTTTTGTTGTTCAGTAGCTAAGTCATGTCCAACTCTTTGCAACCCCATGGACTGCAGCATGCCAGGATTCCCAGTCCTTCACTATCTCCTCAGAGTTTTCTCAACTTCATGTCCATTGATTCAATGATATTATCTAACCATCCCATCCTCTGCCACCCTCTTCTCTTTTTGCCTTCAATCTTTCCCAACATCACTTTTTTCCAATGAGTTGGCTCTTCACATCAGGTAGCCAAAGTACTGGAGCTTCATCTTCAACATAAGTCTTTCCAATGAATATTCAGGGTTGATTTTCTTTAGACTTGATGGTTTGATCCCCTTGTAGTCCAAGAAATTCTCAAGAGTCTTCTCCAGCACCATAATTTAAAACCATCAGTTGTTCAAGGCTCAGCCTTATTTATGGTTCAACTCTCACATCCATACATGTCTAGTGGAAAAAAATAGTTTAACTATATGAACTTTGTCAGTAAAGTGATATCTCTGCTTTTAAATATGCTGTCTACGTTTGTCATAGCTTTTCTTCCAAGAAGCAAAATTTTTTTTTTTAATTTCATGGCTATAGTCCCCATCCACATTGATATTGGATCCCAAGCACAATCTGTCACTGATTCTATTTTCCCACTTCTATTTGCCATGAAGAAGTGAGACTGGGCCACAGTCAGCTCCTGGTCTTGTTTTTGTTAACTGTATAGGGCTTCTCCATCTTTGGCTGCAAAGAATAGAATCAATCTGATTTCGGTGTTGACCATCTGGTGATGTCCATGTGTAGAATCTTCTCTTGTGTTTTTGGAAGAAGGTGTTTGCTATGACCAGTGCATTTTTTTCTTTTTTCTTTTTTTTTTTTTTATTTGCAAAGCTCTATTAGTCTTTGCCCTGCTTCATTCCGCATTCCAAGGCCAAATTTGCCTGTTACTCCAGGTGTTTCATGACTTCCTACTTTTGCATTCCAGTCCTTATGCCTATGATGAAAAGGACATCTTTTCTTGTGTGTTAGTTCTAAAAGGTCTTGTAGGTCTTCATAGAACCATTCAACTTCACCTTCTTCAGTGTTACTGGTTGGGGCATAGACTTGGATTACCATGAAATTGACTGGTTTGCCTTGGAGATGAACAGAGATCATTCTGTTGTTTTTGAGATTGCATCCACGTACTACATTTCAGACTCTTTTGTTGACCATGATGGCTACTCCATTTCTTTTAAGGGATTCCAGCCTGCAGTAGTAGATATAATGGTCATCTGAGTTAAATTCACCCATTCCAGTCCATTTTAGTTCACTGATTCCTAGAATGTCAACATCAACTCTTGCCATCTCCTGTTTGACCACTTCCAATTTGCTTTGATTCATGGACCTGACATTCCAGGTTCCTATGCAATATTGCTCTTTACAGCATCGGACCTTCCTTCTATCAACAGTCACATCCACAGCTGGGTATTGTTTTTGCTTTGGCTCCATCCCTTGATTCTTTCTGGAGTTATTTCTCCACTGATCTCCAGTAGGATATTGGGCACCTACTGACCTGGAGAGTTCCTCTTTCAGTATACTATCATTTTGCCTTTTCATACTACTCATGGGGCTCTCAAGGCAAGAATGCTGAAGGGTTTTGAAATTTCTTTATCGAGTGGACCACATTCTGTCACTTCTCTACTATGACCCATCTGTCTTGGATGGCCTCATGAGCATGGCTTAGTTTCATTGAGTTAAACAAGGCTGTGGTCCTAATGTGATTAGATTAACTAGTTTTCTGTGATTATGGTCAGGGATCAAGACCATTCATATGGATAAGAAATGTAAAAAAGCAAAATGGCTGTCTGGGGAGGCCTTACAAATAGCTGTGAAAAGAAGAGAGGCAAAAAGCAAAGGAGAAAAGGAAAGATATAAGCATCTGAATGCACAGTTCTACAGAATAGCAAGAAGAGATAAGAAAGCCTTCCTCAGCAATCAATGCAGAGAAATAGAGGAAAACAACAGAGTGGGAAATACTAGAGATCTCTTCAAGAAAATTGGAGATACCAAGGGAACATATCATACAAAGATGGGCTCGATAAAGGACAGAAATTGTATGGACCTAACAAAGGAGAAAATATTAAGAAGAGGTGGCAAGAATGCACAGAAGAACTGTACAAAAAAGATCTTCATGACAAAGATAATTCCGATGGTGAGATCACTCACCTAGAGCCAGACATCCTGGAATGTGAAGTCAAGTGGTCCTTAGAAAGCATCACTATGAACAAAGCTAGTGGATGATATGGAATTTCAGTTGAGCTATTTCAAATCCTGAAATTTGAAGCTGTGAAAGTGTTGCACTCAATATGCCAGCAAATTTGGAAAACTCAGCAGTGGCCACAGCACAGGAACAGGTCAGTTTTCATTCCAATCCCAAAGAAAGGCAAAGCCAAAGAATACTCAAGCTACCGCACAATTGCACTCATCTCACATGCTAGTAAAGTAATGCCCAAAATTCTCCAAGCCAGGCTTCACCAATACATGAACCGTGAACTTCCAGACGTTCAAGCAGGTTTTAGAAAAGGCAGAGGAACCAGAGATCAAATTGCCAACATCTCCTGGATCATCAAAAAAAGCAAGAGAGTTCCAGAAAAACATCTACTTCTGCTTTATTGACTATGACAAAGCCATGTGGATCGCAGTAAACTGTGGAAAATTCTGAAAGTGATGGGAATACCAGACCACCTGACCTGCCTCTTGAGAAACCTATATGCGGGTCAGGAAGCAACAGTTAGAACTGGACATGGAACAATAAACTGGTTCCAAATAGGAAAAGGAGCACTTCAAGGCTGTATGTTGTCACCCTGCTTATTTAACTTATATGCAGAGTATATCATGAGAAATGCTGGACTAGAAGAAGCACAAGCTGGAATCAAGAATGCCAGGAGTAATATCAATAACCTCAGATATGCACATGACACCACTCTTATGGCAGAAAGTGAATAGGAACTAAAAGCTCTTGATGAAAGTGAAAGAGGAGAGTGAAAAAATTGGCTCAAAGCTCAACATTCAGAAAACGAAGATCATGGCATCTGGTCCCATCACTTCATGGGAAATAGATGGGGAAACAGTGGAAACAGTGTCAGACTTTATTTATTTATTTATTTATTTTTGGCCTCCAAAATCACTGCAGATGGTGACTGCAGCCATGATATTAAAAGACGCTTACTCCTTGGGAGAAAAGTTATGAACAACCTAGATAGCATGTTAAAAGGAGAGACATTACTTTGCCAACAAAAGTCCATCTAGTCAAGGCTATGGTTTTTCCTGTGGCCATGTATGGATGTGAGAGTTGGACTATGAAGAAAGCTGAGAGCCAAAGAATTGATGCTTTTGAACTGTGGTGTTGGAGAAGACTCTTGAGAGTCCCTTGGACTGCAAGGAGATCCAACCAGTCCATTCTGAAGATCAGCCCTGGGATTTCTTTGGAAGGAATGGTGCTAAACCTGAAGCTCCAATACTTTGGCCACCTCATGCAAAGAGTTGACTCATTGGAAAAGACTATGATGCTAAGAGGGTTGTGGACAGGAAGAGAAGGGGACGATAGAGGGTGAGAAGGCTGGGTGGCATCACTGAGTCGATGGAGGTGAGTCTGAGTGAACTCCGGGAGTTGATGATGGACAGGGAGGCCTGGTGTGCTGCAATTCGTTGGGTTGCGGAAAGTCGGACACGAATGAGCAACTGAACCGAACTGAACTGAATGAGATTGGATGCCATAATCTTCCTCTTTTTCAATTTTGAGTTTTAAACCAATTTTTCACTCTCCTCTTTCACCTCTACCAGGAGGCTCTTTAGTTGCTATTCTCTTACTAATATTAGAGTGGTTATCATCTGCATATCTGAGGTTGTTGATATTTCTTCCAGAAATTTTGATTACAGCTTGTGATTTATCCAGCGTGGCATTTTACATAATGAATTCTGCATACAAGTTAAGTAAATAGAGTGACATCATACAGCCTTGTCATTCTCCCTTCCCAATTTGGAACCAGTCCTTTGTTCCGTGTCCAGTTCTAGCTGTTGTCTTGACCTGCATATATGTTTCTCAGGAGAAAGGTAAGTACTCTGGTATTCCCATCTCTAAGAATTTTCCATAGTTTTTGTGATCTACACAGTCAAAGGCTTTAGCATAGACAATGAAACAGAAGTAGATGTTTCTGGAATTCCCTTGCTTTCTCTATAATCCAACAAATGGTGGCAATTTGATTTCCATTCCTTTGCTTTTTCTAAATCCAGTTTGTATACCTGGGAGTTCTCAGTTCGCATACTGTTGAAGCCAATCTGAAAGATTTTGAGCATATTATTATTAGCAAATGAAATGAACACAATTTTCAGTAGTTTGGATAGTCTTCCACACTGCCCTTCTTTGGGGCTGGAATGAAAACTGACCTTTTCCAGTTGTGTGGCCACTGCTGAGCTTTTCAGTTTTAGGACATATTGAGTGCAGCCCTTTAATAGCATCAACTTTTAGGGTTTTAAATGGTTCAGCTGAAATTCCATCACCTCTACTAGCTTTGTTTGTAGTAATGCTTCCTAAACTTCAGTTGACTTCACAGTCCAGATTGTCTGGCTCTAGGTGAATGACCACACCATCATGGTTATCCAAGCCCTTAATACCTTTTTTGTACAGTTCTTCTGTGTATTCTTGCCACCTAGTAATCTCTTTTTTGCTGCATCAACTAATTACACATCCTCTAATATTCTTTTAAAATTGCAAATAAATTGATGAATTTCAATCTATATTTTTTGAATAATAGCTGAACTTTGTGAGTTAGCATTATATATATAAATACATATGTACATTTCCCATGTGATTAAATAAGATTTTTAAATATTTATAGGTGTTTTCCATTAATGATGCATAATTTAATAACACCTAACAACAAATTTGCCTTGCTGTTTTTTATTGCAGTATAGTTGTACACATTTCCAAATGATTTGATATTTATATAATCTATAAATTGATCATCATGATAAATCTAGTTACCAGTTATCACTGTACAAAGCTATCACAGTGTTATTGACCATGTTCCCTACACTGTTGCTTTACATCCCCATGACTTATTTTATAACTGGTAGTTTGTACCTCTTAATCTCCTCAGTCCCTACTCTTGCAATCACCAGTATGTGTCTGAGTCCAATTCCATTTTGATGTTTGTTTTATTCTTTAGACTTTACATACAAGTGAAATCAAAAGGTACTTATTTCTTGCTGTCTAAGTTATTTACTTGGCATAATACTCTCTGGGTCCACCAATGTTGATGCACATAGAAAGATTAAATTTTATGGCTGAGTAATATTGTAGTGTGTGTGTGTGTGTGTGTGAATGTGTGTGTTTGTGTGTCACATTATTCTTTAAAAAACAACTTTATTTTATACTGTATAGCCAATTAACCATGTTGTGATAGTTTCAGGTGAAATCCCATCATTCCTATGCATTCTATCAACAGGTACACTTGTTGCTTCCCTTTCTGGGCTTTTGTAAATATGCTGCCACCTGGTAGGACTGCTGTGGCTGGAATGAGCATTTACTGGGAAGGGGTCACTGGCATGCTGTGTTGGAGACTCCAGGACAGGACAGCTGGAGTTCAAGTGGGTGTGGGCCATGGGGTCTCAGGCCATCCTGTGCTAGGGCCACCTTGGTGGGATGGCTGGCGCTGAAGTGGGCATAGGCTAGGGTGTCCGAGATGCCTTATTCTTTTGACTCTGTCTTTTAGGAATGTTATTACCTTCTCATCACTAGTACAAGCTTAAGTAATTGTTAATTTTTAAATAGGAATATTTCAAACTGTTCTTTCTTCAATGTGAACAAAAGGTATTATTGGAAGTAGTAATAATTGTCATTGCCTTCTCCAAATATTATTAGGCAGGAAAACCTACCTAATATTCTGGCAGGTTATTTAATTTGATAGATTAAATTAGATCCAGGGGTTAGTCCTCTACTTTGCACAATTTAGGAACATATCACACTCTAAAAGACAGAGACACATTTACAAATGTAAATTTTTTTCTCAATGAAAAGTACCAGTATTTTCTATGCAGGTAAGTAGATATCAGCATGATCAGGACTAACACTCCATATAGGTAAAATGCTAAAGCATTTACATTAAAGTCAGACAAGAAATGGAAGGTATTGAATGCCAGTGTATGATGTTAGATACTAAATAAATACTTTTCCAATGAATGAGTCTATAGACAAATATATGAAAATTGGATTATAAAAAGATTTATTATGGTCTCTATTTTATGAAGGTGAATTGACAAAAATTTTTATTACAAGTATCTTCATAACTAGTATAGTTTGAGTCTAAATCTCAGATAATAGCTAAATTTAATGAGCTAAATTAATTGAGTCCTAAGTGCAAGGAAATATGCTATAATTTTATACACATTATCTTAATTCCCTCAGATATGTATTTCATTAATTCTATTTTATTAATGAGGAAGCTAAAGTTTGGAGATACTAACATGCAGAAGGTGACAGAATTACTAAAAGAATGCTTAAAACCATCCATCTCTTCAGGGCTTCCTCTTGCATTTAAATTTTCTGAATCATTATGACAGTAGTCTCCAATTTCAGATAAATTAATAAATGGTAAATCAACTTGATGAGCATAACATGAGGCTCAAAGTCCGGCATATAAATGGTACTATTTACTGTCTGAATAGAATAAGACTGGAGTACATTATGTTTATACTAAATTGATATTTTATTAGATCAAAGTAAAATAGGAACAGTATAACAGTTCAGACAAACTCCTTGAGTTAGCCATTATTTACAAATATATCATAATTATAACTATTCTCAAATTATTTCCTATGCTACAGGAAATAGTATTAATAAAAATATGTATTTTACCTACAGAATGAAAACTCATACAATTCATCCATTATTCATATATTAGAGGCTAAAAGTCAATGTATTTGTAATTTCTTTGGGACATCTGCATGGCCAGTTAGTGAGAAAGGTGAACAAGAACTTCATTCAGAGGTATATTAAAGTGCACAGTTCAGCAAACTTTGGTATCACAAAATAACACACACACACCTCAAGATCAGATCTGGGTAAACCTTCCACTTTTGTTGCTGTCATTCTGTTGACGAGAGAGGCTTGTCATTTTTGTTTAAAAAAAAGCAAAATTGCTTTCAAATGAATGCTTTTGTGGCAAAGTGGACTGTTAAGTTGTCTTTTGAGTCTTGTAGCTTGACCATTAATCATATAAATATAGAACAAATACATTGAAGATACTTGTTTCTAGCTGTAGCTTGTCGAAAATGTCAGTTATATATTCAGCAAAAAAAAAATATGATGGCTACAGAGCATTGTTTTGGCTCTGGGAAGGACTTAGACTGCTGACTAGAAAATCTACTTTAAATCATTTCTGTTGCAAGTTCTGGCACTTGTAGTATCCACTCCACACTACCATGGTCTTGGGAAAGGCCTGCATTACTGGCCAAAGTTCTCCTAGCAAGCTGCATTTTTCCTGTCTGTCATCCTCCTTTGTGTTCCTTTTTTGTACCTCTAAAATACAGAACATTCCATTATTTATACCTATAAAATACAGAAATATTCTTAATTCAAACAAAATAAACAAGGAATCTTCAAATGGATTCAGCAATGTATGCACATGTTTTAGAAGACTACTAAGTATTAAATCTGAAAAAAGTATAAATACAAGACCATAAAATAACTCAGATTTTAACATCCACATTAACTAATTCTATAGCCACACCTTAAAAACTATGAGAGTTCCACAAAGATCTTTACCTTTGCTCTTTTATTTTTCCTGATTACTGTGGCATTTTGTTTACTCAAACTATTTTACTACTTCAAAGCAACTAGTATATTTACATTTATATTGAAAAAACTTAAAGTTTTGCTTAGAGTTTATTAATCTGACCAGTCTTATTATACTTTCTTTATTACATTATGTTCTGGTCAATGGTGACTTTGGAGAATTATCCAGTTAAGGGCAGTGCCTCTTATTGCTGTTCTGCACTCGTTGATTCCATTTCCTTCATCTAGGGATTTAAATAAAAATGATTCTAGAGTTGACTGAATTATTAATGTGCTCAGTCTTCATATTATCTGCAGACAATATCTAAAGTGATACCCATCAGTTCAGTTTAGTTCAGTTGCTTAGTCGTGTCCAACTCTTTGCAACCCCATGAATCGCAGCATGCCAGGCCTCCCTGTCCATCACCAGCTCCTGGAGTTCACTCAGACTCACCTCCATCGACTCAGTGATGCCATCCAGCCATCTCATCCTCTGTTGTCCCCTTCTCCTCCTCACCCTAATCCTTCCCAGCATCAGAGTCTTTTCCAAAGAGTCAACACTTCACATGAGGTGGCCAAAGTACTGGAGTTTCAGCTTTAGCATCATTCCTTCCAAAGAAATCCCAGGGCTTATCTCCTTCAGAAAGGACTGGTTGGATCTCCTTGCAGTCCATGGGACCCTCAAAAGCCTTCTCCAACACCACAGTTCAAAAGCATCAATTCTTCAATGCTCAGCTTTCTTCACAGTCCAACTCTCACATCCATACATGACCACTAGAAAAACCATAGCCTTGAGTAGATGGACCTTTGTTGGCAAAGTAATGTCTCTGCTTTTGAATATGCTATCTAGGTTGGTCATAACTTTCCTTCCAAGGAGTAAGCTTCTTTTAATTTCATGGCTGCAGTCACCATCTGCAGTGATTTTGGAGGCCCCAAAAATAAAGTCTGACACTGACTCCACTGTTTCCCCATCTATTTTCCCATGAAGTGATGGGACCAGATGCCATGATCTTCGTTTTCTGAACGTTGAGCTTTAAGCCAATATTTTCACTCTCCACTTTCACTTTCATCAAGAGGCTTTTTAGTTCCTCTTCACTTTCTGCCATAAGGGTCCCTTATGATTATACAGTGGGAGTGAGAAATAGATTTAGGGGACTAGATCTGATTGATACAGTGCCTGATGAACTATGTATGCATGTTCATGACATTGTACAGGAGACAGGGTTCAAGACCATCCCAAAGAAAAAGAAATGTAAAAAAAAGCAAAATGGTTGTCGGAGGAGGCCTTACAAATAGCTTGAAAAGAAGAGAAGTGAAAAGCAAAAGAGAAAAGGAAAGATACAAGTATCCGAATGCAGAGTTCCAAAGAACAGCAAGAGATAAGAAAGGCTTCCTCAGCGATCAATGCAAAGAAGTAGAGGAAATTAACAAAATGGGAAAGACTAAAGATCTCTTCAAGAAAATTAGATACCAAGGAAACATTCATGCAAAGATAGGACTGATAAAGGACAGAAATGGTATGGACTTAACAGAAGCAGAAGATATTAAAAGAGGTGGCAAGAATACACAGAAGAACTGTACAGAAAAAGATCTTCACAACCAAGATAGTCAGGATGGTGTGGTCACTCACCTAGAGCCAGACATTCTGGAATGTGAAGTCAAGTGGGCCTTAGAAAGCATCACTACAAATAAAGCTAGTGAAGGTGATGGAATTCCAGTTGAGCTATTTCAAATCCTGGAAGATGATGTTGTGAAAGTGCTGCACTCAATATGCCAGCTAATTTGGAAAACTCAGCAGTGGCCACAGGACTGGAGAAGGTCAGTTTTCACTGCAATCACAAAGAAAGGCAATGCCAAAGAATGCTCAAGCTACTGCACAATTGCACTCATCTCACATGCTAGTAAAGTAATGCTCAAAATTCTCCAAGCCAGGCTTCAGCCATACGTGAACTGTGAACTTCCAGATGTTCAAGGTGCTTTTAGAAAAGGCAGAGGAACCAGAGATCAAATTGCCAACATCTGCTGGATCATTGAAAAAGCAAGAGAGTTCCAGAAAAACATCTATTTCTGCTTTATTGACTATGCCAAAGCCTTTAACTGTGTAGATCACAATAAACTGTGGAAAATTCTGAAAGAGATGGGAATACCAGAACACCTGACCTATATGCAGGTCAGGAAGCAACAGTTAGAACTGGACATGGAACAACAGACTGGTTCCAAGGAAAAGGAGTACATCAAGGCCGTATATTGTCACCCTGCTTATTTAACTTCTAGCAGAGTACATCATGAGAAACGCAGGGCTGGAAGAAGCACAAGCTGGAATCAAGACTGCAGGGAGAAATATCAATAACCTCAGATATGCAGATGACACCACCCTTATGGCAGAAAGTAAAGAAGAACTAAAAAGCCTCTTGATGAAAGTGAAAGTGTTATCCGTAGACCTTTTTAAATTGTTTATTGGAGTATAACTGCTTTACAATGCCGTGTTACTTTCTACTGTACAGTGAAGTGAATCAACTATAGGGACACATATCCTCTCCCTCTTCAACCTCCCTCTCACCCTCCTCTCCCACACATCTAGGTCATCACAGACCACAGAGCTGAGCTTTCTATACTGTATTTAAGGTTCCCACTACCTATGTTTCACATGGTAATGTATGTATATATGAGTGCTACTCTCCAGTTTCCTCCCATCCTCTCTTTCCCTCCCTGGGACCACACGTCCAGTCTTTATGTCTGCATCTCTATTTACCCTGGAAATACATTCATCTCTACCCTTTTTCTAGATTCTACATATGTTAACATTCTAGTTTTTCTGACATTTCATTCTGTATGACAGACTCTAGGTCCATTCACATTTCTATAAATGACCTAATTTTATTCTTTTTATGCTTAAGTAATATTCCATTGTATATATGCAACATCTTCCTTATCTGTTTATCTGTCATGGGACACTTAGCTAGGTTTTATGTCCTGGCTATTGAAATAGTGCTTCAGTGAATATTGTGATCCCTGGGTCATTTTGAATTATGGTTTTCTCAGGGTATATGCCCAGTAGTGGAATTGCTGGATCATATGGTAGGACTATTTTTGTTATTTTTAAAGGAAACTTCATATTGCTCTCCATAGTGGATATACCAAACTATATTCCCATCAACAGTGTAAGAGATTTCCCTTTGCTCTCCACCCTCTGTAGCACTTATTGCCTGTAGATTTTTTGATGATGGCCCTTCTGACTTGTGTGAGGTAATAACTCATTATAGTTTTTATTTTCATTTCTCTAATAATTAGTGATGTTGAACATCTTTTCACAAGCCTCTTGGCCATATGCACATCTTCTTTGGAGAAATGTCTATTCCCTAGAATTATTGTTTACATAAAGTTGATGAAATAAATATCATTTCATTGTAACTTGAATTACTACCTTGATACATGGATTCTCATAGAATCCACTAAAGCTTGATATTACATAGATAATAAATAGGCGTAATTTTTCTTATATTAGCGTAGGCAGTAAATATATCAATGCCACATATGAGAAACATTTGACTCTTGAAACACTTTTCTTATTTCTCCTGATTTTTATTTTTATTCTTTACCCTGGTTCTCAGGAAAATTTACTAAATCAAAGCCTTTTTTAAATTCTTTCTCCCTTGATTACTATTTACTTCCTCAAGAATAATAGCGCTATAATTCCATTGTGTACTTTCCTTCAAAGAAAGAAACTTTGCTTATGAGGACAACAAAAAGAAACCTCAAATGTGTGCAGTGAAATAATATGGTTGGGACAGTCAGATATACTAGAGCAACTCACAGTACTGAAAAATCCTGGTATATATTCAGAAAAAGTAGTCATAAATGAGTACCATTTCCTACTCTTTCCTATCTCGATCCCTTTATAAGGAAATGCCTCTATTGCCAAAGTAGTACATGTGATTATTAAAAAAAAAAAAAATTGGAAGTTCTGAAATACCTCTCTCCAAATCTCTTTATTAAAGTTAACTGGATTTCAAACATATACTTTGACCATTATTATTTCAAAAGAAAGTAAAAATATAATACTTTTATTCAAACCGTTATTAATTGAATTCAGTTCAGTTCAGTTGCTCAGTCATGTCTGACTCTTTGTGACACCATGAATGGCAGCATGCCAGGCCTCCCTGTCCATCACCAACTCCCGGAGTTCACTCAAACTCACGTCCGTCAAATCGTGATGCCATCCAGCCATCTCATTCTCTGTCATCCCCTTCTCCTCCTACCCCCAATCCCCTCCAGCATCAGAGTCTTTTCCAACGAGTCAACTCTACGCATGATGTGGCCAAAGTACTGGACTTTCAGCTTTAGCATCATTCCTTCCAAAGAACACCCAGGGTTGATTTCCTTTAGAATGGACTTGTTGGATCTCCTTGCAGTCCATGGGACCCTCAAGAGCCTTCTCCAATACCAAAGTTCAAAAGTGTCAATTTTTTGGCACTCAGCTTTCTTCACAGTCCAATTCTCACATCCATACATGACCACTGGAAAAACCACAGCCTTGACTAGACGGACCTTAGTCAGCAAGTAATGTCTCTGCTTTTGAATATGCTATCTAGGTTGGTCATAACTTTTCTTCCAGGGAATAAGTGTCTTTTACTTTCATGGTTGCAGTCACCATCTGCAGTGATTTTAGAGGCCAAAAAGTAAAGTCTGACACTGTTTCCCCATCTATTTCCCATGAAGTGATGGGACCAGATGCCATGATCTTCATTTTTCTGAATATTGAGCTTTAAGCCAACTTTTTCACTCTCCACTTTCACTTTCATCAAGAGGCTTTTAGTTCCTCTTCACTTTCTACCATAAGAGTGGTGTCATCTGCTTATCTGAGGTTATTGATATTTCTCCCAGCAATCTTTATTCTAGCTTATGCTTCTTCCAGTCCAGCGTTTCTCATGATGTACTCTGCATATAAGTTAAATAAGCAGAGTGACAATATACAGCCTTGATGCACTCCTTTTCCTATTTGGAACCAGTCTGTTGTTCCATGTCCAGTTCTAACTGTTGCTTCCTGACCTGCACATAGGTTTCTCAAGAATTACATATTTCTTTATTTTCTATTATATTCAAAAGTTATCTGATGAATATCTGGGAGCCAGGGTGATGAATCCCACCCGTGACAAGGTCATGAGGAAGGAAGCCTGGCAAAACTCAAGGATGTGATCAGGCTTCAGGGGTTTCCCCTGGAATTTCCTGAGCATCCACCTCCCCCAAAACCAGAGTCTGCCTGCCCTACCATGTTATGCTTTCCACCTACTCTTCTTACATTAACAGGCGGCTGTCCCCCCACCACCTTTTTCTGTGAAAAAAAATTAATTTAGAGCTTTTAGATAATAAATCTCCTGGGCATAATATGATTGTTTCAATCCAAAAACCCCTCTGATGGCTTTCTAGCCTGCCTGCAGGACTCATACAGCTGTGCATGTGATTGTTTGAGGCCTCCTGACTGTGGGAGGCACGGGAAACTTAAAACATCCTAGGAATGTAGGGGCTTCCGAGTCAAAATCATTAGAATAGGACTGATTAAAGGTTTCATTTGTTGAGCCAATACTTGCTGCCAAATTTTCATATCTTTTATTTTTAGGTATAATTGGTATATAGAAAAACAGGTAGTAGACCTGGTGTTAGCAACATTAGATCTCTAAGTACTTTCTTTGTTATAACCCACTGCACCTTTGTTCTACAGGAATGTAACTTTATTTAGTACTTTGAGGGTGATGCAGAGTAAAGAAAAACACTTCTAGGGAAAAGGAGTTTTCTGGTTTGATAGACAATTATCCAGGAAGAGAGCCATAAAAATGTTAACAGGTGTCTTGGCCAGAAGATAATGTAAACCACCTGAGACCTTTTGTATATGGGAAGGTATGCAAAAAGAAAGCCTTGTTTGTCTCAATGAGGGTCAGGACTGCTGCCTCTGCATAACTCTGCATATTCCATTATTTCTTTACGTACAAACTTGGGGTATATAAGCTGATTTTGAAAGTGGAGTCTTTGGAGTCTTGCACTGATGCTGGGCTTCCCCATGTCTTTCTTTTCTCCTTTTATCAGCTGAATTCCCATCTGGGGCATAGAGGCTCACCATGTTTACTTACTTGTCCTAGCTTCTAAGATCTGTAAGAGAGAGAGCCCACGGTGGGGCACTCTCTGATATTCAAAGGGGCACCGGTGGCCCAATATAGTTGGTGCAAGTTCCTTGACTGGAACTTTCTTGGTTTTCCACATAAGCCAAGTTATTCAGCCTCCTTTTCCCCACCTAAATTTCCTACTATACTATTTCTTCTAAACCTAATCTTATATCTCTAAATAAATAAGTTTTTCCTCACCAACGCTGTCCCTGCTTCAAATTCCCTGGATCCACCAGGACCGGACCCTGGCACATAACCATGCTATACAGTTAACCTAAATTCACTTATTGATTTTTATTAAGCTTTTCTACATTAAGCTAGAAAATATTACTTTATTCTCTCTTTTCATAAAACTATCAAGATAATGTACATTTCTTGCTCTTTTAGAAGAAAAGAAAAAATTATTTTTCAGTTTGCTTAAGCTTCCACATCTAGCTTGTACCAGAAATTTTAAAATAAAGAATGTTTATTTATATAAAATCTGGCTTTTCTTAATGGTTTTTCCACTGAGCTGAAATGAAATGAAACAGTTAAATGAAGTCACATAAATTCCCTTGGCTACTTGCTGAGATGAAATCTTCAAATATTCCAACAAGATGTTTAAAGTTGGCAGTTTATGCATTATATACATTCTAATTGTTTGATAGTACAGGATGAGGATAATACAAATAGAGCCATATGGATTGTTTATTTGTTTTACCCAAGTAAAAATCAAAATAATATGGATATAAAATGAATTCAGGTTTTTATCTTTATCATTTTTCTCTAATCTATTAGTTCATTCCAGAACATGTACACAAGGTACGGGAGTCTTGATGTTGTTAAAAAACTGTCTTCCATGCTGTTGTTAGTTTTTTCTTTTATCTTTAAGATTTCTCTTTTAACCTGCTTTGTTTATAATTTTATTTTCTAGCTTATCAAGCTGGATCTTTCATTACTGATGGCAAAGTCACATACAACAACAGTAAACAACCCACTGTGAGTAAGACCCAGGAGACTTGAGTTTGATCCCTGATGTTGGGAAGATCCCCTGTAGTAGGAAATGGCAATACACTCCAGTATTCTTACCTGGAGAATCCCAAGGACAGTGGGGCCTGGTGGGCTATAGTCTGTGGGGTAACAAACAGTCAGACACAACTAAATAATTAAGCACATACATATAGCAGTACTTCAGGGGGTTACCACATGTGTTATTTTGTTGAATTCATGCTGTCAACTCATTCAAAAATTACTAATTATCAATTTTATTGTAACCATCCATTTTCACAATGTGTTCTTAAATTTCTAAATATTTGGGATGATTTATGTCTTGGTTGTTAATTTCCAATTTAACTTTAATCTTGCCCCGAAATATGTACATTGTATGGTTTGTTGTTTTTTTTTCTTTTTAATTTAACTGAGGCTTGTTTTTATAATCAATAACATGTTCTATGGGTTTCCCTGGTGGCTCAGAGGTAAAGGATATGCCTGCCAATGCAGGAAATATGGGTTAAATCCCTGGGTTAGGAAGATTCCCTGGAGAAGGAAATGACAATCCTCTACAGTATTCTTGCCTGGGCAATCCTACAGATAGAGGATCCTGAGGGGCTACAATACATGGATCACAAAGAATCAAACATGACTTAGTGACTAAACAACAATGACAATATGTTCTATGAATACTTTAATGAACATTCTGAAGTCCTTTGTGGAGCAATTTGATTAATAGTTTGGTTCATATCTTACATATCATCTATTGAGACAGAGTAGCTGAAATCACCTTGATTTCAGTAACTGTATATTTTTTCCTGTTTCTTCTTTTATTTGTGATAGTTTTGCTTTCACAGAATCTTAAGCTCTTGCCAGGTGCATGCATGTAATTAGGATTAATGAGATTTCTTGTTATATTACATGAAATATGTCTTTGTTTTAGCATATGAATGTTGGAGAAGACTCTTGAGAGTCCCTTGGATGGCAAGGAGATCCAGCCAGTCCATCCTAAAGGAAATCAGTCCTGAATGTTCATTAGAAGGACTGATGTTTAAAGCAGAAACTCCAATATTTTGGCCACCTGATGCAAAGAACTGACTCACTGGAAAAGACCCTGAGGCTAGGAAAGAGTGAGGGCAGGAGGAGTAGGGGTGACAGAGGATGAGAGTTGGATGGCATCACTGACTCAATGGACGAGTTTGAGTAAACTCCAGGAGTTGGTGATGGACAGGGAGTCCTGGCATGCTGCAGTCCATTGGTTTGCAAAGAGTCCGAAACGACTGAGCGACTGAACTAAGCTGAACTGAATATAAAGTTTTACTAATGTGCCAAGGTATTTACCTGATGATAAGCACACCTGCTTGTTTTTCATGATCTCCATTTTATTTTTTTTTAATGTATCTATATCAACTAAATTATTGTTATTTTATTATTCTCTTAATAGCCTTTTAATATCTATAAAGTATATGGCAATAACCTCTCTCACCTTTCATTCTTGATATTGTCACCTTTTGTAGTTTTCTTTTAAGTTAGACTAATTAGGGTTTTATTAATTATGCCTATATTTTCAAAGAATCAAGCTTTATATTTGCTGTTAATTTCTATAAATTAGTTTCTTCCATTATAAAAGAAGTAATATCTAACTTAATTTGATACTATAATTACTTAAGATTTTCAATCTATGTTAGATATTGGCATATTAATTTAGGTACAATTTATTATTTAATTATCAAATATTAAATCTTCAAATTCAAACACAAGTACAATTATTCATTTTAAAATATTTGAAAGTTGAAAATAGATATGGGCATGGACAAATCATTCTTTTTCAGACACTTTAGCTTTAACCCCATCTCTCACTCTTATTGTCAGTTAAATTTCTATTTTGTGTAAATTGTGTTATAAGCACCAAGATAATGCTTTTAGGATGCTAGAAAACCCTTTGACACATAAACCTTTTAATAAACTTCTCATTTATCTTAACTTTATCTTTTTCTTCTTAATTGTTCAATGCTTATGTACATATAAGCTTAGGTTCAACATACATTTGTTGATTAATATTAGTTCTTTTCAATTTACTACATTAGTAGCTATTCTGAGTTATAATTGGTATATAATGAGGCTGTACAAACTTAGAGTATACAATTTGATACACATTTGGGATATGGACATAGCCATCACATCATTACCACAATCAAAATCATGAACATATTTAGCACCCTATCAGTGCCTTCTTACCCTCCTTTTCTCTCCCTTTCCAGAACTTCCCTCCCATTAGGAAAACACTGATGTGTTTTTACCCAGTATAGATTAGTTTGGATTTTCTATAGTTTTATATAAATAAATTCACATAGCATATATTCTTATCTGGCTTCTTTCACTCAGTGTAATTATCCTGATAATCAAGCATGCAGTAAATATGAATAATAGCTTATTGCTTTTCCTTTTGCTAAATAGTAGTTCTTATCTTTCCTTTCTAAAGCAATTTGTAACTTCCTTGGATCATATCTGTAACAACTTAGATAATGATCCAAGAAAATGTTTTCTTCAATGTGGTGTATTTTGTTAAAAGACATTTCTATAATTTATCTTAGATTCCATTTAATAGAATAATTGGAATGTTTATTCTTTGCTCATGTATGGCAAACAATGTTTTTAAATAAATACACTATAAAGATGAATAATTTTTGAGAACATGATTCCATGGAGAATCCAAACAATAATGAATAATAAATAACTGTTATAAGTGAAGTAAAATAATAACCAAAGTAAAATAACAAAAACAGCTTTACTTTTTGAGGAGCAAATTTCTACTTTTCAAGTACTTAATTTGGGCTTTTACTTTACCATTTAAGCATTAAACACACTTATGATAAATAAACTTTCTTGCCAAAAGGTCAATGTTATTTCAGTTTTCAAACAATTTAATATAACATTTTCCTTGTTACTTATAAAGTCAGCAAAAGTGACATTATTTGAATTGATACTTATTGAAGGGAACCAAAACCATTTTAAAAAATGTTTCACTTGGAAATGATTTTATGCCTGCTAGGCTGGCTTTAGAAAAGGCAGAGGAACCAGAGATCAAATTGCCAACATCTGCTGGATCATGGATAAAGCAAGAGAGTTCCAGAAAAACATCTGTTTCTGCTTTATTGACTATGCCAAAGCCTTTGACAGTGTGGATCACAATAAACTGTGGAAAATTCTGAAAGAGATGGGAATACCAGACCACCTGACCTGCCTCTTGAGAAATCTGTATGCAGGTCAGGAAGCAACAGTTAGAACTGGACATGGAACAACAGACTGGTTCCAAATAGGAAAAGGAGTACGTCAAGGCTGTATATTGTCACCCTGTTTATTTAACTTCTATGCAGAGTACATCATGAGAAATGCTGGGCTGGAAGAAACACAAGCTGGAATCAAGATTGCTGGGAGAAATATCAATAATCTCATATATGCAGATGATACCACCCTTTTGGCAGAAAGTGAAGAGGAGCTAAAGGGCCTCTTGATGAAAGTGAAAGAGGAGAATGAAAAAGTTGGCTTAAAGCTCAATGTTCAGAAAATGAAGATCATGGCATCCGGTCCCATCACTTCACGGGAAATAGATGGAGAAACAGTGGAAACAGTGTCAGACTTTATTTTGGGGGCTCCAAAATCACTGCAGGTGGTGATTGCAGCCATGAAATTAAAAGACGCTTACTCCTTGGAAGAAAAGTTATGACCAACCTAGATAGCATATTCAAAAGCAGAGACATTACTTTGCCGACTAAGGTCCATCTAGTCAAGGCTATGGTTTTTCCTGTGGTCATGTATGAATGTGAGAATTGGACTGTGAAGAAGGCTGAGCGCCAAAGAATTGATGCTTTTGAACTGTGGTGTTGGAGAAGACTCTTGAGAGTCCCTTGGACTGCAAGGAGATCCAACCAGTCCATTCTGAAGGAGATCAGTCCTGGGATTTCTTTGGAAGGAATGATGCTAAAGCTGAAACTTCAGTTCTTTGGCCACCTCATGCGAAGAGCTGATTCATTGGAAAAGACTCTGATGCTGGGAGGGATTGGGGGCAGAAAGAGAAGGGGACGACCAAGAATGAGATGGCTGGATGGCTTCACAGACTTGATGGACGTGAGTCTGAGTGAACTCCAAGAGATGTTGATGAACAGGGAGGCCTGGCGTGCTGTGATTCATGGGGTCGCAAAGAGTCAGACACGACTGAGCGACTGAACTGAACTGAACTCAGGCATGTAAATCGTGCTGCCATCTGGCTTTGAATAATATTATGCCTCTCCAGTGGCTCCATGAAGAAATCATAATTCAAACCATTCAAATTAATTATAAAATCCCAAATCTCACAAAGAATCTGCTCTTCCATATTATTGGCACAACCTAGAATGACTTAAAAAATGGCAGATCCATTTTGAAGTTATGAAAGAACGTGCCTGCCAGTGCAGTTGACATAGGAGTTGTGGGTTCAGTCCCTGGGTTGGGAAGATCCTCTGGAAAAGGGAATGGCAACCCACTCAGTATTCTTGGCTGGAGAAAGCCCTGGATAGAGCAGCCTGGAGGGCTGCAATAGTATTGCAAAGAATTGAACTTGACTGAAGCGACCTAGCATACAATAGCATGCAACAGTTAATGTAGAAGATGTTTAAAAGGAAATGAAGAAGAGCAGCTTGCAATGGAGTATTCAGACTTGGAAAGTCATATATTTACCAAAGTTAAATTGAGCTATATGATATAAATGTAGTTATAATTTTTTTTTCTGTCACACATGTTTAATATTCTTGAAAATAAGACACTTAAGTATTTGAAACAATGTATGATATATAAATTACTTAGTAGGTCATTAAGTTTGTATCTTACTGGTTTGCCAACCAGTATTCATTCACTCACTCAAAATGAATGAATACCTTAAAGTACCTTAAATCCCCAGTATGAAGAAAAAACAAGTTAGGTGTTCATTTACATTTGTAACAAAACAGATATATATTCTCTGTCTTGATTAGTTTACAATCTAGGTGTGAGTTAAGAAATAAGCAGTTACCCATATCAGAAGACAGGTAATCATAAAAAGTGATGAAGTAAGGAAATAACAGGGGAGATTATACTGGGCTGTTGAGAGCCTGGTTCAGTTTAGATGAACTTTGAAAGAAAACTGAAGAACTAGGATGGAGGTTTGTGACACTGTATAGGAGGCAGGGATCAATACCATCCCCAAGAAAAAGAAAAACAAAAAGGCAAAATGGTTGTCTGAGGAGGCCTTACAAATAGCTTAGAAAAGAAGAGATGTGAAAGGCAAAGGAGAAAAGGAAATATATACCCATTTGAATGCAGAGTTCCAAAGAATAGCAAGGAGAGATAAGAAAGCCGTCCTCGGTGATCAATGCAAAGAAATAGAGGAAAGCAATAAAATGGGAAAGGCTAGAGAGCTCTTCAAGAAAGTTAGAGACACCAAGGGAACATTTCATGCAGAGATGGACTCGATAAAGGAGAGAAATGATATGGACCTCTTAAGAAGAGGTGGCAAGAATACACAGAAGAACACAAAAAGATCTTCATGACCCAGATAATCATGATGGTGTGATCACTCACTTAGAGCCAGACATCCTGGAATGCAAAGTCAAGTGGACCTTAGAAAGCATAGAAAGCATCATTACAAACAAAGCTAGTAGAGGTGATGAAATTCCAGTTGAGCTATTCCAAATCGTAAAAGATGATGCTGTGAAAGTGCTGCACTCAATACACCAGAAAATTTGGATGACTCAGCAGTGGCTACAGGACTGGAAAAAGTCAATTTTCATTCCAATCCCCAAAAAAGGCAATGCCAGAGAATGCCAGTGAGTACAACCATATGATTGCACTAATCTCACATGTTAGCAAAGTAATGCTTTAAATTCTCCAAGCTAAGCTTCAACAATGTGTGAACTGTGAATTTCCCTGTGTTCAAGCTGGATTTAGAAATGGCAGAGAAGCCAGAGATCAAATTGCCAACATCCGCTGGATCATCGATAAAGCAAGAGAGTTCCAGAGAAAACATCTATTTCTGCTTTATTTATTATGCCAAAGCCTTTGGCTGTGTGGATCACAACAAACTGTGGAAAATTCTGAAAGAGATGGGAATATGCAGGTCAAGAAGCACCAGTTAGAACTGTACATGGAACAGCAGACTGGTTCCATATCAAGAAATGTATACATCAAGGCTGCATATTGTCACCCTGCTTATTTAACTTATATGCAGAGTTACCTCATGAGAAATGCCAGACTGGATGAAGCACAAGCTGGAATCAAGATTGCCAGGAGAAATATCAATAACCACAGATATGCAGATCTGAGAAAATTAAGAGATGCAAATATTGAAGCATTGTGTCAGAAAGTGAAGAAGAACTAAAGAGCCTCTTGATGAAAGTGAAAGAGGAGAGTGAAAAAGCTGGCTTAAAACTCAACATTTAGAAAACTAAGATCATGGTATCTGGTACCATCACTTCATGGCAAATAGATGGGGATACATGGACAGACTTTATCTTTTGGGGCTCCAAAGTACTGCAGGTGGTGACTGAAGCCATGAAGTTAAGATGCTTGCTCCTTGGAAGGAAAGTTATGACCAACCTAGACAGCATATTAAAAAGCACAGACATTACTTTGCCAACAAAGGTCCATCTAGTCAAGGCTATGGTTTTTCCAGTAATCGTGTATGGACGTGAGAGTTGGACTATAAAGAAAGCTGAGCACCAAAGAATTGATGTTTTTGGACTGTGGTGTTTGAAAAGACTCTCAAGAGTCCCTTGGACTCAAGGTGATCCAACCAGTCCATCCTAAAGGAAATCAGTCCTAAATATTCATTGGAGGGATTGATGTTGAAGCTGACACTCCAACACTTTGGCCTGATGCAAAAAACTGGCTCATTTGAAAAGACCCTGATGCTGGGAAAGGTTGAAGGCAGGAGGAGAGGCAGACAACAGAGGATGAGATGGTTGGATGGCATCACCAACTCAATGGACGTGAGTTTGAAATTCATAATTTTTGCAGTTTCATTTCAGGAATTAAGTAAATATCCAAAGAATTTTATTTAACATAAACTATTTACTATAATATCAACTTGAACTAAGCATATGTTTCAGTGAACAGATAATTGTTTAAATGATTTTTAAACAAGAACAGGCTTGTTAATCAATTCTACTTTAATTTATTCCACATTTATTTATAGGTCTTCCAGTATGTATAGTATATTAGTCTAGTACTGATAATTGTGCATCCTTGCAATGAGCAGGAAAGCAAAGCTCTAAGTGGAATTGCTGCAGAGAATCTTACAAGTGAAAAGTTTTACACAGAGTCTTCCAGTTGCTCTTTTCAGTAACCAAAATTGGGGTATATGTCAAGGACTTCATTTATCACAATATTATAGTCTTTCAATTATAAATATTTTTAAAATATTGACTAAAATTTTTAATAGAATTTAAGAAATATGAACCTTCCATACACTCTATTTTATCACATTTAGTCTTTTCAGTACTTTTAAGCTCTATACTATTGTATACACACATAAAACATTTTTATTCAGTAAATTTAGGATATTTTATAATAATTTATTAAAAATTATATTTTTATTTTCACTCCAATATCCATCACTCATACTTATCAATATACATTCTTTAACTACCAATATCTTATAATAATAATATTCACAAGTATAAAATGAGTAGCAGTTCTCTAAAAGAGTTGCAGTTAAATCTCCCATTATATAATTATATCAATTTCTAAGAAAACATTCTGAATAGGACAAATTTTTGGAATATCATGTTAATTATTTTAGTGAATTAAATTGTGTTATTAAAGAAATTCAAGTATGTAATAATCTTATGCTATGATTAAATTATTTTTATCTCATTAACACTCCCTCAATGTAAAATATGTAGCAAGATTTTCATTATTTTAGCTAAATGTTCATTTGAAATGGGATTCTATTTAAAATAGCCAAATAAAAATAATAACAATATGGTAACAAGAGAAGGTTATAACTTAGAACTATAAAGGACAGCACAAAAATGCAAATATCTGGAATTCTTTTGAATGATATAGTTTGTAGCTATTTAAATTTTTAATCCTTCAGTGTCAACTGATTATTTTAAGTGTAGTTTAATTTTTTTATTTTTTGTTACTGAATTATAACTGATTTACAATGTTGTGTTAATTTCTGCTGTACAAAGAGATCCAATTATACATATATATATTCTTTTCCATTATGATTTATCATAGAATACTGAATGTAGTTCCCTATGCTATACTGTAGAACCTTGTTGGTTATTCATCCTATATATAATAACTTGCATCTGCTAATCTTAAATTCTCAATCCCTTTCCCTCAACTCCTTCTCACCTTGGCAACTACAAATCTGCTCTCTATGTCCCAAAGTCTGTTTCTATTTTGTAGACACGTTCGTGATATATTTTAGATTCCAAATATAAGTGATATGTGGTATTTGTCTTTCTCTTTCTGAATTACATCACTTAGTATGATAATATTTACTTGTATCCATGTTACAGCAAATGGCATTATTTTGTTCTTTCTTATGGCTGAGTAGTATTCCATTGTATATAGGTACTACATCATCTTTATCCAATCACTTGTCAATGAACACTTATTTCTACATCTTGGTTATTGTGAATAATGCTGTTACAAACATAGGGGGTGCATTATTATTTTTGAATTCTAGTTTCGTCTGAATATGTACTAAGCAGGATTACTGTATCATATGGAATTCTAATTTTGGTTTTCACAATGGCTGCACCACCTTACACTCCTATCATATGTAGGAAGTTTCCTTTTCTCCACACCTCTCTAGCAGTTATTATTTGCAGACATTTTAATGATGGCCATTTTACCAACATAAGGTGGTACCACATCATAGTTTTGATTTGCAGCTGTAAATGTAGTATACATCTTAATTTTTTCTTATTTTATTCTTTACAAATAACTAAATCCTAGGACAATCCAGCAACAGTGCATTATTTTTTCAGTTATACAATTTCATTATCAAATTTATCATATTTCACTTCAGTTCAGTTGCTCAGTTGTGTCCACTCTGCGACCCCATGAAGTGCATCACACCAAGCCTCCCTGTCCATCACCAACTCCCGGAGTTCACCCAAACCCACAACCATCAAGTCAGTGATGCCATCCAGCCATCTCATCCTCTGTCGTCCCCTTCTCCTCCTGGCCCCAATCCCTCCCAGCATCAGAGTCTTTTCCAATGAGTCAGCTCTTCACATGAGGTGGCCAAAGTACTGGAGTTTCAGCTTTAGCATCATTCCTTCCAAAGAAATCCCAGGGCTAATCTTCCTCAGAATGGACTGTTGGATCTCCTTGCAGTCCAGGGAACTCACAAGAGTATTCTCCAACGCCACAGTTCAAAAGCATCAATTCTTCGGCGCTCAGCCTTCTTCACATCCATACGTGACCACTGGAAAAACCATAGCCTTGACAAGACGGACCTTTGTTGGCAAAGTAATGTCTCTGCCTTTCAATATGCTATCTAGGTTGGTTATAACTTTCCTTCCAAGGAGTAAGCATCTTTTAATTTCATGGCTGAAGTCACCATCTTATTTTAAAATAAACATTAAAGGAATTACTCAATCAATGGCACCTCACTCCAGTACTCTTGCCTGGAAAATTCCATGCATGGAGGAGCCTGGTAGGCTGCAGTCTATGGGTTCGTGAAGAGTCGGACACGACTGAGTGACTTCACTTTGACTTTTCACTTTCATAAATTGGAGAAGAAAATGGCAACCCACTCCAGTGTTCTTACCTGGAGAATCCCAGGGACGGGGGAAGCCTGGTGGGCTGCCGTCTATGGCGTAGCACAGAGTCAGACACGACTGAAGCGACTTAGCAGCAGCAGCAGTAGCAACAGCAGCCTGCATTAGCCTTACTTGTAAAAGACACCTTTTAGGCACCACTTATTTAGTTATAAACATTTTAAAGAAGAAAAACGCTGTTGCTTAAAATAATAGACCAAAGTATTAAAATAGCAGGGAAGGGGGAGAAGGTACAGAAATAATTTTCCATAGTTTTTAGACAGGTATTTAAAAAAAACAACAACAACAAAACAAAACAAACAAACAAAAACAAATAAATGGTGATATCCTCTTTGCTATCTCGGCATCCTTGATTTTGTCATCTATCCTTTTTGAATAGACACACATGTTATATTTGAATAGTCACCAAATAATATGCATCAACAGCCACAGATCACATGAAAACATCCCCAAGATTCAGTGCTCAAGGATATGTACATTAATACCATTTGAAAAGTATGCTAAATTACCTAGATTAACAAAATTATGGGAACACCAAAGGTTAGCAATGATGGAAAACAATTAAAAGACTCATATTTCTGATAGAAGTGTTAAAAGTTAATTCCACTTTGGAAAACAGATACAGCAATTTTATTTCAGATAAACAGTTTCATTTCCAGGATAAATAAAACATACCCACAAAAATCAGTTTTGTGTACAATAACCAAAAAGGAGAAACTACTCAAATATCCAACAGATAGCTTGGTTTATATCCATAAAATGTAATAGTGCTCAGTAAAGAAACAAATTACTGATACAAGAACATGAATAAATCTCAAAAGTATTAAGGAAAAAAGCAAGACATTGATTTCTGATGTAACTGACATGGATACTTATGTCCAATGAGACATTAGTTTTGTAACTGTGATTAATATATACACTTATCTTCTTTTTTTTAATTTTATTTTTACTTTATTCTATGTTACAATACTGTATTGATTTTGCCATACATTGACATGAATCAGCCACAGGTGTACACCAGCTCCCATTCCCAAAGCCCCCTCCCACCTCCCACCCCATATCATTTTTTGGATCATCCCCGTGCACCAGCTCCAAGCATCTTGTATCCTGTATCGAACATAGACTGGTGCTTTGTTTCTTACATGATAGTATACATGTTTCAATGCCATTCTCCCAAATCATCCCACCTCGCCCTCTCCCTCAGAGGCCAAAAGTCTGTTTACCTCTGTGTCTCTTTTGATGTCTCACATACTGGGTCATCATTACTATCTTTCTAAATTCCATATATATATATATATGTGTCAGTATACTGTATTGGTGTTTTTCTTTCTGGCTTACTTCACTCTGTATAATCGGCTCCAGTTTCATCCATCTCATTAGAACTGAGTCAAATTTATTCTTTTTAAGGGCTGAGTAATACTCCATTGTGTATATGTACCACAGCTTTCTTATCCATTCATCTGCTGATGGACATCTAGGTTGTTTCCATGTCCTGGCTATTATAAACAATGCTGCAATGAACATTGGGGTGCATGTGTCTCTTTCAATTCTGGTTTCCTCAGTGTGTATGCCCAGCAGTGGGATTGCTGGGTCATAAGGCAGTTCTATTTGCAATTTTTAAGGAATCTCCACACTGTTTTACATAGTGGCTGTACTAGTTTGCATTCCCACCAATAGTGTAAGAGGGTTCCCTTTTCTCCACATCCTCTCCAGCATTTATTGCTTGTAGACTTTTGGATCACAGCCATTCTGACCGGTGTGAAATGGTACCTCATTGTGGTCTTGATTTGCATTTCTCTGATAGTGAGTGATGTTGAGCATCTTTTCATATGTTTGTTAGCCATCCATATGTCTTCTTTGGGGAAATGCCTATTTAGTTCTTTGGACCATTTTTTGATTGGATCGTTTATTTTTCTGGAGTTGAGCGGCATAAGTTGCTTGTATATTTTGAGATTAGTTGTTTGTCAGTTGCTTCATTTGCTATAGTTTTCTCCCATTCAGAAGACTGTCTTTTCACCTTGCTTATAGTTTCTGTTGTTTTGCAGAAGCTTTTAAGTTTAATTAGGTCCCATTTGTTTAGTTTTGCTTTTATTTCCAATATTCTTGGAGGTGGATCATAGAGGATCCTGCTGTAATTTATGTCAGAGAGTGTTTTGCCTATGTTCTCCTCTAGGAGTTTTATAGTTTCTGGTCTTACATTTAGATCTTTAATCCATTTTGAGTTTATTTTTGTGTATGGTGTTAGAAAGTGATCTAGTTTCATTCTTTTACAAGTGGTTGGCCAGTTTTCCCAGCACCACTTGTTAAAGAGACTGTCTTTACTCCATTGTATATTCTTGCCTCCTTTGTCGAAGATAAGGTGTCCATAGGTGTGTGGATTTATCTCAGGGCTTTCTATTTTGTTCCATAGATCTATATTTCTGTCTTTGTACCAGTACCATACTGTCTTGATGACTGTGGCTTTGTAGTAGAGCCTGAAGTCAGGCAAGTTGATTCCTCCAGTTCCATTCTTCTTTCTCAAGATTGCTTTTTGCTATTCAAGGTTTTTGTATTCCCATACAAATCTTAAAATTATTTGTTCTAGTTTAGTGAAAAAATACTGCTTGTAGCTTGATAGGGATTGCACTGAATCTGTAGATTGCTTTGAGTAGTATACTCATTTTCACTATACTGACTCTTCTGATTCATGAACATGGTATATTTCTCCATCTATTAGTGTCCTCTTTGATTTCTTTCATCAGTGTTTTATAGTTTCTGATATACAGGTCTTTAGTTTCTTTAGGTAGGTATATTCCTAAGTATTTTATTCTTTTAGTTGCAAAGATGAATGGAATTGTTTCCTTAACTTCTTTTTCTACTTTCTCATTATTAGTGTATAGGAATGCAAGGGATTTCTGAGTGTTGATTTTATATCCTGCAACTTTACTATATTCATTGATTAGCTCTAGTAGTTTTCTGGTCGAGCCTTTAAGATTTTCTATGTAGAGGACCATGTCATCTGCAAACAGTGAGAGTTTTACTTCTTCTTTTCCAACTTGGATTCCTTTTATTTCTTTTTCTGCTCTGATTGCTGTGGCCAAAACTTCCAGAACTATATTGAATAGTAGTGGTGAAAGTAGGCACCCTTGTCTTCTTCCTGACTTTAGGGGAAATGCTTTCAATTTTATAATGATAAATTTGTTCGAACACACTCATGAGTTCACTTAGAAACATTTCTTATTTCCTATTGTGTTCAAAGCACTATATTATTAGATTCTGGTTATAACATGCTTAATAGATATGTTCCCAGTTGTCATATTTGTTGTTTTTTTAGTCACTAAATCAAGCCTCTTTGGCACCCAAGGACTGCAGCACACCAGGCTTTCCTGTCCTTCACTGTCTTCAAGAGTTTGCTAAGACTCATATTCATTGAGTCAATGATGCTGTTCAATCATCTCTTCCTCTATCACCCTCTTCTCCTGCCCTCAATCTTTCGCAGTATCAGGGTCTTTCCCAATTAGTCAAATTGACTCTTCGCATTGGGTGACCAAAGTACTGGAGCTTCAGCTTCAGCATCAGTACTTCCAATGAATATTCAAGGTTGATTTCCTTTAGGAGTGACTGGTTTGATCTCCTTTCATTCCAAAGGATTCTCAAGAGTTCTGGCCAGCACCGTACTTGGAAAGCATCAATTATTCAGCAATTAGCCTTCTTTATGATCTAACTATCATTTAGTTATATCTAACTAACTTTATCTAGATCATGTGATCTATCATAAACTAACATCTGGTCCCATCACTTCATGGGAAATATATGGGGAAACAGTGGAAACAGTGTCAGACTTTATTTTATGAGCTCTAAAATCACTGCAGATGGTGACTGCAGCCATGAAATTAAAAGACGCTTACTCCTTGGAAGAAAAGTTATGACCAACCTAGATAGCATGTTGAAAAGCAGAGACGTTACTTTGCCAACAAAGGTCAGTTTTGTCAAAGCTGTGCTTTTTCCAGTGGTCATGTATGGATGTGAGAGTTGGACTGTGAAGAAAGCTGAGCGCTGAAAGACTAATGCTTTTGAATTGTGGTGTTGGAGAAGACTCTTGAGAGTCCCTTGAACTGCAAGGAGATCCAACCAGTCCATTCTGAAGTAGATCAGCCCTGGGATTTCTTTGGAAGGAATGAGGCTAAAGCTGAAACTCCAGTACTTGGGCCACTTCGCGTGAAGAGTTGACTCATTGGAAAAGACGCTGATTCTAGGAGGGATTGGGCGCAGGAAGAAAAGGGGACAACAGAGGATGAGATGGCTGGATAGCATCATGGACTCAATGGACGTAAGTCTGAGTGTATTCTGGGAGTTGGTGATGGACAGGGAGGCCTAGAGTGCTGCAATTCATAGGGTTGCAAAGGGTCGGACATGACTGAGCAACTAAACTGAACTGATGATCTAACTCTCATATCTGTACATGACTACTGGAAAAAACATAGTCTTGACTATATGGACGTTTTTGGCAAAGTGATCTCTTTACATTTTAGCATGTTGTGTAGGTTTGTCATAGCTTTCCTTTCAAGGAGTTAAGTGTTCTCTAATTTCATGGCTGCAGTTGCCATCAGCAGTGATTTTGGAGCCCAAGAAAATAAAACTGTTTCTACTTTTTCTCTAGTTACCATGAAGTAAAGTGACTGGATGATTTTAGTTTTCAAATGTTCAGTTTTAAGCCAGCTTTCTTACTCCTTTTTTGTCCTCATCAAAAGGCTCTTAAGTTCTTTTTTATTTCTATCATTAGACTGGTATCACCTGCATATCTGAGGTTGTTGATATTTTTCCTGGACATCTTGATTCCAACTTGTGCTTCATCCAGCCTGGCATTTCACATGATGTACTTTGCATGTAAGTTAAATAAACAGTGTGACAATATACAGCCTTAATGTACTGTTTTCCCAATTTTGAACCAGTTGTTCCATATATGGTTCCAAATGTTGCTTTTTGACCTGCATACAGGTTTTTCAGAAGGCAGATAAAGTGATCTGGCATGCCCATCTCTTGAAGAATTTCCTCCAGTCATTGTAATCCACACAGTCAAAAGCTTTAGCATAGTCAGTGAAGCAGAAGTAGATCTTTTCTCTGGAATTCCTTTGCTTTATGATCCCATGAATGTTGGCAATTTGATCTTTGATCCCTCTGCCTTTTCTAAATCCAGCTTGAATATCTGGAAGTTCTCAGTTCACATACTGCTAAAGCCTAGCTTGAAGAATTTTGAACATTACCTTTCTAGCATGTGAAATGAATGCAATTGTATGGTAGTTTGAACATTCTTTGGCATTGCCCTTCTTTGAGAGTTGTCATATAGAAATGTGACAAGTACAATAGTTATAATCT
The DNA here is from genome assembly GCA_917880005.1 of Nanger dama. Taxonomy (NCBI): domain Eukaryota; kingdom Metazoa; phylum Chordata; class Mammalia; order Artiodactyla; family Bovidae; genus Nanger; species Nanger dama. Next base: position 99,797,661 of record CAKJTW010000001.1, read on the forward strand.
CTAACTTGGCAGATTATGAAACTGAAGTATACAGTGTTAGCAAGGATTCAAAGAATGACAACAAAATTACCCATTAAAGTGGCAGTCCTGTTCCATACCGTATCCCTTTCATCTCCACCCTAGAGTGCATTCTTTTCTTTTTTTTTTGATATAAATTTATTATAATTGGAGGCTAATTACTTTACAATATTGTATTGGTTTTGCCATACATCAACATGAATCCGCCATGGGTGTACACATGTTCCCCATCCTGAACCCCTGCCCCACCTCCCTCCCCATACCATCCCTCTGTGTCATCCCAGTGCACCAGCCCCAAGCATCCTGTATCATGCATCGAACCTGGACTGGCGATTGCAATAGAGTGCATTCTTAAATATTAAGATGAGCAATGTGAAAAATAGTGAGTTTAGGAGTATGCTAAACAGATGTGGTATTATATAGGATGATCAGAAATAGGGACATTACAGCAAAATAACACAAATTATCAGCCTAGAGAGCATAAAGGTAAGGAATCCCAGACATAACACAGTATAGTGTGTATGTGTGTGTTAGTCTTCCAGTCATGTCCAACTCTTTGTGACCACACGAACTCTAGTTGCCTAGATGCCTCTGTCCATGGGATTCTCCATGCAAAAATACTGGAATAGGTAGCCATTCTCTTCACTAGGGACCATAGTATAGTAGTTTGTTTGATTTCCTCTCCTGTAATATAAGGAAGTAGAACTTGATGAAATATATGAAACAACTGTTTACTGGTATTGTGCATCACACAGCACACTCAAGTCATCTTTGAGAAAAAGGCAACACTAGCTGAACCTATCTCTCCATGCCTGGGGTCAGTTTTCTTACAGAGATACAGGAGCAGAAGCCCAGGCAGAGGGATCTGAGGAGAAGGAAATAGGCATTTGGAATTGGTGAGATGACTAGAATTTATGATGCAACCTGTTTCTTCAATGTCTGGTAAAATTCACCAGTGTATTAATTTGGATGTGAGACTGTTTCGGTAGTTAGTTATTGATTCAATTTCTTTAATAGATATGTGCCTATACAGATTGTTCTTTTCTTCAACAAGTGTTGGCAGATTGTGTCTTTCAAGGAATTGATTCATCTAAATTTTCAAATTTGTGGGCTAAAGTTCATAATGTTCTTAGGTTATCTTTTTTTTTTTTTTAATACTTTATTCTACATTACAATACTGTATTTCTTTTGCCATACATTGACATGAATCAGCCACAGGTGTCCACGATCTCCCAATGCCAAAGCCCCCTCCCACCTCCCACCCCACATCCTCTCCCTGAATCATCCCGTGCACCAGCCTCATGCGTCCTGCATCCTGTATTGAACATAGACTGGTGCTTCATTCTTACAAGATAGTATACATGTTTCAGTGCCATTCTCCCAAATCATCCCACCCTCTCCCTCTCCCTCAGAGTCCAAAAGTCCGTTCTATACCTCTGAGTCTCTTTTGTTGTCTCACATAGAGGGTCATCATTACTATCCTTCTAAATTCCATATATATGTGTCAGTATACTGTATTGGTGTTTTTCTTTCTGGCTTACTTCACTCTGTATAATCGGCTCCAATTTCATCCATCTCATTAGAACTGAGTCAAATTTATTCTTTTTAAGGGCTGAGTAGTACTCCATTGTGTATATGTACCACAGCTTTCTTATCCATTCATCTGCTGATGGACTGACCATGAAATTTATAAAGATATTTGCTTTTTCATTTCTGATATTAACTGCTTTCTCTTAATTTTTTTCATAGTTAGCCTTGCTAGTGGCTTATTGGTTTTATTAATCTTTTCAAAGAATCAGCTTTTGGTTTTGTTGATTTTTTTCCTGTTGATTTTTGTTTTCAATTTCATTGATATCTGCTCTAACAATTATTACTCATTTTCTTCTGCCCACTCTGGATTAATTTTCCCTTCTCTTTCTACTTAGGCTAGATCTGAGTCTATTGATTTTTATCATTCTTTTTATTCTTTTTTAAATTGTTACTTTATATTGGAGTATAGTTGATCAATAATGTTGTGCTAGTTTCAGGGTACAGCAAAATGATTCAGTTATCCATATACATGAATCTACTCTTTTTCAAATTATTTTCCCATTTAGGTTATTACATAACATTGAACAGAGTTCTCTGTGCTATACAGTAGGTCCTTTTTGGTTACCTATTTTAAATATTAGTGAGTATGTATCAATCCCAAACTCCCAATTTATCCCCCAAACCTGACCTTTACCCTTTAGTAACCATATGTTTGTTTTCTAAGTCTGTGAGTCTTTTTCTATTTTGTAAATAAGGTCATTTGTATCACTTAAGATTTTCATAAAAGTAATATCATATATTATTTGCCTTTTTCTGATTCATTTCGCTCAGTTACAATGTCTAGGTCCAGCCATATTGTTGCAGATGACATTATTTCATTCTTTTTTATGGTTGAAGAATATTCTATTCCAGATAGGTGAGACATCTTTATCCATTCCTCTGTTTATGGAAATTTAGGTTGCTTCCCTATCTTAGCTATTATAAATAGTGCTGCAGTATATATTTGGGTGCATGTATCCTTTAAAAATATATTTTTTCTCTGGATATATGCCCAGGAATGGGATTGCTACCCATATGGTAGCTCTATCTTTAGTTTTTAAGCAATATACATACTGTTCTCCAAAGTAGATGTAACAAGTTACATTCCTACTGACAGTGTAATATGGGTCCCTTTCTCCACATCTTTTCTAGCATTTATTACTTGTACTTTTTAATGATGACCATTATGACTGATGTGAGGTGATACCTCATTATAATTTTGATTTGCATTTCTCTAATAATTAATGATACTGAACATCTTTTCATGTGCTTATTGGCCATCTGTATGTCTTCTTTATACAAATGTCTATTTAGATTTCTGCCTGTTTTTTGATTGGGTATTTTTGTTTTCATATTGAGCTGCATGAGCTTTGTATATTTTGCAGATTAATCCCTTGTCAGTTACATTGTTTCCAAATATTTCCTCCCATTCTGAAGATTATCTTTTCATTTAGTTTATGGTCTTCTTCAGGGTGAAAAGGGCTTCCCTTGTGGCTCAACTGGTAAAGAATACACCTGTAGTGTGGGAGACCTGGGTTCGATCCCTGGGTTGGGAAGATCCCCTGCAGAAGGGAAAGGCTACCCACTCCAATATTCTGGCCTAGAGAATTCCATGGACTGTGTACCGTCAGGAGGGTTGCAAAGAGTCGGACATGACTGAGTGACCTTCACATCACGTTTTAGATGAATAATCTTTTGAGTTTAATTAGTTCCCATTTGTTTAGCTTTGTTTTTATTTCCCTTACTCTAGGAGATGAATCAAAAATGATATTGCTGTGATTTATTTCAGGAGAGCTTTTAGCCTGTTTTCCTATAAGACTTTTATAATATCCAGTCATTTAGCTCTTTAATCTATTTTTAGTTTATTTTTGTGCATGATGCTAAAGAATATTATAATTTCATTATTTTCATTATTAGTGTATAGAAATGGAACAGATTTCTGTATATTAATTTTGTATCCTGCTTCTTTACCAGTTTCATTGGTGAGTGCTATTATTTTTTGGTGGTGGTGTTGGGATCTTCTAAATATACTATCATGTCATTTGCAAACTGATATATATGAAATGAAATAATGAGAAGGAAAAATAGTAATTATAAAGATATATCATATAAAAAACTGTTTTTCACAAAGCTCTAATCTGAATGCAAACTGGATTTGTAAATTATAACATGTATATTATAAAGCTCACAATGCCAAATTATCTTTCTTAGTGAATATAAAATAAAATCTTCATCTGATATTCTTTTACAATCATATCACAGCCTGAACAAAATAAATGTGCTTTTTGTGTCTTTTGATCCCATGGAGATGTATATAATACATTTTATTATTTGAGTTTTAAAAACCAAATCTTGGTTATCTGAGGTAGTGTCTTTAATTAGAAGACACTAATAAAAGGATATCAAAATATAAACAAACATACAAATATATTCACACATATATGTATAAGTACCTTTTATTTTAAGTCAAATTCAATTTGACTAACAAAAGCAAAAAGGCTAATTACACTTAAGAATTATAAATCACTTTTGAGACCTTTGACAAAGAACAAGTGAGCAGGTGGTAAGACAATTATGACAGATCTATCAAACTAACAGTGGGGTGAAATGTTACAAACTCTCCTTAAATTTATTTGAGAATACATGCAAAATAAGACATGTTATTGATGTGGCAACGGACAACAACTGATAGCTGTTTTTATTACCAAATGTCTCTTCAAGGTTTCCCTTAATTTATTACTGTTCACTAGGAAAGCATAATTATGAGTCAAAAGAAGTTTTAAAAATGCTATTCTAACAGTCAAAGCCATGAGCATATTCTTCACTGTCTACTATATACAGTTAAATATAACCATGTTATTCAACTGAAAGAACCTTATCGTAAAATAGATCTTTTAAAAATACTAATTTGCATGTTTTCAATAAATTAATATTTAAATTAAAACATTTGTTATAAGAGCATTATGCCTTAACAGCTCAGAATAAATAAAACATAATTATAATGTGATTAAGGAACTTTCTTTCAGAGTATGCAACATATAACTTGAGGTTTATAAACAACATTCTCTCTGAAGTAATTTTCTCCAGCTGACCCCAGAGAATCTCCATTTGACAGATGGAAATAAGAAGCAAAAGCAGCAAAGGAGAAAGGGTTTCTGTTATGTATAATATTATTAATAAATACCCAGCATATGGCAAGAGAATAGATGTATTTTCATAAGCTCTGGCCCTCTTCCTGAATATTTCTCTTTATTCACAAAATCATCTAGCTGTAGTTAGTGAAACAGTCTATAAAAATGTGAGTATATACAATGCTTCCTACCCTAGAGAAATCATATACGTTCTTATTTATTTCTAAGGTCCTCTGTTTCTCTTTTATTTTGTAAATGTATGTTTGTTAAATGTTCTATATAATGTGTTTACGGAAGCATTTTATCAAAACTCTGACTCTATTGCTTTACCAGTGTTTGGAATCACCAGAGCTAGCAGCCTTCCTATGTATTTTCACCAAGGACTAACTTCCTTATCTGAGAACACTCACACATTGTATTTTTTTATGTCATAATTTTCTTAATATCACATGAATCCTTCTGTCAAGTAGCTGAGAAGCTGATCTGAGGACAGTAAGAATTTGATGGAAAAGGTTAGAGTTTCAAAAACTATGTCCTTTCAGGATAGCTGTATTTTGGTAAAAGAGTGTCATATTGGCACTATCAAATCTCTTGAAGATCATTGAAGCAATCAAGAGCACTGGCTTTGAAAATGGTAAGGGTAAAGTGTATTTGGTAGGAGCATTTGTGTCTGTATTTATACATCCATTTCAGGAAAAGAAATTTGACCCAGAGAATATATGAAGACATGCCAAGGATCAATATCAATCTGTAAAGGGGAAAGCACGTTTAAAAGGACATATTTTTTTGCAAATTTGTTCAACTATGCATATTTTGTCTGTTTGTTTATACTGTACAAACTGGTTATCTTTTAAAGCCTAATATATAAGAAAATGTGTAGGTAGCTAGCTAGATAGATGCATCCATTACAAATACCATAGTTAAAACTGTTTCATGCCTAAATATTTTTCAAAATTCTGTGAAAAAAATTGAGATTTTTACCTTTGATTTTAATATACATAGTTAAAAGTAGCAAGAATAATGTTTTCACGTGATGTGAAATCCTTTCTTCATACTTAGAGAATGCAAACCCCAGTTATCATAACAGAGGTCATCATGGACAAAGAGCAGTTTCTGAGTATCGTGTTTCAGTTTCACCAATTCCTTCTTTCCCTTCTTTCTTTGGTTTTCACTTTTAGAGTTAATGTTTGTTGCTGTTGTTGTTATCAAATGCAAATCTACTTTACTCCAGAAAAATCATGTCTCCTTTTCTTGTGTCTTTGACTCTTAAGGAGAGAAATACGTTACCTTGATAATATTCCATATTGAGAATTTGTCTAAGTATGCCCCTGTTGTGCTTTTTGTTCCTTTATCTATCTATATTTTTCTATAATATACATAATTTTAATTGAATAAAATTGCTTTACAATATTGTGTTGATTTCTGCCATACAGCAACATAAGTCAGCCATAGGTATAAGTATATCCCCTCTCTGTTGGACCTCTCTCCCACCTCCCACCCCGTCCAACCTCTGTAGGCTGTTACAGAGCCCTGGTTTGAGTTCCCTGAGTCATACAGTAAATTGTTGGCTATCTATTTTGCATATGGTAGTGTATATGTTTCCCTGCTACTCTCTCCATTCTTCCTACCTTCTCTCCACCCAGAACACCATGCCCTTTATCTATGTGCTTTTAAATACAAAGTTAGATATCAAAGACCTGGTTCGATTCTGTTTGAAGCTTCTAGGCAAGAACACATCCTAGGTGCTGTCTCTTATTCTATCACTAATAGGTGCACCACTGAGGGGGCATCACAGGCAGGGGGCAAGCAAGAAGGAGGCAGATATAAGCTAGCTCCTATGACAGCTTCCTACAACAAACAGCACATGTTCCAGAGCAGAAGGGTCTTTCTTTAAAACTGGCAGCCTAGGAGGTGAACTCAGGCTTAGCAGTTCTAAAGTTAATTTTTATTTAGCACAGTCTAGTATTTCTGTGCTTAACAACTCTAGGAATATTTTCACTAGTGTATAAGCCATTCAGAAAAATTCTTAAACCTGTGTTGTCATTCTTCATAGTTTCTTCAGTATCACTGACAGATTTGTAAGTTTCAGTAAAAACTGTACAAAATCCCTACCCAATAGATTTTAACTTTTCAAGTCAGGAAGAAAGCATGCCAATTATAAACCATAGCTATAAGTAGACTCAGTTTGCAATTATAACTGCAGCACACTTACTTCATGGAAAGGCAACTATGCACAATGAGAATAGGAATCCAGTAAAGCAAGACATGAGCTTCCATCCTTAACAATGCAGACTGCATTTCCTGTACACTGTGTTACATAATACAGAGAAAAAGGCAGAAAAGTATATTAATGCATATATGTCAAATCTAAAAACTTGGTACAGATGATCTTAGAGAACAAACATATAGACACTAAGGGGGAAAGGAGGGTAGGATGAACTGGCAGACTGAGATTAACATAGATACACTATTTATACTATGCATAAAATAGGTAATAAATGAAAACCTGCTGTATGCCACAGGGAGTTCTACTAAATGCTCTGTGGTGACCTAAATGAGAAGGAAATCCAAAAGAGGGACTATACGTATGTGCGTGGCCAGTTCACTTTGCTGTACAGTAGAAACTAACACAATATTGTAAAGCAACTGTATGCAAATAGAAATGTTTAAAAGACAGTAGAATGTTCTATACATCTGTGTCTCTTTTGCTGTTTCGTTCAGTGCATGATACTGGATGCTTGAGGCTGGTGCACTGAGACGACCCAGAGGGATGGTATGGGGAGGGAGGAGAGAAGGAGGTTCAGGATGGGGAACACGTGTATACCTGTGGCGGATACATGTTGATGTATGGCAAAACCAATACAATATTTTAAAGTAATTAACCTCCAATTAAAATAAATAAATTTATATTTTTTAAAAGGCAGTAGAATGAAATAAATTGCAAATAAAAATGCATAGTTATGTCCATGTAACATATTATTTTAATGTAGCATATTATTTTTTAATGTAAAAATTAATTATTTTAATATAAAATCTGGACATTTTAAAAAGAAATTATATTTGGATATGAAATAACTAGTGATATACAAGAACAGTACTACCTAAATATTTTGAGTTATGTAAAATATTTTGCCCTATTAAATAGGGTTGTTGTTGTTGTTCAGTCACTCAGTTGTGTCGGACTCTTTGCGACCCCATGGATGGCAACATGCCAGACTTCCCTGTCCTTCACCATCCTGGAGCTTGCTTAAACTCATGTCCATTGAATCAGTGATACCATCCAATTATCTCATCCTCTCTCACCTGCTTCTTCTCCTGCTTTCAATCTTTCCAAGCATCAGGGTCTTCTTTTCCAATGAGTCAGCTCTTCACATCAGGTGGCCAAAGTATTGGAGCTTCAGGATCAGTCCTTCCAATGAATATTCAGGACAGATTTCCTTTAGGATGGATCTCCTTGCAGTAGACAGGACTCTGAAGAGTCTCCTCCAACAGCACAGTTCAAAAGCATCAATTCTTTGGGGCTCAACCTTTTTTTTTTTTTTAGATAAAATTACCTTTATTATTTTAAATTATCCTTTAATCAATATCCTTTTAGAAAATTGTAACTCACTTGCTTTTTCTTTATTTTTTTAGACCTTTTTTTTTTTAATACTTTATTCTACATTACAATACTGTATTTGTTTTGCCATACATTGACATGAATCAGCCCCAGGTGTACCCGATCTCCCAATGCCGAAGCCCCCTCCCACCTCCCACCCAGATCTCACATGCATACATTTCTACTGAAAAACTGTAGCTTTGACTATATTAAACAATCAATATTAAACAGCATAACACTCACTAGATGCTATAATAAACTGCTCAACTATTTCATTTCCTTAATACAATAAATTTTTTATCTCATGCCTATTTCCAGGTCACAAGACTCTCCTGGATCCCCTCCTGGTGATGACTCGGGGGTTTGGCTTCCTTCTCTTGTGTGACTTCTGTATACCAAATTTCTTCACTTTCAGCCACACAAGAGAGAAAGTGTGAGCTATAGATTCCAAAGAAAAGTCCAAGAAGTGTTTATACATTGATCAAAACTATTTACAAATTTCATATATATTTTAAGTGATACTGTGTAGTATATTCTTCCCCCAGTCCATGAAGAGATGAAAAAGTTAACGTATTGAGCTAGTCGGTATTTCTATTTTTCTATATTAAAACTGGTATTTGTTGTTGTTCACTTGCTAAGTTGTGTCTGACTCTTTGCAATCCCATGGACTGCAGCAAGCCAGGCTTCCCTGCCCTTCACTATCTCCCAGAGTCTGCTCAAACTCATATCCATTGAATCAGTGATGCCATCCAACCATCTCATCCTCTGTCTCTCCCTTCTTCTTTTGCCCTCAATCTTTCCCACTGAGTTGGCTCTTCACATCAGGTGGCCAAAGTATTGGAGTTTCAGCTTTAGAGAGCAAAGTACATTCATTTTCAGCACCATTTCTTTAAGAGAGTTTATTTTAAACACCAAAGAAATAAGAATGGTCTAATCTTTTCCATTGAATGTATTAAGATCTGCATAAAATAAGTTTTCTTAAAGTTCTCCTAATCTTCACCAATAAGGATGAAGAGTAAACTCTGAAGGGATCAGAGTAAGATTCCTTTATAGGCTCTTTTATTTTCATTTTTAGGAGCCAAGATATCCACAGAAATGTCCACACCCAAGAAGGACCAAGACACCCACCTTTCTCACCATCTGACATCTTATCACCACTTATCACATCTTCTCACCACTGTCCATTATTAATTGGTAGGACCATATCCATGGTACGTTTATTGGTCATAAATTGTAAAACTAATGTTTATAAGACTTAACGGTTAAAACAAAACAATTTATTTAACTCACAGTTATAGGAATCTCCACATCAGTCCTTACTAAGTTGGGAGATCATTTTTGTGTCAAAAAAATGGACCACCTGAAATGTCTGTTGTCATATGAAGAACATCAAAAAGTTAACTTTGCTGAGCTTAGCTGGGTTTTCTCACTTGTCCGGGGTGTCACCTGGGGCAACTGGGGCTGATATGGCTCTCTACGTGGCTGCATCCTGTTAGGTCACAGGTGGAAACCTAGGTTTAACAATGTATGTTGTCATTTTCTTAAAATGCCTTTAATCATAATGTTACAAAACCATCTGAAAAACAGTCCACAAGTATATTATTATTCATAGCAGTGGGATCCCAGGGTTATATTCAAACCAAAATGGATATAGAGAAGAAAATAACCACAGACTATTTAGTAAATCATCTACCACTGTGTCCATTTATGTTATTTATCACAAGAAACCAGAACTTCTAGAATTTTGTTTATCTCATATAGTCCTATTATCTCACATACTCTTCTTATTTCTCTGTCTGTACCTCCACTATTTTATTCTCATATTCTGTATCTATACAGTACCTAGAAATTTGCATTGTCCTTCAAATTTTGAATCTTTAATAAAGTCCCCTATAGCCTCAATTTCTCTGAACGAGTTTTTGGCCATACTTGAGGCGCTCCTAGAGAATCTTCTATATTTTCATTTGAGCAACTGGAAACATGGCTGAGATGTTTTCTCTTTTTTAAATATAAATAGACTTATTTTTAATTGGAGGCTAATTACTTTATAATATTGTATTCTTAAATGAGAAAAATAGTGGTGGAGATCAAAGACAGAAGATGGAATCTAGTGGAAATTCAGGACAGAGGGTGGAATCAAGTGTTCTGTTTTGAGGAAGTTTGGTTTGAATTATTTGTTAGACACTTAGGTATAGAGGTCATGTAGACTGTATGTGAATCTGGAGCTCCAATGGCAATTGAGGATTAGGGACATGAAGAGTTAACAAATTATTATTTATAGTCTTGGGATGATAGTTAAAATTACTTATAAAAGCCCTAAAAAGGAAAAGGTGACCCAAAACTTGATTCTAAAAATATTAGCATGCATAGGAATGATTGTGGCAACCTAGAACCTGAGAAAATATATGCTTTAATTTTTAATTAATGAAATTTGAGACCAAAAGTTTTTCATAGAATAAGGTTAATATCTTAATAAATAAAAAGACATAATCTAATCTATATTAAATATAAAATAACTGAAAAAGACGTTTGCCCACTTAACAGTTATTTATATCACAAAACATCTATAGGGACACAGGAGACTTAGACTATCAATTCATGTTTTAAACTATCAAAAAACAACACTAAAATACTATAACTACCTCTGAAGTAGCAGAATTTAATAATAGAAACATAAAATGAATATCTCAGTACCTAGACTTTTATTATTTCCAAATTTGGTACATAAAGTGCATGGTGCAAAAATTATCTTTTATATACCATCTGTGTGTATTTTATTTTAAACAATATCTATTGAAAAATTAGTGTGTTGGAATATATCCTTGATTTTTTGTTCTATAGTCAAATAGTTGCAATGTAACTGCTATGTTGGCCTAGGAGTACACACTGAAGCAGCAAAAAACTGATAGAGTTTTGCCAAGAGAACACACTAGTCATAAAAACACTCAATTCCAACAACATAAGAGAAGACTCTACACATGGACATCATCATATGGTAAATACTGAAATCAGATTGATTATATGTTTTGCAGCCAAAGATGGAAAAGTTCTATACAGTCAGCAAAAAAAAGACGAGCCTGACTGTGGTTCAGATCGTGAGCTCCTTATTGCCAAATTCAAGAAAGTAGGGAAAGCAAACAGATCATTCAGATATGACCTAAATTAAATCCCTTACGATTATACAGTGGAAGTGAGAAATAGATGCAATGGATTAATTCTGATAGAGTGCCTGAACAACTATGGACAGAGGTTCATGATATTGTATAAGAGGCAGGGATCAGGACTATCCCCAAGAAAAAGAAATGCAAAAAGGCAAAATGGTCATCTGAAGAAGCCTTACAAATAGCTGAGAAAAGAGAAGCTAAAGGCAAAGGAGAAGGAAATATACCCCTTTGAATGCAGAGTTCCAAAGAATAACAAGGAGAGATAAAAAGGCTTCCTCAGTGATCAGTGCTATGAAACTGAGGAAAGCAATAGAATGGGAAAGACTAGAGATATCTTCAATAAAATTAGAAATACCAAAGGAACATTTCATGCAAAGATGGGTTCAATAAAGGACAGAAATGGTATAGACCTAACAAAAGCAGAAGATATTAAAGAGAGGTGGCAAGAATAAACAGAAGTACTATACAAAAAATATATTCATGACCCAGATAACCACGACAATGTGATGACGCACTTAGTGCCAGACCCTGGAATGCAAAGTCAAGTGGGCCATGACCATAAAGTGCATGAACAAAGCTAGTGGAGATGATCGAATTCCCATTGAGCTGTTTCAAATCCTGAAAGCTGACCCTGTGAAAGTGCTGCACTCAGTATGCCAGTAAATTTGGAAAACACATCAGTGACCACAAGACTGGAAAATATCAGTTTTCATTCCAATCCCAAAGAAAGGCAATGCCAACGAATGTTCAAACTACCGCACAATTGCACTCTTCTTACATGCTAGCAAAGTAATGGTCTAAATTCTCCAAGCCAGGCTTCAAAAATATGTGAACCATGAACTTTCAGATGTTCAAGCTGGATTTAGAAAAGGCGAATGAACCAGAGACCAAATTGGCTACATCCACTGGATCTTCAAAAAAACAAGAGAGTTCCAGAAAAACATCTATTTCTGCTTTATTGACTATGCCAAAGCCTTTGACTGTGTGGTTCACAGCAAACTGTGGAATATTCTTCAAGAGATGGGAATACCAGGCCACCTTACCTGCCTCCAGAAAAACTCTGTATGCAGGTCAGGAAGCAACAGTTAGAACTGGACATGGAAAAAGAGAATGGTTCCAAATAGGGAAAGGAGTACATCAAGGCTATATACTGTCACCCTGGTTTTTTAACTTATATGCAGAGTACATCATGAGAAACATTTGGCAGAATGAACCACAAGCTGGAATCAAGATTGCCGGAAGAAATAAGAATAGCTTCAGATATGCAGATGACACTACCCTTATGGCAGAAAGTGAAGAAGAACTAAAGAGCCTCTTGATGAAAGTGAAAGAGGAGAGTGAAAATGTTGGCTTAAAACTTGGCATTTAGAAAACTAAGATCATGGCATCTAGGCCCATCACTTCATGGAAAATAGATGGTAAAACAATGGAAACTGTGGCAGACTTTATCTTTTGGGGTTCCAAAATCACTGCAGAGGTGATTGCTGCCATGAAATTAAAAAGTGCTTGCTCCTTGGAAGAAACGTTATGACCAACCTAGACAGCATATTAAAAAGCAGAAACATTACTTTGCCAACAAAGGTCCATCTAGTCAAAGCTATGGTTGTTGCAGTATCATGTATGGATGAGTGATTTGGACTATAAAGAAAGCTGAGCACCAGAGAACCGATACTTTTGGACTGTGGCATTGGAGGAAACTCTTGATAGTCCTTGGACAGCAAGGAGATCCAACCAGTCCATCCTAAAGGAAATCCATCCTGAACATTCACTGGAAGGATTGATGCTGTACCTGAAACTGTAATATTTTGACCAGCTGATGTGAAGAACTGACTTATTTGAAAAGACCCTGATGCTGGTAAAGATTGAAGGCAGGAGGAGAAGAAGATGAGAGAGGATGAGATAGTTGGATGACATTGCCGACTCAATGGACATGAACTTAAATAAACTCCGGGAGTTGGTGATGGACAAGGAGGCCTGGTGTGCTGGAGTCCGTGGGGTCACAAAGAGTCGGACATGACTGAGTGACTAAACTGAACTGAACTGACAAGCACTTTAAATTTACTATTTTTAGACTGAACCGTACCATTGCTAGCTTCCCTTATGGCCCAGCTGGTAAACAGTCTGCCTGCAATGTGGAAGACCTGGGCTCAATCCATTGGTTGAGATGATGCCCTGGAGAAGAGACAGGCTCAGTTCAGCCAGCTTGAACATCCAGAAGTTCACAGTTCACATACTGTTGAAGCCTGACTTGGAGAATTTTGAGCATTATTTTACTAGTGTGTGAGAAGAGTGGAACTGTGTGGTAGTCTGAGCATTCATTGGCATTGCCTTTCTTTGGCATTAGAATGAAAACTGACGTTTTCCAGTCCTGTGGCCATTGCTGCATTTTCCAAATTCGATGGCATATTAAAGTGCAGCACTTTCACAGCATTGTCTTTTAAGATTTGAAATGGCTCAACTAGAATTCCATCACCTCCACTAGCTTTGTTTGTAATAAGGCTTCCTAATGCCCACTTGACTTCACATTCCAGGATGGCTGACTCTACATGAGTGATCACACTGTCTTGGTTATCTGGGTCATGAAGGTCTTTTTGTACAGTTCTGTGTATTCTTGCTGTCTCTCTTTAATATCTTCTGCTTTTGTTAGGTCCATACCATTTCTGTCCTTTATTGTTCCCATCTTTGCATGAAATGTTCCCTTGGTATCTCTAATTTTCTTGAAGCAATCTCTAGTCTTTCCCATTCTATTGCTTTCCTCTATTCCATTGCACTGATCGTTAAGGAAGGCCTTCTTATCTCTCCTTACTATTCTTTGGAACTCTGCATTCAAAGGGGTATATCTTTCCTTCCCCTTTGCCTTTAGCTTCTCCTTTTTCTCAGCTATTTGTAAAGCCTCCTCAGACAACCATTTTGCTTTTTTTGCATTTGTTTTTCTTGGGGATGATCTTGATCCCTGCCTCCTGTACAATGTCATGAATCTCCACCCATAATTTTTCAGGCACTCTATTAAATCTGATCCCTTGAAACTATTTCTCACTTCCACTGTATAATCGTAAGGAATTTGATTTAGGTCGTATCTGAATGGTCTAATGGTTTTCCCTACTTTCCTGAATTTAAGTCTGAATTTGGCAATAAGGAGTTCACAATCTGAGCCACAGTCAGGCCCCAGTCTTCTTTTTTCTGACTGTATAGAGCTTCTTCATCTTTGGCTGCAAAGAATATAATCAATCTGATTTCGGTATTGACCATATGGTGATGTCCATGTGTAGAGTCTTCTCTTATGTTTTTGGAAGAGAGTGTTTGCTATGACCAGTGCATTCTCTTCCAAAACTCTGTTAGCCAGCTACCCACTTCAGTATGCTGACCTGAAGAATTCCATGGACTGTATAGTCCATGGGGTCACAAAGTATTGGAACAAACTGAGCAATTGCACTTTATTTCACATTCATAGCCACTAAAAATTTGGTCATTAAAATTATAAACTTTAATAAACAGACATTTCTGCCACCAAAATTATTTTAAAATGTATGCACTAACGATAATGTGTTGGACAATAGCACACATAGTATAATTGATTTGTAAGTACTCCTGCAAGGCAACTCTACTTTATGGAGTAAGCAACATTGCTCAAAATTGAGGTGTGACTTTTTGAAGGCAGAAAAGCCAGTAGTACATACGGCATATATGTTCATTATTCAACCTAGCATTCTAAAATCTGAATTATTTTTTTAATATATAGAGTTATCTGTTTAAAAATGATTTCAGATTTCATAATTTTACCAAAATATACTTTGACATAAATGTATGAGGTATAATTTCTTTAAAAATTTCCTAAATTCATGCAGATTGTAATTCTTGAGAGAAATATAATTGAAATCAATGAAGTCATTATAGTCTTTCTACTCAATATCTTCACTATCTATCACAGTATACAGTTCATATAGATTATATTTTTATGAAGATATTTGATAGCTATATAGTGTGGAAAAAATTAGAACTGGTATTGCTTTAAAAGTCATCTATCCTCCAATAATGAAGAGTTGATATGAATGCATATAAAATATATGTTTCTTGTGTAAATGTTCCACTTATGTCCCCTAAATCCTCAACCAGTAACTGAAGTTTTTCAAGTTAAAAAAAAAAAAAAGATTTTTGTGTAGATAGTACTTTACCAATCTGATATGTTAGCCATAACTAATATTTAGTTTCATAAATCAAACTAAAATGAAGTTTTAATTGAACCATGAGAGTCCATAATATTAAAGACATAGAGATTTTGGGAATGACACAAGCAAAATGGCAAGAGAAGAGATCCCCTGCTTGTATCCCCTTTCAAGTAACCATAATTTGACAGCCATCCACAGACTAAAGGGGCTTTGTGACAGTGACAATGTCCAGATAGGAGGCTGCCAAATTCAGGAAGAGGTCAAGACCAAGGAGGGTTGTTTTGAGAAGGCAGGTTCACATCCAGGTGTCAGAGTTGATGACCATGGTCCTAGCTACAGCTCCATAAATACCTCTGTCCCCCTGGATTCAGTTACAGCTGTGTTTGACTTGTCATCTGCATCATTTCCAGGAGACTCAAGAGCGGTAATGCCTTCTCTTTCTTTAGGTAACAAGCTCACTGATTTTAGCCTTACCTATTGACTCTGAAGCATCCTGTGACCCAGCTCCAAAAACTCTCAGATATGATCTTGGAGCTATCCTATTCACCCAAAGATCCTGGAGACATACCTGTTAACGCCAATGGAGGCAGACCTGCTGATGTGTCAGGCAACACATCTTGAAGTGGCCCTATGGCCTGGCTCCAGCCGTTCCTAGCAAATTCTGGAAGTGGACCTACCTGGTCTAGTGGGGGCCTTTCCAGGGACCCAGCAGGAGCCATGCTATCCACAAACCTAGTATCAGTCTCACTCTTTATAGACTCTGCATAACCTTGTCCCAGCAGCCGCCCTCTGAAGACAGGCCTACAGTCAGCCCCACCTGCCACTGAACAAGGCATGATCCACACCTACCCAAGACCCAGGCAAATGGCTGTCAACTGCACACCATGCTGCAGACCCGGCTGTGATCAGCTCCAGCTCATTTAACTGTGATCCCAGAGGCAAACTCTTCAGCCTAGGAAGCTGATAGGAGAATGTCTCTACATTCCAAAACCAGTTTGTAAAAGACTTGGATATAGAAAACAGAGTTAGGTTTCAAAGTGGGAAGATGGGTGGGGGAGGGAAGAATTGGGAGCTTGGGTTAACAAAGGCAAACTACAATATATAGGAATGATAAACAACAAGGTGCCACTATAAATCACAGGATATGTTCAATTACCCCTGAAAAATCATAACGGAAAAATTATTAACAATATTGACAAAAGCTCATTTTTTAAAATATCTTATGAAAAACCTGAATGACCTTCTTGACTATCCCTATATATATATGTGTGTGTGTATATATATATATACACACACACATATGTTCAGTTCGGTTCAATTGCTCAGTCGTGTCCAATTCTTTGTGACCCCATGAATCACAGCATACCAGGCCTCCCTGTCCATCACCAACTCCCGGAGTTCACTCAGACTCACATCCATCGAGTCAGTGATGCCATCCAGCCATCTCATCCTCTGTCATCCCCTTCTTCTCCTGCCCCCAATCCGTCTCAGCATCAGAGTCTTTTATTTTCCAATGAATCAACTCTTCTCATGAGGTGGCCAAAGTACTGGAGTTTCAGCTTTAGCATCATTCTTTCCAAAGAAATCCCAGGGCTGATCTCCTTCAGAATGGACTGGTTGGATCTCCTTGCAAACCAAAGGACTCTCAAGAGCCTTCTCCAACACCACAGTTCAAAAGTGTCAATTCTTCCATGCTCAGCCTTCTTCATAGTCCAACTCTCTCATACATACTTGACTACTGGAAAAACCATAGCTGTGAAAAGACGGACCTTAGTCAGCAAAGTAATGTCTCTGCTTTTGAATATGCTATCTAGGTTGGTCATAACTTTTCTTCTAAGGAGTAAGCATCTTTTAATTTCACGGCTGCAGTCACCATCTGCAGTGATTTTGGAGTCCAGAAAAATAAAGTCAACCACTGTTTCCACTGTTTCCCCATCTATTTCCGATGAAGTGATGGGACAAGATGCCATGATCTTTGTTTTCTGAATGTTGAGCTTTAAGCCAACCTTTTCACTCTCCTCTTTCACTTTTATCAAGAGGCTTTTTAGTTCCTCTTTACTTTCTGCCATAAGGGTGGTATCATCTGCATACCTGAGGTTATTGATATTTCTCCCAGCAATCTTGATTTCAGCTTGTGTTTCTTCCAGTCCAGCATTTCTCATGATGTACTCTGCATAGAAGTTAAATAAGCAGGGTGACAATATACAGCCTTGATGTACTCCTTTCCCTATTTAGAACCAGTCTGTTGTTCCATGTCCAGCTCTAACTGTTGCTTCCTGACCTGCATATAGGTTTCTCAAGAGGCAGGTCAGGTGGTCTGGTATTCCCATCTCTTGAAGAATTTTCCACAGTTTATTGTGATCCACACAGTCAAAGGCTTTGGCATAGTCAATAAAGCAGAAATAGATGTTTTTCTGGAACTCTCTTGCTTTTTCCATTTTTATATATATATATATATATATATATATATATATATGTTTGTGTGTGTGTGTGTATATATATATATGCACAAACATATATATGTATATACACATTATGTACATATATATAAATGTATAACTAAATATATATATATATATTTATATATAACTGAATCACTATGCTATACAGCAGGAATTAGCACAACATTGTAAATCAGTTATACATCAATAAAATTATATATATAAAAAACCAGTTTCTAAAGATTGGAGGAAATGCTTGGTTCTTCAAATGCACAGACATCAATGCAAGCCTGCACCAATCATGAACAATCAGGCAAACATGATATCATCAAAAGAAACAAATGAGACTATGGTAACTGACTCCAGAGCAGAGAAGATCTATGAGTTACCTAGTAAAATTCAAAATACTTGGCTTAAAAATCTCAAGGAGATGGAAGACAACACAGACAACTAAACTAAATGAGGAAAATAATGAATGAAAGAAATGAGAAGTATAATGACAAAATAGAAGCCATATAAAAGAAAAAATATATAAATAATGGAACTGAAGTGTACAATGCCAGAATTGAAAAATTAAGTAGAGAGCTTCAGTGATGAGCTCAAACATGAGTAAGAATCAACAAATTTGAATATAGGTCATTTTATATTAATATGAAAATAGAATTTACCATAGGTGTAGTTTATTTGGTTTTATAATCCCCAGGTATTAGATTTATTTTCATTGATTTATATGATTTTATATTTAAATATGTCAGAACTATATTGTAGACACAGCATTCTAATGCAGTTGTCAGTGCACATTCCCAGGTGTGCTTTTGTAAACTAAAATGTGGTGTACTTGGGTAAATATTTGTGGTACGGGCAAAGAAGTCTTGAACTCAGTAACAGCTCGTGAGAATGGCACTGAATCAGCTAGTGGTTCTGGGTAGCTTCTCAATGGCACTGGCTTTGCTGGCAATCCAAATAGGAAGAGAGAGTTTTCGTCATACTGACATGAGAAATTTTAATTTATGTGGCATGTTGGTTTCCCTTCATTTTCAGTTCAGTTCAGTCACTCAGTCGTGTCTGACTCTTTGTGACCCCATGGACTACAGCACAACAGGCCTCCCTGTTCATCACCAACTCTCAGAGTTTACCCAAGCTTATGTCCATTGAGTCGGTGATGCCATCCAGCCATCTCATCCTTTGTCATACTCTTCTCCTCCTGCCCTCAGTCATTCCCAGAATCAGGGTCTTTTCCAAAGAGTCAATTCTTCACATCAGGTGGCCAAAGTATTGGAGTTTCAGCGTCAACATTAGTGCTTCCAATGAACATTCAGGATTGATTTCCTTTAGGATGGACTGGTTGTATCTCCTTGCAGTCCAAGGGACTCTCAAGAGTCTTCTCCAACACCATACTTCAAAAGCATCAATTCTTCAGCTCTCAGCTTTCTTTATAGTCCAACTCTCACATCCATTCTTGACTACTGGAAAAGCCATAGCCTTGACTAGACGGACCTTTGTTGGCAAAGTAACGTCTCTGTTTTTTAATATGCTGTCTAGGTTGGTCATAACATTTCTTCCAAGGAGCAAGCACCTTTTAATTTCATGGCTGCAGTCACCATCTGCAGTGATTTTGGAGCCCAAAGATAAAATCTTTCACTGATTCCATTATTTTCTCACCTATTTGCCATGAAGTGATGGGCCCAGATGCCATGATCTTAGTTTTCTGAATGTCAAGTTTTAAGCCAACATTTTCACTCTCCTCTTTCATTTTCATCAAGAGGCCTTTCATATTCACCGTCATTATTTTAACATTTTATTTGTTTGTCCTTTCCTTAGTGACTAGCGTAGCAACTCTCCTTTCTGTTGCCTTTGTATAGGTGCAAGTTCATCCATCCAAGTTATCCATTGTTCCCTAAGTAGGTTTCCTTGTAATAATTCCTTTCCAAGCTACATGGTGTAGGGATGAGAAGAGACTCTCAGAGGATGAATCTGTACTAAGGTGTAAACAGGATTGAGGGCTAGGCCATGAGGTGCAGAAACCTGTGTTCTCATAAAGGAGATGTATCATTACCAGCTAAAGAAGCTCTGCCCTTATCCTCTTCTGTAGGGAAACCTACTAATGAAGAGAACACTCTTGTAAAAGCTCAACCCCCATGCTTCCCTAGGGTTAAAGAGATGCAGGGGAAAGCAGTGGGCATTGCAAAGAAAGATGAAAAGTTCTGTGAAAGAGAATGTGCCTTTAACTCTTAAATTTCTTCTTTCATTTTTCTCCAACTTTTCTTCTAGCTATCTAATAGGTCCCCCCACCATAGAATGATTTTCATCCCTTAGAACCAGTCATTCATTTACTTGGGATAATTCCTGTCTAAAAACCCCAGCAAATGTATTAATTTATCCAAATCATAGGAACAATCCTTAAGTATTAATAACTTAATTATATTAATCCATTCCAAATATGACAGACTCATTAGCTCTTTCAGAGAAATGTCTGAAGACACCAATTCTGACTTCTCATATATTATAACCATATGGAATTTTAGAGTCCATATTACCCATGATTATTCAATAGTAAGATCTTGAATTTAGAGAAGAGGGTCCATTTAGCTACTATTTCAAAATAACGGAGAACTGAAGAGAGACTTTATTTAATTCATGGTCTCTTTTCTGACTGTTTTGTGTATGATTAGCTGATCTAATTAATCTAAACTAGATGTTTCCAGACATCTAGTCCCCCATCACAAGAAATATTAAAAAAAATTTTTTTCCCCAAACTTAGGAAAATTCCTCACTAATATAGACAAGAAAGTTTCTCTTTTTTAAGCAATAATCATTAAACCAGAATGTGTTCCCTATCACAGGCAATCCAGTAAGAGATAATAAAGACAGAGAGAAATGTACCCTTCCATATAGCTAAGCAGATAAAACCCATTATGTACATGATTTAAATAGGTATGATAGCTATAATAGTTCTCAAGTAAAAAGACTTCACAGCATCATTTGTTACACATAGTTTATCCTAAATTCAGTTGGTTAAGGTGACTATCTGTGTTAGGTGATCTGTTCTATCCATAGAAAATAGATTTTTACATCTTTATGACACAAGTAGTTTGGAATTTGTATGGAAATCCCCAAAGTTAGGCTCCTGTCCTCCTACAGAAATTAAAAATAGGAACAGTATCTTTCTTAATGTTTATATTTCTAAGAGACAGTCCTCTCAAGTCCTTGAGAAAACATATTCCTGAGTTATAAAGCTGACAGAGGCTTTGAAAATATTTACATATAAAATGGGCAGACAAAAATTATAATTAAAATATATTTAAATAAATGCTCCAAGGAAAGAGAAGAGAGGGATGTCTGTAGCTAAGTCATCTGGATTCTATAAGGCTATTGGTCAGTGGGAGGTCAGGGGCCTAGAGATAGGAGGCAACCTATCTTAAGTTCCATTAAGCCAAGGGCAACATTGAAGCCCACTTGGCCATAGGCATTTTTGTGCTTCAGCATCCTTTGCATGCAACCTGTAGCATTTCTCAGTTTTTTCATATCTTAATCATTTCTTATGGAATTAAATTATTTTCATCATTTTCAAAGCCCTCTCAAAATTAGTATAATGTTGCTGTAAATCTAATCCTACAGCATAATATCTTTATTTCTTTTTACTTTTGTTGGCATTTCATTCCTAGATAACATCTGCTGTTAAGCAAAGGCAAAGGCAGAAATCAGATTAAGATTGACCATATTATCTCTATACCAAAGATTTATACCCAAGGCAGTGTCACAGTTTCAAAGCAGAAATTAAAAATTAAAAATCAGAAATCACAAAAATCTATCAAGATATGTTTCATAGACTAATTAAAGCTATCATTAAGATATCTTTTTTCCCTAAAACTGGAAGGACTCTCTTCCTTTTCACTACATACAACAAAATATAGTTTGTCCTATAGTTGAAAACAATTCAAGTAATATTGACTTTAAGTTTACTTGGGTAATAAAGACACTCAGAGCCTAAACAAGATTTGCATTTGTGAAATCCAAAATATATATATTTTAGGAAAGACTTTTATTTCATTGATCTAGTAATTCTTTTTAGATTGAATTCTAAGGCTTTCATTTCTTTTTTGACATTGTTTAAATATTTATTTATTTTAATACAAATTTATTTATTTTAATTGGAGGCTAATTACTTTACAATATTGTATTGGTTTTGCCATATATCAATATGAATCTGCCACGGGTGTACACGTGTTCCCCAACCTGAAGCTCCCTCCCACCTCCCTCCCCCAGTGGCTTTGTTCATCTGCAAGGTCAAGGTGATGGCATGCTCTAGCCAGGGAACTGGGCAGGGTTCAGGTCTGTTTTAAACAAAATGCCTTGTCAGCCTTGGACCCTGGTCTGTCCTCACCTAAGCAGGAGAGCTGATCATAGCCTGGCACACAGATCAATGTAGGTCCTTGTCTTGTCTGAACAGAAAGGCAGGTAACAACACCTGAAAGCTGCTCTAGCATATCCCAGGAATGCTCTAGCAGAGTGGAACTTATAGAACTGATCAACCACAGAGCAAAGTAAGTTGCACTGTTTGGCCATGGACCTAGGAAGGTGGTCAGCTTGAGTCAAGACCTCAAAGAACCATTGGAAGTGCAGAGGAGTCCACTGCTCCCTTAATTCAAGGGAACTAATTCCTAACCCCATCCACAGCTGAGTATAGCTCTGAGTCCTGCCCAACCTGAAGACCTGGACACAATACCTGAAAATCCACGTAGCCAAGCAACACTTGAGCAGATGGACTTCACAGAAAAGTCAGTGGCCATGTTTGGGCAGGGACCTTCAGGAATGGGTTGGTGTTCAGTCACTAACTTATGTCCAACTCTTTGCAACCCTGTGAACTGAAGCACGCCAAGCTTCTCTGCCATTCATGGGTTAGCTTGAGTCAAGACCACAAACAAAGAGCCTTGCCTGGCTTGGAACTAGTTCTTCTGCCATGCACAGGCAGAAAAACATATTCATAATCCTACAAACTCACCTAATAGCCATCACTACAAATATCTAGTACTGGATAAATAGTATAAAATACATGAATGCATGTCAGTACCTAGAATGTAAGGGGAAGGAGCAGTAGCAGTGTAAAGTAAGAAATGCTCTTGAAGTTTTTAGTTTAAAATAGGATGTAATAATTTAGCACATTATTGAGCAGAGACATATTAATATGTCTTTTGTTCCTCAAATGTTATTTACTAGTGCATTTCAATATTCACTTATGAAACAAGTGACCTACCACATGAGTTAGTTTCTGCAAAACTCCTCCAGTCAATAATGTTTTAAGAGGGAAGTTTATTGCAATCAATGCTTTATTGTTGCTGTTGAGTCACTAAGTTGCATCTAATTCTTTGCAACCACATGGATGGTAGAATGCCAGGCCCATTGGTTTATCCAGGCCAGAACACTGGAATGGGTTGCCATTTCCTTCTCTAGCAATAAATGCTTACATTAACAAATATGAAAGATTCTAAAAATAACCTAATTCTATGGCTAAAAATCTAGAAAATAGAAAACAATGATGGAGAACAAAGTGAGAAGGAAGGAAATAATAAAGATTAGAACAAAAATAAATGAAATAGAAAACCAGAGAACAATAGAAAAGAGTTGAATGAAATTGAGTTGGTTTCTTGAAGAGATACAAATTTGAAAAAACTTTAGCTAGACTTACCAAGGAAAAAGAGGTTATCCAAATCAGCAAAACTATAAATGAAAAAGGTACCCCAAAATCACAAAGAATCACAAGAGGCTACTGTGAACAACTATATGACAACAGACTAGAGTAACAAGGATAAATGGAAAAATCTTTAAAAACAAACAACCTATTCACAATGTATCAGAAAAAAAGAAAACATGAATAGACTGATTAATAGTAAGGAGAGTGAATCAGTAAACAGAAACCTCTCCACAAAGAAAAGCCAAAACCACATGGTTCCCCAAACATTTAAGGAAGTACTAATGCCAATGCTGCTCAAACTATTCTAAAACTAGAAACGGAGGGTACACTCCAAAACTCACTTAAAGGCCAGTAATATCCTGATAACCCAGAAAAGGGCATAAGAATACTAATATTACAGATCACAAAAACTGATCTGTTTATTTTGAAATATCTTTGTATCCCAAGTATCTCTCCCACTTAATCCTGGTGAATGATCTCCTTAGTGTATTGCTGAATTCAGTTTGTTAATATTGAATTGAGCATTTTTGTATCTATAACCTGGGATACAAAGATGTTTCAAAATATACAAATTGATTATTGTGACCCATAATATTAATAAAATGGAAGAAAATTATCAAATTGACAGTAAAATCATTTGAAAAAAACTTGATGTCTATTCAATAATAATCAGTTGAGTTGAGTTCAGTTTAGTCACTCAGTCAAGTCCGACTCTTTGGGACCCCATGGACTGCAGCACGCCAGGTCTCCCCTCCATCACCAACTCCTGGAGTTCACTCAAACTCATGTCCATTGAGTCAGTGATGCCATCCAACCATCTCATCCTCTCTCATCTCCTTCTCTTCTTCCCCTCAGTCTTTCCCAGCATCAGGGTCTTTCCAGTGAGTCAATTCTTCATATCAGGTGTCCAAATATTAGAGTTTCAGCTTCATCATCAGTCCTTCCAATGAATATTCAGGACTTATTTCCTTTAGGATGGACTGTTTGGATCTGCTTGCAGTCCAAGGGACTCTCAAGAGTCTTGTTCAACACCACAGTTCAAAAGTATCAATTCTTCAGTGCTCAACTTTCTTTATAGTCTGACTATCACATTC
Organism: Nanger dama; assembly: GCA_917880005.1. Lineage (NCBI taxonomy): Eukaryota > Metazoa > Chordata > Mammalia > Artiodactyla > Bovidae > Nanger > Nanger dama. The sequence continues at coordinate 99,822,534 of CAKJTW010000001.1, forward strand.
ATTCATGACTATTGGAAAAACCATAGCCTTGACTAGATAGACCTTTGTTGGCAAAATAATGTCTCTGCTTTTAAATATACTGTCTAGGTAGATCATAACTTTTCTTTCAAGGAGTAAATGTCTTTTAATTTCATGGCTGCAGTCACCATCTGCAGTGATTTTGGAGCCCCCAAAATAAAGTATGTCACTGTATCCACTGTTTCCTCATCTATTTGCCATGAAGTGATGGGACCAGATGTCATGATCTTAGTATTTTGGATGTTTAAAGTCAGTTTTTTAAAGTCTCCTCTTTCACTTTCATCAAGAGGCTCTTTAGTTCTTCTTCACTTTCTGCCATAAGGGTGGTCATCTGCATATCTAAAGTTATTGATATTTCCCCTGGTAATCTTGATTCCAGCTTGTGCTTCATCCAGCCCAGCGTTTCTCATGATGTACTCTGCATATAAGTTAAATAAGCAGGGTGGTAATATACAGCATTGACATACTCCTTTTCCTATTTGGAACCAGTCTGTTGTTCCATGTCCAGTTCTAACTGCTTCTTCCTGATCTGCATACAGGTTTTTCAAGAGGCAGGTTCTTTGCAAATTATACATAGATGAAATCCATTTCAGTATAACAAAGGCCACATACAGTAAGCTTACCATTAACATTATATTCAATGGTGAAAGGCTAAAAGCTTTTCCTCTAAGATCAAGAACTACACAAAGGTGCCCACTCTCAAAAAGCCTATTTAATGTAGTAAACAAAGCCCTTGCAAGAGGTAGCAGTCAATAAAAAGAGATAAAAGGCATCAGAATTAGTGAGGAAGAAGTAAAATTGTCTCTATTTGCAGATTATTATTTTATATGTAGAAAATCCTAATGCCTTCACCAAAAACTGTTGACCTAATCAACAAATTTGGTAAAGATCCAAGACACAAAGTTAATATATGAATTCAGTAGTTTTTCTATACACCAATAAATTATCTCAAAAAGTATTAATGTTCCCATTTACAATAGCATAAAAACACTAAAATACTTAAGAAAAAAATTTAAGATGAAATATCTGTATACTGAAAACTGGAAGACATTGATGAAAATAACTGAAAAAGACAGAAATATATGGAATGGTGTCCCATGTTCAGTACGGGAAAATTAATAAGATGCTGATGAAAAAATTGACACAAACAGAGGGAAAGATATACCATGTTCTTGGACAGGAACAATCATTATTATCAAAATGACCATGCCACCCAAAGCAATCTACAAAGTCAATGCAATCTCTATCAAATTACAAATGCCATTTTCATGCATCTAGAACAAAAAGTCTTAAAGTTTATATGAAAATGCTGAAGACCCCAAAACCAAAGCAATCTTGAGAAAAAAAATGCAGAGCAAGCTGAAGGAATCAGGCTCTCTGACTTCAGACTATCCTATTCAGCTGCAGTCATCAAACAGTATGTGGATGTATGTATGCTTATAATTGAATTACTTTACTGTTCATCTGAAACTACTAAAATGTTGTAAATCTACTCCAATATAAATTTTTAAAAATTTCAGAGAAAAAAAACAGCCCCTAGGTATTTAAACAAAATGATATCATGACTTACAGGTGAAATAAAATTGTTGCGAGCGAAATGACACAAAGACAAGACACACACATAAGAGACAGCCAAAGACACAACTTTGGCCGGAGGAAAAGAACTGCGCAAACAAGCTGTGGTTTATTTTTATAAAGCCCCCTTGGCAGAATTCCAGATTGTATGACTAAGCCTTCTCAGTATAGCGCATGTGCATAAATGTTATCGTACAGCAAAAGGGAGTGAAATTCCTGTTTACTGCAGAGTCTGTCCAGAGACTTTTCTTCCTCCTTATCACAGGAAGGGAATGTTCCCTCGTTTGCAAGGGACCATTAAACTCAAGGCTGTGTCCAGACCCCTTGGCAGAACATCCTGTTTGCAAGCACGTTCCGCCCAAGCAGAGGGTCTTGTTTGTGGGCACATCTTTGCTTCCCTATCGTGACCGTATTAACTTCCTTCATAAAATTAGAGATTCTTCAGAACTTTTGACAGTAACTCTTTAACCTCAAAATAAATGGAGTAATGATTTTAAGATAGCCAAGGAAATGAAATGTAAATCAATGACTTTTTGAGTAGCAAAATATCTTCAGGTAGAAGACAGAACAGGTAAATGGTTATCAAAGTGATATTTTTACCAAGATCTTATCAGGATCAAATTTAGGAAAACACAATTATTAAAGAAACATCTACATAAGAACTGGTGGTGGTAATTACACAGTTTCTCATAGAACTGGAATTGTAAGAGGATTAAATAAGTTGTAATATGCAGTATCAATATGATTTGATAACATTTATATTACAAATTTATAAAACGGGGGCATATATTGGGAAAATAATGCAATATTTGTTTTAACTGTTAAATAATCATGCTTTATGGTGGTGGACATATATTGTTATTCAGAGACTGTTATATGTATCAGGTAAGTTCAGTCGCTCAGTTGTGTCTGACTCTGCAACCCCATGAATCACAGAACACCAGGCCTCCCTGTCCATCACCAACTCCCAGAGTTCACTCAGACTCACGTCCATTGAGCTAAGTTAGTGATGCCATCCAGCCATCTCATCCTCTGTCGTCCCCTTCTCCTCCTGCCCTCAATCCCTCCCAGCATCAGAATCTTTTCCAATGAGTCAACTCTTCATGTGAGGTGGTCAAAGTACTGGAGTTTCAGCTTCAGCATCATTTGCTCCAAAGAAATCCCAGGGCTGATCTCCTTCAGAATGGACTGGCTGGATCTCCTTGCAGTCCAAGGGACTCTCAAGAGTCTTCTCCAACACCACAGTTCAAAAGCATCAATTCTTTGGCACTCAGCTTTCTTCACAGTCCAACTCTCACATTCATACATGACATCTGGAAAAACCATAGCCTTGAGTAGACAGACCTTAGTCGGCAAAGTAATGTCTCTGCTTTTGAATATGCTATCTAGGTTGGTAGTAACTTTTCTTCCAAGGAGTAAGTGTCTTTTAATTTCATGGCTGCAATCACCATCTGCAGTGATTTTGGAGCCCAGAAATATAAAGTCTGACATTGTTTTCACCGTTTCCCCATCTATTTCCCATGAAGTTATGGGACCAGATGCCATAATCTTCATTTTCTGAATGTTGAGCTTTAAGCCAACTTTTTCACTCTCCTCTTTCACTTTCATCAAGAGGCTTTTTAGTTCCTCTTCACTTTCTGCCATAAGGGTGGTGTCATCTGCATATCTGAGGTTATTGATATTTCTCCCAGCAATCTTGATTCCAGCTTGTGCTTCTTCCAGCCCAGCATTTCTCATGATGTACTCTGCATAGAAGTTAAATAAGCAGGGTGACAATGTACAGCCTTGACGTACTCCTTTGCCTATCTGGAACCAGTCTGTTGTTCCATGTCCAATTCTAACTGTTGCTTATATGTATAAGGTAGTATAAAGTGAAGTCGCTCAGTCGTGTCTGACTTTTTCAGACCCCATGGGCTGTAGCCTACCAGGCTCCATCCATGAGATTTTCTAGGCAAGAATACTGGAGTCGGTTGCCATTTCCTTCTCCAGAGGATCTTCCTGACCCAAGGATCGAACCTGGATCTCCCGCATTGCAGGCAGACGCTTTACCACCTGAGCCACCAGGGAAGCCGTAAGGTAGTATAAGGTGATATAAAGCAAGTGGATACAGAATATTCTAATTCTGTTGTACTTGTAAACCAGAACTCCTAGGATGGAAGACAGAAGATATTGCTGTTATGTAGAAGACATGAAGTGAAAGTGCTCTAGTTTTGAATCAGCAAAAGAGAAAGAATCACAGTATTGGCAGAGATGGGACGAATGAAGTCCTGAAACTCCGTTAAGCCTCAGTACAGACTGGCTTTCAGTACGTAAAGAATTGTACTCGGTTTCATTGTTAGCAAACATCAGGATGTTTTTTTAATGCCACTGTACATTAAAGTGTTAATTCAATAGGTCTAGAGTATTTAAATCCCACTGTGCTTGGCACTCCTGGAAGATAACCTGTAGCCCTTCGGACATCTGTCATGGCCAGATGGTTTGTAATCAGTGTGATGTGGTAGGGACTTTCCCTTATAAACTTAACAATAGAGCTACTGTATGATTCAGCAATTCCATTCCTGGGCAAATACTCAGAAAAAATGAGTCATTCAAAAAGATACATGCCTTCAAATGTTCATAGCAGCATTATTTACAATAGCCAAGCCATGGAAGCAACCTAAGTGTCCATCAACAGATGAATGGATAAAGATATGGTACATGTATGCAATGGACTGTTCAGTTCAGTTCAGTTCAGTCACTCAGCCGTGTCCGACTCTTTGCAGTCCCATGAATCGCAGCACGCTAGGCCTCCCTGTCCATTATCAACTCTCGGAGTTCATTCAGACTCGCGTCCATCGAGTCAGTGATGCCATCCAGCCATCTCATCCTCAGTCATCCCCTTCTTCTCCTGCCCCCAAATCCCTCCCAACAACAAAGTCTTTTCCAATGAGTCAACTCTTCATGTGAGGTGGCCAAAGTACTGGAATTTCAGCTTTAGCATCATTCCTTCCAAAGATATTCCAGGGTTGATCTCCTTCAGAATAGACTGGTTGGATCTTTCTGCAGCCCAAGGGACTCTCAAAAGTCTTCTCTAACACCACAGTTCAAAAACATCAATTCTTCAGCGCTCAGCCTTCTTCACAGTCCAACTCTCACATCCATACGTGACTACTGTAAAAAATATAGCCGTGACTAGACGGACCTTAGTCGGCAAAGTAATGTCTCTGCTTTTGAATGTGCTATCTAGGTTGGTCATAATTTTTCTTCCAAGGAGTAAGCGTCTTTTAATTTCATGGCTGCAGTCACCATCTGCAGTGATTTTGGAGCCCAAAAATAAAGTCTGACACAATGGACTGTTACTCAGCCACAAAAAGTAATGAAATAATGCCATTTGCAGCAACATAAATGGACCTAGATGTTCAGTTTAGTTCAGTTGCTCAGTCGTGTCCAAGTCTTTGCAACCCCATGAACCACAGCACACCAGTTCTCCCTGTCCATCACCAACTGCCAGATTTTACTCAAACCCATGTCCATTGGGTTGGTGATGCCATCCAACCATCTAATCCACTTCTCCTCCTGCCATCAATCTTTCCCAGCATCAGGGTCTTTTCCAGTGAGTCAGTTCTTTGCATCAGGTGGCCAAAGTATTGGAGTTTCAACATCAGTCCTACCAATGAACACTCAGGACTGATTTCCTTTAGGACGGACTGGCTGGATCTCCATGCAGTCCAAGGGACTCTCAAGAGTCTTCTCCAACACCACAGTTGAAAAGCATCAATACTTTTGCACTCAGCTTTCTTCATAGTCCAACTTTCACATTCATACATGACTACTTGGAAAACCATAGCCTTGACTAGATGGACCTTTCTTGGCAATGTCTCTGCTTTTTAATATGCTATCTAGGTTGGTCATAACATTCCTTCCAAGGAGTAAGCATCTTTTAATTTCATGGCTGCAGTCATCATCTGCAGTGATTTTGGAGCCCCCAAAAATGAAGTCAGCCACTTTTTCCTCTGTTTCCCCACTGATTTGCCATGAAGTGATGGGACCAGATGCCATGATTTTAGTTTTCTGAATAAGCTTTAAGCCAACTTTTTCACTCTCCACTTTCACTTTCATCAAGAGGCTCTTGAGTTCTTCACTTTCTGCCATAAGGGTGGTGTCATCTGCATATCTGAAGTTATTAAATTTTCTCCCGGCAATCTTGATTTAAGGTTGTGCTTCTTCCAGCCCAGTGTTTCTCATGATGTACGCTGCATATAAGTTAAATAAGCATGTTGACAATAAACAGCCTTGACACTCCTTTTCCTATTTGGAACCAGAGGCAGGTCAGGTGGTCTGGTATTCCCATATTCCCATCTCTTTCAGAATTTTCCACAGTTTATTGTGATCCACACAGTGAAAGGTTTTGGCATAATCAGTAAAGCAGAAATAGATATATTTCTGGAACTCTCTTGCTATTTCAATGGTCCAGAGGATATTGGCTATTTGATCCCTGGTTCCTCTGCCTTTTCTAAACCAGCCTGAACATCTGGAAATTCACAGTTCATGTATTGCTGAAGCCTGGCTTAGAGAATTTTGAGCATTACTTTACTAACATGTGAGATGAGTGCAATTGTGCAGTAGTTTGAGCATTCTTTGCCATTACCTTCCTTTGAGATTGGAATGAAAACTGACCTTTTCCAGTCCTGTGGCCACTGCTGAGTTTTCCAAATTTGCCGGCATACTGAATGCAGCACTTCCACAGCATCATCTTTCAGGATTTGAAACAGCTCAACTGGAATTCCATCACCTCCACTAGCTTTGTTTATAGTGATGCTTTCTGAGGCCCATTTGACTTCACATTCCAGGATATCTGGCTCTAGGTGAGTGATCACACCATCATGAAGATCTTTTTGTACAGTTTTTATGTGTATTCTTGCCACCTCTTCTTAATATCTTCTGCTTCTGTTAGGCCCTACCATTTCTGTCCTTTATCAAGCCCATCTTTGCATGAAATGTTCCCTTAGCATCTCTAATTTTCTTAAAGAGATCTCTAGTCTTCCCCATTCTGTTGTTTTCCTCTATTTCTTTGTATTGGTCGCTGAGGAAGGCTGTCTTCTCTCTTCTTGCTATTCTTTGGAACTCTGCATTCAGATGCTTATATCTTTCATTTTCTCCTTTGCTTTTCACTTCTCTTCTTTTCACAGCTATTTTTAAGGCCTCCCCAGACAGCCACTTTGGTTTTTTGCATTTATTTTTCATGAGGATGGTCTTGATCCCTGTCTCCTATACCGTGTCACGAACCTCAGTCCATAATTCATCAGGCACTCTATCTGTCAGATCTAGTCCCTTAAATCTATTTCTCACTTCCACTGTATAATCATAAGGGATTTGATTTAGGTCATACCTGAATGGTCTAGTGGTTTTCCCTACTTTCTTCAATTTAAGTCTGCATTTGGCAATAAGGAGCTCATGATCTGAGCCACAGTCAGCTCCCAGTCTTGTTTTTGCTGACTGTATAGAACTTCTCCATCTTTGGCTGCAAAGAATATAGTCAATCTGATTTCTGGTTATTCCATGTGTAGAGTCTTCTCTTGTGTTTTTGAAAGAGAGTATTTGCTATAACCAGTGCATTCTCTTGGCAAAACTCTATTAACCTTTACCCTGCTTCATTCTGTATTCCAAGGCCAAATTGCTTGTTACTCCAGGTGTTTCTTGACTTCCTACTTTTTCATTTCAGTCCCCTATAATGAAAAGGACAACTTTTGTGTGTTAGTTCTAAAAGGTCTTGTAGATCTTCATAGAACTGTTCAACTTTAGCTTCAGCATTACTAGTCAGGGCATAGACTTGGATTACTGTGATATTGAATGATTTGCCTTGGAAATGAACAGAGATCATTCTGTCGTTTTTGAGATTGCATCCAAGTACTGCATTTTGGACTCTTTTGTTGACCATGTTTGCTACTCCATTTCTTCTATGCCATATTTTAGATTCTCATTAAGAAAATTATGGACTTAAATGCAAATAAAATGTTACCTAAAAATAATACTATTAAATACTGTAAATTCAACTGCTATTAGAGAAATGTGTATATAAATAAGGCACAATCTATGTATTTTTGTGAATAATATTAAAAAAACAATAAATTATAGGTGGATTGAGAACACATTATCAAGAATATTTGTCACATACAGATTTATATAATAATATTAAAATGTAGAGTGGCACATCAACCATGAATAATCATATATGGGTATTCATAGCTTTTTATTTAAAGAAGCATCTCAAATAATCAAGATGAAATATTTTTGGTGTTTTATCCCTACTCTCCTCCCCCACTCCTGTCCATATGCTTATTTAAAGATTATTAAAAATCGATTAATATAGCTTTAAAATCAAGTGTTATTAAAAGGGTGATATTGGATACTACCCCCTTGTCCGCTCTTTCCCACCACTCCATTTTCACTAAATGGTGATTTTTACTTGATCTTTATCTAATAGCCCTTAGATATTCAAATTTAATGGTGAAGCAATTATAAGTGGAGAGAAATTTTGTTTACTGTTTGGGCTTGTCTACTGGTAGACATCAATCTATAATGATTTTTCCTTGGTTTTCCTCTTGCATTGTGATATAATTAGTGTTCTAAAGACCCTATCTGTTTTTCTCTTAGGTTATTGAGTTTCTTCAGAGAAAAACTTTCTAATCACTTACCCAAGTTACAGCTGTGGCTACAAGCGTTCTGTGAACTAAGCGGAGAAATGGGTTTGAACTCTTTTCAGTATTGCACCTCTTAGCCAACTTCTCACACCCTTTCTTCCATAGTTGTGAGGTCTAAATCAGCAGGTGAAAAATTTGTCTACAGCACTGAACAACATTGGTATCACGCATTCTAACACTTAGACTCACACAAGTAGGTGCATGGTATTTTTCAAGTATAAAGCAAGAGCCTTTTTTTTAGATTCTGTATATAAAGGATGTCATACAATGTTTCTGCTTCTCTGGCTGATTGACTTCTACTCAGTATGACAATCTCTAAGTCCATCAATGTTGCTGCAAGTGACATTTTATTCTTTTTTGGTAACTGAATAATATTCAACTTTAAAGACATGATCCAAATTAACTTATTTACAAAACAGAAACAAGACTCATAGACTTAGAGAATGAACTTATGATTGCTGAGGGGAAAGTTGGGGGAAAAGGATATTTAGGGAATTTGGATGGGCTGGATGAAGCAAAAGCTGGAATCAAGATTTCCAGGAGAAATATCAATAACCTCAGATAGGCAGATGACATCACCCTTATGGTAGAAAGTGAAGAAGAACTAAAGAGCCTCTTGATGAAAGTGAAAGAGGAGAGTGAAAAAGTTGGCTTAAAGCTCAACATTCAGAAAACAAAGATCATGGCATCTGGTCCCATCACTTTATGGCAAATAGATGAGGAAAGAGCAGACACAGTGACAGACTTTATCTTGAGGGTTCCAGAATCACTGCAGATGGTGACTACAACCATGAAATTAAAAGACACTTACTCCTTGGAAGGAAAGTAGTGACCAACCTAGACAGCGTATTAAAAAACAGAGACATTACTTTGGCAACAAAGGTCCATCTCGTCAAGGCTGTGGTTTTTCCAGTAGTCATGTATGGATGTGAAAGTTGGAATATAAAGAAAGCTGAGCACTGAAGTATTGATACTTTTGAACTGTGGTGTTGGAGAAGACTCTTGAGAGTCCCTTGGACTGTATGGAAATCCAACCAGTCCATTCTAAAGAAGATCAGTCCTGAGTGTTCATTGGAAGCACTGATGCTGAAGCTGAAACTCCAATACTTTGGCCACCTGATGTGAAGAGCTGACTCATTTGAAAACACCCTGATGGGCTCGGAAAGATTGAAGGCAGGAGGAGAAAGGGATGACAGAGGATGGGATGGTTGGATGGCATCACCGACTAAATGGAGATGAGTTTGAGTAGACTCCAGGAGTTGGTGATAGACAAGAAGTCCTGGCATGCTGCAGTTCATGGGGTCGCAAGTAGTCAGACACAAGTGAGCAACTGAACTGAACTGAAGGTATATACCACTATATTTAAAATGGATAACCAACAAGTCTACTGTTATAGCCCAGGGAACTCTGTTATGTAGCAGCCTGGTTGGGTGGGGGTTTGGGGGAAAATGGATACGTGTATATGTATCACTGAGTTCCTTTGCTTCTCACTTGAAACTATAATAACATTATTAATCAGCTATTCTCCAATACAAAATTTTAAAAAAGTTGTATTCTTTCCCTCTTTGCTGTTTGGTAAAAGAGCATGTCCATAGATCATCCTAATTTTGCTATATGGGCATGTCATCACACACCACAAATCCTCTTTAAGTTTTCTTAACTACCTTGGGCATTGGTATATTCCTCTTTGGGCATGTATAAATCTAAAACTGGGCTTTGGGCCCAGACCAACCAAAATTAAAGATTGTGTGAAGTATGAAAGATGCACCATGGTGCAACTTCACCTTTTCCCTTCCCTCATACCACCTCCTGATCCCATGAACTTTAACAATAGAATCTGTACCCTTTATTTTCATATTCAATTTCTTTACAAATATATTTAACCTACTAAACCAATCCTTAAAACCTCTTCCACCAACTACTTTCAGTATCATGTGTCTCAAATATTCTAATGTTTATAAATTTTCTAAGGGTGATAGCAATAGTTTTCTTGATGACTTTTGTATAGCATCGTGTGTACCGTGACCAGAAGAAATATATCTAGATGGCTTGGATAGCAAATATTGAAACTCTTCTGTTTTAGATCTTTAACTGTATTCTCTGAAGTTATATGTTATACAACAAACAATCCTTAATTGAATAGAATAATTCCTGTTCACATTCAGTTGGAGATCGAGAACCAAAGATTGCCAATAAAGGTTCAAAGTAACACAGTTACCTGCTCTGAATGTCCCTTATCCTTGAGAAATTCAAGGAATTTTCAATGAATTTCTTTCTGATTGACATTGGGTATAGCTTTAAAAATCATATTAGCTATTTCACTAGGTGCATGTGACTGTTTTCTCTCCTGGCACAAATTGCTTAGTCTCATTTTGTGAAGTCAGATAGCTCAACACTAGGGATCTAAGTATTTGTCTTAGTGTTCTAATTGCTTTTGAGCTGACAACTGAGTTTTTCAGTGGGCATCATGTAATTCACTCTACTACTTCTTCAAAATCCTCACAGACCTTTCCATAATTTTCCCCCAAAGAGGAGTTTTATTGTGCAATTATCTAGGGTCTATTTGCCTAACCATCCAGCAAAGCTATTGATTAAACCCTAAGGGTGTTTGATTACCTATGCATTTCCCTAATGGCAGGAACTTAACTATTCTTCCACTGATAAATAGTTCAACTTCTCTCAAAGTTCAGGCTTGCCCTTACCTTCTTTCATCAAGGTTTTATCATCTGCCAGGAATATTGATGCTTATTTTTCTTATAAATGGCCCTCAAGCTTTAGACTCTCTTAAGTAAACCAAGCAGCCTATACAGTCCTTAATAGCAGAGAGACATGGGGTTGACCACACAGCAATGGGAATGGAGAGAGACACAGGGGGCTTCATTACCAATTCTATGGGAAATGAAGCAACCTGTTTATGTGTGTAGTGGACTTTCCCTGAACTCCTTCCTTCCACACAGCACACTGTGCATGATCCCATTTCTGCCTTATGAGTGAGTCATCATGTGACATTCTTCCTATGGAATGTCTGACATCACCAAAACACATTCAATACAACTGGGCTGAGAATTGAGTCCCTTCAGTTGTAGCATTGATCTCTGACAATGTCAACTAATATTTCAAAGTAAGTATAATTTATATATTCACTTTTTCAAGTAAGAGAAATTAAGTGACCTGTACAAATCATCAGGTTAAGATGGCACACACTTCAGTCAAACCTAGGCCTCTGTCTATGGCATTGGGTGTATTAATCTGTACTGTACATAGCTAAATTTCTCAAAACATTCTATGTTTTTGGCAATGTTATACATATACCTATACTACCTTCAATGTTTCATAATAGTATTTTCCCAGCTTATTATTTCACTTTTTATTCATTCATTGATATTGGAGAAATATATGTCAACCAAGATAGCGCTGAAAATCATACATCAGAATTACTGGGGGCCAAAATAAGAGAGATCTATACATTTCACACATAGAATAGAAACTAGTATTCGATTACCCTAAATTAACTATGTGGTAAATAATGTTGATGATAACATACTGTGTATTAGATAATAGAAATGTCTATGACCTCATGAAAAGATGCTCAGCATTGCTAAATATTCAGTTCAGTTCAGTTTAGTCTCTCAGTCTTGTCCAACTCCTTGCAACCCCATGGACTGCAGCACACCAGGCCTCCAGAAAAGCAAATCAAAACTAAACTAAGGTACCACCTCACAGTGGTCAGAATGGCCATTATTAAAATGTCTCCAAATAATAAAAGCTAGAGAGTGTGTGGAGAAAAGGGAACCCTCTTATACTGTCAATGGGAATGTAAATTGTTGCAATCATTGTGGAAAACAGCATGGAGAGCCATCAGAAAGCTAAAAGGAGAGTTGTCATATGATCCAATAATCCCACTCCTGGGCATACATCCAGACAAAACTAATTTGCAAAGACACATGTGCTCTAATGTTCACTGTAGCACTATTCACAACAGTCAGGACACAGAAGCAACCTAAATGTCCATCTACAGAAGAATAGATAAAGAAGATGTGGCATACACACACACACACACACACACACACACACACACACACACACACACATATAACATAAAAAGGAATATTACTTGGCCATAAAAAGACAAAATAATGCCATTTGCAGCTACATAGATGGACCTAGAGATTATACTAAGTGAAGGAATTCAGAAAGAGAAACCATGTGATATCACTGGTATGTGGAATCTAAAATATATCACAGACAAATGTATGTTCAAAACAGAATAACAGGCACAGAGAATAGACTTGCAGTTGCCAAGGTAGGTGCCAGTGAGAGAAAAATTGGAAATTTGTGACTAGCAGGTGCAAACAATGATATATAGGATGGATAAACAATAAGATCCTACTGTATAACATAGGGAACTAAATTCAGTATCATGGGATAAATCATAATGTGAAAGAATGTGGGAAAGAATATATACATGTCAACTGAGTTACTCTACTCTACACTAGACACTAACACAACATTGTAAATGAACTATATTTCAATGAAACATTTAAAAAGCAACAACTGTAGGCTAACACAATAGAAATTTGCCCCTCAATCACATAAATTCAAAAGTATATGCTCATGATCTGTGGCAGGAAAGTGAAAAGCAGTGGATTTGACTGGTGACAGGCATTCAAGAGCAGGGCCTGACAGAGTCCCTGACATCTGCAGCATGCGGCTTTCAAGGTTGTCCATTGCCACACAGCCAGAAGAACCAAGAAGAGAAAAGCGGAAAAATCATGTTCACATCTTCATTGCTTTGGCTGGGAATACAGGCATTCCTTATGTTCACCTTTGTTGCTAAGAAATATTAATATAGGTCAGGTTTTCCAGTGCTGAGCAATGACTACATTGTGGAAAGTATTATGATTTGTTTTTGTACCAATAGCTGTGCCTACCATAAATGCAATGCCAGTATATGGGGGAAACTTTAGGTGAGAGTGCAGTCAACTCTTTAAGCAAATGAATCACCTATTACAGGAGGTGCCCTGAAGATGCTTATAACTGTTGTGTACTTGTTTATTTAGGTACAAGTCATAAACAGACAAAAACTGGCAGGGTTAGGGATTTAGCAAAACAGAAGTGTTGCAAATCATCTACTCCAACCCTTAAAACTAGCTTATGGTGTCATAAAAATACAACAGTAGTATTCATAAATTCCTTTTTGTGGAACAAATATAGCAATGGTACCCAAGAGAAGAGGTTTTACAGCCCTGAGAGGTCCTTGTTATTCTCCACATTGATCCTCCGTTGCTGCCTGGCTGGAATATGAGAGGAAAGAAGCTGACGCAAGTGCCAAAGCAAAAGAGAAGCAAGGAGCCTAGTGCTTCCTATGACATAAGAGGATATATGTGGTTACAGGAAAATTTAAGATGGTCCCAGATCAGTAATATAAATCACAGAATAAAAAAGACAAACTTCTGTTTCTATATAAAAAAAAAAAAGACTGAAACTATAGATTGCAACTAATTTGTAGAGAAGTAATGCACAAGGTATGCTTCAGGTTTCAAGTCTTGGATTACTTATTTGGATGAAATTAAATTCATATATCTTTCTAGCAAAAGTCTCCCAGCAGATTGTGAACTTTGGAAATGGGAAAAGGAATTAAAGCCAATGTATTTTTATATTTATGTTCTGTTTCAGGATTCAGTTTTTTTTTAATAAAGAATTTATATTCTGTCCAACAGATGTTGATCAGCCTTGTAATAAACACTGCAAAGGTATTACAAAAAATGACCTTCAAAAACAATAAACTCAATCGCTATTATTTATATAATTGTCTAAGTGACAGACCTAATAATCCTTTTCAAAACAGCAAGAAAGGATGAAGGAACTGGACACAATTCTAAGTCTGTACCAAAGTTGTGGTCAACAGCCAGTCCCAACTAACAGCCCTGAAGTATATATACATATACTCAGTTGCTAAGTCATGTCCACTTCTGTGTGACCCTATGGACTGTAGCCTGCTAGGCTCTGCTGTCCATCAGATTTTCCATCCAAGAATACTGGAGTGTGTTGCCATGCCTACAGGGGGTCTTCTTGACCCAGGAATTGAACCCATGTCTCTTGTGTCTCCTGCATTTCAGGTGGTTTCTTTACTCACTGTACCACCAGGGAAGCCCATTTATATAGGCTAAGCACAACACAATATATATATATATACATGCGTGTGTGTATATATATATGTATATATATATACATATATATACATATACATATATATACATATACATATATATACATATACATATATATACATATATATATACACACACACGTATATATATATATGATTTTTCAAAGGGAAGAGATAAAGGCAAAGGCCATGACATTAAAAAGTGAAAGCATTCTGAAACAAATCATCTTTTAAAGAAAAATGACCCCCACATAATAAGGAATTTGAATATAAATCAACGACACATGTTTTATAAACTATATATATTATAGTTTGTATATAGATTTTGTTTATATTTTGTTTTATTTATATTTTGTTTATATTTTTAACTAACAAGTTCCTAAATAAAAATTATATTCTGCAGTATACATCCTCTCTAGTGTGTGTGTGCATGCATGTGTGTGTTAGTCACTCAGTCATGTCTGATTCTTGGTGACCTCATGAACTGTAACCTGCCAGGTTCCTCTGTTCTTGGGATTTTCCATGCAAAATGGAGATGGTTATCATTTTCTCCTCCAGGGGATCTTCCCAACCCAGGGATCAAACCTGCACCTCCTGCATTGCAGATGGATTCTTTATCATCTAATCTATTCATCCGGGAAGCCCCAGTTTGTGGGCTGCTGCTGCTGCTGCTGCTGCTGCTGCTGCTGCTGCTGCTTTTAAGTCATCTCAGTCGTGTCCGACTCTGTGCAACCCCACAGACAGCAGCCCACCAAGCTCCACCATCTCTGGGATTCTCCAGGCAAGAACACTGGAGTGGGTTGCCATTTTCTTCTCCAATGCATGAAAGTGAAAAGTGAAAGTGAAGTCACCGAGTCATGTCCAACTCTCAGTGACCCCATGGACTGCAGCCCACCAGGCTCCTCCATCCATGGGATTTTCCAGGCAAGAGTACTGGAGTGGGGTGTGATTGCCTTCTCCGAGTTTGTGCGCAATCGGCTCAATTATTCTATCCATTATATGAGCAAGACCCAATTCTCCAAAACATGTCTTTTATTCTTGGTGATATTTATTCATCCTTCCATAGATTTCCAACCTAGAACCTCATTGTTGCTTTCCAACACAAAAGAATTGACGTTTGTGGATTTACAGTTTCAGTTGTCCTAAAAACTGTTTATGGTGCTTAATTATGCTTTAATGTAATGAGAGTATTTCAACTTATAGAGCAATGACTAACAAGAAGATATAATTTCTAAGCTTCTCTAAAATACATCTATAAGAAGCTCCCAGATTGTCTACTTGATGTAAAAGACAGCTCTCCTGGAAAGGTTGATGTCCTCAGCTCTAATCACTGCTTATAACAGCTCAGAGGAGTATTGCCTGCGATTTCCATCCAAGCAAAGAACATTAACAGCCAAAATTCCTCAGCTAAGATACTGAATATGTTATATTGCTGCAATTTCTATATTGCTGTAATGTTAGTGCATCTACAAACAAGACGTTCTGGTTGTCTGCATACAGAATTTTCTAATGAAGAGGATTCATTGTCACCTATTTTATGGTTTTGGAAACATTTGTAAAGGCATACCAAGTTAGATGAATCTGCCACAAAAATGTTTCTCATGTGTTGGTTTAAATCAAAAATCACGTGGCCCTAAAATTTTTCATAAACAGTTCTTGAAAGCAGCAAGTACACTTCTAAAATCCTTCTGATACCAGTATGCCTCTATATAAAAATAAATTATAAAAATGAACATTTATGCGTAAGATGTGAGTTTAATTGGATTTTATACAAGGAATTGGGATGAACTAAATTATTTCTAGTGGACTTTTAAATTCATAAGAATAAATATTTGAGTATCTATATTTGTTTCCCACTGCTGCATTACCAAATGATCACAAATTTATAGCTTAAAAATCAACTTATTATCTTACATTGGCAGAGGTCAGAAGCCCCATGTCAATCTCAAGAGGTTAAAATCTAGGTATCAGGGAGATTTTCTCTGAAATCTTAGGAGAGAATCCATTTTTCTGCCTTTGCCAGCTTCTAGAGGTTTCTGCATGCCCTGGTTTATGGCCTTTCCTTCCATCCTTAAGACAAGAACCTAATAATGCTCTGACTAATAATAATAACAATGTTCTGACTCCTCCACTGACTCTGCTTCTATGGTCACGTTGTCTTCTCTGATTCTGATCTATTGCCTTCCTCTAATAAAGATCCTTGAGCCCACGTGATAATCCCCACGTGTCACAAATTCTTAATTTAACTGCACACAAAGGAAAGAGTCACAGATTCAGGGAATTAAAACAAGAACTTCTTTGGCGGGGTGAGGGGGCACATAATGCAGCCTACTACAATATGTTTGAGGTAACGTATAAGAATGGCTTAGAAAATATGAAGTTAAATAGCTTACCAGCATGATATAAATGTGTGTGTGTTAAGTAGTTTCAGTCGTGTCCAACTATTTCCGACCCTATGGACTGTAGACTGCCAGGCTCCCCTGACCATGGGAATTTCCAGATAAGAAAACTGCAGTGGATTGTCATTTTCTTCACCAGGGGATCTTCCCAACCCAGAGACCAAACCCATGTTTCTTGTTAGTCCCCTGCATTGGCAGGAAGGTTCTTTACCATGAGCACCACCTGGGAAGCCCATGATATGAATACTCCAGTTAAAAGTTCCCTTTGCCCTTAATTTCCACTATTCCTGAAAAAAATCTAAAACTGAAATTTAGTTATTTAGAACTAAATAACTCATGAAGTCTTCATTTTTCCACATGCATGTCCATTTTATACAGTGCTTTTTGCCCTTGCTTTTAGTCTAAGTTGATATTTTTAGCAATCTTTCATAAACCACAGTCTTGTCATGGCTATGGGTCTTACATAATGCAATGAAGCTATGAGCCATGCCGTGCAGGATCAATTAGGACAGACAGGTAATAGTAGAAAGTTCTGGTCCACTGGAGGAGGAAATGGTAAACCACTCCAATAGTTTTGATGTAAAAACCCAGTGAACAATCAGTTCAGATGCTCAGTCATGTCCAGCTCTTTGCAACCCCATGAACTGCAGAACAGCCAGGCCTCCCTGTCCATCACCAACTCCCATAGTTTACCCAAACTCATGTCCATTGAATTGGTGATGCCATCCAACCATCTCATCCTCTGTTGTCCCCTTCTCCTGCCTTCAACCTTTCCCAACATCAGGGTCTTTTCAAATGAGTCAGCTCTTTGTATCAGGTGGCCAAAATATTGGAGTTTCATCTTAAACATCAGTCCTTCCAATGAACACCCAGGACTGATCTTCTTAGTATGGACTGATTAGATCTCCTTGCAGTCCAAGGGACTCTCAGGAGTCTTTGCCAACACCACAGCTCAAAAGCATCAATTCTTTGGCTCCCAACTTTCTTTATAGTCCAACTCTCACATCCATACATAATGACTGGAAAAACCATAGCCTTGACTAGACGGACCTTTGTTGACAAAGTAATGTCTCTGCTTTTTAATATGCTATCTACGTTGGTCATAACTTTCCTTCCAAGGAGTAAGCATCTTTTAACTTCATAGCTGCAGTCACCATCTGCAGTGATTTTGGAGGCCCCAAAATAAAGCCAGCCACTGTTTCCTCTGTTTCCCTATCTATTTGCCATGAAGTGATGGGACTAGATGCCATGGTCTTAGTTTTCGAATGTTGAGCTTTAAGCCAACATTTTCACTCTCCTCTTTCACTTTCATTAAGATGTTCTTTAGTTCTTCTTCACTTTATGCCATAAAGGTAGTGTCATCTGCATTTCTGAGGTTTTTGATATTTCTCCCAGCAATCTTTTTTAATATAAATTTATTTATTTTAATTGGAGGCTAATCACCTTACAATATTGGTTGTGCCATACATCAGCATGAATCCACCACAGATATACACATGTTCCCCATCCTGAACACCCCTCCCTTCTCCTCCCAGCAATCTTGATTTCAGCTTGTGCTTTATCCAGCCCAGCATTTCTCATGATGTACTCTGTGTATAAGTTAAATAAGCAGGGTGACAATATACAGCTTTGATGTACTCTTTTCCTATTTGGAACCAGTCTGTTGTTCCATGTCCAGTTTTAACTGTTGCTTCCTGACCTGAATACAGGTTTCTCAAGAGGCAGATAAGGTGGTCTGGTATTCACATCTCTTTCAGAATTCTCCAGTTTATTGTGATCCACACAGTCAAAGGCTTTGGCATATTCAATAAAGCAGATATAGATGTTTTTCTGAAACTGTCTTGCTTTTTTGATTGTCCAGATAATGTTGGCAATTTGATCTCTGGTTCTTCTGCCTTTTCTAAAACCAGCTTGAACATCTGGAAATTCATGGTTCACATATGACTGAAGCCTGGCTTGGAGAATTTTGAGCATTACTTTACTAGCATGTGAGATGAATGCAATTATGTGGCAGTTTGAGCATTTTTGGCATTGCCTTTCTTTGGGGTGGAATAAAAATTGACCTTTTCTAGTCCTGTGGCCACTGCTGAGTTTCCCAAATTTGCTGGCATTTTGAGTGCAGCACTTTCACAGCATCATCTTTCAGGATTTGAAACCGCTCCACTGGAATTCCATCACCTCCACTAGCTTTGTTCATAGTGATGCTTCCTAAGGCCCGCTTGACTTCACATTCCAGGATGTCTGGCTCTAGGTGAGTGATCACACCATCATGATTATTTGCATCATGAAGGTCATTTTTGTACCATTCTTCTGTGTATTCTTGCCACCTCTTCTTAATATCTTCTACTTATGTGAGGTCCCTACCATTTCTGTCCTTTATTGAGCCCATCTTTGCATGAAATGGTCCCTTGATAGCTCTAATTTTCTTGAAGAGATCTTTAGTCTTTCCTGTTATATTGTTTGCCTCTATTTCTTTGCATTGATCACTGATGAAGGCTTTCTTATCTCTCCTTGCTATTCTTTGGAACTCTGCATTCAAATGGGTATACCTTTCCTTTTCTTCTTTGCTTTTTGCTTCTCTTCTTTCAACAGTTATTTGTAAATCCTCCCCAGACAGCCATTTTGCTTTTATGCATTTCTTTTTCTTGGGGATGGTCTTGATCCCTGTCTCCTATATAATGTCACTATCCTCTGTCCATAGTTCATCATGCACTTTGTCTATCAGATCTAGTTCCTTAAATTTATTTCTCACTTCCACTGTATAATAATAAGGGATTTGATTAGGTGATACCTGAATGGTCTAGTGGTTTTCCAAATTTTCTTATATTTAAGTCTGAGAAAATTCAAATCATATGGCAGCAAAAATGAGCCCCCATGTTGGAATGTGTCCTATATACAACTGATAAGTGCAGAAGGGAATTATTAATAGCTCCTGAAAGAAGAAAGCAGCTGAGCCAAAGTGAAAATGATGCTAATTGTGGATCTGTCCGGTGGGAAATTTAAGTCCAGTGCTATCAATAATAATATTGAACATGATCATGGGATTTTAGGTTCATGAATGAAGGTAAATTGGATGTGGTCAAGCAAGAGATACCAACAGTGAACACTGACATCTCAGAAATCAGTGAACTAAAATGGACAGGAATGGGTGATTTTAACTCAGTGACAATTATATCTACTAGCATGGGCAAGAATCCTTTAGAAGAAATGAAGTTGCCCTCAGTCAATAAGAGTCCAAAATGCAGTCAGTCAGTTTATTTGCTCAGTCATGTCTGACTCTTTGCGACTCCATGAATCACAGCGCGCCAGGCCTCCCTGTTTATGACCAACTCTCGGAGTTCACTCAAACTCATGTGCATCGCGTTGGTGATGCCATCCAGCCTTTTTATCCTCTGTGTTCGCCTTCTCCTCCTGTACTAAATCCCTCCCAGCATCAGGATCTTTTCCAGTAAGTCAACTCTTTGCATGAGGTGGCCAAAGTATTGCAGTTTCAGCTTTAGCATCAGTCCTCCCAAAGAACATCCAGGACTGATCTCTTTTAGAATGGACTGGTTGGATCTCCTTGCAGTCCAAGGGACTGTCAAGAGTCTTCTCCAACACCACAGTTCAAAAGCATCGATTCTTTGGCACTCAGCTTTCTTCAGAGTCCAATTCTCACATCCATACATGACCACTGGAAAAACCATAGACTTGACTACATGGACCTTTGTTAGCAAAGTAATGTCTCTGCTTTTCAATATGCTATCTAGGTTGGTCATAACTTTCCCTTCCAAGGAGTAAGCATCTTTTAATTTTATGACTGCAATCACCATCTGCAGTGATTTTGGAGTCCAAAAATTAAAGTCTGACACTGTTTCCACTGTTTCGCCATCTATTTCCCATGAAGTGATGAGACCAGATGCCATGATCTTCGTTTTCTGAATGTTGGACTTTAAGCCAACATTTTCACTCTCCTCTTTCACTTTCATCAAGAGCCTTTTTAGTTCCTCTTTATTTTCTTCCATGAGGGTGGTGTCATCTGCATATCTGAGGTTATTGATATTTCTCCTGGCAATCTTGATTCCAGCTTGTGCTTCTTCCAGTTCAGCGTTTCTCAAGATGTACTCTGCATAGAAGTTAAATAAGCAGGGTGACAATATACAGCTTTGACATACTCCTTTTCCTATTTGTTCCATGTCCAGTTCTAACTGTTGTTTCCTGACCTGCATATAGATTTCTCAGGAGGCAGGTCAGGTGGTCT
Source organism: Nanger dama (assembly GCA_917880005.1). NCBI lineage: Eukaryota > Metazoa > Chordata > Mammalia > Artiodactyla > Bovidae > Nanger > Nanger dama. Next base: position 99,843,615 of record CAKJTW010000001.1, read on the forward strand.
GGTATTCCCATCTCTTTCAGAATTTTCCACAGTATTGTGATTCACACAGTCAAAGGCTTTGGCATAGTCAATGAAGCAGAAGTAGATGTTTGTTTGTTTGTTTGTTTGTTTGTTTCCTGGAACTCTCTTGCTTTTTCCATGATCCAGTGGATACTGGCAATTTGATCTCTGGTTCCTCTGCCTTTTCTAAAACCAGCTGAAGTCTGGCTTGGAGAATTTTGAGCGTTACCAAAATGCAGTACTTGGGTGCAATCTCAAAAATGACAGAATGATCGTAATTTATTTTCAAGGCAAATCATTCAATGTCACGGTAACAATACAATTGGAAAAACTATATCTCTTCAAGAAAACTGTAGATATGAAGAGAAAATTTCATGCCAGGATGGGCATGATAAAAGACAGAAATGGAAAGAACCTAACAGAAGCAGAAAATATTAAGAAAAAGTGACAAGAATATACAGAAAGGTTATACTAAAGAGGTCTTAATGACCTGGATAACCACAATGGTGTGGTCCCTCACCTAGAGTCAGATATCCTGGAGTGTGCAGTCAAGTGGGTCTCTGGAAGTATTAATGCAAACAAAGCTAATGGAGGTAATGGAATTCCAGATGAGCTATTTCAAATCATAAAATGATGCTGTTAAAGTGCTGCAGTCAATATGTTAGCAAATTTGGAAAACTCAGAAGTGGCCACAGGACTAGAAAAGGTCAGTTTTCATTCTAATCCCAAATAAAGGCAGTGCCAAAAAATGTTCCAGTTACAGCACAATTGTTCTCATTTTGCATGCTAGTAAGAATATGCTCAAAATCCTTCAAGCTAGGCTTTAGCAGTACATGAACCAAGAATGTTGATATACAAGCTGGGTTTAGAAAATTCAGAAGATCCAGAGATCAAACTGCTAGCATTCCTTGGATCATAGAGAAAGCAAAGGACTTTCATAAAAACAACTACTTTTGCTTCATTGACTACACTAAAGCCTTTGTGGATCACAGCAAATGTGGAAAATTCTTAAAGAGATGGGAATGCCAGACCATCTTATATGCCTCCTGAGAAACCTGCATGTAAGTCAGGAATCAAAATTTAGAATCATACGTGGAACAAGTGGTTCAAATTTGGGAAAGGAGTACATTAAGGCTGCATATTATCACCCTGTTTATTTAACTTAGATGCAGAGTACATCACATTAAATGCCAGGCTGGATAAATCACAAGCTCGAATCAAAATTGCTGGGAGAAAATATTAACAACCTCAGATGTGCAGATGATATCACTCTAATGGCAGAAAGTGAAGAGGAACTAAAGAGCCTCTTGATGAACATAAAAGAGAAAACTGGAAAAGGTTGGCTTAAAACTCAACATTCAAAAAAATTAAGATTATGGCATCCAGTGTCATCACTTTATGGCGAATAGATGGAGAAAAAGTGGAAAGAGTGACAGACTTTACTTTCTTGGGCTTCAAGATCACTGCAGATGGTGACTGCAACTATGAAATTAAAAGACACTTTCTCCTTTGAAGTAAAGCTATGACAAACTTAGACCACATACTCAAAAGCAGAGGCATCAATTGGTGACAAAGTTTCATATAGTCAAAGCTATAATTTTTCCAGGGGTCATGTATGGTTGTGAAAATTGGACCATAAAAAGGTTGAGAACTGAAGAACTGATGCTTTCAAAATGTGGTATGGAGAAGACTCTTGAGAGTCCCTTGGACTGAAAAGATATCAAACCAGTCAGTCCTAAAGGAAGTCAACCCTTAATATTCACTGGAAGGACTGAAGCTGAAGCTTTAACATTTTTACTAGCTGATGAGAAGAGCTGACTCATTGGAAAAGACCCCGATGCTGGGAAAGATTGAGAGAAGAAGGAGAAGGGGGCAATAGAGAATGAGATGGTTAGATGGCATCACCAAATCAATGGAGGTGAGTTTGAACAAACTCTGGGAGACAGATAGTGAAGGGCAGGGAAACCTGGTGTGCTGCAGTCCATGGGGTTGCAAAGAGTTGAAACAACTTACAATAGAACAACAATATTTTTCTCACACGACATTTTCAGTGAAACATAATTTTCTGATATTCTTTTTGTTCTGATATAGGAGTTATTTTTTAATTAGAAAAATAAGAAAAATAAATTAGGAGACATAAAGCCAAATTTAAATTTAAAAACAGTTTGTAACATTTTGATGGGTTTCCCTGGTGGCTCAAATGGTAAAGAGTCTGCCTGCAGTTCAGAAGACCTGGGTTTGATCCGTGCATCAGGAAGATCCCCTGGAGAAGGAATTGACAAACCATTCCAGTATTCTTGCCTGGAAAAACCTGTGGACAGAGGAGCCTGGCAGGCTACAACACATGTGGTTGCAAAAGTCAGATACGACTGAGCTACTTCACTTTCTTTCTTTTAACACTTTGATAAATATCCGAATTGTCTAACTATCCATCTCACTTTCATTGTCTACAAACTTTTGCCTCAAAAAAGTGCATATAATTATAGCTATACATATTTAGCAGTTGAAATATAGCAGGCTACACTATTGAGTTCAGTCTTCCATAAGCACCCACATTATTCTTAATCAATCAGTGAAGCATTGTTCAGTAGTATAATTTAATAACCTTTTGAGTCGTAAATTATACACTTTGACATATTACACTATATTATCTTTTGAAAAGCTGCTAGTTTTCTGTCATGTCAGTATATACAGATCCAGTTTGCAACTTTTTATTTTTTTTAGTGGGACACACGTGTCCTCTTCCAGGTGGAACATGCTGCTAATTGTACCCACTTTGGGGAGAAAATTCACAACTTTGGGCTGATCCAGGAGAAGCCGGCCCGGATGGCTATGCTGCAGTGTGTGACTGAGGTGAGGGCTGCCCACTGTCTCCAGAGCCCTTCTTCCCAGATAGGTCAGACTACAACCCCCAACTACTTCTTGAGTGACTCACCCTATTAGGATTAGAGAATAAGACCCAGAGAAATCCCCAAAAATGGCTAGATAGGTCCTTGGCTGGTACTATCATTTTTATCTAAAGCTTCATGCCATAAATGTAGACAATGCTGATGCATACTAGAACATTCTTGGAGCTCATTAAAAGTCTAGGTGTCCAAGTCCTGCAATAGGGCTATGGAGTCAGGTCCTTTCTGTTTAGGGCCCAAGAATACATATTTTAAAAACTTTGCAGCTCAATCAGACGTATTTTATATGATAACCTCTGACTAAATGAGAATGTCCCAGAACTTTAGCTAATCTTTGCTCTCTGATTTTTTCTGTAATTCTGCAATGTCCTTATCTAGTACTTCTTTACAGAAGGAATATATTTTCCCTTTTCAAGTTGTTCCATTTTGTGTAATTCTAATTTAAGTTGGGGCTTCTGAAACCTAAGTTTCCAGTAAATGAGCCAAAATTAATTTTCTTCCTATAGATATGGCATAAACCCAGCACAATCGATTGTGAAGATTATTATTAAATTGGTCATTTACTTTTCTTACACATATTACAATAATTTTTAAATACTAATAAAAATGTGTGATCTTGATAATCATTGCATTAAGGAATTTCCGATAGAGGAATTTAGGAAAATTAGCATTTTTTAAATAGTTAAATTTTCAATCAGTATATACAGTTTACCTTTCTATCTCATCCAATGTCAATCAATAATATTTTATAACATAAATATCTAACATGTTTTGTTAGTCATCCCTAGATAATTTATGATTTGGGCAATATTAAAAGTGGAATTTTTCTGTTTGTCATTAGACATACTTTCAATAACTTTGGACCCCATGATACATATAAATTTGTGTATTAACTATATCAGCTAATTTGAGATACTGATGGATTTTCTAAATATTTACTTTTTCATTTTCACTATTTATATTTTATTCTTTCTCTCTTACCCTATTTTAGTGTCAATGATATTCAGATTTGTCAGATGTGAAAATGGTTGATATCCTTGTCTTGTTCTTAACCTGAAAGGGAAAATATTGACTATCTCAGCATTAAATCTAATTTTAGCTGCACATTTATTTAAAACTCTTTTATAATGTAATGAAAAATTGTATTTCTAAAGTTTACTAAGAATTTTTAACATGAACAAGTATTGAATTTTATTAAATGCTTTATGTTCATTCCTTAAGATGATTGTATGTATAGTTTCTTATTTAAATTGTTAATGTGATGGCTTTGCTTTTTAGGTAGTACCAGCCTCACATTCAGAAATTAAACTTATTTGGTGATTATCTACAAATCTTGTCATATACCATTTAGAATTATGAACTAAATTTGTGTACATTTTGTTTGGGTTTTTGTGTTTAAGAGAGATATCTGCTTCTAATTTCCACTTTCAAAAAGTTTTGGTGTTAAGGTTATTTTAGAATCAAAAATTATTTGTGAAGTCATTCTAATTTTATTATTTGGAAGAACTTGATAAGACTGATATAAGTCCTTTCTTAGTTGTAGAAGTCCTTGTAAAACATATGAGCTTAAAAATAGATGTAAATGCACGCATGTGTGTGTGTGTGTGTGTAGGTTTTCAATTACAGATCCAATTTGTTGAGTAGGACCATTCATTCGGATTATCTTTTTCTTCTAATGCCAATTTTGGTGAGCTATGTATTATAAGTATTTGTCCATCATTTCAAAAATTTTAACTTTTTTGATATATGTTAGTCATAATCCTTTTATCTATAGGATCTGAATTGATGCTCTATTGTTTTATTCTGGTATAGATAAGTTTTACTGTGTGTGTGTGTGTGTGTGTTTGACAAGACTGGGTAGGGACTTAACATTTTCAAAGAATCAAATTCTGGATATATTTTCTATGTTATGCTTATCTCCATGTCTTTTCCCCTTACTCTTTCTTTTGGTCTACTTCTTTGAGCTTAATTTGCTTTTTTTCTCTCATAAGCTTCTTAAACTGAAAGCTTCACTCAATGACTTATGACCTTTCTTCCCTTTAAAAATGTCCATTTAGAGCTTAAAATTATACTTTAAAATTATATTACATGTTTTCTAGACACACTGCATGTTCTACATATCTTCTACTGGATTATCACAAAATCACTGATTATTTTTTAATTTTGAATTAACTTCAGTTTCTTTTTATTATCTGGTCTCCCCCCTCCGCTTTTGTTGTCAATCATTTGTTCTCATTTTGGTTATGTCTCATATGTTTTCTGCAGATGCCAAATATGAGAGGGTTACAGGCAGGAAGGCTAGGGGTCCCCAAGCAGAGGAAATAGGCTGCAAGTGTCAGATTTTTTTTTAATCTCTCTCTTAAGTTGCAGGAGGAAACAAACTGCAAGTGTCAGATTTTTTTTTTTTCTTCCCTATACAAAATTAAAAGGAGGTTTCTTTTAAAATTCTGTGTTGGTATGACAAAACCTGGTTTCCACTTGAACTTAACTTTTCTCAAACCTTGAACTAACCAATGCATTTTTCTTATGGAAATGTTTTACTTAAGCTATACAAATGAACTATATATTTACCCTAGACTCTGTCTTTCTTCAGGAGAAAGCAATGGCAACCCACTCCAGTATTCTTGCCTGGAGAATCCCCTGGACAGAGGAGCCTGGTGGGCTGCTGTCCACGGGGTTGCACAGAGTCAGACACAATTGAAATGACTTAGTATGCATGAATGCATTAGCGAAAGAAATAGCAACCCACTCCAGTATTCTTGCCTGGAGAATCCCAGGGACAGGGTAGCCTGGTAAGCTGCCATCTATGGGGTCATGCAGAGTCAGACATGACTGAAGTGACTTAGCAGCAGCAGCAGCAGCTATCTTTCTTCAAGTTGGTTCTGCTTAAGACTCAGAACAATAAGGGCTCAACAAATCAGTATGTCTTACCCATACATTGTTATTCTAATCTATGTTAATGAACCTATATATTTACTTGGAAACCTGCCTTTCTTCAAGACACAGATCCCTGTGTCTTTCGTGGCTCAGCAACAATCTTTCAAACATCAGTATTAAAAGCTGTAGAGGTTTAGGTTGATGCTATTTTTGGCAGATAGAATGCCAGTCAATCATTTTCACTCTGTCCAGTCTAGATCTGAGACTTAATTAAGACAGTGTATTTCAGTTTTGCATTTGTATTATAGCCACTTTATTTATCTATAGATATTATACATTTACTTATTATCTATTACTATTTAATATTACTTAAAAACATACTGGTTTCAACAATATTTATTATCTCACAGTTCTTATAAATAAGAAATCTGAAAAATGACTTAGTTACACCATCTGCTTCAGAGGCTTTCACAGATAGAAATAAAGATAACATAAAGGCAGTCCTCTTCTAAGTTTTAACTGACAAAGGATCCATTCCTATGCTTTGTTGTTGTTTAGTTGCTTACTGACTCTTTTGCAATCCCATGGACCGTAGCCTCCCAGGTTCCTCTGCCCATGGGATTTCCAGGCTAAGAATACTGGAATGGGTTGACATTCCCTTCTCCAAGTGATCTTCCCAACCCAGGAATTAGACCCCTGTCTCCTGCTTGGCAGGGGACCCTTTACCACTGAGCCACCTGCTTACTGATGTGATTATTGGCAGATTTCAATTTCTCATGGGCTCTTGTTTGAGGGCTTCAATTCCTCATTGACTGCTGGCCGGAGACCATGCTCATTTCTTTGCTACATGCACATTGCCACGGGAACTTACAATAATACAAATATCATAATATGAAATATAGTAGAGGACAAGCTTTGCTCTTGAAGAGTGACCGTCACTCCTAAGTTGTCCTACCATCATCTCAAATGAAAGGCTGAGGTGTTTTCTGAAGTACTTCTGCCATGATGAGGCTTGAAATCCACTTTACCTTTCTTCAGGATTACCCAGATGCTGAAATCTCTTCTCAGTGTTTCAGCTTTCCAGTTAGTCTTTTTCTGCTTTGTTTCATAAAGTACACATTCTATGAACTCCTGGAAAATATATTTTATTTGGACTTTTCTCCTGCGTGTTTTAATACTCTGAAGACCCTAAGCATTCTGCACTCCAACCTTCTTGACACACCATTTTTCTGAGTTTATACAGTTTTCCAGAATCAAATTTTGATAATGCATTCTGGGAAAAATCTGAGTTTGAGCTTATAGGCTTCTTTCCTTTTTAGGGATTGTGGTCCCTCAGATCTCCTGCCTGTTTGGATTGCTGTCTTAATACCTCATTAAGAGTTGCTTTATATTTGTGTTCAGTAATTTTTTTTTTTCCCACCTGGAGGGTTCCTCAGATACAGTGTATATTATTAAAGTCATTTATCCTTAGTAACTCCTACTAGGTTTATAAGTAATATAAGATTTTTAAACTAAAGTTTTATATTTTAACATACTTAATGGCACTTCTACTTTTTGAATGAGAGTTTCCATTTTTAAATTTTACACTGAGCCCCACAAATTATATAGCTATCCCTGATTACTAAATAACTATTACAATAGACCCTGAAACAACTGCATTAATTTAAATGGTATTTTTCAGTAAACCATCTTACCTGATATGGCAGAGACTTGATAGCAAGTGAGTAAGTGAAAGTTGCTCAGTTGTGTCTGGCTCTTTGCAACCCCATTGACTATAGCCCACTAGGCTCCTCTGCCCATGGGATTCTCCATGCAAGGATACTGGAGTGGGTAGCCATTCCCTCCTCCAGGGGATCTTCCTGGTTCATGGATTGAACTAAGGTCTTCTGCATCACAGGAGGATTCTTTGCCATCTGAGCTACCAACGAAACCCAGAGACTTGACAGCTCTTCTCTAAAACCAGCTTCTCTTCTTTATGTGCAAAAGTTAGTTCCCATTTCATGGGCTCCCTTGCCATTAGATATAAGTATGTGACTAAACTCTAGTCAATGTAAGTGGAAACATCATGCCCCACTTCTATCCCTAGTCCATAAAAACCTGCTCTCTTGGACTCTTCCTGCTCTGTTATCAATATAGAAGAGAATAGAGACCTTGGAAGCCATGGTGCGAAGTACAAAATACAGGAGAAAATAATCACCCGCATTTCTTGACCATTAGGAAGAAAGCTGTCTCCTAGTAAGGAAGATTGTTTGGGACCTTTCACATATAAAACAATTATACTTTTTGATAGAATATTTTCTTCTCTGTGTCTGTTTTGATTCCTAGCATTGCCATTAGTAGTATAGTCTGTCAAACCAAATTCCTTGGTAACCGTATACAAAGACCATTCATTCATTTCATTTTGCAATGCATTAGTTGCCTCTAAGAGACAAGTCCTTGATGTTGATATAAAATACATGTTGGAGCTATAAAAAGATGAAGTTGGGTTTTAAAAATGAAACTTATTGAGCATAAAAATAAAGAAAAATAAATGTTGGTGAAAGGAGACTGAAAATGAAATTGACTAAGTACATCATGATCCTTTCTGTTACAACTAGAAGAAGGTCATTTAAATACACGTGAGATATTTTTTGCCCATATTTTAACATGAAATCTGATAATAGTTACAAAACTGTACTCTTGATAATATATTCATGATTGAGCTCTCAGAAAATCCAAAAGATTGGAATTGCCTTTAATACATATATAAGGTGACAATATTTTGACAGATTTTATGTTTTGGGGGAAACCTAAATTATAGTTTATGTTTATCAGAAATTGAAATAAAGTGACTTGAAAAGGAATTAATAGCATATTTCAACTAATTTATCATTTATTTCTGAATTACTTCCTATTAAATATCTATCAACACACCTCTTCATTTGTTACTCCATTTGAAATAAACTCCCCTTTATATACTTGTGTGTTCTTCCTTTTGTAGTATTTTCTCACAATCACAGAATTGTCTAACGATATTTTCTATCTGTAGCTCTGGACTGCCTCCAAAATCATTCCAAATAATTTCTTGAAAATGAAATTAATAGCTTTGTTTGTGTTTCACCAACTCTTGAGAGAATAGGAATGACACACTGTAAATTATGAAAGAAATTTAACACAAATAGAAGAAATGGCAGTAAGTTTTGTTTTTATTTTTTAATCCTCTAAATTCAATCTGCCTTGGGAAATAGCATATAATCTATTCTGATATTCCTATAAAATATTGGAATAGAATAATGCACTGCAAATAGGCAATATATTATTATATTGTACACTTAAAGGACAGAAATGGTCTGGACCTAACAGAAGCAGAAGATATTAAGAGGAAGTGACAAGAATACATGGAAGAATTATACAAAAAGATCTTCACGACCCAGATAATCATGATGATGTGATCACTAATCTAGAGCCAGACATCTTGGAATGTGAAGTCAAGTGGGCCTTAGAAAGCATCACTACAAACAAAGCTAGTGGAGGTGATGGCATTCCAGTTGAGCTGTTTCAACTCCTGAAAGATGATGCTGTGAAAGTGCTACACTCAATATGCCAGCAAATTTGGAAAACTCAGCAGTGGCCACAGGACTGGAAAAGGTCAGTTTTCATCACAATTCCAAAGAACGGGAATGCCAAAGAATACTCAAACTACCACATAATTGCACTCATCTCACATGTTAGTAAAGTAATGTTCAAAATTCTGCAAGCCAGGCTTGAGCAACACGTGAACCGTGAACTCCTTGATGTTCAAGCTGGTTTTAGAAAAGGCAGAAGAACCAGAGATCAAGTTTCCAACATCTGCTGGATCATAGAAAAAACAAGAGAGTTCCAGAAACACATCTGTTTCTGCTTTATTGACTATGCCAAAGCCTTTGACTGTGTGGATCACAATAAACTGTGGAAAATTCTGAAAGAGATGGGAATACCAGACCACCTAACCTGCCTCTTGAGAAGTCTGTATGCAGGTCAGGAAGCAACAGTTAGAACTGGACATGGAACAATAGACTGGTTGCAAATAGGAAAAGGAGTACGTCAAGGCTGTATATTGTCACCCTGCTTATTTAACTTCTATGCAGAGTACATCATGAGAAACGCTGGACTAGAAGAAACACAAGCTGGAATTAAGATTGTTGGGAGAAATATCGATAACCTCAGATATGCAGATGACACCACTCTTATGACAGAGGGTGAAGACGAACTAAAAGCCTCTTGATGAAAGTGAAAGAGGAAAGTGAAAAAGTTGGCTTAAAGCTCAACATTCAGAAAACGAAGATCATGGCATCTGGTCCCATCACTTCATGGGAAATAGATGGGGAAACAGTGGAAACAGTGTCTGATATTATTTTGGGGGCTCCAGAATCACTGCAGATGTTGACTGCAGGCATGAAATTAAAAGATACTTACTCCTTAGAAGAAAAGTTATGACCAACTTAGACAGTATATTCAAAAGCAGAGACATTACTTTGCCAACTAAGGTGCATCTAGTCAAGGCTATGGTTTTTCCTGTGGTCATGTATGGATGTGAGAGTTGGACTGTGAAGAAAGCTGAGCACTGAAGAATTGATGCTTTTGAACTGTGGTGTTGGAGAAGACTCTTGAGAGTCCCTTGGACTGCAAGGAGATCCAACCAGTCCATTCAGAAGGAGATCAGCCCTGGGATTTCTTTGAAAGGAATGATGCTAAAGCTGAAACTCCAGTACTTTGGCCACCTCGTGCAAAGAGTTGACTCATTGGCAAAGACTCTGATGCTGGGAGGGTTTGGGGGCAGGAAGAGAAGGGGACAACAGAGGATGAGATGGCTGGATGGCATCACAGACTTGATGAACGTGAGTCTGAGTGAACTCCGGGAGATGGTGATGGACAGGGAAGCCTGGCGTGCTGGAATTCATGGGATTGCAAAGAGTCGGACACGACTGAGCGACTGAACTGAACTGATGGCATTTTGTGATTAATATAATAATAAAACACCCAGTTATAGCTTTCAATAGAACTCAAGACAGTCTTAGAGGCAGAGCAGCTAATTAGGAAAAAGACGTAAAAGAAAAATCCAAAAATAAAGGGAAGTGCAATTCATGAAAGTCTCAATTTTAACCAAAATCATTTTCAGGAGAAATTATAACAACTATGTTGTATAAAAGATAAGTACACTCAATCTATGGGGCCTCAAATGGCAGAGTTGGCATCTTTATGGTAGAATAATAGGGTAGTAGATTTCAACTCGATGAAATAGACCCAGGCATCATAGCCTGAGTAGGGTATCTTGGAAAAAAATAAGTCTATTTCAACAGAAACATTACAGATGTTAGGTAGAGTTGGCTGACTGGTTTATGTTTGTTTATGTTAAATACGCCAAAAGATATGTCTAAGTCCTAATCTCTGAAACCTACGAAAGTTATCTTATTTGGAGAAAAAAAATCTTTGCAAATATAATAAAGATACAGGTCAGATTTTCCAGATGGACCCTAAATTTAGTGAGAAAGGACCTTAGAGGAGACATATAAAGGAGAAGGCAAGCACTGAAGAGAAGGTGATGTGAAGATGAATGAGAAATCAGTGCTATGGCCTTGCACCAAGGAAGCCAGCAGCCACTAACATCTAGAAGCGTGGAGAGAATTTGCAGCTAGAGCTGCTATAGGAAGTGACTGCTGACACACTGGTTTTGGACTTCTGGCCAGAAAAACTATTAGAAAATAAAGTTTTGCTATTTTAAGCCATTAAATTTGTGGTAATTTGTTGTAGAAACCACAGTAAACATGAAGCTGATGATTATTAATCCAGAATATAAAAGGAGTGAACAAGAAGTTGATGATTATTAATCTAGAATATAAAAGGAATGCAAGTAACAATAAGATTATAATATGATACTTATAATACTTATAATCTTCCTCCAAAAAAATCCTACCATCTTTTTGAACATTTTCAGAAGTTTATCCAGCAATCTAGAAGCATTGATGCTAATTCCAGTAGCTTCCAAAAGAGGACATTTAGGATGATTGCTCTGTTTCAGGTGGTTTAAATTTAAAATACATTCCATTAGAACATTTTCCCCATGGAAATTATGGTTGAATAAATCAAAATTTCAGAAATTTGCAAACAAAATATTATAAAAATATCTAACACATTACCTAGTACACAAACTTTTAGTGTATTTTTTTCTTTCCATTCTCTGCCTTTGTATATTGTTTTTATTTTCCATATAGTAAATAAGCATATGCATCCTCTATAAATCACAAATTTAAACTTCTATAGAAAAAGTAGTTAGAAAAAAATAAAAGCAAAAGCAAAAATGGCTACATTTTCAGCTTTGCTATTTTCTCTTCCTAACACAAAATATAAAAGAATCTGGCAGAACTATTTGTCTCCCTTTAATAAAAAATTTAAAAAAAAAATGTGTGTAGTTTCAAGAGGTTTTTTGTTGTGGTGGTTTAAAGTGAACTTGATCTAATCCCTCAGTTTGCTTGTCCCAGGGCCAAGAGGCACAAAGAAGACACCTAAGCTTTCCCGCCCAGGCTTACATAGCCACATACCTGCATAACACACCCTTGGGTGAATGATTCTGGTAAGAGAACAATTAAACTCGGTGCTTGAGTTTCCTTCCCGGACCTCAATGGATCTGGAAAAGACTAAGATTTTATTTTCTTTCAAACATTGCTTGGAATGTTTTCTTGGAAGCAGTGCAGATAAATTATTGTACAGTGTTTCAGAATCGTTTGCATGAACAGAGGCAATATTCTTCAAATGTTTGATTTAAGCTTGGGTGGTCTTTCTGAAACTGCAAAATGTCACTTGTAATTGCTAGTGAAGAGAAATGCTAGTGTGAAATAGTCTAAGCCTATAATGCAAAACCTTTTTCAAATTATTTTTGAAAAGGTTAGCAATGTTTTTGTCTGCAGTGCTTCCTGATTAAACACATTTTTGGTGTGATGAGTTGGCCTTCTCTATAGACACCTGGAAAAAGGAAAAGTCTGGTAAAATGATGTATAAAAATATCACCGAGTTGACCTTACAAGTTAGAAACCACCAAAATAGTGTACAGATAACTGAAGTTGTAATTAGTCTTTTGTTGTTGTTGTTGTTTTGCTCAATCATACCATTAAAAGGAGTGCCAGACTTTATATAATTTGCCCTCTTTCATGTGTGTATGTTTATACACATCTGTAGGTAAAATAACAATTTCATGATCAGTCACACAGAAAACAACACTGACAGGGAAATTTTATTGCAAACCCCTTCTCCCTAAACTTCACATTTAACTTTGTCTGAACATCTGACTCATAAATGAATATTTGTTGTCTTTAAAGACTTTGAGAAAGGCTGAGGCAGGATGACACTGGCACATACACGCAAGTATACACATATATGTACTGAAGTGTACAGAAATTCAACAGATAATGAGAGGATAAATAGAAGTCAGTATGGATAACTACAACATAAAGGGCCCCCGACCTTCGGGGGCAGAAGGTCTAAGAACCCTCAGATGTTTGGTAACTTAGGTTCTGGACTACAAGACAGTAGATACAATGCAATCATAACTGTAATCACTAGGCCACTCTGTCCCTTCTCTACCACTCCACACCTTCTTCCCACAAATTCATCTTTCCACTACGACATTAATCACATCCACACCACTATGGTCACTGGATCCCTCAGTCCATCATGAGTAAATTCGCTTTCAGCCTCAAACTCCACACAGGTGATTTTTACATCTTGTTATCCTTTACTTCACCTTGTTTCCTAAAAAATATTTTTCTTGCAGCAATCTTTGATGGTGACTGTTCCTTTCCTATGCCTATATGAGCCAGGAGCCATGCCGGCACCTTCCTTTTAGGTGGTAGAACATCACTTCTTCTACACTGAAATGATACCCAGCCCACTGGACCAACAATTTATTCCTGGTTTTAACTCCTTTTTGCCTCACTTTCTTCTTGATTGTGGTCCAGGTCTGGTTGTTTTGACCTACTATCACTGGAACCTTCAAGAGCCCTCCTTTTTTGCATTTTTGTCAACCCTACTTGACTTGTTGACACAACCAACCTTACCTTATATGCTCAAAAACTGAGAAATTCTCAATAGAATACATAGAGCATGTTTTCTGAGTCCTTAACACTTTCATTTAACTATTTATTTTAGCAGTTCTCTCTTCTCAAACAAGAGGTCTACCACTTGAGCATATTTCTCTAGACTTACCCAAATTTACCTCTTTTTACCAATAAGATCAATTATCTTCTAAATTACAAATTCAGTGGAAAACTTTCAGTACTTATCTCTATTGGAGTTCTCTAAATACTATATATTGGTGAGTTGTATACATATAGTGCTTGTCTTTGAAGTCTTCATCAGGTTTTCCTTGCCAATCTTCTTCATTAGCTCACCCTTTGATTTGATTCCTTTAGAACATCTATCCTCAGATATTTTTTCTCCTCTATATTCTGCCTATAGGTGATTTCATTCACAATATGATGATAGTTCTTTCTCTTAACTCCTGTCCTGACCCTGCTTCTGGTTTCCAGACTTATTTAATGAGTCAAAACACTTGTTCAGTGGACTTTCCAGAAGCACTTGAAAGTAAGTTTTTTTCTTATAACTCCTGCCATACTCATTTACTTAAATGAATTATATCAATAGAATCCAGTCAGAAAAGCAAAGCCCAAATCAGAAATGTATTAATGGGATGTTTGTTATGGAGAACAGTTAGGAAAGTATTAGATAAGCCATGAGGGCAAACAATGAGACCCCGTGAGACAACCAACTTTAGCAAGAAAAGGAAACATTACCATCCCTTAGTCTGCCAGAGCCCAGGAAACTGAGCCACTGGTGGGAATTGTTAAAACAGAAGAAGGGCTGCATGGGAACTAAAAGCACAGAGGAAACAGAGCCTTTCTCCAGGGACATAGACAGAAATGGTTAAAAAGGAGGGGGAGATGTCCTCTGGTGTCTTCATTTTCTCCAGCCTCCAGTCTCTCATGTGACACTTACCAGAACCAGTGAGTAAGGGAACTTGGTATAGAATGTAGTGGTTAGCCTCTAGCTATTCAGAACAGAGCAGAGGAAAGCGAAGAAATCGATTTGAGAAGAACCATGCAAATGACCTGCAACCCACAAATGGTGAACAACAGAGGGCCTTTCTGCAAACTGTTTTAGTTTTGGAGCATCATTGCCCAAGCTTGTGACTGCTTCCATGCACTCTTCTCCGATGCCACCAGAGAGACACGCTTCTGCCTGCTGTGTATTTTCCTTCTCCTGTCTTTAATAGTCTCTAAAGCATGTTGGCTCAGTGTATCTGTTTTTGTCTACTAAATGCTTGCTGTTACTAAATACTACTTTGGGGTTTAATAATTCCAGTAAGATCAGGAAATTTATCAAGCTTTGAAATATTTTGTCTCAAAATCACTGCACTTGAGTCTAAGATAAGCAAGTACAACTTGATGGACTCCTTATCTCACAGCTCCTGCTAGCCATATAGAGAATCTTGCTTTTTCTGTAATGCGAAAAGTGTCCACTTTTAATCTTTCTTTTTCAAAGATAACTAAAAGTAAACTTAATCTCTGATCTATTCCTGATATTATATCTTAGTGAGTGAGTGAAGTGAATGAAGTCTCTCAGTCATGTCCGACTCTTTGCAACGCCATGGACTATAGCCTACCAGGCTCCTCTGTCCATGGGATTCTCTAGGCAAGAATACTGGAGTGGGTTGTCATTTCCTTCTCCAAGGGATTTTCCCAACCCAGTGATCAGACTTGGGTCCCCTGCATCATAGTCAGATGCTTTAAGGTCTGAGCCACCAGGGAAGTCAGGAATGTATCTAATTCACAGTTAGGGAGGCAATGTTGTATGCTAGGAAGCAGACAGATTCAAAAGTCAGACTTTGCAGGTTTAAATTCTGACTCTGTCACTAGTAACAAATTATCTTACTCTAGTTATTTAACCTCAATATACCACAGTTCCCATATTTGAAAGCAGAATGAATAATGCTCTATTTTACAAGGTTATGGTAAGGTTTAGCAGAGCCAAATAGGCAATAATTTTTGAAAAGCACCTGAACTTAGTATGTACTATGTTAGTGACATTTTATTTTATATTAATAATAACATTATTTTGTATGTTGGGAAGAAGTGGAACAATGGCATAAAAGAGACTTACAGTGCACAGCTAAAAATAGTTCCTCCTTTAATACTATTTTTAAAACTACAATGTTCAGGCTGAGATATAAAAATTTATACATAAATAGTTTAAAATATTTCTTTGTCATTATTTGTAAAATTATATTTTTGCTTCAGTTCAGTTGCTCAGGTGTGTCTGACTCTTTGCGACCCCATGAATCGCAGCACACCAGGCCTCCCTGTCCATCACCAACCCCCGGACTTCACTCAGACTCATGTCCATCGAGTCAGTGATGCCATCCAGCCATGTCATCCTTTGTCATCCCCTTTTCCTCCTGACCCCAATCCTCCCAGCATCAGAGTCTTTTCCAATGAGTCAACCCTTCACATGAGGTGGCCAAAGTACTGGAGTTTCAGCTTTAGCATCATTCCCTCCAAAGAACACCCTGGACTGATCTCTTTCAGAATGGACTGGTTGGATCTTCTTGCAGTCCAAGGGACTCTCAAGAGTCTTCTCCAACACCACAGTTCAAAAGCATCAATTCCTCGGTGCTCAGCTTTCTTCACAGTCCAGCTCTCACATCCATACAGGACCACTGGAAAGAAAATACAATTACTTAAAGACTTCTCCTCTCCTTAGAAACTATATCATGAGGTTTCTACCTTATTTTCACTGTTCTGAATCTACTTTGTTATTTAAATTTAATTTCTTGTCAAAAGTGTCGAATATTAACTTTATCTGATTTTGAAACTTTGTGTTTCACTTTTATGGCATATGAAGAGAATGTAAAAGAAAGTAACCATGATTGAGAGCCATTGAAAATGAATATAGAATACTGAATTTTCTCTGGCACTTGTACTAATATGGGAACTTACTTGCTCAGTTTTTGGTTCTACATGAAAATAGCTTAGAACTTAGCACTCCATCCTAATAACAAAGTGAAAAAACAACAAAAACCCAGAACAGATTGAAAAATTAATAGCTCTTCTTAGATAAGAGAGAGGAGTAGCAGAGCAAACCACTACCCAAGATAGGAAAGACAGACGCTGCTGCTGCTGTCCCTTCAGTCATGTCCGACTCTGTGCAACACCACAGACGGCAGCCCACCAGGCTCCCCCGCCCCTGGGATTCTCCAGGCAAGAACACTGGAGTGGGTTGCCATTTCCTTCTCCAATGCATGAAAGTGAAAAGTGAAAGTGAAGTCACTCAGTTGTGCACAACTCTTAGCGACCCCATGGACTGCAGCCTACCATGGTCTTCCTGTCCATGGGATTTTCCAAGCAAGAGTACTGGAGGGGGTTGCCATTGCCTTCTCTGGAAAGATAGATGATTGAATATGAAATCACAGCTTATCCTTGAAGCAGAGATATCTGTGAGGAATCTGCCTCAGAAACCAGTCACAGAGTGTGAAAACATAAATTATAACTAAATTGCTGGAGAGTCAGAGTGGATAACTCTGAAACATAAAGACACCGAGGGGTCCAGTTATTGGAGAATGAGGAATACAATATTATGAGATTTATGAAGAGTTTGACCAGGTTCCCATAGTAAATATTATAGAAGAATTCCCTGGGTCTTCTGGCAGAGCATGGGGAAAAGGAATCACTTTAAAAATACACTGGAGCACTCTCCTCTTTTTAATAAAGGCTGCCATCAGGGGAAATTAATTAACCAGAGCCTAACCTAATGGAGCCTGACCTGGGGAAAAGATATACTCAACTTCAGTCCACTCTAAACATCCTGACTGGGGAGAAAAAAAATGAGAAACACTTGTAAAGTTCACAGTCCAGATACAAACACTCATTAAAAGATTGATCTTACTAGTTATGATCATATTAATCATACCATATGCTCCCTTTTCCCCCAACCCACTACTAAAGACACATTTATAGCAGTTCCTCTTAACTGGTCCATCATATGTGGTTATCAAGAGAAAAATTACAAGGCATACTCAAAGCAAAGCATCCTCACTGTTTGAAAAGACAGAGCAAACATAAGAACCAGACATTCAGGGAGGCTTAAATTGTCAGGCCCCAAACTCAAATCAATTGTGAGTAATACACAGAGTGCACTAATGTATACAGTAAACTACATGTAAGAACAGATGGGCAACATAAGCAAAAGAGGTGAAAATTCTAAGAACCAGAGGAAAATGCTACAGATCAAAAACACTGTAACAAAAATGAAGAATGCCTTTGATGGAATGCCCACTCTTGCTCTATTATTCAACACAGTTCTGGAAGTCTTATCCATGGAAATCAGAGAATAAAAAGCAATAAAAGAAATCCAAATTGGAAATAAGAAATAAAACTGTCACAGTTTCCAGATGACATGATACCATACATAGAAAACCCTGAAGAAAGAAAATTTCTATCAGTGCCCATCAACAAGACTGTTAAAGTTGCAGGATATACAATTCATACACAAAAATTTCTTGCATTCCTATGCAGCACTAACAGCAAATGCTCAGAAAGAGAAACCAAGGAAACAATTACATTTACCATCATATTAAAAAGAGTAATAAATGACATACTAGACCAAATGGACTTAAACAACATTCTATCCAAAACCAGAAAAATATACAGTTTTTACAAGTGCACATCAAAAAGTTTCCAGGAGAGATTACAAGTCTCAGTAAATCTAAGAAAACTGAAATCATATCAAGCATATTTGTTGACGACAACACTGTGGCAAAAGAAATTATCTACAAATTAAAAAAAAAAAAAAACTACAAAAAACACAAATGTGTGGAAGCTAAAAAATGTTACTAGGTAACTTATGAATCACTGAAGAAATCAAAAAAGCAAACATATATATTACCTGAAAACAAAAACACAATTATCCAAAATCTAGGACATAGCGAAAGCAGTTCTAAGATGAAAGTTTATAGAGATACAAATCTACCACAGGAAACAAGAATTATCCAAAAAACAATCCAACCTTATCCTAAAAGAAACTAGGGAAAGATGGTTTCCCTGGTGGCTGAGGACAGTAGAGAATCTGTTTGCCAAGCAGGAGACTCAGTTCGATCCTTGGGTTGGGACGATCCCCTGGAGAAGGCAACGGCAACCCACTCTGTTACTCTTGCCTGGAAAATCCCATGGACGGGGAAGCCTGGTAGGCTACAGTCCATGTGGTTGCAAAGAGCCAGACAACACTGAGAGACTTCTCTTTCACAGTTTTTTTGGAGAAAAGAATGACTTCCTGCTTCAGTATTCTTGCCTGGAGAATTCCCTGGACAAAGGAGCCTGATGGGCTACAGTCCATAGGGTCACAAAGAGTCAGACAGGATTGAGTGACTAACCCTTGCACTTTTAAAGTTGGTATTAGGGGAAGAAGAATCATTAAGATCAGAGAAGAAATCAATGAAAAATCTAAAAATAAATAAATTTAAAAATCAAGGAAACTATAAACTGGTTCTTTGAAATGATAAACAAAATTGATAAACCTTTAGTCAGACTCATCAAGAAAAAGAGAGAGAAGGTCCAAATCAATAAGCTTAGAAATGGAAAATAAGTCACAATTGATATGAAGAAATACAAAGGATCATAAAAGATCACTACAGTTATACATCAACAAAGTGGACAGCAGAAAAGGAATGGACAAATTCCACTCGACAATATATAATAAGGGTTATACACCATGATCAAGTGGGATATATTCCAGGTATGCAATGATTCAATATCCAGAAATCAATGTGATACTCTATATTAACAAATGGAAGGATAAAAATAAATGGCATGGTTATCTTAATAATTGCAGAAAAACATTTGACAAAATTCAATATCCATTCTTGATAAAAACTCTCAAAGATGTTGTAGAGGGAACATATCTAAACATAATAAAGGCCATTTGTGGCAAACCATAGCTAATGGCATACTCAACAAGTGAAAAGCTGAAAGACTTTCCTGGTAACATCAGAAACAAAACAAGGATGCTCACTCTGTTACTTTTATTTAGCATAGTATTGAAAGTCCTAGCCTAAGCAATCAGAAAAGAAAAGAAAGAGCATCCAAACTGGAAGGAAAGAAGTAAAACTGTCATTTGCAATGATAAAATACTATATATAGAAAATCTCCACCAAAAAAAACTATTAGAACTAATAAATGAATTCAGTAAATTTTCAGGATACAAGGCTAATATGAAAAAAAAGTGTCACTTTTCTATACAGTGGATCATAAAATATGAGAAAGAGAAAGCAAGGGGGAAAATCCCATTTAAAGTTACATCAAAAGCAATAAAATCCCCAGGAATAAACTTAATGAGGGAGGTGAAAGACCTAGACTGTGAAAACTATAGAACTTTGATGAGGAAATTGAACATGATAGAAAGAAATAGAAAGATATCCTATATTCATGGATCAGAAGAATTTATATTGTTAAAATTTTCATATTACAGCAATCTACAGACAATGTAATCTTTATCAAAGTTTTTCATGAAGTTTTTCACAAAACTAAAATAAACAATCCTAAAATTGTATAGAATCACAAAGGACCTCCAAATTTCCAAGATAATCTTGAGAAAAAAAAAAAAGCCAAAGCTTGAAATATTATACTCCCTGACTTCAGACTAACACAGAGCTACAGTAATCAAAACGCCATGGTACTGGCACAAAAAAATAAACAAAGAAAAGTACAGAATGCCCAGAAATAAACCCACACAGCTATAGTTAATTAATCAATGACAAATCAGGCAAGAATATACAGTGGAGATAGGACAGTCTCTTCAACAAATGATGATGGGGAAACTGGACAGCTACATGTTAAGAGTGAAATTAGAACACTATCTAAGACCATGTACAATAAAAAAAAAAAAACTCAAAATGAATTAAAGATCTCAGGGTAAGATAAATCATAAAACTACTGGAATTGAACATAATACCAAAACTCTGAAATAAATAGTAGCAATATTTTATTTGACTAACAACTAAGGAACAAGAAACAAAAGCAAAAATAGATATATGGGACCAAATTAAACTTAAAGGGTTTTGCACAGCAAATAATACCATCAACAGAATTCAAAGACAACACATTGAATGAAAGAAAGTATTTGTAAGTGATATAAACAATATGGGCTAAATATCCAAAATATATGAACAGCTTATACAACTCAATATGGAGGGAAAAAAAGAATTTAAACTTGGACAGAAGACTTCAATAGATATTTTTGCAAAGACAATATACAGATGGCCAACAGGCACAGGAAAAAATGCTCAGCATTGCCAATCATCAGAAAAGCACAAATTAAAATCACAATGAGCTATCATTCCATACCTGTCAAAATGGCTATCATCAAAGCATCCACAGATAACAAACATAGGCATGGAGGTGAAGAAAAGACAAAACCAGCACAAACCCACAAAACCAGTTAATGGGAATGTAAATGGATGCAGCTACTATGGAAAACAATAATCAGAATCTTCAAAAACCTAAAAATAAAGCCATTGTATGCTCTAGCAAACCCACAGCTGGGTTTATAACCAAAAGGGAAAATAAAGTTTTAATTCAAAAGGTAAAAACATTCCAATTTCATAGTAGTATTGTTTGGAATAGCCGAGATATGGAGAAACATAAGTATCCACCAACAGATGGATGGATAAATAAGATGTGCATGTGTGTGTGTGCGTATACTTATACACAGTGCAATAAACACATGCACACACACAGTGGCATAGTAAAAGCTATAAATAAAATGGGATTTTGCCATTTGCATCAATGTGGGTAGACCTAGAGTATATTATACTTAATGAAATAAAGAGGAAAAAGACAAATATTCTTACCACTTTTAGGTGGAATCGAAAAAATTAAATGAATAAATCTATATAGTAACACAGAAACATACAGATATAGAGAGAGCAAAATGCTTGTTACTGGTGCAAAGAAACAGAGGAAAACAATAGAATGGGAGAACTAGAGATCTCTTTAAGAAAATTAGAGATACCGAGGGAATATTTCATGCAAAGATGGGCACAAAAAAGGAAACAAATGGTATGGACCTGACAGAAGCAGAAGATATTAAGAAGAGGTGGCAAGAATACACAGAAGAACTATACACAAAAAGACCTTCACAGCCCAGATAATCACAATGGTATGATCACTTACCTAGAGCCAGACATCCTGGAATGTGAAGTCAAGCGGGCCTTAGGAAGCATCACTACAAACAAAGCTAGTGGAGGTGATGGAATTCTAGTTGAGCCATTTTAAATCCTGAAAGATGACTCTGTGAAAGTGTTGCACTCAATATGCCAGCAAATTTGGAAAACTCAGCAGTGACCACAGGACTGGAAAAAGTCAGTTTTCATTCCAATAGCAAAGAAAGGCAATGCCAAAGAATGCTCAAACTACCACACAAATACACTTGTCTCACAAGCTAGTAAAGTAATGCTCAAAATTCTCCAAGCCATGCTTCAGCAATACATGAACCACAAACTTCCAGATGTTCAAGCTAGATTTAATATAGACAGAGGAACCAAAGATCAAGTTGCCAACATCTGCTGGATCATCGAAAAAGCAAGAGGATTCCAGAAAAATATCTTTCTGTTTTATTGACTATGCCAAAGCCTTTGACTTTGTGGATCATAATGAACCATGGGAAGTTCTGAAAGAGATGAGAATACCAGACCACCTGACCTGCCTCTTGAGAAATCTATATGTAGGTCAGGAAGCAACACTTAGAGCTGGACATGGAACAACAGACTGGTTCCAAATAGGAAAAGGAGTATGACAAGGCTGTATATTGTCACCCTGCTTATTTAACTTCTATGCAGAGTACATCATGAGAAACGCTGGACTGGAAGAAGCACAAGCTGGAATCAAGTTTGTAGGGAGAAATATCAATAACCTCAGACATGCAGATGACACCACCCTTATGGCAGAAAGTGAAGAAGAACTAAAGAGCATCTTGATGAAAGTGAAAGAGGAGAGTGAAAAGTTGGCTTAAAGTTCAACATTTAGAAAACGAAGATCATGGCACCTGGCCCCATCACTCATGGCAAATAGATGGGGAATCAGTAGAAACAGTGGCTGACTCTATTTTTCTGGGCTCCAAAATCACTGCAGATGGGGCTTACAGCCATGAAATTAAGAGACGCTTGCTCCTTGGAAAGATAGTTATGACCAACCTAGACAGCATATTAAAAAGCAGAGACATTACTTCGTCAACAAAGGTCCGTCTAGTCAAGGCTAGTGTTTTTCCAGTAGTCATGTGTGGGTGTGAGAGTTGGACTATAAAGAAAGCTGAGTGCCGTAGAACTGATAATTTTGAACTGTGGTATTGGAGAAGACCCTTGAGAGTCCCTAGGATTGCAAGGAGATCCAACCAGTCCATTCTAAAGGAGATCAGTTCTGTGTGTTCATTGGAGGGCCTGATGTTGAAGTTGAAACTTCAGTATTTTGGCCACCTCATGTGAAGAGCTGACTCCTTTGAAAAACCCTGATTCTGGGAAAGATTGAGGGCAGGAGGAAAAGGGGACAATAGAGGATAAGATGGTTGGATGGCATCACCAACACAATAGACATAGGTTTGGGTCTACTCCAGGAGTTGGTAATGGGCAGGGAGGCCTGGCGTGCTGCGGTTCATGGGGTCACAAAGAGTTGGAAACGACAGAGCAAATGAACCAAACTGATATGAATGCATGCATTAGAAATGAAGAAATGTGTAAAGTCAACATCCTAAGTTTTCTTCATAGAAAACCAAGAAAAGACGAGCAAAGTAAATTCTAAGTAAGCAGAAGGAAAGAGAGAGAATTCAAATTACTAATATCAGAAATGAAAGAGGGCACATATATATAGATTCTCTGAACATAAAAGTACAATGAATCAATAATATAGATAAGTTTTGCTCACAGATTTGATAATCTAGATGAAATACACTAACTCCTTCAAAGACACAGCCTGGCAAAATTTACACAGAAGAAATAGAAGAACATAATAGGCCTATGTAATTTTTTTTATTAAAATTTTTATTAAAATCAATAATTAATAACCTTTTAAAGCAGAAAACACCAGGGCTATATTGATTCACCAGTGATTTCAACCAAATATTTAAGGAAGAAATTCTACCAATTCTCTGCAGTCTCCTTAAGATATGACATCAGCATTATCCTAATGCCAAAATCAGACAAAGACATTACAAGGAAAGAAAATACAGACTGACATCGTTCATGAACACAAATGGAAAAAGCCTCAACAAAATATTACAAACTGAATCAAAGAAATATAAAAAGAATGATACACCACAACCAAGTTTTATTTAACCCATGTATGCAAGACTGATTCAACATTTGAATTTTTGTTACAAATGCAAAATTTTCTCTAAAAAATAAAGTCTTTTAAGAAAGAAAATGAATACATGAAATAAAGGGACTGACTTAGGACCTGTGAAGCAAGAAAGCTGTCAGTGACGATTGCCACAAAAGTGAAATCCATGGATTGGTGTATTTGGTAGAAGTATTTTGTGAGAAGGGTATATGACAGTCCTTACTAAGTTTTACTGTCAGAAGTAAATGCTGCTTAGTCTTACTTCCCTTATCAGTGTCTTGTACTTTTGTTCCTATTGAAGCTATATTTCATGGCCCTGCAGTTGAGAAAAAAATCAAAAAAGAATATACAAAAATAAATATCCAAACACTGAACCACATCATCGTAGTCTCCCACCCCAATTTAGACCCCAGATGCTATTTTGGGTTTAACCAACAGACTTGACTTTCTATGAGGAACCAGAAATGGAACTTTCCCCAGTCTTCTGGCTCCCTCTTAATAGTGCCGTGAGGAAAGAAAGTCGGCATTAAAAAATGTTCAGTATGATATCAATCGCCACTGTAACAGCACCCCCAAAATGACTGAAACACAAATTGATAGAGTCAACATCAGCTAATTAGCTGTACATTTCCAAAGAAATGTAGTGACCCGTGCATGACTAGGTATTTTGTTTACTCAACTTTGAGGGGCTTTCCTTTCCTTTGATGACAGATTCAAATGTTAAACTGTTTATATATTCATGTAATGACTTCAAATAATAGAATAATTGATGCCAGTGGTGTTCATTGTTCTTTTTTTTTTTTACTTTGAATATCCATAAAGTGTCCAATTTACCATTGACTTATATAAGAAGAGAAGACAGTCATAGCCTCCTACTTCTTGATAATCTTCTCAAGTCTCTATAAACTAGGAAAGAATAAATATGTATAAAATAAGAAAATACAAAAGCTAGTGTAGTACTTTCTATGCATCTCCTTCCTTATTTACAACATATAAATCTCTATGTGACATATTGGACTTTGTGATATAACAGTGCACATTAGGAAGCTACATTTTTATATATTAATATGCTACTAAGTGTGGTGCACATATATGAAATTTCACAAATCTTTAGAAATTAAAAATGGAGAAAAATAGCAGGTGAAGTCTTATTTTGCTTTTTGGAATGAAAAGTGTTTAGTGAATTTGTGAAGAAAGGGCTTCTGTAGAAGACAAAAACTGCTCTGACAGAATTTGTGGGGAATTATCCTAAACAACTGATTCTGTTTTATCATTTAAAAATGCATGGCTCTGTAAATAAGAGGAAAGCAGATAAACTGAAGATCTGTAATCAAATCTCTCTCACAAAAATTTTGTAAGCATGCTAAGTCACTTCAGTTGTGTCTGACTCTTTGTGACCCAGGGACCGTAACTCTCCAGGCTCCTACTGGAGTGGGTTGCCATGCCCTTCTCCAAGGGATCTTCTCTTCTTACACAGGTCAAGGGCAAGCTGGACACTTTCTCTATCAGTTCAGTTCAGTAGCTCAGTTGTGTCCAACTCTTTGCAACCCCGTGGACAGCAGCATGCCAGGCTTCATT
The DNA here is from genome assembly GCA_917880005.1 of Nanger dama. NCBI lineage: Eukaryota > Metazoa > Chordata > Mammalia > Artiodactyla > Bovidae > Nanger > Nanger dama. The sequence continues at coordinate 99,869,365 of CAKJTW010000001.1, forward strand.
TAAAACAGCACACACACCCGAAAAGGACAATGAACACCACTGGCATCAATTACTCTATTATTTGAAGTCATTACATGAATATATAAACAGTTTAACATTTGAACCTGTCATCAAAGGAAAGGAAAGCCCCTCAAACTTGAGTAGACAAAATACCTGGACATATATCTACTTTATTGACCTCTTCTTCCCTACGAAGATTCTTAGAGACCTATACTGGAGAACACTTCTCCATAATGATGGAATAACTCACTTTTTAAAAACCTGTGGCAGCTTACAAGCTACTTTATGATAAGAATGAAATAGCTACTTAGAATTTTTGTGATGAATATTTTTCTCAATTATAGAAAAATATTTGCCTCATGTCGGATGACAGACAAACACTCCCGGTATTGTCAGGCCCACCTCCTTCTTCAGTCTAGAGGCTCCAAATTGTCTCTTCACTCAGGAAAGTAACATTATGGCACTTGACCTGAATTTCTATTTGCCCATCCGATCATTTGCATGATCACAATTATGATAAACAGCATCAAATAATTCTTGTCGACTTTCTAGCTTTCAGTGATGGATGTGAAACTGGTAGCAGTAAAATGTATGTGTTTTGCTGATTGACTGCCTCAGTACTGCTGCTGCTGGTAAGTCGCGTCAGTCACGTCCGACTCTGTGTGACCCCATAGACGGCAGCCCACCAATCTCCCCCGTCCCTGGGATTCTCCAGGCAAGAACACTGGAGTGGGTTGCCATTGCCTTCTCCAATGCATGACAGTGAAAAGTGAAAGTGAAGTCAGTCAGTCATGTCCGAATATTAGGGACCCTATGGACTGCAGCCTACCAGGCTCCTCCGTCCATGGAATTTTCCAGGCAAGAGTACTGGGGTGGGGTGCCATTGCCTTCCCTGACCTCAGAACTATTTAGAAGTTATTTTTATGCTGAGGTTGGAAGATGTTGGGAAAGAGGAAGGAAAGGAGTTAGTTGTTCATTCCTGTCTGACTCTTTGTGACCCCATGGACTGTAACCCCACAGGTTACTATGTCCATAAGATTCTCCAGGCAAGAATACTAGAGTGGGTTGTGATTCCCTTCTCCAGGAAACTTCCCGACCCAGGTCTTCCACATTGCAAGAAGATTCTTTAACATCTGAGCCACCAGGGAAGCCCTTAGGATGTTAGTTCACTTTAAACTGGATGAGTCTAGAAAGTGATCTAATAGCTAACAGGTATAAGGGGATAGCTTATGTGGTTTTAATATGCATCTCCCTCATGATTACTAATGCTGAGCACTTTTACACATTTGTTTAGCCATTTGATAATCAGTCAGAATGTTTGCTTTTACTTCTTCAAATTATCAAATATTTTAGACATTTAAGAGACTAAACCAAATTAATGCAAGCTAATTCTAAACTATCATGCATTTTGGACACAATTGCAAGTATTTAGGCTGTTTTAATAATCCCTGAGGCAAGTTTTGAATAGGTCTCCATTCTCCTTTACTTGTTTCTGCAAATGTACAATTAACCATGATCAAATCTCTCTCAGTTAAAAATGGAATTAAATTAAACTGAGCCCTGCAGAGTGACATTAGCAAGACACTGGGATTAGAGATTCTCCTACTTGAATCCCTCATCAGCAATGATAACGGGACAGCCATCCATGCATAAAAGCACTTGTGTAGGAGTGTAAGGATCCTGATAAGACACTGAAACCCTGGGAGAGCCCACGACAGCACTGAGAAGGCAGGTCCATGCCTAGGTGGTGGGCTCACTGACTATGGTCCTGGCTACAAACGCAAAAGTAGCTTGCCCCACCCCATACAGCCTTGGTCCTGCCCCTGGTACCATTCACCAACAGGCCCAGCAGGAATCACATCTCCCATCAGTGTGAATATAAACTGGAATAACCACTATAGGAAAGAGAAATGAGGTTTCTCAAAAAAAAACAAAAACAAAAAAACTAAAAACAGAACTATGACATTATCTAGCATTCCCACTTCTGTATATATATGTAGTGGTGGTCCCAGATGGAACCAAGGGCATAAGGGGCCTTTCTCTCCTGGCTCCAGCCTATAAGCCCCATTGACAGAGACACCAGGATAACTGCCTACTCAGCCATTAGTTGGATGGCCGGGTGGGCCCTCCTCCCAACCAAGTGAGCAGCTGCCAACCAGCAATCTGTTACCGGCCCTGCTCTGCCACTGGCCAGTGCCACTGAAAACCCCTCCCCTTCTCTCTATTGTATATAATAGGACCTTGAATCCTGACTGAGATGAGACGGTTCTTAGAAACGCTAATCTGCCATCTATTCAGTTTGCTGGCTTTCTGATTAGAGCCATCATTCCCCGCTCCAAAACTCATCTCCTGATTCATCTGTCTGTCATTCGACAAGCAAAATGAGCTTGGGCTCAGTAACATACATACATATGTAACATACACACACACACACACACATATATATATGTATGTTTTATATGTATGTAAATATATACATATATATGCACAAAGGAAATAAAATTAGCATCTCAAAAAGATATCCAGACTCTCATGTTCATTCCACTGTTTTTCACATTAGCTAAGACACAGAAAAAATCTAAAGGTCTGTTAATGGATGGATGGATAAAAATAAGGAACACACACAATATTATTTGGCCATAAAAAGATACCCTGATATTTATGCTAGCAGATGAAACTGGAGGACATTATTCTAAGAGAAGTAAGCTAGACATAGACAAACACTATATGATCTCACTTATATACAGAATATTAAAAGTTGAACTCATAGAAACAGAGAGCATAATCATGGTTGCCAGGAGCTGAAGGATGGAGAAAGTGGGGAGATGTTGGCCAAAGGATGCAAATTTTCAATTATAAGTTAATAAATTGTGGGGACCTAATGCAGAGCATGGTGGTTATAGTCAACAAAGCTGAAATATATATACTTCAAATTTGCTAAGAGGCTAGATCTTAAAACGTTCTCATCACAAAATGAAATAATATGTGACACAGTACAGGTCTTGTATAATGCTATGGTGGTAATCATATTGCAATATATAAATGTATCAAATCAACACATTGAACATCTTAAAGTTGGTGTCTAGATGATAATTCTGTATTGTATACTTGAAATCTGCTAAGAGTAGTCTTATGTTTTCATCAGACACATACACACACATCATAAAACTATGTGCGGAGGCGAATGTCTTAATTAATTTGATTGTGGTAGTCATTTTACAGTGTATAAATACACTGAATCATCATGTTATACATTAACAATTTAAAAATCATAATTAAACTCATGTTTCCTTCCAAGTAACTCCTCACTTGCCATCTCCTCACTTACCTGTGTTGTTGTTCAGTTGCTAGTTCAGTTCAGTCGCTCAGTCATGTCCGACTCTTTGCAACCTCATGAATCAAAGCATGCCAGGCCTCCCTGTCCATCACTAACTCCCAGAGTTCACTCAGACTCACGTCCATCCAGTCAGTGATGCTATCCAGCCATCTCATCCTCTGTCGTCCCCTTCTTGTCCTACCCCCAATTCCTCCCAGCATCAGGGTCTTTTCCAATGAGTCAGCTCTTTGCACGAGGTGGCCAAAGTATTGGAGTTTCAACTTCAGCATCAGTCCTTCCAGTGAACACCCAGGACTAATCTCCTTTAGAATGGACTGGTTGGATCTCCTTGCAGTCCATGCGATTCTCAAGAGTATTCTCTAATACCACAGTTCAAAAGCATCAATTCTTCAGTGCTCAGCTTTCTTCACAGTCCAACTCTCACATCCATACGTGACTACTGGAAAAACCGTAGCCTTGACTAGATGGACATTTACTGGCAAAGTAATATCCCTGCTTTTCAATATACTATCTAAGTTGGTCATAACTTTCCTTCCAAGGAGTTAATGTCTTTTAATTTTATGGCTGCAATCACCATCTGCAGTGATTTTGCAGCCCCAAAAATAAAGTCTGACACTGTTTCCCCATCCATTTCCCATGAAGTGATGGGACAAGATGCCATGATCTTTGTTTTCTAAATGTTGAGCTTTAAGCCAACTTTTTCACTCTCCTCTTTCACTTTCATCAAGAGACTTTTTAGTTCCTCTTCACTTTCTGCCATAGGGTGGTGTAATCTGCATATCTCAGGTTATTGATATTTCTCCTAGCAATCTTGATTCCATCCTGTGCTTCTTCCAGCCCAGTGTTTCTCATGATGTGCTCTGCATACAAGTTAAATAATCAGGGTGACAATATACAGCCTTGACGTACTCCTTTTCCTATTTGGAACCAGTCTGTTGTTCCATGTCCAGTTCTAACTGTTGCTTCCTGACCTGCATATAGATTTCTCAAGAGGCAGGTCAGGTGGTCTTGTATTCCCATCTCTTTCAGAATTTTCCAGTTTATTGTGATCCACACAGTCAAAGGCTTTGGCATAGTCAATAAAGCAGAAATAGATGTTTTTTCTGGAACTCTCTTGCTTTTTCGATGATCCAGCAGATGTTGGCAATTTGATCTCTGGTTCATCTGCCTCTTCTAAAACCAGCTTTAACATTTGGAAGTTCACCATCAGTAAGTCATGTCCAATTCTTTACGACCCCGTGAACTGCAGCAAACTAGGCTTCCCTGTCCTTCACTCTCTCTCCTGGAGTATACTTACCTATAGGGCATATCTAATAATATAGATCAAGTTCTACTTAGGAATAGATGGATCCTACTTGATAGTTACAGTATAAACTGTTTCTCATCACCACAGCTGCAAAAACAGCTCTGCCTCCTTTGTTCCACTGTGTAAAATGATGTCTCTCTGACCACATGCTTACTTTCAAAATCTGGGAGTTAAAGTTGACTCCTCCTCTTCCACCCCCATTTCCCTGAGCAATCAACTATATAATCCTATTTGTTACCCTGTGTAAATACCTTTTAGATAGAAACAGTTATTTTTAGATAGAAACAGTTATTTCCATTCTCACTACCAGAGCTTAAAAGAATCATCTGTTGTTCTCTAACTAGTTTCCTTGACTCCTGGCTTGTCCCTTCTTCTCTCACTATTCTCAACTCAGCAGCCAGATAATCCTCTTGAAAATAAGTTTTAGTATTGGAGTGTCATTTCTTGGGGCTTCCCAGATGGCGCTAGTGGTAAAGAACCCACCTACCAATGCAGGAGACGTAAGAGATGTGGGTTCAATCCTTGGGTCAAGAAGATTCCCTGGATTAGGAAATGGCAAACCACTCCAGTATTCTTGCCTGGAGAATCCCATGGACAAAGGAGCCTGGAGAGCTAGGGTCCATAGGGTTGCAGAGTCAGACATGACTGAAGTGACTTAGCACACAAAAAAGGCATTTTTTTAATATGTCTTCCCATTGCCCTCATGATAAAGTCTAAAATTCCATTCAAATCTTGTTAATTCCTTAGCTCTGACCTCCCTTGTTTCTAGCCATTCCCCACTCTTAACGCATGCTCCAGACGTATTAACATGTTTTCATACCCCTGCATCCTAACTCAGACTTTGTGGTTGAAACATTTCTTCTTCCCACTCCACATAAACTGGGTACCATCTAACCTTCAGTCTAATGCCAATTGAAATAACATTACTTTCAGTTCAGTTCAGTTCAGTTCAGTCACTCAGTCGTGTCCGACTCTTTGTGACCCCATGAATCGCAGCATGCCAGGCCTCCTTGTCCATCACCAACTCACACCCATCGCGTCGGTGATGGGTACTCTTATATCAATATGCTTATTGTGCAACTCAGTGCATTTCCTTCTTGATCATATTTGCCACACTTCACTTTAATTATATGTTTAGCTGTTTGTAATCCCCACTAGATTACAATGTTAGAGAAGAAAGAAGTGAGAACCTCTTTTTATTTATTGCCATATCTTTAAATATTTGGCACAAACATTCAATAAATTTTGGGGGTGCATGAGTAAATGAACAGGTGACAAAACTTTGTATTAGGAAAGATGTTCATGAATGAAAGTGGACATGTGTGTATATGGAGCTATAGAAAAGTTTTATTACATCTTTAGATAAATTCAACACAAAACACCATATGTAGCTTATCACCTGCTCTCAAAACCTAAAGTAAAAGATAGGGAAATAGTAACAAAAAATGAAGCAACAATGTAAAATAAGATGAAGTGACTACATAATACTGGTGTTTCTAAACACATTATATTCCACCAATAGACTAAACATATTCTCAAGTGAGAAAGAGGGAAAGAGAAAACCAAAACCATCAACCTGCTCCTCTGAACATGAATCTTTTATGGTATGAAATAAATCTCTCATTTGTGTGTGTGTGTTTTTTTCCTTCCCCAGTTAAAACTGGAAACCATTCCGATGATCTGGTAGAACAGATTTTAAGACTACACATGATTGTTTTAAGATCAAATGTATTCTGCATTTACATGGATGCTTGTTAACTTTTCTAATTCCGTAAGGCATCTTTATTTACCTTAGAGATTCTAGAAATTTGAACCGTGTGCTATGACAATAGTTTGACTAGCTTCAGTGATTATGCTTCTTTACTTATTAAATAAAAAATTAGAATTTGTAACCATTTCAGAATCATAAAATATAGTAACAATGGGAAGATAAGAAAATCAATTTTATAAAAATATCCTTTTTCAGCTTAATTAAAAGTTTTTAGAGTTCTACTATATATCCATGTGGGCTCCCCCTTTTATCTCAGTGGTAAAGAATCCACCTGCCAATGCAGTAGACATGAGATTGAACCCTGGGTCAGGAAGATCCACTGCAGGAGAAAATGGCAACCCACTCTAGTATTCTCGCCTGGGAAATCCCAAGGAAAGAGGATCACTAATGGGTTACAGTTCCTGGGGATGCAAAAGAGTTGGACATGACTTAGCAACTAAACAACATATATCCGTGCACACACATATACATATATAGTTTTTCATGGGGTTATACTTGTTTTTCATGGGGTTATACTTATATGTAGTTGCCAATATCAAACAGGATAGAGAAATATAATGACATATGATCAGTGTTTAGTCATTAAAGTTTTATTTGTCACAGTTTAATTATTAAGCCAGACCCACTAACAGTATTATGGAAACAAACTGTTTACCATAGAAACGAGAGTTTATACAAATGTGGCAAAGGTAGAAGAACAAAAGTGCCAAAGTAGCCAGTCAGAGATACTTTGTATACTATTTGATCCTGGTTGTTATATATAAACATAATTTCACGAGAAAAATCACTAACGATAATAACATGAAGTAATAATGGGTCTGATTGTCCAGTCTGTGAAGAAGGGTTTCGCATTGACATCTGAGAAATCTGTTGCCTCTGAGTAAGCTGCAGTCAAATATTAGTTAGAGGTTGGTTTGTGTTACTAGTGAACAGTGTGTGGGGCCAGAGATTGGAAAGACAAGGTAGAACAAGCCTTCTGAGCACATCTGCATTTGTGTATCACCCAGTCTGCCCTTCGTGACCATCTAAGAACAACAGCTTCCTCTTCACTTTTACCATCTAAAACATTGTATATATTCCTATTTTGGCCAGTTTCAACCCAGAACCATATAGAAAAGAGAACTTGAGAAAACAAAGGTCCTAGGCCTAGATGAGTTATTATCACCATTTCTAAACAAAAAGAAAATTACTGCTACCAAAAAAAAAAAAAAAGGGTCAATGGAAAATGGGAGAAGAAACAGCTCTTATTCTTTATGGAACAAGATTTAATTTTGGCACATCAACATTAATCTCATTAATGTGGTCATACAAATTTCCTTAGGTTGATTTCAAATACCAGTACTTTTTGCATGAACTACAGATAATTCATTAGCCATTATATCTTTTTCATTTAATTACTATTTAGCTCATACCAGATATGTTAATAAGTATTTGTGTATCAAACATGTATCAGGGATACAAGTGTAAACAAAAAGGCAGAGTTTCTTCATTCATGCAAATTAAGTGGAAAGAGAAAATAATAAAGAAATAGAAATGTAAGTTTCTTACAGTGATGCAAAAAGATAAGACTGCATAAGGAGTTTGAACATGAGAGGAACTAACATATCAGTTTTACAGAGCGGTGAAAGAAAAGCTCTCAGATATGACCCATACCAAAGGAGCAAGTAAGCTCTCTAGATAGGTGGCAAAGGAGCACTTTTGCCAAAGAGAGGAGCAAGAGTTAAAGCACCAGAGGCAGGGATATTTTTTTACATTCTCTATGGCTCAGCTGGTAAAGATCCGCCTGCAATGCAGGAGACCTGGGTTTGATCTCAGAGTTGGGAGGATCCCCTGGAGAAGGGAAGGGCTACCCACTCCAGTATTCTGACCTGGAGAATTCCACAGATTACACCCATGTGGTCACAAAGTCACAAAGTCAGACACGACTGAGCAACTTTAGTTTCACGCACTTATTTCTTCAAAACAATAATGTGGTTTGCAGCTAGGAAGGAAGGTAATGGAAAGATGACAAAGATGGAATAAGAATATGATAAACAAACACTGGAGGCAGACAGTGCTGCCTTTGGAGTCCATGTTATGAAGTATGGGATATTTGACACATGTACCTGATACAGTCAAGATTTTTATTTTAAAAGGATTAGTCTAGTTACCATGTGGAAAACTGAAAGATTGGGTTTGCCAAATATAGCAGGAGACTTGGTTTGTTTGCCTGCTTAGTTGCTCAGTTGCATCCAACTCTTTGTGACCCTATAAACTGTAGTCTACCAGGCTCCTTCGTCTATAGGATGCTCCAGGTAAGAATACTGAAGTGGGTTTCATTTTCTTCTCCAGGAGATCTTCCCAACCCAGGGATCAAACCTGTGTCTCCTGTACTGTAGGTGATTTCTTCACTGAGCCACCAGAAAAGCCCTGAATGGATCTAAATATATCCCATAAAGACCTGGAATCAAGCACTCTAGACTCCAAATTATTTTTAATAGACCCAAAATTCAGGTTTGTAGATAGATATCAAATAATTTGCAAAATAAGATTTTAAGGCTTAATACCCCTATTAGATATTTTCTTTAATTAGGCAGTACGTATTGCTTTATTTTTTCTCTCTAAAGAGAAAAAGTGCACAAAAAGGAAATTAGCTTAAACAGAGTACAGTATATGTCCATTTTTATTTTTTAAAAATGTATTTATTTATAATTTTAAATAATGGAAGCTAAAAGTGTTATATCTGTTATAGTTTGTGTCCTTTATATAAAACACCAGAACTAGCAATTCTACAAAGCATTGTCTCTATCTCTTGTGAAATTTATCTTGGCGCTAAATATAAGGGTTAAAAATAATAAAATAGAACCTAGCTATGGTTTTTACATCTTTTGTTATTCACCAATAGCAGTTTGATAAATATATCTTATATTTTAACTAGAACCTCCACTAGGTGCCTGGTTTCCAGGCCACATGAAACAATTTTGACTTTTCCACTGATGTAAATTATCCAAGCTAAAAGCCACCTGCTCTCCTGTGATATTTCAAACATAGTGCAACTGGTGAAAATGAAAGCAGTTGAAGTTATTATCAATTTAGCTGCCTTTATACTAGGCTAATTTGTATATATTTATTACCAGTTCTAAACTATAGCATAATTTTAATGTAATGTCTGCAGTTTTGTGGTTTATGCTTAATTGCACAGAAGTAGACCAGTAGTATGAATTAAACAGCTGTGTTTTTTGGTTGAGATCACTATGTTAATAAAATTATGAGTTTCTAAAATACTTTGTCAGATTGTAGTAAATTGAACTAGTTTTTCAGTTTACATAATCCTTTGAAAATGTATTACTTTGAACTTTAAAGAGTATGTGTCACCAGGCTCTACTTAAGCGTAAAAGAAAGCAAGCAATGCCTGTTCACATAGTGTTCCTGATTAGCCTCATCAAAAGCAACTCATTTAGAAAGTAAAGGTAGTCTTCACTAACTTCCTAGCTCATTAAGGCTGAAACAGTGGCACAGGAATATACCAAGCCCCCATCCTATTTATCGTCTGTCTGAAAACTACAATGGTTTATATGAAATATACACAGAGTAAAAATTGGCAGATAGAGATAATATATCTAATCATTGTTGCATATCCTAAATTGCTTCTTTTGTCAAGGTATAAAAAGTACTGCACAGAAAAAATTATCCATAAAAATATATTGAAGTAATTGTTTATACTTTCCTTTGCACAAGCCAATCCCTAAAGCTCAAATTAAACTCCTAAATATATACAACCCCAACAACTCTCACAAACACATATGACATAAACAGGGCAAAATAGTTATCACTGTAAAGTACTGAGCATATACCATTTACTATTTTAAAAAAAATAAATCAAAGTCAACTCCTGATATAAAAAAGTATCTAAAAAATTGACAAACTTCAATAATTTTAAATGCCCTCAAATGAAGTTTATACTTCTGAAATAGAATAAGGATAATTCTCTCTCTCTCCCCCACACTCTCTCTTTTAAATACACACATACTTGATGCCAGTCATGACATAGCTGTCCTTTAGTTTTCTGTTTCTATATATATATATATATATATATATATATATATATACACACACACACACACACACATATATATATCTACATATATAAAACACACACTCATATATGCATATATCTTTCCTGTGTGCCTAAAGTAACCACCTTAATTAAAACACATAAATAAAGTTAAAAGAGAAATGACCACATGGAAAAAAAAAACTACTTGTAACATATATTACACCAAATACTTAATATCTTACTATATATTTAAAAGACTCCTAAAAGTAGTAAGAAGAACACCAAAATCCTGAGTGAAAAACAGGCAGAGGAGAACAGATGGATACCAGAAAAGGAAAAAGCAAAACGTGTCTTAAATATATGAAAAGCAACGATCTCCTGGAGTAGGGAATGGAAACCCACTCGTGTTCTTGTCTGGAAAATTCCGTATACAGAACAGCCTGGTGGACTACAGTGCATGGAGTCACAAAGAGTCAAACAGGCCTAAGCAACTGAGCATGTTAGGCCTAGGAAGGGAGCTTTCTCTTCCCCCACTGCCCCAAATCTCCCCTTAGTAGATAGGGTCTTAAAGTTCTTCCTTCAGTTCTCCTGTGTTGGCATAGTTCCCTCTCCTCCAATATGAGGCTTTAATAAAATCTATTTTTATCTAGCAAATATATACCACTTAACCAGTCAATTCATTTTGCCCTATAGTTTCAATCTCCACCTTGGATTCCAAACATCTTTCTCATAGTGCATACCATTTCTCAGAGAGAACTTTAGGCTAACCTTGCAGGCCTTAATATCCTATAACACAAAAATGTCAGATCTTTAGTATTACAGAGTACTGGAGGAACACATTTTCACTCTCCTGGAAATGGGCAACTCGGATCTTTCTGTGTCCTAACAGACTCCTTCACTTAGTGATACAAAACAGAAGAGACTTACAAAGCTGGGAAAGGAACTCTGTAGATAAATAAATCTTCCCTGTTTTCCCTCCTTCTTTTCTTGCTGCCTGGAGGGCACCATATTCAGATCTACTCCTTGGGAGAGGGGCTCTGTGGGAGGGAGTCCTGACCAGTCCTAGGGCTGGAGAACAATGAACTTGGGCTCCATCAGACTCCCTGCAGCTCGGCTCACTCATACTACCAAAGCAGCACTTCCCACTGGAATTTGCTAGAGCCCGTGGTCTCCTCTGGTTCTGGGAAAATTTGACTCTATACTCACTCACTCAAAGAACCAAATACACTCAAGTTTCTCTCAAAAGTAGGCAGATATCATTTTAAAATCAAAAGTATATATAAAATAGATCACCAACAAGGACCTCCTCTATAGCACAGGGAAATACACTCAACATTTATAGTAATCCAGAAGAGAGGAGAACCTGAAGAAGCACGTATATGTGTGTGCATGTATAACTGAATCATTGTGCTTCACACCTGAAACACGATATTGTACATCAGCTATACTTCAATTAAAAAGCATGTCTCATTGCAATCTACAATATTGCTGTGATTGCACTTTGGTCCTGAATTCTCACCCTCACTTGTTTATCGTATACAATGAAAATTTCTATAAGAATTGTCCCACCTGTGCAGTTTTAATACTATTTCATAGCCAATGCGTTTCTCACAAATGTAGAAATTCTCATGTACTTTTGCTGAGTTCAATTTTTTAAAGCAATTTTTTTTTGTTGTCAATTTGTCAAAACAGACTATTAGTGTTAACCAAGTCAAATCAAATTTAAATGAATTTAGACAGCTAACACAGGAATATATTCATATGCAAAGCACACAATAGTCAAATCAGATAGAGAAGTTAACATAAGAAGTTTTGGAGAAAGAAAATCACATCAAGTGCAACTTAACCTAATTGACTGATTTTAAATCACTTTTATTTCAAAGTTAGATTTAATCTTCCAAAGATAGCTTTATTTCCACATAAAAATCAGAGCCCTTTGAATCTTTTTTTTCTTCCTTTTTTAATCCACTAGGTGGGTGAATTTCTGTCTGACAGGATTTCATTATCTTCTGCTTTGATTAGGAATCATTGTAATTTGTAGTACTTTCTTTACCTCCTTTGAAAGGACTTCAATTTTGTTGATTTAAAGATATGCTAATATCTGTTACAGGAATAATACTCTAAGGGGCTTAGAGCAGGTTCCAGTGTGGAGAAGATATTTTATTTTTATTCCCATCATATATCATCAATTTCTAAAGGGAGAGGCTAGCTAGAATTTTTTAATAATTCTTATAGAATCAATATCAGTCATTTTTATAATATTTAACAATATGAACAATTTTTGTTGAATGGCTAGCGTGTAATGAATGCTAAGTGCCCCACTGAAGTCATGTCAAAGTGTCTCTCTAATGCTAACACCAAAAAATTAAACAATTACACCTAAGGACTAACTATTCTGACTATTTGTGTGGGGTAGTTTTAATGGGACTTGAAATCTGTATTTGATAAATTGCTAAATGAAGTTTGAGAAATTGATGCATAAGGCATCAGTTAATTAAGATGAATATGATTTATCCAGGTAATGTGTGTACGAGGCCCAAAGAAATGTGAATAATTATATCTGTTCTGTCTATAATATACATAATTCATTTTATTAACATCTTTGTTCAGTTCCCATAACTTTCTTCTGCACAAATTCTACCCATTTTCCTTTTTTCTTTCTTATTTCATATTGATTTGTTGATATTATTTATATACATATATGTGAAAGGCTATGCATATAATGGTTACAAGTGAGTATTTGGACTTTTGGACCACTACCTGCATCTGAATCTCAGTTCTGCCATGCATAATCACTGTGACCCTGGACAAATTCTTTAGCATCTCAATGCTTCAGTTTCCTCATCCATAAAATAGGATAAATAACGGTATCAATCACACAGAGAAAATGTGATGGCAAAAATCATTAGTATACGCAAAATGCATAGAAAGAAATTTGTACATAGTAAACTGCTTATAAGTGATTGCTATTATGTTATTAGATAATAGACATTGATTTTAGTAGTGTGCATGGGTGCAAAGTATCTTCAGTCATGTTTGACTCTGTGACCCCATGGACTGTAGCCCACCAGATTCCTCTGTCCCTGGAATTCTCCAGGCAAGAATACTGGAGTGGGTTGCCACCCTCTCCTCCAGGGAATCTTCCTTACCAGAGATCAAACTCAGGTATCTTGTGTCTCCTGCATTGCAGGTGGATTCTTTACTGCTGAGCCACCGGGGAAGCCCAATTTTAGTGGCAGTCTGCACCCCTGTGAGTCTCTGATTCATATGTAAGTCACATCAGAAAACCAGCCAAATCTATGGCGTCCAGCGTGAAGGTGCACACCGAAGCGAGGGCAGTGAGTGTATGCGGCTGACAGCAATGGAGACCTTTCGTTCCTTAGAGGCACGCCTAAAGGCATTTGGGGTGGCCCAGAGCTTGATATGCTACTGCAAGCGTACTGCAATATAGACTCTAACAAACCTAGACTTCCTGCACTTCTGGGAATAGAACTATTTACATTTACACAAGGAAGCTTGGGAAGGCACCAAAATGTGCATATGGCATGTGCTTAGGCTGTCTTCAAGGGGTCCAAGCTGTGAGGCCTGAGGTTCTTGTGAGGTTGTAGTTCAGTCGCTCACTCATGTCCAACTCTCCGCGACCCCTTGGGCTGTATAGCCCGCCAGGCTCGTCTGTCCACGGGGTTTCCCAGGTAAGAATACTGAAATGGGTTGTCATTTCCTTCTCCAGGGGATCTTCCTGGCCCAGGGATCAAACCTCCTGTCTTCTGCATTGGCATGTGGATTCTTGACCACTGAGCCGCCAGGGAGGCCCTTTGGTGAGCTAGTTTAAAACACAAACAAACAAAACAACATGTCGGTGCATTGCGTGCCTGTGCACTGAATGAGTCCATGACAGGAGCCAGTATGCTTTCCTGAGGAACAGAAACATTGTGAAAGTGATGAAGGGACGAGCATAAAATCAGAGCCGAAATTTTAAAATAAAGCTTTTCTGAGTAACTAAACAATTTCAAAACTGACACAATAAGTTAAATGACCGTGGCAGCCCTTTCTTAGTTGTGAATGAAGTATTGGGCAGTCAGAGCTTTAGTCGCTCAACCACTTAGTCCTGTGGTATGGTCTGGGAATTGTTCCTTGAATCTTATAAGTATTACTTGATAAATACTTCCTGCTTAAATCTATGAGAGTGAAGTCTATTGAGTTAAGAGTAGGGAGGGTTACCAATATAGCAATTGACTTCAGAGGAAATTTCAGGAATTCAGCATTCAAAAAAAGGGGGGAAATCGGTGTTTTGAAATGGATCATCTCACTGAGTGAGTCGGAAGTCAGTGAGGAGAGAATGGATTAGTATTAGAGGATGAATGGGCTTCCCAGGTGGCACTAGCAGTAAGGAACCTACTTGCCAATGCAGGAGATCTGAGACATGCAGGTTCAGTCCCTGAGTCAGGAAGATGCCCTGGAAGAGGGCATGGCAACCCACTCCAGCATTCTTGCCTGGCAGTCTACAGTCATAAGGTTGCAAAGAGTTGGGCACAACTGAAGTGACTTAGCACGTGGTACACTGAGGAGGATTGCTGGGATTCCACAGCACACAATGACAAAACACTGACTTGATCACTCAGAACAAAGAGTGTGTTAATCTTTTGGGGATTTGGTGTTTACTACTTACACCATTTTAATGAGTATCAAAAACACCAAGGCTCTTTTGTACATAGATTGCTTCTAGCAGTCCTGGAGAGCTTAAAAATAATTTAACAGCTCAAAGTTTCAAATTATTACTTTGGCCATTATCAGATAAATAAGATTTTTAAGACATGCTTAAAACTTTTTTTTTTTTTTAATTTTGGCATTTAACAACAGGGCTTTCACAACACAGAACCTGCTGTTGTCAGTACTGAGTTTCAGGTAGAATCCACAACTGCTTTATGCCTCTTTCCTTAACCATTTATTCATTCAACAGATATCCCTAGCCAACTATATGAAAAGCACTAATACAGATGCTGCATCATAGAAATTAAAGAAATAGGTGAGTTGCCTACCTTCAAGCCTCAGAAAATAGATAAGAGGACAGGTATTAATAATAAAAATGAATCTGTCTAGAGAAACCAGGATGATAGGGTAAAGTTTTATGGAAAATGATCAGATAATGCCCTGTGATAGTACTGCATACTCTGCAAAGCAGACACCAAAATGAGATTAGATGAGCAAGAGATTTATTAAGGAAAATATCTGAGAAGAGATTAAGAGACAGAGCCAAGAAGGTAGAGAGTGCTTTCAAATCGCCTATGAAAGAGGGCCAAGGAAGAATATTTGATTTTTTTAAATCTTAGGTTACAGCAGGGCTTTTTTTTTTTTTTTTTTTTTTTGCAAAGTATGCTGAGCAGACATCTTTTCTAGCCAAAGTCAGCTGTATAAGGAGTTTCTTGTTCTGCTGGAAGGCTCAGCAGAGAGAATTCCAAATTCCCAGACCCTCAAACTCCACCAAGGCCTCCTCCTCTGGAAGAAACAGCTTCTCCCATTGCCCAGGTAGTCTCTTTCTGGCTTAACTAAAAGTTTTGAATACTCTCATGTCAGGAAGTGACAAAGAGAAGGTACCTGTTCCCTGGTTGCTCAGATGGTAAAGAATCTGCCTGCAATACAGGAGAACTGGGTTTGATCCCTGGGTCAGGAAGATCCCCTAAAGAATGGAATGGCTACCCACTCCAGTATTCTTGCCTGGAGTATGCCAAGGATCCTGACAGACCACAGTCCATGGGATCGCAAAGAGTCAGACATGACTGAGTGACTACACTTCCACTTTCCAGTTCAAGGAATTGGGTTGACTGGGGAGGTAATTCTAGGAAGCTGGATGGTAGAGCAGGAAGAGTAAGACAGGAGGAAAGCAAGCTTATTAAGGGTAGATTGCTGAAGTTATTACCATAGGCAACATGGGGTCCATCCAGCAGGAACTTTAAAACATGTATAGGACGCTTCCTAGAGTTGACCATTTGAAGAAAAGGAGGCTAAGGAATTTATATAGTTTTCCATTACTTATTCGTTGAGTAAGGATGGGTAACAATAGTAGAAGATAAAGTGAGAGATATTTAAAAGACTGAGACAATCACAAAGGGCCTCACAGGTCATTGCAAGGACTTTGACTTTTATTCTAAATGAAATGAACAGAAACTGCAGGATTTCACCAAGAGATGAGTGATAATATTTAAAAGGTGTTATCCAAAGCTGCTCTATCATTCTTCTGGTTCAGTGAGACCAGTTTTCATACATTTTTGTTTTCAAGATTTTCATCAACTACTGAATGTCCTGTGATTTTTTTGTCTTTCAATGTTAAATAAAGAATGAGTGACTATAGTTCCTAACCATACTTATTTTTCTAAATGAAAATATAGTATCTAACTCTTTGTGACCCCATGGACTGGATCTAGTCATCTGCCTGGAATTGGTTCCCAATTTACAACTGATTCTCTACTATATCATAAGAAT
Organism: Nanger dama; assembly: GCA_917880005.1. Lineage (NCBI taxonomy): Eukaryota > Metazoa > Chordata > Mammalia > Artiodactyla > Bovidae > Nanger > Nanger dama. The sequence continues at coordinate 99,886,295 of CAKJTW010000001.1, forward strand.
ATCTATTTTTTTTGTTCCCCATAGCTGGCTCTTAACACCACGTACATGGAAACAATGGAAACAGTGACAGACTATTTTCTTGGGCTCCAAAATCACTGTGGGTGGTGACTGCAGTTATGAAATTAAGATACTTTCTCCTTGGAAGAAAAGCTATGATGAACCTCAACAGCATATTATAAAGCAGAGACATTACCTTTGCCAACAAAGGTCCATATAGTGAAGGATGTTTTTCCCAGTAGTCATGTAGGAATGTGAGAACTGGGCCATAAAGAAGGGTAAGGGTCAGAGAATTGATGCTTTCAAACTGTGGTGTTGAAGAAGACTCTTCAGAGTGCCATGAACTACAAGGAGATAAAATCAGCTAAGCCTAAAAAAAAAAATCAACCCTGAATACCCATTAAAGGAGTGATGGTGAAGCTCCAATACTTTGGCCACCTGCTGTGAAGAGCCAACTCAATTGATACGACCCTGATGCTGGGAAAGACTGAAGGCAGGAGAAGGGCATGACAGAGGATGGTTGGATGGCATCACTAACTCAGTGGCATGAGTTTGAGCAAACTCCAGGATATGGTGAAGGACAGGGAAGCCTGGTGTGCTGCAGTCTCTGATGTCACAAAGAATTGGACATGACTGAGTGACTGAACAACAATGCCACATACGTTCTCTTGGCTACATCCTTTGAGAAATTTGACCTTTTCTATATGAAAAGCTGAGATTAATCAGCCTGTTTCCACTCCCCAGAAAATAAAAGACCCGGGGCTATTAAGTAACTTTCTTAATCCCTTTCTTTTAAGCTGGGGTCCTTTTAACTTACATAACTCACTTTAAAAGTTTTTGTAGGTTATCTATGTGTCAGGTAACAGACCACTGTACTTGAAAAAAAAAAAAAAATCTCTATTTGTTTTCCAGATAGATTTTTCTCTGTTTTTAATAGAGCTAGGTACTTAAATCTTTAGAGGTCTTAACAAAGAGTCTAAAAGTCAACACCTTAGATTTGATCTGATGCCATGACTCTGCTTTGATCATCATGACCCTGATGTCAAGTTTAGTTGGCGATGCTTTGGGTTTCATATTCCAGTTTTTAAAATTTATTTTAAAGAATCTGTCCTTTAGCTGAAGACAAACAGTTTTACTTCCCAGCTGATCACATTCTGGCCCATTTATATTCCCTCTTAAGTCTTCTTGCAAACTGCATCATTCTTCCTTTAGCTCATCTGTCTCTTCCTGGAACCTATTTATTTCAGGCAGTTGAAAAAAAGCGATAGACATTTTTAATCTTCTGCTTAGAAATAATACTGTGGGACTTGCCCGGTGGACCAGTGGGTAAAAATCCGCCTGCCAATGCAGGGGACATGGGTTCAATCCTTGGTCCAGGAAGAGTCCACCAGCCACAGAGCAACTAAGCCTGTTCATCACAACCACTGAGCCTGAGGGCCCTGAGTCTGTGGCCTAAAAAGAGAAGCAACAAGAAGACCGAGTCCCACAACAAAGAGTACACCCTCCTCAACGCAACTAGAGAAAGCCTGCACAAAGGGTCAAAGGCCCAGCATAGCCAAAAAAGAAATAAATATTTTTAAAAATCATAAAACCAATGACCATTAGTCCATTTCTGTCCCATATATTGTAGCTGACACTTTTGCCCTTTTTCAAATCATGTCATTTAATTGACACCTTTCAGTATACACAAAATTTGCTTAATATTTTTTCCAGGCTTTACTAACAGCACACTTTTATACCAACTATGAAAGTTTATTGACTAATGCTATCACACATTATAGGTGGGAATTAAGACACTGTTAGCTACATGTTCAGGGGCACTGAATGCACCAGTGCATGCATTGGACCTTTACACCCACCATAGTTTGTCCTGAGGTCAACCAATGGGAATGGAACACAGTCCTGCCCATCAGCAGAAAATTGAATTAAAGATTTACTGAGCATGGCCCCACCCATCAGAAGGAGACTCAGTTTCCCCCTCAGTCAGTCTCTCCCATCAGGAAGCTTCCATAAGCCTCTTATCCTCCATCAGAGGGCAGACAGAATGAAAACCATAATCACAGAAAACTAGCCAAACTGATCACAAGGATCACAGCCTTGTCTAACTCAATGAAACTAGGAGCCATGCCATGTAGGGCCACCCAAGATGGACGGATCATGGCTGAAAGTGAAGTGAAGTCACTCAGTAGTGTCTGACTCTGCAGCCCCACGGATTATAGCCCACCAGGCTCCTCCATCCATGGAATTTTCCAGGCAAAAGTAATGGAGTGGGTTGCCATTCCCTTCTCCAGGGGTTCTTCCAGACCCAGGGATCAAACCCAAATCTCCCTCATTGCAGGCAGATGCTTTACTGTCTCAGCCACCAGTGAAGCCCATAATCGTGGTGGAGAATTCTGACAAAACATGGTCCACTGGAGAAGAAAATGGTAAACCACTTCAGTATTCTTGCCTTGAGAACCCCATGAACAGTATGAAAAGTCAAAAATGTATGACACTGAAAGATGAACTCCCCAGGTCAGTAAGCGAGCAATATGCTACTGGAAAAGAGTGGAGAAATGACTCCAGAAAGAATGAAGAGATGGAGCCAAAGCACCCAGTGGTGGGATGTGATGGGTTATGGAAGTAAAGTCCAATGCTGTAAAGAGCAATATTGCATAGGAATCTGGAATATTAGGTCCATGAATCAAGGCAAATTGGAAGTGGTCAAACAGGAGATGGTAAGAGTGAACATCGACATTTTAGGAATCAGTGAACTAAAATGGACTGGAATGGGTGAATTTAACTCAGATAACCTTTATATTTACTGCTGTGGGCAAGGATCCCTTAGAAGAAATGGAGTAGCCATCACAGTCAACAAAAGAGTCTGAAATGCAGTACTTGGATGCAACCTCAAAAAGCCAGAATGATCTCTGTTCTTTTCCAGGGCAAATCATTCAATATCATGGTAATCCAAGTCTATGCACTGACCAGTAATTCTGAAGAAGCTGAAGTTTAATGGTTCTATGAAAAACTACAAAAACTTCTAGAACTAACACCCAGAAAAAATATTTTAATTATAGAGGACTGGAATGCAAAGAGCTATCTGAACAGGCAAATTTGGCCTTGGAATATGGAATGAAGTAGGTCAATGGCTAACAGGGTTTTTCCAAGAGAACACACTGGTCAGAGCAAACACCCTCTTCCAACAACACAAGAGAAGACTCCACACATGGACATCACCAGATGGTCAACACCGAAATCAGATTGATTTTATTCTTTGCAGCCAAAGATGGAGAAACTCGATAGAGTCAGCAAAAACAAGACCAGGAGCTGACTGTGGCTCAGATCATGAACTCCTTATTGCCAAATTCAGACTTAAATTGAAGAGAGTAGGGAAAACCACTAGACCATTCAGGTATGACCTAAATCAAATCCCTTACAATGAAGTGACAAATAGATTCAAGGGATTAGATCTAACAGACAGAGTGCCTGAAGAGCTGTGGATGGAGGTGTGTGACATTGTACAGGGAGGCAGGGATAAACACAATCCCCAAAAAAAAGAAATGCAAAAAGACAAAATGGTTGTCTGAGGAGGCCTTATAAATAGATGAGAAAAAAATAGAAGTGAAAGGCAAAGGAGAAAAGGAAAGATATATCCATCTGAATGCAGAGTACAAAGAATAACAAGAAATCCTTCCTCTGTGATCAATGCAAAGAAATAGAGGAAAATAATAGAATGGGAAGACTAGAGATCTCTTCAAGAAAATTAGAGATACCAAGAGAGCATTTCATGCAAAGATGACCACAATAAAGGACAGAAATTGTATGGATTTAACAGAAGTAGAAGATTTAAGAGGTGGAAGGAATACACAGAAGAACTATACAAAAAAGATTTTCATGACCCAGATATCCATGATGGTGTGATCACTCACCTAGAGCCAGACATCCTGGAATGTGAAGTCAAGTGGGCCTTAGGAAGCATCACTATGAGCAAAGCTAGTGGTGGTGATGGAATTCCAGTTGAGCTATTTCAAAACCTGAAAGATGACCCTGTGAAAGTGCTGCACTCAATATACTAGCAAATTTGGAAAACTCAGCAGTGGCCACAGGACTGGAAAATATTCATTTTCATTCCAATCCCAAAGAAAGGTAATACCAACGAATGTTCAAACTACCACACAAGTACACTCATCTCACATGCTAGCAAACTGCTTAAAATTCTCTAAGCCAGGCTTCAACAATACGTGAACCATGAACTTCCAGATGTTCAAACTGAATTTTAAAAAGGCAGAGGAAAAAGAGATCTAATTGTCAACTTCCCCTGGATTATAGAAAAAGCAAGAGAATTCCAGAAAAACATCTACTTTTGCTTAATTGACTATGCCAAAGCCTTTGGTAGTGTTGATCACAACAAACTGTGGAAAATTCTGAAAGAGAAGGGAATACCAGACCACCTGACCTGCCCCCTGAGAAATCTGTATACAGGTCAGAAAGCAACAGTTAGAACTGGACATGAAACAACAGACTGATTCCGAATCGGGAAAGTAGTACATCACCCTGATTATTTAACTTATATGCAGAGTACATCTTGCGAAATGCCAGAATGGATGAACCACAAGCTGGATTCACGATTGCTGGGAGAAATATCAACAACCTTACATACGCAGATGTCACCATCCTTATGGCAGAAAACAAAGAACTAAAGAGCCTCTTAATGAAAGTGAAAGAGGAGAGTGAAAAAGTTGTCTTAAAACTCAACATTCAGAAAACTAAGATCATGAGATCCCATCTCATCACTTCATTAAAAAGATGGTGAAGCAGTGGTAAGAGTGACAGACTTTCTTTATTTAGGGGGCTTCAAAATCACTGTGGATGGTGACTGCAGCCATGAAATCAAAAGACACTTGCTCCTGTAAAAAGCTATGACCAACCTAAACAATATATTAAAAAGCAGAGACATTACTTTGCCAACAAAGGTCCATCTAGTCAAAGCTATGGTTTTTCCAGTAGTCATGTATGGATGTGAGAGTAGGACTATAAAGAAAGCTGAGCACTGAAGAATTGATGCTTTTGAACTGTGGTTGGAGAAGACTCTTTAGAGTCCCTTGGACTACAAGGAGATCCAACCAGTCCATCCTAAAGGAAATCAGTCCTGAATATTCATTGGAAGGACTGATGCTGAAGCTGAAACTCCAATACTTTGGCCACCTGATGCAAAGAACTGACTCATTGGAAAAGATTCTGGTGCTAGGAAAGATTGAAGAAGGAGAAGATCTGGACAACAGAGGATGAGATGGTTGAATGGCATCATCAGCGCAATGGACATGAGTTTGAGTAGACTCTGGGAATTTTGATGGACAGGGAAGCCTGATGTGCTACAGTCCATGGGGTTGCAAAGAATCAGACATGACTGAGCAACTTAGCTGAACTGAACAGCAAGTATATTTGCTTCGGGTATTGACATATCCATTCCTATCATCATCATCGAAATTCATACAACAGTACATATTTTCAGGAAGTACTTTATACAATTTATCTCATTAAATATGCCAGAAACATTATAAAGTGATTTTTAAGAATATATTTTATGGTAGAGAAACTAGGAGGTTTAGAAAGTTTAAAATAACAAGCTCATGTTCACTCCAAAGCTTCCCCAAATTGTGTATAAGGTAATCTTCAGTAACCAATAAATAGCCAGTTGACAAATTCAAATAAAAATACAAAAAAAGAAAATTTTGTTTTCTTCTATGAACTTCCTCAGATCCCCTTGATAATCTCAATTCCTTTGTGTAAGAAAGAAACCAGTTCAAAGGTATATAAAAGTTATAGTCTCTAAAAGTACTAAATAGTCATGATTTGCAATTGTTTTTTACTAGAAGTGTTTAGGAAAGCATCCCAGCTGATGTGATGTGCACTGTGGTAGTTTTATCCTTGTCAGGAGATAACTGACATTGACAAATTTTCCCTCTTCCCTCTCTCATCCACATGGAATAACCAGTGGCAGAAAGTGTCAGAATGCAACATGCTGCTTTTGAAATCTTGTATACCACAGTCAAAATTAACAGAAAGGATCTTTATCACGTCTGAAAGGGACAGAGAAGAGAGCCCAGGAGAGTAAAACGGCTAGCAGCATCTTTACTAATTTTCCATTGCTTCTTCATTCAGTTCCATAAGTCTCCTGTTTGGGGAATACTCTAAGTACCAATTTCTGTATCAATTACCTAGTGCTATGTAACAAACTACAGTCATCCCTCAGTATGGGGTGGGTGAGGGGTGGCGGAGATTTGTTACCCTGTATACTAAAAACTGCAGATGCTGAGGCCCCCTCTGTAAATGGCATAGTACAGTTGGCCCTCCACATTTAGGAATATGGAGGGTTGGCTGTACTTTACCTGATGTACTAAAACAGTGGCTCCATCTGCTGCGCAGTTCTGGTTCACTTGCGCCTGCAGTTTGCTACCAGGACAGCAGAGGGGCAAGGTCACGGCTGGAGAGGTGGAGACTCCTTGTGTCTGCTAGAGGAACTGCTCACTCTCTATCAGGCTACTCAGGGTGTTTATACAGTGCTGGGAGACCTTCAAGAGCCACAAAGTAATAAGCACCAACTTATAAGCATTTTCAAATCTTTGTTTATGACCTGCTTACTAATGTCTGGTTGGTCAAGGAAAGCCAATACAGAGTCAAGGGCAGAAATTCTGTCTCTTGATAGGAAGGCAAGAGTTTGCAGCCAATTTTGTAGTCTAGCACAGGTTATATCACTCTCTGTGTGTCAAAATATATAATTATATATATATATAAAAAGCATATAAATAAAATTTAAAAGGGCAATATGTTTCTAACATCAATGCATATGTATTAAAGACATCCCTTATTGAAGTAATCATTATTTTATAAAGTTTATTAGCGTGAATTTAAACTTTGCATTAATTAATTTATCATTGATTCATTCATATACTATTCAAAGAGCTAATTTCACAAGCAGATCATAAGGGATTAGTACACTAAATGATTTGTAAAACTCAAGATATTTTCCTTAATGTTGTCCCACTTTCACCTTCAACATACACACTGGATGCTACTGAGTTCAAAGTTTTCCTCCTACAAGTAAATTCAAGAAATAAGAAAATAAAATTATGTTTTTCTTCCCCAAAAACTTGTTTGAAAGTAAATACTTCCATACAGTTGTGCTCATTTCACATGCTAGCAAGGTAATGCTCAAAATCCTTCAAGTTAGGCTTCAAAAGTACGTGAACTGTGAACTTCCAGATGTACAACCTGAACTTAGAAAAGGCAGAATCAGAGATCAAATTGCCAATAAACACTGGATCATAGAAAAAGCAAGAGAAATACAGAAAAACATGTACTTCTGCTTCATTGATTATCTTATAACCTTTGACTATGAGGATCACAACAAACTGGAAATTTCTTACAGAGATAGGAATGCCAGACCACTTTACCTGCCTCCTGAGAAACCTGTATGCAGGTCCAGAAACAACAGTTAGAATGGGACATGAAGCAACAGATTGGTTCCAAATTTGGAAACAAGTACATCCAGGCTGTGTGTTTTCACCTTGTTTATTTAACTTACATGCAGAGTAAATCATGTGAAATGCCAGGCTGGATGAATCACAAGCTGTAATAAAGATTGCTGGGGAAATATCAACAAGCACAGATATGTAGATGATACCACTCTAATGGCAGAAAGCAAAGAGAAACTAAAGAATCTCTTGATGAAGATGAAAGAGGAGAGTGAAAAGTTGGCTTGAAATTCAACATTCAAAAAACTAAGACCATGGCATCCAGCCCCATTCATGGTAAATAGATGAGGGAAACAATGGAAACAGTAGCAGATTTTATTTTCTTGGGATCCAAAATCAGTATGGATGGTGACTGCTGTCATGATATTAAAAAATGCTTGCTCCTTGGAAGAAAAACTATGATAAACCCAGACAGCATATTAAAAAGCAGAGACATCACTTGGCCAACAAATGTCAGTATAGTCAAAGTTGTGGTTTTTCAGTAGTCATGTATGGATGTGAGATTTGGACCATAAAGAAGGCTGAGTGCCAAAGAATTGATGCTTTTGAATTATGGTGCTCAAAAAGACTCTTGAGAATTCTGTGGAAAACAAAGAGATCAACCAGTCAGTCCTAAAGGAAATAAACCCTGAATATTCATTGGAAGGACCAATGCTGAAGCTCCAATACTTTGGCCATCTAATGCAAAGAGCCAACTAATTGAAGAAAACACAGATACTTGGAAAGATTGAAGGCAGGAGGAGAAGGGGGTGACATATGATAAGATGGTAGATGGCATCATTGACTCAATAGACTTGAGTTTGAGCAAACTCTGGGAGATAGTGAAGGACAAGGAAGCTTGCATACTGCAGTCCAGGGTATGGCAAAGAGTTGGGCCCAACTTAGAGACTGAACAATGAAGAGTTGCTTGTCTTTGTAATGTTTTCAGAAAAAACTAAATTTACTAAAATACATATATATATATATATATAGAGAGAGAGAGAGAGAGTATGGAGATAATTTACCCAGTGTTACAGAAATATATGGATATAAGTTTTCAATATTGAATGAAGAATTTTTAATATTGTAGACAAAGCTTTATTTAGTGTATAATTAATATTACAATTAATATCCCTTAGGACTATACAATGGAGGTGAGAAATAGATTTAAGGGATTAGATCTGATAGACAGAGTGCCTGATGAACTATGAATGAAGGTTCATGACATTGTACAGGAGACAGGGATCAAGACCATCTCCAAGAAAAAGAAATTCAAAAATGCAAATGGCTGTCTGAGGAGGCCTTACAAACAGCTGTGAAAAGAAGGGAAGTAAAAAGCAAAGGAGAAAAGGAAAGATATACCCATTTGAATGCAGAGATCCAAAGAATAACAAGGAGAGTTAAGAAAGCCTTCCTCAGCGATCACTGCAAAGAAATAGAGGAAAATAATAGAATGGGAAGACTAGAGATCTCTTCAAGAAAATTAGAGATACCAAGGGAATATTTCATGCAAATATGGGCACAATAAAGGACAGAAATGGTAGGAACCTAACAGAAGCAGAAGATATTAAGAAGAGGTGGCAAGAATACACAGAAGAACAGTACAAAAAGGTCTTCACGACCCAGATAACCATGATGGTGTGATCACTCACCTAGAGCCAGACATCCTGGAATGTGAAGTCAAGTGGGCCTTAGGAAGCATCACTATGAGCAAAGCTAGTCGAGGTGATGGAATTCCAAATGAGCTATTTCAAAGCATGAAAGATGACCCTGTGAAAGCGCTACACTCAAAATACCAGCAAATTTGGATAACTCATCAGTGGCCACAGGACTGGAAAAGGTCAATTTTTGTTCCAATCCCAAAGAAAGGCAATGCCAAAGAATGCTCAAACTACTGCACAATAGCACTCATCTCACACGCTAGTAAAGTAATGCTCAAAATTCTCCAAGCCAAGCTTCAGCAATATGTGAACCGTGAACTTCAAGATGTTTAGTCTGATTTTAGAAAAGGCAGAGGAACCAGAGATCAAATTGCCAAAATCCACTGCATCATCAAAAAGCAATAAAGTTCCAGAAAAACACCTATTTCTGCTTTATTGACTATGCCAAAGCCTTTAACTGTATAGATCACAAAAAACTGTGGAAAATTCTGAAGGAGATTGGCATACCAGACCACCTGACCTGCCTCTTGAGAAACCTATATGCAAGTCGGGAATCAACAGTTAGAAATGGACATGGAACAATAGACTGGTTCCAAATAGGAAAAGGAGTCCTTCAAGGCTGTATATTGTCACTCTGCTTATTTAACTTCTATGCTGTGTACATCATGAGAAACGCTGGGCTGGATGAAGCACAAGCTGGAATCAAGATTGCTGGGAGAAATATCAATAACCTCAGATATACAAACGATACCATTCTTATGGCAGAAAGTGAAGAAGAAGAACTAAAGAGCGTCTTGATGAAAGTGAAAGAAGAGAGTGAAAAAGTTGACTTAAAGCTCAACATTCAGAAAATGAAGATCAAGGCACCTGGTCCCATCATTTCATGGGAAATAGATGGGGAAACATGGAAACAGTGGTTGACTTTATTTTTCTGAGCTCCAAAATCACTGCAGATAGTGATTGCAGCCATGAAATTAAAAGACACTTACTCCTTGGAAGAAAAGTTATGACCAACCTAGTAGCATATTCAAAAGCAGAGACATTACTTTGCCGACTAAGGTCCATTTAGTCAAGGCTATGGTTTTTTCAGTAGTCATGTATGGATGTGAGCGTTGGACTGTAAAGAAAGCTGAGTGCCAAAGAATTGATGCTTTTGAATTGTGGTGTTGGAGAAGACTCTTGAGAGTCCCTAGGACTGCAAGGAGATCCAATCAGTCCATTCTAAAGGAGATCAGTCCTGGGTGGTCATTGGAAGTTCTGATGCTGAAGCTGAAACTCCAATACTTTGGCCACCTGATGCGGAGAGTTGACTCATTTACAAAGACCCTGATGTTGAGAAAGATTTAAGGCAGGAGGAGAAGGGAATGACATAGAATGAGATGATTGGATGGCATCATCAATTCAATGGACATGGGTTTGGGTGAACTCTGGGAGTTGGTGATGGACAGGGAGGCCTGGCGTCCTGCAGTTCATGGGGTCGCAAGGAGTCGGACATGACTGAGTGACTGAACTGAGCTGAATGAATATTACAAAGTATCAGCTGTGTTATGTAAATATTATAAAAATGTGAAATTGTAATATTGCAGTATAAATACTTTATACATTATTTATATCATTAAGAGTTATCACTAAAATGAAAGAACTCCAAATATACTTAATTCTTTTGTCACTTGACTAAAGATCCCCATTCCATTCCTTTAAATCTTGCTTCTTAATTTTCTGAGGCTGAAATTCTAACTGAATATAAATTACATATCTGAAACAGTTATTTAATAAAATAACTCTTTCCTCTGCTAAGACTCAAAGTCCTTTGGAAAACTTATCTTTTGCCCTTGGATAAAATTGAGTGGAATATTAGGTTCCCCACATTGTCCTAACTAAAGAAAAGGCGTGTAATTAAACTAGGTCAACCATAACACTGCAATAAAGTTTTTTATTTTTTCCCTTGTTTCATAAAAATAAAAGCCAGTGACAAAATTTTAATTAATAACAGTGAGTGTTAGTTGCTCAGTTGTGTTCAGCTTTCTGTGACTCCGTGGACTATAGTCCACCAGGCTTCTCTATCCATGGAATTCCCCAGGCAAGAACTGGAGTGTGTAAACATTCCCTTCTCCAGGGGATCTTCCCAACCAGGGACTGAACTTAGGTCTCCTGCATTGCACACAGATTCTTTACTGTTTGAGTGACCAGGAAGCCTTTAATATTAATAAGTTCCATATAAAAAAAATTGAAGTTATCAAAATGACGATTTAGTTGTCAAAATGACCTTTCTAAAAATCACACCCTAGCATTGCTTAGGCATTGCTCTTAACCAGTCTTCTCTGCACTCTTAATTTTTACTCTGATCTCAGAATTGTCATTGATCATAGGGTATCCATGTTGTAAGGATATTATGGCTGGTACTTTGTGTCCTCTATCAACAATAAACGAGCTGGAAAGAATAGATTCAAAAGACATAGCTTTAAACACAAATAAAATCAATACTCATCTGATCCAGTCAAGAAATAAAGGTGCAGGTCATTTATCATTCAACGCTCTTTTCACTGTACCTTTGGTAGGTACAAGGTTTTTGCTGTTGTCATGGAATTTGATGATTATGTTCAGTCGGAGAAAAGAAGAATCACACACTGGACAAGTTAATTCCCAAATATCCACTTTTAAAACTGACACAGAAATAGTCCACCTTTCCTTCCTTTTCTTTACTCATTCATTGGTAAAATATTGATTAAACAGTTACTATAGGCTTCCATAATTACAGGTGCCAGGCTCACAATGAACTAAACAGGCAGCCCCATGTCTGCAGAGCATGTATCTTGATGCTCGTTGGTGCTGACCACCTAAGTGACAGGGAACTCCTATCCTCGAGTTCCTCTCCTTCTGCCAATAATCATGTTTGTTTCCTCAGCTTCATACTCTTGAATTCTAAAAATTCCTTGAATAGGTCAATAAGTTCAATTACAAGGTCTTAGATGTCAAATTAAGTTTGTTCCTCGATGCTGGTAATACCTTTTTAAAACTTATTTTTAGTTGAATTTTTATACTGTATCCAATAAAAATTGTTTCTGTATACATATCCAGGCTTCTCTAATCCCCATCTTTACATGACCAAACCTACATCAACAAGTGATATATGTCCTACTCAGAATACAGATTAGAAACTGGTAAAACAGGTTAACTCTGGAAATACAAATTTGAGATCCTTAAGGAAGAGTATGCAGTCTGCAGAGAAGCAAGAATAAAATCCTGCTGAACTAAGTATCAGAGAGTGAAATGATAAATAAGCAAGAGAAATTAAAAGGACTAGAAGAAGATTGGAATCCAGGGTCTGGGAGACTAAGGGAAGTTAATTTTGAAAAGCAGGGAAAATAATGTTAAATGTTGTAGAAATTGACATCTGTAAGCATGCATTAATCCCATTTGCTTAGATCATTCTTTTGTTCCTAATTGATCAGCTTGTTCTTTTTGTCAGTAAAAGATTTCCAGGAAAGTGATTAACTAAAAGTATAAACATCCTTCCCTGAAACCCACTCCAATATTCTTGCCTGGAGAATCCCATGGACAGAGGAGCCTGGCAGCTTACAGTCCATAGGGTTGCAAAGAGTCAGACATGACTGAAGTGACTTGGCATGCACGCATAAACATCCTTGAGCTGGAAGTAAGAAGTAAATAGAAGTAAGTAAGAAGTAAGAAGTACTTAGTTCAGTTCTTATTCACTTAGTAAAGGTGCTAAACATCTATGAATCTGTTTCCCAATCTTCAAAATAGTCTATATGAGATCTATTCCAGTGAAATGTTTCTGTGAAGATCAGATTGGCATATATATGAACATATTTGTAAAATATAATATGACTTATAAAAGATATTTATGCTTTATAACAAAAGGTGTGTTTTTTTTTTAGCTACAGATCTTTTTACTCTCTCATCTGCTAAAGTTTAAATTAATTTCCTTTCATTTATTTAATCAGATTGAATGCAGAATTTGCACATGAGAAGGGATCTGATATAATCTTTAAGACTCTCCTCAGAAAATTATAATCAAGCAAACCATAATTTTTGACTATAGAAATGCGATGGAAATTCACACAAGGACATTATCCTGAAATAACCTCTGGGAGACAAGAAGGTGAGACAATATTTACAAATTACTTAGTATTCAGACTCCTTCTTGCAAGAGCACAGGAATCACAACTAACTGCTGAGCAACCATTGATGGAAAAATGCTGGAACCTGCCAAGAAAGATATCTTACATCCAAAAACAAAGGAGAGGCCAGTGAATGCATAGCAATAGAGTCAAATCCAATACCTGCCAGGTAGGTGCCCCACAGACTGGAAGACAATTAGTCCACAGAAGTTTTCCCACTGGAGTGATGGTTCTGAGTCCTGCATTGGGCTTCCCAACCTGGCGGTCTGGTAACAGGAGGAGAGGACCCCAGAGAGTCTGATTTTGAATGACAGCAGGATTGCATGACTTCCACACGACTGGGGAAGCAGAGACTCCACTCCTGGGGGTGGGGGAACACACACAAGTCTTGTGCGCACCAGGACCCAGGGCAAAAGGCAGTGACCACGTAAAAGTCCAGACCAGACCTACCTGCTAGTGTTGGAGTGTCTCCTGCAGTGGTGGGGATGGCATGTGGCTCACTGAGGGGACAAAGACACTGGCCTCAGCAATTCTAAGTAGTGCCCCCTGGCACAAGCCCACCCAGAAGCCACCATTAGCCCCACTGAATAGCCTGTAGGCTCCAGTGCTGGGCCACCTCTGGCCAAACAACCAAGCAGGAGGGAACACAACCCTACACATCAGCAGACAAACCAGTTAAAGTTAGAACATAAAAATTAGAACATCCTTTAAGACCGTATAAAAAAATCAGCTTGAAATGGATTAAAGAACTAAATGTGAGACCAAACACCTATAAAACTACCTTAGAGGGAAACATAGAACTTTCTCTGACATAAGTAGAAGCAATATTTTTAATCCATCCCAGAGTAATGGAAATAAAAACAAAAATAAACAAATTGGACCTAATTAAATTCAAAAGCTTTTGGGAGAAACTATTAGCAAGTGCTGTGACTGATGAGGGATTAGTTTCCAAAATTTACAAACAGCTCATGGAGCTCAATAACAAAAACAAAACAACCCAATCAAAAACTGGGCAGAAGATCTAAATAGATACTTCTGCAAAGAAGATACGCAGATAGCCGAAAACATTGAAAAGATTTTCAATATTGCTTATTATGAGAGAAATGCATATCAAAACTACAATGAGATATCATCTCACACCATTCTAAGTGGCCATCATCAAAAAGTCCACAAACAATAAATGCTGGAGGGAATCTGGAGAGAAGAGGACCCCCACACACACACACACACTATTGTTTGTAATGTAAATTGATACAGCCACTATGGAGAACAATATGGAGGGTCTTTAAAAAAGCTAAAAAAGAACTATTATATGATCCAGCAATCCCACTCCTGGGCATGCATCTGTAGAAAAACATGATGCAAAAGGATTCATGCACCCCAGTGTTCATTGCAGCACTGTATACATAGCCAAGACATGGAGGTGAGGTGAGGTGAGGTGAAGTCGCTTAGTCGTGTCCGACTCTTTGCGACCCCGTGGACTGTAACCTACTAGGCTTCTCTGTCCATGGGATTCTCCAAGCAAGAATACTGGAGTGGAGTGCCATTTCCTTCTCCAGGGGATCTTCCCGACCCAGGGATCGAACCCAGGTCTCCCGCATTGGGGGCAGATGCTTTAACCTCTGAGCCAAGGAAGCTCAACGTAAGTGTCTATTGACAGAGAAGTATATAAAGAGGATTCCATACAATGGAATGTTACTGAGCCATTAAAAAAGAATGAAATAATGCCATTTGCAGCTACATGGATGGAACTAGAGATTGCCATACTGAGTTAAGTCAGACATAAAGAGAAATTTGTATGATATCAATTATAAGTGAAATCTAATAAGAAATGAACTTACAAAGCAGAAACAGATTCAAAGACTTAGAGGACTAACTTATGGTTGTGTGGATCACAATAAACTGTGGAAAATTCTGAAAGAGATGGGAATACCACCACCTCTTGAGAAATCTGTACGCAGGTCAGGAAGCAACAGTTAGAACTAGACATGGAACAACAGACTGGTTCCAAATAGGAAAAGGAGTACTTCAAGGCTGTATATTGTCACCCTGCTTATTTAAATTATATGCAGAGTACATAGTAAGAAACACTGTACTGGAAGAAACACAAGCTGGAATCAAGATTGCCAGGAGAAATGTCAATAACCTCAGATATGCAGATGACACCACCCTTATGGCAGAAAGTGAAGAAGAACTAAAAGCCTCTTGATGAAAGTGAAAGTGGAGAGTGAAAAAGTTGGCTTAAATGTCAACGTTCAGAAAACGAAGATCATCCCATCACTTCATGGGAAATAGATGGGGAAACAGTGGAAACATTGTCAGACTTTATTTTTGGGGGCTCCAGTATCACTGCAGATGGTGACTGCAGCCATGAAATTAAAAGACGCTTATTCCTTGAAAGGAAAGTTATGACCAACCTAGACAGCATATTCAAAAGCTGAGATATTACTTTGTCAACTACGGTCCGTCTAGTTAAGGCTATGGTTTTTCCAGTGGTCATGTATGGATGTGAGAGTTGGATTGTGAAGAAGGCTGAGTGCTGAAGAATTGATGCTTTTGAACTGTGGTTTTGGAGAAGACTCTTGAGAGTCCCTTGGACTGCAAGATCCAACCAGTCCATTCTGAAGGAGATCAGCCATGGGATCAACCCTGGGATTTCTTTGGAAGGAATGATGCTAAAGCTGAAACTCCAGTACTTTGGCCACCTCATGTGAAGAGCTGACTCACTGGAAAAGACTCTGATACTGGGAGGGATTGAGGGCAGGAGGAGAAAGGGACGACAGAGGATGAGATGGCTGGATGGCATCACCGACTCGATGAACATGAGTCTGAGTGAACTCTGGGAGTTGGTGATGGACAGGGAGGCCTGGCGTGCTGAGATTCATGGGGTCACAGAGTCGGACATGACTGAGCAACTGAACTGAACTCAACTGAGGGAAGAATGGGGAAAGCGATAGTTAGGGAGTTTGGCACTGACATGCACACACAGCTATATTTAAGATGGATAAATAACAAGGTCCTACTGCAGAGCATAGGGGCCTCTACTCAATATTACAAACAGCCAAATGGGAAAAGAATACAAAAAGAATAGATACATGTATATGTATAATTGAATCCCTTTGCTGCATATACCTGAAACTAACACAATATTATTAACTATACTCAATATAAAATAAAGTTTAAAAGAAGATTGAAGCAACAAAAAAATAAAATTTTTGTCAGATAATTCTGACAACATGAACAACAAAAAAGACCTAAGTTTCACAAGAAAAGAACAGTCATTCAAGATTTTAAGAAAGTGTCCATTAATACCTGCTCTGGTGGAAGTCACTCAACAACCAGCTCACACTATGCAACACAAGTACGGAGGACTCTAGAGACAGCTGCCTGCATACACTGCTACCTGAACGTGCAATTTTGGACATATATCTCTTGATACAGCTATGTGTTGTGGTATTCTTCCTTGTGATTAAGGTAGGACCTATGCTTATGCATCAAATAAAGCCATGTTTTAGCATGTGAAATTTTAAAAATAGCAAAAAGGAGTTACCTTAGCAAAGTCCAAAATAAACGTATCAACACAAAACTTGAGAAACATTTGCAATAATCTACCTTTGAATAATCAGCTGTTCACTGCATTTTTCAGTCTTCCTATTTCACATAGAAAATGAACTTAAATCACAATATTTTGGCTTAAATGGATATAAAAGAACTTTCAAACAGTCATTACAATATTTTTAAGCTAAAAAAGTAATATTTATTTTTTTAATTATGTTATTGAAAATAACGTAAAGGATTAACTGCCCTTATTGAAACACCATTTAGGAAAGCAGCACCAATTGTTTGAGCGACCTCATGTATTCCCTGGTGGCTCCAATGATAAAAATTCTGCCTTCAGTGCAACAGATTTGAATTTGATCCCTGGGTCAGGAAGATCCCCTGGAGACAGGAATGGCAATCCACTCCAATATTCTTTCCTGAAGAATTCCACAGACAGAGGAGCCTAGTGGGCTACAGTCGATCAGGTCACAAAGAGTTGAACACAACAGAGAGATCAACACACACACCCAAGGCTAAAAACTTCATACCATCTTTCTTCCAAAGTGAGTGTAACTAAAACCTAAGTCTCTAAATTTCACTTTGTTGAAAGTATTCTCAGAGCACATATATAGTTGAATATATTTGTGTTATGTGCACACATGGTATTTGCAACACATGTATACACATTTAGAATCTTAGCATTTTCTAGTCCCTTTTCTCATTCCTGCCATAGACTGCGGAGTTGTTTTCTCAAAGCAAACTTATTTCCTCCAGATCTTTATTCTGCTCAGTCCATCACCTCCCTCACATCCTGATAAAAAGTCACCTACTTCAACTTTTCTTACTTGACAACCTTATCTAAATAGAATCCAGAACTTAAAGAACAAGTCTAACCTAGTTTTTCAGGATAATTTTTCACATGAAGACAACTGAGTTTTCTCTTTTACAGGATAAACATCCACTGGTTTTGTGTATTCTCGTCATTCCTGTAACTGTCCTCCAAATGTTTTCCATTTTATCATCATACTTTTTATTTCCCTGCCTAACACTCAAAAGATACACTACCCCCTTCGTGGAAGAGGTTATGCTTCTATTAAAGTACTTGCTAGCATGTTTGGCCATCACCTTTTACTATTTATTCACGCTAAACCTACTGGAAATATAAATACCTAAATTTCATGTGATTCTACTGAGGCATCGTGTCCTCCTAGATTTTGTAGTTATTTCTGGAACTCTGGTTTCAGACTCTACATGGATATATATTAAGTGTGCTATGTTTGGCTCATATTTGACACTCCAAAATATGTCTCTTTGGTATAAGGATTAATTTAAGCTGATTATTTTTAAGAAACAGAAGATTTAACAAGTCTTTCTTTTGACCTCCCTTTTAGATGCCTAAAGAATTAAGACGAAGGGGCTGTTCCAAGAAGACGGCCAGCATCCAGAGATAACTACAAAGAATACAGGCTCATCGTGGCCAGGGAGAAACCAGAGTCTCCTCTGCCCCATGTTTCTGCCTGGCCCAGGAACATTCCTTTACCAAAGATCCTTTTTTTCCTGTCTTCGTATGAATTGCTTTCCTCTGAGGTCCCAAACCACTTCCCCAACATTCTCTGTTTTCTTTAGCTGAAGATGGTATTTCATGGGATGGCTTTGGTTATTTTGGTAAGTTTCTCAGCTTTCTTAGGTCTCTCCCATGTGTACATGAGGTATATACATGTTAAAATTTTGTTTTTCTCCTGTTAACCTGTCTCATGTAAATTTAATTCTTAGACTTATCAGAAAACCCTAGAAGGGTAAAGTTGTTTTGTTTTGTTTTGTTTTTCCCTCCCAAAACTCTAATTCTGCCCTCATGACCTGATCATGTCCCAAAAGTTTCATCTCCAAATACTCACACTGGAAATTATATTTTAACATATGAATTGAATAAGCATTCAGTTTGGCATTAATGTTTGATCCTGAAATTTTAAAACAACAATAGAGTTAGTCAACTTATCAGCAAACTCACTACTATCATATGCTAGGCAAAATAAACCACTAATTTTCATATAATATTTTTAATAGCATCAGAAATAACTGGCTTACAAATACATACATATATACGTACACACACACATACACACAATTTTGTCACTTGGGATTCACCAGTCAGCACTCACATATACTCTGCATGTCGGCTGTTTTAGCTTCTTCCGTTCAGGCCTTAAGAAATTCTTCTCCATATCTCTTCCTATCAAGTCCTCATAAGAAAACTATATCTGAGTGTCATGAAGGTTTGCAGATGGTATTGCTGTCATTGTTGAAGACAAATACTATTTTGCATTGTAGAGAGGACTTGGGTGATGGAAGTGCTTAGATAAGAGAAAAGGCAATTTAATTAACTTGTCAAATCATTCCTCTCAGATAGTGAAAATGTAATAGATACTTGCATAATGAGGTACAATATCAACCATCTGCCTCCTTTTTTTTCTTGGGGCCCAGTGTGTGATACCAAGGTACCCACAAGTTGGTACAATAGTCACAAGAATAGCATGCAGGGACTGATAAATATTTTTCAATATTAGATATGCTGTTCTGTTTTTAAATGTGTGTATTATAATTTAGACATAATATGCATGAAATAGGTATTACAGTTCTCCAAAGAAACAGAATCAATAAAATACATATAAAGAGAGAGAATGACAGAGGGAAAAGGAATTTGTTAGAAAGAATTGGATTATGTGGTTACAGAGGCTGACAAGTCCTGAGATCTACAGGTTGAGTGGCAAGCTGAAAATCCAGTTTGCCAATATTTCCATTGGAGTCCAAAGGCAGGAAAAAATAATGTCACAGATTAAAGACTAAGAAACAGAAGCAAGAAATCAAGGAATCCTTGCTTACTTGGAAGAAGTTCAGCTTTTCTTTTATTCAAGAATTCAACTAATTGGATGAATCCTAACCACAATAAAGAAGGCAGCCTGCCTTACCCAATAAGCAGACATTTTGTCCTATCCAAAGTGTCCACTGAGATATCTGGTCCATGCCAAAAGGCCATTAAAATTGGTTCCATAAGAAATGCTCATAAACATAATTGATCCATGCCAAATGGCCCTTGATATTTTATCCTGTCAAAAACACTCACACTTAGAAAGCATCCTCAAGTTCAAGTAGCCCACATAGTTTATTAATACTATTTGTCTAAAGGATTAATGCACAAAAGATAATATCACACTTTGTTGGTCCAGTGATTATGCTGTGGCTGTATTCCATAAATAACCCTTCTTGCCTCTATAGCCTAGTTGGTAGCAGCACATGGGTTTAGGTAGATGGATTAGAGTTTGAGCTTGCACAAGAGTGAGATTCTTCCCTCACTAACAAGTATTAACTATGAGTACCAAAAGCAGTCCTATAGACAGAGGAAAAAGGACTACAGACCAACAGTATTAATAAACTTTGTGGGCTACTTGAACTTGGGAGTGTTTTCTAAGTGTAGGTGTTTTTGGTGTTTTTCCTTCTCTGGGGCAGAATGACAGGACTGGGAGTGGGGAGAGCACACACTTGAAGGAATGGAGACAGTTTGGACCTGATGTCATGGCTTCTGGCCTACAGCTTGGGAGGCACCCCTGACCCTGATAAGTGTGGTGATGCCAATGAGTAGCAGGGAAGCCCTGCTCACAGCTGGCTCTGGCCCCACCTCCCAGGAAGGTGGTAGCTGCCAGCACACTGCATGCCAACACAGAAACATGACTCATACCACCTCATTTCCAGCTCACGTCCAAAGACACAGGGCACGTGCAGACTGTATAGGGACATTCCCGCATGAGGATGCCCCCTCAAGGGTGTCACTACCAGATAACTATTTCACCTAATTTCATAGAGAAGATTAAGCAAAATGAAAAGACAGAATTCTGTCTTAATTGAAAGAGCAAGATAAATGCCTGGAAAAAAAAATAATGAAAAAGAAATAATATTTTACCAGATAAAGAATGCAAATTATTAACAATAATACCAACTGAATTAAGGAAGATAATACATGAACATTGAGACTTTTAACAAAAAGCTAAAAAATATGAAGAACTAGATGGAACTGATGACTAATAACTGAAGTGAAAAACATAGCAGCAGACTGGGTGACATAGAACAACACATAGCTAATGTGAAGGATAAAATAATACAAATCACCCAATCAGAACAACAAAAAGAGGAACCAGTGCTAAATAATAAGAACAGTTAAAGAGATCTTTGGTATATTCCTTCTATCTCCACTTTCAGTAAAGTTTTATCACAAAATAAAGTTGAATATTTTCAAAAGCTTTTTCTAGATAATGTTTACTGAACTTAAAGAGCTTTGTTTTATGAAAATACTTAATAAGACAATTAAAATGTCTAAAATGAAATAAAACATTTGTTATCATTTTAATTTTTATTTAATCTTATTTAAAATTTCAAATATAATTTATAATATTCATTTAATTTTATTAAATGGTATGAATATCTTAGTAAAATTATTCTTTGAAAATATAAATGCAATAAAATCAATTTTATTGACTTCTACATTTAATCTAACTTTACTGAAATTATTACCAACTTCAGTTCAGTTCAGTTCAGTTCAGTTCAGTCGCTCAGTCGTGTCTGACTCTTTGCTACCCCATGAATTGCAGCACAGCAGGCCTCCCTGTCCATCAGCAATTCCCAGAGTTCACTCAGATTCATGTTCATCGAGTCAGAATGGATTGGTTGGATCTCCTTGCAATCCAAGGGACTCTCAAGAGTCTTCTCCAACACCACAGTTCAAAAGCATCAATTCTTTGGTACTCAGCCTTCTTCACAATCCAACTCTCACATTCATACATGACCATAGGAAAAACCGTAGCCTTGACTAGACGGACCTTAGTCGGCAAAGTAATGCCTCTGCTTTTGAAGAGGTGATCTAGGTTGGTCATAACTTTTCTTCCAAGGAGTAAGCATCTTTTAATTGCATGGCTGCAGTCACCATCTGCAGTGATTTTGGAGTCCCCCAAAATAAAGTCTGACACTGTTTCCACTGTTTCCCCATCTATTTCCCATAAAGAGATGGGACCAGATGCCATGATCTTCTTTTTCTGAATGTTGAGCTTTAAGCCAACTTTTTTACTCTCCTCTTTCACTTTCATCAAGAGGCTTTTTAGTTCCTCTTCACTTTCTGCCATAAGGGTGGCGTCATCTGCATATCTGAGGTTATTGATTTCTCCTGGCAATCTTGATTCCAGCTTGTGTTTCTTCCAGTCCAGCGTTTCTCATGATGTACTCTGCATAGAAGTTAAATAAGCAGGGTGACAATATACAGCCTTGATGTACTCCTTTTCCTATTGGAACCAGTCTGTTGTGTCATGTCCAGTTCTAACTGTTGCTTCCTGACCTGCATACAGATTTCTCAAGAGGCAGATTAGGTGGTCTGGTATTCCCATCTCTTTCAGAATTTTCCACAGTTTGTTGTGATCCACACAGTCAAAGGCTTTGGCATAGTCAATAAAGCAGAAATAGATGTTTTTCTGGAACTCTTTTGCTTTTTCGATGATCCAGCAAATGTTGGCAATTTGATCTCTGGTTCCTCTGCCTTTTCTAAAACCAGCTTGAACATCAGGGAGTTCATGGTTCACGTATTGCTGAAGCCTGGCTTGGAGAATTTTGAGCATTACTTTACTAGCATGTGAGATGAGTGCAATTATGTGATAGTTTGAGCATTCTTTGGCATTGCCTTTCTTTGGAATTGTGATGAAAACTGATCTTTTCCAGTCCTGTGTGCACTGCTGAGTTTTCCAAATGTGCTGGCATATTGAGTGCAGGACTTTCACAGCAATATCTTTCAGGGTTTGAAATAGCTCAACTGGAATTCCATCACCTCCACTAACTTTGTTCATAGTGACGCTTTCTGAGACCCACTTGACTTCACATTCCAGGATGTCTGGCTCTAGATCAGTGAACACACACATACCATCATGATTATCCAGGTCATGAAGATCTTTTTGTACAGTTCTTCTGTGTACTCTTGCCACCTCTTCTTAATATCTTCTGCTTCTTTTAGGTCCATACCATTTCTGTCCTTTATCAAGCCCATCTTTGCATGAAATGTTCCCTTGGTTTCTCTAATTTTCATGAAGATGAAAGGTTGTTGTTGAATCACAATGCCGGGATTCTTGGCCCCCGGAGGACAAGAATTCAATCCGGGGCCAGAGATGAGGCTTGATTGCTCAGAGCTTTTGTGTAATAAAGTTTTTTAAAGTATAAAGGAGACAGAGAAAGCTTCTGACATAGGCATCAGAAGGGGGTAGAAAGAGTACCCGCTTGTTAGTTTTAGCAATGAGTTTCTATATCCTTCAACTAATCCAAAGAAGGTTTGGAGGTTGTGAAGACCTCACCAGACCTACTCCCATAATTTACATTTGAAGATAACAGAATTAGCCAGAAGGTTTAATCCAGAGACTGTCCTCAGGCAGAATACATAATACATTGCTGTTATATAATCCTTGTAAAGAGAAGGTTTAATCCAGAGACTGCCCTCAGGCAGAATACACTGTTGTTATATAATCCTAAGGAATGTAGAGAAATAAGTTTGTCCTTTCTTCCTCCTTGAGAATTCCAGACCCCTCTCTCCTTGGGGACCCCTAGACTTCTTATCAACCTGCCTAGGAAATGACTCTCAAAGAGATCTCTAGTCGTTCCCATTCTGTTGTTTTCCTCTCTTTATTTGCATTGATCACTGAGGAAGGCTTTCTTATCTCTTCTTCCTATTCTTTGGAACTCTGCATTCAGATGCTTATATCTTTCCTTTATCCTTTGCTTTTCACTTCTCTTCTTTTCACAGCTATTTGTAAGGCCTCCTCAGATAGCCATTTTGCTTTTTTACATTTCTTTTCCATGGGGATAGTCTTTATCCCTGTTTCCTGTACAATGTCACAAATCTCATTCCATAGTTCATCAGGCACTCTATCTATCAGATCTAGACACTTAAATCTATTTCTCACTTCCACTCTATAATCATAAGGGATTTGATTTAGGTCATACCTGAATGGTCTAGTGGTTTTCCCTACTTTCTTCATTTTAAGTCTGAAATGGTAATAAGGAGTTCATGATCTGAGCCACAGTCAGCTCCTGGTCTTGTTTTTTGTTGACTATATAGAGCTTCTTCATCTTTGGCTGCAAAGAATATAATCAATCTGATTTCGGTGTTGACCATTTGTTGATGTCCATGTGTAGAGTCTTCTCTTGTGTTGTTGGAAGAGGGTGTTTGCTATGACCAGTGCATTTTCTTGGCAAAATTCTATTAGTCTTTGTTCTGCTTCATTCCGCATTCCAAGGCCAATTTTGCCTATTACTCCAGGTGTTTATTGATTTCCTACTTTTGCATTCCAGTTCCCTATAATGAAAAGGACATCTTTTGGGGTGTTAGTTCTAAAAGGTCTTGTAGGTCTTCATAGAACCGTTCAGCTTCAGCTTCTTCAGCATAGACTTGGATTACTGTGATATTGAATGGTTTGCCTTGGAAATGAACAGAGATCATTCTGTCGTTCTTGAGATTGCATCCAAGTACTGCATTTCAGACTCTTTTGTTGACCATGATGCCTACTCCATTTCTTCTGAGGGATTCCTGCCCACAGTAGTAGATATAATGGTAATCTGAGTTAAATTCACCCATTCCAGTCCATTGTAGTTTGCTGATTCCTAGAATGTTCACATTTACTCTTGCTATCTCTTGTTTGATCACTTCCAATTTGCCTTGATTCATGAACCTGAGATGGGCAGGTCATGGTGGAGAGGTCTGACAGAATGTGGTCCACTGGAGAAGGGAATGGCAAACCACTTCAGTATTCTTGCCTTGAGAACCCCAAGAATAGTATGAAAAGGCAAAATGATAGGATACTGAAAGAGGAACTCCCCAGGTCAGTAGGTGCTCAATATGCTACTGGAGATCAGTGGAGAAATAACTCTCCAGAAAGAATGAAGGGATGGAGCCAAAGCAAAAGGAATACCCAGCTGTGGGTTTGACTGGTGATAGAAGCAAGGTCGATGCTGTAAAGAGCAGTATTGCATAGGAGCCTGGAATGTCAGGTCCATGAATCAAGGCAAATTACCAACTTAGAAAGTTTTAATGAAATTATTACCGAATTTGAAAACATTCAATATAACTACATTTTTTTTTCTTTAAATAATTGATAATGAGGCATTTAACATTTGGAAAAAGAGTAATAACAAATATCAGAAAAGAAAAAGTCTAAAAGAAAAAAAAGTCTTTAAATATGCAGTCTTATTATATTTTTTGAAAAGCTATAAATAATAAAAGTGAACATACATCTATATGTCCCATGTGAAATTTATGAAGAGAACAACACTGGGTGTTTATTAGATAAATATTCATTACTGGCAAAAACCATTAGAATATTAGTACATTTCCATGTGTACTCCAGTCCTGTAAGCATGAGTTCCACAGCTCCAAGGAGGATGAGATTCTCCACAAAAGCTGTCTGACGATCTAATTAAGTTGTCAGACATGCCACTGCAGAGATTTTAACATCAAAATCAGAAAGCCTGAGAGGAATGAAGTGGAAGATAAGGTGAGTAGAAGAGCTTGGGGTCCTAACCAAGGGGCTTCTAGAGGCAAGTGCTGTAACTATAATTTGAAACACCAAGCAGAGAAAATGGCATGAGGAAAGTATTGTACAATGCTAAAATTTATAAACTTTAACATGTCACTAAACAGGCAAAAGGATTCCAAAAATGTTGCTATGCTCAGTTAACTGCTTAAATTTGAGAGCAGAGCTTGGGATAGTGTTGCTTGGAATGCCAAGGTAGGCACATTCTTTTTAAAGGTATAGGACACTGAAGCATAGGATTGAGAAAAAGAAAATGTTGATGGTTCATATGAAGAGGTAAATGGTCAGATTTGTACTTTAGGAAGCACAATTCTAGCAACATGGTCTAAGACAGGTTAGCACAGGATGTTTCTGGACAATGCTGAATATTAAAATTATTGTTAAAATACATAATCCTGCATGAGGCTGTGGCATTCAGGAGGAACCATTTACAGACTCCAATTAAAGGGAAAGTAAGTGACTTAGACCACCCCGCATGCATGGGTGTCTGACTCCTTGTGACCCCGTGGACTATATAGACTGCCAGCTTTCCCTGTGCACAGGATTACCAAGGCAAGAATACTGGAGTGGGTTGCCACTTCCTGTTCCAGGGGATCTTCCTGATCCAAGGATCATATCCTCATCTCTTGCATCTCTTGTATCAGCAGACAGATTCTTTACCACTGGACTACATGTAGGTCACCATAAGTGGATATTTATGCCAACCCACACTTCTCACAGACCACCCTAGGGCAGGCTCATCACTAGGGAACAGGAAGATCTCCTGACTTCTGGCTTGGCTTTAAGAATCTCCCATTGCTTGCTCAACTTTTTCAAACTGCAAGACATTCTTGGATGCTCTTACCCAATCTTTGTCCTTTCTCTCAAATGCAAACTTGCATCACAGCCCAATGGCTCTTCTAACCTTTCCAGAATTCACACCTTTTTCACACATGGATAATTCCCTAATAATATTCTAATGTGTTTAATCCCATCTTGGCATCCATTTCTCAAAGGACTTAGACTAACACAGAAAATTAGAAGAAAAGTACTGAAAAGTAGACCAATTTGTCAGGAGTTTATTATACTACTTGCAGGACTGGCGTTTACACAAGCAATTCTCAAAATTACATGAATAGGAATTATTAGCTGATTTTGTGAATCAGAAAAAGGAAGAATCAAGCACTATTTAAATGTCAAATGGTGATCACATTGACTGAGGTTTCAAAAAGGGAGAAAAAATTACTTGAAGTAAAAATTATGAGCTCAATCTTAGAACATGTTCACAGTGAGATGTTATGGGCCCTCTAGGGAATGATGCTCAGCAAAGTATTATAATTATTAGTTATCAACTAACATAGACAAAGTCAAGAGAGACATGTTTGATAGTCATACAAATTAAGAAAATTACTGAAACGTAGACCAATTTGTCAAGATTTTATACTACTTGCAAGCTAACAAGTTAGCCTGCTACCGTTTTATGAATTCTGGTAAAAGTTATGGAGCCTCTAGATCAGACACAAACTGTTTATTACTCATGGCAAACAAATTAGCCAGCATATCAACAGTGCACTGGTACTACAAAGCCTCAGTTTTCATAGGGCCACATAAGGAGGGCTACATGACACGACACCTTACTTTCTATCATTCAGTGCTTACAAGGCTGAATTATAGAAGACCCTGAGCTTAAAAACTCCAATTATGGGTAGTAAGTAGTCAGGATGGTTGTTCTTTCCTATGTGGGCAATACTATCTCCACTTTCCAAGCTTGTTTTCAACTCAAACATCTTTGAAAATATAGTCTAGATATAAGAAAATACTATAGCTAACCCACAAAATGTACATAAAATAAAGAAACTTGAGGAAAATTGTCTCCCAACACAAATAATAGGAAACATATTGTAAAATTATAAAAATGTCTTCAAAAACTGGAATGCCAAAGCATTAGGTGCTGAGGTCCTGCCCCGGTGGATCCAGGGTGATTTGAAGTGGGGACGGATAAGCGAGGAAATTTTTATTTAATTAGAAATTTAAGATTAGATTAGGAAAAAATAGTGTAGTAGGAAAATGAGTGGAGAAAAGATGCTGATTAACTTGGTTTACGTGGAAAACCAATAAAGTTCCAGACAAGGAACTTGCACCGTCTACGTTGGGCCGCAGGTGCCCGCTTGAATAGTGGAGGGTGCCCCGCCTTGGGCTCCCTCTCACTTAGGTCTCAGAAGCCCAGGCAAATAAGTAGACTCATGAGCCTCCACATTCCAAGGGATAAGCCTGAAAAAGAGAGGGAGGGAGCAAGAGAAAGAATCGACACAGGGGAGGCCAGGCTTGTGCAAAAAACCCTGCAACTTTATTATTCAAAAGATGTTTATATACCCTAAATTTTACATAATGGAAGACACAGAGTCATGCAGGGGCAGCAGTCCTGACCCTTTCTGTATATCTTTTTGTACACAAAAGGTCTCAGGTGATTTACATTATCTTCTGGCCAAGAGGCTTGCTAACACTTTTTGGCTCTCTTCCTTAATGAATATTAATCTCATTTCCCCTGAAGTGTTTTTCTTTAATCTGCATCTCCTTAAAGCACTAAAGTTACATCTCTATAGAACAAAGGTGCAGTGGGTTATAACAAAGAAGGTACTTAACTCAAAGATCTAATGTTGCTACTTGTTTTTTCTATATACCAAATATATCAACAAGTAAAAGATATGAAAATTTTGCAGCAAGTATTGGCTCAACAATAAAACGCTTAATCAGTTTTATTTTAATGACCTTGACACCTTGGAAGCCCCTGCATTCCTAGGATATTTTAAGCTTCCTGTGCCTCTCTTGGTTGGGAGACTGTAAACAATTCACAAGCTGTAAAAAGTCCGGGAGAACCTGTTAGGCAAGCTAGAGAGTTATCAGAGGGGGTGTTAAGCCCAGACATTCTTTTGCAGGAGACTGAAGCCCTGAATTAACTTTTTTTCCAGAGAGTGTCAGAAGAGTGGAAAAGTAGACAGATTCTGGGTTTTGGGGGTACATGATCAGGAAATACCAGGGGGAAACCCTGAGATCTGACTCACCTTGCCCATCAGATCTCTGCCACATGACCTTGTCAAGAGTGTGATTCCTCACACTGGCTCCTGGCAATTAGGTGCCATTTTCCACCTCAGGTTAGAAAAAAAAAAAGTGGTTGTGTACATGTGTATGCATCTGTATGTTTCTGTCTGTGTGCAAGCTTATGCCTGTGTTTTGTTTTGTCCTCCAGGCCCATTCAGATCTAGAAAAGTGTTGCAGTACTCAGTGGTTGCCCTATTACTTAAAATTGTTGAGTGGCTTAAAACTAACAGAAATTGAGAATCCAAGAGTATACAACGTGGAAACGTCAGTCTCTTCAATAAGTAGTGCTGAGAAAACAGGACATTCACATGCAAAAGTTGAAACTGTATCACTGTCTTATACCATAAACAAAAATTAACTCAAAATGTATTAAAGACTTGAATGTAAGACCTAAAGCCATAAACTTCCTTGAAGAAATGTAATTGGGTAAGCTCCATGACATTGTCTTGCCAATGAGTTTTTGGATCTGAAACCATGAAAAGGTGCTCAATATTACTAACCCTCAGGAAATGAAAATTAAAACCACAATGAGTTATCAACTGACTGTTAGGATGGCTATTATCAAAAAGATAAGAAATATCGACTTGTTGGACAAAAGTGAAACTTTATGTACTATTGGTGGAAATGTAAATTGGTGTAGTCACTCTGGAAAACAGCATGGAGTTTTCTCAAAAAATTGGAACTAGAACAACCATATGAGTTAGTAAGCACACTTCTTGGAATTTATCCAAAGAAAACAAAAACACTAAATTGAAAAGATATATGCAACCTCACACTTGTTATTTACAATAGCCAAGACAAGGAAACAACTTAAAAGTCTACCAATGGATGAATGAATAAAGAAAATGTGATAAACACACAGATACACACAGAGAATATTCAGTTCAGTTCAATCACTCAGTCATGTCCAACTCTTTGCAACCTCATGAATCCCAGCACAACAGGCCTCCCTGTCCATCATCAAATCCCGGAGTTCACTCAACTCACGTCCATCGAGTCATTGATGCCATCCAGCCATCTTATCCTCTGTCATCCCCTGCTCCTCCTGCCTCCAATCCCTCCCAGCATCAGAGTCTTTTCCAATGATCAACTCTTTATTCACAGGAGGTGGCCAAAGTACTGGAGTTTCAGCTTTAGCATCATTCCTTCCAAAGAAATCCCAGGGCTGATCTCCATCAGAATGGACTGGTTGGATCTCTTTGCAGTCCAAGGGACTCTCAAGAGTCTTCTCCAACACCACAGTTCAAAAGCATCAATTCTTCGGTGCTCAGCCTTCTTAACAGTCCAACTCTCACATCCATACATGACCACAGGAAAAACCATAGCCTTGACTAGATGGACATTCATTGGGAAAGTAATGTCTCTGCTTTTGAATATGCTATCTAGGTTGGTCATAACTTTTCTTCCAAGGTGTAAGCATCTTTTAATTTCATGGCTGCAATCACCATCTTCAGTGATTTTGGAGCCCCCAAAATTAAAGTCTGACACTGTTTCCACTGTTTCCCCACCTATTTCCCATGAAGTGATGGGACCGGATGCCATGAATTTCATTTCCTGAATGTTGAGCTTTAAGCCAATTTTTTCTCTTTCCTCTTTCACTTTCATCAAGAGGCTTTTTAGTTCCTCTTCACTTTCTGCCATAAGGTTGGTGTCATCTGCATATCTGAGGTTATTGATATTTCTCCTGGCAATCTTGATTCCAGCTTGTGCTTCTTCCAGCCCAGCATTTCTCATGATGTACTCTGCATAGAAGTTAAATAAGCAGGGGTCTTCAGCCATAAAAAGAATGAAATATTGCCATTTTTTCCATACATGGACCTTGAGGCATTATATAAAGTGAAATAAGTCAGATAAAGACAAATACCATATAATTCATATGTATAATCTAAAAACCAAACTAACAAACAAGCAGACAAGCAACCAAGCTCATAGATAAGGAGAATAGGCTGTTGATTAATAGAGGCAGGGGATGGTGAGTGGGAAAAATTTGTGGTTCAAATGGTAAAAATTTCCAGTTATAAAATTCATGTCATGAGAATGTAGTGTGGTGGCTACAGTTAACAGTACTATATTATATATTTGAAAGTTGCTAAATATATCTTACAAGCTCACTCACATGAAAATAATTATGTATGCTAACTGATGTCAACTATTACTGTGGTGATTATTATTTAAAAATATGAAATCATTATGTTTTCCACATGAAGCTAATACAATTTTATATATCAATTATGCATCACTAAGAAAAAAAAATTATCTTCTTTTTAGTTCTGGAGGCAAGAAGCAGAATAAAGGGGTTTGTAGACACTAGAAGAGAATCCTTCCTTGTTCTCCCTGCCTCTGGCAGCTTCAGACATACCATGGCTTGTGGTTTATGGAATTTCAATCTCTACCTCCATCATCACATAGCTTTCTCCTCTCTGTGTCCTTTTCCATTCGCTTCTCTTTTTGAAACTTGTCATTGAATTTAGTTAAGTGAAAGTTGTTCAGTTGTGTCTGACTCTTTGTGACACCATGGACTAGTCCATGGAACTCTCCAGACCACAATACTGAAGTGGGTACCCTTTCCCTCCTCCAGGGGATCTTCCCAACCCAGGGATTGAACTAAGGTCTCCCGCATTGCAGGCAGATTCTTTACAAGCTGAGCCACAAGGGAAGCCCATCATTTAATTTAGAGTCCATGCTAATTCAGTGTGATTTTACCTCAAGATCCTTAAGTATATTAGCTATGACATTTTTCCAAATAAACTCACTTTCACAGATTCAGGGTGGACATATTGTTGCATGCAGAGAGGGGGCATATTCAACCTGCTCTAAAAGGAGATGATAAAGTAGGTTTCTTATTAATGTTTTAAATTTGTTTTCCAAGAACAATATCAGAAATTAGGCCCACTCAGTACTCTGTAATGGCCTATATGGGAAAAGACTCCAAAAAAAAAAAAATAGATATAGGTATATGCATAACTGATTCACTCTGTTGTATACCTAAAACTAGCAAAACATCATTAACTATACTCTTACAAAATGTTTTTAATATTAGTAAAACTTAGATTATATCCTGCTTCCTGTAAAAACCAATATCTTTTACTGAACATTCTGCTCATCTCCTATATTCATTCATCTTCATGCTTTTAGATTACCTTCCTACAGAACATTAAAATTTTATGTCTTCTTTTCAACATTCAATTAAAAATTTGGGTTATGTTCTTTATGGATATACAGATAGTTACATCTAACAATATTTGCCTACATTTAAATTTACATTGTTTTAAAATATTTTTATGTTAAATGTCTTTATTTGCTTTTATGTATAGCAGATCCTCTGCTGCTGCTGCTGCTAAGTCGCTTCAGTTATATCCGACTCTGTGCAACCCCATAGACAGCAGCCCACCAGGCTCCCCTGTCCCTGGGATTCTCCAGACAAAAACACTGGAGTGGGTTGCCATTTCCTTCTCCAGTGCATGAAAGTGAAGTCGCTCAGTCATATCCGACTCTTCGCAACCCCATGGACTGCAGCTTACCAGGCTCCTCCATCCATGGGATTTTCCAGGCAGAAGTACTGGAGTGGATTGCCTTTGCCTTCTCCAGAAGATCCTCTATCAATCAGCTACTTGATGTACATTATCTTTTTAATTCTCTCTATTCTAGCTTCTTAGTTCTTTAAAAAAAAATAAAAACATGAAAAATACTTTAATACATCTAGAATTAAGTATGGTATCTGGTACACAGTAGGATCTAATCTTATTTTTTCCTATCTTTCTATGTTTAAATTTCCTACTGTTCATGGGGTTCTCAAGGCAAGGATACTGAAGTGGTTTGCAATTTTCTTCTCCAGTGGACCACATTGTGTCAGACCTCTCCACAATTCCCGCCTATCTTGGGTGGCCCCACAGGGCATGGCTTAGTTTCATTGAGTTACACAAGGCTGTGGTCTTAGTGTGATTAGATTCACTAGTTTTCTGTGTCAGATATGCAGATGACACCACCCTTATGGCAGACAGTAAAGAGGAACTAAAAAGCCTCTTGATGAAAGTGAAAGAGGAGATTGAAAAAGTTGCCTTAAAGTTCAAATTCAGAAAACGAAGATCATGGCATCTGGTCCCATCACTTCATGGGAAATAGATGGGGAAACAGTGGAAACATTGTCAGACTTTATTTTTGGGCACCAAAATCACTGAAGATGGTGATTGCAACCATGAAACTAAAAGACACTTACTCCTTGGAAGAAAAGTTATGACCAACGTAGATAGCATATTCAAAAGCAGAGACATTACTTTGCCAACAAAGGTCCATCTAGTCAAGGCTATGGTTTTTCCAGTGGTCATGTATGGATGTGAGAGTTGGACTGTTTAGAAAGCTGAGCGCCGAAGAACTGATGCTTTTGAACTGTGGTGCTGGAAAAGACTCTTGAGAGTCCCTTGGACTGCAAGGAGATCCAACCAGTCCATTCTGAAGATCAGTCCTGAGATCTCTTTGGAAGGAATGATGCTAAAGCTTAAACTCCAGTACTTTGGCCACCTCATGCAAACAGATGACTCATTGGAAAAGACTCTGATGCTGGGAGGGATTGGGAGCAGGAGGATAAGGGAGCAACAGAGGATGAGATGACTGGATGGCATCACAGACTCGATGGACGTGAGTCTTAGTGAACTCTGGGTGTTGGTGATGGACAGGGAGGCCTGGCGTGCTGCGATTCATGGGGCTGCAAAGAGATGGACACGACTGAGTGACTGAACTGACTGACTGATGTTTAAATTTTTGTTTCAGACATTAAGTTAACATGGTAAACTTTTATTAACATGCCAAGTATCATTTTAAGATTTATTTTTAGTCACACATTCATTGGAAAATTATTTCACTGTTTTTTTCTAGGCAAATTCTAAATGCTGTGGAAACAGCAATGAAGTAAACAGACAAATATTTCTATCCGGAATTTATCATAGAATGAGTAGAGATGAATTTTTAAAAAAATAATAAAATTTAATAATAAAATAATTTTTACTAAATATATAATAAGTTAAAAATAATAGCAGAAATAATAAGTTATGTACATATAGCTTGTTAGATGGTAATATAGTTGTTATGGGGAGAAACAAACCGGGAAAGGAAAATACAAAAGCTGGAGGGAGAAATGTTCTATAGAATTGTCACAAAGTGGTAATTGAACAAAAAATGATGAAAGAGGGAAGGAAATTAGTATCTAAAGGAAAAACTTTTCAATCAAAAAAACAAGTGCCAAAGCCTTGACATGGAGGGTATTGAGATACTTGAAGAATGAAGCCAGAGGGGCAGAACTGAAGTAAGAGAGACAACAAGACTCAGTTCTGAGAGGTACTGGGTTCAGATCACCTAGTATCTTGTAGATCACTGTTTTGAGCTTTGGCTTTTCCTCTTAGAAAAATACAAGGACTGTTAAGAGATTTTAACCAGAGGAGTGGCTTGATCTGATTTGCACTTTAAATGAATTAAAACAATAAAATAAGTTGAAGCCAGAGAAGGGTGCTAGGCAGGTGAGTGCATTCATCCAGGAGTGATACTAGTAAAAGCTAGGATTCACGAATGTGGGAGCAGAGAGAGAGAACTGGATTTACCAGATCTACGGCTCAGCCACGTTAATATCGTGTAGCAAGAGAAGAGGGAGAAGGAAAACGGCAACTCACTCCAGTGGAGAATCTTGTGGACAAAGGAGCCTGGAGGGCTGCTGTCCATAGGGTCGCACAGAGTCAGACACCACTGAAGCGACTTAGTATGCATGCATGCATTGGAGAAGGAAAGGGCAACTCACTCCAGTCTTTTTGCCTGGAGAATCCCAGGGTCAGAGGAGCCTGGTGGGCTGCCATCTATGGGGTCTCACAGAGTCAGACACAACTGCAGCGACTTAGCAGCAGCAGCAGCAAGAGAAGAGAAAGGAGGTATTAATAAGTCAAAGATTCCAATAATTGGTTATGGATTTTAGGCTGGAGAAAAAGAGAATGAGCAAGGTTAATCTCATCTGAAGCCAATGAGGCATCAACTTCAGGGCTTTCTCACTTGTTCTGCCTTCTGAAGCCCCAGGATGGGGCCATATGCATGCTCAGTCACTCAATCATGTCCAACTATTTGTGACCCCAGACCCCATGGACTGTAGCCTGCCAGGCTTCTCTGCCCATGGGACTTTTTAGGCAAGAATAATAGAGTGGGTTGCCACTTCCTCTCCCAGGGGATCTTTCCAGAGCAGGGATGGAACTTGCATCACTATATTGCAGAAAGACTCTATACCACTGAGTCAGCAGGAAAGTCCTGGATGGGGCTATAGCCATGTATATATGATTATAGTTTAAAACATCATAATAAGATACTTCAACCACAAATACTCAAGTTCATCCTTTAAAAAATATTTTATGCTTTCCAACCCTTTGTTTCACTGTCCTTCATGTCATGTGGTGCTGAATTCAACATAAAGTGAAAGTGAGATCAGTGAAAATTATACCAGGATCACTGTGACACAGGTATGTGTTTTGCAGTCACATTTAGCTGTTCTAATATAAAAATTTTTTCCAGGAATATTCCTACCACATACTATGAACCCTGACACAAAAGTGCTGGGCCAGGAACCACACTAAGATACTAAAGTAGCCTATAGCATTTGCAACTGGATAGATATAGATGGTGAGTACACACACATAATACACAGTGCTATTTAAACCTTAAGCAAAACCTCAATTGCTATTTAAAGCAATTAAACAGCTTTCTTGTGTATAAAAGAAATTTGATGCAGGTTTCTCCATATATGGCAATTTAAAACCTCAGTTGCTATTACTAACTATGGCTTCCCATAGCGGTAAAAATCTGCCTGTCAATGCAGAAGACTCAGGTTCAATCCCTGGATCAGGAAGATCCCTTGGAAGAAGAAATGGCAATCCACTCCAGTATTCTTGCCTGGAGAATGCCATGAACAGAGGAACCTAGGGGGCTACAGTCCATGGGGTCACAAAGAGGTGGACATGACTGAGAGACTGAGCATGCATATTACTACATTTAGAAAGCTGATACTTACTTTTATAAGCTATTAACACTAAAACCAAATTTTTAGACCTTTACACTGGAAAAACTTTTTCTGGTGTCTCTCTGAAACTTCTATTACAAAATCAGTCTCATAAAAAGAAGTAATCACACTAAAGATATGAAATAGAAAGTATTAAAGGGTGATTTTTTCATGCATGCCATTTTTTTATTTTTTATTCTTCACCTCTTTAAAACTTGCAATTTGTTGATATTTTTCTCATTTTTATTCTTTAGCTACATTTAAAAAATTTATCCAAGGTCATTTTTATTATTTGTTTTATATTTAAATTATTTATACCAAGAAAGGCCTCTAAATCATCTGCAGCTCAGGCCCTGTCTAGACTGGCCCTAGAAATGCATTTAAGAGAAGAGTGTTGGATTATAAAGCTGATAGTATTCAGTGGACCGACCACTCTGTGTGGTAGAAACTTCGTTGGGGTCAAGACACTAGGGAGAGATGAATCAACAGCCAAAAATTATCATTACTGCTAATAATTTTAGTCACTTATTTTCAGGCCAGTAAATATAAAAATATTCTATTGTTTTCCATAGTAATGAGTTGATCTCTTTCCATCTTTAAATTGTTAGTCCAGCTAATTTTTTAAAACACATTTACATATTACTTATATATTTTATATGGAAAAATAGTTAACAGGTTGGATTACATATCAACTAATAAATAGTTTAGGCTTTCCAGATCATGAGAACTCTTTTTTATTTTATTTTATTTTTACTTTATTCTATGTTACAATACTGTATTGGTTTTGCCATACATTGACAGGAATCAGCCACAGGTGTACATGAGTTCCCAATCCCGAAATCCCTCCCAACTCCCACCCCATATCATCTCTCTGAATCATACCCATGGCTCCAGCCCCAAGCATCCTGTATCTTGTATCGAACATAGACTGGCGCTTCGTTTCTTACATGATAGTATACATGTTTCAATGCCATTCTCCCAAATCATCGCACCCTCTCCCTCTCCCTCAGAGGTCAAAAGTCCGTTCTATACCTCTGTGTCTCTTTTGTTGTCTCACATACAGGGACATCATTACTATCTTTATAAATTCCATATATATGTGTCAGTATACTGTATTGGTGTTTTTCTTTCTGGCTTACTTCACTCTGTATAATCGGCTCCAATTTCATCCATCTCATTAGAACTGAGTCAAATTTATTCTTTTTAAGGGCTGAGTAGTACTCCATTGTGTATATGTACCACAGCTTTCTTATCCATTCATCTGCTGATGGACATCTAGGTTGCTTCCATGTCTGGCTATTATAAACAGTGCTGCAATGAACATTGGGGTACATGTGTCTCTTTCAATTCTGGTTTCCTCAGTGTGTATGCCCAGCAGGGGGATTGCTGGGTCATAAGGCAGTTCTATTTGCAATTTTTTAAGGAATCTCCACACTGTTTTCCATAGTGGCTGTACTAGTTTGCATTCCCACCAGCAGTGTAAGAGGGTTCCCTTTTCTCCACATCCTCTCCAGCATTTATTGCTTGTAGGCTTTTGGATCACAGCCATTCTGACTGGTGTGAAATGGTACGTCATTGTGGTCTTGATTTGCATTTCTCTGATAATGAGTGATGTTGAGCATCTTTTCATATGTTTGTTAGCCATCCGTATGTCTTCTTTGGAGAAATGCCTATTTAGTTCTTTGGCCCATTTTTGATTGGGTCGTTTATTTTTCTGGAGTTGAGCAGCATAAGTTGCTTGTATATTTTTGAGATTAGTTGTTTGTCAGTTGCTTCATTTGCTATTGTTTTCTCCCATTCAGAAGGCTGTCTTTTCACCTTACTTATAGTTTCCTTTGTTGTGCAGAAGCTTTTATTTTTAATTAGATCCCATTTGTTTATTTTGGCTTTTATTTCCAGTATATTGGAAGGTGGATCATAGAGGATCCTGCTGTGATTTATGTTGGAGAGTGTTTTGTCTATGTTCTCCTCTAGGCGTTTTGTAGTTTCTGGTCTTACATTTAGATCTTTAAACCATTTTGAGTTTATTTTTGTGTATAGTGTTAGACAGAGGTCTAGTTTCATTCTTTTACAAGTGGTTGACCAGTTTTCCCAGCACCACCTGTTAAAGAGACTGTCTTTACTCCATTATATATTCTTGCCTCCTTTGTTGAAGATAAGGTGTCCATAGGTGTGTGGATTTATCTCTGGGCTTTCTATTTTGTTCCATTGATCTATATTTCTGTCTTTGTGCCAGTACCATACTGTCTTAATGACTGTGGCTTTGTAGTAGAGCCTGAAGTCAGGCAAGTTGATTCCTCCAGTTCCATTCTTCTTTCTCAAGATTGCTTTTGCTATTTGAGGTTTTTGTATATCCATACAAAACTTGAAATTATTTGATCTAGTTCTGTGAAAAATACTGCTGGTAACTTGATAGGGATTGCATTGAATCTGTAGATTGCTTTGGGTAGTATACTCATTTTCACTATACTGACTCTTCCAATTCATGAGCATGGTATATTTCTCCATCTATTAGTGTCCTCTTTGATTTCTTTCATCAGTGTTTTATAGTTTTCGATATACAGGTCTTTAGTTTCTTTAGGTAGGTATATTCCTAAGTATTTTATTCTTTTCATTGCAATGGTGAATGGAATTGTTTCCTTAACTTCCTTTTCTACTTTCTCATTATTAGTGTATAGGAATGCAAGGGGTTTCTGAGTGTTGATTTTATATCCTGCAGTTTTACTATATTCATTGATTAGTTCTAGTAGTTTTCTGGTGGAGTCTTTAGGGTTTTCTATGTAGAGGATCATGTCATCTGCAAACAGTGAGAGTTTTACTTCTTCTTTTCCATTTTGGATTCCTTTTATTTCTTTTTATGCTCTGATTTCTGTGGCCAAAACTTTCAGAACTATATTGAATAGTAGTGGTGAATGTGTGCACCCTTGTCTTGTTCCTGACTTTAGGGGAAATGGTTTCAATTTTTCACCATTGAGGATAATGTTTGCTGTGTGTTTGTCATACTTAGGTTTTATTATGTTGAGGTACATTCCTTCTAATCCTGCTTTCTGGAGAATTTTTATCATTAATGGATGTTGAATTTTGTCATAGGCCTTCTCTGCATCTATTGAAATTATCATATGACTTTTATTTTTCAATTTGTTAATGTGGTGAATTATATTGATTGATTTACAGATATTGAAGAATCCTTGCATCCCTGGGATAAAGCCCACTTGGTATGATGCTTTTAATGTGTTCTTGGATTCTGGTTGCTAGAATTTTGTTAAGGATTTTTGCATCTATGTTCATCAGTGATATTGGCCTATAGTTTTCTTTTTTGTGGAGTCTTTGTCAGGTTTTGGTATTAGGGTGATGGTGGCTTCATAGAATGAGTTTGGAAGTTTACCTTCCTCTGCAATTTTCTGGAATAGTTTCAGTAAGGTAGGTGTTACCTCTTCTCGAAGTTTTTGGTAGAATTCCACTGTGAAGCCTTCTGGACCTGGGCTTTTGTTTGCTGGAAGATTTCTGATTACAGTTTCAATTTCCACACTTCTGATAGGTCTGTTAAGATTTTCTATTTCTTCCTGCCTCAGTTTTGGAAAGTTGCACTTTTCTAAGAATATGTCCATTTCTTCCATGTTGTCCATTTTAGTTGCATATAATTGCTGATAGTAGTCTCATGATTCTTTGTATTTCTGTGTTGTCTGTCATGATCTCTCCATTTTCATTTCTAATTTTATTGATTTGATTTTTTTCTCTTATTTCTTGATGAATGGACAGATCAACTAAACAGAAAATTAACAAAGAAATGCAAACTTTAAATGATACAATAGACCAGTTAGACCTAATTGATATCTATAGGACATTTCACCCCAAAACAATGAATTTCATCCTTTTCTCAAGTGCACACGGAACCTTTTCCAGGATAGATCACATCCTGGGCCATAAATCTAACCTTGATAAATTCAAAAAAATCGAAATCATTCCAAGCATCTTCTCTGACCATAATGCACTAAGGTTAAATCTCAATTACAGGAGAAAAACTATTAAAAATTCCAACATTAGGAGGCTGAACAACACCCTTCTGAATAACCAACAAATCACAGAAGAAATCAAAAAGACATCAAAATATGCATAGAAATGAATGAAAATGAAAATGCAACTACACAAAACCTATGAGACACTATAAAAGCAGTGCTAAGAGGAAAGTTCATAGCACTACAGGCATACCTCAAGAAACAAGAAAGAAGTAAAATAAATAACCTAACTCTACACCTAAAGCAACTACAAAAGGAAGAAATAGAGAACCCCAGAGTTAGTAGAAGGAAAGAAATCCTAAAAATTAGGGCAGAAATAAATGCAAAAGAAACAAAAGAGACCATAGCAAAAATCAACAAAGCAAAAAGCTGGTTCTTTGAAAGGATAAATAAAATTGACAAACCATGAGACCTCTTTTGCAACTATTCAGCTCTGCCATTATGATGTAAGAGCAGCATAGGAATTCTGTAAATGAAAGCATGTGACTGTGTTCCAATAAAATTTTATGGTTCACTGGAGAAGGGAATGGCAAGCTACTTCAGTATTCTTGCCTTGAGAACCCCATGAACAGTATAAGAAAGGCAAAATGATAGAATATCAAAAGAGGAACTCCCCAGGTTATTAGGTGCCCAATATGCTACTGGAGATCAGTGGGAAAAGGTCTGATGCTGAAAAGAGCAAGATTGCATAGGAACCTGGAACATCAGGTCCATGAATCAAGGCAAATTGGAGGTGGTCAAAAAGAGATGGCAAGGATGAACGTCAACATTCTAGGAATCAGCGAACTAAAATGGACTGGAATGGGTGACTTTAACTCAGATAACTATTATATCTACTACGGTGGGCAGGAATCCCTCAGAAGAAATGGAGTAGGCATCATGGTCAAGAAAAGAGTCCGAAATGCGGTATTTGGATGCAGTCTCAAAATGAC
This sequence comes from Nanger dama, assembly GCA_917880005.1. NCBI lineage: Eukaryota > Metazoa > Chordata > Mammalia > Artiodactyla > Bovidae > Nanger > Nanger dama. The sequence goes on from CAKJTW010000001.1 coordinate 99,926,790, forward strand.
AGAATGGTCTCTGTTCATTTTCAAGGCAAACCATTCAATACCACAGTTATCCAAGTCTATGTCCCAACCAGTAATGCTGAAAAAGCTGAAGTTGAACAGTTTTATGAAGACCTGCAAGATCTTTTAGAACTGACACCCAAAGAAGATGTCTTTTTCATTATAGGGGACTGGAATGCTAAAGTAGGAAGGAAAGAAACACCTGGAGTAACAGGCAAATTTGGCCTTGGAATGCAGAAAGAAGCAGGGCAAAGACTAATAGAGTTTTGCCAAGAAAATACACTGGTCATAGCAACAGCCTCTTCCAACAACACAAGAGAAGACTCTACACATGGACATCACCAGATGGTCAACAACAAAATCAGATTGATTATATTCTTTGCAGCCAAAGATGGAGAAGCTCTATACAGTCGATGAAAGCAAGACCAGGAGCTGACTGTGGCTCAGATCATGAACTCCTTATTACCAGATTCAGACTAAAATTGCAGAAAGTAGGGAAAATCGCTAGACCATTCTGGTATGACCTAAATCAAATCCCTTATGATTATACAGTGGAAGTGAGAAATAGATTTAAGGGCCTAAGATCTGATAGATAGAGTGCCTGATGAACTATGGATGGAGGTTCACGACATTGTACAGGAGACAGGGATCAAGACCATCTCCATGGAAAAGAAATGCAAAAAGCAAAATGGCTCTCTGGGGAGGCCTTACAAATAGCTGTGAAAAGAAGGGAGGCAAAAAGCAAAGGAGAAAAGGAAAGATATAAGTATCTGAATGCAGAGTTCCAAAGACTAGCAAGAAAAATAAGAAAGCCTTCTTCAGTGATCAATACAAAGAAATAGAATAAAAGAACAGAATGGGAAAGATTAGAGATGTCTTCAAGAAAATTAGAGATACCAAGGGAACATGTCATGCAAAGATGGGCTCGATAAAGGACAGAAATGGTCTGGACCTAACAGAAGCAGAAGATATTAAGAAGAGGTGGCAAGAATACACGGAAGAACTGTACAAAAAAATCTTCCCAACCCAGATAATCAAGATGATGTGATCACTAACCTAGAGCCAGACATCTTGGAATGTGAAATCAAGTGGGCCTTAAACAGCATCACTATGAACAAAGCTAGTGCAGGTGATGGAATTCCAGTGGAGCTGTTTCAAAGCCTGAAAGATGATGCTGTGAAAGTGCTGCACTCAATATGCCATCAAATTTGGAAAACTCAGCAGTGGCCACAGGACTGGAAAAGGTCAGTTTTCATTCCAATTCCAAAGAAAGGCAATGCCAAAGAATGCTCAAACTACCACACAATTGCACTCATCTCACATGCTAGTAAAGTAATGCTCAAAATTCTCCAAGCCAGGCTTCAGCAATACATGAACCATGAACTCCCTGATGTTCAAGCTGGTTTTAGAAAAGGCAGAGGAACCAGAGATCAAATTGCCAACATCCTCTGGATCATCGGAAAAAGCAAGAGAGTTCCAGAAAAACATCTATTTCTGCTTTATTGACTATGCCAAAGCCTTTGACTATGTGGATCACAATAAACTGTGGAAAATTCTGAAAGAGATGGGAATACAAGGCCACCTCACCTGCCTTTTGAGAAATCAGTATGCAGGTCAGGAAGCAACAGTTAGAACTGGACATGGAACAACAGACTGGTTCCAAATAGGAAAAGGAGTACGTCAAGGCTGTATACTGTCACTCTGTTTATTTAAGTTATATTCAGACTACATCATGAGAAATGCTGGATTGGAAGAAACACAAGCTAGAATCAAGATTGCCGGGAGAAATAGCAATAACCTCAGATATGCAGATGATACCATCCTTATGGCAGAAAGTGAAGAACTAAAAAGCCTTTTGATGAAAGTGAAAGACGAAAGCGAAAATGTTGGTTTAAAGCTCAACATTCAAAAACAAAGATCATGGCATCCGGTCCCATCACTTCATGGGAAACAGATGGAGAAACAGTGGAAACAGTGTCAGACTTTATTTTTGGGGGCTCCAAAATCACTGCAGATGGTGACTGCAGCCATGAAATTAAAAGACACTTAGTCCTTGGAAGAAAATTTATGACCAACCTAGATAGTATATTCAAAAGCAGAGATATTACTTTGCCAAAGAAGGTCCATCTAGTCAAGGCTATGATTTTTCCAGTGGTCATGTATGGATGTGAGAGTTGGACTGTGAAGAAGGCTGAGCACCGAAGAATTGATGCTTTTGAACTGTGGTGTTGGAGAAGACTCTTGAGAGACCCTTGGACTGCAAGGAGATCCAACCAGTCCATTCTGAAGGAGATCAGTCCTGGGATTTCTTTGGAAGGAATGATGCTAAAAGTACTGAAACTCCAGTACTTTGGCCACCTTCTGCAAATAAAGAGTTGACTCATTGGAAAAGACTCTGATGCTGGGAAGGATTGTGGGCAGGAGGAGAAGGGACGACCTAGAATGAGATGGTTGGATGACATCACTGAATCCATGAACGTAAATCTGAGCGAACTCTGGGAGATGGTGATGGACAGGGAGGTCTGGAGTTCTGCAGTTCATGGGGTCTCAAAGAGTCGGACACAACTGAGCAACTGAACTGAACTGAACTGAAGGCATTGTGCATACAGGCCATAGTTTGCTAACTGCTGAACTAGAGAATCTATATATTTGCTCTTAGATTGAAATGAGCTAATCTTTTCAAAACAAAATTCAACAGGGATAAATGCAAAATCTAGCTCTTTGACTAGAAAATAAAAATCTATATAATTATGGAATGGCATTACTTGAATTAACCTCAATATATGCTATGCTAGATAGATTAGACAGATAGGCAGATAGATGATAGATGGATAGATATAGAAATATGTATATAGCTGTCTTTTTCTCCTAACTGGTTTAGTTGAATACAGTTTATGCTTCAACAAGGGATGTAGTTGCTAAATAACAGCAATTAATTTAAACAACCTTTAAATTTGTCAGCAACAAAATGAAGCAGGAAGGGACATAATAATAAAATGATCAGTTTTCCAATTCTACATGAACACCATTACTTCTCTGTAGTAACATTTCCATAACATATTTTTTTGTGTGTAGCATTCACGAGATAAGACATGTTGAATGTATGCTAAGTCACTTCAGTCATTTCTGGCTGTGCAGCCCCATGGACTGTAGCCCACCAGTCTCCTCTGTCCATGGGATTCTCCAGGCAAGAATACTGGAGTGGGTGGCCATGTCCTCTCCCAGGGGATCTTCCCAACCCAAGGATGGAACCCACACCTCTTATGTTTCCTGCATTGGCAGGCAGGTTCTTTATCACTAGCACCACCTGGGAAGGCCAGCTAAGACACAGGCAACAGAATAAAGGTACAAAGAACTCTTCTGGGGATTTTTTTTTTTGCCAGAATATACAGGGCAGAATGGAAAAGAAAAATCTATCTCTTGTGCGTTTTTCCCAAATGTAGTGAAGGCAGTCAGTAGTATAACCATCTCATATCGAGATGAGTCTAGAGGTTTCTTGATTATTTAATTAAAGGATAAAAGATAAAAATCTTGCAGAAAAGCAGCAAGATTCCTGACTTTCAGAAGTCTCAAAGCTGAGAGAATTTTCTTTGTTTTATTTCTGAAGGGATCTTACAGAAATCTTCATATAGGAGAGGTATATAGTAGGTAAACAAACTAGAGTGAGTTTAATAGTTGCACAGAAAAATTATTCAAAGAAATAAAACTAATTACCCTCAAGTACATTTGCATTATATTCTAGCTTTAAACTTGATATAACATTTTTATGTGATTTGTATAGGGTTAAGCTCTTCATATTTGTTAGTATTTTGTAAGTGTTAAGTTTTTTATATACTACTAAGATTCATCACTAAGGCAGGGGAGGAGAATTTCTCCTGTCTAAGAAAAATGCTGATTTGACACACTTTTTAAAGGAAAGCATTTGTGTGATTATATTAAAGTTTGCCATCTAGTGACAAAAATCTCAAATTTCATTTCACTCCTCCACGGAAAATCCCGCCCTCAGAGGATAAACCACTTTGCAACAATTGTGCCTTTAAGTAATGTGATTTTTTTTTAATCCCAATATATATATACCTTCGCATGGGTGGCTTTCTTTTCAAAGTGGTCACTTTCAGCAGCTAAATATTTACTTCAATAATTTTCCCATTATTAAAACTTTTACTTTTTCTAGAATTTCTCTTAAAATTGTCCTCAGGGGCTGGGTCATTTTAATAGCTGTTAGTAGAACCAACCATTACTTACAAAAGTCTATATTGAACACACTGTTCTGCTTGTTTCATGCAAATTCACTATCTGATAGCATCTTCACAAAAACCAAATGATGGGTGTATTTTTATGTCTTTTTCACAGATGAGGAAAGTTGAGCCATAAGAACTATAATCAATTGCTCAAGACAGCACATACTACATAAGTAGCAAGGTAAGAATTTTAAACCATATTCATCAGACTCAAAGTCGCTACACCATGCCACCTCCCATTTAAGATAGATGATATTCATGTTCACTTTGTGTTGAATCTTGCTTCTAATAAATACATTCGATTTAAAACCCGCAATAGAAAAACTAATTAAACTATGATTTGAAAATAATTGCCAGTAAGATGGAACAGTTTATGTCCAAAATAAAGTGTTATTGAATATTTATCTTAAAGTTTGTGTGTTTATGGTTAGGAAACTAGCTGTACAGAAATTTCCAAAGATAAATTGAAATATGTATAATGCCTTTGGAGATGATTCCACTGATGAAGAGTGCTCCACTGAGTAAATAGTCTTAGTATTTATTTAAATAAAAAACTTATTGTAATACACACCAATCCTTAAGGGATGGCTATATAACAGCACAATGAATTGCCATCAGTCCAGGAGCAAATCAGTGATATTCTGTCTTATTTTGTCCTCTTTAAAGAATTGTCAGAATTTGAAGACCTCTGCAACAATTTGGGTCAAAATGTGTAAAGCTCCTGCAGAGTATAAAAACTGATTTTAGAAGAACATTTTAAATCCACTATGAAAGTTGAAAAATCATTCCCAAAGAAAATTTCCTAGAATAATTGTGTAATAAAAGCCAACTGTATATTTCAGACATAATCTTCACTTTAACATAAATAAATTACCTAAAATGGGAAATTATTTAACAAGCTAACATTTTTAGTGTATTCATTATGTATGAGCAAAGGGCAAACACTGATCTCTTCAATCTTTGTTGTTATTCACTTGCTCAGTCCTGTCCAACTATAGCACACCAGGCTTCCTTGTCCTTGACTGTCTCCCGGAGTTTGCTCAAACTCATGTCCATTGAGTCTATGATACCATCCAAATCTTAAACAAAAAATATATAAATAGTAATATCTTTCTGTAGTGGATGCTATGTTAAGCTGTCCAGATGGAGTCACCCATAGCCCTCTTTCAGGACCAAGGCATTTATCCCTTCAGCTGCTGGAATGAAGCCTGCTAAAGCTTTGGACCTTACTGTTTCTCCAGAACATGTTCTGCAGCCAGAGAGACTGCTTAACCCAAGTTCATGCCCTTCTTGGAGGAGAGTCCACATCGATGGAATGGTCAGTGACCTGGCGTCACAGCCCATATGGCTTGTTCTCCTTTAGGTTACTTCTGAAGCACCACTCTAGCTCCAGACTTACCTAGCATCAGCTAAGAATTCTTTTCACTTGAATTTTGTTCCCTCATTTCCTTAGAGGTGATATTCCTGTGAGCAATCTCCAATACATCTCTTGAAACCAAATCTCTGCAACGAAGTCTCCTTATAAGAAGCCTGACTTTAGACACATTTCTCTTGTATTAATGAAGAAACTGAAGCCTAGAGGTCAAGAAGTTCATTAGTATTTACACCAATAACAGAGAGTAAAGCTAGGACTTTATGTTAGAAAATGTGACTCCAGAGCTGCTGCCTTTAACCATCATGCCATTTTACATTAAAAGCACCATATCAATTTCAACATAATCATGGCAGGATATTCTTGTGAGAAAAAGTGCATTGTAGCAGCAAAGGTAGGTTATTCAAGAAAGTAAAGATTTGTCATGAAAACAATACATATATTTAACTCATTTTCTTCAAAAGTTTATATGTGAATGCCTTGGAATTACAAAATATTAATTTTATGAAAATCTTAGTGCCTCTAGAATACACACAAGAAACACAAAAGACACTTTTTGACAGAATCCATAACATGCATTAATACTAATTTTGGTTAGTTATAAATATTGGCATCATGTCTTTATAGTAAGCCATACTCTGAAGTTCTTTCTAAGCAAGTACAATTGTTTATCTGATTTAAATATTCAAAACACATATATTGTCAGGAATGAACAAGCAAAAAAATAATTCACAAATATTCTTGCCGTATTTAGTGAGTATAAATAAAGAAGTGCTATGTTATGAACAATTCTTACCTTTAATGACTTCTATTGAAAAGGGAAAGAAATTATTGGCAGAAATATAATTTTTTTAATAAAGAAAGCATACACACACACATACACGCAAACAACAATACCCCCTCAAAAAAAAAAAAATAGAGAAAAACTTATCTCAACATAGAAAACCTCTCCACAAAGGTAATGAGTCCAAAAGCAGTTATACTATAAATAAACAAAATACCAAAATGTGATGCATTCCATAGATGTAATAAATTGGAAAGACAGATAGAAATCTTCCTTTCTTAAAAGCCAAGCAGATACAGCTCATTACATACATTTCTCAAGATCAATAATGATAAATCATCAAGTAAGATGACTTGACAGCACTTTTGTTATGAATAGTTTATGTTAACTCTACCTGGTAATTGGGATGACCATCTGCATCAGTTTATTGGCTTTATTCTGAAGAAAAACAAACTTGCCCTATTTTATTACAAGACATAAGCTAGTGGAGGTGATAGATTTCCAGCTGAGCCACTTAAAATCCTAAAAGATGATGCTGTTAAAGTGCTACACTCAATATGCCAGCAAATTTGGAAAACTCAGCAATTGTCACAGCACTGGAAAAGGTCAGTTGTCATTTCAATCTCAAAGAAGAGCAGTATTAAAGAATGTTCAAACTACCACACAGTTACATTCATTTCACATGCTAGCAAGGTAATGCTCAAAATCCTTCAAGTTGGGCTCCAACAATGTATGAACTGAGAGCTTCCAGATGTACAAGCTGGATGTAGAAAGGCAGAGGAACCAGAGATCAACTTGCCAACATTCGTTGGATCATAGAAAAAGCAAGGGAATTCCAGAAAAACATTTACTTTTGCTTCATTGACTACACTAAAGCATTTAACCGTGGGGATCACAGCAAACTGTGGAAAATTCTTCAAAAGATGGGAATACCAGACCACCTTATCTGCCTCCTGAGAAATTTATATGCAAGTCAAGAAGCAACAGCTAGAACCGGACATGGAACAACGGACTGATTCCAAACTGAGAAAAAAGTACATCAAGAATATATATCGTCACCCTCCTTATTTAACTTCTTCGAAGAGTACATCATGTGAAATATCAGGCTAGATGAGTCACAAGTTGAAATCTTGCAAGGAAAACACCAAAAATCTCAGACACACAGATGACACCACTCTAATGGCAGAAAGCTAAGCCTCTTGATGAAAGTGAAAGTGGAGCATGAAAAAGTTGGCTTAAAGGTCAACATTCAGAAAAGGAAGATCATGGCATCCAGTCCCATCACCTCATGGGAAATAGATGGGGAAACAGTGTCAGACTTTATTTTGGGGGCTCCAAAATCACTGAAGATGGTGACTGCAGCCATGAAATTCAAAGACACTTACTCCTTGGAATAAAAGTTATCATCAATCTAGATAGCATATTCAAAAGCAGAGACATTACTTTGCCAACTAAGGTCCGTCTAGTCAAGGCTATGGTTTTTCCTATGGTCATGTATGGATGTGAGAGTTGGACTGTGAAGAAGGCTGATCACTGAAGAACTGATGCTTTTGAACTGTGGTGTTGGAGAAGATTCTTGAGAGTCCATTGGACTGCAAGGAGATCCAACCAGTCCATTCTGAAGGAGGTCAGTCCTGGGATTTCTTTGGAAGGAATGAGGCTAAAGCTGAAACTCCAGTACTTTGGCCACCTCATGCAAAGAGCTGACTTGCTGGAAAAGACTCTAATGCTGGGAGGGATTGGGGGCAGGAGGAGAAGGGGACAACAGAGGATGAGATGACTAGATGGCATCACCGACTCAATGGAAATAAGTTTGAGTGAACTCCGGGAGTTGGTGATGGACAGGTAGTCCTGGCGTGCTGCGATTCATGGGGTTGCAAAGATTCGGACATGACTGAGCGACTGAACTGAACTGAAGAGGAACTAAAGAACTTCTTTATGAAAGTGAAAGAGCAGTGAAAAAGCTAGCTTAAAACTCAACATTCAAAATGCTTGATCATGGCATCTAGTCCCATCACTTCATAGCAAATAGATGGGGGAAAATGGAAGCAGTGGCAGGTTTCCTTTTCCTGGGCTCCAAAATCACTACAGATGGTGACTGCAGCCATGAAGCTAAAAGATGCTTTCTCCTTAGAAAAAAATCTATGACAAACCTAAAAAGCATATTCAAAAGCAGATGCATCAGTTTGTGGATAAAGGTCTGTCTATTCAAAGCTATGGTTTTTCCAGCAGTCATGTATGGATGTGAGAGTTGGACCATAAAGAAAGCTGTCAGTCAGTCAGTCAGTTCAGTTGCTCCATCGTGTCCGACTCTTTGTGACCCCGTGAATCGCAGCACCACAGGCCTCCCTGTCTATCACCAACTCCCGGAGTTCACTCAAACTCATGTCCATTGAGTCGTTGATGCCATCTAGTCACCTCATCCTCTGTCGTCCCCTTCTCCTCCTGCCCCCAATCCCTCCCAGAATCAGGGTCTTTTCCAACGAGTCAGCTCTTCGCATGATGTGGCCAAAGTACTGGAGTTTCAGCTTTAGCATCATTCCTTCCAAAGAAATCCCAGGACTGATCTCCTTCAGAATGGACTGGTTGGACCTCTTTGCAGTCCAAGGGACTCTCAAGAGTCTTCTCCAACACCACAGTTCAAAAGCTTCAATTCTTCAGCGCTCAGCCTTCTTCACAGTCCAACTCTCACATCCATACATGACCACTGGGAAAACCATAGCCTTGACTAGATAGACCTTAGTCGGCAAAGTAATGTCTCTTCTGCTTTTGAATATGCTATCTAGGTTGGTCATAACTTTTCTTCCAAGAAGTAAGCGTCTTTTAACTTCAGGGCTGCAATCACCATCTACGGTGATTTTGGAGCCCAAAAAAATAAAGTCTGACACTGTTTCCACTGTTTCCCCATCTATTTCCCATGAAGAGATGGGACCAAATGCCATGATCTTGGTTTTCTGAATGTTGAGTTTTAAGCCAACTTTTTTCACTCTCCTCTTTCACTTTCATCAATAGGCTTTTTAGTTCCTCTTCACTTTCTGCCATAAGGGTGGTGTCATCTGCATATCTAAGGTTATTGATATATCTCCTGGGAATCTTTATTGCAGCTTGTGCCTCTTCTATCTCAGCATTTCTCATGATGTACTCTGCATATAAGTTAAATAAGCAGAGTGAGCCTTGATATACTCCTTTTCCTATTTGGAGAAGGAGTCTGTTGTTGTTGAAGGTCAAAGAATTTATGCTTTCAAACTGTAGTGCTAGAGAAGACTCTTGAGAGTCCCTTGGATAGCAAGGAGGTTATATCAGTCATTCCTAAAGGAAATCAACCCTGAATATTCATTGGAAAAACAAATACTGAAGCTGAAGCTTCCACTCTTTGGCCACCTGAAGAGCTGACTCATTGGAAATGACCCTGATGCTGGGAAAGATTGAGGGCAGGAAGAGAAGGGGGCGACAGAGGAGGAGATTGTTGGATGGCATCACTGACTCAATGGTCATGAGTTTGAGCAAACTCTGAGAGATAGTGAAGGACAGGGAAGCCTGGCATGCTACAGTCAATAGGGTCACAAATAGATACAACTAGTGACTGAACAACATTTTTTGACAAGAGATTGTTTTGCAACTTGGAATAACATTCCCACTACAGTTAAAATCAAACCTTCCCACAGAAGCTATCTTTCCTATTGATTTTATTTCAAAAGATGGTGCCCAGGTCCTGAGAAAAATGTTTCTGGGTCACAAGGCCAACAAAAGGTGTAGATAGTTTTCAAAGAGAGGAGAAATACTACAAGTACGTCTAAAGTAAATGCTCTAAGAAAAAGAAAAATAGGGAAAAACTTCCCTTATTTTCAACAGAGAAAATTAAACCTTTTATTTTTATTTTTGCTTGTCCTTATGAAAGGAACAGCTAGGAAATAGTATTCTAGGCACACTGTAATTTCAAATACTTAGAACAATTTCTATTTGTTTTTAACCCTTTCCCCTATGAAATGGAGTATTTTCTGCCATATCTAAAGAAAGACGTCACAGGCATCAACAATTATAGTCCTCAAGTATGAGCCAGTGAGCCCTAAGGGAATCCAGAAAGGAGAAGAATACCTGAGCCAACAGTCTTCAGGGTAAAGAACCCACCTGCCAATGGAGGTGACTCAAGAGATGTAGGTTCATTCCCTGGGTAGGCAAGATCCCTTGGAGAAGGAAATGTCAAACTCCTCCAGGAGTCTTGCCTGGGGAAATCCCATGAACATGGAGCCCCGTGGGCCACAGTCCATGGGGTTGAAGGTGCGCATGTAGGCAATCACAACAGCCATCAGACTGAAGGCATTCCCTGGAGGAAGGAATGGAAGCGCAGGGTGTGAGGATGGGATACTGACCCCAGACAGGTGAAGTGCTTATGAAAGTAATGGTTTCACTAGGCCCAGACTCTTGCACCTTCCCATTCATACAAAAGTGCTAAATCCCTTACTTGGAATATCTGGTTTTCCTTAGATCATAATAATATTTTCATGTTTAGACTACCTTCCATTTGCTGCAAACTTCTATATAACCTGACTTCTCCCCTCACCTCCTCTGAACAGTTCTCTCAGGGTCTTTGAGATGCTGTCTCCTGGGCTTGAAATCTTAAAAAAAAATTACCACAAAATAAAGTACAACTCTCAACTCCTAGGTTGTGACAATTTTTTAAGCTGACATTGTCATATTAATGAACAAATGTCTTTTTACTCAGTACTTTGCTGCCTCTAAACACCTGGAACACACTCTTTATTCCTTTTAAAGTATTTATCATTTGCGCCAAAATAATCTACTTTGTGTAGAATACCTTAGGTATGAGCCTGACATTTGCTTATAATCTGCCAAGGACATTTGCTTATAATTTGTAAGGCAAGTGGAAACGACATAGGTCTGTACCAAAATATTAATTATACTCAAGAAAATAATAAAAGAATAGAGACACCATTAGATTCTTGATATTTAAGATTGGGACAGTATATCATTATTTGAAGTTGAGTATTTTTCACTATTCGACCTTGAGTATTTTTCATTATTCTCTCTTAAAATATTAACCAACCTCAAAACAAAGCAATAGACTAATGCACTTTGAGGGAAAAAAAAAAACCTGTATATTTAATATGGAAGTGACATATGTTTCACCCTGCTTCCTTACTCTTGAAAGTCATTAATATTTAACTTAGTCTATTTAGAATTAATTATCTCAGGAATCAGTGCTCCAATGACAATATTGTTAACCTACAGCCAGTGCCACAGATGGCTGAACTCAAATCTCTCCTTTCTTTGTTCTTTTTAAACACAATAAGCCTTTTTTCTCTTGGAGAAAAGATTATATACATAATACCATACAGTCATATCTGCCAACAACGAAGGGTATGCTATAACAATAATGCTTGAGAGATTGTGTGGAAAGATAGTATTTTAAAAGATGCCACTTGCGACACATTTTTTTTTTTTCTGTTAAAAGATGTTCTGCATAACAAAGCTCAGAACCCATGGAAATCCATTCCCAAATGAATCTGCAAACCCTCAAGGCTACTTCCCTGCTCTTTTGTCACTAATTGTATTGACAGCTGGTAGTTCTTACTTTGAGACAATTTCTCTTCTCACTGAATATTTATTGAAACATACCTTGTTGTAGTATTGACCTTACACCATGAGGAAGCAGTGAATAATAGCTAACTCCCTGGGCCCTGACAGATGGCTTTAGTATTCAGCATTGCTGTCAGCATAGGACCTCACAGTATATGCAAGACAAAGGTACATTAGCCTCCAAAGGGAAAATGAAATGCTATCTGAATTAAAGGGACAATGTGGCAATTCACATGCAATATTTGTCCTTATTTCTGGATTTCAAGGGTAAATGGTTTCAGTTGCAAAATGATTCGCCAAATCAAAAGATGAAATAAAAGTGGGCCAAATATGTGAACTATTACTTTATGTGCCAAAGTGAATCATGCATAGCCAATCAGTTCAGTTCTCTTCAGTCGCTCAGTCGTGTCTGACTCTTTGAGATCCCATAAATCCCAGCACGCCAGGCCTCCCTGTCCAACACCAACTCTTGGAGTTCATTCAGACTCACGTCCATCGAGTCAGTGATGCCATCCAGCCATCTCATCCTCTGTCGTCCCTTTCTCCTCCTGCCCCTAATCCCTCCCAGCTTCACAGTCTTTTCCCATGAGTCAATTCTTTGTATGACATGGCCAAAGTACTGGAGTTTCAGCTTTAGCATCATTCCTTCCAAAGAAATCCCAAGGCTGATCTCCTTCAGAATAGACTGGTTGGAACTCCTTGCAGTCCAAGGGACTCTCAAGAGTCTTCTTCAATACCAAAGTTCAAAAGTATCAATTCTTCAGCACTCAGGTTTCTTCACAGTCCAACTCTCATATCCATTCATGACCACTGGAAAAACCTTGCTTTGACTAGATGGACCTTTCTTCGCAAACTAATGTCTCTGCTTTTGAATATACTGTCTAGGTTGATCATAACATTCCTTCCAAGGAGTAAATTTAATTTTACTTTTTTTTCTTTTAATTTCATGGCTGCAGTCACCATCTGCAGTGATTTTGGAGCCCCCAAAAATAAAGTCTGACACTGTTTCCCCATCAATTTGCCATGAAGTAATGGGACCAGATTCCATGATCTTCGTTTTCTGAATGCTGAGCTTTAAGCCAGTTTTTCACTCTCCACTTTCACCTTCATCAAGAGGCTTTTTAGTTCCTCTTCACTTTCTGCCATAAGGATGGTGTCATCTGCATATCTGAGGTTATTGATATTTCTCCCAGCAATCTTGATTCCAGCTTGTGCTTCTTCCAGCCAGCGTTTCTCATGATGTACTCCCCATATAAGTTTAAAAAGCAGGTTGACAATATACAGCCTTGAAGGATTCCTTTTCCTGTTTGGCACCAGTCTGTTGTTCCATGTCCCATTCTAACCATTGCTTCCTGACCTGCATATAGGTTTCTCAAGAGGCAGATCAGGTGTTCTGGTATTCCCATCTCTTTCAGAATTTTCCACAGTTTATTGTGACCCACACAGTCAAGGGTTTGGCATAGTCAATAAAGCAGAAATAGATGTTTTTCTGGAACTCTCTTGCTTTTTTGATGATCCAGTGGATGTTAGCAATTTGATCTCTGGTTCCTCTGCCTTTTCTAAAACCAGCTTGAACATATCGAAGTTCACAGTTCACATATTGCTGAAGCCTGGCTTGGAGAATTTTGAGCACTATTTTACTACCGTGTGAGATAGGTGCAACTGTGTGGTAGTTTGTGCATTCTTTGCCATTGCCTTTATTTGGGATTGGAATGAAAACTGACCTTTTCCAGTCCTGTGGCCACTGCTGAGTTTTCCAAATTTGCTGGCATATTGAGTGTAGCACTTTCACAGCATCATCTTTCAAGATTTGAAACAGCTCAACTGGAATTTCATCACCTTCACTAGCTTTGTTCATAGTGATGCTGTCTAAGGCCCACTTGACTTCACATTCCAGGATGTCTGACTCTAGGTGAGTCATCACAACATCATGATTATCTTGGTTGGGAAGATCTTTTTGTACAGTTCTTCCGTGTATTCTTGCCACCTCTTCTTAATATCTTCTGCTTCTGTTAGGTCCATACCATTTCTGTCCTTTATCAAGCCCATCTTTGCATGAAATGTTCCCTTACTTTCTCTGATCTTCTTGAAGAAATCTCTAGTCATTCCCATTCTATTGTTTTTCTCTATTTCTTTGTATTGGTCGCTGAGGAAGGCTTTCTTATCTCTTTTTGCTATTCTTTGGAACTCTGCATTCAGATGTTTATATCTTTCCTTTTCTCCTTTGCTTTTTGCCTCTCTTCTTTTCACAGCTATTTGTAAGGCCTCCCCAGACAGCCATTTTGCTTTTTGCATTTCTTTTCTATGGGGATGGTCTTGATCCCTGTCTCCTGTACAATGTCCCGAACCTCATTCCATAGTTTTTCAGGCACTCTATCTCTCAGATCTAGGCCCTTAAATCTATTTCCCACTCCCACTGTATAATCATAAGGGATTTGATTTAAGTCATACCTGAAAGGTCTAGTGTTTTTCCCTACTTTCTTCAATTTAAGTCTGAATTTGGCAATAAGGAGTTCATGATCTGAGCCACAGTCAGCTTCTGGTCTTGTTTTGTTGACTGTTTAGAGCTTCTCCATCTTTGGCTGCAAAGAATACAATCAGTCTGATTTCGGTGTTGACCATCTGGTGATGTCCATGTGTAGAGTCTTCTCTTGTGTTGTTGGAAGAGGGTGTTTGCTATGACCAGTGCATTTTCTTGGCAAAACTCTATTAGTCTTTGCCTTGTTTCATTCCGCAATCCAAGGCCAAATTTGCCTGTTACTCCAGGTGTTTCTTGACTTCCTACTTTTCCATTTCAGTCCCCTATAATGAAAAGGACAACCTTTTTAGATGTTAATTCTAAAAGGTCTTGTAGGTCTTCATAGAACCGTTCAACTTCAGCTTCTTCAGTGTTACTGATTGGGGCATAGACCTGGATTATTGTGATATAGAATGGTTTGCCTTGGAAATGAACAGAGATCATTCTGTCATTTTTGAGATTGCATCCAAGTACTGCATTTTGGAGCCCTTTGTTGACCACTCCATTTCTTCTGAGGGATTCCTGCCTGCAGTAGTAGATATAATGGTCATCTGAATTAAATTCACCCCTCCCCGTCCATTTAGCTTAGCCCATAGATTCACAAAATTCTAATCTCTCTTCATAAGTAAAATATCATTAAAATGTTCACATTTTAAAATAAAATAAAATAGCTAAATACAATATTGTTTATTAAGTATGTCAATTTTGTGGCATTTAAACAACAGATAATACATTATTAACAATAGTACACTGAAAACTCAAATCATTCACTTTTTAAAGAACTTTTATTGTCAAGTGACTGGATATTATAAACATTTTAAATGAAAATTTTAAATGTCATTCATTAGAGAAGAAAATATTTGAAGTAAGCATTTCTTTTTATTGATGTGGTGTTCAGGCCCAAATTTGAAATGCATTTTTAAATTCAAAATATTGCATCTTCTATGAGTAATCTTCCATTCCCATTTCCATTCTTGGTAGTTCCCTGTAGCCCTGCATTTTACTTCTCTCCCTGCTTCCCTTTGTCCCTATTCCAACCCATTCCTCAATTTCTTGGCAGTGTTGTGTTTCCCAAACACAGATCTGATTTTGCCACTTACTTACTGAGAATTTCCCACTGATACTCAGTTTCCTAGAAAATAATGTTCAAATCTTTTAGAAAAAATTCAAGACATTTCATGGTATGGCTTCTGGTTACTGCTTTTTCTCCTCATGACTAATTCCTACCCCAAGCTTTATTGAATTGCCCTGTGTAACTTCCTATAAAGATCCCCAGTGATCCATGCCTTCATGCCATTGCCTCTCATGGAATGTGACTCTCTTAAGACCAGCAAGAGAGACAGTTTTGTTTTTGTTTTTGTTTTTGTTTTTGTTTTTTCTTGGCTCTGAAGAAGAAAGCTGCCATGTTGTGGGAGCATCTATGAAGAGGGCCACATGGAAGCTGACTGTAGTCTTGGATCACAACCGGCAAGAAAATGAGAACCTTATTCAAGCAACCGCAGAAAATTTAGTATGCCTATAATCTAAATACACATGGAAATGGCTTCTTCCCCAGTCAGGCCTCCAGATGAGAATGCACTCTGCTGATGCCTGTATTACAGCCTTGTGAGATCCTGAGCTAAGAACCCAGCTACACCTTGCTCAGACTCCTGACTCACCAGAACTATGAGATTTAAAAAAAAAAAAAAAAAGTATTTTAAGCTGCTAAATTTGTGATAATTCCTTTATGCAGCAATAGATAAACACCTGCTTTTAATCTCTTGAACTTTCTACACTTGTTCATACCTCTAGCCATTGCTCCTGCTGTTATAGCCTTCCCACTATCTCTGACTCAAAAACTGTGCATGGTCAAATTTTTATTTCATTATGGTCTCTTTGAAGATATTGCTGGCTTAAAATTTTAGAATCAAACACTTTTTCTGGACTCTCATATAATGATCCTAAGTCAAATACATTATTTTATACATTATATTTATATATTATTTATACATTATAATGTATATTTGCTAAGTGCTCATTTCTCTACCTTTCCTCCCCCATGATTATGCATGTATATAAGTGTACATACAGAAAGAAATAGCTAGAAATCATGATCTAATATATTGCAAAAGAAGGAATTTCGATTTATTTCTATTACTCCACTGTCAACCGTAAGTGTATATTTATGTGCATTAAATGAATATTGTGCTGTGATTAGTTGCCTCAGTCATGTCTGACTCTTTGTGACCCCATGCACTACAGCCTGCCAGGCTACTCTGTCCATGAGGTTCTCCTGGCAAGAATACTAGAGTAAGTTGCCATACCCTTCTCAAGGGGGAGTCTTTCCAACCCAGGGATCAAACCCACATCTCCTGCGTTGCCCACATTTCCAATGGCTTCTTTACCACTGAGACACCAGAGAAGCACTTAAATGTATATCAGTAATCACTTTTTCATGCACTAAAAATCACTAATTAATTATAATAATATCCTGACATTAATACACACTATGTCCCACGCACTATGCTAAACATGTTTCATACATTTTACGTAAGGTAAAGGTGATTACTCATATTTTAAATTTAAAAAGCTGGACTTTGAACATGTACCTTGACTTGTGCTTATTTTAGACTTCCATCATCTCATTTATACTCCACCTTTTTTTTTTTAACCAAGCCCTCTCCCATTCCACATATCATGGAGCAACGATATATAATGAATGTTAGTCTTCTCATATCACGTGGGAAGTTTCATGACACAAGCTAGGCTAACCAGACTCTTTTTCTCAGATTTCAAATGAGGGTAGTACGATGCAGCACATGATTCCCTATCTTGTCCATATATATTAATACATTATACTATCAATAAAGTGCCAAACTTATCGTAAAAACTGATGGCAATTTACTGTGCTCCTGTAATAAAAATGCTTATACTATTGTATATATTAATTTTCATGTCTATTTTAGTTATATTATTATAAATAGTCAGTAAATACATGTGAGCTGGTAAGCAGGGGTGGAAACCTATACTCAAGAAGTTTATCCCTTTAAAAAGTCAAATAAAACTTTAGAATTCTATGTAGGTTGGTTTATGGAGGAGTCAAGGACACAGAGAAATGCAATACTCAAATACTAACAAGTGCACTTCTAAGAATGCATACTTGAAACTTTCTTTAAACATTAGAGAAGAAAAGAATAGAGATTGACCCAGGACATATTAGTCATTGCAGACATAGGAACCACTTTATACTATGCAGTTTTTCTCATGTGTGTGTATTTCTGCAATATTATTAAATATAAAACAAAGGGATATTTCTTATTTTTGAAAGGGCTAATAATCATGTTTAGTTATTTTAATTCCATGGTAATGCATTTTTTTTTTTTACTTTAAGAATACCACAGGGTCTAAAGAATAAAATAAAATTTTCCTACACTATAGAAAATGCCAGTTTCATGTGATTGTATGGACAGGGAAAGTACTTGCCTCTACTTTTAATTTTGTGCTCTTTCAATATGAACACTTTTATAATAATTTGGAATGTAAGTTATATACAGTGTAGTCAACCAAACAGCATCATTGTCATTTGTATAATAGATCCATCAAAAGGATATACGCATTTTTCCTGAGATGAAAGGGAATATGTTAATCCAAAAGGCTTTTTTTTTTCAATCTGCAGAATAAAGGATAGTCAGCAAGCTAGATAATTTAAAATTAAAAGCAGAACTAGAAGCAAGATACAGTCTTTGAAAAATAAGACCATTTCATTAGCTGATGTGTTTTCTGAACTGCAATATTTTTACTTTTCTCTATTGATATTGAAATCACAAAAATTACAACAATAAATTATTTTTGTTATATATAATACTTGAGTAGTTTTTCTAATAAACTACAATTTGCATACATCAATGGACTCCAACATATAATTTACTGCATCATATAAAAACAAGGTTAATAGTATCCATTCTACAGTCAGTTTAAGGGCTATAGTTTGCATGCTGATGCAAATTCAACCATGAGTTTTATTTCTGCTCATTTTATTTCTTTACTCAATGCAATATAATCATTTTTCTGATGAATAACAGTGAATATATATAGGCAATCTAAATATTTGAGTACTGTGATACCTATATTAATTGCTTTTTTTAGATCGCCCTAAAAAGTCAAAATCTATATGTCCATTTCATTTTGTGTTGTAGAAATAGATGAAGAATGATAGAAGTTTTCACATTATCTAAAGTGAGTGGAAAACTTTACTTCCCTGAGACTAAAATGAATACAGATGGATACATCACAAAATGTTAAGGTTGGAAGATACATAAAAGATCATCAAGAACAACTCTTTTATTTTATAAGCAAGGAAACTGAGTTCTAAAAACATACCTGACTTCCCCGGAGTTCTAAGAGAACAGTTAACTTCTAGCTTCTCCTTCGGTCATACTCACTTGACAAAAAACATCAACCCATATGTTATGGGTTGGATTGTGTTCCCTTATCAAAGAAAACATTTTGATGTCCTATACCCCAGTATTTCACATATGACCTTATTTGGAAATGGTTGCAATCCAGATGTAAGCAATTAAATTAGAGATAATACTGGGGTAAGGTTGGTCCTTATTTTAATGTAACTGGTGCCTTTATAAGATGATAGCCATATAAAGACAGAAACAAGCAGAGAATGTCATGTAACTACAAAGGCAGGAGTTGAAGCTATGCAGCTATAAACCAAAGAATACCAAAGAGGGTCAGTAAACCACTAGAATCTAGCAGAAGGCCAGAAACGCTTGCCCTTTAAGGTTTCAGCAGAATCTCCAATACTTCGGCCACCGATTCACTGGAAAAGACCCTGATGCTGGGAAAGATTGAGGGCTGGAGGAGAAGGGGACGACAGAGGATGAGATGGCTGGATGGCATCACTGACTCAATGGGCATGAGTTTGAGCAAACTCCAGGAGATAGTGAAGAACCGGAAAGCCTGGCATGCTGCAGTCCCTAGCATCCCAAAGAGTCGGACACGAGTTGGCGACTTAACAACAAAAGTCTTCAGAGGGCTTATGGCCCCGTTACCACTTTGATTTCTTACTTCTAGCCTCAAGAAGTGGAAACAACAATAATTCCTATAGCTTTAGGCTACCAGATTTATGGTACTTTGTGATAGCAGCTGTAGGAAAGTAATATACCAGGTCAGTTTTTAGTTGTATATAGGATCATCTGAAAGGGTGGAGAAAAATCACACAGTTGTGTGGACTTTTCTTATTTTAATTCGTAACTACAAAGTTCATAACAATCCTACTGATTTTATACTTCACAGTGAGTGCATTTTTCTATATATTATATGGGTGATTTCACAAAATCTGTCTTCTAAGTTCTCCAAAACACCCTCACCCATTTATCACCATTTATCATCTTTATAATTCACTGAGGAAATGGAAGCAATTTAAAGAGACCCCCATCTTCTAGCACCAAATCTAAAAATATGACTAAACTTATACACATATTCCATACATGCACACAACACATATTCTTTGTCTTCCTGTTACAGAGCAGAAATATCTCTCTGTTTCTCAGGCCCAGTGCGCCCCTTTATGCATTCCCTTTCTTCTTAAGGATGTTAATCCTTGTTTCATTGTAGGATTCCTTCCTATTCAATATTCTTTTGTTCTAATATTATTCTGTAATAAAAGGAAAGACAACACTAGCATTATTTTGTAAAAAGCCAAGATAAAACTTCCTATTTGCCATGAGTATCTGCTCAGATATTCCCCTCTTCTCCTTTTCAGAAAAAAATCTTTCAGATGTACATCTCTAGATCCTCATATCCTTTTCGCTTTTTAACCTCCACATTTCTGACTTCGGTACTCTGTCATCACGGTAATGTCTTTTATTGAGTTTGCCAAAGACCTTCATATCAGTCAGTTCATAAGCACCTATTTGTTGTTATCATAGACTATTCCCTGGAAGTTTCTTTGGGGTTGACCACCCCTCCTCTTTGACATGTTTTCTTCTCTTGGACTCCCTGACTCTGCATTTGGTGAGCTTTCTCCCAAGCCCTTGCCTATCCCTAGTCTCCTAGTCTCCTTTGCTGGGTATGCTCCTCTGTGCAACAGTTTTCAGTCAATAGTATGTTTCCAAGAATTCCATCCAATCCCAAGGCTCCATACTGGTGACTTCCAAAATTGTACCCTAGCAATAGAAACTAATCTGGTTTCTAGACTTTTACATTTATGTACCCAACTGCTGGAAGTCTCCAGTTGAAATTTGATAGGTACCTGAAGCACATTCAAACTGAAATGGCCCCCAAACCTATTTCTTCTGCCTTCTTTCCAATCTCAGATAGTACCACCACAAATCCAAAAGCCTGGAAAGTTACACTTAACATTTCTTCTTTTTTTTTTTTTAATTATGAATGTCTTTTATTATGAAAATTGCTGTTACATTACAGCCAACATTCCAAAACAGTATTTTAATGAACACTTGTCTTGATTATAAAGTAGAGCAGAAACCATGATCCTTTTTCAAAATCGATTAACATCTGCAGATGTTAACATGAAGGAGGAGGACACTCCAAACACTCACCCTGGTGTAGAGGAGATGAGATGGGGAAGAGCACCTATGTTATCCAGAATAGCTACTAGTGTTATTTGTACAGTGTAAACCAACCACTTACACTTAATATTTCTATCTTCTTTCCCCTATCTCCATATTCCAACCTAAGTTTTATTGATTACAACTTTAAAAATATCTAAAATATAGGCACTTCTCATTATCATTTTTTTAGGACTGCATCATCTTTGGCCTTCATTATTGAAGTGGCCTTCCACAAAAATCCATGAGTACCTATTCACCACCCTATAATTTTTTTTCCAAACAACATCTAGACAAATGTCACAGACAAATGTCTGAAGGCATATCTAGACAGGAGACATTTAATTTTAATTGAGTGTCTTCAGAAAAAAATGTACCCTCCAATTTATTTCAGTCCTTTCCTTTTGTGTACAGCAAGTCTTTCTCTCCCATCAAGCTACCTGTCTACTCCCTACTGCTGCTAAGCTGCTTCAGTCGTGTCTGACTCTGTGAGACCCCATAGAGAGCAACCCACCAGGCTCCACCATCCCTGGGATTCTCCAGGCAAGTACACTGTAGTGGGTTGCCATTTCCTTCTCCAATGCATGAAAGTGAAAATTCAAAGTGAAGTCACTCAGCTGTGTCTGACTCTTTGCGACCCCATGGACTGTAGCCTAGCAGGCTCCTCCATCCATGGGATTTTCCAGGCAAGAGTACTGGAGCGGGGTGCCATTGCCTTCTCCTTTATGTGCATATGCACAGGTAAACAAATAGGGCTTCCCAGGTGGCACTAGTTGTGAAGAGGCCACCTGACA
This sequence comes from Nanger dama, assembly GCA_917880005.1. Classification (NCBI taxonomy): domain Eukaryota; kingdom Metazoa; phylum Chordata; class Mammalia; order Artiodactyla; family Bovidae; genus Nanger; species Nanger dama. The sequence continues at coordinate 99,948,654 of CAKJTW010000001.1, forward strand.
ATGCAGGAGACACAAGATGTGGAATCAATTTCTGGATTGGGAAGAATCCCTGGAATAGGAATGGCACCCCACTCCAGTGTTCTTGCTTGGAAATTTTCATAGACAGAGAAGCCTGGCAGGCTATAGTCCATGGGGACACAGTGTTGGACGTGACTGAGCAAGCGAGCAAGATGTATATAAATACATATGTAGAGACATACATATCTCCTGTTGGTTTGATTTCTCTGTGGAACCCCGACAGATACGAACATACATATATATTTATGCATATACATACATTAACACATAGCTCAGTTAGTAAAGAATCCACCTGTGATGCAGGAGACTCCAGTTTGATTCCTGAGTTGGGAAGATCCCCTGGAGAAGGGAATGGCTACCCACTCCAGTATCCTGGCCAGGATAATTCCATGGACTAAGTCCATGGGGTTGCAAAGAGTCACACACGACTGAGCAACTTTTACTCACTCACTCATACATTAACACATCATCAGATACATTTTGCTTGAGGTCAAGTAGGAATTCCCTGAAAGTTGAAGGTGCCTTTCAACTTATTCTAAGAATTTAGGGTGTCAAATATGGTTACTATGTCTAGAGTGGTGAGTAAAAACAGAGTGACTAGAACACTTGAAATAGCTACTTTAATAAGGTGTCATTGGGTCCAGAATCAACCACCTTTCCTGGGACTGTGGTTAACACTGGCCATGGCAAACTGGCCTCAGTCCCACTCTGCCTCCAGCCTAGCTTTGCTATAAACCCACAACACATCACTGTGATAGAAAATGATAGAAGTGATAGAAGACAGTACAATCATTGGATAAGCAATGTGGATTTCTGTGCCATTATCTTCTAAAGGTAAAGGACATAAACCCAAATTTTTCACATTTTGTTTGAAAATCATTACTCAGAAGAAAGTTTATCATCTAATAATTAATAGCCTATTAAAATCCTATGGTTATTAAATATAATGGAAACAATTGTTTTTAAAATTATGACAAGCAATGAGATATTATTCATACAAAAGTGAAAAAAATTAAATAAAATTTAACCTACATTTTTAAAAAAAATACTGTTTGCCTGGTTGAATTCTAAGATCTTAATGTTATATAATTTAACTAAATCCCCACAAAACCCTATGAGGTAAGTGATGCTATTTTATCACTTATAGACTAGGAAACAAACTCTCTAAGGCTAAAGGACTTGTTCAAGGTCAAAAAGTCACTGACATGATTCACATTTAACAGATAACAGGGACTTCGCCCCAATCCCATGCTACATAACTACTCACAAAAAGAAGTATATTAAGAAATAAACTTACCAATATGATTTTAACAATTTTTATTTATTCGTATGTAAGCTGGCACTGCTAACATTTTCTAAGAGCTAGGCAGGGATTCATATTAAAAATATAATCTGACATCATAGAATTTTTAAAACTTACATGGAGTCTTCCATATCTAAACATTAAATATGCTTACTTAACAAATTTGTGTATATTTTAAAAGATTATGTATTCAGTTATAAGGAGCTTAGAATGATTGAATAATTTAATAAGTGAATTATCCAAGACTATTTAAACCAGCCAAATCCCAAGCAACTTTGTAATTTTATGCACTAGTTCAAACACACTCTGTTTAATGAAACAAATAAATATATGATAACCACAGTCAATTATCATGACTGATAAATAACAATGTAGACATAAGTAAACATTCAATGTATTTTGGTCATTTCAAAATGACCTTGGTATGATTTTTTTAATTTAAATTTATTTAAATTGGAGGCTAATTACTTTACAATATTGTATCTGTTTTACCATACATCAACATGAATCCACCACAGGTATACATGAATTCTCCTTCCTGAACCCCCGTCCCACCTCCTTCCCCGTACCACCCCTCTGGTTCATCCCAGTGCACCAGCCACAAGCATCCTATATTCTGCATCAAACCTGGACTGGCAATTTGCTTCTAATATGATATTATACATGTTTCAATGTCATTCTCCCAAATCATCCCACCGTCTCCCTCTCTCTCTCCCACAGAGTCCAAAAGGCTGTTCTATACATCTGTGTCTCTTTTGTTCTCTTGCATACAGGGTTATCATCACCATCTTTCTAAATTCCATATTTATGCGTTAGTATACTGTATTGGCAATGGCACCCCACTCCAGTACTCTTGCCTGGAAAATCCTATGGATGGAGGAGCCTGGAAGGCTGCAGTCCACGGGGCAGCTGAGGGTCGGGCACAACTGAATAACTTCACTTTCACTTTCCTGCATTGGAGAAGGAAATGGCAACCCACTCCAGTGTTCTTGCCTGAAGAATCCCAGGGATGGGGGATCCTGATGGGCTGCCCTCTATGAGGTCTCACAGAATCGGACACGACTGAAGTGACTTAGCAGATACTGTGTTGGTGTTTTTCTTTCTGGCTTACTTCACTCCGTATAATCAGCTCCAGTTTCATCCACCTCATTAGAACTGATTCAAATGCATTCTTTTTAATGGCTGAGTAATACTCCATTGTGTATATATACCACAGCTTTCTTACCCACTCATCTGCTGATGGACATCTAGGTTGCTTCCATGTCCTGGCTATTATAAACAGTGCTGCGATGAACATTGGGATACATGTGTCTCTTTCAATTCTGGTTTCCTCTGTGTGTATGCCCAGCAGTGGGATTGCTTGGTCATATGGCAGTTCTATTTCCAGTTTTTAAAGGAATCTCCACACTGTTCTCCATAGTGGCTATACTAGTTTACATTCCCACCAACAGTGTAAGAGTGTTCTCTTTTCTCCACATCCTCTCCAGCATTTATTGCTTATAGACTTGACTGGTATGAAATGGCACCTCATTGTGGTTTTGATTTGCATTTCTCTGATAATGTGTGATGTTGAGCATCTTTTCATGTTTGTTAGCCATCTCTATGTCTTCTCTGGAAAAATGTCTATTTAGTTCTTTGGCCCATTTTTTTGATTGGGTTGTTTATTTTTTTGGAAATGAGCTGCAGGAGTTGCTTGTATATATTTTATATTAGTTGTTTGCCAGTTGCTTCATTTGCTATTATTTTCTCCCACTCTGAAGGCTGTTGTTTCATTAACTTGTTTTCTTTTAACCTATTTTTCTTTGCTAATGTTATTGAACTCTAAAACTGTCTTCACATTTCTAAAAAGACTTTGAAATTATACATGTATGGCTATGAAATGAAAGCAGCTCAGTCGTGTCTTACTCTTTGCAGTCCCATGGACTATACAGTCCATGGAATTCTCCAGGCTAAAATAGTGGAGTGGGTAACCTTTCTCTTCTCCATGGGAATCTTCCCAACCCAGGAATTGAACCCAGGTCTCCCACATTGCAAGTGGATTCTTTACCAGTTGAGCCACAAGAGAAGCATGAATGGCTACAGTATTCTCTTATTTTGAGAGAGATTTATTTAACATAAGACAAAATTCAGGGAAAATTCCTTATTTTGACTATTTAACAAAGTCAGAATGAGAACCAATATTTTATAGTAACTATACTTTGTAAATAAGGTACATAAAAGATCACTTTTTCATGTTTATAACCAACCAATAATAATATAAATCACAAAATAGACTTCCAAATGTCACATCAAATGGCTAATGGAAAGCAATATATGTTAGTATTGATTTAAGAGATAGTATCTAAATTATTTGGGCCTCCTATTGATTTCCTTTCAGTATATCAAATGTTCCTTACAACAAAATCAATGTGGCTCTTTATAAGACATTTGACCAAGAGTGAGGCCATTCTCTAGGCAGCACTTTCAGAAACATATCCATTCCATCCTTATTTGGTTACTTCTATCAATTTCTTAAAAGAGATATTTATTTGAGGAACACAATGGACAACATATTTTTGCAACTAAGTATAAGACAGATATTTTGACAACTAGTTGGCAATGAAAAAAGGATGACAGGCAAATATGAAATGAGAGATACATACCCATTATGATCCGTTCAGTTCAGTTCAGTTGCTCAGTCATGTCCGACTCTTTGCAACACCATGGACTGCAGCACACCAGGCTTCCCTGTCCTTCACCAATTCCCGGAGCTTGCACAGACTCATGTCCATCAAGCTGGTGATGCCATCCAACTATCTCATCCTCTGTTGTCCCCTTCTCCTACTACCTTCAATCTATCCCAGCATTAGGGTCTTTTCCAGTGAGTCAGTTTTTCACATCAGGTGGCCAAAGTATTGGAGTTTCAGCTTCAGCATCAGTCCTTTCACTGAATATTCAGGACTGATTTCCATTAGGATGGACTGATTTGATCTCCTTGCAGTCCAAGAGACTTTTAAGAGTTTTCTCCAACACCACAGTTCAAAAGCATTGATTCTTTGGCACTCAGCTTTCTTTAGTCCAGTTCTCACATCCATACATGATTGTTGGAAAAACCATAGCTTTGACCAGACGGACCTTAAAATTTAAATTAGGAAGATTGTTTTCAGAGGCTATTTTTCAATATACTAAAAAAATACATAAATAAACTATTGATATTGTAATTCAAGTTTCTGAAAGGAGAATAACTATTACCATTTCCATGGACTTTATTTTCTAGCATGAACAGAAGATTGATGGCAAAAGTTGAACCTTTTTTGAGTCCATATTGCTGAGTGCATATTGAGGACATTATAAATGATACTAAAATTAAGAAACAAAACATTGTGTCATGAAATTTGATTGTTATATAATCAATAAGTGGAAAAGAGATGAAGTTTATACTTTCTTATATAAACCTGAAAGGTATTTCAGGTTAAAAAAAAAAAAAGTTAATCTTTTGACTAAAAGATAATTTAAAACTAACATTCTATTATATTATTTTTCAATGGTATTTTCATATTTTTATACACACATATTTACCACATACTACTATCAATCATACAGTCAATGCCAAAGCTTGGTTATTATTGTCTTAACTGACATTGTTCATCACATAAGTAATAATAAAATAGAGTCTCTTACTACATTAAAATCTAGTAAAAATTATTTCTAAAAAAGAGAACATAGACAGCCTGTCCTTGTTCATAGAGAACACATAGTGTGACTCCTCAATGGGTTTTACAAAAGAGGAGTGTAGGGATTTTAAAAGCCCAGGGTATCCACAGAGTAAGAGTTTCAGTCTCAGAAGACATATTTTAAAGACACACTGGTAAGGCAGAGATAATTCCTCTAAACTTGCTTGAAGGTCTAGACTTCACCAGGAAATCTCAGTCTCTATGTTATGGAGCCCATATACAAAGTAAGCTAGGGCAAAGATAAGAATGTGCATTTGGCTGGGGCATGACCCCAGCTGTATTTCTTAGGGATCTAAATACGGTAGAAAAAGGTGAGTTGCCAAAAGAAAAAAACTGTATATCAGAAAGAATGTAATAAATATGGAGATCTTTATAATCCATCTGTCTAAAGCCAGAACTGGGCCTCAGATCTGAAATAGGACATTGAGTTGAAGAGTAATGCATTCTATTTTCATGGGTTGGAGAGATTAAGAGCCAAGAATGAGTCAGGCCAGCACAGTGTTGTAGTTTGGCACTTCTCAAATTTAGTTCCACAATGTTTCTTTTATTTCCCCATATAATTGTAAATTTCCTAAGGATTGTTTCTTCCTTTCCTTTTATAACCAAGGATATAAACTGCCAGAAGTATTACTTTAAATTATGTATCAAATATAATACTGCTGTATATTTAAGTAAAGCATATATGCTTTAGAGAATCCTAAGAAAAAAACAGAAATAACTAGAAATGTATTTATGAATCAACAACATCTCAGCATACAATATATTTTTGTCAGAATGTATCTCTATGAATTATTTGTGAAGTACATAGTAATATTTTAAATCATTTCATTAACATGTTGAAAGCAGGTGTCAATGAATGTCCTGTCATTATTGCTGAAACTATCTCTTCTTATTTGGTATTATTTAATTTCATAAACAATTTTCTCTTTGATTTTTTTTTCTAATTTCTGGTCTTTTGAGAAAAAAATGTTAAGGAATTTCCCATGGAGGAAAACAAAAAGTTTGAAGAATCTTAATGGCATTGCAACATGTATGCTTAGGATAAAATATTTCATAGCATCATTTACAATAAAACAGAAATTTAAATTATTGTAGTGGCATTAAAATTATACTCAATAGCCAATGATGTACTCTATCATATTTCTCATCAAAATTGGCTCTTTGAATATAAACAATAGCCTTCCAATATTGAAATATACTAGACATGAGCAATTATGTACGTCCCAATTCACTTGTTGAGGTCAAGTTTATGAGACCGTAGTGTGTACTCTCTCTCAAATTCTCTAAAGCAACTTGGGAATTCAGTCCAAAAAAAAAAAAAATATGTAGGATACTTACGTCTCTTCTTATTTCAAAGAATTCATAACTTACAGGAAATAAAAAGATTATGTATATCTGAGTTTGATACATTAGACCTCCACAACAGAGTACCACTTTTCCACTTAAATCCGTGGATAGAACTAACCATTATGTGGTACTAAAGCTGTGCACATTACTGTATTTTCATATGTGAACTTTACATAGGCAACAAAATATTTTTGACCCTATAAAATTGGGCTAAAGTACCAGTTTGTTTCATCATCAGTTACCCAAACATTTTATTTACCACTGAATAAATAGTGTGCCACTTTTATATTCACACAAGAATGGAATGTTTCTTACATTGTCATTCATCCTGCAACATATTAGAAAACTTTTGTTTATAGTTATAGGCATATCATAAAACAGTTAATAAAGTGTAGTTTTAAATAACTGTCTATATATTTACTTCATATGAAGAACTGTGGTAGGGTTTATTAAACATGCACAACAGCACACAGAACAGCTTTTATCCTCATTTGACGTTCCACTAAATGGGGAAACAATACATAAAGCTTTGGAAAGATAGCTAATAGTAAATAGGAGGAAGGAATAAGTGCTAAGTCAGAAACATGACCAATAATTTACATAGGCCACATGAGTAAAGAGACAAAATTCTGTGCTGAGGTTTTTCATAGAGGGTGCAGAAAACAATGGTATTTTCATAAAGTGCCTTCATTTTCTAAGTCTATAAGCTACAGAAATAAAATGCACATTAGACTGAAGCTCTGAGTAAAGACTTCCCCGGTGGCTTAGATGGTAAAAGCCTCTGCCTACGATGTGGGGACCCAGGTTTGATCCCTGGGTTGGGAAGATCCTCTGGAGAAGGAAATGGCCACCCAGTCCAGTATTTTGCCTGGAGAATCCCATGGACAGAGGAGCCTGGTAGGCTAGAGTCCATGAGGTCGCAAAGAGTCAGACATGACTGAGTGACTTCACTTCACTTTTAGACTGAACAGTCTCAGATATGGGGAGCCATGCCCATCTGGAGAATTAATATGGATGGTACTTGGCTCTGTAGGAGTGCAGAAAGCAGTTTTGGGGCAGACAATGAAAGGCCTTAACTGTTCTCTTAAGGCATAATAGATTCATTCTTCTAATTTGGCAAATCATTGAAATGATTTTCTTTTGAGAGCTTTTTTGCATAGTTTTTTTTTTTTTCCCCTCTAATGTTATGAGACATTTACTTGAATCATCCCCACTCCCATAATTCATTTTGAACTCAGAAGAATCAGGTCCCAGCAATAAAATTTTTGTCCAACAGTGTAATGTATTGTTGACATATAAACCTCTGGAAGGTTTTATCAGAGTTCTCAAGAAACTTTTATTTTAAAAAAGTGTCCTGAGGTCACTGCTTTTGAAGTATATTCTGGGTATATTCAATATTACAGTAAAATTGTAGTGCAAAATCAGCTAAGAATCTGTAGACAGGATAGAGGAAAGAGATAACATGAGGACCAAATTTCCAGGTAGTCATAGCCCAGTTTCCATACTGAGCATCATCTTTAAAATGTCTGTACCATTTCTTGTGTTTGAAATACACTACACATCAGTCACAGAACTTTTCCAAGACTTTTAGCAGGTGAATCAAAGTGATATGTTAGGAAGGCTAATCTTTCTACAGCATGTAAGATGGCTCATTGAGGGTGGAGGATAGAACCTAAATCAAGTTGCTACATGAAAATGAAGTGATTTGGCCTAACCTATTTGCTATAGCAATGAGGTCTTTTCAACAAATCGTACTGTATAAAATAGAATGAACCTTATAGTTACATGAAAGAGTGATATGGGGTTACTTGTAGATTTAATCATGAAAGAAACTATGAGCTGAAAATGAGATAGCCTTATTTATCAAGTTGAGGTGAAGTAACAAAATGTGACTTATAAGAGACTATAAATATATAGTCCCAGTCATGTTTTTAAGATTCATTTCCTGTTGTTTGTTTGTTTCCCTAATTTGACTATATCAAAAGAATAAATAGAAATTTGGTAGTTTTAAAAATATTAAATTAATGTCAAGACTTGTCAAGCCAGTCATTTTAAAATTAGTATAATTGAATGAAAGGTGATCTGGAAATGCTCATTCTTCTGTTTCAATTATTTAAGATTTTTTTTTTTAATGCAAGGTCTGGATCTCAAAGTTAAAAATTACATGGGTTTCAATCCTTCAATCCTTCCTATCAATATTGTATACCATTCATCTACAAAAATGTTAATAAATATATTAAAACTAAGTTTAGAAATATTTCCAAATTGCACTTAAACACAGTTTATACTATTCTTTATCAAGTCTAAATATAATGGCTAACAATAGGCTAAATATTTAGAACTCTCTGAGCTATCTTGTTTATTCCTTTGAAAATTGCAGTACAGTCCCAACTGGCAAAGTCCAGTTTTAAAATCTAAACAACTAAACATTTTAAGCTGCTTGAAAGAATCTTAAATAAATTTCTTCATAAGACTCTGTGCAGTTTTAATCTTCAGACTGTATATGTGTTATAGACACAAGCTTTGAATCTGCAGAATATAAAACCACATTATAAAACTGTGTACAATGTTTTCTTTATTTCAGATAGGGAAGAAAGAAAATATAAAGTGGTTTCTCTAGTGATACTGGCAGACTACTTTCTAAAATTCAAGTTCTCATAATGATACATCACAGGAAATGAGAATTTTTAAAAAGAGAACTTTAGTGACTTTTGTCATGCAAAAACAAAAACCAGAATTCATAAGCCATAAATTAACAAAGATACATGTGCTATAATCAGCAAAATAAGATTATTTTCAAGGATATGTTTGAAGACTCAATCTGTAGGTTGGAGGTAGTGCAGTGCAGTGGAATGAACCCCCTCCCTGGAATCAGAGAGATGAGTCAGAATACCTGCACTTACACTGCATGATTTGTCCTCTTAGGACCGTAGTTTCTAGTGGAAACTCTGTCTGGTTATTGTAAAGACAAAATAATATAAATGCAGTTCCTGCCACATGGAAGAATCTGAATAGTTACCATTCTTTGTATACAAGCAAACAACTGTATATTTCACCGATCAAACAAAAAAGTTAAAACTTGACATATCTTCCCCAATCAAGTGTTTGTGGAAAGACAAAGCAATCATTAACTACCACATCAGCCAATGAAGGGAGACGTTATGAACTGAATCTGGTGAAATTAAGAAAACTGAAACCCTATCAAGTGTCATTTTTTATTATGAGACCAGAAATCAACTATAAAAACCCCAAATATGCAAAAGACCACAGACATGTGGAAGCTAAACAATAAATAAGTAATGGATCCGTGAAGAAATCAAAGAAGAAATTTTTTAAGTACTGCAAGTAAGTGAAAACAAAACCATGAGTCTCCAAAACCTATGGGGTGCACAGAAAAACAGTTCTAAGCTTTTAGTGGTATAAGCCTGACTTAGGAAATAAGAAAAATCTCAAACTTAATCTTATACCTAAAGTAACTAGAAAAAGAACAAACAAAATGCAAAGCTAGTAGAAAGAAATAAAGAATAAAAATCAGAGTAGAAAAATAGATTTGTTTCAAAAAAGCATAAGTACATAAGATCAATAAAACCAAAAGTTGTTTTTTGAAAAGATAATTTATAAACTTTTAGCCAAACTAATGATAGAGAAAGAAAAAAAAGGAGAGCCCTAATCATATATATATATATATATATATATATATATATATATATATATATATATTTACAACAGACATCACAGAAATACAGTGGATCATAAGAGATTACTGCCAACAAGTAAAGGCCAATAGAATGGACACTCCAGAACAGCAGTTCCCAATCTTTATGGCACCAGGAGTCACTTTTGTGGAAGACAATTTTTCCATGGACTGGAGCAGGAAAGAGGGGTGGTTTGCAGATAGTTTAAGCATATTGCACGTATTGTGGGCTTTATTTCTATTATTATTACATCAGTTCCACCTCAGATCATCAGCTATTAGATTCAGAGGTTGGGAAAATCCCTGACCTTGAAGAAATGAACAAATTCTTAAGACTGAACCAAAGAAACAGAAAACATCAATAAACCAATTATCATTAATGAAATTGAATTTAAACAAAACAAAACAAAAACTCCAACAGAAAAAAAGTCAAGGACCAGATGGCTTCACAGATGAATTCTACCATTTACAGAAGAGTTAATACTTACCCTCAAAATATTCCCAAAAAATGCAGCAGAGTATCTTTAGAAATTATTTTATGTGGCCTGTGACATCTGTTACCAAAACCAGACAGGAATATTACAAGAAAAGAAATTACTGGCCAATGTCACTGATGAATACAGATGTAAAATTTTTCAACAAAATATTAGCTAATCAAATTAACAGTACATTAAAAGGATCATACTTCTTGACCAAGTAGGATTTATTCCAGATATTCAAGCATAGTTCAATAGCACAAATCAATCATTATGATATGCTAAGAAACAAACTGAAGAATAAAAATCACATGATCATCTCAATAGATGCAGAAAAATCTCTTGACAATATTAAACAGCCATTCATGATTAAAAAAAAAAGCTCAAAAAGTGGGTATAGAGGCAACATACCTCAATATAATAAGGCCATATATAATAAAACTACAGCTAACATCACATTCAGCAGTGAAAAGCTAAAAATGTTTCCTTTAAAATCAAGACCAAGACAAGGATGCTCACTCTCTACACTTCTATTTAATATAGTGTAGGAAGTACTGATCACAGCAATCACAGAAGAAAAAAAAATCTAATTGGAAACAAAAAAGTAAAACTTTCACTGTTTGCAGCTGTGTGTGCTCAGTCATGTCTGACTCTTTGAGACTCCAAGGACTGTAGCCTGATAATGGATTTCCTCTGTTGATGGAATTTTCCAGATAAGAATACTAGAGTGGGTTGCCATTTCCTCCTCCAGGGGATCTTCACAACCCAGAGATCGAACCCACATCTCCTGCACTGGCATGCAGATTCTTGACCACTACACCACCTGAGAAGCCCTGTTAGCAGATGAAATGACACTATACATATAAATTGTAAAAATGCCACCAAAAAACCTCTAGAGCTAATCATTGTATTAGGTAAAATTGCCAGATACAAAATTAATATACAGAAATCTGTTACACACTAACTGTATAACACTAATCTGCTATACACTAAATTTTACACACAATGAGCTATAAAAATAATATAAATTTAATAAATTTTAATATTTAAATTATTATATTTAATAAATATAATTTTTTCACTTCAGAAAGAATAAACTACATAATAATGTCTATTTAAAGAAATATAGTTTTTGTACTGAGCAAACTGTAAGATATTGATGAAAGAAATTGAAGGTGGCAATAACAGAAAGATATCAGGTTCACAGATTGGAAGAATATGGTTAAAATGGCCGTACTATTCAAGGCAACTATAGATTCAATACAATCCCTATCAAAATACCAGCAGCATTTTTCACAGAACTAGGACAAATTTGGAAAACTCAGCAATAGCTGAGTGGCTATTGTAAAGAGCCACTTTTCCAATGTGGCTCAGAAAAGTGGACTTTTCATTCCAATGAAATGAGAAGGTCACTTTTCATTCCAATCCCAAAGAAAGGCAATGACCAACAATGTTCAAACTGCCACACAATTGTGCTTATTCACATGTGAGCAAGGTAATGCTCAAAAGATTTCAAGCTAGGCTTCAACACTGCATGACCTGAGAATGTCCAGATGTGCAAGCTGGGTTAAGAAAAGGCAGAAGAATGAGAGATCAAATTGCCAACATCCACTGGATAATAGAAAAACCAAGGGAATTCCAGAAAAACATCAGCTTCATTGACTACACTAAAGACTTGACTGCATGGATCAAAGCAAACTGTGGGAAATTCTTAGAAATGGGAATATCACACAACCTGACCTGTCTCCTGAGAAACCAGTAGGGAGGAGTGGAAGCAACAGTTACCCTGGACATGGAACAATGGGTTGGCTCACAATTGGGAAGGAGTACATCAAGGATGTATACTGTCAACCTGCTTATTTAACTTATATGCCAAGAGAAGTATCAACAATCTCAGATATAAAAATTACACCACTTTAATAGCAGAAAGTGAAGAACTAAAGAGCATCTTGATGAAAGTAAAAGAGGAGAGTGAAAAAGCTGGCGTAAAGCTCAACATTCAAAAACCTAAAATCATGGCATTCATCCAGTCCCATCACTTCATGGCAAATAGGTGGGGGAAAAAATGAAAATAGTCACTGGTTTTACTTTCTTGGGCTCAAAAAAAAAGAGAGAGAGAGAGAGAAAGTTCTAGAAAAACATCTACTTCTGCTTTATTGACTATGCCAAAGCCTTTGTCTATGTAGATCACAACAAACTGTGGAAAATTCTTCAAAAGATGGGGACATCAAACCACCTGACCTGCCTCCTAATAAATCTGTATGTAGGTCAAGAAGCAACAGTTAGAATCGGACATGGAACAACAGACTGAAACCAAACTGGGAAAGGAGTGTGTCAAGGCTGTATATTGTCATCCTGCTTCTTTAACTTACATGCAGAGTACTTCGTGCAAAATGCCAGGATGGATGAAGCACAAGCTGGAATCAAGATTGCTAGGAGAATATCAATAACCTCAGATATGCAGATAACACCATACTTAGGTCAGAAAGAGAAGAAGAACTAAAGAGCCTCTTGATGAAAGTAAAAAAGGAGAGCGAAAAAAGTTGGCTTTAAACCTAAGCATTCAGAAAATTAAGATCACGGCATCCAGTCACATCAGTTCAGTTCACTTAAGTAGCTAAGACATGTCCAACGCTTTGCGACCCCACGACTGCAGCACACCAGGCATCCCTGTCCATCAACTCATGCAGTTTACTCAAACTCATGTCCATTGAGTCAGCCATGCCATCCAACAATCTCATCCTCAGTCATCCCCTTCTCCTCCTGCCTTCAATCTTTCCCAGCATCAGGGTCTTTTCAAATGAGTCATTTTTTCACATCAGGTGGCCAAAGTATTGGCATTTCAGCTTCAACACCAGTTCTTCAAATGAATATTCAGGACTGATTTCTTTTTGGATGGAATGGTTGGATCTCCTTGCTGTCCAAGGGACTCAAGAGTCTTCACAATCACCACAGTTCAAAACCATCAATTATTTGGCACTAAGCTTTCTATATAGTCCAACTCACATCCATACATCCAGCTTTGACTGGATGGATCTTTGTTGGCAATGTCTCTGCTTTTTAATAATCTGGCCAGGTTGTTCATAGCTGTTCTTCCAAGGAGCAAGCAACTTGTAATTTCATGGCTGCAATGACCATCTACAGTTATTTTGGAATCTAAAAAAATAAAGTCTGTCACTGTATCCAATGTTTCTTCATCTGTTTGCCATTAAGTGATGGGAAGAGATGCTATAATCTTAATGTTCTGAATGTTGAGTTTTAGGTCAACTTTTTCACTCTCCCCTTTCGCTTTCATCAACAGGCTCTTTAGTTCTTCTTCACTTTCTGCCATAAGGGTGGTGTCATCTGCATATCTGAGGTTATTGATATTTTTCCTAGCAATCTTGATTCCAGCTTGTGTTTCATCCAGCCCAGCATTTCTCAATATGTACTCTTCATGTCAGTTAAATAAGCAGAGTGACAATATACAGCCTTGACATACTCCTTCCCTATTTGGAATGAATCTGTTGTTCCATGTCCAGTTCTAACTGTTGCTTCCTGACCTGCATACAGATTTTTCAAGAGTCAAGACAGGTGGCCTGGCATTCCGATCTCTTGAAGAATTTTCCACAGCTTGTTGTGATGCATACAGTCAAAGGCTTTGGCATAGACAGTAAAGCAGAAATAAATGTTTTTTTCTGGAACTCTCTTGCTTTTTTATGATCCAACGGATGTTGGCAATTTGATCTCTGGTTCCTCTGACTTTTCTGAAACCAGCTTGAACATATGGAAGTTGACGTTTCACATATTACTGAAGCCTGGCTTGGAGAATTTTGAGCATTACTTTACTAGTGTGTGAAATGAATGCAATTTTGTGGTACTTTGAAGGTCAGGAACTGTGGCGGTAAGGAGATACCCCTTGTCCAAGGTAAGAAGCAGTGGCTGTGCTTTGCTGGACCAGCTGTGAAGAGATACTCCATGCCGAAGGTAAGAGAAACCCAAGTAAGATGGTAGGTGTTGCAAGAGGGCATTAGAGGAAAGACACACTGAAACCATACTCACAGAAAAGTAGTCAATCTAATCACACGAGGACCACAGCCTTCTCTAACTCAATGAAACCAAGCCATGCCTGTGGGGCAACCCAAGACAGGCAGGTCATGATAGAGAGTGCTGACAGAACATGATCCACTGGAGAAGGGAATGGCAAGCCACTTCAGTATTCTTGCCTTGAAAACCCCATGAACAGTATGAAAAGGCAAAATGATAGGATACCAAAAGAAGAACTCCCCAAGTGGTTAGGTGCCCAATATGCTACTGGAGATCAGTGGAGAAATATCTCCAGAAAGAATAAAGGGATGGAGCCAAAGCAAAAACAATACCCAGTTGTGCATGTGACTGGTGATAGAAGCAAGATCTGATGCTGTAAAGAGCAATATTGCATAGGAACCTGGAATGTCAGGTCCATGAATCAAGGCAAATTGGAAATGGTCAAACAAGAGATGGCAAGGGTGAACATTGACATTCTAGGAATCAGTGAAGTAACATGGAATTGAATGGGTGAATTTAACTCAGATGACCATTATATCTACTACTGCGGGCAGGAATCCCTCAGAAAAAATGGAGTAGCCATCATGGTCGACAAAAGAGTCCAAAACGCAGTACTTGGATGCAATCTCAAAAACGACAGAATGATCTCTGTTCATTTCCAATGCAAACCATTTAATATCACAGTAATGCAAGTCTATGTCCCAACCAGTAATGCTGAAAAAGCTAAAGTTGAATGGTTTTATGAAGACCTACAAGACCTTTAGAACTAACACCCAAAAAGATGTCCTTTTCATTATAGGGGACTGAAATGGAAAAGTAGGAAGTCAAGAAACACCTGGAGTAATAGGCAAATTTGGCCTTGGAATGCAGAATGAAGCAGGGCAAAGTCTAATACAGTTCGGCCAAGAAAATGCACTGGTCATAGCAAACACCCTCTTCCAACAACACAAGAGAAGACTCTCTACATGGATATCACCAGATGGTCAACACTGAAATCAGACTGATTATATTCTATGCAGCGAAAGATGAAAAAGCTCTATACAGTCAACAAAAACAAGATGAGGAGCTGACTGTGACTCAGATCATGAACTTTTTATTACCAAATTCAGACTTAAATTGAAGAAAGTAGGGAAAACCACTAGACTATTCAAGTATGACTTAAATCAAATCCCTTATGATTATACAGTGGAAGTGAGAAATAGATTTAAGGGCCTAGATCTGATAGATAGAGTGCCTGATGAACTATGAAATGAGGTTTGTGACAATGTACAAGAGATAGGGATCAAGACCAATCCCATGGAAAAGAAATGCAAAACAGCAAAATGGCTCTCTGAGGAGGCCTTACAAATAGCTGTGAAAAGAAGAAAGGCAAAAAGCAAAGGAGAAAAAGAAAGATATAAGCATCTGAATGCAGAGTTCCAAAGAATAGCAAAAGAGATAAGAAAGCCTTCTCCAACGATCAATGCAAAGAAATAGATGAAAACAACAGAATGGGAAAGACTAGGGATCTCTTCAAGAAAATTAGAGATACCAAGGGAACATGTCATGCAAAGATGGGCTCGATAAAGAACAGAAATGGTCTGGACCTAACAGAAGCAGAAGATATTAAGAAGACGTGGCAAGAATACATGGAAGAACTGTACAAAAAGATCTTCATGATCAAGATAATCATGATGATGTGATCACTAATCTAAAGCCAGACATCCTGGAATGTGAAGTCAAGTGGGCCTTAGAAAGCATCCCTATTAACAAACCTAGTGGAGGTGACTGAATTCCAGTGGAGCTGTTTCAAATTCTGAACGATGATGCTGTGAAAGTGCTGCACTCTATATGCCAGCAAATTTGGAAAACTCAGCAGTGGCCACAGGACTGGAAAAGGTCAGTTTTCATTCCAATTCCAAAGAAAGGCAATGCCAAAGAATGCTCAAACTACCACACAATTGCACTCATCTCACATGCTAGTAAAGTAATGCTCAAAATTCTCCAAGCCAGGCTTCAGCAACATGTGAACCGTGATCTCCCTGATGTTCACTGGTTTTAGAAGAGGCAGAGAAACCAGACATCAAATTGCCAACATCTGCTGTATCATCAAAAAAGCAAGAGAGTTCCAGAAAAACATCTACTTCTGCTTTATTGACTATGCCAAAGCCTTTGACTGTGTGGATCACAACAAGCTGTGGAAAATTCTGAAAGAGATGGGAATACCAGACCACCTCACCTGCCTTTTGAGAAATCTGTATGCAGGTCAGGAAGCAACAGTTAGAACTGGACATGGAACAACTGGTTCCAAATAGGAAAAGGAGTAGTCAAGACTGTATATTGTCACCCTGCTTATTTAACTTATGTGCAGAGTACATCATGAGAAATGCTGGACTGGAAGAAACACAAGCTGAAATCAAGATTTCCAGGAGAAATATCAATAATCTCAGATATGCAGATGACACCACCCTTATGGAAGAAAGTGAAGATGAGCTAAAAGCCTCTTGGTGAAAGTGAAAGAGAAGAGGAACGAAAAATATGGCGGAGGAATAGGATGGCGAGAACACTTTCTCCCTCACTACTTCATCAAAAGAACATTTCAACACTGAGTAAATTCCACAAAACAACTTCTGACTGCTGGCAGAAGACATCAGGCATCGAGCAAAGCAGATCATTGGCTTCAAAACCAGGAAGGAATTAATTTACAGAACGAAGATAGAGACAAAGGAGGTAGGGAAGGAGCCCCATCACGGGAAGGGAATCCCGTCCCGGGAAGAGACTCTCAAAAGAGAGGTTTCCTAAAATTGGGGAACATTCTCACAGCTGTGTATGGGGCGAGCTCTGGAAGCACAAAGGGCAACATAACAGGAAGGAAGAATAAGTAAATAATTAAAACCAACAGATTACGAATTCAACAGTATAACCCCCAGCAGATAAGTAGCACAAACGCCTGCGTCCAACAGCAGTGGGGGTTGGGCAGGGAGGATCACGCCAGCGACAGTGCTTTCTAAGAATTGGGCCACAGGAGACATAGGCTGCAGGGCTTTTCTCGAGAATCAGGGAGTAACGGGGCCAGAATCGGGTCCACGTGTGGCTAGAACTAACTATCTTGGTCTAGCAAACCAGACTGTGGGATAGCTAACACGCGAAATGCTCGAACATAAGACACCGACAGGCCCGCGCACAGAACAAAGGACGGATCGGAAATAGCTGGCTGCAGACCATCCCCCTCCGGTGACAGGCAGCCAGAGCCTTAAGTGCTAGAAGGGGGCAATCGCAGCTCAAGAGAGACACTACCTACCAAATTGCAAGCAGGTCTTTTTGCTATTGAGACTTCTGGGGGCTCTGAATAGTCATCATCAGCCTGAGAAAGAGCCCCGGTGGAGCTCCCAGAAAATTGAGCGACCCAGAAAGCCCAGAATTTGCAGTAATAGCGCACAAGCCTCTGAGGGCTTCCTGAGCGCCAAACCTGAGCGGCTTAGACCGGGGAAGTGCATGAAGCATAGGGCAGGTCCCACACGGTTATCCCGAGGAGTGAGAAGTGGCAAGCTCAGTGCAGAGTCCACCACCACCCTCCCTGTGTCAAGAAGGAAATCAGACACGGAAGAGACCAGCAAACAGAGGAAGTCAAACAGAGGGATCTGTCTTGGTAGCGACATTACACAGTCCACAACGACAGAGAAAGTGCCAGATATACAGTTACTACTTTTATGATCAATTTTTTTTTTTTTGGGGGGTGATGTGGAAGCGTGATTTTTTTTTTAAGAATTTTTTTCTTTCTTTAAAATTTTTTTTTTTTTTTAAATTTGTCTTTTCTTTTTGTCTTTTTTTTTTTTCTAAACATGCTTAAATTTTTACATGAGTGCGAGATTACTGGCTTGACAACTCTCTCCCCCTTTGGAATCTCTCTTTTCTCCACGAGGTGGCTTTTGTCTCCTCCCTCCCTCTCCTCTTCTCTACCCAACTCAATGAATCTCTGTGTGTCCCAGAAGGTGGAGAATTCTCAGGGAACTGGTCACTGGCCGGATCTGTAGCCCTCCTTTGCATCTCCCTCTTTTATCCCCCTGTCCACCTCTATCTACTTCCTCCCTCTCCTCTTACATATATAACTCTGTGACCACCTCTGAGAGGTCCAGACTTTGGAGCGCACACAAGAAAGTGGTTAGGGGCTAGCTTGCTTTTTCCTCTTTTGATTCCACTTCATCCCATTTCACTCACCGCTAACTACCCCTCCCTCTTCTCTCCTCCAAGTAACTCAGCGATCCTCTAGGGACGACCCTCAAGGTGGAGAAACCTATCATCATTAACCTAGATGTTTCAACATTAGTGCTGAATAGGTGGAGAAATCATGAGGCTATTGTAAAAATAAATCTGAAAACCAGAATCAGGAGGAATAAGTCCAAATCCTGAGATCATCAAAGAATTCCTGAATACAGGGAACATTATTCAATAAGAGCTCATCAAACACCTTCATACCTACACTGAAACTGAGCACCACCCAAGGACCAACAAGTTCCAGAGCAAGACATACCACGCAAATTCTCCAGCAACACAAGAACAAGCCCCTGAGCTTCAATACACAGGCAGCTCCAAATACTCCAAAACCATTGACGTCTCATAACACATTACTTGACACTTCACAGCACTCCAGAGAGAGGAAATCCAGATCCACCCACCAGAACTCCAACACAAGACTCCCTAATCAAGAAACTTTGACAAACCACTGATATAACCAAAACACAGAGGAAGCTCTATAATAAAGAGAATTCCACAAATTCCCAGAATATAGAAAAGCCACCCCAAACGCAGCAATATAACCAGGATGAAGAGAAAGAGGAATACCCAGCAGGTAAACGAACAGGAGACATGCCCACCAAACCAAACAAAAGAGGAAGAGATAGGGAATCTACCTGAGAAAGAATTCCCAATACTGATAGTGAAAATGATCCAAAATCTTGAAATCAAAATGGAATCACAGATAAATAACCTGGGGTCAAGGATTGAGAAGATGCAAGAAAGGTTTAACAAGGACCTAGAAGAAATAAAAAAGAGTCAACATTTAATGAATAATGCAATAAATGAGATCAGAAACACTCTGGAGGCTACAAATAGTAGAATATCGGAGGCAGAAGATAGGATTAGTGAAATAGAAGATAGAATGGTAGAAATAAATGAATCAGCGAGGGAAAAGAAAGACGAATTAAAAGAAATGAGGACAACCTCAGAGACCTCCAAGACAATATGAAACGCTCCAACATTCGAATTATAGGAGTCCCAGAAGAAGAAGACAAAAAGAAAGACCATGAGAAAATACTTGAGGAGATAATAGTCGAAAACTTCCCTAAAATGGGGAAGGAAATAATCACCCAAGTCCAAGAAACCCAGAGAGTGCCAAACAGGATAAAGCCAAGGTGGAACACCCCAAGACATATTTTAATCAAACAAACAAAGACCAAACACAAAGAACAAATATTAAAAGCAGCAAGGAAAAAACAACAAATAACACACAAGGGGATCTCCAGAAGAATAACTGCAGATCTTTCAATAGAAACTCTTCAGGCCAGGAGGGAATGGCAAGACATACTTAAAGTGATGAAAGATAATAACGTTCAGCCAAGACTACTGTACCCAGCAAGGATCTCATTCAAATATGAAGGAGAAATCAAAAGCTTTACAGATAAGCAAAAGCTGAGAGAATTCAGTACCAACAAACCAGCTCTCCAACAAATACTAAAGGATAGACTTTAGACAGAAAACACAAAAAGGACGTATGAACCCGAACCCCAAAAAAATAAAGTAAATGGCAACAGGAGCATAGCTATCATTAATAACCTTAAATGTAAATGGGTTGAATGCCCCAACCAAAAGGCAAAGACAGGCTGAATGGATACAAAAACAAGATACCTATATATGCTGCCTACAAGACACCCACCACAACACAACGGACACATACAGACTGAAAGTGAAGGGCTGGAAAAAAGATTTTCCATGCAAATAAAGACCAAAAGAAAGCAGGAGTAGCAATACTCATATCCGATAAAATAGACTTTAAAACAAAGGCTGTGAAAAGGGACAAAGAAGGCCACTATATAATGATTAAAGGATCAATCCAAGAAGAAGATATAACAATTATAAATATATATGCACCCAACATAGGAGCACCGCAATATGTAAGACAAATGCTAACAAGCATGAAAAGGGAAATTAATAATAACACAATAATAGTGGGAGACTTTAATAGGCCACTCACACCTATGGACAGATCAACTAAACAGAAAATTAACAAAGAACGCAAACTTTAAATGATACAATAGACCAGTTAGACCAAATTGATATCTATAGAACATTTCACCCCAAAACAATGAATTTCACCTTGTACTCAAGTGCACATGGAACCTTTTCCAGGATAGATCACATCCTGGGTCATAAATCTAACCTTGATAAATTCAAAATAATCGAAATTCTGTCAAGCATCTTCTCTGACCATAATGCACTAAGGTTACATCTCAACTACAGGAGAAAAGCTATTAAAAATTCCAACATTTGGAGGCTGAACAACACCCTTCTGAATAACCAACAAATCACAGAAGAAATCAAAAAAGAAATCAAAATATGCATAGAAATGAATGAAAATGAAAACACAACTACACAGAACCTGTGGGACACTATAAAAGCAGTCCTAAGAGGAAAGTTCATAGTAATACAGGCATACCTCAAGTAACAAGAAAAAAGTCAAATAAATAACCTAACTCTACACCTAAAGCAACTAGAAAAAGAAGAAATAGAGTCCCCAGAGTTAGTAGAAGGAAAAAATCCTAAAATTAGGGCAGAAAGAAATGCAAAAGAAACAAAAGAGACCATAGCAAAAATCAACAAAGCAAAAAGCTGGTTCTTTGAAAGGATAAATAAAATTGACAAACCATTAGCCAAACTCATCAAGAAACAAAGAGAAAAAAATCAAATCAATAAAATTAGAAATGAAAATGGAGAGATCACGACAGACAACTCAGCAATACAAAGAATCATAAGAGACTACTATCAACAATTATATGCCAATAAAATGGACAACTTGGAAGAAATGGACAAATTCTTAGAAAAGTACAACTTTCCAAAACTGAACCAGGAGGAAATAGAAAATCTTAACAGACTCATCACAAGCATGGACATTGAAACTGTAATCAGAAATCTTCCAGCGAACAAAGCCCAGGTCCAGATGGCTTCACAGCTGAATTCTACCAAAAATTTCGAGAAGAGCTAACAGCTATCTTACTGAAACTATTCCAGAAAATTGCAGAGGAAGGTAAACTTCCAAACTCATTCTATGAGGCCACCATCACTTTAATACCAAAACCTGACAAAGACTCCACGAAAAAAGAAAATTACAGGCCAATATCACTGATGAACATAGATGCAAAAATCCTTAACAAAATCCTAGTAATCAGATCCAGCAACACATTAAAAAGATCATACACCATGACCAAGTGGGCTTTATCCCAGGGATGCAAGGATTCTTCAATATCCACAAATCAATCAATGTAATTCATCACATTAACAAACTGAAAAATAAAAATCATATGATTATCTCAATAGATGCAGAAAAAGCCTTTGACAAAATTCAACATTCATTTATGATAAAAACTCTCCAGAAAGCAGGAATAGAAGGAACATACCTCAACATAATAAAAGCTATATATGACAAACCCACAGCTAACATTATCCTCAATGGCGAAAAATTGAAACCATTTCCCTGAAGTCAGGAACAAGACAAGGGTGTCCACTTTCACCACTACTATTCAATATCGTACTGGGAGTTTTGGCCACAGCAATCAGAGCAGAAAAAAAAAAAAATAAAAGGAATCCAAATTGGAAAAGAAGAAGTAAAACTCTCACTGTTTGCAGATGACATGATCCTCTACATAGAAAACCCTAAAGACCCCACCAGAAAACTACTAGAGCTAATCAATGAATATAGTAAAGTTGCAGGATATAAAATCAACACTCAGAAATCCCTTGCATTCCTATACACTAATAATGAGAAAGTAGAAAAAGAAGTCAAGGAAACAATTCCATTCACCATTGCAACAAAAGAATAAAATACTTAGGAATATTCCTCCCTAAAGAAACTAAAGACCTATATATCGAAAACTATAAAACATTGATGAAAGAAATCAAAGAGGACACTAATAGATGGAGAAATATACCATGCTCATGGGTCGGAAGAGTCAATATAGTGAAAATGAGTATACTACCCAAAGCAATCTACAGATTCAATGCAATCCCTATCAAGCTACCAGCAGTATTTTTCACAGAACTAGATCAAATAATCTCAAGATTTGTATGGAAATACAAAAAAACCTCGAATAGCCAAAGCAATATTGAGAAAGAAGAATGGAACTGGAGGCGTCAACTTGCCTGACTTCAGGCTCTACTACAAAGCCACAGTCATTAAGACAGTATGGTACTGGCACAAAGACAGAAATATAGATCAGTGGAACAAAATAGAAAGCCCAGAGATAAATCCACACACCTATGGACACCTTATCTTCGACAAAGGAGGCAAGAATATACAATGGAGTAAAGACAGTCTCTTTAACAGGTGGTGCTGGGAAAACTGGTCAACCACTTGTAAAAGAATGACTCTAGACCTCTGTCTAACACTATATACAAAAATAAACTCAAAATGGATTAAAGATCTAAATGTAAGACCAGAAACTATGAAACTCCTAGAAGAAAACATAGGCAAAACACTCTCTGACATAAATCACAGCAGGATTCTCTATGATCCACCTCCCAGTATACTGGAAATAAAAGCCAAAATAAACAAATGGGATCTAATTAAAATTAAAAGCTTCTTCTCAACAAAGGAAACTATAAGCAAGGTGAAAAGACAGCCTTCTGAATGGAAGAAAACAATAGCAAATGAAACAACCGACAAACAACTAATCTCAAAGCTATGCAAGCAACTTATGCTGCTCAACTCCAGAAAAATAAACGACCCAATAAAGAAATGGGCCAAAGAACTAAATAGGCATTTCTCCCAAGAAGACATACGGATGGCTAACAAACACATGAAAAGATGCTCAACATCACTCATTATCAGAGAAATGCAAATCAAGTCCACAATGAGGTACCATGTCACACCAGTCAGAATGGCTGGGATCCAAAAGTCTACAAGCAATAAATGCTGGAGAGGATGTGGAGAAATGGGAACCCTCTTACACTGCTGGTGGGAATGCAAACTAGTACAGCCATTATGGAAAACAGTGTGGAGATTCCTTTAAAAATTGCAAATAGATCTGCCTTATGACCCAGCAATCCCCCTGCTGGGCATAAACACTGAGGAAACCAGAATTGAAAGAGACACATATACCCCAATGTTCATTGCAGCACTGTTTATAACAGCCAGGACATGGAAACAACCTAGATGTCCATCAGCAGATGAATGGATAAGAAAGCTGTGGTACATATACACAATGGAGTACTACTCAGCCCTTAAAAAGAATAAATTTGACTCAGTTCTAATGAGATGGATGAAATTGGAGCCGATTATACAGAGTGAAGTAAGCCAGAAAGAAAAACACAAATACAGTATACTGACACATATATATGGAATTTAGAATGATAGTAATGATGACCCTCTATGTGAGACAACAAAAGAGACACAGAGGTATAGAATGGACTTTTGGACTCTGAGGGAGAGGGTGAGGGAGAGGGGGGGATGATTTGGGAGAATGGCATTGAAACATGTATACTATCATATAAGAAATGAAGCACCAGTCTATGTTCAATACAGGATACAGGATGCATGGGGCTGGTGCACTGGATGATTCAGGGAGATGATATGGGGTGGTAGGTGGGAGGGGGCTTCGGCATTGGGAGATCGTGTTCACCTGTGGCTGATTCATGTCAATGTATGCCAAAACAAATACAATATTGTAATGTGGAATAAAGTATTAAAAAAATAAAATAAAATAAAAATGTAATTTTAGAAGCAATTCATAATATATAAATAATAAAAATACAAAAGAAAAAGAAAGTGAAAGAGAAGAGTGGAAAAATTAGCTTAAAGCTCAACATTCTTAAAATGCAGATCATGATATCTGGTCCCATCACTTCATGGGAAATAGATGGGGAAACAGTGGAAACAGTGTCAGACTTTATTTTGGGGGCTCCTAAATCACTGTAGATTGTGACTGCAGCCATGAAATTAAAAACTCTTACTCCTTGGAAGAAAAGTTATGACCTACCTAGACAGTATATTCAAAGGCAGAGACATTACTTTGCCGACTAAGGTCCATCTAGTCAAGGCTATAGTTTTTCTTGTGGTCATGTATGGATGTGAGAGTTGGACTGTGAAGAAGGCTGAGCGCCGAAGAATTGATGCTTTTGAACTGTGGTGTTGGAGAAGACTATTTAGAGTCCCTTGGACTGCAAGGAGATCCAAGCAGTCCATTCTGAAAGAGATCAGTCCTGAGATTTCTTTGGAAGGAATGATGCTGAAGATGAAACTCCAGTGCTTTGGCCACCTCGTGTGAAGAGTTGACTCATTGGAAAAGACTCTGATGCTGGCAGGGATTGAGGGCAGGAGGAGAAGGGGACGACAGACGATGAGATTGCTGGATGGCATCATGGACTGGATGGATGTGAGTCTGAGTGAACTCCGAGTGATGGTAATGAACAGGGAGGCCTGGCGTGCTGCAATTCATGGGGTCACAAAGAGTCGGACACAACTGAGCGAGTGTACTGAACTGAACTTGAGCATTCTTTGGCATTGCCTTTCTTTTGGACTGGAATGAAAAGTGACCTTTTCCAGTCCTGTGGCCACCGCTGAGGTTTCCAAATTTGCTGGCATACTGAGTGCAGCATTTTCACAGCATCATCTTTTATGGTTGGAAATAGCTTAACTGGAATCGTATCACCTCCACTACCTTTGTTTGTAGTGATGCTTCCTAAGGCCCACTTAACTCACATTCCAGGATGTCTGGCTCTAGGTGAGTCATCACACCATTGTGATAATCTGAGTGATGAAGATCTTTTTTCATAGTTCTTCTGTGTATTCTTGCTACTTCTTCTTAATATCTTCTGCTTCTTTTACGTCCATACCATTTTTATTCTTCATTGAGCCCACTTTTGCATGAAATGGTTCCTTGGTATCTCTAATTTTCTTGAAGAGTTCTATAGTCTTTCCCATCTATTGCTTTGCTCTATTTCTTTGTACTGATTACTATGGGTGGCTTTCTTCTCTCTCCTTGCTATTCTTTGGAACTCTGCATTCAAATGGCTTTATCTTTCCTTTTCTCCTTTGCTTTTCATTTCTCTTATTTTCACAGCGATTTGTAAGGCCTCCTCAAACAGTCACTTTCCTTTTTTGCAATTCTTTTTCTTGGGGATGGTCTTTATCCCTGTCTCCTGTGCAATGTCATGAACTTCAGTTCATAGTTCATCAGGCACTCTGTCTATCAGATCTAGTCCCTTAAATCTGTTTGTCACTTCCACTGTATAATCATAAGGGATTTGATTTATGTCATACCTGAATGGCTTAGTGGTTTTCTCTACTTTCTTTAATTTCAGTCTGAATTTTGCAATAATGAGTTCATGTTCTGAGCCACAGTCAGCTCCCAGTGTTGTTCTTGCTGACTATATAAAGTTCTTCATCTTTGGCTGCAAAGAATATAATTCTGATTTCAGTGTTGGCCATCTGGTGATGTCCATATGCACAGTCTAGTTTTTTTGTTGTTGTTGTCAGAAGAGGGTGTTTGCTATGATCAGTGTGTTCTCTTGGCAAAACTCTATTAGCCTTTGCCCTGCTTCATTCTGTACTCCAAGGCCAAATTTGCCTGTTATTCCAGGTGTTTCTTAACTTCCTACTTTTGCATTCCATTCTCCTATAATGAAAAGGACAACTTTTTTGGATCTTAATTCTAGAAGGTCTTGTAGGTCTTCATAGAACCATTCAACTTCAGTTTCTTTAGCATTACTGGTCAGGGCATAGACTTAGATCACCTTGATATTGAATGCTTTGCCTTGGAAACAAACAGAGATCATGCTGTCATTTTTGAGATTGCATCCAAATACTGCATTTTGGACTCTTTTGTTGACTCCGATAGCTACTCCATTTCTTCTAAGGGATTCTTGCCAATAGTAGTAGATATAAGGGTCCTTTGAGTTAAATTCACCCATTCCAGTCCATTTTAACTCACTGATTCCTAAATCATCAACATTCACTCTTGCCATCTCATGTTTGACCACCTCCAATTTACCTTGACTCATGGACTTAACATTTCATGTTCCTAAGCAATATTGGTCTTTACAGCATTGGGCCTTGCTTCCATCACCAGTCATATCCACAATTGGGTGTTGTGTTTGCTTTGGCTCCATCTCTTCATTCTTTCTGGAGTTATTTCTCCATTGATCTCCAGTAGCATATTGGGCACCTACCAACCTGGGGAGTTCATCTTTCAGTGTCCTATCTTTTTGCTTTTTCATACTGTTCATGGGGTTCTCAAGACAAGGATAGTGAAGTGGTTTGCCCTTCCTTTCTCCAGTGGACCACGTTTTATCAGAACTCTCCACCATGACCTGTCTGTCTTGGGTGGCCCTGCAAGGCATGACTCATAGTTTCATTGAGTTAGACAACGCTGTTTGTAATCAGATTGGTTAGTTTCTGTGATTGTGGTTTTCAGTCTGTCTGCCCTCTGATAAAGAAAGATAAGAGGCTTATGGGAGTTTCCTGATAGAAGAGACTGACTTCTGGGGAAACTGGGTCTTGTTCTGATGGGCGGGGCCATGCTCAGTAAATCTTTAATCCAATTTTCTCTTGATGAGTGGGGCTGTGTTCCCTCCTTGCTATTTACCTGGGGCCAAACTATGGTGGAGGTAATGAAGTAATGGCACCCCCTTCAAAAGATCCCATACATGTACTGCTACACTCAGTACCCCCTAACTGTGCAGCAGGCCACCAATGACCCATGCCTCCAATGGAGACTCCTGGACACTCATGGGCAAATCTGGGTCAGTCTCTTGGAGTCACTGCTCCTTTCTCCTGGGTCCTGGTGTGCACAAGGTTCTGTGTGTGCCCTCCAAGAGTCTGAATCCTGTGTAAGTTTTGGTAGCTCTATGGTAGGGTTAGTGGTGACCTCCTCCAAGAGGGCTTATGTCATACCCAAGTCTGCTGCACCAGAGCCCCTGCCCCTGTGGCAGGCGACTGCTGACCTGGACCTCTGCAGGAGATGCTCAAACACAGTTCTGTCTCAGTCTCTGTGCGGTCCCTAGGTCCTGGTGCACACAAGGTTTGTTTTAGCCCTCTGAGCGTCTCTGGGGGGGATGGGGTTTGATTCTAATTGTGAATTTGCCCCTCCTACTATCTTGTTGGGGCTTCTCCTTTGCCCTTGAGCATGGGGGTATCCTCACAGCTACTCCAGTGCCTACCATCTTACTGGGGTTTCTCTGACCTTGGTATCTCTTCACAACTACTCCAGCCAAGTGCAGCTACTGCTCCTGACCCTGGATGTGGGGTATTGCAGCCGCTGCTGAGCCACACAGCTGCTGCTTCCTTCAGTCCAGTGCAGCCCCTGCTTGCTCCAGAGTGCATGGCTGCAGTCCCATCACTTTGTGGCAAATAGATGGGGAAACAGTGGAAATAGTGATAGACTTTATTTTCTTGGGCTGCAAAGTCACTGCAGATGGTGACTGCAAACATGAAATTAAAAGATGCTTGCTCCTTGGAAGAAAAGCTAAGACCAACCTAGACAGCATATTAAAAAGCCGAGACACCACTTTGCCAACAAACGTCCATCTCGTCAAGGCCATAGTTTTTCCAATAGTCACGTATGGATATAAGTTGGACTATATAGAAAGCTGAGTGCTGAAGAATAGATGCTTTTGAACTGTGGTGTTTGAGAATATTCTTGAGAGTCCCTTGGACCTCAAGGAGATCCTACCAGTCAATCCTAAGGGAAATCAGTCCTGAATATTCTTAGGAAAGACTGATGTTGAAGCTGAAACTCCAATACTTGACCCACCTTATGTGAAGAGCTGATTAATTGGAAAAGACCCTGATGCTTGGAAAGATTGAAGGCAAAATAATAAGAGGGCAGCATAGGATAAGATGGTTAGACAGCATCACTAATCCAATGTACGTGAATGTGAGCAAACTCTGATAGTTATTGAAGGACAGAGAAGCCTGGTGTGCTGAAGTCCATGGGGTCACAAAGAGTTGGACATAACTTAGTGACTGAACAAGGACAAACAATTCTAAAATCTGTACAGCAACACACACACACACACACACACAGCCAAAATAATCATAAGAACAGAGCTTGTGATATCACAATCCCTGATTTCAGACTATACTACTAAGCTACACAAATCATTACATTATGGTACTAGCGCAAAACAGACACATAGATCAATGTAACATAATAGAGGATGCAGAAATAAATCCAGTCACTTACAACATCTATAACAAAGGAGGCAAGAATATACAATGTATAAAATAGATAAGTAGTGTATAAAATAATAAATGATGCTGGGAAAACTGGATAATTACATGTAAAAGAATAAAATTAGAACATTGTCTCACACTGCATACAATAATAAATTCATCATGGTTGAATACCTAAATAAAAGAACAGAAAACATTAAACTCCTAGAAGCAAACATGGGCAGAACCTTCTGTCATAAATCATATCAGTTTTTGTGTGTGTGTGTGTATAATCTGTCTCTTAAAGCTGAAAAGACAAAAGCAGAAATAAAGAAATGGGACCTAATTCAACTTAAAAGCTTTTGCACAGTATAGAAAAACAAGGATGAAACAAAGATAATCTACTGAATGGAAGAAAATATTTGCAAATAATAATACTATAAGGCGTTAATATCCAAAATATATAAACAGCTCATATAACTCAATGCAAAAGATAAATAAATTTAAAAACTGGGTGGAAGACCTGAAAATATATATATATATATATATATATATATTTTTTTTTTTTTTTCCCAAAGAAGAGATAAAGATGTCCATCAGGCACATGGTAATATGCTCAACATCACTAAATAATCATCAAAGAAATGTGAACCAAAACCACAATAAGATATCATCTCACACCTGTCACAATGGCTATCATCAAAAAGAACATAAATAACAGTGTTGGTGAGGATGTGGATAAAAAGGAACCCTGTATAATATAGATAGGAATGTAAATTATTGGATCCACTATGGAAAGTAGTAAGGAAGTTCCTCAGAAAAACTAAAAATAGAACTACCATGTGATCCAGCAATTCCACTGTTGGGTATATAACCAAAGAAATTGAAATCACTAATTTAAAAAGATACAGACACCCCAAGACTCACAGAAGCATTATTTTTAGTAGCCAATATCAAAACAACCTAAATGTCCATCAACAAATAAATGGATAAAGAAGATGCAGTGTGTGTGTGTACACACACACACACACACACACACACACACACAATGGAACACTACTCAGCCAAAGAAAAGAAAGAATTTTTATCATTTGCAACAACACGAATGCACCTGGAGGTCATTACACTAAATGAATAACTCAGGCAGAAAGAAAAATATCTTATTTATCATTCATATGTGGTATCTAAAAAATAAAACAAAGGAATGACTATAACAAGAGTGATTAAATTGACAGATGAAGAGAACAAACTAGTGGTTACCATGGGAAGAAGAAAGGTTAAGCAGCAAAATAAGAGTAGTGGATTAAAAGTCACAAACCACTACATGTAAAACAAATAAGCTACAATGAGAAACCCACACACTGCAACAAAGACCCTGCAGAGCCAAAAGTAAATAAATAAATAAAAAGCTACAGTGATATACTGCATAGAGAATATTTTATAACTTTAAATGGAGTATATTCTATAAAGATCTGAATCACTATGTTGTACATTTAAAACTAATATAGCATTGCAAATCAACTAAACCTTGATTAAATAAATAGGAAAAATATATTCTAATTGATAGTGGTTATGATAATGGTTACGCTGAGCTTCTCTCTAGCAATTTTTAAAAAATTATTTTCTATATATCTTAAACATCATTATTCTGCCTCCTACTAACACACTTCTGGCTTGCTGAAGTTCATGAGGTCACAAAGAGTAGAACACGATTGAGCAACTGAACTGAACTGAACTAACACACTCTACACAGCAACAAAATATATAGGAAACAGTTCAGTTAGAGAGATGAGGAAATCTGACACATTTTTAGATATCAAACATATTGCTTCAGGAGTACTTTTCCTCCTGATAGAATATGTGACTCCTAAAATCATAGATAAATTTATGAGGACAAACGTGACAATTTTTGTAATGTTCCTCTCTGGGGAAATGAGGACAGGTTAATGTGCTCTCAGGGCACCATTTAAGTCATCAGTATGTGTTCACACAAGTAGTTCCATCTTAGGCCCAGGATTCATCCTCTGCTGTCAGCCCTCACATGCAAATGAGACACCTAATTGTCAGAACACTAGATACTCTCCATGAAGATTGTTATTACAACAGAGGCAGAGCTTTCTTACAAGGACTTATTTTCTTCTATGATAATCTGAGCTCAATCACATCTGATCCTTTTTGAACCTCTGGTCTGTAGCCCAAACGACTCCTATGTTCATAAAATTTCCCAGGCAGGAATGATGGAGTGGGTTGCTATTTCTTTCTCCAGGGGAATCATTCTGACCCAGAAATCCAACCTGGTCTTCTGTATCTCCTGCACATCCCCACTTTGGAAGCCTATAATCCTCTAATAACAAAGAACTAATTGTTTTGAACTCAGCTGCTTCATTTTCTCAGGCACACAAAGTTTTACATACTAGAATTATGTTTTAACCAAGTCATATGATAAATATAAATTAATTTTTTATGTCTTACCAGTTATTTTAACCAGGCATTATCCTTTACAATTCACAATTTCCCTATTCAAAGGTCAGATCAACATCTTAGAAAACTTATCATATGTTGTCTGATACCTTATTTATCTTTCACATATCTGAAGATGATAAAAAATATATTTACCTTTGGAAATGGAAAAAAGTGTGAATTTTAATCAGGTAAGCTTTACTAGTATATCATTGATTGGTATATAAATTCATCCTGAAACTAAAATAACAATGTATGCAGGTCAGGAAGCAACAGTTAGAAATGGACATGGAACAACAGACTGGTTCCAAATAGGAAAAGAAGTACATCAATGCTGTATATTGTCACCCTGCTTATTTAACTTCTATGCAGAGTACATCATGAGAAACGCTGGGCTGGAGGAAACATAAGCTGGAATCAAGATTTCTGGGAGAAATATCAATAACCTCAGATATGCAGATGACACCACCCTCAGGGCAGAAAGTGAAGAGGAGCTAAAAAGCCTCTTGATGACAGTGAAAGAGGAGAGTGAAAAAGTTGGCTTAAAGCTCAACATTCAAAAATGAAGATCATGGCATCCGGTCCTATCACTTCATGGGAAATAGATAGGGAAACAGGGAAACGGTGTCAGACTTTATTTTTCTGGGCTCCGAAATGACTGCAGATGGTAGCTACAGCGATGAAATTAAAAGATGCTTACTCCTTGGAAGAAAAGTTATGACCAGTTTAGACAGCATATTCAAAAACAGAGATATTACTCTGCCGACTAAGATCCATCTAGTCAAGGCTATGGTTTTTCCAGTAGTCATGTATGGATGTGAGAGTTGGACTGTGAAGAAGGGTGAGCACCGAAGAATTGATGCTTTTGAACTGTGGTGTTGGAGAAGACTCTTGAGAGTCCCTTGGGCTGCAAGGAGATCCAACGAGTCTATTCTGAAGGAGATCAGCCCTGGAGTTACTTTGGAAGGAATAATGCTAAAGCTGAAACTCCAGTACTCTGGCCACCTCATGCGAAGAGTTGATTTATTGGAAAAGACTCTGATGCTGGGAAGAATTGGGGGCAGGAGGAGAAGGGGATGACAGAGGATGAGATGGCTATGTGGCATCACTGACTCGATGGACATGAGTTTGGGTGAAATCCAGAGTTGGTGAGAGATAGATGCTTTTGAACTGTGGTGCTGGAGAAGACTCTTGAGAGTCCCTTGGACTACAATGAGATCCAACCAGTCCATTTTAAAGGAGATCAACCCTGGGTGTTCTTTGGAAGGAATGATGCTAAAGCTGAAACTCCAGTACTTTGGCCACCTCATGCAAAGAGTTGACTAACTGGAAAAGACTCTGATATTGGGAGGGATTGGGGGCAGGAGGAGAAGGGGATAACAGAGGATGAGATGGCTGGATGACATCACTGACTCGATAGACCTGAGTTTGAGTGAACTCTGGGAGTTGGTGATGGACAGGGAGGCCTGGCGTGATGCAATTCATGGGGTCACAAAGAGTAGGACAGGACTGAGAAACTGAACTGAACTGAACTGAACTGATACTGTGTTGGGGTTTTTCATTCTGACTTACTTCACTCTGTATAATAAGCTCCAGTTTCATCCACTTCATTAGAATTGGTTCAAATGCATTCTTTTTAAAGGCTGAATAATACTCTATTGTGTATATGTACCACAGCTTTCTTATACATTCATCTGTTGCTGGATATCTAGGTTGCTTCCATGTCCTGGCTATTATAAACAGTGCTGCAATGAACACTGGGGTACATGTGTCTCTTTAAATTCTAGTTTCCTCAGTGTGAATGCCCAGAAGTGGGATTGCTGGGTCATATGGCAGTTCTACTTCCAGGGTTTTAAAGAATCTCCACACTATTCTCCATAGTGGCTATACTAGTTTACATTCCCAACAACAGTGTAAGAAGGTTCCCTTTTCTCCACATCCTCTCCAACATTTATTGCTTGTAGATTTTTTTGATAGCAGCCATTCTGACTTGTGTGAAATGGTACCTCATTGTGGTTTTTATCTGCATTTTTTTGATGATGAGTCATGTTGAGCATCTTTTCATGTGTTTGTTAACCATCTGTAGGTCCTCTTTGGAGAAATGCCTGTTTAGTTCTTTGGCCCATTTTTTGATTGCGTTGTTTATTTCTCTGGAATTGAGCTGCATAAGTTGCTTGGATATTTTTGAGATTAGTTGTTTGTCAGTTGCCTCATTTGCTATTATTTTCTCCCATTCTGAAGGCTGTCTTTTCACCTTGCTTATCATTTCCACTGTTGTGCAGAAGCTTTTAAGTTTAATTAGGTATCATTTGTTTATTTTGTCTTTTATTTCCAATATTCTGGGAGGTGGATCATAGAGGATCCTGCTGTGATTTATGTTGGAGAGTATTTCTATGTTCTCCTCTAGGGGTTTTATAGTTTCTGGACTTACGTTTAGAGCTTTAATCTATTTTAAGTTTATTTTTGTGTATGGTGTTAGAAAGTGTTCTAGTATTGTTCTTTCACAAGTGGTTGACCAGTTTTCCCAGCACCACTTGTTAAAGAACTGTCTTTTCTCCATTGAATATTCTTGTCTCCTTTGTCAAAGACAAGGTATCCATCAGTTCAGTTCAGTTGCTCAGTCCTGTCCAACTCTTCACAACCCCATGAATCACAGCATGCCAGGCCTCCCTGTTCATTATCATCTCTTGGAGTTCACTCAGACTCACGTCCACTGAGTCAGTGATACCATCTAGCCATCTCATCCTCGGTCGTCCCCTTCTCCTCCTGTCCCCAATCCCTCCCAGCATCACAGTCTTTTCCAATGAGTCAATTCTAATCATGAGGTGGTCAAAGTATTGGAGTTTCAGCTTTAGCATCATTCCTTCTAAAGAAATTCCAGGGCTGATATCCTTCAGAATAGACTCATTGGATCTCCTTGCAGTCCAAAGGATTCTCAAGAGTCTTCGCCAACACCACAGTTCAAAAGCATCAATTCTTTGGTGCTCAGCCTTCTTCACAATCCAACTCTCACATCCATACATTACCACAGGAAAAACCATAGCCTTGACTAGACGGACCTTAGTCGGCAAAGTAATATCTCTGCTTTTGAATATGCTATCTAGATTGGTCACAACTTTTCTTCCAAGGGGTAAGCGCCTTCTAATTTCATGGCTGCAGTCACCATCTGCAGTGATTTTGGAGCCCCTCAAAATAAAGTCTGACACTGTTTCCACTGTTTCCCCATCTATTTCCCATGAAGTGATGGGACCAGATGCCATGATCTTCATTTTTGAATAATGAGCTTTAAGCCAACTTTTTCACTCTCCTCTTTCACTTTCATCAAGAGGCTTTTTAGCTCCTCTTCACTTTCTGCCCTGAGGGTGGTGTCATCTGCATATCTGAAATTATTGGTATTTCTCCCAGCAATCTTGATTCCAGCTTGTGTTTCTTCCAGTCCAGTGTTTCTCATGATGTACTCTGCATAGAAGTTAAATAAGCAGGGTGACAATATACAGCCTTGATATACTCCTTTTCCCATTTGGAACCAGTCTGTTTTTCCATGTCCAGTTCTAACTGTTGCTTCCTCACCTGCATACAGATTTCTCAAGAAGCAGGTTAGGTGGTCTGGTATTCCCATCTCTTTCCGAATTTTACACAATTTATTGTGATCCACACAGTCAAAGGCTTTGGCATAGTCAATAAAGCAGAAGTAGATGTTTTTCTGGAACTCTCTTGCTTTTTCAATGATCCAGCAGATGTTGGCAATTTGATCTCTGGTTCCTCTGCCTTTTCTAAAACTAGTGAACATCAGGGAGTTGACGGTTCACATGTTGCTGAAGCCTGGCTTGGAGAATTTTGAGCATTACTTTACTAGCATGTGAGATGAGTGCATAGGTGCATGGAATTATCTCTGGACTTTTATTTTGGTCCATTGATCTGTATTTCTGTCTTTGTGTCAGTACCATAGAAATAATTTTAAAAACACAGATATGTGAAAATGCTGGCTAGAGATATAATTTGTTCAAAATAAAGTCCCACTTTTGGGTGAAATACTTTCCAAAAGCAATTATTAATTATTTATTAATTTCAGTTTTAAAGAAGAAAAATTATAATAGTAAATAATGGTGGGAGTGATATTTTTAGTGTAATTATTTGTTAGAGTTTTTTTCAGTAGTTGTCTAGGGAGATGCTGAGATTCAGTTGAAGATACTGTTCTCATAGTTATGAAAAGTGCTTAAAAATCACTTCCTTCTATTTTCTGACAATCTACTTTTAGTTATATCCACATGCCTAAACCTTAACTTAATGCAAGTATTCAAATTCTGCAAAACAATTAAAACATGTGAATTTCAACTCTATAATCCTAGCAAATTAAATAATATTCAAATTTTTCTTTCCATGGATTATCACACACACTCTCCCGAATTCTTTATCATAAATTGCTGCTGATTTACTCAGTTTGTAAACCAAGAAGTCAATCTTGAAAATGCCTTTTTCCAATATCTCAAAATTCAATTCTCCAGTAAGTCTTATCAGTTCTATCTATGGCATATATATGAAGTCTGTGCATTTCTACCTACTGCCACACTGTAGCTCACTATCATTTCTAATCTAATGTACTCTTTTTTAAATTAAATTTATTTATTTTTTTAATTACAATACTGTATTTGTTTTGCCATACATTGACACGAATCAGCCATAGGTGAACACAATCTCCCAATGCCGAAGTCCCCTCCCACCTCCCACCCCACATCCTCTACTTGAATCATCCTGTGCATCAGCCCCATGCATCCTGCATCCTACATTGAACATAGATTGGCGCTTCGTTTCTTACAGGAAAATATACATGTTTCATTGCCATTCTCCCAAACCATCCCACCCTTTCCCTCTCCCTCAGAGTCCAAAAGTCCACTCTATATCTCGGTGTCTCTTTGTTGTCTCACATATAGGGTCATCATTACTGTCTTCTAAATTCCATATATATGTGTCAGTATACTGTATTGGTGTTTTTCTTTCTGGCTTACTTCACACTGTATAATCGGTTCCAATTTCATCCATCTCATTAGAACTGAGTCAAATTTATTCTTTTTAAGGGCTGAGTAGTACTCCATTGTGTATATGTACCACAGCTTTCTTATCCATTCATCTGCTGATGGACATCTAGGTTGTTTCCATGTCCTGGCTATTATAAACAGCGCTGCAATGAACATTGGGGTACATGTGTCTCTTTCAATTCTGGTTTCCTCAGTGTGTATGCCCAGCAGGGAGATTGCTGGGTCATATGGCAGTTCTATTTGCAATTTTTAAGGAATCTCCACACTGTTTTCCATAATGGCTGTACTAGTTTGCATTCCCACCAGCAGTGTAAGAGGGTTCCCATTTCTCCACATCCTCTCCAGCATTTATTGCTTGTAGACTTTTGGATCGCAGCCATTCTGACTGGTGTGACATGGTACCTCATTGTTGTCTTGATTTGCATTTCTCTGATAATGAGTGATGTTGAGCATCTTTTCATGTGTTTGTTAGCCATCCGTATGTCTTCTTGGGAGAAATGCCTATTTAGTTCTTTGGCCCATTTTTTTATTGGGTCGTTTATTTTTCTGGAGTTGAGCTGCATAAGTTGCTTATATATCTTTGAGATTAGCTGTTTGTCAGTTGTTTCATTTGCTATTGTTTTCTCCCATTCAGAAGGCTGTCTTTTCACCTTGCTTATAGTTTCCTTTGTTGTGCAGAAGCTTTTAATTTTAATTAGATCCCATTTGTTTATCTTTGCTTTTATTTCCAGTATACTGGGAGGTGGATCATAGAGGATCCTGCTGTGATTTATGTCGGAGAGTGTTTTGCCTATGTTCTCCTCTAGGAGTTTTATAGTTTCTGGTCTTACATTTAGATCTTTAATCCATTTTGAGTTTATTTTTGTGTATGGTGTTAGAAAGGGGTCTAGTGTCATTCTTTTACAGGTGGTTGACCAGTTTTCCCAGCACCACCTGTTAAAGAGACTGTCTTTACTCCATTGTATATTCTTGCTTCCTTTGTCGAAGATAAGTTGTCCATAGGTGTGTGGGTTAATCTCAGGGCTTTCTATTTTGTGCCATTGATCTATATTTCTGTCTTTGTGCCAGTACCATACTGTCTTAATGACTGTGGCTTTGTAGTAGAGCCTGAAGTCAGGCAAGTTGACGCCTCCAGTTCCATTGTTCTTTCCTGTAGATATCAATTAGGTCTAACTGGTCAATTGTATCGTTTAACGTTTGCGTTTCTTTGTTAATTTTCTGCTTAGTTGATCTGCCCATAGGTGTGAGTGGGGTATTAAAGTCTCCCACTATTATTGTGTCATTTTTAATTTCCCCTTTCATGCTTGTTAGCAATTGCCTTACATATTGCAGTGCTCCTATGTTGGGTGCATATATATTTATAATCGTTATATCTTCTTCTTGGATTGATCCTTTAATCATTATGTAGTGGCCTTCTTTGTCCCTTTTCACAGCCTTTGTTTTAAAGTCTATTTTATTGGATATGAGTATTGCTACTCCTGCTTTCTTTTGGTCTTTATTTGCATGGAATATCTTTTTCCAGCCCTTCACTTTTAGTCTGTATGTGTCCGTTGTTCTGAGGTGGGTCTCTTGTAGGCAGCATATATAGGTATCTTGTTTTTGTATCCATTCAGCCAGTCTTTGCCTTTTGGTTGGGGCATTCAACCCATTTACATTTAAGGTAATTATTGATAAGTATGCTCCTGTTGCCATTGACTTTATTGTTTTGGGTTCGGGTTTATACGTCCTTTTTGTGTTTCCTTTCTAAAGTCTATGCTTTAGCATTTGTTGGAGAGCTGATTTAGTGGTGCTGAATTCTCTCAGCTTTTGCTTGTCTGTAAAGCTTTTGATTTCTCCTTCATATTTGAATGAGATCCTTGCTGGGTACAGTAGTCTTGGCTGAACGTTATTATCTTTCATCACTTTAAGTATGTCTTGCCATTCCCTCCTGGCCTGAAGAGTTTCTATTGAAAGATCTGCAGTTATTCTTATGGGGATCCCCTTGTGTGTTATTTGTTGTTTTTCCCTTGCTGCTTTTAGTAATTGTTCTTTGTGTTTGGTCTTTGGTAGTTTGATTAAAATATGTCTTGGGGTGTTTCACCTTGGGTTTATCCTGCTTGGCACTCTGGGTTTCTTGGACTTGGGTGATTATTTCCTTCACCATTTTAGGGAAGTTTTCAACTATTATCTCCTCAAGTATTTTCTCATGGTCTTTCTTTTTGTCTTCTTCTTCTGGGACTCCTATAATTCGAATGTTGGAGCGTTTCATATTGTCTTGGAGGTCTCTGAGGTTGTCCTCATTTCTTTTAATTCGTCTTTCTTTTTCCCTCGCTGATTCATTTATTTCTACCATTCTATCTTCTATTTCACTAATCCTATCTTCTGCCTCCGATATTCTACTATTTGTAGCCTCCAGAGTGTTTCTGATCTCATTTATTGCATTATTCATTAAATGTTGACTCTTTTTTTTTCTTCTAGGTCCTTGTTAAACCTTTCTTGCATCTTCTCAATCCTTGACCCCAGGCTATTTATCTGTGATTCCATTTTGATTTCAAGATTTTGGATCATTTTCACTATCAGTATTGGGAATTCTTTCTCAGGTAGATTCCCTATCTCTTTCTCTTTTGTTTGGTTTGGTGGGCATGTCGCCTGTTCGTTTACCTGCTGGGTATTCCTCTGTCTCTTCATCCTGGTTATATTGCTGCGTTTGGGGTGGCTTTTCTATATTCTGGGAATTTGTGGAGTTCTCTTTATTATAAAGTTTCCTCTCTGTGTTTGGGGTTGTATCAGTGGCTTGTCAAAGTTTCTTGATCAGGGAGGCTTGTGTTGGAGTTCTGGTGGGTGGATCTGGGTTTCCTCT
Source organism: Nanger dama (assembly GCA_917880005.1). Classification (NCBI taxonomy): domain Eukaryota; kingdom Metazoa; phylum Chordata; class Mammalia; order Artiodactyla; family Bovidae; genus Nanger; species Nanger dama. Next base: position 99,987,967 of record CAKJTW010000001.1, read on the forward strand.
CTCTGGAGTGCTGTGACGTGTGAAGTAATGGGTTATGCGACGTCAGTGGTTTTGGAGTATTTGGAGTTGCCTGTGTATTGAAGCTCAGGTGTTTGTTCTTGTGTTGCTGGAGAATTTGCGTAGTATGTCTTGCTCTGGAACTTGTTGGCCCTTGGGCAGTGCTCAATTTTAGTATAGGTATGAAGGCGTTTGATGAGCTCTAATTGGATAATGTTCCCTGTATTCAGGAATTCTTTGATGATCTCAGGATTTGGACTTACGCCTCCTGATTCTGGTTTTCAGATTTATTTTTAGAATAGCCTCATGATTTCTCCGTCTATTCAGCACTAATGTTGAAACATCTAGGTTAATGATGATAGGTTTCTCCACCTTGAGGGTCGTCCCTAGAGGATCGGTGAATTACTTGGAAGAGAGAAGAGGGAAGGAGTAGTTAGAGGCGAGTGGAATGGGATGAGGTGGAATCAAGAGGGAAAAGCAAGTTAGCCCGTAACCACTTTCTTGTGTGCGCTCCGAAGTCTGGACCGCTCAGAGGTGGTCACAGAGTTATACATGGAAGAGGAGAGGAAGGAAGTAGATAGAGGTGGACTGGAGGATAAAAGAGGTAGATGGGAAGGAGGGATACAGATCCGGTCAGTGACCAGTTCCCTTAGAGTTCTCCTCCTTCTGGAACGCACAGAGGTTCATAGAGTTGGGTAGAGAGGGGGAGGGGGAGGGAGGAGACAAAAGCCACCTGGTGGCGAAAAGAGAGATTCCAGAGGTGGAGAGAGTGGTCAAGCCAGTAGTCTTGCACTCATGTAAAACTGGGTACTGAGGATTAGGTTTTTAAAAGTACAAAATTGGCAACAAATACCAAAATGCCAAGATTAAAAAACTGGAGTATAGATTGGATTTTCAAAGATAGATTATTGAAGAGAAGAAGAAGAAGGAGAGAGAAATTTTTTTAAAAAATAGAGAAAAAGAAAAAAATAGTAAAATATAATAAAAGACTCCAGAATTATTAAAAGACAACTTCCTTCACCATTAAGACTATATAAGGCGTTTGCTTAAACGATAGGGTTTGTTTTTTTTTTTTGAAAAGTAATATTAGGTTATAAAAATAATAACTAGAAATTTAGAAGACTTAAAAATTTAAGGAAGTTTAGGGGAAAAAGGATGAAAAAGAAAAGGATAAACAAATTTTAAAAAGAAAAATAATAATTTTTAAAGAAAGAAAAAAAATTCTTAAAAAAAAAATCACGCTTCCACATCATCCCCCAAAAAAAAAATTTTTTTTTGATCATAAAAGTAGTAACGCCGTATCTGGCGCTTTCTCTGTTGTTGAGGACTGTGTGGGGTCGCTACCAAGGCAGTTCCCTCTGTTTGACTTCCTCTGTTTGCTGGTCTCTTCTGTGTCTGATTTCTGTCTTGCCACAGGGAGGGTGGTGATGAGCTCTGCACTGGGCTTGCCCCTTCCCAATCCGCGGGATAACAGTGTGGGGCCAGGCCTATGTTTCATGCAATTCCCCGGTTTAAGCCGCTCAGGATTGGAGCTCAGGAAGTCCCCTCCAGGTGCCGGGTTTGGTCCCAAGTCTGAGTGGCTAGGGAGTTTGGCGCGGACTATTGTTGTTTCTTCTGGGCTTTGCAGGTCGCTCAGTTTTCTGGGATCTCCGCCGGGCTCTTTCTCAAGCAGATGATGACTATTCAGAGACCCCCAGAAGTCTCAATAAAGAAGCTTGCTTGCAATTTGGTAGGTAATGTCTCTCTTGAGCTGTGACTTCCCTCTTCCAGTGCTTAAGGCTCTGGCTGCCTGTCGCCGGTGGGGGATGGTCTGCAGCCGGCTATTTCCGATCCGTCCTTTGTTCTGTGCGCGGGCCTGTCAGTGACTTATGTTCGGGCATTTCGCGTGTTAGTTATCCCCCAGTCTGGTTTGCTAGTCCGGGATAACTCGTTCTATCCACGCGCGGACCCGACTCTGGCCCCGTCATGCCCTGATTCTCGAGAAAAGCCCTGCAGCCTACGTCTCCTGCGGCCCAATTCTTAGAAAGCACTGTCGCGGGCGCGCTCCTCCCTGCCCAACCCCCACTGCTGTCGGACGCAGGGGTTTGCGCTGCTTTCCGCTGGGGGTTATACTGTTGAATTTGTAATCTGTTGGTTTTAATTATTTATTTATTTATTTATTTATTTATTTTTCCTTCCTACTATGTTGCCCTCTGTGCTTCCAGGGCTCGCCCCATGCACAGCTGTGAGAAAGTTCCCCAATTTTAGGGAACCTCTCTTTAAGAGAGACTCTTTAAGAGTCTCTTCCTGGGATGGGATTCCCTTCCCGTGCCGGGGTTCCCTCCCTACCTCCTTTGTCTCTATCTTCGTTCTTTAAAATAAAATAAAATAATTCCTACCTGGCTTTGAAGCCAATGATCTGCTTTGCTGGATGCCTGATGTCCTCTGCCAGCAGTCAGAAGTTATTTTGTGGAATTTGCTCAGCGTTGAAATGTCCTTTAGATGAGGTAGAGAGGGAGAAAGTGTTCTCCCCATCCTATTCCTCCGCCATCTTTTTCCCTCCTCCTAATGTACTCTTAACTAATCCCTCTGACCGAATCCTTTACACCATTCTTCATTTCCTGCAGAACAGGGTGATCTCGCTTAAGTTTAAATCAGATAATTTAGTTCCCATGCTTAAAACAGTCCCACTGTTTTAATAGCAAAAAACAAATTACAACAATTTTAGCATGCTTGAAATAGCACTACCTTTTAAAGTTTTCTTTTGTGCTTTGCTCAAAATAAGCACATAATAAATATTGTTAATGACTGCATCATGTATCGGAGAAGGCGATGGCACCCCACTCTAATACTCCTGCCTGGAAAATCCCATGGATGGAGGAGCCTGGAAGGCTGCAGTCCATGGAGTCGCTGAGGGTCAGACACGACTCAGCGACTTCACTTTCACTTTTCACTTCCATGCATTGGAGAAGGAAATGGCAACCCACTCCAGTGTTCTTGCCTGGAGAATTCCAGGGACAGGGGAGCCTGGTGGGCTGCCATCTATGGGGTTGCATAGAGTCGGACACAACTAAAGTGACTTAGCAGCAGCAGCAGCAGCATGAATAAACACATCACTTTCTAGTACATCACACAATATACTTTTCTGTTTAAATTATTTTTGTCATATTCACCAAAAAAAAATCCTGTGAAAAAAGGAAATTTGGATAAATTTAGTTCTTTAGTATACCCCTAATCTTTGAAATTTCCCCTTATCCTAAATCTCCAAGCATCCTTTAATCAATGGTAACTGCATTGCTTTCCTCTAAAAACTGAGAAGGTTGGAAAGATCTTTAAAATTCAAGGGTGAGAAGTGTTTCCTACAGTAGTTGTCTGGAAAATTTGGAAAGTGTGTTTGTGTGTGTGTGTGTGTAAAAGAGGCACACCACTGTTATTTAGAACATGGGCACCAGGAATTCAAATTTTCTGATGATATGTTTTAAAATGTAAGGAATGAACGATTGTTGCATGCCCCACACAAATCGACTGTTTAATCCGGCATTTATATGGGTTAGAACATCTGTTTTTATTTAAAGCTAAAATATTCTATTTCACATATATATATAGCATTTAGATGGTTTTAGTATACACTGAATTTCCAGGTGTGAAGGTTTCCTGAATACTGAGGCATAACTGTAACATTTTTCCCATAAATTGTTCATTATTTGGAAAACTTACATTACTAAGAGAAAAGCCTTTCTTGTCTAATATATGATGAATACTAAATATTCGTTGTAGTTAAATTACTAATATAACACCCTCTACTGAGTCTGTTTTTCTAGATTTCCCATTCATGATTATTTTGTATATATGTATGTGTGTGTGTGTGTGTATAAATAAATCTATGTAAACTTTACTTCTAAACATGAAAAATAGTAATAATACTTATATGTTCTTTGCTTCACTTATCTTCAAACTTATTCATTACAAGTAGATATAAACATTTTATGGCTTCCTAAGTGGTGCTAGTGGTAAAGAATCCACTTGCCAATTCAGGAGACATAAGAGATGCAGATTCAATCCCTGGGTCAGGAAGATCCCCTACAGAAGGGCATGGCAACACACTCCAGTATTCTCGCTTGGAGAATCCCATGGAAGTGATATAGTCCATAGGGTTGCAAACAATTGGAGACAACTAAAGCAACTGGCATGCATGCATGAGTATTTTACCACTTCACTTTTAAACAATTCTTGCCCAGTCGTTTATATATTGAAATGCAGATGTATCACTTATTTTAAATTAATTTTCCTTTTATAACTCTCTTTAAAAATCAACATCATAGCATTATCTTGGTTTTCTTTTTCAAAAATTGTTTACTGGTAGTTTGTATTATTTTATATTTAATTTCCAAATATTTAGAAGTAGGAGAATCAATACTCCCCTCCCCTGAAGATGCCCATGTCCTAATCACCAGAATATGTAATTATGTAGCTTTATATATTATGAAGGACTCTGCAAATAGGATTGAGTTAGTGATCTTTGAATGAGATTATCTTGATTATCCAGATGGGCCCAATGCTATTAGAAAGATCTTTGCAAGCTAAAGAAGAAGGCAGAAGTTTCATAGTCACAGAAGATGTGATGACAGAAGCAGAGGTCACCGTGATCCAGTTTCTGTCTTTGAAGATGGATAGTGGGGCCAAGAACCAAGGAATATAACCAGTCTCTAAAAGTTGGAAAAGACAAGCAAAAAGATTGTTCCCTAGAGCCTCCAGAGGATTTCAGCCTTGCCAACATTTTGACATTAGCCGAGTGAGATCCATTTGGACTTATGAACTCTGAACAAGAAGATAATAAGATTATTTTTGGTCATTTTAAGTCAGTAGCTTGTGGGAATTTATTACAGCAGCAACAGGAAACCAACACAGGGTCTCAAAGTAAAATTGCATTGGATAGAGATTAGTATTAGAAAGACTTTATTCAAGACTATTGCATTATGGGAGAGAGATTAAATTTAAATCTGTATTCAGCACTAAACTAGTGAGCTAATGGAAAATTATTAAAGGGTGTTAGGGGAGAGGTTGGTAAGTTTGATCTGGTCTTTGTATTTGCTTTGTTGTTGTTGTTCAGTTGTTAAGTCATGTCTGACTCTCTTGTGACACCATGGACTGTAGCCTGCCAGGCTCCACTGTCCATGGGATTTCCCAGGCAAGGGTACTGGAGAGGGTTGCCATTTCTGTCTCCAGGGAAATCTTCCCAACCCAGGAATCAAACCAATGTCTCCTGCATTGGCAGGTGGGTTCATTACCACTGAGCCATCAGGGAAGCCCACGTGTCTTTGCCAGTTGTTGTTTATCCACTTTAGGCTCTACTGTCCCTCTAACCTGGGACATAGGGTTAGGAATAATATGTTTCTTGATGACTGATTACTTTCAGGGGGATGGCTCCCAGGAACTTGAGAAAGACATTCCTGAGTTCTAAAACTGGCAAGGGACTTCTGAGAAGATTTACCTGCATTTTAAAGTCAGAGAAAGTACTTGCGATTTCAAGCTTTCCAAAGTAAATGCACTAAGAAAATGGAGGCCAGGGCCCATAGTAAGGTAGAGATCTCTCTATAGTTTAGTCAGTCTTATTAGTGCATGTATATGGAATCTAGAAAAATGGTACTGATTTTGTAGGGCAGCAATAGAGATGCAACGGCACCCCTCTCCAGTACTCTTGCCTGGAAAATCCCATGGACGGAGGAGCCTGGTAGGCTGCAGTCCATGGGGTCACTAAGAGTCGGGCACGACTGAGCAACTTCACTTTCACTTTTCACTTTCATGCATTGGAGAAGGAAATGGCAACCCACTCCAGTGTTCTTGCCTGGAGAATCCCAGGGACGAGGGAACCTGGTAGGCTGCTGTCATGGGGTCTCACAGAGTCGGACACGACTGAAGTGACTCAGCAGCAGCAATAGAGATGCAGACAAAGAGAACAGACTTGTGGACACAATGAGGGAAGGAGAGGGTGGCACGAAACAAGAGGGTAGTATTGAAACATATACATCACCAAATTTAAAACAGATAGCCAGTGGGAATTTGCTGTATGATACAGGGAGCTCAACCTGTTGCTCTGTGACAACCTAGAGGGTGGGATGAGGTGAGAGGTAGGAGGGAGATTTAAGATGGAGGGGACATATGTATATCTATGGCTGATTCATATTGATATATGACAGAGACCAACACAACATTGTAAGCAATTATCCTCCAATTAAAAATAAAATATAAAAAGACCTGTCTAAAATCCCACATTTTCCACAAAACTTTCCTTGATTTTCAAGGCTTGTTATCTCTCTCATCAAAAGCCCTACAATAAAATATTTGCCCCATAAGTTTTTGCATACATGCCATATTAATTATATGTTGTTTGAAGCTAAGGACTTTGTTTTGTCCTGGATTTTGTGTTCTTTGAGCCATGGCTACTAGGATGCCATGCTTTTAATCTAGTACTAATTGCTTGCAATTATATGTTTATTCCTTGACTAAATCTTCCTGAATTTTGTTAATATTGATAGAATAAAATGATCAGAAATGATTATCTTTAAATGAGTTAAATAGAAAAATAAAAGTAAACCTACATTACTGACTGTGCTAAAGCTTTCGACTTTGTGGATCACAACAAACTGTGGAAAATTCTTCAAGAAATGGGAATAACATACCACCTGACCTGGCTCCTGAGAAATCTGCATGCAGGTCAAAAAGCAGCAGTTAGTTAGAACTGGACATGGAACAACAGACTGGCTGCAAATTGGGAAAGCAGTATATCCAAGCTGTATATTGTCACCCTGCTTATTTAACTTAGAAGCAGAGTACATCATGTGAAATGCCAGGCTGGATGAAGTACAAGCTGGAATCAAGATTGCCAGGAGAATTATCAATAACCTCAGATATGCAGATGGCACCAGCCTAATGGCAGAAAAGTGAAGAGGAATTAAAGAGCTTCTTGATGAAAGTGAAAGAAGAAAGTGAAAAAATCTGGCTTAAAACAGCATTCAAAAGATCATGGCATCCAGTCCCATCACTTTGTGGCAAATAGGTGGGGAAACAACAGAAAGACTCAGACTTTATTTTCTTGGTCTCCAAAGTCACTGCAGATGGTGACCACAGCCATGAAATTAAAAAACACTTACTCATTGGAAGAAAATCTATGACAAACCTAGACAGCATATTAAAAGCATAGATGACTTTGCCAACAAAGGTCCATCAAGTCAAAGCTATGGTTTTTCCGATAGTCATGTACGGATATGAGAGCTGGACCATAAACAAACCTGAACGCTGAAGAATTTATTCTTTTGAACTGCAGTGTTGGAGAAGACTCTTGAGAGCCCTTTGGACTGCAAGAAGTTCAAGCCAGTCAATCTTAAAGAAAATCAGTCCTGAATGTTCGCTGAATGGACTGATGCTAAAGCTGAAGCTCCAGTACTTTGGCTACCTGATGTGAAGAACTGACACACTGGAAAAGACTGATGCTGGGAAAGATTGAAAGTAGGAAGAGAAGGGGACGACAGAGGATGAGATGGTTAGATGGCATCACTGACTAAATGGGCATGAGTTTGAGAAAGCTCTGGGAGTCAGTGATGGACAGGGAAGCTGGACTTGATGCAGTCCATGGGGTCAGAAAGGGTCAGACATGACTGGGCGACTGAACTGAACTGAACATTACTCTGGTGAAATCTGACCCAATACTGGAAGCAAATCTTAAATTTCTGCTGTCTAATTAAAATGACCACATTGTAAGGGTAAGGACTGAAATCATGAGAATACATAACATATTCTTAAAATGTAAAATATTGTTACATTGTAATAATGTAAACCAAATACTCCAATTTAATATGATATTTACCAAAGTCATGCAGAAAGTGTTATGAATTAAGTTAACAGTCTCATAGAACCCTCTGCCACGATGGATATGTTCTGCATCTGCCCTGTTCAACACATTAGCCACTAGCCAAATGGGACTATTTGGTACTTGGCACATGGTTGCTGTGCTAGAGGAAATAAATTTTAAATGTATTTAATTTTCTGATTTGGTTTGTGATATGTGGCTTGTGGTTATCATATTTGGAAGCTCAGTATTTGAATCTAAATTCTTATAATTATTTTTATACATAGGCACAGAGTTGAACTCATAGAAAATTTCCACAATATTTGTTATATAAAATAACACACAAGTATAAAAAATATTGAACTACTACTAACTTTATTTTTTAAAGAAACAAACAACTGAAATAAAACATCAGAATTCCAGAAAATTAATATTTTGCTTCATATTTAAAAGATATGTGAATATTAATCAAATTAACAAAGATCAGACACAAAGACAAATATTAAAAGCAGCAAGAGAAAAGCAAGAAATAACACACAAGGGGATTCCCATAAGGATAACAGCTGATCTTTCAATAGAAACTCTTTAGACCAGAAGGGAATGGCAGGACATACTTAAAGAGATGAAAGACTTCCAGTACAACCGAGATTACTGTACCTAGCAAGGATCTCATTCAAATATGAAGGAAAAATCAAAAGCTTTACAGACAAGCAAAAGCTGAGAGAATTCAGCACCACCAAACCAGTTCTCCAACAAATGCTAAAGGATCTTCTCTAGACAGGAGACACAGGAAAGGTTTATACACTCAAACCCAAAAAACAAAGTAAAGGGCAATGGGATCATGCTTATTAATAATTACCTTAAATGTAAATGAATTCAGTGCCCCAAACAAAAGACAAAGACAGGCTGAATGGATAAAAAAAAAAAAAAGACCTCTATATATGCTGTCTACAAGAGACCCACCTCAAAACAAGGGACATATGCAGATGGAAAGTGAAGGGTTGGAAAATGATATTTCACACAAATGGAAACCAAAAGAAAGCAGGAGTAGCAGTACTCGTATCATATAAAATAGACTTTGAAATAAAGGCCATGAAAAGAGACAATGAAAGACACTACATAATGATCAAATGATCAATCCAAGAAGAAGATATAACAATTAGAAATATATATGCACCCAACATAGGAGCACCACAATATATAAGGCAAATGCTAATAAGTATGAAAGGGGAAATTAACAATAACAGAATAATACTGGGAGACTTTAATACCCACTCACACCTATGGATAGATGAACTAAAAAGAAAAGGAGTAAGGAAACACAAACTTTAAATAATACAGTGGACCAGTTAGACCTAATTGATATCTATAGGACATTTCACCCCAAAACAATTAATTTCAACTTTTTCTCAAGTGCACCCAGAACCTTCTACAGGATAGATAACATACTGGGCCATAAATCTAGCATTGATAAATTCAAAAAATTGAAATAATTTCAAGCATCTTTTCTGATCACAATGAAAATAGATTAGATGTCAAAACAGAAAAAAATCTATTAAAAATACAAATATATGGAGGCTAAACAACATGCTCCTGAATAATCAACAAATCACAGAATAAATTAAAAAAAAATAAAAATATGCATAGAAATCAATGAAAATATAAACACAATAACCCCAAACCTATGGGATTCAGTGAAAGCAGTGCTAAGGGGAAGGTTCATAGCAACACAAGCTTATCTTAAGAAACAAGAGAAAATCAAATAAATAACCTAACTATAAACCTAAAGTAACTAGAAAAAGAAGGAATTAAGAACCCCAGGGATAGTAGAAGGAAAGAAATAAAAGTTAGGCCAGAAATAAATGAAAAATAAACGATGGAGACTATAGCAAAAATCAACAAAACTAAAAGCTGGTTCTTTGAGAGGATAAATGAAATAGACAAACCACTAGCCAGACTCATCCAAAAAAAAAAAAAAAAAGGAGAAGAATCAAATCAACAAAATTAGAAATGAAAATGGAGAAGTCACAACAGACAACACATAGATACAAAGGATCATAAGAGACTACTATGAGCAACTATATGCCAATAAAATGGACAACTTGGAAGAAATGGACAAATTCTTAGAAAAGTATAACTTTCCAAAATTGAACCAGGCAAAAATATAAAATCATAACAGACACATCACAAGCATGGAAATCTAAACTGTAATCAGAAATCTTCCAGCAAACAAAAGCCCAGGTCCAGATGGCTTCACAGGTGAATTCTACCAAAAATTTCGAGAAGAGCTAACACCTATCCTATTCAAACTCTTCCAGAAAACTGCAGAGGGAGGTAAACTTCCAAACTCATCCTATGAGGCCACAATCATTTAAAAAAAAAAGACAAAAATGTCACAGAAAAAGAAAACTACAGACCAATATCACTAATGACATCAATGCAAAAATCCTAACAAAATTCTAGCAAACAGAATCCAACAGCATATTAAAAAGACCATACATCTTGACCAAATGGACTTTATCCCACAGATGCAAGGATTCTTCAATATTCACAAATGTGATACACGCATTCACAATGTGATACATCATATTAACAAATTAAAAGATAAAAACCATATGATTATCTCAATAGATGCAGAGAAAGCCTTTGATAAAATTCAATATCCATTTATGATAAAAACTCTCCAGAAAGCAGGAATAGAAGGAACATACCTCAACATAATAAAAGCTATATATGATAAACCCACAGCAAACATCATCTTCAATGGTGTTAAATTGAAATTATTTCTCCTAAAGTCAGGATCAAGACAAGTTACCCACTCATGACTACTATTCAACATAGCTTTGGAAGTTTTAGCCACAGCAATCAGAGCAGAAAAAGAAATAAAAGGAATCCAGGTTGGAAAAGAAAAGTAAAACTCTCACTGTTTGCAGATGACATGATTCTCTGTAGAGAAAACGCTAAAACCATCACCAGAACATTACTAGAGCTAATCAATGAATACAGTAAAGTTACAGGATATAAAATAAACACTCATAAATCCCTTGCATTCCTATACACTAGCAATGAGAAAACAGAAAGAGAAATTAAGGAAACAATTCCATTCACCATTGCAACGAAAACAATAAAATACTTAGGAATAAATGTACCTAAAGAAATAAAAGACCTATATACTGAAAACTATAAAACACTGATGAAAGAAATAAAAGATGGCACAAATGGATTGAGAAATATACCATGTTCATGGATCAAAGAATCAATATAGTGAAAATGAGTATACTACCCAAAGAAATCTATAGGTTTAATGCAATCCCTATCAAGCTACCAACAGTATTTTTCTAAGAACTAGAACAACTAATCTCACAATTTGTATGGAAATACAAAAAACATGGAATAGCCAAAGAAATCTTGAGAAAGATGGATGTAACTGGCGGAATCAACCTGCCTGACTTCAGGGTCTACTACAAAGCCACAGTCATCAAGACAGTACAGTACTTGCACAAAGACAGAAATATAGATCAACGAAACAAAATAGAAAGCCCAGAGATAAATCTACACATGTATGGACACCTTATCTTTGACAGAGGAGCCAAGAATTTTCAATGGAGAAAATATAATCTCTTTAACAGCTGGTTTTGGGAAAACTGGTCAGCCACTTGTAAAAGGATGAAACTAGAACACTTTCTAACACCACACACAAAAATAAACTCAAAATGGATTAAAGAGCTAAGTGTAAACCAGAAACTATAAAACTCCTAAAGGAAAATATAGGCAAAACACTCTCTGACATAAATCACAGCAGGATCTTCTATGACCCACCTCCCAGAGTAATGGAAATAAAAGCAAAAAAATTTTTTTAATGGGACCTAATTAAACTTAAAAGCTCTAGCCCAATGAAGGAAACAATAACCAAGGTGAAAAGACAGCCTTCAGAATGGGAGAAAATAATAGCAAACGAAGCAACTGACAAAGAATTAATCTGAAAAATATACAAGCAACTCCTGCATCTCAATTCCAGAAAAATAAACGACTCAATCAAAAAATGGGCCAAATAATGAAACAGACATTTCTCCAAAGAAGACCTATAGTTGGCTAACAAACACATGAAAAAATGCTCAACATCACTCATTATCAGAGAAAAGCAAATCAAAACCACAATGAGGTACCATCTCACACCAGTCAGAATGGCTTCCTTCCAAAAGTCTACAAGCAATAAATGCTGGATACGGTGTGGAGAAAAGGGAACCCTCTTACACTGTTGATAGGAATTCAAACTAATGCAGCCACTATGGAGAACAGTGTGGAGGTTCCCTAAAAACTGGAAATAGAACTGCCATATGACCCAGCAATCCAACTGCTGGTTTCCTCCCACACTGAGGAAACCAGAATTGAAAGAGATAGATGTACCACATTGTTCATCGCAGCACTGTTTACAATAGCCAGGACATGGAAGCATCCTAGATGTCCATCAGCAGACAAATGGATAAGAAAGCTGTGGTACATATACATAATGGAATATTACTCAGCTATTAAAAAAGAATGCATTTGAGTCCGTTCTAATGAGGTGGATGAAACCAGACCTGTTATATAGAGTGAAGTAAGTCAGAAAGAAAAACACCAATACAGTATCAATTCAGTTCAGTTCAGTTGCTCATTCGTGGCTGACTCTTTGTGACCCCATGAATTGCAGCACACCAGGCTTCTATCACCAACTCCCAGAGTTCACTAAAACTCACATTCATCGAGTCAGTGATGCCATCCAGCCATCTCATCCTCTGTCGTCCCCTTCTCCTCCTGCCCCCAATCCTTCCAGCATCAGAGTCTTTTCCATTGAGTCAACTCTTCGCATGAGGTGGCCAAAGTACTGAAGTTTCAGCTTTAGCATCATTCCTTCCAAAGAACACACAGGGCTGATCTCCTTTAGAATGGACTGGTTGGATCTCTTTGCAGTCCAAGGGACTCTCAGGAGTCTTATTTAACACCACAGTTCAAAAGCATCATTTCTTTGGGGCTCAGCTTTCTTCACAGTCCAACTCTCACATCCATACATGACCACTGGAAAAACCATAGCCTGGACTCGATGGACCTTTGTTGGCAAAGTAATGTCTCTGCTTTTCAATATGCTATGTAGGTTGATCATAACTTTTCTTCCAAGGAGTAAGCTTCTTTTAACTTTATGGCAGCAGTCACCATCTGCAGTGATTTTGGAGCCCCCAAAAATAAAGTCTGACACTGTTTCCACTGTTTCCCCATCTATTTCCCATGAAGTGATGGGGCCGGGTGCCATGATCTTTGTTTTCTGAATGTTGAGCTTTAAGCCAACTTTTTACTCTCCTCTTTCACTTTCATCAAGATGCTCTTTAGTTCTTCTTCACTTTCTGCCATAAGGGTGGTGTCATCTGCATATCTGAGGTGATTGATATTTCTCCCATCAATCTTGATTCCAGCTTGTGCTTCTTCCAGCCCAGCGTTTCTCATGATATAGTCTGCATATATGTTAAATAAGCAGGGTGACAATATACAGCCTTGACATACTCCTTTTCCTATTTGGAACCAGTCTGTTGTTCCAAGTCCAGTTCTAACTGTTGCTTTCTAGCCTTCATATAGGTTTCTCAAGAGGCAGGTCAGGTGGTCTGGTATTCCCATCTCTTTCAGAATTTTCCACAGTTTATTGTGATCCACACAGTCAAAGTATTAACACATATTTATGGAATTTAGAAAGATGATAATGATGACCTTGTATGTGAGACAGCGAAAGAGACACAGATGTAAAGGACAGACTTTTGGACTTGGTGGGAGAAGATGAGGGTTGGATGATTTAAGAGAATAGCATTGAAACATGTATATTATCATATGTGAAACAGATCACCAGTCCAGGTTCGATGCATGAGACAGGGTGCTCAGGGCTGGTGCGTTGGGATGATCTTGAGGGATGGGATGGGGAGGGAGGTGGGACAGGGGTTCAGGATGGGAACACGTGTACACCCGTGGCTGATTCATGTCAATGTATGGCAAAAACCACCACAATATTTTAAAGTAATTAGCTTCCAATTAAAATTAATTAATTAATTAATGTTTTAAAGCCAAGGAAAAAAAAAAGATATGTGAAAGTGTGAAATCTGAGGAAAATATACTAACTTTACTTTTGTCATGGATGTCCTATTAAACAGATTTGAAAGCAAAAATAAATGCACATGTCAATTACAACGTTGTGTTATTATTGCTTGTGTTTATGCGCTCACTTACATGACTGCAGTACCTGAATATTATTTTATCTATGTATGTAAAAGTGATTTCTGAATTTTATATTTGAGAATATAATTAGAACCAAAAAGTAAATGCCAGTTTTACTGCATAAACTCTTAACACTTCCCACAAGTCTTTGCTTTTATCTCTGACAATGTCCTATATTTTTGGAGTCCCATAGACTTTGTACAACTAGTTTGAAATTTTCCCATTCATTGCTGCCCTGATTTTTGCACCTCAATTTATAATTTATCATTGATTTTAATTAACCTCAAATCACACACACAATCCACTGAACTGAATGACAACTAGGGAAACAAAAGACAATACAGCAGAGACTTAGAAGTAATTAGATGACACATGAGGAGCACTTTAAGATACAGGAAATTCATTTCATGGAACAATATTGCAGCACTTTCTTTAAGTCTTTAAGCTTTTGTGATCAAATCTCATATGTAATTATTTGTCTGGTCTGGAAAATAAAGGCACACTGTCTATTGATTACAGCTTGTCATCATATGTTGTGAAAATAATTACAAAAATTAGCTAAATAATTTTTCAACTCATTGTCTGCAGAGACACAATGGAAATAAAACAGTTGGGGATTCTAAACACTATATATGTTTTATGCTTTAAATCATTTACAACTCCTATAATCCTATACCACAGACTTCCAATCATAACTATCACTAATTCTTGTGATTTGAAGAGACATTAAAAAAGCTAAGCAATTGCTCTAAGTTCAAAGAGATGTGAGATAACAAATCTGGAATTTTAATTTAGAAATCCATTATCATTTACTAAAGAAACTAACTTTTGAAGTTTCAGTTTCAGGAAATAGTACATCTGAAACCAGATAAGTGAAACATAAACATGATATTTTTATCTACAAAGACAAAAATTTCATTTTGGTCCACACAGCAAACTATAGACTTTTATCTTTTTTCCATAAGCTAACAACTAGTCCTCTTCACCCTTACAATGATCATTCAATAGAGCAAAATACAGTCACTAAATGGATACTAGGATCTCACTGAAGAACTAGCCTATCAACAAAGAAACTGTTTTCATCTATGCTTAGCTACATGTGTAATAAGACTTCCACTTATGGCTGACATTCAGCAAGAAGCATTATAGCATAGTGTATATGGCATAATATGAATATTATGAGATCAAGCTGTCAGGTTTCAGTTCATGGCTCTGACATTTACTACCCCTGCAACCTTGGACAATTTACTTAAATCCTCTGTGTCTTCATTTTTCTCATTTGCAATAAAGCAACAGGACAATAATCAGTAATTCTAAATATTATATTTAGAGTTAGTGATGGACAGGGAAGCCTGGCATGCTGAGTCCATGAGATCACAAAGAGTTGGACATGGCTGAGCAACTGAACTGAATAGGGCAACAATACTACTTGTTTCATAGAGGCTAGAATGATTTAGCCAGTTTATATATTTACTGTACTTAGAATAGCACCCTGATACACATGCATACAGGGCTTCCCAGGTGGTGCCAGTGGTAGAACCACCCTGCTGATTCAGGAGACATAAGAGTTGTGGATTTGATCTTGGATCAGGAAGATTCCCGTTAGGAGGAAATGGAAACCCACTCCAGTATTCTTGTCTGGAGAATCCCATGGTCAGAGGAACCTGGTGGGCTACTGTTCATAGGGTTGCAAAAATCAGACATGACTGAAGCAACTTACACACACACATGCACACACAATTATAACCATACTGTAAGCAAGAACTGTGGGAGTTTTTATCTACTGAATCTTAATTATTAATGAAAATACCTTTGAAAAACAATTATGGGCATGTTCTCAGATATTACATTTTTAAAAAATCTGTCTTCCAACCTCCCTCTGAGGTGATTATAAAAGTGTATTAGATAGAAATTCCCTAAGCATTTTACATACATTCTGTAATTTGACTTAACTCAAATTCTTTCATCAACAATCTGTGACATATTATCTCCCATTTTCAAGTGTGAATACTGAGTTTCATAAAATCTAGGTGACTTAGTCAAAAGCATATGGCTTTAGAAACAAATGGTTTATGACTCCACATCTGCCAATATTCGCACCAATTCAGGTTGCTTTGCCCAGCTGGACAGGAATTCACATGAGACTGTTTCGAAGGATACATTAAGTCTCCTCATCTCAAGTAGATAATATCATTTGGTTAGTCCTATCTTATATTGAGTTCTGGGCTTCCCTTGTCGCTCAGTTAATAAAGAATCCTCCTGTACTGTGGGAGACCTGTGTTCAATCCCTGGATTGGGAAAATTCCCCTGAAGAAGGGAAAGGTTACTCACTCCAGTATTCTGGCCTGGAGAATTCCATGGACTGTGTAGTCCATATAGTCTCAAAGAGTTGGACATGACTGAGTGACTTTCACTTTCCTGTCAGGTTCCCTGGTGGATTAGACAGTAAAGAATCTACCTATCAATGCAGGAGACTTGGGTTCAATCCCTGGGTTGGTAAGATCCCCTGGAGGAGGGCATGGCCACCCACTCCAGTATTCTTGCCTGGAGAATCCCCATGGACAAAGATGCCTGGCAGGCTATAATCCATGGGGTAGCAAAGAGTCAGACACAACTGAGCAGCTAAGCACAGTAAACACAGCACATCTTATGCTAAGAAAAAAAAGGTGGAGGTAATTTTTATATACTTCTCATACATAAAATGGATATTTTAAAAACTATTTTCAAGATATATAGGTGCATAATTCAGTGTGCAATTTTCAATTACACTTGTATTTTTTAATGTTCTTTTTTAGCACACAAAGGTCAAAGTACAGATCTATACTTGGTGGCAAATATATTTCAGGAAACAGGGTTGTTTTCAGATTTTATAAAGGAAATACAATGGAAAAATCATAATTTACAGAACATTCTCAGATTTATACAAAGGAAGTAACTCATTAACAATTATATTAATATTTGTTAATGCTAATATTAACTGAAGGTAAGCAACATAAGTAAAGAGTTCATATCTTCCCTCAGTTCAGCTCAGATGTTACAGTCACATGAGTCTATCACAAATATCCAGAAAAAAAAAAAAATCACACTTCTTGTTCTTTGAGATTTTTTAATTTTGAATTTTGTAAATTAGATGTCAAGTTTGTTTATATTCACTAGTATTTAATTGATTTTCTTGTTCTTTCTCTACCTAGATCACTAGCTCTCTACTTTATCCCCACATCCTTGCACTTCAGCTATGATTCAGAGCTACAGAACACAACCTTAATCTTCTCACCTTCCTTTATATGAAGCTAATTCTCCTGGCCTCCTGAACCACAGCCCTAAACCCACAAACCAGCTAAAGAGGAAGGCATAGGAAATCACTAAACAGTAAGCACATGCTATCTTATAAAGAACAGAAGTGACAATTGCAGTTTCCCTGTTGGAGAGTTTTGTTTTGTTTTGTTTTCCAGTCTTTAAGTTTGAAATGACCTGGAGAGATAGAAAACTTATGCCTTAAATCAGTACTTCTAAAATGGTGCATATTCATCTTTCCATACTTGCAAACATCCTCACCTAGTGTGGTAAGTGTATGCACATATGTGCATGTCTTGAGGAAAGATTTCTAAGCCTACATGTGATCCTGTCTCATCCCTCCCACAATGACTGATAATTGTTGTGATGACTTTGTGTGTGTGCTTTGTGGTGTCTGACTCTGCAATCCCATGTGACTGACCAGACTTCACTAGCCATGGAATTTTCCCAGAAAAATACTGGAGTGGTTTGTTACTTCCTACTCAAGAGGATCTACACAACCCAGGGATTGAACCCAAGTCTCTTGAATGTCCTGAATTGGCAAGTGTATTTTTTATCACTGCATCACTTGGGGAAGCCCTTATTGTTATGAATCTTTATCTAGATAATCTGACCCCATAAGTATGTTAAGAATTCTTAATTCTAAGCATGAGGGCAAAATGAAAGGATAAGAAATGCTCTCTACCATCCGTCAGTTCCCTAAAGTTTTCTTGTGTCCTTCTCTTAAGCCCAGACATACTGTATGATCGTGCACTGGGGAGAAGACCAGTGCACAAAAAAGGCAAGACTTGAATGCAGCTTAATCAATTCCCACCCACTGTACCTGAAGTCTTTCCAGTGAAGCACACTGTTCACTTGGTAGAGTTACATTCTTGCATACTCTATAGGAAGGCATGCCAAGCTTCTCACAAAGCATGTTTTTATGCCAATCTGCTACCCTTTCTGTGAAGCAGAAAGAAAATCAGGTTCGTTGTTTTAAACAGTCTCCTGATGCGCACCTAGATTCCAGACATGTGAATAGTGAAATATAAACTTCTTCCCCAGAAGGTTTTCCTCTTAGCAGTTTTCTTTCAAGTACTTCACTGAGTTCCTCCTGAAATATAATCTAGGTAAACATTAGTGTCTCATCATTGGCCAACTGAAATTCAGCGGGGCTGTAATGGGAAATGAGGAACCAAATGCTCAGCATGTTTTCAGCGATCCAAGCACAGGAGGACTTTTGAAGGCAAGGTAGACTCCACACTCTGATCTGTACCATGGGAGGTGCTAAACAAGATATGAATGGGCCCCATGAATCCTTTAACCAGTGTGATTACAGCTCGCAGGAGAAGTCATTGGATACATTTCTCTAAAGTTGAACAATTAAAAAGAATGCTGGCTAGCAAGCATCAAAAACTCACAGAGCATATTTGATATAAATGAGATCAAAAGAAAAACATTTACCATTTGATAAAAATTTAAAACACCTCTCAAATATGAATTGTTTGCAAGTTTCAGGGACTACATCCAGCTGTATATTTTATAGTAAACCTAGTTCAATCACTCTCAGCTCAATAAATAACAATAAAAATTTTCCCTCAGGGAGGATATTGCAAAATTTTTCTTTTTTGCTTTTTCCTTGTGCACATAAATCCTTTAATATATAGTTACTTATTATAAATCTTCACCAGCCCTGAAAGGAACATGACAAGAAAGAGTTCACATAACGGTATCTTTGAGAATTGTTTTTCATAAGACGTATTCTTTGAACTTAAAAAAAAAAAAAAAAAAAACACTACTTATCTAGGTATTTCTCTGCCCTGAATCTAGTCATAAAGGTCCCATTAAGAAAGAATGCTTGGAAATAATGAATAATGCTATTTATAACTACCTTTATTTATCTGTGATCATTCAGTAAAAACATTATATACTATATATATATTTAATAACACTTTGCTGTAACAATACATCTGACTTCTCTTACCAAATGATTTTAGAGTGCTGAAAAAGCGACATTTCCTTGTGTAGGAAATGCTTCTTTTTCGTCACATTAGAACAAACATTTGCAGGAATGAAGGGGCTAAAACACAAGAAGTTCTATGAAGGAGATGAGATTTTTTTTTCCCAACCTCCAAAGGTTCTTTCAGGTCTGTGAAAGTTTCAGCAACACATACAATAGTAAACCAAATAATGTACTCAAACCTAGAGCTTACACTGAAGCCAGCCTGTCTTAAACAAATGGTTCTTCGATGGAAAGAGGAGCAGAGAGGAAGAGAAAGAGTGACCGATGCTGGGACACCAAGCAAAGGTGGCAGGTGTGCTTTATGTCTTTGTCTGCCTCCCAAATATACACTCAATGAGAAGCACTCACTTGAAACCTGCTGGCTCCTCCCTTACTTAAATGTACTGCAGTCAGTTCTGCATCCAGGATTTCTGGAAGATGGTAGTCCTATTAGTTTTGCATTGAGCTCTTGATAACCTAGTAAATTAGGAATAAATTATAACTTACTGACTTCCAATGTACTCTAATGTGAGCATGCTCTGCTGCTCAGTCATGTTCAACTCTTTTCGACCCTATGGACTGTAGCCCACCAGGCTCCTCTGTCCATGTAATTCTCCAGGCAAGAATACTGGAGTTGGTTGCCATTTCCTTCTCCAGGGGATCTTCCTGACCCAGGGACTGAACCCATGTCTCCTGCATCTTCTTGCATTGGCAGGCAATTCCTTACCACTGAGCCACCTGGGAAGCCACATACTCTAATATTTTCCAGTAAACATTTGTGTCTGATTGTGAGAAAAGTGGGAAACAACACGCAGTAGTCACTGATATACATCACATATCATCATCGCCTAAGCAGGAATCATAGGCAATCACTGCTCTCGAATGACCTCGTGTCTGAATGGCCAATTTGGCAGTATTGGTTTTAACATGGGTAAACCAATGTTAAACCTTGATCCATCTTCTCCATGAACCCTAATTCTGCCAATATTGAGAATAACCTTTGTCAATTTAATTCTATGTAAACAACTACTATTAGCATTTGAGAGACCATCCAATGGAAGCTGTATTTTTTGAGCATCCCATTCTCTTTTACTTTGAGTACCTAAGAAATACACAATTGAGTACTCATAGGTTGATAGTCTTGGGTTTATTTATAAACATCTCCTTTAAAATCACAGGTAGCTCTAGGCCTATTTATATTTGGCCAATTCCATGTTCTAATAATCCAACCCAGATATCATACTTAATCAAAGACCTTGGGTCTAGAATTAAAGTTTCTCCCTCATAGTAGTTGTTATGGGTCTTCTGTGCTCTGATTATTTACCTAGATCTTTTTAAAGAAGTCTACCCCTTGAAGCAATTTGAATTAATGATTGGTTGGTAAAATATGCATATTTATATATTTTTCCTAAGTCTTTATTTTGGTTTCATTTCCACAATGTGAGGACTTAGCTATTATATCATTCACAGAAGACTTAAGATAATGCTCCTGGATAAGGCCAGTGAAGTCATATATTCCTTGCTTGCTTGCTAAGTTGATTCATTTGTGTCTGACTCTTTGCGACACTATGGACTATAGCTTGCCAAGCCCCTCTGTCCATGGGATTCTCCAGGCAAGAATACTGGAGTGAGTTGTCATGCCCTCTGCCAGAGAAGGCTTCCCAACTCAGGGATCAAACCTGTCTCTTGCATCTCCTGCATTGGCAGGAGGGTCTTTACCACTAGCACCACTTAGGCAGTTCCACATATTTCTGTTCAGTTCAGTCGCTCAGTCGTGTCTGACTCTTTGCGACCCCATGAATCGCAGCATGCCAGGCCTCCCTGTCCATCACCAGCTCCTGGAGTTCACTCAGACTCATGTCCATCGAGTCAGTGATGCTATCCAGCCATCTCATCCTCTGTCGTCCCCTTCTCCTCCTACCCTCAATCCCTCCCAGCATCAGAGTCTTTTCCAATGAGTCAACTCTTTGCATGAGGTGGCCAAAGTACTGGAGTTTCAGGGCTGATCTCCTTCAGAATGGACTGGTTGGATCTCCTGGCAGTCCAAGGGACTCTCCAGAGTCTTCTCCAACACCACAATTCAAAAGCATCAATCCTTCGACGCTCAGCCTTCTTCACAATCCAACTCTCACATCCATACATGACCACAGGAAAACCATAGCCTTGACTAGATGGATCTTAGTTGGCCAAGTAATGTCTCTGTTTTTGAATATGCTATCTAGGTTGGTCATAACTTTTCTTCCAAGGACTAAGCGTCTTTTAATTTCATGGCTGCAATCACCATCTGCAGTGATTTTGGAGCCCAAAAGATAAAGTCTGACACTGTTTCCACTGTTTCCCCATCTATTTCCCATGAAGTGATGGGACCAGATGCCATGATCTTTGTTTTCTGAATGTTGAGCTTTAAGCCAACTTTTTCACTCTCCTCTTTCACTTTCATCAAGAGGCTTTTTAGTTCCTCTTCATTTTCTGCCATAACTTAAGTGGTGTGAGTTCCCCATAATTTCTCACACAGTCTCCTACTTCCCTGTTAACACTATCTTCACATCAATGTAAAAATTAAGCTTTTCTGACCACTCAAGGGGCTTCTCTGGTGGCTCAGACAGGAAAGGATTTTCCTGAAATGCAGGAGACCCATTCAAGTATTTGAATTATCAAACTTAGTAAATTTGGATTGTAGACCAAAAACAGAAAAGCATCCATTAGCAAAACTTTCCTTCTCTCTCTGCTTTCAGAAGACAGTTGTAGAGCAAGTTTGGCTCTCTCTTTGAAGGGATTTCAGTATTAGAAATCTTTTGACTCAATTTCCCTAATATCAAAGTCTTGGTAGGTACATGATTTGAGAACTATGCTAAAAGAAAAATCATTTAACTATATGTTGAACAATTAAAATAATTAGTATCTTCAATTTCTTACCTACCATATTCTAACAGATTTCAGGCAATACAGTACTTTAGAGCCTGTTATGTGTGAAACCTCATTCTTGGTACCAAATATGATATCAGTTATACACTTCTGATTGGAAATTAATAATACCAAATCAAACTAGCAAAAGATGCAGGGAAATGATTGTTTCACATGACTGAATGTCAAGAGATGTGCCAGGGTTAACATTCAGTTTATAAAGACTCCACATCTCATGTTTGTGTGAGAGACAGAGAAACAGAGAGACTACTTTAGCTCTGACTCCAAAAAAGTCAAATTCAGTCTCAAATCATGATAGCACAATAAATACAGCAATTCTTTTCTAGTCCTTCAAGCACACAAAACGTCCAGAGAAAGGATCTATATCCATTAATTCCTACCAAAAGTCCTAAAATACTACTTGTATTGGACTCATTAGATATAGAGGATATACTGTGCTGATTAATTTAAGCTGTCCTACACGTTTCACCTGTGGATCAAGGAACACTGCCGTATTACCTATAAATGATAGATTTGAAACATACACCTGGGCTTTGTGCTCATTGTGCTCAGTCGCTAAGTTATGTCCAACTCTTCGCCACCCCATGGACTCCTTGTAGCCCGACAGGCTCCTCTGTTCATGGGATTTCCCAGACACAGATACTGCAGTGCGGCACTATTTTCTCCTCCAGTGGATCTTACTGACCCAGGGATCAAACCCAAGTGTCATGCATTGATAGGTGGATTCTTTACCACTGAGCTCCATGGGAGGGAAAAGAAGTAAAATGACTGGATGCATTTCCATTTTTTGTTGCAGTTCAATGGATACAGATAGAAAACAGAATATGTACTAGATTATAATAAATAAATTATCAAAGCAAAATTAAAATGAAATTCATGTTACCCAGGTGTTAGGCCCTTTTTCAAAAATTACATTTGCAAAGAAAAGAAAAGATTTTTTTTCGATAGTAAAACATAGTA
This sequence comes from Nanger dama, assembly GCA_917880005.1. NCBI lineage: Eukaryota > Metazoa > Chordata > Mammalia > Artiodactyla > Bovidae > Nanger > Nanger dama. The sequence continues at coordinate 100,011,183 of CAKJTW010000001.1, forward strand.
TGAGGTTTAGACTCCAAAGTGCATTACAGAAACTTTCTTTTGTAAATCACTTTATGAAAGCAAAATTTTAGCCTACTAGTTATTCAAAGTATTTATCCTTAGCAAGCATTATTATGCAAGTACATATAGATGATTAATCACAAAGTTGGAAAAGATATCAGATCACATACTCCTATTGCTTGAATTTTAAAAGGCCTATTCTGATTTATGCTTTCCAATATCTGTAAAATGTCATTCCTTAAATAAATATGTAAGCCCCATACTAAAATTTTCAACACCCTGAGTCCCATGTTTTTCAGGTATCTCTTTTGATCTTACCTACAAACTCTCTTGGGGCTTACCTAGTGGCTCAGACAGTAAAAAGTGTGCCTGCAATGTGGGAGACCCAGGTTCGCTTCCTGGGTAGGAAAGACCCCCTGGAGAAGGTAATGGCTACCCACTCCAGTATTCTTGTGTGAAAACGCCATGAATAGAGGACTCTGGCACGCTAGTGAGGTAGCAAAGAGTTGGACAGGACTGAGCGACTAGTGCACACACACACAATCTTAGCGAGCATTCTTATAAATTAATGCTCAAAGAAGCTGAAGCCAGACTGAGACACAGTGACTTCCTTCATCTTACCTTCTTCTCAAAACCTTCATTATAATAGTGGCACTATGACTTTTGCTGCATGTGTGAATTCAGTTCTCTTGAGTTTTTATCTGGATATAACATTTCTGTTTCATAGGATATGCCTATGTTCAGACTTAGTAGAGAAAATGAAACTTTATCAAGTGGTTATACCATTATACACACCCATCAGCAATGTATGAGAGTCCCCTAGTATCACCAGTTCAGTATTTTCAGTCTAACCATATTGTTACAGCTCTGAAACATTAGGAATTGAATTTGCCTAAGCTTCCATTTGCTTCTTTTTATAGTGAACATATGAAAGTGGTCTTATGTGAAAAACTGTGCAATATCCAGCATCAAAAAGATTCAACAAGTAATAGCCTTAATTATGACAGAATTCTGAGTAAAAAGTGACAAAATATCATGCCCAAATATTAGTATTCCCTAACTGGTAATGGTTTTTCATTTATGGTGTAAAACTATTAATCTATTAAATTATATCCACTTTGGCATCATAATGAAGAGGCAATACTATCCTTTTGAATTGAAAAATAGATATACATTTTTAAGTTCAGACCTCATCTGCCCCAAAAAATCGATGCTTTTAAACTGTGGTGCTAGGGAAGACTCTTGAGAGTCCCTTGGACTGCAAGAAGATCAAACTAGTCAATCCTAAAGAAAATCAACCCTGAATCCCCTTTGGAAGGACTGATGCTGAAAATGAAGCTCCAATACATCGACCACCTGATTTGAAGTGCTAACTCGTTGGAAAAGAAGCTGAATCCAGGGAAGATTGAGGGCAGGAGGGAAAGGGGGCAACAGAGGATTAGATGGTTGGATGGCATCATTGAGTCAATGAACATGAGTTTGAGCAAGCTCCAGAAGATAGTGAAGGACAGGGAAACCTGGCATGCTGCAGTCCATGGGGCCACAAAGAGTTGGATATGACTGAGCAACTAAGCAACATCTAGCCCCAGTGAGAATTATTCACATAAAAGGCAGCTCTCCAATGTAAATGAAGTCATTACCCCTAATGTCTTAAACTGGAAATGACATAGCAGAGGATCTGAATGTGGAGTGGATATTATAGGTCTGGAAATATTTTATAATGATCAGTTAGAAAAGACTTTTCTGTTGGAAGACACACAGCCATTGTGAATGTGGAAAAGGCAATGTTGCTGAGCAGATAGTATTACAGTTAGACTGGAAAACAGTATCTAAGTTATACTGGAGTCACAGTGAAGTGAAAGTATTAGTCGCCCAGTGGTGTCCAGCTTTTGTGACCCCATGGACTGTGGCCTGACAGGCTCCTCTGTCCATGGAATTCTCCAGGAAATAATACTGGATTGGGTTAGGTTGTCATTTCCTTCTCCAGGGTATCTTCCCAATCCAGGGATCAAACCCACATCTCCTGCCTTGCAGGCAGTGTCTTTACCGCCTGAGTTACCAGGAGAGCCCACGCTGAAATCATAAATACCCCTCAAAAACACCTTTTCACCAACCTTTAGGTATTTTATGGATACTTAAGAAGCATTGTTTATGTCAAACATTTCACTCCAAACAATAAAGCAAAGAACCTATGAGAGAAACATGTCAACAGAGGAATTGCTGCTAGTTTTTTTTTTTTCATTATATTTTTAAACTACACTTTTTAAAAATTACAAATTCATCTTATAAAACTATAATTTTTATGGTTCCAAACTACTGAGATTTTTCCTCTCTCATTTCACTCTGTTAGTATCATCATTTAATTCCTATAAGCAAGTCCATTTCAAGCTCTTTCAGTCTCTGGCAGTTATGAATAGTCAAACAACAAGGAATCAGAGCATGATTCACTTGCTGTTTCCATCTTTTCTGGCAGGTGACATTATTTGCTTTCAGGCTACTGAATAGTGTCTAATTGTTTCAGTTAATCTTTCCATTGTGCAATCTGTTAAAGCCAATAAAGCATCAATTCCCAATTTAAAGGTATGCTTGATTAACTGAGATGACAACAGAATGTAATATGTCGTTAAAACTTCATTTAAAATTAAGGATGAAGAGAGCTAGCCTAAATTCACCATGGTGATCTGCACATCTTCCTTCCAGCCTAGAAGGGCCTATGGTTCAAGTTAAAAAATGCTTTGTGATTCAGGCGTGAAATCTATTTAAAGCCAATGACAACTAAACTTCCTGAACTAAAGCTTAAAGCACTTCAACATTACCAGTATCATTCATATCAGTGCACAGAATCTCATGGCTTGGGAAAAATATGAGAAAACAGAACATTTCCTAGTACCTGACTAGGATTTCACCTAGACCATCACACACTGCAGAACATTTATATCCCAATGTAGATGATTAATTTCTTCCTTGCTTAATTCAAAAAGTATTTGCCTACCTCCCTCAAGTCTCATTGCAATAAAGTCAAAAATTCAAGGTTGTTATTGGTAATTACATGAATATGTTGATAACATAATCTAGAAAATGTGCCAGTGCCTTTTTAAAGGCACATTTCTAGGTTATGTGAGTACAAATTCAGCCTAAGAAATTAACGTGAATCTGAATAATCATTAACAAACTGAAGGGCAATCTTTACCTTTGTTTCTTACATGTGTGAAATGGTTATTCAGTTGCTCAGTTATGTCCCACTCTGCAACCCCACGGACTGTAGCCTGCTAGGCTCCTCTGCCCATGGGGATTCTCCAGGCCAGTATGCTTTAGTGGGTTGCCATTTTCTTCTGCAAGGCATCTTCCTGACACAGGGATCAAATCCACCTCTCCTGTTTGGCACCTGGGAAGCCTAATGTGTGATATGGAGAAGTGCTAAAATCATTCTAAGCCTTGATTTCCACATCACAGAGAAAAAAGTCATCTCATTTGTGTCAAAATGCTGCTTTCAAAGCTAAATAAGTTATAAAAATTCAATCATATATAATATATATTTATATCTCACATGTAAATAACAGTGTGTATTACACACACATCCAACATATCTTTCACATATTTGAAGGGTCACACAAATTTCATTGTATGAGACTTTCCATCACCACAAAATAATGTCAAATTTAATGCTTTTTCCAGTTTAGGTAAATATAGTGATGTTTTCTAGTTTTAACAATGAGCCACTGCAATCATATTACATAGATAATGTGCATTACAGGTATGTAGACTTCAAATATATCCTCTGAGTAAAACATTTAAGCATTATTGAGTTCACAGCAATTTTTTTTTCATTGTTAAAAGTAAAAATATCACAACCCCCAATCAATTCTAAAAAGAATTCTATTTGGAACAAAAAGGGGGGGATTAAAATTGTTTGTATTAGCTACATAATGCCTGACAAGTTAAAAGCTGAATTTATCATGTACTTCAGCAAAGCCCAGAATTCAAAATAATCATTCTAAATAGGCATGGATGTTATTCAGCAATCTCCTCGTGGTCCAAATTTGTTATATTTATTTTTTGTATCTTTATGTCTGTCTTAGAGCCTTGTATATATCACTGCACTCATATCTGTTGATGAGAACCTATGTAAACTTAATTCTATTTTTTTCTAATAAAGTTTATTTTTTTTAATTTTCTACATTTTATTTCTTTTTAATACTTTATTCTACTTTACAATACTGCATTGGTTTTGCCATACATTGACATGAATCAGCCACATGTGTCCACAATCTCCCAATGCCAAAGCCCCCTCACACCTCCCACCCCACACAGTCTCCCTGGATCATCCTGTACACCTGCCACAAGCATTCTGTATTGAAAATAGACTGGCACTTCATTTCTTATATGATAGTATACATGTTTCAGTGTCATTCTCCCAAATCATTCCACCCTCTCCCTCTCCCTCAGAGGCCAAAAGTCCATTCTATACGTCTGGGTCTCTTTTGTTGTCTCACATACAGGGTCATCGTTACTATCTTTCTAAATTCCACATATATGTGTCAGTATACTGTACTGGTGTTTTTCTTCCTGACTTACTTCACTCTGTATAATTGGCTCCAGTTTCATCCATCTCATTAGAACTGAGTCAAATTTATTCTTTTAAGGGCTGAGTAATACTCCATTGTGTATATGTACCACAGCTTTCTTATCCATTCATCTGCTGATAGACATCTAGGTTGTTTCCATGTCCTGGCTATTATAAACAGCGCTGCAATGAACATTGGGGTACATGTGTCTCTTTCAATTCTGGTTTCCTCGGTGTGTATGCCCAGCAGTGGGATTGCTGGGTCATAAGGCAGTTCTATTCACAATTTTTTAAGGAATCTCCACACTGTTTTCCATAGTGGCTGTACTAGTTTGCATTCCCACCAGCAGTGTAAGAGGGTTCCCTTTTCTCCACATCCTCTCCAGCATTTATTGCTTGTAGACTTTTGATCGCAGCCATTCTGACTGGTGTGAAATGGTACCTCATTGTGGTCTTGATTTGCATTTCTCTGATAATGAGTGATGTTGAGCATCTTTTCATATGTTTGTTAGCCATTCGTATGTCTTCTTTGGGGAAATGCCTATTTAGTTCTTTGGCCCATTTTTTGATTGGTTCATTTATATTTCTGGAATTGAGCTGCATAAGTTGCTTGTATATCTTTGAGATTAGTTGTTTGTCAGTTGCTTCATTTGCTATTGTTTTCTCCCATTCAGAAGGCGGTCTTTTCACCTTACTTATAGTTTCCTTTGTTGTGCAGAAGCTTTTAATTTCAATTAGATCCCATTTGTTTATTTTTGCTTTTATTTCCAGTATACTGGGAGGTGGATCATAGAGGATCCTGCTGTGATTTATGTTGGAGAGTGTTTTGCCTATGTTCTCCTCTAGGAGTTTTATAGTTTCTGGTCTTACATTTAGATCTTTGATCCATTTTGAGTTTATTTTTGCATCTGGTGTTAGAAAGTGATCTAGTTTCATTCTTTTACACGTGGTTGACCAGTTTTCCTAACACCACCTGTTAAAGAGACTGTCTTTACTCCATTGTATGTTTTTGCCTCCTTTGTCGAAGATAAGGTGTCCATATGTGTGTGGATTTATTTCAGGGCTTTCTATTTTGTTCCATTAATCTATTTTTCTGTCTTGGTGCCAGTACCATACTGTCTTAATGACTGTGGCTTTGTAGTAGAGCCTGAAGTCAGGCAAGTTGATTCCTCCAGTTCCATTCTTCTTTCTCAAGATTGCTTTGGCTATTCGAGGTTTTTTGTATTTCCATACAAATCTTGAGATTGTTTGTTCTAGTTCTGTGAAAAATACTGTTGGTAGCTTGATAGGAATTGCATTGAATCTGTAGATTACTTTGGGTAGTATACTCATTTTTATTATATTGACTCTTCCGACCCATGAGCATGGTATATTTCTCCATCTATTAGTGTCCTCTTTGATTTCTTTCATCAGTGTTTTATAGTTTTTCGATATATAGGTCTTTAGTTTCTTTAGGTAGGTATATTCCTAAGTATTTTATTCTTTTCGTTGCAATGGTGAATGGAATTGTTTCCTTAAATTCTTTTTCTGTTTTCTCCTTATTAGTGTATAGGAATGCAAGGGATTTCTGAGTGTTGATTTTATACCCTGAAACTTTACTATATTCATTGATTAGCTCTAGTAGTTTTCTGGTGGGGTCTTTAGGGTTTTCTATGTAGAGGATCATGTCATCTGCAAACAGTGAGAGTTTTACTTCTTTTCCAATTTAGATTCATTTTATTTCTTTTTCTGCTCTGATTGCTGTGGCCAAAACTTCCAGTACGATATTGAATAGTAGTGGTGAAAGTGGACACCCTTGTCTTGTTCCTCACTTTAGGGGAAATGCTTTCAATTTTTCACCATTGAGGATAATGTTTGCTATGGGTTTGTCGTATATAGCTTTTATTATGTTGAGGTACATTCCTTCTATTCCTGCTTTCTGGAGAGTTTTTATCATAAATGGATCTTGAATTTTGTCAAAGGCTTTTTCTGCATCTATTGAGATAATCATATGATTTTTATTTCTCAGTTTGTTAGTGTGGTGAATTCCATTGATTGATTTGCGGATACTGAAGAATCCTTACATCCCTGGGATAAAGCCCACTTGGTCATGATGCATGATCTTTTTAATGTGTTGTTGGATTCTGATTGCTAGGATTTTGTTAAGGATTTTTGCATCTATGTTCATCAGTGATATTGGCCTGTAGTTCTCTTTTTTTGTGGTGTCTTTGTCAGGTTTTGGAATTAGGGTGATGGTGGCCTCATAGAATGAGTTTGGAAGTTTACCTTCCTCCGCAATTTTCTGGAATAGTTTCAGTAAGATAGGTGTTAGCTCTTCTCGAAATTTTTGGTAGAATTCAGCTGTGAAGCCATCTGGACCTGGGCTTTTGTTTGCTGGAAGATTTCTGATTACAGTTTCAATTTCCATGCTTGTGATGTGTCTGTTGTTAAGATTTTCTATTTCTTCCTGGTTCAGTTTTGGAAAGTTGTACTTTTCTAAGAATTTTTCCATTTCTTCCAAGTTGTCCATTTTATTGGCATATAATTGCTGATAGTAGTCTCTTATCATTCTTTGTATTTCTGTGTTGTCTGTCATGATCTCTCCATTTTCATTCCTAATTTTATTGATTTGATTTTTTTCTCTTTGTTTCTTGATGAGTTTGGCTAATGGTTTGTTAATTTTATTTATCCTTTCAAAGAATCACCTTTTTGCTTTGTTGATTTTTGCTATGGTCTCTTTTGTTTCTTTTGCATTTATTTCTGCCCTATTTTTAAGATTTCTTTCCTTCTACTAACTCTGGGGTTCTCTATTTCTTCCTTTTCTAGTTGCTTTAGGTGTAGAGTTAGGTTATTTAGTTGACTTCTTTCTTGTTTCTTGAGGTATGTCTGTAGTGCTATGAACTTTCCTCTTAGCACTGCTTTTATAGTGTCCCACAGGTTTTATGTAGTTGTGTTTTCATTTTCATTCGCTTCTATGCATATTTTGATTTCTTTTTGATTTCTTCTGTGATGTGTTGATTATTCAGAAGGATGTTGTTCAGCCTCCAAATGTTGGAATTTTTAATAGTTTTTCTCTTGTAGTTGAGATCTAACCTTAGTGCATTATGGTCAGAGAAGATGCTTGGAATAATTTTGATGTTTTTGAATTTATCAGGGTTAGATTTATGACCCAGGATGTGATCTATCCTGGAAAAGGTTCCGTGTGCACTTGAGAAAAAGGTGAAATTCATTGTTTTGGGGTGAAATGTCCTATAGATATCAATTAGATCTAACTGGTCTAATTTATCATTTAAAGTTTGTGTTTCTTTGTTAATTTTCTGTTTAGTTGATCTGTCCATAGGTGTGAGTGGGGTATTAAAGTCTCCCACTATTATTGTGTCATTTTTAATTTCCTCTTTCATGCTTGTTAGCATTTGTCTTATATATTGTGGTGCTCCTATGTTGAGTGCATATATACTTATAATTGTTATATCTTCTTCTTGGATCGATCCTTTAATCATTATGTAGTGGCCTTCTTTGTCCCTTTTCACAGCCTTTGTTTTAAAGTCTATTTTATCGGATATGAGTATTGCTACTCCTGCTTTCTTTTGGTCTCTATTTGTATGGAATATCTTTTTCCAGTCCTTCACTTTCAGCCTGCATGTGTCCGTTGTTTTGAGGTGAGTCTCTTGTAGGCAGCATATATAGGGATCTTGTTTTTGTATCCCTTCAGCCAGTCTTTTGCCTTGTGGTTGGGGCATTCAACCCATTTACATTTAAGGTAATTATTGATAAGTGTGCTCCTGTTGCCATTTACTTTAATGTTTTGAGTTCGGGTTTATACACGCTTTTTGTGTTTCCTGTCTAAAGCCTATCCTTTAGCATTTGTTGGAGAGCTGGTTTGGTGGTGCTGAATTCTCTCAGCTTTTGCTTGACAGTAAAGCTTTTGATTTCTCCTTCATATTTGAATGAGATCCTTGATGGGTACAGTAGTCTTGGCTGAACGTTATTATCTTTCATCACTTTAAGTATGTCTTGCCATTCCCTCCTGGCCTGAAGAGTTTCTATTGAAAGATCTGCAGTTATTCTTATGGAGATCCCCTTGTGTGTTATTTGTTGTTTTTCCCTTGTTGCTTTTAATATTTGTTCTTTGTGTTTGGTCTTTGTTAATTTGATTAATATATGTCTTGGGGTGTTTCGCCTTGGGTTTATCTTGTTTGGCACTCTCTGGGTTTTTTGGACTTGGGTGATTATTTCCTTCACCATTTTAGGGAAGTTTTCAACTGTTATCTCCTCAAGTATTTTCTCATGGTCTTTCTTTTTGTCTTCTTCTTCTGGGACTCCTATAATTCGAATGTTGGAGCGTTTCATGTTGTCCTGGAGGTCTCTGAGGTTGTCCTCATTTCTTTTAATTCATTTTTCTTTTTCATTGCTGATTTATTTATTTCTGCCATTCTATCTTCTATTTAACTAATCTCATCTTCTGCCTCTTTTATTCTACTATTTGTTGCCTCCAGTGTGTTTCTAATCTCATTTATTGCATTATTCATTAAATGTTGACTCTTTTTATTTCTTCTAGGTCCTTGTTAACCCTTTCTTGCATCTTCTCAGTCCTTGACCCCAGGCTATTTATCTGTGATTCCATTTTGATTTCAAGATTTTGGATCATTTTCACTAGCAATTATTCAGAATTCTTTCTCAGGTAGATTCCCTATCTCTTCCTCTTTTTGTTTTGTTTGGTGGGCATGTCTCCTATTCCTTTACCTGCTGGGTATTCCTCCATATCTTCTTCTTGGTTATATTGCTGCGTTTGGGGTCGCCTTTCTATATTCTGAGAATTTGTGGAGTTCTCTTATTATTGAGCTTCCTCACTGTGTGTGGGGTTCTATCAGTGGCTTGTCAAGGTTTCTTGATTAGGGAGGCTTGTGTTGGAGTTCTGGTGGGTGGAGCTGGATTTCTTCTCTCTGGAGTGCTGTGAAGTGTCTAGTAATGAGTTATGAGACGTCAATGGTTTTAGAGTATTTTGAGCTACCTGTATATTGAAGCTCAGGGCGTGTTCTTGTGTTGCTGGAGAATTTGTGTGGTCTGTCTTGCTCTGGAACTTGTTGGCCCTTGGTGGTGCATGATTTCAGTGTAGGTATGAAGGCGTTTGATGAGCTCCTATTGGATAATGTACCCTGTGTTCAGGAATTCTCTGATGATCTCAGGATTTGGACTTAAGCCTCCTGATTCTGGTTTTCAGATTTATTTTTACAATATCCTCAGGACTTCTCCATCTATACAGCATTGATGTTAAAACATCTAGGTTAAGGATGATAGATTTCTCCACCTTGAGGGTCACTCCTAGAGGATCACTGAGTTACATGGACGAGAGAAGAGGGAGGGGGTAGTTAGAGGTGACTGGAATGGGATGAGGTGGAATCAAAAGAGGAGAGAACAAGCTAGCCCATAACCACTTTCTTGTGTGCGTTCCACAGTTTGGACCACTCAGAGGTGGTCACAGAGTTATACAGGGAATCAGAGAGGGAGGTGGTAGAGAGGGAGGAAGTAGACAGAGGGGGCCAGGGGGATAAAAGAGGGAGATGAAAAGGAGGGGTACAGATCTGGCCAGTAACCAGTTCCCTGAGTGTTCTCCACCTTCTGGGACACACAGAGATTGATAAAGTTGAGTAGAGAAGAGGAGGGGGAGGGAGGAGAGAGAGGCCACCTGGTGGACAAAAAGAGAGCCCAAAGGAGGAGAGAGTGGTCAAGCCAGCAATCTCGTTCTCATATAAAATTGGGTACTGAAGATTAAGTTTTTAAATGTACAAAATTGGCAACGAATACCAAAATGTAAAGATTAAAAATCTGGAGTAGAGATTGGAATTTCAAAAATAAAATATTAATGGAAAGAAGAAGAAGGAGAAAAGAAAAAAAAGCTGCTAGAATTATTAAGAGACAACAACCTCCACCACAAAAAGACTATATATGGCATTTGCTTTAAAAATAGGGTTTTTTTTTTGAAAAGTAATAATAGGTTATAAAAATAATAAATAGAGATATAGAGGACTTAAATATTTAAGAAAGTTTAAAAAGAAGATGAAAAAGAAGAAAAAAAATTTTCAAAAAATTAGAAAAGAATTCTTTAAAAAGAAAAAGAAAAATCCCACTTCCACATCAACCCCCAAAAAAAAAATTGATCATAAAAGTATTAAAGGTATATCTGGCCCTTTGTCTGGCGTTGTGGGCTGTGTGGGATCGCTTCCAAGGCAGTTCCCTCTGTTTGACTTCCCTGTCTGCTGGTCTCTTCCATGTCTAATTTCCGTCTTGACACAGGGAGGGCGGTGATGGACTCTATGCTGGGCTTGCCCCTGCTGACGGCACACACTATGTTGCTCCACGGGATAACCGTCTGGGGCCTGCCCTAGGCTTCATGCACCTCCCCAGTCTAAGCCACTCAGGTTCGGCGCTCAGGAAGCCCTCTGAGGTGCAGATTTGGCTGGGCCTGGGCTTTGTGCCCTTCCCAGGTCTGAGTAGCTAGGGAGTTTAGTGAGCGCAGTTGCTGCAATTTCTAGCCTTTCCAGGCTGCTCAGTTTTCTGGGTGTACCACTGGGGCTCCTTTTCAGGCAGATGATGACTGTCCAGAGCCCCCCAGAAGTCTTAGTTAGCAAAGAAACCTGCTTGCAATTTGGTAGGTAATGTCTCTCTTGAGCTGTGATTGCCCCCTTCCAGCACTTCAGGCTCTGGCTGCCTGTCACTGGAGGGGGATGGTCTGCAGCCAGCTATTTCTAATCCATCCTTTGTTCTGTGCACAGGCCTGTTGCTGCCTTATGGCCAAGCGTTTCACGTGGTAGTTATCCCACAGTCTGGTTTGCTAGTCCAAGTTAGTTCGTTCTGGTCACACGCAGACCCGATTCTGGCCGTGTTACCACCCGATTCTCAAGAAAAGCCCTATAGCCTGAGTCTCCCCTGGCCCAGTTCTTAGAAAGCACTGCCGCTTGCGCCTCCCGCTCCTCCCCTGCCCAACCCCCACTTGCTAGTGTCGGATGCAGGCGTTTGTGCTGCTTATCCACTGGGGGATTTACTGTTGGGCTCATAATCTGTTGGTTTTAATTATTTATTTATTTTTCCTTCCTGTTATGTTGCCCTCTGTGCTTCCAAGGCGCGCCCAGACTCGGTTGCGAGAATGTTTCCTGGTGTTTGGAAACCTCTCTTTTAAGAGTCTCTTCCCGGGACGGGATTCCCTTCCAGGGACGGGGCTCCTTCCCTACCTCCTTTGTCTCTTTTTCATCTTTTATATTTATTCCTACCTGTTTTTGAAGCCATTGATCTGCTTTGCTGGATGCCTGATGTCCTCTGCCAGCATTCAGAGGTTGTTTTGTGGAAATTACTCAGTGTTGAAATGTTCTTTGATGAAGTAGTGAAGGAGAGAGCAGCCTCCCCATCCTATTCCTCCGCCTATTTTTCCTTCCTCCTGTAAACTTAATTCTTAACAAAAGGCACACTTCATTGCCACCTCCTTAAAAAGTCTTTGCATCTCATTTTAAATAACAATTCACTTTTCTGGCTTGTTTATCATCTGCCTCCCCTACCAGATCAAGGACAAGAACCATGATATTTTTTTACTCAGCAGCACAATATTAGCAGCTAATACAGTGAAAATTTGTTAGTAACAAATAGATGAACTTAAAGTTCACTTTTAATTGGTTAACATACACCACACAACATTAAACTCCATTCTGTGGAACTAAATATCTGTCCATTTTAATCACTGTTTCTCTAAAGGAGGGGGAGAAATCTGAATCCAAGCATCAAATCTTCTCAAGGAATTCTTTGTATGGTATCCTAGTGTTTTCTTAATTTGCTAAGCTCTTTGAAATTTGAGTCTTCTTATAAGTCAAAATTGAATTTGACTCTTAAATCTGAAGCTACAACTAGAATTTTTGATAAATGAAAAGGATTGTCATTTTTCATGTTACCAATAAATTTAAGATATGATATTAACAGCAAAAGCTTTCTTTTGTAACAAAAGGAAATATAGTTTACTCTTGTTGAAAAAATTTCTTTACAAAATTGATCTAAAGACATTTAAAAAGGAAGAGGTCAATGGATAATAACCAACATGGATAATAACCAACATGCCTTCTCTAAAGAAAGTTTCTGTTAGCATTAGGGGAAAACATGGAAATTGTAAAAGAGGAGGTGGAAAATGTGTTTTTGGAAAATTTGAGCAATGTGAAAAAAAATTTAAATTAAGTAGGCCGTGGAGTAATATTTATGTCTGGTTCTTAACATTCAGGGGAAATGTGGGTCTCATATGGTGAGGGGGTTGACAAGCCGGCAGCTAGAACAATGCTTGGGGAAAATGCATTTGAAGCCCTCTTCCCTAGGTCCATCAACCCTCTCCCCACCCAGTTAATTATATATATATATATATGATTAACAATCCTCCCACCCAGTTAATCCAGTTAACAACCCCCTACCCAGTTAACAATTGTATTTATATGTATCTGTCTACATATACATATATACATATGCTGCATCCTTCATATTTATATAGGTAGGCAAAATATTCATTATTTTTATTCCCGTGCATAATATTCATTCACTTAATAAACATTTAGTGAATTTCTATTGTGCTCCATACACTGTTTTAGATACTAGAATTTCAGAAGAAAATAAAAACAAAGTTTCAGTTCCTGGATAGATAGAGAAACCTTAATTAGGTAATATAAATTGAAATTGTAAACATAGATTACCAACAAGTAAATAGATTTATTTTAAGTAAATGTGCCAAGAAATTCACAAATATCTCAGGGCAAATATGCCTTAAAGTAAAATTGATTTTTAACAGTATACATGTATCTTTTTATACTATTGAATTTTTGACCAATTCATTTTATGTTTGATTATAATGCCCTCATTTTTTCTTAAACTCTGGTTGAAAAAAATATTCAAAATCACAGCTCTGTCATTGAACTTGTTCACTTTTATTTACAGTATTAGTTTTATTTTTCAATTTGCAGTTTATTTTTGGAAAAAATTAATCTACTTGTCTATTTTGTGATAGGTAACAAAGATAAAGATCTGAACTATCCACTAAATTTGGCACAAATAAATGCAACATGTCAAAATCCTCTGAAGACAAATGAGAGATATAAGCTATAAACAATAACAGACTTTCCATCGTGGAGTCACTGGTTGCAGAAGCCACTGTAGAGGTCTGACCAATCTGAAAATGAGCTGTGTGAAGGCATATTTTGAGCCATGAATTAAAATTGTTTTAGATCTTTTGCCTTTTTACAAAGTGAACACTTTTATTGTGACGGTATTTTGCTTTTACTTGTTTCACACGTGGTAGGGTTTTACCCACAAATACTTGTCAGGTTTGCCACTCATATGAACTTATGGCTGGAAGTGTTCATAAACAGAATATCTATTCTATATCTATTCCCTGTCCAGTTTAAAGTCCTCACTTCTCCCTTATTCTTACTAGAAAATGAAGAATAAGCAGCCCCTTGTGCTGCACTAAAGCAATACTCCACAGTAGAGACCACTGTCCCAGGACAGGTAAATATTTATGGTGCTAGCATTACTAATAGGTTCTACTGCTGCTAAGTCACTTCATTCGTGTCTGACTCTTGGCGACCTTATGGACTATAGCCCGCCAGGCTCCTCTGTTCATGGGATTCTGCAAGCAAGAATACTGGAGTGGGTTGCTATGCCCTCCTCCAGAGGAATCTTCCCAACTCAGGGATCCAACCAGTGTCATTTATGTCCTCTGCATTGGCAGGCAGGTTCTTTACCACTAACATCACCTGAGAAGCCCTTTAATTCTCTACTCTGTATTTTTATACCTGCAATATGGATAGCTACCAATGGAGAATTTGGTATATTGGTAGACCATGTAGCCTCTGTTTACTGTTGATTTCTAAAATCTTCACAAATTAAATAATAAAATTTTTCTGCTGCTGCTTAGTTGCATCAGTTGTGCCTGACTCTGTGTGATCCTATAGACGGTAGCTTGCCAGACTCCTCTGTCCATGGGATTCTCCAGGCGAGAGTAGTGGAGCAGGTTGCCATGTCCTAAGAGTTTCTTCCCAACTCAGGGGTCAAACCCAGGTCTCCTGAACTGCAGGCAGTTTATGTATCACTGAGCCACCAGGGAAGTCCCAAGTTTTTTCTACTAAAATACAACCTATTATTAAATATCTAATACAAAATAAAGTTTTATTAGCTAAAATTAGAGTTCAAAAATTAACTAATATCTGATCTCATGTCTATCCTTAGTGATTTGAACTTAGATAATTTAAGCATTCTGACCAAACATAATATGCTGAATTATTAAATTTAAATAGTAATTTCTAATTTTTCATCATGATTCCATAATTTAAAACTGATAAATAAGCAGAAATAACTTTATGATATAGCCTTTTGACTTCTTCACGAATGAATTCATTATCTCTAGAAAATTACTCTGGAGGAATACAAATATGTACAAATATGGGTATTTATTTAATTACACATTCCCAAACTATGTATATCACATACAAATAAATGTAAATACTATCAATGACTCAAATAACTCTTAGTCAATCAAGTCAAGACAATTTATGTTGAATTAAAAAAAGTGTTTTATACATACTATAGTATACAGTATATATACAACAATATAACCATGTATTATTATTTATAGTTGTCCTCTTTACTGTGTTTTGAAAAATATCCATCTAAAACAATACTTTGGGAGGAGACTGGCTAAGATAGCAGAGTAAGAAGAACTTGAGCCTCCCACTCTAAGAACACACCAAAATTACAACTATTTACAGAGAAGCCAGTGATGAGAAAAACAGAATTTAACATCAAAAAATCCTCTACAACTAAACATATAAAGAAGATACCACAAGGAGATGGACAGGAGCGGCAGAGTTCCAGTACAGTCAAGACACATACTGACTCCCCTCTCCCCCAAAAGATATATAGCCCCAGTTAAGCAACCTAATATCAAAAGAATAATTACAATAGAAAATATTCTCCCCAAGAACAAGTCTGAGTCCCATATTGGGTTGCCCAGCCCAGGTGTTCTATGATGGAAACAGGAGCCCCCATAACGTTTGAATTTGAAGACCAGTGTGGCTTACTTTTGGGAGGGGGCTAGGGAGATAGACACTCCACTATTAAAGGGTGTACTCAAAATCTCACACCTTTGGGGACCCAAGGCAAAAGCAATAATTTGAAAGGCGTCTGGGTCACATCCCCTGCTGATTTTGGTGAGTCTCCTGGAAAGGTAGGAGGTAATGGAGCTTACCATGGGCAAACAGACACTGGCAGTGGCCAGTCTGAGGATCTTGTTCTACCATTGGACACTGGTGCTGGCAAGAATCATTTTGGAAACCTTCATCAAGCTTATTAATGCTGGTACTTGGTTCAAGCACTAGCTGAAGTTGAACAGTTCTATGAAGACCTGCAAGATCTTCTAGACCTAACACCTCCAAAAGATGTCTTTTTCATTATAGTGGACTGGAATGAAAAAGTAGGAAGTCAAGAAATACCTGGAGTAACAGGCAAATTTGGCCTTGGAATACAGAATGAAGCAGGCCAAAGGCTAATAGAGTTTTGCCAAGAGAACACACTGGTCATAGCAAACACCCTTCCAACACCACAAGAGAAGACTCTACATGTGGACATCACCAGATGGCCAACACTGAAATCAGATTGATTATATTCTTTGCAGCCAAAGATAGAGAAGCTCTATACAGTCAGCAAAAACAAGACCAGGAGCTCAGATCATGAACTCCTTATTGCCACATTCAGAGCTTAAACTGAAAAAGTAGGTAAAACCACTAGACCATTCAGGTATGACCTAAATCAAATCCCTTATGATTATACAGTGGAAATGACAAATAGATTCAAGGGATCAGATATGTTAGACAGAGTGCCCGAAGAACTATGGACAGAGGATTGTGACACTGCAGAGGAATCAGGAATCAAAACCATCCCCAAGACAAAGAAATGCAAAAAAGGTAAAATGGCTGTTTGAGGAGACCTTATAAATTGCTGTGAAAAGAAGAGAAGCAAAAAGCAAAGGAGAAAAGGAGAGATATACCCATTTGAATGCAGAGTTCCAAAGATAGCAAGGAAAGATAAGAAAGCCTTCCACAGTGATCAATGCAAAGAAATAGAAGAAAACAATAGAATGTGAAAGACTAGAGATCTCTTCATGAAAATTAGATATACCAAAGGAATATTTCAGGCAAAGATGGGCACAATAAAGTACAGAAATGGTAGGAACCTAACAGAAGCAATAGATATTAAGAAAAGGTGGCAATAATACACAGAAGAACTGTACAAAAAGATCTTCATGACCCAGATAATCATGATGGTGTGATCACTCACCTAGAGTCAGACATCCTAGAATGTGAATTCAAGTGGGCCTTAGGAAGCATCACTACAAACAAAGCTAGTAGAGGTGAAGGGATTCCAGTTGAGCTATTTCAAATCCTAAAAGATGATGCTGTGAAAGTGTTGCACTCCATATGCCAGCAAATTTTGGAAAACTCAACAGTGGCCGCAGGATTGGAAAAGGTCAGTTTTCATTCCAATCCCAAAGAAAGGCAATGCCAAAGAATGCTCAATCTACTGCACAATCGCACTCTTTTCGCACGCTAACAAAATAATGCTCACAATTCTCCAAGCAAAGCTTAAACAGTACGTGAACCATGAGGTTCCACATGTTTGCACTGGATTTAGAAAAGGCAGAGGAACCAGAGATTAAATTGCCAGCATCCACTGGATCATTGAAAAGGCAAGAATGTTCCAGAAAAACATTTATTTCTGTTTTATTGACTACATCAAAACCTTTGACTGTGTGGATCACAACAAACTGTGGAAAATTCTCAGAGATGGGACTACCAGACCACCTAACCTGCCTCCTGATAAATTTGCATGCACAACAAGAAACAACAGTTATAATTGGACATGGAACAACAGATTGTTTCAAAATCAGGAAAGGAATATGCAATGCTGTATATTGTCATGCTGCTCATTTAACTTCCACGCAGAGTACCTCATGAGAAATGCTGGGCTTCAGAAAGCACAGGCTGGAATCTACATTGCTGGGGAAAATATCAATAACCTCAGATAAGCAATGACACCACCCTTATGGCAGAAAGTGAAGAGGAAGTAGAAAGCTTCTTGATGAAAGTGAAAGAGGAGAGTGAAAATGTTGGCTTAAAACCCAACATTCAGAAAACTAAGATCATGGCATCTGATCCCATCTTTCATGGCAAATAGATGGGGAGACATTAGTAACAGTGACAGACTTTATTTTGAGGGCTCCAAAATCACCACAGATGGTGATACATCCATGAAATTAAAAGACACATGTTCCTTGGAAGAAAAGCTATGAGAAACCTAGACATCATATTAAGAAGCAGAGACATTATTTTGCCAACAAAAGTCCATCTAGTCAAAACTATGGTTTTTCCAGTAGTCATGTATGGATGTGAGAGTTGTACTATAAACATAGCTGAGTGCTGAAGAATTGATTTTTTTTTTCTATTTGGAATCTTTATTTCTCTTTTCATTGTACTGTCATAATTACAGGAATCTCTGAATTTTATAATCTTCATCTCCTTGTGATCCTTTAGTTCAGTCATTCAATCGTGTATGATTCTTTGCGACCCCATACACCACAGCATGCCAGGCCTTCCTGTCCAACACCAACTCCCGAAGTTTACTCAAACTCATGTCCATTGAGTTGGTGATGCCATTCAACCATCTCATCCTCTGTCTTCCCCTTCTCCTCCCACTTCCAATATTTCCCAGCATCAGGGTCTTTTGAAATGAGTCAGTTCTTCACATCAGGTGACCAAAATATTGGAATTTCAGCTTCAGCATCAGTCCTTCCAATGGATATTTGGGACTTATTTCCTTTAGGATGGACTGGTTGGATCTCCTTGCTGTCCAAGGGACTCTCAAGAATCTTCTCCAACAGCACAGTTCTAAAACATCACTTCTTTGGCACTCAGCTTTCTTTATAGTCCCAACTGTCACATCCATACATGACTACTGTAAACACTGTGTTGGAGAAGACTCTTGATAGTCCCTTGGACTGCAAGGAGATACTACCAGTCCATCCTAAAGGAAATCAGTCCTGAATATTCATTAGAAGGACTGATGCTGGAGCTGAAACTCCAATACGTGGCCACCTGATGCAAAGAGCTAACTCAAAGGATTGAAGGTGGGTGGAGAAGGGGATGGCATAGGATGAGATGGCATCACCAACTCAACGGACATGAGTTTGAGTAAGTAAGCTCCAAGAGTGGGTGATGAACAGGGCAGCCTGGCATGCTGCAGTCCATGGGGTCGCAAAGAGTCAGACATAACTGAGAGACTGAACTCAACTGAAATGAACTGAACTGAACTTGTCCCACCCACCAGCCTGCTGATTTCAGTGATGGGATACTGCAAACCAAGTAATAGCTGGGTGGGGTCACAGCCCCACCTGTTAGTAGGCAAGCTGCTTCCAGGTGCCCTGAGCCCACTGTCAGTCCAGGACACAGTCCTTTCCACTCAGCCCAGGGCCCTAGGACCCAAACCCACACCCCACTGCATAGGCACTAACCCCAGGACCCCTAGGGCCCTATAGCCAGAGACCCTAGTAGTACATTAAATTAACAAATTAAGGAATAAAAATCATACAACAAACTTATGATGCAGAAATAACTTTTGAAATAGTTCAACATTCACTTATGAGAAAACTTTCAGCAAAATCACTGTACAAGGAACATAGCATAATAAAGGCCATAAATTCTCCAACCTAGCCTTCAACAGTATATGAACTGAGAATGTCCAGATGTTAAAGCTGGATTTATAAAAAGCAGTGGAACCAAAGATCAAATTGCCAGCATCCATGGGATCATTGAAAAAGCAGAAGAGCTCCAGAAAAAAATCTATTCCTGCTTCATTGACTTTGTGAAAGCCTTTGACTGCATGGATCACAACAAAATGGAAAATTCTGAAAGGGATGGGAATACCAGACCACCTGACCTGCTTCCTGAGAAATCTGTATGCAGGTTAAGAAGCAACAGTTAGAACTGGACATGGAAAAACAGAATGGTTCCAAATAGGGAAAGGAGTATGTCAAGGCTGTATATCATCACCCTGCTTATTTAACTTAATGCAGAGTATATCATGCAAAATGCCCAGCTGGATGAATCACAAGCTGGAATCAAGATTTCAGGGAGAAATATCAATAACCTCAGATATACAGATGACACCAACTTTATGGTAAAAACGAAGAAGAACTAAAGAGCCTCTTGATGAAAGTGAAAGAGGAAAGTGGAAAAAGCTGGCGTAAAGCTTAATATTCAAAAAACTAAGATCATAGCTTCCAGTCCCATCACTTCATGGCAAATAGATGGTGAAACAATGGAAACAGTGACAGACTTTAGTTTCTTGAGCTCCCAAATTGCTGAAGATCCAACCATCTCAACTGCAGCCATGAAATTAAAAGACTCTTGCTCCATGGAAGAAAAGCTATGACAAACCTAAACAGCATATTAAAAAGCAGAGACATTACATTGACAACAAAGGTCCATCTAATCAAAGCTATGGTTTTTCCAGTATTCATGTATGGGTGTGAGATTTGGACCACAAAGAAGGCAGAAGTTCGAAGAATTGATGCTTTTGAACTGTGGTGTTGGAGAAGACTCTTGAGAGTCTCTTGGACAGAAGGAAATCAAACTAGTCAACCCTAAAGAAAATCAGTCTTAAATATTCATTGGAAGGACTGATGTTGAAGCTGAAGTTCCAATACTTTGGTCCCCTGACGTGAAGAACTGACTTGTTGGTAAATATCCTGATGCTGGGAAAGATTAGAGACAGAAGGAAGATGGGACAACAGAGGCTGAGATGGTTAGATGGCATCAACTCGATGGACATGAGTTTGAGCAAACTCAAGGAGTTGGTGATGGATAGGGGGCCTGGCATCCTGTAGTCCATGGCATCACAAAGCACTGGACACAACTGAGTGACTGAACTGAACTGAAAATAAACATATAGTTAATGTCACACTTAGCAGTGAAATGCTGAAAACAGTTCCTCTAAGATTAAGAAAAATATAGGAATGCCCACTCACCAATTTTATTAAACATAGAATGTGAAGGGCTAGCCACTGCAATCAAAGTGGACAACAAATAAATGGAATCCATATTGGAAGGAAAGAAATAAAACTGCACTATTGCAGATGATGGGCCTATACACAGAAAATACTAAAAATGCCACAAAACTATCAGAGCTCATTAATGAATCCAACAGATTTACAGGATACAAATTAATACACAGAAATTTGTTGCATTTCTACCCACTATCAAGAAAAAAATCAGAAAAAGAAATTAAAGAAATAATCCCACTTGCCATCCCATCAAAAAATAATAATAAAATACCTAGGGATAAATATAACTAAGGAGATAAGAGACCTGTACTCTGAAAACTATAAGATGCTGATAAAGAAATTGAGAACAACACAAACAGTAGAAAAAGACTTACTGTGTTCACGGATTTTAAGAATTAATATTGTTTTAATGACCATACTACCCAAGGCAATCTACAGATTCAATGCAATCTCTATCAAAATATCAGTTGCATTTTTCATAGAACTAGAACAAATAATTTAAAATTGGTATGAAAACACAAAAGACTCTGAACAGTCAAAGTATTAATAATCTTGAGAAAGAAGAATAGAAATGGATGTATCACACTCCCTGACTTCAGACTACGCTCCAAAGCTGTCAAAACAAATAATATTGGCACAAAAACAGACACAGAGATCAATGGTACAGAACAGAGAGTCCAGAAGCAAGTTCAGTTCAGTTCAGTCTCTCAGTCGTGTCTGACTCTTTGCGACCCCATGAACCGCAGCACACCAGGCCTCCTTGTCCATCACCAACTCCCGGAGTCCACCCAAACCCATGTCTCTCGAGTCAATGATGCCACCCAATCATCTCATCCTCTGTCGCCCCCTTCTCCTCCTTCCCTAAATCTTTTCCAGGATCATGGTCTTTTCAAATGAGTCAGCTCTTCTCATCAGGTGACCGAAGTATTGGAGCTTCAGCTTCAACATCAATCCTTCCAGTGAACACCCAGGACTGATCTCCTTCAGGATGGACTGGTTGGATCTCCTTGTAGTTCAAGGGACTCTCAAAAGTCTTCTCCAACACCACAGTTGAAAAGCATCAATTCTTCAGCACTCAGCCTTCTTTATAGTCCAATTCTCACATCCATACATGACCAATGGAAAAACCATAGCCTTGACTAGATGGACCTTTGTTGGCAAAGTAATGTTTCTGCTTTTCAATATGCTGTCTAGGTTGGTCATAACTTTCCTTCCAAGGAGTAAGCGTCTTTTAATTTCATGGCTGCAATCACCATCAGCAGTGATTTTGGAGCCCAGAAAAATAAAGTTTTTCCAGAAGCAAACCCACACACAATTGTCAATTAATCTATGATAAAGGAGGCATGGATGTCCAATGGGGAAAAGATAGTCTCTTTAGTAGGTAATGCTGGTAAAACTGAACAGCTACATGTAAAAGAATGAAATTAGGGCAATTTTCTCACATCATATACATAACAAAACAAAAAACAAAATGCAAGACTGGAAACCATAGAATCCTGTATACAAAAGAACGTAGGCAGGACACTTTGACATAAATAATAGCAACATTTTTTGGATCAGTCTTCTATGGAAAAGAAAAAGCCTAAGATTCATGTTGATGTATGGCAAAAGCAATACAATATTGTAAAGTAATTAGCATCCAAATAAAATAAATAACTTTATATTTTAAATAAATAATAAATATAATTTTATAAGTGCAAAAAAATGGGGCCTGATTATACTTAAAAGCTTTTGTACAACAAAGGAAACTATCTAAAAAATTAAAAGGCAACCTACTAAATGGAATAAAACATTTACAAATAACATCAATAAACACTTAATATGCAAACTATAAACAGTTCATACAACACAATGTCAAAAACAAGACACCTGATTAAAAACAGCAAAAGACCTCAGTAGACATTTCTTCAAAGAAGATTTACAGATGGACAGTATGCACATGAAAAGATGTTTAACATCATAAAGTAAGTGCAAATACATCCCAGATAAATGCAAATGAAAATCAAAATGAGCTATTACCTCACACCTGTCAGAATGGCTATCATCAAGAATAATACAAATAACAAATGTTTATAAGGATGTCAGAGAAAAAAGGAAGCACTTGTACACAGTTGGTGAGAATGTAAACTAGCATAGCCATCATGGAAAACAATATGCAAGTTCTTCAAAAAATTAAAATTATAACTATCAAATGATCCATCAGTTCCATGGCTGTGCCTATATCTAAAGAAAACAAAAACAGTGAATGAAAAGATACATGTACCTCCATGTTCATAGCAACATCATTTACAGACTGGAAGCAACTTCAGTTCAGTTCAGTTCAGTCACTCAGTCGTGTCTGACTCTTCACGACCCCATAAATCGCAGCACGCCAGGCCTCCCTGTCCATCACCATCTCCCCGGGTTCACTCAGACTCACGTCCATCGAGTCAGTGATGCCATCCAGCCATCTCATCCTGTCGTCCCCTTCTCCTCCTGTCCCCAATCCCTCCCAATGAGTCAACTCTTCGCATGAGGTGGCAAAGTACTGGAGCTTCAGCTTTAGCATCATTCCTTCCAAAGAAATCCCAGGGCTGATCGCCTTTAGAATGGACTGGTTGGATCGCCTTGCAGTCCAAGGGACTCTTAAGAGTCTTCTCCAACACCACAGCTCAAAAGCATCAATTCTTTGGCGCTCAGCCTTCTTCACAGTCCAACTCTCATAACCATACATGACCACAGGAAAAATCATAGCCTTGACTAGACGAACCTTAGTCGGCAAAATAATGTCTCTGCTTTTGAATATACTAAGTTGGTCATAACTTTTCTTCCAAGGATTAAGCGTTTTTTAATTTCATGGGTGCAGTCACCATCTGCAGTGATTTTGGAGCCCAAAAAATAAAGTCTGACACTGTTTCCACTGTTTCTCCATCTATTTCCCATGAAATTATGGGACCGGATACCATGATCTTTGTTTTCTGAATGCTGAGCTTTAAACCAACTTTTTCACTTTCCTCTTTCACTTTCATCAAGAGGCTCTTTAGTTCTTCTTCACTTTCTGCCATAAGGGTGGTATCATCTGCATATCTGAGGTTATTGATATTTCTCCTGGCAATCTTGATTCCAGCTTGTGTTTCTTCCGAGTACAGCATTTCTCATGATCTACTCTGCATATAAGTTAAATAAACAGGGTGACAATATACAGCTTTGACATACTCCTTTTCCTATTTAGAACCAGTCTGTTGTTCCATGTCCACTTCTAACTGTTGCTTCCTGACCTGCATACAGAGTTCTCAAAAGGCAGGTTAAGTGATCTGGTATTCCCATCTCTTTCATAATTTTCCACAGTTTATTGTGATCCACACAGTCAAAGGCTTTGGCATAGTCAATAAAGTGCCCATTAATAGATGAGTGGATAAAGATCTGGTATATATGATAAAGATGTGGTATATATATATATAGGAATACTACTACACAATCTTAAAAGAAGAAATTTTGCCATTTACAAAATAGAGGGTTCTAGAGGGTATAATATTAAGTAAAGTAAGTCAGAGAAAGACAAATACTTTTTATATGAGGAATCTTAAAAATAAATCAAATGAATGAAAATAATAAATAAAATAGTTCCCATTTGTTTCAATCCATTTTCAATAAAAAAGAGATATATACACATTTATTTTCTATGTAGGTATAATAGAAAATACATAAACATAAATACATAAAGATGCATAAAAATTTGAAAGGTATAAAACATAATTTCAACATCGGTTTCTTCTGTGTGTTTTAAGAGTAAATTTTCTTATATCTCCACACTTAGCTGCACCTTTTAAACTCACAAAATGAGTATATATTGCTTTTGATATCATAAAAACCAAAGAAGAAAAATTAATTAACCACAATAGCCATATAGTATAGATAAAAGTAAATGAAGCTTTATTTAAACATAGAACCTCTTTCTATTTAATTTCAAAAGAATCACAACTTTATTTATCAGGATGCAATGTAGCAGATGATTAGTTTGAAGATGCAAAAATTGATTTTCAGATAAAAATATATGAAAAATTACTTTTCTTTTCAGTTCATATCTTCCTCCTACCATTCTATGCATGTAAAGTAAAAGTTTAAAATTTAAATATCTCTGTGACCAGGCAGGTTTTGTAAAATTAGGCAACAGCTGGGTTGCCTAAAAGAGACTTGTCAGGACTCTAGAAAACTGAAGAATGCCTGATCTGCCTAAATACATATATTTTTTAACTGTCAATATGTTGCTAATTCAAAGAAACATGTCCACGGCAGAACTCAGAATAGCATAGCATTGTAATAAGTGATTATAAGCCAAACATTTTTTTTTTCTTGTCAAGAGATGATGAAAACAAAAAATACAAACTGCAGGTCTATTTACTATTATCATTTTGCAAAATTAGGCAAACTGGAGGACAGTAAATGGCAGAGTATAAACAAATTTATAAATATCAAAAGAATGTCATGTATGCATGTAATCAATGCAAACATAGACACTGTCCATATGAACCTTCACTGTAGGAGTGTGAGTGAGTTGAGAATATAAACTAAGAGTGACCATCTCCTCAAGCTTAATAAAGATGCTTTCCAGAGTTACCGAAACACTGGACAGAGTCAGGATTCTTTAGGCCCACTTGGCTGTTGGCACTGTGGTCCTTCAATATGTTATCAGCCTCACCTGTTTTCTGCAACTGACACTGACCAGCATAAGAAACCTATCCAGAAGTTGCAATCTGTATGCTTCTAGGGTGTGTGTGTGTGTGTGTGTGTGTGTGTGTGTGTGTGTGTTTGAGATTCAGGCATCCTTCCCTCAGTATCTCAGCTTGACCCAGTTTCCTCTTTGGAACCACAACAATACACTGAGTCTGGACAGTAGAATGCTGGATTTCTTGGCTGTTTCCCCTGGTAATCCCCTCATTCCTGCCCAGACTTGACTTTGGTACCTTTCCTCCATACACCTAAGTGCCAGCTACTATTCTGCTGCTAGAGTCCTCTCCACCTGGAATTGTAAGGTGCTTACCTTGACTAATTTTAACATTGGCTACTTTATATTATGTAATTGAATTTCATCCAGTGCATTGGATCTGTTTCATCAACACTGGCTCAGATCAAACTTGAATATGTCAAACCTATCAGAACATTACCCATTTTACTCTTAGATGAGTAGTCCTTAAACATTGTCTCAGGTAATTTTGGCTTCCAATACTCCTCCTCTTTTTCTATTTGGTGGTGGTGATTTAGTCGCTCAGTCGTGTCCAACTCTTGTGACCCCATGGACTATAGCCTTTATGGCTCCTCTGTCCATGGTGTTCTCCAGGCAAGAATACTAGAGTGGGTTGCCATTTCCTTCTTCTGGGTATCTTCTCTACCCAGGAATCGAACCTGAGTCTCCTGCGTTACAGACATATTCTTTACCAACTGAGCTATGAGGGAAGCCCTATTCTATTTACATATCACCAATAAACCAGAATTATTTAGTGATGAGGCATTTTTGAACTGGGCCATTGAACAAATTATTCTTTATTTTACTTTATTTTACTTTACAATACTGTATTGGTTTTGCCATTTGAAGAAGAAAAATTAAGATAATTGTTCTGACATTAATTGTTGTCTCCATATTACAGATTCATTCAAAAGTCACTAGACTCTTTAAAGACAAAGCTGCTTTTGATTATGTAAGATTGCCAAGTATCAGGGAAAGAATGAAAAAGTTCTTATTTCCTGGTTAACAGAGTTTGGTCAAAATGCTACAGACTAGAAATGACTTAATTTTTTTTTTTCCTTTGCTCCCAGAAGTGAAGAGGAAAAAAACTGGTGTATCCTGACCACTATAAAATGGGATGGGGTGATCACAAGCTAAGGGCAGTGATAATATTCCTTTTAGATATATAGAGTAGCACTTGAAATATTCTCAACAGATGCAACATAGAAAGTATGGGCACTGTTATGATACATAAATAACATATAAAGTATGTTATTTGTGCACATGATCGTGCATTGGTTATTTCTTCTCTTTAAAGTAAGAAAATTTTTAAATATTCATAGGAAATAATAAACCTAGGACATAAGATTCACGTGATTCCCACATACAAAAAATAATACTAATGACCCCACTATACTTCACCATTTGTTTAGCAAGCTTAAGTCAAAATTAAATTTCTGTTAAAATGTATCACCAAGTGAATACAAACTGAGAACCATTCATAAAATCATGCCTATACCTCAGGTGTTTTTTCATTCACATATTGTTTGGATATCTGGCTACTGTGTGCCAGGGAAATTCCATTTCTGAGAATACAGCATGCCAGAGACTAAGTAGAACAGTCCCTGTTTTCACAGGCCTTACATTCTAGGTCTAGAAAAGGACCTGGCTTGTTTGGAAGCACACTGAGAAGGCCAGGGGCTTGCAGCATACTAGACAAGGGGGAATGAATTCCCAAATGAATTCAGAGGAATAAACAAGTTCCTAAACAGATAAAACCTTGAAGATAATGAGAAGTTTAGATTTCATCAAAAATGAAATAAAAAGGAGAAAAGCTTTTAAGTATGAAACAAATACTCTGTGAAAGATAATTCTGCCCAATTAATGAGTAAAATATGAAAGAACAATTCTGTCAACATTTAATTTTACAGGAGTCCTGTGCTGATGGAAAACAGTGACGGCTAAGACATCTACTTTTTGTCTTCTTGGAAATAGCTTACTGCAGAGAAATGTCCTTCCCAGAAGACATAAGTGAGACTCAGATATCCCACAACATGTTTATCTCTGACAAGGCCAGACACACACCCTCCAAATTCCCTTTCTTTGCCTTATATGTGATTGCCCGAACTATTTTGCCCCACTGATCAATGAGAACAAACTGCTAGTTAATGAAAAAATGGTCAGTTTTCTCTCCTTCCTCCAGACTTTTGACGTTGGATGCACCTTCAGGCTGAGCCAGCATACACACTCTCTTGAAAACAGGCTGTCTTCCTGTTAAAACACTCTGATTCACTATCCCATCAGGACAGCTACTCACCCTCCTTCCTCACAGTCATCTTCCTAGCCAGTGTACTCCTCCCAACAAGAGAAAATCCTCTTTAGCCCAATTGCTCAGCTGCTTGCAGAGCTCATGACAGGAAAGCACTCCTTCTTCCTGAGAGTTTTCCTCCTCCTATTGTCCTTTCCCTCTTCTTGCAGTAATCCATTTGAATAAAGTCTTTCCTTACCAAAGTCCAGATTAGTTTATTAACAATGCACATAGATGTGAGAAACAAATCCACACATAGATGGAAACAGCCATCAACTAGGTTACTGATGTTACAAAGATGAGATAATGGATTACACTTAAATAACTTGAAAGATCAAGGATAATGAAACACTGGATGAGAAACATACTTGGGGGTCAGAATGGACATCAAGATTTTGTTTTGGTCAGTTAATTTCGACATGTCTCTTAAGCATCTGAGTATGTAGCTGGAACTTCAGAAGAATACTATGACCTAGAGTACTAATTTGGCAACCATCAGCATAAAGGCTGTATGTAAACAAAGGCACTAGAGGAGATAAACTATGAAGAGGATATAAACAGAAAAGAAGAAAAGGCTTACTTACAACTGAGCCATGGGGGCATCCCAACATTTAGACATCAAGCCTAGTAGCAAAAACTGACAAAGGAAACTGACTGATGGCTGGTACTGGAGGAGGAAAATTGAACCTTCAAGAAATTATAGCAACCAGGACAAAAGGCTTTAAGAGGATTAAGAACAATATATCAACACTATCCGTAAGTATTGAGTGTTCAGGTAAAATGGAAAAAAGAAGTGACCGCCAGATCTGTCAACATGAGTAACTGAAGATATTGGCAAGATCGGTTTTAGCAGAGCTGTGGAGATGATTACTTCTTATTGGTACTGATTTAGAGAAGAATGGGAGGTGGAGGTGGAGGCAGCTTTAAGAAAAGTTGCTGTGAAGTGGAGCAGAGAGACAGGAAAGAGAAAATCATTGCGTTCAGCAACAGTCAAAGAGCAAAACGACACTGAGAGAGAAATGTTTACTGTTTATTCTTAATACGGACAATCTTATAGCATAACTGCATCATGAGGTTAAGTTTCAAAAATAATAATAAGGTGGTGACACAGAGGAGAGAGAAGACAATTTTAGGAGAGAGGCCAGACTGGTAGAATCCAGAGGAACAGTTAAAGCACAACATTGGTTTCTGATTTTTAAAAGGCAGCTTTAAATTTTCTGAAAGAAGCCTTAAGGATATACTTTGTCAGATAAGATTTGATATGCTTGAATATTATAAATTTTAATAACTATACATCCTTGCATTTTTGTATTTTGTTGTATATCTAGTACATTTTATTAAATTCATCACAATTACTGTTAAAATCCCCACAGGATAAATCCATTAGAAATTAAAAGCATGGCATTAGTAACCTCCTGGCCATTACTACTGTCTCTACCATGTCAATTTAATCTAAGCAAATTTTTTTTTTCTTATCATCTATTCCTCAGAATGGAAGAACATAAGAATTTAGCATTTCTAGTTGACTCCTTAACCTAGTAGGAACTGGAAATACACATTTCTCTGTAGAAATGAAGAACACATGTCCCCTAATTACTCTATGAGCACTTGTCAACTCCAGCTAAGGATGTGTCCATGGGAGGAGTTACAAGTCACTATGAAAACAGTAGAGAAAATGCTTGTAAAAATGTATGTAACTTACTTGTAAGAAAAACACATAACTATTCCTGATTCCCCCTGTGCTCAACTCTTGCCCTGAAAGTATTTTAAATTATAGAGATTTCCCTTAAAAACCTTACTGATAACATAGCACAATAATAATCATAAATATTATAAATATATGTAAGCTTTATTTATTTTTAAGCTTTAATTGTTAAAAACATTAAACTTTGACTCCATAGGCTTATTCAAAATCACCTGGTTATTTGTATAGCTAGGATAGTTACTGAAAGCAAAGATAAAGATAACTCACTGGATTTCTTTAAAAACTCAAGAAAAAGTAGTAGCTTAACTTCAAAGAAAAGAAAGCATAAAACCCAATCAGAGGCTTAAAATGCAGAAATTTTCTGGGGCTGTTTGTCAGCACATCCCATATTAAGAAGCTCAAAAGATCTATCTGTTGAGTAATTTAATCCCTTAAAATTTTTATCCAGTCATAAAATGAAGTTAAAATTCTTTATTGTAATGTAACAAGTACATCAATAAGACACATAATTTCTGTTCAGCCCCACATGTCTTTAAAATCACTGAAATGTGTGTGAGGGGGGTGGGTTCTAATAGTTAATTTGCACTTAGACTGTACAATGCCAAAGCCTAGGAGTAAATACAGCATCTTCTAAAGAAAAATCAGGCATGTCTGTGAGAACGCCAGGATGCTAAATTTTAGTGAAGGCTACCAAAAGTCACTTCTACATCAAGTATTTGAAAAAAATTGAGAATAACCCTCAGAAAACTAGCTATAATACAAAGCTATCTTTTGTTACTTTATTTTGCCTCCTGACCTAAGAGCTTCTCTCTTTTCCTGCTTTCAACAAAGTCTGATAATCTAATGGATTTCCAAGGTCCAGTTGTTTGATTCTCAGATGCCTTTAGATCTCAGTTTAAGACAAGGTTTTATTTGTGTACTCGATCACCACTGTTGACGCTAAACACAGCTTGCGATTTTGAAAGAGACTTTGATAAAACCTATAACAAGAAGTCAAAACGTGCTCAAGACACCCATGTGCATAGTATGTGATGGCACTAGAACTTCTGAAAGAACTGTGAAATCTGAGAGCACTATCTCAAACTTCTCACTGTACTGCATTTCAGGCTCTGAGTTCCTAAAGTTTATTGTGGATGCATAGCTCAAAAATATGTTGAATTAACTTTTCTCATTCCAAAATATATTAGAAATTACTCTCTATATATCCGTATTATTCAGTTCAGTTCAGTTCACTGTCTGACTCTTTGCGAGCCCATGAATTGCAGCACGCCAGGCCTCCCTGTCCATCACCAACTCCCAGAGTTCACTCAGATTCATGTCCATCCAGTTGGTGATGCCATCCAGCCATCTCATCCTCTGTCGTCCCCTTCTCCTCCTGCCCCCAATCCCTCCCAGCATCAGAGTCTTTTCCAGTGAGTCAACTCTTCGCATCAGGTGGCCAAAGTATTGGAGTTTCAGCTTTAGCATCAGTCTTTCCAATGAACACCAAGGACTGATCTCCTTTAGGATGGACTGGTTGGATCTCCTTGCAGTCTAAGGGACTCTCAGGAGTCTTCTCCAACACCACAGTTCAAAAGCATCAATTCTTTGGTGCTCAGCTTTCTTCACAGTCCAACTCTCACATTCATACATGACCACTGGAAAAATCATAGCCTTGACTAGACGGACCTTTGTTGGCAAAGTAATCTCTCTGCTTTTGAATATGCTATCTAGGTTGGTCATAACTTTCCTTCCAAGGAGTAAGCATCTTTTAATTTCATGGCTGCAGTCACCATCTGCAGTGATTTTGGAGTCCCACAAAGACAAAGGCTGATACTGTTACTACTGTTTCCCCATCTATCTGCCATGAAGTGATAGGACCAGATGCCATGATCTTCGTTTTCTGAATATTGAGTTTTAAGCCAACTTTTTCACTCTCCTCTTTCACTTTCATCAAGAGGCTTTTTAGTTCCTCTTCATTTTCTGCCATAAGGGTGGTGTCATCTGCATATCTGAGGTTATTGCTATTTCTCCAATATTATTAATAGTATACTAAAGTGAACATCGGTATTCCTATATTCAGATATGGATATTAATATGTGTATCATATATATATACACACATAACAATCATATAAGGCAATATCAGATTTGAATAATTATATTCCATTTTTACATAATTATTTTCACTGAAACTCATTAAGACTATTGTCAAAAAAACACTTACTGTGTGTAAAAATCAAACTTCAGAAAATTAGAAAATGTTAAGCTGATTATAATTATATTTGGGTTTCAGAAGTTACAGACCTATTTTGCTTATACTTAAATGTCTAGCCCTATGATCTGACAATCACTTTTTAAATTGAATGGGGGAAAATTGTGCAGTCTAATTATTGGTTTTTATCCAGTTAATTATAATTTGTTGATTATGTGCCTTCTGTGTGATTAGTTCTATCATATTTTTCTCTAATTTTAAATTTCATCTCTCTCTTGAGTGATCTCTGTCTTCTTTATCAGCATGCTTTCATTTGAAAATTAGATATGGAATATTTTTAGATATCTATTTATCTATACAACTATCACCCCTCCATTTTATGTTCAAAATTTCTTGTAATCTGCTGGACCAACCTAGACAGCATATTAAAAAGTAGAGACATTACTTTGCCGACTAAGGTCCGTCAAGTCAAGGCTATGGTTTTTCCAGTAGTCATGTATGGATATGAGAGTTGGACTGTAAAGAAAGCTGAGCACTGAAGAACTGATGCTTTTGAACTGTGGTGTTGGAGAAGACTCTTAAGGAGGGTCCCTTGGACTGCAAGGAGATCCAACCAGTCCATCCTAAAGATCAGTCCTGAGTGTTCTTTGGAAGGACTGATGTTGAAGCTGAAACTCCAATGTTTTGGCCACCTGATGCAAAGAGCTGATTTACTTGTAAAGACTCTTATGCTGGGAAAGATTGAAGGTGGGAAGAGAAGGGGATGACAGAGGATGAGATGGTTGGATGGCATCATTGACTCAATGGACATGAATTTGGGTAAACTCCAGGATTTGGTGACGGACAAGGAGGATTGGCATGCTGTGTACCATAGGGTAGCAAAGAGTTGGGCACGTCTGAGCAACTGAACTGAACTGAACTGAATACAGTGATGATTTATCATATTAGTGATATTAGTGAGCTGAATACAGTGATGACTTTATCATATCTTCCTACAGTACCATTTTTTGTCTGAATTCTTTGTCTCCCTAAGTTATTTATAAAGTTACATTATTAAACAGTTACTCTTGATTCCTTTTTTAAATTATTTATTTTTTATTGAAGGATAATTGCTTCACAGAATTTTGCTGTTTTCTATCAAACCTCAACATGGGGTTTTTAAGGAATCTCCATACCGTCTTCCATAGTGGCTATATGTACTTACATTCCCACCAACAGTGCAAGAGCATTCCCTTGTATCCACACCCTTTCCAGCATTTATTATTTGTAGACATTTTGATGAGGGCCATTCTGACTGGTGTGAGGTGATATATCTTTGTAGTTTTGATTTGTATATATATAATGAGTGACATTGAACATTCTTTCATGTGCTTGTTAGCCATCTGTATGTCTTCTTTGAAGAAATGTCTGTTTAGGTTTTTTCCCCACTTTTTGATTGGGTTGTTTGCTTTTCTAGTATTGAGTTGTATGACCTGCTTGTGATTTTGGAAATCAATCCTTTGTCAGTTGTTTCATTTGCTATTATTTTCTCCTAATCTGAGGGTTGTCTTTTCACCTTGCTTACAGTTTCCTTTGCTGTGCAAAAGCTTTTAAGTTTAATCAGGTCCCACTTGTTTGCTTTTGTTTTTATTTCCATTACTCTAGGAGGTGGGTCATAGAGGATCTTGCTTTGATTTATGTCATCAAGTGTCTGCCTATTTTTTCCTCTAAGAGTTTTATAGTTTCTGGTTGTACATTGAGATCTTTAATCCATTTTAAGTTTATCTTTGTGTATGATGTTAAGAAGTGTTTTAATTTCATTCCTTTACATATATCTGTCCAGTTTTCACAGCACCATTTATTGAAGAGGCAGTCTTTGCCCCATTGTATATTCTTGCATCCTTTGTCAAATATAAAGTACCCATAAGTGCATGGGTTTATTTCTGGGCTTTCTATCTTGTTCCACTGGGCTATATTTCTGTTTCTGTGCCAATACCATACTGTTTTGATGACTGTAGCTTTGTAGTATAACCTGAAGTCAGGAAGCTTGATTCCTCCAACTCCAATCTTCTTTCTCAAGACTGCTTTGGCTATTTGGAGTCTTTTGTATTTCCATATGAATTGAGAAAATTTTTGTTCTAGTCCTGTGAAAAATCCAATTGATAATTTGATATGGATTGCATTAAATATGTAGATTACATTTGGTAGTGTAGTCATTTTCACAATATTGATTCTTCCTACCCAAGTACATGGAATAGCTCTCCATCTGTTTATGTTATCTTTGATTTTTTTCATTAGTGTCTTATAATTTTCTGTGTACAGTTCTTTTGTCTCCTTAGGTAAGCTTATTCCTAGATACTTAATTTGTTTTGTTGTAATGGTGAATGAGATCGAATCCTTAATTACTCTTTCTGGTTTTTCATTGTTGGTATATAGAAATGCAAGTGATTTCTGTGATTGATTTTGTATCTGCAATTTTGCTCAATTCATTGATTAGCTCTAGTAATTTTCTGATACTATCTTTAGGGTTTTCTATGTGCAGTATCACGTCATCTGCAAACAGTGAGACCTTTACTTCTTTTCCAATCTGGATTCTTTTTATTTATTTATTTTATTTTTTCTTCTTTGATTGCTATAGGTAGGACTTCCAGAGCTATGCTGAATAATATGGTGAAAGTGGACACCCTTGCTTTGTTCCTGATCTTAGGGGGATCTCAGTTTTTCACCATTGAGAATAATGTTTGCTGTAAACTTATCATATATGGCCTTTACTATGTTGAGGTAGGTCCTTCTATGCCCATTTTTTAAGGAATTTTAATCATAAATGGGTTCTGAATTTTGCCAAAGGCTTTTTCTGCATCTATTAAGATGATCATATGGTTTTTATCTTTCAAATTTGGTGTATCACATTGATTGATTCCATATATTGAAGAATCCTTTCATCCCTGAAATAAGCCTAAATTGATTATGGTATATAAGCTTTTTGATGTGTTGTTCAATTCTGTTTGCTAAAATTTTATTGAGGATTTTTGCATCTATGTTCATCAGTGATATTGGCCTATAATTTTCTTTTTTGTGTGTATTGTCTTTGTCTGGTTTTGGTATCAGGGTGATGATAGCCTTGTAGAATAAATTTGGAAGTATTCCTTTCTCTGAAATTTTTGAAAGACCTTTAGAAAGATAAGCATTATCTCTTCTCTAAATGTTTGATAGAATTCTGTGAAGCCTTCTGGTCCTGGGCTTTTGTTTTTTGGGAGATTTTTGATCACAGCTTCAACTTTAGTACTTATAACTGAGTTGTTCATAATTTCTATTTCTTCCTGAGTTCAGTCTTGGAAGATTGGACTTTTCTAAGAATCTGTCCATTTCTTCCAGGTTATCTATTTTATTGACATATAGTTGTTCATAATAGTCTCATATTCCTTTGTGTTTCTGTATTGTCTGTTGTAACCACTCCTTTTTCATTTCTAATTTTGTTAATTTGATTCTTTTCTCTTTTTTCCTTGATAAGACTGGTTAAGGGTTTGTCAATTTTGTTTATCTTGTCAAAGAACCAGCTTTTAGTTTCATTAATCTTCATTATTATTTCTTTCATTTTTTTTCAGTTATTTCTGCTCAGATCTTTATGATTTCTTTCCTTCTACTAATTTTGGGGTTTTTTTCTTCTTCTTTTACCAGTTGCTTTAGGTGTAAATTTAGGTTGTCTATTCAATGTTTTTCTTGTTCCTTGAGGTAGGATTGTATTGCTATAAACTTCCCTCTAAAACTGCTTTTGCTGCATCCCATAGATTTTGAGTTGTTGTGTTTTCATTGTCATTTGTTTCTAGAATTTTTTTTATTTTCCTTTTGATTTCTTCAATAACCTGTTGGTTATTTAGAAAAGTGTTGTTTAATCTCCATGTGTTTGTGTTTCTTACAGCTTTTTTCTTGTAATTGATATCTAGTTTCCTAGCATTGTGGTCAGAGAAGATGCCTGATACAATTTCAATTTTCTTAAATTTACTGAGGTTTGATTTGTGACCCAAGACTGGTCTATCCTGGACAATGTTCCATGTGCACTTGAGAAGGTGTATTCTTCTGCATTTGGATGGGATGTCCTGAAGATATCAATGAGATCCATCCCATCTGATGCACCATTGAAGACCTGTGTTTCCTTATTAATTGTTCTGATGATCTGCCAACCCCATATGAGTCTCCTCCTATTATTGTGTTACTGTTGATTTCTCCTGTTATGTCTGTTGGTGTTTGTCTTATGTATTGAGGTGCTCTCATGTTGGGTGCATAGACATTTACAATTGTTCTGTCTTCCTCTTGGATTGAGTTCCTTGATTGTTATGTAGTGTCCTCTTGATCTCTTGTAATCTTCTTTATTTTAAGGTCTATTTTGTCTGATATAAGGATTGCTACTCTAGCTTTCTTTTGCTTCCCATTTGCATGGGATATATTTTTCCATCCTCTCACTTTCAGCCTATATGTGTCTTGATGTCTGAAGTGGATTTCTTGTAGACAGCATATATATGGGTCTTATTTTTTTTATCCATTCAGCCAGTCTGTGTCTTTTGGTTGGAGTATTTAATCCATTTAATTTTAAAGTAATTATTGATATATATGTTCGTATTGCCATTTTCTAATTGTTTGGGGTTGATTTTGTAGATCTTTGTTCTTCTGTTGTATTTCTTGAATATATAAATCTATTTATTATTTGTTGTAAATCTCATTTGGTGGTACTGAATTCTTTTAACTTTTACTTGTCTGAAAAGTTTTTATTTTTCCATCAATTTTGAATGAGATCCTTGCTAAGTACAGTAATCTTGATTGCAGATTTTTCCCTTTCAGTACTTTAAACATATCCTGCCATTCCTTTCTGGCCTGAAGAGATTCTGCTGAAAGATCAGCTGTTAGGCATATGGGGTTTCCCTTGTATATTTCTTGTTGCTTTTCCCTTGCTGCTTTTAATATTCTTTCTTTGTGTTTAGTCTTTGCTAGATTAGTATGTGTCTTGGTGTGTTTCTCCTTGGGTTTATCTTGTATGGGACATTTTGTGCTTCTGGGACATGATTGGCTCCTTTTCTGAGAATTCCAAGAATATTCCTTTTCCATGTTGGGGAAAGTTTCAGCTATAATCTCTTCAAAATTTTTCTCATACCCTTTCTTTTTCTCTTCTTCTTCTGGGATTCCTATAATTCAAATGTTTGTGTGTTTGATATTGTCCCACAGGTCTCTCAGACTGTCCTCAGCTCTTTACATTCTTTTTACTTTATTCTGCACTTCAGAATTTATTTCCACCATTTTATCTACAGCTCATAATTTGTTCTTCTGCTTCAGATATTCTGCTATTGATTCCTTCTAGAGTATTTTTAATTTCAGTAATTGTGTTGTTTGTCTCTGTATGCTTATTCTTTAATTCTTCCAGGTCTTTGTTAATTGATTCTTGCATTTTCTCCATTTTGTTTTCAAGGTTTTTGATCATCTTCACTATCATTTTCTGAATTCTTTGTCAGGTAATCTTCCTATTTCTTTTAATTTATTTGGACTTCTGTGTTTCTAGTTTGTTCCTTAATTTGTGCAGTATTTCTCTGCCTTTTAATTTTTTTTTTAAGTTATTGTGTTTGAGTTCTCCTTTTCCCAGGCTCAAGGAAATTTGAATTCTTTCCTTGAAGAAGGATGAATTCTTTATTCCTTTTGTTTCTGCCCTCCTAAGGTTGGTCCAGTGGCGTGTGTGAGCTTCATATAGGATGAGATTTGTGCTGAGTTTTTGTTTGTTTCTTTGTTTTTCCTCTGATGTGCAAGGCTGAGTGAGGTGCTAATCCTGTCTGCTGATGATTGGGTTTGTATTTTTGTTTTCTTTGTTGTTTAGATGAGGCATCCTGCACAGGGTGCTACTGGTGGCTGGATGATGCGAGGTCTTGTATTCAAGTGGTTTCCCTTGTGTGAGCTCTCACTGTTTGATACTCTCTAGGATTAGTTCTCTGGTAGTCTGGGTCTTGAAATCAGTACTCCCACTCCAAAGGCTCAGGGTTTGATGTCTGGTCAGGAATGAAGATTTGTTTGTTATATCATTAGGGGAGGGTAAAACAAATATCCAAGAACGAGAAATCAAAGATGAACCCCAGACAAATGGCATCTAGAAAAATCAGGCAAATAATAATTAAAATAATGGAATATACATATATATGTACACACCCATGAGCAAAGTGAAGACAGTCCCACAAACTAAAGTACAGTAGACGGATCTGGCAAACAAAGGAAATAAAAAATTATATTTACTAGTGAAGAATAAAACTAACGAGCAGAAACTGGAAAACAAAACTAAAGCATGGTGCAAACTGGGGGATAAAGCAATGAAAACAAAACTGACAAACATGTTGAAAGGAAAGGAAACAGAAAAAAGAAAGAATAGATATGCTAAGTTAAAGAGAGGTAGTTGAAGAAGATTTATATCAGTTAAAGATTAACTGCAAGGGGAAAAGAATAGTAGGAAAGGCAAATGAAGGAATAAATGTAGAAAAATATAATAGGTTTAAAATAATCAAAAATTAAAATTATAGAAAAGAGAAAATAATGGAAAAAGAAAGAAAAAGAGGGGGGAAAAAGGAAAACCACAGAACTGCAAAAGCCCAATGTAGAGGCAGAGGTTCACGACAACAATAGAAAATGTGACTGAATATACACATAGGCATATGTAGCCATAAGCAAAATCAATACAGTACAACAACAATTAAGTACAATAGATTGACCTGGCGAACAAAAGAAACCAAAAATTATATCTACCAGAAAAGAATAAGTAAAGCACAAACTGGAAAACAACACTAAAGCAAAGTGCCAATTGGGGAATAAAGCAATGAAAATAAAACTAATAAATATGTTGAGAGGAAAGGAGAGAAAGAAAAGAAAGAATAGATATAGATATGCAAAGTTAAACAGAGGTAGATAAAGAAGATTTATATACATTAAAGATTAACTGAAAGGGGAAAAACAGTAGGAAAAGCAAACAAAGGAATAAACATAGAAAAATAATAATGGGTTGAAGAAATTAAAATTTAAAAAAAGAAAAAATAAGAGGGGGAACTCCAAAGAACAGCAAAAGCCCAATGCAGAGCCAGAGGTTTATGACAACAATAAAAAATGTGATTGATTAAAGAAAAAAACAGTCAGAAGTTTAATTGGATTTCTTAGTGCCAATAAATCAATAACTACAACAGAGGTGGGGGAAAGGGGGGGAGGATCTACAGAACAAATCAAAAAGTAATAATAATAAATGGTTTTCTTGAGTCCCTGCTGTCAGTGTCCTTTCCCACACTGACGATCACAGTCCATCACACCTCCCTAGGATGCCTCCAACACTGTACTGATCTCTGGATCTGCTGTGGGGGCTACTCAAATTCTAATCTGGTCCTACTCCTGTGTGTTCTTGCTCTCCAACCTCCACAGCTATCATAGCTAGTGTGTTTTCTTTTATGGGAGCTCTCAGTGGCCTTTTATATATTCCATAGACACAGAGTCTGCTTAGTTGAGCATGTGGATTTAATCTGCAGCTTGTACAGCTGGTGGGAAGGTTTTGGGTCATCTTTCTTAGCCACACTGCCCCTGGGTTTCAATTGTGGTGTTATTTCTATCTCTACATATGGCTCGTCCACTGGGGTTTAGCTCCTGAGGCTGCCCTGGAGGGCTTGGGTTTGCCCCTGTAAGGACCAGGTATGGAGGTGGTGCAGCTGGTGGGTCACAGGGTTTCTGGCAGTACCAGTACTCAAGAGCGCTAGCGGCTAGGGCAGCAGAAGTTATAGTGCTCTAGAAGGGTATGGCAACCAGTATTGGCCAATATGCACTAGTATTCTTGCCTGGAGAACCCATTCTGTGACAGAGAATCCTGGCAGGCCACAGCCTACAGGGTTCCAAAGAGTCAGACAGGATGGAAGCGACCCTGCACGCATAAACACAAGCCTTTTTTTTTTTTTTTTTTTTTTTTGCCTGTGGCAGCTCTGCACCAGTAATAGTTGA
Organism: Nanger dama; assembly: GCA_917880005.1. Lineage (NCBI taxonomy): Eukaryota > Metazoa > Chordata > Mammalia > Artiodactyla > Bovidae > Nanger > Nanger dama. Next base: position 100,050,746 of record CAKJTW010000001.1, read on the forward strand.
GCATGAAGGTGGTGCAGCTACTTGGCTTGCAGGGACCCTAGCAGCACCAAGTGTTCAGGGACACAGACTGCCTCCACGACAGCAGTCATGGCCCTATCAGTCTTTTTTCTAGCCTCTTGTAGCTGGTGATTAGAAGGCCTCTTTGGCCAGTCTTTCTCCGTAGCTCTGCCCATTCAGACGCTTGGAGGGATCCCTTACCTGGGATCCTTCTCTGTTGTTTGGAGCCATCAGGCACATAGAGGGGCCCCCCTGGGTTCCTACTCTGCAGATCAGCACATCAGGCATTTAAACGGGCACCCTAGGTGGGGTCCTACTCTGTAGTTCAGTGCATCAGGCCTTTGATAGGCCAGCCCCTCTGTTGTTCAGCTGTCAATGCTGGTGTGTGGAAAGAGAGAGGCTATGATGATGGTCCCACCCCCTACGTGTGACTCAGCAGTATCACCTTGCTTCCATGGCTGCCCGGCTTTCCTCATCAGGCGTTTCCCACAGTCTCTTCCCCCACATCCCCTTGATACACCTCTCCACAATCAACAACAGCCTTGCCCAGGGATTGCTCTGCAATCCCTAAACTCCAGCTCCCAGCCACTGGGCCTTCTAGGGGACCTGCATCCCTGTCTAGTATATGCATGGCTGCAATAAGGACTGTCTCATTCTCATTCCATTTAGGCTGCCACACATTAGCTGTTCCACTCTCAGCCTTAAATGATTCTCCTCTGATTCAGACAATTGCCCCACTGTGGGAATCGGACCCCTGCTTCAGTTTCCCCACCTGCTGAGGGCAGGGCCAGTCTTACTTACACTACTGTTTTTCTCCCTAGCTCCTTTGTCCTACCATTTTGCATAGTTCTATATATTCTTTCCCACTGGTCAGGTACTCCTCTCCACTCTCAGCTGGTGTTCTGAATGCACTTCTGTGTTGAAGGTGTATTCCTGATGTATCCGTGGAAATGTACTCCATGTCCACCTACTCCTCTGCCATCTTGCTCTCCTTATTCAGCCTCATTTCTATGTGCAATGCTGATGGCTAGTAACTCTCAGTTTATAAAATTCCCACGGATTAATTTTACTTCCTGGTAAAATATTATTAATTCAAATCTATTCTTGAGATAGACAAGAAGAAAAACACTTGCCTTCCCAAAACCTATGTGGGCATAGAGGATGATGTCACTTATGCCTAGTTTCCTAAATATGACATTATTGCCTCTCCAAGGTCATTCTATTTTCTAACTAATTATTACTCTAAAGGAAAATAGTTGGCAAAGAGCTGGGAACTGTTCCACATGTAATAACAGCTTGAATATTGATTCACAAACAAACTAATTTTTCTAAGGACAAGAATACTAAAAAGAAGGAAAATATCCATGTTGGGTCAGGATTTCATATGTATATATATATATATATATATATATATATATATATAGTCGTGTAAAAATGCCTTTACATTATTGGATAACTCATGAGAAAGAAATATCTTGTAACAATTTCAGTTTTGTAAATTATGGATTTTTTCTGAGAACCTCATTTGTATAATTACTTGAATTGTCTTAAACTACTGAAGCTATTAAGGTTTCACCATCATTCAATTTCTGGTTAATTTCTACCCTATGGCATAAGATAATTAAAGTAAAAGAAAAATAGCCAGTCTGTAATACAAGGTTTTGCTGAGTGTTAATCCACACTGTAAAGATTCATGAGATCTAATTATCTAATAATGCAACTGAGATTTGTAACAACCTCCATTACCTCTACAACTTTTGAAGTATCTATATTTTACCAAATAAGGAAGATTATTTTGGAAAGTTACAAGTTTCTCTGCTTCTAAATATCAGAAAAAATGTAAATGAAATACTTATAATGATTATGTCCATGCTTTATTTTCTTCATGTATTACTATCCAGTTGCTGAAAATTATTTTTGCCATTCATTTTCCCAAATATATCATAGATTCATAAATATTTAAGCTAGACTGAGTCTTCTTAGCATGCTTACAATTATGATCATTCTAATTACCATAATATATTATAATTATCTAACTCTACCTCCCAATAAATATAACTACCTAACATAAAATGGCTCTAAATGTATTCAAGAGCAAGGGCTATACATCTCCAGTACTTTTTCTGAAACTATATAAATGACTTATTGCTAATTATACTCCATGTGTTTAAAGCTAGCATGGCAAATTGCACAGTAAACTGTCTGAAAATGGCAATCTTATTCTTTATTAAATAATCAATACTTTTACTTCTATGGAATTCAGGATCATCATGCCTTTCAAAATTAACCTCAAATTACATTTTCTTACAAATTTGTTTCATGTACAAGAAAATAACTCAGTGAAGAAAATACTAATTTAATATCTGCTGTGTACCCAATAGTGTGCTCAGCCCTGAAAATACTAGAGTAAAAAGGCAGTCCTTCAATTCACTGAATTTACGAACTAGAAGAAGAGAGTCATCAGGCAATTACAGTACTCTGTGATAAACACCATGATAAGGACAAGTGCCAAATCCATAAGAGAAATTGACTTATGCTGTTTAATGAAATTGTTCTCAAAGAATTAGTGTCTAAGTTAGAACTAAAGAACACTGAGAGAGTGCCAGAAGAGAAAACCACATATGAAAGGCACAGATTGGGAGAGGTGTGCTTGATGTGCTAAAAATACACTGAAGCACAGAGGGCAAGTGTGGGATCCAAGACAAAACTTGTATGTCATACCAAGACATGTGTTTTTCACTGTACCTGAAATGAATGAAGCTTACTTTAAGCTCTAAGCAAAAGAAGGACACTATCAAAATTTTATCAATGTAAAATTTTATTTATTACTGGCTGTAGTACCGAAAATTGGCAAGATACACAGAAAATTGGCAAGATGTAACAAATGTAAGTTGGGGGATTAGTTTATATAAATGCAGAGAAAATGGTGATTTGAACTAACACAACAGCAATAAGAATGGAGGAAAGATGATTGGCACCAGTGGCATTAAAAAGGTCCTTTTCACAAATGGTGCTGGGACAACTTGTTATCCATGTATTAAAGAATGGCATTGCACCCACCTCACACCATATACAAAATTTAATTCACATTGGATCTAAGGCCTAAATATAAGTGCTGAGACTATAAAAGTTCTAGAAGAAAACATAGATATAGACATTAGAGACCATAGATTAGGCAAGGGTTTCTTAGATATTACACTAAAAACAAAAGCAACAAAAGAGATGAACTAGATAGCATCAAAATTTAAAACTTCTGTGGTTCGAAGGACATCATCAAGAAAGAAGAAAAGACATCCCTCATAATGGAAGGAAAAAAAATGCAAATCACGTATCTTATAAGGTATTATAGAGAGGCTTAGAGAGTTTGGGGAAGGTATTATAGAGAGGCTTAGAGAGTTTGGGGAAATTGATCAAGAAAACAGATATGAGTGACCCTGAAGCAGAGCAGCACAGACTTTACTGGTCTCTGTTGGGTAAAGTGTGGGTGTTTCCTGGTGTCTTTATAGCCCCAGGCTTAGGTCACCTATTGCTAGCAAATGTAGGGTCAGCTATTGTGGGTGTGCAAGCAAGCAGGCTCTAAATGGCTAAAACTTGGCTGTTTGTATTGATATGTAAAAACTGGAGTTAACCACCAGGGGACTTTCGAGTTAACAAGTCAAGTGAAGAAATGAATGCAGAAGGGGGCAAATATGCGAGACCATCTTTGATTGAAAAACATAACTGGTATGTATGTAAATCATACAGGCATAGACAGAAGTATCACAACTCAAAAGTAAAAGACAAAACAATTTTAAAATGGGCAAATAACCTGAATAGAATTTTCCCAAAGAAAATGTACAAAAGGCAAATAGCACATGAAAAATAGAATCATCAGCTTTCATGATAATGCAAATCAAAACCAAAGTGAGAAACCACTTCACACTCATGAGGATGACTATAACCTAAATAAAAATTCTTAGATGTGAAGATACTGGAACATTCACGCATTATTGGTAGGAATGCAAAATGCCGCCGCTGATTTGGGAAATCATCTGGCAGCTCTTCCGATGGTTAGACATGATTCCACAATCGCATGCTGAAGTACATGCCTGAGAGATATGAAAACACTGAAGAACTTTTAGGTTAAGGAATTATAGTAGTTTTGATGTTAGCAAAACAAGGCTTTTTGGGATAATGAATTTCTCTTTGTTATAAATCATTGTATTCGTCTTTCTGTAAGAATGTAACTTCATTTAGTGCTTTCTGAGAAGGGCACTGGAAAACTTCTAGGTTAAAAGTTAAACCTGGAAGGCAGAATGTGCCGCATAGCTTTCCCCCTTATCTTGATGACTCAGAGCCTCCTGACTGCTCCCTATTCTTAACTGATGACTTATAACAGACCTTTCCTCAAGGATGCATTTCCCTGTACCAGGCACCGCTGGGTGGTCAGTCAACTGTCTCTACTAAATCACCTGTAAACTGTCCCCACCAATCAAATGTCTCCACTTCATCCCTAGACCCCCTTATCGCATTGTTCCCTACATTCCGATCTCATTCCCAGTTGTCTTTGATCTTTCTACATAAAAATCCCTCTCGGTGAGTGTTCGAGGTTCACTCCTTCCGAGGAGATCGAACCCGGCGCGCCGGCCTAATAAATCCTCTTGCTGATTGCATCGAATTCGAGTCACTGTGGTCTTTGGGGCGACGGTTCCCGAGAAAAGGCCGCAAGGTCTTACAACACATCCCCAAAAACTTGTTTGCAAATGACTATTAGAGTATTATTCACAAGTGCAAAACAGTGGACACAACCCAAATGTTGATGAATAAAGAAATCAATAAAATGTGGCATATTTATACACTGACAAAATATTCTATCATAAAGAGGATTAAAATATTGAGTCATGCTACAACATGGACATGCTACAACATGGATAAGTGTGTTATGTGAAGTGATTCTATTTATATGAAAATCCAGACTAGATAAATCTATAGAAAAGAAAAGTAGATTAGTGGTTGTCTAGGGCTGTGACAAATGAGATTAATGGGTGATAGCACAATGGCATGAAGTTTCTTTATGGGGTAAAAAAGGTTCTAAGTTGATTGTGGTGATGAGTATACAATTCTGCGACTGTGCTAAAAGGCCACTGGATTGTGTGCTCTAAGTGACTGAATTGTATGGTATGCGAATGATGTCTCAGCAAAACTTTTGAAAATAAAATTAAAAGTTATTCTCTGGAAAAGTTATGTGCTTCTTAATATGGATAGGGAAATAGAACAATGTTCAGGATAAATTACATTCAAGTTTCATGATAACTGATAATGTTCACTGAAATAAAGAAAACAGGAGGAGGAAAAAGATTTTTGTAATATGTTAAATTGGAAAAGGTAAATCTAAAACAATCTGGAGGCATTAAAATAGAGATTACTAGTAAAGAGTTACATATGCAGGCCCCTAGAATGGGAGAGAAATATTGAATGGAGATAGATATTTTAGAATGATCATCGTACAGAGGTTAACTCAAGTGACCATGTGATATGAAACCTTTAATAGTATGCACAGGAAAAAGATTAAGTGGTGAAAAAAGAAGCCCAAAAGACCATACTAGGATGTCCAGGGATAGAGGATGATATCTTTACCAAGGTAAAAAGAAAAGTAAGTTCTATACATTGATCTTCTTCTGCTTATGATTCCTAGGAAATGTATATTCTCAGATACTGAGACTTTCACTTGGTTAAACAGTGTTAACCTGAAAGAACATCTTTCATCTCATTTCTCTGAAGATTCTATCAGTTATCTGCACAAAAGATCTAAAGCAAATTAATTGTAGCTAGTTCTTTAAGATGATAAAACATTTCCCCAAGTGCAGTTCTTTTAAAGTATTTAAAAGCATCTTAATTAGTACCAATTCCATCAAAGGTGATGAAACCAATAGAACACAAACTTATTGCACAGACATACAAAATCCTCACATGCTCTGTGTATAGCTAAGTTACCTTAAATTTGATTGAAAGTAGAAACTGAATTTCAAAAATATGCATTTCTAGTCAAAAGAAGAAAAAACATTCCCCAGATTTATCTCCAAAATAGTTTTTTTTTAATGTGTTAATTGAATGTTAAATGTATTTTTATTTTACATTTGTGAACTTCCACTTGATGGGATGAAATTTCCAGTAGTTTAAGATTAGATCTAATAATATAAAAATAATCATAGCAAAGCAAAACATATTGCTCTGTGTTCAGATAATTAGATCACTATCTACTATAAAGCAATTAAGTTTCATTCATTAAGCTAAGAAAGAAACAGTCATATGTGTGTGTGTGTGTGTGTGTGTGTGTGTGTGTGTGTGTATATATATATGTATATATATGTATATATAGTGTAAGCCTCAGCACTTGCAGAACTTACTACAGTAGGAATATTGTGATTAATGTTCTTCTTCTTTGAAAATGAACAATTCTTTTGTTTTCTTCTATATCAGTTCGGTTCAGTTCACTCAGTTGTGGTCTGACTCTTGCAACCCCATGAACTGCAGCATACCAGGCCTCCCTTTCCATTCTCCAACTCCCGGAGTTTACCCAGACTCATGTCCACTGAATCAGTGATGCCATCCAACCATCCCATCCCCTTCTCCTCCTGCCTTCAATCTTTCCCAACATCAGGGTCTTTTCAAATGAGTTAGCTCTTTGCATCAGTTGGCCAAAGTATTAGAGTTTCCACTTCAACATTAGTCTTTCCAATGAACACCCAGGACTGATCTCCTTTAGGATGGACTGGTTGGATCTTCTTGCAGTCCAAGGGACTCTCAAGAGTTTTCTCCAACACTACAGTTCAAAAGCATCAATTCTTTGGTGCTCAGCCTTCATTATAGTCCAATTCTCACATTCGTACATGACTACTGGAAAAACCATAGCCTTGACTAGATGGACCTTTGTTAACAAAGTAATGTCTCTGCTTTTACTATGCTGTCTAGGTTGGTCATAACTTTCCTTCCAAGGAGTAAGTGTATTTTAATTTCATGGCTGCAATCACCATTTGCAGTGATCTTGGAGCCCAGGAAAATAAAGTCAGACACTATTTCCACTGTTTCCCCATCTATTTCCCATGAAGTTATGGAACCAGTTGTCATGATCTTAGTTTTCTGAATGTTGAGCTTTAAGTCAACTTTTTCACTCTCCTCTTTCACTTTCATCAAGAGGTTCTTTAGTTCTTCTTCACTTTCTGCCATGTTCTTAAAAGGATTGAAGAAATGAAAATACTACCCTGATAAGCTTAGTTTCCCTACAGATCTATGAACATTCTAGACTTTCTCCCACAGCAGGACTTTTACACTTGGGAATCCCCCTTCTTGAGAGTCTCTTTGTAAATATATGAATATCTCACCTCCTTCCCTCTACCATATAGTTTTTCAAATAGCAGCTTCTCTCATTGAGGCCTTCTCTGAACACACTATTTAAATTACATTTCTGCCTCTAACACTCCTTACCTTCTTTCCTGTTGTAATTATCTTCTTAATTCATCACTTTAAGAGCTATGGATTTTGCTTTTTTTTTTTTTTTTTGTATGTTCATTGTTCATCCTCCACAGAATTCAAGTGACACTAGGGAAGGGCTGGTTTGGTCAGACCTGTATCCCCGGGGGCAAGAGGAACGCTTGTCCTATGACTGGTAAACAGCAACTACATAATGAGTGAATGAATGAAATGATGACATGTTAAAGGCAACATTTAGCAAATAATTGCTGAGAATATTGCAGAACTAATTAACGTCAGCAATACTCAAATGCAACAAGTCCACTAAAGCCCAAACAGAATCAGTAAAAGGAAATCCATACTGAACACATATTAGTGAAACCTCAGAAGTCAAAGACAATTAGGATGTCTTAAAAGTTGTCAGAAAACATCAGATTACCTTCAAATGAGTGAAGTAGGCTGAAAGCTGACTCTGGACAGTAACTGACAGAATCCTAATGATTGAGAAACAGAAGAATTTATTAAACTAGAATTTTATACAGTGAAATGTTTTTCAAGAATGAATGACCACAAAATAAATACTCATACCCTTACAGTGGGGTAATCAGGAATCTTGTCCTGGCTCCGTAATTCACAAAACTCCTCTCTGGTCTTGCCTCACCCCTCAAAAGATGTTTATAGGAGCAGAACTAGTACATGCAGGCTGGGGCTGTCTGCATGTAAGTATCCTCATGCTGAGAGACAAAGCTGGGGATGAGAAGAGAATATGGAGTATGCTACAAACCAGAGCCTTCCATTTTATCTCTTGCATTGACCCACATAAATGTTAGGAGTAGGGTAAACAAAGACCTTTTAGATAAATATTATGGGCTGCCTGCAGAAAGACCTTTTCAGGCAAACAAAAGCTGACAGCTTCCCATCAGCAGAGCCTTGCTAACGAAACTCTAAGGTTACACTTGATTCAGAAACAAGGTAGTTTCAGATCAAGAATCTGTTAAGAAAAATGACAAGCCCAATAAAGGGCTAAAAGTGTGAATAAATGTGAATAAATACTGACTTTATGAAATAATAAAAATAGTATATTGCAGGATAAAAATATAATTAAATACTTGCATAGAATAATGAATGAGTCTTAATCTTTATATTTTCTGAGAGGAAGAAAAAGTCATTCCTTTACTGTTGAGTTTGATAAGCTTAATATTTGTACTATAAATTTTAGCATCATCTAAAGCAAATATATATACTCCAAAGTAGAAAAGAAAGTAATGGAAAATAGTAAAAATACTCAAGCCTAGAAAAGACAAAGAGAGAGGGATGGGGAAGGAGAATGATCAAGTAAAATGAATACAAAATTCAAAGTTATATAATAAAAATGCAAATCTATTAGTAATTATATTACATGTAAATGGACCAAATGGTCCAATAAGAATTAATTACTATCAGGCTGAATTTTTTTTTAATCCAATTGCATACTTATAACAAATGCAAAAGGATACAGAGAGATTGAAAGGGCCAGGGTAGAAAGATATAAACTAAGCACACTCTAACCAAAAGAATCCTGCTGTCGCTATGTTAATAGAAACAAACTAGATTTTAAGATAAAGCAGGACCCCAGTACTGCCTCTGCATACTGCGGCTGCTGCCTCAAGATACCTGAGGACTGAACCCCTCCTTTGACCTTGAAGTCACTAACTTGCACTTTTAAACTCTACTTTTCCCCTTTCTGTCCTCTTAGTAGAAAAAATGTCTATTCTCTGTTACATTCCTGAGAAGGGAAAAAGTCAGTAATGTCTCCTCTCTTTTTCTTTTGGTCTGTTTATTTTTGGGGAAGTGGAAATCCTTAATTATTTAGACAATTGTTTTCTGATCTCTAATTTATTAGAAGCTCACACAATCTCCAAAAAATTCCCACAGGGAATGAGTTATTTTAAAGAACTGACAGTTCGGTTCTCCAAAGTTTTGTTGTTAACTTCCAATTACCTTCTGGCTTGAAATTTTCCAAATGTAAAAGGTATTAATATAACAAATCCCCAAGGCAAATAGAATAAAAATCTTCCATTTCAACTGTAGTACCAGACACTAAGATTCATAGGAATTACTGCTTAGAAAGATTTCAGTTTTCCTTTTCATGTGTAACTCTGAGTGGGATTTCTGATGGATTGGTTTATCTGGGAGAAAAGTATCTAAAATAACCTTAAATAATTAAAAATATAAAACTCAATCTCCCAAAGACAAATAGGTTGTCTCCCATTTTCCCCCAAGTCATACAGTACTGAGCCATTTGTGACATGAAGTCCTGCCCAACGGTGATTCCTTAGCCTAAACTAATCAAAACAAGGCAGCTGGCAATTTGACAAGGACAGACAAGCTGACAGTTTTTCCTCAAACATCAAGCATGCACTATGCTTCTCCAATGGATTTGACATTTAATTTTAAAAAGTATCTTAACATAGGTCTACACACACACACGCACACACACACACACACACACACACACACACACACACACGCAAAATCTCCATGCTGCAACAAAATCAATTTTGTCTTATTTAAAGCTGAAAAATGTTGATGCCCAAAAGACAGAATTTTTATAAGGAAAGAATTACTGTTTTACCACCAGGAATACTGAGTATTAAAAATAAGGCATTGTGACTAGTGTAAGGTATTGGATTTGGCTCAGGAGAACAGATAATAACAGTGTTTATTAAAGAAGTTGGACTGCTATAAATAAAAAATGCTACTGCTATAATTAGCTACCAATTCAGACAAAATATCAGCTTGATATATAAGAATATATTTATCTACACATGCCTACACATCTACATAACTATATGTATGTGTATTTATAGAGACATATAAGCACCCACAGATATATACAGCCACACATATTGCTCGGAAATCATTTTTAGAACTAGAAATGACATTTAAATTGGATTTTATAGGTGAACAAATACACATATACATTCTTGCCATAATATATTTAGTGACAGATAGAATCAATATAATTTAATCATGTCAATTTAACCAAATTTAAACATGACAGGATAATTTAGTTTTAAAAACTTTTGTTAGATAAGTAATATTTTTCAGTATAATGCTATTCAGTGTTCTAGGCTTATTTGTGATTTTTTATAGGCTGAAGAAAACCTTTAAGAACCATTCAATGTCAAAATATTCAGAATATGGTGATTATGCAGAACTTACAGTCAAAATTTTAACTTTCTTACTATAAAACTAAATGTTCATGTTTTTTACCATTGAATAGCAAACAAGTCCTGTTTGCAAGACATGATTTACACTCGTTGGGTCATTAGTTGTACATTTTACACTACTAGCACCCACTCCTAAGAATCCCTCTATCTTGCAGAGAAGACAGGAACTACATTTCCTGGAATACTGTTCCTTGTCTGTTTCTGGCCTGTGTGTGCTGTGCTTAGTCACTCAGTCATGGCCAACTCTTTGTGACCCCATGGACCGTAGCCTGCCAGACTCCTCTGTCTGTGGGTATATAATGGAGTGGGTAGCCATGCCCTCCTCCAGAGGATCTTGCCAAACCAGGGATAGAACCCAGGTCTCCTGCATTGCAGGTGGATTCCTTACCATCTGAGCCACCAGGCAAGCTGAAGAATAGTGGAGTGGGTAGCCTATCCCTTCTCCGGGGGTATCCTCCTGACTCAGAAATTGAAACTGGGGTCTTCTGCATTACAGGCAGATTCTTTACCAGCTGAGCTACTAGGGAAGTGGAACTTCCACAGATTTGGAAGAAGCTGTGATTCTCTCAGGAGGTCATGATGACCACTCACTGGGACTTCTTAGATTTCTCCCTTATCTTCTGCTTCTGTGTTAAGATTGATAAGTTTAGTGTCTTTTCCAGAATTTGCAGTGGTCTCCCTCCCAACTTTGGAGTCCTCTTATTCAGTGTTTCAGGCTGATGTCACCAATGACTGTTTTTATACACACCTGATTTTCATCACCACGCCTCCAACCACTAACTCCTCCACATCACCCCCTTTTTCCACATTTGCATAAGCCCCCAATTCTATATTGAATCACTTTATTCCCCTGGCCCTTAGAGAAGTTCTGATTTCCTAACTAAATCAGAGTAATATACCTTTACTCAAAAATATAATGCATGCTTCTTTTCCAGTTCCAACATGGTAAGGGGGACTTCCCCAACCACCACCAAGCAATTCTCCAACACCAGCAAGGTGTTTAGGAATTCAACTCAATTCTGACACGAACTACCCAGAGATAGTATTAGATTCTACAGGTTATGGGCTCAGTCCTACAAGATTGTCCACCCTCTTCAACCTCAGAAGCCAGTGGAAAGCCCAAGTTGTTACCTTGCTTCTGACTCACTGGCTATAAATTGGAGGTTCCCAAGATCCCCTCCTGGGGTTCAATTGATTTGCTAGAGCAGCTCACAGAATTCTGAGAAATATTTTGATCATCATTTTATTATGAAAGGATTTAACTCAGGGACAGGCTAATGGAAGAAGTGCATGGGGGCAAGGTATGGGGAAAGGGTATGGATCTTCCATGCTCTCTGAGAGTCCACCATTTCTCCCACACCTTCATGTCTTCACTAACAAGACAGTTTTCTGAATGCCATCCTTTTGTTTGTTTGTTTTTATGGAAGTTCTATTACATAGGCATGATTGATTCAATCACTGGCCATTGGCAGTTGATTCAACCTTTCAGCCCCTCTCCTCCTGGGAGTTCAGGAGGAGTTCCAATCCTTTAATCACATGGTTTGTTCTCCTGGCAATCAGTCTCTATCTTTAGGTGGGGTCCAAAAGCCACCTAATTAGGGTAAAAGAGAACTTTCTGGCTCTCATCATTTAAGACATCTCAAGGGTTTTAGGAGCTCTGTAACAGAAACTGGAGAAAGGTCAAATATATATATTTCTTACTATAAATCCCAAAACACTCTGCTCTATGTATTAAATCCTTACAGTGGTGTGATTTCAAGGCAGGACTGACACAATAACTGGAAAGTTAACAGTCAAATATTTTAAAATTTCCCTCCTTTAGAGACCACTGCCTTCTGTAAGAGACCCTGATAACCTATGAAAGTAAGGCTTTCGATTCTATTGTATACAAATTCATGCAGTAGTATTTCTCTGAGCTGCCATCAGTTATACATGCTAATCTGGATAAAGAAACTTGAGCAAGACCCTCTACCGTGAGCACAGCACTCTAATGGTAAGGCCTCTTCCTTACACCTCAGCTGCAGTATTCTCCCAAAGTAGAGGAGGATGGCTGTGTTCTTTCACTACTCATTCAGAAAGAATATAAAAAGGATTTTCAGTAATAACAGTAATGCTTGAATTTTAGAAGACTTGGATTGCCCTATTTTATACTCAGCTCTGATTTTATCCTTCCCCTTTCATGTACATGTGTTTGACTGCTAAAATCAAACTTGTTCATTTAGGCAATCATCTTCACTTCTCTCATAGTTTTATAAGAGTTGTTTTCCATAAATATGTACTCCATGAAAGTTTAAATAAATAGCTAAAGAAATGTAAAAATGAAAAAAAAATTGTGAGAACATAGAAGCCTTAGAAGAATTCTTTAATGTACAAACTAGAAAAATTTAGGCCAAATTATATGATTTTATATAATTGATGGGATCCATTCACAGCATAGTTAGAATAAGAACAGAAAGAGAAAAACTACTTTTTGTTTAACAGGTGGTCATGAATGATTTCCTCTCTTTCCCATGCCCTTTACCCTTTTACCCATCTGCCCCTTCCCTTCCACCGCCACACAAAAACATATTCACACAAACAGTTTCACACATGCACATGCTTACAAAACAATACATTTAAGGTTTCAAATGTTAGAAGTGGGTTTCATATGTTCTATAAACTTTATTTCTCAAAATTGTCTTATGATATTTGTGAGATAAATACCCAATATTTATGTAAAACAAATGCAGACTTCTGAAACTTTGGTTCCCTTACAAAACCTTTGATTTCCTTCCTTAACAGCATTTCCTCTCCCTTCATTATAAGCCCCTCGATCTCGACATGGATTTTTACCATAGCAATGTTAAAATTTAATTTTATTTATTTATTGACTAATTCTTCCCCTATTGCACTGTAAGCTTCTTGGAATAAAACGAATGTTTTATATTTATAGCCACAGTATTGATGATAATTCCTAGTATATTTACACCCTCAATGAATGCTCATTAAAGAAATAAATTGAAGAATTTTTTTCTTTGTGAAGTTGGAAGCAATACTATCAACTTATAGTAAGGAGAATGGTAAATGAACAACAAAGGATAAATAGGCTTAGAATAGAATGTTTCATATTCAGAAAATAAGTAAAGGGAAGTTAACAAGTCGATGAATTTTGATAACTGTAACAAAGACTATTTTTGCTTCTCATTTCTGTTTTGAAGTAAGAACTCCACTCCCTCTTTCTATCCCCCTCTACATGTTTCAGTATCTACTGGATACCAGTAAGATGAAGATTGCATTCCATTTTATATCTGTTAGCTAAATAAAATATTTTGACTAAAGAAAGAGTGGATTATCCTCCAATTTAAAAACTAAAAAGAGAAGTTGGTAGATATCTGCCTCATATATGGCAGCATGACTGAATAAGAGAACCTATATTATGGGGTGAGGCTCAGAAAAACTTTCAAAATTCTAGTAGATTGACTTGGATTATTATATTTTGAGACTCAGGTGATGAAGGGTAGTATTCTCCTTGACTTAGTACACAGTCAGAATTGTTCCATTTTCCCATAGATGAGAAGTCCTGAGAATATCTAGAAACAACTTCCTCGGCAGGATTGCTGGCATTTTTGATTGGAACAATGGCGAGGCTTCTCACAAAATGCTGTACAGAATCAGCTGTGAGCAAAAAGCATAGTCTGGGGACAGTTTGGCATGAAGACAGAAGTTGATAAATTCCCATACAACTACTTGTAAAGCATCACTATTAGACTCCTCAGAATCAGTACTAGACATTGTGGGGGAGAGTTGTGCTCATGTTAGTACATAGGTCAGGACTATAAAACAAAGGTTCATTTGAGTGATAAGGAAAGGGATTGCCAAATAATTTTGAGAACCTAGCTGAAATTGGAAACCATAAATCTGCTCCACATGACAGACTGGGGATAAAATCTATTAACATTATTCCAGTGATCCCAGTAAAAACAGATGAATTTTGAATTAATGCAGTGGCAGCTGAAAATTAGAGAAAGAAAGGAATGAGAGAGATATTAAGCATATGGAATCTATAATAATTTATTGCTAATTGAGCATAGAATGTATTGAGAGCAAGGAAGCCAGGGGTTGTGAAGTCTGAACAATTGGTAGTGGTTTAATTCACTGAGACAGGGAAAAAAGGAGGAAAAGAAAATTTTATAAGAGAGACAATCTGAGAATCAAAAGCATTTACATGCTATTCCAAATCCCACTGGTGCTTAAGGAACTACTAAGAAAGAATAGTACAAAGGGAACAGCAATAGGCCAGAGGCAAATCCTGGGGCAAACAAAACATGCAAGGTATGTGTAAGAAGAAGAGCCAGAAAATGAAAGCAGAATAAAAACCATGAGACGGCGATAATAGCAGAGCTAAGGGAAGAAAAATGTTCAAGGGAGTACTCTACTGGCTCAATTTTGCTGAAACCTCAGTGAAGTACAAAGGCAGACATGTACTCAATTAACTTTACAAGACAGGACTGAAAAACCATTATGCCTGTTATACAAAGAGCAGAGAGAAGATAGAGGATGGAGTGATTAATTTTTACTAGGAATATTTTTCTTTGTATACTCCCTATGAAATAGGATCAGTGTGGCAATAGCTAAGGCAGTCCCCTCTAAACATGTCTGATCACAAGTCTTTGTCTGTGTCAGTGAAAATAAAGCTGACTATGATTCTCATTTCAACATAGCATGGTTTTTTGAGGGGATATATTATAAAGTGACTTTAAGACTCAACTGTTGATGATAATACAATTCTATTACTATTTGTTTGAAATGAATAGATCCAGTAGAGAGTTAGGTGAGTGAAAATATATAAAAATATATACAGTTGAAATAAAATCTTGGAAACTAAAGTTTGAGAAAGAATATTTTGATTATAAATGAAAAGAGATATGCAGATGACATCACCATTATGGCAGAGAGTGAAGAGGAACTAAAGAGTCTCTTGATGTAAGTGAAAGAGGAAAGTGAAAAAGCTGGCTTAAACCTCAACATTCAAAAAACAAAGATCATGGCATCCGGTCCCATCACTTCACGGCAAATAGGCGAAGAAACAGTGGTAACAGTGACAGACTTTATTTTCTTGGTCTCCAAAATCACTGCAGATGGTGACTGCAGCCATGAGACTAAATGATGCTTACTCCTTGAAAGAAAATATATGACTAACCTAGACAGTGTTTTAAAATCAGAGACATTATTTTGCTGACAAAGGTCCATCTAGTCAAAGCTATGGTTTTTCCAATAGTCATGTATGGATGTGAGAGTTGGACCATAAAGAAAGTTGAGCACTAAAGAACTGATGCTTTTGAATTGTGGTGTTGGAGAAGACTTGCAAATCCCTTGGACTGCAAGGAAATAAATCCAATCAATCGTAAAGGAAATCAGTCCTGAATATTTATTGGAAGGTCTGATGCTGAAACTGAAGCTCTGATACTTAGCCATCTGATGTGAAAAACTGACTCATTAGGAAAGACCCTGATGCTGGGAAAGACTGAAGGTGGAAGGAGGAGGGGATGACAGAGGATGAGATGGCTGGATGGCATCACCCACTCGATGTAAAATGAGTTTGAGTGAGCTCCAGGAGTTAGTAATGGACAGGAAAGACTGGTATGCTGCAGTCCATGGGGTTGCAAAGAGTTGGGCATGATTGAGCAACTGAATTGAACTGAAGTGAAAACAATCTGATTACATCATCTGTCTCCACATTATTCACCAATAGTTAATTCAATGCTTAAGAAAGATTCAAGAGAAAAACAGAGTGTTATTACTGCAGAAATATACATTAAAAATTCAGCTATCAAGAGTGTACCAGTACTTTCCTTATATAGATTACACAACAGACTCAGAGGCAAATTCTTATAGTAATTATGGTACTCCATTTTTCAGGACATCCTTGGAAAATTCTGATTTTGTTGAAAGTTTTATTTTCCCAAGTACTAGAAATATGTACAACTTGACATTGCAATCAGGGACTTCTAAAGCTAATTATGGAGGTCTTTGGCTTACTTTCAGTATTTTTAAATGCTTAAAAGCAATTTGGTATTTAAGAATAATTCATAGCCTACTATGTTAGCCTGAGAATAAAGTACTGAAAATCATGCATTTCAGTGGGGGAAATAATAAGAAAGGGTCTTTTGTAAGAAAAAGAAGTTGCTGAATTATTCACTGGTTCATTTCTCATGACTTCCTACCAGTAAAAAGGAAGAATTAGCTGGTGAGGAAGAAATGATGGCAACCTAGGGAGAAAGCAATTTTGTCATCACAGAATTTTGATAACCATGAAACTGAAGACTGAGCATAATGATTAATGTAATCTAAACTCTGGGAAGACAGACTTAAAAGTTCATGTATAAGAAAGGTACTAGTTCATGTCTCAGAGATAGACAAATGATTCGAGCAGTCTGGAATGCTCTCAGAAAAAAAAGTGTTTCTGGCCATGCAATTAAATGCAAAGAATCTGGCCATGCAATTAAATGCAAAGAAGAAAAAGTGGGTCTATATTAAAAATCATTTTAGTTTCACCTGAGGTTTTGGAAATTAAACATTGGGAGAATATATTAAGATGGAAATAAGAGCACTTAATAAGATGGAAATAAAACCCAAAACCTGTATGAAGAGAATTAGAGACTATTACAGAACTGTAAGAATAACGTGAGCTGAGGCTCTATAATAATTTTGAAGGTTCAGAGCTTGCATTTGTTGAATGCACACAGAACACAGCTGTCAGCACGTGGCTGGCTCACCGCCTGGGCTGCTGTCGTGTTGACTGATAAGTGTGGCGCAAGGATGCTGCCACCTTGTTGTTGCCGCGTTTTTCACAAAGGAAGAGAAGTTTTAAACTAAAACATCTGTGGCAAACATTTGCGAGGGGAAACTGGAAACTAAAACAAGAAAAGCACCTGTCAGAGTGCACCTCACTGCTCTCTCTGAGCTGCCTGCCCCCAAAAGAAAACGCCGTCCTGGGAGACTGAAAGGAACTGGAAACGGGACTGACTGACCATCAGAAGACGTTCCTGAGGAATCATGAAGAACTGATGAAATACCAAAAACACTGGAAATTGGCAAATTTGGTTACTTTTCTTCCTGAAAGGAAAAAAGACTGGGGTGAACATATAAGATTGACTAATATATTGAAAAAGAGCAGCTGACTACTATAAGCCCAATGGATTCTTTAGGAACACATTCCTAACCTTTTCTAGTCAATATTTTACACCTTGCCAAGTTAAGAATATGTAGTGATATTCCTGGAGAAAGAGACTGAGACCAAGATCTCAAGATTTTTGAGCATGTGTAGCTGAGATATTATGAAAGTAATTAAAAGATGAAATCAACATCTAAAAATATGAGGTGGACTTTGAACTAACTTGAACTTACTTACAAAACAGCAACGGACACAAAGACTTAGAGAATGTGCTTACTGTTACCAGGGTAAACAGGTGAAGGGAGGGACAGGTTGGGAGTTGGGGAATGACATGTGTACATTACTGTATTTAAAATAGATAACCAACAAGGACCTGCTGTAAAATACAAGATAAAATTAGAAATATGCCAGTGGAAAGAGAAAAAGGAACAAATTAATTAAGAAAATATCCCATGGCACAACTATTCCGACTCTGTGAGTTGGATATTATATGTACTTCAAGTTGAGAGAAATGAGTGTTACTGGAAATTATTAAAGTGTACCAGGTCATCCAGCTGGTAATGGAAGAACCAAGATACAAATCTGCTTCTTGCTGACTTCAAAGCCTGGACTTTGAAGGCTGAACTAGCCCAATGGCCTTCCAAAGATGAGGTTGAATGGATTAAATAAAAAGGCATGCATTTAAGGACCCACATCTAAAAGATCCAACTGAATAAAAAGACAGTGTTTAATAGCAGCCCACTGTATGTGAAAATACAGAGGTTCATTCATTCATTTATTCATTTATTAAATAAATGCTTATTGAACATGTATCATTCAACAAGTTCTATTCTACATATTCATGGTAAAATGGTGAACTAAGTATACAAAATTCCTAGCATTTGATGTCTCCTTCTAGAGGGAAGAGGCAGTCAGCAAACATCATAATCACTAAAATATTTGATATGTTTAAAGTTGAATTATATGTTAAGGAGAAGCAGGGAAAGCACATGAGTAGTTTTGAAGTGGATGTCAGTTTCAGATAGGACACTAGGAAAGCCTTCGCAGGGAACAAGACTCTTGTTAAAGGTAGGATGGAGCTGAGAAAGAAAATCAAATAGGTATCTATGGGATAAAATTCCAAAAACAAAGGCCAGCTAGTACAGAACCACTAATGTGGAAGTGTCTGAAGAATGTTGAGAAGTGAGTGTGGCCAAACCTGGGTTGAGTGGGGAGAAAGGAGACGGAGAGTGATAGAAAAGGAGAGAAAGAGAGAGCATTGGTAGACTTTGCATAGGCAGTTAGGAATGAAGTGTCAGGTATCTTCCAGGGAAATTAATGCCAACAAAATTCTGTGTGGGAGGCCAGCTGGGATAAGCTTCTTTCTAATAGGACCATGAGTGGAATATTCACACTTAAGTCTGTGTAAAAGTTCAAGCACAGGAGAACAAGCAAAACTGAAAAAATAAAATACAATGAAGGAAACTGCAAGCCCAAAGATCAAGAAAGGTATAGAAGAGAGCTTGGTCTATAGTAAATGTTCAAGAGTTGTTTATTGAGTCAATGATTGAACAGGCTTTTATAACTTTCATGTGTGCTATTATTAAACCACATCAGAAGAAGCCCAAAGTGAAGAATTTGCAGTATGCAATTAATCTTACCCAAAGAGAGTTCTGGTCTTTGTCCTCAGCTTCTAGGAGGTGAGCCCTGTGTCTCAGGTTTACTTGGGGGTCTTGGGCCACTCCAGATGGCCTATGTTAACAATATGACTTATGGTGGGGGTTTGGGCCACTCAATATGAGCTCAACCCCCACAGCTACTGGAGACTAACACCAGTCTCCTGGGCAGTCAGTTGTATCTATGTGACTTGACCAAACCCAGTAACACTCTGGACACCAAGGCTCAAGTGAGCTGCCCTGGCTGTCAATATTCCATGCAAATTCACGCAATGTTGCTGAAAGAAAATAGCACTATCTAGAGCTCCACTAGGAGAGGGAAACTGGAAGCTCATATGTGGTCCCTGTGTTCTGTGTCCCTTCCCTGGTTTTAATCTGTGTCTTTTCACTGTAACACACCATAACCATGACTATGGCAGCTTTCAGTGATCTCTGTGAATGCCTCTCATGATTTATCAAAACTGCCAGTAATCTTGGAACTTCAAACTTGATTTCAGGATGGATCTTGTGAATTCCTAAATCTCACAGACATCAGGGTAGTAATGGAAAGGACTGCAGGGCCAGGATGTCAGGCAAATATGTGACAATGTTATTAGGAGTAATGTCAGAGCACACAGAAATCTTAGCACCATTTCTCAGAAAACTAGCAAGACTGTGTGGCTTGCTTTAATGGACCAGTGCAGATATGTTTAATGATGCAGTCATTCCAATAAAAGATTGGGCAAACAAATAATCAGCATCCCTTTTCTCAGAAGCCTTTCCCCAAACAGAGCAATCTGGAATGGGGTCCTCCTGTTAACAGTGGTGGAGTTTCTGACATGGCTTGAAGGAAGAAATAATGGATAATGGCTCTTTCTTTTAACTTTGGATGAAGAAACCTTTGAGAGGGGTTCATTTGTTTGGGTCAAGATCAGTTGCAGGAAGAGGAGCCAGATGGTATCTATGACTCAGATGATCAATACCAGAAGTTCCTTCACAGTTGGCCCCGGTGGTCCCCCAAGATGGTTGATACAAGCTTCATAGCATTCCAGAAAGAGGGCTGCAGATTATGTTGGGTTAATTGCAACTTCACAGGGATGAAGAATCACTATACTTGAAACTAGGTGTCCGTATACTGTAAAACTAGGTCTTCCTGGGTGTAAAGACGGAGCTGTCTTCATTTTGCTGAGATAAGTGAGGTAGCAGACAATAGACATACTCATTGTGCAAAGATTTAAAAAGCGGTTCTTTGAACAAACAAGCTTTTATAAAGCATCTTCAGGAAAACATTTCAGCTAAACAAAGATGAAATTTCTTACAATCAAGCTCTGCATTGGCTAAACACATTACTTAATTCTTTGAGGTTGTTTAACCATTACTGAAAACCTTTAAGCATGGGCTAAAAATATTTTTGTGTGGTAATTACGGAATGAATTAAAGCTGTATTTGTTTGGTTGGTTTAACTGATGTGTCAAATAAACTTGAGAATATATAAAAGAGCAAACTCAGAGAAATTTTTTTCTCCCTCACATAACCTTTAAAAGTATGTGTTCCTGGAAAACTGTCTCTTTTTTAGCTGGTCCTGCTTCAGAAAACAGTATGCATTCATCTTAATGTGCTGCCATTTCATAAAATATTGTAATTTGCTATATCCAGAATACACCAATTTAAAGAACCTGGAAGGAACATACCTGCCCTTTAGAAGTCTTGGTCTTTGTAAAGCAGGTGTCATTTCAACTCAAATTCCAGTTTTTAGAACTGGAATTTCTCAATCACTCAGTTCCATCTATCTGTAAAGAGCACTGGAAAATACAGCTAGTTGAGGTGCAAAAAGAAAGGAAAGCAACTGTTTTCCTGAGGAGCTAGCAACTGGTATTGATTAGCCACTAGAATGTCATCAATATTGCCTTCTATTCTATGAGCCCATTTCATGCAACCAAATAATTATGAGCACATTGAAGGTAGAAGATATCATTGGGTAGTGCACAGATTTACTAAGAATAAATCATGAAGAACTGGTATAATTTCATTCTTGTGAGTTATCTAAATTAGTTATCTTTTTTGGTAGGCACTTTGGAAAACTGTTTCAAAATATTCTTTCCAAGAATATTCTATTCAAGATAAATGAAAAGTAAATCTCAAAGGAATTATATAAATTATTATTTATTCTAACAACCTTACCCAAAAAGGTCTAAACATATCAGTTATTCATCTGAAGGGAGTATTCATAATTGTGTACTCAAGTGCCAGGAGCCACCACAGGAGATCCCACCCAGGACAAGGTCATGTGGAAGAGGACTGTTAAGCAAGGCTTCAGAACTCAAGGGGATCCCTAGGCTTTCTCGAGCATCTACCCCAAAACCAGAATCTGTCTGTTTTACTATTTCATAATTTTCACCAACTCCTCTGATATTACCAGGGGGCTAACCCTGACCACCTTTCTCTGGAGAAAAATCAACTTAGGGCTATAGCTAATAGGTCTCCTGGACATGAGAGGAATATTTCAAATCAAACCCACTCTGTTAGCATTCTAGATTTCTCGTCAGGTATATCCAGACTCTTACAGCTACTCATGTGATTATTTACAGCCTCCCAACTGTGAGAGGCACTGAAAGCCTAAAAGATAGAGCCTTTCAAAGAGTTAAAAGCTATTAGAGTAGTGCTGATGTAGGATTTCATTATTAGGCCGACGCTTGCTGCCAAGTTCCCATATCTCTTATCCATTGTGCACCTGGGAATGCATTAGTTAACATAGTGAGAATGTAAGAAAAACAAATGTAGCCTTGAATTTAACCACATTAGATCTTTGAACTAATTGGTTCTTTCTTGTAACTCACTGTTGTAACTCACTGCACCTTTACTCTGTGAGAAATGCAACTCTGTTTAGCATTTTCTGAGGCTAACATAGGTTAGAAATATAAAGAAAAGACACTTTGAGGGAAAATAAGCTTTCTAGTTGAGCAGCCTTTATCAAAAGAGGGTCATAAAATTTTCACGGGCCTCCAAGTCCAGAAGATACTGTACACAACATTATTTGTGGGAAAGGTATGCAGAAAAATCCTGGTTTCAATAAGGACAAAACTGCTGGAATGTTTGGGCTGACTGTGTATGGCCTTGAATCTTTCATTTCCCTCTATGTACAAAAAAGTATATAAGTACCTTTTGAAAATAAAGCTATTTGGGCCTCGCTCACTGAAACAGCTTGGTCACCTTGTGTCGATCATTTTCTCTCTCTTACTTTCTTTTTCAGACTGATCCCTTGGAGCTTAGAGGCCCCCTGCATTCACTTATCAGCCCGGGTTTCTAAGACCTGAATGGGAAGACGTTCTGTGTCTTCACTCCCTCGAGAGACCAGGAGGCCACCTGTGGCCTCCGTGAACTTCTTGCCTCGGAGTTTTATTGGTTCCCTATCATGGGGTCACAAAGAGTCGGACACGGACACGACTGAGCGACTGAACTGAACTGAACTGATGTAAACCAAGGAATATCAGCCTCTTTCTCTCCTGTATTTTCTTATCTTCAGCATTCTTTCCTTATCTCTCTCTAAATCAATTGCTGACACCGTTTCTTCTTTGGGTTTCCCTGGATCCTGTGGGGGCTGGACCCCAGCACTCAAGGGCTTAAACTTGGTCCTACACTCATGGAAATGTTTTTAAAAACCTTAGATTAAGGACTCTTTTGTGACCCCAAGGACTGTAGCCCTACCAGACGCCTCCGTCCATGGAACTCCCCAGGCAAGAATGCTTGAGTGGGTAGCTATTTCCTTCTCCAGAGGATCTTCCTGACCCAGGGATTAAACCCACATCCCCTGCATTGGCAAGTGGATCCTTTACCACAGAGAATCTGGGAAGCCCAGATGAAGGTGTAGAAATTTTATTTTTAAACCATGACTGCCACCAAGTGGAGTCAAGTTTAATAAGGTAATAGAATAAGAATTGGTAAAGATAGGGGCACGCAGCAACCTTTAGTAAATGGTTTATTTAATAAAGATCATTAGCTGTGGTACAAGTTTGCTCCACAGCATGTGGGATCTTCCTGAATCAGGGACCAAACCCAGGTCTCCTGCACTGACAGACTCTTTTGAGTTTCCCTGGTGGCTCAGATGGTACAGAATCTGCCTGCAATGCAGGAGACCCAGGTTCTATCCCTAGGTTGGGAAGATCTCCTGGAGAAAGGAATGGCAATCTACTCCAGTATTCTTGCCTGGAGAATTTAACAAGTAATAAATATGGAGAAACTTTGTATGGATTAAAAAAAAAACCTTCTGTTTTTGGTATAAACACAGAAAGTCCACAGCAACTACTGATAAATAAGAACAAGCAACTTGACATCATGATGGATCCTGTGAAAAGACCTAAGAGTTTCAGTTGAATATAAATTTTACAGAGTCATCAACTTACTGGACAAGGCTACAGAGGAGCCAAAGCAGGCTTATGATGCATAAATATAAATAAACTGTTTTCACAAGGAAATAGATAGTTCTTCTAAATGGAACACTCTGATCAGGGCATACTGGAAAAACTTTAATTTCTAGACAGCACATTTCAAGAAGGACATTGGCAAGTGCACTGTATCCTAAATGACAATAATCATAAAAGTTTTAAGAGAAACTACCTTATAAGTAATAATAGAATGAAAATGTTTAGAGTAGAAATGGAAATAATTATCAGAAGTTTTTCTTATGAAAGAGGAGTTTGCACAAATCCTGCACTAAACCCACTATAGGGTGAGTGTCATCTTGTATCAATGTAATATTGTTTCTGATTATTTTTGAATTATTACTATATTATTAATATTGTAATGTTATACTGTTAAAATGATAGTAATAGCTGATATGGATTGTTATATAGACAAGATGCTTGCACTTTACCTGGACTATCTGAGGTATTTCTAACAACACTCAGGAGACAGGTATTGTTACTATTCCCATATTACATATGACATTCCTGGAAACACAGAAAACTTATGTAATACGCACATAGTCACACTGCTAATAAGTGCTAGAACTTGCATTAGAGCCAAGAAGTATTGACTACAGTATTCAGCTCTAACCACTATCACATTGCCATTCTGAGAAGTAAAGAATGTTTTAGAAATTATATACAAATCTCACATTATCAACCCCATAAGAGAATTAGCTATTCAGACTGGAAATAATCAAGAGGAATATAGGTCTCCAAATGACAGCTGGATAATACAGAAATTACACATTAATTGAAATTTTGGAATAAATTATTACCAATATATTTTCAACTTTTATGGTTTATTGTATTACACACATTATTTTGCCTTTTTATAGTTAACTGAACAATGGTCTTTGAAAAAAAGATGGGACTGAATCATAGGCATTAGCACAAAGGGATTTCATCAAATTATTGGAGATTTTAGTAGTTGCCATATTTGTATTCTTATCATCCCTTTTGGATGAAATACATGCCCATATTCTTCAACTTCCAAATTTCAAACATCCTTTCAGGGCATTCTAAGTTGCAATAATTTCTATAAAATTTTCCTTGACTCTGCATGTATAATGTTTAATTTTGTGTATCAACTTGACTAGACTACGGTGACTGGCAATAGACTGGTAATCTAGCTGTTGTAAAGGTAATTTTTATATACTATTTACATTTAAATCAACTGAATATACATAAAGTAGCTTAGCTTCCAAATGAGTGGGCCTCATCCAATCATCTGAAAGCCTTAAAAGTAATACCTGAGGGATCCTGAAGAAGGAATTCTGCCTACAGATTAGAATATAGAAATTCTGCCTGAGTTTCTTATCTCAGACTTAAGACTCTTACCTGAATTTCCAGGCTTCCAGCTTGCCCTACAGATTTTGGACTTGCCAGTCCCTGCAGTAAACAATTTGAGACATATATATCTATATAAATGTATAGATATAGGTGTGTGTGTGTGTTTTATCAGTTCCATTTCCAGTTGGAGAGAGAGAGTGGAGACAGGGAAGTCTACAGCAGTCCCTGTGCACGACAGGGAAGCCTGGCGCGCCGCAGTCCACGGAGTCGCAAAGAATCAGACAGGACTGAGCGACTGAACAGCAATCAGCTTGAGAGTACTGACTAATACACCAGGGACAATTTCTATTTCCCTTTTCTGTTTTCTATTCTCCTACTCTTTTGCTTGTATCAACTATTCCTCTCTCAAGATGAATATGTTTTGTTTGGGTTCTTTTTAAAAATCTTTCATTTGATATATTTTACATGTCCAGGTAACACTTTAACAATGTAGGAGTTAGGGGTACCAACACTCTATGTAGTTAAAAATCCACACATAAGCCTCTGTATTCATGGTTCTGCATTCTCAAATTCAGCCAGACAGCAGACCATGTAATACCATAACATATATTTATTGAATAAAATCCACCAACAAGTGGACTTGTGCAGTTCAAAACTGTGTTGTTCAAGGGTCAACAATATATTGAATTTTCTCCAAGTCACACTCAAGTTTAGACTTTTTAGATACCTCTCCCAAAAGATCACACATCTCCCCTAGGCCAGCCCCCAAAATGTGAAAGTGGCAGGGGTTCTAATGAATCCATGATTCAGATCTAACTCAACTTGACTTGAAAAGGAATCTCAAACTTTACATGTTCATCCAAACTCCCACATAGAGGAAAAACTTGGGACTCTCTGATAAATGAATGAAACAAAGAAATATTATGCTTCAATATATATAGTTATCTTATATACAATCTGGTGAATATAAGTAAAGTTGATTAGATATTTCCACGGGGGGGGCAGAACAAATAACATGGAATCAATAGAAAAGATGGTGTTTTAAAGCATAAGCACAGATAACTCAATTATTAGAATTAGCAGAGAAGGACTTTACAATAATTATAAATAATTTTTTTAAGTTATAGGATAAAGTAGACTTAACAGTTAGTAGATAATGTATTTCAGAAGAAAAAATGGAAACAAAATAAAGCAAATGTAAATTCTAAAACTAAAAATTATTCTCTAAAAATTGTGTATACACTCGCAAATGTGAGATTTAAAGTAAATTAGACACTGGAAACCCTGGAGAAGAACAGGACAACCTACTCCAGTAATCTTGCCTGGAGAATCCCCATGGACAGAGGAGCCAGCTGTAGTCCATGTAAATGCAAAGAGCCAGACATGCTTTACTAACTAAGCACAGCATAGCACAGACACCAGACAATAAAGATTAACTTAAAGGTAATGCACTAGATATTTCTAAATTAAAACAAAGAGAAGAAATATTCAAAGCAAAACAACAGGTAAATAAAGTGTTTGTTTCACTGTTCAGTTTCTAAGTCTTATCTGACTCTTTGTGGCCCTGTGGATGGCAGCATGCCAAGCTCCCCTGTCAATAACCTGTGGGATATTTGCAAGGGGCTAAACTTACATACAGTTGGGGTTTCAAAAGAAAAGTTGAAGAGAATATCTTTGAAGAAATAAGGGCATAAGGGCCATCTTGTTCTAAATTTTACAAAAAATGAACATTAACCCATAGTTTTATGAAGCTCAATCATCCTGAAATGGTATAAATAGAAAGAAAACCAAGCAAAAGCACATCAAAATCAAATTGCTAAAATACAAACTAACTTAAAATAGGCAAAGAAAAGTTGCATTTAAATGCAACGCAGTTAAATAAGCAATGATGCCTGACAGATCACAAAATAATGGGGAAAAGTCTTTCAAGTGTATTGATACTATATAAGAGATGACAACATAAAAACAATGATATTTTCATTTAAAAAATTACTAAAATAAATCTAAAGAATATTAGGGATTAGAGGTATAGAACGGACTTTTGGACTCTGAGGGAGAGGGAGAGGGGGGGATGATTTGGGAGAATGGCATTGAAACATGTATACTATCATGTAAGAAACGAAGCACCAGCTTATGTTCAATACAGGATACAGGATGCTTGGGGCTGGTGCACGGGATGATCCAGGGAGATGATGTGGGATGGGAGGTGGGAGGGGGCTTCGGCATTGGGAGATCGTGGACACCTGTGGCTGATTCATGTCAGTGTATGGCAAAACAAATACAGTACTGTAATGTAGAATAAAGTATTTAAAAAAATGATTTTTAATGGTGACGCTTTAGAATGCTCTCTGGAGTTTTACACATGTAGTCTGTTGGCAGAGTGACATTACTTGACAGGATGAGGATGGCCAAACAATTTAAGATCCTCATCAACATCCCAAGACCTTTCTACTCTGGGAAAGGTGCTTCTGAAGCCTGTCACTGTGGAAATCTGCCTAAAGCTGTAAGACCAATGGGAATTAATACCCAGCATATGTAAACAGTGCATATAATTTAATATCAAAAAAGAAAATAAAAACCTGATTTTAAAATGGGAAAAATTTAATAGACATTTTTTCAAAGAGGAGGTGCAGATGACCAACAAGCACATGAAAAGATTCTCAACATTGCTAATTATCAGAACAATGCAGATCAAAACCACAATGAGATACCACCTCATACCTGTCAGAATGGTTATCAACAAAAGAACACAAATGACAAATGTTGGCAAAGATGTAGAGAAATGGGAATCCTTGTACACTTTCAGTGGCAATATAAATTTGTTCATCCACTGTGGAAGCAGTACGGAGGTGTCCCAGAAAACTAAAAATAGAACTACCATTTGACCCAGCAATGCCACTCCTGTGGATACAACTGAAAAAAAAAAACAAAACACTAATTTGAAAAGATACATGCATCCCTGTGTTCATAGAAGCACTAACTATGATCACTAAGATACAGAAACTGCCACGGATGAATGAATAAAGAAACATCATCATGTGTGTGTATACCCATATATACACATAATGGAATACTACTAAGTTATAAAAAAAAAAAAAGAACAAAATTTTGCCATGTGCAGCAACATGGGTAGACTTTGAGGGTATTTTACAAGTGAAAGAAATCAGAAAAAGGTAAATATTGTTATGATATCATTTATATTAATACACGGACTCTAAAAATACATCATACTAGTGAATATAACAAAAAGAAGCAGACTCACAAACATAGGGACAAAATTAGTGGTTACCAAAGAAGATGGGGAAATATAATTGTGTGGAGTGGGAAGAACTAGCTGTTGGGTGTATGATAGACTCACGTTGCCTTGTACAACATGGGGAATACAACCAATATATTGTAATAACTATAAATGCAAAACTTTTCAAAATTGTATAAAAATAAAAAATAAAACTTTTTAGGACTTAAATGATTAAGAAAAGCTCTCTGAAGAAAAAATTGCATAAGTTTCAGGAATAGGAATACAGAAAAAAAATGATCAGGAAAAGTGAGGGTTCTAATTTGTATATAGAAATACTGATGAAAAGTTTGAAGATGACAAGAAATTTTTGTTGATCAAGAGTGAGAAGATGTAAAGAAAAGTTTCAAATTCATCTCTCAGAAAATAAGAGACATTTAAATTTTTTAAGCAGGAGAATAATGTAGTAATAGTGCTGTGTTTCATGTGATGTTTCCTATGAAATTCACTCAGTTGTGTCGGACTCTTTGCAACCCATGGACTATACAGTCCATGTATACAGACTATAGAGTCCATGGAATTCTCCAGGCCACAGTACTGGAGTGGGTAGCCTTTCCCTTCTCCAGGGGATCTTCCCAACCCAGAGATCGAGCCCAAGACTCCTGCATTGCAGGTGGATTCTATACTACCCAAGCCACAAGTGAAGCCCAAGAATACTGGAGTGGGTAGCCTATCCCTTCAGGGGATCTTCCCAACCCAAGAATCGAACCAACGTCTCCTGTATTGCAGGTGGATTCTTTACCAACTGAGCTGAAAGTGATAATATCTTAGGTAAAATAAGCTAGGTATTCACCATGGAAATTAAGGAAGAAGTAGAAATCCTATGAAAACATTGCTATAAATAGTGAGAACATTGGCTCATAAGAGTTTGATCAGAACATTGATCATTACATCATTAGAATTGATTATAGATAGGTAAAAAATTGTAAGTGTTAGTTGAGTTAAACACTTAAAAGTCAGTCACAACAGATAAACTTGATTGATTTGAAGCAAAGTTTACATACGAATATGCAATGTCTGACTCTTTGCAACCCTATGGACTGTAGCTTTCCAGCCTCCTCAGTTCATGAATTCTTCAGACAAGAATACTGGAGTGGGTTTGTTGCCAATCCCTTCTCTAGAGTATCTTCCTAACACAGGAAATGAACCCAGGTCTCTTGCACTGCAGGCAGATTTTTCACCATCTGAGACACCAGGGAAAATGAACATATGAATATATTGGCTAAGAAAACAAAAACACACAGTGCATGCCTGACCTAACTAAGGTGCAGGTACTTACAGAAAGAGTCTAATTTAGCTGCCATCACACAGAAAGATAGCACGTCTTCACAGCTGAAATCACAAGGGATTTGTTTTTAGAAAAACCATGAGAAATAAAGATGTCTTCCCTGATAGCTCTGTAGGTCTGCCAGAGTACAAACTATCTTTTATATTATCTTTCAGCCATGGACAAAGTAAGATAATCTAAAACTTGGGCCTTTGTGCAGAGGATCCTCATGAAATAGCAGTAAACAAACGTCAGCTGTGTGCCAACTTTATGTTTGTTATTCTTTATCACTGCTAATGAAACTATGGCCAACAGTCATATTAGAGTGGTTTTCTCAGCATTGTGTTCTACCAGAATACTACCTTAGCATTATTTTTTCCTCCTAAACCATACACATATATATATATATATACACACACACACACACACACATATATTTATTGTTTAATATCACATCTCTGCACAATTCACACACCAGTTGGTAAAGAGGGTGAAATACGGCAAAATAGTATTTCTTTTATGAGAATAAATTTCATGTTATAAGCCTTAGATTACATAATGAATGCTGACAAAGATAGGAGCAGAAAGCCATGTACAACTGACCTATGTTTCCTTACTTTTTCAATGCCATACCTGCTACGTAACTTCATAATGAAAACACTGTAGCTCACCTTATGATTTCCTTTTCCTTTTTACCAGGAAAGATTTTCTGAAAACAAACGTAAATGATCATAGTGTGGCAGTTGCTTTGCTAAATGCTTTGTCTTAAAGATGACAAAGTCTTTGCCCTTGTATTTTAAAGTCTAGGTAGGAGGCACAGGCAAAAAAATTAAAGAACTCCAGAAGACAAAGAAATAAAATAAAAATAAAAATTAAAAAACACTTGAATCTGCCTAGAGCAGCCAACGAATGTTTCCCAGAAAAGTTGACTTTTGAGTCAAGTCATAAAAGATTAAGGCATCACACAATGCATAGAAAAGAAGTTCTTATGTGTATAAAAGAAAAGAAACCTTCCTTTATTATGTTTGCTTATACATAAAATATAGAAATTTAGTCTAAAATAATTGAAAAATATTGCATGTGAGTGTAGCTTAAGAAACCAATTTAAAAGTATATATCTATTTTTGTTACTTAAAATATTCTGAAGCTCTCTGCTGATCAGAATTTACAGCGATATTAGTAGAGGGTTTATACATAAAGGCAGGAACATAGATTTTAGAAATGATAGAAGGGGAAGAAATGGTTTCCTAAAGTATGTTCACAGGGACAAATAGGATGCAGATACTTTGAAAAAATCATTTCTTATGACATATTTTATGATCTAAACTTAAAAAGGAATATAATAAATGTTTTCTTTGCCTAAATGTAGATCAATTTCTTCATAAACTGACCAAATGTTTAATAAGCTGCTTGATCAACTGACAGCCATTTCAATAAGGATATTCATATTTTCTTTGATTCTAGTTCTTCTTCATACACCTTAAATGCAATAGCTCATATTAACTACTGTCTTTTTAGTCTGTTAAAAAATTGGAAATTAAAGAATGCAGATGAAAATGTAGATTTCCTTTGATCAAGAGAACTTTCAGAATCTTGAGACACTGTGAATCTTCCCTCTATCTATCCCTTTGTTTTAAATTTAAGAATTATTTAAAATTAAAGAGTCTGCCAGAAGATGGGAGGTACTAATATTTTATCTAAACCAAAATTCAATTTTAAATGGAATTAAATGTCTAATTTTAAACACTTTATTTAATTTTGCTCTCTTAAATTAAAGTATAATTTGAAAAATGGAAAATGAAACTAATCATTTACATTGTCTACATGTTTTAAACAGTTAGTAGAGAGTTCTTTTTCATACTGAGTGAACCAATAATTCTTCCATTTCAGTCACGTTTTAGAAAGGACAAATATTCTATTGACAGAATATTCTAATTTTAAAATGTCTTAAGCCCTTGAGACAAACCTCTGCAAAAGTCCCATTAACATGTATTATGCAGTATTTCCATTTTCTGATATGTTTTAAAAAGCATGATTCACCAAGTATTATTGGCTCACAATGTTAACCAAGACATCCATCCTTTTTACTTTGCAAAAGACTATCAAAAATTTTGTGGTCCCCATAGCCTACTGTAATAGGGAAGAACAAATTTGACTCCATATTGGATCTATTCCTTTTACTTAACTTTTGTATTATATTCCTTTAACTAAAACTTAATCACTTTAGTTAATCACTAAAATTATAACTTTGGCTTAAGGTTATAACCTAAAGCTGGGATGGTGGCTTTCAGTCTGTCTGAAGCTCTGGAGAAGCTCTATACAGTCAGCAAAAACAAGACTGGGAGCAAACTGTAGCTCAGATCATGAGCTCCTTATTGCCAAATTCAGACTTAAATTGAAGAAAGTAGGGAAACCACTAAGCATGACTTAAATTAAATCCCTTATGATAATACAGTGGAACTGAGAAATAGATTTAAGGGACTAGATCTGATAGACAGAGTGCCTGATGAACTACGGATGGAGGTTCGTGACATTGTACAGGAGACAAGGATCAAGACCATCCACATGGAAAAGAAAGGTGAAAAAGAAAAATGGCTGTCTGAGGAGACCTTACAAATAGCTGTGAAAAGAAGAGAAGCAAAGGCAAAAGAGAAAAGGAAAAATATACCTCTTTGAATGCAGAGTTCCAAAGAATAGCAAGAAGAGATGAGAAAGCTTTCTTCAGTGCAAAGAAATAGAGGGAAAAAATAGAATGGGAAAGACTAGAGATCTCTTCAAGAAAATTAGAAATACCAAGGGAACATTTCATGCAAAGATGGGCTCGATAAAGGACGGAAATGGTATGGACCTAACAGAAGCAGAAGATATTAAGAAGAGGGGGCAAGAATACACAGAACAACTATCCAGAAAAGATCTTCACGACCCAGATAATCATGATGGTGTGATCACTCACCTAGAGCCAGACATCCTAGAAAATGAAGTCAAGTGGGCCTTAGAAAGCATCACTATGAACAAAGCTAGCGGAGGTGATGGAATTCTAGCTGAGCTATTTCAAATCCTAAAAGATGATGCTGTTGAAGTGCTGCATTCAGTATGCCAGCAAATTTGGAAAACTCAACAGTGGCCACAGGACTGCAAAGGTCAGTTACATTCCAGTCCCAAAGAAAAGCAATGCCAAAAATGCTAACTACTGCACAATTGCACTCATCTCACACACTAGTAATGTTCAAAATTCTCCAAGCCAGGCTTCAGCAATACGTGAACCGTGAACTTCCAAATGTTCAAGCTGGATTTAGAAAAGGCAGAAAACCAGAGATCAAATTGCCAACATCCATCAGATTATCGAAAAGGCAAGACAGTTCCAGAAAAACATCTACTTCTGCATCATTGACTATGCCAAAGCCTTTGACTGTGTGGATCACAACAAACTGTGGAAAATTCTGAAAGAGATGGGAATACCAGACCACCTGATCTGCTTTCTTGAGAAACCTGTATGCAGGTCAGGAAGCAAGAGTTAGAACTGGACCTGAAACAACAGACTGGTTCCAAATAGGAAAAGAAATATATCAAGGCTATATATTGTCAACCTGCTAATTTAACTTATATGCAGAGTACATCATGAGAAACGCTGGGCTGGAAGAAGCACAAGCTGGAATCAAGATTCCTGGGAGAAATATCAATAACTTCATATATGCAGAAGACACCACCCTTATGGCAGAAAGTGAAGAGGCTCTAAAAAGCCTCTTGATGAAAGTGAAAGAGGAGAGTGAAAAGTTGGCCTAAAGCTCAACATTCAGAAAACTAAGATCATGGCATCCAGTCCCATCACTTCATGGCAAATAGATGGGAAAACAGTGGAAACAGCAGCAGACTTTATTTTGGGGGTCTCCGAAGTCACTGCAGATGATGATTGCAGCCATGAAATTAAAAGACACTTATTTATTGAAAATAAAGTTATGACTGACTTAGACAGCATATTCAAAAGCAGAGATTACTTTCCCAACAAAGGTCCGTCTACTCAAGGCTGTAGTTTTTCCAGTAGTCATGTATGCATGTGTGAGTTGGACTGTGAAGAAAGCTGAGCACTGAAGAATCGATGCTTTTGAACTGTGGTGTTGGAAAAGACTCTTGAGAGTCCCTTGGACTGTAAGGAGGTCCAACCAGTCCATCCTAAAGGAAATCAGTCCTGAATATTCATTAGAAAGAACGATGCTAAAGCTGAAAGTCCAATATTTTGGCCACTTGATGCAAAGAACTGGCTCATTGAAAAGACCCTGATGCTGGGAAAGATTGAAGGCAGGAGGAGAAGGGGAGGACAGAGGATGAGATGGTTGAATCACCTACTCAATGGACATGTTTGAGTAAACTCTGGGAGTTGGTGATGGACACAGAGCCCTGGTGTGCTGCAGTCCATGGAGTCACAAAGAGTCAGCGACTGAGTGACTGAACTGAATTTAATTAGTAACTTAAAGCATACATTGTTGCCCTGCTCTAGGAACCTGCCTCCCATGCCTGAATGTTAAGCTAAAATACCTTTATTTAGCCTAATGGGGATAACCTGACCAAGCCCACCTATGAATGGCTGCATGAAAAAAAAGAAGTTAACATATATAATTAACACTATATAATTGGGAAACTGGCTGGTACTAGAAAATAACTGAAGCAACTTTTTGCCTTTAAAAAAAAAAATAAAACCAACTTGGCTTCCTCACCTCTTCCTCTTTTTTTCTATACAAAGAAAGTAACATCCAGACCAGGCTAAACAATCCACTCTCTTCTTGTTCTGCTGGATTTCTGTGTAAAGTTGCCACCCCTGTCGCAACAACTCATCTCTAGATTTATTGACCTGTCATGCCACAAACAGTACTGACTTGAGTGCAGTAACACAATTCCTCATAGCAAATCCCCAACTATTATAGCATGACAAATTAAACATGATACATTTTATTCTTTGTCCTAATTATTTCTAAAGTTTTATGCCAATTTAATAAGCACACTTTTGTAGTCTGTAAATTTATAATTGTACATGCCTAATTAATTTATGAAAAATAAATAGACATTTATTCTAAAACCAATTCTACTAATAAACATCTTTCTTCATACATCAATATCCTGTTTATGTCACTGTTTACTAATTGTGCCCTTTCCCTCATATTTTTCTATTTTACATATATAG
Organism: Nanger dama; assembly: GCA_917880005.1. Taxonomy (NCBI): domain Eukaryota; kingdom Metazoa; phylum Chordata; class Mammalia; order Artiodactyla; family Bovidae; genus Nanger; species Nanger dama. The sequence continues at coordinate 100,085,682 of CAKJTW010000001.1, forward strand.
ATAAATTTGAAGCTAAATATTTTTATTTAAAATTTTTATGTGCTACATGTGTGCTTAGTCACTAAGTCATGTCCCACTATTTGTGGCCCCATGTACTGTAGCCCACCAGATTCCTCTGTCCATGGGATTTTTTTCAGGAAAGAATATGGAATTAGGTTACCATTTCCTTCTCCAGGGGATCTTCCTGACCCAGGGATCAAATCCACGTCTCTTGCATCTCTTGCACTGGCAGGCAGTCTTTACCACTGAGCCACCTGGAAAAACTGATAAATTATATAAATTTATAAATAACTTATACATGTAACATGTCCAGTTAGTCCAAGTCCCAACATGGAACAATGGACTGATTCAAAATTGGGAAAGGAGTACATCAAAGCTGTATTTTGCCACTCTGTTTATTTAACTTATATGCAGAGTACATCATGCAAAATGCCAGGCTGGATAAAGCACAAGCTGGCATCAAGATTCCTGGGAGAAATATCAATAATTTCAGATATGCAGATAATACCACCCATATGGCAGAAAGTGAAGAGGAACTAAAAAGCCTCTTGATGAAGGTGAAAAAAGAGAGTAAAAAGCTGGCTTAAAACTCAACATTCAGAAAACTAAGATCATGGCATGCAGCCCCATCACTTCATGGCAAATAGGTGGGGAAACAATGGAAACAGTGACATAGTTTATTTTCTTGGGCTCCAAGATCACTGCAGATGGTGACTGCAAACATGAAATTAAAAGATTCTTGCTCCTTGGAAGAAAAGTTTTGACCAATTTAGACAGCATATAAAAAGCAGAGACATTACTTTGCAAACAAAGGTACATACAGTCAAAGCTATGGTTTTTCCAGCAGTCATGTATGGATGTGAGAGCCAGACAATAAAAAGACTGAGTGCCTAAGAATCAATGCCTTCAGCTGTAGTGCTGGAGAAGACTCTTGAGAGTCGCTTGCACAGCAAGGAAATCAAACCAGTCCATCCTAAAGGAAGTCAACCTGAATATTCTTTGGAAGGACTGATGCTGAAGCTGAAGCTCCAATACTCTGGCCACCAGATGCAAAGAGGTGACTCATGGCAAAAGACCCTGATGTTGGGAAGACTGAAGCCCAAGAAGGGGGTGACAGAGGATGAGATGATTGAATGGCATCGCTGACTCAATGTATGGGAGTCTGAGGAAACTCCAGGAGATGGTGAAGGAGAGGGAAGCCCGTCGTGCTGCCATCCATGGATTCAAAAATAATCAGGCATGACTGAGCCACTGAGCAACAACAACAGCATATGGCATGTGCAGTTTTATTTCTACTAAGGTGCTGCTGCAAATGACAGAAAGCCTCTATAAAAACACTTTGTTCTTCCTATCACCTAAATGTTTCACATTCATTTTAGTATAAAATCTGAATTTTATTTCCCTAGTGTTTACATATTTCACATGTATATGCACATCTGTATATATGCATATATGTGTACACAGACTACCACATACACCTCAATATTTTTGTAAAAGGTGGTTATTTGAGTCTAGTCTTTTTATATTTTGCTTAATCTTCAAGACTATAAGAGTTGGGGGATGCTCATGTTACTTTTTTAGAAAATAATTTGGATTATATAATTGGATTATATGACAAAGCTAATAACAGTCTGTTGCTACTGAGACAAAGATATGTGAGTATGTGTCTGTGGGTGTGTGCGCACACACACACTCAGTCGTGTCTGACTCTGATCCATGAACTTTAGCCTGCCAGGCTCCTGTGTCCATGAAATTTTCTGGCAGGAATACTGGAGTGAGTTGCATCTCTTACTCCAGGCGAATTTTCCCAACCCAGGGATCAAACCCAGGTCTCTTGCATTTTCCTACATTGGCAGGAAGATTCTTTACTACTGCACCACCTGAGAAGCCTCATAAGGGTTGTGTGGATTATTTTGCAATTTGTTTTTAAAATGAAATCACATGAATTTTTATTGCATGAAAGGAACTATCCTAAGCATGAATAGATAAACTATCAATGAGTTTAATTATTTGTCTCTAAGCATGGTGAAAGGGACCATAATTTGCAAAGCTAGCTCACAAAATCTTTCAGTTCACACTTATTGAACATCTGTTTCATGGCAGGTGCTATAAGGTCATTAAGGAAATATATCTGAATCTTGGTGTTTATATTTTCTATGCAATGTGTCAGGTTCCACTATAATAAAGCAACAATAAATTATTGATAGTGGAAAACATAATTACCCTATAAGCCAGTTTCTGTGTAGATATTTTAAATGTATCTATTATCAAATTTCTGTACTTTACCCACCTATTTGCCTAGATACACTTCATTACAGAGGCAATGAGTGCTCAGTATTTACCAAAAGGATTCTGCAGGGAGTAACAAAATTAGCCAGATAAAAATGTATGAAAAATTCCAAACCATAATAGGTCAATGGTTCATCTACCTGGGTATGTGATTTTTTAATATTATTGGGAAGAAAGGCAAGACCAGATCGTTTTGGTATAGTCATAAATCACATTTGAAAATCACTTAATTTTCAGTGATAGAAAAATCCTCTTTTACCCACATAATAATATGCTTGAGACAAGTTAAAAATATTTATCTATCTAAATACTGAAAATAAAAATAAAATGCTTATTTAAAATATCAACTTTCTATAATTCAGCTTCAGAAAGATAAATCATAAACTTATAACTACTTGTGCTTATTATACATAAATAATTTTTGATGCATTTTAAAATTGTGAGAAGATAAGTAGTTTGTTTAATAAAACAATGAAGCATCCTTTGAAGACTCTCATTCTTTATGACTTAGGTGTTGGACAGAAGCTTCTTGAATTTTATTATTTTTTCCTCTTGTAAAATACACATGATATTTACATATACTTAGAATTTCACGGGTCTGTAATCCACAAAAATTCAAACTGATTGTATATAAAAGCACTTAATGTTATCAGTGATATTTACACATAATTATTTTTTAAACATTTAAGCATTATATAAACATTTTAAAATATTATATAAAATAATGACATTTTATTTCATCCATCATACAATTATGTAAATAAAGCAGCTGAAAGTAAACAGTGAGCATCATGTTTTAAAAGCTAATCTGCTTTTGATCACAGAAGTTACTATTTTCTTAAGCAATACACATTTGATCTAATTGCAGGTATACTTCAGAGATATAGATTCTGTTCCCTACCAACTGCAATAAAGCAAATATAACAAACAGAGAATCACAGGCTTTTGTTTCCCCATATATATAATAGTTATTTTATGCTCTACTGTATTCTACTAAGTGTGCAGTAGCATTATAGCTATAAAAACAATATGTACATCTTAATTTTAAAATACTTAATTGCTAAAAATACTATCGAACTTCTTGCCTTCAAAAAGTCATAATCTTTTTGTCAGTAGATGGCTTGAAATGCAGTGATAATTACCAAAATGTGACATAGAGATACAAAGCAAGCAAATACTTTTGGGGAAATGGCACCAACAAGGCTTACTTGGGGCAGAGTTGCCAAAAACCTTCAATTTGTAAAAAGCACAGTATCTGTAAAATGCAATAAAGCAAAGTGGAAAGTATGATATTCACAACTTTTGGTCAAGGTATGAACCACCAGGGAACTGTTGATAAATACTGGGTTGATCAAAACGTTTGAGATTTTCCATAACATCTCACTGAAAAACCCAAACAAACTTTTTGGCCAACCCAATATGTTAGATGAATTCACACTTGGCAAGACGTTATACAAGAAAATATACGTAAGGTAAATGAAACTTCATATCAATGAAAAGAACAGCTTCATAAGGAATCTTTTTTAATATCACCCACTGAAAAGCAAAGCATGAGAGTAATATGAGCAAAAGACTCATTCATTTGTATACTGGTAATTAATTTCAGTATTTTTAAAAATTTCTACAAGAAATCCCAGACTCTAACAATCAAGAATGTGGAAAACAATGAACGTTGGCTCCACAAGTATGTTACCTCACCTGTAATTCAGGGATCAGGGAGATGATGGCAGGACTGCTGGCCCCTCTGTCACACTGGCTGGCTGCTTCCTGCCTGCAGAAAGAGCGGCCCGCAGGTGGCCACTTCTCTCATAACTAGTTTCCAAACTTAAGTCTTCTGTCAGTGCATATGAATGATGAGTATGAATCACACGTGTGGAATCCTAGTGATAGAGTATCTGGTGTTTACCTTTCCAGGATTTGCAATACAAGATAGCACACCAGAAGTGGGTGGGGACAGGTGAAAACCCAGCTCTGCTTATTCAGTAGGACCACAGACTTCTTCCTATAGTTAACCTGTACAAAAACAGAAATAACATGTTGCAGCTTAAACATACCACAACCATCCATACTTTATAAAACACTATCACACACTTCCTAAAAGGACGGACCCAATTTCCCAGTCAGTGCATGCATTTCTGAATAGTATTTATGTTCCTTTATTTCAGAAAGAGTCCCCTCTTAACAATCCTTACTTAATCTGTGGATCCAATTACAAATTTATGTAGCACATACATAGTATGTATGCTCTTGATAGGTAGATTCTATATTACACAATTTCTCTCTTTTCTTTTTCTCATGTACATGAATACACACACATACTTACACCTCAGAAAAAGGAGAGAGAGAAAGACAGAAAGAAACATACGACAGGCAGAGAAATGGGGTTATCACTTTCCTATACAGCTTGTTCCTTCATCCTTACGTCAAAAGGTTATAGTTCTTATTTATAACTTTCTTTCTTTATTAAAATTACATGTTCCTCTACTCCTCAGATGTCTTTACTCGGGGGATAAGAAAAACATTCATTCCTTAAAAATGTGTCTCAGTGAATGTTCCTGCATTATTTTTTGAACTCTTTACTACTTTTTATTGACTTCCTAGGTGGTGCAGTGGTAAAAAAAAAAAAAATATATCCACTCCCAATGCAGGAGACACAAGAGATGCAAATTTGATCCCTGGATTGGAAAGATCCCCTGGAGTAAGAAATGGCAACCCACTGCAGCATTTTCTTTTTATTTTTTTAATTTATTTTAATTAGAGGATTATTGCTTTACAAAATTGTGTTGGTTTCTGCTGTATCACAATGTGAACCAGCTATGAGTACACATATATCCCTTCCCTCTCTTAAGCCTCCCTTCCACCACCCCCAATCCCCGCCTGTAAGTCATCCCAGAGCTCCAAGCTGAGAGCCTGTGTTATGCAGCTTCTTCCTGCTAGATATCTATTTGACGTTTGTGTGTGTGTGTGTGTGTGTGTGTGTGTGTGAGAGAGCGCGCTTATTTCCTCACTCGTGTCCGACTCTTTGCTACCCCGTGGACTGCAGCCCACAAGGCTCCTCTGTCCCTGGGGACTCTCCAAGCAAGACTACTGGAGAGGGTTGCCTGGCCCTCCTCCAGGGGATCTTCCCAAAACTGTATAGATGATACTCTCTCTACTCTCTCCTGCACCCTCTGTGTCCATAAGTGTTTTCTATATCTGAGTTTCTATTCCTGCTCTGCAAATAGGTTCATCAGTACCATTTTTTCAATGGACAGAGGAGCTTGATGGTTTATAGTCCATGGGGCTGCAAAGAGTCGGACATGACTGAGCACATGTGTGCATGCATGCACACACACACACACATACACACACACACATTACTGTTTATTACTGTATGTGACAGTTAAAGGATGTGATGGTTCCTGGGTTCCAGACGTACTTCCTCTGTCTAATCATGCAACAACAGTTTTCTTTCCCTTTGATAAACAGGACTGACTGACAGTCAACAAAATGATATCCCCCCTTGAAGTTTTCATGACTGAAGGTCACTAGATTTAATAGGAAAAGCTGTCACTTCCATTCTACTGCTTGTTCTAAGGCTCATGATTATGCAGGAAATAAGACTGTTATTGTCACTGTGTCTCCGAGAGACTATACCACTTTCCTAAAAGCTCAGCTACTTCGGAGTGACTAAGTTTATGGTAAAATTGGGTAACACCTTCCTGGAACAGGCCCACAACTTAATCTTTTTAGATTAAAAGTGAGTCTTGAAGATGGGAAAGAAGCGATATCAGGAGATCACCTTCTACCCACAAATACATCAAAAATATATCTTCATGTCGAACAACTACAGAACATGTCCTGAACACTGGCAGAAGACCTCAGCTTTCCAAAACGGCAAGCTAATCTCCACAAAATGAGAAATGGACACAAAATTGTAAAACAATTTTCCTCTGATTAAAAAATAAATTTTAAAAAGGAGTCATGTTCATGTCCAGTGATAATAAAGCATACAATAAACGCAGGGGTGGCAGGAAATGCTAGCTGAACCATAATAAGATGGGAAAGCCAACCCACTTAAAGAATAAGCAGCTATTCTAGTGTTAGGAAATAATTGCTTTCTCCATGATGAAAAAGGCTTAATAAAATTGACATGCCACAAGGCTGTTATCTATAGCCTATATTGTTGTATTAAGGACTCATCATTGTTTTAATTTATTTTTTAATTGAAGGATAATTGCTTTACAGAATTTTGTTGTTTTCTGTCAAACCTCAGCATGAATCAGCCATAGGTATACATATATCCCCTCCCTTTTGAACCTCCCTCTTATCTCCCTCCCAATCCCACTCCTCTAGGTTGATACAGAGCCCCTGTTTGAGTTTCCTGAGACATACAGCAAATTCCCATTGGCTATTTATTTTACACATGGTAATGTAAGTTTCCATGTTACTCTCTCTATACATCTCACCTGCTCCTCCCCTCTCCCCATGTCCATAAGTCTATTTTCTAAGCCTGTTTCTCCACTGCTGCCCCGCAAATAAATTCTTCAGCACCATGTTTTTATATTCCTTATATATACATTAGTATATGATATCTATCTTTCTCTTTCTGACTTACTTTACTCTGTATAACAGGCTCATTAGAACTGACTCAAACGTGTTCCTTTTTACAGCTGAGTAATATTCCATAGTATATATGTACCACTACTTCTTTACCCATGCATCTGTCAGTGGACATCTAGGTTGCCTTCATGTTCTAGCTTTTGTAACTAGTGGTGCAATAAACAATGGGATACATACATCCTTTTCAATTTTGGTTTCCTCAGGTACATGCCTAGGAGTGGGATTGCTGAGTCACATGGTGTTCTTATTCCTAGTTTTTAGGGAATCCCCATACCATCTTCCATAGTGGCTGTATCAACTTACATTCCAACAGTGCAAGAGTGTTCACTTTTCTCCACACCTTCTCCAGCATTTATTGTTCATAGACTTTTTGATGATGGCCATTCTGATCAGTGTGAGGTCATGTCTCATTGTAGTTTTGACTTGCATTTCTCTAATAATAAGTGATGTTGAGCACTTTTTATGTGTTTCTTAGCCATCTGTATGTCTTCTTTGGAGAAATGTCTGTTGGGGATTTTTCCCACTTTCTGATTGAGTTGATTTTATCTGCTATGGAGTTGTATGAGTTGCTTGTATATTTTGGAAATCAATCCTTTGTCAGTTGTTTCATTTTCTATTATTTTCTCCCATCCTGAGAGTTGTCTTTTCACCTTGCTTTTAGTTTCCTTTGCTGTGCAAAAGCTTTTAAGTTTAATCAGGTTCCACTTGCTTACTTTTGTTTTTATTTCCATTACTCTAGGAGGTGGGTCATAGAGGATCTTGCTTTGATTTATGTCATAGAGTGTTCTGCCTATTTTCCTCTAAGAGTTTTATAGTTTCTGGTCTTACATTTAGGTCTTTAATCCATTTTGATTTTATCTTTGTGTATGCTGTTAGGAAGCATTCTAATTTCATTCTTTTACTTATAGCTGTCCAGTTTTCCCAGCACCACTTATTGAACAGGCTGTCTTTGTCCCATTGTATATTTTTGCTTCCTTTATCAAAATAAGACACCCATAGGTGCAAAGTTTTATTTCTGAGCTTTCTATCTGGTTGCATTGGTTTATATTTCTATTTTTGTGCCAGTACCATACTGTCTTCATGACTGTCACTTTCTTATATCATCTGAGACCAGGAACTTTGATCCTACAGCTACATTCTTCTTTCTCAAGACTGCTTTGGCTATTTGAGGTCTTCTGTGTTTCCATTAGAATTGTGTAAATTTTTTTTCTAGTTCTGCAAAAATGCCATTGGTAATTTGATAAGGATCACATTGAATGTGTAGATTATGTTTGGTAGTATAGTCGTTTTCACATATAGATTCTTCCTACCCAGGAACATGGAATATCTCTCCATCTGCTAATGTCATCTTTTATTTGCTTCATTAGTATAATAATTTCCTGCAGTTCTTTTATTTCCTTCAGTTCACTACAGTTTCTCAGTCGTGTCTGACTCTTTGCGACCCCATGAATTGAAGCATGCCAGGCCTCCTTGTCCATCACCAACTTCCAGAATTCACCCAAACTCATGTCCATAGAGTCGGTGATATCATCCAGCCATCTCATCCTCTGTCATCCCCTTCTCCTCCTGCCACTAATCCCTCCCAGCATCAGAGTCTTTTCCAATGAATCAACTCTTTGCATGAGGTGGCCAAAGTACTGGAGTTTCAGCTTTAGCATCATTCCTTCCAAAGATATCCCAGGGTTGATCTCTTTCAGAATGGACTGGTTGGATCTCCTTGCAGTCCAAGGGACTCTCAAGAGTCTTCTCCAACACCAAAGTTCAAATGCTCAGCTTTCTTCACAGTCCAACTCTCATATCCATACATGACCACAGGAAAAACCATAGCCTTGACTAGAAGGACCTTTATTGGAAAAGTAATGTTTCTGCTTTTGAATATGCTATCTAGGTTGGTCATAACTTTTCTTCCAAGGAGTAAGCATCTTTTAATTTCAAGGCTGCATTCACCATCTGCAGTGATATGGGAGCCCACAAAAACAAAGGCTGACACTGTTTCCACTGTTTCCCCATCTATTTGCCATGAAGTGATGGGACCGGATGCCATGATCTTCGTTTTCTGAATGTTGAGCTTTAAGCCAACTTTTTCGCTCTCCTCTTTCACTTTCATGAAGAGGCTTTTTAGTTCCTCTTCACTTTCTGCCATAAGGGTGGTGTCATCTGCATATCTGAGGTTACTGATATTTCTCCTGGCAATCTTGATTCCAGCTTGTGCTTCTTCCAGTCCAGCGTTTCTCATGATATACTCTGCACATAAGTTAAATAAGCAGGATGACAATACACAGTCTTGACGTACTCTTTTTCTTATTTGGAACCAGTCTGTTGCTCCATGTCTAGTTCTAACCATTGCTTCCTGATCTGCATTTAGGTTTCTCAAGAGGCGGGTCAGGTGGTCTAGTATTCCCAGCTCTTTCAGAATTTTCCACAGTCTGTTGTAATCCACACAGTCAAAGGCTTTGGCATAGTCAATAAAGCAGAAATAGATGTGTTGTTTTTTTGTTTTTTGTTTTTGTTTTTTTCTGGAACTCTCTTGCTTTTTTGATGATCTAGCGGATATTGGCAATTTGATCTCTGCTTCCTCTGCCTTTCCTAAAACCAGCTTGAACATCTGAAGTTCTCAGTTCATCTATTGCCTGGCTTGGAGAATTTTGAGCATTACTTTATTAGCATGTGAGATGAGTGCAATTGTGCGGTAATTTGAGCATTCTTTGACATTGCCTTTCTTTGGGATTGGAATGAAAACTGACCTTTTCCAGTCCTGTGGCCACTGCTGAGCTTTCCAAATGTGCTGGCATATTGAGTGCAGCACTTCCACAGCATCATCTTTCAGGATTTGAAATAGCTCGACTGGAATTCCATCACCTCCACTAGCTTTGTTCATAGTGATGCTTTCTAAGGCCCACTTGACTTCACATTCCAGGATGTGTGGCTCTAGGTGAATGATCACACCATCGTGATTATCTTGGTTGTGAAAAATTTTTGTACAGTTCTGTTTTCTTGCCACCTCTTCTTAATATCTTCTGCTTCTGTTAGGTCCATACCATTTCTGTCCTTTGCCAGGGCCCAGCCCCAGTGGATCGAGGGTAATTTGAAGGGGAGACGGAGTAGGTGAGAAAAAAACTTATTTATTTATTAATATAAGATTAGATTATGAAAAAATATTGTAGTAGGAAAATTAAGTGGAGAAGAGGCTGAATAACTTGGTTTACGTGGAAAATCAATAAAGTTCGAGACAAGGAACTTGCACCATCTACTTTAGGCTGCTGGCACCCATTTGAATATCGCAGAGTGCCATGCGTTGGGCTCTCTCTCTTACAGATCTTAGAAGGCGGGGCAAGTAAGTGGACATGGCGAGCCTCCATGCCCCAGATGGGAATTCAGCCTGAAATTAAAGAGGAGACACAGGGGAAACCAGTCTTTCCAATGATTGGCCCAGCCTCTATTGTCTAGAAAGGCCTTTTATACCTTTTTGATTGTACATAGAGATCAATGGGTAATACAAAATTATGCAGCATTAGCAGCCCAGACTCATCAAAACCAGGCTTTTCTCTCTGCATACCTAGTTGTATACACAGGTCTTAGGTAATTTACATCATCTTCCAGCCAAAAGGGCCAGTTAACATTTTACAGTCCTTTTCTGATAAGGTTTGTCAACCAGAAGGCTTGTTCGTGTTGTTCGTGTTGTTCGTGTTGTTCGTCTCAAAGCCTTGTGCCACTCTCAGAAAACACTAAATAAAGTTACATTCTTACATAGCAAAGATACAGTAATTTATAACAAGTAAAAGGAGTACAGTGATTTATAACAAAAGAAAAGTAATTAACTCAAAAGTCTAGTGTTGCTAACATCAAAACTATTATATATCTTTTTCTGTAACCTATTTACATTGATTAACATCCTCCCAGGTGCCTAAAAGATAAAGAATGGAGGCCTGGCAGCAATCATTGAGTCAACAGTGAAAACTCATCACCAATATGATTTTTAGGTCTTTAGAAAAGGCTCTGTATCTTTAAGATGTTTTTAGCTTTGTGCCTCTTGCGGTTGGGGAGCTGTAAGCAATTCACAAGATGTAAGAGGTCCTGGTGAACCTGTTAGGCAAGCTAGAGAGTTATCAGAGGGGGTTTAACTGAAACATCCCTTTCAATGCAGAAGACTAAAGCCCTTAGTTAACTTTTTCCAGAGTGTGTCAGAAGAGTGGAAAAGCAGAGTACAAAGGCCAGCAGTTTTTGGTTTTGGGGGTACATGCTCAGGAAATCCCAGGGGGAAACCCTGAGGTCTGATTCCCCTTGCCCATCAGACCTCTGCCGCATGACCTTGTCACGGGTGGGATTCCTCACGCTGGCTCCCAGCAGTCCTTTATCAAGCCCATCTTTGCCTGAAATGTTTATCTCCTTAAGTAAGTTTATTCCTAGATATTTTATTCTTTTGTTGCAGTGGTGCGTGGGATTGATTCCTTAAGTACTCTTTCTGATTTTTCATTATTATTGTATAGAAATGCAAGTGATTTCTGTGTATTAATTTTGTATCCCGAGATTTTGTCAATTCACTGATTAGCTCTAGTAATTTATCTTTAGGGTTTTCTAGGTACAGTATCATATCATCTGCAAACAGTGAGAGCTTTACTTCTTTTCTGATTTGGATTTCTTTTATTTCTTTTTCTTCTTTGATTGCTGTAGCTAGGACTTCCAAAACTATGTTGAATAATAGGGGTGCAAGTGGACACCCTTGTCTTTTTCCTGATCTTAGGGGCAATACTTTCAGTTTTTCACCATTGAGAATAATGTTTGCTGTAGGATTATCATATATGGCCTTTACTATGTTGAGATAGGTTCTTTCTATGCCCATTGTTTGAAGAGCTGAATTTTGTGAAAGGGTTTTTCTGCATCTATTGAGATTATCATATAGCTTTCAAATCTTTCAATTTGTTAATATGTTGTATCACATTGATTGATTTGCATATACTGAAGAACTCTTCTATACTGAAGAAACCTTTCATCCCTTGCTGCTTTTAATATTCTTTCTTTGTGTTTAATCTTTGTTAGTTTGATTACTATTTACCTTGGCATGTTTCTTCTTGGGTTTAGCCTGTGTGACTCTTTGTGCCTCTTGGACTTGATTGACTATTTCCATTTCCATGTTGGGGAAATTTTCAACTATAATATCTTCAAATTTTTCTCATACCCTTTCTTTTTCTCTTCTTCTTCTGGGACACCTATAATTCAAATATTGATGCATTTGATATTGTCCCAGAGTGTCTGATACTATCCTCAGTTCTTTTCATTCTTTTACTTTATTCTGCTCTTCAGAACTTATTTGCACCATCTTATCTTCCAGCCTACTGTTTTGTTCTTCTGCTTCAGATATTCTGCTATTGATTCCTTCTAGAGTATTTTTAATTTCAATAATTGTGTTGTTTGTCTCTGTGTGTTTATTCTTTAATTCTTCTAAGTCTTTGTTAATTGATTTTTGCATTTTCTCCATTCTGTTTCCCAGGTTTTCAATCATCTTTACTATCATTATTCTGAATTCTTTTCAGATAGTTTGAGTATTTCTTCTTCATTTATTTGGACTTCTGTATTTCTAATTTGTTCCTTCATTTGTGCAGTATTTTTCTGCCTTTTCATTATTTTTTAAAGCTTACTGTGTTTGATTATCTCCATTTCCCAGACGTCAAGGTTGTATTCTTCCTTCCTTTTGGTATTTGTCCTCCTAAGATTGGTGAAGTGGTTTGTGTAAGCTTCATATAGGGTGAGATTTGTATTGAGTTTTTGTTTTGTTTTGTTTTTCCTTTAATGGGCCAGGCTGAGTGAGTTGGCAATCTTGTCTGCTGATGATTGGGTTTGTATTTTTTTTTTTCTTGTTTGGATGAGGCATCATGCACAGGATGCTACTGGTGGTTGGGTGATGCTGGGTCTTGTATTCAAGTGGTTTTCTTTGTGGGAGTTCTCACTATTTGATACTCCCTAGGGTTATTTCTCTGGTAGTCCAGGGCCATGGAGTCAATGCTCCCACCCCAAATGCTCAGGACTTGATCTCTCAAGGTGGTGGCAGCATCTGCGGCCTGGCATCCTGGAGCCTCTACGGGGAGGCAGTGCTAGGTGGAAGGAGACGCTGGTGGCTCTAGCAGCAGCTCATGCCATGTTAACTTACAGTGTGCTTGTCCATGAAAAGTCCTATGAGATGATGTTAAGACTGGCAATTTCAAACTCCCTCCAACCTGACAGCATCTTCTTCTCTCAGTCCTCCACACAGGAAAGCAGGACTCATCATTTTTCTCTGGTAGATTTTGCTTAGCCACCTATCAGTCTGATTAAGCTTGCTAAGGTAAAAATCTGCATTTTAAAACACATATAATATCCATTTCTAACATCATGGCCTTTTAGATCATAAGCCCACCCTTAGAAGCAACGTAGAAAGAGGCTAACTCATCCCCCACATGGATCACTTCTCTATGTTATTATTGAGCACCATTGCTACAGTGTGAGCTCTTTCACGAGCATTCAAATGTAAAAGAAATAAACTACACTCTGGCAAAAATTCATCCTTGTAACTCTTCTCACAAGTTCTTCAATCATGTTCTTTCTAATTCTTTGACCATCTGGTCAGCCCGTCAGGCTAACAATGTAGAATTATATCTTGTGTCTCATCCCCTTCCAGGGAGAGAAGATAATCACAACTTTGAGTTGTGTCACTGAGTACTCCCCTCCCAGCTGCCTTTTGGGTGATAATTCTGAGAGGCACAATACTTCTTTATCAGACACAAGCAGCTGTCAACATGTTATGAAGAAAAACAACAACAAATGGGTCAACTTGCCAAAATGAACATCCTGTGAGGCACAGGCGTGGGATAAGAGAGTCAGCATTTTAGATGAAAACTTTCTCATACAACTGCTCATGCTTCTAGGACTGATTTGAGTTCACTATACTTTGTGCATGTCCTCTGATGAGGGAGAAATTTTGCTATAGCACACAAGAGACTACCAGTGTTCTACCTTCCAAGACCATTATTTCACTGGGACACAACAAAGTCCCAAACGAAGTCTTGATTTTCCAGAACTCAAATCTGAAGAAACATGGCTTATAACCATTTCTGGTATCAAAAATTATCAAGCATATCTCAGTTGCAGATGACAAAAATGTCTCAAACTATTTTAAGGAGAATGAGCTACTTACAACACTGTTAAAACAATGAAAAAACGTGTCCTAATCTCTGCCTCATCCTAGGAATGGCTCCTAGAATAACATGGCTGAACTGTGCTGACAAGGCAAATGATTTCTTTTTAAAATCAGGAATCTGGACATCATCAAAATACTATCATAGGACTGAGCTCCAGGAACAGGGCTGAAAAGATCAGAAAGTTACTGATAGAACTGTCAGCTCTAGTTTATCTAAGATATCAACTAGCAAAATGAATTGCACAAACTATCAGCTGTTGCCCCACTTAACTCACTTTAATCAAGATATTAAGGGGGTAGAGAAATATCAACAACCTCAAATATGCAGATACAACCACCCTAATGGCAGAAATCAAAGAGGAACTAAACAGCCTCTTGGTGAAAGTGAAAGAAGAGAATGAAAATGCTGGCTTAAAAATCAACATTCAGAAAACAAAGATCATGGCATCCAGTCCCATCACTTCATGGCAAATAGGTGGGAAAACAGTGGAAACAGTGACAGACTTTATTTTGGGGGAGGGGCTCCAAAATCACTGCAGATGGTGACTGCAAACATGAAATTAAAAGATGCTTGCTACTTGGAGGAAAAGTTTTGACCAACTTAGACAGCATATTAAAAAGTAGAGATATTACTTTGCCAAGAAAGGTCCATATAGTCCAAACTATGGTTTTTCCAGCAGTCATGTATGGATGTGAGAGCTGGACCATAAAGAAGCCTGAACATCAAATAATTGATGCTAGAAGACTCTTGAGAGTCCCTTGGACAGCAAGGAGACCAAACCAGTCCATCCTAAAATCAATTCTGAATATTCATTGAAAGGTCTGATGCTGAAGCTTCAATACTTTGGTCACCTGATGCAAAGAGCTGACTCACTGGAAAAGACCCTGATCTTGGAAAGACTGAGGGCAGGAGGAGAAAAGGGTGACAGAGGATGAGATGGTTGGATGGAATCACCTACTCAAAGGACATGCTGCGTGTGCTTAGTCACTCAGTTATGTCCAACTTTTTGTGATCCCATGGACTGTAGCCTGACAGACTCCTCTGCCCTTAGGGATTCTCCAGGCAAGAATATTAGAGTGAGTTGCCATACACTCTCTCAGGGGTGTCTTCCCCCACCCAGGGATCAAACCCAGGTCTCCTTTACCATCTGAGCCACCAGGGAAGCCTATGGGCAAATTCGGGGAGATGGTGAGGACACGGAAGTTTGGCATGCTGCAGTCCATTGGGTTGCAAAGAGTCGGACATGACTTAGTAATTGAATAACAACCACCACTTAACTCAGCATCAAAATCAAGTATGTGACTACATTTTACTGGTGGAATCTAAGCTTTAACTGGAATATTTGCTGAAATCTTGGGAAATAGTCTTTATTTTGTTAGTTTCTACACTAAAAATACCAAGAAAGTGAAGGTGAAGGTCGTTCAGTTGTGTCTGACTCTTTGTGACTCCATGGACTGTATAGTCCATGGAATTCTCCAGGCCAGAATATTGGAGTGAGTAGCCTTTCCCTTCTCCATCGGATCTTCCTGATCCAGGAACTGAACCAGGGTCTTTGCATTGCAGGCAGGTTCTTTACTAATTGACATATGAGGAAAGACCAAAAATACCAGATAGTGGTGGTGGTTTAGTCACTAAGTCCAACTCTTGTGACCCCATGGACTGTAGCCCACCAGACTCCTCCATCCATGGGATTTTCCAGGCAAGAATACTGCAGTGAGTTGCCATGTCCTTCTCAAGTGATCTTCCTGACCCAGGAATTGAACCCAGGTCCCCTGCATTGCAGGTAGATTCTTTAGGAGGATATTGTAAAATATCTTGATTAAGACAGACTTCTGAACCTACAGCAATCAGTGGCAAGCTGGAACTCAGGTGAAGACATGATCCTGCCTTTCACCCAGAAGAGAGATTCTAAGAATGGGATGATGATGAGAGAAAATTGGTCACATATCTGTGTTCAAGTCACGGCACTCTGCACCTAAGCAGATCCCTTCCCATCTATATCATTGCTTTATTTTCATATATATTATTAATCATTTAGACAAGGCAATTTTTAAGTATCTAACTTACTTTAACATATTCTAGCATTTGGGGAACATCTGCTAAAAAGAAGAGTTCTGGGATTTGGAGGTTTTCTATTCTTTACAACAGATTTGTTTTGGCCTGGGAAGGAAGATTAGAGAGTATGCATATGTGTTAGTAAGAAAATGTTAAATTTATTAAGATTCAGTAAGAGTAGCATAAACATTCGACTAAAAATTTATTTTAAAAGTATAAGGAAGAAAAATAGGAAAGAAAAAGTATTATTATGCCTCAGAAAATGAAGCAGTTGCCTGGAGCTAAGGAGAAAAATGCATCTAGACACAAGGGACAAGCTTTATGAAATAACTAACTTGAAATACAAAAATGTGCCAAAATACATATTTAGGAACACAGTAATGAAAACATTGCAGCAAATGCTGTGAAAGGCTTCGAGAGTTAATACACCCTATATCTTTATTTATTTTTATTTTCTAATCTCCAGCTTTTAGTGCTCTGCCTGTGAAACATTTTATAGCAATTAATCATGCAAGATTTTATTTCTAAGGGAGAAAAAAGGAACAAAACAAGCTGTCAGAATCACATGCTCCCAATTCACAAAAATATCAGGGCCAGCATGTCATTAATCAGGTGATCTAAATCTTAGCCTATTTTAATTCTTAGAAATAGGGAAAGAAGAAACTAGGAGAAATTGAGAAAAAGGAATGACAAACATGGAGAGGAAAGGGAAGAGAAGGGGAAGAAGAACCAGGAGCAGAAGGAAAAAGGAAAATAGGAGGATAAAGGGGTAGAAGAAAGAAGGAAAGATAAAGATGTAGAGGAAGAAAAAGTGAAGGAGAAAGTGAGATGGGGGAACTGAAGGGAGAGAAGGAGGAAGGAGACTGGAGAATTAGAAGAAACAATATTAACAGTAGCTCCAACATCCATTGTTATTCCAAATCGATGTGAATTTTCAAAATCAGCTGTATTCTTCCTTTTCTTTTCAGTGGCTAAATATCCCCCAGATGCAGCAAAAAGGCTGTTCCTGCTTTCTGAGCTCAATTGCCCTGATCATGTATTTTGTTGTTGTTTAGTCTCTGAGTTATGTCTGACTCTTTGTGACTTCATAGCCTGTAGCCCACCAGGCTCTTCCGTTCATGGGATTTCCCAGACCAGAATACTAGAGTGGGTTACCATTCCCTTCTCCAGGGGATCTTCCTGACTCAGGCATCTAACCCATGTCTCTTGCAACAGCAATTGTGTTCTTGATCTACTAGAGAGGTCAAGATCATGTTTTAGTGTACACTTAAATTTTTTTGTAGTTGGAAAGACTTTTTGAAAGTATGGTATGTGCATATGTGTGTATGTATGAGTCACAGAGAGACAGATTGACTGAAATTGATAGAACATAAATCTTGCATTCTGAAACTATCTTTTGATATTTGTAACTGATATTTTAAAGCTGAAAAGAATTAACTGTGCTATACCTCATAGAATTGTTTATCAATATTTATCAAGGCATTAATCATACACTTAAAAGAGCTAAAATTTACCATTTGATTTCCAGAAAAGAGATAGATTGGTTAAAGTCAGAATGAAGTAACCTCTACTCACTAATACTAGTATAACCAGATCTTTCTTTATAATTCTCCCTTCAACAAAATATCTCATCTTTTCAGGAGACTGTCCTGTCTCACACAAACCCCACCAGTTCGTTTTACTTGTGAAAATAAAAATATACTAACATGACAGAAACGAGAGTAATTCTAACTTTTAATATGTTTCTATATATAATCATCCAGACAGGCTATTATTCTAAGACATTTGCTGTTTATTTTGTTCTTTCTGTTTTCTATTTACTCTGATGAATTGAGTAAGAATAATAAAGGTAAGGCTGTTGATTCAAGACTCTGAACCACAGAAGTGGATGTCAATCATGCAGTGAATCTGGTCTTTATCTAATCATTGTCATTCAAGTTTCAGATGTATAATATATTGTACATAAAGAAAGCCAATGATTACTATGATTATTTCAAATGACAATTAAAACGTTGCATTTTGATTCTGTGTAGATATGAAAATGTCTTAAATTGAGTGTTCATCCGAGCAGTTAAAGCTAAAATGATCTATAACCTCATATTCTGTTCCTTTAACTGTAACAGAGGGAAACAGTTGAAAATTGAGAACACTTGATATATGAATTTTGACACTAATTTTTTTCCTGTAAAATAAAATATATTTCTGACATGGGATTTTCCTTTGCTTTCTTTAAATATGTTTTTTAAAAAGAAGTTAGTGGTTTATTTTGCTCCCACATAAATATGTATTCAGAGGAAAGTCATCTACGGCTTGTATGCACAGGGACCACAATATTTCCAGTTCATTGCTTTGTCATTCCTGGCATGTCTCTCTCATCCTCATGGTTTAGGGAAGCACCTGCATATAGAAGGGAGTAAAATAAAGAAGAAAGAATAAAAGGAGTAGATGCTTCCTCTTTTTTTTTTTTTCCTTTCTTTAAGGTTTCTGGAAACTGTAATGAGACACTTCCAGTTACTTTACATTAGCCAAAATTCTGCCATATACCGACACTCAATTGAAAAGGAATGTGAGAAATGTGGTCACCATTCTGGATAGCCATGTTCCTAGCAGCTACATCACACTGGAAGAGGAATAGCATATTAAAGACATCTACATTCCCCTGTCATATTTTCTCATTTTCTTTTCCTTTTAGAGTAACATTCCTTTTATTTCCTCATTTCCCAAATGTAATCTTTAACTTTCTAATCCCAGAGTCTCTGCTAACAGAAGAAATAGGAAACCCTTTGGCATTTTATGAAACTCTTAAAGATTAGTATTTTATGTGGTAGATTTTTAAAGTGATGATATTGCCTATAATTTTCTTGAGTATGTAGTTATTTTTAGTAGTTGTAAGAATGAGATCAAATCCAACTGTTGTAAAGTGACTAAAATTTTGTTGTCTTTCAACATGTACTCTTAGCGCATAATCTTATATATCACAATGCAATTTATTACCAAAGCACTTTGGTGACATGAGGTTTTATTTGGTATACTGCATTGATCAAAACTATACTTTCTTATCTTGGTAAGGTATTATTACTTTCCTGTTACACAAATATCAAGCTTGATTAGGTGAATTGCTTCATGAAAAATGTTATTGGAAGTGACATGTCTCTTCTGAGCAGAAACCTTAGAAATTAGCACATGATTCACCTGTTCTCTTTTTATTCTGCATGATTACCAGCATTGCCAGATAGGGGTGGATCTGCATGGATCCTGAGCAAAGACAATGTGAGGCAGAACTGCATTTGATCTGGGCTTAATGTATCATCATCTTGCCTATCTTAACTTTAAAAATCATTATTTATAAATTTTAGGATTTCTCAAACCCACTCATCTTGCCAGCCAACTGAATCCTTGCTTTTCATTGAAAACTTTGAATTCAATTCAGTTTTGAATTCAAAATGCTCTCTACAACACAGAATAAAATCTATACCTCAAAAAAATGATAAAACTTGTTTGAAGCTCAAAACTCTTGTAAGAGTTCTCTCTTCTGCCCCAAAGCCAGTTTCCCTGACCTAAATATGTCAGTTCTTCCCTGTAACTTAGGTCTCATTGCAAATGTACTTGGCCCATGTCTCTAAAAAAGAATCCCCCTTCTATCTGAATCTCAATCCCATAACTATTTGCTTCATGTCACCAACCAACAACATTCTGTTTAATTTGAGATTTTTTTTTTTATTTTATGTCTCTTCTCACTAGTCTCTAAGCAAAGGAAAAATGTCATTTATTGCCTGGAATGAAGTGGATAAGTCATAAATGTTTGTTGAGTAAATGGTTAAGATGAGATAGGACACAATTTGAATGAGATGAATCTGACTAGAAACTCCTACTATTAATTCAAAAGAAAAATAATGGATAACAAAGTAATTTCTTGCTTTTCAGAGTAAAACTAAAAAGATCATCACTTGGATAAATCTATCATCATTGTCTTCAACTATATCATCATCCATGAATGTTCAAATGCATATTAAAGTAGATGATAATTCCACCATTCTATAGCAATTGAAAATTCATGTTTATGGTGCACTTGGAACTCTGAAATGCTGAGGAACATTATCAGTTAGAGAGAACTGTGATCAAATTCAGCAGTAAAAATTCATGTGAGCTAACCGTTCATTGTTCTGGCTAATGGAGGCAGTTTACATAAATATATCAACTAGGGAAGCCTCATTTACTGTCAGAATCCTGAGATTCTACATTTGGTCTCTCAATATCCAATTTAAAATATCCTCTTTTCAATGTATAATGAAAAGGGAGGATTTAAATTCAGCTGACCACAGGAAGGCTGGTTGTCCAAGAGCAACCTCTTGGTTGATCCAAACAATGACAATTTAGACTACAGTTGTTTGATAATGGGGCCTCTGTGATTTATGAAAATGAGTTTAAAAGAAAATCTTATTTCTCTTAGAGGGGCCACATAAAACCATTTTTGATCATCCAAAATTTTATATAATGGGAAATTTTATTTCATAAAATTAGATACAGCATTCTGGAGAGAATGCTTGTGTATAACCTTTTTTCTTCACTGAGAATAACATTATTTTACATAATTAGCAGCTATAAATGTTAACTGACTTACTAATGCTGACTTTTTCAGTTCTGTCACTAACTTTCTACCAGCAATATTTCCCCTTCATCAGCTAAACTAATTGAATCCAACAAAATATAAGCAAGATTCTTACAGTTAAAACTACAAAACATGTCACATGTTCTACAGAAGTGATAAAATTTCAGTCAAAATCTCAACAGGCGGCTTTTTGTTGGTAAACAGTGGTTATCCAATTTAACATACGTATAGAAAAGGGAAAGGTCCTAAAACAGGAAAAGTAACCTTTCAAAGAATAACAAGGTTGTAGAATCACTTGTATCAGATTTCAATACTGATTACAAAGTTATACCCATCATGACACCGTGGCATTGACATGAAATTAGACAACAATGGAACAGAAAATCCAGAAATAACATTCCTATTTACAGTGTTCATTATTTTTCAAACCAAAGCCCCAAACAAATTCAATGAAAAGAAATTATATTTTCAACAGATGATGTGACACACTAGAATAAATTTGCAAGGAAAAAGTAAACTTCAATCATACTTCTACCATACAATAATTATCTCACAATGGACTGTAGACACAGGAAGTAAAGCTAAAGCTGCAGATCTTCTAAGAAAAACATAATTGAGAACTTGGGTTTAGCGAAGATAACTTAGAGGAGATGTGAAATGTACTAACTGTTAAAAGTAACTGATAAACAGGACTTCATCAAAATTAAACACTTTAGCTCATGAAAAGACAATAGATAAGAAACAAAAAGGAAAGATCAGTCAGGAAGATATTTTGGTACATATACTTACGGAATGGTATAGAGACTGTATAATGTAGTTTAACAAATTAGAAGTAATTAAAAGACAATTGGCTCATAAAAATTGAGTAAGGGAGAGAAGATTAAAAAGTTATAAAAAAAGATATATGAATGACCAATAAACATGGCATGACCTGGAAATTTCATTTCCAGATATTTTATTGTAGAGAAATTAAGACCTATATTCACAAAAAGGTATATTCACAATTTCCATAACAATATGAACTTAACACTGAAAATTAACAAGACTAACTAAATCATATAGCAAGATAAATGACCACTATCCTCAACATGAGGATGAATAAACACACTATACAATATTCTTGCAATGATATGGTATTTTTAAAAGAATAAAATACTAGCATGTAGAACAACATAGATGAATCTCAAATACATTATATTGAGTGAAGGAAGCCAAATACACCACCCCCAAAACAAAAGTTACCTTGGGACTCCATTACATGAATGTCAATAACAGATGAAATTAACATATGGTGATAAAAATAAAAGTTGGAGATGCGTGGGGGGAAGATAGGGAGTTTGGGGCTGACATACACACACTGCCATATTTTAAATGGATAACAAACAAGGACCTACTGTATAATGCAGAGAGCTCTGCTCAGTATTATGTAACAACCTAAATAGGAAAATAATTTGAAAAAGAATAGATACATATGTCCCACAAGGGCTTCCCTTGTGGCTCAGATGGTAAAGCGTCTGCCTACACTGCAAGAGACCTGGGTTCGATCCCTGGGTCAGGGAGATCCCCTGGAGAAGGCAATGACAACCCTCTCCAGTACTCTTGCCTGAGAAACCCCATGGACGGAGGAGCCCAGTAGGCTACAGTCCACGGGGTCACAAAGAGTCAGATATGGCTGAGCGACTTCACTTCACTTCAGATACATATATAACTAAATCACTTTGCTGTACCCCTGAAGAACATTATTAATCAACTGTACTCCAATATAAAATAAAAATTAAAAACAAAGAGTCATTTCTTATACACATTGGAATTGACTGAATGAGGGGCATAAAAATTTTCTGGAATGACAGAAATCTTTCCTAGTTTTACTGTGTTGTTGGTTACTTGGTACATTTTTGTGTCAGTATAATCAAGTTTAAGGGACATCTAGTTCCACATAAGGAGCTTGGAAATCACCATGCTGCCCTAAGAAGTAAAAAACTGAACACACTGAAAAAAACAACCCATCTTAAATCCATAAGAGAAGTGAGATCACAGCACAGACACGCTGCAAACTTAAAAAATGTTGTGGATGTGTTGACTGCTCCACTGACTATTCCCTGTCTGTTGCCCTCTGCTAGGGCTTTCTCGTGTTCACTGAGACACAGCAATATCGAAAGTAGGCCAATTAACAACCCTCCAGTGGCCTCGAAGTGTTCGAGTGGAAGGAAGTATTGCATGTCTCTCACTTCAAATCAACAACTTAGTGAGGAAGGCAGGTCAAAAGCTAAGATCGGCTGAAAGGTAGGCCTCTTACACCAAAGAGTTAGCCATGTTGTGAATGTAAAGAAAAAGCTCCTGAAGGAAATTAAAAGTGCTACTCTGGAGAACACACAAATGATAAGGAAGTGAAACAGTTTACTGCTGATAATGAAAGTTTTAGTGGTCTGTATAGACAGTTCAACTAGCTACAGCATTCCTTTAAGCCATAGGCTATCCAGAGCAGGGCCCTAATTCTATGAAGTCTGAGAGAGGTGATGAAGCAACAGAAGTTTAAAGCTAGAAGAGGCTGGCTCTTGTGTTTTAAGAAAGAAGCCATTTCCATAACATGGATTTTGAAAATGTTCTACTGTGAGTAAAAAACTATTAATATTAAACAACATGTGTGCTACAGAGAAATCATTCCTAAAGAGTCAATCAATATGGAAAATTTCACTCTTGTCTTAAGATACTGCCAGAGCCACTCCAACATTTAGCAACCAATACCCTGATCAGTCAGCAGCCATCAATCTTGAGTCTAGACCCTCCACCAGCAAAAATATTATAACTGGTATAACGTGTGAATGTTCAGTTGTGATGGTCAGCAATTTTAGCAATCAAGTATTTTTAAATTAAGACATGTACACATTTTTAGGCATAAAATATTGCACACTTCATAAACTACAGTGTAGTTTTGATTTTTTTAATTGATGTGCTTATTTTTGACGGTGCTGCACATGAGCTGTCTCTAACTGTGGTGAACTGGGGCTACTCTCTAGCTGTGGTGCACAGGGCTCTCATTCCGGTGGCTTCTCTTGTTGCAGAGCACTGGCTGTAGGGCTCGCGGAGCTCAGTAGTGGCAGCATGTGGGGTCAGAAGTTGCATTTCCTGGACTCTAGAGCACAGGCTCAATTGTTGTGGTGCACAGGCTCAGCTGTTCCATGGCACCTTAGGGATTTAACCCTCCCATGTCTCCTGTATTGGCAGGTGGATTCATTACTACTGAGCCACTAAGAAAGCCTTTGCTTCTATTATACTGTTAAAATGGTATAACAGGGGAAATGAAAAAAGATGGCGGAGGAATAGGATGGGGAGAACACTTTCTCCCTCACTACTTCATCAAAAGAACATTTCAACGCTGAGCAAATTTCACAAAACAATTTCTGGCTGCTGGCAGAGGACATCAGGCATCCAGCAAAGCAGATCATTGGTTTCAAAACCAGGTAGGAATTAATATAAAGGACGAAGGTAGAGACAAAGGAGGGAGGGAGGGAGCCCCGTCACGGGAAAGGAATCCCGTCCCAGGAAGAGACTCTTAAAAGAGAGGTTTCCTAAAATTGGGGAACTTTCTCACAGCTGTGCATGGGGCGAGCCCTGGAAGCACAGAGGGCAACATAACAGGAAGGAAGAATAAATAAGTAATTAAAACCAACAGATTAAGAATTCAACAGTATAACCCCCAGCGGATAAGCAGCGCAAACGCCTGCCTCTGACAGCAGTGGGGGTTGGGCAGGGAGGAGCGCGCCAGCGACAGTGCTTTCTAAAGAATTGGGCCACGGGAGACGTAGGCTGCAGGGTTTTTCTCGAGAATCAGGGCGTAATAGGGCCAGAATCGGGTCCGTGCGTGGCTAGAACGAACTATCTTGGACTAGCAAACCAGACTGTGGGATAACTAACACTCAAAATGCTCGAACATAAGTCACCGACAGGCCCGCACACAGAACAAAGGATGGATTGGAAATAGCCGGCTGCAGACCATCCCCCTCCGGTGACAGGCAGCCAGAGCCTTAAGTGCTGGAAGGGGGCAATCGCAGCTCAAGAGAGACATTACCTACCAAATTGCAAGCAGTTTTCTTTGCTATTGAGACTTCTGGGGGCTCTGGACAGTCATCATCTGCCTGAGAAAGAGCCCTGGTGGAGCTCCCAGAAAATTGAGTGACGCCAAAAGCCCAGAAGTCGCAGCAATAGGGCGTGCCAAACTCCCTAGCTACTTGGACCTGGGAAGGGCACAAAGCCCAGACTCAACCAAATCCGAGCCTTGGAGGGCTTCCTGAGCGCCAAACCTGAGTGGCTTTGACCAGGGAGGTGCATGAAGCCTTGGGCAGGCCCCACACGGTTACCCCGCAGAATGAGAGGGAGGCAAGCCCAGTGCAGAATCCACCACCACCCTCCCTGTGTCAAGACGGAAATCAAACATGGAAGAGACCAGCAAACAGAGGAAGTCAAACAGAGGGAGCTGCCTTGGTAGCAACCCCACACAGTCCACAACAACAGAGAAAGCGCCAGATATACCGTTACTACTTTTATGATCAAATTTTTTTTGGGGGATGATGTGGAAGCGTGATCTTTTTTTTTTAAGAATTTTTTTCTTTATTTAAAATTTTTTTTATTTCTTATTTCTTTTCTTTTTTGTCTTTTTTTCTAAACTTGCTTAAATTTTTAAGTCTTCTATATTTCTATTATTTTTATAACCTAATATTACTTTTCAAAAAAAAAAACCCTATCTTTAAATCAAATGCCATATATAGTCCTACTGGTGGTGGAAGTTGTCTTTTAATAATTCTGGAGTCTTTTATTTTATTTTATTTCATTTTCCCTATTTTTTTTAATTTTTCTCTCCTTCTTCTTCTTTTCTTTAATATTTTATCTTTGAAAATCCAATCTCTACTCCAGATTTTTAATCTCAGCATTTTGGTATTTGTTGCCAATTTTGTACTTTTAAAAACCTAATCTTCAGTATCCAATTTTACATGAGTGCTAGATTACTGGCTTGACCACTCTCTCCCTCTTTGGAATCTCTCTTTTCTCCACCAGGTGGCTTCTGTGTCTTCCCTCCCCCCTCCTCTTCTCTACCCAACTCTATGAATCTCTGTGTGCTCGAGCAGGTGGAGAATTCTCAGGGAACTGGTCACTGGCCAGAACTGTAGCCCTCCTTTGCATCTCCCTCTTTTAACCTCCTGCCCACTTCTATCTACTTCCTCCCTCTCCTCTTCCATGTATAACTCTGTGACCACCTCTGAGAGGTCCAGACTTTGGAGTGCACACAAGAAAGTGGTAACAGGCTAGCTTGCTTTTTGCTCTTTGGATTCCACCTCATCCCATTCCACTCACCTCTAACTACCCCGTCCCTCTTCTCTCCTCCAAGTAACTCAGCGATCCTCTAGGGATGACCCTCAAGGTGGAGAAACCTATCATCATTAACCTAGATGTTTTAACATTAGTGCTGAATAGATGGAGAAATCATGAGGCTATTGTAAAAATAAATCTGAAAACCAGAATCAGGAGGAATAAGTCCAAATCCTGAGATCATCAAAGAATTCCTGAATACAGGGAACATTATCCAATAAGAGCTCATCAAACACCTTCATACCTACACTGAAATTGAGCACCACCCAAGGGCCAACAAGTTCCAGAGCAAGACATACCACGCAAATTCTCCAGCAACACAAGAACAAGCCCCTGAGCTTCAATACACAGGCAGCTCCAAATACTCCAAAACCATTGACATCTCATAACCCATTACTTCACATGTCACAGCACTCCAGAGAGAGGAAATCCAGCTCCACCCACCAGAACTCCAACACAAGCCTCCCTAATCAAGAAACTTTGACAAGCCACTGATATAAGCAAACACAGAGAGGAAGCTCTATAATAAAGAGAATTCCACAAATTCCCATAATATAGAAAAGCCACCCCAAACGCAGCAATATAACTGAGATGAAGAGACAGAGGAATACCCAGCAGGTAAAGGAACAGGAGACATGCCCACAAAACCAAACAAAAGAGGAAGAGATAGGGAATCTACCTGAGAAAGAATTCCCAATACTGATAGTGAAAATGATCCAAAATCTTGAAATCAAAATGGAATCACAGATAAATAACCTGGGGTCAAGGATTGAGAAGATGCAAGAAAGGGTTAACAAGGACCTAGAAGAAATAAAAATGAGTCAACATATAATGAATAATGCAATAAATGAGATCAGAAACACTCTGGAGGCTACAAATAGTAGAATATCGGAGGCAGAAGATAGGATTAGTGAAATAGAAGATAGAATGGTAGAAATAAATGAATCAGCGAGGGGAAAAGAAAGACGAATTAAAAGAAATGAGGACAACCTCAGAGACCTCCAAGACAATATGAAACGCTCCAACATTCGAATTATAGGAGTCCCAGAAGAAGAAGACAAAAAGAAAGACCATGAGAAAATACTTGAGGAGATAATAGTTGAAAACTTCCCTAAAATGGGGAAGGAAATAATCACCCAAGTCCAAGAAACCCAGAGAGTGCCAAACAGTATAAACCCAAGGCGGAACACCCCAAGACATATGCTAATCAAACTAACAAAGACCAAACACAAAGAACAAATATTAAAACCAGCAAGGGAAAAACAACAAATAACACACAAGGGGATCCCCATAAGAATAACTGCAGATCTTTCAATAGAAACTCTTCAGGCCAGGAGGGAATGGCAAGACATACTTAAAGTGATGAAAGATAATAACCTTCATCCAAGACTACTGTACCCAGCAAGGATCTCATTCAAATATGAAGGAGAAATCAAAAGCTTTACAGACAAGCAAAAGCTGAGAGAATTCAGCACCACCAAACCAGCTCTCCAACAAATACTAAAGGATAGACTTTAGACAGGAAACACAAAAAGGATGTATAAAACCGAACCCAAAACAATAAAGTCAATGGCAACAGGAGCATATTTATCAATAATTACCTTAAATGTAAATGGGTTGAATGCCCCAACCAAAAGGCAAAGACTGGCTGAATGGATACAAAAACAAGATCCCTATATATGCTGCTTACAAGAGACCCACCTCAAAACAAGGGGCACATACAGACTGAAAGTGAAGGGCTGAAATAAGGTATTCCATGCAAATAAAGATCAAAAGAAAGCAGGAGCAGCGATACTCATATCCGATAAAATAGACTTTAAAACAAAGGCTGTGAAAAGGGACAAAGAAGGCCACTACATAATGATTAAAGGATCAATCCAAGAAGAGGATATAACAATTATAAATATATATGCACCCAACATAGGAGCACCGCAATATGTAACACAATTGCTAACAGCATGAAAGGGGAAATTAATAATAACACAATAATAGTGGGAAACATTAATACCCCACTCACACCTATGGACAGATCAACTAAGCAGAAAATTAACAAAGAAACGCAAACGTTAAACGATACAATTGACCAGTTAGACCTAATTGATATCTTTAGGACAGTTCACCCCAAAACAATGAATTTCACCTTTTTCTCAAGTGCACATGGAACCTTTTCCAGGATAGATCACATCCTGGGTCATAAATCTAACCTTGATAAATTCAAAAAAATTGAAATTATTCCAAGCATCTTCTCTGACCATAATGCACTAAGGTTAGATCTCAATTACAGGAGAAAAACTATTTTAAATTCCAACATTTGGAGGCTGAACAACACCTTTCTGAATAACTAACAAATCACAGAAGAAATCAAAAAGAAATCAAAATATGCATAGAAATGAATGAAAATGAAAACACAACTACACAGAACCTGTGGGACACTATAAAAGCAGTGCTAAGAGGAAAGTTCATAGCAATACAGGAATACCTCAAGAAACAAGAAAGAAGTCAAATAAATAACCTAACTCTA
Source organism: Nanger dama (assembly GCA_917880005.1). Classification (NCBI taxonomy): domain Eukaryota; kingdom Metazoa; phylum Chordata; class Mammalia; order Artiodactyla; family Bovidae; genus Nanger; species Nanger dama. The sequence continues at coordinate 100,114,294 of CAKJTW010000001.1, forward strand.
CACCTAAAGCAAATAGAAAAGGAAGTGAAGAACTTAGATTAAAAATTTAAGCTCAGGAGGCAAGGCCATAGCCTCCCAGAAAATAGTTTTCTCCTTATCGGGAGGCAAGGACATAGCCTCCCAGAAAATAGCTTTCTCTGTTTCAACTTAGTTGCTCTCTGTAAGTTTTCCCACCAATCAAGCGTATCCCCCGCACCTATGGCCTCTACTTCAATGTATCCCATAACCCGACTCCATCCCCACCTGCCTGTGATTTTTTGTATAAAAACCCCTCACTACTGACACTAGGGGTTCCCTCTTCCCCAGGAGGAGGCTGAACCCCGGCCGGCTTAAATAAATCCTCTTGCTTATTGCATTGAATTCGAGCCATTGTGGTCTTTGGAGCGACAGGTCCTGAGAAAAGGCCGTGAGGTCTTACAGAAGAAATAGAGAACCCCAGAGTTAGTAGAAGGAAAGAAATCCTAAAAATTAGGGCAGAAATAAATGCAAAAGAAACAAAAGAGACCATAGCAAAAATCAACAAAGCAAAAAGCTGGTTCTTTGAAAGGATAAATAAAATTGACAAACCATTAACCAGACTCATCAAGAAACAAAGAGAAAAAAAATCAAATCAATAAAATCAGAAATGAAAATGGAGAGATTATGACAGACAACTCAGAAACACAAAGAATCATGAGACTACTATCAGCAATTATATGCCAATAAAATGGACAACTTGGAAGAAATGGACAAATTCTTAGAAAAAGTACAACTTTCCAAAACTGAACCAGGAAGAAATAGAAAATCTTAACAGACACATCACAAGCATGGAAATTGAAAACGTAATCAGAAATCTTCCAGCAGACAAAAGCCCAGGTCCAGACGGCTTCACAGCTGAATTCTACCAGAAATTTCGAGAAGAGCTAACACCTATCTTACTGAAACTATTCCAGAAAATTGCAGAGGAAGGTAAACTTTCAAACTCATTCTATGAAGCCACCATCACCCTAATACCAAAACCTGACAAAGACGCCACAAAAAAAGAAAACTACAGGCCAATATCACTGATGAACATAGATGCAAAAATCCTTAACAAAATCCTAGCAATCAGAATCCAGCAACACATTAAAAAGATCATACACCATGACCAAGTGGACATTATCCCAGGGATGCAAGGATTCTTCAATATCCGCAAATCAATCAATGTAATTCACCACATTAACAAATTGAAAAATAAAAATCATATGATTATCTCAATAGATGCAGAAAAAGCCTTTGTCAAAATTCAACATCCATTTATGATAAAAACTCTCCAGAAAGCAGGAATAGAAGGAATGGACCTCAACATAATGAAAGCTATATATGACAAACCCACAGCTAACATCATCCTCAATGGTGAAAAATTGAAACCATTTCCCCTAAAGTCAGGAACAAGACAAGGGTGCCCACTTTCACCACTACTATTCAATACCGTACTGGAAGTTTTGGCCACAGCAATCAGCAATCAGCAATCCTCTACATAGAAAATCCTAAAGACTCGACCAGAAAACAACTACAGCTAATCAATGAAAACAGTAAAGTTGTAGGATATAAAATCAACACTCAGAAATCCCTTTCATTCCTATACACTAATAATGAGAAAGTAGAAAAAGAAGTTAAGGAAACAATTCCATTCACCATTGCAATGAAAACAAAAAAATACTTAGGAATATACCTACCTAAAGAAACTAAAGACCTATATATCAAAAACTATAAAAACTGATGAAAGAAATCAAAGAGGACACTAATAGATGAAATATACCATGCTCATGGGTCGGAAGAGTCAATATAGTGAAAATGAGTATAATACCCAAAGCAATCTACAGATTCAATGCAATCCCTATCAAGCTACCAGTAGTATTTTTCACAGAACTAGATCAAATAATCTCAAGATTTGTATGGAAATACAAAAACCTCGAATAGCCAAAGCAATCTTGAGAAGGAAGTATGGAACTGGAGGAATCAATTTGCCTGACTTCAGGCTCTACTACAAAGCCACAGTCATTAAGACAGTATGGTACTGGCACAAAGACAGAAATATAGATCAATGGAACAAAATAGAAAGCCCTGAGATAAACCCACACACCTATGGATACCTTATCTTCGGCAAAGGAGGCAAGAATATACAATGGAGTAAAGACAGTCTCTTTAACAGGTGGTGCTGGGAAAACTGGTCAACCACTTGTAAAAGAATGAAACTAGACCTCTTTCTAACACCATACACAAAAATAAACTCAAAATGGATCAAAGATCTAAATGTAAGACCAGAAACTGTAAAACTCCTAGAGGAAAACATAGGCAAAACACTCTCTGACATACATCACAGCAGGATCCTCTATGATCCACCTCCCAGTATAATGGAAACAAAAGCAAAAATAAACAAATGGGATCTAATTGAAATTAAAAGTTTCTGCACAACAAAGGAAACTATAAGCAAGATGAAAAGACAGCCTTCTGAATGGGAGAAAACAATAGCAAATGAAACAACTGACAAACAACTAATCTCAAAGATATACAAGCAACTTATGCAGCTCAATTCCAGAAAAATAAATGACCCAATAAAAAAATGGGCCAAAGAACTAAATAGGCATTTCTCCAAAGAAGACATACGAATGGCTAACAAACACATGAAAAGATGCTCAACATCACTCATTATCAGAGAAATGCAAATCAAGACCACAATGAGGTACCATTTCACACCAGTCAGAATGGCTGCGATCCAAAAGTCTACAAGCAATAAATGCTGGAGAGGATGTGGAGAAAAGGGAACCCTCTTACACTGCTGGTGGGAATGCAAACTCGTACAGCCACTATGGAAAACAGTGTGTAGTTTCCTTAAAAATTGCAAATAGAACTGCCTTATGACCCAGCAATCCCACTGCTGGGCATACACACTGAGGAAACCAGAATTGAAAGAGACACATGTACACCAATGTTCATTGCAGCACTGTTTATAATAGCCCGGACATGGAAGCAACCTAGACGTCCATCAACAGATGAATAGATAAGAAAGCTGTGGTACATATACACAATGGAGTACTACTCAGCCCTTAAAAAGAATAAATTTGACTCAGTTCTAATGAGATGGATGAAATTGGAGCCGATTATACAGAGTGAAGTAAGCCAGAAAGAAAAACACCAATACAGTATACTGACACACATATATGGAATTTAGAAAGATAGTAATGATGACCCTGTATGTGAGACAGAAAAGGAGACACAGAGGTATAGAACGGACTTTTGGCCTCTGAGGGAGAGGGAAAGGGTGGGATGATTTGGGAGAATGGCACTGAAACATGTATATTATCATGTAAGAAATGAAGCGCCAGTCTAAGTTCAATACAGGATGCAGGATGCATGGGGCTGGTGCACAGGATGATCCAGGGAGATGATATGGGATGGGAGGTGGGAGGGGGCTTCAACATTGGGAGATCGTGTTCACCTGTCACTGATTCATGTCAATGTATGGCAAAACAAATACAGTACTGTAACGTAGAATAAAGTATTAAAAAAAAAAGGAAAAAGTGTCATAAAATTTGATTTGTGCTATTCCTTGTCAAACATTAAATTGCAGTGTTTAAACAAAAATATAAAAATAAAATAAAATGGTATAACAGTATGTTTGTGTTGGGAAAACCACTAGACCACTCAGGTACAACCTAAATCAAATTCCTTATGATTATACAGTGGAAGTGAGTAATAGATTTAAGGGACTAGATCTGATAGAGTGCCTGATGAACTATGAATGGAGGTTCGTGACACTGTACAAGAGACAGGGATCAAGACCATCCCCATGGGGAAAAAAAAATGCATAAAAGCAACATGGCTGTCTGGGGAGGCCTGCAAATAGCTGTGGAAAGAAGAGAGGCAAAAAGCAAAGGAGATAAGGAAAGATATAAGCATCTGTATGCAGGATTCCAAAAAATAGCAAGAAAAGATAAGAAAGCCTTCCTCAGCAATTAATGCAAAGAAATAGAGGAAAAGAACAGAATGGGAAAGACAAGAGATGTCTTCAAGAAAATTAGAGATAGCAAGGGAACATTTCATGCAAAGACGGGATCGATAAAGGGCAGAAATGGTATGTACCTAAGAGAAGCAGAAGATATTAAGAAGAGATGACAGGAATACACAGAAGAACTGTACAAAAAAGATCTTCACGACCAAGATAATCACAATGATGTGATCACTCACCTAGAGCCAGACATCCTGGAATGTGAAGTCAAGTGGGCCTTAGAAAGCATCACTACAAACAAAGCTAGTGGAGGTGATGGAATTCCAGTTGAACTATTTCAAATCCTGGAAGATGATGCTGTGAAAGTGCTGCACTCAAAATGCCAGCAAATTGGAAAACTCAGCAGTGGCCACAGGACTGGAAAAGGTCAGTTTTCATTCCAATTCCAAAGAAAGGCAATGCCAAAGAATGCTGAAACTACTGCACAATTGCATTCATCTCACATGCAATGGCTCCTCACTGCAGTACTTTTGCCTGGAAAATCTCATGGGCAAAGGAGCCTGGTAGGCTGCAGTCCATGGGGTTGCTAGGAGTTGGACACAACTGAGCAACTTCACATTCACTTTTCACTTTCATGCATTGTAGAAGGAAATGACAACCCACTCCAGTGTGCTTGCCTGGAGAATTCCAGGGACTGTGGAGCCTAGTGGGCTGCCATCTATGGGGTCGCACAGACTAAGACACGACTGAAGAGACTTAGCAGCATCAGCAGCACATGCTAGTAAAGAAATGCTCAACATTCTCCAAGCCAGGCTTCAGTAATACGTGGACCATGAACTTCCAGATGTTAAAGCTGGTTTTAGGAAAGGCAGAGGAACCAGAGATCAAATTGCCAACATTCACTGGATCATGGAAAGAGCAAGAGAGTTCCAGAAAAACATCTATTTCTGCTTTATTGACTATGCCAAAGCCTTTGACTGTGTGGATCACAACAAACTGTGGAAATTCTGAAAGAGATGGGAATACCAGACCACCTAACCTGCCTCTTGAGAAACCTGTGTGCAGGTCGGGAAGCAACACTTAGAACTGGACATGGAACAACAGACTGGTTCCAAATAGGAAAAGAAGTACATCAAGGCTGTATATTGTCACGCTGCTTATTTAACTTATATGCAGAGTACATCATGAGAAACACTGGGCTGGAAGAAACACAAGCTGGAATCAAGATTTCTGGGAGAAATATCAATAACCTCTGATATGCATATGATACCACCCTTATGGCAGAAAGTGAAGAGGAACTAAAAAGCCTTTTGATGAAAGTGATGAAGAGAGTGAAAAAGTTGGCTTAAAGCTCAACATTCAGAAAACGAAGATCATGGCATCTGGTCCTATCACTTAACGAAAATAGATGGGGAAACAGTGGAAATAATGTCAGACTTTGGTTTTGTGTTTTTTTTGTTTGTTTGTTTTTGAGCTCCCAAATCACTGCAGATGGTGATTGCAGCCCTGAAATTAAAAGACGGTTACTCCTTGGAAGGAAAGTTATGACTAACCTAGATAGCATATTCAAAAGCAGAGACATTACTTTGCCAACGAAAGTCCGTCTAGTCAAGGCTATGGTTTTTCCAGTGGTCATGTATGGATGTGAAAGGTGGACTGTGAAGAACACTGAGAGCCGAAGAATTGATGCTTTTGAACTGTGCTGTTGGAGAAGACCCTTGAGAGTCTCTTGGACTGCAAGGAGATCCAACCAGTCCATTCTAAAGATCAGTAGTGGGAGCTCTTTGGAGGGACTAATGCTGAAGCTGAAACTCCAATACTTTGGCCTCCTCACGCAAAGAGTTGACTCTTTGGAAAAGACTCTGATGTTGGGAGGGATTGGGGGCAGGAGGAGAAGGGGACAACAGAGGATGAGATGGCTGGATGGCATCACTGACTCGATGGACGTTGAGTGTGAGTGAACTCCGGGAGTTGATGATGGACAAGGAGGCCTGGCGTGCTGTAATTCATGGGGTCACAAAGGGTCGGAAACGACTGAGTGTTTGAACTGAAGTATGTTCCTTCACCTAACAATTGAGAAATGCAAATGAGAAGGAAGATTAATGACTTGAGAAATGTAGCCTGGATCTTAAAGTTTGACATCCATAATGAACAGATCACCCTTAGGCATATTTTTCATCCTCTTCCCTATTTCTTACTTACCTCCCTTCTTTTTGTATACCCTACTTTGTTCCATGCCTGCAATGCAGCAGACCTGCATTTGATTCCTTGATTGGGAAGATCCTCTGGAGAAGGAAATGGCAACCCACTCCAGTATTCTTGCCTGGAAAATCCCCTGGACAGAGGAGCCTGGCTGGGTCGCAAAAGTCAGACACAACTTAATGACTAAACAACCACCACTTTGTTCCATGGGCATCTTACCAAAAAGCATACATTGGAAAAAAGAAAAAAACAATACAGTAAACAAACAAACAAAAAGAAAACAAGTTCAAGAAAACAAAAACAGACTTGTCTTTTCCAATAAACAGACTTTCTGGATCCAAAATTATTCTCCATTCTGCTATGAGGCCACATAATGATGCTCTCAACAGGAGGACTCTCAAAACAAGGCAGCTCTCACCACTTGCACATTTACAGTCAATTGTTGTTGTTCAGTTGCTCAGCTGTACTTACTTCAAATCCCATATGTTTAAGTAAACACTATGTAGATTAAAGGTTATTAATGTGAAACAAAGATGATTGTTTTTTGTAAAAACTAAGTGAAACTATTTAGCAACATAAGATAAATATATTAACATGATTTCCAAAATAGTCACAAGCCAGACCACAAGAAAAAATTGGGGCAAGATGGGGAGATTAATTATAAAAATCTCAATAAATTCTTCACTCCAATAGCTTCACTTTAAAAATTAAGACAGCAAACTACAGTTTAAGCAAAAACATCCTCTTTGAAATTCTAGTCAGTGAACCCAAACCAAAGAAAAAATGCTTTGTTCCATATCAAGTGATCAGCCAGTGTATGGTTTCTGAGAGCTGCTGTAACAAAGTACCACAAACCAGGTGGCAAAACGAAATTTTTTAAAAATGTATTCTGTTTTGTTTGTCCTCCACCCCCAGAGGCTATTAGTCCGAAACGAGATGTCGGTGTGTTTGGTTCCTTTGTGGAGGTGCTCAGGGGGAATGTGTGCCATGCTTCTGTCCTAGCCTCTGGAGGCTGCCAGCAATCCCTGATGCCCTTAATTTGTATCCTCCAAAATCTGTCTCCATCTGAACAGGTTTCCTTCCCCTCTTGTCTCTCAGTGTCTGATCTCACTTCTTCTTAAAAGGGTATTAGTCATAACTGAGTATGACCTCATCTTAATGAGATTCTGTCTTCAAAAACCCTATTTCTGCATAAGGTCCCATTCACGTGTTACGAATGGATGTGAATTTTTGAGGAAAATATTTCAACCCACTCCAGCTAAAAATCACATTTATACTTGTATTTTTTTTTTAACAGTTAATGCTTAAAGTATGCTTTTATAACTTTTATCATGATCATTAGTCTATGGGGTCGCAAAGAGTCGGACATGACTGAGCGACTTCATTTCATTTTATGATCGTTAAATTATTTTTCAATTAATCATATAACCACATCTCCCAACTGTATTATCTAAAAAAGAGTGAATGTTTTAGATCAGAAACAAACAAAATATATGGGACTATAATTGTCCTTACATGGGAGAGATAGGGTAAGTTATGTAATTTTTATTACATATCTAACCTTCCACCTCAACAAGAAAAAGAACTGAAAATAAAATCTAAGAAATAAAGAATATGGAAGAAAAAAAAGATAAAAGCAAAAAATGCAAGTACTAGAGATATTAAAAAGCAACTAAGCAACCAAATGATAAAATTCATTATTTGCAAAGGTGGAACAGGGTGTGGAGAAAAGGGAATTTGCCTATGCTGTTGGTGGGAATGTAAATTGGTGCAGTGAAAACAATATGGAGATTTTTAGCTTAAAAACTGAAAATAGAGTTGCCAAATGATCCAGCAATCTCACTCAAAGGCATATATTAGGAGAAAACACTAATTCAAAAGATACATGCACCCCAGTGTTTATAAGAGCACTGTTTATAATAGCCAAGACATGGAAGCAACTTAAATATTTATCAACACATGAATGGATAAAGCAGATGTGGTATACACACAGAATGGAATACTATTCAGTCATAAAAAGAATGAAATAATGCCATTTGCAGCAATACGAATGGAACTAGAGAGTGTCTCTGGGGTCGACAGAGTCGTACATGACTGAAGCGACTTAGCAGCAGCAGCAGCAGAGACTGTCATACTGAGTTAAGTCAGAAAGAGAAAGACAAAGATCATATATCACTCATATACAAAATCTACAATATTATTTTCATTCTTTTATCCTTTTATTTTTGTTATTATTCTTACTATTAGTACTACTGTTATGTCAAGTGCCAATGTGAACAGAGACCAAAAAAAAAAGACAGAAAAACAATTATAGTTCCTGAACCTAAGAAATGAAAACAGACTGTGACAAGTTATGATGACAGCAGCATCAACTCACTGCAACACAGTGACACTCGTACATTGAAAACTGATATCTTTCTGATCTATTGGTCACTCTTTTTTTAAACTTGAAAAACAGAAACAGGCTCACAAACTGAAAGCAAAAGGGAAAGGGGTTGTGGGGTGAATTAGGAGTTTGGAATTAGCAGAGACAGGCTGCTATATGTAAAATAAACAACAAGGTCCTAATGTACATTACAGGGAACTATATTCAATGGAAAAGAATATGCAAAATTATTTTCTTTCATATTATTTTCATGTTCAATTATATATAATTGAATCACTTTATACCAGAAACTAACACACTATAAATCAAGTATATTTCAATTTTTTTTTAATTTAAGCTGGTATTTTGTAAAGATTAATAAAATCTCTAAATGTTTAGCAAGACAAAAAGAAAATGCAACTTTAGTATCAGTGACATAAAAGAGTATAGTACACCTCACTACAGATTTAGTGACATCAAAAAGATAATATAAAATATGATAAATACCTTTCAAACAATAAACTTCAAAATTTATATAAAGTGGATGTTTCTCAAAAATAATATCCTCACCTTACTGGAGCTGACAGAGGAAGCTAAGTGGATTAATTTGGTGTCTGTTTTAAAAATTGAATATTACTAAAATCTATTGACCCAAAGAAGCCCCCTGGCAGAGAAAAATTCACCAATACAGTCTTCCAAATACTATTTAAGGGGGAAAAAGTAAGTTTACACAAACTCTTCCAGAGAATAGAAAAAGAGATGGCACTTAATATGTTTTATGAGAAAAGCATAAACTTCAAACCAAATCTACATAAGAATATCATCAGAGCACATTATTGAAAAGAAATCTCTTTTCTGACTATACATGGAAACGTCCCAAGTTCAATGTTTACAAAATGAAATCAACAATACAAAAAATTACATCATGACCAGGTGACATTTTTTCTAATAATTAAAATATTAATTTTATATTTTAAAACTAACATAATTCTCCATTAACACATAAAAGAAAATTCCTGTGATTGGCTAGGTAAAGGAAAGCAAAGTATAAAGTAAAATAAAACAAAATAAAACTAAACCTCCCAGCATCCTAGGACACAAGAGAACATTCTTAACCTGATAAAGACTATCTATGACATAAAAGCAATGAGAAACAAAACTACTGCAAACATCATTCCTAATGATAAAACGTTAAAAATTTCCTCTAGCTCGGTAAAAGCATCACTATTGCCTCTATATTCACCATTATTCTGGACTCTGTAGCCAGCATAATGACTTAAAAAATTTAAGACGCTTATAAGTACTCAAAGAAAAAACAGCTATTAACTTCACATAATTGTATACATAGATAAAATTTAAAAACTAGAGATATGCTTTTATAATTAATCCATAAATTTTCTGTAGTCCATAAATACAAAAGCATGTATGAATATATACATGTAACATTGTATATATAGTAAAATATAAAATGAAATTTTCATATTATTCACAATACTATCAAAAAAATAATAAAATAGAAATAGTTTGGGCTGACTATAAGAAAAGATGTGTAGTACCATAGCATTGAAAAATTTTCAAGAAAAAAGTTTAAGAGACAATTATTGATGGTAAGATATAGCTTTATTACAGAATGGGAGAAATATCAATAACCTCAGATATGCAGATGGTACCATCCTTATGGCAGAAAGTAAAGAGGAAGTAAAAAGCCTCTTGAAAGTGAAACAGGAGATTGAAAAAGTTGGCTCAAAGCTCAACATTCAGAAAACGAAGGTCATGGCATCTGGTCCCATCACTTCATGGCCAATAGATGGGAAAACAGTGGAAACAGTGTCAGCCTTTATTTTTTAGGGGCCCCCATATCACTGCAGATGGTGATTGCAGCTCTGAAATTAAAAGACGCTTACTCCTTGAAGGAATGTTATGACCAACCTGGATAGCATATTCAAAAGCAGAGATGTTACTTTGCCAACAAAGTTCCCTCTCGTCAAGGCTATGGTTTTTCCAGTAGTCATGTATGGGTGTGAGAGTTGGACTGTGAAGAAAGCTGAGCCCTGAAGAATTGATGCTTTTGAATTGTGGTGTTGGAGAAGACTCTGGAGAGTCCCTTGGACTGCAAGGTGATCCAACCAGTCCATTGTAAAGATCAGTCCTGGGTGTTCTTTGGAAGGAATGATGCTAAAACTGAAACTCCAGTACTTTGGCCACCTCATGCAAAGAGTTGACTCATTGGAAAACACTCTGAAGCTGGGAGGGATTGGAGGCAGGAAGAGAAGGGGACGACAGAGGATGAGATGGCTGATGGCATCACTGACTCGATGGACGTGAGTTCAAGCGAACTCTGGGAGTTGGTGATGGAAAGGGGAGGCCCGGCCTGCTGTGATTCATGGGGTCTCAAAGAGTCAGACACGACCGAGTGATTGAACTGAACTGAACTGAATATTAAATACTATTATATCACATCACAAAGAATTCCAGTTTTCCTACCACTGACCTTTATATTCTTGGCATATACTTTAATTCTACAAAGGCTGCAAATATACAATGGATTTTCATTATATTTGCTTTAAACAGTCAATGGTCTTTTAAAAACAGCTCTTTTCATCAAGCTTGAAGAAACTTTTTCAAATTTAAGTGTCTGTGCTGGCCTTAAAATTTTTCAACCTTCGATCTTGAAAATATCTTTATTTCACCTTTATTTTTGTAGAATATTTTATTTAGTATGAACTTCTAGGTTGACATTTTTCTTTCAGCACCTTCAAAGGTTTGCCTCACTTTATTCCAGTCTTCATAATTAGTCATCTTTTGCTGTTGTTGTTTGCCTGAATGTAATGTGTCTTTGGCTAATTTTAATATTTTTTTACCTTACCTTTGATTTGGTAACTTTGATTTTCAAAACTTTGATTCTGATGAGCTTGGTGCTGTGTGTGCAAGTGTGTTTAATCTTGCTCGGGGTTAGCTGTGGGTTGATACCTTTCACTAGTTCTGAAAATTGTTCAGCCACTATCTGTTCAAAATTTTCTTCTCCCCTTCCCTACTTTTTCTCATTACTGAGACTCCAATTACAAATAAGTTAGTAAATTTTTAGATTATATCATAGATATTGGACAGTTCTGCTCAGTTCTCTTTTACCCGTGTTTTTTTTTTTTTTCTCTCTCTCTCTCTCTCTTTGAAAAAGAGGAAAGTAGGGGTTTGTTTTGTAAACAAACTAAAGGGGTAGTTAGTTTTGTCCCTTTTACAGTGTAGCATTTATTAAGTCCACAGAATATATTTCTTATTTCTGATGCTGTACTTGTCTGTTCTGGTATTTCATTTTATTTTCTTATACTTCACATTTTTCTGTTAAAATTTCCCATTTACTTACTTATGCATTTTGCCACCTTTCTCCTAAATAATTTGCTATTACGAACCATAGTTATTTTAAAGTCCTTTTCTTATAAAGCTAATATCTAAAACATACACAGATTTACTTTTATTGACTGTTTTTCCTCTATTTTCTGATTCATATGCTCTTGTTTTGTTGCATATCTCATAAATTTTGTCATATATGGAACCTGTGTGTCAAAGAAAAATAAAGATTAAAATCAGTGACATTTAACCCAAGATAAAGGACATGTTTTTTTTCCACTATTAAGCTGCTTCAACGGAGAAGACAATGGCAACCCACTCCAGTACTCTTGCCTGGAAAATCCTATGGGCAGAGAAGCCTGGTGGGCTGTAGTCCATGGGGTGGCGAAGAGTCAGACACGACTGAGCGACTTCACTTTCACTTTTCATTTTCATGCATTGGAAAGGAAACGGCAACCCACTCCAGTGTTCTTGCCTAGAGAATCCCAGGGACATGAGAGCCTGGTCGGCTGCCATCAATGGAGTCACACAGAGTTGGACACGACTGAAGTGACTTAGCAGCAGCAGCAGCAGCAAGCTGCTTCAAGGCTGAAGAAACAATCAATACAGCATATGTTTCAGCTGGTTCTGAGCTTTGATGAAGATTTCATTAGATCAGCTTCACCACTGGCTTCTCAATATTTTGATTTGAGATCAGAATATTTCCTTCAGCTTGGCTTGCTATCTGAGCACTGGCCAAATTTCCAGAGATCTTTCTTTGAATTCTAGTTCAGAAGCTAAATTTCTGGATTGTAGGAGAGCCCTCTCTGCTTTTAGTCTAGATTTGACTCTTTAGGTGACTGGGGCCTTCTCTTTCCTCTCCAGCTCTGCCCCTCATTTTCCATCTTTGAGATACCTTTCTCCACCTTGCTGCACTGCTCCTAGCCTACCATGCATTCTGATTTCAACTAAATAAATGTCTTCCCTGCTGACTCAGATGGTAAAGAATCTACCTGCAATGCAGAAGACCAGGATTCGATTCCTAGGTGGGGAAGATCCCCTGGAGAGAGACTGGCTACCCACTCCAGCACTCTTGCCTGGAGAAAACCATGGCCAGAGGAGCCTAGCAGGCAACAGTCCATGGGGTCACAAAGAGTCTGACAAGACTTAGCAACTAACACTTTCACTTTCAAATATCTGTTGATCACTTTGGAGACTTCTGTCAGCTACCCTGCTCTTCTCCCAACAAAAGCACCTGTCTGCATTTGATGAAACCCTTGTGTACTTTTAGGGAATTTTTCACAGCACTTCTCCATGGTTCCCAATCTTCAGCAACTCAATGAAAGTTCTGCACATCTTGAAGGACTTTCTCAGCCGTTTTACCCTGAATCCATTTTCGGCTCACTGCTTCCATGTACTCAGTGATCTTATGTAGCTGTAATAACATTCTTCCAGCTCTCTTGCATGTTCCAAGCCTGCTGTGTACCTGGTGAATTTCCTGTGGCTCTAAGAAGTACTCCAACAGCTGTTCTGTCTTCCTAGGGCATTTAATCTACTGCAGTCATGAACTCAGCAGAGGCCTTGTGTGACACAGTTGGAGAATAGACAGACACAAATTGAGATCCCTTAAAAGACTAAGGAATCATGTGAGGACATATGCAGCCATTATAATTTTTAAAATTTCTCCTGGTTTCTTCTCACACGATCCTATCACAGGGCATTCTCTTCTCACCATATATACAAGGAAGCAGCTGTGGCTCCTTCTCCTCTCCTGGGAGGGACTCCTTCCCTGGAATATTTAGGCTTGTATTCATCCTGAATTCTTTGATGGGTTTAAAAGTAAAACTATGGCAGGTGGCCCTAAGATGGCAGAGGAATAGGAAGGGGAGACCACTTTCTCCCACACAAAAGAACATTCACTAAAAGAACATTTAAACGCTGGGTAAATTCCACAAAACAACTTCTGAATGCTGGCAGAGGACATCAGGCACCTAGGAAATCAGCCCATTGTCTTCAAAAGGAGGTAGGAAAAAATATAAAAGACAAACAAAGAGACAAAGAGGTAGGGATGGAGCTCCATCCTGAGAAGGGAGTCTTAAAAGAGAGAAGTTTCCAAACACCAGGAAACACTCTCACTGCTGAGTCTGTGGAGAGCCTTGGAGGCACAGAGGGCAACATAACAGGGAGGAAAAATAAATAAATAATTAAAACCCACAGATTACGAGCCCAGTGGTAACTCCTCAGCAGAGAAGCAGCGCAGACGCCTGCACTGGCCGCCAGCAAGCAGGGGCTTGGCAGGAAGGCGCAGGCTGCATTGCTTAGAGTAAGGACTGGGCCTGAATGCCCCAAGGGCAATCTAAGCTAACTAACTTAAGCTAGCAAACCAGACTGTGGGATAGCTACCATGCAAAAAGCCCTAACCTAAGTCACCGCCAGGCCCGCGCACAGAACAAAGGACTGAACAGAACTAGCCGGCTGCAGACCATACCCCTCCGGTGACAGGCAGCCAGAGCCAGAAGGGGGCAATCACAGCCCTAGAGAGACATTATCTACCAAACCGCAAGCAGGCTTCTTTGCTAAATAAGACTTCTTGGGGTTCTGGACGGTTAACATCCGCCTGAGAAGGTGCACCAGTTATACAACCAGAAAACCGAACAGCAGGGACAGGGAAGGTGACAAATTGCAGCAACTGTGCTCACCAAACACCTCATCACCTGAGCTGCTAAGACCTGGGAAGGGCACAAAACGCAGGCCCAACCGAGTCTGTACCACTGAGGATTACCCAAGTGCCTGAACCTGAGCAGCTTAGACCTGAGAGGTGCATGCAGCCCAGGTCCAGCCTCGGACGGTTCCCGATGGAGCAACCTAGAGCTTGAGCAGTGTGGGCAGGGAGGGCCCAAGCACAGTGAGTGGGGGCAGGCCCAGTGTGGCTGAGGCCCTGCAAACACACACCAGTGTTGTTTGCAGCGTCCCTCCCTCCCCACAGCGTGACTGAACAATTGAGCCTAAAAATATATCCACCACCACCCCCTTGTGTTAGGGCAAAAATTAGACACTGACGAGACCAGCAAACAGAAGAAGCTAAAACAGAGGGAACCGCCTTGGAAGTGACAGGTGCAATAGGTTAAAACCCTGTAGTTAGTACTGACTACATAGGAAGGGGCCTATAGATCTTGAGAAATATAAGCCAGACCAAGGAACTATCTGAAAATGAACTGACCCAACAGTGCCCACAACAATACCAGAGAAAGTCCTAGATACATTTTTGCTATTTTTACTATCATTCTTTTTTATTTTTTTTTAATTTTTAAGTCCTCTACTACTCCTTTAATTTTCATTTTTATAAGTTACTATTACTTTGCCAATAAAAGACTATTATTTTAAAGCAAATTTCATATATTTTTAAAAATAATTTTTGTGACTTTGGTTTTTTTTCCTTTTCTTTAATATTGTATTTTTGAAAATCTAATCTCTACTCCAGATTTTTAATCTTTGCTTTTTGGTATTTGTCATCACTTTGTACTTTTAAGAACCCAATCTTCAGTATCCATTTTTTCTTGGGAGCAAAAAAGACTGGCTTGACTCCTCTCTCCCCCTTTGGACTCTCCTTTTTCTCTACCAGGTTGCCTCTGTCTCCTCCCTCCCCTTTCTCTTCTCTGCCCAACATTGTGAATCTCTTTGTGTGTTCTGCACTGTGGAGAACACTTAGGGAATTGATTACTGGCTAGATCTCTCCCTCTCTCTCTCTCTCTCTCTCTCTCTCTCTCTTTGATTCCCTCTTTTTCTCCTCCTGGCCACCTCTATCTCCTTCCTCCCTCTTCTCTTCTCTGTGTAACTCCATGAACATCTCTGAGGGGTCCAGACTGTGGAGAGCACATAGAGAAGTGATTACTGGCTAGCTTGCTCTCTCCTCTTTTGATTCCCCCTCTTCTCCTCCTGGTCACCTCTATCTCGCTCCTCCCTCTTCTCTTTTCCCTATAACTCTGTGTACCTCTCCGAATGTCCCTCACTATGGAGAAATTTTTCATCTTTAACCTAGATGTTTTATCAACAGTGCTATATAGGAGAAGACTTGAGACAACTGTAAAAATAAGACTGAAAACCAGAAGCAGGAGGCTTAAGTCCAAATCCCGAGGACACGAGAGAACTCCTAACTCCAGGGAACATTAATTGACAGGAGCTCATCAAACGCCTCCATACCTACACTGAAACCAAGGGCCACGAAGTTCCAGAGCAAGACATACCATGCATATTCTTCAGCAACACAGGAACATAGCCCTGAGCTTCAATATACAGGCTGCACAAAGTTATTCCAAAACCATTGACATCTTTTGGCTCATTACTGGACACCTCATTGCACTCCAGAGAGAAGAAATCCAGCTCCACCCACCAGAACACTGACACAAGCTTCCCTAAACAAGAAACCTTGACAAGCCACCCATACAACCCCACCCACAGTGAGGAAACTCCACAATAAAGAGAACTCCACAAACTGCCAGAATACAGAAAGGCCACCCCAAACTCAGCAATATAAACAAGATGAAGAGACAGAGGAATATGCAGCAGGTAAAGGAACAGGATAAATGCCCACCAAACTAAACCAAAGAGGAAGAGATAGGGAATCTACCTGACAAAGAGTTCTGAATAATGATAGTGAAATGATCCAAAATCTTGAAATCAAAATGGAATCACAGATAAATAACCTGGAGACAAGGATTGAGAAGATGCAAGGAAAGTTTAACAAGGACTTAGAAGAAATAAAAAAGAGTCAATATATAATGAATAATGCAATAAATGAGAGCAAAAACACTCTGGAGGGAAAAAGAGTAGAATAACAGAGGCAGAAGATAGGATAAGTAAATTATAAGATAGAATGGTAGAAATAAATGAATCAAAGAGGGGGAAAAATGAATTAAAAGAAATGAGGACAACTCAGAGACCTCCAGGACAATATTAAATGCTCCAACATTCAAATCATAGGAGTCTCAAAAGAAGAAGACAAAAAGAAAAACCATGAGAAAATACTTGAGATAATAGTTGAAAACTTCCCTAAAATGGGGAAGGAAATAATCACCCAAGTCGAAGAAACCCAGAGAGTCCAAAACAGGATAAACCCAAGGAGAAACACCCCAAGACACATATTAATCAAATTAACAAAGATCAAACACAAAGAACAAATATTAAAACCAGCAAGGGAAAAACAACAACACACAAGGGGATTCCCATAAGGATAACAGCTGATCTTTCAATAGAAACTTTTCAGGCCAGGAAGGAATGGCAAGGCATACTTAAAGTGATGAAAGAAAATAACCTACAACCCAGATTATTGTACCCAGCAAGGATCTCCTTCAAATATGTAGAAGAAATCAAAAACTTCACAGACAAGCAAAAGCTGAGAGAATTCAGCACCACCAAACCAGCTCTCCAACAAATGCTAAAGAATATTGTCAAGACAGAAAACACAGAAAGAGTGTATAAACTCGAACTCAAAACAATAAAGAAAATGGCAACAGGAGCATACTTATCAATAATTACCTTAAATGTAAATGGGTTGAATCCCCCAACCAAAAGGCAAAGACTGGCTGAATGGATACAAAAACAAGACCCCTATATATGTTGTCTACCAGAGACGCACCTCAAAACAGGAGATACTTACAGTCTGAAAGTGAAGGGCTGGAAAAAGATATTTCATGTAAATAGAGACCAAAAGAAAGCAGGAGTAGCAATACTCATATCAGATAAAATAGACTTTAAAACAAAGGCTGTGAAAGAGACAAAAAAGAACACTACGTAATGATTAAAGGATCAATCCAAGAAGAAGATATAACAATTATAAATATATATGCACCCAACATAGGAGCACCACAATATGTAAGACAAATGCTAACAAGTATGAAGGGGAAAATTAATAATAACACAATAATAGTGAGAGACTTTAATACCCTACTCACACCTATGGACAGATCAACTAAACAGAAAATTAACAAAGAAACGCAAACTTTAAATGATACAATAGACCAGTTAGACTTAATTGATATCTATAAGACATTTCACTTCAAAACAATGAATTTCACCTTTTTCTCAAGCGCACAGGGAACCTTCGCCAGGGTAGATCACATCTTGGGCCATAAACCTAGCCTTGGTAAATTCAAAAAACTTGAAATCATTCCAAGCATCTTTTCTGACTATAATGCAGTAAGATTAGATCTCAATTACAGGAGAAAAACTATTAAAATTCCAACATTTGGAGGCAGAACAACATGCTGCTGAATAACCAACAAATCACAGGAAAAAAATCAAAAAGAAATAAAAATATGCATAGAAATGAATGAAAATGAAAACACAACAACCCAAAACCTGTGGGACACTGTAAAAGCAGTGCTAAGGGGAAACTTCATAGCAATACAGGCATACCTCAAGAAGCAAAAAAAGTCAAATAAATAACCTAACTCTACACCTAAAGCAACTAGAAAAGGAAGAAACGGAGAGCGCCAGGGTTAGTAGAAGGAAAGAAATCTTAAAAATTAGGGCAGAAATAAATACAAAAGAAACAAAAGAGACTATAGCAAAAATCAACAAAGCCAAAAGCTTGTTCTTTGAAAGGATAAATAAAATTGACAAACCATTAGCCTTACTCATCAAGAAACAAAGGGAGAAAAACCAAATCAATAAAATTAGAACTGAAAATAGAGAGATCACAACAGATAATACAAAAATACACAGGAGAATAAGAGACTACTATTAGCAATTATATGCCAATAAAATGGACAACTTGGAAGAAACAGACAAATTCTTAGAAAAGTATAACTTTCCAAAACAGAATCAGGAAGAAATAGAAAATCTTAAGAGACCCATCACAAGCATGGAAGTTAAAACTGTAATCAGAAATCTTCCAGCAAACAAAAGCCCAGGTCCAGATGGCTTCACAGCTGAAGTCTACCAAAAATTGAGAGAAGAGCCAAAATCTATCCTATGGCATCCGGTGCCATCACTCCATGGGAAATAGATGGGGATACAGTGGAAACAGTGGCAGACTTTATATTTTTGTGCTTCAAAATCACTGGAGATGGTGCTTGCAGCCATCAAATTAAAAGACGCTTCCTCCTTGGAAGAAAAGTTATGACCAACCTAGATAGCATATTCAAAAGCAGAGACATTACTTTGCTGACTAAGGTCCATCTAGTCAAGGCTATGATTTTTCCAGTGGTCATATATGGATGTGAGAGTTGGACTGTGAAGAGGGCTGAGCACCAAAGAATTGATGCTTTTCAACTGTGGCTTTGGAGAAGACTCTTGAGGGTCCCTTGGACTGCAAGGAGATCCAACCAGTCCATTCTGAAAGAGATCAGCCCTGGAATTTCTTTGGAAGGAATGACACTAAAGCTGAAACTCCAGTACTTTGGCCACCTCATGCAAAGAGTTGACTCATTGGAAAAGAGTCTGATGCTGGGAGGGATTGGGAGCAGGAGGAGAAGGGGACGACAGAGGATGAGATGGCTGGATGGCATCACTGACTCAATGGACGTGAGTCTGAGTGAACTCTGGGAGTTGGTGGTGGACAGGGAGGCCTGGTGTGCTGTGATCCATGGGGTCGCAAAGAGTCAGACACTAGTGAACGGCTGAACTGAACACTTATCCTACTCAAACTCTTCCAGAAAATTGCAGAGGAAGGCAAACTTCCAAACTCATTCTATGAGGCCACCATCACCCTAATACCAAAACCTGATGAAGATGCCACAGAAAAGGAAAATTACAGACCAATATCACTGATGAACATAGATGCAAAAATCCTTTACAAAATTCTAGCAATCAGAATCCAACAACACATTAAAAAGATCATATACCATGCCCAAGTGGGCTTTATCCCAAGGATGCAAGGATTCTTCAATATCCACAAATCAATCAATGTAATACACCATATTAACAAATTGAAAAATAAAAACCATATGATTATCTCAATAGAGGCAGTGCAAGCCTTTGACAAAATTCAACATCCATTTATGATTAAAAAAAAAAACTCTCCAGAAAGCAGGAATAGAAGGAACGTACCTCAACATAATAAAAGCTATATGTGACAAACCCACAGCTAACATTTTCCTCAATGGTGAAAAATTGAAAGCATTTCCCTAAAGTCAGGAACAAGACAACAGTGCCCACTTTCACCACTATTATTCAAAATAGTTTTGGAAATTTTGGCCACAGCAATCAGAGCAGAAAAAGAAATAAAAGGAATCCAAATTGGAAAAGAAGTAAAATTCTCACATTTTGCAGATGACATGATCCTCTACATAAAAAATCCTGAAGACTCTACCAGAAAATTACTAGAGCTAATCAATTAATATAGTAAAGTTTCAGGATATAAAATCAAAACACAGAAATCCCTTGCATTCCTATACAATAATAATGAGAAAATATAAAGAGAAATTAAAGAAAAATTCCATTCACCATTGCAACAAAAAGAATAAAGTACTTAGGAATAAATGTACCTAAAAATTAAAGAACTATATATAGAAAACTATAAAACATTGGTGAAAGAAATCAAAGAGTACACTAATAGATGGGGAAATATACTATGTTCATGGACCAGAAAATCAATATAGTGAAAATGAGTATACTACCCAAAACAATCTATATATTCATTGCAATCCCTATCAAGCTACCAATGGTATTTTTCACAGAGATAGAACAAATAATTTCACAGTTTGTGTGGAAATACAAAAAACCTCGAGTAGCCAAAGCAATCTTGAGAAAGAAGAATAGAACTGGAGGAATCAGACTGCCTGACTTCAGGCTCTACTACAAAGTCACAGTTATCAAGACAGTATGGTACTGGCACAAAGACAGAAATATAGATCAATGGAACAAAATAGAAAACCCAGAGATAAACCCATACACCTCTGGCACCTTATCTTTGACAAAGGAGGCAAGAATATACAATGGAGAAAAGACAATCTCTTTAACAAGTGGTGCTGGGAAATCTGGTCAACCACTGGTAGGTAAAAGAATGAAACTACAACATTTTCTAACACCATACACAAAAATAAACTCAAAATGGATTAAACATTTAACTGTAAGACCAGAAACTATAAAGCTTCTAGAGGAAAACAGGCAAAACACTCTTTGACATAAATCACAGCAGGATCTTCTATGACCCACCTCCCAGAATACTGGAAATAAAAGCCAAAATAAACAAATGGGACATAATTAAAATTAAAAGCTTCTGCACAACAAAGAAAACGATAAGCAAGGTGAAAAGACCACCTTCAGAATGGGAGAAAATAATAGCAAATGAAGCAACTGACAAACAACTAATCTCAAAAATATACAAGCAACTCCTGCAGCTCAATTCCAGAAAAATAAATGACCCAATCAAAAAATGGGCCAAAGAACTAAACAGACTTTTCTCCACAGAAGACATACAGAGGGCTAAAAAACAGATGAAAAGACGCTCAACATCACTCACTATCAGAGAAGTGCAAATCAAAACCACAGTGAGGTACCATTTCACGTCAGTCAGAATTTCTGCCATCCAAAAGTCTACAAGCCAGAAAGGCTGGAGAGGGTGTGGAGAAAAGGGAACCCTCTTACACTGTTGGTGGAATGCAAACTAGTACAGCCACTATGGAGAACAGTGTGGAGATTCCTTAAAAAACTGGAAATAGAACAGCTTTATGACCCAGCAATCTCACCGCTGGGAATACACACTGAGGAAACCAGAACTGAAAGAGATACGTGTACTCTAATGTTCATCACAGCACTATTTATAATAGCCAGGACATGGAAGCAACCTAAATGTCCATCAGCAGATGAATGGATAAGAAAGCTGTGGTACATGTACACAATGGAGTATTACTCAGCCATTATAAAGAATACATTTGAATCAGTTCTAATGAGGTGGATGAAACTGGAGCCGATTATACAGAGTGAAGTAAGCCAGAAAGAAAAACACCAATACAGTATACTAACACATATGTATGGAATTTAGAAAGATGGTAACAATAACCCTGTATGCAAGAGAGCAAAAGAGACACAGATGTATAGAACAGTCTTTTGGACTCTGTGGGAGAGGGAGAGGGTGGGATGATTTGGGAGAATGGCATTGAAACATGTATAATATCATATAAAAATGAATCACCAATCCAGATTCAATGCAGGATACAGGATGCTTGGGGCTGGTGCACTGGGATGACCCAGAGGGATAGTATGGGGAGGGGGTGGGAAGGAGGTTCAGGATGGGGAATACGTGTACACTCATGGCAGATTAATGCTGATGCGTGGCAAAACCAATATAATATTGTAAAGTAATTAACCTCCAATTAAAATAAATAAATTTAAATTTAAAAATTATAAAATAAAACAAATACTGACCAAAAAAAAGTAAAACTTTGATTTTGTAGCTTATATGGTTTGTTCTCATTGGGCCAGAACCTTTTTTTTGTATATAAGATACCAAAAAAACTCTTAACTATAAAATATTGATAAGTGTAACTTCATTAAAATTAAACACTTCTACTTATCAAAAGATTCCAGTAAGAAGTTAAAACAGTAATTCATGGGTAGGGGAAGATATTTTAATACATACAGGTAAAAAAAAAAAATTCTATACAAAATATGGAAAGAGCCCCCACAAAAGCAATTAAGGAAAATACAGACATCCAACAAAAACAAAACAAAACACTAAAATTTCAGAAAGTAGACAAAATATTTGAAAATGGAATTTCATAAAAGAGGACATTCAAATGGTAGATAAAAATTTCACTACATTGTATCATTTATTAGGAGAAGGCAAGTTAAAGCAACAATTCAATGTCACTTCCTACCCAAAAGGGTGGAAAAATGAAAGAGCCTAAAATTTTGAAATATTGGCTCAGATGTGGAACAAACTGGAGTTTTATGCACTGCTATTGAGAAACAATGATTATGGAATAGTGTGGAGAATCGGCTAAAGCTCAATATATGTGCGTCCAATGGCTTGGATTTCCCAGGCTTAAGTATATAACCTACAGAATTTGGTATACACATGTTCATCAAACTACATGTACAGGAATATCTAGTAGCCCTGTTTTTAATAGCTCAACATGGAAGTAACCCAAATATTCTTGAAGAGTAGATCTTATAATTAACTTGTGGTAAAATCATACAAATGGAACAATGTATAGCCATGAGAATGAAGCCTTACCACAATCAATATGGGTATAATTGACAGTCATGTTAAATGAACAAAGACAGACATAAACATTTGATTTTTACAAAGTGCAATTAACAGGCAAGGCAAATATAAGATGATAGAAGTTATAGAAGTTTTTCACAGAAAAAGTTATTTATTGAATTGGACGAGGTATATACATTAGAGTTTCTTGGTCTCTTCTAATACTCAGTTTCATAATGTGGAGATCAAGTATTCATTTGTATAAACTTTTGATAAGCCACACACTTGAAATCTGGGCACTCTGCGTATGTTACACTTTTGTTTGAAAAGTGGCAGAGCTAAGCCTCAAATGCCTAAAATCTTAGTCAACATAACTACAATTTTACCACTTCTGCCACTTCAAGTTAACAATTATCAAGGAGGCTGTGTTTTCTTTTTTCATGTAATAAATATGCATCAAAAGGTCAATCTTCCTCCACTTGGATACTGTGATTTAATTATTTTAAAAACAAAAATCTCACATCACCACAGATGGGCAGATGCCTCAGGGCAAAAGCCAGTTTTGTCCTTTAAACTTTTCTGGTTCACATTTACCACTATTGCTGACCTCTGATGCTTCGATTGTACCTCCTACTGGTTCAGTTATGCATTTAAAAAGATATTTTAAATATATTACCCAGAATTTTTAGGTATTCTGTTCAAGAATGGTTTATCCAGACATCAGGTATGTCAGACTGCCTATGTTGAATCCTATTGACTATTTTCAACAGATTATTTCAGATTTTTGTTTTCTCCAGTTCACAAAGTATATATTCCTTACCTTTTAATCCTACCTGGTTTATAACTTCTGATTAGAAATGTATTTTCAGTGAGAACTGCATTGCTTTCTATAAGCACTTCCTGAACCCTGGGTTGTGCAGGCCAGATTTCAAGTTTCTTTTCCCTGAGCCCTGTGGGTTTCAACTGTTCTGCACCAATTTAATGGTAATTTCTTGGCTCAGCTTTCCAGAACAATGGGCGTTGATTTATACCAGGCCCCATAGTAATGAGTCAGGCATGCTGTTCAGATATCTCCTTGATGAGTTTTCGCCCTTTCATATCTCTTCTTAGATGGTGACTACATGCAGCTTCCAGATTCCCATGGACACAGTTGCCCAGGTTCGTGTCCCTCGATGGGAGAGTGAATGAATCCCTATTCAGGGCTATAACTGTTGCCCACATTGTTCAAGTATGACCATTAAATTTATATTCCTCATCTCTATTTGAACATTAAAACCCCAACCTCAAAGAAGTGTGATTTGTATATACTTCTATTTCCTGCCTTGTCACACATTGATCCAATTATCTTCTAGTTACCATTTAGTTATAGAAATTGTTCACTCCTTTCCGTATTTAAAAAAACTAACTGTACAGTTTAAAACATATCTATAGTGTGTATATGATGCTGTGTGTATATATTTTCAGTGAGTGAGCTTCTCTTTACACATTAACTAGCTTACCATATTAACCAGAACTTTGTTGTATTTGCAACATGAAATGTAGATAGATAGAAATATATATAGAGAGATACATTTATTTTTTTAAAAGCAACTTAACTGAATTTCCAGAGTCTTTTTGTTAGGACCTAACTGGAGCCAAAACAGGCTCTAAGGGGCAGGCTAGACCTGAGGTTTAGTCTCTAGGAAAGCTGAGGCACTGGGAACTCCCACAGGTGGTGTAGCTTGACCAATAGGAAAAATCCTTTGAGAAAGCCCGCGCGTGTGGGAATCTAGCCAATTAGTAGATGCCAAGAGGCCCTTGCAACCAATCCGCCCTTGCCTACTCCATGTCTTTGTTCTAAGTTTATAAATACTGCTGTAATTCAGGGCTCGGGGCCCCTTGCCTTACTCCACTGTATTGGATGCGGCACGGTGCCCTAACTCAAGTTAGCAATAAATAAACTCCCTTCTTGCTTTTGCATTGCCTTGGTGGATTTGTTCTCTCAGTTTATTCAGGGACTTGGACACAGAGCATAACATTTTTTACTTGTGTGCACGAAGTCACTTAGGTTATGTCCAGCTCTGTGATCCTATGGGCAGTAGTCACCAGCTTCTCTGTCTATAGGATTCCCAAAGCAAGAATACTGGAGTGGGTTGCCCTGTCCTTCTCCAGGTATTCTTCCCAACTCAGGGATTGAACTCACATCTTTTACATCTTCTGCATTGGCAGGTGGGCTTTTAACCACTTTTGCAACACCTGGTATGCAAATATACTGTTTCTACCCAAGCATTTTACTAGTTTAAATTTAAAGCAAAATTTAGGAAGGGTCCCAAGACTGTCAGGCTATTCATGTTTGTTATGCACTTCATATTAATTGCAAAACTATTTTTAAAATTCTGTTTACTTGGAAATATACACTGATGATTAATTGTTTGCAATTAGCAGGAATATCTATTTTTAAAAAATTTATAAGTGTACACACTGAAATGTGAACAGGTTTTTTTCAAAATCTTTTATTTTCCTAATCAGTTCTTTTTTAATATAAATTTATTTATTTTCACTGGAGGCTAATTACCTTGCAATATTGTAGTGGTTTTGCCATACATTCACATGAATCTGCCACGGGTGTACATGTGTTCCTCATCCTGAACCCCCCTACCACCTCCCTCCCCATCCCATTCCTCAAGCACCCTGTATCATGCATCGAACCTGGACTGGCGATTCTTTTCACATATGATAATATACATGTTTCAATGCCATTCTCCCAAATCATCCCACACTTGCCCTCTGCCACAGAGTCCAAGACTGTTCTATACATCTGTGTCTCTTCTACTGTCTCACATACAGGGTTATTGTTACTATCTTTCTAAATTCCATATATATGCGTTAGTATACTGTACTGGTGTTCTTCTTTCTGGCTTACTTCATTCTGTATAATCGGCTCCAGTTTCACCCACCTCATTAGAACTGATTCAAATGCATTCTTTATAATGGCTGAGTAATACTCCATTGTGTACATGTACCACAGCTTTCTTATCCATTCATCTGCTGATGGACATCTAGGTTGCTTCCATGTCCTGGCTATTATAAACAGTGCTGTGATGAACATTGGGGTACACGTGTCTCTTTCAGTTCTGGTTTCCTCAGTGTGTATTCCCAGCGGTGAGACTGCTGGGTCGTATGGCAGTTTTATTTCCAGTTTTTTAAGGAATCTCCACTTTGTTCTCCATAGTGGCTGTACTAGTTTGCATTCCACCAACAGTGTAAGAAGGTTCCCTTCTCTCTACACCCTCTCCAGCCTTAATGGCTTGTAGACTTTTAGATGGCAGCCATTCTGACTGGAGTGAAATGGTACCTCATTGTGGTTTTGATTTGCATTTCTTTGATAATGGGTGATGTTGAGCATCTTTTCATGTGTTTGTTAGCCCTCTGTATGTCTTCTGTGGAGAAATCTCTGTTTAGTTCTTTGGCCCATTATTTATTTATTTATTTATTTATTTTACAATATTGTATTGGTTTTGCCATACTTCAACATGAATCCACCATGGGTGTACATGTGTTCCCAGTCCTGAGCCCCCTCCCACCACCTTTCTGATACTATCCCGCTGGGTCATCCCAGTGCACCAGCCCCAAGCATCCTGTATCCTGTATTGTACCTAGACTGGTGATTCGTTTGTTATATGATATTATTTCTTTATTGGGTCGTTTATTTTTCTGGATTTGAGCTGAAAGAGTTGCTTGTATATTTTTGGGATTAGTTATTTTTCACTTGCTTCACTTGCTATTATTTTCTCCCATTCTGAAGGCTGTCTTTTCACCTTGCTTATCGTTTTCTTTGTTGTGCAGCTTTAAATTTTAACTAGGTCCCATTTGTTTATTTTGGCTTTTATTTTCAGTATTCTGAGAGGTGGGTCATAGAGGATTCTGCTGTGATTTATGTCGGAGAGTGTTGTGTCTGTTTTCCTCTAGGAGTTTTATAGTTTCTGGTCTTATGTTTAGATCTTTAATCCATTCTGAGTTTATTTTTGTGTATGGTGCCACATCCGAGGTCAGGGGCAGCAGCTGAGAGTGCCAAGCTGAGACAGTGCAGGAGCACCCACAAGGAGCTACTCCCATCTGAAGCCAGGGGTGGCAGCCTGGCGGAAAAACCCCATGTCCAAGGAGCACCAGAGGGCCTAGAGGAGCTATTCCATGTTCAAGGACGGGAGGGGTGGCAGTGAGGAAATATCCCTCCTTAAAGGTAAGGAGCACTAGCTGTGCTTTGCTAGAGCAGGCATGAAGATATACCCCACATCCAAGGTAAGAGAAACCCAAGTAAGATGCCCAAGAGGGCATCAGAGGGCAGACACACTGAAACCATACTCACAATAAACTAGTTAATCTAATCACACTAGGACCACAGCCTTGTCTAACTCAGTGAAACTAAGCCATGCCGTGTGGGGCTACCCAAGATGGGCGGGCATGGTGGAGAGATCTGACATAATGTGGTCCACTGGAGAAGGGAATGGCAAATCACTTCAGTATTCTTGCCTTGAGAACCCCATGAACAGTATGAAAAAGCAAAATGATAGGATACTAAAAGAGGAACTCCCCAGGTCAGTAGGTGCCTAATATACTACTGGAGATCAGTGGAGAAATAACTCCAGAAAGAATCAAAGGATGGAGCCAAAGCAAAAACAATGCCCAGTTGTGGATGTGACTGGTGATAGAAGCAAGGTCCGATGATGTAAAGAGCAATATTGCATAGGAACCTGGAATGTCTGGTCCATGAATCAAGGCAAATTGGAAGTGGTCAAACATGAGATGGCAAGAGTGAACATCGACATTCTAGGAATCAGGGAACTAAAATGGACTGGAATGGGTGAATTTAACTCAGATGACCATTATATCTACTACTGGGGGCAGGAATCCCTTAGAAGAAAGGGAGTAGCCATCATGGTCAACAAAAGAGTCTGAAATGCAGTACTTGGATGCAATCTAAAGAAAGACAGAATGATCTCTGTTCACTTCCAAGGCAAACCATTCAATATCACAGTTATCCAAGTCTATGCCCCAACCAATAATGCTGAAGAAGCTGAAGTTGAATGGTTCTATGAAGACCTATAAGACCTTTTAGAACTAACACCCAAAAAAGATGTTCTTTTCATTATAGGGGACTGGAATGCAAAATTAGGAAGTCAAGAAACACCTGGAGTAACAGGCAAATTTGGCTTTGGAATACAGAATGAAGCAGGGCAAAGACTAACAGAGTTTTGCCAAGAGAACGCACTGGTCATAGCAGACACCCATTTCCAACAACACAAGAGAAAACTCTACACATGGACATCACCAGATAGTCAGCACTGAAATCAGACTGATTAAATTCTTTACAGCAAAATATGGAGAAGCTGTATATAGTCAGCAAAAACAAGACTGGGAGCTGACTGTGGCTCGGATCATGAACTCCTTATTGCCAAATTCAGACTTAAGTTGAAGAAAGTAGGGAAAACCACTAGACCATTCAGGTATGACTCAAATCAAATCCCTGATGATTATACAGTGGAAGTGAGAAATAGATTTAAGGAACTAGATCTGATAGACAAAATGCCTGATGAACTATGGACAGAGGTTTGTGACATTGTACAGGAGACAAGGATCAAAACCACCCCCATGGAAAAGAAATGCAAAAAGCAAGATGGCTGTCTGAGGAGGCCTTACAAATATCTGTGAAAAGAAGAGAAGCAAAAAGCAAAGGAGAAAAGCAAAGATATGAACATCTGAAAGCAGAGTTCCAAAGAATAGCAAGAAGAGATAAGAAAGCCTTCCTCAGTGATCAATGCAAAGAAATAGAGGGAAACAACAGAATGGGAAAGACTAGAGATCTCTTCAAGAAAATTAGAGATACCAAGGGAACATTTCATGCAAAGATGGGATCGATAAAGGAGAGAAACGATATGAACTTAAGAGAAGCAGAAGATATTAAGAAGAAGTTGCAAAAATACACAGAACTGTACAAAAAAGATCTTAACGACCAAGATAATCACAATGCTGTGATCACTCTCCTAGAGCCAGACATCCTGGAACGTGAAGTCAAGTGGGCCTTAGAAAGCATCACTATGAACAAAGCTAGTGGAGGTGATAGAAATCCAGTTGAGATATTTCAGCTCCTAAAAGATGATGCTGTGAAAGTGCTGCACTCAATATGCCAGCACATTTGAAAAACTCAGCAGTGGCCACAGGACTGGAAAAAGTTGGTTTTCATTTCAATCCCAAAGAAAGGCAATGCCAAAAATGCTCAAACTACCACACAGTTGCACTCATCTCACATGCTAGTAAAGCAATGCTTAAAATTCTCCAAGCCAGGCTTCAGCAATACGTGAATCATGAACTTCCAGATGTTCAAGCTGGTTTTAGAAAAGGCAGAGGAACCAGAGATCAATTTGCCAACATCTGCTGGATCATCGAAAAGGCAAAGGAGTTCCATAAAAACATCTATTTCTGTTTTATTGACTATGCCAAAGCCTTTGACTGTGTGGATCACAATAAACTGGAAAATTCTGAGAGAGATGGGAATACCAGACCACCTGACCAGCCTCTTGAGAAACCTATATGCAGGTCAGGAAGCAACAGTTAGAACTGGACATGGAATAACAGACTGGTTCCAAATAGGAAAAGGAGCACGTCAAGGCTGTATACTGTCACCCTGCTTATTTAACTTATATGCTGTTATGAGAAATGCTGGGCTGGAAGAAGCACAAGCTGGAATCAAGATTGCCGGGAGAAACATCAGTAACCTCAGATATGCAGATGACACCACCCTTATGGCAGAAAGGGTAGAGGAAGTAAAAAGCCTCTTGATGAAAGTGAAAGAGGAGAGTGAAAAAGTTGGCTTAAAGCTCAACATTCAGAAAACTAAGATCATGGCATCTGGTGCCATCACTTCGTGGGAAATAGATGGAGAAACAGTGGAAACAGTGTCAGACTTTATTTTGGAGGAACTCCAGAATCACTGCAGATGGTGGTTGCAGCCCTAAAATTAAAAGACACTTACTCCTTGGAAGGAAAGTTATAACCAACCTAGATAGCATATTAAAAAGCAGAGACATTAGTTTGCCAACAAAGGTCCGTCTAGTCAAGGTTATGGTTTTTCCTGTGGTCATGTATGGATGTGAGAGTTGGACTGTGAAGAAATCTGAGCGCTGAAGAATTGATGCTTTTGAACTGTGGTGTTGGAGAAGACTCTTGAGAGTCCCTTGGACTGCAAGGAGATCCAACCAGTCCATTTTGAAGGAGATCAGCCCTGGGATTTCTTTGGAGGGAATGACGCTGAAGCTGAAACTCCAGTACTTTGGCCACTCATGCGAAGAATTGACTCATTGGAAAAGATTGTGATGCTGGGGGGATTGAGGGCAGGAGGAGAAGGGGATCACAGAGGGTGAGATTGCTAGATGGCATCACTGATTCAATGGATGTGAGTCTGAGTGAACTCTGAGAGATGGTGATGGACATGGAGGCTGGCATGCTGCAATTCATGGGGTTGCAAAGAGTCGGACACAACTGAGCGACTGAACTGAACTGAACTGATGGTGTTACAAAGAATTCTAGCTTCATTCTTTTGTAAGTGGTTGACCACACCACTTCTTAAAGAGATTGTCTTTTTCCACTGTATATTCTTGCCTCCTTTCTCAAAGATAATGTGCCCATAGATGCGTGGATTTATCTCTGAGCTTTCTATTTTGTTCCATTGTTCTATATTTCTGTCTTTGTTCCAGTACCATACTGTCTTGATCACTGTGGCTTTGTAGTAGAGCCTGAAGTCAGGCAGGTTGATTCTTCCAGTTCCATTCTTCTTTCTCAAGATTGTTTTTAGCTATTCAAGGCTTTTAGTATTTCCATACAAATTGTGAAATTATTTGTTCTATCTCTGTAAAAATACCTTTGGTAGCTTGATAGGGACTGTATTGAATCTACAGATTTCTTTGGATAGTATACTCATTTTCACTATATTGATTCTTCCAATCCATGCACACGATTTATTTCTCCATCTATTTGCATCTTCTTTGACTTCTTTCACCAGTGTTTATAGTTTTCTATATATAGGTCTTTAGTTTATTTAGGTAGATATGTTCCTAAGTATTTTATTCTTTTCCTTGCAATGGTGAATGGAATTGTTTCCTTAATTTTTCTTTCTTTTTCTCAGTGTATAGGAATGCATTGGATTTCTGTGTTTTGATTTTATATTCTGCAACTTTACTGTATTCATTGATTAGCTCTAGTGATTTTCTGGTGGAATCTCGAGGGTTTTCTATGTAGAGGATCATGTCATCTGCAAACAGTGAGAGTTTTACTTCTTCCTTTTAATCTGGATTCCTTGTTTTTCTTTTTCTGCTCTAATTGCTGTGGCCAACACTTCCAAAACTATCTTGAATAGCAGTGGTGAGAGTGAGCACCCTTGTCTTGTTCCTGACTTTAGGGGAAATGCTTTCAGTTTTTCAGCATTGAGGATAATGTTTGCTGTGGGTTTGTCATATATAGTTTTTATTATGTTGACATATGTTCCTTTTATTCCTGCTTTCTGGAGAGTTTTTATCATAAATGGATGTTGAATTTTGTCAAGGGCTTTCTCTGCATCTATTGAGATATTCATATGGTTTTTATTTTTCAGTTTGTTAATGTGGTGTATTACATTGATTGATTTGCAAATATTGAAGAAGCCTTGCATCCCTGGGGTAAAGCCAAATTGGTCATGATGTAAGATCTTTTTAATATGCTGTTGGATTTTGTTTGCTAGAGTTTTGTTAAGGATTTTTGCATCTCTGCTCATCAGTGATATTGGTCTGTAGTTTTCTTTTGTGTGTGTGTGTGTGGCATCTTTGTCAGGTTTTGGTATCAGGGTGATGGTGGCCTCATAGAATGAGTTTGGAAGTTTACCTTCCTCTGCAAATTTCTGGAAGAGTTTGAGTAGGATAGGTGTTAGCTCTTCTCTAAATTTTTGGTAGACTTCAGCTAGGAAGCTGTCTGGTCCTGAGCTTTTGTTTGCTAGAAGATTTCTTATTACAGTTTCAATTTCTGTGCTTGTGATGGGTCTCTTAAGATTTTCTATTTCTTCCTGGTTCAATTTTGGAAAGTTGTACTTTTTCTAAGCATTTGTCCATTTCTTCCAAGGTGTCCATTTTATTGTCATATAGTGGCTAATAGTATTCTCTTATGATCCTTTGTATTTCTGTATTGTCTGTTGCAATCTCTTCATTTTTCACTTCCAATTTTATTGATTTGATTTTTCTCCCTTTGTTTCTTGATGAGTCTGGCTAATGATTTTTCAATTCTATTTATCTTCTCAGAGAACCAGCTTTTAGCTTTGCTATGGTCCCTTTTGTTTTTTTTTTTCTTTTTTTTTTTGTAACAAAGTTACTGTTTTTATTTTTTTCTTTTTCCTTTAAATTAAATTTATTTATTTTTTTAATTACAATACTGTATTTGTTTTTCCATACATTGACACGAATCAGCCATAGGTCAACACAATCTCCCAATGCCGAATCCCCCTCCCACCTCCCACCCCCCATCCTCTACTTGAATCATCCTGTGCATCAGCCCCATGCCTCCCGCATCCTACATTGAACATAGATTAGTGTTTCGTTTGTTTCTTTTGCATTTAATTCTGCCCTAATTTTTAAGATTTCTTTCCCTCTACTAACCCTTGGGTTCTTCCTTTTCTAGTTGCTTTACATGTAGAGTTGGCTTATTTATTTGACTTATCTGTTCTTTCTTGAGTTATGCCTGTATTGCTATGATCCCTCCATCTTAGCACTGCTTTTACAGTGTCCCACAAGTTTTGGGTTGTTTTGTTTTCATTTTCATTCGTTTCTATGCATATTTTGATCTCTTTTTTTATTTATTCTGTGAATTGTTCGTTATTCAGCAGTGTGTTTTTCAAACTCCAAATGTTGGAATTTTTAATAGTTTTTCTCCTGTAACTGAGATCTAATCTTACTGCATTGTGGTCGGAAAAGATGCTTGGGATGATTTTATTTATTTAGAACTTACCAAGGCTAGATTTATGGCCCAGGATGTGATCTGTCTTGAAGAAGTTTCCATGTGCACTTGTTGAAAAGGTGAAATTCATTGTTTTGGGGTGAAATATCCTATAGATATCAATTAGGTCTAACTGGTCTTTGTATCATTTAAAGTTTGTGTTTCCTTGTTAATTTTCTACAGATGATCTATCTGTAGGTGTGAGTGGGGTATTAAAGTCTTCCACTATTATTCTGTTATTGTTAATTTCCCCTTTCATACTTGTTAGTATTTGTCTTACATATTGTGATGCCCCTATGTTGGGTGCTGCTGCTGCTGCTGCTAAGTTGCTTCAGTCTTGTCCGACTCTGTGCAACCCCTTAGACGGCAGCCCACCAGGCTCCCCCTCCCTGGGATTATCCAGGCAAGAACACTGGAGTGGGCTACCATTTCCTTCTCCAATGCGTGAAAGTGAATTCGCTAAGTCATGTCCAATTCTTTGCAACCTCATGGACTGCAGCCTACCAGGTTCCTCCATCCATGGGGTTTTCCAGGCAAGAGTACTGGAGTGAGATGCCATTGCCTTTGCCAATGTTGGGTGTATATATATTTATAATTGTTATATCTTTTCTTTGGATTGACCCTTTGGTCATTATATAGTGTCCTTCTTTGTCTCTTTTCACAGCCTTTGTTTTAAAGTCTATTTTATCTTATATGAGTACTGCTACTCCTGCTTTCTTTTGGTCTCTATTTGTGTGGAATATCTTTCTCCAGATCTTCACTTTCAGTCTATATATTTCCCTTGTTTCATGTGGGTCTCTTGTAGACAATATATATAGAGGTTTTGTTTTTGTATCCATTCAGCCAGTCTTCTGGTTGGGGCATTCAACCCATTTATGTTTAAGGTAATTATTGATAAGAATGATCTGTTGCCATTTGCTTTATTGTTTTGGGTTTGAGTTTATACACCCTTTCTGTGTTTCCTGTCTAGAGAGGATCCTTTAGTTTTTGTTGGAGAGCTGGTTTGGTGGTGCTGAATTCTCTCAGCTTTTTCTTGTCTGTAAAGCTTTTGATTTCTCCTTCTTATTTGAATGAGATTCTTGCTGGATACAGTAATCTGGGCTGTAGGTTATTTTCATTTATCACTTTAAGTATATCCTGCCATTCCCTCCTGGTCTGAAGAGTTTCTATTGAAAGATTAGCTGTTATCATTATGGGAATCCCCTTGTGTATTATTTGTTGTTTTTCCCTTGCTGCTTTTAATATTTGTTCTTTGTGTTTGATCTTTGTTAATTTGATTAATATGTGTCTTGGGGTGTTTTGCCTTGTGTTTATCCTATTTTGGACTCTCTGGGTTTCTTGGACTTGGGTGATTATTTCCTTCCCCATTTTAGGGAAGTTTTCAACTATTATCTCCTCAAGTATTTTCTCATGGTCTTTCTTTTTGTCTTCTTCTTCTGGGACTCCTATGATTCAAATGTTGGGGTGTTTAACATTGTCCTAGAGGTCTCTGAGGTTGCTCTCATTTCTTTTAATTCATTTTTTTTTCCTCTCTGATTCATTTATTTCTACCATTCTATCTTCTACCTCACTTATCCTATCTTCTGACTCTGTTATTCTACTGTTGGTTCCCTCCAGAGTGTTTTTAATCTCATTTATTGCATTTTTCATTATATATTGACTCTTTCTTATTTCTTCTGTGTCCTTGTTAAATCTTTCTTATATTTTCTTAATCATTATCTTCAGGCAATGGAATTTAATCTGTAACTCCATATTGTTTTCAAGATTTTGTATCTTGATAGTTTCACTATCATTATTTTGAATTCTTTATCAGGTAGATTCCCAATCTCTTCCTCTTTTGTTTAGTTTCCTGGGCATTTATCCTGTTCCTTTACCTGCTGGGTATTTCTTTGCCTTTTCTTCTTGTTTATACTGCTGTGTTTGGAATGGTCTTTCTGTATTCTGGCAGCTTGTGGTTCCTTTTTATTGTGGAGGTTCCTCACTGTGGGTGGGGTTGTGCAGGTGGTTTGTCAAGATTTCCTGGTTACAGAAGCTTGTGTTGGTGTTTTGCCTAGTGGAGCTGGATTTCTCCTCTCTGGAGTGCAGTGAAGAGTCTAGTAATGAGTTTTGAGATGTCAATGGGTTTGGTGTGACTTTGTGCAGCCTGTATATTGAAGCTCAGGGCTATGTTCCTGTATTGCTGGAAAATTTGTGTGGTATGTCTTGCTCTGGAACTTGGTGGCCCTTGGGTGGTGCTTGGTTTCAGTGTAGGTATGGAGGCGTTTGATAAGCTCCTTTCAATTAATGTTCCCTAGAGTCAGGAATTCTCTGGTGTTCTCAGGATTTGGACATAAGCCTCCTGCTTCTGGTTTTCAGTCTTATTCTTACAGTAGCCTCAAGACTTCTCCATCTCTACAGCACCAATGATAAAAACATCTAGGTTAAAGATGAAAAGTTTCTCCACAGTGAAGGACACCTGGAGAGGTACACAAAGTTACAGGCAGAAGAGAAGAGGGAGGAGTGAGATAAAGGTGACCAGGAGGATAAGAGGGGGAATCAAAAGAGGAGAGAGAAAGCTGGCCAGTAATCAGTTCTCTATGTGCTCTCCACAGTGGACCCCTCAGAGATGTTCACAGAGTTACACACAGAGAAGAGAAGAGGGAGGAAGGAGACAGAGGTGGCCAGGAGGAGAAAAGAGGGAATCAAAAAAGAGAAAGAGAGAGATTTAGCCAATAATCAGTTCCCTAAATGTTCTCCACAGTGTGGAACACACAAAGAGATTCATAGAGTTGGGTAGAGAAGAGAAAGGTGTGGGAGGAGATAGAGGTGACCTGGTAAAGAAAAAGGAGAGTCCAAATTGGGAGAGAGCAGTCAAGCCAGTTATCTCATTCCCAAGTAAAAATGGGTACTGAAGGTTGGGTTCTTAAAGGTACAAAATTGATAATAAATATCAAAAAGAAGAGATTAAAAATCTAGGGTAGAGGTTGGATTATCAAAAATACATTATTAAAGAAAAAACCAAAGTCACAAAACATAATATGAAGTTTGCTTTAAAAATAAGGTCTTTTTTGCAAAGTAATAGTAGGTCATAAAAATGAAAATTAAATGAGTAATAGATTAATTAATTTTTTTGAAAACTTAAAAAATGATAGTAGTAAAAATATATCTAAGACTTTCTCTGGAGCTGTTGTGGACAATGTTGAGTCAGTTCATTTTCAGATAGTTCCTTGATTAATCTTATAGTTCTCAAGATCTATAGGCCCCTTCTTAAGTAGTCTGTGCTAACTACAGGGTTTTAATCTATTGCACCTGTCACTTCTGTTTGTTTTAGCTTCTTCTGTTTGCTGGTCTCTTCAGTGTCTAATTTTCGCCCTGACACAAGAAGGCGATGGTGATCACTTTTAAGGCTCACTTGTTTGGTCATGCTGCGGGGAGGGAGGAACACTGCAAACAGATCACACTGGCGTCTGTGGGGAGTGCTCACAGTGTCTCGGCCACACTCTGTTTGCCCTCGCACATGGCATGTGTGCTTTCCCAATCTACATTGCTCAGGCTCTAGGTTGTTCTGCCAGGAAGTATCTGAGGCGGGCCCTGAGTTGTAGGCACTTCCCAGGTCTAAGCCGCTCAGGTTCAGTTACTCGGGTACTCCACAAAAGTGCAGACTTGGTTGGGCCTGCATTTTGTGCCTTTCTCTGGTCTGAGCAGCTCAGGTGACCAGGTGCTTGGTGAGCACAGTCGCTGTGACTTATCGCCTCCCCCATCCCTGGCACTCAGTTTTCTGGGTGTACAACCTGCGCGCCTTCTCAGGTATGCCATGTGTCTCTTCTGGGCAGCTGATCTCTGGCTGCAACCCTCCTGGAGCATGTCAACCATCCAGAATCCCAAGAAGTCTTGGTTAGCAATGAAGCCTGCTTGCAGTTTGGTAGAGGATGCCTCTCTGGGGCTGTGATTGCCCCCTTCCGGCTCTGGCTGCCCTCGCCTGCCTGTCTCCAGTGGGGGATGGGCTGGTCCGCAGCCAGCCAGCTCTGCTCAGTCCTTTCATCTGTGAGCAGGCCTGGCAGTGTCTTAGGTTAGGGCTTTTTGCAGGACAGCTATCCCACAGTCTGGGTTGCTATCTCTAGTTAGTTCCCTCAGATTGCCCTCACGGCATTCAGGCCTGGTCCCTGTCCAGCCCCCCACTTGCTAGTGGCAGATGTGAGCATCTGAGCTGTTTCTCCAATGGGAGTTGCCGTTAGGCATATAATCTGTGGGTTTTAATTATTTATTTTTCCTCCCAGTTATGTTGCCCTCTGAGATTCCAAGGCTTACCACAGCCTCGCCAATGACAGTGTTTCCTGGTATTTGGAAACTTCTCTCTTTTTAAGACTCTCTTCCTGGGATGGATCTCCATCCCTACCTCTTTATCTTTTGTATTTTTTCTTACTTCCTTTCAAAGACAATGAGCTGCCTTTCTGGGTGCCTGACATCCTCTGCCAGCATTCAGAAGTTGTTTTGTGGAATCTACTCAGCATTCAAATGTTCTTTTGATGAATTTGGGGAGAGAAAGTGGTCTCCCCATCCTATTCCTCAGCCACCTTCTCTATGGATTTCCCTAATCAGTTATTATGAAACAGAAGCCACATACTCTGCAGCCAGCAGACAAACACAGCTAACGATCAGGTGACTTCTGTTATAAAAATTCAACCTTTGCCTCTAGCCTTCCTCTGGCCTTCCTCCATGTGTGCAGACATCTCCACCCTGTGATCACTCAATGAAAGACACCACAGCGCATCCCAGCTTACCTTTTATGCAGAGGTAAGCATAAATGTATGTGAGTATCTGCCTACCCATGATCTTCACCCTCTTACATTAAAATCTAACATGGTAACTTACCTTGTGGCATTCTGTTTGTCACTGTTCATCCAATCCTGTAAAAATACAAAAATTTAGCCAGCATCTGATACTGTATCATGTGAAGTGTTAAGCTATGTGGGGGCTTCATACCGTTTCATTTGTAATTTCACAGTTACTCAAGGTGACATTTCATATGTCAGGATTAGCAGTTCTTTAAGCTTAAAACTGTGAGCAGTGTGTTATCTTCCTCAGATCAAGAAGAGTCTGCTCTAACCTTTGTACATCCTGGAATGTGTATTTCCAGTGTTTTCTATATCCTTTGAGCAAAAAGTTTTCCGAATGATTTACAGGATGCATTCATGTTAGAAGTTTCTCCTCCAGTTTCTGCAATTTGGTACCTGGGGGCTTTTCAAGGATTGCTATAGAAGTAAGATTTCTTTCTTCAGGAGAAGTTGAACCACTGAGGAATATTATTATTAACTATTCTAAAATGTCACATTACAACTACACTACATAATTTAGAAAATTTCAAAATCACACTTTTAAGGAGGAACAAGTGGCATCATAAATAGCAGCAATGCTCCAAACCAAGCTATTGAGTCTATTTATGAAACTTGTTTTTGATGTTCTTTGAAAACATGTACATAGGATTTCCACTTTTATTAGTTCTCTGTGAAGGATCACACTGGAATATAAGTTTGGGTCCCAAATAGAATCCAGAATACAGCACACTTTCTCTGTTCATATCCCTTATTTTGTTTACTCCAGGCTAGAACACAGGCTTAAGATCTTTCTTCCCATTTAAAGACCTGACCCCAGTGAGCCTTCCAGGATGAGGACCTACTTCCACCCTTAGCATCTCCCAAAGCTATGTTATAAGTAGTCTGTTGATATTTCCACACAACAATGAGTTTGTTAGAGCCCCCACTGGAATGACTGCACATGTCTTAGAGAAAATAAAAATATGGGTGAGGATATTTCCTAGAATTTTTAAAAGCATAGAGTTAGAAGTTTTACCTGTCATGTGTTTATTTTAAAATATTAATTTATCATTTGGTACTACTGACTTTTGTTGTTATTGTTAAGTTGCTAAGTCATGTCTGACTCTTTGCAACCCCATGGACTGTAACCCTCTAGGCTCCTCTGTCCAACTATTGACTATCAAATCTAATATTATAAGGTATTCCAGGATGTTCCAAAATTTGAACATTAAAGAAATGACTTTGGGTAGTGCATAAACACCTCTAGCAAATTAATTGTTTAAAGAGGCACACTGAGGCTTTCATTTGAGTGTTGTACTAATGGCTTTCTACAATGATAACCAGACTGAAGAGTCCCATTTAAACCGGAGTTCAAATAGTGTTTGTATTTGGGTCTAGTTCAGGCTAGCAAAAATTCTGAGGACTTACAAATGGACTTAATAAACTGAACAAACCTGTGAGGAAAATTAGGTTCTGGTCTTATATAGCTTTTCAGTGGAGCAATTCAAGTTAATGTTATCTATTACATAATCCTGAGAAGTTGCTAAAGTAGGCAAAAGCTATTATTATCCCAAGTCTTTTTATTTTCTGATTTTCAAAAAACAAAACAGATTTCAGGCCCTACAGAGTTAAAGAGCATTATATGTATCATTCTACCTATAAAAGATTATACACACAAACATAAATCTTCTAAATGAAGAGTTATTAAACTTCAATCTAATTGATTTTCTCTCTTCTTTTAATTAAAATAATTCATTTTTCTCAAGCTGATATTATTGCCCAGAGAAAATTTTCAAACCAGTAACCCTCCAAAGATAACTGAGATAACTCAGAGATAGTCATTGTTTTTAATGTTCTTGCAATTTGTCCATTTTCTTTTTATTTAGAGACTATTCTATATTAAAACTTTCCTATTTGATTCCTCAAGAAAGTCAAAGTGATGAACTGTAATGGTTTCTACAATAGAGTGAGGATTTATAAGAACCACAGAATTGAGTATAGTAATGATAAGATGAAAATGGGAACAAGCTACATGCTTAGACAGTATATCAGTTCAGTTTAGTCAGGTCCAACTCTTTGCGACCCCATGAACTGCAGCACGCCCGCCTTCCCTGTCCATCACCAGCTCCCAGAGCTTGCTCAGGCTCATGTCCATTGAGTTGGCGATGCCATCCAACCATCTCATCCTCTGTCGTCCCCTTCTCCTCCTGCATTCAATCTTTCCCAGCATCAGGGTCTTTTCCAATGAGTCAGTTCTTCACATCAGGTGGCCAAAATATTGGAGTTTCAGCTTCAACATCAGCCCTTCCAATGAACATTCAGAATTGATTTCCTTTAGGATGGACTGGTTGGATCTCCTTGCAGTCCAAGGGACTCTCAAGAGTCTTCTCCAGCATCACACTTCAAAAGCATCAATTCTTCAGCACTCAGCTTTCCTTATAGTCCAACTCTCACACTCATACATGGCTACTGGAAAAACCATAGCTTTGACTAGATGGACCTTTGTTGGCAAAGTAAGGTCTCTGCTTTTTAATATGCTGTCTAGGTTAGTCATAGCTTTTCTTCCAAGAAGTAAGGATCCTTTAATTTCATGTTTGCAACCACCACCTGCAGTGATTTTGGAGACCAAGAAAATAAAGTCAGCCACTGTTTCCACTGTTTCCCCATCTATTTGCCATGAAGTGATGGGACCTGATGCCATTATCTTAGTTTTTTGAATGTTGAGTTTTAAGCCAGCTTTTTCACTTCCTTCTTTCACTTTCATCAAGAGGCTTTTTAGTTCCTCTCCACTTTCTGCCATAAGGGTGGTGTCATCTGCATATCTGAGGTTATTGATATTTCTCCCTGCAATCTTGATTCCAGCCTGTGGTTCATCCAGCTGGCATTTTGCATGATGTACTCTGCATATAAGTTAAATAAACAAGGTGACAATATACAGCCTCAATGTACTCCTTTCCCAATTTGGAACCTGTCTGTTTTTCCATGCCTGGTTCTAACTGTTGCTTCTTGACCTGCATACAGATTTCTCAGGAGGCAGGTAACGTGGTTTGGTATTCCCATCTCTTGAAGAATTTTCCAGTCTATTGTGATCTACACAGTCAAAGTCTTTGGCATAATCAATATTGTACAAAAACTATTCCAAGATCCACTGGTGAACTATGTTCCATTGTTCCTTAAAGTTTTCCTAGGTTACTGTTTGTTTATTAGAGAATGAAAAGCTTTCTTTGCCATTTCAGCTTACTGCACTAAAGCAAAAGGACCAACATAAAGAGAACCCTGCTTTTCTATTGATACGTTTTATTTGCATTGAGTGGACAAGTTTAAATATGTTAGATACTTAAAGGTATATAATTCATATGACAACAATCATCATTTTATGTTATATCTGGTTTGTTGGAAGTAAAACGTTTTTTAGAAAGGAAACATTTCTCACTGATGACCTTTTAGAAATTGAATCTCATTTAAATATTCAAAGACTTCTCAAAATAGTTGGTTTTTAAGGAAAGACAATTTTTCTTTCAGTTTAAGGGAATCCATTCAGTTTCCCTCAAGTTAAACAGGTTCCCCCCACCTTGTTTCAAAGAGAGGCATTCTTTGGAATTTGTAGTGTGTCTGTTAATGACAATGTTGCCCAGAATAGTTCCATTGTTAGTCTTGCCCCTGCTCTGTGATGCCCTGCCAGTTCCAGATGCTGAAAGGAAACAAGAGCACAAAGACAGATAATGGGAGCTTCTGCTATTACTTGACAAGAAACAAAGAGTACATGTGAGTTAAATCTGTTCATTTTAGTGTCTGAAAATGTAATATTTCCATGGAACTTAATTCCTTTTATTGGCTATGTAACTTTTTCCCTGAAGATAAAATTCAACCCACAAGCTACAAACAAAATATATTTAATCACTTTCAAATCATATATCAAATGGCAGCAACATGTCTCCTATGGGGATTTGAATTAATACACCCCCTTATTTAATGGATTATAGATATCTTGTTATTTCCACAAAAACAAAAAATATACTTAAGGTTACTGTGGACAGTTAGGTATCATGCATTCTAATTACTAAGTAAATTGTACCAAAATATTTG
Organism: Nanger dama; assembly: GCA_917880005.1. NCBI lineage: Eukaryota > Metazoa > Chordata > Mammalia > Artiodactyla > Bovidae > Nanger > Nanger dama. The sequence continues at coordinate 100,156,173 of CAKJTW010000001.1, forward strand.
AGGTAGTTGATGAAGTAATAAATGATTTAGTTGAAATGACAAGTGTATTTCCAGATGCTAATCATTTACTTTCACAGTTTTTAATTTTGTGCACATAGAGATGTTCATCATTCATGTATTTCTGTAGTTCTGTTCCTTGTGTGTGTGTGTGTTTTAATTCTCCTTTATCATGCTTTTTTGTTTGTGTTCATTAATTTTTATCTCTAGCTCCAGATGATTAGTCTAAAGGCAAATTTCATAACTTTGAACACCATTTGGATAATGTTTTCTATTTTATAAAGTTTTTAATAATAGTCTGTTAATGAATTTATCTGTTATTTTTATTATGTTGTCCTCTTTCCCCACTGCATATATATTTTACTCTAATGCAGGGTTTTGCAGCAACATTTTTAAGCATAATTTTTACCCTTCCATGCCATTACATTGCTATAATTTCAAACAATTTCTTCTTTCAAGATTGTAGCTATAGAAAGAAGTGTGTGTAATCTCAATCAACATTCAGTGACATGTTTAGAGAAGAAAATTGAACCAAAATGCTAAGAAACATGTACAACTTTTTAAACCCTCTCAGAGTTCACAAAAATACTGCTCCTCCCCCTAACTTTTGATAAAAAGATGAAAATACTTAAAGGTGCATAAAAATTGCAAAAGCATGTCCACAGTACACAAAATCACCAATGATTTGAAACCAATGTCTAGAAATATTCATTTTTTTACCAATTTGTTCTATGGAGCACTTTGTTATTATGATCAATTTGTCAAATCAACCAATTTTCAACCAATAGAATTGTTCCATAATTTCTGGCATTACCACTGGAATTTCAAAGTCCCTAAGAGGGAAATCTCTGTTCAAAGTGAATGTTCATAGTCTTCCAGGAAAGTACATTTCTTCCTTGTCTCTGAGTTCCATTGCCTTCAGGAAATTCAATCACTATGTGTGCAATATATCCTAACTTTATATGTGCTTTTAAAATGTATGAAGATTTAATATGGTTCTGTAGTATGTAAGGACCTCAAAAGTACCAATATTAAAAGATTTTAGAAATTAAATATATCCAGATACACCAAGGCACAAAAACAAGATACAGAAAAATATGGCTAGCATTTGTACAAAACAAAATAAATCAAAAGTCTGCATTTTTAGAACAAAGCCATACTGGGGCAAACAATACATAGAGTAGGAAATTTCAGTTTCTCTTAGTAGTTATATATATATATATGTATATATATATATGCTACTTAGAATATTTATAGACATTTAGCAATCTATACAATTTAAAGATTATATGGCTAGTATGAACAAGAAGTAATTTGGCCTAATGTACAAATAAGTTTGGTCATGGTCTAAACACATGCATCAGAGTCTAGGGAGATTGCTAGAAAGCAGCAGATCTAGGAACAAGCTTGGTATTCAGGTCCACATGATGGGAGGGAGACACCTTACCAGGAGAACGAATGTCCTTGACTCTCTAGAGCCCAAAGGGAGATTGACTGGTGAGCTGAATCTTTCTGGCCATGGAGACAGAAATGCAGGTCAGAAAGCTTCTTATGTTCTGTCAAAGTGAAAATTGCATGAGAAAAACTTACACAGACAATGAAGACTCTGTTTTTGAGACTATTGCAGTAGAGCCAAGAAACTGAACTCCACTCTGCTAAAAGAAAGCCAGGAGAGCTTTTAAGTGCTAAAATGAGCTGGTGGGAAAGTATTGGAGAATGATAAGGGCTAAGTTCATCAATTAGATGTGTTAAGCACATGGAGTTTTCTTAAATTGCAGTTCTGAAATTTTTTTCTCTGTGATTAAGCCATCTGTTTGCTGAGTGGCACTCACTGAATGTAGGCCACCACAGACTGAGAGACGGGGATGCCATCATCCTTGACGGTTACATTGCAAAGAATAGCTCCTAGGACTCGGAGAGAGACATCCCTGGGCTAAAAAAAAATGGCAAGAAACTTTTAGAAAGAAGCATCAAAAGAATTTACAAGTTGCCTAAGGTAAATGCTTTAAGAAAAGGGAAAGCAGAGGTTCATGGTTAAGAGGAAGTCTGTCTAAAGGTGAATTAAGCTGAGGGGAATATTAGACCATCTTGATCTTTTCTTTACATGTCTATCCATAAAGCCAAGGTTTCTTTGCCTTTCACTCCTATTGGATCCTTAGAAAACTACTATTGTAACCAGATGTGAGCCAAAATGTTAGCCAAAATGAGAGTTTAGAGATTAAAATATGTAAAGGAGTTAAGTAGTCAGAGAGACAGGTGAGATAGAAATTTCAGAACACAAAATTCAAAGATATTGAATTGCTTAAAGCATGAATTGCACAAATATATAAGTTTCCAAATAATAAATCACTTTAAAAGAGTCAATGCATCACATAAAAACAAGATCGTCTAGAGTCAAATTTATCTTCGCAAACTAAAGAAATCAATAAACGTTTTAAGGAAGACCTGTTACCCTTAAGATTCATTTCATTGATCTGAAAATATGGGTTTAAAAAAATCTCACTGTACAAACACATACAAAGATGGAAAGTTTATGAGAGGAGCTACGAAACAGGAGAGCTAATACAACAGGTCCAAATGAGTGGGAAATGAAGGTGTGGAAGAGTGGCAATAATTAAATAGTAATACTAAAACTTCCTAAGTAAAAGAAAAATGTGAGAAACAGACTCACAGACAAAGGAGAATGAACGTGTGGCTGCAGTGGAGGAGGAGAGAGGGAGAGAGGGATAGAGGGAGAGTCTGAGGCTAGCTGATGAAAAGTATTACACATAGAATGGATATATAACAAGGTCCTACGATATAGCACAGGGAACAATACACAACATACTATAATAAACCAAAATAGAAGAGAATATAAAAACAATGTATATATGAGAGAGTCAACTCCTAGGCAGACTGATAAGAAGTTCAGGGTCCCCAAGGAGGAGCAAGGGGTCCGGGGCTCTCGAAGTGGAGATTGGGAGTCTGGAATTCTTAAGGAGGAGAAAAGGACAATTTTTTTTTTTCCTCTCCATTCCTTAGTCTTAGTCACACAACTCAGTTTAAACTTGGTACTAGGGATTATACAACAACAATGTATCCGACTGGAAGACAGTTTCTCCTTCCTGAAACCCTTCTGACTAATCCTAATATTTTAGAATGTATATTATGGGAATGGGTCTGGAGAATTTTTCTATTGTTAAATTCTAATCTTTTTATCCTAAAATGTAAATTGTGGGAGTGGGTCTGGTAAAATTTTTACAAACTTGAGACCTTCTTTTCATTCATTGTAATAACTAATTAAAACATATATAACATCATTGCTAACACTAGCAAGGGGGCACTCTTTGCCCCTTTCTGATATCTATGTCAGAAGATTTCTCTCTCTTTATACTTTAATAAAACTTTATTACACAAAAGCTCTGAGTGAGCAAGTCTTATCTCTGGCCCCAGATTGAATTCTCCTCCAGAGGCCAAGAATCCTGGCATCTTTCATGGTTCAGCAACAACCTTTCATCTATAACTGAATCACTTTGCTGTACAGCAGAAATTAACAAATATTGCAAATCAATTATACTTTAATGAAAAAATATATTAGTGTACAGACTAGAAGGCCTCATCTATTTTTCAGGTGATTGATAAAAATTACACATACCTAAGTCTTGGCATGTCAAAATTCTGAACCTAAAGTGTAAATATATATATATATATATATATATATATATATATATATATATATCACATTCTTTGACAGAAAGAATAAATCATCTAACAAGAAAAGAATGTTGTATTAGAATTTAGAATATTGTATATACCTGTCAGGGAATAAGGATCATTTAATAATATACACAAATATTGAATCATTATGTTGTATACCTGAAACTAACATTTTGTTGTAAATCAACTATACCTTAATATTAATAAGTGACTATATATATATACACACGTGTATGTGTGTGTGTGCATGTGTGCGTGCTCAATCATGTCTGACTCTTTGAGACCCCATGGACTGTGGCCCGCCATGCTCCTCTGTCTGTGGAATTTCTCAGGCAAGAATACTGGAATGGACTGCCATTTCCTCCCTCCAGGGCACCTTCCTGACCTTGGGATCAAACCCACATCTCTTGCATCTCCTGAATCAGCAGGCGATTCTCTACCACTGTATCATCTGAGAAGCCTATATATATATAGAAGCATCAAAAGAATTTACAAGTTGCCTAAAGTAAATGCCTTAAGAAAAGGGAAAGCAGGGGTTCATGGTTAAAAGGAAGTCTGTCTAAAGGTGAGTCAAGCTGAGAGGAACATTAGACCATCTTGATCTTTTCTTTACATGTCTATCCATAAAGCCAAGCTTTCTTTGCCTTTCACCTCCTATCGGATCCTTAGAAGAATACTATAGTAACCAGATGTAAGCCAAAATGTGAGCCAAAATGAGAGTTTAGAGATAAAAATAACTATGTAAAGGAGTTTAGTAGTTTAGTTTATAGCCCACAAGTATATATACAAATAACATTGAGAAGGATATCCAAAGCATCTGAAAGAAAAAACTGTCCATCAGATATCAGACATTTGAAATGATACTCAGTTTCACGAATGGCCAGAAAATATAGTAGAGGTAAAGATCACGAAGGAAAAGAAATCATGGAAGTAAAAGGCCATTGTCTTAAAAGAATAATCAACACACCTATTTCTTCAGAAATCCTCAGAAAATGAGAGGGAGTAACCTAAGGTTTGTAGATGACTGCAACAAGAAAGGGTTATCAGATGGTATAAGCTTCACAGAGGATGTTTAAGGAAAACACTCCTAAAATTGCATAGGAGGAGGACTTGGAGACAACCTCCAAGGTCTTTTGAATTAATATATGTCTCCTAGGGAGACTATCTTTGCTCTGGGCCATCTTTTCCAGAATTTTTGTATAGCAAATAACTTTGGAAAATAAAAATAATAAAGGGCAGAGTGTTTATTGGCCATTATAATAAAAATAATGCCTCCCTTTATGGTGAAGACCAGGCAGGCTTATTGCCCATTTAAAAGATTTGTGTTCCCTAAGTTCAGAGTTCCTTCCCTGCAGTGCTTCCCCACATCTGCCTGTGACACTTCACCCTCTTTGTGTCACCCTGGAGTCTGAGGATAAGATTACAAGAAAAATGATGAAACTCTGGCCACTGCTATTGCTGTGAGTAATAAACTTCCCATTGACTCTGGAAAAAAAGAAATACCATCCAGATAACAAAAGAAGCTAAACTCAGACTTGATGAGGGTGATAAAAATGGAAAGAACCATATCAGGAAATGAATACATATATACATGCAAACACAGAATATGAGCATCTGTCTAAATTAAGTCATATTTTAATGGGTGAATAGTCTGGGAAAACAATATAAAACCTTGACACAAAAGAAGACTTACTGTAAGAGAAATCCTCGTAAGTACTCTGCATGTTCTAAAATCTGAGCTGGGGCAAGAGGTGGTAGAGATAAAACTTTCCAAATTTTCCCTCAGGGAGAGGGAGGAAGGAAATGAATGTATTTGGAAGCTCCCAACACACTGGGTTAGGGGACTGTGAGGTGAATGATGGCATCATGGGGGACAGAAATACTGCTTCTCAGTGGGAAAAATATTGGCATCTTGTATTTTGGTCATATGTGTCTGAAAAGAACTAGGAAAGGGAAAGAAAGTATGGATTAAATGGAGAGGCACAGAAAAAGCCTCCACGGGGCAGGTGAGACGGGTGGCTGAGGTGGAAGATCGATAACATCTTGAGCAAATAAGGAGAAAGAACAAGAGGAAAAAAAAGGGTAAAGCGTCCTTGTTTCCTGCGCGAAGGCATCCCGGAGGGCACTGGAAACCAAGCGGGGCAGGAGTGCGCTGAGCTGCCGGCACCTGCACTAACCGGCACCCCTCCAGGCCAGGCACTGAGAGCATCCTGTGCAGAGTCGCAGGGAGGCGAGCGCAGACAGGAAGGGAAGCGGAGCTTCCAGAGGATATTATTACACTGACGGCAGTCAGACAGAGAAAGGCACATCTCACGTGATACCATTTGTGTGTGTGAGGTCACTTCAGCCATGTCCAAGTCCATGCAGCCCTATGGACTATAGCCCGCCAGCCCCCTCTGTCCATGGGGATTCTCCAGGCAGGAGTACTGAGTGGTTGCCATGCCCTCCTCCAGGGGATTTTCCCAATCCAGGGAATGAGCCGGCATGTCCTATAGCTTCTGCGTTGCAGGCAGGATTCTTTACCACTGAACCACCGGGAAAGGCCCTGATATCAATTATATGTGGGATCTAAAAATAATACAAATGAATGCTTATACAAAACAGAAACAGGCTCACAGACTTAGAAAGTAAGCTTATGGTTAACAAAGGGGAGAGGGAGGGAGGGACAAATTAGGAATATGGAATGAACAGAATCACACTACTACACACAAAATAGATAAGCAACAAGGACTTACTGTATAGTACAGGGAACTACATTCAATATCCTGTAATAACCTCAATGGAACACATTCAGAAAAAAAATGGAATCACTTTACTAAACACCTGAAACTAACACAGTATTGTAAATCAACTACAGTTCAAAAAAAAAAAAATCACAAAAGCATGACAGGAAGGTGTCAAGTAATTACTTCTGAATATGTGGGAAAGTTATTCAAAGTTAAACCTCTACTTTTCTAGCTTGGAACAAAGAAGACTGGGAGCTTGCCATGGTCTCTCTCATCCCGCTTCCATCCACTCCTCCCTTGTGAAAGCTGAAGCCTTCAGTGTTGGAGGAAGGTGAGTGAAAAAGTGATTATAGGACAGAAAGAAAACTTTTATTTGACTAGTAACTACCTGGTGTTGGTTTCCATCAGGTTTGAAAATGTGTGATACTGAGATCCTTTCAAGTTTAAACATTTCTGACCACTTCCTCTTACGATTTTAGTTACTCTATCCTGTATCCTAACTCTGAAAAAATTCCAAACTGACTGATGGGATTGATCCCATTACCTTTTCGGTACATAACTAGTATCTCCAGCTTTCATTCTGTGCAATGTACAGGCATAACCTGAAAAATATCTTCCAGTTAAATGTTTCCTCAGTAGAAAACATCTTGTTTTCAGTATACATTCTTAATAAGTATATCTCTCAGTAAATCATTTTTCCTCATATTTTAATGGGAAAATATATACTTTTGTTTCCTAAATTCAATATAACATTTTAAACAACAATCAGAAAAATGCAGGTAAATCTCAAGATACATCTTAAACATAACTGGTAGAATGTCAAGATTCTATGCAAGCATCTTGAAGATCAATTTATATAACAATGGAACACAAACTAAACACATTTTAACATGCAAAGCAGTTAGTTATCAGTAGGTAATAATTTTAAGCTTTTTCATCTAAGCAAGATAATTTTTATTTCTATAGAGGCATTTTACTAAGTTTAAGTTATGTTTAAGGAAATTGATAGGGGTTTTAGGGTTAATATTAATTTAAGGTTTCTATTAGGCTTAATAATTCTTTCTCATTTTTTCCTTTAAACAAAATAAGATTTAGGATCTTAGTTAGCTCTCTTGCACAAAAAAAATCTGATTTGCCAAAATGAATTACTAACTAAATGAGAGTTCTCACATTTTCTCACCATCTGGCATCCAATGTCTCAGTTAATACAAAATATGTATTAGCTTTCTATTGTGGCAGCCCCTTTAAGGCTCAGATTTCTGTGTTAGGGGAATCCTAGTGCTAAAACAAACATGCATAAAGATTTCAGTGACTTGAAAAAATAAATGTTGCCAAACTTGTGACAACAGCTGTGATGCCTGGCATCTGGTGAAATGCCATGTCTGGCCTCCGTCTCTGCAGGGCCTCATCGTCCCCTTAGCAAGCCCTGTGATCATCCTTCCTATCAACAGTGCTGATCCTAGCTTGTGGAGAAGAGCCACCCCAGGATTTCCTAGTGATGCTGATGGCTTTCTCAGACAACATGTTCCTGATGTGTTTCAGGAATATCTCTTCTGGATCGTCTCTTAAATATACTCTTGTGGATCTTGTGGCTTCACATAATATGTGCAAAGCAACAGTCCTGTCTCTCTGAGCCCTTTAATCCCTTCCTCACCATCTTCCACAGAAACTCAGGCACTTCATGTTACTCAGTATGGGCTTTTGCTTTCTCCAGGCTTCTATGAGTTACCCTCTCAGGGATTAGGCTAATCCCCCAAGGTCCATGCCAGAGTTAATGTCCTAAAAGAGCTCATCCAAGAAAATCGGCTCTTGCTCATCGAGCCCCATGCTAAGGCCATGAGTCCTCCACGAAAAGCTCCAAGGGTCTTCTGAACTCCCTAAATGACCTTTGGTGGCTACCCAAAGATTCACAATGCCAAGCAAGTCCTGGTTTAAATACCAGGAAATCCCCAACAGCAAGGAGCCAGGGGATGCAACATTTGAAGATATAAGAGAAACCACCAGAGCCAGGGACTGAATAAAAGTTACAACCAGATAGCATAGAATCTGCATCATCCAGCGCTTGAGTGACTCCTGGTCAACAAAGAGCAAAGGCCCAGCATTTGGGAGCAACAGTCTTCTTAGAGAGCGGACCGAAGTCTCCAGCTCTGAGGCAGTGAGAACAGATTCTAACCGAGCCCAGCAGTAACAGTCATGACTCAGTTGCAGTAATGGCTTTGTGTGAACAAGGCCTCCTGCCCACAACTTGAGGAAATGTTTCTTTCCCCTGAATGCAAATGATATTCGGAAGAGGAGGAAAATAGGCAGGACCCCAGGAGGCTGGAGAGGCAGATGTGATGAGGAGTTAAACTTTGAATTTATTGAATAAACTACCCAAAAGGCACTCATTTAGATTGAGGAAAAAAATTCTAAACTGGAATTTAATGACATATTTAATCATTATTGTTTGTCTCCCATTAGGGGAATGGGGAGTTTATGTTCAAAATTATATCCTTTATTAAAAATAAAAGAAGTTTAGAGCCCTCTGGCTTTCAAAAGTATTCATATGCTTATCCTTTTAATAGCTTTTCTTAAATTCTTTTGTTTATGTTCATCTATAAGAGGAGATTGTTAAACAGGATAAATGCTCCAACTGTATTTGAGTCTCCAATTCATTCTGACCTTTCTTCACTGATAAAATCACACAGTTTGGGGAGGTGATTCCAGATCTAGAAATGGTTCTAATTAGTAAAACCAGTCACAATACCCACTTCCATTACCAGTAACTGGTTGAGGAGCCCAGAGCAATCACGGCAGTGTTTTTCTCAGCAAGAGACCAGTGACTTGTGTTAAATTAGAATATTAGGGGAAATATTTCTCTAGTAGCAAAAAGGTAGAGAATCTGCCTGTCAAAGTAGAAGACAGGGGTTCGATCCCTGGTCTGGGAAGATCCCACATGCTGAGGGGCGACTAAGGTGGTCCACTGTAACTAGGGAGCCTGTGCTCTAGGCCCCTAGAAGGGCAGCTAGTGAGCCCAGTGCTGCAGTGACTGAAGGCCGTGTGCCCAGGGCCCCTGCTACCCCGCAAGGAAAGCCGCAGCAATGAGAAGCCCGCCCCACGACCAGAGGGAAACCCCTGCTCTCTGCAACAAAAGGAAGCCCTGGTGGCAACCAAGGCCCAGCACAGCCAAAGATAAATAAACAGATAATTTTTTTAATTAATTTATTTATTTATTTATTTTTAAATTACAATACTGTATTTGTTTTGCCATACATTGACACGAATCAGCCATAATAGGAATGTTCTTTTTAATGTAAAGATGAAAGATGTTTAGAATTATCTGTTTATTTATAATTTTAAACATCTTTCATCTTTACATTAAAAAGAACATTCCTATTAAAATATATATATATATATATATATATATATATGTATGTATGAGTAAATGTATTCTATGGATGTGAGAGAGGAGATGTGGACACAAGACTTACAGCAGTCTGTAGTTTACACCCTGACAGCTGATTTTTCCTTTTTGCAACGCAAGTGCCTGAAATAACCTTTGGTTGCAAAGGCATGCCCTTCAAAAATGGCTGCCTCTCTCCGACGACCACACTGCAGCTGCAGGACTGCAGTGCCAGAGAAAGAGCCAGGTTGCCTTCCCTCTCACTCTAGGAGCCTTTGTTTTACATCTCTTGGTTAATTTCGGTAACTGGCTGTCTGGGCTCTTGCTTTTTCTTTTCTCATGCTCTAAATTCCTGCTTATTAGGTTTTATTCACCAATACAGGTGAGCCTAAGACATCCTTATGCCTCCCTCGACCCTAATAAAAGCAGAACCCCAGGCACGCACCCTCTGTCTCTCTCTCTTTTCCCTTTAGCCTCTCTGTGTGGCCTCAGGTATGCAATGTAATTTCCAGGACCCGTAGGTAATAAACCTTTCTCTTTTTATCCCCCAAAGTTTCCTGCTAGTTACTGCTGAGGGTGTCTTGCAAACTCAGTAAGAAATATAAGCACCGGTAAAGCTGGTTTTCCTTAGGCTAAGACTAGGACAAAACATGGCCCTTTTATCCCAAGGGAAAGAGCTCAGGAAGAAATGAGTGTTCTAGAATGTAGACTGAAGAGATGGAGGAAATCTGAGTCCTTAACGATATAACTGAGCTGCTGAATCTACCAAATGTGAACCCATACAACTTTTGAACTTTTGATATTTCCTTACAGTTTAAGTAAGTTTGTGCTGGCATTTTGTTATTTAGAGCCAGAAGCATCCCAGTTGATGCACCAACCAGAAAGGTCAGCTTACAATGTTCTTGCAGTCTGCGGTCCCTTTAAGTCAGTGCTGTGTCAGACAGAAGACTTGTGCTGCCATTCAGCACCGAAGATTTAACAGGAGTTAACGGAGGCGGCTATTCCTAAAATAGCTTCAGCAGTCACTACAGTAGTAGTCAGCTTGTCTCTCCAGCCACAGCTGCTTTTCTGTAATTCTATTATAAAGACCAGTGAATTGTTCTCCTTATTAAATTCCTTTTCATAAAAGAAGAAAATTATTTCTTCAATTGCAGAAAAGGGTTTTTTCAGGAAGAGAGAATATTCTCTACTGACAAACTAACAATAATCTCCAAACCCTCCACTCTGGTAGAGCAAATTTTTAGAAAGAAAATGATTACCATCTAGTGACATTACTCGTGTAATTTTCATTCACACTGCCTGCTAAAAGCCACAACAGAACTGCTCCTCTGCAAATGTTCCTTTGTGGAACTCATTTATAATGTGTAAAAATGGGTAGAAATTACCAGGTATTGTACAAATGAAGAATTTTAGGAAAAAAAAGTTATACAAATCCAATATACCTAATTATTTTTAAAAGAGAAAGAAAGGGAGGAAAGACCTAGGAGGGATTTTTTTTTTTTTTTCTGTACTACTAGAAGAAATAATTACAGACATGTTTGTTGAAATAGTTCCTTATCTTAGAGCAGTTTCTGTTTTAATTATTTGCATTGGGTATTTAAATACATGCTGAAAGAAAGGTAGGATATTGCTGGTAATGTTTTGTTCACTACATTTGTAGCTGTTTTATTGTGACACTTGTAAGATTACATGTCAGGTAGGAAATTCAAACAGAGAGATTCCTTTGGAACAAACTGCCAAGTTCTGTTAATTTATCTCAATTCTAAAAGCAGAGACACTCTCAAGGTCAAGGGAGCTTTTGGAGTAGGATAATCCAGCTGATGCCTGACTTCAAATAAAGCATTTGTTTATAATATGTGCCTTTAGAATATATCTGCATAGACAGTGCAAATCCTAACTCTAAATTCTGATTTTAAGAGCTCCCTGTGCCATTCTGATTGTTCATTCAGGATTAACTCCAGAAGAACTGTATTTTTTTAATTCAATTTTTATTTTATACTGGGGTCAGAAGAATTTTAAAGTTAGTATTTTCTTAAATTTTTTCAGTGTTGAGAATAGTATTAAAATTATTAGTGAGGAATAAGATGAAAATTCTATTTAAAAACATTTTCCATGTTCAGTTGAAAAGAAACAACATTTACCTGTGAGAAAAACAAAACCCTACATATTTCCTAATATGACATCACTCAGTTTTGGTTTTAAATCACTTCCATGCGTGTTTTTTTTAAATTTTTCTTAAATTGCAAAATAAATCAGTTGTTCTAAATAGATCTCAGAATAGTTCCATAGAGCTATAAGGTATTACTCTGAGAATATACCAATAAAATATAAAAGCACATAAAATTCTGGGTTTTATGGCCATCAAATTCTTTTAAAATTTTTTCCTTGATTTGCTATTTCTAACAACTCAGAAATAAATGCTATTTCAAATTAATTATGCTTTAATTAGCTAATATCAGAATTTTCTTGAACTTGGAGAAGCCACTTCCTTACTTTGAACCTCAATTTTTCATCAGTTAAATGGAGGAATGAGAAGGGTGGGTAAAGTTGCTTCTTATAGTCTCTGCCAACACTGAGACTGATGATTCCATGGACTGATTAAGAGACACCTACTACAGTATCATTTTTTCTGCTGGAAAGTAGAACTAGAGGTAAAGAATAGAAAACTTTCTTGCAAGTTACTACACAAAGCTATCAAAACTTTAGAATGAGGTTTTCTTATATTGCCTGAATAAATTAAAATCATACAACTCAAAATAACTACTTTGAAGGCATCATCATTCATTTAGAAATAAAATTCCCCAAAATTACTCAGTTAAAACAATATTCTCCAATATTCAAGCCCTTGGGGAATATATATACATAGAACCTCTTCTTCAGAATTCACACTTTAGTAAAAAAGATAGTTATAAATTCTTTTTAATAAGAAGCATGGCTTTTTGCTATGTAACAATATGAAAATGTGAAATCCACATAGACCAGGCATGTTCTAATAATTTTCTTAAGTTTTCTTGTAATTATCCCATTTGGGTGGGAAAGAAAGGAACACAGTTGGCAAATAATATATGGAGAATAAATTTGTTGTGTACTAAATGTACTAATACGGTTTATGATAATCTCACCTTGAAAAATAATATGAGGTCACACTTATACAGTGTTAGTTACAGATATAGTATTTTAATAGTATTTTATAGTGTTTTAATTTATAGTGTTGTTCCCTGGTGGCTCAGAGGTTAAAGCATCTGCCTGCAGTGCAGGAGACCTGGGTTCGATCCCTGGGTCGGGAAGATCCACTGGAGAAGGAAATGGCAACCCACTCCAGTATTCTTGCTTAGAGAATCCCATGGACGGAGGAGCCTGGTGGGCTACAGTCCACAGGGTCGCAAAGAGTCGGACACGACTGAGCAACTTCACGATCACGATCACAAATATATAGTATACTATATTATAGTATAGTATATAGTATAGTATTTTATAGTATTTTAATTTATAGTATCAGAGATCATTTGTATTGCTAAATAAGATTTGGTCACAGAGTACTTTAATCCCTTTTTATTGTTAAGTTTCTTGTCCATAGAGGAGACAGCGCAGCTGAGACTATGGTGATATGGTAACCCAACTTCCCTGAGGATTTTAAAAATAAGTTGGATTTTGGAGGTAAAAACCAATAAAAGTTAAGCAGTCTTTGAATAAATCTTGGAGGAAAGAAATCAATCTGCAACAGTTTTCACTTTCAGTTCAGTCACTCAGTCGTGTCCAACTCTTGGTGACCCAATGGACTGCAGCACACCAGATCTCCTTGTCCTGGAGTCCACCAAACCCATGTCCATCAAGTCAGTGATGCCATCCAATCATCTTATCCTCTGTCGTCCCCTTCTCCTTGTGCCCTAAATCTTTCTAGCATCAGAGTCTTTTCAAATGAGTCAGCTCTTCATATCAGGCCAAAGTACTGGGGCTTCAGCTTCAACATCAGTCCTTCTATGAACACCCAAGACTATCTCCTTTAGGATGGACTGGTTGGATCTCCTTGTAGTCCAAGAGACTCTCAAGAGTCTTCTCCAACACCACAGTTCAAAAGCATCAGCTCTTCGGTGCTCAGCTTTCTTTATAGTCTAACTCTCACATCCACACATGACCACTGGAAAAACTATAGCCTTGACTAGATGGACCTTTGTTGGCAAAGTAATGTCTGTGCTTTTTAATATGCTATCTAGGTTTGTCATAACTTTCTTTCCAAGGAGTAAGCATCTTTTAATTTCGTGGCTGCAGTCACCATCTGCAGTGATAGTGGAGCCGAGAAAAATAGTCAGCCACTGTTTCCACTGTTTCCCCATCTATTTCCCGTGAAGTGATGGGACCAGATGCCATGATCTTAGTTTTTGAATGTTGAGCTTTAAGCCAACTTTTTCAATCTCCTCTTTCACTTTCATCAAGAGATTCTTTAGTTCTTCACTTTCTGTCATAAGGGTGGTGTCATCTGCATATCTGAGGTTATTGATATTTCTCCCAGAAATCTTGATTCCAGGCTGTGCTTCTTCCAGTCCAGCGTTTCTCATGATGTACTCTGCATATAAGTTAAATCAGCACTGTGACAATATACAGCCTTAACGTACTCCTTTACCTATTGGAACCAGTCTTTTGTTCTATGTCCAATTCTAACTGTTGCTTCCTGACCTGCATACAGATTTCTCAAGAGGCAGGTCAAGTGGTCTGGTATTCCCATCTCTTTCAGAATTTTCCACAGTTTATTGTGATCCACATAGCAAAGGTTTTGGCATAGTCAATAAAGCAGAAATAGATGTTTTTCTGGAACTCTCTTGCTTTTTCGATGATCCAGCAGATGTTGCCAATTTAATCTCTGGTCCTCTGCCTTTTCTAAAGCCAGCTTGAATATCTGGAAGTTTACGGTTCACATATTGCTGAAGCCTGGCTTGGAGAATTGGTACTACTTAAATGAACAGAGAGACTACTGTGATATATATCCTATTTGTACAGATGGTACCTTCAGAGCCCATACAGAAATACTTTGGAGATAATGTGGATTTGGTTTCAGATCACAGCAATAAAGTGAGCATTGCTATAAAGCAAGTCACACAAAATTTTTGGTTTCTCAGTGCATATTAAAGTTTTGTTTACAGTATAGTCTATTACGTGTGTAATCACAGTGTCTAAAAATGTACATACCTTAATTAAAAATATTTCATTGCTAGAAAGTACAAACCGTAATCTGAGCCTTCAGGGAGCTGCCGTGTTTTTTGATGGAGTGTTTGAAACATTGAGAATTACCAGAATGTGACACGGAGAAACCAGGTGAGCGAATGCTCTTAGAAAAACAGCACATATCGCCCAGCTCCATACAGGGTTGCCACACACCTCGATTTGTAAATAGCATGCTCTCTGCAAAACACAACAAAACACTGCAAGGCAGAAAGGCAGCGGAGAATGAGATGATTAGAGAGCACCACCAATCAAGGAATGTGAATTTGAGTAAACTCCAGGAGACAGCGGGTTTCCCAGGGGGCGCTAGTGGTAAGGAATATGCTCGCCAATGCAGGAGGCATCAGAAATTTGATCCCTGGGTTGGGAGGATCCCCTGGAGGAAGGCATGGCACCCCCACTCCAGGATTCTTGCTTAGAGAATCCCATGGACAGAGGAGCCTGGCTAGCTACAGGCCATGGGGTCGCAGAGAGTCGACACGACTGAGATGACTCCGCATGCACACTGGCGGACAGAGTAGGCGGGGAAAGCCACGCCATGCTGCAGCCCATGGAGTAGCAAGGAGTCTGGCGCAACTTAGTGACAGAACAGCAACAGCACACAGAGATATAGCAGCTACTAGTTAGCAGATCAAATTCCAAGATGGACCATTAGCATTATATTCATTTTTTAAAAAATATTTGTACCGAAAGAAAAAACAAAGTATTTGCCATATTTTGAGAAAAGTGATAGAACAGGGTTTTGATATCACAACATTCTTTCCTTCCTGTTTATCTTATTTGATGTTCCCTGAGCTTCCTGGATCTGTAGTTTGGTATCCCTAACTAATTTTGTAAAGTTCTCAGTCTATAATTATTCAAATATTTATTTTGCCTTGTTATCTCTCTTTTTTTCTCCTTCTGGTATTTCAATTTTGTATAGCTTTTATTGCTATCCCACACATTCTGGATATATTTGTTCATCTTGCTTTTATTTCTGTTTCCTCTTTGTGTTTCAGTTTAGGAAGTTTCTACTGAGCTACCTTCAAGTTCACACTTATTTCCTCAGCTGTGAGAAATCTAATAAACCTGTCAAAGGCTTTTGTGCTTTTTTTTTTTCTTGCATTTCCTTTCAGTTCTTTCTTAGAGAGTTTCCATCTCTCTGCTGACATTATCCATCTGGTCTCACAAGTTACTGAATTTTTCCAGTAGGATTATTTGTATATTAATCACAGCTATGCTAAATTCCTTGTCTGATAGTCCCAACACCTGTGTCTGTTCTGGGTGTAGTTCTGAGGCTTGCTTTGGTCCTCAAAATGTATGTTTATTGCCTTTTAGCTTACCTTGGAAATTTTGTTGAAAGATGAATATGTTGTATCAGATAATAGATACTCAAATAAATAGGACTTCAGTATAAAGACTTATGTTAATATGGTTAGGAGCTGAGTTGTATGTAAGGTTTGCTACACCTATAGTACCAAAGACTTCAAATTCTTCTGCTGTTGTTTTTGATTTCTGACTTGAGATTTGGGGCTTCTTATTGTTCAAACACAGTCTGCATCTTGCAACTCTTTCAGCTATAATCTACTCTTCATATACTAGAGGTCTTTGGGTGTGATGATGACTCATGGAGAAGAGGGCACATTCAATAACATTCCAACTAAGACTCAGGCTTTTAGTGAGCCAGTGTCTTGAGGGTGTAGTCTCCACAAGTGTGTCTATCCCTCCTCCAGGCATATAACTTGTTTCCTTCTTTATTTATAGTCTTCCCTGCTACGGTATTCTCAATATATTTCCTTAAAACCCTCTTCCATATCGAGTTTGATTTTTTATTTTGTTTTGAATAATTTTTTGTTGTTGTTTGTCTGTTATTTTTTTCCCCAGGTGAGATCAGTCCAGTTCAGTCACTCAGTCGTGTCCGACTCTTCGCGACCCCATGAATTGCAGCACACCAGGCCTCCCTGTCCATCACCATCTCCCGGAGTTCACTCAGACTCACATTTATCGAGTCAGTGATGCCATCCAGCCATCTCATCCTCTGTCGTCCCCTTCACCTCCTGCCCCCAATCCTTCCCAACATCAGAGTCTTTTCCAATGAGTCAACTCTTCGCATGAGTCGCCAGAGTACTGGAGTTTCAGCTTCACTATCATTCCTTCCAAAGAAATCCCAGGGCTGATCTCCATTAGAATGGACTGGTTGGATCTCCTTGCAGTCCAAGGGACTCTCAAGAGCCTTCTCCAGCACCACAGTTCAAAATCATCAATTCTTCGGCTCTCAGCCTTCTTCAGAGTCCAACTCTCACATCCATACATGACCACAGGAAAAACTATAGCCTTGATTAGACGGACCTTAGTCAGCAAGGTAATGTCTCTGCTTTTGAATATACTATCTAGGTTGGTCATAACTTTTCTTCCAAGGAGTAAGCGTCTTTTAATTTCATGGCTGCAGTCACCATCTGCAGTGATTTTGGAGCCCCCAAAATAAAGTCTGACACTGTTTCCACTGTTTCTCCATCTATTTCCCATGAAGTGATGGGACCAGATGCCATGATATTTGTTTTCTGAATGTTGAGCTCTAAGCCAACTTTTTGCTTTCCTCTTTCACTTCATCAAGAGGCTTTTAGTTCCTCTTCACTTTCTGCCATAAGGGTGGTATCATCTGCATATCTGAGGTTACTGATATTTCTCCCAACAATCTTGATTCCAGCTTGTGTTTCTTCTAGTCCAGCATTTCTCATTATGTACTCTGCATATAAGTTAAATAAGCAGGGTGACAGTATACAGCCTTGACATCCTCCTTTTCCTATTTGGAACCAATCTGTTGTTCCATGTCCAGTTCTAACTGTTGCTTCCTGACCTGCATACAAAAGGCAGGTTAGGTTATCTGGTATTCCCATCTCTCTCAGAATTTTCCACAGTTTATTGTGATCCACACAGTCAAAGGATTTGGCATGTCAATAAAGCAGAAGTAGATGTTTTTCTGGAACTCTCTTGCTTTTTCCATGATCCAGCGGATGTTGGCAATTTAATCTCTGGTTCCTCTGCCTTTTCTAAAACCAGCTTGAACATCAGGGAGTTCACGGTTCATGTATTGCTGAAGCCTGGCTTGGAGAATTTGGAGCATTACTTTACTAGCATGTGAGATGAGTGCAATTGTGCGGTAGTTTGAGCATTCTTTGGCATTGTCTTTCTTTGGAATTGTAATGAAAACTGACCTTTTCCAGTCCTGTGGCCACTGCTGAGTTTTCCAAATTTGTTGGCATATTGAGTGCAGCACTTTCACAGCATCATCTTTCAGGATTTGAAACAGCTCCACTGGAATTCTATCACCTCCACTAGCTTTGTTCATAGTGATGCTTTCTAAGGCCCATTTGATTTCACATTCCAAGATGTTGGCTCTAGATGAGTGATCACATCATCATGATTATCTGGGTCGTGAAGACCTTTTTGTACAGTTCTTCTGTGTATTCTTGCCACCTCTTCTTAATATCTTCTGCTTCTGTTAGGTCCAGACCATTTCTATCCTTTATTGAGCCCATCTTTGCATGAAATGTTCCCTTGCTATCTCTAATTTTCTTGAAGAGATCTCTAGTCTTTCCCATTCTGTTCTTTTCTTCTATTTCTTTGCATTGATTGCTGAAGAAGGCTTTCTTATCTCTTCTTGCTATTCTTTGGAACTCTGCATTCAGATGCTTATATCTTTCCTTTTCTCCTTTGCTTTTCACCTCTCTTCTTTTCACAGCTATTTGTAAGGCCTCCCCAGACAGCCATTTTGCTTTTTTGCATTTCTTTTCCATGGGGATGGTCTTGTTCCCTGTCTCCTGTACAATGTCACGAACCTCTGTCCATAGTTCATCAGGCACCCTATCTATCAGATCTAGGCCCTTAAATCTATTTCTCACTTCCACTGTATAATCATGAGGGATTTGATTTAGGTCATACTTGAATGGTCTAGCGGTTTTCCCTCCTTTCTTCAATTTGAGTCTGAATTTGGTAATAAGTATTTCATGATCTGAGCCACAGTCAGCTCCTGGTCTTGTTTTTGTCGACTATATAGAGCTTCTCCATCTTTGACTGCACAGAATATAATCAATCTGATTTTGGTGTTGACCATCTGGTGATGTCCATGTATAGAGTCTTCTCTTGTGTTGTTGGAAGAGGGTGTTTGCTATGACCAGTGCATTTTCTTGGAAAAACTCTATTAGTCTTTGCCCTGCTTCATTCCACATTCCAAGGCCAAATTTGCCTGTTTCTCCCAGTGTTTCTTGACTTCCTACTTTAGCATTCCAGTCCCCTATAATGAAAAGGACATCTTTTGGGGAGTTAGTTCTAAAAGCTTTTGTAGGTCTTCATAAAACCGTTCAACTTCAGCTTCTTCAGCATTACTAGTTGGGGCATAGACTTGGATAACTGTGATATTGAAGTTGAATCTGAGTGACTTTGCTACCCTGAGCTGTGATCAGTTTTCAGAATTTGCTCTCTGGCAAATTCATTCCCCTGCAGTCCAGGCTTTAGAGGGAAACAAGCCCAAGTGAGTTTTTCAGAATGGTTATTATACTCCTCCTCCTGCCAGGGCCGAAAGGAGACATTTCTCAAAGGCTCACTGGGAGAACTTGGTGGGTTCCTGCAGTGAAAGACTGATGATGTACAAGACCCACCTACTGACTGCAGCAACTGGGATTTTTTTCACTCTGATGTTAGCCCACATTCAGGCCCAGCAATTCTTCAAAATAGCCACTAAAATTTTCCTACCATCATTTAAATTCCAAAAGTTTCTGCTCCAGGTAAGCCAACCTCAGCAGCTGTCTGTCTCTTCCTGCATCTGACTCTCCAGAGTTTAGAGTGAGCATTTATCGAAAGATCAGATCTCTGATGGGTCCACAAAACACCTGACTTTCAGTTTTCCCTACTTTTTCTTCTTTTTCTTGTCAGAACAAAGAACCGAACTAGAAGCCTCTAACACTTCATTTTGGTTTGTGTCCCTCCATCTTTCTTCTTTTCTAAGTCTTTTTTTCTTAAGTGTTCAATTTGATCAAACTATGCAGATAAGTTAGAAATTATGCAGAAGGTTTTATCTTCAGTTTCCCTAGTTAGTTCAGTGAGGCATGAAATGGCTAAATGCAAAACACTGATTCACCAAATCCTGGAGTTTTACTGAGGAAGATATGAAGTTTTAGTGCAATTATCCAAATGAGAACTAGTAGGAACTTTGTTGGTCATGACCTTAGTGTCACTGGGATGTTGAAAGCAGTTCTTATGGTCTTTAGATTAACTTTCACAATCAGAAATAGTGATATCAGTCTAGGAAAAAACAGACAAGTGCTCTGATCTGTAGCAGATGACAAGAATGACATTTTAAGTCAGGTTACTTGTGATGACTGATCTCACCAGAATTAAATTTAATGGAAAGTTGACCATCAAACACAGACTGCTATTGCCAATCCTGCTTCCCTGGTGGCTCAGCTGGTAAAGACTCCGCCTTCAATGCAAGAGATTTGGGTTCAATCCCTGGATTGGGAAGATCCTCTGAAGAAGGGAAAGGCTACCCACGCCAGTATTCTGGCGTAGAGAATTCCATAGACTGTATAGTCCATGGGTTTGCAAAAAGTCAGACATAACTGAGCAACTTTCTCTTTCATTGCCAATCCTATCCCACTGGAAAAGAAAGAGTTATGTAATTTAATTTTTATCTTCCCCAAGGTCATAGATTTTTGATATTTTATTTTTTGTTACATGTTACTTGTGTTTTGCTATTAAAGCATTTATAAATGAGAATTCTTTCTTATAGTATAGCTTAGATGAGCCTTTATATATGTTTACTATATATAGCATATCTAAACCATATTTAAATTATTCATTACTGTGGAAAACTGAAATTTTTAACTAATTAACTGGTAAAATCAAGATCCATAAAAATTTATTCTTGTAGCTGAAAATTACTGCAAGATATAGAAGCAATTGCTACATATTTTTGTCTTAAAATGTAAATTGTATTGTAATTTTTATTATATCATATTAATTTTGCATTCAAAACTTTGAAACTCAAATTATGACTGTACAGTGCAATCAATTTAAACCATATTAGCTAAATCTGTTAAGTGTTTATTATTAAATAGAAACTCCACTCCTCACCCCAACCACAAAGCAGAGGATTGTTTATAAACAATACTTGGCTTAGTAAAAGTAAGTGAGGTTTTCAATGCACAGTGCCTGAGTCCACAGTCAACAATTTATATTTCTAAGTCATTCTCAAAATTTTAGTCTAATGAATAATATTTGTAAGAAGATTGAAAATAATTCAGATCCTGCTCACCAATAGATTTTAATCTTGTTCTGAAAAATTTAACATCAATCTTTTTCTTGTTCAACTCTTGGCTACTTAAAGGCTGCCAGTAAGCATCAATGGAGGTCTATTCACAAATAGTCTTTTAACTCCCTGCCACCTGTCCACTAGGAAGAGACTTTATACCACCAGCAGCTTAATTATCAGCTACTAAACTTATATGAAGAGTACATCATGAGAAACGATGGGCTGGAAGAAGCACAAGCTGGAAACAAGATTGCCTGGAGAAATATCAATAATCTCAGATAGCAGATGATACCACCCTTATGGCAGAAAGTGAAGAGGAATTAAAAAGCCTCTTAAAGTTAAAGTGGAGAGTAAAAAAGTTGGCATAAAGCTCAACATTCAGGAAACAAAGATCATGGCATCTGGTCCCATCACTTCATGGGAAATAGATGGAGAAACAGTGGAAACAGTGTCAGACTTTATTTTGAGGGCTCCAAAATCACTGCAGATGGTGATTGCAGCCATGAAATTAAAAGATGCTTACTCCTTGGAAGAAAAGTTATGACGAACTTAGATAGCATATTGAAAAGCAGAGACATTACTTTGCCAACAAAGGTCTGTCTAGTCAAGGCTATGGTTTTTCCAGTGGTCATGTATGGATGTGAGAGTTGGACTGTAAGAGCTGAGCAGTGAAGAACTGATGCTTTTGAACTGTGGTGATGGAGAAGACTCTTGAGAGTCCCTTGGGCTGCAAGGAGATCCAACCAGTCCATTCTGAAGGACGTCAGCCCTGGGATTCCTTTGGAAGGAATGATGCTAAAGCTGAAACTCCAGTACTTTGGCCACCTCATGTGAAGAGTTGACTCATTGGAAAACACTGTGATGCTGGGAGGGATTGGGGGCAGGAAGAGAAGGGGACGACAGAGGATGAGATGGCTGGATGGCATCACTGACTCGATGGCCGTGGGTCTGAGTGAACTCTGGGAGTTCGTGATGGACAGGGAGGCCTGGTGTGTTGCGATTCATGGGGTCACAAAGAGTTGGATACAACTGAGCGACTGAACTAACTAACTAAACAGATGGAAACAATTTTTAGTTACAACCAATTCAATCAGATTTGGAGTAAGAACTTAACTATGAAAATACTCTCTCTTAAAGCCCCTATATTATTTGTTCTTTTTTTTTTTTTTTAAATCTGGACAATTTAATTTAATTAGAAAATGGATGTTATCATATGATCTCATAGAATAGTGCAGGGTGATGAACTCCTAAGAGAGAGAGTTACACTTAGAGGAAGTGATTTGTACAAAAGTAATCATTGAAGACATGCTACAAAATAGTCCATAGGGCAGACTTACTTTCACTTTGTTTTTGAATGGCGTTAGCTTCTTGGAGAGTAACTTCATTCTAAGGCAGGTACATTAATACAAATATCTGAAAAATGAGAGGCTGCAAGGAATGAGAAAAAGTTTTATGCTGTGACTTCCTAGCCATGGTTTATTTCTGAGGTGAAGGCTTGAATTGAAAGTGAAACTTTCAGTCACTTAGTCGTGTCTGGGTGTTTGTGACCCCATGGACTATAGCCCACCAGGCTCCTCTGCCCATGGAGTTCTCTGGGGCAAGAGTACTGGAGTGGATTGCCATGCCCTTCTCCAGGGGATCTTTCCACCTAGGGATCAAACCTGAGTATCCCACATTGTGGCAGATTCTTTACCATCTGAGCTTCATGTGCATTAATTCACTATTTTTTTTCTTTCTTTCTTTTTTTTTTTTTTTTTTAGTAAAAGATACATAGATCTGGCAATTATCACTTTAAAAAGCATATCATGTTCCACTGAGATTTTCATTGACTTGAATGTATAATTTACCCTTATAAAAAAGTAAAACTTTTGAGTAGTAATCTGAAAGCATGGATGAATTTAAATAATTTTTGCAAGAATGTAATTTTCTCTAACTTCTTAGTAGATGACTTGCCTAGAGTTCAATCATGTATCATCACTAAATGCTGTCAGGGAACGTTTAATTTTAAGTAATCCTATATGTTGTTTTCTGTTTCTCAAGGACCTTCTGTTCCTTACTAGTTCCTGGAAAATAGGAACAAGCAGAGCTGCAGGTAGTTCTCAGGACTGAGGTCATGAGACAGAACAAATATGTGGATTAATTTCAGTTCAGTTCAGTTCATTCGCTCAGTCGTGTCCGACTCTTCACGACCCCATGAATTGCAGAACGCCAGGCCTCCCTGTCCATCACCAACTCCCAGAGTTCACTCAGACTCACGTTCATCGAGTCCGTGATGCCATCCAGCCATCTCATCCTCTGTCGTCCCCTTCTCCTCCTGTCCCCAATCCTTCCCAGCATCAGAGTCTTTTCCAGTGAGTCAGCTCTTCACATGAGGTGGCCAAAGTACTGGAGTTTCAGCTTTAGCATCATTCCTTCCAAAGAAATCCCAGGGCTGATCTCCTTTAGAATGGACTGGTTGGATCTCCTTGCAGCCCAAGGGACTCTCAAGAGTCTTCTCCAACACCACACTTCAAAAGCAGCAATTCTTCGATGCTCAGCCTTCTTCAGAGTCCAATTCTCACTTCCATACATGACCACAGGAAAAACCATAGCCTTGACTAGACGGACTTTAGTCGGCAAAGTAATGTATCTGCTTTTGAATATCCTTTCCATAACCTTTTAGTTTTCTGTGAAACTACTTAGTCATGTTCCTATTTCCAATACAAGGATTGTCCTCTGGCCCTGTGACAATTGTTATTCCCCTAGTTACTGTTGTTATGCATTGGTTTCGGTGTTTTTGCTCAAGTTTATTTTTCTGCCTAAAGCTTTCTTGTATAACAATATATAAGCACACGCTGCCATGACTAAAGCACCCTTATTCCACAAGAGTCTTGAGTCCCCCGCGTCCTTCTTTTCTTTGCCTTCTTTTCGTCGACTCCTGTCCCCAGGTTCCAGTCAAGAGGGCCATAACAAAATGCAATATGGTAAAGTAAGGATCTTTGTTATCTCTACTTTCTATTTCCATGTCAAAATGCTGCATTAGAAAAAAATTTTTTAATTCAGATTATGACTATAAAGACAGCATCCTGTGAGCAACTTGAATATATAATGAGAATGAAAACTATTGAGATTTATCCTATTACAGTCAATCCTCATTATTGTCGAATTCTGTATTGGAAATTCACCTACTTGCTAAAATTTATTTGTAACCTCCAAATTAATATTCAAGGTGTTTTCAGATCATTTTTGGATACACACAAAGCAGAAAACAAAATGAGTCACCTGACACATACATGCCTGGCTGCGGTCAAACAAGGCAATGGTCTGCCCAGGCATTTTAACTCTTCTATTATAATTAAATATCCTTTCGTTGTCTATGTAAAGTCATGTTTCTCACATTTTTGAGGACTTCATTGATAATTTTTCTATTTAAAAATCACCGTTTGGCCCCCAGGTGTAGTGCTGAAGTACTCTCTAGTGTTCCTAAACTCAGGAAGGCTGTGATCTGCATTATGGAGAGACCACGCGTGGGATACGTTTCATAAGGCACAAATTATAGTGCTGCTGGCTGTGAGTTCAGTGTTAGGGAATCAATAATATATATATATATATACACACACACACATATATATAAAGTGTCTATACACACAAAGCAAGGTTATGCATTGATCAGCTGACTAACATCGTGTGAGCAGAGGCTACAGGAACGAAACCCTGTATTTCTTCTAGGAGCAATAATTTCTGTGTGCATGTGTGCTAGTCACTCAGTTGTATGTGACTCTTTGCGACCTCATTGACTGCAGCCCACCAGGCTCCTCTGTCCATGGGATTCTCCAGGCAAGAATACTGGAGTGGGTTGCCATGCCCTCCTCCAGGGAATCTTCTTGCCCCAGGGATCAAACCTAAGAATCCTGCATTGGCAGGCGAATTCGTTACCACTGAGCTACCAGGGAAGCCCAGGAGCTTAATTAATTAATTCAATATTTATTAATTCAGAGTTCAGAGTGATTTTATAAAGTTTACCTACTACAAGTGATGAGAATGTATGGCACCTATTTTCAGACTACTGGCATCATATCTAAGTACATCCTAAACATTTTAATGCAAGGAGTTACAGTGATGTTGCTGCACACTAAAGTGAGATAGATGTTGATTCAAACAGGTGATCTATATAAGACAGAGACATCTGGATCAAGGACAATTCTGGATATTTTTTGAGCTTTCATTTCTTTGAAAGGAAATATTTATTTGCAAAAACTATTAAATAAACACATTTTTCCAAAGAAATGTTTCTACAATAAATGCTTTACAAAGATTATAGTGAATGCATTCATGAAGAACTTGACACTTCCATCAGTTATTATTTCCTCAGTTCAGTTCAGTCGCTCAGTTGTGTTCCACTTTTTGCGACCCCATGGACTTCAGAATGCCAGGACTCTTTGTTCATCACAAACTCCCAGAGTTTACTCAAACTCATAACCATTGAGTCGGTGATGCCATCCAACCATCTCATGCTCTGTGATCCCCTTCTCCTCCTGCCTTCAATCTTTCCCAGCATCAGGGTTTTTTCAATAGGTCAATTCTTCATATCAGGGACCAAATAATAGAGTTTCACCTTCAGCATCTGTCCTTCCAAGGAACACCCAGGACTGATCTCCTTTAGGATGGACTGCATCAATCTCCTTGCAATCCAAAGACTCTCAAGTATCTTCTCCAACACCACAGTTCAAAAGCATTAATTCTTCGGCTCTCAGCTTTCTTTATAGTCCAACTCTCACATCCATACATGACTCCGGGAGTTTTTAAACCATAGCCTTGACTAGAGGGACCATTGTTGGCAAAGTAATGTCTCTGCTTTGTAATATGCTGTCTAAGTTGGTCATAACTTTCCTTCCAAGGAGTAAGCATCTTTTAATTTCATGGCTACAATCACCATCTGAGTGATTTGGAATCCAAAAATAAACTAAAGTCTGTCACGGTTTCCATTGTTTCCCCATCTATTTGCCATGAAGTGATGGGACCAGATACCGTGATCTTAGTCTTCTGAATGTTGAGTTTTCAGCCAGCTTTTTCACTTTCCTGTTTTACTTTCATCAAGAGGCTCTTTACTTCCTCTTCACTTTCTGCCATAATGGTGGTGTCCTCTGCCTATCTGAGGTTATTGATATTTCTCCCAGCAATCTTGATTCCAGCTTGTGCTTCATCCAGTCCATCATTTGTCATGATGTACTCTGCATATAAGTTAAACAAGTAGGGTGACAATATACACCACTGACATACTCCTTTCCAATTTGGAAGCAGTCCATTGTTCCATGTCTTGTTCTAACTGTTGCTTCCTGACCTGCATACTGATTTCTCAGGAGGCAGGTCAGGTAGTCTGGTATTCCCATCTCCTTAAGAATTTTACACTGTTTGTGGTGATCCACACTGTCAAAGGCTTTGGCATAGTCAACAAAGCAGAAGTAGATGTTTTTCTGGAACTCTCTTGCTTTTTTGATGATCCAGAAGATATTAGCCATTTAATCTCTGGTTCCTCTGCCTTTTCTAAATCCATCTTGAACATCTGGAAGTTCATGGTTCACGTACTGTTGAAGCCTTACTTGGAGAATTTTGTGCATTACTTTGCTATCACGTGAGTTGAGTACAATTGTGCGGTACTTTGAACATTCTTTGAAATTGCCTTTCTTTGGGATTGGGATGAAAACCGACCTTTTGCAGACCTGTGACCACTGCTGAGTTTTCCAAATGTGCTGCCATATTGAGTGCAGCACTTTCACAGCATCATCTTTTAGGAGCTGAAATATCTCAACTGGATTTCTATCACCTCCACTAGCTTTGTTTGTAGTGATGCTTCCTAAGTCCCACTTGACTTCACATTCCAGATTGTCTGGCTCTAGGCTAGTGATAATACCATTGTGATTATCTGGGTCGTGAAGATCTTTTCTGTATAGTTGTTCTATGTATTCTTGCCACCTCTTCTTAATATCTTCTGCTTCTGTTAAGTCCATATCATTTCAGTCCTTTATTGAGCCCGTCTTTCCATTAAATATTCCCTTGGTATCTCTAAATTTTTTGAAGAGATCTCTAGTTTTTCCCGTTCTATTGTCTTCCTCTGTTTCTTTGCATTGATCACTGAGGAAGGTATCTTATCTTTCCTTGCTATTCTTTGGAACTCTGCATTCAAAGGGTATATCTTTCCTTTTCTCCTTTGCTTTTCACTTCTCTTCTTTTCACAGCTATTTGTAAGGCCTCCTCAGACAACCATTTTGCCTTTTTTCATTTCTCTTTCTTGGGGATGGTCTTGATCCCTGTCTCCTGTACAATGTCTCAAACCTCCGTCCATAGTTCATCCGTCACTCTGTCTATCAGACCTAATCCCTTGAATCTATTTGTCACTTCCACTGTATAATCATAAGGAATTTGATTTAAGTCATACTTGAATGATCTAGTGGTTTCCCTACTTTCTTCAATTTAAGTCTGAATTTGGTAATAAGGAGTTCATGATCTGAGCCACAGTCAGCTCCTGGTCTTGCTTTTGCTGACTGTATAGAGCTTCTCCATCTTTGGCTGCAAAGAATATCATCAATCTGATTTTGGCATTGACTCTCTGATAATGTTCATGTGTTGAGTCTTCTCTTGTGTTGTTGGAAGAGGGTGTTTGCTATGACTAGTGTGTTCTCTTGGCAAACCTCTTGGCCTTTGCCCTACTTCATTCTGTATTCCAAGGCCAAATTTGCCTGTTACTCCAGGTATTTCTTGATTTCTACATTTGCATTCCAGTGCCCTATAATGAAAAGGACATCTTTTGGGGATTTTAGTTCGAGAAGGTCATGTAGGTCTTCACAGAACTGTTCAACTTCAGCCTCTTCAGCATTACTGGTTGGGGCATAGACTTGGATTACCATGATATTGAGTGGTTTGCCTTGGAAATGAACAGAGATCATTCTGTCATTTTTGAGATTGCATCCAAGTATTGCAGTTTGAACTCTTTGGTTGACTATGAGGGCTACTCCATTTATTCAAAGGGATTCTTTCTCACAGTAGTAAATATAATAGTCATCTGAGTTAAATTCACCCATTCCAGTCCATTTTAGTTCACTGATTCCTAAAATGTTGACATTCACTCTTGCCACCTCCTGTTTGACCATTTCCAATTTGCCTTGATTCATGAACCTAAACATTCCAGGTTTCTATGCATCAGACTTTACTTCCATCCACAGCTGGGTGTTGTTTTTGCTTTGGCTCTGTCTCTTGATTCTTTGTGGAGTTATTTCTCCACTGATCTCCAGTAGCATATTGGGCACCTACCAATCTGGGGAGTTCCTCTTTCATTGTCCTATCTTTTTGCCTTTTCATACTATTCATGGGATTCTTAAGGCAAGAATACTGAAATGGTTTGCCATTCCTTTCTCCAGTGGACCACGTTTATAATTCATTATTTCAACTATATGTATTTGCATAATGATTTTTTTAGAAATCCTGATATAAAGATCGAAAACCACACCAAACAGAACATATCCTGAAACACAGCTAAACAGGAAAAGTGTTGTTGTCTGTCAGCATTCACAAAATCATGTTCTTAATATCCACTTTATTAGAGATATCAAGGGAACATTTTGTGCAAAGATGGGCTCAATAAAGGACAGAAATGGTAGGGACCTAACAGAAGCAGAAGATATTAAGAAGAGGTGGCAAGAATACATAGAGGAATTGTACAAAAAAAAGATTTTCACGACCCAGATAATTACGATGGTGTGATCACTCACCTAGAGCCAGACATCCTGGAATGTGAATTCAAGTGGGACTTAGGAAGCATAACTACAAACAAACCTAGTGGAGGTGATGGAGATCCAGTTGAGCTATTTCAGCTCCTAAAAGATGATGCTATGAAAGTGCTGCACTCAATATGCCAGCAAATTTGGAAAATTCAGCAATGACCACAGGACTGGAAAAGGTCAGTTTTCATTCCAATCCCAAAGAAAGGCAATGCCAAAGGATGCTCAAACTAGTGCACAATTGCACTCATCTCACACACTAGTAAAGTAATGCTTAAAATTCTCCAACCTAGGCTTTACCAATACATGAACTCTGAACGTCCAGATGTTCAAGCTGGTTTTAGAAAAGGCAGAGGAAACAGAGATCAAATTGCCAACATCCACTGGATTATCGAAAAAGCAAGACAGTTCCAGAAAAACATCTATTTCTGCTTTATGACTATGCCAAAGCCTTTGACTGTGTGGATCATAATAAACTGTGGAAAATTCTGAAAGAAATGGGAATACCAGACCACTTGACCTACCTCCTGAGAAATCAGTATGCAGGTCAGGAAGCAACAGTTAGAACTGGACATGGAACAACAGACTGGTTCCAAATAGGAAAAGGAGTATGTCAAGGCTGTATATTGTCACCCTACTTGTTTAACTTATATGCAGAGTACATTATGAGAAACGCTGGGCTGGAGGAAGCACAAGCTGAATCAAGATTATCAGGAGAAATGTCAATAACCTCAGATATGCAGATGATACCACTGTTATGGCAGAAAGTGAAGAGGAACTAAAAAGCCTCTTGATGAAAGTGAAAGAGGGGAAAGAAGAAGTTGGCTTAAAGCTCAACATTCAGAAAATGAAGATCATGGCATCTGGTCCCACCACTTCATGGCAAATAGATGGGGAAACAGTGGAAACAGTGGCTGAGTTTATTTTTCTGGGCTCTAAAATCACTGCATATGGTGACTGTTGCCATGAAATTAAAAGACGCTTACTCCTTTGAAGGAAAGTTATGACCAACCTAGATAGCATATTAAAAAGCAAAGACATTACTTTGTCAACAAAGGTCCATCTAATCACAGCTATGGTTTTCCAGTGGTCATGTATGAATATGAGTGTTAGACTATAAAGAAAACTGAGCACCAAAGAATTGATGCTTTTGAACTGTGGTGTTGGAGAAGACTCTTGAGTGTCCCTTGGACTGCAAAGATATCCAACCAGTCCATCCTAAAGGAGTTCAGTCCTGGGTGTTCATCAGAAGGACTGATGTTGAAACTGTAACTCCAATGCTTTGGCCACCTGATGTGAAGAGCTGACTCATAGGAAAAGACCCTGATGCTGGGAAATATTGAGGGCAGGTGGAGAAGGGGACAACAGAGGATGAGATATTTGGATGGCATCACAGACTCAATGGACATGGGTTTGGGTGGACTCTGGGAGTTGGTGATGGACAGGAAGGCCTGGCACGCTGCAGTTCACGGTGTCACAAAGAGTCGGACACGAATGAGCAACTGAACTGAACTGAACTGGATATCCACTTAAGTCGGAAAGGAAAGTAAAATCTTTTATGATCTTACCATATGAAGTAAGCCCCACTTTCTTCCACTTTCAATGAAACTTCACTTTTTCTGATTCCGGCCTACATAGTCCTTTCAGATTTATGAAAAACTTTTCTTTTGTCATTGAACTGCTGAAACAAAAGCCACATTTCAGATTCTCAGGCTTTTGCACTAGCAAACATAAAATTATTCTAGCAGAATAAAACTTTTGAAACTGTTTTGGTATGTTAGTAAATTAACAATTGTGTGTTTAGTCCAAGGAAAAAAATCAGCAATTTTGATACATTTATAACAAAATTTGTAGGATTTTAGACTATTTCTTAAAACAATACAAATGCCCCCTGCTGCCCCACACTGAGATCAGACACACTTTCCTAACAACCTTGAAATATTCTACCATAAATATTTATTAATACTTTGAGAAGAGTCATTTTTACTAGTGGTAGATTTTAAACCAGTCTACAAATGCACTTTTACTTGAACTCAGCTGGGAGGTTCAGGAGATATAATCAATATAACTGCACTATAATTGAACTGCAAAAAAAAGAATGAAAGAAATATTGAATAACACAATTTGATCGAAAAGAGTTCTTTTTAAGGGAAAACTTTTTAGAGTATGATGGGAAGTGAAACTTCTAGAATGGCTTGATTATTTTTTAATTACATAGCAATCTGGAAGTCCTGTGTCTAAATGCAGAGAATGCCTTGGGCTTCCCCAGGCAGAGATTATATTGATTTCTGCATCAGGCCCTGAACAGATGGATGAGGGTCATAGTATCTTATGCCAGAAATCAATGCCATTTGACTCCATCACTTTCCAAGCAATAAATATTCTGCTGTTTCTGGTGCTGTTATTTTAGTGCCATCTATATTTAAATTCTAAACACAATGTAAATCTATTAAATACTCTGTATTCTATTCCCACAAGAAAGTAAATGAAAGAGATCATTAAAAAAAAAAAATAAAGGTAGGGCTGCCAGCATCAGTATAGAAATTATAAAAATATATTTAAAAAAAGCTCTTTTCTCTATTCCTATCAAATTTCAGCTCAAGAGTGTTAGTAAAGATGCCTAAGAAAACCTCTGGACAATGACATCAGGAAATGTTCCAGACGAAAATGTATCTAATGTGCATTCCATCTGGTGCTTGCCTGAAAGCAAACTTCAGAGAGAACCAGAATATAGCCCAGCTGCTTCTCAAGTGGCACCCAAAGGACCTTCTGTATCCTCCACTGTTACCCCACACTTGAATGAATCTTTTACTCAGGCATGATTTCTGTTATCAGAAATCAGAGATCTTTGATTTATGGTACACTACCTTATGACCCCAGCAGAAATCAGTAACTTTTAGCCTCTGTTCTTATAAGACTTAATAAATACCTTCCTTGTTAGTAACCATGTTCAGGAAAGAAGTGTTCTCTTAGCAAAGATAATTTCTCAAGGCATTTGTTTTACTTTTTGAAAACTTTGATTTTGTTTTGTGTCTCTTTTGAAATGACAGAATTCATGACTGAAAATTACCTGTAACTTTCCATTTCCATTCACTTGCTCCTTCATCTTAGAACTAACAGAAGAACAAGATGGCTGAGCCCTAATATATATTTTGTCTTCTTTTAATACCTCTTGAATTCCTGAAAATGCATTCTATATTGAAAACCAAATAAGGATAGAAAATGTTTTGAATGACATATAGATAGAAAGGAACTGGAGGAATTATTGCCAGACCACATTTTGTATATTTTACTTCATATGATTATGAGTCTGTAGCGTCTATGAAACTCGGGAAGCTTAGGTCTCAAATTCTGTTCAAATAACCATAAAGTTCAAAATTAAAACAAATAAACACACTATCTGAGCCTCTTCCAATCACTGACTTGCAAATATGAAATTTGTATAAAGTATATAAACCATGTATGCTATTGCAAAATATGCTTTGGTTAATATTAAAACCAATAGCTAACATGCATGGGATGTTTACAGCAGATACTTTTTAAGCTCTTTATATAACTAATGTCATTTATTTTGTGAAAGTAATTTTATAATAAACACTCCTAATCTACAGATATTACTTTATAGTTGGGATACAAAGGGGTCAAATACTTTGTCCAACTCACCATAACTGTATGCAGTTAGAAATGGGTATCCATTTTGGACAGGCATGCTTTCAATGTGAACAATTAAATACACTTAAATTCCAGCCTCTAGGCTTAAAATTTCAGTCTCAAAAATGATCCAAAGTTATGCAAATTAAATTACAGATAACCTCTGTTCATTTCCACCAGATGCAAGAATCCCTTGAATCATTTCTTTGAAACATGAATTTTTATAAATTCCAAAGCTGTTTATTCTTACAAAGTTCATCCTTATACGCTCTTGTTCAGAATAGCTTTGCTTATTTTTCCAAACTTTTACAGAAGAATGCCATTTCTGTTGGCGCTATTTGATCTTCAGTTTTCTCACCTGATGATGTGTTCCACAGACAGAGTACTTCCATTTCAACTCCTGAAATCACTAGCTTCCTGGGATGAGAGATGGCACTTATGTATCTAAGAAGAAAATGTCAAGTTACTCCTTCATTGTCAAAACTTTCAGACAATGTTGAAGTTGAATCTAAGAGCTTTGCTTACAGTGCTTGAGCTTGTTAAAATAGCCCTTTCAGACTCCCGTCTCAAAAGACTACACTCTGGGCATGCTGCATCGTCCTCTCCCTGCTCATGTCTTCAGCCCTGACTTGGGGGTTCACAGCAATAAAGAGGGTGAACATGGGGTGTAAGAGTACGAAAGCCCTGGGGAAAAGGTTATACTGTTTCTCTACAGAGGAAAGAGAAAGTTGAAATATTAATGAACACCCCTATTGGAAGATAATAATGCCGAAAGGGATTTCATTTGATAAATGGTATACACATCAGACACAACTTAGTGACTGAACAACAACGTAAGAAAAAAGAGTAAACATGAATGCTTGCATGAATAAGTCTCACATCATAAGCGCAGTGCATTCTATTCTAAAGAGTCACATTTTCTACCCCAGTTTTTGTATTGGTGGGACATTCTCTGCTACTCTTTGTTATTACATATGATAAAATAGACCCTATTCGGAATAAACATTGACAGTGACATATCTAATAGAAATAAAATGACTCAGAAAGTCTCTAATCTACTATACAAAAGAGACAAATTGTTACTTAGGGAACAATAGTAACAGCAGTATAAGTATGGGCAGTTATAAGTATGGAGGTTCAGGATGGGGAACACATACCCCCGTGGCAGATCTATGTCATTGTATGGCAAAAATACTGCAATATTAAAGTAATTGGCTTCCAATTAAAATAAATTTAATATAAATTTGTTTATTTACATTAATATAAATTTATTTATTTAAAATAAGTAAATTTATATTAAAATATAATATAAATAAATTTATACTTAAAAAAACTTGATCTATGGGTCACAGCTGGTTTATGAACGTAAACATCTCCTTAAGATTTCCTTGGTTGTTGCTTTTTGTTTGAATTTAGGAACATGTGTAATCAGATAAGTTAGGGAAAGATGGCTATGTTCTATCCTGACGGAGATGCTGGCCTCAGCATGCTGATGGCCGCAGAAATGATTCTCTGCAGCATTATGAGGACCTCCCTGGTGGCTCAAATGGTACAGAATCTGCCTGCAACACAGGAGACCCAGGTCAGGAAGACCCCCTGGAGAAGGGAATGGCAACCCACTCTAGTATTCTTGCTTGGAGAATTCCATCGACAGAGGAGTCTCACTAAATGAAATTAGTTTAACTGTTGACATCAAGTAGATAAGCTGTGATGTTTCAATTAGTTTATAATAGGATATTAAAGTAGGGGCTTCTCCATAGTTACTTAAGAACGTTCTTTGTTTGATCATTTTTCCTAATCTGTTCATTATTTCCCAGTGTATTTTCCAGTCAGCATTATTTATCCTTTCAAAGCACAAATATTTTAAAAATTATGTGATTATAAATAATCATTCAACTTGAAATCTGTACCATTAGCTGTAAAATTGATTGCACAGGATATAATTATTAACTACTTAATTCCTTTCTATAAAACTTCTAGATTAGAGACAAAATGGAATATAGTTTGGTTTACAGTATTTATTATTTTAATATAATATTAAGAGTTACTTAACTGGTCTTCATCTGTTTAGTATCTACTTTTATAACACTTCGGTGTTTAAGATGACTCCAGTCTTTATGAAAATGTCACCGTTGTGCATATTTTGATAACTGTGGTCATCCTCAACTCTACCTCACTGTTATACACCCTCAAATGCTTCCAACAAAACCAAGTTTAGGACTCAATTCTTCTTTACTAAACAACTCATCATCAAACATGAAGATAACCGTTTTATTTTCAGATCTTCCCTTTGTAATAAATTGCTACAAGTCCCAAATTTGTTGCTTTCTGACATTTCCACACCACTCAATATTGCATGCTAATATGGTCCTAAAGAATCAATAAACATATTTTTAAATTATGCTGTATCTACTCCATGTTCACAGGCTGTGCCTCAGGAAACTGGTACTCCGTAAATGTACTGCAAATAACAAAATGTATTTTTGCCAGTAGCATGCGGGTTACGATTTTTATGAATCAATCACTTCCTCTAAGAAATAAGAAACTCATCAACACAGAGATACAGCCCAATGATACTGTTGAGTGCAGAGATGATAAATACGACAGCTCTAAAGAGAGAGCAATTCAGTGATTAACAATCTGAAAATCAACCCTGAAGCCAAATAGCTCCTTCTTATTCTTACTATGTTATCACAGCAAAAACCAGTTTGGGCCTAAAGGTTTTGATCTCCCTGTAGCCCAGAAATCCATTTAGCAGGGCATGTGCACACCTCCTGGGTGCCTTGATGAAGAAAAACACTGAATCAATTGTTTCAGTTCTGTCTGATTTGGTCACTGCCACAGAGCTGTGGACTAAGGTTGGTTCTTCTGTTTTGTTTATAAACAAATATTGCTTGGACAGAAAAGAAGCTGATATGACATTAATTTTTCTATATTCTCTTTAATTATTAGCACTGTTATGAGATAAAATGGCAGATCCTGAAGGAATGATTTTAAACTGAATCCAGATTGAATTAATATTCAACTTAGTATCATTGTAATTTATGATTAGGGTTTTTTTTCTTCTCTTTTTCAAAGATTTCCTTCTAATCAAAAACACATTAATTATATTTTTGTCTTAACTCAGTTTTATTTCTATAATAATTGTGGTAAGGAATAGGACTATATTTTTCCAAACTAGAAAGAGATGGAATTTACATACCAAATGTAATAAGAAAGTTGAAAAAAATACTTTGAATAATAATTAAAAATACATACTAGGAATTCAGATTCTGGTTTGGATATATAAAACATGGCAGCCATTACTTCACCACAAAAAAGACTAGAAAAGATACATTAAAACAAATCAAATTTTTAAAGCTACATAAGGGTGATTGCAGCCATGAAATTAAAAGACACATAGTCCTTGGAAGAAAAGTTATGACCAACCTAGATAGCATATTCAAAAACAGAGACATTACTTTGCCAACAAAGATCCGTCTAGTCAAGGCTATGGTTTTTCCTGTGGTCATATATGGATGTGAGACTTGGACTGTGAAGAAGGCTGAGTGCCAAAGAATTGATGCTTTTGAACTGTGGTGTTGAAGAAGACTCATGAGAGTCCCTTGGACCGCAAGGAGATCCAACCAGTCCATTTTGAAGGAAATCAGCCCTGGGATTTCCTTGGAAGGAATGATGCGAAAACTGAAACTCCAGTACTTTGGCCACCTCATGCGAAGAGTTGACTCATTGGAAAAGACTGATGCTGGGCGGGATTGGGGGCAGGAGGAGAAGGGGATGACAGAAGATGAGATGGCTGGATGGCATCACTGACTCAATGGCCATGAGTCTGAGTGAACTCTGGGAGTTGGTGATGGACAGGGAGGCCTGGTGTGTTGCGATTCATGGGGTCACAGAATCGGACACAACTGAGTGACTGAACTGAAGAGTTTTGCATGAAAGTGATTTTAAACTAACTGTTACTCAGAAAGCTAGCAGAAACTGGAAGCTGCTCACCTCCACAGGGTAGTTTCTAAGCATAGCTGGGAAATTGTCCTGTTGTAGGTAGAGGAACTCTTGAGAGGTAAATGGAACCTAGTAGGGACTTAATGGCCACCTAGTCTAATGTGATAAACAGGGATTTGGAAATCCAAACCTCAAAACATTTTCTCCCTGCTCCCTGATTCTCTACCATGGGCTTTGGCTGAGTGTGTGCCAGTGTGTGATGGAAAAGCAGACAGATATTACCCTCTCAGTGTTTAGCTCCCAAAGCCTTGCATGTTGCAAAACATTCAGGACAAATGTTGCTATCACGGTTCTTAAAAGAACCAAGGGAAAAAAACAAATCTTGACATCAAGTTATTAGAAACCCAAAGTAAACCCAATTAAGTTAAAGTTACAACTAAGTCCCAGTTCAAATCAGTTCCTGTTTGAAGTGATCTGGCCTTCATCCTAGCTTCCTGGTAGAGAAATGCTTGCTCCTTCTAGGAGAAAATGCCATCCTCCATGAGCTTTATGATTTGTTTACACACAGTGTGCAGTGTACACAGAAACATTTCAAGATATGCAAAGAGAACATAAGGGAAAGAAGGGCCAGCTGACACAAAACAGAGACAGTCAGATGTATGGATTAAAGAACAAGTACTTAAGTTAACCATTATTAACATGAAAGAAATGGAGCATTTAAACAGGAATGAAATTTTGGATATTTGAGAACATTTACAATACTGTAGGAAGTCATTCTGAAACATATACGATCATATAAATTAGAATGTGTCAGGTGAGTTTAGCAGTATACTGGACACAGCAGAAGGAAGGATCAGGAAACCACGTAGCAGTAGAACTTACACAAAGTGAAGCATGGAGAAAAGTGACAATATAAAAACAACAGAATCTGAGAGATGTGTGGACAACATTACATAATTTAGTATGCTGTAAAATCAGGCATCATAAAAAGATGAGAGAAAAAAAGAAGCAAAAATACTAGAGAAAATAATGGCTAAATGGTTGCCTATATATAATCACAAAGATCACTAAAACTCAACTGAAACAATACATTTAAATCATCAAAATTAAAATATTTCACCAATCAAGAAATATTATCTAGAAAGTAAAAAGGCAAGAATCCGGCTAGAAGAAAATATTTACAATATATAGAACAGATCAGGATTTAAATCCAGAACAGAAAAAAAGAATTTCAATAAGTAAATCAGAAAGAGACAACTCAAATCTAAACATAGTCAAAAACTTGAGCAGACCAAGGGTGAGATGAATTGGGACGGGAGAATTGACATATAAATACTGCTGCTACTGCTAAGTCACTTCAGTCATTTCCGACTCTGTGCAATCCCATAGACGGCAGCTCACCAGGCTCCCTCATCCCTGGGATTCTCCAGGCAAGAGTACTGGAGTGAGTTGCCATTTCCTTCTCCAATGCATGAAAGCGAAAAGTGAAAGTGAAGTCACTCAGTCACTTCCGACCCTCAGCGACCCCATGGACTGCAGCTCTCCAGACTCCTCCGTCCATGGGATTCTCCAGGCAAGAGTACTGGAGTGGGGTGCCATTGCATTCTCCACATATAGACACTACCATGTGTAAAATATGTAGCTAGTGGGAAGCTGCTGTATTTAATACAGGGAGCTTAGACTGGTGCTCCGTGATGACCTAGAGGGGTGGAGAGAGGGGGAGGGATGGGAGACTCAAAAGGAAGGAGATATATGACTAATTCAGTTTGTTGTACATCAGAAATCTCCATTTGTCAACTCTGAAAAAGTAATGAAATTAATTTTAAACTAATAGAAAACATAAGAAAGTAATTCCTTCAAAGGTTTAAATCCATAACACAAGAGTCGTACACTAAAAATAACTTGCTTATGGCATACTCAAACTTACAGACATCAAATTCATGACAACAAACTGTCGTGAAAAAAATTTAGAGAATTGTGGAAAGAAAACTATACAATTATTTAGAAGAAAATATTTCATATATCTAATGAAATACCTTTTTATTAATATTGAAACTGTCAATAAAAGGATCATATATAAAAGACATGTCTTCAGATTGAGATCTCTATATACCTCCAATTACTTCCTAGAACAAATGATAAGAACCCAGCTATTCCAAATAGCTGTGACATCTCTAGTAACCCTGGAGAGGCAACTGATCTGTTAGTGATGATCAAGAGACAGAAATTTTTCTGATTCATTTTCTCACCAGGCACTTTAAAAATTCTATCACATTCTCAAAACATTTTTTTCTCTTGGTTAAAATACACATAGTTTGCACTTGCACTCACCCATCATAGATTTTTACTTTTTTAATCAGTTAACTACCAAAATGAGATGATGCTCCAATCTTTGAGACCTGATATCATCCTTATTTCTAAAGGAATTTCCCTGTTCTGACATTTTATTGTTTTGCTGTTTATTTTAGTTTGGGTTTGGAGTTTGGGGGACTTGTTTTGGTTTTGCTGAAGATTATAAGGAAAGAGGCATAATCACTAATAAGGAGAGAAAAGACGCTTTCTATCTTTCAACTCACTTTTGAGGGCATTAATAAAGACCGTTGCTTCTCTCGGTGGCTAAGGATGCCAGCTAGAAGATACTGAGCTGAACTAGCAATATCAGTATAAATTCCACATCCCACCCCACTTCCACCCTTGCCCCAGCAGGGAAAACCTCATCAACAGAGATAAATGATCAGACAAAAATAGCACTGAGCAAGGCAACAGCCATGTCGGAATGGCTTGTGCAGAACTTGAGCTTACAAATATCGATTCACGGTCAGTGGCACCTGGGAGTGTGCAGCGAACTGAATGCTGTTATTATGCCTGCAGAGCATGTTTATTGCTGGTATAAAAGGTATATAAATAGATGCATATATACCAATTTTTAAGCAAATTATCTTGATATATCATGATTACAGTGTTTACAAGTAGAGGAGTCATGCAAATTTGCCAAGAAAGATAGTTTTCCCCTAGTTTTTGAAAAAAATGAAACATAATTTTAAATGTAAACACAGTTTAATGGAGATGCTTCTTTTCCTCTAGAATATCTTTGCTTCAATAAGTAAAAATAAATGTTTTAAGCTTTTTTTTCAATTATACATTGTTGTAGAATTATTTTCACAATTACCAACTCGCTAAAAAAAAAAAAATCTAAAATACTAGTTTGGGCAATCAAAGCCAGGCATACTTAGGAGCCTGATACTAGCTAGCAGTTTTTTGTTTTGTTTTGTTTTGTTTTGTTTCCTGCATCACCTATCACATTCTAGCATAACTGTCTACTTATTTATGTTGCAAACTTTATTTATTTATAAACAATAAATTGTATCCTATCTTCTTAGGATATAATCCCCTAAAATACAGGTATTCTCATTTGTACTCTTCACTGTTATTCCTATCCTTCAAACAGTAATTGCCTATAACTAATTTTGTGTGTGTGTGGATCCAATTCATTATTTTTATTTTTTTAATTTATTTATTTTTTAAATTACAATACTGTATTTGTTTTGCCATACATTGACATGAAACAGCCACAGGTGAACACAATCTCCCAGTGCCGAAGCCCCCTCCCACCTCCCACCCCACATCCTCTACCTGAATCATCCTGTGCTCCAGCCCCATGCATCCTGCATCCTGCATTGAACATAGATTGGTGCTTCGTTTCTTACAAGAAAGTATACATGTTTCAGTGCCATTCTCCCAAACCATCCCACCCTATCCCTCTCCCTCAGAGTCCAAAAGTC
This sequence comes from Nanger dama, assembly GCA_917880005.1. Taxonomy (NCBI): domain Eukaryota; kingdom Metazoa; phylum Chordata; class Mammalia; order Artiodactyla; family Bovidae; genus Nanger; species Nanger dama. The sequence goes on from CAKJTW010000001.1 coordinate 100,196,612, forward strand.
CACTCTATACCTCTGTGTCTCTTTTGTTGTCTCACATATAGGGTCGTCATTACTATCTTCTAAATTCCATATATATGTGTCAGTATACTGTATTGGTGTTCTTCTTTCTGGCTTACTTCACTCTGTATAATCGGTTCCAATTTCATCCATCTCATTAGAACTGAGTCAAATTTATTCTTTTTAAGGGCTGAGTAGTACTCCATTGTGTATATGTACCACAGCTTTCTTATCCATTCATCTGCTGATGGACATCTAGGTTGCTTCCATGTCCTGGCTATTATAAACAGCGCTGCAATGAACATTGAGGTACATGTGTCTCTTTCAATTCTGGTTTCCTCAGTGTGTATGCCCAGCAGGGGATTGCTGGGTCATAAGGCAGTTCTATTTGCAATTTTTTAAGGAATCTACACACTGTTTTCCATAATGGCTGTACTAGTTTGAAGGAATACTTAAAAGAATGTCTCAGAACATTTTCAAGACGTTTTTTTATATATATATATATATATATATATATATATATATACAGCTAACATCATGACCGAAGTTCTTATGTGATCTAAAGATGCTCTCTAGATTTGCTAACTTTCGACTCAGTGCTTTTTATGGTCAATGTTTCTAACATGATTAAAATATTAATAATTTCAATTTTTTCCTTCTAGTATTTATTTTTACTTTAGCAAGAAGTGCATTTGTGCTGCACTCCCTAGAAACTGTAAAGAGATTATAATAAAAATCATGGAAACCATATTTATTGGGAAATCTGTCACATAGTGAAATGCCCAATTTTCCTCCCTATTGTGGATCTTCCAAATGTAATGAGAAGCTAAATGTCAGTATCTAATAGACTACTGGATGCAGAAACATACATCTTTCCTAAGGTTTTGAAGTCAGTCCCCTCACCCACAATGAAGCTGAAACTGTGGAGGTATCGGTATTCCCATGTATAGCAAAAAAAATGACACTTTTCACGTTGCTTTAAATGCTTTCCCTTCACTTCATCAAAAACATATTTTAAAATAACCTGTGAGATCTGAAATTAAATTATCAAAATGTTCATTGTCCAGCTTTGTAAATTAAGTGAAAATTCAGTAATATGTTAGATATCATCTATTTGCTTACTCTTTTTAGATCCAAGCATGGCAGATAAACAAATAACAAAATTGTTTTAAAGACACTGCATTGATAAATAATTTTATTCCTAAAACTACCACATATGTAATTATGTGTATGTATTAGTCACTCAGTCGTGTCTGATTCTGCAGTGCTGTGAATGATAGCCTGCCAGGTTTCTCTGTCAATGGGATTCTCTAGGAAAATATTGTAATTATATTTAGTTCTAAAAATTCTATATGCAGTTCTACTTACTAATTTTGTTTAAAAATATAGACACCGTCAACCAAAGATTGTGGTATTTTGTATGGCATGTTTCTTTTCTTGTAAAAATTAAAAAATAAATCAGTGAACAAGATGTTGTTAATACCAACATTTTACATGTCAAAATTTATTGACAAGAAAATGTTTCAGATGCATACTAATAAGCCAGGAAGTTTTATAGTCAAGGACTTCATTTTTACTCTGTACACAAACAAATATCATTTACACTGCTACAATATGCTAATACTCACTTTCTTGTAAAATAAATCATGCACAGCACATTTTAAAATATGATCCCTAATAGCCAAGTTTGACAAGGTGCTTGTTTTTAATCTTTCATGGAAGGTTTAATTCCAACCAAGAATGCTATTTACATTCAGCAGTACAATCAATTCTATTACATTCCATTTCTCTGGAAATAGCTTCACTGAAATGTGCTTGTTAACTGGACTTCAAAATGTTTATTAAATATCTAATAAGCTTCTTGGTAGCACTAGGCTGTAATAATAGGTTCAAAATGTTTAAATGAGTCTATACAAAGCAAAATATTTCAAATTATGGTAAAATCTCTCAGAGTTAGACATGTAATTTAAAATTTCTAATAATTTTAACTCATTGCTATGATATCTGGTCTTTTATGGCTTTTGACCATAGTTTAATGTAAAAAAAAATTAAGCAGAAGCAATTTACACATATAGAATACCTGACATTGCATTATGACTACAAATTCCTGACTATAGAATTGTTGACACAGTTGTTTTAGCTCATCCAAAAAGCTAATTTAGATAACTGTTATTAAGAAATTGAGTTAGAGGCTCTCATATACAAAACTAATATCTAATTTAGTAATTAACAATTTCAACTGAATAATTTTTAACAGCTAAGAGATCTAAAACTTATAGCTCATGCCCAAGTATTTGCTTTTATAAATACTTAAAGTTATTATATTCAAGACTGTGGAAGAATTAACACTGAGGTTGTTTCAGTATTCACAGAATTTATAGTCTAGAGCTAAAATAAAACTACATGTTGCATTATATTAGTTCCCTGTTGTTGCTCTAACTAACATTGTGTCTTAACACCACACAAATGTATTCCCACACAGTTTTGGAGGCAGAAATTCACAGTGGGTCTGAGAGGGCAGCCCACATGGTGAATGCAGGGCTGGCTCCTTCCTGAGCTTCTAGGGGACAATCTGCTCCATCCTTTTCCAGGGCCTTGGCTCCTAGAACCCCCTTTTCAAAACTAGCAATTCTGTCACTCCAACCTCTGCTTCCACAACTTCTCTCATAATCCTGGCTTCTTGTTTCCCTTAGAAGGATCCTTGTGGACACCTTGGGCCCACTCAGATAATCCAGGATAACCTGGTGGTGGTGATTTAGTCGCTAAGTCTTGTCTTACTCTTGTGACCCCATGGACCATAGCCTGCCAGGCTCCTCTGTCCATGGGGACTCTCCAGGCAAGAATACTGGAGTGTGTTTCCATTCCCTGCTCCAGGGGATCTTCCCAACCCAGGAATCAAATCCAAGTCTCCTGTATTGCAGGCAGATTCTTTACTGACTGAGCTATGAGGGAAGCCCATCCCCAGATACTTAATCACATCTGCAGAGTGCTTTCACCATGTAACATCTTCCCAGGCTTCAGGGACTGTGGCATAGAGTCATTATTCTGCCTACCACATACACAAAAGTGAATTTCACTTTAATTTTTATCAGCACATCATAGCTTCAAAAAAAAGCTTTAGTTTCTTTGAATTATACTGTTAAAAACGTGGTCACATTTTACTTTCCATCTTATTTTGATTGGCCATATTTTCTCCACAAGTAATTCTATTTCTTTCTGATCATTTCAGTTAACATGATGATTGATGTTATCATCCAATTGATAATAGAGCTAATAGCTACCTTGAACTGATATATGACTTTTAAAATGTTCTAAACTTTTTGTATACACCATTTTCATTAAGTTTTTATAACAGCTGATTTTTGTCAGTGGTTGTGTTGTTTTGTATTTTTCCTTTAACCAGCATGCATAGTCTCAGTTCCCTGAGCAGAGATCACACCCTCAGTCCCAGCAATGGGAGCAGAGACTCAACCACTGAACAGTCAGGGGTGTCCCTTCAGTAAATGGCTATAAATACAATAGTTTATCATTTTTGGTAAATCATTACCTTTCTCAAGAGAAAACCCTTTAATAATTCACTAGAGCCTTTTCCTTTTCTGTGTGTGTGTGTGTTGCTCAGTGGTGTCTGACTCCTTCCCTTTCACTTGCAACCAAATCACACACGTAGGGTCCACTTCAGATATCCTCTTCCTGTCACATAAGCCATGTTTTCAATGGCATAAATCAAAAAGTCAAATGTTATTGTTAACTATTAAAACCTCACCAAAAATTCAACTTGGTTGAGCCAGTCATTCTATACATTGGGTAGTGATTCTTATAAACCTTACCAAAAATGAAGTGTCAGATCTGGAGATTTTTTTTTCCAACACAAACACATGATAATATAATGAACATTTCCCCATGAGGCCTGCAAAGAATAAACTGTAAAAGACAACACAGTTTCTTATTTCAGAAGTAGGGGAAAAGACAGTGAAATGGTGTATCACGAAGCACCGTCTTCACAGGCAGGCCTTTGAAACGGTCGTTAAGAGTTTTACTGCTGTCCTTGTAAGAAATGGAATGCATTTCCTCTTTTACTCCCTTGACTCCAGTTCAAGCATTATACATGGAAGCATTCACAAAGGACAGGCTATAAAATTAGAGTGTTTTACTGCTATTCGGGGTTTGCTGGTTGGAACAGAGTAGAAGATGCTGTATATAAATACCATTGTCATTACTAGAAGAAAAACTAGACAAGAAGCAGCTATTCTGCTTCCTGTTCATGCAAAGAATATTTGGTGCCATTTTGATTTCTACAGTTTACAATGCTGAGACTAAATTTGGGCCTATGGCCGAAAAATAAGAAAAAGCTAGAGGGTCAAATAGGGAGAAATGGCGATGGAGCCAAGCTGTGGGCCCATCTTTGGATTAAGATCTAGGGTCTACAGCCTAGCCTCAAGCCTTGACTTAGTTGGAGCTTGAGAGAGTGGGAGCCTTCTGTTTGGCAGCCGCACAGAGCAAATATTTTGGCCTTGGCATCGAGACATTTCCCATCTTCCCCGTGGCGCTGACAGTGCTGAATGAGCTCCTGATTGAGGACCCAAGCCCACCTCTGCTGCTCTACCAGCTTAACAAGACTGCCCAGTTGGAGACCCTCAACTATCAGAGCTGCTATATGCAGAGGGTCTTTACCCATTTTCCCGAGATCTTATTTATCCACCGGACCTGTAACCCGAGGGGTGTGGTGGTATACACCTTCCTGGTGGATGGACCCCGGGTGCCGCTGAAGGGTCATCTTTCCCGGGCAGTCTACTTTGCCATTCTTGCCAAGGAGGATGCTGAAGGCTTGGCCCACATGTTCCCGGTGTTCAAGAAGTTTAACCCAGCATGGGAGAGAGTCTGTACCATTCTGGTGGATCCCTACTTCCTCCTGCTGCCCACCCTCGCTATGGAGTTCCCTGCAGCTGAGGTCTTGCTCTCAGCCTTCCACATCTGTAAGTTCCTCCAGGGCAAATTCTGTCAACTGGCCCTCGAGCAGCCGGTGGGAGGCTGCTCCTGACGGCCCTGCGGAGCACCATGTGCTCAGCCAGGCCGGGAACCTGTGGAAGCTATATGCGCTGCTGAGCACCTGCATCCCGCCGGCCCAGCTGCCCGGGCTCCACCCACACTGGCTGCTCAACGACCGCATCTGGCTGGCCCACCACTGGAGAAGCCAAGCTGAGAGCAGCCGCTATTTTCAGGGCCTGGAGGTCACCACCCGCCTCCTCAGCCAGTTCTTTGGCACCACCCCAGTGGTGGAAAAGGCATGAGCGCCCTGCTCCAGTACCTGCAGCAGAACTCGGGAGACAAAGTGAATTTCAACCTGGGCCCGAGCCCCCAAACCATTACACCCCCTTGGAGGGCAGTCCCGAAAGCCCCAAAGTGGAGCAGTTGGTGGAAGCCCGCATCCAGCACTCACTTAATGCCATCTGCACAGGGCCAGCCGCCCAGCTCTGCCTGGGTGAGTTTGCTGTGGTCCAGAAATCCATGCACCTCATCGGCTCGGGTTCCGAAAAGGTGAACATACAGATCCTGGAGGACACCCACAGGGTGCAGCCCCAGCCCCCGGCCAGCTGCAGCTGCTACTTCAACCAGGCCTTCCACCTGCCCTGCTGTCACATCCTGGGCATGCTCAGTGCCCACCACCAGGAGCTCCAGCCCGACATGCTGCCTGCTGAGTGGACAGCGGGCTGTGCCCGCAACCTCAGTGACATCCTGGGCAGCACATGGAGCGAGACCCTGGAGAAGCGCTTGGCCGTGGCTCTCCTCACGGAGGAGGTGAGTCAGCTCCTGCAGCACTGCAGCCAGGAGGAGTCTGAACGGCGGTACAGCACCCTGTGGGAGCTGGCCGACAGCTGGATCGGCCCTTATGAGCAGGTCCAACTCTAATTACCCGTGACATTCATCCTCGTGTTATCACTCACATCCCCACACACATCCTTCCCCCAACACTCACACGGCTGTACTTCCTCAGACCCTCCTTCCAGAGAAGAAGCACAAGGGTCTTCTCTTCTGCAGCCTGCTGCCCATGCGTCTAGATTCCTAAAACAGGGGGCAGCAAAGCTGTCCCACAAAGGGCCCGATAGTCGGTATCTTAGACTTTGCTGGGCATTTACAGCCTGTTGTATATTCCTGGTTCTTCGTTGTGTGGGTTGTTGTCCCCCCCCAACAAACAACCTTTTCAAAAGTAAAACCCATTCTTAGCTCAAGGGCCTTAACAGGTAATACCTGCCTGCTCTAGGATAAGAGATAAGACACTGAGTGAAGATAAAGATTCGGACTTGGTAAGAGCTTCCACAGTCATGAGATGACACCTTACCCACAGAGGAAAAGCCCTCCTGCCACCTCCTGCCACACTCCCCCATCCTGAGGTTATTAAAGTGAATGTTGTCTGTTTAAAAAAAAAAAAAGAAAAGAAAAAAAATTATGCAGAATAAAATTGAGAACTTACATAGATACGCCTGCATATTACACTGTCTTACCACCCAAACCATTATCTGTAAGGGGAATAAAACCATGCCTCCCTCAACATCCCCGGTGGCTTCCCTGGTGACTCAGAAAGCAAAGAATCTTCCTGCAATGCAGGAGAGGCAGGAGACGCGGGTTCATCCCTGGGTCGGGAAGATCTCTTGGAGAAGGGAATGGCAACCCACTCCAGTATTCTTGCCTGGAGAATCCCATGGACAGAGGAGCCTGGCGGGCTACAGTCCACGGGGTCACAAAGAGTCAGACATGACTGAGTGACTAACATTTTCACTTTTACCTCAACATCAGTAGTTTATATGAAAGAAATCTTATTTTTCCACTGGCAACAAGTTCAAAACCCATTGTCCTTCAGACGAGACTGCCAAGAAGTTTAAAATCTTGGAGTTTAATTACTAATAGAAATGTGACCCAGCATAACTGATATGTATATGATAATTGATACAACTCTGTACTGGTCATGCCATATCTGAAGCATTCTACTTAAGACTGGACATCTTTCTTGACCAGAGAATATAAATGAGAGGATGAAACCTTTAGTGCAAAATTTTGATGGCTTCAAAGCTCCTAAACCTTAAAAAATAAAATAATAAAGTTTCAATGAGGCCCCCAGGGGAAAGTTTCTGTTCAAAAAAAATAAATTGAATAGTTAGAATCATTCACACGGGCTACCTTGAAGGTACCCTACAACTAGTACATTACATTAGTATATTAATAATGAACAAACAAAAGTTCATTATGTTTAACACCAAGTGTTTTCTTTAATCTTTACAGCTTCCCTAAAAGGGAGACAAAGCAGTGATTGTTCCCCGTATGACAGATAAGAAAACCAAGCTAAAAGAGATTAAATAATTTGTGTAAGATCATATAGCAAGTAGGAAACTTATGTCTCAAATAATAATACTACAGTAAGCTGTCTGTACATTGAAAAGGCCCCAGTGCTGGGAAAGACTGAAGGCAAAAGGAGAAAGGGAAGGCAGAGGATGAGATGGTTGGATGGCATCACCAACTAAATGGACATGAATTTGAGCAAGCTCCAGGAAATAGGGGAGGCAGAGGAGCCTGGCGTGCTACAGTCACAAAGAATCAGACATGACTTAATAACTGAACAACTGTACATTAGATGAAATAGTCTCTAGTTAGCGTGATATTGTTGTATGAATTAAATTATATATGTAAAATCACGTAGCACAATATTAGACGGTATAGTGGACAGAAGAAAAACGGAGACAGTGAACACAGATTATCTCATTTGTGATCTGTGCCCCACCAATTAGTAGCTGTTTCATCATTTTTGAAATGCTGTTAAAACCACCAACTTTATGGGTATTTGGAGGTGTAAATGAATTACAATGTTATAAAGTGTTTTGATGTAAAAGCTCTCTCTATCCGTGTTAACATAAAAATCTACTCCTATCTGGGACATGGAAGACATTCAAATAGCTGCATTAGCTCTCCAACTTGGAAAATGTTAATTCAGATAATAAATTAATATATTTGTCATGTTGCAGAAGATATTCCAGAAATGCAGCAAATGAGAGGAGGGTGAGGAATGTGAACAAGCAAACTCCTGAGCTCTTTCGTAAAATCCTGTGAATCGATGTTTTGTAGAGTCATGTGGAAGTTCTCTTCCAAACCAGATATGTTCATTTCCCATAAATTCACACCCCATATGTGTCTAATCTGTCTAGTGTGCAATTAATTGAGTAGATAAATTTGCAAGCCAGCAGAGGCCTCAGCAGATGAGAAGCTAGTCACAGCTGTATGTTCCTGATTTCCTGTTATAGAAATTTCAAAACCTACCAGTTTACAGGAATTTGTATAAATCTTGTTTGCTTGTGTATGAAAAATGTGACCTCACCACAAAGATTTTCATAAAATATTCAATTTTATATTTAATATCATTTCCAAGTTTGTGGATTATGCATTCTATACTGGTAAAAATCAATTTCCCATATTTGTTTTGATGTTTGCAGGGAATGAAATTCACAGGAAAAGATCTAAGCTTATATATTTCACTAGTACAATCAAAACCAAGATGAATTAGATGCATTTTTTTTTTCCTTGAGGCACTGGAGCAAAAAAAAAAAAAAAAAAACAGACAATAATTTAGTTACAGTACATCTCTAGAGGAAATTACAATTTGTAAATATGTCATGATCTGAGAGAAAAGGTGGATCCACTATACATATTTTACAACTATAATACTGTCTTATATGTGCACAAATTTATGAGCTGGATCTACTGTGTTCTCTGCCAGATTCATGGTCTTATCTATGTTGTGATTTATTCCTCTCAATATGAACTAGTGAATGATTACACAAGGCTAAGGGAACGTAACCATCTATTATAAACTAACTCCAGTAACCCATTACCATGCTGGTGCCTTGAACAGTAAGTTAGAAATTTTTCAGATTGTTTTATTCTTTTGTCAAAAAAAGCAAATTAATATCTAAGCTAATGTAGAAGAAAATGATGCCTGTAAATTATTGACAATGGAAGAGCCTATATAAATTCTACATATCTATACTATGTATTAAATGAACTGTTTTTCATTTCATTTTTTTTTTTTCTTTTTTGATGGCTTATCAGAACAAGGTAGTTTTCTTGCTCTCTCTTTTTTTTTAAACTGTTTATTATTTTTTTTAATCACTGTTATTCTTCCTAATTTTCTACTGCTTGTAACGCAGCTGTTTTCTCACACATATTTATTTCTTTTTTAACAAATGTACTGAGTCATAATAAATATACAATAAACTATAAACATCATGTATGGATGTGAGAGTTGGACTGTGAAGAAAGCTGAGTGCCGAAGAATTGATGCTTTTGAACTGTGCTGTTGGAGAAGACTCTTGAGAGTCCCTTGGACTGCAAGGAGATCCAACCAGTCCATTTTGAAGGAGATCAGCCCTGGCATTTCTTTGGAAGGAACGAATCTAAAGCTGAAACTCCAGTACTTTGGCCACCTCATGCAAAGAGTTGACTCATTGGAAAACACTGTGATGCTGGGAGGGATTGGGGACAGGAGAAGAAGGAGAAGACAGAGGATGCCAAGAGTTGGTGATGGACAGGGAGGCCTGGCATGCTGCGATTCATGGGGTCGCAAAGAGTCAGACACAACTGAGCGAGTGAACTGAACTGATAAACATTCAAATATTAAACTTTGGTAAATGTGACCAATATAAATTCTTTTAAAATTACCACCAAATTCAACATACAAACTTTTTACTCCAAGTGTTTTTCTTTCCCTTCATGATCCATCTCATGCCACTCAGCCCCAGGTAACCACTGATCTACTTTGTAACTTTACTTAATTCTATTTTCTAGAATTCCATGTAAAGTTTGTACAGTATCAACTATATTTACTTGTGTCTTTCACTTGGCTTGGCATGATTTTATGATATAATCATACAATGATCAATTCCAGCTTAGAACAAAAGTAATGTCCGGCCAACATATATCTTCTCTATACTTCTGTTTAGACCATGGGCAGATAGTACAGTGGAGTAGTGAAGGGCAGGATTACTAACATCAGACTTTTGGATTGGGAAACTGGGCCCACCACCATGGAGCCGTGTGACCTTGAGAAAGTTACTTAAACTTCTCTCTGCTCCAGTTCCCTCACATACAAAATGGAGATTTAAAAATAGCTTCTAAGAGAAGAAAAAAAGAAACAATAGCATCTGCCTCTTCAGGGTTGTTATGAGTATCAGATGAATTAAGACATATAATGTTATACACCCACCTCTCTTAGATCTCTTGCATTGGCAGGTGGGTTTTTTTTTACCACTAGCGCTACCTGGGAAGCCCATTTATGTATATTTATATATTTGTACAAATATTTGTGTGTTTATTTATTTATATATTTACCAGTAGCCATTGGGAAAAAAATGTATCTGTGGCTGTAGGCATCCATTTTCCTAATCGTAGAAGAGATTTTCTGTAGAATGAAACTAAAACAAAGATAGAGTGAAAATTAAGAAGTGGAACCAGTATCATTGTATGCGCTCCTGACTCCAGCTCTATCTGAATTCATACACACTTCGCTCTTTAGTAAGCCAATAAACTTCCTTCATTTTTTGCCTAAGTTAAATATCAAGCTTACATTTGAAAGTCTTGAGAAACACAGTAGGTAAAGCTGATACCGCTGAGCCTAGCACATAGTTGCCAAAAATGTGATTTTTGCTCTGTCAACAGCACATGTAATTTCAGTGAAGGGGAAGCTGAAGATGATGATAAACTTTGAATGATAGGTAAGTGGTTATCTTAATGTCCAGGTAAGTGAGTTAGAAGGGGTGAACTGATATTGAATTCTCATTTATTGTATCATTGCCTGGGAAGACTGTATCTCTGCTCAAAATAGAAAGGGTCATTCTAGACAAACTGAGGACTTGGACAATTACCCAGATAAAAGAAAAGAAAAGAATGTCTTTTAAACTATATACCAAAAAGGGTAAGGGAGCAGTGAGTGGATGTAAGAACTGGGAAACTGCAAAGATCTTTACCATCTTCAAAATTTTGCCTGGAAGTAATATGGAGTTTTCTCATCATTTTAAAATTCTCTAATAAGTTATACTGAACTAACTCTATCCACCATCTCCCCATTAACCATATCTTAGCATTATACCAAAATATTCCTAAAGTTGTTTTGCAGCTCAAAAGAAATTTAATTGAATTCCTAATATCTTAAGCTTGCAGTACCTTGTCATTTTATTATTATTATTTATGATCATAGAAATTATAGTTTTCCATGAACAATATAATTATTTTCACTTTGAAATTGTTTATGAATATGTAAATTATAAATGTGGGTACAGATAAAAGCACATATATTCTTAGCAAATAATTCTCTTAGCAAATAATTTTCTGATATATTCTATATTTTGGTTTTCCTAAATTTTAATAAATTTACTTTTCATTTATAAGAGGAGTAAAGTAACTTTTTTAAAGTCTAGAAAATAGAAGCAAGAATCTCATATCCCACTATTACAACTATTTTTCATTTTTATATATTCTCTTATAGCATTTTATATGTACGCTTTACATGGTTACCATCATGGTAAATAAAAATATTATGGTCACAGTGTTTTTACATAATATTAAAGCACTGTTCTTCTTTCTATATAGACTTCATGTGTCTCACTTTATTTTTATAACCATTCATTTATTTTTAGATTTCACATATGAGTGACAACGTACAGTATTTGTGTTTCTCTGTCTGACTAATTTCATTTAGCCTAATGCCCTCCAAATCCATCTGTGTTCCTACAAACAGGAACATTTTTTTCTCTTTTATGGCTGACTAGCATTTCACTATACATATGTGTGCATGCAAACACACACACACATACACAAGCCACATCTTTATCCACTCATTTGTTGATGAACAGTTAGGTTGCCTCTATATCTTAGCAATAACAAAAATGGTATGAACACTGGGGTGCATGTATCTTTTAGAGTTGGTGTTATTCTTGTTTTCTGACACAGGAGTGGAACTGTTGTGCTATGTTACTGCTACTTTTAGTTTTTTGAGAAACATTGATGTTGTTTTCCACAGTGGCTGCAGCAATTTACATTCTCACCAAGAAAGTATGAGAGTTACCTTTTCTACAGTCTACACAAACATTTGTAATCGTTTTGATGAGAACCATTCTGACAGGTGTGAATTGCTCCCTCACTGTGATTTTGAATTGCATTTCCATGATGACCTGTCTCTTCAGAAACCTGCATGCAGGTCAGGAAGCAACAGTTAGAACTGGACATGGAACAACAGACTGGTTCCAAATAGGAAAAGGAGTATGTCAATGCTGTATATTACCACCCTGCTTATTTAACTTATATGCAGAGTACATCATGAGAAATGCTGGGCTAGATGAAGCACAAGTTGGAATCAAGATTACCAGGGGAAATATCAATAACTTTAGATATGCAGATGACCACCCTTATGGCAGAAAGTGAAGAAGAACTAAAGAGCCTCTTGATGAAAGTGAAAGAGGAGACTTTAAAAACTGACTTTAAACATCCAAAATACATCCAAAATACTAAGATCATGACATCTGGTCCCATCACTTCATGGCAAATAGATGAGGAAACAGTGGATACAGTGACATACTTTATTTTGGGGGCTCCAAAATCACTGCAGATGGTGACTGCAGCCATGAAATTAAAAGACATTTACTCCTTGAAAGAAAAGTTATGATCTACCTAGACAATATATTTAAAAGCAGACACATTATTTTGCCAACAAAGGTCTATCTAGTCAAGGCTATGGTTTTTCCAGTAGTCATGAATGAATGTGATAGTCAGACTATAAAGAAAGTTGAGCACTGAAGAATTGATACTTTTGAACTGTGATGTTGAACAAGACTCTTGAGAGTCCCTTGGACTGCAAGCAGATCCAACCAGTCCATCCTAAAAGAAATAAGTCCTGAATATTCATTGGAAGAACTGATGATGAAGCTGAAACTCTAATATTTGGACACCTGATATGAAGAACTGACTCACTGGAAAAGACCCTGATGCTGGGAAAGACTGAGGGGAAGAAGAGAAGGAGATGAGAGAGGATGAGATGGTTGGATGGCATCACTGACTCAATGGACATGAGTTTGGGTAAACTCCAGGAGCTGGTGATGGAGGGGAGACCTGGCGTGCTGCAGTCCATGGGGTCCCAAAGAGTTGGACTTGACTGAGTGACTAAACTGAACTCAACTCAACTGATTGTTATTGAATAGACATCAAGATTTTTCAAATGATTTTATTGTCAATTTGATAATTTTCTTCCATTTTATTAATATTATGGGTCACAATAATCTATTTGTATATTTTGAAACATCTTTGTATCCCAGGTTATAGATACAAAAATGCTCAATTCAATATTAACAAACTGAATTCAGCAATACACTAAGGAGATCATTCACCAGGATTAAGTGGGAGAGATACTTGGGATACAAAGATATTTCAAAATAAACAGATCAGTTTTTGTGATCTGTAATATTAGTATTCTTATGCCCTTTTCTGGGTTATCAGGATATTACTGGCCTTTAAGTGAGTTTTGGAGTGTACCCTCCGTTTCTAGTTTTAGAATAGTTTGAGCAGTATTGGCATTAGTACTTCCTTAAATGTTTGGGGAACCATGTGGCTTTGGCTTTTCTTTGTGGAGAGGTTTCTGATTACTGATTCACTCTCCTTACTATTAATCAGTCTATTCATGTTTTCTTCTATTTTCTATATTTTCTTTCTATTCATGTTTTCAGAAACCTGTATGCAGGTCAGGAAGCAATAGTTAGAACTGGACATGGAACAACAGACTGGTTCCAAATAGGAAAAGGAGTACGTCAAGGCTGTATATTGTCACCCTGCTTATTTAACTTATATGCAGAGTACATCATGAGAAATGCTGGGCTGGATGAAGCACAAGCTGGAATCAAGATTGCCAGGAGAAATATCAATAACCTCAGGTATACAGACAACACCACCCTTATGGCAGAAAGGGAAGAGGAACTAAAAAGCCTGTTGATGAAAGTGAAACAGGAAAGTGAAAAAGTTGGCTTAAAGCTCAACATTCAGAAAACTAAGATCATGGCATCCGGTCCCATCACTTCATGGGAAATAGATGGGGAAACAGTAGAAACAGTGTCAGACTTTATTTTTGCGGGCTCCAAAATCACTGCAGATGGTGAATGCAGCCATGAAATTAAAAACGCTTACTCCTTGCAAGGAAAGTTATGACCAACCTAGACAGCATATTTAAAATCAGAGACATTGCCAACAAAGGTCCATCTAGTCAAGGCTATGGTTTTTCCAGTAGTCATGTATGGATGTGAGAGTTGGACTGTGAAGAAAGCTGAGTGCTGAAGAACTGATGCTTTTGAACTGTAGTGTTGGAGAAGCCCCTTGGACTGCAAGAAGATCCAACGAGTCTATCCTAAAGGAGATGCGTCCTGGTGATCATTGAAAGGACTGATGTTAAAGCTGAAACTTATTTGGCCACCTCATGCAAAGAGTTGACTCATTGGAAAACACCCTAACGCTAGGAAGGATTGGGGGCAGGAGGAGAAGGGGACGACCGAGGATGAGATGGCTGGATGGTATCACCAACTCGATGGACATGGCTTTGGGTAGACTCTGGGAATTGTTGATGGACAGGGAGGCCTGGCACACTGCGATTCATGGGGTTGCAGAGTAGGACATGACTGAGCAACTGAACTGAACTGAACTGATGACTAGTAATGTTGAGCATCTTTTCATGTACCTGTTGGCCATCTGAATGTTTTCTTTGGAAAAATATCTATTCAGATTGTCTGTCCATTTTTAATTGGGTTGTTTGTTTTTTTGATATTGAATTGTACTATATTTCTTGCTAAAGCATGTTGCAAAAAGTGATATGACAAGTTCTCAAGTATCAATCTTGTGATAATTTATTATAAGAAAGGACTAATTAATTATTACTATCAATAGAAAGGGCTTCCCTGGTGGCTCAGCTGGAAAAGAATCTACCTACAATGGGGAGACCTGGTTCGATCCCTGGGTTGGTAAGATCCCCTGGAGAAGGGAAAGACTGCCCACTCCAGTATTCTGGCCTGGAGAATTCCAGGGACTGTATAGTCCATGGGGTTACAAAGTCAAACACAATAAAAATATTATTCCATAGGAAATGTAAAGGTTAATTTTAATTCAAACAGTGGACATTTAATAACAAAAAAATGCATGCTATGTTTTCTAGAATGAGAACATTTCAAAACACCTATTGTCATATCAGTATCAAATATTCATACTTAATTTTCTAATCTGAAACTGAGAAACGGTCATGAATGTAAATAATAAGAGACAAAATTTAATTAGATGGGCTTTGTAGGAGAAAAAAAAATGCTTCTAGATTGCATCATTTTGAATTAAGCCTCATACAAAATATGACCAAAATCCACCACTGACAATGAAATATTAAGTGTTCAATACATCTAAAATATAAGACATATTTCAAAATACTGATGTTGCAAAAAGTATTTTAATCCTAGCAAACAACAGATTCTTCACTGTTCAGTCAAATTTGTAACTCTCACATTTGTAAAGCTCGTGCCACAATTTCAGATGAAAGTCTGCAATCACATAATATACTGGTGGCACATTGATTATAAAACCATAAAATCAGAGTTTACAAACTCTAGATATGGCCTGGCACTTGACTGTCCCATTCCTCTGAACATAGTGGCAAATTCACAACAAATTTTTATAATTAGTGATTTTGTGGCTTGGAATCACTTGCCAATTTCACTGTTTTGTTTTACATATACTAATTATTCTTTAGTTGTCTGTGCCATGGGACATGTGCTGGAATTCAAGGCCGCATAAATTAGTGGGTTTATCTTTGTCTTAATTGTAAACTTGGCATTTGGAAAATGAAATGAGAGAAGATTTAGAGGAGAGTAAAGGAAAATGACCTCTTTATCCTGAGCTTAAAGGCAGCATATCACGCAGGAGAGAACCAGATGCGAACACAGTGAGAACTGACTTATATTCATACCACATGCTAACATTTTAGATTTCAGTGCTGTCTTTTCTCAGTGTAAATAGTCCACACTCCTGGCCTCATGTTGAGCAACACACCTGACAGGAGAAAGAAAATCCGGAGGCAGATGATCTGCTACATTGCTCGTAGCACTTGCTCTGTGGGAAAGCTGCGCTCTTTCTGAACTCTGCTGTGCATGAGAAGACAAAGCCATAACCTGTGGTAAGTTGAAAAACACACAAAATTAACCTTGATAGGCCAATAATGGAGAAACCAATCAAAAGACAACATATTAGCCAGTACACTAACTCTGATTAACTCACCACACTTTTCTCTAACAAGGCATTTATGGTCCTTGTTAAAGTAACTGGCCTGTTTTTGTTCCTCTAAATTCACACTTATAAAGCTAGTCTATTTTTTGAAAACATTTTATATATTCTTTTCCAAATGTCATTTTGGCAATCTTCTATGAGTTTTTATAGAATACTTATTTTTTCCTAGTTCTTCATAACTATTTAAACTTTGCATGTTATTAAAGAATTATTATTATTATTTACTAATAGGATAATAGTATGATATGTTTTATTATTACTACTACTACTTTTAAAATAAATGGTCGTTATTAAAGAACCATCTCAACATAATAACTATCCTATTCTATCATAGGTCAACATAAGGGGAGTCTACAGTCTCCCTTCCTAAATTACACATTCATGAACTTCTTTCATATTCATAAAATTCTTCCTTACATCAAACCTAAATTGTTCCTATTATAAATTAAAAACCATTTTCTCTGGGTCATTGGAAACAGGCAACAGCTGGTTGCATTTTCTGTACAGTGATATTAAGAGTGAAATTGTTAGAGAGACATTTAAATTTAGCAGATGACACATGAATCAGGAAGACTGGAGATATCCCAAGTAGTCACTGTCTTATCCTTCAAGTTAATATCTAAATAACTTCAGGAAGATTAACAATTATTTTCTAGAAGAACACGAAGTGTTACTAAACTAAATAGGTCTTTGTTGCCAGGATGTAACAGTAAAGTGAGCATTAAAAATTATCCTGTGCAACTCTTCGTGTTTTTACTGTTAGCACTTTATTCACCTGACCGTTCACTGACTCAATGGTCTGTTCCTTAACAACTCAAGGTATCAGATCAACTAGAATATGGGTTATAATTTTTAATAAGATAAGAAAGTAATGGCATTGATTGATAGTATTTTTCTGTTTTGAATGATATATTAATTGCATTTCTAAATAACTAATATATATTAAAGTTGAAATTTATTTAACAAACACATACACTGCAGTCATCATGTATGAGGAATAATTATAAATGCACTCATGTAATCTTATTATAACCATTTAAGATAAATTATATTAGCTCAATTTTAGAGTCCAGGGGTGTGCCAAGGTAATAATGCTTATAGGTGGTATTGTTACCTGGGGCTTTTAATCCAGGTAGTTTGATTCCAGTTAGTATCTTTAACCACTATGGTATATTGTTGAAAAAAAAAAAAAAAAGAAAGAAAGAAAAGCGAGAGGAGGAAATTGTGGAAGGATGGTTATAGCAATATAATTTTTAATTCTTACAATCACAGAGAGAGTAAACTGGATGGTAAAGCACACAAAAAAGCTAGATAATATATCCAAAAACTCACAAGTAATATTTACAGCAAATTGAGGTGACAAGGTATCCTTGTAAACTTCAAAATATAATTATTTGAGGATCAACCACCAATGACCACAAGACTTGTATCAGCATCTGTGCCTGAGAAAGTAGAGAAAAGCAACATGAGGTCTGATGGAACTAAAAGAAAAAAAAAAAAGGAAGCCCTTAAAACATGCAGATACAATAGTAGTACAATCTGAAAAAAGCCACTGAAACTGATAGTATTTTTGCCAAATCCAATACGAGGTTAGTTGAGAGGCTCACAATGAAACAATCTGAAAAGGCTAGAGCAGTTTGACCTTGGAAATCTTAAACCTGACCAGTTAGGTCTCCTAGGCTAAGGAGCAACCGTCTGCAGTGGAATTAAAATTGAGCAGGACAAATAAAACAAAATGAAGGGTAAAAGCATTTTAGAGAAAAGTGGGAAAGAAGGAGAACCAGGAAATCTTAGTCATCAGGTTCCTCTAGCTTTGGTATTAGATGAGAACAAGAGAAGGATGAATTGAGAGAGGTTTAGAATATCTCTCAGAACAAGAATTCCTACTAAAAGTTCAGAAAAAAATAATTTCACATCAAAATAGGAAACAAAAAAAGTATTGAGGTCAAATTCCATGCAAAGTTTTTATATGAAAAATGCCCCCATGATATAGTATAATGAACTATAATCTGTTAGTCCAACATGAGCTAAATACATTAAAAAATTACTTAAGATGTAAAAAATAATAATATAATGCATGAAAAAAAGCCCTCGATCTTGTAAACAGATCTCAGGAGAATAAAAAATAGAAATAACAGAAACTATCTTTTCAGAAATAAAGATTGAATTAGAGAAACACCAGCAAATATAAACACAATAGGTAACACCTTGGGAAAAATAGAATGTAAAAAAAATGAAAAATTTAAAAAACAGAGGTAAATGAAAGAAGAGATTTTTAAAAAACAATAATTAGAAAGTGACAAATATTAAAGATAGGCAAAGGAAGTCCAAGACAGAAGATCCAACAAACATTAATAGCAGCCCAAGGCATGCTATTAATGGAAATGCTTTTAATGGAAAAAGAGAGAGAAATACTAGAAATTTCAATTCAGTAAAACTTTTTATAAAGAAATAAAATTACATGTTGAAAAAGAATATCACATTCATGAGAGAATAGTCTCAAAATAACCAATGACAAGAAATAAGAAAAATCATGACATTATACACAAAAAAAGAAATTGACCTATAAGAGGGAAAAATTAATTTACCAACAGTTTTTGTGGTAGTAACATTTTAAATGACCCTATATGTGAGACAACAAAGAGACACAGAGGTATAGAGTGGACTTTTGGACTCTGAGGGAGAGGGAAAGGGTGGGATGGTTTGGGAGAATGGCAATGAAACATGTATATTTTCCTGTAAGAAACGAAGCGCCAATCTATGTTCAATGTAAGATGCAGGATGCGTGGGGCTGATGCACAGGATGATTCAAGTAGAGGATGTGGGGTGGGAGGTGGGAGGGGGCTTCGGCATTGGAAGATTGTGTTCACCTATGGCTGATTCGTGTCAATGTATGGCAAAACAAATACAGTATTGTAATTTAAAAAATTAATTAATTAATTAATTAATTTTTAAAAAAACAAAGAAAATAAAGTAACATAATTAAGATGGGGGAAATAAGGTTTTATACATATGTAACAAAACTGATTTCAACTATAAAGATCCAAACTCTTATCACACAGAAAAACTCAAGAAATATTGCTCCCATGAGCCCATCCTGAAGTTTACTAAAAATTATAGTTCAGACTACTAAAACGACTATAAAATATCACCATAAAGATTAGCAGGTAGTATTAAAACCTATGGATATTCATAGATCTAAGTAAGACTAAATAAAGGTTAAAATGGAGAGAGTATTATTTGAATATCTCTGTGCTCAGATACTTTTAAATTATGGAATAAGTGAGGAGGGCTTTTATGAAAAGAATACTTTTAACTATTCTTGTTAATTATATTGGAGCTGGTAGCATTAGCGTTGTTCTGAGATTATTTATGTCTAGTGTATACAGCAAATGAGTAAATTATGAGTTATTCTAACCTTATCACTTATGATATTGATGTGAGGATTTTTAGACTAGAAGAAAGGAAATATAGTTGCAATATAGAAGATTTAAGTTAAAAAATCTATAGATAGAAATTTTAATTGAAAATGCCTATTTGAACTCATGCTATTGGAATGCTCATTTATACTCTATTTTGCTATCTCAGTTATAGAATGCAAACCAGTTGGAACAAGCTTTTTTAATTCCCAAACTGCAGTCTTAAAGAGACAATTCGAAGAGGTTCTTAGTGGCCAAGGATGGGAAAAACATTTATTTATAATAATATATTTTAAAACTAATTATAAGGATGATAGGAAATCAACTAATTCCTTGAAAATGGGTACTTAAGAGAAAGTTCAAGCATTTATCTTACCTTTCTAATTTGAATTTTCTACTACATAACCAAATAGTGTTTTTTCTAAAAGTATAAAATTAATAAGCTAAATATAAGTGATAGAACTGGAGTATGACCATTTTGTAGCCCTCAAGTAATTAATAGATCTATGCATTAAAAGTGAAAGTGGAAGTCACTCAGTTGTGTCCAACTTTCTGCAACCCCGTGGACTATACAGTCCATGGAATTCTCTAGGCCAGAATACTGGAGTGAGTAGCCTTTCCCTTCTCCAGGGGCTCTTTCCAACCCAGAGATCAAACTAAGGACTCAAGCACTGCAGGCAGATCCTTCACCAGCTGAGCCACAAGGGAAGCCCCTATGCATTAAAGTTCACTGCCAATAACATCACAGAAAAGAGACATGGAGACACAGGTACATCAAATCCAAAATCCACCTGATGAGCTGCTAATTTTATGGGTCAAACACAAAGTGTTCTTCAATAAACTACAAAGCAGTGGTGTACATGAATACACATGCAATGGGATATTACTCGGTGATAAAATAAAAGAATGAAATATTGCAGAAACATGAACAGAACTAAAAATATCATACCAAGTGAAGCAAGCAGAAAAAGACAAATATTGCATGACATATGTGGAATCTAAAGACTAATACAAATGAATCTATATATAAAAGAGAAATATATTCACAGACACAGGAAATAAACTTAGAGTTGCTTCCCTGGTGGCTAGGTTGGCAAAGAATCTGCCAGCAAAAGAGACCCATGTTCGATCCTGGGGCAGAGAAGATCCCTTGGAGATGGAAATAGCAACCCACTCCAGTATTCTTGCCTGAGAAATCCCATGGACAGAAGAGCCTGGTGGGCTATTGTCAGTGTGGGAATGAGAAGGGGAAGGACATATTAGGAGTATGGATTAACAGAAACAAATTGCTATGCATAAATTAGATAAGCAACAAGGATTTACTGTACAACACTGGAAATATATTCAATATCTTATAATAACTGATAAGGGAAAATAATCTGAAAAATATGTGTATATATATATAAAGCTGAATCACTTTTATACCTGAAACTAACACAACATTGTAACAATTTTTAAAAAGACTTAAAAGTAAAATTTTAGAATTATGAAATTATGATACAGAGAAATTCTCACATGAATGTAACCTCATAAAGTGCAAGGAAATGGTTATAATCTGGATAGTGATTACTTTTGGTGGGTGGGAGGGGTTGGAAGTGGTATGGAGAGGCATCTGAGTGGCTGAAAAAGTTCTATTTATTGACATCATTGCTAGTTACACAGGTGAAAGTGGGTGAAAGTGAGTGAAAGTGTTAGTAACTTAGTCTTGTCTGACTCTTTGTGACCCCATGGATTGTAGCCTGTCAGGTTCCTCTGTCCATGGAATTTTCCAGGCAAGAATACTGGAGTGGGTAGTCATTGCCTTCTCCAGGGGATCTTCCTGACCCAGGATTGAACCGAGGTTTCCTGCATTGCAGGGAGATTCTTTACCATGTGAGCTACCTTAAAATATCCCTTTGAGCTATACATCTGTTTTATGTGTTTTTCTGTGTTCACATTTCATTTTCTAGTAATAAGTTAAAAGTTGGACCATTGATTTATCTTCTTGAAACATTTATTTGGAAACTGGCATAAATCATCTACTTCTAAATGTATTATTTATAAAAATAAAAATACATACTTCTTATCTCAGATCTCTGTTTGGGACACAAGAATCCATCATATCTTCCAAGCCCAGTATCAGAAAGTCATTGCTTCTCTCATGTTGGCTCCACTTTGGCCATTCTGCTTTAACTTCTCCAATAACCATTTCTTATCAATCCTATAATCCATGCCTTCTTTTGATGTTTTAATACTACTTTCTCCATAATAGAAATTACCTGCTGTCTGATCACTCTGACTATATTCAGCTTGTCTTCTATGTCATCCTCCATGGTATCTCCAAAGATAGATTTCAAAAATTAATGCTTGTGATATGATCATTCAGGATTAGGATATCAAATATAATTTAAGGAAATAGATGTAAAAGTGGGTTTTGCTTTCACACAGAATTTCAACGGAAGAATACATTTTTGTAAACTTTCAATTAGCCCTATCTTAAAGCAAGCTTGAGTCAAGCATTACATAAGTAATAGGACTAAACTAGATTAATAGAGCAATTAGAGAAGATTCTGATGTTTCAAGGAAAATGCAATGAAATTCTTTCAATCATAGACACTTGCCACCATTAAAGCATTTCATGGCATTTGTCTCTTAAAAGCTGACCACCTAATTAGTGCATTATGATCACTGGCATCATCCAAAAGATTAATCTTTGGGTCTAGCCAGTCAGGAGGACTCCACAGCAGCTTGCAGAGATTCTTTTGTTATTTTTAAGATGCCCAGGAGAGTTGCAGATAAGACACTTAGCACTGACATTGGGTTTTCAACCTAGAAAATGTTTAAGAATCTAGCATTCCCATTTCAAAATTATAGACATTTAGACAGAATGAGATTAGGGAGTTGCCCAAATTCCTAGCAGCAAAGGTGACAAATCAGAGAAGAAAACAGACTGTTCAACTCTCCTAATCCATTGCTCTGCCCTTTCGGGAGTGTCAGTAAAATAAAGGAGCTCAGAGAACCTCATGAGAGCACACCAGGGCTTCCACAGGAGAAAGCAAAATTTCCTTTGCTCACAAAGGCCTTTCCAACCATACATGAAATGGGATGTAAGGGAAGAGGAGAAGGGGAGCCCTGGCTTAGTTTAACCCCACCCTAGTTTTGATGCACTTTAAGGTACTGAGAGGTTTCCATTAGCCACCAAATTTTTCAATAGCAAAAAAAAATAACCCTACTGAATCAGTTTATCAACTTTTAATTTATTAGGTTACAATGTGAGTTACCTAGTTTTCATAGAATGGGTCAAGAACAAGTTCAAATCATAGTTCCCTTAGTTCTTTTCTCATAAGAAAAAACAGATTTTGAAATACATAATACTGAACTATTTCTGATCTATTGAGGAGGAAAAGTATGAATAAATATTATGACCACCAAGGCAGATATTAAGAGAAGGAAAAAGAAAACAGTTGCTTAATTTTCTATAACATGGATAATGGAGATACAGACAGGTTTGGATCTTTAAAGTGAAAATTATATAAAGGAAAATTATATATTTGAGGTTTTTTAACTGATAAGAAAACATTTGAAACACTAAAGTGTGCACTAAGACTAAGGTTTTAATGTAAAATTACTCATTTATACTTAATTTCATTCTATTAAAAACAGCATTTCCTGTAAATATTTTTCTCTGAAAGTAAGATTTTGCTATTTAAACTAAGAATATATATGTTCAAAGCTTAGAAATCATCCACAGTTAGAACAAAGAAAGTCTAGAATTTGTTCACAAATACATTTTAAGTACTACATGTATGTATCAAATTAAGATGTAGAAATGAAGGACCTAACTTCAAAAGGGAAATTTGAATTTGTACCAGAAAAACAAAGCAACAATACCTTTACCTTGGTGGTTTCACCAGTGTGCTTTTGTCAGCTTTGTGGTTAATATATTATGTAGGCTAACATTCTAAAAGATGTATATCAATCATGAAAGACTGATAGATGTATTCATATAAAATGAATAATTTATAATCTTCACCCTATTTTTTTCATTTCATTTTTAATCTGAAATAAAAGTGGAATGAATGAAAAAAGGGAAGATTTTATAAAATTGTCCTTTGTTCAATATCCTTCTTGTGTGTGTGCTCGGTCATGTCCAACTCTCCGTGACCCCATGGACTGTAGCCCGCCTGGAGTGGGTTGCCACTGCCTACTCTGGGACTCTTCCTACCCAGGGATTGAAACCTCATCTCTTGTGTCTCCTGCTTTGACTGGAGTATTCTTTACCACTGCACCACCTGGCTTATCCTTCTTGGTATATAATCATTTTTTTCACCATAACTAATTACATCCTGATTAAAATTCCATTGTTCCCTTGTATGTCAAAACAGACCAAAATGATCAATCTCATCCTTTCTTACTGTTTTCGTCTGAAATTACCTAACCAAGTATGTCATTTTTCATACAAATAGGGAATGTTGAAAAGGATAAGAAAAGCTCTCTAAACGACTGAAGTTGTTTTCCTCATGAGTTAAAGGTCCATTTGTCCTTATGCTACCTGATGTGTCTCAAAAGTTCACCCTTTATTATTGAGTAATCACACCAAAATGGCATTTCAATGATGTTGCATTTGAAGAGTTTCAAGGGACGTTGTTTATAAAAATGTTCATTATCTTTGTTGCTCATGCCAGTGTGTCTGAATTGCCAAAGGAGTTTTTCTATAAGCTGACAATTAGCAATATAATTACTTTCATTGTCGTTTCAATAAAGACTTCATCTAGTCATCTGGTTTTGAGCAATTTGTGTGACTCTAGCTTTAAGACAGAGAACTTTTTTTTTATTTTAAGAAATAAAATGAGGGGCTCCTCCATCGAGTCACTTCTTTCTTTTCGGAGACTTGGAACACTGTTAGCCATGATGCTGAATGCCAAGAGTCTCTGTTTTTTTCATTATTTCCACCCAGCGTGTTCGCAGAACATCAAATATTTTTTAAGATAAAACTTTGCTTTGGAGTTACCATGGCTCTGCTTCAAGATGGACTGTTTGGTTAATATACAGAATGTGTTATAACTGCCACACACTTGCCAGAAAAGAAGCATGTTTCCAGTTTCAAAGTAAATAATTCTGATAAATATACAAAAGAGTATTAATTTTCTTTATGAGGTTTATGTTATTTAAATTTGCTCTGTTTTATAGTAACACTAAGGTCTTTTAATGGGCATTTAACTAAGTATGATTATTTTAATGAAACATTTTGTAAAGACATGAGAGCTACAACCGAGCCATTGACAGTTATAACCGCCATGACTTTTCCCTGACACTGAACAAGAATAAAACAGATACTTCATTGCACCATGTGGCATTGTTGTTCTTCTTTAATATTACAGTCTTACAGATATCTCAGTATTTCCTCCTTCTCTTATACTAAAAAAATAAAAAATTGACTATAGATAGAATCCAACATTTAAGTGATACTAAGTGTGTTTTACATAATTTTAATGTGAGCAATTGCTTTTAAAAAGAGAAATGCTATAGCAGACCAAAATTGTATTTCAACATAAATATTACATCATAATTCTTTGTTAAAATATATTTTAGGAGTTAGGAAATTAAATGTATGGGGAAAAGCAAAGTAATTGAGTTTAATAACGTGTAAATTTTATATTAGCATATACAACTTAATAATTTTTAAAGATAAAAACTGTGCAAGCACAGGGCCCCTGTAGAGAGCTATATCTATACCTAAGGACAAGGCTAGATGAAGTGCGCTCAAAACACAACATGAGTAATGTAAGTTTGAAAATACAAGTTCTAAAGCATTTGGGCTGGGGAAAACTAGGGAGTTCTTTTCATAAGACTTGGCAGTTTCTCTCTCTTAGTTATAATCCTTTATCTCGATTCTTTCTTTTGGCTGTCTCTTGTAGACAACATTGAAAATTCATTCATAAGGAGATAACATTTCCTATGCAGTCATTTGGGAAATAGTCACTTGAGGACTTTTTCTCCTTGAAAGTGAAAGCAAAGTCGCTCAGTCGTGTCCGACTCTTTGCGACCCCGTGGACTGTAGCCTACCAGGCCTCTCCGTCCATGGGATTCTCCAGGCAAGAATACTGGCGTGGGTAACCATTTCCTTCTCCAGGGGACCTTCCCGACCCAGGGATCGAACCTAGGTCTCCCACATTGGAGGCAGATGTTTTAACCTCTGAGTCAAACTTATCACCTGCTCTAGGGCATGACACACAGAACACAGTTGCTGATGAGTCGCTAAATTGTGTCTGACTCTTTTGTGACTCCATGAACTGTAGCCCGCCAGGATCTACTGTCCCTGGGATTTCCCAGGCAAATATTGAAGGGGGTTGCCATTTCCTTCTCTAAAGGATCTTACTGACCCAGGGATCAAACCCACATCTCCAGCTTAGCAGGTGGATTCTGTAACATTGAGCCACCAGGAAAGCCCAAGTATACAGTTACTACTAGCTAATTAATAAATCAGTGAAGGAATGAGCCTATATCGGGTGGTCTATCAAATATCAGGCTAAGATAGGGCAGGGTATCATATGGTTAAGGGCATATAGACTGGAGCCCCCACTAGGAGTAATTGTATCTCTCAGTGGCCCAATTTCTGTATCTTTAAAATGGGATACTAATTAATTAAAAATTAAGTGTTTAGGAGACTGAAAGGAAACAAGAAACAAATAGAAATGAGATGTTAGTCACAGTGGACTTTCAAAAATGCATATTAAGAAAACATTAAAATATAAGGTATATCTATTTTTATACATGGAGATATACATGTATTTATGTGCAGGAAAAAAATCTAATTTCTAACATTTTGAAGCTAACACTTGTACAGATCTCCTATGTTATAAGCACATTTATGTTCTCATTGTTCTGAGCATATTTTCATGCATTTTCAGGTTTTCAGGAAAATTTTGCAACACAATACACAGTGTGAAAAGTAAAAGCAACATTTGGAAAAAGCTATCCAACCAAATCAAATCCTCACAGACTGGTCAGATGTCAGGACAGTGATTTTTCTTCAAAAACAGCAAAACAATAGATTAAGCCATTGCGTGTCTCCAGAAACAGGGTCTGCCGTGAGGAGCAGACACACAGGAGAATGCCTCACAAGGGGGACCTCCACCGTGTGCTGCCCACACACCTACGCAGCAGCCCTTCTTCCTGGAGGAGAGGATCCCTCAGACCTGCATGGTGGCGGCGGAACGGTCCAGTCTGGCGCACAGCCGAAAGGAGAGCCTCAGTCATCACATTACTGCATGGACCCAGCGAATGCCTAACGCTCAAGAATGCAGAATATAGGTGTTCTCCCCCTCCTCCGCTCTTTCCCTCACAATGGAAGTGAATTTTGTGACATTTTTTATTATAATTTGAAAATAATAATTTGAAAGGTATAAGATACTTCCAGTAATTCTTCTATATGTTTCGATCCATTTTTCTGTGGTCAAAATATGATAATACACACAGAGACACATCAGAGAGCTGAGTGTTACTAATAACCGCATTTTAAAACTATGAGCGTACTAATGTTTAACTTTAAAAGTAGTAAATAGAAATAAAAGTAAGATATATACTAATTCACTTTTTTGGTGGCTGTCATTTAAAAGATTTTATTACTAAATTTTTAAAAAATATTTTTAGTAAATTAGTAAATTTAAATTATGTAAAATTTTATGTGAATAGCTTTAAGATATATACATTGAGATCAAACTATTTCCCTTGCTTGAAAATAGATTCAAATATTCATTTTTTATTGACTTCTCATTCTGTCAACTTAATTTCTATTCATTATTTAAAGTAAAATAAAATGAAAATACCATAATCAGAATTACTTCTTATGTTTGAATTTCAGACTACGAAAAATCTAATTTCTATCAAGATGCAGTTTTAAAAACTTATGCACACTAGCTTCCTGTCTTTCTTAAAGAAAAAACAGACCTCTACTATATTTGAGAATAAATCCTCATCAGTTTGTTGCTTCACAACTTATTCTATTTCTAGCATCAAGTAGTTAGGATGACTTTTGGCACAGCAGTTCAGCATTCTCCGGTGAGCATAATTCAACTATGGAGAAGTAAAATTCAACCATCATCTTGAAAATAAATGACAAGAAAAGACTTTTGATTTCTTAGGCTAAAAATGTGCTTTAAAAATTTTTTTAATCTCCTTCTTTATAGTTAACTCAAGATCTATTTAAATCTATTGCAGTCTTTGCCCAATCATTATACTAAGAATTTTTCCCTTCAGATACTTCCTGCAAAGCTATTTCTGAATCCATTTCAATGCTGATTTCCAACCTCCAACCAAGAAGGAATCACACTGACTTTGCTGTTGGGTAAAAAAAAAAAAAGAGGGGCGTGGGGAAGAGAACATATGAGCCACCCCTGAGCTTCAATATGGGGCAGGCACTCAAATGCCTGTTTCTTTCCAAGATATGTGAGAAGTCCACTCTGTTTGAGGGAATTTGGAGTTCAGTTCAGTTCAGGTCAGTCATTCAGTCACGTCCGACTCTTTGCGACCCCGTGAATTGCAGCACGCCAGGCCTCCCTGTCCATCACCAATTCCTGGAGTTCACTCAGACTCACGTCCATTGAGTCGGTGATGCCATCCAGCCATCTCATCCTCTGTTGTCCCCTTCCCCTCCTGCCTCCAATCCCTCCCAGCATCAGAGTGTTTTCCAATGAGTCAACTCTTCGCATGAGGTGGCCAAAGTACTGGAGTTTCAGCTTTAGCATCATTCCTTCCAAAGAACACCCAGGACTGATCTCCTTTAGGATGGACTGGTTGGATCTCTTTGCAGTCCAAGGGACTCTCAAGAGTCTTCTCCAACACCACGGTTCAAAAGCATCAATTCTTTGGTGCTCAGCTTTCTTCACAGTCCAACTCTCACATCCATACATGACCACAGGAAAAACCATAGCCTTGACTAGATGGGCCTTTGTTGGCAAAGCAATGTCTCTGCCTTTGAATATGCTATCTAGGCTGGTCATAACTTTCCTTCCAAGGAGTAAGCGTCTTTTAATTTCATGGCTGCGAATTTGGAGTTAAATTACATGAAATCGGGAGACCAAGATGAGACAAGAGTGAAAGTAGGGGGAAAATATTTAATTACTCTTTAAGTAAACAAAACAATCATCAAAGTCATTTGTCTTTAAGGTTATATTTGATCTGCTATTGCAGTTATCAGTACAGTCCTGATATAAACTGCTTTTGCTTTCAGAGAAGCACAATTATTGGGGAAGATGTTTGTCTTAAAAGAAAAAAAGAACAAAAGCAGGTGATAACACTGAAAACCGTGCCTTAGAAAAACAGATCTGGAGAGAGGAAGCAAGCAGTTTGCCCGGTCAGCTGCAGGCTCCATCAATGTGTAAGTTGCTTCTCATCTACCTGGGGGAGAAACATTCGTTAAACGCTCCACCTAGATCTAAAGTGAACGTGTAAGGTTCTGGAAAAATAAATTGGTGTGTCTGCATACATCATTTCCATATTTTTAAAAAACACATGGCTTTCAATATAATAAGCATCCTGACCTGCTGCTCTTTAGTGCCTTTTGCACACTTTGGAGATGTCATCATCGGTTTTATGAAATCTGTGTGCAATTTAAGACTAAGTGTTTCAAATAATTTTGAAAAGCAGCCTTCAGTAATAGACACTGAGCAGTCAGAATTAGCTCCACACCTTCAGAACTAATACATCATGCTTGTTCTCATATGTAAAAAAACATAGAACCTGTCAATCCTTTCAGCTCTTTGGGTCAAAACTTAAAAAACATCCATTTCAACTTAGCTTTCATTTTAAAAAAGTATTTTAGCTGAGTATCTTGAGGGAAAGAAAAATTAGGGCATTTGAAAGAGAAAGCATAAATTAGGGGAGAAAAGAGATCCTCACTACACACACAATTAAGAAATGTCCTTACAAATATAAACAGACTACAATTCCCCAAGAAGTTATGACCCTTGAGTATTTGCATCATCCTCTTTGCCAACAGTTGAAAAGTTAGAGGATATTTAAAGACTATACAGACAGGTAACTTTAGATTTTAATGAGCTTTAGAAAATGGTAAAAACTTTATACCCAAAATCCATTCCTTAAAAATGTTTTGGGCTCCATATATTCAGGATACCACTGCTGATACTAGTTGGGGGGTGGAGGTAGTAACAATAAATGAGACGCCAACAGAGAGCCCGAGGAACACATCCACGAGGGAGAAGAACTGCGTGAAAGTCACCCCCTTAACATTTACTGTCCTTAGAATGTGACGGGAGCAATGATCCGAAAATGCAAACAGAATCTGGAGACATATAGTGAAGATGTTTCTGTATGTCCACAACCGGTCACACCTCCTCTAAACACCACTGACAGGAAAAAAAAAAAAAATTAAGGCAGAACCTCTTAAAAATAAACTTCTTGTTGGGGAAGAAATAAGACAGAAACCCAAGCAATATTTGGTCTGAAGATGAATATCTGCTGCACTAGGGAACTTGGTGCAGCCACAGTAAGAAAGGTCTCTGCAGCAGGTCAAGGGTATAGCACAAGAGGTATCCCTTGACTCATCGTCCTGGCATCTTCTGGTTTGGGAGGTTTCAATGAAAAACGTGAAAAAGGTCAAGTGTTAAGTTTATGAGAGACTCATAATTAGCCCTTGGGTTGTGGAGTAAAACATGCCATTTTCAAGAGGGAATTATACACCTTTTAAAAACCAACTCCATGGAATTCCCTAGTGGCTGAAGGGTTAGGACTCCTTGTGTTCATTGCTAAGGGCCTGGGTTCAATCCCTGGTTGGAGAACTAAGATCCCACAAGCCACACAGTATGGCCAAAAATAAAAACTAAAAATAGCTCCTGGTGTGCCACTGGAACTTGATGGAATACTGATCCTTGAGCATCATATGATGTTGTATATAAACTGTCCAATATCCAGATTCACCAAGTTGTGAAGCTAGGGATGCATGCAGGCTATGTGTGCTGAGTCGCCTCAGTCATGTCTGACTCTTTGCAACCCTATGGACTGTTGACTGTCAGCCTTCTCTGTCCATGGGATTCTCCAAAGAGAATACTGGAGTGGGTTTCCACGCCCTTCTCCAGGCGATCATCCTGACCCAGGAACTGAACTCAACATTTCTCACGTCTCCTGCTGCGGCAGGCAGGTTTTTACCACTAGCGCCACCTGGGAGGTTAGTGATGTCCAGGAGCGATTTATCATCAATTGGGAATGGTACATCCACGACTGAGCATGAGAAAGACAAGAGAGGAGGAGTAAGCTGTATCTTATCGCCCACCTCATCCATCACAGTTATTGCCACCACTGCTCCTTCAGGGCACACTCATGGTCTCGTGAATTGGGGTCCTTTATGAGCAGCTGGCAAAAGTGGAAAAATCTGAGTTTGTTTTGACAGAATGTCAGCTGGGGAGGTGTGTTCATTCTGAAAATGGGCTGCAGCTTCACAACACCCCCATGACTAGAGCCCTGAAAAATGATTAGGAATATTGATCTTCCCACTGGAAAAGTATATTTGTTCATCTATCAATACTTTGTCTGGGAAAAGTATCCCAATCTTAGAATATATAAAAGCATATGAGCAATGTGAATGGCAGTGCTGGCTGGTCAAGGACCCAGAAGTAGAAATATTTGAATATTGAGGCTAAGAAAATCTAGGCAAGAAGTTTATGGTATATCTTTGGGAGTGGACACCAGTGAGACATTTACAACTGCATGTATATTCCCCAGGAAAATTTGAACTCAGAAGAGGTTTGTTTCAACAATAATGTAGAGAGAATAACTCTCCTGGTTGTCTTCAGTTAACTATTGTCATCAAATGTCAGAGTATGGGCAAGTGCAAACAGCAGGAGATTGGCCACAGTGGCGAGGATGGAGCGTAGGCACGGATCTGCTGGGATGGTTCCTCACTCATCAAGACTGATCTAGCTGCCTCGCATACAAAAATCTCCAACTGCCAACCAAAGAGATCAAAACTGAGACACCAGTGTGACATCAAGTCTTAAAAATTCCAAAGAGTTATACGATAGAAAATTGATTACATTTGGGCTTTCTCTGGCAGTCCAGTGGTTAAGATTCTGTGATTTTAGTGCAGGGGGTGTGGGTTCGATCCTGGTGAACTAAGATCCCACAAGCCAGGGAGCCAAAAAAAAGAAAAGAAAGAAAAGTAAATTGACTACAATAGAACCCTCTAAACACGGAAGAGGCAGTAATTCGTAGTACCTGGAGTTTCTATATATGTGTGTATGTGCGCTCAGTCGTGTCTGACTCTTTGCAAGACTAAGGGCTGTAGCCCACCAGGCTCCTCTGTTTGCGGAATTTTTCAGGCAAGCATACTGGAGTGGGTTGCCATTTCTTACTCCAGGGGAATCTTCCTGACTCAAGGATTGAACTTACATTTCTTGCACCTCCTGCACTGGCAGGGGGAATTCCCAAGGTGGTGCTGGTGGTAAAGAGTCCAGCTGCCAGTGCAGGTCAAGCATAACAGACAGGGGCTTGATCCCTGAGTCAGGACGATCTCCTAGAGGAGGGCATGGCAACCCACTCCAGTATTCTTGCCAGGAGAATCCCATTGGCAGAGGATCCTGGCAGGCTGTGGTCCATAGGGTTGCACAGAGTAGGACACGGCGGAAGCAACTTAGCTCTCACGCACCTGCCACCGGAAGTCCAGGAATGAACTGGTGCTATTTTTCCTCTCCTACCCACAGGGCTGCAGCCAGCAGAGGGCAGGCTTGACCCACCAATACTAAGTCACTACTTGGTATTACACATAAATCTGGAAATCAAGAGGAGGTAGTTGGAATGGTTCCTTTAAAAATCACTCTAAATAACTGGCTTTCGAGAGTTTATACTTGCTGTGACTTTGGATCTGCAGGTTTAGAAGTCCTGGATTGAAAACGAGAGAAGACACGGCAGAAGCAGAACTATATATAACCTATAGCTACCACCTAGCTGCCGCCATAGCCTACAACATATCTCTTTGTCAGAATTTGTTTTTAGGGGAGCTGTCATGTTTTTAGGGAAACCAATCCCTTTTTCAGTGAGGTTTTCCTAACTACAATATTTTAAATGACATCTCCAACAAACCCTAATATACTTCCTTGCTTAATTTTCTTCTGTAGCCCAATAAATCCCTTATGATCATACAGTGGAGGTGACAAATAGATTCTAGACAGAGTGCCTGAAAAACTATTGTCAGAGGTTCATAACATTGTACAAGAGTTTGTGACTAAAACCATCCCCTAAAAAAAGAAACGCAAGAATGCAAAATGGTTGTCTAAGGAGGCCTTACAAATAGCTGAGAAAAGAGAAGCAAAAGGCAAAGGAGAAAAGGAAAGATACACGCAACTGACCACAGAATTCCAGAGAATTGCAAAGTGATCTAATAAAGCCTTCTGAAGTGATCAATGCAAAGAAATAGAGGAAAATAATAGAACGTAAAAGGCTAGAGATATCTTCAAGAAAATTGGAGATATCAAAAAAATATTTGATGCAAAGATGGGCACAATAAAGGACAGAAACATCAAGAACTTAACAGAAGCAGAAGGGATTAAGAAGAGGTAGCAAGAATACACAGATGTACCAAAGGTCCTAATGACTCAGATAACCACAAGAGTGTGTGGCTAACTTGGGGCCAGACCTCATGCAGTGTGAAGTCAAAGGGGCCTTAGGAGGCACCACAAAGAACAGAGTTAGTGGAGGTGATGGAATTCCAGCTTGAGCTACTTAAAATGCTAAAAGATGATGCTGTTAATGTGCTGCACTCAATATGCCAGAAAATTTAGAAAACTCAGCAATGGCCTCGGGACTGGAAAAGGTCAGTTTTCATTCCAATCCCAAATAAGAACAATGCCAAAAATGTTCAAGGCATGTGTGCTCAGCCATGTCCAACTCTTTGTGACCTCATGGGGTATAGTGCCAGCCAGGATCCTCTGTCCATGGATTTTTCCAGGCAAGAATACTGGAGTGGGTTGTCATTTCCTTCTACAGGGAATCTTGCCAATCCAGGGATGAATCCATGTCTCTTGCCTCCCCTGCATTGGCAGACAGATTCTTTACCCGCTGAGCCATTGGGGAAGCCCCAAATTGTTCAAACTACCTACCACACAATTGTGCTCATTTCACATGCTAACAAGGCAATGCTCAAAATCCTTCCAGCTAGGCTTCAATAGTTTGTGAACTGAGAACTTCCAGATGTACACGCTGGGTTAGAAAAGGCAGAGGAACCAGGGATCAAGTAGCCAAAATCTGTTTTATAGAAAAAGCAAAGGAATTCTAGAAAAACATCTACTTCTGCTTCACTGACTACACTAAAGTCTTTGACTGTGTGGATCTGAATAAACCATGGAAAATTCTTAGAGATGGGACTATCAGACCACCTTACCTGTCTCCTGAGAAACCTGTGTGTGGAATAAGAACAACAGACTGATTCAAAATTGGGAAAGGAATACGTCAAGGTTGTACATTGTCACCCTGTTTATTCAACTTATATGCAAGTACATCATGTGAAATGCTGGGCTAGATGAATCACAAGCTTAAATCAAGATTGCCAGGAGAAATATCAACAACCTCAGATATGCAGATGATATCACCTTAAGGGCAGAAAGGGGAGAGGGAACTAAAGACCTTCTTGAAGGTGAAAGAGAAAAATCAAAAGGTTGACTTAAAACTCAACATTTAAAAATCTAAGATCATGGCATCTGACACCATCAGTTCAGTTTAGTCACTCAGTCATGTCTGACTCTTTGCGACCCCATGGACTGCAGCATGTCAGGCCGCCCTGTCCATCATCAACTCCTGGAGTTAAGTCAAACTCATATCCATTGGGTCGGTGTTGCCATCCAACTATCTCTTCCTCTGTCATCCCCTTCTCCTCCTGCCATCTTTCCCAGCATCAGGGTCTTTTCAAGTGAGTCAACTCTTTGCATCAGATGGCCAAAATATTGTAGCTTCCACTTTAGCAAGAGTTCTTCCAATGAATATTCAGGACTGATTACCTTTAGGATGGACTGGTTGGATCTCCTTGCAGTCCAAGGGACTCTCAAGGGTCTTCTCCAACACCACAGTTCAAAAGCATCAGTTTTCCAGTGCTCAGCTTTCTTTATACTCCAACTCTCACATCCATACATGACTCCTGGAAAAACCATATCCTTGATTAGACATACCTTTGTTGGCAAACTGCTTTTAAATATGCTGTCTAGGTTGGTCATAACTTTTCTCCCAAGGAGTAAGTTATCTTTTTAATTTCATGACTGCAGTCACCATCTGCAGTGATTTTGGAACCCCCCAAAATAAAGTCTGTCACTATTTCCACTGTTTCCCCATCTATTTCCCATGAAGTGATGGCTTTAAGCCAACTTTTTCACTCTCTTCTTTCACTTTCATCAAGAGGCTCTTTAGTTCTGCAGCCATGAATTTAAAAGATTCTTGCTCCTTGAGGGGTGAGGGGGAACTGTGACCAACCTAGACAGCATATTAAAAAACAAAGACATCACTTTGCCAAAAGAGGTCCATATAGTCAAAGCTATGCTTTTTCCAGCAGTCATGTATGGATGTGAGAGTTGGACTATAAAGAAAGCTGAGCACCAAAGAATTGATGCTTTTGAACTGTGGTTTGGAGAAGACTCTTAGAGTCCCTTGGACTTCAAGGAGATCAAATCAATCAAGCCTAGAAGAATTCAACCCTGAATATTCATTGGAAGGTCTGATGCTGAAGCTGAAGCTCCAATACTTTGGCCACCTGATGCAAACAGCCAACTCAAAGGAAAAGATCCTGATGCTGGGAAAGATTGAGGGCAAGAGGAAAAGGGGGGCAAAGGAGGGTGAGATGGTTGGATGGCATCACCGACTCAATATACATGAAAGTGAAAGTTTCTCAGTTGTGTCCAACCTTTTGCAAGCCCTATAAAGTCCATAGAATTCTCCAGGCCAGAATACTGGAATGGGTAGCCTTTCCCTTCTCCAAGGGATTTTCCCATCCCAAGGATTGAACCCAGGGGATCGAACAGGGGTCTCCTGTATTGAAGGCAGATTCTTTACCAGCTGAGCACAAGGGAAGGCCCAATGGACATGAATTCAAGTAAACCCTGGGAGATTTTGAAGGACAAGGAAGCCTGGCATGCTGCAGTCCATGGTGTTTCAGTGAGAATCAAACAGGACTTAGCAACTGAAAAGCAACTACAACCCAATAAATATTCAATCAATATGTTTATTGTATGTTATTTTGTTTATTAAGACATGTGGGGAAATTCCTTGGCAGTTCAGTGGTTAGAACTCTACGCTTTCACTGTCAGGCCTGGGATCAAACCCTGACCAGGGAGCTAAGATCCCATAAGCAACGTGGCACAGCACCCCCCCAAAAGAGAGGCATGTAGGCTTCTGTTTCAGTTAACAATTGCCAGAATAGTGCTGCGTACCTAACTCGAAACTCAGTTCAGTTCAGTCGCTCAGTCGTGTCCCGACTCTGTGACCCCATGAATCGCAGCAGCCAGGCCTCCCTGTCCATCACCAACTCCCAGAGTTCACTCAGACTCACGTCCATCGAGTCCGTGATGCCATCCAGCCATCTCATCCTCGGTCATCCCCTTCTCCTCCTGCCCCCAATCCCTCCCAGCATCAGAGTCTTTTCCAATGAGTCAAATCTTCGCATGAGGTGGCCAAAGTACTGAAGTGTCAGCTTTAGCATCATACCTTCCAAAGAAATCCCAGGGCTGATCTCCTTCAGAATGGACTGGTTGGATCTCTTTGCAGTCCAAGGGACTCTCAAGAGTCTTCTCCAACACCGTAGTTCAAAAGCATCAATTCGTTGGCGCTCAGCCTTCCTCACAGTCCAACTCTCACAACAAAACTCAGTGACTTCTAATAAAAATCATTTTGTCACTCATGTTTATGCAGGTCAGTGGTGAGTCTATGTCATTCTATGTGTCTGTATGCACAGAAGTTAGACATTTCTTCACTCGGACCCTTTCGATTTAACTAGCCTAGTAACACACTCTAAGTATGTTATCTCATTTGTATATATTATTAAATATATATTTTATAAAAATTACACTCCTTTCACAAACTTACCAAATTGAATAATTTGATATATAATCAAAATTGCTACCTTTGATCACAACTATACTGTAGAGTATCAAATGGCATATACCAAGAAGTTTCTTCTTTTTCTACTATTCACCAAATAAGCTCTGCATATTTTGAGCACAGAAAGATCACAAGGCATCTCTGTCAACTGCTTTATACTTGTAGTCCCTTTATTGTGATTTTAGAAATCTGCTTTTGAAAGATTCTCAGAATGCTTTTTTGTTTTATCTCAATGCAAAAAGATTTCACTTATGAACATTTTCATATATTTATATGCAAATGGTATCTTTCTTTGATGTTTTGCTTTTGAAGGAACAGAAGACATGTTTTGCCTCAGGCATTTTATTCCCATTATGTGCTTTATGGAAACAGATAATATATTGTTGACTTCTAAGGAATTCTTGTAAAGAACTACATGGTAAGCCTGTTCCTGTTTACCAAACTCATATAGAAGAATACTTTTTTAGAAGTCTTTTGTTAGAAAATTAATGTGAAAGATTTATGGACTAGCAGATCCTTTTTAATATGACATGTTAAATTGGGGGAAATATTTATCTATGAACAAAGGATATAGTAAAAATAGTTGTAAAATAATGTGCTTTAAAAAGTTGATTTGACTCTTTACAAAAAGGAATGGAATTTAAGGCAATTAATAAATTTATAAACATATGCACATACCATCTTTACATACATATAGATATCTATCCACATACAACAACATACATGCTTATCCATAATCTATATATGACTTACACTTTGCAAGAATACAAAATTGTCTTATTTGCAGGGCTAATTTAATATCATCATGATATTGATTTTCAATATTCACAAGTTTGTATATAGTTATGGTGTACCATTTTTAATTAAAAAATAAGCATTACTAGAATTTAAAAATTTAAAAATAATACTTTTGATCATTTGTTGCTTATTAAAATTTTGTGAGTTTTAACTTTAACAAGTATTATTATTTTTATGATTCAATCTTTAGAGGCTTAGTAATATAAAAGTATAAGTATGTATTAAAACATAGTCAATTCTTTTCCAAAAGTTTGCATTATATATTAAGAAAAATACTAATATATAAACATTTAATAAAAATTAAAATGATAGAAATAATTGAAACTAAGAAGCAAAATATCTGTGGGATCCAGAAACAACACATCGTGTATGTGCACAAAATGTTCAGTCTTATAGTATCAAAAATGTTCAAGGAGGGAATCAACAAAAAAACATATATTTTTAAAAATTAGAAAGAAAAGAAGGCAGTGAGGAAAAATTACTCTGTAAGGAAATATCTCCTTTTATTAATATAAGACATTTAGCATTTACACTGATTTTGAGAAGAAACCAATATCTTAGAGATGTATGAGACAGGGTGGGGTTATTTGGGAGAGAAAGAGAAATTTGCTCATTCTAACTTTAGAAATTACTCTTTCCCTCACTATGGATGACATGGGTACATCCCTACAAATGTTCAAGTGAAATCTCATACCATTTAGGTCTCTAGTGTATAAAAGTTACTCAGTTTCTAAAAACATCTTTAATATGGTAGAGTGACACTAGAATTATTGCTATAAAAAGAGAAACTTTCCCCCAAATCTGAGACTCTAATAGCTTTAGAATCAAGACCAACTTAATGTTTGCATCAAATGTGTTGTCTTTGTAATTATGTACAACATATACATTATATACACACACATATACACCAAACACACATATGAGTTCACAATAATATACATTTTTCACAAAAGCATAGAGAAAATTTTAATCATACTTTTATTAGCTTACATTTGTTTCAAAAAAAAACTGTTAAACAGTTAAAATTATGTTATTAAAAATTTTCCAATCAATTTGTAAATATCTACTTGTTTAATAGCCTAACGTTAGGTTTTAAAGCTACATGAATATTCATAACAACAATTTTACTAGTCATGATCAGAAAACATATTACCTGAAATTAATTTTTTAGATTTTGCAAGGATATTCCTGCAAAATGAATATAACTCAAGTTGGTATCTTTATAGCTATTTTCTTGATTTTTAATTTCACATAAATACAAATATCAATCTTTTAACATACACATATGTATGTAGTATGTTTTATATATTCATTAAAATTAGCAGATTTCTTTAAAGCATATTAAATAATGGTCATATACAATGAGAATAAAATTACATTACATTGTGGCTGTCTATAAAACTCCAAAGTATTTGAAAAAGGGTATCAGATTTTTAGCTAGTGATGGAAAATTTTCCAGATGGCAAAAATGTGAATGACAAAAATAGCAAATTGGAATTAGAACTGTGATGGATTAATTTCCTTTGGTTGTCCTTATGTTGTTTATATTCATGCCAAGTACATGAGCCAATAGTCTCAAAAAGCACAGACAGTAAAGAAAAGAAAATGAAGAAATTTTCTAAAGTAGTTTTCAATAACATCTGCAATTTGAAAATCAAAATAATTATCCACACTTACAAAAAAAAATTTGGTTCTCTTGTCATATTTAATTTTTCAAAATGAAAGTCAAATTTTAAAAGGCCTTTCTTTTACCTGCTTTTGAATGTAAGTACATATTAGAAGATTACTAGAAACAACATAGCTAAAAGTAGAGAATTACTATTCTGATAAAAACAAAACTTTCCCTGAGTTGTCATGTGAACACGCAATCAAAACTTTCTCAATTAAGATAGGCCTACTTTTTTTCTTGAAAAGTAAAAATGAATTTATCAATCACTCACAAATTACACAGAAATCGAGAAAAGTAGACTTTTCACAAAGTGAAGATTAATTTTTCAACTGTCTCCTCTTTGTATCTAAAATTATTTTCTATCAGTGAATGATGCTTTCATAATAGCCCAATAAAGGTACTAACAATGTTCACTAACTTTGTCCTTGAAAAGAACATTGTTCTTAAAAAGGAGCAGTTAAAGCTGGATTTTAATCCCCTCCCCCAACTCCCACAAGGAGTGTCTTCTTTGGCAGTTATTTAGTTAAAGGCCCCCTGTGGGGAAATCTTGGCCTGTGCTGGACCCCTTTTCCCTACAGGAAAATAACACTGGCTTTTCATGCAGTGAAGCGCAGATCACTGGAAATGCTCCTGAATGGTATCTTCAAAGTCTTATGCACTCTGGCTGAAAAAAATCTTTTCCTTAATTTCAATATTTGTTATTAACAATTTATTCCAATATTTCCAAAATACATTTCAAAATGCCCACAATATACACCAAGACTAAGAATTCTGTTGCTAAATACCCCTGAGAAATGCTGGAATAAACACAGTAAATCCTCATCTTTGGCACAGAAATCCTCAGACATATTAATATGTTAATGAGCACCACTGGTCTGCAGGAGGGCACTACCTCATGTGGCTGATCAGTATATATGTTTAGCCCATTTGGGAGACTCCTCTTTCCCTTAATTCCTAGGTGACATTGCCCCAAATGTAAGCTCTCATTCTTTGGATTCTGAAAGCCTAACAAGCTACCAAACTTTCACAAACTCTAAAGTTTGAAAAGGGTTAGAGATAGGACATATTTTGGAGACCCTACTCTTATTTAAGTCTGTAAGCACTCTTTAAGAAAAAAAAAAAAACAAGTACTAGTACCTACCAAGGAGAAGGCAATGGCACCCCACTCCAGTACTCTTGCCTGGAAAATCCCATGGACAGAGGAGCCTGGTAGGCTGCAGTCCATGGGGTTGCTGAGAGTTGGACATGACTCAGTGACTTCACTTTCACTTTTCACTTCCATGCATTGGAGAAGGAAATGGCAACCCACTCCAGTGTTCTTGCCTGGAGAATCCCAGGGACAGGGGAGCCTGGTGGGCTGCCATCTATGGGGTCGCACAGAGTCGAACACGACTAAAGCGACTTAGCAGCAGCAGCAGCAGCAGCAGTACCTACTAAGGCATAAATGTTCATTGTCAGTTAAAATGAGAATGAACAGCCAACAGGTCACATTTTAAAGCAGAGAATCCTGAGTGGGTGGAGGGAAGGCAGGAAGCATAACCTCTCAGACTTCAGATATACTACAAGGTTACAGTAATCAAATCAGTATCGTATTTGTATGAAAATAGACATATGGATCAATGGAACAGAATATAGAGCCCGGAAATAAACCCACATTTCTAGTCAATTAATCTCTGACAAGGGGGCAAGAATATAAAATGGGGAAAAGATAGTCTCTTCAGCAAGCAGTGGTGGGAAAATTGGACAGTTGCATGTAAATAAATGAAAGTAGAACACACCCCTACATCATGTACAAAAATAGACTCAGATGACCTAAAGACTTAAATCTGAGACATGACACCATAAAACTCCTAGAAGAAAGCATAGGCAAAATATTCACTGGCATAAATCATACCAATTTTTTCTAGGTCAGTGTCCCAAGGCATAGAAATAAAAACAAAAATAAATAAAAATGGGACCTAATGAAACGTATGAGCTTTTGCACAGCAAAGGAAACCATAAACAAAAGGAAAAGACAATCTCTAGATTGGGAAAGAAAAAAAAAAATGAGCAAGCAATGTAACCAGCAAGGGCTTAATCTCTAAAATACACCAACAGCTTACATGACTCAACAACAAAAAAACAAACAACCCAATCAAAAAGTTGGCACGAGAGCTCAATGGATGTTTCTCCAAAGAAGACATACAGATGACCTGGAAACGTCCACATCAATACAGTAAAGTACCACCTCACAATGGTCAGAATGGCCACCGTTATAAAGTCTGTAAGTAATAAATGCTAGAGAGGGTGTAGAGACAAGGGAACTCTCATATCCTATTGGTGGAACTGTAAGCTTTTACAGATACTATGGAAAACAG
Organism: Nanger dama; assembly: GCA_917880005.1. NCBI lineage: Eukaryota > Metazoa > Chordata > Mammalia > Artiodactyla > Bovidae > Nanger > Nanger dama. The sequence continues at coordinate 100,238,260 of CAKJTW010000001.1, forward strand.
TATGGAGGTTCCTCAGAAAACTAAAAATAGAAGTACCCTGTGATCCAGCAATTCCACTTCTGCAGCACTGTTTACAATATCCATGACATGGAAACAACCTACATGTCCATTGAGAGATAAACAGATAAAGATGTGGAACATATATATATATATATATATATAATGGAATACTACTCAGCTACAGAAGAGCCATTTGCATAAATACAGAAATGCTAGAGATTATTATACTAAGTGAAATAAGTCAAAAACAGAAAAACAAATACCATATGATATCAGTGACATGTGGAATCTAAAATATGACATAAGCGAACCTACCTACAAAACAGAAACAGACTCACAGACATAGAGAGCAGACCTGCGGTTACCAGGAGTGAGAGCAAAGATAGGAGGGATGGCTGGGAGTTTGGGGTTGGTAGATGCAAACTGCTACATTTTGAATGGATAAGCAACAAGACCTTATTGTATAGCATGGAGAACTGCATCAAATCTGGGATACACCATTATGAAAAAGAAAATAATGTATAAAAATAGAATGCCTGTATATATGTATAGGGTTTCCCTGGTGGCTTAACAGTAAAGAATCCGCCTGCTAATGCAGGAGATATGGAATTGATCCCTGGGTCAGGAAGATGCCCCGGAGGAGTAAATGGCAACCCACTCCAGTATTCTTGTATTCTCGCCTGGAAAATCCCATGGACAGAAGAGCCAGGCAAGCTACAGTTCATGGAATCACAGAAGAGTTGGATACCAGATAGCAACTAAAACAACAACAAAGAGGATAGAACTGGCTCCCTTTGCTATACAGCAGAAACGCAAACAATATTTAAACGAACCATACTTCGATAAAATAAAAATTCAAAAAATAAAACCCGATAAATTCCACAAACATCATCACAATGTCCAAAAAAATAACATTAATAATTTCATTGTCTTGGGAAGATAAATTAAGGCTTAAGAATCTGTACTGATGAGATGCCAAAATGAGAATAGTAACAAGAGTGTTATTACTCGTCTAAACACAGAATAGGATAAATATTTAAACTTTAATAACCCTTGGCTGTTTTCTGAGGCCGTAACAAATGTTATACAATTTATTTGCAAAATAAATGATTTTCCCCAGTATTTGAAGCTTTAGTACTTATTGTCTCCCAGTCTTTCAGCCATGAAGCGTTGGGACCAGATGCCATGATCTTCGTTTTCTGAATGTTGAGCTTTAAGCCAACTTTTTTCACTCTCCTCTTTCACTTTCATCAAGAGGCTTTTTAGTTCCTCTGCCCTTTCTGCCATAAGGGTGGTGTCATCTGCATATCTGAGGTTATTGATATTTCTCCCAGAAATCTTGATTCCAGCTTGTGCTTCTTCCAGTCCAGCATTTCACATGATGTACTCTGCATAGAAGTTAAATAAGTGGGGTGACAATATGCAGCCTTGACGTACTCCTTTTCCTATCTGGAAACAGTCTGTTGTTCCATGTCCAGTTCTAACTGTTGCTTCCTGACCTGCATACAGATTTCTCAAGAGGCAGGTCAGGTGGTCTGGTATTCCCATCTCTTTCAGAATTTTCCACAGTTTATTGTGATCCACACAGTCAAAGGCTTTGGCATAAACAATCAAGCAGATATAGATGTTTTTCTGGAACTCTCTTGCTTTTTTCATGATCCAGTGGATGTTGGCAATTTGATCTCTGGTTCCTCTGCCTTTTCTAAAACCAGCTTGAACATCTGGAAATTCACGGTTCACATATTGCTGAAGCCTGGCTTGCAGAATAGTGAGCATTACTTTACTAGCGTGTGAGGTGAGTGCAATTGTGCAGTAGTTTGAGCATTCTTTGGCATTGCCTTTCTTTGGGATTGATGAAAACTGACCTTTTCCAGTCCTGTGGCCACTGCTGAGTTTTCCAATTTTGCTGGTGTATTGAGTGCAGCACTTTCACAGCATCATCTTTCAGGATTTGAACTAGCTCAACTGGAATTCATTCACCTCCACTAGCTTTCTTCATGATGCTTTATAAGGCCCACTTCACTTCACATTCCAGGATGTCTGGCTCTAGGTGAGTGATCACAGCATCATGATTATCTGGGTCATGAAGACCTTTTTTGTACAGTTCTTCTGTGTATTCTTGCCACCTCTTCTTAATATCTTCTGCTTCTGTTAGGTCCATACCATTTCTGTCCTTTATCGAGCCCATCTTTGTGTGAAATGTTCCCTTGGTATCTCTAATTTTCTTGAAGAGATCTCTAGTCTTTCCCATTCTGCTCTTTTCCTCTATTTCCTGATCACTGAGGAAGGCTTTCTTATCTCTCCTTGCTGTTCTTTGGAACTCTGCATTCAGATGCTTATATTGTTCCTTTTCTCCTTTGCTTTTCACTTCTCTTCCTTTCACAGCTATTTGTAAGCCCTCCTCAGAGAGCCATTTTGCTTTTTGCATTTCTTTTCCATGAGGATGGTCTTGATCCCTATCTCATGTACAATGTCATGAACCTCCATCCATAGGTCATCAGGCACTCTATCAGATCTAATCCCTTAAATCTATTTCTCACATCCACTGTATATTGGGATTTGATTTTGGTCATACCTGAAAGGTCTTGTGGTTTTCCCCACTTTCTTCAGTTTAAGTCTGAATTTGGTAATAAGAAGTTCATGATCTGAGCCACAGTTAGCTCCCAGTCTTGTTTTTTGCTGATCCTATAGTGCTTCTCCATCTTTGGCTGCAAAGAATATAATCAATCTGATTTCAGTGTTGACCATCTGGTGATGTCCAAGTGTAGAGTCTTCTCTTGTGTTGTTGGAAGAGGCTGTTTGCTCTGACCAGTGTGTTCTCTTGGCAAAACTCTATTAGCCTTTGCCCTACTTCATTCTGTACTCCAAGGCCAAATTTTTCTGTTACTCCAGATGTTTCTTGACTTCCTACTTTTGCATCCCAGTCCCCTATAATGAAAAGGACATCTTTTTTGGGTGTTAGTTCTGAAAGGTCTTGTAAGTCTTCATAGAACAGTTCAACTTCAGCTTCTTCAGCATTAGTGGTTGGGGCATAGGCTTGGAGTACCATGATATTGAATGGTTTGCCTTGGAAATGAACAGAGATCATTCTGTCATTCTTGAGATTGCATACAAGTACTGCATTTAGGACTTTTTGTTGACTTTGATAGCTACTCCATTTCTTCTAAAGGATTCCTGCCCACAGTAGTAACAGTGTCAGATTTTATATTTTGGGCTCCAGAAACACTGCAGATGGTGATTGCAGCCATGAAATTAAAAGATACTTATTCCTTGGAAGGAACGTTATGACCAACCTAGATAGCATATTCAAAAGCAGAGACATTACTTTGCCAACAAAGGTCCATCTAGTCAAGGCTATGGTTTTTCCAGGGGTCATGTATGGATGTGACAGTTGGACTGTGAATAAAGCTGAGCACCGAAGAGTTGATGCTTTTGGACGGTGGTGATGGAGAAGACTCCTAGGAGTCCCTTGGACTGCAAGGAGATCCAACCAGTCCATTCTGAAGGAGATCGGTCCGTGGTGTTCATTGGAAGGACTGATGCTGAAGCTGAAACTCCAAGACTTTGGCCACCTCATGCAAAGAGCTGACTCATTGGAAAAGACTCTGATGCTGGGAGGGATTGGGGGCAGGAAGAGAAGGGGATAACAGAGGATGAGATGGCTGGATGGCATCACTGACTCGATGGATGTGAGTCTGAGTGAACTTCGGGAGTTGGTGATGGACAGGGAGGCCTGGCATGCTGTGATTTATGGGGTCCCAGAGTCGGACATGACTGAGTGACTGTACTGACCTGAGTACTTATTGTTTGAGCTTATAGAACACAATTTTTGCTGTTAGCTCACTCAGTCATGTGTGACTCTTTGCAACCCTATGGTCTGTAGCATGCCAGGCTTCCCTGTCCACACTATCTCCCAAAGTTTAAATAAACTCCTGTCTATTGAGTCAATGATGCCATATGACCATCTCATCCACTGTCACTCCTTCTCCTCTTGTCCTCAGTCTTTTCCAGCATCTAGGTATTATCCAGTGAGTTGTCTCTTTCCCATCAGGTGGCCAAAGTATTGAAGCTTCAGCTTCAGCATCAGTACTTCCAATGAGTATTACAGTTTGATTTCCTTTAGGAATGATCAGCTTGATTCCCTTGATACAAGGAACTCTCAAGAGTCTTTTCCAGCATCACAGTTCAAAAGCATCAGTTCTTGGCACGCAGTTTTCTTAACTCTCACATCCATACATAACTGCTGGAAAACTAGAGCATTGACTATATCGACCATGGATCTTTGTTGGCAAAGTGATATCTCTGCTTTTAATATACTGTCTAGGTTTGTCACAGTTTTTCTTCCAAGGAGCAAGACTCTTTTAATTTTCTGGTTACAGTCTCTATCCACAGCGATTTTGCAGCCCTATAAAATCTGTCACTCTTCCCACTTTTTCTCTTCCTATTTGCCATGAAGTGATGGTACCAGATGCCATGATTTTAGTTTTCTAAATGTTGAGTTTTAAGCCAGGTTTTCCACTTTCTTCTTTCACCTTAATCAAGAAGCTCTTTAGTTCCTCCTCACTTTCTGCCATTAGAAGTGGTACCATCTGCATATCCGAGGTTGATGATATTTCCCCTGGCAATCTTGATTCCAGCTCTGATAAGCATTTTGCATGATGCACCCTTTTGAATAAGCATTTTCCATTTTGAACAAGTCAGTTTCATGTCTGGTTCTAACTGTTGCTCCTTGACCAAACTAAGGGTTTCTCAGGAGACAGTTAAGGTTGTCTGTTTCTCTCATTTCTCAACTATACAGAATTTACCTTGTATTAACCAGCAGTATATGTTGCATTCTATGTGCCCATGCTGCTGCTGCTGCTAAGTCGCTTCAGTCGTGTCCGACTCTGTGCGACCCCATAGATGGCAGCCCACCAGGCTCCCCCGTCCCTGGGATTCTCCAGGCAAGAACACTGGAGTGGGTTGCCATTTCCTTCTTCCTGTGTGCCCATAATAGGTATAAAATGTCAAACAGGAAACCATGGGGTGCATATAGACACCCTCTTATTATAAACTCCTGTTGCCTTCTTTGGGGAATTTTTTCTTCCTATCTTCTCAACGTTAGTTTCTGTACATGGTATGTACTATGTTTAAGTGCCCTCTGTTACTTCAATTTTATGTTAATAGTAGCAAAAGTTGAAAGTATCATTTTCTCAGTCATGTCTGACTCTTTGTAACCCTAGGGCCTGTAGCCCCCAGGCTCCTCTGTCCATGGAATTCTCCAGGCAAGAATACTGGAGTGGGTAGACATTCCCTTCTCCAGGGGCTCTTCTCAACCCAGGGATTGAACTCGGGTTTCCTATATTAAAGGCAAATTATTTACCATCTCAGCCACCAGTGAAGCCTTTTTAATAATAAATTATTATATTGTATGAATATTGTATGAAGATAATTCAAATGAGTTGTTTCTCACCCTAGCCAAGAAAATGCTCTTGAAAAAAAGTCCCAATTTAAAAACCTGTAATACAATAAAATCATAAATATGCGATAATCAAAAACATAATATATGAGCACATGTATTTAATAGTCACCACAAGTGCTCTCAGTTGTCCATTTCTCATTCTCTGCTTTGTCTTGACCAAACTGTGTGTGTGTCTGTCTAACTATGAATTTCTAGGCCTAATCTGTTAAAAATCACTTAAAATTTTTCTAAGGGATTTTATTTTCCTATCTTGAATTTTTTTGACAATTCTGACTGACAAATTTATACTCTTACTATCTTATATACATTTTGTTTGTGAATTGTAATTTATTATGGAATTAGTAATGGCCACTTAGCAAATAAATGTGGTGATGAACTTACAAATACCCTTGGGAGCCATAATATTACCTTTGGGAGTTAAGGACAAGAGACACACTGAAAACAGTTTCAAAGTTCTAACAGTTAATGTTATTTACCTCAGCTAGGGAATATGAGAAGCTCTAAATATATTGCTTGAATGACAAGTTCAAGAACATGACATGTTAAAAAATAGACTTTTAAGAAAAAAACACACCTAGGGTGGAAATGAACAAATAAACTGTCATAAGAATTATCTTTATCAGTGCAGATTATTACAGTGAAGACTTTGTTCAAATATAGAAAGTATGTGGGAGGTTATAAGGAAACATATCTCACTAAATCTTAAAGCTGTGTAGAGTTTACAAAAATTACAGTAATTGCCTAATATAAAGGAGGAGAGGAAAGAAGTGGGGGAGGAGAAAGAAGAGACAGAAAAAGAATAAAAGGGCAGAAGCAGCAACTTTTTCTTCCAAAGGACTGCTGGCAAATATCAATGCCAGCTTAAAGGCATTACCCATTGCACATACCTGGACACAAGCAAAATTTCATTATGAAACATATTTTAAATTAAAAATATATTCCCAATTCTGGTGACTGACATGAAAAGAATTTACTCTCAGGAAATAAGTGTGAACTTTTAAAATACAACTGGTTTCTAGTAAGGTTACACTAGGGCTGCTGTCTGACTAGTTTCTTCAACATGTTTAGCGTTAAATAAAATACATACCTTACCCTAAATATACAAACTGAGAATAACAATGAAAAAGTAATGAACAAACAAAAATTCTAAAAATACCTGGCCAGTATTCAACATTGTCATTGTCATGAGAAACAAGGAAAAGAGAGGAACTATCATAATTTGGAGGAGGCAAAGAAGAGGTCCGGATTAAATGCAATAAACTTTCTTGGTTTGGATGTTGCAATAGAAAATGATTATTAGTGGAAAACAGCAAAAATCCAAATAAATTCTGTAGTTTAATTACTTGCAGTGTACTTCTGTTAATTTCTTAGTTTTGATAAATGGTTATTTAATAAATAATCATTTGGAAGAAGCCATGTGAAGGGTATACTTCAGTATTCTTGCCTTGAGAACCCCATGAACAGTATGAAAAGGCAAAAATGATAGGATACTGAAAGAGGAACTCCCGAGGTCAGTAGGTGCCCAACACGCTACTGGAGATCAGTGGAGAAATAATTTCAGAAAGAATGAAGGAATGGAGCCAAACAAAAACAATACCCAGCTGTGGATGTGACTGGTGATAGAAGCAAGGTCCGATGCTGCAAAGAGCAATATTGCATAGGAACCTGGAATGTCAGGTCCATGAATCAAGGCAAGTCGGAAGTGGTTAAACAAGAGATAGCAAGAGTGAACGTCGACATTCTAGGAATCAGCGAGCTAAAATGGACTGGAATGGGTGAATTTAACTCAGATGACCATGATATCTATTACAGCGGGCAATAATCCCTCAGAAGAAATGGAGCAGCCATCATGGTCAACAAAATAAACTGAAATGCAGTACTTGGATACAATCTAGAAAACTACAGAATGATCTCTGTTCGTTTCCAAGGCAAACCATTCAGTATCACAGCAATCAAATCTATGCCCCAAACACTAATGCTAAAGAAGCTGAAGTTGAACGGTTATATGAAGATCTACAAGACTTTTTAGAACACCCAGAAAAGATGTCCTTTTCATTATAGGGGACTGGAATGCAAAAGTAGGAAGTCAAGAAACACCTGGAGTAACAGGCAAGTTTGGCCTTGGAATGCAGAATGAAGCAGGGCAAAGGCTAATAGAGTTTTGCCAAGAAAATGCAATGGTCATAGCAAACACTTTCTTCCAACAAAAAGAGAAGACTACACATGGACATCACCAGATGGTCAACACCAAAATCAGATTGGTTATATTCTCTGTAGCAAAATATGGAGAAGCTCTATACAGTCAACAAAAACAAGACCAGGAGCTGACTGTGGCTCAGATCATGAATTCCTTATTACTAAATTCAGACTCAAATTGAAGAAAGTAGGGAAAACCGCTACACCATTCAGGTATGACCTAAATCAAATCCCTTATGATTATACAGTGGAAGTGAGAAATAGATTTAAGGGACTAGATCTGATAGATAGAGTGCCTGATGAACTATGGAATGAGGTTCGTGATATTGTACAGGAGACAGGGATCAAGATCATCCCCATGGAAAAGAAATGCAATAAAGCAAAATGGCTATCTGGGGAGGCCTTACAAATAGCTGTGAAAAGAAGAGAGACGAAAAGCAAAGGAGAAGAGGAAAGATATAAGCATCTGAATGCAGAGTTCCAAAGAATAGCAAGAAGAGATAAGAAAGCCTTCAGCAATCAGTGCAAAGAAATAGAGGAAAAGAACAGATTGGGAAAGACTAGAGATCTCTTCAAGAATATTAGAGATACCAAGGGAACATTTCATGCAAAGATGGGCCCCATAAAGGACAGAAATTGTATGGACTTCCCTGGTGGCTCAGACAGTTAAGCGTCTGTCTACAATGTGGGAGACCCAGGATCAATCCCTGGGTCGGGAAGATCCCCTAGAGAAGGAAATGGCAATCCACTCCAGTACTATTGCCTGGAAAATCCCATGGACAGAGGAGCCTGATAGGCTATAGTAGTCCATGGGGTCACAAAGAGTTGGACACAACTGAGTGATTTCACTTCAACAGAAGCAGAGGATATTAAGAAGAGGTGGCAAGAATACACAGAAGAACTGTACAAAAATGATCTTCACGACCAAGATAATCATGATGGTGTGATCACTCACCTAGAGCTAGACATCTTGAATGTGAAGTCAAGTGGGCCTTAGAAAGCATCACTATGAACAAAGCTAGCGGAAGTGATGGAATTCCAGTTGAGCTATTTCAAATCCTGAAAGATGATGCTGTGAATGTGCTGCATTCAAAATGCCAGCAAATTTGGAAAACTCAGCAGCGGCCACAGGACTGGAAAAGGTCAGTTTTCATTCCAATCCCAAAGAAAGGCAATGCCAAAGAATGATCGAACTACCACATAATTGCACTCATCTCACATGCAAGTAAAGTAATGCTCAAAATTCTCCAAGCCAGTCTTCAGCAATACGTAAACCATGAACTTCCTGATGTTCAAGCTGGTTTTAGAAAAGGCAGAAGAACCAGAGATCAAATTGCCAACATTCGCTGGATCATGGAAAAAGCAAGAGACTTCCAGAAAAACATCTATTTCTGCTTTATTGACTATGCCAAAGCCTTTGACTGTGTGGATCACAATAAACTGTGGAAAATTCTGAAAGTGATGGGAATACCAGACCACCTGACCTGCCTCTTGAGAAATCTGTATGCAGGTCAGGAAGCAACAGTTAGAACTGGACATGGAACATCCAAATAGGAAAAGGAGTGCGTCAAGGCTGTACATTGTCACCCTGCTAATTTAACTTCTATGCAGAGTACATCATGAGAAATGCTGGACTGGAAGAAACACAAGCTGGAATCAAGATTTCTGGGAGAAATCTCAATAACCCCAGATATGCAGATAACACCACCCTTATGGCAGAAAGGGAAGAGGAAGTTAAAAGCTTCTTGATAAAAGTGAAAGAGGAAAACAAAAAAGTTGGCTTAAAGCTCAACATTCAGAAAACGAAGATCATGGCAACCAGTCCCATCACTTCATGGGAAATAGATGGGGAAACAGTGGAAACAGTGTCAGACTTTATTTTGGGGGCTCCAAAATCACTGCACATGGTGATTGCAGCCATGAAATTAAAAGACTTTTACTTCTTGGAAGAAAAGTTATGACCAACCTAAATAGCATATTCAAAAGCAGAGATATTACTTTACTGACTAAGGTCCGTCTAGTCAAGGCTATGGTTTTTCCTGTGGTCATGTATGGATATGAGAGTTAGACTATGAAGAAGGCTGAGCACCAAAGAATCGATGCTTTTGAACTGTGGTGTTGGAGGAGACTCTTGAGAATCCTTTAGACTGCAAGGAGATCCAACCAGTCCATTCTGAAGGACGTCAGCCCTGGGATTCCTTTGGAAGGAATGATGCTAAAGCTGAAACTCCAGTACTTTGGCCACCTCATGCGAAGAGCTGACTCATTGGAAAAGACTCTGATGCTGGGAGGGATTGGGGGCAGGAAGAGAAGGGGACGACAGAGGGTGAGATGGCTGGATGGCATCACTGACTCGATGGATGTGAGTCTGAGTGAATTCCGGGAGTTGGTGATGAACAGGGAGGCCTGGCGTGCTGCGATTCATGGGGTCGCAAAGAGTCGGACATTACTGTGCGACTGAACTGAACTGATGTGAAGGGTATACAGAAACTCTGACCCATACCTGTAATATTTCTATAGATATGAAGTTATTCTAAACTAAGATTTTGTTAAACTTATACAATAACAAATGTAGTGGTTTTCTTTGTAACATATTTCTAGCTATCCTTTATCTTTCAAGAGTAGGTAATACTGTGATGCTTTAGTGATTAAGACATCATATTCACTATTTTTTCACTATTAGCATTACTATGAGGGATACAAAGGTTCAGACAGAACACCCATATAAACCTGTACACGTCTACTGGATGTCAAGGATAAATAATATATGTGCACAGAAAGAGTTATCCAAGCTTATCTTTCTTTTGGGCTTCCCTGATAGCTCAGTTGTTAAAGAATCCACCTGCAATGCAGGTGACCCCGGTTCAATTCCTGGGTCTTGAAGATCCCCTGGAGAAGGGGATAGGCTCCCTATTCCAATATTTTTGAGCTTCCTTTGTGGCTCAGCTGGTAAAGAATCTGCCTGCAATGCTAAAATAAAACTGGTATGCCCACTGTAAAAATGTTATAAACAAAACAAACATTTCTTAAGCTTATAAATTTTAAAACTTGTATAATAATACCTATTATTAGCCTTTATTAATAATAACACTGCATATCTGGCATTATTTTAAGTATTTATTCACTGATTTATTTAACAAATATTTAATGAGTTCCCATCATGTGACTGACACTGGCTTAAGCACTAAAGATCTACCAGTAAACAAAAAAGATAGCCTCCACTATGGAAAACATTCCAATAGACAAGGCTTCCCTGGTGGCTCAGAGGTTAAAGTGTCTGCCCGCAGTGCAGAAGACCTGGATTTGATCCCTGGGTTGGAAAGATCCCCTGGAGAAGGAAATGGCAACCCACTCCAGTATTCTTGCCTGGAGAATCCCATGGACGGAGGAGCTTGGTGGGCTATAGTCCACGGGGTCACAAAGAGTCTGACACGACTGAGTGACTTCACTTTCACTTTCAGATAAGCAGTAAATAAATAGGAACAAATTTATGTCAGGCAATGGTGAGTACAGTTAGGAAAAGTAAATGGGGGGTTGGAGTACAGCTATTTTAGACACACCAACATTTCAGTGTAGGTTACATTTGAACAGAGATCTGAGTGAAGTGAGATAAAAATAGATATTTTAAGGAAAGATATGCCAAACAGAGAAATGAACAAAAACAAATAAGTAAGTAGGAGCCTTGGAAAAATGATAAAAGCAATACTTATCATGATTATCATAGATAAGCAAACATGTTTAAGCATAACAGTTGTATTGGTCAGTACTAAAATAAGTAATTATTGAAAATGCTTGTAAGATCCTTGAGGGACTAAGAATATGACTAAGAAAGGGAAGGTAGAGAGGTTTCTTATTTCACAAGCCCTACTGAAATATTTGACCTTTATGCACATATATTACCTTGACAAAGATTAACAATTTTATCTAACTCTGACTTCAGTCAGTACTCTATACTTCTTTACTGTGATTCTCTTATCCAATTTACACCTAATGGATATGTGTCTATGTTTATGTAAAATACCAAACTTTAAAATAAGAAGTGAAACTATCTGCTGCTAATTTTACAAACTTAGATATATATATATGCTTTATGTATATTTTATATATATATATATGCTTTCCTATCTGTTCCCTCTTTTCCAGGAACAACTTTTGAATCATAACTAAGCCTATGTTCATCTTCTGTTCTTCAGTCCCACTTAGCTTGACCTCCTTCAAAAGTCTTAAATAGTTGTTAAATGTCAGAGTAAAATTCTCAATCCTTATGTGACCTAATAAACACTGAAGGTAACTTTAATTCTCAAACCCACTGCCTGGCTAAGAGTTAAAGATAAGTTTCTGAACATATTGTGAACACATCAAAGTGCCTATCTTCTTTCTTCTTTGTCAGTATTTCACAGAAGACTCTTAAAGAGTTCTAGATTAGAACAGTTTGTAATCACCCATGGAAAATAAGACCAGAAAATAATGATAATAATTTCCAAATATATCTAGCATGATAAAATGTTTATGAGTTATACATGTACTATTTCCCATGCAATGTTTTTGAAAACAGTACTTTGGAGAAATTTGCTATATGCAATCAAAATTAATATTGTCATTAAAAACATATTTGACCCTTGAACAATGTGAAAGTTAGGGGTATCCACCCACATGCAGTAGAAAAGCTGCATATAACTTTACAGTCAGGCCCACATGGGAGTTCTATATCCATGGATTCAACCAGTCACACACAGTGTAGTACCATAACATGTATTAATGGAAAAAAACCAGATCCTTGCAGTTCAAATGCATCATACAAGGTTCAATTGTACTAAAATCTTTAGAATCTGCACCTATTGTTTTGATTCTGTGAGAAAAGTATTATTGAACATTAGTACAATGTTTTAATATAGTCTCTCTTTAAAACTGGGAATATACCTTTCTCAGGTGCTCTCAGATATCGATAGCAGTGTACATAAATGTTTGATTTTTTTCAATAAATACTATATATGAATAAACTGAATTATTTAAAAACAAGGATAAATTAACTGAGATAACTTCATCAAAACAAGGATCAAAGGGTGGAAAAGAGTTTTCATTTTTTTAACATTCCATTACCCCCTTAAAATATTTTTTTATAATTATTTCCTTTTGTTATTTCTGGAAACACATAACTAACCTATATATTGTACTTCCAGATGTTCATTATCACACTAAAGGTGTTTAATTTAGTTGAATTCACACTAGCTTTAGCTAACTTGTCAAAGTAAACCAACCTAACATCTGAAGGAAAAACTGATAATAAGTCACAAGCTATCATCCTAGCAAATATAGTGCTTTTATTTAGTCACATTGAAAAGAAAACTTTATTTTGGTGCATAATAAAGAATTGCATTTTTTTAACATTGGCATTTGTAAAAGTATAACTTATGTAAAAATAAGTACAGATTAGTATTTATACTACATATTATTCTTTAACAAAATGAAATTTAATATAAATAAATATAATACAATCAATGTTGAAGCAATGTTACTTCTAGGAAATTCACATACAAAGTAACATGAAATTCTTTAAAGAGGGCCAAATATATGCCAATATTATTTAATAAATATCTTTTTATTTATTCATAAAATACATATAATATATGTCAACTGTGTGCCAAGCACAATATAATGCACTGGTGATGCAAAGGAAATGTAGCCAAGCTCAGTGCTCATAATAGAGAGAAGAACTAAAAGGAAGAATGACTTTCCAGAGAAGAAAAGTGGTCTGAAATGAGCTTTTGAGAGGTGAGTGAGCAGGGAGCAGCTTCTAGACAAAGAGAGCAACAAAATATGACTCCTGAAGCAGCATCTCACAGTTATTTCAGAGATACCATAAAAGGAGGATTTGAATCAGCTTTAGGAGAGGTTTGAAATCACAGGTAGAAAACTAATCAAGAGACTTACATGCCTCACTAAAGAGTTTGCACATTATCTTCTATACAAAAACCAGAATTGGCAAGAATTTGTGATATTTTGGCATTTTCTAGGATTAAGAAAAGAATAGGATAAATATCACTTTCAGTTCAGTTGCTCAGAGTTGTGTCCAACTCTTTGTGACCCCAGGGACTGCAGCACACCAGGCCTCTCAATCCATCACCAACTCTTGGAGCTTAAATAAACTCATGTCCACCAAGTCAGTGATGCCATCCAATCATCTCATCCTCTGCCGTCCCCTTCTCCTCCTGCCTTCAATCTTTCCCTGCATCGGGGTCTCTTCCAATGAGTCAGTTCTTCACATCAGGTGGCCAAAGTATTGGAGTTTCACCTGCAGTCCTTCCAATGAATATTCAGGACTGATTTCCTTTAGGATGGACTGGTTGGATCTCTTTGCTGTCCAAGGGACTCTCAACAGTCTCCTCCAACACCACAGTTCAAAAGCATCAATTCTTCGGTGCTCAACTTTGTAGTCCAACTCTCACATCCAAACATGACTACTGGAAAAACCATAGCTTTGACTAGGCAGACCTTTGGGGGCAAAGCAATGTCTCTGCTTTTAACATGCTGTCTAGGTTGGTTATAGCTTTTCTTCCAAAGAGCAAATGTCTATTTTAATTTCATGGCTGCAGTCACAATTTGCAGTGATTTTGGAGTCCAAAATTAAAGTCTGTCACCATTTCCACTGTTTCCCCATCTATTTGCCGTGAAGTGATGGGACAGAATGCCATGATCTTCAGTTTCTGAATGTTGAGTTTTAAGCCAGCTTTTTCACTCTCTTCTTTCACTGTCATTAAGAGGCTGTTAAGTTCTTCTTTGCTTTCTGCCATAAGGGTGGTGTCATCTGCATTTCTGAGGTTATAGATATTGATATTTAACTCATAATCAGAGTACATTATGCAAAATGCCAGGCTGGATGAAGTGCAAGCTGGAATCAAGATTGTCGGGAGAAATATCACTTTAAGACACTAAACTTTATAAGTAAACCTACAATTTGTCTTATAGAAAGAAACTGACAGTTACTTTTCATTCCTCCTGTATTTCTTAATTATTGTTTCTCTAAAATAAACTTACATATAAAGGCAATTCTCTTTAAAATTATGATAGGTAGCACTTCGAAGTCACTCCCATTTCAATTGCCTTTTCATAAATATCAGAAATATATCAGAAAATCATCAGAAATATAATCAGAAATCCAAATTGTGCCAAAAATACAGATCCTTATAATTTTGTATCCACCTTCCCCTTTGCTTTAAGTATTTGGAAACTGAGACCAATGAGGATGATAGGGAGGGGAATTAAGATTGCAGAGTAACAGGACGTAACAGGAGTAACAGAGTAACAGGACATAGGAGTAACCTCCCTAACAAACACACCAAAAATACATGGCTAACTATTAGAGAAACACAAATCAAAACCACAATGTGTTATCACCTCACACCTGTCATATGACATCAAAAAATCTACAAATAACAAGGTAGAGGAGAAGAAGAGGGTGTAGAGAATATGGAATTCCCATACACTGTTGGTGGGAGTGTAACTTGTTGCAGCCACTATGGAAAAGAGCATGGAGGTTCCTCAAAAATCTAGAAATAAAACCACCATATTACCAGCAATTTTACTCCTGGGCATATATTCAGAAAAAACAATAACACTAATGCATCAAAAACATGTTGCCTCAAGTTCATAGCTATACTATTCAATAGCCAAGACATGGAAGAAACCCAAGGGCCTATCAACAGATAACTGAATTAATAACATATAGTGTGTGTGTGTGTGTGTGTGTGTGTGTGTCTGTGTCTGTGTCTGTGTCTGAGTAAATGGACTATTACTCAGCCATAAAAAGAATGAAATACTGCCACTTGCAGCAACGTATATGGTCCTAGAGAACAAAAAGACCAACACTACATGATATCACTTATATGTGCAATCTAAAAACTAACAAAAATGAATGTGCATGCAAAATGAAAACAGACTCAGAGATATAGGAAACAATCTTGTGGTTACCAAAGTGGAGCAGGGAGATGTGGGGGACAAATTAGGAGCATGGAATTAACATTTAATTTTAATCACTGGATTTTTAAAATATTAGATCTATATATCCACGAATGTGCAAACTACTGCACAATTGCACTCATCTCACATGCTAGTAAAGTTATGCTCAAAATTCTCCAAGCCAGGCTTCAGCAATACGTGAACCATGAACTCCCTGATGTTCAAGCTAGTTTTAGAAAAGGCAGAAGAACCAGAGATCAAATTGCCAACATCTGCTGGATCATGGAAAAAACAAGAGAGTTCCAGAAAAACATCTATTTCTGCTTTATTGACTATGCCAAAGCCTTTGACTGTGTGAATCACAAGAAACTGTGGAAAATTCTGAAAGAGATGGGAATACCAGACCACCTAACCTGCCTCTTGAGAAACCTGTGTTCAGGTCAGGAAGCAACAGTTAGAACTGGACATGGAACAACAGACTGGTTCCAAATACGAAAAGGAGTACGTCAAGGCTCTATATTGTCACCCTGCTTATTTAACTTATATGCAGAGTACATCATGAGAAACGCTGGACTGGAAGAAACACAAGCTGGAATCAAGATTGCCGGGAAAAATCTCAATAACCTCAGATATGCAGATGACACCACCCTTACAGCTGAAAGGGAAGAGAAGCTAAAAATCCTCTTAATGAAAGTGAAAGAGGAGAGTGAAAAAGTTGGCTTAAATCTCAACATTCAGAAAAGGAAGATCATGGCATCCGGTCCCATCACTTCATGGGACATAGATGGGGAAACAGGGGAAACAGTGTCAGACTTTATTTGGGGGCTCCAAAATCACTGCAGATGGTGACTGCAGCCATGAAATTAGAAGACACTTACTCCTTGGAAGAAAAGTTATGAGCAACCTAGATAGCATATTGAAAAGCAGAGATATTACTTTGCCCACTAAGGTCCGTCTAGTCAAGGTTATGGTTTTTCCCGTGGTCATGTAAGAGTGTGAGAGTTGGACTGTGAAGAAGGCTGAGCGCCAAAGAATCGATGCTTTTGAACTGTGGTGTTGGAGAAGACTCTTGAGAGTCCCTTGGACTGCAAGATCCAACCAGTCCATTCTAAAGGAGATCAACCCTGGGATTTCTTTGGAAGGAATGATGCTAAAGCTGAAACTCCGGTACTTTGGCCACCTTATGCGAAGAGCTGACTCATTGGAAAAGACTCTGATGCTAGGAGGGATTGGGAGCAGGAAGAAAAGGGGACGACCGAGGATGAGATAGCCGGATGGCATCATGGACTAGATGGACGTGAGTCTGAGTGAACTCTGAGAGATGGTAATGAACAGGGAGGCCTGGCGTGCTACAATTCATGGGATCGCAAAGAATCGGACACGACTGAGCGACTGAACTGAACTGAACTGCACTGATCCACTTTGGAAAACTTTCTTAGCAATGCCTACCAAATCTGAGCATACGCCTGCTCTAAAACCTAGCAATTCCATTCCTAGGTATATGCCTAGCAGAAATGTGCACCAAAAATATGCAATCCTATGTGTATAGCAATACTACTGCTACATCTCCAAAGTTGAAACTATTCAAAATGCTCACAAGAGCAGAACAGATAAATTATCGTTTTTCACAAGGAATACACAGAAATGAGAATCAATGCTCTAAAATGACACATAGCCGAGAGATGAATCTTACAAACCTAGTATTAAATTGTCATTTAAACGTACAACCAGTATGACTCACATAAATACCAAAAACAATCAAAGCTAATATCTACCAATAGAATTCAGGGTAAGGTTTCCACTGGGGATAGGAAATAATCTGAAGAGGACACAACAGTGCTGTTAGATATTGATAATATTCCATTTCTTGATCTGTTGCTAGTGACATGGGTTATTCAGTTTGGGGAAACTCCTTGAATTACATTTACAGTAAGTGTACTTTTTCATATGTATATTACAGCTTAACAAATTTTTTTTAATTACAGAGAAATATAAAGGATTTATAATAGTTTCATATTTTCCTATTATATTTAGATATTATCACTGAAAATATCCCTGCTTTTTATGGAGATTGATAAACAATCTTTTGGACACTTCCAAATCTAAAAATATGGACTATTATTCCCCATCAATTCTAAATTTCTACACTAAAAGTATAACTGTATTTGAAGTGAGTTTAAAATGTCTGTAGAAACTCTAAGACTTTATATGCTAATTGAATAGTATTTTTTGGTGTTTTTAAAAAAAAGAAACCATATTGTGTGCTCGTTAGTGTTGGTCCCTCAGTTGTGTCCGGCTGTTTGCAACTCCATGGACTGCAGCCCACCACCAGGCTCCTCTGTCCATGCGTCCTCCAGGCCCGGATACTGGAGTGGGCTGCCATTTCCTTCTCCAGGGAATCCTCCCACTAGACAGGTTGAACCCGGGTCTTCTACATGGGCAGGTGGATTCTTTAACCAGCTTAGCTCAATGATAAATAATTTTACAAAATGTATTTAATAAATTTTAAAAGTGTATTTTAAGAACTCTACTTTATGCCTATTTGTTTATATGCTATCTTTCCTTTCGCAGAGGGGCTGCTCTGTGGCTCAGATGGTAAAGCGTCTGCCTGCAATTCAGGAGACCGAGGTTCGATTCCTGGGTTGGGAAGATCCCCTGGAGAAGGAAATGACAATCCACTCCAACACTCTTACCTGGAAAATCCCATGGACGGAGGAGCCTGATAGGCTACAGTCCATGGGGTCGCAAAGAGTCGGACACGACTGAGCGAGTTCACTTTCACTTTCACTATCTTTTCCTACACACTAAAAATTACTTAACGGCAGGAGCTGTGTTTCATTTATTTTGCTATTTCCACCATCTAGCATAGTTTGTAGTATACAGTATGTTCCTGATGCATGTTTCTAAATCAAAGAATAACATGGAAATAAATTAGTTAAGATGCAGAGAAGATAATTTGTTGTCCAAATTCCTTGTTTAAAAAAATTATATTCAGTCTATCTTCCCCTACTTACATGCCCTGGAGGATATTTAAACACGCCTATAGAAAGGTCTCAGCACAAGGAACTGAGGCATTTTGCCAACATCCAACACCAGATGGACCGCTGTGTGAGGGGGCCATAATGGAGGGGTACCCACTATCCCCAGTTAGCACGTCAGGTCATCACATCCCAGCCTCTACCCTGACTGAACCACGACAGATCCAAGCTAGAGCTTCTTAGGTAAGCCACTCTGAACTCCTGACCTACAGAAAAAATGAGATAGTAACCATTCTTGCTCTAAAACACTGTTTAAGGTCATTTGTTACACATCAATAGGTAATGAATGTACCAAATTTTGTTTACTATGAGTAAAGCTTCTATAAAATTAGTCTTTGTGTGGACACATGTTTTCATTTCTTTCAGCTCAGTATATATCTAGGGGTGGGATCTCTGGGCTATATGGTTTATGTACACGGCTGTACAATATTGTGCTTCCACCAGCAACTTGAAAGTTCCAATGAGCCTGCAACTTTTCAGCTCTTGATATTCTCAGTTGTTATTTGTTTTTTTGTCTATTTGCTTGAGCAAATATCTAATGGATATTTAATGGTATCTCATTGTGGTTTAATGTGTACTATACACCCTAATGATTAATAATGGTGAGCATCATTTTTGTATCCTTATTTGCCTGCCATTTTTCTTCTTTGGTTCAGTGTCTGTAACAAGTCTTTTGTGATTTCTTAATGATTGCTTTCTAATTATTGAGTTTTGGGAATTATATACCAAATATGTCTCATTGGAGACATGTTTAGAAATACTCTCTCCTAGCCTTTAGGTGATCTTTTCATTTTGTTAAAATGCTTTTGAAAAGAAGTTTTTAATTTTGATACAGAAAAAAATGAATTTTTTTCTACAATGATTACTTTTGGATCCTAAGAAAACTTCATCTAAGCCAAATAATTTCTTCTATATTTTCTTCTAGAAATTTAAGAGCTATAAGTTTTTAGTTCAGTCCAGTTCAGAACTGAATAAGTTTTACTTTTAGGTTAATGATCATTTCCATATAAATTCTGAAATCAGATTGTTAATGACAAGGAAAAAGTCTGCTCTAATTTGGATTGGAATTTCTGTAACTCAACAAATAAATTTGCGACAAAAAATCTTAAATAATATTGTTTCTTTTGATCTATAAATATGGCATATCTCTTCATGTATTTAGTTTTTCTTAAGCTTTTCTTAGAAATGTTTTATAGTTTTGAATATAGAAATCTGGTATATCTGCTGCTAAAGTATTTCATGTTTTTGATGTAATTGTAAATTTTTTTCCCTTCAATTTCCACTCATTTCAGTAAGTAAGAACATATTGTTTTATATATTAATGTTATATCCTGAGATGTGTTAAACTCCTTATCAAGTATAACTTTTTCTTGCCTCATTACAGCACCTTAAACTCATTAGTGCATCTGATTTTTTAACAATGTCCATTATCAGGTTGAAGGAGTTCTACAATGTAAATTTGACAGCTTAAACGGGTTGGAACAATTTCTTGAAGATCAAAACCTGCCAAATCTCACCAAGATGAAATATGTAACCTGAACAGAATGAAAACTATCAAGGAAATCAAACTCATAATTAAAAACCTTTCAAATAATAACTCTCCAGGCTATAAGAGCTAAAATGGAGAGTTTCATCAAATAATAAAGAGTAACTCTGACCAATTCTAAGCCATCTCTTCCCAAAAATAAAAGACAAAGGGAAAATTTTTCAACTCATTTTATGGGATGAGTATTTCCTTGGTACCATAAAAAGACAAAAGACAGTAGAAAAAAAAGGAAAAAAACTATAGAATAGACATAAAGCATAGACACAAAATCCTCAAAAATATAGTCAAATCAAATACATTTTAACAATAAAGTAGGTTTTTTCCTGGGAATGCAAGGAATAAATCCTAAAATTAAGTTACATAATCCATTATATTAACAACATATAAAGATAAACTACAAGATCATATCAAATGATGCAGAAAAAGCAGTTTATAAAGTTCACACCCATCCACAATAACTCTGAGAGAACTATAAATAAAATGGGAATTTCTAAACCTAATACAAGATATCTTTCAGAAACTACATGTAACATTTGCAAAAATGTATTCATAACTCATATTACAACCAAAATAAATTCCAAATGAATAAAAGAATAAGTGTAAAATAACAGACTGGTTCCAAATAGGAAAAGGAGGACGTCAGGCTGTATATTGTCACCCAGCTTATTTAACTTCTATGCAGACTACATCATGAGAAACGCTGGACTGGAAGAAGCACACGCCGGAATCAAGATTTCTGGGAAAACTATCAATAACCTCAGATATGCAGAAGACATCACCTTCAAGGCACAAAGCAAAGAGGAACTAAAAAGCCTCTTGATGAAAGTAAAAGATGAGAGTGGAAAAAGTTGGCTTAAAGCTCAACATTCAGAAAACGAATGGCATCTGGTCCCATCACTTCATGGGAAATAGATGGGGAATACAGTGGAAACAGTGTCAGACTTTATTTTTGGGGCTCCAAAATCACTGCAGATGATTCAGCCATGAAATTAAAAGACACTTACTCCTTGGAAGACCAGTTATGACCAACCTAGATAGCATATTCAAAAGTAGAGATATTACTTTGCCAACAAGGCTATGGTTTTTCCTATGGTCGTGTATGGATGTGAGAGTTGGACTGTGAAGCAAGCTGAGAGCCAAAGAATTGATGCTTTTGAACTGTGGTGTTGGAGAAGACTTTTTTTTAATTTTACTTTATTTTACTTTGCAAAAGAGATACCGATGTATAGAACAGACTTTTGGACTCTGTGGGAGAGGGAGAGAGTAGGATGATTTGAGAGAATGGCATTGAAACATGTATATCACGTAAGAAACGAATTGGCAGTCCAGGTTCGATGCAGGATACAGGATGCTTGGGGCTGGAGAAGACTCTTGAGAGTCCCTTGGACTGCAAGGAGATCCAACTAGTCCATTCTGAAGGAGACAAGCCCTGAGATTTCTTTGGAGGGAGTGATACTGAAGCTGAAACTCCAGTACTTTGGCCACCTCATGCGAAGAGTTGACTCACTGGAAAAGACTTTGAAGCTGGGAGGATTGGGGGCAGGAGGAGAAGGGGATGACAGAGGGTGAGATGGCTGGATGGCATCACTGACTGGATGGACGTGAGTCTGAGTGAACTCCAGGAGTTGGTAATGGACAGGGAGGCCTGGCATGCTGCAATTCATGGGGTCGCAAAGAGTCGGACATGAGTGAGCAGCTGAACTGAACTGAATGAGTAATAGAACAAAGATTAATATATTATGATGCCAAATCCAGAAACATGATGAGATTAATAAATATTATTACTTTTTTAAAGTTATCACAAGAAATAGCCTAAGTAATTTAAAATACAAATGACAATTTAGGAGACAATGTCTTCTTAAACATATGGAATAACCAATGCTGTATTCATGAAATTCAAATGAAAATGATGATATTGTGATGTCATTCCTTGCTTGAGATTGTAAAAATTTACATAATTGACAACTCACTGTGTTGGCAAGGCAAACAGAAAATACATTGGAGGCGAATTTGTCAATACCCAAAATGACATTTGCATTTAAACAAGCCAAGTAACTTATAGAATCCTTCTAGGAATCCTTCTAGGAATTTATCTAGAAGAAATATGCATCTCTTAAAATGCAATACACCAATACACCAAATCTATGAATTTCACCACTGATATACCAAAATATTAGAAATAAACAAAATGTCCAACCATAGAAGACAATATATTATGATATAGTCTATGAAAAAGTACTATGCAGCCAGAAAAAAATGAATGGCATCTATATAAACTGATAGGTAGTAATTACCCAGATAGATTATTAAGTGAACAAACACAACGATTTTTAAAATACTTTAAAACAAAAAAATAAATAATAACTGAATAAAGCAAAAGTGAGCTTGGCTTTTTATTTTAGCACTTCTATTCCCATCCTATTGCTTCAGTAAGTAATTTTTATTCTCATGCTAAAAAATTAAAAGCTAGGAATTTAAAAATCTTATCAGTAATTTTATTCACTCAGAAAATTTTCTTCCATTCACATAAGATTAGATCTACAGTTTTAGGCAAAGGAATAACAACTATTTCAGTTCAGTTCAGTTCAGTCGCTCAGTCGTGTCCGACTCTTTGCAACCCCATGAATTCCTTCCCTAAAGTTTCAAGTGGAAAAGAAACATTTGAAGGATGCATATATTGATACCTAAGGAGTTGGACACGACTGAAATGACTTAGCAGCAGCAGCAGCAAGCAGGGTTTAAACGTTCTCAATCTAAGTTCGACTGGGAAACCTGGCATGCAGAAGTCCATGAGGTCGCAAAGAGTCGGACACGACCTGAGCAACTGAATGACAAATCTAAGTTGGCAGAGCATTATTCAGTTGAAAAAGCAAGTTTTATTGTCCTTTGCACTTAGGATAATCTCTAGAGACCACTATGTATTACTCCAGCAAGAGAAAAGGACTGAGAGTAGCCACCCTAAGGAATGGCAACTTTGCTAACCCTGAAAATACATTTTCTATTTGGTCACTGTTGCCCAGGCACCCAAGACATTCTGCTCTGCAGTTCTCTTTAGAAAGCAAATTAAATAACCTCACTTCTTTGGTGAAAGAGATCTGATTTAGAACACATGGACAGATCACGGGACTCACCAAATTTTATTCTCTTCATCAAAAAGAAAAGTAAATGCTCAATATAAAACATTGGGGGAAAAGATCTGTCAAGAAAAAAAAAAAGCTGACCTCCACCTCCAAGTTAAGTAAAATCTATGACTTAGGTGCATTTTTATAAACATAAATTGGCCTACTACTAGAACTTAAGCATTGAGAAAAATGGGAAAAGAAATCTTGAAATTCACTATTTAAAAAGAAAAAGTTCCTTGAATTTTTGAAAATTAGAGTTTATTTTTCTTTTAGTTCCACACTCCAAAAGGAGGATATTAAAATGTTTCCTTTGCCCTAAAATTGTGCTGCATGACTGCTCTCAAACAGTTCCAGACAGATTTCTACATTTTCCCTCATTCGTTAAATATTTTCTTTAATATTTAAACTCTGACTTGTCTTACCTCATTCTACAAAAGTTTTGCTTCTGCTGGATGGGAGGGAATGTAGAGGGAAGTATTCCACAAGGCCTTTCTAGAAACAACCAGCATCATAGATTTATGGCCTTCCCTGGTGGCTTAGTGGTAAAGAACGCTCCTGCCCATGCAGGGGACGTGGGTTCGCATGCACTGCACTGCACAGCGACCTGAGACTGCCCTCCGTCCCACCCCCTCCTCATGGTCTCACTGTACACTCTTGTCACACCCTGGACGTCTATCTAGTTGGTTGTCTGTAGCATCAGATTGGGAACCTCTTAAGGATGGTAATCTGTCTTATTTTTTTCATTATCTATACCATCCACAAAATATTTAGCAACTATCTTAAATATATAAATAAATGGATGTTGTTCTTTAGTCACAAAGTCGTGTCTGACTCTTCTGTGACCCCATGGACTACAGCTCACCAGGCTCCTCTGTCCATGGGATTTCCCAGGCAAGAATCCTAGAGCGAGTAGCCATTCCCTTCTCCGGGGATCTTCCTGACCCAGGGACTGAACCCAGGTCTCCTCCACTGCAGGCAGTTTCCTGGGCTGCAGGGGGATTCTTCTCCGGCTGAGCCACCAGCCTGGAACCTTAAGTAAGGTGGCTGAGACGGACGTTCCTCCTCTTCCACAGGGCTTGGTGCGCCTCGTGCAACCGCCCCTGCGCTCCGGCAGCGGCAGGCTCGGCTCGGAGCCGCCCCGACCCTGCCCTCCTCCCTCTGCCCTCAGGCCCGGGCTCTGTCAGCAGGACTCAGGGAAAAGGCAGGAACGAAAGAGGGCACCGCTGTCTCCAAACCTCCCCTTAGCTCAGCCCCTAGTGCAGCCGGCGGTTGTGTCACCGGCGGGTTCCTTTTGTTTGATTCTTTATCTTCTGCTCTTTTCCACTTAACTCAAAACCGATTTTTTTTCACTGTGAAATGGAGTTGAATATTACTGCCTGTCAGTAAAACTGTGAAGCAAACAAAGCTTGAAGCAGCATTCGTACAGTAATAAGCAGCCCTAAGTGCCACAAACTCCATAAAAAAGCAATTCAGGAGCGAACTATAATAGTAATAATTAACATTTATTGAGCACTTAATATGTACCAGATATTTTGCTAGGCAGTTTACACTTCTTTAAGCAATTTTTTGAGATAAGTATTAGTACCTTTTACAGATGAGGAAGCAATCACATAGCTAGCATTTGAAATAGGTTATCTGACACCAAAATACACTCACTTAAACTGAGACAGTTGGAAACCTAAAAGTAATCACGGAAAAGACACTGGTTTGCCCAAATACAGTATAGCTAAGGCATCATTTTGCTCCTAAGATGCTCATGGGGAAAAAAAAAAAGAGTTAAGGAGATGGATTTGGGGTTAAATATTTCTACACCACTGGAGTTGTTCTAAGGAGTGTGGAGTGTGGATTATAGGCCTTAGAATCCAATATAGAACCTAAAGCAACTAGAGAAAGAGCAACTAATAAACCCAAGATTAGTAGAAGGAAAGAAATCATAAAGACCATGTCTTATAAAAAGCACAGCCACATAAGCAGCTGAAAGAAGTCCATTTTTGTTCTTTGTGATATGCAGTTACTGTCTACGTTTATTATCAATAATTTTAGCCCTTTATTTCTATAGAATAATACTCTTTATTACCAGTCACAGTTAGTTTATTGATTATTAAAGCTAACATTGAGTCCAGAAATTCTTTCACTTCTTAGATTTTACATACTTGAACACGTGAGATACTTACTTAGAAATGTTCTAGTGTCTTCCAGTGGTTTGATTTATTACACCCAGTGCCACAATATTATAATCTGAACACATAATTGTTCTTTAAAGTAAGTCTTAAGTTCTAAGAAGAAAAAATAACAAAAACTGAAAGACCTATGTCACCTTTTTATATTTTTCAACTGGTGTTGATTAGTATGAATATCAGGCTTGTTGATATTATCATCCTTCCTCTGCTATGATTCTCCAAAATATTCTAGATCAGTTTTAAGAAAGCGAAGCCTTTCATCCTATTCCTAAGCTCTTCATTACTTTCTGACTCAATATCTTTTCTTTAAATTTCTCTTTGCCCTTCTCCCCTTTGTCATCTTTCCCGATCATTCTTTGAGTTCTTTTAAAATCTCCTTTAAAACAGCATACAAAGTCACATTTCTCTTTCTCTATCTTCCAATATGTTGCCCTAAGTGTAAATGAAAAACAAATCCTTTTTAATATTATCACAATTTATATTTCTTAATTAAGTGATATATCCCAGTGACAGTAGGAATGGGCATTTGAGATGTGCAGGAGGAAACATTTTGATCCAAAAGTACCAAGTGAAAATAAGCATAATGATGGCGGTAAACTGCATTGCTGACTTGGGAGAGATTAGAAGGGCCACAAAGTTCACCAGCAGTGTCTGGCATATAATGTCACCAATAAATATTTCATATTCATCATGTACATAGCTAAGACAAAGCATTCTGAGGAATTATTAAAATACAAATATTCAAAAGAGATTTTTTTAATTCTAATAACCTTCAGAATACTTTGTTATAGACCCCAAACTGATCCAATAGAAATAAAAATAAGTATTCATTAATTTATTTTGCAATCAGAAAAGAGAATCAAAAGATATCAGATTGAGGCAAGCATGTAACATACTCACATATATTCTAATTACGGGTTTAGGAATTAATTGCTATTGACCACTAAATTTATCTGAGTATATAAAATCAGAGTAAAATAAAAGAGTTGAGTAAGTTATAAATAATGACCATATGCAGAGTTATTGAGTTAACTTATAGTTTTATTCATGTAATAAGCTGAGTGATAAGATTAGCACATTTTTGAGCTTATATTACTTTCACTTCAAAGAAGAAAATTCATTACCAGTTAAATAGAACTTTTATGTACATTAAAATTAAACTTTACATGTTCTTGCTATTAGAAACCATAGCTAAAGCCTTTGATTGCACTAACTCCTTTAAAATAAAGAACTCTCTCATAAAATGCTAGTGACAAAATGTGATTTAAAAAAATTTCAGAAAGCATGTGCTTCTCTGTGAGAGTCATAATCTTAAGAAGAATTTGAAATAACTCCAGTTATTGATCTTGCCCATTATTTCATAGAAACTAAAACTTCAATTTAATAACATACAAAGGAGTATTGCTTTTAAATAACATAACTAACAAGGACTTTTTGTGTCCACCAAACTGAACAGTAGAACAAATCCATCTCTTTAAGATGTTATCTAAAATTTTTCCTTAAATTTATAAGTGTAGATATTTTTGTTTTTTAATGATAACCCTTCATTGGCCTACTAGACAGTCTTATCTCTGCATTTTGGTATATTGCATTAAGAACATTTTGATGTACATTTTGGTTTAACTAGGTATTGTTAAAGGTAACCCTTTGGTTTGATTGTTTAGCTGACGTTGGTGGTAATAAGATAAAGAATGAGGTGTCTAATGAACCTTGTGTATGGAAATAATGATAGATGGCTTATTTGGAATTCTACAGACCTGGCTCTGGCAGGCCTGCTGAGGAGTCTTCGGAACCTAACAAATTTTAGAGAGAGGGTTTATACATTACACAGAGACAGGACACATTTTAATCATTTTTACAGCACTGCATGGCCTGGGGTACCAAAATCTATTAAGCAAGGATTATAAACTTTATTTTAAGCTGAATCCTAAATTGTTTCTTGATGTATAGTCAACAACAGCACTGTTAGATCAATCACAGTTACTGAGGCATATTAAAATCAACTTGTTTGATTTTAATTGCTCATATGCCTGACCTCTGAGGTACAGCTGTTCAGGAAGCTAAATTACTTTTCTCCCAGATAAGGGTTTCATTTCTGTTTACAACTGCAATCACTTCTTTACTAAAACCAGCCACATACTCTACTTTTACACCTCTACTTTTAATTTACTCTTTCTATCCTTAAAAATGTACTGAAAATTATGCCATTCATGTCATTCTCTACACCTTACAATCTTTCTAGGCAATTTCTATTCCCTAGGAAATAATGAGTTGAGTGTTAAAATATATTATGCTACTGATACTACAGTAATATGCTATTCTGATACTACACACGGGCAGATATGCAAACATTTCATGTGGCTGTATTCTTATAGAATCTTAATAGTTTAACTAGAGTACCTTACACCTGGAAGCAAAAATATTTTTTCATGAGAAGTGAAGTTGCTCAGCCATGTGAGACTGTTTGAGACCCCAAGGACTGTAGCCTACCAGGCTCCTCCGTCCATGGACTTTTCCAGGCAAGAGTACTGGAGTGAGTTGCCATTTTCTTCTCCAGGAGATCTTCCCAACCCAGGGATTGAACCCAGGTCTCCTCCATTTCAGGCAGATGCTTTACCATCTGAGCCACTAGGGAAGCCCAAAATATTTTTTAATGGCATGTAAATTGTCCAGTTTTAAAAGGTTACTTTATGTGTTTGATACATTACATAATTATAAATATACATCTTAATATTTATAAAAATGTCAGATTATAAACCAATATCCATATCTTATGACATATGAGAGAAAGAGGGAGAGAAAATAAAGATGTGAGCATAACTTACCTGGGGATAGAGTACTTTAACAGTCGGAAGATCTGAATTCAAGACCTGGGTTCCCATTAAATAATTATGCAACAGGTAAGCTAGCTGATATCTTTGGGCCTCCATTTTTACATCTGTAAAACAAAAATAAAATAGAAATAAACATACGGAATTTTGAATATTGTTATGGCAATATACACACCTTGATACTGTTTTATTAAAGGTCCATTATTACTGTCCATGTATAAACACACACATACACTGACTCATATGTATAATCTACTCAATTCATCAAAGATTTGACAAATGGACAAATAACCATAATAAGGAAAGAGATGATAGAACAGAGTGCATTATTGGGGGGATTCATCTAATTTTTAAATTATCCGTTTATGTTAAAATTAGCTACATGTGTTTTCAAGGTGTAGGTTTGAAATAGCTAAACCAACACTTAAATTTTCAGTCTTGCTAGGTAGTAGCGAGCTAAACACTAAGGTTCCATTATTATAAAATATATTCATTACATGTGTATATAATCAAACTTTAATTAATTATTCTTTGTTTCTCTATCTTGAACACAATAAAGATGTTTAAAAATTGACTTAAATGTTTTGAATTTCAAATGAAGTTGACTACCACTGCTGGTGACATTTCCTTAAACACATATTAAGGAAAAAATTACTGGTATTATCACATTGAGTAATATGCATATTACCTCATTTCTTGAATATCAAAGTGTTCTCACTTATGCTTCAGTCATATTGTGAGTCACTGATTATTCTGATCAAACAAACTGCAAGAATGAAATGTCAACGTTAGATCCAAGTTTTCTCACTTTTCAGTCTTTAAATGCTTTCTAAGGCATCATCAGTAAAACACTTTTTCAATCTCCGCAAGGAAAGAAATAAGTATATCCTGACATGGTGTATCAGTTAGTGTTTGCTAATTTATAACAATCCACACCGAAATGATGTATCATGTTGTCACACAAATACAACTTATAATTTCTCATAGTGTTTCTGGTTGATTAACTCTCCTGATCAGAACCAGCCAAGCTGAGCCTGGACATCTTGATCCCCACACTCACATGTCTGGGGCCTCAGCTGGAATGGCTGGTGACTCTCTCCACCTGGTCCGTCATCCTCCAGCAGGTCGGCTGAGGCCACTTTCCATGATGGCAGAAGTATCTCCAGGAACAAGAGTGGCCAATTTCCAAAGCGTAAGAACTTTTCAAACCTCTGTTTTTGTCATCTTTGCTATCGTCCCATTTAGCAAGTACTTGGCCATGAGTGAGGGAGGGGCCTACCAAGGGCTACGAGAACAGGGAGGAGGCAGGAATGGAGGCCCAGTATGACACGGTCTATCACACAAAGCGGAATGTGGTGTTCTTGCGATGTTTCATAGACTCACAGGCAATGAATACTGCTGGTGTTCACTCACATCCCTTTCAACAGACTAGCATCCTTATTCCTCAGCTGCTGTGAATAACGCCTGCTAAAAGCTTGGACTTTTGATTAGTTGGTTTGATTCACTGATTTTTTAATTATCTGCAGCCAAACTTATCTGTTAGACTATTATCTGTTTAATTATCTGCTACACAATTCTTTCTTTATAAAATAATATACAATCAAAAGAATTCTAACCAAAGATTCTATTATTTCGGCTATTCTTCCTATACATAAGTAGATACATGATCAAAAAGATTCTGACTCGTACTCTATTATTTCTTCTTCCTTTATATAAAAATAGATACATAATTGCCACAGAGTCTATCTTAAATATTTGGTATACTATCAGTTGTTTTAAATGTATGTAAATATTTACTATCTCATTTTATTTCTTATTCTATTTTTGTATATATTGCCTATTCTTAAGAAGTGCAGTGGGTCATATTTAGCTGTGATAAATCAGGAAAGTAAAAACAAAATTCTTGCCAAGACCAAATGATGAAGAAAACTGGTACCAAGGAACTAAGAATATATTTTAAATACAATGATTAAGAAAAAATACATATTTAAAAATAGAAATATAATAACACTGTCATAGAACTCAAGCTTAAAAATAAAACAAATTTTAAGCATTAAAAAATTTAAATATGATTTTCCAAAGTAATATTTTATCATAAACAACTGTGAAATTTAAAGAAAATACTACATTATATGCAGCTTTTAGTTTCTCAGGTGTAACTGCAAAGAATAGATATAGTGATAATGCAGTACTCTAGTACTTATATTTTGCTGTAAAAATCTCTTTCCCTTTGAGACTCTTCCATTCCAGTATAACTTCATAATATATACAGCTCACATAAGATCTCACTCTTCTGTATTTATTTATTCAATTTTAGATCTTCATAGATCTATCTATATATCTCTGTGTTTTAATCAAATTTGTCCAACATTGCCTTGAAAACTTGTCACTTGAGATAATTTTCTTATTTTATTTTAAATAAACCAAGAATAACATGCTATAAAAAGACCTACAACAAAGTGTGAGCTATCCTAGGTATGCAAGATTGATTTAACATTCAAAAGTCAATTAATATAATCCATCACATAAATATGCTAACAAAGAAAAATCATATCAGTAGATACAGAAAAAAAGCATTTGACAAAATATAATGCATATTCATGATAAAAACTCTGTAAGCTGGGACAGAAGGAAACTTTCTCGACGTGATTTTTTAAAAAGAAAATCTACCAAAATCTTACAACTATCATCGTATTTATCAGTGAGAAACTAGAAGTTTTCCTACTAAGATCAGGATCAAGGCAAGAATATACACTCTGGACATTCCTTTTCAACACTGTACTTGAAGTCAGCTAATACAATAAGGCAAGGAAAGGAAACAAGAGACATACAGAAATATAAAACTGCCTTTCCCCACAGGTAGCAAAATTTTATATTTAGAAAATCCTAAATAATCAACAAAATCTCCTGGAACTAAAAACAATTATATAGCAAGTTTTCAAGATCAAAGGTAAAATACACAAAGGTCAAATATACAATCACTTTCCCATATACTAGTAGCAAACAAATATATTTTGAAATTTAAAAACACAATACCATTTAAATTAATACCCCAAAAGTATTTAGGAGTAAACTAATTATATGTGTGTATATATATGATATATATATATGATATATATATATATATACACATATATATGTGTGTGGATATATATATATATATATATACTAAACTATATAGTAGTTATATAGTATATAGTATATAGTAAACTATATATAGTATAGTTTAGTATATAGTAAACTATATACTAAACTATATATATATATACTAAACTATATATAGTAAACTAACTATATGTGTGTATATATATTATATATATATATGATATATACACACATATATACTATATGTGTGTATATATATATAATAGTTATAAGAAATATTAGAAAATGCTGATAAATTAGAGTAAAACTAAGTGGAGAGATAGTCTATATCCTTGGGTTGGAAAAATCAATACTCTAAAGCTCTGTTCTTTCTGTTTTGACCTATATTCCCAATTCCAGTCAAAATCCCAGCATATTGTTTTACAGATATGGAGAATCTTATTTTAAAGTTGATATGGAGAAACAAAATCCTAGAATAGCTAACACAGTGTTGAAGAAACATAACAAAGTTAGAAGAAGGATACTACTTAACTTCAAGACTTAATCTAAAATTACAGTAATCAAGATGTTGTAGTACTGTGAAAGAAGAGACAAATAGATCAATAGATCAGAATAGAAAGCCTAGAAATAGATGCATATAAATACAGTCAACTCATCTTTGATAAAGGAGTAAGGGCAATAAAATAGAGCAAACAGCCTTTTCAGCAAATGGTGCTGAAACCATTTCCATATACCAGACATCCACATGCAAAAAAAAAAAAACCAAAAACAAAAAAACGCAATCTAGATACAGACTATTTATCTCTTTCACAAAAATGAACTCAAATTGATTACAGGGAATTTCCTGGTGGTCCAGTATTTTCACCAGGGTCAATTCCTGGTCAGGGAAAGAAGTAAGATCCCAAAAGCTGTGCAGTATGGCCCAAAAAAAAAAAAACTTAGCAAATGGGATTTGATTAAAAATTTACACTTTGTGTAGACATTATCAAGAGAATAAGAAGACAAGTCATCGACTGCGAGAAAATATCTGCAAAAGAAATATCTGACAATGAACTGTTATCCAAAACATACAAAGAACTCTTAAAACTCCACAATAAGGAAATAACCCAAATTTAAAACAATGAGCCAAAGGCCTTAAAAGACACCAAAGAAAATGTACATATGACAAATAAGCATATGAAAAGATGCTCCACATCATACATCATCAGGGAAATGAGGTGCCACTACGCAACCACAGGCTACCTGAACTCGTGCTTTGCTTTACTGAGCAGATAATGCATTTTTACAAACTGAATGTTTCTGGTAATCCTAAATTGAGCAAGTCTACTGATGCCATTTTTCCAACAATATCTGTTCATTTCACCTCCCTATGTTACATCTTGATAATTCTCACAGTTTTTCAACCTTTAGCATTTTCATTACATTTGTTACAGTGATCTGTAATCAGTGATCTTGAGGTTACTATTGCCAAAAATTAACATCTCACTGACTGCTCAGATGATGGTGTAACATTTTTTAGGCAATAAAGCATTTTAAAATTATGGTACATACATTGTTTTTTAGACATAATGCTATTGTATACTTTTAAACTACAGAATAGTATAACATAACTTTCATAAACACCTGGAACTTTAAAGGTGATTATGACTTGCTTTTATTGTAGTGGTCTAGAACTGAACCTGCAAAATCTCCACGGTATGCTTGTATTAGAACAGCCAACATCCAGAACACTGACAACACTGAATGTTCAGGAGATATGTCACAGTAGGACCTTCTACTCATTGCTGATGGGGATGCAAAATGGGACTCACTCTTTGGAAGGCAATTTGGAGTTTTCTTACAAAACTGAAATACTCTTACCATAAGATCCAGAAATCACATTCCTGAGTTTTACTCAAAGGAAATGAAAAGTATGTCCACACAAAACCTGAACATGGATGTTTATAGCAGCTAAATAATTGCCAAAACTTGAAAGCAATCAAGATGTCCTTCAGTAGGTGAATGGATAAATAGTGGTACATCCAGATAATGGAATAGTATTCAACACCAAAAAGAAATGAGTTTTCAAAAATGAAAATACACATAGGAAACAATGCATATTACCAAGTGAAAAAGCCAATCTGAAAAGACTACATACTATATTATTCTAATTATATGACATTCTACAGAAGGCAAAACTATGGAGACGGTAAAAAGGTCAGTGGCTGCCAGGATTTAGAGGGGAAGCCTAGATAAACAGGCACAGTAATTAAAACTTTTAGGGCAATGAAACTAGTCTGTATGATATCATAATGGTGAATATATATCATCATAATTTGTCCAAAGCCAAAAAATGCATAACACTGAAAATGAGCCCCATTGTAAACTATGGACTCTGGGTGATAAAGATGTGTCAGTCAGTGGAGGTTTATCATTTCTAATAAATATACTGCCAAGTTGTAGATGTCCATAATGGGGAGGCTACACGGGAACAGGGATAAGGGGGGTGGGCTTCCCTGGTGGCTCAGTGGTAAAGAATCCACCTGCAAGCAGGAAATGCAGATTCAATCCCTGGGGCTTAAAGATCACCTAGAGTAGGAAATGGCAATCCACTCCAGTATTCCTGCCTGGGAAATCCCATGGACAGAGGAGCCTGGTTGGTACTGTCCAAGGGGATAAAAAGAGTCAGATAACTTAGCAACTTAAACAACAATAAGCAACAATGCATTCATGGGGGTAAGAGAGTAAATGGGATATCTCTGTATCTTCTACCCAGTTTTGCTATGAGCCTAAAACTGCTGTAGAAAATAAAGTGTATTTTTAAAAGTCAAAAGCTTTAAAAAGATAATATAAAATTTTCTTTAAGATTGTTTGCCCCATTAAGCCAAGTTGTGCCACTGTGTTGCAAATTAAAATTTCTACAGTGAATAACTTCATGATAATTTTGGTTGGAAAACAAGTTTGTTAGGAAATAAAAATCTTTCATTTCCACAGTGTTTTTATGAAGGCCATTTTACTACATGCAGAAAGTTGGCTAAATATAAAGCAAATGTATCTGTACTAAAGCCTCCAAGGGAACTTAGAATGTTCAACTTAATTTGTTTCCAAAACTAATGAGAACAAGAGGATTAAAGTTCAATTAAAACTACTGTAAGATAACACTTCTGGACTCATGTCTCTAAAAAGACTTTAAAAATTATTTTTCTTCTTCAATTTAAATTCTCTTAATATACAGCTTGTAGGTGTCTGTGTGTGTGTGTGCTCAACCATGCCTGACTCTTTGCAAGCCCATGAACTGTATAGCCTGCCAGGTTTCTCTGTCCATGGGATTTCCCAGGACAGAGTTGGAATGGGTTGGCATTTCCTCCTTCAGGCGATCTTCCTGACTCAGGGATCAAACCTGTGTCTCCTGCATCTCTTGCATTGGCAGGCAGATTCTTTACCACTGGGCCACCTGGGAAGCCCAGGGAAGTGAATGTCAGAACTCTAGGTTATCAACTAAATCCAGCCTCAGGAAGTTGCCTGGATAGTCCCCCGCCAACTATTGTTTTATCCTTTTATAATCATCCCTAAGGACACAAGAGACAACGCCCAGAAAAAGTCAACACTATTGTACTTTCTTAAAAGAATATTAGAACATAGGCAAAACACTCTCCGACATAAATCACAGCAGGATCCTCTATGATCCAACTCCCAGTATACTGGAAATAAAAGCAAAAATAAACAAATGGGATCTAATTAAAATTAAAAGCTTCTGCACAACAAAGGAAACTATAAGCAAGGTGAAAAGACAGCCTTCTGAATGGGAGAAAACAATAGCAAATGAAACAACTGACAAACAACTCATCTCAAAGATATACAAGCAACTTATGCAGCTCAACTCCAGAAAAATAAACGATCCAATAAAAAAATGGGCCAAAGAACTAAATAGGCATTTCTCCAAAGAAGACATAAGGATGGCTAACTAACACATGAAAAGATGCTCAACATCACTCATTATCAGAGAAATGCAAATCAAGACCACAATGAGGTACCATTTCACACCAGTCAGAATGGCTGCGATCCAAAAGTCTACAAGCAATAAATGCTGGAGAGGATGTGGAGAAAAGGGAACCCTCTTACACTGCTGGTGGGAATGCAAACTAGTACAGCCATGATGGAAAACAGTGTGGAGATTCCTTAAAAATTGCAAATAGAACTGCCTTATGACCCAGCAATCCCACTGCTGGGCATACACACCGAGGAAACTGGAACTGAAAGAGACACATGTACACCAATGTTCATTGCAGCACTGTTTATAATAGCCAGGACATGGAAGCAACCTAGATGTCCATCAGCAGATGAATGGATAAGAAAGCTGTGGTACATATACACAATGGAGTACTACTCAGCCCTTAAAAAGAATAAATTTGACTCAGTTCTAATGAGATGGATGAAACTGGAGCCAATTATACAGAGTGAAGTAAGCCATAAAGAAAAACACCAATACAGTATACTGACACATATATATATGGAATTTAGAAGATAGTAACAATGACCCTCTATGTGAGACAACAAAAGAGACACAGAGGTATAGAATGGACTTTTGGACTCTGAGGGAGAGGGAAAGGGTGGGATGATTTGGGAGAATGGCACTGAAACATGTATACTTTCTTGTAAGAAATGAAGCACCAATCTATGTTCAATGCAGGATACAGGATGCATGGGGCTGGAGCACAGGATGATTCAGGTAGAGGATGTGGGGTGGGAGGTGGGTGGGGGCTTCGGCATTGGGAGATTGTGTTCACCTGTGGCTGATTCATGTCAATGTATGGCAAAACAAATACAGTATTGTAATTTAAAAAATAAATAAATTATAAATAAATAAATAAAAGAATATTATTCTGCATCATATGTGAAACATTAATCACATCTGATTCACAGTCTAAGTTTCCTAGTCTAGAAAACAAATGTGCACATTAGGCTAAGATCTCAAGGACCTGCCTTGCCTACTCTGGATATAATTTATACAGCTACAAAGGTGCGGACCTGCAGCCTGAACCTGAGCTCTCCCATCTCTCACCCAGGACACTTCTAAATACATTGTGCTGACTGGAGTGATTGGAAAGACAAATCCCACTGACATCTGAGTAGCATCTCCCTGGTTGACTATTCTTGACCTCTTTGACTTCCTGGATACAACCTGCTCCTTCTTCCCCTGCACCTCTCTCTCTCCTGAGCAAATTCATCACCCCCAAAACTTTGTCTTTCTTTCCAGTTTCGCATTCTTTTCTCTGTTTCTACCACATAAAAATCACCTACAATCAATTATTACCAATTTGAAGATTACTCTGAAACTGTTACTGGAAATAGACTTCTCATCTAAGCTTTAGGACCACATGCCAAACTATTTCCTCACTGGTAACTAAGACATCCAACAAGGCTTGGGACAACGTTTTAACTTATAGATCGCTGACACGCAGCATAACTCCTGGCACATAGTAGGTAGGCATTTATTCAGTAAATTTACAGTGAGTGAGTGAATGAATGAATGAACAAAAAATTAATCTGATTTCTGTATTAGATGAAGAGAAATACTACTGGAGAGTTTGATTTAGTTTAAAGTCTCCAATAATGATTCAAATATGAGGTGATGAGGCTCTGCAATAGGACACTGGGTATAGGAACAAAATAAAAGGATCAAAAAAGCAATTGTTTACAAGAGAACTTTTTTTTTAAATTTTATTTTTACTTTGTTCTACATTACAATACTGTATTGGTTTTGCCATACATTGACATGAATCAGCCATAGGTGTACACAATCTCCCAATGCCAAAGCCCACTCCCACCTCCCACCCCATATCATCTCTCTGGATCATCCCCGTCCTCCAGCCCCAAGCATCCTGTATCCTGTATTGAACATAGACTGGTGCTTCATTTCTTACATGATAGTATACAAGTTTCAATGCCATTCTCCCACATCATCCCACCCTCTCCTCTCCCTCAAAGGCCAAAAGTCCATTCTATACCTCTGTGTCTCTTTTGTTGTCTCACATAGAGGGCCATCATTACTATCGTTCTAAATTCCATATATATGTGTCAGTATACTGTATTGGTGTTTTTCTTTCTGGCTTACTTCACTCTGTATAATCGGCTCCAGTTTCATCCATCTCATTAGAACTGAGTCAAATTTATTCTTTTTAAGGGCTGAGTAGTACTCCATTGTGTATATGTACCACAGCTTTCTTATCCATTCATCTGATGGTGGACATCTAGGTTGTTTCCATGTCCTGGCAATTATAAACAATGCTGCAATGAACATTGGTGTACATGTGTCTCTTTCAATTCTGGTTTCCTCTATGTGTATGCCCAGCAGGGGGATTGCTGGGTCATAAGGCAGTTCTATTTGCAATTTTTAAGGAATCTCCACACTGTTTTCCATAGTGGCTGTACTAGTTTGCATTCCCACCAGCAGTGTAAGAGGGTTCCTTTTCTCCACATCCTCTCCAGCATTTATTGCTTGTAGACTTTTGGATCACAGCCATTCTGACTGGTGTGAAATGGTACCTCATTGTGGTCTTGATTTGCATTTCTCTGATAATGAGTGATGTTGAGCATCTTTTCATATGTTTGTTAGCCATCTGTATGTCTTCTTTGGGGAAATGCCTATTTAGTTCAATGTCTCCTTTGTGGCTTGTGCCTTTGCCTCTGGAGAGCTCAGTCTCTTTCCCTCCCCCCACCTAAATTATTCCCGTCCTAGAAAGAAAGATTTAAATCCACTTTTTCCATTAAATATAGCTGCTTAACAGATCTCACATAATTATTTTCTTCTCTGGACTATATATATATAAACTATATGTATATATATATATAAACTATGTATACATACATGTAATATATATTCATTTCAGAAAACAGCCTGCAACTCTAAAACTTAGCCCCATGAGTCACTACTGTCTTTGGCTCTGGTAAATATTTAGTATTTCCAAGATACACTGTCTTCATATCCTACAAGATTATTGTCAGGATTAAAATTAATAGGATAGCACATAAAATTCATTTTGCATAAAAGACATAGAACATTCATGTCAACTGTACTTAAAATGGAATTCAAGTAAATTTTATTCAGATATTTCAGTTGAAGCAGATTGAAGTATTTAATGAAGGTCCTATAGGTCTTTGTAGTCTACACTAGTTCAGTTTAGTCACTCAGTCATGTCCAACTCTTTGCAACCTCATGGACTGCAGCAGGCCAGGCTTTCCTGTCCATCACCAACTCCCAGAGCTTGCTCAAACTCATGTCCATTGAGCAGGTGATCCAAACCAACCATCTCATCCTCTCTGTCATCTCTTTCTCCTCCTGCCTTCAATCTTGTTCAGCATCAGAGTCTCTTCCAGTGAGTGAGTTCTTCACATCAGATGACCAAAGTATTGGAGCTTCAGCTTTAGCATCTGTCCTTCCAATGAATATTCAGGCATGATTTCCTTTAGGATTGACTGGTTTAATCGCCTTGCAGTCCAAAGGACTTAAGAGTCTTCTCCAACACCACAGTTCAAAAGCATCAATTCTTCAGTGCTCAGCTTTCTTTATGGTTCAGCTCTCATATCATTTGTCAGCAAAACGATGTCTCTGCTTTTCTTTTGTTAAGTAATTTATTCATTTTAATTGGAGGCTAATGACTTTACAATATTGTGGTGGTTTTCGCCATATATCAAAATAAATCAGCCATTGGTGATGTCTCTGCTTTTCAGTACACTGTCTAGGCTGGTCATAGCTTTTCTTCCAAGGAGCAAGCGTCTTTTAATTTCATGGCTGTAGTCACCACGCACAGTGATTTTGGAGCCCAAAAAAATAGTCTGTCACTGTCTCCATTTTGTCCCCATCTATTTGCCATGAAGTGATGGGACCAGATGCCTGATCTTTGTTTCTCGAATGCTGAATTTTAAGCCAGCTTTTTCATGCTCCTCTTTCACTATCATCAAGAGGCTCTTTAGTTCCTCTTTCAGCTCAGTTCAGTTCAGTCACTCAGTCATGTCCAACTCTTTGTGACCCCATGAATCGCAGCACGCCAGGCCTCCCTGTTCATCACCAACTCTCGGAGTTCACCCAGACTCATGTCCATCGAGTCAGAGATGCTATCCAGCCATTTCATCCTCTGTCGTCCCCTTCTCCTCCTGCCCCCAATCCCTCCCTGCATCAGAGTCTTTTCCAATGAGTCAACTCTTCACATGAGGTGGCCAAAGTACTTTCTGCCATTAAAGTGGTATCATCTGCATATCTGAGATTATTGATATTTCTCGCAGCAATCTTGATTCCAGTTTTTGATCATCCAACCTTGCAGTTTGCATGATGTACTCCGCATATAAGTTAAATAAGCAGAGTGACAATATACAGCCTTGACGTACTCCTTTTCCTATTTGGAGCCAGTCTGTTGTTCCATGTCCAGTTCTAACTGTTGCTTCCTGACCTGCATACAGATTTCTCAAGAGACAGGTCAGGTGGTCTGGTATTCACATCACTTTCAGAATTTTCCACAATTTATTGTGATCCACACAGTCAAAAGCTTTGGCATAGTCAATAAAGCAGAAGTAGCTTTTTTTTTCTGGAACTTTTTTGCTTTTTCTGTGATTAACTATGTAGTCTACATGGTATACACTTTATGCTTCTGTAATTATTATTCTGCAGCTACATAATTAAACCCAAAACTTTTAAACATCAAGACAAGCTAAAGTTGATGTGAAAATGATTGTTTTAATAAAGGACAGTAAAATAATCTAAGTAGAGTTTTTCAAAATTCCTAGGAAGTTCAGTTCAGTTCAGTCACTCACTCGTGTCCAACTCTTTGCGACCCCATGATTCGCAGCACGCCAGGCCTCCCTGTCCATCACCATCTCCCCAAGTTCACTCAGACTCACGTTCATCGAGTCCGTGATGCCATCCAGCCATCTCATCCTCGGTCGTTCCCTTCTCCTCCTGCCCCCAATCCCTCCCAGCATCAGAGTCTTTTCCAGTGAGTCAACTCTTCGCATTAGGTGGCCAAAATACTGAAGTTTCAGCTTTAGCATCATTCCTTCCAAAGAAATCTCAGGATTGATCTCCTTCAGAATGGACTGGTTGGATCTCCTTGCAGTCCAAGGGACTCTTAAGAGTCTCTCCAACACCACAGTTCAAAAGCATCAATTCTTTGGCGCTTAGGCTTCTTCACAGTCCAACTCTCACATCCATACATGACCACAGGAAAAACTATATCCTTGACTAGACAGACCTTAGTCAGCAAAGTAATGTCTCTGCTTTTGAATATACTATCTAGGTTGGTCATAACTTTTCTTCCAAGGAGTAAGCGTCTTCCAATGTCATGGCTGCAGTCACCATCTGCAGTGATTTTGCAGCCCCCAAAAATAAAGTCTGACACTGTTTCCCCATCCATTTCCCATGAAGTGATGGGACCAGATAGCATGATCTTTGTTTTCTGAATGTTGAGCTTTAAGCCAACGTTTTCACTCTCCTCTTTCACTTTCATCAAGAGGCTTTTTAGCTCCTCTTCACTTTCTGCCATAAGGGTGGTGTCATCTGCATATCTGAGGTTATTGTTATTTCTCCCAGCAATCTTGATTCCAGCTTGTGTTTCTTCCAGTCCTAGGAAGTTAGTATTTCAATAAAATAGTCACATCCAACTCCAAGAATTTTAAGTATTTCTCATGACACCAAACTGCAGAAACTACTATAATGCATGTTTGAATTTTGCTATAAACTATAATTGTCTTCAGAAACCTGAAAGTTTCTGATTTTTCCTAAGGACATGATGCTCCGGTTCATCTCTCTGCTATACTAGAACTCACTCATAAGATTAAACTTCTAGTGAGTCAGAACCATGTTTTAATGCATTTGTCAGACTGTTCTTTGCTAAACATATACAGAGAAATGTATGAAGAGGCTTTAGTTAATAAACAGATGACTAAGTTTAAAAACTACACAATTACAGTCACATTTTTAAACAAATACCAGGCTTTATTATGTTTTACTCTTTGCTATTTGGATCTTTCTTAAGTCAGAAGATGGTTGCATGAAGCAGAACACTCTGTGAGTTTGCTATTAAGACTTCTATAGAGGAATCATCCAAGTGAAAAATTGAACCATCTTCTTACTGTCACATGATTTTTATTAGCTGCTAACCTACATTGCCTTAAATACATGGCACTGCCACACATTTCCTTTCCTCTTTCTCTCAAAAATTCAGCTTTTTCTAAGCATTAAATGGTATTTATTGAAAGTAAAGCCCTAACTTGAGAACTTTGGCCAGCATGAAAACTATGGCAGGAGAACATTGGCTAACCTGGTGCCAGTCCCATGCACCCTGCTTCCAGAACTGAAAGCTCAGTGTTCAACAGCTAATGAGGACCAAATTCAAAATACCTGGACAAGGCACCAGAAAGATATTACATGATTCTGATCAGAATTTCTAAATAATATTTTAACTGTACAACTAATATTAATAAGAATGTAAAATTGAGGCTGCTATATGAATATCTTTGGTGCATTCAAAAGCAAAAGTATCAGAATATCAGTTAATGAAGAAGATGAAGAGCTTAAGTTTTGGGTATATGATATATATTACATTTTTAAATATTCAAAATCCGTTTCTGCTGGTACAGGGAAATAAGAATTTTCAAGAAAAAATTTTACATGTTACTAAACAGCATTTTTAGATTGTTTAGCTATTCACCAAACATTTATTAAAGCACCTATAACCTTCAAGGTGCTGTGTTACATGGCCAATGGCAAGTATTATAGACAATGACCCTGCTCTTGGACTTGCTGTATATCAGGAAAATAAATTTTAGTGACTGATATTACAAAAGAATAAACACTAAGTGTTGTAGAAATAAATAACAGGGAAGCATAACATACTTGTTATCCTTTGCTAATTAAATCAGCTGTAAAACACTTTTAGGTAAGTTTTGACACATATCCTAGGAAGGAAGGCACAACCATCAGTGGGAAGGATGGCATACAACTTTGGTCAGACAAAATGTCCAAATCAAATCTGGTAATCAATATGCTAGAAGTAGTTTCAGGCAGCACATTAAGAGATTTAGGGTTGTCAGAAAGCAAACTCAGACAGGAGAAGAGAGACTATACATTCATTTTGTTAATGTCAACTGAGGATTAAGTGACACATTCAGTGAAAATATCCATGTGAAATTTGGGGTTGGGTGCATCCATGCTGCTGCTAAGTCACTTCAGTCGTGTCCGACTCCATGCGACCCCATAGACGGCAGCCCACCAGGCTCTGCCGTCCCTGGGATTCTCCAGGCAAGAACACTGGAGTGGGTTGCCATTTCCTTCTCCAATGCACAAAAGTGAAAAGTGAAAGTGAAGTGGCTTAGTCGTGTTCGACTCTCAGCAACCCCATGGACTGCAGCCCACCAGGCTCCTCCGTCCATGGGATTTTCCAGGCAAGAGCACTGGAGTGGGGTGTCATTGCCTTCTCCAGGTGCATCCATAATAAGGCTTAAAAGAAGGTTGGAAATCAGGATATAAATTTAGAAATACTGTGAACAAATAAGTAATGAGGTCACTGGTGATTATAAGAGACGAATACAAAGAAAAAGGAAAGCTGAAGATAGCTCTTATATAAGAACTACAAAAGGAAAAGGACATAATATTTTCAGGTAAAAGTCTCTTATACCTAACGTGCTCCTACTGAATATGCATTATCATAATTTTAGGATACTACTTCTCTATTCAGTAATCATCAAAGTTTAAAAGTGGTGGCTCAGACGGTAAAGCGTCTGTCTACAATGCAGGAGACCCGGGTTTGATCCCTGGGTCGGGAAGATCCTTGAGAAGGAAATGGCAATCCACTCCAGTACTATTGCCGGGAAAATCCCATGGACAGAGAAGCCTGGTAGGCTACAGTCCATAGGGTCGCAGAGTCAGACACGACTAAGTGATATCACTTACTCACTTAAACATCAGTTTAAAAAAACAATATCTCTGTTTCATAATAAATGCTATTTCAAACTCTAAAAGTAAATTCTGGTAAATACCTATCAATCAAGTTTATAGAAAAGACATACATACAAATAAATATATCCTATATGTTTACAGAAATAGCATGATAGCATTGAAAAATTCACAAGACTTGGTCCAACTGGCTGCACAGCCCGTTTTTTCTATTTCAAACTACCAATAAACAGTTTAGTTTGAAAAATGAATATCAAAAGTGAATACATGGTGTATCACATTGATTGACTTCTGTATATTGAAGAATCCTTGCATCCCTGGAATAAACCCAACATGATCATGGTGTATGAGCTTTTGTTGCTGAATTCTGTTTGCTAAAATTTTGTTGAGGATTTTGGCATCTGTGTTCATTTGTGATATTGGCCTGTAGTTTTCCTTTTTTGTGTTGTCTGTCTGGTTTTGGTATCAGTGTGATGGTGGCCCCGTAGAATGTGTTTGGAAGTGTTCCTTCCTCTGACATTTTTTCAAAGAGTTTTAGAAGGATAAGCATTAACTCTTCTCTAAATGTTTGATAGAATTCTCCTGTGAAGCCATCTAGTCCTGGGCTCTTGTTTTGGGAGATTTTTGATCACAGTTTCAATTTCAGTGTTTGTAACTGGGTTGTTCAAAATTTCTATTTCTCCCTGGTTCAATCTTGGAATGTTGAACTTTTCTAAAAATCTGTCCATTTCTTCCAGGTTATCCATTTTATTGCCATATAGTTGTTCATAAGTCTTTCATAATCCTTTTAGTTCTGCATTGTCTATTGTAACCTCTGTTTTTTTCATTTCTAATTTTGTTGATTTGATTCTTCTATCTTTTTCCTTGATGAGTGTGACTAAAGGCTTGTCAATTTTGTGTATCTTCTCAAAGAACCAGCTTTCAGTTTTATTAATCTTTACTATTGTTTCTTTCATTTCCTTTTCACTTAATTCTGCTCTGACCTTTATGACTTCTTTCCTTCTGCTAATTTTGGGCGGGTTTTGTTCTTCTTATTCCAGTTGTTTTAGGTGTAAATTTAGGTTGCCTATTTGATGCTTTTCTTGTTTCTTGAGGTATGACTGTATTGCTATAAATTTCCCTTGTAGAACTGCTTTTGCTGTAACCCATAGGTTTTGAGTTGTTGTGTTTTCATTGTCATTTGTTTCTAGAAATTTTTTATTTCCCTTTTGATTTCTTCAGTAAACTGTTGGTTATTTAGAAATGTATTGTTTAATCCCCATGTGTTTGTGTTTTTTACAGTTTTTTTCTTACAATTGATATCCAGTCTCATAGCATTGTGGTCAGAGAAGATGTTTGATATGAT
Source organism: Nanger dama (assembly GCA_917880005.1). NCBI lineage: Eukaryota > Metazoa > Chordata > Mammalia > Artiodactyla > Bovidae > Nanger > Nanger dama. The sequence continues at coordinate 100,282,966 of CAKJTW010000001.1, forward strand.
TTTGATTTTCTTAAATTTACTGTGGCTTGATCTGTAACCCAAGATCTGGTCTATCCTGGAGAATGTGACACACCATATTAACAAATTGAAAGATAAAAACCACATATGATAATCTCAATAGATGCTGAAAAAGCCTTTGGCAAAATTCAGCATCCATTTATGATTAAAACTCTTCAAAAAATGGGAATTGAAAGAATCTACCTCAAAATAGTAAAGGCCATGTATGAAAAGCCTACAGCAAACAGTATTAACAGTGAAAAAGTGAAAACATTCCCCCTAAGATCAGGAAAAGATAAGTGTGTCCACTTTCACCAGTATTATTCAACATAGTTCTAGAGGTCTTAGCTACAGCAATCAGAGAAGAAAAAATAAATTAATTAAAGGAATCCAGATTGGAAAAGGAGAAGTAAAACTCTCACTGTTTACAGATGACATGATACTGTACCTAGAAAACCCTAAAGATAGTATCAGAAAATTACTAGAGCTAATCAGTGAATTTAGCAAAGTTGCAGGATACAAAATCAATACACAGAAATCACTTGCATTTCTATATACTAACCATGAAAAATCAGAAAGAGTAATTAAGGAATCTATCCCATTAACCATTGCAACAAAAAGAATTAAATATCTAGGAATAAACTTGCCTAAGGAGACAAAAGAACTGTATGCAGAAAATTATAAGACACTAATGAAAGAAATCAAAGATGATGAAAACAAATAGAGAGATATTCCATGTTCCTGAATGGGAAGAATCAATATTGTGAAAATGACTATATTACCAAATGCAATCTACAGATTTAATGCAATCCCTATCAAACTACCAATGACATTTTTCACAGAGCTAGAACAAAAATTTCACATTCCATACAGAAACACAAAAGAACCCAAATAGCCAAAGCAGTCTTAAAAAGGAAAATGGAGCTGGAGGAATCAACCATCCTGACTTCAGATAATACTACAAAGCTACAGTCATCAAGACAGTATGGTATTGGCACAAAAACAGAAATATAGCCCAATGGAACAAGATAGAAAGCCCAGAAATAAACCCATGCACCTATGCATTCCTTATTTTTGACTAGGAGGTAAGAATATACAATGGGGCAAAGACAATCTCTCCAATAAATAGTGCCAGGAAAACTGGTCAGCTACATGTAAAAGAATGAAATTAAAATACTTCCTAACACCACACACAAATATAACCTCAAAATGGATTAAAGACCTAAATGTAAGACCAGAAAATATAAAACTCTTAGAGGAAAACATAGGCAGAACACTCAATGATACAAATCAAAGCAAGATCCTCTATGATCCACCTCCTAGAGTAACAGAAATAAAAACAAATCAAGTGGGACCTGATTAAATTTAAAAGCCTTTGCACACCAAAGGAAACTAAAAGCAAGGTGAGAAGACAACCCTCAGGACGGGAGAAAATAATAGCAAATGAAACAACTGACAAAGGATTAATTTCCAAAATATACAAGCAGCTCATACAGCTCAATGCCAGAAAAACAAGCAACCCAATCCAAAAGTGGGGAAAACCTAAATGGACATTTCTCCAAAGAAGACATACAGATGGCTAACAAACATATGAAAAACTGCTCAACATTTCTCATTATTAGAGAAATGCAAATCAAAACTACTGAGATATCATCTCACACCAGTCAGAATGGCCATCATCAAATAGTCTGCAAATAATAAATGCTGCAGAGGGTGTGGAGAAAAAGGAATGCTCTTGCACTGTTGGGGAGAATGTAAATTGATACAGCCACTATGAAAGATAGTATCAGTTCAGTCACTCAGTCATGTCGGACTCTTTGCGACCCCATGAATCCCAGCACGCCAGGCCTCCCTGTCCATCACCATCTCCTGGAGTTCATTCAGACTCACGTCCATCCAGTCAGTGATGCCATCCAGCCATCTCATCCTCGGTCGTCCCCTTCTCCTCCTGCCCCCAATCCCTCCCAGCATCATAGTCTTTTCCAATGAGTCAACTCTTCGCATGAGGTGGCCAAAGTACTGGAGTTTCAGCTTTAGCATCATTTCTTCCAAAGAAATCCCAGGGCTGATCTCCTTCAGAATGGACTGGTTGGATCTCCTTGCAGTCCAAGGGACTCTCAAGAGTTTTCTCCAACACCACAGTTCAAAAGCATCAATTCTTCAGCGCTCAGCTTTCTTCACAGTCCAACTCTCATATCCATACATGACCACTGGAAAAACCATAGCCTTGACTAGACGGATCTTAGTCGGCAAAGTAATGTCTCTGCTTTTGAACATGCTGTCTAGGTTGGTCATAACTTTCCTTCCAAGGAGTAAGCGTCTTTCAATTTCATGGCTGCAGTCACCATCTTCAGTGATTTTGGAGCCCCCAGAAATAAAGTCTGACACTGTTTCCCCCTCTATTTCCCATGAAGTGATGGGACCGGATGCCATGATCTTCGTTTTCTGAATGTTGAGCTTTAAGCCAACTTTTTCACTTTCGTCTTTCACTTTCATCAAGAGGCTTATGAGTTCCTCTTCACTTTTTGCCATAAGGGTGGTGTCATCTGCATATCTGAGGTTATTGATAGTTCTCCTGGCAATCTTGATTCCAGCTTGTGTTTCTTCCAGTCCAGCATTTCTCATGATGTACTCTGCATATAAGTTAAATATAGTCCTTAAAAAACTAGAAATGAAACCACCATATAACCCCACAGTCCCACTCCTAGGCATATACCCTGAGGAAACCAAAATTGAAAAAGACACATGGATCCCAATGCTCACTGCAGCACTGTTTACAATACCTAGAACATGGAAGCAACCTAGATGCCCATCGACAAATGAATGGATAAATAAGTAATGGTACATATACACAATGGAATATTACTCAGCCATAAAAAGAATGCCTTTGAGTCAGTTCTAATGAGGTGGATGAACCTAGAAGCTATTATACGGAGTGAAGTAAGTCAGAAAGAGAAAAGATCAATATCATATTCTAACACATATATATGGAATCTGGAGAAATGGTACTGAAGAATTTACTTACAGGGAAGCAGTAGAGAAACAAACATAGAGAACTGACTTATGGACATGGGGAGGGGGAGGAGAAGGTAAGATGTAGGAGAGAGTAACATGGAAATTTACATTACCGTGTGTAAAATAGATAGCCAATAAGAATTTGCTGTATGGCTCAGGAAACTCAAACAGGGGCTCTATATTAACCTAGAGGGGTGAGATGGGGAGGGAGATGGGAGGGAGGTTCAAAGGGAGGAGATATATGTATACCTATGGCTGATTCATGTTGAGGTTTGACAGAAAACAACAAAATTCTGTAAAGCAATTATCGTTCAGTAAAATTTAAGAAATACAATGAATATAAGAGGAAAAGTACATAAAAGAAGAAAATAAAGAATATATTGAAAATTGCCTACAGTTATACTAATAGCAAATGTAATCTAACTTTACAATAAATTATGAAATGCATAGACAGTAGGGTGAACACTGTTCTCTGGGAGCACTTTGTGTGATCCTTAGATGTATCCAGACTGAGCACATGGCAGAGACTCAGCTATGACTTTATTGCAAAACAGTCAAGCTCATAATCATAGCAGAATTTAATATCTTTTGCTACATTTTGACAAATATTGCTTGGTATATATTTTATAAAAATTCTGGTCTTGTAGATTGAATAAGAATGTGTACAATCACATTCTCAAAGCTTTACACATTGCCCACTTGCCCAAAATCCCAGAGACCCCAAATCTTCAATGATCACTAAGCCTTAGTCTCATCATTTGTTTTAAAATGATCAGAACGCCATAAAATTTTGAATATTGGAGAAAAATCAACTCCCTAGGTAACTATTAAGAAGTGCTTCATCATCTTCACATAGTTGATCTACTAGCTTTTCATACTTTTTTCATGAAAAGAAAGAAATAAGAAAGCAGAATGATACATAATGACAGGTAAAATGTATGAATCTGTCCACTTTTACTACTCCCAACAATTTTTAATCCAATTTATTTGTACTTCCTTAATCTTGTGTTTAATATTTCATTTTAATTATTATTTAGAGGTTATTTGATAAGTAATTAATTAATTCTTTAGGAGTCCCTCTAACCATGTCAGATTGATGATTGCTTCAAAATATTGTTGTTTCCTTTCACTAAATGCTTGTCATTGCATTTGTAGTGTGTAAGCTTTATGTCTAGGTAAAAAATTATGTTAACATTCACCCATATAAATTGCTGCAAAAGAAAATTTTTTAGATAATATATGAAACAATATATAAATCCATTTAGAAAAGTGTATATGCATTTGATTAACTCTGAGACTGACCGTTCTTAACTTCCAGTCAACACAAACTACTCCTATCTAAAGAGTAAAACTGACATTGTATTGTCCTTCCTTAGGTTTTCAAATTCACTTAAGATAGTACATTTAAATAAAACCACTGTTTTAATTTTTTTCTGTTAATATAATCACTTGGAGCTCCTCAATCACAGATTTCTTTTTAATCGTGTCTTACACTGATAAAACCTAAAAGTGGCCAGTGACATTGAATGTTCCATTGATTTAGAAGTTGAATTAATTATTTCAATCCAAGATCTAGCCTGAAGCACATTTTTAATGAATGAGCAAAAGTTATAGGGGTAGAGGGGAATTATCTTGATTCCGAATGGTTCACTTTTATAACTTTAAATAGAATGGCAAATAGTGTTGTCTTAATAAGTTTAATATGCTTTTTAAAAAAATATTATGAGCACTTTAATGGGGGTGCAGAAGTAAGTAAAAGGTCTTAAAGACAGTAATCTTCCAGAATATAGTTTTAACAAATATCAGACTACAGAAAGGCAAAGAAACAGATTTACTAATCATAGTTAAAATATAAATATTTTTTCAAGGAGCTTATTTTAATTACACCTCCAGTTTCCCTGAAAGACCTCATGAAAGGTAGTTGTGTGCAGAAGACTCATAGCCTCCTGACTTTCTAGGCTCACAGTCATTGCTCAAGGGCTTTATCTATTAATAGCCACTTTAGTTATTCTCATTACATCTTCCCAAAGTTGGATTCTGCCAGCAATCTCGATCTGTTGTGGGTCGCCCAAGGACAATGGCACTATTAATTGCTAAGTGATCTGAAAAACAATTGGAGAGCCCCCAGGCTCAAGTAGAAAAGAACAGTCAGAACCGCTAGCCTAATCAGACACGGTTGCACTAGCCTGTGGACCAGCTGGACTCAGAAATGTCCTCCACATCTGTCACTTTCCCATTTCTCACAATAAGCACATGCCAAGCCTTATAATTGGAAAAGTTTGTTTTCTAGGTCTTTGTACATATGTGTGAGCAAGAATCATATTAGTTTTGTCAGGGAGTTTGTAATTTCCTCAGTTCAGTCTTGTCACAACAAAAATTTGAAGTGACAGCTGGACCCCTGTTACAGCCCCATGTAATTTCCTCAGATGGACCAGTGTTACAGTTCCATGTTACAGCTGTTTTATTTAGAAAGCAAAGGAAAATACATCCTCGAGGCATGAGGGCAGGCCAACCTAAAAGATGCAAAGAGAAGAGAAGCATCCAGCCCAATTTTGGCTCCTCTTTTATATGTTTTTTCTCTTTTCCCTGAACCTGCCCTGTGTAAAATGGGCTAGCCAGGAAGGCTATTTGTTTTACCTGAGGTTCTCACTCAGGTCCTCCGACCTTCCTTTGTTCAATTTCTGCAGACTTCCCTTTCTTTGTCTTTTAGCCACTGCCATTCAGGACTCCTTTTTCCAATTCTAAATACCTGAAGACCTACAAGACCTTTTAGAACTAACACCCAAAAAGATGCCCTTTACATTATAGGGGACTGGGATGCAAAGTAGGAAATCAAGAAACACCTGGAATAACAGGAAAATTTGGCCTTGAAATACAGAATGAAGTAGGGCAAAGGCTAATAGAGTTTTGCCAAGAAAATGCATTGGTCATAGCAAACACCCTCTTCCAACAACACAAGAGAAGGCTCTACACATGGACATCACCAGATGGTCAACACTGAAATCAGATTAATTATATTCTTTGCAGCCAAACATGGAGAAGCTCTATACAGTCAGCAAAAATAAGACTGGGAGCTGACTGTGGCTCAGATCATGAACTCTTTATTGCAAAACTCAGATTTAAATTGAAGAAAGTAGGGAAAACCACTAGACAATGCAGGCACAACCTAAATCAAATCCCTTATGATTATACGGTGGAAGTGAGAAATAGATTTAAGAGCCTAGATCTGATTGATAGAGTGCCTGATGAACTATAGAATGAGGTTCGTGACATTGTACAGGAGACAGGGATCAAGATCATCCCCATGGAAAAGAAATGCAAAGAAGCAAAATGGCTATCTGAGGAGGCCTTACAAATAGCTGTGAAAAGAAGAGAGACGAAAAGCAAAGGAGAAGAGGAAAGATATAAGCATCTGAATGCAGAGTTCCAGAGAATAGCAAGAGGAGATAAGAAAGCCTTCCTCAGTGATCAATGCAAAGAAATAGAGGGAAACAACAGAATGGGAAAGACTAGAGATCTCTTCAAGAAAATTAGAGATACCAAGGGAACATTTCATGTAAAGATGGGCTCAATAAAGGACAGAAATGGTCTGGACCTAACAGAAGCAGAAGACACAAAGAAGAGGTGGCAAGAATACACAGGAAAAGTGTACAAAAAGATCTTCAAGACCCAGATAATCATGATGGTGTGATCACTCATCTAGAGCCAGACATTCTGGAATGTGAAGTCAAGTGGGCCTTAGAAAGCATCACTATGAACAAAGCTAGTGGAGGTGACAGGATTTCAGTTGACTTATTTCAAATCCTGAAAGTTGATGCTGTGAAGGTGCTGCACTCAATATTCCAGCAAATTTGGAAAACCCAGTAGTGGTCACAGGTCTGGAAAGGGTCAGTTCTCATTCCAATTCCAAAGAAAGGCAGTGCCAAAGAATGCTCAAACTACCACACAATTGCACTCATCTCACATGCTAGTAAAGAAATGCTCAAAATTCTCCAAGCCAGGCTTCAGCAATACATGAACCATATACTTCCAGATGTTTAAGCTGGTTTTAGAAAAGGCAGAGGAACCAGAGATCAAATTGCCAACCTCTGCTGGATTATTGAAAAAGCAAGAGAGTTCCAGAAAAACATCTATTTCTGCTCTATTGACTATGCCAAAGCCTTTGACTGTGTGGGTCACAACAAACTGTGGAAAATTCTGAAAGAGATGGGCATACCAGACCACCTGACCTGCCTCTCGAGAAACCTATATGCAGGTCAGGAAGCAACAGTTACAACTGGACATGGAACAACAGACTGGTTCTAAATAGGAAAAAGAGTATGTCAAGGGTGTATATTGTCACACTGCTTATTTAACTTATATGCAGAGTACATCATGAGAAACACTGGGCTGGAAGAAGCACAAGTTGGAGTTCAAGATTGCTGGGAGAAATGTCAATAACCTCAGATATGCAGATGACACCACCCTTATGGCAGAAAGTGAAAAGGAACTAAAGAGCTTCTTGATGAAAGTGAAAGAGGAGAATGAAAAAGCTGGCTTAAATCTCAACATTCAGAAAACAAAGATCATGGCATCCAGTCCCATCACTTCATGGGAAATAGATGGGGAAACAGTGGAAACAGTATCAAGACTTTATTTTGGGGGCTCCAAAATCACTGCAGATGGTGATTCAGCCATGAAATTAAAAGATGCTTACTCCTTGGAAGGAAAGTTATGACCAATTTAGATAGCATATTCAAAAACAGAGACATTACTTTGCCAGCAAAGGTCCATCTAGTTAAGGCTATGGTTTTTCCAATAGTCATGTATCGATGTGAGAGTTGGACTGTGAAGAAAGCTGAGTGCTGAAGAATTGATGCTTTTGAACTGTGGTGTTGGAGAAAACTCTTGAGAGTCTCTTGGACTGCAAGGAGATCCAACCAGTCCATTCTGAAGATCAGCTCTGGGATTTCTTTGGAAGGAATGATGCTAAAGCTGAAACTCCAGTACTTTGGCCACTTCATGCGAAGAGTTGACTCACTGGAAAAGACTCTGATGCTGGGAGGGATTGGGGGCAGGAGGAGAAGGGGACGACCGAGGATGAGATGGCTGGATGGCATCAACAACTCAATGGACGTGAGTTTGCATGAACTCCCGGAGTTGGTGATGGACAGGGAGGCCTGAAGTCCTGCAATTCATGGGGTCGTGTAGAGTCAGACTCGACTGAGTGACTTAACTGAACTGAACTGAATATCTGTTAAAGCCCTTTCCATCACACAAGTTTACCACTAATTAAGTTACTATCTTTGTCCTTTTCCTTTTCTTAACTTTATTAGAATTATATCAACTCATAAAAATAGAGACACAATAATATTATGGTCCCACATATATAAGCAGCCATTGCCATCTCTCTCAACAGATTATTTTAAAGTAAACCACATACATTGCTTCCCTGGTGGCTCTGATGGTAAAGCAACTGCCAGCAATGCAGGATACCCAGGTATGATCCCTGGACCAGGAAGATCATCTGGAGGAGGAAACGGCAACCCACTCCAGTACTCTTGCCTGGAAAATTCCATGGATGGAGGAGACCGGTGGGCTACAGTCCATGAGGTCACAAAGAGTTGAACAGGACTGAGTGACTTCACTTTCACTTTCATACACATTGCGGCATTCCACTGTAAATAGGTATTCCCAAAATATCATTATCACACATAAGTAAAATAAATATAATTCCTCAATTTCATTTGATACACGTCTAACAAGTTTCAAGTTTCCCTAATAATTGTTTTTATGATTGGCTTCTTCAAATCAGAATTGAAAAAAGATATACAGTTTTCTTCTTGCAATAGCCTTCTTTAATACCCAACAAATCTTCTAGATCTTCGGTCTTTCCACTATACTACTTACTTTATTAAGAACTTGAATTTTCCCATTTCCTCAATTCACACTTTCAACAGTCCATTTGTTCTAATACAAGAATGGCCAATACTCTTCTCTTATGATTATTAGACTATATTGCTATGCAGTTGGAACCCAATATATTTAGGCTGGGAGTATGTCCTATTACTGCTAGAGTGAATAGTAATGTGTTATTTGATGATTATTCTTAACCATTACTTAAAGAGTTATAGATCTTTTATGCACACTGGTCAATTATTTATCTTCCTAGATCAAACCCACAAGTCTATCAAGATAAGATGATTCACTGAGGCTCTAGTATTTTTGCTTCAATAAAAGTATTTGTAGTAATTTAGGTGCTCAAGAACAAATAAGAAAATATTAATTTAATTGATCCAGCCAGTTCAGAGATAATTGCAGTTGTCATTTTGCTATAATTTATTTTCATGGGGCTTTCCAGGTGGCGCAGTGGTAAAGAATCTGCCTACCAAGCAGGAGACATGGGTTCTATCCCTGGATCAAGAAGATCCCATGGTGTAGGAAATGGCAACCCACTCCTCCAGTATTCTCACCTGAAGAATTCCATTGACAGAGGAACCTGGCAGGCTACAGTCCATGTGTTGTATAGAGTTGGACATGACTGAACAATTGAGCACAGCACATTTTCTTTCTTATGTACTTGCAAAAGAAATGGAGAGAGATGTATGGTGAAAAAAATACTGAAGAATTATAGTATCTAAGGGGGCAAGCTCTAGATTCAGATAGAACTAATTCAAATCCCATTTCTGCTAGCTTCTTGACCTTCAAATCTTAATTTTTCTGATGTTTCCTCACTCCAATAAGTGAAAATAATGTTTCTATTATTGGTTGTTTAAATAAACGTTGTATGGCAATTAAGAATATTGGTCCATTCGATATACTGCATAGATTTGAATCTAAACTTAATCATTTACAAACTGGACAATTATTTATGCCTTCCAAGTGTGAATTTCCTCATATGTAAAATAAAACTGATAATAAGATAAAATGGACATGTTATTGATAATTTGAGAAAGACTGTGACATTTTTTAAACTATTAAAAGAACTTTTAAGAGTATTTTCATTTGAAATGTATACTCCTGTTACCAAATATCAAATACTTTAATAGCTATGCTTTAACCATATATTTAATAGTGGAAAAATATTCAATATGTATGGAACCTAATGATACAAAGAGCTCTTCTTGCTAACTCTGTTCACTTAATTTATAGCTGATTATTTTTAGCCAAACTAGTGATCCATTTGACCTTCTATAATATAGCTGATGATAATTATTTAGTGTTAAGGATGCCCCTGTCATCATGTAAAATAAATATATATCATTGAGGTCCTAACTTGTGGATATTAAAGTATTTCTCTTCATTTTTGAAGCTATTTAGATTGAAATAAAATATCTGAGATTTTACGCAACTTATACCACTTTCAGACTTAAATGTCCCATTTTTGTCCCTCCAGAAGAGAGAACCAAGAAGCCTACAACAAACAAATTCTTCATTTTTTTTAATATAAGGAGCCAAAAGATTCCCTTTGGGTCAGAAATAAATTTTTCCATAATCCACAAGAATATTCCTTCTGTCTGCTCTAACTGGAAAAAAAATTATCAGATTCTTGAAACAAAAATAGACACTTATTTTTAGGGTTTTAATCTATGTAATTGTTTCTATATTAATATATTTCTATAAATAACCATTATTTCAAATAATTTTAGATGTGATCTGGAAGAATGAAATAGTTTACTTATAAAAGGATAACCCTTCAAGAAAGGAGTTTAAATACACTCAAGTTTGTTGTTGTTTTAATGCAACTTCAGAAAGCAATTCAGTATTCCAGGAAAGAGAATTCAGGTAGTCCCTTGGGAGGAACCCGGATATGACACCTTCAGTTTCCACCTGGATGGTTCCATTAACACATCTGAAACACAGGAGCCTCCTAAGAGACTTGGTGCAGCATTTGGTCTTGCCAACTTATTCTTTCTATATGACAGTCACATTTTGAGATCCAGGCCTGGGATTTGTTTGAGCTACAACATATTAGTTATAGTAACTGTGAAATAATAAAGAATGGACTTTAGAGTAATTAAAATGTGTAATATAATTAATAAATCCAAAATACTTCTAAAGGAAATTAAAAGCCTGGTGGCTTGAAATTAAAGCAAGCACTGTCCCAGACAAGCATCTATACATGTAGAACTGAGCTGTGCAACGAGCTCATGCGAAAGAGAGATGTTAGGCAGTGGAGAGGAAGTCAAGAGAAAAGTCTGCTTTGTGGAATTAGCCAGGTCAGTGAGAAACCTCAAGAGAGAGTGGGAAAAGCAGATGGTTCATATGGCTATCCTAACAGCAGGAATACAACATCTAAAAGTCAAACTGATACTATGCTCTTCCTCTCTTGATTCAGTCCAAACTGTCCAGGCATTTTTTGACATCACTGAGATGCATATGCACAAAGTCTATGGAAAATATTACAAGACCTTCTTTCCCCATCCACAAGAAAAAGACTAGAAATTTTTCATTAGAAAACAGCTATTCTGACAATAAGAAAATTCACATTTATTTTCAAAGACATGTACAACTTACTGAATAATGGTATGTGAAATTTAGGATTTCCTAATTCATTTCACTTAATATAGATTGTTATGAGTTACCAAAGTTTTCAGCCTCGGACTAGGAAGTCTTTTCTTTTCTTTTTTTTTTTTTTTTTTGAGTCTTTTCCTTGTGGGAATGAAAAATGAAAACTTTTTAAAACTTTCTCTAAAATTAACACAGTCATTCTATGTTTAGTTCTGACATATACACAAAATGATGCCATTGTAGAATAATGGTCTACTCTTTATATGGCCCTATCATATAAAGTTTTCCCTCAGAGACTCTTTCTCACACTTCTCTGATCATAAAATAAATTTCTCTGAAGCATAGAAAAACAAGTTAAATATCTGCCTCATTGGCATTTGCTTAAGGACTTTATACCTGTGTGTAATAACTTCTACTTGTTTTTATTATGCTTCTGTTCATCTAAGCCACATATGACTCAAATTGCAGATCTACTCTGAAAAGCAGTATGATTTTGAATCTATGTATTACACACACACAAATAAAATCATGATCTATGTATCCATGTCTAGAAGTTAGAAAATGAATAGAAATTAAACTAAAATAAAGATAGAATAAAATATAAAGTAAAAAATGTAATTTTTATAAAGCAAATGTACAATAAATAAAATTTAAAACTGTTGGTATTATCTATACTTATAACTATATGTCAATGAATTTAAAATTTTACATGAACCAGAAAATTTTCCAGAAAAATTGTTTACCAAGAAATGAATAGAGAAAATATGTGATTCAGTAACTGTTACATATCTACTTAAGTCATTGTTTCAAAATCCTCAGACCCAAATTTCCTTACCAGAAAATTCTCCCAAATATTTAGTGATACCATACATAAAGTCTTCCAGAAAATAGAAGAAGAAGTAATTTTTAACTCATCTTCAGAATCCCTACAATCTTCATATAAAAATCTGATGAAGATATATTAAGAAAGGGAATCTATAGACCAATGGCTTTTATGAATAAGAAAGAAAAAAATTTTAAACAAGAATATTATCAAAGCAAGTCAAATAAAATAAATTAAAATTTCATACTTACATTGAGAGGTTTTTGTGACTAGGAAATCAATGACCACTAGAGAAATAAGAATATTTGTCTAAAATGATGATTGAGCCCAACTGAAATATGTTTCAAGTATAATCTGATGGTTTACACTTATAAATTAAGCAAGGGAACTCTGAAAAAAAAATCTGGACAAATATTGCCAATATTCTGGCCATATGTGCAACATATTTTCTGATGTAGCTTACCTCACCGTTCTTGTGACCATAAAAATAAAGATAATATATGTGTATATATGTGTGTACATATATATGTATATATATATAAAATAAAAGATGTACTCTGCAGAATTCTAGTGCAAATTTTCAAGATAATAAACACAATTTCTTTCCTAATTTAAAATAACCTTGTTAAATAAAGCTGTGTTACAATAAACGAAATAAAATCAGTATCTTTTTATTAAAAAAAAAAAAACACAACTGAAGTACATTTGGAGCTTCAACACTCCAAGAAGAAAACATACTGGAGTTCCCAAAATTTATCTAATCCTAGAACTACATCTCCTTTTTCTCTCATAGTGCAGTATCCTCTGAGGAATTCTGTTTTAAGTAAACTTTAAGTAACAGTGATGATTCAAAGAACCTTTTGAGGCAGGTACACCAAGTATTATACAAGTGTACAATATACAAATGAAGAAACTAAAGCTCAGAAAAGTAAAATCTATCTAAGGTCATTGGGCAGGCAAGAGGGAGAAAATCTACATACCTCACTTCCAATGTCTCATCTAGTTCATATGTAAGTCTAAGAGGCTATTTTCTTCATTTAGACTATGCCAATTCTGTCATATCCTTTAAAAATTTAATCATACTTCATCAACTCTTAGAAAGTACATTTTAAATACTTACTCCTCTTATCATAGCGTGCAAACAGTGAAAGGGAAGAGATGACTGACAAACTCCTATCCGTATGAAAGTAAAAGTCTCTCAGTCATGTCTGACTCTTTGCCATCCCATGGACTGTATAGGGCCACAATTCTCCAGGCCACAATACTGGAGTGGGTAGACTTTCCCTTTCTCCAGGGGATCTTCCCAAACCAGGGATAGAACCCAGGTCTCCCACATTGTGGATGGATTCTTTACCAGCTGGGTCACAAGGGAAGCCCCAGAATGCTGGATTAGGTAGCCTATCCCTTCTCAAGCAGATATTCCTGATCCAGGAATCAAACTGGGGTCTCCTGCATTGCAGGCAGATTCTTTACCAACTGAGGTACAGGAAAGCCCAAGCCTAACTGTATACTTAACTCCATTTTCTCACCTACAACACCAGATCACTGACAATGCTATGAAATATACCCAGCTTTCTGATCCCAGTTTTTCTTATCTATTTGAATCTTCCTGTATTCATTTCCTTTTATCTTTTGACTTTAAACATCTGCCTTGCCAATTTCCAACCATGGTTCAACCCATTTGTCTATCTTCTTTGTTCCTTTTCTCAGGCTATTCAGAATATACTGCAGTACATTTGATATTCTTATACAACTTTTTTGCTATGTTTTAAAAAAATACATTAATACAACAATCCCACTTCTTCCAGCTCTTTAATCACCTACTACTAGTAGAGTGTTCCAAACATAAGTTTCTAAGGTTACCCAGCAGATGTCCTTGTTTAATACTATGAGGAAATAGAAACCATCAGGAGCACATATTTTCAAACATCTACTCCATCTCAAGGTATATCAAAATTGTACTTACATTGGTTTCATTTGCTCTTTTCTCAAAGAAAACCATGACTCTCTTTTCCAATATTTATCTGTCTATCAATTATCATTATCCTACTCAACTCTTCTTAGAAGAGATGTTTATATTTTATACCTCCTTTTTCTCACTGCCATTCAATCTTTCACTCATCACAATTTACATGTCCTCTGATTATTCCACTCAAAGTGTTCTTGTGGGAAAATCCTATTGTTTTGTAAGTGTGAAGTCTAGTAACTTGTTAATGTCCTCATCTTTCTTGACCCAATGTCTGATTTTTCTGAAACTGACATACTATGGTGTTGGAGAAGACTCTTGAGAGTCCCTTGGACTGTAAGAAGATCAAATCAGTCAATCCTAAAGGGAATCAGTCCTGAATATTCATTGGAAGGACTAATGCTGAAACTGAAACTCCAAAACCTTGGTCACGGGATACAAAGAACTGACTCATTGGAAAAGACCCTGATGCTGGGGGAAGATTGAAGGTAGGAGAAGATGGCTGGATGGCATCACCAACTTGATGGACATAGTTAATATATGTCATTACCATGCCTGCAGGCAAATGTGCAAGATAAATCTGCAATGTGAGGTTTTCTTCATAATTTCTGCTTTTAAAATCCCACTATTTCTTTATTCCTAGCTTTGTTTCATTAGTGCTGGCTAAAACACATGTGTTGTCAAGACCAAATTAAAATGCACTGAAATTATTTTAAAAAAATCGTACTCAACTCTTTCCTGTTTATTAAAAAGAATTACTTTATCTTTCATCTATAATTACGTGGTCTTTAGAGAGACTTCTTATGTTACATAACTTGTGAAGTAGTGAAAATAAAATTCTATATCATCTGGGAAGTCAGCGATGCCTTATTTTTAGCTCACACCGTTTTCTTAAAGCTATGAAACTTTAGATATGTCATTTTTCCCTCTGAAAATTAGCTTCCCATCTGTAAAAATAGGAATAACATAGATATGTCAGGAATGTTAGAAATATTACAAACACAGTGCCTACAACATTAATTGCTTGACTTAATTTTGTTTGCTTTAATAAAAACAATACCAACTATACTAAATTAATATCTTTTAGGTACATGCTACTGTTTTAGGTGCTTTATATGTATTAATGCACTTAATTCACACAATAGTCATAGATGATTATTAGTATAATTTTTGAATTTTATATAAGAGGAAACAAATACTCTGAAAGATTAATTAAGCTGACTGTGTCACAGATATAGTAAACAGGAGAGTCAGAATTTCAACCCAGAGAGTCTGGTTCCAGACTTTCATTTGGTTAATAAAGGCAATCTTGAAACATGGTGCTTATACTTTTTCAATTGTCTTCTTTTCTGTTTGCAATCAGCCCCAATTCTGCCCCATCCCATCCCAGATTCTCCCACATGTTTATTCCTGCCTTTGATCTTTGACTATGGAATTTAGACTCAGGCACTACAGTTTCTGAACATCAGCTTTACTCAACAGATCCTGTGTTTATAATCATTAGGCATTTCTAATAAACTTCAACCATTTCACCTCCACCAAACATCACTGATTTCTCTCAAAATCAGTGTCCCACTTCATTTCTAAAAATCTCACTTGTGATGAAATAACCACTATTTATGGAGGTCACTGTCTATCAGGAGGGAGATATTAAGATCAGTTCAGTACAGTTCAGTTGCTCAGTCGTGTCCACTCTTTGAGACTCCATGAATAGCAGCACGCCAGGCCTCCCTGTTCATCACCATCTCCCAGAGTTCTCTCAGACTCACGTCAATCGAGTCCGTGATGCTATCCAGCCATCTCATCCTCGGTCGTCCCCTTCTCCTCCTGCCCCCGATCCCTCCCAGCATCAGAGTCTTTTCCAATGAGTCAACTCTTAGCATGAGGTGGCCAAAGTCCTGGAGTTTCAGCTTTAGCATCATTCCTTCCAAAGAAATCCCAGGGTTGATTTCCTTTAGAATGGACTGGTTGGATCTCCTTGCAGTCCAAGGGAATCTCAAGAGTCTTCTCCAACACCACAGTTCAAAAGCATCAATTCTTCGGTGCTCAGCTTTATTCACAGTCCAACTCTCACACCCTTACATGACCACAGGAAAAACAATAGCCTTGACTAGACGGACCTTAGTCAGCAAAGTAATGTCTCTGCTTTTCAATATGCTATCTACGTTGGTCACAACTTTTCTTCCAAGGAGCAAGCATCTTTTAATTTCACGGCTGCAGTCACCATCTGCAGTGATTTTGGAGTCCCCCAAAAATAGTCTGACACTGTTTCCCCTGTTTCCCATCTATGTCCCATGAAGTGATGGGACTGGATGCCATGATCTTCATTTTCTGAATGTTGAGCTTTAAGCCAACTTTTTCACTCTCCTCTTTCACTTTCATCAAGAGGCTTTTTAGTTCCTCTTCCTTTTCTGCCATAAGGGTGGTGTCATCTGCATATCTGAGGTTCTTGATATTTCTCCCGGCAATCTTGATTCCAGTTTGTGTTTCTTCCAGTCCAGCGTTTCTCATGATGTACTGTCCATATAAGTTAAATAAGCAGGGTGACGGTATACAGCCTTGACACACTCCTTTTCGTATTTGGAACCAGTCTGTTGTTCCATGTCCAGTTCTAACTGTTGCTTCCTGACCTGCATACAGATTTCTCAAGAGGCAGGTCAGGTGGTCTGGTATTCCCATCTCTTTCAGAATTTTCCACAGTTTATTGTGATCCACACAGACAAATGCTTTGGCATAGTCAATAAGGCAGAAATAGATGTTTTTCTGGAACTCTCCTGGTTTTTGATGATCCAGCGAACGTTGGCAATTTGATCTCTGGTTCCTCTGCCTTTAGAAAACCAGCTTGAACATCTGGAAATTCATGGTTCACGTATTACTAAAGCCTGGCTTAGAGAATTTTGAGCATTACTTTACTAGTATGTGAGACAAGTGCAATTGTGCAGTAGTTTCAGCATTCTTTGGCATTGCCTTTCTTTGAGATTGGAATGAAAACTTACCTTTTCCAGTCCTGTGTCCACTGCTGAGTTTTCCAAATTTGCTGACATGTTGAGTGCAGCACTGTCACAGCATCATCTTTTAGAATTTAAAAGAGCTCAACTGGAATTCCATCACTTCCACTAGCTTTGTTCATAGTGATGTCTCCTAAGGCCCACTTGACTTCACATTCCAGGTTGTCTGGCTCTAGGTGTGTGATCACATCATCGTGAATATCTGGGTCAGGAAGATCTTTTTATACAATTCTTCTGTGTATTCTTGCCACATCTTCTTAATATCTCCTGCTTCTGTTAAGTCCATACCATTTCTGTCCTTTATTGAGCCCATCTTTGCATGAAATATTCCCTTGGTATCTCTAATTTTCTTGAAGATATCTCCAGTCTTTCCCATTTTATTGTCTCCCTTTGTTTCTTTGCACTGATCACTGAGGAAGACTTTCTTATCTCTCCTTGCTATTTGGAACTCTGTATTCAAATAGGTATATCTTTACGTTTCTCTTTTGCTTTTCACTTCTCTTCTTTTCACAGCTATTTGTAAGGCCTCCTCAAACAGCCATTTTGCTTTTTTGACTTCTTTTTCTTTGGGATGATCTTGATCCTGGTCTCCTATACAATGTCAAGAACCTCTGTCCATAGTTCATCAGGCACTCTGTCTATCAGATCTAGTCCTTTCGATCTATTTTTTACTTCCACTGTATAATCATAAGGGATTTGATTTAGGTAGGTCATACCTCAATGGTCTGGTGGTTTTCCCTTCTTTCTTCAATTTAAGTCTGAACTTGGCAATAAAGAGTTCATGATCTGAGCCATAGTCAGCTCCCAGTCTTGTTTTTGCTAACTGTATAGAACTTCTCCATCTTTGGCTGCAAAGAATATAATCAATCTGATTTCAGTGTTGACCATCTGGTGATGTCCACACGTAGAGTCTTCTCTTGTGTTGTTGGAAGAGGCTGTTTTCTATGACCAGTGTGTTCTTGTGGCAAAACTCTATTAGCTTTTGCCCTGTTTCATTCTGTACTCCAAGGTCAAATTTGCCTGTTACTCCAGGTTTTTCTTGACTTTCTACTTTTGCATTTCAGTCCTCTGTAATTAAAAGGACATCTTTTGGGGGTGTTTGTTCTAAAAGATCTTGTAAGTTTTCATAGAACCTTTCAACTTCAGCTTCTTCAGCATTACTGGTTGCGTCATAGACTTGAATTACCATGATATTGAATGGTTTGCCTTGGAAATGAACAGAGATCATCCTGTCATTTTTGAGATTGCATCCAAGTACTGCGCTTCAGACTTTTCTTGACTATGATGGCTACTCCATTTCTTCAAAGGGATTCTTGCCCACTGTAGTAGATATAACGGTCATCTGAGTTAGATGACCAACAGGTACATAAAAAGATGCTCAATATCACTAACCATCAGGGAATTGAAAATCAAAACCACAATGATATTATCACCTCACACCAGTTAGAATGGCTATCACCAAAAAGACATGAAATAATAAGAGAGGATATGGACTGTACTGTTGGAGAGAATGTAAACCAGTGCTTCATTTTTGGAAAAGAGAATGGACGGTCCTCCAAATATTAAAATAGGACTACCTATGATTCAACAAGTCTACTTTTGGATATTTTTTTCAAAGACAAAAACACTAATTTGAAAACATATCTGCTCCCCCATGTTCACTGTTATTTACATTAACCAAGATATATAAACAACTTGTATATTCATCAAGAGATGAATGGATAAACAAAATGTGAGATATATATATTTCAAAGTGTGATACACACTTGTATACACACAACTGAATATTATTCAGCCATGAAACATCATGAAAATTTGAAATTGGGAAATAGATGGATGAACCTTCAGGGATTTATGCTAGGTGCAATAAGTCAAACATAGAAAGATAATTCCATAAAATCTCATTTATTGTAGACTCTTAAAACAAACAAACAAAAAGAAAACCAAGCTTATAGATGCAGAGAACAGATCAATGGATATCAGAGGCAGGTGAAATGGGTAAAGGGAATTAAAAGATACAAACTTCCAGTCATCAAACAATCACAGATATAATGCACAGTGTAAAAACCATAGTTAATAAAACTGTATTGTGTACTTGAAAGCTGCTTAGAGAGAAAATATTAAAGTTCTCATCACAAGGAAAAAAATCCTGTAATTATGTATGTTGATGGAAGTCAATTAGACTTCTAGGGGTGATCATTTTGCAACATATACAAATATTGAATTGTTACATTGTACACCTGAAACTAATATAGTGTTTGTCAGTTGTACCTCAATAAAAAGAACAATTTATCAATATAATGATTCTCATTTTTAAAGAAAATTTTAATTTAATTTAGGTCTTCAAATTCCCAGTGTCTTAGCTGACCATAATTGATGCTTTTAATAACAGAGTTTCATAACTGTTTGCAAACATGATTTCTTTTTATTAAGACAAGCCTCACAAAATTTCATTCTTCCACATCCTCTGAATATAATCCTTCTACTTACTACATGCATTGTTTGTATACTTAGATCTTCATACATGGCTCTTTCTCATTTTTTATATTATCATCTTGGAAATATTTAAATATTAGCAGACAACCCTAGTACTATACCAATAACCTTAAAACATTTTCTTTCTTCCCTTTTTTAAATTTTGAAATGTTTCAAATAAATCATGGCCACAGGACTGGAAAAGGTCAGTTTTCATTCCAATCCCAAAAAAAGGCAATGCCAAAGAATGCTCAAACTACCGCACAGTTGTACTCATCTCACATGCTAGTAAAGTAATGCTCAAAATTCTCCAAGCCAGGCTTCAGCAATATGTGAACCGTGAATTTCCAGATGTTCAAGCTGGTTTTAGAAAGGCAGAGGAACCAGAGATCAAATTGCCAACATCCGCTGGATCATCAAAAAACCAAGAGAGTTCCAGAAAAACATCTATTTCTGCCTTATTGACTATACCAAAGCATTTGACTGTGTGGATCACAATAAACTGTGGAAAATTCTGAAAGAGATGGGAATACCAGACAAC
This sequence comes from Nanger dama, assembly GCA_917880005.1. Taxonomy (NCBI): domain Eukaryota; kingdom Metazoa; phylum Chordata; class Mammalia; order Artiodactyla; family Bovidae; genus Nanger; species Nanger dama. Next base: position 100,303,281 of record CAKJTW010000001.1, read on the forward strand.
CTGACCTGCCTCTTGAGAAACCTGTATGCAGGTCAGAAATCACCAGATAGAACTGAACATGGAACAACGGACTGGTTTCAAATAAGAAAAGGAGTACGTCAAGGCTGTATATTGTCACCCTGCTTATTTAACTTATATGCAGAGTACATCATGAGAAACACTGGACTGGAAGAAACACAGCTGGAATCAAGATTGCCAGGAGAAATATCAATAACCTCAAGTATGCAGATGACACCACCCTTATGGCAGAAAGTGCAGAGGAACTCATAAGCTTCTTGATGAAAGTGAAAGAGGACAGTGAAAAAATTGGCTTAAAGCTCAACATTCAAAAACGAAGATCATGGCATCCAGTCCCATCGCTTCATGGGACATAGATGGGGAAACAGAGGAAACAGTGTCAGACTTTATTTGAGGGGCTCCAAAATCACTGCAGATGGTGACTGCAGCCATGAAATTAAAAGATGCTTACTCCTTGGAAGAAAAGTTATGACCAACCTAGATAGCATATTCAAAAGCAGAGATATTGCTTTGCCGACTACGGTCTGTCTAGTCAAGTCTATGGTTTTTCCAGTAGTCAGGTGTGGATGTGAGCATTGGACTGTGAAGAAGGCTGAGCATCGACAAATTGATGCTTTTGAACTGTGGTGTTGGAGAAGACTCTTGAGATTCTCTTGGATTGCAAGGAGATCCACCCAGTCCATTCTGAAGGAGATCAACCCTGGGATTTCTTTGGAAGGAATAATGCTAAAGCTGAAACTCCAGTACTTTGTCTATCTCATGTAAATAGTTGACTCATTGGAAAAGACTCTGATGCTGGGAGGGATTGAGGGCAGCAGGAGAAGGGAATGACAGAGGATGAGATGGCTGGATGGCATCACTGGGTGGATGTGAGTCTGAGTGAACTCTTGGAGTTGGTGACGGACAGGGAGGCCTGGCGTGCTGTGATTCATGGGGTCTCAAAGAGTCGGACACGACTGAGTGACTGAACTGAACTGAACTGAAAGCTGCATTAGAGTTTTCTTAATTGCAAGTAATTCTGGTTATGAGATGGTTTCTGCTGTAGCTAGAGCTATTAATGCATTAGAAATACAAACAGATAAAGATTAAATAGACATAAGGAACACACAACATTTTGTTTTATTTGCCATGAATAAATTTTCAACAGGAATCATTAATCCAGTAATCCAAGTAGTAAAATGAAGGGGTTTTAAATTAAAATATTTATTAATCTATAAGGACAGATAACTCTGCTTCCTTGGATTTGTGTAGAAAAAAAAAAAAACAAGATCTACAACAGGAGTCTAAGAGATCGAACGCCAACATGCCTAACAAACTTTTCCTATAGTACCTCCACCCTGAACTGACATGTTCTAAAGATTACATATTGATGGCAAACAAAATAAAGAAACACAATCTGTTCTTTTTTTTTTTTTTAATGGGGATGTGGGTATTGCTTGAGATTCTGTTCCAATGTCTAGGAAACAAAAGAAAAGGTAACATTTTGTGACTCACTGACCAAAAATTGAGTGTAAGAATCAAATACTCAGAAAGGCCAAGGATATATCTAGAGGTAAAGCATCACAGACATCAGGATTTCACCCTTTATGGTATTTACTGTGCAAAGAAAGTTACTTTTACTAATCTATGTCATAGAAGAAAATATTTCTGCAAAAAGAAGTTGATATTAATTATGGCAAATTTCTACAAAAGAGCCATAGGTTTTAGAGAGGTCAATCTGAATTTAATATGATCTTTAGTTGGAAATATATAAGGGCCAAGCAGTAAACCCATATTAGAAACCAACTTTAAAATATGTGACCACTGGGTTTACAGTAGTAAACTCTCACAGTAGCATATTTTTCATCTTGTATTGGTAACACTGTAACAGTAAGACTGTCAGCCTAGAGGGAAAATTAATAGCTAGACCTATGTTACAGAAAAGAAAAATGCTTATAGCTGGGTGAAAATATTCACATAAACCACCTTGGTCTATATTTAATCAGTGTCATTTTTCAGCCTAAGAAATCTTCATCTTTATTTGCAACTCTACCTTGGGGAGCAGAATGTTCATGGTCCGTTTCATTTGGGATGCTTTCAAAAAGCCTTTTTAAAAATGAGCATTTTCAACATATTTCCTGTACCAAAAGAGAGTCTTCCCTCTGGTAATCAACCATCTTCTCTAAGGGCCCACTAAAGTCTAACAATCAAAGTGGACTTTAAAATAAGAAAATGCAGGAGATAAAGAAGTTCTACTGGGACTTTTACCTCTATTCTCAATCTATTGGTGGAGGAAGCAGATTCTTTTATCAAAAGAGCTCATTGTTGTCTCAGATCTCAAAGAGCAAAGCCTTAGGGTAATAGACAGGTAACTGGACTGAGAGAGAAAGTTGAAAGTTGGGAGTTGGGGGGCCAAGACAACAGCATACACCTTAAGAGACAGAGCATTACCAAAGCAAGCTTTGGATAACAGACCTCTGCTATAGCTGCTGAATTGAGTCTTGTAAATTTAAAGACTTTGTCTTTCTTTTTCTTTCTTTCTTTTTGCTGGCCATAGAGAATTGTAATTGGAAGTCAGAAAAGGATGTTCCCGCTGGCCTTTGAAGAAAGAGAACACTCATTATGTGAAATGCAGACAGCCTCTAGGAGCTGAGAGTGAACCACAGCTGACACCCAGCAAGGAAATGGGGACCTCAATCCTAAAACCATAAGGAATTAAATTCTGCCAATAGCAACAATAAGCCCAGAGATAAATATTTCTCCAGAGCTTACAGATAAGGACTCAGCCAGGTCAACACCTTCATTTTAACTGTCTGAGAACCTATGCAGATAACCCAGCTTCTCCATTTTCTGTTTTTTTCCTTAGAGAACTATGAGCTAACAAATTAAATGGGTATTATACTAACTGCAGCAATAGAAACTGATAGAATTGGGAAAGTGACGATGATGATATTAAGAAGCAACTATAAAGAATAGAAAACCCACTCAGGCTGGCACTGTATTTCAAGACTAAAGGCAATATCTTATTAGGATTTAAAAATCCTCTACAGATATCATATTTTAAATTGGCAAGTTGAAAGCAGGATCCATAAACAAGGTAGAACATAGAAGCAAAATATAATTGAGTTCCTGAATTTGGACTTTTTATGGTGTTATCCAAAACAGTGAGACAGGAAAGAAGGCAGAGCATTCAAAGAATGCCATAGCCATTGAGCATGTGACAAAAAAATTGATTAGAGCCGATTAAGCCCAAGATGACAGAAGGTTCAACTTAGGCCTCATTGCACACTCATTGTAATACATTAGCTGAATGACAAACCCACAGGTACCATGGCAGTTCCAAGGCTGACCATAAAAGGCTTAAAGGTGGTCAGTGTCCCAGTTTCTGTAAATCCCCACTCTTCTACAAAATGGTTGGAATAATCCTCTCGTTGATGTTACTCAAACCATAAAAACTACATACCCCATATTTCAGGACCATTCTCACCTTCTTAGACTGCATTCTGCCTATGGAGTGTGTATCTCTCTAAATTAAACCTGCTTTCACTTTATCATGGCTCACTCTTGAATCCTTTCCTGAGTGAAGCCAAGGACTCTCACTTGTAGGCTTGATCCAGTGAGTTAACTGAGACTTGGGACATGACCATCCTCTTATACCCTCTTTTCTGGCAAAATTAGAGAGAAAAAAATCTTTAAAAATTGGCTCGATTTTTGTTCCCTATGACTGAAGAGAAACATTCTATAGAACAGCTACACATTAGAATTGCCTGGGGAGCTTTGAATACTTAACAGTTTGAAGCTATTCCCTGTTTGAGTTAAATCAGAATCCCCAGTGGTGGGGACCCAGGCATAAACACGTTCTTTTTCAACTGCCCAGATGTTCCATCCAACAAACAGTCCAGTTTGGAATCAGTGCTATAAAGCCCATAACTCAAAAACTGAAGACTTTATATTCAAATTCAATTTGGAAGGAAATGCAACTGAAAACTAGGATTGGGTTTTCATTTAGAAACAATAATACACCGTAAGTACTTTTATCTACATGTGTTAAGATTTTGCAAATGTTAACACAATTTATCCTTAAGAAACAGTTCTATGAAGTGGTGGCTGTGGTTTAGTCGCTAAGTCGTGTCCAACTCTGGTGACCCCATGGACCGTAGCTTGTCAGGCTCCTCTGTTCATGGAATTCTCCAGGCAAGGATACTGGAGTGGGTTGTCATTTCCTTCTCCAGGGGATCTTCCTGACCCACGATTGGAACCCAGGTCTCCTGCATTGCAGGCAGATGCTCTACTGACGGAGCTCTGAGGGAAGCCCCATTCTATGAAACAGATATTGTCACTTTCATTGACCTCATTTTCATATCTGACAAAACTAAGGAGAAAATGAATAACTTGTGCATTATCACACAGTTAGTGAGGTTACCAACCTAGGAATGGCACTGACTGCCTGCAGAGTTATCTGCTGTATCTCTGTTCTGTAATGCTTACCTTTAAACCATTTATCCAGAATGTAATGGCATCTTTTTCTCAACTATAAATGAAAACCAAATAGCAAATAGCATTTTCAGAGCATGGCTGCAATGGCGCACAGAGCGCAGCTGAGAGGAGCTATCCCACGTCCGAGGTCAGGGGCAGCAGCCGAAAGGAGTTATCCCGAGTGTGAGGTCAGGGGTGGCAGCCGAGAGGAGCTACCCCCCACCTGAGGCCAGGGGTGGCCGCCGGGAGGAGCAACCCCACGTTCAAGGAGCAGTGGCTGCATGGGTGCCAGAGGGCCTAGAGGAGCTATTCCATGGTCAAGGCTGGGAGGGGTGGCAGTGAGGAGATACCCCTTGGCCAATGTAAGGAGCAGTGGCTGCGCTTTGCTGGAGCAGCCATAAATAGATACCCTATGTCCAAGGTAAGGGAAACCCAAGTAAGACGGTACATGTTCCAAGAGGGCAGACACACTGAAACCATAAAAACAGAAAACTAGTCAATCTTATCACACTAGGACCACAGCCTTGTCTAGCTCAATGAAACTAAGCCATGCCCTGTGGGGCCACTCAAGACAGGCGAGTCATGGTGGAGAGGTCTGACAGAATGTGGTCCACTGGAGAAGGGAATGGCAAACCGCTTCAGTATTATTGCCTTGAGAACCTAATGAACAGTATGAAAAGGCAAAATGAAAGGATACTGAAAGAAGAACTCCCCAGGACAGTAAGTACCCAATATATTACTGGAAATCAGTGGAGAACTAACTCCAGAAAGAATGAAGGGATGGAGCCAAAGCAAAAACAATACCCAGCTGTGGATGTGACTGGTGATACAAGCAAGGCCCGATGCTGTAAAGAGCAATATTGCATAGGAACCTGGAACGTCAGGTCCATGAATCAAGGCAAATTGGAAGTGGTAAAACAGGAGATGGCAAGGGTGAACGTCGACATTCTAGGAATCAGCAAACTAAAATGAACTGGAATGGGTGAATTTAACTCAGATGACCATTATATCTACTACTGCAAGCAGGAATCCCTTAGAAGAAATGGAGTAGCTATCATGGTCAAAAAAGAGTCTGAAATGCAGTACTTGGATGCAATCTCAAAAGGACAGAATGATCTCTGTTCATTTCTAAGGCAAATCATTCAATATCACAGTAATTCAAGTCTATGCCCCAACCAGTAAAACTGAGGAGCTGAAGTTGAACAGTTCTATGAAGACCTACAAGACCTTTTAGAACTAACACCCCAAAAAAGATGTCCTTTTCATTATAGGGGACTGGAATACAAAAGTAGGAAGTCAAGAAAAACCTGGAGTAACAGGCAAATTGGCCTTGGAATATGGAATGAAGCAGGGCAAAGACTAATAGAGTTTTGCCAAGAAAATGCACTGGTCATAGCAAACACCCTCTTCCAACAACACAAGAGAAGACTACACATGGACATCACCAGATGGTCAACACTGAAATCAGATCAATTATATTCTTTGCAGCTGAACATGGAGAAGCTCTATACAGTCAGCAAAAACAAGACTGAGAGATGACTGTGGCTCAGATCATGAACTCTTTATTGCCAAATTCAGAAATTGAAGAAAGTAGGGAAAACCACTAGACCATTTAGGTATTACCTAAATCAAATCCCTTATGATATACAATTGAAATGAGAAATAGATTTAAGGGACTAGATGTGATAGGTAGAGTGCCTGATGAACTATGGATGGAGGTTCGTGACATTGTACAAGAGACAGGGATCAAGACCATTCCCATTGAAAAGAAATGCAAAAAAGCAAAATGGTTCTCTGAGGAGGCCTTACAAATAGCTGTGAAAAGAGAAGTGAAAAGCAAAGGAGAAAATGAAAGATGTAAGCACTGAGGGCAGAGTTCCAAAGAATAGCAAGAAGAGATAAGAAAGCCTTCCTCAGCGATCAATGCAAAGAAAAAGAGGAAAACAACAGAATGGGAAAGACTAGAGATCTCTTCAAGAAAATTAGAGACACCAAGGGAACATTAATGCAAAGATGGGCTCGATAAAGAAGAGAACTGGTATGGACCTAACAGAAGCAGAAGATATTAAGAGATGGCAAGATACACAGAGAACTGTACAAAAAAATCTTCATGACCAAGTTAATCATGATGGTGTGATCACTCACCTAGAGCCATATATGCTGGAATGTGAAGTCAAGTGGGCCTTAGAAAGCATCACTATGAACAAAGCTAGTGGAGGTGATGGAATTCCAGCTGAGCTGTTTCTACAAATCCTGAAAGATGATGCTGTGAAAGTGCTGCACTCAATATGGCAGCAAATTTGGAAAACTCAGCAGTGGCCACAGGACTGGAAAAAGTCAGCTTTCATTCCAATCCCAAAGAAAGGCAATGCCAAAGAATGCTCAAACTACCACACAGTTTCACTCATCTCACACACTAGTAAAATAATCCTCAAAATTCTCCAAGCCAGGCTTCAGCAATACGAGAACGGTGAACTTCCAGATGTTCAAGCTGGTTTTAGAAAAGGCAGAGGAACCAGAGATCAATTTGCCAACATACACCGGATCATTGAAAAAACAAGAGAATTCCAGAAAAACATCTATTTCTGCTTTATTGACTATGCCAAAGCCTTTGACTGTGTGGATCACAATAAACTGTGGAAAATTCTGAAAGAGATGGGCATACCAGACCACCTGACCTGCCTCTTGAGAAATCTATATACAGTTCAGGAAGCAACAGTTAGAACTGGACATGGAACAACAGACTGGTTCCAAATAGGAAAAGGAGTGTGTCAAGGCTGTATATTGTCACCCTGCTTATTTAACTTCTATGCAGAGTACATCATGAGAAACTCTGGGGTGGAGGAAGCACAAGCTGGAATCAAGATTGCCAGGAGAAATATGAATAACCTCAGATATGCAGATGACACTACCTTTATGGCAGAAAGTGCAGAGGAACTAAAAAGCCTCTTGATGAAAGTGAAAGAGGAGAGTGAAAAAGTTGGCTTAAAGCTCAACATTCAGAAAATGAAGATCATGGCATCTAGTCCCACCACTTCATGGAACATAGATGGGGAAACAGTGGAAACAGTGTCAGACTTTTGGGGGAGGCTCCAAAATCACTGCAGATGGTGATTGAAATCATGAAATTAAAAAACGTTTACTCCTTGGAAGAAAAGTTATGACCAACCTAGATAGCATATTCAAAAACAGAGACATTACTTTGCCAACAAAGGTCCATCTAGTCAAGGCTATGGTTCTTCCAGTGGTCGTGTATGGATGTGAGAGTTGGTTTGAAGAAAGCTGAGCACCAAAGAATTGATGCTTTTGAACTGTGGTGCTGGAGAAGACTCTTGAGAGTCTTGTGGACTGCAATGAGATCCAGCCCTGGGATTTCTTTGGAAGGAATGATGATGAAGCTGAAACTCCAGTACTTTGGCCACCTCATGCAAACAGTTGACTCATTGGAAAAGACTGACGCTGGGAGGGATTGGGGGCAGGAGGAGAGGGGGATGACAGAGGATGAGGTGGCTGGATGGCATCAATGACTCGAAGGACATGAGTTTGAGTGAACTCTGGGAGTTGGTGATGGACAGGGAGGCCTGGTGTGCTGCGATTCATGGGGTCACAAAGAGTTGGACACGACCTAGCAACTGAACTGAACTGAAATGAACTGACAGATGAAAACCAAATAGCAAATAGCATTTCTGCAGTAGTTAGCTCTCTTTCTTCCTAGTCATTTTGTTCTCAAATATGCAGAACAAAACAAGGTTAAATTCTAAATAAACTAGATTCTTGTTTTCATCTTTGATTTCAATATTGTTATTAAATAATAGCAATTAATTAAAATATTATTTAAAATAAGACCATAAGTTCACTAAAGTCCTATAATTAAACAATATAATTCACTAGGGGCCGATAACTAGGTGGGGGTGGGGGGCATCTTTCCTTTCCTATTGTGAGTCAAAGTATAATAGAAGATATGCAAGTTCAGTTCAGTTCAGTCACTCAGTCGTGTCCGACTCTTTGCGACCCCATGAACCGCAGCACACCAGGTGTCCCTCTCCATCACCAACTCCTGGAGCCTACCCAAACCCATGTGAATTGTGTCGGTGATGCCATCCAACCATCTCATCATCTGTCGTTCCCTTTCCCTCCTGTCCTCAATCTTTCCCAGAATCAGGGTCTTTTCAAATGAATCAGCTCACCGCATCAGGTGGCCAAAGTTTTGGAGTTTCAGCTTCAACATCAGTCCCTCCAATAAACATTCAGGACTGATCTCCTTTAAGATGGACTTGTTGGATCTCCTTGAAGTCCAAGGGACTCTCAAGAGTCTTCTCCAACACCACAGTTCAAAAGCATCAGTTCTTCGGCACTCAGCTTTCTTCACAGTCCAACTCTCACATCCATACATGACCACTGGAAAAACCATAGCTTTGACTAGATGGACCTTTGTTGGCAAAGCAATGTCTCTGCTTTTTAATATACTGCCTAGGTGGGTCATAACTTTCCTTCCAAGGAGTAAGCATCTTTTAATTTCATGGCTGCAATCACCATCTGCAGTGATTTTGGAGCCCCCAAAATAAAGTCAGCCACTGTTTCCACTCTTTCCTATCTATTTCCCATGACGTGATGGGACCAGATGCCATGATCTTTGTTTTCTGAATGTTGAGCTTTAAGCCAACTTTTTCACTGTCCTCTTTCACTTTCATCAAGAGGCTTATGAGTTCCTCTGCACTTTCTGCCATAAGGGTGGTGTCATCTGCATATTTGAGGTTATTGATATTTCTCCCGGCAATCTTGATTCCAGCTTGTGCTTCTTCCAGCCCAGCGTTTCTCATGATGTACTTTGCATTTAAGTTAAATAAACAGGGTGACAATATATAGCCTTGACGTCCTCTTTCTCCTATTTGGAATCAGTCTGTTGTTCCATGTCCAGTTCTAACTGTTGCTTCCTGACCTGTATACAGGTTTCTCAAGAGGCAGGTCAGGTGGTCTGGTATGCCCATCTCTTCCAGAATTTTCCACAGTTTGTTGTGATCCACACAATCAAAGGCTTTGGCATACTCGATAAAGCAGAAACAGATGTTTTTCTGGAAATCTCTTGCTTTTTCCATGATCCAGCGGATGTTGGCACTTGGATCTCTGGTTCCTCTGCCTCTTCTAAAACCAGCTTAAACATCTAAAAATTCATGGTTCACGTATTGCTGAAGCCTGGCTTGGAGAACTTTGAGCATTGCTTTACTAGCGTGTGAGATGAGTGAAACTGTGTGGTAGTTTGAGCATTCTTTGGCATTGCCTTTCTTTGCAATTGCATTGAAAACTGACCAAAGAGCAAGTAGAAGATATGCAAGGTATTTCCCAAAATAATGGTATAAGAAAGCATAGGTGGTTATCAAATGAAAGAGAGTTAACACTTAACTGATTTTTGGATATGGATGAACACTAGACCTCACTTGCCTTCAACTTTGAGGAAATCTGTGATGGATATTATCTTCTGTAATAAGCAGTGTTCATTCTGTTACACAATGGTTAAATAGGAATACTCAAAAGGGAGAGTTGTACCAATAAAAGCTGTTAGAAGTGTCCTAATTTCTACATTTAATAAATTCATCCAACAGACACTATAGACACCTTCTAGGAACAATGCACAGTGTTCATTCTTTACAATATTAATAATCTGAAACAGACAATCCCTCAAAGAATCCGTAGCCTATCTAAGAAGATTTATTCTGACCCAGGAGGAATAAAGGTCTGAGTATTTTTATTTATTTAAGTCACTTCCACATATTGCAAATTCATCACTACGTTTTCTCCTGAATAGAAACCCATGATAATCTATTTTGGCTTTTCATTAATATTTTTTATTAATGATTAAAAGAAGTTGTTTGTGACTTTGCAGTTTTATCCTTAAGCATGTGTCACAAATACAGAGCATGACGGTTAGAAATAGCTGTAAACTTTTGTTTCCATGCAGTTCACATTTTAGCTGTCTGAGATTTTAATCTTTGACCATCCCAGTCACAAACTGAGTCTTAGAAATTACTTGCCTTAAATACATGTTATCTGAAATAGTCCATCTTTCTTTCCATATCTGAGGCCTAATGAATGTTAAAGTGAACTGACATCTTTTATGTTACTAAACAAGGAACAATAGGGAGTTTGACTTTCTAAAGTAACCCAGTAAGTGATAGAACAAGATTAGCACCAAGAACCCTAACTTCCCTCTAATTGCACTGTCTGCACTTGACCACAGGGCAGTTCTGCTCCTCTCTTCTCTGTCCCCTGGCTGCCCATGTATCACCAGGTACATATTCTGAAATTTTTAGTAAATCATCCCAGCATTTTTAATTTGCAATGAATAGGATGAGTCATGCTGAGCAAAGTGGAGGATCAATTTTTAGCACTTATTATACCAGATGATTAGTTTTTAACCCAAAAATGGACAAATCAAAAGGGACAGTTACATTTGCCCCTGCATGCATGCGTACTAAGTCACTTCAGGCGAGTCTGACTCTGCAAGCCTATGGACTGGAGCCGACCAGGCTCCTCTGTCCATGGGATTCCCCAGGCAAGAAATATTGGAGTGAGTTGCCAGGGGATCTTCCTGAACCAGGGTTCAAACCCACATCTCTTACATCAACCTGCGTTGGCAGGCAGGTTCTTTACCACTAGCGCCATCTGGGAAGCCCTTACATTTGTCCCTTATATGCTGGAAAAACCTGGTAATTCCGCCATGAGAGAGAGCTGCTAATTGCAGAAAGACACAGTTGATGGAGAAAGGGGAAAAAGAAAGGAAAAAATTAAAGAAGAAGCAACAGCAAAAAGCAATTATAAAGGGCAGAAGTAAAAAGATAGATAGCCTTTGGGTTACAGAGCCTCACAGGATAAAAGAAAGATTTTCACAGAGAGCAGCTGATAAACACTAGGTACATAATCATTTAACATGAAAAAAATGGTTAAGGAAAAAGTAAGGATGTCCTTTGATATTTAAACACATTGAAAGAGAAACAGGAATCCTAATCTGTAAGGGGTGGATGACAGTCAGGAAAAACTGAGTAGAGATCAGCAGGTTGTTGATCTCTCAGGTTGAGATCTCAACAGGTTGAGATCACAGGTTGTTCCTTTTTAATATACATGATTTAGAAATTGATACCAGAATACCACTAGATATCTTTTCACATATTAAATATATTTGTACCAAAATTTGCTATAAAATGAGTATCTTTAATATTTCAGCATGTGTCCTTAGTTTTCAGCATGCTCTTCTAAAAATTCCATCTTATTACAGTTTCAGCGCTTCCCTGGGGGGCTCAGTGGTAAAGAATCTACCTGCCAGTGCAGGAGACATGGGTTTGATTCCTGGGTCGGGAAGATCCCACATGCCTTGGAGCAACTAAGCCCATGCACCACAACTACTAAGCCTGTGCTCTAGAGCCTGGAAATAGCAACTACTGAGGCCACACACTGCAACTTTTGAAGCCCTCATACCCTAGAGCCGTGCTCAGCATTAAGAGAAGCTATTGCAATGAGAAGCCTCTGTACCTCTCTAACTAGAAAGTAACCCCGACACTCTGCAAGTAGAGAAAAACCCAGTGAAGGCCCAGCATCAGTTCAGTTCAGTCGCTCAGTCATGTCCGACTCTTTGAGACCCCATGAATCGCAGCATGCCAGGCCTCCCTGTCCATCACCAACTCCCAGAGTTCACTCAGACTCATGTCCATTGAGTCAGTGATACCATCCAGCCATCTCATTCTCTATCATCCTCCTCTCCTCCTGTCCCCAATCCCTCCCACCATCAGAGTCTTTTCTAAGGAGTCAACTCTTGGCATGAGGTGGCCAAAGTACTGGAGTTTCAGCTTCAGCATCAGTCCTTCCAAACAACACCCAGGACTGATCTCCTTTACAATGGACTGGTTGGATCTCCTTGCAGTCCAAGAGACTCTCGAGAGACTTCTCCAACACCACAGTTCAAAAGCATCAGTTCTTCAGCACTCAGCTTTCTTCACAGTCCAACTCTCACATCCATACATGACTACTGGAAAAACCATAACCTTGACTAGACGGACCTTTGTTGGCAAAGTAATGTCTCTGCTTTTCAATATGCTATCTAGGTTGGTAATACTTTCCTTCCAAGGAGTAAGCATCTTTTAATTTCATGGCTACAATCACCATCTGCAGTGATTTTGGAGCCCCTCAAAATAAAGTTTGACACTGTTTCTACTGTTTCCCCATCTATTTCCCATGAAGTGATGGGACCAGATGCCATGATCTTAGTTTTCTGAATGCTGAGCTTTAAGCCAACTTTTTCACTCTCCTCTTTCACTTTCATTAAGAAGCTCTTTAGTTCCTCTTCACTTTCTGCCATAAGGGTGGTATCATTTGCATATCTGAGGTTATTGATATTTCTCCCGGCAATCTTGATTCCAACTTGTGCTTCTTCCAGCCCAGCATTTCTCATGATGTCCTCTGCATATAAGTTAAATAAGCAGGGTGACAATATAGCCTTGACATACTCCTTTTCCTATTTGGAACCAGTCTGTTGTTCCATGTCCAGTTCTAACTGTTGCTTCCTGACCTGCATATAGGTTTCTCAAGAGGCAGGTCAGATGGTCTGGTATGCCCATCTTTTTCAGAATTTTTCACAGTTTATTGTGATCCACATAGTCAAAAGCTTTGGCATAGTCAATAGAGCAGAAATAGATGTTTTTCTGGAACTCTCTTGCTTTTTCCATGATCCAGTGGATGTTGGCCATTGGATCTCTGGTTCCTCTGCCTTTTCTAAAACCAGCTTGAACATCTGGAAGTTCACAGTTCACATATTGCTGAAGCCTGGCTTGGAGAATTTTGAACATTACTTTACTAGCATGTGTAACCATAAATAAATAAATAAATAAAATTACAAAATATGGTAATATAAATAAAATTATGAAAAATGATTTTTATTTTATAAAAAATAGTCTCATATTTAAAAACTCTCCATGCGCCTCTATTTATTTTAAAGAATATATTTATGCTTCTCTCTCCTCTCACAAAAATGGATGCTGATTACAGAATTATATGTAAACTGAGAGGAGAAAATATACAAAATAAAATTATATATAAGTAATTATTTCTCTTACAGTAGTTTTGTTCAGTGAAAATGAGTGAACAGCATTTATCCTCATAGACTATGGCCTTACCAGGGCTTCAGTTTCTTTGGATGTCACGGCATTTTATATTTGATCACCAAACACTGCAATGACTCGCAAAGAAGTTGTGTTTAACTGCCTGAGAATTAGCATTTTATTACATTCACTTGTTAATAGCATGGCTTTCCTCTACTACAGAACCAAGACTTGCGTTTGATTTGTCACTTTATTCCTCAAGCTTGTCATATATTTAGTGAATGAGTAAATGGGGATAGTAAAACTCCTCAAGGTAATTGAAGCAATTGATTCTATGAAGACAACAAGCATATGAAATGCATAGAGTCACAAATTTCAAAGACATTTTGCTGGTTTCAAATCATATTACCGTTGTTATTGTTGTGCTCAGTTGCTCAGTCATAGCTGACTCTTGGTGATTCCATGGACTGTAGCACACCAGGTTTCTCTGTCCATGGGATTTTACAAACAAGAATACTGGAATGACATGCCATTTCGTACCCAGGGGATCTTCCAGGACCAGGGATCGAACCTGTGTCCCTTGCATCTCCTCCACTGGCAGGTGGGAAAACTGGTTTTAAATCATACTATCAAATCATTGTTATGAAAGTTTCTGAGAACTGCAAAAAAAAAAAAATCCAGATTTTCAAAATTTAAAAATTGAGGAAAATTCCTTTTAATTTTATGAAATTGAATATTAAAAAATAGAAATTAACTAATCTTACTGAAAAGTACCTAGATTATAAAACAAAATTTAGAAAAACCTAGGTTGGGAAAAAAAACCAATCCAGTTCCACAAAGATCAAGTCATCAGCTACTACAGTCACTGGCACAGTAGACCCTGAAAGGAATTCAGGATAAAAACCAGGTTGAAGTGCTTTGTGTTTTGGATATAGAGGCCTTAGATAATTAAAATGCACATCCAAGGAAGAATTTCAGTGACTCCAGGTTCTTGCATCTTCCCATACACAGATAGGCATTAAAATCCTTAACTTTATCTGTGTTTTGTGACTTTATTGTTGTTGTTTTGTTGCTAAGATGTGTCATACTCATTTGGGACGCCATGGACTATAGTCCGCAAGGCTCCTCTGTCCATGGGATTTCTCTGGCAAGAATACTAGAGTGGGTCACCACTTCTTCCAGGGGCTCTTCTTGATCCAGGGACTGAACCTGCATCTTCTGCACTGCAGGCAGATTCTTTACCACTGAGTCAACAGAGAAGCTATGTTTGTGACTGGTATCAATCTTTCACCAAGACGTATACTGGATTACATATATTTCTCAGCACCTGTTCTTCTTGCTCAGCCCTGCAGTAAACCTTTCTCTGCTCCGAACTCTGATGTTTCAGTTTGCTTGGCCTCACTGTGCCTCGGGCACATGAACTTGTGATCAATGACAGTTCCTTACATCAAATAGCATAGTATTTGCATATAACCCCTGCAGTAGTAGTAGTGAAAGTCACTCAGTCGTGTCTGACCCTTGCAACCCCATGGACTGTAGCCCGCCAGGTTCCTCTGTCCATGGGATTCTCCAGGCAAGAATACTGGAGTGGGTTGCCATTTCCTTCTCCAATAACCTCTGTTAATCATCTCAAGTACTTTAAACCATCACTAGGTTACTTGTAATATCTAACATAATGCAATTATATGTAAATAATTATTGTAAGTACAATGTAAATGCCACATAAACAGTTGCTGCTGCTGCTACTGCTAAGTCGCTTCAGTCGTGTCTGACTCTGTGTGACCCCATGGATGGTAGCCCACCAGGCTCCTCCATCCTTGGGATTCTCTAGGCAAGAATACTGGAATGGGTTGCCATTTCCTTCTCCAGTGCATGAAAGTGAAAAGTCAAAGTGAAATCATTCAGTCGTGTCCGACTCTTCACGACCTCATGGACTGCAGCCTACCAGGCTCCTCTGTCCATGGGATTTTCCAGGCAAGAGTACTGGAGTGGGGAAACAGTTGCTAGCATGGGGCAAATTCAAATTTGGCTTTTTGAAATTTTCTGGAATTTATTTTTTAATATTTTCTATCCACAGTCAGCTAAATCCGCTAATGTGGAACCTTTAGATATGTAGAGCCAGCTGTTTAAAAATGGCAGTGGAGCCTTCTTCTGGTCAACGTGAAACTACTTTACCCTTGTTGGGGGCAGGAAGAAATTTTTCTCTAGACTTCTACCTTCTTCTGGTTGATCTGAACAGGATGCAGATTAATAGGAGAAAAACCACACAAACATTGTATACAGAGGAGAGACCCGAGAAAACCGGGTAACACCAAAAGACCAAAGTCTTCAGCTTCAGTTCCAGCTTCAGCTAAAGACAAAAAGAGGATATTGAGCATGGAGAAAGTCAGATATAGGAAGTAATCAGGAAATGCACAGAAAACAAGGGTAAGATTATGACATGAAGTCATTGTCTTCTCCATTAATAATACCCTTCTAGGTATAATAGGGGAAACAACCTAACAAATGGAGATTTCTCTTACAAACATAAATGTTTCACAACTCCTACTCATTTTTGGAGAGGGAAATGGCAACCCACTCCAGTATTTTTGCCTGGGAAATCCCATGGACAGAGAAGCCTGGTAGGCTATAGACCAAGGGGTTGCAAAGAGTCAGACACAACTGAGCAACCAAACAACAACAATAAACAAAAACTCTTTTTAGAGTCTTCCCAAGTCTGCTATTTCTTAGAAAATAACCAGCTTAAAATAAATACTATACCAGAGAGACATATTTGGGGTAACAAATTCTGATCCCCTAAACCCTTCTACCTAAAACAAGCAAAAATACACGAAAAATATCTTTCCAAGAAATGGGCCCAGGCAGCAATGACAATGATCCCTGAGGGAAAGAACACAATACAGGTGAACACCAAGACTGCCTGCATGAGCCTGGCAGGCTGCAGCCCCCAGGGCCGCACAGAGCTAGACATGGCTCAAGCGACTGAGCACACACGCATGACGCGACTTCAGAATGTTTCCACACGGTGTGCAAGGAGGAGAAGTCAGAAATGAAAAAGACAGACGTAGAATCTTGGAGGAGCCAATGCAGCTAGAGTTCATAAGAGTGTTGGAGAGCAGATGACAGCATGAGAGGACACCCCAAGGTCTGTGGAGGGCACTTCTCAAGTCTGAGCTGAGTACTGCTCATCACATACACTTAAAGAAATCACCTTATTCTGGGAAAGGAAGCACTGGAAAGGATGAGGAAACAAAGAACATTACTTGGAGACTGCACACAGCTAAAAATATTTCCTGTTCATAACACAACTGATGGACTTAGGGGAGAAATACTTAGAAGAGTTTTATCTCTGGGGAGAGAAAATTAGACTAAATGCTGTTCTGGGCTGCCAAGCAAAGCTTAGGTAAGACCTGAAAGGATAAAGCTAGCTTTATTCCAGAAATATAAGCTTGGTTTAAAATTTTTAAAGCAATAAAATTTAATGTATTAAATAAATATAGTAAAGAAGGAGAATTACATGATCATTTCAACAGATGCAGAAAAAATTTTTAATTCAATATATATTTCTTTTTAATTTATTTATTTATTATAATTGGAGGATAATTAATTTACAGTATTGTAGTGGCTTTTGCCATACATTGACACAAATAAGCCATGGGTATACTTCTTAAAAGAACACTAAACAAACCAAGAAAAGAACTTCCCAAACTTGATAAGTGATATTTATGAAAACTCTACATCTAATATACTTAATGGTAAAAGACTGAACTTGTACCCCTAAGATCTAGAATAAGGCAAGCATCTCCAATATCATCACTGCAATTCAGCTGTTCTAGAGTCCTAATTTCATGCACTGGAGAAGGAAATGGCAACCTACTCCAGTGCTTTTGCCTGGAGAATCCCAGGGACAGAGGAGCCTAATGGGCTGCTGTCTATGGGGTCACACAGAGTCAGACACGACTGAAGCGACTTAGCAAAGCAAGAAAATAAAACAAAAGGCAGACGGAATAGAAAGCAAAATAAAAATATGACTCTCAAATAACATTATTATATAAAATTGCTATAACATCTAAAAAAATGCCACAAGAACTAAAAATTAATTTTAAAAACTATGGAACACAAGATCATATAAAAATCTATTGCATATCTGTATAACAACAAGAAATAATCACAAATTTAAATTTTGAAGTTTTCATTTACAAAGCTTCAAAAAATAACACTACCTCTGAAAAAAACTGTGTAAGATATGTGTACTGAAATCTACAGAATTTAGCCAATGGAAATTAAAGAAGTCAAAAATAAATTGGGAAATACACTGTGTCCATGGGTTAAAAGGCTCAATTTCATTAAGCTGTTACTCTCCTCAAAACTGAACTGTAGATACAAAGCAATCCCAGTCATAATCTCTGCAGGTTTTTTGTTAGTTTTTTGTTTTGTTTTGTAGAATTGACCAGCTTATTCTAAAATTTATATGGAAATGCAAAGGACCAAAAAGCCAAAACTACTTTGAGAAAAAAAAAAAAATTGAAGAGTCACACTACCTTACTTCAAGATTCATTATAAGCTACAGTAATCAATACAGTACTGCTAAGATAAACAGACTAATTGAACAGCAATGAGATTTAAGAAATATACTCAAACTTACATTAACCATTGATTTTTGGCAGAGGCCATTCAATGGAGAAAGAACAGTCTTTTCAACAAATGGTTCTGGAAAAAGGCCCATAGCCATATAGAAAATCATAAAGCAAAATTTAACCCATATTACACACCATGTACAAAAATGAATCAAAGTGGGTCACAGACAAATATGTACAGCTTAAAACTATAAACTTCTAGGAAATAAAACACAAAAGTATAATTCAGTTTCAAAAGTTACCTACTTCATAAAAATTTAGAACATGTTTTCTTTGAAAGATACTGTTAAAAGAATGAAAAGACAATACACAGACAAGAGACACTACTGGCAAATCACATATTTAATCAGGAATTTGTACTGACAATATTTAAGGAACTCTCTATGATTCCATAAGAAGAAAACAAACCACCTAATAAAAACTGGGCAAAATATTTGAAAAAATACTTCCCAAAAAATGACATATAGACAGCAAATAAGCATATAAGAAAGATACTCAAGATATCATTATTCATTGGGTAAATGCAAATTGCACTCATCTCACATGCTAGTAAAGTAATGCTCAAAATTCCTTAAGCCAGACTTCAGCAGTACCCGTGAACTTCCAGATATTCAAGCTGGATTTAGCAAAGGCAGAGGAATCAGAGATCAAAATGCAAACATCTGTTGGCTCATCAAAAAAGAAAGAGAGTTCTAGAAAAATAATTACTTCTGCTTTACTGACTACACCAAAGCCTTTGACTGTGTGGAATACAACAAACTGTGGAAAATCCTGAAAGAGATGGGGATACCAGACCACCTGACCTACATCTTGAGAAATAGTATGCAGGTTAAGAAGCAACAGTTAGAACTGGACATGGAACAACAAAATGGTACCAAATTAGGAAAGGAGTACATCAAGGCTGTATATTGTCACTCAGCTTTTACAACTTAAATACAGAGTACATCATGCAAAATGCTGAGCTGGATGAACCACAAGCTAGAATCAAGATTGCAGGGACAAATACCAATAACCTCAGATATGCAGGTGACACCACCCTTATGACAGAAAGTGAAAAGGAACTAAAGAGCCTCTTGATGAAAGTGACAGAAGAGAGTAAAAATGTTGGCTTAAAATTCAACATTCAGAAAACTAACATCATGGCATCTGGTCCCATCACTTCATGGCAAATAGTTGGGGAAACAATGGAAACACTGACAGACTTTATTTTCTTGGGTTCCACAGTCACTGCAGATTGTGACTACAGCCATGAAATTAAAAGACACTTGATCCTTGGAAGAAAAGCTATGACCAACCTTGACAGCATATTAAAAATCAGAGACGTTACTTTGACAACAAAGATTCATCTAGTGAGGGCTATGGTTTTTCCAGTCCTCATGTATGGATATGAGAGTTGGATTATAAAGAAAGCTGAATGGTGAAGAATTGATACTTTTCAACTGTGGTGTTGGAGAAGATTCTTGAGAGTCCCTTGGACTGCAAGGAGATCAAACCAGTCAATGCTTAAGGAAATCAGTCCTGAATATTCATTGAAAAGACTAATGCTGAAGCTGAAACTCCAAAACTTTGGCCACCTCATGCGAAGAGTTGACTCACTGGAAAAGACTCTGATGCTGGGAAGGATTGGGGGCAGGAGAAGAAGGGGATGACAGAAGATGGATGGCATTACGGACTCGATGAATGTGAGTCTGAGTGAACTTCGGGAGATGGTGATGAACAGGGAGGCCTGGTGTGCTGCGATTCATGGGGTCACAAAGAGTCAGACATGACTGAGCGACTGAACTGAACTGAACTGAACTGAAGCATCTATTAAAATAGCTAAAAAGACTAGCAATATCAACTGTTGCAAGGATGTGAATTAACTGGAACTCTCATACTCTGTAGTGGGCACGTAAAATGGTGCAATCACGTTGAAAAATAATTTGACAGGGACACAAAAATGCCAGTATGTAACTACCATATGACTTAGCCAGTCCCCTCCTGGGTTTCTCCTCAAGGGAAAAAAAAACATACATCAAACTTTATGTATTCTTATATTTAAGATGTGCCTCTTATGAGTTGCTCATAAGTTCAGTTCAGAAGATAATGATCAGCCTGTGAAAGACATTCATTCCCATCACTTGGTCCATACTTGGAAGAGTTGTCCTGTAAGAAGAATAAAAAAATGTCCTATCAACAGCCAAATATCATTCCCATCCTCACCTAACACAAAACGCTGTATAAAGACACAGTTGCTTGATAATATCTGTTACATCCTCATCAGGAAGTTATTGTTTGTGTAGAGTAGTACTGAGTGGAAATCATAGCACCCTGTCAATTATTGCACATAAAATACCAAAACAGGGAGGGGCCAGCTGTCACTACTTATGCCCTCCAAAATGTGAAATGAGTATATGGAATGCCATTTGTTTTACTCTTCTGAATCATCACCTCCATTCTTAGAAACATCCTCTGTAAAGTGGGTAGAGGTCAAGAAACTGAATGACAAATGCAGATAAGAATAGTGGTCTTACTATTTCTAAGATCCAGAACATTATTTTGACTTTTAAGGTAGCATTTATCACTTGTTGTTTAGTTGCTAAGTCATGTCCAACTCTTTACGACCCCATGGACTGTAGTCTGCCAGGCTCCTCTGTCCATGAAATTTTCCAGGCAAGAATACTGGAGTGCGTTGCTATTTCCTTCTCCAGGGGATCTCTCCCACCCAGGAGTTGAACCTGTGACTCCTGCAATGGCAGGCAGATTTTTAACACTAAGCCACCTGGGAAGCCCAGTTACTACTTAACATTTCAGTAATCATTTTTCTACGAGCAGTCTCATAAAGATGTCTCCCTGTGGGTTAATTTCTAAATAATACTTTCTAACTCAGTGTCATTGGAAACTAAAAACTCTTGATAACATTTTTAATCACTTTTTAAACTATTAAATCATTAATATCATCTTCCCTTTCCCTTGTATTATATACATTTCTATTCCCAGGAATCTATGTAGACATCCGTTTAAAGAAAAATCAAGGTCCTCAAATTTAGGTTATTTTAATCTAAAAATGTTACCAATTGAGTTACAGTGAGTCTGAGGCCAAACATAGTACAATAACATTAGAGTCACTGACCTAAGCCAAACAGTACTTTTCTCAAAATGTTTAGCATACTGGGGCCATTCTTCACTAACACTAATAATAATTGCAGTTACCTGTATAGATCTGACTATATTGAAATCGAGTACTATTGAGTTCAGAAAGAGGTGCTAAGAATACAAAGAAGAACCGTACAAAAAGATCTTCACAACCAAGATAATCACAATGGTGTGATTACTCACCTAGAGCCAGATATGCTGGAATTTAAAGTCAAGTGGGCCTTAGGAAGCATCACTAAAAACAAAGCTAGTGGAGGTAATGGAATTCCAGTTGAGCTATTTCAAATACTAAAAGATGATGCTGCAAAAGTGCTGCGCTCAATATGCCAGCAAATTTGGAAAACTCAGCAGGGGCCACAAGACTGGAAAAGGTCAGTTTTCATTCAATCCCAAATAAAGGCAATCCCAAAGAATGCTCAAACTACCACACAGTTGCACTCATCTCGCAGCTAGTAAAGTAATGCTCAAAATTCTCCAAGCCAGACTTCAACAATATGTGAACCGTGAACTTCCAAATGTTCCAGCTGGTTTTGGAAAAAACAGAGGAACCAGAGATCAAATTGCCGACAACCACTGGATTATCAAAAAAGCAAGAGAGTTCCAGAAAAACATCTACTTCTGCTATATTGAATATGCCAAAGCCTTTGATTGTGTGGATCACCACAAACTGTGGAAAATTCTGAGAGAGATGGGAATACCAGACCACCTGACCTGCCTCTTGAGAAATCTGTATGCAGGTCAGGAAGCAACAGTTAGAACTAGACATGGAAAAACAGACTGGTTCAAAATAGGAAAAGGAGTACATTAAAGCTGTATATTGTCACAATGTTTATTTAATTTATATGCAGAGTACATCATGAGAAATACTGGGCTGGATGAAGCACAAGCTGGAATCTAGATTGCCGGGAGAAATATCAATAACCTCAGATACACAGATGACACCACCCTTATGGTAGAAAGTGAAGAGGAACTAAAGAGTCTCTTGATGAAAGTGAAAGAGAGTGAAAAAGTTCACTTAAAGCTCAACATTCAGAAAACTAAGATCCAATCCCATCACTTCATGGCAAATAGATGGGGAAACAATGGCAGACTTTCTTCCTTTGGGCTCCAAAATCACTGCAGATGGTGACTGCAGCCATGAAATTAAAAGATGCTTGGTCCTTGGAAGAAAAGTTATGACCAACCTAGACATCATATTAAAAATAAGAGACATTACTTTGCCAAGAAAGGTCCATCTAGTCAAGGCTATGGTTTTTCCAGTAGTCATGTATGGCTGTGAAAGTTGGTCTATAAGAAAAGCTGAGTGCTGAAGAATTGATGCATGTGAACTGTGGTTTTGGAGAAGACTCTTGAGAGTCATTTGGACTGCAAGGAGATCCAACCAGTCCATTCTGAAGGAGATCAACCCTGAGTGTTCTTTGGAAGGAATGATGTTGAAGCTGAAACTCCAGTACTTTGGCCACCTCATGCAAAGAGTTGACTTATTGGAAAAGACTCTGATGCTGGGAGGGATTGGGGGCAGGAGGAGAAGGGGACGACCGAGGATGAGATGGCTCGATGGCATCACTGACTCGATGGACGTGAGTCTGAATGAACTCCGGGAGTTGGTGATGAACAGGGAGGCCTGGCGCGCTGCGATGCATGGGGTAGCAAAGAGTCGGACACGACTGAGCGACTGAACTGAACTGAACTGAACTGAAGCTGCTTTGGTCATGTCCAACTCTTTCTGACCCCATGGTCGATAGCCCGCCAGGCTCCTCTGCCCATGGGATTCTCCAGGCAATAAACTGGGGTGGCTTGCCATGTCCTCCTCCATCAATTGTACCCACATCCTCAAGTATCAGAGGCATTCACGTACAATTAGTTCAACAGTTCTGCAGTGGGAGCACCATGTGCATGATAGAAACCAACTCAACACTGTAAAGCAATTCTCCTCCAATTCAAAATAAATAAATAAATTAAAAGTAGTGGAGAGAATTTCCCTGCTGGCTTAAAAGGATGAAAAGGAGCCAAGAGCAAGCAATAGAGAAAGCAGAAGGGTGGCGAGGGCAAATGACTTCAATACTGAGACCACATGGAAGTGCAGCAGCAACTCTAATAGCATATGAGACCACTTCATCCACCATCCACCATTAAGGGAGAATGAACTTACCTAACCCCCAAAACTAGGGTGCCTAACAGGAGTCTGGGCAACATGGCAATGTGTGTAGGAACTATTTAAAATATTTTAGAGGGGATCCTGAGAAAAGCCTGGAACTTCTGCCAATTATATAAGTGAGGAGAACTCAGATTAACAAGATTTGAGATGCTACTCTAAACTAGACACATGTGATACCAGGAGGTAAAGCTGGAGATAAACCAAAGTATTTGGCTATGACCATAACAAAGATGTATATTTTTATGCTTCATAAAAGGAAATCTAACCACTTCACATGAATGTTTCAGCTAGGATTCACTATGTCCATGTGAATTAGGATGTTGAGGGAAAAATCACACACACCATAACTTTTTTTTGTTGAAAAGGGCATACTGAAATCAAAGCAGTTGTCCAAGAGGTCCTGGTCCTTTGTCATGGCAACCTAATATCTCTATTAGATTGTGCTATGTTATGCATATGATTAATTAACTGTACTTTAACTTTTAATTAACATTTCATAGTTTATTTCTTCTGAAACCTACAATGTTGCAAATTGTATGTGTGAAAGATATTGTCACCCTGCTTATTTAACTTCTATGCAAGAGTACATTATGAGAAACACTGGGCTGAAGAAGCACAAGCTGGAATCAAGATTTCTGGGAGAAATATCAATAACTTCACATATGCAGATGACATCACCCTTATGGAAGAAAGTGAAGAGGAACTAAAAAGCCTCTTGATGAAAATGAAAGTGGAGAGTGAAAAAGTTGGCTTAAAGCTCAACATTCAGAAAACGAAGATCATGGCATCTGGTCTCATCACTTCATGGGAAATAGATGGGGAAACAGTGGAAACAGTGTCAGACTTTATTTTCTGGGCTCCAAAATCACTGCATATGGTGACTGCAGCCATGAAATTAAAAGATGCTTACTCCTTGGAAGAAAAGTTATGACTAACCTAGATAGTATATTCAAAAGCAGAGACATTACTTTGCTGAGTAAGGTCCATCTAGTCAAGCCTATGGTTTTTCCAGTAGTCATGTGTGGATGTGAGAGTTGGACTTTGAAGAAGGCTGAGCACTGAAGAATTGATGCTTTTGAACTGTAGTGTTGGAGAAGACTCTTGAGAGTCCCTTGGACTGCAAGGAGATTCAACCAGTCCATTCTGAAGGAGATCAGCCCTGGGATTTCTTTGCAAGGAATGATGCTGAAGCTGAAACTCCAGTACTTTGGCCACCTGATGCAAAGAGTTGACTCATTGGAAAAGACTCTGATGCTGGGAGGGACTGGGGGCAGGAGGACAAGGGGACAACAGAGGATGAGATGGCTGGATGGCATCACTGACGCGATGGACATGAGTCTGAGTGAACTCCGGGAATTGGTGATGGACAGGGAGGCCTGGCGTGCTGCGATTCATGGGGTCGCAAAGAATCGGACATGACTGAGCGACTGAACTGAACTGAACTGAAGGTGGGAAAATTATCATTACTGACCAAGAGTTTAATAACAGGACCCTGTGACTTATGCTGATTTCCTGCCTAATGAATTTAAGATCTGTTTAGTTTTTATTAGAGGCAATAAAAATACTAATAATTTAAGAGATTGCAAGATACAGTCAGGAAAATGCAGCACCATTATTCTGATTCACTACTGATCCAAACCAAATCAATGTAGCATCTATTATAAAAGAAGAGGTTCTAACTGACATTGCTATCATATTCTGTCCAGATCATCACTATTAATTTGAAAAGAATACATATCTACACAGGGATTTTTAAAAGATTATAATGTTTACTAGAAAATACTCTTATTTTTAAACACAGTACAATTATAGACAAATTAAGCTGAATAAAATGGTTTATTAGGTGTTTTAGCAGAAAATACTCATGTTTCCAGTATTATCCAACTGCTCACTATCTTTAGATAGTCATCAATTTTCAACAATTCTTTTTGGTAACTGAACGAAACTATAAAATGGAAATCTGAAATCTTGTCACTGTATGACATAGCTTTGTTTTTTTATAAACATCAGATCAGATGTGGATTTAATTCAAAGAAGAGATGGAAGTATAAAATGTTTTGATTGGGTTGATTTCACTAAGCATACAAGTATTTCACTGAAGACCTAGTAGTGCATACATGCTCTTCACATTAAATTTATGTGAAACACAGTATAAAAGGTATCGTTTTCCCAGTGCAAATTACTTGACGAGATATACTTGGTTGATCATTGGTGTTTTTAAATTTTGTCTTGCTTTTCTCATCCCTACATACCAGCTACAAATTATGCCCATAAAAGAAGAGAAATTTTAAAACTTATAAACTTTCAGGTATAATTCTAATCTTTGTGTTTGGCCTGAGGGAAAAATTAACAGATATGTGATACTAAAAATAGCAAATCACACCTGAGAGCACTGGCTGAAATGGAACAGGCTGACTGCCAGGCTAACTGGCGATAGGACTTCTTTCCAATGAAAGTTTAAGTTTATTTTGAAGATAGCAAGCAGTACCTGGGATCAGCTCTTACAAGCCAGCTTGTCAGCAGTCAGCTCTGCAGAGGATGAAGGGCAGGCTGAAGTGTCCCTAGGGGAGGAAACAACATGCCACTTCTCAGCAGGGTTTAGTCCTTGGGGACCTATTCTCCATCAGCAGGTCCAAGACTGATTAGATCTTCCAACTCGATGTAGTCAGTCGTGAGGGACGGGCTTTACTGAGGCAGAGTTAGGAAGTATATATTGAAATTTAGGAAGGTAATAAAAATAAATTGCAAAATATCATAGGAACTGTTACAATTAATCTATTCATATCCAGGCATAATAAGTTTCATACAATATGTCAATAATTAATATACCACCAAATGCAAACTCCATAAGATTGGAAAATTTTGTCTATTTTGCTTACAACTTAGATGGAAAGGTAGAGGTCCTCTCAGAAATGCATAAATAATCACATAAGTTGACCTCAATGACATTGTGTGTACATTTACATACAAATTTCAAGAATAATTCAGAAATACACATATACACCTCTTCAACAGCCAATTCTAATTACTGTGTATTCTGTATTTGCAAATTTGTCTACCCGCTAAAATTTATCTAGAACCCCTAAAGCAATACTTGAAGTACTTTCATAGACATGTAGAGAGCTACAAAAATTTGGCTTGCCTAATCTGCTTAGTTCTAGCTGAGATCAAACAAGGTGACACTCTGCCATCTTGTTTCAGATCACATGTAAACAAGTAGCTTATTCACAGCTTGTTTAGAACCACATTTTTTTCAAGGTTTTTTGATGATGTGATTTTGTTGATGAGCTTTCTGTTTAAAATGGCCTTATAGTATAGGGCTTAAGCATTGTCTAGTGTCCATAAGTGCAAGAAAGCTGTCATGTACCTTACAGAGAAAATATATGCGTGGGATAAACTTCATTTAGGTATGAATTATAGTGTTCTTAACCACGAGTTCAACATTATGAACCAACAATACAGTGCATTCAGAAAAAGGAAGCAGAAATTTGCCCATTTATATGTAAGATGTTCCAGAAAGTACTAAAATAACATCTATATGTGTGATGGAACTGTGGAAAAACAGGTAAATTTTTGAATTTGTGAGCTGATAACTGAACTTAAGAAAAAAAAAAAAAGCAGGGTGGACAGGCTTTGTGAGGCTCAAAGCAAAAGAAAATTATAGTCATGTTACCTTGGAAAATGCTAAGTTCTCTGCTAGTGCTGACTGTCTCATATTTCAAATAGTGATATGGTAAGGAAAGTGTTAAATACACAGGTAAAACAGGTTTCAATCAGAAGAGTACAGAAGAAATTTTAAAGTATCTGCAAGTGATTTACAGAATAGTAGATTTTTAAGGCTGATAAGACTTAAAAGGATACTGGCAAATTAACCTATATAACACAAATGGCTTCCAAATCCTCTGGCTTTTAATCATTCAAAAACATGCAATGAATTATTTGTGAGAAATATATATTAAATAATGTATCTGTAAAAAGAAACACACATAAAACAAGGCTATATATTGTTTAATTGATAAAAATTGTGTGACCAGAGGCTCACAGGAACTTAATCTTCTATATCCCATGCCAGTTTATTCAATGTTCATGACAATTTTATAGAACTTAACTACTATTAATAAATAGAAATAATATATCTATTTATAGATATACACAGGGCTTCCCAGGTGGCTCAGTGGTAAAGAATATGCCTACCAATGCAGGAGATGCAGGAGATGCAGGAGATGTGGGTCCAGTCCCTGAATCTGGAAGAGCCCCTGGAGTAGGGAATGGGAACACACTCCAGTATTCCTGTCTGGAAAAGCCTGTGGACAGAGGAGCCTGGTGGGCTACAATCCATAAGGTCACAAATAATCAGATACAGCTGTATATACACACATACACATCTATGCAACTCATATTGTATGTTTATAGTACACAAATTCTCTCTCTCTCTCTCTCTCTCTCTCTCTCTCTCTCTCTCTCTCTCTCTCTCTCTCTCTGTATATATATATGTTCTCCCCTAGTGGCTCAGACAGCAAGAATTACCCTGCAATTTGGGAAGCCTGGGTTTGATCCCTGGGTTGGTAAGATCCCTTGGAGGAGAGCATAGCAACCCACTCCAGTATTCTTGCTTGGAGAAATCCCTGACAGCCTGGTGGGCTACAGGCTATGGACTTGCAAAGAGTCAGACACGACTGAGCCACTAAGCACAGAATATGTGTGTGTGTGTGTGTGTGTGTGTGTGTGTGTGTACACACACAGCAACTAAGCACAGCATATAGTGTGTACGTGTATATATATATGTGTGTACACACACACACACACACACACACACACACACGGGGTTTCCCTTGTAGCTCAGTCAGTAAAGAGTCTGCCTGCAATGCAGGAGACCCAGGTTCAATCCCTGGTTAGGAAAGATCCCCCGGAGAAGGAAATGGCAACCCACTCCAATATTCTTGCCTGGAGAATCCCATGGATAGACAGAGCCTGGCGCATGTGTGGGTGTGTATATATACACACAGACAAACGTTTTGTGTGTGTGTGAGAGAGAGAGAGGCAAATAGACTCAACCCAGTAGAAATGGATATTTAAACCACATAAATGATGTTATGATAACTTAATATGTGAAAGAAAAGGAAACTCATCTGCACATATTTCTTTCTTTGATGTTGGCAATCGTCAGTGTTTTCCCAGATATCAGAAGCAATCCTTTTTGTGCTCCTTGAATTCAGGGCTAAACAAGACAGGCTTGCTCCTTGAAATGAGTTGATAAAGCTAGTCAGAGAAACGTTACAAAGTTGACATTACTTGCTACAGGTTCTTCCTTAATCTGTAAAAAGTAATACTTTCGGTGCTGCTGCTGCTGCTGCTGCTAAGTCGCAACAGTCCTGTCCGACTCTGTGCCACTCCATAGACGGCAGCCCACCAGTCTCCCCCATCCCTGGGATTCTCCAAGCAAGAACACTGGAGTGGGTTGCCATTTCCTTCTCCAATGCATGAAAGTAAAAAGTGAAAGTGGAGTCGCTCAGTCGTGTCCGACTCTTAGTGACCCCATGGACTGCAGCCCACCAGGCTCCTCCATCCATGGGATTTTCTAGGCAAGAGTACAGCTGCTGCTATAGATCTCTTTTAATACCCCTTGCACTAGGCACTGAACATGATGTAGAAATTCTATCTGCAGTGTGGAAATAAACAAAGACTACCAAATGAGAACAATCAGAGATTATTTTCAGATCTGGCTATAACAAGGGAGTTAGCCACCATAACTTGCATGTAATGACCCTTACAAAGATCTTATATTAGTCAAGGTCTTCCACAGAAACAAAACCAATAGAAGATTCAGATCTAGCTAGATGGAGAAGTACATAGGCATATAGATAGGTATATACGTATATACATATACATACATACATATATATATATATATATATATGCTGCTACTGCTGCTAAGTCACTTCAGTCGTGTCCAACTCTGTGCGACCCCAAAGACAGCAGCCCACCAAGCTCCTCTGTCCCTGGGATTCTCCAGGCAAGAACACTGGAGTGGGTTGCCTTTTCCTTCTCCAGTGCACGAAAGTGAAAAGTGAAAGTGAAGTCGCTCAGTAGTGTCCGACTCTTTGCGACCCCATGGACTTCAGCCTTCCAGGCTCATCCGTCCATGGGATTTTCCAGGCAAGAGTACTGGAGTGGGGTGCCATTGCCTTCTCCATATATATATATATATATATATATATATATATTTACACAGAGAGAGAGAGAGATTATAATAAGGAGTTGAATCACTCAGTAAACATGAGATTACTATAAAATTTTGGCCAAGAAGCCTCAAGATCTGTAGCTGGCAAGCTAGATGCACGAGAGAGCCAACGGCTAAACTTCTAGTCCAAAGACAGAAGGCCAATGTCCCAGCCAAACAATAAGGCCAGCAAAGTTCCTTACTGGGCTCCTTGTTTGATTCAGATTTCCTACTGAATGGATGAGGAACATCCACATTAGAAAGGGCAATCTATTTTACTAAATCTGCTGATTCAAATGTTAATCTCATCCAAAAACACTCTCATGAACACACACAAAATAATGTTTGGCCACATATCTGGCAACCCCGTGGCCCAGAAAACTGATACATGAAATTAACCATCACAAATGTTCACAGCTAACACCTGAGACCTACAAGTAGGACTTGGCAGATATGTTTAACTTAAAGAACTTGAGATGAAGAAATTACCTTAGATAATAAAATGGACTGAATATAATCACAAGGGTCTTTATAAAAGACTCAAAGTCAGAAGAGACATGACAGCAGAAGCAAAGGTCAGAGATATGCAACTACAAGTCGTTGACAGCCTGCAAGAGCTAATAAAGACAAGGAGTGGATTCTTCCTTAGACTCTAGCAAGACTACTACTCTGCTGACCCCTTGCTTTTAGGCTCGTAAGAGACATTTTGGACTTCTGACTTCCAGAATGCTAAAATAATAAATGTGTGCTGTTTTAAACCAGCAAATGTGTGGTAATTTGTTATGCATCCATAGGAAACTAAAACAAGTTGCATTTGACATAACCTCAAAGGCAGGCAGCAAAGTTAGAAGGTTTTACAGTGAACAAAGAGGGAGGCTTTAATTGTACTTTGATTAAAGGCTGTTGGCGAAAGGTGGGCATAGGGCAACTCAAAATGGGACATCTTATGCGATTCATTAGGGAGTGTATTTGGCCCCCTTGATTGTTCCTAATTTGGAAACAGGGAAGCTGGCGATCATTGGCCAAGCCCATTTTGATTTGGGTGGGCTGACTATTGCAGAAGTTGTTGCTCTTGGACTAGCTGCAGCAGAAATTGTTCGTCAAGGCTCTGCTATCCTATTTGAAAAAAAAGAGTTCCTCTGGAACCTTAAGAAACAGATCCTCTCCTGTGTAGTGTATATTACATTTTCACTATTTCCGATGAGAAGTAACACCTATTGTTTTTCCACTAAAGGTAACATATTTTATATCTCGTTCCTCTCATATCATTTCTTCTGTTTTCTTTCTATCTTCATCTTCACATGTCTGATGACATCTTCACAATGCCTCTAAGTGTGGTTAAATTTGTATTTACCTTGGTTAGATTTCACTAAGTTTCTTGGATATGTGGGTTAATATCTTTCAAAGATTTTGAGAAGTCTTTAGTCTTCATGTGATCAAATGACCTGGTTCTCTCTTACCTCCTCCGGTGCTGCAGTTACACATATGTTAGATCCTCTGATGTTGTCCTATAGTTGCTAGTGTTCTGACTGTCCTTGCTGTTTATTTGCCTTCAAGTTTTATGAATGGATTCACTAGAAAAGAGAAAATCCAAATGGACATCTAACATATGAAAAAAATGTTCAACCTTATAAACATCAGAGAAATTAAAAGTAAAATTAGATACTACTATATAACACGAGTGGTTAAAATTTAAAAGGACACAAAATGTCAACTATTAGATTTAATGTATAATAACCAAAATACCTTGATCCTATATAATGCCAAGCCTTCTCTTTGAGAACTGGATCCCACCCTCATATTATTCCATGAATTGTCACTATCTCATTATAAATTTTTCCCTCTCTTCTGGATCATGCTAATAATTATAAAGCAAACCAAAACCAAAATTCTTCTCTTAATCCTAAATCCCTCTTGGTAACTACCTCATTTCTGTGCTTGCATTTCTACTCCCTTGGAGATCTCATTTGGTATTATGGCTTTAAATAATCTGCATCTGGATGACTCACAAACTTATACTTTTAATTCTATCTCCTAAACTTCAAATTCATAAAGCACTCTCCATTCTACTTGGATGTCTTATCGATCGATATTTGAAACTTAAATTCCTGACATCCACACAATCCTGAAATCCTGCTTTTGTTAGTAAATGCAGTTTCATCTATCTAACAGCTTAGTCCAAAGACCATGGAGTGATCCCTGACTCTTCTCTCACACCTCAGCTTATCTTTCCAAACCAAGCCAGTTTTACCTTGAACATACATCTAAAATGAAGATCACATCTTATCTCCACTATTTCAATCCCATTTCAAGCAATAGTCATTCACCCTGTTTTCCACCTGAAAGTCCTATAATCTGTTCACAACACGGCACCCAGAATAATCTTTTAAAACTGAAGATTGCCACTCATCTTCAACTCTCCAGTGACTTCTCATTTGTTGTCGTGGTTCAGTCACTCACTCATGTCTGACTCTTTGAGACCCCATGGACTGCAGCCAAGCAGGCTTCCCTGTCCTGCACTATCTCCTGGAGTTTGCTCAAACTCATATCTGTTGAGTCAGTGATGACATCCAACCATCTATTCCTCTGTGCCCCCTTCTCCTCCTGCCCTCAATCTTTCTTAGGCTCAGGGTCATTTCCAATGAGTCAGCTCTTCACATCAGGTAGCCAAAGTATTGGAACTTCAGCTTCAGCATCAGTCCTTCCAATGAATATTCAGGGTTAATTTCCTTTACGATTGACTGGTTTGATCCCCTTGTCTGTGGGACTCTCAAGAGTCTTCTCCAGCACCAAAATTTGAATGCATCACTTCATCATTCAGCCTTCCTCATGGTACAACTCACATCCTCACAAGACTATGGAAAAGCCATAGCTTTGACTATGTGGACTTTTGTTGGCAAAATAATGTCTCTGCTTTTTAATATGCTGTTTAGGTTTGTCAGAGCTTTTCTTCCAAGGATCAAGAGTCTTTTGATTTTATGGCTGCAGTCACCATCTACAGTGATTTTGGAGTCCAAGAAGATAAAGTCTGTCACTGTTTCCATTGTTTCCCCATCTATTTACCATGAAGTAATGGGACCAGACGTCATGATCTTAGTTTTTTGAATTTTGAGTTTTAAGTCAGCTTTTTCACTCTCCCCTTTCACTTTCATCAAGAGGCTCTTTAGTGCCTCTTCATTTTCTGCCATAAGGTTGGTGTCATCTGCATATTTGAGGTTATTGATATGTCTCCTGGCTAACTTGATTCCAGCTCATGCTTCATCCAGCCTGGCATTTTGCATGATGTACATACAAGTTACAAGTTAACTAAGCAGTTAACTAAATTAGTTAACTTAGTCAGTTACTCAGTTAACTAAGCATACAAGTTAACTAAGCAGAGTGACAATATACAGTTAGACATACTCCTTTCCTTATTTTAAACCAGTCTGTTGTTCCATGTCCAGTTCTAACTGTTACTTCTTGACCTGTATATAGATTTCTCAGGAGACAGGTAAGGTGGTCTGGTATTCCCATCCCTTTAAGAATGTTTCACAGTTTGTTGTGATCCCCACACTCCAAGGCTTTAGCATAGCCAAGGAAGCAGAAGTAGATGTTTTTCTGGAAATCCCCTGCTTTTTCTATGATCCAACAGATGTTGGCAATTTGATCTCTGGTTCCTCTACTTTTTCTAAATCCAGCTTGTACATCTGGAAATTCTCAGTTCATGTACTGTTGAAGCCTAACTTGAAGGATTTTGAGCATTACCTTGCTTTCAGAATAAAAGCCAAGGTTCTTACAACTTCTCCCAAATCTCTAATGATCTCATCCTAATCTTTCTGACTCCATCTCCTATACTCACTTTATGTCCTTCAAGAGCATTAAGAATTTTATTATATAAACCCAAACCTCACAAATTTTATTATCCTGAAGTAATATCAGACAGTGGAAAAAAAACATTATTCTAGTAAAAAGTAGTGAAGAATTTCAATTATATACTTTACTACTCTTTAAAAATAAGAAATTAGGTTGTTATTGGCCTATATTTAATTTTGATGTTAAAGAATAAAACATTATAAAATGAATTAGCCCATTAGTTACTATATCTCTGAGCTTCTCTGCAATGTGATTTAAATATAAAATCAGGTCTGAGACTGAAATCTTGCAACTTTAAGTGAACAATAAAATCTCCTTTTACAATATTCTCAAGTACTTAATCATATGCTATTTTATAAGGATTATGAATAACATTCACAAAGCATTAAGATTATGTTTTAATGCCAAAGAATGCTCAAACTACTGCACAATTGCACTCATCTCACATGCTAGTAAAGTAATGCTCAAAATTCTCCAAGCCAGGCTTCAGCAATACGTAAATGGTGAACTTTCAGATGTTCCA
This sequence comes from Nanger dama, assembly GCA_917880005.1. NCBI lineage: Eukaryota > Metazoa > Chordata > Mammalia > Artiodactyla > Bovidae > Nanger > Nanger dama. Next base: position 100,337,365 of record CAKJTW010000001.1, read on the forward strand.
CATGGTTTTAGAAAAGGCAGAGGAACCAGAGATCAAATTGCCAACATCTGCTAGATCATCAAAAAAGCAAGAGAGTTCCAAAAAAAAAACATCTATTTCTGCTTTATTGACTATGCCAAGGCCTTTGACTGTGATAACAATACACTGTGAGAAACTCTGAATAAGATAGGCATACCAGACCACCTGACCTGCCTCTGGAGAAATCGGTATGCAAGTCAGGAAGCAACAGTTAGAACTGGACATGGAACAACAGACTGGTTCTAAATAGGAAAAGGAGGACATCAAGGCTGTATATTGTCACCCTGCTTATTTAACTTCTATGCAGAGTACATCATGAGAAATTCTGGGCTAGAAGAAGCACAAGCTGGAATCAAGATTGCCGAGAGAAATATCAATAACTTCAGATGTGCAGATGACACCACTCTTATGGCAGAAAGGAAAGTTGAACTAAAAAGCCTCTTGATGAAAGTGAAAGAGGAGAGCAAAAAGTTGGCTTAAAGCTCAACATTCCGAAAATGAAGATCATGGCATCTGATCCCATCACTTCATGGCAAATAGATGGGGAAACAGTGGAAACAGTGTAAAACTTTATTTTGGGGGCTGCAAAATCACTGCAGATGGTGACTGCAGCCATGAAATTAAAAGATGCATACTTCTTGAAAGAAAAGTTATGGTCAACCTAGATATCATATTGAAAAGCAGAGACATTACTTTGCCAACAAAGGTCCAGACTAGTCAAGGCTATGGTTTTTCCTGTGGTCATGTATGGATGTGAGAGTTGGACTGTGAAGAAGGCTGAGAGCCAAATAATTGATGCTTTTGAACTGTGGTGTTAGAGAAGACTCTTGAGAGTCCCTTGGACTGCAAGGAGATCCAACCAGTCCATTCTGAAGGAGATCAGCCTTGGGATTTCTTTGCAAGGAATGATGCTAAAGCTGAAACTCCAGTACTTTGGCCACCTCATGCGAAGAGCTGACTCATTGGAAAAGACTCTGATGCTGGGAGGGATTGGGGGCAGGAGGAGAAGGGGACGACAGAGGATAAGATGGCTGGATGGCATCACCAACTCGATGTACATGAGTTTGAGTGAACTCCGGGAGTTGGTGATGGACATGGAGGCCTGGCATACAGCAATTCATGGGGTCACAAAGAGTCAGACATGACTGAGCAACTGAACTGAACTGAACTGAATATTTATCTCACATGCTAGTAAAGTAATGCTCAAAATTCTCCAAGCTAGGCTTCAGCAATACTTAAATGGTGAACTTTCAGATGTTCCACATGGTTTTAGAAAAGGCAGAGGAACCAGAGATCAAATTGCCAACATCTGCTAGATCATCAAAAAGCAAGAGAGTTCCAAAAAAAAAAAAAAAAACATATATTTATGCTTTATTGACTATGCCAAGGCCTTTGACTGTGGATAACAATAAACTGTGAGAAACTCTGAATAAGATGGGCATACCAGACCACCTGACCTGCCTCTTGAGAAATCATAAATTGAACATGAGAAATCATAAATAGAACAATCATAAATTGTTCTATTGGAGTGATTTCTCCATTAAAATAAAAGCATTTTAATAATAGTATTTATAGTATTTCCTCTTAACTTGTAAAAATGTTTCTATATCAATGTTCATTTTATGAGATCTTAACAATAGACTGGTGATCATATTCTACTAAAATAAAATAGTATGTGTGAACTAATAAGATATGTACATATAGTGGTCCTTCTTCCAGTTCCTGACAGAGTCCTCTAAAATCTTTGCAATCTCCTGAGTGATAGGGGTACTAAAATCACCTTGTGTTCTCATATTTGGTCTTTTAAACTCAGTTCCTGATAAAAGATCTAAGACCCTTGGAATCTCCAGAGTGGTATTTCTTTTTGTATGCTAAAAGATATGTGGTGACTGGGGTTCCCTACATAAATTGGGGAATTGAGTATGGTCACCAAAAAGACCATGCCATTATTAGAAGCTTATAACTTTCAGCATTAACCTTCATCCCCAAGGGAGGAGAGAGAGGCTGGAGAATAAATATTAAATCAATAAAAGGAACTATGTCTACATGATAAAGCCCCAGCAACTTCTGGATTACACAGGAGGTTCAGAAAGCTTGCAGGCTGATGAACACACCCCCTCTCTGAATGGTAGGACACTCTGTTCCAGAGGCACAAAAGCTATGCCAAACACCTTCAAGACCTTGCCCTGCATACTTCTTCATCTGGCTGCTCATCTGTATCTTTTATGACAATCTTTGTAATAGGCCAGAAAATGGAATTGTTTCTCTGAACTCTGTGAGCCATTATTAAATCTGAGAAGGGGATGTGGAAATCCCTGGTCTGTAGCCAAGTTGGACAAAAGTGTAGCTAACCAAGGACCCAATTCTTATGATTGGCATCTAAAGTGGGGTGTAGCCTTGTAGGACTGAGGCCCCAACATATGGGACCTGCACTAACTCCAACTGGCTAATATCAGAATTCCTTGGTATGGAAAACCACACATTTAACATCAAAAATGTTGTGACTAGTAGAGAAACAATTTCCTTTCAGTGTGATTATACACTTTCAGAAGTGGAGATCTTTTTCAATGTATTCAACCACTTAATTATTGAGTAACTACTGTGAGCCAGACACCACACTGTGGGCACAATAGACATGGGAACCATCCTATCAGAGCTCACAGCAGAGCACAGACTGACCCTTTTCGTAACATTCGTGTTGCTGATCCATCCAACAGAAACACCTGAAAGACAGAAATGTTATACTGAGAATCTCAGCTAAGAAAGACATACCACATCTTACCCATTTAAGTCATACTCCATGATTAGCACAGTGCCTAGCCTAAGTTAGACCCTCAAGGAATGTACACTGAGGAAGTTATCATTCTTGAGGCGATATCTTATTTGTTTATATCTCAACCATGGTGGCTCAGATGGTAAAGAATCTGTCTACAATGCAGGAGACCCATGTTTGATCTCTGGATTGGGAAAATACCCTGGAGAAGGAGATGGCAAACCACTCCTATATCCTTGCCAGGAAAATCCCATGGACAGAGGAGCCTAGCGGTCTCCAAGTTGGTGGGGTTGCAGAGTCGGACATGAATGAGCCCGCACGCTTGCACACCACAAGCAACTTTACTATTCATACTTCAAGTTTCATTTCATTACTTTACCACATTTGTCAAAGAACATCACTATTAGTAAGGAGAAAGGAGGAACATAATATTTCTTGAGCACTTGCTCTGGGCAAGACACTGTAAAAACTCCATGTGCATTATGTCATGCCATTATCATAACATCACAAAAATATCGTCACTCCTAGGCCCCCATGCTACAGATGGGGAACTAATGATGATAAGGAGTGAACCCAGATTCTCTGGCTCTAGAGATAGTACTTTTAAACACTACGATGTCTAATTCTACTGTCCATTATTTGCAGTCTGTTCAAAACATGTTATTTTCATTCAGTAAGGCTAGTCTCCCCATCTAGATAGATCATAGGTCCCAGTTTTTCCAGTTCACCCCAATTATATTGTTACCTGGTTTAATTATTAATAGTACCCCATTTTACTCTCAAAGGTATCTGAATATTGATGATAAATCATATGATCGTTTTAACTCTTATTTCATCTACATATAACTAATCAGCCCTCATAATGGTTTTGCCCAAGTGGAGCAACTTCTCCAGAGAATTATTAGAAAGCAATCTTTATCTCTTCTCCAAGTCACTTTCTTTACCTTTTACAGAAAAGACCTTGACTCACATTTTCATATAGACATCTTTAATTAACAACATAGCATAATGGCATTTTTTCTTACTTGAAAACTTCTCAGCAATCTACAATAAGTCTCTTGATTATTAAGCAGCATTTTTAAATTGTTTCTTTTAGTACAATTTTTTTCATTTTGTATAATGTGATCTTGGACTGTATGCTGCACTGTTTTGTTTGTTCATTTACTTACTAGCATTATCTTTTTCAGGGAACATTTAAGCTACTTGAAATAAAAGATGTGTGCAAAGTTGGTTAGAAAAAGAAATCTGGATCAAAGAGAAAAAACATGTCAATACGATAAGAGAAATTGTCAAAACACTCTTGCTGCTGTGGCAAATTTTCACAAATTTGTTTACTTAAAAGAACACAAACCTGCTGCTGCTAAGTCACTTCAGTCGTGTCCGACTCTGTGACCCCATAGACGGCAGCCCACCAGGCTCCCCCGTTCCTGGGATTCTCCAGGCAAGAACACTGGAGTGGGTTGCCATTTCCTTCTCCAATGCATGAAAGTGAAAAGTGAAAGTGAAGTCGCTCAGTCGTGTCCTACTCTTTGCGACCCCATGGACTGCTCCCATACAGTTCTAGAGATCAGAAGTCCAACATGGATCTCAGTGAGCTAAGAGACAACTACCAAAGTGTAACAAACATCAAACTGGCATTCCAGGAGGAGAAAAAAAAGGTGGAAAAGAAATATTTGAGCAAACATGAAATAATATTCTAAAACTAATGTTAGACACCAAATAAAGATTTTAAAAAATGTACCTAGGCATATCATATTCAAACTGCCAAAGAGCAAAGATAAAGACAATATCTTGAAAGAAGCCAGAGGATAAAACAATTTATCTACACAGGAGTAAAGATGATAACTACATCTGACTTATTCAGGGAAAAACCCAAGAAAGGAGAGTAGAGTGAAACATTTAAAGAATACAGAGAAGAACAAAGCAAAACAAAAACACCTAGAATTCTGTATCACAGACATGTTAAAAGAACAACTTCAAAGAGAAGGAAAATGATACAGATCAGAAAACTGAACCTACACAGAAACAAGAAGAGCGGAGATTAAATTGCCAACATTCAACAAGTTAAGATAAAACCTGTACTTTTCTTTTCCTTAATTGATCTAATATTTGTTGAAAATAATAATAGCAATAATGGGACTCAAACATATATATATATATATTTGCATGGCATGTATATGTATATATATACACGTTTATACATATATATATATATACATCTTAGTTCTGTCACTTCATTTGCTCAGATGTGTCCTACTCTTTGTGACCCCACGGACTGCAGCAGGCCAGGCTTGCTTGTCCATCACCAGCTCCCAGAGGTTGTGTAAACTCAAGTCCATCAAGTTGGTGATGCCATCCAACCATCTCATTCTACGACATCCTCTTCTCCTGCCCTCAATCTTTCCCAGCATCAGGGTCTTTTCCAATGAGTCAGCTCTTTGCATCAGGTGGCCAAAGTATTGGTGCTTCAGCTTCAGCATCAGTCCTTCCAATGAATACTCACGACTGATTTCCTTTAGGATTGACTGGTTGGATCTCCTTGCAGTACAAGGGACACTCAAGAGTCTTCTCCAACACCACAGTTCAAAAGCATCAACTCTTTGTCATTCAGCTTTCTTTATGGTCCAGCTCTCATATCCATACATGACTACTGGAAAAACCATAGTTTTGGCTAGATGGATCTTTGTCAGCAAAGTAAGTCTCTGATTTTTAATATGCTGTCGAGATTGGTCATAGCTTTTCTTCCAAGGAGCAATCATCTTTCACTTTCATGGTTGCAGTCACCATCCACAGTAATTTTGGAGCTCAAGAAAATAAAATCTGTCACTATTTCCATTATTTCCCCATCTATCTGCCATGAAGTGATGGGACTGGATGCCATGATCTTAGTTTTTGAATGTTGAGTTTTAAGCCAGCTTTTTCATTATCCTCATTCACTTTCATCAAAAGGCTCTTTGGTGCCTCTTCACTTTCTGCCATGAGGTTGGTGTCATATGCATATCTAAGGTTATTGATGTTTCTCATGGCAATCTTGATTACAGCTTGTGCTTCTTCCAGCCCAGCATTTCTCATGATGTACTGTGCATATAAGTTAAATAAGCAGGGTGACAATATGCAGCCTTAATGTACTCCTTTCCCAATTTGGAACCAACATGGTGTTCCATATCTGGCTCTAATTGTTGCTTTTGACTGACCTATACATTTCCTAAGGTGGTCTGGTATTTCAATCTCTTTAAGAATTTTCAACAGTTTGTTGTGATTCACAAAGTCAAAGGCTTTAGTGTAGTCAGTGAAGCAGAAGTAGATGTATTTCTGGAATTCTTTTATTTCTCCAGTATGCTGGCAATTTGATCTCTGGTTCCTCTGCCTTTTTAAATTCAGCTTGAACATCTGGAAGTTCTCAGTTCATGTACTACTGAAGCTCAGATTGGAGATTTTGAGCATTACTTGCTGGCATGTGAGATGAGTTCAATTGTGCAGTAGTTTAAACATCCTTTGGCACTGCCTTTCTTTGGGATTGGAATGAAAACTGACCTATTCCAGTCTTGTGGCCAGTGCTGAGTTCTCCAAATTTGCTGGCGTGTTGAGTACAACACTTTAATGGAATCATCTTTTAGGATTTTAAATAGCTCATCTGGAATTCCATTACCTCTACTAGCTTTGTTCCTAGTAATGCTTTTAAGGCACACTTGACTTCGCACTCCAGGATGTATGATTCTAGTTGAGTGATCATACCATCACGGTTATCACAGTCATTAAGATCTATTTTGTATAGTTCTTCTAGGTATTCTTGCCACCTCTTCTTAATATCTTCTGCTTCTGTTAGGTCCATATCATTTCTGTCCTTTATTGTGCCCATCTTTGCATGAAATGTTCCCTTGATATTTCTAACTTTCTTGAAGAGATCCCTAGTCTTTCCAATTATACTGTTTTCTTCTTATTTCCAGAAAAGGCAATGGCACCCCACTCCAGTACTCTTGCCTGGAAAATCCCATGGGTGGAGGAGCCTGGTAGGCTGCAGTCCATGGGGTCACTACAAGTCGAACATGACTGAGCAACTTTACTTTCACTTTTCACTTTCATGCATTGGAGAAGGAAATGGCAACCTACTCCAGTGTTCTTGCCTGGAGAATCCCAGGGATGGGGGGAGCCTGGTGGGCTGCCGTCTATGGGGTCGCACAGAGTTGGACACGACTGAAGCGACTTAGCAGCAGCAGCAGCTTATTTCTTTGCATTGATCACTGAGGAAGTCTTTCTTATTTCTCCTTGCTATACTTTGGAACTCCGCGTTGAGATGGGAACCTTTTCTTTTCTCCTTTGACTTTAGCTTTTTCTCAGCTATTGTAAGGCCTCCTCAGACAACCATTTTGTCTTTTTGCATTTCTTTTTCTTGGCGTTGGCCTTGATCACTGCCTCCTGTACAACGTCATGAACCTCTGTCCATAGTTCTTCATGTTCTCTGTCTATCAGATCTAATCCCTTGATCTATGTGTCACTTCCACTGTGTCATCATAAGTGATTTTATTTAGGTCATACCTGAATGGTCTAGTGGTTTTCCCTACTTTCTTCAATTTAATTGAAAATTCAAGTCTGAATTTTGCAAAATGGAGTTCATGATCTGAGCCACAGTCAGTTTTTGCTGGTCTTGTTTTTGCTGACTGTATAGAGTTTCTCCATTTTTGGCTGCAAAGAATGTAATCAATCTGATTTCAGTATTGACCATCTGGTGATGTCCATGTGTAGAGTCAATTCTTGTGTTGTTGGAAGAGGGTGTTTGGTATAACCAGTGTGTTCTCCTGGCAAAACTCCATCAGCCTTTGCCCTGCTTCATTTTGTACTCCAAGGCCAAACGCTCTAGGTACCTCTTGACCTCCTACTAATTTTTTATTCCAATCCTCTATGATGAAAAGGACATCATTTTGGCATGATATTTCTAGAAGGTCTTGTAGGTCTTCATAGAACCATGCAACTTCAGCTTCTTCAGCAATACTGGTTGGGGCATAGATTTGGATTAGAGTGATACTGAATGACTTGCCTTGGAAATGAACAGGGATCATTCTGTTGTTTGTCAGACTATACCCAAGTACTGCATTTCGGACTCTTTTGTTGACTATGATGGCTACTCCATTTCTTCTAAGGGATTCTTGCTACATTTTATAATGGTCATCTTAGTTAAATTCACCCACTGTAGTCCACTTTAGTTCACTGATTCTTAAAATGTCGATGTTCACGCTTGCCATCTCCTGTTTCACCACTCCCATTTGCTTTGATTCACAGACCTCACATTCTAAGTGCCTGTGTAATATTATTCTTTACAGCATCAGACTTTATTTTCATTGCCAGTCACATCTACAACTAGGCGTTGTTTCCACTTTGGCTTAGCCTCTTCATTCTCTCTTGAGCTATTTCTCCACTCTTCTCCAGTAGCATATTGGGCATGCACTGACCTAGGGAGTTCATCTTTCAGTGTCATATCTTTTTGCCTTTTTGTACTATTCATGGGGTTATCACAACCCTTATGGCAGAAAGAGAAGAGGAACTAAAAGCCTCTTGATGAAAGTGAAAGAGGAGAGTGAAAAAGTTGGTTTAAAGCTCAGTATTCAAAACACTAAGATCATGGCATCTGGTCCCATCATTTGGGAAATAGATGGGGAAACAGTGTCAGGCTTTATTTGGTGGGAGTGAGGTGGGGGTGGGGTGGAGGGGGCCTCCAAAATCACTGCAGATGGTGATTGCAACCATGAAATTAAAAGTCACTTACTCCTGGGAAGGAAAGTTATGACCAACCTAGATAGCATATTCAAAAGCAGAGACATTACTTTGCAAACAAATGTCATCTAGTGAAGGCTATGGTTTTTCCACTGGTCATGTATGGATGTGAGAGTTGGACTGTGAAGAAAGCTGAGTGCCAAAGAATTGATGCTTTTGAACTGTGGTGTTGGAGAACACTCTTGAGAGTCCCTTGGACTGCAAGGAGATCCAACCAGTCCATCCTAAAAGAGATTAGTCCTGGATGTTCATTGGAAGGACTGATGTTGAAGCTGAAACTCCAGTCCTTTGGCCACCTCATGCAAGAACTGACTCATTGGAAAAGACCTTGATGCTGGGAAGGATTGGGGGCAGGAGGAGAAGGGGACGACAGAGTATGAGATGGCAGGATGGTATCACTGACTCAATGGGCATGAGTTTGAGTAGGCTCCAAGAGTAGGTGATGGACAAGGAGGCTTGGTGTGCTGAGATTCATGGGGTTGCAAAGAGTTGGACATGACTGAGCAACTGAACTGAACTGAACTGATGGGGTTATCAAGGCAAGAATATTGAAGTGGTTTGCCATTCCATTCTCCAGTGGACCACATTTGGTCGGAATGCTCCACCATGACCAGTCCATCTTGGGTGGGCCTACAAGGCATGACTCATAGTTTCATTGAGTTAGACAAGGCTGTGATTCATGTGATCACTTTGGTTATTTTCTATGATTGTGGTTTTCATTCTGTCAGTCCTCTGGTGGATGAGTAAACCAGGCTTGTGGAATTTCCTGGTGGGAGGTACTACTTGTGGGGGAATTTGAGTCTTGCTCCAATGGTCAAAGGAAAGATATACCCGTTTGAATGTAGAGTTCCAAAGAATAGCAAGGAGAGACAAGAAAGCCTTCCTCAGTAATCAGTGCAAAGAAACAGAGGAAAACAATAGAACAGGAAAGACTAGAGATCTCTTCAAGAAATTAAAGATGCCAAAGGAGTATTTCATGCAAAGATGAGCTCAGTAAAGGACAGAAATGGTATGGAGCTAACAGAAGCAGAAGATATTAAGAAAAGGTGGCAAGAGTACACAGAACTGTACAAAAAGAGATTCATGACCCAGATAATAACGATGGTGTGATCACTCACCTAGAGGCAGACATCCTGGAATGCAAAGTCAAGTGGGCCTTAGGAAGCATCACTATGAACAAAGCTAGTTGAGGTGACAGAATTCCAGCTGAGCTACTTCAAGTCCTAAAAGATGATGCTGTGAAAGTGCTGCACTCAATATGTCAGAAAATTTGGAAAACTCATCAGTTGCCTCAGGACTGGGAAAGATCCATTTTCATACCAATCCCAAAGAAAGGCTATGTCAAAGAATGTTCAAACTGCTTCATAATTGCACTCATCTCAATGCCAGTAAAGTAACGCTCAAACTTCTCCAAGCCAGACTTCAACAGTATGTGAACTCTGAACTTCCAGATGTTCAAGCTGTATTTAGAAAAGGTAGAGGAACCAGAGATCAAATGGCCAACATCCATTGGGTCATTGAAAAAGCGAGACAGTTTCAGAAAAACATCTACTTCAGCTTTATTGACTATACTAAAGCTTTTGACTGTGTGAATCACAACAAACTATGGAAAATTCTGAAAGAGATGGGAATACCAGACCACGCAACCTGCCTCTTGAGAAATCTGTATGCAGGTCAAGAAGCAACAGTTAGAACTGGACATGGAAAAACAGACTGGTTCCAAATAGAAAAAGGAGTACATCAAGGCTGTATATTGTCACCCTGCTTATTTAGGTTACATGCAGAGTATATCATGAGATACACTGGGCTGGAAGAAGCACAAGCTGGAATCAAAATTTCTGGGAGAAATATCAATAATTTCACATATGCAGATGACTCCACCCTTATGGCAGAAAGGGAAGAGGAGCTAAAAAGCCTCTTGATGAAAGTGAAAGAGGAGAGTGAAAATGTTGGCTTAAAGCTCAACATTCAGAAAACAAAGATCATGGCATCTGGTCCTATCACTTCATGGCAAATAGGTGGAAACAGTGGAAACCATGGCAGACTTTATTTTGAGGGGCTCCAAAATCACTGCAGATGGTGACTACAGCCATGAAATTAAAAGATGTTTGCTCCTTGGAAGTAAAGTTGTGACCAACATAGATAGCATATTAAAAATAAGAGACATTACTTTGCCGACAAAGGTCCATCTAGTCAAAGCTATGTTTTGTCCAGTATTCACATATTGGATGTGAGAGTTGGACTATTAAAAAAAAAAAACTGAGCACCAAGGAATCGATGCTTTTGAACTGCACTGTCAGAGAAAACTCTTGACAGTCCCTTGGACTGCAAGGAGATCCAACCAGTCCATCCTAAAGGAAATTAGTCCTTAATATTCATTGGAAGGACTGATGCTGAAGCTGAAACTCCAATACTTTGGCCACCTGATGTGAAGAACTGACTCATTTGAAAAGACTGTGATGCTGGGAAAGATTGAGGGAGGGAGAAGAAGGGGACTACAGAGGATGAGGTTGTTCAATGACATCACCAACTCAATGGACTTGAGTTTGAGTAAATTCAGGGAGTTCTTGATGGAAAGGAGGCCTGGTGTGGTGTAGCCCATGGGTCGCAAAGAGTTGGACACAAGTGAGTGACTGAACTGAGCCCATGCTCAGTAAATCTTTAATCCAGTCTTCTGTTGATGGCGGGACTGTTCCCTCCCTGTAGTCTGGTCTAAGGTCCAACTATAGTAGGGATAATGACTGTAATGGCAACCTCTTTCAGAAGGACTTATACCACACTGGGCCCTGTCTGTTGTACTCAGTACTCCTGATCCTAGCTTCTGCCTGAGACTCCTGGACACTCACAGCCAAGTCTAGTTCAGGCTCTTGTAGGGAACAGGAACTCCCATTTACTGCTAGTAGGAGTATAAATTGTACAGCCACTATGGTAAACAGTTTGGCACTTTTTCAAATCCAACATAATGCTGTGTCAATATAGTTTATTGCAACAAATATACCTATCACTCTGTTAAGTGATTTCGATAGGGGGTAAGGCTGTGTGTATAGGAACAAAGAATGTGTAGGAAATCTCTGTATCTTCTACTCAGTTTTGCTGTGAACCTAAAACTACTTTAAAAAATAAATTCTATTTAAAAATTAAAATAATTTTAAAGAGGAAGTTTCAGTGTTTGCTATAGACAGAAGTGATGTATCTGGATTAATCTAATAGAATATTTTGGTTTTCACATTTTCATTACAGAAATTTTCAGTACCTATATATTATTCTATAAAATAATTAAAAACAAGCATTGTTTCTGGTTTGCATGATATAATATTCAGCATTATTCATTATTTTTAGATACCTAGAATTTTAAAAGAAAAAAACTATGTAGGGATAATATATAATAAATATAGCAACAATATAGGGATAAGGGATTAAGAGATACAAACTATTAGGTGTAAAATAAGCTATAAGGATATGTTGTACAACAAGGGGAATAAAGCAAATATTTTATAATAACTATAAATGAAGTATACCTTTAAAAATTGTGAACTACTGTATTATATACCTATAACATGTAATTTTAAAATTTTAAGTAAGATATTAAAGGACTGAGGAATTTATAGGTCTCACCTCTCCCTACCCCTTAAAAAGCAGAATTTGCCTAAAGGGCATCTTTTCTTCTACATACTCTTAGAGGATATTCTGGAACATTCTGCAAGCCATGCTGCTGCTGCTGCTGCTGCTAAGTCGCTTCAGTCATGTCCAACTCTGTGCAACCCTATAGACGGCAGTCCTCCAGGCTCCCCCATCCCTGGGATTCTCCAGGCAAGAACACAGGAGTGGGTTGCCATTGCCTTCTCTGCAAATCCATAGAAGGATTTAATAAATATTTTATTAATTAAATGCACAAGGGATTCACAAATCAAAGAAATGTCATTGCTCTTGAAGACAACATGCTTGGATGAATACTGGTACCCCATTCCAGAAAGGTATATGACCCATTATCAATTAATTATTAAAGCACTTACTACCACATGCTCACCCACCATAAACACTGGATGTAGTATAAAGAGAGACAAGACTTGACTCTGTTATCTTTCAGGGAAGGGGAAGATATAAAGAAGGCCTTAATAAGGAGATCATATATGAATGGCAAAATGGGTGAAACAGGGAGTAGAGATTTACTAACTTAAATATAATTGTTTAACTGCATTTATATGGAAAGTTTAAATTAATGATATGACTGTCTTATCTACCTACCCATAAAGACTCAAGTCACATTTCTTATTACTAATTTCCATAAGCGAAATACTGGTTATAAAATTATCTGTGCTATAAATCCCTTTGCAATATATAGGTACTTACATTTACATGTGAATACATACATATATATATATATAAAAACACATCACTGAATATATGTGAAAAAATAATTGTACTGATATTAATAAATATATATGTATAAAATATAGAGGTATATTAGAGGTCTGAATGTATATATAAATCTTTGCAGCTTCCCTGGTAGCTCAAGTGGTAAAGAATCTGTCTGCCAGTGCAGGAGACATGGATTCAATCCCTCGTCTGGGAAGATTCCACATGGCAACTAAGCCTGTGGGCCTCAACTCGAGTCTGTGCTCTAGAGCCCAGGGCCACAACTATCGACACCAGCATGCCCTAGAACCCATGCTCCACAACAAAAGAAGTCCCTGCAGGGAGAAGCCTGCACGCTGCAGCAAAGAGTAGCCCCCGCTCAACACAACAGAGAAAAGCCCACGCTGCAACAAAAACAGCACAGCCAAAAATAAAAGAATTAAGGAAAGCAACAACAAAAACTTCAGCAGTGGTTATTCCTAGATAAGAGATAAAATTTTGATGGAGGTTCTTCCTATTTTATAGTTTTGCTCTGATTTTCCAGTGACTATGCATTAAATTCAAAATCATGAAAAATAATATGTTCATTTTCTAAAATTTTAAATTTACATAGTGAAACAATCATAGTCCACCGTGAAATTTACAGTAGTTTCTTAAAAAAAAAAAAAAAGAAAGAGGGTAGTTAGGAAAGTAAAAGACTCCAACAAAATATTTTTAACATAGATTCTTTCAAGATCTGAATATACAAACTTGAACTTGTACAAAATTGTAATAATTTTAAAAACCCTGTTATTTAGAATAAAAGATGATTACATATATGATATGAATATAATAACTGTCAATAAAATTGCAGTTTGGAGAAAAACACATGAATTACCTCATTAAGGTTTTTTCTACATGTTTCCGAATACTAAAAATAAAGGAGAAAAAGAGATATTCATACTTAACTATTTTATTTGTAACTCTTCAATGATTAAAGAAATTTATTTTGACTGGAATAATTATAATAAATTATCCCACAGGAGGAAATTAGTCAGCCTCTGTGATCTTTTTGGCCCACATTCAAAAAATGATTAAGTCGTAAATTTTTGTCCTTATTCTTAATAATATTACACATTGCTGTGTTCTCACAGTTCAGTTCAGTTCAGTCATTCAGTCATGTCCGACTCTTTGCAACCCCATGAATCACAGCACGCAAGGCCTCCCTGTCCATCACCATCTCCCGGCGTTCACTCAGACTCACGTCCATCCAGTCAGTGATGCCATCCAGCCATCTCATCCTCTGTCGTCCCCTTCTCCTCCTGCCCCCAATACCTCCCAGCATCAGAGTCTTTTCCAATGAGTCAACTCTTCCCATGAGGTGACCAAAGTACTGGAGTTTCAGCTTTAGCATCTTTCCTTGCAAAGAAATCCCAGGGCTGATCTCCTTCAGAATGGACTGGTTGGATCTCCTTGCAGTCCAAGGGACTCTCAAGAGTCTTCTCCAATACCACAGGTCAAAAGCATCAATTCTTCATCACTCAGCTTTCTTCACAGTCCAACTCTCACATCCATACATGACCACAGGAAAAACCATAGCCTTGACTAGATGGACCTTAGTCGGCAAAGTAATGTCTCTGCTTTTGAATATGCTACCTAGGTTGGTTATAACTTTTCTTGTGTTCTCACAAGCAGGGGCTAAATAATAAGGCATATTAACAAAACTTCATCTATTTAAAACTCTAAATTTTTTGGTTATTTCCTTAGGGTGTGTTTAAAGATAGATTAATAAAATAGTTAGCCATTTTACTGAAAAATCGATTTAAAAACAAAATCTTATCCTTGATAAAAAGTACATGCATATATGGTGACAGGTAAATAAACACATTTAAATAAAACGCATGTGTGTACATTAGCGCTCTACAAACTGTTAGCTGCACTTTTAAAATTAGAAATAAAAATGTAACTGTAACTCAAAAACTATTCCAGTTCACAGCAGAGATTTTATGCCTCGTGAATCAGAACCTTTTTTATTTATCCCTCATACATTTTTATTACTTTATTAGGCAAGTAACAGGGTGAAACAGTACACAAGCTGTCAAGCTCTGTTAACAAGCCAGTGGTAAGCTTATCTCAGCTCCATGAGGCTTCTGTAGTTTTGGCTTTTTCTCAAGCCCTCTGATACTCTGTGCATCACAGACCATATTTGATTAAGAAAAGCATGTTCTTGAACATCTGTCTGTTTAGTCACATTCAAACTTCCCCTTATGGATACATTTTCCTGGAATCTTTCTATTTTTGATGGGTGCAGATGGAAAAAAATATACTCTTTAAGGTCACAAGAATTCATTAAATACAGCTGATGATGTTATATATGGTGAGGGGGGAATCTTCCCAAGTTTGCATACAACATTATATTCACAAAATATTGGTTTACTCCTAAAGGAATTAAGAGAAATGCCAAGGGAGAGTGGTTATCAATGGTGAGAGATGCCTCTCTGCCAGTGTGGTCCTCTGCAGTCACAGGAAGCCAGGATGTAAATCAGGTAATCCATCCCTCGGGGCACTGAGCAGATATCCAATCATGTGGGAGGGCCAAGCAGGATGGATTTAATAAGGAAGACTGCAGAGGAAAATTCACATCATCACCTAAAATTTTATTTTGCCCAGTTAAGCTCTTGTTATTTTCAGGGCTCACTCACCAGTGGGGAAGAGTTCTCAAAAGATTACCAGAATTTATCTCAGCCTCAAAACAGGACTGGGATCACATGCATCTTGTCACTAGCGCTGACACTAACAGGGCTGAAGTAGGTAGGGGTAACACTGTCTCAAATAAAAGTCCTCAAACATGAGGGCTCCTTTAAAAGGATAATGTTTGCGAAGTGATTGTCCTCCAATTAAAATAAATAAATAAGCTTTTTAAAAACATGAATAAACAAAGTGTAATGGTAATTTACATACAGTTTTACAGGACTAGCAGATAGTCTTTGAGTACAGCGATAACCTATTTTTTAATTAAATGTCAACTGCTCAGTGATATTTACCATGGAAACTCTATTTAAAATTTTCATTTTGATGCCCGACACCCTGATTTTTAGCATTAACTTATTGTCTTATACTATATTACTTAAGTGGACTTCCCTGGTGCCTCAGATGGTAAAGATTCTGCCTGCAAGGCCGGGGACCTGGGTTTAAGCCCTAGGTTGGGAAGATCTTCTGGAGAAGGGAATGGCAACCCACTGCAGTATTCTGCTTGGAGAATTCCACGGACAGAGCAGCCTGGCAGGCTACAGTCCATGGGGTGACCGAAACAGGTACAACAGGACAACTAATACTTTCATTTTCATACTACGTAAGATTTCCCATGTGGCACAGCGGTAAAGAATCCGCCTGCTAACCCAGGAGATGCGAGAGACGCAGGTTTGATCCCTGGGTGGGGAAGATCCTCTAGAGAAGAGAATGGCAACCCACTCCAGTATTCTTGTCTGGAGAATTCCATGGACAGAGGAGCCTGGCGGGCTACAGTCCATGGGGTCCCAAAGAGTAGGACACAACTGAGTACACACACAAGGATTACTAAACATTACATTTTTTAAAGTATCCTTTCTCTACTGGAATTGTGAATTTCTCTTTTGTTTCGTTTACTCATATATCTTAAGTTTTTAAAATAATACCTGCCACACAGAAGAGGATCAAAAATTTTTTGTTCTAAACTAAATTTTCCAGAATTTCTCCTTTAGAAAAAAAAAATGTTGTAGAGGTTTATGAAGCCCAAATGATGCTTTACCCAGCCATGGACACTAAGCTCTGTGTTCTCGTTACATAGGAAGCCCTAAGGTCAATGGCTCATCAACTGGACACCAAGGACAATCATAGCTGGAAGAACAGATAACCTGGGGAAAAACACAGTCACAGCAGGGAGAAAAACAAGCTTCGTCACTTCATAACTGTGCACATTTAGGCACTTTTCTTAACATGTCCTATCCTCAAATTTCTCAAAACAAGGGTATTACCTACTTGGAATATTTACTGTGAGAATGAAATGAGATTACATATGTAAAGCATTTACTGAAGTACTTGGCACATTCAGAAAATGATCATTCCCATGCCCTCAAAGTCAAGTTCACAAAAATTAAATTCTTAGCCTTTTAAACCACAATTAAGCCCTTGCTTAGAATCTCAATGCCCAAGACTGAAACCTTGACTTTTTAATTGAGTGTCAGCAACCCCACCACCAACCTCCGTGCTGTATACCACACACCACCTTGAGCCTCTTCTTATTGCAGACTGAGGGCTCCCCATCAATTGCTTGCTGGCTCTCTGCTCGGGTCAACACACTGCTCATTTCATGGACAGCTTAAAGAATCTCAGCCTCAACTCTTGGGACCCTTATCCTTCCCTCTAAAGGCTCATTGCTCATTCCTTGGCACTGCCCCATGTTCCTGCACAAGACAAGTGTTTAATGAAAGAATGACCCTTTCCTGCAGCCTCCCAGGTCTCCTAGCCGCCCTCAGCCCAGCCTATCTCACTACCTCAGGAACCTAGAGTCTAAAAGGACTTTCACTTCAATAAAATGTCCAGTGAATTTTGAAGGAAAAATTATTTTTTATTTAGGAAGTACATAGCTGGCAGCTTCTGAGATTGATATTTTTTTCTTTGTAAACTGTGAATCACTATATAACTGTCAGGAATTGCCTGATAAACAGTAGCTCTTCTGAATTAACTTCATAAGCACCTATTGAGCACCTGCTGCAGGCATGGGAGATGACTCTCACAGTCATGGTTTGGGATAAGCAGAGGCAGACAAAGGAGAAGGCAATGGCACCCCACTCCAGTACTCTTGCCTGGAAAATCCCATGGATGGAGGAGCCTGGTGGGCTGCAGTCCATGGAGTCGCTAAGAGTCGGACACGACTGAGCGACTTCACTTTCACTTTTCACTTTCACACATTGGAAAAGGAAATGGCAACCCACTCCAGTGTTCTTGCCTGGAGAATCCCAGAGACGGGGGGAGCCTGGTGGGCTGCTGTCTATGAGGTCGCACAGGATCGGACATGACTGAAGTGACTTAGCAGCAGCAGCAGCAGAGGCAGAGAGGAGAGCTGCAAGGCCTGGAGGCCCACAAGCCCACCCCCTTAGTGGAGGGGCTCAGGAGGGGGTGCTGGTATTGAAGTGGGCAACTTAAGCCTTGTCTGGGATTTTAACACAGAAAAAAATATTCATTTTGCTTTTAACTACCATGTACAGCACAGATATCAGCAACCAGACCCCATGCTAGGATATGTCCAAGCACAATCTCATTACATTTTCACAACTATCCCAAGGGACGGATTCCTGTTGTTGTATCGTCTAGTCAGTCAGTGGTGTCCAACTATTTGTGACCCCATGGACTGTAGCCTGCTACGCTCCTCCAGCCATGAGACTTCCCACCCAAGAATACTGGAGTGGGTTGCCATTTCCTTCTCCAGAATCTGATATGCTAAAAATTAAATTTAGGAAGAAAGCAGAAGAAGCAATCACGTGGAGCTGGTAGAGCTGAGACGGGAAATCATGTGCACGGGCCCAGGCTAGTTGCATTTCCTAAGTGCCTCTCAGAATCATCGGTCTCACTTGTCATTGCTGCAACCACATTCTCAGTTTAGGTTCTAGTCATCTCTTGCCTGAGTTACAGCCATTGATGCCTAACTGGGCGCCCTGTAATCAGTCTTGTCAGCCTCTGATCCATTCTTTACAGGGACATCAATACCTAAGATGATCACCTGACCTTCTGAATGGTTAGAAACCTTAGCAACACCACAGAACCAAGTAAAATATGTAAACCAATAATCATCATAATGTTATTCTACCAACTGTTTGTTACTAATTCATGATTAGGAAAGCACAGAATTTGAGAAGATGCAGTTAAATTTTAAGAGTAATTTCACATTGCTTAATATCTAAGCATGTGGTTTTATATTTTATTAAAAAATCATCCTATGTCATTTTGAAAATTTTTAAATAATAATAAAATAAAATTGGTCACTCATTATACTTGAGAAACCCTAGCCCAATCTTTTTTTTTTTATTAAATTTATTTATTTTTTTAATTACAATACTGTATTTGTTTTGCCATACATTGACACGAATCAGCCATAGGTGAACACAATCTCCCAATGCCGAAGCCCCCTCCCACCTCCCACCCCACCCAATCTTCTTACCAAGACATACAAAATCAATACCTACTAGCGAGACTCTCCAGCTATGTCTTATTTCCCAAACTAAGATTTTTATCCAGCAATTTCAATCTACTTATAATTCACTATAGCCATCAATTAACTATAGCAAAAGACTGTACAGCAGAGAGGTTAGAATATAAATACTGGAGCCAAACGGTGTGGGCCTCAGTCTCAGCTCTGTCACTTACTGGCTCTGTGGCCTTGGGGATTTACTTCAATATTCAGTGTCATAGTTTCCTCACACAGAGATTTAGAGTAGCAACAGCTGCCTCATGTTTGTTGGAAAGATGAAATGGTTTAAAGTATCACTTAAAACAGTGCCTGAATCAATGAATGCTGGGTTTCTTTTTAATCTTTGTGTTATATTAGCCACCCCTCCTGGCTTGTGCATTCCCTCTGCCTCCCTCCAACTTTGCATCTGGCTTATTTCTAACCAACTTTAAAAGTTAATCAGACTTCATCTTTTCTGTGAGGCCTTCCTTGGTTTTCCTGGGCTGATTTGTGTGCTTGCTTCGTGCTGCCCTACAACCCAGAACCAACACCTCCATGTGGCATCGACCATGTGGTGTACTCATGATGCTTTTTTGTGTCTGTTTCCTCTACCATAATGAGGATGTAAAACAAGTGCTTAATCTGTATTCACAGGCCCCATAAACATTCAAACTGAACTGATTCTGCTTTCATCCTTACAAGAACCCATGTTCACTATGTCTTACTGTTTCAGTCGAGCACTGATTCCCAAAAGAAAACCTAGATGAGAAGGGGTGCCTCTGGTCCTTGAATAAGATAATTTAGATAAGAACGTCTTGGTTTGACCTTTGTGCACTTAGCACTGGGTTTGGGAGTTTAGACAGCATACATACAAGTTCCAGAGAAACTTGATCACACATTGTCTACATACAACTTGGCCCATGCCTTTTCCCTGAACTGATTCTATGGTATCATTGATATAAATAGTGAAGAGAATGAGATGTACAGTTTTATGCATAATTAATCCATTTCTTACTCCTTATTATATGATTCTGATCATAAGAACAATTATTTGGGGAAGCAACAAAAAGCTGTACATTTTAAACTAAACTAAAACAAGAATCTCCAACTGGTCCATCCTAAAGGAGACTAGTCCTGGGTGTTCATTGGAAGGACTGATGCTGAGGCTGAAACTCCAATACTTTGGCCACCTCATGCAAAGAGTTGACTCACTGGAAAAGACTCTAATGCTGGGAGGGATTGGGGGCAGGAGAAGAAGGGAACGACAGAGGATGAGATGGCTGGATGGCATCACCAACTCAATGCACATGAGTTTGGGTGAACTCAAGGAGTTGGTGATGGACAGGGACATGCTGTGATTCATGGGGTCACAAAGAGTTAGACATGACTGAGCGACTGAACTGAACTGAACTGAAAAAAAGAATCATCCATTAACAGTGGTTATATCACTCTGTAATTAAATTCAAAGGTGACAGTATTTTGAAAGATTTCTATTCTCATTATAAGATAAATTAAAAGTCCCAATTATCAATGACCGTATGGGAAAAAAATCTGACATTCAAACACCATTATTAACCACAATGAAATCTCAAATGATCATACCTTTTCATAATCTTTAATAAATAGAGCCTAGAAGAAAATCAAGGAGAAGGCACCCCATGGAAAATCCCATGGGTGGAGGAGCCCAGTAGACTGTGGTCCATGATGTCGCAGAGTCAGACATGACTGAGCGACTTCACTTTCACTTTTCACTTTCATGCATTGGAGAAGGAAATGGCAACCCACTCCAGTGTTCTTGCCTGGAGAATCCCAGGGATGTGGGAGCCTGGTGGGCTGCCATCTATGGGGTTGCACAGAGTAGGACACAACTGAAGTGACTTAGCAGCAGCAGAAGAAAATCAAAGGTAAGTCTGGCTATGGATTTCTCAGAAATAGCTAAATACCATGTAAATTACTGAATATGAATATTTGAAGGTTTATACAGAAATTAGGCATCTTGAGGAAACAATAAACAATATGGAAAATACAATCAGCTCAATTGATAGAGTACTTTTAATTACCCAGGATAAAGAAGAAGGAAGGTTAACAGGAGCACTTTAAAATTACAGGCTATCTAAAATACATTTTAGCAAATTACTTCATGCTTTATCACTAATCTGCTTTTTAAAAGCATGAACAAATAACAGTGCATTTGAGTTTAAGCTCTTTTCTGTGGTCCTATTCAGTGTATGATTAGATGACAAGAGCTAGAAGACAACCAAACATGAGAAGAAAGGATGAAGAATGCCACCCAAGTCTTCCAGAATCACACTCTAAATCCAGAGACTGAAAGATATGTTTCCACCTACAGGCTCATAGGCTAGGTCACATATACAACATTCTATAATTTCCAAAAATTAAAGGAAAGAAAAATACTAGAATTTTTTAAATCATATCTAAAAATCCCTAATACTGTGCACAATTTTAGAAAACATGTTCTTTTAATTACTACTTATTTTGAGCACTTTCCATAAAATATTTAATGATGTCCACTTAAAGATGCAAACAGCAAAAATATGAAGTATTTTTGAAAGTCATTCTAGAATGAAAGTCATTCTAACTTCTTACTCTCTATGCTTAGTCACTCAGTCATGTCCAACTCTTTGAGATCCCATGGACTGTAGCCCGCCAGGCACCTTGGTCCATGAGGATTCTCCTGGCAAGAATACTGGAGTGGGTTGCCATTCATTTATCCAGGGGATCTTCCTTACCCAGGGATCAAAGCCAGGTCTACTGCACTGCAGGCAGATTCTTTACCATCTGAGCCACCAGGGAAGCCTAAGAATTCTGGAGTGAGTAGCCTCTTGCTTCTCCAGGGAAACTTCTCAACCCAGGAATTGAACCAGGGTCTCCTGCATTGCAGGTGGCTTCTTTACCACCTGAGCTACCAGGGAAGCCCCCATCTTACTCTTTAACATATGGTAATGGAAAAGTTTAAGTGTTCCAAAGGAAAGGCATCTGAAAACAGGAAAATCTTACAGGTGGTTCTTAAGTCAGAAATTACTCTTCTCTATCAAGTATCTAGCAGTATTTATTAAACTCCTTCCAGGGCAACAAAGGTAAAGAAGAGTTTTGCAGAAGACACTCTTGGGAATGACACTCTTGGCAAATATTAATCTGTGTTTCAAGATAATCACATCTCCAGGGTTTTAGCATATATGAATCTGTGCAGACGCAAATAATATATCATTTAGAGAAATGAGAATGTAGTAGTTGGCAAATGATGAAATCAAAGGGAAAAATGTGTACTTTGAAAAGTAAATGAAGAAAATGTTCAGGTGAAGAAATTATGTATTTAAAAACTTTAGTTTAGCAATCCTTATAGCAGTAAGAAATGATACACTACAGTTATTGGTGTGGAGAAAGCCCTCTCTGAGCAGGCCACTCTCCCCAAATCTCTACATGTTCATCACCTGGAAGCTCTCAGGAACCCATCCTTTGGGGCGTTTATGGAGACATAAATGACTAAATGATTCCCCACTGGCAGCTGAACTCAGTCTCTACCTCCAACCCTCCCAGGAGGTCAGGAGGTAGAATGTCCCATCTTGGATCACCTGGTTGGTTCCCTTGGCAACTAGCCTCCTTCCTTAGGTGCTTTGCAAAAGTCATATCATTAATATGACAAAAACATTTACTACTCTCATCTCAGGAGATTTGTTTTAGGAGCTCTGTGCTGAAATAGGATGAAAACTAAAAATATATATCTTATAATATCACAAGCAATGACTCTTGCAGGAATCTGCTGGAATGCAGATGGGATAAAGCACTCCTCCTGGATAGTCATAGCTAAGGAAAGACCTTCCAGTCAGGCAACATCGCACTCTATCCTATTGTATTAATGCCTTGTCTATCTACCTCATTGGACTGTGACTCTTGGAAGGCAGGGCTATCTCTTTGGACTCTGATAACAGTGCTTTATATAATGCAAGTTTTCATAAATGCTTTGTGATTTAATTGGAAAGGAGAGTAATAAAGAAAGAGGGTCAAGAAAAGAAGCTATTCAAGCACCTACATTTAAAGGAAATATAGAGAATAAAAACTATACAAAAAATACCTTAATGACCCAAATACCATAATGGTGTGATCATTCACCTAGAGCCAGGCATCCTGGAGTGTGAAGTCAAGTGAGCATCACTATGAACAAGCCTAGTGGAGGTGATGGAATTCCAGCTAAGCTACTTCAAGTCCTAAAAGATAATGCTGTGAAAGTGCTGCACTCAGTATGCCAGAAAATTTGGAAAACTCAGCAGTGGCCACAGGACTGGAAAAGGTCAGTTTTCATTCCAATTCCAAAGAAAGGTTATGTCAAAGAATGCTCAAACTACTGCACAATTGCACTGATCTCACATGCTAGCAAAGTAGTGTTCAAAATTCTCTAAAAGAGAATTCAATACTACGTGAACCGAGAACTACCGGATATTCAAGCTGAATTTAGAAAAACCAGAGGAACCAGAGATCAAATTGCCAGCATCCGCTGGATCATAGAAAAAGTGAGAGAGTTCCAGAAAAACATCTGTGTTATTGACTATGGTAAAGCATTTGACTGTGTGAATCACAAAAAAACTGTGGAAAATTCTTCAAGAGATGGGAATACCAGACCACCTGACCTGCCTCCTGAGAATTCTATAAGGAGGTCAAGAAGCAACAGTTAAAACCGGACATGAAACAATGGACTGGTTTAAAATTGGGAAAGTAGTACATCAAGACTGTATATTGTCACTTTGCTTATTTAACTTAGATGCAGAGTACATCATGAGAAACTCTGGGCTGGATGAAGAACAGCCTGGAAACAACATTTCTGGGATAAATATCAATAACCTCAAATATGCAGAGGACACCACTCTTATGATAGAAAGGGAAGAGGAACTGAAGAACCTCTTCATCAAAGTGAAAGAGGAGAGTGAAAAAACTGGCTTAAAACTCAACATTCAAAAACTAAGATCATGGCATCTAGTCCCATCACTTCCTGGCAAATAGATGGGCAAACAATGGAAAAAGTGAATTTATTTACCTGTGCTCCAAAATCACTGCAGATGGTGACTGCAGCCATGAAATTAAAAGACACTTCCTCCTTGGGATAAAAGCTATGACAAACCTAGATAGCATATTAAAAAGCAGAGACATTGCTTTGCAAAAAAAGGTCCATCTAGTCAAAACTATGGTCTTTCCAGGAGTCATGTATGAATGTACCGTAAAGAAGGCTGAGTGCCGAAGAACTGATGCTTTCAAATGATGGTGTTGGAGAAGACTCTTGCGAGTTCCTTGGACTTCAAGAAGATCAAACCAGTCAATCCTAAAGGAAATCAGTCCTGAATATTCATTGGAAGACTGATGCTGAAGCTGTGACTCCAATACTTTGGTCATCTGATGCAAAGAGCTCTCATTGGAAAATACTCTGATGCTGGGAAAGATTGAAGGCAGGAGGATAAGGGGATGACAGAGAATGAGATGGTTGGATGGCATCACCGACTCAATGGACATGAGTTTGGGCAAGATCTTGGAGCTGGTGATGGACAGGGAAGTCTGGTCTGCTGCAGTCCATGGGGTCACAAAAGTCAGATATGACCGGGGACTGAGCTGAACTGAACAGAGAAGGAGAAAAAAAAAAAAAGCCTAAGTTGATCAAAAAGAAGCTCTTAAAGAAGTAAGTGGCTTCCCTGGTAGCTCAGGTGGTAAAGAATCTGCCTGCAATACAAGAGACCACAGTTCAATTCTTGGGTGAGGAAGATCCACTAGAGAAGGGATAGGCTACCCACTCCAGTATTCTTGGGCTTCCCTTGTGGCTCAGCTGGTAAAGAATCTGCCCACACTGCGGGAAACCTGGGTACAATCCCTGGGTTGGGAGGATCCCCTGGAGAAGGTAAAGGCTACCCACTCCAGTATTCCAGCCTAGAGAATCCCATGGACTGTACAGTCCATACGATCACAAAGAGTCAGACAAAAAGTCAGTACAGAGGCAAGAAGGAACACTACTCTGGAATATTAGAGTTTCAAAGCAGAAAAGAAACACTATCAAATGCTTTGGAAAGCAGGTAAAAGAAAGAGAAAGAAAATTAAGAAAATAGGGAAATTCAAAAAGGCCCCAAATAGGGACACTGATCATATTTAATAGCCTTGGTTTACTGTGAGGGGAAAAGGCAATTGATGTTTGCAGCACCAGTATCTTGGGACAGGAGGGCCAATTTTAAATTTTTTTTTTATTGTTGTTGTTGTTAGTTGCAGCAGGCAGGATCTGGTTCCCCTTGTTGTTCAGTCGCTCAGTCATGTCTGACTCTTTGTGAACCCAAGGACTGCAACACGCCAGGCTACCCTGTTCTCCATCATCTCTAGAGCTTGCAGAAACTCAAGTCCACTGAGCTGGTGATGCCATCCAACCATCTCATCCTCTGCCATCCCCTTCGCCTTCTGCCTTCAATCTTTCTCATCATCGGGGTCTTTCCTAATGAGTTGGCTCTTCACATCAGGTGGCAAAACTATTGGAGCTTCAGCTTCAGCATCGGTCCTCCCAATGAATATTCGGGATTGATTTCTCTCATTGCAGTTCAAAGGACTCTTAAGTGTCTTCTCCAACACCACAGTTCAAAAGCATCAGTTCTTCGACACTCAGCCTTCTTCATGGTCCAACTCTCACATCCACACATGACTACCAGAAAACCATAGCTTTGACTATACGGATCTTTATTGGCAAAGTAATGTCTCTGATTTTTAATATGCTGAATAGGTTTGTCATAGCTTTTCCTCCAAGAAGCAAGCGTCTTTTAATTTAGATCCTACCAGGGATCTAATGCATATCCCTGCATTGGGAGCACAGAGTCTTACTCAGTGGACTACTAAGGAAGTCCTTACTCCAGTATTCTTGCCTGGGGAATTTCATGGACAGAGGAGCCTCACAGGCTACAGTCCACGGGGTCACAAAAGAGTTGGACAAACTAAACAACAAGTAAGTATCAGAACAAGAGAGCTTCAATATGGAGCCCCAATATGTCTGGCAGTGTTCCTGGACACATTCCTTATCTATGGGGACTACTATCCCAAGAAAAGTTTATTCATCATCATTATCACCACTAAGCCCAAATTCATTTGTTTTAAAAATAAAATAAAAATTAATACTACTACTAAAGTACAGTACCACAGCTACAAAGGATATGTTGTATTTAAGAAAACAGGAATATTTATGAAGAACTAACTGAAAGCAAATTTGGAAAACTCAGCAGTGGCCACAGGACTGGAAAAAGTCTGTTTTCACTCCAATCCCAAAGAAAGGCTATGTCAAAGAATGCTCAAACTACCGTACAATTGCACTCATCTCACATGATAGCAAAGGAATGCTCAAAATTCTCCAAGCCAGAATTCAACAATATAAGAACTGTGAACTTCCAGATTTTCAAGCTGGATTTAGAAAAGTCAGAGGAACCAGAGATCAAATTGCCAATATCTGCTGGATCATTGAAAGAGCAAGAGAGTTCCAGAAAAACATCTATTTCTGTTTTATTGACTATGCCAAAGCCATTGACTGTGTGGATCACAATAAACTGTGGAAAATTCTGAAAGAGATGGGAATACCAGACCACCTGACCTGCCTCTTGAGAAACCTATATGCGGGTCAGGAAGCAACAGTTAGAACTGGACATGAAACAACAGACTGGTTCCAAAGAGGAAAAAGACTACATCAAGGCTATGCATTGTCACCTTGCTTATTTAACTTATATTCAGAGTACATCATGAGAAACATGCTGGATGAAGTACAAGCTGGAATCAAGATTGCTGGGAGAAATATCAATAACCTCAGATATGCAAATGACACCATCTTTGTGGCAGAAAGTGAAGAAAAACTAAAGAACCTCTTGATGAAAGTGAAAAAGGAGAGTGAAAAAGTTGGCTTAAAGATCAACATTCAGAAAACTAAGATCATGGCATCTGGTTCCATCGTTTCATGGCAAATAGACTGGGTAACAACAGAAACAGTGGCAGACTTTATTTTTTTAGGCTCCAAAATCACTGTAGATGGTGACTGCAGCCATGAAATTAGAAGACGCTTACTCCTTGGAAGAAAAGTTATGACCAACCTAGATAGCATATTGAAAAGTAGAGACATTACTTTGCCAACAAAGGTCCATCTAGTCAAGGCAATGGTTTTTCCAGTGGTCATGTATGGATGTGAGATTTGGACTATAAAGAAAGCTGAGTGCCAAAGAATTGATGCTTTTGAACTGTGGTGCTGGAGAAGACTCTTGAAAGTCCCTTGGAGTGCAAGGAGATCCAACCAGTCCATCCTAATGGAGATCAGTCCTGGGTGTTCATGGAAGGACTGATGTTGAAGCTGAAACTCCAATATTTGGCGACCTGATGTGAAGAGCTGGCTCATTTGAAAAGACCCTGATGCTGGGAAAAAGTGAAGGCAGGAGGAGAAGGGACGACAGAGGATGAGATGGTTGGATGGCATCACCAACTCAATGAACATGAGTTTGGGTAAATTCCAGGAGTTGATGACAGACAGGAGGGCCTGGTATGCTGCAGTAATGGGGTCACAAAGAGTCAGACATGACTGAGCGACTGAACTAAACTGAACTGAAAGGTAAATTTACCTAAAACTTCACTTATTTATTCATAAGTCTTAATATACACATGATTACAAATAGTACTTATAAAGGTAATGTGATAATTTTCTTTATATGTGACAGCATTATAATCTCCCTGAGGAAGATAAGTGGAGATACCACAACACAAAGGTAAATCCTCACAGGGAATTATCCCTGATCAGGAAAATTGGTTCTGCTAGACAAATGTATAAAATTACTCTCATTATTAAGTTTCATATTTCTTAGACAAGAATGTCTTATTTATAAAAGCAGCTATATAAAAACTGGAGTACTACTACGTATGATACAGAAAACCACGTTGATATATTGTCCTGTACTACAAATTCTAAAAACCAGAACTTTCACCCTAAAGACTTGTACATTATTATTAAAATAAAGATGGTTTTTGCCCTCCTTTTGGGAAGAGCATAATTCAGAGACCAGCATTTAGTTTCTAATAAACACTGCCACTTATGGTTGAACTCTAAAGATGAAAGCTTCCATATACCATTCCCAGGCTCTTGAGCATTCTGGCCTCCCTTTTCTCTGTAGTACAGTCTATTCTTCCCAAGTACAGCATAGCTTGATATAACTCGGTCATCTGATATCTATGATAAGAAATATTAATCATAAAGTACCTTTTATCCCTAGTGTCAGTCAGGAAAGCTTACTACAGATACAAATAAGCTAGATCTTTGTATTCAATGTCTTAACAATCCAATTGTTAAGTTTCATATTTGGGTGGGGGGTGGAGAAGAAAAACTATTTTGGAAAAAATGGAAAAAAGACTAATGAATGAAAACTAAAAAAACATAATAATTCCTCTGAAATTATCATACCACATAAACATTGCTAAGCAACCCAGACTCAAAATTGTTTTGAGATTATTTTAGATTTGTCTTATGCCTCTATAATGTTCCCAACTTGCAAATGAAAACAAAATTCAGAAAATAAATTTAAAAAATTTTTTTGATGACATACTAGGTATTTTTAAAACTGACTGGTAATCTAATTGCTTCATTATTTCCTATAGCATATTTTCAAGTTATAGTATCATTCTGTCAACATTTTCTGTTTTGTTTTTTAATAAACTTTAATTTTACAGCAGTTTTAGGTTCAAAGCAAAGTGAATGGAGCTTTGTGAGACTGATGTGACCAAATCTTTTTCTAGCTGGGGAGAGTTTCAAAATTGTGCTTTCTTGAAAGAAAGTGGAAAAAGACCCACTTTGCCTGTCTTTTTTTAAATTATTATTCCCAGGTTTATATCTTGCTTGAAATGGTCAATTTTCTTACTGTTAACACATTATATGTAAGAGACAGTTTCCTGGAATCAAAGAAACTGGAGAACCTTCGAGAGAATTATCATGAAGATTCTCTCTACGTTTTATCTTATGGAGCTCAGGCAACAACGCATATAGAGCAATAATTCTCTTCCGTTAGAGAATTAGGCTGCTATTGAAGAGTAGCAATGCCAAATCCTCATGGAATTTTACTGAAATAACTTGTGTCATAGTGCCGCTGGAAATAAAAATACACTGACATCTCTCCATTCCTGGCCTTTCACTTAATTGAAAGGACATTGGAGAAAGGAGAACCAGCCAGTGAGACCAAAATGGAATGAAAGAGAAATATGAGGAAACATACAGATTTGGACTGTGGACCCCAAGGACAAAAGACGTTTTGGTGAGGGAAAAAAGTTTGGTTAAGACAAGTCAAATCAAATTAAAGGTAAGCTTTAAGAGATTATTAGCTCTGTCGTCAATAACTTTTGTGTGAAACAGTGAATAAATACATGAGAAAGTAAGGTGAAAACAAAAGGAGAGAGATTGGCTATCAATGTGGAGGACAGAGTATGTGTTCCTCTCTTTGCTTTGAAGAAATTTTTAAGTGAATTAACTCACAAAGACAACCTTTTAGACAAAAGAAAGCATATGGAGGAGGGGGACTGATATAGTGCAGAGAAAGCTGAGACAGAAGTGCCTGGGTGAAGGACACTGTCCAGGCTGCAGGAAGCCTCCTCAGAGTTGCAAATTTGAGCCACAGGAATGGCAGGGGATGAATGTAAGTAATCTCAGTTTGAAGTCTACATAGAAGTTAGGTCACTCAACTCCCTCTCTCACCCTCCACAGACAAACATCACTCCCTAACCAGGCAAGAGATGGAGGGTTTATTCCCCAGCAAAAATAAAACAAAAGCTCCAAGTCTCAGAAACACTCAAAAAGAAACACAAATTAAAGCTACGATGTGTTTTCAGGACACATCAATTAGAACAAGTGAAAAAGACTGAGGATATCATGTGTTGTTGAGGAATCCAGAACTCTCAGACATTATGGGAGTATTTAATGTTATTCAAAAGCAGAGACATTACTTTGCCAACAAAAGTCTGTCTAGTCAAGGCTATGATTTTTCCAGTGGTCATGGATGGATGTGAGAGTTGGGCTCTGAAGAAGGCTGAGCACCGAAGAATTGATGCTTTTGAACTGTGGTGTTGGAGAAGACTCTTGAGAGTCCCCTGGACTGCAAGGAGATCCAACCAGTCCATTCTGAAGGAGATCAGTCCTGGGTGTTCTTTGGAAGGAATGATGCTAAAGCTGAAACTTCAGTAGTTTGGCCACCTCGTGTGACGAGTTGACTCATTGGAAAAGACTGTGATGCTGGGAGGGATTGGGAGCACGAAGAGAAGGGGACAACAGAGGATGAGATGGCTGGATGGCATCACTGACTTGATGGACGCGAGTCTGAGTGAACTCCGGGAGTTGGTGATGGACAGGGAGGCCTGGCGTGCTGCAATTCATGGGGTTGCAAAGAGTCGGACATGACTGAGCGACTGAACTGAACTGAGCTGAATTTTACAACTTTGAGAAACATTTTGATTGTTTCTATAAATTTAAAAGTATGCTATCTGACTATGCCCCAGCAATTCTACTCCTAAATATTTACCCAAAAGAAATAAAAACATATATCCACACAAACACTTGCATAAGAATATTTGTAGTAGTTTTGTTCACAATAGCCCAACCTGGAGGCAACTCAAATATACAATTCAATGTACAAACAAACTATGATATAATATGACAGTGGAATAATAGTAATAAAAGGGAGTATGCTAACAACACACATGACCAAATGGATGAATCTCATATAAGAAAAAGAAGGAAGACACAAAATAGTATGTATTATGTGATTCCATTTAAGTGACAATTTTTATTTTTTTATTTTTTTGCTTTTTATTTTATTTATTTTTTTGGAACATATTCTTCTAGATTTTATTTTATTTTATTTTAATTAATTTATTTATTTTTAATACTTTACTCTACCTTACAATACTGTATTTGTTTTGCCATACATTGACATGAATCAGCCACAGGTGTCCACGATCTCCCAATGCCGAAGCCCCCTCCCACCTCCCA
The DNA here is from genome assembly GCA_917880005.1 of Nanger dama. Lineage (NCBI taxonomy): Eukaryota > Metazoa > Chordata > Mammalia > Artiodactyla > Bovidae > Nanger > Nanger dama. The sequence goes on from CAKJTW010000001.1 coordinate 100,368,493, forward strand.
CCCCACATCCTCTCCCTGAATCATCCCATGCATCAGCCCCATGCATCCTGCATCCTGTATTGAACATAGACTGGCTTTTATTTTTTTAAATAGTTTATTCTATGTTACAGTACTGTAAAGGCAGGACTACTTTACAGATTGGAGAAGGAAAATGCAACCGATGCCAATATTCTTGCCTGGAGAACTCCACGGAGAGAGGAGCCTGGTGGGCTGCCGTCTGTGGGGTCACAAAGAGTTGGACATGACTGAGCAACTAACACTATAGAAACAGAAGTAGATATATGGTACTGTCTCTGGCAAAAGTTGAGATGAGGATTGACTGCAGAGGGGCATGAGGGACTTTTTATGTGGCAATGTGCATCTTGAATATGGTGGAGGTGCTAATGTACATCTTGAATATGGGAACATACATTCCTATAGACACACATGCCTGTCACAAAAACTAAGCTGCAAATAAAATGAGTGCATTTTATTATGCATAAACTATTCTTCACTAATGTAATTTTTTAATAGGTCAGATTAAGTTATATATCACACAATATGTATTTGTTTTGTGACAGAGGATATGTAAATATATTTAAAGACCAAAGGAAAAATACTACTAGGAAACATGCTGGTATGAGCTAACAGAAGGAAAACTGATGGAGCGTGGTCTTGGATTTGATGGGAAAGTTCAAAACCAAAGGTAGATGGGTTCACTTTATACTAGCAAGCTCTTCAGTCACCATTCAGTTTGTGCCAGAACCTATTCTTAGCACCTACACACAATATCTCAATTCATCACTAATTTACTCTCATAATACAGGCATTATGGTTTTCACATTATAGATAATAAACCTAGATTCATAAAGATTAATAGCTTCCTAAGGTTAACACATATCCTGGCAGGGCTATTTCTATTACTTTAAGAATCACATTTTAATAGGAAAAAGTATGTTATTTGTTGCACTTCTCCTTTTTTCTGAGCTCTCAATAGTGGCTCCCAACAATCTTATTTTCAATCAGCTCTAGATTGTATTCCCCATATAAACATGATCTGATCTACAATTTCAACAATCTAATTGTTATTGACAGAGTTACAGTGGAGCCATTTTCCATTTTCCAAATTTATACTAACAAAGTAAAAATAATTAATGTGCATCCAGGTGCTCAGATCCCAAATGTCAAGCAAAAATGTTTTGTTAGACACCTTGACAGGAAGAGTAATATAGAAGAGGTAAGACACCTAATTAGTAGAAAAACAGAAATTTGGAAATTACAAATAGTGATTGCAAAAGACAGGTCTAATGTTAGTCTATTAACTTGGGGATGACAAATTTTGTCCAGTCCCAGGGTAGATAAGTAAACAAAGATGAATGCCTAGAGATATAGTTGACTATAATTGTGTAATTAGATTTAGAACCAATGCACAAAAGAGAAATGGCCTATAGAACAGATTTGTCCTCAAGACTTAAAACACCTAAAGCCATATACGGTGAACACTGTATGTTTCTGTACCTTTTAATGGGTGCCTTCAAATGAGATTTTGATACTAGCTGGCGGCTCACACTATGTGGCTATGAACATGGTGGATATTTAGACAACTGCAACTTGCTTAGAGGTAGGTAGAAAAAGTAATGGAGAGATAATTTAAAAATTATAGTGTTGCCTCTTCATAGTTTACAGGGAAGAGATTGTAAGAGCAAATACAAATTTAAAGACACTCAATTCTTTCTTTCTGAAAGTAAGAGATTCTCCCTTCTCTCCTTTCTTTAGGGCATTTACTTTAGAAAACTTGTAATGTCTTTTTATGTTCTTTTTAAATGTATGTAAATTTATTTAAAAGCTAAATAAGCCTCTTGGGAGCTTTAAGATGCAGATGAGTGTTTCTCAAGGACCCAGGAACCATTTTGAAATGTAAACATCAAGAGAGGGAGAGCGCCCCTGTCTCTAGATTCTGTGATGTAGGAGCCTAACTAAATGGGCATCTTTCTCCAAGCTTGTCATAAACATACAAGACGTTTATTTTTCCTCTGGTTAAAGTCGATTAGCTAACAGAAATGGTCGCCCCAGGTACCAGGTGAAACTAGGATGAACTGTGTGACAAACGGTACTATTAAGTCCTTTTACTTGAAAACTAGTTAATGTTTATCTTGAGGCCACATAAGCAACAACTGTATCTGCCTGTCTATGTATTATTAATAAAGGGTAAAGTCTCTTTCTGTCTGTAATCTCTTAGTAAATTCCTTATGATGCTCATCAAAACCTAGTTAAAACCTTATTCAATTTTATAAAAATCCCTTCTTTCTCTTGTACCTTTGTAGAGAGTTTTTCTGATTTGGAAGAATTTTCCCTTGACGGCAGGTCATAGCATTTCTGTTTTCCATATATGAATGCTGCTGCTGCTAAGTCGCTTCAGTCGTGTCCGACTCTGTGCGGCCCCATAGACGGCAGCCCACCAGGCTTCCCTGTCCCTGGGATTCTCCAGGCAAGAACACTGGAGTGGGTTGCCATTTCCTTCTCCAATGCATGAAAGTGAAAAGGGAAAGGGAAGTTGCTCAGTCGTGTCCGACTCTTAGCGACCCCATGGACTGCAACCTACCAGGCTCTTCCATCCATGGGATTTTCCAGGCAAGAGTACTGGAGTGGGTTGCCATTTCCTTCTCCAATGCATGAAAGTGAAAAGGGAAAGGGAAGTTGCTCAGTCGTGTCCGACTCTTAGCGACCCCATGGACTGCAACCTACCAGGCTCTGCCATCCATGGGATTTTCCAGGCAAGAGTACTGGAGTGGGGTGCCATTGCCTTCTCCACCATATATGAATACCAGTCTTAAAATATTAATTTCTGATTTTGCTGAATTTCCAGTCAGCTAAAGCAAGCATTTCTATTTTCTTAGAGAGAGGGAGAAAAGATGGAACAAAACTTCAGGGGCTGGGAAGGAACAAAATGTTTGACATGTCTGCCCCTTTGATAGCAACACGATGATGTTTCTGCTCGTTCCTTACCTGCCTGGCATTCGTCTGATGTGCCTTTTACAATACTCACCCCCTCACGCTATTGCTATTTACTCCAAATATTTAACAACTGTTCACGTCCCCTTAATTTCTTCTCAAGTGTCAACACAATGAAGAATGAACCTACACAATCCATTAAACAATGAAGCTATGTAAAACATAGCTAATAAGTCATTTGACATCTGAAATGAACTGTTTCTTTGTCTCTGACTCATGGTGTATAGATTGTATCTACTCAGTATTGATGAATTAACACCTTTTATAAGTGAATGAAGTGACAAGGATTAATAGGCTGCATACGCACATGCACAAAGCCAGCAAGAACTACACTTTAAAGTTCTCTGTTTCTGAGAAACCTACCATATTCAGTTCAGTTCAGTCACTCAGTCGTGTCCAACCCTTTGCAACCCCATGGACTGCAGCACACCAGGCTTTCCTGTCCATCACCAACTCCTGGAGCCTGTTCAAACTCATGTCCATCAAGTTGGTGATGCCATCCAACCATCTCATCCTCTGTCGTCCCCTTCTCCTCCCACCTTCAATCTTTCCCAGCATCAGGGTCTTTTCCAATGAGTCAGTTCTTCGAATCAGGTGATCAAAGTATTGGAGCTTCAGCATCAGTCCTTCCAATGAATATTCAGGACTGATTTCCTTTAGGATAGACTGGTTTAATCTCATTCCTATCCAAGGGACTCTCAAGAGTGTTCTCCATCATCACAATCAAAAGCATCAATTCTTTGGTGCTCAGTCTTCTTTATGGTCTTAATCTCACATACATACATGACTACTGGAAAACAAAGCTTTGACTAGATGACTAGTCTCTGCTTTTTAATATGCTGTATAGGTTGGTCATAACTTTTCTTCCAAGGAGCAAGCATCTTTTAATTTCATAGCTGCAGTCACCATCTGCAGTGATTTTGGAGCCCAAGTAAATAACGTCTGTCACTGTTTCCACTGTTTGCCCATCTATTTGCCATGAAGTGATGGGACCAGATGCCATGATCTTAGTTTTATGAATGTTGAGTTTTAAGCCAGATTTTTCACTCTCCTCTTTCACTTTCATCGAGAGGCTCTTTAGTTCCTCTTCACTTTCTGCCATGAGGTTGGTGTCATCTGCATATCTGAGGTGATTGATATTTCTCCCAGCAATCTTGATTCCAACTTGTGCTTCTTCCAGTACAGCATTTCTCATGATGTAGTCTGCATATAAGTTAAATAAGCAGGGTGACAATATACAGCCTTGATGTACTCCTTTCTCAATTTATTTGATGTCTGTTGTTCGATGTCTGGTTCTAACTATTGCTTTTTGATCTGCATGCAGATTTCTCAGGAGGCAAGTAAGATGGTCTGGTATTCCTATCTCTTTCAGAGTTTTCCACAGTTTGTTGTGATCCACAGAGTCAAAGGCTTTGGCATAGTCAATGAAGCAGAAGTAGATGTTTTTCTGGAACTCTCTTTCTTTTTCAATGATCCAGTGGATGTTGTCAATTAGATCTCTGGCTTTTCTAAATCCAGCTTGAACGTCTGGAACTTCTCAGGTCATGTACTGTTGAAGCCTGACTTGGCGAATTTTCAGCGTTATTTTACTAGTGTGTGAGATGACTGCAATTGTGTAGTAGTTTGAACATTCTTTGGCATTGCCTTTCTTTGGGATTGAAATGAAAGCTGACCTTTTCCAATCCTCTGGCCACTGCTGAGGATTTTCTGGCATATTGAGTGTAGCATTTTAACACCATCATCTTTTAGGATTTGAAATAGCTCAACTGGAATTCCATCATCTCCACTAGTTTGGATCAATGCAATTAAATATTTGCCATCAGCCACAGCTTTAATAAACAGATTTGGTTTCTGCAGTACACAGTAACCATATACTGACATTTCAAAAATTATTACGGAACCATAGGCATATGCAGCTGGGACTAACTATGAATCTAAATCCTAGCTTTTAATCAGGTTCCGGAAAATGACTCTTGGCTTTGGATTTATATTAGTAGCATCTCACAATAGGAAAAAAGAAATGTGTATAAAACATAATTATACCTGAATATTAGGAATTGCCTTTCTGTCTCTGCAGGTAGAACATGCTGCCTGGACTGAGATCACCAGTCTGTCTGGCAACATAAAATCAGTAACCTCAGGAAAGTTAGAACCAAATCAGCCTGGTGCTTCCTGTGGAAAAGAGGCTGAGCTAGAACATCTGACGGCTCTGTGTTGCCTTTTCATTTCACTAAATTACACATTATCCCTCTCCTTTCTCACACTGAAGGAAGTGAGAGCGATGTGGAGTTGTCAGACATCTAGGACTTGGCCATTCATTAGGCAAGAAGCATTATATCACATCAGTGACTTTGCTTACCTGACGATGACCTGCAGCCTGAGGTCACCAAGGAGGGTACCAGCCATCCCTGTTCTAGACCATTTAACATGAGGCTAGGTTTCATCACAGTGACTATCCACTCCTGCACGCCAGACTTTCCTCCCTGAGTATGTGTGCCCTTCTGTGCGTATGTGTATGTGTATGTGTTTATGTTTCCATGTTTAAAAGTCCACTCTCAAACAAAATTCTAAAGAAAAATGTCCCACATCTCAGCAAAAGGAAAGTATCTAGTGAAAAACACTACAGGGCAAAAAATTGTCCTTGGCAGAGAAACAACTCATTGTGCTTTTTTGTTCATGATTCATAATCATTTATCTAGGTTTCCAGGAATGAATGGGTGAACGTCCTTTATCAAGTAAAACAATAAAAACTGTTGGCAAAGTTACCTGCCATATGGTAATGAAATGGGACATGTATGAATGGCTACTAAAATACACTTTGTAAAATTAAAATACAGTTTACTAGATATTTCCCATCATGCTTCATTCTAATATACCTCAACCCATTAGAACTGGGCTTCCCTGGTGGCTCAGTGGTGGAGAATCTACCTACCAGTGCAGGGGACATGGTTTCAATCCCTGGTCCAGGAAGATCGCAACTGCCACGGAGCAACTAAAGGCCATGTGCCACAATTACTGAGCTGCAGTCTAGCAACTAAAGGCCGTGTGCCACAGTTACTGAGCTGCAGTCGAGGGGCCATGCACTGTGGCCGCTAAAGCCCAAGCTCCACAACAAGAGGAGCCCCCACAAGGAGAAGGCTGCACAATGCACTCAGAGAGTAGCTCCTTCTCCCTGCAAACAGATAAAGATCATGCAGCAACTAAGACCTACTACAGCCAAAATAAATCAATAAAGCAGCTGAATTCTTATTTACCTTGAAACATGAGAAATTCATATTAAAGCTGAATCATCACTTTAGTATGCAAAAAGCTAATGTACTGTCAGGACAGATAAAATAATTAAGCTGACTTACTGATTTTTCTCCTTTACTAATTTCCTTCATAGGAATCATCCCTTGATTCACCTTGGGAATGAGTAAGAAACAGGATTTCTGGGGACCTTTTCACATGTTCAAAAACCACAGACCAAGAATGGAAGATCATTTTTGGCCAATAAGTTGCTATTTTTTAAAACAGATCTTATTTTTAGAGTAGCTGTTAGCTTCAAAGCAAAATTAAGTAGAAAGCCAGAGATTTCTCATAAACCTCTCCCCACACGTGTACAGCCTCCCCCATTATCTGCATCTTCCACCAGAGTGATGCATTTATTACAACTGATGGACCTACTTTAACACGTCGTTATCACCCAGAGTCTATAGAGCTCATTGCCATTCACTCTTAGTGTTGCACATGCTATAGGTTTGGACAAATTTACCTTTTGCTAGTTTTAAAGAGGGAAGATGGGATTGTAATGAGAAAATTACTCCCAGGCTCTTCTCAGTGGGGCTCCCTCTGACATATCCCTAACATATCTCATCAGCGATTCATTTGGGGACCACAAAACCAGTATACATATCACTATGCAAGACTGCCCGGGAGACAAGAATACCAATGACTCTTTTCTCTTATGTGAAGTTGTACGTGCATTCAGTACAGAGATGGGGAATCTGTTCTCATGCAGATTTTTTCACCCAATAGTTATTGAAAATCTATTATGTGCTCACTTTGTGAGCATCTTTTTCACATATTAGTCATCTGTGAATGATTGCAACACAAAGATAGAGAAAAATCATTATAATATGCTGTGATAAGTATTTTGATAGATATAAGCTTAGGGATAATAAAGCAGTCCCTTCCTCTCAGAAATTATGTGTTTCTAGTCATAGTCTCCACTCTAGACCCTGCTTCAATCCAAACAAGCACTTGGAATGTAGCAAACTTACCTCTCTTAGGCTCTGTGTGTGTGTGTTGGTCACTCAGTCATGTATGACTCTTTGCAACCCCATGTACTATAGCCCGCCAGGCTCCTCTGTCCATGGAATGCTCCAGACAGCAATACTGGAGTGGGTAGCCATTCTCTTCTCCAAGGGAATCTTCCTGACCTAGGGATTGAACCTGGGTCTCCTGCATTGCAGACAGATTCTTTACCATCTGAGACCTCACTGTAACCTTGGGAATAGGATTTCATACAAGGTTGGGTCCACCGTTCTGCCCCTAAGTCACTACTTACATGCAAATATAGTCACTCTGTATTCATCACACAAATATCGTCAGAAATCTAATACCAAAAATGCTGTCTTGATGTTGCATATCTCCCTTCATTAAGATTTTCCATTTCCTTTTTTTTTTTCAATCACAACCCAGGACTAATTCAAAGTGTGATCGCCTAGGTTCTTACATCAGCAACATCTGTCACCAGAAATAAATATTCTGCAATCAAAACTTAACTGGCCTAGCAATTTTCTTGGTGATGCATGAGGCAGAACAGAATTCAGCTTCATTCTTTCTCTGCTAAATTGGCTTTGCAGCTCTAAGAGTAGGAAAGATTTATGTGTTAGTAAATTAAGCAGAGGCAGCCCAGAGAAAACAAAAGATGCAAATACATGCAAACCCACAGTGTTCTTTAATATTCAGTTTTGCTCCCATATAATGTAATATATTTTAGCAAGTTGAAAAAACATAGAGAAAAAACAAGGATCCTAGTTAAAATGAAATTTGAATTTTAGATGTAAACTGTTTAAACAGCTGAACAATGTGATTTGTAGTCTTATTAAGCCAAGAAAAATTGCATATCCTCATTAAACACTGGTAAATAGTAGTAATTATAAAATCCTTAGCATATTTTCCACTCCTTAAGTAAATTATAGTCACTGTTCCTGTTATAGCATTTCAGTTGACAAAGGAATTTCATACATATTACCTTATTTAATCTTTAAAACAACACTTTTCAGATAAGAATTATTATTCTTATTAAACAAATGGAGAAACTGTAGCCTAGAAGTTAAATGCAATATAACAAACCTAAGAATTACATTGAGAGGCTAGATAAAAATTATGTTTTTCTTCTTATTCTTGACCCCATATAGTCAGTTCTCATTAATCATGGTAATTATGTTCTATAAAGTTACCATGAACATGGAATTCACAAATACTGATCCACTACTCTTAGGGGAAATATAGGATTAAGCTCCTGTGAGCCTCTAATAACAAAAGTTTCATCAGCCATTGAATACACAATCTTGTTTTTACATGAGTTTTTGTTTAAAGCCACCTTATTTTATATAGTGTGTGTGTGTGTGTGTGTGTGTGTGTGTGTGTATTATACACACACACATATAGTTTACTGAACCCATGACCAATCCATGCCTGAATAAAACATATGTAACACACTTAACATTCTCCATAAGGCACATCACAGCCTCCTTGTACTTAAAAACTCTGGAGAGCACCTCGGAATTATACTTGGAGGCCATTGTAAACAGTAAAATCAATAAAAAAGCACAAAAACTCAAAAGAAAAAAATAAAACATGGCACTACACAGATCACAAAAGAACACTTGTTTACAATACTGTTACTGAAACTAACAGGTTATCTCACCAGCCACGCAACAAAGCTCATCTACTGACAACAGATTGTGGTGAAGGAAGGCACAGTGTTTATTTGCAGATGCCAAACAAGAAGAATAAGCAGCTAATGCTGAAAACTTCCCAATGGCTTTCAGTAAGGGTTTTTAAAGGCAACATTCAGTTCAGTTCAGTCGCTCAGTCGTGTCCAACTCTTTGCAACCCCATAAATCACAGCACGTCAGGCCTCCCTGTCCATCACCGACTTAGGGAGGGTATTTCAGGGTATGTGATCAGCTCATGGACATCCTTCTGACTGGCTGGTGGTGAGGTAACAGGGTGACGGTTTGGGGAATCTTAATTATTAAACTTCAAGTTCCAACCAGTCTGAGGCCTACGTGCTTGTGGATTGCATGTAATCAACATCCTTTCTGGATGGGGGTCTTATTTTCTGCAAAACAATTCAAAGATATGCATCAGATTGTTGTCCATACACCTTCAGGAAGAATTAGAAGTCTATTGTTCAAATTATTATTACTTTTCTTACTTGACTGTTTCCTTTGTTTGTGCATTTTCTACTTGTCTAAGAATTAACAGTTTGAGTCTGTTCTTTGAAACCTGAGGAAGGCCTAGGATACAACAGCTCTTTCTCTAAACAAGAAGCAAGAACACAGAGGGGATGGTACCCAGGAGAGCCCCACAGGATGCTATGTATTTTCAAGTTGAGACCAGAAACAAGGCAAAGCACCTTCTGTTCAACCTCAGAACACGTGTACTGGTTGGGTGACCAAAATTGTTTGCCACTCTCCACATACCTACACCTGTCTTCAAATGATTAATAAAGCACTGTGAGTACTGATTTGGGGTTTATGAATTCATTTTGTAAAGGAAAAGGTCAATTTTCATTCCAGTCCCAAGGAAAGGCAATGCCAAAGAATGCTCACTACTGTACAACTGCACTCATTTCACATGCTAGCAAGGTAATTCTCAAAATCCTTCAAGCTAGGCTTCAAGAGTATGTGAACCAAGAACTTTCAGATGTACAAGCTGGATTTAGAAAATCCAGATGAAGTAGAGATCAAATTGCCAACATGCAGTGGATCACAGAAAAAAACAAGGGAATTCCAGAAAACATCCACTTCTGCTTCATTGACTATGCTAAAGCGTTTGACTACGTGGATCACAACAAGTTGGGGAAAATTTTTAGAGATGGGATTACCAAACTGCCTTACCTGCCTCCCAAGAAACCTATATGCAGGTCAAGAAGCAACAGTTAGAACTAGACATGGAACAACGAACTGGTCCAAAATTGGGAAAGGAGTACATCAGGCTGTATATGGTCACCCTGTTTATTTAACTAATATACAGAGTACATCATGCAAAATGCTGGGCTGGATGAATCAGAAGCTGGAATCAATGTTGCCAAGAGAAACATCAACAACCTCAGATATGTAGATAATACCACTCTAATGTCAGAAAAGAGGAACTAAAGAGTTTCTTGATTAGTATGAAAGAGGAGAGTGAAAATCTGTTTAAAACTCAACATTCAAAAATCTAAGATCATGGCATCAGTCCTATCACTTATGGCAAATAGATGGGGAAAAAATTGAAACAGTGACAGATTTTATACTCTTGGGCTCCAAAATCACTGCAGATGGTGACTGCAGCCACGAAATTAAAAGACACTTGCCCCTTGCAAGAAAAGCTATGACAAACCTAGACAGCATATTAAAACACAGACATCACTTTGCCCACAAAGGTTCGTATAGTCAAAACTATTGTTTTTCCAGTAGTTATGTATGGATGTGAGAGCTGGACCACAAAGAAGGCTGAGTGCTTTCAAAAAGAATTGTGCTTTCAAACTCTAGTGCTGGGAAAGACTTTTGAGAGCCCCTTGGACAGCTATGAAATCAAACCAGTCAATGCTAAAGGAAATCAAACTTGAATTGGGAGGACTGATGCTCAAGCTGAAGTTCCAATACTTTGACATCTGATGTGAAGAGCCAACTCCTTGGAAAAGACCCTGATGCCAGGAAAGATTGAGGCCAGGAGGAGAAGGGGGCAACAGAGGACAAGATGGTTGGATGGCTTCACCAACACAATGGACATGAATTTGAGCAAACTCTGAGAGATATAAAAGATCTGGAAGCCTGCTGTGCTGCAGTCCATGGGGTCCCAAAGAGTCAGACATGATTTAGCAACTGAACAGCAACAATTCATTTAGTGAGTGGGCGAATTTGTCAATATAAAAGGCTACTAATAATGAGAATTGATTGTGTATTACCAGTTCATGTCTTCTAAAGCTGTTTGTATATCCATCTTAAACAAGCAACTTAGAGAAAGAGGGAAAGGGTGAAAATATGTTCAATGTCTAATTTTAAATGTTAATAGCAATGCTCTGCTGCTGCTGCTGCTGCTGCTGCTAAGTCAATTCAGTCGTGTCTGACTCTGTGTGACCCTATAGACAGTAGCCCACCAAGCTCCCCCATCCCTGGGATTCTCCAGGCAATAACACTGGAGTGGGTTGCCATTTCCTTCTCCAATGCATGAAAGTGAAAAGTGAAACTGAAGTCGCTCAGTCGTGTCCGACTCCTAGCGAACCCATGGACTGCAGCCCACCAGGCTCCTCCGTCCACGGGATTTTCCAGGCAAGAGTACTGGAGTGAGGTGCCATGCTCTAGTGATGATCTAGAGTGTAGATGAGGGATGAGGACTCCTCATGAAGATGCTGTATGTCTTTAACCCTTCTCTGGACATGTGACTGTTTTATACTGAGGGAAACCTGGTGACAAAAAATGTGTGAAGGGATGTATTGAGATGGAAGGGTTTGGATTTTAGGTTTACCCAACTGCACTCTGACTAAGCTGCTTAGGAACACAGTCTAAAGGAAATGATTATGCATGTGTGAGTTCTCCAGAGAAGCAGAATCAACAGGAGACTGAATATACACATTCCAGGAACTGCGGTGGGCAAGCTGGAAACTCAGGAAAGCCGGTGGTATGGTGTCAGTCTGAAGCTCTGAGAACCAGGAGAGCCAATGGCGTAATTGCCAATATGGGCCTCTCAGCTGCAAATTGTCCGCTGCCAAGAGCATTTGCCAGTGACTGCACAGCAGCAGGGGCGTTTGCCACCTGCCTGTGCTGCTGCAGCTGCTGGCCTCTGACACTCCTTGAAGAAAATTCAGGATGGAGAGCACTCTGTGCTCCAGGAAAACTGGGGGAATGGGTCTTTAGATAGGTAGATATTTTCAGAAACTGATTTCATGATCCCAATCTTTGCATCTCCTCATGTCTAGAAAGCACTAAATCCCTTCATGGTGGCATCAGCTCTTTGTGACTAGCAGAAAATCTTTTGTAAAGAACTTGATTGCATTGAACACGCCCTTCGCCAAAATTTTATATATTACTTTACCCCACTATCTCTTTGGAACAGTCCCTCAGAGCTATCTGAGGTGTTGTCTCCCAGGCTGCAGTTCTTATTTTGCCTCCAATAAAATTTAACTTGCAGCTCTCATGTTGCGCATCATTTTTAGTTGACAAGTCTAAAGGGGAGCAAATATGCCATTGAAAAATATACCTCAAAAAAATAAAATAAAACCAAAGCCTGAATAATTTCAAAAAAAAAAAAAGAAAGAAAGAAAAATATACCTCTTTGACATAAGCTTTATCTTGAGATAATTATTTCCAAGAAACAGTAGATATAGGAGATGCTCTGGAAACTGAAATAGAAGTTACCTTCCTGTAAAGTAATGGATTTCCCTGGTGGCTCAGACAGTTAAGTGTCTGCCTACAATATGGGAGCTGCTGCTGCTGCTGCTAAGTCACTTCAGACCTGGGTTCAGTTCCTGGGCTGGGAAGATCTCCTGGAGAAGGGAATGGCAACCCACTCTAGTATTCGTGCCTGGAAAATCCCATGGATGGAGGAGCCTGGTAGGCTACAGTCCATGGGGTCGCAAAGAGTGGGATATGACTGAGCGACTGACTTCACTTTCACTTTCCTGAAAGGGACATTTATATTTATAAGGGAAATCTCCATTTGTAAGAGTGTCTCCCTCTCTGTCCCAGGGAAAGAAAGAAAACTAAAACCCTAGAAACTCTTACCCATGAAGACAGCCTGGGCTTAAAACTATGTAACAACTATGTCCTTGTTTGCTGTGCTTTTTCTGATAAGCTCCAACAACTGGCTCCCTAACCCTCCCCCAATCAGCATTTTCTTTTTCTTTAGTTGGAGATGGTCTTAAGGTGGTGGCTTGGACTACTCTGGAGAGTTCCTTAGTTTTATTCAGCCTCTCCCATGTACATAGGAGGTATATATGTTATCTGTTTTTCTCCTATTAATCTGTCTTTCATATAGGAGGTTCTCAACCAGAACCTAGAAGGATAGAGGAAGAATAAATTTTTGTCTGCTGCAGGTCTGAGTCCAAGGACAGTGGAAGACTACGGATCAGCGCAGAGAGAGAGAGAGAGCACATTCTCTCTACCTCAGACTTTTGTTCTACTCAAGCCTTCACTGGATTGGATGAGGCCAGCCCTACTGGGGAGAGCAATCTGCTTTATTCAGTTTACCAACTCAAATGGTAATCTCATCCAGAATTATCTTCACAGACATACCTAGAAAAATGTCTCAACAAATATCTCGGCACCCTGTGGCCTAGCCATGCTGACACAGAAAAGTATTACAGATTATATTCTTAATTTTTAAAAGATGGAAGTATATATAAGCACAAGTCTGGACTTGCCTGGTGGTAGAGCAGATACGAATTCACCTGGCAGTGCAGGGGACATGGGTTCAATCCCTGGTCAGGGAAGATCCCACATGCCACGGAGCAATGACAGCCTGTGTGCCTCAGCTACCGAGTCCCTGTGCTGCAACTCCTGAAGTTCGTGCACCTAGATTCTATGCTCTGTAACAAAAGAAGCCGCCGCAGTGAAAAACCCACACCCCATAACGAAACACAGTCCCCCTCTCTGCAACTGGAGAAAAGCCCACGTGCAACAAGAGGACCCAACACGACCAAAAATAAATAAATAAATATTAAAAATGCTTAAGAAGTATGCTACAGAGAATAAACAGAAAAGGATGAAGCAGAAAGGAAGAAGAGACTTGATATATAACTTGCTAAATTAACCAGAGAAGGGCCTTTAGTTTGAACTGGTGTGCATTCTCAGAATGTCAGAAGTCACGATTTGCAGTATAGCACAGAATCACATTCTACTTTCAATGGTCTTATGAATAGAGTAATTAAATATCTTAGAGTAATTAAAGAACTTATAAATAGAGTAATTGAACAAAAATAGTTTGTAAACCTAATATATCCTAGGGCCCAAAACTGAATCACAGACAAGAGTTAAGTGTATTATTAGAGGTTATCCTAAAAAACATAACAATCTTTTATATGCTATCTCTTTCCATTCATGTGATCAACTGCTTTAAGAAAAATGGTACATCTTTACATCTTTGTTAATTAGGTAAAATGTAAGCTGACAGCATGTAATTCTATAAGAGGGTGATGATCAGCAGGGAGATGCTTCTGTGATCATCAAGGCTGAATCATCAACCTCTAACTTCTAGGTCTTCTGCTAAAGTAGGGATATGATTTTGAGACTGAGATCACTGTGTTCATCTTCGCAGTGCAAAGACCTGGACCTACACATGGCATATCATTTGGCCTTTGTTAAATGCTTTTTAATCAAAATAAATAAGGAGGTGGAAATTATAAGAAAAATCTAACATTCTTCATAATTTCTACTTTAGGAACAATAGTGACCTAGAGAATGACCATGCTTTTAAAGTCACATTCCCTAGGAATCTGAAAAGACACGAATAACAGGGAACAAAGAAGAAACCTATCACTTTTAGTGAAAGTGCTGCTTGAGAAGATAGAATTAACATTACCCATGAAGACTGAGAATCTCAAAAGTGAGAAATTTTCTTTACCACCCATGTCTCCAAGGACCCATAAGGAAGCTACAGACAAGTGAAATATCCACACCTATTATGTCATAGAAAATGAAGAAATCAGCCAGGAAGTCAGCTATGATAAAATCATGAGACTAAATAGATAACTACAGAAATCAAATATGATTCATATGGAAGCATGTTGCAATGGTTAAAATTCAACCAAAAAGTCTCAAGATGTTCAAGAAACAAATCACTGTGACCACTGTTGTGAGAAGTTAAGATTTAACATGTCTTATTTAAATATCTTTAATCTATGTGTTTACATAAGTAATTATCCCCATCTCAGGACTGTAACTTTCATAATAAGCATTAACTATAAAAAAACTGGTGAGATGGTTTGTATTTTAATATGCTAATATTTTAGACAAGAAATATAAATTAAATAGAAAAGATTTATCTATTCTTTTTAGCAGTCTCAAAAGTAAACTTGAATAGAAATTCTGCTGAAGCACATACATGAAGTTACATAGAACATAACACTAAACAGCTGAGTAGTAACAGATTTTAAACAAATACTGTCATCTCAGTACAAGCAAAAGAAAAGGAAACAGATCAGTATTCAACTCATATGATTTTTCTTTATGAAAACATCAATAAGTTACCATTATCCTCTCAGGAATATTTAATAAATAGAAATCCTCTCAGGAGCTGTGAAATTTTTTCTATTATGAAAAATTACAAACTCTGTGCATAAACATTCAAAAAAATTTTTTTTAATTTTTGTTTTGGAATACCAAAGTAGCAAAGCTCTTGGGGTTTTCTTAGGAATAATGGCAGAGAGCATTACAAATAGAAAAACTACTGGAATTACAACTTAAAAGTACAGAACTACAATGAAGTTTCATTTTTTGAAAACTAACATGAACACAAATTAGCACTAAATGAAAAAGAAAAGGTTTTTAAAACATATAACAATATTTATATGACTTTTGTCTTAATGACAGTGTGAAAACTATATAAAGTAAGCAAAATGCAAACTAAGTACACAGGTTCCCAGGCTAAGTCATCCATTATTGAAAACTTGACTATCAACTGCTAGGGTGTTTTGCAGATTTTAAAGGAAAGCAGACTTCACATGTTGGTAGAAACCTTATAATGACAGAAGAGAAGAGAATGCATTATCCTTTAGCATTAAATGGAAAAAATTTTAGCAGAGATTGCCAGATTCAACTGCAATTAATGCAAGAACATTTAAAGACATTCTCCATCATTCCTATAAAATGAACAGCATCCACCTCTTCATAAACTTCTTGAAATTTTACCCAAACTTCTCATGTTCTCTTTAGCTCTCATGTGACTCCTCTAATTCTCTTCTATTTCTTTTAAAATGTTATCTACTCATAAAAAATAAGCAACCAAAACAGAATGTCTTTTCTTTTTATTTCTTTCTTTTTTTTTTTTTCACACAATTCCATTGTCAAAACATACTGACTAATTCTAGCATCTTTGTGGCAACTACAGCCTGGGCTTCCTTCCCCACTTAATGTTCTTCAATAGTCAGGGACAGTCTGGGGGAGTTAGAAAATTGCATTGCTTAACTGACCTTGCCTTTAACATACTTATAAGGCAATCATGAAATATCAAACTAATTAACAATCAAAAATATTTTACTCCTGAAAATACACAACATGGTACAGCAATCATGAATCTAAAATCTCTTTTAAAAATATTTTGGGTAGAAATTTGGAGTGTTCAAAAATTAAAAGATATACTTACAGGCTTTCCCAGTGCTTTACTGAATAATCTAGACAATGTCTTTCTGGTATCCCCATTCTTCATAAGTGAAAGGGAATATTCAGTCAGTTCAGTTCAGTCGCTCAGTCATGTCCGACTCTTTGCGACCCCATGAATCGCAGCACGCCAGGCCTCCCTGTTCACTGATGTGCTATTACATACTTTCATGGGCTTATGCAATAATGATTGGGTGACAGCATTTAGATATTTAAGAAATCTGTTAAGTTGCCAAGTTCTAGCATCCAAAAGAGAGCCATAGTGTTGCTTTTTAAATTTATTTTTATTTTTATTTTTTTGAACTTTATTTTTTTATTTTTTTCTCTGCCAAGGATGTCAATTTTATTTTTTATATTTTTTTTTTTTTTTGCTGAGAGACCTCATAGCTTTTATTTCTTTTTCTTCCTGTTTTCTTTTTTTTTTAATACTTTATTCTACATTACAATACTGTATTTGTTTTGCCATACATTGACATGAATCAGTCACAGGTGTCCACGATCTCCCAATGCCGAAGCCCCCTCCCACCTCCCACCCCACTGGAGGATAATTGCTTTACAATATTGTGTTGGTTTCTGCCATACATCAACATGAATCAGCCACAGGTATACATATGTCCCCTCCGTCTTGAACTTCCCTGCCACCTCCCATCCCATCCCTCCCTCTAGAATGTCACAGAGTCCTGGTTTGAGTTCCCTGGGTCATACGACGAACTCCCATTGGTTACCTGTATATGTTTCCGTGCTGCTCCCTCCATTTGCTCCACTCTCTCCTTCCCCACTCCAGCCCATGCCCACAAGTCTGTGCTCTATACCTGCGTTTCCACTGCTGCCCTGCAAAGAGGCTCATCAGCACCATCTTTCTAGATTCCATAATATACAATAATATACAATATTTGTTTTTCTCTTTCTGACTTATTTTACTCTAAATAATAGGCTCATCAGAACTGACTCAAATGTATTCCCATTTAAGACTGAGTAATATCCCACTGTGTATATGTACCACAGCTTCTTTTTCCATTCATCTGTCGATGGACATCTAGGTTGCTTCCATGTCCTAGTTATTGCAAATAGTACTGCAATGAACATTGGAGTACATGTGTCTTTTTCAGTTATGGTTTCCTCAGGGTATATGCCCAACAGTGGGATTGCTGGGTACCTTGTTTTACTCCTAATTTTTAAGGAATCTCCAGAAGGCAATGGCACCCCACTCCAGTCCTCTTGCCTGGAAAATCCCACGGATGGAGAAGCCTGGTAGGCTGCAGTCCATGAGGTCACTAAGAGTTGGGCACAATTGAGCGATTTCACTTTCACCTTTCACTTTCATGCATTGGAGAAGGAAATGGCAACCCACTGCAGTGCTCTTGCCTGGAAAATCCCAGGGACAGGGGAGCCTGGTGGGCTGCCATCTATGGGGTCACACAGAGTCCGATACGACTGACGCGGCTCAGCAGCAGCAGCAGCAGCAGACTATCTTCCTTAGTGGCTATATCAATTAACATTCCTACCAGCAGTGCAAGAGGGTTTTCTTTTCTCCACATCCTCTCCAGCATTTATTGTTTGCAGACTTCTTGATAAGGGTCATTTTGACCATTCTAAGATGATATATCATTATAGTTTTGATTTGCATTTCTTTAATAATGAGCAACAGTTAGAACTGGACATTGAACAAAAGACTGGTTCCAAATAGGAAAAGGAGTACGTCAAGGCTGTATATTGTCACCCTGCTTATTTAACTTCTATGCAGAGTACATCATGAGAAATGCTGGACTGGAAGAAACACAAGCTGGAATCAAAATTGCTGGAAGAAATATCAATAACCTCAGATATGCAGATGACATCACCCTTATGGCAGAAAGTGAAGAGGAACTAAAAAGCCACTTGAAGAGAGTGAAAGAGGAGAGTGAAAAAAGTTGGCTGAAAGCTCAACATTCAGGAAACGGAAATCATGGCATCTGGTCCCATCACTTCATGGGAAATAGATGGGGAAACAGTGGAAACAGTGTCAGATTTTATTTTGGGGGCTCCAAAATCACTGCAGATTGTGACTGCAGCCATGAAATTGAAAGACACCTACTCCTTGGAAGAAAAGTTATGACCAACCTAGATAGCATATTCAAAAGCAGAAACATTACTTTGTCAACAAAGGTCCATCTAGTCAAGGTTATGGTTTTTCCAGTGGTCATGTATGGATATGAGAGTTGGACTGTGCAGAAGGCTGAGTGCCGAAGAATTGATGCTTTTGAACTGTGGTGTTGGAGAAGATTCTTGAGAGTCCCTTGGACTGCAAGGAGATCCAACTAGTCCATTCTAAAGATCAGCCCTACATATGGAATTTAGAAGATAGTAATGACGACCCTATATGTGAGACAACAAAAGAGACACAGAGGTATAAAACGGACTTTCGGACTCTGAGGGAGAGGGAAAAGGTGGGATGGTTTGGGAGAATGGCACTGAAACATGTATACTTTCTTGTAAGAAACGAAGCACCAATCTATGTTCAATGCAGGATGCAGGATGCATGGGGCTGGAGCACAGGATGATTCAGGTAGAGGAGTGGGGTGGGAGGTGTGAGGGGGCTTCGTCATTGGGAGATTGTGTTCACCTGTGGCTGTTTCATGTCAATGTATGGCAAAACAAATACAGTATTTGTAATTAAAAAAATAAATTAGTTAAATTTAAAAATAAAAAAATAAAGATCAGCCCTGGGTGTTCTTTGGAAGGAATGATGCTAAAGCTGAAACTCCAGTACTTTGGCCACCTCATGCAAAGCATTGACTCATTGGAAAAGACCCTGATGCTGGGAAGGATTGGGGGCAGGAAGAGAAGGGGACGACGGAGGATGAGATGGCTGGATGGCATCACCGACTCAGTGGATGTGAGTTTGAGTGAACTCTGGGAGTTGGTGATGGACAGAGAGGCCTGGCGTGCTGCAATTCATGGGGTGAATGGCAAAGAGTCGGACACGACTGAGCAACTGAACTGAACTGAACTGAATAATGAGCAGTGCTGAACATCTTTTTGTGCATTTATTAGCCATCTATATGTCTTCTTTGGAGAAATGTCTGTTTAGATCTTCTGCCCACTATTTGACTGTGTTGTTTTTCTACTATTCCGTTGCAAGAGCTGCTTGTATATTTTGTAGGTTAATACTTTGTAAGTTGTTTTATTTGCTATTATTTTAGGAGAGCCATAGCATTTTAAGCCTTTCTAAATGATTTGTAAACTTGTGAGCCTACTTCTGTGTGTCAAAGTAAAACAGAAAATACTAAAACAACAATATAAAACACAGGGTCTGGAACACAGTAGACACGTAATCTGTTTTTCACCAACTCCTTTCTCCTTCTCTCTTCCTTTTTCACTCTCTCCCTCTGCTCTATTTCCTGTATGTTTATGTGCATATAACATCCTTTCCAAAATTAGAACCAAACTTGCCCCTACAAAGCCTTCCTTGATCTCCAAGCCCCTCTATTCTTCTCAGTGCCTTAGGCACTTCTGCAATTTGTACCAGATACTGCGGTCGGTGGCAATGTAGTCCTTTTATAGTCCTTTGTATCTTATCTCCAAATGAACTTGTAAGTCTTTAAAGTGAGAAAGTGCAGATTCTCTAACATCTATTTTAAAGTTGTTTATGCACATGTAAAGACACTGATACCCAAACACAACACTTAATCAATAAATAGTATTTTGCCTATTCATTCTACCTCTATAACAAAGGGACAGGACCAATGGATCAAAACAAAGTGATAGGTTTTACTTTTTTGCCAGTACATTTTATGCTCCTACTACACACAACACACTTCCACAAACTGGGGAAGTTACTCCTTGAAAATCAAACATGAGGAAATGGGTTTGAATTATAACAAAGGATTTTTGACATCAGTTTCCTAAGAGTAAATTTATTCTCACATGATCTTAAAAAACTATATCATTCACCATTAGCCTGGTGATTTCCTTCATCCATGTGGTCAGTTTGATAGCTTACAGCAATCAGAATTAATATGGACTAAAAATTTAATGCAAAAGATTTATATATTTTTATTAGCATGTTAAATGGAGACTTCAATAGTTTGATAGAGAATCTCTCCATTGTTGATCTTTATTGGTACTAGATTCTCATGTAACTGATTCATAAATCAGGAAAAAGTAAATAACCTTACAAGTTTTGTCAAAGTTTTAAGAATCTATGAAATTTTGTTTCTAGGTACATAATTTGATATCCATCTCAAAATCAAACAGAACGAGGAACACTAATAAGAAGTAGTTGCCCACATATGCAAAACACAGAGATAGAATAAATACCAACATCTGTAAATGCGTTAGAATCTGTTTTTGAAATGCATCTTGTTGCTTTTAAACAAAATGTCAGCATGTGATTAAAAAGTTCTAAATGCAGTGTTTCAATCAAGCAGAAATAAATCATGAAGGACTTTAGGGGAAAATGTTATTTCATCCAATGTAACTAGAAAATAAACAAGTCTCAGCAGAGAAAACAAATATTGAAAGCTTGAGGTACAAACCAAATCTCAGTATACCCAAAGAAAACAAGTGAAATTAACATTTCCCCTCAGCAGTCCCTCTTGACAGATGGTCCTTTACTCTCATGCACAGAAAATCACTTCAAGGTTTAGGAAGATGATAGTAAGTCTCTAGATGAATTGTCAGATATCCATTACAACAGTAAATACAATTACTATTAAAGCATGGGGAATTATGAAAACAAAAACATACAAAGTCAAATAATAAAATACTAATAAATATATATTTACTTATATATACATATGTATTCTTTTAACATACAAGTATGAGAACAATTAAAATAAAAAGTTATGTTAGAATGACATGCCTATAGCCTACATTTTATTTAAATTTCCTTAATATATAAACATTGTTTATAACTAAAGGTGATATTTAATAATTTTCTAGAAATGTGTCTTTTTAATCAAATCTTCATCTAATAAAATATTCTTTTCCTTTACAGAAAATTAAGTCTTTACCATCTTGATATTTTTGATGTATCTTCTGTGCCATGGTTTACAAAGATTACAGTTTTTAATCACACCAAAGCTGCCTTTAATCCCTAATCCAGTAAAATTCTCTTTCTTGTTTATAGATTTCCTGCAACCCATGTTATCTAACACACCAGTCTTTAGAGGAAAAAAAACAAAAAACAAAAAACTATCTTCCCTAGGAGTTCATCTTCTCCCTTGTATCTTTACATTATTATACGTTTCTCCTTACTTAGACCCTTAAACCAAAACCTGCTCCGTAAGTGAAAACAGTCTTCACAGATTTGCCTTCTGCCCTCAGATATTTTCTCTTACATATCTTCTCCTCTAGCTTTACCTACTACATTTATTGTGCCTGTGTGCTAAATTGCTACAGTTGTGTCTGATTCTTTTGACCCATAGATTGTAGCCCTCCAGGCTCCTCTGTCCATGAAATTCTCCAAGGATACAGATGTGGGTTGCCATGTCCTCCTCCAGGGGATCTTCTCAACCCAAGCACTGAACCCCTACCTCATCTCTTGCACTGGCAAGTGGGTTCTTTACCACTAGTGCCTCCGAGGAGGCTCACATTTATTTTAAGTGCTTACAAATTTGCATTTCCAGCCACAATCTCACTTTGGGGTTCTAATGCTGAAATTTTAATTTTCTGCCAGATCGTTCTATTTTATTATTCACCAGCACTCTGATTTTCTATCTATTAATACTTAACAAGTCTGAAATGTTGAAGAGCCATCTTCTCCACCACTCTCCTTAATGTCCAAAATCCAATTGGTCAAATATCATAGCCTTTACATTGTCCCCATTCTGGCCATTTCTACCCCAACAAAAACAGTGAAGATCTTTGTCATCCTCTCTCTACACCAGCAGTATTCAAAATGGACTGAGTACATTCAAAATGGTAATACATCAATCACTTGGGCATCTGTATTTTTATATTTATTAAAATTTTATAATACCTATAAGATATTAATACACACAGTTTATAAACAAATAAACATATATGGTAGTACATTCTCTAATTTTTTTTAATGAAAGGAATATACAATCAAAAAAGTTTGGATACTTCTAAAAGAATAGTTTAAAAGCCCCCTAAAAGGTAGAGAATCTGCCCAAAATGCAGGAGACCAGGAGACACAGGTTCACTCTCTGGATCAGAAATATCCCCTGGAGGAGGAAATGGTAACCTACTCCAGTATCCTCACCTGGAGAATCCTATGGAAAGGGGAATCTGGTGAGCTACAGTCCATGGGGTCCCAAAGAGTCACGACTGAGTGACTAAGCACACACACACAAAAGGTTAAGTTAACTTTCCTACTCTGCACATTTATGCTCCACCTCATGAGCACATAACTGCCAGATGAATGTTTCCCAGGCCTAACAACGTCCCCTCACTATCTGAACAGTTTTTCAGGGGCTCTCCATTGCCTCCCAAAGAAGGCGATGGCACCCCACTCCAGTACTCTTGCCTGAAAAATCCCATGGGCGGAGGAGCCTGGTGGGCTGCAGTCCATGGGGTCTCTAAGTGTCGGGCACAACTGAACAACTTCACTTTCACTTTTCACTTTCATGCATTGGAGAAGGAAATGGCAACCCACTCCAGTGTTCTTGCCTGGAGAATCCCAGGGACGGGGGAGCCTGTTGGGCTGCCATCTATGGGGTCACACAGAGTCGGACACGGCTGAATTGACTTAGCAGCAGCAGCAGCCATTGCCTCCTCGTTGAAACCCAATGTCAGGATCATGGCACTCAAGGTCACTCACGTACTGATCAGACCCCTTATCCAAACAAACACACATAAACACACATTATGTTTCCAGCCATAACTTTTATTCCTATTTTCATAATCTCCTCATTCCAATGAAATTAAACCATCTGTCATTATCTAAAATATACCAAGATAAACCTAATAAAAGCCAGGCCTTCATGCAAAGAGCTAAATAATAATAAATATACAGAGTCATATTTACGGAAGCTCCTTTTAACAACCAAAAACAAGTCTTAACGGAAATCTTGTCTACTTGCATGACTTTAGGAATATTAAAGGGGATCAATTTCTCATCTACACAAATTCATCTCACCTCCTCTCACTAATACTCAATTATCTTGTCTCACAAATGCTCTGGAGTTTCTTATATACCGAACCCCCAACAACCCTCCCCACTTTAGTCCATGAAATATGTCTTTCTCTCTTTATTCTCCATTGTTCCTCATCTTTTTAGGTACCTTCTTTGTGTAAGAAAAACTGTGTAATAACAAGATATTTCCTTTCACTGGCATTGTCCATCATGTTCTTCAGAAAAACAAAAACAGAATTTCTATTAGGGGACAGAGCCAGAAGAGATAGAAATATATCCATAATCTGGGTGGTGGGTTGTATGTGGTGGAGACAGAACCCTCAGACATTAATTGAAAACACTTCTATACTCTGGGCCATCACAACCTACTTTTAGCCATGAAAAATCTGTTTATCTCTAAAAATTGAAATCCTATTCAATTTTCAAGATATGATTAAAATTCACTGTCCCTAAGATATTGGAAACTTTTGAAAGTTCAGAATTAAATCCTTGTCTTTGAATCCACCATAGCATCAATAAGAAAGCAATGCAAATAAGTAGATGTTAAGATATGTAGAAAATATCAAATAGTGTCATGGCTTCAGCAGACCTTTTGAACACAAATTGGTATATTTTCTTCCTTGTCGTTTTCCTGGTTGGGAGGTGGGAGTGGTATTACTGTTTAGTTGTCTTTGATAGTCTTGGGCATAGTTTGCACATTTAGAGACCATATCTCTAAATCAGAATACATGCTGCAAGATTCACTGTGCTAATACTTACGCTAACTTCAAGTTGGGCAAAATATTTTATAACCTAACTTTAAATCTGTTACTCTTAAAAAAGTAAAAATCAGAAAAGAGCAAGAGTTGAATAGGAAAAGCTTTTGACTTTAAAATAGCAGATTTATTTGAGGTCAACAGCCAGTTATTTAAATGAAGCAGTAATTAAATCAGTAAAATGTAAATTACAAAAATTGTTTAGGATTCTTAAAAGTGATTAAATCCACAAGGAATGATACAACAGAAGTAGTCACAAAAGAAGAAATCTAACAGACTTCTTTTCTTTCAAGGTTCTGGAAACACATTTAGTAATTCATTCATTCAAAAACTATTTATTGATTATTTAGTACTTGTCAGATATTATATAGCAAGGACCTACCATAGATTAAAGATGACTGAGAAAACCATCCATTTCTTAAAGTGTTAAAAATTAGAGCTGTGCAACAGCTTAGTGATTTAAAGTAGTCTATGAATATATTATCATTCAGTGTTCAAAAATCAAATGACTTATTGAGTGTTGTGTGACAAGTAATTTGCCACGCTGGCACTGGTGATATAAAGAAAATTCAGTCCAGATGCTAAAGGAACTTGTAATTCTGTCCCATAAGAGATGCATTCGCAATGTGCAAGGAAAGCATAAAGAAGCCCTTAACTCTGCCCAGAAGATGACAAAGAACTCACTCAGGAGTTAACCTTTAGAAGGCATCATGATGGATAAGCAGTGCCTCACTTGTTAAAGAAATAGAAGAGAGAAATTGCAGTCAGAGGTAACTGCATGCACTACGGCACAGAGGAATCAGAAAGTATGACATGTTTTATGAACAAAAGGTCGTTAAACTAGAACAAAGCATGAATACAGACGAGGGGCAGGACCAGACTGTGAAGGGTCTTATGTGGCACATAGGAATTCTGGTCTTTAATACATTCTGAATAGAATGGAACTCTTTATGTGTCTTAAGCAAGTGAGTAGCATATCCACATTTATAACGTAGACAAAAAATTTTTCGCTGAAACATAGAGTGATAGAGAGCATCCTTGGTGGTTCAGATGGTGGAAAATCTGCCTGCAATGTAGGAGACCAAGGTTTGATCCATGAGTAGGGAAGATCCCCTGGAGAAGGGCATGGCTACCCACTCCAGTATTCTGACCTGGAGAATTCCATGAACAGAGGAGCCTGGAGGGCTACAGTTCATGGGATTGCAAAGAGTTGGACAGTTGAACACGACTGAGTGACTATACACACATGCATATAAATGCATGGATATGTGTTAGTCACTCAGTCATGTCCAACTCTACGTGACCCCATGGACTGTAGCCTGTCAGGCTCCTCAGTTCATTGGAATCTCCAGGCAAGAACACTGGAGTGGGTAGACCTGCCCTCCTCCAGTGGATCATCCTGATCCAGGGACTGAACCCAGGCCTCCTGCATTGCAGGCATACTCTTTTCCATCTGAGCCACAAGGGAAACCACATATGATGTTAAATAGACAAAACAGTCTATTCAGTAAAGACAAGAATTTTTCCTGAAGTCAAGGGGAATAAATAAAAGCACAGCAATGTTTGGATATTAAATCAGCAGAGCTTAGTAATAATATGGTATGAGATGGCGAAGAAAGATAAGTGAAAATTGGTTTCCAGGTGACAGGTTTGGGTGACTAAGAGCGTGGTGAGTGTTTTTATACAAACAGAGAATGTATCACGGTCATAGCTGTACAATATCTGCTATCAAATGGAAAATTAAGTTCCCAAGTCTAAATCATTTACTCAAGCTTATCTGGGGGATACACATATCAGCAAGTAAAGAAAAATTAAGGTGCATTCAAGATCATAAGGTATGGTTTAAATTTTACTTTCTAGTTTATTAGTTGTATTATACAGATATGTAAATAAAAAGTTTCCTCGCTTAAGGAAACTTGCCTCGATAAATTTGGAACTTATTTAAATGATTAATGTTACCATTTTCTTTTTTAAAAATGAATTATTGACCTCAACAAGAAAATTTCTTTAGCATTAGAGTGTTGCTTGATGATTTTAAAGTAACATTACACTGGGATGGAAAAAATTGATTGATATATGTACCTGTTGCTAAGACAGATAGCTGTTTTTCACCAGAACGAGGATATTGGCTGTACACAGATCGTGGCTGCTGTGATGGATTGGCGTCCACACTGTGCTGGTTGCTGGTACCAAGAATATCACCACAGCCGAATACACAAACTAGGAAAAAGCTGAGGTGAATTAATGTGGCAACTGAATTTAACAAAAATCTATAGAAGGATCAAATAGCACTGTGAAAATACCTTCTAATAAACCAGAACAATGTCTTTCTTATTCAGTTCAGTTCAGTTCAGTTCAGTCACTCAGTTGTGTCCGACTATTTGAGATCCCATGAATTGCAGCACGCCAGGCTTCTCTGTCCATCACCAACTCCCAGAGTTCACTCAGACTCACATCCATCGAGTTGGTGATGCCATCCAGCCACCTCATCCTCTGTTTTCCCTTCTCCTCCTGCCCCCAGTCCCTCCCAGCATCAGAGTCTTTTCCAATGAGTCAGTGCTTTGCATGAGGTGGCCAAAGTATTGGAGTTTCAGCTTTAGCATCATTCCTTCCAAAGAACTGATCTCCTTTACAATGGACTGATTGGAACTCCTTGCAGTCCAAGGGACTCTAAAGTCTTCCTCAATACCACAGTTCAAAAGCATCAATACTTCAGCACTCAGCTTGCTTCACAGTCCAACTTTCACATCCATACGTGACTACTGGAAAAACCATAGCCTTGACTAGATGGACGTCTGTTGGCAAAGTAATGTCTCTGCTTTTCAATATGCTGTCTAGGTTGGTCATAACTTTCCTTCCAAGCAGTAAGTGTGTTTTAATTTCATGGCTGCAGTCACCATCTGCAGTGATTTTGGAGCCCAAAAAAATAAAGTCTGACCCTGTTTTCACTGTTTCCCAATCTATTTTCCATGAAGTGACGGGACCGGATGCCATGATCTTCGTTTTCTGAATGTTGAGCTTTAAGCCAACTTTTTCACTCTCCTCTTTCACTTTCATCAAGAGGCTTTTAGTTCCTCTTCACTTTCTGCCATAAGGGTGGTGTCCTCTGCATATCTGAGGTTATTGATATTTCTCCCAGCAGTCTTGATTCCAGCTTGTGCTTCCTCCAGCCCAGCTTTTCTCATGAGGTACTCTGCATGTAAGTTAAATAGGCGGGGTGACAATATACAGCCTTGACGTACTCCTTTTCCTATTTGGAACCAGTCTGTTGTTCCATGTCCAGTTCTAACTGTTGCTTCCTGACCTGCATACAGGTTGCTCAAGAGGCAGGTTAGGTGGTCTGGTATTCCCATCTCTTTCAGAATTTTTCACAGTTTATTGTGATCCACACAGTCAAAGGCTTTGGCATAGTCAAGAAAGTATAAATAGATGTTTTTCTGGAACTCTCTTGCTTTTTCAATGATCCAGCGGATGTTGGCAATTTGATCTCTGGCTCCTCGGCCTTTTCTAAAACCAGCTTGAACATCTGGAAGTTCATGGTTCACATATTGCTGAAGCCTAGCTTGGAGAATTTTGAGCATTACTTTACTAGCATGTGAGATGCGTGCAACTGTGCGGTAGTTTGAGCATTCTTTGGCATTGCCTTTCTTTGGGATTGGAATGAAAACTGACCTTTTCCAGTCCTGTAACTACTGCTGAGTTTTCCAAATTTGCTGGCATATTGAGTGCAGCACTTTCACAGCATTATCCTTCAGGATTGAAAACAGCTCAGCTGGAATTCCATCACCTCCACTAGCTTTGTTCATAGTGATGCTTTCTAAGGCCCACTTGTCTTAACATTCCAGGATGTCTGGCTCTAGGTGAGTCATCACACCATCATGATTATCTGGTCATGAAGATCTTTTTGTACAGTTCCTCTGTGTATTCTTGCCAACTCTTCTTAATATCTTCTGCTTCTGTTAGGTCCATACCAGTTCTGTCCTTTATCAAGCCCATCTTATTAAGCATGCATAAAATCATATCTAATGGAGAGAATGGGACAAATTGACAGTAGCATGACATATAGACATTATCATGTGTAAAACAGATAGCCTGTGGGAAGCTACTGTATATTCACAGGGAGGTCAACCTGTTGCCCCGTGATGATCTAGAAGGGTAGGATGGGGTCAGTCGGGGGTAGAGGGAAGGTTCAAGAAGAAGGAGACGTGTATACCTATGGTTGATCCACACTGTTGTATAGCAGAGGTCAATACAATATTATAAAACAATTATCCTCCACTTAAAAAAAAATTTTAAGGAAAGTAAAAGAAAAATACAGTTTTTTAAGAAATACCCATGTGTGTTTGTGAAAAACTAGTAAGTAGAATTGCCATGTCCCTATTTGGTGGTTCTGTGATATTTAATTTCATTAGTTTTTCAAGATCATCATACAACTTCTGTAATTTAAATAGCAACAACATGCTAAGGAAAAGTTAGGAGGTTCCCCTAAGTACCTGAAAGTCAGATTGACTTACTAAGGAGTATTTCAGGAGAACTGGGTTGTGCGAAGCAGGGTAGACCAAGGGGAAAAAAAGTTCAGCAGGACGATGTCTAGGCAGGAGTCTCAGTTCAGCCTGATCCCAGGAGGGGCCATGAAGCACAAACTGTACGGAGTTCGTTCTTGTTTGAGACAAGGGATCAGCTCTTTATGTCATTCGGTCATTGATGCTTGGCCTTAAGAGCAGGTGAAGGCGGAGAGTGTATAATCTTGGGGCACATTAGCTCTTATTGGGCCAGAGGGATGAGTGCCCTTGAGGGAACTGGATGAAACAACAATATCTACTTTGGGGCATAATACAGAATCAAAAATAAAATATTCTATCTTTCATGAAGTCCAAGTAAGCAGTTAATAAACAAACTGACGAGAGCCACAAGGTGCTAAGAAGAGAAAATAAATATTAAAACCAGATGTATACATTCTAGTCAAAATTTGTATACACAGAAGTTAATTTTTTTTGTCATGTCTCATAGTACATGGCACCTTAGTTCCATATATGTGTGTGTGCTTAGTCACGCAGATGTGTCTTACTCCTTGCGACCCTTTGGACTGTAGCCTGCCAGGCTCCTATGTCCATGGAATTCTCTACATAAGAATACTGAAGTGGGTTGCCATTTCCTCCCCCAGGGGGTCTTCCCTACCTAGGAATCAAACCTGGGTCTCCTGCATTGCAGGGAGATTCTTTACCTGCTGAGCCATTGGAATAACCAGCTTCAAACCCACACCTGCTGCAGCGGAAGAACAGAGTCTCACCACCACTGGACCGCCAGGCGAGTCCCACACAGAAGTGAAATTTCAGCATAAATTCCACAGAAGTTTATGTACTACTTATGACCTATGATGCTGGGGAAGCTTGAAGGCAAAAGGAGAAGAGGGCAGCAGAGGATGAGATGGTTTAATAGCATCACTGACTCAATGAATATGAATTTGAGCAAACCCAGAAGACAGTGGAGGACAAAGGAGCCTGGTGGGCTGCAGTGAATGGGGCCACAAAGTTGGCAACTAAACAACAACAATGACCTAGGGAGCTGTGGTAGACAAATTCTAAGATTGCTTCAGGATCTCCACTCCCTACCATTGTGCCCTGCGTAATCTCCTCCCTGGGTCTGAGGGGACCAGTGATTTGCTGCTAGCCAATAGTATATGGCAAAGGTGATAGGATGGCACTCCAGTGACAATATTTTGTTATGTAAGACTCCATCTTAGCCAACTAGAGCAACTATCCTGCCTTCATGAAGTAGCAGATACCACGTTGTGAACTGCCAGTCCAGAGAGTCACATGGCAGAGAAGTGCAAGTGGTCTCTAGGACTCAAGAGCAGCTTTCAGTCAGCAAAATGCCAGGGACCTCTGTGGCGTGACCACAAGGAAGTGAATTCTGTCAAAAATCTGAGGGTCTTGGAAGAGGATCCCTCCCTAGTCAAAGCTCCAGGTAAGAAAAGAGCCTGTCCAACACTTCGATTTCTAACTCCAAACCCCTAGGCAGAGAATCCAGCTAAGTCACATCATGATTTCTGACCAAAAAAAAAAAAAAAAACTGCAAAGTAATGCATGTGGTCTTAAAACATTAACTTTGTGGTAATTTGTTATCAAATAAAAAATGAATACGACAAGTAACTAGAAGAACACAGAAAATTTGATCTCCAATATGTTGCTTGAGGGACTGTTAACTGATACAACCTCTTTAGAAAACTATTTGGCAGTATCTACAAATGCCAAAAGTTATGACCATCACCAGCACCAACAACGAAAAGTCATGACCAACCTAGACAGCATATTAAAAAGCAGAAACATTACTTTCCCAACAAAGGTCCATCTAGTCAAAGCTATGGTTTTTCCAATGGTCATGTAGAGATGTGAAAGTTGGACTATAAAGAAAGCTGAGCACTGAAGTATTGATGCTTTTGAACTGTGGTGTTGGGGAAGACTCTTGAGAGTCCCTTGGACTGCAAGGAGATCCAACCAGTCCATCCTAAAGGAGATCAGCCCTGAGTATTCATTGGAAGGGCTGATGCTGAAGCTGAAACTCCAATACTTTGACCACCTGATGCAAAGAACTGACTCATTTGAAAAGACCCAGATGCTGGGAAAAATTGAAGGCGGGAGGAGAAGGGGACAACAGAGGATGAGATGGTTAGATGGCATCACCGACTCAACGGACATGAGTTTGAGTAAACTCCAGGAGATGGCGATGGACAGGTAGGCCTAGCATGATGCAGTCTGTGGAGTTGCAAAGAGTCGGACATGACTGAGTGACTGAACTGAACTGAACAAATGCCAAGTATCTACACCCATGCTATGACTCAGCAATGTAACTCCTAAGTATATATCAATCTCAAATGTTTCCACATGTTTACCACAAAACAGGATCCACAATCTTCCTACAGGTACTCTCATAGAGCCCAAACTGGAACCTGCTGATTATTCTAGGCTACATAATGGATAAATAAATCTGTTATAATAACCCAGTTGAATGCTGTGAAAAAAAGTGAAAGTCCCTCAGTCATGTCTGACTCTTGGCCATCCCATGGTCTCTACAGTCCAAGGAATTCTTCGGGCCAGAATACTGGA
The DNA here is from genome assembly GCA_917880005.1 of Nanger dama. Lineage (NCBI taxonomy): Eukaryota > Metazoa > Chordata > Mammalia > Artiodactyla > Bovidae > Nanger > Nanger dama. Next base: position 100,400,000 of record CAKJTW010000001.1, read on the forward strand.
GTGGGTAGCCTTTCCCTTCTCCAGGGGATCTTCCCAACCCAGGAATCAAACCCAGGTCTCCTGCATTGCAGGCAGATTCATTACCAGCTGAGCCTTAAGGGAAGCCCAAGAATACTGAAGTGGGTAGCCTACCCCTTCTCCAGGGGATCTTCCTGACCCAGGAACTGAACTGGGGTCTCCTGCATTGCAGGCAGATTGTCTACCAACTGAGCTATCAGGGAAGCCCAAAGAACTACAGCTCTAGGCAAGAACATGGAGGAATCTTGCATTCATAATATCAAATGAAAGAAACCTGATACAAGATTACACATTGATTGTACATATCCAAAGCTCAAAGCCAGGAAAATCAGTCTTTGGTGTCATAAACCAGGATAGTGGTGATTCCTTGAGAGGAATGACTGAAAGAGGTACAAATGAGAATCCTAAAGCTCAGAAAAGTATGAAAGGTGCTTTTTCTTAATGTGGATGGTACTTTATCAGTTAGTACACTAATGATTTGTATAATAACAATGTTTATTATTTTCAATAAAATATTACTTTAAAAACTAGTATAATATCTGGGTTTTATATTTATATAAATAGATATGTTAGGAATATCTCATGAGGAATCTATGGAGATATACTAATCTCTGTGACTTGATTTTCATATAATTTCCCAAGCACTAAAAGAAAACATAAAGAGAAATTTGGGGGTGGGGTGGTTGTCAAGATCTTTAAATATCCTATACATTTAATAGTATAAAATTTTTAAACTTTTGTAAGACACAGCAGACCAACAAATGAAAAAGCAGCTTGGAATTTGAAAAAGGTATTTGCAACATATGTGACAGACAAGAGTTTGTGCCCTTAACATGTGTATGTATGTATAAGCATGAATATGTATGTGTGTTCATGTATAAATTTAGTAAGAAATAGCTATGCAAAAGAAAACTGAGAAAATAGAATAAAAAGAAAATTTTACAAATTTAAATGAGCTCAAACCTAAATTCTATATAAGTAAATATCATTTCTAATCCACCAATTGGAAAATATTTAAAGAATTATTCAGTTCAGTTAGTTCAGTCGCTCAGTAGTGTCCGACTCTTTGCGACCCCATGAATTGCAGCACACCAGGCCTCCCTGTCCATCACCAACTCCTGGAGTTCACTCAGACTCACATCCATTGAGTCAGTGATGCCATCCAGCCATCTCATCCTTGGTCGTCCCTTCTCCTACTGACCGCAATCCCTCCCAGCATCAAAGTCTTTTCCAGTGAGTCAACTCTTCACATGAGGTGGCCAAAGTACTGGAGTTTCAGCTTTAGCATCAGTCCTTCCAAAGAAATCCCAGGGCTGATCTCCTTCAGAATGGACTATTTGGATCTCCTTGCAGTCCAAGGGACTCTCAAGAATCTTCTCCAACACCACAGTTCAAAACCATCAATTCTTTTGTGCTCAGCCTTCTTCACAGTCCAACTCTCACATCCATACATGACCACTGGAAAACCATAGCCTTGACTACATGGACCTTAGTCTGCAAAGTAATGTCTCTGCTTTTGAATATCTAGGTTGGTCATAACTTTTCTTCCAAGGAGTAAGAACCTTCTAATTTCATAGCTGCAGTCACCATCTGCAGTGATTTTGGAGCCCCAAAAATAAAATCTGACATTGTTTCCACTGTTTCTCCATCTATTTCCCATGAAGTGATGGGACCGGATGCCATGACCTTAGTTTTCTGAATGTTGAGCTTTAAGCCAACTTTTTCACTCTCCACTTTCACTTTCATCAAGGGGGTTTTTAGTTCCTCTTCACTTTCTGCCATAAGGGTGGTGTCATCTGTATACCTGAAGTTATTGATATTTATCCTGGCAATCTTGATTCCAGCTTGTGTTTCTTCCAGTCCAGTGTTTCTCATGATGTACTCTGCATAGAAGTTAAATAAGCAGGGTGACAATATACAGCCTTGATGTACTCCTTTTCCAATTTGGAACCAGTCTGTTGTTCCATGTCCAGTTCTAACTGTTGCTTCCTGACCTGCACACAGATTTCTCAAGAGGCAGGTTAGGTGGTCTGGTATTCCCATCTCTTTCAGAATGTTCCACAGTTTATTGTGATCCACACAGTCAAAGGCTTTGGCATAGTCAATAAAGCAGAAATAGATGTTTTTCTGGAACTCTTGCTTTTCGATGATCCAGGTGATGTTGGTAATTTGATCTCTGGTTCCTCTGCCTTAACCAGTGTTGATCAGGGTTAGCAAACAGATATATTCCACCTCTGCTACTGGCAGTGCAAATTGGTTCAACTTTTCTGAAGAGGCTTGCACATATTTTTGCATGCCATTAGTCTAATAATTCAAATTCTAGAATTCTGAATAGAATCAGAGACAGATTTAAAGATCCACGTAAGAGATGAATGCTATTGCTGCATTAATAGTTTAAAATATTAGAACATATCATGGAGAGCACATTATCTTTTCAACAGCTGACACAAACTTTCCTTAGTAGAGAGAGAGCTACCTTTGTTGAAAAGGTACAAGTGAAATAAAGGAGTAAGGTGGAGAATGTATATACCTACATTATCCAGCACAATTGATAAAAATATTATTTTTAAGCTCAACATCCAGAATCTGCATACTCTACACAAACATTGGAAAAGAATTAAAAATTTATAAGATGAGTGAAGGAGTCCTCAGGCTTAGAAAAGAAGATAAAGATCTCAAAGGCCTAGGGCCTGGAAAGAGAAGATAATGACCTCAAGGGCCCTTGCTGAGCCACCTGTCTTCAGGGATGATAACACTGAACTTTAAGTCCCACTCCGATGCTCCAAGCAGATTGTGTCAGCCCAGGATCCCCACCCCTGTTCATCCACTTAACTAAATCTTCCCGTACGATTTCTACAAAACCTCCCCTTAAATATGAACCTTCCCTGATCCCACACGCGCTCAGCCTGGTCATTAGACCGACTGTCACCTCTCCTTGCCTGAATAAAGGTAACCTGTCTCCACTGAGGTCATCTTCATTTCTTCATTGCCTCGCCTGGAACTATACCTTACAATGAGTTATATGGAAAAGAAAATAAATTCCCTGGAAGTCTAAAGAAAAGTAAAGGGGAAGAGAAAATGCTATAACAAAAATATACATTTAAAATGGCAACCCACTCTAGTATTTTTTTTTTGAATTTGTTTCTTTTTTTTTTAATTTTTTTAAATACTTTATTCTACTTTACAATACTGTATTGGTTTTGCCATACATTGACATGAATCAGCCACAGGTGTACATGATCTCCCAATGCCGAAGCCCCCTCCCACCTCCCACCCCACACAGTCTCCCCGTACACCAGCCCCAAGCATCCTGTATCTTGTATTGAACATAGACTGGCGCTTCGTTTCTTATATGATAGTATACATGTTTCAGTGCCATTCTCCCACATCATCCCACCCTCTCCCTCTCCCTCAGAGGACAAAAGTCCGTTCTATACCTCTGTGTCTCTTTTGTTGTCTCACATAGGGGGTCATCGTTAGTATCTTTCTAAATTCCATATATATGTGTCAGTATACTGTATTGGTGTTTTTCTTTCTGGCTTACTTCACTCTGTATAATCAGCTCCAGTTTCATCCATCTCATTAGAACTGAGTCAAATTTATTCTTTGTAAGGGCTGAGTAATACTCCCTTGTGTATATGTACCACAGCTTTCTTATCCATTCTTCTGCTGATGGACATCTAGGTTGTTTCCATGTCCTGGCTATTATAAACAGTGCTGCAATGAACATTGGGGTACACGTGTCTCTTTCAATTCTGGTTTCCTCAGTGTGTATGCCCAGCAGTGGGATTGTTGGGTCATAAGGCAGTTCTATTTGCAATTTTTTAAGGACTCTCCACACTGTTCTCCATAGTGGCTGTACTAGTTTGCATTCCCACCAACAGTGTAAGAGGGTTCCCTTTTCTCCACATCCTCTCCAGCATTTATTGCTTGTAGACTTTTGGATCACAGCCATTCTGACTGATGTAAAATGGTACCTCATTGTGGTCTTGATTTGCATTTCTCTGATAATGCCACTCCAGTATTCTTGCCTGAATCCCATGGACAGAGGAGCCTGGTAACTACAGTACACGGGGTTTCAAAGAGTCAGACACGACTGAGCAACTTCACTTTCTTTTCTAATATCTTTAAGAAATTTACCTATTTCATTCATCTTGATCCACTTAATTGATTTAGTTTTAAACATTCACATTTAAACTTTGAAATTTTAACCTGTATCTTTAGTTAGCAGAGCAAGGAACATTCATGTAAACCTTTTCCATTGTAGTCACATTTAAATCCATTTAAAACTACTTTTACTACAATGCAATAAAATTGACATATTTTCTAAAAAACATATTGAGACAGCTCCTGGAATAGCTTTAAGAAAAATCCATATAGAAAGATTCTCTCTAGATAAAAAACTAGAACACCATCATTTTTCAGAAGTTATTTGTTATTTGTAAGATGTGGTCTCATTAAATTTTTCCAAGTAGAATGTGAGTTGAATCTGTAAAGAGTTTGAAAAACACATTCCTCTTAGTATTTCCATGCAGATGTATATGTGTGGAATAATATGTGAGACATTGTTTATTGTTAAAGAGTTATTGTGATCTGCTAAGGAACTTAAATTATTCATAGCTCCAGTTTACAAAGAGGTAACTTAAGAAGACTATTGTTAACAGAGAACTATTCAGTCAGTCCTTGACTTCACTGAAGACGGAACACTTTATCTTACTGAGGAAGCACCGAACACATCACGGGAAGTCATAACTAATGTTTTCAAAGGACGAGCTCTAAGGAGGAATTCCTATTCTGTTGTTCTACTTCTCAGGCCCTGGTTCCTTTGTAAATGAAATATATGTAAACAGCATTTTTATCACTTGCTTGACAAAGGCGTTTTTTACATATTCTATGAATATCGTTAAACACTGTGCACTGTATAGTGTAATGAAAAGGCAGTCTCCCTCAGAATGGAAAATTTTTCAAGACAAACACAGTCAAGTTGAAAGAGCTAAGTGGTCACTGACTTTATCTTATGCCATTTTACAATTCTACCCAGAAACAAATACAAATAGTGATGACATTTTGTTTAAAAAATAGAGAATTATTAATAATCACTCTGACACAGCATCAATTATCTTTCCTCTCAGGTTTTAAAAATATGTATGTTTTAACAAAACAGGAAGTCCTGAGTTCCTAACTTTGATTAATCTGGTCTAGAAAATATCAAGATTTTAAGAAAATGTATATAAATAAATAATATGCGTGTGCAAAAGTAAATGAAGGTGACAGAGATGTATTTGTATTGTGAAGAATTTACACTGAAAAATATCTTGCTTATCAAGTGAAAAAGCACATAAACACAACTTCACTGTTTTTCCTTCTTTTTCTCTTTATATTTCAAATAAACTGATTTCTGAGAAAGGTAATGAGCTAGTAAATGTGACCACAATTCCATGGGGCCAGTGTACCAAATTAATTGAAGCTGCTAGTTGGAAAGATAGTTATCTTACCAGACAAGTTGGAGAGCTCTATTTTTCACTCTCCGTCCTATTTGATAAGAAAACAAAATAAATTGATTGTGGTTCGGTATATTCTAGTTACAACCTGTTATTTATTAATGACAAGAACATATTAAATTATTTCCTGATTGTATCAGAAGTTAGATAAGTGCAGATTGAGATAACATTATTTTTCAAGTATCATAAATTTTTGGCTAGCCCTTTGAATCACATCTTGACTTTAAGATACAGTTTAAAATCCCTCTTTAATTTAAAACAAAACAGTAAGAGAGAGAAGAAAAAGAAAAACCTAGGTTTTATTAAATCTTTTACTTATTCAATTATATCCCTTAAAATTGTAGATCAAATTCTTTCAAAGCATGTTTCAAATATTGAAGAATGCTTCTACTTATTAAAGATTTAGAACTCGAAAAAAAAATTTTATTAAAGCTAGCTTTTGCCTCTGAAAACAAATATAGCTCTTCTTAAATTAGAAATCAAAATGTAACACTGTCATGATTTGCTATAATAAATATAACCTGTGTTTTGATTGCTGGGCAGTGTTCCATAACTAATAAATTGCAAAACATTTTTAAAATATTATTGTTTTAGATCCCTGTAGAAAATATTGTGAAAAAATATAAAGATTGTAAGACATTAAAATATTCAAATGTTCTGAAGTCTCAGAAAGTAGAAAGAAAAGAGACAGTAGATGTGTGAATTGTAAAAATATAACTGACTCTATCCTATGCTGTTATATAATTCTGCAAAGAGATAAAGTAAAGCTAAATAAATAGTCTTTAAATCTTACCAACTTTTTATCTTTAGAAAACAAATAATAAACTTTTACACAAACCAGCTGTCTAGTTTTTTTGTTAAACTTCTTAGCATTTTAAATCCACTTTCATGTTTCAACGTTCCAAAGACTTAAATGTACTTTGCATATGATGTTTATACTGGAATCTTTCATTATAAATATGCTCAGGTAACATTACGCAGAGATTCACATTGGGAAATACAGTTTACATTTTTCTCTCTCCCTCTTTCTCTTGCTCTTTTTAAAATTTAAGAATACTTTTTACTTTTTCAATGCTTAAAAAGATAAGTTGCACTTCAACTATGAGAGTAAGCTGTTTAAAAAGATTATTTGCAGTAACTAAACTTAGCAGGAGTTCTAGTCTGGATCTGAGTTAAGAAATGAATGCTATAAATGCCTTCTGATGTTTGAGGGTTTTCCCATGGCAGGCATGAATGGGTATAAGCTAAACAGAGAGGCAGAACTTTATACAACAAAAATAATGACTTTCTAGCAAAGTGAGTTTTTCAATAACACAATAGACTATTTTTAGAAGCTTCTCATTACTGAGTTTATAAAGCAAAAGCCTATCTGAAATATTTTAGCAAAAGAGATAAGCACCTCATAAACAGTTGAATGTCTCCTGCATCAGATTTTATTATTCTAAACAGATTTGTGAGAAAGGCCCTTGAGTAGAATTTGGAATGAATAAAATAGTAAAAAGACATGCTACCTGGTCTATAACTGTTAATGGCCAACTAAACAAATTATCAAAAGGCAACAGGAGAAGTAGAACCATAGGATACACTCCCAATCATCCTTTAAAGAGACATGAAGGGAAGTCAAATCTAAGATCAAGAGTTTAATCAAGAAGTAGCCATGAAAGCATATGCATGCAGAAGGTACTCAACAGACGAATACATCAAAAGAGTCAAAACCCTTGGCTTCAGAAAGAAATGACATTATTCTGAGCAGACACAGAAACGCCAGCGCTGTCATTGTGGCTGAAGCATGGCAGCACAGAGGCTGTGAGCACTAAAGCTCTTTCTGCAGTGAGCAATTTGACTTCTGCAAAGTCAATTTCCTGACCTGCCAATACATGCTGTCGATATCTAAGAAAGAAAACATAGAAAGCAAAATCTCATTTGTGTCTTCTGCTGTGCAATCAGTGACTACTTCTTCAATTGCTACAAATCATCAGCTGTGCTAACTGTGCCTAAAGTAGGTGAGATAGTGACATGGGTCTCTGGACTGCCTTTCAGTCTGCTCTCCTGCCCCACTTGTAGGAGGAAAACAAGAACTCTTCACCCTTCCAATGGAATCATGTATCTCTGGGCACAGAATCTGCCCTACTTGGTTTTTTTATATTTCACTTATTGAATTTCAAATATTTAGAAGGATTTTTAAAGCATCTACTTACCAATCCCCTTAGGAGCTAAGAACTGAAAGCCTGCTGTGTGCTGCGTTTCATACCAGCTTTACTACATTTGCTAGAACCACCACTGTAATATTTATAACTAGAAAACAAGAAAGCTGTATCTATCCTATAGGGGATTTAGCAATATAGAATTTCAAATCCTCTAAAAGATTTCTCATTAAATAGTCAGTACAGTTAGCATGATAAACAGTCCCAAAATGTTAACATCATTATGATTAAAACAAAAAAAAAGCAAGTTACCCTAGGTTACTAGAGTATGGAAGAATATTATACTATTTCCCATTTTGGTTACTTGCATTCCCAGGTAGCACTCACTAGTGGTAAGGAACCCGCCTTCCAATGCAGGAGACACAGAGCTGCTGGTTCAGTCCCTGGGTCAGGAAGATCCCCTGGAAGAGGGCATGGCAACCCACTCCAGTATTCTTGCCTGGAGAATCCCATGGACACAGGAACCTTGTAGGCAACAGTTTATAGGGTTGCAAAGAGTTGAACACAACTGGAGCAACTTAGCACACATCAACAATGGAAGCAAAAGTCCTTACCCACTAAAACCTTTCCTGAACTATTTATGGGTGAAATGTATGATGTCTGGGTTTTACCTTAAAATACTTCAGGATAAAAAACAGAAATAAAGTATAGGGAAATAAATGAAATAAAAATTATTCAGGTCGGTGACTGTTGAGGCTAAGAGATGACAATACAAGAATGTATTATATTGTTCTTTACTCTGTATGAATTTTGAATACTTCCATAATAAACAATAAAAACAGCAGAAAGTAAAGTGTTAATATGCCTATATTTTCTGTTCAATTCCCTTCCTTTTAGCTTTTTCACTGGAACCTGAGGGCAACTCCAACTCATACAGAAGTAAAAATAAAATCTCAGGAAAACTTTTGGACTACAGCACAGAAATATTCTGATTCTGCTTGCAGATTTATTTTCTGTCCCAAATATGAGGTAATAATGGAAATGGAAAGAAAAACGGGGGAAAATTGAGATGAGAATAGGACTATGCAAAAGACATAGGATCTTCAAAGCAAAATGGGAAGGGAGAACCTAAGCTGTAAACTGCCCTTGAAAATTCAACCTCTTTTCACCCACCTTTGCTATCCTATAGACCTGAAGGAAGAGAAGGCACTTGGAAGACTTTGTTGTGGCTGGTATAAAAGACATCATTAGCCCCTACACAAAGTGCAATAAATAAATCAGTGGAAGTTCCATTCAGCTCAGTATATTCTCAAATGGCACAGATACTGTGCACAGGGAGCTTTGCAAAACCAAACTAGTTTCTGGTTGTTTGTGTTTTTTTTTTCCCAGTATCTAAAAATGAATTTGCTTTGAGAAAATTTAGAACTTTAGCTCTCCAAATTTTTCCAGCATTTTTTGAGGTATAATTGGCAAAATCTCAATATATTTAAAATGTACATGATTTTGATATATGTATACACTGTGAAAGCATTCCCACCTTTGATACATCCATCACTTCACTTGTTTCCTATTTTTTGGTAAGAAGACAAGTTCTACTCTCTTGGCAAACTTCAATTATACAATACAGTATTATCAACACTAGTCACCATTTAACTCTCCAAATTTGAGTGCAATGGGGAAAGCTACATTTTAAAAGCCATAAAATATTCAAATGAGAGGCAAATCTTATATTTCTCAATACATTCATTTTAAAAGAGAAGTACTAAGTAGTCTCAAATTCCACAGTGAGAATAATTACTGAAAGAAACTGCACAGGTGTTGATTTGAGAACTAGAGAATTCCAGGTACCTGCTCATCTTCAGCCTAACTTCTAAGTAGAACAACTTCTAGACCAACAGTTTGCCATATTATAATGCACTCATTCATCTTCTTTCACTAAAATAGTTGAAATCTATTTTATAAATTAAATGTACATACATTACAGGTTTATATACTTATAAACAAGAGCAAAAAAAGAAAAACTTCAGTGCAAATCTAGAACTTGAAGGAATAACATGGTAAACTTACATTTTCAAATTAGTTTATTGAATTTACTGATTTACAGCAGTTGTGTTATTATTTAAGGGTATTCAAAGAAAGAAATCTGGATCAGAAAGAATGGATAAATAACAAGGTCCTACTATATAGCACAGGAAACTATATCCAATATCCTGTGCCAATCCATAATGAAAATACTATAAAAAAGAATTTATATATACACATATAAGTGAACCACTGTGCTCAGTGTCTGTGGAGTCTCTGGGTTCTGGTACATACAAGGTTTGTTTGAGCCTTCTAAGCATCTCTGGTGGGTAAGGGGTTTGATTCTAAATGTGATTTTTCCCCTCCTACTGTCTTGCTGGGGCTTCTCCTTCGCCCTTGGACATGAGGTATCTGTTTTTGGAGGGATCCAACATTCTCTAGTTCAATGGTTGTTCAGCAGCGAGTGGCAATTTTGGAGTTCTCACAGGAGAAGATGAGCACACGTTCTTCTATTCCACCATCATCCAGCTCCTCTTAACAGAAGCAGGAAATATTAAGAAGAGATGGGAAGAATACAGAGAACTGTACAAAAGAAGATAATAACCCAGATAACCAAAATAGTGTGATCACTCACTAGAGCCAGACATCCTGGAATGTGAAGTCAAATGGCCCTTAGGAAGCACCACTACGAACAAAGCTAGTGGAGGTGATGGAATTACAGCTGAGCTATTTAAAATCCTAAAAGATGATGATGTGAAAGTGCTGAACTCAATTTGCCAGCAAATCTAGAAAACTCAGCAGTAGTCACAGGACTGGAAAAGGTCAGTTTTTATTCCAATCCCAAAGAAAGGCAATGCCAAAGAATGCTCAAACTACCGCACAACTGCATTCATCCCACACGCTAGCAAAGTAATGCTCAAAATACTCCAAGACAGGCTTCAACAGTATGAGAAATGTGAACTTCCAGATGTTCAAGCTGGATTTAGAGAAGGCAGAGGAACCAGAACTCAATTTGTCAACATGCATTGGGTCATTAAAAAAGCAAGAGAGTTCCAGAAAAACATCTACTCCTGCTTTATTGACTATGCCAAAGTTTTGACTGTGGATCACAACAAACTGTGGCAAATTCAGAAAAAGATGGGAATATCAGGCCACCTACCTGCCTCTTGAGAAATCTATAAGCAGGTCAAGAAGCAACAGTTAGAACTGGATATGGAATAACAGACTGGTTCCAAATTGGGAAGGAGTATGTCAAGGCTGTATATTGTCACCCTGCTTATTTAACTTATGCGCAGAGAACATCATGCAAAATGCTGGGCTGGATGAAGCACAAGTTGGCATCAAGATTGCTGGGAGAAACATCAATAACCTTAGATATGCAGATGACACCATCCTTATGGCAGAAAGTGAAGAACTAAAGAGCTTCTTGATGATGGTGAAAGAGGAGAGTGAAAAAGTTGGCTTAAAGCTCAACATTCAAAAAACAAAGATCATGGCATCTGGTCCCATCACTTCATGGCAAATAGATGGGGAAGCAATGGAAATGGTATTTTCTTGGGCTCCAAAATCATTGCAGATGGTGACTGCAGCCATGAAATTAAAAGATGCTTACTCCTTGGAAGAAAAGCATGATCAACCTAGGCAGCATATTTAAAAGCAGAGACATTATTTTGCCAACAAAGATCCATATAGTTAAAGCTATGGGTTTTCCAGTAGTCATATATGGATGTGAGAGGTGGACTATAAAGGCTGAGTGCCAAAGAATTGATGTTTTTGAACTGTGGTGTTGGAGAAGATTCCTGAGAGTCCTTCACACTGCAAGGAGATCCAACCAGTTAATCCTAAAGGAAATCAGTCTTGGGTGTTCATTGGAAAGACTGATGCTGAAGCTGAAACTCCAATACTTGGGCCTCCTAATGTGATGAACTGAATCATTGGACAAGACCCTGATGCTGGGAATGACTGAAGGTAGGAGGAGAAGGGGACGACAGAGGATGAGATGGTTAGATGGCATCACGGACTCAATGGAAATGAGTTTGAGTAAGCTCCAGGAGTTGGTGATGGACACGGAAGCCTGGCATGCTACAGTCCAAGGTGTCACAGAGGCAGACACGGCTGACCAGCTGAAATGCTGTGCTTTACAGCAGAAATTAGTACAACATTGTAAATCAATTATACTTCAATTTTAAAAAATCTGAAGCAGATAAAACCTAATTTATATCTTTATAAATTATGTTATAGCATATAATAATAACTAATATATATTAAGGACTTTCTCTGCATAAGAATTATTTAAATACACTGTGGTTATTATGCAACCATTATCAAAACTCTCTGAGTAGATGCTATTAACAGTAGATATTTGCAAATAGAATCTAAGACTTAAAGAATTATTAACTTGCCTAAAGTCATCAAACTAGCGAACAGCTCAGCGAGAATTATCAGTTAGTGTTAACTTTAAAGACACCTCTCTTTAGTACCCATCAGGTTTTGGTATAACTCTTATAAACATACAGCTGTAGAATTGCACATACTGCCTTATCTTGGCTGATGTACAATTTAACCCACCAATTTCTCATGATGGGAAAATTTATGTCTCTCTATCCTCAGCCTTCAAGAGGAAGAGACACTAGTTGAAAAATTAGCTAGCTGTAAAGGTAGTGACAGTTTAGAACTAATAAGTGTAGAAAAGGATCGTTAGATTTAAGGATACCATTTAAAAGGAATTTAGCAGAAAAGTTACACTTGGGACTAACAGGCTAGTGTTAAGAATATAAACTAGATTAGTTAGAAATACGGTTCCCAAGATGGAAGGCACTTAGGTGATGCTTGGACAAAAAGGAATATTGACTCTGAAGCTTAAATGGAGAACATCTCAGTAGATTGTTCAAATAATTCTAGAACTAATTCCAGAACTTGTATTTTGTCCATTATGGCCATCTTTGACTATACAAATTGTCTATAAATTTTGAGAGTTCTGTTGTATGTTCATCTAAGAAATCTTAAATTCTTTACACAAAATTCAATTTTATAGACAGACAATTATTTAAAGACGGATACTGATGACATATTAAATTCATTGATACATCTTTAGTTATAAAATATATATATAATTCTTTAGGTCATTAGGCTAACACTGACAACACGTAGAGAGAGTAGTGTTTTGAGACGTGACCACATCTTCAATATAAGTGGTTGGCCTTCCAGGTGAACTACTTTGAGTACATATCAGCACAAGTTCTTGGAGAAGCAGATGTCAAGATGGAATTATATCCTGAAGAGATTTAGCAGAGGAAGAACCTATCACGGACAAAGAAGAGGAGGTAGAGCGGACAGGCAGTCTTCAGAAGGAGGACTGGTTAGGAAGAGCCTCAGAGCAGTTCTAAGAATGCTTCCACCATGCCGAGGGGGAGCTGAAGCCATGACTTAGAGGAATCCCATGTCCTGCAGAAACAGACCCGCACTAGCACATGCAGAGCATCCACTTATCAGCTGAGAGCACCCAGAGAACATGCAGTTTCAGTGGGGATGCAGAAGGGCCAGCCAAGGCTGTCAGTCAACCAGGAGCTGAGCTGCCTGTTCCATGGCGGTTTCAAAATGCAACATTTATATAAATATGAACAGCTCAGTTGGTAAAGAATCTGTCTGCAGTGCAGGAGACCTGGTTCCAATACTCCAGAATACTACAGTATTCTGGCCTGGAGAATTCCATAACTGTATAGTCCATGGGGTCGCAAAAGAGTCATGTTGACACGACTGAGCAACTTTCCCTTACTTAAACATTTATATAAATATACATACAGGTATATATATGTATATGTTTATATATATAACTTTTTCACTGTTTTTACATTATATATATATGTGTGTATATATACATAATTATCTAATAATTATATACATAATTCAGTTCTGTTCAGTCGCTCAGTCGTGTCTGACTCTTTATGATCTCATGAATTGCAGCATGCCAGGCCTCCCTGTCCATCACCAACTCCCAGAGTTTACCCAAACTCATGTCCATCGAGTTGGTGATGCCATCTCATCCTCTGTTGTCCCTTTCTCCTCCTGCCCCCAATTCCTCCCAGCATCAGGGTTTTTCCAATGAGTCAACTCTTCGTATGAGGTGGCCAAAGTACAGGAGTTTCAGCTTCAGCATTATTCTTTCCAAACAACAACCAGGCTGATCTCCTTTAGAATGGACTGGTTGGATCTCCTTGCAATCCAAGGGACTCTCAAGAGTCTTCTCCAACACCACAGTTCAAAAGCATCTATTCTTCGGTGCTCAGCTTTATTCACAGTCCAACTCTCACATCCATACATGAACACTGGAAAATCCATAGCCTTGACTAGACAAACCTTTGTTGGCAAAGTAAAGTCTTTGCTTTTGAATATGTTATCTAGGTTGGTCATAACTTTCCTTCCAAGCAGTAAGCATCTTTTAATTTCATGGCTGCAGTCACCATCTGCAGCGATTTTGGAGCCCAAAAAAATAAAGTCTGACACTATTTCCACTGTTTCCCCATCTATTTGCCATGAAGTGATGGGATCAGATGCCATGATCTTCATTTTCGGAATGTTGAGCTTTAAGCCAACTTTTTTGCTCTCCTCTTTCACTTTCATCAAGAGGCTTTTTAGTTCAACTTTCCTTTCTGCCATAAGAGTGGTGTCATCTGCACATCTGAAGTTATTGATATTTCTCTCGGCAATCTTGATTCCAGCTTGTGCTTCTTCCAGCCCAGCGTTTCTCATGATGTACTCTGCATAGAAGTTAAATAAGCAGGGTGACAATATATAGCCTTGATGTCCTCCTTTTCCTATTTGGAACCAGTCTTTTGTTCCATGTCCGGTTCTAACTGTTGCTTCCTGACCTGCATATAGGTTTCTCAAGAGGCAGGTCAGGTGGTGTGGTAGTCCCATCTATTTCAGAATTTTCCAGTTTATTGTGATCCACACAGTCAAAGGCTTTGGCATAGTTAGTAAAGCAGAAATAGATGTTTTTCTGGAACTCTCTCGCTTTTTCCATGATCCAGCAGATGTTGGCAATTTGATCTCTGGTTCCTCTACCTTTTCTAAAACCAGCTTGAACATCTGGAATTTCACTAAAAGTAGGAGTCACAAGAGATGCCGGTCCAATCCCTGGATCAGGAAGATCCCCTGGAGTAGGAAATGGCTACCCACTCCAGTATTCTTGCCTGGAAAATTCCTTGGACAGAGGAGCCTGGCAGGCTACATAGTCAATGGGGTCACAAAAGTCAGACAGGACTGAGCGACTGAGCACACTCACATTAAAAAAATGTATAATCATTAAGACTAGTTCTGTTTACAGGGCTCAAACTGTCATGACACTCCATCATTCTCTCATTTTCACGGTTGATGGTTTAGTCACTAAGTCATATCCGACTCTTCCAACCCCATGGACTATAGCCCACCAGGCTCCTCTGTCCGTGGGATTTTCCAGGCAAGAATACCGGAGTGGGTTGCCATGACCTTCTCCCAGGGATCTTCCCAATCCAGGAATCAAACTCGGGTCTCCTGCATTGCAGGGAGACTCTGCAGGCAGATTCTTTACCAAATGAGCTATGACGGAAGCCCTTTTCAAAGCCTCGTTTTCATGGTTGTGACTTATTTTCACATTTCTGCCACAGAATGTCAGGTGCAGCTGACATCACAGATGAAGAAGCAACTCAGTCACTGACATTTTCCTGGAGAAAACTGCCATCTTCCCTCCATGCTTAAGCAGGGCCTTCAGACATGAACTCGGAGCTCTAGATTCCCCTCTCCTCTTCTTTCTACTACTTCCATTTCACTCTTCGGCAGAAATAAAAGTACTCTAAGCCTATTACCCAGCCCCTAAAAAATGTGGAGGAAAAGAACTTTTGAAAGAAACCTCCCTTTTAATCTATTTTCAGCCTGCTTTAATTTATCTGTCAAAGAAGAGAGATGAGATTTATGCTGTTGATTCCAAGATGTTGCATGAAGTGGTAAATATCAGCACTAGAATTTGGATTTAAATAGGCTTAGGTTTGAATGCCAGCTCAGTGGCATATGAATTATGTGACATGGGACAAGTTTCTTATTATCTTTCTTCACCTGTAAGATGGGCATAAAATATCACCTTATAGAAGTGTCAAGGGAATAAGAAATAATTTATGTAAATGGCACATTACCTGGCACATTACCACATTTTGAATAAGTACTCAGTAAACTTTCTGTTAAAAGATTAATTTTTTCATGAAATAATTTCAAAATTATGGGAGCTTATGAATAGTAAGTAACACTTAAAGACATGACATCTTCCTGGAAATTTTTCTCCAAAACATAAAAAAGTCAAACTGTATTCTTAGTCCATGCTAATTTTGTTATTTATGAACATTTTTATCTTAATAGCAAAAACAACCAAAATATTTAAGCACATATTAGCATTCAGATTTATGGTTTGCAAACAAAGTTGAAATGGAACCATTCCTTTCATTCCCCACTTTAAGAAAAAAAATGAAAAACTATCTTGAGCAAATTATGTATAAAACAGCAGCAAGGTCTGTCAGGCAGTAACAGTGTCTTCTTCCTAAAAACAGTGGTTCTCACTCAGTGTTTAGACTCATGAGGAATTAGTTCTAAAATTGGAATTACATCCAGATTCTGTGAAAAATGACCCTCAATTTGGAAATTACATTTGAAAGAAAGGGTGAATGTCATAGCTTAAATGTTTACTTACTATTTTTATCTAGCCATGGGCAATAATATTTCCAGATACCCAAATAACAAAATAGAGAGAAACTTGATTCAAATTTAGAGAGAATGATTATCCTATGCTGGTTCAACAGAACAATTAAAATACATTCTTCATCTTACATGAATTGTGTTTAATACTGCATTCAACTTGAAGGTTGTAAAATACCATAAACCCTAAATATAAAAACAACCAACCCTACTTATGCTTCTCAGCACTCAGATCACATATAAGCATGAAAATGTGTTCTGGGAAGATCAAATTTCCCATCTAGTTGTCTAAAGGACATTAACCCTCCATTATTTATTGGATCTATAATAAAAGAAATTCCTGCATGGACCCCAAAAAGAAAAAAAAAATTGTCACGGTTCCCAGGGAGAAAAAATAAAAGCAAGGATTATCCTTGAAAGCAAAGAAGAGAATAGATTTTTTGTCTTTTTTTTTTTTTTTAACCAAGTTGTCAGAGGAGTTGCCATGGGCACCAGTGGGGGCCTCAGTTTAAATGTCAGATTTCTCTTCAACTACTGTCTTTTTAGCATTTTTTTCTTTGTTACTCTGTTTTCTCCTCCATCTTATTTTTTCAGGATTTAAATAAACATCTTTTTGTTTTAGTATTCTTGAAGTATCTTTTTTTATTCCCCAAAAGATAAAAGAAAAGTTTTGCATTTAAGTGAGTGATCATTGCTTCATTGCACCCATATTTACATGATGTAACAGAAGTGAAAGCATTTAAATCATACGGAGGTATCCAAACACAACAGAGTAGGGTTAGTCACTAGAAATAACAGAATTTAATCATGTTAGCTATCATTACACAAGTGCTACTGTATGTCATATGGTGTATTCCATCATTTACTGGATAGAGTGTGTGTGTGTGCATGAGAGAAAGAGAAAGAAATAAGGAAATATCCATGAAAAGGCAAATGAGAAAGTTAAAAATCTTATTCTTGACTTCCCTGCAGTCCAGGGGACTGGAATGTAGCACCTCCACTGCAAGGGACACAGATTCAATCCCTGGTTGAGAAATTAGGATTCCACATGCCACGTGGCATTGCCAAGAAATAAATGAATAAATAAATAAATGAAAGTTTAAAACTAAGTTACTGTCTTAAAAAAAAATCTTATTCTTAAGGGCAAGACTGATATGGGTTAGCACAGTGAGTATTTAAACCCATATAGCTTACATCCAAGTTTAAAAGTTTAAATCTAAGTTTTTAAAAATGGTGTTAGAAAATCAAGTTGCCTGATCTGGCAGGAGCAAACAGAAATGACTATTTTTATTCTTCAGGAAAACGAATTGGCAAGTTGATTTGGTTCCTAGGCTTTCATTGTCTAGAAAGCAAAACCAAATTCAACTGTCTGTCTGTCCTGGACTTTTACTCCTCCCCCTTTGAAAAGCTAGGCATTCACATTTTGCATACTTTTTGCTAGTGTTAACATTCAAATAAACATACTGACAGCAAGCAACTTCATGAATAGGGAAGGCCGGCAAGTGGAGGGATTTATATCTCTGTTGCTAGCTTGTGTCAGGCACTGTCCTGTGGGTCCCCAGCATGAGCGCCACCATTTGCATAAGTGAAGGCCCTCTTCCCATTGAAGGGAAAAGGGAAAGCTACATGTCTGTCAACTAAATGCCTGTGGGCTAATCACCACCGAAAAGCCCATGGATTATGTGAGTGGATTTGAATAACCCTGCAGGAGAAGGGAGATACAGAAGTACTGACTCATCTATTTAACTTCCCTACAGACCAGTCTCTGTTTACTTCCTACTCAAACAGTTCAATGTCCTCAAATTAAGAGACTTTTAGGTTTCATAGCTATAGGACAAATTAGACTGGTAAACTGTAGAAACTGGATGGTTCCACAACTTCAAGGAAAATGGTTTATACATGAGTAATTCCTTAGTAAAACTAACAATGTATCATAAACCACAGAGCAGCAGTTAAAATACTACTCTCTTAATAGTGATAAACTGTTATTGTACCATATGTCAGAAAACTGCTTTGCAAAGTATACAGCAACAGGATGCTTTCATTCTCCAGGCAGGAAGGAAAGTAGGAGCCATCCAAGGGAGAGAAAGGAACTCAAGAAGAAGCCATTTTGAATTTCCTTCCTGCCAGAAGGAAGTCCTAGCAGAGTGATCATCCATTTTTATCTTTCATTTTATATCTTGTTTTACTAAGAAAGAAGCATCCTCTTACACATAAATAATTCAGAACTTTGGTCAAGTATGTATTGAAGGCTATGCTGTGAGCTGTGTTGCAGGTAAAAGAGAAAAGTAAGGCAAAGGAAGAAACAAGTGGGAAAACTTAAAAGCAGGAAAATCTAGAACTAACTGTAGAGCTGTGCTGTATAGATCATTCAGAGCTACAGGACTTCCCATATGGGGGAATGTCTGTCAAGGTTGAACTGGATCAGTGGCTTCAAGGCAGTAATGGGATAAATCATAGGGCCTAAAGCTGTGTGTCCACATACTTGACTATTTACATTTAAATTTACATATAAGTAAAAATAAAATTTAAACATAAGTTGGGCAAAGGAAAAGACTGGATTGACAGGATGAGAAATTTCTATATTAGAAAGTGAAGGGGAAAAATACAAGAAAGACGTCACCTAAAGGTAGACAGATACAGGGAACAAGGAAACACTGTGACAGAAGCTGTATTCAAGGATGATGATTCAGACAGCAGCGTGACTGGATCAGGGAAGGCAGCATCTAAAGGTCTGGAGATTTCCTCTGGGGCTGCCCCAATAACCCCCTGTGCAGAGATGATGGTTTACCCCAGAGGAGTGACAGTAAATGGGAGGAAAAGGATAAATGCATTTTATTTTTTTATATTTTATTTTTACTTTATTTTACTTTACAATACTGTATTGGTTTTGCCATATATTGACATGAATCTGCCACAGGTGTATACGAGCTCCCAATCCTGAATCTGCCTCCCACGTCCCACCCCATATCATCTCTCTGGATCATCCCCATGCACCAGCCCCAAGCATCCTGTATCCTGCATTGAACATAGGCTGGTGCTTCGTTTCTTGATAGTATACATGTTTCAATGCCATTCTCTCAAATCATCCCACCCTCTCCCTCTCCCTCAGAGTCCAAAAGTCTGTTCTATACATCTGTGTCTCTTTTGCAGTCTCGCATACAGGGTCATCATTACCATCTTTCTAAATTCCATATATATGTGTCAGTATACTGTATTGGTGTTTTTCTTTCTGGCTTACTTCACTCTGTATAATCGGCTCCAGTATCATCCATCTCATTAGAACTGAGTCGAATTTACTCTTTTTAAGGGCTGAGTAGTACTCCATTGTGTATATGTACCACAGCTTTCTTATCCATTCATCTGCTGATGGACATCTAGGTTGTTTCCACGTCCTGGCTATTATAAACAGTGCTGCAATTTCCTGAGCTTCAAGATACAGGCAGCTCAAAGCTACTCCAAAACCATTGACATCTCATAACCCATTACTGGACACTTTATAGAACTCCAAAGAGAAGAAATCCAGCTCCACCCACCAGAACTGCAACACAAGCCTTCCTAACCGAGAAACCTTGACAAGCCACTGATACAACCCCACCCACAGTGAGGAAACTCCATAATAAAGAGAACTCCACAAATTCCCAGAATAGAGAAAGGCCACCCCAAACGCAGCATTTTAATTCTTAAGAAAAAATCGTCTCTAGAAATTGGGAGTGGGGGAGAAGCAGAAAGTGGGGAGAGGTAGAAAACGATCACTCCAAGTTTGTCAACGAGCGTCTGGGAGAACTGTAAGCTTTCCAGCAGATGTAGGAATATGCCGGTGGCTCTTGGTCCTCCGCTCCCTCTGTAGAGCCCGTGAGCCCCCACCTTTCACTTTCACACTTCCCGAAGTGATGATCTCACTCCTCCCCTCTTGTATTGACATTCCGCTGCCTCTGCATCCTTCTCCATCAACTGATGATCTTGTCTCTCACTTTTCTGTGGTATCTCCTCCTTCCTCCCACAGGCAGCCAGCTGCTTTATGCCCCAGCCACAGGCTTCCTTTTTCCCTCTCACTGGAGAAAGTGACCCTCCCCTCCTCCTCTCCAAGGCTAGCTCTGGAGCCCTCCTCCCTACTCACTCAAAGTGAAATTACCCACCCCCTACTCTGTTATTGATCTCCTCTGGCTTCTTTCCTTCGGTGCAGTGACAGCGTGCTGGATTATGAACTTGAACTACCCCCCCGCCCCCCGCATTGTCCATCAGCCAACTGCTGGATGAGACTGATCCGCACCTTCAGCTTCAAGGTGGAAGCAACTCCAGTAATGTTCTTCCCCTACACACAGCTACTGATTTGGAGAGAGGCAGGAACTCTGATTCTGGCCATCTAGAAATTCCCTGCATATTGTGATTGATTATGCTGATCCAATCAGAGTGAATGGCAGGACTTCTGTTTCCTGTCACTCTGATCTGCATGCTGTAAAGACATGAAAGCCAGAACTATAGATATTTTTCTATTGAAATAAAAGCTAAAACCAAGTATAAAGAAAAATGTCAAGAACTATAGAACTGAGAGATGCCGAAAAATACAGTTGGAATCTTTAATTCTGGATGTTTTCAGCTACATGAATCATTTCAATTTTTGCTTTTAGAGCTTAAGTCTATTTGAATTGGAATTTCTGCCACTTACAGCCAAAAGCAAGGTAACTGGTGCATAAAGTATCTCCAATTCAAATGCATCTTTCCATGATCTCTTGTACTCCTGTAGTTTTGCCCCTCAATGTCAGCTACTCGAGGTCCCCTTTAATATTCTACTGAACTGTAGGTACCATCAGCACCAGTTACTCCATATGAAATCCAAAGATCACTTCTTTTGATTCATTTTGCTTTATTTCTCAACTGCATTCCAGAATTCAACAGAATCAACAGTTCTATCACAAAATATTTTTCTCCCCATCTTCAGTGAAACAATACCCTTTTTATTTTCTCCAGGCACACACTCTAGGGTTCAGTTGAAAAAAATAGAAATCACTTTAGCACGTAAAAGATAAACGGATGTAATACAGGAAATTAGATGCTGTCCAAATGATGGAGAGGTTGGAGGATCAGGTTCTCTCTAAGTCCTGAGATGAATCCCAGAATAATGCTTCAGAGTCATCACACTCAGGACTTTGGATAATCAGAAAGTCATCCTGGAATTCTTGTCTCCAAGAATATGTTTTAACCCATAAATATCACCATCATTCTCTTACTTTCTTTATCCAAAATCCTAGGAATCAACCTTGAGTTCTCTCTTCTTCCTCATTCTCTGTATCCAGTCAATTAACACATCAGTCAATCTACCTCCCAAATAAATCTTGCATCTACCATTTTCCATCATGTCTGCCACCAGCATCCTCCATAATTTTTCATCTGGGCTATGGAGAGAGCCTCTTAACTGAACATTCTGGATCAGCTATTTCACTCATACTCTGCATAATATCCAGAATGGTCATCTTACAATCAATATCAAACCGCAAAACTTTCTTGCCCAAAGTCCTATAGCAATATTCAGTTACACCACCAATAAAATCCCAATTTCTTATCCTTTGCTTGAACTAATTGTGCTCACCTATCTAACCTTCTCATATCTTTCCCCTTTGTCTATGGTCCTTCACATACATTCACTTCTTCATTTTCTTAGGACATACCAACCTGACCCCACATTAGGGCCTTCACTTTCCCTCTGCTTAGAAGATGCTTCTCTCAAGATATTCAGAGGGCTTATCTGATCATTCAGCTTTCAGCAGTTTCATAGAATGGTCTCTAATTTCCAAATCTAATTTCCCTCCCACTCTGTATCCCATCACCCTGTTTATTATCTTTATTGCAACTTCACCACTTGAAATTCTCTAGCTTATTTCCTATTAATTCCAAGAAATCAATGACTGGTTTGGCATCCTCTCCTCCACATCTAACAGCTCATCTTGAGTTACAGTAGACACTCCATAAATGTCTGTTGTATGGTTGATTGATTCTTGGCAAACAGCCACAAACTAAATAAGTGCTTAAAATTCCAGATGTAGATTTACCTGGGAGCATGCTGTCTGGGAGGTAGCACAATATACTGACGAAACTTCTCATTCCTCTGTGGGGATGAGACTCTCTTCTGCAACAGGCATGGGGACAGCCAGAGTTCAGAAAGGAAAATTAAAACTAGGGAAAACTACCAGTTACTACTAAGATCTGAGGAGAAGGGAAGCTGTATCCCTTCATATTTGAGAAAAATATTAGCCAACATTATTCTGATTTCCAAAGTTGACTGACGATAGAAGATGGTTTAACTTATAAACCAACTCCATGATCACAGTTACTGCTGCTGCTGCTGAGATGCTTCAGTCGTGTCCAACTCTGTGCGACCCAATGGACAGCAGCCTACCAGGCTCCTCCATCCTTGGGATTTTCCAGGCAAGAGTACTGGAGTGGGTTGCCATTGCCTTCTCTGGATGATATCACAGAGGCCTACACAAAATAAACCAAAGTCTTTCTAGCATTTGGAAACTCTTTAAATTACAGAAAGTTATCCTCTAACTAGAATGCAAAAGGATGAAAATTATCCTAAGTGATTCCTAAAAGAGCAAAGTGTAAATTTGAAAAGATATTGGGCTTCCCTTGTAGCTCAGTTGGTAAAGAATCTGTCTGCAGTGCAGGAGACCCAGGTTCGATTCCTGGGTTGGGAAGATCCCCTGGAGAAGGAAATGGCAACCCACTCCAGTAACCTTGCCTGGAAAATCTCATGGACAGAGGGCTGCAGTCCATGGGGTCGCAAAGAGTCGGGCATGACTGAGTGACTAACACTAATGTTTAGAAGCTTAGGAAACCAAATGACTTTGCAAAGAGTTCTAGATGTGGGGTGTGTTAGAAAGAGAGATCTATGTTTTAAGAATTACCACCATATTTGCTAAGGAAGACTAAGACCTCTTGGAAGGACTGCTTCTTAGTCTGGATTGGTGGCATTTCAGAAAGTCTCCAAATGTAAGTGAATTTGCTGGCAAGAAGAGGAATACTTCCAGAAACTTCACCATATTTAGGGAACAGTAATAGCTCCTGATGAGAGGAAAACTGGGCTTCTCTAGAATACATCAGCCAACAATCAGTCTTGGATTGGTTGTGTTCCAGAGAAAATCCTAACTCAGGTTAGCAGATTACAGAATGCTTCCATTCCTAGGGCCCAGTTTTAATCAGAATAATATTATTATTACTTCCTACTTGTGTGTGCATTGATATTTTCTGTACAAATTCATGGTGTTAACATACTTTGTTTCAATCAGTAATATGTTTCACCTAATTCCTTTTATTTATAGCATATCATAATGACTATTAGGATCCTTAAAATGACTACCAAAATTTGTACAGTTTTATTTACTCTTCTCAAAACTAAAGATAATTAAGACTTTATTTCCTTTCAGCTGTCAAGCTTCCTTACTCTACCAGGAGATTGATGTTATTATTAATTACATTTTGTCCTTTGCCTTTATATGTATCTCTGTAATTATTTTTTTCTTTTAATTGAAATATATTTGACATGTAACATTGTGAAAATTTAAGGTATATGATATGTTAATTTGATGCATTTATATATTGTAATGTCACCATAACTGTAGTGATAATACCTCTATATTTTTCTTTACTCCATTTTCTCTTGCTTTCAATTTTTTCTTTCTGAGTTAAAGTTTCTTTTCTTTCCAAGATTAAGTTCTACTCTTTCTGGGTCCTAGATATCCTCCCATATTTTCATGGACCTCTTCCTTTCAATTATCTCTTCCTTTCCTGGAGTACTTTGTCTCTTGTTTACTCATGTTTTCAAAGGTCCAGAGAATACTTAACAGAACTTCCAGTCAAACTGATCTCTAAAGACAGCAAGGCATTGCCTGAACAATTAGAAGTATTTATTGCAAAAGTTAGCTCAGGTTTCTCTTAGCTACTCATATAATTAGCAAGATATAAAGTGGCAATCTTCCATGAAGTAGACAGCACCCTCAAGTGAATATAAAAACACTTCTTAGCATTGGAATCTCTTTCTAGAATTTAAGTATCACTTTTTCTCAATATGACAACATATCTCAACATTTTTATCTCTCACTAGTAAGCTAACAGCCCTCACATCACCACTTGAGATAGTACAAGCTTCAGTGTTTTTCAATTGCCTTTGAAAAGAAAACTTGGTTTTATTCAAACTAACCATACTACTTTATCTTTAATCTTCCCAATGCATTATTTTTTATCCCTTTAGGTCCTAAAATTTTTTACCTATACCAATGAATTTAAAATAACAAATATTAAGACCTTTTGTCAAGCCTTAACTCAATTGATTCTGTAGCCATTGATATTATTCCTTACAAATTCTCTTATATGAATTCAATAATTCCACATTCTTAATTTCCCCTATACTTCTTTGACCCTTCCTTAAAAGTGGGAAACCCTCAAGACAGCATCCTCCATTCATGCTCAGGGCTCATGTGGTTCCATGTCAGATGAGTCCCAGAGTTCTACCTCAGTTCAGTCACTCAGTCATGTCCGACTCTTTGCGACCCCATGAATCGCAGCATGCCAGGCCTCCCTGTTCATCACCATCTCCTGGAGTTCACTCAGACTCACGTCCATCGAGTCAGTGATGCCATCCAGCCATCTCATCCTCTGTCGTCCCCTTCTCCTCCTGCCCCCAATCCCTCCCAGCATCAGGGTCTTTTCCAATGAGTCAGCTCTTCGCATGAGGTGGCCAAAGTACTGGAGTTTCAGCTTTAGCATCATTCTTTCCAAAGAAATCCCAGGGCTGATCTCCTTCAGAATGGACTGGCTGGTTCTCCTTGCAGTCCAAGGGACTCTCAAGAGTCTTCTCCAGCACCACAGTTCAAAAGCATCAATTCTTCGGTGCTCAGCCTTCTTCACAGTCCAACTCTCACATCCATACATGACCACAGGAAAAACTATAGCCTTGACTAGATGGACCGTAGTCGGCAAAGTAATGTCTCTGCTTTTGAATATGCTATCTAGGTTGGTCATAACTTTTCTTCCAAGGAGTAAGCGTCTTCTAATTTCAGGGCTACAGTCACCACCTGCAGTGATGGTGATTTTGGAGCCCAAAAAAATAAAGTCTGACACTGTTTCCCCATCTATTTCCCATGGAGTGATGGGACTGGATGCCATGATCTTCGTTTTCTGAATGTTGAGCTTTAAGCCAACTTTTTCACTCTCATCAAGAGGCTTTTGAGTTCCTCTTCACTTTCTGCCATAAGGGTGGTGTCATCTGCATATCTGAGGTTATTGATATTTATCCTGGCAATCTTGATTCCAGCTTGTGTTTCTTCCAGTCCAGGGTTTCTCATGATGTACTCTGCATATAAGTTAAATAAGCAGGGTGACAATATACAGCCTTGACGTCCTCCTTTTCCTATTTGGAACCAGTCTGTTATTCCATGTCCAGTTCTAACTGTAGCTTCCTGACCTGCATACAGATTTCTCAAGAGGCTGGTTAGGTAGATTCCTGAAATCCCTTCTAAGCTCCAGGTCCATGGCTTCATTGCCTGCTGGCTGTCTTCCTCCTTCACTTCAAAACCACATGCTCTCTCCTCCTTAAGTACATGATGTCCTTTAAAAGCAAAATCTCCATGGGAAGATGAGAGTTATCTCTAAGTATTTAGAGAACCAGTGTATAGAGGAAAAACTAGACACCATATGAAATATCACAGAAGGGCACCTGTACAAATGACCTGAAGTCTCAGTGAGGTACATTTTCAGTTGCTTTATTTAAAAACTTTATAAATGCTTGGGGCTGGTACACGGGGATAATCCAGAGAGATGATATGGGGTGGGAGGTGGGAGGGGGTTTCAGGATTGGGAGCTCGTGTACACCTGTGGCGGATTCATGTCAATGTATGGCAAAACCAATACAGTATTGTAAAGTAGAATAAAGTAAAAATAAAATTTAAAAAAACTTTATAAAACTTATCAGTCTAAAAATGGAAGGTTTTATAAAATTTCAGAGTAATTTGTATTAGATGTTTAGTAAGGATATACCTATTGCTGCCATTAAACTTATAGAATTTGTGACTTTTATTGCATCAATAATTTGTTTCGAATAAAATTGGAATACTGTAGTCTCAATAAGATTAATTAAATGGCAATACTTTTAATTTATATGTCATATATCAGATGGTTGAATGGCATCACCAGCTCAATGGATAGGAGTTTGAGCAAGCTCTGGGAGATGGTGAAGAACAGGGAGGCCTGGGGTGCTGCAGTCCACTGGGTCACAAAGAGTTGGACTTGACTGAGCGACTGAACAACACAAATATCAGATAAAATTATAAATTCATATTAGCATTTTCTTTTCCTTTACCTTGAGGAGGCAATAGTTTTTAGCATACAAAACAGCATTAATTATAAAGAAAAGAATGCTATATTAAACGTCATTAACGTTGAGAACCTTTTTAATAGTAAAGTTTTGTTCATCAAAAATACCACTGAGAGATTGAAAAGACAAGCCACAAAGTAAAAGAAGATATTTACAAAATCTTCTACAATATATACAAAATTATGCAAGGGACTCTTGTCCTGCTAAACAGCTCAAAATGAAAAGGCAAGCTTTTCTAAGATGGCACATCTCATCATCCATAGAGCATGATCTTTAGATTTAAATGAGGATTCAAGTGGAGTTACCTCTGTTCCACAAGAACAGAGTGATCATGAAGACCACATTATCAGCCGAAACTAAAGGGCATTATCTGGCCTTTAGGTTTGAATTCTAGTGAAATATTACAGGGTCACACTTGGCACATGTATTTACTATTTTAGATGAAAAAAAGATACTTACCAAGTGGAATAGTTGCTATGCTTTTTCTGTTGCTATAACACAGTAGAATTCAGTATATTTTATTCAAAACGATTATTATTAACTTTCTTAGTAAGTGCAGTTCAGACACAAGATGTTCAGATGGAATATGAGAAGAACTGTTAGTTTTGCCTGAATTGCTCGTCCTTTTGTTTCTTGGACTATTACGTTTTATGATGGCTATTAACATACTCTAACCCTGCATTCTCAGTAAGTCTTTTATTTTTAATAGTTACATTTTTTAACTTACATAAGCTTTCATTTATACATTTTCAGTAATCATCTCCTAGTAAATCTGCTCTAACCTAAAAGACTACTTTCTGGTGCTACAAACCTCAAACATCAAAGACCATTCATACAATTACCACTTGAGATTCTGTGACTAAATTCTTCTTTTTAAGACTAAAGTCCTCTGAACTCATAGTACAATTAATGATTTTCCCTATTTTTTCCAAGAACAAAAATATTAATAAGTGGCGATTGCTACTGTATGTAATAAGTCACAAGAAGAAAGCTACCTACTATTATTCTCTCCTTTTGACAGATGAAGGCACTAGGGCACAGTCTGGTTAAGCAGTGCCCATTTGGGCAAATTGGTTTGACCAAATGGTGAGTGGGAGAGCGAGAATTTGAGTCTCTCATCCCCTTCCTTTAATTTTATTGTTTCCCTTGTTATGGGTGAGCTTTTCAGATACCAGCTCTTTTTGTCTAAGTCCTGAACCAGCAGAAAATAAAATAGTAAAGACAAATGGGAAATTGATTACTATAAAACCGTGAAGTGCTGTGACCCACGATGTTGTGAATTAGGACATATCATGAAAGTTTTTAGCTCTCTCCCTTGCCTAAAACTTGCTTTTGGATTGAGATGGTCTAAAGCTTGCCCACCTCTTCAGAATGATATTAGATGAATCTATTAACACTAATTGAAAGAAGAGACTCTCAACTAACTTGACCAATGTAACATTCGCTGTAAGAAGTGAAACATGATTTGACGTTTTGAATGTAAATATGACTGAATTCAAAGACCATGTCCTTTCCAACTTGTAAACTATCAATATATCTTTCGTTCTTTGTATATAATGGATGCTGTTATTATAAAACAGTTTATTAATACTTTCAAAGGGAATATGTCATATATTTTATAATTTACTTCTTATACAGATGTAATACTAATAAATTATATCTATAATCTCCTATAAAAATAAATTTTTACTTCTTTTCTACTCAGCTCAGCACACACTTTAAAATCAAGTGGTCAATAGGAACTGGGGAATTGGGAAATTCTTTGGAATAAATATAATTTATCAATTATATATTTAATTTATCAATTAAATATATAATAAGTAAATAAAATATATAAATGTAATTTATTAATTTATCAATTATCAATTAATTCTAATGCTTATTATTTATCAACTAACTCCTGAAAAGTACTTTTATCAAATGTATTTTATTTTAATATTTAAAAATCTTAATTACCAAAAGCCAATCTTACATATTTAATAAGATTAAACTGCTATACCAAATGAGCAAAAAATGTCTCTATCCCTGTGTTATCAGATGTACCAAGGACTTCAGTCTAGAATAGAAAGAAGAATCATTCAGATTTAATTTTGAATGAAATGTTTGTTACACCTCCATAAAAGTCTCCTACTTAATTTTATTTACTCTTAAATAAACATTCTAATTTACTAATTTAGAAAGAACAACAAAGAAAATAACATAATTAACTTGATAACCTCATCAGAATATTTCCTGATAATATGTGTCCTCAGACTGAAGAAATGAATTTATAAGACACTGGCAATTGTATTTAATATTATTATCTAGTAGTGACTTTTATAGATACTATTTTTTGATTTTTCTTTAACTGAATGTAAGGACTATTAGTTTTTATTCTTATTTGTACACAGCTATCATTGAGTATTAATTAACATTACAAAGTTATAAAACTAACTTATCAAATAAATCACACACAAAAAAAAGTTATACTTTAATCCTAGAATGAAAATTTAAATAGAAAATTTTAAATCTAAATCTCTTATTTTATTCTCTTTACATCACATTTCTTTCTCCCACTCCCAGCACTTCTTCTCAAAGTTGTCCCACCACCCCTCACCTGAAGCCTGTGAAGAAAGCTGAGTGCCGAAGAATTAATGCTTTTGAACTGTGGTGTTGGAGAAGACTCTTGAGAGTCCCTTGGACTGCAAGGAGATCCAACCAGTCCATTCTAAAGGAGACCAGTCCTGGGTGTTCATTGGAAGGAATGATGCTGAGGCTGAAACTCCAGTACTTTGGCCACTTCATAAGAAGAGCTGACTCACTGGAAAATACCCTGATGCTGGGAAGGACTGGGCGCTCGAGGAGAAGGGGACGACAGAGGATGAGATAGCTGGATGGCATCACCGACTCAAGGCACATGAGTCTGGGTGAACTCCGGGAGTTGGTGATGGACAGGGAGGACTGCTGTGCTGCGATTCATGGGGTTGCAAAGAGTCAGACACGACTGAGAGATTGAACTGAACTGAACAGATACCTGGTCCTAAAATGTTCTTTCCAGTCAAGATTCGAAACTAAAGAACGAGTGAAATTGAATTTAATAGACATTTAAAATTGAATTTCACAAGTGGTCCAGATTTTTTTTTAATAATACATTAGAAAGATAATTTCTTCCCTCTTCGCCCTAGAAACCATCCAAAATAAGAAGAAAAATAATTCCATCTGCAATAGAAGATTTCTACAAACCAGAAGTACACAATTTAATAAAGGGTTCTTAAATGCAGAGAAGGCCAACTAGGGTACACGGTGACTCATGAGAGAATGTCTCAAACCACAAGACTCTAAGAAAGAAGAGTGTTTGACATATAAGATCAACAATAGCTTGTTTGGATCAAGAACAGAGACACAAGGATGTGAGGGAGCCTGAAAGTGAAAGTGAAAGTCGTTCAGTCTTGTCTGACTCTTTGTGACCCCGCGGACTACACAGTCCATGGAATTTTGCAGGCCAGAATACTGGAGTGTGGAGCTATTACCTTCTCCAGGGGATTTTCCAAACCAGGATCAAACCCAGGTCTCCTGCACTGCAGGTGGATTCTTTACCAGCTGAGCCAGAGGGAAGCCCTGAGGAAGCCTAGATCCAGATTACCATAAAATTTTGAGAAGCAGAGACGATGGCACTAAACGAGGATCCACATAGCCAACCACATCTGCAAAAATGCATCAGTCAGTTGGACAGGAGAGTTGAGGAAAAATAAAAGTGAAAAAAAGTTACTTACAAACATAGCTGCATACCATGGGAGAATTTCTACTAGTACAGTCTTGGCTTCATCTCCACACAGACATTTTGCAAAGAGCTGATTTATCTCATTCAAAAGGAGGAATTAATTAAAGAGAAAGCAGAGTAGATCTAGTATGAAGATTAAAAGATTAGGGAAGAAAGGAAATAGAAAATTCAAGCAAAATATATTATCCCCCAATTGTTATCACATTACATCATAAATTTATTTAAAGTTATAATTTTGCCACTTGCAGCAACATGGATGGACCTAGAGACTGTCATACTGAGTGAAGAAAGTCAGATAAAGAAAGACAAATATTGTATGATAGCACTCATACATAGAATCTAAAAACCAATACAACTGAATCTATATACAAAACAAAGAGAGGCTCACAGACATAGAAAACTAAAGGAGAAAGGAAGAGGAGGAATAAATTAGGAGTATGGGATTAACAGATATAAACTATTGTACATAAAATATATAATAAGAATTTACTGTATAGCCCAGGGAACTATATATCTTATAATAATTTATAATGGAAAATAATCTTAAATATATATATATATAACTGAATCACTTCACTGTACACCTGAAACTAACACATCAAACATTAACTATACATCAATCAAAAAAAAAAAAAAAAGAAAAAGAATAAACAGGATAATGTCAATAATAAGAACAGAATGGAAACTAGTTGTCCAGATACTGAAATAGTTCATAAAAACCATACCATTTTCATAAAATCTTAAGAATGTGTGATGTTTATTCATGACTGGAAAAACAAATCAATAGAACAGAGATGAAAACTACAGAATTAGATCTAATATGTACATGAATGTAGTATGATAAAAATAGGATTTCAAATGGGGAAGATGGGTTATTTAACAAAGGATTTGCAGACAACTTGGCAGATACATAGGAAAAAAATCAAGATTTATCCCTAACCCATGTATCACACAAAATAAATTCCAAATAGATCAAAGATTTTAAAAGGAAAATACCTTGCTCCTGCTCAGTCACATCCAACTCTTTGCAATCCCATGGACTGTAGCCAGTCTCTTCTGTTCATGGGATTCTCCAAGCGAGAATATTGGAGTGGGTTGCCATTTCTTCCTCTATTCCCAACCCAGGGATCCAACTCATGTCTCCTGTGTCTCTTCATTGCAGGCTTCTTCCCAGCTGAGCCACCAGGAAAGCCTAAATATACCTAAAAATACTAAAAACAACATAAAATAATTAATAATCTCAGAAATAGGAGGACTTTCTCAGTGTGTTGCAAAGCTCAGAAGCTATAAACAAAATAACTGCATGAAAATTTAAATTTCCTGCATGCAAAAATTATAAAAATCAAAAGACAAATGAAACGCAGAAAAAAATGGTAACTTATAAAGACTAATTTACTTTTATATACAAATTTTGCCAATCAATAAAATAATAATCTAATAGAAGAAATGAGCAAGGTAAAAAGAATCAGCTTATGGGAAAGAAAACACAAATGGCTCTCAACATACAAAAGGGCACTCAACTTACTTAATAACAAGAAAAAACAAAGTAAATAGCTATATATTTGATATATTCATAGTGATACATGTGTACATATATGTATTCTATATGCACACACAATATCATTAGTATATGCGAAACAACAGGTGCTCCTGGTTGCCTTTGAAAGAAGTACTTTGTACTATTCGTATTACCAATGCCACAAATAATTAGATGAACTTTTAGCTACAAATTTAATTAAACAAATATCACTGATGAAAGCTCTCTTCCCTTTAATTTCTCTTTCTTGGGTTCCTATACTCTTTCCTCTGTGCATGAAGTGAGTAGAGAAATGTGAAGCTGGTTGGGATGACAAATTGTCTCTCTTAGGTAGAAGAAGATCAGATTCAAAAAAAAAAATAGAGCTATAAAATGTGAAATATTTCCTGGCTAGCAGTCTGCCAATCCGTATATTTTTAAAAAATGAAAGGTGTTTCAGACTCCAAGGTCAGGATAAGACACAGAAAAGGAAAAACTACTGGGAAATTTATGTTTGGTATGGTTCCTTTTTTAATTTCTCTGGTTCTTTAAGCTGACACCCTGCACACATCAGCAATACTTCCCAAGCCAAACTGCCTTCATTTCTGAAGAGAGAGAAGAAGGTGGGCCCTTCATTCCAGAATCTGTGGTCTAGCAGGCATCTCTATGGGGGTGACTGTATCTCTTGTTATTCTCCTTTATGACTGTAAGCCCAAATTGCAATTTAGCTTCATAACAGCCTTTAAATTAATATGAAGTGCTAGCCACTGAAATTCTTGTTTTACTATGAATCATAGTCAAACATAAAAATTTTATCTTCTATAAATGCTAATAAGCAGGTCATTCATACCAGTCCTAAGGCAAGAACGTCAAATGAAAATCTAAACAATGTATTTGCAAAATTCTAAGCACTTGGTTTCCCTTTCCTCCACAGGGAGGAACAATGATGGATAGGATCTTCATGAGGTCAGCTAAATATCGGTATGAAAGTCACCTAGGTTTGTTTTCCTTCTGAAAGCAGGGCCTGAGGCCAGGACCTCAGTGTAGTTGACTGACCTGGGCGGGGCTCTCAGGAAGCAGAAGTGAGGCACCTTGAAGAAGGACACAGGGAAGGGAAGAAAACCAATTAATGATGAATTACTGAGCTGGTTATCACTTCTCAGAGCTGAGATTCAATCCCAACTGAGATCCTCTGAGAAACGGTGTAGACCACACCCTTCGCTGGTCCTCTGGTGGCTGGGAGGCGGAGATGTTCATCTATCAGTGATACCCCTCCAGGAGCGCTAAGGCCCTGCACTTTCAGGCTGCTGGGTTTGGGGCTGAGCTGCCCAAACCTTCAGATAACACCAAGAGACACAAGTACTTGAGGTAGAACACTTGTCAATGTTATAGAAATATCCCACCATGGCTGCCACCAAAGTCACAATGAGCCAAAAGGATGAGGTGCAAGCAAAAAAAAAAAAAAAAAATTATCTGCTGCAGGGGTAAAGAGATGAAGTTGAAGATGGAGCTGAGAAAACTAACTGCATAAGCATATTCACATCATACCAAAGTCTAAGGGGCTTCTCATGTTTCTTGCAGGAAGACAGTCACAGTTATCAGGCAGGATTTCAGTGGCCAGGGTCTAAGAACTAAGACCTAATAACTAAGTTAATAACCCCTTGTATTGGGGGATATGTTTGACAATTCAGATGTTTACTGAGATTTCTGAGGGTCACCAGATAAAATGCCCAAAGTAAAACACATTTATTTTGAAATTTCTGCTGGATAGAATTAAACCAAAAGTTAAGATAA
Organism: Nanger dama; assembly: GCA_917880005.1. NCBI lineage: Eukaryota > Metazoa > Chordata > Mammalia > Artiodactyla > Bovidae > Nanger > Nanger dama. The sequence goes on from CAKJTW010000001.1 coordinate 100,433,847, forward strand.
TTTCCACACCAAACAGTCTTATTCATGGAGTCCCTTTAGGTTAGCATTCATCTTAATGAGGCAGAAATGTTGCCTAAACCACAGCTCCTTCCGATTCCCACAATGAAGCTCTCATTCCCCGAGAGTGAAGGGCTACCTTTCCACTGCCTTCGCATCTACTTAGGAACATGCAACTTGTGCCCCTAAATTCGTTGTCCCACAGGTTCCATCTTTCCAGAGTCTTCTGCAGGCAGGGGGCATGAGCATTCACCCAGTTTTTCAGGGTCACAACTGTGACAGGCAAAGGAAAACACTTTTTTACATGGATTTTCAGAGTCTTGTTTTCAACCTCCCCATCATCTCCTTTTTTCAGAGATTGTTGTCGTTCCCAATTCTAGAAATTTCCTGGCACTGCTCAGTGGGAAACAGCTAATTCTAATTTTTTTCACAGCCAACTTTGTGTCCATTTTTTTGGTCAACTAATTACCACTTGTCCAATTACTTTAAAAGTAACATTAAATGTTCAACATTATGTTTAAACATTAAATGTTCAAAATTGGATTCCTATTTCTCCTCTTCTGTTCTATTTTTTTCTCATAGTTTTAAGCCCAGAATTTCTGTTGTAGTGTGGTCACAAGAGGGAGTGGATAGAGAAGCAGGCATTCTGTCATGTTTAACACTTATTAACCAAACATAGTTATATATTAACTGTGTGCTGCAACTTCAAAACATGAATACAGCCTGGCTTGTTTTTTCTAGGTCTTCCTAATTAAAGTAATATATCCAAAGAAACTACATTCTAGGTAAAATAGTCTTCCAAAAATTCCCTTACCCTCCCAGTTAAGAACATAACAATATTTGACACACATTAGAAAATCTCTTGCTGTTTTATACTAAATAGAAATACTTGCTGTTTCATTGAATAGAAATTTGACATGTGTGACGCCTGCTAATTGTTTATATTTTGTATCTGTAAAATGACTCAAGGCTGAATATCCAAACCTTGAATGACTCACTGAGCTGTCTCTCCTGAAACTAGTCAGTTTCCAAAATATATTTCAACAAATTGAAACAAAAACCATTCATCACCAAGACAGGGAGCCTTGGATGGATTCTCTGGATGTCTGTGAGGAACCAAGTATCCAGAACAATCTAGTCTTCTCACAGAAAGAAAAGGCTATTAGAGAGACCTGACAAACAGCTGTGGCAGCTTGTACAGGATATAACATACAAACACAAGCCAAAAAAAAAAAAAAAAAAAAAATGAGGGCACAGGAAGGAAACCAATACAAGAAAATAGAGCGAGGGATTTGTCAGTGTCATTCGCTTGCTTGATTGTTATTCACATAGAAATATAGAAATATATATAATGATGCTAGAAACCAGCAAAGGCTTCATGAATCAATTATATATCACATTTACTGCCTCAACACTATGAACTGGTAGCACATCCAAACAATCGCTCTTCTATCAATGAACTTGCTTGATTTGTGTAGCTTTGCAGCTATTTCCTAAAGAAAAAAAAAAAATGCCTAGAAAAGAACTGCATACAGACTAGATTCCTGTTGTTTGGGCTTTCGATTCTTCCACCAGTCAGGCTTCTCTGAAGCAGCACTAAATCCATCAACAAAGCTCAGTTTGTATCTGCCAGCACAGTTTAAATAAATACTCTACTCTGACAAAGAAAACTGTATCTACTTTACAGGAAAACAATAAGGAAACTAATCATGTAAGGATTTTTATAAGAATGCAGCTTGATTGTTGCCCTGTGCCCCTCCATAATAGCTCTCACTTTGGTCAGGTGGAAACAAAAAATATAAAATATGGTGATCTGTCATTTCATTGGAAAAACACACTCTCGGCCCTTAGCATTAACTATCTAAACATTTCAGTTAGTGAGATGGAGAAGAGGAAAGAGTAAAAAGGGGTTCTGACAATGAAAGTGATATTTCAGCTCGGTCCAAAGAGGCAGCCTCTGTTTCTCTCACTGAAAGATGTCTCTGAAGTCTGAAGTCAGTGGGTGGGAACCCACGGCCCGAAACAGGTGCAGAGGCAGTTACCGGATTCTTCTTCCTTGAAACACTGTTCACTTGCCAGGTAACCAAACCAGTGGGAACCAGAGCTAAGAAATTAGCTGTGACATTTGGGTCATGAAGAGAGTCAGTTTTGAAACTTCCAGTACCAATTTGGTTAACAAATTATTTGGCCTTCTATACATTCAAATCACTAAAAGTCATCCTTTACCCTCAGATTATTATCCTAGAAATTACTTTGCAACAATTTAACTTTGTGAAATGTAGATGAAATCTTTCACTAATGTTCATGCCATGTTCAACTTTGCAATAGGAAAAAGAAATCTAGTCACAAGATACATTCTGAATGGTCAAAGGGAAGTTTCTTTGCTTTCCTTTCATCCTCAATTCCATACTTGGGAGAACTGGATGACATTTTGTACGTCAATCCAAATTTGTTTTTCTGTCTTCTTATTCCCACCCTCTCTCCAAGTTGTAGTTCTCTGGCTACAAGCCTCCATAACTTTTTACAAATGCAATGAAGACTACTGGGAAAAGCAGGCCCAGGAAAGGCCGTGGACCTCACCGCAGAGGCCAGCATCCCCCATGTACCTCCAGACGGCAACAGGGCAGCGCTGGCTGAGGAAGGCGGCGATGAGACAACCCAGAAGAGAGGGCGCTCAGTCCCAGTATGCTGTAAGTGGTATGCAGGGGGCTCATAACTTTTCAAGTGTGCCAGTGTGTAGAATGAGAAGGGGCTGGAGGCCTTACAAAAATACCAAAATTAAACATTCAGTATAATCCACACCTTAGTTCCTATACTCCCCAAAGAACAAGACTTAACAAAAGCTTAAAATGCACAAACAAATACTCTTATCTTCCCACCTGGTATTGTGCAAAGAATAATAACTGTTATTAATCTGCTGACATTTTCAACTTCTTTGGGGATTTTTTTACTATAAATAGCAGTGAAATGTGTCTTCTACAGCTTTCACAATATCTAAGACATAAAAGTGTATAATCAGTGTCAGAGCAAAGAAGAAGGGGAAAAAAGAAAAGGATAGGAAGGAAAGCAAAAGGGAAGGAGGGTTAAAAGTTGTCAAGAAAAGATGGAAAGGGATGATGGAAAGAGGTAAGGAGGGAAAGGAAGACAAAAGGAAGAAACAAATATTTCTGTTCTTAATACTTAGTAACTGGATCAGGGATACCTATTGCCTTTTCACTCCTATAATGAGGACATATGAGACCTGCTACAGAAAACACATATAGACAAATAATTCCCTCAATAAATTCATGTCCTCTAGCACCACCTGAGACCTCAGTACTATTTATCTTTTTATTTGTCTGTGATCAATATCAAATCCCATTTCCTCCAATATTTGTTCCTTACTTTGTCTTCTTTCTAGCTCACTTTTTACTCACCACAGAAACTTAATTAGAAAATTGAAACCATAAAGTGTTCTTTATGGTGTTCTTCCCTTCCATTTATAAATAAAGCTATATCCACATATATGCTTAACTTTAGGGTCCGGAAGCTGAGGCGTGTCTCCTTCTAATCAAGTTCAACTTGTCTCCATGCTCCTTGACCTCATCTTGCCATATTCTAGATCTTTCCTTATTTTGTCCCCTCTCTCCACGTATCTTTTTTGTTTTTTTCAGGCAAGGTTTTATTGGGGCACCTGCTGCAGCAGAGTGGAGCAAGAACAAGCAGTAGTTCCCTCGCTTGCCCCTCCCTGAGGAAGGGGGATGAGTCTTTTTCTTGCATGGGATGAGGACAGGGCTGTGTCCAGGGGTCAGGCTGGAAGGTGGCTTAGGCAGTTCACCCACCCCTTAGACAGTGTCGTGGGCAGAAAACCAGTGCAGTACCCTGCTTGCTCCTTGTATCTTTACTCACTCCCTTTCTATCGTATCCTCAAGTCTAAAAAGCATTTTGAAGTGCTCCTTGGCACCTAAAACATAATCTCTTTCAAGACTCTGTGCGTCTTACTGCATCCAGTCATACACAGTGACCTTTCTTCCTTTATTTATGAACATCTTTTTTGAAGATAACTCTGTTTCTTCATTCCCAACCCATTTTTCAACTAACTTCAACCTATCTTCTCCCCTAAAACATTACTGGGTCTTTAAAGACTTTTCAATTTACTCCAGAATTGTGACTTTGCAGTTGCGATGCACCATCATACTCTTTTTAAAAATTATCATGTTAGTAGTGCTCTCTGCTCATCCTGGCACTGATAGCAACATTCTCCTTTTTAATACCTTCACCCTATTCATTCCCACTATCTCCGTATTCCTGCTTCTCTTAGTAACTGATGTCTGTGCCATGTTTCCCTCCTTTTGAGATCTCTGCCCTATGTCCACCACCTCAGTATCTGTCTGTACTAGTATTCTGTCATCAGCCTCATGGCCCATATGGGTGATCTAATCTTCTACTTATCTGTTAATAATTTCCCAGACAGATGTCACCAGTCTAGATCATTCCTTATCCACTCTCTTTGGAAATTTTACCAATGTAAATCTTGAGAATCCTCAGAGTCAGAATATCCCAAATAACTCACCATCTTTATTAGTCAGGTTCCCTACAGAAAACTGCTGATACATTTGAAATACAATAAATTAAGGAGAGTTAATGATACATACATTGTTTACAAATATGTTTATATAGGGGAACCAAGAAACACAGTCCAGTAATACCAACCTCACTACCCAACGTGGAAAGAACTGAGGAAAGGTTTATGAAATCATGAGAACTGAAAGGAGAAAATGTATACAATGATGAGAACTTTGATGTCTATTCACATCCATGCAGGTCAACCCTGTGGGAGAGGAAGGAGGACAGGGAGTGGATCTGGAGGAGCAATACATCCCTTTACTCCTTAACATCCACTCTTATCCTTTGTCAGGAGAAAAATGCTAACACAAGAAATTCAAGAAGTTCCACCACTTAATGTGCACTGCAAAGTGTTAACCAATTTGATCATAAGTTAATGTAAATTCTAGAACATGAGATACAATTGATAGTCTTCCTATAAGCCAGCAGTAAAGAAAGATTTAAATAAATAACCAATCACAGAGTTGTTATGGTCCACAACTCTATCATTTTCATGATGAGAAATTTGTTAATATGAACTCTTCTTTCAACACATATCTGACAGTCTGCTTATCTTTCACTAGCACTTTGGCTACACAAGATTCTTTGCTTAGTAGGGTGACCTAAATCTTGATCTCTGCAGGGTTGGTCTTCAGAGATGTTATCTTTTTCGGTTACCACTGTTTTACGGTGGCTACAATTCTGGGGTGAAAGACTCACTAGTAAGAGGCCCTCCAGTGAATCCCTGAGTTCTGAAAACAGTCTTCTCTCACCCATTCTTTAGCAATAAACCAATCTGTTTCTAGTTATTAGGATTAATCACCTTGCAAGTTGGATTCTCACCATGAAGGGTCCCAAATGTCCAAGGGGAAACCTCATCTTCTAATTTGTTGGAACCAGGACTATTTTTTCTAGTGGAAGAAGCCCTATCTTGAGGACTAGGATGACCAAATCCACGAGGCAAGGAAACGAAAAGGAAGCAAAAAGTCTAACAGCTTACGAGGTATAATGGTGAGCTATGGAAATCTCCACCTCTTTACTTTGTTTGACAGACCTGTACACACTCTCTTAGACTGAGACGGCACCACGTGCTACTTACTTGTTGAAGACATACACCACATGCGTCACAGCAGTTCCCTAGCTTTCAGAATGCCTGCATCTCAGCTTACTTCAAAAGCTGAATTTTAGCAGTTTATTCTATTATTCTACCATGTCAACTGCTTCTTTGTGACATAAAATGTGGTAAAAACCAGTGAAATCTTTGGTAGTAAGCCCAAGCCCATTTCCTCTGCGATCACATCTGACCTCTACTTAGAGACAGTGTCACAGACAAGGCATGTTGAAAGTATGGGAGCAGGGATGCTGGCAGAGTGTCGGAGGCAGGGAAGACAGGTCTATATTGAAAAAGTATGGTTACTCCTGGGAGGACAAAGCACCACACCCTACATGATTTGAAGTATTCCATGTAATCTGGAGAAGGAAATGGCAACCCACTCCAGTACTCTTGCCTGGAAAATCCTATGGAAAGAGGAGCCTGGTAGTCTACCATCCATGGGGTCACAAAGAGTCGGACATGACTGAGTGACTTCACTCACTTCACTCATGTAATCCCAAAAGGGAGCTCACTGATTCTGCCAGAAGATACTGGCCTCTCCTCCTGGCAGTACTCACCAGTGGCAGTACCGCTCAGATGATATTACTGAACCCACACATAGTCTCCATTCCCGATACCTTGATCAACCCACCCCTAGGACCACTGAGTGAAAACAGAGGGCAGTTAAGGCATGTTCTCCTGGAAGCTGGCAGGAGAAATGAGCGCCACTACTGACAGCAGTAACCTGCTCATTAACACAATCTGTACTGAATTTCTTCCCTTACTCCTTCCCTTACCAGTGCCCCCTAGAATGACCTCTCAAGTACTACTTTTATTCAAACCATCTTAGTCCTAGGGTCAATTTCTAGAGCTACAGTGTGTTAGGCAGCAGTGTCTTTCTTAAAATGGGATTACATTTCAAACAGCCAATTGGCAACATGGAATCAACTCTCAAATAAACTACTTATACTTAAATGCTAATCCTAGAGTCTGTATGAGATATTAGAATAGCTATACCATTATTTTTGTGGAGAAGGAAATGGCAACCCACTTTAATATTCTTGCCTGGGAAACCCCATGGACAGAGGAGCCTGCAGGCTACAGTCCATGGGGTTGTACAAGAGTTGAACATGACTTAGCGACTAAACAACAACCATTATTTTTGGTGGTGTCTTTTACGAAGCTTCTCTCCTTTGATTATAGCAATAAAATATCTGCCAGTAGTCTTGCCCCTTTATGTAAAATTTTCTGGTAGTATTTCTTCAACTCCACATAGCAGTGCTGATATTTTAATTACCAAATATGAATTCACAAATCCTTAACAAAGACTACAATGGTATACAGAGTTTGGCAAAATTTTCTCCCAGATTCTCTGTACTGATCTTAATTCTACAAACGCACCAAGCCTTTTCTTCCTGCTTAAGACATTTTGCCCCTTCATCTCAGCCTTAAACCTTCCCATTCATTGCTTAGTTGAGCCCTACCGACTCTTCAGATCTTATTGTAAATAGGCCCCAGAATGGTCTGCCCTAACACTCCAGCAGAATTAAGTCTCCCGATTATAGTAGTTCATAACATCTTGTATTTTCCTTTTTATCTCTTGTCACAATTTGCAATTATGTATGTATCTGATTCGTTCTTAGCATCTGCTACCATGAAAGCTTCTAAACTCACAAGTCAAGGATCATATTTGATAAGTTCTTAAACACAGGGCCTTTTGCCATGTCTGCCAGATGGAAAGTAATCAATGCATATTGACAAATAGATAAATAAAGAAGGAAATGAATGAGTGGAACTTTAAAAGCCACCTTAGTCTTGTGATACATTGTCTGGAGTGCATATCTCATAGAAAGGAGTAAGCATGCTTTTTATTTTATTTTATCTGTTTTTGTCAGGACTGTAGTACAGGATATCTTTAAATGCAATGCATAAAATATTTAAATTCCACAAATAAGCTTTTTCTCCTCAGTTTTATTCTGCAGGCTATAAATATTTAGTGCTTTATTCAGTTTCATATTTTCTAGCATAAGCTAATTTCTCTTCTCTGCAAACAGAGAAGCTGCATTAGAATCTATGTAAATAGGTAGCATTAGTATTTATGGTTTATAATCGCAGCCAAGCACTGGCATTCATTAAAACCATTTGTCTTCCTTTTGCTTTTCCTAAATTTTTGTCCTCTCTTTTGGTTTCATACCTCTATGCTAATTATTCTTTGGGATGCTTTCCTTTTCTAGGCAGAGATAAGAACAATCATTATTAATTTTAAAATTGCACAATGCAAATCAAGAAAACAGTAATTCCTTATTTTTTATAACTCTGTTTTTTCCTTTCTCCTTTAATTTCTAATAAATTTGGTATCTCTGTGCTGTCATATTTTTCTCTCTCTACCCACAATGCTGAATTAATTGCTTTTCTATGCCATTGCAAAGGCTCAGTCATTGCCAAAGATTTTCCAGGTAAATCAGAAACTCAATCTATTTATCATTATAAACTCATTCATCCATTTATTCATTCAAAAGTACTCACAGTTACCTACTAGAAGCCAAACACTCTTTTAGGGATTCAGTAGAGGACAGAAGGAAGTCCTCATCTTAATGAAGTTTAGATGGTCTAGCATAAGCTAAGATAGCATAAATAATTATACAAGTATAATATTATATATGGAGTCTGGAGAAAAATAAAACAGGGTAAGTGGAATAGCGGTGCCATGGGGCAATTTTTTGGGGATGGTTCCCATTTTGAACAGAGTGTCAAGTGAAGACTTAAGTGAAAATGTGACTATCAGCCAGGGTTACCAAACACACAGAGTCACAGAATCAGTGAGTGGGTGAGTGAGTGAGTGTGTGTGTCTTTGTTTTGTAACAGAGTATTCTCCATATTATGGTCAGGCCACATTCAATCTATTGAAGGTCATATGAGAAAAACTGAAGTCTCCTGAGAAGGAAGAAATTGTGCTTTCAGACTGCCTTGATTTTTTTGGTTGTTTTTTTTTTAATATATTTATTCATTTTAATTGGAGGCCAGTTACTTTATAATATTGTAGTGGTTTTGCCATACATTGACATGAATCAGCCATCGGTGTACTTGTGTCACCCATCCTGAACCCCCTCCCACCTCCTTCCCCACCCCATCCAGACTGCCTTGGGATTCAAGACTATAACATCAACTCCTACAATTTCCAGCATGTCGGCCTGTCTTGAATGTTTTATACTTACCAGAATCAAAATTCATATGATAGATTTATTTTATGGGACTGGATCTTGGATTCTAGACTTTGGGTTTTACCCTGGGCTGTGATCAAAGGGATAATATGGCTTATTTTTAAGGATCATTCTGAATGTGAGGTTAAACAAACAGACTATAGAGAAACAAGTGTGGAGAAGGGAGATGAATCCAGGAGAGAGATGACTATGGTTTTGATGAGGTCCCTCAGTCATGTCTCACTCTTTGCCACCCTATGGACTGCAGCACACCAAGATTCCCTGTCCATCACCAGCTCCCAGAGCTTACTCAGACTCATGTCCATCAAGTCGATGATGCCATCCAACCATCTTATCCTCTGTTGTCCCCTTCTCCTCCTGCCTTCAATCTTTCCAAGCATCAGGGGCTTTTCCAATGAGTCAGCTCTTCGTATCAGGTGGCCAAACTATTGGAGTATCAGCTTCAGCATCAATCCTTCCAATGAACACTCAGGATTGATCTCCTTTAGGATGGACTGGTTGGATCTCCTTGCAGTCCAAGGGACTCTCAAGTGTCTTCTTCAGCACCACAGTTCAAAAGCATCAGTTCTTCTACACTTAAGCTTCTTCATGGTCAAACTCTCACATCCATACATGACTATTGGAAAAACCATAGCTTTGACTAGATGGACCTTCGTTGGCAAAGTAATGTTTCTGCTTTTAATATGCTCTCTAGTTTGGTAATAGCTTTTCCTCCAAGGAGCAAGTGTCTTATAATTTCATGGCTGCAGTCACCATCTGCAGTGATTTTAGAGCCCAAAAATAAAGTCTCTCTGTTTCCACTGTTTTCCCATCTATTTGCCATGAAGTAATGGGACTGACGACATGATCTTAGCTTTCTGAATGCTGAGTTTTAAGCCAACATTTTCACTCTCCTCTTTCATTTTCATCAAGAGGCTGTTTAGTTTCTCTTCTCTTTCTACCATAAGGGTGGTGTCATCTGCATCTCTGAGGTTACTGATATTTCTCCCTGAAATCCTGATTCCAGCTTGTGCTTCATCCAGCCTGGCATTTTGCATGATGTACTCTGCACATAAGTTAAATAAGCAGGGTGACAATATACAGCCTTGACATACTCCTTTCCTGATTTGGAACCAATCTGTGGTTCCAAATCCAATTCTAACTGTTGCTTCTTGACCTGCTTATAGATTTCTCAGGAGGCAGGTCAGGTGGTCTGGTATTCCCATCTCTTTCAGAATTTTCCACAGTTTGTTGTGATCTACACAGTCAAAAGATTTGGCATAGTCAATAAAGCAGATGCTTTTCTGGAACTCTCTTGCTTTTCTGATGATCCAATGGATGTCAGCAACTTAATCTCCTATTCCTCTGCCTTTTCTAAATTCCTCTTGAATATTTGGAAGTTCATCATTCACATATTGTTGAAGCCTGGCTTAGAGAATCTTGAGCATTACTTTGCTAGCCTGTGAAATGATTGCAATTGTGTAGCAGTTTGAACATTCTTTGGCATTGCCTTTCTTTGGAGTTAGAATGAAAACTGACTTTTTCCAGTCCTGTGGCCACTGCTGAGTTTTCCAAATTTGCTGGCATACTGAGTGCAGCACTTTCACAGCATCATCTTTTAGGATTTGAAATAGCTCAACTGGAATTCCATTACCTCTACTAGCTTTGTTTGTAGTGATGCTTCCTAAGGCCCATTTGACTTCACATTCCAGAATGTCTGGCTCTAGATGAGTGATCACAGCATCATGGTTATCTGGGTCATGAAGATCTTTTCTGTATAGTTCTGCTGAACAGCCATTGACAGAAGAATGTTGGACCCCACCAAAAAAAGATACCCTATGCCCAAGGGCAAGGTGGTAGGAGGGGTGAAATCGCATTTAGAATCAAACCCCATATCCACCAGAAATGCTCAGGGGACTTAAACAAAACCTTGTGCACACCAGAAGACCCCACAAAGACGGAGCCAGACCTGCCTACGAGTGTTTCAGTGTCTCCTGCAGAGGCGCAGGTCAGCAGTGGCCTGCCGCAGGGGCAGGGGCTCTGGGTGCAGCAGCCCTGGGTGTGGCATAAGCCCTCTTGGAGGAGGTCGCTGTTAACCCCAGCTCTATAGAGCTGCTAGAACTTACACAGGACTGAGGAAACAGACTCTTGGAGAACACAAACAAAACCCTGTGTGAACCAGGACCCAGGAGAAAGGAGAAGTGACCCCACAAGAGACTGACCCAGACTTGCCCGTGAGTGTCTAGGAGTCTCCGGCAGAGGCGTGGGTCAGCGGTGGGCTCTGCAGGGTCAGGGGCACTGAGTGTGGCAGTGCATGTATGGGACCTTTTGAAGGAGGTTGCCATTACCCTCATTGATGGAGATGGTGATAACTATCAGATTCTGAAAATACTTACAGGCCTCAGTATGCTATTCTATTTGGTTCCTGCATTCAAGTCACAGCCACTGATTTTGTTTAGATAACAAAAGATAGTACTTGTCCAAATCCATTAAGTTATTGAGCTTTGGAAAGTGAGAGTTCACATACCAATGGCTACCTCTATTTTGAAGGTAGCCCTGCCTTCTAATGGATCGGATATGGACAGCTGAGAGGAGGCAGGGATAACTCCTGTTGTCTGAGCAACTGGAAATATCTTGGATTTACTGAGACGCAAATAACTACAGAGAGAGCATGTTGAGTCGGAGATGTTTGCTAGATGTCTGAGTGGAAGAGTCAGTGGCAGATACACAAATTTGGACTTCAGGAGAGAAGCCGAAGCGATAGATACAAAATTCAGAATTGTCAGTACATGAAGGATGTGGTCATCTTGAAACACTGCAGATTAGCTACTTAAGTGTTTCCCTGAACCTCCTTCCCTGTGAGTTCTCTGTTAGGGTCTGCCGCATGAGATGTTTATGGACGGTTTGGAAGGTGGAAGTATACCAGCAGACCTAAAGCTCCAAAGGGCAGGCACCAGGCCAGGCTGTCCAAACGTGCACGTTCTTGCTTACCTGCTTGTGCACCTTGATGGCACAGGTCACACTCAGGCACACAGTTGCCCCAGCTCGCACTGAATTTCTTCCTTTAGCTTCTCCAAGCCCTGGGCCAGCATAAATGCAGCTTGTTCCAGATGTCCAAGCAGGAGGAAGGTTCCAGTTTGTCTCAGTGGATTCCAGTTTTCCCTTACTCACTGGATCTGTGTGGTCCTCACTCTCTCAGGCTTTATGTCCACATTTTATTCTAGACTCCCACCCCTAGCTGATTTACAGTGACCTTACAACATACCAGATGCAGAGCCAACAGGCTTTCGTAAAAGTTCAGCAGCAACCACAAAAGATCTAATACCTGCAATAAATCACTTATTCCATATCATGTGGATTCTGCTTTGAACTCTAACTGATAAATATGTTACTTAAAGCCATGTAACTACATGAAATTACTGAGGAATTATAGTATAACCATAGAAAATAAAAGGTCAAAGGATTGGGTCCATAAATCAGGGTAAATTGGAAGTGATTAAACAGGAGATGCAAGTGTGAACATTGACATTTTAGGAATCAGTGAACTAAAATGGACTGCAATGGGTGAATTTAAATCACATGACAAATACATCTACTACTGTGGGCAAGAATTCCTTAGAAGGAATAGAATATCCCTCATAGTCAACAAAAGAGTCCAAAAAGCAGTCTTGGATGCAGTCTCAAAAGTGACAGAATGATCTCAATTTCTTTCCAAGCAAATCATTCAATATCAGAGTAATCCAAGCCTATGCCCCAACCACAAATGCCAAAGAAGCTAATGTTGAACAGTTCTATGAAGGCCTACAAGACCTTCTAGAATTAGCACCAAAAAAAAAAAAAAGAGTTGTCCTTTTAATCATAGGGGATTGGAATGCAAAAGTAGGAAGTCAAGAGATACCTGGAGTAACAAGTAAGCTTAGCACTAGAGTACAAAATGAAGCAGGGCAAAGGCTAACAGAGTTTTGCCAAGGGAATGCACTGGTCATAGCAAACACTCTCTTGCAACAACATAAGAGAAGACTCTACACATGGACATCACCAGATGGTCAATACCAAAATCAGACTGATTATATTCGTTGCAGCCAAAGATGGAGAAGCTTTATACAGTCAGCAAAAACAAGACCAGAAGCTGACTGTAGTTCAGATCATGAACTCCTTATTGCAAAGTTCAGACTTAAATTGAAGAAAGCAGGGAAAACCATTAGACCTACCAAAATCTAGGTACTACCTAAATCATATCCTTTATGGTTATACAGTGGAAGTGACAAATAGATTCAAGGGATTAGATCTGATAGAGTCCCTGAAGAACTATACAAAGGTTCATAACATTGTACAAGTGGCACTGATCAAAACCATCCCCAAGAAAAAGAAATGCAAAAAGAAAAAATGGTTGTCTCAGGAGGCCTTACAAATAGCTGAGAAAAGAAGAGAAGTAAAAGGCAAAGGAGAAAAGGAAAGATACATCTGAATGCAGAGTTCCAATGAATAGCAAGGAAAGATAAGACAGCCTCCCTCAGTGATCAATGCAAAGAAATATAGGAAAACAATAGAATGGGAAAGACTAGAGATCTCTTTAAGAAAATTAGAGATACCAAGGGAATATTTCATGCAAAGATGGGCTCAATAAAGGACAGAAATGGTATGGACCTAACAGGACCAGAAGATATGAAGAAAAGGTGGCAAGAATACATGTAAGAACTAAACAAAAAGCTCTTAATGACCCAGATAACCACGATGGTGTGATCACTCATCTAGAGCCAGACATCCTGGAGTTTGAAGTCAAATGGGCCTTAGGAAGCATCACTACGAGCAAAGTTGGTGGAGGTGATAGAATTCAAGTTGAGCTATTCAAAATTCTAATAGATGATGCTGTTAAATACTGCACTCAATATGTCAGCAAATTCGGAAAACTCAGCAGTGGCCACAGGACTGGAAAAGATCAGTTTTCATTCCAATCCCAAAGAATGTTCAAACTACTACACAATTGCACTCATCTCACATGTTAGCAAATTAACGTTCAAAATTATCCAAGCTAGGCTTCAACAGTACATGAACCAAGAACCTTCAGATGTTCAAGATGGAAAAAGCAGAGGAACAAGAGAACAAATTGCCAACATCCATTGGATCATCATAAAAGCAAGAGAGTTCCAGAAAAACATCTACTTCTGCTTCACTGACTACGCTAAAGCCTTTGACTGTGTGGATCACAACAAACCGTGGGAAATTCATAAAGAGAAGGGGAGAGCAGACCACCTCACCCACCCCCAGAGAAAGCTGTCTGTAGGTTAAGAATGAGCTGAGGAGGCTTCAGAATCTGGGCTCCTGATCATCTCCCTGCAATGGTCTATGAATTAAATGGCCTGCAAGCAGTGATACAGCATAAAAAGCAGATAATGTTTAATTAACAAATGACTTAGGAAAATATATACCCATAAAACAAAGAGTGAGAAAAACAGATTAATGTAATTCTATAAACACAAAATATTTCCTAATTGGAAATTCATATATAGGATAAAGAATTTTCAAAATGGATTAAGCATCGGGAAGATGTCAAGAGAAGAGAAGACAGCTTCCCAGGTGGTAGAATAGCAGAAGCAAAGTCTGGGAGATGGGCTTGAACCTAACGCTCCAGGGAGAGTAAGGGGTGTGACAGGGTGAGGTGAGGTTGAATTTGGATGAGATGGCACTAGTGGTAAAGAATCTGCCTGTCAATGCAGGAGATGCAAGAGACGGGGGTTCAATTCCTGGGCTCAGAAGATCCTCTGGAGAAAGAAATGGCAACCCACTCCAGTATTCTTGCCTGGAAAATTCCATGGATAGAGGAGCCTGGTGGACTACAGTCCATCAGGTCACAAAAATTCAGACATGACTGAATGACTGAACACACAGTGTGAAATAAATTTGGGAGGGGGAGTAATGGGAAATAAATTTGCAGGTAAGGTGTTGCAGAGGAAGGTAAGATGTTGCAGAGGAAGCCAAGGGCCATGAGAGGGAAGGAGAGGGAAATGATACTTCAAGATGCAAGTAACAGAGCTTGAGCAGGATTGACTGGTATAAGAACCTTTTCTGTGAGTCATTCAGAGCATGCGGCACACTTGACCCCATGGGGCATGGAGGAGGCTGGCAGCCAAGGGAATGGGTGGAAGGGAGGGCTGTGGCCACATTAAATTCATTTTTGTTCACCTCTCCTCTGTGCTCATTTTCCTTCCCAACACATAGTAAATGTTTAACAAATGTGAAATAGAAAATGAATAAATGTCTATGGAATTTGAAAACTAACTGAATAAAGGAAGAAAGAAAATAAATTTCATGTTTTAAAAGTTTCCTAAACCAAGATACTATCTAGGTTAATGGCAAGGAGAACGTTGAAAAGTGAAAGCAATTTAGAGAGAATGAAAGTTTCTGGACACCAGGATGGGTATAAATATTAAGCTTTTCAGCAGTTCACTCACATGTGGCAAAGTGGCTCATCTGTTGCCTAAGAGAAGTTTTACCCAGCATCTAAACCCGTAGAAAGTTGTGCTTTCCAGTCATAAACTCACTGTGGAGCTCCAGAAGAATTATGAAAAGAGGTGTGCCCTTTTTGGCTTTTTGTGGGGGGTGGGTTTCGGGAGTTTTGGCTTCATTTTGAGAGGGGGACTTGGGTTTTTGTTTGTCTTTGCCTCCTCCCTAGGTGGGAGTAACACAGTAACAATAGCAGCTGGGCTTATAAATTTCCCTCTCCAGCTGAAAGAGATTTGTTCCACTATATGCAAACCTGGTGTGTAATTGTATATTTACAAGATATACATAATAATAGCTGGATGGTAAACACTAAGGTAGTAAAATGAGAAAAAGTTCAGTAGTGAATTCAAAGAGACTTTAGAAATATCCTGCTGCTCAGTGTACCATGCACAGTCTTTATGAATAAATTTCACGTGTGTGAATGAAGTAAGAAAAGTTAATTTGACAGCTAACAATATCAAGTAAAAATTTTACCCTTTACAGAATGCTATGCATTTAGATTCCCCCCACACACAATTTTCTCAAGCTTTGGTGGGTGAAATTGTAAGGCTTGAATTTTTCTCACTTCTAAAAATAGAACTATAGTGATTCACGGTTTCCGAGGGGTCTTTGTCAGCTTAGTTAATTGGGAACCTGCTTTCCCAGAATTCCCTGCAGGGCTCTGAGCTAGAGGAACTTGTACAAGGTTTGAAAAACAGCCATTAACCACTGCAGGAGCTACGCTTACATTTAGGACAGAAAGGAGCACTGGTCCCACAGGTCCTCACTTGTCCTCTCTCCCTCTCCCAAATCCATGCCCAGCTCTTCTCAGCACTGCCAGCCTTACTCACCAGCTGTGCCCCAAGCCCACCCTCAGACCATGGTTATGGACCTACAGAAACAAGACTGAAGCAGAGTTCCCTGACTCTTTAGCTTTATTAGGGTATCACTTAATACATTCAGAAGTCAAAGTGAATTGCTCAGTCATGTCCAACTCTTTGTGACCCTGTGGACTATAGAGTCCATGGAATTCTCCAGGCCACAATACAAGAGTGGGAGCCTATCCCTTCTCCAGAGGATCTTCCCAACCCAGGAATTGAATCAGGCTCTCCTGCACTGCAGGTGGACTCTTTACCAACTGAGCGATTGAGGAAGCCCAATACACTCAAAAGCATATATTTTTAAGTGCAGTGTTTAATGAGTTTTGACAAATGTATACACTCATGTCTGCTTTATTGACTATGTCAAAGCCTTTGACTGTGTGGATCACAACAAACTGTGGAAAATTCTGAAAGAAATGGGAATACCACACCACCTGACCTGCCTCTTGAGAAACCTGTATACAGTTTAGGAAGCAACAGTTAGAACAGACTGGTTCCAAATAGGAAAAGGAGTATGTCAAGGCTGTATATTGTCACCCTGCCTATTTAACTTACATGCAGAGTACATCATGAGAAATGCTGGGCTGGAAGAAGCACAGCTGGAATCAAGATTGCCAGGAGAAATATCAATAAGTTCAGATATGCAGATAACACCACCCTTATGGCAGAAAGTGAAGAGGAACTAAAAAGCCTCTTGATGAAAGTGAAAGAGGAGAGCAAAAAGTTGGCTTAAAGCTCAACATTCAGAAAACAAAGATCATGGCATCCGATCCCATCACTTCATGGAAAATAGATGGGGAAACAGTGGAAACAGTGTCAGATTTTATTTTGGGGGCTCCAAAATCACTGCAGATGCTGACTGCAGCCATGAAATTAGAAGACGCTTACTCCTTGGAAGAAAAGTTATGACCAACTAAATAGCATATTCAAAAGTAGAGACATTACTTTGCCAACAAAGGTCCGTCTAGTCAAGGCTATGGTTTTTCCAGTGGTCATATATGGATAGAGAGTTGGACTGTGAAGAAAGCTGAGCACCAAACAATTGATGCTTTTGAACTGTGGTGTTGGAGAAGACTCGAGAGTCCCTTGGACTGCAAGGAGATCCAACCAGTCCATTCTTAACGAGATCAGTCCTGGGATTTCTTTGGAAGGAATGATGCTAAAGCTGAAACTCCAGTACTTTGGCCACCTCATGCGAAGCGTTGACTCATTGGAAAAGACCCTGATGCTGGGAGGGACTGGGTGCAGGAGGAGAAGGGGACAACAGAGCATGAGATGACTGAATGGCATCTCTGACTCGATGGACGTGAGTCTGAGTGAACTCCGGGAGTTGATGATGGACAGGGAGGCCTGGCGTGCTGCAATTCATGGGATCACAAAGAGTTGGACACGACTGAGCGGCTGAACTGAACTGATACACTCATGTGCCCACTTTCCCAAATGAAATACAAAATAATTCTATTAGCTGAGAAGATTCTCTTTTCCATTTGAATCTATTTCCCCATTCTCATCCCTAGAAGACCATGGATCTTTTATCAACATAGTTTTGCCTATTCTAGAACTTTATATGCGTACCATCATACATTAAGCAACTTTTTAACTTGGCTATTTTTGCTCAGTTCTGTGGTCACAGGACTGAAAAAGGTCAGTTTTCATTCCAATCCAAAAGAAAAGCAATGCCAAACAATGTTCAGACTACCATACAGCTGCTCTCATTTCACATGCTAGAAAGTTATGCTCAAATTCCTTCAAGCTAGCCTCCAGCAGTACGTGAACCAAGAACTTCCAGATGTAAAGGCTGGGTTTAGAAAAGGCAGAAGAACCAGAGATCAAATTGCCAACATTTGTTGGATCATAGAGAAAAAAGGGAATTCCAGAAAAACATCTACTTTTTCTTCAAGGACTATGCTAAAGCCTTTGACTCTCTGGATCACAGAAAACTAACTTCCTTTTACATTTCTTGTGGTGCAGGTCCAATGGAATTGAATTCTCCCTGCTTTCATCTGTATAAAAATAAGTTTATTTTTCCTCAGTTTTGACAGACAGTTTTTCTGGATAGAGAAACCTAGATGGGTTATTTGCAGCATTTTAAATAAATTGGTTCTATCATCTTTTCTTTCCATTGTTTCTGATATGAAGTCAAATACTGTCTATAAAATTGTTCAACTGTGCAATATTTCTTTTCTCCTCTGGCTGCTCTTAACACTTCCTCTTTATCTTTGGTTTTCAATAATGATTGAAATATATACATATATATGTGTGATATATATATCATGTACTATGATATGCCTAGTTGATTTATCCTGTTAGGTTTTGCTGAGCATATGGGATCTACAAATTTATTTCTTCATCAAACTTAGGAAAATATATGCTATTACTTTTTCAAATATCTCATTTTGGGGACTTTACTCATATGTAAGACTTCTGATATGGTGCTCAGATCACTGAAACCCTGTTTATTTTTCCTGAATCATCTTCTCTTTCTATCTTCCAGTAGGATAAGTTTTATTGATCTACCTGTAAGACAACTTACCTTTCTTCTGGTATCTCTGATCCAGGCAAAAATACCTGAAAGATTTTATGACTTTCTAAAGGAAACATTCCAGAAGGAGAAATAATTCTCCGCCTTCCTGAAAGAAAATTCAAAGTGATTCTTAATTCTGGCTAAATGTTGAATTTAGCTGAGTATAAAAACACACAGGCTGTGACTCTATGGTCTCTAAACCAGCCCAAAAGCACACTTTGTATCCAGCAAATAAAAATTAGACTCGAGAGATGCTTCACTTTGAGTGGAGACATCATGTCGCTTATGAAATGTTAAGAGATTCAGTTCTAAATTTTTAATATAGATGAGTATTAGTAATTTACTCTTTTACTATTCAGATAATAATTTTAATCTCTATGTAACCACATGTCAGTACCATGATGAAGCAGATAAAAGAAACTCTCAAACTGAATATTTTGCAATTAAGCTTCAGTTACATGGAGAAGGCAATGGCATCCCACTCCAGTACTCTTGCCTGGAAAATCCCATGGATGGAGGAGTGTTGTAGTTTACAGTCTATGGGGTCGCAAAGAGTCGGACACGACTGAGCGACTTCACTCACTCACTCAAAGGCAACATTTATCTCTGATAGCTTCAGGGTCAAGATTTATGAAAACCTGAACAAAAATATGAACCTATAGGTGTCAGAACATCTATTTATGTACAGTTCTGGCACACAATATTCCAAAAATCTATCCCTAATGTAGTGGTACTTCAGAAAATCACCTTCACTACAACATAAGTAGTATGTTGTACTTCCCAGTTATTATGCTCTTATGATTGTTTCATATGCCTAATCATCTCAAATATTTAAAACCATAAAATAATTAATTTATCTTGTAAAAATTCTCAAGCATCTTCTTTGCCCATTTGTTACGCCTTTTTATGGCACTTTGAAAGTTTGAAAATTTACACAACTATACATGTGCATGTCCACAGTTCATAAGATGATACAATTTCAATTTTTATAGGATTGATTTTATCCCAGCCTTTCAATATAAGAATCTAAGTTAAAGAGTGACAGGTAAAATTGGGGCCTTTGCTGTCTATTGTAAAGACTTTTGGATACTTCAGGAAAATTGAGAAAGTGAACGACTCAAATGACTACATTACACATTCTTTTGCAAAACTAGTGATTTCCAGCTCTTTGTTTTAACAAAATTAAGAAGAACCCAGGCAAGTAGTCAGGTGGGAAATTATTAAAAATAGTGTTGCTAGGGTGGTGGTCAGTATTTCACGAGGAGATACAAGGCGCCTCGGAGTGTCCTATTTGCTGTCATGGTAATAAGGATTCTAAATAGCTTGCATCAGTTCACAAATGTATTTTGTGAATAAAATCGAGTGACATTATCCAGAAGCGAAGTGGAAACACTAACTTAAATAAAAGAAAAAGAATAACAATATATCTATCTAACTATTGAAGCATTTGTTCATATGATTTACAAATGGATGAAAATGATAGAAAATCACAATTCTATTTAGATAACATTAGATACATTTAAAGTTGAGACTGAAGATTTGTTTTAATGCTAAAGTGAAACTATACCTGCATGCCAGTTATCAATCTATTGCTTTTCAGCTCCAAATTTACCCTTCATTATCCGTTCTGTGATAATGGACTTATCATTATCCTGTGAAATGGGATACTATGAAAGGTCTTTCAAGCATCCTTCTTTTGCAGCAAGCATGACATCAGGCATTATCATTAGTGGGAACAGGAGGAATACTGCAAAAGGAAGAAGCCCTTCCAGTTCTGTTGTTCGGTCACTCAGTCATGTCCAACTCTTTGCAACCCCATGGACTACAGCACGCCATGCTTCCCTGTCCTTCACTATCTGCCCGAGTTTGCTCAAACTCAGGTCCACCGAGCTGATGATGCCATCCAACAATTTCATCTTCTGTTGCCCCTTCTCTTCTTGCCCTCAATCTTTCCCAGCATCAGGTTTTTTCCAATGAGTAGGCTCTTCACATCAGGTGACCAAAGTATTGGAGCTTCACCTTCAGCATCAGTCTTTCCAATGAATATTCATGGTTGATTTCCTTTAGGATTGACTGGTTGGATCTCCTTGCTGTCCAAGGGACTCTCAAGAGGCTTCTCCATCACCACAATTCAAAAGCATCAATTCTTTGGTGGTCAGCCTTCTTTATGGTCCAACTCTCACATCCATACATGACCACTGGAAAAACCATAGCTTTAACTATATGGATTTTTGTAGGCAAAGTGATGTCTCTGCTTTTTAATATGCTATCTAGGTCTGTCATACCTTTCCTTTCAAGGATCAAGCGTCTTTTAATTTCATGGCTACAGTCACCACCCACAGTGATTTTGGAGCCCCCAAAATAAAGCCTGTCACTACTTCTATTTTTCCCCCATCTATTTGTCATGAAGTGATGGAACCAGATGCCATGATCTTAGTTTTTTGAATGTTGAGTTTTAAGCTGGCTTTTTCATTCTCCTCTTTCACCTTCATAAAGAGACTATTTAATTCCTCTGCTCCTGCAGTTAGGGTGGTATCATCCGCATATCTGAGATTATTGATATTTCTCCTAGCAATCTTGATTCCAGCTTGTACTTCCTCCATCCTGGCATTTCACATTTCCCAGGTCCAGGGTGCTGCTATTTTGGGGTTTCTTGCACCAGCTTCACTGCTGGCATCAGCTGTCTATAAGGCCCTCCAATGTCTCTGCTCCAACACCATTTCCAGAAGGTACAGTCACTCAGTGAGATCATAGTCTCAGGCCCAGCTTGGTGACCATCTTTCGTCCCTTCTGGCATGGACACCTCACTGCCTGCTTTCATGCTGCTCTGTCAGCAGGCAAGCTTCTGATGCTGTGAACCCCTCTAGGTCTCCCTGCAAGCACTCAGGTCCCACAGAGCAGTTTCTCCAGTGCTGGCTCCTGCAGGGTGCAGCTCTCGCTGCTTCTGTCCCCTGCGGAACTTCTTGTGCCCAGTGCCAAGTTCCTGTAGAACACCATTTCTCAAGCTCTGGGCACCTGCACGGTGTGACTTTCTCTGACATCCAGCTTCTGCAGAGGACAACTTCTCCACCTCCATGCAGCATGCCACTAATCAGCGGCTTGTCATGGCATCTCCCCAGTAACTTCACAGCAGGTCCTAAGCCACAGCACATCTATGCAGATGGCATCCACAGAACTCTAGACCGATCCCCAGCGTGTCTCACTGGTGTAGAACCTCAGTGATTTCTTCATCATTTAGTGAGGCCAGCCCTGCCCTGTCCAAGGAGGGCTGGGTCTCAGCCTAAGGTGGTAACTGAAGTGAGGGGGTGGTAGAGTGGCTGCTAGACTATTCTATCTCAGCCCAGAGATAAGAGATAATGTTTATTATATCTGATATTTATTCATTTTTTAATTTTTTTCACTTATTAGCTACTTCCTCATTTTTCCAAATCTTGTTATAGTTAAGACTTATTTTTTGTTTTGTTTTTAGAGTTAAATTATTATTCATGTTAAGCATTTTTATTTTAAAAATTACAGCCTTTTCATTTTATATTTTGATTTTCCATGGTTATTTAAATATAATTCTCTTAAATGGACATTATCCAACAGTATATCTTTTATCAGCGAGAAGATAAAATGCCTTACTTCCTGATCTGTGGGTCTATCAAATTTGTCTTCATTTTGTTTTTGCAATAAAGACAAGTCAACTGGTCAGAATAATGTTGTTATATGTATTTCATTTTATATATTGTACAGGTTTCTCTGCTGTTATCTGTCATCAACAATTTCTGAGAAATCTAAAGTCATCTCACTTTCTATGCGTTGCCTTCTCTTTCTTTCCCTTGGATACTAGCAAGTTTCTTTCTTTACATTTGAAAATCAATGAGTTTATTTTATATTTAGTAGTTTGTACCTCTTAATTTCATAACCCTATCTTGCCCCTCTCCACTCCTCTCTCCCTACTGAAAAGTGAAAGTGTTAGTTGCTTAGTTGTGTCCTACTCTTTGGGACCTCATGGACTGTAGCCAACCAGGTTTCTCTGTCCATGGAATTCTCTAGACAAGAATACTGGAGTGGGGTGCCATTTTCTTCTCCAGGGGATCTCCCAACCCAGGTATTGAACCCAGTTTTCCTGAACTGCAGGCAAATTCTTTATCATCTGAGCCTCCAGGGAAGCCCCTATTGGTAACCACTAATTTGTTTGCTAAATCTGTGACTCTCTTTCTCTTTTTCTACTATTCCATTGTATGTACAGGTTTCCCTGGTGGCTCAGAGATAAAGAACCAACCTGCAATGCAAGAGTTGCAGGAGACACAATTTTGATCCCTGGGTCAGGAAGATCCCATGGAGGATAACATGGCAACCCACTCCAGTATTCTTGCCTGGAGCCTGACGGCCTACAGTCCTTAAGGTTGCAAAGAGTCGAACATGACTGAAGAGACTTAGCAAGCACACTTGCTTTGTATGTACGTATGTTTGTATGAGTGTGTGTGTGTGTGCGTGTGTGTATCATGTCTTTTTATCCATTTATCTGTTGATGGACACTTGGGTTCCATATCTTGGTTTTCTTAAATAGTGCTACAAGGATATATTGTACAGAACAGGTAAATATAGCTGTTATATTGCAATAACTTTTAGCAGAGTATAATCTATAAAAATACTGAATCACTATGCCATTGTACACCTGAAACTAATGTATTGTAAATCAGCTCTAATTCAATTAAAAATAAACTTTTGTAATAAAAGAAAGAAAAGTACCTGCCTAGCTGCAAAATACCTGACCAGTAGTCCTCAGAACTGCCAAGGTCATCTGAAACAAGGAAAGACAGAGAAATCAAGAAATCAAGGAAATGCAGAGAAAGGAAAGACAGCCAAGAGAAGCCTCCAGGAACTGTGACATCTGAATGCTATATGGTGTGCTGGATGGGGTCCTGGAACAGAAAAAGGACAGTAGCTAAAACCTAAGCAAATATGAATAAAGTATGCATGCATGCGTTCTCAGACACTCAGTGCTGTTTGATTCTTTGCTTCTGCCCATGGAATTTTCCAGGCGAGAATACTGGATTGCCATTTCGTACTCCAGGAGATCATCCCAACCCAGGAATCAAACCCGTGTCTCTGTGGTCTCCTACGTTAGCAGGCAGATTCTTTACCACTGTTCTACCTGGGAAGCCTATAAATAAATTATGGACTTAGGTTAATAATTATATACTGGTATCAGTTCATTAATTGTAACAAATGTACCATATTAGTGTATAATATTAGTAAAATGGGGAAATGGAGGGCAGTTATATGGTAACTTGCTTAGACTATGATCTTAATTTTTCTGTAAACTGAGAACTTTTCTTAAAAGTAAAGTCTATTTTTAAAAAACTTTTTAAAAGAAAATCAATTGGTTTACCAGAAAATGCCTGTCTTTTTACTTTTATTAATAGTTTTAAGTCACTGAAATACAGTGGGTATTTTAAGCCTGCTATTCAGTTTATCCTTTACTATGGGAAATACTCTTTTAGTTTTTATTGTGATAAGAACAACTATATGAGATTTACCCCCTTAACAGATTTTTAGGTGTGCAATGCAGTATTGTAATCTATAGGCACAACGTTGTACACCAGATCTTTATTTTGTGTGTGTGTGTGTGTGTGTGTGTGTGTAACAAAGTTTTATTAAAGTATAAAGGAGATAGAGAAAGCTTCTGACATAGGCATCAGAAGGGGGTAGAAAGAGTACCCCCTGCTAGTCTTTAGCTGGATGTTATATAGTCACCAGCAGTTTGCTAATGAAAGAAAGAAATGTCTCAAAACTTAGAATGGCACCAGGCCCCTCACCCATAAGATGTATTTTGGGATAACCTTGGCTCTAAATGGTTTATCTTGGGCCATAAAATGATTAACTTTAAAAATCACTCATCTTGCATAACTGAAATTTTGTACCAGCTGGTCAGCAACTCCCCAATTCCCCTCCCTCCAAGCTCTGGCAACCACCATTGCACTGTTTCTATGAATCTGACTATTTAGATCCAATATAAGTGGAATCATACAGTAACTGTCCTTCTATGACTGGTTTATTTCACTCAGCATAATGTTCTCAAGATTCATAAATATTGTTGCATATAACAGGATTTCCTTTTTTTAAGGCTGAATAATAGTACATTGCGTGTATATAGTACAAAATTTTTAATCCATTCATCTGTCAATGAATATGTAATTTTGTTCCACATCTTGGCTATTCTGAATAATGCTGCAGTGAACGTGGGAGTGCTAATATCTCTTCAGGATTCTGATTTCAGTTCTTTAAGATAAATACCTAGAAGCAGGTTTGCTGGGTCAGTGGGTAGCTCCACTTTTAATTTTCTGAGGAACCGCCATATTGTTTTCCATAGTGGCTGCACCATTTTGCATTCCCACCAAGAGTGTACAAAGGTTCTAATTATTCTACATTCTCACCCACAATTATCTTTTTTTTCCCTTAACTGTCCTAACAGATGAGAGGTGACATATTATTGTATTTTGATTTGCATTTTCTGATGATTAGTGGCATTAAGAACCTTTTCATACATTTGTTGGCTATTTGTATATCTTCTTTGGAGAAATGTCTACTCAAATCTCTAACTCATTTTTAGTAGAATTATTAGGTTTTCTTTTTATTGAGATGCTGTTATTGTTGTTTAGTGGCTAAGTCATGTGCAACTCTTTGTGACCCCATGGACTGTAGCCTGCCAGGCTCCTCTGTCTATGGGATTTTCCAGGCAAGAATATTGCAAACGGGTTTCCACTTCATTCTCCAGGGGATCTTCCCTACCCAGGGATCAAACTCACATCTCCTGCATTGGCAGGCAGATTTTTTACTGCTGAGCCACCAGGAAAGCCCACTATTGAGATGTAGAAATACCTTATATATTTTGGAAGCTAACCGTTATCGGATATCTTCAGGAAAGTTACAGGATACAAAATCAGTGTTTAAAAATCAGTTGCATTGCTATACACTAGCAAACTATTGAAAAAGGAATTAGGAAAACTATCCCATTTACAATAACATTAAAAAGAATAAACTATTTAGGGATAAACTTAACTAAGAAAATGAAAAATTTGTACACTGTAAAAGACAAAACATTCATAAAATAAATAATACAAAAACAACTGGAAGGATAGCTCATGTTCATGAATTGGAAGAATTAATATTAAAATGTCCACACTGCCCAAAGATATTGGAGAAGGGAATGGCAATCCACTCCAGTACTCTTGCCTGGAGAATCCCATAGACAGAAGGGCCTGGCGGGCCACAGTCCATGGCGTCCCAAAGAATCGGACATGACTGAGTGACTAACACACTACCCAAAGATATGGACAGAGTCAAAGCAACGTCTATCTAAGTCTCAGTGGCACTGTTACAGAAATAGAAAAGACAATTATAAAATTCACATGGAATCACATAAGACTTTGAACAGCCAAAACAGTCTTGAAAAAGAAGAACCAAGCTATAGGCATCAAGCTTCCCTATTTCCAAATTTATTATAAAGCTATAGCAATCAAAATAGCATGTATAGACGTAAAGACAACAGTCACGGAATAGAAAAGAGAGTTCAGAATTGAACCCACATATATGTGGTCAACAGATCTTTGACAAGAATGGTACCACACAATGGGGAGAGGACAGTGACTTTAACAAAGAGTGCTGGGAAACTGGACAGCAACATGCCAGAGAATAGAACTGTCCTCTTCTCTCACACCACACACAAAAACCAACTCATCATGGACAGATTTTGGTTAGAACTCTCAGAAGAAAATATAGGAGAAATCTTCACAACATCGGTCTTGACAACTATTTCAAGGTGATAACATCAAAATTCAGTTCAGTCGCTCAGTCGTGTCCAATTCTTTGCCACCCCATGAACCGCAGCACGCCAGGCCTCCCTGTCCATCACCAACTCCCAGAGTTCACTCAGACTCACATCCGTCGAGTCGGTGATGCCATCCAACCATCTCATCCTCTGTCATCCCTTTCTTCTCCTGCATTCAATAACATCAAAAACAGGCAAAAGAAGCAAAAGAAAAAGATAAGTGGTACCATACCGAACTAGAAGGCTTCTGCACAGCAAAAGAGATAATCAATAGTGTGAAAGACAACCTAAGGAGTAGGAGAAAATATTTGCAAACTAGCAAAATGGTTAAAACCATTAACCTATTGAATGTGCTCTGTAATATAACAGACAGTAGCCACTTGTGACCATTTAATTGTAACTGCATTAAAATGAAATAAAATTTAGAATGCAGTTCCTCAGTCATCCCAGCCACATTTCAAGTGTTCAATAGCCACATATAGCTAGTGGCTATCATATTGGACAGCAAAGATATAGAACATTAGCAGCATTGCACAGTACTATACTCAAACAGTAGACTATTAGGCATATATTAATCACTTAATAAATATTTGTTGAATTGCTTAAGGTGGGTGTTCTTTCCTAGGAAAAAGTGATCATATTTTGCTATGTTTTGATATATTTATGTGTAGAAAGTTTATGCCTACTTATAAAAACTTGACTGCTAAAAATTCATAAATTTTGAAAATTATGATTTTTGGCCGTTCCTTTTGAAGAGTGTGGTTTTTCCATAACGTTTCACTGACAGAGTAAAGGAAAAGATACTAGTATGCTCATGAAGAGAAGATTCATACCTCCATGGCAATTGTCTCTTGCTGTGCTGTTTCTCAGAGAAGGCAATGGCACCCCACTCCAGTACTCTTGCCTGGAAAATCCTATGGACGGAGGAGCCTGGTAGGCCGCAGTCCATGGGGTCACTAAGCGTCGGACACGACTGAGCGGCTTCACTTTCACTTTTCACTTTCATGCATTGGAGAAGGAAATGGCAACCCACTCCAGCGCTCTTGCCTGGAGAATCCCAGGACGGCAGCACCTGGTGGGCTGCTGTCTACGGGTTCACACAGAGTCGGACACGACCCGAAGCGACTTAGCAGCAGCGCTGCTTCTTCCTCTACTCACCCTTTGCGCCACGGTGCTACAGCCACATTCAGAGGCAGCCCTGAAAGGCAGCGGAGGAAGACTTTGGGCTACTTGGGCAATTATGAACTTGGAAAAAAACAAAAGTAGAAAAATTGTGACAAGGATGTCTGAGGAAAGATACGTAGATGAAGAGAATGATTTCAGAATGCCAAGACCATGTGACAAGTGAATGCCTCTGGATGGCCCAATCAATGAGCAGGCTGTCAATAACAGGAGCACAGTCTGATCCATCCTAAGGATGTCAGACAGCTCTCTCCCCAGCTACTTCCTGTCTTTACTCGACAGGCCTTCAAGGATGGAGGCCGGACATGAGTTCAGCCTCATGATCCCACCACAGCTAACTGGTCAACCTGCCAGCAGTAGAGGCCAGAGCAATGCTGAGCCCCTAAAACATTACTTCTAGCAGGACTAGCCAGCTACCTTGTGGCAAGCTGACGGATCATACTGAATCTTCCCGTAGGATGTAGTGCTTCATCTTCACAGGATCACATGCATTTTCTTAGCACAGGTGATCTTCCTTCATGCCGTACTCTTTCAGTGCCACTGTTTGTTTGTGGGCTTTCAGTAGCAAAAACAAGCTGGGTGGTATACACTCTCACCCAGAACAAGTTGAAAGCTGCTCCCAGGAGTACTGACCGCCTGACAACTCTGGCATTCCCTGTTCAGGGACTCAAGCTTACTTCCGCAAACAGAGAACGTCCTCTGGATGCAACGGTCAGCTGTATGCAGTGAGGAGACCCTGGTGTGCCCAGAAGTGGTGAAGGCCTAAGAGCTATGAACAGGCACTAACAGTGTCTAAGACGAAAAGATTGGTTTTCTAACACACAATTTTTGTGGTAATGTGGATTACCACATTTGTAAGCATTTTGAGAATGTTAAAGACATGAAAAAATTAGAACTACTGATGGTGATGTAAAAGAGATGTGATCAAATGATTTAAAATAAAAACTTTTATAATTTTAAGAAATTATCCTACATCTGGGATATTCCCAATATCAGCAAGTAAAACTGAAATAAGAGTTGGATGTCAACTGAATAAACAAAGTACACTAAATATTTATTATTTAATGATCACTACAGTTTTTCACTTCATATAGGGCATCTTTATTTGGCCTGGTTTAGCTGATTTTTGCTTGTTTCAAGGGAGTGTGGGAAAGCAGTTCCTAATATTTAAAAGGAATCTGGATATACTGCCTTCACCTAAAAACTGGACTTTGGGGACACAAATTATTTTATCTCTAAGATCTTCTTCCAGATGCTATATTTTCTAATTGTATAAACAGAATGAAAAATAGATAGTATTATGGAGTCAAAATATTCTCCCAAGAGTTTAAATTTTTGAAAAAAATTCTGAGGAAAAAGAATAACAAAAAGAGTATCTATTTAAGGGACATGACCAATTACTATTAATAAAGAAGGACTGATAATGAAATATTTCTTCACACATTTATCTAAAAGGAAAATGAGAGCAAGGAGAGTGGTGAGCACCTGGTTATCTTTTTGATTCTTATTCTAAAGACAATATTGCCAGCATTCAGCATCTGCTCTTCAGCTAATACTTCAAGGAGCTGAATAAATTCCATTCTAGCTGATAAATCCACTCAAAAGAAAGGCTGATGTCAAATGTGAGCAAGCTGTGTGCTGCAGTGGAAAAGCACAACCATTGGAAGTAGAAGATGTGAAGCCTGGTTCTGGTTCTACCATTTCATCATCTTAATCCTCCCAGTCTTTTATTCAATAAAGACAGTAATACCACTCACCACATAGCACTCGTGTGACAGTCAAAAGACATAGTGTGTGTGAAACAGCTTGGAAGCTGCAACGTGATCTGTTTCTTCCATTGTGCATAAGCCTGTGGTTCAGAACTCTCCTATTTAGTCCTAGAGACCATGTGGTCTGTAATAAGAAGCAAAGTGGAAATCTGCAGAAATGGCCCTTGTTTGATTGACAGCATTCTCCCCATTCTTAACCTAAATTTTCCATCAAAAGAATAACATCATAAGAACAATGATTTTTCAGTCTTCAGAGTCAAGAACTTAACGGGTAACACTGCAGTTTTCCCCATGTTCAAGTATGCTTACGACTCATGCCCTTTTCTTATCAAAGTTGTCCTACTCAGCCTATAAATTACATAATCACTACAGAGTGCTAATAACCAAGTAGCAGTCATTAGTGAGTGGTCATTTATGTAGTCATTAGCAAGAAACTATCCAATGTTCTCTGGAGAAGGAAATGGCAACCCACTCCAGTATTCTTGCCTAGAGAATTCCATGGACAGGGGAGCCTGGAGGGCTACAGTCCATGAGGTCGCAAAGAGTCAGACATGACTGAGCGACTGACATATCCAATGCTCTGCTACATGAGGTACTACCAGCCCTCTCCCCCTACCAGTTCCTTGTTGGAATGGTTGATGCAGCTAATAAAGTAACAAGTGAATCACTGGATTCATTTCTAGAAAAGTTGGAATACTATGACTAAGGTGTCTCACTGGAGTAAAAGTCCAGTTCCTTCTTTCTCCATAGAAATAGAGTTTAGCTAGTTCAGGGCTGCCAACCAGGGACTATACTTCCTCATTCTCTGTGCCACGTGTCACCATTGGCTGAGTTCTGATGAACAGCGTGTTTGAAGGGGTGATGGGCGGCACTTCCAGGGCTGGCTTAGAATCATGCATATACCCCCAAATCTCCCTGTATATCTCACAGTAACTCAGCTTTGCTCATTCTGATGACAATCATCAAGGGACAGAAGCGTCTGCTCTACATCAGTCATCTCAGTGAAGTGAGAGAGACACTTGCTTGTTAGGCCATTCTGGGTTTTGGTCTTTTTGTTACAACACCCCCACTTCCCTATAACTAGTAGAGAGAGCTTTGCGACTGGACACCTTTGGAAATACAGTGCAGTTCTATGGCAGTGGAAGGCAGCCAGGCGGCTGGAGAGAGAAAGACACTGCACGGCCTCCTCCCTGGCCCTCCTCGCTTCCGTGCCCTGCTTCTCCATCACATGAGTGCCACGGTCAGGAAACAACGCAATGAGAGCCCCACCTCACTTTTACTTGAAAACAGTTCTTCCCCACAATAATTCAAAAGAAATCTCTCAGATTTCCTACTGATGATTCACACGCACCACCACCACCAACAACAACTCAACTCCATCTTTCACTGCCTTTCGTCCCCTGCTACCAAAGAGACAGAACACTGACTGGCATGGTTGTCGAAGGGCCACATTAAACCCTGGTTGACAGAAGCAGGTAAATAAAAGCCACACACCATTAAAGGAGACATAGTAGGTTGAAGAAGATGAGAGAAAGTGAACAACCAGAGCAGATAGCTCCCACAGAAGCAGAAAAGTCAAATAAGAAGAGATATACCATAATTCAAAGGGGAAAACAAATGGGAAAAAAAAAAGAATGAAATACTATACCTGAAAGATAAAATAGGAGATCAAAAGTATAATCAAGTAATAGAAATGTCAAAACAAAAATGAGAATGAGGATAGAGAAAGTTGAAATCAAAATGATAATGGATGAAAACTTCCTGCATTTAAAGACCCCACCAATTCTTGAGCATAACTAATTTCTTAATGCATCCTGAGACATCTCTTGATGAGCATTCTCAAATGTGAATTAAAACTCTTAAAAATATACTGGACTCCAGTGTGGGATGTTGAGAGTAGAGGAGGTTGAGGTGGTAATGGGGGTATATTAGAACCCCTATGTATTTTCTGCTTAGTTTTGTTATAAACCTAAAGTTGCTATTTAAAAAAGTTTATAAAAATATATATGCAAAGATTATTTCCAAAGTAATGATAACTCTGCAAATATTGAATTTCTTATCTGTAACTCTGGAACATAGAAAATACTGAAATAAATTTAAGGCAATGAGAGAAAAGTATATGGTTGAAGAATCCCACACTCAGCAGCCAAGATACCATTCTTCTACAAGAGAAAAAACAATGTGACTTTCAGGGCTTACAGATTACATACACAACTAAGTACTTATCTATGGAGCATACTTGAGGAGGTACTCCAGTGAAATAAAAATGAATTCAATTATAGAATCCCAAGCTGGGGGAATAAGAAATAAAAGAGAAAATAGTGGTGAGCAATGACTCTTGCATTTTTATAATAAATTTAAATTGATGATAATATGAGTAGAAATTAATGTTTAATTGACAACTGAGGATTTTAAGAACCAAAGATATTGTAAGGTAAAATGTTATAATAGCTTAGAATTAAAAGTCTAGATTATCTGAGGAAAACGCTGGAGTTGGCAGAAGGAAAGTATGTAACATGAGGAAATAGAGAAGCAAAAATATTTCAAAGTCTTACTGGGTAGATGAGAGGAAGTGGTAAGTAAAATGACCCAGAGAGTACAGATATGTATCTGAGAGTTAAAAACAGGAAGGTAACCAATAAGAAAGTAAAAAACATAACTTCTTAGTGAAAGGAGGGCACAAAAGAGTATTTTAAAAGCATAAAGTAGGAGAAAAGTTATTGAAGATGATGTATAACCTAGTCAAACAAGAAAATGTAAAGAAAGAAAAAATAACAAAGTGAAACTAAGAATAAATATAAACTGATACACAAAAAAGTATAATTTAGGGTATCTTCAAACCAGGAACCCTGGACCAAATAACCATGAACAGGCTGAACACTGCTATCAAAATCTATGACCCTCAGTTTGACTTAGAAGCAAAGTTCAAATTGGAATACCAGAAGATAAACAGAGGAAGGGTCTCACCAGCATACAGCACATGCTTAATCAAAATCATGACTGGAAAAACATAACAGTCACTTAAATAAAAGCTGTTTACAGAAATATGTCTAAAACAAAGTGGTTTTTTTCCAATAGCTAAAAATAAAGAGACAGATAAATATATATCAAATAAATGCCAGAAAAAAGAGGACTGTGGCATTATCAATACAACACAAAACAGAATTCAAGTTTAAAGAACTAATGGCCTAAAGACTTTATAATAATAAACATAAATCTCCAACACACTGATGTAGATACAAAGATTTCACTTACTAAATAATAGAGTAACAAAATCCAGAAGCCAAATATTTGATAAAACTGATGAATTTGTGCAGTATTTTTAGAGTAATGAGTACAGAGGCAATGACTGTGTTTTCCTAACAGCTGAAACTAAGAACCAGGAATTTGGTTTCCTTTGCTTATGAGACCATGTTGTTTCATCCAGTTCAACTGTTAATTAGCACACAGGATTCAGACAAGACATTGGTCTAGAAATGAATGAAGTTCAGGGAGTAAAAGATTAACAGAAGTTTTAAAAACATTTCTTCTGTTTAACTTCTACCTCAAAGACCCTGAAAATTGAATTTGATTTGCCATAATTATAATAGTAGGGAATCCAATGAACATATAAAGGTGTTAATAAAAAGTGATGAAGTATCTGAAAACTGAAAAGATATCCAATTATTGTTCAATAGTTCTTATTAACTATACAAATGATCTCAAGCATGTTGTATCATATTGGAGTCTCTACCAACAGGGAATTCTTGCATTTAGTATATTAAGTATCTATCCCTAAAAACCAGTGATTAAACCTAGAACCACACACTGACACATAATACACTGAACTAATGCAACAAGAGGCATGCTCATGAATCAATAGAATGAGAAATCACTTAAGCCTGGGGTTCACAGCTATATAGGAAGGCTTATATGGGTAACTAACTGTTAATGAGCTTGTTCGGTACAGTACAAAGAGCTACTTTATTCTTTCTACCTTTGCCCCTTCAATAAGTCTCTGGAATCTAGTTCTTTCTAGCCTTTATACCTCATCTTATTCACAGAGTAGTCTCATCTCACTTCAATAATTAAAATTCCCAGTGCAATTTTGTGTAGTATCATGCCTCTACTTTTAATTAAATATAAACACATTTCTTCACTCAGCTCAGGTCTGCCTAAGGAATGGGAAGGAAGTGTGGTGAAAAACATAACAATAATAGTAAGCACATTTTCTGGCAATATAGTTGTGAAGCTAAAGAACCCCATATTACACTCTTCCCCTATAGTTGGGAGTGGGAGGTAAGTGCAGATACATCAAACACACCAAAAATCCTCCCCAGTGGAATCCTCTCCTGATACTCCTCAAAGTCTACTCATTCCTAGGGTCAAGGCAGAGGACTTGTAACATTGGTAACCTGATTCACAGGCTCTTAACTCATCCTAGTTAACTTACTTTAGATTGTGTCTTTGCATGACAACTTCACATCAACTGTATGTTTCTCGGTCTTTAATATCTCAGTTGAAACTGAAGGGGAAAAAAAGAGTCCTGCTTTAACACTAAAAAGAAAAGATGAAAGAGAAATAAAATAGCTCATTTGGGAAGGCAATGAGATATGTTACAAAAAGTGAGACAGCAAGACTTTTAAGAGCCAGTGAGAAAGTGAGTAGAGCATGTTTAGCAAAGCTGCTTCAAATCTATAATCTCTGAAACTTCTGTTCAAGGCTAGAAAACCAGATGAAAGGAATGTAAAATGTTTAATGAATCAGAAACAAGGTAGAAGACAACTACATCAATCTCATGAAGTCATGAGATCATGTAGTCAATCTCATCAATTAGTCATGTAATTATTCACTCAATAGACATTTATTGAATATCTACTGTATTTGGCAGAGGAAATACAGAAATAAAAATGGTATAACCTTACTTCCCATAGAGAGTTGCCCATCTTATGACAGAGAAAGACATCCAATAAGGGACACGTACAAGCAAAATGGAGTGAAACAAGACAGAGTCTTGGTGATTAGATGAGGAGATGAGATTATCAGTACCAAATTAAACAAACCAAGAAGAAATTGCATCTTAAATAAATAATTGAAAAACTCAAGTGACATTTTAGTGAGTTCCTAGAATGGAATAGTCAAATTGAAGACTCCATTTATCTTTCAGTTTTCTGTTAGCCTGCTAAATTTGGTTGGTGTTTTTTCCATAAATGAGAAGCTGCAAAAATGCTAGATATATTTAACAAGAGAAAGTGATAAACCTAAGAACTTTATTAGCCCACTTGTTTATGGATAATCCAACCTGGAAAAATACTAACAGTTTCCTTTTAAGAAGCAAAATGCTCCATTTAAAACAAACATGAGATTAACAAAGTAATGTCTGGATCAGAAAGAATTATATGTATGAATTCAATCCAGGGGAACAGGGTTTCCAAAGGTCAATGGAGGTCATAGG
The DNA here is from genome assembly GCA_917880005.1 of Nanger dama. Lineage (NCBI taxonomy): Eukaryota > Metazoa > Chordata > Mammalia > Artiodactyla > Bovidae > Nanger > Nanger dama. The sequence continues at coordinate 100,468,813 of CAKJTW010000001.1, forward strand.
TTTTCTATAGAGGAAGCCATTTGGCAACATGCAACTAGCAGCAAAGTTGACAAAGTTACCACAACAAGCACCAGAGACAGAATGGCATCAGTGAGCCCTGACCCTCAGGGATCCATAGATGAGTTACCGTTCACAGCGTTCCCGTGGGTAAACTGGATGGGCTCATACCACGTAACCAGAATTGAGGGAGAATGGGCTAAGAGAATGCATAAGCAGACCCGGTGGCAGATATGGAGGTTATGGATGGGCTCAACAGTAAGGGGTCTACCTCACCAAGGCTACTGCAAGTGCCCAACAACCAAAAATAGAGATCAAGGCTGAGCCACCACTGTGAAACTACCCCTCAAGGAGACCAGTCAACCACTTGGTAAAAAACAACAAGCAATTCATTTTGACAAGAATCAACGTTTACACCAGATGTGGATTTAGCTTTCCCACATGCAATAACTTGATTTAGCTCAAGAATCTGAAATCATCTGGGGTCTGATTTGTCATCCTAGGATCCTGCATATATCATCCTGACTGAGAGGTCCATTCTTTTCAGCTAAAGAGCTGCCACTATGAATCCATGATCACAGATTCTCCAGGCCTGCAGTTCATCACATGACCCATAAACAACTGCCTCCCAGAACTTTAGAATGACCTGTGAAAGACTCAACTAAGGGATTAGGTTGCAGATGACATCCTGCATTGCTGGGATGTTGTCCGTCAATATGCTATAAATACTTTAAATCAGTAGACTTTATGTGATGCTGAAAAATAGAGTATTCTAAGTCAAAGCATTAGAAGTAACACATTTCACCATTACTCACAGTCACCCACTTGAGAAACTGTACCACCAGAGGGCATGCTAAGAGGGTGCTGAAACTAAACTTGGGGCTGAGCTACTGTCTGGACATTGGGGGTTTATATGCCAGTATATCAGCAGGAAAAACCAACAAACAACAAAACAACAGGTTACTGTAATAGTAATGTAAATGGATCCTGGTTGCAATGAGATGATTCTACTGTTACATAGCGGAGAAGGGATGATATTTCTGGAACTCAGAAATTTTATTAATTTTACTAGTGCTTCTCAGAGAAGGCGATGGCACCCCAGAGGAGCCTGGTGGGCTGCAGTCCATGGGGTCGCGAAGAGTCAGACACGACTGAGGGACTTCACTTTCACTTTTCACTTTCATGCACTGGAGAAGGAAATGGCAGCCCACTCCAGTGTTCTTGCCTGGAGAATCCCAGGGACGGGGGAGCCTAGTGGGCTGCCGTCTATGGGGTCACACAGAGTCGGACACGACTGAAGCGACTCAGCAGCAGCAGCAGTAGTGCTTCTAAACCCTAAGTAACAAAGGCATGGCAACCAGGGGTTCCAACCACTCACATCAACCTCCATGTCTAAGGTTGTATTTCACAGAAGCAGAGCATGAAACAAGGATTCATCTGAAAAGTTATTTATTGGGGAAATGTTCCTAGGAAAACAAACAGGAGAGTAGATGATATGAGACTGAGAAGGAAGAAGGCCAAACAACAGTATGATATCGAGCAGAGGGTAACATAGAGAAATAATGTTTCCATCCCACAGGACACTCTGGAGACCATGTGGGTGCCATCTCACAGAGGTACTGAGGAGTCAGCACATCGGAGTAGCTACATCCTACTAGTCTCTGGTTAAGAGTTGCCCCTCAGCGATAGAAATCTCCATGTAATTCTGAGTTTCCTTGTCTGTTGGCAAAGTGGGTTCCAGCAGCCTGATGCTAGCCCAGTGCCAAGATGATTTTGGCCCTGGGCTAACTGCTGGACATGAAGCAACACTGAAACTCAGTGTACACACACACACACACACACACACACACACACACACACACTGAAAGGATCCAAGGAGATGTGGACAAGACAGTGGCTATAGTCTATCTGGGTTACCGCACTGGGCCAGCAGCAGAGATCAACAAAAATGACAAGTGAGAGCGTGGAACAATCCAGAATTGGTGATGGAAAAGAGAAATGCTGGAAAAGAGGGAGAATAACAGTGAAATAATAAATCAAACGTGGGACCAAAGTCCTAGCAGAGACTAAGCTTGTCACTTGGCCTTTCAATCTTTGTAAGGTTTTTATAAGAAACTGTGAGCAGTCACTGCCTTGAAACATGGAATCTGAGATGTAGACTGTAGCCAACAGATCCATATTACTTTTCGAATCTTCTCTCTCGGTGTCACCTGGAAAGCTTCCAGCCGCCAGGATCTGCCCCTGCGAGTCTGAGGGCTTCTTCTCGGTCTCTGCAGAGTAGTTCTCACAGGGACAGCAGGCTGGAAGTACCAGGAAAACACCTTTTCTCTTTCTCTTTCTGGCTGGAGACATCCTTCAACCATCTCTGGTTGGGATCATTCTGAAGCAAGAATTTTACACTATCCCACAGAGCTGTGAGGTCAAGCTTCAAGTCTCCACCATGAGAGCTATTTCAATAGTATATCTTCTTTCTAGAAGAGAAGCTTTGCCTCCTTTTCTCACTCCCATACTCCCCTGCTGATGTTTTCTGCCCTTTCCAAATGTACTCCTTGCACTTAGATCCTTGTCTCAGGGGTTGCTTCTGAGGGAATCCAAACTTTAATATCCAGTTCCATGATTATTGGGCCCTTTAAGCACAAGTTTCTCACCTAGGGGCTTTCTTGATATCTCAGTTGGTAAAAAAATCCACCTGCAATGCAGGAGACGCCAGTTCGATTCTTGGGTCGGGAAGATCTGCTGGAGAAGGGATAGGTTACCCACTCCAGTATTCTCAGGCTTCCCTTGTGGCTCAGCTGGTAGAGAATCCACCTGCAATGTGAGAGACCTGCATGCAATCCCTAGTTTGGGAAGATCCTCTGGAGATGGGAAAGGCTACCCACTCCAGTACTATACAGTCCATAGGGTTGCAAAGAGTCCAGACACAACTGAGCGACTTTCACTTTCACTTCTCATCTAGAGCAGGTATATAAAAGCACTGAAACTCTTTGAAGAGTCTTTGAAGACATATAGCAGAGTACTAGGAGTCTTACCTCCTGGAAAGAAGGAGAGGAAAAGGTTGCTCCCCTGTAGCAAAGATAAGCAAAGCTGGACACTAGGGGAAGCGGTAAAGCCAGATTTGAATCTGTAGCATCTATTGCAATGGAGGAAAGTCCAGTGTGAACTGAACCCAACTTTGATTTCTGCAGAAGTTATTGCGTGCTTTAAAGGATGACTGAAAGAGCAGGGAGGGAACTGAGACAGGGGCTCCATAGAGTGGGAAGGAGTTGATCCATGTGAAACCATCCAGATTTGCTAACTGGTGCTTGTGGAAGTTAGGCTTCTCCCTCCCACAAAGGCCCACAAGACTGGGAGTCAGGGGCCCTATCTTCAGGTATTGACTGGAACAAACAGTACATTCTTTTGGCATCCTTGAGTTTTCTCAGGCACACACTTGAAGGAGGACTAGGGTCATCATAGTGATGCAGCCTTGAGCTGTTACAAGATCTACTGGTGTCTGTTCAAGCCTTTATAGGCACCACTAACAGAAATGGCCAAGAGGAGCCTGGCCAGGGTTTGGTTAGGAGAGAGTCCACGTCACCTCTTGACTGCAGAGGGCTGCATTGCTGGGAGGTTGGAATGTGTTTTCTGTAGTTTAGAAGCACCAGACCAGCTGAGAAATCTTAACTGAGCAGTGACAGCTAGTTAGTTCCTTCCTGCAGAGAGAGCAAGCTGACCTCTTCAGAAAAAAGTGCTTTGATGTGTTCCAAGAAACAGCTGTGCACCACACAGTACAGCGAGGTGATACGAGGCAGGTTTTCCCAACAAAACTGTCAGCATAGAAGAGTCATTGTCTCCAGCAGGGAGCATCTGTGGGAGTTGCCCCTGGAAAACCAGGAGCTGAAGAGGGAGCAAAGAGCCAGACAAGTAGGAAGCAGAGAACAGACTCCAAAAGACTGACAATCAAGAGGCTCTCAGAGAAGTCTCCAAAGAATCCACAAAAGGTCAATTTGAAGTATTATCTGGGCCTAGAGAGAATGATAGCAGCTTACAACCCAGGCCTGCAGAAGTCCAGAGTCTCTGCCCTCCTTTTCCATTTCTCCCTCCATTCTGGACATAAAAGGTCAGAAACAGCCCCTTACAAGTAGGAAAATAGCCCAGGAAGAAAGAGAATAGTAACCTACCTTATACTTATCTCTGGAGGGCAGGAAACCCATATTTTGTATGTCTTCTACACACCATAACTTTGACATAGGCTGAGTGTTCTATTTTGAAATTAAAACTTGGTTTTGTGATCTAATGAAACCAGTGGACTTTCCATTGCCTAAGAGAACCTAGAAACCTCCTGGAACGTTATGGGTTGAATTGTGTCCCCAAAAGATAGATTGAAGCCCTAAACCCTGGAGCCTGTGAACATGATCTTATTTGGAAAGAGGAACTTTGCAGATGTAATTAAGTTACGAAGAGGTCCTAATCCAATAAGACTAGTGTCCTTTCACTGTAAGGAGAGGAAAGACACATGAAGACAGAGACACAGGATCAATGGCCACGTGGCGGCAGAAGCAGAGATTGGAGCAATGCATCTACAAGTCATGAAATTAAAAGACACTTGTTTCTTGGAAGAAAAGCTATGACAAACCTAAACAGCATATTAAAAAACAGAGGCATTACTTTACCAACAAAAGTCCATAGATTCAAAGCTATGGCTTCTCCAGTAGTCATGTATGGATGTAAGAGTTGGACCACAAAGAAAGCTGAGCACCAAAGAATTGATGCTTTTGAACTGTGGTGTCAGACAAGAATCTTGACAGTCCCTTGGACAACCTCAGATATGCAGATGACACCACCCTTATGGCAGAAAGTGAAGAGGAACTAAAAAGCCTCTTGATGAAAGTGAAAGAGGAGAGTGAAAAGGTTGGCTTAAAGCTCAACATTCAAAAACGAAGATCACAGCATCTGGTCCCATCACTTCATGGGAAATAGATGGGGAAACAGTGGAAACAGTGTCAGACTTTATTTTGGGGGCTCCAAAATGACTGCAGATGGTGATTGTGTAAGACCTCGCGGCCTTTTCTCAGGACCTGTCGCTCCAAAGACCACAATGGCTCGAATTCGATGCAATAAGCAAGAGGATTTATTAGGCCGGCGCGCGGGGTTCAGTCTCCTCGGGAGGAGTGAACCCTGAACACCAACCGAGAGGGATTTTTATACAGAAAAATCACAGGCAGGTGGGAATGTGGTCAGGGTATAGGGAACAATGCGATAGGAAGGGCCACAGGTGGGGTGGTGACATTTGATTGGTGGGAAAGGTTTGCAGGTAATTAAGTTGAAACAGTTGGCTGACCACCCTGCGGCGTTTGGTCAAAGAGGAAATGCATTCTTGGGAGGGGGTTTCTTACACAAAGGAAACTAAGTCACAAGTCATCAGGTAAGAATCAGTCAGGGGGCTCTGAGTCATCAGGTAAGGGGAAAGCTATTTTCCATGAGGCATGGCCTGCCTCTGGACTTAAATTTTTAACCTAAGTTCTTCATTCCCTCTTCTTCTTGTTCATTATTTCAATCCTGAAATCATAGATCGAGGTCTCCTTGGGGGAATTGTTGCATATTGCTGCTTCAGCATAAGCACTTGAACAGTACTTACGCGTTCCCTGATAAAGGAGACCAATCGATTGAGAATGCAGGGCCTTATTGTCAAAAGGAGAAATAAGATAATTATTGGCCCCGTCAGAGTGGATATTAGGGTGGCAGGAGTCAGGTGGTGTTATGGTGGAGCTAGACCACACGACCTTTTCTGCCTGCGAAATTACTTGCCAAGTCAATTGTTGGGGCAAATATGGGTTTTGGTTGGATCCACTCACAGTCAGGGAGTTTAGGTAGAGGGTGATCAGGCATCCGGTGATCGACAAAGCTTGAGCCTTAAAGGGTGAGATGTGCAGTGAGCCTTCCATTGAGGCGTCGGTTCTGGTGCAGCTTTAACGTGGGAGGCGTGGATCCAGGATGAGATTCCGTCAACCTTGATGGCAGTGGGGGTCGTAAGCAGGACAATGTAGGGTCCTTTTCACCTGGGCTCTAGATTATGTTGCCGATGTCGACGAACGTAGACGGAGTCTCCCACCTGGAACGGATGGGCCTCTTCTGGGGTACCGGGTTGGTAGGCTGCAGCAAGCTGAGTCCACACCTCTTTCTGAACCAGCTGGAGTCCCTTTAGCCTAGCACACAGATCATGATTGTTAAAGTTTTGGGGGTCGAATCCCTCTCTAAGTGTCAATATGGGGGGGCGCCCCATACAGGATTTCAAAGGGAGTGAGTCCAAAGTGAGAGGATGTGTTTCTCACTCGGAACAGAGCCAGAGGAAGGAGCACCGTCCAATCAGTACCGCCAGTCTCTAAGGACAATTTAGTTAGGGTCTCTTTTAGAGTTCTATTCATTCTTTCTACCTGTCCTGAACTCTGGGGTATGTATGCACAATGTAATTTCCAGTCGGTCCCCAGAAACTTAGCTAACTCCTGGCTTATTTGGGCAGTAAAAGCCGGCCCATTATCTGACCCTAACATCTTTGGCGCTCCGAAGCGCGGAAAAATTTCTTCTAGAATTTTTTAGCTACTATAAGGGCACTTTCATTTTTGGTGGGGAATGCTTCTACCCAACCTGAGAAGGTATCTACAAAGACCAGTAGATATTTATTGCCGTACCGCGCAGGACGTACCTCAGTGAAGTCTACTTCCCAATAAGTCCCCGGCCGGTCTCCGCGTAGCCGTTTACCTTGACCCGTCCTGTTCCGGCCGGCATTTACCTCTTGGCAGGGTTTATAGTTCAGGACCACTTGTTCAGCCAATTTGGAAAGTCCCAGCACCTTATATCCTGCTTTAGTTAAAAGAGAGACTAATCTTTTAGCTTCTAAGTGAGTCCAGTCATGCATTTGTTTTAACATTTCTCTAGCCTCCTCTTCCATCATAGTCTGTTCTTTTTGCTGCGGGGAGGAACTACTTTCATCATTTGAGCATATCACCAGCAGTCCCGATGGTTTATCTTTTGTCACCGCCTCTCGCGCGGTTCGATCAGCCATATTGTTGCCCTTTGTTACCAGAGATTGGTCTTTTTGATGTCCAGGAGAGTGAATTATACTGCCACTATTCGCAAGCAATTTGGCCAACCGGCAGCCACAGGGTCCAGTTTCTTTGACAGATATGCCACAGGCCGGTTCCATGGTCCCAGTTTTTGAGTGAGGACCCCTTTAGCAATGCCATTATTTTCAGCCACATAGAGATGAAATGGCTTGTTCACATCTGGGAGTCCCAGGGCAGGAGCTGACAACAAGGCACGCTTAATGTTGTCAAAAGCCTTTTGCTCACTTTCTCCCCCAGATGAAGGGTGTACTGCCCTTCGTCAGGGGGTACAAGGGAGAGGCCATCTCTGCAAACCCCGGGATCCAGAGCCTGCAGAACCCCGCAGTTCCCAGGAACTCCCTGACCTGCCGATGGTTCCTGGGGGCTGGTATTCTGGCCACTGCCTCTTTCCTGGCTTCCGAGAGCCATCGCCTCCCGTCTCTGAGTTGATACCCCAGGTAACTGACCTGCTGCCGGCAGATCTGGGCCTTCTTGGCAGAGGCGCGGTAACCGAGAGATCCAAGCTCGATTAGTAAGGTCTCAGTCCCCTTCCAGCATTCTTCTTTAGTGTCCGCGGCTAGGAGCAAGTCATCTACATATTGGAGCAAAGTTACCTGGGGGTTGGTGGCACGGAAATGCGCGAGGTCCTGGTGGAGGGCTTCGTCGAAGATGGTTGGCGAGTTTTTGAACCCTTGTGGCAGTCTAGTCCACGTTAGCTGTCCGGAGAGTCCTGTTAGGGGGTCCTTCCACTCAAAGGCGAAAATAGGCTGGCTAATGGGGCTAAGTTGTAGGCAGAAGAAGGCATCTTTGAAGTCTAAGACAGTATACCACTTCCGGCTGGGGGGAAGTGTACTCAACAGGTTGTAGGGGTTGGGCACCGTTGGGTGTAAGTCGGACACCCGCTTGTTGACTTCTCTCAGGTCCTGTACAGGCCGGTATTCACCCGTCCCAGGCTTCCGGACCGGAAGCAACGGGGTGTTCCAGGCCGATTGGCACCTTATTAAAATTCCCAGGTCAAGGAACCTTTGAATATGTGGGCAAATTCCGTCTCGAGCCTCCTTACTCATCGGGTACTGGCGGACAGAGATGGGGGTGGAGGAGGCCTTGATTTCCACCACCACTGGGGGCTGGCGGACGGCCATTCCCATGCCCGAAACTTCAGCCCAGGCTAGAGGGGTCTTAGCCATCCAGTTCTGCATATTTATGGTTTCAGGGGAAGGGCTCTCATACAGTCTGTAGTCATCCTCTAGCCTCAGGGTCAAGACCTGTAATGGCCTTCCTTCCCCGTCTGTCACCGTGGTGCCCTCGGTGTGAAAATGGATCTGAGCCCCCACTTTCGTGAGCAAGTCCCGTCCCAGTAGGGGGTAAGGGCATTCAGGGATCACAAGGAACGAGTGGGATACCCGGCCCACGCCGAGGTCCACTGTTCTTCGGGTAGTCCATGGGTATTGTCAATACCCTGTAGCGCCCTGTACCCATGCCCTTTTTGTAGACAGCGTCCCTCCTGACTGTAATAGGACGGAGTGTTGGGCTCCCGTGTCTACCAGAAACTGTACAGGCTTCCCCTCCACCTTATCAGCTTCTTTGATCAGATCTTGAAGAGAGAATCCCTGTAACCCATCTAATCTCTGCAACTTTCTTTTAATGTCTAAAGCTGACTGATCAATGAAAGCCATGGCCACTGTAGCCCTATGTTCCTCAGATGTGGGATCATAGGGAGTAAATCTCTTGAATGCCTCCATCAATCTGTCTAGGAATACAGTAGGTGACTCAGTAGGCCCTTGAGTCACTTCTCCTACCTTAGCCAAATTGGTGGGGCGCCTTGCTGCCCCTCGGAGACCCGCCACCAGAGCCTGGCGATAGACCCTCAGGTGCTCCCTACCTGCTGGGGAATTGTAGTCCCAATTAGGTCTCGTCAGCGGGAAGCCAGCGTCTATCTCATTAGGAAGCGCTGTGGGATGTCCGTTGCGGGCCTCCAACAGTACTCGCTGTCTTTCTTCTGTAGTGAGCAAGGTCTGCAACAATTGCTGACAATCATCCCAAGTGGGCTGATGTGAGAAAACAAGAGATTCTATCAAAGAGGTCAGCGCCTGGGGGTTATCAGAAAAAGAGGGGTTGTTATTTTTCCAGTTGTAAAGGTCAGAGACAGAAAATGGCCAGTATTGGAGTGGCCGAATCCCGTGGTCATCGGGGGGCCCATTCTCTCGAAGGGGAAGAGCGGTGGAGTCCGGGGTAGCAGCTCTACGGCTACGCGTCCCTGCTGCCGGGCCCATCTCCTCCCCTGCTCTTGGTTGTTCAGGCAGGGCCGGTGGCGGGACCAGTGCTGGCGGATGTGGTTGGGGAGAATCTAGAAGTAAGAGATCAGTCTGCGTGTCTGGGTATATTTTTCCGACAGGGGCTTTTATCTCTTTTTTTTTGCCATGGATTTTAAGGCAAAAATTCCTGTAACAGGCTCCGGCAGCTTTCCTGTGGGGAAAACAAAAGGTCGGACCCACGCTGGGGGTGAACAGATTAGGTCTTCCCAAACAATAATATATGGCACTTGGTCCGGGTGTCCAGTAGCGTTAGCAGGTCCAGGGGTGAAAATTACAGTTTTACCCTGTTTAACCTGTTCTAAAGAAAATGATCCTTCCGGCGGCCAGCCGGTGTTAAAGCTGGGCCAATCTACTGCACACAAGCTCCGCCATTTCCCTTTTTCACTGCCATTGAAAGATCATGGGCCCGATTTTTCACTTCTGTCCAATGATCTATTGTCAGAGACAAAGGGGTCGTTACAGTCTGTCCCATCGTCGGTTTGTCACAAAAACAAACAAGAAAGAAAACAAACACAGAACAAGACGAGTAGAATTTACCGAAGTGGCGGAAGAATTAGACAAAAGCGGCTGCTGTAAATTTCTGCCCTCGGCAAGTCTTTTTAAACAGACGAGCTTCCCAGCTCCACAGATACAGACTTCAGATGGAGGGGGGTCGTCACGACCCCTCTCCCAGGTTGGCGTCCCAGGCGTCCCCGGAACACGCCACAGATACAGATGCGCGAGCACAGAACCTTGCCTTAGCAGCTAGAGGAAATCAGGAGGGAAAAAGAAGGAATACTGAGGATAGCCACCGAAAATCCTACCGGGAAGGGTGGCGGCCAGACAGGTGGACTTGTGGTGTGCTTTTAGATCACTTATGTGCCTATATTGTTGCACGGAAGTTTTCTTGCTGGGGGTGGGCGCCCTAGCGGCCTCTAGCCCATTCCGTGATCCCCTTATCCTGTCACGGGAGTCTTCTAGTGGCAGGCACCCTAGCGGCTTTTAGATGCCTGACCCGTGCCCACGATAATATTAGGCCGTATCCTCATATAAGAAAGACAGGGAAGTTTCACTCAGCCGGGCGGTAGTTACTGGGGCTCACCTGTCGTAAGGCCTTCAAAGTCCACCAGGGAGTAGCCCTGGCCGGGACTAATCAGTTGCCCTACAACCGTTCGCCTATTCACTGAAACTTCCGAAGGATAAAATCAAGCAATCAAGAGAGAGAGAGAAAAGTGACACAATACGGATTTAACACAGAGCAGACTTATCACGGGCCCACACAGACTCACACAGAAACATAGAATCGCTCGAGCGTACCTCCGAATCCAAAAGCCAAAGGGTCTGAGTGAGCGAGGCGTATCCCGGACGAGCTCCCAAATGTAAGACCTCGCGGCCTTTTCTCAGGACCTGTCGCTCCAAAGACCACAATGGCTCGAATTCGATGCAATAAGCAAGAGGATTTATTAGGCCGGCGCGCCGGGGTTCAGTCTCCTCGGGAGGAGTGAACCCCGAACACCAACCGAGAGGGATTTTTATACAGAAAAATCACAGGCAGGTGGGAATGTGGTCAGGGTATAGGGAACAATGCGATAGGAAGGGCCACAGGTGGGGTGGTGACATTTGATTGGTGGGAAAGGTTTGCAGGTAATTAAGTTGAAACAGTTGGCTGACCACCGTGCGGCGTTTGGTCAAAGAGGAAATGCATTCTTGGGAGGGGTTTCTTACACAAAGGAAACTAAGTCACAAGTCATCAGATAAGAATCAGTCAGGGGGCTCTGAGTCATCAGGTAAGGGGAAAGCTATTTTCCATGAGGCATGGCCTGCCTCCGGACTTAAATTTTTAACCTAAGTTCTTCAATTGCAGCCATGAAATTAAAAGATGCTTACTTCTTGGAAGGAAAGTTATGACCAATCTAGACAGCATATTCAAAAGCAGAGACATTACTTTGCCAACAAAGGACCACCTAGTCAAGGCTATGGCTTTTCCAGTGGTCATGTATGGATGTGAGAGTTGGACTGTGAAGAAAGCTGAGCACCGAAGAACTGATGCTTTTGAACTGTGGTGTTGGAAAAGACTCTTGAGCGTCCCTTGGACTGAAAGGATATCAAACCAGTCCATTCTAAAGGAGATTAATCCTGGGTGTTCTTTGGAAGGAATGATGCTAAAGCTGAAACTCCATTACTTTGGCCACCTCATGCGAAGAGTTGACTCATTGGAAAAGACTGATGCTGGGAGGGATTGGGGGCAGGAGGAAAAGGAGACGACAGAGGATGAGATGGCTGGATGGCATCACTGACTTGATGGACATGAATTTGAGCAAGCTTTGGGAGTTGGTGATAAACAGGAAGCCTGGCATGCTGTAATCCATGGAGTTGCGAAGAGATGGACACAACTGAGCGACTGAACTGAACTGATCTGATCTACAAGCTAACAATGCTAAGAATTACCAGCAAAGCACCAGAAGCTAGGAAGAGGGACAACCTTGCTGTTTCCAGAGTGAGCATGGCCCTGCCAAAACCTTGATTTTGACCTCCAGAGCCATGAGACAGTAAATTTTTGTTATGCTAAGCACTTGGTCTGTGATACTTCGTTAGGGCAGCTCTAGGAAACTAACAGAGCTTGCAATAATTTTCATACATTTTGTTGTTGTTGTTTAGTTGCTAAGTCATGTTGTACTCATCTGCAACCCTGTGAACAGTAGCTCGCCAGGCTCCTCTGTACATGGGATTTCCCAGGCAAGAATACTGGAGTGGGTTGCCACACCCTTCTCCAGGGGATCCTCCCCACCCAGGGGTGGAACCTGTATCTCCTGCATTGGTATGCAAATTTTTTACCAATGAGCCACCAGGGAAGCCTTCATACCACAGTAGGAGCAAAACACCCCACACTAAACACATGTTAAAAGGACAATGGGGACAATTTGAAATTAAAATTAACAAAATTTCATGTATAACCACATCAAAAATTTTTTGAAATAATTTTGCAAAAAAGGTAGAAGACTTACACACTGAAAACTTACAAAACATTGTTGAAATAATTTAAAATATTTCTAAATAAATGGAAGCAAACCTCAAATTGAGGAACTGGAAAGACTTAACATGGTTAAGATTGTACTATTCCCCGAATTTTATACACTTTTTTTCTATATATCTACAAATTTCTATACATTTCATGCCATCCTTATCAAATCCCTGGCTGACTTTCTTTTTGCATAAATTGAAAAATTTATCCTAAAATTCTTATGGAAATACAAGGGACACAGAAGAGTGAAAACAATCTTGAGAAAGAAGAACAAAGTTAGAGCATTTGTACTTTCTGATTTCAATGCTGACTACAAAGCTACAGAAGTCAGGACAGTATAGTACTGACATCAGGACAGACACATAAATCAACAGGATAAAATTAAGCACAGAAATAAACCTTTACATCTATGGGCAGGACGTGAAATGAGAACTTCCAGATGTACAAACTGGGTTTCTAAGAGGCAGAGGAATCAGAAATCAAATTGCCAACATTTGTTGGATCATAGAGAAAGCAAGAGAATTCCAGAAAAATATCTTCTTCTGCTTCACTGACTACACTAAAAGCTTTGACTGTATGTATCACAACAACTTTTGGGAAAGTCTTAAACAGATGTGAATCCCAGACCACCTTACCTGTCTTCTGAGAAACCTGGATGCAGGTCATGAAGCAATAGTTAGAACTAGATATGGAACAACTGACTGGTTCAAAATTGGGAAAGGAGTATGCCAAAGCTGTATATTGTCACCCTTCTTATTTAACTTATATGCAGAGTACATGCATGTGTCTCTTCAGTCTTGTCTGACTCTTTGCAACACTTTGTAAGCCCATCAGGCACCTCTGTCCATGGGATTCTCCAGGCAAAAATATGGAGTGGGTTGCCATGTTCTCCTGCAAGTTTACAGCATGTGAATGCCAGGCTGGATGAATCACAAACTGGAATCAAGACTGCTGGGAGAAATAACAACCTTATATATGCAGATGATATCATATCACTCTAATAGCAGAAAGTGAGGAGGAACTAAAGAACCTCTTGATGAGGGTGAAAGAGAAGAGTGAAAAAGCTGGCTTAAAACTCAACATTCAAAAAACTAAGATCATGGCATCCAGTCACATCATTCCATGGCAAATAGAAGGGAAAAGTGGGAGCAGTAACAGATTTTATTCTTCTGGGCTCCCAAATTACTGTGGATGGTGACTGCAGCCATAAAATTAAGACATTAACTCGTTGGAAGGAAAGCTATGACAAACCTAGACAGCATATGAAAGAGCAGAGACCTCACTTTGCTCACAAAGGTCTGTATAGTCAAAACTATGGTTTTCCAGTAGTCATGGATGTGAGAGTCTATGGATGTGAGAGTTGGACCATAAAGAAGGCTGAGCACCAAAGAACAGATACTTTTGAATTCTGGTGCTGGAGAACACTCCTGAGAGTCCCTTGGACTGCAAGGAGATCAAACCAGTCAATCCTAAAGGAAATCAACCCTGAATATTCACTGAAAGGACTGATGCTGAAGTTCCAACACTTTGGCCACCTGATGGGAAGACTCATTGGAAAAGACTCTGATGCTGGGAAAGATTGAAGGCAAAAGAAGTGGGTGGCAGAGGATGAGATAGTTAGAGAGCATCACTGACTTAATGAACATGAATATGAGCAAACTTCATGAGATAGTAGAGGACAGTGGAGTCTGATGAGCTGCAGTCCTTGAGGTTGCAAAGAGTTGGACAAGACTTAGCGACTGAACAACAATCATTGACAAGAGCACCAAGACAATTCAATCAAGAAAAAATCATTATTAGGTAGAACATTCCAGTCATGAGATTTGCTCATGGTTAGGCAGAAAGAGGCTTTTCCTTTACAGCAAGAAAATAACAAGGCTAAATCAGGTGTGAGGGTGGGATGACCGAGGCTGCTCTGAACAGACAACAGATCAGAAAATGTTTTACCTTAAAGACAGACTATTAACCAGAGAGATCCATAAGAGGATGGCTCAGGCTGAGTGTGGGTCAAAGTTCAAGGGCCTAGGGTAAGAACAGAAACTTCTCAAAGTTTAGTTAATAAGCATCTCATCCTCATTAATCGATAGGGATAAAATACTTCAGCTAATCATATATGAAGGTGCTAAAAATTAATTAATAGAAACCTCAATTAAATAGGGCTTACCCGGTGGCTCAGACAGTGAAGAATCCGCCTGCCAATGCAGGAGATGCAAACTCGATCCCTGGGTCCAGAAAATCCCCTGGAGAAAAAAATGGAAACCCACTTCATATTCTTGCCTGGAGAATCCCATGGACACAGGCACCTGGCAGGCAATAGTCCATGGAGTCACAAAGGGTCAGACAGGACTGAGCAACTAGCACTTTCTCTTTCAATTAAAGAGTTGGAAAACCAGGTGGGGGAACTCGCCCACCCTGCAACAAAAGTAGAGCCCAAAGGAAGAACACAGACTCCTCTTTTTCCTCTTTACTATTCACCCACCCAACTTTCCTGGCACCGCCTCTCTCTACTATCGCCCACCCAAGGTTCCCTCTTCCTCCTTTTGAAAGCAGCACCCTCCTTTCCCTTTCCTCGGGAGGCTTGCACAGGACTCATCACGGTTGCGGACTCTGTACTGCAGTTCTCCGCGAATCCCAAATAAACCCATCCTTGCTGGAGAAACATCTGTAAGTCTTATTTCTTTCAGGTCAACAAAATAAGAATGAAAATTTGGAGGGTCTGTATCTGGCCTTGTTCTAGGTAAGTGGACATCCCCAAAGCTTACCTAAGTTGTAGGGGAAGGGTCATTCTTTATTTCCAAGAACATTTCCCAGAACACAAAAGGAGAGAGGAGCTTCCTATGTTACTGTTTTCTAGCAGCACAGGTAATTCTAGGAGTTCGTAGTAATTTCATCAGTGTTATCACTTACACTACAAAAATTACTTGCTTTCAGTTGGCCAGCAAAGGGGAGAAGGGCAAAATTTTATAGAATTCTGAGACTTAGAGACCCCAAGGGAAGATGTTAACCAGGGGAAAGAATGAACAAGCAATGAGTGCAAAGCAGGCCAGAGAATTCAGATGTGAGAGTCCCTAACACGCTAAACAAGTCAGAGAACCCCCAGATTGCTAAGAGGGGCCAATCCAGTTTCAATATACTAAAATAGAGAAATGCCTACCAACTATTGCATATTGAAGAACAGGCTGTCAACCTGATTTTCAGAGTTAGATCAGGAAGGCGAGGCTGCCAGTAACCAAGTTATTACTTAAAGGGCTAACGGGCTGATCATCAATGCTAAGTCTGATTACCTCTCACCCCAAGGATGAGAAATGAGGGGGGAAATAAGAAATGTGAAAAATGCTAAACATAACAGCAAGGAACACTGCCCTAAAGACACAGATGAAAATGAAAATGTCTGTGAAAATGACTTTCTTCAAGAAAAATATGAAAAATATTTCTAATGAAAGATTTGCCTGGTATTCTTGATGTTTTTCAAAAGCAGGTTTTAATAAAATTCAAGAAGCTTGGCCTTAAGGACTATATAAGAAAAAAGTCATAGATAAAAGTAGAATCGCATGAAAAAGAAAAAGAGAGAATTTAAAATTCAAAGACAGTTTAAATGTCCACTGAAGGCTAAAGAGACAAAAACACAGCCTAAAATTGAATTGCATGAGAAGAAAAAACACAGAACTCAGGACATAAACAGAAAATAATAAACATAAGAAATGATTTTAAGCTAGAAAGTATAGGTGTTCAAGCAAAGAATGATATTCAGAGACATAATAAAATTTTTCTCACCTAAAATAAGTCTTCAAATCAAAAAGCTCACTGGATTCCAGGAAATTTTTGTGATTATAAAAGCACCACACTTGGACCTAACCTGGTAATTTTTTATTTAAACATTAATTTTGTTTTAATCCTGAAATCCTTGAGGCAGAAAGAAGTAAATAAAAAATCATGAGATAGAGAAATAATAAACAAAATTGAGAATAAGAAAGGGAATGGGTGATACAAATGAGAATTTTGGTATGGTTAAAGATTTATCTTTTTGTGTTTTTACAAGAACAAAATGCACAGTGGCATGATAACAAACTTGAAAATTCTAATATAACAGATATTTTGATAGGAAAGAATAAAACTGTTAAAACTGACCCAAGTAGAGGAAAATAAATTATGGAAAAAAGTGAAATATAGTAATGTACCTTAAAATTTCCAAACAAAGCTCTGAGTATAAATAGTAATTTAAACAAGTTCTTTTAAATTTTTGAGTAGTAGAAAATTCTAAAAAATGTAATCACTTCTGGAGCCTAGAAAATTATGGAAAACTGCTCAATTTATTTTCTCACCGAACCTAATACCACATACATATTCACACATACCAACAATAGATGAATTTCATTGTAAATAAACAGTTAATATTAAGGTATGATCTTTTCATTGCAGTTTTTTCTAGAAGCTCTGAAACAATAAACAGAAAACAAAATTAACTGCTATACCCTTCAGCAAAGAGGATACAATTATCAGAAATAAAGGGGAAAAGTTGGTGTATAAGCACATTTATAACATTATTATTAACAATAAAAATAAAAATTGGAACCAACCTAACCTTTTCAAAAAAACTTTCTATTTTGTATTGGGGTATAGCTGATCAACAAGGCTGCGATAATTTCAGGTGAATACCAAAGGGATTCAGCCATATGTATATATGCATCAATCTCCCCCAAACTCCCCTCCCATTCAGGCTGCCACATAACATTGAGCAGCGTTTCATGTGATATACACTAGGTCCTTGTTGGTTATCCATTTTAAATACAGGCTTCCCTGGTGGCTCAGAGGTTAAAGCGTCTGCCTGCAATGCAGAAGACATGGGATCGATCCCTGGGTCGGGAAGATCCCCTGGAGAAGGAAATGGCAGCCCATTCCACTGTTCTTGCCTGGAGAATCCCAGGGACTGGGGAGCCTGGTGGGCTGTGTCTATGGGGTCGCACAGAGTCAAACATGACTGAAGCGACCTAGCAGCAGCAGCAGTAACAATGTAGGAGGATTCTCTTCTCTCCACACCCTTTCCAGCATTTATTGTTTGTGGGTTCTTTGATGATAGCAATTCTGGCAAGTGAGAAGTGATACTTCATTGCAGTTTTGATTTGCATTTCTCTAATATTTAGCAATTAAAGAGGTTCAAGAGAGAGAGGATATATGTATACTTACGGCTTATGCATGTTGTTATAGAGCAGAAACCAACACAACACTGTAAAGCTATTATCCTCCAATTAAAAATAAATCTTTTTAAAGTACAGTAATCTAGCCTGAATTAATTGCATGTAATACCAGCTCTGTGGAACTGGAAAAAAAAAGGAATAATAAGCTACAAGTTGACCTATGACTTTATGATGACAGTACAGATATTTTCACAAAGCCATACACATAGGACAACCTGACCCAAAGCAATTACCTTGCCAGTCTCCACTCCTCTAACTGCACAAAACTCCCACTGGGTTACCTTTTATGCCAATATCTTAAGTTCAAATTGAACGTATTTCTCATTTGTTATTCAAATCCATTTCCTCCAACTATGTTTATCCAGCTCTTAATAGTAATCTATTAATTAATATAAAAGTGAGATAAAGTGTTTGCAATTTTATCTATCCCAAGGAGTCAGCGTTTTAAACAATGATAAGTTCATTTGTTCATAGAAATATTGTAAAAGGCAAAGTTTTAACCAATATATATGAAGATATGGGATCCTTTCCAGCTAAATTACCATAGACACACACACACATGATTTTAAAGTAACAGACTTAGTAAATCAGATGTAGATGATAGTGAAGTGCCAGTTCAAACCCCCTTTTCTGAGCTAGTGGCCTCATCTCTAACCACCCTGGTAAAGGCTGGCTCCTAAAGGCTCACAGCCGCACCTTCCTGTAGTGAATTGCCCTCTGGAGAAGACTCTTGAGAGTCCCTCGGACCACAAGAAGATCCAACCAGTCCATCCTAAAGGAGACCAGTCCTGGGTGTTCATTGGAAGGACTGATGTTGAACCTGAAACTCCAGTACTTTGGCTGCCTGATGTGAAGAGCTGACTCATTTGAAAAGACCCTGATGCTGGGAAAGACTGAGGGCAGGAGGAGAAGGAGATGACAGAGAATGAGATGGTTTGATGGCATCACTGACTCAATGGACATGAGTTTGGGTGGATTCCGGGAGGTGGTGATGGATAGGGGAGGCCTGGCGTGCTGCGGTTCATGGGGTCGCAAAGAGTCCAGTGTGACTGAACTGAACTGAACTGAACTGAACTGAAAGGGAACTAAGGAAAGGTATGTCCCCACTCACCATTCAGCCTCACATGCAAACCCACAGCGATGAGTAATGACACACCAGCTCCACAGCCTCAAGAGGAGGGCTGGGGGATGAAGTTCACTCTTTAACTCAACCTCTGTAGGCCAGGCCCACACTGGGCTTTACCTCTCCCCCTCTGTTCTGCTTCATTCACTCCCTTCGAAGGTTTTCCTCAACACTACCACTCCCTCAACAAAACACTTGTGCCTGAATATCAGGCTCTGCTTCTAGGAACAAAACTTAAAGTAGTATACCTGGTTTTTTGAAAATAACTTGACATTTAGTTCCAGTAATTCCTGAACTGACTCATTTAATAAAAACATCATCTCCATTTGTCAATTAAAATAAACAAATGAAGGCAAAAATAGAAGAAAGGATGAGAGATGCATGCTTCAATTTCTGTGATTGTTTTGATCTTTTTATTTAGGTAATTAAACCCATTCCTTGATGAAAGTGAAAGAGTGAAAAAGTTGGCTTAAAGTTCAACATTCAGAAAACGAAGATCATGGCATCTGGTCCCATCACTTCATGGCAAATAGATGGGGAAACAGTGGAAACAGTGTCAGACTTTATTTGGGGGCGGGCTCCAAAAATCACTGCAGATGGTGACTGCAGCCATGAAATTAAAAGATGCTTACTCCTTGGAAGGAAAGTTATGACCAACATAGATAGTATATTCAAAAGCAGAGACATTACTTTGCCAACAAAGGTCTGTCTAGTCAAGGCTATGGTTTTTCCAGTGGTTATGTATGGATGTGAGAGTTGGACTGTGAAAAAAGCTGGCGCCGAAGAATTGATGCTTTTGAACTGTGGTGTTGGAAAAGACTCTTGAGAGTCCCTTGGACTGCAAGGAGATCCAACCAGTCCATTCTTAAGGAAATCAGCCCTGGGTGTTCTTTGGAAGGACTGATGCTAAAGCTGAAACTCCAATAATTTGGCCACCTCATGCGAAGAGCTGACTCATTGGAAAAGCCTGTGAAGCTGGGAGGGATTGAGGACAGGAGGAGAAGTGGACAACTGAGGATAAGATGGCTGGATGGCATCACCAACTCGATGGAGGTGAGTTTGAGTGAACTCTGGGAGATGGTGATGGACAGAGAGGCCTGGCATGCTGTGATTCATAGGGTTGCAAAGAGTGGGACACAACTGAGTGACTGAACTGAACTGAGTCGCAAAGATGATGCTTCAGTCCAACATTATTCATAACCTTCTTGGTTATTTATTCTTTGGTTTTTTTCACAAGTCACCTTCATCCAAAAGCCTGCTTTTATTATTAAACTGACCGTAGACCTATTTTTTACAATATTTATCTGTGAATATAAATCTACTCTTTTGCTGGACCACATCTAAGTTTGCTGGTAAAATTCATATGTTATATATATGGCATAAACCCACTACATAACAATCACTAAGATACTCACTGAAGTACTATAATATTTGATTAGAAAATATCAGTGAAAACAGAGCAAGAATGTGTATGTATGATCTCCTCGGGAGAAAAATAACTCCAGCATTTAGATTAGAAACGCATGTGCAAGCTTCAATATTTTCAGAAATACATTCACCCGTTTTCAGCTTCTTTATTAATGAGCAAATAAAGCATCCTGACACGGAAAACATAAAGGTAACAGATCTGAAAACAAGACGCGCCGCGTGAGCACTTTTTCTTTGCGATGCCAGAGCCGAGTCTGCAGAGAAGAAAGGAGGCTTGTAATGAGACATAAGCAGTTGTGAGAAAAGACACCACGGGCAGTTTCCTGACAGAAGCCTGAGATTTAATCACCCGAAGCAGCTTCTGCAGCCGCTGCCGAGGCGCGCTGGCTTCGCCGTCAGGGAGCAGGATGCCTGTCAAGCCCGCAGTGAAACAAACGAATCGGTGCCAACGCGCTGCCTGCGGACAACGGATGATGCTCACGCGCCGTTTATATCCCTTCCGCACATTTTGATCGTGTGTTGTGTTATCTACAGAAAATACTGAGCCTGTATATCACTACAAAGGGACAGTGAGGGAGAAAAGATGGTTATTAAACCTGTGAAAAGGGAGAGAAGGGGAAAGCTTCTTTGGAATTTATTTAAGCTACTGAGCAGAATGCTATTGCTAAGCAAAGCTGAGATTCATTTGAATCATAACCTCAAAAGCTATTGAGTTTTGGAGGCAGGTAATTAAATTTTTTTATTTGGAAAGAGGGGATGGGGAAATGGGCTAATATATTCTGTGTATTGTAATAGTAACAGCTCCATATGTTGGGAAGTCCTTTAAGCCAGTCAACTCACTCGTACAATTTATATGACCTTGGGTAAGTAGTCTGTGTATAAAGTGGTATAAAAATAGTACCCCCTAGTTCCATAGAGGAGCAAATAAAATAACGTATATAGTATGGAAAAGAAAACAAAAGATAATGTGTACAGAGATCCTAAACAGATTAGTTCCCTTCCCTTCCATGAAGATCAGCTCCCAGATTATCCAGTCTCACCCTGCTTATTGTCTTCCAATTCACTGTTCCATCATAACTGTTCAATTTGTTAGTAAATAATATATAAAATAAAAATAATGACTGTATATCCTAATGCTCACCCCTGCTGGGAGATTGTGAGGCTACACAGAAGCTGAAAGAAGACAAAACATAGTCACGGTGTTGGAAAAAAGGCTAATTAATTATAGAATATTCATTAATTTCAGAAAGGATCTATCTTGATATATTATTGTGCCTAAGGGAGTAGAATTACATGAAATTTGAGGCATGCAAACAGTTATTACAGAAGTTATTGTTTTAGCTCTGGTGAAATTACAAAGTAAAATCATGAGCATAATAATAGCTGTCAAGTACTGAGCTGGCACTGTGTGCCTCCCAGGAGGACTCACAGTGAGGTGAATTGTGCCCTCAGCCACCACCCTCCCCCAAAAGATGTATTCTCAGGACCTGTGAATCTGAGCTTCATTGGAAAGGTGAGGTGAAGTCACTCAGTCGTGTCCGACTCTTTGCGACCCCGTGGACTGTAACCTACTAGGCTTCTCCGTCCATGGGATTCTCCAGGCAAGAATACTGGAGTGGATTGCCATTTCCTTCTCCAGGGGCTCTTCCCTACCCAGGGATCAAACCCGGGTCTCCCGCATTGAAGGCAGACGCTTTAACCTCTGAGCCACCAGGGAAGCCCTTTCTTTGGAAAAGGGGTCTTCAAAGATATAATTAAGGACTTTGAGATGCGATCATCTTGGATGAAGAAAGCCCTAGATACAATGACAGGTGTCCTTATTTTATAAAAGGTAGAGGGAGGTTAGAGACACATGGGGAAGGCCATGTGAAGACAGAGACAGAAATTGGAAAGATGCAGCCAAAGGAATCCTGACAGCCACCAAAACCTGAAGAAGCAAGGAAGTGTTCTCCTCTGGGTTCTCTGGAGGGAGCGTGTCCTTGCCAACACGCTGGTTTTCGAATTCTTGTCTCCAGAACACTGAGAAAATATACTTGTTTTTAAGCCACCAAGTTTATGGTAATTTGTTAGAACAACCATAAGAAACAAATATAATACTTTTAGTATTCTCATAATAACTGTAAATAAATATACTGTCCCATTTTCTATACTAAGAAACTGACTCAAAAAAAAAAAAAAAGTAATTGATTGAGCTAGAGAGAGTGAGCCAGGATTCACACATAGATCTGTCCAGTTTTAAGGGCTTTTTTTAAGAAGTCAATTTTAAGTCAACCTTTTCTTGAAATCATTTCCTTCTTCTGACTTCATAGCAGGAGCTGTCTCTCTTTGGCTTTTTCTTACAATTTGCGAACAATTTCTTAGCAAAAAGTGAGCAAGTTTATGCTAACCATGCATTAAGTTCTCATATGGTTAGTTCATATTATTTTATGTAGAGACTGAGAAGGAGAGAAACATTGAAGACCTGCTTAGTTAGTGAATGAGAACCAAAAAGGCATTCCTGAGGTTGGCTTTTGGCATCTCAGAGTCCAGGGAGACACTGCTGGCTGACTCTGTGTTGTGGATCTAACCTCCTAACTCGTTTATTCATAGTTTCTCAAAGGAGCCTCTGGGTTCCTAGATGATAGGTCCCAAGGATCTGGGGGCTGCCAGGTAATCTTTGAGACGACTCTGACTGGCCCCGCTAGGAACGAGCTGCTGTGCAAAAATAGAGGCTGCCAGGGGGTTTGCCAGGGGTTTTCCTGAAGCAAAGTCAGACCTGCCGATCAGCTCCAGCCCCGGGTACTCACATCCACTTCTATGAGGTCAGTTGTCACAGACTGTTTACAAAACTGAGTATGGAAATGGCTTCCCCATCCTGTCCTCTATAGTATATTCTCTTTACTGTTTTCACTCTCTATTTTTCAAACAGCTTTCTTGAGGTATAATTTACATACAATAAAATTAACCCATTTTAATCCTACATTTCATGTATGTTGGCAATGTACACTGTCACGTTACCACCATGAAAACAGACATCATTTTCACCACCATGAATTTTCTCATACGCTTCTGAGGTCGTTCGCTCTCACCAGGCCCAGCTTCAGGCGTTCATGGTCTGATTCCTCCCGCTAGAGTTCCATCTTTCCGAGAACTTCATATAATGGAATCATAGAGTACATAGTCTTTGTATCTGATTTCTGTCATGAAGCACGGTGTTTCTGAGATTCATTCAAAATCCAAAATCATTTTGTATAGCACAAAATACTATACAGAGGACCTGGTGGGCTGCAGTCCATGGGGTCACTAAGAGTTGGACACGACTGAGCGACTTCACTTTCACTTTTCACTTTCATGCATTGGAGAAGGAGATGGTAACCCACTCCAGTATTCTTGCCTGGAGAATCCCAGGGACAGGGGAGCCTGGTGGGCTGCTGTCTATGGGGTCCCACAGAGTCGGACACAACTGAAGTGACTTAGCAGCAGCAGGAATAATCCTGCTGTCTTGCAAATAATTTTATTTATTTATAACACTTTTCTTTTTTAGTCTCCCTTCTATATCTTCAGAACCATTTTTCTATTTCCTATTCCAAACTGACCAAAAATAAAGTTTAAGGGGTCTATGGCAGTGGTTCTCAATGTAGCTGCCCCTTGGGGCATTTGTGCCAATGCCTAGAAACGTTTTTGACTGTCACAGCTTGAAGATGCTACTGGCATCTCACTATGAACCAAGGGTCTGCTTCACAGCCTACGATGCACAGGAGAGCCCCCACAACAAAAAAGTGTTTAAGGCTTCCTCGGCGGCTCAGTGGTCAAGAATCTGACATGCAATGCAAGGGATGCTGGTTTGGTCCCTGGTTCCAGAAGATTCCACGTGCTGCAGATTAACTAAAGCCACAGAGCACAACTACTGTGGCAGCGCTCTGGAGGGCCCCTGGCCACAACTGCTGAGGCTGGCACAGCCAAGAGGCTGTGCCCTGCACCAAGAGCAGCCAGCACAAGCAGAAGCCCACACACCGCAACTAGAGAAAGCCCACGCACAGCAGCAGAGACCCAGCACAGCCAGTCAATCAGTGAATCCTGGGGAAAAGAGAAATATTCAGCCCAAGATGCCACCAGTGCCAAGACTGAGAAACAAGGCCTAGGGCAGGATCTTACAAAGGGCTTTCCTTGAAACTTATTATTAGGTGGGAATTTTAAATGAAAATGTCTTCATTTCTTTGAGAAAAAAAGAAACACCTAGAATTTAAAGAGTTATTTCTCATTTTTATATAGCTGCTGCTGCTGCTAAGTTGCTTCAGCCGTGTCCGACTCTGTGCGACCCCATAGACGGCAGCCCACCAGGCTCCCCCGTCCCTGGGATTCTCCAGGCAAGAACACTGGAGTGGGTTGCCATTTCCTTCTCCAGTGCATGAAAGTGAAAAGTGAAAGTGAAGTTGCTCAGTCGCATCCGACTCTTCACCATCCCATGGACTGCTGCCCACCAGGCTCCTCCATCCATGGGATTTTCCAGGCAAGAGTACTGGAGTGGGGTGCCATTGCCTTCTCCTTTATATAGCTACTTCTAGTAAAAGTTACATAGGCAACTGTACCTAAATCACTGAATTGATTAGTAATTCTTTTCTGGAAGTTATACACCAAAATCATTTAGCTCATAGCTGAAAACCTTAGTTAAAATGTAAAGGTGTGTCTGATCAGATAGCAGTTGACAAGTCAAACATGAAGTATTTCAGGACTTGGAAGAGGAAGAAATAGGTATTTTGTCCCTGGCCGGCCCTACCTGTCATAACAGTTAACAGTGCTGCACTGTTCTCTTTCCTTTCCCAGGGTCTATTCAGATATCCTGAAATCCATCTATTTCAGGAACTTCTAGGCTTCTCATCAGTTTTCAGGTGGGCAAATGAAACAATCCTCAGCTTGAAGAAATGACCACTTAAGATAGTGACTGAATCATACCTTAGGATAAGCCTACTATGGAAATGAGTTCTGGGAGTATGAAAAGTAATCTGAATTTGGCACAAAACATTTAATTTATTCAACAGACTCATTAGTTTTCAAACCTTTATACAATATTCCACAAAGAGCATGGAATAGAAGCCAGAAATTTTTGAAACTTATTTCAAGCACCAGATTTGGGTTTTATACAAACAGTGCCAAATCTCTGAACCTCTCTCAGCCTGGGCACCCTCCTCTGTGAAGACAGAGGGGACAACAGCTAATTTAGAATTCGTGTAAGGATTAGGTAATATATTGTAGACATAGGGCCTAGTGTGTTGTGTGTCTTTGACAAATATTGATTTCCTTGTTGCTTTTAACTGTCAGCTTCAAACTAAATGGGTTTTTAGAAAAAAGCATTCTCTTCAAAACACAACAAATATTAATATTTATATAATTTACATAAGAATATGTTGCATATATACTGTATATATAAATATGTATAATTTATATCTTATATATAAATGTTTAAATATTATCTATGCAACATATATTTCTTACCTGATATTCATGAAATTTCACAGTTAGATTGATGTGTAGAACAAAGGCAAGTTTCACAAGGCCTGCCGATAGAACTAAATAATTTGCAGAAGAAAAAAACGTCATAAGAGCAATCACTTCTAGCTAGCTTAAGTTATGCATATTTTTGAATTTAACTCATTTGTGATAGTAAGTTAATTTATCAGTCCTTATTACTGAATATGTTCATAATTCATAAAGATATTTCACCCAAAGTGAATCACTAAAAAACCTGACTTAACCATGGGGCTTTCAGTACAAATATGGTATCTTTTTTTTTCTCATGCATTATTCTATCTTTCCCTATATAATTTTTAAAACTTTTAGATTTATAACTCTCTTCTGAGTTGTAAAACCATTTGAGACACCTTTTACTTGCAAGATGTTACCAAAAAAATCATAATTTTCTCATTTAGAATGTATTGTTGTCCCTCAGCATCCATGGGGGATTGGCTTCAGAATGTCCCTCAGTCTCCAGTACCAAGGATGCTCAAGTGCGTTACATAAAATGGCATAATATATTGCATATAGCCTCCACATATCCTCCCATATAATTTAAATTAGCTCCAGATTACTTTTAATACTTAACACAGTGTAAATGCTATGCAGTTCCCTGCAAGCAGCAAGTTCAAGTTTTGTTTTGGGGAGTGTTCCACAATTTTTAAAAGTATTTTTGACCCCTGCGTGTTGAAGGCACAGATGCACAATCAGCAGACACAGAGAGCCAGCTGTAAATGCAAATTTGCACTTTGCGGGGAAGTGGAATACTTCTATGTTTCTATACTATCCTTGCAAATTAAAGGAAAAGGGAAGGACGGAAGAAAGAAAAGGAGGCCAGGAGAGAAGGAAAGAGAGAGGGAAAGGAAAAATATGCATTCCTTCACATGAAGCATCCGTAGCAATGAAACATCTATGGCGTGGTCAAACGGTGCCCTTGCCTTCCTGGTGCTTGCATCCCCTTGATCTCTGAGCTTATGCCCCACAGAAAGTGGCTAATGTGCATGGTGCTAACCATGTAATGACATGGAGAGATCTTGTTTCTCTCTCTTGGAAGAAGAAAATGGAAACAGATGTCTTTCTTTATACAAGGATTCCCAAAGGGAATTACATCACTAATGAGGACAGGAGAACCTGGAAGAAAAAAAGCCTGTGCCCAGAGGCAAAGTGGAGTTGGACCTTTATTTGAAGGTCCCTGAGGAAACTAAACTCTCTGTTGGAACAAAGAGAAGGCCACTCTTCTGTAGAGAATATCTTTTCCAAATTTGTTTCTCAAGCTACGGATTGCAAATGTGTTTTTAGCTTTTTAGTTTAAATAGGACTGCTGTTTCTTGATTGGAAAGATGTCCTCATATGAGGGCATCTTACCATGCCCTTCTAGGAATCTGTTTCAAGGATTTTCTTATCTTTTAAAGAGCTATGCAACACTATCATGTTAAATTGAACTGGGTATTGAATTTAAAAAAATAAGATAGGGAGAGTACTTGAATGAAACAGAGAAATGGACAACTAGAATAAAGAATGTAGCTGTAAACTCATATACAATTACTTATATTTATCATATTGAAAAATATCATTGATGTGATTTACATTAACACAAATCTAACCCTGCTCTTCTTTTTCAATTGCTTTTCATAATAAACTCTGTACTATTATACAAAGGATCACTGTATTACCTGTGTCCTTAACATCTATGTGACATCATTTTTCACTGCTCCACATCTGCCCTAAATACTCAAGCAATTTTAAATGACTTAGCGACTGAAAAAACAGCAATAACAACAGTAATTTTAAATCACCTGTTGTTCCCGGACAAATCTCCAGGCATTTGCCAGTGCCTCTGCCTGGTATATACCCTTTCCCCATCACCAGCTAAAAAACAAATGATCTGCTTTTACGATTCAGTTTTCACCTTTCACAGGAGATCTTCCTGGACTCTGCCCAGCTGACTGGACCTCCTATTTCTCTGCACAACATTTTTACTCTGCCTATAACTCTATTATGTACATCAATATATCATAATTGTCAGTATGATCAGTGATTCCCAACAGGATCAGAAACACCACATTATGAGGGCAGAAACTGTCCTTTCATCATCGTGAGCACCTGTTAAACGTTCTGAACCTGAGTGAATACATGGCTAGGTAAATGAATGAATGAATCACTTGGCTATGAATAGAAAAAGAGAAACATTCTTATGAGTCTTAACACAACTAAAAGTCAAAATCAGAATAGGATTAACATTGTTCATTAGTCAAAATTAAATAAATGTAAACTCAACGTCCTAGGACTCAACCCTATCAATGCAGACAGGGTTGAGGTATGTTTTCTAAGTCTGTGAATCTGTTTCTGTTTTGTAAATAAGTTAATTTGTGTCATTTTTTTAGACTCCACATGGAAGTGATATATATTTGTCTTTCTCTGACTTAACCTCATTTAGTATGATAATTTCTAGGTCCATCCATCTGCTGCAAGTGGCATTATTTCATTCTTTTTCATAGCAGAGTAACAGTCCATTGTATATATGTGCCACATCATCTTTGACCATTTATCTGTCGATGAACATTTAGGTTGTTTCCATGCCTTGACTACTGTAAATAGTGCTCCAGTGGACACTGGGGTCCATGTATGGTCTCAAAGTATGGTGTTCTCCGGATATATGTCCAGGAGTAGGATTGCTGGCTCATATGGTAGTTCTATTTTTAGTTATTTATGAAAACTTCATATTATTCTCCACCGTGGCTGTAGCAATTTGCATTCCCACCAACAATGTAGGAGAGTTCCCTCGACAAGCTTTTTGACTATGTGCAGCATATTTTTCCTAGCCTTTCATTCCTCATCTGTAAAACAGACATGATACTATCTCTCCATTAACATGATATCTCTCCATTACATAATAATGGTGTTATAAATGATAACCTATTCAAAGTTTGAGAAATTCTAATTCACACAAGCTCGTACATTCTGGGAGCATGAAAAAAAATAGATAAAAGAAATCTTCTGTCTTTTTCTTCTTTTCTTCCTTTCCATGCCCCCAAGTGCAATAAACGTTATCTGTTTTTCTATATTCTTCTACCTATAATCCTATACTAACATGTAAATTATACATCCTGTTCTGGGTCTAACTTTTCATTTTACCATATATTTTAAGGCTCATTCCATACAGCATAGATAGAACTATTTTGTTATCATTTAATGGAGGCATAGCACTCCATATTATGGTGTTTCATAATGCATTTAACTTATGATCTACATGGGCAGTGGTTTCCAATTTTTACTATATCAAAAATTCTTCAGTTAATGAAGTTGATATTTGCACACACATTGGCTATATAAATAGCAAGAACAAATCCCAAAGAAGAATTTCTGAGTAAAAGAATATGTTCATTTTAAATTTTAATAGATATTTTCAAGTATTTCTCCACAGAGTTTTAACCAGCTCACATTCCCATCAATAAAACAGTAAATCTCCTGCCAACACTTTCACTCATTTCATTACTAAAAACTTTGTCAATCTAATTGGCAAAACAAAAAAGTGATTTTGACCAAGTGGGCTTTATCCCAGGGATGCAAGGATTCTTCAATATCTGCAAATCAATCAATGTAATTCATCACATTAACAAACTGAAAAATAAAAATAATATGATTATTTTAATAGATGCAGAAAAAGCCTTTGAAAAATTCAACATCCATTTATGATAAAAACGCTCCAGAAAGCAGGAATAGAAGGAACGTACCTCAACATAATAAAAGCTATATATGACAAACCCACAGCTAACATTATCCTCAATGGTGAAAAACTGAAACCATTTCCCCTAAAGTCAGGAACAAGACAAGGGTGTCCACTCTCACCACTACTATTCAATATCGTACTGGAAGTTTTGGCCACAGCAATCAGAGAAGAAAAAGAAATACAAGGAATCCAAATTGGAAAAGAAGAAGTAAAACTCTCACTGTTTGCAGACGACATGATCCTCTATATAGAAAATCCTAAAGACTCGACCAGAAAACTACTAGAGCTAATCAACGAATATAGTAAAGTTGCAGGATATAAAATCAACACTCAGAAATCTCTTGCATTCCTATACACTAATAATGAGAAAGTAGAAAAAGAAGTCAAGGAAACAATCCCATTCACCATTGCAACGAAAAGAATAAAATACTTAGGAATACACCTACCTAAAGAAACTAAAGACCTATATATCAAAAACTATAAAACACTGATGAAAGAAATCAAAGAGGACACTAATAGATGGAGAAATATACCATGCTCATGGGTTAGAAGAATCAATGTAGTGAAAATGAGTATACTACCCAAAGCAATCTACAGATTCAATGCAATTCCCATCAAGTTACCAGCAGTATTTTTCACAGAACTAGATCAAATAATCTCAAGATTTGTATGGAAATACAAAAACCTCGAATAGCCAAAGCAGTCTTAAAAAGAAGAATGGAACTGGAGGAATCAACTTGCCTGACTTCAGGCTCTACTACAAAGCCACAGTCATTAAGACAGTATGGTACTGGCACAAAGACAGAAATATAGATCAATGGAACAAAATAGAAAGCCCTGAGATAAACCCACACACCTATGGACACCTTATCTTCGACAAAGAAGGCAAGAATATACAATGGAGTAAAGACAGTCTCTTTAACAGGCGGTGCTGGGAAAACTGGTCAACCACTTGTAAAAGAATGAAACTAGATCTCTTTCTAACACCATACACAAAAATAAACTCAAAATGGATTAAAGATCTAAATGTAAGACCAGAAACTATAAAACTCCTAGAGGAGAACATAGGCAAAACACTCTCCGACATAAATCACAGCAGGATCCTCTATGATCCACCTCCCAGTATAATGGAAATAAAAGCAAAAATAAACAAATGGGATCTAATTAAAATTAAAAGCTTCTGCACAACAAAGGAAACTATAAGCAAGGTGAAAAGACAGCCTTCTGAATGGGAGAAAACAAAAGCAAATGAAACAACTGACAAACAACTAATCTCAAAGATATACAAGCAACTTATGCAGCTCAACTCCAGAAAAATAAACGAACCAATAAAAAAATGGGCCAAAGAACTAAATAGGCATTTCTCCAAAGAAGACATACGGATGGCTAACAAACACATGAAAAGATGCTCAACATCACTCATTATCAGAGAAATGCAAATCAAGACCACAATGAGGTATCATTTCACACCAGTCAGAATGGCTGCGATCCAAAAGTCTACAAGCAATAAATGCTGGAGAGGATGTGGAGAAAAGGGAACCCTCTTACACTGCTGGTGGGAATGCAAACTAGTACAGCCACTATGGAAAACAGTGTGAAGATTCCTTAAAAAATTGCAAATAGAACTGCCTTATGACCCAGCAATCCCCCTGCTGGGCATACACACTGAGGAAACCAGAATTGAAAGAGACACATGTACCCCAATGTTCATTGCAGCACTGTTTATAATAGCCAGGACATGGAAACAACCTAGATGTCCATCAGCAGATGAATGGATAAGAAAGCAGTGGTACATATACACAATGGAGTACTACTCAGCCCTTAAAAAAATAAATTCGACTCAGTTCTAATGAGATGGATGAAACTGGAGCCGATTATACAGAGTGAAGTAAGCCAGAAAGAAAAACACCAATACAGTATACTGACACATATATATGGAATTTAGAAGGATAGTAATGAAGACCCTCTATGTGAGACAACAAAAGATACTCAGAGGTATAGAATGGACTTTTGGACTCTGACGGAGAGGGAGAGGGTGGGATGATTTGGGAGAACGGCATTGAAACATGTATACTATCTTGTAAGAATGAAGCGCCAATCTATGTTCGATGCAGGATGCAGGATGCAGGATGCATGGGGCTGGTGCACGGGATGATTCAGGGAGAGGATGTGGGGTGGGAGGTGGGAGGGGGCTTTGGCATTGGGAGATCGTGGACACCTGTGGCTGATTCATGTCAATGTATGGCAAAACAAATACAGTATTGTAATGTAGAATAAAGTATTAAAAAATTAAAAATTAAAAAAAAAAAAAAAGTGTAAAGTTGAATGTCTTGTTTTTTGCTTAAAAATCATTTTTTTCCTATAAAGCCTGGCCATGTTATTTATTCATGTTTCAGTTGCTTTTAATAGATTTATAGTCGCTTTCTATATCTTTTGCAGTTAGGTCTTCCTCATACATTTCCAACTATATTCTCCTAGGTTGCCACTTGTCATTTGACTTGTTTACAGTATTATTTTAATACGTTTTTATGTATTTTATCAACATTTTATGGCTTTAAGATTTTTATATTATTCTCTTCATCTGAAATAACCTTTAATTTTTCAGAAGAAGCTCTTGGTTTTTCTGGAAATGCAGTCATATCTTTCCCAATTGTTGATAATTGTGCATCACCTTTACATTTAGAGACCCTGTGTTAAGGAAATATATCTTACTTAGGAATCTGTGACAATTTAGAATTATTACTGGCTTGTCCTGAGGTAGCAGAGTGAGTCTCTATGGTGGCAAGTGCCATCTTTCTTAATACATCCTAATCTTGTGTTAAGAGGTCACTTACCCACAGAGAATAAGAGAAAGCACTTATCACATAAGATTCATTCAGTTATTCTCTGGGTAAAATTCTTTATGCTATGTTGACAAAACACTTATTTGGGGCCACTCTTCTAGATATGGAAAAAGTTTACCCCTCTGAGACTAGAGAACTTTCACAAATATATCTTTCCTTCTGTAAGGAAACATGAGAAATAAAACCAGCAAAAATTTTCAGTTATGAAAAATACATCAGAGAAAGCTCCAGAATTGCTGGTGGGCTTTATTATGTGGAGCCTGGGAAGGCCAGCAGAAGGATGAGGGGTAAAGTTTTGTCTGACTCTGGTTTTCTCTGAATATGACAAGCTTGTCTGTGGAGGATTGGGTGGTACTGATGAAAACTGTCAGAATACTTATTAAAAGTCACCAGTCAAAACATTTAATATCTTTTCCCTTTGAATTTTTACCAGACAATAGAACTGTATATGCCATTTCTTTGTTCTACTCATATACTAGTTCTAAACATACACCAGATGCTCAAGGGATAATTATAGATTAGCCAGGGATGATGATGTTAATTGTTTAACACTCTCAGTATCTCATATATGTGTGTGCGTGTGTATACATTTATATACATATATATGTGTGAATACATATCAGTATCAGTTCAGTCACTCAGTCATGTCTGACTCTTTGCAACCCCATGGACTGCAGCATCCCAGGCCTCCTTGTCCATCACCAACTCCCAGAGTTTACTCAAACTCATGTCCATTGAGTCAGTGACAACATCCAACCATCTCATCCTCTTTCGTCCCCTTCTTCTCCCACCTTCAATCTTTCCCAGCATCAGGGTCTTTTCCAATGGGTCAGTTCTTCACAACAGGTAGCCAAAGTATTTGAGTTTCAGCTTCAGCATCAGTTCTTCCAATAAATATTCAGGTCTGATTTCTTTTAGGATGGACTAGTGGGATCTCCTTGCAGTCCAAAGGAGTCATAAGAGTCTTCTCCAACATCACAGTTCAAAAGCATCAATTCTTTGGCACTCAGCTTTCTTTATAGTACAACTCTCACATCCATGCATGACTACTGGAAAAACCATAGCTTTGACTAGACGGACTTTCGTTGGCAAAGTAATGCCTCTGCTTTTGAATATGCTGTCTAGGTTGGTCATAACTTTTCTCCCAAGGAGTAAGCGTCTTTTAATTTCATGGCTGCAGTCACCATCTGCAGTGATTTTGGTACATATACATACATATAGTTGCGTATCACATATATATATATGTCTATACATATATTATATACATATATGTTGCAACTGAACATCATGCAAAATATTATCTTGCTCCACACATACCTTTTGGGTCCCATAGATAAAGCCCAATTTATTTGGCTAACAAGGTTAGTGGCAGCATGAAAATTAGAATTCCAGAAATAATCATTCCACTTCTACTGTTAAAGCATTATAATTTGGTTTTTAAAAGGAATTTTTTAAAATTCTCATTTTAAAGAAAATTATATAATATTCCTAGGGTCTAACTCAACTCTTAATTAAGTTTATACATAAGTACAATCCTCTTGATAAGAAGGAAAGAGTAGAGTAAAAAAACTGGCTTGAAACTCAACATTCAAAAACTAGGATCATGGCATCCAGTCCCATCACTTCATCGCAAATTAAAGGGGAAAAAGTGGAAGCATTGACAAATTTTTTTCTTAGGCTCCCAAATCACTGTGGATGTTGACTGCAGCCTTGAAATTAAAAGACACTTGCTCCTTAGAAGGAAAGCTATGACAAACCTAGTGAAAGTCACTCAGTCGTGTCCAACTCTTTGTGACCCCATGGAGTATACAGTCCATGGAATTCTCCTGGCCAGAATACTGAAGTGGGTAGCCTTTCCCTTACTTCTCCAAGGGATCTTCCCAACCCAGGGACTAAACCCAGGTCTCCTGCATTGCAGGTGGATTCTTTACCAGTTGAGCCACAAGGGAAGCCCATGACAAAGCTAGACATCATACTAAAAAGCAAAGACATCACTTTGCCAATAACAGTCCATATAGTCAAAGCTACAGTTTTTCAGTAGTCATGTACAAATGTGAGAGTTGGACCATAAAGAAGGTAGAGTGCTGAAGAACTGATGTTTTCAAATTGTGGTGCTGGGAAAGACTCTTGATAGTCCCTTGGACAGCAAGGAGATCAAACCAGTCAGTCCTAAAGGAAATCAGTCCTTAATATTCATTGGACAGACTGATGCTGAAGCTCTAATACTTTGGCCACCTGATGTACAGAGTCAACTCATTGGAAAAGACTCTGATTTTCCTGATTCTTTTGGGAAAGATTGATGGGAAGGGGGCAGCAGAGGATAAGATGGTTAGATAGCATCACTGACTCAGTGGACGTTCATATGAACAAACTCTGAGAGAGTAAAGGGCTGAAGAGTCTGGTGTGCTGCAGTCCATGTCACAAAGAGCCAGATCTGAGTCAGACCTGAGTCGGACACGACTCAGTGACTGAACAACAAAAATAAGTAGGGATGATCAAAATCTGTATTGTGGATGTTGATATATAAAGCTGTTCTTTGGCATCTTCTATACCTCCTTGGAAATTTGTCAGATTTACAAGTGTTTGCAGAACTTGGCTTGATAATTTTTAAAAACAAAATGTACTTGTGAATTATACTATTTTTGAACCAAATACCTGAAGCCAGATGCAAAGCTGGCATACAATGGTATACAATTGAAACTGTGCAGAAAATTAAAACAGCATAAATATTATAAATAAATGTCTATGCAGGATGCATTTGCAGTTAAGTAGAGAAAGGAATTGGTCCCCTCTCCAAATGTGGTTTGCAAAACAGTTACTGTTACACCTGTCTCTTCCTCTCTCTCCATAACCACAAGGCAAAGTCAACAGGATATGGTTTCTCTGATTGTTCTCTGCCCTGGAAAGGCTCACTGCTTCCGTTCAAACCCAGGCAGCAATGCCCTGACAAATGGCAGCATCAAGAATAGACTGATAGTCCATGAAAATATTTACAAATTTTTTCAAGACAGTGCACAAATAACTGTGATGCAGGGGTGAAACTTTTTGCATCCATAGCTGACTGATTTAGTTGGGCATTTAGGTGGCCTTGGGTTGAAAGAAAATAGACTGAGGAAAAAGAGTATGTTGTCGATTTTAATTATTCCTTTGCCAACCATGCCATGAACAGGAACTATAAAAGTTTATCATCTGATAAATTTCCCCTTTCACTGACTTGTAAAGCCAACTTTAACAGCCATTGTGTTCTAAGCTATTGGCTCCAAACTGTTAGAAAGCAAAGAAAGTGCAGGCAGAGGCATGATGCTTTGCATATGGTACAACCTTTGTGTTCCAGCAACTTCATGTTTGCCCAGAGCCATCCTCAAGTGGTGGTCCATGCTTAATAAACACAGACTGAAAACATCTGTAACTCTGCTCTTAATGCCTGCTATAGACGTGCCCAAGTCCCCTCTGAGTGGGGATCTAAAAAAATGAAAGCTGTTAGTAAATAAAATGGTACAAAAGCAAATCTAAAATTTAATTTAAATGACACTATTTTTACAGTAAGCTGTGCTGTTTTTTTTTTTTTCCATTCATGGTGATAGATGTACATACATAGCTTCATGGACATGCCAAAATATGGGAAACAATACGCCAAGGTTAGGAACTCAGTCATTCCACAAAACTGTTTTGAAAGTCTATAATGATATTAGGCATGATAATATATACCAGGGAAACAATACTGGTAATGTACCTGTAGAATAAAAGACAAAATTAACTAGTTCTCACAATGATGTAATATCATATTTCAATCTAACACAGGTTGATGCTAATTTTTAATTAGAAAGTAATCACAGTGATAATAACCACAATTACCAGTGTTTCCTGACTGATCAGTGACCTAAATATTGTGTTCAGTGAGATATATATTTATATGCTCTATTTCAATCCTTAGGTAACTTCATCCTGCTTCCAAGCAAAGTATGGCAGTCCACAATATTATCCCAAGATAATATAATCTTATTCCCTGACATGGCTCCTAATGCTTCTTGGACCTTTAAGTAGTCACAAAAGTGATTTCTATTTATTCTCCCAAGTTTTCTAGGAAGGGAAAGCTCACAGCCTGCCACTTGCAGTCAGAGGATTTGCCACAGGTAATCTGTATTGCTAGGCTATCACCTCCCACAAAGACAGAGCAAGAGGGAATCAAGACATGAAAGCTGCAATGGGAATTCACGGTTGTATATGGTACGGAGCTCTACATGCCACTCAGGCTGTGAAAGAGATGTGTATCTTCTGCTTAAATGATGAAAAGGAAGAGGAGAGGATGTGTAAGCAGGAAAGAAAAGGAGGACAGCATCCCAAGATAGGTCAAACCCCGAAGGACTGCAGCCGGGTGCTGAAGAAGCGCTTGCCCAGCTAAAATCTAGGGCCATCCCTCATAGACAGGGTTCTGCCAGGCCATCTCCCAGCTGCACTGATCCTGGTGCACGTCAGAGATTAAGCGACGGCTTGCTGAGGTCGGGGCCATCTACAGACGGGAGACACCCCCTGAGTCAGCTCCTCTTGGGGTTCCCCTCTTCAGTGATTCTTAGTTGTCTCAGTGCCCTCCTATCACATCTGTCATCACAGAAACCTACAAGGCTCAAAAGAGGTGCCCATCCCAGCTCTGACAGGACGTGGGTGTGGAGGAGGTTAGCTCAGTAGTGCCCAGCGTGCTCTAGGGGAACAAGTTACTATACTCCCTTGAGAAGCAAAGGGAATAATCCATAATGCCATGAGAATAGTCTAACCTGCCAGAGATTGATGGGGCAAGTAAGAAGTGAAAGCATTAGTCACTCAGTCATATCTGACTCTCTACGACCTCACGGACTATAGTCCTCCAGGCTGCTTTTTCCATGGAATTCTCCAGGCAAGAATACTGGAGTGGGTTGCCATTTCCTACTCTAGGGGATCTTCTCGACCCAGGCGTCGAAGCTTCATCTCCTGTGTCTCCTGCATTGTAGGTGGATTCTTTACATCTGAGCCACCAAGCAAGCCCAACTAAGGAATGGAAAAGGGAAAATACCTTTCTTAAGAGACTGAGACTCTGACTCAGGTTTCCCAGGGCTGGAAAGAAGCTTGACCCTGGATAGCAGTTAAATATTCTGTTCACCCCAGCAGGTAACACTATTTTGTTTACAGGTCTCAAAGCTCAGGGAAATGGCTTTCAAACTGCAGTCCAAAAAGCTTCATTCCAAAAAGCTGTACAGCTCAAAGAAGGGGCCTCCAAGAGCAGCTGTTGAGAAAGGGGCCTTGGGGCTTTCACTCCTGTTCCCAACAGAGCAGCTCCACTCTGTATGTTTTACATATTAGGGTTTCACATTTGGAAGAAATGGCTCAACTCTTACGAATTTTTGAAAGCCCCTGGGTTATGGAAAATGTCACAAAAATTTTTAGAAATGGAAATGTAAACCCCTTGACACACACATTTGTTAATGGGTTCTGCATATCTTTTTGCTCAGAGAATCATTCCAGTGTTCCAAGATCTCATTTATAAGCCACTTGACAGCTGTGAAGAAGCACAAGCTGGAATCAAGATTGCCGGGAGAAATATCAATAACCTCAGACATGCAGATGACACCACGCTTATGGCAGAAAGTGAAGAGGAACTAAAAAGCCTCTTAATGAAAGTGAAAGAGGAAAGTGAAAAAGTTAGCTTAAAGCTCAACATTCAGAAAACGAAGATCATGGCATCTGGTCCCATCACTTCATGGGAAATAGATGGGGAAACAGTGGAAACAGTGTCAGAGTTTGTTTTGGGGGCTCCAAAATCACTGCAGATGGTAATTCAGCCATGAAATTAAAAGATGCTTACTCCTTGAAGGAAAGTTATGACCAACCTAGATAGCATATTCAAAAGCAGAAACATTACTTTGCCAAAAAGGTCCATCTAGTCAAGGCTATGGTTTTTCCAGTGGTCATGTATGGATGCAAGAGTTGGACTGTAAGGAAAGCTGAGCGCCGAACAATTGATGCTTTTGAACTGTGATGTTGGAGAAGACTCTTCAGAGTCCCATGGTCTGCAAGGAGATCTAACCAGTCCATTCTAAAGGAGATCGGTCCTGGGTGTTCTTTGGAAGGAATGATGCTAAAGCTGAAACTCCAGTACTTTGGCCACCTCATGCAAAGAGTTGACTCTTTGGAAAAGATTCTGATGCTGGGAGGGATTGGGGGCAGGAGGAGAAGGGGACAACAGAGGATGAGATGGCTGGATGGCATCACTGACTCAATGGACGTGAGTTTGAGTGAACTCCAGGAGTTAGTGATGGACAGGGAGGCCTGGCATGCTGCAGTTCATGGAGTCGCAAAGAGTCGGACACGACTGAGCGACTGAACTGAACTGAACTGACAGCTGTAGGTTGGTAGCAGTTATATGAACTTACTTGTTCATGCTAAGAGACAGAGAGAGCTGATCCTACTCCTCCAGAAGACTGGAGAAAACCGTGACGTCTGGGGGAACTGTCTCCATTCTGAGAGGTGTGTGTTACACCAGCAATGAGAGCCAACAGAGGGGTGAGGGAAGGTGGGGGTTGATTCAGTGTTTAATGGCAGCCAGTGAGGGTTTGCCTGAACACATAAATATCAGTTTTGAGTCCCTATCGAGATATACTAAAGAGTGTATAACTGTGCTGAGAGTAAAAGGGAACCGTCTCAAGAAGAGAGTTGTGAAGAACAGTAGTGTAAGAATTCAGTTGTGATGAACAAAAATAGGAAAGGATTTGAGTTCAGAACCAGGAATAGCCATTTGATGATAAAGGCAAGAGCATCATCTAAAATGATAGAACTGATGTGAGTTGGGTTCATACAGGATTAAGTCAAGTAATGATAAGTTTATTGTAAAGATAAATGTTCACATGAAGACCAAAGGAATCGCGTGGCAATCTTGGAGCACTTGGTCACAGGGAGAGAAGCTCAGAAACGGAGACTGAGACAGAGGTCTAGGGAAAGAATGGATTTTCTTTATACCTTGGTGGCAGAAGCTAACTGCTTCTCTGCCTGCAAGATATTCAGCTCCTGTTTCCTCTCACAAACTATCAACAAGACCATCCATATCTTTTAGCTTATTTCCTCATGGTCTTTCAGTCCCACGTCTTTGTCTGAATTTTTTTTTTTTCCTTTTTCAACTTCCGCTTCAACTACCCAATCCCATGGTCCATATTTCCAGTTTAAATTCACAAGAGTCTAATTTGCTCAGCTGATCTTTGTTCAGGCAGAGTTTTTAATCTGTCAGATGGCCTCACAGGTAAGGCTATGGGTTAGACAGGTGCCTGCTGCAGCTCAGACGCTCTCAGTGAAGACTGGGGGGTGGGGGTGTTGTGGTAAGGACCATATTCACCCCACTTCTGGAACGACTGAGACCTCCTCCCTTCACAGGGGCTGTGGGTGAGATGGTTCCCCCAAGGGGATTAAGAGCAGGGCCAACTTGTCTAATACAGCCGTGATGAGAAACACAGGGAAACCGGGAAAGGGATTCAAACAGTGGGGGAAGGAAGGGGAAAGGGAGCACAGCACAGTGCCACGTGGGAGAGTACAGAGGGAGCATCAGAGGACCTGCCTCAGAGGGGGAGGGAGAGACAGTCCTGAGCTGGTGAGAATGCAGCTGGAAAGTCAGTCCCATTCACTGATAGATAAGATACACCGGAGATACACAGATACAGAGAAAGCAGGCACTTAAAATACATAGCAGACAGATGCACAGGCGCACACACAGACCAGAGAGGGATAAAGCACAGAACTAGAATTTCAATTTGGTCCTAAAAAAACAGCTAAATTCCTGCAAAACACTGTATCTTCATCACGTGCAGTTGCTTCCATCAGTAGCATCCCATTAATTTAGCACAGGGACCTGAATAAAACTTACAGTATGTGAATATTAAACAGAAGAACGTAAATAAGGAAGATAGATAAATCTACATTAAACACCAAATTTTTGATGAAGATTTTTATAGCAATAAATAATTTACTTTAAAATGAAAGCTATATAGTATTAAAGCGGAGAAGGCAATGGCACCCCACCCCAGTACTCTTGCCTGGAAAATCCCATGGATGGAGGAGCCTGGTGGGCTGCAGTCCATGGGGTCGCTAAGAGTCGGACACGACTGAGCAACTTCACTTTCAACTTTCACTTTTATGCATTGGAGAAGGAAATGGCAACCCACTCCAGTGTTCTTGCCTGGAGAATCCCAGGGATGGGGGAGCCTGGTGGGCTGCCGTCTATGGGGTCACACAGAGTCGGACACGACTGAAGCGACTTAGCAGCAGCAACAGCATAGTATTAAAAAAAGAAAAGCAGAAGTTACGAAAATGAGCAAACACCCAAGTAGAAAGTATATAAGAAATTATACACTTATATAAGAAATTATATAAGAAAGTAATAAGAAATTATAAGCCAAATGTAGTCCACTTACAGAAGAGACTGCCGGTTCCTTCTTCATATCCAGCTTCCCCTTTTACTTTTGACAAGAATTCAAGTTTTGGATGAACATGCTGCTGCCATACTATATAGGATTATAGCTAGCCCTTGTAACTAACTCGTAGCCAATAATACATAAATGGACACACTGTGTTCCACATTCAGGGAGTTCTTTACTGTGAAAGGCATAGCCTGCTTTCTATTAGCTGCAGCATGGATGGATCAGTGACCACCTACCACGTCAGGGGCCCCCCGTGACCACTGGATGATTCACTAGCAGGACCCAGAAATGCTGTTAAACTCATGGAATGGTTTATTACAACAAAAGGACAGAGAAAAGAAGCAACGTAAGAAAAAGGCACAAGGAGGATCGGTCCAAGAGAAACCGACAGGAGTTTCCAGGTGTCGTCTCCCAGAAGAGTTTCATAGACAGCACTTAATTCTCCCAGCAAGGAGGCGTGACAAGTGTCGAGGGCTCCCAAGCAGAGAAGCTCGCCTGAATGTCCATGGTCTTGCTGGGAATTAGTCACCAAGGCCAGGAGCACACACCAATTGACCTGAGCGATACAGCCTCTAGCCCCCACGGAGGCCAAACTGGTGGTGCAGTTCAAACCACATTGTTACCAGAAGTTATGTGCCGTGGTCCAGGGCCTCAGGAGCATTCTTATCAGGTGGGACATTCCAGGGGCTCAGAGGTTGTCGCTGCCCAGAAGCCAGGCAAGGGCCAGTCCTTTCTTTGCTATGCACAGGGTTGAGCCCCCCAAGCGCCCTGAGTCGACCCCTTAAGTAAGGCACAGTGTGCACCCCTCACCCACTGAGAGGCCCTCTCCTGTACACTTACTTCCCATGAGTAGCTTTAGGATGAAGTTATGTAGACAGAAGGCGGGGAAAAGCAGCTGGGTCCACAGCGCCACTGAGTTCCCCTCTAGAACTAGATGACCCAGCCTTTTTCTTCATTTATATCACTAAGAAATATGCATCTATTATTTTATGCTACTATTTGTCAGCCTGTTTTATTACAAACAGCTGAACCTAATTAAACCACCACTGGGCTCTTTTCACAGCTTTAGGCCATTAAAGCACAGCCTCTCCTTTTGCTTATGAGAAACATTTACTTATTCACATTTTATCAAATTCCAAATGACCCAGATCTACTCTAAGCATCTAAGGGGACAGGATTTTTATTAGTAGTCCTCGTTTGTATAGTTAATTCCTACATGATATACACTGTTGGAACTGAAGAACTAAATGACACAGTTGCATGGGATTATGTCTGTCACAGTTTACTTTCTCCTAATCTTTGTTAATGGAGAAGGCAATGGCACCCCACTCCAGTACTCTTGCCTGGAAACTCCCATGGACGGAGGAGCCTGGTGGGCTGCAGTCCATGGGGTCACTAAGAGTCGGACACGACTGAGCGACTTCACTTTCACTTTTTACTTTCATGCATTGGAGAAGGACATGGCAACCTACTCCAGTGTTCTTGCCTGGAGAATCCCAGTGACGGGGGAGCCTGGTGGGCTGCTGTCTATGGGGTTGCACAGAGTTGGACACGACTGAAACGACTTAGCAGCAGCAGCAGCAGCAATCTTTGTTTAAATTGCAATTCCCAGTTTCCAGTCCCTACTCTTATTATCTCCTTTCTTTATCTTTTCTTGTTTCCCACAGCATTTGGGACTTCTAGGATCTGAATATTTGTGTCCCGGCAAAACTCATATGTTGAAAATTCTAGGGCACCGTGTAAAGTACCAGAAGGTGGGCCTTCGGGTGCTTAGGTCACAAGGGTGGTGCCCTCATTAATGGGATTAGTGCTTATAAAAGAGGTTCCAGGGAGATCCCAGCCCCTTACATCATGCGAGGACCCAGCAAGAAGGTGCTGGCTGACAACCAGGAAGGGTGTCAGAGGTCAATCGTGCCCAGAGGTCAACCATGCTGGTACCCTGATCTTGGACTTTCCAACCTCCACTACTGTGACCAGCAAAATCTTATAAGCCACCCACTGTGTGGCATTTTCTTATAGCAGCCCAAATAGGCTATGGCAGTGACCACATGCCACATGATCTGCTTCACTCGTTTATGCACTGTCTCCAGCTCCACTGGAAGGTGGGCCCCTTGAGGGGCAGAGAATTTTGCCTGTTTGTCCACAGTTGTATTTCCAGTATTCAGAAATACGCCCTGCATACAGTAGTCATGCATAAACATCTGTTGGGTGAATGAATGACTACTATATTTGATATGTACTATTTTCTAGTTAATATATAATATAGAAAGTGAAAAAGAAACAACTCAGCAAATACAAAATAAATTTTAAGATTCTACTTCAGTAAGAGATCATCTTCATAAATAAAATAAATGTGTGCTAGACACAGTTACGGTCAGTGGGTTTCAAGTTGTGGTATGATTTTCCTACCTATCTTTAGAGACAGAAAAATGTGGAGCTTTACCAAAGCGGAAACAAATGGTGCACTTAGGGGCATAACACAACTTGACAACAAACATCCAGCAAATTCTTTCATTAAAAATAGTGCCAAGTAATTGAGCTAAAAAATTTTTTTTAATTACAAGAAAAATGAGTTGCAGTGGGTTGGGAATGATATCACAGTTTTAAACATATATTTGGAAAGCTGATTTTTTTCATATAAATTACATAGTAAGTGAAATGACTGTGCACACTCTAACCCAAGACACTTTCCATATTATTCTTTAAGAAATAAAAACAATAGCATTCAAGTGACAGAATATTATGCAAAATAAATACCATTAATAAAAAAGCAAAAATACACTGTTTTGCAAAAATACTTGTCTGGCTAGTCTAAAACACTTCATGAGATAATAGGACAAAATGATGCAATCAACTCCTTTTAAAGTTAACATTTATGTCCAAACAGTGTAATATGGTTTCTTTTATTTAGAAAAGTAGAAGTAGTGGTATTTTTCAAATTTCTATTCTGGTATCGTTAAAACAAATACAATATGTTCCACTGATCTATATTTCTGTCTTTGTGCCAGTACCATATTGTCTTGATTACTGGAGCTTTGAGTATAGTCTGAAGTCAGGCAGGTTGATTCCTCCAGTTCTATTCTTCTATCTCAAGATTGCTTTGGCTATTCGACGTTTTTTGTATTTCCATACAAATTGTGAAATTAT
Source organism: Nanger dama (assembly GCA_917880005.1). NCBI lineage: Eukaryota > Metazoa > Chordata > Mammalia > Artiodactyla > Bovidae > Nanger > Nanger dama. Next base: position 100,512,599 of record CAKJTW010000001.1, read on the forward strand.
TCGTTCTAGTTCTCTAACAATTACCATTGGTAGCTTGATAGGGATTGCATTGAATCTATAGATTTCTTTGGGTAGTATACTCATTTTCACTATATTGATTCTTCCAACCCATGAACATGGTATATTTCTCCATCTATCTGTGTCTTCTTTGATTTCTTTCATCAATGTTTTATAGTTTTCTATATATAGGTCTTTTGTTTCTTTAAGTAGATTTATTCCTAAGTATTTTATTCTTTTTGTTGCACTGAAAAATGGAATTGTTTCCTTACTTCTCTTTCTATTTTCTCTTTGTTAGTGTATAGGAATGCAAGGGATTTCTGTGTGTTGATTTTATATCTTCAACTTTATTATATTCATTGATTAGCTCTAGTAATTTTCTGGTGGTGTCTTTAGGGTTTTCTATGTAGATGATCATGTCATCTGTAAACAGAGAGTTTTATTTATTCTTTTCCAATCTGGATTCCTTTTATTTATTTTTCTTCTCTGACTGCTGTGGCTAAAGCTTCCAAAACTATGTTGAATAGTGGTGGTGAGAGTGGACACCCTTGTCTTGTTCCTGACTTTAGGGGAAATACTTCCAATTTTTCCCCATTGAGGATAATGTTTGCTGTGGGTTTATCACATATGTTTTAACCTATATTATGTTGAGGTATGTTCTTTCTATTCCTGCTTTCTGGAGGGTTTTATCATAAATGAATATTGAAAATAGAAAGCCCAGAGACAAATCCATGTACCTATGGACACCTTATGTTTGACAAAGGAGGCAAGAATATACAATGGAGAAAAGACAATCTCTCTAACAAGTGGTGCTGGCAAAACTCGTCAATCACTTGTAAAAGAATGAACCTAGATCACTTTCTAACACCACACACAAAAATAAACTCAAAATGGATTAAAGATCTAAATGTAAGACCAGAAACTATCAAACTCCTAGAGGAAAACAGGCATAACACTGACATAAATCACAGCAGGATCCTCTATGACCCACCTCCCAGAGTAATGGAAATAAAAGTAAAAATAAACAAATGGGACCTAATAAACTTAAAAGCTTTTGCACAATGAAGGAAACTATAAGCAAGGTGAAAAATAACAGCCTTCAGAATGGGAGAAAGTAATAGCAAATGAAGCAACTGACAAACAACTAATCTCAAAATATACAAGCAGCTCATGCACCTCAATTCCAGAAAAATAAATGACCTAATCAAAAAATGGGCCAAAGAACTAAACAGACATTTCTCCAAAGAAACATACAAATGGCTAACAAACACATGAAAAGATGCTCAACATCACTCATTATCAGAGAAATGCAAATCAAAGCCACAATGAGGTACCATCTCACACCAGTCAGAATGGCTGCTATCAAAAAGTCTACAAACAATAAATGCTGGAGAGGGCGTGGACAAAGGGAGCCCTCTTACATTGTTGGTGAGAATGCAAACTAGTACAGCCACTATGGAGAACAGTGTGGAGATTCCTTTAAAAACTGGAAATAGAACTGCCATCAGTTCAGTTCAGTTGCTCAGTCGTGTCCGACTCTTTGCAACCCCATGAATCGCAGCACGCCAGACCTCCCTGTCCATCACCAACTCCCGGAGTTCACTCAGACTCATGTCCATCCAGTCAGTGATGCCATCCAGCCATCTCATCCTCTGTCGTCCCCTTCTCCTCCTGCCCCCAATCCCTCCCAGCATCAGAATCTTTTCCAATGAGTCAACTCTTGGCATGAGGTAATCCCACTGCTGGGCATACACACCGAGGAAACCAGAATTCAGAGACATGTGCACCCCAATGTTCATCGCAGCACTGTTTACAATAGCCAGGACATGGAAGCAACCTAGATGTCCATCAGCAGATGAATGGATAAGAAAGCTGTGGTACATATTCACAATGGATTATTACTCAGCTATTAAAAAGAACACACTTGAATCAGTTCTAATGAGGTAGATGAAACTGGAGCCTATTACACAGAATGAAGTAAGTCAGAAAGAAAAACACCAATACAGTATATTAACACATATATCTGGAATTTAGAAAGATGGTAACAATGACCCTATTTGTGAGACAGCAAAAGAGACACAGATGTAAAGAAAAGACTTTTGGACTCTGTGGGAGAAGGTGAGGGTGGGATGATTTGAGAGAATAGCATTGAAACATGTATATTATCATATATGAAGCAGATCGCCAGTCCAGGTTCGATGCATGAGACAGGGTGCTCAGGGCCAGTGCACTGGGATGACCCTGAGGGATGGATGGGGAGGGAAGTGGGAGGGGGGTTCAGGATGGGGACACCTGTACACCCCTGGATGATTCATGTCAATGTATGGTAAAACCACTATAATATTGTAAAGTAATTAGCCTCCAATTAAAATAAATTAATTTTTTAAAATATGAAAATAAACAAGTGAAGCACACAGGTAGGATAAACAGTAAAACTGATATACCTGCAAGAATATTAAATGAGTTATGTAAATAGAACAATGAACTCTCCAATAAACTACTTCATATCACAAATATACTACAAAAAGTATGTTTAATAAATGGAAAGGTGTTACATGTACAGATAAAATAGGTGTAATGTTAGAATTTTCATTTTTTTTAAATAAAGACAACTATTTCCTGTTACTTGCTGCTTAAAAATTTTGCATCATTGACATGTTTATAACAATGATGAATTTATTCTGGCAATCTTTATATTATATACTAAATTCACTCATCTCTTGCTTAAGGATTATAAAGTTTCCACACAAAAAATAATTACTGTTTCTCCTCTCTTTAAACAGACTTGATTGTGTGTAACCTTCCAATTCAGAGAGAGCAAAGTTTCTTCTCTAGCTTCCTTTAGACAGCAGGAATTAAAGGCTTAATCCAGTAAAATTCCAATCTGTGTAGAAAATGTACTACCATCCACTCCCACAAGATTACAGATTTTACTGTAATACTTCTTTGCCATATCTGGTGGCTTTTGTCCCTCCTCCCAAAAGCATAAAAAAATTTACAAGTCCTCTAACATAAATTTACACTGCTTTTTTCTTTATAGCATAATGTGCTTAGTAGTTCTTTGGGACCCCATTAGACTGTAGCCCATCAGGCTCCTCTGTTCATGGGATTCTCCAGGCAAGAATACTGGAGTGGGTTGCGATTTCCTCCTGCATGGAATCTTCCTGACCCAGGGGTTAAACTCGAGTCTCCTGCATCTCCTGCGTTGACAGGTGGGTTCTTAACTGCTGAGCCACCAGGGAGCCCTTATAGCATAAATATATCACTAAATAACTCATTGTATATAAAATTATATTAATATTTATAAGTACATAATTTTATTATAAGAAATACAAGTTAAATGATACTATTGAAATCTCAAAATAAATTTTAAAGAAAAACATTCAAGTTTATATAACTTTCTCATTTTGGTATGTTTGTTTTAAACATTTTAATTAAAATGAATTTTTAATTTAAAAGTGCTTTTTGTTACTTAAAAATGTACATGAAATTTTTTCTTTTGTAATCAAATATTCTTTTAAAATACAAGACAATAATCATCCCTTTATAGGATTTCTGAGAACACATTTTGTCTGGGATTGTTTTAATCCTTTAGCAGTCTTTTAAAAATCATGACCCACACTATATTGTGCTGAAATATAATTTATTATTACTTTCTTTCTTGTTGCTGTTCAGTTGCTCAGTCATGCCCAGCTCTTTGTGACGTCATGTGTTGCAGCACAGGGAGCCCTGCAGTTTGCTCAAACTCAAGTCTATTGAGTCAGTGATGTCATCCAACTGTCTCATCTTCTGTCACCCCCTTCTCCTGCTCTCAGTCATTCCAGCGTCAGGGTCTTTTCCAATGAGTTAGCTCTTCACATCAGGTTGCCAAAGTATTGGAGTTTCAGCTTCAGCATCAGTCCTTCCAATGAATATTCAGGATTGATTTCCTTTAGGATTGAATGGTTTGATCTCCTTGCTGTCCAAGGGACTCTCAAGAGACTTCTCCAGGACGACAATTCAAAAGCATCAATTTTTGGTGCTCAGCCTCTTTATGGTCCAACTCTCACATCCATACATGACTACTGGAAAAACCACAGCTTTGAATATATGGACCTTTGTTGGCAACATTATCTCTCTGCTTTTTAATATGCTGTCTAGGATTGTCATAGTTTTTCTTTCAAGGACAAGTGTCTTTTAATTTCATGGCTGCAGTCACCATTCACAGTGATTTTGGAGCACAGGAAAACAAAATCTGTCACTGCTTCCACTTTTTTCCCTTCTATTTTCCATGAAGTGTTGGAACAAGATACCATGATCTTAGCTTTTTGAGTTTTAAGCCAGCTCTTTTCATTCTCCTCTTGCACACTTATCAGGAGGCTCTTTAGTTCCTCTTCCCTTTCTGCCATTAGAGTAGTATTATCTCAATATCTGAGGTTGTTGATATTTATTCCTGGAAATCTTGATCCTTGCTTCTGAATCGTAGTCTGACATTTTGCATGATGTACTCTGCATATAAGTTAAATAAACAGACTGACAATATACAAAGTATTCTTTCCCAGTTTTGAACCAGTCTGTGGTTCCATTCCGGAACCGTGGTTCAAGTCTGGTTCTAACTGACCTGTGTACAGGTGTCTCAGGAGACAAGTAAGGTGGTCTGGTATTCCCATCTCTTTAAGAATTTTTCACATTTTATTGTGATTGACACAGCAGCATGGTCTCTGCTTCTGTTAGGTCCGTACCGCTTCTGTCCTTTATTGAGCCCATCTTTGCCTAAAATATTCCCTTGGTATCTCTAATTTTCTTGAAGAGATCTCTAGTCTTTCCATTCTGTTGTTTTCCTCTATTTCTTTGCATTATTCAATTAAGAAGGCTTTCTTATCTCTCCTTACTATTCTGTGGAACTCTACATTCAGTGGGGTATATCTTTCCCTTTCTCCTTTGCCTTTTGCTTCTCTTCTTTTCTCAGCTATTTGTAAGTCCTCTTCGGACAACCTCTTTGCCTTCTTGCATTTCTTTTTCTTTGGAGTGGTTTTGGTCACTGCCTTCTATATAATGTTATGAACCTCCATCAGGCACTCTGTCTTCCGGACTAACTCCTTTAATACATTAGCCATCTCCACTGTATAAACATAAGGGATTTTATTTAGGTCATACCTGAATGGCCTAATAGTTTTCCCTACTTTCTTAAATTTAAGATGGAATTTTACAATAAGGAGCTCAAGATCTGAGCCACACTCAGCTCCAGGTCTTCTTTTTACTGCCTGTATAGAGCTTATCCATCTTCGGCTGCAAAGAATATAATCAACCTGATTTCCCTCTCAGTAGTGTATAATTTGCACAGTAAGAAATGTGTCTCTGAACCAGACCACCTAACCTGCCTCTTGAGAAACCTGTATGCAGACCAGGATGCAACAGTTAGAACTGGACATGGAACAACAGACAGGTTCCAATTAGGAAAAGGAGTACGTCAAGGCTGTATATTGTCACCTTGCTTATTTAACTTATATGCAGAGTACATCATGAGAAACACTGGACTGGAAGAAACACAAGCTGGAATCAAAATTGCCAGGAGAAATATCAATAACTTCAAATATGCAGATGACACCACCCTTATGGCAGAAAATGAAGAGGAACTAAAAAGCCTCTTGATGAAAGTAAAAGAGGAGAGTGAAAAAATTGGCTTAAAGCTCAACACTCAGAAAACGAAGATCATGGCATCCAGTCTCCTCACTCCATGGGAAATGATGGGGAAACAGTGTCAGACTTTATTTTTGGGGGCTTCAAAATCACTACAGATGGTGATTGCAGCCATAAAATTAAAAGATGCTTACTCCTTGGAAGAAAAGTAGTGACCAACATAGACAGCATATTCAAAAGCAGAGACATTACTTTGCCAGCAAAGATCCGTCTAGTCAAGACTATGGTTTTTCCAGTAGTCATGTATGGATGTGAGAGTTGGACTGTGAAGAAGTCTGAGTGCCAAACAATTGATGCTTTTGAACTGTGGTGTTGGAGAAGACTCTTGAGAGTCCCTTGGACTGCAAGGAGATCCAACCACTGCATTCTGAAGGAGATCAGCCTTGGGATTTCTTTGGAAGGAATGATGCTAAAGCTGAAACTCCAGTACTTTGGCCACCTCATGCGAAGAGTTGACTCATTGGAAAAGACTGTGATGCTGGGAGGGATTGGGGGCAGGAGGAGAAGGGGACGACAGAGGATGAGATGGCTGGATGGCATCGATGACTCGATAGATGTGAGTCTGAGTGAACTCCGGGCATTGGTGATGGACAGGGAGGCCTCACATGCTGCAATTCATGGGGTTGTAAAGAGTTGGACACAACTGAGCAACTGAACTGACTGAATGAACTGAACAAACATTGTATTGCCATTGTCTGGAACATACTAGGTAGACAAGCCTATCATAGTTCCTTGAACTAAATTGCAATACTATTATATTATAGTTATGCCCATTGGTGTGACTATTTCTTCTTTTTTTGTTTGCTATTATGGAAAATTTCAACTAAAATAATGACCTCCATGCTCCCCCTCACTGTGTTTAAAAAATTATCAGTTCATGGCAATCATTTTTATTTATATTCTCATCCACTAACTCTACAATTTTATTTTGAACCAAATCCCTGAATGATATTACTTCCTTTTATAATGTATCAATGCTTCAGTTCAGTTCAGTTCAGTCACTCAGTCATGTCCAACTCTGCGACCCCATGAATTGCAGCACGCCAGGCCTCCCTGTCCATCACCAACTCCCAGAGTTCACTCAGACTCACATCCATCGAGTCAGTGATGCCATCCAGCCATCTCATCCTCTGTTGTTCCCTTCTCTTCCTGCCCCCAATCCCTCCCAGCATCAAAGTCTTTTCCAATGAGTCAACTCTTCACATGAGGTGGCCAAAGTACTGGAGTTTCAGCTTTAGCATCATTCCTTCCAAAGAAATCCCAGGGCTAATCTTCTTCACAATGGACTGGTTGGATCTCCTTGCAGTCCAAGGGACTCTCAAGAGTCTTCTCCAACACCACAGTTCAAAAGCATCAATTCTGTGCTCAGCCTTCTTCACCGGAGAAGGCAGTGGTACTCCACTCCAGTACTTTTGCCTGGAAAATCCCATGGACTGAGGAGCCTGGTAGGCTGCAATCCATGGGGTCGCTAAGAGTTGGACACGACTGAGCAACTTCACTTTCATTTTTCATTTTCATGCATTGGAGAAGGAAACGGCTACCCACTCCAGTGTTCTTGGCCTGGAGAAACCCAGGGACAGGGAGCCTGATGGGCTGCCATCTACGGGGTCGCACAGAGTCGGACATGACTGAAGCGACTTAGCAGCAGCAGTAGCAGCAGCAGCCTTCTTCACAGTCCAACTCACATCCATACATGACCACAGGAAAAACCATAGCCTTGACTAGACAGACTTTAGTCGGCAAAGTGTCTCTACTTTTGAATATACTATCCAGGTTGGTCATAACTTTTATTCCAAGGTGTAAGCGTCTTTTAATTTCATGGCTGCAGTCACCCTCTGCAGTGATTTTGGAGCCCCAAAAATAAAGTCTGACACTGTTTCCACTGTTTCCCCACCTATCTCCCATGAAGTGATGGGCCCGGATGCCATGACCGTTTTCTGAGTGTTGAGCTTTAAGTCAACTTTTTCACTCTCCACTTTCACTTTCAGCAAGAGGCTTTTAGTTCCTCTTCACTTTCTGCCATAAGGGTGGTGTCATCTGCATATCTGAGGTTATTGATATTTCTCCTGCCAATCTTGATTCCAGTTTGTGTTTTTCCAGTCCAGCGTATGCTAAGAATTTTTAAAACATAACCACAGCACCATTATCAAACCAAAAATAATTTAATATTTATTCCTATGTTGTCTCACATATAGGGTCATCATTACTATCTTCTAAATTCCATATATATGTGTCAGTATACTGTATTGGTGTTTCCAATATCCCATCAGTGAGTATGATTATTTCTATTTGCCCCAGACTATATTTAGCAATGCTGCTGTTGCTGCTGCTAAGTCACTTCAGTCATGTCCAATTCTGTGCAACCCATAGACAGTAGCCCACCACGCACCCCCCCATCCCTCCAATTCTCCAGGCAAGGACACTGGAGTGGGTTGCCATTTCCTTCTCCAAAGCATGCATGCATGCTAAGTCATGTCAGTCATGTCTGACTCCGTGCCACTCGATGGACAGCAGCCCACAGTTTCCTCTGTCCACGGGATTCTCCATGCAAGAATACTGGAGTGGGTTGACATTTCCTTCTCCAATATTTAGCAGTATACACTAAGATTTCTACTAGTACACCTAGAAGAAACTCTCAGTTCTAAGAAAGTTTTTAAGTAAAATGTAAAACAAAATATGTCATTAAGGTAGAATATCAGAGTATAGGGAAAATCAGAGTATAGGGAAAAATCAAATTTCATTTGATTTTTTTATGAGATAGCACAAAGAAAATAGTGCTATTTAAATTTGAATTCCCACGGTGTCTCTGTTTTCTTTTGTTTAGAAAAAACTAAAACCCTCACAGAGTGCATGTGCTCTAGACTGTGAGCTCATAACTCTCCATTCTCTGATCAAAGGATAAAATTCTCCTTTGCCTATGAATCTAAATAAATAAATAAACAAAATCATCACAAAATTATTAACCTATAAAAGGCTTCACTGTTATGCTTAAGTACTCCAGGATCAGACTGCTCAGTGGTTATAGAACATTGGTTGGGTCACAGCTATTTCCTCACTTATAAAGATATTAAATATCTCCCATTCAAAACTATTGAGTTAATGAAAACAAAGCATCCAGTGGGGTTCCTGACACTTAATAAATCCTTAGTAAATGATCACAACTTTTTATTGTTGTTGTTTTAAAGAGAAAACACAATTAGGTCTAACTGGTCTATTGTATCCTTTAAAGTTTGCATAGATGCAAAAATGCTTAACAAAATCCTAGCAATCAGAATCCAACAACACATTAAAAAGATCATACACCATGACCAAGTGGGCTTTATCCCAGGGATGCAAGGATTCTTCAATATCTGCAAATCAATCAATGTAATTCACCACATTAACAAATTGAAAAATAAAAGCCATATGATTATCTCAATAGATGCAGAGAAGGCCTTTGACAAAATTCAACATCCATTTATGATAAAAACTCTCCAGAAAGCAGGAATAGAAGCAACATACCTCAACATAATAAAAGCTATATATGACAAACCCACAGCAAACATTATCCTCAATGGTGAAAAATTGAAACCATTTCCCCTAAAGTCAGGAACAAGACAAGGGTGCCCACTCTCACTGCAACTATTCAACATAGTTCTGGAAGTTTTGGGCACAGCAATCAGAGCAGAAAAAGAAATAAAAGGAATCCAAATTGGAAAAGAAGAAGTAAAACTCTGTTTGCAGATGACATGATCCTCTACATAGAAAACCCTAAAGACTCCACCAGAAAATTACTAGAGCTAATCAATGAATATAGTAAAGTTGCAGGATATAAAATCAACACACAGAAATCCCTTGCATTCGTATACACTAATAATGAGAAAGTAGAAAAATAAAGAAACAATTCCATTCACCATTGCAACAAAAAGAATAAAATACTTAGGAATATAGCTACCTAAAGAAACTAAAGACCTATATATAGAATATTATAAAACACTGATGAAAGAAATCAAAGAGGACACTAATATATGGAGAAATATACCATGTTCATGGATTGGAAGAATCAATATAGTGAAAATGAGTATACTACCCAAAGCAATCTACAGATTCAGTGCAATACCTATCAAGCTACCAGTGGTATTTTTCACAGAGCTAGAACAAATAATTTCACAATTTGTATGGAAATACAAAAAACCTCGAATAGCAAAAGCAATCTTGAGAAAGAAGAATGGAACTGGAAGAATCAAACTGCCTGACTTCAGGCTCTACTACAAAGCCACAGACATCAAGACAGTATGGTTCTGGCATAAAGACAGAAATATAGATCAATGGAACAAAATAAAAAGCCCAGAGATCAATCGACACACCTATGGACACCTTATCTTCGACAAAGGAGGCAAGAATATACAATGGATTAAAGACAATCTCTTTAACAAGTGGTGCTGGGAAAACTGGTCAACCACTTGTAAAAGAATGAAACTAGATCACTTTCTAACACCATACACAAAAATAAACTCAAAATGGATTAAAGTTCTAAATGTAAGACCAGAAACTATAAAACTCCTAGAGGAGAACATAGGCAAAACACTCTCCAACATAAATCACAGCAGGATCCTCTACGATCCACCTCCCAGAATACTGGAAATAAAAGCAAAAGTAACAAATGGGACCTAATTAAAATTAAAAGCTTCTGCACAATAAAGGAAACTATAAGCAAGGTGAAAAGACAGCCTTCTGAATGGGAGAAAATAATAGCAAATGAAGCAACTGACAAACAACTAATCTCAAAAATATATAAGCAACTTATGCAGCTCAATTCCAGAAAAATAAATGACCCAATCAAAAAGTGGGCCAAAGAACTAAATAGACATTTCTCCAAAGAAGACATATGGATGGTTAACAAACACATGAAAAGATGCTCAACATCACTCATTATCAGAGAAATGCAAATGCAAATCAAACCCACAATGAATCATACCACTAAGAATGGCAGTGATCCAAAAGTCTACAAGCAATAAATGCTGGAGAGGATGTGGAGAAAAGGGAACACTCTTACACTGTTGGTGGGAATGCAAACTAGTACAGCCACTATGGGGAACAGTGTGGAGATTCCTTAAAAATTGCAAATAGAACTGCCTTATGTCCCAGCAATCCCACTGCTGGGCATACACACCAAGGAAACCAGAATTGAAAGAGACACGTGTACCCCAATGTTCATCGCAGCACTGTTTATAATAGTCAGGACATGCAAACAACCTAGATGTCCATCAGCAGGTGAATGGATAAGAAAGCTGTGGTTCATATACACAATGGAGTATTACTCAGCCATTAAAAAGAATACATTTGAATCAGTTCTAATGAGATGGATGAAACTGGAGTTGATTATACAGAGTGAATTAAGCCAGAAAGTCAAACACTAATACAATATACTAACAAGTATATATGGAATTTAGAAAGATGGTAATGATAACCCTGTTTGTGAGACAGCAAAAGAGACACAGATGTTTAGAATGGACTTTTGGCCTCTGAGGGAGAGGGAGAGCGTGTGATGACTTGGGAGAATGGCATTGAAACATGTATACTATCCTGTAAGAAACAAATCGCCAGTCTATGTTCGATACAGGATACAGGATGCTTGGGGCTGGTGCACGGGGATGATCCAAAGAGATGATATTGGGTGGGAGGTGGGAGGGGTTTCAGGATTGGGAACTCATGTACACTGGTGGCTGATTCATGTCAATGTATGGCAAAACCAATACAGTATTGTAAAGCAAAATAAAGTAAAAATTAAAAATAAAAAAATAAAATAAAGAGAAAACACAGACAGTACAGATGGTTGAATTTACTTTATGATCTAAATTCTAAAGGATTTTTAAGGAACAGAGTTGGAAATGTTTTATTTGCAGAGGCTTTTTAACAGTACATAGAAATTTTTAAACTGCTATTGAAGGCTGCTCCATAGTTAATTCTGGAAGACCAAAACTATCTAATATTTTCTCATAACTTCCAAGATTACAAAAAACTACTACTGTGTTTTGAATATTAAAAGTCCTAAACTATCATTTTCTCAGTAAACGTATTATTTAAAAATATACTATTACAGAAAGACTTTGGGTTAATAGAGTTTCCTTAGAATCTATCTGTGTCCAATTTATAATCTACCTTAACATTTTGACGTCAAGAAGGGGAAAATCTATTCCCCTCGCTTCCAAGGAGAGAGAAGTGACATGGACTATTGGCACAGTACACTTGGAGAAGTAAGTAGCATCAAAGTTGATATGAAGAAAGACCTTCATATTTAAGGTCTTTAAATATGTTTAAATTTTAATACAAACAAGGAGAGTTCAGTCGTACACATGAGTTCTTTGTCCAGGCCTCCACCAGGTGCTGTGAAAGGAGACCGGGAGGAGACTGCGAGAGACCCTCAGTGACAGAGAGGTACAGAACCCAACCCCATCTCTACCCTTCACTCAACAAAGCAAAAGCCTTAAGCATCCGGGACACAAGTTATAAACCACCCATCCCCAGGGTCCCGGCAGAGACAAAATGCCTCAGGGCGGAGGGCAGAAAGAACAGCTATTTGTCCCAGGAGGCAGGTAGGACACTTGGCCATGCTTAAGGTCACAGAGTGATAGAAAGTTGGAATCTGCTAACACTGGGGCAGCAAGAAGGAAAGACCAAGACCATCCAACCCCAAGTATGTGCATGGCACACACACATGCACAAATACACACATGGAGAGAAGGAAGAATTTGGCTCTCATGTGAGGCAGGGAAAGAAATGCTGAGAAATCCTGTTCCAGAACCCAGAGTACATAGGACCTGCCTAAGACTAAAGGTGGACCAAGCTAGGTGAGTAACAATCAACAGGAGTCTCCCTCGGAGGCTGACAAGAGGATAGAGAGAAAACTCACTGTGTGCAGGGTTGCTCACCAGGAGGAGTGGGCCAGAAACATGGAAAAACCCAGCCAGTATCCCAAATCCAACACGAAACACAAGGTACTAGTGGTTCGTGCCTGGATGAATCTGAAGTCTATAGAGCAGTAAATGTGATCATAGCAACAATAAAACCAAAACCCAGTTTAACTACTGACTGATGGGTTCAGTCTTCAAAAGAAATGACCAGAAAGGAGAGGGGAAGGGATGACCATTTCAAGAAGAAATGTTATTTATTATAATACATACCCAAAAAGGGAGGGAAACAAAACAATCAAGAGAGAAAATGTTTAACACAAAGGATTCGGAGATGACCAAGATATTAGAACTAATAAAGTCTTTTTAAAAATAACTATGCTTATTATATAAAATTGTAAAGTAATGGTAAAATGACAAAATTCCCATAAAATGAAAAGGAAAATTTAGCAGAAAATGGAAACAATGTCAAATGGGAATGCTAGAAATAAAAACATGCTATTACAAATGAATTCTCTGGATGACTTTCTAATCAGATTGGACAAAGCTAAGGAAAGAATCAATAAAATTAAATCAATAATTAAATTAAATTATTAAAATAAATAAATCAATTATTTTTAATTAAAACAAAACTTAATTAAAGAATCAATAAAATAAAATTATTAATAGATCAATAAAATTAAAGGCAGGTCAATGGAATTTACCCAAACATAAAGAGAAAAAGAATACCAAAACAGAATGAAACACCCAAGAGTTGTGGGACAATATCAGTTGGTTCAATAAATGTACCATTAAGCCCTAGGAGGACAAAATACATAGAATGGGGCAGGAGGAATATTTGAAGAGATAATAGTGAAGAATTTTTTTAATTAATGAAATACAGCAAACAAACCACAGATCAAAGAAACTCAGAGAAATCCAAGCTGAATATATACATATATATATAGACACACACGTATCAGTTCAGTTCAGTCACTCAGTCGTGTCCAACTCTTTGCAACCCCGTGAACCACAGCACACCAGGCCTCCCTGTCCATCACCAACTCCTAGAGTCCACCCAAACCCATGTCCATTGAGTCAGTGATGTTATCCAACCATCTCATCCTCTGTCGTAACCTTCTCCTCCTGCCCTCAATGTATATATATATTTAAATTAGAAACAGCCTAGTGAAACTGCTTTTTTTAATATATATAAAAAGAAAATCATAAAAGCGATCAAATAACAAAGAAATGTTACCTACAAATAAACAAAGTATTCAGCAGACTTCTTGTCAGAAATGGTGCAAAACCAGTCAACAATGAAATACTGAAAGAAAAAACTGTCAAACAGAAATCTTAACTGAAAAGAATCTTACAGAAATAAAAGCAAAATAAAGATTTTCCAGTGAAACAAAAGTGAATAAATTGTATTATCAGGAGACCTGCAATATAAGAAATGATAAAGGTAATTCCTTAGGCAACAGGTTTGAAACAACATTAAAATTTTATTTACATAGACAAATAAACAGCTATAAAAGTGGTAAAAAAAGAAATGAGTGTAAATTTTAAAACCATTTTTATATGATGTTTAAGCAAGGCTATGGTTTTTCCAGTAGTCATGTATGGATATGAGAATTGGACTATGAAGAAAGTTGAGTGGCAAAGAATTGACGCTTTTGAACTGTGGTATTGGAGAAGACTCTTGAGAGTCCCTTGGACTGCAAGGAGATCCAACCAGTCCATTCTAAAGGAGATCAGTCCTGGTTGTTCTTTGTAAGGAATGATGCTAAAGCTGAAACTCCAGTACTTTGGCCACCTGATGTGAAGAGTTGACTCATTAGACAAGACTCTGATGCTGGGAGGAATTGAGGGCAGGAGAAGGGGACGAGAGAGGATGAGATGGCTAGATGGCATCACTGACTCGATGGATGTGAGTCTGAGTGAACTCCAGGAGTTGGTGATGGACAGGAGGCCTGGCATGCTGCGATTCATGGAGTTGCAAAGAGTTGGACATGACTGAGTGACTGAACTGAACTGAACTGAAGTCTCCTTTGTCTTATGTTTAAGTCTCCTTTAAAAATAATTTACAATTGCCAAGATATGGGAACAACATAAGTGTTTGTCAACATATGAATGAAGATATGGTATATATACACAATGGAATGTTACTCAGCTGGAAGAAAGACTGAAATTTTATCATTTGCAGCAGCGTGGATGAACTTGGCATTGTGCTAAATGGAACAAGTCAGACAGAGAAAGACAAAAACTGTATGATATCATTTATACGTGGAATCTAAAAATTACAACAAACTAGTGAATGAAACATAAAGTAAGCAGACCCACAAACATACTGAATGAGCTAGTGGTTACCAGTGGGGTGGGGAGAGAGAAGGAGGGAGAGGAAATATAAGTGTAGATGAAAGAAAAGAGTTATGACAGAATTATATGAAATCACCTGTGTGAAACTTTTAAAAATTATAAAGCATATATAATTTAAAGGATCTTTGATTCAATAAAAACTTTTAAAGTAATTCTCTAAAATTAAAATAGTAACAATGCATTGTGAAATTTACACAAATGTAGAAGTGAAATCAATGATGAAATTATCACAAATGAACACAGACCAAGGGGAAAAGTTATGTAAATGAATATACAATCATAAACTATAATAAGCACATGAAGGAAAGAAACATTAGAGGTTTTTCCATAAGCTGTCATTTTTGCTTTTACAGAACATGATAAGAATTTTGAACTGTATTTCAAGAGCATGGAAAATCAATAAATGATAAGCTAGGAGTATCATAATATCTTTATTTTTAAGAGGTCACTTTAAAGATTTGCTTGTTAGGAGGAAAATGGATTCAAGAACAATTGGGAAGCTATTTCATCAGCGTTAAGAGCCAAACAATAGAGTTTTGACCTAGAATGGATTTAAAGGAGAAGGGGTGATATAGAGTGATTTGAGACACATTTAGGAGCTAAAACCAATGCTCCTCAATGATGGAGAGAAAAAAACAAGGTATCTTTTTCACTGTAGGTCATGCAGGACTCTTCTAGAGACACACAGGTAATTTCCTAGGGAAAAAAGTTAAGAGAATATTTGGTAAAAATAAAATGGATCCATATAAAAATTTCTGAGGCTCTATAACTGAATCACTTTGCTGTACACCTAAAACATTATAAACCAACTATACTGCAATTTTAAAATGCCAAAAAACACATTATTTCAGTATCTGAAAAGCATATTTATATATATATAGTATTGATATAATAACATTTTAAAAAACATTTTATTTTGTATTGGAATATAACCCCCATATAATGTTGCAATATGAATAGTTTCAGATGAACAGAGAAGGGACTCAGCCAAACTCCCCTCCATTCCAGGCAGACACATAACATTAAGCAGAGTTCCATGTGCTATACAGTGGGGCATTATGGGTTATCTATTTTAAATATAGCAGTGATACAATAACATTTAACCAGATGATTTGAATGCTAATAAATTTTAGTGAAAATTTTTTTAAAGTTTCTGAGGCCTACGTATTAAAATACAGAATGCTTTATAATACAGTTTTTTCCAATGCAAATAGCAAATTGGTAGTGTAATTTGTATGATATCACTCACATGTGGAATTATCAGTATACAAATACCTGCACTATGGGTGTAGGTACTTTAGATATTTCAATTCCTTTCCTTTTAGGCTGAGCACTGGGTTTTTTGTGCTGAACCAGACCACCATTTATGAAAGCAGGCAAAGGTTATAGGATTTTAAGAATATTTGTGTCAGAACCATTCATTAAACTGATTTTTTTCACAGTATGCTTCTGTTAGCCTATTAATGACAAATTAGTATGTCACAGCATTGGTTTGTACAACTGCAATAGATGCAGAAAAGGCCTTTGACAAAATTCAACATCCATTTATGATAAAAACGCTCCAGAAAGCAGGAATAGAAGGAACATACCTCAACATAATAAAAGCTATATATGACAAACTCACAGCTAACATTATCCTCAATGGTGAAAAATTGAAACCATTTCCCCTAAAGTCAGGAACAAGACAAGGGTGTCCACTTTCACCACTATTATTCAATATCATACTGGAAGTTTTGGCCACAGCAATCAGAGAAGAAAAAGAAATACAAGGAATCCAAATTGGAAAAGAAGAAGTAAAACTCTCACTGTTTGCAGACGACATGATCCTCTATATAGAAAATCCTAAAGACTCGACCAGAAAACTACTAGAGCTAATCAATGAATATAGTAAAGTTGCAGGATATAAAATCAACACTCAGAAATCCCTTGCATTCCTATACACTAATAATGAGAAAGTAGAAAAGTAGAAAAAGTAGAAAAAAGAAAAAGTAGAAACAAAAAAAGTAGAAAAAGAAAACAAGTCAAGGAAACAATCTCATTCACCATTGCAATGAAAAGAATAAAATACTTAGGAATATACCTACCTAGAGAAACTAAAGGCCTATCTATAGAAAACTATAAAACACTGATGAAAGAAATCAAAGAGGACACTAATAGATGGAGAAATATACCATGCTCATGGGTTGGAAGAATCAATATAGTGAAAATGAGTATACTACCCAAAGCAATCTACAGATTCAATGCAATTCCTATCAAGTTACCAGCAGTATTTTTCACAGAATTAGATCAAATAATCTCAAGATTTGTATGGAAATACAAAAAACCTCGAATAGCCAAAGCAATCTTAAAAAAGAAGAATGGAACTGGAGGAATCAAGTTGCCTGACTTCAGGCTCTACTACAAAGCCACAGTCATTAAGACAGTATGGTACTGGCACAAAGACAGAAATATAGATCAAAGGAACAAAATAGAAAGCCCTGAGATAAACCCACACACCTATGGACACCTTATCTTCAACAAAGGAGGCAAGAATATACAATGGAGTAAAGACAGTCTCTTTAACAGGTGGTGCTGGGAAAACTGGTCAACCACTTGTAAAAGAATGAAACTAGATCTCTTTCTAACACCATACACAAAAATAAACTCAAAATGGATTAAAGATCTAAATATAAGACCAGAAACTATAAAACTCTTAGAGGAAAACATAGGCAAAACACTCTCCAACATAAATCACAGCAGGATCCTCTATGATCCACCTCCCAATATACTGGAAATAAAAGCAAAAATAAACAAATGGGATCTAATTAAAATTAAAAGCTTCTGCACAAGAAAAGAAACAAAGCAAGGTGAAAAGACAGCCTTCTGAATGGGAGAAAACAATAGCAAATGAAACAACTGACAAACAACTAATCTCAAAAATATACAAGCAACTTATGCAGCTCAACTCCAGAAAAATAAACGAACCAATAAAAAAAATGGGCCAAAGAACTAAATAGGCATTTCTCCAAAGAAGACATACGGATGGCTAACAAACACATGAAAAGATGCTCAACATCACTTACTATCAGAGAAATGCAAATCAAGACCACAATGAGGTATCATTTCACACCAGTCAGAATGGCTGCGATCCCAAAGTCTACAAGCAATAAATGCTGGAGAGGATGTGGAGAAAAGGGAACCCTCTTACACTGCTGGTGGGAATGCAAACTAGTACAGCCACTATGGAAAACAGTGTGGAGATTCCTTAAAAATTGCAAATAGAACTGCCTTATGATCCAGCAATCCCACTGCTGGGCATACACACCGAGGAAACCAGAATTGAAAGAGGCACATGTACCCCAATGTTCATTGCAGCACTGTTTATAATAGCCAGGACATGGAAACAGCCTAGATGTCCATCAGCAGATGAATGGATAAGAAGGCAGTGGTACATATACACAATGGAGTACTACTCAGCCCTTTAAAAGAATAAATTCGACTCAGTTCTAATGAGATGGATGAAATTGGAGCCGATTATACAGAGTGAAGTAAGCCAGAAAGAAAAACACCAATACAGTATACTGACACATATATATGGAATTTAGAAGACAGTAATGAAGACCCTCTATGTGAGACAACAAAAGAGACTCAGAGGTATAGAAAGGACTTTTGGACTCTGAGGGAGAGGGAGAGGGTGGGATGATTTGGGAGAACGGCATTGAAACATGTATACTATCTTGTAAGAATGAAGCGCCAGTCTATGTTCAATACAGGATGCAGGACGCATGGGGCTGGTGCACAGGATGATTCAGGGAGAGGATGTGGGGTGGGAGGTGGGAGGGGGCTTTGGCATTGGGAGATCGTGGACACCTGTGGCTGATTCATGTCAATGTATGGCAAAACAAATACAGTATTGTAATTAAAAAAATAAATAAAATTAAAAATAAAAAAAATTGTAACATAAAATATTTAACTTGCTGTATGGTTATTGTTGCTTTTTATTCCAAAATGCCTTGGATGAAGAGAAATTTAATTATTCATACTGCTTTCATTTCTGTCAGATCTTTTAAAATAGAGAAACCAAAAATTCTGATACAGAAACTTCTTTCTCATTCACAATTTCATGGAATGTTTTCTCTTAAATTCTTTAAATTATATTCCAAAAATTATAGTTCCAAATTACACAGAAATAATGAGTACCAATAAGTAATGGTGATTGATGTTCCTTATCTCTAAACAAGCTTCATGATAAATAAGAAGATTAAGACAAAGATAAGTATACAAGAAGTATTTTTCTTTGAATACTTAACTCAAAGATTATACTAATTTTCAAAAAATATGAAAATAGTGAATTTCAACCATGAAGATATATTTTTAAATATCTTCTTCTGGTTCAATGAGAAAGGATTAAAAAAAAATCATTTCCCCTTTCCCTATGCTGCTGCTACTGCTAAGTCACTTCAGTCGTGTCCGATTCTGTGTGACCCCATAGATGGCAGCCCACCAGGCTCCCCCGTCCCTGGGATTCTCCAGGCAAGAACACTGGAGTGGGTTGCCATTTCCTTCTCCATCCCTTTCCCTATAGTTCTGCTGAAATGTCAGAGAAGAGCACAAAGAATACAGCACGTCTCCAAAAGCTCTGGATTTGGAGAGGACGCCACAGTGATCACAGTTCTTCTGTCCAGTAACTCCCCAGAAGAATGCCAACCTTGTTATTCACCAGAATGGGGAGCAAAAGTGGGCCATGCAGTGATTATCAAGGTTACTTTAAAGAGCAGATTAGAACACTTCCAGATGCTGTGATTAAAACACCATCCAGTCAGACCCAAATCCTCCCAGTCATCTCACAAGAGTCACCACTGAGCCTGGCTCTTTTATTTCTAGCTTGCAGGTTCAGGATGTCATAAATCATGAAAAGAAAGTGGTAATCTCTGTTTTCCTAGAAAAGTGACCTCATCTAGATTTTCAAACTTGGTGTATGGAATTATACCTAGCACTCACTGGTAAACTTTTAAAACACTTTTGTTACATGAACATATACATGCTTTGACAGTTCTAATGTGCTTAATTTATATATCTCCAGCCTATAATACTGGAATGGGTAGCCATTTCCTTCTCCTGGGGATCTTCAAACCCAGGGATTGAACTTGGGTTGCAGGCAGATTCTGTACCATGTGAGCCACCATGGAAACTCTAATTTATTTTTCCCTCTGTTTGTTTGTTTGTTTTTGGTCACACTAGGCAATTATTTTACTTAGAATGTTCAAAGAACCAGCCTTGATATAAGTTATCACAAAGGCCTGCCTACTTAACCCACCAAGTATTTCTGAGGAACTTCCTCTTTTCATCTTCATCATTATCACACTTGTCCAGACCATCCTCATCCTTTGCCTGGCAACTGTGAAATCCGCCTAACATCTCCCTTTAACCTTCCTCCAATCCATTCTCCACCTTGCAGGTGAAGTGACCTTCACATAACACAAATTTTACTCCATCTCCACCCCTGCTTACAACATTCAGGGAGTGCCACTTGTGCGGCTACAGGAAAAGGGCAAACCCTAACACAGCCCACACAGCTCTGTGAAGCCAGCTCCCCCAGCGGCCTCTGACCCCTGGCCTCGTCTCACCCCGTGCACCTCTTCCTGCTTCATCCACGCTTGCTCTCTTTCATTCACTCACACCCACCATGCTCCCTTATCTCAGCAGACACCGCAGTGTCCGTCCTCGGGCTGACCACCACTCCATGCCGGCCCTGCCTCTGTACTTAGGGAAGCCTCTTATAGCTGCACCACTGTGCCTCCGAGAATTTTTCCTGGGCTCTCTCACTAGGTCCTAAGGATACTCTCTTGGTCTTCCCGTCATGAGTCCCAATCATACTTTTACGTTTTGGGGAGAGTAATTTAGTTCTGTCCCTTTGCCTCACTGGAGGGTAAACTTCACAACGGCAAGCTCCCACTAATGTCTTCCACTTTACCTCTGGCACATAGTAGACACACAATGCAGTTTTGTTAAATTAATGAAAAGTGTTAACAAACCTGTGAAACTGCATTGCATGGATGGTGAAAGTTTTGCATGTGAAAATAAATATTTTTCAGCTCTTCAGTATTTCTCCAAGTAAATTCCTCTCCCTCTTTTTCCTCTGCTTTCTTTTTCTGTCACTCTTAATACATATTTTTTTAGTGTCTTAGGATTCATTCTCTAAACTTCTTATCCTTTCCCTACAGTTTTCAGTTCAGTCAGTTCAGTCACTCAGTCGTGTCTGACTCTTTGCGACCCCATGAATCGCAGCACGCCAGGCCTCCCTGTCCATCACCATCTCCCAGAGTTCACTCAGACTCACATCCATCGAGTCCGTGATGCCATCCAGCCATCTCATCCTCCTTCGTCCTGTTGTCCCCTTCTCCTCCTGCCCCCAATCCCTCCCAGCATCACAGGCTTTTCCAGTGAGTCAACTCTTCACATGAGGTGGCCAAAGTACTGGAGTTTCAGCTTTAGCATCATTCCTTACAAAGAACACCCAGGACTCATCTCCTTTAGGATGGACTGGCTGGATCTCCTTGCAGTCCAAGGGACTCTCAAGAGTCTTTTCCAACACCACAGTTCAAAAGCATCAATTCTTCAGCACTCAGCTTTCTTCACAGTCCAACTCTCACATCCATACATGACAACAGGAAAAACTATAGCCTTGACTAGATGGACCTTTGTTGGCAAAGTAATGTCTCTGCTTTTGAATATGTGGTCTAGGTTGGTCATAACTTTCCTTCCAAGGAGTAAGCATCTTTTAATTTCTGACTACAGTCACCATCTGCAGTGATTTTGGAGCCTCCCAAAATAAAGTCTGACACTGTTTCCACTGTTTCTGTTTTAGAAAACACTGTCTCCACTGTTTTCTAAATCCCTACAATTTTAGATCTCTTTATAGTTTGGTTACCTTCTGGGAGGTTACTTTGACTTTATCTTCCTAATGATAGAGTTTATTTTGATTGCCATATATTTTTAGGCAGTATGCTCTGAATATCCCTATGAGTTTTTAAGATTTTTATGAGTAAATATTATCTCCTTTGAAGTTTTCCTCTGCTTTCTGCATTTTTTCTGAGTTTCACTTTCTGTTGATTTGGTTTTGATTTCAGTATTTTATGTTGGAAGCATCTCTCAAATGTTTAGCTATTATCTTTGATTTATTCATATGTAAGGGATAATAACCAGCAGATTCAAAGTTTTACACGTGTGGGTCCATTTTATTTAGGGGAACCCAGCCAGTTTGCGGAGATATCCACACAGGTAAGTAATCATGTATCTTTTCTGAGGAACTATAATCTGTTGACTAACTTTAATCTACCAGCAATACTGTGCCAAGAGATACAAGTCTAACAAGAGGTCTGGGTGGCCTCACCACTCAATATGTGGGTTTTTAATAAGCTCCTCTTTTTGGTATGGCACATCCAGCTGCTATTCTTGCTGTCCCTGGCCTATGGTCTCTTGGTTCAATTTCCCCAAACGAGAAATCTCCAGATTCCTGTCAAAACCAGTGAGGGATAGGTTTCTAACTGCACAGAACATAGGAGGGAATAAGTGTCCAGTTGCTCTTGTTGGACTCCTAAACAATCTGTTGGTTTCAATAATCAGTCCCTACCTTTGGAAATCACCACTAACTTTTGGAGCAAAGAAAATATTAGGAGTAATAACATAATTTTTCTAATTATTTTATTCTGAGACTGAAAGTGACTTTATGATCAGTAGTCATCAAATGGGACTTTTCTCTCCAGTCCTGCAATCACTAGATTTTCACAACTGGTATACATAGTACTTCACACTATAACTCAGCTATTTCTCTGGCAATAGAAACAATATATGCATTTAGGTTTTAGAAACCTAAGAATTAAAACTACTCTAGCTAGGATTTTGTTTTTTCCTTGAGAATCAACATGAATCATTGAGAAAAATAAATTAGGAACAAAAAGACCTATTTATCAGTTCCAGCTCTCTCAAAAACTAGTTCTAAATCTTTTAACAATGCACTCAACTACCCTAACATTAGTTTTTTGATCTGCAAAATGCTGAGACTGGATTAGGGATCTCTAAAATCCTTTCTAACATTACAGGATGATTAAAGTAATGTGCTTGTATGCTGAATAGAACAGAATAATAGACAAAAGCACTGCTGTATTTACCAAGCCTTTATGGAGCTTTACTCTCTAACGCTTTTGGTAATTAGTTGCCAAGATTAATGACAAAGTTATCTAAAAATAAAAATATCATAACATATTCATTATCAGAATCAAGGATACTGAACTTGCAAAAACTGATACCCTTTAATTTCTGGCCTTCTATAATTAACAATTTGTTTAACTTTTTTTCTTTTTAATACTGACAGGGCATTTGTGAAAAGCAGGGTTAGTTTTCTTCCTACAAATGTAGATAATTTCTTATATTTATACAGTTCTTTACAGTTTTCAAAGCATTTTTACCTGCATTTCTCATCTAATGGACACAATGATCTCAATGAAATCAGCATTAACAGGCACTGGTGTTATCCTCATTTCCAAAGAATAATATAAACAGCCCCTAAATGTCACAGAAACAGTCATGTCCAACTCTTTTGTGACCCCTTGGACTGTAGCCTGCCAGGCTCCTATGCCCATGGTATTTTCCAGCCAAGAATATTGGAATGGGTTACCATTTCCTTCTCCAGAGGATCTTCCCAACCCAGGGAGCAAACTCACATCTTCTGCATTGGCAGGACTCTTTACCGCCCGAGCCACCTGAGAAGCCAAAAGACAATAACAAAGTAAGGACTTCTCACTTCAAGCCTGATTTCCATATCTTGTGCTGCTTTCCCAGAAAGGCCCTGGAAGGTAAGCATACATCCTTGTACACAGAGATATCTGAGTGGTTTATTAAACACCCAAATTAACCAGAGATTATGAACTAGTAAGTACTGGATCCAGTGTCTCACCATCTTCATTCTCAGTATGACTTTTAGAGTTCAAGAGTAATTTTCACTTCACAACCAAAATTAGCAAGTTCAATTATACTTTTCTGTTTTGGTAGAAGTCTAATGTAGGATGTGTCTAAACTTTGTTCCACCAAACTCAGAACACAAAGTAACATTTAGGTTACCCACCACACAAAACAACAACACATCCTTCTCTTTTTATAGCTTCCTAATGTCCCAAGCCTTACAGGGTCACTGAGCACTTGTTAGGTAGAGTGCTTCCTACAGATCTGTAATCCATTCAAAAATATTTTCATGGCACTGGCATGCATCCCTCTACACCATCAACCACTCCACTTTCTAGAACTGAAGGACCACACCCTTTGTTCCCTCAATTATTTCCATTAGTCTTTAGAAGCACATACTAATCTTCTTTAACTGTCTACAGTGAATGTCCAATGTGACATCACCTACATTCCTAACAGACATGACCCCCATACTCAGAGTGAAGTTTTTATTTCTCCCAAGAATGAGTCTTTGGAGAATGTGTTCCCTCCTTAGGAGCTTAAGTTGTCAATGTCAGTGAGATTCATTTTGATCCAGAATTCACTGAGGCAAGCAATGAACTGAAACAGATCATTTAATCTTGCCTCTCATGAATAATTCCCAACTGTGACTTAGATCTTAAAAAAAAAAAAAAAAGGTTTGTTTATAATCATAGGGAAAGTAATAGATAAAATTATAAATTACAAATTTAAATTTTCACCCTGTGAGACTGCCTAACAATATAAGGAATCTATTGGCTTATGTAACTAAACTATCTAGAAACATGACTGATAAAGTGACTGGATAGAGTGACTCCAAGATTATCACACAGGATCGGTTCCTCTCCAAGTCTCCACACTGGCTCTGTAGTAAAAGCGTCAGCCTCGGCTCCACACAGAGACTGGCCATAGCACATCCTACCCTGATGGTTTGTGTTAGTCTCTCAGTCCTGTCCAACTCTTTGGGACCCCATGTACTGTAGCCTTTCAGGCTCCTCTGTACATGAAATTCTCCAGGCAAGGATAATTGGAGTGGGCTGCCATTTCCTTCTCCAACCCTGATGGTAGTGAAGTCCTTTTGAATTTATAAAATTCATATCCTTGTGTCTTATCAGAAGTTTCCTTCCATCTCACTGGCTCTGTCTGGGTTACCCATCCCTACTCACTCATCCCTCTGAGGATCTCTGTTGACAGTAATCTGGCCACCCCCAAGATCAATTCCACCACCCTCAAATTGTACTGAATTAGATGGGTATTTTTCAAATTGTAAATAATATCTCATTTGTGGACCATACACTCATTACAATGGACTGTAAGCAATTTTTCAAATACACTAATATAGAACAGAAATAAAAATATCAGAGTGCATTACCATTAGTAATATTTTTGTTGAAACTTGATTAGTTCTATATAAATACAAATGTGTTTGGTAGGTTGTGATGTAATTTTTTTCTGTGAACTATAGTGGAAAAATTGAAAGTTAGAATAAGAGAAACTTCTATCTTTTCCAGGAAAATCAAGGTGTTGATTGGAAATGGATGCTGGATAGGAATTGGAACCGATTATACAGAGTGAAGTAAGCCAGAAAGAAAAACACCAATACAGTATACTGACACATATATATGGAATTTAGAAGACAGTAATGATGACCCTACATGTGAGACAACAAGAGACACAGAGGTATAGAGTGGACTTTTGGACTCTGAGGGAGAGGGAAAGGGTGGGATGGTATGGGAGAATGGCAATGAAACATGTATATTTTCCCGTAAGAAACGAAACGCTAATCTATGTTCAATGTAGGATGCAGGATGCATGGGGCTGATGCACAGGATGATTCAAGTAGAGGATGGGGGTGGGAGGTGGGGGGGGGATTTGGCATTGGGAGATTGTGTTCACCTATGGCTGATTCGTGTCAATGTATGGCAAAACAAATACAGTATTGTAATTTTAAAAATAAATAAATTTAATTAAAAAAATAAAAATAAAATAAAAAATAAAATAAAAAATAAAAAATAAAAAAGCAAAAAAAAAAAAAGAAAGCAGCTAAAAGATGAATATATGCTATATGATATTTATTTGTTGACTTATCATCTTTATAATATGCAAAATATTTGCTTTTTAAACTATAGTTTGCTAGAGTTAGAGAATTTGACAAGTTTTCTGAGAGTTTGGGAAAGCAATATTTTTAAAGGCCACTTAAATCTTTCATCTGTGTCACCCTAAACAAGTGGTATATTTCCCCATCTAACAGACTTTTTTCCACTTGTGCTGTGAAGTAAGCATGACCTTTAGGTCTAAAGCTCTGTGTGCTCAAATTTCAAGTTATTTCTTGATAGTCCTGTCTTTTTTTATGATGGTTATTTTAATTTTAATCTAGAGACTTCCTACAATCAGTCCCTGGATGGCATCTGTGTATGTAAAGAAGAAATGACATAACAGAGAGAGGACAGGACCAGCAATCAGAGTCCAGAAACCAGCTCAGTCCCAACTAGTCCTAGCAGCTAGGGTCTTCTCATTCTCTGTGGCTCCGTTTCTTGAAATGTTTAACATTTTTAAATGGTGAAGTTCACTCTCAAGAGAGCATCCATCTTTACATGACTCATTGAGTGATATAAAGTTGAGTAGGGTTTTTCAGTTGTTAAGGAAAAAGATACATACCACCTTTTATTTCTGCATCACCAGATCATAACCCAGTGGGAGTAAAGAAGCCTCCTAATGAATGGACAAAAAGGAACATCAGCTCAAGTGTTACGTTTATTAAGTGAGTTAACAGGTGTTAGATATCTAGCACATTGTCTGGGTCTTTAACTTCTCAAGAGGAATGAGATATCAATAAATACCTGGTGAGCAATGTTTAATTTCATCAGTAACAAAAGAAATACAATATAACATGATGATATACTATCATATCATTGGATATTATAACATAAGAAACTAATTATATTTTTAGAAACAAGAAAAATCAGTATGAATGGAGTAATTGGGAAAATTTTCACATATCATATATCAGTCTTCTACAGAGAAAGCCTTGTGTCTCCTCCACTGGCCTCTAAATAAAGCAAATCTACCATATATTTCCAAAATCCTCAGAAGTTTCTGGAAGGAAAACAAATAAGGGTATGGTGTTTGTAAGAATGTTACACGTACATATATACAATTTTTCGTTATATTAATTGATAGTGTAATCATTCTAGGAAGAACTGCCCTCCAACTCTGCAGCTAATGAACTATTCCTTGCTAGAACAATCCTTATGCACCACGGGACCACCTGCAGCTGTGACTGGGGAAGCCCCCCTGCTCTCCACCTTGTTTGTGTCTGTCACGTGTCAGATTTCCCAGGAAGAAAATGCTGAGGCAGAGTTTAGTGTGTGAGGCAGTTATTAGGAATTTCTCAGGTTCAATATCTGTGAAAGGAGGAAAGAAAAACCAAAACTAGACAAAAGGAGAGGCTGAGCATCAATTCAATTTCCATGGAGGCTTAACCAACTCTCTGAGAAGTTGTAAAGCTGGAACGATCCTTCAGAGTTGGCCTGAGTCAAGGAGAGAAGGCCAGCATTTTTTTATATCCCATGTAGATCAGTCATTATTGGAGTGTGACCTTGGCTGAGTTACTTCTCAACAAAAGCAGATTCTGTAGAGAGATGACAGCTGAGGTCTTTCTGCCAATAGCACTCCTAGCAACGGGGGAAGTAAATCCTCCAGCCCTAAAGTGGAAATCTGGGTGGCTTATCACAGTGTCCACCACATGGCCCATGTCAATAATGTTGTATCAGCCCAGTACCCCCGGGAACCCCCAGCACAGGGTGGCACTGTTCCTCTCTCTTCATACTCCCCCTCTTTCCATTGATTCTGCAATTCAAAGACCCCAGGATATATCCTCCACTGAGAAGAGAGGCAGGCATGTGAGAAGACTTCATACAAAAGTCACATTCAAATCAGAAATCTGTTGTCTGGGCATCTCCAGCCACAGCCTGGTCGGTGTGCCGATGGCATGGTTTCTCCTCCATACTTTCCCCGTGCATGATGATGCAACGGCTCCGTGTTCCCCTGGGACAGCAGCACAACTGCTTCTCTTTGTAGCTATCTGTCTTAATCCATTCGGTCTACGATCACAAAACACCATAGAGCAGGTGGCTCACAGACAACAGAAATTTCTCAGTTATGTGGACGCTGAAAAGTCCAAGGTCAGGGTGCCTGCATGGTTCCTTGGTTCCCAGCTAATGCCTGTCCGTGGTGCTCTCATGGGGCAGAAGAGTGAGGGGTCTTGGTGGGGTCCTCTTTTGTAAGAGCACTATCATGAGGACTTCACTCTCTTCATCAAGCAAGTCTCAGGAGCACCACCTCCTCACAGCATCACAGCTGGCATTAGGATTTCAACATATGAATCTGGGGGAGAGGGGAATGCAGACATTCAGACCCTGGCACTATCAGACCTGAACGCAAAAGAAACCCAGAAAACACAGAATTAAAGTACACCTTCCCACTGCTCTGAGACACTGCTTTTGCTGTGCTATATCCTTTCAAGACCTAAAAACTAGGAAGGCCCAAGATCCTCTCTAGGGGAAATGTGTTTTTCCTGTCTCCCCCACACCCATATTCCCACCTATTCCTACAGAGAACACTCAGCAGTACTCAGCTTTACCTTCCTCCTACAGGGCTCACACTCCCTTCCAGCCAACCTAGATTTCAACATGGGATACGCAGGCTTCCCCTCTTCCACTCTGGACCCTGTAAGGAAATACTTTCAGAGTAAATGCCATTACCACAATGTGAAGGCCAAGACTGCAATTGGATATTAGGGCCATATAAGATCAGTCTCCTATAGGTGGGGCTGGAAGCTTCAAAAGATTCAGAAAGAATGCATCTTATTATACACACTCACACACACAATTGGAAAGGCAAGCCTTTTACAGAAATGTGCAACATCATTCATTCAGGATTTCAAGATACCAAGTCTGGCATCCTAAGGAACAGATGTTAAAGAGGTTGTGAGTCTGGTTGCCTTTGCAGACCTGCAGCAAAGAAAGAAAAGGCTTCAGCTACTATTTTTCTCATTACGGCAAAATGAGAAAATGCCTGCTTTAGAATCAGGTCTGGAGTAAAAGCCCAGCTTTCCCATTAATAAGCTGTGCCAATGTATTAAGAGTTACTTTGCCTCTCAACCTCAGTTTCCTATTGGCAAATGGGAGAAAATATCATTACCCTGTAGGGTTTTTGTAAAGATTTAATGAATAAATAAATAAATCTCACCCCAATATGGTACCTGGCAGATGGCTAAACACTCAGAAAACAAGAGCTGTGATTATCACTTCATGTGGAATTTGATGAGGCCTGTCCTCTCCAAGGAGCAAGCTATACCTTTATAAACAAGAACGTTTAGATTCCTTCTCTGCTGCATCTATTTTCTTGGTTCTTTTTCACTATTGAATAAGGTGTTTGAAAAGATCAAAATTTCTCAGTTGCATTAAGAAAAAGATTAGAATCCAAGTCCACACAAGCTGTCAGGGCAGGCAAGTGCCCATTAAGGGGAGCAGTGTAGGGGGCCAGGACATAGGCAAATTTTTTCAGTGCTGGCCATTAAACTTAGTTTCATTCAACCTGTGCAAGCTCTAAATCTTATGTGGAAAGAGAACTAAGGATGAGATGAAGTCAGGATATCAAATCCCTTGTAACTTCAGTTATTACTTCTCTTTATGACTATAACTCAGTATTTTATCCGAGGAGAATATTTCTCACCAATGAAAACTGGTTTCCAAACAAGAGAGCAAGAGTGGGTGTTAGTCCAGGACATGCCAACATGGAATATTTAAAGCTCCATGAGTGAGTGTAAGAAATTCTATTAGGCTTTACAGTTAATCATCCACATTTACACTAAACTATATATTTAGTTTACTTCCTAGCTGGCTCAGTGGTAAAGAATCCAGCTGCCAATGCAGGAGATGTAGGAGACACGAGTTCAATCCCTGAGTCAGAAAGATCCGCAGGAGGAGGAAATGGTAACCCTCTCCAGTATTCTTGACTGGAAAGTTCCATGGACAGAGGAGACTGGCAGGCTACAGTCCACAGGGTCGCAAAAGAATCAGGTATGACTGACCACTCATGTCTGCACACAATTTCACGTAGATTTCGCTATCAAAATGATCATGTGAAACGAAGTTTTACATACTGATGCTTTTCCCTTCATGCCCACAAAGGAGCTGCTGCTGCTGCTGCTGCTGCTGCTAAGTCGCTTCAGTCGTCTCTGACTCTTAGCAACCCCGCGGACTGCAGCCCACCAGGCTCCTCCATGGGATTCTCCAGGCAAGAGTACTGGAGTGGGGTGCCATTGCCTTCTCCACTCACAAAGGAGAGTCCTCTTTTATCTCCCAACTGCCAAACCCTTAGGATAACTACATCCACTCTTCTAAGCACTGTCGCTTTTCCACAGTCAATGCCATGGCTGCACGCACTCCAGCTCTTCTAACTCTAAACCAGAACACAAGATCTAGGAACACGAAGTTTGTTAAATCCTTTGACCCAGCTAAGTACACAGCCCAGTAGTTCACAGCAAATAGGGGAGACTGAACCTGGGGACCAACCTTCCTCACTGAGAAAACTGCAGTGCTAAGGCTCAAGAATCAGCCTCAGGGAGTAAGATTCTAGCCAGGAGGGAATTCAATATCCAAAAGAGGAGCCAGGTGGTGGTCCAGAGAAGGGGCAAGGCATTTGCACATGCTGCCTCTTAGAGCTGCCGCCATGTAAATAAATGCCAGGCTGATTCCAGGCAGGATCAGCTCAGTCACATAACCCGATATTACTGTTGACAATGAGCCCCAGTCTTTTAAGAAGGTCTTCTCAGACAAAGTCCTAAAAATACCAAAAAATCTTTGGTCTCTGAAAACCAGAGAGAAAGGGCTGTGTGACAGAGATTTCTATATTTAGAGAATGATAATTTCTGTATTTTCTGTATTTTACAGAATGGTAAGTTCTATATCTTTGTACCTGAGTGGTAATTTCACACACAGTAATGCCACTGGTGGAAAAGCCATCCTCCAGGAGAAACATGCTACTAAGAATGTCTTTCGGAAGCACATCAATCCTGGCACCTTGTCCAAGACAAACACTGGGCCGAATACAAGGGGTTCTCGAGACATCACCTGTTCTGTTGGTTAGCTAGGCGGAAATCATGTGGTCTCTAGGCTAGTAAAAGAGGCCTATGGAGGTGGCTGAAGCACAGAGAGCCAGCCGTGCCAACACTAGTGAGAAGCTCAAGCTTAGCTGTTTAAGTTGTGTCTGACTCTCTGTGACCCCATGGACTGTAACCCGCCAGGCTCCCTCTCTCCATAGAGATTCTCCAGGCAATAATACTGGAGTGGGTTGCGTGTCCTCCTCCAGGCAATCTTCCCAACCAAGGGATCAAACCCACATCTCCTGTACTGCAGGCGGATTCTTTACCACTGAGCCACCTGAGAAGTTCCCCTTTATTTTAATGCAGGGTCTTTCAATCCTTCTGAATTTGGAGAATCTGCCTTCACACACTACTACTTTGTGCCCTTACTTGTTACCTCTCTTCACCTGAGTTCAGTTGCTCAGTCATGTCCGACTCTTTGGGACCCCATGAATCGCAGCACACCAGGCCTCCCTGTTCATCACCATCTCTCGGAGTTCACTCAGACTCACGTCCATCCAGTCAGTGATGCCATCCAGCCATCTCATCCACTGTCGTCCCCTTCTCTTCCTGCCCCCAATCCCTCCCAGCATCAGAGTCTTTTCCAATGAGTCAGCTCTTCGCATGAGGTGGCCAAAGTACTAGAATTTCAGCTTTAGCATCATTCCTTCCAAAGAAATCCCAGGGTTGATCTCCTTCAGAATGGACTGGTAGGATCTCTTTGCAGTCCAAGGGACTCTCAAGAGTCTTCTCCAACACCACAGTTCAAAAGCATCAATTCTTCAGCACTCAGCCTTCTTCACAGTACAACTCTCACATCCATACATGACCACAGGAAAACCATAGCCTTGACTAGATGGACCATAGTCGGCAAAGTAATGTACTTTTCAATATACTTCCTGCCATAAGGGTGATATCATCGGTATATCTGAGGTTATTGATATTTCTCCCAGCAATCTTGATTCCAGCTTGTGTTTCTTCCAGTCCAGCATTTCTCATGATGTACTCTGCATAGAAGTTAAATAAGCAGGGTGACAATATATAGCCTTGACATATTTCTTTTCCTATTTGGAACCAGTCTGTTGTTCCATGTCCAGTTCTAACTGTTGCTTCCTCACTTGCATACAGATTTCTCAAGAAGCAGGTCAGGTCGTCTGGTATTCCCATATCTTTCAGAATTTTCCACAGTTTATTGTGATCCACACAGTCAAAGGCTTTGGCATAGTCAGTAAAGCAGAAATAGATGTTTTTCTGGAACTCTCTTGCTTTTTCCATGATCCAGCGGATGTTGGCAATTTGATCTCTGGTTCCTCTGCCTTTTCTAAAACCAGCTTGAACATCAGGGAGTTCACGGTTCACGTACTGCTGAAGCCTGGCTTGGAGAATTTGGAGCATTACTTTACTAGGATGTGAGATGAGTGCAATTGTGCAGTAGTTTGAGCATTCGTTGGCATTGCCTTTCTTTGGGATTGGAATGAAAACTGACCTTTTCTAGTCCTGTGGCCACTGCTGAGTTTTCCAAATTTGCTGGCATATTGAGTGCAGGACTTTCACAGCATCATCTTTCAGGATTTGAAACAGCTCCACTCCACTGGAATTCCATCACCTCCACTAGCTTTGTTCATAGTGATGCTTTCTAAGGCCCACTTGACTTCACATTCCAAGATGTCTGGCTCTAGATTAGTGATCACATCATCATGATTATCTGGGTCGTGAAGTACTTTTTTTGTATAGGCCTTCCATGTATTCTTGCCACCTCGTCTTAATATCTTCTGCTTCTGTTAGGTCCATACTATTTCTGTCCTTTATTGAGCCCATCTTTGCATGAAATGTTCCCTTTGTATCTCTGATCTTCTTGAAGAGATCTCTTGAGTCTTTCCCATTCTGTTCTTGTCCTCTATTTCTTTGCATTGATCACTGAGGAAGTCTTTCTTATCTCTCCTTGCTATTCTTTGGAACTCTGCATTCAGATGCTTATATCTTTCCTTTTCTCCTTTGCTTTTCGCTTTTCTTCTTTTCACAGCTATTTGTAAGGCCTCCCCAGATGGCCATTTTGCTTTTTTGCATTTCTTTGCCATGGGGATGGTCTTGATCCCTGTCTCCTGTACAATGTCACGAACCTCATTCCATAGTTCATCAGACACTCTATCTATCAGATCTAGTCCCTTAAATCTATTTCTCACTTCCACTGTATAATCATAAGGGATTTGATTTAGGTCATACCTGAATGGTCTAGCGGTTTTCCTACTTTCTTCAATTTAATTCTGAATTTGGCAATAAGGAGTTCATGATCTGAGCCATAGTCAGCACCCAGTCTTGTTTTTGCTGACTGTATAGAGCTTCTCCAGCTTTGGCTGCAAAGAATATAATCAATCTGATTTCAGTGTTGACCATCTGGTGATGTCCATGAGTAGAGTCTTCTCTTATGTTGTTAGAAGAGGGTGTTTGCTATGACCAGTGCATTTTCTTGGCAAAATTCTATTAGTCTTTGCCCTGCTTCATTTGTCAAGTCAAGGATAACAGCAAATCTGAAATCTGACAGTCTATCCATCGGCTTACAGACTTCCTAAAATATATGTAAATCCACTCTGGGCATAGAAAGTTCTGGAACTGAAGAAGAGTTTCATTGATATCATGAGTTCTCATTCTGTGTTTAAGTCTGCCACTCTCTTTAGTAAAACAGGAGACAGTGAACATGCTTCTTTGTCTTTAGACTAGGAAGACCAATTGAGTTTTCTTCAAAAATGACTTAAATATTTTAAGATTAAATTTTTTCCCAATTTTTGTATTATTCTCAGTTCTAATATGATATAAAAGTTACACACCAAGGAAAAGAAATTCAGTAGAGCAGAGCAAACCCATAAAAACATCTATTGAGCCCCAGAAGATTATTTTGTATATCAGATTCTAACTCATTTCCCACTTACCCAGAGCTCACTGCTATATGCTTCAAATAAAGCAAACTAGACTGTGAAATTCAGAAAGTGCTAAGGTTGGCTAGCAATGTTGCTCAACACAAAAGGAAGCAATTCTGATGCACCTGAGATGCTGAAGGACTTATAAAACAAAACCCATTTTCACTTGCCATTTATCTTGGGATGGGGTTGGTCAAAATCATAAAGAATGCTTACCAGTTGAAAGCTTGGACCAAAGGAAAAAAAAAAAAAAGAAAGAAAGAAAGAAAGAAACTCAAATAATCTGTTTGCATTAAGAAAATACTAGATGCCATCACATTTTTAAAAATATAGTTAAACTACACCAAAGGAGAAATAGGAAGATATATGAATACTAAGTACAACAGGTAAAAGCAATAAGTGAAATCAAATATGTATTTAATGAGTGTATGATGGCAAAAATCCTGAGGGCTACCAGGGTATACAAAACACAGTTCCTTCCTTAAAGGAGCTAAAATCTAATATACTAGCAAAACAATATAAAGATATGAAATGATAAATAGTTTTACGCATGGAAAATACAAATATTTTGAGAGGAAAAAAAGAGATGAAGCAACATTGTATTAATTACTAAAAGAAAGTCAGGATCACTACAAAGAAGAAAGGAGTCACTTCAGCCCTTTCTTGTCCCTGAGAAAGAGAATTCAAGCTCCAGCTCTGCCTTGGAGGACAGGTGGAATAAGTGTGGTTGTAGTAACATGCTGTTTTACACACTTGAATGCTAAGAAGAATTTTCACATAAAACTCTAGGTGTCCATCTGGCTTCCTTTGAGCCCTCAGCCTCTATTCTTCCAAGGCAATGAGCGAGATCTTGGTCACTGCTGCACTCCATGGATGGGTCACACATTGTAAATGAAACCCAAACAGCTTTGTTTATTAGTACCTGGAGTCTGGCCCTTACAGGATTTGAACTTATAACCCCTGATCTGAGCTGAGGGGTTTACTGTCTTGATGATTGCCGAGCTCCCAAAATGTCTAAGTACCTCGGTTATGCACTGAAGAAAGAATAGAACATGATTAGATATGTCTCTATATGTGTATATTTAATTTAATAGTTTATTTTGCTTGTTTATATCTTCTTCTTTATCAAATAATATAACCTCAAATAATATAACCTTGCTCTATGTTTATCCACTAAGATTTAACTATCTTTGTGAGTATATATATACGATTTTTTTGTAAACAAATACAAATATGTTTGACAAAATAATGAATTCTATGTATATAAGGAAATTAAATATATAGAACATATTTTATTAGCTAATAAACTTAAGTGATACACCAGATTGCACGTATATTCACAGCAGATTCACTGAAACCATCCAACGCTGCATATGTTTTAGGTAGTGTTATGAATCCATAGTGTTTAAATATAAAGTACTGGGGGCTTAAGCTATGAACTCTGGGATGGAATTATTTTCATGAATACTTCAAAAAACTATCAATAAACTATTAGCTAATTATCCACTAAAATGCAATACATGCATTTAAAATATAAACATATATTTTAAAAGAAAAATATATGTAATTTACATATCTAAAAGATTTTTTTTAGTTTTTCTTTCCAGAATATGTACATATGGACTTGGGTTTATAGTTCTGATTACACAAAATATTGCTTCTCACTTTATGCCATTTAGTCTGACATCCCAAACACTTTATCATGTTGCACAAATTTCATAACTTTTATCTAGTGGCACCAGAATATTACATCCACTGCTTGTACCTTGCTTTACTTAGTTATTCCCATGTTTTCAGTATTAAATTTATTCTTAGTTTTTCACTATAATCATTACTGCAATGAGCTACTTAATGCCTATAGATTTTTTTATGGCTTGTGATTATTTTAATTACTTTATTTTTTTAATTGAAGGATAGCTGCTTTATAGAATTTCATTTCCTGTCAAACCTCAACATGAATCAGACATAGGTATACACATATACCCTCCCTTTTGAATCTCCCTCCCATCTCCCACCTCATTCCACCCCCTCTAGGTTGATACAGAGCCCCTGTTTGAGTTTCCTGAGCCATACAGCAAATTCCCTTTGGCTATGTATTTTATATACAGTAATGTGAGTTTCTATGTTACTCTTTCCATACACTTCACCCTCTTCTCCCCTCTCCCCATGTCTACATGTCTATTCTCTATGTCTGTTTCTCCATTGCTTCCCTGCAAATAAATTCATTATTATTTTTCTAGATTCTGCATATATGTGGTAGAATATGATATTTATCTTTGTCTTTCTGACTCACTTCACTCTGTATAAGACTCTAGGTTCATCCACCTCATCAGAACTGACTCAAATGTGTTCCTTTTTATGGCTGAGTAGTATTCCATTGTGTATATGTACCACTGCTTCTTTATCCATTCATCTGTCAATGGACATCTAGCTTGCTTCCATGTTCTAGCTATTGTAATCAGTGCTGCAGTGAGCAATGGGACGCATGTGTCTCTCTCAGTTTTGGTCTCCTCAGGGTATATGCCTAGGAGTGGGGTTGCTGGGTCCTATGGTGGTTTTATTCCTGGTTTGGTAAGGACTCTCCATACCGTCTTCCATAGTGGCTGTATCGACTTACACTCCCACCAACAGTGCAAGAGCGTTCCCTTTTCTCCACACCCTCTCTAGCATTTATTCTTTGTAGGCCTTTTGATGATGATCATTCTGACCAGTGTGAGCTGATATCTCATTGTAGTTTTGATTTGCATTTCTCTAATAATGAGCGGTGTTGAGCATCTTTCCATGTGTTTGTTAGCCATTTGTATGTCTTCTTTGGAGAAATGTCTGTTTAGGTCTTTTTCCCACTTTTGGATTGGGTTGCTTGCTTTTCTGCATTGAGCTGTGTGAGCTGTTTGTATATTTTGGAAATTAATTCTTTGTCAGTTGTTTCACTTGCTATTATTTTCTCCCATCCTGAGGGTTGTCTTTTCACCTTGCTTATAGTTTCCTTTGGTGTGCAAAAGCTTTTAAGTTTAGTCAGGTCCCACTTGTTTACTTGTGTTTTTATTTCTATTACTCTAGGAGGTGGGTCATAGAGGATCTTGCTTTGATTTATGTTATCGAGTATTCTACCTATGTTTTCCAATAAGAGTTTTATAGTTTCTGGTCTTACATTTTGGTCTTTAACCATTTTGAGTTTATCTTTGTGTGTGGTGTTAGGAAGTGTCCTAATTTCATTCTTTAAATGGAGATGTCCAGTTTTCCCAGTACCATTTATTGAAGAGGCTGTCTTTGCTCCATTGTATATTCTTGCCTCCTTTGTCCCAAAAAAAAAAAAAAAGGTACCCATAGGTGCATGAGTTTATTTCTGGGCTTTCTGTCTTGTTCCATTGGTCTATATTTCTGTTTTTGTGCCAGTACCATACTGTCCTGATGACTGTAGCTTTGTAATATCATCTGAAGTCAGAAAGGTTGATTTCTCCAGCTCCATTCTTCTTTCTCAAGACTGCTCTGGCTATTCCGAGTATTTGTGTTTCTGTATGAATTGTGAAATTTTTTGTTCTATTTCTATGAAAAATAATATTGGTAATTTGATAGGGATCACACTGAATCTGTAGATTGCATTTGGTAGTATAGTCATTTCCACAATTATTGATTCTTCCTACCCAAGAACATGGAAATCTCACCATCTGTTTATGTCATCTTTGATTTCTTTCATTAGTGTCTAATAATTTTCTGTGTACAGTTCTTTGTCTCCTTCAGTCAGTTCAGTTCAGTCACTCAGTCTTGTCCAATTCTTTGTGACCTCATGAATCACAGCACACCAGGCCTCACTATCCATCACCAACTCCTGGAGTTCACTCAGACTCAACGTCCATTGAGGCCGTGATGCCATCCAGCCATCTCATCCTCTGTCGTCCCCTTCTCCTCCTGCCCCCAATCCCTCCCAGTGTCAGAGTCTTTTCCAATGAGTCAACTCTTCGCATGAGGTGGCCAAAGTACTGGAGTTTCAGCTTTAGCATCATTCCCTCCAAAGAAATCCCAGGGCTGATCTCCTTCAGAATGGACTGGTAGGATCTCCTTGCAGTCCAAGGGACTCACAAGAGTCTTCTCCAACACCACAGTTCAAAAGCATCAATTCTTCAGCGCTCAGCCTTCTTCACAGTCCAACTCTCACATCCATACATGACCACAGGAAAAACCATAGCCTTGACTAGACGGACCTTAGTCGGCAAAGTAATGTCTCTGCTTTTGAACATGCTATCTAGGTTGGTCATAACTTTCCTTCCAAGGAATAAGTGTCTTTTAATTTCATGGCTGCAGTCACCATATGCAGTGATTTTGGAGCCCCAAAATTAAAGTCTGACACTGTTTCCACTGTTTCCTCATCTATTTCCCATGAAGTGATGGGACCAGATCCCATGATCTTCATTTTCTGAATGTTGAGCTTTAAGCCAACTTTTTCACTCTCCTCTTTCACTTTCATCAAGAGGCTTTTTAGTTCCTCTTCATTTTCTGCAATAAGGGTGGTGTCATCTGCATATCTGAAGTTATTGATATTTCTCCTGGCAATCTTGATTCCAGTTTTTGCTTCTTCCAGGTAAGTTTATTCCAAGATATTTTATTCTTTTTGTTGCAGTGGTGAAGGGGATTGCCTCCTTAATTTCTCTTTCAGATTTTTCATTGTTACTATATAGACATGCAAGTGATTTCTGTGTATTGATTTTGTATCCTGCAACTGTGCTATATTCACTGACTAGCTCTAGTAATTTTCTGATGCTATCTTTAGGGTTTTCTATGTAGAGTATCATGTCATCTGCAAACAGGGAGAGTTTTGCTTCTTTTTTCCCATCTGAATTCCTTTTATTTCTTTTTCTTTTCTGATTGTTGTGACTAGGACTTCCACCACTATGTCGAATAATAATGGTTAAAGTGTATATCCTTGTCTTGTTCCTAAGGAATTCTTTCAATTTTTCACCACTGAGAATAATATTTGCTGTAGTTTTACCATATATGGCTTTTACTGTGCTGAGGTAGGTTCCTTTTATGCTCATTTTTTGAAGAGTTTTAATCATAAATTGGTGCTGAATTTTGTCAAAGGCTTTTTCTGCATATATTGAGATTATCATATGGTTTTTATCTTTCAGTTTGTTAATATGGTGTATTACATTGATTGATTTGTGTATACTGAAGAATCATCGTATCCCTGGAATAAACCCTACTTGGTCATAGTATATGAGCTTTTTAATTGTTGCTGAATTCTGTCTGCTAAAATTCTGTTGAGGATTTTTGAATGTATGTTCATCAGTGATATTGGCCTGTAGTTTTCTTTTTTGTGTGTTCTCTTTGTCTGGTTTTGGTATCAGGGTGATAGTGTCCTCGTAGAATGTGTTTGGAAGTGTTTCTTCCTCTGCAATTTTTTGAAAGAGTTTTAGAAGGATAAGTATTAGCTCTTCTCTAAATGTTTGAGAGAATTCTCCTGTGAAGCCATCTGGTCCTCGGCTTTTGTTCTTTGGGAGATTTTTTATGATAGCTTCAATTTCAGTTCTTCTAATTGGGTAGTTCATAATTTTTATTTCTTCCTGGTTCAGTCTTGGAAAAATGGACTTTTCTAATAATCTTTCCATTTCTCATAGTTTCTTATAATCCTTTGTATTTCTGCATTGTCTATTGTAACCTATCCTTTTACACTTCTAATTTTGCTGATATGATTCTTCTCTCTTTTTTTCCTGAAGAATCTGGCTAAAATTTGTCAATTTTATCTTCTCAAAGAACCAGCTTTTAGTTTTATTAATATTTACTATTGCTTCTTTCATTTTTTTCATTTATTTCTGCTCCAATGTTTATATTTCTTTCCTTCTGCTAATTTTGGGGGTGTTTTGTTCTTCTTCCAGCTGTTTTAGGTGTGACGTTAGGTTGTTTATTCACTGTTTTTCTTGTTTCTTGTAGTAGGATTGTATTGCTATAAACTTCCCTCTTAGAACTGCTTTTGCTGCATCCCATTGGCTTTGTGTTGTTGTGTTCTCATTGTCATGTGTTTCTAGAAATGTTTTCATTTCCCTTTTTATTTCTTAAGTAATCTATTGGTTCTTTAGAAACATATTGTTTAATATCCAAGTGTTTGTGTTTTTTACAGGTTTTTTTTTCTCTTGTCATTGATATCTAGTCTCATAGCACTGTGGTCAGAAAAGATGCTTGCTATGATCTCAATTTTCTTAAATTTACTGAGGTTTGATTTGTGACCCAAGATGTGGTCTATCCTGGAGAATGTTCCATGTGCACTTGAGAAGTGCAGATGTATTCTGTATTTGGATGGGATGTTCTGAAGATATCAATGAGATCCATCTCAGTTAATGTATTATTTAAGACTTGTGTTTCCTTATTAATTTTCTGTATTGATGATATGTCCATTGGTGTGAATGGGGTGTTAAAGTCTCCTATTATTATTGTGCTACCATCAATTTCTCCTTATATGTCTGTTAGTATTCGTCTTATGTATTGAGGTATTCCTATGTTGGGTCCATGGATATTTACAATTGTTATGTCTTCCTCTTGGATTCCTACCATGATCATTATGCAGTGCCCTTCCTTATTTCTTGTAATATTCTTTACTTTAAGATCTATCTTGTCTGATATGAGGATTGCCACTCCAGCTTTCTTTTGCTTTCCATTTGCATGCACTGGTCATAGCAAATACCCTCTTCCAACAATACAAGAGAAGACTCTGCACATGGACATCACCAGATGGTCAACACCGAAATCAGATTGATTATATTCTATGCAGCCAAAGATGGAGAGTCTCTATACTGTCAACAAAAACAAGACAAGGAGCTGACTGTGGCTCAGATCATGAACTCCTTATTGCCAAATTCAGACTTAAATTGAAGAAAGTAGGGAAAACCGCTAGACCATTCAGGTATGACCTAAATCAAATCCCTTATGAGTATACAGTGGAAGTGAGAAATAGATTTAAGGGCCTAAATCTGACAGATAGAGTGCCTGATAAACTATGGAATGAGGTTCGTGACACTGTATGGGAGACAGGGATCAAGACCATCCCCATGGCAAAGAAATGCAAAATGGCTGTCTGAGGAGGCCTTACAAATAGCTCTGAAAAGAAGAGAAGCGAAAAGCAAAGGAGAAAAGGAACAATATAAGCATCTGAATGCAGAGTTCCAAAGAAAAGCAAGAAGAGATAAGAAAGCCTTCCTCAGCGATCAATGCAAAGAAATATAGGAAAACAACAGAATGGGAAACACTAGAGATCTCCTCAAGAAAATTAGAGATATCAAAGGAATATTTTGTGCAAAGATGGGCTCAATAAAGGACAGAAATAGTATGAACCTAACAGAAGCAGAAGATACAAAGAAGAGGTGGCAAGAATACTCAGAAGAACTGTACAAAAAGAGCTTCCCGACCCAGATAATCACGATGGTGTGATCACTCATCTAGAGCCAGACATTCTGGAATGTGAAGTCAAGTGGGCCTTAAAAAGCATCACTATGAACAAAGCAAGTGGAGGTGATGGGATTTCAGCTGACCTATTTCAAATCCTGAGAGTGGATGCTGTGAAGGTGCTGCACTCAATATGCCAGCAAATTTGGAAAACTCAGCAGTGGCCACAGGACTAGAAAAGGTCAGTTTTCATTTCAAGTCCAAAGAAAGGCAATGCCAAAGAATGTTCAAACTACCACACAACTGCACTCATCTCACATGCTAGTAAAGTAATGCTCAAAATTCTCCAAGCCAAGCTTCAGCAATACGTGAACCGTGAACTCCCTGATGTTCAAGCTGGTTTTAGAAAAGGCAGAGGAACCAGAGATCAAATTGCCAACATCCGCTGGATCATGGAAAAAGCAAGAGAGTTCCAGAAAAACATCTATTTCTGCTTTCTTGACTATGCCAAAGCCTTTGACTGTGTGGATCACAATAAACTGTGGAAAATTCTGAAAGATGGGAATACCAGACGACCTGACCTGCCTCTTGAGAAATCTGTATGCAGGTGAGGAAGCAACAGTTAGAACTGGACATGGAATAAAAGACTTGTTCCAAATAGGAAAAGGAGTATGTCAAGGCTATATATTGTCACCCTGCTTATTTAACTTCTATGCAGAGTACATCATGAGAAACGCTGGACTGGAAGAAACACAAGCTGGAATCAAGATTTCCAGGAGAAATATCAATAACCTCAGATATGCAGATGACATCACCCTTATGGCAGAAAGTGAAGAGGAGCTAAAAGCCTCTTGATGAAAGTGAAAGAGGAGAGTGGAAAAGTTGGCTTAAAGCTCAACACTCAGAAAGATCATGGCATCTGGTCCCATCACTTCATGGGAAATGATGGGGAAACAGTGGAAACAGTGTAAGACTTTATTTTGGGGGTTCCAAAATCACTGCATATGGTGACTGCAGCCATGAAATTAAAAGACGCTTACTCCTTGGAAGACAAGTTATGACCAACCTAGATAGCATGTTCAAAAGCAGAGACATTACTTTGCTGACTAAGGTCTGTCTAGTCAAGGCTATGGTTTTTCCTGTAGTCATGTATGGATGTGAGAGTTGGACTGTGAAGAAGGCTGAGCGCTGAAGAATTGATGCTTTTGAACTGTGGTGTTGGAGAAGACTCTTGAGAGTCCCTTAGACTACAAGGAGATCCTACCAGTCCATTCTGAAGGAGATCAACCCTGGGATTTCTTTGGAAGGAATGATGCTAAAGCTGAAACTCCAGTACTTTGGCCACCTCATGCGAAGAGTTGACTCATTGGAAAAGATTCTGATGCTGGGAGGGATTGGGGGCAGGAGAAGGGGACAACCGAGAATGACATGGCTGGATGGCATCATTGACTTGATGGACGTGAGTCTGAGTGAACTCCAGGAGATGGTGATGAACAGGGAGGCCTGGCATGCTGCGATTCATGGGGTCACAAAGAGTCGGACACGACTGAGTGACTGAACTAAACTGAACTGAGGGTTAGTTCTCCTGTAGTCTAGGGTCTTGGAGTCAGTGTTCCCACTGCAAAGGCTCAGAGCTTGATCTCTTGTCTTAGTGAGACAGGCAGTATCTGGTGTGCAACAACCCCACGAATCTGCAATTGAACTGAATGCTTGCTGATCCTTTAAAGAAAAGTGTCCCCAGGAACAGGTGTGAGTGGTACTCACAGAAAGTGCTCAAGAGCACCATTCATATACACTCATGCAGGGAGAATCAACAAGGGTGGTGGGGTATACTCAATTTGTAAGACTTACCAAACAGCCTCCTTAGAACAAACATATACTGAGACTCCCAGCTCTCGAAGAAAGAGTCTGCTTTAGTTTCAAAGGCTCTCAGCCATCACCACAGTCCACAGGCTTGCAGTTATTTAGTCCACAGGCAAAGAATGCTGGGTAGCATCACAGAGGACCACCTTGCCGCTGCCCACAGACCGCCCCTTGGTCACCGGGCAGTCCATCAGTCCAGTGATTCTCGGAGGGAGGACAAAAGGGTTGTCCCTGTGCCCAGGACAAGCTCTTAGCAATGTGAAGTATACAAAAGGAGCCAAGGCACTTGCAGCTCCCACCATGGATGCCACTGATTCCCAGGCTGGAGGTATTAGAGGGCCTGGGTCCTCGGGATTGCGGTGCCTGGATCCCAGCACTCACCTCGTCGTGGAGGCTCAGTGGCCTGACACAGCTGCTCATAGCCTTTTTCCCCTCCTTTCATTTATTTATTGCTTTTTTAATTTATTTTAATGGGAGGCTAATTATTTTACAATAGTGTATTGGTTTTGCCATACATCAACATGAATCTGCCACAGGTGTACATGTGTTCCCAATCCTGAACTCCCTTCCCTCCTCCCTCCCCCATACCATCCCTCTGGGTCATCCCAGTGCCCCAGCCCCAAGGATCCTGTATCCTGCATCGAACCTAGACTGGTGATTTGTTTTTATATGATATTATACATGTTTCAATGCCATTCTCCCCAAATCATCCCACCCTCACCCTCTCCCACAGAGTCCAAAAGACTATTCTATACATCTGTGTCTCTTTTGCTGTCTCGCATACAGGGTTATCATTACCATCTTTCTAAATTCCATATATATGTGTTAGTATACTGTATTGGTGTTTTTCTTTCTGGCTTACTTCACTCTGTAAAATCAGCTCCCAGTTTCATCCACCTCATTAGAATGGATTCAAATGCATTCTTTTTAATGGCTGAGTAATACTCCATTGTGTGTATGTACCACAGCTTTCTTATCCATTCACCTGCTGATGGACATCTAGGTTGCTTCCATGTCCTGGCTATTATAAACAGTGCTGCGATGAACATTGGGGTACACGTGTCTCTTTCAGTTCTGGTTTCCTCGGTGTGTATGCTCAGCAGTGGGATTGCTGTGTCATAAGGCAGTTCTATTTCCAGTTTTTAAAGGAATCTCCACACTATTCTCCAGAGTGGTTGTACTAGTTTGCATAGTTTCCTCAGGGCAAATTTTCAACAGAATTACAGAGTTAAGAGTATAAACTTCTCTATGGTTTATGATATATATAGACAAAGTGTTTTCCTAGAGGTATATAAATTCACATTCAATGTGCCAGATTTGTTAGAAACTTGCCAGCCTTAACTTATTATCATTTTCAATGTCTACACCAATTGAAAAGATCATTGACTCATTTAAACTTGCATTCTTTTGAACATTAGGAATGTCAGAAATTTCAACATGGGACTTGGTATGCATGAGTGCCCACTCAGGTCCTAC
The DNA here is from genome assembly GCA_917880005.1 of Nanger dama. NCBI lineage: Eukaryota > Metazoa > Chordata > Mammalia > Artiodactyla > Bovidae > Nanger > Nanger dama. Next base: position 100,557,256 of record CAKJTW010000001.1, read on the forward strand.
TCTTTGTGACCCCATGGATTGTAGCCTGTCAGGTTCCTCTGTCCACGGGGTTATTCCAGCAAGAATACTGAGTGGGTTGCCATTTCCTTCTCCAGAGGATCTTCCCAACCCAGGGATCAAACCCATGTCTTCCACGTCTCCTGCACTGGCAGGCAGATTCTTTACCACTAGTGCCATCTGGGAAGCACTTATTTGGAATACTGGATCAAAAGTTAAAGATAATCAACTTTTCTTTACCTAAATAAAAAGTAAAGTGAGATATCCTCATAATGAGTGTTGACACCACAGGAAAATTATAAAAAAATAAAGAGCTCTCCTCACTTTATCCCAACCCACACTGCCATCTGCCATCAACATGGTAATTTATCATGAAACCATCTACATGGAATTATTGGAGTGACAAAACATTCCTTTGGGTTTTCTGTAAGATGCTATAGAAAAACCCAAACAAATTTTTGACCAACCCAATATTTTCTTATTCTAGAATGATGATTTTGAATTGTGGTGCTAGAGAAGACTCTTGAGAATCTCCTGGACAGCAAGGAGATAAAACCACTCAATCCCAAAGGAAATCAACCCTGAATATTCATTGGAAGGACTGATATTGAGAGTGAAACTCGAATATTTTGGCCACCTGATGCACAGAACCAACTCACTGGAAAAGACCATGATGCTAGGAAAGATTGAAGGCAAGTGGAAAAGAGGGTGACAGAGGATGAGATGGTTGGATGGCATCATTGATTCAATGGACATGAGTTTGAGCAAACTCCATGAGATAGTGAAGGACAGGAAAGCCTGTCATGCTTCAATCCAAGGGGTCACAAAGAGTCAGACATGACTTAGCCATTGAATAACAACAACAAATATTTTCCTAAAGCTGATACCTATAATATTCTTAACTGTCTGATATTCTGATATATTCCAATACTGCAAAAACATCCATCTTTCAAATAATTCTTTATTCATGGTGTTTTCATTTAGTTCTGAAATAATTCTATATACTTGAGTCTTCAAAATAAGATGTGTTTAAATTTCATTCCTATGACTGCCTTGAATACTGTTTCCCATTGACTGGATTCACAATAAAATTTTATGCAGGAAATTTTATGCAGCTTCAACTTTACAATTACCACTAAAAGCAAAATATTCTTAGGGAAGTTATGAAAGACAAGATGTTTTCATTTGCCACCAGCAACATGCATATTTTCTGCTTTTTCTTCAGGTGCTGTTGTGGTTAGATGGTTCTTTATTGACCATTGCAGCCATACAGAATTGATTACAACAAAAACTACTGATCTAATTTTGACTTAGTAATAAATTATGAGAAGAATATGTTTCCCACCAAAAGGATTATCACATGAAAGACTATTTATCAATGACCCCAGGTATTTTCTTATAATTTGCTTTAACCAAAATAAGAGATAATAAGAAGTAATAAATGATAAATACAACATGCTTAAAGACAATTGTCATGAAATTGAGTTCCAGATTTGAAAAATATATGTAAACATAAATATTAGCTATCCAAGTTTATTTTCTATTTTTAATAGTTCTTTAAATAGACTGATACTAAATGTGTCTTGATAATACTGAAAATGAGGTATGCTTCACCACTAAGTGCATAATTTGCAAAGACTGTTCTTTATTTTTGTTTGCTAGACTTCCATATGTCTTATCAAAAAAAAAAAAAAAAAGAAAGAAAGAAAAAAGCTTAACTACAGTTTGGGAGAATTTCCAGGCACAAATCTAGATCCTAGGATTTGTACTATAGAATATAGTTTCTGAAAAAAAACTCAATAAGTGTTTCACATGTCTTTTGAAGACTGTTTTCAAAGAAAATAATCAAAGACCAATTTCATCAACTAACATTTACATTTAAAGATTAAAATGTTTACATTAAAGGAATAGTCTATGACAGGCATATAATGTATTCTTTACTGAAAAAGAATGAGGGAGGAGAGAAGGAGTGAATATTCCAATAAATAATTACAGCATTATATGGTTAAATTAATAGATCAAGTTTGAAAATATAATGCAATCTCAGATGTTGAGGAGGCTTTTGATTAAAAGAAAAGTAAATTAAGCTTAAAATAAAATGAGCCATTCTTAATGGGATAGATATAGCCTATAAAAAGACTGTGTGTGTGTGTGTTAAGCTGTACAGTTATGTCTGACTCTTTGTGACCCCATGGCCTGTAGCCCACTAGGCTTCTCTGTCCATGGAATTTTGCAAGCAAGAATACTGCAGTGGGTTGCCATTTCCTACTCCAGGAGATCCTCTCAACCCAGGGATCAATCGCACTTCTCCTGCATTGGCAAGCAGATTCTCTACCACTGAGCCACCTGGGAAGTCCCAAACATTAATATAAATCAAAATAAATATTTTAAAATATTTTAGTGCCTAAATTCTTCAGCAAAATGCCTAATTCTTCAGTAAAAACCTTATCTGAAATTGAAAAATTTTAAATTTAATGCTATTTATTCATTTTAGTACATACTCATAATTACACCAGGAAGGAAATCTCTTACTTGTTCTGAACAGTTCAGTTCAGTTCAGTCGCTCAGTCGTGTCCGACTCTTTGCGACCCCATGAATCGCAGTACGCCAGGCCTCCCTGTCCATCACCATCTCTCAGAGTTCACTCAAACTCACCTCCATCGAGTCAACGTTGCCATCCAGCCATCTCATCCTCGGTCATCCCCTTCTCCTCCTGCCCCCAATCCCTCCCAGCATCACAGTCTTTTCCAATGAGTCAATTCTTCGCATGAGGTGGCCAAAGTACTGGAGTTTCAGCTTTAGCATCATTCCTTCCAAAGAAATCCCAGGGCTGATCTCCTTCAGAATGGACTGGTTGGATCTCCTTGCAGTCCAAGGGACTCTCAGAGTCTTCTCCAACACCACAGTTCAAAAGCATCAATTCTTCAGCGCTCAGCCTTCTTCACAGTCCAACTCTCACATCCATACATGACCACAGGAAAAACCATAGCCTTGACTAGACGGACCTTAGTTGGCAAAGTAATGTCTCTGCTTTTGAACATGCTATCTAGGTTGGTCATAACTTTTCTTGCAAGGAGTAAGCGTCTTCTAATTTCATGGCTGCAGTCACCATATGCAGTGATTTTGGAGCCCCCAAAATAAACTCTGACACTGTTTCCACTGTTTCCCCATCTATTTCCCATGAAGTGATGGGACCAGATGCCATGATCTTCGTTTTCTGAGTGTTGAGCTTTAAGCCAACTTTTCACTCTCCTCTCTCACCTCCAAGAGGCCCTTTAGCTCCTCTTCACTTTCTGCCATAAGGGTGGTGTCATCTGCATATCTGAGGTTACTGATATTTCTTCTGGCATTCTTGATTCCAGCTTGTGTTTCTTCCAACCCAACATTTCTCATGATGTACTCTGCATAGAAGTGAAATAAGCAGGGTGACAATATACAGCCTTGACATACTCCTTTTCCTATTTGGAACAAGTCTTTTATTCCATGTCCAGTTCTAACTGTTGCTTCCTCACCTGCATACAGATTTCTCAAGAGGCAGGTCAGGTCGTCTGGTATTCCCATCTCTTTCAGAATTTTCCACAGTTTATTGTGATCCACACAGTCAAAGGCTTTGGCATAGTCAAGAAAGCAGAAATAGATGTTTTTCTGGAACTCTCTTGCTTTTTCCATGATCCAGCGGATGTTGGCAATTTGATCTCTGGTTCCTCTGCCTTTTCTAAAACCAGCTTGAACATCAGGAGTTCACGGTTCACATATTGCTGAAGCCTGGCTTGGAGAATTTTGAGCATTACTTTACTAGCATGTGAGATGAGTGCAATTGTGTGGTAGTTTGAGCATTCTTTGGCATTGCCTTTCTTTGGAATTGGAATGAAAACTGACCTTTTCCAGTCCTGTGGCCACTGCTGAGTTTTCCAAATGTGCTGGCATATTGAGTGCAGCACTTTCACAGCATCATCTTTCAGGATTTGAAACAGCTCAACTGGAATTCCATCACCTCCACTAGCTTTGTTCATAGTGATGCTTTCTAAGGCCCACTTGACTTCACATTCCAAGATGTCTGGCTCTAGATGAGTGATCACATCATCATGATTATCTGGGTCTTGAAGATCTTTTTTGTACAGTTCTTCCGTATATTCTTGCCACCTCGAACATTAAGAACTGATAATTTCACAAAATATATGAAAGTAGTAGAAGGGTTTTTCTAAGCAACTAGAGGCAAAGCTTGTGTTGTTATTTGGGGTTTGGGGATTATCTATCTATAATTTCCTCTGATTTTTGTGCCATTTAGCTTTTCCTTCGAAATCAAAATACCTGAATTGTTCTTTCACTTATTTATGTAAAATTCAACAAGTTGGCTACGTTCTTCAATCTTTGGTAGCTTCATTATTAAAATTTGATAAGATATGGATAACAATATCAATGGGATCCCTTCCTTTCTGCTGCACAAGGAACAAGAACTACTATAAAAAGAAAATCCAGTTCACTGATTTACAAACACCTTAGAGATACTCTGTTGTTTACGTAAGACTACGTTTTGAATTTTCAATTATAGAGTAAGATTAAAATATTTTTAAGTATTTTAAAATTAAATCTCTGGATCCTAAGTAGATTGACAGTTATACTGCAATATATCTGTAACAGTTTTGGCTGAAGGTTTTCTTTTCACACAAATAGGAATGATTATGGACTTCTTTAGAAATGGAATGTGTACTACTTAAGTTTTGGAACAGTAAGTCTTTCAGTACCCAAATTACTTAATTGTCTTTCCCATTTGACCTTTCAGCACATTGGCAGAATCAAACAAGAAAAATCAAAGGACCTTCACAACCCCTAAACTTAAAAGCATCAGGGAACAGACTTTATGCAAAATATTTCCCTGAGGCTTAAGGGTGAGGTCACAGTCTTTCTTTGGCTTCTTAAAAACTCTTAATTCTTTGCTTTAACACTTTGCTGATAAAAGCGGCAGTCAGACTATGAAGGATAATACTCTATAGGGTGATAGATTGAAGTGAACTTGTCCATTAAGCTACAAGATAATGTGCATTCATGAAGTTAATGATAAATGCTCCTTTCCTACATTAATGCATTACTTTATTTGCCATAATTATTGATCCCTAAAAGCCACTCTTTGTACTAAAATGCTTTAACCAAAGTACTTTAGTAGAAAGGTCATTAGTGACCTCATAAAATGATACACATGCACAAGGAAAATAGAGTTAAATCACAGATATCAAAAACTTGACTACCACATACACAGGTGGAAATCTTTCAGTATAAACCACAAAAGAACAAGTAATATTAAGAGAAGTCTAAATCTTGTGTATGCTGAGTTTTGACCAAAATGGAACTCAACCAAGATTCCCTAGAGGAACACTGCAATGATCCATCATTAGCAGACATCAGAAAGTAGAAAAACAGTAGTACTATATTAAAGCACATTTTCAGTAGACCTAAGACCAAGCTCTTGAAATCTACTAAGAATTAATTTGAGGGAGAGAGACAATGCACCCCTGCAAAGTACAGCTATTCATCTTCATTGGATAAAGTGTAGGACACACTCAAGTATGCATAAATCATTTTATGTTTGTTCCATCTGTACCATATGTACCTTGATAAGAGTACTTTGGACATTGTTGATGTCAATGAGAAGAAATATTACAACAGTTAGACAAAGAAAGGTTATACTCTTTTGCCAAAGGTACAGAATTCACTTTTATTAGTCCATCATTAGGAACAAAGTGTCAAATGGCTGTTGGAATTAGAAAAGTTATGCATAACATAACTAGAAATTTCATGCTCAGAAAATACCCCATGTTGGCAAGTAACATTGGCTTAGTAAACATGAAACAAATTCTAGCTGTTCAAAATTTGCTCTAAGTAATACTCTTTAGTGGGATTTCCTGGTGGCTCAATGGTAAAAAATTCACCTACCAGTGCAGTAGATGCAAGAGACGTGGGTTCCATTCCTGGGTAGGGTAGATCCCCTGAAGAAGAAAATGGCAACCCACTCCAGTATTCTTGCCTGGAAATCCCGTGGACAGAGAAGCCTGGTAGGTTAGAGTCCATAGGGTTGCAAATAGCTGGACACAACTTGGTTACTAAACAACAAAAACAGATAATACAACAGTTGAGTTCAGTTCAGTCGCTCAGTCATGTCCAACTCTTTGTGACCCCATGGACTGCAGCACACCAGGCCTCCCTGTCCATCACCAACTCCCAGAGTTTACTTGAACTCATGTCCATCGAGTCGGTGATGTCATCCAGCCATCTCATCCTCTGTTGTCCCCTTCTCCTCCTGCCTTCAATCTTTCTCAGCATCCGGGTCTTTTCAAATGAGTCAGCTCTTTGCATCAAGTGGCCAAAGTATTGGAGTTTCAGCTTCACCATCAGTCCTTTCAATGAATATTCAGGACTGATTTCCTTTGGATGGACTGGTGGTATCTCCTTGCAGTCCAAGGGACTCTCAAGAGTCTTCTCCAACACCACAGTTCACAAGCATCAATTCTTTAGCACTCAGCTTTCTTTATAGTCCAACTCTCACATCCATACATGACTACTGGAAAACTATAGCTTTGACTAGACAGACCTTTGTTGGCAAGGTAATGTCTCTGCTTTTGAATATACCATCTAGGTTGGTCATAACTTTTCTTCCAAGGTGTAAGTGTCTTTTAATTTCATGGCTGCAATCACCATCTGCAGTGATTTTGGAGCCCAAAAAATAAAGTCTGACACTGTTTTCGCTGTTTCTCCATCTATTTGCCATGAAGTGATGGCACTGGATGCCATGATCTTTGTTTTCTGAATGTTGAGCTTTAAACCAACTTTTTCACTCTCCTCTTTTACTTTTTCAAAAGGCTCTTTGGTTGTTCACTTTCTGCCGTAAGGGTGGTGTCATCTGCATATCTGAAGTTATTGATATTTCTCCTGGCAGTCTTGATTCCAGCTTGTGTTTCTTCCAGCCCAGCGTTTTTCATGACATACTCTGCATATAAGTTAAATAAGCACAGTGACAACATACAGCCTTGATGTATTCCTTTTCCTATTTGGAACCAGTCTGTTGTTCTATGCCCAGTTCTAAGTGTTGTTTCCAGACCTGCATACAGATTTCTCAAGAGATGGTGTGATCGCTCACCTAGAGCCATACATACTGGAATGTGAAGTCAAGTGGGACTTAGGAAACATCACTATGAACAAAGATAGTGGAGGTGATGGAATTCCAATTGAGCTATTTCAAATCCTAAAAGATGATGCTGTGAAAGTGCTACACTCAAAATGCCAGCAAATTTGCAAAGCTCAGCAGTAGCCATAGGACTGGAAAAGGCCAGTTTTCATTCCAATCCCAAAGAAAGGCAATGCCAAAGAATGCTCAAAGTACCGCAGTTACACTCATCTCACACACTAGTTAAGTAATACCCAAAATTTTCTAAGCCAGGCTTCAACAGTACACGAACCGTGAACTTCAAGATGTTCAAGCTGGTTTTAGAAAAGGCAGAGGAATCAGAAATCAAATTGCCAACATCTGCTGGACAATTGAAAAAACTACAACAGTAGAGACATATTCAGTCATTTCTGGTGGGCAAAGCCTTACAATCTTATCCTGAAAATAACATACGCAATCAATAGATTATGTACTAATAATTTTCTAATAATTGATCATTTATTTTCAATTGTAGCTTAATAGTTATCCTCATGTTTCTTCTTGTTGTTCTTTTACTATACTTCTGTCTTTTGACTAGGGCATTCATTGGAAATCTGCTTTATATCTATTATCAGAAGGATTAGAAGGAAACAGTGCAAAAGACACATGTGGATAATATCATATGTCTAATAGACAGAGGCAAAACAGATTGATGAGTTCTTTGAAAGCAGCACTTGGAGAAAGTGCCTCAGAGCCACTGATTTTGGGTATGTTAACATTTCTTATAAATATTTCATAATTATTTGTTTATCCACTTTCAAGGCAGAATGCTTCAGACATCTGAGACTACAGAAACTCTAGAGCTGTGATTTGTTTCTTTTAATTGGTTGTTATAAGCCAATATTTCAGAAGTGATAAACATACCCTGAAATATTCTTAGTTATATCTAGTATTACAATTTAAGTTCTTTATCATATTAACTATGCATTTTATGAAATGTGAAAAACAATTTTATACTAAATTGAAAGTCAATTACTAAAGCTAAAAATCTCACACCTAACCCAAGGGTCCCATGTTGCGAGAATACCATAAAGGTAGAGGGAAAAGGAAGATTTATGTTCAGTCAGTGATTTTTACAAATGACTAATCTACACACGTCACATTTTTCCCAAAAGTAAATTATATCTTTTCTTCCATAAAGGTCTCAGGCTGAATGTTTTGTTTTATATTTTTCCAATTAATATTATCCTTGATGAAAAATTATAATCTAATCTCCTCAGTGTAAAACTTTTAGCAGATGAGATAGGAAGATATTTAGGGCATGGGGACCAGTAACAGTGTTAGGGTCATGCAGGGAAGTGACAGCTGCTCAGTCATGTCTGACTCTTCAGGGCCCCATGGGCTACAGCTCGCCAGGCTCCTCTGTCCATGGAATTCTCCAGGCAAGAATACCAGAGTGCATAGCCTATCCCTTCACCAGGGAATCTTTCCAACCTGGGGATCAAAACAGGGTCTCCTGCATTGCCGGCAGATATTTTACCAGCTGAGCTACACTCAAATATTATCTCAGACAACCACATAAAGAATACTCAATTTCAGGTCTATATCCTCTTTTCTTCCTCTACAATTAAAAATAAGAAAAAAATTCTTTCATACTATTGTTTCCTTATTTTTACAAAGGAATTATGTGCTTTTCCCCTATAATGCAGTCAGAATAATATGGAAGAGGAGAAAAAATATGTTAATAAGAAGCAGTAATATATATTTTTAAAATCAAGCTAAAATGGTACTCAGGAACTTTCTAAGAATCTGCTGCCCTTATGAAGCTTGTGGTACTAACAGAGGAGTGAAGATTCATCATTATCTTTGATTTTAGTACCTCTCTCAATAAGTTCATTTTATTATTCTCTTCATCCCTCTTCAAACCTCTTCAATCATTCTAGTTTTATTTTCAGTGCTTTTCTTCAGTGCCAAAATCTTGTTGAAATAAAACCTGACTGTGGAATCCTTATAGCATTTGGTGGCAGTGTGATCGTTAAGACTGTGTATCTCCTTCATCTCTGTTATAGATCTTCTTCTAAAGGCATAGCATAACACCAATATTATATTTTTATGGGAAGAAAATTTTCTGTATGTTCTAAAAGTCAGGAGTAAGGAAATTGTACAGCACTAAATTATTGCCGACCAGAGATCAAACCCACATCTCCTGAGTCTCTTGCGTGGCAGGCAGATTATTTACTGCTGAGCCATCAGGGAAGCCCTACAAAAATCAGGAGCAAGGGAAATCACACAGTATTAAATTTTTCTGAGATTTTAGTTCAAAATAGCTCATAAGGAAATGACTACAACTTTATTCATCATCAACTGTATTTACAGATTTTATTTTTTTATTTTATAGAAGAAATAATAATATTTAAAAATGACTGCTGTGCCCCCAAATATGGTATTTAAAGACCAATGGAATCAACAGAGCAGTTTATATCAATAGGAAATAAAAGAAACTTAAGGAAAATTTAGGAAACAGATATATGAAAAGAGGATCTTGAACTTTAGAGTGCATAAGACTCACTTAAGGTGACTGAAAAATACAGCTACCCACATGTCATCAAAGACTAGAATTTAATGTGTTTGGTCAGATTTTGGGAGTCTGCATTTTAGCAATACTCGCAATGCTTCTGATTCAGAGAGTCTATCTGAGAAATACATAATGAGCAGAACTCAATACCCTTAATTCCAAGTTCAATATTGTTTCTGCCATTATGTTTAAATTCCATTTTAAACAAGGGTTATTATTTGGAAATAGAATTACAAAGGAATTACAATTCCATGGACAGAGGAACCTGGTGGGCTATAGTCAGTGGGGTCACAAAGAGTCAAACACAACGGAGTGACCAGCTCTTTCTTTTATATATTAATTATATTTACTTATTTTATATATGTATGCATATGTATTTGTTACCAGAGCACATTTAATGATGATAATTCAAATTCTGTCACTCATACAGTCCCTGAGTAGTTTTTGTTCAAGGTGGTGGCATCCTTGTAATCTTGCCAATAAACAGTGGTTGTATTCCAACCCAAGGGTTATGTTTTGAATCCCCACAATAAAGCAGGTTCTTTATAGTCTAAGCCGCCAAAAAAATCTGGTCTCTAAAATAAATATTGCTGGGAAAACTGCACAGCTACATGTAAAAGAATGAAATTAGGACGCTTCCTAACAAAATATACAAAGATAAACTCAAAATGGATTAAAATCCTAAGTGTAAGACCAGAAACTATAAAACTCTTATTGGAAAACACAGGCAGAACAGTTGACGACATAAATCACAGCAGGATCCTCTCTGACCCACCTCCTAGAGTAATGGAAATAAGAACACAAGCAAACAAGTGGGACCTGATTAAACTTAAAAGCTTTTGCACACCAAAGGAAACTATAAGCAAGGTGAAAAGACAACCCTTAGGATGGAAGAAAATAATAGCAAATGAAACAACTGACAAAGGATTAATTTCCAAAATATACAAGCAGCTCACACAGCTCAATGCCAGAAAAACAAGTAACTCAATCCAAAAGTGGGAGAAAGACCTAAGCAGACATTTCTCCAAAGAAGACATACAAATGGCTAACAAACACATGGAAAGATGCTCAACACCGCTCATTATCAGAGAAATGCAAATCAAAACTACAATGAGATATCAGCTCACACTGGTCAGAATGATCATCATCAAAAGGCCTACAAAGAATAAATGCTAGAGAGGGTGTGGAGAAAAGGGAACGCTCTTGCACTGTTGGTGGGAGTGTAAGTCGATACAGCCACTATGGAAGACGGTATGGAGAGTCCTTACCAAACCAGGAATAAAACCACCATAGGACCCAGCAACCCCACTCCTAGGCATATACCCTGAGGAGACCAAAACTGAGAGAGACACATGCGTCCCATTGCTCACTGCAGCACTGATTACAATAGCTAGAACATGGAAGCAAGCTAGATGTCCATTGACAGATGAATGGATAAAGAAGCAGTGGTACATATACACAATGGAATACTACTCAGCCATAAAAAGGAACACATTTGAGTCAGTTCTGATGAGGTGGATGAACCTAGAGTCTTTTATACAGAGTGAAGTGAGTCAGAAAGACAAAGATAAATATCATATTCTACCACATATATGCAGAATCTAGAAAAATAATAATGAATTTATTTGCAGGGAAGCAATGGAGAAACAGACATAGAGAATAGACATATGGACATGGGGAGAGGGGAGGAGAGGGTGAGATGTATGGAGAGAGCAACATGGAAACGTACATTACCATGTGTAAAATAGATAGCCAACGGGAATCTGCTGTATGGCTCACAAACTCAAACAGGGGCTCTGCATCAAGCTAGAGGGGTGGGATGAGGCAGGAGATGGGAGGGGAGATTCAAAAGGGAGGGATATATGTGTACCTATGGCTGATTCATGTTGATAGTTGACGGTAAACAACAAAATTCTGTAAAGCAATTATCCTTCAATATAAAAAAATTAAAAAGAAAAAAATGGGCAGAAGTCTTAAATAGAAATTTCTCCAAAGAAGATATATAAATGGTCAATAAGCACACAAAAGATCTCAATATCATTGATCATTAAGGAAATGCAATTCAAAACTACAATGAGACATCATTTCATATCATTTAGATGACTATTATGAAAATAAATAATAGGTGTTGGTGAGTATGTAGTAAAATTGGGACTCATATCACTGTTCTTGGAAACGCAAAATGGTTCAGCCAGAGTGGAAAATAGTATGGTAGTTCTTCCAAAAATTAAAAATAGAATTACCAAATGATTCATCAATTCCACTTTTGGGTAAATACTCAAAATAATTTAAATTGAGGGGGCTATGGTCAATGGGAAGGGAGACAAAGCCATAATCCTATTTCATACAACTTTTGAATTTTGTTCCAGGTGCCTTTCATAACTGAAAAGCAGATAACATTCCAGAAATGAATATTGAGCTTTTCAATTTTTAAAAAGCCTTCCCTTGTGGCTCAGATGGTAAAGTATCTGCCTGCAATGCAGGAGACCCAGATTCAATTCCTGGGTCAGGAAGATCCCCAGAGAATCGAATGGCAACTCACTCCAGTATTCTTGTCTGGAGAATTCCATGGACAGAGGAACTTGATGGGTAAAGTCCATGGACTCACGAAGAGCTGGACACAACTGAGCCACCACACACACACACACACACACACACACACACAGTTTTAAAAAGTGTTGCATCTCTACATCTCTCTAAAATTGAAAATTATTCTTAAAGTGGCAAATCATTGGAATATTTTACCTTACTTAGAAACTTAGAAAATAAGACTGCAACAAAATGGAATCTGGAAATGTACATCAAAATGTGTAAAAGCAATTTGTCATTAAAGAGCTTTCTGCTTTACCTCCTAGAAGAACAGTCAGTGAAGCAGAAAGTGACTAAATCTAAAATTGGGCCAAGTCTAAGAAACATTGTAGAAAGAACTGTCCCAGAAACTGAGAGAGAAAACGGAACTGTTCAATTTAGGATAATAACAGCTTTTTTGAAATTTAAATAACAAAGAATTTTTATTCTTTAATAACCAGGCATGGATTAAAATGACACACCACCATAAATAAATGTTCCTTTTCACAAGAATGAGAGTTTGTTCAAAGGAGTTAAAGGAGCAGAACTGAAGACTTCATTCTACCACTGAGTAGAACGTCTGAAAGCCTGTACCTTGAATCTTTGCTTTACCTGTAGATAATACATGGAATCATCTAAGGGTTTAATAAAATTGAATTATTTTGAAGTAATAAAGTATTTGCAAATATTGAAGTATTTTGCAAACAATCAAGTCTTATTTTTCAATCCCACCTATATTTTGATTTTCTAATTAGGAAATTAATTTCCATTTTTACATAATTATGAGGAAGAGGAGGAGGAGGTAGTGGTCAGTCATGTCCTACACTTTGTGACCCCATGGGCTGTAACCCACCAGGCTCCTCTCTCCATGGAATTCTCCAGGCGAGAAAACTAGAGCAGGTTGCCATTTCCTCCTCCAAGGAATCTTCCTGACCCAGGGGTAGAACTCATGTCTCCTGTATCACCTAGAAGTTCAGTTCAGTTCAGTCGTTCAGTCGGGTCCGACTCTTTGCGACCCCATGAATCGCAGCAGGCCAGGCCTCCCTGTCCACCAGCAACTCCCGAAATTCACTCAGACTCACATCCATCGAGTCAGTGATGCCATCACGGCATCTCATCCTCTGTCGTCCCCTTCTCCTCCTGCCCTCAATCCCTCCCAGCATCACAGTCTTTTCCAATGAGTCAACTCTTCGCATGAGGTGGCCAAAGTACTGGAGTTTCAGCTTTAGCATCATTCCTTCCAAAGAAATCCCAGAGCTGATCTCCTTCAGAATGGACTGGTTGGACCTCCTTGCAGTCCAAGGGACACTCAAGAGTCTTCTCCACCACCACACAGTCCAAAAGCATCAATTCGTCAGCGCTCAGCCTTCTTCACAGTCCAACACTCACATCCATACAGACCACAGGAAAAACCATAGCCTTGACTAGACGGACCTTAGTCGGCAAAGTAATGTCTCTGCTTTTGAATATGCTATCTAGGTTGGTCATAACTTTCCTTCCAAGGAGTAAGCGTCATTTAATTTCATGGCTGCAGTCACCATCTGCAGTGATTTTAGAGCCCAAAAACATCTGCTGGATCATGCCAACATCCGCTGGATCACAGAAAAGGCAAAAGAGTTCCAGAAAAACATCTATTTCTGCTTTATTGACTATGCCAAAGCCTTTGACTGTGTGGATCACAATAAACTGTGGAAAATTCTGAAAGAGATGGGAATACTAGACCACCTGGCCTGCCTCTTGAGAAATCTGTATGCAGGTCAGGAAGCAACAGTTAGAACTGGACATGGAACAACAGACTGGTTTCAAATAGGAAAAGGAGTACGTCTAGGCTGTATATTGTCACCCTGCTTATTTAAGTTCTATGCAGAGTACATCATGAGAAACACTGAACTGGAAGAAACACAAGCTGGAATCAAGATTTCCGGGAGAAATATCACCTGGAAAGGCTCACATAATTATAAGGATTTTTTTAATTTATATAAATTACAACTTACTCCATTAAACACAGTCATACCTTAGAGATATTGCAGGTTCAGTTCCAGACCACCACAGTAAACTGAATATCACAATAAAGTAAGTTGTACAAATTTCTTGGTTTCCCAGTACATATAAAAGTTTTGTTTACACTATACTATAGTCTATGATGGAGAAGGCAATGGCACCCCACTCCAGTACTCTTGCCTGGAAAATCCCATGGATGAAAGAGCCTGGTAAGCTGCAGTCCAGGGGTCACTAAGGGTCGGACACAACTGAGCGACTTCACTTTCACTTTTCACTTTCCTGTATTAGAGAAGTAATGGCAACCCACTCCATTTTTCTTTCCTAGAGAATCCCAGGGACGGGGGAGCCTGGTGGGCAGCCAGGGGTTGCACAGAGTCAGACACGACTGAAGCCTCTTAGCAGTAGCAGCATAGTCTATGAAGTGTGCAATAGCATTACGTCTGAAAAACTTTTATGCATATATTGATTTAAAAATACCTTCACACTAAAAAACACTAACCATTATCTGACCCTTCAGCAAGTCATAATCTTTTGGCTAGTGGAGGGATTCAAAGATTGCAAGAAATACCAAAATGTGACACAGAGAAAAAGTGAGCAAATGTTTTGGGGGAAATGGCACCAATAGACCTGCTCCATGCAGGGCTGCCACAAACCTTAAGCTTGAAGGGGGGAAAAAAAAAAAGGCACAACATCCTTCAAGCACAATAAAAAGAAACGTAATCAAACAGTGTTCAGTGAACACTGTTGGGATCCTAGCATCGGGACTCTTGTGGCATTATAGTACAAAGACGCAGCTAAATACCCTGGGAGGATTTCAAAAGAGGAGCACCTCAATTTGGTTATCTATTTTCTGTGAAGTACTCTTGAACATGAGAGCTTCTAAGTGCTAACTGACACCTTCACCTTGGAGAGTTTCTACAAATTATCATTTTTTGGAAAATGTCATGTTGCACTCCATATCATTTTATTTAGTTTTCCTCATTTCCAAAGGAAATACAGTAAGATCACATGGACAGGTTTGTTCCTTTCAAGGACAATACACTGAAACACAATGACCTGAACAGTGTGTCCTTAATATGACTTTAGTTCAGAAGTTAAGGTTAGTGATTTCCAAAATTCAGGCTTGTATTTCCTTGCTATTTTCTTCTCAAATCTTTCCCCATGGATGAAGTAAATTCATACTTTTCACTGAATATTATTCTACTCATTTTAATAAGTGGAAAATACAGCTTTTAATAGAGATTTGAGCTCTGATGCTGAGAGGGATTGGGGGCATGAGGAGAAGGTGACGACAGAGGATGAGATGGCTAGATGGCATCACTGACTCGATGGATGTGAGTATGAGTGAACTCCGGGAGATGGTGATGGACAGGGAAGCCTGGCGTGCTGCAATTCATGGGGTCGCAAAGAGTCGGACACGACTGAGTGACTGAACTGAACTGAACTGAGCAATATTTATGAATTCACTTTCCAACAAAAAAGCTAATCAATCTCTATGCTATACAGGCAAGTGGGAATAAGAAAGTCTAATTATTAGAAAGTATCAGGCTCTAATGCCATCTGGGTAGGTGCAGAGGAAATAATCTCTGGAGAAATCATAAACACCTGATTTGGATCTAAGAGAGACTCTATGAAAAAGCTGAGAGTTCAACGGAATTTTAAAAGATGGGTCCATTTTAGGTGCAGAGAGGACTTCCCTGGCAGTCCAGGGGCCAAGATTCCTCACCTTCAATGCTGGTGGCCCGGGTTCAATCCCTAGTCAGAGAAATAGATCGCACATGCCACACCTAAGAGCCAGCACAGCCAAATAAATAAAAAATAAATATTTTTAAAAATAGATCAAAAATAAAGTGCAGAGGGGGTGTGATCATAATAAGCTGGAGAGCTGAGTTAAGGTGTGAAGGAGAGAGCTTTAGAAAGCTTATTTGGGGTAAACCAACAGGACAAGAGCAAAGGGTTGTCTAGGGAGGTACTTTAGTAAAGATAGACTGGTTCCAATATGTAGAAGATCATAAGTACCAAGAACCTTGGACTTGAGAATTTTTAGTATAAAACTCTCAAACTTCCAATTAAGGTCCATCTAGTCAAGGCTATGGTTTTTCCAGTAGTCATGTATGGATGTGAGAGTTGGACTGTGAAGAAGGCTGAGCACCAAAGAATTGATGCTTTTGAACTGTGGTGTTGGAGAAGACTCTTGAGAGTCCCTTGGACTGCAAGGAGGTCCAACCAGTCCATTCTGAAGGAGTTAAGCCCTGGGATTTCTTTGGAAGGAATGATGCTAAAGCTGAAACTCCAGTACTTTGGCCACCTCATGTGAAGAGTTGATTCATTGGAAAAGACCCTGATGCTGGGAGGGATTGGGGGCAGGAGGAGAAGGGGACAACAGAGGATGAGATGGCTGGATGGCATCACTGACCGGATAGACGTGAATCTGAGTGAACTCCGGTAGTTGGTGATGGACAGGGAGGCCTGGCATGCTGCGATTCATGGTGTCACAAAGAGTTGGACATGACTGAGCGACTGAACTGAACTGAAGGTTAGCAAATCTTCAACTTTTAAAAAGCTGTAATGAAAATACAAGTTTGAGTTCAAATGAATTTTAACTAGCATGTGAAAATATTAGTAAAAATCACAACTCATATATATATGTTTACAAAGGTAAGCGATAATCTGGGATTCATCATGGAATGCAAAAAACAAAAACATATTTTGGGTGCCCAAAATTAACTTCCATGTCAATAGCCAGCAGTTTGAAACCTGAATTATCTGCTTAGAGGTCATATTTCTGAAGACAAAAACAAACATCCTAAATTGACTTTTAAGCTTTTAAAAGCTTAAATTTAGTGGAAAAAAAAAAATAGATGAGATATTTTTTCTCTTGCCAAATGCTTGTTTGATTGCATTTTTCACATTCCAAGCAGATGTTTTAAAGTAATTTCAATAAACTTTATCTTAATGACAGAAGTCATGACATTTAAATGTCACAAATATTTGCTATATATGTCTTTTTTCCCAACAGTTAGATCAAAATACTTTAGTATTTATAGAAATACACTAATGTTAGTGGTGGGTATTTCTGAGTATAAAGTTATAAATGATATTTCTTTGTTGTTTCCAAATCTCCTATAATAAACATAAGTTCTTATTGTAATAAACAATAAAATGAAACAAAGTGCAGTTGATAATATTTACAATAGTATTTGGAATAGTGATAGAAAACTAGAAAAAGCAAAATAATGACTCAAATAAGATAAATGGTTATGCTCACATGAATTTCCCTGCCCTTAGGAACTTAGATGTCTTCCAGCTCAAAGCGCCAGCATTCCAAAAGTGTGGTCCACAAACTCTTGGTCTAGTCAAGATGTAGCTAAGTTTTAGGCAAAGGATAGAAGACAGGAAGGAAGAAAAAGAGGGCAAAGGGCTTGTGCCAGCTGTTTCTGAGGAATTATATTAGTTATTGTCCACAAAACAAGCTACCATGCACTTAGCAACTTTAGCAACAAGATATTTATCCTGGGCTTTCCTGGTGGCTCAGTGGTAAGAAACTTGCCTGCCAATGCAGGAGACAGAGACGTGGGTTCAATCCCTGAGTTAGGAAGATCTGCTGGAGAAGGAAATGGCAACCCACTCCAGTATTCTTGCCTGGGAAATCCCATGGACAGGAGACTGGTGGGCTACAGTCCATGGGGCCACAAAAGAGTCGGACACGACTTAGCAACTAAATGACAACAATTTATTAACTTACAGTTCCCCTAGTCAGGAATACAGACTCAGCTGAGCCAGTTCCTTAGGGTTTCACAACATTGCTGTGAAGATACTGGCCCGGCTGCATCATCATCGGGGACTCAGCTACAGAAGAATCTCCTTCTAAGATGACCCAGGTTGTCAGCAGAATCTGTTTCCTATGCTTGTAGGAGTAAGGGTTCAGCTCATTGCTGGCTGTTGCCTGGAGGCTGCCCTTGACTCCAGGAGGCCACAGTCCCCAGAGGCGTCCCATGGTTTGCTGAGGACTCCTGAAGTTCTTTGACATATGTGCTTCCCCAGCGTGGCCACTTACTTCAAGCTGGGAAGGAGAGCCTGTCGAGTTAACATACACATTACATAACACAGCATACAAAGAGTTTTGACACATGACAAGTATTTGTTTTCTGTCTCACTGCAGTATCTGTTGTTATTAATGTGTAGGGATTCATTGCAATATGTTACTAACGTGCAAGGGTTCTATCATTACCATTTGTCAAAATGCTTAAGTTCTTAGGTAAAAGAATTGTATAAAACTCACAGAGATAGAGTATATAAAATAACCAAGACTGACTTCAAAGAATGCTAATACATAGTTTATTATTTATAAAGTAATAAAAATTAAATTGATATGGTTCTCCTAGCATATGGTTTAAACTCTATCCTATGCTGAAAATTAGAGTTTTCTATATTGAGTTAAAGTTAAGATTTTTCACAAGAGCCAGAAAGCTTTTGCCCCTAGAACAGTCAGGCTTGGATAAAAAACACTTCCATTATCACCTCAAGCTCTTTAATCAGTTTTAAATTTTTTTCTTTGCTGCAAACACAAGGCTATGACAAGTTTTGGAACTCTAGAGGGTCTCTGCTAACCTTATTCCCTGCTGTGAGCAACAAAAGAATTAAGTTCTAAATGTATAATTTATATACAAAACCATAGGAACAAACTACAAATGGAATCTTTCAAAGATGAATTCTTAAATATAGTTTACATAAAGGGCTTAAGGAAAAGAACATTTTAAGTTCTGGATTCATTTGTCCAACCAACACATATTTATCTTTTCCAGAGGGCTGAGCTCTATCTGGCAGAGGGGAAAAAAGTGATCATGGATTCTCAACTTTAAAATTAAAATGAGACTTTGGAGAAAACTACTTTGGGTTTAACCATTAGGTTCCAGTAATTTTATTTCTTTTAAGTGTATATGTTTGATTTCAACTGTGAGTTTTAAGGAAAATTAATAAGGGCATCTACATCTTTTTCCTCAGAAGGCAGAAGATGCTGAACAACACTTAAATTTAACGCTAAATGAACTGAGTTTCCATTTTCTATTTCTTCTATACTACTGAGAGCACTTGCTCAGGTCTAGAGGAGAAAAACTATATGCATAAATTTTCCCTTTCCCAATTAAATTTTCATTTTTATACTCAAAGTTCTCCTAATTCAAAAGTTTGGTGGACAATTCAGTCCAAAAGCCTCAAGCCTAAGAATATTGGATGTGTCGATCCATAATGTACAGGGCATCTCAATTTTCTCTCCATTTC
Organism: Nanger dama; assembly: GCA_917880005.1. NCBI lineage: Eukaryota > Metazoa > Chordata > Mammalia > Artiodactyla > Bovidae > Nanger > Nanger dama. Next base: position 100,576,815 of record CAKJTW010000001.1, read on the forward strand.
TCGTTTTTTCTAACAACTTCCCATGTCACTATTTCAAAGATACTTTCAGAGGAGCAAAACAAAATTAATTCATACAACTTCTACTTCTTGAATATTTATTATTTTCTTCAATTTTTTTTTGAAATTGAAGGATCAGATATAATGGAGAAACATCATACTAAAGTGGTAGGGAAAGTATTCTGCGGTCTTTTTATGAAGCTTGTTTTCACATAAATTGAAAGAGAAATCATCCATTTTACTTTCACAATGAATCTCTCTTGTACTACATGGCATGAGGCCAAGCTATAAAATGATGTTTTAATGTTGCAAGCTAGATCAAAGGAACACCTTAATGATGTTTGGTCCTGCCTGAATATTTATGAAGAGATAGCTTTGAAGACTCACACAGTATGTTCTACAATCTGACAATTGCTCCTATTTCCCCATTAAAATGGAACAAAACAACAGTTATTTATGAATATGCTTATACTGCCAAGTAGCCATCACCCAAGGCTGGTAATTAATTACATACATTATGATCAGAACAGAAGAACTTAAAACTAGTTGCACATTAGGGAAAAAGCTATTTTTGAGGACAAAGCATTTTAAAATTAAACAGAAATAATAGAAAATAGTGTGTAGAGGTATTTTTGGCTAAAAATAAAAACCATTTTTAATGACATAATAGAATAAGGTGATTTCCTTGATCAGGGGCAAAGTAAAACATTACCTATTATCTAAGAAAGTAATGTCTTTCTCTTCTTTACTTCATTTTAAATGACTGCTGTTGTGCAAGACCCTGGTCCTGGGGCAATGAAAGACAAAATAAACCAGGGAGGGAGGCAGCCCTCAAAGATATAAGCACAGCATCTGTTCACCTGTTTGAAAATCCTGCTACTTATTATTATGCCAAAGGCCCCATATTTTTTAACAAACGATTTCCTTTTCATTGATGATTTACTTAATCGAGTGTATGGGAAGCCAATTAAAATCTTGACTTTATTGAATATTATGGTCAACATAAAAAAAGAAGAAAAAGAGAATCAGTTCTGCAAACCAAATAATTTATATAATAATAAATGTTCATTCTTACAGACCACAGTTCTCCAGGCCTGGGTCTTACATCAAAGGAGTGCCAGAGGCAGGGTCTTTTGCGCTTCAGGAACTTTATAAGGTATAATAACCTCCCTCCCCACCCCCCACTACCATCCATTTTAAATCTTTTCCTGGAAAAAAAAGGCTGAAAATAAATAAAGATAGAAATAAACATGAAAAAAGAAATCCACAATCTGTGTTCTCAGTAGTGCTCTAATCCAGAGGATTGTAAAGAGTAGTCTCAGATGAGCAATATCACATTCACCAGGAAACTTGCAAAAATGCAAATTCTTCAGCCCTACCCCACTCCTAGTGAATCAGAAACTCTGGGGGTGAGGCCCTGCAACCTTTGATTTAATAAAGCTTCCAGATTACACTGATGTACACTAAATTTGCATTGATCGCTGAAGAAGGCTTTCTTATCTCTTCTTGCTATTCTTTGGAACTCTGAATTCAGATGCTTATATCTTTCCTTTTCTCCTTTGCTTTTTGCCTCTCTTCTTTTCACAGCTATTTGCAAGGCCACCCCAGACGGCCATTTTGCTTTTTTGCATTTCTTTGCCATGGGGATGGTCTTGATCCCTGTCTCCTGTACAATGTCACGAACCTCAGTCCATAGTTCATCAGGCACTCTATCTATCAGATCTAGGACCTAAAATCTATTTTTCACTTCCACTATATAATCATAAAGGATTTGATTTAGGTCATACCTGAATGGTCTAGCGGTTTTCCCTACTTTCTTCAATTTGAGTCTGAATTTAGTAATAAGGAGTTCATGATCTGAGCCACAGTCAGCTCCTGGTCTTCTTTTGTTGACTGTATAGAGCTTCTCCATCTTTGGCTGCAAAGAATATAATCAATCTGATTTCAGTGTTGACCATCCGGTGATGCCCATGTGTAGAGTCTTCTCTGTGTTGTTGGAAGAGGGTGTTTGCTATGACCAGTGCATTTTCTTGGCAAAACTTTATCAGTCTTTGCCCTGCTTCGCTCCGCATTCCAAGGCCAAATTTGTCTGTTACTCCAGGTGTTTCTTGACTTCCTACTTTTGCATTCCAGTCCCCTATAGTGAAAAGGACATCTTTTTGGGTGTTAGTTCTAAAAAGTCTTATAGGTCTTCATAGAACGGTTCAACTTCAGCTTCTTCAGTGTTACTGGTTGGGGCATGGACTTGGATAACTGTGATATTGAATGGTTTGCCTTGGAGATGAGCGGAGATCATTCTGTCATTCTTGAGATTGCATCCAAGTACTGCATTTCGGGCTCTTTTGTTGACCATGATGGCTACTCCATTTCTTCTGAGGGATTCCTGCCCGCAGTAGTAGATATAATGGTCATCTGAGTTAAATTCACCCAATCCAGTCCATTTTAGTTTGCTGATTCCTAGAATGCCAATGTTCACCTTTGCCATCTCTTGTTTGACCACTTCCAATTTGCCTTGATTCATGGACCTGACATTCCAGGTTCCTATGCAATATTGCTCTTTACAGCATCGGATCTTGCTTCTATCACCAGTCACATCCACAACTGAGTATTGTTTTTGCTTTGGCTCCATCTCTTCATTCTTTTTGGAGTTATTTCTCCACTGATCTCTAGTAGCATACTGGGCACCTACTGACCTTGGGAGTTCCTCTCTTGGTATCCTATCATTTTGCCTTTCCATACTGTGAAAAGAGACTAGAGAAATCTTCAAGAAAATTAGAGATACCAAGGGAACATTTCATGCAAAGATGGGCTCGATAAAGGACAGAAATGGTATGGACCTAACAGAAGCAGAAGTTATTAAGAGGTGGCAAGAATACACAGAAGAACTGTACAAAAAGATCTTCATGACCCAGATAATCATGATGATGTGATCACTAATCTAGAGCCAGACATCTTGGAATGTGAAGTCAAGTGGGCCTTAGAAAGCATTGCTATAAACAAAGCTAGTAGAGGTGATGGAATTCCAGTTGAGCTGTTTCAAATCCTGAAAGATGATGCTGTGAAGGTGCTGCACTCAATATGCCAGCAAATTTGGAAAACTCAGCAGTGGCCACAGGACTGGAAAAGGTCAGTTTTCATTTCAATCTCAAAGAAAGGCAATGCCAAAGAATGCTCAAACTACCACACAAATGCACTCATCTCAAATGCTAATAAGGTAATGCTCCAAATTCTCCAAGCCAGGCTTCAGCAGCACAGGAACTGTGAACTCCTGATGTTCAAGCTGGTTTTAGAAAAGGCAGAGGAACAAGAGATCAAACTGCCAACATCCGCTGGATCATGGAAAAAAGCAAGAGAGTTCCAGAAAAACATCTATTTCTGCTTTACTGACTATGCCAAAGCCTTTGACTGTGTGGATCACAATAAACTGTGGAAAATTCTGAAAGAGATGGGAATACCACACCACCTGACCTGCCTCTTGAGAAACCTGTATGCAGGTGAGGAAGCAACAGTTAGAACTAGACATGGAACAACAGACTGGTTCCAAATAGAAAAAGGAGTATGTCAAGGCTGTATATTGTCACCCTGCTTATTTAACTTCTTCAGAGTACATCATGAGAAACGCTGAACTGGAAGAAACACAAGCTGGAATCAAGACTGCCAGAAGAAATATCAATAACCTCAGATATGCAGATGACACCACCCTTATGGCAGAAAGTGAAGAGGAACTAAAAGCCTCTTGATGAAGGTGAAAGAGGAGAGTGAAAAGGTTGGCTTAAAGCTCAACATTCAGAAAACGAAGATCATGGCATCTGGTCCCATCACTTCATGGGAAATAGATGGGGAAACAGTGGAAACAGTGTTAGAGTTTATTTTGGGGGCTCCAAAATCACTGCAGATGGTGACTGCAGCCATGAAATGAAAAGACGCTTACTCCTTGGAAGAAAAGTTATGGCCAACCTAGACAGCATATTGCAAAGCAGAGACATTATTTTGCCAACTAAGGTCCGTCTAGTCAAGGCTATGGTTTTTCCTGTGGTCATGTATGGATGTGAGAGTTGGACTGTGAAGAAGGCTGAGCACTGAAGAATTGATGCTTTTGAACTGTGGTGTTGGAGAAGACTTTGAGAGTCCCTGGACTGCAAGGAGATCCAACCAGTCCATTCTGGAAGAAGATCAACCCTGGGATTTCTTTGGAAGGAATGATGCTAAAGCTGAAACTCCAGTACTTTGGCCACCTGATGATTAGAATTGACTCATTGGAAAAGACTGTGATGCTGGGAGGGATTGGGGGCAGGAAGAGAAGGGGACGACCAAGGATGAGATGGCTGGATGGTATCATGGACTCGATGGATGTGAGTCTGAGTGAACTCCGGGAGATGGTGATGGACAGGGAGGCCTGGCGTGCTGCATTCATGGGGTTGCAAAGAGTTGGACACAACTGAGTGACTGAACTGAACTGACACTAAATTTGAGAACCACTATTCCGAACTAGTCTATTAAGTTTTAAATTGGTCTTTATAAAATAGGCAAGATTTTCATTCTACTAAATCAACCCAGTACACTTTTCACAGGCCTGTTTATAAGGAGACTTAGAAGCAGGTAAAATTCACCTTTTCTGTGGCTTTTGAGAAACCAGATACCACTTCTATTTCTCTTCCTCCTAATCAATCATTTATTTGAGATTTTTGGTTTTGGTCTATTTTCAGCTAAACATCTCTTTAGACAATAAGGAAATGTGGGGTATATTTCCTTGAGGTGAGTTAGCAGTTTTTAGCTAGAATATGCTTTCTTTTAAATCTTTATCCCATTACATTTCAGCAGCTTATTATAATGTCATTAATTACCATAACTATAAACCCAAACTGAATATTTCCAAGAAAAGTAATTCTTTTATACTTACTAGCTTGGAGAAGGAAATGGCAACCTACTCCAGTATTCTTGCCTGGAGAATCCCATGGACAGAGGAGCCTGGCAGGCTTCAGTCCATGGGGTCACAAAGAGTCAGACATGATTGAGTCTTAACAGACACGCACACACACACACATACACACACACACATACTTACTAGCTATTTCACAGCAGAAATACTGATGTATTCTTATTAATACTTGCATTTTAAAAAACTTATTAGAATACTACATTGTTTTAATTTAGACACTGAAAAAATAGAAGACTCTGCAAACTGCAATGAGTTTCCTATTCCATCGTAATCATTGCCTCTACATTGAAATATTTAGATGAAGGGGGAAAAGACCATCAAAGACAGAAATAATTTTTAAACTATAAAAGCATAAATTTTTAAATCTCCATTTTTCAATGTCTTGTTTCAGAGTAACTAAACTCAAGGCTTGACAGTTTCAACATACAGAAGTGTATAGTTTTGTTTTTTGTCTCTTCTTTTTAATGGTTTCCACAGGTATTTAATTTATAGACTCTTCCTTTTGGATTGGAAGCTGGGCCTCTAATAAATATATTGCATATTGTCTCAGGGTTTCTCAGAGACTGATAGAAGTCTGAACTTCCATTTTTGAGGTAGGCAGTATTTATATAAATAGTAATAGTAGACATGCCAAAGTTATAAACTCTGTGGTTTATCCTATAAACCTAAAATAAACCTAACACATTTACCACATTAAAAATATTGTACAAACTCACTTAGAGATTATACTAAATTATACAAGTGCTTTGCAAACGTGAGGCATTGGACCAGACCACCTTCTCCACCTCTGCCTCAGCCATTGCCTCAGGTTCTTTGCTGTCTATAATGAGTGTTCCACAATTTGGAATCTCTTCAGAGGAAAAATTATTCCCTGGCTTTAATATTTCTCAGTTAAGGAAAGATGACAGGAAGGAAGAGCTAGAGGAAACAGTGGTTAACAGTGGTATCTGTTGCCACTTTACCTTCTGCTGGGGAAGAAAAGAGTAAGGAAATAGAGGCAACTTTCAGTTCAGTTCAGTCGCTCAGTTGTGTCCGACTCTTTGCAACACCATGAATTGCAGCATGCCAGGCCTCCCTGTCCATTACCAACCCCCGGAGTTCACTCAGACTCGCATCCATCGAGTCGATGATGCCATCCAGCCATCTCATCCTCTGTCGTCCCCTTCTCCTCCTGCCCCCAATCCCTCCCAGCCTCAGGGTCTTTTCCAGTGAGTCAATTCTTCTCATGAGGTGGCCAAAGTACTGGAGTTTCAGCTTTAGCATCATTCCTTCCAAAGAAATCCCAGGGTTGAGCTCCTTCAGAATGGACTGGTTGGATCTCCTTGCCATCCAAGGGACTCTCAAGAGTCTTCTACCAATCTGCTATTACACTGACTGAAATTTCACATGTGCACAGATAGGAACTTGTGGAATAGAGCTGTAAGATTTGTCTATCTCATAGGAAAGAAATCCCAGAAGATCCCCTGGAGAAGGAAAGGACAACCCACTCCAGTATTCTTGCCTAGAGAAATTCCATTGGTCAGGGGAGCCTGGCATGCTACAGTTCATTGGGTAGCAAAGAGCTGGACACAACTGAGTGACTAACACTTTCACATTTTCTAAGATGTCTGTGCTTCCAGATAGATGGCTAGGGTAGCAGTCAATGGTGAAGGGAGCAATTCTTCCCAAGCACCAGAAAATTTGTGCCTCCAGCACACCTAGCTGAAGAAAGCTTCAAAATACAGTCATAAAAATACTAAATGCATAATTTTATAGAACTTTTCCATTTTTTGTTTGTAGAAAAGTCTGACTTCCTATCTTTATATCAATACATAACAAGTAACAAGTGCAGGAAATGTTCCTGCTTTTATTTTCTTATTAAAATATTATCATATTTCCAGGACCATTTAGTAGATGTGCAATAATTTCTTTTTTTTTTTTTTTTTTTTGATCACTGGAATGAAGACTGTAAAGGTGCCTGGATGACAGAGGAAGCTGTTTGGAAAAGAAGTATGAAAAAAATAAATGTAGAATCTTAAAATTCCTGAAAGGCACAAGACTCTGGGGGAAGGGTATGGCGGAACCATAATAAAATAAATAAATAAAACCAATTTAACACATGTCATCTGGTGAAATAATTCTACCATGTTAACATCTTTTGGGGCTTCCAGAAGGAGTAACTGGTTCAGTTACTTCTGTAACCTCTTAATCAAAAGAGCAAAACCTTAGGCTTTTTAAGATTTCCACATTAGGATTTAATCAAAAGTCCTGCCCATACAATATCCAAATGCCCCCATTAGTAATCTACCAAAATGTTTAATTTCTGTATCATTTTGGGTCTCTTTCATATTCACCCAGCAGAAATTTCAGCTCAAGCTGCCTTAAGACAAAACTGAATTTGGTGATTCATAGTTGAAAATATCCAGAGTTAGGAGCTTTTTTCAGCTGGGTTCAGAGCTCAAATATCCCCAACTAGATTTAACTTTCCTCCAGCTCCCAGGCACGCCTCGTTCGTTGAGTATTCTCTGCATTCCCAGACGTCAGATGATGACACAAAAAGCTCTACGCTCACAACTCACTCTGCAAAGTCCGACAGAAGGGAGTCCCTTCCTCAAGGGGGCAAAATGGTCCTGAAACGGTGCTTTCTTGTCTCTGATTGGCCAGACTTGGTCACATACTTTTCTGTAAACCAACCCAAGCTACCAGGAGGACAGAAAGCTTCCAGTGGCCACACGAGTGTCGTGGGTCACCCACTGAGTGGTTGACATCACCTGAATCAAATGGGCTGAGGGGCGCTGGCTCGATCCTCCAAAAAGTAAACGAGGGTACTGTTTCCAGGAGGAGGAATGAGTAGCTAGAGGCAAAACCATAAAAATCCAGTACAACGTATATCTTTAGTAGATCCACGTCCACCACTTCCTAAAACTTTCACATATGCTGTTGTTCGTGGATCAAGCCCCAGGAGAAGGGCATGGCAACCCACTCAGTGGATCAAAACAGAAATTAAAAACGGAAAAACCGTTCAACTGAGGCTCCTGATCAACCTCTATTTTAGGACAAGTGCAACCTCACACCTTGTATCCAAAATGTCGCTCCAGTTGTTGGCCTTCATTTGTCTTCAAGAACTGGAACACAGCACGTGGCCTTTGGAAAGCCGGCAAGTCGAGGCGATTACCAGCTGACGGTCGAAGCCGCCCGCGGCGCTGCTAGGTTCAGCGTCACCGGCGGGAGCGCGACGAGAGGGGACGACGAGGGTGCGCCGCGCCTTCCCCGCACCGCCTCTGGAACTCACACCCACTTCCCACACACGGCCCAACCCTTCTCCTCGGCGACCGCTACCAACCTGCCCGCAGTGGCCGTCGGAAACGGCCGACCGGGGCGAGACACCCAGGGTCCCCACGCCGAGGGCTGGGCAGGCAGCCGGGCGGAGCAGACGGGCGCGAGGCGGGCGGATGCAGGCGCCTCCAGCCTCCCGGCTCCCGCCTCCTCCCCTTCCCCCGGCGGGGCGCGCGCGCGGGCCGGGAGCGGGGAGGCGGCGTGAGGGCGGCGGCGGCGCGGCCGGGCGGGCCCCGGGGCCGCGGAGCGCGTCGGAGCGAGCGCACGAGCCCCCGGCGCGCCCGCCGCTCTTGCCCCGCGGCCGCTCCCGCCCGGCGCCGCCCGCGCTCCCGGACCCGGGCGCGCGAGGGGAGGGGCCGCCCGCGCGCCGTCCCCGCCCGGCTCCCGGCACCGCGTCGCCCCCGAGCGCCGCCCGGACGGCGGGGCGGCCGCGACCCGCGGAGGCCGAGGACGGGGGAGGCAGGATCCCGCGGACGCCCGCAGCTTGAGGGAATCGCCAGGGGACCCGGCGGTCCTCGCCCAGACACCCGCCCCCGGAGACTTGGAACGCGGACTCCAGAGGCGGCGCGCACGGTCAGGACAAGTTTCTCGCGGTTTAAAGGGGTCCTGAGACTGCCACCGGTTTTATTTAATCGACCTTTCCTCGCTTGTTAAAAATAAGTTTATTTAGACAAAGAAAAGAAAGATAGCTTCCTGGATGACTGGAGGTTTTTAAATACAATCCCGAAAGTTTTGCATGGTGTGGTTACTTGCTTATACATATTTATTAACCTGTTAACTCTTCAGATGGACAGAAAATTGACGTTTAAAATATTATTTGAGAAACATTTCTAGTTCACTGCTGCTTTCAGGCATCGTGTTATTTATCAGCTTCTTTAGCATCTGTCTTCCCCAAGTGGTGCCGAAACCTGTCCCTTGGCGACCGGTCTTGCATGTGACACTCTTGCCCTCTAGTGCCTCAGCAGCTTGGTAGCAGTTTGATGGCTAATATTAATGAGATGTTACATAACACAAGGGTACTGGGCCTGAACTGGTAGTATCTGCCACTTGTAAAGCCAAAAAGCCTGAGCCAGTGGTAGTGGATACTGCTGTTTCAGTTTCTTTTCTATCTATTGAAACTTTCTGAAACGTTTGCAGCTCTTTCCATTTTAATACCAGGTAAGTGTATCTATTTATTTATACTATACTTTAATGGATAACTCATAAATGTAAGAGTAGCAACTTTGTTTACAATCGATCTAAGAATTTCAGGATTGAACAAGTGCCTAATTTTATCCTTATAGAAGAAATAGAGCATTTAATTAAATTGAGTGAAACGAAGTGTCTTACCCTGGCTTAATTTTAAAGCTTCTCTTTTATAAAATTAAAGTAGGCAATGATCTTACAGTTGTTTCAGATTGCCACCAACAACTTGTAATTATTCTTCATAAGATTTGTTAAGCAGAACATATGTCTGTTGCTTGTTGGACTAGAAATTTGTAAGCAACATTGGAGATTTAAACTACAACTACCTATCTATCTATATAGTAATGATACTCAACAAATCTTTCTATTTGATGCAATTCATTTTATAAATATTTAAAATTATACAGTTAATAACATTAAATGCAACTGGTAAGAAATATCCTCTAAGTATTTAACACAGAAGTTTAAAATGAAAATAAAATACATATATAGTCCATTTAATATATCTACATTTTTTTTTTTAAAGAACTAAGTTAGATTTTTTTTTAAGGGGTTTACCTAGATGATCTTCCAACTAGTTCTTCTAATATCTGGAAACTACTTAAGCCTCAAACTCATTTAAAGTTGAAATTTATCCATATTCTCTATAAACATATTGGTTATAGCAACATATGTAATCTGGAACAGTTTTAAGGAAATCACTCCTAAGTGATGTAAACAGCTACATCTTGATATTAAAATACAAATCAAATCTTAAGACACATGTGAAACTGATCTCAAATCCACTTTTTATTTTTCTTAGAAAATATGTTATCAACTATTGAACAATGCTATTCACCACAAGAGAGCAGAATGATGTGGAAGAGAAACTCCCAAACATCTGATACTCACCTAAAGGACAAATTTTTCCTTTTCTTCAGCCATAGCTCCCTATTAATATTGAACTTGAGAAGGAGATTTCAAAATAAATTTGAAAGACATTCTTTGGAAAATAGTACTGAACATATATCAGGAGTCTTGCCTTAACAGAAGCTTTTCCCCTTTTCTTTCTCCTGTTAACACAGACAATACTGCCATTTCTCTGATATTTTTATTGTTTTTCTTTATGGCCTTGATGGTAAAACAGAGGTTTCTTTCTTTGTATAAGTAAATATTGATATTAAACTGGTCACATGAATTAATTTTCTTCATAGTCTTTAGAATAAAGATTCTCATGTTAATAAGCTATTTTAGATGAAACAAAACTTTTAACTCTTTCTAAAGAGATTTTTTTATAGTTCAGTGTAGTTGAGTTATAGCATACCCAGTATTCTTGCCTGGAGAACCCCATGGACAGAGGAGCCTGATGGGCTACAGTGGTTCATGGGGTCTCAAAGAGTCAGACATGACTGAGGGACTAACCCTTTCCCTTTCCTTCCCTTCGCTTTAATGCATTTCCTTGAAAAAGTGTTGTCTCTGAAGATTACAGCAAATGTTAGACTAATTTGTGCTGTGACTGAAAGATTTGTTTAAAAAAAAATACAGTGGAAGAGATAACCAGGCATTTGAGGCTCTTTTTTTCTGTAGAGTATATTTTGTTGAAGAAGTTATTATGAGCTAGAATCTTTATATTCAAAGGCTGACTTGTCAATTAAGAATTTCAAAATAATAAAGAAATTACAATATTTTCACTCAATTCAGAGAATCTTCTATGACTTCATTGAATCCTGGTTGAGTCTCAACTGCTCTTTGGTGATTAATGGCAACTTTTAAATCTAAATAAATCTGAGCAAAATACTTTGTTGTTTGTGCTACTAAAACAGGGAATTAGAATTGGTAATAAAAACACTATTTTCAGCTCAATGAATGCCTTGGGTTTCTAATTGCTCAACAGTTTAGACAGCAGAGAAAAGACAGTGGAAGTCTGCCTGTCCTGTGCTGTGACTATTGGAGGTGAGCATCTACGCTGAAATACGTGAACTCTGAGCAGCTGTCCAGATTAGAGAACGCTACCAGGCCACCACAGTAATGGCCTGCATTATGGTGATAACTAGTCTGAACAACACTTAAAACTGTTTTATAACGGAGGATTCTCTTAGAATACCCAAAGAATTGGTTTTAGAAAACCAATTGGTTTATTTGGCTGCTTGTTTGCTTTTAATACAAACCATATTCTCAGTCTGGGATGTCACAGTGGGTGATTTATCCCTTCATGTTGCACTAAACATTGCTCATCAATTTAATGTAAGTTGTTTAACTAGGAAAATGTCAAGCCCTTCTGTAATTACTTTTCTGCAATTATTACGTATAAAAAATTATTTTACAAAAACTCCTGCAAATTACTGAGGGATGTAACTCTTCGCTTGTGTGTGTGAAAGTTGCTCAGTTGTGTCCGACTCTTTATGACTCCATGGACTGTACAGAATACTGGAGTGGGTAGCATTTCCCTTCTCCAGGGGATCTTCCCAACCCCGGGATCGAACCCAGGTCTCCCACATTGCAGGCAGATTCTTTACCAGCTGAGCCACAAGGGAATCCCAACTCTTCACCACCTGTTGTGAAAAAGTCAGGTAGCAGAGTTCTGAAGTAAAACCTTTTAGCATCTCACTGATGGGTATCCATTTTACATACATTTCTCTTTTAAATCTTCTTCTCTGATTGCCGGGTTTGAGAATAACCTGAAACTAGATCTGGCTTGTAGGCTGGGTTCTGCCATGAGAGCTCTAGTCTTGGACAACTCCCTTGCTGGCTCTGGGCCTCAGTCCCTCACCTGGAAAATAAGGCTCTCAGAGATCCTTTCCTGTCCTCTGTATTGCCCAACACTGTGGAAGTTATTCTGGAGGACTGGACAACGAGACACGAAAAAAAATTAAAGAATAATGCAAAACTAAACTTAAGTGCTAATGTCTAGAATTTTAGTAGTAGATGTGTTATTGAAATAACAGCTAGGTTATAATAATAGCAGCTAGGATTGCCCAGGTGGTACTGTGGTTAGGACTTCTCCATCAAGTCAGGATGTACAGGTTCAGTCCCTGGTCATAGACCTGAGATCCCACATGCTCACGGGCCAAAAACCAAACCATAAAAACAGAAGCAATACTGTGACAGATTCAATAAAGACTTTTAGAAAAATGGTCCACATCAAAAAAAAAACTTAAATAAATAATAGCCAACATTCATAGGATGGACACCTGTACCAGTCACTATTTAAGCAGTTTATATGTTAATTTTTAGCTCATATAATCTTCACAAAGATTATGTGAGGTAGATACTGTAATTATTTCCACTTCACAGATGAGGAAATTGAGGCACTGAGAGGTTATCTATCTGTCAAATATTGCATCCTTGGCAAGTGGTAAAGCCGGGATTCAGTTTGACTCTGACTCCAATGCACATGCCCTTAACAACTAAATTACATTTTCTCTCCATAGGCTTCAAATATTTGTGCTTGATACACCTCTTGATATAACACAGGAAACTCATATACCACTCCAGTCATTTCTACCACCTCTCCCCTTATGGATGAAATGATTATTCATTTATTCAAGAAAAATTTACTCTGTACCTACTTTTGTGCCAGGCTTAGAGCAGTTCCCAGGACCATTACATGTGATGCCTTCCTTAATGAGCTGTATTTAGTCTAGTTTAGGTGATTCCTTTCTCCTCTCTTGCTACTCCAAGTGGGTTGAGTTTCACTTGTTCTGAAAGCCGCCCATGACAACAGAGGAGTAATTTATCTGACCTCTTCATTGATGCATCCACAGGGTAGTAAGAGAACCAGGACCTCAGACCTCCTCAGGACTCCCTATCATATTTTTTATTGCTCTTCTCTGCTCTTTTTTATCCTCTCTATGCAGACTGACTTCCTCAGCCTCTCAGCTTCATGTACCCTGCCCTAAAACACAGCCAAAAATTGCTCTGTCACTTTACATCTTAGGGTCCAGGCGAACAGTGAGAGACGGGGTTAGCATCTTCTGTTCCCATGTCTCTGGAGAAGGATGAAGTGGCACAGGTTAAAGTCTGTGCTGAAGGCTGCACTGGCAGCAGGCACTGTGCCCCGCTGTTCGGCGTGCATCCATACGTACATTCTAGCAGAATTTAAGAAGACAGAGGCAGACACGTTCGCCCGTAAGTCACAGAGGCAGAAACAGCAAGCAGCAGTGGGGGAGTTTTCTTCTCTTTCCTCACTGGATGGCACACCCACTGGGGGAAGTGAATGAAATGGATTCCTTCCTTCATAATTTCTAAGTACAAAGGAGGGAAGTTGCAGTAGAAAGTCATTTTCCATCTAAGGTATTAAACAAAGCTAATACCCCCATACGTGCAGCTTTTCTCCCATTCAGCTTTAAAAAAAAAAAAAGAAAGAAAAGCCCAGTTCTAGAGACAAGAGTATATTCTTGGTTGTAGTCCATGCAAATCAGCAAATTACTTGCCTACCACAGCAGGGTTCAATAACTATGACACAATTTCACACATTCTTTCTCAGACAAAAGCATGTTCTTTGTCAATTTTTAATATTGCTAAAATTACTTTTAGCAAATCCATGCAATGTATTTGAGGCCTCTCAATGCATTTTTCAATAGTATAAAATGTGGTTAATTTTGTGAAAGAGGAATACTGTCAAGATCTTTTAAATATCTTTCATTTATGTTAGAACCTGAAGTTCTTTAGTTATTAATACTCATTTTTCCAGATGGCAATCTCTTTTTTACATTCCTTATGCTGCCAACATGATTCTATTTCATTTGGAAATTGATTTTTACTTTGGAATGATGATGGGAGAGAACGGAAGAAACAAGATAGGTTACAGGGACAAGTAGGTGCTTTCCCCTGCAGATTTTACGATGTTTTGCAAAGTGTAGGTTTGTATATAGTCAGTTCTTCACTATGTATGTAGAATGGCCTGTGATTCCCCCAAAATAATTGCTCCCTCTTTCATTGATGGTAGATAATTAAATGATGGCTGGCTGATGTTCCCGTGGTGAAAAACAGATGTTTTCCTTTTTAAAAACAGATGAATTGCAAAAGAATTCTAACTACTCTGCATTCTGAGAACGATCAGAAGAGGAAAAAATGGGTATTCAGATAAGTCAGTAAAAGGTACATTCTGGATGAGTCTGATTTATGGCTGTGGTCAAAGTGGTCACTGCCATTGACAGTGTTTGTATTATCACCCTGACTGCTTGAGGCCAGCGTGACTGATTGAGGTATCCATTCATGGGAGATGGCTTTACTTCATGACTGCCCTAGTTTGTGACTGCAGCTACCATTTGTAAAATTTAGTAGAGGCTCTTTTTCGCCCATTTTTCAAGTATTCAGTGGGATGTGCTCACTTCAGGCACTGTGTTGATATCAAGAGTATAGACGTGAACAGGACAGGTGCTTCCAGCTGTTTCCAAACTGTGAAGAAATATTACCCAGAAAATCCCACGACTAATTATAACTGGCACGTGCTGCAGAGCGCAAGTAGACAGTGATGTGAGAGTGTGTTCCGGGGACCTGGCAGATCAGGGAAGCAGGGAAGTTTTCTGCGAAGCTGGGACATTAACACATAGAGCCACAGGATTTGGAGAATGAAGTAAAATGAGAAGAGTGGAACAAACTTCCAGACAAAACAGCATGTGAGAGCATCCTAGGTCAGAAAAGAGTTTCAGGCCCAGCTCCTGCCCGAGCGAAAGAGTAATCCATAGAATCAGGCCTGAGATGTCAGAGGCAGAGAGGAGCATGCCTCCAGTCTTGTGGGATATGTACAGGAATTTTAGTTTTCATCAGCAAGTGAGATGGGTGGCCATCGCTGGATTTTCAGCTGGGAAGGAAATCAGAGTTGTACTTTGATGCTGGATTGAGAAAAGTAGAGAGGGAGCTGAGAGGGTTTCTGGTAGGGCTAGTTGTTGAGGTGGTTCAAGTGAGAGGCACCCTGCCCGGAAAGAGAGAAGGGCACTGCCTGCGTCTGAGAGTTTTGGAAACTGGCAATGAAAGCACTTGGGTCTAGTTTTTCGATAGGCAGGAGTGCGGGGAAAAGAAGGTGTTGAGAGGAGCCACCAGATGGCTGCAGGAAGATGGAGATGGGTTCAGAGGGTGGATCGCAAGTTTGGTTATGGACAGGTTGAGCTTGCTTGTGACAGTTCCAGTGGAGCCAAGGAGTGGCTGGTCTGTCGTTAGAAAGGGCATGGTTACTGGAAGTTGTTATTATACCAAGTCAGTAGTTCAGTTTGAAATCCTGGAGCTCAGAGGAAAGAGGTTTGAATTCCAAATAAACACTTGCAATTTGGGGGAGCATCGTTGGTAATGAAAGCCAGGGGGCGTGTGAGCTCATCTAGGAGAAGGGGGAGGAATTAGAAACCCAAGGGTGGATACAGTGCCGATTATGTCTCTTTGGGGGCTTCTTCCTCTGCTCTGAGACCCATCTGACTTTAGATTCCTGCATCAACAGGGGCCTTCGTGTACCTCCCACCACGCTGCTTATACTAACATGTTTGTAGCTATCCTTTTATGAACTCAGTACATTTTTATTGGTCATCTTTAGGATATTTCTCTCATTTATTATGTTATTTATATATCATCATCATCATCATCACAGGTAACATTTAGTATATTCATTCTCTGTGCCAGATAATTTTCTAAGAGACTTTTACACTTTTATTTCATAATCCTCATCAAAACCATCACAATATTGTAATCATCCTCCAATTAAATTAACTTTAAAAAGAATAAAATGACTAATAAAAACTTAGTACATGTAAAAAAAAAGCCCTGTTAAGTAGGTATCACAAGTATCTCACTTTTAATGAGGAAACTGCAGCATCTAACAGAGAAGGCGATGGCACCCCACTCCAGTATTCTTGCCTGGAATATCCCATGGATGGAGGAGCCTGGTGGGCTGCAGTCCATGGCGTCGCTAAGAGTCGGAGACGACTGAGCGACTTCACTTTCACTTTTCACTTTCATGCACTGGAGAAGGAAATGGCAACCCACTCCAGTGTTCTTGCCTGGAGAATCCCAGGGATGGGGGAGTCTGGAGGGCTTCCGTCTATGGGGTCGCACAGAGTCGGACACGACTGAAGCGACTTAGCAGCAGCAGCATCTAAACGGGAGAGCTGCCTGATACCCATTTCCTATATGTTCCTAGCATAAAAGGGACGTGTTTGCAGTTGCCTTCTCGGGTGGATGATATCTCGAACGTGGGCTGTCAGGTTCTAAATCAGTTCAGCCTACAGGCTGTTGCCCCTTGGGCAGGCTGCTTAGCCTTTAAAGGGCCTGAGACGGTGTTGCTTATAGTAAGTGTTCATTAATGTTAGCTGAGCTGCTACTGCTGGCATCCTCCCTGCCCACAGATGGGATCTGCTTCAGTGTGCCTTATAGGATGTCCTCGTGAGGTGGTGATGCTTACAACGAGCCCAACCGTGTAACTACCTGTATCTGCTGTGACTGTTCCAAAACTTTGCCTGCCTAAGTGGCTTGTTGATATTCTCAGTTTCACATAGTTTCTTGGCCATTCATTCCTTATCATGGTCAGATAGGTAGCCAAGTTCAACCACAGCTGTCAGCTCTGTGCTTTAAGACAGTGGTGTCCATGGAAACTCTCTTGACCCACAAGCTCATGTGCCTCTTCTTCAGTCATTCAGAGAGCCCTTCAGACCATGCAGAGTCTGTACTTTCTGATATTTGGTTGTGAGAGCACTTCAGGAACACAGTTGTCACTAAACTGGAAGCGTTTGCCTTGTTGATCTTCCTGACCTTTCAAAATGTTTTCATCCCGTGTCTTGTTTAAAAGATCACTGGGAATAACATGAAACCTGCCCTTGGAAATTTCAGTCTGAAAAAGCAGTGAGACCTTAAACAAATCATGTTGATAATAATAATAAGCCTTTAGTAGAGGCCTTAAAGGAAAAGTGATTATAATTAGAGTATATAATCTGGGGACCTGGCCTAAAGGGGAGAGGAGTGGACTTGGTCGCAAAGAGTTTCCTGAAGAACTGAATTTGTGCAGTATATCGAGATTTGCCCGCAACCCACCAATTTTGACCCTAGTCAATTTCCTCAACTTTCTTGTTTGTCAGCATCCAGCTGTTTTGTAGAAGACTGTGCTTTTGCTATCGCCTCGTGCATCATTCGGTCAGCTGCTTGAACCCTAAGTGTCCAGCAGGAGCGCACGCCAATGTCCACTCTGTGCCAGGTGCTTTTATGACCGGCAGTGTCATTCTCCTAGTCCCCAAGCCTGCCTACCGCCGCCCCCCAGCAGTAATCACGCCCTTTTCTCTTTTCCTCCCGAGTCCCTCTTTGTTGTCATCCTCTCTGATAACCACCTTTGTCTGGACTCACACCACCCCTACCTGGCTTGTGCAGCAGCGTCTTTGCTGGGACTGTCCTGATTCTTCTTCACTCCATGCAATACATCACGTACTCTCTCTGTCCATATGATTCTTCTTTGTCCATTCTGGGTGTCACTGCTACACTAATCATCTGTAAACCCTATTTTTATTGTCTCTCTTCTATCCAGATACATCCAGTGCTGTTTCCCAGTCGACGCTCTTGTGTTCACAGTCACTTTAATCTGCGGCACTTTTTCAGTGAAACATTATTTCCATTTTCAGTCCAATATGTAGTGCCTTATGATTAGTTTAGACTGATCCTCAGATAAATGTGCTGTAATCATTGCATTTCATCCTTGCCAGGGTTCTGTGCCGGGCATGCACCCCACATCCTTGTACCCAGATCCTGCCCATCATGCTAGGACCCCTCAAGCACTATGTCTCTTAGGACGTACCACTGACTTTCCTAAGCTTCATTCTTCTCTTGCTCTTTCTTCTGAAACTTGTAGTAGACATAGTCTGAACAGCACAAATCCCTACTCATGTGCAACACAGAGTTGGCTGTTGTTTCACACGTTTTTCAGTATTTTATACCTGCTAATGGAGGAGGCCACTTTGATAGGTTTCTCGTAACTACCCTACACAGTGAGAGCAAATGCACCTCACCACCCTGTCTCATCACAGGTAAGAATTTTATGAATTACATGCCTTTCACTTCTGACAATAGGAACAAACTATGAGACACTGCTATCTGAACTGCAAAAAGTGAGAACAGGTTTTGTATCCACTCAGAAACACTTCACAGCTAGAGGCCTAGAGAGATGTGAAATTTTATATCCTGCTGTTGTACCACAGACTATTATATTATGCATAAACATGTACCTAACTTTAAAAGTGCAATTACTTTTCAAAATGAAATAGCTATGATTACAAAGAAAACTCTCAGTTGTCCTGGTAATTTTGATTTACTTGAATTACATCTAAGCCTGTGGGGAAATGTTTAAAAGAGTAGGATTTCTTTTGGAACATGTCAGATCCCTTAATGGCATTTCTCTTGGCCAAGGGTGGTGTCCCATAGACCTTCGGTGACAGATGAAGTTCAGCACCTCCTTTCTTTGCAGCTGTCCCTCAGACTCATCCATGCCCATGTCCTGTCTGCTCTGTGATCACTAAACAGTTTGTGCTTGGACTGTGAGAAATGAGCCTGCACTGGCTTGCCAGAGTTGCTCTCACACTGCCCTGTGATATCGTCTACATTCTTGATTAATTCATTTTATTTCCCAAATCAGGAAAATTGAATGGTTCCCTACAAGGCTTACTTGACAGTCAACTTGTATGTTATCTAATCTCTATGATCTGAGTTACCCGTATTTATACAATTTACTTTTTAGGTATTCCTTTCTCTTTCCTTCAACTCTTCAGTGTCCCCTGCTCAATACTGTACTCATTCCTCCTCTGTAAAATCCCCTCTATCTCAAATGCCTATTCATTTACCCTCATCCCTCAAGGCTCTGCCCAAATCCAACCCCTCCCCACACTGCAGACACCCCCACTTGCCATGGTGTCTTTTTTTTTCTCTCATCCTGTGACAAGCATTTGTCTCTAATCAACAATCCATACATTACTGTTTGCATTTAAGTTACTGTCTCTACCTTATAATTTGGTTCCTTTTAAAGAAATTCATTCTACTGATGATTTATATTTGAAATAAAAAGATAGTTATCTCATAATTACTTAAATGAATGAAATAGCTTCCCTAAATATTTGAGTGAATAAAGTATGATATATAATTTATAGGATAAGTAAGATATTTATCCTATAAGTACTCTGTAATTACAGAATATTATATTATTCATAAAAATAAGCATATTACTCAGAATATTCCTCATTGATTATTTCACAGGTGACTATCACAGAATTTTAGAGCCAGAATGTTCTTTCTTTTCCCAAACTTTTTTATTTTTAATTGAAGTAAAATTACTTCACAGTATTGTGTTGGCCTCTGCCATACATCCACATGAATCAACCATAGGCAGCCCTCTTTCACTTCCCTCTCACCTCCCAGCCCTTCCCAGCCCTCTCGGTTCTTACAGAGCTCCAGTCTGCATTCCCTGAGTCACACGGCAGATTCCCATGATCTATTTCACACATGGCAGCATATACGCTTCCATGTTACTCTCTCGATTCATCCCACCCTCTCCTTCTTCCCCCCTCCGCCTGTGTCCATAAGTCTGCATATCCACTGTTGCCCTGTAAACAGGTTCATCAGTACCATCTTTCTAGATTCCATATATATGTGTTACAATATACAATTTTTTTTCTTTCTGATTTACTTCATCTGTATAATAGAGAGCCAGAATGTTCTTGGTGATCATTTATTCTAACCTTATCAGTTTCCTGAGAAGGTACCAGGCCAAAGTGACAAATAATACTAGACAGAAGTGTAATAAACCCTAATCTGATGAAGAACATCAACTGAGGTATTCTCCATTAGTGCTTTCAGCTATCGTACAGCTAGCTTTCATCCTGTCTTATGGGCAATAATAAGATCTTTCTTAATATTTTTTATATTCCATGATATTTCCTTGAAAATTGCCAGGACCGTAAGACCTAATAAACTTCTGCTCTAAAAGCACCCATATTTCTTTCTTGTTATTTTTCAAAAGTTACTGAATTTTTCAAAGGTTCCTAAGACTTGAAAAAGAATTGAAATTATAATATAACAAAGTATTTCACGAAGTTGCAGTTGTTTTCATTATGTTTTTAAAAAACATTTTATAGTACTTTTATATAACTACTGAGGTTTTCTAAAAAGTAGAAACTAGTGTCTTAATTGTAGAATGAAATACATCCAAACTTTTATGAATTTTCAGTATATGTAATTAACCACAAATAGTTGGAATCTGTATTGCATGTTGTGACAGCGTATGACTCAGGTGACATCTCTGTGGCATTCGGTTTATATAATCTATACAATTTGATCCAAAGTTCAAGGAATAAAAGGAAACTCCTTGTTAGTCCAGTGCCTTTTGTATACTAGGGGTAGAGACCTCTGTTCAGTGGAGCTCCTCCCTCTTTCCATTCCTCCCTTGTCCTCATTCAGATTTGGGAGAAGAAAAGATACGTTTTCTTCATTAGCAGACACCAATTCATCTACCTAACAGGTTGCCACTTGTGCCAGTCACCAGGATAAAATCTTGCTCGTTTTGATGCTGCAGATTGAATGTTTAATATTCTATTGTATCTTATTCTACTTTTCAGACTATATTTTCTGTGAGTCCTGATCAAGTGACACAAATGTGCTGCAATGGTGACATAAGCTATTGACTGGAGCTGGAAAAGTGTCTGAAGCATCGTCTTTTCTTTTCTTCTTTCATTTTTTTATGGTGCTTCTGTTGGAACAGTCTGAGGAAAGTATATGCAACATGAGTTTTATCATGAAGCTGCACAGACACTTTCAAAGGACAGTGATTCTGCTTGCCACATTCTGTATGGTGAGCATTATCATTTCTGCTTACTACCTGTACAGTGGCTACAAACAGGAAAATGAACGGTCTGAGATGGCTTTAGAAGTAGACATGGGGGACTTGCAGCACCTACCGCACCGGCTGATGGAAGTGAAGCCGGCGAAGCTCTCTGATGCCCCGAGGACGGACACCACGGTCCTGGTGTTTGTGGAGAGCCAGTACTCATCGCTTGGTCAAGATATCATCATGATTCTAGAATCCAGTAGATTCCAGTATCACATTGAAATTGCTCCTGGCAAAGGGGATCTTCCAGCACTTACGGAAAAATCTAGAGGCAAATATATTCTCATTATTTATGAGAACATTTTAAAGTATATACATATGGACGCTTGGAATCGAAGTCTTTTAGATAAATACTGTGTTGAATATGGTGTGGGTGTCATTGATTCCACAGAACTAGTGAGAAGAGCCCCAGAGCTTTCAGTTGAAAGGCTTCCCTTTTTCTGTATATGGAAACCTTGCAGTAAAAAGATTGCTGTATTAATCCTCATTCTCCATTGCTTCACGTGACCAAAGCTTCTAAGCTTGAAAAAGGTTCTTTACCCGGAACTGACTGGACGGTTTTCCACATTAATCACTCAGCCTACCAACCGGTAATATTTGCCAAAGTAAAGACCCCAGAAAACCTGTCTCCTCCCATCTCTAAAGGTGCTTTTTATGCCACTGTCATACATGACCTGGGGCTCCACGATGGAATTCAAAGAGTTCTCTTTGGCAACAATTTGAACTTTTGGTTGCACAAGCTTATCTTCATAGATGCTGTTTCCTTCTTGTCAGGGAAGAGGCTCACTTTGTCCTTGGACAGGTACATTCTTGTGGATATTGATGATATTTTTGTGGGAAAGGAAGGAACAAGAATGAACACCAATGATGTTAAGGTAAGGCTCTTTATCTCAAAGTATGGTTCATCTCTCAGTAGGTTTGTCTAGGGGTAAGGGATTTCCTGGGACAGAGGATTTTTATTTTATTGGGAAATTCTTAGGCAAACTGGGATGAGTTGTCTACCCTCAGCTATTTTTGAGATATGGGGATATATCTCAGCCCTAGAAC
The DNA here is from genome assembly GCA_917880005.1 of Nanger dama. Classification (NCBI taxonomy): domain Eukaryota; kingdom Metazoa; phylum Chordata; class Mammalia; order Artiodactyla; family Bovidae; genus Nanger; species Nanger dama. Next base: position 100,599,119 of record CAKJTW010000001.1, read on the forward strand.
AACTAAGTAGATTTCTCTCTGAATCAAGAAAAAATGAAGAGTGTACTAAAGGATTGAGTTTGGCAGAGTCCTGAAATGCATTTCTGTGTGTATTCAAAGCTACAGGATAGAAACCACTTTGTTTAATTACTTTCCAGAAACTGTCTACTTCTGCAAACGATTATGAATCTGAGACATTAGTCCATTTAAATATGAAATCATGGTGAATTTGTTTTAATGAAAATAAATACTCCCACAAATTTTCAAGATTTAAAGATCTCATAAGTAGCAAGTTTAGATGTTTTGGGAAATTAAATGTACAACTCATTTTCTCTTATTACTTTTTTTGAAACTCTGAAAATCAGCACTACTAAATGTGGAGAGTTATGAATACACAAGCATATTTATTCACATACACATAAGGATTTACATTAATTGCAACATTCATTGAACTTCTGGTTCATGCATGAAACCTATCATGCTACATTTATATTAGATTAGATTTCTCATTACGTAAACTGCTGCCCTTGGATAGAAAACGATTATTTGAAGATAGTTGATTATCATTGTGAAGGTATTTTATTACAAAATGTGACTAGCTGTTTAATATTAATGGAATTTAAAATTGAAATGATATACATTCATCTTAGTTTCACATTCAAAATGCCATTGGATTCTATCTCTGTTACACTACATATTGATTTCACATAAAAGTGAAAGGGAAAATTTGATACATAATTTTTTATTCTATACAGTTTTGACCTTTTGGTAAAATACAGAGTACTGAATCAGATGAAAAAAAGTCTTGAAACTGCGTTCTTTTCTCCAGACACTGAGCATCTGGCAAATAATAGTAATGTTCATCACACTACTTAAATGAGCTAAGGATACCAGAAGGAATATTAAATGTTACCATAGGAGTTTGAAGACTGAAAAGAAAAAAAAACCTTTCATATTCTTGGTAATATTTTAGACTCTTCCTTTTGAGTCAATATAAATTAATTAATTAAAAGTTGTGCTCAAGTTTTCATTAGTCTTTTGAAATAGTCTTTGAAAGTGTAGCTAAATTAAAACTGAGCTGGTAGTTTAAACATTTATTATGTCCTTGAAAATTAGAAACAATATATAATTGTTTCTAATTTTTCCATTCTAAAATATTATGATAAAAATGTTTTAAGGCTTTATATCTGAAATATGTCTTTAAAACTGCCAAAATATGTTCTTATATCATTTAAAAATAAGATAAATCTCCAAATTTTTATGAAACTCTACTATATTCTCTAAAATTATACAAAATGGCTTTGATACTCTTAAGGTTAAGCCATTCTTAAGTGGTATAAAAACTAAAACTTTACTGAATAAATTCAGTAAGAATTTAACATTGTAAAATATTTTTATTAATTGCTCACATTTAGATAGGAATATACTTTCTAACCAACCTAAAGGCTTAAAAGAAAGTATGTTGTGAATTCTTTGATTTTGAACCCCTAAGTTGTATCTGTGCTTGTATTTTAAAACATTGGTCTGAACATAGTCATTCACCCATTCGTTCATTTGCTCACTGATTCATTCTGCAGCTAGTTATTAAGCATGTCCTACATGTGAAATATTTTTGGTGATATGTAGATAGAGTGAAAGTCGCTCAGTTGTGTCTGACTCCTTGCGACCCCATGGACTATGCAGTCCATGGAATTCTCCAGACCAGAATATGGAGTGGGTAACCTTTCCCTTCTCCAGGGAATCTTCCCAACCCAGGGATGGAACCCAGGTCTCCTGCATCGCAGGCAGATTCTTTACCAGCTAAGCCACCAGGAAAGAATACTGAAGTGGGTAGTCTATTCCTTCTCCAGTGAATCTTCCCAACCCAGGAATAAAACCAGGGTCTGCTGCATTGCAGGTGGATTCTTTACCAACTGAGCTATCAGGGAAGCCCAATATAAAAGTGAAAGTGAAATAGAACAATAGAATCATACACCTTGGTCTTCTCTCATTAGAAGAGAGGGTAGAGAGAGTACAGTTAGAGAAGTTCAGAAAGCACATGGTTGAAAAAGTGCTGAGCATCTTCCTGCTTAGCACTTGGTATCGCCATATGACATGCCAGCCATGGAGTCAGGCACTGGGGACACAAAGACTAATAAAGCAGGGCTCCCCCTTATTCAGTATACCACTGTCTTGTTAGGGATGGGGTGGGAGTGATACATACATAGGTAGCTTGCAATTTGGTGAGCACAATAGTAAAGGTGCCTGTGTGGTTTTATGTAAGTAATGTCGTGTGAAACACCTATACTGCATGCTGTATCCCAGAGCTATTAAGTCCTACTAAGCAGGACAGATTGAGAAGGCAAATCTGTAGTGATAGGATGATTTGAGAGGCTGTAGCGACAATATTCTTGGACAAAGAAATGGCAACCCACTCCAGTGTTCTTGCCTGGAGAATCCCAGGAACGGGAAAGCCTGGTGGGCCGCCGTCTATGGGGTCGCACAGAGTCGGACATGACTGAAGTGACTTAGCAGCAGCAGCGATGATATTCAGACAAAAGAAGAAGATTTCTTAAAACTAGGAAATGAGAATAAGGATGGAGAAGGAACGACCAATTTAAGAACTCTATAGAAGTAAAACTGAACAGCTTAGTAACTGGGTTATTGGAGAGGAAAGGGAATGTAACCAAGAATGACATTAAGACTTTTATAGTGGAATAGAGTCTCCATATGCTCCAGCACTCCCTCTCCTGGCGTGCTGCTGCTGCTGCTAAGTCGCTTCAGGCGTGTCCGACTCTGCGACCCCAGAGACGGCGGCCCACTAGGCTCCTCTGTCCCTGGGATTCTCCAGGCAAGAATACTGGAGTGGGTTGCCATTTCCTTCTCCTGGCGTACGCCCAGACAAAGAGATACATGTACATGCACCACTGTGTTCATAGCAGCACCGTTTACAGTAGCCAAGATATGAAAATAACAAATGTCTGTCAACAGATAAATGACTAAAGATGTGGTATATAAGGACAATGGAATATTATTCATTAAAAACGAATTAAAAATAATGAAATAGTGTCATTTACAGCAACATGGATGGACCTAGAGACGATCATAATAAGAGAAATCAGAAAGACAAAGACATATCACTTATACGCGGAATCTAAAATTCAACCCAAATGGATAGAAACAGATTCACAGACATAGAGAACAGACTTGGGAAGGACTGGGACTTTGAGATTAGCAGATGCAAACTATGATATGTACAATGGATGGACATCAAGGTGCTACTGTGTAACACAGGGAACTATATTCAGTATCCTGGGATAAATCATATTGGAAAAAATATGAAAAAGAATATTTATATGTACAACTGAATCACTTTGCTATACAGTGGAAAACACAATATTGTAAATCAACTATACCTAAATAAAAAATTTTTTAAAGTTAAAAGATTTCTAGCATAGTTGAATAACAGTTGATTATTTCAACAACAAAGAAAGGGGAGACAGCAAGAAGGTCTTTGGAGGTCATGGTAAAAATTTCAGTTTTATTGACGTGCATCTGGGGTATACAGGTATGCAGATGTTTAACAAGCAGTTGGCTCACTAGAGAAGTCTGGGTAGCAAGTGTAGTTTTTAAAGTTACCATGCTGTGTAAGGGATGGTTCAAAGCAAGAAAGTATGTGAGATCAGCCAAGGAAAATGTTTACAGAGTGATAAGAAAAAAAGATAAAAGATTGAGTACAGAATCTTGAGGAAAATCATCTTTCAGAAAACAAGTGGAGAAAGATAATCCCATGAATAAGAGTCAAAAAAACCCAGAGATTTGAAAGTTATTATTCTATACAAGCCTTGGGAGTAAAGGGCTTCACTGAGGATGTGACCAGCAATATAAAATCTATTATCAGGGTCCACGAGGTAAGAACCGGCAAGTTTCCTTTGGCAAAAGATACAGGTCACTGGGGACTCTTATAAAAATCCAGGGTAACAGAAGCACAGCTGAAGTAAATTCAGGAGTAAATTTAAGGTTTAAGATATGAAGAAGGAGCACATAGAGTGCTCAGCAGAGAAATTTTGATATAAAAGAGAGGAGAAATTAGCTGGAGTGTGGACTGGAGTTCAAGTGACCAGCCATCCTGATTTGCTTAGACTAGAGGCATTCAAGGCTACAACTCAGTCCCAGGCAGACTGGAATGATGGATCTCCCTAACTAACTAGGGTAAGGGAAGGATATTTTCCTAGGAAGAAAGATCCAAGAGCAGGTGGTCTAAGAAAAGGTCATGGGTGCAGTGGTTAATAGTCCATAATTAACAGAAATATATTCATCAAGCTCTTTTATTGAATTATTACCACTAAAAAAACAAGTATTATATGGTCCCTATTTTATGTATTAGGTAAACTGAAAGGAATGTGAGGAAATTGAAGGTGATGTACTGTGAAGTTTCTTGCAAAATTAGAAGGATGGTGCATATCACATAAATTTTAACAAGAATGCTAATCATTGCAAAAGTGCTTTTTAGCTCACATGGAACAAAAAACTGTTTCCTCATTTAATTGGGAGATAAGAATTAGCAATTCAGTGTCAGTGTTTACCTGCCTTGCTATTGAATAATATGAGCACATTTCCAAGAGCTTCAAAGTTAAGAAGAAACTGACATAGCACAAAACACATGACTTTTACAGAGGAAGAGAATAAATAACACATCTAAGGGATTGTCTTCCTTAGTTACAGAGCTATGCCACAAGCCATAGCCCTTAAAGAACCAAAGAACATATTAAATAGTTTAGACATTAAAATATGCTTCATAGAGGCAGTATTACGTTCAGTAAAATTTAAGTCGGGATGTGTGCGTATGTGTGTGTGTGTGTCTGTGTGTAATTGGTCTATATGGATAAGACATGTCTCAAATTTACCTTGGGCTAGTTTTGTGATGTTAGAAAATTCAAGCTCCTAGTGTTCTAAGATCTGTCCTCAAACTTCCTGAGACTAATGGTTCTGGGGGAGCTTTTGGAGACGGAAAGTGATACATGGACAGATGCTTCTCCCATTAAAGCATTTTGAAGTTCTACATGAAAGCCCAGCATGATGGAGTGAATACTAACAATTTAAATTCTCTCCTAGAAGAATGAATTCATTCTCGGCCTAAGATTCATTATACCTTTAGACTCAGACCACACCGTGTAACATTTTAGCCCTAAGATAGATGGGAAATGGAACGGCGGAGGCTCTGCTAACAGTGGTCTTGCGGGTTTCACTGAACTCTGCATTTGGGCTCTCAGCAGATAAAAGAGCCGCACGTCACTCTCATGGCTACCTCTCCCTCCTCCTCTTTCTCGCGCACACGCTCTTTCCGATTTTCACAGACTTTCTAACATCCGTGAGAGAATGAAGACCCAGCCCGGCCATGTCCCCAGGCACACTGAGCAGGGGCCTGAGCATGGGTAGAGGGGCTCAGCAACCTCCCCTTGTCCTCGCTACAGAACCCCTCCTTCTCTTTCCTCACACTGCACTCTTTCTTAGTTTGGCTGTTTGTCGACTGCCCCTTACATTTCGCAAGTGGCCTCTTGAGAGGACAGCTCTTCAGTCTTTAATAAACTGCTGTGAGTGATTTCATCATTTTTCTTGCTAATGGAAGGTCCCAGACCACTTAAGGCAAAGAAAGTGCTGCAAACAGAAGTAGGAAGCCATAAAGCTTTGAGAAGTCAGAGTATCGGGCTCAGAGGACAGACCTGGCTGGCTCCTCAGTCGTGCAGGGGGCTGACACCCTGGAGGCTGAAACTGGAAGCTTCAGTGAAAGGGAGCTTCCTGCTGCCCGGACTTCACCCTCGGACAAGAACCTTCCCTGCCCCAGCTGAGGTCAAGCCAGAGGCTTCATAAAGTCACTGAAAAAGAACCTAACATGCCAGATGGTTGCAGGGAAAAGGCAACTGCAATCAATTGTTCTGTCATGAGAAGAAATAGAAGGGCAACAAATTTCTCCAGATAGTTCACTACTGACAGTGCTCTGGATGGGTGTCAAGACCTATACCAACCTTTTCCCCCATAAACCCATATTTCTCTAATTCCTTTCCATTATCTCTGATGTTTCTTATATTTGCTAATATCCACTTTAATTGCATTATGCTCTGGAAGCATGTGTTTGTTTGATACCAACACTTTCTGTCTGCTAGAGTCACTTTATGACTGGATACAGTATTGCTTCTAACAACATATATTGTACAATCAAGGTATATCTATTAGCTCATCTTTGTTACCTGTGTTGTTCAGAGCTTCTATAGTCTTCCTGTTTTGATCTCTCTCTCTCTTTTTTTTTTTTTTTTTGGATGAAGGGGAAGGAATAAGTGTACTAACTGATGTTACCAAAGGTGGTGTGTTTAATTCTCCAACTCTGACAGTGGATTGTAAATATATCCCTGTTTTTCTGTCAGTTGTTACCTTGCCTACTTTGAAGCTGTTATTTAAGTGTGTGGTTTATACATGTTTATATTTTAATTTAATATTTCATTATTCTATGGCTACCTTAATAATAGTAGAGCTACAATCAGCTTTTTTTTGGGGGTACTATTTTAAAATTTTACTTTATCTCATTTTTATATTTGCTCTATCTTCTCTCTTTACATTATGAATCGGGTTTGAAAACAACTCTCTGTGGAATTTTCCTATTTATCTACTATGTCATCATTTGTCTTTTAATTGATATGGTCAGTGTACATACACTTAAATATGATTATCAATGTATATAAAAGTAATTCTGGCTACCTCATTTTGTGCTTTATATTTGTCCCACTTGTTCTGTGTCACCTTCTCTTTCTGTCCTTTTTGCATTTACTGTCTGCTGCTGCTGCTGCTCTAAGTCGCTCTGTCATGTCCGACTCTGTGGGACCCCATGGACTGCAGCCCACCAGGCTCCACCGTCCTTGGGATTTTCCAGGCAAGAGCACTGGAGTGGGTCACCATTGCCTTCTCCAGCTTTTACTGTCAGTTTCCTTCTATTTTCTACCCATTTGTAGTTTGTTATATATATATATATGTGTGTGTGTGTGTGTGTGTGTAGTTTCCACTGTGGCTCCTCCAGAAATTTAAACATATGTGCTACTGCTGCTGCTGCTGCTAAGTCGCTTCAGTCGTGTCCGACTCTGCGCAACCCCATAGACTGCAGCCCACCAGGCTCCCCCGTCCCTGGGATTCTCCAGGCAAGAACACTGGAGTGGGTTGCCATTTCCTTCTCCAATGCATGAAAGTGAAAAGTGAGAGTGAAGTCGCTCAGTCACGTCCGACTCTTTGTGACCCCATGGACTGCAGCCCACCAGGCAAGAGTACTGGAGTGGGGTGCCATTGCCTTCTCCAACATATGTGCTAAACCAATGCTAATATTAATAATCTTACACCTCAGTCAACAAGTGCTGGCTACTTTGTCTCCAAACATGTCTGTTTTCCTTTGACTGATGAGTCGTTCTTTTCTCTAAATTTATTTTATTGAAGTATGTGTGCATGCCTGTTAAGTTGCTCCAGTCATATCTGACTCTTTGTGACGCTATGGACTGTAGTCTGCCAGGTTCCTCTGTTCGTAGGATTCTTCAGGCAAGAATAATAGAGTGGGTTACTAAGCCCTCCATAGGGGATCTTCCTGACCGAGAGATCCAACCCATGTCTCTTACGCCTCCTGCACTGGCAGGCAGGTTCTTTACCACTAGCACCACTTGAGAATCTGATTTACAATGTGTTAATTTTTGATGTATAGGAAAGTGATTCAGATATATACAGATAGATAGATGTATCTATATGTATATGTTCTTTTCTGTTATGGTTTGTTATAAGATATTAAATATAGTTCCTTGTGCTATACAGTAGGACCTTGTTGTTTATCTACCTTATATAAAATAGTTTGCATCTGCAAATCCCAGACTCCCAATCCTTCCCTCCCTGATCACTCTGATGAGCCATTCGTTATGGATGTTAACCGCATTCAGTTCAGTCACTCAGTTGTGTCCGACCAAATCTTTGCGACCCCATGGACTGCATGCCAGGCCTCGCTGTCCATCACCAACTCCCGGAGTTTACTCAAACTCATGTCCATTGAGTTGGTGATGATATCCAATCATCTCATCCTCTGTCGTCCCCTTCTCCTCCCACCTTCAGTCTTTCCCAACATCAGGGTCTTTTCAAATGAGTCAGCTCTTCACATCATGTGAAGTATTGGAGTTTCAGCTTCAACATCAGTCCTTCCAATGAATATTCAGGACTGACTTCCTTTAGGATGGACTGGCTGGATCTCCTCGCAGTCCAAGGGACTCTCAAGAGTCTTCTCCAACACCACAGTCAAAAGCATCAATTCTTCAGCGCTCAGCTTTCTTTTATAGTCCAACTCTCACATCCACACATGACTACTGGAAAAACCATAGCTTTGACTAGATGGACCTTCGTTGGTAAAGTAATATGCTTTTACTATGCTGTCTAGGTTGATCATAACTTTCCTTCCAAGGAGTAAGCATCTTTTAATTTCATGGCTGCAGACACCATCTGCAGTGGTTTTGGAGCCCAAAAATAAAGTTAACTGCATTGTGTCTTTTAATCCCAGATAGCAGACATTTTGCTTTTACTGTCATCATGAGTTAATTAGATTAGCCTAGTCCTTTTCAACAGGTAAGCCAGAGTGATGTCATTAACATACGGTTCAGATCATGTCCTTCTGCCTAGAATCCCACAGTGACTTCCAGTCTCAGCCATGATAACTGCCAAAGTTCTTAGTCTCCCCTGCCCTCTCTGAAACTCCCTGATGACGTCTTCTCCACTCCTCTTCACTCTAATCCCTCTACGGTCCTTGCAGTTCCAGCTCCCGCTTCAGGGTTTTACACGTGCTGTTCTTTCTGACTTAAACGCTTTTCCCCAAATTGGTTCACGGCTCACTTGGGTGTGAGCTAAATCACTTCTTCCTCACTTCTTTCAGTTCTCTAGTCACATGTCACCTTCTCAGTGACATCTTCCTTGAATATTCTTTTTAAAATTGCAACCTCCAAGCCTTCTCATCTTTTCCTGCTATTTTTTCCCCTGAAACTTGTGATCAGCTATAATGTACTGAAACTGGCACACACATGCCCACCAGGTCAACTGTATACATCTCTTCCCAGCTTCAATAACATTGCCCGTAGTTTGGAATTTTGACATGAGGGTAGTATTACCACAAAAAATGGTAAATGATACAAATTCAGGCTTTTTCTTTTCTTTTTTCTTTTCAAACAGCACACAACTGAAAAGACTCTATGTGATTGCTTAGTTTTGTTGGTTTGTGACTTTGGCTACTAAAATGTAAATGCTGTGGGGACAAGATTTTCTCTTCTGTCTGTTCACTGAGGTGTCTCCAGCATCTGGAATTGTGCCTGGCTCTTTATATACTTGTTGAATGACTTAATCACATTCTCCGTGGCCAAAGTATTGGAATTTCAGCTTCTTTGTGGAGCATACCCTTAATGATGTACCTTTAATGGGTGTATTCATGGTAAACTCTCTCCAGTTTTATGGTATATAAATGTCTTTATTCACTCTTGTCTTTGACAGATAGTTTTATTGAATTTACAGAGCCTACTTGATGGTTTCTTCATGTATAACCATTGCTGCTCATATTTGGAAACATAGGGCTCCCTAGAAGTCACCTGGCAATGGCACTCCACTCCAGTGTTCTTGCCTGGAGAATCCCAGGGATGGAGGAGCCTTGTGGGCTGCAGTCCATGGGGTCGCTGAGGGTCAGACAAGACTGAGCAACTTCACTTTCACTTTTCACTTTCATGCATTGGAGAAGGAAATGGCACCCCACACCAGTGTTCTTGCCTAGAGAATCCCAGGGATGGAGGAGCCTGGTGAGCTGCAGTCCATGGGGTCGCTGAGGGTCAGACACGACTGAGCAACTTCACTTTCACTTTTCACTTTCATGCATTGGAGAAGGAAATGGCAACCCACTCCAGTGTTCTTGCCTGGAGAATCCCAGGGACGGGGAGCCTGGTGGGCTGCCGTCTCTGGGTCACTCAGAGTTGGACACGACTGAGCGACTTAGCACCAGCAGCAGCAGAAGTCACCTGAATGCTTGTGGTGGTAAGATGTATTAGAATCCCCCTGGACTCTAATTTGTTTTATAGTTGTCAAAAAAGTTAGGCAATTTAGAACCGTTGTTGTGAATGTTTATGAAATGTTTTTCTCCCTTTCTTTCAGTTTGGTAGAATTTATTTCTAAGTTTGATATAATGTGATTTATAATATACAGGAAAAGAATCGTTCTCAATACTGTTGTCAAGATCAAGTAGCCATAGTGCTAGCAACTATGAAGACAATTATATGAAGCAAATAATTTTCTGAAAATAATTTTTGGCAGGAACATGGGGAAATAAGAAAATACTTTAGCAAAGGGAAAACTTTTATATCCATATTCTACTTCTACTTACATTTATTAAATTTGCTACATTGTGAAATGGAATGTATCTCTATTATTATTAATATCAAGGAGACATTTGTTACACAATGACATCCTAAAAGAATGAGTTCTAAATTATTTAAAGGAGACAAAATGCTATCTCTGAACACCACATGGATACATAAACAGAATATCTGGTGACTGCTTATATATTTAAAGGTCTGATGTGGTGACTCCACCTAAGCAGGATAAAGAGCAAGACCATCGTAGCTGGTACAAAAGCTCAACCAGGCAATGGGGATGAGCAGGAGAGGACAAGAGGAAAACTCTGAGTACAGATTTAGGTGCTAGAGATATTCAGTCCACTTCAGAAAATAATATCTACTCCATCAAAGTGCTGTGATAAGGATTTCAAGGAGTTTATTGATGGATAATGAAACACTATTTTATATAAAGGAAGAGAAAAAGAAAGGACAAAATTTTACTGGGTTCTTCCTTCTTTGGACTGATTTTTTCAAATATTGCATAATTCTTAGGAATAAATCAAAACATAGATGGATCTTTTTTGGTATTTTGATGGCTTATAGGTCCATAAAAGATGCAACTATTTTATAATGATATGTTTAGGGGTACTTAGTTAAGTTCAGTTGCTCAGTTGTGTCCAACTCTTTGCAAACCCAAGGACTGCAGCATGCCAGGCCTCCCTGTCCATCACCAACTCACAGAGTTTACTCAAACTTATGTCCGTTGAGTCAGTGATGCCATCCAGCCATCTCATCCTCTGTCATCCCCTTATCCTCCCACCTTCAATCTTTCCCAGCATCAGAGTCTTTTCACATGAGTCAGCTTTTTACATCAGGTGGCCAAAGTATTGGAGTTTCAGCTTCAGCATCAGTCCTTCCAATGAATATTCAGGATTTCCCTCCCTGGCACAGCCTGGTTGGATCTCCTTGCAGTCCAAGGGACTCTCAAGAGTCTTTGCCAACAATATAGTTCAAAAGCATCAATTCTTTGATGCTCAGCTTTCTTTATAGTCCAACTCTCACATCCATACATGACTATTGGAAAACCATAGCCTTGACTAGAAGGACCTTTGTTGACACAGTAACGTCTATGCTGTTGAGACTGGTCATAACTTTTCTCCCAAGGAGTGTCTTTTAATTTCATGCCTGCAGTCACCATCTGCAGTGATTTTAGAGCCCCAAAAAATAAAGTCCGCCACTGTTTCCGTTGTTTCTCCATCTATTTGCAGTGAAGTGATGGGACCAAATGCCATGATCTTCATTTTCTGAATGTTAAGCTTTAAGTCAACTTTTCACTCTCCTCATTCACTTTCATCAAGAGGGTCTTTAGTTCTTCTTCACTTTCTCCCTTAAGGGTGGTGTCATCTGCATATCTGAGGTTATTGATATTTCTCCCGGCAATCTTGATTGCAGCTTGTGCTTCATCCAGCCCAGTGTTTCTCATGATGTACTCTGCATATAAGTTAAAATAAGCACAGTGACAATATACAACCTTGATGTACTCCTTTTCCTATTTGGAACCAGTCTGTTGTTCCATGTCCAGTTCTGACTGTTGCTTCCTGACCTGCATACAGATTTCTCAAGAGGCAAATCAGGTGGTCCGGTATTCCCATCTCTTTAAGAATTTTCCATAGTTTATTGTATCCACACAGTCAAAGGCTTTGGTATAGTCAATAAAGAAGAAATAGATGTTTTTCTGGAACTCTCTTGCTTTTTAAATGATCCAGCAGATGTTGGCAAATTAATCTCTCATTCCTTTGCCTTTTTAAAATCCAGCTTGAACATCTAGAAGTTCACAGTTCATGTACTGTTGAAGCCTGGCTTGGAGAATTTTGAGCATTACTTTGCTAGTGTGTGAGATGAGCACAGTTGTGCAATAGTCTGAGCATTATTTGGCATTGCCTTTCTTTGGGATTGGAATGAAAACTGACCTTTTCAGTCCTGTGGCCACTGCTAAGTTTTCCAAATTTGCTGGCATATTGAGGAAAAGTAGGAAGTCAAGAAACACCTGGAGTAACAGGCAAATTTGGCCTTGGAGTACAGAATGAAGCAGGACAGGCTAATAGAGTTTTGCCAAGAGAATGCACTGGATATAGCAAACACCCTCCTCCAGCAACACAAGAGAAGACTCTACACATGGACATCACCAAATGGTCAACACCGAAATCAGATTGATTATTTTTTTTCAACCAAAGATGGAGAAGCTCTATACAGTCAGCAAAAACAGGACCAGGAGCTGACTATTGCTCAGATTATGAACTCCTTATTGCCAAATTCAGACTTAAATTGAAGAAAGTAGGGAAAACCACTAGACCATTCTAGTATGATCTAAATCAAATCCCTAATGATTACACAGTGGAAGTGAGAAATAGATTTAAGGGACTAGATCTGATACACAAAGTGCCTGATAAGGGAGGTTCCTGACATTGTACAGGCGACAGGGATCAAAACCATCCCCGTGGAAAACAAATGCAAGAAAGAAAAATGGCTGCCTGAAGAGGCCTTACAAATAGCTGTGAAAAGAAGAGAAGAAAAAGTAAAGGAGAAAAGGAGAGATATAAGCACCTGAATGCAGAGTTCCAAAGAATAGCAAGGAGAGTTAAGAAAGCCTTCCCCAGTATCAGTGCAAAGAAATAGAGGAAAACAATAGAATGGGAAAGACTAGAGATCTCTTCAAGAAAATTAGAGATACCAAGGGAACACATCATGTAAAGATGGGCTCAATAAAGGACAGAAATGGTATGGGAGTACTTAACTACTCCCCAAATAGGTAACACAGAGTACATACATTGTTTTACATACATTGTTTTGTGTTTTATGTTTATTATCATTTAATTCTCATATAAAATCCTATAAAACAATGACTACAAGTACATCAATTCATATGAAGAAGCTGAGGTTCACAGACTAACTAAGATTAATTTGACTAAAATCTTTCAACCAGCAAGAAGCAGTCCATACAAAATGTGGCTTTACCTGCTCCACAAGTTCAGCTTTCCCACCACACACTGGTCCCCAGTTTCCTCCTAAGACAGCAATGGGGGTGTCCATATCAAATCCTTCCTACCAAACTCTATAGTAAATTAGATCTAAGACAGAGTCTGTTACAGCTTGATGGGTCATATCTGAAGCTCTGCCCTGGATTTAAGTTTGGAACAATTAGTTACTTCTTGAAATGCCTTGGACTCAAGTAACTGCAATGATTTGGCCAGGGAAGATTTTACTGGAAGATTTGAGTTGAGTTCACCTGCCTATGCACCAAAGTTCTTTCTAGGGACTTTGCCTGCAGTTCTGGTTACTGTTACCACTTAAGCAGTTTTGATTAAATTAGGGTTGACATAATGACAGATACTTTTGGTGCTAGCTCAATTAAAGAACAGAAATTGCCTGATAATTTAACTTTTTATCTCTGTATACACTCAGATTTTATAGTTCCTATGATGTTTTAATGTGCTTTATACAGGCATTCCTAACATTTTTTTAAGCACACAAATTTTTTCAAATGAAGTAAAAGCTGGTATGTTGTCTCTTGATCTTTGGGGAAAATGAATTAATAGCTAAAGCACTTTTGTATTCTTAACTTTATGGGCTATTTATGCATAATGGTGGAGAAGGAAATGGCAACCCACTCCAGTATTCTTGCCTAGAGCATCCCATGGACAGAGGAGCCTGGTGGGCTGCTGTCCATGGGGTCGCACAGAGTCAGACATGACTGAAGCGACTTAGCATGCATGCATGCATTGGAGAAGGAAATGGCACCCCACTCCAGTGTTCTTGCCTGGATAATCCCATGGATGGAGGAGCCTGGTGGGCTACAGTCCATGGGGGGTCACTAAGAGTCAGACACTACTGAGGGACTTCACTTTCACTTTTCACTTTCATGCCTTGGAGAAGGAAATGGCAACCCACTCCAGTGTTCTTGCCTGGAGAATCCCAGGGACTGAGGAACCTGGTGGGCTGCCATCTACGGGGTCGCACAGAGTTGGACACGACTGAAGCGACTTAGCAGCAGCAGCAGCAGTATGTATAATGGAACTATAGACTCATACTAAATAAGTCTTAAAATCACAATATGAAAATAAAATAAATTATGAGATCTACTTGACATTTATGGACTGTTTATAAACAGACCAAGGAAATATGCCAACTAGTTTCATTAAACTTCTAAGTAGACTAAAATTTCTAAAGTATTAAAATTTACATATTGGAATTTTACCTTAAAAGATTAAGTGCTTTTTCATTTTCATATTAATAATTTGAATGATTATAAATAATAATTGCTACAAATTATACCAATTGTTATAAAAGCTATGTGTTTGCTTTCTTTTGTGGCTGTAACAAATTGCAAAAACTTAGTGACTGAAAATAGCCCAGACTATCATTTAACAATTCCAGAGGCTTGGGTTGCACATGGGTCTCACTGGGTTAAGCTCCGGGTCTTGTCAGCACTGAGTTATTGCCTCACCTTGTCCATCTTCCAAAGTCTATCCACACTCCTTTGCTTGTGTTCCCTTCCTTCATTTCCAAAGCTAGCAATGGTAGATCTCTGTGCCTTTCTGTCATAGTCACATCTCCCTCTGAGTAAAACCAGGAAGATTTTCCACTTTGTGAGGACTCATGTGATCAGACTGATGCACTGACACAGTCCCTATCTCAAGGTCCCAAATCCTTCTTGACATATAAGTTGCCATATTCACAGGTTTCAGGGCTTGTCCTGTGCATGTTAAGTCGCCTCAGTCGTGTCTGACTCTTTGTGACCCCATGTCCACCAGGCTCCTCTGTCCATGGGATTCTCCAGGCAAGAATGCTGGAGTGGGTTGCCATGCCCTCCTCCAGGGGATCTTCCCAATCCAGGGATTGAATCTGCGTCTCTTATGTCTCCTGCACTGGCAGGCAGGTTCTTCACCACTCGCTCCCCTGGGAAGCCCTCATATCTCAGGGCTTAGGATGTGTTTATCTTGGGGAGAGAAGGGAAGAAGGAGGCACTATTCTGCTACAAGTTATGCTCTTCCTGTAATCATGTCCACAATTCTTACAGCTGCTCAATCCCCAGAAAGACTTTACTACTCTTCTCATTGGGAAATGAAACTTTGATGCCATACCTATGATCAAATAATTAATTTAGCCTTCTGAGTCGATAGCAATTAATTAGGGAAAATTAAATTATTCTGCTCATAAACTTTTCCTATCCCTTACACTCTAGAAGTTAACACTAGCAAGTAAGTAACCCTTTATTCACTTGGGCAGTGTAAGAAATTTAGCCTCCCAAGATTTCTCCAGGAGAAGCAGAGGTATGACTATCACCAGTTTACTACTTCAGTAGTTTCTAAAGCCATTTTTTCTAAAAGTGCAGGTATTATGAGATCAACTAAAAAAAACCAGTTTATTAGGACTAATTACCATAAAGTTGCTTAAGCACTGATCATCAGTTTTATTAGACACTTTTT
Source organism: Nanger dama (assembly GCA_917880005.1). NCBI lineage: Eukaryota > Metazoa > Chordata > Mammalia > Artiodactyla > Bovidae > Nanger > Nanger dama. Next base: position 100,614,942 of record CAKJTW010000001.1, read on the forward strand.
CCCTTTTCATTTTATCTTCTTTGACTATCGTGTGTTCTTGCACCCACCTCAGTCCTTGTTTTATCACTCTGCCCTCTTTAGAATCCATCCTCTAATTACCCCAATCCAAAAACCACAGCAGAGTTCTCTTCCATCTGCTTAGCCCCTTCTCTCCTCCTCTCCCCTGCCTTGATTCCCTGGTGTTTGGATTTGTACAGCAGTGCCTCATTTTCTCCCCCTTTAGATTTACATATTTATTTTTACGTAACTTACTGTCTCTATTTTTCTCTCTGAACTATATATACTGAGTAGAATCAGCTCTCCAAAAAAAAAAAAAAAACTGCATGTAGAAATTGAGCCAGCTGGTTAGGGCATTGAACAATAATCTATGTAGGGAAAAAGCTCTTCACTATTCTGTTCTTTGTCTTGGATTAAATAATCTATATACATCAGAACAACATAGAACAGCCTTTCCTTGTTCAAAAATCCTAAGAAACAAGGTATTTGAGTCCACACAGAAAGACAACTTACTTGATACTTTTGAGTAATTGAATTGAGTGGTTTTGAAAATAAACCATTCATAGATTAGAGCTGCTGTCATCAGAACATCTTGTATCCTGCCACAGTTGGATTTCTGATCTACTAGTGAATAATACCTTTAAGAGGTTTTGTGTTTAACAAAATTTTTAACAAAAAATTATCTGACAATATTTTCAAGAGAAAGAAGGCATTGTAATGAAGGCTCATTTTAACTATAGTGTATTTGCTTTGACAAAAATAGTTTAGGTTTATATTAAAAATATTTTTGCATAATTTGCTAATCTGCTTTAGAAATGTAAGAAGCATTTGAAGAGAATAAAGAGAGAAGAAAAAACACTTTCCCAGTCTTTGACACTTCTTAACTGATACAGGAGCATTGCCATTGGTCTGACTGAGGGGCACATGAATAACTGAAGAGGAAAGCTGTATTTTTCATTCTTGTTAAGACTTTATTGCTAGAATTAGACCTCCAAAATTACTGTCACTTGCAACCTCATGAGAACTAATGAGTACTCAATCACCATTCTCAGTGAAGATCCAGTAGCTCATTACATTCAAAAAGTTCTGTTTCCCTGGATGGGATCAGTCTCTAATGGATGCCAGTGACAGAAGGCTGTTCCTCAACTCTTCAGGATAATTCAGAGCTTTAGCAGAGGCTCTGTACTTTGCAATTAATACAATGTCAGTGTAACATCTTCAAGAGAAAGGGCAGCCTAGGATGCTGATTCACTGGACATCTTCCTCTTAAGCCGTCAGGTTCTAACACTGGCTCTCTATTATAATCAAATGCCTTGAAGGAGCAAAGCCATTACTGAACTTAGGTTCCCCCTTTAAGCCCTTGCGCATGACGTAGTCAGCAGTTTATAGCTGTATTTTATTGTTCACGAGCCTAAAACAGAGATACTTTTAAAGTCACCAGTGATGAATCAACTTGTAACTTGTAAATTAACCAAAAGTAGGGTGCTATATAGTTTTTTTAAGAAACCATCCACGAATTTTCCCCTAATTTCATTTTGCCAATCTTTCACTCAGAGATGTCTAGATGTATTTAGTCACTTATCAAAATGAAACTATTTTCATGAGTTTCCAAATCAGAAGTGGCAAAATAATCATTTAAAATGCTTGTTTAAACTGCAGATCTCCCAGTCCAACACTCACATATTTTTCCTTGGTAGATCTAGGGAGAGCAAAGGAATCTATGTTTCATATGATCACTTAGATGATTCTAATGTAGGTGGCAAATGTGCAAGTTTGGAGAAATACTGGTTTAAATAAACTGCATTCAGTATTACTGCAGGATACAAAGACATGGGTCCTATTACTTTTCTCTGTAGAAAAATGTAAACTTTTGCATAAAAATAGTTAATTCTACATATTTAAGCACTTATGTAATGAAAGCAGGTCATAACAGAATTAATAGCTTTGCAACTGATTTCAACCTAACACTCAAAGAGTTCCTATTTTGAGCCGTACAGCAAGACTGTTCAATACTTTAGCCAATGTGTATACATGTGACGCTTCTATGGATATAGATAGAGTAGATTTTACATGAAGGCACAGGAAGCAGAAGATCTGAGGAGGTGATTCCAGCAAATTGATAGCTTAGGATGGCCTAGTAAGATGACAATGGATAATTTTAACATAGTAAATTAATGAGAGGCATGTTGCTTCTGTGATCTTTCAGGAAGAAGGATTAAAGACGGCCGTGAGCAAGAGGTTTATAAGAACTAGGATGAGAAGTGATGGGGAGGGAAGAAACGGGAGGGACAAAGGACCAAAGAAAGGAAGCAGGTGGGGAGACATGAGAGTGGGATGTATTCTTTGTGTTTCAAGTCTAAGTGAATGTGCTTATCATACAAAAATCAAAGAAATCACAAAGGTTTGGGCTGAAAATTATGGGTGGGCTAGAGGTACCCCACCAGATGATTTTAAAAATCATTCAAAAGGGGAATATTTTTAATGAGGAAAAGAATTTTATCTTAGAAAGCTGTAAACATTTGTCTCTAAAAAGCTACAGTTAGAGTGGGCTACGCTTGTTTGTTCATTTTGTCTAAAACAAAAATCAATCTTGTTTTCAAATATATAGATAATACATGTACTTTGTAATAAAAGCAATTAAACACTGTAGAAAACTATAAAGAGAAAAGACAGGAAAAAGTTTCCCCTAATTCCCACTAGAGACTGAATTTAGTCATACTTTAATGTTTAAAAATTCAAAAGGTAAAAAAACTTTTCATTAATTTTTAAAATTTCATCCTTATTTAGTTGTGAGAGCAAATTACCATGGTCACAGATGTTTACATCTGCCTGCAGTGAGGGAGACCTGGGTTCGATCCCTGGGTTGAGAAGATCCCCTGGAGAAGGGAAAGGCTACCCACTCCAGTATTCTGGCCTGAAGAATTCCATGGACTGTATAGACCATGGGTCGGAGAGTCAGACAGAAGTGAGCAACTTTCCCACTTCACTTTTCACTTTCATATGTTTATTGCCCATTTGTATTTCTCTTTGGGGAATTGCCTTTTTCCATTTTTCCATTACGGTGCTTTTGTTATTGATCTGCAGGATGCTATCTCTTTGCAAAGAAAAAGATATCAGTGATGATCTCTCCCTTTTCTCCCCAGTCTGACATATTGTAAATTACTTTCATTCATTCATGTAATTAAAGGGAGGACTTACTTTCCTTATATTTATAGATCTCTGCCACTAGTTATTATTTTTTCCTTATATTTCACATTCCATAAATAGAATACTATGGTTTCCACTCGTAAGGGCTTCCCTGGTGGCTCAGTCAATAAAGAATCTGCCTCAGTGCAGGAGACCTGGGTTCCATCCCTGGTGGGGAAGGTCCCCTGGAGAAGGAAATGGCAACCCACTCCAGTATTCTTTCTTGGAAAATCCTATGGACAGAGGAGCCTAGTGAGCTATAGTCCATCAGGTTGCAAGAGTCAGACATGGCCTAGCGAATACTTGGTCTATAAACTACACATATGCATCATCCAAGAAAACCTCATGAAAATTCTCACAAATTAAACTGAGGCTTTCATTAGGATCAAAGAGACAAAGCTCAAGAGCCTCTTTCAAAAGACACCAAGTCTCAGCACTTTGGTATCAAAAGATACCAAGTCTCAGCTACTCCTGCAACGACAAGCTCACTGACATGTATGTAACCACTCAGAGCCTCATTCTTCCCACCCACGTAAGGATGATAATGAAAATAACTGCACCAGCTTTGTCAGAGAGCGTTTGTAAAGATGTGGTAAACCTATAATATAAACGAAATTTATAAATTATAACCATTATCTCTAGGTTTGTTTCATTCTCTGAGATGAGAGTGTTAGATTTAAGCATTGCCTAGGTTTCTGCTAGATAACTATGTGAGATTTTTTTTTAAACATTACTATGGGAAGCCCATCATGAACTGATTGGAACAGAATAATTATATGATGAAGCAGGATGAGCAGAGGGCCTTCCAAGGTGGTGCTAGTGGTAAAGAATCCACCTGCTAATGCAGGAGATATTAGAAACACAGGTTCAATCCCTGAGTCGGGAAGATCCCCTGGAGAAGGAAATGGCAACCCACTGCAGTGTTCTTGCCTGGAAAATTCCAAGGACAGAGGAGCCTGACAGGCTACAGTCCATACAGTTCCAAAGAGTTCAGTTCAGTCACTCAGTCGTGTCCAACTCTTTGCAACCCCATGGATTGCAGCACATCAGGCTTCCCAATCCATCACCAACTCCCGGAGTTTACTCAAAGTCATTTCCATTGAGCCAGTAATGCCATCCAACCACCTCATCCTCTGTCATCCCCTTCTCCTCCCGCCCTCAATCTTTCCCATCATCAGGGTCTTTTCAAATGAGTCAGTTCTTCACAAAATGTGGCCAGAGTACTGGAGTTTCAGCTTCAGCATCAGTCCTTCCAGTGAATATTCGGGACTGATCTCCTTTAGGATGGACTGGTCGGATCTCCTTGCAGTCCAAGAGACTCTCAAGAGTCTTCTCCAACACCATAGTTCAAAAGCATCAATTCTCTGGCGCTCAGCTTTCTTTATAGTCCACAAGGAGAGTTCTGATTTGGGAGAAACTAGGTAAAAAAAAATCTTCTCTGGTGTGATATTTGACCTGAGACTGGAGAGAGGAATGAATACAAAGACCTGGGGTAAGAGAGTCCCATTTAGAAAGATGCTATGGAACTAGCTGCATAAAAGGAAGGGACAAAAGGGAGGCTAGTGAGAGTGGAGCCCAGTGGCCATGAAGGAGCTTGCAGTGAGGTCAGTTCAGGAAGGCAGCCCCTTGCCTTTCTCCTCGAGAGGAATTTGGATTTTATTCTAATTTCAGGGAGCAACCATTGGAGATCTTTGGCATGGCAGTAATAGGGTCAAATTTAGTTGCTGTTTTTTAAATCAAACTGGCTGTCACATAGAGAACGGACTGTAGAAAAACCAAGATGAGAACCCAGGTAGGTGGCCTTTGCTGGCCAGGTGGGTCACCGTCAGAAAACAGCAGGTTTGGGGTCTAGTTTGGAGATATTAATCAGTCTGCTGATGGACATTATGTAGGGACCTTCAAGAAAGGGTGAAACCGAGGATCAGTCCTAAGATGTTTGTCCTGACAGTGGTATGTACCCTGAGTTGGAGACCACGGAGGGAAAAGGAGTATGCTGCACTGGCTGGAGGAGCATGCACTGTGGACCCAGGCTAAGCTGGGCTCTCATCTTCATCAGCTACTAGCTTTGGCCAATTTACGTATTAGCCTCTGTGCCTCAGTTTCCTTTTGGGTAAAATTAGACCCATCATACACCTATCTCATAGGTATACCCTAGGATTAAATAATTAAGTACATGGAAAGTACTTAGGGCAGTGCCTATCTTATGGTGTTGAAAGACCCTGATGCTGGGAAAGACTGAGGGCAAGAAGAGAAGGGAGCAACAGAGGATGAGATGGTTGGATGGCATCACTGACTCAATGGACATGAGTTTGAGCAAGCTCCGGGAGACAGTGAAGGACAGGGAAGCCTAGCATACTGCAGTTCATGCGGTCAGAAAGAGTTGGATACGACTTAACAGCTGAACAACAACATAAGGAAGAAAAATCAAGAGTTCTTTTGGACTTATTTTTAACATTTTTTAGATGTCCAAGTGGAGCTGTGCAGGCAGTTGAGCATGCAAGCCTAGAGTTTAGGGAGAAGTCATGTGCAAAGATATAAATTGAGAACACATTAACATATTGATGGCATTTCAAGTTCTGGCACTGGATGACATCACCTGGGAGAAGACAGTGGGAGAAGAGAATAAAACAGGGCCGGCCCTGAAGTGCTTTAGGCATGGCTCGATAAAATCAGATGTCAGAGAGATGGTGGAGAGCCTGAAAGAATTATCTCATTTGTTATTTTTAAATACATCTTTTTCCTAAATTAATTCATAAAAATTTCACTTGAAGTTCTAGATCACAAACTGTCCTCCATTTCATATTCACATATATACTTTTCTATCAGATCCTCACAGTCAAATTATGTAGCATCCTTGTTTTATGTTATTCTCTGTCCCTAATATACAGAGTAATACACATGGCTCTCTCAATGAATGCCCATTGGATATCAGGGTATTTAAAGAATTATAATGAATAATTTATCTTTTCCATGTTACCATATGAATGACTAGTTACTAAAGACATGAATTATTTTTCTCTGAGGAAGAACATCATTTGAAAGTGTTTTGTTGAAAAAAAAAAAGACTCAGAAAAAAACAGGTTCTAGGAAGGTAAATTTATGTGTTGGCCTAGATTCTTATCTATCTCTATTGCACAAGGAATAGATTTAAAGTGTAAAGATAATGAGGTTCTGGACTAAAGCAAATTTGTGCTCAAATCTCAGATCTATGCAAGTTGTGAGACCTGAACAAGTGACTCAACCAGTCTGAACCCCAGTCTCCTTATCTTAAAAGTAGGGGTAATGATAATACCTACATCACAAAGTTTGAGGAAGTGTAAATGATACTGTATTTTGCACACTCACATGTTGATTTCCTTTACTCTCCTACAAATTATAGTGCCATATATATATATATTTTTTATGGAAAGTTTTTTGCAATTATGCATTCATTATACATATAAAATTTGGTTTATTTTTTATATTATGTATGAAAATTGTAGATTGTATATTACCTGTAGATATAAAAGTACATTGAGTTATAAAAATATACTGTTTAGTTTTACATAAATAAATATACTCATTTTTAAATTAAAATGTATATGACAAGATCTTTCACATGTAACAGGCGAGACTTGTTACATGTACAGTAATTTGTGATGTTCTTGTCTTTTGTTCTTTTCCATTATAGGCTACCACAAACTCCTGAGCATAGCTCCCTGTGCTACACAGCAGGCCCCTGCTACTCACCCACGCATGTACAGCACTAAGCATATGCCAATCCCAAACTCCCAAACCAGCTCTCCCTCCTTCCACTGTACCCTTTGATAACTACAAGCCTGCCCTCCATATCTATGAGTCCATTTCTGTTTTGTAGATAAATCCATTTGTACCATCCTTTTAGATTCCACATATAAATGATATCACATGATATTTGTCTTTCGCTGTCTGATTTTCTTAGTATGATAATCTCTAGGTCCAACCATGTTGCTGCAAATGGCATTATTTCATTCTTTTCATAGCTAATATTAATACTATATCTTCTTCATCCACTCATCTGTTGATAGATATTTAGGTTTGCTTCCATGTATTGGCTCTTGTAAACAGTGCTGCTATGAACACTTGGGTGCATGTATCTTTTAGACTTAATAGCTTTGTCTGGATATATGCCCTGAGTGGGACTGCAGGGTCATGTGGTAGCCCTATTTTTAATTTTTAAAGGAACCTCCGTAGTGTTTTCCATAGTGGCTATACCAGTTTACATTTCCACCAGTAGTGTAGAAAGGTATTTTTTTTCCTCTACACACTCTCCAGCATTTATTATTTGTAGACATTTTCATGATGGCCACTCTAACCAGTGTGAAGTGATACCTCGTTGTAGATTTGTTTGCATTTCTCCAATAATTAGCAATATTGAGCATCTTTTTTCATGTGCCTATTGGTATGTCTTCTTTGGAAAAAATGTCTGTCTAGGTCCTCTGCACATTTTTGATTGGATTGTTTGGTTTTTTTATATTAAGCTGTACAAGTTCTTTGTATATTTTGGGAGATCTACTTGTCACTTGCATTGTTTACAGATATTTTCTTTCTCCCAGACTATAGGGTGTCTTTTCATTTTCTTGATGATTTTCTTTAATGTGCAGACGGTTTTGAGTTTAATTAGGTCTCATTTGTTTATTCTTTTAGCTAGTTTATGGATTTATTAATTTTTGGTTGCACCAGGTCTTCGTTGCTGTGAATGGGCTTCCTCCAGTTGCAGTGAGTGGGGCTACTCTTCGTTTCTGTGCACAGGCTCCAGGCACACAGGCTTCAGGAGCTGCCGCACATGGGCTCAGAAGTTGTGGTTCATGGACTATGGCTACCTGCAGCATGTGGGATCTTCTTGGACTAGGAATCACACCCCTGTCCCTTGCGACTGGAGGGCAAATTCTTATCCACTGAACCACCAAGGAAGTCCCTCATGTATTTATTTCTGTTTCCATTACTCTAGGAGACAGATCCAAAAAGAATATTTCTGCAATTTATAATATGTCAAAGAGCACCCTTTTCGTGAAGATTTATTTATTTTGGCTGTGGTATGACTTGGTTGCCGCACGCAGGCTTTCTCTAGTTGTGGCAAGAGAGGACTACTCTCTGGTTGAGGAGCACGGGGTTCTCTCTGCAGTGGCTTCTCGTGTTGCAGAGCAGGGAAGCCGGATGCGTGGGCTTCAGTTGTTGCAGTCTATGGGCTCAGGAGTTGTGGCTCATGGGCTCTAGAGCACAGGCTTGGTAACTGTGACACATGAGTTTAGCTGCTCCATGACATGTGGGTCTTCCTGGACGGGATCAAACTGGTGCGCCTTTCCTTTCAGGGTGGATTCTTAACCACTGGGCCACCAAGGAAGCCCAAGGGTGTTCTGCCTATGTTTTCCTCCAGGAATTTTATCTTACATTTAGGTCTTTAATCCATTTTGAGTTTACTTTTCTATATTGTATTAGATTATGTTCTAATTTTATTCTTTTACATGTAGCTGTCCAGTCTTCCCAGCAGCACTTATTGAAGAGAAAGTCTTTTTCTTTATTGTGTTTTCTTACTTCCTTTGTTATAGATTAACTGACCATGGTGCATGGGTTTATTTCTGGGCTTTCTATCCTGTTGCATTGATCCATATGTTGGTCTTTGTGCCAGTACCATACTGTTCTAATTACTGTAGCTTTGTACTATAGTCTGAAGTCAGGGAGCATGGCTCCTCTGTCTCTGTTCTTCTTCCTCAAGATTGTTTTGGCTATTCAGGGTCCTTTATATTTCCATATAAATTTTAAAAGTTTTGTTCTAATTCTGTGAAAAATTCCATCAGTAATTTAATAGCGATTGTGTTAAATCTGCAAACTGCCTCAGGTGGAATGGTCATTTTAATTACTGCAAGTGTAATTTTTACATTGCAGTAAAATTGATCTATACCACTATATTTTAGGTGTACAGCATAATGTACACCTAAATATTTGTATACACTGCAAAATGATCACCAGAACTAGTCATCATCTGTATCCATAAAAAGCTACAGATTTTTTTCTTGTGATGAGAACTTTAAGATTTAGTCTCTTAACAACATTCAAATATTCAATATATTTTGGCTGTAGTCACCATGCTGTACACTATATTCCCATGATTTATTTATTTAATAGTTAGAAATTTGTGACTTTTGATCCCCTTCACACATGTTCCCCACCATCCCCCAGCAATCCATCTTCCCCTTGGCAACCACCAGTCTGTTCTTGGTATCTGTGAGTTTTGTTTTGTTTGTTCATCTGTTTTGTTTTTCAGATCCCACATGTAAGTGAAATCATCCATCATTTGTCTTTCCCTGTTTTACTTATCTCACTTAGCACAAAACCTTCAAGGTCCGTCCATGTTGTCCCAAATAACAAGATTTTCTTTTTATGGCTGAGTAGTATTCCATTGGGTGTGTGTGTATGTGAGAGAGAGAGAGAGAGAGAGAGAGAAAACATCCTCTTTACCCATTCATACATCAGTGGACACTCAGATCATTTACATAGCTTGGCTATTGTAGATAATGCTACAGTGAACAGAGGAGTGCATATTTCTCTTCAAATTAGTTTTCTCAGTTAAATACTCAGTGCACTGAATCTCCTTCACATGTGACCTAGGTGCTTTTCCAACTGCTGCTTTTGCACTGGGTCCTGGAGTTAGTGAGTCTGTGCATAAGCACTTTAACAGCAGAATTTCACTTCCTCATAGCTCTTTGGGCCTCTAGGATACAAACCTTGTTGGTTTTAAAAGCCCGGTGTTCGGGAGGCTTGTCTCTCCGGTGCAGGTCCCAAAGGGTTGAGGTGACTGACGTGGGATACAAACCTCACTCCTCAGGAGAAGTGCCATTTTGTGAGCTAACCTCCCAACCATGGTTGGCTGCACTGGGTGGACAGGAGACACACTTGCAGAAATTGTATCTCTCTGTCTCCTACCCGCCCCAGCATGGCTGTCTTATCTTTTTTGTGGAGGAGCAGTTCAGCTGGTTTGGGGTCTTTTTCAGCGGGAATTATTCTATACGTGGCTGTAGACCTGGTGTGTCTGTGGGAGGAGGTGAGTTTCAGGGTCCTACTCTGTGGCCGTCTTGAACTGCCTCTTGAGTGGCTCAGCATCTTACACTTATTGGGCTTGCAGAAAACTGCACCTGGGGTTAAGAGCACCTTCTGTGCTAGCCAGTAATTTGTTCCTTTTTCTCTTTTGTTTCAGTTTGAGGTTTTTTTAATTGAGGTGTGAAAGTGACAGTGTTAGTCACTCAGTCATGTCTGACTTTTGTGACCTCATGGCCTGTAGCTACCAGGCTTTTCTGTCCATGGAATTCTCTAGGCAAGAATACTGGAATAGGTTGCCATTCCCTTCTCCAGGGAATCTTCCCAACCCAGGGATCTAACCTGGGTCTCCTGCATGGCAGGCAGATTCTTTAGCATCTGAGCCACTAGGGAAGCTTTGGTTTGGGCTTTTTATTGAGGTGTAATATTGTGTAAGTTACAGGTATACAGTAGTGATTCACAGTTTTAAGGTTATACTTCATTTATAGTTATCATAAAATGTTGGCTATATTCCCCATATTGTACAATATATTCTTGTAGCTTATTTTGTACATAATAGTTTGTACCTCTTAATCCCTACTGCTATATTGCCCCTCCCCTTTCCCACTGGTAACCACTAATTTGTTCTCTGTATCTGTGACTCAGCTTCTTTCTTGTTTTAGTCATTAGTTTGTTTTACTTTTAGATTCCATGTATGTGGTGATGTGAGTTATTTGTTTTTCTCTGTCTGACTTATTTCACTTAGCATAATTTCCTCCAAGTCCTTCCATGTTGATGCAAACGGCAAATTCTCATTCTTTCCATGGCTGAGCAGTATTCCATTGTATGTGTGCCACATCTTTATCCATTCATCTGTTGATGAACACAGGTTTCTTCCATATCTTAGCAATTGTAAATAATGCTGCTGTAAACACTGGGGCACATATATCTTTTAGAATTAGTATATTTTTTTCAGATCTATATACCTAGGAGAGGAGTTACTGGGTCATAGGGTAGTTCTTAGTATTTTGAGAAACCTCCACACCGTTCTCCATAGTAGCTGCACCAGTTTACATTCCCACCAGCAGTGTCCAAGGGCTCTCTTTTATCCACATCCTCACCAACATTCATTATTTATATTCATTTAGCTGACAGCCATTCTGGTAAGTGTGAGGTGATATCTCATTGTGGCCTTGATTTGCATCACCCTGATAATTAGCAGTGTTGAGCATCTTTTCATGTGCCTGTTGGCCATCTGCATTTCTTCTTTGGAAAAAGGTCTATTCAGTCTTCTACCCATGTTCAAATCAGGTTGTTTGCTGTTTTTACACAGCAGGATCCAGAGGCCAGGGCTGATATGGTCTCATTATTCCCTGCCCCTCAGAGGATGAACTGTGTTAATGAAGTAAAATTAAAGTGAAAAAAAATGCCTCTTTGCCATATCACCATTAAGCTATTGTGTTTTTCTTACTTATTGTCACCAGTTATATTTTATTAACTATGAATTGTAATTCATGGTATTTCCCTGCTCTTTCTCCACTCAATTTGCCAGATAAAATAGTTGCATAAAGCTACAAACCAGCCTCCTGGCTTCTTGAGACTATAGATATGAAACTGTTTCCTGCAGCTTTGAACATCAGAAGAATTTAACAGCTTTTGTGAATCTAGTACTGGTGCTCATTTCTAAGCCAGGAGCAAACATATAAATCATGTGCAGAACAGTGTACCTGTTTTTAGAAAGCTGTTTACTGTCATGTATATTTATTAGTATCCCATGGTTTCAGGCAATATGTTTGCTTTGCCCTATCCTATTTTTCTCTACGCACACACACAAATTCCTGTACCAAAGCTGCTCTGGTTTGTTCCAAAACGCAGCCTTTGGGGATGGTTATTTTCCCACATACATCTTTGTGCAGTTGCTGTTAATAGTATCTTAAATAGACTGGATCTTTTCCTGTCCTTACATGTTTACAATTCTCCTTTTTCCACTTGTTAAGAACTGGGAAGGGTCTGAGATTTCCTCCTGTTTGCAAGCTAACAATCCACCCGCCACAGTTTCATGGATGCTATCAGAAGGTGCAAGCCTCCTGAGGCAGAGAGAAAGTGCTGTATTCCTCACAGCAATGGCAGCAGCCAGAGTATTCGCATGTGGGCTGCTTCCCCAAGTCCCTGTCCCTGCAGGCTGCCGTGCACAGGTCTAGATCAATACCCGCACATGCAGCAGACTGCATTACAGGAGGGGAATCCTATCGTCTAGGAATCCAAATCTTTTATAATGGGTGGTAATCCTGAGTGACCTTTGCCCCAAGGATAGACATGGTCTTCTTTTATACTGGAGAGTAGGCCTCTTGCCCTTTGCTCTGAAGGGAGGTACTATCTCTGCCTTGCAAGGCTGTCTGTTCTATAAACATCCTTGTAAAGACAGTTCCAAGTGAAGATAGTGCCTCTGCTCACGCAGGCATGCAAGAATAGCACACAGAATTATCTTCCAACACCACCAAAGCTTTTTCTTCATGGACCTGTGTTACATTTTATTAGTGTTTTCAATACATGCTTTTAAAGTTAACATGGATTTAGTTCTATGAACATGTAATCCCCAAATCAGGTAGGCCTTAGAAAGAAGTCAAATGGGCCTTAGGAAGCATCACTACAAACAAAGCTAGTGGAGGTGATAGCATTCCAGTTGAGCTGTTTCAAATCCTGAAAGATGATGCTGTGAAAGTGCTGCACTCAGTATGTCAGCAAATTTGGAAAACTCAGCAGTGGCCACAGGACTGGAAAAGGTCAGTTTTCATTCCAATCCCAATGAAGGACAATGCCAAAGAATGAACTCATCTCACACACTAATAAAGTAATATGCAAAATTCTCTAAGCCAGGCTTCAGCAATACATGAACCATGAACTTCCAGATATTCAAGATGGTTTTAGAAAAGGCATAGGAACCAGAGATCAAATTGCCAACATCCATTGGATCACTGAAAAAGCAAGGGAGTTCGAGAAAAACATCTATTTCTGCTTTATTGACTATGCCAAAGTCTTTGACTGTATGGATCACAATAAACTGTGGAAAATTCTGAAAGAGATGGAAATACCAGACCACCTGACCTGCCTCTTGAGAAACCTGTATGTGCAGGTCAGGAAGCAACAGTTAGAACTGGACATGGAACAACAGACCAGGAGAAGAGTACATCAAGGCTGTATATTGTCACTCTGCTTATTTAACTTATATGCAGAGTACATCATGAGAAATGCTGGGCTGGATGAAGCACAGGCTGGAATCAAGATTGCCAGGAGAAATATCAATAATCTCAGATATGCAGATGACACCACCCTTATGGCAGAAAGTGAAGAACTAAAGAGTCTCTTGATGAAAGTGAAAGAGGAGAGTGAAAAAGTTGGCTTAAAGCTCAACATTCAGAAAAGAAAGATCATGGCATCCAGTTCCATCACTTCATGGGAAATAGATGGGGAAACAGTGGAAACAGTGGCTGACTTTAATTTGGGGGGCTCCAGAATTACTGCAGATGGTGATTGCGGCCATGAAATTAGAAGACACTTATTCCTTGGAAGGAAAGATATGACCAACCTAGACAGCAAAATAAAAAGCAAAGACATTTCTTTGTCAATAAAGGTCTGTCTAGTCAAGGCTATGGTTTTTCCAAAGGTCATGTATGGATGTGAGAGTTGGACTATAAAGAAAGCTGAGCACTGAAGAATTGATGCTTTTGAACTGTGGTGTTGGAGAAGACTCTTGAGAGTCCCCTGGACTGCAAGGGGATCCAACCAGTCCATCCTAAAGGAGATAAGTCCTGGGTGTTCATTGGAAGGACTGATGTTGAAGCTGAAACTCCAATACTTTGGCCACCTCATGCGAAGAGCTGACTCATTTGAAAAGACCCTGATGCTGGGAAAGATTGAGGGCTGGAGGAGAAGGAGACAACAGAGGATGAGATGGTTGGAAGGCATCTCCGACTCAATGGACATGAGTTTGGGTAGGCTCCGGGAGTTGGTGATGGACAGCGAGGCCTGGCATGCTGTAGTTTATGGGTTCACAAAGAGCTGGACACGACTGAGAGACTGAACTGAACTGAATCCCCAAATCACATAAGTCAACTCTTGCAAAGGAATACCTCATGCATTTTTTTTTAACTGAGTTAAAACTGCAGTTTTTAGTTTCTGCTTAATTTGCTTAACCTCTGTGTGCTTCGATTTCCTTATATGTATAATGAATTAAATAATATTATCTGTTTGTTGAAATGATTTAAGTAAGATAATCCAACAACAAGTTGCTGAATAAGTGAAATGAAATTGTCCATCTTTAGCACAGAGCCTAGTAAACATTAAGTACCCATTGCTCAATAAATATTAGCTTTCATTAGAACTGGCTACAAGTGCAACTTAATGAGAAGTACTTAAAACAGCTCATTCACTGAACCAACACCACTGAGCCCATTGCCAAATGTACCTTCGGGTGCTGTTTTGCTTTTTGTTGCTATTGAAGCATGTTATCAGAAATCCACGTGTGTGTGCTAAATCACTTTAGTCATGTCCAACTCTTTGCAACCCTATGGACTGTAGCCTGCCAGGCTCCTCTGTGCATGGGATTCTCCAGGCGAGAATACTGGTGTGGGTTGCCGTGCCCTCCTCCTGGGGATCTTCCTGGCCCAGGGATCGAACCCATTCTCTTGTGTCTCCTGCACTGGCAGGCAGGTTCTTTTCCACTAGTGCTACCTGGGAAGCCCCAATAGGTGGCGATAAAAGGAGGTAACATTTTTGGAGACCTATTACGTGTTTTAGGTCGATTATTTGATCTAGTGCTTCCATGAATTATTTAAATCAATCTTCGTAGAAGGTGTCATTTAAATCATCTTTTAAAGAAGGTATCATTTTTACAAAAGTGTAGACTGAGACTCATTTATTATCAAGGTCATACAGCTTATAAATGGAAGAGCAGAAGTCAAACCCTGTCTGACTAGTCTGCCTTTTTAATTTTTAACCATCCAGTCTTACTTTCTTCAACAATCTCCCTAGGCTTTGGTGGTTTAGTCACTAAGTCGTGTTCAACTCTTGCGACCCCATATACGGTCACCTGCCAGGTTCCTTTGTCCATGGGGTTCTCCAGGCAAGAATTATGGGGTGGGTTGCCATTTCCTTCTCCAGGGTATCTTCCCAACCCAGGAATCAAACTTGGGTCTCCTGTTTTGCAGGTAGATTCTTTACCAACTGAGCTACAAGGGAAGCCAATGTTTAAAACAATAATACATACAACCTGCTAGGTCTGAGCTATACTTGTGGCCTAAATGACTCTTTTTGTACCACAGCCTATTGCCAGATGCATAGGTCCAATAAACATGTTTTTCTCAGTCATTTTGAATATATGATTCCTGGTTTTGGTGGCTTTCAAATCTCTCTCAGGAACCTTAATGACAATGATATCTTTGAGAAATGCAAGCAAGACCACTTCTGTAGTATGCTGGCTTTTTGAGAGCCATTAAACAGAAATTATAAAAGTAAAATATAATAAGCCTGCAATAAAAAAAAAAAAACTCATTCAGGTAAATCCTACAAATTCCTTTTAACTTTGGAAGATAGATTCCTAATGCTACACTAAAACAAACAAAGGTAAAAACATGCCTTTTTAACAATTCCAAAGGTATTTTCTTTCTTAGCAACTCTGCTCAAAAAATCGATTATACATTCTTTAAAGAACCTCAGAAAAATCAGGCTGTGGAAAATAATGATTGCTTCCTAACACTGGATAAAGGTTTGCTATAGATTTGCTGCAGAATTAAGATCCTGTGTTTCCTGAAATCTTTATTGACAGTAGTGAACCAAATCTGAAGTTTTCTGAAATAATGCTTCCAGCTCTCTCAGAAATGCACCACATCAAGAAAACTCCAAAATAAAAATTTTTAAATGTCTGATAGAAGGGCTCAGACAAATGTCCCAGAACTGCCTGAGGATATTTAAAATTCATATATAATCTTAAACATACATGAACCAGGAAAAGTACTAATAGAAGCTATTCTGGTACAATAATTGAAAGTAATCATATAGTCCCTGAAAATAATAAGTTGATACTATAGGGAAAGCCAGTCAACCAACATAACACACAGAATACGTGAAAGAAAACACCTTTGCAGCCTTTCATTGCTGACGTTGTTGAATCCAGACCCCACCCTTGCTCACAGTGGTCACTCTTGGTTACTATTAAAACAACTTCATCCGTGATTTACCCTTGTTTTTGTTGTTGTTGTTTCTGCCTCCTTTAAATTTTTTAGAGGAAAAAAACAGTAGCTATACGACATGGTCTTGTAAGAAAGCCAGAACACAGAGCCATGAAATGTCAGCCTGTTCAGCTTTCCCTAGGAGTTCAGCTACCGTCCTGGCTTTTATCTGTCCCACCGAGCATTTACTGAGAACGTCGGCTATTATGGGCTACCACCTAGATACTTGGCCATTTTGTTACTTCGTGTTTATCTGAAATCCTCTCAAGGATTTCAATATAGATTTTTTTCTGTTCCATACCACTGCCATTTGTAAGAAAGTTTTATTTTACTTGAATGAGACAGTGAGTGAAAAGAAAGTGGAGTTGCTCAGTCGTGTCCGACTCTTTGTGACCCCATGGACTGTAGCCTACCAGGCTCCCTCCATCCATGGGATTCTCCAGGCGAGAGTACTGGAGTGGGCTGCCAGTGCCTTCTCCAGGAGATCTTCCTGACCCAGGGGTTGAACCCAGGTCTCCCACATTGCAGGCAGACACTTTACCATGAGTAGTCACTTATATTCTCAGGAATGTACTCCTCCTCTAATGTAGTCTGTAGCTACTGCTAAACATCTCTGGGACTTTCTCGCACCTGTTTCCATACCCATAACTTCTCTGTCCCTTTCATACAATGCACTTAGTATTTTAATTTGAGTGTCTTGGAATCAAGGCTCATTCCTAGAGCTTGTTTAAAATCTGGGCTGCTTTTAATTTATGAGTAATTTAAGATTATATGTCAGTTTCTCTTTGCACTGAGTTATGAAGTAAAGATTGAGATTCAAACAATGTAATAAAAATCTTTTAACATTTTCCTTTGATTCATTCCTGTGATCCAGAGCCTCACATGTACATCTCCGTAGAAACTTTCATTTTAGGAGAATTTTTTCAGTACCCCTAACATCTTAAAAACTTAGTCACTCAGACACCACCCACCTGCCCTCTGACACCTTCTTCCTGATTGAAAGAGGCATTTATGTATATGAGTCACCTCCTGCCAGCTTCACAGGAATTTCATAAAAGCAATCTGCCTACCAGCTTGGCCTGAGGACAGAAAATCCCGTTTTGTATCAATGTGAAAGCCACTCTTGCTTGTGGAAAGTCACAATAGAGCACTTTTAAGACGGTAACTCTCAGGATATCCAGCCTTAATCTATTCTTTGTTATATAAAGAGTGAACTTATAAATGCTATGCGTTCAACAGTTTGGTCTCAACTTCTTCCATTTTAAATACTTTTTGCTGATACAAAAATGAAAGACTAATTCATACTCAAGAAAGACTACGTTTATATTACGTATGTAATATACATATGTGTGTGTGTGTGTGTGTATATATACACACACACACACATATATATGGGGCTTTCTAGGTGGCTCAGTGGTAAAGAGCCCATCTGCCAATAATGCAGGAGATGCAGGTTCAGTCTCTGGGTCAGGAAGATCTCCTGGAGGAGGAAATGGCAACTCACTCCAGTATTCTTCCTGAAAATCCCCATAGACAGAGGGTCCTGGCAGGCTACAGTCCATGGGGTCACAAAAAGAGTGGGACACAACTCAGCAACTGAACAACAATAATATATATGTATATACAGATATATGTGTATAGAGAGAATATGAATGCAGGGAGAGTGTAGATGAATAAGTAAACATACTAACAAAACACATTGTCGTTTCATACCAATACAAAAATATTAGTGTGGGAGGATTTAGAAGGTTAGATTTTAACACAAGGGAGACTGATCTTAACCATTCTCAACTAGGATGGGTGTCCAGGGTACAGCCTGTGGGATGTTGTCAGACATAAGGAAACTCACCATACTAGGGATAGTAGAGGAGAGTTTGAATGTTGCATTATTTTCTTTCTTTGGTTTCAATTCCCACCCTTGTTTAAAGTGAAGTTGAAAGTAAGTGAAACTGTCTATAATAAAACCTTAATCACCACTTGGGTTTTCTGTGAAAGTACCAGTCAAATTGCAGAAATGAGAGTCATCTAGGTGAGGTCCAGTGCTAAGTATTTTTTTTAATATTAAGAATTAAAATAATAGAAATAGGAGAATTGGAAATAGTGTTTTAAACCATTCCTTATCAAAATCATACTATTCAGAATTTGATGAAAGCAGATTTTTAGGGTTATCTGCAGTGACTAAAACCATGGTCAAAATAAAATGTTTTATTACCTAGGTTGTTCCTAGGGCATCTAACTGTGAATGGCAAGCAAACTAACATTCACAGAGTACAAATAAATATGAAACTCAAAATTACCTGAACGCCTGGGTGGCCACGGCTGTGCTCAGCTGACTCAGGGTGGGGCATGGCCAGGGGTGCCCAGCTCCACCTGCTGCTGCTCACAGGGCCTGAAGAAGCACTCTGCGCCTCTCAGTCCCATCAGCATCTCACAGTGTTTCTTAGAATGCTAGTTTTACATGATCTGTAGTAACAAACTTACAAAACAAAGAAATTGTAGTTTAGTTTTTGTCAGTTTTGTGTAACTTCATTAATCTCTGAAATGTTTACATGGAAACTAACACAAAGATTCTCCTTGTGTTTGCAAAGAGGGCCTTTCTAAAACCCACTCTGAAGGCTGTGCATATTTTCATCTGTATTTTCAAACAGAGAAAGAACAAAGTGGTTAGGAGCTTCCTTGCCACATCAGCTGTGCCTCAGTTGAGTTCACATATGAACTCACAGCCTCCATGTTCAGACTGATGCTGACCGTCTGATAGTTAATGATGTTATTGTGAGATTTTTACATAAGACAAACAAAAACAGGTATAGGTCACAACTGGTCTCTTCATCTAAGGAAATTGATTTTCATAGGTTCAGGGAATGACAAGTTTAACTTCTATTTGGAATTTATGATATTGGAAGGCTCTGTGGAAAAAGAACATGTTTCAAAGCTTTTTGAAAATTTTTAATCAGTGTTGCAGAAACAAGTTAAATAATTTGATTCATAAATTCTCTCTTCCTTAGTAATGGGATATATATATATATATGATTTTTTTAAGTCACGGCAGACAGTAATATACAGCCTTTGGATTCTAGACAATTCTATCATTGACTAGACTTTCATTTTAGTTTTATGTGAAATTATATTTCTAAAGAAAACATCTTCCACTAGAGAACTGAAGAGATGTTGTCCTGGACTCCTTCTGAGGTAGTAAGAGGATTCCCATCTAGCTTATTTATTTACATCTGAAATTGGTCACCAAGAGCAAATAACTATTTGATCACCTAAATAGAATAAATAACCTCAGTAAAGCTGAAAAAGAAGAAAATAATGGCATCTTTCCCAAGTTTAGAGTCAACCTACCAATTATAACTCAAAATTTAAATCAAGCCTAGGATTTATTATTAGAAGAATGGTCTGAGGTCATAATGTCAAACAAATGTGACTTTCTGTTTAATAATTTCAAAGACTAAAGCACCGAAGTTTGTGTTCTGTGCTTTGCCCTTTGTGTATGTGAATCCCCACGTCAGTCACACATCAGCATCTGGTGTGTGTTCCAAAGGAGAGGCCCATGACAGAGCCTTTTATTAAAAATTATATGCATAAGAATAAGGGCTTCTTGTAACTAGGACCCCCATTGTTGACCCTGATCTATGAAGTGTAAGACATGAACTTTGCAAACAAGGGTAGAAGCAGAATGATAAGCAGGAAAGAAAATCTAGTCAAAGAAGGCACATGTCAAGCCAACTCCATCATGGAGATAAATGTCACCCTTCTGATAGCTGAAAGACCGTGCCTAGAGGAAAAGGCACAAAGGGTTTAGAGCACCAATGGGGAGAGACCACCTGCTACTCATACAAACGAGTGGAACACCTGTATACTTCCAGCCTATGGAGCATTCATGGCAAAGAGATGCCTGATCCTCATGGCACTGTCTCATGGGGCCCTTTATTTTTCCATTAGGAACAAGAAACCACCTCAGCTACCTCCACCTCCATCCTCATAGCCAGCACAGCCCTGCTGTGGCAGGACTTGGTGGGGCATTGAGCACTTCTGCATTTGATACCACATTTCACAAAAAGTGAATGGGGAATATTTTGAAGAGTATGTTAAACTTTAAGAGCAAATCTGATTTGAAGTTTACTTCTGCATTAAGACATTTTTGAGACATTTACAAGCAACTGAAAGGCTCATTCTAAAATGGAATGGATTGCCCCATCTTATTAGAGCCCTTGGATTGAATATAAAGTCAGTAGCTATGGGCCGTTTAACTTTTCATTAATTGACTATGGGTTCTTTTGCTTTTAATTAATTCAAACAGATGAATAAATGAACTTCAAGTTTACAAGATAAGCTTGAAATTATGCAAGGCTAGGGAGAGCAATAGTAACAAACCACTATTTCTTTCATTAACAAATAATCTAAAATCAGATGTTGAAATCTGCCAGTACTGTTTTGGATTTTTATCTTACCATTTATTTGAAACTTGTAACCTTTCATAACTTTATTCACTCAAAAGAAGGAAAAAAATCAAGGAAGGAAGGAAATACTTCTCTTAGGTAAATTAATCAGAAATAAGTAACTTTCAGATGTCTTGTAAACTAGTTCCAGTATTTAAAGAGGCTTCTTTAGTATAAAATAGTTCTGGGCCAAAATTCCAGAGTTTTATGAAGCTGAAGAGTTTTATGAAATGGTCTGATTGGATCAGCTATGAAAGATAAAATTAAAATAATGTATATGAATAGAACTATGTTTTTCAAATTTAATTTAAAAATTAATTTTTCTTGGTTTGGTTTGGCTTTATAAATTAACATGAATAATTTAAACTATTCTTTTTTTGGTAGGAATCATGTCAGTCTATAGCGCAAAGTCCTGAGGGTATGAGGGTTCAGCAGTAATATGCTTATCCTCATGATCAAAGATAGTGACCTCAGTGCAACAGTTTGAGAAATACCAGGCTAGGCCATCTCTCAAAAATTTTCCAGCCTCAGATTCTGTGATTCTCCTGTGAGATTCTCATTATTTATGATGCATTCTTAGTTCAGCCACAGGCAGAGGACTCTCTAGTCAAGTTTTGATTGCCAAATATTTCCTGCTCTTTCCTGTTCTCTGAAGGAATGCAGAGCCCCCTGCATGAAAGAATCTCTGGATCTTTCCCTTTCCAGTTGTAGTAATATGCTTCCCCCGCTCTGGCCCCTGCTGCACAGTCCACACAGAGCTAATAGTAGCGCCCAAAGCAATGTGCATTTTTAAATTTTTATGATAATTTATTCCATTTTATATCTATCATTTTTCCCTTTTAAACCACTTTATGTGGGTTGCCATTTCCTCCTCCAGGGTATCTTCCCAACCCAGTGATCAAACCCATGTCTCCAGCATAGGCAGGCGGTTTCTTTACCACTAGCGCCACCTGGGAAGCCCCAGAGTTAAACATTCTTGTGATCATTTTAAGTTTGTTTTTTTTTTTAGATTTAGGTTAAAGTATTAAAATTCTATCATGATTTTTATGTTCCCGCTAGTGCTCTTTACACAGATTACATCATCCAAAACTTATAACTCTATGAAATAGGTATTGAAACACAGTGTTTTTGAAATAAGAAAATTGAGGCTTAAGGAAAGGCACTTGCCAGTGTGAAAAATTACTTAGTGTACTTGGAGTTGGGATTCAAGCCCAGGAACCTTCCCTCCAGAAACCACACTATTATTTTTCTGAATAGCCTCACAATTAAAATATTGTCAGAAAGTCAGAGGAAGTCATCCTGGTAGCTTGACTTGGCTTGAAGTCTTTGTCAGATGTTAGACCATTTCTATTTCTGGTCTGGTCAAGACAACTGGCCTTTTCTCTCCATCTTTAGAGCTTCTATTCTTCTTTTGGCTTTTACTGCTGTTTCAAAGAAGCTGGACTGGTCCAGATAATTTTTCTCAATTTCAGTTCCAACTTTGGCTAAAGAACTGCACTTCTGCTTCAGCTCAAACTACCCTAAATTTCCAATTCAGGAGCATCCATTCATTCACTTATTTATTCAACATTTATGAGTAGCTACTACTTATCAGGCAGTGGGTCCGTCTTCATACAGGCCAAGTCCTTGCTCTCATGTTCCTTATGTTCAGTGGGCGGAGACAATAAGCAAACACATGGTACAGCACAGTAGGCCTGACAGTGCTGTGGAAAACGGTGGAGGGAAAGGAGACAGCAAAGCGTGAGCCGCAGGGCGCAGGTGTGCTGCAAAATTTAAAAAGGATGGCCAGGAAAGCTTCTTCAATGCGGCCATATTTGAGCAGAGACATAAAAGAAATGGGAATCCAAAATGTGCCCATATGGGGAAGAGAGAAAGAACAGCAAGAACAAAGGCCCAGATGCCTGCCGGAAGAAGCTTAGAGTTTTTCCCTGACAATAAGACAGCCTGTGGGCTAGAGCTGAGAAAAATGAGCTGATGCCTGAAATTGCTTGACTCATCTGTAAGTTGTTCAAGAATGTCATTTGGCTTTAAAAATATAAATCGTTTCCCAGAAAACTTATTTTAGACAATATTAATATTTTTATACATTGTTTAGGACTTTAAAGACTTTTCTCAGATATTATCTCATTTTCTCCTTAAAACTTCCTATGACTGAGTGGTAAGTCTAATTTGATTATCCCAGCAACTAACATAGGACATAAAATATAGTAGGCACTCAGTGAATGTATGTTGAATTAATAAGTTGAGTTATGGAATCAATGGGGCCACTTTTTCAACCTTATCATATTTCATTTTTATGAACCACTGATTGGGTTATAATGTAGGGAAGCCTCAGAAGCTGATGTGTCAGATCATTTGCCTCCACCATAATATATATGTGTACTTATTTTTGTAGTAATTTATGCTTTTTCTTGCCTGGAGAATCCCAGGGAGGGGGAGCCTAGTGAGTTGCCATCTATGGGGTCGCACAGAGTCGGATACAAGTGAAGCGACTTAGCAGCAGCAGCAGCATGCTTTTTCTATCTAACTTTTCCATTAGGTTCTTCAGTACTTTTTCTTGTAGCTAATTTCCATAACTTCAATTTTATCTAATCTGCCATATTCTTGGAATCCATTTCATAAAGCTTATCAGAACCTATAATGTAAAAGTGATTCTAAGTGAAAGCAGGAAATGTTTTTAATAAGTTCAATATTATTAATTCATGCTTCCTGTTGTTTTGACTTCATCTTTTTTATTTATACGTTAACAGTTAGGCTCTAGTCAACTAAGTTGCTAAGCAAAGTATACACTTGTGTCTTTACCCTAGCTTTCATTTAAAAAAAAAAAAAGAAGAAAATTTATAGAGCATTTCAGTCCAAAGGAACCAAACAGGTTTCGTGGTCTGATCTAAAGCCACACTCCGAGTTTCCATGCTGGGCCACATGGGACCTTGTGACCTGAGGTACCCACAGGTTATCTGAGCTCTGCTTAGCTCTCACCAAAGCAACAGCTCCTGTCCCGTGTTAATGATCTGCACACTTTGCACAACAGAATTCCTATGTCCTCTTCATGGAAGCCATCACATCTGTTTACTCTTTAGTTGTCCTACAAAAAATGTCAAATGTTGTTCTTTCCTCTTCTGGTTGGATGGTATCGTGGCGTTACCTCCATTTATTTGTCCTTTCATTCACTCAACAAGGAGCTAATCAGAGCCCACCATGTGCCAGGCACTGTTCTGGGCACTGCAGATCCAGCATCGTAAAGACAGATGTCTTATCTACTCTCTTATAAAGCTAAATGAATAATTCTAGAAGGGGAGAGTGAATGAATGATTATAAATGAATAAATGCTAAATAGTAATGTAATATATTCTGTGAAGAAAAAAAAAACTAGGGAAACCAGATAACAATGATCTGTTTAAAACAGTGTAGTTAACAGCCACTATGGAAAACAACAAGGAGATTCCTCAAAAGACTAAAATTAGAACTACCATATGATCCAGCAATTCCATTCCAGTGTATATATCTGAAAAAAAAATGAAAATACAAATTTGAAATGATATATGCACTCCAAGGTTCATAGCAGCATTATGCACAATTGCATAGCAGCATTATGCACTATAGAAGCAACCTAAAGTATCCTTTAACAGATGAATGGATAAAGAAGATGTGGTGTGTGTGTACACACACACACACACACAATGGACTACTCATTTCAGTTCAGTTCAGTCGCTCAGTTGTGTCCAACTTTTTGCAACCCCATGAATCGCAGCACACCAGGCCTCCCTATCCATCACCAACTCCCAGAGTTCACCCAAACTCATGTGCATCGAGTTGATGATGCCATCCAGCCATCTCATCCTCTGTCGTCCCCTTCTCCTGCCCCAATCCCTGCCAGCATCAGGGTCTTTTCCAATGAGTCAACTCTTCACATGAGGTGGCCAAAGTACTGGAGTTTCAGCCTCACCATCAGTCCTTCCAATGAACACACAGGACTGATGTCCTTCAGGATGGACTGGTTGGATCTCCTTGCAGTCCAAGGGACTCTCAAGAGTCTTCTCCAACACCACAGTTCAAAAGCATCAATACTTCGGCACTCAGATTTCTTCACAGTCCAACTCTAGCATCCATACAGAACCACTGGAAAAGCCATAGCCTTGACTAGATGGACCTTTGTTCGCAAAGTAATATCTCTGCTTTTGAATATGCTATCTACGTTGGTCATAACTTTCCTTCCAAGGAGTAAGTGTCTTTTAATTTCATGGCTGCAGTCACCATCTGCAGTGATTTTGGAGCCCAAAAAAATAAACTCTGACACTGTTTCCACTGTTTCCCCATCTATTTCATGAAGTGATGGGACCAGATGCCATGATCTTCGTTTTCTGAATGTTGAGCTTTAAGCCAACTTTTTCACTGTCTTATTTCACTTTCATCAAGAGGCTTTTTAGTTCTTCTTCACTTTCTGCCATAAGGGTGGTATCATCTCCCTATCTGAGGTTGTTGATATTTCTCCCAGCAATCTTGATTCCAGCTTGTGCTTCTTCCAGCCCAGCGTTTCTCATGATGTACTCTGCATATAAGTTAAATAAGCAGGGTGACAATATACAGACTTGATGTACTCCTTTTCCTATTGGGAACCAGTCTGTTGTTCCATGTCCAGTTCTAACTATTGCTTTGTATATGCTTTGACTTGCATATAGGTTTCACAAGAGGCAGGTCAGATGGTGTGATATTCCCATCTCTTTCAGAATTTTCCATAGTTTATTGTGATCCACACAGTCAAAGGCTTTGGCATAGTCAGTAAAGCAGAAATAGATGTTTTTCTGGAATTCTCTTGCCTTTTCAATGATCCAGTGGATGTTAGCAATTTGATCTCTGGTTCCTCTGCCTTTTCTAAAACCAGCTTGAACATCTGGAAGTTCACGGTTCACATATTGCTGAAGCCTGGCTTGGAGAATTTTGAGCATTACTTTACTAGCATGTGAGATGAGTGCAATTGTGTGGTAGTTTGAGCATTCTTTGGCATTGCCCTTCTTTGGGATTGGAATGAAAACTGACCTTTTCCAGTCCTGTGGCCACTGCTGAGTTTTCCAAATTTGCTGGCATATTGAGTGCAGCACTTTCACAGCATCATCTTTCAGGATTTGAGATAGCTCAACTGGCATTCCATCACCTCCACTAGCTTTGTTCATAGTGATGCTTCCTAAGGCCAGCTTGACTTCACCTTCCAGGATGTCTGGCTCAAGGTGAGTGATCACAATATTGTGATTATCTGGGTCATGAAGCTCTTTTGTACAGTTCTGTGTATTCTTGCCACCTCACAATGGACTACTACTCAGCCATAGAAAAAGAGTGAACTCTTGCCATCTGCAGCAACTTCGATGGACTTGGAGGGTATTGGGTTTAGTGAAGTAGCTCAGACAGAGGAGGACAAATACTGTATGTTTTCACTTATATGTGGAATCTAAAAAAATAAAACAAATGAGTGTAACAAAACAGAAACAAACATAGATACAGAAAACATACTAGGAGAAGGGTGGAGGAAAGGTCAAGAAAAGGGAAGGGAATTAAGAGGTATAAAATAAGATATAAGTATGTAATGTATAGCACAGGGAATATAGCTAATATTTCATAATAACTTTAAATGGAATATAAGCTATAAAAATATCAAATTACTGTGTTGTACATCTGAAACTAACATAACATTATAAATGAACTGTTCAATAAAAACAGGGGTAGAGAAGGTCTCACTAAGGGGATGATATTTAAGCAGAGACCTAGTGGAGGTGAGGAAGTAAACCACATGCATATCTGAGCAAAGGTGAAGAGGAAATAGCAAGACTAAGGACCGTGAAGTGAGAATAAACTTGGTATGCTCCAGGAACAGCATACAGATGAGTAAATCCACAGCTGGGTGAACAGAAGGGAGGATGATAGAAGATAAGGTCTAAGGCAAGTTCCAAATACCATAAGAATTTTTGAATATTGACTCTCACTGCATCCCAGCAGTTCCTGATGTCTTTACTTAATGCATTTCTGGACAGTTTTCTTAAAGTCAGTGTAAAGGATATGGGGCATCTGTTGGAAATAATTTGGGTAGAGTAATTCATGTAATGCTCTTTCAGTAAAATTTAGGAAAAAAAACATGAAGACAATAGTACTCACAATTGCACAGTCTTTTGGTTTTTGAGGTAAAATTCACATGCATAAAACTACCATGTTAAAATAATTCAGTGGCATTAGTGCATTCACAGAGCTGTTCAACCACCACCTCTATCTGGTACAATACATTTCCATCACCCTAAAAGGAAAACCCACACCCACTGAGGAGTTCTATCACTTTCTCTCTACCTCCCTCTGCAGCACCAGTCCACTTTCCATCACCATAGATTTACCTCTTCTGGATACTTCATGGAAACGGAATCATATAGTATGTGACCTTTGTGTCTAGCTTCTTTCACTTAGTATTAATGTTTTCAAGATTCATCCATATTGCAGCATGTATCAGCACTTCATTCCTTGTTATGGCTGTATAATGTTCCATTGTATATATGAACTGCAGCTGGTGTACCTGTTCATCTACTGATGGGTGGTTTTTACCTTTTGGCTACTGTGAATGGTGCTGCTATCAACAACTGTGTACAAATATTTCTCTAAAAACTGTTTTCAGTTCTTTTGGATATAAAATGAGGATCATAATTACTGAGTCACATGATAATTCTATATTTTACTTTTTGAGATACCACCCAACTGTTCTCCACAATAGCTGAATTGTATAGTCCCATGGCAGTCTGATTCTTAAGACATATCTATCCTCAGGACAGGGGAGCCTGGGGGCTGCCGTCTATGGGGTCGCACAGAGTACGGACATGACTGAAGTGACTTAGCAGCAGCAGCAGCAGCATCCTCTATAATCACTTGCCTCCTCCACAACTTAACTTCCCTAGGTTGAAGCTGATTACCTTAGGTGGCAATCTGATTAACTGGTTCTCCCAACTCAAGCTGAAGGAAGACTTTTATTAGAAAAACTAAGGAAAATAAAATTGATAAAGACAAAACATGAAAACTTCTAAAGGCTACCATCTGTGTTGTATAATTTCTTACCCAGATTACTCCAGGCATGATGAAGTACTTTGGGGTCAACACTGTGGGGTGGATTCTGTGATCCTATATATTTCCTCAGTTGGATCCTCAATTGGATTCTGATAATCCTATATATTTCTTTTTTTTTCTAGAATATTTTTGATTTTAGAATTCACAGTACCTATTATTTATGTGGCTTATAAAATCAATAGCTAAATGCCTACTGTATACCAAGAATTTTGTTATATAGTGGATATCAAAGATTTCATACTCTCAGAGAAAAGCATGCCTCTAAGTAAGTGAAAAGTTGTGTTGAGATATTTGAAATCAAGGAATAAGACAGTGATTCTTAGAGTGTGGTATAATGTCACCTACAGCAGAATCATCTAGGATGCTTTGGCCTGCTTCAGCACTATAGTTCAGAATCTCTGGTTAGATTCCTGGGTTAGAACCCAGAAATCTGCATTTTATTAAGCTTTTAAGATTATCTTCATGTGTTTAGAAGTTTGAGAAGTACTGAAATAGGGAATGCTTTTATTTTAGCACTTTTTTTTACAAATAATTTGAAAACAGAATGTTTTATAATAACTTTTTGGATATGAAATATGTTGAAATTAATTCAAGATTAAAAACAGTTTATGAAAATAAAATAGCAAAAGAATGTTCCCCAATATTATTGTCAAGTCTTTATGAGTTTACTGCACTATGAGATCAATCATAAATTCATTAATGTCCCCATTCAATAAATAGTTACTTGTCCCTCTCCTCTGCCTGACAACATGCTAGACTTCAGTAGTGAAAAGTGAACTGGACAGAGACACTACCTCATGGAATTTATAGTCCACCTTTAGTAAAAGCCAAAATATATTTGGTGGGGATAGGGGTGATGACCAGTTATCAGAGTTTTTTAAAAGTATTTACCACTTTCACCTCTTAGGCAGAACAGATAATGCTACTTAAGGGGTTTCCAACATAACAGCAACTGTTAAAGGAAACTTAATTTGCTCAGGAACAGTAGTACATGGTTTGAGATGCTTTAGTCCCTTCACATGGAAACCTACACCTCTCCATCCTTCTCTGCTTTGCTGCTGGAAGCAAGTATTTTAAATTACTAAGATTTAAAAATTATGTTTATTACAACACATAAAAACATTTTCTGTATAATTGAATGAGATACAACTTACAGTTGCCTAAAGGTGCTGAGAACTAGCTTTTATTTTTATTTCTTTTTGAAAAATTACATTAGCATTTTGACTATTTGGGTATACAGCCATAAGCTAAATAGAATATGTATAACAATTTCAAGTGAATGCTTAACGAGAATGGTACTTATCTTGATTTCCGTTTTCCTACTCATATGTCATTATTTGCCAATTTCAGTCCAATAAATTTTCTAGCAAACCATCTCTCATGTGCATGATTTAGAGGTTATATAATTTTGCTCTGGACAGTTTAGGTATGATTAACAAATAATTCAAGATGACTGTGTTACTGTCCTTTCCTTGGTTTCCATAAAAACCATTGTCATTATTCTTTACTACAATACAAACAATAAAATACATGAACATTTTGTTGGAGGATAAAGGATTCACTAAGGGTTTCCCAGGTGGCTCAGTTGATAAAGAATCTGCCTGCAATGCAGGAGACCTGGGTTTGATCCCTGGGTTGAGGAAGATCCCCTGCAGGAGGGCATGGCAATCCACTCCAACCTTCTTGCCTGGAGGATCCCATGGACAGAGGAGCCTGGCGGACTACAGTCCATGGGGTCACAAAGTGTCAGACACGACTGAGTGACTAAGTACACAAGGCCACTTAGAAAGAAATGCACAGACTGTAAAAGTTGCTATAATACAGCTACATGGGCCATATTCCTCTTTTGTTTAAAATCCTTAGTGCCGACAACGTGTGCATGCTCAGTCATGTCTGACTGTTTGCAACTCCATGGACTGTAGCCTACCAGGTTCCTCTGTCCATGAAATTTTCCAGGCAAGAATACTGGAGCAAGTTGCCATTTCCTTCTCCAGGGAATCTTCCTGACCCAGGATCCAACCCACATCTCCCGTGTCTCTTGCATTGGCACGTGGATTCTTTACCACTGAGCCATCTGAAGCCCCAGTGCTGATCAGACAACTCCAAAAAGTGCCAAGGCTCCATTTTAAAATATCATTTAAAATTTTAGGCATATGCCTGACTTTATGCCAAGTGAACAACAGTGAGAAATAGAAGATGGAATTTTGTGACAGAATGATAAGGAACTTTTAAGGGTGACAGAGGAAAGGATGAAAAATTCCACTCCTAGGACTAAAACTCCACTTCTGCGTGCTAGGAAAGGTATTAAGGTCATGTATCCATGTTCTCACTTGATCTTCATTTCAAACCCATGAATATCTGATGTTTGTGTGTATGTGTACATAGATCAAGAGATACAGGAGCTAATATTGGTAATTAGCTGCCCAATTGTTTTTGTTTACTTTAGCAGATCTAGCTACATTATACATATTTATATTATAATTAGTATTTGGTTGATTAAGAAAATATTAACCCTAAAAATTCTGTGCTGAAACATACTTTTGCCTATTGCTAAAAAAACCATATTAAACACTAAAATTTCTTTCCCAGCCTTAATTTGGTCACCAACTACTTTTGTTAACTATCAAAAGATAAAGTAGGTCAAAATATAATTTAGGAAGCCCAGATAAGAAACAAAAAGCTAGCAGATAATTCCCCAAGGAATGTCACACATGTAATGAGTCCTAACATAAATCTCCATATAAAACTCTTTTGCAGTTATTTTTAAAAATTTTGTCTTTCCTATTTGCTTTAATTGATATGTTAATTCTGTTAAAGAAATTTGGAGAAAATCCAAAGGTATATAAAATCTCCCATTTCACTCAGTTCTCAGACCCTGTTTCTTTAAATTAGATCTTTTTTATTTATTTATTTATTTATTTTTTTGCCTTCAACTAGATCTTTTAATGCCAGTAACTGCTTTTGGCTTTATAGAATGAAGCCTCAAAACACTAAGTTACTGGGGTAGCACAGAGATTCAAATTTGGAAAAATAATTTTGGAAATAGTCAAATTTTTGTGTTAAATTGTATTCAAATACAGTTCTTTTATAATGTTTATTGGATATTATGTTCCTTATTAATACTTTTATTTGCTATTACTTAGTTGCTAAGTCTGGTCCAACTCTTTTGTGATCCCATTATCTGTAGCCCACCTGGCTCCTCTGTCAATGGGATTTCCCAGGCAAGAATACTGGAGTGGGTTACCATTTCCTTCTCCAGGGAATCTTCCCAACCCAGGACTGAACCCGTCTCCTGCACTGACAGGCAGATTTTTACCACTGAACCACCAGGGAAGCCCAATACTTTTATAAACATTTTCAGATTTGCTCAGAAATTGTTTTGCTTTGTAAGAGTAAGCAGAATTATTTTCTCCTGAGGAAATGGTTACTTCATTGCTATATAAATATGTATTGATACATAGAGCAGAATTTATATTAGACACAAGAAGGAAACAATCTGAATGTACAATAGTAGTGTAAAGTGGTTAAATAAATTATAATGTATGCATTTGATGTAATATTCAGTATCCATTAAAATCAATAGATTAAAAATTTTGGATTTGAATGGTTAATGTGATGAGAGAAAGCTTATGATATACTGTTAAATGGAAAAGGCAAAATTCAAAACTGTATTTATAATTATAATTGATACAGTTCTAATTTTTACTTTATGACTCTAATTTCACTCAGCTATAATCTGTATATCTAAGTATATGTTGTTTTTGTTTTAGTCTCTAAGTCATGTCCGACTCTTTGCAACCTTGTGGACAGTAGTCTTCCAGGCCACTCTATCCATGAAATTTCCCAGGCCAAGAATACTAGAATGGGTTGCGATTTCCCTCCTCCAGGGGATCTTCCTGATCCAGGGATTGAACCTGGTCTTCTGCTCTGGCAGGTCGATTCTTTACCACTGAGCCACCAGGGAAGCTTATGAAATGTGTGTATGGGGGTGTGTGTGGGTGTGTGTGTGTGTGTGTGTATGCATCTATGTTATTGTGGTAAGAAAACAGAGAACACAAAGACATACAGATAACCAGCACACACAGGAAAAGATGTTAAGCATCAATAATCACCAGGGAAATGCAAACAAAACCACAATGAAATATCACTTCAGAATAGCTAAGATAAGGACAAGAAAGTAAAGTGCTAGAAAGGATGTGGATAAAAAAGAACTCCAGTATATTGTTGGTGGGGTTTTAAATTGGTGCAGCCACTATGGAAAACAGTATAAACCTTCCTCAAAAAATTAAAAATAGAACTACCATATCTCACAGCAGCTTCACTTTTGAGTATTTACCCAAAGGAAGCAAAATCACTCATCAAAAAACCCTATTTTCATTGTAGTATTGTTTATAACAGCCAAGATATAGAAGCAAGCTAAGGTCCATCAATAGATGAATGGATAAAGATGTAGTATGTATATACAGTAGAATATTTGCCATTTAAAAAAAGAGTGAAATCTTGTCATGGGACATCATGGATGGATCTAGAGGGTATTATGCTCAGTGAAGTAAATAAACAGAGAAAGATAAATACCATATGATCTCACTTACATGTAGAATGTAAAAAACAAACAAAATGAAACAAAACCAGACTCATAGATACGGAAAACAAATGGATAGTTGCCAAAAATAAGAAGTTTGAGGGAATGAGTGAAATTAAGGTAATAGGTAAGTGAAATTAAGAGTACAAACTGCTGATTATAAAATAATTAAGTCATGGAGATGTAATTTACATACATATGCATAAGAAATATGGTCAGTAATACTGTAATGACTTTGTTTGGGCACAGATGGTTCTTAGACTGTAGGTTTGATCATTTCATAATGTATTTAAATGTCAAATTACTATTTTATATTCCTGAAGCTAACATAATATTGTTTGTCAGCTGTATTTCAAATAAAAAGTAAGTAGATGAGAAGTATACAATATACAGATACAGTTATCAAAAATATAATGCACATAATTACAGTAACATGTAATATATATTGCTGATAATTATATGAACACCTAATATTTTATGCCACTTTATAAAAAGTTTATCAGACATTCCTGCATACAGTACATCTTCTACATTCCTCATCACAGTTCTCTGAACTAGGTAACTGTCTCCACTTTAACAAATGAAGGGTAAAGTTCAGATAGATTTGTATTATCTATCACTAACAACAGCAGCAGCAGATTGGTAGTAGTAATTGTAGCAGCCGCAATAAGGGAGGGGGTGGCAACTAGTAATTGTTGGACACATGCAGTTGTGAGAGGGTCTCTGAATAAAATGAATATCTGTTTATGCCCCAAAAGATTCAGGTCATGAGCATGAGGGGGCGGGCTGCCAGGTATCAGACACTAGGAAGAGAAAAGATTCTGCTGCGGGTCCAGCTGTACTATGGAAGGGTAGGAAAAGATTTAGTGTGGTACACTAAAAGAGTACCTAACTTGTAATCAGGCGATGTATGTCCTTAATCTAGGACCTACCACTAATTTTATCTGTGAAAACAGGTATATCAGTTCTCCTGATGTTCTTCATGTATAATAGAAGTGTTAACTAAGACCCTTTACAAGGCTGCCATTTAGAGTTACTTTTCGCTTCCTTTAGGTGGGCACTGAACCACCATAGTCTGGGGAAGGGGAAGAGAGGGAATATGAGAATGTGAATCTGAATAAGAATGAGAAAAAAAGGAGAAAGAGAAGTCCATTAAATACTCACAGCATGATACTTCATGATATAATAATTAAACCTCAAAATAGCTTTACCTGTCATTAGTACAAAGTTTATCTGTTTTCCAATGAAAGGGCAAATTAGAAATTTACTTTAACATGATACTCATATTTGAAGAATAATCACTATCTTTGGGGAAGCTAAGACTTATAGACTGAAAATAATTGGATTTTGAAGACCAAAGATGTATCTGAAAAACAACTATCTGTTTCTTTCAATATATATTTTTACATAATTTCACTTTAAAAGAATATCTTTTTGACAATTGGTGAATTACATCCCCTAAAAGGTAAAATGAGATGTATTTTATGTATTAGATACTAGTTCCTTCGAACATGAAGAATAAACTTTTCATTTAACTTCCTTTTTCTGACACTTTGTGCTGATTTACTGCATCTAAAGAATAAATATATAAGTATGTAATTATGTAATCTCAGAACTATCTTGCTAGCTGTAAAGTTGTAAAAAAAAAAAAAAAACACTACTTTCCATCATTTATTTCTCTCATGTCATGCCTAAAGAAGTATTTTTACCTTTTGACTGCTAAAGGAATATATGTTCTCAAAGCCATTCTCTTCCTGATACGTTGTTTTTTTTTTAATTATGTATTTCAGGCCCTGCTTGATACTCAGAATCTTTTGCGTGCACAAATCACAAATTTTACTTTCAACCTGGGATTTTCAGGGAAATTTTACCATACAGGTAAGAGAGAGATTAACTATCCCCATAGTTAGCCTCTCTGACCACTCTCTTTAAAACTGTGACCCCCTCCTCTTCATACCTTCTGTGTCTCTCCACTACTTTATTTTCTTCATATTACTCAATTTCATTTATTTTTCACCTTTACAGAATGTTAATAGCTTGAAATTTTATTCACCATGTTATTATTTAATGGCCTTTTCTCTCTTGAACGATATTTTACATATATAAAACTGAATAAGCAATAAGTGTAGTGCTCAATGGTTTTCACCAAGTGTACAGAACGGCGTACCCAGATCAAGAAAGAGGTGCTACCGGAATCTGCACACCCTCCCCCCTCGTGTTGCTTTACAGTCACTCACTTCCCACCAAGAAAACCACTCTCCTGGCTTCTAATATCATAAATTAGTTTGCCTGGCTTTAAGATGTGTATAAAAAGAATCATATAAATGGACTCTTCTATATAGCCTCTTTCGTCTAACATTATTTTGGTTTTGCTGACATTATTGTGTAGGGTTGTATTTCTTTCAACTTTATTGTTCTATAGTTTTGCACTGTTTGAATTTAACAAAATTTCTTTATACCGTTCTGTTCCATTGAGGATGGTTGGGTTGTTTTCAGTCTTTGCCTATCTTTTTTTGAATAGTCATGTTCAGGACGTTTCAAAAACAACTATTGTTGAAAATACTTGTCCTTCAGAGGACATATTTTTTTCTGTTGTGTATCAACCAGTAGAATTGCTGATTATATGGTATACTTATGATCAGCTTTAGTAGAAAATGCAAAAGTCTTTCAAAGTGGTGATATCAATTTATATTTCCAATACTACATGAGTTTTCCTGTTGTTTTATATTCCTCCAAGTATTTAATAATATTAATATTTATCTTATTATTTTAGCCCTTCTGGTGGGCACGTCAGTTCAGTTCAGTTGCTCAGTCATATCCTACTCTTTGCGACCCCATGAATCACAGCACGCCAGGCTTCCCTGTCCATCACCAACTCCCAGAGGTCACTCAAACTCATGTCCATCGAGTCGGTGATGCCATCCAGCCATCTCATCCTCTGTCATCCCCTTCTCCTCCTGCCCCCGATCCTTCCAGCATCAGGGTCTTTTCCAGTGAGTCAACTCTTCGCATGAGGTGGCCAAACTGTTGGAGTTTCAGCCTCACCATCAGTCCTTCCAATGACGACCCAGGACTGATCGCCTTTAGAATGGACTGGTTGGATCTCCTTGCAGTCCAAGGGACTCTCAAGAGTCTTCTCCAACACCACAGTTAAAAAGCATCAATTCTTCAGCCCTCAGTTTACTTCACAGTTCAACTCTCACATCCATACGTGACCACTGGAAAAACCATAACCTTGACTAGATGGACCTTAGTCAGCAAAGTAATAACTCAGCTTTTCAATATGTTACCTAGGTTGGTCATAACTTTCCATTAAAGGAGTAAGTGTCTTTTAATGTCATGGCTGCAATCACCATCTGCAGTGATTTTGGACCCCCAAAAATAAAGTCTGACACTGTCTCCACTGTTTCCCCATCTATTTCCCATGAAGTGATGGGACCGGATGCCATGATCTTCGTTTTCTGAATGTTGAGCTTTAAGCCAACTTTTTCACTCTCTTCTAATCAAGAGGCTTTTTAGTTCCTATTCACTTTCTGCCATAAGGATGGTGTCATCTACATATCTGAGGTTAATGATATTTCTCCCGGCAATCTTGATTCCAGCTTGTGTTTCTTTCAGCCCAGCATTTCTCATGATGTACTCTGCATATAAATTAAATAAGCAGAGTGACAATATACAGCCTTGGCGTAGTCCTTTTCCTATTGGGAACCAGTCTGATGTTCCATGTCCAGTTCTAACTGCTGCTTCCTGACCTGCATATAGGTTTCTTAAGAGGCAGGTTAGGTGGTGTGGTATTCCCATCTCTTTCAGAATTTTCCACAGTTTATTGTGATACACATAGTCAAAGGCTTTGGCATAGTCAATAAAGCAGAAATAGATGTTTTTCTGGAACTCTCTTGCTTTTTCCAAGATCCAGCAATATTGGCAATTTGATCTCTGGTTCCTCTGCCTTTTCTAAAACCAGCTTGAACATATGGAAGTTCACGGTTCATGTACTGCTGAAGCCTGGCTTGGAGAATTTTGAGCATTACTTTACTAGCGTGTGAGATGAGTGCAATTGTGTGGTAGTTCAAGCATTCTTTGGCATTGCCTTTCTTTGGCATTGGAATGAAAACTGACCTTTTCCAGTCCTGTGGCCACTGCTTAGTTTTCCATATTTGCTGTCATATTGAGTGCAGCACTTTCACAGCATCTTCTTTCAGAATTTGAAATAGCTACACTGGAATTCCATCACCTCCACTAGCTTTGTTCATAGTGATGCTTTCTAAGGCCCACTTGACTTCACATTCCAGGATGTCTGGCTCTAGATTAGTGATCACACCATCGTGATTATCTTGGTCGTGAAGATCTCTTTTGTACAGTTCTGTGTATTCTTGCCATCTCTTCTTAATATCTTCTGCTTCCTTTAGGTCCATACCATTTCTGTCCTTTCTCGAGCCCATCTTTGCATGAAATGTTCCCTTGGTATCTCTAATTTTCTTGAAGAGATCTCTAGTCTTTCCCATTCTGTTGTTTTCCTCTATTTCTTTGCAGTGATCACTGAGGGAGGCTTTCTTATCTCTCCTTGCTATTCTTTGGAACTCTGCATTCAGATGCTTATATCTTTCCTTTTTTCCTTTGCTTTTGCTTCTCTTCTTTTCACAGCTATTTGTAAGGCCTCCTCAGACAGCCATTTTGCTTTTTTTGCATTTCTTTTCCATGGGGATGGTCTTGATCCCTGTCTCCTGTACAATGTCACAAACCTCCGTCCATAATTCATCAGGCACTCTATATCAGATCTAGTCCCTTAAATCTATTTCTCACTTCCACTGTATAATCATAGGGATTTGATTTAGGTCATACCTGAATGGTCCAGCGGTTTTGCCTACTTTCTTCAATTTAAGTCTGAATTTGGCAATAAGGAGTTCATGATCTGAACCACAGTCAGCTCCCATTCTTGTTTTGGCTGACTGTAGAGAGCTTCTCCATCTTTGGCTGCAATCAATCTGATTTCAGTGTCAACCATTTGGTGATGTCCATGTGTAGAGTCTTCTCTTGTGTTGTTGGAAGAGGGTGTTTGCTATGACCAGTGCATTTTCTTGGCAAAACTCTATTAGTCTTTGCCCTGCTTCATTCTGTATTCCGAGGCCAAATTTGCCTGTTACTCCAGGTGTTTCTTGACTTCCTACTTTTGCATTCCAGTCCCCTATAATGAAAAGGACATCTTTATTGGGTGTTAGTTCTAAAAGGTCTTGTAGATCTTCATAGAACCATTTAATTTCAGCTTCTTCCACATTACTGGTTAGGGCATAGGCTTGGATTTCCATGATATTAAATGGTTTGCCTTGGAAACAAACAGAGATCATTCTGTCGTTTTTGAGATTGCAGCCAAGTACTGCATTTCAGACTCTTTTTGTCAACCATGATGGCTACTCCATTTGTTCTAGGGGATTCCTGCCCACAGTAGTAGATATAATGGTCACCTCAGTTAAATTCACCCATTCCAATCCATTTTAGTTCGCTGATTCCTAGAATGTCGATGTTCACTCTTGCCATCTCCTGTTTGACCACTTACAATTTGCCTTGATTCATGGACATGACATTCCAGGTTTCTATGCAATATTGCTCTTTACAGCATCAGACCTTGCTTCTATCACTAGTCACATCCACAGCTGGGTATTGATTTTTCTTTGGCTCCATCCCTTCATTTTTCTGGAGTTATTTCTCCACTGATCTCCAGTAGTGTGTTGGGTACCTACTGACCTGGGGAGTTCCTCTTTTGGTATCCTATCATTTTTCCTTTTCATACTGTTCACGGGGTTCTCAAGGCAAGAATACTGAAGTGGTTTTCCATTCCCTTCTCCAGTGGACCACATTCTGCCATACCTCTCCACCATGACCGTTCCGTCTTGGGTGGCCCCACACGGCATGGCTTAATTTCACTGAGTTAGACAAGGCTGTGATCCATGTGATGAGATTGGCTAGTTTTCTGTGATTATGGTTTCAGTGTGTCTGCCCTCTGATGCCCTCTTGCAACACCTGCCATCTTACTTGGGTTTCTCTTACCTTGGACGTGGTGTATCTCTTCATGGCTGCTGCAGCAAAGTGCAGCAGCTGCTCCTTACCTTGGATGAGGGTATCTCCTCATGGCCACCCCTTCTGACCTTGAACGTGGAGTAGCTCTTCTTGGCCCTCTTGCACCCGCACGGCCGCCACTCGGCTTGAATGTCGTTTCACTGACAAGTAGTGAAACTGAGTTTCTTTCATGTATTTATTGACCATTTGTATCTCTTCTGTTTTGAAATATCTTAGTGCTTTTATTGGGTTGTCTGCTTTTTTATTGATTTGTAGAAATTCTTTATATATTCTTAATGACCTCTTTGTCAGTTATACGTATTGCAAATATTTTCTCCTGATGTGTGACTTATCAATTTTTACATTCCTACTGATACTTTTTGATGAACAAAATGTAGTCTAGTTTATCTTTTTTTCCTTTTTGTGTCTTTTAAAGACATTTTTGCATGTCACAAGATCATGAAAATATGTCCCTACATTCTTAAAATGTATGTATCTGAGATCCATCTAGAATTTATTTTTGTGTATGTGTGAGATAAGGATCAAGATACCAGCTTTTTTGAGCTAGTGTGATTTTCTAATTAATTTGAAAACACTTGTTCTAATTTCAGAGTGAGGGCTCTACTCCATAACAAAAAAATAGAAAGCAACCTTCTTTTTTTCCATAAAGATGTCTAATTGATAGCAAGTATTGAAAAGACCATCCTTTTTCACTGCACTGTGGTGTCATCATTGTGATAAATTAGATGACCATAGATGTGTGGACTCTGTTCCTGGACTTTCCTGCCCATTGGTTCTATTTGTGTCATCATGCTATCTTATTTACTATAACTCTATAGTTGATACTAGTTGATTCAGTTCAGTCACTTAGTCATGTCCGACTCTTTGCAACCCCATAGACTGCAGCACTCCAGGCTTCCCTGTCCATCACCAACTCCGGGAGTTTGCTCAAACTTATGTCCATCGAATTGGTGATGCCATCCAACCATCTCATCCTCTGTCATCCCCTCCTCCTCCTGCCCTCAGTCTTTCCCAGCATAAGGGTCTTTTCCAGTGAGTCAGTTCTTTGCATCAGGTGGCCAAAGCATCAAAGCTGATACTAATATCTGCTATTTAAGTCCTCTAAGTTTGTTCATCGTCTTCAAGATTGCCTTGGCACTTCTGGGCCTTTGCCTTTTTATATAAATTTTAAAGTAGCTTACCAGATCCACAAAGATCCTCACTAGAATTTTCATGTTATTGTTGCTGTTGTTGTTGCTGTCCAGTCACTAAATCCTGTCCCACTCTTTGCAACCCAGGGACTGTAGCATGCCAGGCTCCTCTGTCCTCGAGTTCTCCCAGAGACTGCTCAAATTCCTGTCAGTTGAGTCCATGATCCTGTCTGAACCGTCTTATCCTCTGTTGCCCCACTGTCCTTTTGCCTTCCGTCTTTCCCAGCGTCAGGGTCTTTTCCAGTGAGTCGGCTCTTCGCATCAGGTGGCCAAAGTAGTGTAGCTTCCACTTCAGCAGCAGTTCTTCCAGTGAATAGTCAAGGTTGATCTCCTTTAGTATTGACCAGTTTGATCTCCTTGCAGTCCAAAGGACTCTCAAGAGTCTTCTGGAGCACCACAATTCAAAAGCATCAGTTCTTCGGCACTCAGCCTTCTTTTGGTCCAACTCTCACATCCATACATGACTACTGGGAAAACCACAGCTTTGACGACACAGACCTTTGTTGGCAAAGTGATGTCTCTGCTTTTAATACACTGTTTCTCTGCTTTTCCTTCCAAGAAGCAAGCATCTTTTAATTTCATGGCTACAGTCACTGTCCACAGTGATTTTGGAACCCAAGAAAGGAAAATCTCACTGCTTCTGCTTTTTTCCATCTGTTTGCAATGAAATGATGTAATCGGATACCATGATATTAGTTTTTTAATGTTGAGTTTCTGGCCAGGTTTTTCACTCTCCTCTTTCACCCTCATCAAGAGGATTTTTAATTCCTCTTCACTTTCTGCCATCAAATGGCATCATTTGCATATCTGAGGTGGTTGGTATTTCTCCTGGTAGTCTTGATTCCAGTTTGTGATTCGTCCAGTCCAGCATTTCACATGAAGTACTCTGTGTAGAACTTAAATAAGCAGGGTGACAATATACAGCTTTGTCACCCTATAGAATTTTTATTTAAATTATATTAAATCTGTTAATTTGAGGAGAATTGTTGTACTAAACACTGAGTCTTCCTATGCTTGAACATATTTGTGCCCAGTGTATGCTCAGTCATGTCTGACTCTCTGCCACCCCAAGGACTGTGGCCTGCCAGGCTCCTCTGTCCATGGACTTTTCCAGGCAAGAATACTGGAGTGGGTCGCCAGTTCCTACATCAAGGGATCTTTCTGACCCAGGGATCAAACCCGAGACTCTTGTGTCTCCTGCACTGGCAGGCAAATTATTTACTAACTGGGAAGAACTCATATTTAGGTCCTCGTTAATTATACTTGACAAAACTTTATTATTTTTCTATTTATTCCTTGGTGGAGTTTTTTTGATGCAGTAGTTAATGGTGTCTTTTTAAAAGTTTTATTCCCTATTTCTCTGTTAATAATATGTAAAAATAAAATTTATTTTGTGTACTGATATTAATATTCAGTAGCCTTGCCTCACTCACTTATTAATTCTATACTTTCAAGATTCTTTTAGATTTTCTACCTATTCAATCATACAATTCTTGGATAGTAAAAATTTTATTTCTTCCTTTCTGAGCTTTATGAATTTTTTTTTCTTTTCTTTGCCTACTACATTAGCTTGGATGTCCAGTAAATATTAAATAAACATGGTGAAAACAACACTCATGTTCTGTTCCTGACCACAGGGGAAACCCTTAAGTAGTCTTGTTCCTGTTCTTGAGGGGAATTCTTTCAATAGACAGTTTCATAGAAAGTCTTTATTAGCTTAAGGAAGATCCCTTCTGTTCCTAGATTGCTAAATATATGGATGCTGAATGTACTTTATTTATAAATTATCTGTTGTCATTCCTCACTAAAATGATCACTCTACAAACGGTTTATTGTTGTAATACCAGCAAGTAGGACGGTGCCTATTGAAAAAAAATGAATAAAGGATTAGGTGAAAATAAAATTACTTTCTTTTCACCATTAGTATTTATAAGGAACAAGCTCAGAGAATAAAATTCGACCATGTTGTGTTGTGAAAGAAAATCACTCTAAACATTGAGAATAACTAAAAACTTATTTCCCAAACATAATAGAAATACAAGAAAACATCCCTGGCAACTAAATTTTTTTTTGTCCAATGCTGATATTAAAGACCGACTCTAGCCAGTTGCTGTCCTTCATTTCTGTTTCTGAGAGACTCACCTCTTTCCTTACTTGGGTTCTCCCAAACAGCTCACAGTATCCTCTCTCTAAGCCAAGGAGAATAGATAGACCACAAGAGGAAGCTAAAGAGAAAGCACGACAGAGTTTTGTATAGGACCTGAAAGCTCCCACAACACTTAGTTAGGGTTGTCTAATACCAGTAAAATCAGTTTTCAGTGGGAACAGATATAAAATTTAATCATCTGAATCCCTTGAAAATTGGATATTGTAAAGTTTAATTGAATTACATTGTCTTCCTTTCTAAATGAGTAACTCCTTTTTCTGTTAAAAATTCTATTTTATTCAGTCTTGAAGGAAAGAAGAAAAACAGCACCCTCATACTAGTAAGTTTTATTTTAGGAAAGGGTTTCATCTTATTTGGTTTACTTTCATTTTGAAAGATTTGTGCATTTTGTAAAACATAAAGAGATGAAAGAATAAAACTTATAGTTCCCTTTTAGTGAGCAACACCATATTCTAGGTACTTAAGTAAGCACTTTTCATGTAACTTTTCATTGAATTCTAGGAGATATATAAGCAACTTATG
Source organism: Nanger dama (assembly GCA_917880005.1). Lineage (NCBI taxonomy): Eukaryota > Metazoa > Chordata > Mammalia > Artiodactyla > Bovidae > Nanger > Nanger dama. The sequence goes on from CAKJTW010000001.1 coordinate 100,657,454, forward strand.
CAGCTCAACTCCAGAAAAATAAATGATCCAATAAAAAAATGGGCCAAAGAACTAAATAGGCATTTCTCCAAAGAAGACATACGGATGGCTAACAAACACATGAAAAGATGCTCAACATCACTCATTATCAGAGAAATGCAAAGCAAGACCACAATGAGGTATCATTTCACACCAGTCAGAATGGCTGCGATCCAAAAGTCTACAAGCAATAAATGCTGGAGAGGATGTGGAGAAAAGGGAACCCTCTTACACTGCTGGTGGGAATGCAAACTAGTACAGCCATTATGGAAAACAGTGTGGAGATTCCTTAAAAAATTGCAAATAGAACTGCCTTATGACCCAGCAATCCCACTGCTGGGCATACACACTGAGGAAACCAGAATTGAAAGAGACACATGTACCCCAATGTTCATTGCAGCGCTGTTTATAATAGCCAGGACATGGAAGCAACCTAGATGTCCATCAGCAGATGAATGGATAAGAAAGCTGTGGTTCATATACACTATGGAATACTACTCAGCCCTTAAAAAGAATAAATTTGACTTAGTTCTAATGAGATGGATGAAATTGGAACCGATTATACAGAGTGAAGTAAGCCAGAAAGAAAAACACCAATACAGTATACTGACACATATATATGGAATTTAGAAGACAGTAATGATGACCCTATATGTGAGACAATAAGAGACACAGAGGTATAGAGTGGACTTTTGGACTCTGAGGGAGAGGGAAAGGGTGGGATGGTTTGGGAGAATGGCAGTGAAGCATGTGTATTTTCCTGTAAGAAACGAAGCGCTAATCTATGTTTGGTGTAGGATGCAGGATGCATGGGGCTGATGCACAGGATGATTCAGGCAGAGGATGTGGGGTGGGAGGTGGGAGGGGCTTCGGCATTGGGCGATTGTGTTCACCTATGGCTGATTCGTGTCAATGTATGGCAAAACAAATACAGTATTGTAATTAAAAAAATAAATAAATTTAATTTAAAAAAAAGAATATATTATCTTGTTTTCTAGATAATAACATAGAAACTTAGTGGGGCCCAAGGTTATATAGCTAGTTAAGTGTAAAAAAAAAATACTCTTAACTTTTAGTCAGAGCCCAAGTCTTATGTTAGGAAAAAATGGATTTTTATCATTTAATTGACAATCCTTGATTAAGGCAGCTGAATGGCAAAGGTGCCTTCCCCTTATCTATAGGTTCTTTGAAAAGTGAAAGTGAAGTCGCTCAGTCATGTCTGACTCTTTGCGACCTGTGGACTGTAGCCCACCAGGCTGCTCCGTCCATGGGATTCTCCGGGCAGGAATACTGGAGTGGGTTGCCATTTCCTATTTTTCCAGATCACCAAGAACCAATCAATTCAGTTTAGTCACTCAGTCATGCCTGACTCTTTGCAACCCCATGGACTGCAGCACACCAGACCTCCCAGTCCATCACCAACTCCCAGAGTTTACTCAAACTCATGTCCATTGAGTCAGTGATGCCATCTAACCATCTCATCCTCTGTCATCCCCTTCTCCTCCCGCCTTCAGTCTTTCCCACCATCAGGGTCTTTTCAAAAGAGTCAGTTCTTCAAATCAGGTAACCAAAGTACTGCAGTTTCAGCTTCAGCATCAGTCCTTCCAATGAATATTCAGGACTGATCTCCTTTAGGATGGACTGGTTGGATCTCCTTGCAGTCTAAAGGACTCTCAAGAGTCTTCTCCAAAACCACAGTTCAAAAGCATCAATTCTTCAGCACTCAGCTTTCTTTATAGTCCAACTCTCACCTCCATACATGACTACTGGAAAAACCATAGCTTTGACTAGATGGACCTTTGTTGGCAAAGTAATGTCTCTGCTTTTTAATAAGCTATTTGCTGCTGCTGCTGCTGCTGCTAAGTTACTTCAGTCGTATCCGACTCTGTGCGACCACACAGACGGCAGTCCACCAGGCTCCCCCATCCCTGGGATTCTCCAGGCAAGAACACTGGAGTGGGTTGCCATTTCCTTCACCAATGCATGAAAGTGAAAAGAGAAAGTGAAGTCGCTCAGTCGTGTCCAACCCTCAGTGACCCCATGGACTGCAGCCTACCAGGCTCCTCCGTCCATGGGATTTTCCAGGCAAAAGTACTGGAGTGGGGTGCCATTGCCTTCTCCGAATAAGCTATCTAGGTTGATCATAACTTTTCTTCCAAGGAGCAAACGCCTTTTAATTTCATGGCTGCAGTCACCATCTGAAATAGTGTTACAGATGAGAACCAGTAGTGTTTGTAAATTTTAATTATATCAGAGAATTATTTAACTATGTGAAGAGAAAAGTTATATAAATTAGTAAATGTTCATCTTATCTCTAAACTCCACATTTGGTTCATGAATGTTGGTTAAGGGCCCTGAATTTGGAGTTGTGTAGTTTGGGTTAGAATTCTATCCCATATTTCCATTGACTTGTGGCAAATTACATCACATCTCCAAATATCAATTTCCTTATCTGTAAAATGGAGTTAGGGACTTTGAGCACAGAGTTCTAGTGAGAATTAAATGAGGCAATACTTGAAAAATGGTTAAGATAGTCTCAATCAATGATAGTTTTTAATATAGTATCAGAGTAGGAAATACTACAGGAAAAATATTGAAGAGACACAAGTTACTTAAATAGATACATAATAAAATAATAATTTACATTAATTGTAAGATTTCAGTGTGGTTTTGTAACAACTTAAGAAATGACACTTCAAATTGAGGAATTTGACTTGAGTTCTTCTCTCTCCAGTTCTGACAAAAGTTGGTAAAGTGGAGAAATAAAGGAGTGACAAGAAGCCAGGATAATCAAACCATGAATAACTGTTTCAACTGTTTTTTATCATGACATTTGAAGTATTAGGCAACAGATACTTATTCTCAATATAATTAATTCTGATGTAAAACAGCCCCAAAGTAGAATTAGAGGAAATCAGATAAGGAAGAGCTGTAAAGATAAAAGGAAGGGCCTACAGTTATGCCTGCTATGAATTTACATAAGCCTAGCAGAGGGGTCATCTATGACGTTCAGAAAAGGACAACAAATAACTGAGCAATCTTTTAAAGAATTCTGAAATCTTTTGAACCGTCCTCATATATAAACTTTGAGTAAAGGCCGACTAGAAAAGTGAATAAAGAGGAGAGAGGAAAAAAGATAGGGAAAGGTAGGAACTATAGGAGACAAAGAAGAGAGCTTAAAAGTAGTTGGAGGGGTGACTTTATTCATAAACTAGGAAATCTCAGCTCACTTTTCCCAGAGGAGGTGGAAATCAGCAATGAACTGATTACTAGGAAACCTAAAAGAAATCTACTTGTTTTCAGTATGCGAAAGTAAAACTGCAACAAGTAATTGACTTGTAATCTTAACTAATAGGGTGTCCTGAGGACATGCAAAATGTTAAGCAAGAGGAGATCATGTAAGTAGAGATGTTTAACTTCAGGGAAACCAAAAGCATCATCCTTACATCAGAAAAAAAAAGAAAAATGTATTTAAGCGTCACCAGTCACATTTAGCAAACGTCTCTTTACCAGGGTCACCTTATTTATTACCTAAAAGGCAGCAGGACACAAGACTGCCATGATTAGGGTCATCAGATTTCTGTGCCCCTGATTGTATCTTCCTATTCTTTCTCATTCCCTTCTAGGCTTCCCAGAGCTTAGAAGCCCCAAGAATGCCTGGTGTGGGTGACTCATTAATCAAGCAATCATTTAATATAATGGCAAGAAATACAGGAGGGAAGGGCACGGGCATTTTAAATTACCCAGTGTGTGCCTGGACTATGCAGACACTTTCTCACAAAAGGAATAAAATAGGTATTGCTGTCCATATTTTTGCCTACATGCACACCAGCATTAAAGGGGTTATATGACTTGCCCACAGCCACACAGCTCAAATGTGTTGGAACCTAGAAATAAACTAAAAGCTTCTAACTCCAAAGGCTGTACATGTTGAACTCCACTGACATGAGTAACAAGAGTAACATGAGTAGTATGCTAAAGAGAATAAAATAAGGGAACTAAAACAGATTCAATTTACATATGCCCTTTGCAGAGAGAGCAAGAGTTCCCACACATCAGCAGAGTACTTAAGCACGTTAAAGTGAAATTGAAGACTGTCCTTATTGAAAGATTATGTTATTACACCCATTCTATATCACTAATACTGTTCCTCCTGCATACATCAGAACAACCATGCAGCCTCGTACTACATCTTTACCTTTGGTCTCTTTCATTGCCCAATAAATCATAAGATCTAACTGATCCTTTTCCTGCCAGTAGGCGCTACCTTAATTCTTTTGGAAAATTAAATCATAGAGGGGTGGTAACATGCAGTAGGCTTGGTTGGCTGTGCAGGGAAGTAGTCTGTCCACTTTAGTTAGCCTCTAGAGACCCATCAGAACCAGTCACATGAGAACTGCTATTGAAAATACGAGGACGTTTTTCTCCATGCAGAAGGGACATCATTTGAAGAATCTACCATTCTAGGACCTTATTGAATTGAGTGTCACTGCTGAAATTAAAGTGTGACTGTATAATTTCGTGATGATTAATATCATCTTATGAGATGTCAGGACAGACACCTTACACTGCTCTCATTTATACTTTAGTAAAGAAAGTCTGCCTGGAGAAGCATAAAAGAGACTCCTACTCCTGCATATAAATGAGAGAACTGTGTCATTTCCCACACTCAACTAAACTGCAGATCAGAGAAAATGAAGGAAATAAAATAAGCCCAAATATGAAATTCAGAAGAACAACAAAGCTGACTCTCAAGGAAATAGAGGTTTTTTGATGGAAAATTTGCTTCCAAGAACTTGAAAGAAAGGACAAGCATGACGAACATGGGTTCCACCAAGGAGCACAGTGATTCTTGGGTTGTTTTACAATGACTTCATTTCTCAGCTTCTTTCCATCACCATGTTTCTTTTTTTTCCTTTCCTTCAGTTTTCTCTAGTTTTTTCAATAACAATTCCCATATTTCCCTTTTTCTCCCTTTTATGCATTAATATAAAAGGCAGAGGAAACAGAGATCAAATTGCCAACATCTGTTGGATCATCGAAAAAGCAAGAGAGTCCCAGAAAAACATCTATTTCTGCTTTATTGACTATGCCAAAGCCTTTGACTGTGTGGATCACAATAAACTGTGGAAAATTCTGAAAGAGATGGGGAATACCAGACCACCTGACCTACCTCTTGAGAAACCTGTATACAGGTCAGGAAGCAGCAGTTAGAACTGGACATTGGAACAGCAGACTGGTTCCAAATAGGAAAAGGAGTACGTCAAGGCTGTATATTGTCACCCTGCTTATTTAACTTACATGCGGAGTACATCAGGAGAAATGCTGGACTGGAAGAAACACAAGCTGGAATCTAGATTGCCAGAAGAAATATCAATAACCTCAGATATGTAGATGGCACCACCCTTATGGCAGAAAGTGAAGAAGAACTAAAGAACCTCTTGATGAAAGTGAAAGAGGAGAGTGAAAAAGTTGGCTTAAAGCTCAACATTCAGAAAATGAAGATCATGGCATCTGGTCCCATCACTTCATGAGAAATGGATGGAGAAACAGTGGAAACAGTGTCAGACTTTATTTTTTGGGTCTCCCAAATCACTGCAGATGGTGATTGCAGCCATGAAATTAAAAGACACTTACTCCTTGGAAGCAAAGTTATGACCAACCTAGACAGCATATTAAAAAGCAGAGACATTTCTTTGTCAACAAAGGTCCATCTGGTCAAGGCTATGGTTTTTCCAGTAGTCATGTATGGATGTGAGAGTTGGACTGTAAAGAAAGCTGAGTACCGAAGAATTGATGCTTTTGAACTGTGGTGTTGGAGAAGACTCTTGAGAGTCCCTTGGACTGCAAGGAGATCCAACTAGTCCACCCTAAAGGAGATCAGTCCTGGTTGGTCATTGGAAGGATTGATGTTGAAGCTGAAACTCTGATATTTTGGCCACCTGATGCGAAGAGCTGACTCATTTGAAAAGACTGTGATGTTGGGAAAGATTGAAGGCAGGAGGAGAAGGGGACGACAGAGGATGAGATGGTTGGATGACAACACTGACTCAATGAACATGAGTTTGGATAAACTCCAGGAGTTGGTGGTGCACACAGGGAGGCCTGGCATGCTGCAGTACACGGGGTCGCAAAGTGTTGGATACGACTGAGCAACTGAACTGAACTGAACTGAACTTATTCACAAACATAAGGAGTAACCCAGATAAATTATGGAATTATTTTGTTGGCAATGTTGTGTTACAACCTATGTCAGAGTGATCTAAATACTACTAGAGCTCCATAACACATTTCCCACTCATTTTCCCTGGACTGCATTCCCCGCTTATCCCCCATTTCTCTCCAAGCTTAAATTATGCAAAGATCCTAAAAGTTAAAAATTCTGAAGTCCTTTGGAATGATTGTGTATTTCCTTCCTACACTGATTTTATATGCATGTCTCATGTTTTAAAACTTTAAAAAGAGGTGTATCACAGTCTCTGGTTGTTCCCCAAGTAACAGATTTTCCTTTGTTACTTCATGTTCAAAGTTTTACAGGTAGGTAAGACAGTATAAATGGTATCTTCAAAATGCATATATAAGATTACATAATTGGATGGATAGATGGACAGATATTCATACAGATGAACAGGCAATCAGTGTAGCTGAAATTAATTGAATACTCTTTTCCCTCTTCCCTATGCCCTAGGAACTGAAGAGGAAGATGAAGGGGATGACCGTCTTTTGGGGTCTGTTGATGAGTTCTGGTGGTTTCCACATATGTGGAGCCATATGCAGCCCCCACCTCTTCCATAATGAGTCATCTTTGGTGGAACAGATGATTCTCAACAAAAAGTTTGCCTTAGTAAGTAACTCACTTTGAACTAAAGTGCACAGACTACTAAAATGACTGGCTTTTTATTTTGAGAACATCTGAGGTTTGGGGCATACCAGCACTTTTTAAGCAGGCATTTCTATGTGATAGTTGGAAACACTTGGTATTGCAGCCTTTCGGTATGTGACTTTTGAATTTGTATTGGATGCTCATCACTATGCTTAATGTTTTGAGGGGTCTAATTTAAAAGGAAATTTTCAGGACACTCACCAGACTCAGCGACATGACATTACGGTCAGAGCTCATAAAATATGTTTCCCATCCAGAAAGAGCTTTCAGCTGCACTGAAAAGACAAAATACACACATAAAAGAAATCTCCACTTAGAGAACAAACATAGTTACCAAAGGAGATGGCGGAGGGATAAAAAGGAATTGGGGATTAGCAGATACAAACTACTACATATAAAATAGATAAACAATGAGGTCTTACTGTATAGCACAGGAAACTATATTTGATATCCTATAATAAACCATAGTAGAAAAGAATATGAAATGAATATATATACACACACATACATATAGATATATAATTGAGTCATTTTACTGTAAACAGAAGCTAGCACAACACTGTAAATAACTATAGTTCAGTTAAAAAAAAATAGTCTTCAGTAAATCTTGGACCTCGTGCCAAAGTGTATAGACATAAAATCCACCATTCAGAGAACTAAGTGTCATTGAGAGTACCCAGGGAAATGTTGTGTAAATAGGATTTTAGGTACATTCTGAAATAAGAATAAGATTTAAGTGTCAGGGAAAATTTGAGTTAAATGAGGCTGAGGGAAACACCAGGTAGGAGGTGTTTGCTGGCAGGCGGTAATGAAATCTCAATCTGGAAAGGCAAGAGGAATGGGAAGAAAACCATTTCAAAGACATCAAATACATATAACACAGGGAAGGAAGATTCATTTGACTGAGCAAGATACACTGTTTTATAACCAAGAGGATTCTGATTCTGGACAGGAAAATTTACAGTTAAAGTTCTGATAAGTGCAGTACATGGGAAAATGTGCTTGGGATAAGTGGAGATGGTATAGAGAGGTTAACAAACCAACACGGCATGTTTGGGGTGGGAGGGTGTTTATCTTTGTATTATTCTGATGGGCACACAAACATGTGGAGGGAGTCCAGACAAGTAACTCTTTACTGAACCAGCATTCTCCTTCCTGGGCAGAGAGTATACTGGGGCAAGGACTGTGTTTTGTCTATTACAGTTCCCAGTTCATAAACATACTCAGTGAATATTTGTAGTATGAACAATTAAAGTGGCAGAAATTACCTCTCAAAAAGCAAGTGAAGTGTAACATATCTTTATTTATTACAGCATTTTTCTTATTTGCAAGCCCAAAAATTTATATTACACTGTTTGTAGATTATGTTGTTAATAAATCTAAAACCATCAGATCATATTTCTAGGTTCAGTTCAGTCGCTCAGTCATGTCCAACTCTGCGACCCCATGGATTGCAGCATCCCAGGCTTCCCTGTCCATCACCAATTCCTGGAGCCTACTCAAACTCATGTCAATCGCGTCAGTGATGCCATCCAACCATCTCATCGTATGTTGTCCCCTTCTTCTCCCGCCTTCAATCTTTCCCAGCATCGGGGTCTCCTCTAGTGAGTCAGTTTTTCATATCAGGTGGCCAAAGTACTGGAGTTTCAGCTTCAGCATCAATAATTGCAATGAATATTCATGACTGATTTCCTTTAGGATGGACTGGTTGGATCTCCTTGCAGTCCAAGGGACGCTCAAGAGTCTTCTCCAACACCACAGTTCAAAAGCATCAATTCTTTGGCACTCAGCTTTCTTTACAGTACAACTCTCACATCCATACATGACTACTGGAAAAACCATAGCCTTGACTAGATGGACCTTTGTTAGCAAAATAATATCTCTGCTTTTTAATATGCTACCTAGGTTGGTCATAGCTTTTCTTCCAAGGAGCAAACGTCTTTTAATTCCATAGCTGCAGTCACCATCTGCAGTAATTTTGGAGCCCCCAAAAATAAAGTTTGTCACTGTTTCCGTGGTTTCCCCATCTATTTCCCATGAACTGATGGGACCAGATGCCATGATCTTAGTTTTCTGAATGTTGAGTTTTAAGCCAACTTTTTCACTTTCCTCTTTCACTTTCATCAAGAGGCTCTTTAGTTCCTCTTCACTTTCTGCCATAAGGGTGGTATCATCTGCATATCTGAGGTTATTGATATTTCTGCCAGCAATCTAGATTCCAGCTTGTGCTTCATCCAGCCCAGCGTTTCTCATGATGTACTCTGCATATAAGTTAAATAAGCAGGGTGACAATATACAGCCTTGATGTACTCCTTTCCCTATTTGGAACCTGTCTGTTCTATTGCTTCTTGACCTGCATACAGATTTCTAAGGAGGCAGGTCAGATGGTCAGGTATTCCCATCTCTTTCAGAATTTTCCACAGTTTATTGTGATCCACATGGTTAAAGGCTTTGGCATAGTCAATAAAGCAGAAATAAATGGTTTTCTGGAATTCTCTTGCTCTCTTCCACGATCCAACAGATGTTGGTAATTTGATCTCTGATTCCTCTGCTTTTTCTAAATCCAGCTTGAACATCTGGATGTTCACAGTTCACATATTGTTGAAGCCTGGCTTGGAGAATTTTGAACATTACTAGCGTGTGAGATGAATGCAATTGAGCAGTAGATTGAGCATTCTTTGGCATTGCCTTTCTTTGGGATCAGAAAGAATTCTGACCTTTTCCAGTCCTGTGGCCACTGCTGAGTTTTCCAAATTTGCTAGCATTTTGAGTGCAGCACTTTCACAGCATCATCTTTAGGATTTGAAATAACGCAACTGGAATTCCATCACGTCCACAAGCTTTGTTCATAGTGATGCTTCCTAAGGCCCACTTGACTTCACATTCCAGGATGTCTGGCTCTAGATGAGTGATCACACCATCATGATTATCTGGGTCATGAAGATCTTTTCTGTATAGTTCTTCTGTATTCTTGCCACCTCTTCTTAATATCTTCTGCTTCTGTTAGGTCCATACCATTTCTGTCCTTTATTGAGCTCATCTCTGCATGAAATGTTCCCTTGGTATCTCTAATTTTCTTGAAGAGATATCTAGTCTTTCCCATTCTATTGTTTTCCTCTATTTCTTTGCAGTGATCACTGAGGGAGACTTTCTTATCTCTCCTTGCTATTCTTTGGAACTCTGCATTCAAATGGGTATATCTTTCCTTTTTTCCTTTGCTTTTCGCTTCTCTTCTTTTCACAACTATTTGTAAGGCCTCTTCAGAGAACCATTTTGCCTTTTGTATTTCTTTTTCTTGGGGATGGCCTTGATCCCTGTCTCCTGTACAATGTCACGAACCTCCATCCATAGTTTTTCAGGCACTCTATCAGAACTTATCCTTTGAATCTATTTGTCACTTCCACTGTATAACCATAAGGGATTTGATTTAGGTCATACCTGAATGGTCTAGTGGTTTTCCCCACTTTTTTCAATTTAAGTCTGAATTTGGCAATAAGGAGGTTCATGATCTGAGCCACAGTCAGTTTCCAGTCTTGTTTTTGCTCATTGTATAGAGCTTCTCCATCTTTGGCTACAAAGAATATATATGCCTATATAATGGTTATACTTAAATGTAAATATTTGAAAGTACATATAGTAAGAACAGACATGTACAGGAGTTATACATATTTTTGGAATTCTCAACTTGATCATGAATTGAAAGAATAATTCAAATTTGAAATTTGGTCATTCTTAACCTCACATGTTAAACAGAGGACATTTCTTAAAAATGCCATTTCTAGTTTCAGATTGACAACCCAAATTATGGTCTTGAAGCAGCACAGAACATTCATAAAAGTTTAATCAAATACAGAACCAATTGGCTTGTCAGGAGAAGACACACATAAAAGAGACTGGATCCAGGATCAGTCCCTCCTGGGTAATAACAACGTAAAACAGAACAGGAGCTTTTGGGAACAGTGATTAGTATCTAACACACAGTGGAGAACTGCTGTTGTTTTTATTATCATTATATTCAGTATCATAAAACCACCATCTTCAGTTTTTGCCCAGGTTTCTGTGTTTAGAGTGACAGGTAAGAGGGACAAAGATCCTGAAGTTTAGAAGCTTATTTTATATTGGGAGGACATTGGTTCATGTTAATTCTACATTTTCTAGTATGTGTTCTCTCTTTTTTTTTTTTTTAAGCAGTAAGTATTTATTTCCATAGAAAAACTTCTCCAGAACACAGACAGAAATGTAAAATATGAGTGAATATTTTTACTATCAAAAGTGGGTGACCTAACTAAAATCCATTCCTCTCTCTGGTGGGAGGAGAGGAAGTTACAGCAGCATGCAATCAGTTCAGTTCAGTTCAGTTCAGTTCAGTCACTCAGTCTTGTCTGACTCTTTGCGACCCCATGAATCACAGCATGCCAGGACTCTCTGTTCATCACCAACTCCCGGAATTCACTCAGACTCACGTCCACTGAGTCAGTGATGCCATCCAACCATCTTATTCTCTCTCGTTCTCTAATGCCCACTAAGGCATTAGTCACAAAGCTGTTTGCTGTTAAATTTAAAGATGCAATAAGAAAAGTTCAAGGTTTTTTTTTTTATTCTGTATTATTTCCTTAAATTCTTACAGCAGCTCTGAACTGTAGGCATACTTATTCTCACACCATGAAGAAAACTGAAAAGTCAGAGAAATGACAGTGACCCACTCATGGTGATAAAGCTCACTAGTGGTAGAATTTTAAAAGTGCCAATTGAAAACCAGAAATCCTCTTTTATTTTAAAACTGCATAAATTGTGGTTCCAAGCTTCCTCACTAGCCTCCTAAACCAATTCACAGGTATAAGTCTAGAGTTCTCTTTTGCCCGGTAACCCAAGGGGGTATCTGGGACTTCTGAGAACTAGAGGTGAAATTCATAGGGCAACATTTCCCTTAGGTTCCCAAATGCTCCTTGAGATAGCCAGAGTTTATAACATGTTGGGAAGGAAGACAAACAGCTGTCAGAGGAACTCTCCACATGACTGAACGGCATTTATCACGTATAGACACAACTTGGTTGTGTGTGTGCTCGGTCATGTCCAACTCTTTGCGACACCATGGACTGTAGCCCGCCAAGTTCCTATGTCCATGGAATTTTCCAGGCAATAATACTGGAGTGGGTTGCCATTCCCTATTCCAGGGGATCTTCCCAGCCTGGATATCAAACCCACATCCCTTTTTTCTCCTGTACTGGCAGGCTGATTGTTTACCAACTGCACGACCTTGGAAGCCCCATCATGTCTACTTTACAGCCCCATACAGAGTCTAATTTATCTTTTATTTAGTTCAGTGACACTTTTTATTTTATTTATTTTTAATTGAAGGATGATTGCTTTACAGTATTGTGTTGCTTTCTACGAAACATCAACATGAATCAGCCGTAAGTTTACCCATGTCCCTTCCCACTTCAACATCCCTTCCACCTTCCTCCCCATCCTACCCCTCTAGGTTGATACCAAGCCCCAGTTTGAGTTCCCTGAGTCCTATCCCATCAGCTGTCTATTTTACACATGGTAATATATGTTTCCATGTTACTCTCTCCATACATCCCACCCTCTACTTCCTCCCCTTCCGGCCATCTCCATAAGTCTGCTCTGTATGTCTGTGTCTCCACTGCTACTAGATACAGAGTCGACTTTAATTCAAAGAAACTCTTCTGGAGGAAATTCTGCCTCAATTCTCCACTCGCTAGATGGAACAAGTGGTATTGTACTAATATCACATTTGGAAATTGGGTCGCACTCTGCTTTTGTCCACCAGCTTGGAAGCCCTAAATTTAAAGAGGAGCATGAGTGTTTCGCCCTGAAGGAACTGAGAGCACACACAAGGAAGACACTGGACGTTCAAACAAGACTAGACACCGTGGGTAAAATTTAACGTGCACAGGAGTTAGCTAGAAGACATTTAAATTCTTTTCCAACTAAGCAAATCTGAGACTACGATATAAAACTCTTTTGATTGGATCCTCTCTGTCACCATCTACAGCCAAACACTTGCGATTTTCATTGAGTTTTAGCAAACATATCTTATCTATTAATCCTTCGGCATGATATAGACACTTCTGTCTCACAAGAGAATTTGATGTCCATTTTAATTTAGCTTTGAAAGCTCTGTCTAATTGCTTACTATGGAAGGTCAACTAAATCCTCTAAGCAAACTTGCATCTGACGATTCAGCCATCAGGAAATACAGCTTTAGAGGTTGATTAGAAATATTTTTAGTTATCAAATATGGGATAACTCAGGTACTAAGATGAAATTTCAACAGGGGATTTTTTTGAAAGGTACCGTTTCTGAGGCAAAGATTAATTTTAACATTAATTATTGACCTACAACACAGTAGAAATATCTTATATAGTTTTTTAAATTGGATAAAATTCCATCAGAAAAATAACTTATTGCATTTAAACATCAAAAGAATCATCAGTGTATATACTCTCAGCTGGAAACTTGGATTTAAATTTTAGTGAATTATGGTAGTTTAATTTTTAGAGATAAAATAATCAGTAGAAATTTTTATCATAGAACTCGTTACCAATATCAGTGATACCTAGCACTGTTATAGACAATACTTTTAAAATTAGTAGTTGTAAAACAATGTTCCGGATCCTGAAAACAAAATCTTAGCCAGGATTGTAAATTTTGATTGCATTATCATTATTCTTTCACATAGTGTCCTTTTCCCCCTACTTTCCAAGTTCAGCAGAACCTGCTAATTGACATTATCTGAAATATCTAGTGTCCATTATGCAACTTCTTAGGCTAGTGAGCCCATGAACTTTCTAAAATGGAAATAAAGATTATAGTATAAAAATGTAATTTAAAATATATTGAAAGACTTGCTGGCTTAAGGAATATAGAACCATCTTTTAATTAGTTTGCTTGCCAGCTAGAGAATGAATGAATTTTATCATTTTCACTTCAGTGAAGCACTTTCAAAAAAGGACATTAGGTTGTCATTTTAATGATATTGAAAACAAAGTATAATTCTAATTATCCTAGTAGAAACAGAGTTTAAATCAGAATTCACAAAGTCAGCTCTGAGCTGGTAGATTGCTTCTGGACCAATGGAAGCAGCATAGTTTAAGAAAGCCAATAGCCATTATTCAGCACAGGATCACCAAGATGATGAAATATATAATTTATTTCATGAAAAGAATGGCTGAAAGAACTTGGAGAGGGCAAGACAAAGAAGAGGAGAGCAAGAGATATATTATCAGGGTTAATATTCACATTGAAAGCACTGGTATGGCCATGCCAGTTATTACAGTGTTGAAAATGTCACTGCCCCCAGTCCCACCTTAGACCTTCCCCACACAGGTTCCAAGCCTTCTCATAGTCTCCAACATCCAGCTTCAGCTTTACAGCTGGCACCAGGTCTGACCAATCGTGGATGGCATGTTGACTGGTAAATATTTTGAGTGTTAACCCTGAGTAAGAAAAATCCATCAATGAAAGTAAAATCTATACAACTGCTAACTTTGTGTCTATTTTCACCTTTTTTACCTCCCCCTTCAAGTTCCCAGTTATTCAGTAGTCTCTGTGAGTTTTCTTTTGTACTATTCCTGCTCCATCTCAAAACTTCCCTTCTCCACTCCACTTCCAAATGTTCTATCCCACACCTGGATCACTGCAGCAGCATCCAAACTAGTCTCCTCAACTCCCCATTCTTTTCCTTTATTTTTTTTTAATACTTTATTCTACGTTACAATACTGTATTTGTTTTGCCATACATTGACATGAATCAGCCACAGGTGTACACGATCTCCCAATGTTGAAGCCCCCTCCCACCTCCCACCCCATATCATCTCCCTGGATCATCCAGTGCACCAGCCCCAAGCATCCTGTATCCTATATTGAACACAGACTGGCACTTCATTTCTTATATGATAGTATACCTATTTCAATGCCATTCTCCCAAATCATCCCACCGTCTCCCTCTCCCTCAGAGTCCAAGAGTCCATTCTATACTTCTGTGTCTCTTGTTGTCTCACATATAGGGTCATCATTACTATCTTTCTAAATTCCATATATATGTGTCAGTATACTGTATTGGTGTTTTTCTTTCTGGCTTACTTCACTCTGTATAATCAGCTCCAGTTTCATCCATCTCATTAGAACTGAGTCAAATTTATTCTTTTTAAGGGCTGAGTAATACTCCATTGTGTATATGTACCACAGCTTTCTTATCCATTCATCTGCTGATGGACATCTAGGTTGCTTCCATGTCCTGGCTATTATAAACAGTGCTGTGATGAACATTGAGATACATGTGTCTCTTTCCGTTCTGGTTTCCTCAGTGTGTATGCCCAGCAGTGGGATTGCTGGGTCATAAGGCAGTTCTATTTGCAATTTTTAAGGAATCTCCACACCGTTCTCCATAGTGGTTGTACTAGTTTGCATTCCCACCAACAGTGTAAGAGGGTTCCCTTTTCTCCACATCCTCTCCAGCATTTATTGCTTGTAGACTTTTGGATCGCAGCCATTCTGACTGGTGTGAAATGGTACCTCATTGTGGTCTTGATTTGCATTTCTCTGATAATGAGTGATGTTGAGCATCTTTTCATGTGTTTGTTAGCCATCCGTATGTCTTCTTTGGAGAAATGCCTATTTAGTTCTTTGGCCCATTTTTTTATTGGATCGTTTATTTTTCTGGAGTTGAGCTGCATAAGTTGCTTGTATATCTTTGAGATTAGTTGTTTGTCAGTTGTTTCATTTGCTATTGTTTTCTCCCATTCAGAAGGCTGTCTTTTCACCTTGCTTATAGTTTCCTTTGTTGTGCAGAAGCTTTTAATTAGATCTCATTTGTTTATTTTTGCTTTTATTTCCAGTATACTGGGAGGTAGATCATAGAGGATCCTGCTGTGATTTATGTCGGAGAGTGTTTTGCCTATGTTTTCCTCTAGGAGTTTTATAGTTTCTGGTCTTATATTTAGACCTTTAATCCACTTTGAGTTTATTTTTGTGTGTGGTGTTAGAAAGAGATCTGGTTTCATTCTTTTACAAGTGGTTGACCAGTTTTCCCAGCACCACCTGTTAAAGAGACTGTCTTTATTCCATTGTATATTCTTGCCTCCTTTGTCAAAGATAAGGTGTCCATAGGTGTGTGGATTTATCTCAGGGCTTTCTATTTTGTTCCATTGATCTATATTTCTGTCTTTGTGCCAGTACCATACTGTCTTAATGACTGTGGCTTTGTAGTAGAGCCTGACGTCAGGCAGGTTGATTCCTCCAGTTCCATTCTTCTTTCTCAAGATCGCTTTTGCTATTCGAGGTTTTTTGTATTTCCATACAAATCTTGAGATTATTTGATCTAGTTCTGTGAAAAATATATCATTGAATCTGTAGATGGCTTTGGGTAGTATACTCATTTTCACTATATTGACTCTTCCAATCCATGAACATGGTATATTTCTTCATCTATTAGTGTCCTCTTTGATTTCTTTCATCAGTGTTTTATAGTTTTCGATATATAAGTCTTTCGTTTCTTTAGGTAGGTATATTCCTAAGTATTTTATTCTTTTCATTGCAATGGTGAATGGAATTGTTTCCTTAACTTCTTTTTCTACTTTCTCATTATTAGTTTATAGGAATGCAAGGGATTTCTGAGTGTTGATTTTATATCCTTCAACTTTACTATATTCATTGATTAGCTCTAGTAGTTTTCTGGTCGAATCTTTAGGATTTTCTATGTACAGGATCATGTCATCTGCAAACAGTGACAGTTTTACTTCTTCTTTTCCAATTTGGATTCCTTTTATTTCTTTTTCTGCTCTGATTGCTGTGGCCAAAACTTCCAGAACTATATTGAATAGTAGTGGTGAAAGTGGGCACCCTTGTCTTGTTCCTGATTTTAGGGGAAATGCTTTCAATTTGTCACCATTGAGGATAATATTTGCTGTGGGTTTGTCATATATAGCTTTTATTATGTTGAGGTACGTTCCTTCTATTCCTGCTTTCTGGAGAGTTTTTATCATAAATGGATGTTGAATTTTGTCAAAGGCCTTCTCAGCATCTATTGAGATAATCATATGATTTTTATTTTTCAATTTGTTAATGTGGTGAATTACATTGATTGATTTGCGGATATTGAAGAATCCTTGCATCCCTGGATAAAGCCCACTTGGTCATGGTGTATGATCTTTTTAATGTGTTGCTGGATTCTGATTGCTAGGATTTTGTTAAGGATTTTTGCATCTATGTTCATCAGTGATATTGGCCTGTAGTTTTCTTTTTTTGTGGTGTTTTTGTCAGGTTTTGGTATTAGGGTGATGGTGGCCTCGTAGAATGAGTTTGGAAGTTTGCCTTCCTCTGCAATTTTCTGGAATAGTCTCAGTAAGATAGGTGTTAGCTCTTCTCGAAACTTTTGGTAGAATTCAGCTGTGAAGCCGTCTGGACCTGGGCTTTTGTTTGCTGGAAGATTTCTGATTACACTTTCAATTTCCATGCTTGTGATGGGTCTGTTAAGATTTTCTATTTCTTCCTGCTTCAGTTTTGGAAAGTTGTACTTTTCTAAGAATTTGTCCATTTCTTCCAAGTTGTCCGTTTTATTGGCATATAATTGCTGATAGTAGTTTCTTATGATTCTTTGTATTTCTGTGTTGTCTGTTGTGATCTCTCCATTTTCATTTCTAATGTTATTGATTTGATTTTTTCTCTTTGTCTTGATGAGTCTGGCTAATGGTTTGTCAATTTTATTTATCCTTTCAAAGAACCAGCTTTTGCTTTGTTGATTTTTGCTATGGTCTCTTTTGTTTCTTTTGCATTTATTTCTGCCCTAATTTTTAGGATTTCTTTCCTTCTACTAACTCTGGGGTTCTCTATTTCTTCCTTTTCTAGTTGCTTTAGGTGTAGAGTTAGGTTATTTATTTGGCTTCTTTCTTGTTTCTTGAGGTATGCCTGTATTGCTATGAACTTTCCTCTTAGCACTGCTTTTATAGTGTCCCACAGGTTTTGTGTAGTTGTGTTTTCATTTTCATTCATTTCTATGCATATTTTGATTTCTTTTTGATTTCTTCTGTAATTTGTTGATTATTCAGAAGGGTCATTCTTTCCTTTAATTTATGCTCAGAGAGGAAAAGCTGTGCAACTTGAAATTCTATTATTCTGTTTTCCCTGCATGAAACAGAACCTTGCATTTCAGTGAGAAAGGTTCTTGACTCTCCAGAGGAAATGTAAGAAGAGAACATTTCGAGCTCCAGATAGTGACCAGACATTGAACTTGGTACTCTCCATGCATCCTCAACTCATCCAGACACCTGTGAACCTAGTTATTCCCATATTTAAAATGCAAAAAGTGAAGCTCAGAGAGTGTATGTAATTTTCTTAAAAATCACACAGTGAGTAAAAACTGGGGAAAGGGTTCGATCTCAGGCCGGTCAAGATCCAGAGCCCACATAACCAGCATGGCTTGTGTAACTGAACGTTGCCCATTCCATTGATACCATTATTGATTGCTATTACAAAAACCTCATGACTGGAATGTTACTATTTCTCTGAAGAGTTATATTTAATTTAAACAAATTCAGAATATTAGAATCTGGATTTTTACAGTTTTTTCTTCTAATTGCTGTTTATATGATTTATGCAGTTTCTTGTGTTTGTATAGCCATCACACAAGTATTAACTGTCCTGATGTTTATTATAAATACCAGACAGTATGCAGTAGTTATAACAAAGATCAGTATCAGCTTTTATACTCTGTCAGTATTACTACAGTTAAAGTTAATACCATGAAGTCTAAAAAGATTCCTAGTCTATTCAACTTTATATATTTTCAAAAAGATTAAATGTGTTTGCAAATACTTTGGGAGTTTAAGCCTGCCTCTGAATTGTTTATAGCATTATTACTTCTCAAAGGACCCTGAAGGTCCATAGTAAACTCATAACTTTAAACTCTGAGCAAGCTGGATTAAACTAAACCCTCCAATTTCTTCACTGTGTCTCTAGATAATTTTATTTTCAGTTATTTTGCTACAGCATAAAAAAGTAAAGCCTCATAGATTCTTTTTTTTCTTACATTTCTATAAACCCCTTCATGTGTTTACTTGAAATCTTGGCAATTCAAAAAAAAAAAAAAAATCAACCTGGCCTGTGTAAAGTACAAGTGTTTACATCATTCTTTTGAGTATTCTTACAAAAGTGCACCCTTTAGTGGTGTATTTATTTGTGAGACATTCAACAAAGATATGATGACACTTCAGAAATTCTGAAGGGTACTCTAAGAGAGGAAAACAGCATGCTCTGTTAAATGGAAACTTACTTGAAATAAATTACATAATTATTAGGGAGACTAGAAGAAAATCAATCACTCTCCCCAAAATAATTCTTTCTTAGAGGTTACAAATGAAAATTAAGTTAAGTATGTATACCCTCTTCCTTTATTGGTACTTTTAAATTATTAGCTAACTTTCACTTCTGTGATTTCTTTTTCTTCTTCCAGTTTTATTGAGATACAATTGATACACATTCAATACTGTGTAAGTTTAAGGAGTGCAGCATGATTTGATTTACATACATCATGAAATGATTCCACAATAAGCTTAGGGAACATCCCTCATCTCATATAGATATAAAATCAAAGAAATATTGATATAAAAAATATTTCCTTATGATCAGAATTCCTAGGATTTATTGTCTTAATAACTTTTATGTTTATCATGTCATATATTATGTCCCTCGTACTTATTTAGAAAGTTTGTACCTTTTGACTGACTTCATCCAATTCCCACTCCTCCATCCCCCACATCTGATACAAATCTGATCTCTTTTTTATGAGTTTGTTTTTTGAAGTATAGTTCAATTCAGTTCAGTTCAGTCGCTCAGTCTTGTGCGACTCTTTGCAACCCCATGGACTGCAGCACGCCAGGCTTCCCTGTCCATCACCAACTCCCAGGGCTTGCTCAAACTCATGTGCATCGAGTCAGTGATGCCATCCAACCATCTCGTCCTGTGTCGTCTCCTTCTCCTCCCACCTTCAATCATTCCCAGCATCAGGGTCTTTTCCAATGAGTCAGTTGTTTGCATCAGGTGGCCAAAGTATTGGAGTTTCAGCTTCAGCATCAGTCCTTCCAATAAATGAATATTCAGGACTGATTTCCTTTAGGATGGACTGGTTGGATCTTCTTGCAGTCCAAGGGACTCTCAAGAGTCTTCTCCAACACCACAGTTCAAAAGCATCAATTCTTCAGCACTCAGCTTTCTTTATAGTCCATCTCTCACATCCACACATGAATACTGGTAAAACCATAGCTTTGACTAGATGGACCTTTGTTGGTAAAGTAATGTTTCTGCTTTTTAATATGCTGTCTAGGTTGGTCATAGCTTTTCTTCCAAGGAGCAAGTGTCTTTTCATTTCATGGTTGCAGTGTATAACTGACCTACAATACAGTGTTAGTTACTGCTATACAACATAGTGATTTGATATTTTTATATGTGTTTCTGGAATTTCTTAAAGCATTAGGCTTACTAAATTTCATTAAAGTTCTTCAAGTAATTCAGCTATTCTTTTAGGATTTTGAAGAGGAATATTTGATGTCAAGAAAGGGCTTTTGCTGATGTCATTATTATGGCCTTATCGAATTTATGGTTCACCAAGGATATTTTAATCTCCTACTTTACATACAATATCAATTACTTTTTCCAGAAGAAATGTATACTGTTTGATAAACCTTTTTTTTTAGATAAGATTGATAATGTGTATTTTCAGCCCCCATATCTTCTTTTAGGGATGTTTTCTCTCAAATAAGAATCCCCAGTCTTGGAGGGGAACTAGAAGTACTGGAGGAAGAATTCTTAGTTTACTTTTGTTTCTTTGTTTTATGTGTTGTTGTTTCAATAAGAAAGAGAATAATGTTGATAAGATGAAAGGAAATCAAATGGCACTTGACCTCTAACGTTACTTGTATGTTTTATTTTCTACAATACAGTAAGATAATTTATTACCCCTACTTGGAAAATAAAGGAACTGAGGTTTGGAGAAGCTGCATAACCTGCTCAGGGTGCTGTAACTAATGAAGGGCAGCACCAAGATTGAGCCCAGAACGTCTAAATTTGTGCTTCCTCCATGACATTGTCATTCCCCATCCCTGATATTCCCTGGTAAACACTGATCATTTTATGTTGTGGGTTTGACTATCTTTTATTTACCTTAAAAAAATTTTATCACAGTATAATTGATTTACAATGCTGTGTTAATTTATGCTATATACCAAAGTGATTCAGTTATACACGTATATATTCTTTTTCATATTCTCTTCCACTCTGGTTTATCACAGTATACTGAATATAGTTCCCTGTGCTAAATTAATAAGACCCTGTTACTATCCATGCTATATATAATAATCTGGATGTGCTAATGCCTAACTTCCAATCCATCCCTCCCTCTATAGCTCTGTTTGAACATGGGAAAAATTAAGATTTTTTTCTCACTGTATAGTTAATGAAACAGTAGACTCTCCAGATCTGAGTGACTTCAGAGTGATAAGGTCATACTTCTGTTTTATGAATTACTATAAAAACAAGATCTCATTGTTAACACCTTTATCCAAAGACTTTTGTACCTTTCGTTACTGTTGTTGCTGTTAGTTTCGTCGCTCAGTCCTGTCTGACTCTTTTGTGACCCCACAGACTGGAGCCCACCAGGCTCCTCTGTCCATGGGATTTACCAGGCAAAAATACTGGAATGGGTTACCATTTCCTTCTTCTGGGTGATCGTCCCAACTCAGGGGTCAAACACATGCCACCTATATCACAGGTGGATTCTATACCACTGAACCCCTTGGAAAGCCCTTTGTTACTGTAGTCATGCTTTTTCAAACTCCAAACTGTGAGATAAAGACCATCACATTCCTGGGGTTTCTGGACCCATAGGAGTATCAGTAACTGGGGCAGTCTGCCTCAGCCTTGGTGTTCCATGTCTTTGTTGGAGTTTCATTTTATAGGAGCTTCCTTGCTGGCTCAGATGGTAAAGGATCCGCTTCAATGCGGGAGACCCAGGTTTGATCCCTGGGTTGGGAAGATCCCGTGCAGAAGGGAATGACTACCCACTCTAGTATTCTTGCCTGGAGAAGCCCATGGACAGAGAAGCCTGGTGGGCTACAGTCCATGGGGTCGCAAAAAGTCAGACACGACTGAGTGACTAACATACACACAATCATATCTATTCATTTCATAGATATGATTGATTAAGTCAGTGGCCATATGGTTGAATTCAGTTTCAGAGTCTCCTCCCCTGCCTAGAGGTCAGGTTGATATAAGCTGGCTCAGTGCCCCAACTCTCTAATCGGATGTTTGGTCTTTCAGGCCTGGCTAAATACTAAACTGAGTCATTTTGTTAACATAAATTCAGATCTTTGGTCTCAGGGATCCACTATGAATAAGAACATTCCTATCACTTAGAAAATTCCAAGAATTTAGGGCTTACCTCCCAGCAACCAGGGATGATGAAGACCAGCCAGTTTTTAATTATACAACAGCTGCCAACAGAGGATGATTTTAAACTCATAAACCTAATCTAAAAAACACCATGATCATCACTGAAGATTTTTCATATACCAGCCAGCAAACAATTTATATTATGAATTAAAAATCACACTGAAAAACTAGAAAGAAATCTAGTAGCCAAATCTATAAATATAAACCAGATTTATGTAAATATGCCTATCACATTTTAGGGTGTTATCACTTCCTTAAATATGTAAGAAGAAAATTATACATGTTAGTTTAAGATTAGATCATGGATTTAAAATAGTGCATTTATATTTAGCATCCAAATATGAGACTATTTCTAAACACCACAAGGATTATGTCAAAAAAACACAGAGTTTTAAATCTGAATCTTAGTGATTACTTGCACAACCCTTTTAATTCACAATTGAAAAAATGAAAACTCAGCTTCCTTTACTAAAGGAGTTATTTCTTTCAAGATCTTTCATTGCATAGCATGCCAGAAATACCATCATTTAATCACAGGAATGTGTTCTGATATTTACACTCTTAGCACTCAGTACCAAATCTAATTCCCTAACCTAAAGATAAAAATCCTGACTTGCCTAGTTTGGTTCTAGATGAAGAAGGAAATAAGATTCCTTTAAATAGTAACTTTACATGTATTGGGCCACCATCAATTCCATTTCTTACTTCCCTCCCCGAATTACAGCAAGTGCTGCAGGACCACTCCCAGTGCCAGAGGCCCCACAGGTTCTCATAAGCCAAAAAGTCATTTGTCGATCATTAGTATTACCTTAGGAAAACACTCTTTAGAAGCTTTAAAATGCTTCTCAAATTCAAGGGAATGTGTGTGTATGTGTATATACATGCATATGTGTCTTTTATTTATGCATATGTCTTTTAGTAAAAGGTTTTAATTCCACTCTCCAAACAAGCTCCTATTATCTGAGAAAATGCATTATTTTCTGTGTGAAATAATAGCTTATACAGCCACAGCTCTTAAAGAAGCCAGTTTAAAAACCGAAGCAAACCATTTTCTTCTAGAAACAACTCCAAAATATACTACTAAATATAAACATACGTACATTTTATTGGAAGCCCATTTTATCTGTAAATGTGAATTGTCAATACTATAAGATAGTTAAACAAAGCATCAACTTCTATATACTGAAGAAATGGGACATTCTAACCCAAATGAACTTCAGAAAAGCATTTAGACGTATTTTGAAATTACTTTGTAATGAAATTTGTAATGAAGTTTTAGATTTTCTTCCAACTGTAGCATGTAGAATGTTTGTTTTTGTTTTGCTTCAGAGTGTCTGCTTGATTTCCTATCATTGTGCATTTTTTATTACATTAGTTCGTGTACTTGCTAATCTGAAAATTATGGAAATACGCAACACATTTTTAGGTCATTAGTGGAAATTTAAAATGTTCTCTTTAGAAAGATTGAAATAGAGGAAAATATTAAAAGTAAAGTACCATTCTTGGTTATACACCTGGACAACCTATAATTCAAAAAGATACTTGTACCCTTATGTTCATAGGAGCACTATTCACAGTAGCCAAGTCATGGAAACAACCTAAATGCCCACTGACAGATAAAGAAGATATAGTACATATATACAATGGAATATTATTCAGCCATTAAAAAAAAACACACAAAATAATGCCATTTGCAGCAACATGGATGCAACTCAAGATCATTATACTAAGTGAAGTAAGTTGGAAAGAGAAAGACAAATACTATATATCACTTATATGTAGTTTAAAATGAACCTATCTACAAGACAGAACACAGTCTCACAGACACAGAGATCAGATTTGTGGCTGCCAAGGGACAAGGAGGGAAAAAGAAGAATGAACTGGGAATTTGGGGTTTGCAGATGCCAACTATTATTTAGAATGGATAAACAGCAAAGTCCTACTGTATAGCTGCTGCTGCTGCTAACTCACATCAGTCATGTGCGACTCTGTAAGACCCCATAGACAGCAGCCCACCAGGCTCCCCCATCCCTGGGATTCTCCAGGCAAGAACACGCGGAGTGGGTTGCCATTTCCTTCTCCAATGCAGCTCAACTCCAGAAAAATAAATGATCCAATAAAAAAATGGGCCAAAGAACTAAATAGGCATTTCTCCAAAGAAGACATACGGATGGCTAACAAACACATGAAAAGATGTTCAACATCACTCATTATCAGAGAAATGCAAAGCAAGACCACAATGAGGTACCATTTCACACCAGTCAGAATGGCTGTGATCCAAAAGTCTACAAGCAATAAATGCTGGAGAGGGTGTGGAGAAAAGGGAACCCTCTTACACTGCTGGTGGGAATGCAAACTAGTACAGCCATTATGGAAAACAGTGTGGAGATTCCTTAAAAAATTGCAAATAGAACTGCCTTATGACCCAGCAATCCCACTGCTGGGCATACACACTGAGGAAACCAGAATTGAAAGAGACACATGTACCCCAATGTTCATTGCAGCGCTGTTTATAATAGCCAGGACATGGAAGCAACCTAGATGTCCATCAGCAGATGAATGGATAAGAAAGCTGTGGTACATATACACTATGGAATACTACTCAGCCCTTAAAAAGAATAAATTGGACTCAGTTCTAATGAGATGGATGAAATTGGAACCGATTATACAGAGTGAAGTAAGCCAGAAAGAAAAACACCAATACAGTATACTGACACATATATATGGAATTTAGAAGACAGTAATGATGACCCTATATGTGAGACAATAAGAGACACAGAGGTATAGAGTGGACTTTTGGACTCTGAGGGAGAGGGAAAGGGTGGGATGGTTTGGGAGAATGGCAATGAAACATGTATATTTTCCTGTAAGAAACGAAGCGCCAATCTATGTTCAATGTAGGATGCAGGATGCATGGGGCTGATGCACAGGATGATTCAAGTAGAGGATGTGGGGTGGGAGGTGGGAGGGGGCTTCAGCATTGGGAGATTGTGTTCACCTATGGCTGATTCGTGTCAATGTATGGCAAAAAAAATACAGTATTGTAATTTAAAAAATAAATAAATTTAATAAAAAAAAAAAAATAAAAAAACAATACATGAAAGCGAAAAGTGAAAGTGAAGTCGCTCAGCCGTGTCCAACTCTTCCCGACCCCAAGGACTGCAGCCTACCAGGCTCCTCCATCCATGGGATTTTCCAGGCAAGAGTACTGGATAGCACAGGAAACTAAATCCAATCTCCTGGGATAAACCATAATAGAAAAGAACATTTTAAAAAAGAATGTATATATGTATAAAACTGAGTCACTCTGCTGGTACAGCAGAGACTGGCACAACATACTGTAAATCAACTACAATTTTTAAAAAGTAAAGTACCATTCTTGATTACTAGCAAATAAGAAATATTACCAAGGGTTTGTTGTTGTTCTTCAGCCGCTCAGTTGTGTCTGACTCTTTGTGACCCCATGGACCGCAGCACACCAGGCCTCCCTGTCCTTCACCATCTCCTGGAGTTTGCTCAAACTCATGTCCATTGAGTCAGTGATGCCATCCAACCATCTTATCCTCTGTCCTCCCCTTCTCCTCCCACCTTCAATCTTTCCCAGCATCAGAGTCTTTTCTAATGAACTGGCTCTTTGCATCAGGTGGCCAAAATATTGGAATTTCAGCTTCAGCATCAGTCCTTCTAATGAGTATTCAGGACTGATCTCCTTTAGGATGGACTGGTTTGATCTCATTGCAGTCCAAGGACTCTCAAGAGTCCAACACCACTGTTCAAAAGCATCAATTATCAAGGCTAGTAATAAACAACTGTTTCTTCAGGAATGAAGTTACTATGTTTCTCAAATACATGACTACCAATTTATTCCTTTTTTGATTTTGGAAAGTTTTTCTGAGAAATAACACATCACTTTCTGCTTAATTAAATTGTGTTATCTTCATATTTGCATGTGGAAACATCTGAACATACAATTTGGGAAAATCTTGAAATTTTAAATTCTATACAGTATAGTTTAAATATAAATTCATAATAATAAATGTCTATTACTTGAATAATAATCTTTAACTGTAGTCTCAAAAGTGTTTTGAAGTATTACTTTTATGGGTGTTAATTTTATAGGTGTTAAATTTCTTTGTGAGTTACCATATGTCCATTCTGCAGAGAACTGACAGTTTGAGATAATTGAGAGAGTAAAAATTAGAATGGGAGGGAGGTAGACAAAATCAGTTCACACACTTGTTCATTAATATTATTGGAGTGATTGTTGTTGGCAAGACACTGGGCTTATAGCAGTGGGTAAAACAGAACCCAAAATTCATAGAGCTTATTGTTTAATGAGGAAGAGAGACATTAAGAAACAATTATATGGGACTTGCCTGTGGTCCAGTGGTTAAGAATCTGCCTGCCAATGCAGGGGACCTGGGTTTGATCCCTGGTCCAGGAAGATCCTACATACTGTGGAACTACTGAGCCCACAGGCCACAGCTACAGGGCCCATGTGCTGCACCTGCTGAGGCCCTGGCGCCTGGAGTCCATGCTCTGCAAGAGAGAAAGCCTGAGCCCAGCAGTGATCACCACGCATGACCAAAACAAATAAATGAATGAAAAATTGTAAAGTACTTATTAAAAGCAAAGAAATAATTATATTAAGGGATATTTACTTACAACCTGTGCTGTGTACCATGGAAAAAGATGAGCACTACTAAGAGAAGTCTTAATGTGGACTTAGTTTAGATTGGGACTTGTCAGTGGAGGGTTCTCTGAAGATATCACAAAGAAAGGAACTAAGAGAGATATCAAATGTACCTAAGTGAAGAGTTGGAGTAGGGAAATTCTAGTCTGGCAGGATCACAGGTGAGGGAGGCTGAGGTTGGAAATTGCTTGGTGACTTTCAAGAAAAAAATAATGTGATTAAAATACAGTAAAATGTGGAGAGTGGTACAAAATGAGGCAAGAGAGAAAAGCAAAAGTCACACCGTGCAAGACTCATGACCATACTAAGAATTTTGCATTTTATCTTAAGTACCAGAGGAAACCGTGGGAGGATTTTGAACAGGACATCACTGGGTCATATTTGGGTGTTAAAGTGTTACTCTGGCTGCTATCTAGAGGATGGATTGGAAGCACGTAAGAGTGGAAATGGGTAGAATGGTCAGGAGGCCATGGAATAACATGGTAGATTGGATTAGGGGAGTGATGCTGCTGCTGATTTTAGAACTGGAGAAAAGTGGATAGATTTAAGATTTACACTAGAGACATACTGAAAGAACATGATAATGACCTAGATTAAGAATGAAGAAACCTGTTAAGAATAGCCTGTCTTTTTGACACAGCAACTCATTGGTTGATAACTAATTATGTTATTTAGTTGCATGGAGGAACCCTGGGGAAAGAGCTTGTCTGGTAGAGCTTGAGAGGTGGAGTTGAAGAGCTCAGTTGTGAGACTGATTAATCCCACTTGTGTTCTAAGTATTTAACATACATTTTATAGTAACATAGACATAATCCCCAATCTTTTGGTCCATGTCCTCTACTAGGGAAATTTTGATTACAGATGCTAGATCTAAGATGCTACTTTCAATCAAGGATTAATGAAAAGAATAAGAATTAACATTTTAATCTAAAATGTCTACTCTCTTAGACTTTTTGACCCAGATTCCAAAATAATGGTGTACTTAATTTCAAATTAAAAGATCTAAGGAAGGGGAAAAAAAAAGATCTGGAAGAGAAGATCAGGAGTTTAGCATAAGGAATAAATCTTATGAAACATAATAGACTGCCTTCCAGAACATACAACCTGCAATCTTAGCCCAAATTTTTCTGTACAATAATATTTCAAGTGTTCTTCCTGGTATTGAATGCAAATTTTAGGGCCAATTTATATTGCCTTCATCTCTTTTTAAAGAGACCACCTACTAACGAATGCTCAGGGATTCACAGGCTGGAGCCACATGGCATTGGTTGAGGGCAGACAGATCAGGAGGAAAGCAGGCCCAGGAGGGGATGGTGAGTGGGATAGAAGGCACCAAGCCTCATAGGGAGAGTCCCCAAGTCCCCAGTGAAAGCAGGAAAAAGGGCCTCTCTTTTACTGACAGAAAAAGGGTGGCCCAGTACTTTCATAATTCCACATTATAGCTGAGACACAGATTTGATCCCTGGGTCAGGGAAGAGCCCCTCCTGGAGGAGGAAAAGGCAACCCACTCCAGTATTCTAGACTGGGAAATCCCATGGAGAGAGCAGCCTGGTGGGCTACAGTCCATGGGGTCACAAAGAGTCCGATATGACCAAGCACACACACACCACTAGTTTTTTATCACAGCCATGGCCCAAAACTCAGCTTCAAAAAGATACATCATCAACAGGAATGTAGTACTATCTAGTGTAATCTAGTTAATATCATTGAGTTAAGTAGGAATGATAGCATATCTAAAAATGGAGGCAGGCCAAATAATGACAACAGTACTAAACGACACTCACTGAATGTGCATCATGTTTCAGGAACTGCACTCAATGCTTTCCATGTATTATATTACTGAATTTCCTCCAAACCCCTTGTGAGGTTTAGAGGTCATAAATCATTCTCCAAAGACCACATAGGTGGTAAATGCAAGAGTGAAATGGCCAGATCTGTTTGACTCCAGAAGTGGAGTTTGCCTCAGTGCCTCACTGCATCAGCATACAAATCAAAGATGAGAATAAAGAACCTCGGTAGTTCTTTAGAGTTAAGAGCTAAAACTAAAAACATATTTGGGAATATTCCTGGCTTTCCAGGTGGTGCAGTGGTAAAGAATCCGCCTGCCAATGCAGGAGATGCAGTTCGATCCCTAGGTGGAAGATCCCTTGGAGAAGGAAAATGGCACCCCACTCCAATGTTCTTGCCTGGGAAATATCCCAAAATAAGGGGAATGTCTCTGCTGCATTGGACAGTCCTTTTCTAACACGGTGTTCTGAAGAGATAGCTGACCACTTGCTGCTGCTGCTGCTGCTAAGTTGCTTCAGTTGTGTCCGACTCTGTGTGACCCCATAGACAACAGCTCACCAGGCTCCGCCATCCCTGGGATTCTCCAGGCAAGAACACAGGAGTGGGTTGCCATTTCCTTCTCCAATCCATGAAAATGAAAAGTGAAAGTGAGGTCGCTCAATCCTGTCCAACTCTTCGTGACCCCATGGACTGTAGCCTATCAAGCTTTTCCATCCATGGGATTTTCCAGGCAACAGTACTGGAGTGGGATGCCTTGCCTTCTCCGAGCTGACCAGTTCAGTTCAGTTGCTCAGTCATGTCCGAATCTTTGTGACCCCATGAATTGCAGCATGCCAGGCCTCCCTGTCCATCACCAACTCCCAGAGTTCACTCAGATTCACGTCCATCGAGTCAGTGATGCCATCCAGCCATCTCATCCTTGGTTGTCCCCCTTCTCCTCCTGCCCCCAATCCCTCCCAGCATCATAGTCTTTTCCAATGAGTCAACTCTTCACATGAGGTGGCCAAAGTACTGGAGTTTCAGCTTTAGCATCATTCCTTACAAAGAAATCCCAGGGCTGATCTCCTTCAGAATGGACTGGTTGGATCTCCTTGCAGTCCAAGGGACTCTCAAGAGTCTTCTCCAACACCACAGTTCAAAAGCATCAATTCTTCGGCGCTCAGTCTTCTTCACAGTCCAACTCTCACATCCATACATGTCTCTGCTTTTGAATATGCTATCTCAGTTGGTCATAACTTTTCTTCCAAGGAGTAAGCATCTTTTAATTTCATGGCTGCAGTCACCATCTGCAGTGATTTGGGAGCCCCAAAAATAAAGCCTGACACTATTTCCACTATTTCCCCATCTATTTCCCATGAAGTGATGGGACCAGATGCCATGATCTTCGTTTTCTGAATGTTGAGCTTTAAACCAACTTTTTCAGTCTCCTCTTTCACTTTCATCAAGAGGCTTTTTAGTTCCTCTTCACTTTCTGCCATAAGGGTGGTGTCATATGCATATCTGAGGTTATTGATATTTCTCCTGGAAATCTTGATTCCAGCTTGTGTTTCTTCCATTCCAGCGTTTCTCATGATGTACTCTGCATAGAAGTTAAATAAGCAGGGTGACAATATACAGCCTTGACATACTCCTTTTCCTATTTGGAACCAGTCTGTTGTTCCATGTCCAGTTCTAACTGTTGCTTCCTGACCTGCATACAGATTTCTTAAGAGGCAGGTCAGGTGGTCTGGTATTCCCATCTCTCTCAGAATTTTCCACAGGTATTTAAAAACTACCATGAGCTTTCTGTCAGCATAATTTCTCACACGTTTGGAGATACCTGACTTTTATAACATCACTCCTCTCTTTGTGAATTTCATTCTTGCTTCCTCATATACCTTTTTTTTTTAATTTTTACTTTTTACTTTATTCTATGTTACAATACTGTATTGGTTTTGCCATACATTGACATGAATCAGCCACAGGTGTACACGATCTCCCAATGCCGAAGCCCCCTCCGACCTCCCACCCCTCTCATATACCTTTTTAAAAGCTGTTTACCTATAATTGTTCACCATTTTCCTTTAAATTTCTGTGGTTGAAATTCACTTGCTTTCCACTGGTCCATTATCACTACACCCCTGTTCTTAAACCACTTTAGATAAATATTTCACTGACTTTTTCTAACACAAAGTATATGTTGGTAATTTTTAGTTGAAAAAAAAATGCCATAGTTTGAGTTTTTAAAAACCAAGGGGGAAAAGAAATATTTCAATTCACTTGTAGTGAAATTCAATTTTTTTTGGTTAAAAAAATATTTTATTCCGTGTTCTTCACATTTATAGTGTTTCTATCAAGTGGTCAGTTGTCAATCACATTTCCCCCTCTTTAAAAGTTTTTGTTCGGTTTTGCTATTTTTAAGGCTTTATCCTTGCTTTTAGTTTTTACAGCTTTGCTCTGTAAATGTTGATTTTTAAAAACTTATCTTGCTTTGAAGTTTAACATATTTCTTAATGTATCCCATCAATTTTGGGAAATTACTATTCACTATTTCTTCAATTGCTGCTTCTGATTCTAAATGACATAATAATAATTGCCTGCTAATATGCTAAAGTCACTTCAGTTGTGTCTGACTCTTTGTGACCCCCATGGACCGTAGCCTGCCAGGCTCCTCTGTCCATGGGATTCTCTAGGCAAGAATACTGGAGTGGGTTGCCATTTCCTTCTTCAGGGGATCTTCCCAACCCAGGGATGAAACCTGTGTCTCTTATATCTCCTGCACTAGTAGGCAGGTTCTTTACCACTAGCATTACCGGGGAAGCCCAGATAATAACTGCCTAGTTATGGTAATTTATAGCAAAGATGCAAATAAAGTGAAGAACATGGAAATTTCCTCCCACCCTTCAGAAACACAAACATAATCCACTCCATCTCTCAGTCCACCCATTCTCTTCCTCACAGCAACAGTGTGGCAGCTCCCTTTCCAGCATCCTCAACTACAGCTGGCTGAGCTGAGTTCTGAATGATGAAGACTTACAAGTTAAGAGAAAAGGGGTATTCCAGCTAGGTAGATAATATGTACAATGTAGAGCAAAGATGTAAAGGGAATCATCAGAAATTAGGATGGGGAGATGAATGCAGATAGGACATAATCTACGTTAGGTAGGTTGGGACCAAATTTGGAGAGCCTTTTCTGCCGTACTGAAGGAGTCTGATAGATACTTAAGGGATGACAAACCGCTGGCAGCCCATGAGCCTTCTGTGCTTAGGTGCTCAGACACTTCCTTCCCCTCCTATTACTATTTAGGTTGAAAAGGAAAGCTTGCCCTGCCTTTTCCATTTTATCCATATCCGTTTGTAGCATATTTCTATAATTCCTGATACTATGGTTCTCTGTATGTGAAATTGTGCTTTGGTATGAAGAAAAACCACAACTAATTCAAGTCTCTTTGGGTGGAACTTTTGAAAATACAAGTAGAAAAGTAAAATATCATTTAGGAGAAAAAATATATATATATATATCTGCCACTGAAGCTATGAGTGTTCTTCTGTTAAAAGGCATTTCATCTTATATGCAAAAGACACTTATCAGCATTAGTGGGCCATCTGAAATGAAGAAGAATAATTACAATTATACAAAGTTGTCTCAAGCCCCCTCCAAAATAGCCCAGTTGTCACATAGATTTATGTTTGGAATTTCGAGACTTGGTCAGGACCAAGTGAATAGAAGAAGGAGGAGCTGGGAGAGAAGGGGGACAGAGAGGGAGTGCGTGTGTTTAATTTAGAAAATTTTTAAGCTGGATTCACTTTATATACCAAAGCTGGATTTCAAATCAACTGAATTTCCAGATTGTTGTTAGGTTCCTTCAGTACTTCCTACTTCACTATAGCCAAGCTTTGGCTTCAAAGAAAATTGGCCTATAAAATTTTTACCACATTTTCTAGTCAAAAATGTGTGCTTCTGACACTGTCTGTTACTGGCCCTCTCCTTGAGAGACCAACAGAAATGCGGCAAAGTTGGTAGAAACTGGGAAACAGGCAAAGTAAAATCCTGTTAGCAAGTCTAGCAGGATGTGTTCTGTCCCTCTCGTGAGTGTTGGCTTCATTTTGTGGGAAGTACTGAGTGTTCTTTACAGTAAGTGTTTGTCATGTAACTCACTGAGATGGTGAGGAGAGAAGAAGATGTGGCTGCGACAGGATACCCTGAATGCAAGCTCTTTCACATTATTCGTTAAAATTGCCAGTCCTTCTCACTGCCTCTTAATACAAACGCATCATCATTGAGACTGGTGGAATGGCTGTCGGGCTTCATGAAATCTAGAGGTCTTCATATTCATCACTTTAATTTTACCATATAATTAAGTAATGATGGGCTGAAGCAAATGTATTTATAGCATACGTGAAAATCCTGGGGTAAAAATAGGATGCCAACAAATCTTCCCACATTCTAACTAACATTTGCTTGGTCTTAGGAGCACGGCATTCCTACTGACATGGGCTATGCAGTGGCCCCTCACCATTCAGGCGTCTATCCTGTACACGTTCAGCTATATGAAGCCTGGAAGAAGGTTTGGAATATTAGAATCACCAGCACTGAGGAATATCCACACCTGAAACCAGCTAGATACCGGAGGGGCTTCATCCACAAAAACATCATGGTGAGCATCTGTGGTATGGGTAGGGCACACCACATTCTGCCAGAAAGAAGCAAAGAGAAGAACAAAGTATTAAAAGCTTAACAGAGGGAAAGCTCCATGCAGCAGGAAACACAGTTTTCACATCCAAGCAAAGGATGTTTCAGTTATAGTCACTTTCTTTCAGTTCTTCAAACATAACTTTGAAGTGATATTTTACTGACACTACTGCTAATAAGCAGGCACTGATATTAAACCACTAAAGAGACATTACATCTAACTTGCAGATAATTTATAGAAGCCATCATTTCTTCAGTTACTTAGCATGTAAAACTAACACCCTCTCTCTATATATTAACCATGCCAAGCCAAACTGTCCTCTTTATCAATGTCAGACTCAAAAAAAAAAATAATAATAAGTATTTACAAGAAGCCACATGTCCTGCATAATCATTAACAAGTCATAATATAGAGTACAAATGAGAGATGATGTTAAGTCATTTATATCTGTTGTCAAATTCTCTCTGAAGTGTCTCTATTTGGTTTTGTGTTTTTACACTGGTGACAAATATATATTGTCAAAATATATTGTTACTTAATACTTTGTGAGGCCTCTCAAAGTAAGTAATTAGGAAAAAAATATAAATTTTTTCCCAAATCAGTAGATTTAAAGAGTACTGTGGTGTTAGGTGTAGGTCTCCTGATTTAGACACACGTCTAGACACACATTTAGATCACACCCATATTCTGATCATCTGGGTTTTGATGATCTGTCTACAAATCACTCATAAGACCTCAGATGAAACCTGTTATCTCCCCTTCATCCCAGCTATTGGTCCTGCTATCCTAATTCAGTGCAGCGATTTGAACATTGCCCTACCCACCCATGTGCAATCTAGTCTCTACATTCCATCAATAATTCCTTCATAATATTGTAATATTCACTACCTTTCTCGCAGCCTAATTCACTGCCTTGGCTCTTACTCATAAACCACAGGGCTGATTCCTATTTCATCTATTTACAACTTCTATCCACTCCCTACCACAGTCCATCCCATGGACGGTGCCAACCTTTAATCCTAAAATGCTGCCTTCATCTTGACCTTCCTAACCTATTCTTTCCAGTTGTTTCCACACCCTTTAACTTGCTCTGCAGGGACCTAAAAACAATTTAAACTAAGTCTACCTTTCTAGCTCCTGTTTTCCCATAGTTAGCACAGACTCCAGACAAAAAGATCTGCAGCAATGTCACTGTGTCCATGCCTTTGTCATCCTTTCAACCTTGAAAGACTTTCTGACCACTCCATTTATTCCTCAGTATCAAGTCCCATATCTTATATGATGTAAAGCACCTTGGTGTATGTCTAGCAGTTCAATACCTAGGTCCAGCCTACACTGGTCTTATTCTCCTCTGAATTCCCATAACATATCATCTTGTAACTCCACTGGGAACATAAAGATTTACCACATTTCAAGGTGTTTGTGCCCTAACCAGAGGCTCTGAGGCTCCAGTCCTATTGCGTTATAGGGCAGTTTTTCTCTTTATTCAGTAAGGAACTGATGGACAACCAAGACATTCTATCCTAATCCCTGGTTGTTAAATGTGACTCTCTGAAGAGAGCCAGAGACCTCAAAGCAATTAGATTGCAGACCTGATTATTTGCTTACTCTTTCTAATGGAGATACCCACTGGTAGAGACTCCCACCAATCCTCCCAGCAGCCCCATGGGTGGCATTTACCAGGAACACTTATTGGCAGTTGCTCTGGATTCAGGCCTTGCTTGTGCATGCATGCTCAGTCATATCTGACTCTTTGTGACCCTTTGGACTATTGCCCTCCAGGCTCCTCTGTCCATGGGATTTTTCGGGAAAGAATACTGGAGGGGGTTGCCATTTCCTCCTCTAGGAGATCCTCCTGACCCAGGGATTGAACCCATATCTCTTTCATTGCAGGCAGATTCTTTACCCACTGAGCCATCAGGGAAGCCCTAATTCAGGCCTTACATATAGGATATTTGCTTTAGGTCCATTAGCAGAGATTCTAGAAGAAGGCAATGGCACCCCACTCCAGTACTCTTGCCTGGAAAACCCCATGGACGGAGGAGCCTGGTAGGCTGCAGTTCATGGAGTGGCTAAGAGTTGGACACAACTGAGTGACTTCACTTCCACTTTTCACTTTTCATGCATTGGAGAAGGAAATGGCAACCCACTCCAGTGTTCTTGCCTGGAGAATCCCAGGGACAGGGGAGCCTGGTGGGCTGCCGTCTATGGGATCGCACAGAGTCGGACACAACTGAAGCGACTTAGCAGCAGCAGCAGTGGAGATTCTTGTGATTATGGTTTTCATAACCATCTCCTA
Source organism: Nanger dama (assembly GCA_917880005.1). Classification (NCBI taxonomy): domain Eukaryota; kingdom Metazoa; phylum Chordata; class Mammalia; order Artiodactyla; family Bovidae; genus Nanger; species Nanger dama. The sequence goes on from CAKJTW010000001.1 coordinate 100,693,276, forward strand.
GTTAGTTAGGGTCAGCAGCTATAAGGTTTCCAGGGGCTTATCAACATATGAGAGTTTGAATTTGATAGTGTTACACTCCCAGAAACAGTTCTAGAGAGATTGCCTAAAACCTCTCTTATTCCTTCTTTAACACAAGAGAGCTATTTCAGGAAACATGGCCAGTGTCCTGTAGCACTGAAATTAGGGAGCAAAGCAATGAGACGTGACCCTCCTACACGCTCATGGTCTCCTCAGCCTCCTTCGGTGGCCCGCTGACCATCCTAGGGCTCACAGTGACTCTCATCCTCTGGGGAAGCGTGATCCTCCCCACAGTTGCAAGGTAAAGCCTAACACTTCCTCTTCCCTCTGTTCAAATACAAATAATTTGAGAAATAAACAAGGCCCAAATATCTTTTCACTTCTGTCTCTCTCTATCGCATAGAATCAGCTAGATAATCAAGTCCCAAAGTTGGCTCTTTATGTTACCACAGTTTTTCAAGCAAGATATTCAAACTAAATGCTAAAAGTGACTCAGAATCATGCATATTTAAAATGTAAAATTAACCTGGCATTTAATTACATGTAGGCATTTCATTATTTAGCTTTGGAATAATTCTCTCTACCTCCCATACACTACCTCCCATACACTTTAAATCCTTCTTGAATATAAAGATATACCATTGTGTTCTCCCACCTGGACTTGCATAGAATTTTGAATTGGTATTTGTGAAATAACTGCTATTTCCAGGAAATTGTATTTCCATGAGTTATTAAAGAATATATTTGATTTGGTTAGAATATTTTGGCAGTTCTTTTTTGTTGTTGATTTTGTGTGTAACATTATGAGAATATATAATGCTTTTAAACATAAATATCATCAGAGCTAATACTCTGCAATTAAACTGAAGTTCTCTGAATGATCTCATCAAGATAAAATAGCTTCTAAGGATATAACTTGAACCAGTTTACCAAAATAAATAGGATATGTTCAGTTTTGATTTACACAGCAATATATAATATATTGATTGAGTTGAGAATCATGTTTTCTAAGAAAACTTTCAAGGACTAGATTGAAATTTATTATAATGCACATTCAAATGAAACAAAAAGAGCTAGTATATTTCTAGGGAATTGCAAAGCATGGGGAGACCTGTACAGTAATATTTTGACAACACTAACTGAACCAACTGTGCTTAAAGAATCAAGACAGAAAAAACTGGAGATTGATTACTTAGGACGATAAGCTGAAGACTTGCTTATTTAAAATTCTGTAAAACTTGTATCTCTCCTAAATATATTCATTTATTTTCTACCACTTCAAGTGAATAATGACAAATGCAGATCATAAAGAAGTCATTAAATAAAATTTAGCTAAAGATTATATCATCTTGCAGAGCTTTTGCTCACCCTTTTAAAATTATACTGCCATTTTACCAGGAAAGCTGTAAGAATTTGAAAAAAAAAATCCTTATCACAAATATGTGTAATTGAAATAAATAATGGCTTCTATATACCAAAGATAAAAAGAATACTTTTTACTAAGTGACTTTTTTATCATTTTGTTTGTGATACATTACAAAAATTGCTAACCAAATGCATAATCTCTTTCTTTCTTTTGGAATGGGCAGTCTTCAGACTTAGAATCGGTTTGTTGCTACAACCTACAGTGGTCCTGTCAGAGTAGAGCTGAAACTATGACTTGTGTCTCAAATATTTGTTCTAGTTTAAAATGTTATTTCCTAAGAATCATATTAAGTTACCAATTGACTTCATTTTCTAATGCATGTGTAGAATTTGATAGAAGTATTATCCTTAAATTTTTGCCATACTAGAATTACAATGTATAGCACAGGCAAATCCAATATGTTTTAAATTTCATTTTTACTTGTTTTATTTCATAAGATGCTGGAACATACTAGATTTCATAACAGAAGTAATGGCTTGAGATTTAAAATAGATAAGTGGCTAAAATAATTCAAAGTCTGTCTTAGTTTTCACATATTCTTCCACTGTCTTCAGTATTCCTCCTATAGTGATGTCATCCCCACTTTCCAGATTATGAAGGAATTGGGGGATGAAGGGTCTCAGAGATAAAGAATCCACCTGCAATGCAGGAGACTCGGGTTCGATCCCAGGGTTGGGAAGATCTCCTGGAGAAGGAATGGCAACCCATTTCGGTATTCTTGCCTGGGAAATCCGACGGACAAAGGAGCCTGGCAGGCTATAGTCTATGGGGTCTCAAGAGTTGGACATGACTTGGCAACTAAACCACCACAGTAAGGAGTTGAATAATGACACCAACTTTATCTTCCATGGGGGAAGAAGCTATGTCAGCATATTAATTGGTTGAAGGGAACTTTTTTCCTTACTTGTTCGTTCTTCCTTCAGGTTCTTCCAAGACAAACCTGTGGGCTTTTCACTCACACGATTTTCTATAAAGAATATCCAGGAGGTCCTAAAGAGCTGGACAAGAGTATCCAGGGAGGTGAACTTTTCTTCACTGTGGTCCTCAACCCAGTAAGTACTTTGAGCTTTTCTCCAAATAGATAATGAAAAGTGACAAAACAGATGAAAAATAGGGCAGGGTTTTGGTAGTTATCAGCCAAATCAATATGAAGTTTCAGTTATAAAACAGTAACTAATAACTAAATGGAACCACATTTAGTAATGGGGAAACTAATTCTTCAAGTAGTAATGAGATGAGGAACTTACAGAAGAACCAAGTAAGTGCTCTAGCAAACCCTTCTCTGCATTGGAAAGTAAGTGATCAGAATTAAGATATTCTTGCTTTTATGCAGAATAAAATTTTCACGTATGAAACTCTTCTGTTCCTAATGGGACCAGTTTTTCATTTAGGTGACTGTACCTCTATTTTTTCCTTAAAGTAAAAGTAGAAGTGAAATGGGAGAGGAATTAGATAAGCAAATATGGTCATTACTGGAACATTCACGTCAGATCTTGTTTTGCTGTCTCAGGCCAGGGCAGAGCAGCCTGTTTTGTTGGGCTACTACTATTCTTTCTCCTTTACTGCTTAATACCAAGGTGCCAGCTCCCAAAGGAACCATTTGTATTTATTTCTATTTGAGGCAAGTGTCATAGAGTTTATGAAAAATAACTAATTGAAGTAAGGTATATAAGAAAAAGAAGGGATTTTTATTTCCCTTCTGAAAATCACTGATATAAAATGTAAAGCTGTATTTATTTACAGTAAATTTGTCCCTAATGTCAGCAATATTCAAAAAAATTTTTAATGTAATTCTCCAAATGGGAAAAAAATTCTAAGAACTCTCTCTTGACCTTAATTTTACTGGTCTTGCAATCAAAATTGCAGATATTTTTCACTGTCTACTAGTATTCAATAGCTATCTATTTCTCAGCTCCTAGAAAATGAGATAAAAGTAAGTAAGGGCATCTTTGGGCAAAATCAGCGCATATATCCAAAAATCACTATAGTCTTAATTTGTATGGCATTTGGACTTTTGGAAGTTTATTAACCTTCCTACTAGCCAAAATATAAGTAATTCTGATTTATATACCAGAAATAACCTGGTTCTTCTATCTTCTTTACAAATAGAAGTCTCTTTGGAATCATTTCATATGGTTTTCTTCTTTTGTTTCCCTCAATTCAACCAAAAGAGTTAAACCAATGCCTGATTGTGAACTGAAAACTCAGTTAAAATATTCTTAATATGGTAACATTATCACCATAATTTTAAGACTCCTTAATCTATAATCTGTAAAATTCTAATGTTTTCCATTTCCTTTCATCAAAGAGCAGTAGGACTGTGAACGGGTAATCATTTGATTTTTTTTTAAACAACTGTTGCTTTGGCACTTAAGAAATTCTTAGTAGTATTGTAATTTAGAACTTTCTAAACCAAATTAGTGTGTTTAACATAGAAGAATTCAAAACTAGATCCTTCATGACCAATTGTTGTTGTTGTTCAGTTGCTAAGTCGTGTCTGACTCTTTGTGACCCCATGAACTGCAGCATGCCAGGTTTTCCTATCTTTCACTATCTCCCAGAGCTTGCTCAAACTCATGTCCATTGAGCTGGTGATGCCATCCAACCATCTCATCCTCTGTCACCCCCTTCTCCTCTTGCCTTCAATCTTTCCCAGTATCAGGGTCTTTTCCAATGAGTCAGCTCTTCACAGCAGGTGGTCAAAGTATAGAGCTTTGGCTTCAGCACTAGTCCTTCAAATGAATATTCAAGGATGATTTCCTTGAGGATTGACTGGTTTGATCTCCATGCAGTCCAAGGGACTCTCAAGAGTTTTCTCCAACACCACAATTCGAAAGCATCAATTCTCTAGTACTCAGCCTTCTTTATGGTCCAGTTCTCACATCCACATGTGACTACTGGAAAAACCATAGCTCTGACTATTATAGACTTTTGTCAGCAAAGTGATGTCTCCACTTTTTAATACACTGTCTAGATTTGTCATAGCTTTTCTTCCAAGGAGAAGTGTCTTTTAATTTCATGGCTTCAGTCACTGTCCACAGTGATTTTGGAGTACAGGAAAATAAAATCTGTCACTGTTTCCACTTTTTTCCCATCAATTTGCCATGAAGTGATGGGACCAGATGCCATGATCCTCATTTTTTGAATGTTAAGCTTTAAGCCAGGTTTTTCACTCTCCTCTTTCACCCTCATCAAGAGGCTCTTTAGTTCCTCTTTGCTTTCTGCCATTAAGGTTGTATCTGCAAATCTGAGATTGCTGATATTTCTCCAAGAGATCTTCATTCCAGCTTGGGATTCATCCAGCCCAACATTTCACCTGATGTACTCTGTAAATAGGCAGGGTGATAAGATACAGCCTTGATGTACCTGATGTCCCAATTTGGAACCACTCCATTATTCCATGTCCAGTTCAAGCTGTTGCTTCTTGACCTGAATACAGGTTTCTAAAGGAGGCAGGTAAGGTGGTCTGGTATTCCCATCTCTTTAAGAATTTTCCACAGTTTGTTGTGATCCACACAGTCTAAGGCTTTAGTCAATGAGGCAGATTTTTTTTTAATTTCCTTGCTTTTTCTATGATCCAGCCAATGTTGGCATTTGATTTCTGGTTCCTCTGCCTTTTCCAAATTCAGCTTATACATCTGGAAGTTCTCGGTTCATATACTGTTGAAGCCTAGCGTGAAGGATATTGAGCATTACCTTGCTAGCATGTGAAATAAGCACAACTGTATAGTAGTTTGAACATTCTCTGGCATTTCCTTTGGGATTGAAATGAAAACGGACCTTTTCCAGTCCTGTGGCCACTGCTGAGTTTTCCAAATTTGCTACCATATTGACAGCAGTACTTTAACAGCATCATATTTTAGGATTTTTAAATAGCTCAGCTGGAATTCCATCACCTCCACTAGCTTTGTTCATAGTAAGGCTTCCTAAGGCCTACTAGGCTTCACCCTCCAAGATGTCTGGCTGTAGGAGAGTGACCACATCATGGTGGTTATCTGGGTCATCAAGACCTTTTTCGTATAGTTATTCTGTGTATTCTTGCCACTTCTTCTTAATCTCTTCTACTTCTGTTAGGTCTTTGCCATTTCTGTCCTTCATTGTGCCCATCTTTGTATGAAATGTTCTCTTGGTATCTCCAGTTTCCTTGAAGAGATCTTGAGTCTTTCCCATTTTATTGTTTCCTCTATTTCTTTGCATTGGTCATGTCCAGTATATTTACAATTATTTTTTTTTTTACTAATTAAAACCATATTATCTTAACTGAAAAACCATCTCATAGTAAAGCTTATGTTAATCTTGAATACTAATTTGGACTAAACTAACTGAACAAACCCTTCAAATGTTTAGCAAAGTGTGCTACTTTTCAGGCCTTTAGCAATAACCTTTGTCAAATTTGTCTTGCTGAGGAGATTCACAGGGAATAACAGGAGAAAAAACTTCCCCAAACTTGTTCTTTTCTGATTCAGAAAACCTTCAGTAGACAATTACTTTCAGATAAATCTTGGGATTCAAAATAAATGACAGACCTCGTTAGATACCAAAATATATTCAAGGAATCCAAATTAACTTCATCTGGCACGCAAACTCCAATTTTTGGAAGCAACTGTAGTTCCCTAGAGACTTGTGGTTAAGAAGCGCACTTCTAGACTCAGCCCACGTCTTAGCCAAGGAAAGACTACTATCATTAGTTAGTGAAGTCTGCCTTGCAGAACAGAGTGAGGAGTGTTTCCCACGGCCTGTTTCCCATGAATTCTCCATCCCAAAATAAAATGTCTGGATAAAGTTTGTGTTAAAATTAAGAAAGGTCCTACTGTATAACACATGGAACTCTGCTCAGTGTTATGTGGCAGCCTGGATATGGAAGGGGAGTCTGGGGGAGAAGGGATACATGTATATGTATGGCTGAGTCCCTTTGCTGTTCACCTGAAACTATCACAACATTGTTAACTGGCTATACCCCAATACAAAATAAAGAGTTTTTAAAAAAGAAAAGAAAATGACAGGTCCAGGTACAAGTAGGCATGCTAGTAATTTAGCACATGACACTTTTTAAGGACTGAATGAGAATGAGAAAATCTGATAGAATCAAGTAGTTATTAGCTATAGGAAAGAAAAAAAATTTTAATTATACCAGATTTGAAAGATAGTAATTATGAGCTTCAGTGATACTCCAGACCTTGGTAAGAAGTAGTATTTCATATGTGAATGAATGAAATTTAATGTCCAACAATGGGGTAGGGGTACTACAAGAGCAAATTATGTTCCCCCATAATGGAATACATTCAGCCATTAAAAAATACATTGTATAATAATTTTTAATGATATAGAAAATCTTTATATTTAAAGAAAAAAGTAAGTTATTGGAAAACTAGATGTGAGCATGCAAATAAACTAGAATGAATTCAGCAGAATGTTAACAATGGTTGCCCTAGATCATAAGATTAAAGATGATTTTTGTTCATTTGCCTAATTTTTATAAGTCTACATTGAACATGTATACTCTTAAAACCAGCACACACACATAAAATGTTACGTTAAAGACAATAATAATAAAGAATTATGTAACACTAACAGTGAAGGATATAAAATGTAATTATTTATTTAGTGATATATTCGAGGGAGAATTAGTATTTACTCATTCCAGTTGTTTCTTATCTGTCCTATATGTCACCTAACACCTGCCTCCCTACACAGTTATTTGTGTACATATATAGCACCTTTTCTCCTATATGAGGGGACATTCTTGCAGAATGATCTATGTGTGTTTCATTTTTGTGCTTCCCCTGGTATCTGGATTAATGTTTTAAATCTAGTAAGAGGTCACTAAATGTTTTCTAAGTGATTAACTAAACACAAGAATAGCTATGTTTTAGGGGCATTGCTTGACTTAGGGGCATATCCAAATGTGAGTAACAGTAAGCCTGGTTTTAATGTAACTACATTCTAGCAGATTCTCTGCTTTCAAGAGAAAGAAATTCAGGATCCAGGAAATTTTTTATGGAGCCCTAAATGTTTGGCAGGTTTTTACAAGTGATGATGAATTAGCCTGACGTGGAACAATGGATAATTAAAGCTGGAAAGAATCACAAAATTCCTTGACTTGATCACCCAATTTTAGACTCAAGGTCACACATGTGTTTTTCTGAAGTGAACCTCAGCCTTTGTGACTCTGGGTTCGGTGCTTCCACCACTGCAACACGCTGCTTCTGCACTCCTGGGTAAACTGGCCTTAATGTGATGCACGTCACCTCTTAATAGGACTCAGTTACCTGGTACCAGGAAAATGTATGAATGGCTTAAAATTTCTGGCCATTATCTAGAAAAACCAACCCATTTTTTGAGTGAAAAACAAAAAATAAGTGCTTTTGAAAAAAGCTATAATAAGCAGTTATAGCTAAGGAAAAATGTCAATGTGCTTTTAAAGAACTATGAATAATAAACTATATATTTTTGTCTTAAAACAATAAATCTTATTGATATTACATATGACAAAAAATTAAAACAATTCTTGTTCTATTAAATTTAGACTTTTAAATTTGCAAAGCCAAAAGACACTTTATTTCATTTGTTTCCTTCTTTCCATATTAGCCCTATTTTTCTATCAGTGTTCTTCATAACTAACTAGTATTATATAATTACTTGCCACTGTGAAATTAAGAATAGTGCCAGAAACCATGGTCAAATCTTTTGATTCTACAGTTAAGAAAATAGGAATATCATAAATTCTCAACTCATTGAAATAGATATTTTTAAGAAATTAGATATTAAGAAATGAATATTATGTTATTCTTTGTTTAATCCTTTCATAGTTTCACATGACTTATAGGATAAACAAACAAAAAATCTTTAACTTGAAAAAATTAAGCCTGGCTCCTACACACATTTATGGTTTCTTTTTTCAATAATCTCATATATCCACCTTTCACTCCATGCATACAGAAGAATTTGTAGTTCCCTACTGTACCCACTCCAGTGTTCTTGCCTGGAGAATCCCAGGGACAGGGGAACCTGGTGGGCTGCCGTCTCTGGGGTCGCACAGAGTCGGACACGACTGAAGCGACTTAGCAGCAGCAACAGCATACAGAACCTGTTATCTCATTCTGTGCCTGCAAGTGCCTCTACCTCAGGCTGACATACCTTCCAGAAAATCTGAACTTATTTATCATCTTTTTATATAAAAATTCCCCCAACTCTCCAGTTTCTCGTCTGTGTTTTTATAGAACATGGAATAACTGTAGCATAACTTGCCCCCAATACTGTAATCAATTATCTTTCTCATCCAATAGTTTGTGCATTACTTAATAGAAAGCATCATGTTTTATTCTATATTTAATAGATATATTGCAAAATTTTGTTGCATAGCATATTCAAAAGCAGAGACGTTACTTTGCCAACTAAGGTCCATCTAGTCAAAGCTATGGTTTTTCCAATAGTCATGTATGGATGTGAGAGCTGGACTGTGAAGCTGAGCACCGAATAATTGATGCTTTTGAACTGTGGTGTTGGAGAAGACTCTTGAGAGTCCCTTGGACTGCAAGGAGATCCAGCCAGTCCATTCTGAAGGAGATCAGCCCTGGGATTTCTTTGGAAGGAATGATGCTAAAGCTGAAACTCCAGTATTTTGGCCACCTCATGCAAAGAGTTGACTCATTGGAAAAGACTATGATGCTGGGAGGGATTGGGGGCAGGAGGAGAAGGGGACAACAGAGGATGAGATGGCGGGATGGCATCACTGACTCAATGGACATGAATCTGAGTGAACTCCGGGAGTTGGTGATGGACAGGGAGGCCTGGCGTGCTGCAATTCATGGGGTCGCAAAGAGTCGGACACAACTGAGCAACTGAACTGAACTGGACTGAACTGAGACTCAGTGAATGACAGTAGATTAACATTCACGCATATATGTATACTGTCTTTGAATCTGAAGAAAAATCTAGGTGCCTTGGAAATACCCACTCACAGAATTCATTTGACTCAAGAGTTTGCGTTACTGTGCTTTCATTTCTCCCAGCACGCCATTCAGGGGTATCCTTGTGAAAGCCATTAACATTATGAAAGGACTTCCCTTATGGATGAGCTGGTAAAGAATCTGCCTGCAATGCAGGAGACCTGGGTTTGATCCCTGGGTTGGGAAGATCCCCAGGAGAAGGGAAAGGCTACTCACTCCAGTATTCTGGCCTAGAGAATTATATACAGTCCATGGAGTTGTATACAATGCTCAAACCACCACACAAGTGCACTCATCTCAATGCTAGCAAAGTAATACTCAAAATTCTCCAAGCCAGGCTTCAGAGATACGTGAACTGTGAACTTCCAGATGTTCAAACTGGTTTTAGAAAAGGCAGAGGAACCAGAGATCAAATTGCCAACATCTGCTGGATCATTGAAAAAGCAAGAGAGTTCCAGAAAAACATCTATTTCTGCTTTATTGGCTATGCCAAAGCCTTTGACTGTGTGTATCACAATAAATTGGAAAATTCTGAAAGAGATGGGAATACCAGACCACCTGACCTGCCTCTTGAGAAATCGATATGCAGATCAGGAAGCAACAGTTAGAACAGACATGAAACAACAGATAGGTTCCAAATAGGAAGATGAATATGTCAAGGCTGTATTTTTGTCACTGTGCTTATTTAACTTATATGCAGAGTACATCATGAGAAATGCTGGGCTGGAAGAAGCACAAGTTGGAATCAAGATTGCCAGGAGAAATATCAATAACCTCAGATATGCAGATGACACCACCCTTATGGCAGAAAGTGAAGAAGAACTAAAGAGCCTGTTGATGAAAGTGAAAGAGGAGAGTGAAAAAGTTGGCTTAAAGCTCAACATTCAGAACACTAAGATCATGGCATCCGATCCCATCACTTTATGGCAAATAGAAGGAGAAACAGTAGAAACATTGTCAGACTTTATTTTCTTGGGCTCCCAAATCACTGCAGGTGGTGACTGCAGCCATGAAATTAAAAGATGCTTACTCCTTGGAAGAAAAATTATGACCCATGTAAAGAGCATATTAAAAAGCAGAGACATTACTTTGTCAACAAAGGTCCGTCTAGTCAAGGCTATGGTTTTTCCAGTAGTCATGTGTGGATGTGAGAGCCTGACTGTAAAGAAAGCTGAATGCCAAAGAATTGATGCTTTTGAACTGTGGTGTTGAAGAAGATTCTTGAGAGTCCCTTGGACAGCAAGGAGATCCAACCAGTCCATCCTAAAGGAAATCAGTCCTCAATATTCATTGTAAGGACTGATGCTGAAGCTGAAACTCCAATATTTTGGCCACCTGATGCAAAGAACTGATTCATTTGAAAAGACTGTGACGCTGGGAAAGATTGAAGGCAGGAGGAGAAGGAGATAGCAGAGGATGAGATGGCTGGATGGCATCACCGACTCGATGGATATGGGTTTGAGTGAGCTCCGGGAGCTGGTGATGGACAGGCTGATGGGTTGGTGATGCGGCCTGGACTGCTGCAGTCCATGGGGTCGCAAAGAGTCAGACACAACTGAGAGACTGAACTGAACGGAACTTTATGAAAAGATGGTCAGTTTCATGCACAGGAAGAAAAATCCAAGGTTAAAGATACTGAGATACCATTTCTTATCCACCATATTGTCAAAAATTCAAAAGACTGATAAAATATTCTGTTAACAAGGCTGTGGGAAAACAGATACTCTCATACATCATAGTGGTGCAAAGTGGTGCAACCTCTAAGGAGAGAATGTGAAATGTTACAGCCACTATGGAAAACAGAGTGGAGTTTCCTGAAAAGTTTTAAAATAGGACTACCATATGTAGGACTACCATATGGTCCAGTCTGGAGAAGGGTATGGCAACTTGCTCCAGTATGCTTGCCTGGAGAATCCATGGACAGAGGAGCCTGGTGGGCTACAGTTCATAGGGTCACAAAGAGTCAGACATGACTGGAATGATTTAGCACACATATGATCCAGCATTTTTACTTTTGGATTATTTGTCCAGAAGAACTGAAAAAGAGATCCTAAAGAGATACTGGCTGTCTAATGTTCACTGCAGCATTGTTTGCAATAGACAAGAAATGTTCTTTGACAGATGAATGAATAAAGAAAATATGGTATATATGCACAGTGGAATATTATTCAGCCTTGAAAAGGAATAAAATCCTATCATAGGCTACAATGATACTTGAGGACGGTATATGCTAAGTGAAATAAGCCAGTCACAAAAAGACAAATACTGCATAAATCTATTTCTTGAGGTGTCTAAGGTAGTCAGACTCATAGAAACAAAGTAGAATGGTGGCTGCCAGGGTCTAGAGGGAGAAGATGGAGAGTTGCTCTTCAGTGGGTATGGAGTTCTAGCTATGCAAGGTGAGAAGTTCTAGACATCTGCTGTACAACCATGTGTACATACTATACTGTACATTAAGTAATTTGGTAAGAGGGTAGATTTCATGTTTTTTACCATATTTTTCTAAAAGTGAAAGAACTTTAAAAGATACCTTTTTATCTTTCTGACAGTACATTTTTAAGGGGACAGTTGGATTTTTAGTCTCTTCGTATCCCCCAGAATTTGTGATTTTTTTAATTTTTTTTTTTATTATATATATATGTATATGTATATGTATATATATATTTACTTACAATACTGTATTGGTTTTGCCATATTTCAACATGAATCTGCCACAGGTATACACATACTCCCAATCCTGAACCCCCCTCCCACCTCCCTCCCCGTACCATCCCTCTGGGTCATTCCAGGGCACCAGCCCCAAGCATCCTGTATCCTGCATCGAACCTAGACTGGCGATTCATTTCTTATATGATATTATACATGTTTCAATGCCATTCTCCCAAATCATCCCACCCTCTCCCTCTCCCACAGAGTCCAAAATACTGTTCTATACCTCTGTGTCTCTTTTGCTGTCTCACATACAGGGTTATCGTTACCATCTTTCTAAATTCCATATATATGCATTAGTGTACTGTATTGGTGTTTTTCTTTCTGGCTTACTTCACTCTATATAACCGGCTCCAGTTTCATCCACGTCATTAGAACTGCTGGGATGACCCAGGGAGATGGTATAGGGAGGGAGGTTCAGGATTGGGAACTCATGTATACCTGTGGCGGATTCATGTTGATGTATGGCAAAACCAATACAGTATTGTAAAGTAAAATAAAGTAAAAAAAAAAAAAAAAAAACAGAAAAAATATAATTGATAATTTAATAAATTAAAATGTAATAAAAATTTTAAGTCACAAATCTAATAAATGAATTCTAAAAACCAAAAAAAAAAAAAAATGGGCTGAAGAACTAAATAGATATTTCTTCAAAGAAGACATACAGATGGCTAACAAGCACATGAAAAGATGCTCAACATCACTCTTATCAGAGAAATGCAAATCAAAACCACAATGAGGTACCAATTTAACACCAGTCAGAACAGCTGTGATCCAAAAGTCTACAAGCAATAAATGCTGGAGAGGGTGTGGAGAAAAGGGAACCCTCTTACACTGTTGGTGGGAATGCAAACTAGTACAGCCACTATGGAAAACAGTGTGGAGATTCCTTAAAAAACTGGAAATAGAACTGCCTTATGACCCAGCCATCCCACTGCTGGGCATACACACTGAGGAAACCAGAATTGAAAGAGACACATGTACCCCAATGTTCATCACAGCACTGTTTATAATAGCCAGGACATGGAAGCAACCTAGATGTCCATCAGCAGATGAATGGATAAGAAAGCTGTGGTACATATACAAAATGGAGTATTACTCAGACATTGAAAAAGAATATATTTGATTTTTTTAATATTTTTATTTATTTATTTATTTATTTGGCTGTGATGCATCTTAATTGTGGCATGTGGGATCCTTAGTTTTAGCATGCAGACTCTTAGTTGCAGCATGTAGGATCCTGATCCCCAACAAGGGATTCAACTCATACCCCTGCATTGGAAGCATGGAGTCCAAGACACTGGACCACCAGAGAAATCCCTTAACAGTACATTTTAACCATGAATTTAATCATGTAAAAACAATCTCACAAGTCTAAAATCTGGTATATTATATAAAACAAATGTTCTGGAGTTTTCAAAAAAAATATTATGTTTGAAAAAATTAAAGAAGAAGGATCATTCTAGTTTAAAACAATCTAAAAGATATAATCTGTGCTGTGCTTAGTCTCTCAGTCATGTCTGACTCTTTGCAACCCCATGGACTATAGCCTGCCAAGCTCCTCTGTCCATGGGGATTTTCTAGGCAAGAATACTGGAGTGGGTTGCCATGTCTTTCTCCAGGGGATTTTCCCAACCCAGGGATCAAACCCAGGTCTCCTGCATTGCAGACGGATTCTTTACCATCTGAGGAAGCCCAAAAGACATAATAACCTAATACAATTTTTAAACCTTAAGCCTTCATTCAATCCTGAATATTTAAATTATATATATATCTATAAAAGTTATTTTTCTTGTTATTACTTCTGTGTAACAAAGTGTCCCCAAAACACAATGGCTTAAAAGAAAACAGTAATTGTTTTGTCATGACTCATGGTTTCTATCGGTCAGAATTCAGGAAGGGCTGCACACGGTGACGATTCTGGTCTCCAGTGTCTCTTGAGGCTGCAGTCAGATGATGACTAGAGTTGAAAACTTGGCGGCTGGAATGGCTGCTAGCTGGCAGGGCATCTCCTCACTCTCTGGGGGCTCTTTTCTTGCTGTTCATTTGTTTTTAATTAATTTTTAAGTTTTAATTGGACGATAATTATTTTACAGTATCGCAATGGTTTCTTCCGTACATCACCGTGAACTGGCCGTCAGTATGCATGTGCCCCTCTGTCCTGAACCCAGCCTCCCACCTCTCTCTCCCCCACTCCCCTCTAGGTTGTCCCAGAGCACCGGCTTTGGGTGCCCTCCTTCATGCATCAAACTTGAACTCGCGCTGGTTACCTGTTTCACATATGATAATGTATATGTTTGATGCTATTCTCTCCAATCATCCCACCCTCTCCTTTGTGACCTCTCCCCCAGGCTTCTAGGGGCTTCCTCACAGCAAGAAGCCCTCAGGCACTCACACAGAACTCATCAAGTGTCAGGATGACCAAGGCGGAAGCAGAACTGCCTGGGGTCCAGAAGCCACAGCAGCATGTCTGCTCACATGCCACGTGCCAGCATTCAGAGGGAGGAGAATTTGATTCCACCTCTCCTCAAGGGAGTGACAGAGGTTTAGAAGAGAGAGAAGCTGGTGGGGCAGGGGGCATCTTTGGAAAATATGATTTATCACAGACAACTATGGAACAAATAGAGCAGTTTAAATTGGAACTGGATAACAGATGATATTTAATTAATTATATCTTCTTAGACATGATTATATTTGATTTTATAGTGTTCTTAGATGATGCATGCTAAGGATTTAGTGGCAGTGTTTTACTATCTGCAACTTATTTCCAAGTGATTTAGCAAAATAACAGGTACATTTAAGAGAGAAACAAAGAAAATCCAAAGCAAATGGAGTGAAATGAAACCAGCTGGAGAATAGGTAAAAGATATACAGATGTTCATTGTCCTAATTTTTTGCTTTTCTATAGGTTTATAACATGCTCCTCAAGTAACTGAGTAGGAAATAATGTAAGTCAGGTCATATTATGTCTCTGCTCACATCTTCCAGACCTCTTTCTTCAGTGTAGAAGCCTGACTCCTTACCATGACCTACAGGACCCTGTGGGAACTGAACCCTTACCTCCCTAATACTATCTCCAGGCAGAGGGAGCAGCAAGTACAAAGACCCCATAAGTGTGCTTGGTGTGTTTTAGGAACAGCAGGTAGTTTACAATATTCTATTTTAATTGCTGCCTCTCAAGCATCTTCTCCATAAACCTCTGTGTACACATCTCAGAGAGCGTCCCATGTGACGTGAAGCCTCGGTGCCCTTCCTATTCACTCTTTTCTTGGTTATAGGAACTTCAGCTTTAGAACTCAGTCAAAGCCAGATCAATTCTCACTGTACCCCAAAATGCCTGAAAATTCTGTTTAGGAAAGGAAAATCAGAGCTAGCCAGGATAATGAAGAAAGTTCTGTTACGTTCAAATTAGAATTTCACTTATTTGATATTCCCTGCAGGATGCTTGGTACTGTTTCAATCTTACCTCCAAGGCATATTGTATGTATTATAACAGCTTTAGAGTGTCTCAGCGCTCCCTGTAGTAACCAGTAGGATCTTAACAAGGTTTCATTTTGCGAGGTTTAATGCACTGCCTTTCTCCGCGGCTGCCTTCCACTAACGCTCAGTGTTCTATTGGAGCTCGCTTGCCTGAGGGCCCAGAGCGTTGTGCTGCCTACTGCAGGCCTCGGTGGTGTCCTGTCTTGGATGGAGGCCCCCACAGGAGCCACATTGTCATTGCGTATATTTGCTCCTGAGGTTTTGGTCTTGGGTCTCAGCAGAATTGTGGTTCTTTCTGAAGGTCATATGATACTGTCTTCAGGGGAGGTATCAGTCCCACAGATAATTGGGCCTTTTGATTTCCAAGATGAGGAGGTTGGCCACATCTTTCCTTCCAAACCAGTGAACCTATGGTCAGTAGGGCTTGTGGATAAACTCAGTGTGTCGGGAACTCAGCAACATAATAACAACATCACAGGTCTCTCTTATTAGAAGTTAGATATTTAACAGATATTAGAAGTCAGGGTTCAAAAGTGTTACCAGGCCATCTGAGTGCTCACTGCATTGGCATCAGTAAAGTGAGCGAACCCAGGTGAGATTGCTAACCTGGGTGAAAAATGCTAAGACTCATCTGGAGAAAACAGGACAGGGAAATGCCAGGGAGGCTTGACTAGGTGTCCTCTGTACTAAAATTATAATTCTGAGATTGCCATTTTCCAGTTTGGCAAAAGCCTTTAAAAGAAATCTTCCTATCCTTTAACACTATAATTCCACTCCTGGGAATCTATTCTAGATTTTTTTAAGTGCTAATTGTAATAAGAAAAGACAATGGAAATAAATGATGTCCAACTGAAAGGAAATGCATACATAATGTCCACTTAGGCTATTATGCAGATTTAAACATTTGTGTATACAAATAATTTGGCAATAATATGAGAAGTTAAGATATGTATATTTATGTTAGTTGCTCAGTCATGTCTGACTCTGCAGCCCCATGCACACATCAGGCTTCTCTGTCCATGGAATTCTCCAGGAAAGAATACTGGAGTAGATTGCCATTCCCTTCTCTAGGGTATCTTCCCAACACAGGGATCAAACCTACACTGCAGGCAGATTCTTTACCATCTGAGCCACCAGGGCAGCCCTATATTATGTATAACTAGGATTCAAAATTATATATAATGTATCAGAATCTCGCTTTTAAAAACTATAGATAAAAGTACTGAAAAGAAATGGATCTTTGGACATTGAAATTTGGGACTTTTTCCTTTCTACTTTTCTGTATTTTACAATTTTTCTTTTAATGAGTTTCCATTATCTTTTTTAACAGACAAAGCACTGACTTTTAAAATACTAACACTAGAGTTTCTGTTAACAAAAAATGATCAAATCAGTCCAACTATGAATTACCATTTATAGAAATTATTTAAGTCAAGGTATTGTACTAGGGGATTTGGTTCAACAATACTTTTTGAGCATCTAAAGTCTCTTTTTCTTCAAATTTCAAAATATTAACACCTTGTAAAATTCCATAGGATAAGTGGTGAAACAATAATATTTCTGTAATTCTGCTTTTTCCCTGTCACAACTATATGGACTGCAACAAGAACAAGGCGATAAGCCAGAAGGGCCCCTGAGCA
This sequence comes from Nanger dama, assembly GCA_917880005.1. NCBI lineage: Eukaryota > Metazoa > Chordata > Mammalia > Artiodactyla > Bovidae > Nanger > Nanger dama. The sequence goes on from CAKJTW010000001.1 coordinate 100,710,498, forward strand.
GGAGAGAAAGAGACAAAGGGAACCTGTTGATACCTTTTGCCAGGCCATGGGCACCATGCTTGTTGTGAAGGTGAGAGTGTTAGTCATTCAGTCCTGTCTGACTCTGCGAGCTCATGGACTGTAGCCTGCCAGGCTTCACTGTCCATTCTTGCCTGAATTCTCCAGGCAAGAATACCGGAGTGGATTGCCAGGCTCTTCTGGAGGGGCCCTTCCTGACCCAGGGATCAGACCTGTCTCCTGCGTCGTAGATGGATTCTTTACCATCTGAGCCACCAGGGAAGCCCGCACTTGTCATAAGGGACTCTATTTCATTCCAGCAGCAATTCCATGAGGCTCTGTGTATATTAACTTATTCCGTCTCAACAGCAATTCTATGAGGCACATCATAGATGAGGAGACTGGGGATCAAAGAGATTCCCTAATTTGACCGAAGAGAAACAGTAAGAGAAAAGTCCTCATTCTTTCTCTGTCATTGTGCTTTAGTGGATAGACCATCCCTGGCCCACATTCAGAGTCTTGAAGAGCATCATTTTAAAACAGAATTAAGCCACACCGCTTAGTCTGGTTTCTCATCCTAAGGGACATACTATGCACAAACATGAGAGAAAGAGTGATAGAGCAATGGGAGTGGGAAATAAAAGTGGAGAAAGAAAGTAGGAACTCACCCCCTTGCAAAAAACACCTATAAAAAGCACCCAAGAACTCAAAAAGCACAGCTATGCAGTAGAATAGAATGGTTTTCTGACAAAACATACAACTCTATGCAAAGCTGAGATAATTGGTATATTCAATACTTTATTTTTCATATACTCTGTGATATAGGAGGAATGTAGTACCTGAAAGCTATTCTGCACAAAGATCATCCTAACTCTTCCCCAAGGGCTCTGAATGGATGAGGTGTTTGTTTTGTTATACTTAAGAATCCAGTAGAAGACTTACAAACATGAGGCGATTACTAAACTGAGGGCCCTCAGAAATATGCAATATCCAAACTCAGAGCTTGTTTTTGTCTAAGTGAAAGCCAAGAACAGACTTAACAGCTACTTAGTTATTGATACGCCTTGAACTTTTTCGCTAGAACAATGCAAAAGTGGAATTGAAACATCAACCGAAGCTTTGTGTGTTACTGTGGCTTCAGTTGAGCGCAGCACTTCGTATGCACACAGTTTCTGTGGTTTACCTTCAGGCTGTTCTCTGCGGTCTTCCCATAAGAGGGACGCGCCAGCAGCACAGCGCTGCTTCCTGTGTGGGCTGGAAACTGTTAACTGCGACGTTTGGAGATCGTCTCCGAGAGTTCTCTGCCATATGTTAAACTAAACTCGATACGAAAAATCATATCAGTTTCCAGTTTCCCAGAGCATGAAAGAGGAGAAAAAAGAGCTCAAGCTTTATAAATATAAAAAGCATCTGTCTGCACAGGAAATTCTACTCTGTTATTTTGCAAATGATCCCTACTTATATTTACAAGAGAAATCAGATCTGATGAAGCATATAGGAAGTAACGCACCATTTTGTTCAGAATTTTTAAATATATATTTATAACTTGGAATGGCTGGCTGGACTGTGAACTAACCAGCACTGAACAGAGCTCTCAGCAGCGCTGCCCAGCATGCTCTTAAGCATTTATGCTTCCGAGTGAAAGGAGATGGAATATTTTGATAACTTAAACATTTCTATCAGATGTCATTTTTGTTTAAATGCTCCCACCACTCTTCCCAATTCAGGAAGAGCATTCACAAAATGTTTGGCACAATTTTCGTTCTAATTTTTTACTTCTCCTGGACTCTCTGAGCCTTGAAAGAATTCTCAACCAGTTGCAGATATCCTTGAGTTCATCTTCAGTAGCCTTCTTGAGAATCCCTTTCTGTGACTTCCTTTCCACTTGCCTCCACATTGTCACCTCTGGTTTTGTCATTTCTTCTGCTCTGACCCACCATTCCCTCATAAGACTGACAGCTGAAACCTGTAACTAGAACCCTGACCATTCGTCAAGTCTACAGAGAACTTCACGTTGCCTTTATAATACTCCCTATCTTACCAGCAGGCCTTTCCGGGTGTATATGGCTCTACACCCACTGACTCACTTCATCAATTCAGTGCTCCAACACTGAGGCTTGATTTCAGACTGTTTTCTTGCCTCACAGAGAGTACTCAAAGACTTCCACCAAAATATTGGTGCCTTCCTGCCTCTTTTTTAATCTGAAAGCCTATCCATGTCAGTTTTACCAACTGAACTCTCTTTAACCATGAAACCATAAACATTTTCTTCCATTTTTTTCTTTTCCCTATCTTTATCATGCCTCTTTTGACTCATTTGTTCATTCTTTTACTAACTTAAGGCTCCTCTTGCTCTAGGTACCATTCATTTCCCTTCTTTTTCCAGTATCATTTATTGTTAATTATTACTCATCCATCACCAAGTTTTGCCCACTTTTAGTACTTGCTCTTGTTTATAAGTTGCTGTCTCTTCTACTAAGCTTTCACTTGCAGTTTCATAAACCAGCAGGCCCCAGCCTTTTTGGCATCGGGGGCCAGTTTTGTGGCAGTTTTTCCACAGAGCAGGCTGGGGGTGGGCGGTGTTTGGTTTTGGTTTCACTCGCCTCCTGCTATGCAGCCCAGTCCCTAACTGACCACTGGCCAGTGCTGGCCCATGGCCCGATGGTTGGGGCCCCTGCCCTAAATTATGCTGAAAAAATATATTAATCTCTCAGTGTAGTCCTGATAATCTAGTCTGAAGATGAAAAAATAGCACCACTTCCTCCACAAGAGTCAGAAGGAGGGCACTCATGGTGCATCAATAATTTTTATTAAAGAGAAATTTCTAATTTTCTAACTCCCCCAACCACTTCACTATCTGTCTCTTTCATATCCTATTCTATGTCCACCTGAAAAGAGTGTACTGTAATTCAGTTCAATTCTGATGTTAACTGCTTGTATTAGCATCAGACTCCACAGGTTTAAGGGCCAGGTTCCCAAGAAAACTGCCTTTACCTCAGATGCAAGCCCCAAGTGGCTGAGGGATCCCCCAGGTCTCCTGGTTACAAATTCAAGCTTTCCCCCTATCCCCTCAGGTTGCACAAGCTGCTAAAATGGCCCACAGACCTCAGGAAAGCACTGCCATCATGATTCCAGTTTTATTATACAGGATACACAGAGCGCAGGACCTGGGGAAGAACACAGTGCTTCTCTGCCACTCATGGTGAGGTCAGGGCACGTCAGTGTGTTCACCAGCCGAGAGGCACCACTGGCCTTCAGCGTCCAGGGTTTTCACTGGGATTCCATTACATGTTTGATTAAATCACTGGCCAAATGCAAACTTAATTTCCAGCCCTCTCTTTCCTCCTTTCCTTCAGAGAAGCTCAGTTTGATGTCACATAGGTTAAGCTCCAACCCTCTAATTACATGATTGCTCTTCCTGGCCTCAGTTCAGTTCAGTTCAGTTGCTCAGTCGTGTCCAACTCTTTGCGACCCCTATGACCCCGGCCCTCACAGCACGCCAGGCCTTCCTGTCCATCACCAACTCCCGGAGTTCACCCAAACTCATGTGTATCAAGTCAGTGATACCATCCAGCCATCTCATCCTCTGTCGTCCCCTGTTCCTCCTGCCCCCAATTCCTCCCAGCATCAGGGTCTTTTCCAGTGAGTCAACTCTTCGCATGAGGTGGCCAAAGTATTGGAGTTTCAGCCTAAGCATCAGTCCTTCCAGTGAACACCCAGGACTGGTCTCCTTTAGGATGGACTGGTTGGATCTCCTTGCAGTAGCCTATCCCTATTCTGAGGCATTAGCATAAGCTCTGTAGGACCCACTGTGAGTCACCTCAAAAGCATAAACTGTTAGGACTCACCATGAATAACAAAGAACTTCTTTAAAGGTTTAGAGTTTTCCTCCCAGAAACCAGGGACAAAGACCAGTCAAATTCCTTAGTAACAACAATCATTCCTCAAGACAGTGAATGGTCAAAGATTTGTTACCACTTCCCACATAAGATAAGCGGTTCAGGCCCTCACCCTGAAATTTAGGATTCAACGGCTTTTATCTCGGGCCCTCATATGAAACTGAAACTAAAATAACTGCATTTTCACATCCTCTTAGTTGTTCATTGGCTAAGCTGCCAGATGATACAAAAGTCAACAGATCTTGACTGCTATGTTTGTCAGGCTGGGATAAAGGAATCTGGACTGAGTTTGGAGACCCAGAAGCCTTGGCTCCAGTCTACGTGGATAGACTACAGAGGCTTTCACACAAATGGGAGGTCCTACAGTTACCCAAGGTAGTCAGAGGGTGGCTAAGGTACCTCCTCACTCACAGAACCTCTGTCCTGGTTAGAGTTTTGCAGAGTTTTGCACCTCTCTCTCCCTCTTCTTTCCTAACAAAACCCTCTCATAAAACTAGCTCTAAAGACAATGTATGTGACACAAAAAGGTTTAATGAATTGTTTTGTTACGCTTGTTATTGAAAAAGAAAATGAAATCTTCAAAAAAAAAGTATTCATCTTCTCTATGATGACTAATTTTACAAATTCCATGGTAGGCCAAGGCATACAGATATTTGGTAAAACATTATTCTAGATGTTTCTGGGAAGATATTTTTAGATGGGATAACATTTAAGTTAATAGGTTGACTAAAACATATTACCCTTCATAATGTGGGTTGGTCTCATCTGATCACTAAAGGCCTGAACAGAAAAGACTGACCTCCCCAGAAAAAGAGGAAATTCTGGCATACTCAACTACTATATATATATATATATATATGTATGCGTGTTAGGTCTCTTTAGTCATGTACGACTCTGCAACCCTACTGGACAGTAGCCCACCAGGCTTCTCTGTCCATGGGATTCTCCAGGCAAGAATACTGGATTAGGTTGCCATGCCCTCCTCATATATATATATATATATATATGTATGTATGTATGTATGTATGTATGTATGTATATACACATACATATAAATACAATACACAAACATACACTTATACATACATCCTGTTGGTTATATTTCTCTGGATAATCCTAACACACTCTTATTAATAATATTGTATAATAATAGAAAATATCAAGTGTCCATAACTGATCAGTATAAATGTGCTTTTATTCTATATATACCAAAGAAATAAACTGTAGTCTGCATTCTCACCTGTGCCTCTGACCATGGAAGTTAAATGGTTACAGACTGTCCCTGCTGCTGCTGCTGCTAAGTTGCTTCAGTCGTGTCCGACTCTGTGCGACCCCATAGACGGCAGCCCACCAGGCTCCTCCGTCCCTGAGATTCTCCAGGCAAGAACACTGTAACAGGTTGCCATTTCATTCTCCAGTGCATGAAAGGAAAAGTGAAAGTGAAGTCACTCAGTCGTGTCCAACTCTTCATGACCCCATGGACTGAAGCCCACCAGGCTCCTCCGTCCATGGGATTCTCCAGGCGAGAGTACTGGAGTGGGGTGCCATCGCCTTCTCCCTAGGCCTTTACGTTTTCCATGAAGTACCTTGTTCTCTATCAATTTTTTTTCTGCATTCTTTCTCAATTGGCTAATGAAATGAGGCACAAATAAGTCAGGCTTGTATACTTCACTTCAAGGACAGTAAATGTGAATCACCAACTTTCTGTACAAAATATCCTATTGGTTCCTTATATTTCTTAAGAAAATAACAATGCTAAAGAAACACATAATGTGAAATAGCCATTCAATTACATTTCTGCTGCTTCTGCTGCTGCTGCTGCTAAATCGCTTCAGTTGTGTCCGACTCTGTGCAACCCCATAGACGGTAGCCCACCAGGCTCCCCCATCCCTGGGATTCTCCAGGCAAGAACACTGGAGTGGGCTGCTATTTCCTTCTCCAATGCGTGAAAGTGAGACATGAAAGTGAAGTTGCTCAGTCGTGTCCGACTCTTAGCGACCCCATGGACTGCAGCCCACCAGGTTCCTCCGTCCATGGGATTTTCCAGGCAAGAGTACTGGAGTGGGGTGCCATTGCCTTATCCGAATTACATTTCTAAAGAACATTAAAATATAATTGAAATAGATGCATATGCTAAAGTATATTTGTAAATGCCTGTTGAATTTCAAGGAATATTTTAGGAGTTTTATCATTTTTATTGAATATTCTAGAATGCATTTTACTTTATGTATGTATGCAGACTAAAACATTTGTAATAGCTTCTATTCATTGTAATTACTTATAAACAAGAAAAGCTTACTTTAATAGGAAATCAACTACCAACATTAGCATAATATGTAAGATTTGAAATGATAAATCCCTGTCAAAGTCAGTAAGTATGATTAAATCAAAATGATAAATAACTATATCTATTATAAATTATATGTTTTTATACCATATATAATATGTGTATGTAGATATATAGACCTATAGATATAAAAACTTTCTAAGATATTGTTTCTTCTTATTAACTGGTTTTGGAATACCATTTAGAATTTAAAAGCAGCAGATATGATAAGTTTGGAAGGCAAGGAAAGTTAGCTGAACTAATTTTTATATGAGAAGTTTATTCTGAAATTGGAGTTAACAAACCTAACAATTTTGAGCATTCACGTACTTTATACCTGTATGATTGCTTGGCCTCATATTAAAGTGGCTTTTAACTTCATTTTCTGTGAATTCCAAAAAGCTGTTAATTCTAGAAATACTTTTGTTTAGTTTCTCCTTAATTTAATAATAATAATGTTAATGTTATTGTTGCTTCTATTTTTATGTGTCCAACATTTATCTAAAGTTGAGCAGCCTTACCTCCCAGTTTATAGTGACACCAGTTTGTGTATAAATAGGGAAGATTTTCACTGATGCAAATGAGCTTCAAGATATACAGACACTCAAAGAGAAAGCCAAAATCTCAAGAGCATACACACACACACACACACACACACGTGCGCTCACACGTTCGCTCACACGTGCACACACACAAACATACACACCCCTACCCATTTATCCTCTGTTTACAGAATGATAGACCAGTGATAGACAAGTGAGTTCATTTTTCAGATAGAGTTAACTTATTCAGAGAGGTGAGTTCATTTTTCAGATAGAATTAACTTATTCACATATCATTTTAAAAAACAGTTGAAGTCTTGCTAGATACAGTAAACCTTTCCCTGCCTTCTAAATCAGACTGCTCTGGACATGATTTGCTTATCTCCTTTGTTCTCTAATAAGATTGACATCCACAAAGCGCAGGTTGCTTTACATTGAATGGTTCCAGTCATTATACTAACGTTCATATATCAGCGTTTTGTAGGGTGTTTTTTTTTCTTCATCTTTAGAAACTTAAGATATTAGCCATTTCTGGCTGCTCTTCTCTGCCAGATATGTCAGTGTAGTGCAGTGTGAGGGAGTCCAGGCTTCACATCCAGATAGGCCTGAATTTAGATCGTAACTCAGCTGTCTCCTAGCTGTCTGGTTTGTCTGACTATAAAATGGGGATCATAATATCCAGTCCCTTATGAGTGAAGAGATTACAAATAGATGAGAGCCGCCACATTGAGCATTCAGCGTATATGTGTTCCTTGCCACCACCCTCAACAACACTCACCCTGGAAACCTTGCACCAGGTTCCGCTTCTGACTTCTTCCTTCCTGTCATCCATGAACTAAGCATCTACACAATCAAAAAGGTTTGAATTACATCTGAACCAAAAGTCAATGATAACAGTTGAAACATTTATTTATTCTGCTGCTGCTCAGAAGCTTCTGTCATGTCCTACTCTTCACGACTCCATGGACCATAGTCTGCCTCGCTCCTCTGTCCATGGATTCCCCAGACAAGCATATTGGAGTGGGTTGCCATGCCCTCTTCCAGGGGATCTTCCCAACCCAGGGATCAAACCCATGTCTCCTGCATCTCTTGCATTGTAGGCAGATTCTTTCCCATTGGGCCACCAGGAAAGGTCTTATTTACTCTAAGTGTACGCTATTAGCAGAATAAAGAATGTAAGTCAAAGAACCAATCAGTTTTGACCTTTAAGTAGGTAATATTTGAGACTGTCCTTGGAAGGTGGATAGAATTTAGCCTGAAAGACACATAGGTAGAGAAGCATTCTTTACAGAGGACAGGGATATTAGCCCTAGAACATGAGCATTTGCAGAATAAGGAGTGATTCCATTTTCTCCTTAGTGTATGTGGGGGAAGATAAAACTCAAGAAGGAATATGGGCCTGCTTCACCACAGATTCTGAGTGCCAGGTAAAGGAGTTTAACTTAGTAGAAAATATGGAGTTATTATTATTTTCTAAGCAAAAGAGTTTTGCTTTAGGGAGATTTTTCTGGTGTGAGCATATGGGATATGGGCTTCCCTGGTGGCTCAGATAGTAAAGAATCCGCTTTCATTGCAGGAAACCTGGGTTCTGTCCCTGGGTTGGGACGATCCCCTGGAGGAGAGCATGGCAGCCCACTCCAGCATTCTTGCCTGGAGAATTCCATGGACAGAGGAGTCTGGCAGGCTACAGCCCATGGGGTAGCAAAGAGTGGGACGTGACTGAGCAACTAAGCACAGCACAGCACATCTGGGATATCACAGAGCTGGGAGAAATAAAAGTGAAGCTATCATTCAGGAAGTTATTAGAGTGGTTCAGGCAAAAAGTAGCAAGGCCTCACTCTTACACATTGCTAGCAGGAGTGTAAATTAGTACAGTCTCTATGAAAGGCAACTTGGTAATATCTATCAGTATTACAAATGCATATATTATTTTCAGCAATTGCCCTTGCAAGAATTCATGCTTAGATATACTTGCAAAAGGTGAACTGATGCACACACAAGGTTATTCACAGTAGCATAAAATCACAAGGACTTACTGGATAAATTGGAGCAATCCGTACAACAGAATTATAACACATCTATGCAATAAGAAAGAGGAAGTCCCTTTGTGCACACATGCTGAACAGTTTCCAAGATTTAAGCTTAAAAACTCAAGACATAAAACCATGTGTTCAGTTTGCTTCCATTTCTGTTTTAAAAATAAAAAGAAGAGGAGGAATATATATACATACATGGTTTTGTATACATATAATATTTCTGGAAGAACACACAAACCAGTGATATTGGTGGCTTCTTTGGGGAGGGAGGTGGGAGGGGGTTCAGGATGGGGAACACATGTACACCCATGGAGGATTCATGTCAGTGTATGGCAAAACCAATACAATATTGTAAAGTAAAAAAAATTTTTTTAATTTAAAAAAGAATTGAGTGGCTGAAGGACAGGAGGAAGAAGAGTTTTTACTGTATACCTTATCATGCCTTTAGAATTTTATATGAAGCAATAGTACCTAACCAAAGTAAGTTTTAAAAGAAGTGAGGCCTAAAGTCAGAGGGGTAGCTATAAGGTTAGAGAGATAATCAGAAGTTGGTAGTGATGGATAAACTTTTATAAAGGAAGAATGTAGACATCCAAGAACAGAAATACACCTAGTATTAGTTTGTGTGTTTAAGCAAAGAAAGAAGAAATCATGCATTGCAGCCTGAACCTTTGGGAAACATAATTACCATCCCATCTTTACAAACGAAGCACCTGAATACCTGGAGGTTTACTGCTTCAACCAAACTAACACAAATGAGTGTCATAGTAGAGTTCTAAATAAAGCTTTAAATGGGAGCCATATTTATAAAAGTACAGAAAAGTCCCTTCATGGCTGGAAAGGAAACCTGCCCTCCTCCCCTCTGCCCAGTTATCTACCAAATAAGGTAAATTTTCTTATTTAGCATGTACCATTCCCTAGACATTGGTGTTTAATGAAACTTTATTAAAACCCTTGAAGTTCTTTTCAAAATTCTGATCTGTATGAGGTTTGTCTGATGATAATGATGATACCCGATCAAATTGTTGACCTCAGTAGAAATTAGAATCTACATTTCAAACTTCATAACATCATTGAATCTCCTGGTACCTCTTATGTGTAGTTCTGAGTAGCTGCTACTGTGTGAAAGAGTTGACGGTTTCAGAAAAGAAACATTTTAAAACTTCACTTCTTCTTAAACTTATTTACCTAATTACTCAGATAATTCACTTTTAGAAACTATAACTCCTTATTACATAACAGTATTACATACAGATTTTTACCTGTAAATAAGTTATTTTAGAGGAATTAAAACTTACAGCAATAATAAGAAATAAATCAAATGTGGGATTCCTACTACAGACTTTTTAAAATAGATACTTGGTTTATTTACAATCTTTTTTTCCCTAATCATCTTTTAGTAACCACTATCATAGTATTAACTCATTACAGTTTAAAGAGACCCTCCGAACTGCCAACATCTTTGGCAGTAGGAGCTGTGCTAACTCACAAAAGTTTGGATTCCTTTCTATTTCTCCTCCTTACCCATTTCTTTTAGTTAGCCCTTCTAGTTAGCTTAGTTTTAATTAAGTTTCATACAGCACCTTAGCTGATTCTTGTATCTGGTTGGTCTCCTTCAAAGCCCTGAAAAGAACTAATTCACTTATGCTACACTGTGCTAAAATTTCTTAAAATACCTTTTTCTTTTGTGCAGAACTAAGCTATGGCCTGTGTAGGCCCAGTCCAGCCCTGGCATTTTTCCTCCCATTGAAGGCATAGAGAGCCTTCCCAGCTAGCTCTGTGGTAAAGCATCTGCCTGCCAATGCAGGAAACCTGGGTTTAATCCTGGGTTGGGAACATCCCCTGCAGCAGGAACTGGCAACCCACTCCAGTGTTCTTGCCTGGAGAATCTCCTGGATGGAGGAGCCTGGCAAGCTACAGTCCATGGGGTAGTGAAGAGCTGGACACATCTGAGCACAGCAGCAGCAGCAGTTTATTCTTTAGCATTGTTCTTTCTTATCCTCTGAGTCCTCACTCCTACTTGAATTTCTGTGCAAAATGGAGACCCAAAATCTGTCAACATTTTTCAAATCACTTTATTAGAGAGACTGCCTTAAATAAGTAAAAAGAAAAATTTTTTAATGACTTTGAATATTTAGAAACTTGGGAATTAGTTCCTAGCTTTTAAAAACTAGTTTTTCTGTACAAAATAAGTAGACTTATTTGATATGGATATTTTGCCCCCAGGGTGAATTCAGCTTTATGAGCAAATATAATTAATTGAAATCTCCTGATGATGAAGCTGATCTTTGTGATTACCTAGAAATAATTCATTCACATATGAGCCAAAATCAAATTTGCATGTAGGTACATTTACTTTGAAAGCTTTTTTAAAATTCTGACAGGTTTTTTCCATTGAAACACCTTAAGGGATGTTTAATTTCATCTCCTCTCTACGTCTTCATTATGCCATAGAAAACTAAGAAGCAAAATGTTTTCTGCCATGGGGGAAAAAAATATTTCATTGCAAAACTGAGTATAACTTTTATACTACATTGCTGCTTAAATAAGGATTTCTCTTAATTAATCATTTTTAAATTTATGATAAGCTGTAACTATTCATTATCCTGTCACTTTGTAAGTCTAATAGAACGAGAACAGCTGTCCTTCTAGTCTCTGAATAAGTAACAGTCTTTCAGAGTGATGCAGAGACAATATCAGAACAGCATGCCCAGGGTACACAATGCAGAATTCACTGAAAACGTGATCTGAGAGCTGGAGACACTCGTGTGTGTGTAAACATTTGTTCAGCAGCTGAAGTAATGGCGGTACATTAAACCAATAGAATTACTTCTTCTGGCACATAACAGAAATGTTAATTGATCATCAATCATTAGCTTGTAATAAAAGGGCTGAACTTTCAGTTCTGAATGTATAGCCAGAAAAATTAAGTGAGGGACATAAATGTTATAAAAAGAAAAATGTTCCAGGCTAAATTGCTTTAAATTACGTTGACCTCATCACTGTACCTTTGAAACCTGTCCCTAATTGAGAGCAATTGATTTACCATTCCAGCTTTCCTGTAAAATCTATCAGATCTCAAATTCAAAATGTTAAGAGCCCTTTGCCAAATTATTCTGCAGCTGAGCTTTCCTTTGAGATTCTCAAATGATGACCAAGGCACAAGCCAGGTAGAAAAATAATACTCGATGAATTTAAGCCTCAAAAATGAGTGACATCTTTTTTCTCCCACTAGACAGGGTGATAAGGTCAAGGAAAATAATTTTTAGCATAAAATAGCACAAAAATATGGAAGATACTAGGACCAGCGTGAGCTGTGCCAGGGACCACCATGATAAAATGATCAAGTTTCCAGAAATGAAGGCGAGTTTGTGGGGAAGATTTCTGGAGAGACTTGTGCTGTGCAGTGAGCACGGCCCCGCCACTTTCTGCCTGCAGGAGAGCAGAGGGTGAATGGCCTGCTGCTCATCTCAGCCCTATGGTGAGGGCCACTGAAACGCTGAGAGCGCTTGCTATGGCTTCCCTGCAGAAAAGGGACATTTGGGGCTAGAGTCTGCCTCCTGACTCATGAAACTAAACCATGAGAGAGATGTTGGCTACAGTGGTCTATTACATGTGGTTCTGGGTCCTTGCTACTGTCTGAAAGGGTTGACAGTTTCAGAAATGTAACATTTTAAAATTCCAGTTCTTAAGCTGATTTACCTAATTTCCTCAAATAATTCACTTTTAGAAAATATAACTCATTGCATAACAGTATTACTTATAGATTCTTATATATAAAGAAGTTATTTTAGAGGACTTAAAGAGGAGGAGCACACATCTAAGAAATATGTGCCTTCTTTTTCCAAAGTCAGGTCAAAGACCTCAAACTCTCAGGGCCCAGATGTGGAATTCTTAGTAGGAATGTTATCTGGGAATCCTTTAAAGGGACCCACTAAAGACTGAGCCTCATAAAGGAAACTGCATTAGTGGGGCCTGGAAGAGGTATCACCAAAGATCTCGAATGACTTACGCACACTCCATTTTATGACATTGTCAAACGGAATAATTCTCTGTCTCCCTTTCCTTCCTTCATGTCCATGTCCCAAACACTAAGGGATAAGAAATGTCAGCTAGCAAAATGAAGAATAAAATCATCCACTGGAGAAGAATCAATCAGGCTCTCTTCCCAGACTCTCTGGCAGATCCTCTCCTGCACCAGGTTGCAGCTGAGAGAAAGGAGAAGATTTAATATTGCATCAGGCTTGGAGTTTTGATTCTTTTCTCTGAACAAGGAGATTTAAACGAGTAAATCAACACTGTGCTAGCAACTTAAAGCTACATGAGTGCTATCTATTCACTAAAGAAACTAAGGAGGGCATGCATGCTGCCTGCCCCAGCCTCATCCAGGGATAAGGGGAAACCACCTACACTGAGTAAGTGTTAAAGACACAGTGCAAAAAAGCGATAAGGTGACTTTAATGAATGTATCCCATGAATCTGAAATGTTTCCTGTGTGAGTTACACAGTGATTTTTTAAGACCTCAGATATTACATTTGCAGTTGCTCACCTTTGACAAGGCGTTTTCAATGAATAGTGGGAACAAACTCCAGATTACAAAAGACTAAAAAGTGAATGAAAATGAGATGTGATAGCACCTATTATGCTGCTCCTTTAAAGACCCTGTCTGGGAAGGACAAGTTCTAGAAAATAAAAAGCTCAGGGAGAGAGCCTAAGGTGAAAGAGCCTCTAGCATGTTTTCGGGTATTAGGGAAGGAACAGTACAGCAGATTAAAAATAGAGGGAAACAGAGGGATAAGTGATAGAATGAGATCTTAGCAGTTGAAAGTAAAGGGGGTAAAAGGCACTTGGAGATATACTGGGTCTTGAAAACAAAATGGAACACTTCTGTCTGATACTGAAGGCGTCAGGAGGAATTTTAGAAGACGAATGTCTACAGAGAGGGTAGGAGTTGAAAGAGTTCCTGCTTTATGACCATTACTTCTCTGTCAATCACAATATGACAAACTAGGGAGATTAGGGAAAGTGGAGACTGAGAAAAAGGCCTTAAGAGAAGAATGAGAGTTTGAAAGAGCTGCTGAAGGTAACTGAAGACTGAAGGGATAAAGAATGAATAAAGAGAATATAGAACGGACTTTTGGACTCTGAGGGAGAGGGAGAGGGTGGGATGATTTGGGAGAATGGCATTGAAACATGTATACTATCATGTAAGAAACGAAGCGCCAGCCTATGTGATACAGGATACAGGATGTTTGGGGCTGGTGCATGGGGATGATCCAGAGAGATGATAGGGGGTGGGAGGTGGGAGGAGGATTCAGGACTGGGAGCTCGTATACACCCGTGGTGGATTCATGTCAATGTATGGCAAAACCAATACGGTATTGTAAAGTAAAATAAAGTAAAAATAAAATTTAAAAAAAAGACAGAGAATATCAATAGATAGAGGATTCCATAGAAATTGGACCCTGTGCCTCTGTGGCCTGGATAGCTACCACTGTATATTTTTTCTCTAACTGTGCTGAACATCCATACATGGGAGTGAAGAAATTGGAAAATTGATGGAAAGTCTCAGACCTGCAGACAATAGAAAGCAAAAAGATGGTTGGGAATCTGAGGTGATAGTGGGAGAGAAGTTCAGATTACTGACCATAGAATTTTGCCTCATGAAGGAAGTAATCAGATGAACATTGACAGATGCAGAAAAAATGAAGGGATTAAGAAACTAGAGATATAGATAAGGTTGATGAGCTGCTGGAAGGAAACTACAAATGAGAACTGATGTTCCTCCAAACCCATAGTAATATAACAAAAACAATTAACAAATGGCTGTTAGATATTTAACAATTGGGGCTTCCCAGGTGGTGCTAGTGGTAAATGCAGGAGACATAAGAGATGCAGTTTCGATCCCTGGATTGGAAAGATCCCCTGGAGTAGGGCATGGCAACCCACTCCAGTATTCTTGCCTGAAGAATCCCATGGACACAGGAGCCTGATGGGCTACAGTCCACAAGGCTGCAGAAAGTCAGACACGACTGAAGCAACTTAGCATGCAGCCACACATTAAGCGATTACTGTGTGCCAAGGAGTGCTTTACATGTTTTATTACATTTAATTATCAGAACGACCCTGTGAGGTAGTTGCTATTTTTCTATCCCCTTTTTTCCTTTCATATAAGTAAATTAAAGTACTGAGGGTTTAAATAACTTGCTAAGATCAAAGAGCCAATATGTGGTACAGCCCACTCTCTCAACCGCCATGCAGGCTAAAGTCAAAGACCTAAGTTCAGTTCAGTTCCTCGCGACCCCATGAACCGCAGCACGCCAGGCCTCCCTGTCCATCACCACCTCCCAGAGTTCACTCAGACTCACGTCCATCGAGTCAGTGATGCCATTCAGCCATCTCATCCTCCGTCGTCCCCTCTTCCTCCTGCCCCCAATCCCTCCCAGCATCAGAGTCTTTTCCCATGAGTCAACTCTTTGCATGAGGTGGCCAAAGTACTGGAGTTTCAGCTTCAGCATCATTCTCTCCAAAGAAATCCCAGGGCTGATCTCCTTCAGAATGGACTGGTTGGATCTCCTTGCCGTCCAAGGGACCTAAAGATACCGTTAGTTTACAAAGGAAGGAAGTTTCACAGGAAACAGAAGGGAATGGGAAGTAAAAAATAAGTGAAGAATGGCTGGGCAGAGTTCGAGGGAAGAGTACAGAGGAAACAGGGATACAGCTGGAAGAGACAAGAATAAATCACTGAGGAGGCTCACAATTTGAATGGTGCTAAAGGATTACCAGAATCAATGGCACTCAGGAAAATAACTGACCCTAGATTGCCCAGCTTTTTAAGTAAGATTATTAGTGCCAACACAAGGAGCATACTATACGTAGTAAACTCATGGAAGTTCAGAAAATAAAGTTGAAGAGACCTCATGCCAGCCTACAAGGAACTGACAATCTAGACACAAACAAAACAAGTATTTTTAAAAGCATAATACAAGTCAGAGTTAAGAAAATGTCGGAAAGACTAAACTGTAATACTCTGAGGCTCAATTTTTGAAAGACTGCATTTGCCTGGAGAGATCTGAAAATTTAGATGTAACCCTCTGGATACGTAGGATGGACAAGTAGAAAAGTAAGGCAGTGTTTCTAAAGAAACTGCATGGACTAAGCATAGAGGTAGGTGAGTCTAGGGAACACTGGGGAACAGTAAGCAAAGCAGGCTGATTGGTGCCCTGAACACAGATAAGACTGGAAAAGTAACCTGGGATCATGATGTAATTTAGGATGACATCCTGAATTTTATTTAATTCAGAAGGCAATGAGAAACTATTAGCGGGTTTGATCTGTGAAATTATAGGATTGGAGCTTTAGCCCAGGGCCTCATTAGAAGAACCTTCTCCTCAGAAGTTTTAATTTATTTTCCAGAAACAGACATCCTCATGGAATGAAGTACCATCTTGACAGTGGTGAAACTCATATTTTCTTGGTAATAAGACTTCTACAGTTTGATCACTATCCTATAAAAATGAACTGGTTTCCTTATTTTTTTCCCTAAAGAAGTTAATTACCTTATGCTTGTCCTCTTCCAGAAAATCTTTTAAATGCTATGAAATAAAGTAAAAATGAATATGAAAACAGCCTATTAAATAGAGAAGTTATAAGGCAATATGCATCTGAGCGGTACATGACAAAACAGAGAAGAATTTTGCTTTGGTTTAAAAACAAAAAACAGGATAGAAGGAGATTAGGAACGAATAGTATGTGTCTGTGTGGACCAGTTCTTTTTATCAGTCTTCTGTGGATCTCCACACATACGTCAGCAATGCAGAAGCCCTCCAAAGGCATGGCCAAGGGCACTCACCAAGTTGTTCTTTGTGCCATGGTTAGCTTTATGTCTATAACATCAAAACATATTCATAAATGTGTCTTGTTTTTTTAACTTATTAAAAAGAATCACTACAGAAAAGCTGATGATTTCAATGAGTAAAATCTTTTCTGTGGGAATAAATGATGGGTCTGGCTGGTTTTCCTCAAGTTATATTCCAGTGGCACCTGCACCTGAATACCTGGGGATGCTCCTCTAAATGTAGGTACCAGGTCACCCTCCAGACCAGAAAACAGAATCTCTTGAGTGTAAGGCCTGGCTATTTGAACTTCTAGAAACTTCCTAGGTGATTTGTATATATGCTAGGTTTTTGAATCTCTGATCACCTGGAAGGATACCAAAACAAAACAGAACTGCTTGCCTAAAGGAGAGAGGTGGGAGGTAAGACTTTTTCATTATAAACTCTTTTGTGCCTCTTGAAGTCTAAACTTTTTCACAAACAAGACTCCGAAAAAATGAGCATCATATTTATATTTGCACCTCTATAGAAGCAATCAGAGCATCTGGCAAATAGGATAAGAAAGTTGGTGGATTTGAACTAAGCAGCACGATCATAAATGGCATGCATGCATGCCAAGTCACGTCATGGGCTATAGCCTAACAGGCTCCTCTGTCTGTGGGTTCACCAGTCAAGAATACTGGAGTGGGTTGCCATGCCCTCCTCCAGGGGCTATTCCCGACCCAGGATCAAACCCCCTCTCTTAACATCTCCTGCCTTGGCACCTGGTTTGTTTACCACTAGTGTGCCACCTGGGAAGCCCCATAAATGGCATAGTTTATAACAAATATAAGTATTGATAACATACTTTTTTTTTCACCTAAATTTTGTCTCCCTTCCTCCTGACCTTCTCAAAGCAAAGTAATTACTGCATTGTCAACTGTGTTTGCACCACTACCTATGATTTGCTCTTTAATCTTCTTGATAGTAGCTTATTCACCTCTTCTGCCTGGAACTGATCCGAGTCACATGGTTGAGGCTGGAAAGTGTAGATGAAACTTCCCATATCTTTCTCTTAGTCACTGTTTTACAACTGGTAACTCTTTCGTTCTCATAAATGCCAGGATATATGATGTTTGGCATTCACCTTTTGCCTTTACAGAAAAAAAAATTATATAGAAGTATCTTGCTATACAAATATTTATTAATCGGGCTAAAATTGCTTTCAGCTGTTAATCAGATAGACTTTATGCCTTTGGTAATTTCCAATGATTTGAATTTTAAGCAGTCTTTGGAGTAACAAAAAAAATTGCTTGCAGTACGCTTACAGCAAAAACTGTTATAGAAATGCAGTTGCAACTTCCTTTGACATTTTCCTTCTCATTGGATTCTGTATCTATAGTAAACATAACTTATTTTGATACATTCAATCCTTGTTTAAAGCAAAACAAACAAAACCCCTCAGTTCTGAAATGCTCTTAAAATTATAAAGGCATCTTCTTTAGGAAAAGATTAGTATCTACTTTCCCTGAAATGGCAACCTTCTCAAACTCCTTCTTCATTTCTTTCTAGTCTGTGCAGACATTGCTGCCAGGTGAGCGACTGCCAAGAAGTAAAGAGTCACTAGAGTTGTCACAGATCAGGACAAAAGAAGAAATACTATCTGGAAAGCAAGCTAATTTTTGACCAAAACCTTATACTTATATAATCTGTTCCCACCTGTCCTGTTGCTTGTTGTGTAACCCTTCCTAACTAAAAATAATAAACAAAACTTGGAGAGGCTACATGTTCATTTAAAAAAAGATATATACAACAGTATATGTGGCGAGAATACTATGATTCACCCCCTAGAAAAGAGTTTAAAAAGAAATTGAGACGCTTCATGTCCTGACCAATTATATTCTTTTTATGGAGCAGAAAACAAATCCCAGGCTTGAGTCCAGAGCCTGGAACAGTGTCATGAGATGACAATCATTACAAAACCATCACTTTGACACAGTCCTTTTGCTAATGGTACACTATGTTAAAGCAGACATACAAAAGTAGAATTGAAACTTAGGAAAGGTTTGCTGGTTGGAGGTTAAGTAGCTTTTCTTTTACAGGATTAAGTTCAACACCTTATAAGTATAACCTTAATTCCTGCCCATCAGGTTCAGTTTCAGCAAAAGCAATGTCAACCACCAGCTCATACTCACTTTGGGTCACTTCTGTTTTTACCAGAAAAATACAAGTGAGAATGTGGCACTATGGTCTACGTGTCACAGCATAAAGCGCTCTCCAGTGTTGACAACAAATTCAAAAGGGTGTCAAATGCACTTGTGTCAGAAGGCCACGCAGTACCTCTAAGTTTTTCTTTTTCTGTTCAATGCAGATATTGTTCAAGTGAACTGCAGACACAGATTTTTTTGACAAATTTTTCATAAAAATAAAGCAATAAATTTGAATTAGTGGCTAGCTAGGTTAACATATATATTTTTACATTGTATGAAAAAAATTAGTAGAAAGGCAACATGAAATATTTTGCCTTTGTTACTGGGATACAATGAAAAATGTGGCATATAAAACAAATAATGAAAGACTGCCTATAGTAGATATTAGAAAAGAACTTCCAAACTTAAGAATGATTTTCTTAAGTCTCCTCAATAGCCTACTGCTTTGATGAATTTTGAAGGAAGAAAGGAGAGGGTGAGAAAAGTCAAACAATTGAAACTACAAAAAAAAATCATAATAACCAGAAGGTTAAGTTTTAAAAGTCTCATTTTTCCCAAATACCCTAAATGGTAAAAATCTCACCAATCAACTCCACGAGTGCATCGGTGTGCTGCTAGCTATTTAAAATCACCCTGGAAGTATTTTTGTCTGTAAAAGTTCAAAGATTTAAAATACAATCAGGCAGCATGAATAGAAACACAAACATCCTTGATCATACTTGAAATTTTTCATGTTAAAGTCTATGTGATTTGTTCAATAGAATATAGGATATCACTGTTTCCTTTTATTCATAGTTATAAGTAACTGTATTTCTCTAATTCTTTATATCAAAATTTTCATCGCTACCACTTTACCTCAATAAATTTTCTTAAATATTTCTGTCTCTTAATGAATGAAGCTATTATGTTCATTATTACAGTGATTAAAATAACCGTTATTACTATTCATTCATATGACATTATATATTTTAGGAGCATACTATTATCATATGAATTATTTTATGATCTTTTTATAGCAGCATAAATGTCACAGTGGTTTTCATTGCCATTGAAAATCTCATGCAGAATTATTTCCATTTGTCAACACTAACCAAAAAAATTATTTGCATTCACTTAAATAGCTATAAAAACGCCCTTTCTACATTCCTTACCAATCTAATTAAACCTACAGAATTCAAATTTATTTCATTATAAAAAGTCCCCCATGTTTGCTATAATTTTTTTTTCAATTTATGATCTAGGACACCTGCTTGCATAGGAAGAATTTATTTTATCTGTTGAAGCATTGAAAACTTTTCTTTGGGGTATTTGATAAATAGTCCAGCAGCAGACTCAATAAATATGGAAAAGACTTTCAGAGTATTATGGATAGAAAATAGTTGATAGTTATCTTAGTAAAACTTCAGTTGCTGGTCTTTTGTCATTATGGCCTCTGATAAATACATATCAGAGGATTTTCACCTAATGCTAATAATGACAAGTCATTGATTACTTATGTCCATTAACTTTATGTACCATGTCACAAACCAAATTAAGTTGACTGATATTACAAAATCCCACCCTCCTCAGTTCAGTTCAGTTCAGTCGCTCAGTTGTGTCCGACTCTTTGCGACCCCATGAATCGCAGCACGCCAGGCCTCTCTGTCCATCACCAACTCCCGGAGTTCACCCAGACTTGCATCCATCGAGTCCGTGATGCCATCCAGCCATCTCATCCTCGGTCGTCCCCTTCTTCTCCTGTCCCCAATCCCTCCCAGCATCAAAGTCTTTTCCAATGAGTCAACTCTTCGCATGAGGTGGCCAAAGTACTACCTCAAATCATGAATTGTTCACATATAAGAAAGCCGTTATGTGTGAACATCTAGGACATGTTATTCAGCACTGGTCTAGTTGTACTAACAGGGGCTACAGCAGCTGGACTCATTTTTTGTTATGAAATACATTAAAACCTCAGAAAAAATGCTCACCATGTCTTAATAATAACACATCCATCTTCCGTAGTGCATTAATATAGTGAGAATATCTGAGATATGTTCAAAATTTCAAAACATTTCATGAACTGAAACCCTACGCAAAGTGTTTAGAAAAACTAGCATTGCTATGGTTGCACTGCCCCCTAGGGTGAAAATCACTTGTTATGCTGAAGTTCATTTGCCTTTTTCAGATCAGCATTTTCATGACCCATTTGTCTAACTATGGGAATGACCGGCTGGGATTATACACATTTGTCAACCTGGCCAACTTTGTGCAGAGCTGGACCAACTTGAGACTTCAGACTCTGCCTCCAGTGCAGCTGGCTCACAAGTATTTTGAGCTCTTTCCTGATCAAAAAGACCCTCTCTGGCAGGTAAGATTGGGTCAATAATTGGTATAATTAATTAATCCCACAAACATATGTTCTATGAGTTAATACAAATCTGAAAAGTGAAGGCATTGGGCGGAGGTGGGGGGGAAATAATGTACATTTTGGAAATGTTAGTAGATTTGAGAAACTTCATAGTGGGCCAGATTCTATGAATGCTAA
The DNA here is from genome assembly GCA_917880005.1 of Nanger dama. Lineage (NCBI taxonomy): Eukaryota > Metazoa > Chordata > Mammalia > Artiodactyla > Bovidae > Nanger > Nanger dama. The sequence continues at coordinate 100,731,847 of CAKJTW010000001.1, forward strand.
AAGCTCAGTGAGAGGGTCAGTGGATGTCATATTTTCAATCAGGAGTGAGGGATCAATTTGCAGATTGCAGTAGGTTGACACAACAGAAGATGGTTTTAGGCCTGTGTTAAGCAGGAGACGGCCTTGAACACATCCATAGACCTCTCGTGACTAAACAACATTAAAGGGGCAGGAGCAGGTGAGGAGAGTTCAGAACTGCTATCTGTCTCTGAACCACAGGGTCACCAACAGCTGCAGAATATAGGAAAAAGCATTAGTCAGGTATTACTTTGGACGTGGGAAAAATGTTTAGAGGCAAAATCACTGAGCTTCTTGAGAGAAAATGTCTCGTAAATATGGCATATTCAAACAGTTCCAGGCATAACCCAGATTTCAAAGCTGACACTCTACGTGTCCTAGAATTACAGAAACACACTTTGAGCTTGAATTGCCCACCCCACGACCTGGGGGAAGTAATATCTTAGCTAGTAGCTGTATAGTGCCTGTCATCTGTCTGACCGAGTTCTTTACATATGCTCATCCATTCAGTCCTCACAGCTACCCTATGAGGTATAGTTACTACCCCCCCATTTTACAGATAAAGAAACTAGGGCAACACAGAGAGGCTGAGACGTTTAAGCAAACTCATACACCTGTTGTGTGACAGAATGGTAATGAATTCTGGGCCACATGGCTCCAGACAGTGCACTCTGAATCACTGTTCTAAATGAGAATTACTGACAGAGCTGATGGTATAATATTAACAATCTTGAGAAGTTGTTGTTGTTTAGAAGTAGAACTCAGTAAATTCCACAGACTGAAGTTGCAGTAAGCTCTGCACTTACATTCTATTCATTTATCTGTGAACTTGAGCTAATTGCCTCATAGGCACAAACAGATAACCCCAAGAAGGAACATAACTACATATTTTAGTAGGTTAAAGTTGGTGGTTGTAGAAATATCACTGCATACTATTTGGCAGTTAAGATTTTTAAAACATCCGTCTTTTTATCTTAACCACTACAGAATATCACCAAGTGTCAGCCACTGGAAAGATATGAAACTTTCCTGCTAATTTAACACCTTATTTTAAAATTGTAATCATTATTATTTCAGTTGAAACCACTTTTTTCCTAGAACAAGAGCAAAAAAAAAAAAAAAACAACCCTTCACCTTAGTCTTAAAATCTGTTGTTTATGCTAAAAAGCAGGTGTGTTTAACTACACATGTAGTAAATTGAATAGAAATAGAGCGCTGTCCCATTTGCCTATTCCTGAAAAGTATTAAAAGTGACATAATTGTTTATGTAATATGCAGCTAGTGGTTAAAATTAAGGATATTGTAGATGCAGTTTGCACAGTGAGTTTGGTTTAAGTACTATTGTCCAAAAGCAGATTCCCTAAGGTAGTAATTCACCCTCATTTTACCCTTTTGCAGAAATTTAGTGCTTTTTAGCATCATAGTTTGTAAAATTATAGTTTTAGACATACATTTACTGACCTCTGAAAGCAGCTGAAAGGAATCTGCTGTCTCTTTAAACAGTATTATTATGACTCGATTCATCTCCTTTTGAAGCACAGCAGGAATGCTCGAAGTTACTTAGAATAAAAATCTGACACCTTATATATTTCAGTGCTGAGAGTGTATCCTCTTCTAGGTTAGCAGGGCAAGCAAGCACAGCCTCTGCCCAACAAGCTCACTGTTTTAAAACTTAAACCACACACACACACTCAAGACAAAGAACCGCTAATAGCAGAAAAAAATAATTAAACCCTCAGTGCTATGAAGCTGTTTACCCATAATGGAAATGTCTCCCCTCCCTCACCTCCTCAGTCAACACTCACCTTCAGGATGGAAAAGGACTTATTTGAAATCCTCCATGGATGCCACTTCACGACTTTCGTTTAAAAGAAGGAGCCACCATAGCCTTGTTTCTGGGGATGTCTTTTCCATTACAGAAGCTGAAAAACTCTAGCACACAACGGGCAGCCACATAAAATACACATCTCTGTTGTTTTCTCCTTTTTAGAATCCTTGTGATGACAAACGCCACAGAGACATTTGGTCTAAAGAAAAAACCTGTGATCGCTTACCAAAATTCTTGGTAATAGGACCCCAGAAAACTGGTGAGAACTTTTTATGTTATAATCAACATGTATAAAAATCCTGATGACTAGACAGTGAATTCTTGCCACAATGACTTTCAAACTCCCTATAAATATTGATGAATGAATAACACTGTATTCTCTTTGTTGAGCTGAATTTTTTTAAGTAAAAGGATGAAAATAGATATTACATAGTTGGAATATCCAGCAGTCGATTTGGGGTGAATGTTACTTTTTCCCAAAGATCCTAATTGAAAATTGCTGTTATTAACATTTCTAAAATCAAAACTAATCCTGTGTTTGAAGAGTGACTTACAAGATTTCGTCAAATTTCAAGATGGACACATATAAGTACCTATAAATCTTCCAGAAATTTAGCCTTTTCGTGACATCTTCCTGATACAGTGTATTTCTAAACTATTTCTTGCAGAAATAACTATTTTCCAAAAGTTTATAAAGGATGTTTGACAAGCAGAATTCCTAAGCATAAACAAAACTTTGTGTTGCTTTGTGTTAAGAAAGATATTTATTCATACCCAGAAGAAATCTCTGGCACCCTTTTTAAGTTGATGTGCAATTTTTCCCATAAACTTCTTGTTTCTGTAAGAAACAGTATTAAAATGAAGCCCAGTGGAAGCTTTAAAAATGCCAGACATTCAAGCTGTATCCTGCATAATAAATTATTTGGGGCTCTTTTCTGGCTTCACAGAGAGCAGCCATTTCATATCCCTTCTACGGGGAATACACTTCCTTTCCTTATTTTTCTAGAAATAACTTGGGAGACTTCTATGTAATATACACAGTTAAGTTAACCTATTCATTTTCTCTTAGTCCCATTTACAAACATCAATCTGAAAACAATAATGAATATGGCACGTACTTCTCTTATCCTTATTTATCTCACTTGTTTACAGCCAAGAAGCAACTAGAAAGACATTTAAAGTTTCTTTAGTGAACTCCCACTGTCATCACATAGCTCTGTCATTAACAGTCACATCTCTCGGAAGCTTGGCAGATCAAGTTTGCTTCAGAAAGCCCTGCAGGATATACTTCCTCTTGTGTTGCGCTAGATATGCAGACATTTTAATGTCATGGTTACATGGCAGAATCATTACTTGTCATCTTCTGTTCAGTTGTGTTTCCAAATGTTTATGTTACAATTTGTATATGACATTTACCTTTAGAAGGGAATTTTTAAATCCTTTTTATAGAAATTGAAATTTTTCATTTTATAGAGATATAATTTACATATAATAAAATTCAACAACTTTAAATGCATAGTTTTATAAATCTTAGAAATTGTACACAGCAGTGTAACCACTACAACATTTAAGATTTAGAGCACTTCTGTCTCCCTAAAAGTTTCTCCGCATCTTTTTTCTAGTCAGTTTTCCTTCCCCAGTCCTTAGTCACAGAAAACCACCTTCTGGCACTGTAGTTTTGGCCTTTCTAGAATTTACCATAATGGAACTATAAAGCATCTTTTGTGTTGGACTTCCTACACTTAGCATATTGCTTTTGAGATTCATCCATATTGTATCTATTGATATTTTATGAGGTTATTTTTTAAGTGGACAGATATAGCTTCTTGTATCAATTCCATAAAAATTAATTCACCTTATTTTTAATCTTTAGTTTTGCCAAAAGTATTTTTCTGAATAATTTTGCATAAAGGTATAGTCATCTGGATATTCAAATATTTTTAGTGTTGAAACTAACAAAAGCAGAAAACCTGACGCTTTTTTTTTAAAATATTTGAATTCCTGGTTTTGTGTCTATGATTATATTGTTGAATACACACACACACACGACAGTTTATTCAGACTCAAGAATATGAGTAGGTAAAGACAGAATTCAGAAATCACAACTTAATTTTTTGACCACTGATAAATTACAGTGTGCCTTTTATTGACTAGGCAGATCATTAGATTGTATTCATTTTTTTCTTGTCTTATTAATGCTCATCATGCTGTTAAAAGCAAGTAATATGATGTAATACAATTCTTAAAAATAAAATTCAGAAAAGAATTTTATCAGTTGATCTCAGAAAGGATTACCGTTTTCTTCTTTCATATGGTAATAGCTATTCTTTTGTCTTTACAAACACTATATTCTGTTCAATTTTTCTAAGCGCATTACTGAATTTTAGCTCAAAAAATGTTATTGTTTAAAAATACCTTACAATATTCAGATATCGAGATTTTTAACTATTTTTAAATAGATTACCTCACTTGACCCTCATAAAGCCATGATAGCTAAGTATTTTCTTCCCCCACTACATGGATAAGAACACTAAGACTCAGGTCATATATTTTTTGTTCAAGTTCAAACAGCTGGTAAGTGCTAGAAATAAAACTCTTGATCCTAGAAGTTATCAGACTCTGAAGTATGCTCTAGAAAGCTTTACTATGGACTTCAAGTAATGAAACATTTTTTTTTCCCAACAAGTTTTTTTATTTTGTCCCATATTTCTTGTAAGTCAATGATTCTTAAAGTGTGCTGAATCAGAAACTCTGGGATCAGGCCCAGCTCTGTTTTAACAGCCCTGTAGGTGAACCTGGGGCTTCTCTAATAGCTCAGTTGGTAAAGAATCCGCCTGCAATGCAGGAGACCCTGGTTCGATTCCTGGGTCGGGAAGATCCCCTGGAGAAGCGATAGGCTACCCATTTCAATATTCTTGGGCTTCCCTTGTTGCTCAGCTGTTAAAGAATCCGCCTGCAATGCAGGAGACCTGAGATTGATCCCTGGGTTGGGAAGATCCCCTGGAGAAGGGAAAGGCTACCTACTCCAGTATTCTGGCCTGGAGAGAGAATTCCAGGTCGCAGAGGTGGACACGACTGAGTGACTTTGACTTTCACTTCAGGTGATGCATGCTAAAGTTCGAGAACCACTGTTTTAAGTCAAGTTTGTGAAGATCATTTTTACCTTGTATAGCACAGATTACTGTGTTTCATTCCCTATAGTTATCTATGATTGTAGATAAAATGTTCATTGTTTGGTTCATATAAAATCTAGGAACACTGCCTCTTCCAACTCGTTTTAGACAATATTGCTGTTGACAAGAGTTATTTTAACAAATCTATATGGGTACCTATGATATCTCACCCTCTTTCCAAAAATGCAAATTGTGTTATGTCACCAAGAAAAGGCACCAATATTTTTTTTCCAAATTTAGCAATTTAAACAATTTTGACACTACTTTGTATAGGTATGTAATTACATTCAAACTTAAACAAACTGGTTAAAAGTTTACATTCTGTCTCAAATTAATAAGCTTTCATAGGCCTTGGGAGGAACTTTATAGGGGAAGCCAAGTATTAATATCTTATGTTAAATTATGATGTCTTTCATTTATTTGGTACTTTATTAATATCAAAATATCTTCAGGCACAATATCGTCTTTTTGTCCTCAGAGAAAGCCTAACAAATGTTTAAGGCAGGCAATTTTCCACTAATAAGTCAAGACAAAGCAAAAAGCCAAAGTCAATTACTAAACTGGGGTCAAAAGCCTATTCTTGCAGTTCTTACAACAGGCCTTTTCTCACGTAACACTGTCCTCATTTTTTAGAAGTCATTTCTTAAGATTCTGGTTACCTATTCAATTTAATTCAAGGATTACTTATATGTACCTGTTTGGATCATTGTAATATAGTTTATTAACAACTCAAATGCTAATAGTAGGAAACTGTTTTCATTCAATTAATCTCTGAACCTCTATTGTCTTTCAGGAACCACTGCTTTGTATTTGTTCCTGGTTATGCATCCTTCCATCCTTAGTAACTCCCCCAGCCCAAAAACCTTTGAGGAGGTACAGTTCTTTAATAGAAATAACTACCACAGGGGGATTGATTGGTAAGATGGGTTATTAGTATAAATCTAAAAGTATATGTACTGTGCACAGTATTAAATGAGTGCTTATAATCAACATTTAAGTCTGTTAGCCTCAAACAGTAGTTATCTCTGTGCCTTGACTAAAAACATGAAGGGGCACAGAAATTATTCATAACAAACTTTTCTCAGTTTAAGAAGGGATTTGTCACCTCAAGAGACTCATGTGTAATTTTAACTTGCATTAATTATCTTTGATGGTAATTACAAATAAAAGAGAAATACCTAATACACAAGAATTTCATTTTTCTCTACTCTTAAGAAAACATTTGCATAATTTTCTGTTCTTATGTACTTTGCATCAAAGTAATGCTACAGTTCACATATGATATACTATTTTACTTTGATACAAAAGGTAAATAAATAAAGTTAGACATGTATATGCATTTCATGAGTAATTAAAGCTATTTTTAAAAAGCTATCAACAATATACAACATTTAATTTGGGGCCTTTGAAATTAGAACCCATATCAGCCATCTGAAGAAAAGAATTAATTAAAATTAAAACTTAAAATGTCTACTATACACAAAATATATAATGTAGGAGAAATAGGTGTTACAAACAAACGTGTTAATCCTAAAATGTATCTAGAAGTCTTTTAACATACAAATTCTGTGCAGAAAGTGGTATAAAAGTAAATTCTTATAACTATAGAGCATGAACATAAACATTTTGCATGTAGTTTAGCATACAGTGTTATATATTAACTTCTGTTGTCAGATTGCATGATCTCTATTTTATATGTATCAATGCCCTCAAGGTTTGCTTGTGAGCAGTCCAAATGGAAAGCTAAAGAAATGGATTGAGTATAAGCTGAGCTCCTGCTAGGATTTATATATATTCTAATTATTATATATTTTCTTGCCAATTCTTCAGCACACTGGCTGATACTGATTAATTATGTAGTATTAAATAATAGCTGTGAGAGTCAAGGATCCATCAACTACTTCAGCTGCTATTTTCCCACTGACTCAAATAAATATGCTTGTATACAGCAGAATAAAAATTTAGTCCTTGTTTACATCAAGATTAAAGGGATTGATTTAAAACTGCTTTGGAAGTAGAGAGGAATGCAATAATACTTAGATCCCCTGGGACTTAAGAATATCTGTGAGAATATTCAATTAAAAAAAAAAAAGCTGTTCCTAAGACAGTAATGTGTATAGGGACTATAACAGGAATGAACAGTCCTTTAAGTGGTCTCCAAAGAGATGGCATAAATAAGTAGAAAACGAAAGAGCAATTAAAGATTTTAATGATAACTTGCTAAAAATACCCCAATTGTAAAGACTTTGATTGATAAATTCAGTTCAGTTCAGTCGCTCAGTCGGTCTGACTCTTTGTGACCCCATGAATCGCAGCACGCCAGGCCTCCCTCACCATCACCATCTCCCGGATTTCACTCAGACTCATGTCCATCGAGTCAGTGATGCCATCCAAAATTATGCGTTTATAAAAAGCAATTAATACAAACAATAATAACTGTAAATATCAATCTATTAGCAATAACTAGAGCTTGGCTCTCAAGGACAGCAAACATATTCAGTCCTTAGACTGGCCTTGCCTCTCCCTGAGTGTCAGCACCTCAGCAGTCCCTTTAAGACAACAGAACCACAAGGTTTAAGTCTGTGTGTCTCAGTGTGCCAACGTCACTTACAGAATTAGCCCAGGCACAGTTAGTTAACCTGCATACATGGATCTGTTCTTTCTGGAGAACTGGGCAAAACCAGGGCTTCCCTATCATGCAACCTAAACACAGGTCTCGGGTGCAGGCAAAGCAGGGCAAATGAAAATGAGAAAACTCCATCTTTGATCAAAAATAGCCAAGATTTGCAATCAGAATTTCTAAGAAAAATGTTTGATGTAGTCATACAGTTAAGTTTTATATTCTATGGTTTGGTATTATTTTTATAATTACTTGGGAGGCAGTGGATAGTTGGAGCAGCACATGGAGGACTGTACAACCCTGCTAACATTTAGAAACCCTAACCATCTTAATCTGGCTCTGGGTAAAATCACTTAGAAATACAGGGTCAACCCAGAAACAAATAAATGTAGAGTGTTGCAAAATTTACATCTTTCAGTTTTAAGAAAAAGTTCTGAGCTGTTATGGGAGTAGCAAAGCTTAAATGAGGCAGGAATTTCATGTTTAACCCCCAAATTATTAAACCACCCTACTTTGCTCACCAATTCTTTGAATAACCTGAATTCACATTCTCCAGATGTGGACCTGTTTCCACCCTGGAAATATGAAGCTGAATTCTTTACCACCTTGTGTATTCAGCAAATACTTTTCAAGTGCCCATAAGTACCAGCCAGTATATTAGAAAAATGTGGGCACAAAAGCAAACAAGAACTGGCCTCTGCTTTTCCCATGAGCCTCTGGAGTCAGACAAAATCAACAGATTTTAGGTCCAAGATCCAGAACTGCCTGAGGACAATTTCAGGGCCTAAAGTGCCGTAGGTATAGAGGACTACCAGGAAGGTGGCACAGTTTACAGATGTTAAAAGTTATCTGAATTCAGTACCTCCTGCCCTTCTTTTGTGATTTTTGGATCCTTTCTCAGAATAAGCAAGCTCGGACCAAATAAGATACCACTAAGACACTTGACATGACCTTAGCACCCCCAGAACAAGTGTGGGCATCTAAATTAAAAGTGTCCTAAAATTTGGCACCTTCTATTAATAGACTGTACACAAGAACAGATAGGAGATCAAACTTTCCAGAAATATTTACATGCAGAGTACATCATGAGAAACGCTAGACTGGAAGAAACACAAGCAGGAATCAAGATTCCCGGGAGAAATATCAATTACCTCAGATATGCAGATGACACCACCCTTATGGCAGAAAGTAAAGAGGAACTCAAAAGCCTCTTGATGAAAGTGAAAGAGGTAAGTGAAAAAGTTGGCTTAAAGCTCAACATTCAGAAAACGAAGATCATGGCATCTGGTCCCATCACTTCATGGGAAATAGATGTGGAAACAGTGTCAGACGTTATTTTGGGGGCTCCAAAATCACTGCAGATGGTAACTGCAGCCATGAAATTAAAAGATGCTTACTCCTTGGAAGAAAAGTTATGACCAACCTAGATAGCATATTGAAAAGCAGAGACATTACTTTGCCGACTAAGGTCCATCTAGTCAAGGCTATGGTTTTTCCTGTGGTCATGTATGGATGTGAGAGTTGGACTGTGAAGAAGGATGAGTGCTGAAGAATTGATGCTTTTGAACTGTGGTGTTGGAGAAGACTCTTGAGAGTCCCTTGGACTGCAAGGAGATCCAACCAGTCCATTCTGAAGGAGACCAGACCTGGGATTTCTTTGGAAGGAATGATGCTAAAGCTGAAACTCCAGTACTTTGGCCACCTCATGCGAAGAGTTGACTCATTGGAAAAGACTCTGATACTGGGAGGGATTGGGAGCTGGAGGAGAAGGGGAGGACCGAGGATGAGATGGCTGGATGGCATCACGGACTCGATGAATGTGGGTCTGAGTAAACCCCGGGAGATGGTGATGGTCAGGAGAGGCCTGGCGTGCTGTGATTCATGGGGTCACAAAGAGTCAGACACGACTGAGCGACTGAACTGAACTGAATTATTCTAAACAATATAAATGTCTCTTTATGTGAAAAAATAAGCAAACAGGCAGTGTTTTCACACCAAATCTGTTCTGCCCTTTGATACTTTATAGTTGAATAAGGGCAACACACTGGTGGGAATTAAGTTATCTTTTCTTGTGATGACGTAAAAATGTTTTGTCTGAGTCTGTTTAAAATGCCTTTGAACTAAACACACTATTTGTTTTGATCCAGTTTCTTTTTGGTTGAGCACTAATATTTGTCTGGCTCCAGAGGCTCATGCAGTAAAATATTTCTGCTTTTAGATACATTTTATACAGTTAGGTTGATTATTGCCACTTGGTGCCTTTGTATCTATATTTTTGTTATTTCCTATACCTTTTTATTGATATTAAATAGAATACAAAGAAAATGTATTTCGAAAAGCATTTTGAAAATACACTATTAGTGTTCTGTATGTTTTTTCCTTGGTAACAGGCTTGTGGGACAAATGCCTTAAAGAAAAAGCTTTTTTTTTTTTTTAAGAAAACAAATGAATTTTTGTTTGTGGGACAACTTTGACATCTTTGACTCACCAGTGTATGAGTATAAACCAGAGTTTCATTTTGAGAAATATTCCCTTTCTAGGTATATGGATTTCTTCCCAGTCCCATCTAACGTTACCACTGATTTTCTGTTTGAGAAGAGTGCCAACTACTTCCACTCAGAGGAAGCTCCTAAAAGGGCGGCTTCTTTGGTCCCCAAAGCCAAGATCATCACCATTCTCATTGACCCATCAGACCGAGCATATTCCTGGTACCAGGTAAGGAAAATACTGACAAAACCCAGCAAGTAAAAGAGGAGTATAGAGAAAGGAGGGTGGTTTTCAGTAAAAGTCACCGCCTCAGGTTTTAACAAAAAGATTTGTTAGCTTTATATCTTAAAGAAAGTGGATAAATTTCCTATGTTTCCATAGAGAAATGTTCCCTTTAGTTTTTATTAATTTTGCATTCATTTGATTAATTTAATAAAATCTATTAATACAATGAAGAAATTAAAGCAAACAAAATATTATGTGCTTGTAATGTGTGCTTCTATATATCTGTATTTTAAAAGTAAAATGTTATAATTTAAAATCATTCTTTTCATCTAATATGTATATAATGCTGCTATTATTATCTCAGTTTTGTGGTTTTTTTTTTTTTTTTTAAGAGATATACCTGATTCCACCGAAGCAGAAGTCAGAGGTTTTGTTCTGTAAAGGTCCAGAGAGTAAATATTTCAGGCCTTGCAGGCCATATAATTGCAACTCTTGCCATTATATTGCAGAAGCAGCCATAGACAATATGTAAATTAATGAGCCTAACTATGTTCCAGTAAAATTTATTTACAGAAACAAACAACAAGTAGAATGTAGCCCATGGACCAAAGACTGATGACCCTGACTCTGAAAGAACTTAAGTAACTGCTTGTGCTGAAGAAATAACCTAGCAGCAAAACAGAATATAAGAATGAATTCTTCATCCTTGAAAGCCCAGCCAGAGTCCTCTGTTTTAAGCGTCTTTCTCATATAAACATTGCCATTATGATGATGGTTAGAACCTAGCACAGAAACAATCACTTTGAAAGAATTTTAACAGATTCTAATAATAAAACTTACATCCCATACATTTTTACTGGAATAAATATTAAAAAATAATAATAATAAAATGCATCAGTGATATTTTATTAATCACCAAATGGAAGAAGTTTAATAAAAAATAGCAGTATTAAATATAAGGACATAACAAAATTAATAGAGTCAGTGTCTTTAGTCTGTATTATTCTTAGGAAGTTAGGAGCTTCCCAGGTGGTATTAGTGGTGAAGAACCCACCTCCAAATGCAGGAGACATAATGAAACATGGGTTTGATCCCTGGCTCAGGAAGGTCCCCTGGAGGAGAGCATGGCAACCCACTGCAGTATTCTTGCCTGGAGAATCCCAAGGACAGAGGAGCCTGGTGGGTCCATAGGGTCTCAAAGAGTTGGACACAACTGCAGTGACGTAGCATAGCATACAGAGAAGGCAGTGGCACCCCACTCCAGTGCTCTTGCCTGGAAACTCCCATGGACGGAGGAGCCTGGTGGGCTGCAGTCCATGGGGTCGCTTAAGAGTCAGATACGACTGAGCGACTCCACTTTCACTTTCCACTTTCATGCATTGGAGAAGGAAATGGCAGCCCACTCCAGTGTTCTTGCCTGGAGAATCCCAGGGATGGTGGGCTGCCGTCTATGGGGTCGCACAGAGTCGGACATGACTGAAGAGACAGCAGCAACATAGCATAGCATCCTTAGTTATCGTTCCTCAGTTTTGTAATTTAAAAACCACTTTCCTGATGTTCATGTGTTCATCCCTTCATTAAATGATTTTAATGACTACCACATGCAAAGCATTGTTCTAAGTATGATTTGAAAGTAAATTAACAAATGTGGATGCTACATTTGAGATTGCTTTCAGTCTAACTGGAGAAATATGTTTAAATAACCAGTGTATAAATCAGAAAGTATTAAGTGACAGATAGACTCCTACAGAGTAATAAAGCCTACCTGATAAAGACCACCAGGGACAAGTTAGATGTATTAACTGGCTGCAGCGGAGGAGCCTGAACACTTGAAGAACTATCAGGCATTTCCCTAAAGAGAAGGAGGATTTGTATGATAGGGAGAAATGTAGATAAAATTAACATGAACTGTTTGATAGGTGCAAGCAGGGCCAGGGCTGAAAAACAGACCAAGAGACTTACTTCCTTAGAACTCTAAAGTTAAGATAACCAGGGAATGTTATATCCAAAAATTCTGTATCTGAAACTCTGCACCTGGGCTGGAAATAAGGCTGCTTCTCTGAATTAAAGTGACCCAAAAAACCTCTGATTCACCAGGCAGGACTGGATGCTGCATTCTCACCGATCTCATACATCTAAATTTCTGACAAACTATGATATTAGAGAACAAAGTTTCTCAGCATGGGGTCCTTTTTTTTTAAAACAAAAGCCATTTTTCCAGGTTCACTAAAGAAAGAACAGATTGTCATGAGACGTTTCATGGCTGGGACAGAGTAGGAAAAGGTCATGAGATCTTAACAGGCATATTGATAATACTCGCGTAACAGGGAGTGGACATCCTAGAAAAATGAAATCCACAATTCCACACTAATCAGTCATGCCCAACTCCTAGAACCATCATTTAAACCAAAAACACAGAAAATTGACTGATTTGATCTTGCGCCTTTTACCTTTACTGCTAGGTATCTAGAGAAAAAAGAAAACACACCTTAATTGACTCAAAAGGAAGCAGAAAATTGGAGCTTGGCAACCACTTAGCCCCAGAAAAATTGAGAATTTGCTGAAAAAGGAAGCTTCAAGGCTGAACGCTAACAAAACATCCTAAATATTACAAATAAATCACTCCACAGTGGCAAAATGCAGGCCTCAACAAAGTCTAGCAGAGTTTGTAGTATAGTAATTTGAATCTCAATTGCAGCAAATTTGCTATTCAACTAGATGTGGTAAACATCCACAAACCCACCACTAAGCCTGAATATTTATTGGTCAATTTAGGGAAAAGGTGATTTCCTCAGACCCCTGGGCCTGAGCCTGAGCCATTATGAAGTGCTTTCCTTTTAGGATTGCTGCTGTCTGCATTTTCTATACAGTAAGTGGTTCTGATTCATCGCAGAGGTTACCATTAGGTAAAATAATCTTGGCTTTTAGATGCTAGAGTGTGTATGATAAAAGCTGTGGATTTCAGATAATGCACTTGTCAAGAGTTTTCACCAATTTCTCCATTTGAATAGCCCATAGGGTTTTTCTCATCTAAAACTGCATTACTAGATGGAACAAAACTATCTGGCAGAATTGGCAGAGTGTTTTATGCATTATGGATATTAACTGAACATGATAAATGGTTTCTTATGGGCTGAAAGGAGGTGTTAAGGCATCTTTCAGAAGTTTATTTTCAGAATAATATATATATACACACTATGGAAATGACTCAGAAAAATAGGTTAAGAAATTCTATCAAGAAGAATTCCACCTCTACCAAATAGTTCTCAAACATACTCTCATCAGTGTTGTAATTTTAAAGCCTGATGCTCCAAGCAAGCATTTTCATTCATCCTTTATTAATTGCAAAACAAATAACTCTCCCTCAGTGAGGCACTCCTTCCTTTAGCTTTGCGACTTGTCACAGAGATTGGTTTTTAATTATTTATGCCTATGGTTCATGTCGGTTTAATTATCCACCTTTTCATCACAGCATCAGCGATCACCACGAAGACCCCGCGGCTCTGAAATTCAGTTTCTACGAAGTGATCTCAGCTGGGCCCCATGCACCCTCCGAGCTGAGAGCCTTGCAGAAGAGATGTTTGGTCCCAGGGTGGTATGCCAGCCACATCGAGAGATGGCTTGTTTATTTCCCCCCTTTCAGGTATTGAGCGATAAGAATCTACATCATAGTACAGTCTCATTAAGTCAGTGACTTTGCCTCTAGGATAGAGGACGTTTTTACTCATTAAAACATGACTAGCATTTACTCTTTAGCTGTAACTGAGACTTGCAAACAGTGACAGGCAGAGGCAGAAAAACTAATTCTCTTTCTAGAAGTATTTCAGGATAATTCTCCCTGCCCTATTTTCTAGTGCATGCCTTTCCTGATTGTTAAGAGCTTCAGAAGCTTGATACTCCTGATTCTTATTCTGAGAAAAGCTTGAGGATCTCTTAACCAAAAAGGCCAACACTATTTTGCTTTCAGTGACATTATTTCCCTTTGAACCACCTTGCTGGATTTTTCACAAGTCCTATGTTTTCCTTGGCATCTTTGTTTCTCTCTTTTGCCTAGTGTTAGCCTAGATTACAAAACCAGCCCCTACACTGGATTGCATAAAGCAATCTAATCACATCAGACACAGTGTATACCTGTGTGTCTAGAACCACGCTAGCCACAATGATCGGAGAAGGCAATGGCACCCCACTCCAGTCCTCTTGCCTGGAAAATCCCATAGATGGAGGAGCTTAGTAGGCTGCAGTCCATGGAGTCGCTAAGAGTCAGACACGACTGAGCAACTTCACTTTCACTTTTCACTTTCATGCATTGGAGAAGGAAATAGCAACCCACTCCAATGTTCTTGTCTGGAGAATCCCAGGGACGGCAGAGCCTGGTGGGCTGCCATCTATGAGGTCACACAGAGTCATACATGACTTAGCAGCAGCAGCAGCAGCCACAATGATACCATACATGCGAGCATATATGGCTATTTATGTTTCTATTCAAATTATATAAAATTAAAAATTGTTTCTCAGTCACATTAGCCACACTTCAGATGTTCAATAGCCACCAGTTAGATACCACAGCCTCACAGTATGTCCATCAACACAGAAATTTCTAATGAACAATGCTGGTGTAAACTAAAGAGAAACACTCAAGAAGATGTGTGAACCAGAATTGCTTTCCAAGCATTATGGCCCTTCATCACCATCCCCTGTCATTTATCTTGCTGGGACCACTCCCTTCCCTCACCAGAGTAACAAGCAAATTCTTCCCTTTAGTCTGTTGAAAACTTTTGTTTCAGTTCAATTCAGTTCAGTCGCTCAGTTGTATCCGACTCTTTGCGACCCCATGAATCGCAGCATGCCAGGCCTCCCTGTCCATCACCAACTCCTGGAGTTCACTCAGACTCACATCCATCAAGTCAGTGAAGCTATCCAGCTTTACTTTAAGGTTTTCTACGAATCTTACCTTTTTCTCCAAATGGATTATCAAAGAATTTCTAAAAACTTTACAGTGCTGCTCCTTTGACTGGAATCATGGATAATGATATGTCCTCTGTCTCATGGTACCTGGTCCGGTCACTTTTCTTCTTCCTTACAAGTCTTCTTCCCACCTTGAATCATGGAATCATTGCTTTATCTGTTTTTAAACTTGATTTTCATTTGTGATTTTATAGTCACCTTTCTTAAGCTCTCTTGGTACTCTCAGATTTTTTTGTTTGTTTTCATAGTGTTTGCAGGACGTCTCAAACTATAAAACATGAATGCATTTAATTAGTGTGATTTATTTTTTGTTCCATGTCATTAATGAGGATGGCCTGGTTAAGTCTTAACAACAGTGAATGCAAACCCCCTCAGTACAGTGTCTTTCATGGAATAAATTCAAAGTGCAGAATTTTTGTATCATGCTATTACATGTCTTTTCCAATTTGCATTGTCTTTTTCCCCCACTTTGGTCACTTAGCTGCTAATTATTGATGGGCAACAGCTAAGAACTGATCCTGCTACAGTGATGGATGAAGTACAGAAGTTTCTAGGAGTCTCTCCTCATTATAATTACTCAGAAGCATTAACGTAAGTTTATATTCTAATTAATTTATTGAAGTTTCAGCAGACAGCTGATTTTAGAGCAGTTGTAGTTTGGTGATGCAGCTATTGAGTTAGCTGCCCCTTACATACTGATTATTTTCCAGTTGATGTTAACCACTTGAGAAAGAACATGTCAACAGTTTGGCTATAAAATGTCCAAAGTTCTCTATTGATTTCAAACTAGGGAAGTTTTCTCTGGAAGGGAAAGAGAGGAAGAAAGCATTTTAAGTCTTAAAAGCAACAGCTAACTGTAAAAGAGTTTACTGGAACTGTGTTGGAAGCACTAAGCCTATTTAACCAGACAGCATTGAGACCTCTTGGAAGTATAAGAAGATCTCTTGAACTAGGTGATTTATGAGCTCCTCTCTCTTTTGTGTAATTTTAAAAAACGAACATCACACAGAAAGAAATAGCCCAATAGGTGATTGAATAAGCAGAGAGAGAGGTGCTATTATTACTCTTACACATACTTCCATTTTTTGGTCTTTACCCACTGTATGACTAACCTTGTCACCTTTTCTTCAGAGGCCTCTGCTGTTACAGCTCTTGTTTGGTTTTCTTTTGCTGGTTCCCACTGATTTTCTTAGGTAGTCAGTTCCATCAGGGTGGGAGCCAAAGTGACGCAAGAAAAGCAACAAGGATTTAAGGACTCCTTAAATCCCACAAATCCCCTGAGAGTGAGTGGCCACGGTACCTGCCTCTCTTGCCTCACTTTAAACCTTACTCTAGACTTTATCTAACATTTTAAATAAAACCTCCATCTGACTTTCTCCATTTATGCTACTGTTATTGCTCTTTAGTCGCTTAGTCCAACTCCTTGTGAGTGTCCAACTCTTTATGACCCCATGGACGGAGAAGGCAATGGGACCCCCACTCCAGTACTCTTGCCTGGAAAATCCCATGGATGGAGGAGCCTGGTGAGCTGCAGTCCATGCGGTCACTAAGAGTCAGACATGACTTAGCGACTTCCTTTTCACTTTTCACTTTCATGCATTGGAGAAGGAAATGGCAACCCACTCCAGTGTTCTTGCCTGGAGAATCCCAGGTATGGGGGAGCCTGGTGGGCTGCCGTCCATGGGGTCGCACAGAGTCTAACACAACTGAAGCGACTTAGCAGCAGCAGCAGAAGGACTATAGCCTGCCAGGCTCCTCTGTCTGTGTCTTCTCCAGGCAAGAATGCTAGAGTGGGTTGCCATGCTTCCCCTCCATGGGATCTTCCAAACCCAGGGGTTGAACCCACGTCTCCTGCTTGGCAAGGCAGGTTCTTTACCACTGAGCCTCCTGGGAAGCTCAGCAATCAGGTGTGTGAGGGATGTGTTTCTTCCTTTTTCACGTGTAACTGGAACAAGCAACTGAGAGAGCCTGAGTTGGAAGAGCCATGGACCTGGCTCTCACTCTAATATATATATTACATATATGTAATATAATATATTATATATATAATTTTATATTTTACATATATGTGATATATATATAATTTTAGGGTTACAGACTGAGCCTTAAAGAAACCAGTTAACACTGTATTATGGGATTCTTCCTTTCTATTTCTCAGTACAAAACTCAGTTCTATAGATCAATTGATTTTATCTTTCCATTGTACTCTTCATGCTGTAGCATTTTAGAAAGTGAGATACAGGATTCTTTTACTTTTTACCATCCCTTACAGTAAAAGGTTTGCAGACAGCCATCTAATATTGCAAACATCTTGCCTAAATCATATGTAGAAACACACATGTAAGAGAGAGATTTTGATTTAGAGGACAAAGGAACAGGTGGAACTCGAGAGTTTTGAGCTTCCCCCTCTAAGAATCATTTACTCTGTTGTTACTGTTAACCTTCTGACCTTCATGTTTTCTATAGTGAGAGTCCTATCAGAGCTTTGGTGAGCTTAGTTGAAGTACCAACACAGACACTAGCCTCAGGTATTTAACTTTCAGCTTGACCTTAAAGAAAACTAAGTGATTTTAGCTTCAGTTAGAAATTCGAGCCCACTTTCTTCTTTATGTCTTTTTAAGTATCTCTTAGAAAAGAAAGCTTTTATTTTCTAAACAGGTTTCTAACTCAAGTTGGCTTATCTTTGAATCTTTTTTCTAGAGTATATAGCAAAGCATTGCATTTCAGAAAGAAGAATTAGAGTATTTTATAAAGACATAATCTCTTTTTCTTATGGAATGGTCCTTGACCTGCATGCTGTGTATTTGTCCCCTTTGTATCCAGCTCAGCACAAGCTTTTTATTCACCTCCACTGCCAAGTAAAGGGAGTGTAAACTTAAAGGAAATAATACTAAAGCAAAATACTATATACAAAGATCTGTGGGTCACTTTGCACCTGGGATGTGTCTGACTAAAATTACCCCTTATATGGTTCTGTAGCCTGGTTGGGGGCTCAGTGGGTGAAGTAGCAAGATAAGATGTATGTAGTCTCTGAAACCACAGTTCCTGGTCCAGCAGGGCTGCCCAGGCACTCACCCTGCTGATAAAGATAATGTACTGCCATTCAGTTTCTTTTTCTATTCTCTTGTCAATCAGTTGGCCTGACACACCTTGGAAAAAACAGCAGTGTACCTGTTGTAGAATATTTGGAATTTCATGTCATTGACTTAGGTCTGAATTCTCCTTCACCCATGCCCTTTGCAGTTGTTCTGAATCCTGCCCTCAAAATTTAGTTATTCTTGTTAAAATAACTATACTGGTAAGTTGTTTCTCTGGTGCTTTGGACATGTTGGGGATGACTAGGTGTACAAAATGCATGTTCTCAAGAATGTCTTTAATTGTATTGTATTTTTCCTGCTGATAGTGAAGACTACCTCTTTGGTAGTTAAAAATTATTTAAAGCCTTCTGATAATTTACTAAACTGCAAACAGATATGAATTCTCAACTAACCACATAAATTCAGTTCTTTGCACACAATACAATAAATCAATGAAACTAGACCTCTGCAAAGTTTTACCATACAATTTTGGCACAAAAGAGTACTCCAGTGTAAGAGAGCTACAATCTCCTGGTTATCTTCAATATACGAACGTTCCAATTTCAAAACTATTTTCAAGGAAAATGGCAATAAATCTCCATCATTAAGAGTATTATTTATTTCATTCCACAGTCACTACAGAAGTGTTCAAGATTTCCAAATTTCATAAAGTAATGGATGGTCGCTATCTTAAAATGACTTAGTACTGTCAACATGGATTTTAGATGCTATACTGAATACATAAAAACCTTATATTCTTGGGACTTTCCTGGTTGGTTAAAGGCTTCATGCTTCCAATGCAGGGGGCACAGATTCAGTCTCTGGTCAGGGAACTAATATCCCACATGCTGTGTGGTGCAACCAAAATAAAACAATTTTTAGAAATCAGATTTTCTTAGTGAGTGTGGTTGTTATCGGAAATAAGCAGTATAAGCTTTAAAAAATATGAATGGGAACTTTCTCATTCAGTTAAGTAATTCACATTTTACAATTCTTGTTCAACATAACCTTAATCACTAGACTATAAATAGGATTGATATACCAACATTATTTTAGCTTGTATATTATGTGTTATATAGTGTTTAAGCTGTCTAATCATTTAAGGAAAACCAGGAAAAATAATGCTCAGTGTGGCGTTGTGCTAAACTGAACTAGCACATACAGTTTCTTTATGTGTTAAACTAAAACTAAAATGAAAGTTTTTATAAACTTTATAAAATAAAATGAAAAAAATGTAAACTTTTAATTTTCCCATGAATATATCCACTAACAATTATATCCAGCCACCAATGACTATGACAAGTCTTCACACTTACTGAACCTGACATCTCTATTTCTCAGTTAACCTGTTCATGAACATGAATGAAACCAGACTGAGTTATATGAATTTTTAATAATAATTTACTATGAAAATTTCAATAAATGAACACTAAGGATTTGAAGGTGAAGAGTTAAATGAGGATTTGTGTGTGTGTGTGTATTTGATTCTGTGGATGGGCTTGCCTATGGATGGGGTTACCTAAGCCATAAAGAACTGAAGCTGCTTCTGTTGTTTCTAATGTTACTTCCTCTGGCAACCAAATCTATTGGTCAAAGAATCCTTTCCCATTTTAGATGAGTTTAGTAAAATTGTGCCAAAATACAACTATTTTGGTAGCAAAAACAGTAGCCATAGTAGCTAAAATCTGCTGGTTCTTAGATGACCTGTGAAACAGCTGGAAATGCTAAGTGAAAAGGGAGAAAATAATCTACTCCAATTTCATATAAATTTGTTTTAAAAGTGGTTGTAACATTTCAAAATCAGTATACATTTATATGTTCTAAATACTTTATATGTAACAATACTATGTGCTGGGTACTAAGTGCTGGGTACCAAGCCAAAAGTCACTCAGAAGTAAGCTGAGGAGGCAGCACACTTATTCCTCTGGAGCCTGCACTGCCAATCTACTAAGCTCTTCAAATTAGCACAAAAGCCAGAGAAAAATAACACTGTGAAGTTCTACTAATGAATAGTCTAACAAGAGGAAGTATTTCCTTTAAAAAACTGAAACCTTAAAATGAGTTTTTAAGTTGTCTCAGACATTATTATAAAAAGACTTCACTTCTAGAGAAATACAAATCAAGACTATAGTGAGGTACCACCTCACACCAGTTGGAATGGGCATCATCAAAGTCTACAAATAAATGCTAGAGAGGGTGTGGAGAAAAGAGAACCCCCTACACTGCTGGTGGGAATGTAAGTTGGTGCAGCCACTATGGAAAACAGTACGGAGTGTTCCTCAGCAAACTAAAAATAGAATTACCATGTGATCCAGGGTTCCAATCCTGGGAATATATCTGAACAAAACTATAATTCAAAAGAATACATGCAGCCATTCATAGAAGCACTATTCACAACAGCCAAGACATGGAAACAACCTAATTGTCCATCAACAGATGAATGCATAAGGAAGATGTGGTATGTATATATAATGGAATAATACTCAGGCATGAAAAAGAAAGAAATAATGCCATTTACATCACCATGGATGCCACTAGAGATAATTACACTAAGTGAATTGATTCTGAGAGAGAAAAATACCATATGATATCACTTATATGTAAAATCTAGAATACGACACAAATGAACCTATCTATGAAGGGGAAACAGACTCACATACATAGAGAGCAGACTTCAGTTGCCAAGGAGGTAATTGTCCTAGAGCCAGACATCCTGGAGTGTGAAGTCAAGTGGGCCTTAAGAAGCATCACTATGAACAAAGCAGATGGAGGTGACGGAATTCCAGCTGAGCTATTTCAAATCCTAAAATATGATGCTGTTAACGTGCTACACTCAAGATGCCAGCAAATTTGGAAAACACAGCAGTGGCCACAAGACTGGAAAGGTCAGTTTTCATTCCAATCCCAAAGAAAGGCAATACCAAAGAATGTTCAAATTATCTCACAGTGGCACTCATTTCACATCCCAGCAGGATTATGTTCAAGATCCTTCAAGCTAGGCTTCAGCAATAGGTGAACCAAGAACTTCCAGGTGTCCATGCTAGAATTAGAGAAAGTAGAGGAACAAGAGATCATATTGCCAATATACACTGGATCATAGAAAAAGCAAGAGAATTCCAAAATATCTACTTCTGCTTCACTGACTCTGCTAAAGACTTTGACTATGTAGATCACAACAAACTGTGGAATATTCTTAATGACATGGGAATACCAGACCTCATTACCTGCCTCCTGAGAAACCTGTATGTAGGACAAGAAGCAACAGTTAGAACTGGACATGGAACAACAGACGGGTTCCAAATTGGGAAAAGAGTACATCAAGGCTATATATTGAACCCTCCTTATTTAACTTAAATGCAGAGTACATCATTCAAAATACTAGGCTGGATGAATCACAAGCTGGAATCAAGACTGCCAGAAGAAATGTCAACAACCTCAGATATACAGATGATACCACTCTAATGGCAGAAAGTGAAGAAGAATTAAAGAGCCTCTTTGATGAAGGTGAAAAAGGAGAGTGAAAAAGCTAGCTAAAGTTCAACACTCATAAAATGAAATTATGGCATCCAGTCCTATCTCTTCATGGCAAATAAATGAGGAAAATGTGAAAATAGTGTCAGATTTCATTTTCTTGGGCTCCAAAATCTATGCAGATGGTGACTGCAGACACAAAATAAAAGAAACTTGCTCCTTGAAAGAATAGCTATGACAAACCTAGACAGTGTTTTAAAAATCAGAGACATCATTTTGCTGACATAGGTCCATATAGTCAAAGCTATGGTTTTTCCAGTACTCATGGATGGATATGAGAGTTGGACCATAAAGAAGGCTGAGCACTGAAAAACTGATGTTTTCAAACTGTGGTGCTGGAAAGACTCTTGAGAGTCCCTTGAACAGCAAGGAGATCAAGCCAATCAATCTTAAAGAAAATCAACACTGAATATTCATGCAAGGACTGCAGCTGACGTGCCAATACTTTGGCCACCTGATGTGAAGAGCCAAGTCATTGGAAAAGACTCTGATGCCGGGAAAGATTGAGGGCAAGGGAAAAGGGGGTGACAAAGGATGAGACGGTGGATGTCATCACTGACACAATGGACATGAGCCTGAACAAACTCCAGAAGATAGTGAAGGAGAGGGGAAGCTGGGTATGCTGCAGTTCATGAGGTTGCAAAGAGTCATGCATGACTCAGTACAGTGACTGAACAACAACAAAGGGGTGAGTGGGTGGGGGAGGATAGACTGGGAGTTTGGCGTTAATAGATGCAAACTATTATATACAGAATGGGTAGACAGCAAGGTCCTACTGTATAGCACCAGGAACTATAGTCAATGTCCCAGGATAAATCATAATGGAAAAGAATATAAAAATAATATACGTGTATGTACAACTGGTCATTTGGCTGTATAACAGAAATTAACCCAACATTGTAAATCAACTATCAGTTCAGTTCACTTGCTCAGTTGCTTCCAACTCTTTGAGACCCCATGGACTGTAGCACCTCAGGCTTTCCTGTCCATCTCCACTCCCAGAGCTTGCTCAAACTCATGTCCATCGAGTTGGTGATGCCATCCTACCAACTCATCCTCTGTCATCCCCTTCTCCTCCTGCCTTCAATCTTTCCCAGCATCAGGGTCTTTTCCAATAGTTAGTTCTTCATATCAGGTGGCCAGAGTATTAGAGCTTCAGCTTCAGTCCTTCCAATGAATATTCAGGACTGATTTCCTTTAGGATTGACTGGTTGGATCTCCTTGCAGTCCAAGGGACTCTCAAAAGTCTTCTCCAACACCACAGTTCAAAAGCATCAACTCTTCAAAGCTCAGCTTTCTTTATAGTCCAGCTTTCACATCCATACATGACTACTGGAAAAACTGTAGCTTTAACTGGATGGACCTTTGTTAGCAGTGTAATGTCTCTGCTTTTTAATATGCTGTCCAGGTTGGTCATAGCTTTTCTTCCAAAGAGCAAGCATCTTTTAATTTCACAACTGCACTCACCATCTGCAGTGATTTGGGGAGCCCCCAAAATAGTCTCTCACTGTTTCCACCATTTCCCCATCTATTTGCCATGAAGTGATGGGACCAGATGCCATGATCTTAGTTTTCTGAATGTAGAGTTTAAGCCAACTTTTTCATGCTCCTCTTTCACTTTCATCAAGAAGTGCTTTAGTTCTTCTTCGTTTTCTGCCATAAGGGTAGTGTCATCAGCATATCTGCGGTTATTGTTATTTCTCCCTGCAATCTTGATTCCAGCTTGTGTTTCTTCCAGTCCAGCGTTTCTCATGATGTACTCTGCATATAAGTTAAATAAGCAGGGTGATGATATACAGCCTTGACGTACTCCTTTCCCAATTTGGAAGCAGTCTGTTATTCCATGTCCAGTTCTAACTATTGGATCCTTGACCTGCATACAGATTTCTCAGGAGGCAGGTCAGGTGGTCTGGTATTCCCATCTCTTTCAGAATTTTCCAGTTTGTTGTGATGCACACAGTCAGAGGCTTTGGCATAGTCAATGAAACAGAAGTAAATGTTTTTCTGGAACTCTCTTGCTATTTCCATGATTCAACAGATGTTGGCAATTTGATCTCTGGTTCCTCTGCTTTTTCTAAATACAGCTTGAATATCTGGACGTTCATGGTTCAAGTACTGTTAAAGCCTGGCTTGGAGAATTTTCAGCATTACTTTACTAGCATGTGAGATGAGTGGAATTGTGCTGTAGTTTGAACATTCTTTGGCATTGCCTTTCTTTGGGATTGGAAGGAAAACTGACCTTTTTCAGTCCTGTGGCCACTGCTGAGTTTTCCATATTTGCTGGCATATTGAGTGCAGCACTTTCACAGCATCATCTGTTAGGATTTAAAATAACTCAACTGGAATTCCATCACCTCCACCTGCTTTGTTTGTAGTGACGCTTCCTAAAGCCCACTTGACTTCACATTCCAGAATGCCTGTCTCTAGGTGAGTGATCATGCCATCATGGTTATCTGGGTCATGAAGATCTTTTTGTATAGTTCTTCTGTGTATTCTTGCCACCTCTTCTTAATATCTTTTGCTTCTATTAGGTCCATACCATTTTTGTCCTTTATCAAGCCCATCTTTACATGAAATGTTCCCTTGGTATCTCTAATTTTCTTGAAGAGATCTCTAGTCTTTCCCATTCTGTTATTTTACTCTATTTCTTTGCACTGATCCCTGAGAAAGGCTTTCTTATCTCTCTTTGCTATTCTTTGGAACTCTGCATTCAGATGGGTATATCTTTCCTTTTCTCCTTTTTCACTTTGCTTCTTTTCACAGCTATTTGTAAGACCTCCTCAGAAAACTATTTGCCGTTTTGCATTTCTTTTTCTTGGGGATGGTCTTGATCACTGATTTCTGTACAATGTTGTGAACCTGTCTATTGTCATGAAAGTGGAAGTGACAAATAGATTCAAGGGATTAGATCTGATAGACACAGTGCTTGAAGAACTATAGATGGAGTTTCATGAAATCAATTATACTTCAATTAAAAGTAAATATAAATGTGATATATCCATCCAATGGAATACTATTCACTGATTAAAACAGGATAAATTTTTAAATATGCTAAAAATAATTCATCTCCAGACACACTCACTATGCACAATAAATGTATAATCATAGTGATATTCAAATTAAAATCACATCAAAATACCACTAGAATAGCTATAATCCAAAAGACAGTACCAAATATTGGCACAAGTGTGGAGAAATTGGTAACCTCATATACTGCTGATAGTAATGTATGGCCACTTCAGAAAAGCAGTTGTAGTTTCTTAAAAATTAAACAGAAGTTTACAAATAATCCAATGCCATGCCAATGAATCTACTTCAAAAGAAATGAAAACCTATGTTCACAAAGAATTGTTCACAGCAGCATTATTCATAATAGCCAAAAGCTGGAAGCAGTCTGGTAAACAGATTTAAGAAAATTTGGCATATCCACACAATTCAGTATTCATTCATGAAAATAACAATTCGATGTAAAGACATTTCAAACGGCCTTGCACCTAAGTATAATCTGAATGTTCCTGGAATTCACCTGCCCAAGGGTAAGATGAGGGTCACATTTTCATTAACAAAGAGAATGGTACCATTTGGAAACTGAGTCATTAGAGAATCTTGATTGTCCCTGTCCACAAATCTCTTTCAGTTATTTCTAGACATCCCCAGGTGATATCAATATTTCACACAAACTTAAGTACCAGTCCATTCTTGTTTTATTCTAAATTTAATTCAACAAAGATTTGCTGAATGACAATATTATGTCATGACTCTGGGAACACAGTGATAAAGTAACCTTACCTCCAGGGAGGGGTAAACATGGAGAGACACTAAACAACACTTAGTTTTTCTCCAAAATGTTCCTAGCCAGTACTACTTTCCACATGAAAAATGACTAGCTGCCAGTGCCTACATGGAAAGGTTGTTTCCTTGGTGTTCTACCAGATATTAATAGTCCTGAGTGATGCTGCTGATATTATAAAAAGACTGGAATAAGATCTTTCTTCATCTCCTGTTAAGCTTCTTCACTTGGGATCTGAACTGCTTACAAGGTCCTTCATCAACATCAGTCCCTCACCTTCTCAGGCAACCTGAAAAATAATATGATCTTCCTTTACCTTCCTCTCCTTTTTGTTTCCACTATGATACACTTATACCACTACCTGTGAAATTATGCATATAGATGTCTGGGCTAGGTGTCAGCTGCACAGACACATATTTTTCTCAGTGAAGTCCAACATGACAACTCACTGCATGAGATGTAATCAATTACCAGAGGTGAAGTAATGTATTTTGATTTTTAATTTTAATATATGTGAAGTTTCAGTTCAGTTCAGTTCAGTCACTCAGTCGTGTCCAACTCTTTGCGACCCCATGAATTGCAGCACACCAGGCCTCCCTGTCCATCACCAACTCTGGAGTTCACTCAGACTCGCGTCCATCGAGTAAGTGATGCCATCCAGCCATCTCATCCTCTGTCGTCCCCTTCTCCTCCTGCCCTCAATCCCTCCCAGCATCAAAGTCTTTTCCAATGAGTCAACTCTTCGCATGAGGTGGCCAAAGTACTGTAGTTTCAGCTTTAGCATCATTCCTTCCGAAGAAATCCCACGGTTGATCTCCTTCAGAATGGACTGGTTGGATCTCCTTGCAGTCCAAGGGACTCTCAAGAGTCTTCTCCAACACCATAGTTCAAAAGCATCAATTCTTCAGCGCTCAGACTTCAAGAAACACTGTCAGAAGACTGCTCATTTTAATATAAGGTATGTGTCTGACCAGACATGTATCTACAGTTAGGTATATTAACAACAACAACAACAAAACCTCATAATAATAGCAGGCCTGAATGAGTCAGAGTTCAATTATGGAAATTATTCATGACAAAATGTTAATGAAAATGCTGTATCAATAGCAGACTTTCAGAAATATTGCATTAAAGCTTCCCAGCTTTCATGTATAAATTATTTCAATCATAGTCTTTATTTTTTAATGATTTATTTTATTGAAGTTAGTTGATTTATTAATGCTCTCCTTTTTATACCTTTGAGTATGAAACTAATTTTTTCAGTTGCCTTACAGATTCAAACAAGAAAATAAGCAACATGGAGACATATCATGTTGTGTCCTGATCCCACACAATCACTGTTTTAACTTTTTAAATAATTTTTAAAAATTTAATGAGTTGCCAAGGCATGTGGAATCTCCCTGAACCAGGGATTGAACCCATGTGTACCCTGCATTGACAGGTGGATTCGTAAGCACTGGATCATCAGGGAAGTCCACATAATCACTTTAATAATGATTGAAATGGGCTTTGCAAGTGGCATGTGAGTAATCCTGTAGTGTCTCTAATACCCAAGCAGTGCAGAGAGAGAGATATAGGTTTGCCTTCTTCTCATAGGGCTATAGTTACAAAGTCTACAAGATTAGCTACAAAGACTGCTCTCTAAATCATACATTCAATCGCAATATAATTTTAAATCAGGCCTATTGATGTATAATTTACATATAATAAAGTTCACCCATTTTAATTGTATAGTTTGATGAATTTTGACAAACATGTATAAACCATCACAAAGAAAAAGAAGTTTTTTTTTAAGTTTTTAAAGAAAAAAGTTTCCTCATGCTCTCTTGCAGTCAATCTTTTCCCCTTTTCCACTTCCTCACTTAGCATAATACTTCTGACATTCCTCCATGATGTTATAGCATCAGTAATTGGGGTTTTTTGTTATATAGTACTCCATTTTATGGATATAGCACAATTTATTTATTCTTTTGCCAGTTGATAGACATAAGGTTGTTTCCATTTGGGGACTACTGTGAACAAAGCTACTATGAACATTTGTGTACAGATCTTTGTAAAGACATATATTTTCATTTCTTTTTGGGTAAATACCTAGAAATGGGATTAGTGGGTTGTAGGGTAATTACATATTCAACTTTATAAGAAATTTTCCAAAGTGGCTATAATATCTTTAAATTCCTCCTAACAAAGTTTAGCAGTTCTAGCTGTTCCACAACTTTGTCAATGCTTGGTATTGGCCTTTTAAATCAAGCCATTCTAGTATCTAGTGATATTTCATTTGTGATTTTTAATTTGCATTTTCTTAATGACTAACAATATTGAGCAAACTTGTATTTGTTTATTGATCATCTATGTTTTTTGATGAAGTGTCTATTCCGATCTTTTATTCAGTTTTTACTGATAATGTCATCTTTTTTATTGAGTTCAGTTGTGTATTCTGAATATAAGTACTTTATTAGATATACATTTTACAAATATTTTTGCCCAACGTGTGGTTTCTCCTTTCATTTTGTTGAGTATTTTAGAAAAGCAAGTTTTAAATTTTGATGTATTCAAAATTATCATTATTCTTTACCATTCTTCCTAAGAAATCTTTGCCTAAACAAAGGTACAGAAGTTTTATATGTGTTTTTCCCTATGTTTCCATCCAGATTTCTTACAGTTTAGCTCTTAGATTTAGGTTTTATAACCCATTTCACGTTAATTTTCATATAGAGTATGAAGTTGGGATTGATATTCATATTTTCCAGATAGATATCCAATTTTTCCAGTTCATTTGCTTAAAAGACTGTCCTTTCCCACTGAACGACTTTTTAAAAATCAGTTGACTGTAGATGTGGTGGTCTGTTTCTAGATTCAATTTTGTTCATTGGTCCACTGGTTCCGGTACTACATAGGCTTCATTACTGTGGCGTTATAGCACATCTTGAAATAAAGTAGTATAAGATATCCAGCTCTGATCTCCTCTTTCAAATTGTTTTGGATTGTTTAAAACAAATTGTTGGCTTTTATTTCCATATACATTTTATAATCATCTTTTTAATTTCTACCCAAAAAGTCTACTGGAATTTTGATTGAACTCACAGTGAAATCTCTAGAGAAATCTGGAGAGAACTGATATTTTAAAAATGTTTAGTCTTCTGATCTGTGGATACAGTACAGCTCTTCTTTTGTTTGTGTCTTCTGTAATTTCTCTTAACAATTGTTGTCATTACACAGATCTTGCACATATTTTGTTTTAAATTTATCCCTAGGTATTTCATGTTTTATGCTAAATTAAATGTGTTTTTATTTTGATTTCCAGTTGTTCACTGTTTACACTATAATTTTAAGAAAGAGCTAGATGCAGCATTCTGAGTGATATGGATTGAAGACACAAGAAAAATGTGGTCCTAAATGATAATGATTTCTAATGAAGAAGAAATTATAGCAGTGGAATCACTGAATAACAAAAGCAAGTGAAAGAATCATGAATACTGCTAGCAGTCACTTTTATAGGCAAGCATGGAAATTACTATGTATTCATAATGAATGATAAGACCAAACATAACCAGAGACAGTAAAGAAGAAAAGGCCCTGGGCCTGGAGTCAGGAGGCCCAGACTTGAGTTGTCACCTGCATACTTAAAAGTATATACTCCAAGTTAGGTAAACCTCGACAAACATTTCCTTCTTTCTCATTTTTTGTTCAACTAACAGTTGGTGAGTGCTCACAAAGAGCCAAACTCTAAGCTGCTGCTGCTAAGTCGCTTCAGTTGTGTCCAACTCTGTGCGACCCCACAGACGGCAGCCCACCAGGCTCCCCGTCCTTGGGATTCTCCAGGCAAGAACACTGGAGTGGATTGCCATGTCCTTCTCCAATGCATGAAAGTAAAAAGTGAAAGTGAAGTCACTCAGTCATGTCCGAGTCTTAGCGACCCCATGGACTGCAGCCTACCAGGCTCCTCCATCCATGGGATTTTCCAGGCAAGAGTACTGGTGTGGGGTGCCATCGCCTTCTCTGAAACTCTGAGCTAAGTGCCAGTAAATGGGACAAATGCTATACTCCACATCATTAAAGAGTTATAAGGAAAGCTCAAAAAAGAGTTATATGAAATATTTTAGTATATTAAAATATAAATTTAATGTGCTTCTATTATTTTCATTATAATTATACCATAAAATCTTCATTTATAAGTGTTATTACTTTAACACAGAGCTCATACCAAAATAAGAAAGTGTCTCTGAAAAAAAAATTAAATGGATTATAGCTAGAGTATTCTAAAATTAATCACTCCATGACACACCAAAACCCTATCTCTATTAACCTGTGATCGAATGATAAAAGTACTATGTAAATCCACAGATATGGATGAAGCCTGATGTATCATTTTTAAACCCTGCAAAAGGAAAGAATGGGCTTGAAACTTATAAAACTTTTCTTTCCAGATGAAGGAGGTAGGCTTATTAATTTCTATTAATAGGAGACCTTCTGCTGACAGTTTTTCTATTAGAAAACTGGCAAACTCACAGAGATGACAGATGGACTGAGAATTCAGAAGTATGCCAAAAGACTTTATGTAAAGTGATGTAGTCAAAAAATATGCCAGTTTCCTCAGTTATAGATTAATATCCAAACTAAAATATTCCATGTTTTTGGTCAGTATATTAGTTGCTCAAAAACTACTGTTTTGCTCTTTGTATCTTTTTAAGGTTTGATTCTCATAAAGGTTTCTGGTGTCAGTTACTGGAAGAAGGTAAAACAAAATGCCTTGGAAAGAGCAAAGGAAGAAAATACCCTCCAATGGATCTTGATGTAAGTATAGAGCTTAAAAATACAAACTAAATAAGCAAAATGATACATAAAAATATATCTATTTTCTTAGAAAAATGATTAAAATAAAAAAATTCACTTTCTAAAAATAAAAAGTAATATTTGGATTGGATGCATCCTGCTTGTTTTGATTTTTCCAGTGATATATTACCTGTCATGCGAGAATAAAGGGTAACAATAGAATTTGCCATTTTGAATCAGAACAAAGAAGGCAACATCTCATTCCAAAAGAGATACATTCACAGAAATTTTAGCACTAAAAATATTAACTGAAACCAGGGCAGGAAATATATCAACTGCAAATTAAAAATAGGACCAGAAGATTTTATTTTCACTAAGTCACTCTGTGGTGGTAAATGTGGCCTGCATAATAATATTAACTACTGTTATACCAAGTTTTGAACTGCTAATATGATAATAAGATTAAAGAATTAATATATTTCCCAAATGTATAACATACTAGCAGATAACTTAGGCTCTGGAGAATGGAGACACCCATACTTTGCCCTAGACACGAAGCATGTCATGTTTGTTCTGTTCCAAATGGTGCCATGGCCATGGTGGTCACTTAAAGCTAAGTTTTCCCACTCTGTTGGCCCTACATTTTCACTTTAAAGCTTATGACACATATATAAAAATGTATTAATACTTTGATTTCATAATCAGTCCAGTTAATGTGCAGTTTGGACATAAGAACGCAAGTAGATTTATTTTATTTTAAAAACTAACTAACTCAAAAAATTCAAACATTTGAGATTGTTTTCCCACGACATTTAATATATTGTGGTAACTAAGAATCCTACAGTGGTCTGAGAATCCTAACATGGTCTGAACTTATCTGAATCCTTTTTGGTACTTGAAGACTTTCAGAACCATTTTTTTTTTAATTCCAATCTGATAGAGACAGAGCTTTGTCCTCACTAAGCTCATAATTAAATTCTATCTAAAAGACATTCTGGGGGTTCTTTTGATAAACAGAGGGTACTCTCAGAGCTACAGTTTTCTTTGGTGAATTATTAAAATATACCTTCAGTGCACTATGAAAACAATACACATTAATAAATATTCAAGGGTGATTTCCGTAGCATTTCAAGACAGCAATATAAAATGTTTCCATTTCCATATATGTCAAAGCTATCTCTCTGTATATTTACTGAAACTAAAACATTTAAGACACTGTAGAACATCTTTCTTAGCATTTTATTTTACTCCCATCAAACACATACTAAGACATGATATTAAATTCATGGTAGAGAAAGATTAAAAATCTGAAACTTTTCAGGATATCACTAGTTCCATACCCCTCAATAAAGTTTCTCTGTAATACATTCCTAAGATGTTTCTTCTCAAACACCTCTGACATAGATATGTGGGTTTTCCATACCAAGCAATTCTGTAATTTTTGCAGATACCAGGTAGGTGTCCTATAATTTAATCCAATTCTGACACCAACTACCCAGGGTTAAGTATAGTCCCCACAGATTAAGAGCTCAGTCCCACAAAACTGCCCCCTTCAGACTTTAGTAACAAGTAGTGGGGTCCCAGGTTATTCACACGTCTGTCCAACTTGGCTACAAATCAGGGGTTCCCAAGAATTCCTCCCCAGGTTTTATAATTTGATATAATGACTCACATGCCCCAGAAATACTTTACTTCCTATTATTATAAATAGAGAGGTACACAGGACAAGGTTCAGAAGGGTCCTGAGCACCAGCGCTTCTCTTCTAGCAACCAGCCCCCGTCTGAAGCCATCTAGGGACCCATATGAGTCACTTCATTAGCATAAACTTGGGCAAAGTTTAAAGGAACTTACTGTATATAACAAAGGCACTCTTTTCACCCCTGTAACTCAGGAAATGACAAGGTTCTTAGGAGCTCTCTGCCAGAACCAGAGTCAAAACCAAATTTATTTTTCTTATTATATCATAATATCTATACATATGGATTTATTTGAGGGAGTAGGGTGGCTGACTTCATACAGATAATGCCCAGACAGGAGGCAAGAGTAAGGCCTCTTTCCTGGAGGTAATGAAAACACAAATGCGTAGAACAAATTTGAGTAGGCAGTACTGTTACCACACTGCTTGCTTCTCCTTCTACTACAGAAAAAACACCAGTACCCTTCCCCACAAGTATCACCGAAACATCACAGGATACATTCGATCCTGGAAATTACGATCTGGTGGATTATTTGGCTTCTACTTTGGCTTTGTTTATCAAAATATATTATAGGAAAGGAATAAAAGCTGACATTTTGAATGAACCACTTAGTCAATTACCTCTCCAAGTCAAAAACACTTAGTAGTTTAATAGTCCAATATAGTCCAATAAACAACCTGATACTGAATTTATTATACAATTTCTTCTTTTAGCATGTTTTATATTATAGAAGTATACATTATTATTCCTTTTATTACATTAATTTCATGTGAGTTTGCATGAAATGGACTACATTGGCATACATTAGCATATATTCTATCTGATTTGCCATCTAAAATAGTACCCTTTCTAAACAATCATCAGATAACAATGTATGTAAATTCTGCATACCACTGAATTCTGTCCTAGTAATTTTTAGCCTGAAACTATTAGACTCTCAAATAGGATGTGTTGTACTTTACAAATCTTGTATCAGTTATCTTGCCATAGGAAGGAGCAGAAGAAGAAGGGGTACTTGATTATGGGGACCAACATACTCACTTAAGAGGGCACAGGACAAGGGTTTGGCTGCTGATACAGGCTGTCAGGTTTGAAAATAATGCCAAAAAGCCAATACACTGAGATGTAGTTGAGATAATCCTCCGTATCAGGAGGTACAATATTGATACGAAATCCCAAGGAAATGTAGGAAGAATGTGGATCTCAGGAGGTTCAATTCTAAAGTTAGCTGAGATGCTGGAGACCCCTTGGTCACGTGGGAAATATAGGGGAGCAAGCTGGCAGGATGTAGGCAGTCCCAGGCTGCTGTTGCCCCAGGGCTTTCTTCGTAAAGAGGAGCAATGCAAAGGGAGATGTTAAGAGAGAACTGTGGGGAAGCCTCTACGCAAAGGCCTCACCTCGGGCTCAGCCCTGGATTCCAGGTCTGGCTGGCAGCAGAGGCGGCACAGAATGATCAGGCCCCCAGACAGAGGATCTGGGAATATGTTTTTTCTCCACCTTCCTCTGGCCCGGGTACACTAGTAGGGGCCTGACGGTGGTTTTAGAGCTGATGACTGAGGAGACCCAAAACAGAGAAAAGCAGGGAGACTGACACATGAGCCACACAAAGGTTTGGGTTTTCCCTTGATCGCAGTGATGGTTACAGTACAGCACAAATGTTCAGTCTTGTTCCAGTGATCGTAATTACTGCAAAAACCACTATGTTACATTGAAGTTATCAACATAAAATGACATGTTTTTCTATGGCATTTAAGATATGATAATTTTAAGAGAACAGCAGAAGAAAATAAGATTAATATAAAATTAATCTTTTAAAGATTCAACTGAACTGAAACCCTCAGAATAGTAAAGCAGAGAGGTACAGATAAAGATCCAGAAACCCACACTCCATGACATTCCCAACCACAGTCATTTGAACTACATATAAACCCCACTAAACACCACCTTACAACACAGCACTTTCCATTTCTTACAATTTCAATTATTAAAATATTTTCATTTATTGAAAGGAAATCTACCTCCTTGTAAATCAGGATAGTTTACAAGGCATTGCTTTCCTTCCTTTGGTCAAATAGTTGCAAATATATCAGGTTATAGATTTATCTGATTTAGCTACTGTATTTTTAAGGTTTACCACAGTACTGTTTTAACAGTGAGTATTTTGTGTATGCTTTAAATGTGCTCTTAAGAAAATATTACCTTCAAATTCTACATGTAAATTAATGATGACAAAAGAGTGTTTTATTTTATAGACTTATCAAGCCAACTCTTGCTCCAAAGCCAGAACAGTTTTAATAGAGCATAATACTGGAACCAATCAGTTGTTACAGCTGTATTTCTAAACTCAATTTAGCTATTTGAACATTTAATTCTGCACAAATAAACCACATGTTTAATACAAAAGCCTTTTCCCTAGTGAAAACATTTACGTATTTGGAATGTGTATTTTGAAGAACAGTCATTTGTTGTTCAGCCGCTAAGTCATGTCTGACTCTGTAACTCCATGGACTGCAGCATGCCCCAGTCCTCTGTCCTCCACTATCTCCTGGAGTTTGCTCAAATTCATGTCCATTGAGTCAGTGAAACTATCCAACCATCTCATCCTCTGCCACTCCCTTCTACTTTTGCCTTCAATTTTTCTCAGCATCAGGGTCTTTCTCAATGAGTCAGCTCTTTTTGCATCAGGTGGCCAAAGTACTGGAGCTTCAGCTTCAGCTTCAGCATCAGTCCTTCCAGTGAATATTCAGGGGTTGATTTCCTTTAGGATTGACTAGTTTAATCTCCTTGCTCTCCAAGGGACTCTCAAGAGTATTTTCCAGCACCGCAGTTCAAAAGCTTCATTTCTTCAGCACTCAGCCTTCTTTATGGTCCAACTCTCACATCCATACATGACTACTGGAAAAACGACAGCTTTGACTAGACGGACCTTCCAGATGTTTTTACTAGAACTCACTTGCTTTCTCCCTCCAGCAAATGTTGGCAATTTGATCTCTGGTTCCTCTGCTTTTTCTAAATCCAGTTTGTACATCTGGAAGTTCTCAATTCAAGTACTGCTGAAGCCTAGCTTGAAGGACTTTGAGCATAACCTTACTAACATGTAAAATGAGGACAACTGTACAGTAGTTTGAACATTCTTTGGCATTGCCTTTCTTTGGGATTGGAATGAAAACTGACCTTGTCCAGTGGCTACTACTGAGTTTTCCAAATTTGCTGACATATTGAGTGCAGTACTTTAACAGCATCATCTTTTAGGATCTGAAATAACTCAGCTGAAATCCCATCACCTCCACTAGCTTTGTTCATAGTAGTGCTTCCCAAGGTCCACCTGACTTCACATTCCAGGACGTCCAGCTCTAGGTGAGTGACCACATCATCATGATTATCTGGGTCATTAAGAACTTTCTTATATAGTTCTTCTGTGTATTCTTGCCACCTCTTCTTAATCTCTCTGCTTCTGTTAAGTCTCTCTGCTTCTGTTAAGTCTTACCGTTTCTGTCCTTTATCATGCCCGTCTGGGCATGAAGTGTTCCCTGAGATCTCCAATTTTCTTGACAATATCTCTAATCTTCCCTATCCTATTGTTTTTGCCTATTTCCTCTATTTTACAAGGCCTTTTATCTCTCCTTGCTCTTCTCTGGAACTCCGCATTCAGGTGGGTATATCCTTGCCTTTCATTCTTTCATCAGCTATTTGTAAAGCCTCCTCAAACAACCACTTCAGCTTCTTGCATTTCTTTTTCATTAGGATGGTTTCGGTCACTGCCTTGGGTACAATATTACAAATTTCCATCCATAGTTCTTCAGGCACTGTGTCTACCAGATCTAATCCCCTGAATATATTTTTACTTCCACTATATAATCATAAGGGATTTGATTTAGGTCAAAGCTGAATAGTGGTTTTCCCTACTTTCTTCTGTTTAAGCGTGAATTTTGCAATAAGGAGCTCATGATCTGAGCCACAGTCAGCTCCAGGTCATGTTTTCGCTAACTGAATAGAGCTTCTCCATCTTTGGCTGCAAGGAACATAGGCAGTATGATTTCATCACCATCTGATGATGCCCATATGTAGAGTCATCTTTTGAGTTATTGGAAATGCTAACATGTTCTCTTGACAAAACTCTGTTAGGTTTTGCCTTGTTTCATTTTGTACTTCAAGGCCAAACTTGCCTGCTATTCTGGGTATCTCTTGACTTCCTACTTTTCCATTTCAGTCCTCTGTGATGAAAAGGACGTCTTCTAGTTCTAGAAGGTGTGATAGGTTTTCATAGAACCAGTCAACTTAAGCTTCTTTGGCATCAGTGGTTGGGGCACAGACTTGGATTACTATGATACTGAACGGTTTGCCTTGGAAATGAATGAAGATCATTCTGTCATTTTTGACGCTCTACCCAAGTATTGTATTTTGGACTCTTTTGTTGACTATCTTGTGCTAAATAAATAGTCTGCATGCTTAAAATCAATTTTAAGCCACTATGTAAATATCTACAGATATAAATAAACATCATCAAAGTGTATTAAGTATACTCCAACAAATAAAATTGAATGTCCTTGTATCTCCTCCTCCCACCTCAGAGCAGAGCATTTCTATCCAGCTACTATCGTGAGCACAACGTGGAACTCTCCAAGCTGCTGCACAGACTGGGGCAGCCTCTGCCATCCTGGCTGAGGCAGGAGCTGCAGAAAGTGAGATAGCACTGTGAGAAAGCTCGAGAATGCATCTCCGTGGAATGCTCACCTCTCCCAGAGCTTCCAGGAGCTACCAAAAGGTGGTTTAAAAATATACCTCTTCAAATGAGAATAGAAAAACAAAGTTCCTTCCATGTGCTGGCACGTGGATGATTATGATTAGAAACAAAACAAAACTAATTTGTTACAAGCCTTGAGGCCTATGGCCTTTCTCTTAACCCATATCTGAGCCTGTGGGGTTATTGAGACTACTGTGCACTCCTGTGTTAATCAATAGCAACCAATATAAATATCAAATACCAATGCAGAACTGTTCCATTTCGCAGTAATATTTACACTTTTATATATCAACTAAGATTATGTCTCTGTAGACTTTTAGGCTGCTGTTTGCTGTAGAATGTTTTCTTATTCTTTGATTCTATAAAGTGTCCTACAAAACAAAAAGTAAACATCACAATGTAGCATAAAGCGCCAGAGGCCTAATGCCCGTGAAAACTGCTTACAAAAATATAAATCCACTGAAGTATTTAGAAAGAAGTATAATTTACAATTTGTCCTAGATCAGAGAATGGTAAAGTTATATCTAAGCTTTATCTGCATCGAAAAAAAAAGAGATAAGTATTATAGAAGGAAAAAAGTGATTTTTCATCCACATAGTCTAGTGCATTTCTCTAAAAGTTTCCAATGTCTCGATCATTACATAATTATTATTCTGAAAGGTATGTTGTACCAGCTATTGGATGGGAAATAGAAACACACTGAGTATACCAAAACAGTAAGAAGCAATATAAAGTGTACTGACTAAATCCGCTAAACACAAGAAATTGTAGGGGTCTGAAGATATCTGATTGACAACTTATTTCCCTTTGCTGTGAGCTGCAGATAAACTCCAGTAGTTCTCACTGGTTCTACAGAAATGTTTGCTCAGAATCGAGGTCTATTTCATCTCCAGAAACAGACAGAATTTTTAATGTAAGCAACTTTTTCTTAATGCTCCCAAGGAAAAAACCTATTAACTGAAATCTAAGGACAGTTTCTCCAGATGATATGTTGGGTTATTTACGTTAAAATAAAGAAAAATTACATTTTTTCAGATAATTCTAAATGAAATTATATAATGCAGAGATCTGTGACAAAAAACAAATTAATGTATGATTTTTAATCTCAGATTTGCAATGGTACAAGGCAGAAAAAAGATAATCAAAGCCAAGTGCCATTTTTTTAGAACATTTTGTACATCACTTTCATGAAAGACAATAGAACACAGTTAAATTTATGGGTTATCTACTAAATTAAATGGAGGAAGCACCAAGATGAGCCAGGCATGGCTCTTAAAATATATTTTACACTTAAATTTTTAATGATTATATGATTAATAAAGTATTCAAAAAAAGAAAAGAATGTCATTCTGATTTTCCTGTGCTTATATTTACTTAGTTTTTAAATATACTATACACATAAGAAATTTAAGTAGTAAATAAATTCCTTGCTATGACTTTATAAGCTTTTATGAATGTAATCAAAAGTATGATTAGAAAAAAATTATGCCCAAATAGTTTCATTATAATATGAAACTATTATGGCCATTATAATATGTGAAATTGAACTCTATCAACTACTCACTAATTAGAAAACAAATTTTGAGATAATTTCACTAACCATTTCTAAAATTGTATTATAAAAATTAATTAAATGTTTTAAAGTTTTGTATACCCAAATGATAAGCCAATTTTTAAACAAACAAGCTAGTAGCAGAAAGAATTAGACAAAGAACCAGATTTTAAGATCCCTGACAGTAAAAGCAGTATCAAAGTCATTTGGACAAAGATGGTAAAGTCAGTCTTCATGCTTACCGCTACCTTTTATGAACAGCACATGCCTAACATACTAGAAAATGAATACAGCCTTTCATCTTCACTATTTTAAGAAAATTAGCTGAAGAGGGTCAAACATAGTGAGAACAGGCCCCAGGAGTTACATACAGTATTGTGTTTTCATTTTGACAACATTTCTACTGATTCAAAAAAAAGGAAAGGAAAAGAAAAACAATGCATTTATGCTCCAAGAAAGCTTCTAATGGTGTAATTCTGTCTGGATAAACTGAGTCAACTAAACAGCTTACCCTTTAAGAAATGTCAAAAACACACTGGATGCTTGTGGGAAGAAAGGAGAAATTTACTCATTCATAATATAGATATTATGCTGCCTAGAGCAGCAAACCTTTGAAAGGAATTTTGATCACTCAGTGTATCTGGAAGACAACTCAAATTCTAGGCGACACGCACACTTACTACATTGGATACTCCAGGTGGTTGTTATGTTCTTCTGAAAGTAACATAAATACACATGGGGAAAGAAACAGTAAATATGATGTCAAACTAGCTTTGTATGGCATTCTTTTTCATTGCTTAAAATATGAAACTTCCTCAGGAAGAAATGAAATGGTTATTTCAGTGTTTATAGCTATAATATTCTTGTCATTCACATTGAATGAAAATTAATGGAAACTTTTTTTTCTGAGTTTTTAAAATAAAAAAAACTGGATATAATTCTGATAGTAGCATGGTACCTCATATGTACAACAATAAACTGTGATAATAAAAGAGTTTGAGCCTGGTGATTTTAGGTAACAAGAAGGCATTTGTTTGATAGTTGGTGTTTGCCTGTGACCAAGTGGGAGATGGTCATAGAACATAGATACCACTAATACAATTCAAAATGGAAAGATGCATGGAAAACTTCCCAGGAAGACATGAGTTTTATTTTTAATGATATAACCTTAAACAGCAAAACAGACCATCTCTGCAAAAAAAAAAAAAAAAAAAAAGGGGGTCAGGAGAGTTAGACATTTATCTACATTTTCCACAGAACTTTCTTCTCTCTCTTCCAGTCCCTTTCTTTTCTAAACATCAGGCTTTCCCATGTTGCAACCCACCCTGTCATCATACACCAGTTGTTCCCATGTTGCAACCCACCCTGTCATCATACACCAGTTGATTCTTCATAGGATTATCTCCCAGACACACAGTTCTCCAGTCTAGGATACATCTGACCCCCAATTTTCTATGTGTGCCATCCTATGTTCTATTTACTCTGAGACCAGCTGGTGAGTGATTAATAAACCAACCCTGTCAATGTTACTGGCTTATAATGACTTACAATATTTTACTTTCAAGAGATAGCAGCACTGCATTTTCCAGGAGATAAGCTTAAGGCTCACCGATGAGGAGGCACTGAACAGTTCAAATAGTTCAGAAGGAAGGGACTTCTCTATTTTCAAATTACTCTCTACAGCTGAGTTCTATGCTGCCAAAACTGACATGGCGTGGTTGCCACCCACAGCATGGCTACTGCCTTCATCCTGCCCACCCCACCCCATGCACACACACACTCATCCCCAAACAGTTAGGAGTCATGGAAAGAGCAGTGAACCCCTGTCGTGGAGAATCCTTGAGAAATTATTTGTGTTGGCTTGACATGTTTAACTTCTTTTCACTTGACCTAAAAGCAAACCAAATTTTATAAGGTCAAGCCATTAATTTATGCTTTGAGGATAAGAGCTAAAGACACAATGTGTCATTGATTCCATTCCCAGAAAAACCTAGAATTTACTTTGAGTAAGTTTTTCACCTGTGGCCAACGGTAGCTAAGAGATTTTAAGGGCCATTTCTCCCCATCCAGTGCTACTACAAGTTCCTGCTGTTTTGTCCTCAATTTATTGTCTACACAGTTCTCTATATATT
This sequence comes from Nanger dama, assembly GCA_917880005.1. NCBI lineage: Eukaryota > Metazoa > Chordata > Mammalia > Artiodactyla > Bovidae > Nanger > Nanger dama. The sequence goes on from CAKJTW010000001.1 coordinate 100,772,460, forward strand.
CAGTTTCTTAACAAAATCACAAAAATGTATTCATTTATTTATTAGCAGGTGAAATTTATTCTTGCCCTCCACTTCCACCTTCTTCCTTTAATCCTGTACTTATCTTACTCATTGAGTTTCTATCATTTCTCAGTCTGTTCCCAAAAGTTACAGACGCAAAGATTAATAGATCACTAAAATTGGAACCTGCTATATTTTCACCATCTCCTTTTTAGAAAAAGAAAAATCATGAATAGTGTCAGTGTTTAAAAAAGACATCCACTAGCCAGATTCAGGTCAAATGTTTTATTTGCCTATCAATTCCTTCCACAGAAGTCAAAGCAAATTCCACAAATTAAATACTCAGAGTATAAAGTCTCCAAGATATTGCTAGGAAGAATGTATTTACCCACATTTTTCCCTATAGAAAACAGAATTAAACTGAATGAAATGTGAAACATTTCCAAAGCACCCAGGATCAGTGACAAATCTTACATAAAACCATCTATATCAAGCTGTTTCTTGGTTATGAGGGAATAAATTAGGTGTAGGAAATGCCTGCTGTCTGCATTTCTGATGCCAAAACGCTCTTCTTCAAATCAATAAGTGAAATGGAAGGCAGATCTTGCTCTTAAATATTATGCATAAATTATACAGTTGAACCAGAAAGATTGGTCTTCTTTTCTCTATTTGGTAAATACTATTCTCAATCTGAATTTTTCAGTTTCAACCACTTTAAACAGAAATGTAAGCTCAAAATGCAATATACTCTTAGGGCTACAATGTATTTTTTTGAACTTAATTTATGTCTTTCAAAGTAAACAAAACTTTTAAAAGCCCACAAAACATATACTATCAAAAACAAAGGGTCTGCTTTACAGACAGATAAATAAATTGACAAATTTAAAAGAAGTTAAAGATTCTAATTTTAAAAACAATAAAAAGCTATGAAAATGTAATACTGACCAATTTTCATTCCCACCTGGGATCAGCTTGATGAAACCATGTTGCTTCTGTCCCCAGTTAAGGATATTCTAAGTACAACTGGAATTACAGACAGAATCGATTGGACTCATATAGATGTTGGCCCCGATATCAGTTCTTAATCAAAACAACACTGAGTAAGTCAGTTTTCCTGTAGGGCCTCAATTTCCCCATCCTTCCATGGAAGAAGTCAAATGAGATCATTGGTACCAGTTCCTTCCCTTGTTCCATTTATCACCATTTATTGTGACATGAGGCTCTCCGTGGCTCTCACACATTCTGCCACAGGCAGGAGCCACAAGTTATCTAGGTGGAAAAGCTGGAGGCAGGAGTGGGTCTGAGTATTTCAGTCCCTCCTCCCTCACTTCTGTTTGGAGAATACTCTGGTCTGCTTTTGGCCTGTCATAAGTTCAGCAGAAATCTATTTTTAAATACATTATTTAAGGCCACAAACATAACCAAAAGAACAAAAAACAAAAATATATGCTTAAAAAAATAGGAAGATGACCAAGACGGTAAGTTAGTTAAACATTTACACACATCAAGGAATAAGGGTCTAAATGAGCCAAACCTCTCGTCTTTCATGTGTGAACCAAGAAAGGATGCTTCAAGTTGACAAGCCAAGATGATAAGGTGAATGATAGTTGATATTACGGAGGCATCAACACAATTCAGATATGAATGGTTACTTACCTTTGATAAATGGGGCTGGAGTGCAGGACCAGGGAGAAGCATTTGAATTTTCATTTCCAAGTACATATACTACTTTAGTATCAATAGTAGCAGCAATAATCTATCAGTTTTTTAAAAAATAAGTATAAATATTCAGGCCCAACAGAAATTGGCAACTGATTTTAGCATCAGCTGGTGGATGTTATCCAGGAGACTAACTGGTAGGCAAGACCTCTGCAGCGATACAGAGCTCTACTTAGTGCTCACATGGCTCTCAAAGCAGAGTCTGTGGTCCCCTGGCAGACCCAAGTCCTTTACAGGGAATCTGCCTGGTCAGGACTATTTTCATAATAATACCATTTTATCATATTCCTTTGTCACTGTGCTGATATTTTCACTGTTTTTGCAAGAGTAATCATGGGTCAAACTGCTGGTGCTTTAACAGAAGTCTCCTGGTCACTGTATTCCCCACCATCACACACTCATTTACAAAGTCAGCTTCAGTTAAGAAAACACGCAACAAGGCAGTAAGAATTATTAATACCATTCAATTTCATCCCCTCAATACCTATCCTTTTAATATTTCTCTGTTTCAAAATGTGACGCATACCTAGAGTACCTCCACCATACACTGAAGTAGATAGCTGTCTCAAGGAAAAGCACCTGAGCAATTATTTGAGTTGCAAATTGAACTTCTTTTTTAATTTATTTAATCTGACAAAAACTAGTCGCCTCACTCACAGAACATCATTTTGACTTAAAAGAATGGCAGGAACTATGATTATTCAAAGTTGAGAATTTTAAGACTTTTATTAATGAAAAAAGTGAGACTGTCACTTTAAGAAAAACAATTAACAATAAATAACAGTATTTATTGCCAATGATAAAATTTGAGCTTTCAAGTGAAAATTAGAATGTTGTAGATCTTGTGTGCATTACTTGGAGCTTAACAGCATACTATTATTTAAATACTTTCTCTGATGAGACTGACAGTGATATTAACAAATATTATATATTAAAATGTACCAACGTTTGGAAGATCTGAATAGTAAACCAGTATTTTCCAAACAACTGATCAATGAGGTTACAAAAATCATTATATGTAGTGCAACCGTTATAATGGTAAAACACCCATTCTTAGGCAAGATAACCTAATAGTTTTTAATGTAGCAGAGTGTGAAAAGGTCTTTGATTTGGTTTCGGATTCCACATTACAAATAGCCTCTAAGAAATACCACTTGTCCAGTTTTAGCATAGTATCAAAGAAAAATATCCACAATTACCTGAAAGGCTATAAGTATACACTCCTTTCCCAAACACATATTTGGGTAAGCTTAGATTTTCTCTACACACTTCAGCAAAAGCAACATCAAAAGAGACTGAATTCAAAAACACAAATCAGAATCCACCTATCTTCTACCTAACCCTCTTCCAGCAACACAAGAGAAGACTCTACACATGGACATCACCAGATGGTCAACACCAAAATCAGACTGATTATATTCTTTGCAGCCAAAGATGGAAAAGCTCTATACAGTCAGCAAAACAAGACCAGGGGCTAACCGTGGCTCAGATCATAAACCCCTTATTGCCAAATTTAGACTTAAATTGAAGAAAGTAGGGAAAACCACTAGACCATTCAGGTATGACCTAAATCAAATCCCGTATGATTATACAGTGGAAGTGAGAAATAGATTTAAGGGACTAGATCTGATAGACAGAATGCCTGATGAACTATGGACGGAGGTTCGTGACACTGTACAGAAGACAGGGATCAAGACCATCCCCATTGAAAAGAAATGCAAAAAGCAAAATGGCTGTCTGAGGAGGCCTTACAAATAGCTGTGAAAAGAACAGAAGCAAAAAGCAAAGGAGAAAAGGAAAGATAGTCCCATTTGGATGCAGAGTTCCAAAGAATAGCAAGAAGAGATAAGAAAGCTTTCATCAGTGATCAATGCAAATAAATAGAGGAGAACAACAGAATGGGAAAGACTAGAGATCTCTTCAAGAAAATTAGAGATACCAAAGGGAACATTTCATGCAAAGATGGGCTCAGTAAAGGATAGAAATGGTATGGACCTAACAGAAACAGAATATATTAAGAAGATACAGGAAGAATACAAAGAAGAACTGTACAAAAAAGAGCTTTACAACCCAGATAATCACACTGGTGTGATCACTCACCTAGAGCCAGACATCTTGGAATGTGAAGCCAAGTGGGTCTTAGAAAGCATCACTACAAACAAAACTAGTGGAGGTGATGGAATTCCAGTTGAGCTCTTTCAAATCCTGAAAGATGATGCTGTGAAAGTGCTGCACTCAATATGTCAGCAAATTTGGAAAACTCAGCAGTGGCCACAGGACTGGAAAAGGTCAGTTTTCATTCCAATCCCAAAGAAAGGTAATCCCAAAGAATGCTCAAACTACCACACAATCTCACACGCTAGTACAGTAATGCTCAAAATTCTCCAAGCCAGGCTTCAGCAATACATGAACCATGAACTTCCTGATGTTCAAGCTGGTTTTAGAAAAGGCAGAGGAACCAGACATCAAATTGCCAACATCCGCTGGATCATCAAAAGGCAAGAGAGTTCCAGAATAACATCTATTTCTGCTTTATTGACTATGCCAAAGCCTTTGACTGTGTGGATCACAATAAACTGTGAAAATTCTGAAAGAGATGGGAATGCCAGACCACTTGACCTGCCTCTTGAGAAACCTGTGTGCAGGTCAGGAAGCAACAGTTAGAACTGGACATGGAACAACAGACTGGTTCCAAACAGGAAAAGGAGTACGTCAAGGCTGTATATTGTCACCCTGCTTACTTAACTTATATGCAGAATACGTCATGAGAAACGCTTGGCTGGGAGAATCACAAGCCGGAATCAAGATTGCCAGGAGAAATATCAATAACCTCAGATATGCAGATGACACCACCCTTATGGACAAAGTGAAGAGGAATTAAAAAGCCTCTTGATGAAAGTGAAAGGAGGGTGAAAAAGTTGGCTTAAAGCTCAACATTCAGAAAACGAAGACCATGGCATCTGGTCCCATAACTTCATGGGAAATAGATGGAGAAACTGTGGCAACAGTGTCAGACTTTGTTTTGGGGGCTCCAAAATCACTGCAGATGGTGACTGCAGACATGAAATTAAAAGACACTTACTCCTTGGAAGAAAAGTTATGACCAACCTAGACAGCATATTCAAAAGCAGAGATATTACTTTGCCAATAAAGGTCCGTCTAGTCAAGGCTATGGTTTTTCCAGTGGTCATGTGTGGATGTGAGAGCTGGACTATAAAGAAAGCTGAACACTGAAGAATTAATGCTTTTGAACTGTGGTGTTGGAGAAGACTCTTCAGAGTCCCTTGGACTGCAAGGAGATTCAACCAGTCCATCCTAAAGATCAGTCCTCGGTGTTCACTGGAAGGCCTGATGCTAAAGCTGAAACTCCAATACTTTGGCCACCTCATGTGAAGAGTGTGAAGAGCTGACTGAGTGGAAAAGACCCTGATGCTGGGAGGGATTGAAGGCAGGAGAAGGGGAGACAGAGGATGAGATAGCTGGATGGCATCACTGACTCAATGGATGTGAGTCTGAGTGAACTCCGGGAGTTGGTGATGGACAAGGAGGCCTGGCGTGCTGCCATTCATGGGGTCACAAAAGTCAGACACGACTGAGCAACTGAACTGAACTGATCTTCTACTAAGCCAAAGATTAAAGAGATTTACAAATATGTAACCCAACATCACTCTTTTCACTAATTTTTTGTTTTGGAAAAGTTATATTTTATTAAAACTGAGATCTTGTTATGGGTTTTCCCTTGTTCTTAAATGAATTAATATTTTGGTTCCTCGGTTTGAATTTCTAGTACCGTAAATGTTGATAGATATAACCTTTATAAATTTTGGAGTCATCAATAATTTTGTAAAATGTAAGGGCTCTTGAGACCAAAAATGTGAGAATCACTAGCATAGGTGTTAAAAGTATTTATGTACCATAAACCAAAACTTATACCATCAAGTAATAGGCTAGAAAGAAAACATGGAAAGCCAGACTATACCTTCCATCATCTTCCTATTCCACTCCCAGATTGCACGTTGCCTGGCTGGAGATGAAGAATTACTGGAAAGGGAGAAGAGAGGCAAACATGGGTATGAGTTCAGGAGGAGAGATTTTCTCTAAAACTGAGGCTCCAAGAAGAGAGAAAGCTGTGTCCTACTTTCCAAATAAAGGTTTGCCAAACAGCAACCTCCTCTGTGTGCTCTGCCCACTAATGGTTCAGGAACAAAATAGTGACAACAGGACACGGTTTTCTAGGCATACAATCAAAGACTGCACAGGTTCCACGGTGGCACAGAAGAACATATAAAAATTCCCATTCTCCATGGGAAGCTGCAGAAATCACTAAGAATGGGCCTTTTTAGATCCAAAGGGACCGTACGCTAGGACCAGGAGGACATCTAATGACCTGCGCAGACTGATGACTGAAGGATATGAAGAGCCCAGACCGTGGACGCCAGAGCACACTTACCAAAGGCTAAACTTGATGAGATTCATCCAGTGCCAGCAGAAGACAGATACGTCTGAGGCCTGGTGTCACCTTCTTCCTCATGTCCAAGACTACCCTGAGAAGAAAGGAGAGAAGCATTCTTAATTTGGGTGTTTCTATTGCTGTCCATTTGCTAAGTCATGTCCGACTCTTTGAAACCCCATGCACTGCAGCATACCAGGCACCCCTATACTCTGCTGTCTCCTGGCGTTTGCTCAGATTCATGTCCATTGAGTCAGCGATGCTATCTAACCATCTCATCTTCTGCCACCCCCCTTCTTTTGCCTTCAACCTTTTCAGCATCAAGGTCTTTTTCAGTGAGTTGGTGCTTTCCTTCAGGTGTCCAAAGTATTAGACCTTCAGCTTCAGGATCAGTGCTTCTAGTGAATAGTCGGTGTTATTTCCTTTAGGACTGACTGGTTTGACCTTCTTGCAGTCCAAGGGACTCTCAAGAGTCTTCTCCAGTACCACAATTCAAGTCTTTGGCTTAATTCTTCATTGTTTCTAAAACAGAATTAAAAATCCCTAGTGATGAAATAGATCTAAAATGGGACAGTCATTGAAAACTAAACAAAGCTACATTTCTGCACAAGTTGTAGATTATACCCACTACATAAGCAGTCTATCCCAGGTTCAATTAGCAACAGTGGAGATGCACAGAACAACAAACAGCCAGGGTCAAGCATACAAATAGACTTCCTCAGGAAGAGCCAGGGATAGGCATGGTGATTTACTAGGCATGAGTGTGCAGATGGAGCACACTTGCAGATTTTTATCTTCCTACAAAATAAGCTGTTCCGTCCTATGGTGGGCACACCGGAAGAGTCATGCCCTTGTGTAATATTGTCCTGAGTGTGGGCTGAACCCGCAGCTATGTTGGGACAATCACTCTCTTGATTAGCATACCCTACATTCAATCTGTCAAGACACCAACTCCACAGCTGGTCTGAGATAACCTCTTTAACTTGGATATCTTCCCCACTTCCATTCTGTTCTAATAATCTACTGTCACCTCTATACCCAAAACAACCTTTTACAGATTAAGTACTCCATCTGCAGCAGCTCTCCTTTCCAGAGTCTGAGGTCTTCCGTGACCTGGTGTCCACTGCCTTGGAGATGACGGTTCGCCTTGCACCCTCCCTCCCTCTGTGACAGCTGCACCGGCTTCTGTGCTGACTAACATACAGCCCCTGTGCTGATGTTCCCTCAGTTGTCCACATGGTCAGCTCCTGCAGTTTTTCTGAGTCCCTGCTCAAATATCATCTTTAAAAAAAAAAGCCAGCATCAACAACCTTACAGAAAATTTCACTTCCCTCAGTTCTCCTGATTCCCATTTCCCTGATCTAATTTGTGTTTTGCCATGGTACCTATAATCTTATAACTAATTGTGTAGCTTACTGATTTAACAACATTGCTGTCTTCTCCTACTCAAATAAGCTTCATGAAGGCAAATGCATTTGTTTTCTTTCTTCACTGTATCCCCACATTCATGTGTGTCATCTCTGACATGTAATAGGCGCTCAATAAATACTTGCTGAATTAATTAATTTAGCAATAAATGGGGAGAATAAAGGCAAAGGATGATAGTTTTAACATGGCATATTTTCTTCCATTTAAGCCTCAGAAAAAAGTATAACTTTTACCAATCAATAAATTTGGTAAAGATATATATTTCGCAATCATGCAAAGACTTAAAAAAATATGTCTCTCTTCTAAATAATAAAAAACAAGTTCAGATTTTAAATAATAATGAATTTCTAACAAAGAACTAAAATTAGCAAAGTAACTTTTTCAAACATAAGATGAAAAAAAAAACCTCTAGCCTTTAAGTAGTGTTTTGTATTTACTAAATTATTTGTATAAATTACCTGAACAATTATTCTAAAAGGAGATATTGCTAGCTTCCTTTATAGATGAAGAAACAGGTATGGAAAGGACAGATAACTAAACCAATATCACACCAGAAGCAAAGTCAAAAATTTGAGATTTGAGCTCAGATTTAAATTTATCTTATATCTAATATCATTCTTTCTCCTTTACAAAACATGGCAGTTACAAATGGGGACCTGAGCACAATTACACTCAAATCCCAGAGCTAACCTTGGGTTAATTATATTATTTTCCTGTACTTCAATTTACTCATCTATATCAGTAAATGGAGATAATAGTATAATTTCATTCAATTGTTGAGACAAAGAAATGAGTTAATGAGCACATATAGACTCAAATATTAGTTATTACTATTATTATCACTATAATTATAATTATTACCTCTAGAAAGTAATAAAAAATTATTGTTCTTTTCAGAATCCCTTTAGTGTCTGCTCATATTTCCATCTTTAGACATCCTCAGTCATTACTGTTCAGTACTTTAAAGAATGATGATTGCTTATTATTAGAGAAATGCAAATCAGAACTACAATCAGATATCACCTCACCCTGGTCAGAATGGCCATCATCAAAAAGTCTACAAACAATAAATGCTAGAGAGGTTGTGGAGAAAAGGGAACACTCTTTCACTGTTGGTGGGAATGTAAATTGATATAGCCACTATGGAAAAGGGTATGGAGATTCCTTTAAAAACTAGGAAGAAAACCACCATATGACCCAGCAATCCCACTACTAGGGATACACCTTGAAGAAACCAAAATTGAAAAAGACACGCGTACCCCGAATGTTCATTGCAGCACGATTTACAATAGCTAGAACATGGAAGCATGTTCTAGATGGCCATCAACAGATGAATGAATAAAGAAGCTGTGGTACATATACACAAAGGAATACTACTAAGCCATAAAAAAACACATTTGAATCATTTCTAATGAGGTGGATGAACCTACAGCATATTATACAGAGTGAAGTAAGTCAGAGAAAGATAAATATTGCAGACTAATGCATATATGTGGTATCTATAAAGATGGTACTGATGAATTTATCTGCAGGGCAGCAATGAAGAAACAGAAATAGAGAACAGACTTATGGACACAGCAGTATGGGAAGGGAGGAAGGAGAGGGTGAAATGTATGGGGAGAGTAACATGGAAACTTAATTACCACATGTAAAACAGACAGTCAATGCGAATTTGCTGTATGACTCAGGGAACTCAAACAATGGCTCTGTAATAACCTAGACTGGTGAAATGGAGAGGGAGACGGGAGGGAGGTTCAAGGAGGGGACATATGTATACCTATGACTGATTCATGTTGATATTTAGCAGAAAACAACAAAATTTTGTAAAGCAATTATCCTTCAATTAAAAAATAAGTTTTTTTAATAAGAATGATGAGTATTTCAAAATTTTCATTGCTTTATCAAATGTACTGAATTCCAGGGATTTCTTTCAGGACTCTTCTGATTTCTAAGACATATTATCCATTTGTATAAATTACCATACAAGTAAAAGCCTTTAAATTAAAGAAATACAAAAGCCATTTCTCTGATATTAATTCTACTTGATTTTCTATAAATTTACTTGGAGAGAATAAATATCTACTAAAACATCTTATATTGTAAATCGGGGTATTTTCATACCACGTAAATTCTTTCATTTTCATTTTAAAGAAGAGTGTTGAGATTTTTCTAGATTCAGCTCAAGCTAAAATTTTTCAGAGCACTGTATGAGACCTGTCAGTTATTTGAAGATCAAATTGAAATTAATAAAACCCTTACAGTCTCAAGAATATGTAAACCTCTGATATTGAGATTTAAGACAGTGAAGATCTATTTCAATTATAAACATCGACCAATAGCAATCAGTTCCAAAGTTTGCCACAAAATGTTCTCTGTAAAATGATTTCCATTATAAAAACTTGAAATATATTGTTGTAGGAGGGAAAGAAAACTCTCAATTTAAAACTTTTGGCACAGACAGAGGTAAGATAAGCCCCAAATCAAAAAATACATTTTTGTTTTAATATACTAGCTGGAAATTTTCCTTTTGAACGCTGTGTATAATTTCCAACAAATTATTTTTTTACTTTTACCATCACAGTTTCCTCATTCAACAAACACTCACATTCACAGATCAAGTGTTGCTATGGGTAAGATGAATACAATTCCATCCTTGTCCTCTGGTTCAGTTCAGTTGCTCAGTCGTGTCCAACTGTTCGCAATCCCATGAATCGCAGCACGTTCATCACCATCTCTCGGAGTTCACTCAGACTCATCCATTGAGTCAGTGATGCCATCCAGCCATCTCATCCTCGGTCGTCCCCTTCTCCTCCTGCCCCCAATCCCTCCCAGCATCAGAGTCTTTTCCAATGAGTCAACTCTTCACATGAGGTGGCCAAAGTACTGGAGTTTCAGCTTTAGCATCATTCCTTCCAAAGAAATCCCAGGGTAAATTGAGCAAAAATATTTCATTTCTCCAAGAGAATAACTCTCCACTTCCATACAGTCCAGATTAAAAATGTATCAACCTAAACACTTTAGACAATAGGTAATAAATTAAATCTCTACTTGATTAATATAGCATTTTTAAAACCCCATAATCACATTTGCATATAAAAGTGCATGATATTTCAATTATATTCTTAGAATCTGCATCTGGGAAAAGTTGTTCCTTTTATAAGGTTTTTAACATTCAGTATGGATATTTACTGTATAAAACTGAAGTCCAGAGGGTAGGTTTGTAGAGCCGTTATATATTCTGACATTTTCACATTATTATCCACACATTCGATAAGTGAATGTATAAATACTCATGCACAATAATAAATGAATGCATTTAATTTTAAACATACTAGTTCAAATTCTTTACCCATCTAGGTTACTACAATGAGTAGAGTTCCCTTTGCTAGACAGTAGGTCCTTGTTGGTTATCTGTTTTAAATATAGTAGTATGTATATGTCAATACATGTATTTACGTGAAAAACTGAATCACTTTTGCTATACACCTAAAATTAAAACATTGCAAATTAACTATGTGGTGCATGCATGCTCAGTCATGTCTGACTCTTTGCCACCGCATGGGCTGTAGCCCGCCAAGCTCCTCTGTCCATGGGATTTTCCAGACAAGAATACTGGGATGTGCTTCCATTCCCTTCTCCAGGGGACATTAACTATACTCCAATATTAAAAAAAAAAAAAAAAAAAACTAGTGTCAGACAGACTTAATAGAATACCAGTGCCACCTAGTGGCCTCATAAAAAAAAAGAATGCTTGCCTTTTTCATCCTATTAAGTTTTACATAAACATAAGCTTATCTTTTTGGAGAAGGAAATGGCAACCAACTCTAGTGTTCTTGCCTGGAGAATCCCAGGGACGGGGGAGCCTGGTGGGCTGCCGTCTATGGGGTCGCACAGAGTCGGACACGACTGAAGTGTCTTAGCAGCAGCAAGCTTATCTTTTCACTGATACAGGTATTAATAATATTTACAGCACTAGAGTAAATGTTTGACATCACAAACATCTATAAAGTATAAGAGAAAATAAAGGAAAACAGAGAATCTTAGCAAGTGACCATTTTCAACTTACATTATTGTCAAGTGTATAAGCATAGATATTCTATAAATATTAGCTTATATACTATAAAACAGTAATAAGACTTTCAGTTTAATATACTATATTTATATATTATCTATTAAATAATTTTATTTTGCATAAAGGCACGAAAGTAAAAAAAAAAATTTAAGGCCTTATTAGTAAACAGATTAAACCAAAAATCAAGGATTACATGTTGTCTGTCTGAGAAGGAAAGAAAGAAAAAGCTTTGAGATGTTAACTATCTAATAAAACAAGAGTGCAACATCTCACTGATATGCACATTTCTACAACCAAGGTAAGCAATCATTCTTGAGGTGATGGAGGCCAATTTAAGATCACTGAACATTCGACAACTCCAGTTTGTCATCCTAACCAAAAATGTCTCAGCAGGTTTCTTGCTAAACCTCCCAATATGTATGTGTGTTATAGATAGTTCAAGTCATTTACTCCAGTGCCCCAGCTCCAAAATTTGACTCACCGTCACCTCAAAATTCATTCATCCTATTTACATTTTCAGTGATCCTCACTCGGCTCATGTGTTGTCATCCCTCTTCACCTAGCTTAAATTCCATGGCAAGAAATAAATAAATAAATAAATTTCATGGCAAATTAATGTGATCCCTTCTATTTTTTTTCTTTGCCTTCTTTCACTTTACTTTCTTGGCAAACCTCAACCTGAGTTAATTCCAACTCTGTCAGCTTTACACCTACACCTTTGCAGCTAAGCTTGCTGTGGAAATATACACAATCATGCTAGTTTTTTATTTGTGCATGCTAAGCCACTTCAGTCGTATCTGACTTTTCTGGGACCCTATGGACTATAGCCCACCAGGCTCCTCTGTCAATGGGATTCTCCAGGCAAGAATACTGCAGTGGGTTGCCATGCCCTCCTCCAGGAGGTCTTCCTGACCCAGGGATCGAACCCATGTCTCTTACGTCTCCTGCACTGGCAGGGGCTTTCTTTACCACTAGTGCCGCCTAGGAAGCCCCCAGTTGTTTTTTTAATGTATTTAAATTCATTATAAGAACTGAAGTGAGCTCCTCGTGTGACACAGGAACCCTGCTACATTTCTTAGTCTATTCACACTATCCCCAAACCATAACTTCTCCTCTCTCCTCAAATATCCAACACTCCCTTCCTCATCCTCACACTCCGTTGATGACCTTGCTTTGTATTACTCTGAAAAAGGGGAAAAATGAATAGAAGAGGCCATTCAAAAGTTCACACAGCATATCACTCACCAGTATCTTGCTCCTGCTTCAATGGATGAACTGTTTGAACTACCATTTAAGCTACTCCTGCTTCCCGCACAAGATCCCACCTCATCAACCAGGTGATTCACCAGCTCTCTCTTGCATAACCAGTTTTCTTCATTTCTACTGGATCATTCCCATCAGAATACAAACACACTTTACATTCTCCCATGCTTAGAAATTAACCCACCCTTGATCTCACATCCCTCTGAAATACTGTCCTGTTTCTCAACCTCTTTATAGTATAATTCCTCAGATTAGTCATCCAAATCCATGGTTACTGACTGTATTCCTATTCTGAAACTTTTTTATCTATGTATTGCTGATTTACAGTGTTGTGTTAGTTTCTGATGTACAGCAAAGTGACTCAGTTACCTATATTTTGTTTCTCTTTTCACATCCTTTCCTATTATAGTTTATCACAGGATATTGAAGACAGCTCCCTATGCTATACAGTAGGGCCTTATTGTTTATCCATTCTATTTATAACAGTTTGTATCTTCTAATCTCAAACTCCCAATCCATCTCTCCAATACCCTCTCCCCGCCCCGTGGCCACCACAACTCTTCTCTATGTCTTTGAGTCTGTTTCTATGTGAAACTATTCTTAACAAGGTCCTATTCTTAACTGACCTCCACAGTAAATCCGACGGTCATTGCTCAACTCCCATTTTACTCGCACCATGAGTACCATCACTCCCTCTTATTTGAAAGCCTTTCTCGACTTTCAGGATACTACACGCCTCCTTACTTCACCTCTCAATCTCCTCGCCTGGCTCCTGATAGTTTTCCTGGTAGATAAATGTGGACATGCCCAAGGGCTCACTCTTTGATCCTATTTTCTGTCTATATGTTGTCCCCTGATATTAGCATCCAATCTTGTGGCTGTAAGTGCCACTGTGACAGCTCCCATAATTTCTTTCTCCAGCCCAGATCTCTCCCCAGAACTCCGTACTCGTATAATGAACTCCTCACTCAACAATTAACAACCCTATGTGAATGTTTAAATGGCATCTCAAACATAACATGTACCAAACTATGTTCCTGAGTACACCTCCCCTCAAACTTGCTACTCCTTAGTCATCATCATCTCAGCAAATAATCAAAAATCTTGGAGCCATTTTTCTCATACCATTCCCTTTCTCTTATATCCTGTATCCAATCTGTCATCAAATACTGTCCACTCTACCATAAAAATACATTCAGAGTTGAATCATTTATTTCTTCCGCTAGTACCACTTGGCCAACACCACTCTCATCTGAATCAGTGCTCTAAGCTTAACTAGTTTTTCCTGCTCCAACCCTATTTCCACCACTGCTCTCTCTCTGCTCAGTTACTGACATGACTTTTCAACATGTAAATCCAAAGTCCTATCATGTCACTTCTCTATTCAAAACTCTCCAATGGCTACCAAATTTCCTCAAACAAAAAAACCTAAAAACTGAACAATGACTTATAAGGCACTAGGTAGCTTATTATCTTTCTAACTTCACTTCCTACTTCCTTACTCTACTCGAGCCAAACTGATCTCGTTTCTGTTCCTTGACTTTACCAAGTATGTGAGTTATTGATGGCCGAAATAGCAAATTACCCCCAAACTTACTCACTTAAAAAACCTCATCTCACATATTGGTCAGGAAATCTAGGTATGACCTAGCTGGATTCTCTGCTTCAGCATCTGTCACAGACGGCAATAAACAGCTACAGCTATAGGCATCTCAAGGCTCGGCTTGTTTAAAGATTCATTTCCAAGCTTGCTTACCTGGCTGTTGCCAGGATTCTGTGAGTTATTGGTCTGGCAGCCTCAGTTCCTTTACTGAATGTGGGCCATAGGTCATTCTCTGTTCTTTGCCACATACACCTCTCCAACACAGGATTAAGAGAAAGAATGGGGCAAGACGCAGGTCAGAGTCTTTTATTACCTAACCACGGAAGTAACATCTCAACTCTTCACCACTCCAGGGAAGGAGACTGCAGCAGGGAGGGAGACATGAATGGGCTCACTGGGAGCCTTGTAAAAGGGTGTCCGCCACACAGGTTTGGTGCCATTCAGGGAGCACTGGTCACTTAGACTATTCTTCCAGATAGCAGCATGTTTCACTCCCGCACCTTCTTCAAGTCTTTGACCTAATGTCACCTGCTCAGTGAGACCTTCCATGAACACTCTTTTAAAATTACAATTCCTACCCCTCAAAGACTTTTTATCCTCTTCCTTATTTTGCTCCAAAGCACTTATCGACTTTAACATAACATATAATTTACTTATTGTGGTTGGTTTCTATGCCGTCGACTTAGTTAAGCTGGTAGCACATTTTCACTTCCTTTCCTTCAGAGTTCTAGGATAGCGTGAGCCACAGAGGCATTCTGCCTGAGATATGACAGGTGGAAGTGGTCATATACTTTTAACCAGGAGGGCCAGTGCAGGCTACAAGGCACTGCTGCACATCGTGCATGCTGCCGCCTCTTCTGTCAGCTCATCTTGTAGGTGTGGGGCAGCAGCCAGGTCCCAACCTTCCACTCCAGGGCTTCTCTTCCAATTTCAGCAACTCTTTGAGTCTGTGACAAAGGACTGGCTCCTCAGGCAGATCACCTCCGTCTCCAAAGGTGAACTGTGGGAATCAGGGAGAAATCAATGCAAATTCCAACCCATCCTCCCGGGTCCCAGCTCATCCTTGAAGTCCCCTCCACATAACCATTTGTGATTTGACTTTGGGCAGTAGTCCTGCTCCTCTGACAACTCCAACACACTTGATGGCTTTTTCTCTGCCATTAAAATCTATAAACTCTGCGAGTAAAAACTTGGATCTGCTTTGTTTACTGCTCTTACCCCAGCACCTAGAACAGGGCCTATGTATGGTATGTAGTAGGAATTCATTATACATTTACTAATGAACAATTCTTAAAAATATAACGTACTAAGAATAAACATCAAGGGTGGCAAGAAAAGGGAGAGACTAATAGATGTTCTAGAAGAAAGAAAGAAAGTGAAAGTGAAGTCGCTCAGTCATGCCCGACTCTTTGTGACCCCATGGACAGTAGCCTGCACCAAGCTCCTCCGTCCATGGGATATTCAAGGCAAGAGTACTGGAGTGGGTTGCCATTTCCTTCTCCAGGGAATCTTCCCAACCCAGGGATTGAACCCAGGTCTCTCGCATTGTAGACAGACAATTTACTGTCTGAGCCACCAGGGAAGTCTAGAAGAAAAGCTCCTGTGAAAAATAAAAACTGAAATGTGTCTTAAAGGATGGATAGGAAGGAAATATCATCTACAGTGAGAAACAGCATGAAAAAATAGAGAGGAGCATGCTAAATATAACATACATTGTATGTTGTCCAGGGATGAGGAATTTGACCTGGGTAAGCCATTACAGTCTCTGTAACAGGTGACTAACGTGGAGAAAACACAATTTCATTAAATTCAACCTTTCAGGAATATACTCACTTGACTGGAAAGGGGGAATTAGAAAGTAGGGAGACAACACAGATATGTTGTCTTAGATTAGCAGTATGACAATAGAGAAAAAAGGTAGATGTAAAACTGTAGGAAAAGAAAACAGGTTATAACATTGTAACTGTATAAATCATTAGTGCTGTTTGTTGACATATCTGATTCTCCACCTAATAAACACATAGCATGGTTCCAGTTCCCCACCCTTTTGCAATTATGCATGGCCATGCAACTTACTTTGGTCCCAGAAATATGAAGCAATGTAACAAGGCCCACTTCAAAATGGAAGCCTTTAATAACAAGTGTGATTCTCTGCCTTCCCTTCTCCTTTCATGTTGCCTGGAAACATTACAAATGGGCAAGTCTCACTGGTCTGAGTCCCTAAATGGCCAAGAGCATGGCAAGAAACAAACCTTTCTGATTTTAAGCCACTGAGACTTTGGACTGTTTGTTACTGCAACACAGCCTCACCCATTCTGATTGTGGCAGCTTTAACTTAGGTTAACAAGCACTTACATTTCCCTCTTTAAGAGATGAAGCTTAATTTCCCTCCCTTTTTGTGTGAGCTGAAGTTAATAACTCACTTCTAACAAGTGCATGCTTGTGCATGTCAAGTAGCTTCAGTCATGTCTGACTGTTTGCGATGCTATGGACTATAGTCCACAAGGCTCTTGGGATTCTCCAGGCAAGAATGCTGGAATGGGTTACCATGCCCTCCTCCAGGGGATCTTGCCAACCCAGGGTTCAAACCTGAGTCTCTTAAGTCTCCTGCATTGGCAGGTGGGATCTTTATCACTAGTGCTACCTGGCAAACCCTTTTTAACAAGTGATAGTGCTTAATTTCTCAGACTAGCTCATAAAAACATCACTGGGACTTTTGTCTCTCGGATCACTCACTTTGGGGAGAACTGAACTGCTGTAACTGGAGGACACTCCAGCAGCCTTCAGGAGATCCACATGCTGAGGGTTTGAGTCCTCCTGCCAACTATTAGCATTTACTTGCCAAGCTGGGAGTAAGCCTGGAAGAGGATCCAAGAGGATCTCACAGCCCCAGCAACATACTGACTGCAACTTCTACAGAAGTTGCATGAGATGATAAAAACTCATTGTCTTAATCCACCACCATGCTTTAGGCTAATCTGAGACTCAGCGATAGATAACAAATATGTCGAATGATATAGAAACACACTAGAAATTGAAAATGGAGGGATAGAACAGGGGCTCTGTGACAGTCTACAAGGGTGGGATGGGGAGGAAGATAAGAGGATGGTTTAGGAGGGAGGGGACATGTGTACCTATGGCTGATTCTGGTTGATGTTTGAAAACTGCAAAATTCCATAAAACAATTATCCTTCAATTAAAAAAATAAAGTGGCAAAAAAAAGAATCAAAGATAACTCCAAGGCTTTGAGCTTGGAATAATTTGAGGAAATTGTGATTATCACTGACTATAAGTTACTCAATTTCATTGTAATTTTGAGGCAAGGGACATGTTTGATCAACAAACATTTGCTGGAGTCTTATAAACATTTAGGGCTCTCAAGGTGGTGCTACCTGTAAAAACTCCCCTGTCAATGCAGGAGACATAAGAGACGCAGGTTTGATCCCTGGGTCTGGAAGATCCCCTGGAGGAGGGCACAGCAGCCCACTCCGGTATTCTTGCCTGGAGAATCTCACAGACAGAGGAGCTGTCTGAAAAAAACAAATGCCCAAAACCGAAACCAATATTTCAGTAAAGATAACGGAGAGGGAATTCATTACGTATTTACTGATGAACAATTTTTAAAAATATAAGGCACTAAGAGTAAACATTAAGGGTAGCAAGAAAAGAGAGAGACTAAGAGATATTCTAGAAGAAAACCTTTTTCATGTCCTCTTGTCTAGATACTACACTTCTATTACAATTTTGTTACCTGTAGTATCACACTGCTGCTGCTGCTGCTGCTGCTAAGCCGCTTCACTTGTGTCCAACTCTGTGCGATCCCATAGATGGCAGCCCACCAGGCTCCCCTACCCCTGGGATTCTCCAGGCAAGAACACTGGAGTGAGCTGCCATTTCCTTCTCCAGTGCATGAAAGTGAAAAATGAAAGTGAAGTCGCTCAGTCATGTCTGACTCAGCTACTCCATGGACTGCAGCCCACCAGGCTCCTCCGTCCATGGGATTTTCCAGGCAAGAGTATTGGAGTGGGGTGCCATTGCCTTCTCTGATCACACTGCTAGTACACACCAATTGCAAGTTTAAGTTTCCTAAGTATTTTAATGTGAAAATAGACTCACAGGCCATTTCCTGACTATATTTTCTCCCACTTACCTCAACATTCATATGAGAGACGTGCAGTTAGGTAAATTTTGTTTCCCTGATGATTACCAAAGTTTCTAAAACCCTAAAAACAAAAAGGAAGTAGTATAGTTGAAGAATGAGTATTCTATAACAAATGTATAGAATACAATTCATGTATCCAGTGAAGAACTTAAGTATTTTCCAACCATCATTTTACCAGTCTAACAGCTCTACCTCCATTCTACCTTTAAAATTCTTAAACTAAACTTTACTTATAATCAATTTTTAATTCCTCTATTACCACATTCTCTCTCCTGAGAATTCACTCTAAGCCTCAAAGATGGAACAGCAGCTAAATTCATTAGGTGTGATCTTGAATCCCCTCAAATAAATATAGAAATATTGCCATCTTAGCCACAAATTTCACACAGAGGAGAGAAATCATCACAAATGTGCCACTTCTTAAAGTGAAAATAAAATAAAAATCAAGACTTTTTATCAAGCTTTATTGTAAAAATAGTTTCAGATTTACAGAAAAATTACAAAAATGGTACAGGAGTTCCCAGACACCTCTCATCCAATAACCCCTATTGTTAATATCTTATAATAGCATGCATGCCTGCAGGCTCAGTCACTAAGTCCTGTCCAACTCTCTGCAATCCCATGAACTGTAGCCCACCAGGTTCCTCTGTCCATGGGATTTCCCAGGCAAGAATACTAGAGTGGGTTGATATTCCTGACCCAGGGATTAAACCTGCATCTCCTGTGTTTCCTGCATTGGCAGGCGGATTCCTGACCACTGAGCCACCTGAATGCCACGTTACTATTATTAATTACTATTAACCAAAGTCCACACTGTGGTGTTGGAGAAGGCTCTTGAGAGTCCCTTGGACTGCAAGAGATCCAACCAGTCCATTCTGAAGATCAACCCTGGGATTTCTTTGGAAGGAATGATGCTAAAGCTGAAACTCCAGTACTTTGGCCACCTCATGCGAAGAGTTGACTCACTGGAAAAGACTCTGGTGCTGGCTGGGAGGGATTGGGGGCAGGAGGAGAAGGGGACGACAGACGATAAGATGGCTGGGTGGCATCACGGACTCAATGAACATGAGTCTGAGTGAACTCCGGGAGATGGTGATGGACAGGGAGGCCTGGCATGCTGCGATTCATGGGGTCGCAGAGTCGGACATGACTGAGCGACTGAACTGAAGTGAACTGAACTGAAAGCCCACACTTAAATTTCACTAGTTTTTCCATTAATGTTCTTTTTGACTTGAGGATCCCACATTGCCTTTAGTCATTACGTCTCATCTCCTCCGGTGTTTTCCAGACTTTGTTTTTCATGAGCATGACAGCTTTGAGCAGTTTAGGGTATCCTAAAGTATGCCCATCAATTTGATGTTTTTTCTCAGTTCAAGTTTAATAAAACTACAAAAGATCAAAAGTGATACCCTACTACTGAACACATCAGCTAGCCTGCTCCATAACACAGCTCAGGCCTTCTTCAGAGGAAGAAAGGCTGGCCTCCCAACCCCTGCAGGAAAGGCCAGTGCTGTCACACATCTGGACCAAGAGTAAGGTGTGTTTTCATGACAACAGTACAAAAGAGGTTTTGTCCTCAAGACTACCTACTGCAGCCTGGCCCTAAAATGGCCCCGCACTCACTTCTGCTTAGAGAAATATTCTTTGCTCTGGGCATCAGGCTTCTTGGTATCAACACCAGGCTTCCAGCCAGCTGGCACATGTCCCCATGTGTGTCCGTGAACTGGAAAGGCCTGAACTAGTCTCAGTGTCTCATCCACAGAGCAGCCAACAGGAAGGTCATTTACGGTAATCTGTGGAAAGATACCTTTATCATCAGTAGTAAAAAGATTCCTGAATGAGAAGCCCTCATCAGCATTTAAGACACCACAGGTACTGAGCAACGGTATGCTTGGGCTCTGATATCAAGGCAATGTGCATGGCCCCCAGTCTTCCTTGTTTCTTGGCTATGTTGATCCACGCCAGGTGACAGAAGTGAGAACCCACAGAGGCACCAGTTACTAGGCAGTTGAGTTTCTTAAATTCTTCTGCCCTATCACTGAAAGCAACGAGCTCCACAGGGCACCCAAAGGTGAAGTCAAGAGGGTAAAAAGAACACAACGTATCTTCCTTTGTGGTCAGACAGACTGTTATCTTTGAGCTGACCATCTGGCATAATGGTTATTGCTTTGAACTGGGGGGCAGGATGCCCAATTTTCACATTTCCTGAAGACATATTGCTATCGGCAGTTCTCAGAGAGAAACCACACAGCTTAGTCAGTCAGGAGGAAGACACCCATCAATTTGATTTTGACTGATGCTTTTCTCCTGGATAGACTGAGGTTAGGGCTTTGAAGAAGAATAACAAAGAAGGAGGTGAAGTGTTCTCATCATATCTTATGAGGGTTCACACTATCAATATGAGTTATCACTGTTGCTGATATTGCTTACCTGGCTTACATAGTATTTACCAGATTTCTCTATTGTAAAGTTATGCTTTCCCCATTTTGCCTTACCCTACCCTTTGAAAGCAAGTTGCTAAGCACAGCCCATATTCAAGATGGTATTGGGGTAGGGATGGGAAACTAAACTCCATCTCCTGGAGATAAGTGACTTTTTAGAATAAATATAAAATTTACTCAATTTCTGAAATACATATTGAGTACCTCAAAGCATCTGATAAGGCAAGTAAGTGCCCATTTAACATGAGTCACTCTGCTAGGCATTTCAAATAAGTGTTAAGACACAGTCCTGCACCACAAGGAGTTTATAATGTAGTTAGGATACCACAAGAAAAATGCTGGGTAGGTACGATAGTGTCACAAAAAGGGGAAAAATAAAATCCAGTTGGAGTAATGAAGTAATGAAAAGTTTCACAAAACAAGAAATATTTAAGCAAAGTAAAGCTGAACATAATTTTGACAGATGAAAATAGATGGAAATTCACATCCATTTATAATTTAAAACTCTCAACAGTGGATATAAACAGAATGTACTTCAACATAATAAAAGCCATATATATCAATCCCACACCTAATAGCATACAGTGAAAAACTGAAAATTTTCCTTCTAATATCAGGAATAAGACAAGGATGTCCACTCTCACCACTTTTATTAACATAGTATTGTAAGTCCTAGTCAGAGCAATTAGGCAAAGAAAAGAAATAAAAAGTATTCAAATTGGAAAGACAGTAGTAAAACTGTCACTATTTTAGAAGACATGATTTCATATACAGAAAACCCAAAGATTCCACCAAAAATTGTTAGAGCTAATAAATGAATTCAGTAAAATTGCAGAATACAAAATCAACAAACATAAATCTGTTACATTTCTATACATTAATAATAAAGTATTAGAAAGAGAAATTAAGAAAACAATCCCATTTGCAACTGCATCAAAAAGAATAAAAATATCTAGGGATAAATTCAACCAAAGAGGTTAAAGATCTGTACACTGAAAACTATAATACATTGATGAAAGAAACTGAAGACACAAATAAGTGAAAAGATTGTCCATGCTCATGGAGTGGAAGAATATTGTTATAATGACCATACTATGCAAAGCAATCTACAGATTCAATAGAACAGAGATCTCAGAAATAATCCCATATATACACAGTCAGTTAATTTATGAAAAAGAAGCCAAGATTATACAATAGGGAAAGAACAGTTTTCTTCAATAAATGGTGTTGAGAAAACTGGAAAACCATGTGCAAAAGATCAAATGTGGGCCACTATCTTACACCACACACAAAAACGAACTCAAAATGGATTAAAGACTTGAATATAAGAAATAAGTGTAATATAAGAAATAGGTGTAACACAGAAGTATTGAATATAAGAAATATAAGAAAAAAATTGGTGGTAAGCTCCCAGATATCAGTTTTGGTGATGATTTTTGAACCTGACCCCAAAAGTAAAGGCAACAAAAGCAAAAATAGACAAGTTGGACTACATCAAACTAAGTTTCATCACAGCAAAGTAAACCATCAACAAAATGACATGATAGTTTATGGAATAGGAAGGAATATTTGAAAATCATATGATCTGATAAGGAGCTAATATCCAAAATATATAGAAACTCATAAAACTCAATAGAAAAAAAATCCAATTAAAAATGAGCAGAATATCTCAATATAGCTTTTTCCAAAGAAGACACAGCCCAGAGACACCTAAAAAGATGGTCAATATCACTAATGATCAGAAAATGCAAATCAAAAATATAATGAGGTATCATGTCACACATTAGAATAGCCATTATCAAAAAAATAAGAAATAACAAGTGTTGGCAAGAATGTGGAGAAAAAAAGAGATGTCATGCACTATTGGTGGGAATGCAACTGGTGTAACCACTATGGAAAACTACATGGGAATTCCTCAAAAAATTAAAAATAAAGATGGAGTGTGATCCAGCAATTCCACTCCTTAGTATTTACTCAAAGTACACAAAACATGAACTCAAAAAGATATACTTACCACCATGTTCATTTCAGCATTATTTTCAATAGTCAAGATATGGAAACAATCCAAATGTCCACTGATGTATTAATATGAATGAAGAAAGATGTGGTATATATACACACATGGGAATATTAAGCTATAAACAAGAATGAAATCTTTCCATTTGTGATAACATAGATGATCTTAAAGGTATCATGCTAAATGCAATACATTGGAGAAAGACAAACATTGCATGATCCCACTGATGTGTGGAATAAAAACAACAGATTCATACTATAAACTGCCAGTTATGAAGCAAGTCCTGGGGATGTAATGTACAACACAGTGACTATAGTTAATAATACTGTACTGCATATTTGAAAGTTGCTGCTGCTGCTGCTAAGTCGCGTCAGTTCTGTCCGACTCTGTGCGACCCCATAGACGGCAGCCCACCAGGCTCCGCTGTCCCTGGGATTCTCCAGGCAAGAACACTGGAGTGGATTGCCATTTCCTTCTCCAATGCATGAAAGTGAAACGTGAAAGTGAAGCCGCTCAGTCGTGTCTGACTCTTCACGACCTCATGGACTGCAGCCCACCAGGCTCCTCCATCCATGGGATTTTCCAGGCAAGAGTACTGGAGTGGGGTGCCACTGCCTTACTAAGCTCCAAAATCACTGCAGATGGTGACTGCAGACATGAAATTAAAGATGCTTACTCCTTGGAAGAAAAGTTATGACCAACCTAGATAGCATATTCAAAAGCAGAGACATTACTTTGCCAACAAAGGTCCATCTAGTCAAGGCTATGGTTTTTCCAGTGGTCATGTATGGATGTGAGAGTTGGACTGTGAAGAAGGCTGAGTGCAAAGAATTGATGCTTTTGAACTGTGGTGTTGGAGAAGACTCTTGAGAGTCCCTTGGACTGCAAGGAGATCCAGCCAGTCCATTCTGAAGGAGATCAGCCCTGGGATTTCTTTGGAGGGAATGATTCTGAAGCTGAAACTCCAGTACTTTGGCCACCTCATGTGAAGAGTTGACTCATTGGAAAAGATTCTGATGCTGGGAGGGAATGGAGGCAGGAGAAGAAGGGGACGACAGAGGATGAGATGGCTGGATGGCATCACTGACTCAATGGATGTGAGTCTGAGTGAACTCCGGGGAGTTGGTGATGGCCAGGGAGGCCTGGCGTGCTGGGATAATGGGGTCGCAAAGAGTCAGACACGACTGAGCGACTGAACTGAACTGAACTAAAGAGAATAAATCTTTAAAAATTTCTCACCACAAGGAAAAAAAAATAAATTTGTAACTGTGGATGAGGATGAAGATTAACTAGACTTACTGTGGTGATAATTTTACAATATACACAAATATCAGATTATTATGTTGTACAACTGAAACTAATATGCTAACTATAGGAAGGAAAAAAAAAAAACTAGATGGAAAGACATCCAAGATGGAGAAAAGAGCATAAACAAAATGTAAGCGCTCTCTCTCATTCAGTATTTTTGCACTGTAACCCAATGGAAACATTCATTTTAAGATCTTCAGTAAATTTCTACAGCTTAGCATAAACGAGTGGTGTTTAGTCTCCCCCAAAATTCATTATGTTGATGTCCTAACCTTTGGTACCTCAGAATATGACTATATTTGGAGATAAGACCTTTAAAAAGGAAATTAAGATTAAAAGAAGTCATTGGGACAGATCCTAATCCCGTATGACTAGAGTCCTTCTAAGAAGCTATAAAGATATAGGCACAGAACAAAGACAGAACTATAGACCAATGGAACAAAATAGAAAGCCCAGAGTAAATCCACGCACCTATGGACACCTTATCTTTGACAAAGGAGGCAAGAATATACAATGGAGAAAAGACAATCTCTTTAACAAGTGATACTGGGAAAACTGGTCAACCACCTGTAAAAGAATGAAACTAGAACATTTTCTAACACCATACACAGAAATAAACTCAAAATGGATTAAGATTTAAACATAAGAGCAGAAACTATAAAACCCCTAGAGGAAAACATAGGCAGTACACTCTGACATAAATCTCAGCAAGATCCTCTATGACCCACCTCCCAGAGCAATGGAAATAAAAGCAAAAATAAGCAAATGGGACTTAATTAAACTTAAAACCTTTTGCACAATGAAGGAAACTATAAGCAAGGTAAAAAGACAGCCTTCAGAATGGGAACAAATAATAGCAATCAAAGCAACTGACAAAGAATCTCAAAAATACACAAGCAGCTCATCAATACCAGAAAAATAAACAACCTAATCAAAAAAATGGGCCAAAGAACTAAACAGACATTTCTCCAGAGAAGACATACAGATGGCTAACAAACACATGAAAAGATGCTCAACATCACTCATCAAAGAAACGCAAAACAAAACCACAATGAGGTACCATTTCACGCCAGTCAGAATGGCTGCTATCAGTCTACAAACAATTATGCTGGACAGTGTGTGGAGAAAAGGGAACCCTCTTACACTGTTGGTGGGAATGCAGATTAGTACAGCCACTATGGAGAACAGTGTGGAGATTCCTTAAAAAACTGGAAACAGAACTGCCATACAACCCAGCAATCCCAGTGCTGGGCATACACACCGAGAAAACCAGAACTGAGAAAGACACGTGTACCCCAACGTTCACTGCAGCGCTGTTTACAATAGCCAGGACATGGAAGCAACCTAGATGTCCATCAGCAGATGACTGGATAAGAAGGTTGTGGTACATATACACAATGTAAGATTACTCAGCTGTTAAAAAGAAGGCATTTGAGTCAGTTCTAATGAGGTGGATAAAACGGGACCCTATTATACAGGGTGAAGTAAGTTAGAAAGGAAAACACCAATACAGTACATTAATGCATATGCATGGAATTTACAAAGATGGTAATGACGATCCTATATGCAAGACAGCAAAAAGACACAGATATAAAGAACAGTTTTGGACTCTGTGGGAGAAGGCAAGGGTGGGATGATTCAAGAGAATAGCATTGAGCCATGTATATTATCATATGTGAAACAGAGGACCAGTCCAAGTTCCATGCATGAAACAGGGCACTCAAGCCTGTGCACTGGGACAACCCAGAGGGATGAGATGGGGAGGGAGGTGGGAGAGGGGTTCGGGCTGGAGCGGGGGAGCTGGACACATGTACACCCATCGCTGATTCGTGTCAGTGTATAGCAAAAACCACTACAATATTGTAATTAGCCTCCAATTAAAAATAAACAGTTTAAGAAAAGATATAGGCACAGAGAGAAGAGAATGTGAAGAAACAGGGTCATCTAAAGCCAAGGAGAGATCGCTGAAGAAACAAACCTATGGACATCTTGATCTGACTTCTTGTCTCCAGAACTGTGAGAAAGCAAATTTCTGTTGTTTAAGCCTGTGGTATTTTGTCATATCAGCCTTAGCAAAAAACACAGATGCTCAGCTACAGATTCTAAAAATCACACCCATTTTGGCAAAATTCCCTCTGTGATTTCTAATTTAAGCATTGTCATTCAACAGCTCTTTCTATTCAGTAGTGACATGAAGAGTAGAGGTGAAAAAAAGTGATACAAGGTCAGCCTTTGGAACAGCTTTAGCTCTTTCAAATTAAAATTTATTATGCCCTTATAAACTTGTCCATTCCCAACCTTAACCATAACAAGAAATTTTACTCTAATTTTAGCAATTTCAAGAAGCTTTAGGGATCTCTTTTGTAGCACTTTATTCACCAGGTATTGTTGTTATTTAGTCATTTAGTCCTGAAGCCATGGGCTGTAGACCAGGCGTCTACACCAGGTTCCTGCCCATGGGATTTCCCAGGCAAGAATACTGGAGTAGGTTGCCACTTCCTTCTCCAAGAGATCTTCTCAATCAAGGGATTGAACCTGCCTCTCTTACACTGGCAGGATGATTCTTTACCACTGAGCCACCTGGAAAGTTCAGACCTCTTGACAGCAATATGCCTGCCAACTGCTGCCACATAATGCTTCAACTTGTCGGCTACTAAGTAAAAGCTTCACCTAGATCCACCCTTTTGTTTCACACCAGGTGAAAACTAAACGGGAAAACAGAAAATAAATTTCAGTGGCATTTAACAAGCACAAGTGCTCACTCAGTCCTGCTGACTCTTTGGGATCCCATGGACTGCAGCCTGCCAGACTCCTGGGTCCATGAAATTTTCCAGGCAAAAACACTAGAGTGGGTTGCCACTTCCTACTCCATGCACATGCCTAGGACTAAAAGTATTCCCAAATATCTTTAATTTCCTTTTACAAAAATAGATCTACGCTTTACTTTCACCCTTAAAGAAACGTAAGTCACGGACGTTAAGACCCAGGTGCGCTCTTTCAAGAGTCAACAGCAGCTCTGGAGACGCCAACAGTGGGCCACAAACTGTGGGCGAGAAGGAACAGAGGAAATGTTCACACACGCACGAAAAAGCGTCTCCCCCCGCACGCTCCTGTTGTCTTTCAATCTGTGTACAAATTCGTGTGGCAAGGCTTTCGACAATGAGTACAATTACTCCTATATCAGACTCCCGAAAAACAAAACAAAATAACTGATTGTAGACCACTGACACCTGTGCTTCAGAAACAGTAATTTCAGTGGAATAAGGGAAACTATGGGCTGCCCTTGTAGTAAAAGGTAAAGAATTTGCCTACAGTACAGGAGACCTGGGTTGGATCCCTGGGCTGCGGAAGATCCCCGGGAGAAGGAAATGGCTAGCCAACCCCAGTATCCTTGCCTGGAAAATCTCACGGACACGGGAGCCTGGTGGGCTGCAGTCCATGAGGTGGCAGAGTCGGGCACGAGTGAGAGACTAACTTACGGGAGATACGAAACTTTTTAAGCAGAGAAAAAAAAATAGTTCCACAGAAATCAACCTACCAAAGGTTAAGAATAAGAGAACTATCGAACTTGGCGTTTTGGCAACAACAGCGACTTCTAAGGTAACTGTCCTAAGTATACAAGAAACAACACAATCTTCCTCAAACAGCGGACGCGCGAGAGCTGATTCCTGGTCGGGCGAGAACTCTGTATGCGCATGCGTCAAAGTCCGACGGCGCGCTAGCAAGGCTGATCTAGAAGACGCGCGAGAAGGCGGACCACAGAGGAAGGGGGCGGGGCCTGCATGCGCATGCGTCAAAGTCAGATGGCGCGCTAGCAGGGCTGATCTATAAGACGAGCGAGAAGGCGGACCACTGAGGAAGGGGCGGGGCCTGCATGCGCATGCGTCAAAGTCAGACGGCGCGCTAGCAGGGCTGATCTATAAGACGAGCGAGAAGGCGGACCACTGAGGAAGGGGCGGGGCCTGCATGCGCATGCGTCAAAGTCAGACGGCGCGCTAGCAGGGCTGATCTATAAGACCCGCGAGGAAGGTGGCACACTGAGGAAGGGGTGGGGCCGTCAAAGGAGCCCGTGGCCCACGGGGCGGGCGGAGCTGCGGCGGGGCTGCGGCGGGGCTGGAAGGGCGAAGCGGAGGGAGCAAGCGCGTAGGCCTCGTCCCTCGCGGCTCCTCCCCGGAATGGGGTCATCAGCGCTATAAGAGAGCTTGTGCAGACGAGTCCGGCCTTTCTCGTCCGGTGAGCGTCCGGTTTAGGATAAGGCGGTCTGTTGTAGTGGTTTTGTGAGGTGAAGTACAAGGAACACGTCTTTTCGGCCTAGTTTAAGATGCAGGAGATGCAGCGGTCTTGTAGTATTAGGTCGACGTTAGCTCTGAAAACGTCTAGGTTCAGAAGCTTGAGTGAACTTCATGTTCGTTCGTTAGCTGGGCGGCCACGTGCAGCCCCGGGCGCTCAGTCGGAAGCCTGGGTCCTGGGCCCTCCGAGTCATCGCTGATGACTCCGGGTGAAGAAGGTCATGCGTTGTACTGTCGGTGCCATGTGGCCATCTTGAATCTGTTACTCTGCCACTCTGAAGAGTAGCACCGCATCCTGACGACCCGCCAATTTTATCCAGGTGGTGAGTAGTGTCTGTAGTTGTCTTTGCTGGGATTGTGAATCTCCATGTATCTTTGGGACCTGTCGGCTGTGGCAGTCTCCCTTCCTAGCCATGGAAGAGCATATTCTTGTTTATTGGCAAAGCTGTCACCATTTAATTGGTATCAGATTCTGACTTGCACAAGTAACATTTATTTTAAAAACTTGCAGTGTGCTGGGTTATTTGGCAAACATTAAACTACTGTTCAAATGTTTCTAGGAAGCTGAGCTGATTGTCCCAGTGGATGATGGAAAGCATGAGGTACGTTCCTATTCTATGAAACTCAAACTCTTAGAGCTAAGGATTTGAAAGGCCAGAATTGGCATATTGTGCTGGCGTTTTGTTAAATAGCCAACTGAATAGACTGTAACTGCTTAGCTGCTAAAATCTTAACACTGTACACAAATCAGTCTTGTTGAGCTGAGCTTCTTCTCTTGCAGATACACCAAGAAATCCAAAGTGATGTGGGTGAAGTCTGAGCATCCTGCAGTACACTGCCAAATGTGATTTTAAATCTCGTGTATGGTATTTAGAAGATAAAAGTGTGCTGCTTTTATTTATATAATAAAATGCTTGATTTGTACATACAATGTTCCAGGAGTGAATGATTTATGAGTACAGTGGGAATGGTTTAGCCGCTAAGTCATGTCCAGCTCTTTTGAGAGCCCATAGACTGCAGCCTGCCAGGCTCCTCTGTCCATGGGACTCTCGAGGGATCTTCACATCCAGGGATCAAACTGAGGTCTGATAAGTGCATAGATTAACTATAGAGAACAAGAGGCAGCCTGTTCTACTGTTTGGAGCTCCGGAGGTGGTCGCATGAGTTAGTAGTGTATATGGTATTTAGGGAGCACCTAGTATGTGCAGTTGACACTTGGATCTCCAAAAGTCATTTAACAAGAAAAAAGTTATAATAGTTATATTTTATGAAGGAAGCATTCTACCTCAAGGTTGATAAAACTGAAGGTAACCTGTTACCTGACCTTTAAACCAATCTCTGGTCTAGTTGTTGCAAGGAGGAAGCCAATTATGACTCTTAATGTTGGGAACTTTATTTGGCTTGGCTTTCATTATAATCATACTCAATGGCTTGCCTGGAGGTCCTCGTCCACCTGTGAATAGAAGAGATTAACACACTTCTGAAGGGTGTATCTCTCTCTCTGTTCTGCCTTTTGACTATTGCTTCCTTCTCTCTGATCTATTAAAGAACCTGGCATCCAGACCCCAATAAGATGGTTACTTTGAGGTTCTAGCCTGCCATCTCGGTCTGCTGGCTCCCCGTTTAAGTCTCTTACTTGCCTCAACACCTCATTTTGGATGCACGTGGCAGAGCGAGGCTGGACTCAGTAACATAGTTAAAATTCCACTATGAATGTTTGCACCAGCACTGCAGTTTAATTACAAGGATGGCCCATGAGAATTTTCCTCACCTGCACTGTATGTTTCTCCCAGGCTGTCATGCATGTGTGCACTATAGTTCTGTCATCTCTAAATGTAAATGCTTGTAGTTATTCCTTTATTAAATGTGCTTTGAAAAATGTTACAATGGCTTGGCATTGCAATTCTGCAAAGTAATAAAAAGCACCTGTTTTTACATAGCTCCCTTTACAAAAGGACACAGTAGAATGCAGAAGTCAAATTGGATAAAAGGTCCCTTCATGATCAGCCATTTAAAAGGATTACTTAGCATTCTTAATTCTATAGTTTTGCACTCACCTCTTCACCTGTCTTTATGCATCTATCCCTTCTATACACAATTCTTTACGTATTGGGACAGTTTTTTTGTGTGTGTGCCCTGTAAGGCTGCATAGAAAGAAAAAGACAGCACCAAGTCGTGTCCAACTCAACCCCATGGACTGTAGCCTGGCAGGCTCCTCTGTCCACAGGATTCTCCAGACAATACTGGAGTTGGTTGCCATTTCCTTCTCCAATAAGGCTGCATAGTAAGCAGCTATCCCTTATTCCTTTGAGAAACAGAAAACTAGGTGGAAAGAGACTCCCTTGCCTTTGTGACTCTCCTGGAGTTTGGACTGAAAACCCTACAAGTGTCTCATTGGCCTCTGCTTGTTAACCCATTTGGAAACTAGGGATACTATAAAAATCTTTCCTGCCTTTTATAAGCTGTCAATGAAGTACAGTCACTTGATACATAACTGGCATATGGGTTAAACATTGCAGTTATTTTAGTTTTCCCACACTACAGACAGGAAAGCATTCTTAATTGTGTATTTTTATTAGGAAGAGAATGAGATGGGTAAGCATCACTGCCACAATGGACATGAATTTGACTGAGTTAAAGGACCAGGAGTACGGCATGCTACAGTCCCTGGAGTTGGAAAGAGTAGGACACAGCAACTCAACAAAATCTTTATTAGACAGGGCTGTATCAGGATGGCAGGCTTCCCTGGTGGCTCAGAGGATAAAGCTTGCAACATGGGAGACCTGGGTCTCCCCTGGAGAAGGAAATGGCAATCCACTCCAGTACTCTTCCCTGGAAAATGCCATGAACGGAGAAGCCTGGTAGGCTACACTCAAGGGGATCACAAAGAGTGAGCATCGGGACAGTCTCACGGAGTCTGCAAGTTTCAGTTAGTTACCAGAAAGTTTCAATAGGTGGCGCTCTTAAACCACGGTCTAGAAAAGAGCATGCTGCTAAGGAAAAAACATTTTTGTTTCACCAAGCAGCAAATTTGAAGTCATTAAAAGTAATCAGATAAATGTTGGCAAGTACACGGTGGATGAATCAGGTTATGTATTAAACCATTTGAAGGTATTCTTAATGTCATCAGCCAAATTGTGCTAGCAATATACAAGGTAGCTAGAATGTTTTTCTCTAGTTGGCCATAGTGACTTGGTATAAAGGCTTCATTCAGAAATGTATTGTGACATAAATTCCTAGTCCAGTCTGTTTATAATAGGATTGCTTTATCTTTTTGGCTTTTATGCTTTTCTCACTTGTGAAAGGCCAGAAAGATTTGTCTGTGGAGACTGCTTATCAATCTTCAGGGGGAAAAATCAGCTTAAAAATTACATGAACAGAAAACAATGCCACGTGTATTTTAAGTATAATAAAGGGTATTTTTTTATGTCAAAGGTAGGCTCTTAATGTGAACATATACCATACTGATTGAGTTACAAAGGAGTTCTCAATCCAAATACATGTAAAAACAGCCTTATTGCACAATCAATATACAATAATCTCTGGAGAATGCTGAGAAATTGAGACAAGACAGAATAACGAATGTAGTGTCCCGTAAAACTAATTTGGGTAGGCAACAGTGCTAAATAAGAATAGTCATTACTACACTGAGGTATCTGTAACCAGAATGTTCACGTCATTCTCCAGCAGCAAAGAGGTACATCACTTTTATCAACACAGAACACAAAAACAAAGATCTCCGCTCCCATCAGTTGGCATCTCTGGCTAAATGCCAGTGTTGGGTTTTCCAACATATTCTTTAAATACTATCTTCTTGACATTTCCATGAAGGATTACAGTTTGGTGACCCTTTTTATCCAAGGTACAAAGGCTGAGACTTTGGTATAAACACCAGGGGAATCCTTGGCTCCACAGCCGTATCCCCAGGAGGTCACCCCATACACAACCCAGCGCTCTCCTGGTCCTTCACACACGAGTGGTCCTCCGCTGTCTCCTTGGCAACTGTCCACACGTTTGTGTTCATGGAGGTTTCCAGCACAGAGCATCCTTCGTGTAAACCGACCCTTATAACGATGTTCACAGAACCTCTTGGGAAGTAAGGGGATGGCTGCTTGTTGTAGAGTTCTTGAGTAGGCTGGTCCTATGTGAGCCAAACAACTGGATTAGATTCCAGCTAAAGATCTTAGAGCTATATTTAACAGTTAAATGAACATTTAAGAGTCTTGAAGATAAAAACCCTATTGTGGCATTAGTGTAGTTTAAATGAGTGATAACTATAAATGATTTTTTTCTTTAGTGTTTGCAGTTGAAGTGAAATCGCTCAGTCGTGTCTGACTCTCTGCGAACCCATGGACTGTAGCCTACCATGCTCCTCCATCCATGGAATTTTCCAGGCAAGAGTACTGGAGTGAGCAGTTAACCATACTCTAAGTTTTTGAAGAATAGTTGAGTAACATTTGACTTCCCTGGTGGCTCAGATGGTAAAGCGTCTGTCTACAATGCAGGAGACCCGGGTTCCATCCCTGGATTGGGAAGATCCCCCGGAGAAGGAAATGACAATCCACTCTAGTAACTGTTGCCTGGAAAATCCCATGGACACAGGAGCTTGGTAGGCTACAGTCCATGGGGTCACAAAAAGTCGGACACAACTGAGCGACTTCACTTTCACTTTGAGTAACATTTATGTATTTGCCTGCTAGAAAAGGGTAACCTACAGAAAGCACGTTTGTGTAGGCTTTAGAATTTAAATTCTGTGTTAAAATGCTGAGGGTGCAGTCATGCTAGTTCTGTATTGGCATCTCCATTGCTCTAAAACTCATCTACGTCAACTGGCAATTACTATCCTCAATATTTCATGAAGATGATTCAGAAACAACTTTATATACAGACAGCCTTAAGTTTAGCCTCTTGATGTTAAGATACTGTATTTACTAGTAAGCCACTCGTTTGTTTAGTGGCTAAAATGCATAATTGGTAGGTTCTCCGTGACAGCCTTTACTTGCATCTAAATTCCACCATTATTGTCCAGTATATTCAACTGCAGTGATTCATTCATAATAAAATCATTTGGTGAAATTTACTTCCTGTGTTAGCTCTGTTTAGATGTAGTGTCTTAAGGAAGATGACTGAACTTCCCTGAAGAAGTAATTTTAACACCTACACTTTAATCTTCAATTTGCATCACAGCTCAGTATAGTGTTTCCTTGACAAAGCATTTATTTACTCTGACCAGATTTTATTACATCATCCAGGAAATATTTCCATTTTTTATGGTTTCTCTCAGGATTGGTCCCAGTATTCTGTATCTGCTACAGGTGTTTCTACATTTTGCTGCTTTGAAATAGTGTTGAATCTAAAGAAAGTTTTAGTTGCTAAGTCTTATCTGACTCTTCACAACCCCATGGACTCCCAGTCTAAAGCCAAGATTTAATGAATAAAATGAACACTGAAATATAATAAATTTACTAGGTAAAACCTTATTGAAATAATCACCTGTAGAAATACGTTTTGGATGCTGTTTTCAAGAGTACAGTTAACAGTGTTAATTATTTTTAATGCAGAGTAGTCAGCCCAATCCTTTCTCCTTATTCAACAGTCATTTGTGAACCGAGTACTTGATCCAGGCGAGACTTAAGAGTTCTGTTTCAAAGACTATCCTGAGCAAGCACTATTGTTGTTTAGGACATCATGTACAATTTTTTTGTGACTCCATGGACCATAGCCCACCAGGCGCAGCTGTCCATAGGATTCTCCAGGCAAGAACACTGGAGTGGGTTGCCATTTCCTTCTCCAGGGGATATTCCTGACCCAGGAATCAAACCCACATCTCCTGCATTGGCAGGGGGATTCTTTACCCCTGAGCTCCTGAGAAAGCACTGCTGCTCCTGCTAAGTCACTTCAGTCGTGTCCAACTCTGTGCTGATGTTAACTCTAGCAAGACAATACAGAAAGCTATTTGCCTGAGAAGAGCATAAGCTGAACACTATCTGTGGGAAGAATAGGAAGGGGAGAGTGGTGAAGGAGAAACCCAAGTAGGGTGGATCCCTCTTGAACCTCAGCAGCTTTGTTTTGTTTTTTGGCTGTTCTTTATTTAAAAATCTCCATAAGATTTAGTTTGATAAAGGGCTCCATTACAAAAAAAAAGAAACCTAATACCAAAGCCCTTTCTGGGTTGTGTGTGTGTTAGTCGCCCAGAAGTGTCGGACTCTGCGACCCCATGGACTGTGGCCCACCAGGCTCCTTTGTCCATGGGATTCTCCAGGCAAGAATACTGGAGTGGGCTGTCATTTCCTTCTCCATTTGCTGGGGTAGCTACATCAAAGTCATCTGGGAAGACTTTGAAACAGACAGCCAGGCCCAAGTCCTAAGGTAGCATCTATGTCCTAATGGAAACCGTAGTACCCTCAGGATAGGAATCCAAGTTGCACACAAGCATCTCACACTTGGCAGAATTTCCAAACAAGTAAGCCTGAACCCCCTTTTAAGATTTTGCCACCCACTGTACTGAATGGGGTAATGATGCTGAAACTGAAGCTCCAATACTTTGACCACTGATGCCAAGAGCCAACTCACTGGAAATGACCCTGGTGCTGGGAAAGACTGAAGGAGGGAGGAGAAGGGGGCAAAAGGACAAGACAGTTGGATGGTATCACCGACTCAACGTACATGAGTTTAAGCAAACTCCAGGAGACGGTGAAGAACAGAGAAGCCTGGCGTGCTGCAGTCCACAGGGTAGGAAAGCATGACACGACTTAGCGACTGAACAACAACCCACTGCACACCCAAATGGGTAATCCAGACACAAGAAGGGGGCCGTATCGTCATTGTTTCTTTAGGTTTTCTGTTACCTGTGTCTCCCCATCCTGTTACATAGCAGTTGTGGGCTCTCTTCTGTGGCCTCTCTTTCCAGCGAGGCAAGCAGGCCGGCAGAACGTGGCTGCTGAGTCTGGCACACTGCTCCTCTGGTCCTTGTAACCTAACCAGGGCGATGTCGTGGTCATTGCTGTGCGGGCGGTACAGCGGGTGGGTTGCGATCTGCTCAACTCTGATCTCTTCTTCGAACTCCTCCGGCACCAGCGTATGATAATCCCCAACCCGAACCACGTAGTTCCTAGTACTGTTACCGTACCTGAGAGGCAGAAAGAGCTAATGGGAGGCTTGTTTCAAACACTGTAAACTGGTCACTGCCGGCCAGGAAGCTTAATAGAGATACTTGTAACCCTTTCTTCCAAATTATTAACTCCTTTTGTAAGTTTCACCTTTCTCTCCATTTCTCTGGTTCCACTGCTCTCTGTCTCCTACTCATGTTTTTCCTTCCTTCATTTCACTGTTTAACCCAGGTTGCTGTCTAACTGTTTTCTGAGAAGGATCAAATGCGGAGGATGAATGGAAAGTAATCACTAACCAGTCATTTTCCCACCATGAAAAAGGATCAAAACGAGCCCGAATGGAATAGGGCAAAATTACAATCCTGCCTTTGCTGTCATCATTTTTCTGTCATTTCCAAGATGGTGACTTTCCCATGAAATTCCATGAGGGCAGAAACCATGTCTGGTCTAACTCTTTATCTCCCAGATCACTTAATTAGCACAATCCACTTTACTCCCCTTTCCTGTGAACTGAATGTAAACCAACACTGTTATCTTCAGGCAACATATATGCAGTATATGCTCTCATCTCTTAAATCTTTGTTCAGAGAGTGAGACCTACTTTGACGCTCATTTGAAATTATAGCCCACCCTTGTTTGTCATTCCATTCCCCCAGCACTCCCACTATCCTTATCTGCTCTACTTTTTCCTTTTGTAAAAACTCTACTTTCTAACAAACTATCTAGTTATCATATTTATTATTCTCTGTGTCGCCCTGCTTAAACAAAAGGTATTCAAGGGCAGGGACCTTTTATCTGTGTTCACTGATGAATGTTACACATCTAGTATAGCAATGCCAGTTAAGTAGAAATGCAGCATACATTGGTTGATTTAATGAGTGGATGCAGATTTTTAATGAAATGTCTTTTTCCATAGGAACTACTCACACAAAAAATAAGCATAATATTTACTTGATTGATAGGTCTCAGCCTGTTTTTCAGCCAACATACCTTGATGCTGATACATCTACCTAAAGCAGCTTCTCAAGCTCAGCACTACTGACATTAGGGACCAGACTATTCTTTAATGTAAAGGGGGGTCCTGTGCATTGTAGGATGTTTAGAAGCATCCCTGGCCTCTCTGTTCACTAGGTGTCAGTTGCACACACACTCACATACACGCACCCAAGTTTGACAACCAAAAATGTCTCCAGACATTGCCAAATATTCCCTGTGGTGCAAACTGCCCCCACTGAGAACCACCAACCTACAATACAAGATCCGGTCCACCTCCTGATCACTTCCTCTTTCTCACTGAAGAGTACAGCCCCTTGTTGACTCCCATCTGTGCGTGTGTGCTAAGTCACCTCAGTCGTGTCAGACTCTTTGTGACCCTATGGACTGTAGCCCACCAGGCTCTTCTGTCCGTGGGATTTGCAGGCAAGAATTCTGGAATGGGATGCCATGCCCTCCTCCAGATCTTCCCAACCCAGGGATCAGACCCGTGTCTCTGAAGTCTCCTGCATTGGCAGGTGGGTTCTTTACCACTAGCCCCACCTAGGAAGGCCCCACTTCTCTTCTGTGGCTACGTAAAACATTCTCAACAGGACTTCCCTGGTGGCTCAGTGGCAAAGAAATCACCTACCAACCCAGGAGACGGGTTCAACCCCTAGTCTAGGAAGATGGATGTCCCCATGTGCTGGGGACAGCCAAGCCGGTGCGCCTGGACTGCTGAGCCTGTGCTCTGGGGCCCCAGGGCCACGATCATGAAGCCCGCTCCAGAGCCCATGCTCTGCAACAAGAGAGGCCACCACCGCGAGATGCCACACACCACTGCTAGAGCGTGGCCCCTGCCCACTGCAACTAGAGACAAGCCCACGCAGCAACGGAGTTAAAAGTCATTCAAAGACTCTAACAGCCCTAAGCAGGGCTCTGACAACACTTCAGTATACAAAGTGGTTTTCGTAACTATGTCAACTCAAAAACCTGAGCAGTGCAACAAAGATAATCACCTACTAGTGATGTATGAAACTAACAGTTTCCTGCGATTCCTTGAAATTCTCCATTGTGAACCTTAAATTATCACATATCTTTAAAGTACAGAAGGCTTTTCATATATTGTGCTTAGACTTCTCGTGGGTTCCACTTCAAACTTTAAGTTTAGGATTATTTCACATCCTGAAACTAAAAAGCAACAGTCATGAAGAATAATCAGATATTTAAATAACTCATTTCTACTTTCTGAGTACTGATACTGTTTTATTATAAAATTCAGTATGTCTCATTAATATACAGGTTTTTAAAGAAAAATCCCAGGTGATCAACTGTCGCTGCATCCTTAAAAGTGCTGCTGAAAGGTTGCCTGTATCTCTGGAGTGGAATTTAAGAAATTAATCTCAACCTTCACCGTCCGCTCAGGAGGCAGTAGCCACATGTGCTCTCAGAGCACTTGAAATGTGGATGGTCCAAAATGAGATGTGAAGTGGATGAAACTGGAGCCTATTATACAGAGTGAAGTAAGAAAGAGAAACAGCAGTGCAGTACTAACACATATATATGGATTTAGAAAGATGGTAACGATGACCCTATATGCAAGGCAGCAAAAGAGACACAGATGTAAAGAGCAGACTTTTGGACTCTGTGGGAGAAAGTGGGGGATGATTTGAGAGAATAGCATTGAAACATATGTATTACCATATGTGAAATAGATGACCAGTGCAAGTTCAACTCATGAAGCAGGGCACTCAAAGCTGGTCCTCTGGGACAACCCACAGGGATGGAGTGGGGAGGGAAGGGGGAGGAGGTTCAGGATCGGGGGACACGTGCATCATGGCTGATTCATGTCAATGTGTGGCAAAAACCATCACAATATTGTAATTAGCCTCCAATTAGATAATATTTTTAAAAAGAAATATAGTGGTGAATATTTACTATAAAAAAATGTGCACAGGATTTCAAACATTTAGTATGAAAAAGAATATAAAATATATTGTTTCTGTAGATAATAGGAATATAAAATATCTCAATTTTTATATAATATTTTGGATATACTAAGTTATATGAACTATATCATTAAAGTTAACTTCACCCATTTAGTTGGCTACCAGAAAATTTAAAGTTACATATATGATTTGTACTTGTGGCTCACAACCTACTTGAAGTAGTGATGCCATTTAGCAGACTGTTGCAGTAATCCAGGCATGAAGTGACACGTGAAGGCAAGATCATCCAAGACTTTAAGACTGGGATATTTAAAAAAAAATTTCCATGTCCTGTTTCTTTGTTCACTGGCTAAATTTTTAGGTAACATATGACATATTTATGTAGGTTTTTAGATGCAAGGATTATTTTAGCTAAGTGTCAAAGCCCTCTTGAAGAACAGAAAATACTGTTGCAGTAAAAAAAAGTCTGGCAACAATATTTTCTGTTCTTCAAAAGAGGGCTTTGACACTTAGCTAAAATAATCCTTGCATCACTACTTCAAATTTTAACTTTTCAAGCCAACCTTCACATTGCAGTGAGAGTAAAATAGAAATAGTCAGATACAAATATCTGGTAATATAACTACTCTTCTGCATACCCTTCAAGGGGTCCCAACTGTCTACACAATAAAGTTCAAATTCCTTCAGTAATACACAAATCCATCCAAGAATGGCCCCCGTCCACCTCTCTGGTACCGCTTCTGTGCCACAGTCATTTTAGTGGCTTGAAGAGGAACCTGACAAACCTATCTTTATTCAAACTATTTGCAGTATCATCGCCCCCTCCTTCACCCTAAGATGGCAAAAACTGATTTTAACTTTTGAGTCTCCAGATCTAGGACACTCTTCCTGCCCTCCCAGAGAGCTGCCCAAGCCTTCCTTTGAACACTGCCAACAGCACTGTCAGAGCATTTACAACAGCTTCTAGGACTTGTTGGGCTAGCCCGTGGTAAAGAATCCGTCTACAATGCAGGAGACACAGGTTTGATCCCTGGGTTGGGAAGATCCCCTGGAGGAGGGCATGGCTTATTCTTGCCTGGAGAATCCCATGGACAGAGGAGCCTGGTGGGCTACAGTCCGTGCGGTTACAAAGAATCGGACACACCTGAGGTGACTGAGTGTGCACACACACACGTGCACGCGCGCGCACACGCACACACACACACACACACACGGACTTGTTAAGATGTCAGGTCTACCCTGTTAAAGGCTCCCTAAGTGTGAGACCATGTTATGCTCACATTTGTGAGCAAGGAAGTTGGCACAGAGAAAGCTCTTAATAAATATATGCTAAATGACTTATTTTGGAAGACACACACATACACTGTCACCCCTAAATTAATGAAGTGAGAGACATCTCACCAATTGCTATGTTGTAACCACACCATCACAGAAGTTTTTATTTCTTTGGAAAAATAAACAAAGGTCCGCACAAAGATCTACTGTTCTCTTTAATGCTGGTTGTTCATGAGAACCACCTGTACCACTTTTAAGACTACAAATGTCCAGGCCACACAAACTCTGAGAACATGAAATCAGCAGAGCTAATGTAGGACCACAGGTGATCCAAATTCACAGCAGGACTAGAGAACCACCGAAAGGAAGAATGAGAGGCACCGGCTTAACTCCCGTCCCTTCATGCCTGGAATTTCACTGAAATGAAGTGAGCCTCCTAAAAGGCGGCTCATAGATTGCAATCACATGAACATGTACATACACAGACATTCCATACACAGACACTGTCCTCAGACCAGGGAGATTTTAGCATGTATTTTCCTGTTTAGACACTAAGTCGTGTCCAACTCTTGTGATCCTATGGACTGTAGCCTGCCTCTGTCCGTGGAATTCTCCAGACAAGAATACTGGACTGAGTTGCCATTTCCTTCTCCAGGGGATCTTCCCGATGCAGGGATAGAACTTATGTCTCCTGCATTGGCAGGTGGCTTCTTTAATGCCTAGCCACCAGGGAAGCCCATTTTTGAGTATATCCCCAAATTAATATGCTCACCAATCAAGAGTTGATATTAGACTGAGAACAAAAACAAAATATTTACCTGACAAGAAGGAAAAAATGCACCACTCTTGTTAAAATGAAGTTCTTTATTAGTATGTATAGTTTTAAAATCTTCATTTAAGAAATGGACAAGCTAAACCCAAGAAGTGATTCCCACACTCCTTTCACTCCAGTTATTCTTAGGATAGATTTATGCTTGGAATTTGAAGATCATCTGACATAAGACTGGATTAGTTTGCTAGCCAAATATTTGTCTCCAGTGGCACCTCTCCTAGTGGGTATGATTATATACTTCACAGATAACACTTTGGCTGAGGTTGCCAGTATAGTTTTAGGCTTAGAAAGCATTTTCTATGGTACTAGACTTCTCAAGAAAACTTATCAAGGAATTCTCTTTTTCAATGTATTTTAAGGTACTTCTAGTTGAACTTTTGTTATTTTGATAGATTATTTTTAAATTGCTTCTAAAACAAACATTTCAGCTTTTGGCTGACATGCTATTCAGTTGTTTGCTTTGCTGAAATGCCTTCCACTCCCCTCAAATAAAAACTGGATGAAATTCCTGGACAAGTTTGAGCAAAAGAGGATCTAAGACAGGGCAGATCCTCTATTTCAATTTTTCTGAGACTCTAGAATTAACAATTTAAAATTCTAGAATTAAAAAGAGAAGAGTTAATTCGGGTGGCAGGGTCATTTTATGTGTGTTCTCTCTATAGACTTTATTCAAAAAGACAGTATTTTACATCAGCCTGTACATATCTGCTACTACTAGAATTTGTCCTAGTCTGCTGTCTGAACATCAAAAGTGGCTAAGTTGCTTGGGTAGATGATTCCAATTGCTCATGGAGAAGTGACCTTCTCTGTAAAATCTTTCACTGCCCCTTATACACATGTGGTGTGTGTTCAGGAAATGATTTTAGCATGATTGATGCTATTGTGTACATCACCAAAGACCTTGTTCTTAAAGAACTGTACCATGTTCCAGGTCATGCTGGAACATAGGTTTAAGTACAGGACACATTTTTTTTAAAGTAAGTCCCATTACTTCTGTGCCTCTTCTTTATAATTATAATCTCTAATAATTGAGATATTTCTGATTTTCAGAGCACTAGTCTCTGACAATTTCCAGCTGCTATAGTGTCTCTAGGCAAACAGTCAAAAAGATAAAATCAGGTCAAGCTATAATTCTTGATAAAATCAAATTTGTTGCAGAACCCTTTTATTGAAGTACATTCTTTCCTCCAAAATGGTGTTTGTTATCAGAACAAGCAATTAAATTAGTTTAACATTCAGGAATTTTCCCCTCAATTATATTCCCATACTACCACAGAGAGAGGGTCATTTTATTGTATTTGAATAATTATTTAAAATAGGAAACAGCAAAAGCAAGCAATTTGTATTGTGTAAAATTCACAGGGCAATTGCAAAACAAAATTTTTCCAGGTTTCTGCTTCAAACTGCCAATGGGATGTTGCATTCCTATTAACACTAGGGAAAAATATGAAAAACGGGATAGAAGGCCTTTAAACAGTGATTCACTAACTACCTCAATTACCCCTGTTAGCATAAAAGGATGTTTTGGACACCTCATAATACGTGAAAGCTATGAACATAGAGCTGGATTACTAAAATTTTGTCAGCCTGCCAATAAAGTACCTTTATCATATAGAGACGCCATAGGAAATGAGTATAGCAGGATGGTGGATATGAGTAACTGTGTTCTGATCTCATCATCCTCAGGCCATCATTCCTAGATTATTCTGATATGAGGATTACATAAAAGAGTGAATATTCTACAGAGCCAAAAAATAAACGTTCAAGAAACTGTCATCCTATAGCATAAAATAACACAGACACAGATGGTGAGAGCAATCTATGCTTTATTGTTCAGGATGGCTGTTCAGAAGCACTGGCCAATATTATCACTGCAAGAATTAGGCACCAAAAAAGGCCCCATGAATAAGAAACTATAGTTAGGGCTTCCCTTGTGGCTCAGCTGGTAAAGAATCCACCCGCAATGCGGGAGACCTGGGTTCAATCCCTGGGTTGGGAAGATCCCTGGGAGAAGGGAAAGGCCACCCACTCCAGTATTATGACCTAGAGAATCCATGGACTGTATATATAGTGCATGGGGTCACAAAGAGTTGGACATGACTGAGCGATCTGAAAGAAAAGAAAATTTGGCTTTGGGGCT
Source organism: Nanger dama (assembly GCA_917880005.1). Classification (NCBI taxonomy): domain Eukaryota; kingdom Metazoa; phylum Chordata; class Mammalia; order Artiodactyla; family Bovidae; genus Nanger; species Nanger dama. Next base: position 100,815,489 of record CAKJTW010000001.1, read on the forward strand.
TCCCTCATAGATCAGTCAGTAAACAATCTGCCTGCGGTGCAAGAGACCAGGGTTTGACCTCAGGGTCCAGAAGATTCCCTGGAAAAGGAAATGGCCAACCCACTCCAGTATGCTTGCCTGGAAAATCCCATGGACAGAGAAGCCTGGTGGGCTAAGTCCATGAGATCGCAGAGTTGGGCACAACTGAGTGACTATCACTTCACTGACAGTTAAAGCAGTATAAATACAAACGGAAAGGAAAAGGGTGTGAGAGGGCTAATTTCAAAATAGGCAATCTAGGTCCCCTCCCAGTGGGCCTTAAGTTAGACCCAAGAATTTAAAAGGAAGTGAAAGTGACGTGAAAGCCGCTCAGTCATGTCTGACTCTTTGCGACCCCATGGACTATATACAGTCCATGGAATTCTCCAGGCCAGAATACTGGAGTGAGTAGCCTCTCCCTTCTCCAGGGGATTTTCCCAACCCAGGGATCGACCCAGGTCCCCCGACACTGCAGGTGGATTCTTTACCAGCTGAGCCACAAGGGAAGCCCTTAAAAGGAAGAGAACCTCTCAGAAGCTAACCACATTGCTTCTACACGACAGTGTGCTGTGTGTGCTCAGCTGCTCAGTCGTGTCTGACTCTTTGTGACCCCATGAGCTGTAGCCTGACAGCTCCTCTGTCCATGGAATTTTCCAGTCAAGAATACAGGAGTGGGGGACTTTCCTGCTGGTCCAATGGCTAAGGCGCCACACTCCCAATGCAGGAGGCCTGGGTTCAATCCCTGGCCGAGGAACTAGATCCCACGTATCACAACTAAGACCCAGTGCAGCCAAATAAATAAAAATATGTATATAAAAAAAAAAAAAAGGAATACTGGAGTGGGTTTCCATTTCCCCCTCCAGGAGATCTTCCCAACCCAAGGACTGAACCCATGGCTCTTTCATCTCCTGCATCAGCAGGCGGATTTCTTACCACTGCACCAACTGGGAAGCCCCTTCTACACTACAGTGTCTACAATTCCAGAGGAAAATTCTCTATTTTTGCACATTTCCAAGATTTTGATGATTAAAAGAGGGTTGTTTTAATACAAAGTCCCTGAACCCAGAAGACAAAATTTGGAGTTTGTTCTAATCACTGGTCACTGTCCTCTAATCACTGGCTTTCAAAAACTTACTGTAATAAAGATGTGAGTTGTAGCCTCCTTGGGCACTTCAAAACAACAGACCATGTCAGATGGACACGTAATACCTTTGGAAAACATATTTCTCCCTATTAAGAGTCTTGCATTCTATCCAAAGCAAGTCAGAATGCTGCATATCATCAACTGCCCCTCTGCTTTTAATCAACTGTCTTTATTTTATACTGTGCAGATAATGGGAAAAATTCAGAATGACATATGGAAGGAATTATCCATTGATCTAGGTTTAAAATACCACCATCTTCTAAAGAGTCCAACATTCTTAAATATATCCACTATCTGGCAACTGATCCCCCACTTTCATCATGTAACCATCATTTAGGGGGTCTGTTTGTGCCAAGTAATATATTAGACACTTAGTTAATAAACACAAATGAGATGATTACTGACATGAAGCAATAATCTACAAGGAGCAAGCCAAGGGAGAAATAATGACCTTTAAACAAACAAACCCAAACATGTACCTTAAAAAAGAAATCTTTGAGGGAACTCAAAAGTCAGATCAAAGTTTTCAACCTCAAGTGGAATTTTTGGACAATTTCCCTACTTTAATACTCTAAGCCTTGAACTCCAAGGTCTATAACTTTTAGCAGAAAGAGATCACCTTGAAAGACAAGGAGTCTTGAGCAAGAGGAAGAAAATCTAAACTGAATATACTGAATTATTTCGCTTAAATTCTTAGCCCAAGAATCCAGTTTCTCTGCAGTTTCCTACCTTCTTCCCCAATAGTCAGTGGATGAAGCCATCCAGAATTCTCTACTTTTGTCACTAATAACCTTAGATTCCTGTTTTTGAACCCTCCCATAATAACAACCAACATTTGTTCTTAATTTTACAAATATAAAAAACCTTTACATATTTTGCAGATCATTTGTTCCTCGCTGTGCAACATTACTGCCTTCATTTTACAGATGAGAAAACTGAGGCTGCTTATTAAATTATTTTAGTTTAATTATATTTATTATTATTTATAATTTTAAATAAGTTATTATTTATTATAATTAAATTATTTATTAAATTATTAAAATAATCTCCACAAAGTGCAACAATGACCAGTTGGAGGAGCTGGAACTGTTAAGTTTGGTACTTATTTCTTTTTTACTGGTGGTATTAAGGTTGCCATTTTTTTAATGTATTTATTTTTTATTGAAGGATAACTGCTTTACAGAATTTTGTTGTTTTCTGTCAAACCTCAACCTGAATCAGCCATAGGTATACATATAATCCCCTCCCTTTTGAACCTCCCTCTTATCTCCTGCCCCATCCCACTAGTTTGATACAGAGCCCCTGTTTGAGATTCCTGAGCCATACAGCAAATTCCAGTTGGCTGTCTATTTTACATACGGTAATGTAAGCTTCCATATTACTCTCTTCATACATCTCACCATCTCCTCCCCTCCCCCATGTCCATAAGTCTATTCTCTATGTCTGTTTCTCCATTACTGCCCTGTAAATAAATTCTTCAGTACCATTTTTCTAGATTCCATATATATGCATTAGTATACAATATTTCGGAGAAGGCAATGGCACCCCACTCCAGTACTCTTGCCTGGAAAATCCCATGGATGGAGGAGCCTGGTGGGCTGCAGTCCATGAGGTTGCGAAGAGTCAGACACGACTGAGCAACTTCACTTTCACTTTTCACTTTCATGCATTGGAGAAGGAAATGGCAACCCACTCCAGAGTTCTTGCCTGGAGAATCCCAGGGACGGGGGAGCCTGGTGGGCTGCCATGTATGGGGTCGCACAGAGTCAGCACGACTGAAGTGACTTAGCAGCAGCAGCAGCAGCATACAATATTTATCTTTCTCTTTCTGACTTACTTCACTCTGTATAATAGGTTCTAGGTTCATCCACTTCATTAGAACTGACTCAAAGGCATTTCCTTTTATGGCTGAGTAATATTCCATTGTGTATCACAACTTCTTTATCCATTCATCTCTTGATGAACATCTAGGTTGCTTCCATGTTCTAGCCACTGTAAATAGTGCTGCAGTGAACAATGGGATACATGTGTCTTTTTCAATTTTGGTTTCCTCAAGGTATATGCCTAGGAGTGGGATTACTGGGTCATATGGTGGTTTTATTCCTAGTTTTTTAAGGAATCTCCATACTGTCTTCCATAGTAGCTGTATCAATTTACATTCCCACCAACAATGCAAGAAAGTTCTCCTTCTCCACACCCTCTCCAGCATTTATTCTTTGTAGACTTTTTGATGATGGTCATTCTGACCAGTGTGAGGTGATATGTCATTGTAGTTTTGATTTGCATTTTTCTAATAATGAGCAATGTTGAGCATCTTTTCATGTGTTTGTTAGCCATCTGTCTTCTTTGAAGAAATGTCTGTTAAGGTCTTTTTCCCACTTTTTGACTGGGTTGGCTGTTTTTCTGGTATTGAGTTGTATGAGCTGCCTGTATATTCTGTAAATTAATCCTTTTCTGGTTGTTTCATTTGCTATTATTTTCTCCCATTCTGAGGGCTGTCTTTTCACCTTGCTTATAGTTTCCTTTGCCATGCAAAAGCTTTTAAGTTTAATCAGGTCCCACTTGTTTACTTTGTTTTTATTTCCATTACTCTAGGAAGTGGGTCATAGAGGATCTTGCCTTGATTTATGTCATTGAGTGTTCTGCCTGTGTTTTCCTCTAAAGAGTTTTATAGTTTCTGGTCTTACATTTAGGTCCCAGAGGTTTCTGAGACTACCCTCTGTTCTTTTCCTTCTTTTTACTTTATTCTGCTCTTCAGAAGCTATTTCCACCATTTTATCTTCCACCTCACTGATTCACTCTTCTGCTTCAGATATTCTGCTACTGATTCCTTCCAGAGTTATTTTTAATTTCAGTAATTGTGTTGTTTGTCTCTGTATGTTTGTTCTTTAATTCTTCTTCTCTGCTGCTGCTGCTAAGTCACATCAGTTGTGTCTGACTCTGTACAGTCCCATAGATGGCAGCCACCAGGCTCCCCGTCCCTGGGATTCTCCAGGCAAGAACACTGGAGTGGGTTGCCATTTCCTTCTCCAATGCATGAAAGTGAAAAGTGAAAGTGAAGTCGCTCAGTCGTGAGTCGCTCAGTCGTGTCTGACCCTCAGCGACCCCATGGACTGCAGCCTACCAGGCTCCTCCATCCATGGGATTTTCCAGGCAGGAGTACTGGAGTGGGGTGCCATTGCCTTAATTCTTCTAGGTCTTTGTTAATTGATTCTTGCATTTTCTCCATTCTCTTTTCAAGGTTTTTGATCATCTTTACTATCATTATTCTGAATTCTTTTTCAGGTAGTTTGCCTATTTCCTCTTCATTTATTTGGACGTCTGTGTTTCTAATTTGTTCCTTCATTTGTGTAGTATTTCTCTGCCTTTTCATTACTTTTTTTTTTTTAACTTATTGTGTTTGAGGTCTCCTTTTCCCAGGCTTTAAGACTGAATTCTTTCTTCCTTTTGGTTTTGCCCTTCCAAGGTTGGTCCAATTGACTGTGTAAGCTTCGTATAGGGTGAGATTTGTGCTGAGTTTTTGTTTGTTTTTCCTCTGATGGGCAAGGCTGAGTGAGGTGGTGATCCTGTCTGCTGATGATAGGATTTGTATTTTTGTTTTGTTTGTTGTTTAGCTGACATGTCCTGCACAGGGTGCTACTGGTGGTTGGGTAATGCCAGGTCTTATATTCAAATGGTTTCTTTCTGTGAGTTCTCACTATTTGATACTCCATAGGGTTAGTTCTCTGGTCGGAGAAGGCAATGGCACCCCACTCCAGTACTCTTGCCTGGGAAATCCCATGGATGGAGGAGCCTGGTGGGCTGCAGTCCATGGGGTCACTAAGAGTTGCGCACGACTGAGCGACTTCACTTTCACTTCTCACTTTCATGCATTGGAGAAGGAAATGGCAACCCACTCCAGTGTTCTTGCCTGGAGAATCCCAGGGACGGGGAGCCTGGTGGGCTGCTGTCTATGGGGTCACACAGAGTCAGACACGACTGAAGCAACTTAGCAGCAGCAGGGTTAGTTCTCTGGCATTCTAGGGTCTTGGAGTCAGTACTCCCACTCCACGGCTCAGGGCTTGATCTATTCCTCAAGACTGGAAGCGCCGCTCCTCAAAGGACGTGAGACCCACTGCGTACTGCCCTACTCACGCTTTCAGGGGGCCGCTCTGACGCAATCCTGGGATGGGTCCCCGGATGCCAGACAAAGTGACAACATCAAACCCTATTCCTATTCCTCCCTGACTTCTTCTGTATAAACTCCGTCGACAGGCACACCAGAGGACTTTAAAACTTCAGTGGCTTTCTAGATCAGTGTTGTTTTTCCAGTTCCTGGGGCCAGTCATGAACACCTGCTGGGCCATACTATCCTTGGCCTTAATGGCCAGATCTCATTCTCTGGTTACCCAGCACCAAGTTCTATTGATTTCCCGTGGGGTCTCTACCTTCTCTCCCTCCTCTCCTTTGCAACCTTCTACCTTTATTACAGTAGCCTTTCAACCAATCTCCCTTAAGTTCCTACTGCAATGGGTTTAATCACTTGGTAACATGGGTCAGTTTGAATCACTCTAGAAAAAGAATAGAAGCACGTATGCAAATATTTTTCATATAATTTGAAGCTTGTTCACAGACTCTAGATTAATAACTTTGCTTTTCCTCCCTCAGATCTATCCCATATATCTCTAATGACATATCTCCTAAAACTCCTCTTTGATCATATTTCAAGGCTCAAAAACCTTTAGTGATTTTGCACTACCGAGTAAATGAAACAGAGATTCACTACCCTGACATCCTAGACCATTCCTGCTTCTTTACTGTAACTCCACTATACACGTTCTGGATCCATGATCCTAGTAACTGCCATCCTTCAAATATGCTTTATGCTTTCTCACCACTGTGTTCTCAACATTAGACATTCTCTGCCTCCAGCCTCTACCAATACATGAATTCAGCCTCTCTGCTTGAACAGACTCCATAACAGAACTCACTCTTCCTCCCACATACATCCCACTCCAGCTTGGAACTGTCCTAACAACAGACCTCTTTCCTATGCTAAAATGACAATTACCACCCATTAGCATCTGTGATATTTGAAGCAACACATAGTAAATTTAATCTGATTCCTGACATTCGCCCCTTTCTGCTTGCCTTCTCTGGTGCATCATGTCACTTTCTCGTAGGATGTCACTCAGAACTGAGCACAGTTCTCTCCATTTTTGCCCCCCGACAACAGCTTGAGCACAGCAGGACAGAAGAGCAAGGCTCTTCGCTGCTTTGTGTTGGTGCTGTTCTGGCAAGGCTGCCCAAGGCTGATTAACTTTGTGGCAACCACGTTACCTCACTGACTCTATTAAGGTTTCATGCGGGCTCAGTCACTCTTAGTCATGTCCGACTCTTTGCGACCCCATGGAAGCTCACCAGGCATCTCTGCCCATGGGATTATCCCAATACTGCAATGGGTTGCCATTTTCTCCTCCAGGGGATCGTCCCAACGCAGGGATGGAAACTGCATCTCTTACGTCTCCTGCTTTGGCAGGTAGATTCTTTACCACTGAGGCTGCAGGATGCTAAAACCCATAAGACCTTTTTCACTTGTGCTGCATTTAAGTCATGGTTCCCAAACTAAAGGCAGCATTTTATTCTTTATTCCACATTACTTGGTAGAACCAGCTTATCAAGATCCTTTGCCACCATGGATCCTATCTTCCAACCTGTATGTGTCCCTACCAATCTCCTGGCATCAAAAAATATAATTAACTTGCCATCAGTGTCCTTTTTCAGCTTAGCTATGAATATGTAGAATAGGGCAAGGATAAGCATCCTGTTAACTCCATTATATTCTTTCTCATCATCCTTCTTCAAATGTCCAGACCATACGCTATTCTATCCAGGAGCAAGAGGGTCTTAACTTTTAATGTTCATAAGAATCATCAAAGATGCTTGATAAGAATGCAAACTCCTGGGTTTTAGCGCCAAAGATTCAGAAGATCTAGGATAGTGGCTCAGGAATCTGGGTTTTTAATAAGCTGAATGTATCTAAATAATATTATGGAAAAAGACCTCATTTTAAAAATGACACTTTTTACTTTTTTTCCTCCTATATGTCCCCCTCCTCTGAGTTCCTATAGCTGCAATAAAACCTCATGCTAACAAGGGTGCTATCTGTCTTATTCTCCAAGATATTTCTAGTGCATGGCACATTTCTGGGAATATTACAGGCTCAGTAATTTTTGTTAATAAATCTTTATTGTCTGTACCACTCATGTAACACATGAATATAATAAACCTACCAGTATATAGGTGAACTCTCAAACTCAACTATGTACCCATGAATGACAGAAAATATGTAAATACAGATTTGTGTCTTTTGTAGCACTTTTGAACATGGAACATTAGTCCATAAGTATTTATCAAAATAGGTAGAGGAAATGAATAGAGATTCTAGAAACAAAGAGAACTTAACAATACAATTGACATATCAGTGGGTAAAGAATGGAATGTTTAATTTTTTTAAGTACTGGGTAAACTAGCTATCCATAAGGAAAATATAACATTAGGTCTCTTCCTTATACCATATACCATACACACACACACAAACACACACACACACAAACACACACACACACAGCTATAAACAGATTAAAAATCTAAACAGGAAAAGCAAAACTGTAAAATTTTTGTAAAAAATGAGGATAGTATCTTCTTATGCAGCTAAAGAAGGATTTTAAAAATAAGATATACAAAGCTTTTATAAGACTTCAGAAACTGACACACTTAAAAATATTAAAACTGAAATATCTTCATAAGAAAAAGACTTTAAGCTAGTGAAAGGACATGCCCCAGATTGGTAAAAGGTATTTGTAACACATAATAACAAAGACTCTGTACAAAGAATATATCCAAAAATGTTAAAATCAATTATAAAAGACAATTGAATAGAAAAATAAGCAAAGGATATAAACAAATAATTCACAAAAGAAGACACAAAATCAGAAGAATAGAATTAAGAAGAAACCCAAAAACTCTTTAAGGCTGGCAAAAACTGAAAATGTTGACGGTAGCAAATTGAGACAGGGATGTGAGGAAACAGGAACTTACAAACTGCTGTGATATAAACTGATGCAGTTACTCAGAACATAAACCAGTCGTGCCTAGAAAGTATGAGTGACACCCACACTCCTGGACCCAGAACAATGCACCCACAGGTATGAGCAATGAGACACACACAGCTAGTGCAGCACTCCTTTTAGTAATGACAATGGAAGCCACCTAACCATCCACCAGTGGGAGAATAAATACACTGTGGTTGGCTGCACCTTCCAATAGGACTTAACACACTCATACGGCAGTTAAACAAAATCTACATGGATGGATTGTCAATATACAGTGAAGCCACATAGTCTCACAAACGTAAAAATACAAAATGAATTTTTGGTTGTAAGAGTGTTTTAACACTATGGAAATGTTCTATTTAAGACATTTTTTGAGTATTTTTAAATATACACAATTAGAATGGTGAAACCCCCTGTATTCATCACCTTGCTTCAGTCATCATTAATATTTGCCAAGCAATGGTACACATTTTTAAACACTAAAATTCATGCTGAGGAAATGGCCGTTATCCAGGGCCACTAAAGAGCACAGGACATGGAGAAAGGACCACCAGGTCCTGCAGGAGCCGCCACCATGAGCAGTGTGACTCTGGCACACTGAATTCCTCTGCAGGGCTTCCCCTCTGAACTGGGAAGACTTCAGACTGGGCTGATAAAATGCCTGGTGGTGGTTTAGTTGCTAAGTCGGGTCCAACTCTTTGTGACCCCATGGATTGCAGCCCGCCAGGCTCCTCTGCCCATGAATTTCCCAGGCAAGAATACTGGAGTGGTTTGCCCTTTCTTTCTTCAGGAGACCTTCCCAACACAGGGATTGAACCCACTTCTCCAGCATCGCAAGTGGATTCTTTACCAATTGAGCCACCAGGGAAGCCCAAAATGTCTGAGACAACAGGAAATAACCAGGATGCAAACTGACAAGTACACACAGACATAGAGAAGTCTTTCTCTAGAAGACACAAAACACCAAGCAGACTTGAAGGTTCTAAAATTCAAATCAAAACACTAAACGTGGACTCCCTATTCCTTAGCATTCAGAAGCAAATAATTTGAGGTCTCTTCCAGCTCTGTGGGCAAATGATTTCATCCTCAGACATGTTCTTGGAGAAGCAATAACATAGCTGCCTCCCCTCCAAAGACCCATCATCTTCTCTTCTCCCTAAACCTAGAGTTTGCTTTAATACCAGGGTTAGCAAGTGACTTCCTGAGAGCTCTCCTTGCTCCTAACGTTACCCCCTTGCTTCCACAACACCACTGGAGGAGACGAGGAATGCCTGTAGCCTGTCTCTGACACTCCAAGTGTCCAGTATGCTGTAGAGCAGGAAGGGTTGGAAGAACTGGTAAGCAAGGGCCAAACTGCATTATCTGGAAAGGTACACACATACCTCTTGAAGCAGTGTGCTGCTGTAAGGACCCAGCAGCTACTCAGGAGCGTGGCCCCACAAAGGAGCCTACCGTTTCCATGGGATGACTTCAGCCGGAGGGATACTTGCCAAGGCCAACCACCCCTAAGAAGAAAGTAAGCCACTCATCAGAAAAGCAAGGCACATCATCCAGTAAAACAATGACTTAGGCGTGCAGGTAGGAGGAAAGGAGTATAAAAGAGACTTGAGAATGTGAACTCCTTTCCTACTTTGAGAATGATATTCCTACAACTTTGAGCAGAACACCCTGAAGATTTGCCTAGAGCATCTGTGTGCATAGCCCCTAACTCTGACATCCTTGGGAAACAATTTGTGTCTTCTTTATATTTCGTGATTTGAAGCTTATTTTCTCCCTCACCTAAACATCCTAAAGAAGTTGGGTTTTTTTTTTTCTGTTGGTCATGCCACATGGCTTGCAGGATCTCAGTTGCCCAATGAGGGATTGAACCCAAGCCATGGCAGGGAAAGCGCAGAGTCCTAACCACTGGCATGCAAGCTAAGTTGCTTCAGTCATGTCCAACTCTTTGTGACCCCATGGACTGTAGCCCGCCAGGTCCAGGGAATTCCCCTGAAGAAACATCTACTAAGCAAAGCACTGGTTTTTCCATTTGTAAATTCAATAAGCAACAAAGTTATATTAAGAATGAGTTAAGTCCAAAACAAATATATTCTAAATTAAATAAATGTGTAGTTATACAATTTTCAGATTTCCTGGTAAATCAGTTTGTTTCTGCAACCCATCTATCTCATATATCAGGAGACAGTGATTTGAGGAACATAGTCTATATAAATAAATATAGGTCAAAGGGCAGTGAAATTACCGGTGTAATCTGTATTTAGTTTAGAAAATAAAATAAGACAAATCCACTATACAATAGTAGAAAATGTCCCAATTTGTAATCCCCTCTCTGTATAAGTAGTTCTGTAATATGAAAATCACTTCTAAAGAAACTTTTACCTTAAAGAATTCTTCCCACCAATGATCCGCTTCTGCCGACGGGGCAATAATCTCAAACCACAAACGGATGAGAGGGACTCTGAAGCAGAATGAGGTTTTTAATTAAACTACCACATTGCTGATACTGGGGTAGAGATACAAGTGACACATTTCCCTGCAGCTGCTTCCTCTATTTTAAAGTGCCTTTTCTCTTCAAATTATAAGCTATTTTTCTTATAATGGGCTTCCCTGGTGGCTCAGAGGTTAAAGCATCTGCCTGCAATGTGGGAGACCTGGGTTCGATCCCTGGGTTGGGAAGATCCCCTGGAGGAGAAAATGGCAACCCACTCCAGTATTCTTGCCTGGAAAATTCCATGGACAGAGGAGCCTGGTGGACTATACTCCACGGGGTAGCAAATAGTCAGACACAACTGAGCAACTTCACTTCACTTTCTTATAATAAAAATTGAACGTTATTTTCTCAATTAACGAAGGCAACAATAATTCACAAGTAGACATGGAACTTTTATGAGGTTTTCCACAGTCAGCTCTGAGGTTTCATGGACTGTGGAATGGTCTGGCTCTATCTAGTGCATCGTTGTTATGGTTCCCATACCTACTCCTCTGCTGACTATGGAGACTGTTCAGGAGTTCAGAAATACTAAACAAGAGGACTACAAAAAATAATGATGATCTGAATTATTGCCAAGCCCACATATACACGTGTAACTCCAAGAAGCAAAGCACATTCCCAGGAAGAAATTCTGACACAAATTTACATTTATTCAAATAGCATATTAATATATGCAAAGGATTTACTAAGCCAGTTTAAGTGGCAAATTGGATTTAAGGCTATGCAGTAACATCTCAAAATAACAGATTTCTGTCAAGAGTATTAAAGAAGAGTTAAATTGAAAATATATGAAAAGGTGGTATATAAAAGAAGAGTAAATAAGGTGTGACTAGTTTTAAAAATAATTTTAGAAAGTATGTGTGTGCTAAGTTGCTTCAGTCAGGTCCAGCTCCTTGTGACCCTGTGGACCAGAGCCAGCCAGGTTCCTCTGTCCGTGGGATTTCCCAGGCAAGAATACTGGAGTAGGTTGCCGTTTCTTCTTCCAAGGGGTCTTCCCAACCCAAGGATGGTTAAGTATATATGTGTAAAATACAGTATATACTGTTTTTCTATCAGAGTAGGAAGAAAGGGTAGGAATTGTGCCAAGACCATGAAAGTCTAGTCAGCATTAATATTCTCCCATAATAACAAGGTCACTAATCTGTCAAATGAGCTCAGAGACATGCCGTCAAACCTTAATCCTCATCTCTTATGATATGAGTCCTCTACATGATACTGGGAGGTAGAAGATACCAGAAAAACACAAGTTTCCAATAATGTTCCAAGTCAGGTCAGTGCATATAATGCCAACACAAAGAATGATGTGATATTAAGCAAGCAAAACCAAAAGTTTACATCATTCTGGGGCAAAGTACCAGACTGCAAAAAAGTAAAATTTATTGAAAGCCAAAAAATTCACTATTATAAAAAGTTATAAAGTAAAACAAAATCCATTTATGAAAGGATCCCATTAGATGACCAAAAACTGATGGCTTGAGTTTTAATCACCTTATAGAAGTTAATAGGTCTTGAACCTCAACACAAAATCAACAAATTAATAAGTTAGATTCAGTAATCCAGTTGGTCTAAGATAAAATCTTTTTATTTCAGATATGGTAGCATTGGGACCATGGAAAGGTATCAAAATGAGCACTGCTACACCTTTGGAAGGCATTAAAGCAAATATATTAATAATGATGAAATAAATATGGTATTTCATATTATAAAATAGGTTTATTTTACATAAAAATATACTAAAATATTTCATAGTTACTGAATTTTTATGTTTTTCTACTGCTTGAGAAATTTTCCATAATCTAAAGAATTAGCTATGTTTACTTTGTAACTGTATTTAAATTACTGAAGGGAATTTAATTAAGTTACAGTCTATAGTTAGGAAAAATTGGTTTACCAAATCATGTTTATTTCATGTAATACATACATATATATACATAAATATATAATACAAAACATAAAAGGTTGCAAATATTCTTCACACTCAAAGACTTTCAGATAATGAAGAATCCATATTAACAATATCCAATTTATTGGATTGTCTTTAATGGTTATTAAAAGATGCTACAAAAGAGGATACTCAAGTATAGATATACCTGATTTTAAGAAAATCTTAAGTATCAAAACCATGAATTTTTAATCTACATAAATAAATGACTCTTTTCATAAAACATAACCATAGTTTCCTCCAAAAGAGCTAGTTTTTCCCCTTCTTCACTTAAAGCAGTATTTGTTTCATAAAAATTAAACTCAGTTTCTATGAACTCTTCTATTAAAGTATGAACTATCCATCACTGTATTATACTGAAAGATTACTTATTTTCCTTACATTCTTAAATTTCAGAAAGTAAAATCTACAAAAGATAATTTTCTTTTGCAATTACTTTCCAAAAACTATCCCTGTTAAGATATTAATAAGAGTGGAAGAAGTGCCCTTCTCTGATTCACCTTTAAATTTTCATTTCTTTCCTGCTTTTATGAAGCAAATATCATTTCTAAAACTTCAAGGATACCAGCAAGTTTGACAGTTTTATTACATTCAAAGAAGGAATGGTTATAAATGGCTAAGAATGTCCAAGGCGGACAATCTCAGAGATTACAAAATCCTTTAAACCCACTCCTGCCCCTGAACTCTGCTGTCTCTGGGAGTCCCACACAGGAAAGTTGGTGAAGAACCACTGCCTCTAAATACTAGCAGAAGAAACAAGGGATTGAATATATTCTTATGGAAGGGAGTTCATTACCCAAGTGCTGCTCAAAATAATAAGGGGATGAGTATTCTTTGACCTTCACAGAAACGTCCCAGAAGGTAACATACCTTTACTACTGTTTCCTGATGCTTTTTTCCCAAGATAATCACAAATAACTCCTGCGTCTTCACTGTGGCGGCAGTTGTGGTCTCCGATGTCTTGTCTGACACAGTCAGCCAGGGACCGTTCCTTTCCTGTGCACTTCACGTTATCCATATGGATGGGTCCCTCCCCTTCCCCAAAATACGCCATGCTCCTTGCTCTGGCTGGGCCCCTGGAAACAGAGCATTCTTGAGGATGTGGAGAGTCAGTCAATCGTACATTTGAATAAATCACAACATATACTCTCATCCAAGTATATTTCTTAGCTTTCATATATTAATATTAGCTAAAAATATGTACTAAAAATTATTTTATGACTATTAAAAAAAAGCTTGAGCGGTAATAACTATACATTCTTTGTTATCATATTCCACTGCTTCTTGATTACATCTTAATTTCTAATAAGAAAGTCACTTGTCAAAAATTTATGATAGTCTTAAACTCTAAGCAGGAAAAAAAATTTTCTCAAAATATCTACTCTCTTCCAGAGCATTATACTCTCTTAAAATTGGTTTCCAAGAAAATTATGAGAATTAAATAATTACCTAGAGAGTTTAGAATTTTTAAAGCTCACTTTAGAAGTAAAAACGCACAATTTTCAACTGAGAAAGAGAAAACCAGGAACCACAATTAAGAATGCAGAATTACTTTAGGTATATCACTTTTCTTTGGCTTCTCTCCTTTTTAAATAATATATTACCTCTTATTAAATATCCAAATACAAAATTTTCAGTGAAGTATTTCAAACTAACACCATATTCAAATCTCAGTTCCTGTTAAATTAATGACATGATTATGAATGGCCAAGTTTTAATGTTTGAATTATAGGAAAATTATCCTTGTTAACTTCAAGTTAGGGAAAGATTTGTTAAAAAAAAAAAAAAAAAAGCATACCTGGTATACCTTAAATTAAAAGACTGATAAGCTCAACAAAAATTTTAAAATGCTACTTCACTAAAAACCACCAAAGGAAAGTGAAAATGTAAATTTTAAAGTTGATGAGCATGTATACTATATATGTGCGTGTGTGTGTGTGTTGATGGATGCATTCTCTAACAGAGAGAAATGGCATACAATATACAAATAACTCAAATTTCATTTATAAAATAAAAAACCAGCAACCAATAGAAAAGCAGGAGAGTTTTAAATCAAAAGAAACTGTCTTATTAAAAATGACAATATAGACCAAATTGCTAATATTAAAATACTTTCTACTTAGTTAGGATAAGGCTATTATACTTTCCTTATAGTTATGCAAGGAACTCAGGCAAAGTAGTTTATTGATACGGATTATCTGAGGAATTTGCTTGAATAATCCCCTTTCAGCTATGAGACCTGGCCTCACAGGCTTGTAGCTGGCATTACACTCATTTCAAAAATGTACCCTAAAATTTCTTCTGTATTAGTGATGGCTACTCTGACATAAATTGCAAATAAAAATAAGATTTAACCCATTAGAAATACTTATAGTCATGGAAGATCAAACAGGTAATTTTAAAGTTACTCTTTAATTCTTTCCACACATAAAACTTTCAATAGTTGTGTAAGTAAAAATGCTCATTGTATCCAGTCTGAAAATAAAAATATTTAAAAACCACAACCACACACTACTAGCATTTAGCACACATTTATGGGGAAAATATTAACTATGATTTTTAATTGTTAAACAAAAACTCATTGTACAGACGAGTGGATCTCAAACTAAGTGGACGATTCTTATGAAAGTGGTTCTGCATCAAATTTCAGTGTAGGGAAAAAAAGAATTTATTTCCTTACTGTTGCACATTTATTTTACAATTTTTATAAGTTTTACAAGTATATACATCCTTATATATTAATCTTTGTGGACAGCTTAAATTTCTTCCCAGAAGTGAAATTTTATATTCAACAGATATAAACATTTCTTAAGATTCTGGATATATACATTGTTTCATATAGGACAAGTCTTTGGAAAGCAAATTATGCATTTGAAATATGTATAATAAAATATAACTATTTAAAGGAAAGGTATTTTTCTGATTTACTTTGTACATCACAGTTCTGATCTGTCTGGAATTTATTTCTGTTAATATTAGTGAGGGATCTAGCTTTATTTCAATCCCTAAAGTAATGTCCTAATAACTCTTCCTGCTGACTTAAAGGGCATTTTTATTTACTTATTTATCATGCTTGTAAGTATACAAGCCACTTCTCAGTCTTTATAGTTCAATAATTCTATACATTAAAATTACCTTTGGGCGCCTTTAAAATACAGCACAATCTGAACCCCACTGATGTCAATTCCCTTGTGGCTCAAGTGGTAAGGCGTCTGCCTACATTGCGGGAGACCTGGGTTCCAGCCCTGGGTCGGGAAGATCCTCTGGAAATGGCACCCCAGTCCAGTACTCTTGCCTGGAAAATCCCATGGACGGAGGAGCCCGGTAGGCTACAGTCCGTGGGGTCACAAAGAGTCGGACACGACTGGGCCACTTCACTACACTACTTCACTAAGATGTTAAGTAAAGAGGGAGTGGGGCCAGGCCTGGGTAATATTTTTGTGTCCGAAGTGAGTTCCAGGCACAACCAAGGCTGTTAACCATCACTGACCTCTTTGCCTATTCCTGTGCCAATTTCACATGGACTTGTTTTCAGATGAATCTGAAAGTGAAGCCCTTCTCCCCAACCATCATACACACCAAGAAAAACAAAGACTTAGATGAGGAGAGCGTTTAATGTACATATTAATTTCTATTTTGTCTTCCCATTCAGAGTTGTGGAGTATCACGAAGTCTTACAGCTTCTGTAAAGATTTACTAATAGCTTTTTTTCACACAGACCTCAATTTCTGTGAAGTTTATTCCTTGAATTTTTGGGATTTTGTACCTTTTATAAATGACATTTTAAAAAATTTTCTACTTAGCATATAGGAACATTATTGCTTTTTAAAAAAATATTTATATTTCATATTATTACATTAATAAACACTAGTTCTAGTGTCTTTTCAGATGATCCTCCTGGGTTTTCTAGGTGTACATTGCATTATTCATATACCAATTCTGGCTTTTTAAAAATTCCAGTACCTCAGTTCTTAATGATTAGTGGAAACTCCAGATAATACTGAGTCATTGCAGTAAAAACAGGCACACTTATTTGTTCCTATTTCATGCTTGTTTGTGATAATAGAGTTAAGGTAGTTTTATTCTATTCTCAGCATCCTAGGAGATATGAGACAGGAATACTGATTTTTATCATGTAACTTTTCAACATTATTATGATAATCATATATGTTTTCATTTATAGACAACACACCAAAATACATTAAATTGAATGTTTCAGCTGAACTACTCTCATATTCTTACAGAAAATTTGAGTGATATTGTTCTTTTAATATACTGCTGATAAATTCATTAATATTTTGTTTAGGATTTTTAATATAGATTAATGAGTTTTCTTTTGGGTATGAATCCTTGTCTAGACTTAAAATCAAGTTATATTAACTTCATAAAGTGAATGGAAAGATTTTCTCTTTTTTTTCTTTCTTTGTTGTACTTTTATATTAATAACTCAGGAGCCTGTGTCTTAAAGACTGGTCAAAACTCTTCAGCAAAAGTCAAGAGTCAGTTCTCCTGTCATTAGTAATTTGTTTTAATTTATTCAGGTTTTCTATCTTTTGTATCAACAGTAAAAACTTTTTGTTTTCTGGTTTGAGTTTTTAGGTTTTATTTTTTTCTTCTTCTTTTTTTTTGGCTATACTGCATGGCTTGCAGTATCTTAGTTCTCCAATCAGGGTTTGAACCTGGGCCCCTGCAGTGAAAACACCAAGGCCAAACCACTGGACTGCCAGGGAATCCTCTTGATAATTATATTTTTGCTTAAATGTACAGTTTCCTAGATAATTGATCATTTCATCCAGTTGTACAAATTCATTGGCTAAAAGTAAGTTTATAGTATTCTACAATTTTTAACCCTCTGTATCTGTGCTTATGTTTCTTTTCTCTAATGATTACTTATATTCTTTCTTAATCAGAATTGCCAGAAATTATCTCATTAATCTTTTTTTAAAATGGAAATAATTGCTGATAAGTGCCTGTGTAATGAAGAGCAATTTGAAATTCAAATAGCCATAATTTGATGAAAACTGAACATTAATAACATCCTGAAACTAATATCTAAGATGATTCCCATCGGTTTTGGTGTGAGGATGAGCAAAGGTAGAAAGCAAATAACAATAAGCTAAATGTCTTGATATGCAGAGTACATCATGAGAAATGCTGGACTAGAAGAAACACAAGCTGGAATCAAGATTGCCAGGAGAAATATCAATAACCTCAGGTATGCAAATGATACCATCTTTATGGCAGAAAGTGAAGAAGAACTAAACAGCCTCTTGATGAAAGTGAAAGAGGAAAGCGAAAAAGTTGGTTTAAAGCTCAACATTCAGAAAACGAAGATCATGGCATCCGGTCCCATCACTTCATGGGAAATAGATGGAGAAACAGTGGAAACAGTATCAGACTTTATTTTGGGGGCTCCAAAATCACTGCAGATGGTGACTGCAGCCATGAAATCAAAAGATGCTTACTCCTTGGAAGAAAAGGTATGACCAACCTAGATAGTATATTAAAAAGCAGAGACATTACTTTGCCGACTAAGGTCCGTCTAGTCAAGGCTATGGTTTTTCCTGTGGTCATGTATGGATGTGAGAGTTGGACTGTGAAGAAGGCTGAGCACTGAAGAATTGATGCTTTTGAACTGTGGTTTTGGAGAAGACTCTTGAGAGTCCCTTGAACTGCAAGGAGATCCAACCAGTCCATTCTGAAGGAGATCAGCCCTGGGATTTCTTTGGAAGGAATGATGCTAAAGCTGAAACTCCAGTACTTTGGCCACCTGATGCGAAGAGTTGACTCATTGGAAAAGACTCTGATGCTGGGAAGGATTGGGGGCAGGAGAAGGGGACGACAGAGGATGAGATGGCTGGATGCCATCACTGACTCGATGGATGTGAGTCTGAGTGAACTCTGGGAGATGGTGATGGACAGGGAGGCCTGGTGTGCTGCAATTCATGGGGTCTCGAAGAGTCGGAAACGACTGAGCGACTGAACCAAACTGAACTTGATTGATATTTTTCAAGAAGGGGAAATTACAGGTAATTTGTGAAACTGGTAAGAAAACATCTGAAAATCTTTGCTAAAAATTTAAAGAGAATTTCTAGTAACACAAGAATGCTGAAATTTCAGACAACTAGAGATAGCAAAGAAAGAATATTAGATTGCTTGTGAATCAAAAGCCGGAAGATCATAAAAAACCAAAAATAAAGCATGATCAATAGCATAAAAGTAGATGACAGGTGGAAGTAAACATGTTGAAAATAAAATTAGACTCATTAAATAAACCAAAAGGATGATTTCTTAGCAATTTACCAATCAATGAACAAACTAAAGAGAATGTACCATCTTAGATATATCAGCAAGTAGAATTAGAGAACATTTTAACAAATAAAAGTACATAATTAAAGACATTCCCAAAGATATAGTGAAATCTAATACATTTTTCTTTGACTTAAAAAAAAATAATTAAACACTGTGTCACCTATAGGGACTTCTGGGTTACAAGCATGAAGTAATTCATAGCTGATAATTTCAGTGAGACAATAGGCTCTAATACACAAGCCTTTAAACTAAGACCTGGGTTTGGTCCCTGGGTTAGGAAGATCCCTTGGAGAAGGGAAAGGCTACCCACTCTAGTATTCTGGCCTGGAGAAGTCTATGGACAGTCCATGGGGTCACAAAGAGTCGGACATGACTGAGCGACTTTCACTTCACTTCACTTCAACTGAGTATCAAGTCCTCCTGGGAGCAAATGGTGATTTTCCAAGAGATATGGGAACTGATATGTAGATCATTAAAATCCATGTGTATTCTCTCCTAAAACTGGTCTTGCTAAGTCAAGATCAACTTCTCTTCAAAATTTCCCTTTTCCCACTACACACACAAAAAAGGCATGCCTTTCACTCAACCAATCCAACCACAGTTCATTGCTCCAAGATTTAAAAGCCTCTGAAGTGGCCAAAAGAACAGTTCAAAACAAACGATAGCAATGACGCCTCCTGTTATCCAAGGACCCAAACCCCAACCCATCGGTCCAGGAAATGGGAGCTTTTGTCAGCTTTTCTTTCCTATGTTGAAAAATCATTTATCAAATTTGTTGTTTTTAATTAGTTGTGTACCAGAAGTCATAAAATCCTGAGAGAAACGTTAGAAGAATTTAATTTCTCTATCTCACTCTCTGCATGTGTACACACACATAGTTTTTAAAATATAGTAACATTAGGATTCTGTGGCGAAAGAAAATTTAAACTAAAATTTCAAGGAGAAAAAGGAACTATGTAAAATTTGTGAAGGTCAAAGAAGAACATATCCATGTATTTTTAAGTGAATGACAGTATCAAAGCACTATATTTATGTTTTACTGGATATAATTAAAAGAATGATGTAACTTCAGCTTTTTAAATGTCATATACAAATATGCCAGAAATTAAACTCTTTGCAGCTATTTAAACGTAAGATTAAAAATTAGATATAGTTAGTTTTAGGTCTCTATTAAGGCAATAGGGATGGGCTTCCCAGGTACTGTTAGTGGTAAAGAAGCTGCCTGCCAGTGCTAGGAAACGTAAGAGATGCGAGTTCAGTCCCTGGGTGGAGAAGATCCCCTGGAGGAGGGCACGGCAACCCACTCCAACATTCCTGTCTGGAGAGAGGCATGGTATTGCTGTCATGAACAGAGGAACATGGTGGGCTACAGTCCATAGGGTTGCAAAGAGTTGGGCACGACTGAAATGACTGAGCACACAGGCAAAGCAATAAGGATACACCCTTTGAAAATTCTTTTAAGGGATATAACTCTAATAAACACAGAGTGCAAGAGCAATGTCATATCGAAGCATGCACTAATGGAATCACACAAAGTTCGAAAAGAATGGAATCTCCATCATGGTTATTCAGTCCTAACGAGGTTAACTGATAGCAACATATTCTCTCTCAACCCTCTAAAAACGATGTGCTCATATGCTAGACTGTCAGACATTATGTAATACACCATTAAAGGGTGTCTTTTACCTTCTGTTCATTCAAGTGCATCTATATTAGTTACCACTCAGGTTCCTGATTTTTATTACTTCATTTCTGTTTCCTACATTATGAAAAAAAGCTAACACTATTTTGATTCTTAGTGTTTCCAAGTACTAACCTCAAGTGTAATACAGGTGGTGGGGGACAGTTCTCTGGTATTCTTATTAAGAAACCTCAAGTCTTCTGACATCTTCAAAGTTTTCTGGATTGATTGCTACAAATAAATACTTTATTAAAGATTTTTAATAATTCAAAATAGACATGGGGGAAAAAATCCCTATTCTAATCACATACTTACTTATAAGTTCTTATATGAAATTCTATCTCCTCTCAGTGGGAAATTATAAAAACAAGTATATGTTCAAATATATGTAGACTGATCAAAAGCTAAATGATTCTCTTCTAAATACTATTTGATGGCAAATTGTAGCTTGTACACTAGAAGATGACCATCCACTTTGTCATAGTAACATTAAATTACTAATTTATGTATTAAGTTTTATTTTAGAAACAATTATAAACTAAGGGGCTTCCCTGGTGGTTTAGTGGTAAAGAGTCTGCCTGTCAATGCAGGAGACATGGGTTCAATCCCTGATCCCAGAAGATTCTACATGCCAAGGAGCTATATAAGCCCCTGGGCCACAGCTATCAGGCCTGCGCTCTGGAACCCAGGAGCCACAACGACAGGCCACATGCTGCAGCTACTGAAGGCAATGCGCTCGAGAGCCTGTACTCTGCAACAGGAGAAGCCACCACCAGGAGAAGCCCGCATACCGCTACCGGAGAGCAACCCAGCTGGCCGCAGCTAGGGAAAGCCTGCACCCCAAAGACCCGGCACAGCCAAAAATAAATAAACAAACAAAACCCATCACAGAGTAGGATCTTCTCTGAATGCTTTTCTTGATAATTGCTACAGAAATATTATTGAAGATTTCTACAAACTTTGTTCACTTAATGATTGTTCTCACCTACATTCACCATTTGAGTTGAATGCAAAATGGACTAAATGGTAAGCAAAAAGCAAGGAAAGATGTAGAAGGAAAGCAAAGTGAAAATGCATTGATGGATATTTGTACAATTTTTTTGCTCCTTAAATGTGACTTAGACACACAATTCAAGGATCATATCTGACCTTTCCTTTCACATTTTCCTTCACACTTCCAAAGGTAACACTAGGTTTCCTGGATTACCTCTACCAAAAAAATAAAAGTAAGCCAAAAATTAGTCTCAAGCAGCAATACACTTTAATGGCTGATTTTAGATAAATTCATTTAGAATGTAACCTAAGAACAATATGTGTACATATATATTTTTTTAATGAAAAAACAAATGTTAGAAATGTAGTCAGCAAAGGAAACTTAAATTGTCGACTAAATTCATCCAATGTAGGTTCTTCCTCCCTTATTCTATTACCCTATATTTTGAAAGTCAAAATGTCACATACCACCAATTTTAAATACTGAAAAATCTATATTACAAATAATGAACCCACTGACCACAGAGCAATTGGAATGGCAACCAGGACCAAAACTGAGCAGTAAATTGAAGTAGGATCTAAGTAGTCAAAAATAAACTTTAGGTTAAAGCTTTAGGGAAAAAATTGAATTTTTATCAAAATATAAAATAGTTTTAAAAATAAAAGTATATTTTGCATGGGAATAGCCAGTTAAATTTATCAATATTTAAGATACACATCAACGTGTAATTAGGGATATATTTTAAAATTCACACCACTATTAGCAATCCAAAATAAGCCAGGCAAATTATGTTTATTAGCTTAAATTTCATAGCCCTCTAAATTGTCACATATTCCATATATATTTGCAACTCCAAAATCAATCAGACTTTTCACCGTCATTTGTGGACATGCATAAAGTCTCAAACAATTCTGAGTTTCCCAGTTGAGGTCTCACAGGAGATAAACTATCTTTTTTTAGTTCACCTCAAATTGGAAATTAGTATCTATTTCCCGTCTCATTTAGTGCCACGTTTTTCATGCTATAACTCATGCTCGAATGAAGCCTAACACACCATTTCCTTCATAAGACACATCACAGCCTTCTTCATTCAGGAATACTAGAGAGCACTGCATCAAAATGCCTAGGGGCATTTTAAACAGAGAAATCATCAACAAAAAGGTGCAGAAATGGGGGGCAGGGTGGGGGAAGCATAGACTACAAAAGGGCAACTGCCTGCAAGCATGAGAGTTAAAACAAGAAGGCAGAACATCACTTGGTTTGACCTCAGCTCTAGAAGCAATGGCTCAGTATTTCCTAACTTATAGTTCAGTGACTTTACGAACAACAAGAACCAACTGCAAATAACAAGAACCAACTGTAATTTCAGCAACAGCAGAATCCCTTATAAGGCTACTGTGTTGCGACATAAATCACAGAGAAAAGGTTAATGCATTTGGCTGACAGAAGCATTGTTATGAATGTTGTTGTTTTTGTTTAGTCGCTAAGTTCTGTCCGACTCTTTCGCGATCCCATGGACTGTAGCTGGCCAGGGTCCTCTGTCCATGAGATTTCCCAGGTAAGAATACTGGAGTGGGTTGCCATTTCCTTCTCCAGTGTTATGAATAATCAAGAGTTATTAGACTATTTCTTATTAGATAAAAGCTACATTTCTTAAGTAACATAACATATATGTCTTGTAAGAGTATAGAAAAATTTAAATAGACTCTACTTTGTATTTCTTTACCATTCTGAATCAAGTCAGCATGTTGCCAGTATTTTCAACTGAATCATAAATACTAATTTCATACAAGAACAAGAGTAAAAAACCATACATTTTGTCAAGGAACCATCCCATATAATTAGGTTTTCTTACTTGTAGCCAAGCTGTCGACAGATCACAGTTGCATCCTTATCAGTCCACCCATCATCACAAACTGTTCCCCACTGGCTGTTGATAAAAACCTCCACTCGTCCTTCCTTCTCATTTTCTCCATCCATCAGTCTGACTGGAAAACCTAAGTCTCGAGTTAAAAGTAATACTCATTATCACTTTTATAAGAGCCCAAACAAGCAAACTGATGTTAAAGTATCAGAGACTTTAAAAACAGTATTTGCTTTTAAAATGAGCTAAATATTAGATGGACAGTGAGAGAGAGGACATACCGATTTAGGGGAAAAAAAAACTGTATCCACTTTTGCAATATCTTTTGAAGCCTTGAGGTCAGAGTGCTTATCTTGCTCAACTTTATATTCCCAGCACTTGAAACAGTGCCTGGCATTATAGAGTACACATAACATCTGTTTATTGAATAGATGAATATATAGCAATATAAAATTGTGTATGATTTTATTACCTCTAACTTCTAGTTAGTAAAAGACATTCACTTGGAATAGTTCTTGTTCTACATCTACTCACTTATCCATGAACATACCTAGAAATTATATTCCAAACCTAGTATTTTTAAGAAGAATTTTTAGATATACTTTAGGATGCATGAGTAACTTGAAAGATGGGAGAGAAAAAAAAAACGCAAGCAACTAATAAGGACAATTTTCATCTCAAGCTTCCTGTTTACTATTGATTCCCAAGAAAGGGCTTAAGTCATAAAAATCATTAAAGATGTAAAAGTTGAGAAACTGATCTCTAGCAAACTGGAGGTTTATCTGAATTATGCAAAAGAAATGACTTGTAGAGTTTTTCACACATCTCTATCGACACCAATAAATATGGTTTTGTTTAATTAAAAGCCCTCGTTATGGCTTACATACTGCCTGGGGTTGAATTGTGAAGCCATTAGAATGGGCTCTAATCCAATTTGTACACAGAGATACACAGAAGGAAGATGTTGTGAAGAGACAGAGGAAGAAAACAGTCACCTACAAGCTGAGGAGAGAGGCCTGGAACAGATCTTCCCCTCCCAGTCCTCAGAAGTACCCAACCGTTGTGCATACCTTGATTTTGGACTTCCAGATTCCAGAAGTGTGAAACAATAAATACCTGTTGTTTAAGCCACCCAGTGTGTGATCTGTTACAGTAGTCCAAGCAAACTAATATACTTTCTTTACATTACATTTGTACTAAATCACCTTTACTGACCTAGAATATTGTTTTTGAGCATTCCATCTACCACACACCTAAAATTAGGAAGTGTCTACTGAACTACTACTAATTTTGAGAAAAGTTTCATTCACAATTAAAGTTAAGGTCAATGAGTTGTCTTCAAATAGCTGAATACTCTAATAGTCTAACAGCTCTTATCATAGCGCCAAAGAAGTGAAAAAAAACTAAATTGTTTTTAAACTGCACCATTCCATGATCTCTCTGCAGTCCTTTTTGATAAGTGGGAAAGTAATGATCTCTTTGGATGAATAAATGGTAATCTGATTCTACTGCAATAGAATAATTTGACTTAGATATAATGTTCTTTGGACAAATGAATAGTTAATATATTACCAAAATTAGAACCAAAGAATTCATAATAATGATCTCATATTTTATTAATAATTATCACCTTCAACTTTTTAAATTTTTTAAAACTATATCTATCAATATAATCTCAGAAAAGTAAAGATTTTAAGGAAATTGAAAGGATTAGTTGTCCTAACTGTATGTGTATACTTAACCACACAGGTCTTCGGAGAACTGAGATTGTAGCATTTGGTATGCTTCCCAGGTGGCACCAGTAGTAAAGAACCCACCTGCCAATGCAGGAGAGAAGAGAGGCGGGGCGGGGGATTGGCGGGGGTGATCCATCCCTGGGTTGGGAAGATCCCCTGGAGGAGGGCATGGCAACCCACTCCAGTATGCTTGCTTGGAGAGCCCCATGGACAGAGAAGCCTGGAGGGCTACAGTCCAAAGGGTTGCAGAAAGTCAGACACGACTGAAGTGGCTTAGAACACATGCATAGTATTTATAATACTTCATCACATGGAGTACTGATGGACTATGCCTGAACAGATCACTCCACGATCCAAATACCTGCTATCTGGGGCTAAGAGGTTCCATTTCTAGCAAACAGGCTCTATCTCTCCCAACCACATGTAATTACTCATCACATAATCCTAGCAGGGTCATAAATCCTTTATGAGAAGAAAGTAGCAAGGGAGGAGACCAAATAGAAACAATTTAAAATATGACCTATGAGGGACAGGGTAAAATGCTGTACTTCTACCTGGTATCATTAGCGCTAGATTAGTGGAATACGTCACTATGATCTCACAGGTCAGAGTACAATGGGGAATCAACATACACTTTGACAAATTAAAGTATGCGTGCTTAACGGCATGCTCAGTCATGTCCCACTCTTTGTGACCTCGTAGACTGCAGTCTGCCAGGCTCCTCTATCTGTGGAATTTTCCAGGCAAGAATACTGAAGTGGGTTGCCATTTCCTTCTCCATTTCCTTCCCGACCCAGGGATTAAGCCCACATCTCCTGCACTGGCAGGCAGATTCTTTCCCACTGTGCCACCAGGGAATAGTTAATACTCTGGGATTCAACACATCCCATTGTTTTATAATATGAAGATTCCAACTTCACAGTCTCAAAACAGGAAGATATAAAAGGGGCTGACTCAAGCGTCAGGTGAGACTTAAGGACCACCAGTGGTTATTTCAACATTTATGTACCAAAAAATGCATGTATAGATACAAGCAGAGCTATGGTAGAGTCCTGGCAAGTCTTCTGAATATCTCCCTCCATACTTTTCATTCATATTTATTCTGGCCTCCTCATCAGATGTTAAGTCTGTCAAGGATATATAGCAGTTGCTCTCTGCTCACAAAAGGACCTTCATCTAAGAATATTTAAGGTCTTCTCTGTAGCTCAAATGGTAAAGAATCTGCCTGCAATGCAGGAGACCCAGGTTGGACCCCTGGGTCGGGAAGATCCCCTGGAAAAGGAAATGGCAACCCACTCCAGTATTCTTGCCTGGGACAGAGGATCCTGGCAGGCTACAGTCCATGGGGTCGAACAATATTTCAGACTGTTAGATGAACTAAGTATCTTTTATCTGACTATAAGTCTGAAGAAATTTGGATTGAGGGGGTAATAAGTGATGCTGATGGGTTTTTGGTAACAGGATATCTTATAAAGATAGGTAGGCTGTTTACTCCAATGAATCCACCTTGGGGTCCAGTGAGAAACTTGAAAGATCTATGTTAGGACACAGCAATGGCTGGCTAGCGAGCAATGATTGACAAGGCCTCAGAACTAAAGACAAATGAATCATGGAGGGTGGGAAAGAGACCTACTGTTTTGTTCTGATTTATTTTCAATCCTTTCTCAAATAGTTCATTAGAATTCAAGGTAAATGAGAGGCAGAATAGGTAACTAATCAGTTGGGGAATGGACATTGCAGTTTCCTTTTTCCATCTTTCACATACATGAGAAACGTAGGCTCATGGGTA
This sequence comes from Nanger dama, assembly GCA_917880005.1. Lineage (NCBI taxonomy): Eukaryota > Metazoa > Chordata > Mammalia > Artiodactyla > Bovidae > Nanger > Nanger dama. The sequence goes on from CAKJTW010000001.1 coordinate 100,842,554, forward strand.
GAGAAAAATTAGGAGTAAAATTTTGTAACATTGGTGGAAAGACTCAAAAGACTATTTTTCTCTGAAATAAAATTACTAAAAATTAGAGCATCTGGGAAAATAGACTTTTTGAAAAGCCAGAGACCAGAGGCTACTGGAATATGAATAGTTGAGAGCTGTGGCAGGACCTCACCCAGGGAGAATCTGAATCCGTTCCCGCCGGGGTAGCAGGAGATGCTAACATCTTTCCGATGGCTGCAGTCAGGACTTCCCCAGGGTCTCCGCGAACACTGAAGGAAACTGGCTTCCTTTCCTGAGCAACTGACGCCATCCAGCCATATGGGTCCCACGCTCTCTTCAAAGTGGTTTGCAGAGGCTTGTTTGCCATATCTGTGGCAATAAAACAAACATGCACACAACTGCTGTCTCTTGTTTCAAGGAACCACAAACCATAAAACAAGCGACTTCATTAAGTGTCATGACTTCAGAGGGTATTTGTTCTTTCTCCTATCCTGAGAACTCAGTTCTAACAGCAGTGTTCACTACATCACATATCTTAATGATCTTAACAATGTTTGATTGATTGAATGGGTAACGAGCAGATAATTAATCCTATTCCCCCAACCATTCTTGTGTTTTGTCTACAATTTAACCCACCATCCAGAGAGAATGCAGACAGATCAATGTCAAATTCCTGACCGTGGAAATAACACAGTGCACCAGAAAGTGAGAACTCTTGTATCAGCCTCTGAAAGCCTTCTGAGTGCATTTGATTTCATTAGCTCTCTAAGCCCCTTTCCTATCCTGTCTTCCAAGATAAACTGTGTGAGGAATTTCCAGGAGGTTCAGTGGTTAGGACTCCACACTTTCACTGCCAAGGGTTGCAGGTTCAATTCCTGGTAGTGGAACTAAGATACTGAAAGCTGCATGACACAGTCAAAGAAAACAAATAAACAAAAAATAAAAACAAAATGTATGTATTGGTTCAGTGACTTCTCAAGAATCATTCCAATCCATGATGAAACCTGGATTTTAACCCATCAAAATCAGAGTAATAACAGTGCTTTTTATAAGGTTACATAAATCTGATTTTTAAACTTTCATGAATTATATTTGTGTTTCAATTGACTTTATTTGTCACACTGCCCTACTGAAAAACCCTAAGTGTATTAATATATATATGTATATATATATACATATATATGTATGTGTATATATATATATATATATATACACACACAGATTGTAGAAATAGGAAAGATCCACAAAATTAAAAATTAGCAAATAAGTCAGTCTCTATCTTCGTTCATCTTCTCCCTAGTTTGGTTCTTTTGTTCTGTAAAATCCAAACAAGCCTCCAGAAATCCCTGAGCTAAAAGATATCTGAAGTGTCTTTCAACTGGTCTATATAAATAATTAAACTCTAACTCATAAATTTTATGTTAGTCACTTCCATTCCATTTTATTATTTCTGTACTAAGAATATGAAGAGATCTTTCGGTCTGAAAGATGAATTTTCCTAATTTTTTCCCATGCACTTATTTATTAAATTCATTTAACATGGTGAACATTTCAATAAATTAAAACAATGCCAACTTTCAATGTCATTCTAAGACTTCTATTTTGCTGAGTAATCGATTCTTAGCTAGAAAAGTAATTATCCTAAATTCCATACCGCTATCACTTTCAACTTACACCAGGTTTCCACAAAATGCAGCAATCTGATTATATCCGTTCATGTCAATTATGTAAGAGACAGCAAGAGGCCATTTTACTTTGGGATTTTGTTTGCATGAAGAAACCCAGAGTTCATCCTCTTTTACATTCCAAAAGAGCATTCTCTTTCAGAAATTCCTCTGTCAACTAAAATGTAAATGTAGCAGGCACCTATTCTACCTTCTAACACAATCATTTAGAATTTTAACAAATATTGAGAACATTTTCAGAACCATTAAGTTCTGATACTCTGTATATGCAAGAAAAACTGAATGTATCTGTGAAACTAAATAAAAAATGGAGAAAAAATCAGCATTTATTCAATTGTTTTCACTAATAAGGAAAAATATGAGAACAGTAAACAATATTTTTGAATTTTTCTAAACTTGCAAAAATGGAATACAGTTCTCAGACTAACAGAGATTTACTCAGATGAAATGGCATTTTAAAGTAATTCTTATTAATTAAATATCAATATTTATTTGGCTAGCATGTCATAGCCCTAGACCTCATAATTATAATTAACTGCACTGCTCATGAAAATTCAAAGTATTTGTCAATCGCATATATCTATACCTTTGTAATGTCATTATTTACAACAGGAAAATTTAAACTAATTTAAATATTAAGTAAATTATAATATGAACATCATCAGTTATGTTATCAAAAATTATGACTACAGTAAAATAAAGGAAAAAAGTGAATAGTAAAATTATATAGCTACTACTAGAGCTGTTACAAAGTTATACACAAGTATTAATCACGGAAAAATTGGGGGTAGTAGTTTTTATTTTCTTTTTCCAAATCTCTAAAATTTTATATTACTTCTACAACTTTAAAAATATATGTTTAAACATAGCTTGAATGAAAGCATATTTTAAGTTTTAATAAATATTTGCAAATATTTCTATCTGAAGCTGAAATAATATAATTTTGCTTATTTCTTTTAAACATCAGACAATTACTTCAAGTATAACATAAAAATAGGGAAAATAAGAAAGAATGGGCATTCATAGGCTTCATTCAGATATTAGCCCAAAGGCATCATTTGCAATCATTTCAAGCAACTTAGGTCTTTACTCTGGAATGCATTATGTGTGTGACATGAAATATATTGCTCAAAGCGTGATACTCAGTTTTTAAGAGAATGAGGTCAAGGGTGAGTTCAAAGGTCATCTCATGACAAGAAAGCTGTTTTTCTCAAATAAAAGTGATAATTATCATCACATTATGAGAAAGGAAATAATGAAATACCAAAGAATTTGACATTGAACTTCTGTGCAATTTTAAACACAGTGATGTTATTACTAACAACATCCAATAGCAGCAATGCATCAGAATAAAACTGACCATTCACAGCATACAGTCTTACTTAAACAGACAGAACGGGACTTAAAAATCATCCATGGCTCCAACCAGTTATTCAAGAAGAGGGGTGGTGGCAGGAAAGGCAAATGAGATAAATAGCAAGTTATGGTTATTTATCATCAAAGAGAATGTTATTGTTTTTTAATTGCTGAACTTCCATATATAGATAGGTAGATAAGAGGGGTAGGAAGGTAGGTAGAATAGACAGGTAGATAATGATTGAGAATATACACTGTTAGTATTAGAGACATTACAAGTAAAGGTAAAAAATAAGACTTTTAAAAATATAGCTTGGCATTTAGCTATCTTGTATCAATAGATCTTACTTAAATCCCAGCTGCCGGCAAACCACATAGGTATTAAGATCAGTCCAGCCGTCATTACAGACAGTCCCCCACTGTCCCCTGTGATACACCTCCAGGCGACCCTCGTGGCCCCCTTCACCACCTGCAAGTCTGATGACGCCATCTGCGACAAGAAGGAGACACGGACACTGAGCAAATAATGACCAGAAAAGGCAGAGCAACATTTTAATTTCATGAGAAATATCATCCTACCCAGATCTCCCTCTAGGCCTTTTTTTTAAACTCTTACTAGAACTGTCCTTGGTAGCTCGGACAGTAAAGAGTCTGCCTCCAATGCTGGAGACCCGGGTTCAATCCCTGGGTCGGGAAGATCCCCTGGAGAAGGAAACAGCACCCCTCTCCAGGATTCTTGCCTGGAGAATCCCATGGACAGAGGAGCCTGGAGGATTACGGTTCATAGGGTTGCAAAGAGTTGTTCACAACTGAAGCGACTAAGTAGACAAACAGAACCGTGCTCAGTGATCTGAGGTCATTAATGGGATTGTTTTTGAACAAAGTCATAACACATATCTGTCCTAACAAAATACTTTCCCTTTTATTTGTACTCCTGTGTCTAAGTAGAAAAATATACCCTGATATAATTGCAAAGTAATTATTTAGATTTCTCCAGATTAATACTTGGGAAATTTCTTATAGCTTTAATCTCCTTAAGTATGAGCAATATCTGTCATTTAAATTTAAAAGTATAAAAACACAGTAACTTGGAAATAGCTGAAAAATTTAACTGTGAATGAAAAAATACTGAAATATGAAGACAGAATAAGCTATTCTGGTTAAACAGTGATCAATCATGTCAAAGTATTTATTATTATTCCTTAGGCATTCATAAAGGATTCCCTGGTGGCTCAGATGGTAAAGAATCCACCTGCAATGCAGGAGACCCAGGTTCGATTCCTGGGTCAAGAAGATCCCCTGGAATAAAAACTGGGGTGCACGTTTTGCCTTTGTTCTTTTGTTGATAATACAAATCTAAACTGAATCTTCTGAAATTAAATGAATACTTAATTCCCAGAAAATCCTGTAAAGACCTTCTAAGCATATACACAATATAATAAATTCATTCCCCAAAAAGTATAAAAGGCCATTTCCATCCAAAATAATCCAAACACTATCCCTCCTCCCAAATAGAAGACATAAATAATCTTGGGGGAAAGTCATCCTTTTCATGAATCTCCGGGATCATTCAAAGTAAATTAAGGTCTCCTAGCAATAGAATCATTATTAATGTAAAATTTCACTGCCTGCAAAGCATTGTTACACCTGTTACCTCATTTGACCACCCAGCAATACTACAAGACTATCCTCATTTGAAAGAGGAGTATTGTATTTCTATTTGTGTATAAATGTGTTATTCTAATAAAACAACAGTGTGTACAGAACTATGTAACTAAAAAGTAGACCTTCAGCATTTCACAGTCTCTCAGAAGTATTTCATTTGATTTTTTTAAAGAAATATTAAAGCCCTGATTTTTTTCTTCAAGCTCTTTTGCTGTAGAAACAACAGATTTGTGATGACCCAACTTCTCTTGCCTTTCCATTTCTCTCTTCTTCCCCCAAACATTTAAGTACATACACATACACTCATTTGCACTCAGACATGTCCTTCTTGCAACACAAGACCTAGCTTGACAAGCATGCTATGATTTGGAACAGTCTGAACATTCAGCACAGCAAATGTTAACCTGGTTCTTTAATAGTGTGCTTTAACCAAATCCCATCAAAATAGTTTACCAGCTATAAACATATTCTGAGAGTCAAGACAGGCTAATAAATGAATGGACTAAATAAATAATTATAATACCTAACATCCTAAATTTATCATTTCACACTGATTCTGACTACTGGGTACTATATATTGCAACAAGATCATATGTTCTTAATTACTTCATAGGATTGTGTAGCTTTCAACTGAAAAACTCAGAAATACCTATAAATAAAGAGATAGCATTTTAATATACAGTATATATTCTTTTTATATCTTATTTGGGGCATTTATTTGTAAGTTCATTCAGTAATGTTAGCTAAATTGAGGAGGGAAGTTAAGCCTAAGTAGGGGCAAAGGCAAGAGTGGCCAGGTTGACAGGGTGAAGTTCCTACCTGTTAGAGGAGTACAGGACACTCCAGCATCTTCTTTATGCTCACAGTTATGCTCTCCCCAGGAACTCTTGGGACACTGCTCAATAGAAAGTTCATTCCCGGTGCAGCGTACCTCATCCAACATTACTGGGCCAGACCCTTCCCCCAAAATACGCCTGATTCCATGCTTTGGCAATGCCACTGAACAAACATAAGAACATAAGTCAGATCAAAGGTTAGTCTGACCTGTTTCTTCTTCTGCCTCTGGCAAAGGTAAACTTATGATTAATTTGTAATTTTCCTTACCAATTCAGTCCATTGTAGCTATCTTGTCCATAAAGTACCAAACTAAGAATGAAAGAGCTACAGCTAGAATCTGGGTCCCTGATGACTGTGGAACCACTGTACCAACCTTGTCATCTCTGGTCTCCAGAGAGAGATACAGACTCTTGTATTTGTTGTTGTTGTGAGTCACCCAGTCATGTCTGACCCTTTGTGACCCCATGGACTGCAGCACACCAGGCCTCCCTGTCCATCACCATCTCCCGAAGTTTGCCCAAGTTCATGTCCATTACATAAATGATGCCGGCCAGCCATCTCATCCTCTGATGCCCTCTTCTCCTTCTGCCCTCAATCTTTACCACCATCAGGGATTTTTCCAATGAGTCAGTTGTTCACACCAGATGACCAAAATACTGGAGTTTCCGCTTCAGCATCAGTCCTTCCAACAAGTATTCAGGGTTGATTTCCCTTAAGATTGACTGGTTTGATCTTGCTGTCCAAGGGACTTTCAGGAGTTTTCTCCAGCCCCACAATTTGAAGGCATCAATTCTTTGGTGCTCCACCTTCTATACGGTCCAGTTCTCACAACCAGACATGACCACTGGGAAGACCATATCCTTGACTACATGGACCTTTGTCGGCAGAGTAATGTCTCTGCTTTTCAACACACTGCCTAGGTTTGTCACAGCTTTCCTGCCAAGTAGCAAACATCTGCTGATTTCATGGCTGCAGTCACTGTCCACAGTGATTTTGGAGCCCAAGAAGAGGAAATCTGTCACTCTCTCCACCTTTTCCCCCTCTATTTGCCATGAAGGAATGCCATGATCTTAGCTTTTTTAATATTTAGTTTTAAGCCTGCTCTTTCACTCCCCTCCTTTGCCCTCATCAAGAGGCTCTTTAGTTCCTCTTTGCTTTCTGCCATTAGAGTAGTATCATCCGCATATCTGAGGTTGTTGATGTTTTTCTGCCTATTTTGATTCCAGCTTGTAACTCATCCAGCCTGGCATTTCTCATGTCTTGTTTAAGCCACGGTTATTTTCAGTTCTCTGTTGCTCATGGCCAAACATCTCTTCATTCAAATTTATCTGACTAAATTTACTTCTCTCACAATTCAAAGTGATATCATATTCTCTAGAACCCCAGATTTCAATGAAGAAGATCATGATTGCCTGTCAATATGATAAACAACTTCAGAAACTGCATCTTCAGCCCTTTTCAGCCATTTAATTCTTAGACTAGAGTATTTATACTTTTAGTTTGCTTTTCAACAATACTGCATCTATTCCCCATTATTTAAGTTGTCTTTTTCTCCTTACATTATAACTATCTCGAGAATTTAAAACCAAAACAGGAATGCAATTTTGATATATGTAATCCAAATTTTACTATCCAGAAATAAGGTTTTATCGGAACAAAGCCACACTCATTCCCAAATTATTGTCTGTGGCTGCTTTTGCTCTACACAAAAGCTCAGTGGAGTAATTGGAAAGTCCAAAGTACTCACTATCTGTCCCTTTACGGAAAATGTTTGTTGACCCTTGCTCTAGAGGAAAAAGATTAATGAAAGCAAATATGGAAACTGATTTAGAGAACATTGAAAGTTGGAGTATAGAAGCAGAGGAGACAGGATGACTAATGCAAGTCATGGGGAAGCCAGATAGGAAAGCTTTGGAGAAAGGCAGATTAACCGTCTCCTTGGATATCTGCCCTGTGACAATTGCTAGAAAAGAAACAGATCTGTTAAAGACAATTTCAGAGAGTATAATTCCTTGAGGCAAGATTAGGTGCTAAAATAAAACTAAGGACCAATATGAGAGAAAATAAAATTTGATCCCAAACTCAGAAACAAAAAATAAACTCCAGATGGTTTAAAAATCTAAATAGAAAGAAGGAAAAAAGAGAGGAAGGAGGGAAAGAGGAAGACAAAGTGACTAAAAAGTTAATACAATGCAATGAAATAATAAGAACATAGTTCTTATAACCTTAGTAATAAGGGAATTTCCTGAGCAAAATAAAAACCGAGAAATCAGAAAACAAAGACTAAAAAAAGTTAAACTTATACATTTGAACTACGTAATAAATAAACCAAACACATAAATTTGAACTATTCCAAACACATAAATTTGAACTATTGTATAGCAAAATACACCACAATCAGATCAAAAAGCAAAGTAGGTGAAAGATATATTTGTAAAATATAACAACAATCAAAGAAAAAAATTCTTAGAAGCAAATAATCATAATTTATCATTATCATAATGAAAGACAAAATGACCAACATCAAAAATAGGGTAATGGAGAGAAACCAGCTATTTACAGAAGAAGAAATACCCATGGCCACTAAGCATATGGTAAGATGCTCAACTTACAATAATCAAACTAAAGCAGTAAGAATGCATTTTTACATATCCTTAAAATCCTTCGCACTAAAAATCTAGGCTAAAAGATTAAAAACTAAATGCTTTCTATTCCCAAGAAAAAAATAACAGAGGTAAAATACTCATTACTTGGGAGTGACTTGAGGCAGGCTGGACAGAGTAACTGAAATATATCGCATTTCAAATATGTGGTAGAGGTTCTAGGAAAAAGCAAAAGGCCCGATTAATAGCCTCTAAACTGCGTTCCTTCCTTAAGGGAAGACACTAGATGGGAGATCAGAAGCCCGGGACTGTGACTCTGGGGAAAACTATCTATGTTACAATGCAGCCTTAAAACATCATTTGGGTGTTTTATTTTCTTCCTTATGTATCTCCATATTTTCCATTGTTTACAACCATTATTTTAATGATCACAAAAATAAACTAATCAAAAAATTAATGCAATAAATTCAAGAACCAAAACAAAACAAAAAAACACTAACTAGGAAACCATGATGTAAAACAAACTAGGTTTCCCAGCTAATTTTTGAGTTTATTAAAAATTAAGATGATATTTATAAATACACACAGTCCTTCAGCCTATTTCCTGGTGCCCTGGACTGTACTGGCTTTCAGGGGAATACCAAAGAAATGGATGACTCTGCCCTTCAAGAGATTGTCTAATACCAGGGAGAGCAACATAAAACTCATGGTTTGTTAAAGGCTAATAAGTGCTATGTAAATTTGATAAAGCTGTGTGTTCTCTTCCCTTCCATTATGAAAAGTATGTCCACACCAGCCCTGGCAGTTCATTTGTAGTAAGAGTCCTTGTTTTACTACTTGCTTACCATCTGACCACAGAATAAATTTGTGGAATAGGGGCTCTCTGATATAATACATCTATTTATTAGGTTATTTTATGCAAAGTTGTTTGACCTACATAGCAGCAATCCCCAATAAACACTGAATTGATCCTATGTCTGATCCGTATCCAAACATTCCTAAACCTATTTAGCTAATCTGATTGTATTCATACAAAATTTGTCTGTTTTTCATAGAAAAATAGCAAATAAAAAGTACCACCTGACTAACTCAATCCCTGGATTTAGCTACTACTTTGAACAGACAAAGAATTGAGTTAGGCAATTCTATTGTATAAAAAGAATTACTTGTTAGGTTATAAAAGATTGGTTCTTTGACCACAAATATAATTTTGTGACACATAACATTTGGATGAAAAACTCATTTTTACTGCTCAACAGTCCATATTTCTTTCTGGAATACAATCCCCTCTATCTCCAATAATGACATTTTGAAGTATACTGAATGATTACTGTATGCCAGACACTGGTCTAACAGCTTCAAATGTATTAACTCTTTCAATCCTCCCTACAACCCCATGATGTTATTATCCACTGTTTACAGATAAGGAAACGGAGGTGCAGAAGTTAAACAATTTGCCCAGCATTGGAAATGGCAACCCACTCCAGTGTTCTTGCCTGGAGAATCCCAGGGATGGGGGAGCCTGGTGGGCTGCTGTCTATGGGGTCGCACAGAGTTGGACACGACTGAAACGACTTAGCAGTAGCAACAGTAGCAGATGGTAAAATGTGTCTGGCTTTAGAGCAGACTCTGAAACACTCGGCTTTCTTTCAGTCTCGTGGGGCATTTTCAGTGAGGTGTCTGCGGCACATTAATATATAGTCTGTCTAAAAGATGCTCATCATCAATTTCCTTCTACAATGAACTTTTCTCTCTTGACTTCTCTATTTCTTTCAGCCTGTATTCATATTTATTCTTATTAATACCTGCCTATTTTGCAAACAGTGTAACATGAAAGGAAAAATCCTACTTTGGGAGCCATAAATCTCAAGATTCTGGCCCTCACTCACAGTATAATTTGGGGACTTTGAGTAATCTCAGAGAGCCTAACATTCTCATCTGTTAAATAAGGCCTCTTTTCTGCTCAATAATTTGACATACCAATAATGTTTGTAAAATATTTTAAAAATTAATAAGCAAAAAAATAAGAGAACAAATAAATATTTTAAAAGAGTATGAGAAGAATTTTTATTTTGACCACTGAATAATATGGTTCTGTAAGATAATTTTATAGTCAAAAAAAAAAAAACCTAAGAAGAAAAAAGTGTTCAAAAATGTCAAATTCTTATGTAAATTATGGCATATCCACAGAATAAAATATGATGTCACAGTTCCATGAGCAGCTACGATTTTAAGAGTTCTGAAAGACATAGGAAATGCTTCAATGTTAAGTGCACAAAAAGAACCCCAATTAAAATGTCTCTACCTGAAACTTCACTGCATATGTATGCATTCTCAAGTTCAATTTTCTAACACTTGGCTGCTTCCTTTCCTGATCCTCATGTTTCTCTGAGTTCTGGGTTAACCAAATTTAAATATCTTAAGTACAGTTATTCCTTTTGTGTTTTAGGAAGCTTGCCAGCTACCAAAATCTACAGCCACCATTAAAAGATGAGGGTCAACAAAGACAGCATCTCACAAAGAAATTGTAATCAGTACTCCAGGGAGGCATGATACAGTTTCCCTTTGGGAATTCAAAAAAGCAAGTACCACTGAGATGTAACATTAAAAATTATTTCATCTGAAAGTACTGTGCCTTTAAGTGAGCAAAACAAATTCTAGAGGAAGAGCAGTTGCAGAATACTGCTGTACTGCACGCTTCTGAGAGAAGTATAAAATCAAAGGAAAGAAAAACAAAGCAAACGAACAGCATCAGCTCAGAGCCCAGGGTACTTATAATAAAAAAAAAATCTCCACCAAGCTAGATTGTTGGTTATTACACAGGCTTGTGGAAGATCTTTGCTGTCTTGAATATCTGAAGATATTTTTCCTTTTCACCACTTCTCTAAACACAAATCTCCTCATACAAAAGATAGCAATGAGCAAACGCTTGAGAAAGATGTTAACACTTTACTCAACCCACACATATGTTCAACATTAATAGTCTTCCTTGTGATTCTATCTCTACATTCTTTCCAGATAGTAGACTATTGTTTCTCAACACAGTCTTTGTTTAAGAACTGTTTAAGTGGGAAAAAAAAAAAATCTTGGCTCTCAAGAAAGAACTCTACATTACAACATGAATTTTTAGAATCACTTTTAAAACTATGAAAGTGAAAGTGTTAGTTGCTCAGTGGTATTCAACTCTTTGCGACCCTACGGACTATAGCCTGCCAGGCTCCACTGTCCATGGAATTCTCCAGGGAAGAATCCTGGAGTGGGTAACCATTTCCTCCTCCAGGGGATCTTCCCAACCCAGGAATTGAACCCACGTCTCTTGAGTATCCTGCATTAGCAAGTGGGTTCTTTACCAGTAGAGCCACCTGGGAAGTAAATACTTGAGTGATGTTTATCTAATCAAACTTTTGGGTCTAGCCTCCCATTTCAGAAGTTACAAGAACCAGAGGAGTAAGCTAACTGACACCAGGAGGAAGAAATGAGACCAATCCAGAAAGTAGGATATTCTACAAAACAACTGGTGTTCTCTTTGGTCTCTGCAACAAGTCAGTGTTAGGAAAAACAAGAGACTGTTCTGGATTAAAAGACTTTGGGGATATAACATTCAGATGCACCACAAAGTCCTGGGCTAAATTCTGCTACAGAAAAACCATCTGCCAAGGACATGGTGGGAACACCTATGGAAATTTGAATATGACAGGATATCAAACAATGTAAGAATGATTACCTCTTACATTAGTTGTGATGATAATTTGGCTATGTAGGACAATGTTCTTATTTTTTAAAGGTGCACACTGAAGTATTTAGAGGTAAAATGTTGAAAAATCTTTATTTTGTTTTAAAATACTTTAATATTAACCTATAGTTTTGAAAAAGTGGTGGGGGGGTCAGTTGCAAAAAAATTACAGTTCAAGGTTCAAAACTCATGATCCAGTGTTAAAGACTATGCTTAATTGGACAAAGTGAAACAAGAACTGAGAAGTTTTCATTTTGAGAAGTCTCCACATCAACCCACCACTACCTGCCACAACATGCTAAATAATTTTTTTTTCAAATTTAAAGTAAAATATCAACTTGCAGAAGATCTGCCAGTATAATTTGAGAGAAACTCTTATGCCTGCTATACCAATGTTCAAAATCACTAACGACAAGGATCAGAGGATACAAAATTATAACATACTATTCCAAAGTAACCATAACTAAAGCAATATATAATATTGGTTTTCTGTCTTTATTCCACAAGCTTCACTGCCATATCCTGCACGGGAATTATTTCCTTTGAACATTAATAAACGTTCTTTGTTCTAAGCACAACCTAACAAATAAGGAAGCAATGGTCAAAAGTTTAGACAATATTTGGGGGAAAGAAGTTGAACTTCGGTTAAAGCCTCACAACTAGTTTCATCATATGACTTTGGTAAGTTACTGTGGTTGACCATGCTAGTTACTACCTGGGAGTCCTATAAAGGCTCCTGATAAAAAAGTGGTAAAAGGCTTAAGATTCTTAAGGATACAAAATCAGTTGCATTCAGATACAAACAGGTTAGATCTATAGGTATACAGACATTCTCTTCAAGGAGACTACAGCCAAATACAATGATCAAAAAGGTGGCCTTTTCTATTTGTTCAAAGAAATGTGCAATTTAAACACACCTACCTTTGGGTATGGAAGTAATAAACTTAGAAATGTAAGCAAAACAAAAGAACAACCAACCTCAGACCCAGCTGCCTGCAGACCACTTCTGCATCTGCGTCATCCCACTGGTCGTCACAGACTGTCCCCCACTGACCGGCATGGTAGACCTCCACTCGGCCCTCACGCACACTGCTCCCCCAACAAGGCGCAGGATGGGGAACGCAGGGCCTGCAAAATGAAATGAACAACAAATTAAACCTACACATTTACACTGAGAAGATCAGTGTAGAAGATCAGGTATATCTATTTGTTTGCCATTCTCAATCATAAAGTTGTATTTAATAAGCCACTTCAGTGATACGGACATGTCTAATATATTATGATAATCTCAACTGATTAAAATCCTCCAACTTGAATTACACTGATACAAAAAGCTGTAAAGAGGAAGCAGTCTAATTTCACTTTTCAGAAACCAGAAAAGACACACTCAAAAACTGCAGTTATTGGAAATCCATTTGATTTTTATGATATTGTGGGGGGTAGCACTGATTTTTTTGTTTACAGTAACTTGAGCATTACCAACATGTAATTGTTAAGAATGGCACTTATATCTATGACATACTTGCTTTCAGCATAGAAATATTTTACACTTGTAGAGATCAAGTCAAAGTTTACATTATCACATTTTAAGAAGCTGGTGGACATCGCAGCCAGTACCTTCAAAAAAAACAATACTGAAGATTCATTTGTGTATGAATCAATTCATTCTCTGTGAAGAATACCAGAGGCTTCCCCATGCAAATTCCCTATTATAGTCCACAATACCTTTATCTAGTTTCATCAGTTTTTAAATTTTTCTCTCTTTTTCTTAGTCTAGAATTGAGGACATAGGGAATGCCTTTCCCTTTCACTCAAGTACTTCAGATACCCAGCTATGTAGAAGGCATGTAATAAATGTTTGTTGACTGACTGGATTGGCAAGCGATGACTAAAACCCTAGAAAGAATATCCCAAACAATGAAAAATAACTATCCATATCCATTCCTTCAATTCTGTTTCTTAAACAGCTATTAGGCAGAGAGGCACTGCACAAATGCTAGCCCTTAAGAGGTATATTGCCTCAGGATATGCACAATGTGGGCACAGACAGGAGACCACTGGGAAGACCCTGCAGGGGTTCAGGTGCAAAAGGTGCTTGGCCACCACTGGGGGAAATTAGGACATCTCTCCTAAAGAAGCTGTAGCTAAGAGGGCCGAGACGATGGATGGGACTTCATAAGTTAGACATGGGGGATGTGCAGTTCAGACAAAATGAACCGAATGAACAAAAGCATAGAAGCACAAAGCTGTATGTGTTTGCGAAACAGGCCCTCTAATTTGTCTGGAATAAAGAATGTGAGACGGTCAAAGGTTCAGAACAGGCTGGGTCCCTATTAGGAAATTTAGTTTTATCTTTTGCCAAATACTCATCATTTATCCACATGAAATATGGTTCTAATTCCTCTTCAGTATAAGCAGCTATCAATAAATGGTATTTGGACATTCATATTTATATTCAAATATCACACCAGAGAAGGGACTTAGATTAGTAGACATGTACATCTACTCATATTCTGATATTTGTAACAGTTTTTTTATATAAGTCAACTAACAGTTGTAATTTGGAAAAGAATAAAGGTAGGTTTAATAAACATGACTGTTCTCAACATTATATAGCATCTTCTTATAATTAATGATTGCTCAATTATGGTAAGATACCTAAATTTACATGTTATTATGTTTATTTTTCTTTTAAGAAGCTTGGAAAATATAGAAACAAACCAGTGGAAACAACATAAATTTCTTAAATTATTATATCCTCTGCCTCTCCTCTCCCCACCTCCATGGTAAGCTTGGAGAAAACAGAAAAACAAAAAATTTAAGAGAAAATTTAAAATTATCTACAACCTAGAAACATTATGGCATAATTACGTTACATTTTTTTAAATGTTGTGCTTTATTTTTAAATGTAGTTTTTACACTGGTTGTATAAGTAGTTGTGAAAACATTAAGAAGCTCAAAGACAAAATTTAGTCACCATCTCACATCTTCCCAACAAATACACACACAGAAAATCATTTGAAAGAAATTTCAGTGAAGTAGTTGACTCATATTTAACTTATGGATAAATAAAACTCCCAGACATTTTCATTTATATTGATATTTCCTATGTCCAATACTCAGATATGATCTTCTACTTTGTAAGTGGTGGGAAAGTGCTACATGCCAAGATGCTAAATGTAAATTCCAAACTAAAAGAAAGTATTAATATTAAAGGTCTGCTGCTGTGCCTTAAGACAGACTCAGTGTTTGCTGATTTGAGCTATTTGTTTTCATATTCTCATTTAATTTACCATAAAAGCATATTTTTATACTCCCACTTCTAATTTATCTCAACCTTTGATATATGTTTGCTGCTAAGTCACTTCAGTCGTGTCCGACTCTGCGACCCCATAGACGGCAGCCCACCAGGCTCCCCGTCCCTGGGATTCTCCAGGCAAGAACACTGGAGTGGGTTGCCATTTCCTTCTCCAATGCATGTAAGTGAAAAGTGAAAGTGAAGTTGCTCAGTCATGTCCAACTAGTAGCAACCCCATGGACTGCAGCCTACCAGGCTCCTCCGTCCATGGGATTTTCCAGGCAAGAGTACTGGAGTGGGGTGCCATTGCCTTCTCCGATATATATGCTTACACCAACCTTAAATTTATCTTTGCAGCCAGAGTATAAACAAGTGGATAGATTATAGAGAATGGAGAGCTTTTTCAAAAAAAAAAAAAAAGAGTAGACAGAGATCCTGAAAAAAGGATTGTTCTCAAAATTTTACTTACTTCACTACTTGGAAAATGTTAACATATTTTACCAGTTAGGTTGAACATAGAATACAAGCAATATTTACAAAAAGCAGTGCACCGCTGAGTCTGATTCAGGGCATCCCTGCTGTAGCAAAGCATAAACATGAATTTGCCAAAGGTAGGATTACCAAGAGGCGGAGAGGCAAAGGAAGAAAAGGAAAGACTTACAAGACATAAAGATTTAGGATGCACCTGGCACCCACAAAAGAACTGCAGCTCTCCAAGCACACCCTTGTATGAGATCTTGCACCACTTCCATTGGGTCTTCCAGTCAGTTCACAGGAACGATCCAAGCTTGGATCTTCCTATGTTTTGCAGATGGAGCGCGTCAATTCCTTCCTTGATACTTGTACTCAATCAGAAACCATTGCCCTCGGCTGTCTGCTGGCATTCTAAGACCTGGGACATCTGATCACACTGCTATCTCCAAGAAAATCCAAAAGGTGTGATAGCCACAGGTTGCAGTCACACGTTAAAACAACCATGGACTCCAGAAAACCCACCCACCATTGTGAAACTAAAAGCCTAGAAAGAATATCCCAAACAAGGAAAAATAATGAGCAAAAGGAGCTTCTCCCGCTGCTTGTGTTCACATGATCATACCCACATCTGTATACTGAAACCATATACTAATCACCAATGCTGCAGATGGTGACTGCAGCCATGCAATTTAAAGACATTTCCTCCTTGGAAGGAAACTTATGACCAACCTAGGTAGTATATTCAAAAGCAGAGACATTACTTTGCCAACAAAGGTCTGTCTCGTCAAGGCTATGGTTTTTCCAGTGGTCATGTATGGATGTGAGAGTTGGACTATGAAGCTGAGCACCGAAGCATTGATGCTTTTGAACTTTGGTGTTGGAGAAGACTCTTGAGAGTCTCTTGGACAGCAAGGAGATCCAACCAGTCCATCCTAAAGGAGATCAGTCCTGAGTGTTCATTGGAAGGACTGATGTTGAAGCTGAAGGTCCAATACTTTGGCTACCTGATATGAAGTGCTGACTCATTTGAAAAGACCCTGATGCTGGGAAAGACTGAAGGTAAGAGGAGAAGGGGATGACAGAGGATGAGATGGTTCGATGGCATCACTGACTCAATGGAGATGAGTTTGAGTAAACTCCGGGGAGTTAGTGATGGACAGAGAGGCCTGGCATGCCACGGTCCACTGGGTTGCGAACAGTCAAACACAACTGAGCGACTGAACTGAAATGAATGCCTAGGACATCATGCATAGAAGGAGCCCTTATCCAAGGTACCGATTTGTTCTATGGACTGTGCTATCTTCAAAGGAGAACACTAATAACTATGATTCTATTCTATTCTATAAAGTGAAAATATTTTGCTGTAGTTGCTGTATTTTATTTTTGATTTCAAGATGATTTTCAACTTGATTCCATCACAATTTTTCATTACCCAAATTAGTGTTTCATATACAGTATATAATAATCCTATAAACAAATTATATTAAAACAGAAAATATGTGAAGTGATGTCAGGACTTCCCAGGTAATCTTGTGGTTAAGAGTTTGCCTTGCAATGCAAGGGACATCAGTTCAATCCCTGGTCTGGGATGATCCCACATGCTAGGGAACAGAAAAGCTTCACAACTACTAAAGCCTGAATGCTCTAGGGCCTGTGCTCCACAACAAGAAAAGCCGTCTCAATGAGAAGCTCGTGCACTGCAACTAGAGAGTAGCCCCTACTTACTGCAAAGACAGAGAGCGCGTGCACAGCAGTAAAGACTCGGTGCAACCAAAAATGTTTAATCAATACAGTGAAAATGAGTATACTGCCCAAAGCAATCTATAGATTCAGTGCGATCCCTATCAAGCTACCAATGGTATTTTTTCACAGAGCTAGAACAAATAATTTCACAATTTGAATGGGAATACAAAAAACCTCGAATAGCCAAAGCAATCTTGAGAAAGAAGAAATGGAACTGGAGGGATCAACCTGCCTGACTTCAGGCTCTACTGCAAAGCCACAGTCATCAAGACAGTATGGTACTGGCACAAAGACAGAAATATAGATCAATGGAACAAAATAGAAAGCCCAAAGATAAATCCACGCACCTATGGACACCTTATATTTGACAAAGGTGGCAAGAATATACAATGGAGAAAAGACAATCTCTTTGACCAGTGGTGCTGGGAAAACTGGTCAACCACTTGTAAAAGAATGAAACTAGAACACTTTCTAACACCACACACAAAAATAAACTCAAAATGGATTAAAATCTAAATGTAAGACCAGAAACTATAAAACTCCTAGAGGAGAACATAGGCAAAACACTCTCTTGACATAAATCACAGCAGGAGCCTCTATGCCCCACATCCCAGAATACTGGAAATAAAAGCAAAAATAAACAAATGGGACCTAATTAAAATTAAAAGCTTCTGCACAACAAAGGAAACTATAAGCAAGGTGAAAAGACAGCCTTTGGAATGGGAGAAACAATAGCAAATGAAGCACTGACAAATAACTAATCTCAAAGATACACAAGCAACTCCTGCAGTTCAACTCCAGAAAAATAAACGACCCAATCAAAAAATGGGCCAAAGAACTAAATAGACATTTCTCCAAAGAAGACATACAGATGGCTAACAAACACATGAAAAGATGCTCAACATCACTCATTATCAGAGAAATGCAAATCAAAACCACAATGAGCTATCATCTCACACCAGTCAGAATGGCTGCGATCCAAAAGTCTACAAGCAATAAATGCTGGAGAGGGTGTGGAGAAAAGGGAACCCTCTTACACTGTTGGTAGGAATGCAAACTAGTACAGCCACTATGGAGAACAGTGTGTAGATTCCTTAAAAAACCGGAAATAGAACTGCCTTATGACCCAGCAATCCCACTGCTGGGCATACACACCGAGGAAACCAGAATTGAAAGAGACACGTGTTAACCCCAATGTTCATTGCAGCGCTGTTTATAATAGCCAGGACATGGAAGCAACCTAGATGTCCATCAGCAGACGAATGGATAAGAAAGCTGTGGTACATATACACAATGGAGTATTACTCAGCCATTAAAAAGAATACATTTGAATCAGTTGTAATGAGGTGGATGAAATTGGAGCCTATTATACAGAGTGAAGTAAGCCAGAAAGAAAAACACCAATACAGTATACTAATGCATATATATGGAATTTAGAAAGACAGAAACCATAACCCCGTATGCGAGACAGCAAAAGAGACACAGATGTATTGAAGTCTTTTGGATTCTGTGGGAGAGGGCGAGGGTGGGATGATTTGTGAGAATGGCATTGAAACATGTATAATACCATACGTGAAATGAATTGCCAGTCCAGGTTCGATGCAGGATACAGGATGCTTGGGGCTGGTGCATTGGGATGACCCAGAGGGATGGTATGGGGAAGGAGGTGGGAGGGGGGTTCAGGATGAGGAACACGTGTACACCCGTGGTGGATTCATGTTGATGTATGGCAAAACCAATACAATAATGTAAAGTAATTAGCCTCCAATTAAAATAAATAAATTTAAATTAAAAAAAAAAAACTGAGTTCAAATGTAAATCCAACTGTTAGATGAATTCCTTTGAATACTAATCAGATTTGATAGACCGTGACAATTCAGACTCAAGTCTATATTTAAACGCTTAGGAAAACATTTAACTAAGACACGTTTTTCATCTGGAATGCTGAAAACAGAATAAAAGTAAAGCAAGAGCATTTTTTTTTTTTTTACCATGGGAAAAGCTACACAGGACAGCAGCTGCCATCTTCTCAGAACACGCCCTGCCCTGCCAGATGTCTTTTTCACAAAGCAGTATATTTTCTTCATCTCCTCGGCAACGGACATTGCTCCAATAAACGGGAATAAGGCCCAGTTCAGAAAACGGGGTTTGTTTTGCGACTCCTTTTCCTCTGGAAGTACAGTGCTCAAGGTGAGGTTGATCAAATGTGGGCTAACTTTTATCAAAGCACTAGGGTTTTATAAAATGGAAGAAATCAATAAAGGTAGATGTGGAAGAAAAAGACAAACATAATGGATTATGTAAACTTCAAGGAAATCAAAACATTAGATCAGAAAGATTACGTATGGCAATCTTTCTAATTAACCTTGAATGACTAATTTTAGGCATGTGCCTTTATCTACAGCTGATTTTACAAGAAAATGGGTAAATACTACAGACATAAAACAGGAGTCTGTATGGTTATTTGGAAGAAGTGTGTCTGTCCTGTGATCTAGGGGGACTTGGATTCCAGTCTGCACTCAGCTGCAAATTACTCTAACATGTCTCTAAGACCTTCCTTCTGATACATGAAAGAAGTCTGGATGCTTGAAGAGTCTTTCCTACTCCAATATTTTACACTGTCATTTCTGAAACAATTACTATTACCACATCTAAGCAAGGTAATATCAAGAGAGGCAAACCATTCCCATTAAAAAAAAATTTTACATATACATAATAGTATTTGCTAGCAAGACTTTGAAATCAATTAAGATAACTCATCTAGTCTACATACTTTTAACCTCTGATATGTACAAAACTGAAATTAAATTTTTAAAAGATTAAATGCTTATGTGAATAACATGATGATCTCTAGCACTGTCTCCATGCGGCAGCTTCCGTTACCCCAACAATAAACATTTGGGGTGTATCTAAAATATGAATCTCTCTTGATAGCAATAAAGCCAGGTTGCTCTGTCCTTCTTTGAAATTCTCTTTTATTAATGGACTACTAAGAGATGACAGAAGGAATCAGATCAGCTTATCTGAAGTTTATGTTTGCACAAAGGTAGTTTACATTCGTTTATCAATCAAGAGAATCTCTGTAATTCACATCTCCACTACAGAGCTTGTTTTGTTTTTAAATTTTTTAGAAAATTTAATTGGCATATAGTTGATTTACAATGTGTGTCTACTGTACAGCTATGCATATACATATATCCATTCTTTTTTAGATTATTTTCCCATATAGGTCATCACAGAGCACTGGGTAGAGTTCCCTGTGCTATAAAATAGGTACTTCTTAATTATCTATTTTATAATAGTAGTGTGTATATATGAATCCCAATCTCCCAATTTATCATCATAAGATTGTTTTCTACATCTGTAACTGTATTTTGTAAATAAGTTCATTTGTACCATTTTTTTTTTTTCTTATGTCAGTCTCATAGAAAATTTCATTCTTCCCTGATTTTCAGGGATAATAAAAGCACAGGTAGAAAGGTACATGAAGGAAGACACTGACACCAGCCTACAAATTTGTTACACCAGCAGGCTGTCAAAGAAAAGCACCAAGCCAACATTCTTTGTGACTTGCCCACCAGCCACGGACTGTTTGCCAGACAAAATACCGGAGATAAAATCAGTAATTAACATGCTAACACCATAACTCTTTGTAGGCTCTCCCCTTCGTCTTGCTTTTATCCTGATTTATTCCAACCCTCATTGTAAAAAATTAGTGAAGTTGTTGCTTAACCTAACTAATCGTTTAGCTAACTAATTGTTGTTTAGTTAACTAACTATTGTTTAGTTGCTAAGTCGTAACTCTTTGCAATCCCATGGACTGTTCCTCTGTCGATGGAATTTCCCATCAAGAAAACCAGAGTGGGTTGCCACTTCCTTCTCCAGGGGCTCTTCATGACCTAGAGACAGAACTTGAATCTCCTGCACTGGCAGGTGGATTCGGATAAGACACCAGAGAAGCTTAATTAAGTATTGTTGTTGTTCTTGTTCAGTCGCTCAGTCACGTCCAGCTCTTTGAGACCCCAAGGAATGCAGCACACCAGGCTTCCCTTTCCTTCACCATCTCCAGGAGCTTGTTCAAACTCATGTCCATTGAGTCAGTGATGCCATCCAATCATCTCATCATCCCCTTCTCCTCCTGTCTTCCATCTTTCCCAGCATCAGGGTCTTTTCCAATCAGTCAGCTCTTCACATCAGGTGGCCAAAGTACTGGAGCTTCAGCTTCAGCATCAGTCCTTCCAATAAATATTCAGGGTTGATTCCCTTTAGGATTGCCTGGTTTGATCTCCTTGAATCTAAGGGACTCAAGAGTATTCTCCACACCACAGTTGGAAAGCATCAATTAAGTATTACATTAACTCTATTTGCCACTCTAATAGAATCAAAAGTCTGAACAAAACAAGCCCTCAAGGTTCACCTGTACTAAATACTAATTTCCCACCTTCTGAGTGAGAAGACAGGAAATGCACAAATTAAAATTCTGACTGATATGACTGCAGTGGACTAACCTTTTCATTTGTGTCATCACATTAGATATTACCACTCATTGATTATTAATCTAAAATATTTGCAAATGGAAAGTTTTTCTTTCAGGCCTTTTAACCTTTATTTTTTCATAACAAGATATTTTCCAAGCTTTTTAAAGATCCTTGGTGATAAAGGTCAAGAAAAATATAGGGCATGTATACTTGGAAAAAATAAATGATACACAAAAACAGAATGATAACAACAAAAACAAAACCATTCATTCATGGAAACTTCTGCTCCTGGGAAACCCCTTGAAACAAAGCATAAAGGTACTGGGCATGGTGGGAGTCAATGTACACCAGTCCACTTTAAGGAGAGTGCCTAGGGTCAGCCTGAAGGCATGAGAAGAGGGTGAGAGAGGATGAGATGGCTGGATGGCATCACCGACTCAATGGACATGAGTTTGGGTAAACTCCGGGAGTTGGTGATGGACAGGGAGGCCTGGTGTGCTGCAGTCCATGGGGTCGCAAAGAGTCAGACACGACTGAGCGACTGAACTGAACTGAACTGAACTGAGGATGAGAGGAAGGGCCGGCAGCTTCCCAGGATGACGGGTGCCACTGGGCTGAGGGAAGTTGCCATTTCTTACAGAATCTTCTTGGTGCAGAAACCTGTGTCCCAGGATATCACACCTTACCCATCATGGGATGAAACTGCAAATGAACTTCACCTCCTACACAAACAACAGTAGAATTTGTGGGTGGCTCCAAGTAGAAAGACAAAAGCAAATGACAGCAACCACAGGCTGCACAGGCTACTGGGAAAATAAAAACCTTAGGACCCAATTCATTCTTTGTTTCCTGGCACTAAAGAATCTGATTGTCAAAAAAAAAAAAAAAAAAAGAATCTGATTGTCAAATCAAAGACCAAAAGATGCTTTTATTTTTGGACCACTTAGCTTCTGCCCATTTCCTAGTCAATTCAGTTCAGTTCAGTTGCTTAGTTGTTACTCTTTGCAAACCCATGGACTGCAGCGTGCCTGGCCTCCCTGTCCATTGCCAACCTCCGGAGTTTACTCAAACTCATGTCCATTGAGTCGATGATGCCAACTAAGTATCTCATCCTCTGTCATCCCCTTCTCCTCCTGCCTTCAATCTTTCCCAGCATCAGGGTCTTTTCAAATGAGTCAGCTCTTCACATGAGGTGGCCAAAGTACTGGAGTTTCAGCTTCAGCATCAGTCCTTCCAAAGAATACCCAGGACTGATCTCCTTTAGGATGGACTGGTTGGATCTCCTTGCAGTCCCAGGGACTCTCAAGAGTCTTCTCCAACACCACAGTTCAAAAGCATCAACTCTTCGGTGCTCAGCTTTCTTCACAGTCCAACTCTCACAGCCATACATGATCACTGGAAAAACCATAGCCTTGACTAGACAGACCTTTGTTGGCAACCACACCTCCGCTGAAAACTCCTGGACACTCATGGGCAAGTCTGGGTCAGTCTCTTGTGGGGTCACTGTTCCTTTCTCCTGGGTCCTGGTGCACACACAGTTCTGTTTGTGCCCTCCAAGAGTCTGTTTCCCCAGTCCTGTGTAAGTTCTGGCAGCTCTATGGTGGGGTTAATGGTGACCTCCTCCGAGAGGGCTTATGCCACACCCAGGGCTGTTGCATCCAGAGCCCCTGCCCCTGGGGCAGGCCACTGCTGACCTGGACCTCTGCAGGAGACACTCAAACACAGCCTGTCTCAGTCTCTGTGGGGTCTCTGGGTCCTGGTGTGCACAAGGTTTGTTTGAGCCCTCTGAGTGGCTCTGGCAGGTATTTCCTAGTCAGCAGGGGTAGTAACAAGTGAAGTGCATTTGTATGTAAAGGAACTCATTCCTCCCATTGGGGGCCCTTTGTTTAAAAGTCTTCTGCGAGAAGTCAGTGAGGAACGTGAGAGAAGGAGGAGGAGGTAACCTCTCCAAGGTAATGGCAGGGGGCCAGCATCCCCTTCAGGTATCAGCAGACAGATTCGGTCAAGGCTGAACAAACTCACCCCAGCTGCAGCTGGTGACAAACGACTGAAGCATCAGCGTCGTCCCAGTGGCTGCTACAAATGACGCCCCAAACTCCATTCTCATACACTTCTACTGTGCCTTCAAAGGCGCTTTTGCCACCACGAAGCCGGACTGACCCTAAATGGAAAAGAATCCCCACATCCTTGAATAGAACATAACCATCTGAACTTACTGAACAAGTCCTCAGGTAACGTGCTGAGAGGGCCAGGCTTCCACTGTTTACAGCAAGTCCTTCTTTCTTTAAATGAGGATTTAACAGGCTCTTTTTTTTTTTTTTTTTAAATTAACATCCTGATGTCAATGCTAAGGATACTTTCTTTTCTAACCCAGGCAAACAGAAGTCCCAAGGGAAAACGTGGAAGACCGCGACTAATGGCTGATATTGCATCGCACATATTTGATTACATCACATATGAAGTTCTTATCACTTATATATCACTTTCCATCTTCACGAGAGGTCATAGATTTAAAAAAAGAAAAACAGAAACAAATACAATGTTGTTTATAAGTTACCTGTTATTGGCTGTTGTATCTTCCTTCTATCTGTTCTTCCACTAAAGAAGAATAAATGTTTTTCCCCTTTTAGCCTCTACCAGTAGTTGTGAGAAGTCTAAAGATAATGTCTAAAATTTCAGAAAGGTGTTAAGTGTCAGAAATATTGTCTAATGTTAGGCTTAGGGACACTGCCCCTAGGGAGAGTGGTGTGGTGTAACTGAACGGCCCTTGAACTTCACTTCTATTTACATAGCATCCCCACTCAGCTGCCCCACAGTCCATAATTTGAGTCATTCTTCTCAGTCTTGAAAGAGTCAAAAATTTAAATTAGAGCATCCCTGGGAAGATAATATTTTAAGTCTTATCCCTTAACTGTGGATCAAAGTGGTTACTAGGATTACTGTGGTGATTATTTAATAACATATGCAAATTCCAATCACTGTGCAGTACATCTGAAACCAACATAATACCATACATCAAATATATTTCAGGTTTTTTTAAGTGTGCATCAAAAGACTACATTTCTCTTCTCACCAGCACTTGTTTTTAGAGTCAGTCCTGAGGCTGCAGTTGAGACATGTGCAGAGGTAGAATCAAACTCAGACAACTTAAAAATTTCATAAAAGTCTGTGAAAAATCACTTAAGATGACCTTTATTTCATAGGTAAAGAAGTTAAGAAATTAAATTTTACTAAAAATTTCTGGCACATTTTAAAAGTAATTTCACGTATTTCAAAGTAATCTATGGCTTTATCATTATTTTTCAGAAATAATAGATTCTAAATCATCCATTCATTACATTTGCACTAGCCTAGATATCTATCACTATTATTTTCCACAAAATCATCCTTTAAAAAAGTAACTAAGAAACACATAGCCTATCTCTCATGATAAATACATCCTTTAAAAATGTAACTAAGAAACACATATGCTATCTCTCACATATCCTATTTCTCATGTCATTTAATTCAAACAAGAGGCAAGAACAAGTGGAGGCAAAGTTGCACTGCCAAATCCTGATTAGCCAAGAGAGAACGTGGGCATGCATCATTCATACAGCAGATAATCTAAAACTCATTCATATATATTCTCAGTTCAGTTCAGTCACTCAGTCGTGTCCAACTCTTTGCGACCCCATGAATCGCAGCATGCCAGGCCTCTCTGTCCCTCACCAACTTCCGGAGTTTATCCAAACTCATGTCCATCGAGTCAGTGATGCCATCCAGCCATCTCATCCTCTGTCGTCCCCTTCTCCTCCTGCCCCCAATCCCTCACAGCATCAGAGTCTTTTCCAATGCGTCAACTCTTCGCATGAGGTGGCCAAAGTACTGGAGTTTCAGCTTTAGCATCATTCCTTCCAAAGAAATCCCAGGGCTGATCTCCTTCAGAATGGACTGGTTGGATCTCCTTGCAGTCCAAGGGACTCTCAAGAGTCTTCTCCAACACTACAGTTCAAAAGCATCAATTCTTTGGTGCTCAGCTTTCTTTATAGTCCAGCTCTCACATCCATACATGACTACTGGAAAAACCATAGCCTTGACGAGACCTTTGTTGGCAAAGTAACATCTCTGCTTTTGAATATGCTGCCTGGGTTGGTCATAACCTTCTTTAATTCAGACCAAGCAAGAGGAAGCCCTGTCTAGCTCAGTGAAAATGTTAGGGGAAACACCAACTGAAACCGCTCGCCCTGGCCAGGCACCACAGTAACCTTCTGCATGATTTATTTTATGACAGGAGGTCCTGGTAAAGAACATGAAACTAACAAGCCACCACCAACCAGAAGAATTTGGGAAAGCTTCCAAGGAGACACCAATCCCTATGTCCTACCAACTTCCCAGAATCCTCCTCACTGGAATCCACCTTGACTGAGCAATGCCTGTACCAACAGGAAGGACCTGAGTCAGAATGATTGTCCAGAGACAACCGGAAACTAATCTCAGCACCACAGAGCCCGAGGCTGTGAGCCATGGGGCAGAGCAGCTCTCCTGGATTCCCTTACATTACTGCTCTCCACCCAGGCACCCCTTCCCAATAAAATCTCTTGCTCTTTC
Source organism: Nanger dama (assembly GCA_917880005.1). Taxonomy (NCBI): domain Eukaryota; kingdom Metazoa; phylum Chordata; class Mammalia; order Artiodactyla; family Bovidae; genus Nanger; species Nanger dama. The sequence continues at coordinate 100,869,016 of CAKJTW010000001.1, forward strand.
AGCCCATGTGCCTCCTCAGACAATTCATTTCTCAGTGTCAGACAAAAGCCCACTCTTAAGAGGTCCCCCTTCCTGCAACAAAAAGTGTGAACTATAGAATATTTTTAAAGAAATATGTCCAAAGAGTTTAACTGCACTTTAATGATTTTTTATAACCACAAAATGTCTTCTATAGAGACTGACATAATACTAATATGCACAGTAAAAACGTCTTTTGATTTTTTCCAAATCAAATAATTCATTTGTTCACCTCAAACACATGTTATTTGAAATGATATTTAATCTGAAAGTGAAAGTTGCTCAGTCGTGTCTGACTCTTTGTGGCCCCATGACTATACAAGTCCATGGAATTCTCCAGGCCAGAATACTGGAGTGGGTAGCTGTCTCCTTCTCTACGGGGATCATCCCAACCCAGGGGATCGAACCCAGGTCTCTCACATTGCGGGCAGATTCTTTACCAGCTGAGCCACCAGGGAAACCGTTTAATCTATTATCTGTTTATTAATTCACCACCACCACAAACAGCACCATCAAATTATTTATGCCAAAGGGTTGGACAAAAGTTCTAGTAATGAAAACAAACTGGAACTCTACTTATGCATGTTAAATAATCACAATAAAATGCAAAATATTGCCCAAATCACTAAAAAAGCTTTCAAAGAAAAAATGATGCAGGCATATTATCTAAATGATTAAGGCATCTACAAATGAGGAGGAGAAAATTCTGCATAAAGTGTAATTGTTACCATAACATCATTATAACAAAAATGATAGCACTGGAAATAATCTCCAGGTCAACCATCAGTTCTACCATCATTCTTCACATGCGCCAAACACGCTGTGAAAACCTGGGTTTGTTTATCTGCATTTGCTATATGGCAAGAAATGTAGAGTGTTCATCCAATTTTCCTTTAACAAATGGATACGAATACGTGCAATTCTGGAAAGGCAGTTTGCATGTCAATGACTAACAAATTCCCTGGCAGAATCCATTCTCAACACCAACATCCCCAAAGCACACACCTGCCTAGCAGTGCCCCTCCACATAGTTTATCCTTTCCTTATGCCAATAAAAATTTCCAAAATATCTGACTAATCATCTACCTTGAACTCAGTGAGTATTTCTTACTAGCATGTAATTCCATGAAGTTTATACTTCCAATAATTTTTTGAAAGAACTTTTTAAAAATATATCAGCTTGATAATATGCCTAAGATAATAAAACCATGAACACACAATTCATACTACACACATTTAAGACAGGCAGTAGTTTTTGTTTGGTTTTGGTTTTACTTCGTTCTTGCTTCACTTAGCTCTCTTAGAATGCTTAAGACAGTCAAATTGTAATTGGTTTCCCTTAATTCATGGATGCACCCCACTCCAGTACTCTTGCCTGGAAAATTCCATGGACAGAGGAGCCTGGTAGGCTGCAGTCCATGGGGTCGCTAAGAGGCGGACATGACTGAGCGACTTCATTTTCACTTTTCACCTTCATGCATTGGAGAAGGAAATGGCAACCCACTCCAGTGTTTTTGCCTGGAGAATCCCAGGAACGGGGAGCCTGGTGAACTGACGTCTATGGGGTCGCACAGAGTCGGACACAAATGAAGCAACTTAGCAGCAGCAGCAGCAATTTATAGATGAGGAAGCTATGGAGCCAATCAGTTGAGCAGTTGCAGAGCCATGACAAACTGCCTCCCAGATTCCCTCCCTTGCTACCAGTCCCTTACCTCCGAACCTGAGCAAAGACTTGGTATGCAATAAGCACCTTTCAATAGTTCAGGTACCACTTTATACAGTCTGCCATGTTGGCATTCACCAGAATGGTGAAATATTACACATTTACCAAACATTACGTGGTAATAAACTAGCCAGGCAGATCCATAAGACAGTCTTAAGAGTTTCTCTATACTACACAACATGAGAGAAGTGGCTTTCTGGTGATCTACATTTGAGGCTAATCCTCCAGTGGAGGCTGATTTGTCCATTGGGTTGTACAAATTTCTAGGATTATACATTTGCACAAATTTATAGGTACACAATTACAAGAGGAAATAACCTTAGCTCAATGAAAAAAAAAAAAAAACAGAGAGAGAGAATAAAACAATAACACAATCCATAAAGCCCAGAGCCTGGTAAACTCATTTCTATTACTGTCTTACTAACAGTAAAATTCTTCAGACAAATTCTAAACCAGATTCTTTGGTAAATATTGCTCCATTGTCACAGCCTCTTATTGCTAAAACTTGATGTCTTCCTTGGTCCATGTTTTCCTACTTCCACCCAGCACTTTGCGATGTTCCTCAAAGTCTCAGCTCATGTCTCTTAGTAACACCTCAGGGAATCCAGGGTTGCATGGTCTTAAAGTCTCTCATGTGCCAATTTGATGGAAAATATTCTAGTCTAAGCGCGGCGGCTGCGACCAGTGCACTAAGAGCGGGCAAGAAGAGCTACCCCATGTCAAAGGTCAGGGGCAGAAGCCAGGAGGACCCCATGCCAGAAGGGCAGCAGCCAAGAGGAGTTACCCCACGTCCGAGGTTAGGGGCAGCGGCCGAGAGTGCCAGGCTGCTAAGACACAGAAATAGCATAGGGGAGCTACCCCGTGTCCGAGGCCAGGGGTGGCGGCCGAGAGGAGCAACCTCACGTCCATGGAGCGGTGGCTGCCTGGGCGCAGGAGGGCCTAGAGGAGCTATCCCACGTTGAAGGTCAGGAAGGGCAGCAGTGAGGAGATACCCTTCGTCCAAGGTAAGGAACAGCGGCTGCACTTTGCTGGAGCGGCTGTGAAGAGATGCCCCACGCCCAGGGTAAGAGAAACCCAAGTAGGATGGTAACTGTTGCAAGAGGGCATCAGAGGGCAGACACACTGAAACTATACTCACAGAAAACCAGTCAATGTAATCACACTAGGACCACGGCCTTGTCTAACTCAATGAAACCAGGCCATGCCTGCGGGGCAACCCAAGATGGGTGGGTCATGGTGGAGAGGTCTGACAGAATGTGGTCCACTGGAGAAGGGAATGGCAAACCACTTCAGTATTCTTGCCTTGAAAACCCCATGAACAGTATGAAAAGCAAAATTATAGGATACTGAAACAGGAACTCCCCAGGTCAGTAGGTGCCCAACACGTTACTGGAAATCAGTGAAGAAATAACTCCAGAAAGAATGAAGGGATGGAGCCAAAGCAAAATCAATACCCAGCTGTGGATATGACTGGTGATAGAAGCAAGGTCTGATGCTGTAAAGAGCAATATTACATAGGAACCTGGAACGTCAGGTCCATGAATCAAGGCAAATTGGAAGTGGTCAAACAAGAGATGGCAAGAGTGAACATCGACATTCTAGGAATCAGCAAACTAAAATGGACTGGAATGGGTGAATTTAACTCAGATGACCATTATATCTACTACTGTGGGCAGGAATCCCTCAGAAGAAATGGAGTAGCCATCATGGTCAACAAAAGAGTCTGAAATGCAGTACTTGGATGCAATCTCAAAACGACGGAATGACCTCTGTTCGTTTCCAAGGCAAACCATTCAATATCACAGTAATCCAAGTCTATGCTCCAACCAGTAATGCTGAAGAGGTTGAGGTTGAACGGTTCTATGAAGACCTACAAGACCTTCTAGAACTAACATCCAAAAAAGATGTCCTTTTCATTACAGGGGACTGGAATGCAAAAGTAAGTCAAGAAACACCTGGAGTAACAGGCAAATTTGGCCTTGGAATGAGGAATGAAGCAGGGCAAAGACTAATAGAGTTTTGCCAAGAAAATGCACTGGTCATAGCAAACACCCTCTTCCAACAACACAACAGAAGACGCTACACATGGACATCACCAGATGGTCAACACCGAAATCAGATTGATTATATTCTTTGCAGCCAAAGATGGAGAAGCTCTATACAGTCAACAAAAACAAGACCGGGAGCTGACTGTGGCTCAGATCATGAACTCCTTGCTACCAAATTCAGACTTAAATTGAAGAAAGTAGGGAAAACCGCTAGACCATTCAGGTATGACCTAAATCAAATCCCTTATGATTATACAGTGGAAGTGAGAAATAGATTTAAGGGACTAGATCTGATAGAGTGCCTGATGAACTATGGACGGAGGTTCGTGACACTGTTCAGGAGACAGGGATCCAGACCATCCCCATGGAAAAGAAATGCAAAAAAGCAAAATGGCTGTCTGAGGAGGCCTTACAAATAGCTGTGAAAAGAAGAGAAGTGAAAAGAAAAGGAGAAAAGGAAAGATATAAGCATCTGAATGCGGAGTTCCAAACAATAGTGAGAAGAGATAAGAAAGCCTTCTTCAGTGATCAATGCAAAGAAATAGAGGAAAACAACAGAATGGGAAAGACTAGAGATCTCTTCAAGAAAATTAGAGATACCAAGGGAACATTTCATGCAAAGATGGGCTCAATAAAGGACAGAAATGGTCTGGACCTAACAGAAGCAGAAGATATTAAGAAGAGGTGGCAAGAATACATGGAAGAACTGTACAAAAAAGAGCTTCACGACCAAGATAATCACGATGGTGTGATCACTCATCTAGAGCCAGACACTCTGGAATGTGAAGTCAAGTGGGCCTTAGAAAGCATCACTATGAACAAAGCTAGTGGAGGTGATGGAATTCCAGTTGAGCTATTTCACATCCTAAAACATGATGCTGTGAAAGTGCTGCACTCAATATGCCAGCAAATTTGGAAAACTCAGCAGTGGCCATAGGACTGGAATACATCAGTTTTCATTCCAATTCCAAAGAAAGGCAATGCCAAAGAATGCTCAAACTACTGTACAATTGCACTCATCTCACATGCTAGTAAAGTAATGCTCAAAATTCTTCAAGCCAGGCTTCAGCAATACGTGAACCATGAACTTCCTAATGTTCAAGCTGGTTTTAGAAAAGGCATTGGAACCAGAGATCAAATAGCCAACATCCGCTGGATCATGGAAAAAGCAAGAGAGTTCCAGAAAAACATCTATTTCTGCTTTATTGACTATGCCAAAGCCTTTGACTGTATGGATCACAATCAACTGTGGAAAATTCTGAAAGAGATGGGAATACCAGACCACTTGATCTGCCCCTTGAGAAATCTGTATGCAGGTCAGGAAGCAACAGTTAGAACTGGACATGGAACAACAGACTGGCTCCAGATAGGAAAAGGAGTATGTCAAGGCTGTATATTTACACCCTGCTAATTTAACTTCTATGCAGAGTACATCATGAGAAATGCTGGACTGGAAGAAACACAAGCTGGAATCAAGATTGCCAGGAGAAATCACCTCAGGTATGGAGATGACACCACCCATATGGCAGAAAGTGAAGAGGAACTAAAAGCCTCTTGATGAAAGTGAAAGAGGAGAGTGAAAAAGTTGGCTCAAAGCTCAACATTCAGAAAACGAAGATCATGGCATCCGGTCCCATCACTTCATGGGAAATAGATGGGTAAACAGTGGAAACAGTGTCAGACTTTATTTTGGCGGGCTCCAAAATCACTGCAGATGGTGACTGCATTCATGAAATTAAAAGACGCTTACTCCTTGTGAGAAAAGTTATGACCAACCTAGATAGTATATTCAAAAGCAGAGACATTACTTTGCCGACTAAGGTCCTCTTAGACGTCTAGTAAAGGCCATGGTTTTTCCAATGGTCATGTATGGATGTGAGAGTTGGACTGTGAAGAAGGTTGAGCGCCAAAGAATTGATGCTTTTGAACTGTGGTGTTGGAGAAGACTCTTGAGAGTCCCTTGGACTGCAAGGAGATCCAACCAGTCCATTCTAAAGGAGATCAGTCCTGGGATTTCTTTGGAAGGAATGATGCTAAAGCTGAAACTCCAGTACTTTGGCCACCTCATTCAAAGAGTTGACTCATTGGAAAAGACTCTGATACTGGGAGGGATTGGGGGCAGGAGGAGAAGGGGATGAAAGAGGATGAGATTGTTGGATGGCATCACTGACTCGATGGATGTGAGTCTGAGTGAACTCCGGGAGTTGGTGATGGACAAGGAGGCCTGGCGTGCTGTGATTCATGGGGTCGCAGAGTCGGACACGACTGAGAGACTGAACTCTACTGATTCTATTCTAAATATTCCTATTTTTAAAAAGTGTTAACCACAGTAATCTATAATTTGAAGTCTCAGAGGTTTTAGATCAACTACAGTAGTCGTTATTAATTTACAGACTAAACCAGTAATATGAAAAAGTCTGGAACTATAAAGCTATGCATGGTGGCATGTCATGGAGAGGAGCTACTAGAGTTCATGAAAAGAATTACGGGGAAAAAAAAAAAACAAAGAAAACTGTCAGTTGTACCAGCCTCTTGGTATTAACAACTACCTAAAAACAAAATGTGCCAATACACAACAACGGTCAGAATTCTATTACCTTAATTCCCTGCCAAAAATTTTGAACTTGGGGTATGATGGGGTGGGAGGTGGGAGAGAGGTTCAACAGAGAAGGGACATACATATACCTATGGCTGATTTGTGTTGACGTATGGCAGAAACCAACACAATATTGTAAACAATTATGCTGCAATTGAAAGTGAATACACTTTTTAAAAATGTTGAAATCACTGTCATTTTAGTTTACTGCTATTTTTTATTATGTAAACGTATCTCCAGTTTTATAAAGGAAAAGGAACATAAAAGATTTTTATTACAGAAATTGGCTTTATGGATAACTTAGCTAAAAAAAAAAAAAAAAAAACAGAGATTCCTAAAACAAAGAGTCATTCCAAAGGGGTTCTCCTCTGCCATGTTATCAGTCTCACTCAATACAAGGTAGTCTAGAGAAAGAGAGCTAACTAGATTAAACTTCTCTTCACAAGTTTCATTGGTTCTCCAGGCTATTGCAGTGGGCTCAACTCTTTCCCCTCAAAAGATGCTGAAGCACTGACCTCCAGTGACTGTGAATGTGTGAATTTATTTGGAAATAGGGTCTTTGCAGAGGATCAAAATAAATGAGGTCCTTAGGGTGGGGTCCAGTCCAGTATGGCTATGATCTTATAAAAAGGAGAGATTTGGACAGACACACATAGGGGAGAACACCATCCGGAGGATGCAGTTACATTTTCACAAGCCAAGGAACTGTCAGAGGCTAGGAGAGAGCCCTGGACCAGATCCTTCCCTAGTGTCCTGAGAGGAAGTATGGCTCTGCTGACACTGATCTTGGACTTTCAGTCCCCAGAACTGTGAAATAACGAGTCTCTTTGTTTAAGCCACTCGGTTTGTGGTACTCATTACAGCAGCTCTAGCGAACTAATAGACCCATTCTGGTATTATTCCTCCGTGGACAGCTGGAAAAACCTCCCTTCTCACCGTCCATACTTCAAGAAGACCTAAAAGAAATATCAGGAAAGGAACTAAACAATCAGTTATCTTTGTTCTCTAAATCCAGCTCATTCCAAAATTGGCCAAATGAAAAGGTATGACTGTTTAGTTAACTCCTTAAGATATACAATAGCACTCACTCATGTGAGAGAAAAACAGCAAAAACAAAGATCCATCCCAGTAGTATTCTGAACAGAATTAAAAATAAATATTTCTGAAATTGTAAAAATCACAGTTTGATACATGAGTAATAGAAAATTAATGTTATCACCCAAATCTTTTCTCATCCATTACTGAACTTCACAGAGGCACAAAATAATTAATTTTAGTCAGCTCTACCGTTCTGGTGGAATCAGAAATTCATGCTGGTGACATCAATCTATTATTCAGATCTTTGACAAAAAGTATACTTAAAGCTGAAAGTGATGTAGAAATTTCAGTTTATGAACTATTAAACAAAGAGAACAAAAGTCCATTACATATTAGACAATTCAGTACACATATTTGACAATGAATTAAATATAATCTTATGCCTTTTACCAAAGGCAAAACTGGAAAAATATACTAAATGATCATTTTGTCTTAATTATAAAATACAGCAAAAAAAAAAATCACATTGCCTAAAAACAAGTGAATAGAGCAATAGTTAGTTGAATTTTTCAAGTACAGTTGGGGAGGCTACATTAATTTTTGTTTTTTTGTTTTTCCTACAGCTTATTAGATAGTATTCAGGTATTCTATTTTGTCAATGATTACACTTACCCATAACTGAAATCAGTTTGCTGCTGCTATGTCGCTTCAGTTGTGTCCGACTCTGTGCGACCCCATAGACGGCAGCCCACCAGGCTCCCCCATCCCTGGGATTCTCCAGGCAAGAACACTGGAGTGGGTTGCCATTTCCTTCTCCAATGCATGAAAGTGAAAAATGAAAGTGAAGTTGCTCAGTTGTATCTGACTCTTAGCGACCCCATGAACTGCAACCCACCAGGCTCCTCCATCCATGGGATTTTCCCGACTAGAGTACTGGAGTGAGGTGCCATTGCCTTTTCCGAAATCAGTTTAGCATTGTGAAATAATAGATTTTATTCAGATCATGCCATGTCAAAATGAAATCATCTTTTAACATAGGAAGTTCAGTTCAGTTCAGTCTCTCAGTTGTGTCCAACTCTTTGCGACCCCCATGAATCGCACCACACCAGGCCTCCTTGTCAGCATCCCCTTAAATATCCAACTTGCCCCATTAGTCCACATCTATTATTCATATTAATTGTTCACCTATTATTTATGCAGATACCTTTCATACTGAGAAAAATATGAACTTGTCAGGTTCAAAATGAAAGCATATCTTTTGAATAAGCAATTCAACCCATTCGCATTGGGCTTACATAAATTTATAAGCCCATCTGGGAGATGGTGAAGGACAGGAAAGCCTGGAGTGCTGCAGTCTATGGGGTCCCAAAGAGTCAGACACGACTGAGTTACTGAACAACACCACTACCAATTATTCATGTGTTTAAAACATTATATAATATTATGCAAAAGAAGACAATATATGCATTTAAATAACTTCAGCAGAAAATTTTACAAATCGTGTCTGAACTATCGACTGTTCAGTTCAGTAGCTCAGTCCACACTTAAACACATGGTGTGAGTATTAACATTTTATTGTACTACGTTTCCCTGTGGCTCAGAGGTTAAAGCGTCTGCCTGCAATGTGGAAGACCTGGGTTCCATCCCTGGGTCAGAAAGATCCCCTGGAGAAGGAAATGGCAACCCACTCCAGTATTCTTGCCTGGAGAATCCCATGGATGGAGGAGCCTGGAGGGCTACAGTCCACGGGGTCGCAAAGAGTCAGACATGACTGAACGACTTCACTTCACTAGACTAATAGTAAGTTTATCTGTCTCCCCAGAGTACATATCATAGGAAAGGTAATAAAAAATGCCTAGTATTATCTTGACATTTCAACCAGAGAGTGGGCTTCCTTAACCAGAGGACTTAGGTGATTTCTTATTCATCTTCGTAAGTTCTGTTCCTGGGCTTCTCTGGTGACTCAGCAGTGAAGAATTCGCCTGCCAATGCAGAAGCCATGGGTTCGACCTCTGGGTCGGGATGATCCCCTGGAGAAAGAAATGGCAACCTACTCCAGTATTCTTGCCTGGAAAATTCCATGGGCAGAGGAGCCTGGAGGGCTACAGTCCATGGGGCTGCAAAAGTCAGACACAACTTGTCGAAAAACACCTACACTTTACAATAACAACAACAAACGAAAAAGAAGCAACTAATCTTAGGAAACATCTTGCTAAGAAATGCACAAAATAAACAGAAAAAGCACAGATGCTCCCAGACAGCTCAAAAACTGGCGGCAGCCGGGTGCTGATATGCTGAGTGCAGTTCCTGGAGAAGGCGCTTGGGGGCAGCACTCTCGCTGCTGAGTGGGGTGTGCGCCGCCTCTAAAATGCTTAGTTGCTAAGTCTGTTCAGCTCTGTGACTCCAGGGACTGCAGCAGGCCAGGCTCCTCTGTCCTCCACTATCTCCTTGAGTTTATAACGGGCCCCAGCAAAACAAACGCTGAAAGCACTTTTCAATTTTCACCATTTTTCATAAAAGTGAAAATTGTCTTTGGATTTCTTTTGGTTAGCGAAAACAAGTACTGATGTAGGTCTTTCTTAAAAGTGAGGCAGCATAAAGCAAACTTTCAAAGAGTGGGGGATACCAGTATAAGGACTGTATGGTCAGGCCATCCCAGATGGAGTCCCCTTGCTCTCAGCACATCCCTCTGCTCCATCAGCCCCTGCGTTACCTACACCCTACTCATGTAACTGACCGTCCCTCTTAATCACAGAGCCTGATCAATGAACACCTACATACCTGCCCCAACTCCAGCTAGGGACTGTGTGAACTCTTAGAGCAGAGCATCTCCACTATGACAGCTTGCCAAAGGGGTGGTGAGAGGTGTGCTCCTCTGCTGGCTTCCCTGGTAACCAGGGAGCCAACCTGACAAGTCAGTTCCCTCTGTAACTGGCAACCTCCCTCTCCACCTCCCAGCCCCAACTCTCACCCCTATTCCTCCTACCTCGCACCCCCTACACACACACACACACACAGAGCAAAGCCTACTGCCATGTCCCACCCACCGCCTGCCACACCTGGTGAGATGCTGCTTCAGGAGTTGGCTGCAGAATGTAAGGTCCCCGCATCCATCAAACCATGGACGTAGGAGGCTGGGCAGGTACCAGGGCTTGCAAGTTTGTGGTGTGCAGCCCAACAGGACAAACCTCAGTCACGCTTTTTGACAGACTCTGTTGGTTCTCTTGGATAACTACCTGCTTCTCCCTCCCCGTGTGTTCAGAGGTCAATCCTGACTAATATCAGCAACGCATGGTAACTGCATTTTCCTTCCCAGCGAGTGCCAGGAAGGTCTGACCAGTGAAATACAGGAGGAAATCTGTGCAGTTCTGGGAAGGTCTCCTTGCTCTTTCAATGGGACATACATGAAGAGGGCGCCCTACCTTGCTTCTCCAAGTTTTTCTATCTCAATATGAAATCTAGAATAACCATTAGTCTAAGGGTAAAAGCCACACTTTGAAAATAATAGAACCAAGAGAGTAGCAGAGAGACAGAGATGTACTATGTTGGAGCCCGACTACTTGTAACGTGAACAACAAACCTCCTTATTTCTTCAGTCATTTTGAATTGAGTTTTCTATTTGCCACCAAAATTACATGAACTGATCAAAGCCACACTCATATCCAAGTTCATAATCATCATCTGTTTTCTCTCCCAAACTTTCCACAACCATCTTTAGTTTCAGTTAGTAAAAACATAGATACATTTTGTGTCAGTCTTTTCCCTTCCACCTTATCATGAGCATTTTTCCATCTTCTATAGACAATCTTCGCAATTATCACTTAGGAGCTGCACCACACACCGACTCTTTGCGATCCTATGGACTGCAGCCCACCAGGCTGCTCTGTCCACGGGATTCTCCAGGCAAGAATACTGGAGTGGGTTGCCATGCCCTCCTCAGGGGATCTTCCTGACCCAGGGATTGAACCCACGTCCACGTCCCCTGCACTGGCAGGTGGGTTCTTTACCACTAGTGCCACCTGGGAAGCCCTTAGGACCTGCACAGCATACATCAAATAAAGGGATCTCTGAGTAATGCATTACTGCTGCACACTGAGGTTTGCCTTCACAGTTATACAACCAATTACTTTTACAAAGGTTACCCTCACACACACACTGTATAAATATAAATATGTATATGCTTCATAAATATATTCATATTCATATATGAATAAATACATATGCCATAAATATATATGCAGTAAGAGAGTGTGTATAAATATGTATACTTCATAAATACATTCATATTTATATATGAATAAATATATATGTCATATATATATATGCAGTAAGAGAGTGTGTATATGTCTATCTGTGTACAGTGTGTGTCCAGGATAATCACTCATAAAAGGCAATAGTAACTGAACATCTAATTTTCTTCTTAAAATCTTTTTTCACATTAGTAAAGAGTTTGATAATACCTCCAAATCAAAGCATTTTATACCTGCCTTAGCCTGTAAAGAAAAATTGAGCTCAATATCTAAAATCCAGGCAGGAAATGTATCAAATCTGTTATTGCTAATAAATGATTTTAGCACCTCCTACATAGAATCAAGATGCAGCATTAAAAAAATTTTAAAAGGGACAGCTTTCAGCCAACTTTTTAATTAACCTTCACTTCAAACACCAGATGGACTCCAAAGAGCACAGCCTGTAAACAACATCATTTATCCCACAAGTCCACTATCTCTATTTGAATCAGATTTGGGCAAACAGATTAGCAGGACATGACAAAAAGTCAGATCTATGAATCATTCCTTCAGGTAAAATCTCAGTTATTAGGGCACTATTGTTCCTTATATCTGTTTTACCCATCAGTCACTTAAAGTTGAGTTCCACTCACCTGCTTGTAAAAAGAGGAGTTCCCAGCACAGTGCAAGCAAGTTGCCCCACCTGCCAGGGCCAATCTGAGACTAGAAAAGGGATTTCTCTTTCTAGTCAGGAAGTCATAAATTACTGGAGCTTCCCAGGTAGCACAGTGGTAAAGACTCTGACTGCCAATGCAGGAGACACAGGAGATGGGGGTTCGATCTAGACGTTTCCCTGGAGGAGGAAATGGCAACCCACTCCAAGTATTCATGCCTGAAAAATTCCATGGACAGAGGAGCCTGGTGGGCTACAGTCCGTGGGGTCACCGAGAGACAGTCACAACTGAACACATTACTGGAGGTCATCAGTTGCCTGTTAATTCTTCCTGTAGAAATGTAAAACCCAATCTGGCTCACATTCAGTTAATATATTTAATATATATTAACAGTGACAGTTAATATATTCTGGTGAACTAAGTTGGTACTATCCCACACTGGTCAAATAAGAAGTGTGATACCATGTTCTAAAACCATACAAAAAGTTACCATAGGCCTGCAGGCATGCTAAATTGTTTCTCCTTGCAATCCTACGGTCTGTAGCAGGCCAGGCTCCGCTGTCCATGGGATTTTCCAGGCAAGAATACAGGAGTGGGTTACCATGTCCTCCTCCAAGGACATCCTGACCCAGGGATCGAACCTGCATCTCTTATGTCTCCTGCATTGGCAGGAGGGTTCTTTACCATTAGTACCACCCAAATCTAGCAGGATTAAGTCACAGAATGGCAGATTCAGCTAACCTGACCACCCACAGCTACACATTTTAGGTGGGTTCTGACGCCCTCCTCTGGTTTTCCCTGACCATGGCAATGAGTTTTCAGTTTCCAAATGACCTTGACTGCTCATTAGAAACACACATTCCTCAATCAGATTCCTGCGATTACTTAAACAGGGTCTCAAGGCTAGAGCCCAGGTATCTGCATTTTAATAAGCCCATCCCCCCCTTCCCATGCCACGATTCTAATGTTTATTATAAGAACTAACTCCGGGGTTGATTCAGTGTATTCCAATCCCCCAAAGATCCTTTTATCACTAATTTGCAAGTTTCACACACCCAGGACCCAGGCATCATCTTCCTTGTTCTCAGACATTTGAGCCACTGGAGTGTCCACGCCCTGCCCCACTCACCTGAGATCCCACTGCCACCCCTTCAACTAGGTTTCAAGCAACTTTCCACCTTGGAGGCACCAACTTCCTCATTTCTCTCCACGCAACCAGCAACATGAAAATCTGGCCTCCAGTGTAGTTTTCAAAGGAGGGATTCCATTACAATTAATCTTTCCTTTTGTTCAAGCTGGTTTTTTTGTTTGTTTGTCTGTTTGTTTTAAAAAAAAGAGCACGAAAACCCTGGATATTTTCAAGTCATAAGAGACTGGAAATCATGTGCATTGGGCCAAACATACTTTCCTTTCTCTTTCCTTTTAAACTGGTCTTAAGCTAATAGAATCATTAGACTAGTCTAATAGAATCATTATACCTTTCTACAGGCTTCCCAGGTGGCTCATTGGTAAAGAATACACCAGCAATGCTGGGGACACAGGAAATTTGAGTTCATTCCCTGGGTGGGGAAGATCCCCTGGAGAAGGAAATGGCAACCCACTCCAGTCAGTGTTCTTGCCTGGAGAATCCCATGGACAGAGGAGCCTGGCAGGCTACAGTCCATGAGGTCAAAAGAGTGGGACACAATTGAGCAACTGAGCACATAGACTTTCTACATGTTTAAATAATTAAAGAGGAAAATGAGCTGTGGAGTGAAATGTGCACTATCTTATAATGTTCCTATGAGAATTAAATGAGAAAGCTGATATATAAAATGCTTAGCTCAGCATCCAGCACAGAATCCTCAATAAATCCTACCTGTTACTATCAGGCTGAGCTGTTCTGGTAGGTGCTCAGTGCGAGGAAAGTCCTTTGAATAGATCTATCCCAAAACAATGGAAGTGAGAAATAGATTTAAGGGCCTAGATCTGATAGAGTGCCTGATGAACTATGGACGGAGGTTCGTGACATTGTACAGGAGACAGGGATCCAGACCATCCCCATGGAAAAGAAATGCAAAAAGCAAAATGGCTCTCTGGGGAGGCCTTACAAATAGCTGTGAAAACAAGAGAGGCAAAAAACCAAGGAGAAAAGGAAAGATACAAGAATTTGAATGCAGAGTTCCAAAGAATAGCAAGAAGAGATAAGAAAGCCTTCTTCAGCGATCAATGCAAAGAAATAGAGGAAAACAACATATTGGGAAAGACTAGAGATCTCTTCAAGAAAATTAGAGATACCAAGGAAACATTTCATGCAAAGATGGGCTCGATAAAGGACAGAAATGGTATGAACCTAAAGGAAGCAGAAGATATTAAGAAGAGGTGGCAAGAATACACGGAAGAACTGTACAAAAAGATCTTCACGACACAGATAATCATGATGATGTGATCACTAATCTAGAGCCAGACATCCTGGAATGTGAAATCAAGTGGGCCTTAGAAAGCATCGCTATGAACAATGCTAGTGGAGGTGATGGAATTCCAGTGGAGCTGTTTCAAATCCTGAAAGATGATACTGTGAAAGTGCTGCACTCAATATGCCAGCACATTTGGAAAACTCAGCAGTGGCCACAGGACTGGAAAAGGTCAGTTTTCATTCCAATGCCAAAGAAAGGCAATGCCAAAGAATGCTCAAAATACTGCACAGTTGCACTCATCTCACATGCTAGTAAAGTAATGCTCAAAATACTCCAAGCCAGGCTTCAGCAATACGTGAACCGTGTGAACCGTGAACTTCCTGATGTTCAAGCTGGTTTTAGAAAGGGCAGAGGAACCAGAGATCAAATTGCCAACATCTGCTGGATCATGGAAAAAGCAAGAGAGTTCCAGAAAAACATCTACTTCTGCTTTATTGACTATGCCAAAGCCTTTGACTGTGTGGATCACAATCAACTGTAGAAAATTCTGAAAGAGATGGGAATACCAAACCACCTGACCTGCCTTTTGAGAAATCTGTATGCAGGTCAGGAAGCAACAGTTAGAACTGGACATGGAACAACAGACTGGTTCCAAATAGGAAAAAGAGTATGTCAAGGCTGTATATTTACACCCTGCTAATTTAACTTCTATGCAGAGTACATCATGAGAAATGCTGGACTGGAAGAAACACAAGCTGGAATCAAGATTGCCAGGAGAAATATCAATTACCTCAGGTATGCAGATGATACCACCCTTATGGCAGAAAGTGAAGAACTAAAGAGCCTCTTGATGAAAGTGAAAGAGGAGAGCGAAAAAGTTGGCTTAAAGCTCAACATTCAGAAAACAAAGATCATGGCATCCACTCCCGTCACTTCATGGGAAATAGAAGGAGAAACAGTCGAAACAGTGTCAGACTTTATTTTGGGGGGGCTCCAAAATCACTGCAGATTGACTGCAGCCATGAAATAAAAGACACTTAGTCCTTGGAAGAAAAGTTATGACCAACCTAGATAGTATATTCAAAAGCAGAGACATTACTTTGCCGACTAAGGTCCGTCTAGTAAAGGCTATGGTTTTTCCTGTGGTCATGTATGGATGTGAGAGTTGGACTGTGAAGAAGGCTGAGTGCCGAAGAATTGATGCTTTTGAACTGTGGTGTTGGAGAAGACTCTTGAGAGTCCCTTGGACTGCAAGGAGATCCAACCAGTCCATTCTAAAGGAGATCAACCCTGGGATTTCTTTGGAAGAAATGATGCTAAAGCTGAAACTCCAGTACTTTGGCCATCTCATGTGAAGAGCTGACTCACTGGAAAAGACCCTGATGCTGGGAAAGACTGGGGGCAGGAGAAGAAGGGGACGACAGACGATGAGATGGCTGGATGGCATCACTGACTCGATGGACGTGAGTCTGAGTGTTCTCCAGGAGATGGTGATAGACAGGGAGGCCTGGCGTGCTGCAGTTCATGGGGTCGCGAAGAGTCAGACACAACTGAGCGACTGAACTGAACCGAATTTATCCCAAAACTGCCTTCCTCCAGATAAGGAAACCAAAGCTCTGGGGGCTGAGTCCTCTCAACACTGTATAGCTACTGGCTGAGCCAAAGTGGACACCAGTGTTTTTCAGAGCACAATTCCATATTCTTTTCACCACACCATGATAGTTTTGTTTACACTCCTAAGTGAAATGTGGAACCAAGAAAGCCATAGTTTCAGAACATGTCAGTCATTTTAAGGCATGACTATGCTCAATCAGAAAGTGAGGGGTAAATGACACACTGAGCCTGTGAGAGTAATTAAATTATTATATAGCCAGCAGATTGTTTTCCTGTTTCTTTTTTTTTTGTGGGGGAGTGTATTTATCTCCCACCTTGGGGGTTTCTTTTGTTTCTCTGTGTTCAGTCACTTTTTTCCAGGAAGTACACACTATTATGCAGTGCTTAGAGTTTTGTCTGGTGAGAATTAGCTATCAAGATAAAGGGATCCCAAAGAGTCTGAACTGATGTTAGGTTTAAATTTCTTTTCAATACAAGAGGGGTGGGGAGAATGAACCGCCAAGCTATTCCGAATGTAAAATTTTAAAAATTATATGTTAAACAGAGAACAATAGATCAGTACAGTGTTTTAACTTTGAATTCCACTTATTTATACATATATATGTATATACAACAAGAAATATGAAATATAATAATACAAAAATGAAAAAAGTGTCAGTGTTTGCTAACCATGAGCTTGTACTACAAATAGTTTCATAGCAAAGAGTAAAACAGCACTAGGGCTCTCTGCTGGATATCACCTCAAATTTTTTTATAGCCACATTGGCATTCTGTCTGTGTAAGTATAGGGATGACTTCATTCTCTAGGATGAAGGATAATGGATCTTAACCTTCCTATCACTTCCCTTTAACTCAAAGCACTAATGCAACTGAAGGCACAGATAAATAAAAATTTCTGAAGGGAAAGAATGGCCCGGGGAAAGTTTAACCTCCAAATCACCAAAAGGTACAATATATCTCAGAATCACAATTTACGAAGCCCCTGCCACAGAGCTTGGATGGAGAGTTGCCAAAAAAAAATTTTTTAAGGAAAATCCAAACTTTGAGGAACTTTAGGTTTTTTCCCACAACTATTAAAAAAAAAGCCCTAATCACAGTAAACAAAACACCACCAACTCAAAACACAGTTCTGTTCAAAGGGAGATGATTCATTTACATTAAATCTATTAATGTGATCTTTTACATTAATTAATGTGAAACATCTTACCAACTTTATCTCTTTACCAACTAATTTCGGTTTTCTACAAATAACGTACACAGTTGAATGCTGGCATTCTTGAAACAGCACCTGACTATCACATCGAGTTGCTTCTCCCCTGGAATAGTCACTATTCCTGCCTTTTGCCTTTCTTCCTTCTCCGCTCTCTGATATTTACCACGCCGTGCCCCAGAACATTAACATCATTTGACAAGTCGCATTTTGGCCCAGAAAGTTTGCAAAAACTTTTTCAAATATATGTCAACTGCGGGCAGAAACTGGGGGCGGGGGTGGTAATTGATTGTCATATTAGATTTAATAGCTCCCTTTCCAAAACGGGTATTTAGAAACTACTTCTCTTTTGCTTTGCCACTTCCCCTTAAATACGGTCCCATTCTCAAGGCAAAGCTGATGCAGAAAACACACATCCACGCCACGGGCGCGCGCGCGCACACACCCCCTTCCCCTCCCCCCACACACATCTCAGCGGCCGGAGACCAGCCCGCAGCCCGGAGCTACGCCCTCACCCAGGAGCCCGCGAGCGCAACACCTTCCAGACGGACTGTCACCCCAGGTAACCGCACGCAAAGCGCGCCTCGCTAGTTCAAAGTTACGGTGCCGAGGTACTCGGACGGTGAGTCCGTGGCCGTCCACCTTCACACAGAGCGAGGCAAACCCAGCCCCACCCGCTCTCAGTTTCCCCTCCAGAAGCACCTAGCCCACCCAGCCGGGCTCCCCGCCGGCCCGCGGCCGCTCACCGCGTCTGCAGTCGCAGTAGCCCCAGTCCACCTTGCCGCCGGCGTCCGCGTAGAAGCACCAGGGTCTGCCCGCGCCGTCCGGACTCCGGCAAAAGTTGTGGCGCTGTCCTCGCAGTTGCGCCCAGCCCGCCGGGGGCGACCGCGCGGGGAACGGCGGCGCGTCTGCCCAGCGCAGACAAGGGGCGCCGGAGTCGGTCACGTTGGCCCCGGGCGCGCCGGCGGGGCAGTCCCCGGGAGGCGGCCGGGGCGTGCGGAGGCCGTGCGCGCGCGGGGCGCGGAGCGCCGGCGCGGGGTGCGGGGCGCGCGGGAGCGGCGGCGGCGGTGTCTTCTGTGGCCGCCGCTGGGTGGTAAGGTAATAGGGGTTCTGGGGACCCCGCGAGGGCGCGTGGTGATGGCGGTGGTGGAGGGGATAACCGAGGACCGAATCAAAGCTGACCACTCCGGGGAGCGCCCCGAGAATCAGAGCCACCGCGAAGTGGGGGAGTGTCATGGTGCCGGAGCCGCGGCGTCTGGTCCATGCTCCCCGGCTCCGCCGCTTCTGAAGGGGAGGCGGGGGCGGCGCTGCGCGTCCCCGGAACCCCCGCGCCTGCCCCCTCCCCGTCCTCCCGCGCGCGGACCGCCTCCCGCCGCGGGGCCCGCGGCCGCGCCCCTGCTCGCGCGCTCGGGAGCGGTCCCGGGCGCGGAAGGCGTGCGCTCCGCGGAGCCCCGGCCGGTGGAGAGGACCCGCCGAGAGAAGGCGCGGACCCGGGCACTCTGCCCCCTGGCGGCGGGCACAGGCGCGCAGTCTCGGCCCGGGACAGGGCTCCGCCTGTCCTTGCCCGGCTCTCGCTGTCAGCGCGCCCGGCCGGGCCAGACGGCGGCCTCGGTGTGCCCGAGCCAAATCCGAGGGTGCCAACGCGGGGGACGGTCGTGGCTGCTCCTTGCCAGCAGGCGACACCACAGCCCCTCCGTCTGGCGGCTGCCAAACCTGCCGCCAGCCCCTGTAGCCCACCTCTCCTCCACCCCCCTTGCCACGCCTCATTTCCTATGTTTTGAAATATTTACAAGTGTGGATGGGTTTAGTCCCTTGATAAGTCCTGGGGTAAAAGTTATCAAAGACCACTTGGAATGCTGAAGCCATTTTCCTGAGCTGTGATCTCCTCAAGGACAAGACCACGTTTCGTTTCCCTTTGTATCCCAGTGCTTAAAACTTAAAACCGCGGGCAGCACTTATTAGGCTCCAATAAACATTTGCTGAAATTAAATTCCTGAACCGACCCAGGGAAAGCAGGTCGAGCCTTTCTACTTCCTGCCACCCACTCTCCACCGGAGCCCTGAACAACACCAGTTGTTTGGTTATTATTGGGATTCAGTGAAGCCCTCTTAATACCAAATTTCCTTTCTAACCAGAGAAGACCTCATCCGACCGGGTCTCCATCCTAGCCAAAAGCCCATCCCTCTAACACCTGCCTCGTTTTGGCCGAGCATGGGACTTGAGTTAAGCCTACTCATTTGCCTCTCCACAGTGGACTCTGTCCACTGGCAACTCTATAGCTGTTAGCTCGACCTTAGCAAAGCCTTTTCAACAGCTCCCCCAACTTGCACCGCCCCACCTCTCCAGCCAGGAAAAAAAAACAAAGTTGATTTATAGTCTTTTTAAAAATCCCTGAAGCTGGGTGTTTTAGGGATTTCCCCTTTCAGTTGTTCCTGACTATGCCACTGAAGTTAAACAAGAAAGGAGGGAGGCCAATAAAGAAGATAATGCTTTGCAGCCTGGCATAATAGTGTTGAAGTGTAGGGGAGCCCGCCCGGCTGTCCCACAATATACTGTTGTTTAGTCGCTCAGTCGTGTCTGACTCTTTTATGACCCGATGACTCTTATAGCCCACCAGGCTCCTCTGTCCATGGTTTTCTCAGGCTAGAACCCTGGAGTGGGTTGCCTTTTTCTTGTCCAGGGGATCTTCCTGACCCAGGGATCCAACCGGAGTCTCCTGCATTGCAGGCAGTTTCTTTAGTGCTGAGCCACCTGGGAATCCCATAGTACACTGATCTCTGAAGAAAACTTGAACATGACTTAAATGTTTACTGTTAAAACCTAGTTCAGTTAGAAACTTGAGTTAATTTCCTATACCCAACTCAAATAATCTTAGTTTAACCATCCTGAATTATCTTACTGTTTTCTTAATTTTTCACTCCTGTTAATGAAATATCAAATTTTTACTTAGTTCAGTTCAGTTGCTCAGTCATGTCCGACTCTTTGTGACCCCATGAACTGCAGCACGCCAGGCCTCCCTATCCATCACCAACTCCCAGAGTTCACACAGACTCACGTCCATCGAGTCAGTGATGCCATCCAGCCATCTCATCCTCTGTCATCCCCTTCTTCTCCTGCCCCCAATCCCTCACAGCATCAGAGTCTTTTCCAGCGAGTCAACTCTTCACATGAGGTGGCCAAAGTACTGGAGTTTCAGCTTTAGCATCATTCCTTCCAAAGAAATCCCAGGACTGATCTCCTTCAGAATGGACTGGTTGGATCTCCTTGCAGTCCAAGGGACTCTCAAGAGTCTTCTCCAACACCACAGTTTAAATGCATCAATTCTTCGGCACTCGGCCTTCTTCACAGCCCAACTCTCACATCCATGCATGACCACTGAAAAAACCATAGCCTTTACTAGACGGACCTTAGTTGGCAATGTCTCTGCTTTTGAATATACTGTCTAGTTTGGTCAAAACTTTTCTTCCAAGGAGTAAGTGTCTTTTAATTTCATGGCTGCAGTCACCATCTGCAGTGATTTTGGAGCCCCCAAAAATAAAGTCTGACACTGTTTCCACTGTTTCCCCATCTATTTTCCATGAAGTGATGGGACCGGATGCCATGATCTTCCTTTTCTGAATGTTGAGCTTTAAGCCAACGTTTTCACTCTCCTCTTTCACTTTCATCAAGAGGCTTTTTAGTTGCTCTTCATTTTCTGCCATAAGGGTGGTATCATCTCCATACCTGAGGTTATTGATATTTCTCCCGGGAATCTTGATTTCAGCTTGTGTTTCTTCCAGTCCAGCATTTCTCATGATGTACTTTGCATATAAGTTAAATAAGCAGGGTGACAATAAACAGCCTTGATGTACTCCTTTTCCTATTTGAAACTATTCTGTTGTTCCATGTCCAGTTCTAACTGTTGCTTCCTGACCTGCATACAGATTTCTCAAAAGGCAGGTCAGGTGGTCTGGTATTCCCATCTCTTTCAGAATTTTCCAAAGTTTATTGTGATCCACACAGTCAAAGGCTTTGGCATAGTCAAGAAAGCAGAAATAGATGTATTTCTGGAACTCCCTTGCTTTTTCCATGATCCAGCAGATGTTGGTTATTTGGTCTCTGATTCCTCTGCCTTTTCTAAAACTAGCTTGAACATCAGGAAGTTCACGCTTCACGTATTGCTGAAGACTGGCTTGAAGAATTTTGAGCATTACTTTACTAGCATGTGAGATGAGTGCAATTGTGCAGTATTTTGAGCATTCTTTGGCATTGCCTTTCTTTGGCATTGGAATGAAAACTGACCTTTTCCAGTCCTGTGGCCACTGCTGAGTTTTCCAAATGTGCTGGCATATTGAGTGCAGCACCTTCACAGCATCATCTTTCAATATTTGAAAGAGCTCAACTGGAATTCCATCACCTCCACTAGCTTTGTTCATAGTGATGCTTTCTAAGGCCAACTTGACTTCACATTCCAGGATGTCTGGCTCTAGATGAGTGATCACACCATCATGATTATCTGGGTTGTGAAGATCTTTTTGTACAGTTCTTCTGTGTATTCTTGCCACCTCTTCTTAATATCTTCTGCTTCCTTTAGGTCCATACCATTTCTGTCCTTTATTGAGCCCATCTTTGCATGAAATGTTTCCTTGGTATCTCTAATTTTCTTGAAGAGATCTCTAGTCTTTCCCATTCTGTTGTTCTCCTCTATTTCTTTGCATTGATCACTGAAGAAGGCTTTCTTATCTCTTCTTGCTATTCTTTGGAACTCTGCATTCAAATGCTTATATCTTTCCTTTTCTCCTTGGGTTTTTGCTTCTCTTCTTTTCACAGCTATTTGTAAGGCCTCCTCAGACAGCCATTTTGCTTTTTTGCATTTCTTTTCCATGGGGATGGTCTGGATCCCTGTCTCCTCTACAATGTCACGAACCTCATTCCATAGTTCATCAGGCACTCTATCTATCAGATCTAGTCCCTTAAATCTATTTCTCACTTCCACTGTATAATCATAAGGGATTTGATTTAGGTCATACCTGAATGGTCTAGCGGTTTTCCCTACTTTCTTCAATTTAAGTCTGAATTTGGTAATAAGAAATTCATGATCTGAGCCACAGTCAGCTCCTGGTCTTGTTTTTGCTGACTGTATAGAGCTTCTCCATCTTTGGCTGCAAAGAATATAATCAGTCTGATTTCGGTGTTGACCATCTGGTGATGTCCATGTGTAGCGTCTTCTGTTGTGTTGTTGGAAGAGGGTGTTTGCTATGACCAGTGCATTTTCTTGGCAAAACTCTATTAGTATTTGCCCTGCTTCATTCCGCATTCAAGGCCAAATTTGCCTGTTACTCCAGGTGTTTCTTGATTTCCTACTTTTGCATTCCAGTCCCCTATAATGAAAAGGACATCTTTTTTGGGTGTTAGTTCTAAAAGGTCTTATAGGTCTTCATAGAACTGTTCAACTTCAGCTTCTTCAGCATTACTGGTTGGGGCATAGACTTGAATTACTGTGATATTGAATGGTTTGCCTTGGAAACGAACAGAGATCATTCTCTTATTTTTGAGAAGTGGACAAATGAATAATATTAGGCATCCAGTAATGTTTATCAAATCTTTATTTGATATGTTTTACTCAAGATGCTTTTACCCAGTTTCATTTTTTTAAACTTACACTTTTCTAACTCCAAAGCATAGTTAAAACTGTACTTGGCAAAAAGAGTAAAGTTAAAATACATATTTGGGGGACGATGATTTACTTATTTTAGTAGGGGTCAGCAGAATTCATCAATCGCAGATTCTTTTCCTTTTTTATTTAACCATTGATTTTTACACTTTTTTAAAATTACTTCCTTATTTTTGTTTATTTGTCTATGCCTGGTCTTAGTTGTAGCACATGGGATCTAGATCTAGTTCCCTGACCAGGGATTGAACCCAGGCCCTTACATTGGGAGCACGGAGTCTGAGCCACTGGACCATCAGGGAAGAATCACAGATTCTGACAAATCATAGATTCTTTGTCTATAATAGGTGACAGTTCTAAAAGGAATCACCCTTTTTCTTCAAAACTGAGTCTCCACCTTCTGCCACTCACATGATTGTCCACGAAAGGCTCACCTGGGGATTCTGAGTGGCCTGCTTAGCCCTGCTGCCCTCCTTTCTCTGTGTGGCACTTACAACCAGGCTTTCACACTTCCTGGGAGCCTGAAGGCAGATCCAGTCCCAGAGCACCCATGCACCTTGGAGAGAGGAAAATAACAAGAAGTGAGTAGAAGAGAAGATGGTTGGAACTGAGCTCAAAAGAGGAGGGACCCTGGTGTGGCCTATTCTCCAGCTCGTTTTACACCTAAGAGGAGCTGAAGATTTTCCAAGGTCTACTTAACATTTAACAGGTTATGAAGCTGACACATACAAAGTGGAGTTACCCGCAGAAAATTCCACATCTGGATGTAATCGCTTCCATTTTAAAGAGTACCCTTTCTGAGATGATAAAACAGCATGTCTGTAATTGGACTGCGAACTCAAGGGCCTCGATTTGGATTTTGTCCTCTATTTTACAGGGAAAGTATGGCTTAAACAGACCTGCTCTTGACGTATTACTCCCCTCCTCTGCTAATCTCTTCCTTCCTTCTCTTCTTTCATTCCTCCTGGCTGCTGCCAACATGCAGATGTTTAGGATTTCCAGTTCCCCATCCGATGGAGTGGATTCCCCAATCCCTGACACGCGTTTCTCGCCTCTGCCTCTGACACATTACGGTACCTGTGTTGGGCACTAGGGAAGAAGTCTCCCTCCACCCTGGAGAGGCCCCACCCAGCCACCGCTCTCCCCTCAAACGCTCCTCACCCTGTCACACGCAGCAAAGTCGAAGGAAGGGGGCAGCAATTCCATCGTGTTACAGCTGCAAGAAGCCCACTGTGGGCTCTTTCTTTGCCTTCCAGTCCCTTCAGCAGCACTAAAGGAGCAAGGAGAAGGAACAGAAGGAACAGATGACACTCAGCAGGCCGTTTCCAACAAGAGCCTTGAAAGCCCCGTGAGGCCCCCAGTCTCTCTTGTCACCTCTGCAAGCTCTAGCTCCATCGAGCAACCTGGGTTACAAAGGCTCAAGAGCTCAACTGTCCCCAGCCTCCCAGCCAAAAACCCAACAAGGGAAGTGAAGAGGGGTGTCTCCCTGCCCACCTCACAGCAGGGAGGAGCTGCAGCCTCAGGGCTGGAGCCCAAGGACTGAACACATGTGCATACCTGCACTTTCCTGTGGCAACTGTCATACAGGGACATTTGGTTTTACGGTCATTTAGGGGATCATTATGCTTTACCTACATAATGGACTGAATATACAGAGTTCTAAAACCAATACCCCAAATAACTTTTGGATAAGTTTCCATGTACAATTTGGGTACTGCCTATATTTGGAAAAGCTAAAAGCAGTATTTACTTGAACAATTCCAAGTGCAAAAATATTGTTAAAAAGAAACACTGGGCATTGTTCTTTCACATAAAAGCAAAATATATTAAATAATATCAATAACATAAGTCCCTGTCTAGGGACTGTGGAAGACTGAAAGTTATAAGATATTATCAGGCCTTTGGTCAAGGGGAGTGGATACAGTAAAAGAACATATAGTATTTAGTTTAAAGTTCTAGGAAATGAAAGATCCAGAAAACAAGTAATGAATTGCTCAATGAATGGCACAGTGCTTTGGGCAAAGGGCCTCTGCTGGCAGGAAGTCTCTGGCAATAGAGGTCAGGTTTATGCCTCTTCCTTGTATTGGTCACACTCTTCTTTGCCAGCCCTCTGCCATGAAGATGTCTGAGGACCCACAACTGCAACAGCTGTTCCATATTTAACCATATATACCCATGTGTAAAGGCTGGTGCCCTTACCTATGGTGGCCAAGAGCCAAAGAAAAGTTCTGCTTGACTCATTGTATTCATAATGCTTTTAAGAGGCATTTGATCTCTGTTTTCCTTATTGTTTCAAATAGAATTTTATAAACAGAATACTTTTTTGTCTCCATTTATTTTAAAAAGCTCATCTAACCTTGGTGTAATCCCTACATGGAAATTAATTCTATAGATTCATTTTCAGGTTTACTCAAATTATACATAGGATATATGAGGAATATAGATGTAAATATATAGATTTTCATTGTTGTTTTGTCCGGACTCTTCTGTGACCCTGTGGACTGTAGCCCACCAGGCTCCTCGGTCCATGGGATTTCCCAGGCAAGAATACTGGGATGGGTTGCCATTTCTCTCTTCAGGAGATCTTCCTGAACCAGGGGTCAAACCAGCATCTCCTGCATTGGCAGGAGGTTTCTTTACCCCTGAGCCCCCAACAAGAAAAAAAGGTTAATTTGGCCTTGAAATATCTTAAGCAAGTTTCCTTAGTTTCCTAAGTCAAAGGCTCAGCATCTTTGAAAAAGGGATAGTAATCATGTTTCCAAGATAGATCTGATGGGGGAGGTAACTGAGATAATGCCTATAAACGGATGAGCAGAGCACTCAGACAGTGCCAGCTACAATGTGGTAGGTTAGCCTCAGTAACTGCCTTTGAGTCCTTAACTCCTCAGAGTAAATCACTCTATGAAAACCTGCCTCCACAAAGCAGAAAACCCCCTCGCTACCATGCCCCTGTCCCTTGCTGCACCCCAGCATCTCCCGCTAAGATAGACAGCAAGCATGAAGCCACCCTAACTCCCCTCTCCTGAGCACCAGTCCTGTCTGATGGGTCTTCTCTCTCCTCCCCCACAGGTTTGGTCCCTGCAAGCCAAGTTGTTGCAGACAAACCCGAGTGAACTTTCTGGTCAACCCAATACTAGATATTTTGAGTTAAAACTCTTCCTGAGCAGTCTGCCTAAGGATAATGAGTAGTTTTCAAATCTCTCGGTTGCAAGTGAGCTGTGGTCACTGGTGAAAGGAATAAACAGATAGGAAGAAAAACCTGGCTAGAACTGTTTGCCCGTGATCTGGGAAGCACAGCATCTCCACGTTGAAAATGACTTAGAGCCCCAGCTCTCTGTCAAATGCAGGAAACCTTTCCAGAATTTCCTAACAAGTGGACTTCCAGGTATTTTTTAAAAACTGTGGGTGGGGGAAATTTCTACTTGGAAGCCAGCTCACTGTCTCTAGAAAATCCAAATTGTTAGGAAAATCTTCCCATCTACGAAGCCACAAGTTGCCTCCAAGTGGAAACCTACTTTATCCAGCTGTGATGCTGGTTATACTCTCCTACTGATTTAGAGTCCAGCAGACCTGGGTTCAAAACCCTATTAAATTATTTATTAGTTTCCTGGCCTCCGGGAGTAGAGTGGTATTAAAGACTCCTTTCTCCCCAGCTTCTTTCAGGTTCAAGAAAGAGATGTCCCAATTTGGAGTGTGCAGATCCAAGAACAGCAATTGATTCGCATTACTGGACTCCCTTAATAGTATTATTGTGGGAGGTATAAGTCTGTACAAGCATAAATGATCAATGTCCTATTTTCCCTCCTTTTGCTTACTGTTTTTCCTACTTCATCACTGGAATCTTAGGGACCATAAAGTTGAGATTTGGGTTAAGGTTGGAAGAGAGAGAGAGAAGCAGTTTAGCTGTTCGGTTGTTTGCCTCCCTGGTGGCTCAGATGGTAAAGAATCTGCCTGCAATGCAGGGTACTTGGGTTCGATCTCTGGGTCGATCTCCTGGAGAAGGCAATGGCAACCCACTCCAGTATTCCTGCCTGGAGAATTCCATGGACAGAGGAGCCTGGCGGACTACAGTCTGTGAAATCACAAAGAGTTGGATACGACTAAGCAACCAACACTTCCACAACTACTAGGAAACTACTTTGGGGTTTGGGATCAAAGCCTCAGCTGATTGTAAAAGTCTGCATTTGCCCGGCTTGTATCCTATGCATAAACGTCCTCTGGGGAAGTCATTGCTCGAGGATGGGAGAGGGTGGGAGCAGAGATAGGATTTAGGGGTCCTGGCTGCCCACTCATCCATCAATCACTGCTAATCTCTTTGAAAATAGAGTTTCCCTGTCTGCAATATGGAGATAACTCTATTTTACAAAGCTATAAGAATTAGAAACAGTATATTAAGGGCTGGACAGTGAGCAAATGACTATCATTTAAATATGTGAAGACAATTATCAGGACAAATATGGCAGTAAATGGCAACTCACAGAATTAAAAACAGCACCTCAGATATTATTTCCCCATTGCAGATTTCAATGGGAAAAAAGTCGCTTATTCCATATACCACACTATGATTACTTTAACTTTTCCACAGCTGCATAATATGTGGTCGTGATACAATAAACACAGTCACTCTTGTATTTGACTTTACTCTTAAACTTTTGTCTGTCTGACAAAATTCCCCATAGCCATTAAAACCCTGTTCAAACTATGAAATCTTCCCTAATCAAATTCTGTTCTTGAAATATGGGTGTTAGCCTGGCATGCCATACACACAGAATTTCTACAGCCACAATCACATTGTTGCAGACTTGTTTTCATTGTAAAATCCCCAATGGAAAGAATTATGCATTCTATAGTGACTGGTCCTTAAATGAAGCCAATGGAGTATTATTCGGCACTGAAAAGAATTACTCAGCATGAAAAGATGTGGAGGGATCTTAAAAGCATATCACTAAGTGAAAGAAGCCAATCCGGAAAGACTATATACTATATGAGTTCAACTATTTGACATTCTGGAAAAGACAAAACTGTTGAGACAGTAAAAAGATCGGTGGCTGCTTGTGGTTGAGGTGTTGGGGCAGGAATGAACAGAGCATGGAGAATTTTTAGGACAGTAAAAATACTTCATATGATACTATCGTAATGCATACATGTCATTATACATTTCTCCAAGCCCATGGAAGGTATACTACCAAGAGTAAACTGTAATATAAACTGTGGACTTTGGGTGATTATCATGTATCACTGTAGCTTCATCAACTGTAGCAAATATGTCACTCTGGTGGGGGATGTTGATAATGGAGGAAGCTATGCATGAGTGGTGAACAGGATATGTGGAAATCTGTGTACCTTCCCCCTCAGTTTTGCTGTAAACCTTAAACTGCTCTAAAAATTTTAAGTCAAGTTTTTTAAAATGTCAGCCAATGAACAGTGAACAAATGAGATCCTCAAATGAAATGCAAATGAGCTTTTAATTCTTTTTTCTAATATGATCATATAGTGTCTACAAGAGAGATCACAAACTAGCCACCACCAAGATGGACATGCCATCCAGATATGTTTTGTTTAGTGAAGCATTATTTTAATAATTGAACTGTATGTATTATTTAAAATCAGTATCTCATCCATGAAATTATGGGTTACCAGCCTCCTTGTGTGTGTGTATGTTAGAAAGCTTTTGGCTGCAAGTAAAAGATGCTTCAACTCAAACTGGCTTAAAGTCAGGTATTTTCAAGGATTATATGATCGCATTCAGTAGAAAGTACCAAGCAATCCAGGTTGATTGCTTCAGTGCCTAACCATGCCTTTGAGGTGCCAGGCTCTTTATCTCTCTGTGTGGCTCTCTGAGTGTTGGCTTCATCTTCAGACTGCCAACAAAGAACAAGACATTACATCTAGATAGAGTTATGTCCGGAAGAAGAAAAGAAATCGGTTCCTTCTGTGCCCCTTCTGAGGAGCAAAATAATCTTTCCCAGAGGCTTCTGAGGATATTTCCCCTTGCACTTTGTAGGCCATTCTTGAGTTCCATGCCTGTACCTTTGGTTTCCCTGGTGGCTCAGTGGTGAATAATCCACCTGCCAGTGCAAGAGGCACGAGTTTGATCCTTGGTCAGGAAGATCCCCTGGAGAAGGAAATGGCAACCCACTCCAATATTCTTGCCTGGAGAATTCCATGGACAGAGGAGGCAGGAAGGCTGCAGTCCGTGGGGTCACAAAGAGTCAGACACCACTGAGCATGCGTGCACACCTGTTCCTGCAGCAATCACTGACTGAAAGGATAGACTTAGCTATGATTAGCTTGGACTAATTTTGTGAGAACTTGGAAACAGGTCAACCGATGTATACTACAAATTGAAAAAATCAGAAGCTCTGGCACTATCACAACCCTAGTTCCCACACAGCGACAAATGTCTATGGCTGTTTCCATCCTAGACTTGGGAACAGTCCTCTATTCACCATGGGTCCTACCTGCCTGGACTTTGTAAGCATTTGCATTTACTACACCCGGTTTATACATTTTTATCTGGCAGCAGTTTCATGCTAAGTTGTGATATTGCACAGATTTTAGCCTATGGATTCTGGAGACACATGATAAATGTCTACAGTGACATGACAGTGTTTTGTCCCACAATTTAGTGGTTTAAAACAATAAGTATTTATTATCTCACAAAGTTTCTGGGAGTCAGGAATTTGCGAGTGGACGAACTGGGTGTTTCTGGCTTAAAATGTCTTATGAAGCTGCAGTCCAAGTGGTGATGGGACTGCAGTTGTCTGAAGGCCTGGCTGCGCTAGAGGACTTGCTTCCCAGATCACTCACAGGCTGTTGGCTGGAGGCCTTCGTTCCTCAGCACAGGGAATTCTCATAAGGCCATTCCCGATAAGGCATTGCCTTCCACCGGGGCCGGTGATCCAAAAGAGCATGAGCGTGACCAGGACAGAAATCACGAAGATTCTTATGATCTAATCTTACAACTGACATACTGTCCCTTCTGCCATATCCTATTGCTCACAGAGTAAACTAACCGTGCTCCAGTGCAGGAGGGGTGTGAGTTCCAGGGGGTAGAGACTGCCGGTGGGGGCGCTGTCTTTGAGATTGGTTACTATAGTTGCATTCTATAAAACTGTTCTATGAAGGAAATGTGTATCTATATTAGGAATTTATAAAGTACTTATTTATTTATTTGGCTGCATCGGATCTTAGTTGCAGCCCGCGGAATCTTTATTACATCGTGCTAGATTGTTGCAGAGCCTGGACTCTCCAGTTGTGCACACAGGCCGGGTTGTCCAGTGGCATATAAGATCTTCTTTACCCAAGCAGGGTTCGAACCCTGCATTGCAAGGCAGATTCCTAATCACTAGACCACCAGAGAAGTCCCAGACAGACAGATACTTATTTGCAGTGTGACTACATGAATTTTCCCCAAGCTAAATATCTTGGAGGTTGTCAATTAAACAATCACTTCAGTGAAACATAGGGTCAGCTGTAAGCAAAGATGCCTTAATATCCCTATTATTATATCTCCCACTCTACATTATAAGCTAACTCAGTCTTGTTTTTTATCTCTTTGCAAGGAACAAAAAAACCCAAAAGATTTTATCAATGAATTCAAGTTTCCAGACTCCTAGTAAAAGACTCCCAAAGTGTACCAGTTGCCTGATAAGACTTAATGTATCAACCAGTGTGGAGATATTAACATTGTAACAGGGACAAAAGAATGCATGGAATGGACAAAGGAATTATGGGCTTTCAGGCATCCCCTGAACGGAGTCCCAGGAGAGCAGGAATTTGGATAAGGAGGAAGCCTCCTGCAATTGTACCACATGTAAGGCTGTCCCTAGTAGGATACTGATAAAGAAAAAGAAACATGAAACAAAAATAGCCCTGGTTTAATTTGATAAGAGCACTTTTCAGTTGCCTCAGTGGTGAAGAATATGCCTGCCAAGCAGGGGACCACAGCAGGTTTGATCCCTGGGTTGGGAAGATCCCCTGGAGAAGAAAATGCCAATCCACTCCAATATTCTTGCCTGGGAAATCCATGGACAGGGGCCCGGCGGGCTACAGTCCATGGAGTTGCAAAGAGGCAAACACAACTTAGTGACTGATCAACAACAGCAATAACAATTTGATGAGGAGATCGCAAAACTTCTCAGTTAAATTGTATTCACCACAACTCCCAGAATTTTGTAATGAAATTTCTTGTCCAAGAAATTTAAGCTTCACACATTGCTGTTGCTTTCCTACACACCCTCAAACCAAAACCCCCAAAGCATTAAAAAGGCTCACACTCATGCATAACACTGCTATAACAACTAGAAATAAAATATGCTGGTGGAGCTGAAATTAGAATTTCTTTTTTTCCCTCTTCCATAAAACAGTTACATTGTGAAGTACAGTTTGCCCTCATTTGGAGCCTGAAAGATAGATAACAGTTTTAAAACAGAGGTTCATTGGCAGTATTTATAACTGAGTTGTGTAAGAAACTCGGGGCATTAAAAATGTGACGCTACTCCAGACTAGTCTTTATTTTTAGAAGGCTTAGAAAACCTCTATCCAGTGTTAAAAGTCTCTACATATGACTAAATGTTCTTTGCTATCCCATGGTCATTAGAAAAATGAAATATGGTCAGTCAGTCAACAAGAAAAATAATACAAGGCACACAGTACCAGTTCTGTTGGAGCTCACATCTGAGCCTGAGCAAAGGCAACTTCATGGATGTTTCTGGGTTCCATGTAGGAACCTGAAATAAGAAATCTTAACTAACAAGGTTTTGTTCTGTGAAAGAACAGCTATTAAGGTAATGCTTATGTCTTGTGGAATGTTTGTCTTCAGAAATGTTTTAGGTAAATTATTTCAAAGACTCAACAATAACTTTGTATAATATTAACCTTTGGAACTTAACTAGCTCAACAGGGCATATAATAATGAAAGCAGAAAGAAGAAATCTGTTAAGAAATAGATCTCTTGAAGAGTTTAAAATACTTGAACACTGGAAATCAACACAAAAATCTGAGCAATAACATTAGTTTTAAGAATATAGATAATGCCATAATTTTGGTTCTTGATTATAATACATAGTAGTGTTTGAAAGTTATGATTTTATACTTCATAATTTTCTATATTCTTTTATTTTCAAAATATGTTTGATAAAGATTTACAAAGAAAGCACAAAGGGCACATTTAGTGGAATCCAAGTGAGCACTTAAAAACATATTGTCTTTTTCATAATGAATTTTTTTCTCAAGTGGTTGGATAGATTTGTGCTGGGCGAGTGAGGTACTGTATCTTTTCGTTTCTGGATCCTCATTACTTAGTATAAGCTTCTCAATAAATATTTTCACTGACTCTAGTCTCTTATCTAGTTCTCTTGGTTAGTTGTTTACCTTTGTGAGATGGTTGCCTGGAGTTAAGTGCAGTGAAATGCAGAGTTTTTTCCTGCAAGTTGAATGAGTTTTTATGGAAAATGTCAATAAAAACAAAGAAACTGACTTTATTTAGAACATTTTATTTTGGTACAAATATGTATCTTCCCATTATATTTTCGTTTTTATGCCCTTAGATGATAGATTGGATTAGCAAATCTAAAGGGACTGTAACCAAACAATTTTTAAGCATCTGGAGATGACTTGGAGCAACGGCAATTTTTTAAGTGTTTTTGGTGGTCAGAGTAAATCATGTGCTTAGTTGCTCAGTTGTGTCCGACTCTTTGCAGCTCCATGGACTGTAGCCTGCCTGGCTCCTCTGTCCATGGGGATTCTCTAGGCAAGAATACTGGAGTCAGTTGCCATGCCCTCCCCCGGGGGATCTTCCCAACCCAGGGATCGAACCTAGGTCTCCCACATTGTAGGCAGATTCGTTACCATCTGAGCCACCAGGGAAGCCCGTCATACAAGTGCAGAATCAATCATGGAATTCACACAACCGCACTACTGGAGAATGCTGTGATTTCAGTTTTTATAAATGTTGCACTCTAGACCGCAGTTCTCATGAAGTTGCAGGATATTAAACAATCTTAAGAATGATACTGAATGAAAAAGAAATTGTTCTATATAAATCAGCAAAAATGAATATGTACTATGTTTAGGAAAAACAAGTAAATGGAAGTTATAAAGTTAAAAAGGAATGCTATTAACAACATTGCTATATTTAGAGAAGAAAGATATGGTATAACAATGCTGCTGTAGATGGTCCCTGACTTACAGTGGTTCAACTTAATGAATTTTTAACTTAATGGCAGCACAATATGCATTCAGTAGAAATCATACTTCAGATTTGAAGCTTGATCTTTTTCCGGCTAGCGTTATATGGTATAATCTCATGATACTCAGCAGCCACCTTCACGATCATGACAGTAAACAGCCAATATACGTTAATAGCCATTCTGTCTCCACACAGCCATTCTGTTTTTGACTTTCAGTACAATATTCATGTACATGAGCTATTCAACACTTTATTATAAGTCAAACTTTGTATAGATGGTTTTTCCCAACTGTGGGCTAATGTAACTGTTCTGAGCATGTTTAAGGTGAATGAGGTGAAGCTCTGATGTTCAGTACATTAGGTGTATTCAATGCATTTTCAACATGCAATATATTCAACTTACCCATGGTCAGTATATAACCCCATGGTCAGTGGAGGAATATCTGTTGGCAGTTGAGGAATATCTGTATTTCAAAGAGAAACTTTATTCTATAAACTTGACTATTCCTAAATCTAAGTGACTCTGTAGGAGTTGAGAATTTTTATGGTTGCTTACTTTTAAAAAAGGGCTTCCCTGGTGGCTCAGTGGTAAAGAATCTGCCTACCTATGCAGAAGACTCAGGTTTGAGCCCTGGGTTGGGAAGATTTTCTGGAGAAGGAAATGACAACCCACTCCAGTATTTTTGCCTGGGAAATTCCATGGGCAGAGGAGCCTGCTAAGCTATAGTCTATGGGGATTGCAAAAGAGTTGGACATGACTTAGTAACTAAACAACAATAACTTTTTAAAAATGTATTTATTTGGCTATGTTGGGCCTTAGTTGCAGCACACAGGATCTTTGTTGCATCATGGGGGTTCTTTTTTTTTTTTTTTTTTTAATCGAAGGATAATTACTTTACAGAATTTTGTGGTTTTCTGTCAGACATCAATAAGAATCAGCCATAGGTACACCCATGTCCCCTCCTCCCAGACCTCCCTGTCATCTCCCTCCCCAACCTGCCCTTCACCCAGTCACAGAGCCCCTGTTTGAGTTCCTGTTGGCTATCTATTTTACATACACTATTGTAAATTTCCATGTTACTCTCTCCATACATCTCCCCTTCTCCCTTCTCTCCTCCCCCATGTCCATAAGTCTGTCCTCTATGTCTCTTTCTCCACTGCTGCCCTGAAAATAAATTCATCAGTGCCATCTCTTCAGATGCTACATATATGTGTCAGTATACTATATTTATCTTTCTCTTTCTGACTTGCTTCACTCTGTATAATATACTCTAGGTTCATCTACCTCATTAGAATGGATTCAAATGCATTCCTTTTACGGCTGAGTAGTATTCCATTGTATATATATACCACAGCTTCTTTATCCATTCATCTGCTGATGGACATCTAGCTTCCTTCCATGTTCTAGCTATCGTCAACAGCGCTGCCGTGAGCAATGGGATACATGTGTCCTTTTCAGTTTTTGTTTCTTCAGGGTATATGCCTGGGAGTGGGATTGCTGGGTCATATGGTGGTTTTATCCCTAGCTTTTCAAGGAATCTCTATACTGTCTTCCATAGTGGCTGTATCCAGTTTACATTCCTACCAGCAATGCAAGAGTGTTCCCTTTTCTCCACACCTTTTCCAGCATTTATTGTTTGTAGACTTTTTGATGGCGGCCATTCTCACTGGTGTGAGGTGGTATCTCATTGTAGTTTTGATTCTCATTTCTCTAATAATGAGTGGTGCTGCGCAGCTTTTCATGTGCTTGTTAGCCATCTGTATGTCTTCTTTGGAGAGATGTCTCTTCAGGTCCCTTTCCCACTTTTTGATTGGCTTGTTTGCTTTTCTGGTATTAAGTTGTATGAGCTACTTGTGTATTTTGGAAAGCAATTCTTTGTCAGTTGTTTCCTTCGCTATTATTTTCTCCCATTCTGAGGGTTGTCTTTTCACCTTGCTTATAGTTTCCTTTGATGTGCCAACGCTTCTAAGTTTAGTCAGGTCCCACTTGTTTACTTTCATGTTTATTTCCATTACTCTAAGAGGTGGGTCATAGAGGATCTTGCTTTGATTTAGGTCATTGAGTGTTCTGCCTATGTTTTCCTTTAAGAGTTTTATAGTTTTTGGTCTTACATTTAGGTCTTTAATCCAGTTTGAGTTGATCTTTGTGTATGGTGTTAGGAAGTGTTCTAATTTCATTATTTTACACGTAGCTGCCCAGTTTTCCCAACACAAGTTATTGAAGAGGCTGTCTTTGTCCCATTGTATATTATTGCCTCCTTTGTCAAAAATAAGGTACTCATATGTGTGTGGGTTTATCTCTGGGTTCTCTATCATGCAGGTTCTTTTGTTGCAACGCACAGACTCTCTAATTTTGGAGTGTGGCTTAGTTGCTTCAAGGCATGTGCAAGATCTTAGTTCCTGGTCCAGAGATCAAACATTATCTGCATTGCAAGGGAGATTCTTAACCACTGGACCACCAGTGGTTACTTTTTATTTGCAAATAATAGAGGCAAGAGTTTCTGTTTTGTGTGTTACTAAGTATCTGCTGCAATTGGTTCCAAACTGAACTTGTTATGAATGCCAACTCAAACTTTACATGAATTAATATGGAGCAAAGTATGAAGAATTATAAATAATAAACCTAACAAGTACTATATCAAAAACGCATGCTTAATTCTTCAGATTTGTCTGCCTACTGAACCCTCACATTCAAAGTTTATGTTGCTGCTGCTGCTAAGTCACTTCAGTCGTGTCCAACTCTGTGCGACTCCACAGATGGCAGCCCACCAGGCTCCCCCATCCCTGGGATTCTCCAGGCAAGAACACTGGAGTGGGTTGCCATTTCCTTCTCCAATGCATGAAACTGAAAAGTGAAAGAGAAGTCACTCAGTCGTGTCTGACTCTTAGCGACCTCATGGACTACAGCCCACCAGGCTCCTCCGTCCATGGGATTCTCCAGGCGAGAGTACTGGAGTGGGGTGCCTTGCCTTCTCCGAAGCTTATGTTAGCAGTGTACAATTTATAGGCAAGAGAAGAGTCAAAGTAACTGTCTTGACAATTTAGGTTAAATAGTGAGTTGACATTAATTGAACACTTATGTTCACTAAGTGAACCACACTATTAACCATAACATTAACCACATTATCAACCATATATTTAATACATATTTATTAATATTTCCTAAATCCCATAATATAGGCATTATTATCCCACTGACAAGGGAAGAGAAAACAGGCTTAGAGAGTTTGTTGTTTACTCCCTAAGTCGTGTCTGACTCTTTGCAACCCCATGGATTGCAGCCCACCAGGCTCCTCTGTCCATGGAATTCTCCAGGCAAGAATATTGGAGTGGGTTGCCATTCCCTTCTCTAGGGGATCTTCCTGACTCAGAGATCAAACGCACCTCTCCTGCATTGCAGGTGGGTTCTTTACCACTGAGGCACCAGGGAAGCCCATAGAGTTCAGTACAAATATACAATTCACCAGTTCTCAAAACAAAGCAAAGATTCAGTAGATTTAATTAACTTAAAATATTAATCTGAAGGCTAGAATCAGGCTTTAATTAATTTCTGCCGTGTAGCCATAGAAAAGTAGATTTCAGGGGCTTATTTGAGTTCAGTGGCTGAATTTATCAGATGGATCTTCACCCTTTAGTGCCAGCCGAATACATAGATCTGACCTGTTGAAAGGCTAAGAAGTCAAATGAGAAGATGATAGCTCATGAGAGACCACCTGAGCTGTTGCCTGATCAGCTTATGGTTTTTATCACACAGGTGAGTTTTAATGGCATAATTTGACTGTTATCAGTGCAAGCTCTGGATTCAGATAGCTTGAGTTCAAATCCATCCTAGTAGCTTACTATCAATTTGATCATTTGGGCAAGTTACATAACTTACATAAGCTTTATAAAATTGTTACAAGAATTAAGTGGGATAATGCTTATAAAGCATTTATTTGGGTCTGGCTCTTTGATAAAGAAAAAGAGAGGGAAAGGGATCAAAAGAATGTTAATTAAAAGTGAGAAGCATTTAGTTCATTAAAATAGGTATTTGAAAACTGCTGTTCATAAACAAAAACATTTTTTGAAGGAATTATGTACATATAAGCAAGTTGCCTACTTCTTTTAGCTCAGTTTACAATTATAAAATGAGTTAAACTCTAGTATTTACCTTGGGCTTCCCTGGTGACTCAGATGGTAGAGCACTCACCTGCAGTGTGGGAGACCTGTGTTTGATCCATGGGTCAGGAAGAGCCCCTGGAGAAGAAAATGGCAACACACTCCAGTATTCTTGCCTGGAAAATTCCATGGATGCAGGACCTTGGTGGGTTATGGTCCATGGGGTCACAAAGAGTCGGACACACCTCAGCGACTGACAACACGAATACTTACCTCAAGGACGTTCATTGGTGATGATTAAATAAAATAATGTACCAACAGCACAATACCTGGCATACAGGAAGTTCTGGATCAATGATGGCTATTAATATTATTGCCACAATTATTGTTATTAAAAAATAAGTACAGAATAGAACATCTTAGGATCAGGGGAGGTGCAATGAAAAAGAACAGGGCTTTTCTGTACTACTTTGTTGACTTTGGCCCCAGATCAGGCCATTAGACTGTCTTCTGAGAACTAGGTAAGAAGTTTGGACATGGTTTAGAGAAGTCACAGGTTCACTAACAGTTAGATTCAGCCTTTCCAGGAGCCAGGTTAACATTAGGCGCTCGGGTTTCAAGTGGTCCATGATTAAAAGCAAGCACAGCAGTCTTCTTCCAAGCAAAAATACAGATCCATAAACCTAAATGATACCTGAAAGAACTCCTACACTTCTGTATTTATTTTTATGTAAAGAAAGACAAAACAGATTGCTGGTTTCTGGAAATTTTAAGGAGCTCACCCTAGGCTTCTGCCTGATTTCTTGAATAGTATAACAGGCCAAAGGAATTGGTTTCTAAAAGATGGCAGAGCATAAGGACGTGCACTCATCTTCTCCTGTGAGAACTCCAAACCTACACCTTGCTGCTGAACAACTGTTGGCAGGAGAATGTTGGATCCCACCAAAAAAGATATCCTGCATCCAAGGGCGAAGGAGAGGCACCAACAAGACAACATGAAGTCTCTCAGTCATGTCCACCTCTTTGCGACCCCATGGACTGTAGCCTACCAGGCTCCTCTGTCCATGGGATTTTCCAGGCAATAGTACTGGAGTGGATTGCCATTTCCTTCTCCAAGACAACAGGAGGGGTGAAACTGTGTTTAGAATCAAACCCCATAATCACCAGAGATGCTTGGAGGGCTCAAACAAAACCTTGTGTGCACTAGGGGACCCCACAGAGACTGACCCAGATCTGCCTTTGTGTTTGAGTGTCTCCTGCAGAGGTACAGGTCAGCAGTGGCCTGCCCCAGGGGCAGGGGCTCTAGGTGCAGCAGCCCTGGGTGTGGCATAAGCCCTCTTGGAGGAGGTCACCATTAATCCCACCATACAGCTGCCAGAACTTACACAGGACTGGGGAAACACTCTTGGAGGGCACAAACAGAACCGTGTGTGCACCAGGACCCAGGGAGAAAGGTGCAGTCTCCCCCATGAGACTGACTGAGACTTGCCTGTGAGTGTCCAGGAGTCTCTGGCAGAGATATGGATCAGGGGTGGCCTGCTGTAGGGCCTGGGGCACTGAGTGTAGCAATGTGTGGGGGGGATCTTTTGAAGGAGGTTACCATTCTCTTCCCTGGTGGCTCAGAGGTTAAAGCTTCTGCCCAAAATGCAGGAGACCTGGGTTCGATCCCTGGGTTGGGAAGATCCCCTGGAGAAGGAAATGGCAACCCACTCCAGTGCTCTTGCCTGGAGAATTCCATGGAGGAAGGAGCCTGGCAGGCTACCGTCCATGGGGTTGCAAAGAGTTAGACACGACTGAGCGACAAACTACTACTACTACCATTCTCCTCATTACCTCCACCATAGTTTGGCCTCAGGTCAAACAAGAAGAAGGGAACACAGCCCTATCCATCAACAGAAAATTGGATTAAAGATTTATGAGCGTGGCCCCGCCCATCAGAACAAGACCCAGTTTCCCCCAGTTAGTCTCTCACATCAGGAGTCTTCCATAAGCCTCTTATCCTTAACCATCAGAAGGCAGACAGAATGAAAACCACAATCACAGAAAACTAATCAAGCTGATCTCATGGACCACAGCCTTGTCTAATTCAATGAAACTATGAGCCATGCCATGCAGGGCCATTCAAGACGGACAGGTCATGGTGGAGAGTTCTGACAAAATCTGGTCCACTGGAGAAGGGAATGGCAAGCCATTTCACTATTCTTGCCTTGAGAATCCATGAACAGTATGAAAAGGCAAAAAGATAGGACATTCAAAGATAGACTCCCCAGGTTGGTAGGTGCCCATGATGCTACTGGAGATCAGTGGAGAAATAACTACGTGAAGAATGAAGAGATGGAGCCAAAGCAAAAACAACATCCAGTCATGGATATGAATGATGATGGAAGTAAAGTCCAAATCTGTGAAAAACAATATTGCATAGGAATCTGGAATGTTAGGTCCATGAATCAAGACAAATTGGAAGTGGTCAAACAGGAGATGGCAAGAGTGAACATCAGCATTTTAGGAATCAGCAAACTAAAATGGACTGAAATGGGTGAATTTAACTCAGATGACCATTATAGCTACTACTGTGGGCAGGAATCCCTTAGAAGAAATGGAGTAGCCCTCATAGTCAACAAAAGAGTCCGAAATGCAGTACTTAAATGTAATCTCAAAAGTGACAAAATGATCTCTTTTTGTTTTCAAGGCAAACCGCTCAATATTATGGTAATCCAAGTCTATCCCCAACCAGCAACGCTGAAGAAGCTGAAGTTATGGTTCTGTGAAGACCTACAAAATCTTTTAGAACTAACACCCAAAAAAGATGTCCTTTTCATTATAGGGGACTGGAATACAAAAGTAAGAAGTCAAGAGGTACCTGGAGTAATAGGCAAATTTGGCCTTGGAGTACAAAATGAAGAAGGGCAAAGGCTAATAGAGTTTTGCCAAGAGAACGCATTGGTCATAGCAAACACCCTCTTCCAAAAACACAAAATAAGATTATACACATAGACATCACCAGATGGTCAATACTGAAATCAGATGGATTATATTCTTTGCTGCTGAAGAAGGAGAAGCTCTATACAGTCAGCAAAAACAAGACCAGGAGCTGACTGTGGCTCAGATTATGAAGCCCTTATTACCAAATTCAGATTTAAATTGAAGAAAGTAGGGAAAACCACTGGACCATTCAGGTATGACCTAAATCAAATCCCTTATGATTATACAGTGGAAGTGAGAAATACATTCAAGGGATTAGATCTGATAGACAGAGTGCCTGATGAACTATGGACAGAGGTTCATGACATTGTAAAGGAGACAGGGATCCAGACCATCCCCCATGGAAAAGAAATGCAAAAAGGCAAAATGGTTGTCTTTACAAATAGCTGTGAAATGAAGAGAAGCTAAAGGCAAAGGAAAAAAGGAAAGATATACCCATTTGAATGCAGAGTTCCAAAGAATAGCAAGGAGAGATGAGAAAGCCTTCCTCAGTGATCAGTGCAAAGAAATAGAGGAAAACAATAGAATGGGAAAGACTAGAGATCTCTTCAAGAAAATTAGAGATACCAAGGGAACATTTCATGCAAAGATGGGCACAATAAAGGACAGAAATGGTATGGACTTAACAGAAGCGGAAGATATTAAGAAGAGAAGGCAAGAATACGCAGAAAAACTGTACAAAAAGATCTTCATGACCCAGATAATCATGATGGTGTGATCACTCACCTAGAGCCAGACATCCTAGAATGTGAAGTCAAGTGGGCCTTAAGAAGCATCACTATGAACAAAGCTAGTGGAGGTGATGGAATTCCAGTTGAGCTATTTCAAATATTGAAAGATGATGCTGTGAAAGTGCTACATCCAATATGCCAACAAATTTGGAAAATTCAGCCGTGGCCACAGGACTGGAAAAGGTCAGTATTCATTCCAATCCCAAAGAAAGGCAATACCAAAGAATGCTCAAACTACCATATAACTGCATTCATCTCACATACTAGCAATGCAATGAGTAAAATTCTCGAAGCCAGGCTTCAGCAGTACATGGACTGTGAACTTTCAGATGTTCAAACGGGATTTAGAAAAGGCAGAGGAATCAGAGATCAAATTGCCAACATCCATCGGATCACTGAAAAATCAAGAGAGTTCCAAAAAAACATATACTTATGTTTTATTGACTATATCAAAGCCTTTGGTTGTGTGGAACACAACAAACTGGAAAATTATTCAAGAAATGAGAATACCATAACACCTTACCTGCCTCATGAGACATCTGTATGCAGATTAGGAGGCAACAGTTAGAACTGGATGTGGGACAACAGACTGGTTCCAAATTGGGAAAGGACAAGGCTGTATACTGTCACCCTACTTATTTAACTTATATGCAGAGTACATCATGAGAAATGCTGGGCTGGATGAAGCACAAGCTGAATCAAGATTGCTGGGAGAAGTATCAATAACCTCAGATACCCAGATCATACCACTCTCATGGCAGAAAGTAAAGAACTAAAGAACCTCTTGATGAAAGTGAAAAGGAGAGTGTAAAATTTGGCTTAAAACTCAAGGTTCAGAACACTAAGATCATGGCATCCAGTCCCATCACTTCATGGCAAACAGATGGGGAAACAATGAAAACGGTGAGAGACTTTATATTTGGTGGCTCCAAAGTCACTGCAAATGGTGACTTCAGCCATGAAATTAAAAGACGCTTGCTTCTTGGAAGAAAAATTATGACCAACCTAGAAAGAGTATTAAAAAGCAGAGACATTACTTTACCAACAAAGGTCCATCTAGTCAAAACTATGGTTTTTCCAGTAGTCAAGTATGGATGTGAGAGTTGGACTCAAGAAAACTGAGCACCAAAGAATTTATGTTTTTGAACTGTGGTGTTGGAGAAGACTCTTGAGAGTCCCTTGACTCCAAGGAGATCCAACCAGTCCATTCTAAAGGAGATCAGTCCTTAGTATTCATTGGAAGGACTGATGCTGAAGCTGAAACTCCAATACTTTGGCCACCTGATGCAAAGAACTGACTCACTGGAAAAGACTGATGCTGGGAAAGATTGGGGGCAGGAGGAAACGGGGACGACAGAGGACGAGATCATTGGATGGCATCACTGACTCAAAGGACATGAGTTTGAGCAAGCTCTGGGAGTTGGTGCTGGACAGGGAGTCCTGGTGTGTTGCATGCCATGGTGTCCATGGGGTGCATCCATGGGGTCACAAAGAGTCAGACACAGCTGAGTGACTGAACTGACTGACTCAAAGGAACTGGAAGAATTCCCTTTCCTCAAACCCTAGTGGATAATCTTCTAGGCTCCCATGCAGGCTGTTCTTACCTTCTCCCTCCTTTCTCCAGGCCTTCTGCATCATAGACACTCTGTGAGAGGTACCTGTTGTTGTTTAGTTGTATCTGTCATTAAGCTGTATCTGACTCTTCTGTGAGCCCCATGGACTCCTCTGACATGGGGTTTTCTAGGCAAGAATCCTGGAGTGGGTTGCCATTTTCTTCTTTCGGGGTCTTTCCTACCCAGGGATTGAACCTCCATCTCCTGCATTGGCTGGCAGATTCTTTTCCACTTAGCCATCAGGGAAAGCCCAAAGGTACCTGTGTTGTTGTTCAGTTGCTAAGTCTGACAAAAGTTTCTGACTTTTTGACCCCCATGGACTGCAGCATACCAGGCTCCCCTGTCCTCCACTGTTTCCCAGCATTTGTTCAAGTTCATGTTCATTGAGTCCGTGATGCTAACCATCTCATGCTCTGCTGCCCTTTCTTCATTTTGCCAAGGTACCTGTATCCTTAGCCAATTTTCAATAGGTAACTTTTCCATCAGAAAAGGGAGTGTTACAGTTAACATGACCATTCATCAGTTGCGTTTATAGATTTTTCTTAATGTCAATAAACAAATTTTTATCATATCTGTTACTAACATCTAAATAAGGGGATGCTGTGTAGCCTGGTGGACAGCACACAGACTGTCAAACAAAGGGCATTATATCAAATTCCCCCAGCCGTTCAACAACTCAGATCTTTGCTAGTTTCTCTCCGAGCTGCATCTGGGGGTGTCAGCACTGCCTCAGAGTGATGTTGTGCATGAACAAGAAGAATGCTGTGCTGACTACTTCATGACCACTGAACAGATGTACATTTTCTGTTTCATTTTTTCCCCCTTTGCCTTTGTTCAATATTATTGAAGGACTAAGAGTTTTTTCCTACCAAGCATGTTGAGTCAAGCTGCAGCTTTGCAATCCAGACTGAAGCAGAACAGTCAGGGAAAGTTGCTACACATCCTTGAGAACATGCTAACCTTTAAAAAAATAAAACAAAACCCTTACCCAGTGGGCATTTGTGGCTCTGCAATCTGGTAAATAATGTGTAGCTAAGTAAAATCTCAGCCTCTTTGGGAAAGAACTGAACTTCCTTTGCCTTTACATTGGTAGACAAAGGAATTCAGACCAAATTAAAGTGTTGTTGTTAAGCCTTTGAAACATGAAACGAGTAAGGTATTACCTGTAAGGGCTAAATTATGCACTGATACTCTTTTGGGTTCTCACACGAGAATTTTAACTTTTTTACTTTATTAAAAATCTAAGATATTTAGGCCATTAAATTTTATCTGTGTAAGTCTGTTGTTCTTGTTTAGTGAAGGTATCAGTGGTAGTCATTTCCTTCTTCGTCTTGATTTAGAATACCAGCTGTGCTGACTGTAACACTCTAAGTCTGGGTTGATCCC
This sequence comes from Nanger dama, assembly GCA_917880005.1. Taxonomy (NCBI): domain Eukaryota; kingdom Metazoa; phylum Chordata; class Mammalia; order Artiodactyla; family Bovidae; genus Nanger; species Nanger dama. Next base: position 100,913,214 of record CAKJTW010000001.1, read on the forward strand.
TGGGGCTCCTTACCTACGCTGCAGGCACAGCGAGGTTGTTTTTGACCTTTCTTTCTGGAGCACACGTTTGTAAACCAGAGCTTGCTGACCCTGCGTATCACCCAGGCTTTAGCTCTTGTCTTTACGATTTTAAGGGCACTACACCCAGGATTGCCCTCTTTTCTCTACGTCCTCAAAAACACTGTTTTAGTGGATTCTGTCTGACTTTCCTGAATCTCCTCTGGATCAGAACTGGCCTCTACTTTAATCTTCCCTTTAAATTCTCTTTACAGTTAAAGAAACTCTTTCCATGCAGCCTAGCCTGCTGACTTTGTCTTGGACTTTTGTCCTTTGTTTACTTTCTTTGGCCACATTCCTTTTCATTGTTGTTGCTGCTGATTTCTTCCCCCACTGTATCAAGCTCACTGATATTTCAGGCCTCTCATACTTGCTACTCCGTCTTCAAAGAATGCCCTTCTCTGGGTCTTCACAGAGCCACACTTTAACTCTTGGGTGGCCTCTGAATCTGCACCATCTAGCTAGGAACTCATCATCAGCCTCCCGCAGGTCACTTTCTTTCCCACTGAACTGCTCTCCTTCCTTTCCGCACCTACTGCTGTCTGAGCTGATCTTTGTGTTTTATTGTGTTTGTTGCCTGGCTCCACACTCAGGAAGGTAAGCGCCATTAGGGCAGGGGCCTGTCTCTTCGGCCGTCCACAACATCCCTGGTGTGTAGCACAGTTCCCATAGGGGCTTCATGAATAATTTCTTGAAGAAATAAATGAATGAATCAATGACTGTCTTCATCCTCTTCTCCACCTATTTAATCTTACCAATTAATCAAGGTCCATTTTTTCCCTATAAATATCCTTCGAGACGACTCCAGTCCACAATGTTGTTTAAAACAACGGTCCTCATTTTAAAAGTACTAGGCTACCTGTTATTAATAGTATTCCCCACGACTCTGCCCTAAATTTCAGTGGCTAGTCCTCTCATCTGAATGATTAACCTTGATTTAGGTTGGAATCAATCAGTTCAACCTCAGTCAGTTCTGAGAGACTTTTTGGTGAATGAATGTGTGTGTGTGTGTACAGGCGTGTGCTTAGTCCCTTGGCCATGTTCAACTCTTTGCAATGGATTGTAGCCACCCAGGTTCCTTTGTCCATGAGATTTTCCAGGCAAGAGTACTGGAGTGGGCATTATCAGAGAAATGCAAATCAACACCACAATGAGGTATCATTTCACGCCAGTCAGAATGGCTGCTATCCAAAAGTCTACAAGCAAAAAATACTGGAGAAGGTGTGGAGAGAAGGGAACCCTCTTACACTGTTGGTGGGAATGCAAACTAGTACAGCCGCTATGGAGAACAATGTGGAGATTCCTTAAAAAAGTGGAACTAGAACTGCCGTATGACCCAGCAATCCCACTGCTGGGCATACACACCAAGGAAGCCAGAATGGAAAGAGACACGTGTACCCTAATGTTCACTGCAGCACTGTTTATAATAGCCAGGACATGGAAGCTACCTAGATGTCCATCAGCAGATGAATGGATAAGAAGGCTGTGGTACATATACACTATGGAGTATTCAGTTCAGTTCAGTCGCTCAGTCGTGTCCGACTCTTTGTGACCCCATGAATCGCAGCACGCCAGGCCTCCCTGTTATTAAAAAGAATACATTTGAATCAGTTCTAATGAGGTGGATAAAACTGGAGCCGATTATACAAAGTGAAGTAAGCCAGAGAGAAAAACACCAATCTAGTATACTAAAACATATGTGGAATTTAGAAATATGGTAATGATAACCCTGTATGCAAGACAGCAAAAGAGACACAGATGTATAGAACAGTCTTATGGACTCTGTGGGAGAGATGAGGGCAGGATGACATGAGAGAATGGCATTGAAACATGTATAATATCATATGTGAAATGAATCACCAGTCCAGGTTCGATGCAGGATACAGGGTGCTCGGGGCTGGTGCACTGGGATGACCCAGAGGGATGGTACAGGGAGGGAGGTGGTGGGGGGGTTCAGGATGAGAAACACGTGTACACCCGTGGTGGATTCATATTGCTATATGGCAAAACCAATACAATATTGTAAAGTAATTAGCCTACAATTAAAATAAATTTATATTAAAAAAAAAAATACTAGAGTGGGTTGCCATTTCCACTCCAGGGCATCTCCCCAACCCAGGGACTGAACCTGTATATCTTGCATCTCCTGCATTGGCAGATGATTATTTATCACTGGGCCACCTGGAGCTCAGGCATTAGCCCCAAATATAGCTCAGGATTCTCAAGAGTACCACCAGCCTCTTCAAGATAATACATTCTAGTGTAATCCCCCCGCCCCCCTTTTCATACCAGCCTGCTCCAGACAGGATTCCAACCCAGACCCACTGCATAATGGCTGTTAACTGATATCAAAGCAAGTTAAGCCCTATATGAGGTAGATAAAAAGAAATAAATTTGGTACTTCTTGCTTTTCCATATTCTTTACTTTGAGCACCCTCTGTAGCAGTGTACCTCCTGAGTAGGATTCCAGGACCTCCTCTCCTAGGTCTGGCACTTTCCAGCTATTCATCCCTTCATACCCAGAAGATGGCTTCAAGAATACAGCCTCAAGGCTTCAGGCTCTCCTCTCTGCAAGTCTGTCACAAACACTGCCTTATGGACAGTGCATGCCCCCTAAATTGCTTCAGTCACGTCCAACTCTTTGTGACCCTATGGACTGTAGCCCACCAGGCACCTCTCTCCATAGCATTCTCCAGGCAAGAATACTGAGTAGGTTGCCATGCCCTCCTCCAGGGTTATGGACAGTATCAGATCCTGAGTGTTTGCCAGCAGTTGATTTGATACATTCCTTTGTGCTGGACTAAAAGAACCCTCAGGGCCTCTTCTCCACCTCCAGGAGCCTTAATTGTAGTAGCTTTTTAAGATAACCATCCACTTTGGTGTGTCACCCACAGGAATGAGAGGAGAGGTTAAAACTCTAGACCAGGTAAGAGGTGAAGGAGCGTCAACAGGTTGAGACTGGTGCTTCTGATGAGGAGCTTGTTGAGCAGCTCACATTCTGCTACGTGTGTGGCCAAGGACTTTTTCTTCCAGTTCCCCAGAACTGGATAAAGAAGCGACTTGAGCACAGTGGGTGCAAAAAATAAAGTGATCCACTTGAGCTGTAGATTTCCTATGGTTACTTCTAAACGTCTACATTCCCGATTGTTCTCTCAGCTTTTCAACCATTTTCCCCTGGAAGGCTCTCTTTGTCTCTTCCCACACTCATTCCAGTGGTAGTTTTTCTCCACGGCTTACTCAGTCTGCAGTTACTCTCTCCCTGCCCCATTTGTGTTTTCCTTGTTCCCTTACATGCTCTAACATTAACAACAACAAAAAATCCTGCTTTTGGAATCTGTTATGTATATAATGGACATACCACTTCTGAAATATTCCCTTCAGGAAAGCAATAGAGGGAAAAAGAGTAGGAAAATTGTTCAAAGAAGATTGGATCTGTTTCTCATCTTCCTTGTGGGCAGAGGGAAGAGCACAGTCCAGGCTCTCCCTCTCTACAAAAAAAACCTGCTCACCTTGAAGGTCTGTCATCTTCTTTGATGGATTGGAGCCTAATTGTCTGTCTCAAGTCATTCAGTTCAGTATAGTTCAGTAGCTCAGTCATGTCCGACTCTTTGCGACCCCATGAATCACAGCACACCAGGCCTCCCTGTCCATCACCAACTCCCGAAGTTCACTCAAACTCATGTCCGTCGACTCAGTGATGCCATCCAGCCATCTCGTCCTCTTTCCTCACCTTCTCCTCCTGCCCCCAATCCCTCCCAGCATCAGAGTCTTTTCCAATGAGTCAACTCTTGGCACAAGGTGGCCAAAGTACTGGAGTTTCAGCTTTAGCATCATTCCTTCCAAAGAACACCCAGGACTGATCTCCTTTAGGATGGGCTGGTTGGATCTCCTTGCAGTTCAAGGGACTCTCAAGAGTCTTCTCAAACACCACAGTTCAAAAGCATCAATTCTTCAGTGCTCAGATTTCTTCACAGTCCAACTCTCACATCCATACATGACCACTGTAAAAACCATAGCCTTGACTAGAAGGACCTTTGTTGGCGAAGTAATGTCTCTGGTTTTTAATATGCTGTCTAGGTTGGTCATAACTTTCCTTCCAAGGAATAAGCGTCTTTTAATTTCATGGCTTCAGTCACCATCTGCAGTGATTTTGGAGCCCCAAAAAATAAAGTCTGACACTGTTTCCACTGTTTCCCCATGAAGTGATGGGACTGGATGCCATGATCTTCATTTTCTGAATGTTGAGCTTTAAGCCAACGTTTTCACTCTCCACTTTCACTTTCATCAAGAGGCTTTTTAGTTCCTCTTCACTTTCTGCCATAAGGGTGGTGTCATCTGCATATCTGAGGTTATTGATATTTCTCCTGGCAATCTTGATTCCAGCTTGTGCTTCTTCCAGTCCAGCGTTTCTCATGATGTACTCTACATATAAGTTAAATAAGCAGGGTGACAATATACAGTCTTGAAATACTCCTTTTCCTGTTTGGAACCAGTCTGTTGTTCCTGTCCAGTTCTAACTGTTGCTTCCTGACCAATATGCTACTGGAGATCAGTGGAGAAATAATTCCAGAAAGAATGAAGGGATGGAGCCAAAGCAAATACAGTACTGAGTTGAGGATGTGACTGGTAATAGAAGCAAGGTCCAATGCTGTAAAGAGCAATATTGCATAGGAACCTGGAATGTTAGGTCCATGAATCAAGGCAAATTGGAAGTGGTCAAACAGGAAGTGGCAAGAGTGAATGTCAACATTCTAGAAATCAGCGAACTAAAATGGACTGGAATGGGTGAATTTAATTCAGGTGACCATTATATCTACTACTGTGGGCAGGAATCCCTTAGAAGAAATGGAGTAGCCATCATGGTCAACAAAAGAGTCCAAAATGCAGTACTTGGATGCAGTCTCAAAAACAACAGAATGATCTCTGTTCGTTTCCAAGGCAAACCATTCAATATCACAGTAATCCAAGTCTATGCCCCAACCAGTAATACTGAAGAAGCTGAAGTTGAACGGTTCTATGAAGACCTACAAGACCTTTTAGAACTAGCACCCAAAAAGATGTCCTTTTCATTACAGGGGTCTGGAATGCAAAAGTAGGAAGTCAAGAAACACCTGGAATAACAGGCAAACTTGGCCTTGGAGTATGGAATGAAGCAGGTCAAAGGCTAATAGAGTTTTGCCAAGAGAATACACTGGTCATAGCAAGCACCTTCTTTCAACAACACAAGAGAAGATGCTACACATGGACATCACCAGATGGTCAACACCGAAATCAGATTGATTATAATCTTTGCAGCCAAAGATGGAGAAGCTCTGTACAGTCAGCAAAAAACAGGACTAGGAGCTGAGTGTGGCTCAGATCATGAGCTTCTTATTGCCAAATTCAGACTTAAATTGAAGAAAGTAGGGAAAACCACTGGACCATTCAGGTATGACCTAAATCAAATCCCTTATGATTATACAGTGGAAGTGAGAAATAGATTTAAGGGACTAGATCTGATAGATAGAGAGCCTGATGAACTATGGAATGAGGTTCGTGACATTGTAGAGGAGACAGGGATCCAGACCATCCCCATGGAAAAGAAATGCAAAAAGCAAGATGGCTGTCTGGAGAGGCCTTACAAATAGCTGTGAAAAGAAAAGAAGCAAAAGCAAAGGAGAAAAGAAGCAAAAGCAAAGGAGAAAAGGAAAGATATTAGCATTTCAATATAGAGTTCCAAAGAATAACAAGGAGAGATAAGAAAATCTTCCTCAGTGATCAGTGCAAAAAAATAGAGGAAAACAGCAGAATCGGGAAGACAAGAGATGTCTTCAAGAAAATTAGAGATATCAAGGGAACATTTCATGCAAAGATGGGCTCAATAAAGGACAGAAATGGTATGGACCTAACAGAAGCAGAAGATATTAAGAGGAAGTGGCAAGAATACACGGAAGAACTGTCCAAAAAATCTTCATGACCGAGATAATCACGATGGTGTGATCACTCACCTAGAGCCAGACATCCTGGAATGTGAAATCAAGTGGGCCTTAGAAAGTATCACTATGAACAAAGCTAGTGGAGGTGATGGAATTCCAGTGGAGCTGTTTCAAATCCTGGAGGATGATGCTATGAAAGTGCTGCACTCAATATGCCAGCAAATTTGGAAAACTCAGCAGTGGCCACAGGACTGGAAAAGGTCAGTTTTCATTCCAATCCCAAAGAAAGGCAATGCGAAAGAATGCTCAAACTACCGCACAGTTGCACTCCTCTCAAGTCATTAGGCTATTAGATTGTTAGTTTACCTTTTATTTGTGCTCTTCTCTGTTAATATTATCATTATTAATATCAATCATAAGAAAAACAATGAAATTACCTATATTCTTTGTTATTATAACCTCCTCTAATCCTGAATTAGCATTAACTTTTTGCTGTCATGAAAATAGGGTAGTGTAAAATATCAATATATTAAAAGATGAAGAAAGCTATTGCATCTTTTAATTATGCATTCAGTGGGTATTTTGACAGAAGACAAACGTAAGAATTTGTATAAAATTAATTGATTCCAGTATAACTTTTCACACAAACCAAATGAAATGTATTTCAGCTTTCTAAATGAAACAAAACCTCTTTGAGGTTTGAATAATAAACTATGCGTGGTGTGATTGTAAGATTGTATCTCAACTTTTCTAGAAAGCATAAAAAAACGCAACTGCATTTTTTTACCACAGTAACATTACGATCACTTGGTCTGTTGAAATTACAAGTCAAGAAAAAGCCTTTTGTCTCTGCGTATAGATGAACTCTGTGGAATGGCACTGTATTTTTTCAAGCTGTTGAAGATGGGCTTGTTGCTAAACAGATACAGGTTAATATTTAGTGAAGTTTAGTTAGTGTGATAATGAGGGCCCAAGGGGGAATTTTCCAAGACAGTTGGGTTTTAAATACACAACGTGAACTTAGCTGGGAAGAAGCATAGACATTAAAAGAAAAAAAAAAAATAGGAGCTAGCACAGTGTTCTGACAGCACAGTGGTGAAAGGTAGCAAGAAATGAAAAGTGAATGCAAATGTGAACCAATTCAACCCAGAGTGCCAAAGCAGTACTCAAATTTCTCTAATTAGGGTTCAAATAAAAAGGTAAGGAATCACTTATTTTTTAGAAACATAATGACTATGAAAACATAAATAATTTCTGGTGGAGAAAAACCCATGAGCTCTATTCTGACTTGTAGCTTAAAAGTCTGCTTTTTGTTTTGTGCCATTTGGATAACAGCTACCATTACTGATAAGTGAATTTAATGTGCTGTCTTGTTTGATCTTATTGAATGATAGACATTTTACATGAGGATGCAGAAGTTTGGGGAGGTTAAGTAAGCTGTGCTGCGGCTTAGGAGGTGAAAGTGAAAGTGAAGTCGCTCAGTTGTGTCTGACCCTTCGCACGAGCCCATGAACTGCAGCCTATCAGGCTCCTCTGCCCATGGGATTCTCCAGGCAAGAGTACTGGAGTGGGGTGCCATCGCCTTCTCTGAAAGAACATATAGACCCACGCAAAACTCGGTAGTACAACCAGGACTCAAACCAGAGCACTTGCCCTTCTCCACGGTCCTGTGCTGCCCCTTGTAGTGGCAGTTTGCAGGCAGTGAGACGGGCACAGCCTTTCAACCTGCAAACAGATGTGTACAATACTTGGTGAGCTCACTCGTGAAAAATTAAACCAAAGCTAAAATATGAGAGCATTAAGGTTTAAGAAAACCTAAACAAAGCCAGTGGAATTCACAGTCTGAGTTTTTGTCTCATTTCTTTGATAGGTAATGAAATATGGTTGTACTTGGGAGCCTCTCAGAAAAGTGGAGACATTCATGGGAAGAAATATGCAAAACACGATAATCCTTTGGACTGTTGTTCTTATAAAATATAGCTGTCTCTTTCAGACAGCAACAACAATTAGTCATGACTTAAACATTCTTTTTAAGATATATCAGAGTCCATTTAAAGTTCTAAAATGTAATACTCAGCACAGAAATAGAGTAACAGATGTTATAACCAAATTAAGTATTCTTTCCAGACATCTTTTATTGACATTAGAGTGGTACAGAGGCACATTAAAGCCTTTGAATAAAGTGCTACACTCTCAACCTGAGGGTTTCGTGGAAAATAACTTCTGAAACTGATGTTTCAGTTTCAACTGCTTGTAGACGTGCTGAATTGCTTCAGTTGTGTCCGACTCTTTGCAACCCCGTGGACTGAGGCCATCAGGCTCGTCTAGACATGGAATCCTCCAGGCAAGAATATTGGAGTGGGCTGCCATGACCTTCTCCAGGGGATCTTCCCAACCCAGGGATGGAACCCAGGTCTCTTAAATCTCCTGCACTGGCAGGCAGATTCTTTACCACTAGCTTGCCACCTGGGAAGCCCTCAATTTCAACTATTCGATTCAAATTGATGTTTCTAACAAGTGGCTTTCTAGTTAATGAATATGGTTACAGATACTTTAATTCTTTCTTAATGCCTTCTTTCTACTCTGTTCTAATTTATCACTTTTCTGCAATTATTTGCCTGTTGTCTCCCTCCCTCACTAGACTGTGAGCCACTCAAGTGCAGGCCCTGTGCGGGAACCTTCTTTGTGTACCCAGGTCTTGATAATGCCTGGTAACAAGTAGACACTGAAATTTTTACTTTTTAAAACACATAACATAGAAGAGTTTTTCAGCCAGCACTGTTGATGTTTTGGGTCATACAATTCTTATTGGGGGTGAGTGCTGCAGCATACATTGTAGGATCTATAACAGCATTCCTCACATCTACTCACTAGATGCCAGTGGTCCCCACCCACCTACCCAAAATATCTCCGAAAGTTTCCAAAATGTCTTCTGAGGGGGACAGGGAATCACCCGCAATTGAAAACCAGACAGACAAGAATGCACACTCATGCACAGATGAAAACATGAAGCTTTTAATATATTAATTTTTTTTTAATTTCTTTAATTAGGCAACAAGTACACAGCATACAAGAATCTAAAGTATGAAAGGATATATAATAAAAGGTAAATTCCTCTCCCTCTTCCATCTCCCAATCAGTTTTTGTATATTATTCTAGACCTGAAATATCCAACAGATGCCACTGACTACATGTGATTGTTGTGAACTTAAGCTGTGGCCTGTTCTGAGATGTGCTAAGCATAAAATCTGTGATGGATTTTGAAGACTAAAAAAGTATAAAATATATCATTAATAATTGTTTTACATTTACATGTTAGAATGACAATATCTTGGATACACTATGTAAAATAAAATATATAATTAAAATTAATTTCACCTTTAATAAAAGCCATTTTACTACAGCTAGTAGGAAATTTTAAATTACATATATGACTTACATTATATTTTTGTTGTATGGTACTTTAAAATAAATTTTCTATGGAGTTATAAACATATAGATATGCATATATAATGATAAACTTTAACATGTATGCATTGTTTTATTTTATACTTAGCATAAAAATTGCATATGGTACTTAGTAAATACTTAATAGATACTCACTGATTGAATCAATAAATAAATGAGTGATTATATGTATACATATACAATTGACCCTTGAACACCTTGGAGGTTAAGTCCAAAATCTGTGTATATTTTATAATTGACCCTCCAAATAGGCTTGCTATTCCTCTGAATCCGAAGTCCCATATCCCCTCATTCAACCAGCCTTAGATAGTGTAGCACTGTAGTATTAACTGTTAAAAAAATTCTCATATAAGTGGACCCAAACAATTCAAATCCATATTACTTCCACATACTTCATTTTATTCAAATGATAGAAATATTTTATTATGATCTTCATTTACTTCATCTGTAAAATGGGCATAATAACAACACTGTTGTGAAAATTAAGTATTTATATAAGAACGTAGAACAGTACCCATCAGATTACTATAATCACGTATCATTACCCTTTCCTTCTTTGTTATCATTATTGTTTTTGTTGTTACTATTATTTTAAGTAACTATTTTAAAGAGGAGGAAACCAAATATCAGGGAGGATAATGCCCCTAGGTTACATAGCTGGCAACTTGCCTGGTCGAAACTGGAACTTTGTGCTTTGACTTACAAATTCATGCACTCATCTCCATCTCAGGATGCCTCATTATAGTCACTTAAAAACACAAAGAAATGCAAATCAAGACCACAATGAGGTACCATTTCACACCAGTCAGGATGGCTTTGATCCAAAAGTCTACAAGCAATAAATGCTGGAGAGGATGTGGAGAAAAGGGAACCCTCTTACACTGCTGGTGGGAATGCAAACTAGTCCAGCCACTATGAAAAACAGTGTGGAGAGTCCTTAAAAAATTGCAAATAGAACTGCCTTATGACCCAGCAATCCCCCTGCTGGGCATACACACCGAGGAAACCAGAATTGAAAGAGACACATGTATCCCAATGTTCACTGCAGCACTGTTTATAATAGCCAGGACATGGAGACAACCTAGATGTCCATCAGCAGATGAGTGGATAAGAAAGCTGTGGTACATATACACAATGGAGTATTACTCAGCCCTTAAAAGAATAAAATTGACTCAGTTCTAATGAGATGGATGAAACTGGAGCCAATTATACAGAGTGAAGTAAGCCAGAAAGAAAAACACCAATACAGTATACTGACACATATATATGGAATTTAGAAAAATAGTGATGATGACCCTCTATGTGAGACAGCAAAAGAGACTCAGAGGTATAGAACGGACTTTTGGACTCTGAGGGAGAGGGAGAGGGTGGGATGATTTGGGAGAATGGCATTGAAACATGTATACTATCATGTAAGAAACGAAGCGCCAGTCTATGTTCAATACAGGATACAGGATGCTTGGGGCTGGTGCACGGGATGATCCAGGGAGATGATATGGGGTGGGAGGTGGGAGGGCTTCAGCATTGGGAGATCGTGTACACCTGTGGCTGATTCATGTCAATGTATGGCAAAACAAATACAGTATTGTAATGTAGAATAAAGTATTAAAAAAATAAATATCAAGAGATGAATGGAAATAAATAAATAAATAATTCTGAAATGCTCAGGTATGCTAACCAATACAAAGATGAAGACCATACCATACACTCTATTTCACAAACTGGGAGAACTCTGAGACTAGCTGCATTATATATTAGATCAAAACAATCAAACATAAGAACATAAAAATCTGGAAAACATTTATAATATTTAATAAAATATTACTAAGCTAAACACACACACACACACAAAAAGAAAGCATGCAGTGCCTAGATCCTGTTTTTAAATTCCATTACCTTGTATCCAGTATTCTTGCCTGGAGAATCCCATGGACAGAGTAGCCTGGCGGGCTATCATCCACATGACTGAAGTAAACAGGCACCTTATAAAAGGTACCAGGACTTCCCAGGTGGCACTAATGATAAACAACCCACCTGCCAATGCAGGAGACGTAGGAGACGTGGGTTCAGTCCCTGGGTTGGTGAGATCCCCTGGAGAAGAAAATGACAACCCACTCCAGTATTCTCAGCTGGAAAATTCCATGGACAAAGACGCCCCATGGGCTACAGTCCACTGGGCCACAAAGAGTCAGACCCAACTAATCGAAAGAACACACACACATAAAAGGGACCAAGGTCCTTGGAATACTGTCTGTCTCCACGTCAGGATTAGGAAGGTGCAAGCCTGAAATATTTTGATATCCCAGTCAGGAAGTGCTCCAAAACTGGATATGCAGAAGCTTTCTGTACCTTTCTGAAACTTTCAGGTAAATTTCTAGTAATTTCAATTATTTCAAAATATAAGGTCTAAAAAATAGTAAAAGCAATGGGGAAATTTAGTTAGGAATGTCAAAACACATATCTATGTAATTTATGGGTTAAAGAAGTTATAGCGGAAGTTGATATTTAGGATTGAATGAAATGAATTTACTTATCCAAATTTGTGGGATAAAGCCATGATGGCAGTTGGAAGGAATTACAAAACTTTTAAAACTTATGTTAAAAATAGCATAAATATAATGGGACAAGTGGATATTACATACCTCTGAATGTGATACATTTAAGCAAGACATTATATCATCTTTTTAGTATTTTTGTCAAAAATATTTCAATTGCTTCTAATTGTGAGGAAGCAGTCAGACACACTAAAATTGTAGACATTCTACAAAACACCTGGCCTAGATGCTTAAAAATGATGGTCATGAAAGTGAAAGAAAACCCAGAACCCTCTTTTAGGTTAAAAACAAAAACAAAAACTACCTTTTTTTTTTACCTAGAGTAAAAGAGGCTAGGGTAACCTATCACCTAAATGCAATGCTTGATCCTTGTTTGGGTCTTGAATTAAACCAAAGAAATGAAAAGCTATAAACATTATTCAGACAATTGGGGAAATTTGAATATAATATTACTGCTGCTGCTGCTGCTAAGTCGCTTCAGTCATGTCCGACTCTGTGCAACTCCACAGACAGCAGCCCACCAGGCTCCCCGTCCCTGGGATACATAGTATTACATTTCTTGATTGTGGTAATGGTATTATGTTTGTGTAGAAGAGTGTTTTTATTCTGTAAGGGTGACATATGACATCAGCAATGATATAGATAAAAAGATGATAGAACAATGTGACAGATGTTAGCACTTGGACTAGAGGATGAAACTGAAACTGAAGTCGCTCAGTCGTGTCCGACTCTTTGCGATCCCATGGACTGTAACCTACCAGGCTCCTCAGTCCATGGAATTTTCCACCCAAGAGTACTGGAGTGGGGTGCCACTAGAGAATGAGTACTCTGATTTTTTTGTTTCTTTAGTGACTCAGTCGTGTCTGACTCTTGCGAGCCTATAGACTATATAGTCCACAAAGCTCCTCTCTCCATGGGATTTTCCAGGCAAGAATACTGAAGCTGGTTACCGTCTCCTTCTTCAGGGGATCTTCCAGGCTCAGGAACTGATCCTTCATCTCCTGCACCGCAGGTGGATTTGTTCCCACTGAGCCACCTGGGAAGCCCTGATTTGCTGTACTGTGCTTAGTCACTCGGTCGTGTACGACTGTCTGTGACCCCATGGACTGTGGCCCGCCAGGCTCCTCTGTCCATGGGATTCTCCAGGCAAGAGTACTGGGGTGGCTGTCATGCCCTCCTCTAGGGGATCTTTCCAACCCACAGATCAAACCCAGGTCTCCTTCATTGCAGGCAGATTCTTTACCATCTGAGCCACAAGGGAGGGTCCAAAGCCCTGAGAGTTGGGTCTTAGTTATACTGTGAGTTTTTTTTTAATTTTTTTCATTATCTCAAGCTTTGAAATTTAACAAACATTTGTTAAGCTCTATGTGCTGAGAGTATAAAGGTAAATAAACAAGGCTCTCTTCCCCAGGAAATCCCAGTTTTATGGAAGAGTTAACATGATCATTGCTGCAGTACCTGCTGGTAGTATAGATGTCAAAAAAAAATACACAGAAAATAAGGAGGAAATTTTGTTAACAAAAGTTATTATCACTATAAAAACTCAAGAATAAAGAAAAACTTGGAAAATTAAATTCTTATATGTCATCGCCCAGAGGTAATTCTGTCAACATTTTGCTGATTTGATTTCCTTTCAATGCTTACTGTGCATTTTCCCGTTCTTCATTTCTCACTGTCACTCTCACACTCTCTATTTCCAGTGGAGGATGGAAATACTAAATTGAAGTCACATTGTATTTTCAGTTTTGTTCTCTGACTCCTCCACTCATTATATCATTGTAGAATCTTTTCTGTGCCATTGAAAATTTCTTTGAAATGTCCATTTTAATGGCTTCATAGTATTCAGTTACATTGTTGAAGATTTTGACCATTTCCAAATATTGTCTATTGTAAATAATTATAATTAGGAAATAATTCAAAGAAGAAGAGTCTGAATGTCAAAGGAAAATGCTACTGTTAGTTTGAAAATGGGTGAAATTTAATGTACTCCTTTCATTTATAATGTAGCATGTAATCCTTATCTAATTTTCCAGTTTATAATCCTTATCTATTTTCTAGTTTATAATACTGCTATATTCAGGTCAGTCATTCAGTTGTGTCTGACCCTTTTCGACCCCATGGACTGCAGCACGCCAGGCCTCCCTGTCCATCACCAAATCCCAGAGCTTGCTCAAACTCATGTCCATTGAGTTGGTGATGCCATCCAACCATCTCATCCTCTGTCATCCCCTTCTCCTCCTGCCTTCAATCTTTCCCAGTATCAGGGTCTTTTCAGATGAGTCAGTTCTTTGCATCAGGTGGCCAAAGTATTGGACCTTCAGCTTTAGCATCAGTCCTTCTAATGAATATTCAGGACTGATTTCCTTTAGGATGGATTGGTTGGATCTCCTTGCAGTCCAAGCGACTCTCAAGAGTCTTCTCCAACACCACAGTTCAAAAGCATCAGTTCTTTAGGGCTCAGTTTTCTTTGTACTCCAACTCTCACATCCATACATGACTACTGGAAAAACCATAGTTTTGACTAGATGGACTTTTGTTGGCAAAGTAATGTCTCTGTTTTTTAATATGCTGTCTAGGTTGGTCATAACTTTTCTTCCAAGGAGCATGTGTCTTTTAATTTCATGGCTGCAGTCACCATCTGCAGTGATTTTGAAGCCCAAAAATTAAAGTCTCTCACTGTTTCCATTGTTTCCCCATCTATTATCTACTAGTGGCATTTTATACTGAAATAACAATAAAACGTAATGTAAGCTTATCTATTAATATTATAATTAATGTAAGCTTATATGTTAATATTGGGGCTTCCCTGGTGGCTTAGACAGTGAGGAATCTGCCTGTAATGAGGGAGACTCTCTGGATCAGAAAGATCCCTGAAGAAGGAAGTGGCAACCCACTGCAATACTCTTGCCTGAAGAATTCCATGGACAGAGGAGCCTGGCAGGCTACAGTCCATGGGGTCACAAAGAGGGAACACAACTGAGCGACTAACATTTTTATCTTTTTACATATTAATATGAAATATTTGTTAAAAATATAGTTCTTCACTTGATATTTCAACTCCCAAAAGGAAATTTTTTAATGTAACAATGCATTTCAAGGGAAACATTTTTAAACATTCGCAACTTATTAGAAATAATTTGCTGTATTTAAAATTTTTCTCCCTCTGACCTTTACCCCTCAAACTTCTCTACTATGGGTTTTATCCCTTTAAATGAAAATGTCTTGTGCATTTATGTAAGTTTATTTGAAAGATAAATTACCTGAAAGATTTAACAGTTAAATTCACCCATCCTTTTGGGAAAAAGATGGAGTGTTGTTTGGAGAAGTTTAGAGAAGGAAGCCACGCATATGCACCATTCACGGGGAATAACAATTGATGACACTTTCTTATAGGATGATATAGCAATACCCATTAAAAATTTAAATATGGATAATCATGTTGCTGGGGCTTCCCCAGTGGCTCATGGGTAAAGAATCCACCTGTCAGTGCAGATGTGGCAAGAGTCACAGATTTGGTCCCTGGGTCAGGAAGATTCCCATGGAGAAGGGAATGGCAGCCCACTCCAGTATTCTTGCCTGGAAAATCCCATGGACAGAGGAGCCTGGCAGTGTACAGTCTGTGGGGTCACAGAGATTCGGACATGACTTGGCAATTGAACAACAACGATGATAGCCTTGTTGCTGTGGGCTGAAAGTTTATGTTCAGTCGTTTATATACTGAAGCCCTAGCCCTCAAAGGTGATGTCATTAGTAGGGGAGTCTTTCAGGGTTGATGAGGTTATGAGAATGGAGCCCTCCTGGATGGAATAAGTGTGTTTACATCGAGTTGGCCAAGAGATTCGTTCGAGTTTTTTCCATAAAGAAGAAATCTCACCGAGCCCCCCAGCCCCTTGTGCTACAGCGGGATACAGTGAGTTCTGCAGTCAGAGAGAGTTCTCACGCTGATCTTGGACTTCTAGCCTCCAGAACTGTAATAAATTTCTGCTGTCTATAAGCCACCCAGTCTGTGGTATTTTATTATAGCATCCTGAACAAAGTAAGATACATGTTCTTATTCTTAACATTTTCAAAATGCATACAGCAAACTTTTAAGTGTCCTCGGGAGACGAAGAATAAGATGGATAATGAAAACATTAAATTCCCCTGATTTACACACAAGCTTCAGTCCCCTGCATCATTAAAGATTTTACTAAATCTTCTAAGAAATGGCAAAATGATGGATCACAGTGTGATCCCCTGCTTTACTCTATCCCCAAACTGCTCGTAATAGACATGCTGATTAGTGAAATGGCTAAACAGTTAGCAGCAGTGAGACAGAGTGGAAACAAAATGCTTGCATAATCCCCTAAGAGGACAATCAGTCACTAAATAATTAAGGTTGACTATGGAGTAGATGTAAATTATGTTTAACAAATCCCTTCTGCTCAGCCCTTTCATTATATCATGCAAAATGGATTATGGTGGAGGAGGTGCTAGAGTTTCAATGGGGATTCTAAATGAATTAAATAGTCTAAATACAGAGAAGAGAAAAAAGATAATTAAAAAGTTACCAAGTGGTTGGCCAGTACTGAAGTCACCACTCCTCTTGAGAGACTCCCTTTATGTTATCTTTATTCCTATAGAGAAATGGTAACAAATCAAGTTGACTAGCTACATTCACGGAACATATTTATAATCACACAAGTGTCCTTAGGTAAATCAAAGCTTTTTACCTCATAGAGTCACAACTCACTATTTTATTAATGAGCAGGGCTTTCTATTGGATATTTACAGCTAGTCCTCCTGTTTTGAATCTCTGAAGACATGAAATGTGTATTTTAGCCTGGGCTTCGCTGGTGGCTCATTGGTAAACTATCCACCTGCCAGTGCAGGAGACACAGGTTTGATCCCTGGGTCGGGAAGATCCCGTGGAGGAGGGCATGGCAACCCACTCCAGTATTCTTGCCTGGAAAATCCCATGGGCAGAAGAACCAGGCAGGCTATAGTCCATGGGATCACAGAGTCAGACGTAACCAGCGATTAAACAACAGTAGTTACCTGCTACAGTTCCTAAAATTTTTACTTTAAATATATCCAAAATATTACATATGTATGTGTGTGTGAGAGAGAGAGAGAAAGAGGAAAATTGTGACAGTCCCGGAGTGGGTCAGGAAGTTGGAAAAGTAAACTTACCTCAACTTCTAAGGTCTATTTCCTCTAACATATGATGGTTGTTTATGTTCACGATCCTAAAGTTTATGAGAAGAAATCAACATTGTCCTTTTGATGTTACTTTTTATATCAGGATTCATGTCTCATGTTTAAATCCAATTACCAAGTTAGGTAAAATTTATTTTATAGATAACATAGTGTCTGAAAGCATTTCATCTTCTCATTAAATTATTATGTATTTTAATTTATAATTTTAGTTGTTATTTTTAAATGGAATTCCTTGATGTAAAGTGTTAATTTTTGGAGTACAATATTTTTCTTAGCAATCAATTATTGCTATCTTTCCTTTTCCTTTAACAGACTCAACTTAAAAATTTCACAAAATTTATTGAGAGCCAACTACTCATCTTGCCTAGAGTAGGGAAAATGTCATGTAGTTCAGTTCTAGAAGCTCTTCTATAAAGTGGAAATCCCTCTGTGATGACCTGGAGGGGTGCGATGAAGTGGGATGAAAGGCAGGCTCAACAAGGAGAGGATACATGTATACTTACAGCTGATTCACTTTGTTGTGTGGCAGAAACCAACGCAACATTGTAAAGCAATTATCCTCCAATTAAAAATAACTTAGGGACTTCCCTGGTGGTCCAGTGGTTAGACGTGCAGCTTCCAACGCACAGGACACACTCCCATCCCTGGTCAGGGAACCAGGATCCCACACATCATGGGGCAACCGAGCCCAAGAGCTGCAGCTAGAGAAAGCCCTAGTGCTTTTTCTGCAACAAAGTCCCAGCACAGCCAAAAACTTTAACTTAATTAAAATAAATAAAAATATATTGTAGAAACAGAAGAAGATATATCTTCTCCTAAGAAAAGTAAAGTGGAAATCTATAAAGGAATCTCCATGCTCAAACAGGGGGTTACAATTTTATAACTTAAGTAATATCAAAGAACTTAACATTTTAAAAAGTAAAGAAAAATATGAACATCCAACAATTATAAACATGTTAAACTAGTAAAATTGAACTCTAAATTATGGAATTATAGAATTGATTGTCGGAAGGGACTTTATCAGTTTATCTAATTTAATCCCCTTGTTTTGTAAATGACAAAACTGAGGTACAAACAAGTTAAACAATTCTTTCCAAAGTGAAAGTCGCTCAGGTGTGTCTGACTCTTTGTGACCCCATGGACTATACACAGCCCATGCAATTCTCCAGGCCAAAATACTGGAGTGGGTAGCTCTTCTCCAGGGGATCTTCCCAACCCAGGGATCAAACTCAAGTCTCCCGCATTGCAGGTGGATTCTTTACCAGCAGCTGAGCCAGCAGGGAAACTCTTCTTCCCAAAGCTATACAAATTAAATAGTAGCAAAGATGAAGCTAGAAACTAAGACTTCCAGTTTAGTGCCACGTACTGACTACCTGATATGAGTAGTGTATAATTTATATCCCCCAAAACTTTAACCTCAAAAACAAACAATAATAAATAATACATAAGTAAGTAGATGCTGATATATTATAAAGATACCATGTAAAACATGGTTATTTACCTAATAACTATGTTAAACCAACTGTGTTAAAATAAAATATTTTAGACCACAATGATTTAGGTTATGGCCATCTTAAAATTTAAAACTACTTTATAAATTTCTTGTCTTTCAGTAATCTTCTAGGAGCAAGAAGTAAGGAATTTTTAACCAATCACTCATTTTCAAAATAATAGCCTTTGTAACACATTAGAGCAGTCAGTAATACTTACTGAACATTTTTTACTGTTGGGCCAGGGACTATTTATTCTAGGCCATGGGGATGCAGTGGTTAAACAAGACAACAAAAATATCTGTTCTTACAGAGTTTATATTCTGAGGAATGTGCATGCGCAAGTATGCACATATGCATACATGCATGTGCAAGCATGTGTGGTGAGAGGCAGACAAAAAAACAAAACCAAAAATATAGAGTGATAAGGGCTGTGAAGAAAAATGATGCTGTGATAGAAAGTAGCTATAGGCTACTTTAGATTGGATGGTCAGTAAAGGTGTCCAGAGGAACTGAGTCCTAAAGGAAATAAAGGGCGAGTCAGGAAATGTCCCAAGCCACAAAACCAGACACTATTGTAAGGGATTTAAATTGGAGATAAGGTTGGCACACTAGAGAAACCATAAAAGAAGGAAAATAATAAATATAAGAGCAGAGATAAAATAGAGGCCAGAAAAACAATGGAGAAAATAAATAAAGCCAAAGCTGGATCTTCAAAAAGAACAAAATTGACAGATCGAGTTGGTGATGGACAGGGACGCCTGGCATGCTGCGATTCATGGGGTCGCAAAGAGTTGGACACGACTGAGTGAACTGAACTGAAGCTAGGTTGACAATGGAAAAAAAGAGACAGAAAATACATAACCAATGTAAATAAAAATGGGATCGTTATTACCAATTATGTAGGAATAAAAAGATTATGAGTGTGCTATGAACAATTATATACCAGCAAATTAGATGACTTAGCTGAAGTGGATAAACTCCATTTATTTAGAAACACAAAACCTACCAAGGTTGAAACCTGAGAACTAACTAGAGATGAGATTGAATCAGTAATCAAAAATCTGACAAAGCAAGCCCTGGACCGTGGCTTCACTACCAAACATTTAAAGATGAACTAACACCTCTCCTTCTCAAACTCTTCCAAGAAAGTGAAAAGCATGGAACACTTTCTGATTCAATCTATGAGGTTAGAATTACCAAATCCAAAGACCAGCAAGAAAGGAAACTACAGATCGATATCCTTTATGGGTATTGATGCAAAAATCCTCAATAAGATATGAGCAAATAGAATTCAGCAGCATGTGATAAAGATTAAACATGATGACCAAGTGGGGTTTATTCCTAGAATGTAAGGATAGTTCAACATACGAAAATGAATTAATAATTAATCAATGTTCACCACATTGGGCTTCTCAAGTGGCACTAGTGGTAAAGAACCCACCTGCCAATGCGGGTTTCATTCTTGGATCAGGAAGATTCCCTGGAGGAGGACATAGTAACTCACTCCAGTATTCTTGCCTGGAGAATCCAATGGACAGAAGAGCCTGGCAGGCTATGGCCTATAGGGTTGTAAAGAGTCAGACACGACTGAAGTAACATATCACAGACACATGCCCAGACACCTCTCTAACAGAAACACACACACACACACGATTAATTTCCTTCAAGAACTTTGCATTCACAGCTTGGCTAAGTGGTCAGTGCAAGAGGATTCACTTTTGGCCTGTCTTGGCTTTCTACTTGCCTTCCATACTACACTTAATCATTTCTAGCTTTTACTTTTTTTTTAACATTTATTTATTTACCTGCATCAGTTCTTAGTTGTGGCATGCAGGACCTTTCTTTGGGGTGCAGGCTTCTCTTTAATTCCTGCAGTCAGACTTAGTTGCCTCGAAGTATGTGGGCTCTTAATTCTCGGACCAGGGACCAAACCTGTGTCTCCTGCATTGGAAGGCACATTCTTAATCACTGGATCATTAGGGAAATCCCTTGATTTGTTTTTTAGTGTTTTATTTGTGTTTAAAGATGATACATATTTTATTATACACCCATATATACACATACATTACTCATTCATTTCTTCTACATTTAGTACAATTTTTTTTGCTATTACAGAAAATAATCTTGTATACATCCTGAACGTGTCTCCTTGTACATGCTGGTGATAATTTCTTCAGAGTATATATCTAGAAGTGAAATTCCTGGGAAGCAGTGTATGTGCATCTTTAATTATACTAAACATTGCCAGATGCTCTCTAAAATGATTATACAAAGTTATACTCCCACCAGCTGTACTTGAGAGTTTGTGTTCCTATGTGCTTGACATTCTTGGTATTGCCAGAATTTTCTTCTCTGTTAATCTTACAGGTTCACAGTGGAACCACCTTATTTTTCCCCCTTTTTTATTGACACATAGTTGATGTGCAACATTGTGCAAAACTCAGCAGAGTGACTCAGTTTTACACATATATACATTCTCTCTCTCTCTCTCTCTCTTTTTTTTTTTTTTGTAACCAAAGCTTTAATCCCAAGGATTCTTACAAAACATATTACAAATGACAGCATGAAAAAGAATGTTGCACTAACTCAGTTCAGCTCTCCAATGTACCCTTAAACTGGCAGGACATTTGGTATTTTGAGTAGTCTCAAATTTCCAAATAAGAATGTTACAAAGAGCTATGTATTCTTATACAGCAATCACAGAAGAAACTTACAACCTAAAGCAAAGGTAAACTAACTTCTTTGAAACTTCTCAGATTCTACACCAACTGCACAACCTTTTGTCCAGTGTGAAGACTAGTGGAATTTTTAAACCTCTAATCTCGTTTAAGGGTGCAGCTTTAATTTTTCCAGCTTTTGAGTTCAGTGCTGCTGCTGCTAAGTCACTTCAGTCGTGTCCAGCTCTGTGCGACCCTGTAGACTGCAGCCTACCAGGCTCCTCTGTCCATGGGATTTTCCAGGCAAGAAACCCACTGGAGTGGGTTGCCATTGCCTTCAGCAGCTTTTAAAAACCACTTAACTACAGCGTACTGTATCCCAGTATGTTGAAAAAAATCTTCCAATTTTTGCCAGTTTTTGTTTCCATAATGTTAAACATCGACTTTACCTGGACAGGAATTAGAGGTTTATTATCAGCCTGTGCAAGACTAAAATTCAAAGCAAATTAAATTTTGTTTAAGGGAACATTTTAAAGTAACAATTTTTGATACTACATGCCTCATATGATCCATTTCAAACCATAGCGAATTACACCTTTGTGTGTCACTGTTCCAACAGACAGACAAATGTGAACGGCTAAAACATTTTAAAAATGCACCAAGCTTATGCAGTCTCAAACAAAACTTGAATTTTCTGTACTTACCCCTGTCAAATGAAGTTATTTCCTGTACACCACTCCTCTTGCAAACTGATCTTCTATTTCCTTTCATTTGACCTAGATCTGCTGTGAGACCTAGAGAAAGATCAGGATGGCTTTGTAACTTCTCTCCCGGATCAGTGATCTCTCTCTTCTCCTATCTCTAGAAAGGACCTGCTCCGGCTGCGGAAGAAGCTTCTCCATCTTGGAGATCTGCGTGGAGGTGGAGGACTCCGCCTCCGATGATCATCTCAAGGGGGCGACCGCAAGAAGGAGGCGCGCCACGATTTCCACTTCCCTTTTCACCGTTGGATAGTTCCACTCTTCTCGGCAGCCACTCAGTGTTCTCTCCGTCTAGCTCTGGGACAGCATCAGCCACCTCTGGGGGATCTTCAGATTCCACAAAAGCAAAGCCAGGACGGTTTCTAGCAACCCACACGCTTCGGAGTGGTCCATAATAGCCAAAAGCTCGTTCCAATTCAGTCTTGTTACCATTGTTTCCAAGATTATCTACATAAAATTTACAGTCCAGTGGACAGGAATCACGATGCATTTCGAGATCTTAGGTTAGAAATGCAGAGGTTTAAATCCACAGAACTTAAGCTAGGTCTTCCCGGTCCGCTCCCGCCCGCGTTCCCAGATGCGCCCGCACACCTGACGTCCATGGAATAGCCTACACTGTCTTTTTAAAACATTCTTTTCCATTATGGATTATCCCAGGAGACTGGATATAGCTCCCTGTAGTGCACCGTAGGACCTTGGTGTTTATCCCCAAATTCCCAGACCAACTCTCTCCCTTTTCTCCTCTCCCTTGACAAGCACAAGTCTGATCTCCCTGCCTGTGAGTCTGTTTCTGTTTTGTAGACAGATTCATTTGTGCCGCATTTTAGGTTCCACCTATAAGTGATATCATATGGTCTTTGTCTCTCTCTTTCTGGCTTACTTCACTTAGTATGATAATCTCTAGTTGAATCCATGTTGTTGCAAACGGCATTGTTTTCTTCCTTTCTTCCTTTTTCATTTTATGGCTCAGCAGTTGTAACTATGTGCCACATCTTCTTTATCCATTCATCTGTCATTGGACATTTTGGTTGTTTTCATGGTTTGGCTACTATGAATAATGCTGCTATCTTTTTGAATTATAGTTTTGTCTGGATATATGCCACAGTATCTTTGAAACACAGTAAAGCAAAGTGCAATGAAACAACATATGTCTGTACCAAGAATAACCTCATTAACACTTTCGAGAACATAGTGAGATTTTACTAATTCAGACAATAGTAACATCATAATTCATACATTGAAATTAAATTTACATTGATAATACATATTTTTCGGCATTCTTTGGCATTGCCTTTCTTTGGGTAATGACTTTGAGTAAACTCTGGGAGTTTGCGATGGACAGGGATGCCTGGCATGCTGCAGTCCATGCCAGGTCACAACTGAGCAACTGAACTGAACTGAACATATTTTTTACAAAAGACCATACTTTAGAAACTAAACATATAAACCTGGCTCCAAAGACCATTATAAAATATTTACCTTTACAACCACCTCTAGGTTCAGCATTCAGTCGTGTCTGACTCTTTGCAGCCCCATGGACTGCAGCACACCAGGCTTCCCGGTCCATCACCATCTCCTGGAGCCTGCTCAAACTCATGTCCATTGAGTCAGTGATGCCATCCAACCATTTTATCCTCTGTCATCCCTTTTCTCCTCCTGCCTTCAGTCTTTCCCAGCATCAGGGTCTTTTCTAATAAGTCAGCTCTTCACATCAGGTGGCCGAAGTATTAGACCTTCAGCTTCAGCATCAGTCCTTCCAATGAATATTCAGAATTGATTTCCTTTAGTATTGACTGGTTTGATCTCCTTACAGTCCAAGGGACTCTCAAGAGTCTTCTCCAGCACCACAGTTGAAAAGCATCAATTCTTTGGCACTCAGCCTTCTTTATGGTCCAACTCACATACATACATGACTACTGGAAAAACCATAGCTTTGACTAGATGGACGTTTGTCAGTAAAGTAATGTCTCTGCTTTTTAATATGCTGTCTAGGTTTGACACAGCTTTTCTTCTAAGGAGCAAGTGTCTTTTAATTTCATGACTGTAGTCATCATCTGCAGTGATTTTGGAGCCCAAGAAAATGAAGTCTGTCACTGTTCCCATTGTTTTCCATCTATTTGCCGTGAAGTGATGAGACCAGATGCCATGATCTTCATTTTTGAATGTTGAGTTTTAAGCCACCTTTCCACTCTCCATCAAGAGGCTCTTTAGCTCCTCCTCTTTCTACCAAAAGAGTGGTGTCATGTGCATATCTGAGGTTATTGATACTTCTCGCAGCAATCTTGATTCTAACTTGTGCTCCATTCAGCTGGCATTTTGCATGATGTACTCTGCATATAAGTATAGTAAGCAAGGTGACAATACACGGCCTTGATATACTCCTTTTCCAATTTGAAGCCAGTCCATTTTTCATATCCAGTTCTAACTGTTGCTTCTTGACCTGCATACAGGTTTCTGAGGAGATAGGTGAGGTGGCCTGGTATTCCCATCTCTCTAAGAATTTTCCAGTTTGTTGTGATCCATACAGTCAAAGTGTGGTCAATGAAGCAGAAGCAGATGTTTTTTCTGGAATTCTCTTGCTTTTTCTGTGAGCCACCGTATGTTGGCAATTTGATCTCTGGTTCCTCTGCCTTTTCTAAATCCAACTTGAACATCTGGAAATTCTCAGTTCACGCACTATTGACAGCTAGCTTAGAGAATTTTGAGCATTATTTTGCCTGCTTGTGAAATGAGTGCAATTGTGCAGTAACCACCTCTATACAGACAGTTATATGTTGGCAGTTACCTCTGAAGCTAGCCACAGTAAATATTCAATAATCATTTGCTGAAAGAATAAACATTTTAAGTTGTAGTCACAGAGCAGCATAATCCATTAATGAAGCAGTGGATCTTCTATAATCCTCTACTCAGTCTTATTCTTTGGTTATAAAAGTATGTTGTGGAGAATTAGACTATAAATCAGATGTTTTCACTACATCTAAATGCCTCCAGCAGGTTTGAATTACTGATGCTTCTGTTGATAGAAACAAGGAAATTTTAAGACTAGGGTAATAAGAATCTATTGGCTAGTTCACAAGTAATTCTTTTTTTTTTTTTACCTTTTGACCTCTAATACCTATTCTTCCCACACCCACACCCACTTCTGACAATCACCAATTTCTTCTCTGCATCTATGAACTGTTGTGTTTATTTTTAGATTTCACATATAAAAGAGATCGTAGAATATTTGTCTCTGACTTATTTCACTTAGCATAATGCCCTAAAGGTCCATCCATATTGTTGCAAATGGCAAGTGTTTTGTTTTGTTTTGTTTTGTTTTCATTTTAAAATTTGTTAAGCAATCTCAACATACTTGACACACATATTTGTTTGTATATATGCACCACATCTTCTTTACCCATTCAGTTAAATTGTTCACATATCTTGGTGGTGTAAAAAATGTTACAATGAACATGGAGTTGTGTATCTTTCTGAATTAGTATTTTCATTTTCTTCTGATAATACCAAGAAGTGGAACTGCTGTATGGTAGTTATATTTTTACTTTTTGAGAAAACTCCATACTGTTTTCAAAGTGACTGCACCAATTTGCATTCCCACCGACAGTTCAGAAGGATTCCCTTTGCTCCACATCCTTGCCGACACGTGTCATTTCTTGTCTTTTGATAACAGCCGTTCTAGGAGACGTAAGGAGATATCCTACTGTGGTTTGGGTTTGCACTTCCCTGATGACTAAGGATGTTGAATGTCTTTTCTTGTACCTGTTAGCCATCTGTATGTCTTCTTTGGCAAAACCTCTTTTTAGATATTCTGTCCATTATTTAATCACGTTGTTTGTTTTCTGGCTATTGAATTGTGTGAGCTCTTTACATTTCCTGGATATTAACTACTTATCAGGTGATTTGCAAATATTTTCTCTCAATCCATAGGTTGTCTATTGATTTTGTTTATGGTTTTATTTACTGTGTAGAAGCTTTTTAGTACAATGTAGTTCTACTTATTTTTGCTTTGTCACTTTTGCTTTAGATGTCATTAAAAAATTGTACCCAAGACCTATGTCAAGGAGCTTATCACTTATATTTTCTTCCAGAAATTTTATGGCTTCAGGACTTACGTTCAAATCCTCAATCCGTTTTGAGTTAATTTTTGTGTGTAGTACAAGATAGTAATCCCGTTTCATTCTTTAGTATTTGCCTGTCCAGCTTTCCCAACAACATTTGTTGTAGAGAATGCCCTTTCTTCATTATATATTCTTGGTCCTTTTATCAATGGCCCCTGTGTGTTGGTCTGTTTCTGCGACCTCTGTCTTGTCCCATTGATCTATGCATATGTTTTTTTCCCAGTACCATGTTTTGATTTATAATGCTTTATATTGCAGTTTGAAATCAGGGAGCATGATGCTTTCAGCTTTTTTTTTTTAATTGAAGAATAATTGCTTTATAGAATTTTGTTGTTTTCTGTCAAATCTCAACATGAATCAGCCATAGGTATACCTATATCCTCTCCCTTCTGAACCTCCTTACCATCTTCCTCCCCATTCCACTCCTCTAAGTTGATACAGAGCCCCTGTTTGGGTTTCCTGAGCCACACAGCAAATTCCCGTTGGCTATCTATTTTACATATGGTAATGTAAGTTTCCATGTTGCTCTCTCCGTACATCTCACCCTCTCCTCCCCTCTCCCCATGTCCATAAGTCTATTCTCTAGTCTGTTTCTCCATTGCTTCCCTGCAGTACCATTTTTTTTTTAGATTCCCTATATATGTGCTAGTATACAATATTTATCTTTCTCTACTTTACTCTGTATAATAGTCTATAGGCTCATCCACCTCATTAGAACTGACTCAAATATGTTCCTTTTTATGGCTGAGTAGTATTCCATTGTGTATATGTACCACAATTTCCTTGTCCATTCATCTGTTGATGGATATCTAAGTTGCTTCCATGTTCTAGCTATTGTAAATAGTGCTGCAAGGAAAAATGGGATACCTGTGCCTTTTTCAATTTTGGTTTCCTTAGGGTATATACCTAGGAGTGGGATTGCTGGGTCATTTGTTGCTTTTATTCCTAGATTTTAAGGAATCTCCATACTGTCTTTCATACTGACTATATCAATTTATATTCCCATCAACAGTGTAAGAGTGTTCCTTTTTTCCACATCTTCTCCAGCATTTATGGTTTGTAGACTTTTTGATGATGGTAATTCTGACCAGTGTGATGATGTTTTGATTTGTATTTTTCTAATAATGAGCGATGTTGAGCATCTTTTCATGTGTTTGTTAGCCATTTGTTTTCTTTGAAGAAATGTCTGTTAAGGTCTTTTTCCCACTTTTTTTTTGTGTCTAAAAATACTGATTTTATTCCCCCCTTTTTTATAGATCAAAAACTTTATAAAAATGTTTTTATGTTTTCATCCCTAAGAAATCTGCAGCAAGTTTAAGTAGTGTTTTTCCCACTTTTTGATTGGGTTGGTTGTTTTGCTGGTATTGAGTTGTATGAGCTGCCTGTATATTTTGGAAATTAATCCTTTTCCAGTTGTTTCATTTTCTATTATTTTCTCCCATTCTGAGGGTTGTCTTTTCACCTTGCTTATAGTTTCCTTTGCTGTGCAAAAGCTTTTAAGTTTAATCAGGTCCCACTTGTTTACTTTGTTTTTATTTCCATTACTCTAGAGGTGGTTCATAGAGGATCTTGCTTTGATTTATTTCATCGAGTGTTCTGCCTGTTTTCCTATTAAGAGTTTTATAGTTTATGGTCTTACATTTAGATCTTTAATCCATTTTGAGTTTAGTTTTGTGTGTGGTGTTAGGAAATGTTCTAATTTCATCCTTTTACATGTAACTGTCCAGTTTTCCCAACACCATTTATTGAAGAGGCTGTCTTTTCCCCGTTGTATATTCTTGCCTCCTTTGTCAAAAATAAGGTATCCATATGCCCATGGGTTTATTTATGGGCTTTCTATTTGTTCCATTGTTTTTTCACCAGTACCATACTGTCTTGATGGCTATAGCTTTGTAGGATCATCTGAAGTCAGGAAGGTTGATTCCTCCAGCTCCATTCTTCTTTCTGAAGACTGGTTTGGTTATTCAAGGTTTTTTGTGTTTCCATATTAATTGTGAATTTTTTGTTCTAGTTCTGTGAAAAAGCTATTGGTAATTTGATAGGGATCGCACTGAATTTGTAGATTGTGTTTGGTAGTATGGTTTCACAATATTGATTCTTCCTACCCAGAAACATGGAATATCTCTCCATCTGTTCTTTCTATGCCCATTTTTTGAAGAGTTTTAATCTTAAATGGGTGCTGAATTTTTTCAGAGGCTTTTTCTGCATCTGTTGAGGTCATCATATGGTTTTTATCTTTCTATTTGTTAATATGGTATACCACATTCATTGATTTGTGCATATTGAAGAATCCTTGCATTCCTGGAATAAACTCAACTTGATCATGGCGTATGAGCTTTTTAATGTGTTGTTAAATTCTGTTTGCTAAAATTTTTTTGAGGATTTTTGATTTTACATTTATCAGTGATATTGGCCTGTAGTTTTCTTTTTGTGTGTTGTCTTTGTCTGGTTTTGGTATCAGGGTGATGGTGGCCTCATAAAATGAGTTTTGAAGTGTTCCTGCCTCTCCAATTTTTTGCAGGAGTTTTAAAAAGATAGAATTCTCCTGTGAAGCCATCCTGTCCTGGGCTTTTGTTTTGGGGAGATTTTTGATCACAGCTTCAATTTCAGTGCTTTTAACTGGGTTGTTCATAATTTCTCTTTCTTCCTGTTCAGTCTTGGAAGACTGAACTCTTCTAAGAATCTGTCCATTTCTTCCAGGTTATCCATTTTATTGCCATGTAGTTGTTTGTAAGAGTCTCATAATCCTTTGTATTTCTGCATTGTCTGTTTTTAACCTCTCCTTTTTCATTTCTAATTTTGTTCATTTGACTCTTCTCTCTTTTTTTATTGATGAGTCTGGCCAAAAGTTTGTCAGTTTTGTTTATCCTCTCAAAAAACAGCTTTTAGTTTTATTAATCTTTACGATGACTTCTTTCATTTCTTTTTCATTTATTTCTGCTCAGATCTTTATTTCTTTCCTTCTGCTAACTTTGGAGTTCTTTTGTTCTTCTTTTTCCATTTGTTTTAGGTGTAAAGTTAGGTTGTCTAGTTGATGTTTTTCTGATTCTTGAAGTAGGATTGTATTCACTCTTAGAACTGCTTTTGCTGTATTTCATAGATTTTGAGTTGTCATGTTTTCATTGTCATTTGTTTCTAGAAATTTTTTGATTACCCTTTTGATTTCTTCAGTAACCTATTGGTTATTTAGAAATGCATTGTTTAATCTCCATGTGTTTGTGTTTTTTAGTTTTTCTCTTATAGTTGATATCTAGTCTCATAGCATTGTGGTCAGAAAAGATGCTTGATATGATTTCAATTTTTTAAAATTTACTGAGGTTTGATTTGTGACCCAAGATGTGGTCTCCATGTGCACTTGAAAAGAAGATGTATTCTCCTGCTTGTGGATGGAATGTCCTGAAGATATCAGTGAGATCCATCTCATCTAATGTATCATTTAAGACTTGTGTTTCCTTTCTAATTTTCTGTTTTGATGATCTGTCCATTGGTGTGAGTGGGGTGTGAAAGTCTCCTACTATTATTGTGTTCCTGTCAATTTCTCTTTTTATATCTGTTAGTGTTTGTCTTATGTATTGAGGTGCCCCTATGTTAAGTGCATAGGTATTTACAATTGTTATATTTTCCTCTTGTATTGATACCTTGATCATTACGTAGTATCCTTTGTTATCCCTTGTAATCTTCTTTATTTTAAGCTCTATTTTGTCTGATATGAAGATCGCTACTCCAGCTTTCTTTTGCTTCCATTTTCATGGAATATATTTTTCCATCCACTCTGTTTCAGTCTATATGTGTCTTTAGGTCTGAAGTGGGTTTCTTGTAGACAGCATTTATATGGGTCTTGTTTTTTTATCCATTCAACCAATCTGTGTCTTTTGGTTGGAGCATTTAATCAATTTACATTTAAAGTAATTATTTATATATATGTTCCTATTGCCATTTTCTTAATTGTCTGGGGTTTGATTTTGTAGATCTGTTTTCTGCTCTTGTATTCCTTGACTATATAAGTCCCTTTAACTGTGGAAAATTCTAAAAGAGATGGGAATACCAGACCACCTGACCTGCCTCTTGAGATACCTATATGCAGATCAGGAAGCAACAGTTAGAACTGGATATGGAACAACAGACTGGTTCCAAATAGGAAAAGGAGTACGTCAAGGCTGTATATTGTCACCCTGCTTATTTAACTTCTATGCAGAGTACATCATGAGAAACGCTGGGCTGGATGAAGCACAAGCTGGACTCAAGATTGCTGGGAGAAATATCAATAACCTCAGGTATGCAGATGACACCACCCTTATGGCAGAAAGTGAAGAGGAACTAAAAAGCCTCTTGATTAAAGTGAAAGTGGAGAGTGAAAAAGTTGTCTTAAAGCTCAACATTCAGAAAACGAAGATCATGGCATCCAGTCCCATCACTTCATGGGAACTAGATAGGGAAACAGTGGAAACAGTGTGAGACTTTATTTTTGGGGGCTCCAAAATCACTGCAGATGGTAATTGCAGCCATGAAATTAAAAGACGCTTACTCCTTGGAAGGAAAATTATGACCAACCAAGACAGCATATTCAAAAGCAGAGACGTTACTTTGCCAACAAAGGTCCGTCTAGTCAAGGCTATGATTTTTCCAGTGGTCATGTATGGCTGTGAGAGTTGGACTTTGAAGAAATCTGAGCACCAAAGAGTTGATGCTTTTGAACTGTGGTGTTGGAGAAGACTCTTGAGAGTCCCTTGGACTGCAAGGAGATCCAACCAGTCCATCCTAAAGGAGATCAGTCCTGGGTGTTCTTTGGAAGAAATGATGCTAAAGCTGAAACTCCAGTACTTTGGCGACCTCATGCCAAGAGTTGACTCATTGGGAAAGACCCTGATGCTGGGAGGAATTGGGGGCAGGAAGAGAAGGGGACGACAGAGGATGAGATGGCTGGATGGCATCACCAACTCAATGGACATGAGTTTGAGTGAACTCCGGGAGTTGGTGATGGACAGAGAGGCCTGGCGTGCTGTGATTCATGGGGTCGCAAAGAGTCGGACACGACTGAGCAACTGAACAGAACTGAACTGAACTGAACATTTGTTGTAAAGTTAGTTTGGTGGCACTGAATTCTCTTAACTTTGCTTTTCTGAAAAGCTTTTGATTTCTCCATCAATTTTGAATGAGATCCTTTCCAGATAGAATAAGATTTTTCCCTTTCAGTACTTTATTTATATCCTGCCATTCCCTTCTGGCCTGCAGAGTTTCTCCTGAAAGATCAGCTGTTAGACATATGGGATCTCTCTTGTATGTTACTTGTACTTCTCCCTTGCTGCTTTTAATATTCTTTATTTGTGTTTAATCTTTGTTAGTTTGATTAGTATGTGTTCTGTGGCATGTTTCTCCTTGGGTTTATCCTGTATGGGACACTTTGCACTTCTTGGACTTGACTGACTATTTACTTTTTCATGTTGGGGAAATTTTCAGCTGTAGTCTCTTCAAAAATTTGCTCACACTCTTTCTTTTTTTCTTCTTCTGGGACCCCTATAATTTGAATGTTGGTGTGTTTGATATTGTCCCCAGAGGTCTCTGAGACTATCCTCAGTTCTTTTCATTCTTTCTACTTTATTCTGCTCTTCAGAAGCTATTTTCACCATTTTATTTTCCAGCTCACTTATTCATTCTTCTGCTTCAGACATTCTGCTATTGATTCCTTGTAGAGTATTTTTCAGAGAAGGCAATGGCACCCCACTCCAATACTCTTGCCTGGAAAATCCCATGGACAGAGGAGCCTGGTAGGCTGCAGTCCATGGGGTTGCTAAGAGTCAGACATGACTGAGAGACTTCACTTTCACTTTTCAGTTTCATGCATTGGAGAAGGAAATGGCACTCCAATGTTTTTGCCTGGAGAATCCCAGGGACAGGGGAGCCTGGTGGTCTGCCGTCCATGGGATCACACAGAGTCGGACACGACTGAAGTGACATAGCAGCAGCAGCAGAGTATTTTTAATTTCAGTAATTGTGTTGTTTGACTCTGTATGTCTGTTCTTTAATTCTTCTAGGTCTTTGTTAATTGATTCTTGCATTTTCTCCATTTTGTTTTCAAGAGTTTTGATCATCTTTACCATCCTTATTCTGAATTCTTTTCAGGTAGTTTGCCTGTTTCCTATTCATTTATTTGGACTTCTGTGTTTCAAGTTTGTTTCTTCATTTGTGCAGTATTTCTCTGCCTTTTCATTATTAATTTTTAAATTTATTGTGTTTGAGGTCTCCTTTTCCCAGGCTTCAAGGATGAATTCTTTCTTCCTTTTGGTTTCTGCCCTCCTAAGTTTGGTGCAGTGGTTTGTGTAAGCTTCGTATAGGGTGAGATTTATGCTGTTGTTTTTTTTTTTCCTCTGATGAGTAAGGCTGAGTAAGGTGGTAATCCTGTCTGCTGCTAATTCTGTTTGTGATATTGTTTTGTTTGTTCTTTGGATGAGGCATCCTGCACAGGGTGCTACTGGTATTTGGGTGATTCTGGGTCTTGTATTCAGTGGTTTCCTTTGTGTAACTTCTCACTATTTGATACTCCCTAGGGTCAGTTCTCTGGAGTCTAGTGTCCCTGAGTCAGTGCTCCCAATCCGAAAGTTCAGGGCTTGATCTCTGGTCAGGAACGAAATTCCACAAGTGGTCCATTATGTCATTGCTACTGCAGCTAAGTCGCTTCAGTCGTGTCCGATTCTATGTGACCCCACAGACGGCAGCCCACCAGGCTCCCCCCGTCCCTGGGATTCTCCAGGCAAGGACACTGGAGTAGGTTGCCATTTCCTTCTCCAATACATGAAAGTGAAAAGTGGAAGGGAAGTTGCTCAGTCTTGTCTGACTCTTCACGACCCCATGGACCGCAGCCTACCAGGCTCCTCTGTCCATGGGATTTTCCAGGCAAGAGTACCAGAGTGGGGTGCCATCGCCTTCTCTGTGTTACATCATTAAGTGAGATAAAAACACATGGCCAAAAATGAGAAGCCAAAGGTGAATCCCAGACTAATGGCGGTTACATAATCAGCAAATAATAATTAAAATCGTGGACTATACACATATACATTTACATCCATAAACAAAATCAAAACAGTCCAACAGAAATAAAGTACAATAGAGTGACTTGGCAAACAAAGGAAACCAAAAATTATATCTATCAGTTAAGAACAAAACTAACTAAAGCACAAACTGGAAAACAAAACTAAAGCAAGGGGCCAAGTTTGGAATAAAGCAATGAAAACAAATTAACATATGTTGAGAGGAAAGGTAAGAAAGAAAAGAAAGAAAAAATAAATATGCAAAGCTAAATAGAGACAGATAAAGAAGATTTATATACATTAAAGATAACTGCAAGGGGGAAAGAACAGTAGGAAAAGCAAGCAAAGTAATAAATGCAGAAAAAAACAATAATAGGTTTTAGAAAAAAGGGAAGAGGAAAGAAAAAAAGGAAAACCTCACATAACTGCAAAAGCCCAACATAGAGGCAGAAGTTTAAAACAGCAATAAAAAGTGTGATTGGAAGAAAATAAGAAAAATCTCAAAAGCATAATTAGATTTCATAGCGCCAGTAAAATAGACAGCTACAACAGATGTTGGCAACTTGATCTCTGATTCCTCTGCCTTTTGTAAATCCAGTTTGAACATCTGGAAGTTCACAGTTCACATACTGTTGAAGCCTGGCTTGGAGAATTTTGAGCATTACTTTATTAGCATGTGAGATGAGTATACTTCTGCGGTAGTTTGAGCATTCTTTGGGATTACCTTTCTTTGGGATTGGAATGAAAATTGACCTTTTCCAGTCCTGTGGCCACTGCTGAGTTTTCAAAACTTGCTGGCATATTGAGTGTTTCACAGCATCATCTTTTAGGATTTGAAATAGTTCCACTGGAATTCCATCACCTCCACTAGCTTTGTTTATAGTGATGCTTCCCAAGGCCCACCTGACTTTGTATTCCAGGATGTCTGGCTCTAGGTGAGTGATCACATCATTGTGGTTATCTGGGTCATGAAGATCTTATTTGTATTGTTCTTCTGTGTATGCTTGCCACTTCTTCTTAATATCTTCTGCTTCTGTTAGGTCCATACCATTTCTGTCCTTTATTTTGCCCATCTTTGCATGAAAAGTTCCCTTGGTATTTCTAATTTTCTTGAAAAGATCGCTAGTCTTTCCCATTTTGTTATTTTCATCTATTTCAGTCAAACACAAGCCCCCACATTGAAAGGGCTGTGTCTTAACCACTGGACTGCCAGGAAATTCCCTAGTTTTTCATATATAAGCTTTTCAGCTTCTTGGTTAAATTTGTTCCTGAGAACTTTATTCTTTTGATGTAAATGAGATTGTTTTCTTTATTTCTCTTTATGTTAGTTTATTTGTGTACAGGAACACATCAAATTTTTGCATATTGATTTTATATCCTGCAGCTTTGCTGATTTTGTTTATTAGCTCTAACAGTTTTTGATGGCATCTTTAGGGTTTTTGCATATAATATCTTGTCATCTGCAAGTGACAGGTTTACTTCTTCCTTTCCAATTTGGATGTCTTTTATTTCTTTTTCTCACCTAGTTATACTGTGTTGAAAATAACTGGTGACAGTGAACATCTTTGTTTTGTTTCTCATCTCAGAGGAAAGACTTTCAGCTTTTCACCATTGAGTATGATGTTAAAGGTCCATCTAGCCAAGGCTATGTTTTTTCCAGTGGTCATGTATGGATGTGAGAGTTGGACTTTGAAGAAAGCTGAGCACCGAAGAATTGATGCTTTTGAACTGTGGTGTTGGAGAAGACTCTTGAGAGTCCCTTGGACTACAAGGAGATCCAACTAGTCCATCCTAAAGGAGATCAGTCCTGGGTGTTCATTGGAAGGACTGATGCTAAAGATGAAACTCCAGTACTTTGGCCACTTCATGCGAAGAGTTGACTCATTGGAAGACTCTGACGCTGGGAGGGTTTGGGGGCAGGAGGAGAAGGGGATGACCGAGGATGAGATGGTTGGATGGCATCACCAACTCGACGGACATGAGTTTGAGTGAATTCCGGGAGATGGTGATGGACAGAGAGGCCTGGCATGCTGCGATTCATGGGGTCGCAAAGAGTCGTACACAACTGAGAGACTGAACTGAACTGGTGATGGTAGCTGTAGGTTTGTCATGTACAGCCTTTATTATGTCGAGGTGCATTCCCTCTATTCTCATTTTGTTTAGAGATTTTTTTGTACATAGATGTTGACTTTTGTCAAATGCTTTTTTTGTTTGTTTCAGTTTCTATGATCATAATTTTTATCCTTCATTTTGTTAATGTGGTGTATCACATTGACTTCATTGCAGATATTGAATGATACTTACACCCCTGGAAAAATTTTACTTGATCATGGTGTATGATCCTTAAAGTGTATTGTTGAAATCAGTTTGCTAATATTTTGTTGAGGATTTTTGCATCTACATCCATCAATAATGCTGCTGCTGCTAAGTCACTTCAGTTGTGTCCAACTCTGTGCAACCCTATAGACGGCAGCCCACCAGGCTCCCCCCGTCCCTGGGATTCTCCAGGCAAAAACACTGGAGTGGGTTGCCATTTCCTTCTCCAATGCATGAAAGTGAAAAGTGAAAGTGAAATCACTCAGTCGTATCCGACTCGTAGCGACCCCATGGACTGCAGCCCACCAGGCTCCTCCATCCATGGGATTTTCCAGGCAAGAGCACTGGAGTGGGGTGCCATTGCCTTCTCTGATCCATCAATAATATTGACCTATAATTTCTTTCCTTTGGTATCCTGTCTGGTGTTGGTATCAGGGTAATGCTGAGACCTCTTTAAATGAGTTTAAAAGAGTTTTCTCCTCTTCTATTTTTGAAGAGTTTGAGAGGGATTGGTTTAATTATCTTTTGAATGTTTGGTAAAATTCATCAGTGAAGTTTTAAACTTTTGTTTGCTGGGAGGTTTTTAATTACTGATTCAGTTTCATTACCAGTTAATTGGTCTGTTTAGATTTTCTCTTCCACTGTGATTCAGTCTTGATAGGTTGTATGTTTTTAGAAATTCTTCCATTTCTTCTAGGTTGTCCAATTTGTTGACATGCTATTGTTTATAGTAGTCTCTTATGGTCCTTTGTATTTCTGTGGTATCAGTTGTAATATCTCCCTTTCACTTCTGATTTTAATTAGTCCCCTTTTTCCTTACCTTTTGAATCTTAAGCATGTAAAAATCAAGAAAGAAAATGTAGTTAGAGCTGACTAATTCCAGTGGTAGCACAATGATAAGAGATTCTAGGAATCCCTGTAGCTCTGACCCACTCTAGGGTTATTTCTTAGCTCCTATCTGTTCCTGAAGCTGTTTTACAAATATGCCATTCAATTTCTGACTTATCTTTTCAAAAATTCTCCTACTTGCTTAATTTACCTTGAATTCATTTTGTTGCTTGTAGCCATGCTTGTATTCATAATTTTCACTATTTTAGAATATTTTCTTAGGATAGATTTGATAGCATTGGGAGTATTGAGTAAAATTTCTTGATGGTTTTCTGGCCGTTTTTATAAATACCTTTTGTTGTGATTGCAGAGGCCAAACTAAATAGAAAAACTTTTCTTACTTCTGCAGTGATATGAACATTCTGATAACACAGGAAATGGCAAAAGTAATTGCTTTCATTACAGTCTATGCAATTTAGAAGAAGAAAAGGGAATTACTTTTTTAATCATTTGCACACATTTCTGTGGTAATAGGCAGCTATTGTTTTAACTTTTGTAATGAGATGGTTGTAACTGGGTCCATTAGTAAGATGAGTTACCAATAACCCTAAGATGCTTCATACCAAAGACAGACTTGTGCATGTGCATGGATGTGTGGGGTGACTGTGTTGGGAAAGGTAGAAGGGGTCTGAAAAATGAAGGGTAGAGTGGAAAAGAGAAAGAAAAGAGATATAGTGGAAATGTGCAGGCCATAGATACATTAACCAGTTTACCTCTCAGGCATGCATAAAATAAAGGCTTCAGTTCTAAGACTGATTGATGGTAATGATTCTTTCCAACCTAACTTGTTCCTTCTAAAAATTAAAAAAAATTTTTTTCTGTTACTATGTATTTAAATTCATTACTCTGCTTTGAAGTTCCAGTTACCAATAGTGAATACAGTTGTGGATCTTAATAAACATTTGTTTAAAATCTATTTTAATTCCATTCCTTCATTTACCTTTGGGAACTTCTGTTAAACACTATGACAAATGCCTAAAAGTTGCTGGGGGAAAAAGCCAGACTAAATTTGACCCTGGTCATCTTATTATTTCTTTGTAGCCTTGCCCCTCCATAAAGACTAACGTTTATCTTTGAATCGTTGAGAATTCTTAGCTTCAGAATTCTTACCTTCAGAAGACAAAGTACCCTTTGTCTAAGGGTAATTTTTATGGTGTGGGACATTTAACTTACTTATTAAGAATAAAGCAAATGAGGTCTGTATTAAATGAAAAACATATTTGTGACTTTCCATGAAGGTCAGGGCAACCACATTCTAAAATCACCAGCAATGCTGCTTGGTTTAAAGAGTTAGGTTTATTTCACATTTTTTAAGACAAAATTTTTTAATTTACTTGGAAAGAAAAAGATACATGTTTTGTAATGTAGGCTTTGAGATTCACACTTCTTTTCTGTACAGACATAGCTCAAATTTTGACATACTCAGTATTTCAAGATATTATTTATATGTGTAATCTAAAATATGACACAAATGAACATATCTATAAAACAAAACAACTCACAAATACTTTGGATGGTAATAAAAATATGACACTTGCAATTTTTAAATTGGGCTTATTTACAAAATTTTAAATATTTCATATGTTATTTCTGTTGTATAAGATCTGAAACGATCTTCACATTTTATTCACACAATAGTCATTCATTCAAATAAGACATTAATTGAGCACCTACTATATACAAGACAGTGAATAAAGCAGAGAATGAAAGAAATGACCTGCTCTCATGATGCTAATACTCTAATGAAGGATGGAATTTAAAATAAAAACATATAACTATATTAGAAACCAAATGATAAGTGTTATGAAAAGAAAATAAAGCAAGATAATAACAACAGTGATGACTATGCTATTGTGCAAAATTTGCTGAGGATCGTCATTGACACAGTTTATAGTCTCCTTCTGGAAATCAACATAACTTAAGGGTCAGCTAGTAATTCCAAGTGCCTAAATCCTTCAAAGAACCTACCATATCTAATATTTAATGCACACACACATTTCTTAGAAAAGAGATTTTCATATTTGACCTGATAAACTATATATCAAAGTACAAAGTTAACGAAGTTAACCAAATATGTTTTACTTTTTGAAATACTGAACATCCTTTACCTGTAAGCAAGTTGTGTTGTTAAATTTTATTTTAAAATATGTATTTGAATCTCTGAATACATTTTCCCATAGAAACAATATTAAGTATAAAGATATATGTCAAAGCCTGTATATTCAGCTGAAGTACAGTTTATTGAAATAGTAGAAAATAATATTGTCTCCAATTACAGTAACTGAATAAAGTAGAAAATCTATATAAGAGAATCCGACTCTTTTTCTTGAAGGATGACACTGTAGAAAATTATGTTCATTAAGAGGAAAACAGAGAGAACATGAACAGAACATTGAGGGGACTAAAGGGCATGAAAACTTTAGAGGTTTCTGGAATTGGTTATTTTTTATATATAATTTTATTTTAAAGTTATAATTTTCTTTAATTTCTGAGAAACCATGTCATTTAGCACTACTCATATTTAAGTCATAATTAGACCTGACTTTTTTCTTCCTCTCACAAATTAAGAAAAGACAAAAATAGGGTAGGACTTCTTTTAGTTTGGGAAATAATCAAAGAGGCAAAAAAAGCTTATTTATAAGAATATTATATTTTAGCTTTATTTAAAATTACATGGTTGGAAATAAACTCAATTTCCAACAGCAGGAAAATGGTAAAGAAATTTAGACTTGGAATATATTGAATCCACCAAAAGGAAAGTTTCTGAATAATATTTAATGAAGTAGGAAAAAAAGTGTTCATTGGAGGATAAAAGCTAGTAACAAGACTGTATACTACTGTAAGGTTTTTCTATAAACTTTTAACCAAAGATTTGAAATTATTATCTCTGGGTGTAGAGTGACAGGTATTTTAAAGATTTTTTTTCCCTATGATCTGCATTGTTGATTTTTGCATTTTTGAAGGCATTTTTCAGAGTCTGATTTGCATATGAAGAAAAGTAAATAAGGAAAGGGTTTTAGAATAACTGTTAAGCATATTTTAAAGACTGAGTGGGAAAAATAATACTCTTAAGAAAGAAAAACTGGAAAATATCTGTTTTTACTTAATTCTTCCCTAAGTGAAAGAAACAGCCCCATGGTAAAGACACTGGGCAGAAAGAAAGTCATGGTGGCCCCCAGATTCATGACCTTTGTAAGAGGCTCTTATATTAAGTTCCTCCTGTTGAGCCACATGGTGTGGACCCTGTTTTCCTGATTGGATCCTTTTCTTCTAAGAAGTACTAAGAAGCAGTACTCCCTCAATAACAAAAATCTGATGTATGAACAAACATGCCTTGTTGTGCACTGATCACTTATCTGTGTCTCTTCCTCTGCACCCAAACCCAGCCCCCTGAGCCTGTGCGCAATGTCTCTTCCTTTTCTTTGCATCTACCGCTGGCCATCCCCAGCCAGCAACCAGTGGCCCCAGGGTGACATCTGCACTTAGATCAAAGGAGTTTGAATCTCTTTCACAAAGAAGATTACGGAGGAAGAATCCTCACTTAAACGTTATCCTAGACTCACAGATTTAGAGAACAAACTTATGGTTGCCAGAGGGCAGAATGCATGGAAGGGATAGTTAGGGAGCTTGGGATAGACATGTGCACCCTGCTATATTTAAAATGATAACCAACAAGGTCCTACTGTGTGGCACATGGAACTCTGCTCAATGTTATGTGGCAGCTTGGATAGAAGGGGATTTTGGGGGAGAATGTGCTCAGTCATGTCCAACTCTACGCCACCATAAGGGACTGTAGCCCACCAGGCTCCTCTGTCCATGGGATTTTTTCAGGCAAGAATACTGGAGTGGGTTTCCATTTCCTCCTCCAGGGGATCTTCCCCACCCAGGGACTGAACCCATGTCTCCTTTTGTCTCCTGCATGGCAGGTAGATTCTTGACAACTAAGCCACTGGGAAAGCCCATGGATACTATATGGATGGCTGAGTCCCCTCACTGTTTACCTGAAAGTATCACAGTGTTGTTAATCGGCTATATACCCCAGTACAACATAGAAAGTTTTTAAAAAGTTGTCCAAAGCTTCGCAGTAAGAGCAGGATGCACCAAAATACAGCGTCTGCTCTTCCATATATTGTCAGTGTCACAGGTAATCAAGACCGTCTGATCTGGGTTCTGTGCTTCTGCTGGGCAGCAAAAATTTTTACTGGCATTCTAACATTAAATGAGCCCCACTGAATTGCAGGAATCAAAAGATAATTGTCATGCATTTCCTTGTATTTGAAGTTCTTTTAAATGAGCCTCAAGAAGAAGCAAACGTTTTTTTTTAATCATGTGGGTGGTTTCTCAAAAATGTCAAAGATTCAATAGATTGCTTTGTTCAAAACACTGAGATAGAAACATAGTTTCCCTGTGATTCTTTCTCTTATTATCTTTCTAAATTGAAAAGAAAGAAAATACAATAGTAAAAATTAAAGATAAAAGTTTCAAAGCAGTGTGCTTCATTCTGTCCCACCAGTACACAGAGCATGAAGTATTTCACTCAGTGAACCAGTGTGAGAAAATGGAATTCACAGCCACCCTTGATCTAAAAATACATTGCAGCCTCTAGGCCATATCTTTCCTTTTATACTCCTCGTGGTGGAAAATCAACAATTACATTGATGTCAAAATGGTGTAGAACAAGATAGGATAATTTCCAGAATCAAACCCCCAAAAGTATATGTGCATCTTTGAGCTAGACCATCACCGACTCGATGGACGTGAGTTTGAGTAAACTCCAGGAGTTGGTGATGGACAGGGAGGCCTGGCGTGCTGCGGTTCATGGGGTCGCAAAGAGTCAGACACGACTGAGTGACTGAACTGAACTGATCTGAAAGCAATAGTAGGCTTTGTCTCAGTGAACACAAGCAACAGAACCTCTTCCTTGAGAGACTGTTGATCTATGTAAAACGCAGATAAACATCAACAAGAGGCAGGCTGGACATCCATTGTCTCATCAGAGCAGCTGCTGATTATTTTAGAATTTTAACTCTTTATAATTTCCCTCAAGGTTTCTCAAACTTTAATTCAATGAAGATTGAACTGATTGTGTCAGTAGCAAAACACTGTTAAATTGTGTTATCATAAACTTGGAGATTTTTTCCAAAGAACTTTCATTTTTATGTAGGCAGTTACATCTTCAGTTTAGTCATCCAGAAAACAGTATTTTTCTATTTTAATTTCCTGTGAGGTAGGTGCATTACTGTTCCAGTTTTACAGAAGACGTTCGGAACAGGTCAGTGACTTAGTGAAGGTTGCATGGGAGGTGAAGGCCCTGCTGAGCCTAGGACCTGTGGAGGTTTATCTGCTGCTTCGCTTTAGATGCTTACAGTGTTGCACCACTTTATTATCCCGGTGGCAATTAAATCTTTTTAAAGAACATATTTATTTGTCCTTATAATAAATTCGTAAAACACAGAAGTAGAATTCAGAGGGCCCTCGCAGGTGAATTGCATAAAGCCCCATCACCTCAAGATAATTGTGGTTATATTCTGCACATTTCCTTCCAGTGTCTTAGGACCTTATGTTTTACATATCATATAGAAAAATATAATGAAGTCTGATTTTTCACTGTAAAAACAATATAGAAGGTTAGAAAAGCTATAGTGTATAAAGAACAAATCAGCAAAATTTCAAAACAATTGGGTTACTGATAAAATTTTCTTGTGCTTGTGCTAAGTCACTTAAGTTATGTCCTTCTCTTTGTGACCCCATGGACTGTAGCCTATGAGGCTCCTCTGTCCATGGGATCCTCCAGGCAAGAATACTGATGTGGGTTCCCATGACCCCCTCCAGGAAATCTTCCCAACCCAGGGTCAAATCCACATTTCTTATGTCTCCTGTATTGATAGGCAGATTCTTTACTACTAGCGCCACCTAGGAAGCCCAAATAAAATTTACTATCAACTGAAATTAACTTAGTCAGTTTTATTAATTTCTAATTTGCTACATTTTCTTAACCACATTAAGAAATTAATATTACACACAAAATTAATACTAACAGGTTATAAAAGCCATATATAACTTTCCACAAACTTTTTTTCCTGGATAGCAAAAAATTGCAACCACTTGAAAAACTGATCGAATCATTTAAAATGTATGACATCATCTCATATAAATTGAGAAACATGTCACAGATCTATTTGTATGACAACTTTGTATATAAAAAGATATTGACTAGAGATAGAAAACAAATTAGAGGTAAAAAGAGAAAAACACTTCTATTGATCCAGCATCAGGACAGGTTACTACCACCAGTTAATAGTTTTCAAAGTTGGTATATATTGTTCCAAACAACACATTTAAAGGCAGTAGGATAGGTCTACTCTCATCTTAGAAAAAAACCTAGTGTTCTGAGGGGGTTAATAATATATTTTGAGAAAAAATGAAGTAAGTGCACATGGCCAAACACACTTGAGAAAGAGTGTATATTATAGTTTGCTCATCCGAGAAAAGGTATGTGTTACTATTTCCTCCTGGAAACATACGAATAATAGCAGTATAGTAAAGACTTAGAAATCAAGCATCAAGTGTAACTTTATCTCAGAATTTCTCACATTTATTTGATAAAGAGATTCATCTTTCCCCTGCCCCTCCAAATACTTACAAATTTGTCACAAAGATGTCCTGAAGAATGCACACTGTGGAGAGTGCAGACAGATCAGTCATTGCCTATTCAGGGTTTCACCCAGTTCTCTTGGACACTTGAAAGACTGAGCAGTTTGTGAATCATTGCTCTCAAATAACTTTGTCTCACCTGCAGTGTATTCTCCTTTATCCACCCCACTAT
Organism: Nanger dama; assembly: GCA_917880005.1. Classification (NCBI taxonomy): domain Eukaryota; kingdom Metazoa; phylum Chordata; class Mammalia; order Artiodactyla; family Bovidae; genus Nanger; species Nanger dama. The sequence continues at coordinate 100,956,492 of CAKJTW010000001.1, forward strand.
TTCCAGGTGTCCTGACCTGCTTGCCTGTCACCTTTCTGTGTCTGCCGCATTACTAGCATCCCTTAAAAACTATTAATTCTAGACACATATTGACATCATGATTCCAAATGCAAATCATTGTACTAGCAGTAGTAAAAAGTCTCCAGAGAGTTTCCCTGAGTCTTCCCTACTCTTTGAAGGGCCATACAACTTACCATCTTTTATTCCTTCTTTCTGTATAAAAGAGGAGTTCTCACTATGTTCTAGATTTAATCTTACCTCTACAGGCTGGGAAAGAAATTATTTCATCTAAAAAATTTAAAAGCATTAATTCTGAGCTTTCCAATCTGCTGGCTGAAACACAGTTAAATGTGTAGGAAATAGCTCCCTCTTCAGCTCCAGGATGGTGGGGCAGGACCTTCAGGGCAGGGAGTTGCCTCTGGCTACAAGTGGCTTCACATAACGTTCTCTGGGTGCCTTATAAATGTTATCATATTTTAATTTACCAAGGACTTTCCTGCTGGATCAGGTGGTAAGGAAATCTGTATGCAATGTGGAAAACTTGGGTTCAGTCCCTGCATTAGGAAGATCCCCTGGAGAAGGGCATGGCAACCCACTCCAGTATTCATACCTGGAGAATTCCATGGACAGAGGAGCCTGGTAGACTACAATCCATGGGGTCACAAAGAGTCAGACACGACTGAGTGACTAACACACATAAGGCATGAAAAACATCTGAAAGAAGAGCATTAATATGCTAAGAACTTTTGTACACTGACCCACTTTCCAGTTAGAAAAGAACATGAAATATTAAATAAGATTCACAAAATTGTGGAACAATAAGACATACATAAGTATATATATAAATATATATATATAACATTATTAGAAACATTTTTGACAAGCTCCAAGATATTTTAGTAGAGATATTTGCTATGATTAAAGAATATTATTTAAAATATTAATAATGAAAATAATATTATTTCTAAAATGTGAGTGATAGGAAAAGATGGTTATAGCAAACATTTTTATTAAAACATGCATGTGGTTAGGCCATCAAAAAATAGTACCTTTGAATATTTAGCACCTAGAATTTAACCTTCATTTAATTATATAGGTCACGTTGCTATGATTTATTAAGTACAATATGGACAAAAGTGACATACTATCCAGAAGACTTTAAAGAGTTTTAAGATTAATACCGAGACTATCAAAGCAATTGAAAAATGCAATATGCTAAGCATGACAGAGCAGCATCTACAAGCTATAATTTGTAGTATATTGTTCACACGAGAATTAATGATAGGGAAAATTTTATTGAATAAAAGGTTCAGTCAGTGAGTATGTGCAATGAGATAATACCATTGAACAAAACAAACTGATGCTTTTAAGCTACCGCATGACAGATTACATGAAACTCAACAAAAGGCAAACTTTTCACAGAGTATTTTGTATTTTCTAGATTTACAGAGCAATTCTCTCTGAATATTAAATAGTCACATTTTCAAATTTTCACTCCTTTCCTAGACTGATTGATTGCTGGAGGCTAATTTCAAACTAATTTCTAACACTTTCAGTGGGGAAATTTATTTAAAGCAAAGATTTATGCTAGTCAGATATCCATCTGTCTTCTACATAAGGCCATTCAAATCCTCCAGAATCTGTTTTAAAATATGTGCATCCTTTTGCTGGGAACATTACTTACTCCTCTCCCAAATTAGGACAAACGCTGATTATTCATGAGTCAGATGGCTCTCAGATACACAGATTTCATTTTCTACTCTTATTATAAAGTCCATGAAATGCTCCTCTCGTTTTATTTCATTATTCTTTTCCCCTTCGTCCTACCCATTCTCATTTACATTGTCCTTCCCATCAGAGATGTTTACATTAGTATATTCAATATATGTCCTTAGGCATCTGAAACTATAACCCTGAGAAATAATATTACTTTCAATGTGTGTGTTTTGAATGTACACAAATAATGCAATGATATTATCGTCATAAATGTTCCCTTAAAAACTTGTACACAGTGCAAACCCAGATGAAGAAATGATATGTATATAGAATATATGGATAATTAATTTCACTCAGTGTTATCAGTTTGCTCTCCCAACAGTGCTTAAGGTTGCTCATGACTCCTCATTCTAACCAACATTTGGTATTCAGTTCAGTTCAGTTCAGTTGCTCAGTCGTGTCCAGTCCAACTCTCTGCGACCCCGTGAATCACAGCATGCCAGGTCTCCCTCTCCATCACCATCTCCCGGAGAACACTCAGACTCACATCCATCGAGTCGGTAATGCCATCCAGCCATCTCGTCCTCTGTCGTCCCCTTCTCCTCCTGCCCCCAATCCCTCCCAGCATCAAAGTCTTTTCCACTGAGTCAACTCTTCGCATGAGGTGGCCAAAGTACTGGAGTTTCAGCTTTAGCATCATTCCTTCCAAAGAAATCCCAGGGCTGATCTCCTTCAGAATGGACTGGTGGGATCTCCTTGCAGTCTAAGGGACTCTCAAGAGTCTTCTCCAACACCACAGTTCAAAAGCATCAATTCTTCGGTGCTCAGCCTTCTTCACAGTCCAACTCTCACATCCATACATGACCACAGGAAAAACCATAGCCTTGACTAGACGAACCTTTGTTGGCAAAGTAATGTCTCTGCTTTTGAATATACTATCTGGGTTGGTCATAACTTTCCTTCCAAGGAGTAACAGTCTTTTCATTTCATGGCTGCAGTCACCATCTGCAGTGATTTGGAGCCCAAAAAGTCTGACACTGTTTCCACTGTTTCCCCATCTAGTTCCCATGAAGTGATGGGACCGGATGCCATGATCTTCGTTTTCTTAATGTTGAGCTTTGAGCCAGCTTTTTCGCTCTCCTCTCTCACTTTCATCAAGAGGCTTTTTAGTTCCTCTTCACTTTCTGCCATAAGGGTGGTGTCATCTGCATATCTGAGGTTATTGATTATTCTCCCGGCAGTCTTGATTCTAGCTTGTGTTTCTTCCAGTCCAGCATTTCTCATGATGTACTCTGCACATAAGTTAAATTAGCAGGGTGACAATATACAGCCTTGACGTACTCCTTTTCCTATTTGGAACCAGTCTATTGTTCCATGTCCAGTTCTAACTGTTGCTTCCTGACCTGCATACAGATTTCTCAAGAGGCAGGTCAGGTGGTCTGGTATTCCCATCTCTTTCAGAATTTTCCACAGTTTATTGTGATCCACACAGTCAAAGACTTTGGCATAGTCAATAAAGCAAAAATAGATGTTTTTCTGGAACTCTCTTGCTTTTTCCATGATCCAGCAGATGTTGGCAATTTGATCTCTGGTTCCTCTGCCTTTTCTAAAGCCAGCTTGAACATCTGGAAGTTCACAGTTCACATACTGCTGAAGCCTGGCTTGGTATTAACTGACTTAAATTTTTCCCAGTACTAGGTTGACTTACTTTGAATTTCTCTGATTTCATGTGAAATTAAGCATCTCTTCATGTCCATAAGCATCTCTTCTACCATGAATAGTCTATTTTTACTCCTTGTTGAGTTTTTGTTTCCTTGAAGATATTAGTAGTTCTTTATATATTCTATTTGTTAATAATCATTTTTCAGTTTTAAATTTTGAAAACGTCTTTTAATATTCAACAAGCTTGTTAAGTTTGTCTATTATATCCTCTTTGTATATAAATCTTATGAAAGATTTCTTTATTAAGTTATATATGAATTAAAATTCATATACCACCTACACATTTTTTTGGCTGTGCTGGGTCTTCATTGCGGTGCTTGGACTTTCCGCTGTGGTGTTACAGCCCAAGGGTTTAGTTGTCTTGTGCATGTGGGTTCCTAACTCCTCAACCAGGGATCACACCCAAGTCCCCTGCATTGGAAGGCAGATTCTTAACTTCTGGACCACCAAGGAAGCTCCTCACTTATTCTTAAAGTTTACATTTGTTGGTCTTGTCTAAACGTCCTTACTGGTGATAGAAGCAAGGTTCGATGCTGTAAAGAGCAATGTTGCATAGGAACCCGGAATGTTAGGTCCATGAATTAAGGCAAATTGGAAGTGGTCAAACAGGAGATGGCAAGAGTGAACATTGACATTCTAGGAATCAGCAAACTAAAATGGACTGGAATGGGTGAAATTAACTCAGGTGACCATTATATCTACTACTGCAGGCAGGAATCCCTTAGGAGAAATGGAGTAGCCATCATGGTCAACAAAAGAGTCTGAAATGCAGTACTTGGATGCAGTCTAAAAATGACAGAATGATCTCTGTTCGTTTCCAAGGCAAACCATTCAATATCACGGTAATTCAAGTCTATGCCCCAACTAGTAACGCTGAAGAAGCTGAAGTTGAACAGTTCTATGAAGACCTACCAGACCTTCTAGAACTAACACCCCCAAAAAATGTCCTTTTCATTATAGGGGACTGGAATGCAAAAGTAGGAAGTCAAGAAACACCTGGAGTAACAGGCAAATTTGGCCTTGGAATACAGAATGAAGCAGGGCAAAGGCTAATAGAATTTTGCCAAAAGAACACACTGGTAATAGCAAACACCCTCTTCCAACAACACAAGAGAAGACACTACACATGGACATCACCAGATGGTCAACACTAAAATCAGATTGATTATATTCTTTGCAGCCAAAGATAGAGAAGTTCTATACAGTCAGCAAAAACAAGACCAGGAGCTGACTGTGGCTCAGATCATGAACCCCTTATTGCCAAATTCAGACTTAAATTGAAGAAAGTAGGGGAAACCACTAGACCATTCAGATATGACCTAAATCAAATACCTTATGATTATACAGTGGAAGTGAGAAATAGATTTAAGGGACAAGATCTGATAGATAGAATGCCTGATGAACTATGGACTGAGGTTCGTGACATTGTACAGGAGATAGGGATCAAAAAGAACTAAATAGGCATTTCTCCAAAGAAGACATACGGATGGCTAACAAACACATGAAAAGATGTTCAACATCACTCATTATCAGAGAAATGCAAATCAAGACCACAATAAGGTACCATTTCACACCAGTCAGAATGGCTGCGATCCAAAAGTCTACAAGCAATAAATGCTGGAGAGGATGTGGAGAAAAGGGAACCCTCTTACACTGCTGGTGGGAATGCAAACTAGTACAGCCACTATGGAAAACAGTGTGGAGATTCCTTAAAAAATTGCAAATAGAACTGCCTTATGACCCAGCAATCCCACTGCTGGGCATACACACCGAGGAAACCAGAATTGAAAGAGACACATGTACCCCAATGTTCATTGCAGCGCTGTTTATAATAGCCAGGACATGGAAGCAACCTAGATGTCCATCAGCAGATGAATGGATAAGAAAGCTGTGGTACATATACACTATGGAATACTACTCAGCCCTTAAAAAGAATAAATTTGACTCAGTTCTAATGAGATGGATGAAATTGGAACTGATTATACAGAGTGAAGTAAGCCAGAAAGAAAAACACCAATACAGTATACTGACACATATATATGGAATTTAGAAGACAGTAATGATGACCCTATATGTGAGACAACAAAGAGACACAGAGGTATAGAGTGGACTTTTGGACTCTGAGGGAGAGGGAAAGGGTGGGATGGTTTGGGAGAATGGCAATGAAACATGTATATTTTCCTGTAAGAAACGAAGCACCAATCTATGTTCAATGTAGGATGCAGGATGCATGGGGCTGATGCACAGGATGATTCAAGTAGAGGATGTGGGGTGGGAGGTGGGAGGGGGCTTCGGCATTGGAAGATTGTGTTCACCTATGGCTGATTCGTGTCAATGTATGGCAAAACAAATACAGTATTGTAATTTAAATAAATAAATAAATAAATAAATAAATTTTAAAAAATGGGGAAAAAAAAAAGACCATCCCCATGGAAAAGAAATGCAAAAAAGCAAAATGGCTGTCTGGTGAAGCCTTACAAATAGCTGTGAAAAGAAGAGAGGTGAAAAGCAAAGGAGAAAAGGGAAGATATAAGCATCTGAATGCAAGTTCCAAAGAATAGCAAGAAGAGATAAGAAAGCCTTCTTCAGCAATCAATGCAAAGAAACAGAGGAGAACAACAGAATGGGAAAGACTAGAGATCTCTTCAAGAAAATTAGATATACCAAGGGAACATTTCATGCAAAGATGGGCTCGAGAAAGGACAGAAATGGTCTGGACCTAACAGAAGCAGAAGATATTAAGAAGAGGTGGCAAGAATACACAGAAGAACTGTACAAAAAGATCTTCATGACCAAGATAATCATGATGGTATGATCACTCACAAGAGGCAGACATCCTGGAATGTGAAGTCAAGTGGGTCTTAGAAAGCATCACTACGAAGAAAGCTAGTGGAGGTGATGGAATTCCAGTTGAGCTCTTTCAAATCCTGAAAGATGATGCTGTGAAAGTGCTGCACCCAATATGCCAGCACATTTGGAAAACTCAGCAGCTACAGGACTGGAAAAGTCAGTTTTCATTCCAATGCCAAAGAAAAGCAATGCCAAAGAATGCTCAAACTACCACACAGTTGCACTCATCTCACACACTAGTAAAGTAATGCTCAAAATTCTCTAAGCCAGGCATCAGCAATATGTGAACCGTGAACTTCCTGATGTTCAAGTTGGTTTTAGAAAAGGCAGAGGAACCAGAGATCAAATTGCCAACATGCACTGTATCATGGAAAAAGCAAGAGAGTTCCAGAAAAACATCTATTTCTGGTTTCTTGATTATGCCAAAGCCTTTGACTGTGTGGATCACAATAAACTGTGAAAAATTCTGAAAGAGGTGGGAATACCAGACCACCTGACCTGCCTCTTGAGATACCTATATGCAGATCAGAAAGCAACAGTTAGAACTGGACATGGAACAACAGACTGGTTCCAAATAGGAAAAGGAGTACATCAAGGCTGTATATTGTCACCCTGCTTATTTAACTTCTATGCAGAGTACATCAGGAGAAACGCTGGGCTGGAAGAAACACAAGCTGGGATCAAGATTGCCAGGATAAATATCAATAACCTCAGGTATGCAGATGACACCACCCTTATGGCAGAAAGGGAAGAAGAACTAAAAGCCTCTTGATGAAAGTGAAAGAGGAGAGTGAAAACGTTGGCTTAAAGCTCAACATTCAGAAAATGAAGATCATGGCATCCGGTCCCATCACTTCATGAGAAATAGATGGGGAAACATTGGAAACAGTGTCAGATTTTATTTTGGGGGCTCCAAAATCACTGCATATGGTGGCTGAAGCCATAAAATTAAAAGACTCTTACTCCTTGGAAGAAAAGTTATGACCAACCTTGATAGCGTATTGAAAAGCAGAGACATTACTTTGCCAACAAAGGTCCATCTTTTCAAGGCTATGATTTTTCCTGTGGTCATGAATGGATGTGAGAGTTGGACTGTGAAGAAAGCTGAGCCGGGAAGAATTGATGCTTTTGAACTGTGGTGTTGGAGAAGACTCTTGAGAGTCCCTTGGACTGCAAGGAAATCCCACCAGTCCATTCTGAAGGAGATCAACCCTGGGATTTCTTTGGAAGGAATGATGCTAAAGCTGAAACTCCAGTACTTTGGCCACCTCATGCGAAGAGTTGACTCATTGGAGAAGACTCTGAGGCTGGGAGTGACTGGGGGCAGGAAGAAAAAGGGATGACAGAGGATGAGGTGGCTGGATGGTATCACCGACTCGATGGACACGAGTTTGAGTGAACTCCAGAAGATGGTGATGGACAGGGAGGCCTGGCGTGTTGCGATTCATGAGGTCGCAAAGAGTCAGACACGACTGAGCATCTGAACTGAACTGAACTGAAACATCCTTTCCTATCCCAAGTTCACAAAGACAGCCTCATATATTTTAATACTTTATATATTGCCTTTTGTAATTAGGTTTTTAATATATTTGGAATTAATTCTGTAAGAATCTAAATATAGTTTTACCTATATATTGAGTACGTTTCCAAATAATCCCTCTGTTTTGACTTGTGATGCTGATTTCTGCTACCTTCTCATATATAACAAGCGCTTATTCATTGCTTTTCTATTTGTCGCATCTATTTTTAAATTTGTTTCTGTACTAGTACCATACTGTTTTTATTGCTTTGGTTTTATAAAATATCTTAATAAAACAAATTCCCTTTCTTTAGTCCATTATTCTTCCATTCACATAAACCATTATTCTGTTTTCTCACAAAACCCTGCTAAAATTTTCATCAAAACTGCATTGAATTTATAAGTTCATTTATGAAGAATGATATTTTTTTACAGTGTAGTGTTTCCCATCCATGAACATGTTACTTTTCTCTTTTTAGCTAAATATTATTTTATGTAATTTAATAAAATTTGAAAAGTACTTTGTAAAGGCTTAGTATTTCTTCATTAGGTTATCTTATGTACTTTGTAGTTTTTGTTGCTAATGTAAGTGAAGTCATATTCTCCTGCTTATTTCTGGTTGGTTGCTGCTGATGCAGAAAAGTGTCTTGATATTTACATTAAATGTAAATAGATTAGTATAAGTAAAATATTTATATAGTTTCTTATATGGTATTTAGTACATGCTTACATATTACTTAGTATGTTGCCTATTATTGATCTTGCATCTATTCAATCTTTCTGAACTCTGCTGCTGCTGCTAGGTCGCTTCAGTCGTGTCCGACTCTGTGCAACCCCATAGACGGCAGCACACCAGGCTCCCCCCGTCCCTGGGATTCTCCAGGCAAGAACACTGGAGTGGGTTGCCATTTCCTTCTCCAATTTCTGAACTCTACTAGTTCTAATAGTTTGTCTACTGATTCAGTTAGGTCTTCTAATAGACTATCTACTGATCTACAATGACAGAGTAATTTATTCTACCCAATCCTTATACCTCCTGTTTTTTTCTTGTCTTATTATATTGGCCAAAATCTCCTCAGTATGGGAGCTGTAAAGCAAGCCTCTCTTCCCTGTTCCTAATCATATGTCATAATTTTTCATAGGTTTTGTTAAAAGCTTTTACTAAGTTAAATTTTAATTCCTTATTTTTAACACTTAAAAATATCATAAATAGGTTTTACATTTTATCAAATATTAATTATGCTTATGTTGGAGTAATTTTTCCCCTATAGGTCATTAATGAGCTAAATTGTATTGATAGCTTTTCTGGTGATGAACCCCCTTACATTTCTGAAATGAAATTGACATCACTGTGTTTTGTTTATAAAAACCATTGAATTCAACTAATATTTATTTAGGATTTCACATTTTGCTCATAGTGGAATGGGCTAATAGATTCTTTTCTTGTACTTTCCCAATCCATTATTGATCTGAAGATTATAATTAATAAGTTAATTAACTTGAACTGAGACCTAAAATGAGATGCACCGCTTTCCCTCATTTTCTTTCTTCTGGAACACTTTATATCAACTGGAATTATCTTTACTTTGAAAGTTCTGAAACTCAAAATACTATCTGATCCTGTGGATTTATTTTTCAATCTCATTCTAACTCTTGTAACATTCAGAAACTGAAAGTAAAATCTACTTGTTTCAAATTCTCTGACAGTTTTCTGAATGTGATTTAAGGTCTGGTAATAAGATTCACTTGTGAGAGATTTTGATTCAGTCTCAAAATCTGAATTGAGATTGAATCAAAGAGTCACATGGAAACAGGGTACAGTGCATTCATTTTTTTCTTCCAGTTTTATTGGGATATAATTGACATGTGTGTGTGTGTTAGTGAAGTCGCTCAGTCGTGTCCCACTCTTTGCGACCCCGTGGACTATAGCCTACCAGGCTTCTCTGTCCATGGGTTTCTCCAGGCAAGAATACTGGAGTGGGTTTCCATTTCCTTCTCCAGGGGATCTTCCCGACTCAGGGATTGAACCCGGGTCTCTCGCACTGGAGGCAGACGCTTTAACCTCTGAGCCACCAGGGAAGCATACAACACTGTATAAGTTTAAGGAGTTCAGCATAATGATTCAACATAAATACATCATGAAATGATTATCACAGTAAGTTTAGTGAACACCCATCTCATATAGATACAAAAGTAAAGAAAGAGAAAAATTTTTTTTCCTTGTGACGAGAAGTCTTAGGATTTATTAACCATTTCTATATATAACATATATGTATGTTTCATATGTAACATGTAGTAATGTTAATTATGTTTATCATGTTGTGCTTTACATCTCTAGTACTTATTTTATCTTATAACTGTAACTTTGTACATTTGTTTTTATCATATCGAGTTTGGCAGTGATAGTGGTAAAGTCATAAGTGCGGGCAGCAAATTCCTGATCATAATAGTGGCCACAGTTCTTTTGTTTATTCCTGGTGGGGTGAAATCATTCTTGAAAGCTCAGCCGTAGTCTGTTTCATCAGTCTTTTAACAATTCTGTGATTTATATATTCCTTAAAATATCCTTTGGAGAGTGTCCTAACTAGAGTGTATTTACTTAACTAAAATTAAGAAACTTGACCATAAATTTTATACTGGAGTCCTGATGAATCTCTTTCAGGATTGCAGGGCTTCCCTTGCGGCTCAGACGGTAAAGCGTCTGCCTACACTGCGGAAGACCCAGGTTCGAGCCCTGGGTCGGGAAGATCCTCTGGAGAAGGAAATGGCACCCCACTCCAGTACTCTTGCCTGGAAAATCCCATGGACGGAGGAGCCCGGTAGGCTACAGTCCGTGGGGTCACAAAGAGTCGGACACGACTGAGCCACTTCACTTCCTTCATGATTAATGCATTATCCAAGTTTTCTATTTCTTCTCAGGCAAATTTTTTCCTGAAAATTTATTTTCCATTTAGATGTTTAAAAACATTCTTTCTTTATTCTTATTTTTGACTGTGCTGGGTCTTCAATCGGCTCTTCTCTACTTGCGCTCCTCACTGTGGCGGCTGCTCTTGCTGCAGGGCATGGACTCGGGGCCAAGGGCCTCAGGAGCTGCAGCGCAAGGGCTCGGTGTTTGTGGCTCCTGGCTCCTAAAGCCCAGGCTCAACAGTTGTGGCCCGTGGGCTTAGTGCCCCCAAGGCATGTGGGATCTTCCTGGATCATGGATCAAGCCCACGTCTCCTGCATTGGCAGGCGGATTTTTACCACTGAGCAACCAGGGGCACATGCCTTCCTTTAGATTGTTTGATATTATTGTTACATAGTTCATAGTTTTTGTTATTTTAAACTCTCTATTATTTCAATAGTTAATTTTCTTTGGGGGTTAAGTTTTGATTATAGTCTTTTATTTGGTTGATCAGCTTTGTCAGATATTTGTGCTCAATACTTTATCTCTACAAAGAAATAAGGTTTTGATTGTCATCTCTGTTGATTTCTTTCTTTCTTATTGATTTTTCCTTATTTGTATTATCTCCTCCCTTCCTGTTTCTATGTTTATTCTGTTGTTCCCTTTTCTAGTTCTTTGAGTTGAATGCTTACTTTATTTTTCTCAGTTTTTAGAAAATTTTCTGATAAATGTATTTAAAGTGATTCATTCACCTTAAAGAATTTTAAATTTCCCTTTAATTTTTCCTCTTCTTTTAAATCCAGGGGCTATTAATCACTTTTAGTTCCTAGACTTACAGGATTTTCTCCCAGACATCATTTCAGTACTGTGTTTATTCTTAATTAAATTGGTAAATGATACAAGAACAGATCTACAATACATGGATTCTTTAAAGCATATAAAATTACCTTTATAACTGAACACCTGATTAATTTTTGGCTGTTCCATTTGTCTTTGAAAATAACATATATAATTATTATATATGCAAAGTATATATTATAAATTATACATAAATTCTATAATATACATAAATATATTAAATAACTACATATCAAATATATTTTATAGTTTTATATAGTATACTATATTATATAGATATTAATATATAATATAATGTATATTATTTTATTATACATTATATATTATCTTACATATAATTATGTATATCACATAAATTATATGTAATATATTATATATCATATTAATTACATGATGTTATAATATTAACACAATATTAATAATATATAACATTACAATATTAATATATAATATTAATTATAACCAGTACTTGTTAATATATAAAATTATATATAATATACTATATCTTATATATAATATATATAATATATAGTAAATAAAATATATACATTATATATTATATAAAAGTAGATATTAATATACTATTGTATAATATATATTATATATTTAAATAATGTAATAATATATTTAATATTTACTTATAATTATATATTATATGATGTAATATATCACATATGTCATATTATTTATTGAGATAATTATTTCTCCAATGCATGAAAGTGAAAAGGGAAAGTAAAGTTGCTCAGTTGTGTCCGACCCTCAGCGACCCCATGGACTGCAGCCTACCAGGCTCCTCCATCCATGGGATTTTCCAGGCAAGAGTACTGGAGTGAGATGCTGTTGCCTTCTCCAGTATTAATATAATACTATATAATATATTGGAGAAGGAAATGGCAACCCACTCCAATGTTCTTGCCTGGAGAATCCCAGGGGTGGGGGAGCCTGGTGGGCTGCCGTCTATGGGGTCGCACAGAGTCGGACACGACTGAAGTGACTTAGCAGCAGCAGCATATAATATATAATATATTATATATTACATATAATATATATAATATATATATTATATGTATATAATATATATATTATAATATATAATATAAATATTATATATATTATATATAATATATTATATATAATAGAATCTTATTATTATATTATATATAATAGAATCTTACAATCAGCAGAGTGTATATATATATATATAATATGCTATATAATATATATTTAATATATATCATTTATATATACAATATATATGATAATATATATTTATTATATATAATATATAAATATCTAGTAATATATTTAATATATTAATACAAATGTAATGATATATTAAATATATTAAAATATATTACTAGATATTTATATATTATATATAATAAATATATATTATCATATATATTATATATTAAATATATGTTATATAGCATATAATATCAGAGAAGGCAATGGCACCCCACTCCAGTACTCTTGCCTGGAAAATCCCATGGGTGGAGGAGCCTGGTAGGCTGCAGTCCATGGGGTAGCACAGAGTCGGACATGACTGAAGCGACTTAGCAGCAGCAGCAGCAGCAGCATATAATATATATACTGTGCTGATTGTAAGCTTCTATTATCTTCATTTCAGTTTATAAGTCATGTTATAATTTTGTATAGCGTTGATTTTTTGAAGACTTATTCAAGTTTTTTTAGAGGGATGACTTAAAATCTCCAGCTTAAGTTAATTTATTAATTTCTCTCAATAGTTCTTTCTGCTTCCTTATATAATTGAAAGTTATGTTGTTTGTTGCTGAAATGTTCATATTATATTATTATAGTTTATTGGTATACTGTTATTCTAAAAATTACTTTTAACTTCAAATTCTATTTCACTATCATGGCTTCTTTTAAAGGAGATTGTTTCATATTTACCTGATATCCCTTTTTCTTAACATATACCCTTTTATGCACACATTTGAGGTAAGTTACTGAATTGTTTCCCCCAACATAAAGCCACAGGTCTTGCTTACAGACACTTTAAGATCTACATTATAAGTATATAGCTTCATCGAGACAGATGAGGTTACATGATAATTCTGAGTCAGACACAAAATCTACATTCTTCCCCCAACATGTTCCAGGTACAAGCTTAGTTTCCAGGTTAGCAGTTCTAATGAATCATGGAGCCTATCAAAAGGTAAATGGGCAAAAGAAGAGGTAATTATGCTACCTGGGGCTACCTGCTTTTCAAAGAGGAGCAGAGGTCTTATTCAGTAATACTTGTCTATGGAACTTTTGGTTTCTTTTTGCCGGTTGTACTTGGCCAAGCACTTAGATTGGAACAGGGATGGCCTTGTGCTGTCCATGTTGACAACAGTAATATCTCAGTATCTGTAGAATTATGGGAAACCGTGAGAATTTACCTTTTGGACTGAACCAAATAACACACCCGAAAACACTGTTTCAGAGCTGATCTGATTGACTGTGAGCAGAAGGCAATGGCATGACTTCTCATCATAGCCTTGAAAATTTTCTTGGGGCTGGTCACTATGAGATCTACTCCTACCACCTGGAAAATAGTATGCTAGGGAACTTCTTTCAAGTTTCCTAGCCATCCTTATGAAAATGATGTTAAATAGACAACGGCATCCCGCCACCAAAGCATCCTTGATGAAAAACTTGCACATGTTTGATAACTACTCAGATAAGATATACCAGCTAGAGTTCATAAAGACTTGAAATCTGGGTCATATCTCCAACACTGGAAGAACCAGAGGTACTTTCATCTATGTCAACAACTTATCCATGTATGCAGCCTTTGCAATGATGATCTTTAACAGGACCAGGGCTTCATTATTCTCAAGGGTGTTTAGAGGAAAACGTCTCATGCCCCTTATTGGTGCATCTTTCTTTATTCCTCTTGATGAAGTTCTTTTGTTTTGTTAGACCTCAACTCTAGTGCATTATCTGAAGTTTGCATCACTTCAGAAGTTTTAGAAGTGTTATGAAACACTGCATTGTGAGCTTGTTGCTATTCTTGATCACACTGAAAACTGGAACTGACTAGGTGACATCTGAGTGGCCAGATTAGTTGATAATGAGATGGGAGAGAAAGCCCCCCACCCCTTTGACAGTTTCAGCCTTGACAGCAAAGAGAATACTTGGTTTGACAATATTTCTTTTTAAATTCCTTCTCAGTGCCAATTTGTCATCAGTTTGTCAACCTCCTTTACATAACACTCAGTCCCTTGTTTACTAGGCAGTTCCAGTAGTTTAGCTTATGTGTTTGACAGCTTTGGTGGCACTTTTTCATTGTTTCCCAGAGCTTGAGGGCCATATATATATATACACACACACACACACACACACACACACACACACACACACACACACACTGATTGACATTCTATTAGAAGAGCTCTGAAGAGAAATTTTCAGATGAAAAGCTTAACCTCAACACCAAGTTTCTAGGAAGCTCTGGCAATAATCTTGACAATGGATATGGTGAAGATCTGGCTGTAGGTTCTTGATGCCCAGAGGGAAAACAGATGCAGCCTCCAGTGGGGACGCACAGCTCACCCATGTATCTCTCTGAGAAAAGAAACAGTCTCTTTTAAGAAATGTATTTTTTAGAAACTGTTATATTTTTTAATACAATCTGAAAATTTCTGTCTTGTAATCTGTAAATTTAACGTACTGACATTGATTGAAATTATTGTGATATTTGGAATGTTTTCTGATCCCTTATTTAGTGTTTTACAATTGCCATATTCCTTTCTTTCTTTTCTACTTCCCATAGGATAATGCATATTATCTTTTGCTAATTTAAAAGTTATATATTTTGTTAAAGAGTTCCACTCAATATGCCAGCAAATCTGGAAAACTCAGCAGTGGCTACATGACTGGAAAAGGTCAATTTTCATTCCAATCCCAAAGAAAGGCAAAGCCAAAGATTGTTCAAATTACTGTACAATTGCACTCATTTCACATGCTAGCAAGATTATGCTCAAAATCCTTCAAGCTAGGCTTCAGCAGTACATGAACTGACAAATTCCAGATGTACAAGCTGGATTTAGAAAAAGCAGAGGAGCCAGAGATCAAATTGCCAACATCCACTGGATCATAGGAAAAGCAAGGGAATTCCCCAAAAATTTACTTCTGCTTCATTGACTACGCTGAAGCCTTTGACTGTGTGGATCATACCAGACCATCTTACCTGCCTCCTGAGAAACCTGTATGCAGGTCAAGAAGCAACAGTTAGAATCGGATGAGCAACAATGGACTAGTTCAGAATTGGGAAAGGAGAACATCAAGGCTGTATTATGTCACCCTGCTTATTTAACTTTTATGCAAAGTAACATCATGCAAAATGCTGGGCTGGATGAAGCACAAGCTGGAATCAAGATTACTGGAAGTATCAATAATCTCAGATAGACTGATGATAGATACCACTTTAATGGCAGAAAGTGAAGAGGAACAAAAGAGCCTCTTGATGAAGGTGAAAGAGGAGAATGAAAAACCTGGCTTAAAACTCATTCAGAAAACTAAGATCATGGCATCTGGTCCCATCACTTCATGACAAATAGATGGGGAAAAAGTGGAAACAGTGACAGATTTTATTTTCTTGGGTTCCAAAATCACTGTGGATCGTGATTGCAGCCATGAAATTAAAAGACATTTGCTCCTTCAAAGAAAAGCTATGACAAACCTGTGTGTTGCTTGCTAAGTCACTTCAGTAGTATCTGACTCTTTTTGACCCCACGGACTGTACCTGACTCAGGGATCGCACCCATGTCTCTTACATCACTTGAATTGGCACAGGGATTATTTACCACTAGCGCCACCTGGGAAGCCTATGACTAGACAACATATTAGAAAATAGAGACATCACTTTGCCAACAAAGGTCCATCTAGTCAAAGCAATGGGGTTTTTCTAGTAGTCATGAATGGATTTGAGAGTTGGTCCATAAAGAAGACTGAGCGCCTAAGAATTGAGGCTTTCAACTTGTGCTGGAGGAGACTCTTGAGAGTCCCTTGGACAGCAATGAGATCAAACCAGTCAATCCTTTCCTCCCAAAGGGAGATAGTGAAGGATAGGGAAGCCTGGTGTACTCCAGTTCTTGGGGTCGCAGAGAGTCAGACATGACTTGGTGACTGCATAACAAGAATAATTGTGTTATTTTGTTCTTTATTATCTCTTCCTAAAACCCAAAAGACTAGACTCAATTGTCTCTACAAATTAGTTGTACTTACCAATAGGTATGTCTTGCCTCAAACAAGATAAGGACCTTAGCATCAGCCCATTTCTTTCTGTTCTGCCTCAGCCCTTCACCAGCACATATTGGTATCATCTAGCATTTTTGTTCAGAATTGATATAAATATATTTTAAATGCTTTTGTCTCATAATGAACTTATTGTTTATATTATTTTGTTCATCTTTAAATATAAATATAAATTTGTTTTCTCCAGAATTTATTTCTCTCTTGATGGAATATTTCCTCCAAGAGTCATTGCAATGAAGATTTTTGAGGAAAAACTTTTGCCTTCTTGTATTATCAAGCCCTTACAAATATAGTTTTCCTAGAAATAAAAAGTCTAGGTTAAAAGTTGTTTTGCTAAAATCCTTTGAAAATATTAACTCTCTTACCTTCTTGCACCTAGAGTGGCTAATGAAAGGCTAATGTCAAGCTGATTTTTGTTTCTCTATAGGTGATATGCATTTTCTCTCAGAAATCTTCTAAGATGTTTTCTTTATCTTTGATGTTGCAATGTGAATTGACCACTCCCCATCTCCACCTTTCCATGATCTACCAGGCAATGCTATCCCTTGGGAAACCTTCTATCACTTTTACCAACCTGGGCACTGTTCTTTGCAGCAACTGTTTCCTTTGGCTGGAATTATCTGGCCAGAGTTGGGGTGCAGCGGGTGAAGGAGCAGGGCGCACGCTCAGGGCATAGTCAGCTTGCCTGCCTTAGTTGTTACATGCCACCGTATCATTACCCTGGGCTGGCACTGAGCCGGAACTAGTGTTTTTCTGCCCTGAAGAGGCAGTGGGATGGGAAATAATTAGCCAGAACAACGTAGGAGAGAGAAAAGGACAACTCTTCCTCCAAGCAAACCTCCATCCCTGATGCCTAGCTCTCTTCACCTGGAGGTGACTGTTCCCTGTGATCATCTCCTTCCTCTTCCAGACACACACACACACACACACACACACACACACACAGCTTTTGTTTTTTGAAAGAGGTAGATACAGCCTTAGAAAAAAGCTTTTGTAAATATCCTCAGGTGATTCTGAGACACAGAGAAGTATTTAAACCTTTGGAGCATAGATCAAACTTTTTGCTCATGATTAAGAAAGTAATAATTGAGCTAAAGAGAGTAAGAGAAAGCAGGCACTGGAGTATCTTAGACTGAGAGAAAATGAAATCAAGAAAGAGAGTAAGGTGACCAAAATTCTGGGTAGGAAGTTTCCTGGAAAGAATTCCAAAGCATGAACCTCTTGAATAGTCAACAGGTACCTATATAGTGAAAGAAAGTGGGCTGCTAACTGCTGCTAAGTTGCTTCGTCGTGTCTGACTCTGTGCAACCCCATAGACGCCCACTAGGCTCCTCTGTCCCTGGGATTCTCCAGGCAAGAGCACTGGAGTGGGTTGCCATTTCCTTCTCCAATGCATGAAAGTGAAAAGTGAAAGTGAAGTCGTTCAGTCGTGCCCGACTCTTAGTGACCCCAGGGACTGCAGCCTACCAGGCTCCTCCGTCCATGGGATTTTCCAGGCAAGAGTACTGGAGTGGGGTGCCATTGCCTTCTCCAGCTAGCTGGATCTATTCCCTTGAAAAACTGTACAGTTCATTAGAAGGGCAATGCCTGGCTGAGCTCCTTTGGATAGCTGTTCCCTAGTGCAGTTGTAAAGTCCTTTCATCAGAGAACAAGGTCTAGTCC
Source organism: Nanger dama (assembly GCA_917880005.1). NCBI lineage: Eukaryota > Metazoa > Chordata > Mammalia > Artiodactyla > Bovidae > Nanger > Nanger dama. The sequence continues at coordinate 100,974,968 of CAKJTW010000001.1, forward strand.
TTTACCTCTCAGCTAGAGTGTCAGATTGAGAAGAAGCTCTCAAAATGAAGAATGGAGTAAAGCCATTTTGAGGAGGGTTATTTTACGTCTGTCCTAATGGCATAGAGCAGATGGGGAACAGGATGCTCCCTCTCTGGATCTCATTTTCTCTAGGTCCCAGGAATGTAAGGAGCGTTAGTCGTTCAGTCATGTCTGACTCCTTGCAACCCAGTAGACTCTAGCCCTCCAGGTTCCTCCGTCCATGGGATTTTCCAGGCAAGAATACTGGAGTGGGTTGCCATTTTCTTCTCCAGAGGATCTTTCTGACCCAGGAACCGAACCTGAGTCTCCTCCATTGCAGCAGACTCTTTGCCGTCTGAGCACCAGGACTCTTCAACTCAGGTAAGAACAGATGATTAGAGATCTGGTGATACAGGATGCAAGGGGCCGTCATCATCAGAAGTAGAAAGGGAGGCTGCTGAAAGAAGACCAAGAAGACTCAGATCGTAAATTGATCTAAGAGACATTTTGAACACATTTCGATCCTAAAAGAAAGGTTTAGAAGCTAGGTTCCCATGGTGCTGCTGGTACAACTGAAGCGAGCATTATTCTGTTATTACTACTACTGTGGCTGTACTGAACCACTAACTCTGTTCCACCCACTCCCCTTCCCCACTGATCTTCTATCTTTCAGTCGAGACAGACTCACAGAATCTCTGATTAAGTTGATGCTATTCAGTATTCATCATTTTACTGTGATATCTATTAAACTACCTATCTGTTTAGATTGCTTAGCTATTACCTAGTCAAGAAAATTCACCAAAAATAAATTTTTAAGACAATGAAAGGATATTCACTAATGAAAAGGGGTCAAGTAAAGAAAAAGGAATAAAAAACACTCATCACATCACTCTTAGTGGTAGACTAAAAGGTGGCATAATCTCTATTCATTTTCAAGCCACTCTCCAGAAAGTTTTTACTCTTTGATATGAAAAATTCATTGCTATGATTACAGATTTCACATAGCAGCTGGGCTTTTAAAAAATGATCGTGTATCAAGCTTCCATGTGGTATGAAGAAAAATATCCATAATTATCTTAAAAGAATATTAAAGCTTTAAAGGTTTAAACTCCTTTCCAAGTATCTACATGAGACCAAATTTTCTTCATATACTTTAATCAAGACAACATATCACAGGAAAATCAATGCAGGGAAATATCTAAGAATCCAGCCATTCTTTATTAAGCCAGACATTAAACAGATTTTTTATCATGCAAAACAGTGCTACTCTTCTTAAAAAAATTTTGTTTTGGAAAACATAGTTATTTCTCATAAAATATATTGTTTATGCTAACATACAGTGAGATAGTTATTTTTAAATGAATACATTTTTTCTCAGTTTTTCTCAGTCTTAATTTCTAATTTTGTAATAATGATTGATATAATCCTCACAAATATAAATTGAGTTCATTGAGATCACCTGTTTTAAGAGAGTAAAGAAGTCCTTGAGAGACTTCTTTGAGAAATCTCAAAGAACCACTGAATTATTTGAGAACCACTAAATTATTTCATTCCTTTTGCACTGCAGTTTAGGAACACGGGATACAAATGGTTAGATGACTTGATCCATTCCATAAAGCTACTTCTTTTTCATAGCTCAAGAATTTTTAAAGCCTGGTTTACATTTATAAATAAAAATTCTACTTTTATAAATTAACTCACGTTTTTATTTTACTGAATTCTATTGCAATATTACTCTTAGTTATATTAAGGTAACTATAAGGCTCTTTTGATATTTTAAAATTCTTTTAAAAACTCTACACAATGCATTTTATGAAACTGTATCATATATTTTAAGTTTCAGTTTCTTTGAAAATCCTTTCAGAATGAATGCATAAATGGACAGCTTTCTTTTCTATTTGTGTGTTCTATTATTATGTTGAGTTCCACAGGGTTTCAAGTAAGTGAATGCTAATAATACCAGAGAGCTCTTTCATTCCAAAATAAGGAATGTGCCTTCAATATTCTAATTATGTAATAGATACATAAACTATAGAATTTTAAGTTTATAAGATGTATTCCACTGATTTTCTACTAAAGTTTTGAGGCTATCCTGATATATCTAAGAGTTTTCTTCTAAAGACACAGTTTAAAATGGTCTGAGACAATTTTTCAACCTAGCTAAATTCCAAATTTATCTTTAGACTTAATTGCAACCCAATCCCCAAAATTAATTTAATAGATGTAATAGAATCCCACCAGTATCTCTAAGAATGTGTCATCCTTTGTGGCATGATCTCTTCTGATGCCATCATGTAATAAATGTGCTGTTCCATACAAATATAGACACAAAATCACACAGCACTTAGAACAAATAGAAACGGTTTTACATAGCATCTTGATGAGGTAAGCTTGTGTTATATCCTTTTAATACAATGAAACACAAAGCTGTGAAAACTTGTTCAGACTTGCCTAGGTTAAATCACAGAATTACTGATGAAGTCAAAGGATAAAAATTCCCATGGTTTCTGGAACCTGTGAAACACAACAATATCCTCTCTTTCATTTAGAATCAAGACATGTTTGAGATATATTAATATATGGTTCCACATTTTTTATTTACTTCATGCAGCATGAATAGAGGACTTGACTTAGTGGTAAGTAGCATGAGTAGAATTTATCTGAAATCAGAGCTTACTTTTCTTTGTTTCTGAAATTAATTAACAACACTATAAACAGTCCCTTTTGAGGATATACTGAATCTACAGTAGTTGAATACTCAAAAACAATTTGCATTTTGAAAAGGAAATAGAAATGTTAAGCATGTAATAAATATTAAGTGACCCCTATGTGCTAGGTATTTGAGATGTGATGAATATGACAGGCAAGGTCACACTTTGAGTGGGGGAAGATGAAGTAAACAAATAATTTCAGCTAGTCTAGTTCAAAAAAATAACACACAACAGAGTAATAACAAAATAAAAAATTTAACTTTTAAAATTTAACTATTGTATAGGATATATTAAATTTTTAGGATTAAAAGATGCTTATTCCTTGGAAGAAAAGCTATGAGAAACCTAGACAGTGTATTAAAAAGCAGAGACATCACTTTGCTGACAAAGGTCAGTCTCTTCAGTTATGGTTTTTCCAGTAGTTGTGTACAGATGTGAGAGTCAGACCATGAAGAAGACTGAGCACTGAAGAATTGATGCTTTGGAGGTGTGGTGTTGGAGAGGACTCTTGAGAGTACCTTGCACAATAAGAAGATCAAACCAGTCAATCCTAAAGGAAACCAACCCTGGATATTCATTGAAAGGACTGATGCTGAAGCTGAAGCTCTAATACTTTGGCCACCTAATGTGAAGAGCCAGTTAAGTGGAAAAAAACTCTGATGCTGGGAAAGATTGAGGGCAGGAGGAGAAGACAGCCAGCATGGATAAGGTGATTGGATGGCATCACTGACTCAGTGGACATGGGTTTAAGCAAACTCCAGGAGATAGTGAAGGACAGGGAAGCCTGTGAGCTTCAGTCCACGGGCCACAAAGGGTTGGACATGACTGAGTGACTGAACAACATCATAGGATATATCTTTCATTTAAGTGTACAATAGTACTTGTGGAAGTTTGGGCAAAGACTTCCAAAGTTTCCAAAGTGTGGATCACAACCACCCTGTCAGACATGTAAAAGAAGCAGAAGATAATTGGCTATAGGGCTCTAAACTATTCTGTCTGCTTCTGAGTCCTCAAATGATCGAGAAGTGGTGATTGGAGGAGAGAATTTTCAGAGTTCACTATATTCACAGAGTTCAAGGAAGGGAGAGAGGTTAGTCCTGCTTAACCTAAATCAACAAAGGAGGCTTTAAGGAGACAATGGGGAAACCTGAGGTCTTGGGAATATGGGACTGTTTACTTTCCATTTGGAATGGCTGGTTAGTTGCTCAAAGGGTCATGTGGCCGCTTTGTAATAGGATTTCTGGTTTTCCTGAATTCTGGCAGTAAAATACTTCTCCCAGAGGCCACTGGGATAAACAATGTGGTTTTTCCATGAACCAAATCTTGGAAAGCCACTCACTTAGGAAGCCAGCATGGGGTCTTCTTAGATTAAGCCCCGAAGAATAGCCAAGAGGTAAAAATAGTCCTCTGCAGAAAGAAGCCAAGTAAATAAAGAAAGCTAAAGAACAGTAGAAAACAGAGATGCATTAGCTCTTGTCATGGGAACCCACAGGGAGAGTAGAGTGGGTCTTGGAAGAACTCATGAACATGCAAAATGAGAAAGTGTCAATTTTAAGAGACTTCCATCATGGTCCAGGGGCTAAGACTTCACCCTCCACAAGGGAATGGGATTCCACATGCTTCCACTGAGAGTTCGCATACCGCAACTAAAGATTCCACATGCTGCAGCGAAGAGCAAAGACCCACGTGCCACCACTACAGAAGTGGCGCAGCCACTTTATTTACATAAAATAAATATTTTGAAGCAAGAAAAAGAGTCAGTTTTAAACATCTGCCAAGTCCAGAAAGTTTCTATACTAGATCATGAATGGTACTGTCATACCAATTTAGTAAGAACTTTTCCAGTAAGCTGTCCATAAGTCCCCTCGATCCCCACACTCCTACCTTGGCGGGTGGGGGGAGTCTGCAGCTCTGACTGAGATGTGGAGCTGGACCATCCCCAGGAGGGCAGAGAGAAGCAGAAGACAGCACCCCCATTTCTCTGCCTCAGCAACGGTGAGCTTCACGCCTGAAACTGGCCTGAAGACAGGGGTTAAGGAGAGACGCCTTTACCAGAAAGCCAGAATTAAGTTGTGACTTCTTACTTTGATTGTTACATGGGTGTGTTAGTCACTCAGTCATGTCAGACTCTTTGCGACCCCATGGACTGTAGCCTGCTAGGCTCCTCTGTCCATGGGATTCTCCAGACAAGAATCCTGGAGTGGGTTGCTATTCCCTTCTCTGTGGGATCTTCCTGAGTGGGGGATCAAACCCAGGTCTTCTTCATTGCAGGCAGATTCTCGCCAACTGAGCCACCAGGGAAGGGCTCCCACAACACCCATCTCACTGATTGTTATAATGAGATGAAAACTTGAATAACCAAATAACTGTTTCTAATAAATAAGAATGACCAGAAAAACAATGAAGACTGCTTAAGTTTTCATCCAAGGACAAGGGAAGAACCAGTCTCACAGAAAGAGTATAGTTAATTTGCTTTATGAATATATGCTACAAGCCTTGCTGGGTCAGTATTCTAAATACAAAGGAAATCTTCCTATGCTTGCAGGCTCAGTGTCCGACTCTTTGCTACCCCATGGTCTGTAGCCGACCAGGTTCCTCTGTCCATGGGATTCTCCAGGCAAGAATACTGGCATGGGTTTCCATTTCCTACTCCAGGGGATCTTCCTGACCTAGGGATCGAACCAGTGCACATCCTGCACTGGTGGGCAGATTTTTCACCATCTGGGAAGCCCCAGTCTTCCTATACATCTTAACAGAATTTTTCCAAATTATACTTTGCCATATGTGAATATGTGTGTACAGGTACATACAGAATCATGTGCTTTTCCCCCTGCTATGAAGATGATACCTGTTTTCAGAAACTACCAATTCAGACTTGGGTACAGATGTGAAAGAGTTGCTTACATATAATGTCATTTCCAGTTTTCCTGAATTAGTTAACTTACAGAGCAGTAATACTGTGCTACAAATATGTTTATTTTGGCCTAAGATGAGACTACCTAAGTAAGGTCCAGCCTTTAGAGACATATTGGAAATTGAAGTTAGAATCCTATCCAGCTCCTCTCCAGGATGAGAAAATGTCCAGTTTTTTCCCTTCAGTAAAGCTCTTCAAGTTTCTGTGGCCAAAGCTGTTTTTCTCTGCTAAATTTCACCAGGATCAACATGCTTTGAGTTTTTGTATATTTGACCCATAAACAGATGAGAGGAAAAAAAAACAAACAGTTGAGATCATTCAAATTGGAGGGAATACTGCATAACCAGTGAGTAGCCAGTGAATGCTAATTCTGCACATTCCTACGTCATCGGACATAAATGCCCAGAGGAGAAGGCTGGGAAGGAGAAAGTAGGGCGACTCCCATGATTTCTCTTGGATGCACTGATTTATAATCTAAAACAGATTTAGCATATTAGCCATAATTTGGTCTTAGTATCTGTATTTTTGAGCACATATACAAGAATTACATTTTCATGTTCATTTGAAACTTAATTCTTTGGAATTTAGAAATTCAATTTTAAATGCTGTAAAAATTATAGCATTTGCATTGGCTACAAAAATCTGTCATACTTTTTTTTAATTGGCATATAATTGCTTTACAATGTTGTGTTAGTTTCTGCTGTTCAGTTCAGTTCAGTCGCTCAGTTGTGTCTGACTCTTAGCGACCCCATGAATCGCAGCACGCCAGGCCTCCCTGTCCATCACCAACTCCCGGAGTTCACTCAGACTCACGTCCATTGAGTCAGTGATGCCATCCAGCCATCTCATCCTCTGTCGTCCCCTTGTCCTCCTGCCCCCAATCCCTCCCAGCAGCAGAGTCTTTTCCAATGAGTCAACTCTTCACATGAGGTGGCCAAAGTACTGGAGTTTCAGCTTTAGTTTCTGCTGTACAGCAAAGTAAATCAGCTCTATGTATACTCGCATCCCCTGCGTCTTGAGCTTTCTCCCACTCCCGCTTCCCCATTACACCTCTCTAGGTCATCGCAGAGCACAGAGCTGAGTTCCTGTGCTATGCAGCTGCTTCCCACTAGCTATCTGTTCTACACACTGTAGTGTGTAGTATACGTCAATCCACTCCCCGCTCTCCCGTGTCCACTTATATATTATCTACATCTGCATCTCTATTCCTGCCCTGGAAACAGGCTCATCTGTACCATCTTTCTAGATTCCATACACGTGCATTAATATACGATGTTTGTTTTTCGCTTTATTACTTCACTCTGTATGAATATGTCTCCTGTTTTAAAGAATGTATCCAGTGAAATCTATAATTATGGTGCCTGCATGCAAAGTCACTTCAATCATATTTGACTCTGTGCAGTCCTATGGGCTGTAGCCTGCTAGGCTTCTCTGTGCATGGAATCCTCCAGGCAAAAATACTGGAGTGGGTTGCCTTGCTCTCCTTCAGGAGATCTTCCCAACTCAGGAATTGAACTCGCATCTCTTAACCTCTGTTACACGGGCAGGCAGGTTTTTTACCATGAGCGCCACCTGGGAAGTTTGGGTATAAAGGTACAAAAATAGCTTTTAGCATTTTTCTGATCCAAATTTCTGGAACAGTGGATTCCTTTATAATAGTACTTTGTAATTTCTGAGACCAAATCTTGTACAGTTTGTATGTGTGTTTTATAAAATACTTTAAATATTTAAAAATCCACCAAATCCCAAACAGATCACTAAAAAGTAAGCAGCACTTACTATTATATCAATTCCTCTTTGAATATGAGTTTTACACATTTATTATTTTGGGCTGCACTGGGTCTTCACTGCACCAGCTTTCTCTAGTTGTGGCAAGCAAGCTTAGTTGCCCAGCATCATGTGGGAATTAGTTCTTCAGTCAGGGATAGACCCTGTGTCCCCTGGATCAGATTGTGGGTTCTTAACCACTGGAACACCAAGGAAGTCCCTATAGGATTTATTTTGATTCATTCCAGAATGTACTTTCTTTTTCTAATTGTTTTTAACATTTCAAGTTCTGGAGAGAAGGAATACTCAAAGTAAGAAATAAGTTGTAAAAACAAACACATTTTAAAAATAGTGTAAAGCATTAAGGCTGCTAGTTGGAGTGAGCTACAGAACAAAACTTCCTATTCTTTAAAAACCACTGAATAAGCTCCCAAAAGTATTTGCTTCATAATTTCATTTCTTACGTAAGTATGGTAATCTTCTTAGAGAAAGCCCTACATGCAGTTACAGGTATTGCAAACTTTACAGATTTTTAACTCAACGTGTTCTGTGTTACACAGAGATGCCTGCGTGCCTGCTCAGCGACTCAGTTGTGATCGACTCTTCGCGACCCCATGGACTGTAGTCCACCAGGCTCCTCTGTCCATGGGGTTTTTAAGGCACAAATCCTGGAGTGAGTTACCCTTTCCTCCTCCAGGATATTGAGATACACTGACCTGTTAAAATAAATTATAGAAGAGATAAATTAGGGGAAATTGCTTTCATTTCATAGAGATATTTCATTTTATTAAATTTTCTATCCCACAGATCTTTAAAATTGCACTATTAGTGTTTTTGAAATAGGAATAAAGATACAGGGAATGTTGAAGAAATTGTATAGAAATAATAAAAGAATTCATAGAAAGTAGAACTATAATGCACTTCCTCCTAATTACAAGTGCTTTTAAAGCCTCTTACTCTTCTCTCTTCTTGATAATTTAAATGTTTTAAAATATCAGTTCAGTTCAGTTCAGTTGCTCAGTCATGTCTGACTCTTTGCAACCCCATGGACTGCAGTATGCCAGTCTTCCCTGTCCATCACCAACTCCTGGAGCTTACTCAAACTCATGTCTATCATGATGGTGATGGCATCCAACCATCTCATCCTCTGTTGTCCCCTTCTCCTGCCTTCAATCTTTCTTTCCCAGCATCAGAGTCTTTTCCAATGAGTCTGTTCTTCTCATCAGGTGGCCAAAGTATTGGCGTTTCAGCTTCAGCATCAGTCCTTCCAATGAATATTAAGGACTGATTTCCTTCAGGGTGGACTGGTTGGATCTCCTTGCAGTCCAAGGGAGTCTCAGGAGTCTTCTCCAATACTACAGTTTAAAAGCATCAATTCTTTGGTGTTCGGCTTTCTTTATAGTTCAACTCTCACATCCATGCATGACTACTTGAAAAACCATAGCTTTGACTAGATGGACCTTTGTTGACAAACTAATGTCTCTGCCTTTTATTTATTTATTATTTTTGTCTCTGCCTTTTAATATGCTATCTAGGTTGGTCATAACTTTTCTTCCAAGGAGCAAGCATCTTTTAATTTTATGGCTGCAGTCACCATCTGCAGTGATTTTAGAGCCCCAAATATAAAGTCTCTCACTGTTTCCATTATTTCCCCATCTATTTGCAATGAAGTGATGGATCAGATGCCATGATCTTAGTTTCCTGAATGTTGAGTTTTAAGCCAACTTTTTTATTTTCCCTACTTTCTTCAATTTAAGCCCGAACTTGGCAATAAGGAGTTCATGATCTGAGCCACAGTCAGCTTCCTGGTCTTGTTTTTGCTGACTGTATAGAGCTTCTCCAGCTTTGGCTGCAAAGAAAACAATCAATCTGATTTCAGTATTGACCATGTGGTGATGTCCAATTGTCTCTGCTTACTCCTTGAAAGAAAAGTTATGACCAACCTAGACAACATACTAAAAGCAGAGACATTACTTTGCCAACAAAGGTCTGTCTAGTCAAGGCTATGGTTTTCCTAGTGGTCATGTATGTATGTGAGAGTTGGACTGTGAAGAAAGCTGAATGCTGAAGAATTGATGTTTTAAACTGTGCTGTTGGAGAAGACTCTTGAGAGTCCCTTGGACTGCAAGGAGATCCAACCAGTCCATCCTAAAGAAGATCAGTCCTGGGTGTTCACTGGAAGGACTGATGTTGAAGCTGAAACGCCAATACTATGGCCACCTGATTTGAAGAACTGACTCATTTGAAAAGACCTTGATGCTGGGAAAGATTGAAGGCAGGAAGAGGAGGGGATGAAAGAATGAGATGGCTGGGTGGCATCACTGACTCAATGGACATGAGTTTGAGTAAGCCCCGGTAGTTGGTGATGGACAGGGAGGCCTGCCATGCTGTGGTCCATGGGGTCACGAAGAGTCGGACACGACTGAGTGACTGAATTGAGTGACTGACTGAAACCAAATTTTTCAGTTTCCTCTTTCACTTTCATCAAGAGGCTCTTTAGTTCTTCAGTTTCTGCCGTAAGGGTGGTGTCATCTGCATATCTGAGGTTATTGATATTTCTCCTGGTAATCTTGATTCCAGCTTGTGCTTCACCCAGCCTGACATTTCTCATGATGTACTCTGAATATAAGTTAAATAAGCAGGGTGACAATATACAGCCTTGACGTACTCCTTTCCCGATTTGGAACCAGTCTGTTGTTCCGTGTCCAATTCTAACTGTTGCTTCTTGACCTAAATACAGATTTCTCAGGAGGCAGGTCACAGGTCAGGTGGTCTGGTATTCCCATCTCTTTAAGAATGTTCCACAGTTTGTTGTAATCCACACAAAGGCTTTGGCATAGTCAATAAGCTGAAGTAGATGTTTTTCTGGAACTTTCTTGCTTTTTCAATGATCCAAAGGATATTGGCAATTTGATCTCTGGTTCCTCTGCTTTTTAAATCCAGTTTGAACATCTGGAAGTTCACGGTTCACATACTGTTGAAGCCTGACTAAAATAATTTTGAGCATTACTTTGCTAGTGTTTGAGATGAGTGCAATTGTGCGGTAGTTTGAGCATTCTTTGGCATTGCCTTTCTTTGGGATTGGGATGAATACTGAACTTTTCCAGTCCTGTGGCCACTGCTGAGTTTTCCAAATATGCTGGCATATTGAAGGGCCACACGGTCACAGCATCATCTTTTAGGATCTGAAACAGCTCAGCTGGAATTCCATCACCTCCACTAGCTTTGTTCATAGTGATGCTATGACTTCACATTCCAGGATGTCTGGCTCTAGGTGAGTGATCACATCATCATGGTTATCTGGGTCATGAAGATCTTTCTTGTATAATTCTTCTGTGTATTGTTGCCACTTCTTAATATCTTCTGCTTCTGTTAGGTCCATACCATTTCTACCCTTTATTGTGCCCATCTTTGCATGAAATATTCTCTTGGTATCTCTAATTTTCTTGAAGAGGTCTTTAGTCTTTCCCATTCTGTTGTTTTCCTCTATTTCTATGCACTGATCATTGAGAAAGGCTTTCTTATCTCTCCTTGCTATTCTTTGGAACTCTACATTCAAATGGGTGTATCTTTCCTGTTCTCCTTTACCTTTCACTTCTCTTCATTTCTCAGCTATTTGTAAGGCCTCCTCAGACAACCATTTTGCCTTTTTGCATTTCTTTTTCTTGTGGATGGTCTTGATCACTGCCTCCTGTACAATGTCACGAACCTCCATCCATAGCTCTCAGGCACTCTATCAGATCTAATCCCTTGAATCTATTCGTCACTTCCACTGTATTTGAAGTGTAAGGCATTTGATTTAGATCATACATGAATGGTCTAGTGGTTTTCCCTACTTTCTTCTATTTAAGTCTGAATTTGGCAATAAGGAGGTTCATGATCTGAGCCACAGTCAGCTCCCGGTCTTGTTTTTGTTGACTGTACAGACTTTATTTTGGGGGGCTCCAAAATCACTGCAGATGGTGACTGCAGCCATGAAATTAAAAGACGCTTACTCCTTGGAAGAAAAGTTATGACCAACCTAGATAGCATATTCAAAAGCAGAGACATTACTTTTCTGACTAAGGTCCGTCTGGTCAAGGCTATGGTTTTTCCAGTAGTCAGGTGTGGATGTGAGAGTTGGACTCTGAAGAAGGCTGAGAGCCGAAGAATTGATGCTTTTGAATTGTGGTGTTGGAGAAGACTCTTGAGAGTCCCTTGGACTGCAAGGAGATCCAACCAGTCCATTCTGAAGGAGATCAGCCCTGGGACTTCTTTGGAAGGAATGATGCTAAAGGTGAAACTCCAGTAGTTTGGCCACCTCATGCGAAGAGTTGACTCACTGGAAAAGACTTTGATGCTGGGAGGGATTGGGGGCAGGAGGAGAAGGGGATGACAGAGGACGGGATGGCTGGATGGCATTACTGACTCGATGGACGTGAGTCTGTGTGAACTCTGGGAGTTGCCGATGGATAGGGAGGCCTGGAATGCTGCGATTCATGGGGTCGCAAAGAGTCGGACATGACTGAGTGACTGAACTGAACTGAACTGATAGAGTTTCTTCTTTTTTGGCTGTAAAGAATATAAGCTATCTGATTTCAGTATTGACCATATGGTAATGTCCATGTATAGAGTCTTCTCTTGTGTTTTTGGAAGAGGGTGTTTGCTATGATCAGTGTGTTCTCTTGGTAAAACTCTGTTAGACTTTGCCCTGCTTCATTCTGTACTCCAATGCCTTACTCATTACCTGTACTGAACCTATCCTATGGGATTCATCCACCCTCTTTTGTGCACTCCAGCAGAACTGATTTTTGCAAATAATACAGTCATTTAACATCATACTAACCAATACTTAAATATTTTTCTTTGTCTATTTAGGTAAGTGTGTTGACATTATTTAAACTGTCTTTGCATTATTTTATGCTTTTCACTTTGCCTTGTCTCACTTGCTCCCTTATTTTTGTCATTTTGAAAAGACTAGGGATTTTTGTGCTAATTTTCCAGATAAATCAAACATACTCCATTCTCCACATTTTGCCAGTTAATACTGACATATAATCTGTGAAATATTCGTCTTTATATTCCAGAAAATGAATCTTTTATAAAATATTTTAAGTATTTTTAAAATTTACTTGATTCCACCAGGTGTTAGTTGCAACATGTATGATCTTTGACCGTCATTTCAGCATGCAGGATCTTTCGTTGCAGCATTCAAACTCTTTAATTGTGGCACGTGCAATCCATTTCCCTGGCCAAAGATAGAAACTAGGCCCCCTTCTTTGGAAGTGTGGAATTTTAGCCACTGGCCCACCAGGAAAGTCTCCAGAATAACTTAATCACAATGCCTTTTAAAAATCTATTGACAGATGATAAGAAAACCCATCTTAATCCCTATTTCATATGTAGTCCATTTATTTGACACATGAGGCTTTCTAAATATTCTCTTGTGCTACAGCTGCACTGGATCTTATCTGTTGTCCTGTTGGGCACAACACATGCACAGACTGAGAAACCTGCATCCAACGCCTGTAAATGAATTTCCATGGATGATGTGGAAAATGTCAGATGCTAACTGGCTGTCTCCCATCCCTCCCAAAACAGCTACTTACAACCAACCTTTCCAGTGAAACTCGGAAAAATTAGAGAGTTAGCCTCAACCAGTTCCTCAATAAGCATTTGTTGCGTTTGTTGCACATTTGTTGTTCCGAGGCACGGGGAGAAAGCATTCATTTCTAGTTCTTTAGCTCTTTCCTAAAAAGTTTCTTACCAAATGCATTTTTTAAAAGTCTTTTAAGAATATCTCTTTTTTATTTTAGGAGATTTTCTTTCACCCAGTTATAAGTTCATAAAAAGTACAAGAAAAAAGGTATGTCTTAGGAAAATAGGTAAAAATTTTAATATACCTGGAAGATTGGGTACATAAAGGAGAATAGAATGAAAATGGGAGGGGTAACAGAGGACTGTTTTGCATATAATGCTGGGTAGTTTAGATTTTAATCCCCTTGATCCTAGAGCTATGTTATGTAATATAGTAGCTGATAAACCAAATATGGTTAATTACATTTAATTAAAATCAAATAAAAATTCTGTTCCTTGGCTACACCAGGCGCAGTTCAAATCCTCAGTGGATACATATGGCTAGTGGCTTAGTGCAAGTAACACATTTCTATAATTATAAAAATTTTCTTGGACAGCACTGCCGCAGACGGTGGCTGCTGCTGCTAAGTCGCTTCAGTCATGCCCGACTCTGTGAGACCCCATAGACGGCAGCCCACCAGGCTCCCCCATCCTTGGGATTCTCCAGACAAGAACACTGGAGTGGGTTGCCATTGCCTTCTCCGATGCATGAAAGTGAAAAGTGAAAGTGAAGTTGCTATGTTGTGTCTGACTCTTAGCGACCCCATGGACTGCAGCCCTCCAGGCTCCTCCGACCATGGGATTTTCCAGACAAGAATACTAGAGTGGGGTGCCATTGCCTTCTCCGCCAGACAGTGGGGAAGCATGTAAAAATGTTTAGTGGGGAAGCATGTAAAAATGTTTAGTAGAGTCGGAAGTGATAAATTTTAATTTTTCCACAAATCTCTAGTAAGAATTTGATAGACTGAAAACTGATAGGAAAATTAGGATATGAATCAGGATATGTATCATCCAAGGTTGTGTTTACAGAAATGAAGACTAGGGTGTTCGTGTCAGTGTTAAGGTCAGGGAAGAGATTACAGTCACAAAGCAGATAAGGAGGCTGAAGGAAAAGTAAAGTGCTTCTTATTTAGGAAAATGGGTGATTGCAGCCATGAAATTAAAAACGCTTACTCATTGGAAGGAAAGTTATGACCAGCCTAGATAGCATATTGAAGAGACATTACTTTGCAAACAAAGTTCCATCTAGTCAAGGCTATGGTTTTTCCAGTGGTCATGTATGGCTGTGAGAGTTGGACTGTGAAGAAAGCTGAACCCCGAAGAATTGATGCTTCTGAAGTGTGCTGTTGGAGAAGATTCTTGAGATTCCCTTGGACTGCAAGGAGATCCAACCAGTCCATCCTAAAGGATATCAGCCCTGGGTATTCTTTGGAAGGAATGATGCTAAGGCTGAAACTCCAGGTACTTTGGCCATCTCAGGCGAAGAGTTGACTCATTGGAAAAGACTCTGATGCTGGGAGGGATTGGGGGAGGAGGAGAAGGGGACGACAGAGGATGAGATGGCTGGATGGCATCACCGACTTGATGGACGTGAGTCTGAGTGAACTCCGGGAGTTGGTGATGGCCAGGGAGGCCTCACGTGCTGCGATTCATGGCGTCGTAAAGAGTTGGACACGACTGAGAAACTGAACTGAACTGGTTGATTCCATTCACTGAAAGAGGAAACATTTTTGGAGTAGAATTAAAAAGATAGGCACAGAGAACTCTACTTAGTGCACTGTGGTGACCCAAATGGGAAGGAAACCCAAAAGAGAGGGGATATGTACATGTATTCATTTAGCTGTACAGCAGAAACTAACACAACGTTGTAGAGCGACTATGCTTCAATAAAAATTCATTTTAAAAAAATTCATGGATGGGGGTAATTGATGAATTCACCTTATAGGCATCTCAACTTTGAGACTGTGAGGGACATTTTAGTGAGATGGACAATAGGCAGTTGGATATGTAAGTTTGGAAGAGTCATCCTCAAGGGACTTAGGGGAATGCATGGTCAGGTCACTGAAGACCTTTGCTCTCTTGCTCTCTGTACATCCACTGCACCCCTACTGCCTGCACCCTAATCACATGACTGACCTTCCTATGTACTTGCCTCGGGCTTCAGCTAGTGATTGAGTGATTGTTCTCATCAAAGGGTGGTGAGGGGCATGCCCCTCTCCTGGTTTCCCTAGTAACTAATGAGCCCTTCTGCCATCAGTTCCCTTATAACTGGTTATATACTCCAGTCCCCCAGTGAAGATGGCCACCACGTCTTGCCTGCCATCTGCCATACACCATGAGGTGTTGCTCCAGGACTTTGCTTCACACATGTTAGTTCCCCCTCCATTAAACTATCTGTGTCTCTGTTGCTAACTCTGGGCTTGAAGCTGGGTGAGCACAGGACTTGTAGGCCTATGGGATGGAGCCCAAGAGGGGAGATATATTAATTGTTACCTAGATCTTTCATTTGTTGTTGTTTAGCCGCTAAGTCATGTCAGACTCTTTTGTGACCCCAAGGACTGTAGCCCACCAGGCTCCTCTGTCCATGGGATTTGTCTGGCAAGAAGACGAGAGTGGGTTGCCATTCCCTCATCCAGGAGATCTTTCCAATCCAGGAACTGAACCCTTATTGGCCGGTGGATTCTTTACCACTGAGCCACCTGGGAAGCCTGCATTTCTCATTCTGTTCAGTTCAGTCACTCAGTCACGTCCGATTCTTTGCGACCCCATGAATCGCAACATGCCAGGCCTCCCTGTCCCTCATCAACTCCTGGAGTTCACTCAGACTCACGTTCATTGAGTCCGTGGTGCCATCCAGCCATCTCATCCTCTGTTGTCCCCTTCTCCTCCTGCCCCCAATCCTTCCCAGCATCAGAGTCTTTTCCAATGAGTCAACTCTTCCCATGAGGTGGCCAAAGTACTGGAGTTTCAGCTTTAGCATCATTCCTTCCAAAGAAATCCCAGGACTGATCTCCTTCAGAATGGACTGGTTGGATCTCCTTGCAGTCCAAGGGACTCTCAAGAGTCTTCTCCAACACCACAGTTCAGAAGCATCAATTCTTCGCGGTTCAGCTTTCTTCACAGTCCAACTCTCACATCCATACATGACCACAGGAAAAACCATAGCCTTGACTAGACGGACCTTAGTCGGCAAAGTAATGTCTCTGCTTTTGAATATGCTATCTAGGTTGGTCATAACTTTTATTCCAAGGAGTAAGCGTCTTTTAATTTCATGGCTGCAGTCACCATCTGCAGTGATTTTGGAGCCCCCAAAAATAAAGTCTGACACTGTCTCCACTGTTTCCCCATCTATTTCCCATGAAGCGATGGGACCGGATGCCATGATCTTCGTTTCCTGAATGTTGAGCTTTAAGCCAACTTTTTCACTTTCCTCTTTCACTTTCATCAAGAGGCTTTTGTGTTCCTCTTCACTTTCTGCCATAAAGGTGGTGTCATCTGCATATCTGAGGTTACTGATATTTCTCCCGGCAATCTTGATTCCAGCTTGTGTTTCTTCCAGCCCAGCGTTTCTCATGATGTACTCTGCATATAAGTTAAATAAGCAGGATGACAATATACAGCCTTGACGTACTCCTTTTCCTATTTGGAACCAGTCTATTGTGCCATGTTCTGACTGTTGCTTCCTGACCTGCATATAGATTTCTCAGGAGGCAGGTTAGGTGGTCTGGTATTCCCATCTCTTTCAGAATTTTCCACAGTTTATTGTCATCCACACAGTCAAAGGCTTTGGCATAGTCAGTAAAGCAGAAATAGATGTTTTTCTGGAACTCTCTTGCGTTTTCCATGATCCAGCAGATGTTGGCAATTTGATCTCTGGTTCCTCTGCCTTTTCTAAAACCAACTTGAACATCAGGGAGTTCACCGTTCATGTATTGCTGAAGACTGGCTTGAAGAATTTTGAGCATTACTTTACTAGCATGTGAGATGAGTGCAATTGTGCGGTAGTTTGAGCATTCTTTGGCATAGCCTTTCTTTGGAATTGGAATGAAAACTGACCTTTTCCAGTCCTGTGGCCACTGCCGAGTTTTCCAAATGTGCTGGCATATCAAGTGCAGCACTTTCACAGCATCATCTTTCAGGATTTGAAACAGCTCAACTGGAATTCCATCACCTCCACTAGCTTTGTTCGTAGTGATGCTTTCTAAGGCCCACTTGACTTCACATTCCAGGATGTCTGGCTCTAGATGAGTGATCATATCATCATGATTATCTTGGTTGGCAAGCTCTTTTTTGTACAGTTCTTCTGTGTATTCTTGCCACCTCTTCTTAATATCTTCTGCTTCTATTAGGTCCATACCATTTCTGTCCTTTATCGAGCCCATCTTTGCATGAAATGTTCCCTTGGTATCTCTAATTTTCTTGATGAGATCTCTAGTCTTTCCCATTCTGTTGTTTTCCTCTATTTCTTTGCACTGACCGCTGAAGAAGGCTTTCTTATCTCTTCTCACTATTCTTTGGAACTCTGCATTCAGATGCTTATATCTTCCCTTTTCTCCTTTGCTTTTCGCCTCTCTTTTCACAGCTATTTGTAAGGCCTCCCCAGACAGCCATTTTGCTTTTTTGCATTTCTTTTCCATGGGGATGGTCTTGATCTCTGTCTCCTGTACAATGTCAAGAACCTCCGTCCATAGTTCATCAGGCACTCTATCTATCAGATCTAGGCCCTTAAATCTGTTTCTCACTTCCACTGTATAATCATAAGGGATTTGATTTAGGTCATACCTGAATGGTCTAGCAGTTTTCCCTACTTTCTTCAATTTGAGTCTGAATTTGGTAATGAGTTCATTACCTCCTTAAAATACATGCCTACAGGTAAAATTGCTTTTTCAAAGAATATGAATTATATTTGGGAAATTTTCAAATTTCTTCTCCCCCTGCCCCTGCCACACACATTCCCTAGTGGCCCTTATTTTGTCGTGATGAAGAAATATTACTGATGCCCATGTACAGTACTCTACAGGTGTGCTGGTGTGGTCTGGTGTTTTAAAATTCACTGGGAGACAGACTTCAGAGTTATATCCCTTTGTTTGTGAAAACTGCAACAACTCTCTGCTACACGGCAATGGCTTTGTAAATACTATTAGGTAGCATACATTTGCTTCTTTATCAGTACACGTTTCAGGCAGGAAAACTAATCATACAAGGAATACTAAAGAGACAGCATTTACTATGGAGAAATGTTGATGGCTAGAAGAGCAAAAAGTGGAAGGTGAGATTAAATCATAAATTCCTAACTTCAGGAAGTGGCTGTCAGCCCTAGAGCTGGTAGGATAGAGTAGGGAGATGGTATTTTCAGAGCCCAAGAGCAAAGTCACTTCTGGGGACACCCACCTGAGTATAGGGAAAGGGAAGGTGGGACCACTAAGGAGAGGCTTCCTCAACTGGCTCTCCAACTTTGTAAAGGCCACAGCCATTCCCCCATATACAGAAGCAGAGAGGTGGAGAAATAAGGGACAATAGCTTTCCCATGTTCCACCTTCTAGTCTGCCGGTGCAGAATTCTTTGCAGAATCTTACAGGAAGCCATCAAACAAGGAAATCCGGGAAATTCAGTTTGTGAACTCCCAGCTCAACCATCATCACAGAGCAGAGTGTGGGTGAGTATGGGGCTCAAGTACAACTCACTGCACTGCGCTTTACCAGGAAAAAACATTTTCCCTCCTTTTGATAGTAAGCTCCCTAAAGAAAAACTATCTGATTTGGTTTTTGGTCACTGATATACCCGAGGGTTAGAGAAGGCAATGGCACCCTACTCCAGTACTCTCGCCTGGAAAATCCCGTAGATAGAGGAGCCTGGTGGGCTGCAGTCCACAGGGTCGCTAAGAGTCGGACATGACTGAGTGACTTCAGTTTGACTTTTCACTTTCATGCAGTGGAGAAGGAAATGGCAACCTCCTCCAGTGTTCTTGCCTGGAGAATCCCAGGGATGGGGGAGCCTGGTGGGTTGACATCTATGGGGTCTCACGGGGTCGGACACGACTGAAGTGACTTAGCAGCAGCAGCAGCAGACCCAAGGGTCCATCATCCTGTCTTATAAAATGCTCAATAAATATCAATGCATATTTGAGTGAACAAAATGCATTTACATCGCAGATCAGTAAAAGTTGAAACCAGTGCTCATGTGGCTGGCGAGTGTATCGTCTTTTACAGTACAGGGCCCTTGGGAGTCAGCATACTGTTTCAGCTAGTGCTGCCACCACTTAAAGGATTTCTAGGACTCCTTTTTTGAAATTGCCTTTCAGAGCTACTTATTGAGAAATTCATGACAATTGGTAGAGTCTACTACTGGTTATTTCCAGCTAAGACAAATCAACAAACACAAAAGGGGATCCCTAGCATCTGACCTCTAGAATATGAACCAAGACATGTTTTACGATGACCCACCTGTTACTGAGTTTAGCCCTTTTGGCCTAGCCTGGACCACTTGCTTTTGATCTGGAAGATTTAATACTATTTTCAAAACGTAAATCCCCTCGTGAAGAATATAGACTTATTACTAATGTTACTAAGTACTTGCCACAATTTCCAACTAAACATGGAGCCACATGACTTTCTTAGCCTACTTCTGCTAGTACTTTGAATTTGGAATAAGATGATAATATGGTGTACAGCGGTAATAACTTAAGACTTCGTCTTTGCTGCCTTCCTATAAAGAGAGGAGAATCATTACTGAGCCCCCTTCTACAAGCACGTTATCTCAGTAGACTATTTGTTTTTATATCTCAGGGTTATTTCCAGCTAAGACAAATGCACAAGCACAAAAAGGGGCCCCCTAGCATCTGACCTCTAGAATACAACCAAGACTTGTTTTCCTTTGACCCATCTGTTCAAGTCTAAGCTCATACTGCTTGCTGCACAAAAGGCCAGTAATCAAGAGGCAAGTAGTTGGGACAAGGAATAATGATTTCCTTTGGAAAGTCAGTTAAGCAAGAAGAGAATGGGCTCATGCCCCAGAGAACCATCTTGCCTGAGTTAGAATTTAGGCTTTTTTTTTTTAATAGTAAAAGTGAAGGGAGTAAAGTCAAATGCTTTCTGTTTCCTATCAGCCTCTGGAGAGGGATGTGTTAATGTCTTTCTCCTGGCAATGATTCACAGGTGGGTCTGGTCAGGATGTTTCCTATGAGAAGGATTTTAGCTTAATGCGCATCCCTGGAAAGCAGGGTTCCCAGAGATGGGCCATTTATGTATAATTTAAGTGTATAGACAGCATCTCTTTAGTGATTAATTTTTCTGGGCTCCAAAATCACTGCAGATGGTGACTGCAGCCACGAAATTAAAAGACGCTTACTCCTTGGAAGGCAAGTTATGACCAACCTGCTGCCAAGTCACTTCAGTCATGTCCAACTCTATGCGACCCCATAGACAGCACCCTACCAGGCTCCGCCATCCCTGGGATTCTCCAAGCAAGAACACTGGAGTGGGTTGCCATTTCCTTCCCCAATGCATGAAAGCGAAAAGTGAAAGTGAAGTCGCTAAGTCATGTCTGACTCCCCACAACCCCATGGACTGCAGCCCACCAGGCTCCTCTGCCCATGGGATTTTCCAGGCAAGAGTACTGGAGTGGGGTGCCATTGCCTTCTCCGTGTGACCAACCTAGACAGCATATTAAAAAGCAGAGATATTACTTTGCCAACAAAGGTCTGTCTAGTCAAGGCTATGGTTTTTCCAGTGGTCATGTATGGATGTGAGAGTTGGACTATAAAGAAAGCTGAGCCCCGAAGAATTGATTCTTTTGAACTGCGGTGTTGGAGAAGACTCTTGAGAGTTGCTTAGACTGCAAGGAAATCCAACCAGTCCATCTTAAAGGAGATCAGTCCTGGGTGTTCATTGGAAGGACTGATGGTGAAGCTGAAACTTCAATACTTTGGGCCACCTGATGCAAAGAGCTGACTCATTTGAAAAGACCCTGATGCTGGGAAAGATTGAGGGCAGGAGGAGAAGGGGACGACAGAGGATGAGATGGTTGGATGGCATCACTGACTTGATGGACACGGGTTTGGGTGGACTCCGGAAGTTGGTGATGGACAGGGAGGCCTGGCGTGCTGTGGTTCTTGGGGTCGCAGAGTCAGACACGAGCAACTGAGCTGAACTGAACTGAACTGTAATAGAGGACAAAAAAGTTAAGTGTTAGTCGCTCAGTCCTGTCCAACTCTGCAACCCTATGGGCTGTAGCCTGTCAGGTTTCTCAGTCCATGGGATTCTCCAGACAAGAAAACTGGAGTGGGTTTCCATGCCCTCCTCCAAGAGATCTTCCTGACCCAGGGATCGAACCCGTGTCTCTTTTGTCTCCTGCATTGTTGTTCCCTGCCTAAAGGGAAATATAAATAATAATAAAAATCTCAATAAACACCTCCATGGTGGTATGCTTTTCAGTTCAGTTCAGTCGCTCAGTCGTGTCAGACTCTTTGCGACCCCATGAATCGCAGCACGCCAGGCCTCCCTATCCATCACCATCTCCTGGAGTTCACTCAGACTCACGTCCATCGAGTCCGTGATGCCATCCAGCTATCTCATCCTCTGTCGTCCCCTTCTCCTCCTGCCCCCAATCCCTAGGCCCTCCTATCACTCCCACTGTACAAATGAGAAAACTAGAGGCACACAGAGGGTGATTAACTAGCTAAGGCCATTCAGCTAGTAAAGGACAGTCCTAGGTTTAAACCCGGCAATCGGACTCGAGTCTGTGCTTTTAGCAAAAACCTGGTATCCAGCAATTTTTAAAACGCCAGCACTGCCCACTGGGGAGTTACTGGAAAACGGAATCGACAATAACTCGGCCCACAGCTTGGAAACAGTGCTAAAAGACCTAGGAAGCCTGCAGCCCCCGGAGAGGGCAGTGAGAAGCCACGCCACCTGCCCACACCACTCTGACAGCCCGCGCTCTCGGAAGGGCGGGCACCTTCCGTGACGCCCCGGGCGCCGCAGGACACTCATTGGGCCCCTGCTAAACGGCGTCAAATCGCGGGCGTCCAGGAGGAGGCGGGACTTCCGGGGTCCGTGGCGCAAAATTCCGGCCGCGCCGGAAACACGTAGTGAGGAGAGGGTATTGGGTACCCGCCTCCTGAAGCGGCTGGAAAATTTTGTGATCCACAGAGTCCGAAGAGAAATTGGCGCAAGCGTTCATCCGCTAATTGCCAAGTTTTCGAGGTTGTGGAAAACAAGTCGGGACATGGACAGCCGCTTGCAGGAGATCCGGGAGCGGCAGAAGTTACGTCGACAGCTTCTCGCGCAGCAGGTCCGCGGCCCAGGGAGGGGTCGTGAATGCGCGTGCGCCGCGTTCCCCGGCCCTTTCTCCCCGTTTTTCCGTCTCCTCACCTGCCACCCGGCAGCCCTTTCTGGTCTCACGACTTTAATCCCAGGACCTCTCTACCCTCTGTACCCTGAATCGTTCCCCGTTCATGTTGTGGTCCTTGCGGTGGTGCTGAACCGACCGCCACCCCTGGTCTTAAGCATCGAGTGTGGAATGCCCGCCAGGTGTCTGGCATCCTCAGCGATGAGGATACAAAACTTTGGTGTTTGTGTGTAAGTTATCGCAGTTCACGCGAGGAAAGGGCAGTCGTTAGCCCCTCAGTTTCTCTTCACTTTTTAAATAGTCTTTTGTGTCTTGCTTTTTCTCGTGTGAGCGCCTGATTCATGAGATTGTGGCTTCATTGTGAAATAGGTTTACAGTGTTTTTTTTTTTTTTTTTCCTAGGATAATATCTAAAGACCGCATTGGTAGTAGCCTGAGTGTAAATTTTAGGTTCTACATCATGGGTGTTGGAGTCGACTGTGTTGTATACGGTATCCTCGTCATTGCCCATAGCTAAATGTTTGAATTCTTTACTCAGTCACGACAGATCTCTCAAAGAGGTAGCATTATCTTCACATAATGAAACACAGGCGCCGCTGGCTAACGAATTTTTCCCCCGAGTCGTTAACTGCTAGGCCAGTAAGTTGAACCCTGGTTTGTCTTTCCAAAGCTTGTCTTCACCGCTGCTTGCGTGTAAGTTGACACGTGCTGATTAGTAGAGTACACATGCAGAAAACGCAGATGCACGCCTTTGCTTAAAGTCAGAGGCTGTGTTTTCCTTTCTACCCCTCTGGTCAGTAACAGTGATGGGGGAAATGCTCGTAAGCTTTAATGAGGAATCTTAATAGTTATTCAGAAATTGTTATTTTTTTTTCTGTAATGAATCTTGGTTTTAGTAAATGAAAATCAAAGATATAGCTTCTTTTATGACATGATGAAAAGATTTATGGTATAGTGTTTAAAATGTCGGTGTTTGGGGAACTTCTCTGGTGGTCCAGTGGTTAGGACTCCGCAATTTCATGGCTGTGGCCGGGTTCAGTCCCTGGTCTGGGAACTAAGATCCCTTAAGCCCCGTGGTGTAAGCCAAAAAGAAAAAGTGAGTGTTTGGAATTAGATCTATTTCTGTGCCTCTGACATGATTTTTGACAAATCAGATATCTTTTTCAAGCCTTCTTTATCTCAGTAGCTTTTATCATGTTATGTTTGAAAATGTCCAGTGGCTCTTTATTACAACCGAGTAAGATTTTTACACTTAAGTTTTGAATTCAGACCTATATTTGACTCAAAATACATACATAATTATTTCTTGAATGTCTTACTATGTACCAGGAACTCTTGTAGATGTTGGTAAGTCCACTATGAATGACAGGTTATCCTACCTTTAGAGAACTTAATAGTGTACAGCATTTAATAATGGCTGCCATTTATTAAGTACGTTTTATGTGTCAAGGGACAAATTTTTATGTATGTTATTTTATCATACAAGTCAGATGCTATCTGGATCTTATAGGTGAAGAAAATAAAGCTCAAAGAATTTACCTTACATGCCGAAGGTGACAAAACTTAAGTTTGCCAGCTTCAGTCTTAGGCCTTTCTGTGCTTTTTCCAATACACCTGGCTCCGTCTTGGAATAACTGGTTAGAAACCATTCCACCTGGGTGAGGATGGCCAATATAACCAATAGTAGACTTCCACTATGCCAGAAGCCTTTTTTTTCACTGACTATGTGAACAAGACAGACTGGTTGCTCTCCAGAAAGTTATTTGTGTAATACAGACATTGTAATTTTTAAGAAGCGTCCTTTCTTTCTGATTTCTGTCTATCCTTTATGGCACAGCCCATGGCAGAACTTTGTCATGAAACTTGGCCTGGAACTCCCTTGTTTAGGCTTTTCTTGCTCCCTGCATCCATTGTCCTGACTGAATGTTGAGGCCACTGCTGTACATCACTAACTCGTACAGACAATTCCAGTTGGGTTAATCTACCCTAACTTTGTTTCTTACCCCAAATTAGTTTTTAATAAGTTTTTGTTGATTCATGAACTTAGTGGAGCACAACTCAACGTATATAATTTGCTTGATTTGCTTTTGGCTGCTGGATGAAAATATCAGATGCAGTGTATAAGTAAAGTCGCTCAGTCGTGTCTGACTCTTTGTGACCCCATGGACTGTAGCCTATCAGGCTCCTCCATCCATGGGATTTTCCAGGCAAGAGTGTTGGAGTGGATTGCCATTTCCTTCTCCAGGGGATCTTCCCGACTCAGGAATCGAGCCTGGGTCTCCCGCACTGCAGGCAGACGCTTTACCATCTGAGCCACCAGGCAGTGTATAGGCACACACTGTGATTGTGGCGATTGATGCTGCCACCAGTAATTTACACCTGCTCTTTAACTTGTAGCTTTGTTTTTAAAAGTAGTATACTTTCAGAGGATACCAAATTGTCATAATTATTCAAATAACATATTTAGTGCTACCACAGTGGAAATGGCAACCCACTGCAGTATTCTTGCTTGGAAAATTCCATGGACACAGTAGCCTGGTGGGCTACAGTCAAGGGGGAATCACAAAGAATTGGACACGACTGAGAGCACACACATACACACCCACAATGGAAAGTCTGTTTAATTACTCCAGTCATTCCACAATTTAAAAAAGTTGGAATACAAGAAGACGATTATATATGTAAGCACAATTTGATTTAAAAACCTTTGTCTTATAAAACATCGTATTCTAATTTAGGCCCTGGCAAGAAATCTCATTGGTTTATTCACATATTTATTGAGCGTGTAGTATAAGTAAGACTTTATAATAGCTCCTGAACATTAGATATCAGCAGGACAGAGTTCTTCCTCAGTGAGCTGACAATTCAGTGGGGGAAGAAGTAGACAAAAGTAAACATAAAATAATTGAGGTGTACAAATATAAAGTATAAAATAATATAAATAGGGAATAAACAAAAGTAAAACAAAATTAGTTTGTATTTTGATCTGAATGAGAACTATGATCTGAATGAGAAAATGAGGTGGTAAGAGAAAAACGTAAGGAGACTACCTGTTCTCTCTCTAGTGTTCATGGAAGAACTCTCTGAGAAAGTGACATGCATTTATCTGAGACCTGAAGGGAGTGGAGTCAGTCACTTTCATGGGAAGAAGGTTAAAAGGCATTTCCCCTGCAGGAAGTAGATGTGGTTTCCGATGAAACAGTAGGGGTCAGGAAAATTTTATGGAAGAGTTAAAATATCAGGAACAGTTAATATACTGGAAGAGATTTATCATTGGAGAAACTTTAAGGGAGTCATGGAATAGTGTAAAGAGGCAGTGGGAATTAATGTAATTGTGTAATAAAAATTGTTTAATAAAGGCTGGGCTGTAGTATGCTTTCTCAGCTTTTTTGAGCTGAAGGGGCTATATAATGCAGACTTCCTCATGCTCTTCTTGCTAAATCGTATTTTATTATTTACTTTAGAAGAAGATTGGCTCAAGTTAATTGTTCTGATTTCAGTATAACTTAAAGCATAAAATACTTTTCAGCTGTTGAAATCATTGTTAAATAACATGGTTTTGTTTCAAGGTACTTTCTGTTTTTCCTGAAAGGTAAATATTCCATTTGCTTGCTATGGTAGTTAGGGATTTAAAAAAAAATATATTTGATGTATTAAATGCTGCTGCAAATGGCTAGACAGGATGCTTAGTGCATTGTGTTCTAATGTTGAGTTTTGCCTTTTCTCAGTTGGGAGCTGAAAGTGCCGACAGCATTGGTGCTGTGTTAAATAGCAAAGATGAGCAGAGAGAAATTGCTGAAACAAGAGAAACTTGCAGGTCAGTAGAATAATGGCTTTTTATAAATGACATGTTAATATTTGCAAAAGGATCATTCCTTTAATAAACAATAATCTTAGGTATCAAGTATGTTGTTATGATAAGCATCAGCATACCAATTTTGAAAAAATTAGTTTTTATTGTCTATGAATTACGAAATGCTTATTTTCTGAATATAAGTTCTCATTTATGAACTAGTTAGAAAATGTAATATTAGACTGAGAATTAGCTTATATACCATATATAATTTTTTTTAAATCCTTATTTAAAAAAATACTTTACCCTAAAAGTGGTATTCATTTGATAGTTCATAAAGCATTTAGAATTTTTCAGTATTGTAGTTACCAATTAGAACATCAGTTTCACTCAAGACAGATTAGAATGATATGTAGAAATTTCTCTTTGCCATACATACCTTATAAAAACTTATTTTCTCATTTGGTTGCTTTCTCAAAAATACAGAGTTATTAATCAGGTTATGATACTTTTAAAATTTATAAACCGAGTGAATAGATACTGTTTATTTAGGAAAAATTTGCCTTATTCTCTCTCTTTAAAATTGTCCTTTAATAGTAATGGATACATGTGTACATCTTATGTATTTGTGAGTGATATTTCAGTTTTAATTTTCAGGGCTTCTTATGATACCTCTGCTCCAAATGCAAAACGTAAGTATCAGGATGAAGGAGAGACAGATGAAGACAAGATGGAAGAATATAAGGCAAGTACAGAATGGGACAGTGTTTTGGTCAAGAAAAAAATAAGTCCTTACAATCTGTGGAGTCTTATCTAGGAAAACAAATTTCACAAAAGTTGAATTTTGACAAAATACTGAATAATGTCAGTAGCATATATATCACCATTTATATCAGTTTACTCATTTTAATAGAAGAGGTATGTGGATTAAATCAGGTGATGTATATAAAGCACTAAGCATAATGCCTAGTAAGCTCTAGGCAACGACATTCTTAAATAAGAGCAAGGAGGTAGATGTACCAGAAACGTTGGATAATTGGATCAGTTTTCAGGAGGCTACAGTACTATCTTTTATGATTTGTGTTGTTGAATCTTAACAGTATAGGGTAGTGCAATTAAAATATTTTGAGAATTCATGAACTAGATTGCAGTGTAGAAGCATTTCTAACAGAGGCCCAAGGGAAAAAACCCAACTTCTGAACTTGTAGTTGCATTATTTAGGTGAAAAAAAAGGTAAAGGGCAAAAACTTATCTCCATTTTTTCAAATTAACTGTTATACAGCTATATTTAACAGAAGAGAATAAATAGTTTCAGTAAATCTCTTAAGTATAATTACCTAATTTCATAAAAATTGTGTTGTGTGTTGGGCTTCCCTGGTGGCTTAGTGGTAAAGAATGTGCCTGCCACTGCAGGAGACATAAGAGATGTGGGTTCAATCCCTGGGTATGAAAGATCCCCTGGAGCGGGAAATGGCAACCCACTCCAGTATTGCCTAGGAAATCCCATGGACAGAGGGGCCTGGCAGGCTACAGTCCATGCGGTTGCAAAGAGTTGGACACAGCGAAACAATATTGTGTGTTGGTGGCATTTGATATATCCTAATATATAACTTAAATATTTGTGATGTTAGATTAAAGCATATATAGTTCCTCATATTTTAACATTTTTGACTTATAAAATAGTGATTTCTTTTGGTTTGCTCTAGTGGAAGTAAAATTGCCCCATTGGTGGGCCTATCTTTCATGATTTAAGCTAAATTCTAATGATTCAAAGTTTTATATCTAAGGTAAATCTAGATAACTTAGTCAACAAAATTAGTACTTATATACAGTTATGGAGAATGAAAAGATATTTTTATTATAAGCATAGCTAATGATGAGAAAGCAAAGACTTCAATGTTTGACTTTAATGATAATTTGAAAAATTTATGTCTTAGGGAAAGAAAATATTTATGAGTGTTAATACTTATGATGTAATACATAAGATTCCTCTTATACGTAAAATATTTACTTAATCTTCCTTTTGAAGGATGAATTAGAAATGCAACAGGAGGAAGAGAATTTGCCATATGAAGAAGAGATTTATAAAGATTCTAGTACTTTTCTTAAGGTAAATAATTTTCAAATCTTTAACTTTTCATGTTTCAGCTTTGTGCCCAAAAATATTTTAAATATTTATGTTTAAGATTTTTTTTCAGTTATTGAAGGATCATTATTGTTATAAAATGAAATATCATTTAAAATCATTCATGAAATGTTCTTCTGATGCTTGGTTATTAATATCTGTAGATAACTGAATTATAAGCTATCATTTTAGTAGTGATATTTTTTATTTTTTAAATCTACCAGTTAGCTTATATTTTGCTTGGCCTCATAATAAAAAATAAAGCTCCGAGTTAATGTATCTCCCACCAGAGTGAAAGCTATTAATTTAATCTTGACTTTTTCTTTAGGGAACACAGAGTTTAAATCCCCATAATGATTACTGCCAACATTTTGTAGACACTGGACATAGACCCCAGAATTTCATCAGGGATGTAGGTATGTCTGATTTGTTGGGGATACACAATTGCTGGCTGTCGGTTACATGCATGTAATTTATCCATTTTGTGGTTTATTTCTAACAAAATTACTTTTTCCTGACTTGGCTTCCCCTTTCCATTCATAGTACTTCTTGTAAGTGTTCTTTTTCCATCAAGCATTGTTGCTTTTTTCCTTCTTCCTTCCTTTCCTTCATTTTGTTTTTGTGATTATCCCTCATTTTTATTTCGCCTTTATTTATTCCTTCTTTGATGCTCTTCGTTTCTTTAGGTAAATCTGATTTTTTGACCTATGTCATTTTCCTTTCCTCTAAGAATTTTTTTTTTTAACATTTCTTGCAAGATAGGCCTACTAGCAACAAATTCCATTAGTTTTTGTTTCTCTGAGAAAGTCTTTATTTCTCCTTTACTTTTTTTTTTTTAATCTTTACGTTCCTTTATTGGAGCAAGATTCCTCACCCGTATACAGTGATGTATTTGCTACAGAGACCTGTGCAGAAATTACACACTATCCATCTAGACAGGTTTTTGTTACACTTTACCTACTGATGGAGTGGTTCCATTTATAAAGTTTTTATACATCAAAAAGCTTTGAATTTGACCCAGCTGTCCATTAATTCATCTCTGAAAAAGCTAAGTGGCATTTAATTTTAGCTGCTATATTTTACAGCATTAAAAAGCTTATAAATTAGGTAGCTTCTCAAAATGTGATTTATGCACAGTGGCATTTAGCAGATAGAGCAGTCCATCATCTTCAGATTCACACAGACAGGTCTCATTGGAGAGCTATATGCTAAAAAGCTGGTACTTTGAGATAAAAGTACTCCTAACCTGAGTTTCTTACCACCAACACGGACTTCTTACTCTGAAAGCCTGTCTTCTCGGCCACATCTTACAGTGCCAGTGAAGACATGCAAACAGTTGCCCTGTGTTAACTCGGCGCAGGAGCACCAGGTCTGTCTGATGGTGGTGGCAGGCACTATTAATATCTAAGTAAATAAAAGCCTGTATTTTGATATGATGACTTGAGGTGCAAATCAAAGGTACAACACGTTCAGAACTGAGTTTTCAGCATATTTCTCCTTTACTTTTGAAAGATTAATTTTGTAAAGTACGGAATTCTGGATTGGTGTTTTCTTTCTGTCAGTACTGTAAATATTTTACTTCACTCTCTTTTTGCTTGCTTTTTCTGAGAAGTTGGATATAATTCTTAACTTTGTTCCATAGTAGTTTTTTTTCTTCCCTGGTTTCTTTTAGGACTTTTATTTCTATAGCTTGAAAATGATATGCATAGGTACAGTTGAGTTTTTCTTTTTTTTTTGGTATGCTGTTTGGTATTCTCTGAGCCTCCTATATCTGGGGTTTGATGTCTGACATTAAATTGTGAAATGTTTAGTCATTATCTTGTTTATTTTTTATTTCCTCAGATCTTAGCTGTGGCGTGTGAGCTCACTGTTGTGGCTCAGTAGTGTGGCACATGTGGGGATCTTAGTTCCCCAGTCAGGGATCGAACCGTCATCCCCTGAATTGCAAGGTGGACTCTTAATGACTGGACCACCAGGGAAGTCCCCTCAGTTATTATTGATTCAGATATTTCTTCTGTTCCTGTGGGTTTTTTTTTTACCTTTTGTAGTTATCTCATGTTCCTTGGATAGTCTTTTTTTCCCCCAATTTTTGTACCCTTTTCTTTTCAGTTTTTGAGATTTCTCTTGAGATATCCTCAAGCTCAGATCCTTTCCTCAGCTCTGTTCAGTCTACCAGTATGCTCATCAGAGGCAGTATCCCTGCAGTTTTGAAAATAGCTTGATTAAGATAATTCATGTACTATAAATTCACCCATTTAAAGAATATAATTTAATTTTTTAAAGTATCTACAGGTTTGTGCAGCCATCACCACCATCGAATTTTAGACCTTTTTTAAAATTGAGGTATAGTTGACTTATAATATTATATAAGTTTTAGATGTACAAATAGTGGTTCACAGTTTTTAAAGTTTATACTTCATTTATGGTTAATGTAAAGTATTGGCTATATTCTCTCTGCTGAACATTATGCTTGTAACTTATTATATAGAGAGAAATTTGTATTTCTTAATTCCCTCCCCAATTTTGCTCTACCTCTTCTGTCCCCACTGGTAACCACTAATTTGTTTTCTGAATCTGTTTCTTTTTGTGATATTCACTAGGTTGCTCTTTATTTCTTAGATTTCACATATGAGAGATAATATATGGTATTTGTCTTTCTGACTTATTTCACCAAGTATATTATCCTCCATGTTGTTGCAAATGGTGAAAAAAATAATCACTTTTTTATGGCTGAGTAGTACTCCATTGCATATGTATATGTACCACATCTTCTTTATTCTTTCATATGTTGATGGGCACTTAGGTTGCTTCCATATCTTGGCTGTTGTAAATAATGCTGCTAAGAACATTGGGTGCATGTGTCTTTTGATTTAGTGTTTTTGTTTTCTTAAGATACATACCCAGGAGTGGAATTTCTGTATTCATATAGTTACTTCTGTTTTTAGTTTTTTGAAAAAACAGTATGATAGTTCTGTACTATTTTCCACAGTAGCTGCAACCAATTTACATTCCTACCAACAATATTACACATCCTTAGAACATTTTTATCTCCCGAGGCCTGGCATGCTGCAATTGTGGGGGTCGCAGAGTCGGACACAACTGAGTGACTGAACCGAACTGAAAGAAACTCAGTACTCAGTCATTAGCAGTCAATTCCCATTTCTTCATTGTGGTTTTGATCTGCATTTCCCTAGTGACTAAGGATATTAAAAATCTTTTTTTTCTATGCTTATTTTCCATTTTGGAGAAATGTCTAAAAGCTTTTTATTTGGTATTTGACTTTTATTGTAAGAGTTCTTTATATATTCTCAGTGTAAGTCCTTTATCAGATGTATGATTTGCAAATATTTTCTCCCATTCTATGGGTTGTTTTTTCACTTCCTTGATGGCGCCATTTGCCACACAAAAATTTTATTTTGATGTAATCCAATATGCTTTTTCTTTTTTTGCTTGTAGGAATGTTTTCATGGTCACAATTTAGATGTAGCACAAAAAGGTATAATAATAATGGTGAGATAGGCCAGTTACAGAATGACAAAAATGCACACACTTAAAGAGGTACTTAAAATATCAGTAGTACATATATAAATACATACACTTTTATGAGCTACCAAAAATAGTGATTCTCATAGAAGAAGAGGATACAGCAGTGGTTGTCAGAGGCTGGAGAGAGAGGAAAATGAGAAGTTGTGCAGCTGGCATAATGTTTCATTTATGCAAGATAAATTAATTCTGTAGATCTTGTTGTTCAGTCGTTCAGTCACGTCTGTGACCCCATGGACCACAGCATGCAAGGCTTCCCTGTCCTTCACTGTCTCCTGGAATTTGCTCAAACTCACGTCCATCAAATTGGTGATGCCATCCAACTGTCTCAACCTCTGCCTCCACTTTCTCCTCCTGCCGTCAGTCTTTCCCAGCATCACTTTTCCAGTGAGTCAGCTCTTTGCATCAGGTGGCCAGAGTATTAAGAGCTTCAGCTTTAGCATCAGTCCTGATGAATATTCAGGGTTAATTTCCTTTAGGATTGACTGGTGTGATCTCCTTGCCATCCAAGGGATCTCAAGAGTCGTTTTTATCACCACATTTCAGAAGCATCAGTTCTTCAGTGCTCAGCCTTTAATAGTGCAACTCTCATAGCCCTGTGTGACTACTGGAAAAGCCATAACTTTGACTATACAGACATTTGTCAGCAAAGTGATATCTCTGCTTTTTAATACACTGTCTAGGTTTGTAGTAGTTTACAGCCCAGGAAATAAAATCTATCACTGTTTCCTTTTTTTTTCCCCCATCTATTTGCCATGAAGTGATGGGACCAGACGCCCCTTATTGTAGTTTTTTGAATGTTGAGTTTTAAGTCAGCTTTTTCACTCTCCTCTTTCACCTTCTTTAAGAGATTCTTTGGTTCCTCTTTGCTTTCTGCCGTTGGAGTGGTGTTACCTGCATATCTGAGGTTATTGATATTTCTCCTGGTAATCTTGATTCCAGCTTGTGATTCAGCCAGCTCCTCACTTTCCATGATGTACTCTGTATATAAGTTAAATAAGCAGGGTGACAATATACAGCCTTGACGAACTCTTTTTGCAATTTGGAACCAGTCTTTTGTGCCATGTCCTGTTCTAAATGTTGCTTCTTGACCTGTATACAGGTTTCTCAGGAGGCAGGTAAGGTGGTCTGGTAGTCCCATCTCTTGAAGAATTTTCTACAGTTTCTTGTGATGCATGCAGTTGAAGGCTTTAGTGTAGTCAATAAAGCAGAAGTAGATGCTTTTCTGAAATTCCCTTGCTTTTACTATGATCCAAAGGATGTTGGCTGTGTGATTTCTGGTTCCTCTGCCTTTCCGAAATACAGCTTGTACATTGAAAAATCTGGAAGTTCTTGATTCATGTACTACTGAAGCCTAGCTTGAAGGATTTTGAGGATTACCTTGCTAGTATGTGAAATGAGCATAATTGTGTGGTAGTTTGAACATTTTTTGGTATTGCCTTTCTTTGGAATTGGAATGAAAACTGATCTTTTCCAGTCCTGTGGCCACTCCTGAGTTTTCCAAATTTGCTGGCTTATCATCTTTTAGAATTTGAAATAGCTTAGCTAGAATTCCATCACCTCCACTAGCTTTGTTTATAATACTGCTTCCTAAGGAAGAAGCACAAGCTGGAATCAAGATTGCCGGGAGAAATATCAATAACCTCAGATATGCAGATGACACACCACCTTTGTGGCAAAAAGTGAAGAGGAACTAAAAAGCCTCTTGATGAAAGTGAAAGAGGATAGTGAAAACGTTGGCTTAAAGCTCAACATTCAGAAAACGAAGATCATGGCATCCAGTCCCATCACTTCATGGGAAATAGGTGGGGAAACAGTGTCAGACTTTATTTTTTGGGGCTCCAAAATCACTGCAGATGGTGATAGCAGCCATGAAATTAAAAGATGCTTACTCTTTGGAAAGAAAGTTATAACCAACCTAGATAGTATATTCAAAAGCAGACACATTACTTTGCCAACAAAGGCCCATCTAGTCAAGGCTATGGTTTTTCCTGTGGTCCATGTATGGATGTGAGAGTTGGACTGTGAAGAAAGCTGAGTACAGAAGAATTGATGCTTTTGAACTGTGGTGTTGGAGAAGACTCTTGAGAGTCCCTTGGACTGCAAGAAGATCCAGCCAGTCCATTCTAAATGAGATCAGTCCTGGGTGTTCATTGGAAGGACTGATGCTAAACCTGAAACTCCAATACTTTGGCCACCTCATGCGAAGAGTTAACTCGTTGGAAAAGACCCTGATACTGGGAGGGATTGGGGGCAGGAGGAGAAGGGGATGACAGAGGATGAGGTGGCTGGATGGCATCACTGAGTCGATGGACATGAGTTTGAGTGAACTCCAGGAGTTGGTGATGGACAGAGAGGCCTAGCGTGCTGTGATTCATGGGGTCACAAAGAGTCGGACACGACTGAGTGACTGAACTGAACTGAAGGCCCACTTGACTTCATACTCCAGGAGGTCTGGCTTTAGGTGAGAGATCACACCATCATGGTTACCCAGGTCATTAAGACCTTTTTGTAAAGTTCTTCAGTGTATTTTTACCACTACTTTTTATATCTCTTCTGCTTCTGTTCTGTACAGTTTATGTTCTTTATTGTGCCCATCTTTGCATGAAATGTTCCCTTTATATCTCTGATTGTCTTGAAGAGATCTCTAGTCTTTCCCGTTCTGTTGTTTTCCTCTATTTCTTTGCATTGATCACTTAGGAATGCTTTCTTATCTCTCCTTGCTATTCTTTGGGACTCTGCATTCAAATGGATACATCTTTCCTTTCCTTCTTTGCCTTTCACTTCTCTTCTTTTCTCGGCTAATATAAAGCCTCCTCAGACAATCATTTTACCTTGTTGTATTTCTTTTTCTTTGGCATAATTTTAGTCACTACCCCCTATACAGTGTTATGAACCCCATTCATAGTTCTTTCAGGCACACTCTTTATCAGATCTAATTCCTTGAATCTTTTTGTCACTTCCACTGTATAATCATAATGGATTTGATATGGGTTGTATCTGAATGGTCTAGTGGTTTCCCCTACTTTCTTCAGTTTAAGTCTGAATTTTGCAATAAGGAGTTAATGATCTGAGCCACAGTCAGCTCCTGGTCTTGTTTTTGCTCACTGTATAGAGCTTCTCCATCTTTGGTTGCAAAGAGCTTCTCCCATCTTTTCCATCTGGTGATGTCCATGTGTAGAGTTGTCTCTTGTGATGTTGGAAGAGGGTATTTGTTATGACCAGTGTGTTCTCTTGGCAAAAGTCTCTTAGTCTTTGCCCTGCTTCATTTTGTACTCCAAGGCCAGACTTGCCTGTTATTTCAGTTATCTCTTGACTTCCTACTTTGCATTCCAGGCCCCTATGATGAAAAGAGTCTATAGATCTGCTGTATACAAGTTGTCTATACTCAGCAATACTGCTGACCATAGTCAACAATACTTCAAAAAATTTAAGAGGGTATATTTTATCTTACTTAAAGATACTTGTTGGGTCACCAAGTTGCGTCTGACTCTTTGTGACCCCATGGACTGCATCATGCCAGGCTTTGATGTCCCTCACCATCTCCCAGAGTTTGCCCAAGTCATGTCCATTGAATTAGTGACACCATCCAACCATCATCCTCTGTTGCCCTCTTCTCCTGCTTTCAATCTTTCCCAGCATCAGGGTCTTCTAATGAGTTAGCTCTTTGCATCAGGTGGCTAAAGGATTGGAACTACAGCATTAGCATCAGTCCTTCCAAAGAGTGTTCATGGTTGATTTCCTTTAAGATTTGATTTGGTTTGATCTCCTTGCTTTCCAAGGGACTCTCAAGAATCCTCACCAGCACCAATTCAAAAGCATCACTTCTTTGGTGCTCAGCCTTCTTTATGGTCTGACTTTCACATCCGTACATGACTACTGGAAAGATCATAGCTTTGATTGACTATACAGACCTTTGTTGGCCAAGTGATGTCTGCTTTTAACACACTGTCTAGATTTGCTGTAGTTTTCCTGCCAAGAAGCAGTTGTCTTCTAATTTTATGGCTGCAGTCACCATTCATTTTAAAGCCCCAAAAGAGAAAATTTGTCCCTGCTTTCCCCTTTTTCCCTTCTCTTTGCCCTGAAGTGATGGGAATGGATGCCATGATCTTGGTTTTTTTAATATTAAGTTTTGAGCCAGCTTTTCCACTCTCCTCTTTCACTCTCATCAAGAGGCTCTTTAGTTCCTCTTCATGCTCTGCCATTAGAGTGGTATCACCTGCATATCTGAAGTTGTTGTTATTTTTCCTGGCCATCTTGATTCCAGCTTGTAACTCAACCAGCCTAGTATTTCCAATGATGTATTTTGTATATAAGTTAAATAAACAGGGTTGACAATACCAGCCTTGTCCTACTCCTTTCACAATCCTGAACCAGTCAGTTGTTCCCAGTAGGGCTCTAACTATTGCTTCTTGACCTGCATACAGGTTTCTCAAGAGACAGGTAATATGGTCTGATATTCTCACCTCTTTAGTCTTCCACAGTTTGTTATGATCCACACAGTCAAAGGCTTTAGTGTAGTCAGGGAAACAGAGGTAGATGTTTTTCTGGAATTCTCTTGCTTGGTCTGTGATCCGGTGAAGTTTGGCAATGTGATCTCTGGTTCCTCTGCCTTTTCTGAATGCAGCCTGCTTGAATTTCTGGAAGTTCTTAGTTCATGTAATGCTGAAGCCTGCCTTGGAGGATTTTGAACATAACCTTACTAGCATGGGAGATGAGTGCAGCTGTCCATTGGTTTGAACATTCTTTAGTACTGTCCTTCTTGGGAGTTGGGATGAGGATTGACCTTTTTCCAGTCCTGTGATCACTGCTAGATTTTCTAAATTTGCTGACTTACTGAGTGCAGAGCTTTAATAGCATCATCTTTTAGGATTTTAAACATCTGCTGGAATTTTGTCACCTCCACTAGCTTTTTGGCAGCAGTGCTTCCTAAGACCCATGTGACTTCACACTCCAGGATGTCTGACTGAATGAGAGACTACACCATTGTGGTTAGCCAGGTCATTAAGATCTTTTTTGTTCAGTTCTTCTGTGTGTTTTTTCCGTCTCTTCTTGATCTCTTCTGCTTCAATTAGGTATTTACTGTTTCTGTCCTTTTTGTGTCCATCTTTGGATGAAATGTTCCTTTGATATTTCCAGTCTTCTTGAAGAGATCTCTAGCCTTATGCTTTCTGTTGTTTTCCTCTATTTCTTTGTACTGTTCATTGAAGAAGACCTTCTGGTCTCTTGCTGTTTTCTGGAACTCTGCCTTTAGTTGGGTGAACCTTTCCATTTCACCCTTTCTTTTTGCTTCTCTTCTTTCCTCAGCTATTTGTAAAGCCTCCTCCTTGCATTTTTTTTGGTTGGGATGGTGTTTGCTGCCTCCTGTACAGTATTATAGACCTCTGTCCATAGTTCTTCAGGCACTCTGTTCATTGGATCTAATCATTTGAGTCTATTTGTCACCTCCCCTGATGTTCATAGGAATTTGATTTAAGTCTTACCTGACTGGCCTAGTAATTTTCCCCCACTTTTCTTTAGGCTTGAATTTTATGAGGAGCTGAAGATCTGAGCCACAGTCAGCTCCAGGTCTTGTTTTTGACTGTATACAGCTTCTCCGTCTTCAGCTATGAAGAATGTAATCAATCTGATTTCAGTATCGACCATTTGGTGATATCCATGTGTAAAGTCATCTCTTGTATTGTTTTGAAAGGGTGTTTGCTATGACAAGAGTATTCTCTTGGCAAAATTCTGTCAGCCATTGCCCTGCTTCATTTTGTACTCCAAGGCCAGACTTGCCTGTTATTCCAGGTATCTCTTGGGTTCCTACTTTGCTTTCTAATTCCTTATGATGAATCAGTTCAGTTCAGTCACTCAGTCATGTCTGACTCTTTGTAACCCCGAACTGCAGCATGCCAGGGTTCCATGCCATCACCAACTCCCAGAGTTCAGTTAAACTCATGTCCATTGAGTTGGTGATGCCATCCAACCATCTCATCCTCTGTCGTCCCCTTCTCCTCCTGCCCTCAATCTTTCCCAGCATCATGGTCTTTTCCAGTGAGTCAGTTCTTCGAATCAGGTGGCCAGAGTATTGGAGTTTCAGCTTTAACATCATTCCTTCCAAAGAAATCCCAGGGCTGATCTCCTTCAGAATGGACTGGTTGGATCTCCTTGCAGTCCAAGGGACTCTCAAGAGTCTTCTCCAGCACCACAGTTCAATAGCATCAATTCTTCGGCACTTGGCTTTCTTTGTGATGAATAGGACATCCTTTTTTGGTGTTCTAGGAAGTCTTCTAGGTCTTCATAGAACTGATCAGCTTCTTCAGCATTGGTGGTAGGAGCATAGACTTGGATTACTGTGATGTAGAAGAGTTTGCCTTGAAAACGAACTGAAAATCATTCTGTCATTTTTAAGGTTGCACCCAAGTACTGTATTTCAGACTCTTTTTGTTGATTATAAGGGCAACTCCATTTCTTCTAAGGGATTCTTTTTTTTGAAAGATAATTGCTTCACAGAATTTGTTGTTTTCCATCAAACGTCAACATAAATCACACATGTCCTCTTCCTTTTAAAACTCTCTCTCATCTCCCTCCCCATCCCACCCCTCTAGGTTGATACAGAGCCCCTGTTTAAGTTTTCGGAGATATACAGCAAATTCCCCTTGGCTATCTATTTTACGTATGGTAATGTAAGTTTCCATGTTATTCTTTCTATACATCTCACCCTCTCCTCCCCTCTCCCCATGTCCATAAGACTTCTCTGTCTGTTTCTGCATTGCTGCCCTATAAATAAATTCTTTAGTACCATTTTTCCAGATTCTGTATATATGTGTTAGCATACAATATTTATCTTTCTCTTTCTGACTCACTTCACTCTGTATAATAGGGCCTACATTCATCCATCTCATCAGAACTGACTCAAATGCATTCCTTTTTATGGCTGAATATATGTAGCACAAATTCTTTATCCATTCATCTGTTGATGGACATCTAGGTTGCTTCTCTTAGGGATTCTTGTCCACAGTAATAGGTCCAATGATTATCTAAATTAATTTCACCCATTCCCAACCATTTTATTTCATGGATTCCTAAGATGTTGATGTTTACTCTTGCCATATCCTGCTTGACCATGTCCAATCTACCTTGATTCATGAATCTAACATTCCAGGTTCCTATGGAATTATTCTTTAAAACACCCGATTTTACTTACATCACCAGACCCATCCACAACTGAGTGTTGTTTCTGCTTTGGCCCAGCCGCTTCATTCTTCCTGGAGCTATTAGTAGTTGTACTCCACTCTTCCCCAGTAGCATATTGGACACTTTCCAGCCTGAGTGGCTCATCTTTCAGTGTCACATCTTTTTGCCTTTTTATGCAGTTCGTGGAGTTCTCAAGGCTCGTGTACTGGAGTGGTTTGCCATTCTCTCCTCCAGTGGATCACATTTTGTCAGAATGCTCCACTGTGACTCATCTGTCTTGGGTGGCCCTTCACAGCATGGCTCATAGCTTCATTGAGTCATGCAAGCCTGTTCGCCATGACAAGGCAGTGATCCATGAAGGGGTCTTACTACACATACACACCAAAATCAGAGGAACACAAAGAAACTTCTGAAGGTTATTAATATGTCTTATCTTGATTGTGGATATGATTTCACAGCTATATGCATATGTTAAACCTCATCAGGTTGCATCCATTAAATGTAAGTTTAATGTGTGAGGTTTTTCTTTATCAACTATACCTCAATACATTTATCAAAAATATTTCAATAAAGCTTTTTTTTTTTTTAAGGTTATAAGTAATATAGCCAAATTTCATTATTGGCCTTTCTGCCTTTAAGGCGTTTTATTTCTCTGAGGCAAAGAAAATGTACTTAGGAAACTATTATGGATTGAGAAAAAGTTGTACCTCTGTTTTGTAGATGATTGAGAGCTGACTGTACTGTGATTGAAACTCGAATATAATAAAATCTTCAAACTTGTTTCCTTTAAAATTTTGTCTGTAACCACTGATTAAGGATACTTTACAAAATCATTCATTTTTTTAATCTTTGATATTAGGGTTGTGAGATGTACTTTTGGTTATTAAATTAAGATGATTATGATTCTTGTAAGGAAGCAGGATAAAGTAAAATAAGATCTTTTAGGAATCTTTGCTATTCAAAGATTGCCCTACTTACCCCTGCAGTTGTTTAAACAGGTATTATGCTGTTTTACCTAAAATCTCCTTTGAGGTTCAAAGATTTAAATATTTTTGAGAACATAGAAACAATGAGGCTCCTATTTTTAACCTTTCTGGGACTTGGAGGTGTTTTTGAAGATCTTAGGCTTGAAAATAAATATGAGGATTTGGTTTATAATATGTGAAGATGTGAGATCTTTAAAACTATAAATACTGATATAGGATATATTCTTAGAGAAAATGACTTGTCTTGGAGTCAGTAGTACAATTTAGATGAGTAATCAGAGTGAGTGAGGTGAGAGCTAATCGACTAATAGGGACTCATTATCTTCCTGCCTAAATTTGTTCTGGGATTGTATCCATAATTTAAGCCATTTAAGATCATCAGTAGTAAGGATAAGAAATCTTCATTTTCTCTGCTTCGGATAACTGTCAAACTAAGGGAAAACTGAACAGTCACTAGATCTTTGGGAGAGTTGTTTTTTTGTTTTTGTTTTTCAGTAAAAATAAAAGGAAAAAAAGCATGAATTTAAAAAAATTTCTTTTCCTGAGAACAGAATGTCTAAACTTGATATTTTAAGCAGATTATTTAGTACAATAAGTTTGGAAAATTAAATGGTTAATTGACTTAAACCATCTTGCCTTTAAAACACCTGAGTGTTTGCCTACATATGAAATTAGGGTCATTAGGTATAAAATGTGTTTATGAAGTATTTAAAGATACTAAAAACTAACTTTTTACAAAGGATGCGAGAATGATAAGTTGGTTGTGTCTTATTTTGTTTTCCTGAGCAGGCTTATCACCTTTGAATTCACTGATACTCAACTGTATTGAAATTTGGAATTTACTATTTTTCCTCCCCAGGTTTGGCCGACAGATTTGAAGAATACCCT
Source organism: Nanger dama (assembly GCA_917880005.1). Lineage (NCBI taxonomy): Eukaryota > Metazoa > Chordata > Mammalia > Artiodactyla > Bovidae > Nanger > Nanger dama. Next base: position 101,015,837 of record CAKJTW010000001.1, read on the forward strand.
AAACTGCGGGAGCTCATCAGACTGAAGGATGAGTTAATAGCTAAATCTAACACTCCTCCTATGTAAGTGGGGTTTTTCTTCCCAACTCAGGCTTAAAATATTAGTCTTTTTGTCATGTAACCTTTCTGAAGTTTGAAAAAAATTCGGCATCTTTGAAAGGTTAGCACACTCTTTCTTCTTTATAGTGAAATGTATTAGTTTGAAACTCTTGCACTAAGTACACAGTAGGTTGTCATTTTATTTGTTTTCAGTTTATTGGATAATTTAGAGTGTCTTTAAGTAATTTTTTTTTTTTTTTAGAAAATCTTATTGTATTCTTAACTGTCTTTAAATGTTTTTAAATATCTTTTCTTCTCAAAACTTATGTATTGAAGAAAGTTAGAAAACTTAAGAAAGAGAAAATAAGAAAATGAAAGTTAATTATAACTTGGCATCTAGGGATACTATTCTTAACATTTTGGAATACAAAAATTCATTTTAACCTTTGCTAATAGAATGATGTTTCCCTCAAAAATGTATATAATCCTTAAAATTGGAGACTCTTTAGCTTACTCTGAAGATATTGTACACTTAACAATTCACTAAAATGTATGTTATTAATGATTAGAAGAACCACAAAGATAACTGAGTTTGTAGAAAAATTTTTAATAGGCTAATATTTATCATATTTAGAAATATTTTACATTTAAAGTAACTTATGCATGCATGCATGCTAAGTTGCTTCAGTCGTGTCTGACTTTTTGTGACCCTATGGACTGTAGCCCTCCAGGCTTCTCTGTCCATGGGATTATGCGGGCAAGAATACTGGAGTGGGTTGCCATGCCCTCCTCCAAGGGATCTTCCCAACCTAGGGATTAAACCTGGGTCTTCTGCATTGCAGGTGAATTCTTAACCACTGAGCCACCGGGAAGCCCCAAAGTGTTTTATATTTATATTTAAAATACCTTCATGCTGTGTAGAAATAACCATTAAATAAAGGCTGCTGCTGCTGCTGCTGCTAAGTCGCTTCAGTCATGTCCAACTCTGTGCGACCCCACAGACGGCAGCCCATTGGGCTCCGCCATCCCTGGGATTCTCCAGGCAAGAACACTGGAGTGGGTTGCCATTTCCTTCTCCAGTGCATGAAAGTGAAAAGTGAAAGTGAAGTCGCTCAGTCGTGTCTGACTCAGCGACCCCATGGACTGCAGCCCACCAGGCTCCTCTGTCCATGGGATTTTCCAGGCAAGAGTACTGGAGGGGGATGCCATTGCCTTCTCCGAAATAAAGGCTAGTAGTAATTTATACTAGATGGCTGGAAAAGACTGTTAATATAAACACCATTGCTAACAAACAAAGTAGCAAAAGAAAATTATGTCTAGCTCTAGAAACTTTTTAGATGGAGGAATTTAAAACAAAACAATTTTTCTAAAGGACAATTGCAGGAAAAATAATGTGATATTCCTCGAAGTATTATAATGATAATGGAAAGGGGCTCAGACACTCACATCTGAGTATGGATTTTCAGTATAAAAATGGGAGAGGTTTATACTCAAGATGTTCCTGTGGGTTCATGCTTTTGCTTTGCAGTATGATTCTATCCATGTCCTCAGGAAGAACAATGGTAGATTATTTTACTGTCTATACTGAGGAGAGAGATTCCTCCATAAAAAGGTATTTAGTTATTAGCTCATGATGACTTTGAAATAGTATTAGGAAGTATTTAAGAATCTTTTTTCCATTACCATCTGTAATCTCTTACTTTTTATGCTTTAATCAAATAGGTACTTACAAGCAGATATAGAAGCCTTTGACATCAGAGAACTGACACCCAAATTTGATGTGATTCTTCTTGAACCACCTTTAGAAGAATATTACAGAGAGACTGGCATCACTGCTAATGAAAAATGCTGGACTTGGGATGATGTATGATGAAACTTTCTACATTGTAATGAATTATTTATTTTTCAAAAGAATATATCTTTATTTGATCAGAGAATAATATTATAAATACTGTTTTAGGAATTATAAATATAGATTTATAGTATATATTATGGCTGAAGATGTAAGGTACAGTAACAATTATTATTATATCTTTGGTCTTTTTGAGGCAGAAGTTGAGCAGGGAATAAGTAAGTTGTCTGTAGAAGCCTTAAAATTCCAATCTTAGAGTCCTTGGATGTATAGCTAGAAATAAGTCTAAAAACAGATTGAATGGTTGATAGCTTTCTGTATTTGGTTACTTTCAGTGAATGTCAGAGTATTCACACACACATATATATTAACATAATTTTTACTCATTAAAGAATTTAATAGATTTAGAGTATATATAATCTCAGTCTTATATAGTTGCAGTAAAGTTCTGTTTTCCTAAATAAAAGTAAACAAACTGATAGCTTCAGTGAGTTACACAAAGTAATCTGTTTTTATTGGTCAATAACAAAAAATAGCAAATATATATTTATTGAGTACCACTCTGTACTAGGCAACTAGGTACTGGAGATTCAAGGATGAATGAGACTTAGTATTTGGCCTTAAGGAACACACAGTTAAATGGGATAAGCAATGACCTAAACAGGTAATTGCAGTATTATTTTGTTAGTTCAGTAATAGAGGATTGCATAAGGTGATCTGAAAACAAACCTGACCAAGTTGAGGAAACTGGAGGACATAAAGAGGAAGTGATGCATGAACAGATTAGCCAGAATTGGCCACTGAGAATGGGCTGGGCTAGGAATTACAAGCTGAAGGCACAGCAAGAGCAGGAGGCAAAGAGGTGAGAATGGCGGTCTTGTGTGTATGTTGATTGTGTTGAAACACAGATGGAGACTATCTAGAGATGCTGTCTTCTTAGAAGCTTGGACTTTTATCCTGAAGACATTAAGGAATCTTTGAGGGACTTTGACCAGTTTAGTAAAATGGTCTAGTGTGTGGAGAAGGATGGTCCAGAGAAAATGAAAGCTGGAGAGGGAAGAGCAGGTAGAAGACTGTTGCAGTAATCTGGTTAGAGGATGAAGGTTCCCTGAATTAGGGTGATAGTAGTAAGAATAGAAAGGTGATGAATTCAGTAATGTTTTGTAGGTATGTCTGGTGAGATCTAACGATTGGGATGAAGGAAAGAGGTAAGGATGTTCGGAAGTTTGAGTCTTGGGATAAATGGTTTCAGTTATCACCGGGTGAGAGTCAGTTTAAGAAGAGGAGCAGGATTAGAGGGAATAGGATATGCTGAATGTGTTGATGAGAGGTGAATGAGAGACATTCAAGTGGAGGTTGTAATAGGAGTATGCAACTTAACAGAAAGATCTGGCCATCTCAGAAGACGGATTTTAAAGGGTTAGCATATTAAACCTATGAGAATAAATGAATGTGTCTTGAGATAGTATCTCAGTTAGGATACAATGTGAGCTTTCAGAAAAGCCTCAGGAAAATAAAACATTTAAGAGGCACATAGAAAAGACGTGAAAAGAATGGGTCACAGATGAATGAGGTGAATCAAGATAGTATGAATGTCATAGAAGCCAAGGACATAGAGAGCTTCCCTAATTGAGGAGGAGCATGTGATCAAAAGCGCTGAACACAGAAGAGAGGTAAGGAAGGCAGTGGACTAAAACTCTGTAACCTGATGTTTCCCAGGAAACTGCTTTGAATCCTTGCATATCCCCTTCTGACTTAATAGTTGTTACTGTTGTTGGTATTACTTACTCTTCAAGATATAACTTCAATTTTTCTTCCTTGAAGCTTTTCCTATCAGCCCCAATACCTTTGTCACATTTATTTACATTTTTATTTTATTTTACAAGTTTTTCCTCTCCTCTGATAAATATAATCTGTGTTTATTGTTGAAACACAGAAATATATATTATCCCCAAAACTTAAGGTTAAAAATGTAGTGCTGTTGATATTTAGGGCTGAGAGGTTTTCCAGATAGGTTGTGCAAGTTAATATTCGTTCTGATAGTGTTTAAGAAATATCTGTTTTTCTCATCAAAATTAATGTAGAAAATCTTTTCAATTTAGGCAAAAGAAAATTGAAAATTAATCTTATTATGTCTATAGTTAGTTAGGTTGAACTTAATTTTCTCTGGCCAATCTCTAAGATTTGGTCAGTGAAATCCAAGAGTTTAAATTTTATGTGATAAACTAATAGAGTTTTTGTAATAAATTCCATTTTATATGCATATTGAAAAGTTTTGTCTGGAGCCCTAAGAACTCTAAGCTCTTGACCTTTATGTAGTAATAACCTAAAGAAAGTGCCAATAGCTAAATATAGATTTTAAAAGTAAGTTTCTCAGGTATTCTCTTTCATGTTAGAGTCAGTGGAGGTGACTGTGTTTTAGTTAAGAATATAAGCATTTAGTTAAAATACCAATATTTAGTATTTATAATTGTAATGTCTAGAGTTATTTGCTTAATGTTCTTCACTGTGTGCCATTACTTACCTTAGCTATGCCATGTATAAATGTGTATAGGAATATATGTGTGTGTCTGTGCGTATTAATGTTTATTCATATTCTTATGAGAATATTAGATCAGGTGTTATATCAAGACAAAATTGAAGTGTAAAACTGAATAGGTTTATGCCTGTTGTAATTTATTTCCATTATCACTCTCAAATAATGTTTCTTTTTACCTAGATAAGTTTTAGGTGATATGGTTATGATGCAAGTTAAGGAACTTCCCTTGTAGTCCAGTGGTTAAGACTCTGCGCTTCCTCTGTGGGGAATGTGGGTTCCATCCTTGGTTGGGAAAGTTCCACACGCCTGTGAGGTGTGGTCAAAGAAAAAAATTAAGGAAAAAAAATTTTTTTAAGTTAAAATTCCTTAATGCTGCTGCTGCTAAGTTGCTTCAGTTGTGTCCGACTCTGCGACCCCATAGATGGCAGCCCATTGGGCTCCGCCATCCCTGGGATTCTCCAGGCAAGAACACTGGGGTGGGTTGCCATTTCCTTCTCCAATGCATGAAAGTGAAAAGTCAAAGTGAAGTCGCTCAGTCGTGTCTAACTCAGTGACCCCATGGACTGCAGCCCACCAGGCTCCTCCGTCCATGGGATTTTCCAGGCAAGAGTACTGGAGGGGGGATGCCATTGCCTTCTCCGAAAATTCCTTAATACATGTAACTAATAAGTATTAGCTTGAGCCATGGTTTGTGGAACTTGTTAGCTGTAATAGGAAGCAGTAGAATAAGAATACCATATAAAATGATTGCTTTTGTAGTCATTAACACACAATATGGTAGTCTCCAAATTTAGAGATTTAATTATTAAAAAACATTTTTTAAAATTGAGATACTCAGCACATACAAAGCCAACAATTATAGCCTATATTTTTTACATTTCAGACCTGAAGTGATCATTACAATGAAATGTGTATATTGATTTATTTTATTTAGAATTGTTCTACTGGAAACATTGTCTTCCACAAACATTTGTGGTTATGTTTTAAGTTTGCCCCCTAACTTTGAAGTAATTTATTCCCTTTTCTTTTCAGTTTCTTTTTCTGTAAATGGTAACAGGTTGCTCTTAAGCTATACCTTATAAAATTCCATAATTCTATAAATATGGTTTCCTATAAACTTTTCATATAAAATCAAGTGTATCTGTGTGCATGTGTTCATCTGTGTTGTATTAATACAGGAAAAAAACCCACATAAGAACAAGTTTTAAGGATAAAATTTATTTTCTATTGTATTTCCTAAAGAAAATTAGTACATTTAAAGAACACATACACTATAAGTGAAAAGGAAAGTGAAGTCGCTCAGTCGTGCCTGACTCTTTGCGACCTCATAGACTGTAGCCTACCAGGCTCCTCCATCCATGGGATTTTCCAGGCAAGGTTACTGGAGTGGGTTGCCATTTCCTTTTCCAGGACATCTTCCTGACCCAAGGATCAAACCTGCATCTCCCACACATTGCAGGCAGACGCTTTACCATCTAGGCCACCAGGGAAGCATATATTATAAGTATATAAACATATACTGTAAGTCCTGATAAATCTCAGTGCTTGTTCTTTTGGATTTAGAATGAATGGGAAACAAGATACTTCAATGCAATACTGTTTTGGTTTCTTCCAGATTATGAAGTTAGAAATTGATGAGATTGCAGCACCTCGATCATTTATTTTTCTCTGGTGTGGTTCTGGGGAGGGATTGGACCTTGGAAGAGTGGTAAGATGGCGGGGTTTTTTTAAGTGTTTTTTAAAATTCATAAGAAACAAATAACAGTATGTTGTATAAGAAATTTGAAGATAAATGTTACATTTTCCATCATTTATTAAATATTAAATATTTAATAAATATTCAGAAAGAAAAACTTTTAAAAAGAATATGTAAAAATATGTAAAAATTTTTTTAATTAAAAAAATTAAAAAGAATATGTAAAAGACAGTACCCCTTAGTCAGTTAACTAGCTTTCGGGATGAAAATCTACAATTTACTACAACTGCAGGAAGAGAACAGTTTAGAGATTTGAAGTTGAATTGCAGCTCATAAATGTGCAGCTTACTGTTGTATACTGTCCATTCAGTTCAGTTCAGTCGCTCAGTCGTGTCCTACTCTTTGCGACCCCTTGAATTGCAGCACGCTAGGCCTCCCTGTCCATCTTCAACTCCCAGAGGTCACTCAGACTCAGATCCATCGAGTCACTGATGCCATCCAGCCATCTCATCCTCTGTTGTCCCCTTTTCCTCCTGCCCCCAATCCCTCCCAGCATAGTAGCCAAAATGTATTTTTCTGAGTAGCCTTAACTCATGAATTCCAAATGTAAGCCGAATCGCACTGGATAATAACACAACATCTAGAACGCATAGTTTGAAGGGATTAATGAGAGTGAGAAAGAAGTTTACTATCAGTTTATTTTAAGTACCTTATGTTTATCGTATTCAGAACTTTGTCTTTCTGGTTGGAGTATTTTGAATTTCTAAATGGAAACAAAATACTAAAAGCTTTTTTTTTAATACTGGTAGCTTTGTGGCTAGTTTAAGTCTCAGGTCTGCTGTCCAGCAGTGAAACTTTGGGTAAGGAGGTATTTACTCTTTTGTGTTTCATTTTCCTCACTTGTTATGAGGTAATATTTACATTTTTAGGACATATTATTAATACTTGATATTCTACCAAGATCTCATTTAATGCTGGTAACTTTAGGAGGTGTCCATTTGACAGGTGAAGAATTTAAGTAGGATTATATTGAGATAAATTTGTCCTGAAATCCTGAAGTTCTGCAATTGCTTTGTATTTTTTCTATAAATAGCAAGTTTGAGATTGTTGGATCACATCATTGCTTCCGTCATTTATTAACTCCATGGTAAGACTATAACTGTATACTGGGAATCTGTTTTATTGCTGGTATCTCCCTAAGATGCTGTAAAAAAATCTAAGAAAATAGAAGCACACCATATGTTTTTATAGATATATTGGTATATTTTATAGGTATATTACCCTTTTTAGATCAAATATCTAGCTTTGGGCTTTTCCCCTACCCCTCAGATTAGCTTGAAATTGATTAGGAGGCTTTATTTTATTTGTTTATGCATCAGTTTATCATAGTAGTGAAAGCAGATTTTGGCCCAAAATAATTACAGAAATAATACAGCATGAGAAATACTCATGAACTTGTGCTAAGTTGATTAGGGCATGTTGAATTTAGGCCCTTGTGATACTTCATGAATATCCAGTGCTAAACAAATATTTGGCAACAGGAACAGATAGTGATTGTGATTTTTGAGAGTTTAACTTAAAAATCTAAGTTCCATTTTGAGGTGTATCAGTCTATATAATGAAAAGTACATATGTTTTATGCTCTACTGTGTCTTTATCTGTACTTGATCATAGTGCCAACAGTGTTGCACTGCACAATTTACTTAATTCCTCCTACTTTGCACTTAGTCAGTTAGCGGTAAGGACTGTATATCTTACTCATGTTTGTAATCCAAGCAGCTAGCCAACACCTACATATGGTAGGGCTCAAAATGCTGCTCTGGGTACTCACTTAGCTGGTATTTGTTATATGTTCATACATAACAGATTCTAAGAAACATTTTGCAAGACTCATTTGAAAGGAAGTTACTGATTAGAACTTCTCAACAGTTTTTAGCTTTATCAGAGAATAAAATAGAGGTGGCAAGAACAGTTTACCTTTTGAATTAGTTTTTGATTAAAGAGGGGCTGATTGTTCTCTTATTTAAAGGTCACTTTCTATTGATGACAGTGGAAGGTAGTATTAAGAATTGGAGGATTATATAGTCTTTTCCATGTTTTGGTATTATATGTTTTTATAATTTTTGGTATTATATGTTTTTATAATGGCTGTATATTTAAAAACAAGTGTTTCTTTTCTGTTTCTGCAGTAATACAAAATTATTATGACATCTTGGAATTTAGTGTCTCAAACCTCTAGGAAGTTTTTAATGCTGGTTGGTTAAGTATTGTTTATTTCTTTTAGCTAAGGATTTTTTAAAAATTCTCTTATTTCTAGTGTTTACGCAAGTGGGGTTACAGAAGATGTGAAGATATTTGTTGGATTAAAACCAATAAAAACAATCCTGGGAAGACTAAGACTTTAGATCCAAAGGCCGTCTTCCAGAGAACAAAGGTATTGTTTTTACTGTTTTCTGTTCTATATTTTAATTATCTTCTCTCAAGCTTTTACAAATGACTCCATGCTGTTTAATTCATTTTGGTGGAAAGGTTCTTCTCTCAGACTTGCACAGATGGCATTGAGCATTAAAGTAACAAAGCCAAGTTCATTTAAACAGTTTTATTCACTCAGAGAAGCCTGTGCTGTGCTGGAGAAGGTAATATGTATTCCCGTGTATCCTATACTACTGTCATTCTCAGTCAGATGTGGGCTTTCGGTACTTCTGACCCCCATAGTTTTTCCTTTCTCTGGACTCAAAAAGAAATGGCAGCAAGACTCATAGCTGGCCAGCTGAGATGAATATTTCTGTCCTCTTCCCTTCTTTTTCTGGGCTTCCCTGATAGCTCAGTTGGTAAAGAATCTTCCTGCAATGCAGAAGACCCCAGTTTGATTCCTGGGTTGGGAAGATGCCCTGGAGAAGGGATAAGCTACCTAGTCCAGTATTCTTGGGCTTCTCTGGTGGCTCAGCTGGTAAAGAATCTACCTGAAATGCCGGAGACCCTAGTTCGATCCCTGAGTTGCCCCTGGAGAAGGGAAAGGCTACCCACTCCAGTATTCTGGCCTGGAAAATTCCATGAACAGAGCGACTTTCACGTTCCCTTCTTTTTCCTGATAAGAACCTGAAGAAGCCCTGAGAACCTCTGATTCGTAGAACTGCCCTCCTAGTTATCAGGGTTTAACAATTTGTTCTCCAGCCTTTCACTGTTCTGGGAGCTTCAGGGGAGGGTCTTTTGAAGTCTTTCTTGGGCTAGAAATTCTTTTTGAAGGGAATCCAAACCATCCTTGCTTGGTTCATGGAGTCAAGTGAGATTAAATTTATTTAAACTTTACCCTGTTGTCCAGATTAAATAGAGGTCAAAAAATAAACAACAAGAAAAGAAATTGTTTGACTTTCACATTTATGTATGTTGAGTATTTTAAGTTTGTATCCTTGCTTAAAGTCTTCTCTCCATTTGAAAAGGCTTACACCTTGTGTATGGGCTTGCTCTTGGATCATGTGAGGCCCAATATAACATCAGATTCTGCAGTCAAGTGCCATGTTTCCATAACTTCTAGAAACAAGTTACTATCAAGAGTTGCAGAGGAAAAGATCCCACAGTCATTGACTCCGTTATCTAAAATGTGATGGCCCTGAGTTTAATGTCTAGCTTCCCTGCCAATCTTCGAAGGTCCAAAGATCCAGGTTTTTCCTATTGTGTTTTTGCCGATAGAACTATATCCCAAAGATTCAGAGAAATAGTATTGTTTTGGAATTTGAAATGTAAAATGTTGTGCAATATGACTGTTTATGAAAAGAAATTAATTAACCTGTTTTTATTGTTACTTAGGAACACTGCCTTATGGGGATCAAAGGAACTGTTAAGCGTAGCACCGACGGGGACTTCATTCATGCTAATGTTGACATTGACTTGATTATCACAGAAGAACCTGAAATTGGCAATATAGAAAAGCCTGTAGAAATTTTTCATATAATTGAACATTTTTGTCTTGGTAGAAGACGCCTTCATCTGTTTGGAAGAGATAGTACAATTCGACCAGGTAAGATCTCAGTGGGGGAAATGTTAATAGTTCCTTGAGATAAAGATGTTAAGAAAAGAGTACACAGTGCTTAGTAAAATAAAACGCTTATGACACATTTGACCCCTCTTCTTGCTATATTTCAAGTATACTAAGCTCAGTCTTGTCTCAGTACTCTTTCAGGGTCTTCTTTCCTATCATTCTGATCCTGACAGACCTTTTCTCACAACACTGCCTAAATTAGCCAGTTTCACAGTACTATCCAGACCTCCCACCAGTCTTTCCCTCATAGCACTGTTATTATCTGAATTATAGAATCGTTTGGGCATATTTATAGTCAATCTCTTTAGCACCACAGTCTCACGGAAAGCGAAGACTGTCTTATTTTCTTTTGAACCAGCATTTAGGTTATTAAGTAAATACTGTGTTGAAGAAATGCATAATGGGCATTTGGTCCTGTCCAAAATGTCTGTAAGACATTTGGTCCACACCAAAGGTTCTTGATATTTGGCCCTGTCCAAAATCATTTGGCAGGGACCACATTTTCTCAGGTTTCAAGGACCTTTTGGCGTGAACAAAATGTCTTAACTTTTAGATAGCACTAACCAAATGACCTTGTAGAAAATAACCATATGTTTGTGAAATATATGATATATCTCAGCCTTATTAGTACTTGGCTTGTCTCCTTACATATATCATGATACTGTTTTATCAAAACTTTAACTTTTTTTTACTAAATCTGTATAATGTGAATTTACAGTTTTGAAAAGAGCTGTTACAGACTGGAATTTTCTTTCAGAGGGGACAGCTTTTGTTTACAAAGTATTGTTGAAGTAATTATACATTCTGTTTCTTCTTGGAAAATATAAAAGTTACTTTTAAGGACATTGCATCATTCAATCACAGTATATAAAATCAACCTGTTTGGTTTTACCATGCTGCTGCTGCTGCTGCTAAGTCGCTTCAGTCGTGTCCGACTCTGTGCGACCCCATAGACGGCAGCCCACCAGGCTACCCCATCCTTGGGATTCTCCAGGCAAGAACACTGGAGTGGGTTGCCATTTCCTTCTCCAGTGCATGAAAGTGAAGTCGCTCAGTCGTGTCCGACTCTCAGCGACCCCATGGACTGCAGCCTACCAGGCTCCTCCATCCATGGCATTTTCCAGGCGAGAGTACTGGAGTGGGTTGCCATTTACCATGCTAGAAATGTTGTTTAAAGCTGAAAGGAGCCAGAATCTTACTTGTTTTAAACAGTCTACATTTTATACAAGGTAAAAGTTGAAGAAAGTACAGTGGAATAATTGGCCTTCAAAGTACATAAGAATTTAAAAGAAATTCTGATATTCATTCTAAAAAAGTAACCCTTAAAGTTGTGGTAGGTATAATGGGGTCCATTCTCCCTACTTCCTCCCCCAGACTGGTCAGCTATTCTCTGTGGATGTGCTTTAGTGAACACATAGAAATATCTTCGTTTGTAGAAACTGGTTTTGAATTTCATAAACTTCTGTAAAATGATAAAGAGAAAAATAAAAGTGCATTCTCTTTACAAAGAAATATTTTGTGTGTGAAATATTTTTTCTCTGTGGCTTAGGTTTAGAGAAAATGTTTTCTGTATTTAAAAGTTAAATAGTTTTTCTCCTGGCAGTTTGTTATTCAGAATTGCGTTGCTTAAGTTATCATTTATCATTGCTTTTTGGCTTAATATTGTGGTCAAATAATATGTATCTTAAAATACCACTAATTTGTAATTTGCTTTGGCTGAATTTAGATAACTGAAAATGTCAATTTTTTGTTGTTGGTTGTAGTTTTTGTGTATGCTGTTTCTGTCAGCCATGTCTTTACTGATGTTTTTAACTATTCTATGTGAAAGGTATGTTTAAATCTATTAAGATCATGGGCTTGTGGTTCTGTTTAGTTGTCAGTTTTGAATTTATGTCTATTCAAGATTGTTATTAGGTGTATTTAAAATGTAGGACTTTTATGCCTTCCTCGTAGATTGATGCTCTTAATGTTATGAATTGTCCTTCTTAATCCAGTTTCTTAACTTTAAATCGTACTTCATCTAACATTATTACAGTGATTCCAGCTTTTTTTTGGGGGTTGTGTTTGCTCTGTATATTATTTCCATCCTTTATTTTCAGTCTTCCATATCCTTTAACATACTTCTTATGATCAAACACAGAGGTAGTTTTCATTAAATAGGTAGGTTTAATCTTTATCTTTGAATTGAGTTCTTTTTAATAATTGATTGCTCCCTTTCCCATGTTTGTTTGTTTGTTTGTTTGTTTTTTGGTTTTTGTTTCTTTGGCTGAGAGACATAGGATCTCAGTTTGCAACCAGGAATTTATCCGGTGCCTCTTGCTTTGGAAGTGTGGAATCCTGACCACTGGACCACCAGGGAAGTCCCTTAATTGAATTGTTTGGTGGTTTAGTCACTAAGTCATGTCCAACTCTTGGAACTCCATGAACTGTAGCCTGCAAGGCTCTTCTGTCCATGGGATTCTCCAGGCAAGAATACTGGAGTGGGTTGCTATTTCCTTCCCCAGGGGATCTTGATTGTTGACCAGCTGAGCTATGAGTCAAGTTTATATTTAATGTAATTTCTTTTTAAAAAATGTTTCTTTTTATTCATTATTGGCTGTGCTGGGTCTTTGTTGCTGCACAGACTTTTCAGCTAGTAGGGGCGACTCTAGTTATGGTGCACAAGCTTCTCATTTGAGTGGATTTTCTTACGAAATAGAGCTCTAGAGCAAGAGAACTTCAGTAGTTCTGGCATGTGGCCTCCAGTAGCTGCAGGTTCTGGAATACAGGCTCAGGAATTGCAAACGGGCTTAGTTTTCCCATAGCATGTATGATCTTCCAGGATCAAGGGCAAATTCATGTCTCCTGCGTTAACATGGGGTTTCTTTACTACTGAGCCACTAAGAAAACCCTTAATGTAGTTTCTGATATTTGTGGTTGTTCAGTCGCTCAGTCATGTCTGACTCTTTGTGACCCCATGGACTGCAGCACCCCAGGTTTCCCTTTCCTTCACTATTTCCTGGAGTTTGCACAAACTCAAGTCCATTGAGTTGGTGATGCCATCAAACCATCTCATCCTCTTTCATCCCCTTCTCCTCCTACCTTCGATCTTTCCCAGCATCAGGGCCTTTTCCAGTGAGTTGGCTCTTTGCATCAAGTGGCCCAAGTATTCAAGCTTCAGTTTCAGCATCATTTCTTCCAAATTTAAGGTTGATTTCTTTTAGAATTGACTGGTTTGATCTCCTTCCTGTCCAAGGGACTCTATATAGAGTCTTCTACAGCGCCACAGTTCAAAAGCATGAATTCTCTGGTGCTCAGCCTTGTTTATGGTCCAGCTCTGACATCTGTATATGACTACTGGAAAAATCATACATTTGATTATACAGACCTTTGTCAGCAAAGTGATGTCTCTGCTTTTTAATATGCTGTCTAGGTTTGTCATAGCTTTTCTTCCAAGGAGCAAGTGTCTTTAAATTTCATGGCTGTAGTCATCATCCGCAATGATTTTGGAGACAGAAAATAAAGTCTGTCACTGTTTCCACTGTTCCTCCATCTATTTGCCATGATGTGAGGGGACCGGATGCCATGATCTTAGCTTTCTGAATGTTGAGCTTTAAGCCAGCTTTTTCACTCTCCTCTTTCACTTTCATTAAGAGACTGTTTGGTTCCTCTTCGCTTTCTGCCATAAGGGTGGTATCTTCTGCATATCTGAGGTATTGATATTTCTCCGGGCAAACTTGATTCCAGCTTGTGCTTCATCCAGTCCAGCATTTCTCATGATGTACTCTGCATATAAGTTAAATAAACAAGGTGACAATATACAGCCTTGACATACTCATTACCCAATTTTGATCCAGTCCGTTGTTCCGTGTCCAGTTCTAACTGTTGCTTCTTAACCTGCAGACAGGTTTCTCAGGAGTCAGGTAAGGTGGTCTGGTATGCCATCTCTTAAGAATTTTCCACAGTTTGCTATGATCCACACAGTAAAGACTAGTGTTGTCATTGAAGCAAAAGTAGACATTTTGCTGGAACTCTATTGCTTTTTCTGTGATCCAGTAGATGTTGGCAGTGTGATCTCTGGTTCCTCTTCCTTTCCTAAATTTACTTCGGACATCTGGAAGTTCTTGGTTCACATACTGTTCCAGCCTAGCTTGAAGAAATTTGAGTGTTACTTTGCTTGCATGTGAAATGAGTGCAATTGTGTGGTAGTATGAACATTCTTTGATGTTGCCCTTCTTTGGGATTGGAATGAAAACTGACCTTTTCCAGTCCTCTGGCTGCTACTGAGTTTTTCATCTTTGCTTGGCATATGGAGTGCAGCACTTTCACAGCATCACTTTTTAGAATTTGAAATAGCTCAGCTGTAATTCTATCACCTCCACTAGCTTGGTTCATATTAATGCTTCCTAAGGTCCACTTGTGTTCACATTCCAGAAGGTCTGGTTCTAGGTGAATGATCACACCATTGTGGTTATCCAGGTCATTAAGACCTTTTTGTACAGTTCTTCAGTGTATTCTTGCCACTTATATCTCTTCTACTTCTGTAAGGTCCATACTGTTTCTGTCTTATTTTGTGCCCATCTTTGCATGAAATGTTCCTTTGGTATCTCGGATTTTCTTGAAGAGATCTCTAGTCTTTCTCATTCTATTTTCCTCTATTTCTTGGCATTGAACACTGAGGAAGGCCTTCTTACCTCTCCTTGCTCTTTGGAATTCTGCATTCAGATGGGTATATCTTTCCTTTTCTCCTTTGCTTCTCTTCTTTTCTTGGCTATTTGTAAGGCCTCCTCAAACAACCATTTTGCCTTGTTGCATTTCTTTTTCTTGGGGATGGTTTTAACCACTTCCTCCCTATATAGTGTTAGGAACCTCCATCCATAGTTCTGTACGCTGTATCAGATCCGATCCCTTACATGTATTTGTCACTTCCACTGTATAATCATAATGGATTTAATTTAGGTGATACATGAATGGCCTAGTGGTTTTCCCTACTTTCTTCAATTTAAGTCTGAATTTTGCAATAAGGAATTCATGATCTGAGCCACAGTCAGCACCTAGTCTTGTTTTTGCCAACTGTGTAGAGCTTCTCCATCTTTGTCTGCAAAGAATATAATCAATCTGATTTCAGTGTTGACCATCTGGTGACATCCATGTATACTGTTGTCTCTTGTATTGTTGGAAGAGAGTGTTTGCTATGACCACCTTAATGTTTGCTTTACATTGGAACAACTTGCTCTGTGTCTCCTTTTCTCTCATTTCTTTTGGATTAAGAATTCTTATATTATTCAAGTGTTTCTTTTTTATTAACTTGTTAGATATTCTTTTATTGTTCCTTCACTGGTTTTCTTCTAAATTGCAGCATGTACCCTTGAATTATTAAATTCTAAATTAAAGTAGCATATTGTTTTTTTTTTTAAGGGTAGGAATGCTATGGTTTAAACTTCATAGTTTCTTTAGTCTTTTAAAGGCAATTTTTCTCTATATATACAGTTATGCCTCAGTTTTACACACATACTAGATATAGAGCTACAGAATGAACTTTGAGTTGTTGAGACTTCTGCTGTACATATATGTGAACATCTTGTTTGGAGGTTTAGTAGATGATTTTACTCTCTTATCAAAATAAAATATTTTGGCAACAGAGCTTGTGGCAAGCAAATATCTCCTCTTCACTGGCTTAAAAGAAAGTAATATGACTAGATGCTCAGCTGGAGTTGTGTGTTTTTCTAGAAAGTGTAGATGTCCATAGATATTGAATATTAAGATTATGGCTGTAGTGTTTGAGGAAATAAGGAACAGATTTTTATCTTCCATCATTAACCTTCGTACTCAAAAATAGCTCTTGAATCTGGGAACAATCTCCAGTGGGAATTGCTATTTAAAGGAAGTAGAAAACTTTAAAGAAACAGCAAAGCTATTTGAACAATAAAAGGAAACATCAAACAGATAGTAATCTTTTAATAATTGAAAAGTCAGTGTAACAACATTAAAGAAAATTTTCAAGAGGAAAAAGATTCAACCTCACTGCTTCCAAGAAGTATTATTTTTTTGCATGATACTTCCAGTCCTCTTGTGCATACAAAATTTTACATAACTGTGTATTTTGTATTTTTCTCAATATTATGTCAAAATTATTTCTACATTAAAGTAATTAGTTATAATGCTTTTAATGGTTTTATAACATTATTTTAAGGTTTTTTGTGTGTGTTTTTTTTTTTTAGTGTGAGTGGAAGAACCTAAGGAGTAGAGAGAGTAGATGATTATTAAGTATAGCTATAGATATAAACCTAAACAGCAACTGAAATAAAAATACAAATTTTGGTGCCAGTTTGTATTTATAATGTTCTATAACTATATCATAATGGGGCTATGGCCACTCTACCCACTTTATATTATATATTATATCTCTGATACCCTTCTATCTATATCTATACCAGTTGTACAAAGTCTTAGAGATTTAGATTTTATTTTTTCTTGTAAACTACTATCTGATTCTTTATCTTTGCCCATTCTTTCACAAATTATTTTAGTATTAAGAAGGAATATCCACTTGGGAAAATTATGTAGTAGGAAGTTAACCAGGTAAATAATAATAGAAGCAACTGAGAGAAGTCTGTTCAAGAGGCTATAATTTATTTGGGTCAAATCCTCAAATACATTTCTTCCTCAAGGAGATAAGTCTAAGGTATATAACACAGACCAGAGGAATAGTCTTTATTATTGCTTTAAACGTTTAAAAATTGATATATATATCATATTCACTGAAGCCAGGCTAATTTAAACTTACGTGGTTCTTAGAAATTAAAGATTCGAAATTTTAATAGAACACTGTTGCAGTGAAGAATTTGTGAGTGGGAGGCAGTGTCCCTTTCAGGTTACTTTGTAAAGGTTTACATGTCTTATTTATGTAGGGCAATAGAGCATGAAGGAGACAAGAGTAACTGTTTTTATTAAATCTTTGAATTTTTTCTGAACTCTTGCTTGTGCATGGTGTTCCACAGCCCCATTTGTATAGCAGAAGATAAACCAAAAGCAAGTAGAAGTCTTAGAGGTTCAACTCTCAGTGAGACCACATAGGTGTGCGGTGCATTCTTTCATCTCATTTTATCAAGGTGTCTACTGATGAGACATGAAAAGCATCTTATGGATTTATCTGTTATTTTTCTCCAGATATTAACAGATCTTATCTGTGTACTGTTAGATGATTTAAATGATGAACACAGTTTTGTACAAAAAAAAGGCTACTACATTTTAGAATGTGACCCTAGTAAAATATTTTGCATTTTATCATGGACCTAATAGTCTAAGAAATAATCTTGATAAGGCAGAAATTGTGTGAAATTAATTTTTCAGGTGAAGAACCTAATTCTTAGAGATTCCTCGACCTGCCCTAATGATCAGGAATTGCCATATTCAGGGAACCTCGAAGCACGAGGTCTCCATCAGGCATTTACAGTTAAGCATTTACAGTTAATTTGTAGTTATTCCCATTGTAGATACAATGTAATCAAACAGAAACCATCCTTATAAGGAAAATTATCTAGCAGTGAAGTTGACAAAACCTTTTTACCTATAGAAATATAATATGTAATGGAAATTCAGAAAGATAATTCATTTCATTAAGATACATGTTTAAAGTGGATGTTGAAGGATGGAATTTTCACCAGGTTGACAGGATAGAAAAAATTATAGGCACAAGGTGGAGATCAGTATGCAAACAGTTAACTATAGTGGTTCATTGTTTCAGCAGTGCGATTAGAAAGCTAGTTCAGACCTCATCATATAAGGCTTCCGATTCCGTGTTACTGAATTCTGGCTTAGTGGGAAGCCCAGAAGGTTGTGCAGAGAAGGAATGTGGTATCAGCTTTGCTTTAGGCTTTCCACTTCTAGAGGGAGGAGAGGTTGGGAAAGCATTACAGTATACAAGTATGTCTGTCGTATGTGTAGGGGACAAAACTAGTAGAAAAACAAAAACTCTAAGGGTGGCAGCAGAAATGGAAAGATGGTAACAAGCAGGAGCAGCATGGTAGTAGGTTGAATTTCTAAGACCTGCCAGCTGGGTTAATGTAGTTGGAAGAGAAGAAGCAAAAGTTAGTTCCAAGATGTTAGTCAGAACACTGGAACCATTTCTACAAGTAGGAAGATAATATAAAATTTAATAAATTTTCACTAAGCCAGAACTCAGTGTAGTGTGTAAGATTTTCTAAATCCTAGTCTCACAGAATGTGAAATATGGATAGAAATGATTGTATTATAAAAGTTACAGTTTAAGAGGAAAAACAAAACAAAAAAATATATATATATGAAATCAAAGACCATAGTTAAATGCCACGTGTTCTATGTAAAATATCAATATTGGGTAAGTGATAGGGACATCTTTAGAAATACACTGGAGATTTGAAATGGCTCCTAAAGATCAGTAAGAGAACTGGAGGGAAAAAAAAGGTTAATCTTTTCTCCCTCCGTTTCAGGGTGGCTTACAGTTGGACCAACTCTTACAAATAGTAACTACAATGCAGAAACGTATGCATCCTACTTCAGTGCCCGAATTCCTATTTGACTGGATGTACAGAGGAAATTGAGAGACTTCGACCAAAATCACCTCCTCCCAAATCTAAATCTGATCGGGAGGTGGAGCTCCCAGAGGAGGCGGAAGAGGTGGCACTTCTGCTGGCCGTGGGCGAGAGAGAAATCGATCTAACTTCCGAGGAGAAAGAGGTGGCTTCAGGGGGGCCGTGGAGGAGCACACAGAGGTGGCTTTCCACCTCGATAGTTTTAGGACAGTGATCCTATTAATGCCCCTTCACCTTCTTTCCGATAGTTTGAATTTCACCCAGGAGATGTTTAGAACTCTGTTCCAGCTTGCACTTTGCTTTAGTTTCTCTAAGCTACAGGAGTTTTAATCAACCTCCCTTGCAGTTGTCACTGTCATATTTTATTCAGGGTAAATGAGTCATCCTGTCTTTTCTCCTGTGCATGTAACCAAACAGAGTGGAACAACACAAATACCTTTGCTTTCAGAAGCGGAATTTAGTCTAATTACAAAGGCTTTTGCTTTTTAGGAATAAAGTGAGCAGTGAAAAAGACCCAGTCTGAAGTATCATATGGGTGCTGGCAGTAGTTGATCATGGGCATCCCACCACTGCTGTCACAGCAGATGGGAAGCTGTTTGCAGCCTTGATGGAGTGGAGTTGGGACAGATGGTAAACTTCTCTTAGGGTTTCAACATTTTCTCATTGAAACAATAAAAGAGACTTTTTTCTTTCTTTTTGAAAAATCTTAAGTAAACTCGTGTAATAGGATCACAGAAGAAATTAAGACTTGGAACAAAAACCTCCTCCCAGGTTTAAATCTGATCAGGGAAGTGGAGCTACCGGGTGGGCAGAGAACAGGTAGAGCCCATAGATTTACTTTACAAAGAGGGAAAAAGTGCTTATTATAATCTCAGTTGTGCAGCTACCGATGACTGTTACTCATGCTTCCTAAGAAGCTGACGAGGACAAATAGCCAACTAGCTAAGGACAATAAAAACTTCGTTGTGATCTTGGATTGACTTTCAAAGCAGTTTCATATTCCTTAGCAAAGTAAAAGAATTGGAAGCAACAGATACACCTGGTTATCAGGTGCTTGGTTTAAACATTTTGGAGAATAAAGTACTTGGTGATGGGAAAATGACATGCATCTTTAAACTTGTTACGGAGAAAAGGTAAAACCAATTACAGAAAACCCTCAAGAGAGCTTGGGAAAATGGAACTGCAGTTGCCTTCTGAGGGACTGGTTTTCCAGATAAGTTGTATGAGATTTTATATGGTCATTTCTATACTGTCACTCATGTTTTGCATGAATCTGCTGAATGAAATAATACCATTATTGTTGATAAACATATTTTTTATCTTATGTATGATTTTTCTAATGAAACTTTAAACCTTTGAACTTCGAGAGCTCTCTTTTCTGTGAGTCGAATTGTCGTCGTTACCAAATGAAAAAGGATTGACCTCAGATGAGACTATTCTCTTGGTCTGTGAGTAGTCCTTAATGTGCATTGGCTCATAAAATGAGGTTATGTTATATCCTTTAAAGACTCACTTTGAAGATAGGGACTGAATTATAGGAATATGCATGAGATCCTTAAAAGCGTGATGAATTTTACTTGCTCAGCTTGTTAGAGCTTTCTAGTACAGGTAGCATTTGACTAATGTTCTTCTTGATGTAGATATGATGTGGAAGTTGGTTAGAATTTTTACTGAAATGGTGGTACATTTTCAGCTTCAGTAATTAATAGAGAGAACTCTGTTTGTTAAAGGTGCCCTGGGAATGAAGAAGACAGATATTCAGTTGCCCAGTGGGAGTCCTTAGACACACCAGCTAGGGAGTGACTCTGTCCTTTAAATAGGACTCTAGCCTGGTCCCTGCTCTGGGTCAGCTAGAACAGAGTTCATGGTGGGGAATATCATACTCAAACACTACTGAACCATATTAGACCAGGCAATTTTCACGATGTCAGTCACAGTGTAGAATGAGACAGCACAGTGCATGAGGCGTCAAGGTTTTTAGTGGGGATCAAGTGTGGAGTCAGACTCCACAGACTGCATATCCTAAGTTGGAGTGGGAATCAGGACTACACCAGCTAATACTTTGGTAAGTAGAAGAGCTACCTCCTATAAGTCCTTAGCTCATAAAAACTACATACCTCTCTTATTTGTAAACCAAGTAATTGCTATGCCACAGTTTCACTTTAAATTTATGAGATTGTAATGGTTGGATGCCTGGGACAGCACACTGTAACTAAGAATGATTCCTTTGCATGTCTCTTAAAATACTTTCTTACCCATTTTAGTTGTTAACTTACAATGTTCTGATTACAGCACCTGATTTTTAAAACCTGTACTTTTTCATTCTGAACTTAAGAACATAAGATTTAGTCTATAGTTCTAGATTTTATTGATTTAATATTATTTTTATTAACTTATCAAAATGATGGCCCAGTTGGGATTCATTCTAAATGATAGTCTTTGATCAGAAAGTCTCTTTTTGAGTGTGCTGTTAAAAACATAAGCTTTTTGTGTATAAGAAAGGCTTTTCTTGGAACAGTCCTGTATTATCTTGGGGTCCATATAAGCCATTAGCATTATCTTTGATGTTCAGTGACAGGGACTGAACTGATAGGGACTTAAGTATATGCTGTCCGTTTTTAAGCTATAAACCTAGGACTCCCCAGGAGGTTAGAACATTTATCTGGCAAGTTGAGCCCATTGAAGACTCCATTTCTGAAAAGTCACATTTGCTTCTGCTCTCAAGACCCCCAGTCAGTTACTCTTATGAACATTGTTAGGTATAATGCACAGAGAGAATGCTACCTCATTTAATCTAGATGTTCTTTTTCTGTAAACCCTTTTTCTAGAATTTGACAAAATATTAAACTAATCAGTTTGAGTCTGTGTTATAGTTCTTTTGTAACTAGAGGGGCTGATGAACAATGAAATCAAATAAGGTAGGTTTTTTCCAAAATACTTCTAAAAAATTAAATTTGAAGTCAGTGATATAAAGTGCATATAGGAATTACATATATAATGTGAATCAGTGAAGCAAGCCATGAGTTAATTTTATAGTGGAATGATGACTACAGCCATGAAATTAAAAGACACTTACTCCTTGGAAGGAAAGCTATGACCAACCTAGACAGCATATTAAAAAGCAGAGACATTACTTTGCCAACAAAGGTCTGTCTGGTCAAGACTATGGTTTTTCCAGG
Source organism: Nanger dama (assembly GCA_917880005.1). Lineage (NCBI taxonomy): Eukaryota > Metazoa > Chordata > Mammalia > Artiodactyla > Bovidae > Nanger > Nanger dama. The sequence goes on from CAKJTW010000001.1 coordinate 101,037,732, forward strand.
AGTCATGTATGGATGTGAGAGTTGGACTATAAAGAAAGCTGAGTACAGAAGAATTGATGCTTTTGAACTGTGGTGTTGAAGAAAACTCTTGAGAGTCCGTTGGACTGCAAGGAGATCCAACCAGGCCATCCTAAAGATCAGTCCTAAGTGTTCATTGGAAGAACTGATGTTGGAGCTGAAACTCCAATACTTTGACCACTTGATGCGAAGAGCTGATTCATTGGAAAAGACCCTGATGCTGGGAAAGATTGAAGGCAGGAGGAGAAGGGGACAACAGAGGATGAGATGGTAGGATGGCATCACTGACTCAATGGACATGAGTTTGGGTAAACTCTGGGAGTTGGTGATGGACAGGGAGGCCTGGTGTGCTGCAGTCCATGGGGTTGCAAAGAGTCTGACCACGACTGAGCGACTGAACTGAACTGAATTCTTTTTTAGACATTTTGAGTGACTTTGACAACACTATTTGCATGTTTAATGCAAGACTATTTACTTTGATTTACTGTCTCCCTTTTGTCCTATCTTTGCTGCTTTCCCACATGGGTGGATTTTCTTAGCTCCTCTCTAAGAAAAGGGAGCAGAACAGAGCACCTTAATAAGTAGTCATTGACTTGATCTCAAGGCCATGGAGATCTGAGAGAGAGGTGGCAACAGAGCTCACAGGTAAGGCGGACATCATACCCAACGCCAACTAATTGTCACCACAGAGGGAGGACGGTAAGTCTGAAATGTTCATGTGAAATCTGCCTAGATGTTGGCAGTTAAAAACACTTACATTTTCCTTTCAAAGAACTGAAAGCTTTAAAAATTAGTTTGGCTAGCTAAATTCTGCATACGTTTTAAATTCTGGCTTCTAAATACTGTTACCAAATTCACTTAAAGAGGAAGAAAAAAATTTACTTGATTTGGACAGGAAACATTCACTTGGAGAATGTTGTTGGTACACTTTGAAACACACTAAAGAGATTGCAGACATGGACTAATGCTTTAAAGTTGGATATAGGGGTGTGACTGCAGCCATTCATCTATCCAGTGAAGGGAATGTGGAGGCTAGGCCTGTTTGCCACACTTCCTTATAAAACCCCACATCTGCCCCATCTTTTAGCTTAGAATTACAACTGTTAATGTCATAAAAGAGGACATCATCAATCTGTGGGGGGTTTTTGCATGTTTTTTTAAAGGAGAGGACAAAATATCAAACTATTTTGCTGGGACACCCAGTTCAGTAGTTTATGCTGGTTAAATTTCCAGGGTAATTGCTTGGATGTCTTAAGGAATTTCCTGTCATTTTATAGGTTTATGCTTTCAAGATGGTAGGAGTATACTTTGATATCAAGTATAAGGAGAGAGTTTGGATGTAATAATGTTGTACATGATTCAGATAAGCTGCACAGGTAGAGGGATTATTTTGCCTTGTCCAAAAGCGAGGTATATATAGTGATAAATAAGATCTCAAGATTCTAGCTTACTTTTCTACTGCTATATCTTACTGAAATAAAAATCTTACAGCATATAAGCATCATTAAGAGTATTATGCTTATAAAAATAAATCCAAAGCAAAATTTTAGAAACTATAAGCGTGCATGTAAGCTTGTCAGCTAATTGACTCTCTGAATTTTATTTTATTCTGTTAAATATTTGTTCATTTGGCTGCGTCAGGTCTGTGTTGTAGCACATGGGATCTTTGATCGTTTTTGCGGCATGCAGAATCTTTTAGTTGCAGCATGTAGGATTTTAGTTGCAACATGTGAGCGCTTAGTTGTAGTGTGTGAACTCTTAGTTGCGGTATGTGAACTTCGTAGTTGTGGCATGTGGGATCTAGTTCCCCGACCAGGGACTGAACTTGGGCCCCCCTTCCTTGGGTAGTATGGAGTCTTAGCCACTGGATCACCAGGGAAATCCTATGACCCCCTGAATTTTAAATCCTCTCACTTCCTTGAGATGATGCTGATAACATATTGGGTCAGAATGTCATTAGAACTTCGCTGGGGAACATTCCCAATTCTGATTGCTTTAGAGTGATGTTTTTCAAGTGAAAGATTCCCATTCCATCTGGTACCTGCTTTTGCCTGCTCATTTGGTTCTGAACTAATAACTCTGCTGCTCACGCTCACAGACTCTGTAATGGCAGCAATATGCTTTCTCAGCTTCTAATGGGCAGCACATTGCAAGTGCTCAGTAAATAAATAGCGCCTTACTCTTTGTTTGACTAATAATTGGAATTAATTCCCAGAAGATTTTTAAATCCTTCACATTTCACTTCTTTTCCCTTTTGCTATTTCTTTCTTGCTCCATAAGAGGACTGATTTTCTAAATAGTAAGGATTTTTTTTTCCTCTCAAGTATTACAACATCATCTTTGAGGCTGAGGAAATGAAGTAATTTCCACTGACTTACTATTTACCAGTGGACTTACAGAATCAGTTTCCTTTGGTCTGAGTTTAAAGGCATCTGACTTCCCTCAGGACATTAGTTTTTAAAATACTGTGTCAAATGCAGCCTATTAAAGTAAGGCAGATTAATTAACCACATCTGTATCACCTTGTTGCTAACAGCTTCAGTAAAAATTAGACTATTCCTCCTATTTATAATAGTGGACCTGAGGGAGGGTAGGTTGCCTAAAAGTGAGGAGAGCACAGGGTGACTGTTGATGGGCATAGGGAGGCTCTGGGGGTCTTGGGAAACTGCTGGGGGTCAGTGACACCGCCTCAGGCAGAGGACCTCACTGGGAAGTAGCTGAATGGTGCACACAGGAAAGTTGGTCTCCGGGCTACACATTTATTTCTCCCAAACACAGTGTGGAAGCAGAGGAGTCCTGGACTTAAAGAGTCTGTGGGGCTTCGACACTAGTCATAAGTGTGGACTGAAGGCAGGAAATCTTCCCTGCGGGTTCTGTGAAATAGAGATTCTGACTCAGTTTGATTTTTACACTTGATCTTAGCCATAAGGCCAAGAAGCGATTATGCTAATTTTTAAAACATGTTTTTTAGGTTGGGTTTTTTTTTGGTATACTAGAGTTTACTGCTGCAAATTTATGTCAATATGCCAAATGTGATTTCCCCTAATTCATAAATGTAATAGCCTTTTGCTGAACAGGCATGATGAGTCCCTAAAACATTGATTGGATTACATTAAACCTCATGGGGTATTCTGAAACTGTATTTTTGAAACAATATCTTTTTAAAGAAGAGTTTTTCATGGACCTAAGGTATAGCCTAGTTTGAAAAATATTGGCTTCAAAGTCTTATTCTGTAAAAGATCTTAAAATAGAAAATTCTTATCATATAAGAGCTCTGTGTTTATAACTGTTAATATTTTTTAATGTCATGAGAATAAAAATCATACCCTGAAAATCCTTGGACAGCTCATACTCTTGAGACCAGATCTGTAGTCACTATTATCATAGTTTCCTACACTAGACATTAGTATTTTGCTTCCCAAATTGACTTCATTCTTTATGTAGTTTGAAACTGAATTTTCATGGATGACAGTGGCTCTGGAAATCATATTCATGAGGACATACTTTGGGAATTGGGGGAGTTTTAGCCTGGACAAGTGACATGATAGGGATACATGGTAGCCTTTGAACTTTCTGAAAACTGTCATTGAGTGGAAGAATTCACCTGTGACCTCAGACAGAGTTTGTACAAAAGGAATGCAGTCTGCTAAATCTGATTTTCTAACAGAACTGTTCATAAATGGCTGCTTGGGAAAGAGTAAGCTTCTTAGCACATTGTTTCCAAGCCGAGGCCAAGAAACATCTGTTAGAGATGATGACTGGGGATTTCTGTTGCTTCTTTCAACTAAGGTTTTTTTCCTTTTTATCCAGATTATTCAGTGTTAGTCTTGTTTTCAGCAGTTATAATTTATGTAGTTAATTCTCCCCCAAAGAATTATCTTCTCTAGAAAATTACCAACTAAACTTTTTGGAAGGTTTCCAGACCCTCAGTGTGTAATGCCTCCTAGTGGAGCTGAAGTTACCTTTGAACATGATCTAAATTTTAATCTCTACTTTTCATGGTTTTGTTAATAGAGAAACATGTTTCCATCCAGCAGCATTTTTAATAAAGACTAATATGCTACTAATTATTCTCAGTCGTATTAGGTTACATTTCTAGGAAGTGAAGGGAGTACCATTTAGTAACATCCTTAAAGATGTGTTCCAAATACAAATTCTTGCTTTTGGTTTATATATTACTAAAGTTTTGATTTAACAGTTAAAGCAGGTTATTTTAAGTTTTGGTTTAACACCTAAAGCAGCTTGGTTTAATATTTTTCTTATTGAAGAGTTTATTTTAATCTCTGAGACCATCTTTTATTTGGATACTTCTGTACAATTTAAAGATGCTTGGTTTTAAGGACATAAATTAAGATATTCATGAGACATGTAGTTTTCTTGATCCTTAGCAAGTTTAATGTAAAAACCTAATATTAATAGCCATGAAACTGTGGCGATGGGATACCACTGTGTGCCAGGAACTGTTCTAAGCCTTGTATTAACTTAATCCATGAAATAGCTGAAAAGGAAACTGAAGCACAGAAAGGTGGCTAACTTAGCTGTATCACACACCTGTGTGGAGGAGCCATAATAGAAATCCATATGGCTGGTCCAGAGCCCATCCTCTTAGCCATTGTGCCCTCCTGCCTCTCAGGGTTTGGGGGATGGGGTAACTTTCAGAACACTATAGGACAGCACGCACACCATTTTCAGCAAGTAGTCAGTCATTTGGGATTCACTGGCGCATCTCCATTGTATATTGGGTTCTTCTACCATTAAAGGGTCTTCCTAGGTGGCGCTAGTCGCAAAGAACCTGCCTGCCAGTGCAGGAGACCTGAGACGTGTGTTCGATCCCTAGGACAGGAAGATCCCCTGGAGGCGGACATGGCAACCCACTCCAGTATTCTTCCCTGGAGAATCCTGTGGACAGAGGAACCTTGCATGCTACAGTCCATAGGGTCACAAAGAGTCAGACCAACCAAAGCAACTTAGCACATGCACCATTCAAATCTAGTCTCTGTTGTACTCTGTGTTATATTCCTTCCCATGCTCTTGAGTCTGACTCTTTTAAGGGTTTTGTTTTTTTCTGTTTTCCTGTTTTCAACCTTCAGCATTCTTAGAGTTCAATGAAACAAGTACTGCCACTATTTTTTTTTTCCAATATAAAACTGGACTGCCAGTATTTAAATGTCAAATCCCTACCTGTCTTAAATAACAAAATCCTTCCTTCTGTCTGTGACCCTCTCTCATCCCTTTCTTGAGCTGCCTCCATCTGTCTCCTATTCCTCAACCTTTTCTCATCTAGCATTTAAGCTTATTGCCCCAGTAAAACTGCTCTTACCAGTTCCCCATGACTTTTTTTTTTTTTTCCAGCTAATTCCAATGTACCTCTTATAGCTTACCTTTGGGAAGCCTGGAACTTGCCTGTCCACCTCCATGTACCCCTTTTCTTTAGTGCTGTGACACCCCTCCTGCCACGTCTTCCGCCTTCTCTGGCACTTCCTTCTCAGTCTCCAGGTTTCTATTTTACTGTCTGTCAAGGATTTGTTGTGCTCTTACTACAGGATTTCCCTATGTTTTTTGTTTGTTTGTTTGTTTATCCACCTGTGTGGCTTTTCCCCCTCTGTGTAGATGGTTGCACATTTCCAGCCCAGAGTTCTTTCTTGAGCCTCAGACCCATATTTTTAGGTGCTGCAGTTGGTCTCACTTGCATAACTTACAACGTACCTTAACATACAGATGTGAACTACTCCTTAGACACAGACACACACATATACACAATCTGTTTCAACTCTGTGTTTCCTTTTTTAGGGAATGGTCTGTCTACCCAGCTATCCAAAGCAGAAATCATTTTCAGACACTTCCTTCTCCCTCACTAACTCCAGTTCTTCCCTGCCCTTTTCTGTCAAATACCATCAGTTTAGTTCAGGCCACCCTATGCGTCCTCAGGGGGACTATTCTGAGAGCTGCCTAAATGGTTTCTCACACCCCAAAGTGATCTTCCTAAAGGATGATCTTATCTGGCTTGCTAAAGTTACTTTGAATGTATGCAGTTTGCTTTAGGCTTAAGTCCAAACTTCCCCTTGACCAGAACTCAATTTTCTCTTTTGCTGCTTTTTTCTCCTTAGTAAGTTCCAGTCAACTTTAAACTTAAAATCTTTTAGGTTTATTGGAAGGGTAGTATATGCTGTCTGTCACTGTGGGCCTTCATGCATATTTTTTTCCTTTTCTGGAATATTTTACCAGTACTCCCTATGACCTGGCTAATGTCTACCTTTCCAGGTCTCAGCTTCAGTGTTTTAAGTACTGTGAAATCTTTACTGACTATACCCTGCCCCCAGCTAGATTACATGAGATATCCCTAATATATATACTATATCATGCATGTGCCTGTGTGCTCAGTCATGCGTGACTCTTGCAGTCCCACAGATGGAAGCCTGCCAGGCTCCTCAGCCATAAAATTTCCCTGGCAAGAATACTAGAGCAGGTTACCATTTCCTTGATCTTTCCAACCCAAGGATTAAACCTGTGTCTCTTGCATTGCTGGCAGATTCTATACCGCTGAGCCACCAGGGAGCCCATATATGATATATATATATATACATACAGACGTGTATATAGCGTATATATATGAGATTTTGTTTGTAGTCTTACTGTTTGTTGTCTGTCTCCCCAGTAGGGGTATAGTGCCTGACACAGTTGCACACAGCAGCTGTGAAATAAATACTTGTTAGGTGAGAACAGATTACCTCTTTGAACAGCACATTCTTTGAGCACCTACCTAATTACTTAGAAGTTTCTTCTTTCAGTTGAGCTGCACCTTGTCACTTATATTTATTGGTTCTATTTTCTATACCATTGGGAACACACAGGGCAATAATTAGACTATTTTTAATTTTTTTAAAGTTGTAGCTCATGTGTAGTTATTATGAAATATTGACTATATTCCCTGTATTGTACAATATATCCTTGAACTTTTTTTATGCATAGTCGTTTATACCTCTTAACACCCTATTCCTATCTTGTTCTTTCCACCCCACTTCCCTTTACCTACTGGTAACCGTTGGTCTCTATATCTGTGAGTCTGTTTCTTTCTTATATTCACTACTTTCTTTGATTTTTTTAGACTCTATATGTAAATGATAACATGCAGTATTTCTGACTTAATTTCACTAAGTATAATACCCTCCAAATCCATCCATATTGTTGCATGAGGCAAAATTTTATTCTTTTTTGCTGTTGTTGCTGAGTAGTATTTCATTGTATGAGTGTGTGTGTGTGTGTGTGTGTGTACACCACATATTTATCTGTTCATCTGTTGATGAACACTTAGGTTGCTTCCCTAGCTTGGCTATTGTTCCTTAGCTTAGCTTTGCTGCTGTGTTACTTTGGGGTGCATGTATCTTTTCAAATTAGTGTTTTTATTTTTTTCAGATAGTTACCCAGGAGTGGAATTGCTAGGTCATGTGGTAGTTATGTTTTTAGTGTTTTGAGGAACCTCCATACTGTTTTCCACAGTGGCTGTACCAGTTTGATTTCCACTGGCAGTGCGTGAGAGTTGCCTTTTCTCCATCTTCACCAACATTGGTTATTTGTGTCCTTTTCAATGCTAGCCATTCTAGTAGGTGTGATAGCTGATTGTGGTTTTGATTTGCATTTCTCTGATTAACAATATTGAGCAGCTTTTCACATTCCTGCTGGCCATCTTTATGCCTTGGAAAAATGTCTCTTCAGGTCTTCTGCCCAGTTTTTAGTTGGATTTGTTTGTTTGTTTTATGAGCTGTTTATATATATTTAGATAGCAGTTCCTTATTTGTTATACCAGTTGCAAATATTTTCTCCCATTTAGTAGTTACCTTTTCATTTTATGGTTTCCCTTGCTGGGCAATAGCTTTTAAATTTAATCAGGTCCCATTTGTCTAATTTTGCTTTTATTTCCTTTAGGAAACAGACAAAAAAATTACTGCTACAACTTATGTCAAAGAGTGTTTGTCCTATGTTTTCCTCCAGGAGATTTATGGTTTCTGGTCTTAAATTTAGGTGTTGTGAATACATTTTGAGTTTGTTTTTGTGTGTGGTGTTAGAGAATGTTCTAATTTTATTCTTTAACATACAACTTTTCAGTTTTCCTACCACCATTTATTGAAGAGACTGTCTTTTCTCCATTATATATTCTTGCTTTGACCTCAGATGCATGAGTTTATTTCTGGGCTGTCTATTCTGTTTTATTGATCTATTTGTCTATTTTCGTTCCAGTACTATAGTATTCTTATTACTGTAGCTTCATATTATATGCTGAAGTCAGGGAGTGTGATTCCTCTAGCTCTGGTTTTCTTTCTCCCGATTGTTTGGGGCTTTTATGTTTCCATACAGATTTTAAAATTATTTGTTCTATTACTGTGAAAAATGCTCTTGGTATTTTGATAGGGATTGCATTGAGTCTATAGATTGCCTTAGGTAGATGAGTTATTTTAACAATATTCTTCCAATCCATGAACACAGTATACCTTTATATCTGCTTGTATTGTCTTTAATTTCTTTCATCATTGTCTTGTTCAGTCTCTCAGTCATGTCAGACTCTGCGATCCCATGGACTGCAGGCACACCACGCTTCCCTGTCCTTCACTGTCTCCTGGAGTTTGCTCAGACTCAAGTCCATTGAGTCAGTGATGCCATCCAACATCTCATCCTCTGTCACCCTTTTCTCCCTCTGCCTTCAGTCTTTCCCCCAAATCAGGGTCTTTTCCAATGAGTCGGTTCTTCACATCAGGTGGCCAAAGTATTGGAGCTTCAGCATTAGCCCTTGGAATGAATATAGAGTTGATTTTCTTTATGGTTGATTGTTTTGATCTCCTTGCTCTCCAAGAGACTCTCAAGACTGTTCTCTAGCCCCACAGCTCGAAAGCATCAATTCTTTGGTGCTCAGCTTTCTTTATGGTTGGTCCAACTCTCACATCTGTACGTGACTGCTGGAAAAACCATAACTTTGTCCATTCTGACCTTTGTTGGCAAAGTAATGTTTTTGCTTTTTAATACACTGTCTAGGTTTGTCATAGCTTTTCTTCCAAGAAGCAAGTGTCTTTTAATTTTATGGCTACAGTCACTGTCCACAGTGATTTTAGAGCCCAAGAAAATAAAGTCTGTTACTGTTTACACTTTTCCCCCATCTGTTTGCCATGAAGTGATGGGACCTGATGCCATGATCTTAGGTTTTTGAATGTTGCTTTCAACCACCTTTTTTGCTGTCCTCTTTCACCTTCATCAATAGGCTCTTTAGTTCCTCTTCTCTGTCTGCCGTTAGGGTGGTATCAACTGCCTATCTGAGATATATCTTACTGATATTTCTCCTGGCAATCTTGATTCCAGCTTGAGATTCATCCAGCCCCACATTTCACATGATGTACTCTGAATAGATGTTAAACAAGCAAGGTGATAATATACAGCCTTGATGTACTCCTTTCCCAATTTTGAACCATTTGGTTGTTCCATGTCTGGTTCTAACTGTTGCTGCTTGACCTGCATACAGATTTCTGAGGAGGCACGTAAGAGGGTCTGGTATTCCCATCTGTTTAAGAATTTCCCACAGTTCGTTGTAGTCCACAACAAGTGGATAGTCAGAGGATTTAGCGTAGTCAATGGACAGAAGTAGATGTTCTTCTGGAATTCCACTGCTTTTTCTATTGAGAGGGTAACAGGCGTGAAGGTCGGGGGTCTCCAAATGGAGAAAATAGGCCGCAAATCTCAGACATTTTTTCTCTCTCCCTAAGTGGCAGGAGGAAACAAACTGTGGATTTTTTTTTCCTTAAGCTATGCTAATGAAACTATGTATCTGCTTTGAAATTTGCCCTTCTTCAAAATGGTTCCACCTAAGACTTAACTTTTCTTTTCTCAAACCTTGGGTTGATAATAGCTCAACAAACCAGTATTCATATCAACTGTTTTATGGCTGGGGGATGACACACCTCGTGCCTTCCTATCTCAAAAATGCATATTGTGGGAGAGGGGCCTGGTGAAACTGTCAGCCTGGAAGTGTCTCTCTTACCTGATTAATAGCTTTCTAACAGACACAAAACAGCTTGCTAACACTAGCAGGGGGCACTCTCCATCCCCTTCTGATGTCTATGTCAGAAGCTTTTTCTGTCCCTTTTCATACTTTAATAAAATTCTGCTACACAAAAGCTCTTGAGTGATCAAGCCTGGTCCCTGGTCCCAAAGTTAAATCTTCAGAGATCACAAATCTGACACCGTTCACTGTAAGCTATCTTCATGGGGGCTCATCTGGGATCTTCAGGACAAGGTGAGAACACTCAGAGCTGTAGCCTCTTTGCTTTATCAGTATACACGTTTTCTGCTTTACTAACTCTTCAGTGTGAATGAATGACACGCCCTGCGCGAAACAAGTGATGAGCCCTGCTCTGTGGTTTTGTGGTACCTTGTAATGACTGAAGGCAGCCCCCAAAAGGGGAAACTTATTGGGGGTTTTAGAGAAGGCAATGGCACCCCACTCCAGGACTCTTGCCTGGAAAATCCCATGGATAGAGGAGCCTGGTAGGCTGTAGTCCATGTGGTCACTAAGAGTTGGACATGACTGAACAACGACTTCCTTTTCACTTTTAACTTTCATGCATTGGAGAAGGAAATAGCAACCCACTCCAGTGTTCTTGCCTGGAGAATCCCAGGGACGGGGGAGCCTGGTGGGCTTCTGTCTATGGGGTCGCACAGAGTCGGACACGACTGAAGTGACGTCGCAGCAGCATCGGGGGTTTATACTGAGCTGCCAATGCCAAAAGACACCCAACCTCCCTGTGAGGGGAACAGCCAGAGATGGGCAAAGCGTGTGGACTGAACTTTCCTTTCTCAGTCACCTTTTCCTCGTCTCTTTGACCACTTTGTAATTGCCTGGGAAGTTAGAACTACTAACCTAAACTGTCGGACCACAGACTTTCAAGAGATTTGTGATCTGTGCTGTTACTGTGTGCTGTTACTAAGGTCCCAAACTTAGACTGGTAGTCAGGGAAGTGCCTCGCTTCGCTAGGAGTTGAAAGTTCAGAAGCTAGACGAAGCTCTAGCTCCAAGAGCATCTCTCGGGTTCCAGGTTACTCAGGAAGTACAGCGGGCCGCTTCCTTTGCTAACACTAGCTCTTAGTGGACCAGAGGAAGCTCTCCGGTGGCTTTTGTCCCAACTCCTTAGCTATTCTTTCTGTGGAATCTGTGATAATACTGGTGTGATGACACTCAGAAGGAACAGTTTGGTTTTATGTTTATACTGGTCTTATTGTGGTCAGGAATATACTCAGGGCCATGCACAGGCACTCAGGAGACAAATGTTTCCCCCAGTAGTCTTAGCTAGGGAGGTATTCTGAAATGTTACTCAGATTGCACCCTGGGTGGCGTCAGAGGCAAGCAAGGCTTTAATGGTGAGGAACTGGACACTAGTCTGGGATGCCATCAGGTCTGCCCCTGGTGCATCCCCACCCCGTCTCTGTGGTGGAACCAGGAGGGACGAGTATGGTGCCTACGTTGGTAAGGGACAGAGTAAGTCTGACCAGGGAAGGAAAACTTTGGTGGAAAGTCTGTCTACACCCTCATCTAGAACAGGGAGGGATGCTTCCAGTAGAAAGAGGGCGCTGGTCGCTTTTTCTCTCTTACAGATGGTAGCTAACAATTCCAGCCTTACTCCTGTGAACTGTATCCTGAAAAACTGGGATAGATTTGACCCTCAGAGCTTAAAGATGACATGCCTGGTCTTCCTATGTGATACTGCATGGCCACGGTACCCACTGGAGGATGGCGAATGGTGGCCAGTTGGACGGTCTCTTAAGTATAATACTGTTTTACAATTAGACTGGTTCTGTAGAAAACAAGGGAGATGGTTAGAAGTAGCATATGTGTTGCCCTTTTTCTCTCTGCGATACATGCCAGATTTATGTCCTAAGGGTACAGATGTGGGTGTGAAACCTTCAGCCTCCCTCCTGTCCTCATACTTTGCCCCTGATCCTGGGGCTCCAAACTGGGCAAACTGAAAGTCAGGGAATCCCCCAGGAATGGTTGCCTTGGTCTCAGTAACAACCCAAACAGATTCAAACAGCCCAAATAGAGTAGAGGTCCAAACAAACCCTGTCTCAGTATGACCTCAAGAGTACTCTGGTTTCAATAGAAACTCAGACCATCGAAGTAAGAGAAGCTCACAGAGCAAAAACTGAGGGTAAAATACAGGATGAGATGGAGAACAGGAGACAAAGAGAAAAAGAAAAGCAGATTTCTCCAATCTATCCCTGGAATCGTATGCACAGAGCAGCCAGAGGCTGAGGAACAGCCACACAAGTTGTTGCCTCTACATGAAACACCCACTGGAAGAAATAATCTATAAGAGTTAATAAGCCCTTTTCTTACTAAGAAATACAAAGAATCAAGGAGGAAGATGGTGGAGGAACAGGGTGAGGAGACCACTTTCTCCCCACAAATTCATCGAAAGAACATTTGAGTGCCAAGAAAATTCCACAGAACAACTTCTGAATTCCTGCAGAGGACATCAGGCACCCAGAAAAGCAGCCCATTGTCTTCAAAAGGAGGTAGGACAAAATATAAAAGATAAAAGAGGTAGGGATGGAAATCCGTGCTGGGAAGGGAGTCTTAAAAAGAGAGACATTTCGAAACACCAGGAAACACTCTCTCTGGTGGGTCTGTGGTGAGCCTTGGAATCTCAGAGGGCAAAATAACCAGGAGGAAAAATAAGTAAACAAAACCCATAGATTACATGCCTAACATCAACTCCCAGCGGTGCAACAACCCAGACGCTCACATCTCCCACTAGCAAGCCAGGAAGGGACAGGGAGGAGTGCGTGGCATTGATTACAATAAGGACCAGGCCTGAATGCCCTGAGGGCAATCTGAGGGAACTAGCTTGAGATAGCAACCCAGACTGTGGGATAGCTATCCCGCGATCCCATGAAAAGCCCTAACCACCGCCAGGCACGCTCACAGAACAAAGGACTGAGCAGAACTAGCCAGCTGCAGACTGGCCCATCCCTCGCTGGAGACAGGCAGGCGAGGGCAGCCAGAGCCACAAGGGGGCAATCGCACCCCCAGAGAGGCATCTTGTACCAAACTGCAAGCAGACTTCATTGCTAACCAAGACTTCTTGGGATTTTGGATGGTGGAAATCCGTTGAGAGTCGCAGCCAGAGATCAGCTTCCCAGAAGAGAGACAAGGCTTGCCCGTTGTACACCCAGAAAACCCAGTGGCTGGGACGGGGGGAGGAGATAAGTCTCAGCCTTCAACTGGGGGCCACTACACGCGCCAAGCAAATGGTCACCTGAGCTGCTCGGACCTGGGACAGGCGCAAAATGCAGGCCCAGATAAGTCTGCGCCTTTGTGGAGTACCCGAGAACCTGAACCTGAGCAGCTTAGACCTGGGAAGTGCATGCAAACCAGGGCCCACAGCAGAGAGTTTCCGGCAGAGCAACCTAGAGTCTGAGCAGTGTAGACTGGGAAAGCACACACTGAAAGAGGGCAAACCCAGTGTGGCTGAATTACTGTGAACACACGCCAGTGATATTTGTTTGCAGTGTTCCTCCCTCAAAGCATGACTGAACAAGCAAGCCTTAAAAAAAAGTGCTCACCACTGTGCCCCTTGTGTCAGGGCAGAAATTAGACACTGAAGAGACCAGCAAAAGAAGAAGCTAAAATAAGCAGAGGGAACCACTTGGGAAGTTGCAGATGCAATAGACTAAAACCCTGTAGTTAGCACCGACTACATAGGAAGGGGCCTATAGACCGTGAGAAGTACAAGCCAGACCAAGGAACTATCTGAAAATGAACTGACCCCACACTGTCTGCAACAGCTCCAGAGAAAGTTTGAGATATATTTTTACTATTATCATTTTTTTAATTAAAAATTTTTGTTATTTTTAAGTCTCCATTACTCTTTTAATTTTCATTTTTATAATCTATAATTACCTTGCCAAAAAAAGACCCTATTTTTAAAGCAAACTTCATATATATATTTTATAATTTCTGTGACTTTTGTTTGTTTGTTTGTTGTTGTTTATGTTTTCTTTAATATTGTATTTTTGAGAATCTAACTTCTACTCAAGATTTTTAATCTTTGCTTTTTGGTATTTGTTATCAACTTCGTACGTTTAAGAACCCAGTCTTCAGTACCCAGTTTTACTTGGGAGTGAGATCACTGGCCTGATTGCTCTCTCCCCTTTTGACTCTCCTTTTTCTCCAACAGGTCGCCTCTATCTCCTCTCTCCCGCTTTTCTTCTCTACCCAACTCGGTGAATCTCTGTGTGTGTTCCAGACTGTGGAGAACACTTAGGGAACTGATTACTGGCTGGATCTGTCTCTCCTTTTGATTTCCCCTTTTATCCTCCTGGTCACCTCTGTCTCCTTCCTCCTCCTTCTCTTCTCTATGTAACTCCATGAACATCTCTGAGGGGTCCAGGCTGGGGAGAGCAAATCGAGAATTGATTACTGGCTAGCTTTCTCTCTCCTCTTTTGATTCCCCGTCTTCTCCTCCTGGTCACCTCTATCTCCCTCCTCCCTCTTCTCTTCTCCATGTAACTGTGGACCTCTCTGGGTGTCCCTCACTGTAGAGAAACTTTTCATCATTAACCTAGATGTTTTATCAATGGTGCTGTATAGATGGAGAAGTTTTGAGGCTACTGTAAGAATAAGACTGAAAACCAGAGGCAGGAGGCTTAAGTCCAAATCTTGAGAACACCAGAGAACTCCTGAATCCAGGGAACATTAATCGATAGGAGCTCATCAAATGCCTCCATACCTACACTGAAACTAAGCAGCACCCAAGGGCCAACAAGCTCCAGAGCAAGACATACCATGCAAATTCTCCAGCAACATGGGAACATAACCCTGAGCCTCAATACCCAGGCTGACCAAAGTCACACCAAAGCCACTGATATCTCAACTTATTAGTGGACATTTCTTTGCATTACAGAAAGAAGAAATCCAGCTCCACCCACCAGAACACCGACACAAGCTTCCCTAACCAGAAAGCCTTGACAAGCCAACCTGTCCAACCCCATCCACAGCAAGGAACCTCCACAATAAAGAGGAACCACCAATGCCAGAATACACAAAGGCCAAACCAAACACAGCAATATAAACAAGAATGAAAAGGCAGAGAACTACCCAACAGGTAAAGGAACAGGATAAATGCCCACCAAACCAAACAAAAGAGGAAGAGATAGGAAATCTAGCTGATAAAGAATTTCGAATAATGATAGTGAAAATGATCCAAAATCTTGAAAACAAATTGGAGTTACAGATAAATAGCCTGGAGACAAGGATTGAGAAGATGCAAAAAGATTTAACAAGGACCTAGAAGAAATACAAAAGTCAATATATAATGAATAATGCAATAAATGAGATCAAAAACACTCTGGAGGGAACCAACAGTAGGATAACGGAGGCAGAAGATAGGATAAGTGAGGTAGAAGATAGAATGGTAGAAATAAATGAAATACAGAGGAAAAAAGAAAGAATTAACTGAGGACAACCTCAAGAGACCTCTGGGACAATGTTAAATGCTCCAACATTTGAATCATAGCAGTCCCAGAAGAAGAAGACAGAAAGACCATGAGAAAATACTTGAGGAGATTATGGTTGAAAACTTCCCTAAAATGGGGAAGGAAATGATCACCCAAGTCCAAGAAACCCAGAGAGTCCCAAACAGGATAAACCCAAGGTGAAATACCCCAAGACACATATTAATCAAATTAACAAAGATCAAACACAGCAAATATTAAAAGCAGCAAGGGAAAAACAACAAATAACACACAAGGGGATTCCCATAAGGATAACAGCTGATCTTTCAATAGTAACTCTTCAGGTCAGAAGGGAATGGCAGGACATACTTAAAGTGATGAAAGAAAATAAACTACAGCCCAGATTACTGTACCCAGCAAGGATCTCCTTCAAATATGAAGGAGAAATCAAAAGCTTTACAGACAGGCAAAAGCTGAGAGAATTCAGCACGACCAAACCAGTTCTCCAACAAATGCTAAAGGATCTTCTTTAGACAGGAAACAAAAAGGGTGTATAAACTCACCCCCAAACCATAAAGTAAATGGCAGTGGTATCATACTTATCAATAATAACCTTAAACGTAAGTGGGTTGAATGCCCCAACAGAAAGACAAAGACTGGCTGAATGGATACAAAAACAAGACCCCCTATATATGTTGTCTGCAAGAGACCCACTTCAAAACAAGGGACACATACAGACTGAAAGTGAAGGGCTAAAAAAAGATATTCCGTGCAAATAGAGACCAAAAGAAAGCATGAGTAGCAATACTCATATCAGATAAAATAGACTAAAACAAAGGCTGTGAAAAGAGGAAAAGAAGGATACTACATAATGATCAAAGGATCAATCCAAGAAGAAGATATAACAATCATAAATATATATGCATCCAACATAGGAGCACCACAATATGTAAGACAAATGCTAACAAGTATGAAAGGGGAAATTAACAATAACACAATAATAGGGGAGAATTTAATATCCTACTCACACCTATGGACAGATCAACTAAACAGAAAATTACCAAGGAAACACAAACTTCAAATGATACAATAGACAGGTTAGACCTAATAGATATCTATAGGACATTTCACCCCAAAACAATGAATTTCACCTTTTTTTCAAGCGCACATGGAACCTTCTCCAGGATCAGTCACATCCTGGGCCATAAATCTAGCCTTGGTAAATTCAAAAAAATTGAAATCATTCCAAGCATCTTTTCTGACCACAGTGCAGTAAGATTAGATGTCAATTACAGGAGAAAAACTATTAAAAATTCCAACGTATAGAGGCTGAACACACTGCTGAATAGCCAACAAATCACAGAAGAAATCAAAATATGCATAGAAACGAATGAAAATGAAAACACAATGACCCAAAACCTATGGGACACTGTAAAACCAATACTAAGGGGAAGGTTCATAGCAATACAGGCATACCTCAAGAAACAAGAGAAAAGTCAAATAACCTAACTCTACACCTAAAGCAACTTGAAGAAATGAAGAACCTCAGGGTTAGTAGAAGGAAAGAAATCTTAAAAGTTAGGGCAGAAATAAGTGCAAAAGAAACAAAAGAGACAGTAGCAAAAATCAATAAAACCAAAAGCTGGTTCTTTAAGATAAATAAAATTGACAAACCATTAGCCAGACTCATCAAGAAACAAAGGGAGAAAAATCAACAAAATTAGAAATGAAAATGGAGAGATCATGACAGACAACACAGAAATACAAAGGATCATAAGAGACTACTATCAGCAACTATATGCAAATAAAATGGACAACTTGGAAGAAATGGACAGTCTTAGAAAAGTACAACTTTCCAAAATTGAACCAGGAAGAAATAGACAATCTTAAACCCATCAAAAGCATGAAAATTGAAGCTGTAATCAGAAATCTTCCAACAAAAGCCCAGGACCAGACAGCTTCACAGGTGAAATCTACCAAAAATTTATAGAAGAACTAACACCTATCCCGGAGAAGGCAATGGCACCCCACTCCAGTACTCTTGCCTGGAAAATCCCATGGACAGAGGAGCCTGGTAGGCTGCAGTCCATGCGGTCGCTAAGAGTTGGGCATGACTGAACGATTTCACTTTCGCTTTTCACTTTTATGCATTGGAGAAGGAAATGGCAACCCACTCCAGTGTTCTTGCCTGAAGAACCCCAGAGACAGAGGAGCCTATGGGGCTGCACAGAGTCGGACACGACTGAAACGACTTAGCAGTAGCAACACCTATCCTACTCAAACTCTTCCATAAAATTGCAGAAGGTGGTAAACTTCCAAACTCATTCTATGAGGCCACCATCCCCCTAATACCAAAATCTGACAAAGATGCCACAAAAAAAACTACAGGCCAATATCACTGATGAACATAGATGCAAAAATCCTTAACAAAATTCTAGCAAACAGAATCCAACAGCATATTAAAAGATCATATATCATGACCAAGTGGACTTTATCCCAGGCATGCAAGGATTCTTCAACATCCGCAAATCAGTGTAATTCACCACATTAACAAATTGAAAAATAAAAACCATCCGATTATCTCAATAGATGCAGAGAAAGCCTTTGACAAAATTCAACATCCATTTATGATAAAAACCCTGCAGAAAGCAGGAATAGAAGGAACGTATCTCAACATAATAAAAGCTATATATGACAAACACTCAGGAAACATTATCCTCAATGGTGAAAAATTGAAAGTATTTCCTCTAAAGTCAGGAACAAGACAAGGGTGCCCACTCTCACCACTACGATTCAACATAGTTTTGGAAGTTTTGGCCACAGCAATCAGAGCAGAAAAATAAAAGGAATCCAGATTGGAAAAGAAGAAGTAAAACTCTCACTCTTTGCAGATGACATGATCCTCTACATAGAAAATCCTAAAGACTCCACCAGAAAATTACTAGAGCTAATCAATGAATATAGTAAAGTTGCAGGATATAAAATTAACACACAGAAATTCTTTGCATTCCTATACACTAACAATGAGAAAATCGAGAAATTAAGGAAACAATTTCATTCACCATTGCAACGAAAAGACTAAAATGCTTAGGAATATATCTATCTAAAGAAACAAAAGACCTACATACAGAAAACTATAAAACACTGGTGAAAGAAATCAAAGAGGACACTAATAGATGGAGAAATATACCATGTTCATGGATCAGAAGAATCAATATAGTGAAAATGATTATACTACCCAAAGCAATCTATAGATTCAATGCAATCCCTGTCAAGCTACCAACAGTATTTTTCAGAGAACAAGAACAAATAATTTCACAATTTGTATGGAAATACAAAAACCTTGAACAGACAAAACAGTCTTGAGAAAGAAGAATGGAACTGGAGGAATCAACCTGCCTGACTTCAGTCTCTACTACAAAGCCACAGTCATCAAGACAGTATGGTACTGGCACAAAGATAGAAATATAGATCAATGGAACAAAATAGCCCAGAGATAAATCCACACACCTATGGACACCTTATCTTTGACAAAGGAGGCAAGAATATACAGCGGAGAAAAGACAATCTCTTTAACAAGTGGTGCTGGGAAAACTGGTCAACCACTTGTAAAAGAATGAAACTAGAAGACTTTCTAACACCATACTCAAAAATAAACTCAAAATGGATTAAAAGTCTAAATGTAAGACCAGAAACTATTAAACTCCTAGAGGAAAACATAGGCAAAACATTCTCCAACATAAACCACAGAAGGATCCTCTATGACCCATCTCCCAGAATATTGGAAATAAAAGCAAAAATAAACAAATGGGACCTAATTAAAATTAAAAGCGTCTGCACAACAAAGGAAACTATAAGCAAGGTGAAAAGACAGCCTTCAGGATGGGAGAAAAATAATAGCAAATGAAGCAACAGACAAAGAATCTCAAAAATATACAAGCAACTCCTACAGCTCAATTCCAGAAAAATAAAAGACCCAATCAAGAAGTGGGCCAAAGAACTAAACATACATTTCTCCAAAGAAGACATACAGATGGCTATCAAACACATGAAAAAATGCCTAACATTACTCATCAGAGAAATGCAAATCAAAACCACAATGAGGTACCATTTCACACCAATCAGAATGGCTGCGATCCAAAAGTCTACAAGCAATAAATGCTGGAGAGGGTGTGGAGAAAAGGGAACCCTTTTACACTGTTGGTGGGAATGCAAACTAGTATAGCCACTATGGAGAACAGTGTGGAGATTCCTTAAAAACTGGAACTAGAACTGCCTTATGACCCAGCAATCCCACTGCTGGGCATACACACTGAGGAAACCAGAATTGAAAGAGACACGTGTACCCCCATGTTCCTTGCAGCACTGTTTATAATAGCCAGGACATGGAAGCAACCTAGATGTCTATCAGCAGATGAATGGATAAGAAAGCTGTGGTACATATACACAATGGAATATTACTCAGCCATTAAAAAGAATCCATTTGAATCAGTTCTAATGAGGTGGATGAAACTGGAGCCTATTATACAGAGTGAAGTAAGCCAGAAAGAAAAACCCCAATACAGTATACTAATGCATATATATGGAAATTACAAGGTAATGATAACTCTGTATGCAAGACAGTAAAAGAGACACAGATGTATTGAAGTCTTTTGGATTCTGTGGGAGAGGGCGAGGGTGGGATGATATGGGAGAATGGCAGTGAAACATGTAAAATATCATATGTGGTATGCAAGTTTGATGCATGATACAAGGTGCTCAGGGCTGGTGCACTGGGATGACCCAGAGGGATGGTATGGGGAGGGAGGTGGGAGGGGGCTTCAGGATCAGGAACATGTGTACACTCATGGCAGATTCAAGTCAATGTATGGCAAAACCAATACAATATTGTAAAGAAAAATAACTAATTAAAAGAATCAAGGAGGATCTGGGAGACAATTTAGAGGGCCCAGAAAAATATGTTAGAGCTTTTAAGAGTATTACTCTACTTTATGACCTTGCTTAGAAGGATGTGATGTATGTCCTGGGATGAATGCTAACCCCCGACTCAAAAACTCAAGTTTTGGGAAAAGTGGTTGCTTATGGAGATGAATGGCTTGGTAATGAATCAGTAGGGAAGAGGAAGGATGAGATAGTCGCCCTCCCCACTGGGAATCAGGCGGTCCTGACTATAGAACCAGGCTGGGACTACAACATGGTAAAGGAAGATGGGATCAGAGTCATTTTGTAGGTATACTTGATGGACTCAGGCAAGCACATGCTAAGACTTTATGCCAAATTGGCAAACATAGAACAGGAGCAGAAGGAAGCTCCTGGTAAATTCCTAGAGTGAGGGAATCCCTGTGCAGATCCCGAAAGTGAAGAGGAAAGAGTGATCTTAAAGGATAGATTTCTCAGTCAGTTGGCTCCAGATAGCTGTCCTAAGCTATTAAAACAGATGTATGGACCAAATAAGTCTTTAGATATTCTGTTGCAACTGAGTCAGTCTTTTATGGCAGGGAATATGAGGAAAAGAAAGGCAGCGAAAAAGTAATGGTTGTCAGAGCCATTCTTAAACAGGCTGAGAAAAATGCCCAGAGGGACCCAGATGAAAACAGATGGGCTTGCTATTACTATGGAAAGGAGGGAAACTCTCTGTACCCCTTCTGATGTCTGCATCAGAAGCTTTCTCAGTCCTTTTTCACTTTAATAAAATTCTGCTGTACAAAAGCTCTTGAGTGATCAAGCCTGGTCCCTGGAGCCGAAGTTAACTCTTCAGAGATCA
Organism: Nanger dama; assembly: GCA_917880005.1. Taxonomy (NCBI): domain Eukaryota; kingdom Metazoa; phylum Chordata; class Mammalia; order Artiodactyla; family Bovidae; genus Nanger; species Nanger dama. The sequence continues at coordinate 101,059,005 of CAKJTW010000001.1, forward strand.
CAAATCCAACACTGTTCACCGTAAGTTAGCACTATGATCCAGCAGATGCTGGAAACTTTATCTCTGTTTCCTCTGCCTTTTCTATATCCAGCTTGAACTTCTGGAAGTTCTCAGTTCATGTACTGTTGAAGCTTTATTGTTGTTCAGTCAGTCAGTCATTTCTGACTCTGCGACTGCAGCATGCCAGGCTTCCCTGTCCTTCACTATCTCCCAGAGCTTGCTCAAACTCATGTCCATTGAGTCGGTGATGCCATCCAACCATTTCATCCTCTGTCATCCCCTTCTTCTCCTGCCTTCAATCTTTCTTTCCCAGCATCAGAGTCTTTTCTAATAAGTCAGCTCTTTGCATCAGATGGTGGCCCAAGTATTGGAGCTTCAGCATCTGTCCTTCCAATGAGTATTCAGGACTGATTTCCTGTAGGATGGACTGGTCGGATCTCCTTGCAGTCCAAGGGACTCTCAAGAGTCTTTTTCAACACCACAGTTCAAAACCATCAATTCTTGGGCGCTCAGCCTTCTTTATGGTCCAGCTCTCACATCCATACATGACTGCTGGAAAAGCCATAGCTTTGACTATACCGACCTTTGTTGGCAAAGTAATGTTTCTGCTTTTTAATATGCTGTCTAGGTTTGTCATATCACTTCTCAAGGAGCAAGTGTCTTTTAATTTCATGGCTGCAGTCACCATCTGCAGTGATTTTGGAGCCCAAGAAAATAGTCTGTCACTTCCCATTCTTTCCCCATCTGTTTGCCATGAAGTAATCAGACCAGATACTGTGATCTTTATTTCTTGAATGTTGACTTTTAAGCCACCTTTTTCACTCTCATCCACTCAAGGCACACACAAAACCTTGTATACACCAGGACATAGAGAAAGGAGCAGTGACCCCCACAAGAGACTGAGCTAGACCTGCCTTTGAGTGTTTGTCTCCTGCTGAGGCACAGGTCAGCTGTGGCCTTCCAGGGGGTGGGGTCTCTGGCTGCAGCAGACCTGGGAGGCTCAGAGTGTGGCATAAATCCTCTTGGAGGAGGTCACCATTAGCCCCACTGTAGAGCCATCGACAGACGACCCACAAATTGGAGAACAATTATACCAAAGAAGTTCTTGTACGGTTCCAAAAGTTCTAGGGCCCATAACAGATTTCCCAAGCTGGAGATCGAGCAGAAGGACTGAGAACTCCCAGGGAATTTGACTTTGAAGGCCAGTGGGATTTTATTATAGAACATCCACAGGATTGAGGAAGCAAACTCTTGGAGGGCACAGACAAAACCTTGTGTGCACCAAGACCCAGGAGAAAGGAGCAGTGACCCCAGGAGAGACTGAGCCAGACTTGCCTGTGAGTGTCCAGGAGTCTCTGGTGGGGATGTGAGTCAGCAGTGGCCTGCTGCGGGGTCAGGGGCACTGGATACAACAGTGCTGTCATAAGTCCTTCTGAAGGAGGTCATCATCACTGCCTATCATAGTTTGGCCTCTGGACAAACTGCAGGGAGGGAACATCAGCTGAAAAGTGGATTAAAGATTTACTGAGCATGGCCCTGCCCAGCAGAGCAAGACCCAGTCTTCCCCACAGCCAGTCCCTCCCACCAGGAAGCCTCCACAGTCCTCTTATCCTTCTCCATCAGAGAGCAGATAGAATGAAAACCACAACCAATGAAAACTAACCAAGTCGATCACGTGGATCACAGCCTTGTCTGACTCAGTGAAACAATGAGCCATGCTGTGTAGGGCCACCCAAGATGGATGGGTCATAGTGGAGTGTTCTCACAAAACATGATCCACTGGAGAAGAGAATGGCAAACCACTTCAGTATTCTTGCCTTGCGAACCCCATGAACAGTATGAAAAGGCAAGAAGATATGACACTGAAAGATGAAATCCTCAGTTCAGTAGGTTGAAGCCTACCTTGAAGAATTTTGAACACTACCTTGCTAGCATGTGAAATGAGTGCAGTTGTGCAGTAGTTTGAACATTCTTAGTCATTACTCTTCAGGATCGGAATGAAAACTGACCTTTTCCAGTCCTGTGGCTACTGCTGAGTTTTCCAAATTTGCTGGCATATTGACTGCAGTACTTTCACAGCATCATCTTCCAGGATTTGAAATAGCCCAGCTGGAGTTCCATCACCCCCACTAGCATTGTGCATAGTGATGCTTCCTAAGGCACGCTTGATTTCACACTCCAGAAGTTCTGGCTCTAGTTGAGTGATCACACCATCATGGTTATCTGGGTCATTAAAACCTTTTTCATAGAGTTCTGTGTATTCTTGCCACCTCTTATTAATATCTTCTACTTCTGTTAGGTCCACACTGTTTCTGTCCTTTATTGTGCCCATCTTTGCGTTAAATGTTCCCTTGGTATCTCTAATTTCCTTGAAGAGATCTCTAGTCTTTCCCATTCTATTGTTTTCCTCTTATTTATTTGTATTGATCACTGAGGAAGACCTTACCTCTCCTTGCTCTTCTTTGGAACTCTGCATTCAGATGGGTATATCTTTCTTTTTCTCCTTTGCCTTTTGCTTCTCTTCTTTTCTCAGCTATTTGTAAGGCTTCCTCAGACAGCCATTTTGCCTTGTTGCATTTCTTTTTCTTGGGGATGGTTTTAACTGCCTCCTTCCTACATAGTGTTAGGAACCTCCGTCCATAGTTCTTCACGCTGTATCAGATCTGATCCCTTAAATATCTTTGTCACTTCCATTGTATAATCATACTGGATTTGATTTGGGTCATATCTGAATGGCCTAGTGGTTTACCCTACTTTCTTTAGTTTAAGTCTGAATTTTCCAATAAGGAATTCATGATCTGAGCCACAATCAGCTCCCTGTCTTGTTTTTGCTGACTGTATAGAGCTTTTCCATCTTCACCTGCAAAGACTATAATCAGTCTGATTTCAGTCTTGACCATCTGGTGATGTCCATATGTAGAGTCGTCTCTTGTGTTGTTGGAAGATGACCTTTGCTATAACCAGTGCATTCTCTTGGCAAAACTGTTTGCCTTTGCCCTGCTCATTTTGTACTCCAAGACCAAACTCACCTGTTACTCCAGGTTATCTCTTGACTTCCTGCTTTTGTATTCCAGTGTCTTATAGTTGTCTTACAGTTTTTCAAGCACAGTTTTTATTTCCTTAGGTAGTTTATTCCCAGGAATTTTATTCTTTTTGATTATAAGTGGGATTAGTTTCTTAGTTTCTTTTTGTTTGTTGTTAGTATATAGAAATGTAACAGATTTCTCTATATTAATTTTGTACCCTTTACTGAATTAATTGAGCTCTAGTAGTTTCTTTGGTGGCATCGTTAGGATTTTCTTTATATAGTATGATACCTGCAAGTAGTGTTATTATTATTATTTTTTTTTTTTTACTGCTTCTTTTCCAATTTAGATTTCTTTTATTTCTTGTTTGATTGCTGTAGCTATGACTTCCAGGAGTGTTGAATGAAAGTGGTGAGAGTGGGCCTCATTGTCTTATTTCTGATCTTAGAGGAAATGCTTTCTGTTTTCATAGTTGATTGTGATGTTAGCTGTGGGTTGTCATGTATGACCTTTATTATGTTGAAGTATGTTCCCTATGCCCACTTTCTGAAGATTTTTATCATAAGTAGATGCTGAATTTTGTAAAAAGATTTTTGTGTATCTTTTAGATAATTGTGTGTTCTTTATCACTTTGTTCATGTGGTGTATCATTAATTTTGTGGATATTGAAAACTCTTCGATGCTTGGATTAAATCCCACTTGATCATCATATATGACCCTTTTAATTTATTATTGTTTTTGGTTTGCTAGTATTTTTGAGGACTTTCATATATGTTCATCAGTGATATTGGCCTGATATAGATAGATAGATAGATAGATAGATAGATATTGATATTTTTATCTGATTTTGGTATCAGGGTGATACTGGCATCATAGAATGAGTTCATAAGCATTCCTTCCGTTGAGTTTTTGGAATAGTTTTAGAAGGGTAGGTGTTAACTCATCTAAATGATTGATAGAATTCACCTGAGAAGTCATCTGGTCATGTACTATTCTTTGTTATTTTTTTTTTAATTAGTGATTCATTTCACTACTGGTAATTCATGTTTTCTGTTTCTTCATGTTTCAGACTTGGGAGACTATTTTTTTTAGAGATTTGTTCATTTTTGCTAGGTGATCCATTGTATTGGCATGTAGTTCTAGTAATCTCTTATGATCCTTTGCGTTTCTGTGGTGTTGGTTGCAACTTCTCCTTTTCCGTTTCTAATTTTATTGATTTGGGCCATCTCCTGATAAGTAGAATGATTTATTGATTTGTTTTTTTTCTACCTTTACTTAGCTCAGGTCTGGGTCACAGGCTGATTGACTGCAGAACCTAGGGGGAGCTTGTGGCTAATGCTAGCTCAATAGTGGGTGGAGTCTGTCCAAGAGACCCCCAGGCTGTTGCCCATCCACTCATGGGTACAAAAGTCCTGGCTAGTGCTGACCTACTGGCAGATAGAACGGGTCCTGAAGTCTGATTGCAGGGCCCAGGTGTCCCAGAGCTGTGCTTGACTGAAGGTGATCAGGCTGTTCCTGACATGGTTGAGTGCAGGGTCATGGGGATCCTGAAGTCTGTGTAGCTTGCTAATGGGTGGTCAGCTATCAAAGCTGCAGTTTTCTTTTGGCTGGTGTCTGCTTCTTGGTGGGGGATCGGGGGCAGGGGTTGCTGGGTCCTAGGGTCTCTGGCTTGAAAACCCTGGTGGGTGGGGCTGGGTCCTGGGCCATCTAGTGGGCAGCGTTGTGCCCTGAAGGTCTTCAGTCAACCTGTCTCCTGGTGGTGAGGCTGTCAGCTGCTGGGCTTGAGGTATCCCAGCCTGACAACTACAGAATGTTTGGTGGGAGCAGGGCTAGTCCTGAAACTGAAACTAGAGGGAGGGTTCCACAGTGGCACCTGCCAGCAGTGTCCGCCTGGCAGAACAGGCCCTCCCAGAATGACTGCCCATGTCTTTGTCCTCATGGTGGGGGAGCTGCATTGCCTCCTGCCTGCCTCTTTGGGAAACTCTGCGGCCGGAGTTCTCCCATTTGTAGGCTGCCTACCCAGAGTTATGAGACTTGACTGTATCTTGACTCCATCCCTCCTACCCATCTCCTTGTGGCTCCTCTTTTATCTTTAGCTGTATATCCTTTCTGGTAGATTCTGGTCTTTTTCATCAGTGGTAGTTCTGCAGATAGCTGTGATTTTGTGGTGCCTGTAAAGAGGTGAGCTCAGGGTATTTCTCCTCTGCCCTCTTGGCTGATCTATTAGACTATCTTCAAGTGAATTACGGGATGTGGGCTGGGCTTCTGTTTCATGTAGAGCACGGTGCCTGGAACTGAAACTCACCTAACTGTGGTCTCAGCTCAGAGTGGAGTGGGATGTTTGCTGTACTTACTTGATGAACTATCCTTGTTAAAAAAATAAAGTAGCTCGGGATCATATATGCATTCATCCTCCAATAGGTTCATATTGACAGACCTCCTACATTCTCTTTTAAATAACTCAGTTTTTGTTTTGTTTTGTTTTGTTTTTCCCTAAGAAGCAGCTGCATGTACATTTATTTTTTGGACACAAGTTCAGAATCTTACATTTCTTATTAAAACTATTCCAAACTGATCTGAAACATTATGCGATTGGCTGACTTGTGGGAAGATTTTAATCCAGTCAGTATATTTGTTATTTTTCTCAATTTCATTATATCTACAAATTTTAAAGCATACCTTGTTAGGCTTGTTGTTATTCAGTTGCTAAGTCGTGACCAAATCTTTGTGACCCCATGTACTGCAGCACACCAGGCTTCCCTGTCCTTCACAATCTCCCAGAGTTTGCTCAAACTCATGACCATAGAGTCGATAATGGTATCCAACCATCTCATCTTCTGCTGCCCCCTTCTCCTGCCCTCTATCTTTCCCATCATCAGGGTCTCGAGTCTACTCTTTGCATCAGGTAGATAAAGTATTGGAGCTTCAGCTTCAGTATCCATCCTTTGAATGAATATTCAGTGTTGATTTCCTTTAGGATCGATTGATTTGATCTCTTTGCAATCCAAGGGACTGTCTAGAGGCTTCTCCAATACCACAGTTCGAAAGCATCAGTTCTTTGGTGCTCAGCCTTCTTTCTGGTCTAGCTCTCACATCCATACATGATTACTGGAAAAGCCATGGCTTTGACTTATATGAACCTTTCTCGCCAAAATGATGTCTCTGTTTTTTAATACACTTGTCTACTTTTGTCATAGCTTTCTTTCCAAGGAACAAGTGTCTTTTAAATTTCATGGCTGCAGTCAGACCGCCTACAGTTAATTTTGAAGCCCAAGAAAATAAAGTCTGTTACTGTTTCCATTTTTTCCCCCATCTATCTGCTATGAAGTGATGGGACTGTATGCCATGATCTTAGTGTTTTGAAAGTTGAGTTTTAAGTCAGCTTTTTCACTCTCCTCTTTCACCTTCATCAAAAGGATCTTTAGTTTCTTTTTGCTTTCTGCCATTAGGGTGGTATTATCTGCATATCTCAGCTTGTTGATACTTCTCTCGGCAGTCTTGATTCCAACTTCTGATTCATCGAGCCTGGCATTTCACATGATGTACAAACTCCAGGAAATAGTGAAGGACAGGGAGGCCAGGTGTGCTGCAGTCCATGGGGTCGCAAAGAGTCAGACATGACTGGGTGACTGAACAACAACTCTGTATAGAAGTTAAATAAACGGTGACAGTATACAGCCTTGACATACTCTTTTCCCAATTTTGAACCAGTCCGTTGTTCCATGTCCAGTTCTAACTTTTGCTTCTTAACCTTCATACAGGTTTCTCAGGAGATAAGTAAGGTGGTCTGGTGTTCTCATCTCTTTTAAGAATTTTCTACAGTTCATTGTGATCCACAGAGTCAAAGGCTTTAGTGTAATGAATGAAGCCGAAATAGATGTTTTTCTGGAACTCCCTTGCTTTCTCCGTGATCTAACGAATGTTGGCATCTTGATCTCTGGTTCCCCTGCTTCTTTGAAACCCAGCTTGTAGTATATACATCTGGGAATTCTTGGTTCACATGCTGCTGAGGGATTTTGAGCATAACTTCACTAGCATGTAAAATAAGTACAATTCTGTGGTAGTTTGAGCATTCTTTGGCATTGCCTTTCTTTGGGATTGGAATGAAAACTGACCTTTTCCAGTCCTGTGGCCACTGCTGAGTTTTCCAAATTTGCTGACATATTGAGTGCAGCACTTTAACAACATCATCTCCTAGGATTTTAAATAGCTCAACTGGAATTCCATCACCTCCACTAGCTTTGTTCATACTAATGATTCCTAAGGCCCACTTGACTTCACACTCTCAGATGTCTGGCTCTAGGGAGTGACATGTAATCACAGATGAAATCCTTAGCCACTTCAAGCTTGTTTCTTCATCTGTGAATGGGGCTGATAATAAGATTATGGTTACTGTGAGGAGTGAATGTGGAGATTTTCACAGAGCAGTCAGTGCAGTTCTTGGGACATTGTATGTATTCAGTGTACTGAAGCTCTTATTAATCATCACTGATATCAGAGTGGAGCAGGAGAGAGAAGGACAGATACCTGTGTCACACCACTCAAAGCTACTCTCCTAGTTTATGTATATTCATTAATAATGGTCCTGTTTTTATTTATTTTGCTCACCAAGACACACTGGAGAACTTTTAAATTGCCTTTCTTGAGTACACTGTCTGACATTGCTTTATTTATTTACCTAATTTTTCCCAACTCACCCCCAAAACTTAGTTTTTAGTGATCCATCCATCCAACTTTTTCCAAGACAATGTAACTACCACTCTTATTTCTTTTAAAACCTCAAAATACTTAAATAATGAAGTCTACCTGGTAGGTAAGAGCATATGAAGTGATTTATTGATACTGGTTAAGATCCATTATATACAGGTAGAAACCATCAACATTGTACAGGGAACCATGAAGAATATTGATAAAGACAGTTTTACAGACAAAATAACAACTGGCAAATAGTCTTAACATACACAACATGTAATTATGAAAAAAACGTAGAACACAAATTGTTCCACAAAATAGATTCCAAGGTTATTTAAAAGTCTGCTATGCAAACCTTAAGTTGAAAAATGTTCAATGGGGTTATATTGTTTAAAAAAAAATTAAGTATAATGTAAAAATTAAGTTTTTTTATCCCTTACTGTAAATGGGAGAGGAACTGAGACAACTTTTTACCCCAGATCTATACATTTTGAAAAATAATTTATATGTCTAGCACAAAGAAAGAAAATTGAGAATGTTTACAGTTCTGTAAACTATGCCTTTCATGAAATGCAAACTGCATCATTTCTTTAAAACTGTGCAATCAGAAATAGACTGTTCCCTTTAAGGTACAATTGTACCTCAATTGGCTTTATACCTGAGCACCAAAGCTGAAGTTCTAAAATGCCGTCTTGGAAAGCTATTCTGAAAATGAGCAAGAAATCAAAACTAGACTGTTACTATCCAGAAAATTAGGCACCAAGAAGGAGAGTGTCTCCTTAGAATGCAGTATTAACAATAGAGAAGGTTCTGTTAATTAAGCAGCTGACAGATCTCCTTGTGAACACAACAAAGGAAATCCACGTAGGATGATCCTCCATAAAGTCCTTTGTCTTCTACCAGGAACTGTCGGAAAACCATTTCTGGCTGTTCTCGCTGCTTTACTATCGTCAGCTAGGAAGAAAACAAGGCAGCTGGTTATAAACATTTCCTGAATGTGGCTCAATTCTGTATGCTTCAGTTCCACCAGAATTACATGTCTGTTGTCTATGAGTCCTTGGAGGAGGATAGGAAAATGTCTGTTACCCAGAGTGGAGAGAGGCGTTGTGCGCAAACCACGAACATGAAGACGTGTAAGTGGTAGCAATGAAACACAAGCAGAATGCGACGGAAATGGCTTCACAATGGCAGTGACTCGCTGAACCTTAAGGGTCAGGGTAGGATTTCCTTAAGGATGTGGGAGTATGGTGTTAGGGACCATTCTACTGGGGAACCACATGCCAAATACACAGTCCTGGATGGCAGGTAAATTAGCACACACTTCTAGAAGTCCATGGGAGGTGACGCATTTGTGTTTTTGTAGAAAATGTGAATCAATGAAGGTGATGAAGAACAACTGGCTGTGGTGCATAGTGTTCACTAGGGGGATGAGGGAAACGAGAGAGGAAGCAGCTGGAAGCATCTAAGGTGGGAGACAGTCAAGACCTGAATAAGGCAGTGTAGCTGCAAAGGAGACAGATGGAAAAGATAATGTTCTTAAACTACTGAAATTAATCTTAAAATATTCAAAATAATTTTACACCGATTACATGTGGAAATGGTAATATTCTTGATAAGTTAAAACCTTATCAAAATTGTTTTTCATTTTAATTGTGGCGGCTACAAAGTATAGAATTAATGTGCAGCTTGCATGATTGGACAGTGCTGCTCTAGAGGGAGAGACTCATGGGGAGGAAGCCCAGAAAAAGGTAGTTTGTCATGAATACTCTCAGCTCTTCTGTTGACCCACTTACTCACTTGTATTTCAAGAAGTTAAAGCAGACGATCAGAATGGTCAGAATTTTATATCTGTTGAGCTGTGTGTGTGGTTAATGGAGACAGATGTGCAAAACATTGTCTCCATCTACCACCTGTACAATTAAGAAGAACCAGGGCATCGTCTCTCACTTCCTTTTGCCTGGTGAAACCACCCAAAGTGCCTGCAGCTACCAGCTTCACACCCGCTACGGCGAGGAAGGCACGTTCCATCTCGGCTGGGTGCAGCTACCGTTTCGAGCTGGCTAATTCCACGTGGATACGGACACACGTGACGTCTTGGCTGGTCTGTGCCAGGCCCTGACACTGGAAAAGCAGTGTGCAGAGTCATATTCCATCTGATGAGGGGAAAGAAACCAGCCTCTCCTATGGGAACATCGCCAAGGAGTTGAAAGTGTGCATCCTGGTGAGCCTGAAACCAAGGCAGTTTTCTTGAAAAGAGAAATTTACACAAGTAAATTGTCTTCTCCACCTTTCCCCAGGTGCCATTGTCTGCTATGGGCAACACCAATGTGGGTCTGGCCTCAGTGAGACAGCTCAGGCTGAGACTGGGCAGAATAAAACCACCATGGAGGCAAGGATTTGAGTCCTAATTTCCTTAGAATTTAATTTCTCTATGGAAATTAATGGAAGTTCATATTGCTCATCTGGGGGTATCGCCATTCACTTATTTAGTTTTTGGTTTGAATGTAGTGGTCACTGTAAAACCTTCTCTGATGTGTTCATCTGGCCATGATCTGAAGTAGGAAACGGAACAGGGGATGAATTTCAACCTTGGAAGAAACTCACCTTTAAGGTAAAGGAATTAATATCCTGCTCTCGCATTTGAGTCTCTACAAAGCTGGATCACCCAGCACTTGGTGGAAAGTCTCAGGGAACTGCATTTATAGAAGTGGTGGATATGGCGTCTTGGCATGCTGGTAGTCTTCTCATGGATACACCACCCACGTCAGAGGAGAAAGTATATTGGGGGGGACTGGGAATCTGTATGTTATTCCCCTCAGTGTTTCCATAGGGAGGGACGCAACTCTGTGGGGGAGAGGACTATAAAATGGTCACTGCTGGTCTCCCCGCCACATTGCTGTGTGCCCTCTCCGTGGAAGGACTGGTTAATCCAACTGGTCTAAATGAGATATTCTCTGGGCCATGTTACCAGTGCTTAGAGAATTATTGTACTTCAAAATGCATTTTCTTCTCTCACATTGCCTGTTTCACAGGGCACAGATAAATGACGGCAGTGATCAGGATGGCCCAAAAAGAGGATGCTGAATGAGAGGAGAGCGCCATGGGTATAACTTAGGAGAGCATCAACTTGTCTTAAAGGGCAGATGAATGAAGAGAAGCCAAAGGAAAAGGTCAGTGAGAAAGAATCAAGAGAGTATGATGTCTTGAAAGCAGACAGAAGAGAAACATTGAGGAAAGTAGCAGTACTCAATCCTGTAAAAGGGTTGAGAAGAAAATGTCTTTAGCAGTTTGACAGTTCCGAGAAAACTGGAGCTGGGAAAGAAATTACAAGCAGTTATTAACATTTCAGGAAGCATGGTGGAAAAATGCCTGCTATGTTTCTAGTGTTCAGTACACATTTGTGGGATAAAAGGAAAAGGAAGCAGCATCTTGGGAAGCAGCAGCTTCAAAGAAGGAAGATGTGACAACAGCTTGTAAACTGGAAAGGAGCCAGTGGGGAGGGAGTATTCTAGGAAGCACAAGAGGAAGAAGATACTTCGGAGCCTGGAGAACCATGAGCAGGGCAGGGCTAGAATTTCAGTAAAGCATTTGATTTAGGTAATCTGGGAATACACTGTGATAGAAACTTTTTTTTTTTAAATTCTCCCACAAATGTAAGACTGTGCTAACATTGAGCTCTGAAAAACTAACTAGCATAATTGAGAAGGTAGCAATGCCTTCTGGTTTGATTTTGCTATCCTTGACCCTTTTCTCCTCCTAGTCAATCTGGACTCTTTCAAAGATACAAAGAATCTTTAAATGTGTCTTCATTTCCTTTGTGTGATCCATTTTCAAAGGTTGGAGAAGAAGATGTAAAACCAAGTGCATGGACTGAACAGCCAGGACAGGCCTCCTGGCCTGTGTCTGTTGTAACCTAGCTGTGCGCCCTGACCAGGTCAGTGCACTCCTTTTCATGTCTGCTAAGCAGCAACAGCAGCTGAGAGGCTGTGGGGACCAGGCATCTCCTGGATTCCTTCAGCTCTCACATTTCTGGATTTTAGATTTTCAAATTCTTTGAAACCCTGAAAATGTCAAGGATTTTTCAAACAGAGATACATTTGCAAGTAGCACATAAAATCATTTAAACTAAAGTTAGTATTAATATTATATAATTTCTTATATTTTATTTACATATCATATTTGGCGACTACTCCAGATATTTTAATAACCACGGCTGACATGATCTTGATAAGCAGGTCATGAAGCAGGTGAGAGAAAGCAGAGGAGAGGAAAGGGTTTTCTTTTTTTCCTGGAAGAAGGGGTTACTGAGCACAGGGGTGATCGCCACGTTTAGTCTGGCTCCTTCTCTGCAATCTGGGGCCAGTTGTGGAGATGCAGCCGCTAGGACAAAGGTGGTTCATCCTTGCTGTGCATTCTGAACACTAGTTCTGGTCAATCTGTGTGTCATAAGACCCCAAGATTTCATCACATGTCTCCAGGGTGTTCAGAGTGTTGTGTGAAGAACATGTTTAGTCTGAGCCTTCTCTAGGTCCTGCCCTAAAACTGAACCCAAGTAGTGATGTAAAAACAGTTCTGGAAAGGTTTTGTTTACCCAGATGTCCTAGAGATTATAAAGCTCTTTATTCAACTTTCCTAAGTTCTACTAAAGTTGATGTTTGCATGCATGAGTATCTATCATGGTAAAGAACATTGATATAAACTGACATAATATATATGTTTTGGGGGACAATAGCCCCACAATACCCTGGTTCTTGTAGAGGGCTGCCTGCAGCTGAGTGTCCTGCACCTCTGCAGGAAGTAGTACAGCAATAGACCACCATCATCTGTACATTCCAGGCAATTCTACTATTGAGCTTGAGAAGGAAACAGGAGTGAGTACTTGGCACTTAGCAATAAGGCATAATTTTTCTGACTTAACAGACATTTTACATTCTTTTACTCAAACTCAAAAAAGGCTTGGAAGGACTAGGATAACAAAATTTTTCAGAGATAATAAATCAAAAGCTGTAAAAGTCTAATTTAACAAATGCTTTTATATTTAACAAATGCTTCTATAATTCTAAGCATTGAAGAAAAAGTCATTTCAAAGACTTAATAATATCAATTGTTTCTAAGTTAATACAAAGATAACCCATAGTTAATGCATGGTGATAGTTATTTTTGTATGTGTGTGGTTGACAGGTAAGTAGGTATACTCAGAGACTGTGAGTGTTCTATGAGAAATCACATTATAAAAATATAGGACATGCATTCTAAAGTCTGTAAGGAAATCAAAACACTTGAAGAAAGAAGAAAATCTCATTCTTACCTTCATTGAATATGGCCGCTTTTGTTGGATAATACCCATTATCATTCTGAGTGTTTGTGAGTATGGATTTCCCACCTCAGGCAATAATGTCTAAATTTAAGGAAAATAAAGTTTAAGTTTCAGTACAAGTTATAACATTTAGATAGAAGCAGAATGAGATTATTAGAATGTTAAAGTTAAAAAATATCCTTCCACGCTGTTGGCTTAGTTCATCTACCTAAAAACCAAAAATGTGAAATAAAAATGCATTAAAAATGATTCATACTTATCAGCATAATTTGACACAAACAGTATATGATTTTTGCAAAGAATGTCAAGTCACCATGATTTTAATTCCTCTGCAAGATGGATATTTCAAGGCTGTGTTATGAAAGAAGGATATACCTCATTCCTTCAGTGGATCAGCACCAGGACCCTGAGGCATTACCCTACGTGGAAAATGCCATCCAAATACCACTGTCCCAACATTCAAACCACCACATGCTGACTTCTCAGAGGGAATGTGGCCTCTTAGATTTCCCTGAAATCTGGGTAATGGTATATAAAAGATAGCACCCACTGCATGTGGCCCCGGGGACATGAGAGATCTGGACTTAGATTTCTTTCATTAAGACAGTAAATGTTAATGCTTACTTCTAAGCAAGGAGATACCAAGAGCTAAGACAACATCTGTGAGTTAGCCCCTGGAAAAGTGAACTGGAACATTTTACCAAAAAGTCACACATCTCAGGAAAAGACCATAGCCAGTATTTTTCACAGGAGTTATTAAAAAAAATAGCAAGAAATTCATTATTTATATTCACATTCCACACCCTCTATGTATTCTCTTGACATTTAAGACTATTTTTAAATTTTCATTTAAAAAACAAACATAAAATAAATATACTTTATGTATATATCTCAAAGTGCCAACTGCCTCTAAAAAGAAAGCAATATTTGGTTTTTTGTCTTACTTTTTGAAGAAGGTTGAGAAGAAATATGGAGACATAAGCACAAACCTAGCAATCTGTTGCTTTGTGGTGGACAGACTTTGGCTACTTCATATGTATATTCAACAAATATGCATTAACATTTATTTTATATGTGAAATTTAAATTTAATGTGAAATTTAATGTTTAATATATGACATAGGAGGCTTCCTTAAATTTTATATAAACATTCTTCACACTTATAGTTCTTTTCCCGATGAATTTTAATTTTTAAGAAACTGCATTTCTAATCATTCTTAATTTCAACCACATGCAAACATCTTACTATTTCTAAATCTTCATCTTAAAACTAACCTCTTAATGGATACCTTTAATTTCTTTAAAAATATATTTTTACTTTCATAATACATATGCAGCTCTCTGAACTGACCACATATCTATTTAACCTGAAATTTTAATCCAGACTCCTCCTCCAGATGCTATGTGTCTACCTTCATACCAGAAATTAAAGCCTTAAGCCATCTGCCAAAATGTGAGTGAGGACTCAGGGAACAGATTCTCTGCTGCATTCTGCATCTGAATTCATAGGGAATCCAGTCAAGCAGAGGAAGACAACCATCACAGCAGTGGGGCTCACACGAGGGTCTGCAAATAAGGTATGCAGTCAGTGTGATTCTCAGAGTATACTAGGAAAACCAGCAATTATAGTTTAAGAAGATCATCATTTGTGTTCATTCCACATCAAATCTAAAATCTCTTTTGAAATAAATGAAACAGAAGGGTGCATAATTTGTTTCTGTGGGATGGTCATATCTGTAGCTAAACATCTCTGACAGATTCTACATCCTTGTGAATATGTAGTTCAGCACCAGGGATGAGCCCAGAGCCTAAGACCAAACTCACTTCCCACCTCTGCCACTTAGTACTGAAAGAACTTGTCTCTACACCTCACTGGAGATGTCTAGAAAATGTTAATACTAGTATCTGTCTCACTGATTTGTTACAAGAATTAAATGAAACTGTGTTTAAAGTATTTGGGGCACAGTGATTAACAAATAGGAAATGCTCTGGTAGTGTCGGCAGTCTCTATTAAAGCATTAATTTGGTTGTTGAATAATACTTTATACAAACAACTTTATGCTAGCTAATTGTTATTCATTAAAACATGAAATTCTCTTATATAGAACTACAGACCTTATTGTTTTGTCTATAATACATGGTTGCACATGAACAAAAAGCATTTAAGAATTTGTTTATTACTGCAAATCAAAGAAAAAATATATACCTACCATATCTGTGTTGACATGTGCAAGAGATGGCACATTAAAGATTCCTTGAATCAGTTCTGGTGGGCTGCTTACTCCCAGCCATAAGAACATGTTTAGACCATTGGCCAAGAGGAAGATTCCTTCTTCTGAAAGACGGGTTTCAGAGCAGCGAATAGCAGCAGGTAACGTGGTGCTCTTGACATCCAAGGTGTGCTGCAAGGCAGAGGCAAGGAGAGTCAGAAGACCCTCCTGCTCCCTCCTTTCCTACCCTTTCCCCCTCCTCCCTCCCAGCTCAGGTCAATGAGTCCTTGCTCTGCGCCAGGCATTCTAGTCATTAGACAGTAATCCCCACCTTGTATAGCTAACCATGTTTTAGAGGGAAGAAAGGACAGCAGATAATCTAAGTATATAGAAATTTAGACAGTGTTAAGTGCTGTGAAGGCGATCCAACCAGTCCATTCTGAAGGACATCAGCCCTGGGTGTTCTTTGGAAGGAATGATGCTAAAGCTGAAACTCCAGTACTTTGGCCACCTCATGCGAAGAGTTGACTCAATGGAAAAGACTCTGATGCTGGGAGGGATTGGGGGCAGAGACGGGGACGACAGAGGATGAGATGGCTAGATGGTATCACCGACTCGATGGACGTGAGTTTCAGTAAACTCCGGGAGTTGGTGATGGACAGGGGAGGCCTGGCGTGCTGCGATTCATGGGGTCGCAAAGAGTCGGACACGACTGAGCGACTGATCTAAGTGCTGTGAAGCAGGGCAGCGGGATAGAGCACACTGGTGGTGTTAGTTATAAACAGGGGAGTCCAGGAGGTTTGTTAAGAAGGTAACATCTGAGCCGGGGGCCGTGGGCATTCCAGATGGGGGCATCGGGTGCACAGGGCCTGAGGCGCAGGACTGTCTCGGGTGTTCAGGGCTCAGCGAGGAGCCCAGGGTGGCTGGAGTACAGAAAGAGAGAAATAAGATGGGTCAGACAGAAAGCAGGGCGGGACCCAGGCGGGAAGCAGGTCGGCTTCTCCTGAAGTGGGAAATCCTGAGGTGTTCTGAGGGGCGGAGGGCCATGAACCGACACTTATTTGAACAGCATTACTCTAACTTCCGTGCCAAAAAGTGACTGGGGGGCCACAGGGGCCAGCAAGCAGGCTTGTTAGGAGAGGCGACTGTGCTAGAGTCTGGGTGGTGACAGCGGGCGTGGAAAGAGTGCTGACGGATGAGATGTGGTGAGTGAAGAAGAAGAGACCCAAAGGGAGAGCGTGGGCCTTTGGGCCCGAGGAACCGGAAGGAGAGAGGGTGACAGAGGCCGCGGGGGAAGACTGCAGGAGACGGGGCCCTGCGTGCTCGGGGCGGTGCCCGTCTCACCCACGGAGACGGGCTCCAGGGGCTCCAGCGCCAGCGCTGCGGAGCTCAGGGCGGTGCCGGCTGCAGACGGGAGCGTGAAGCAGGCACAGACTGTGGCTGCCGGCTTGACTCAGGCCAGACCCCCGCAGGGCTCTGTGCGCAGACAGAAGGGTCTGCGCCCTGGGGGCCCGCACGGGAAAGCAGGGTAAACCAGCAAAGGCGGCAGCGGGAGAGGCCGGGGGAAGCGGGAGCGCAACCCGGGAAGCAGGTGAAGAGGGCGCGCTAGAGGGCGAGGCTGTCAGAGGACTGCAAGCAGCCCACGCGGTCTGTTGACATGTTGGCCACCGTAACCTCGGCAAGTCGGTCTTAGTGAGACCGTGATGTCCGTGTTCCCCAGGGTCCTAGCTTCTCTGGCAGAGTCCAGTTTTATCGGAAAATCAATTATTTGAACGTACGTTAACTCTTCCTAATTGTACTACTACTGACAGCCTGGGCGTGCGTTTTGATCCAGGAGTCAGAAACCAGCCCTTGGCTGTTCCCGCTATGATCCCGCAGTTATAACCTAGTCTCGGCGGGGAAGAAGCCGAGGCAGAAGTCAGGGCTATCTTCAGTAAAGAAGCAGAGTACATCACCAGGTAAATTCCCTGAAGGCGTCTGCACAAGGCTCATGAGAGCCTTTCTGATTAAACGTGGTGACTCTCAGACAATTAATGCACTGTCTAAAAACAAATACATGTGTTTATCAAAGTCCACACACATATAGCAGTTGCCTTTCATGCCATAAAGTAGATTTCTTCAACTGAAGCTGGGCTTCCTGACGGTTCAATCTGCCTAATCGGTCAAAGAGGACCCATCTGGGAATGAAGGCAGAGACGCAGTCACCCGACAGCTCCGTGAGCTGGAGTGCCCCGCCCGAGCCCGTCTCAGGCCTGCCCTGCACGTGACACCGAAGTTTCTGGTTAAGAACAAAGGATGATTCTCTCCAGGACATCTCCAGGAAATGCGCCACCACAGCGCTTCCTACTTACTATGGGCAGAAGCTGTGGGTAAAAGAAGAGCTGCGAGTCGGCCACGCCCATGGTCATGACCAGCTGCCTCTGGTAGGCCCGCTCGTCCGTGGAGATCTCGGGTCGGCCCAGTAGCACGCAGTTCTTCAACAGGCAGTTCATGTACACCGGCAGGACTTTCATGGAATCCGGCAAAATCAGCTGGAAGAGAGAGACACTGGTTTCAGATGGTGCTCTTTGCTGAGAATCAAGACCCACTGCACTTTACCTGTAAAAGAGAAACAAGATTTGCTCTCTGAGGTTGCAGAGAGGATGAACCGGTAACCCACATGCAGCACCTAGAGCAGGGAAAGCAGCACGGGGCAGGTATTCAGAGAGCAGCAGGTGGCTGTCACGCTCTCCAGGGCCCTGGCAGCTTGGCACAGTGTTCCCCAGCACAGCTCACCGCGGGGCATGTGTTCCCGGCCATGACTCTTACCAGCTGTATGCCTCGCAAAAACTCCTTACCCTCTCTTTTCTTCCATTTTCTCTTCTAAAATAATAGCACCTCTACTTCACGATCCTGGGGTGGTTAGGAGGATTAAATTGTTTCTGATGTGTGCAGTACTTAAAGTAATGCCCAGCACACAGTGTCATATACACGTTTATTAAATTAAATGAAATGTATGTTATTTCCTAATCTGTATTACCAGCTTCTTTCTACCTCTTGAGTTCAAGAACAGCATTTCCAGCTACCCCTGAGATCTCTCTTCCTCTGTGCTCTTCCTGCAGCTTAAACTCAGTCACAGACTCATCAGACACTGGAGGACTGTGTCACAGGTTCTGTCAAAGTATCAAGGCCTCTGCAGAGGAATAAGCCATAGTCCACATGGAAGATGTCTAATGTGCACTGGGGATGATATACATACAGACAGATAAACCATAATAAGGAAAATTCAAATTACAATACCACTCAATATATATAGAAATTAAAACAGGAAATGTTTTGTGAATTTATTAGGTATGTCACTAAATGATAACAGGAAAAAATCAAACTCCTACAATTCCACAAACATGTTTTTCCTCTTATGTTTCCTGTTTTAGATACTAGAGCTACTAGATGAACCCTGATTTCATTTTTTTCTTTAACTTCAATTAGAAAACAAATTCTCTCCATTCCTTTATAATCCACCTTTATAACCTTTAAAATCCACCTGTACCTTCTTCCTCTCCACCCTCTCTGGCTTATGTGAGCTCATTCTGCCTTCATTCTAACTGCCCCCAAGTACATACCATAATATGATGCTCCAAATAGTAACACAATTCTAGAAACATGAGTAAAAAATTACAAATAATTTGCCTGTGTTTAACTTTACCAACAGTTTTACAAATATGGCTAAGAATCAAGAGAGACTGTCATTTCTTCCATTTATAGTAGGTCAAGGAACAACAAAATATCCAAAAGAAAAGCATATACAGGAGATAGATAATCTGCAAGTATAAATACCTGGTCTATAAATTCATGATTTCTTTTTAGCTTTCTATTTTAATGATGAAAAAATATGCACTTAACAATATACACTGAAAAGAAAATTTCCCTTCGGGCTCTGTTATTAATAGGATTTATTCCTCAAATCCCTTTATCATTGCTTCTCATGATCTTCTAAGTAAGGAATATGTAAGACAGAACTTTCTAACTGGTTAAGGAAAATATATTTTAGAACAATTCTACTTTGCAGTTTGTTTTTCCTCTCAACTTTTATCTCCTTTCAAAAAACCCAAAAAAAGATAAATGCATGTTTCCTCATATGACGAAATGCTCTTAGGATTTCTTTTCTAGCATAAATTTCTTTTAAATTGAGAAATACTGTTTAACATTATATTAGTTTCAGGAATATAACATAATAATTGATACTTGTATATATTGTGAAATTATCACAATTCTAGTTAACATCATCACCATACAAAGTTACAGAATTTTCCTGTGATTAGAACTTTTTAATATTTACTCTTGGCAACTTTCAAATATGCATTAACTAGAGCACCTATGCTGTACATCATATTTCCATTACTTACTTATTTTATAACTAGAAGTTTGTACCTTTTGAGCCCCTTTGCCCTTTTGCCCACCCTCCACACTTCCCCGCAGCCACCAGTCTCTTCTCAGTATCTGAGCTAGGTTTTTGTCTTTAAGATTCCCCATGTAAGTAAAGCCATATGGTATTTATCTTTCTTTGACTTATTTCACTTATTTAGCATAAAGTATTTTTACTTGACAGCATTCGGTACTGGAATATGTTTTCAGCCAAGGAAAATTAGGATTAAAAAAAAAATTACAATCCAAGGATACAGGACACAAACCATGGTCGCTGGAGCCAAGCGGCCCCAGGGCTATTTCTGGGCTAATTACCAGTTATGCATCTTTCCTGTTATGAATTAAAAATGTTCTTAGATCCCCATAGAGAAGCATGTATGTACAGTTTTTAAATATTATCTTGCAATTCACCGGCTGTTTCTCATTAATCAGGTCATATTAAGACAGTTTAGAAATTTGTTGCCCTAAATACCAGAGTTGAGCTTGGCCCATGACGACTCTTTCAGGACTAAAATGTGTGATTAGAGGAGACTACAGAGGGCAAGAGGAACAGAACAGAGAATGAAAGTAAGAAGGAAATTTTGTGATGAAGAAAATTGAGTTAGAGTGAAAAAAAGACAGTCAATGTTTTTGAGGTAGGGAAGAAAATGTAACAGATCAGTACTTAAAACCTTTCCTTGCCTCCCTGATCCTCTCCATAAATAGTGAAATTTACTCTTGGGGAGAAAAGGTGTGAGTGAGGAGGGAGTGCAAATTCATATGAGTCCAGTTTGACTGAATTTGGAGAATTCTCTGCTTTGGGTTTTGAAGTAACAGATGTAGTAATGAGAAAAAAAAAAAAAAAAACTATTACTTTCCAGGTAAGGTGATGTGACTTACCTTCTGAAGTCAGTGTACTCCCATATGATGTAATATATTTAAGTTTGGGACAGTGAGTTGTTGTATTTAATAAAAAAGGAAGCTACATTGCTTATGTAAGGTTAAGAAATTGTTTTAAATTATATGTCTTAACCCAGCGTCTATCCCATGACTTGCAGAATGGGTGCCTCCTTAAATTTTGCACCTTAAGCTCCTCTTTTGCATCAGCCTTGTGCTGGGCCTCTAATTCATTAAAAGCGTATCTCCTGAGGTCCAGGACATAAAATGCAAGTACACAGCTCCTTAACAGTCTTGCTTGGACCAAGGGAACTTTGGGCTCTGTAGTACTAAATAAAACAGTAGAATTCCTTTACAAATTCCCCATGGAAATAATTTCTTGCAAGTGAACTATGGAAAGACCACCAAATTTGAAGTTACATTCTCTGAGAAAAACCTCAAGTCTAGCCATTCTGTTAAATAATGGTGTGTTTTTAATATATCATTGTTACTAACAGTATTATCATCTCTACATTTTCCCTACTCCCTGATGGATAATGGTACAGCTGAAATGTGCTAATGGAGAAAGAAAAATCTCCAGAACAGGAATAATCTTTATCTACTTTTTTCAGAAACAGACTGGCATCAGAATGCTGTCACTCCAGATATAAACTGTGCAAACAGATCTAGTAGTAAAGGCAAAGCTTGTAACTTTAAACCAGAAAGAACCAACCAGTTTTATTTCTTCCCTTAAGCAGGCAACAGATTTGTTTTTAATGTAAGGTTTGTTTTAATCCAATTGTTGTGGCAAATAAACTTCCTTAGAGCTCACTAACTGTACCTGTTCTTCTTCAGCAAGTCCTCCTGACGTGTGAGACACTCCAGACACAGAGCAATGTTTCCAGAGCTCCAAAACAGTGAGACTTGGGGGTACAGTCCTGGCTGGCCTGTACCCAGGAGCTCCTGGGTAGGCTCTGTGTAGGATGCTCTTAAACAGGACTGATGCTGAGTTTACTGAAGAGGCAAATCCTGACTAACAAAGAGGGCTGACTCACATAGATCTAAGAGTTGCTTCTGTGATTATCAGCAGGAGATGAAAGAATGGGTGGCTACTTTAATCCCTCTGGACAACAAAGGAATTTCTGTAAAAAGTCCAAACTAATAACAGTCTTTCAATTTCCTGCATTACCCAGATTATGAATTTGGCCCCCAGATGTGTCTCTACTATTGTTGCTGCTGAAGGGTTGCTTTAGGTGGGGTTTCAGGTGTCCCTGTGGACAAGAATTAACCAGAAGGTCTCCCACCTGTTGCTGTCTTCTTTGATTCTGTGTTCAGATGTTCAATACACAGCTATGAAAAATGGCATCTAGCTATGATGGGAAAGATTACGAAAAGAGAACAGATGCAAAAATAAATGTGGGCCTGAGGTTCTGCCTTTTTTGTCTTTTGTTTTCATGAGTCAGATTTACTGAAAAGATCTAAAATTTCAAGTTATTAGCCAGTTTTTTTCAAAACTCTTCACACCTATTATTAATTTTTTGTTTTTTGACTGTGAGCATGGGGGTCTTAGTTCCCCAATCAGGGATCAAACCTGTGCCCCCTGCAGTGAAAGCATGGAGTCCTAACCACTGGACTGCCAGGGAATTCCCTATTATTAACTATTAAATACAAAGAACTTTAGAATTTATAAATTTTGTGTTTATAAAATATAGATAAGTCATTTCTGCCATTAGCTCATGTCAACTTTGATTGTTAATATATCCCATTTCACAATGTAATATTCATCATCTATATGCAAAAGAAAACCTGATTCATGCTGACATTTCTTACATATAATATTCTTCTGTTTTACATAATACAGTGACTGTCAGCACAATATGCACACACATTTTGAGGTTCATGCATGTTGTAAGGCCACTGAGTTTTTTTAATGTTGGCTGTAAAAATACCATGGGCTTCCCTGGTAGCTCAGCTGATAAAGAATCCACCTGCAATGCAGGAGAGACCTGAGTTTGATTCCTGGGTTGGGAGCATCCCCTGGAAAAGGGAACAGCTGCCCACTCCAGTATTTTTGCCTGGAGAATCCCACGGACAGAGGAGCCTGGTGGGCTACAGTCCACGGGGCTGCAGAGTCTGACATACCTGAGCGACTTTCACACATAAAAATACTGTGGTCCCCCAGTGGCACCCCCAGTGTTCTCGGGTGCAGTTCCCCAGGCAGCATCTCAGTACCCAGATGACAGCAGCCCTCAGCAGCAGAGCGCCGCGTGAGCAGGTCCCCGAAGACAGCAGGTGACTTACCTGGCTGGCTGCAGAGGACTGGCACAGTTCTTCCGATAACAGGCCAGCATGTGGGCAGTCTGGTTAACCAGAATTTCCCGAATGACCTTCAAGGGCTGGTGTAGAACGGCTTTAAAAGCTGTTTGCACAAAACAATGAAAAGGGCATAAAAGGTTTAGCTCAGAAATGGATCCCTCCAAATATAATCAAAGAACAAATTGCTATTATCTTCAGACCGCTCAGCCAGGAATAACAGTATTTTAAAATGTTAACATCATTGGGTAAGGCTCTCCTCTTGACTAAGTATGATGGTTTAGCCAGTGGAAAACAACAGCCTACCTATAACAAAAGGTGGGAAATCAGTCCAGATTCATCCTCAGAAGATTAGACACAGGACTCTACTCACAGAGAAAAGCAAGACCAGTTCGCCATCTCTGATGTTCTGAACTCCTATGGGCTGGACTGCTCTTCCAAAGCTCAGTGTAGAATTTCAGCTGGGGTTTGGGGCAAGGAGGGAGGAGCAGCCAGGAAACTCCACCTCGGGCCCCTACCACTTCCTAATTATCTCTGTAAGGCTAATCCAGTTCAGTCTCAGTGAGGGACCCTATTCTTCCATTACCTCCATGTGCCACAGGACACACTCACACACCATCATGAGTCTCAGGATCACCTTCCTCAATTTCAACTCTGTTGCCCTGGGAAGGACTCACTGTTCCCTTATTTGTCTAGACTTAGAAATACTGAGTCTTATTTTTCACCCTCTGCTTTTATAAATTCTGAGTTTACCCACCAGAAGGCTACACCATCCCAAGACCTGTTAGCTACTAACTCGGTTCAACCCACAAGGCTGCCTGAACCACTAGGCAAGGTGCTCTGCACCCCAGGATCGGCAGAGAGTTACCTGACTTGGCAAAAAAGTTGATGAGGGCATCTGTCTCGCAGCTCTTATACAGATCCGCCAACTGGGAGCTGCAGTTCAAGCCCAGGTTGTGAATCCGAAGTCGTCTCTGACCGCTGACAGTTGTGTAGAGCACGGCGCACTGCAGAGGCAACGTGTTTCCTCGTTAGCACGTCCACTCAAGCTAGTCTGGTCTCACTTACATGCACAGGACAGTGTGCACAGCTCCAAGACCTCTAAACCTTCCAACAGGCTTTTCCTATTATTGCTAAAGACTAAACAACACATAAGGGAGAATGATGGCCAGTGATTCACTGGGTGTCCACGCAGCATTTAGCTGGTTTAAACTTAGGTTTTAATGGGGCTGTTCACATGCAAATACCTGTTTGCATTTCCACAACGAGGCTAGCTTAGATTGTATTGCCAGGGATTCAGGTCCAGAAATAATACCTTCACATTATCATAGTCCTACTCCAGGCTCACTTCACCCAAAAAGAAACAGCTAGCTCTGGTGACAGGTTTTATACTAATGATAAACATACACATTTTGGTAATGCGAACAAGTAACCATTTCCCCATTTCTGTGATTTTTAAAGTACACATTAGTTACTAGAGTTCTTCCTCAATTTGATGTCAACCTCTTCCTTCTTTGAGAGTTTTACTGTTGTCTCAAAACTGTCCATTAGAATTTCTCCTGTTTTATGTCAAAGTCTCCACGGCTTCTAGTTAATCTTACTTGCTACAAAGCCATGTCCTGTGGACACTTGCTTCTGATACGATGACCCGTCTCAGCACAGTGTCTGGAGCATAACAGGGGTGCAGCAAACCCAGGGGGCTGGGGACTGATGCCTATCATCTGACCTCAAGTCTGCGGGGTCTCATGCAAAGACTCCATAGACATCATTAGTTCAGAGAAACAGCACAGGAATCAGGGTGTGCAGAATAAACCACAGAGCGCTCCAATCTAGTGGCTTATACCTTCAGAGAAACAGAGCTGGGCTTCCTTATGGAGAGACTGACACAGCTGATGGTCTTGGGAGTCTCCCCCAGTGATCACTGTCAGTAACAAACTAAGCAAAAGACAGGAGTCCATTCTGAGTCACCTGAATCAAGGCTCCAGTGTCTTCACTGAGCTTGTCATCATGCTTGAACTCCACAGTCACGGCCTTGTCACAGTCGATGGCTGCCATCTCTACATCAGTGGTGTTGTTCATATAAATGCCGCCAAAGAAGTCAGTGGCTCTGAAACCTGAGGAAAAACAAATTTTGTTTCTCCTTATTTTACTGTCATTTTCTTTGTTGGCCTGCTGTTAGTTTCAAGAGGAGGCAATTATACATCAGAGACTTGAAAAACAGTATAAATGAAAAGTACCTGTGCTGGTACGAACCCGCATAATAGCATCAAATCCTATTTTCTTCTCAATATCATTTCTGAGGTCATTCAAAAACTGTTGGCTGTCCAAGTGCATCTAAAAATAAAGGATGATCATGTCCACCAGGTGGCAGTAAAATACTGAAAACAATTTTTTTTTAATCTTGATTAAAACTCAGTTTATCCAGAAATCTTAAGGTTCTGAAAGCCCTTTCAATGTTATTTCATTTGTAATCTTTGATCTTATCAAATCCCTTAGCTAGTTTACAATATAAGTATGTAGCTACGCAATTAAAAATAATTACATTCATCAAAATAAAGATGATGACCATCTGTCACATTTGTTGAGGGAACACTCGTTCCCACTCCATGTTTCCATGTGGGGTACACACATCAGAGGTGCCTCCTCACCCCTTCTCAGGTGAGGGCCGGTGAGGTCTGAGTCTGGGACAAGGAGCCGGGTGGGCAGAGCTCAGCCTCTTCTGCAGCCTCTGGGTAGGGGCGGTGGGGCGGTGGGGGCGGGCAGCCTGCAGGAGGCACGCATTGACTGGCCCTCAGTATTGGAGCTTGCAAGGGCCAGGGGTCCACAGGAGATGCTTCTGTCTGCGCCCACCCTGTGCCTGGTCGTGTCTGTCTCACGGAGGGCAAAGGAACAGCAAGTCCCACAGAGCTGGATCCCTTCTAGTGCTGACATTCTGATCACCTCTTGACTCAGTTCAGGCTTGAAAGAGGGGGTATAACGAACTGACCCCTTCAAACCATAACAATTTAAAACAAAACATGGTCACTTTAAAAAAGCAATCTTAAATATACTGAATATAAAGTTTTATACAACATAAATATTTTATAGAAAGTAGTATTTCCCGCCAACAAGGAAGCGTCTATTGATATTCCAACCTGAGGCTGAATTGAGCTCAGTCTGTTGCCATACCTTAGGAAGCAGGAAAGCAATTTTTTTTCTTTTTTTAAAAGTTTCTTTTTGATTGAAGGATAATTGCTTTACAGTACTGTGTTGGTTTCTACCGCACAGCAACGTGAATCAGCCGTAAGTACGCTTCCATCCCCTCGTCCTAAGCCTGCATCCCACCCCGCCTCGGTCGTCGCAGAGCCCCGGGCTGAGCTCCCTGGCCGCACGGCAGGCCCCCGCTGGCTAGCGTGTGGCACACGCTCGCGTGTGTGTGCCGGAGCTAGGCTCCCATTTCGTCCCGCCCTCTCTTTCGCAGGAAAGCGATTCTTAACCGCCCGGTCCGTCCTTTCCCGTCGGCTCCAGAGTTCACGTTTGTCGGTTGCCCACAAGGGGGCGCAGCTCTCAAGTTCCGAGAGGCACAGACGGCGGGCATTTACCTGGAAGCCGCTGTACTTGTAGAGCGTCCCCCCGTGAGCTGAGGCACCAGCCCCAGGGAGGCCACGTCCACGTACTGACTGGGGAAGAGGAAGAGCGTCACGCAGCAGCCGTGGGCCACGCAGTCTCTGGCCAGAGAGTCGAGACGCTGGTCTGAGGCTGGAAAAGTATCTGAAGAAAAGGGCGCAGAGAGGGATTGAAACCCACGGAACGTTTCCGTTAGTTTCTACTGCGTGCCCCCGGCTGAGGAAGCAAGTCGTGGTGTTCCCCAGCGCAGCGGCTGCGCGGCCGAGCGCGCCGCGTGCCAGGCGAGCGCCGCGTGCCAGGCGAGCGCCGCGTGCCAGGCGTGCGCCGCGTGCCAGGCGAGCGCCGCGTGCCAGGCGTGCGCCGCGTGCCAGGCGAGCGCCGCGTGCCAGGCGTGCGCCGCGTGCCAGGCGAGCGCCGCGTGCCAGGCGAGCGCCGCGTGAGGTGCGCGCACGCTGCGGCGGCGCCTGACCCCTGAACTCCAGGGACGCGGACGCCGCCGCCCGCCCTGCGCAGGCCGAGACGGGCGACCTGCCTGCGCTCCGGGGCCCGGCTGGACGCCCGCCTCACGGCTCACCCTGCCCCTGACTGGGTCCCGGGCAGCACCTCAGACGGCTTGAGCAAAGCGTCTTCTGAGCCCCGGGCACCTCAGGACTGCCGTCCTAGGGGGCTGTCCACCACTTGCACCCTCTACCTGACCTTTCTGCATTTTCCCCCATTTCTCCCACCCCCGTAAACAGCCTTACCAACCAGTGTCTTACACGGGTTATAGATGAAAAGCTTGAGATTTTATCTTAATGTAGGTCAGATATCACGTTCCCTAGGAATACAGTTTCCTATTTACAATCCACAATCTTCCTTACAATGTACAGTACCCTGGATTTATACATGTAACTTTGCCCCCTTTCCTACATGCCCTCTCTCTATTCCCTTGTAAGAACTGACATGACATTTCAAAGGGCAGCTGTTTACAAATACCTTTTCTTTGTCTGTATTAATCATTTTTTTGTCATCTCTGTTTTTGAGTTTCCCTGGTGCTTCTGCAGTTGGCAAAGAGGAATGGAAGATGAACAGCTTCCCAGGACAGTCTGCTGCCTTTAAAAAAAAAAAAAAAAAGACTGTGGTGGGAAAGTTTTATTGTAAGGGACTCAGAAAAATAAAAGTCCTTTCTGTGAGCTGAGCACTGTATACATCTCATTAATCCTCACAATAACCTTGTGCCTTATATAGACTGGGAAACGGGCTCAGGGAGGCTGCGAGATCTGCTTCAAGTCAAACAACCTGTAAATGAAAGAGACTATAAATATGTACATATCAGCTGCACTGCGGGGCTTGCAGAATCCCCAGCCAGGACAGAACCCAGGCCCCAAACAGTGACAGCGCGGAGTACCAACCCCTGGACCACCAGGAATCCCCAGAGAGCCAATATTTAAATGTAGGTCTCTGTACCATGACATTTTAAACACCTGTTAAAATGATGTGTCCTTTAGCCAACACAAGTCTTTCAGAACCAGAAGTAAATAATACGATTCCCAGGATCCTGACAGAATAGGAGCTCTTCTTTGAAACCATCAGTAAACACAGGTGACACCTGCTGTGGTACCCAAGGAGGAATGCGCAAGAAGGCAGCGGTGCTGCAGCACTGAGAGACACAGGAACCAGCTTTCAGGCAAGAGGACAGAGGGGAAACGCGGGATCACGAGGACCCTGCCGACCTGCAGTCCTTGCGAAGTAACAGAGCGCAGGTGGGCGCCATGAACATCGACTCAGCATTAAGATTTATAATCTTATTTAAGGAGCTGAGAAGTAGCCTATGAGCAAAGCTTACTGAAAGTAAGTAACGCGGGATACTGCCCCCCTGCATTCCTGCCTCTCTCCAGGTCGCCCGGGCACATCGCCGCCTCAAAAGAAGACAACCGTTCTGATCACAGAGGTGGCTTTTCTCCCTGTGAGGCCTGAAGGCTTTCCATTACAGGATAAAGTCCACATCCCTTTATCTGGGCAGGAAGGCCAGGAAACAGTGGGATGTGTGGCACCAACATTTGCTGTGTGCACCTCTGCCCCAGACCTTTGCATACGTTTCTTATTTCATGCTGACAGCCTGGGGAAGAAGGTAGTATGGGCTGCATGTTAAGGTCAGGAGAACTGAGGCCCTTCCAGTCTGGCCCAGGTCACACAGCATGGAAAAACACTTTCAAGGCCCTTTGGAGCTGAGTCTCAATCTGTTTTCCAGTCTAATCTTCTTGCCCTGACCATCCCCTAAACTGGAAGTTCTAGCCCTTCCTGCTTTCCTGGAGTACACCATACGCTTTTACACACCTCTTTATCTTTGCACTGTTCCCTCTGGCTGGAATACATCTCTCCCTTTCTGGGACCTGGAGCGGTGTGTGCAAAGATGGGGTTCAGTGGCACACGCTGGTGTGCCCGGGTCAGGTGCAAAACGTGTCGGGAAGTTACTGCTAATAATAAGGTATGTGGGTTTGTGACTAACTTCCTCAAAAAGCAAATGAAGAGAACTCAAGGTTAGCCCCGTCCTAACGTGTCTCACCACGTGACATTCTGACGTGCTTTGTGGCCTGGGTCCCAGGGGAAGGGTTCCCGCTGACACCCTGGGAGGGGAGGTAGCCCAAGCCCCATCTCATCTTTGCTATGTGACTCAGCATGAGCAGCAGTTGTATTATTGCCCGAGACGTCTACTGATAGTTACTGACAGACACAACATTAATGAGGAGGGGGAAGGCTTCCTTCTTCTTGTGAAGGTGAAGAGCATGGACGTGGCCCTCCTTGTGCAGACACACAGCACAGGAGAAGCAAGCTGTCAGCACTCCGGCAGGAGACACACGTTAGTCCCGGTAACCGAATCCTAGTAACATTTCCAGTGATACTGATAAGAGCACAGTAAAGGTTTTGAAATTCCGTGACTACATTTTTTTCATTTTTATCACTCTTACAAAAGTTTTTTTTTTTGATCTTAATTCAAGTAGCAAAAAGGTATAAAACCTTTCTTAAAAGACTATCTTCTCCTGACTTTTCTTGCCTTACCTGCCCAATTTCCCTAAGGAATTTATTGTCAAAAATTCTTCTATCCATCTAGATCTTTGCTACTCAGGGAAGGATTGTAATTTTTATTCCACAGGAGTTAAGATCATGGGGACAGCTCCTATCTGCATGGGTTTAGAAGCCCAGCCATGCTATTAGCTTAATGACACTGGGCAAAATATTTAACTTCTCTATGCCTCAAGGGGGCTTCCCTTGTGGCTCAGCTATTAAAGAATCCGCCTGCAGTGCAGGAGACCTGGGTTCCCTCCACCCTGGGTTGGGAAGATCCCCTGGAGAAGGAAAAGGTTACCCACTCCAGTATTCTGGCCTGGAGAGTTCCATGGACTGTATAGACCACGGGGTTGCAAAGAGCTGGACAAGACTGAGTGACTTTCTCTTTCACTTTCATGCCTCAGTTACCTAATTATATGATATAGGAATCATCGTAACTATTATACAAAAATATTGACAGAATTCAATGAGCCGGGACTTGGTGTTAATCATAATTACACATACATGACTGCCTAGTTAGTATTATCCATTGAGTAAAACTCCGTAGGAAAAAAGATAAAGTATAATATTAGAGAAGAAAATTAAGAAGACATATTTATCCTTTTTCTTTATATATATAATGGCTATTAATTTCAGACTTATAATTTCATTAATCACATCCTTTAAAAAATCTTTGATCAGTTCAGTTCAGTTGCTCAATTGTGTCCGACTCTCTGCGACCCCATGAATCGTAGCATGCCAGGCCTCCCTGTCCACCAACAACTCCTGGAGTTCACTCAAACTCACATCCATTGAGTCGGTGATGTCATCCAGCCATTTCATCCTGTCGTCCCCTTCTCCTCCTGCCCCCAATCCCTCCCAGCATCAGAGTCTTTTCCAATGAGTCAGCTCTTCACATGAGGTGGCCAAAGTACTGGAGTTTCAGCTTCAACATCAGTCCTACCAATGAACACCCAGGACTGATCTCCTTTAGGATGGACTGGCTGGATCTCCTTGCAGTCCAAGGGACTCTCAAGAGTCTTCTCCAACACCACAGTTCAAAAGCATCAAGCCTTCAGCGCTCAGCTTTCTTCACAGTCCAACTCTCACATCCATACATGACCACTGGAAAAAGCATAGCCTTGACTAGATGGACCTTTGTTGGCAAAGTAATGTCTCTGCTTTTGAGTAAGCTATCTGGGTTGGTCATAACTTTCCTTCCAAGGAGTAAGCGTCTCTTAATTTCATGAATGCAGTCACCATCTGCAGTGGTTTTGGACCTCAAAAAATAAAGTCTGACACTGTTTCCCAATCTATTTGCCATGAAGTGATGGGACCGGATGCCATGATCTTCGTTTTCTGAATGTTGAACTTTAAGCCAACTTTTCCACTCTCCTCTTTCACTTTCATCAAGAGGCTTTTTAGTTCCTCTTCACTTTCTGCCATAAGGGTGGTGTCATCTGCATATCTGAGGTTATTGATATTTCTCCTGGCAATCTTGATTCCAACTTATGCTTCTTCCAGCACAAAAATCTTTGATAGGCAGCAATAATAGAAAGAGCTCCTACGGCTTCATACACCTTATGTCCCTACAAAATGTTATGTTTCTACCAGAATCTGGTTGTGCCCACATGAGGGTATCATACAGGATTAGACGAGTGACATGTCTTTCTCGTTATGATGGAGAAAGGTTGAGGAGGGCTGACCTGGAGAATCCACTGTTCAAAACTCAGCTCCAGCGTCCTTTCTTCCGAGAGAGGTGTTCCCATCGCCCTCGGCAGAGCTGCTTGCCTCCACCTCTCTGTCCCCACTCTGCTTTGTAGATGAGGCTTTTCTATAATTCATGACACCTTATCCATCTGCTGTCTTCCAGGATCTCTGGTCCACGCAGAAGGCAGGCCTGCGGCTTTCCTCCCATGTGTTTCCCTAGCACAGCGCCCTCCCTGTGCCCACCTCAGGTCCGCCCCCTCACCCTAAGGTGCCCCATGAATTCCTGTGGAGGGAAGGTGGCGACACAGCATCTTGAAACCAAGTTGAAGCGTTTATGAAGACGGCTGAGAGATGAACTCCCCGCATCTAACAATGTATTTGAAGCATAACTGCTAAAGGCCATTTCCCTCCAACTTTTTGGCAAACTCTGTTTATCTCATTTTATGGGAAAGTAAAAGCTAACTCAGAAAACTGTTCTGAGGCCATGAAAGACAATGCCAGCACTTCACATACAGTTGGGTTATGAGTGTCAGATTTTAAAATTGGTGATTTTGAAAGACTATATATATTAAAAAAAAAAGGATACTAAGAGTGCAAGGGGCTGTCGACACGGAAGCGTGTACAACAGAAAACAGAACTGAAGGCTTCAGCTGGAGTGTGTGTGAGAACGTTCCAACAAGCCCCTTCTTATCTTTGTGACAAATCTGCGCGTGTTTTATGTCCATTTTTGTCTTCCGTCTTTGCTTCAAAAGTTTATTACAACTAATTATATATAGCTTTGACTTGGCATCTATCTGATGGAAGGTGAAGCTGTAATTCCAGTGGGGGAGTCTGGTTCTGCAGCGTCTCCACTCGGACACAAGTAACGAACGGTGCACTCTGCTGTCCTTTCAGCGTCTCCTCCTGCCCAGGGGGATGAGACGCCGGGCTCTGGCCTCCTGAGCAGAATACGCTGAGCTGTTCAGTGACCTGCCGTAGACCTGGACGCTCTAGAGGTCCTCTTTGCTCTCCTGCCCCACACCCTTTTCTGGGGAATATTAGCAATAAACATCATGTCTTGATTTGAGTTGCATCTCTTCTACACACTGTAAGCAGCTTAGAAGCAGGGACAGTAGTCCTAACACTGTCTCTGAAAACACAGGCATTCAGTCGATCTTTGTTGACTGAAAGAACAAGTGGATGAAGGATGTGGTCTCCCTCAGTATTTAGATACCACCCCACAGATTCTCAAAACTGTTAGCCTTCAGCCTGAGAATGACTTCAGGCAAGAATTTTAGTACCCTTGTATATGATATACACATTTAAGCCTGACTGATTTTTAGCCACACAGGCCCTGAAAGATGATGAGATAATGACTGTCAGAGGCAGCTAAACTACCATACACATATCAGACATTTACACACTTTTACACAAACACACAATCCATTTATCCTATTTTTTCTTCATCCAAACCTGAAAAGGTTGCTTGAGGCAGAAAGTATAGCCCACAGACAAGCTCCAACTGTACTACAGCAGTTTCTGCTCTTACACAACAAATTCTAATCACCTGGAATCCTCCTAGGAGATGCAGAAGAAACATTTTTCATTATTTTTTTATAGCAATAATCTACTTATAAAAAAACTTTTGAAGAAACAGACAATTAAAGGCACATAATAACAGAATTACTAAGGCAAATGTAGAAATCAGTAGAAAGGTCAGGGAAACTAGAACATCCACCCTAAGGAGCAGTAGTAATTTTTATTGTAGTTAAGGCTAAAACTATGAATTAGAATGCTTATCACAACTGACTCTAGGAAACCAGCTAGTGAATCTTTTCTACACGTTAGAGATTGAATAATGTCTCCACTTAATGCTCTACACAAGAAAGAAACTTTCTTCGTTGTGTTCTTTCTTAATTTAACCATTAGTTTAAAGCATAAAAGAGCTTCCCTGGTGTCTCAGTGGTAAAGAATCTGCCTGTTAACATAGGAGACACAGGTTCGATTCCTGGTCCGGGAATATCTTCACACGCTGCGGGGCAACTAAGCCTGCGTTGCGCGGCTACTGAGCCTGCGCTCTGGAGCCCACGCCACAGCGAAACCTGGGGTCGGCAACAAGAGAAGCGACTACAACGAGAGGCCTGCACACCGCAGTGAGGGTCGCCCCTGCCCACTGCAGCTAGGGCAGCAAAGACCGAGCACAGCTGAATACATAAATTAAATTTAAATATAAGCACAGAATGAGACATTAAATCATAGTTCAGTGAAAAGCGTTCTTAGTCCAAGTGGAATGTGAAGTTGGAAGGATCAGTATGCGATTTCCTGGGGAGCTAACTTAACGTGAGGATATTCTGAGAGGTTGCAGAATGAGTAGTGATTCTTGATGCTGGTGGTTCCTAAATACAGATAATCAGCAAACTGTGGAGCTGATGGACCAGGATCTCTGGAAGTGGCGCCAGAAAGCTGTAGTTTTTAAAAGTACTTGCCCTTTAAACACGCGACGGCACTGACTGAGGTGGGGCGTGGCTGCCTCCAGGTCCTGCAGCGCGGAGCCAGTTTCAGGGCTGCGGCTGGGGGACAGCCTGCCCCCAGGCAGGGGCAGTAACCGCCACCGACAGCGTGTCCGACTCTGTCATTTTGTAAAGGCAGCTCCTCATCTTCATAGAAAGACAGCTCTTTACCTTCTCCAAAAGGAGCTCATTCCACTTAGTGAGAGTAGAGTACTTCTTAACTCTGCCTTCTGATTAGTTACATTTAAATGTTCGTTTCTTCTCTTTAAACGTCAGAGGAAAGGCATAGGGTACTCTAACATTAAAACTGCAAGTCTAATATAAAAGTAAAAAGGAGATGAGCTGAAATGAACTGGCCCCTGCTAAAGGACAGGCAGCTGAGAACACTGACAGCGCAGTCCGCGTGGTGCTGCGTGACCTCCGCGACACCCTGCTCATTAAGAACACAGCGCTTTCCCGTCAGGGGTCACACACCACACTTTGGACACGTGGAAAGCACGCACACAAACTGCTCCCTACATTTCCTCTTTCTAGGATGCTTAGCAGCCTCTAGAGCACCTGTGGACTGCCTATGTGGAACCCACTGTGACAAGACAGGATCGCTCCCTTTTAGAAATGACACATGGGGTTGAGCTGGGATTCTGCATGCATATTTTAATGAAGCCTATATTCTCTTTTATGGATGAAACTTCCTGTGCGTGTGCACGCCTGTCTTTTTAAAAAATTTATTTATTAGCAACTAAAGAAGAGCCACTCTGCCGTCTAAACGATTTACTGGCTTGCGATTCTCCACCCATCTTCCCTCTCAGGCACGTGCACGTGAATATACTGTTGCTCCCAGGACGAACTCTTCAGCGTAGAAAGACCTGTAGCGTCATGTATACCTTATCACACATCAGGGAATTTACATAAGAATTTCTAGACACCTTTTCGGAAGACAGAATAGCAACAACTGCAGAACTTTCAAACTGAAAGTATTTGTCTTTAGCAGTGTGGAATAAAATAGGAATTCCTAAAGTCTTTCTATAGCCGAAACAATGATCACTGCTGGCTTCCACGGGATGAAACTTAACATCTCCAAATCAGTTTCAGATGTAAAATTTATCTTTAAATTTACATTAAATTAACATGTATTGAGGCTTTTTGAGGGGACATGTGCGGTCTTTAATCTCATCAGTAAATACTCTGAAGATCAAAAAACCCAGGCAAGCATCTATACTGGAACCAGACTAAAACATCTGGACACAAAACTTACGTGGAAGCAGTTCATCATTCTCTAGGGTTGTTGTTGCTGTTTGTTATTATTGCTAGCCATTTTATCTTAAAATTAATTGAAGTGTAACTTTACTAACAAGAATAAAAAAACCAATTTTAGGAACCAGCTGTCTAGGCCAAAGGTGAGTCCTGCGCTAGGTAATAATGATTAAGAGTGAAGCACTTTCCAACCATTCGCCTTCCTACAATCACTGCCTTTATCACTGCGACAATGACCAGAGTCACTTGGGCCCAGCTTCCCCCAGAGTCCGGCCAACCCCACCCCGCTGGCGTTCGGGAAGGCCGGCAGCACTTGCTTCTGTCACTGACTGTCGCGACTTTGCCCCTGCATGCTTGAAAAACCCCAGGAAGGAGAGAAACGGGGGCTTTTCTCTTCATATCTGGTAGCTCAGATGTTGTTGGAATAATTTAAAGCTAGATCACATAAAGTTCATATGAAAGCCAAAGGGAGGAGCTAAACTGGAAACCCGACAGAATCAGCTGCTCGGATGCTAGCAGCGCTGGAATGTAAACGCGGGGGTGAGCTGCGGTCTGGCCATTTTCCGCCTGAGATTCGCAGGGAAGTGGGGAACAGCCTCCAGCAAGCTGCATGTTTAAATGAAGGCTGTATTTTGTTTCATGGATGAAACTTCCCGTATGTGTGTCATTTTTAAAGCTTATTTACTACCAACCAAAAGTGGCTTCTGCTCACCTTTAGGGCTTCCATGCCAGCCTGGATGACAGGGGCAAAGACAGTCTCGTTTTCGTTAGAGTCTGCAAACATCTCTGGAATCTGATCCAATAAACTGTAAGAAATGAATGTGCAAGAGGCTTTAAACACTTTGCATATTTATAACAAACATCGAGAAGTAACTCACGAACACATCAAGGCTAAATACACGTGGCGTTTATTTTACACTGAACACCTGTGGGTGAACCTCACAGGTCCCTCCCTCAGGGAACGACATCCTGGTATGGTCTGGCACCAAAATTCATGATCTGGTTGGAAAATTTACAAAAATCATGCTCTTTATCACTGTCACTTTTCTATTTACCACATTTCTGATCTCTTAGACTCTGAATTATAGAACAGTGGCTACATCATCGGTGAAGATGCTCATCCATGCACGGGAAACAACTCCTGGGCTGCCTTTCCAGCAAAGAGAAGGGATGGACAGGGCTGAGCCTGAGTCCTAAAACATTTCTCATTTTAGATACTGGTCTACACTGAGAGGAGACAGACCTAACATAGAGTTTTATAATCCATGTGTTAAACCCCCCTTGTTAATGACAAAACAAAACATATGTGATTGAAGCAAGACATGAACGAACAGACAAGTGATCTGGGTCTAAATTATAAAGCACTTGGTACTTGCTTGTGAATCACAGATTGAGATTCTTGATAGTTGACAAGGAATCCATCCAACAGAGGAACAAAGACCTCACTAACGTCGGTCACCACCATCATCTGAGGCTGGGCCAAATTACTCTTTACGTTGAAGAAATGCAGAACTTTGTTATATGTGATAAAACCAACTCGAATTGCAGAAGTTTCTTCTTGATCTTCCCTGTGAGAGGGGAGGAAAAAGAGTTTGAGGCTCTTTCATAAACTGATGAGAGAGAGGTTTCTATGAGAAATTCAGTAAGGAATCTGAATTAAATTCAGTAAGGAATTCCATAAAATATATGAAGATATGTTTAAAGTTTTGTTATCATTTACCAGATGCAGATAATACTGAGTCACAGTGGTGGGGTGGGAGATATTTCAAAACTAAGTAAGTTGATAAAAAAATTCTCAAAAATCTAGGTTAAAAAATATTATGAATTTGTTTGTATTTTTCTAACATATTTATTCTCAAGCCATAGCAATTCCAAAGTATTCCACCCCCACCACCATAAACAAGCTAGGCTTATTACATTCTTTATAAACAAAGCTCTCAGAAGTCACCAGAAGGTCAGAGTAACAGATGAAGAGAAACACACATTCAGATGTGTGTTTCTATTTTATCCAGCAAGGACCTGCTCCTCCCCTGTGACTCATCTTACCCATTCTCAAGACTCAGTAGGAGATGGGCTAGATTTTGAAAGTTATATACCATATAATGGAGAAGGAAATGGCAACTCACTCCACTATTCCTGCCTGGAGAATCCCACGAACAGAGAAGACTGGTGGGCTACGGTCTATAGGATCACAAGAGTCAGACACAACTTAGCAACTAACCCACTATGTCATATAAACAAACATACAGAGCAAACACGTAAAACAACCACATATACGGATTGACGATGAAATTCCTAGGGGAACCATTTGTGATACTCACAACCAGACAGTAAAAGCAATGCAGGCTACACAATTGCAACAGAGAGTTTAAAATTTTTGCAGAATTCCAGGACAAGGCTCTACTCTTCCTGAAAGGAGTATACAGGTATGAATCTTCTTGCTCAAGTCTGTACTGAGTAAATTCAGAATTGAGCAGTCTGGACTCCAGTTTTTTTCTTTCTCCCTCCCCCCTCCTGCTTCCTCACCCCTTTCTAAAATAACACACCTGGACACCACTGATGCTCTTACTAATAATCAGCAGTGGACATAACACGGTGCTCAGGGACGGTGTGAGAGCTACGGAACACGGATGCCACTTTCTCTGACCCTTAGATTTCAGTAAAACTTACTCTGCTCAGGGAGCAGCTTTTTGAAAAAGAACAGCTTGGTTTCCAAACTTTGCACACGGCCTGAAGACTTCCCTGGTGGCTCAGACGGTAAAGCGTCTGTCTACAACGCAGGAGATCTGGGTTCAATCCCTGGGTCGGGACCATCCCCTGGAGAAGGAAATGGCAACCCACTGCAGTACTACTGCCTGGAAAATCCCATGGATGGAGGAGCCTAGTAGGCTACAGTCCATGGGGTCGCAAAGAGTTGGACACGACTGAGCGACTTCACTTCACTAAAGAGTTACTTGAGTACAAGAGAAAGGGAAATGGAATGTTGTGAAGTTCCAGCAGCTGGTCCCACCATCAACATTCCGGTTTCCTTCATGTTTCAGCAGAGTACAGGCTGACTCTTGACTTTAAATCCTCTCCTGTTTTTCTGTTTACTTTGCTGACAGCATTTGCTCTTCACTGTGGCCTTGATAAATGAGGGGGCAGTTTAAATAGATCCTTATAATCTCTTCCAGAAGCACTTGGTAAATGTTTGTATTCTGGACTCTGGCAACATTTTTAGAAATGGGAATCCTTACCTTTTGTAAGGATTACTACATATACACAGACTCTCTTCCACACACACATCCCCTCCACACCCTAAACTGTATGACCTCAGGCAACCATGACTATACCATACGGCGTCCCTGTTTCCCTCTTCTTTCTCTTTTCGTTAGACTCTTATTCCTCAAGGCCAAGCACAAGTCCTCCTTCCATGAAACTTCCCTTGATGCCACCACCCAGACCTTATTTTCTTTTCCTAACTTCCTATAACTCCTTCTCAGTTGGCTCTTGGTGGATAGCGTCTTTCAGTTAACATTTCCCGAATCCTTGACTATAAACCAATAAAGGTCAGGGCTCAAGGCTTATGCTCTCTGCTCTGAGGGTCTAGCACAATGTGGGGAATTACAGGTCTTGTTGAGGGTGATTATCATGACAGTGAAACACGTGTTTGGGATGGCAGGTTAGAGCCCAGACTGATAAACTGATTGTATCTTTTCCCAACTCCAGGTGAGTGATGTTGCGTTGGGAGCTTAAAATCTGCCTCCTGGAAGTATTTACACTACAGGAATGAGCAAACAATGCAAACAAAGGCTTTGCTTATTTCAGAGCAGTTTTCCAGCACGCCACTGGTTAAGCTCCTATTTCCCAGTGAACCTTGTATTACATAAGAGAAAAGTGTCCAGCAAATCATGAAGGGCATTTATTCTCTTTTAATAGTTAACTTAGAGTAAGCCAAGGCAAAAGACACAAGAATTATAGAGAAGAATCTGGATTGCTATTCCCCAATGGATTTGGACATTTTTAGTGATGGGAAAAGAGTATCCTGGGATTCATAGGGTTCACTTAAATTCTAATGAACTTTTATAAATATCTAATCAGGACATCTCACATTATTACAAAATAGTAGGAGTAGTGTTTTCACTGGAACAGTTGTTCTTAAATTTGAGAAACAAAGAACTATGCTAAAATTTTCTTTTTCAACAGGATAGTTGCCTTGAAAAACCATATCCAGAAGAAAATGGAATCTGTCTCTCCTTCATATTAATTCTATACAAATTCTGTAAAGTTATAGACAGGATATCATAAAGAACAACGAGGTTTGTTCCCTTTTTCAATGACCCTTTCCCTCAACACTCGCCCCTCTTATAATGGAATGAATCTGACAGAGCAACACTGAAGATATCAAGTCACCTGAAGAACTAGAATATTCCAAAATCAAGCAATTTGAACATATGAGCTACACCAGCATCACACACAAACAACTAAGGAATAAAGCCAAGAGTTTGGTGTGAATAACAAGTGAAACACTTCAAATCTTTTCTGTCCTTTTCTGGAAAAGTCAGACAGAGAAGTCTGTCACCCTGGCCATACCAAAGAAGCAAATTCAAAGCTCAATAGTAAGGAACGGGCTTTCCCTTCTCAAAAGACTAGCTGAGAGATGAACATACCTTAGACACTCATGGTAGTGGTGGTTTAGTTGCTAAGTCGTGTCTGACTCCTGCGATTCCCTGGCCTGTAGCCCCCCGGCTCCTCTGCCCATAGGAGTCCCCAGGCAGGAACACTGGAGTGGGTTGCCACTCCCTTCTCCAGGGGATCTCCCTGACCCAGGGATTGAACCCATGTCTCCTGCGTTGCAGGCAGATTCTTTACCACTGAGCCACCAGGGAAGACCTGACTTAGACATTAACCAAGACTTATATTGTGCTTTAAAAATGCTCTTTGGCACATTACCTGCCTTAATTCAAAGAATTAAACCAAACTGATGGCAATCATACCATCAAAAATATAGTTATACACACGCACACATACATACAGCCCAAAAGAGATTTCATGGAAGAAAAGAAAAATTAGATGTGTTTTAATCTTAAAGATGTGTCCAGTCATGTCTGACTCTTTGCAACCCCATGGAATATAGCCCTCCAGACTCCTCTGTCCATGGAATTCTCCAGGCAAGAATACTGGCGTGGGGCACTATTTCCTTCTCTAGGGGATCTTCCTGACCCAGGGATCACACTCACATCTCTTGCATTTCCTGCTTTGGAATGGTCGCTCAGTAGTGTCTGACTTTTTGTGACCCAATGGATTACAGAGTCCACAGAATTCTCCAGACTAGAATACTGGAGTGGATAGCCATTCCCGACTCCAGGGGATCTTCCCAACCCAGACACTGAACCCAGGTCTTCCACACTGAAGGTGGATTCTTTACCAGCTGAGCCACCAGGGAAGCTCATTTTAAAAGATAAAGAGAAGTTATTTTGACTTGAATAAGAACTTTTATGAGAAATATTTGAGAAGTGGCAGGGAATAGCCAGCAGTATCTTCTTACTTTTCTCCTATCTTTTGCCAAAGTCACATGTCTGCTCCAATGGTATATAAAAGTTATGATGACACCTAATAGTGTAATTTTATAAATTATATCAATAGGTTATAAGCTGCATATCACCAGTGTGCTGAAAAGGGGCTGGTGAAGTGACTAGACATGTGAATAGTCACGTGAGAAAGTAATTTGAAGCAGTTTGAAAGAAGGGGAGAGAGAGAGACTATTTCCAGAAATCAGAGTAGCTTTCACACTCCTCAAGTGTGAAATTCAGATGTAGTATATTAAAGCAGCCCTGTGAGAGGTCTGTGATCAAAGATGTCATTTTCGGCAGAAAGTCCATCCTTGTGAAGTGTCCCTGAGAATGAGGTAACAGAAACTGTAGTCACAACCGTTGGCAGGCAGCAAGGCTTTTTTTTTTTTGCCCCATCTTCATCTTGCTCCAGCTCATTCTTCACTGCAAGATTCAGTCTGAAATCACCTCAGTGTTTTTTTAAACATCCCCAGTGCTTTTCTAAACCATCTCCTTGAGAATATGATGAGTTCAGCTTCACAGATACAAACAAAATGACTCCTGGGAGGTCCGGCAGCAGCGCTCACTCAGCTGAGCCTCACTCACGGGCACCACAGCCCCAGCCACACGTGGAGCAGAGAGGAGGGGCGCCCGAGCACTCACGGGAGCCCTGGGGGCTGTGGACAGCCCAGCCCGCAGAGCACCCTTCCAGGACAGAGGCTGCTGCTGTTCAGGGTGTGGGGAGGGGCGGAAGAGATTAAGACTGGCACACACACTAGGTTTCAGACAGTCTTCCACAGCCTCTTTTCTTCCTTAAGCATGCCTTCCATCGCATAAACAAAGGCTTTCTCCCTGCTCCAAGTCTCCTTCCTAGATGCTAGTTCCAATCCTAAACAAGCTAGTTTGCGTAGGATAAAAACACAGTCATGTTTGCCAACACACTTTCCATCTTTCCTTTTATGCACTCCCCTGCAATGACAAGACAAGTGATGCACGCTGCGCCCTTAAGTCACAGGTCACAGAGGCAGGAAGGCTGCCGAGAGGCCAGACAGGGAACCAGATGGACAGAAAGAAATTTGGCCACAGAGCCCCAATGGCTGTCATGAGAGGGCAGGTCAGTTTTCTTGCGTCCCTTAGAAATACCTACCGCACCAGCAACTACCTGTTTCCACTGGAAAATCAGTGTTTTTGAAAAGGGAAAACTGATTGCCAAGGCTTTTCCCACCACACTGCTGGGATCTTCCTTACAACTTAGAATGTACTTCTTTAAGATTAGCTTTTGCTTAATTATTCATTTGCTTGTTTGTTTTGGCGGCAGCAGGTCTTAGAGACAGCACGCAGCTTTTGTTGGAACA
This sequence comes from Nanger dama, assembly GCA_917880005.1. Lineage (NCBI taxonomy): Eukaryota > Metazoa > Chordata > Mammalia > Artiodactyla > Bovidae > Nanger > Nanger dama. The sequence continues at coordinate 101,100,793 of CAKJTW010000001.1, forward strand.
CATAAGGGCTTTCTCGTTTTTCACTTGTGGCATTCAAACTCTTAGTTGCGACATGCAGTTCCCTAACCAGGAGCTGAACCCAAGCCCCCTGCATTGGGACACGGAGTCTTAGTCACTGAGCCAGCAGGGAAGTCCCTAGAATATGTTTTGAATGTTGCTTACTGTGGAATTATTTCTTATCAGTTTTCTTTTTCTTCGTACAAAGGAGGACTCTGACTCTTAAGGATTATTTGATGCTGTTTAAACAATTATCTAATGACCCCATTAGCAAAAAAATCTCAGTGGGCCATTCAGCACTTGTTTTCTGGCCAATAAACTGATTCAGCAATATTGTGTAAGTTACAAAAAGAATGGAAGTTCCCTTACTTTGGAAGTTTCTCCAGCACGGTTTTCAGCTCTTCACATATGAGCTTCACAAGTCCATTCTTGATGTTACTATATGACACATCAATCATGAAGATGAAGGCTGGTGGGTTGGGAGGCTTATTCTTCTATATGAAAGCAAGCAAATCACACACATATAAAGTTCATGCATTTCATAATCAAATTAAAGCCCCCAGGAACTCTAGAAGGTCATCAGACCTCTCCTTTAATATTTTATGATGTAACATCTGTGGAATCAAATCACTTTCTAGAACAGTCTCTGCCACTATAAAAAGATAAAACCTGTTTATTTTCCAGGCTGCAACCTGAGTCCCACTACTGAAGTAGACAGGATTTTGACAGCTAGCAGAGAAGGTTCACTTTTGCAGGGCTCAGAAGACATTATGACCACAACTGCCCAAAGGTGAGCATAGTCTTGTGGGGGCCTTGCTTATAACCCTCTGCCTTAGGGGAAGAAATGTGTCTGGAACCCTGGCAAACTGTGCCATCAACAGTACAAAACTATAACTAGTGTTTGTTTTTAAACTGAAGTTAAACCTCATAAACTTGATATCTCATGTTGAACTCTTCCTTTATAAGCTCTTTAAAGATACGAAATTAGATATAAAAATGTAATTGTATACTTAAAAATTTATACTACATTATCAAATACTTACCTGTTCCTTACATACTTATGGTTTAAAAAGAAAAGTTGAATACTGGGTCTTTTTTCTATCTGCTTGAAATAATCACTGTAACATAAAGCAGCTGCTAAATACATTTTGTAGCTTTTGGTTCCTTTACTGGCTGGTGTTCAAACAGTTCTTAGCAAGGGATTTGTCAGTTGGATTGTACAAAATATTTAGGAAATAGAACCACAGGCAAACGTCTTTTATGACACTAGAGAATAAAGAATTAAGGCTAATTAAATCTTAACTTTAGGATAAATGAAAAATGTTCTAAATTATCTTTTAATTGCTACAATTATAATATTAGGTGATAGTATCTCCCAATTATCTTACCAATTCATCCTATATCCAACTATAGGGTTAGATGTAACACTTCTCTTATAAAAGTCATTTGTTAAAAAAAAAGAAAAAAATTGCAGGACTTGAAAACTACCAACCTGATTATTTCATAGTTTTGCCACATCCAGAATCAGACCAACAAAGAAATATAAGAATTCTACTGGACTTCCCTGTTTGTAGAGTGGTTAAGAATCTGCCTTGCAGTGCAGATGAGACCAGTTCAATCCCTGGTCAAGGAGGATCCCACACGCCTCGGGGCAACTAAGGCCGTGCGCCGCCACTGCTGAGCCCAGGCTCCACGCGAGAAGCCCGCTCACCGCAGCCAGAGAAAGCCTGACGCCGCAACAAAGACCCAGCACGGCCCCAAGTAAAACAAGTCAGAAAAAGAAAATAACTCCTGCTGTCTACGCGAGCAATTTTTATTGCTCTCTCGATTTCCACATAATCTAATTCCTGACATGCTTATGCCAATTTACACAGAATTAAAACAACAGTCATTCCCACTGATTGAACCAAAACCTGTGATCACGCCAAACATGCCCTTCCACTTTCCCCTTCTCTCCGAAGTTCAGCATCACCAGCTCCCCACTGAATGTCCTCCATTATCTCCAATCTACACAATTCTACGTAATGCATCCCTCTAACTTCTTTTCTGCATCTTCTTCATCTTCGTCACTTTGTGTGTTAGACACTTCAGTCACATCTGACTCTTTGCGACCCCATGGACTATGGTCCACCAGGCTCCTCCGTCCACAGGATTCTCCAGGCAAGAGTACTGGAGTGGGTTGCCATGCCCTTCTTCAGGGAATCTTCCCAACCCAGGGATCAAACCCAGTCTCCTGCGTTGCAGGCAGATTCCTTAGCATCTGAACCACCTACACAAAACTAATACATCATTCCCTTAAGGAACATTGCCTTCCAACAGCTCTATCCATAACATCGCTACACATCAACCCACAGGCTTGGAAACGTGAAATTAGACATGACGCTTCCTTTTCTTTCCATCAAGTTCCATTGATTTATTCTTTCAAAATGCTTCTTTCACTTGTTTTAGCCCAGCTGCCTCTTAGCCACTGGGAAGCGTCTCATCTTGGGCCCTAACTCCTGTACTGGCCCCATCACTGGCTGCCTTCACCCACCACTCCACCCAGGCACCCCGGCGGGCTTTGTCCGGCCAAGCGTAGCAATGGATGAACTCTATAAGCTGGTTTACTGGATCGTCTCACTAAAACTGCTCTCTTGAAGCTCACAGACCTCCTGGCTACAAACTACAGTGATCTGAAATAAAATCCAGCTCTCCTCCTCAATCTGTCTCTGCAGCTTTCAGCCTGGCAGGGCACTTTCCCTTTTCAGCTGCCGAGGCACAAGGTGTCATTTTCTCCTCCCACCTGTCTGATCTCTTCCTCTGTTTCTCACTTTCTTACCTTCCAAAGGACACCTTCCTCGCTCTCCCTACCACATGCTCCAGCCCAGAATCTCATTTGCTCATTTTTAAGCAGCACCTCTCTCATCGGCACTCCTCAGGTTCCCTCCGCAGGGCCTGTTTCCTGAGCTCCCAGCCAGCATTCTGGTCAACACAGCACAGCACGCCTCCACGGCAAGGCCCCACCAGCACCTTACACTCAGAAGTACAGACAACACTTCCCCCACTCCCGCTAGTCTTCCATAAGGAACTTACAGAAAGCATGAGCCTCTCAAACAATCCGGGCTTTACATCCCTCTCTCTCTCTGGAACCGTCCACCTCCCTCACCAGCCACACGGAGTGAACTGTGAAGCCTCTGTGGCTCCTTCTAGTTCCAGTAACCAAATCTGGACCCTCATTTTCTTTCCTTTTAAAATTCTTTTCAACAGTGGTAAAACACAGAAAACAATCTACCATCTTAACCGTTTGGGCTTCCTCGGTGGCTCCGTGGTAAAGAACCTGCCCGCTGGTGCAGGAGACACTGGAGACTTGGGTTTGATCCCTGGGTAGGGAAGATGCCCTGGAGCAGGAAATGGCACCCCACTCCAGAATTCTTGCCTGGAATATTCCAGGCTGGACAGAGCAGCCTGGCAGAGCACAGTCGATGGAGTCACAAAAGAGTTGGACACAGCTTAGCGACTAAACAAGAACAGCCACCATTTTTAAGTGTAAATTCTGTGCTATCAAGCACACTCGTATTGTTGTGCAACTGTTACCACTATCCATCTCTAGCACGCGAAACACAAACTTCATACCCATTAACAATCATTTACCATCCCCCCGCCCCAGTCCCTGTGAACCGCTGTTCTACATTTCTCATTTCTGTCTCTATGAGTTGAACTACTCTAGGTAATTCATATAAGTAAAATCCGACAGTACTTGTCATTTATGCGACGGGCTTCTCTAAGCATAACGTCCTAAACATTCATCCATGTTGAAGCATGTGTCAGAATTCCGTGTCTCAGGCTCACTAATACTGCGTGGTATGTACATATCACATTTCGTTCATCCATTCATCCATCTACAGACACCTGGGTTGCTTCCACCTTTTGGCTACTGTGACGAATGCTGTTATGAACACAGATGTACAGATCTCTCTCTGAGATTCTCTTTTCAATTATTTTGGGAATATACCCAGAAGTGGAATTGCTGGACCATTTGGCAATTCAATTTTTAATTTTTTTTTTCTGAGGAATTGCTAAATGACCCTTGTTCACTCTTGCATGTTAACTGGTTAACTACTACATTTACCAGTCTCCCTCCTCTCAGGACATGGACTGCTGTCAGAATAAAGTACCCAAGGCACAATACAGACCCCAGTGCTGCTCCTCTGACGACAGGCAGCCTACCGAGCCCCCAGCTGGGCAGAGAGCCAGGCCAGAAGGGTGCTCAGTGCTGTGTGACACTTGAATGAAGGTGTAGATGGGTGGGTGGGTTAACAGCAACAGTTCCCTCTCAGCCTTTGACTGTCCTCATGGCCTACTGAATTAATAAATTCTTCAATGGCCTGGCATTTGAAACTCTCCATAATACTCATTCAGCAAACACGTATAAAAACCTAAGAGATCAAAGCTATGCCAAGCCTAGTGGAACATAAAAGGATGGTCTGGTCTCAAAACAACTTCCCAGCTTTACTTCCTATCATGCCCCAAAACACATTCCTCCAATTTAAGTGTTTGCCATTTTCAAAACATTTTCTATCCAGAAGTCACAACCTAGTGGGCCTGGGCCAAGAGAAATATTTCCTTGGATGGAAAAACTATTTTGTTTGGCACAGTGTTTTTCAAAAATATTTGAATGTGATTGTGTTTTGGGGGAAAGAGGAATATACTCTCCAATTATTCTAGTCCCTCTACCAGGGCCCCACTGTTCATCTACAAAGCCCACCTCACCCCCAAAAGTGCTAACTCGCTTCAGTCGCATGGACTCTGTGCGACCCTATGGACTGTGGCCGGCCAGGCTCCTCTGTCCATGGGATTCTCCCAGCAAGAGTGCTGGAGTGGGCTGCCCCAAGGACCTGGGAGTGGGCTGCACATACCCCTGAGAAGCTGCTTCTGCTCACCACTTAGTTTCCCCTTCCATTTTCACATGTCCATCCTCTATGGCACTTACTTTCTAAAGCCCTTCTTCAATCCTCTCCAAATCAGAAATGATTGCTCATCTGTTTTCTCATGGCACTCCGATTATTCTCCTCTCGTAGCATTTCCATTTGGATTTATAATTATGTACTTTTCTTATCAGGTCTCTATGCATGGTAAGGACTGAGATCAGGTTCATATCCTTGCTAGTTTTGGAATTACAACCAATGAGCCTTGGACATACTAGGTATAAAACAAATGTCAAAGTGAACCAGAATTAAATGGAGAAACTACATTTTAAAAAAAAGACTAGTTTGGAATGAAAGTTTACCTTCCAGTTACACTATATGCATAGACAGATATATTCCGTAAACTTCGAGGTAAAAACTTCCAGTTATGAGACAGAGCTGGGTCTTTTTCTCCAGGAAAACTATACGGTGATTTTGCAAATACATGCCAACATATCCACAGCACACAGATAGGGAACAGGGGCTGTGTGGTCACACAGACGTGGTTTCTGGTTTGGCCCCATCATTTTCTATATGTATGGCCTGAGGTTGGCACTTAAGGTCTCTAGGCCTCAGTTTCCCCACATCATGGTGGTAACTAACCACATGAGTTCACTGGGAGAACTACATGATACAATACGGAGAAAGCACTTGGCACAGAGCATCACTCACAGTGAATGCTTATGAGTGGTGCTTTTATTATCTAAAGTTGGCATTAAGATAAACTCAAATGAATAGTAAAAATGTGATTTTGTAATTCTCCTTTAAGTTTGTATGGTATTAAAAATACACATACAAATTAAAGAGTTTTTTTTAATGTGGACCATTCTTTTAACATCTTTATTAACTTTGTTACAATATTGCTTCTATTTTTTTCTGTTTTGGTTTTGGGCTGTGAGGCATGTAGCATCTTTAGCCCCCTTACCAGGAACTGACCCACACCTCCTGCATTGGAAGGTGAAGTCTTAACCACTGAACCGCCAGGGAAGTCACATACAAATTAAATACGCTCATACAAATTTGGATAATTTCATCATCCAAATCCCTAGGGCAATTCATTAATTATTATACTTCATTTACATTTTAAGTTATAATTAAATTTTAAGATATTAAGAGTATCTTTTTATTATGAACCTTATTTGGAACAATAAAAGGAACATTAAGCTTATTTTAAAAAACCCTTCGAAATGTACAGTTTTTATTTGGTTCCTTGCCCGCTGTGTGAGATTTCCCATCAATGAGATGTCTGGAGCATTTCCACATAGCAGAGTTTGAAGATACTGAGACTTTTGTTCCCAGAAATAGACTTGACTCCCTGCCTAGGTTTCTACTAAAAAGCAGAAAATCAAGATAATATAGCCTTTTGGCAGAGAACTGGAAACTCGGAGCATAGTTAGATTTATATTCCAGCTGCAAAGATCAGTGAATAAATTTTCTGTCACTAGGTTACAATAGCTCTATTATATTTAATTAGAACTTCAAATGTTTCTGTTCTGCCTAATCCTTTTCCTTCAGTCAGTAACAGTTAAAGGACAAATAAGCTGTCCAAAAGCAACTGGTACTCTAGGACATCCTTTTCGTGTGAAATAAATCATTTGTACCAAAAATGTTTTCACATTTCCCCTAAATATGTTCCAGTGTTACACTTAAAACTAATAGAGCCTGAACTCTTCTTTGATAACTAGGTCTATGTCATGTGTGAAAAACTCATATAACACACTAAAATAAATGAATAAGGCATATTAACTGGAAAACATTTTTAAATTCACTCAGTTGGAAAAACTTCTAATTAGGAAAAATGTTCTGTGCAATTTTTACTCAGCACAATGTGGGCTGGCCCCCTAGTGAACATCTAGGGAAGAAGTCTGTGGGTCAGAGGCCGTTTCCTGAGGACTGGGCCCTCGGGAGCACTTGTTTTTGGAAGGGGAAGTAAGTCAGAATGACTGTTTCTTCAAGTCTACACATAGCATTTCAAATGCAAGCTGAAACTTGAAGTGACATCCAAGAAGATGTTTTCAAACCATGAAAGAATTTTAGAGACCTGCAAGATACCCATAATGATGTCACTATCACTAGGAGGTTGGAGAAGGGAAACAGCTGGTCCTGGGAGTAGGGACACACTTGCAAATTCATTTCTTCGTCCACTGACTCACTTGCCCACCCGTCCGCACGCACTGATCAGCTGCCTACCCCACGGCAGGAACTGCAGTAGCTGCCCTAAGGACAGCCAGGACAGGGCCTACCTGGTGGCCCAGTGGTTAAGAATCCACCTGCAGGACAGGGAATCTGGGCTCAATCCCTGGTCTGGGAAGAACCCACATGCCACAAAGCAACTAAACCCGTGTGCCGCAACTACTGAAGCGCACACACCCAGAGCCTGGGCTCCGCACCAGAGAAGCCAGCACAGTGAGGAGCCCGCACATCCCAGCTGGAGAGTGGCGCCCACTCGCCGCAACTAGAGAACGCCCTGGGAGCAATGACGACTCAGCGCAGCCAGAAATCAATCAAATTCAAAAAGCTAATATATTAAAAAACACAGGGAGGACAAGATTCTTATTCCCAAGGATATCAGAATCTAGGAAGAGGGAAAACATAGGCAGATTTAAATTCTATGGGGATAACTGCTAAAACAGACACACGGACCAAATTATGTGGAAGACAAATCAGAACATTTAGCAAATAACCACCACGACGAAGTCAGAGAAAGTCAGATGAAGTCAGAGAGACACTCACAGAAAATAAAATTTCAGCCAGAGATTAGAGAATAAGTAGGAATTTGCTGGGTGGGATATGTAGAGCTGTAACTGGAGGATGAAAACGCAGTCAGGTCAAAAGAACATCTTAGACACAAGCATGGAGTTGAGCAGAGGAGTGATCCTTTCAGAGTATGGCAGCCAGAGTTTTGTACAATTGAAGCTGCACCTGAGGTGGGAGCTAACGGTCTTATAAGGAAACAAACTTCTGAATTTAATTTTTTTAGATTGAGGCAGTAGGAGGAGTCTCACAGTTACATTTTAAAGCAAGGAAGCCAGAGGACAGGATCCTGGGCTGCTGAAATCATCTAAGGGCGATTCTGAGAGCCTATTTTGCCAGCGGGAGTAGAGAAGAGAGCCAGAGAAACACGCCAATAGTCTTGCTGGCCATACTGGCTGACCTTCAGCCTGAGAAGGGAGATTCTTTGGGGATGACTGACGAAGCAAATAAGGCAGAGTTGCTGTAGGGAACTGCTGCATTAAGAACCTAGCATATTCTCTCTTAAAGGGACATAAAATGAAATTATTATTTTTTTCTTCCTGTCATTGCAGTGGATGGTCTGGCTGTTTAATCACATTAACAGCCTAGACAGCTTGATCTGTGTCTTCCCCATGGCACCACTCAAATGCTTTGGTTGTGAATTAAGAGTCAGTTCATTAAACATGAAAGTTATTCACTTGTATCTGATATCCATATATAGACACTGGGAGTCCTGGGAGCACTTACCCTGCAGTAATCCAAAGTAGCAACATATTCATACGATCCTAGAGATAACTCTGGCTTCTCATAGTGGTCCAGTCTTCTTCCGATGTGGTCCAGATGTTGGAAATAGAATGGTGGAACTAATAAAAACAAAATAGGAAAGGGAATCTTTTGTTTTTACAACACAGACAATTTAGTAAGTTCTCAAAGTTTATTATGGGAGGAAAGGAGTTAGTATGAGGGAAAAAAAGCATTATAAAGCTGGAATGTAGCATATTCTAAAAATCCACTAGTCTTTCTTTCCAGTCTTGGAAAGAATGAGGGTTTTCCAAAATATCTTCCTGACCCTTCTGCAAGTTACTGATGACAAAGAACATTAATGGTCTGGATCATTACTGAGAAACAGCAGATGAAAGCACAGAAGTTTTTAAATCGTCACAACCAAAAGTTAATTCTCCCTATTTAATTACCTTTTCTCAAAGGAATTCTAACTTTTCAAGCTATTTAAATTTTCAATACCCCAGCAAATATACATTGGTTATTTGGACTATACTGTGAGCTCTAATGTTTATTATCTTTTAATCAGAGATGTCTTCAGCCATGGGGAGTTTGCATGGTGATCTTTAATGTCTGGGCTCCAGAGTGGAGACGATTACTGTATTAGGGAGAGACTACACCATGAGCTCTCAGCTGAGGAACTCTTAATTTGATTCAAATGTCTAAGAAGGTTAGTTCTGGCAAAGCCCTGGAAGTCATCCAATAGGAGAGGAACACTTATGACTCACACACTGAACTCTTAGACAAATATGGCCTGGTATCTCTGTGCAAACCAACTCGATTGCTTTGAGAAGAATGGGGCTATTTAACCACTGACACCAGAAGTACTTAGAATAACTAGCTATGCTCTGGTTTTAAGCATTTCATAAAGAACAACATTTCCATTTGTAAAACCATGTATCTAATGATTTGTTTTAAAACCAATAACTCAGTATTGTTTATTTTTAGTTATGAACTAGCACATGGGTTGGGCTTCCCTGGTGGCTCAGCTGGTAAAGAATCCATCTGCAATGCGGGAGACCTGGGTTCGATCCCTGGGTTGGGAAGAGCCCCTGGAGAAGGGAAAGGCTACCCACTCCAGTATTCTGGCCTGGAGAATTCCATGGACTGTATAGTCCATGGGGTTACAAAGAGTCGGACACAACTGAGTGACTTTCACTATCACTAGCACATGGGTTTGGAGAAGGCAATGGCACCCCCACTCCAGTACTCTCGCCTGGAAAATCCCACGGATGGAGGAGCCTGGTGGGCTGCAGTCCATGGGATTGCTGAGTCGGACACGACCGAGTGACTTCACTTTCACTTTTCACTTTCATGCATTGGAAAAGGAAATGGCAGCCCACTCCAGTGTTCTTGCCTGGAGAATCCCAGGGACAGGGGAGCCTGGTGGGCTGCCATCTGTGGGGTCGCACAGACTTGGACACGACTGAAGCAACTTAGCAGTAGCAGCACATGGGTTACAACAGGACTGTTTTCTTAGTTTGGACCTAAGGAAATAGTCACTAAGGATTGATTTTTTTTTTTTTTTTCTATTTTCTTACTATATTGTGGCCATTTCTTTTTAAACAAGTTTTATAAGATTCACTTGTACATAGGGATCTCTGAACTTGGAAAATTCAGTGTTTTGAAAAGATTGTGGCAGTGGGAAGCTGATAGTCTCAGCTGAGCTAAGAAGGCTATGACGGCCTTAAGCTGCTCTTCTGTTATGTTTAGCACGCTCAGTTACTTAGTCATGTCCAACTCATCTGAAACCCCGTGGACTGCAGCCTGTCAGGCTCCTCTATCCATGGAATTTTCCAGGCAAGAATAGATGAGAGGGATAATGCGGCACCAGCTGTTCCAGGATGTATGGGTGGTACTTTCTATACACTTTCTAGAATTTATTTTTATTCACACATCTACATGTAATTGGTGAAAAACAAATTCCCCTTAAAATCAATTAGCTTTATATTTGTTAGCATTTAATATTATCTGCCATGTTTTATAAACCAGATTCAAGTCCCCCATAAATTACACATGGCCACGTGACACTTGTCTTCCTGCATTTTTGGCCTCAAGTTCTTCCGACTGAGAATCCCTGACATTTTGAAGGAAAACAGAGGGAAACCATTTGACCATGCCTGCAAGGTTCTAACAAGCCTGTGCCTTCTCTAAACCTAAGTGAAGAATGCAAGTACCAATGTACATCTAAGGGGGGTCTGGCTTTCTTGCAGGAACAAACAATGGAATCTAGTATTTTTGCCGACAAAGGTCCATATAGTCAAAGCTATGGTTTTTCCAGTAGTTATATATGGATGTGAGAGTTGGACCATAAAGCTGAGTGCCAAAGAATTTATGCTTTTGAACTGTAGTGTTGGAGAAGACTCCTGAGAATCCCTCGGACAGCAAGCAGATGAAACCCGTCAGTCCTAAAGGAAATCAACCCTGAGTATTCATTGGAAGGACTGATGCTTAAGCTCTAATACTGTGGCCACCTAATGTGAAAAGCAGACTCATTGGAAAAGACCCTGATGCTGGGAAAGACTGAAGGCAATAGAAGGGGGGTGACAGAGGATGAGATGGTTGGATGGCATCATTGACTCAATGGACATAAGTCTGAGCAAACTCAAGGAGATAGTGAAGGACAGGGAAGCCTGGAATGCTGCAGTCCATAGGATCGCAGAGTCAGACACAACTTAGCAACTGAACAACAATATGAACAATCCTACTAGAAAATGAACACAGCAGCTTCCTAGGAGTGGACACCCGAGGCATTCCCTCGAGTGTAGAAATACAAGAATTTTGTGTGTTTTTACTCTACCAGGAAGTGGCAGGGCTTTTAAGGCTTCGCGCTGACACTTTGGGCATGAGGCCAGAGAAAACAAAGATCCTAGATGCTCTTCGTGGATGGATCCTGGATGGATTTCTGATCACCTTGCGAAGAAAGTTGAGGGCTTGAGTGAACACGCTGGGAATCCGGTGAACTTGTGGAGGCATGGTGAAAATGCTCCAGGAGAGGCCTCTTCCATCTCCTGACGTCTTCCCCCAAAACTAAAGCACTTGGAAGCGTGTGCTCACAGGGTTCCTGAAATGCAGGTCCCAGGGTTGTGGAGGATTTGGTTGCAGATTTCGTGAAGCACGAACGATGGAATAAGACCTTCCTCGGAAAGAGCAGGAAAGGCGGAGAACCAGCGGAGCCTGCTCACACTAGTATACCCACTGTGTGCGGAACAGGTGCCACGGCCGCTGCAGGGCGAGAGACCTCCCGGGGGCCCGTCCTCGAGACAAGGCTGGGAACCGAGATCCCATGCCACAGCCTGGGGCTTTCAAAGGTCTTTTGAGGAGGCCTCACTCCGTTAGTCTCCTGCACTGGGTGGGTGCTGGGTGAAGCCATGGGCTGTGTGAAGGGTGTGAGTGCACACGGAGGCCAGCATTGCTCACCCACCAGAGCACGCCCTTGAGCCGAGAGGTCATGAACGTGATGACGCAGGCGGGAAACCGCTGAGGGGGCAGCCAGGCTCTCAGACCCGGCGCGGGCACCACTCACCGTCATTCACGCAGCTGCAGAAGCCGCACTGGTACCTCCTCCCTCCTTCGATGAACTGCATGAACGGGCACATGTAGGCTTTGCACCTGTTGCATCTGACTGGTCCCGCCTCTCCATGGTTTACCAGGTAGAGGGGCGTCTACAGGAAGCAAGCAGAAGGGAGAGACACGTGGGCACAGGGCCTCCAGGTTTCCCTGGAAGTGCTACAACTGTAGTCACTGAAATGTGAAAACTCCGGACTCATTAAGGAACTCAACTCAGTGTCCACCAGGGGAGTAAGGACGCCTCTCTTGAGACTGTGTGGAATTCAAGGCAATACCCACACAAAAATTACTTTAAATGCATGTCTAGTATATAAACATATTTGTACATTTATGTATATATGTATTTACCAATGTGTGTGAAGACAGAAAGAGAAAAATAAAATACAGTGATGGTACCCTGAATATTCATTGGAAGAACTGATGAAGCTGAAGCTCCAATATTTTGGCCACCTGATGCAAAGAGCCAGTTCATTGGAAAAGACCCTGATGCTGGGAAAGATTGAAGGCAGGAGGAGAAGGGGGCAACAGAAGATGAGATGGTTGTATGGCATCACTGACTCAGTGGACATGAGTCTGAGCAAACTCCGGGAGACAGTGAAGTACAGGAAAGCCTGGAGAGCTACAGTCCATGGGGTTGCTAAGAGTTGAACACAACTTAGCGACTAAACAATAATGCTTAATAAAGCTTATGTTGAAAATGTCCTGGATACCATGTATCACATATCTCGCTAAGTTTGTTCATTAACTATAAACAAAGAAAGGAGCTAGGTCTGATTTTAAAATCAGTAGTTTGCACATCAGCATACTGCTTACGTAATTCCACCCAATATACAGAATGTTTCTTCAAAATGGCAACTCTCAGAAGAAATCTGCAGTGATTTTCACTTATTTAGGCAAAGAGGCTGAGCCTGCCTTTTCTGTTTCTTTATCCCATGACAAAATGTCTCATGAAGGAAGTACTCTCAATGTAGCGGGTCATGCTTTGCCAGAACAAAAAGAATAAATATTCCTACGGCTTCTTCTTCATAAACATGTGTAGAACCCACTACACGTCCTTTACACCTTGAAAGTGGAAAAGCTCAGCACTGGAAGTCTGCCTTATTTCTCAGCACTTGCAGCTTTCAGAACAAAACCACAAAGACTCTTCTTGTTTTTATAAATCTCCTTAAAGATAACATTTCTAGAAAAGCTTGACAATACAGGCTTTGGCACATCAACTAAGTTTTTCTTTAAAGAAATCGATGTAAATAAAGCAGACTGCTGCTTAATGGAGACTTGAAGAGCAGGAGGAAGGTGGCGATGAGGTGAGGTCATAAGGCCATTTTCTGCCATTTTCTTAGGGAAGAGAGAGAGAGAGAGGAGAGATCTACAGCTGTCCCTGACCAGATATCCAATGTGGAAGCTAATCTGCTGAGGTTTCAGAAATGAGTTCTGAGACCTCAGAGCAGAGAAAAAAACAGATACTATGATACATAAAAGAATCAGGGAAAGGATAAAAAATACATTTAGAATCACTAGGCACTATCCTCTCCCACCTCTTGCTTCAAGGAAGCCAGGAGATGGATTGAATTTTCCTGTTTCTGGTCTCTCCTGGTCTGTAGCATGGGTATGGCTTTGGTGTCCGACTGGTCAGGTTGTGAGAAGGATTCAATGAAGAAAAAGTGAAAGTGTTAGTCTCTCAGTTGTGTCCGACTCTGCCAACCCATGGACTGTAGTCCACCAGGCTCCTCTGTCCGAGGAATCCTCCAGCAAGAATACTTTTCCAGGAGATCTTCCTGACCCAGAGATCAAACCCAGGTGTCCTGCATTGCAGCCAGATTCTTCACCATCTGAACCACCAGGAAGCCCCACACAATTAGGGAGGCCGTGTGCAACAAAGAGTCTTAAGCCTGGCATAAAATTATTGGATAAAAGGTATCTAACTGTTGTCATATCTCTACAGAACAACCTTTCCTCTCTTAAAACCACTCAGCTCAAGAGAGTGTGTATCTAATAGGAGGGTTAGAGTTTGATAAGTTTGAGACAGGCTTGAGTTTCTAAAGGCATTTATTCATATAAATATTTAAGTTAGCTCATTTGTTACTATGAAATGTTATTGTAAAAATGATTAGAAGACATGGAACCTACTTTTCAGGAGATTTTGATACCATCTGATGGTTAAAAAAGTTGAGAGGCACACTAGATCTTAAAATTGTTCTATGAGTTTGATTTGCACACACATGTGCTATCCTTAGTCGCTCATTTCCGACTCTGTGCAACCCCACAGTCTGTAGTCTTCCAGGCTCCTCTGTCCATGGGGATTCTCCAGGCAAGAATACTGGAGTGAGTCTCCATGCCCTCCTCAAGAGGATCTTCCCAACCCACGGATCAAATCCATGTCTCCTGCGTTGCAGGATTCTTTACCATCTGCCCACCAGGGAGGTCCTGGCATACACTCAAGAAATGCCTACTATATATGCATTCAAACACAGCCCCACACAACACTTTCTCATCTACACTCTTTGTTTGAAAGGCATAAAGTGATGGATGTGTGTTGTCTTCAACTAGTTTCTGTACAGCAGAAACTAACACAACATTGTAAAGCAGCTATACTCCAATTTAAAAAAAAAAGACACGGGTTTAGGCCAATGAATGCAGAATCGGAATCAGACGCGAAAGACAACAAAAATGTAATGATGAGGTAGCATTTTTCTAGGTCAAAAACCCAATCATCAGTCATTCTCTGGGTGCTGCTGAGGTCTACGGCTTCCACCTCAGAGATGAGGAGCTGCTTTCAAGAGTTACACCAAGGTTAAAGCCTGCGACATACATAAACTCCAGCCAAGAGTACTTCTCTTATCCCTTGATCATCTTCAAAGAGTTCAGTCTATCATCAACTCGCTGAGACACTTTAGGAACAAAATCTGATGCAATTATTTGCTAGACAAAGCAGAGGTAATGGAAATTAACCTTATTTTTCCTGATGTGATTTACTCAAAGGCAAGCCCAACCAAAAATTACTGTGAAATTGTCGGCAGCTACCATCTAAGCATTCCAGACTGGGCAGATTCAAACTTGCAGAACTGAAAATGGATGTCTCGTCACAAACTGGAATTGAGTAATGACTGTATCGAGGCTGTGAAACACGCGTGCATTTTTTTCCAATTTTCGCTCTTTTGGAAACTGAATGATGGATAGGGAAGGGAAGGAGTGCAGACAACTGAGGTGACAGTAAAGAATGTTAAAAGCTTTTAGACTGTTTACATTTTCTTTCTGGGCACCGGCACAAGGGTTTCCACATCACACCGTCTTGCTTCATGCCTCTCAGGCTGTGCTGAAAGCCATCAGAGGCTTTCCTTGCTTTCTCCAGATGTCTGCTTATCTGCTCTACAGTAGCATGCATGAGCTCATAAACAGCTAATCTCACTTGTATTCTCAGTTCAACTTCAGTGTATACAACTTTTAAAAAAATCAAATTACTTTCTCCAAAGTCCTAGGTTTCTTTTTTTCTTCTTCTTAATAAGGACATTATATTACACTTACCTCAGAAATATTTTCAGATTTTGAAATTTTGTTTATGAGTGTGTTTTTTACTCTTTTGGCCTCTAGTGTATTCCTGCCTGCTCTTTCTTTTCTGTTCTTTTCTTAAATAGAAAAAAGTGAAGGGATGGAGAGCCTCACTCTAAAACCCTCATTTGGCTCTGGTCCTGTGTGGCCTGAGTTTATATAACACGAAACTGATGGTGATGCTGGGGAAAAAAGACAGAGGAGAATAGTATCGAAACCCCTAGTTTGTAGCTTTGATCTACCAGGGTTATGCCAAATACTTTATTGGTACTAATTTTAACTAAGATCCTTTAGCTGAATAAAAGGTATCTCCTTTGTATGCATATATAACACCACAGTCCATTTGGACCACAAGAAAGAATATAATCCATGGAGAAATGAGGTTCAGCGTTAAAGGTTTTGAATACTATTCCACGTAAAAGGAGCAGACAACAAATGTGTCAGTCAACAACTCCTTGGCACTGCTAATACAACTTTTAAAGTTTTCCTATATTTAGATATCCTCAGTTCCCAAGTGTTCCCGCCATTCTCTTTACCATCTGTACACTCAGTGCTGGGTGTGCTGTGTGCCTTGGTGGGGTATACAGTCCAATGGGATGGAAAGGCGTGAAACACGTACACACGCAATAAAAGAGCAATGTAGGAGCAGAAAGACTACTTGGGAAATCATCATTAATAAAAGCAACATTAAAGTATTCACAGACTGTAACCCAAAAGAACAACAACAAAAATAAATGCTCCAAGAAATGAAGCACAACTGAGAAAGATCCGACATGAAGATTTCTGATAAAGTTTATGGCCTAGGTACTTTTGTTTTGGCATCTCTATAACCAGTGTCTAAATACAAAAGTCTTTCCATATAGACTCTCTGTTTTAGCAAAGTGATAAATAACAGAGGGTAGCTATTATAGCTGACTATACCTTTAAGCTGCCTATGAGAAAGTGGAAGTCACTCGGCTGTGTCTGACTCCTTGTGACCCCGTGAACTATACATATACAGTCCATGGAATTCTCCAGGCCAGAATGCTGGAGTGGGTTGCCATGCCCTCCTCCAGGGGATCTTCCCAACCCAGGGATCGACTCCAGGTCTCCCGCACTGCAGGCAGATTCTTTACCGGCTGAGCCACCAGAGAAGCCTTTAAGCTGCCTATAACTATACCTATAAACTAATTACACCCGACCTGGAAATCTGAAGAAAATACGAAGGTGTTCTTATACCACAGATCCACCAGGTGGCACTGTACAACTAAAAATTATAACTAATTCCTCAGGTAATAAAATACTCAAGATAATTATGCTATATACATTTGATGTAGCTATCACCATAATTAACTGAATTTATGTCAGTTGTTACCATCACAAAATTAAGAAACCTATACTCTTGTTGAGAGAGTCTTTGATAATTGGTAAAAAACATCCTGGTGAAAAAAAATGTGTTTAAAGATGAAATACAGGCTATTTTAAGCATGAATTACATAGAAATCACAGACTGTGCCAAAGGTACTGAAGATCACAGTTGGAGAAAACCTTTTTAAAGGTTTCTAATCCTCTCCCAACTTCCGTGGCTACATGTAGGAAAACGGGGGGCCCTGCAGGGACTGGCAGCCCCGGGCACACAGGATGCTGCTGCCCGGGGTTGGGGGCGAGGAAGCCCGCGCGCTCCTGCTGCCCTGCCGGCACCCACCCCCGCTCCTGACGCTTGCTCACATGCGTGCTACAAAGCAGCAAGGTAAAGAGTGCGGTGTGAGGCACGGCGCTCAGCAGCGCCCGTGACGGAGGGCTGACCTTCCTGCTGCTGGAACAGCCAACCACCGGCAGTGGTGTGGACGGCGGAAGGCACAGTGTGCACAGAGCGGCCGAAGAGGGGGATCCCAGGAGCGCGCACGCCGGACGCACCGACGCAGGGAGGCTTGCTTCCTGCCCGTCTCCGGAGCCCCTCTGCCTTTCAGCTAAGTTCTAACAGGCACATACGCATAACACACTAGCTCACTCTTGACCACCCACTTTCCCCCCGTCTTCCAATGCTTGTTTACTAATTCTGAAAAAAAATACACATTTTGCATTTTCAATATATGCCTCTCTTCCTTTTTTCTCTCCTATTTTCTTCATGAGAAGTCTCCAGGAGAGCAGTCGGTGTCCTGGGACTGCACAGTTGTCCCCACACAAAGAATATTCAGCTTCCCTAAGTGCCTGAAGGAAATAGCTAGGCTAAACAGCTACTAGAAATGGGGGACATTTTGCCTACAGTGGCTCCTCGATGAAAATGCAGCGTGGTCCTCCAGCTTGACACAGGATCATATTCAGTATCAGACTATATTCCCTAGTAAATTACTGTAAATATATATATCTCTAGCAGCAAAGACATATTGTATTGTCAAATGTGATCCTGGCACACAGCTACTTCTTGGCCTGGAGTGCTGCTTACAGTTTGGGTCTATCTCAAGGCAGTTTCAGTCAGTAATTTGGATTAATCAGGGGATATAAATGGAAGCATGAAAATGATATGGGAAAAGATAATCCAGAACTTGTGATGAACTACCCTGTAAAAATGTTAAACGTTCAGGCTATTAAGCATGCTGAAAGACAAGCAGAGTCGGATTCCCAGAGGATTATGCCCAGCAGCTAAAATGAAGAGAGTCTATATCAACGGTGCCTATTAAACATATTTCTATAGGAAAGAGAAATGAGAAGCTTGTGTGTGTTTTCTATTTTCGGCTTCACCACGTATGCCATTCGGTCAGCCTACACCAACAGAAAAGGTTCAGGGCAGTAGGGTGCTTACTGTACACACGTTTTCTCAACAGCAATACTATTTTGTTGGACTTTTAAAAATAACAAATACGGCATGAAAGAACAATAGTTTTTGAATGCCTTTTAAAAATCATTCTTCTAAAAAGAAACTGAGCCTAACAATAAAACATTCAATGTATTGAAATAACTATAAGAATATGTTTACACTTTTTAAAAGTGTTTTTAGTTGGCCCTAAAACTTTGTGTTTTCGTATTTCTGGAAAATTAACCTCTTGCTAGTTTGTGGCACTCAAGAGATTATTTTCAATTTTTTTTCCTCTTCAATAATGCTACTGAGTAGTCATTTATTGGGAAAGATTGAAGGTAAGAGGAGAAGGGGATTACAGACGATAAGATGGTTGGATGGCATCTCCAACTCAATGGACATGAGCAAACCCCAGGAGATGGTGAAGGACAAGGAAGTCTGGCATGCTGCAGTCCATGGGGTCACAAAGAGTCTGACACAAGCAAATGAACAACATTAATGACAATATAATATTGTATATAATGTTATAGAACATTTACTCTTGTTATAACTATGTCGAGAACTTATATTGGATTTTAACATGTCTTTAATTTGGAAACTGGTCTTTTTGGTTTGGAGGGGGGTTGTTTCTTGTGTCTATCCAGCATTGACAAATCCTGATTCAAATTTATGATATATGCAAGATCATAACTATCATCTGTATGATTTGTGGTTTAAAATGCTTTCATGTATATAAAGATCTTGTGATGCTGAGATGTTAACAACCATGGGTGTGGGAATTATCATCCTGCTGTTGAGAAGGGAATGGACATTAGTGAGGAACAGGGATTCATTTGCCCAATAAACTGCAGAGCAGGAGCTTGAATTCCCGTTCATTTCCTGTGCTATGCATTCAGAAACTGCCTGCAGATTGCTTTGGTAGAGAAGCACATCAATTCAGAGAAAGCTGCCATCACCCACGGTCCACCACTTGAACCAAGCCCTCAGTGGTCCCTGGGACCCTTGAAGTGTCTCCTCTCACTCTCTCTCTACAGGAGCTATTTTGTCTTTTCAGTTTCACTGAATCCTTCAAATAAGCTCTCCTCCCATCTCCCTCAGCAGATAGCCTCCCCTTCTTGCTCACAATGGACAACAAAACCTCAGATAGGAACTCCCAGGAACATACCAGCACCTACTTAACGTTTCCTTTTCTCCCTCCTGCTACAATGAAGAGAGTGTCCATCTCTCCTCCTGACACGTTCCCAGGGCCTTGATCTAAACCGGGACCGTTATGAAACGAATCGCCAGTCCAGGTTCGATGCATGATACTGGATGCTTCAGGCTGGTGCACTGGGATGACCCAGAGGGATGGTATGGGGGCGGGGGAGGTTCAGGATGGGAAACGTGTATACCTGTGGCGGATTCATGTTGATGTATGGCAAAACCAATACAATATTGTAAAGTAATTAACCTCCAATTAGAATAAATAAATTTATATTTAAAAGATAAATAAATAAACCGGGACCAGGTCCCAGCCAGCCCGTCAGCACTGGCTCAGGCATTTCAGCTGTGCATTGCCACCGGGCCTTGTGCCTGACAGCACCCTTCACAGCACTTTACTTCCGAGCATCACTACCAAATTCTCAGGCCTGTGCCTTACAGGCTTAACACCTTTTTTTTGTTTGTTTGTTTGTTTAACTGGTGTTTCTCCTACAGAGCAATTCCTGAGAGAATGGGCAGTTGACGGTTTTGAATGAACAGAATATCTACCAGGTATCCACAAATAATGCTGTCCCAAGCCTAGGGCAGTTCATGACAGATGCTAAACCGAAGGCAGAAATAAAAGAAGAAACTGCTCCGTGGGAGAGGGGGGTGGGTAAAGAACAGTGAGAACCGCACGGCTCAGGAGGAAAAGCCTGAGCTGGGGGAAGGTGATGGCCGGCAGGCAGGAGCCAGGCCGAGCTGAGAAGAAGATGATGGACAGGACGGCTGGAGGGATCCTGGTGAGGATGCTCAAAGCCAGGCAGAGCAGCAGATCCTGACTGCTCAGGCTTCGCTCTCCTCCCCTACCTCCACTACATCCCTCTCCTCTCTCATCTCAAAGCAGTCGGGATCTCACCTTTCACAAAGCTGAACAATGGAATGGGAAGAATGCCTGGTACTGTTTCCCAAACCTGCTTATTAGTAAATTCTTTACAATTACCGTGAGGAATTTTTAGAATTTCTCTTTGTTTCATCATCAGCTGTATTTTATTCAACTCTTAAAATCTCTTTTAAAAGTAAACTCAAAAGATGTTTGAATATTACTTCTAAATTTCTAACTAAAAAAGTCCATTCCTTAACTGCTTAGGTAAACCTCAGGTTCACCACTGATTCCTAGTGGTGCATGTTTCAGAGTAAATTCTCAATAAATACTTGGTGAACGGATGACAAGAAAAAGAGGGAGGGAGGGAGGGAGGGAAAAAGGAAAAACTGAATGAAAAAGAAAAATGAAGGAAGAAGGAAAATACAGAAGTCACGTTTGGATATATTTGCCAGTCCTTTGATCACAGAAGATCAGGTCTAGGTGTGAAAAACCCCAGGATGTTAAGTTGATCCCAAGGTATGCAAAAATAAGTAGACCAGGAGCCTCTTCTCTTGCAGTGGCCAACAGCATCTTAAAGCAAACACAGCTGTGACTTTCCTCCCAAGGCCCTCCAATACCACGAGGCTTTCAAGGGGGAGGTCAAGTCAGGCCATATGCTGCAGTCTACGAGAGGGCTGCTCCTGGAGACAGGGCACCCAGAGTTTCAAAGGGAAAACAACTGTCATTGTGGTTCAAAGAGCACCATCACATCAGTTTTCCTGAATGGAAGTCACAGTTCATGACAAAATTACAAACCATGAGAAATAACTCTTAGGCAAAAAACAGTCTTTTGGGATTGGATTGTGTTGATGTAGTCTTTCAAGTTATGGCTGCTACTGCTGCTAAGTCGCTTCAGTCGTGTCCGTCTCTGTGTGACCCCATAGACGGCAGCCCACCGGGCTCCCCCGTCCCTGGGATTCTCCAGGCAAGAACACTGGAGTGGGTTGCCATTTCCTTCTCAATGCAGGAAAGTGAAAGTGAAGTCGCTCAGTCGTGTCCGACTCTTAGTGACCCCATGGACTGCAGCTCACCAGGCTCCTCTGTTCATGGGATTCTCCAGGCAAGAGTACTGGAGTGGGGTGCCACTGCCTTCTCCATTCAAGTTATGGGTATATTTGCAGAGATCAGTGCTACCATTACTGCTGGAACTCATGCTGAAAACTTGTGTAAGACATTCCGTCTCAAGGAGCTATGTTATCCAGGGATTCCATAGTTAAAAGACATTTTCCCACATTTCTTTTAAACTTTGACCTATTATAATTTATCTTTGGTCCCTAAGGAAGAATTATATTTTGTTGTCTGATCACAGGCCAGTGACTGAAGCCATGTTTCACTGCTATAAGAACACAGAGTGGTCCACAGATAATGAAAATACATTGTAGACTTAAAAACCCTATGAATCAAGCTTGTTTCTTCCACAACAAAATGAATGGCAGTTTTTTGTTTCTCAAAAAAATGTAAAATGCTCCACTTTAAAGATGAAAGTGTTAAAGATAATAAGCTCAGAGGCCAACTTCCTTTGTCTTTCTGACAGAATTACAAGTTAGCCAAAGTCTTCCCTCCATTTATCTCACTTCTTTATGGCTATGGAAACACTTAAAAACATTCCCCTCCTAAGCATGAGCCCGGTCTGTATTCAAATGACACCTTCTCAATCAGGTCTACTGTCCACCCAATGCAATCTGAAGCCTGCACTCTGCCCCTTCCCCAGGCTGCCCATATCCCCTGACCTGCTCCACTTTTTCCTTCCTCCATCTGTTCAATAATTTTCTTATTACTAGGTTCACTGTCTTTCTTCTTTCCACTAAAATGTTAGCTCCATGAGGACAGAGATTTTTTTCTGTACAGTTCACTGACATATCCCAGGACCATGAAGAGTATATGGCACAAAATGGGTAAAGAGTAAACATTTGCTGAATTAAATCCTTGTTGAATAGGATAGAAAGAAATAAACCCATGCACCTATGGTGGCTCAGATAATTAAAGAATCTACCTGCAATGCAGGAGACCTGAGTTTGATCCCTGGGTTGGGAAGATCTCCCAGAGAAGGGCATGGCAACCCACTCCAGTATTCTTGCCTGGAGAATTCCATGGATGGAAGAGCCTGGTGGGTTCCAGTCCATGGGGTTGCAAAAGAGTTGGACATGACTGAGCTATTTCAGACCAGATCAGACCTATGGTCAGTTAATCTACGACAAAGGAGGCAAGAATCTACAATGGAGAAAAGATAGTCTTCAATAAACAGTTCTGGGAAAGACGGACAGCTACATAGAAAAGAATGAAATTAGAATATCCTCTAACACCATACACAAAAATGAACTTAAGACAAATTAAAGACCTAAATGTAAGACTGGATACTAAAAATTCCTACAGGAAAACATAGGCAAAACGCTCTTTGATATAAATCACAGCAATATCTTTTTGGCTCTGTCTCCGAGAGGAATGAAAATAAAAACAAAAATAAACAAACGGGACCTAATTAAATGTAAAAGCTTTTGCACAGCAAATAAAGCCAGACAAAATGAAAAGACAACCCACAGAATGGGATAAAATATTTGCAACGATGTATCCAACAAGGGATTGATTTCGGAAATATACAAACAGCTCATATAACTCAATGTAAAAAAAAAAAGAATACAAAAACAAAAAACAATCAAAAAATGGGCAGAAGATCTAAACAGACATTTCTCCAAAAGGCACAAGAAAAGATGCTCAACATTGGTAATTATTAGAGAATGCAAATCAAAACTACAATGAGATTTCACCTCACATGAGTCAGAATGGCCACTATCAGAAAGTGTACAAATAATAAATGCTGGAGAGGATGTGGAAAAAAGGAACCCTCCTACCCTGTTGGGAATGCAAATTGAAGAGCGACCATAAAAAAATAGTACAGAGGATCCTTTAAAAAAAACAAAAACAGAGTTAAAATATGATCTGACCCTGCAGTCCCACTCCTAGCCATATATCTGGACAAAACTCTAATTTGAAAAGATACATACACCCCATCTTTCACAGCAGCACTATTTGCAATAGCCAACACATGGAAGCAGCCTAAACGTACATCAAAAGATGACTAAAGATGTGGTCCATATATACAATGGAGTATTAGTCACAAAGAAGAATGAAACAATGCCATTTGCAGCAACGTGGATAGACCTAGAGGTTAGCATAATAAGCAAGCCACGACAGATATCAAACTTATGGTTACCAAAGGAGAAAGGTGGAGAAGAGATAAATCAGGAGGCTGGGATTAACATATACATCCTATTATGTATGAAACAGATAACCAGTAAGGACCTACTGTTTGGCACAGGGAATTATACTATTTTATACTAACCTCTAAAGGAAGAGAATTTGATAAAAATAGATATATGGGTACATGCATGCTAAGTCACTTCAATCATGTCTGACTCTTTGAGACCACATGGACTCTAGCCTGCCAGGCTCCTCTGTCCATGGATTCTCCAGGCAAGAATACTGGAGTGGGTTGCCATTTCCTCCAACCCAGGAATCAAATCCATGTCTCCCGAGGCTCCTGCACTGGAGGCAGATTTTTACTGCTAAGCCACCGGGGAAGCCCAGATAGATATGTTCAGTTCAGTCACTCTTTGCGAACCCATGGACTGCAGCACGTTAGGCCTCCCTGTCCATCACCAAATCCTGGGGCTTACTCAAACCCATGTCCATCGTGTTGGTGATACCATCCAACCGACTCATCCTCTGTCGTCCCTTTCTCCTCTCACCTTCAATCTTCCCCAGCATCAGGGTCTTTTCTAATGAATCAGCTCTCCGCATCAGGTGGCCAAAGTATTGGAGTTTCAGCTTCACTATCAGTCCTTCCAACAAACATCCAGGACTGATCTTCTTTAGGATGGACTGGATCTCCTTGCAGTCCAAGGGACTCTCAAGAGCCTTCTCTAACACCACAGTTCAAAAGCATCGATTCTTTGGTGCTCACCTTTCTTTTTTTTTATTTTTATTATTGACTTTCTTTATTGACTTCCCTTGTGGCTCAGACAGTAAAGCGTCTGCCTACAATGTGGGAGACCCAGGTTCTAATCCCTGCATCGGGAAGATCTCCTGGAGAAGGCAATGGCAACCCACTGCAGGATTCTTGCCTCCCCTACCCCAAAAAAAAAGGGCTCAAAGAAATATTTGGGCTTCCCTGGTGGCTCAGATGGTAAAGCGTCTACTGCAAAGCAGGAGACCTGGGTTCGATGCCTCGATTGGGAAGATCCCCTGGAGAAGGAAATGGTAACCCACTCCAGTACTCTTGCCTGGAAAGTTCCATGGACTGAGGAGCCTGGTGGGCTACAGTTCATGGGGTCACAAAGAGTCAGACATGACTGAGCGACTTCACTTTCAACTTCACTTCACTTTCTTTATAGTCCAACTCTCACACCCATACACGACCACTGGAGAAACCATAGCTTTGACTAGGAGGACCTTTGTCAGCAAAGTAAAGTCTCTGCTTTTTAATATGATATCCAGGTTGGTCATAACTTTCGCTCCAAGGAGCAAGTGTCTTTTAATTTCATGGCTGCAATCACTATCTGCAGTGATTTTGGAGGCCAAGAAAATAAAGTCTGCCACTGTTTCCACTGTTTCCCCATCTATTTCCCATGAAGTGATGGGACTGGATGCCATGATCTTCATTTTCTGCATGTTGAGCTTTAAGCCAACTTTTTCACTCTCCTCTTTCACTTTCATTAAGAGGCTCTTTAGTAGTTCTTCGCTTTCTGCCATAAGGGTGGTATCATCTGCATATCTGAGGTTACTGATATTTCTCCCGGCAATCTTGATTCCAGCTTGTGCTTCATCCAGCCCAGCATTTCTCATGATGTACTCTGTATATAAGCAGGGTGACAATATACAGCCTGGACACACTTCTTTTCCTATTTGGAACCAGTCTGTTGTTCCATGTCCAGTTCTAACTGTTGCTTCCTACCTGCATATAGGTTTCTCAAGAGGCAGGTCAGGTGGTCTGGGATTCCCATCTCTTGAAGAATTTTCCACAGTTTATTGTGATCCACACAGTCAAAGGCCTTGATATAGTCAATAAAGCAGAAATAGATGTTTTTCTGGAACTCTCTTGCTTTTTCTATGATCCAGCAGATGTTGGCAATTAGATCTCTGGTTCCTCTGCCTTTTCTAAAACCAGCTTGAACATCTGGAAGTTCACGGTTCACATATTGTTGAAGCCTGGCTTGGAGAATTTTGAGCATTCCTTTGCTAGCATGTGAGATGAGTGCAATTGGGTGGTAGTTTGAGCATTCCTTGGCATTGCCTTTCTTTGGGATTGGAATGAAAACTGACCTTTCCCAGTCCTGTGGCCACTCCTAAGTTTTCCAAATTTGCTGACATATTGAGTGCAGCACTTTCACAGCATCATCTTTTGAAAGAACTCAACTGGAATTCCATCACCTCCACTAGCTTTGTTCGTAGTGATGCTTCCTAAGGCCCACTTGACTTCACATTCCAAGATGTCTGGCTCTAGGTGAGTGATCACACCATCATGGTTCTCTAGGTCATGAAGATCTTTTTTTGTATAGTTCTTCTGTATACTGTTGCCACCTCTTCTTAATATCTTCTGCTTCTGTTAGGTCCATACCATTTTTTCCTTTATTGTGCCGACATTTTCATGAAACGTTCCCTTGGCCTCTAATTTTCTTGAAGAGATCTCTAGTCTTTCCCATTCTGTTGTTTTCCTCTATGTCTCTGCACTGATCACTGAGGGAGTCCTTCTTATCTCTCCTTGCTCTTCTTTGGAACTCTGCATTCACATGCTTATATCTTTCCTTTTCTCCTTTGCCTTTAGCATCTCTTCTTTCCTCAGCTATTTGTAAGACCTGCTCAGACAGCCATTTTGTCTTTTTTCTTGGATATATATGTATGAATAACTAAATCACTGTTCTGCATACTTCAAACTAACAGAACTTTGTAAATCAACTGTATGTCAATTAAAAACATCCTTGTTGAAATAAATTGATTCTTCATAAAAATGGACACTGCTCATCATATCACATAACAATGTATTATTGCCCTCATTATATATAGAACAACTGAAAAATTCCTAAAATCCATATGTGATTATACAATTATATAACTAACTCTGTGTATAAGGATATCACAAAAGTCAAATTACCATTTTTCTTTTCACAGTTTACACCTACAGCAGCTCTACATTTATCCAAGATTATCTGACGCTTTTATATGAACTGCTTTTAGAGTGGGGCAAAAACACAGGACTGCAAGAGTCACACAGTCCGACCCACTGTCAGTGCCCATTGGAGGGCAGCCCCATGCCCTGGCTGGTCTGCTTCAAAGTGAGCCAATCATCTTTTGTGAGTTAATTTGATCTGGGCAAACAGACAAAAGCCATCTGGAGGTAAGACCTGCAAATAGGGTTGTAAAAAAGTTAAGAAA
Organism: Nanger dama; assembly: GCA_917880005.1. NCBI lineage: Eukaryota > Metazoa > Chordata > Mammalia > Artiodactyla > Bovidae > Nanger > Nanger dama. The sequence continues at coordinate 101,127,671 of CAKJTW010000001.1, forward strand.
ATTTTAATTTAAAAATGTGTGTGACCAATTTGAAAGCAACTGGAGAAATAAATACATTTATATATTTATTATGCATGAACAGTGAGCTGGAAGGAGAAGAAAGATGATTCTTAATTTATCAAATAAGTAATAAAAACTGATAAATATGAGCTAATAGTCTATCCTTTATTTATAGGAAAATGTGAAATGTAGATGAAATTGTAAGTTTGAAGTATTTAGATAAAAGTTTTTCAAAACTTTTTTAACTATGGAAGAGAAAACAGTATGGAATGTAGCAAACAAGAAATTTAAATCACATTCCCTTGTTAAAGACTATGACATATGTCCATTTACCTCCAGAAGTTCAGTTCTGGATTAAGAAGAGTGAACTCTGAGTAGATGAATTCCATGATATCCACATTCACTAGAGTTTATTATTATGGCTCTTCTGTTTTACCATACCACATGGCTCTTCTGTTCTCTTTCTGTATTTTGCAGACATATTGTTCAAGAACATCAACATGCTCTTATTTTCCCAACGAATAAACATTTCAAAGATTTTAATCTTCTCTTTTTAACATGTCTCAGTTATCCTCCCCCAATACACAGACACACACACACATATCTTCACTTTACAGTGAGATGATATGAAAAGAAACACTGGAGGGAGAGTAAAGTGAAGCCTAAGCTAACCTTATGAAAGTTTTTAAGCAGCTGTTATCCTAGTTGGCACAATTTGGCTCCTCGCTTGTCAGCTCCTTCTTAAATTTCCTTGGAACTTGTTTAGTACCAAATGCAGCATTTCTGCATAAAGTAGGTGTTCAGTAAGTGTTTGAGCATAGAAACTCTTGTCACCTCCAAACTGGCACCTGCCATCAACCTCTACAAGAATAAAATCATGCTGCTGCGGCTGCTGACTTCAACACCCCTGGAAAGGAGTCCAGGGTGGAGAGCAGAAAGGAGGAGCTCTGTGCTCTGGGAAAAGCCAGCAGAACAGGTCCTCAGATAGGTGTTTTCAGGAGCCATGAGCTCAATTCTTATATCTCCTCATCTCTAGAAGAGCACTCAAATTCTCCATGGTGACGACTGCTCCACATGACTAGCAGACACCCTCACTAGACTAGGAGACACCCATATTAGACCAGCAGACACCCTCACTAGGCCAGCGGACACCCTCACATGGCCAGCGGATACCCTCACATGGCCAGCAGACACCATTACTAGACCAGTGGACACCTTCCCTCAACCAGCAGGCACCTTCCCTCAACCAGTGGACACTTTCCCTAGACTAGTAGACACCTTCACGGGTCCAGCAGACACCTTCACATGACCAGCAGACACCGTCACTAGACCAACAGACACCTTCACATGACCAGCAGACACCTTCACTGGACCAGCAGACACCTTCACTGGACCAACAGACACCTTCACATGACCAGCAGACACCTTCACATGACCAGCAGACACCTTCACATGACCAGCAGACATCATCACTACACCAGCAGACACCGTCACTACACCAGCGGACACCCTCACTACACCAGTGAACACCCTCACTACACCAGCAGACACCTTCACATGACCAGCAGACACCTTCTTCACAAAAACCTGTGCTTGATTCATGTACTCCCCCTTCACCAAAATCAGATAAATACTGGCCTTCCTCCCATCTCTTTGAAGCAGTTTCTCAGTGGTATATGAAATGCTCTCTCCCAGGCTATGGTCTTTATTTTGCCCCCAAACAAAACAACTCATAATTCTCATATTGTGCTTTTTTTTTTTCAAGTCAGCAAACTCTTCAAATTACCTGGTCTCAAAATTCCAATTTATTTCTATACACAAATGATACCATGTCATGAAACTATCAAATTATTTATTTGGTGTAAAAATTCTCAGAACTGTTTTAGGTCTTGGGAAATGAAACAGTGAGAAAAATTACAGGTGGTCCCTACCCTCATGGAATCTAATGGGAGAAAAACAAGAGTCAAAAACATAGATACACAACTGCAAACTGTGATACACATTACTAGAGCTCCAGGGAGTAAAATGTGGGGAATTCTCGAAAGCTCTCCTGAGGAGGTGACCCTGAACTGAAATTTAAAAGGTGAACAGGAATTAACTAGGCTAAAAGGGCAGGATAGTGTGGAAGAGGTTGTGGGAAAATTATTCCAGCAAGTGCCCATGAAGCACCTTATGAAAAAAACAAAAGCTAAAGACATTTTTATATAATTATAACGGTGGGTGTTCTTCATTTTAATAGTAAAAAATAGAAAACAGCAATATAATATCAAATGACAGACACCATGAAACATTTCTTTTCAAAAATGTAAAGGAGCAGCTCTTTCCTTCTTACATGAACACAAATTGTGGCATCCATGTCAGTTTGCTCCGTCTTACTTGAGACAGGTATTAGAAACACTGGACGGGTTTGATTGTATCTCTTGGATGTGTACACTGCAGGTGAATGTAAGCTACCGCAGTTTTTATACTTCTCTTCCTTGCACACAGTAGACACCCCAAACCGATGAATGTTGGATTAAATGAAATTTTCCAAAGAAGAATTTAATACTGTACAGCAAACAGTGGTAACCAATGATAAAGATATTCATTTCTCATACCAGCTTATTTTTAAGTTAAGTGTTAAGTGGTGCTATAATTTTATGAGAAAAGTAAGGGTTAAAAATGTTATGGAAAATTTTTCACCATCAGTTTGTGCACCCAACTTCCTTTGACAGCCAAGCTCCTGTCTGTACCCCATCGCCCATATGATGCTCAGCTCCTGCCAGAGAATCACTCCCGATCACTCAGGCACCAGACAAGCTCAGGAGTCATTTTCAAATATTCCATGAAACAATTCCAAACTACAGGTTTGCACACAGGCTTTCTTTTTCTTCCTTTCTTAAAAACAGGACTTTTTTTTTTTTTTTTAGCCTTTTATTCGCGAGAACTTGTGGCTCAGGAAACTTTCAAATAAAAATCTTTAAATTTTTACTTTCTCATACTTTACCACTGAGAGGACACATCAACTATGAAAACTTCAAGTCCCAGTATTATCTAAATACCTACAAAACATAACTGGAGTTAGAAATCATCAAGCAGGGTACACAAATGTATTTCAATTATTCTAAAATCCCATCAAAGCTTCCAACTTATCATGACATAATGCTAAGAAGTCACTGTTAGTAAGACATACTCCTATTTTAGAAATGCTAAAATGTGAGAAAATGCAGGCCTTAGAATTGACAGTGATAGTGATAAATGATAAAATGATACAAATGATAGTGAGAGGCTCTAAAATACTTCCTCAGCTGTGGCGGCTCTCTGTGGATGCCCAGTGTTCCACACCCAGGGAGCCTGGTCTTGGACACTGTACATATGAAGGGAACATTTCACGCAAAGATGGGCACAATCAAGAAACAGAAACAGGATGGACCCAGGAGAAGCAGAAGAGATTAAGAAGAGGCGGCAAGAATACATGGAACTGTACAAAAAAGGTCTCAATGACCCAGATAACCACCATGGTGAGACCAGTCACCTAGAAGCAGACATCCTGGAGTGTGAAGTCAAGTGGGCCTTACTATGAACAAAGGCAGTGGGGGTGATGGAATTCCAGCTGGGCCATTTCAAATATTAAAAGATGATGCTGTGAAAGTGCTGCACTCAATATGCCAGCAAATTTGGAAACCTCAGCAGTGGCCACAGGACTGGAAAAGGTCAGTTTTCATCCCAATCCTAAAGAAGGGCAATGCCAAAGAATGTTCAAACTATCACACAATTGCACTCACTTCACAGGCTATCAAAGTAATGCTCAAAATCCTTCAAGCTAGGCTTCAATAGTACATGAAATGAGAATTTCCAGATGTATAAGCTGGATTTAGAAAAGGCACAGGAACCAGAGATCAAATTGCCAACATTTGCTGGATCATAGAAAATGCAAGGGAATTCCAAAAGAACATCTACTTCTGCTTCATAGACTACACTAAAGCCTTTGACTGTGTGGATCACAACAAACTGGAAAATTCTTAAAGAGACTGGAATACCCGACCACACTACCTGCCTCCTGAGAAATCTGTACGTAGGTCAAGAAGCAAAAGAGTCAGACATGAAACAACTGGTTCCAAATCGGGAAAGGAGTAAATCAAGGCTGTATCCTGTCACCCTGCTTATTTAATTTATATGCAGAGTATATCATGTGAAATGTCAGGCTGGATGAAGCATAAGCTGGAATCAAGATTGCTGGGGAAAATATCAATAACCTCAGATATGCAGATGATACCACCTTAATGGCAGAAAGTGAAGAGGAACTGAAGAGCCTCTTGATGAAGGTTAAAGAGGAGAGTGAAAAAGTTGGCTTAAAACTCAACATTCAAAAACCTAAGATCATGACATCTGGTCCCATCACTTCATGGCAAATAGATGGAGAAACAATGGAAACAGTGGCTGACTTTTATTTTCTTGGGCTCCAAAATCACTGTGGGCAGACTGCAGGTATGAAATTAAAAGATGCTTGCTCCTGGGAAGAAAAGTTATGATGAACTTAGACAGTGTATTAAAAAGCAGAGACGTTACTTTGCCAACAAAGTGCCTTATAGTCAAAGCTATGGTTTTTCTAGTAGTTACTGATGTGAGAGCTGGACCGTAAAGAAACTGAGTGCCAAAGAACTGATGCTTTCAAATTGTGGTGCTGGAGAAGACTCTTGAGAGTCACTTGGACAGCAAGGAGATCAAACCAGTCAATCTTAAAGGAAATCAACCCTGAATATCCACTGGAAGGACTGATGCTGAAGCTGAAGTTCCAATACTTTGCCATCTGATGCAAAGAGCAGACTCATTGGAAAAGACCCTGATGCTGGGAAAGATTGAGAGTGAAAGGAAAAGGGGGCAACAGATGTTGGATGACATCATCGACTCATGTCCATCATCATGGACATGAGTTTGAGCAAACTCCCGGAGACAGTGAAGGACAGGGAAGCCCAGTGTGGTGCAATCCATGGGGCTGCAGAACATCAAACACAATTGAGTGACTCAACAACCGCAACACTCAGTTCTCAGGCACCAAAGGTCATAAAGCTCACTTATGGATTCACTGAAAATCAAACCAAGGAAGAACGCTTTCTTTTCTTCTTGTTTCTCCCAACATAATTCTCCATTTAATAAGAGAAATATTTATATGAATAATTTCAAGACTGAAAAAATAAGGTTGGTGTATTTAACTTTCTAAACTGTAACCTAAAATAGGATTCCAACCACCTTTGCCCTGACAAATGTGACAGCTCTGTGTGTCTGCTGTGACCCCATTCTAAAAAGGGATAACATTCTCCAGCTGCCAAGCTTTTTTCATAGTACTTTCTCATAGCAGTATACAAACAGCGGCCAAAATCCTTAAGGGATAAGATTCAGTTTCTAAAGTAACTTTATACATTAAATATTTTAAATCTTATGTTCATAATTCTATTTCTACATGAGTACATACAATCTGTGTTTCCAAGTTCTTATGTTAATACTTCTAAAATACTGCATTAAAGCAAACAATTTAAGATTATAATACACATGTTAAAAATAGATTCAGGCTTTTGAAGCTTTCATTTTAAAATAATTTAAGATATAAGTCTTTAAGTTCCTTAAAGGACACAGTCTTATGCAGTAATCAGTTTCACTTCAGAGCATATTTATCACTAAAGCTAGCTAAATCGGCGTTAGATATAAAAACACATAGTTTCACAATCTTCATGTACTTTTTAAGTAAATAATATACTATAGGATTTTTATACTAAAAGCATAATATTAATGAAACCCCCTTTGGGTTGGGTTGTGCAAAATGCTCACATGAATTTCTAATAACATACAGGATGTGTGACAAGTACATGGTAATCCATGCTGAAAACCTAAGAAAGAGTGGAAAAGGAAGGTAGACATTAGCCTTCGAGATTTACAGAACATCAGAACCAGGCTTCCCTTCCTAGGAATGGAAGCTTAAGGTCACAATACAAGGCACAGCACAGGCCTGCACTTCTGCTTCCTGGCCCAGTGTTCCACATAATGCTTACCATCTCCTGTGCTTTGGAGAAAGTAGTCTGTTTTTTAACATGGTTTCTCAAATACCTTTCTATGATCAAAAACTCTTCCTAGGACTTCCCCAGTGGGAGAAGTTAAGAATCCCCCTGCCAACGCAGGGGCCACGGGTTTGATCCCTGGTCCGGGGAGATTCCACATGCCACGGAGCAACTGAGCCTGTGGCCCACAACCGCTACGCCTGTGCTCCGGAGCCTGGGAGCTCCAACTAGTGAGCCTGCATGCTGCAGCTAACAAGGCTCGTGGTGCACCAACAGCCCGCGCTGGGCAACAAGAGAAGCCCCAGCAGTGAGCAGCCTGTGCACTGGAAGCAGAGCAGACCCCGCCGCCACAGCTAGAGAAAGAGACCCGGCACACCCACACCCTAAGAAAAATATTAATTATTAAAACAGTCTCCCTACTTACTTTTCTGGTCTGCTCTTTAAAATGAAATATAACCTTTCTCATTAGTATGACAGAATAGACTGCTATCACATTCATAGGTGATAGACTGCATCAATAATTTCTGAAATGATTTTTTTTTTCTGTATTCACAGTTTGTTAGAAGCCTTACATAGCTAGAGAACTCAGCGACTGTTGGGCAGTTTGGTCTGTCTTTGCCTTTGAAATGTCAGTCCAGCCCTCAGGAGAATGCATCTGTTCGGCCAGGCCCTCCTCAGTACGCCCAGCCCACTGCCGCAGTCCAGATGGTCTCTGCCATCAAGGAGCAGTAAGCAGTAAGGCGAACTAAAAAGACTTCAGGAAAAGAGGTTTAAGGTGGACATGTCAAGCTAACCCACAAGCCTGCAGGAGCAAGAGACCTCTGCTAACAAGAAAAAGGAATGCTATGTTATGTGTTTAGTAAATAAAACCTCAGTAAGCCAGATATTGCTGAAAGAACTTGGACTTTGATTTCGGAACCTTGATTTCCACAGCATTACTTATTAGCAATGATTTTACTGTATGATTTTAATTGCCCCATAACCTGTAGAACTTCTTCATCTACAAAACTCAGATAACACCTTTTTCACAAGCTGCTGGCTTCCTTTTAAAAAGCTGACACACAAACTATGACAGTGAAGCAGTTTCTTCCCTTTGATGGATTAAACAGCAGTGGAAACTCTGCCCAAACCCTGCCAACTCAGGCCAGCAAGACTGGCTGAGGCTAGTGCATGACCAAGCAGTGTCTTCTGTAGGTGACGGATGTGGATGTAATGTGCTGGTGTTCATTTATTCTCTGACAGTCTTTCCCTTTTTTGCTAGCCCCATTTTTCAGTTCACTGACATCCAACCCTTTTTCTTTCCATCGGCATATTCTTCATATCCACTAAATCTATCAGACTATGAACAATCATGAAGAAAAATAATTTAAACTATTTAATAACAGTACAAACTTCCTTATCGATTAAGTCATACTCAGTTCAGTTCAGTTCAGTTCAGTTCACTCAGTTGTGTTTGACTCTTTGCGACCCCATTGACGGCAGCACATCAGGCCTCCCTGTCCATCACCACCTCCCAGAGTTTACCCAGACTCATGCCCATCACGCTGGTGATGTCATCCAACCAATTAATCCTCTGTCAGCCCCTTCTCCTCCTGCCCTCAATCTTTCCCAGCATCAGGGTCTTTTCAAATGAGTCAGCTCTTCGCATCAGGTGGCAAAGTACTGGAGTTTTAGTTTCAGCATCAGTCCTTCCAATGAATATTCAGGACTGATCTCCTTTAGGATGGACTGGCTGGATCTCCTTGCAGTCCAAGGGACTCTCAAGAGTTTTCTCCAACACCACAGTTCAAATGCATCAATTCTTTGGTGCTCAGCTTTATAGTCCAACTCTCACATCCATATATGACTACTGGAAAGACCATAGTTTGACTAGACGGACCTTTGTCAGCAAAGTAATGTCTCTGCTTTTTAATATGCTGTCTAGGCTGGTCATAGCTTTTCTTCCAATGAGGAAGCGTCTTTTAATTTCACGGCTGCAGTCACCATCTGCAGTGATTTTGGAGCCTAGGAAAATAAAGTCTCTCACCTTTTCAATTGTTTCCCCATCTATTTGCCATAAAGTGATGGGACCAGATGCCATGATCTTAGTTTTCTGAATGTTGAGTTTTAAGCCAACGTTTTCACTCTCCTCTTTCACTTTCAGCAAGAGGCTCTTTAGTTCCTCTTTGGTCCTGAGGGTGGTGTCATCTGCATATCTAAGGTTATTGATATTTCTCCCAGCAATCTTGATTCCAGCTTGTGCTTCATCCAGCCCAGCATTTCTCATGATGTACTCGGCATAGAAGTTAAATAAGCAGGGTGACAATATACAGCCTTGACGTACTCCTTTTCCTATTTGGAACCAGTCTGTTGTTCCATGTCCAGTTCTAACTGTTGCTTCCTGACCTGCATACAGATTTCTCAGGAGGCAGGTCAGGTGGTCTAGTATTCCCATCTCTTTCAGAATTTTCCACAGTTTATTGTGATCCACACAGTCAAAGGCTTTGACATAGTCAATAAAGCAGAAATAGATGTTTTTCTGGAACTCTCTTGCTTTTTCCATGATCCAGTGGATGTTGGCAATTTGATCTCTGGTTCCTCTGCCTTTTCTCAACGTGGCTTGAACATCTGGAAGTTCACAGTTCATGTACTGTTGAAGCCTGGCTTGGAGAATTTCGAGCATTACTTTACTAGTGTGTGCTGCTACTGCTGCTAGGTCGCTTCAGTCGTGTCTGACTCTATGCAACCCCCAGAAATGGCAGCCCACCAGGCTCCCTCGTCCCTGGGATTCTCCAGGCAAGAGTACTGGAGTGGGTTGCCATTTCCTTCTCCAATTTACTAGCGTGTGAGATGAGTGCAATTGTATGGTAGTTTGAACATTCTTTGGCATTGCCTTTCTTTGGGACTGGAATGAAAACTGACCTTTTCCAGGCCTGTGGCCACTGCTGAGGTTTCCAACTTTGCTGGCATATTGAGTGCAGGACTTTCACAGCATTAAGTCATAACTAAGGTACAATTTCCCTGAACCTAAACTCCAAAGAATAAGATTATTCCCACTTTTTCACACTGTACAAAAAATAGTTATGTCCCAGATTTTCTACCTGTTTTAGACAAGAATAACTGGTCTTGTTTTCCCATTTCCCTAAAAAGTCCAGCTAAGTTCCTACAGAGTTAATAGTTGATTATAAATCAAGTGAAGTTTAAAGTCTTGGATAAGGGAGGGGCTTCGGCATTGGGAGATTGTGTTCACCTATGGCTGATTCGTGTCAATGTATGGCAAAACAAATACAGTATTGTAATTTTAAATAAATAAATAAATAAATTTAAAAAAAAATAAAATAAAACCAAAAAAAAAAATAAATAAAGTCTTGGATAAAAAAGTATCTGATTAAATCAATAAGAAAGGAAATTACTTTGACTATCATATCCATTTCTAATCTAAGAAAATTGCACAGATACTCCTGAATCTATTCCCAAATGGAGTAAAAGCTTCTGCCATCTGTTTTATAGGTGAAATTACTTAGTTTCATGTATAATTAAATGACGTACATACTTGCACAAAATGCAAAAGTTCCTGTTTTAAAGAAAATGAAGAACTAAGTATAATTTTTGCCAGAAATCTACCATTTCTACCTTAGTTCTTAAAAACAACATCAAAAATAAATTCACAGGTTACTAAGCAAATAGCCTACAAGATAACTGATTACTTTTGCTGAATAAATACCTCATATCTAATTATATTAAACATAGTAATGGGTTTCACTTAAAACAAATACCAAAAAAGTTAAAATTTATGGTAAGGAACATGAAATATTAAACAAAGATGACACAGATATGTCCTTGGAAATAGCGTACATCTCCAAAGCAAATGGTCACAGGGAACATTCTCGAGTAGTAACCACTTGGGTTAGGTTTATTTTTATAGTCCGTTGCTACCACAATGACATGCTTTAAAGGTTCTGTCAAACAACAGAACTGACTTAAAAAAAAAAGCTATACTAAATAAATCCTTGTGATAGTTGCCAAATCAGGGTATCTTGAAGGATATCTTTTTTTTAATTGCAGCAATAGTGGAAATATTAGATAAGGAATAAAATCCTAAATTTTTACTATACCTAAAAATAAACAAGTCATTTATTCTAAAGGAAAAGAAATTAGGATGTGATTCAGAAGAAGGATAAAAGTATTCATGCAATCCATTTTCCTTTAAGAAACAAACTTTAAAACTTATTTCCTTGATTACAGGTTATAAATATAAAATATCAGGAATTCCCTGGTGGTCCAGTGGCTAAGACCCTATGCTCCCAATGGAGGCGGTCCAGGTTCGATCCCTGGTCAGGGAACTAGATCCCACATGCCACAACTAAGATCTGGTGTAGCCAAGTAAATATGTTTTAAAAATCAGCATACCCTTATTCTCTATTATTAACTATACCTGTTTAGTTTGGGGCTTCTGACATGAACTGAATAAATGATAGTGTCACTTATGAATATGTGGAAGAATGAACAGGTTTAGAGTGCAGAGATCAGAAATTCACTTCTGAACATGTTAAGTTTGAGGGTTCTAAGAGGTACCCTAGGAGAGATTCTAGAAAGGCATTTGGGTATGTGAAGGTGGGGCCACAGATGCAGGAATGAATGAATGAGAGCAATAGTACACTGACTTAGAGTTAAGGACCTGGCTTCTGACCACCTGGCTTGGAATCCCAGCTTTGTTACTTAGTAGCCACTGGTCTTAGGTAACATTTATTAGCTACTGGTCTTAAGAGTTATCTAACTCTTAAGTGCCTCAGTTTCCTTATACCAAAAATGGAACAATAAGTAGGCTGATATGAGAACTAACTAAATGAACATGTATTTTAAAACTTCTAACTGTGTTCACTAAGTGCTTTGTAAGCTATGACTATTATTATTCTCATCAGTAACTGTTACAGATGATACTTAGTCTTTAGGGGGATACAGAGTCTAAAAGAAAAAGAGGAGACCCCAGGTTATTTTCAAATATCTTTTGATACTGATTTTTAACAGAATTCCAGAGTGATAAGAGAACAGACTCTGCATGATTTCAATACCTTTAGACCAAGAAACTTTTGCACTTGCTTTATATCCCTAGATACACTCCAGTATCTCCCAGTTTATCCTACTGCTGTGTGAAAACTGTATGTCTTAATTATGATGAACTGCTTCATGGTGCTTTTCAGGTCTACTAAATCCACTTTTCTATATATTCATTCTATTAATTTTTGAGAGTTTGATATTGAAATTCCAACTAAAAATCTTAATTTATCTACTTAAAAAATAATTGCAATATATAGTGGAACTATATGTAACTGTTGTGTATTTTCCAAGTCTCCTATAAATGTGTTATCATATTTTCATACTTTAAAAATAAAAAAGAAAGAGGGAAAAAAAAAAGAGGAAACCCCAAACTCAAGCCTTAATGAGCCCCAGGATTAGAAGTTAGGATGATAATAGGTGGATCTAAAATACTCTCTCCCTGTGAGGTCGGAAAAGATACACCAGGAGGGCGTCATGGAGACCACAAGAGGGAAGGCTGCCAAGAAGGCCTAAATCCTTGGTGACCCAGACTTTCGTCCAGCCCGTGGTGGAGTGGAATGGTGATAGTATGCTACACTGTCACTTACACATTTATTTTTAAAGGATGGATATTGATATGCTGGTATACGCGTACTTATTTCTAGAAGGAATCACAAAGAATGAGTAAAAATTATAAGAGTGGGGTGGAAGGGTAGGAAGGAACCTTTATCACTGTATACCATTTTCATCTTTTGAATGTTTGTATGTTAAACCTATTTAAAAGTAACTGATTCATTAAAAAGCAAAAAATACTACTATTGTTATAGACACATATATATGAAGTCAAATATATAAAATCCACATGTATAGGAAGGATACACACCAAAATTCATTAGTGTTTGTGCCTAGAGTGGAGGGAAGAAGAGCTATCCTATGAAGTTTTAATTCTTAGAAAATTATCTTAGTCAAATATTACTAAACGTTAACATCTGTTAATGATGTTGGCATGTACACTGACATATGATTCACTAACACTTTAAATTTTGTTCAAAAGGTCGAGATTAAAATTTAAGAAATCTCTCTCACAGATACTACTACACAGCAGTCAGAACTGCTAGAATTAAAAAGACAATACCAAAGGTTGGAGAGAATGCAGAGCATACTGGAACTCTGATGCCGCATTGCAAAGACTACAAAATCATATAACCACTTTGGAAAATGGTCTGGCAGGTTCTTATAAACCTAAACAAACATGTATCCCCATCAGCCAGCAATCTACTCACAGGTATTAATCCAAGAGAAATGAATACGTGTCCACAGAAACACTTGTAGCAGAATATTTATAGATGCCGCTTTATTCACAAAAGCCAAAAAGCAGAAAAAGCCAGACGTCCATCACTAAGAGAGTAAACTGATGGGGTTTCCTAGGTGGCATAGTGGTAAAGACTTCACCTGCAATGCAGGAGACTCAGGAGTTGTGGGTTCGATCCCTGGGTTAGGAAGATCCCCTGGAGAAGGAAATGGCAATCTATTCCAGTATTCTTGATGCGAAATCCCATGGACAGAGGAGCCTGGTGGCTACAGTCCATGGGGTCACAATGAGTTGGACATGACTGAGCAACTAACACTTCCACTTAGGAGCATTATATTAAATTTCTGGGACCATCACAAAAGACACATCCCTAAAATAAGCAAATACTGAATGTACTTCTCAATTTATGAGACCATAATTGCATGTAAGACTGGCTTCCAGTCTTCCAGTGCCTCTTCTATGCCCAACTCTAACCCAGTTCACTGTGCTCTCAGTTGAGATGGTGGCATTCTGTTGCACCCATAAAAAGACTGAGTGGACATCTCAAGGGGGCCGGAAGCCACTGTGCACGCAGACACTGCCTCTCTTCCTCCTCCTTCCTTCTCTGAGGGGTCAGCAGCCCCCTACTCTTTCTCAGGTCACTTTACCCCCCATCCCAGCTGGCGTGACAGGCCCAAGAAACAGTACAGATTTGTTCTCTCTTAGAGAGGCTCTGGAGAAGGCAATGGCACCCCACTCCAGTACTCTTGCCTGGAAAATCCCACGGACGGAGGAGCCTGGAAGGCTGCAGTCCATGGGGTCACTAAGAGTCAGACATGACTGAGAGACTTCACTTTCACTTTTCACTTGCATGCATTGGAGAAGGAAATGGCAACCCACTCCAGTGTTCTTGCCTGGAGAATCCCAGGGACAAGGGAGCCTGGTGGGCTGCCATCTGTGGGGTCGCACAGAGTCAGGCACGACTGAGCGACTTAGCAGCAGCAGAGAGGCTTTACTTCTCGCTCAGGTGCTACTTGGTAAGCATCAGGTCAGCGATCTCAAAGGATCAGAGCCAAGGTCAGGTTTAACTTGGGAAAAGCGTCTATGCTTCAGCTTTTAGCGAGCAAATAGAATCCAGAGCTCAGCCTAATTTACTGGACCACCGCGAGGTTACGGTCACAGCTCCAGCCTGAGTAAGGCTTCCCTTCAGCCCCCACGTGACCAGCTTAGCTATAGGACCTCATGCCTGTCTCCATGTGCACGTGGGCATCCACCACTCAGGGGCAACAAAAGGAGGAACGGCAGCTACAGAGAGTGGACGTCCTAATCCCAGGACCCGCTAACAGCATCCTAATATCAGAGATCTTAAATACACACCACTTATCTTTGTCGCCACTTAACAATAAACTAGGGGCTTCCCAGGTGGCTCAATGGTAAAGAATCCACCTGCCAATGCAGGAGACATGGGTTCGATCCCTGGGTCAGGAAGATCCCCTGGAGGAGGAAATGGCAAACCACTCCAGTATTCTGGTCTGGAACACTCCATGAGAGGAGCCTGGTGGGCTACAGGCATGGGGTAGCAAAGAGTCAGACATGACTGAAGCAACCGAGCATAGCATACAGCATAGCAACTATAAATTGGGAACACCCTTCTCAGCTGACAGATACAACTGATCTACCTTATGCTTTCTAATCCTGCTGAGTTCAGACAGGGGATGATGAGCATCCTGGCCCAGAGATTACCAAAGCAGATGTAAGGACCTCAGCCTGCATTATCTTCCTTTTACCAGAGCACCTCGGAGCTGCAGTACTGAGCTAGGGCAGAAAGACTTGACAAGAGGTTTGGGTATCTGTCACTCTCTGACAGCCCGTATTTCCTGTATATGTGCATTGCTGCTGTTGTTGCTGTTGAGCCACCAGTTGTGTCTGACTCTTTGCAATCCCGTGGACTGAGCATGCCAGGCTTCTCTGTCCCTCACCATCTCCCGAAGTTTGCCCAAGTTCACGTCCATCGCATCAGTGATGCCTTCAGGCCATCTCACTCTCTGACGCCCTCTTCTCCTTCTGTCCTCCATCTTTCCCAGCATCAGGGACTTTTCCAATGACACAAACCAGGGGCTTCCCTGGTAGCTCAGCTGGTAAAGAATCTGCCTGCAATGCAGGAGACCTGGGCTCAATCCCTGGGTTGGGAAGATCCCCTGGAGAAGGGAACGGCTGGCTACCCACTCCAGTATTCTTCCCTGGAGAATTCCATGGACAGAGGAGTCTGGCAGGCTACAGTTCCTGTACATTGTTACAACAGGCCAAAAGAGACCCAGCCCATCTGTGTTTGGAATACAAGATGCCAAAGAAACACAGTTTACCAGATTGTTTTCTCTTTCTTCTTACTTTTAAAAAATTGGAGTTTAGTTGCCTCATAATGTTGTGTTAGTTTCTGTGGTGAGCCAAGTGAGCCAGCTATATATATATATGTGTGTGTGTGTGTATATATACACACATAGAGCCTCGGTTGGGTTTTCTTCCCATTTAAGTCACCATAGAGCATTACGCAGAGTTTTCTGTGCTATACGATTGGTTTACTTAATGAATTGAATGGACTACATGTTTTTCACGCTCCAGTTTTCTGTTTATGATACAGAAAAATATACAGGAAAATAATGACAAAAGAGGAATTTTAGAGTTATTAAATTACTGAATTGCTATTTTCATCACTTACCTCATTTGAAGGGATCGTGGCAAAGGGCTTGATGATGGCAGCTAATGGGATCTGAGCTTGCTTGGCCATATCTGACGTGCAGGGAAAACAGTACGTGGTGCAGCGGATGTACCGAGGACTGGCATTGCCTGAAACGGTCAATGATGCAGACTCAAAATCTGCCCCGTATGTAAATATTTATAAAGGCACGTCTAGGTAATGCATTGCCTTATTTGTAAAGCTTCATGATTTCTAAAAATAAAAAGGAGCACTGTATAATTTTATGATCTACACTCCAGGCACACTATAGTTTCTTGTAAAATAAGTCACTAAATACTGCTGCAAAAATGTAAAAGATTTTAAATTATTGTTTTCCATAAGCAGGGTATTAACACAGCCACTCAGATTTGAGAAGTATTTAGATTCAATGGGAAAAGTAAAGCAAAGACACAAAACATAAGAATAAAATTTCTTCTTCATCCTCTATCAATACATCTGTTATGAGAAAGGTAAGCATTTGTATACCATTTCCTATCAGCTAGTTATACTATGTCAAATAGAATTCTGTTTGACCATGTTCTCCTCCTTAACTTGTAATTCAATTTAGAAATTAAAATTCTATTTATAACAGAAAAAATCTTAAAAACACCCAAATCTATTTTTAAAACACACCAAGTTTCCTGACCAAGTATTTTTTCCATAGCATGCATGAGTATTAGAACAATACCCATGGGAATGGCACTGATGAACTTATTTGCAGGGCAGGAACAGAGACACACAGAGAACGGACTTGCGGGCCCAGTGAGGGAAGGAGAGAGAGGAGCAAATTTAGAGCGTAACACAGGGATACATGCAGCACTACGCACGAAACAGATAGCCAGTGGGAAGCTGCCGCATAACACAGGGAGCTCCCCCAGTGCTCTGTGAAAACCTAGGGGCTGGGATGGGAGAGTGGGAGGAAGGCTCCAGAGGGAGGGGATATATGTATACTTGCGGCAGCAACCAACACAGCACTGTAAGGCAATTATCCTCCAATTAAACTTAAAAGCCCAATATCCATGGCATGAATATTTCTAAATCACTAGAATAACTTATCTAAAATAAACTTAACAATTAAATCATAATACATTTTGGCAAAAGAACGTAATTATCAAAAAGTGTGTATTGACTGTCTGCTAATTTTAGATACTCTCCTAGGTGCTTCCTTGTAGAGTTTATGTTCTTGCAGAGGACACAGACAATAACAGACCTAAAAAACCCAATAAAGTACACAGGACCTTAGACGATGACAACGTTATGGGGAAAAAAGCACCTCTGGGGGCGGGGTGCCACAGTGGGAAAAGACTGCAATTTTAAACAGTTACAGAATTGGTCTTCAAAGGCATCACTGGAGCAAAGGCTCCAAAGTGGGAAGGGATTTGCCCGCAGGCGTCTGGGGACAGCGCGAGCCTGGGCTAGCAGAGGAACGTCAGGAGGCCGCTGAGACTGGGATGAGGCTCCTGGGGCAGCAGGGGAGGAACTCAGAGACGTCACAGAGACCAAATCAGCTCGATGCAGGTGACTCCGAAGTTTACGGCCTGAGGAATCAGAAGCATGAAGTTGCCACGAACTGACCAGAGAAAGACTCCGGGAGGGAAGTGGTTTTTTTGAGCTCCTGGGTGAAAACTGGGAATCTGGCTCCGGGCATGTCCATCTGGGAAATCTATTAGGTGATCAAGCAGGACGCGGAGTAAACAATCAGACACACAAGGTCTCAGCGCTGGGATGAAAGCTGAGATGGAGAAACACATTTGGGAGTTCTGGGCGTATAAACAGTATTCGAAGCCAGAAAACTAGATTACAAACCACAAAGTGCCAGAGAAGAGCGGAGTGAGGGCCGAGCCCTGAGTCCTCTGACACAAAGAAGCCAGGAGACAAGGAGAGACCAGCAGAAGGGCCAAGAAGTGCAAAAACGAGGGAGTCTGGGGGTGCTGGAGGTGAAGACAGTACACCGAGGAAGAGGCAGGACCGCCTGTGCAGGTGCTGATGCCAGGTCAGCATGACGGCGGGCTGGAGGGGGCTGGAGAGCCGGGAGAGACTTTCGGTGGGACAGTGGGGTGAGGAGCAGGAGGAGGGTAGGGAGGCTGTGCACAGTGAGTTCAGGAGAAAGAGGCAGGTGCTGAAATACGCAATCATCCTTTCAAGGTTTGTAATATAGTTACTTTAATTGGCAGATGATTACTTTACAATTCTGTGATGATCTCTGCCACACATCAATACGAGTCGGCCACAGGTATCCCTGTGCCCCCGCCTCCCCCACCACCACGCCCCCAGGCTGCAGAAGGCACGAGCCTGCGTGCCCTCCATCACACAGCAAAGCTGCACTGCTTATCCATTTCACATGCGGCAATATGTGTGTTTGAACGCTATGCTCTCAAATCATCCCACCCTCTCCTCCCACTGCCTCCAAAGAACTGTTCTGCACGTCTCTGCCTCCTCTGCTTCCCCGCACGGAGGATCACCCAAGAGCAAAGAAAGGGGAGTTGGTAAAGGAGGTGGATCGAGAAAACACTGTTTAAGATAGGAAAAGGCTTTGTAAAAGACGGGAATCATTATGTATAAAGAGAAATGTTAAAGACGTAAGAGAGAGGGGGGAGACTTAGGGTAGCAGTGCACTTGAGTGGCACACAGTAGGGGATTTCAACTGCAGCACATTTGTGGCCAAGAGTCGGAAGGCAGAGCACAAGGACATATGATGAAGGGGGGCTGATGTGATGGTGAGACTCCACGGAAGTTCTCTGGTTGTGTCCTCTTCTCAGAAAGGAGGAGGTAAGAGCCAGCTGAAAGAAAGATGAGCGGTCACTCTGCCGGGTCTGCAACGTCTCATCCCTTCTTTGGCCTTTCTCTAGCCACACCTCACTGCACAGGTGGGCTGGGAATGAGGGGAAGGCTGGACCCGAGAAGCTGAGCTTCCTTTCATATTTAATCTATTATTTACACATTTTACATTTTGGGGGACCAGATAGAAATCTGGATTTTTACATAAAAATTTTTATTTTTATATAATGGCAACTAATTCAAACACAAATAAATTATTCTGTATAACAAATTACGTGTCTGTAGGCTGAATCCAGTTTGGGGGCCCTGCTGCAGAGAGTCTGATAAAGGGGAGAAATGTGGTACTAGCGACAAAGATAATGACAGTCAATGCCAATGGATTAGGCATCATTCTAAGATCGCTATATGTCAATTCATTTTAGCCTCACAATTGCCTATGACACTGATACCCATTTTACAGAGGAGTAAACTGAGACACTGGGAGGTTAAGTGACTTACCAAAGTCAAAGGGTTAGAAATAGCAAAAGTGGTATTAGAACCTAGTCTCTCCTACATCCCAGACCAGTTGGGTCCAGGTCATGAAGCCGTGAATTTGGACAAGAGTTAAGACCAATCCTGTTTTCCCTTGGGCAATGATGGGACATTTTTCAGCAATGCGTGTGTGTGTGTGCTCAGCTGTGTCCTGCTCTTGGGGATCTCATGGTCTGCAGCCTGCCAGGGTCCTCTGTCCATAGGATTTCCTAGGCAAGAACACTGGAGTGGGTTGCCATTTCCTCCTCCAGGGGATCTTCCTGACCCAGGGATCCAACCTGCGTCTCCGGTGATTCCTGCATTGGCAGGTGGATTCTTTACCACTGAGCCATGCATATGATCAAATAAATAAATACCTGAAGAAAATTATTCAGAACGTACTAGATAGCTTCTGGGAGCAGGAAGAAAGATCAGAGACAGGTAGAGTCCAACTGAATACTGACATAGGGTAAAACAAGAGTTCTGACATCAGGAATAGAAGAAATATTAGGTAATAAATGTAAACTTGAACCCTTATTATTGTATATCTCATATAACTTAGATAAAACCTTCCTCCTCATCATCACACAATGTTACACATAGCGGGAAATAAGAATTTTTGAATATTTTAAAGTGTATTTTAATTGTTCATTGTACTCAACTTTCAGTAGTTAACATTTCCAATAATACACTGAAATTGAGCATTTGTTATCTATAAAAATCTTATTTTTACAATGAAATATGCATATGAACAAGTTCATGAAGGTGACTAAAGAAACTTGTTACAAGAAGCTAATGGACACAAAGAATAAATTTTTAAAAACCAATGGAGAATTTATTTCTTACGCAGGTATGCAAAAGTGGGGCATGAAAGGCATGTTTATAGCAGATAATTTAGCAACCTTGGTAATTAAGATCCAAAATCCCTTGACATGCTTAATAAAGAAACATGCGGGATAAACTGACTAAAAACATTCATTAATTTATTCATTCAACAAATATTTATGAAGGTAATCCCCAAGTTAGAGGCTTAGAGGCAGGAGAGGGTGAAGCCTCTGGCTCTAAGGTCTGGTGGAAGAGAATGATAATAAAGCAGATAATTGGGGGCATCCCTGGTGACTCAAGGGTAAAGAACCCACCTGCCAATGCAGGAGACACAGGTTCAGCCCCTGATCTGGGAAGACTCCACGTGCCACAGGGCCTGTCCTCTAGAGCCCAGGAGCCGCAGCTCCCAAGTCCACCTGCCCAAGGGCCCGCATTCGACAACAAGAGTGGCCACCACAGGGAGCAGCCCACGCGCAGCACCGGGAGGGCACCCACTCGCCACAAGCAGACAAACGCCCACGCAGCAACGCAGACCAACAAAGCCAGCAATAAACCAACGAAGCAAATGAAGCGGACCATCGCAATGTGGCAGCTAGGAATCACAGAAGACCACGGCGATTACAGAGTGGCCCAAAGGAGGCAGTGAGTTTTACCCACGGGTCACAGGCGACTAAACAAGGGACGCACTGCTTGAACAGGATCTTGTGGGACAGGCAGAAGCACAGAATCAAGGGAGAAACAGAGTCTTAAAGCAGACCCTGTGGCCAGAGGCAAAGAAGTGATATTCTTAAAGCAGGTGCGCCTCTCTATTGGCGTCTCTGCTAACCAGCTGTGCAGCCCGGGGTGAATCACTTAACCTACCGGGACCTTAGTGCGCTCACATCTGCAAAGTGAGAGAGCAGGGCAGATGAAGTCCAAGGTTCCTTCAGTCTCAACACTTTACTTACATCTGTCAGTTTCTGTCTCTGAGACCCATGGGTTTCATACTAAAAAGACTACTAATGTCCAGAAAAACTACGCACCTAGCGTCAATTTATCTATGACAAAGGAGTCGAGACTATACAATGAAGAAAAGGCAGTCTCTTCAGTAAGTGGTGCTAGGGGAGTTCCCTGGTGGCTCAGTGGTAGAGAACCCACCTGCCAGTGCAGGAGACACGGGTTTGATCCCTGGTCCGGGAAGATCCCATGTGCCACAACCGAGCCTGTGCCCTAGAGCCCACCACCTGCAACTGCTGGAGCCTGTGCTCCACAACCAGAGAGGCATGGCAGTGCCAAGCCCACGGGCCGCAGCCAGAGAGCAGCGGCCCGTCACACTCACAGAGAGAAACCTCGCAGTGGCCAAGGCCCAGCAGAGCCGCAGACCAGCCAATGGAAACCACATCTGAAAAAAAGTCACGCTAGGGAAGCTGGACAGCTGCATGGGAAAGAATGAAATCAGAACATTCTCTAACACTAAACAGGAGAATAAACTCAAAAAGGGTGAAAGACCTATCAATCAATGTAAGACTGAACACTATAAAACTCCTAGAGGAAGGGCAGAATGCTCTTTGACATAAATCACAGCAATATTTTGTTTGGATCTGTCTCCTACAGTACTGGAAATAAAAACAAAAAGAAACAAATAGAACCTAATTAAACTGAAAAGGTTTTGTACAACAAAGGAAACCATAAACAAAACAAAAAGACAACCTGCAGAAAGAGAGAAAATATTTGCAGATGATGCAACCAACAGGGATTAATCTCCAAAATATACAAACTGCTCATACAGCTCAGTATCACAAACACAAACAACCTAATCAAAATATGGGCAGAAGATCTAAACAGACATTTCTGCAAAGACAGACAGGTGGCTAAAAGCCCACGTGAAAAGATGCTCAGCATCATTAATTATTAGAGAAATGCACAACAAAACTATAATGAGGTATCACCTCACACCAGTCAGAAAGGCAAAATTTAAAAGTCTACAAATAATAAATGGCTAAAGAGGATGTGGAGAAAAGGGAACCCTCTACTCTGCTGGTGGAAATATAACTGGTACAGTCATTACAGAGAATAGTATGAAGATTCCTTTTAAAACTAAAACTAGAGTTACCACTTGGCCCACTGATGTCCGTCTTGAGTATATATCTGGAAAAGATGAAAACTAATTCAAAAAGATGCACGCACCCCAAGTTCACTGCAGCACTCTTTATAATAACCATGACATGGAAGCAGCCAAATGCCCCATTAACAGATGAGTGGATAAAGATGTGGTACATATATATAATGGAATATTACTCAGCCATTAAAAAGAAATAATGCCATTTGCAGCAACATGGATGGACCCAGAGATTATCATATTAAGTGACAGAGACAAATATTATATGATATCACTTATATGTGGAATCTAAAATATGGCACAAGCGAACTTATTTATAAAACAGAAACAGAATCACAGACATAGAAAACGAACTAATGGCTACCCAAGCAGAAAGAGAGTGGCAAGGGATAAATTAGGAAGTTGGGAGTAACACATACACACTACTATATATAAAATAATCAATGAGGACCTACTGCACGGCACAGGGAACTAGGCTCAAAATTTTGTGATGAACTATAATGGAAAAGAATCTGAAAAGAATATATATATAAAGCTGAATCGTTCTGCTCTACACATGATACTGTAAATCAATTTAACTTCAATTAAAATAAAATTTTAAGAAGTCTACTAATAACTAACAGCAAATAAAGCAGAGAAAGGGACTTCACAGCAAACGGGTGTGACTTGCCCAGCTGCAGGGCTCTTTCCATGCCAGGCAGCTCTCTGTTCTTGCCAAGAGCTGGGCTGCAGGCTGTGGAGAGCTGATGATAATCAAGACCTCGCCACCTCCTTCCTCCTCTTTCCACTCCTTCCTCCTACGCTTCCCTTATGTGGACTATATGACCCAGCAGTTCCCCTCCTAGGTATATACCCGAGAGAACTGAAGGAGGGACTCACAGAGATGCGTGTATACCAGTGTTTGCGGCCACAGCTGTGCACTGTAGTCAAAAGATGGAAACAACCCAAATGTCCTTCAAAAGATGAATGGATACACAAAAGGCAGTATATATATAAGAGTGAGTATCCTGCAGCCTTAAAAGGAATGAACTTCTGATACACGCTACGACATGGACAAACTTTGACAATGCTATGCTAAGTGAAGTAAGCCAGACACAAAAGGACAAATAGTACATGAATCCACTTAACACAAGGCATCTAGACGAGGCAGATTCAGAGACAGAAAGTAAAACAGAAGACCCCAGAGACTGGCAGAGTGGGGGAATGGGGAGCAGTGGTTTACTGGGTAGAGAGTTTCAGTGTAGACTGATGAAAAAGTTCTGGAAATGGATAATCATGATGGTTGCACAACACTGTGAACTGTATACTTAAAATGATTAACACAGCCATTTTTATTTTATATGTATTTAACCATAATTTTTAAAAAATCACCTCTATGTTTAAAAAAATACAAAAACAGAAAACTCTGCAGGTGTTGCTCCTTAGCACATGCACACTCTCCCACTGCCAGACCTCAGCATAGCCGTCTCTGCTGGCTGCCGACCTTCTCCTCGCCCAAGCTCCCCACCTGTGTTCTGGTCCACACCTGCTCACTCGAGGCTCAGCTTAGTTGGCCCCACTCTAGCAGCACAGGCTGGGCTAGTTACCACATGTCTAAGTTCCCACAGCAAAATGCATGTTATCTTTATAATATTACCATAATATTACAATGTTAATATGTAGTTATATCTTTCCCCCTGCCAGATCGTGCACTCATCTCAGAATAAGACCATGGGGCTTTCCCGGCGGCCCAGTGGTTAAGACTCTGCTCCCAGTGCAGGGGGTAGAGGTCTGATCCCAGGGCAGGGAACTGAGATCCTACATGTTGCACGGCACAGCCAAACAAAGGAAAGGAAAGAATAGCACTGTGTCTTTCACTTCTGAATTGAGGCAGTAGGTGAGCAGTTAAGAGCATGGCTTCTAGCATCAGAATGCTGGCATTCAAATTCTAGCTTTGCTTCCATTAGGTGAGTATCTTGGTAAATTACCTAAGCATTCTGTGCTTTGGTTTCACATTCTGTAAAATGAAGATGAGATAAATGCCTATCTCAGTAAGTTACAGGAAGGATTAAATGAATTAATACACATAAAGTATTTAAAAGACATCTTAATGCATAGCAAACACTTAATAAATACTAACCACAATGGTAACAGGTACTGAATATTTGCTGAATGAGTAAGTGAATGAATGAACGAACAAGTATGATCCTGCTCTAAGTAGCTCATAGCCTTGTAGGAAAGATGACCCAAACCACAGTAAAATTTAATGGAACAGGGTTATAATAGGAGTATCTATGAAGCACTGCGGGGAAGAAATTAGAGGAGATTTCTAAGGGAAAATTAAATTGCGTTTGGAAGAACTAAGAATTTTGCAACTAAAAGGGTTCACGTTATATATACCAAGTACATTTGTTCAATAAATATTTGTTGGGTGACCATTATATTCTAGGTATCAGATGAATTTCTAGGGGTACAATGGTGAACAAAAACAGTACTAATCTGTTGCAGAGATAATAGCACAAAGTGAGAATCAGTGACATGAGGGGAAGGGGTGAGTTTAGTACGGCTGCTGCTGCTGCTAAGTCGCTTCAGTCGTGTCTGACTCTGTGCGACCCCATAGATGGCAGCCCACCAGGCTCCCCCATCCCTGAGATTCTCCAGGCAAGAACACTGGAGCGGGTTGCCACTTCCTTCTCCAATGCATGAAAGTAAAAAGTAAAAGTGAAGTCGCTCAGTCGTGTCTGACTCTTAACGACCCCATGGACTGCAGCCCACCAGGCTCCTCAGTCCATGGGATTTTGCAGGCAAGAGCACTGGAGTGGGGGGCCATTGCCTTCTCCATTAGTACAGCTGAGGCAGATGTAAAGGAAGAAACAGGTGAGAGATGAGGCTGGTAAGGAATATTCATTAGGCCTGTAAAGTGCCTCCAACTAAAATATTAAAAATACAAATGTAACACTTACTATTAGGCTGAAATGAAACTGCCATTTTTGTCAGTCAACAAAACAGAAAAATATCAGCTATTTCATATAGCTCAACCTACCAGGTCTTAAGTACTGAGTAAATATGAATTCATTTAACAAGTTTGGATGGATTCTGTAAGTAATCAGGAACAAATCACTTTCAGTAGAGGAAATGAAGTAATCTGAAGTCTGTTTTAATAGTAGTATCTCTAACAGTAACATCATCTGTAATCTATATCAACCTGTTCTACAGGTCAAGACCCCACACACATATAGAGATACTTCCATGCATGCACACCCATCAGTCCTGAAGGAAATCAATCCTGAATATTCATTGGAAGGTCTGACGCTGAAGCTCCAATACTCTGGCCACCTGATGCAGAGCTGACTCATTGGAAAAGACCCTGATGCTGGGAAGGATTGAAGGCAGGGGGAGAAGGGGGCAACAGAGGATGAGATGGTTGGATGACATCACTGACTCAGTGGCCATGAGTTTGAGCAAGCTCCAGGAGATGGTGAAGGACAGGGAAGCCTGGTATGCTGCAGTCCATGGGGTCGCAAAGAGTTGGACATGACTTATTGGCTGAACAACAATGCAAGCATACAGACACAGATGCACACAGCACAGAGAGTCACCTCTAATCCTCACACTGGCCCTGGAGGGCAGGTCTTAGTCCTCAAATCTTACAGAGGGCAACGCTGAGGTTCAAAGAGATGAGATAAGCAAAGCTCAGGACAGTAAGGAAGAGAACCTCAGTCTGCATGCAGGCATGCCAAACTCCCAATCAGAGCTCTTTGTGCCTCACGGTGCTGCAAGCTCCGAAAGGACCGTGCTGAAGGCAGAACACAGGATGGGCTCACAAGAGGGGGTCTCACCAGGAGACTGGCTGACTCAGCAACTCTGAGATGAGACGACACACCTGCTTGTGTACCAATGCTGTGTTTCTAGAACCGAGTATACACTCCATTAAATTCAGAATCTGAGATGGCACACTGCATCAGGCTGTATTTTACCTTGCCACAAACAGAATATATTCCCGATTAAACCTGGACAAAGTCTGACAGAAATATGAAACCATTAACAAACATGAGATAGAGTCAGTAGGGACAGAGCTCAGCCTCTCCTCATCCAGTTTTAAAATGGGAAACCAGAGCCCAAAACATTAAAGGACTTATTTTAAAAATGTCACTGGGGCTAGAACCAAGTCTGCTGGCTTAATTAAGTCAAATATTTAATTCCCTACCATCAGCTCATGCCACCCTGCCAGGTTCTCACTGTAGTAAATAAACCAAAGTAGGGCATGAACAAACTTAAACCCACAAATTAAAATTTAAAATTTTCTTAAACTTGTAGATTTTGACAAGAACTCAGCTGACAGTGCCTTCTCCATACTTAATTAATGACAAATTAGTTCCTGTTACCAGCTATAAAGGGGTGGCCCATCAGTGAAACCATTATTGGAGGGTATCTGTGCATTTGCTTAAAAAAAAAAAAATGGTGAAAAATACTAAGACCTCAATCAGAAACATAGCTGAGAGAAGAATACCTTGGTCTTGTATCACACAGTCTGTAGTGACCAGGGGAGGGATCTGGCCTCTGGCGTTGGTGGCATAAACTTGTCCCCCTCTGGTGGCTCTGTCACTCTCGATCACCTGGATCTGTAAGGAAGAGATCAAGGGCAAGTTCAAGTCAGTTTAGACTTCTCAACATTTCCCTCTCATTACACACACACACGCACGCACAGGCATTTTCTAAATCCTTTCAGTTGATTTCAAATCAAACTCTCACTGAGAATCCATCATATCTTCAGCCTCACTTTTGTTTTCTTTCACAGCCTTAAGCCAGTAGCTTCCAAATTCTATTCTGTAATTCTCTTGATCTCCAACTCTGATCTTTCAGGGGAAATCTATTTTTATTCAATTCGTTTCTTGGGATCACTGGTAAGAGTTCTTTGGGAAAGGATTCTCACTGGAAATGAAATTGAAAATAATATTTTTTAAAAATAAAATAAAATACTTTCTGCAGTTAAAGAAAACGCTAAAAAGCTAAAAATAATTAAATTCAGAAGAAATGATTTGCAACATATAACTTAAAGAAGCCCTGACTTTTCTCCTGAAATCCCTCTTAATCTTTAATTTGCCTTTCAAGTTTCCCCCACAACATCCCTGCTCCTTGAGACATAAGAAATAAACAATATCAAGTGTTCCCATATGGTTTTTTGCCTACCATATAGAGACTAGAAGAAAGAAAAGTCGCAAAGTTTTCTTCTCTAATTTGGAAACACCTTATATTTCTCTACTAAAACAGTTATTGATGAAGATATAGGCACAAAATATTGTCCTTCTGTTGTAACTGTCCAGGGACTAGCTGCAAGGAATTCTAATAATAAAAGGATCTTTCTCTTGCTCTTCTCCCTACCCTCACTTTTCTTACAGGATAAAAGTGACAAGAAACTTTAAAAAAAAAAAAAAAGGGGGAGTAAAAACTTAGAGAGGAAAGTGGGGAGAAATGAGATGAGCATTCAGAGTGAATATTTTACACTGGAAGACATGCAGTTTAAAGACACTATTAACGTGAGGGGGATCAAGATGGCAGAGTAGAAGGACGTGGAGCTCACCCCCTCCCACACACGTCAAAAATACATCTACATGGGGAAGAATTCTCAGAGGTACTAACTGAAAGCTGGCAGATCTCTTATACAACCAAAGCTGCCATGAACGACCCCCCTTGTAACTCCGGAGTAGGAAAGAGGTGGGGAGGAGGAGTCGGCACAGGCCCTGTGCCCCTGGGAGGTGAAACTGCCACTATATGCAGGCGACAGGACACTCTGCACAGAAAACCCTGAACACTCCACACCAACACCATGAGAACTGACAAATGAACTCAGGAAGGCAGCAGAGTACAAGATTAATATACAGAAATCTGCTACATTTCTTTAACAATGAAACACTAGAAAGACCAAGAGAAATAGAAAGACATCCAATCTCTTGGATTGGAAGAATTAATATTGTTAAACTGAAGAATTAATATTGTTAAACTGGTCATACTACCCAAGGCAATCTCAGATTTAATGTGATCCTTATCATATTGCCCATGGCATTTTTCACAGAAGTAGGCGAAATAATCGTAAAATTTATACGGAACCACAAAGGACCCAGAATTACCACAGGCAATCCTGAGGAAAAAGAACAAAGCAGGAGGCGTAACTCTCCCAGGCTTCAGACAACACTGTGAAGCTACTACAGTCAAAACAGTGTGATACTGGCACAAAACCACACATGGGTCAACGGAACAGAACAGAGCAAGGAATAAACCCACACGCCAACATTCAATTAGATCTTCAAGAAGAGAAGCAAGAAATACAATGGAGAACAGTCAGTCTTTTCAGAAAGTGGTGCTGAGAAGACTGGATCAGTTCAGTCGCTCAGTCATGTCTGACTCTTTGCAACCCCATGAACCGCAGCACGCCAGGCCTCGCTGTCCATCACCAACTCCCCGGAGTTCACTCAGACTCACATCCATTGAGTGGGTGATGCCATCCAGCCATCTCATCCTCGGTCGTCCCCTTCTCCTCCTGCCCCCAATCCCTCCCAGCATCAAAGTCTTTTCCAATGAGTCAACTCTTCACATGAGGCCAAAGTACTGGAGTTTCAGCTTTAGTATCATTCCTTCCAAAGAAATCCCAGGGTTGATCTCCTTTAGAATGGACTGGTTGGATCTCCCTGCAGTCCACCGGACTCTCAAGAGTCTTCTGAACACCACAGTTCAAAAGCAACAATTCTTTAGCGCTCAGCTTTCTTCACAGTCCAACTCTCACATCCATACATGACCACTGGAAAAACCATAGCCTTGACTAGATGGACCTTTGTTGGCAGAGTAATGTCTCTGCTTTCTAATATGCTATGTAGGTTATTCATAACTTTCCTTCCAAAGAGTAAGTGTCTTTTAATTTCATGGCTGCAATCACCATCTGCAGTGATTCTGGAGCCCCAAAAAAATAAAGTCTGACGCCGTATCCACTGTTTCCCCATCTATTTTCCATGACATGATGGGATCAGATGCCATGATTTTAGTTTTCTGAGTGTTGAGCTTTAAGCCAACTTTTTCACGCTCCTCTTTCACTTTCATTAAGAGGCTTTTTAGTTCTTCTTCACTTTCTGCCATAAGGGTGGTGTCATCTGCATACCTGAGGTTATTGATATTTCTCCTGGCAATCTTGACCAGCTTGTGCTTCTTCCAGCCCAGCGTTTCTCATGATGTACTCAACATATAAGTTAAATAAGCAGGGTGACAATATACAGCCTTGACGTACTCCTTTTCCTATTTGGAACCAGTCTATTGTTCATGTCCAGTTCTAACTGTTGCTTCCTGACCTGCATATAGGTTTCTCAAGAGACAGATCAGGTGGTCTGGTATTCCCATCTCTTTTAGAATTTTCCACTAGCAATACTGCATAGAAACCTGGAATGTCAGGTCCATGAATCAAGGCAAATTGGAAGTGGTCAAACAGGAGATGGCAAGAGTGAACATCAACATTCTAGGAGTCAGCAAACTAAAATGGACTGGAATGGGTGAATTTAACTCAGATGACCATTGTATCTACTACTGCGGGCAGGAATCCCTTAGAAGAAATGGAGTAGCCATCATGGTCAACAAGAGTCTGAAATGCAGTACTTGGATGCAATCTCAAAAACGACAGAGTGATCTCTATTCATTTCCAAGGCAAAGCATTCAATATCACAGTAATCCAAGCGTATGCCTCAACCAGTAATGCTGAAGAAGCTGAAGTTGAACGGTTCTATGAGGACTTACAAGACCTTTTAGAACTAATACCCAAAAAAGATGTCCTTTTCATTATACAGGACTGGAATGCAAAAGTAGGAAGTCAAGAAACACCTGGAGTAACAGGCAAATTTGGCCTTGGAATACAGAATGAAGCAGAGAAAAGGCTAATAGAATTTTGCCAAGGGAACACACTGGTCATAGCAAACACCCTCTTCCAACAACACAAGAGAAGACTCTACACATGGACATCACCAGAGAAAACTGGATAGCTTCATGTAAATCAATAAAGTTAGCACAATTCTTCACACCACATACACAAATAAACTCAAAATAGTTTAAAGACTTAAATATAAGATATGACACTATAAGACTCCTAGAAGAAAACATATGTAAAACATTCTCAGACATATACTGTAACAGTATTTAAAGCAAAAATAAACAAATGGGGCCTAATCAAAGTTAAAAGCTTTTTCACAAAAAAGAAAACCATAAATAAGACAAAAAGACAACCTATGGACTCCAAATGATGTGACTGACAAGAGGCTAATTTCCAAAATATCCAAACAGCTTAATATTAAAAGAAACACACAAGCCAATCAAAAAAAAAAAAAAACGGACAGGAGACCTGAATAATAATAGATATTTCTCTGAAGAAGACACACAGATGACCAACAGGCACATGAAAATATACTCGACATCACTAGTTATTTACAGAAATGCAAATCAAAACTACAATGAGATAAATCACCTCACAGTGGTCATTATCAAAAAGTATAGCATCACTAAAAAG
This sequence comes from Nanger dama, assembly GCA_917880005.1. Lineage (NCBI taxonomy): Eukaryota > Metazoa > Chordata > Mammalia > Artiodactyla > Bovidae > Nanger > Nanger dama. The sequence goes on from CAKJTW010000001.1 coordinate 101,157,473, forward strand.
TCTATAGATAAAAAATGCCAGGAGGGTGTGGAGAAAAGGAGCCCTCCTACACGGTTGGTAGAAATATAATTGGTAAGCTACTACGGAAAACAGTGTGGAGGGTCCTGAAAAACTAACAGAGCTGCCATATGATACGGCAATCGCACTCCTGAGTACATACATCTGGAAGAGATAAAAACGAATTAAAAGACACAATGCACCCCAATGTTCATAGCAGCACTGTTTACAATAGCTAAGACTACTGGAAACAATCTAAGTGTCTACCAGCAGATGAATGGATAAAGAAGATCTTGTATATACAACGGAATATTATTCAGCCATTAAAAAGAATGAAATATTGCCATTTGCAGCAACATGGATAGATAGACTTGGGAGATTATCATACTGAGTGAAGTAAGACAGAAAGACAAATATATGATATACATCACTATATATAAAATAGATAAACAACAGGATTTACTATATAGCACAGGGAACTGTATTCAATGTGGAAAAAAATCTGAAAAATATGTATAACTGAATCACTTTGCTGTATATTTGAAATACAATATTGTAAACCAACTATATTTCAATTAAAAAAAACTACTGTTAATATGAAAACTGTCTTTTTCTAAACTCTGAAACGTTACCTGCTCCATTTCCCCTCCCATCTCATCCAATCCATACCCCAGTTGATATCATTGATTTCTACAACATATCAGAGATAGATTTAGCCTGCTTTTAAATCCACACATTTCTCTTTAATTTCATAGGATCTAAATTCTTATTCAATTAATCTTACAACTCCTGTAACATACAAATGAGACTAAAAGCTACCATGGGCAAATAAAAGCAGCAAACAGGAAAATCAAAACACTGTAATCACACCCCATATTTCACCCACAGGGGCCACCTGGTTTCTTCAAAACTGGAGTAGCTTTTCTACTATCAACATTTACTGTCATCATTTCAATCAATGAAGTGTCAAATATGAAAGTGAGGTAAAAATCACAATAATCTATATATTGAACATAGATAGTCTCAGTCTCCAAATAGACTATGCTTCCAGAAAGTTTGTTTTAAATTAGCCATTTGCAACATACAAAGCACTGCCTCCAAAGAAACAAAGACAAGTGGTAATTATACACTTCTAAATAAATACACATCTTTGCTAGAATACTACAAAGAGATCGAGAATACTACAAAGAGAGTAAGAAATACAACAGTTCTCGTGATTTCTAAATATATAGTTTTTACTGGATTAAGCAGTGGTTGTTTTTTTTTTTTTTCTGTTAGGAGATTGTTTTTTAAGTTGAAGCATAGTTTATTTATAATATCATATTAGTTTCAGGTATACAGCAAAGTGACTCATGTGTATATATTCTTTTTCTGATTATTAAAAATACAGCTTTTATTTAAACCTCACTTCCATGTTCTCAGAAAACAGCTTAGACATAAAACACCACAGAGAAATCTCAATAGAGGTTTTCAGTGTGGCTCAGTTCTTAAAGGGTTTCAGCGTGATTGACAGTAACTCCCGATAATGCTAATACCACTTCAAAGTTTACGGATTTCTTTTTCCTCCAGAAGATGTGCCACTAGAATTACTTTCACACTTCTCTGCTATGAATAGAGTATTTTGCTCTCATAAAATAGTATCAGGAAAGAGAAAAAAGAAAGTGATTTTCCTGCGATAAATGAACAAGACAGACAAGAGAGGCAAGATAATAAGATGCGTGTGCACCGCTGAGGCAGGCTGCTGAAAGCAGAACTATTTGCACTTTGGCACAGTTAGAGAAAGAGGGGGACGGGAAGAGCTCAAATTCTGGATAATCCTCCCGCTGATTAGAGAGTGAGGGAGAGTTTGATGGTGATACCAGTGTCCTCAACTCCAAAAATGTGGATGAAGACCACCATCCGAAAGTGTAGTGAGCCCTTAGCTAGGACTGGCATGCAACGGATCACATCTTTCTTTCCAGAAGGAATAATTAATTTAGTTAGCAAAAGCATTCTACTTTGGTAATAAGAATATAAACAGGTTCCATATGGCATTTCTATTTCATTACTTTTAAGATAAAAATACTATTGGACTGATTTGTATGTGTGTATTTTAGGAGTCGGAAATAAACCACAACATATACTGCTTATTGCTTTTGCTGATAACTTTCATTCAACAAATATGTGAGTGCATACTCTGTACGAGGCCCTGTTCTGTGTGTTAGGGACACAGTAGCGAACAAAACCAAATCCTGGACCTCTTGGAGCTGACATTCTAGTTTGGAAGACGGGGAGATAAATGCATAAATCAGGTACACCCTATGTGAGGTCATAAGTGCTATGGATATGAGTGACGTGGATAAGGGTGCAAGTGAGCTCAGGGATGAGCAAAAGGACGTGAAGGAAACACAGAACTGAGCCAGGCTCTGCATCTATGTCGGGGAAGAGATCTAGGCAGAGGGGACAGCATGTGCAAAGGCCTCAAGGCAGGAGGACATCTGGCTGAGGAATACAAAGGCAGCTGGTGTGACTGACGCGATGGAGAAGAGCAGGGAGGGCCTGGGACAGAACGGGGTGTGTGTGTATGTATGTAGCTAGGTCACGGTACCCAGTCACAAACATAGTACCCAGTCTAGATCTTGCAGTGAAGGTATTTTTTTAAAATATATGATTAGAATTTGATCAGTAGACTCTGAGTGAAGCAGTGGGTGGGCCTCATTCAACCTGTTGAAGGATGAAGAGAAAAAGAGCAAGGTCCCCAGAGAAAGAGAGAATTTTGCTTCCAGACACCTTCAGACTCCAGCTACAACACCAGCTCTTCCTGTGTTTCCAGCATGCTGGCCAGCCCAGCAGATTTTGGTCTTGCCAGTCCCCGACAATCAAGCAAACCAATTCTTTAAAATAAATTTATTTCCATATAGAGACATATATCCTAGTGGTTGTTTTTTGTTTTTGAGAACTTAATATAGTGGACATTTTCTGGGAGGCTGTTCTTGAAAGGCCGTAAGGGATGATTCCTGGGCACAAGTGGAGGCAACGGCCTTGGTTCATAGTATGGACAAGCTTATTCACACAAACAGCGAGAAGAGGGGCAAACGGGCACAGAACCGTGGAGACACGGAAATGAAGCATGCAGAGGGTCTCTTTGCATTTCTTCTATTTTCTCAGAAGCAAGGTGATCATTAAAGAGTCAGAAGAGGGAAAAGTAGTATCAGAAGTTTCAAGAGAGAAGAAATGACAGTCATCCAGGAAAATGGAAGGGGGTCAGTTGAGGTGGGTGATGGTATCCAAACTTGCTGCACATTTGAAAGCCTCAAGGTCCAGTACAATTAAATCATAACGTGGGGGCTGGGAGCAAGGCATCAGTGATCTCATATGTTCCACCAGTTAGTATTTCACGCAGCCAGGTTTTAGAAAAAACACAACTAAATGTTCACTTGTTTAGTGGTTATGAATTCAAAGTGAGACCAGTAAGCAGGGCATGCATCTTTCTCGAGTTGTCTTCACCTAACCAGAGTAGGTGGAAAGTTAGTTTCACAACACATGGGAATTTTCTAGATGAATCCAGTGGAGGGTGGGGCAAAGGAATTCAGAGCAGAAGATGCAAGGGACAGATTTCTAATTATGGATCACGTAATCTAAGCTGCATAAGAAAAGTGAGAAGATGAAGGTGATAAAGTGGTAAACTGTAAATCCTGGTGGGTGAAGTATTATGGGAGTTTGAGTCCTAAAGGGAATGAGCTGAAAAGATAAAAGGCAGTGGTTGCAGGATGGGATGTTTTCAGCTGAGACTTTAAAGGTACACGGTCATTGGCAATGACAGGATCCACGGTAAGACTAGATGTGGAGCAGATGAAAAGCATCGAAAGAAAGGAAGATCAAGAATTGAGAGATACTGGAGATGAAAAAGTCTACAGACAGATAATAAAATTGCCAATAACTGTAACAGAAACAGTATTGGAGAGATTAACAACAAACTGGCTGTCAAAAGCATCAGAGAATGAAGAAACGGCCTAGAGAGTCTGCAGATGTTACATACAAGCAGAGAAATAAGAAGTTAAACTGTAAATCACATAAATACATGATACTTCAAGTGGAATAATTTAATATTGGGTTAGCCAAAAGTTCGTTTGGGCTTTTCCATACCATCATATAGGAAAACCTGAATGAACATTTTGGCCAACCCAATATTAAGCTAGAAAAGTAATGGCTGGAAATATGATCATCAATAAGGGCACCGCATATGGGGCTTTCCCAGGCCTCAGAAGGTAGAGTCTTCCAGCAAAGCAGGAGATGCAAGTTTGGCCCCCGGGTTGGGAAGATCTCCTGGAGAAGGAAATGGCTACCCACTCCAATATTCTTGCCTGGAGAGTTCCATGGACAGAGGAGCCTGGTGGGCTACAGCTCATGGGGTCTTAAACAATCGAATACAGTTTAAACAACAAAAACACTGCATATAGCAAAAGAATTGATCAAATTTGAGAATTTTGAGAGATGATGCTTATTCTAGACCATCTGGTGGACCCTAAAGGGAATCATGTGAAACTTATGAGAAAGGCACAAGCAGTTTGGAGACTGACACCTGGAGGAAAAGACACAGAGAGGAGGGAAAGGTGATGTAACCATGGAGGCAAGGACGGGAATGATGAGACTACTAGCCAAAGAATGAAGAGACAAGAACAGGCTCTCTCACGGAGCTTCCGGAGGGAGCACAGCCCTGCCTACACGCTGACTTCAGACGTACCACCTCCAGAACTCAAAGACAAGAGAGTTCTGTTGCTTTAAGCTACCGAGTTCATGGTACTTGGCTACAGCAACCACAGAAAATGCACAGACCATTCTAGACCATTCAGACTCCAGCCGAGCCTCTAGCTGACCCCACATGCACAAAGCAAGCCCAACCAAAATCAGTCAGATCCAGCCCCGATTAGCAAACCTGCCCAGACTCATGAGCATTAAAAAAATAGTGCTTCTGAGCTACTAAGTTTTCTGATGATTTGTTAATAGAAAAGTTAGGTTATAAATAATATAAAATATAAACATAATATCTCTTAGTGCTCTTTAGTCTCTTTCTAAATTTTCCTACTTATGTTTATAAAACCACTTCAAAGATGAAAGTTAACTGTAAACAATTTCATTCTTACTCCAAAGGAGTTTACATCCTTGCTCAGAGCCATAAGATGTCCAGTTTCTGAGGCAAACATTTATATCCCTCCACCACTGACGTTAGGCTTTGATACACGACTTGCTTTAGCCAAGGACATGTGAGTGATTTTGACATGTGTTACATCTGACTGGAAGTTTTAAGAGCTACTGCACCTTTTAACCAGTCTTCCTCCTTTTATCCCCTTGTCATGATATACATGTCCCCAGTAGGAATGCCCCTTCACTTTGGATTCTGGAGTGATAAGGGCATATGGAGCAGAATCTAAAATCAAACTGCAGCTAATGCAGCTACAGGTAACCTAGGTGATAAATAAATCTTTGTGGATGTAAGCTAAATTGAGGACTATTTGATATGCAGACTAAACCTAATAAAGCTGACTGATACAGTTGCTGAAGAGTACTCTTCTAAAGAAAATCACCTCGGTGGAGGAGAGTAAGTTATAGCTCTAGTTTTATTTAAAGCAGTTTTTAAAAACATGTAAAATACTTTGGAAAAAAAAAAAACATGTAAAATACTTTGTACTTTCACTCCCTATGGGTATCCTGAAAGGATCTTTTAGTTTCTGAAAATAGCATTTTATATAGAATATATTCTTACTACAAATGAATCATTAAATATCAATAAATACTGCTGATGTACATGAGAATAAACATCAGTAGATCCTGCCAAGATTACATGATACCAAACAAGCCCACACAGGCTGCCCATCTCGTGGAGACCTCTGGTATTCCATGACGCGCCCTCCCCACCCCGCACATCCACAAAGGGAAGCGAGCCTCATCCACGTGGGTGATGGGTATTGTGCTCAGATGATAAAGGACAGGGTAAATGCTGACAGACTGAAGAGCTTCTGAGAACACTGAATCAACAGCGGGTTTTTCGTGAGGGAGACGGAGAGCAGAGCACTTACTGGGCTGGGAATGGAGTCGGGATCCAGCTTCTTCTGGGGCTGCGGTGGGCCGGCCATCTGCGCAGGCCCTCCCGGGAAGCCTCCTGGGTAGGAGAGCTGTGCACCTGCCACTGGGGGCCCGTAGTTGGCTGCTTGGAAGACAATTTAAAAAGAAGTGACTATAACCCCAAAACGCAGACGGCGGGCTCACTGACGATAGTATGCTGTTCAGTCAAGCATGCTGCATTTCTCATATTAAATAAGGCAGGGAATTAAAAGCAAACATCTACAGTTCTCCTCTTCTTTTTACTGGTTACACTATTCAAAAATAATAAGGGAAAGATGTCTAGTAACATAGGAACAAACCTGATTCCCAATTAAGGGTACCTCCAGGTAACCCAAGGTGACCTTACCCTGCTGTGCAGGATATCCAGGGCCCAGGGTCTGTCCTGGGAGAGGTGCGGGCTGGTACTGGGCGTTCGGAGGAGCAGGACCAGGGAGCCCATCTGGTCTGTGCGTTGACGGAGGCAAGGGTGAGACACCAGGACCGTTTAGCGCAGTGGGTGGTGGGGGCAGAATCTGAGATCCAGGCTGCAAAATGGACGGCTGTGGAGGCTGTGGAGGCCCCTGGAATGACGCTGCTGATGCAGGGCCAGGCGGGCCCCTGACTAGGGGGCCACCCCTGAACCTAGGCAAAACCAGAAGACCGGCCCACCTAAACACCACACTCAGTAACTCTTTCACTTCTACCACATATAACAACAGGGACACTCCTTTTCCTGAGTAAAGCAAGAAGGCACTCTTACAAGTCAATTTTTTCCGTACAAGCAGAAATCATCATTTGGGAAGTAACACAAATCCTATTTGGGGTATTTTATACAAGTGAAGAATTTTTAAAGAGCTACATTTATAATGATAGAAAATTAGAGGGATAAATTTTAACTCAGTTGCATCTATCCATTTTGAAACCAGTAAAAGGAAATATTCTGAGGGGAGTTTTACTGATACTTTTAAGAAACTATAAGTAATGAAAACATTTGTCATCAAGATCAATGGCTGACTCTGCAGCTGTCACAGTGAACATGTCCATGGCTCCTAAAATAGACAGCATTTCCATTGATGTACAGCTCAGTACTGTAACTGTCTTCTATATTATTTTCTGCCTCACAGCATCTGAGCTTCCATTCCTCCCATGATCTAAATGCAGAATTTAAAATGCACTGTGGAACAAAGAGTATTATTTTTTTGATTTGTGGGCCTTACAATAAACACAGTGTTAAAACTTACATTTCTTAAAGTAATTCCACTGTTTTAATGTTTATTTGTGAAGTCAGTTTTGTTTTTTGTTTTTTTGGTGTAGTATTGAATATAAGGCATTCTGCGGGTCCTTCACTTACCTTGAAATAAATGGCAGCATGATTTGGAAAAAAAAAAAAAACTACCGCCATACAAAATACAGATAATTTATATGAAAATGTCCAAAATTAGTTCAATATGGTAATACCAGAGATATGTCTATTTTGAATCTGAGGACAAAGTTTCTTACTAAAAATACTCATGAGACAATGCAGTCAATAATCATGAAAAATGAAATTGTTACCGTAGCTGTTAACGTGCATAGCACTGAGCTGGCTACCCAGCTGGGTGATGGACGAAGGAGACCCTGGACTTGGATACGACGGCTGTGTTGAGGGCGAGTATGGTGGGTAGGAGGAGGCCGCACTGTTGACAGGTGGAGGGCCAGGAAATCTGAGAGAGAAAAGAGGTGTTAATGTCACATGCAAATGACATACAACAACTTGTAAAATTAAGTCAGCCTGTCTAGTGGGCACCAGGAAAACGACATCTTTACCCTCGACATGAGCTCAAAATCAATCGTGTAGCACCATCCCACATTTATGGTCACATGCTAAAGATATCAAGACACTTAGCCAAAAAAAAAAAAAATTCTAATGGTAATCACTTAACAAGTTTTGGAAATCAATTTAGGAAGCTGAGTCCATTAGAAATCATCTATACTAGGGTTAATGATCAATAGGACAAAAACCAAGAAAACTAAAATGCTTTGTTAACTGTATCTTTATGATCACTTAGAACTAAGTTTTTGAGAACTGTGTTAAAGATATGCTTTGTAAATCCACTGCTTCATAAAAAGAAATCATTTCATTTTTTCAAAAAACTATGCTCTTTGTCTTTTTCTGAAAACTCTTTCATGGGGTTTCTAGATAACATGAAACATTGCGCACAGGCAGAATGCGCATATGCTACAGAACATGTCAGTGACGGTAGTGCGAGGTCCAGGAACGGGGTTCGGGCTAATCAGAGAAGGCGGGCAGTATTATCCACTCTTTCAAGAAAAGACATTTCCCCAACATGTTCAGAAATATTTCATAGATGTTAACAATATTTTTAAAATACAAAATCCTGTGAATCACTTTTAAAGAGATAGTACAGATAGGATGAAATACGTTTCAAATAGAAGTAGAACAAGCACCCTCAAGTATTTTTTAACAGAAGGTTAAAGATTTAAAATACAGAAGGAGAAACTAAACAACCATTACTTTTGACCCATAAATGCCAACTTATCATTCATTGCCTAACACATATCCTAGGAGTTAGGCATCAGAAATTCACAAATTTTTTTTCTGATCAATCTAACTCTGAAACAGATTGGATTTTTAAATTAATTAATCAATTTTAATTGGAGGATGATTACAATATTGTAGTGGTTTTGCCATAAGTCAACATGAATCAGTCAAGTAATATTATCAAGTTAAAAGTAAAAATAAAATAGTATTGAAAGGATAACTTTTATTAAATAACTTTTTAATAAAAGTATTTTAAAAGCTCTGACATACGTATGAAAAGATTATCAAAACATCTTAAACATACAAAGTGGTTTAATATTTTTCAAGTTTCATTACTTTCCAAAATTAGTCTCTTCAAGGCCATGTAGATCTCAGAGCTTTGGTGAGAATCCAGGCACCTGATTCCTAACCTAAAGACTTGCTGTGTGAGCTGGGACAAGCCACGTAATTCCTTGTAGCTCTCAGTTTTCTATCCATAAAAGAGGAACAGTCCCTTTCCTGCTCTAAATATAATTAGAATTTAAATTATATTAGAATTAAAAATATACTGACACATATATATGAAATTTAGAAAGATAGTAATGATGACCCTGTATGTGAGACAACAAAAGAGACACAGATGTATAGAATGGACTTTTGGACTCTGTGGGAGAGGGAGAGGGTGGGATGATTTGGGAGAATGGCATTGAAACATGTATACTATCATGTAAGAAATGAAGCACCAGTTTATGTTCGATACAGGATACAGGATGCTTGGGGCTGATGCACAGGGATGATCCAGAGAGATGATATGGGGTGAGAGGTGGGAGGGGGTTTCAGGATTGGGAGCTCGTGTACACCTGTGGCTGATTCATGTCAATGTATGGCAAAACCAATACAGTATTGTAACGTAGAATAAAGTAAAAATAAAATTTAAAAAAATAAAAATAAAAATCATACAGATTTAAGTAGTTGTCATTGATTACTCCATTTAGCATGTTTCTTGGTTAAGAAACATTCAATTACTTTTTTTTTTTTTGCAAAAATGAATTCTATTTCTATATACTAGCAACAAAAATGAGGAAGTGAAAGTTTAAAATACACCATTTATAATACCATTGAAAAACATACAATATTGGGAATGAATTTAACAAAATAAGTGCAAAACCTCTATATGAGAAGATATAAATTATTGCTAAGAGAAATTAAACTAGACTTAGAGGAATATACTTGTTTATGAATCAAAGATTCAAAGTTATTAAGATATCAATCCTTTTCAAGTTAAATCTATAGATTTAACACAATTATAATGAAAATTAGAATAGAAAAGCTCCAATTACATATTTTAATTAACTGTTTCATTGAATGTCAGAAGAGGTAATCAAAAAAACCATAAAGGATTATAACCTGAGGATTAATAAAATATCAGAAGTGAGCCTCGGTTTCACCCCAAACCTCTCAAGAGATGACTCAGCTGTCCGTGGTCTGCTCAACCTCAAACATTTTTCATCTTCAAGTTAACAATAAACTGCTTAAGAAATGAGTGATATGCTGAAGTTTGTTAGAATCTGGAAGTAAGGTACCAAATTTTTCAAGACGGCTGCTGCTACTGCTGACACAAAGTCTAGATTTGTAAATACTAAGCCCACTGAATAAAATAGAAGCTCGGCCAAACTGCCATTGCTTTACACAGACACACGAAAAAGAAAAAGAAAACAACTATGTGTTCCTCTTATTTTTCTTGTTTTCTACTTTTCCATTGAAACCAATTTCTTGGTAGATTCACCCGAATAATAGCTTCAATTTGGGAAGACGAGTTTCTTTCCCACCTTCCCGCTCATGTAATTTCCCATTTCTTGGGTCAAAACAGAACACTTAAAATTAAATTTTCCCTTAATAATTAAAAAATGGAACTTTAGGTTATAGATTTTATATAAGAAATTAATCCCACCTACCAGTAACACACTGTAGATAACTTTAATACCATTTATAGTTTTAAGACATTTATTCTGCCTCAGCCAAGACAAAAAAGCCAAATGACTAGGTATGATTTTTAAGTTTTAGGAAACTTTGAAATAGCAATATTTAAAAATAAAAATATGATTTTAAAATTTAAATGAGCATAATGAGTCTGAATTGATCACGTCTGTATTCAACAGTTTAGATGTGGTAAAAAATGAAAAGTCTTCTAGGATGGGTCCTCTCAGGACAAATGACTCCTTGAAGCGCTATAATCATCACAAAAAGGCCACGTGTGACCTTTGCTTTCCGACAACCCCTGTCATCAGGCTGGAATGACTCACCAGCACGGTCACTGGGCCCTTTGCCCTGCACTGAACTGCAGACACAGAAATGCGTCCTATGGGGCTAGGGAGTCTCACCACAAAGGCTCAGCCTGAACAGCAGATCTCGCCTTTTAACTTTTTAGTTTGTGTTAGGGTATAGCTGATGAACAAAGTTGTGACAGTTTCAGGTGAACAGCAAAGGGACTCAGCCACACATAAACATGTATCCCTTCTCCCCCAAACCACTCCCCTATCCAGGCTACCACATAACATGGAGCAGTTTCCCTGTTGTATACAGCAGGCCCTTCTTTGGTTATCCATGTACAGCAGTGTGTACATGCCAATCCCAAACTCCCTAACTATCTCTTACTCCCATCTTTCCCTCCACCCACCGCCCCCATCAACCATAAATTCAGTCTCTATAGCTCCATTTCCAACCTTTAATTCTGTTTAAGCTGAAGCAATTGAACAGCTCAGCAGGAGAAAGAGATGGGGGAACATCTGTCAGTGTCTCCCTAGGAATCACGATATAGGCAGATTCGTCAACTGAGCTGTGACAGACAGCTACACTGAGCTAGCAGGCAGGGCAAACAACAGACCAGAAGCTTTGCAAGTCCAGTGAACCGGTGTCGATTATGGCCAATGCACATTGCCTTTCATGGGCGCTGTGCACTGTGCGAGGCTCTCTCCTCACCAGCACAGCTTTACTGTTACACCTGTGATGAGGAAACCAAGGCACACAGAGGCAGAGTAACTTGTCCAGCCAGAACTGCCTGAGCCACGGGTATCACACACGCCCGACCCTACCGTCTCTGCTACTCATCACTGTGGCAGATGCCATGCAGAGCGCACAGCCACACAGCCAAGATGGTTCTGATGGCCAAGCCCCTGATTTACCTGGGCTTGCCTAGTGGCTCAGAGGAGACCAGGCCCAATCCCCGGGTCGGAAAGATCCCCAGGGGAGGAGAACAGCAACCCACTCCAGCATTCTTGCCTAGAGAATTCCATGGACAGAGGAGTCCAGGGGGCTACAGTCCATGGGGCTGCAAAGTGTGGGACATGACTGAGTGACTCACGCACACACACAAGCAACCTAATTCAAGCAAAACAAGTGGAAATAACCAAAAACTTCAAAGCAATCTAGGCCATTTCGGGTGACTCAAATTTTAACTTCAAAGTGGCTGTTCTATTTTTGCATTTCTTTTAAAGAATAATCTTACCTGCTTGACAGGTCACAGCAATGTACTTCTCCAGAGCTTCTCCCTATATTCAGGACTGAGAATTCTATTTCCTCATTTTACAAGTGAGGAAAATGAGATCTAGAGGCCTAGGAACGCCACCAGCATCACAAGGGTAATGAACCAGAGGTAGCACCTGGGTTCAACCTTCACGTCCTCCCATCAGGCCCCACCGCTAGACTGTTGAGACGAGGGGCCAGAGGAGCATGTCCTGAACTGGCGCCTTGGACTTCATGCTCCTTGTTCAAAGCAAAATCCCATGGAAACCAAATTACTTAGACTCACTCATGCAGTGATCCCTACAATAACCTTCATTGCATCTCAGAGCTACCATTTCAATGGAAAATGTTATCAGAACAAGAACCAGGAAATGACAGCCTCATGAATGCCCTGTCAGTAATGATTTAAAATGTGCCAGAGGGGTTTCCCCATCAACAGGGACTGCTGCTGCTGCTGCTGCTGCTAAGTCGCTTCAGTCATGTTTGACTCTGTGCGACCCCATAGATGGCAGCCTACCAGGCTTCCCTGTCCCTGGGATTCTCCAGGCAAGAACACTGGAGGAGGTTGCCATTTCCTTCTCCAATGCGTGAAAGTGAAGAGTGAAAGTGAAGTCGCTCAGTTGTGTCTGACTCCTAGCAACCCCATGGACTGCAGCCTCTGTCCATGGGATTTGCTAGGCAAGACTACTGGACTGGGTTGCCATTGACTAGGTCTCCTCAAAAGGGTAACCCAAGGACTTCACCATCGCCAGGGTCTAGAGCCCTCCAGAGGGCCCCTTCCCCCACCCAACCCAACCCTGCAGCCTGACAACCTGGGGAGGGAACCTGGGAAACAAAGCCTCTGGGTAATCCTTGGACAAATGCCAATGTAAACACTGTCTACCTCTTAGCACTGGGATTCTCAACAGCAACACCTCACAGGACACATGACAACAGGATTCCAGCCGGGAAGGTGTGAAGTGGGTTCCTCCTGCAGGGCACAGTCCCAGGGCTCCCAGCATGTCCCATATCCCTCACCCTGGCTTTTCCAGGCCCCCTCCCACTTCTCCCATCCTTAATTTATAAACACAAACAGAATGATTTCCCGGGTTGTTTTTAGTATCTCCCTGCCTCTCAAGAGTCCTTCACTGGCATCTGTGTGCCTTCCACATCAAATCCACAGTCTCCACCACTGGCTGCAATCTGAACGCAGTTCTGTAAAGGATTTCACAGAACAGATGATTTCAGATTTCACTGGAGAATGTAAACCACAGACATCTGAAGGAATTAGAGATTAATACAAAACACTAAGATGAATACGGGCTTCCCTGGTGGCTCAGTGGTAAAGAACCGACCTGCCAATGCAGGAGACGTGGGTTCAGTCCCTGGATTGGGAAGATCCCCTGGAGAAGGAAATGGCAATCCACTCCAGTATTCTTGCCTGAGAAATCCCATGGGCTGAGGAGACTGGCGGAGAGAGTCCATGGGGTTGCAGAGTCGGACACAACTGAGCAACTAAGCACGCATACACACAAGATGAATATAATTCCAAACTATAAGCTACTGACACAAGTCATTTTCATAATTTTTTTAACAGTATTGGTATTTTATTTATTAGTACTGGTATTTGAGTGTCCTAACTTTTCTAAACGCTTTGTTTCCTGATAGTTTTCCAATAGATCCTTTCGAGGCATCAAGAGGTCAAAGTTGCAATCGACAAACCTGCACGTGCAAAAGGGACCTGTGAGACAATTTCAGTGGATTACACAGATGGGGGTTAGCCTCTCGCTCACCTTTGTGGAGGAGGACCTTGCGCATGAGCTCCGTTCTGGCCAAACTGATGGGGTCCAGGAGGCGGATGGCCCTGAGGCAACATCCCCCAGGGGAGCCGCCCCCAGAGGCCCCGCCGGCTTTATCATGCCTGCAAGGGAAGGACAGGAGCTTAGAAGTGTGTGAACGTGCAGGGAGAGAGGACACGAAGGTAATAGGTCAAAAATGGAAAGAAGGAGGGGCAGAACAAGTTAGAACAGGGTCTCCTTCACACTTTCGCCAGCACAGACTCACCCACGCCAGGCTGCGGCATCACGGTGTGACCGTCACAGTGACGGCAGTGCGCACACCACTTTAACCAGAAACTAAAACAGAAGCCAACCTTTGTGTCTGGTGGAGAGGCACCCCGACAGAAATGCACCATCCCACAAAGACTGCTAGAGCACACAGTGAAATGTGCCCACTGGCATCAGACCGCAAACCGGGGGAGAAAAACAGTATGAGGCCTCACAAAGCGTAGCAATTCTAACTACAGGGGGAAAAGGACCTCTGAACATGCCTGAGTTCCAGCGTGAGGAGAGTGAATGGAGAATAGCATCTGTTTCTCCCGTGGATCCAGAGCACGGACCTCAGAGTTCATCATTTTCCCAGGGTTCCCACGGGCTGGGTGACAAACAGCTCAGGGCCTGCTCAAGTCATCTCCGTTTCTCATACAAACTACGAGGCCACAGATGATGAAGATGCTCCCAGCAGCGCCTGTTTTACTTTACAAGCACCTCTTCTGCAACAGAGAGCTTTAAAAGTTTCTCTTTAAAACTGTTCTCAAACATTTTTTTCCTCCTTCTTCTAGAGAAATGGTGGTACGGGAGAAAAATCACTCTGCTTGGGTTAGAGCAATGTGATGCCCCATCCAGCCACGCTGGGCAAGAAGTTTACCTCTGTGGGCCTCAGTTTCCCCTCACTGCAGAAGGAAAGGTTCAGACGTGATTACTTGTGACACCCCTTTCAGACTTTAGGAAAGAAAAAGAGAAAAAGAACATTTCTTCTGTGTGTTTGCCCCTACTTCCATTCTGCTTGTTTTTGCTCCAGACCATTCAACTTCTTTTCTTCTAATTTTTATTGGAGTATAGTTAGTTTACTATGTTTTTAGGTTCAACAGCACAGCAAAGTGAATCGCTTACTATACATACACCCACTCTTTTTTCAGATACTTTCCCCATATAGACCATTACAGAATACAGTAGAGTTCCTTGTGCTATAGAGTAGATCCTTTTAGTCACCTATTTTACGTACAGTAGAGTGTATATGTTAGTCCCAATCCCCCAGTTTACCCCCGCCCCTGCCCTGCTCCCTGGTAACCACAAGTTTGCTTTCTCTCACTCGCTTTTCTTTTGACCCCATTCTCCTCTCTGGCACCACCACCAGTGACCTCCTGGCTACCTTCTGTGAACTCTACCATTTGACCTCACGATGGTATTTCATATTCAACATTTCCTTTCTTCTTTCATCTTCCAAGAAAGTTTATTCCCTTAGAGAGTAAGGAAAGTGACTGGATGACCCTACGGTGCCCCAGGAAGAATTTCTTATGTGGTCATAATAACCCTCTGAAGGGCATGCTCTCAAGATGCCTGGGTAATCCAGAATGAAACACAGCCAGTGAAGTAGGAATAATATTAGTGAAACTTATACAAAGGTTTCTTTTCTTAAAACTGAATTCCTCAAACTTAAGAAAACATTTCTATTTACTGTCACAGTTTATTTAGCCATTTTCCATAGACCAAGAACAAAAGCAACAAATACTATTCTTATTTTTACATATCCAGCAGAGTTAAAAAACATGAGACTTACAGCCACACAGACTGGAGTCTGCATTCTTCTTGTATTACTAAACACCTGTGACCCTAAAAGATACTTTTCTTTCAGAACCTAAACTTTCAACACTGCACCATGGCAACAGTGTCCCCTGTCTCTGTGGATCACTCTGAGAATTAAACTAGGTAATGGGCATAGGAGCATCCAGAACAATGCCAGATATATAAAGGGAATCTCCCCAAAAATCTTAGTTTCCTCACCCTGGTCACACCCTTTGTCCACTTTTTTTCAAAGATTTATCAATAGAGTCTAACAAGATACATATATCATAATTATATGCACTCTTGTATTTTCATTCTTAAAACATTATTTTGGACAAAAATAGAAAATCTACAATACTAGTGCTAATGTAGTAATAATTAAAGGCACTACAAGAATCCAGAGATATTTTTTATTCCTTAAATAGGTATGCAAAACAGCAGTTTCATCAGCAACCCTCATACAGCATCAAAAACTAGTTCTTACAGTTACTCACGTCCTGGTATTTTCAAGTGTACATGAGATGCATATATTTATAAACCTGCTTCTAAAAACCAAACCAAACCAAAAACAGTTCTTACATACTCAAGCAGAAATGTCTCACACAAATCTTACTAAAAAGATTCTTTCCCTTTTATTTTTGGAAATCAACTCTGTAGCAATGATTCAAATTCATTCTTGTTCAACATACATTCAGTGTGCCTTTGAGGCACTTAGAGCTCTTAGGGAAGAGACAACCATGTAAACAAACAGTTACAGCGGCTGGTGACAAGTGTAAAATGCAGAGGAACTACCTAACACCTCCTGTGGGAATCAAGAAAAGTTCAGAAAGGAAGGCCTGCTCGAGCTGAATTCTGAAGAACAGGCGGGAGCTGTCTTAGCACAGAGATAGGACAGGGGGTTCCAGGCAGGAGGCAAAGCTTAAGTGAAGATCTGAGAGAGCGGGGTGTGATCAGGCAAAAGGTGAAGTGTTGACAGACAGTGGGGAATGGCCAGAGCAGAGGCTGTCCAGGTTGGCTGGGGTCAGACTACAAAGTCCCAGGTGCCATCTGGACTCTATTCTCGGGGCAAAGGAAACCAGTATCACTGTTTTCTGCACAGTCATAATCTTCGGTCACATACCTGGCATTCTCATAAGTGATCAGAGATAAAGAGGAATCAGGCTATGAGAATTTCAGTATGAGAACCTTAATAGGAAAGCAAAACCATACCATGAGAAAGATCTACCTATGCTTATGCCCTCTTGATGAGGGTGAAAGAAGAAAGTGAAAAAGCTTGCTTAAGACTCAACATTCAAAAACTAAGATCATGGCATCCAGTCCCATCACTTCATGGCAACTGGATGGAGAGAAAGTGGAAACAGTGACAGACTTTATTTTCTTGGGCTACAAAATCACTGCAGATGGTGACTGCAGCCATGATATTAAAAGATGTTTGTTCCTTGGAAGAAAAGCTATGACTAACGTAGACAGCACATTAAAAAGCAGAGACGTTACTATGCTCACAAAGGTCTGCCTAGTCAAAGCTATGGTTTTTCCAAGTAGTCACATATGGATGTGAGGGCTGGACCATAAAGAAGGCTAAGCACCAAAGAACTGATGCTTTCAAATTGTGGAGAAGACTCTTGAGAGTTCCTTGGACAGGAAAGAGATGAAACCAGTCAATCCTAAAGAAAATCGGTCCTGAATATTCCTTGGAAGGACTGATGCTGAAGCTGAAGCTCCAATACTTTGCCTACCTGATGCAAAAGCCAGCTCTCTGGAAAAGATCCTGATGCTGGAAAAGATTGAGGGCAAGAGGAGAAGGGGGTGGCAGAGGATTAGATGGTTAAATGGCATCGCTGAATCAGTGGACATGAGTTTGAGCAAGCCCTGGGAGACAGTGAAGGACTGGGAAGCCTGGCATGCTGCAGTCCATGGGGTTGCAAAGAGTCTGACATGACTGAGTGACTGAACAAAAACAATGTCCAAAGAAAAATATCTAAAATCATAAGCTGGCCTTTAACGCAATGACAATTTTTACAGACTAGCTTACACAATACCAATTCTAATTCCTTTCGGGCTTGCCTTTCCATGTGGTCCTGAGCTGGAAAGATGGAATCTCCATTTCCCAGACTCCTTACAGACTGGGCTGCCACGTGCTCTAGTGACAGCCCCCCGGGTAGAAAGGCAACGCTTACTGGATGTCGGCTCTGTGCCCGCAGAGTCCCACACCTGGTTCTCTGACTCTACTATTCTCTTAGCTTCCTGATACCCCTTTACAAACGTCTTTCTGCTAGACTGACCTCTGACCAAGACAACATCACAGAAAAGCATATCTTGGATTTGGCCCTGGATGTGACAAACTGAAACCAAAATTAAAAACCATTTGAGAAAGAAAGAAGTTTATCTAAAATAAACAAACTCCCTATTATACGGGCAGAACCATAATGACTCGTTTCTAAGGTGCTGTGGCTGGTGCTATTTCTACAAAAGTTCACTATTTATGAGAAGCCTCACCACAGCCCTCAGTTCCAGGACGTCAACAGTTCCTGCTGCTCAGCTTCTAGACAAGTGGTCCTCCACCAAGGGTGATGCTGCTCCTGAAGGGACACTCGGCAAGGTCTAAGACTTTCGGTTGCTATGGCTTGGGGCCAGGGGTGGGAGGAGAAGGGGGAGCACTGCTCTCTGATGATCCGTGAAGCGAAGGATGCCGCTAATGGCCCTAGGATGCACAGCACGGCCTCCCACACCAAAGAATCAGCTGGCCCCAAATGTCAACAGTGTTGAGGGCCCGAAACCGTGCACCAGAAAGCAGTGTGCCCACAATTCCCTCCTCACACTCTTTCTAATGTGGAATATAAATAAACAATATACGTGACCCTTCCCCACTTAAGATGCTTCACTGCACCCTTAGAACCACGGTGAGCCTCTTGCAGGTCCTCAAAGGTGCCACCTCTCCAACCCCAGTGACCTGCCTCCCTATTTGGCCGACCTTCACTCATCTTTCAGGTTCTTCCTTCCAGGAAGATTCCCTTCACCTGTAAGCCTTGGTTAGGTGCCCCTGCTGTGAGCTTCCATTCCACCCTCTACTTCCTCAAAATGGTGTTTCCCCTGCACAGTCACCATCAATTCCCTTAATGCACGTCCCACTAGACAAGTCTGTACTATCAGGACAGAGCTTGGGTTCATTTTATTCATTGCTGCATCGCCACAGGGATTTTGCTCACCCAATAAACCTGCTACGTTGTCACTGCATGCCACTAGCATCACATAATAGGCACAAAGGACAGTACGGTATGTAAGAAATAGAAACCAAGCCTTGGCACTGGCCAGATCTATGGTAGAACAGATAGTTCAAGGAACTACAGCTAAGTTCTCTGAGTCTGTCACACACACACACACAAAGGTACTCCAAAAGACTAGAAAAGAAGGTATGTGATGTCTGAAGACTAAGAGATCTAAGGTCATTCAGCACAGAGAAAGATAGGCTAGGGTAATTTAGTGACAGTTTTAAATCATTAAACAAATATACCACAATTTACAGAAGGGCTTCCCTGGTGGCTCAGAGGTTAAAGCATCTGCCTGCAATGTGGGAGACCTGGGTTCGATCCCTGGGTCAGGAAGATCCCTTGGAGAAGGAAATGGCAACCCACTCCAGTATTCTTGCCTGGAGAATCCCATGGACGGAGGAGCCTGGTGGGCTACAGTCCACGGGGCTGCAAAGAGTCAGACACGACTGAGTGACTTCACCTATGTATACAGAGTCTGACAGCCTGGTATCTGAGAACTGATAAGCAGAAAGAGGTTTAAATTAAAGCATGAAGGATCTAATTCAACAAAATGGTGCTTTACCACTGGTAAACACCTGAGTACTTTGCTGATGAATGCAGCAGCCGGTTGTCCACTCATTTGTTGAACAAACGCTGAGTGAGGGCCTTTTGAACTGTTCAGGCACATCTGTTATACACAGTGTGGTAACTGGCAGCAAAGCCACACAGGGGTTGGAGAACACAGGAGGAGAAGGTTTATGAATAAGCTTGAGGAAGAACGGGAAGTGGTCAGAAACGTCAGCAAGCCCCACAGGTGAACTGAATCTGGGGGAGGAGGGAAGGGCACACCCTGTGGGGAGGATGGGGTGGAGGCACTGGCCGGAGGCACAGACCAGCTTCTGGAGGTGCCAGAAAGGCCTGAAGCGGAAGAAAGTCAGAATTAGATTTGCAGGCTATAAAAGTCCCTCCAACATAGACCACCTGACCTGCCTCCTGAGAAACCTAAATGCAGGTCAGGAAGCAACAATTAGAACCGGACAAGGAACAACAGACTGGTTCCAAGTTAGGAAAGGAGTACTTCAAGGCTGTATATTGTCACCCTGCTTATTTAACTTATATGCAGAGTACATCATGCGAAATGCCAGGCTGGATGAATCACAAGCTGGAATCAAGACTGCCAGGAGAAATATCAATAACCTCAGATATGCAGATGACACCACCCTTATGGCAGAAAGGGAAGAGGAAATGAAGAGCCTTTTGATGAAAGTGAAAGAAGAGAGTGAACAGCATATTGAAAAACAGAGACATTAATTTGCCAACAAAGGTTTGCCTAGTAGTCAAAGCTACGGTTTTTCCAGTAGTCATGTATGGATGTGAGAGTTGGACCATAAAGAAAGCTGACCGCCAACGAACTGATCCTTTTGAACTGTGGTATTGGAGAAGACTCTTGAGAGTCCCTTGGACTGCAAGAAAATCAAACCACTCAATTGTAAAGAAAATCAGTCTTGAATTTTCATTGGAAGGACTAATGCTGAAGCTGAAACTGATTCACTGGAAAAGACCCTGAAGCTGGGAAAGACTGAAGGCAGGAGTTGAAGGGGAAGACAGAGGACGAGATGGTTGGACAGCTTCACCAACTCAATGGACATGAATGAGTGTGAACAAGCTCTAGGAGTTGGTGATGGACAGGGAGGCCTGGCGTGCCGCAGCCCACAGGTTCTCAGAGAGTCGGACACAAGGGAGCGAATGAATGAATGGAACACAGGACTAGACTGTTTGGAGACAGGCTGGAGAGAGGATGCGGTTAGGAGACAACGTTAGTCATCCAGGTGAGAGGCGGATGGCTGGAGCAAGAATAGTGACTACTGGGTAGAAAGGAGGAAGCAGGGAGAAAAGATTTATAATCACCCCTAAAAGAATTTGGATTACAGAAGGTAAAAGGAGAGATTTTTTAAAACAGTGAAAAGTTCTAATTTAGGTAGCTGAATGAATGATAGCTGCTCAGTGAGTATGGAATGTCAGAAAAAAACATGCTTTATGAAAAAATATACTGAGTTATTTTGGACATGATGAGTTTGATATACCCATGTAAACAGGCTGGCCACTGAAAATACAGATGTGGAGCTTAAGAAAGTCATCTGGGCTGGAGGAAAAGATCTGAGAGACTAGCCCTTCATATGGAATAATACAGTTAAGGGAAAAATCTACAGAGAGGGAAAGAAGGGTGAAGCCAGAACAAAGAAGCAGAATAAGCACCACTTAGGGGTCATGTGGGGAAGTGGGAACCCCTTAGAGGAGCTGTCCAGAAAGCCACCAAGAAAACTAACAAAGGACAGTATCATTTAAACCAAAGGAGAAAAGAGTTTTGTACAAACAAAAGCAGTAAATGGTGTCAAATTCAAGAGCACAAGACAGTGTCTACTGCCTTTGGTAACAGGAGGTCACCAACAACCCTAGTGGGAGCAGGAGAAGGGTGAATGGGGCCCAGGCTATGGAGCAGAGAATACACTGAGCCGTGGAGGGCTGCGAGGCAAGGATGGAGCATGAGGGAGTGGACTGAGGACTTGTTTAAGAGATGGCTGTGAAGAGAAGGAGGAAAAGTGAGTAACACTGAATGTTTTACTTAGGTGTCTATTCGAGTTTGCTGTTTGTTTTCTCAAGAGACTGCGGTGTGAATCCCAGTTACGCCACCAGCTCTGTACCTTGGATAAATCATGGTATTTCAGATATCCAGTTTTCTTAGCTGCAAAATAGGGCTAAAAATCTACTGAACAGCATTGAATGAGAGTTAAAGAAAATTATACATATAATTCTTTTAGGACCGGCTTATGGACTGCTAGGACATCCAACCAGTCCATTCTGAAGGAGATCAAGCCTGGGATTTCTTTGGAAGGAATGATGCTAAAGCTGAAACTCCAGTACTTTGGCCACCTCATGCGAAGAGTTGACTCACTGGAAAAGACTTTGATGCTGGGAGGGATTGGGGGCAGGAGGAGAAGGGGATGACAGAGGATGAGATGGCTGGATGGCATCACCAACTCGATGGACTTGAGTGAACTCCAGGAGTTGATGATGGACAGGGAGACCTGCAGTGCTGTCCTTCATGGGGTCACAAAGAGTCGGACACGTCTGAGTGACTGAACTGAACTGAACTATGATACATGGTAAGCACTCAAAAAAAAAAAAAAAAGTAATGCATAATTATCATTATATATAAATGCTGAGGGGGAATGAACCACCAGACAGAAAAGAAATTGAATAAAGATGGGTTAGATGGTTCCTACAGGACCCAGATCAAGAAACGTTATGAGGAGGACTGAACCTGGACAAGATGCCTCATCTGGAGGTTTTTAAAACCTGGACTAAGTCAGAAGAGCGACTTCCCACAGGAAATTCAGTCTCACAGCATCTTCTGCTGCAACTGTGCGTGGCTGCTGCCATCAAGCCTCCTGAGAGGCTTTCCTCACCCCTGGCTGGCTCTGCACTCCACAAAAGCTACCCAGCGAGGCCTGGATCCTATATCCCTGAGTCAGTCCTAGTAAACCGCCAGAGATACTCAATTATTTATACACAGCCAGTCCCAAGAACTGTCTTTCACAAATATTTTTAGGGAATCTGGGGTCATCAGCACTGATACAAGCTATTATTAGCCTCCCTGCTGACCCTGAAACTTGGCCCCTCAGGGCAGCCCCCTTGAAAATGGGAGGTGATCTTATCATGTCAGCTGCCATCAGAGCAACAAGAGTCCCACTCCATGACACCTTCTCCCACTTCTGCTCCAAAAACCAAGATTCCTTGCTGGGTACCAAATTTTAGGGCAACCAATATTATTCAATAATGATCTTAAAGCAAGGCCATGTTTTTCTTATTATTATCATCACTGAATAAACTTCAGCATACAAATCTAACGAGATTTTTCCAATATTAGTATGTGTATATATTTAACATACATATATTTAGTATGTAGTGTGTATACATATATATATACATACACATATATGTGTATATTATATATAATTTGTGGGGGTTTTAGTGTTTGTAATAACCTCACACTACCAGTTAATAGCAAGAGCAAGTCTAACAGTAAAAACAAGACACTTAGGAAGTGTCTTTGTTTTCATCTATATTTAAAAAATAAACTCCCTATGCAAAAACCAAAGTGATAAGGTGAAAGTGAAAGTGAAGTCGCTCAGTTGTGTCCAACTCTTTGCGACCCCATGGACTGTAGCCTACCAGGCTCCTCCCTCCATGGGATTCTCCAGGCAAGAGTACTGGAGTGGGTTGCCATTTCCTTCTCCAGGGGATCTTCCTGACTCAGGGATCAAATCCTGCTCTCCTGCATTCCAGGCAGACACTTTAACCTCTGAGCCACCAGGGAAGTCCGCTTTTCCAAATAATCCTATAAGCTCAAACCACTGCATCGTCTATAATTACCATTCAACTCTTCCAAACTGCTCTTTCAGAATATCTTATGTCTCCGAGCTTGAGATTCAATAGTCACACACGCGTCAAGATAATGCACCGTACCTGGTGGAGAACCTGCATGCGACGGGTCCCCATAGTGCCCATAATGCGGTGGAGAGAGGCCAATTCCAGGCTGGGACTGAGAATAGGGAGGTGTAGCCACATAACCTTGCTGGCTCATTATGAAAATATCATTCCAAGGAATAGTTCTATAAAAGAACCCTGTAACAGAAAGGAAAAGAAAAAACATCAACATGACAGTTTGAGTCGCTTAATGTTATTAAAAATATAAACACTTAATGTTTATGATAGTCTGAAGAAAGGTACAGTTATCAAGTGCACGAGACAGCTTCATATCAAACAATATCACTTTCCCCTAAAAGGCTCTAACCGCAGCCCTATGGAACTCAGGAACTCACTTCCATAGGCCTGGGCAATGCACAGGCATTAAATCCTGAATAACAGCTGCCAATCATTTAACATAACATAACATAACATTAATCATAACAGCTCATTGTAAGCCTAAATTGTGTCACAGAGAGTCTCTCATAAATGTATCTGGTGCCTTTTGTTTCCAGGGCCCTGTTTCAGCATAGAGCATGTCACTGGCAATAACCACATGTCACTGTCACTGACTGACCAGCAGACTTGCCAGGAGCCTGCAACTGGATGTTCTGACTTGTGTCATTTTAGTGCTCTCCTAATTAGTAACTTTCACCAGGTAGTTAGGATAAAGGGGAAAAAAGTCCAACAGATACAGCAGAAAATAAGATAACGGACTGATTTTATGAGTCATATATTGATCAAGCCAAGTGGCAGCCTACAATTGTTCGAGAGTTGCCAGTGGTTTCTCAGGCAAAGATGACAGACTTTCTTTCTGATTTAAATACTACACCTCTAAGAATACATGCACATATATTTAAAGAATGAAGGGGAAAAGTCCAACTGCACATGTGTTTGAGCACACACACACACACACAGCTCACAAATACAACAGACCCATCTTGATTCTGCTTCTACTCAGAATCAAAACATCAACATGTTTTTGAAGTGCTATTTTCTCCAGGTTTCATAAAAGAAGAGACATTTCATAGTCTTAAAAAGAAAAATTATAACAGAAAAACTCTGAATCCCAGCAAGAGAAGTGGGTTTTCACTACACAGCTGCTCATCCTTAGCTGTGTGACACAGAATAAGCTGAAGAACCTCTCTGAGTGTCGGTTCTCTCTTACAAAATGAAGCTTCTAAAGCCTTTCCAGATAAAAAACAACAGTTCGACAATTTCTTTCCACTTTCTTCACCCAGCATTGGAATATTTTCCCTTTTTGTATTTTACGATGCTATATTTTAAACTACAAGGTCAGTGACACCGGCTAAGGTTTGAAACATATTCAGGAAACTGCATTCATTTGGTTTCAATTTCATGTTAAACTATACGATTCCAAAATGAAAGCAACTGAAGTAAAAATACTGTAAGATCGCTTTATTCTCCTTGGAAGGGGAGATCTAAAAGAGGAGTGATAGGCCCTCGGGTCCACTGTGTTACTGACAACACATCTTCCCTCCTCCCACTTAGCGGAGAGAGACGTGGCAGCCTGAGCTTGGGTCAAGCTCATCCAACCAAGCGCACTTAGGAAGTCAGCAGGAACACACCTACGCAGCAGCCTGTTGCTGAGTGACAGAAAGGCAAGGCAGGGATGTTCACTCCGAAGAGCAGGAAGCAGTCGGGTGCCTCTTCACTGGTCCTGCCAGGAATGCGCTTCCTCACTCAACCCAGTCTGCCACGTCAAACTTCCTCACACTGGAACACCAAGTTACAGAAACCTGACTCAGCTTCAAGCGGCAACATGGCAGAAAGCCACTTGGCACGAGCAGGCCGAGCCTCAAAATCTGGGATTCCAAGCCCAGGACAACCCCCAGCCCGCTGTCACTAGACTGTTCTCACAGATGCACGTCTTAACCCGGACCCAGCTGTGATTTGGACAAATCAGTTTCACTGTCAGGCTGTCCCGAAGCTTGAAGATACATTTGCCATTATCACAAAATGAGTATTTCCAGCATTCCCTCCCTCCAGGGAAGGGGAAATTAAGTTAATTTGGAGATAAGAACACCGCGGGCAGTAACGCTGGAATGCCGTGGCTACTGAGGACCCTAACCTGGGAGTTTCAGCATCCCCAGACACAAAGATAGGGGCGCGGGCGCGGGTAAAAAATGCCCACGCCCACCCCCCAGTATTAAACTACCCGAAAGGGCTGAAGGAGCAAAGCAGGAGGTCTCCTCCGCTGCCCGCCACCGGTGAGCATCCCGTCTCTCGCCACCGCCCCGCCGCACCCCCAGCCTGGCACCGCACCCCGCCACAACTGCGTCTAGGGAAGGGTCCCGCCGCAGCGCAGCCAGGCTGGGCGCGGCATTACCTGCTCGGCGCCCGCCCGCCGCCGGGCCTCCGAGAGCCCGCGCTCTGGCCGCAGTGCCGGCTGCCCGGGTGACCCGCTCCCGCGGCGGCCGCTGCTCCCGCCGCGCCGCGCCTCGCCTCGCGCCGGCGTCCCCGCAGGCTGCTCTCGCTCGCCGAGTTGCAGCCGGGCTGGGAACTGCCACGTCAAAGCCTCTCCCGGCGGCGCGCCCCGGCGCCGGGCTGAGCCCCGCGGCCGCGCTCCCCGGCGGCGCGCGCGCACAGACGCCGGCGGGGCGGGGCGGGGCGGAGGCGGCTCCCGCCGCCCGGCGCGGCGCGCGCTGGCTGCGCGTCCCCCTCTGTTATGCTCTTTTCTCCCCTTCCTGTTTCGCGTGTTGGTTCGTTTCCCTCCAGCTGGTCAAAGATATTAACGCTGTGGCTAAATTAGAGCCACAGTTTCACCGTGGATTCCCGTGGGAAGGAGGGAGTTTGTATTGACGGAACATTCATTCATTCAACAGGTTGCAGGTTCAGCTGTTCATTCAATACGTATTGCTTAAGTCATAATAATATTTACTAGCAACAATGATGTTTATAATAATATTTACTAGGATATTTTGGGTTCCGCACTGCCGACATGGGAAGGTACACGCTTCGGGAACTCGAAGAGATTGCAGTCTAGAGGCGAATCTGGCACGTGTACAGAGACTTGACTCACTCGGCGAGGCACTACAGAGGAAGCAACGCCCAAGGCAGCTGTCAACGCGGCGCAAAAACGGAGGAAAGGACGTCCCAGCTGAAAGTATGAAGAGGGGTCTTCACCAAAGCTAGGATTGCTAGATTTCTGTGTATTCTCAACGAATGTCTACATATTCGTTATCTGTAAAGTAGAATGACTGATTACACCCCAAAACAGGGATCGCTCCATGTATAAGCAAGCACTCCGCGTTATGAGAGCTGAAAAAGGCAACCTGTGAGACGTGGAGCTTGACCTCTCTCTGTAACCTTAAAAATCAGTACCATCTGGCTGCTTTCTCACAACCCCCCACTGCTAAATAGGCCTTCAGCCAATCCAAGGCTTGGTGTAGCTACCACTTTGCTCAAACTTAGGAAAGGACCACCAGACCAGTGTTTTGTTCTCAAAATACACTTTCTTCTGTGCAACGAGAAAGTGAAAGCGACTTGACAGATTCCTTTTACTGATGATATGCTTAGGTAAAAACCTGCATGAGCATGATGCTTCTGCTGAAATGCTCCATGAGTTTGGCAGGCATTTTATGCTGTTCCAGCCTAGTGAAGACTAATGGTCTCTTTCCTCATTTTACTTTTGTTAAGATGTTAATGTGAGGTTAACCTGGTTGAATCTGCCTACATCCAGTTCAACACTGGTCAGGTTTGAAAAATCTGCAATGAAAATTGTTTGACATTAGGTTTCTTATATTCTCAATATGATAGAAATATCTGATGGAGTTTAGGAAGCGCTACCTAAGCGGAAGCAGTGCAACTTGAAAAATCAATGTAAAAAAAAATAAAAATTTTCATATCACAGCCATGTCACAATGTAGGAGAGAATCACTTGGAACTGGGAACACAGTGATGACTTGGTTAGCTTGCAGCTCCTGTAAAATCACAAAATTTGGATTTGTACATTTGATCTCTCCCCTTGCTCAGGGCACCAGAAACAAACAATTTGTGGTTTCAGTTCTAAGACAGTTTTGAATTCCTAACTATTTAAAGCTGGGAAGGATTTGAGAGAGATTGATATTCAACTAAATATTCAGTGAGGACTGAATTGAACCCAATCATTTTGTTGATTAATAAACTGAGGCTCGGGAAATGGAAATGACTTAATAACCTTAGAGTCAGTTGGAAGTCATGCCTTCTGATTCTAATCCCAAAGTTCTTTTTACCACATACTCTTTACTTTTTGATATTACTCTGAGGTACTATTCTCTATTAACTGGTTCTGCATTTTTCACGTTACTGCTTTATATTCAAACTTTCAAATGATGAAAATAGTAATTAACCACACAAGTTCACCGGTACCTGGAGGTCCTGATCACAAATCTCTTTTTCCCTGCGATACAGACATCTGGTTTCAGTCCCCCTTCCCTTCTCATGGCCCCTAGTGCCCATGGCTTAACTGACTGACTTCTTACCTTATTCCTGTGGTTGAGACACTGACCTTCACTAGACCTGAGGGTCAGCCTGGATTCCCAGCCCTCCTGGGTTTCACTTGAGCTGCTTCTACCTGAGATCAGCTCTGATGTTCCATATGCAATTAACTTGGTCACCCTGGTAACTATATCCTAGTTGAAAGGTGAAGTTGCAGGGAACATCTGTGTGCTGGCGTTCTGTGTTCTTAAGGTCTTTCTGTTCTAACTTTAAAGGGAAAAGAAGGAAGAGAGTCAACTCTGCAAAAGATTATATAGAAAGAAGAAATTTCCTGACAACACTCAGAGTTCTGATAGGTGGCCTTTGAAAATTTAGAATTATCATACTCTAAGTCCTTGGAAGGAAAGTTATGACCAACCTAGATAGCATATTCAAAAGCAGAGACATTACTTTGCCAACAAAGGTCCATCTAGCCAAGGCTATGGTTTTTCCTGTGGTCATGTATGAATGTGAGAGTTGGATTGTGAAGAAAGCTGAGCACCGAAGAACTGATGCTTTTGAACTGTGGTGTTGGAGAAGACTCTTGAGAGTCCCTTGGACTGCAAGGAGATCCAACCAATCCATTCTGAAGGAGATCAGTCCTGGGATTTCTTTGGAAGGAATGATGCTGAAGCTGAAACTCCAATACTTTGGCCACCTGATATGAAGAGTTAACTCACTGGAAAAGATTCTGATGCTGGGAGGGATTGGGGGCAGGAGAAGAAAGGGATGACAGAGGATGAGATGGCTGGATGGCATCACCGACTCGATGGACGTGAGTGTGAGTGAACTCCGGGGAGTTGGTGATGGACAGGGAGGCCTGGCGTGCTGTGATTCATGGGGTCGCAAGAGTTGGACATGACTGAGTGACTGAACTGAACTGAACTGAAGCATTTTGGAGATGTCTAATTCCAAAGCTACAGTTTGAAGAAGCTTTGTATTTAAAAAGCTGAAATGGTCAAGATCTGGACTTTGTTAAATACATGGAAGCATAGTAAATTAGGCCGTGTTAAGTGGGGTTGGGGAAAGGGTATATGGTGGGCTAACAAACAATAACAGTCATAGTGAAGTTCAGGTGTTCATCAAGCCCCAACACCAAGGTGTTTCTGGAATTATTTTTTTTTAAATAACAGCTTTATTGAGCTATAATTGACTATTACCCATTATTTCTACTGATAGATTCACCTCTTCTGGACCTTTCACATAAATGGAGTCATATAATATGTAGTCCTTTGTGACAATCGTTTTATAAATTCATTCATGTTGTAGTATATTTCAGTACTTTTTATTGCCAAATAACAGTCCATTGTGTAGATATAGCAGATTTCATTTATCCTCCCATCAACTGATGGACATTTCGGTTCTGTTTTTGTCATTATTTAGTCACTAGCTGGTGTCCTACTCTTTTGTGACTCCATGGACTGTAGCCTGCCAGGCTCCTCTGTTCATGAGAGTTCCCAGATAATACTGGAGCAGGTTGCCATTTCCTTCTCCAAGGGATTTTCTCAACCCAGGGATCAGACTCCTGTTCCTACCTGCATCTCCAGCTATTATGAATAATTCTACCATGAACATTTATGTAGAAGTTTTTGTTTGGATATATGTTTTCATTTCTCTTGGAATTTTAATTCTCTAATCAAGTAAACAATGTGTGTATAAACAAAACAAAAAAACCCCAGACAGTCTGACTTCTAAGGCTATGCTCTTAGCATATATGCAATGTTGTCACTCTATATGAAATTTTATTTTTTTAATAAAATATTCAATGTCACCCCCACAAAAGAATTACAACTGAAACCAGTTGAGAATGTAACCCACCAAAGCTGATTCAAGAAGAGACAGAGAAAAATGTTAAACATAGCGTTGCCATGTGACCCAGCACTTTCACTCCTAGGTTGTTCTGCGTGTTCTACATCATTTTCGGCTTTGGCCACAGAGTGGGCAGTGTGACATTACACTGCCAAACCCGCAAGGCTGGAGCCGAGGGAAGAGGGGAAAGTTGAGGATGGAAGGGTCAAGAGGGGAAGGAAATGGTACTTTAGGCTATTTTAAAAGAGTTTGGTTTTTATTCTGATTTTTTAAGGGGTCATTTCAGGTTTAAAACTGAGAAATGACAAGATATGACTTACTCCCCCTTTTTTTACTTATATGGAAGGTAGCAGATCTTCATAGAAAATCTGGTGTTTTGCAAACACTGATTTTACAGTCTGTGAAATTTTAGGCCTCAGAAATTTATCCTTCAATCATTTGATTTCTAATAAATTTTCTTGATGATGACTAAGGTTTGAGAGGAAAGCAAATGTAGCTGTAAAAAAACCTATTATAAAAGTAGGAGGAAAACTGAGTTGTGATGAGTGCATGGCCATAGTTCTGCATTCACAGATCACCCCTTACTCATGCCACATTCTTGGTGATTTGATTTTCCAACTGATGAATTAAATGAGATAAGACTGTTTTTATTGCACTGCTTTTCTTGATATAAGCAAAGAAGCGAGGAGAACAGTCACTTAAGAGGTGAAAGAAACCTAATTTTTATGTAACAAAATACTTATAAGGAAGGTACTCTCATCTTCATAACATTAAAAGATTATTATGTAAGATTCTATCACAAATCCTTCCCCTTTTGGTATTAAGACTGAATCGAGAAATAAAAAGCACCTGGTAATTCACTAAAATAGTTGGGAAGAAGTAAATAGAAATTGTACTCACACCCTAATTGAAGTCAGTGCTTGAATATATGATCATTAACAAGAAGAAATAATTTTCTTTGATTCCTTCTTCCAATCCACTTACTTGATTACCTAGAAAAAGAATGCAATTCTATATTGTATTAAAGTATCAGAAATTTAGATCTTGGAATATTATATTTGTGACAGAGACTGCTTTTTTATTACTGTTCATGGGGTTCTCATGGCATGAATACTGGAGTGGTTTGCCAATCCCTCTTCCACTGCCAAACCTAGACAGTGTATAGAAAGGCAGAGACATCCCTTTGCTAACAAAGGTCCATCGAGTCAAAGCTATGGTCTTTCCAGTAGTCATTATGGATATGAGAATTAGACTGTAAGAAGGCTGAGTGCTGAAGAATTGATGCTTTCGAACTGTGGTGCTGGAGAAAACTCTTTACAGTCCCTTGGATTGCAAGGAGACCAAATCAGTCAATCCTAAAGAAATCAACCCTGAACATTCATTGGAAGGGCTGATGCTGAAGCTGAAGCTCCATTACTTTGGCTCCCTGATGCAAAAGCCAGCTCTTTGGGTGCTGGGAAATGATTGAGGGCAGGAGGAGAAGAGGGTGACGGAGGATGAGATGGTTGAACGGCATGACCGATTCAATAGACATGAACTTGGACAAACTTTCAGAGATTGTGAGAGACAGGGAAGCCTGGCATGCTGCAGTCCATGGGGTCACAGAGTCAGACATGACTTAGCAACTGAACAACAACCACAGAGAATGCTAATTCTCTGCTAATTTTTCTGAGATATTTTCCATTCTTATAAGTTTCAGCTTGTGTGTGATTACTCAGCCAGAGACTGAAGCCCCAGCCTTTCTGACAACTGGGTGTCATCGTGTGACTCACTGACCAGAGTGGAGATCGTGTTTGCAGTTTCTTTGTTTCATCTTTAGACCTTTCATCCTAATTCTTTCATAGCCCTACAGGCTGAGATGTAGACATGGTCATGGTCAAGCCAAATTAGCCCTCTACATGAGAATAATCCTCTAGGAAAAATGAAAGAAGAAACAAGATGAAAGGGACCCTGCATATCTCCATGAACCCCATGTCTACCTCTGAACTGTGGCAGGAGGCAAAAACAAATTGTAGTTGAGGCACTGATTTTGAGTGGAGGGAGGAGACCTCTTCCAACAAATAATTACATATTTTAAATTAGTTTTTCAAAAAATCAAGTAATACTTATAAATTGTACTAATCTATCAGAAACAACAGATAGGCATATGTGCTAGAATAACAAAGGGGCTATGGACGACACTGAATTAACTAAATATGAGAAAATGTGCCCACAGGACTGGAAAAGGTCAGTGTTCATTCCAATCCCAAAGAAAGGCAATGCCAAAGAATGCTCAAACTACTGCACAATTGCACTCATCTCACACGGTAGCAAAGTAATGCTCAAAATTCTCCAAGCCAGGCTTTAACAGTATGTGTACTGTGAACTTCCAGATGTTCAAGCTGGATTTAGAAAAGGCAGAGGGACCAGAGATCAAATTGTCAACATCCGCTGGATCACTGAAAAAGCAAGAGCATTCCAGAAAAACATCTACTTTTGCTTTATTGATTATTCCACAGACTTTGACTGTATGGACCACAATAAACTGTGGAAAATTCTGAAAGAGATGGGAATACCAGACCACCTGACCTTTCTCTTGAGAAACCTGTGTGCAGGTCAGGAAGCAACAGTTAGAACTGGACATGGAACAACAGACTGGTTCCAAATAGGAAAGGGAGTACGTCAAGGCTGTATATTGTCACCCTGCTTATTTCACTTATATGCAGAGTACATCATGACAAACGCTGGGCTGGAAGAAGCACAAGCTGGAATCAAGATTGCTGGGAGAAATATCAATAACCTCAGATATGCAGATGACACCACCCTTATGGCAGAAAGTGAAGAAGAATGAAAGAGCCTCTTGATGAAAGTGAAAGAAGAGAGTGAAAAAGTTGGCTTAAAGCTCAACATTCAGAAAACTAAGATCATGGCATCTGGTCTCATCACTTCATGGTAAATAGATAGGGAAACAGTGGAAATAGTGTCAGACTTTATTTTGTGGGGCTCCAAAATCACTGCAGATGGTGACTGCAGCCATGAAATTAAAAGACACTTGCTCCTTGGGGAAAAAGTTATGACCAACCTGCTGCTAAGTCGCTTCAGTCGTGTCCGACTCTGCGCAACCCCACAGATGGCAGCCCCACAGGCTCCCCCGTCCCTGGGATTCTCCAGGCAAGAACACTGGAGTGCATTGCCATTTCCTTCTCCAGTGCATGAAAGTGAAAAGTGAAAGTGCAGTCGCTCAGTCGTGTCCGAATCTTCACGACCCCGTGGACTGCAGCCCACCAGGCTCCTCCATCCATGGGATTTTCCAGGCAAGAGTACTGGAATGGGGTGCCATCGCCTTCTCCAATGACCAACCTAGACAGCATATTAAAAAGCAGAGACATTACTTTGCCAACAAAGATCCATCTAGTCAAAGTTACTGTTTTTCCTGTAGTCATGTATGGATGTGAGAGTTGGACTATAAAGAAAACTGAGCACTGAAGAACTGATGCTTTTGAACTGTGGTGTTGGAGAAGACTCTTGAGAGTCCCTTGGACAGCAAACCAGTCCATCCTAAAGGAGACCAGTCCTGAATATTCATTGGAAGGAGTGATGCTGAAGCTGAAACTCCAATACTTTGCCCATCTGATTCGAAGAACTGACTCATCGGAAGAGACTCTGATGCTGGGAAAGATTGAAGGCGGGAGGAGAAGGGGATGACAAAGGATGAGATGGTTCGATGGCATCACTAACTCAGTGCACATGAGTTTGAGTAAACTCTAGGAGTTGGCAATGGACAGGGAGCCCTGGCATGCTGCAGTCCATGGGGTTGCAAAGAGTCGGACACAACTGAGTGACTAAGCTGAACTGAACTGAGAAAATTTGTAGACAGTTTGGTGATTCTATTGCTTTAATGGAGTCTAACATTAAAATCATACCCTGATGGGTAAGGGTGGAGTTTTCTTTTGAAGGGAACAGATGTTTCTATCGTTAATCAAAATGGATAATGTTTTATTGGCCAAGAACCAAGGTGATTATTTTCAACTGCGGAAGGAGAGGTCCCCTCTCCCCTTTCTCCTAGATCTACAAGTTGAGTCTAGACTGAGACACAGGGAAGTGTGCCACTCTGCCAGTCGGGGGGCCGGGTCTGAGAGCTCATGCTGGCTGTCGAGGTCCTGTGCTGGGCACGGTGACATCTGCTGCACAGTGTCCGTGACAGAGGAGTCTGTTTCCTCTGGAGCACCCCACAGCCTAGAGGAGCACCTCCGAGTCCCACTCAGCTCCACCAGCAGGCATCGAGAAAAGAGGTTTAGAGCCGAGGGTCTGATCTGATGAACTTTAGATCTGAGGAACTGGAAGCCTTAATACTATTAAGTCATTTCTTCCCAGATTCATCTGCAACGTTTATGCAACCTGAATCAAAATCCCAGAAAGGTGCTTTTAGTTTAGTTTAGTTTTGTGTGTGTGTGTGATTTTTTTCCAAAATGACTAGCTATTCAGAAATTTTTATGGAAATACGAAATACCTATATTAATGACGACAACTTTGAAAAAGAACAAAGTTGGGGACTTATACCATTTGACTTTAAGACTTATTAAAAAGGTACAATAATCAGATCAGTATGGTATTAGTATCAAAATAGACAAAAACAATAAGGACATAGATTAGAGATTCTGAAAATATTCATATATAAATATAAGCATATATGGGTTCCCTGATGGCTCAGCTGGTAAAGAATCCACCTGTAATACAGGAGACCTGGGTTCGATTCCGAGGTTGGGAAGATCCCCCAGAGAAGGGGAATCCTACCCACTCCTGTATTCTAGCCTGGAAAATTCCAGGGACTATACAGTCCATGGGATTGCAAAGAGTCGGACACAACTGAGTGATTTTCACATCACACATAAGCATATCTAGTTATTGATTTTCAACAAAGATGAAAAAGGAGAACAAACTTTTCTTCTCTTTCCAACAAATGGTATTAAAACAATTTGATATTCACATGCAAAAATGAACTTCAATACATATTGAACTTCCTACCTCACATCATTATAAAAAAATTATTCAAAATAGAACATAAACCTTAATGAAAAACCTAAAATTTTAAATTCAAAATCACAAATATTTTTCTCCTGTATTCTTCCAGAGTCTTGAAAGTTACAAGAAGAAAAAAGACTGTCCATGCAAAGACTCACACACAAATGTTCATAACAGCATTACTTATAAAGGTTCAAAATTGGAAGTAACCCAGATTTCCATGAACAGGTGAATAGTTATGCAAATGATGGTATATCCATACAATGAAATACTCAAAAGTAAAGAGGGATGAACTGCATGCAATAAATGAACGAATCTCAAAATAATTATGTCGAGTGAAAGAAGCCAAACAAAAAGAGAACAGAAGATTTTGTTTCCATAAATTCCAAAAAAATGCAAACTAATCTATAGTGACAGAAAGTAGATCAGTAGTTGCCTGGAAATGGGGAGGGGGTGAGGGGGTTACACAGGGGCGGTGGATACTTTTGAGGTTGAAGGATATGATCGTGATGATGGTTTTACAAGTGTGTGTGTGTGTATCTCAAATTGTATATTTAAATATATACAGTTCAGTTTAGTTTGCTCAGTCGTGTCAAATTCTTTGCAACCCCATGGACCGCAGCACGCCAGGCCTCCCTGTCCATCACAAACAGAGTTCACTCAAACCCACGTCCATTGAGTCAGTGATGGCATCCAACCATCTCATCTTCTGTTGTCCCCTTTTCTTCCTGCCCTCAATCTTTCCCAGGATCAGGGTCTTTTCCAGTGAGTCAGTTCTTCACATCAGGTGGCCAAAGTACTGGAGTTTCAGCATCAACATCAGTCCTTCCATTGAATATTCAGGACTGACTCCTTTAGGATGGACTGGTTGGATCTCTTTGCTATCCAAGGGACTTACAAGAGTCTTCTCCAACACCACAGTTCAAAAGCATCAATACTTCGGCGCTCACCTTTCTTTATAGTCCAACTCTCACATCCATACATGACTACTGGAAAAGCCATAGCCTTGACTAGATGGACCTTTGTTGGCAAAGTAATGTCTCTGCTTTTAATATGCTGTCTAGCATATTTTTCTACAGACTTGATATTTTATGATGTTAAAATTTTCCAACCCAGAACATTGTCTGTTGATTGCTTTACCTTTGGCCCCTTCAATAAGTTAGTATAGATTTTTTGTTTCTTTTTTTAATATAGTTCCTATATTTTTCTTCTTAGCTTAACTATTTATTACTATCTGTCTTATATGTGTTTGCTTTTTCTCATTCTGTGTCTGTTTATTGACAGTAAGGGAAAAGCTATTGATTTGTAAATATATATATATATGATAGAACTATCAAATTCTCCTTTTTATTATTTTAAACTTCAATTTTCTTTTTTAATATATAACTACATTAGACCTATATATTTTTTATTCCAGTAGATTTACAAATTATTTCATTTAATATTTTTTATTGCACTCACTGAAACTTCCAAAATAATGTTGATTAATAAACTAATAAACATTTCTGTCTGCTTGTGCTCTTAAAGGAAATGACTTTAGCACATGTATTTAAATGATATTTTAGGTAGAAGTGATAAGCATCACAAATACAGAAACACCTGTTCTGTTTTGCATTAATTTAAAGGTTGGAAAGCTAAAACTATATATTTCAGAATTCCTTGCATTGTCTTTTTTATTCTTTGATAGTTTTCTATATTTTTCAAATTTTCTACACTGAACACATAATTAACTTGCACAAGAGGAACTAAAAAGCCTCTTGATGAAAGTAAAAGAGGAGAGTGAAAAACTTGGCTTAAAGCTCAACATTCAGAAAATGAAGATCATGGCATCTGGTCCCATCACTCCATGGGAAATAGATGGAGAAACAGTGGAAACAGTGTCAGACTTTATTTTTGGGGGCTCCAAAATCACTGCAGATGGTGATTGCAGCCATGAAATTAAAAGACGTTTACTCCTTGGAAGGAAAGTTATGAACAACCTAGATAGCATATTCAAAAGCAGAGACATTACTTTGCCAACAAAGGTCTGTCTAGTCAAGGCTATGGTTTTTCCTGTGGTCATGTATGGATGTGAGAGTTGGACTGTGAAGAAGGCTGAGCACTGGAAGAATTGATGCTTTTGAACTGTGGTGTTGGAGAAGACTCTTGAGAGTCCCTTGGACTGCAAGGAGATCCAACCAGTCTATTAGATCAACCCTGGGATTTCTTTGGAAAGAATGATGCTGAAGCTGAAACTCCAGTACTTTGGCCACCTCATGCGAAGAGTTGACTCATTGGAAAAGACTTTGATGCTGGGAGGGATTGGGGGCAAGAGGAGAAGGGACGACAGAGGATGAGATGGCTGGATGGCATCACGGACTCGATGGACGTGAGTCTGAGTGAACTCCGGGAGTTGGTGATGGACAGGGAGGCCTGGTGTGCTGCGATTCATGGGGTCGCAAAGAGTTGGACACGACTGAGTGACTGAACTGAACTGAACTGAAGTACATATAGCTGGTAAGTGACACATCCAAGTAAATATGCACAAGTATATCCATCAACTGATCCCGTGAGCATGGTTGCTTCTCGCTGGATTTATTACTGTATTATAATTGCATGATGTCTCTAAATGTATCTATCTCACTTGGAAGATTGAATGAAGGCCAGCCCAGCCCATATGTTGGTCCTCCTCTCTTGGTAATCTTATGTATGTATTGACTTTGCTGCCTTTAAACATGTTCACCTGTAACAAATTATTCATGTGGCTATAATGTGATCCCTTTTGTTC
This sequence comes from Nanger dama, assembly GCA_917880005.1. Taxonomy (NCBI): domain Eukaryota; kingdom Metazoa; phylum Chordata; class Mammalia; order Artiodactyla; family Bovidae; genus Nanger; species Nanger dama. The sequence continues at coordinate 101,195,027 of CAKJTW010000001.1, forward strand.
TCACTTCATTACAAAGCAAGGTACTCATTTGCTGGGGTGGTAGGAGGGCAATTTCAATATTTCAGAAGCTGACTTTGTCCCTCCCAGCTCTTAACACTTTAGATGTGCTTCTGCCAGATGTTAACGTGCTATGTGAAGACTGCCTATCTACTGAACCCAGATTTCATAGGATAATCAAATGTCCAAGTTGGAAGAAGCCTTAAAAATCATTCTAGTCCATTTAATACTTTCATTCTCCAGATGAGGTTCAAATAGTCAAGTTCATATTCACATGGATTCTGCAAAGCTGGGACTGGAACTCAGATCTCTTAATCTGCACTCCAGTGCCTTTTGCATGATTGCAAACTCTCTCCACATTTTCTATATTTTTCTTAAAAAGTCCATTTTAAAAGGTAAGCAAATTTTGAATTATAACTGCATTTCAAAATGATACTTTGAAGCAAGCTTTAAAACAAATAGAATCAGCGTTGTCTCTCTCTGTGTACATGTATTGTTGTTGCTGTTCAGTCGCCCAGTCATGTCTGACTCTTTGCAACCCCATGGACCACAGCATGCCAGGTCTCCCTTCCTCTCCCTGTCTTCCAGGATTTGCTCAAGTTCATGTTCCTTGCATCGATGATGCCATCCAGCCATCTCTGACGCCCTCTTCTCGTTCTGCCCTTGATCTTTCCCAGGATCAGGGATTTTTCCAATGGGTGGTCTGTTTGCATCAGATGACCAAAATACTGGAGCTTCAGCTTCAGCATCAGTCTTTCTAGTGAATATTGAGGGTTGATCTCCCTTAAGACTGACTGGTTTGATCTCCCTGATGTCCAAGGGACTTTCAGGAGTCTTCTCCAGCATCACAGCTCAAAGGCATCAATTCTTTGGTTTTCTGCCTTTATGGTCCAGCTCTCACAACCATACATAACCAGTGGGAAGACCATAACCTTGACCATATGGACCTTTGTTGGCAGAGTCATGTCTCTGTTTTTCAATACACTGTCCAGGTTTGTCATTGCTTTCCAGTGAAGAAGCCATTGACTTCTGATTTCATGGCTGCAGTCACTGTCCACAGTGATTTTGGAGCCCAAGAAGAGAAAATCTGCCACTACTTCAACTTTCCCCCTTCTATTTGCCAAGCAGTAATGGAGCCAGATGCCATGATCTTAGTGTTGTTTTTTTTTTTTAATATTTAGTCTTCAGCCAGCTCTGTACATGTATATATATTCATTTATTTAAAGTTCATGTGTTTGTGGAGGCATATGCTCCCCCCATCCCCACCCTCACACACAAATAGGAGAGAGAGGAGAGGAAAATGGAGGGAAGGGGAGGAAAAGTCATCCATTTAAGGCTCACTTTAACCCAACACTGTACACAGTCCTCAAGTTGCTGGGAATTTGGCTCTCAGCTTCTGTCTAGGCTCCATGCCTTCTTACCATGGATTACATCAAGTTTCCAATCATCCAAGTTCAGTTCAGTTCAGTTGCTCAGTCGGGTCTGACTCTGCGACTCCATGAATCGCAGCACACCAGGCCTCCCTGTCCATCACCAACTCCCAGAGTTTACTCAAACTCATGTCCGTCGAGTTGGTGATGCCATCCAACCATCTCATCCTCTGTCGTCCCCTTCTCCTCCAGCCCCCAATCCCTCCCAGCATCAGAGTCTTTTCCAATGAGTCAACTCTTCGCATCAGGTGGCCAAAATATTGGAGTTTCAGCTTTAACATCATTCCTTCCAATGAACACCCAGGACTACTATCCTTTAGGATGGACTGGTTGGATCTCCTTACAGTCCAAGGGACTCTCAAGAATCTTTTCCAACACCACAGTTCAAAAGCATCAATTCTTCAGCACTCAGCTTTCTTCAAAGTCCAACTCTCACATCCATACATGACCACTGGAAAAACCATAGCCTTGACTAGACGGACCTTTGTTGGCAAAATAATGTCTCTGCTTTTGAATATGCTATCTAGGTTGGTCATAACTTTCCTTCCAAGGAGTAAGCGTCTTTTAAGTTCATGGCTGCAATCTGTTTTTGTAGCACGATGCTTTTCCTCTAAAAGACTCCAAATTTCAGCTTTACAATCTCATTTTTATAGAAACCAGGGGCACAGTGTCACTAAGTGGGAAGCAGAAGGTGGAAAACCAAAATATTCTCCTTAGATAGGACGACCTTCCATGCACTCTATCAGTGAGGAGGGACAGTGTCCTCTCCTATTTCTGAGGTTGAACTTTCTGTCCTATTTAAACGTATCACCAATGCCATCCTCTACTGTTTCTACTACAGTTTCAAACCGTTTGTTGCCCCACCATATTGACCATACAGTTTACAATGAAACAAAATCTTTTAAAAGGAAAAATAAATGAGGGAAGATCTGACTTGTCAGAGGCCTCACCACTCTGTCATAAAACTGGCTTCACTAAATCTTGATTTTCATTATGAACATGATGCGCCCTAACTTCTACTTTCTCTCTACAAATGTTGGCTAAGTTCTAAGATGGCTTTCACAGAACCTTTTCACTTTTCTAATTCGTCACTGCCTTGCTACCTTTGCTTATTTCTTGTCTCTATTAGACCTTCTAAAATAATCAGCTCCCTGTTTCCATGCATCCGGTGCTTACAAGGTACTGAAAAACATCACTGCCATTACCGACTGATAAAAATCTCACGTCACTGAATCATCTGAGTTAGCAAATGAGTGGCCTTTCCCTGATTTCATGACCTTTGTTTCTGTTCTTAGCAGGAGTGTGATGGACTCTGAAGTCTAGGCTCCTATGTAAACATGTGGCCTGTCATTTCTGTATCGAGGATGTCCTCCTCCTCAGGTAACTGGGCATAACCGCTGTGAACATTTTGCATTTCCTTGGTCAGCTGAATTCAGTTTAGTTCAGTAGCTCAGTCATGTCCAGCTCTTTGCAACCCTCTTAGCACGCCAGGCTTCCCTGTTCATCACCAACTCCTGGAGTCTATTCAAACTCATGTCCATTGAGTCAGTGATCCCATCTAGCCATCTCGCCCCTGTCGTCCCCTTCTCCTTCTGCCTTCAACCTTTCCCAGCATCAGGGTCTTTTCAAATGAGTTGGTTCCTCACATCAGGTGGCCAAAGTATTGGAGTTTCAGCTTCAGCGTCAGTCCTTCCATTGAATATTCAGGACTGATTTCCTTTAGGATGGACTGGTTGGATCTCCTTGCAGTCCAAGGGATTCTCAAGAGTCTTCTCCAACACCACACTTCAAAGCATCAATTCTTTGGCACTCAGATTTCCTTATAGTCCAACTCTCATATCCATACATGACTACTGGAAAACCATAGCCTTAACTAGATGGATTTTTGTTGGCAAAGTATTGTCTCTGCTTTATAATATGCTGTCTAGGTTGGTCATAACTTTTTTCCAAGGAGTAAGCATCTTTTAATTTCATGGCTGCAGTCACCATCTGCAGTGATTTTGGAAACCAGAAAAATAAAGTCTGTCACTGTTTCCACTCTTTCCCCATCTATTTGCCATGAAGTGATGGGACCAGATGCCGTGATCTTAGTTTTCTGAATGTTGAGTTTTAAACCAACTTTTTACTGTCCTTTTTCACTTTCATCAAGAGGCTCTTTCATTCTCCTTCACTTTCTGCCATAAGGGTGGTGTCATATGTATATCTGAGGTTATTCATATTTCTTCCAGAATCTTGCTTCCATCTTGTGCTTCATCCAGCCCAGCATTTCTCATGATGTACTCTGCATATAAGTTAAATAAGCAGGGTGACAATATACAGCCTTGACGTACTCCTTTCCCAATTTGGAACCAGTTTGTTGTTCCATGTCCAGTTCTAACTGTTGCTTCCTGACCTGCATACAGATTTCTCAAGAGGAAGGTCAGGTGGTCTGCTATTCACATCTATTTAAGAATTTTCCACAGTTTGCTGTGATCCACACAGTCAAAGGCTTTGGCATAGTCAATAAAGCAGAAATAGATGTTTTTCTGGAACTCTCTTGCTTTTTTGATGATCCAGCAGATGTTGGCAATTTGATCTCTGAACCAGAGATCCTCTGCCTTTTCTAAAACCAGCTTGAACATCTGGAAGTTCACGGTTCATGTATTGTTGAAGCCTGGCTTGGAAAATTTTGAGCATTACTTTACTAGCATGTGAGATGAGTGCAACTGTGCATTAGTCTGAGCATTCTTTGGCATTGCCTTTCTTTGGGATGACTTCCCTGGTGGCTCAGATGGTAAAGCGTCTGCCTACAATGTGGGAGACCCAGGTTCAATCCCTGCGTCAGGAAGATTTCTTAAAGAAGGAAATGGCAACCCACTCCAGTATTCTTGCCTGAAAAACCTCATGGACAGAGAAACGTGGTAAGCTATAGTCCATGGCATTGCAAAGAGTCAGACAGGACTGAGCGACTTCACTTTCTTTTCACCTTTTCTTTGGGATTGGAATGAAAACTGAACTTTTCCAGTTCTGTGGCCACTGCTGAGTTTTCCAAATGTGCTGGCATATTGGGTGCAGCACTTTCACAGCATCAGCTCTTAGGATTTGAAATAGCTCAACTGGAATTCCATCACCTCCACTGGTTTTGTTCGTAGTTATGCTTCCTCAGGCCCACTTCACTTCGCATTCCAGGATGTCTGGCTCTGGGTGAGTGATCACACCATCGTGATTATCTGGGTCATGAAGATCTTTTTGTACAGTTCTTCTGTGTTTTCTTGCCACCTCTTTAATATCTTCTGCTTCTGTTAGGTCCATACCATTTCTGTCCTTTATTGAGTTCATCTTTGCATGAAAAGTTCCCTTGGTATCTCTAATTATCTTGAAGAGATCTCTAGTCTTTCCCATTCTATTGTTTTCCTCCATTTCTTTGCACTGATCACTGAGGAAGGCTTTCTTATCTCTCCTTGTTATTCTTTGGAACTCTGCATTCAGATGCTTATATCTTTCCTTTTCTCCTTTGCTTTTCACCTCTCTTCTTTTCACAGCTATTTGTAAGGCCTCCTCAGACAGCCATTTTGCTTTCTTGCATTTCTTTTCCTTGGGGATGGTCTTGATCCCTGTCTCCTATACAATGTCACGAACCTCCATCCATAGTTCATCAGGCACTCTATCAGATCTAGTCCCTTAAATCTATTTCTACTTCTACTATATAATCATAAGGGATTTGATTTAGGTCATTCCTGAATGGTGTAGTGGTTTTCCCCACTTTCTTCATTTGAAGTGAATTTGGCAATAAGGGGTTCATGGTCTGAGCCACAGTCAGTTCCTGGTCTTGCTTTTGCTGACTGTATAGAGCTTCTCCATCTTTGGCTGCAAGAATATAATCGGTCTGACTTTGATGTTGGCCATCTGGTGATATACATGTGTAGAGTCTTCTCTTGTGTTTTTGGAAGAGATGTTTGTTATGATCAGTGCATTCTCTTGACAATACTATATGAGCCTTTGCCCTGCTTAATTCTGTACTCCAAGGCCAAATTTGCCTGTTACTCCAGGTGTTTCTTGACTTCCTACTTTTGCATTCCAATCTCCTATAATGAAAAGGACATCTTTATTGGGTATTAGCTCTAAAAGGTCTTGTAGGTCTTCATAGAGCCATTCAACTTCCACTTCTTCAGCATTACTGGTTGGGGCATAGGCTTGGATTACTGTGATATTGAATGGTTTGCCTTGGAAATGAACAGAGATCATTCTGTCATTTTTGAGATTGCATCCAAGTATTGTATTTTGGACTCTTTTGTTGACTATGACGGCTACTCCATTTCTTCTAAGGGATTCCTACCCACAGTAGTAGATATAATGGTCATCTGAGTTAAATTCACCCATTCCAGTCCATTTTAGTTTGCTGATTCCTAGAATGTTGACATTCACTCTTCCCATCTCCTGTTTGACCACTTTCAATTTGCCTTGATTCATGAACCTAACATTCCAGGTTCCTATGCAATATTGCTCCTTATAGCATGGGAACTTGCTTCTATCACCAGTCACATCCACAACTGGGTGTTGTTTTTGCTTTGGCTCCATCTCTTCATTCTTTCTGGAGTTATTTCTCCACTGATCTCCAGTAGCATATTGGGGACCAACCAACTTGGGGAGTTCATCGCTCAGTGTCCTATCTTTTTGCTTTTTCATACTGTTCATGGGGTTCTCAAGGCAAGAATACTGAAGTGGTTTGCCATTCCCTTCTCCAGTGGACCACGTTTTGTCAGAACTCTTCACCATGACCTGCCTGTCTTGGGTGGCCCTGCATGGCATGGCTCATACTTTCATTGTGTTAGACAAGGCTGTGGTCCATGTTATTAGGCTGGTTAGTTTTCTGTGACTGTGGTTTTCAGTCTGTCTGCCCTCTGATGGAGAAGGATAAGAGGCTTATGAAAGATTCCTGATGCGAGAGACTGACTGGGGGAAACTGGGTCTTGTTTTGATGGGCGGGGCCAAGCTCAGTAACTCTTTAATCCAATTTTCTGTTGATGGGTGGAGCTGTGTTCCCTCCCTGTTATTTGACCTGAGGCCAAACTATGGTGGAGGTAATGAAGATAATGGTGACCTCTTTCAAAGGTCCCTGCAAGCCCTGCTTCACTCATTGCCCCTGGCCCTGCAGCAGGCCACTGCTGACCCATATCTCCTCCAGAGAATCCTGGACACTCACGGGAAAGTCTGGATCAGTCTCTTGTGGAGTGACTGCTCCGTTCTCCTGGGTCCTGGTGCACACAAGATTCTGTTTATGCCCTCCAAGAGTCTGTTTCCCCAGTCCTGTGAAGGTTCTGATGGCTGTATGGTGGGGTTAATGGCGACCTCTGCCAAGAGGGCTTATGCCACACCCAGGGCTGCTGCCCCCAGAGGCCCCCAATGTGGCAGTCCACTGCTGACCTGGACCTCCACAGGAGATGCTCAAACACAGTTCTGTCTCAGTTCCTTTGTAAACCTCCTTCCAAATTTTTTTTTTTTTAAGATAAGACAACAGGCCCCAAATGGAATCACTCATGCTAAGCCCCACGCCACCAAACTAAGACTTAATTACAGTTTGGGCTCTCCCAGAAATGGAGTCTTAAACCAGTCAATCAGGAATTGCCTGGTTAGCAGTAGAGAGGTAATCTACCTGACTGACCCCTACCATCCCCTAGAGGGAAATAGCTCTGCAATAACCAACTTGCTTTTTCCTTAGTATGACTTCCTTGTTTCCACTCCCTTCTGCTTATACAAGTCTTTCATTTTGCTCTTTTCTGTCCGCTGGATTGGGTGCTCACTGATTTGGGGGACTTGAGCCCAGTAATGAAGCAAGTCTCTGGCAGGCTTATCTGTACCTCTGATATCACTTGAATTCAAGGGGTGGCAAATACAGCTATGATGTTGCTGCTTAAGAATTTTAATCCTTTTAAAATGGGCTGTGAATAACCAGCTACATTAATATGAAAGACTAGAAATGTAGCTCAGATTGTGGGGAAAAACTTCTCAAAACAAAATACTTCTGTGATATAAAACAATTTCAGATCTATCAGAAATTAGATTTTCAAAATACAAAATCACTTGTGAAAAAGTTTTGAAAGGACATGATACACATATGGCTATCATATATGTCTTATAAACCTTGGCTCTTTGCTTGCCTGTTTATATGTAGTAACATTGGAAGAAATATGGATTTGGGTACTTTCAGCTAGACATTTACAGTTGCTTTGCTTTTTATGTAAAACAGTAAGAGCTTTTTCAAAATGCTTTATTCAGCAGTATTTAATGCTGTGGAGAGGGGATACCAATTAAGAATAGTTTCAGGAACAAATTTCACTGTAAAGTGTTACTACTAAGAGGAAAATGAATATTTTACTTAAGTCCCTATGAAAAGAAAGATTCTTAGAGGAAATGGATCTCTAAAACAATGATGAAAGGTGAATTTGTATTCTTTGTTGATGGTGCAGAAAAGGACATTCCTGGATGAGAAAGCACCTGAACAAGAGCATGGAAAATTAAAACAATCTGGCGACATTTTGAGAACAAGTTCTTTACTATGCCTGAATCAAGGAATGTGTTCACTGTGGGCTGAGGAGGGCACCTGCCAAGTATTAAGAATGGAGAAGTGATCAAGGGTCAGGTAATGGATGGCTTTTATGTTCCACCAAGGTATTACAGATCTCTGGAAGGGTGCATCAGAGGATTTCAAAACAGGGAAATGTAATTAGATTAGTTGTTTTTGTATTATTGACGTTAGCAACAATATGGAGAATGGAATTGAAGGTTGTGAGACTAGAACATTATATAATAGTATAGAAAAGAAAAGCAAGAAACAGTGGTGGTGTAAGGGGATAAGACTGAATGATGCTAGAGGAGGAAGGTGAAGATTAAGGTGACTGCTGTTCTTGACCTAAGCTATTTCTGAATGGGGGAAGGGGTGCCAAGAAAGGGGATATAAAGGGGATAGAAGAGGAAGTGATTTCCGAGAAGATGTTTATTGCATTTTAGGTTTATTGCTTTCAAGACGTCCAGAACACATAATTCTGGAGCTCAGGAAGGAAGGTGAGATACATATCTGGGATCCAACAGCGGAGAAGTGAAGTGGCAGTCTTGAAGGTGGACATGATTGTTGAGGGAGACATACAGAGTGAGAAGAGAGATCCAAAGGCAAACTCATTGGGAGCATCACTGTTTATGGAATGGGAGACAAAGAAAAGCCGGGGGAGGGAGCACCAGGAGAAGCAGGAGGATGGTGCTTTCCCTACATTTCAGCCAACTGAACTCGTTACTCATTATTTCCTGAGAATAACAGGTGCCTTCCTGTTTCCAAGCCTTTACATATGATTTTTCACCCTCTCAAAAAGAGCTCCTCTTTAAATTCTACTTTTCAGAGTCTAAACTGGAATATCAGCATTTTGGGAAAACTTTCCCAATCATTTCTGCCATAATCTCTTTCCCTTCTTTTCCCAATAGTCCCAGTGTCACGAAATTAGTGTCATGTATCCAGCTGTATTATAGGTGATCTTTCTACAATGATTCTTTTTGAAATAGCAACAAGGCTATTACATGTCAATGCAAGTAGTATTTTAATGAAAAATATATTTTTTCTAAAACAGACCAATTTAGTGAGAAAAGTAGCATTTTACATTTGCAAACCTCGTTAATGCCTGGATTAAGAGAAGACAGCTGGAATTTCATAAACACTTTTGTATTCAGTCTATTGTGATTAGCTGTTTTGGTTGAGGGACAGGAAGAAAACAGCCTTATAAAGACAAGAAGTTGGAAAAAGGACACATTTATAGCCTTTTCAGAAAACTGTGGATATTCTCTTTTTAGATATACACCAAAACTTAACAAGGGGTTGTTTCTTAAAGATTAGTTGTAATGTGGAATCTGAAACCATGTTAATACAATTTTCAGACATTAAAATCCATTTGTCTATCTTGCAATTTGAATGACCATTTTCTACCCATGTGAGATTTCTGTAACACGACTTACACATTTGTCATTAGGAAAATACTGATCCACTGAGTTATGCAAGTCCTTGAAATGTTGACACATTTCATTATCACATTTGTTCATATTACTATCATATTACCACTCACATCAGAAAAAAAAAATTAAATATGGGGAACTGTCAAGCTCACAGTATTGGGTACAATTCTTCCAGTTAATAGTTTTCACTCAAAAGCTCAAGTTTTATCACTAAAAACAAATATTGCGTTATTTTCTTCAATGCAAGAGTCTTCATTCATTCACAATTATACCATTCTACTCTGAATGTGAATCCTTTATATATATGCCTTATCCTTCCTAAAGGTAAGAGAAAAGAATGGGCTTAACTCTTATTTGTATTTTCCAATCAGCTTATAGCTCAAGTTCCTGGGCTTAGTAGGTCTTCAACAAATATTTGTGGATTTGAACTGAATTTATTTCTCCTGTGAATTTATGCTTTAAGGTTTTCATATGCCCCAGTATACCTGAGACAGTCTGCATTCATACCTATCTCCTCGTACCACCCACTTTAAGATATTTTTCTCTAATTTAAACAAGTACAGTTCAGCGTTTTTCTGGAACTCTCTTGCAAAGAGTTCCAGAAAAACATCTGCTTCTGTTTTACTGACTATGCCAAAGCCTATGACTGTGTGGATCACAAAAAACTGTGGAAAATTCCTAGAAAGAGATGGGAATGCCAGACCACCTGACCTGCCTCTTGAAAATCTGTATGAAGGTCAGGAAGCAACAGTTAGAACTGGACATGGAACAACAGACTGGTTCCAAATTGGGAAAGGAGTACGTCAAGGCTGTATACTGTCACCCTGTTTATTTAACTTATATGTAGAGTACATCATGAGAAACGCTCGGCTGGATGAAGTATAAGCTGAAATCAAGATTGCCGAGAGAAATATCAATAACCTCAGATATACAGATGACACCACCCTTATGGCAGAAAGCGAAGAAGAACTAAAGAGCCTCTTGATGAAAGTGAAAGAGGAGAGTGAAAAAGTTGGCTTAAAGTTCAACATTCAGAAAACAAAGATCATGGCATCCAGTCCCATCACTTCATGGGAAATAGATGGGGAGAGTGGAAACAGTGACAGACTTTATTTTTTGGGCTCCAGAATTATTGCAGATAGTGACTGCAGCCATGAAATTAAAAGACGCTTGCTCCTTGGAAGAAAAGTTATGACCAACCTAGACAGCATATTAAAAGCAGAGACTTTACTTTGCCAACAAAGGTCCATCTAGTCAAGGCTACGGTTTGTCCTGTACTATGAAGAAAGCTCAGCACCAAGAATTGATGCTTTTGAACTGTGGCATTGAAGACTCTTGAGTGTCCCTTGGACTGCAAGGAGATCAAAGCAGTCCATCTTAAAGGAAATCAGTCCTGAATAGTCACTGGGAAGCTGAAGCTGAAACTCCAATACTTTGGCCACCTGATGTGAAGAACTGACTCATTGAAAAGACCCTGATGCTGGGAAAGATTGAAGACGTGAGTAGAAGGGGATGATAGGGGATAAGATGGTTGGATGACATCCCTGACTCAATGGACATGAGTTTGAGTAAACCCTGGGAGTTGGTGATGTACAGAGAGGCCTGGTGTGCCGTAGTCCATGGGGTCACAGAGAGTTGGACATGACTGAGTGACTGAACTGATTGAGTGACTGAGGGTTCAGTGTTGTATTAAAATAAGTAAGGACTGTTTAAAATAGCCAGGACATGGAAGCAACCATCAGCAGATGAATGGATAAGAAAGCTGTGGTACATATACACAATGGAATATTACTCAGGAATTAAGAAGAATGTGTTTGAATCAGTTCTAATGAGGTGAATGAAATTGGCGCTTATTTTATAGAGTGAAGTAAGTCAGAAAGAAAAACACCAATATAATATATTAAAACATATATATGGAATTTAGAAACATGGTAACAATAACCCTGTATGCAAGACAGCAAAAGAGACACATATAAAGAACAGATTTTTGGATTCTGTGGGAGAAGGGGAGGGTGGGATGATTTGAGAGACTAGCATTGAAACATGTATATTATCATATGTGAAATAGATCACCAGTCCAGGTTCGATGCATGAGACAGGGTGCTCAGGGCCGGTGCACTGGGATGACCCTGAGGGATGGGATGGGGAAGGAGGTGAGAGGGAGGGTCAGGATGGGGAACACATGTACACCCATGGCGGATTCATGTCAATGTATGGCAAAAACCACCATAATATTGTAAAGTAATTAGCCTCCAATTAAAATTTTAAAATAAATAAAATAAGTGAGGATCACTGTGATAGGCCTTTATTTTGTACTTGTAATTTCTGCAATAGTCTCATCTGGAAGTTTAAGACTAATATTCAGGGAAAAGAATTTTCAGTTTAGCACATCTGAAGACAGTTTTCTGGTTAGAGTAAACCTATTCCAGAACATTGCTAAATACAAAATAACTACAGCTGCTGTACAGGACATTCTATGGAGTTTTTATTAATAAACTGATGTGCACTTGGATTCAAATGGCTAGGAATAGTCTAATCCTTCTGGTTTGGGGGGTGGCCAACACAGTTGCCCAGTACGGTCTATTTGGTGTTCTAGCTGATTATGCCATGACCCATTCTACAGGTTTCAAGATGTAAAAACTGCCACACTGCTAGTCAGCAGGGTCGTTAAGATGTGTGGGTAATGACAGACTAGGTATCCATGAAATATGTTCAGGAAATAGAGTTGGTTACCGTATTGTGTATTGACAGTGGTCTGCAGCTCAAGCTGCAACGGGTTTGTCAGTACCCTTAAATTTTTCTTATATCATTATCAATGCCTTAAAAATTGCAACAGACTCTCTTGCCAGTAATAGGCAAAAAGCCAAGACTGTTTCATGGAAAATTAAGTACTGGGTTTCTGTTCCCTGGTGACTAGATGGTAAAGCATCTGCTTGCAATGCTGGAGACCCAGGTTTGATCTTTGGGTCAGGAAGAGCCCCTGGAGAAGGAAATGGCAACCCACTCCAGTACTCTTGCCTAGGAAATCCATGGACAGAGGAACCTGGTAGGCTACAGTCCATGGGGTTGCAAAGGGTCAGACACGACTGAGCAACTACTTTTTACTTTTCTGTTTCTCAAAAAAAAAAAAAAAAAGGATAATGTTGATGGTATAACTTACAAAAATTTAAAATTTCCCATCCAACAATGGGGCCATAATTGCTGAGCTCATGAACACTAAAAGTATCTATTTCAAAAGTTAATGTTATTTTAAGACAATTGTTCCCAGAGATCATAATTTAACATGTGCAGCTGGAGAAGTTACATATCACTCTGTGAAGCATGACTTTCTATTTGGATCAAATGATTTTAGGGCTATTCTTTGCTCATTTTAAATTCCCAGTTTTCTGAGGATTGTATAAAAAATGAAGTGATAACTATTTATTAGTTCCACTAATAGAATAACTTCGTAAATTGTTAAATGATGAGAATCTTATAGTAACAAATATAAGGGGGAAAAGTGGAAGCAGTGATAGATTTTATTTTCTTAGGCTCTAACATCACTGCAAACAGTGACTGCAGCTAGAAAATTAAAATTTTTAATTTTAATTAAAAGATGTTCCCTGGAAGGAAAGCTGTGATAAACCTAGACAGTGTATTTAAAAAAGAAAGATATCACTTTGCTGACAAAGGACTGTAATGTCAAAGCTATGGTTTTAGATCTGGATGCCAAAGAATTGATGCTTTCAAATTGTGGTGCTGGAGAAGAATCTTGACAATCCCTTAGACAACAAGGAGATCAAAAGACTCAAGCCTAAAGGAAATCAACCTTGAATAGTCCCTGAAAGAACTGATGCTGAAGCTCCAATAAGTTTACCACCTGATGTGAAGACGAAACACATTGGAAAAGACTCTGATTCTGAGAAAGATTAAGGGCAGGAAGTGAAGGGGGTGACAGAGGATGAGTTGGTTGGATGGCATCACTAACTCAATGGACATGAATTTGAACTCCAAGAGACAGTGAAGGACAGGGAAGCCTGGCCTGCTGCAGTCTATGTGGTTGCCAAGAGCCAGCCATGACTTAGCAACTGAACAACAGCAAGAACAATCAGATGCCACAAATAAAAAGCAGCCAATTAAAAATGGTCCAATTTTTTCCCCATACAAATCATGAAATCAAAGTAAAACTAAAGTTCATTCTGTCAAGATAAAGTGTCTGACACTTTATATAATGTTAAAGACCTTATACATTTAGTTCAAAAGTTCAACTTTAAGATAAAATTATTTGCTTTATACAGTAGTAAAACGAACACAAATTTTGATGGATGACTTTGTAAAAACATAGTAAAAACAAATGTTCCACTAATTTAGGAAATATACTTTGAAGAAATGTGCTTATTGTATTGGTTGTGATACATATAAAATTTATAACTGCATCCCAAAAGAGCTGTGGTGGTCTAACAATTGAAGTAGAAGCTATAGTCATTAAATTTTATAAATATTTTGTATAGTGCAATTAGAATTACTGAACTGTATACTTGTTTGTTTTTTTTTTTACACATTTGATGTTGAAATAAAAATAATTCAGATGCTGTGTTGAAGTACACACTTTGTCTCTTTGCTACACATGATCAAGTTTTAGAAGTGCTTGAGCCCTAAGGAAGCTCTTTGTAAATCAATCTAAGTGAAATACAATATATTAAACTTACTTTTAAGTACTGAAATAATCCAAGTTCAAACAGTGAAAGATTTTAAAATTAGATAATAGATCTTTGGGGTATCTTGAATGTCCTTTGATTATGTTCCCCCACCTTTTTTTTTTTTTCAGAGAAAATTGTCCTCTCTACCAAAATAAAATAAAATTTTTAAAACTTTACATTTGGCAAAACATTTAAAAGATGTATACATACAGACAATTTGACAAATTTAGTTTAGTTAAACAAGTAATGAATAAATACATTCTGAATGGGCTTCCCAGGTGGCGCTGGTGGTAAACAATCTGCCTGCCAATGCAGGAGAGACAAGAAATGCAGGTTCGATCCCTGGGTCAGGAAGATCCCCTGGAGAAGGAAATGGCAACCCACTCCAGTATTGCCTGGAAAATTCTATGGACAGGGGAGATTTGCAGGCTATAGTCTACAGAGTCGCAGAGTTAGACTGAGTGACTGAGTGGAGGCAAAAAGAGAGTACCTGTGAAAATATTTTGGCTCAACTATTACTATGTTTCAATATAATGCAATTAAAATGAAAAATACTCTCAATTTAGCATTATTCCTATCTGACCAGGTACCTCAGTAACTGTTGAGGTTTTCATAGTTAAAAATAGTATGGTTAAAATAGAAGAAACCACCTGAAGATATCAACAATTTCAAATTTATTAATGATAATAAATTTTTAAAGGCAACAGAGGGCTGAACCAATTAGGATAAGGTAATGTCAAGATTCTAGAGAAGGACAAGAAGCTGAGAACTGAGCGTTTGCCCAGAGAGAGAGCTACTGCTGGGAACCAAGGAATCAGCAGAGCCTTTGTTGATCTCAAGGAGCCAGGGCAGTGATTCTCGGTCAAGGGAAGTTTTGCTTCCAGGGGACATGTGACGATGTTTGGGAACACTTTTTGATTGTCGTGATGTGGGTAAGGGGGTGGTTTGCTATTGGCATCTAGTGCATAGAGGCCAGAATACAGCCAAACACCCTACAACACACAGGACAGCCTCCATACCCAGCAAAAAATTATCTGGCCCAAGATGTCAACAGTGCCTTGGTTGTGAAACGCTGGACTACAGAAATTGGAGGCCTAGAATCGAACACATACCCACCACAGAGTGTATATAATTCTTATTCCTGGTTTGGTTCAGACATGTTCTAGGAATCATTTTGTTAGATTCTTTCCATCTCAGCTATGGAATTTTTTTCCTGCACCTATTAAATTCAACACAAGAAGTGTTCTGAATCATCTTCACTCCCTCAGGTCCCAGTACCGCCATAGCCACATTCAGCCTCAGAAAAGCACCTCACCAGTTACCTTAATGATCTGGTTAAGATCATCCTACAAATGCTGTCTACTTCCTTTCTGCACATTTTTCCCCTATGATATCACTCATTCTTCTCCATCTTTAAGAAAGTGTTTTCTCTTTATCAAGGAAATGCTTTATCAATTCTCCTTTCCCCCGTACCCCCTCCTCAAAATCACTTTTTCTTTTTCTTAAAAACTATCCAATGGGAATTTTATTTATAAAAAATAAAGCAAATCCTACACTCCTGGGGACAGAACCCATGGCTTATATTTCTCTATTGCGCAGCACTTACCTTGCTCAGTGCCTGGTACAAGCAAGAGCTCTGCAAGTTCATTTGTAGGATGAAGGAATTTATTTATTCATGAACAAATTCTTTATTCATGAATGAACTTACTTATTCACTCATTACTTTTCTTCTTTTCCTTGCATTTTATCTGCTCTTTTATTTATTCTTTGGACTCAGTAATACTTTTCATATCATTTTCAATAACAGCTGAATAAATGCATACTGACCTGACTTGAAAAGAAAAATGGAAACAAAATCTTATAGCAAATTGGACCCCGAATCTCCCAGTGAGTTGCAAATTAATCCAGTAAAATGTTCTGCGTGTTTTTGGGTGAGGAAATTCTATCTTGGACAGGTCATACTCTCTCACTAACCTCGGGTCTGCTTGAAGAAGATCCCTCTAATGCAACATCCTGCGATTTTAATTTAATTATAAGATAACATGTTGTGCAAGTTAAGTTGGACTTTAAGATGACTTAGCAGAAAGTCTTTGCTTTGATAACCAGATGCCATCTAGAGCATTAAAAATGCCCACACCAGGCCTATCAGAGACAGCCAAACAAGCTGGGATGACTTATTTAAGGTGATGTCAGGAGCGATATCATTCTGTGTCATTTTGGGTTAAACTTTAATTTCACACTTTGAAAATATAAAACATTTTCTATTTGCACGTCAAGTAGACAGTCTAGCTGTCTTTACTCTTTTTCTTATTTCTTGAAATGCAACTTATTCTCAGGTCTGCCAACTCTTCTTTCTTATCTTTTACAGCTGTCTGTTTGTCGTCCCCACACAGATCCCAACTCTTTCCACCCTCTGCTCTCCTATCCTGTCCCACTTTGCTCTGTGGAACTTCAAGAAGCAAATGCAAAGCATCTGCTCAAGAACATTTGACTATACATCCATCCACCCATCTACCCACCCATCCACCCATCCACCTATCCATCCTTCCACACATCCACCCACCCACCCATCCTCATCCATCCATCCATCTATCCACCCACCCCATCCATCCATCCATCCACCTGTCCATCCATCTATCCAGCCAGCTAGCCAGCACCCATCCACCCAGCCAGCACCCATCTACCCATCCACCCATCCACCTGTCCATCCATGCATCCATCCACCCACCCACCCACTCATCTATCCATCCACCCACCCACCCACCCATCCATCCACCTGTCCATCCATCTATCCATCCAACCAACCAGCACCCCTTCACCCATCTACCCACTCACCCATCCCCATTCATCCATCCACCTATCCACCTATCCATCCACCCATCCATCCATCCACTCAAGAAATGTCCATTAAGCATCTTCTATATATAAGGCATTTTGCTTGTTTTGTGAGGACAGACAAAGGAAATCAAGTTATTGTTTCTATTCTTCAAGAGACATTTAAACCTGAAGGGAAGATTGAAGCAGAAGGGGGAACATGAGAAATGTGGAGATGATACAGATAAATATAAGTCACATAGAGAGCCTACCAGGTCATCAGTTCAGTTGCTTAGTTGTGTTCAACTCTTTCCGACCCCCTGCACTGCAGCACACTAGGCCTCCCTGTCCATCACCAACTCCCCGGAGCTTACTCAAACTCATGTCCATTGAGTCAGTGATGCCATCCAATCATCTCATCCTCTGTTGTCCCCTTCTCCTCCTGCCTTCACTCTTTCCCAGCATCAGGGTCTTTTCAAATGAGTCGGTTCTTCACATCAGGTGGCCAAAGTATTGGAGTTTCAGCTTCAGCATCAGTCCTTCCAATGAATATTCAGGACTGATTTCCCTTAGGATGGACTGGTTGGATCTCCTCAGTCCAAGGGACTCTCAAGATTCTTCTCCAAATACCACAGTTCAAAAGCATCCATTCTTTTGTGCCGAGCTTTATTTAGAGTCCAACTCTCACGTCCATACATGATTACCGGAAAAACCATAGCTTTGACTAGACAGACCTTTGTTGGAAAACTAAAGTCTCTGCTTTAAAAATTTTTTAATTAATTAATTAATTTTAATTGAAGCTAATTACTTTACAATACTGTAGTGGTTTGTGCCATACATTGACTTGAATCAGCCATGAGTGTACATGTGTCCCCCATCCTGAATCCCTCCTACCTCCTACCCCATCCCATCCCTCTGGATTGCCCGAGTGCACCGGCCCTGAGGGCCCTGTCTCATGCATCAAACTTGGACTGGTGATTACATATGGTAATATACCATATGTGAAATGGTATACTATGCTGTTATGGTATATCAGTGCTATTATCTCTTTTAGGTTAGTCTCTACATTTCTTCTCTTTGTAGCTGGTCATTGAAAGAGCAGTCCACATGACTGTGTCCACTTTATTAAAATCTAGAATCTATTTCAGTGACTCTCTGCAAATGCCTTCTTAGCCAAATCTCAATCGTAAAGCCAATGGTCTTCCTTTAGCCGCAGTACTTACCATTAAAAATTTCCCGTGTCCTTCTCTGACACTTACTAACCTGAATCTCCTTCTCTCACCATTTCTTTGGTCCCTTCACTGTCTCACCCACATGAATCCCACGCGTGTGCAGTATGGCACTTACCATACTGTGCCTCTCAGCTTCAAAGCCACCTTTCTACCTTCCACTGTTCTATGAGGCTCCAGCTGAGACTCAGACTGCATTTCCGCTTTGCCAGCAGCTCCTTCTTAGGTCTGCCAATAGGGGGCGCTAGAGGGAGACGGCAAGGCCAAAGCAGGGAGCAGGCACTTAGTTCCCACAGCACTCCGACAGCCGACCTCGATTCTCCTCTGTGAATGTTCAGACCGGTGCATTGCAGGACCAGTCTTCTAATACCCGCACGGGCCGAGCAGCCGCCCCCTCCGCAGATGGCTGGCTGAGGCTCACGAGCTCCCACTTTCAAACTTCTATGTTTTAATAAATTCTAACTCCTTCTGTTTCTCCAGACCTATGAAGGGTATTGGGAAGAGCCAGTTTTTTGAATTTGCTACCTCCATTATGCCTCCGTGTTCTTATTTGCCATTCAACTGTTTAATAATAGCGCCAGTAGCAATACATAGAACAGTCATTGTTTATGGCGGTCACCATCTTATTTACTGAACAGGAGAGTAATGTAACTTTCTTTTATCTTGAATATTTGAGTTTACTTTTCCCTTAACTGATATGAAGGGTATATGGGATTTCAGTGTTCATTTAGTTTACTGACTTTAATCAGGAGGAAAGATTTTGCCACTAAAGCTTAACTTGCAGCCAAATTCACCCTTCCACCATGCCTCCAAATAGGGCCTCTATCCCATCCCTTTGTTAGGGGATGCCAGTGGTTATGGTGGGGGCGGGGAGGGGAACTAAAACTGGAGGAAGTTTGAAAGGTCGAATGAGGGACGGGGTTTCAGTCACTTAAACATAAGCCCTGATGAAACCAGCACCTTTGGGCTAAACAAAGGACATCTATAACCTTTGCCTTATTATACAGTAGGAATTATGCATTACTAAAATTGAAGATTTCAGGCTTATTTTTATATCATCCCAAGACTCTCAGAAACCATGATTATTCAAAGAAAGCTTCTAGGTGTGGTAACATCATGGGGAGTGTGATCTATCTCGAGTTTCAATGCCATTGAGAAGGGAGTCAAGATTGGAGGGTGCTGAAACAGGTAACCTAATTCTGATGCTGACTTACACCTTTCATTTCGTATCTTCAAGCCTCTATAGGGAAGGAGGCCTTTATAGAGGGAGGCATCTTGGGGCCTAGAAACAGGAAAGCTAGGAACACATGAGATCTGCTCTGGAAACAGAAGAGCAGATAGGAATCCTCGGAGTTCCTGGGTCTTCGAGCTACAGGGGTGACTGAAGGGACAATACGCACTAAAATACTATAAAGGTGGTGGAAAGGGTTATGTGGGAAATTTTTGTACCTTCTCAACATTACTGTGAACTTAAAATTACTTTAAAAAATGGTCTTTCCAAAAATGGTATGTTTTTTTAAATTTTGCAATTTTCTTAGTCTGATCATATTTTTTAAAAATCAAGATTCTATCTACAATGAATAATGATAAAATTCTGAAATGAGAAGTAGCTACACTGCTTGTTTTCAGAGAAGTAAGGAAGTGGATGCTGGAGAGACTGGATATGTATCCTTCTTGGTATGTAGCTACAATTACCAAGGCTAGTAAGCACCAGAGAAGATGCTAACACTGTTAAAAATGCTGGTGAAGGAGGCAGCAATCCATGGGCCTGTGCAGCAGGGAAGAAATGAAAGCAAGAAAATGCCTGCCCCTGAGGATTCAATGGTCAGGAAGCCCTGTGATTTTCAACTAAGCAGAGGTACAAATTCTAAGGTAGAGGATGTGGGGTGGGGGGTGGGAGGGGCTTCAGCATTGGGAGATTGTGTTCACCTATGGCTGATTCGTGTCAATGTATGGCAGAACAAATACAGTATTGTAATTAAAAAAAAAATTTAATTAAAAAAAACACAAAAACAAAAAAAATAAGGAAAGCAAGAGAAATGTAAGCTAAACAAAAGATCACCACCACCACTTCTTGAGTCTTGCAATTTTACTGAGTCACTTTTTTCCCAAATTACTTTTATAAGTCAAAGTAGCCAAAACAAACAAAAGAAACCTCAAAAAGCCACTCACTTTCCTTATAAAAACAAAAATACATTTGTCTTTGTTATGATATAATGATTGATATTACTCAAATAGATGGTTCTAGAAAAATCTGTATGACAGTATGAAAGCATTCTATTCAACTGGAAATTAAAAACAAGCTTAAACTTTACACTGAAATTCAGTGATTTTCTTTTAACTAATTTTCACGTTATGTTCATCTGTGAAGCGATTTAAAATTTTAGCAATTTCACAGATTAGTTAAAACATTTTATTAAAAAAATCCTATCCTGTTTCAGTGAACCATATGCCCTGTGAAGTTTTTACAAAAAAAAATCCAGAAATTTTTCCATCAAAGGCTTTCCACTGTCAAATGCAATCCAATCTACTATTAACTTACCATGCTTTGGCTGGCCTTTGGAGTTATCATTTTTTATTATATTACATGCACACCTATCACAATTTATCAAACTCTCAGCTTGATAAGGTTATGATCTATGAAGTTTCCTGGGAAACTGGGTTGCTCCGTCTGGCTGTTACTTTTGCACTAATACTACTAATTCCTTGGAATGAAGAATTTTCTCACATTTGGTGTTTCTTTTACACTGTTTTGTTAAATTACCCAGTGCCTTTAATGTAGAAACCCAAAGAAGAAATGATTGTATTTTGTTCCTTCAATGTTTAGAAAAGAATGGGAGATAATAAATTCTATGAAGATTGCCTCAAGCTTACTATAAGATAATAATATAAATGGCTTAATTATATATTTATTAATTATCTTGAAGCCAAGATTTCTTTTAAATTATAAAAATAAAGCCTATATTTGGGTGTATAGCTATAAAGAATAAATTTGTTGAATAAAGAATTTTCATAGATTGCTTTTAGAAACAAAGCAAATTCACATCCTTTATTTAAAACACCACGTAGAATGAAAATAAAGGGAGAATGTCCATTAGTTCTATACAATTGAAGACTCTGTGAATCTTTTTTCACACTAACAAGAGGAAACACTATTTTTAAGAATATATACATTTGAAATTCTCAGTGATCTAGAATGATATCTAGCAGCTCACCACAAACAGTGGCTTTGCTAATGAGGAGGCCTTGATGGTCCCGTGGTAGGTTTTACAATCCTCCCTGATGAATCTATAGGCATCTCAGAATTAGATATTTGCTAACCCAAGGAACAAGAAGATCCAAGGCTACTCACCTATTTATCGAGGGACTTCTCTGGTGGTTCAGGTGTTAGGAATCCGCTGTCCAGTGCTCGGCACACAGGCCCAGTCGCTGGCGCAGGAGCTGAGTCTGCACGCCGCGGGGCAGCGCAGCCTGTGCGCCGCAGCGGAGAGGGGGCCCACGGGCCGCAGGGGAAGAGGCCACGCGCTGCAGCAGAGAAGCCGACGCAGCCTGAAGGAAAACAGTGATTCCTAACAGTTATTGCGAGCCATCCGTGTGTTCAATCCTAGGTGCCTGGAATAAATGTGGGTAATGATAGGATACCAAAAGAGGAACGCTAAAGCTGAAACTCCAGTACTTTGGCCACCTCATGCGAAGAGCTGACTCATTGGAAAAGACTCTGATGCTGGGAGGGACTGGGGGCAGGAGGAGAAGGGGACGACTGAGGATGAGATGGCTGGATGGCATCACGGACTCGATGGACGTGAGTCTGAGTGAACTCCGGGAGTTGGTGATGGACAGGGAGGCCTGGTGTGCTGCGATTCATGGGGTCGCAAAGAGTCGGACACGACTGAGCGACTGAACTGAACTGAACTGAACTGAACTGAACACAGAGTCCCTACCCACAAACAACTCACTAGCTAGTTGTGAGACCAGGTATAAATGCAAATCACAATATACAGTATATGTGCTATAATAGAGGTAGAGTCACTATGTTATGGTATCAGAGGAGAATAAAGGGATTATGCTCAGGGTGGTGATGAAAGGGGTGCTTATGGAACTCTGCCAAAGAAGAAATGATACTTGAGGTGGACTTTGTTGACAGAAGGAGAGAGAGAGAAGAGAAAAAGAAGTAGAAGTAGGTAAGGAGATGGGTAAGGAAGGAAGCAGGAGAGAAGGAAGAAGGGAGGAAAGCTGAAGGTTAATGTAGCCTCAGGGAGAGAGATGCTAACAAGGAAACAGAGACTGAAGTAGGCATGTAAGTTAAAAAAAAAAAAAAGAGCAAAACAAAATGATCCAGAAATCCCAATTAAATAGAGTCAGGAGACCAGAAGGGGGTGCTCTCATGCCCTGGGACAACAGCAGAGCCCAAAAGGAAGAAGACAGGCTGCTCTTCCTGGCAACAATCACCATTGCTCACTATTAGAAAAATGCAGATAAAAACTATAGTGAGGTATCATCTCGCACCAGTCAGAATGACCATCATCAAAAAAATCTACAAATAAGAAATGCTGGAGAGGGTGTGGAGAAAAGGGAGACCTCCTACACTGTTGGTGGGAATGTAAACTGAATGTTCTCTCTGGAGAACAGTGTGGAGGTTCCTTAAAAACTAAAAGCGGAGCTACCATATGACTCAGCAATTCCACTCCTAGTCATATATCCAGAGAAATCCAGAATTCGAAAGGATGCATGCACCTTGATGTTCACTGAGGCACTGTTTACAAAGGACAGAACATGGAAGCCACCTAGATGTCCACTGACAGAAGGATGGGTACAGAAGATGCGGTGCACAGATACAATGGAATATTACTCAGCCACAACAGAGAATGAAATAATGCTCTTTACAGAGACACGGATGGAGCTGGAGATTGTCATACAGAGCGAAGTAAGTTAGAAAAACAAAGGCTGCATAATATTGCTTATATGTGGGATCTAGAAAAATGGTATAGATGACCTCATCTGCAAAGCAAAAATAGAAACACAGGCATAAAGAACAAATGTATGGTTATCAACGGGACAGGGTCGGGATGGGACGAATTGGGAGTCTGGGATTGACTAATTAATAACAGCCCAGGGAGCTCTGCTCAGTGCTCTGTGGTGACCTAAGTGCAAAGCAAACCTAAAAAGAGCTAACTCACTTTCCTGTATAGCAGAAACCAACATACCATTGTAAAGCAATTATACTCCAATAAAAATTAATTTAAAAAATATACTGAACTCAGTCAATTTCTCTCAGCCTTCTAAAGGCAATGAAGGATGGTGCTGTATTTGTCTGCATTGTTTTGTATCATTTAAGTCAAATGGCCTTCTTGGTTAAAGAATAATGCCAACGAGTATAATTTTTTAAGAGTATGGACCCAATTCCTGGCTGTATCTATTAGTTTCATTCTTTACAGCCATAGACTTCCCCCTTTCACTATCTCTGTTGCAAAAATACGTACTATTTGTAACAAAGAGACGAGGACAAAGTAAATAAATGCATCAGTACAAGTCAGTCATTCCTATGGATTTAAAAAAAAGTGTATTTATTAAAGATGGAAGGAAATGCTATCCCTAGAGCTGTACATGCTAAGTTGTTCAGTGCTGTCTGACTCTTTGTGACCCTATAGACTGTAGCCCGCCAGGCTCCTCTGTCCATGGGGTTTTGCAAATTAGAATACTGAAGTGGTTGCCATTTCCTCTTCAAAGGGATCTTTCTGACCCAGGGATTGAACCTGAATCTTCTGCATCTCCTGCAATGGCAGGCAGATTCTTTACCACTGAGCCACCTTGTAAGCTCTATCCTTAGAGATACTTAAGGTCAAATTTGCCAAACTGTGGAAAACAAAATGTAGGAAATTTCCATGAATATGTTGTCAGGGCAAGGGCCTAAGCACTTCCACATAACATTCTTCACTGCTGCTGGGGTAAGATGACTCTATGTCTGGTTTGCTTTCTCACTGATCCCAGTGTGATCTCTGGCAATTTGCTTCACTTGGCTGTCTTTTTCCCTCTCCTCTGAGAGTTTAGAAAAAGACACTTACTTGGTGGGACTTAATGTTTATAACCACTTCAAGATTTTGAAGAGAAAATGATCAAAGATGGAAAAAGTATTGTTCCTTGCACTTGTTGGTCAACAAAAGTTGAAATCTGGAAATAAACTACAAACCAGGTTTGATATGTTAGTTTAAGTTTGCATTTAAAACTCTAAATTAAACCGTTTACTGTGTTTACATTTGCTTTAGAAAACTAAAAATCCAGGGCCTGTAGAAATTGCCTCACTAGCCATGTTGGAGGGCAAAGGGGTTCCTCTTCTTGAAGGACAGAAAAAAATCTCCCTGTCTGCTTCAGCAATCCTATTACACACAAATGTGAAGTCCAGCAGAAAAACTGGGAGACAACATAATCAATCCACCAGCAAATATTTCTGGGCTCCTAGTAGGGTGCAGACACAGTTTTAGATGCTGGAGAATTGGGACTGAAACGAAATCCTTGTCCGGAATGAACCTCCCTCACAGCCTTATTTCACAGTTCTGTTAAAATGAATGATGTTATTTCTACTAGTCACGGTAATGTGTGTGTGTATGCTAAGTTACTTCAGTTGTGTCCAACTCCTTGCAACCCTACGGACTGTATCCCACCAGGCTCCTCTGTCCCTGAGATTCACCAGGCAAGAACACTGGAGTGGGTTGCCATGCCTTTTGCCGGGGGATCTTCCCAACCCAGGGATTGAACTTGGGTCTCTAATGTCTCTTGCACTGGCAGGAGAGTTCTTTACCACTAATACCACTTGGGAAGACCCTTGGTAAGATGGTGAATGGGAAAGCACTCTGAGTCAAAATTTGATTAACCATTACTAATAACAAAAACAAAAATAAAGCAAGCACCTCCTGGATTCCAGCACAAGATTAAGCCTCAGCAGCATACATCACAGTTTTTCATAATAGCCTTTTTTTTTTCATATTCGAGGAACCTGAGGCTTAGAAAGCCACAGAAAGCAGCTAGTGGGTGGCAGAACAAGGACACAAATCTAGGCTTGTCTTGATTCCAAACATTTATGAGGAGTAATGAAATCCGGTCAGCTGATCATATGCTCTCAGACTCAATGGTGGCCATTTTCCTGTCTGATTGCTCAGTTATTGCTGGCTGCCTTGCAAATAATTAGCAATTTTCTAGTAAATTTCTCACTTTTGTGGGAAGTCCATTGCACTGACCTTCAGTGAAAAGCTATTTCCTTCTAAAAACTCTCAGCAAGCCACCTGCATTTCCATCCAGAAAGGACCATCTTAGGGAGCAAGGGAGGGATTATAGGAAAGACTTATTAAGCAGTTACTCATTTAAAATTTGTATAAAAAACAGGCACTTAAAAAATGTCTTTTATTTCTCAGGGAAGCTTCAAAAGAGAATACCAAGGTTCAGAAAAGACAAATGATCTACCCAAGGCTGTGCAGAAAATAGCAGAGTTGGGATTCGAATCCACACCAGACTCCTGCCTCTCTCTGCTACTTGTCTGCCTCTGGTAGAAGTATATCTCCAGGATCTTGGTCACATATTTCATGATCTAAATAAACAACGACAACCGCCACTACTGCAACAGACTAGGAATGCGTAAAACAGGTCTCTGCTCAAATATGACAGGAAGTAGCCAGCCTCTCCCTTGTGCGCTTGTGTTCACTCACTCTTTACGACCCTGTGGACTGTAGCCCACAAGGCTCTTCTGTCCATGGGATTTTCCAGGGAAGAATACTGCAGCAGGAAATGGAAATTTCCTGCTCCAGGGGATCTTCCCGACCCAGAGATCGAACCTGTGTCTCCTGTGTCTCCTGCCTTGACATATGGATTCTTTACCACTGAGCTACCCAGGAAGCCCTAGCCTCTCTCTCCCCTCCCCTCCTCCTATAGCTTTATTTTCCTTCATTGCACTTACCACCCTCTGACATGACGTAGGGTTATTTGTCTTCATTGTCTATCCCGCGTCCTGGAATACAAGCTTCTAGAGAGAATTCATCTCAGCTGACTTGTCGATTTCCATATCTCTCATGCCTAGAACAGTGCCTGAAATAAATAATAAACATCTGTTAAGCTCATTAAAGTAAGATTTTAAAGGCAGGCGATAGCAAACCTGTGACAGGTGACAGCACTATGGTTTAGTCTCAAAAACATCACTTTGGTGCAAAATTTGAATTAAAATTTTGAATTAAAATTTTGTTTCTTAAGTTAAAAGTGACTCCCAACTTAAGAAATCACTACTCATTATCTAAAATTTGGCTTCAGGGTAAGGCTTCATTCAAGAACCCTATCAGCATGGTTTATTTTACTTTTTAAGGCATTTTGAATAGCACTTTAGACATTTTGTCATTTGTAAATATAAATGTATCTATTTTAAATATTATTACCTTCCTGATGCTTAAGGGCAAAACAGACATTTTAATTTATCTTGTGAAGATACAAAGTTAGACAGAGGGTGGAAAACCTGATGAAAAATGAAAGATCAGAAGAGAGACAACTAAATTACAAAAATTAAAAGCATTAGTTTTGTCTATGAAAAAACCCAAACAAATTAGCTACAGGTATAATAATTGGGTCATTATTACAATCATTTCAAAATCCAGATAAAGAACAATATTTTTATTAACTGTTTGATACACCTCTTTCCCCCTACATTATTATAATATTATTTTTCCAGTAAACCCTAGCAATATTAAATTAAGACTTTTTATTATTGATAATTGGCTTGCACTATAACCTCATTGCAGGTTTGTGCCCAGAAACATAGGAATTCTGATAAGTTCTGTTTTTTGTAATAGCAAAAGAAAACCCACATGGTGTGTTTATAATTGTGTGTGCTATGTCATCTAGCATGTTCCTGAAAGGGGACAGCTTCACATTTGACTAGGCAGCATTAAGAAACTAACTCTTCACTGACAATTTTTATGTTTAGCTACTGAACAAGTTTCCAGATGAATCTGTAGGTGCTGCACATGTCAATCTATGTTTCTCCTCTACTACCCAAACTGGTGGCTCAGAGGTTAAAGCGTCTGCCTGGAATGTGGGAGACCTGGGTTCGATCCCTGGGTCGGGAAGATCCCCTGGAGAAGGAAATGGCAACCCACTCCAGTACTCTTGCCTGGAGAATCCCATGGACGGAGGAGCCTGGTGGGCTACAGTCCACGGGGTCGCAAAGAGTCGGACACGACTGAGCGACAAACTACTACTACTACCCAAACTTAACGGTGTCAGCACCTTAGAACGGTTGATGTTACAGTAAGACCTCTGGCCCTGTGCTTCAGTGTTTCCACACCAGGCAGACAGGCCTAAGACATGCGGGGAGTGTGCCTCGGAGCTGTTCATTCCTGTGCTGGTGCAGCTGGGAACAGCTTGATGTAAACGTGACCCAGAACCACATAAATATATTCCTTCAAAACCAAGCTGAACAAAGCTCCCACTCATCTTCCCTTTAGCTGGATTTCAGTAATATTCCATCATTACATGGAGGGGGAGTTGGTGTGAAAAGAGATCACAGTCTTAAGCGAATTCAGATCAAGTATTTTTCTCTGGCAGATTTTACGAAGGCATATGAGTTCATTGCTGATGTTCCTTCCAGGACTTTGGAAGGGAACTTGGAAGGGAGGGTCCTGAGTTCCAGCTTCATTAATTTCATGTTAGATTCTCCAGTAATGGGTTCGCATCTACTGCACTTCAGCCAAACTAACCTCCATCTTTCTCTCTCTCTCTTTTTTTTTGCACTGACCAGGCATCTTTTTGCTCTTCCTCCTACTCTTCCTGCCTTTCAAATAACTGTCCCCTTATGCCTTGTGTCTCAGCTCAGGGAAGCCTTTTCTGGTCTCCTGTGTGTATCATCCCATTACTCTGCCATGCCACTCTGTTCCTCTCTCTCTCTCTCTTTTTTTTTAAGCTCTTATTTCTGTCTGAAGCTATTGTATTTACTTACTTGTCTTTTGTTTGCTTACTTACTTACTTGTCTCCAGTAAAATGCAGGTGCAAGAGAGCAGGAATTTTGCCCAAGATGCTTACAGCTACACCACCTAAACCTAGAAGAGCATCTGGCCTTATTCATTCAAATTATTTTTGAATGCATGAACAAACTATAAGCTAAAAAGTGCATAAATATTTTTTAATTAGCTCAAGAATATAAAAACAACTCCAGTCCTCCATTTCACCAGTCTGGAAAGCCAATCTCAGGTACCATTAGGGCCCCTTCCTCCTTGGGATTTGCAAAGGTGATAGGCTGCCCTGGTGACTCAGCCAGGAAAGAATCTGCCTGCAGTACAGGAGACCCAGGTTTGATCCCTGAGCCGGGAAGATACGCTGGAGAAGGGAATGGCTACCCACTCCAGTATTCTTGCCTAGAGAATTCCATAGATAGAGGAGCCTGGTTGGGCTACAGTCCGTGGGGTAGCAAAAAGCTGGATATGACTGAGCAAATAACACTTAGAATTTATCAGAGGAGCAGGTTATCAGTCGCTGCCTTCTCTGATCATTGAGCTGTCTATGGTCTTGGCCTTAATTCCATGCTTGGTGTCAAGATTAGGACATAGACAGGTACAGACAGAAGACCATGAGAAAACGCTTGGAGAAGACAGCCATCTCTAAGCAAGCAGACAGGCCTTAGAAGGCTCTGCTGAAACCTTGATGTCAGACTTCAGGCCTCCAGAACTGTGAGAAAATAAGTGCCTGTTCTTGAAGCCACAGATGGGGTTTATAATAGAGTCCTAGTAAACTGCTCCCTGAGGCCATAAGGCTAGGCGAGGCAGCAACTCTGGGCCTTGTGGGAAAGTAGGAGTTGCCAGCGTGCCTCTCTTTAGTTCTGCAGCCCTGCATGATGGGACTTCAAATCACCACAGTAGCAACAGTGGTGGTTTCTCCCGAGACCACATTCAGCAAGAGCAGGCACATAGAAGCGCAGGGAAAATGCCTTTAGGAGGGCCTGCAGTGTCTTTCACACGACTCCTTGCCTCCACTGGAATGTTGCAGAGCCAACACCACCTGCTCACATGGTATTTCACACACGTGCATTCCAGGAAACAACACAAATAGTCAAGTGGCAGCAGGCCCTAGCGGGGTCAGCAGATGATGCCTTAGTAATTCTCCAGTAGTCAGGGAGTTGCATAACTGCTAAACATGAGTTAACAAATGTTTATGCATCATATTGATTATGTGTATACCTAATAACTGTAACTAATGCCAACCAGCATGTTTCCTCCAGAGGTTAAGAATAATCATTTGAAAAGATGTTACTGTCTTTGTCTGGGATATTAATTTCTTCTCAGATACATAATCTTATGTCTAATTGTTGTCAGTCATTTTTTTGCAGAGAGAAAAATAAAACAAAGCAGCAATAACAAAATGCATTGTTTCAAAGCTCTAAAAGTTAACACGAATTTTGGAGGGTATAACTTAGTGACAGTTCCAAATAATGATTGTACCTGTGGAAAAATGATTTCGTTTGTTTAAAAATATAGAAGCTATAAGGCAAATCTCATTTTTGATAATTCATTGCCATTACCTTACATTTTTCCTTAAACGTTATCTTTTTATTTTTTCTGTTTCAGATAATCCAGTACTATCTGAAATGCAAAAAAGGGAAATTTATTAGCAAAACCATAAAGTAGCAAAGGATATAGTCAGCAGACATCATGAGTCATAGTATTTCATTCCTTGACGGTACAGTCAAATGCCCTCCAGTGTTTCAGAAAATTCAAATGCCTAAAACTATCTTTTCTTATATGTTTAACTCCATCTTCATTGTCCTAAAGTACACACACACACACACACACACACACACACACAGAGGCACAAGCATACACACACACACCATTTTTATGATGTATGCTTTTTGAAAATGAAACTTTTAATATGTATTTATCCTACAAGGATTTTCATCCATGTGGTTTCATTTGGTGATTCATTCATTTCATTTAACTCACATAAATACATAGTTAGTTACCCAGTCGTGTCTGACTCTTTGACCCCATGGACTGTAGCCTGCCAGGCTCTTCTGTCCATGGAATTCTCCAACCCACTGGAGTGGATTGCCATTTTCTTCTCCAAGGGATCTTCCCAATGCAGGGATTGGACCTGGTCTCCTGCATTGCAGGCTGATTCTTTACCAATGAGCTACTAGGGATACCCTGGTAACATAAATATAATAGCTAATGTTGTAAGATGCCTGCTACTTTTTTAAAAAGTCCCTTTAATAATCACCAAGTCTTGGTGGCTCAAAAGGAAACTTAAGTTTGGTGTAAACAGTGAAATCATGACGCATTTTTCCAGTTTTGGTTATTCTAAATTTCACATAATTTTACAATAATGTTGTGAAATAAAAAATACATATTAGCCATTGTTCCCAGTTCCTGACACAGAGCTCCTAAAAACCCTTGTCATTTTCTAAGTGATAAGAACACTAAGAGTGTCTCTTGTTCTAATATCGGCCTTTGACCTCTGTTCCTCCCACAGAGCTCCTAAAACCCCGCAATTTTCTGGGTGATGGGAGTGCCTTTGTTTTAAGGAGGTGACATTGAGTGAGCTCCTGTATGGCTCCTGATTGAGGGCTGTTTGCAGGAAAGACCAAACCATGATTAGAAGCTTGGAATTTTCAGTCACGCCCCACATTCTCTTGAGAAGCGAGGGGGCTGAAAGTGGAGTTAATGATTGATCATGTCTATGTGAGGTAGCCTCCATAAAATCCCAAAAGGATGGGGCCTGGAGAGCTTCCAGCAGGGGAACACATGGAGATGCTAGGGGATGGTGCCCCTAGCACAGGCAGTGAGAGTCCCTGCCCCTTTCCACATACCCTCACTTCACTACCCATCCCTTCCCTCTGTTCATCTGTAGTATTTATCACATACCCGTTAATAAATTGATAAATGTAAGTAAATGTTTACTTGAGTTCTGTGAGCCACTCTAACAAATTAATCAAACCCAAGGAGGGCGATGTCCTTGGAAACTCTAATCTATAGTCAGTTGGTTAGAAGCACAAGCAAGAACATAGGATTGTAACTGGCATCTGCAGTGTGTGTGAGTGAGGGTGGGGGGACAGACTTGTGGGACTGAGCGCCTTATCTCCTGGTAGATAGTGTTAGAATTTAGTTGAATTCTTGGACACCCTGCTGATGTCCTGAGATTTGCTTGTTGGTGGTGTGGGGCCCCCGCCCCACAGACACACATTGGAATTGTGATCAGAAACCAAAAGAATTGCTTGCTCACAAATAGCTGAGAAAAGAAAAGATACAAAAGGCAAAGGAGAAAAGGAAAGACATACCCATTTGAATGCAGAGTTCCAAAGAATAGCAAGGAGAGATAAGAAAGCCTTCCTCAGTGGTCAATGCAAAGAAATAGAGAAAAGCAATCAAATGGGAAAGATAGAGATCTCTTCAAGAAAATTAGAGATATCAAGGGAACATTTCATGCAAAGATGGGCACAATAAAAGACCAAAATGGTATGGACCTAACAGGAGCAGAGGATATTAAGAAGAGGTGGCATGAATACACAGAAGTACTGTACAAAAAAGATCTTCATGACCCAGATAACCACAATGGTGTGATCACTCACCTATAGCTAGGCATCCTGGAGTGCAAAGTCAAGTGGGCCTTAGGAAGCATCGCCATGAACAAAGCTAGTGGAGGTGATGGAATTCCAGTTGAGCTATTTCAAATCCTGAAAGATACTGCTGTGAAAGTGCTGCACTCAATATGCCAGCAAATTTGGAAAACTCCACAGTGGCCACAGGACTGGAAAAGGTCAATTTTCATTCCAATCCCAAAGAAAGGCAATGCCAAGGAATGTTCAAACTACCGCACAATTCCACTCATCTCACATGCTAGTAAAGTAATGCTCAAAATCCTCCAAACCAGGCTTCAACAGTACGTGAACTGTGAACTTCCAGATGTTTAAGTTGGATTTAGAAAGGCAGAGGAATCAGAGATCAAATTGCCAACATCCTCTGGATCATCAAAAAGCAAGAGAGTTCCAGAAAAACATCTACTTCAGCTTTATTGGCTATGCCAAAGCCTTTGGCTGTGTGGATCACCACAAACTGAAAAATTCTTAAAGAGATTGGAATACCAGACCACCTGACCTGCCTCCTGAGAAATCTGTATGCAGGTCAAGGAGCAACAGTTAGAACTGGACATGGAATAACAGATTTGTTCCAAATTGGGAAAGGAGTACGTCAAGGCTATATACTGTCACCCTGTTTATTTAACTTATATGCAGAGTATGTCATAAGAAATACTAGGCTGAATGAAGCACAAGCTGGAATCAAGATTGCCGGGAGAAATATCAACAACCTCAAATATGCAGATGACGCCACCCTTATGGCAGAAAGCGAAGAACTAAAGAGCCTGTTGATGAAAGTGAAAGAGGAGAGTGACAAAGTTGGCTTAAAGCTCAACATTCAGAAAATGAAGATCATGGCATCCGGTCCCATAACTTCATGGCAAATAGATGAGGAAACAATGGAAAAAGTGACAGAGAATTTTTTTGGTCTTCAAAATTATGGCAAATGGTGATTGCAGCCATGAAATTAAAAGATGCTTGCTCTTTGGGAGAAGTTATGACCAACCTAGACAGCATATTACAAAGTAGAGACATTACTTGGCCAACAAAGGTCCATCTAGTCAGGGCTATGGTTTTTCCAGTAGTTATGTATGGATCTGAGAGTTGGACTATAAAGAAAGCTGAGCGCCTACGAACGGATGCTTTTGAACTGTGGTGTTGTAGAAGACTTTTGAGAGTCTGTTGGACTGCAAAGAGATCCAACCAGTCCATCCTAAAGGAAATGCTGAAGCTGAAACTCCAATACTTTGGTCACCTGATGCGAAGAAGTGACTCATTGGAAAAGACTCTGATGCTGGGAAAGATTGATGGTGGGAGGAGAAGGGGACAACAGAGGACTGATTGGTTGGGTGGCATCACTAACATGATGGACATGAGTTTGAGTAGGCTCCAGGAGTTGGTGATGGACAAGAAAGCCTGGTGTGCTGCAGTCCATGGAGTTGCAAAGAGTCAGACATGACTGAGCAACTGAACTGAAGTTCACTGGGATGCTTTATTTTTCTCCAGATTTTAAATGTTACTATATTATTCATGATGAAGAATAGCTTCTGTTTTTGAATAGTTGGAAAGGGATCATAGACATTAGCTCAAAATAGAAAGTAAAGTTATATTTGAGTGAAAAGTTAAATTAGAAAAATAAAAAAGCATAAACTAGGCATAGGTGACCAATATAAAATGACTGCAGAATAAGTCATTCCTAATGGAATATTTTTGTTTCATAATCTGTCTTCCCAGTTCATGTTAGGCTGAGAAATCTTAAGGTGCTATCTAAACTGGGAAAGATAGTATAAATATTATTAGCTGGATAAAAACCAAATGAATGAATGAATGAAGAGTAGAGCATCTGGTAGTCTTAAGTAATTTAAATGGTTCAGAAGTAGAGTCAGCCTAAGAAGATCATTTTCAAAACCACTTAAGACACATTTTTCCTTTAAAATATGCATTTTGGTCTTGACATGATTCTTACATCCCAAATAAAATTAAGAGCTGACTTATGTGATTTTTGACCAGGGCTCTGTTTCCATTCCTCTACTAGTATCTCAGTTTTACTCCACTGGCCTGGGATTTAATTTTACCTTCCTTGCAAGTTACTAAGCTACCCTGTTACTGTTTCATGGATGCTGAAAGCAGACGTGAGACTCTTGGGTGGAGACAAAGAGCTTCACTACGAGGATGCAGCAAGCAGCATGAACATCAGCCTGTTGACACCAGTGAATCTTGGCCTCAGACTCCACAAGGTTGATGTGCTATGACCCAGATGGATGTTACAGACACAGTAAGTTTGTGCAACAGTTAAGGAACACTAAAGTTAATGAGTCCATTGCTATTATTTTGTTTTTTTTGCTAACAATCAGCTAGCTAACTTGCTCTTTGTGCAAGGCTTGGAAATTACCACATTTCTCAAGGCTGCATGCTGCAAACACAACCCTGAGCAATAGCTCAGGAAGAGAAGCATTAGGATCTCGAGTTCTGACACACAAAGAAAGATATAAAGGAGCCTAGTGACCCTTGGAGGACTCTCCCACCACCACCTGGTGGATTTTCATCCTCATCCTGGGTTCCATTACTGCTGTCAATATCCATGAAGGGTGGACATCGCTCCTGATAGCTACCTGGAAAAGCCTTGAGCTTCCCCCTGGCTGGACCACATACAAATTAATCACTGGGGCCAGAGGACTGTCCTTGACTTAGGCCTAGATTTGCACCCATTCCTGAACTAATCTCTATGTTAAGGAGGAAGATTACTCTTATTACTTAGATCATCCATGCTGGCTGCAGGGGGAGGATCAATTTTACCCAGCTTAATAGCTGTCAGTGGGGAAGAGGCAAAATGTTAGGTGGCAGCCATTACCTATTTTACGTGGTCTCTAAATGGTATAATTCAAGAATTCTGCTCTATTTCAGGTTTTGAAAGTCAAATGAAGTGGAGAGAAAGAAAAAAAATTAGAACTCATTGGCCTTCTTTTCTGTGCTTTTATTCTGGGATATCTTATCTATTTTTTCATTGTATTCATAATAATTGTATAATAACTGTATTAGACTTGGGGATACAATTCAGAAATGACTCCTAATCTCACAGGTTAATAATCTAATAAAGAATTCATTTTAAGAGACCATTAGGATGAGATGGAAAAATACAGAGTGATGGTAACACATAGAGGGAGCCTCTCACCTGGACCCTGAGTGGGAGAGTTAGGAAAAGACTCCTGGAGAATATGATATCTAATCTGAAGTCAGAGGATGAACAGAAGTTATCAGGTGAGCTGTGTGTGGGAGAGCTTGGAAGAATGCCTTAGGAGATGGAAAGACAGAGCTAGTTAAAGAAACTGACTGTAATCCTGTGTGTCGGAATCATAAAATTCAAGGTGAGAGAAGAGGCAGGAGAAGTGAGGAGTGGGAGACAGAAAGTGTTATCTGTGTAAAGAAAACTTGACTCTTCTAAGAAACCTTAAAGACTTTAAAAAAGAGGGAAAACAAGGTAGATGTTGCATTTCAGTAATTCCACACTGGCTATATAGAGTGAAAAATGAATTGAGGAGAAAGCAAGGCCAGGACAGAGAGATTAGTTAGATTGTTGAAATCCAGCACAGAGACAGAAGCAATTATACCGTGAAAATGGGAGGAAGGCACAGATTTGCCATCTATTAATAGAAGTTAGATCTGTAGGTCTTAATGAGTAATTGGATGCATGAGATGAGAATAAGGAAATACTTAAGGCCTGGAGATAGGGCAGCAATGATAAAAACAGATATTTTTAATTCAAGTAGGCAAAGGTTCAAATCCTAATTCTACATGTACTTCTAATGCTGAGCTAATTACCAGCAAAAAGGAGACATTGATAACTACCTAGAAAAGCTGTTTTGAGGATAAATATGCAAAGAAATAAAATACTATATGTCAAGTTTCTGACATAGAATAAATCTTTAATAAATTATAGCAACACATCAGTTCCTATTTCTCTGTCTGAAAGAACTGGTTGGATGGAAACACTTCATTCAATGCAGTCAGGAGTTGCTGGCTGCAATTAACAATAAACTGGACCCACAGCAGTTTTTAAAAGTATGGGTTATTTTTCCTGTGCAATAAAGAGAACTGGAGATGGATAGTTATTGGCATTAACTCGGTCAGCAGTGGAATCTTTGCTGTTTACCCTTGGCTTTACCTCATGGTCACAACACAGCTGCCCCAGTTCCAGCCTCATACTTACTTTTAAGTCAAGGTTGAAGGGGCCATGCATAAGAGAAAGTTTATGGGTTAGTTAATTATCCTGTGATGGGGGACATAGGAAGAGAAGACAGAAGTTTGAGAATAAATAACAAACTTGATTTTTAATATATTGGGTTTTAGTTTTCTGTGATATATTCACATAGAAAGAGGTTTATTAGGCAGTTGGATACACAGGCCTGGAGTTAAGGAAAGATATCTGGGATTGAGGGGGAAGGTTAAGTTCTGTGGGGTGAATGAGAGAACCCATGGGAATGGTATACAGTGAGAAAACACAAGGACCAGAACATGGCCCTGGCACAGAACACCAACATTTAATGGCTGAGTAGGAGCCAAGAAGTGCCAAAAGTGAGACAGGAGTGTTTAGGGCGGCAAGAGCAGAGCCAAGAGCATGTGTGTCCTGGAAGCCTAAAAGAGAAAACAGCTTAGGACATGGTCAGTAAGAGCAAGGGCTGCAGGAAAGCAAGAAGGCAATAAATAACCTTGCTGAGAGTTTTTCCTGTTGTGGGGACAGAAGCTAGACCGGAGTGGGTGAGGAGTGGAAGAGAGGAGGAGACAGAAAGAACAAGCGTAAAAAAGTTCTTTTCTTTCTCTTTTCTCAGAGTTCCTATTTTAGGATGTCAGTACCTGCAAAATTCTTTTTTTTTTTTTTTAAAGAAAGATGTTGGTAAAGTCAATTTACCTTTCCAAAGAGAAGCAAGCTTGGAATGAGAGTCTGGTCCTCATGACCTTTGGAGGGTCTCTTCCTGCGCCAACGGTTTCTGATTACATGGTCTTTCTTATTCCAGTGATGAGACACAAATAAAATCACTTGGCATGTTTAGGTTCTGGGAGCAGAGCTGTGGAAGTGTTCATTGTATGATGCCTCCGAGTAATGAAAAAGGCAGAGACTGGCAGTCAGTGGTCTGGTGGCACATTTAACGCTAACTTTCCCAGGCTCTCCTTTATTTAGTGTGTTTTTATATGGAATGTCATGGAAAATAAAAGTATTATGGGAAAATAAAAATGTTCCATTTGGACAGTTTTTGGTAGGTCATATTCAGATTCAAAACATTAAACTATTTTGGGCCACATATAAAATCAACTTTATGTCGGGCCACCCAGACTCAGAACACTTGGTGAAAGACTATATAAAAATAAGAAACTTGTATGCAGTGACACTGTATGCAGTTGGCTGACTATTCAGGTTTAAGAAGTTTCCCTCTTGTGGAGGAAGGAAGAAAATGAAACACTATTTAAATTTAAAGCAAATCATGCAATAGACGTAGTTATAAGAATGTAGCTTCGGGGGTTCCTCTCTCCCTCTCTCTGCCTCTCTTCTTCATCTTCTGAACTATGTTCAGTGCAGTTCGGAAAAGTACTTTTCGGAGTACAAGGTTTTTGTTTTCGTTTTTAAAAATAAATATTTTGCTTTCTTTTATTTCCTGCAGATTAGTTCTGCAGGCTGCAAACAGCAAAGCTAAGAAAAATAATTTTTTTTAAACTCCCTTTTGTCTCTTTCCATCATTACTGTGGTAATTCTCAAAACATTTGTTTGAGAGAATCTAATCATCTAGTAGTTCAACCCTTAGAGCTCATATTTTAGGATGTCGGTTGTGGCCTGGAGAGCAGAACCTTCATGTGTCCTCTACTATATAGAATTATTCGATGTAAGTGTTTCTCTTCTTCTTTCATTTGAGGGCTGGTAGGACTTAATCAGAGCTAGAGAACTTTTACTCCCGTCCCCACCCCACCCCCTCCATCTCGCCGCAAAATGGGGACGTTATCTTGGGTGTGAGGCTCTTCCCGTTCCCTGAAGGTGGGCTGAGCAAGGGAGCGTGACGCAAGAGTGGGCTGCGTCCTGATGCCTCTAGCGCCTCTGCCGCCCGGTGAGTGATCCCACTAGCGGCGCAAATCCGAGGCGGCGGCCGGGGCGGCGGCGGCTGCAGCGGAGGCGCGGTGCGCCCCAGTGCTGCCTCCTCGGAGCGAGCCCGAAGCTGAGCACAGACTCAGCCGCACCCAGACTCCGTCGGTCTTTTCAAGCTCTTCATGCTACCCGACTAAACGGAGAAAATGGGCACGGGGGATTTTATCTGCATTTCCATGACCGGAGGGGCGCCCTGGGGCTTCCGACTGCAAGGTGGCAAGGAGCAGCAGCAGCCCTTACAAGTCGCTAAGGTAGGAGCGCCAAAGATGGGCTATCACATCTTGTTCTGGGCTGGGAGAGAAGGGATAAAAGCAACTTGTTGATGGTAGTCAAGTTCTAATTCAGAGGTCTCTATATTTGATTTTGATGCTGACACTGAATTCTTCTTGGATGTGGGCTTTTTTTTTTTTTCTTCAGAAAAACTTTGGAGAGTAACATATAGCACATATGTGATTAATCAGTCAGTAATGGGGTGGGAAAAGAGTGCTCTATTTTATCAGTTGAAGAAAAGCCTAGTTAATCAGCTGCTTCTCTGGCAACCAGCAAGACACTTGGGAACGTTTCTTCTAGGCAGTCTTAGAATCCACAGTTGTTATTGTTCACGTCCCTTTACTTGGCTCTAGCTGAGGAGAAACGCTCAGCTCAGTGTAACCAATTGGCTTGGCTATTTTGGGGACTCTTACGAAGTATTGTTGATGACATTTATCATACAGCATCCATGAGAAGGCCAGCTTGGGGCAATAATTTTTTAAAATATGAAGAGCTCATAAATTTATTTGAAAGAATCTTTTAAGGATTTGGTTAATAAATGTAAGGACCCTGGTCCATCATGTGCGTTCATCTTGTTAAGTGCTCAAAATAAAATTCAGAGACACTGGAAATATATTGTAAATAACGTAGAGGTTAACTTTGAAATGCATCTAATAATGATTTAAAAATATTTTCGGTGTTTTTATTTCCATCAGATTGCTCTCTTTCTTAGCTCAGTATGCTTACCAGTTTGCTTGAGGCGATCCGGTATTGTCTAATTGTGATTCAGCTAAAACCAATTTTAAAATACATGAGAAAAAGCAGACTTTTACCCAATTTTAATACTAAATTGAAGTACCTAGGAAAGAACATGTTTGATTAATTTTCTATTTTATACTTACATTAAAAATGGATCCAGATCCTCATTAAATATATGGACCATAGGCCTTTGTAGTTATTCTTCTTTTCCTTTGGCTTTTTTTTTTTTTTAATTTATGTTCACTGTGAAAAAGGAGTTTCTTTGAAATTTTCTGCACCCAGGCTTCCTCAGAAAATCCTTTCAAAATGTGATGGTGGAATCCTGCCACCTAGTGAAAATTTCAAACATCAAGGATGAAGCATAAAAGGGCAGATGAAAAGCAGACATTTTTAGAACTGAAAAGTTTCTCAGAGATCCCCAGTTCAACCTGCTAATTTTAGATAAGGAAAGAACCTTCCGAGGCTAAGTAACCTGCCTCGGGCCTTTGATCTTAACGTTTGGAACCAGCAGAGTGATTAAAAGGTACAAAGGTTGTTAGTTTCATTGTTTTTCTTTAGGAGTCAATGGTAGGCAACATCAGACAAAATATTAATGCCTAATTCTGCATATGTAGAATTCATGAGCCCAAAGTGGATTTGTCGAGTCTAGAATAGCAGTTGGCCAGCTCCTGTCACTGAGATTTGGGTTCTAATTCCAGCTCTGATCTAACATGCAGCCGGTCCTGAGACAGATCACTCTTCCTGACTCATTTGAGGGGGTGTGTGTGTATAGAAGAAGAAAGAGACAAAGATTTTGAGTGGGGTGGGAAAGAGGAGTACGGTGGAAACTGGACTCTACCATTAGTGTGGTTCTATTTGCTTGAATTTTCTACAACCCTATTAGTATACAATTTTAGAATCACTTGCCAACCAGTTAAAATGTGGGGACAGAAGCGCCTAGAAGCTATGATTCTTGGTTGCTCTTTCATAGCCACACCTACAAAATAGAATGGATTTTCCTCAGTTCTTGATGTGCTTATTTCAAAGTGGCACCACTGAGTCGTGATTTTTGAAGAACTGAAGCAAATTGCTCATGAAGGGTGCTTTGGAGGTTTTCTCTGCTAAAAGCTCTCTATTATCAGGATTCAGAGAGGCTATTAGTTTGAATAAGGGTCAAAAAATTCATTCCTGCTCTCCCTAAAATCATCTTTCCTCAAATATCTAGGAAATATATTTTTAGTTTTAAAAAGATCATTACAAGAAAGCATCAGGATGTTTGCTTTAATTTTTTTAGTTTGTGTTACTATAAAGTTACTGATTTAAAATATTATGAAAGCACCTGGATGTTTGCCTTAACTGTTGTGTGTGTAATCTATAATTTTTTTCCACATGTAAAAAGTGATTAGAGAGCCTTCTAAAGAAGACATAATTTTTAAATTATTATAGCAATGTCCACTTTTCTTGGTCTGGTTTTATACTTAATTAAAACTTATTATATTTAATTTATTACTAGCATTATTTGCCCTAGAAAAGCCATGGAACAAAGTGCTTGTCACTCTATATGTTATCAAGGCCATGGCCTCAGTGGGATCACTGTTTTTCATTCAAAACATGAAGTCAACTTGATTCCAGTAAAGGTCTCTCTCTCACTGAGATCAAGGTAATGTATATGTTGCTTGATTTTCTCCTTTCCAAGGAATGGTGAAAACTTACTAGAACCAAGTTACCTCCAAGTAGGAGGATATGGAGGAAGGAGATAGAAACGCTAGAAACACTAAGGAGGGGATGATTGCTAGCAACAAAAATTCTCAGTTTTGAAGAACATGCAAAGGAATAATTTGGGAATTGAAGAGAATATTTTCAAAGAAAAGAAAATTTCAGACAGTGCTTAAATGGGTGCCTTTTAAAATGGGTATGCCACAAAGAAGCTCTATAGAGAACAACAAATTTTTGGTTCATTGTAAATACCTAGTATTTAGATTTTCAATAATTCTATACAGAATGAAAATTTAGCAAGCTGAAATAGAAAAAGAAAAACTAGTCTAATATTATTGAGAATGATCAGAAATTTAATAGCTTTATAAGTCCCAGTAAATATCCTCCTAGTGACATGTTTAGTAATTTTTGAAAGATATTCAGATGTTTTTAGTATTTGGCTGGCTGGCTGAACTGTAGATGAACCCCAGCTTTCAAAGATCACTATAGAAATATTAAAGATAAAATTTTTCATTGATATTGAAACTCAAGGCCATAAAATTCTGTTTTGTTTTCAAGATAAATTGAATTTCTAAAAGGCCCAAAGAATCAGTAACA
Source organism: Nanger dama (assembly GCA_917880005.1). NCBI lineage: Eukaryota > Metazoa > Chordata > Mammalia > Artiodactyla > Bovidae > Nanger > Nanger dama. The sequence goes on from CAKJTW010000001.1 coordinate 101,236,177, forward strand.
TTGTCCAGGTTTTTAAATGTGTATATATCTTTTTATTTATGTTCTAAATACATGTGATGGGAAGCAAACATTTCTAATACACTGTAGTAAGACAGTACTCTTGCAAGGTAAATTTCTAAGAGATCACCCACAGAAAAAAATTTATACAGTCATAGTTACAACATAAAACCCCACTGTGTGTGTGCAGATGTCCTTATAAAAAGTCTGTTAGCACTTATGTACTTACATGGCATGTCTCTGGACATACTCTTGGAAAATCACTTCAGAATATTGTCACGTAAAGAAACAAGGAGAAGTTTTTGTTTTGCAGACAAATCTTATGAACCATTTAGAAGTAACTCACATTTTGAAAATAATGAACAAAAAATGTTTAGACTGTTTATTCTTCATGAGTTTTAATGTTTAGAAATGGAATCTTTCTTCAAAAGTATAGACCACTATGGTACTTATTAAAATGAATTTTAATTCAGAGTTTCAAATAACCATTAAAATTTAGATGACAAATTACAATCATCCATTTTATGAGGTTGAGTTGGAGTTAATGATTCTTAGCTATTATTGTATATTCTCTTTTTAAATGTCTGAATATAAAGTACTTAGGCAAAGCACTTTCAAATACATAATTCATATTCCTTAGTGCCATCAGTGAGATATCAAAATGCTTCAAATAGAATAAATTCAAGAAACACAGTGGTTTCGAAAGGGAAAAATAAGAAATATTTGATGTTTGAATATGTACCTTTTGGGATAAATCCTCCTTACTACATATGGAAAGCTAGAGATATCTTTATTAGTAAATATGACTGATCACTGAATTTTTATTGATGTTTTGAGTACTTTCAAGAAATTTTAAAAACATCTATACTTATAGAAATCCATGCACTCTAGCTAGATCTATTAAGCAGATGTTGCATAAAATTTTTATTTTGGACTTGCATATTTTAAGACAGATCACTGTTGAAAGACAATGAGAAAAATAATGACCGTGACTGTGCATGAACTTTGCCATTATCTAGACAGAGTCCACATGGAGATCACATTTATCCTGTGCCAGGAACCGTTCCAGGTGCATCCTTGATAAGCTGTCCTCTTTGTCATTGCAGTTGGTGGCCTGCCTAGTGCCTATATAAACAGTGGGATGGAGGTAGGGAGAGGCAGGTAGGGAAGTAAAACTGGAGAAAGATGGAGTGGGGGGTGGGGGAGGGAAAAGGAGAGAGAAGAAGAGACAGAGACAGAGCGAGAATGGATGGACAAGTAGGAACTTTCATTCCTCTGGATGAATTCTTCCATTTCCTCTGGATGAATGACTGTCACAGAAAGGCTTTGGTGGGACTTGAGCCATCTTGCTTGGCCTACCTAGAAAGGCCAAGCTCTTAGCCAGGGCTTGCAGGAGCAGGCTGGCATCTTGAAGAACTGCCTGGGCTGTGGAAGGGACAGAGAAGTGCTGGGCAGGAGGCCTGTTTCTTCTGTTAGGGAACCGTGCAGGGTGAAACCCTCCCGGCTCCTGGAAGAAAGTGTCCCAGCATTTGGACACCAGCTGCAGAAAGGACAGCGACGGCCACTCGCCAATGACCCAAGAAGCACAAAGCCCACGAAGAGAAATGCTGCAGCGCCCACTTGTGATGAATAGACCTACCTTCCCCTCCTGCTGCAGTCTTCCTGCCTTCAACCTTGGAGGTGGAGGAGGGAAGTTGGTAGGGAGCAGACAACACTCTCTGCCCCTTGCCAAGCCCTGGAGCCGGGAGCCAGCCACTGTGCTTAGGAGAGAGCTTAGAGATACATGTTAGATCAAAGCTGTATTTGGACTAGACTGTTTTAATAACCAAAAGCCACCAAAAAGGCATGGGATCTGACCAAAGAATTATTAAGGGAGGGATTCGGCTTTATGGTAGTTGAAAACAGTTACTGGAAGAAATAAAATAGTTTCATGTTTATAACCAAATGAAAGACACTCCTCAAAAACATCAATTCCATAACTCAGGTGCATATTATCAATCACACGTACTTGATATATGTTAGCTTAGAAACTTATCACCAATTGGGACTTCCCTGGCAGTCCAGTTGTTAAAGAACAGTCTATTCATTTAGTAATGCTGAAAATTACAGTGACTTCAATACAGAATTGTATCAAATAGCATGTCACCTATCTCAGATTTGATCTTTAAAACCATTTGTAATGATTTCTTCTTTTATTGGGCCTGAGGACAAGGATTATAGGAAATGCATCTCTGAGCTAACGTGCAATGAGAGACAAGACTGGAAACAGAACTGGCTTACTTGTAAATAAACCTGAAAAATATATGGCCTCCAAAGTTTATTGTGTCTGTTCTAACAGATTCATGAAGAAACCAAATGCCATGAGGTTTTCATAAAAGGAAATGGAGAATGCATGCGTCATCTTCATTAAACAATCTGCAAGAATAAACAACTTCATGAAGTTAAAAGCTTATCTGAGAAACAGAAATAACATTAGATCTTTGGGGGATAGTTCATTGTTTGACCATCTCAATGAGAACATATTTATAGTATTGAATTACCTTAGGCACTTTATTTTTCTGAATTATTTACCATTCTTTTCTTATTATTAAAAAGCAGAGATGGCCACATTGTCAACAAACTGTCTTCAAAGTCTTTGTGAACTCCATTGGCATGTGGCAGATCATCATAGCAGATGCAGTTTGGTGTTATGATGGTCTGGCTGTAGTTATCCTTAACTGGTATATAAATATGGTGTGTTTCAGATAAAGTACTAAAAATGTGGTGGATTTACTATTCAAAACATTATAAACTCAAGATGTGTTATTTGATTATATAACAAATAGTTTTCCTATCCATTGGGTTTTGGTTTTCATAATCTTACTCACCCAAAACTAGCTTTTCCACTTTGGAAGTAGTGTAGGTACTGATAAAACAATGTTGTGGATGAATTTTCCTGAGCTGAACGATGTGCTTATCTTCTATCTGATCCCACTTAGTCTATAAAGTGTGAGTTGCTCAGTCTCAAGTGTGAGTCACTCAGTTGTGTCTGACTTTTGACCCCATGGGCTGCAGCCTGCCAGCCTCCTCTATCCCTGGAATTTTCTAGGCAAGAATACTGGAGTGGGTTGCCATTGCCTTCTCCAGGGGATCTTCCTGACCCAGGGATTGAACCTGGGTCTCCCACATTGCAGGCAGGTTCTTTACTGTCTGAGTCACCAGGGAAGCCCAAGAATACTGGAGTGGGTAGCCTCTCCTTTCTCCAGGGGATCTTCCTGACCCAGGAATCAAACCGGAGTCTCCTACATTGCAGGTGGATTCTTTACCAGCAGAGCTACCAGGGAAGCCCCATGCTTCCTTTATCAAAACTTACATGGCTTGAATTTCATCTTTTTAGGATGCATTATTTTTTCCAGAAGAAATCTATAATAATGGTCAGAGGATCATTTTCCTCCAAACATCTTATTGCCTTTAACAGTACCTTCTGGAGATAATTTCAAGAAACTCATATTGATACTTATGGGTTGCTGGGCACTTCTTTAATCACGTTTTAAATATAATGAGAGAACTCAGTGAAGTTACCCCATTTAAGATCCCATTTCAGAGGCAGAAAGTGGTTAAGTGACATCCTCAGGTCTCATAAGGAGTAGAGCCATACCTGGGTTCACCCAGTTTGACTGCAGGGTATGTCTTCTAAGCTTCTACACATGATACTTTTGAGTTAAGTGTAGCTTGCTGCTGCTGCTGCTAATTTGCTTCAGTCATGTCCGACTCTGTGCCACCCCATAGACAGCAGCTCACCAGGGTGCCCTGTCCCTGGGATTCTCCAGGCAAGAACACTGGAGTGGGTTGCCATTTCCTTCTCCAGTGGATGAAAGTGAAAAGTGAAAGGGAAGTCGCTCAGTCTGACTCTTCACGACCCCATGGACTAAAGCCCACCAGGCTCCTCCGTCCATGGGATTTTCCAGGCAAGAGTACTGGAGTGGGGTGCCAGTAAGACAAATGAAGGACCTAAACAGACCACGGTGGAAAGATTGTTGTAGTCTCGTAACCCAGACTTACTTCTTCTGTTCTGACATTAAGTATATTATAATTTAAATTAGTGTCAGATCATTTTATTTGTAGCTTTTATTTCTGGAACAAATAATTTAGGAAATGACATAGAAATAGACTAGAAACTTTCGTAATTCTGTCTTCTGAAGAATAGATTAATTTTTTTTTCTGATCAGATTTCCCATGTCTTCTTAACAAATATGACTTGCTCCTTTATTTTTGTTTTTGGCTGCACCAAAAGGCTTGTGAAATCTTAAGTTCCCTGACTAGGGATTGAACCTGGGACCATGGCAGTGAAAGCACCAAGTCCTAACTACTGGACCATCAGGGAATTCCCATGCTACTTTATTTTGAAGCGAAAAATTTCTAGCAGTAAGACCATGCTTGAGAATTTTACCATGTAGTTTAGGACACATTGCGGGGGGACCTGAGTTCTGACTTTACCTCCTCCATGGCTCACTCGCTTCCTGCTCCATATGTGATTACTCCTGCTCCTTCAGCTCAGGCCCTCTCCAGCTGTTTCTCAGATGACTAGCTGGGCGTTTTAACTGTCTCTCTGCTTAGGGTTTCACATTCCTCATGTTCATGCTGTAGTGAGCTGCCGGAGAGACTTTTCTAAATCATCTGCTATACCACTGCTTAAAATACTTCAGAGTCTTCCCATCATAGTCATCAAAATAACCATAATGTTAAAAAAAAATCTTATGTAGATTTAAGTGCTTTATATATTATATCATTCACAATAGCCTTAACTATCCTTAAAAAAAAATGAAAAAACTGAACCTTAGAGAAGTTAGGTGAGTAACTTAAGGTGGTAGAGCAGGTTCAGGCATCCAGGATGGAGGCCAGTGAGACGCCAAAGCACAGGCTCTGAACGGCCGCTGGGACTCTATATCACTGCAACATGTTTTATAGACACCAGTATGTATTAAGTGTGGGTTCTTGTAAAATCAGCCATATTGATGACATCCTGCACCTCTTTTGCCCTTCTTTTCATTTTGCTTTTCGCATCAGTTTAACTTGCCTAAAAATAATGCACTGAATGAATTTTATATGAGGCATTTCATGAACCTCTCCAAGAATTTTGTCTTTGTTAATCCCTGTTAAAGCTGGTACTTCATCAGTGGCCTTATTTACATTTTTTTTCCCATAAAACATGGATTTTTTTAGATTAAAGAATTCATTTATTTTGAGAACTTATCTCCAGTATTCTTCCTTATTGGCTTTCCTTAGGAGTAGTTCATCTATTTCAGTATTGAAACAGAATAAAAAAAATAGTCCAGGACATGCCAGAAACATGTTCTTTTATCTAACTTTACAGCAGAACTCCTCCACCATATAGTTTGTTCTAATATTATTTCTACCAATTTCCTAGTTCTTTTTTCTTTACATCTTCAACAATATTTGCTGATAAAAAATACATCTTGGTTTGTTGCCCATATTGTATTATTTTTAACAATTTTTAAATGCATCCATGAGGAGCTTTCTAAACATTATGGTTTGGTTTAATTTTTTCATGGTTTAAATTGAGTACGGCCTGACTTCAGCCATTGCTGAAAAACAAATCTGGAAGTTTTTGATGCTTAGTTATTACCTATCTTCTTAGTCTTGACTACTTCACACTAACTAATATCATAGAACACAGTAAGACAAAGTTCCTCTCTAGCAACAGTGGATATAAATCCGTATTCTAAATAGTGTTAGTAATTCTGAATATTTTACCTACCTGTCACATATGATTAAACAGTAATTGTGTTTAATCTCACTCCATGGCTGATGAAGTGTTTCTGAAGGAATAGAGAGGAAGGTTAACTCTTTTTCTCTTGCGCCTGAAAGGTAAGTGTTATTTTTAATCAATAGTTGCCTGTCAGGAATGTTTCAAAACTTGTGTCATTTTTTGAGAGTTAAAACTATTGATAGATAAAAGCATGGAAAATCATTTAATAGAGCACCATAAAACATAATATACTGCAAAAGAAGGAACATGTGAGGAAGCCTTTTTCCCCTCTGCCACGCTAGGAGGTGAACCTATTCAGTGGGGTCACCTCGAGTACTGTATGAGATTCCTAACTGTCTGGACCAGACTGGACACAGGGTACTGATGTCGATCCCTGATGGTAAAGAATCTGCCTGCAGTGCAGGAGGCTCAGGTTTGAACCCTGGGTCAGGAAGATCCCTGGAGAAGGGAATGGCAACCCACTCAAGTATTCTTGCCTGGAGAATTCCATGGACAGAGGAGCCTGGCCGGTGGAAGTTCATGACGTTGCAAAGTCAGACACTACTGAGCTAGTAACATTTTCACTTTCCAAACATTCGAGCTCCTTTTCATTTTGTAGTTGAAAATAAATGTACATGGGAGTTCTAGTTGGCTTGGCAGATAAGTGGAGGGAGCCTTCCAGGCACAGGGCACTGTGAGGGCAAGGCTCTAGGACTGAAGCATGCTTGGCATACTCAAGGAACTGTGAAGATGCCAGTTGCAGCTGACACCATTTCCGTGAGAAATGGCTGTAAGAAGTCCAGTCTTTCACAGTGATAAAAGCAAAAACCTCTCTCCTGGAAACGCCGACCATGTGGTTATTTTCCCATCTTTAAATGATTAACACACTGGTCCCAGAGAACAACACTAAGCTATCATCTTCCTCTTTCCTTTTCATCCATTTCAGCTTTTTATAATGTAGAAGCCTACTGGCCTTTCTTTAGAAAGCTTTATTTAAATGAATAATTACTACCGCCTCTTATGTAGCTGTTTGGTTAAAGATTTTGTTTTATTTAGTTTTTATTTTATTATTTATTTTTTTCTTTACTTTACAATATTGTATTGGTTTTGCCATACACCAACGTGAATCCGCCATGGTTGTACACATTCCTGAGCCCCCTTCCCACCTCCCTCCCCATACCATCCCTCTGGGTCATCCCAGTGCACCAGCCCCAAGCATCCTGTATCCTGCATCGAACCTAGACTGGTGATTCGTTTCTTATATATTATACATGTTTCAATGTCATTCTCCCAAATCATCCCACCCTCACCCTCTCCCACAGAGTCCAAAAGACTGTTCGATACATCTGTGTCTCTTTTGCTATCTCGCATACAGGGTTATCGTTACCATCTTTCTAAATTCCATATATATGCGTTAGTATACTGTATTGGTGTTTTTCTTTCTGGCTTACTTCACTCTGTATAATCGGCTCCAGTTTCATCCACCTCATTAGAACTGATTCAGATGTATTCTTTTTAATGGCTGAGTAGTACTCCACTGTGTGTATGTACCACAGCTTTCTTATCCATTCATCTGCTGATGGACATCTAGGTTGCTTCCATGTCCTGGCTATTATAAACAGTGCTGCAATGAACATTGGGGTTATCGCGTCTCTTTCAATTCTGGTTTCCTCGGTGTGTATGCCCAGCAGAGGGATTGCTGGGTCATATGGCAGTTCTATTTCCAGTTTTTAAGGAATCTCCACACTGTTCTGCATAGTGGCTGTACTAGTTTGCATTCCCACCAACCGTGTAAGAGGGTTCCCTTTTCTCCACACCCTCTCCAGCATTTATTGCTTGTAGATTTTTGGATTGCAGCCATTCTGACTGGCATGAAATGGTACCTCATCATGGTTTTGATTGGCATTTCGCTGATAATGAGTGATGTTGAGCATCTTTTCATGTGTTTGTTAGCCATCTGTATGTCTTCTTTGGAGAAATGTCTATTTAGTCCTTTGGCCCATTTTTTGATCGGGTTGTTTATTTTTCTGGAATTGAGCTGCAGGAATTGCTTGTATATTTTTGAGATTAGTTGTCAGTTGCTTCATTTGCTATTATTTTCTCCCATTCCAAAGGCTGTCTTTTCACCTTGCTTATAGTTTCCTTTGTTGTGCAGAAGCTTTTAAGTTTAATTAGGTCCCATTTGTTTATTTTTGCTTTTATTTCCAGTATTCTGGGAGGTGGGTCATAGAGGATCCTGCTGTGGTTTATGTCGGAGAGTGTTTTGCCTATGTTTTCCTCTAGGAGTTTTATAGTTTCTGGTCTTACATTTAGATCTTTAATCCATTTTGAGTTTAGTTTTGTGTATGGCATTAGAAAGTGTTCTAGTTTCATTCTTTTACAAGTGGTTGACCAGTTTACCCAGCACCACTTATTAAAGAGATTGTCTTTAATCCGTTGTATTTTCTTGCCTCCTTTGTCGAACATAAGGTGTCCATAGGTGTGTGGATTTATTTCTGGGCTTTCTATTTTGTTCTGTTGATCTATATTTCTGTCTTTGTGTCAGTACCATACTGTCTTGATGACTGTGGCTTTGTAGTAGAGCCTGAAGTCAGGCAGGTTGATTCCTCCAGTTCCATTCTTCTTTCTCAAGATTGCTTTGGCTATTTGAGGTTTTTTGTATTTCCATACAAATTGTGAAATTATTTGTTCTAGCTCTGTGAAAAATACCGCTGGTAGCTTGATAAGGATTGCATTGAATCTATAGATTGCTTTGGGTAGTATACTCATTTTCACTATATTGATTCTTCCAATCCATGAACATGGTATATTTCTGGTTAAACGTTTTATTAATCTTTTCCTTCCTCTGAAATTGATTCTCCTAGTGAGATAAGAAGAATTTAAGAAGTGTTAAAGAGCATTCAGAAAATGAAGATCATGGCATCTGGTCCCATCACTTCATGGCAGATAGATGGGGAAATGGTGGAAACAGTGTCAGACTTTATTTTTGGGCTCCAAAATCACTGCAGATGGTGACTGCAGCCATGAAATTAAAAGACACTTACTCCTTGGAAGAAAAGTTATGACTAACCTAGATAGCATATTCAAAAGCAGACATTACTTTGCCAACTAAGGTCCATCTAGTCAAGGCTATGGTTTTTCCAGTAGTCATGTATGGACTGTGAAGAAAGCTGAGCACCGAAGAATTGATGCTTTTGAACTGTGGTGTTGGAGAAAACTCTTGAGAGTCCCTTGGACTGCAAGGAGATCCAACCAGTCCATTCTGAAGGAGATCAGCCCTGGGATTTCTTTGGAAGGACTGATGCTAAAGCTGAAACTCCAGTACTTTGGCCACCTCATGTGAAGAGTTGACTCATTGGAAAAGACTTTGATGCTGGGAGGGATTGGGGCAGGAGGAGAAGGGAATGACAGAGGATGAGATGGCTGGATGGCCTCACGGACTCAATGGACGTGAGTCTGAGTGAACTCCAGGAGCTGGTGATGGACAACTCCCGTGCTGCAATTCATGGGGTCGCAAAGAGTCGTACACGACTGAGCGACTGAACTGAACTGAAAGAGCATTTGATATATAGATCCTATTTATTTTGACATCAATGTCAGACCTAGAGCAGATAGTTTTACTATATTTTCTAATTTACCTTAATTTCATTTCTTCCTCAAAAAAGAAATGATTTTATTTAGATGTTATTTGGAAACTGACTCACTGAAAAGATGAAAGCATTTTAATATTGGCTACCACTTACTGTACAGCTTTAAACAGATTTTTCTGAGCCAGTTTCCTCATCTGTAAAATGGCCTACTATGTAATGGAATTTCTGTTTTTAAGAAAAAAAAAAAGTCACCAGTTTTACAGGTGAGGCATCTGGAGAGCCAAACAATCAGTTAACAATATGTCTTGTGATAATTTTGAAACGTTCTATGTTAAGACCATATTTGATACATAGTAATCATGCAGGTCTATCATTGTTATTATTATTCTAATAAGAGGAGGAAGTAACTGTCTTCTGGGCTTCCTTAGTGCCTCAGTGGTAAAGAATCCCCCTGCGATGCAGGAGACCTGGATTCCATCCCTGGATCCCTTCCCTGGAGAAGGACATGCCAACCCATTTCAGTATTCTTGCCTAGGAAATCTCTTGGACAGAGGAGCCTGGCAGGCTATAGTCTGTGGGGTCACAAAGAATCTGCAACTTAGCGACTAAACAACAACAATAAACTTCTACGCAAATTTATTTTTTTTCCAGAAATTAAGAAAAGCAGTCCAGTCCCTTTTTTCTAGATACCTAATGAAAGTTAAGAGCACAAAAGCTAAATAAACTATTTTTGATGATTATTTTACCCAGGGAAAATTTTCAGTTTTAATAAAATGCAACATTTCACAAAATGTATGCAGCTATCAATTATGAATCAAGATTTCTTTCTTATGTAGTTTACTCAGCTTGAGGCAGTAAATCCTTAAGTTATATGTTTTACAAGGTCAAGTGAAATGATTATCCCACTTAAAAATAGTACACTTTTTAAAACTGGACTATAGTTGATTTACAATGTTGTGTTAATTTCTCCTGAGTACAGATTTTTAAAAGGAAACTACCTCAAGCCATGAAGAATTGTCACGTATAGTGCTGTTGAGCTCTGTTTAGAATAAGTCAACTCTGACTCTTTCAATCATTTTAGTCTCTGCGCCTCAGGTTTCTCATTTATCAAATGGGAATAGTTCAGCTCTGAGGATTGTTTTCAGGGTTAGAAATTGCATATGCAAATTACTTAACACACAGGAAACATTCAAGTGTTTTAAAAAATTACTACTACCACATCTGTGGTTATCCCAATTTTATTTAACCAACCTTTATAAAATTGAAAGGTTATCTGCTGTTTTCCATGCAATGCTTTTTGAGATCCAGATCCCAGTGTCCTAAGAAGGGGCTTCTGCGGTCCTCGGGGTCTCTCCCTGTGAGATGGCTTGTAATGGTTTCAGAATGTGGCCTTATGCTCACTGAGTAAGCCACTGCCCTTTCACTGGAAGCAGCATATGGAAACCATCACGAAGAGAAGGAATCATTTCAAGTGCTTTGAAAATATAAAAGAAAAATAAATTGTTCCCTGGTAAGTAAATGTAGGACACTGATATCTGAATAGTCAGGAAAACTCTGTGCCAGGGCCTTTAGGGGAAGGCTAATGAGCCTTTCAATCCCTCCCCAGCCTCCATCTCCACAACCCTTGTCTGCTAAATTAGAAGATGTTATTACTATATAAGGCTGCTTTTTCTAAGTAAGTGATAATAATTAAACTCTTGGTGTTTTTAGCTTTTCAAACAGTGGAGAGTTATTTTCATCAGTCAAGGTGAAGCTAAAATGAAAAATAGTTTGTGAAAAGCTTAGGCTTTGGGAGTCAGATACCACCGTAACAGTCACCTTTATTTTTATTTCTTTCATGAAAAGCATAACATTTTCCACTGGACGGTGCTCAGCATGACTGATATTAGGTTGAATTGTGTAAATATTATATTACATGTATTGGCTGCTGCAGAGAGTCAAAACGCAGTGATCCATTTTCAGGGCTCCAATCTTTTGGCCGCCTGCCTGCCAGATGGGGAAATGTTGATCAGAACAGTTTCATCCTGAGGCAGAGCTGCAGTCTGAGAGAGGAAGCCCGTCGTTGTCTGCTTCCTCCGAGCCAGAATGGCCACGCGGCTTCATGCTGAGTGAGTTACCTAGGGTTACCTTCAGCTGCAGGCGCTGGGCTGAGGGTAGACGTGAAGTCAGTTAAGGACCCATCATGACAGTTATTCCATTCTGTTCTTCATTACCGTCAGCTACTCTCACCCTCAGCTTCTTTTTCTTATCTGAGAAGGAAAATTCCTCCTTCTCTGTCTTCACGGCCCCCATTCTCTTCTCATTCTTTAGTTCTTTTTATGCCTCTCTTTTCCCCCTATAGCTTCCTAAGCAAATTAAGACACCAAATCTGATATTGCTTATCTGCACAAGAAAAAGGAATAATATAGTGTGTGTGTGTGTGTGTGTGTGTGTGAAAGAGAGAGAGACAGCACAAAAGAGAAAGCTGTATATAAGTCTCTCTTCCTTAATTAATTTTCATGGAAAGGTAACAATATGCTGGATTTTTCAATTCAGAACTGAACTAGTATGAACTAGGATGGAGAATTACTTTCCAGGAGTGTGTTTCCATGGTCCAGTCCTTCACTCCAAGAAACTCCTTTTCAAGGTTTTAGGCCCTTTGCCTCCTATCATTGTCTCTGGTCTGAGCAGCTTGCTTCTTGCTGGGAGGCAGTTTTCATTTTCTCCTGAACATGACATGTTTATTCTTCTCCCAGGTCTCTGTGACTTTGACCTTGATCTTTTCTGCAATGGAATGTTTCTCTGTATTTAATTCTCCCAGTCCATAAAAGGTATGCAATAAAGACTATTATTTTTACCTGATTAATAACGATCCTTTTTTATTTAGTAAGGGATAAAATCACTTTCAGTCGAAAACAAGGACATATTGTTTGAGGAAGTTCATGAGTTTTGTCAGAAGCTTTAAGGATAAATGCTTTGAATGATAAAGGTAAATGAATTGAAGTTCAGAATCTGTATCAAAGGCAAGTGGGAGCCAGGAGACGATTCTGCTGCAGGATTAAAGAGGGTAGAGGGCAAGCAGAAGGGTCTGTGGTGGCAGGTTAGCACAGCGTGAAACAAGGGCACTCTTCCTTTAGAAGTACTCACTTTACTATCAAACCACAGCTCTTACTCAGACCCCAGGGTCCTGGAGCCACGGAAGCAAAGGGTGGCTTCAGATCACAGTATGCCTTCTTATTTTGTACTTAACAAGCAAATATTACTATTCTGACAGAGCTAATGGCTGTGATAAAGAGGCCTTTTGCTCATTGGTATCTCTGGTTTAAAAATTTGCATTTTCCATGCTTATACTGTCACCTTTGCTCTTTGAAGGCAGAAGCCTAGCTCTTATATCTCCTAAAACAAGGCTCTTTAATGTAGATAACATACATACATGTGTAACGAGGGACTTAAATCAGCCACGCACTTACTGAAAAAGTTGTTGAATAAATGGATGAATGAGTAGATGTGATCTTCTAGTCTATAGCGTGAGGTAGCAACTACTGGAAAGCCTGATTTTGCTGAAGGTTTATCTGGTGTTTTTTTAAATGAGCAGTTTAAAGAGTGATTATAAGAGTGATATATATGCTTTGTAAGTGTATGTGTTTCTATTGATTTGATATTATCTAGTAACCAGATGCCAATTGTAAGAGGTTCAGTGAAAAGATCATTGACTGAATGGAAATCAGGAGACCTGAATTTTAGGCACTAACTTGAGTTTAGTCTGCTACCTCAACTAAAACTCTCTGACTCCCCATTTCTCTACTTGTAAAGGGAAAGATTTATTGATAGAACACATAAAGTGCCTTATAGCTAGATTCTACTTTAAATCAAGAAGATAATAGATGAACAAAAACACCTATGAATGGTCATATTTCCTCTGTTAACATGAAAAAAATAAAGCAGTGTTTTCTGCAAAAAGGCAATTCGTTATATGGCATTTCTATGGGACTTTTAGTTTCATTTCACCAAATCATAATTTGTAGCATATATGTATTATAAATAAATAAGCAAAAATCTCAAATGACATCGATTTGACATGATTTTGCTATGTTTTACTTTTTTAATAATGAAAGTTGTATTGCAGTGAGTTACTATTGAATTCAGCATTTTCTAATGATTTTTTAAATAAATGCTTTATTCTTTTCTTTATTACTTTTCTAAATAAAAAGGCAGTTCACTATTATACATGAATGTAATCAACTATTTTAAAAGTATCACTAAGAATTCATGGATTTAAATAGAACTGATGTTTTTATAAATCTAATTTCTTTTTTCAAACTCTGGATCTGACATAATTAAGAGCCTTTAAGTTTGTTTTTCTTACCCTACTAGAAACTCCAGGTAGAGAGTGGGTAGAGATTATCTCACAGAGTAAAACCACTCATTCTGATGTTGTTGGACTTCTATGACAAATTCTAATTTGATGGAGAAGAGGGAATGTGTTTGATACTCTTCATCTATTCTTTAAACCCCTCTCATTTGGGTAAACTGTGTCAAAGAAAAACAAGAGACAGTCCTTGGTAAACCTGGCCTTGATTAGTTTACTTCCACATCTCAAAGTGCAGTATTTTGAATCCAATCATAGTTCTACCCACAAATGTATTAAACTCTATATTAAAAAAATTAAAATAGCTAGAACTGAAAATGGCTTTTATTTTTAGGTTATAAAAATGACACATTGTCATTGTTAAAATATTCAAATATTACAGAAAAGGATGAAAATAAAGTAAAAATTATACCATCCAGAAATAGCACATTATTAACGTTTTGGTGATATTCTCCTTAGTTTCCTCTCTCTCTTCAGACATGCCAACTTATAATCACACCTACATTCAATTCCATGTAAATGAAATGGTACTAAATGTATCCTCTTATTAAACACACAACATGAACATCTTTCTGTGTCAGTGAGTCCTGAATTACATCATCTTTTAGTAACTGCATAGTGTTACATGTTGACCATAATTTCTGTAACCCATCCCCTACTGAACATATAAGTTATTTATAATTTTCCACTATTATAAATAGCACTCAAATGAATACTTGGCATATATAAAATATGTCTGTGTACTTATCTGATGATTTCTATAGAATTAATCCCTAAAAGTAAGATTACTACTCTGAGAATATGCTATATATTTTTTTGGTGAAAATGAAGACTATTTGAATTAATTTGGGGTCAACTATTATATATAAGGAGAAAATTTCTTATCATGTACGTGTCACTCATTAGTATGCTAGGCATTACAATTCCTTTCTGGCAGATAAATATATAAATGTCAAGGTCATACAATCTAGGCAACATACTTTCACTTCAAAACACTTAAAAGTATTGATAGTGATTGGTAATTTCTAAAATGTCTTAAAAGAAAATTGAGAGGAAAAAAAATTCCCACATTCCAATTCTATGAAATTTCTAGACTGTTTCAGGATAAAAATTTTGCATAAAGATGATCAGTGTTTAAAAGTAATGGCGAAGAAGGTATTAGTGCCTAGGGAATGAGGGTTTGCAGCTTTCCATGTAATGATCAAGATGTCATTGTCAGATAAATCAGATTTTTAAAAACTTACCTTAAAGAAATAATAATATCTTTGAAAGATATGTGAAAGTAGGTTTTATATATGATAAAGCCATATTATAAAAGTATTGTTGGGACTTCCCTGATGGTCCAGTGGCTAAGACTCCAGGCTCCCAATTCAGGGGCCCCAAGTTCAATCCCTGGTCAGGGAACTAGATCCCACATGCTGCAACTTAGACCTGCTGCAGTCAAAATGAAGAAATAAATATATATTAAAAAAATAAATAAATAAAAGTATTGTTACAAATATCATTTTAGTATTGTTTTCTTACAGTGATAGGGTAGGTTTAAGAGAAGCCTTTCTTTTCAGAAACACCTCATTGAAATTTAGGTTTTAGAATTTTTTTTTGTTGGAGGGATGTTTAATTTATAAACTGTATTGCAAAACTTGTATTTAGTTTTTATGAAGGACTGGTCCTGAAGCTGAAGCTCCAATACTTTGGTCTCCTGATGGGAAGAGCCGAGTCATTCGAAAAGACCTTGATACTGGGAAAGACTGAGGGCAAGAGGAGAAGGGGACAACAGAGGATGAGATGATCAGGTCAATGTGTGGCAAGTGCTGTGGAGAGGTGTGCTCTGGCCCTCCTTCTCATACATAGTTGGGGATGGCAAGACCTGGAGACAGTGCAGTTTAACCCTCTGAAGTTTTTACAGCTCTCCCGCTTCGTACACAGGAACCCCTGCACTCCTAGGAGAAAGGAAACTTAGTCTGAAGTTCTTCTGGAAAGAGTGATTGAAGGGGTGGACATGGGTTGATTATGGGCCACATCCATCCTCGGGAAGACTGCTGCTGAAGGATGTGAGTGAACTTGTCCCTGAGCATGGCGGAGCAGCTAGCAAACTTCCAATTATTAGTGTCCCTGGGGGCACTGAGATCACACTCATATCTGTGTGATTTACAGCGAGCACAACCTGAGTCCTTATCTCTGACTCCTTCTAGAAGTTGTTATCTGTAACCAAAATGTATCTGTTGTTCTTCAGTTGCTCAGTCGTGTCTGACTCTTTGCAACCCCATGGAATGCAGCATGCCAGGCTTCCCTGTCCTTCACTATCTCTCTGACTTTGCTCAGATTTATGTCCATTGAGTTGAGGATGCCATCTAACCATCTCATCCTCTTTTATGCTTTTGAACTGTGGTTTTGGAGAAGACTCTTGAGAGTCGCTTGGACTGCAAGGAGACCCAACCAGTCCATCCTAAAGGAAATCAGTCTAGATATTCATTGGAAGGACTGACGTTGAAGCTGAAACTCCAGTATTTTGGCCACGTGATGTGAAGAGTTGACTCGTTTGAAAAGACCCTGATGCTGGGAGGGATTGTGGGCAGGAGGAGAGGGGGACGACAGAGGATGAGATGGTTGGATGGAATCACTGACTCGATGCACATGAGTTTGGGTGAACTCTGGGAGTTGGTGATGGACAGGGAGGCCTAGTGTGTTGCAGTCAATGGGGTTGCAAAGAGTCAGACACAACTGAGCAACTGAACTGAACTGAACTGAATAGAAAGGGAAAGACTATAGATCTCTTTAAGAAAATTAGAGATACCAAGGGAACTTTTCATGCAAAGATGGACATAATAAAGGACAGAAATGATATAGATCTAACAGAAGCAGAAGATATTAAGAAGAAGTGGCAAGAATGCACAGAAGAACTATACAAAAAGATCTTCACGACCCAGATAACCATGATGGTGTGATCACTCACACTCACCTAGAGCCAGACATCCTGTAATGTGAAGTCAAGTGGACCTTAGATAGTAACACTATGAACAAAGCTAGTGGAGGTGATGGAATTCCAGTTGAGCTATTTCAAATCCTAAAAGATGATGCTGTGAAAGTGCTGCACTCAATATGCCAGCAAACTTGGAAGACTCCACAGTGGCCACAGGACTGGAAAAGGTCAGTTTTCATTCCAGTCCCAAAGAACAGGGAGTGAAGCAGCTCAGTTGTCTCCAACTCTTTGCAACCCCATGGACTACAGTCTACCAGGCTCCTCTGTCCATGGGATTTCCCAGGCAATAGTACTGGAGTGGATTGCGATTTCCTTCTCCAGGGGATCTTCCCAACACAGGGATCAAACCCAGGACTCTCACATTGTAGACAGATGCTTTACCATCTGAGCCACCAGGGAAGTCAATCCCAAAGAAAGGCAATGCCAAAGAATGTTCAAACTACTGCACAATTGCATTCATCTCATACTCTAGCAAAGTAATGCTCAAAATCCTCCAAGCCAGAATACAACAATATGTGAACTGTGAACTTCCAGATCTTCAAGCTGGATTTAGAAAAGGCAGAGGAACAGAGATCAAATTGCCAACATCCGCTGGATCATCAAAAAAGCAAGAGAGTTCCAGAAAAACATCTACTTCTGCTTTATTGACTATGCCAAAGCCTTTGACTGTGTGGACCACGATAAACTGGAAAATTCTGAAAGAGATGGGAATACCAGACCACCCAACCTGCCTTCTGAGAAATCTGTGTGCAGGTCAAGAAGCAACAGTTAGAATTGGACATAGAACAACAGACTGTTTCCAAATCGGGAAAGGAATATGTCAAGACTGTATATTATCACCCTGTTTATTTAACTTCTATGCAGAGTACATCATGAGAAATACTGGGCTGGATGAAGCACAAGCTTGAATCAAGATTGCTGGGAGAAATATCAATAACCTTAGATATGCAGATAACACCACCCTTATGGCAGAAAGCGAAGAAGAACTAAAGAGCCTCTTGATGAAAGTGAAAGACGAGGCTTAAAGCTCAACATTCAGAAAACTAAGATCATGGCATCTGGTCCCGTCACTTCATGATAAATAGATAGGGAAACAATGGAAACAGTGAGGGACTTTAATTTTTGTGCTCCAAAGTCACTGCAGATGGTGATTGCAGCCATGAAATTAAAGGACACTTGCTCCTTGGAAGAAAAGCTATGACCAACCTAGACCGCATATGAAAAAGCAGAGACATTACTTTGCCAACAAAGGTCCATCTAGTCAAAGCTATGGTTTTTCCACTAGTCATGTATGGATATAAGAGTTGAACTATAAAGAAAGCTGAGTGGCAAAGAATTAATGCTTTTGAACTATGGCGTTGGAGAAGACTCTTGAGAGTTGCTTGGACTACAAGGAGATCCAACCAGTCCATCCTAAAAGAGATTAGACCTGAATATTTGTTGGAAGGACTGATGCTGAAGCTGAAGCTCCAATACTTTGGCCACCTGATGCAAAGAACTGACTCATTTGAAAAGACCCTGATGCTGGGAAGGATTGAAGGAGGGAGGAGAAGGGGATGACAGATGATGAGATGGTTTGATGACATCACCAACTTGATGGATATGAGTTTGAATAAGCTGTGGAAGTTGGTGATGGACAGAGAAGCCTGACGAGCTACAGTCCATGGGGTCACAAAAATTCGAACACAACTGAGTGACTGAACTGAACCAGTTTATTATAAAAGATATTATAAAGGAGACAGATGAACAGCCAGATGCAGAGGTATGTAGGAGAAAGTCGTGAAGAGTTGAGTGTAGCAGCGTCTGTTCCTTGTGGATATAGGGCTCAGCACCTTCTCATCAAGTGTCATGCTTATCAACCCAGAAGTTCAAATCTTGTTATTCAAGATCTTATAGAGCTTAATATGCAACACCTCCTACCTCATTCCCTTCCCAGAGGTCAATCGCTGGGGCTGAAATTTCCTAATCACTTAGTCTTTCTAGTGACCAGCCTCATCCTGAGGGTATCCAGGAGTCCTGCTCTCAGTCACCTCATTATATAAACTCAGGTGTGCTCAAAAGCTGCCTTATGAATAATGAAAGACACTCCTCACTCAGGAAATTCCAGGGGTTTAAGGAGTTTTGTGCCAGGTATTAGCAACAAAGACAAAATATATGTCTTGTTATACCACAAATTTGCTAAATTCTGGGATAAATGAGACATTGTCTGTGCTCTTAAGAAAGGCAAACCTCCATGGAAGAGGCAGATTTATAACTCTTAAGAAAGTGACAAGGTTTTAAAGAGAAGAATATATAATGTATTGTAAAATAGAAACCATGAATAAATTAATTCGGCGTAGTAGCACCAAGGAACTATACAGAGGAATCACTAATTCAAACTGGACCCTGAAGTGAGTAAAGTAGTTCCAGGCCCAGGGAACAGCTTCCACATGCACTAAAGCATGCAAGAGCGTGGCATGGTGAATGAACAGCAAGCAGCTGCAGAGTCGAGTGTCTTCTGGAGAAATTGTCTTGTTTCAGTGCTATAATGATCTCTTTCATGAGTTCTGGATAAATCTCAGTGAAGTATGTGTTAGGTAGAATTCAGTCAGATATTATCAGTCTGATATTTTGGCCTTCTTTCTTTTATTGTTCTTTCCTTTATGTATGCATACAAGTTTACTGGTCACTATAATAACATTTGAAATTTTGCATTCATTTTCTATGGTTTGCATGAAGCCATTTGTGTCCAGACTCAAGTCTTTGTAAGAAAGGCTATAATGACGGTCTTGACATCTCACCATCATGGAAAGAGTGAAAAGATACCAAATTTTAGACTCTCTTGAATTTATTAACTGAGAAACTGAGAAGAACCAGGGATTAAAAGTCACTATCTTCTTCCTTTCAAATGCATCATCTTGTTTGTTATAAACTCTTTCTTTCAAATTCTCATTAAAGATTTTTAAACAGGGGACTGGCATGATCTAGAGCGTGCTTAGAAAGATGACTGACGGTAATGTGGAGATGGGTTGAAAGGTGGAGCTTGGAGGATGGAGAATAATAGGAAGGAGACGGTTAGAATATTCCAGTGGCTTAGTCAGTGAAGAATCCGTGTGCAATGCAGGAGACCTAGGTTTGATCCCTGGTTTGGGAAGATCCTTGGAGAAGGAAATGGTAACCCACCCCAGTGTTCTTGCCAAGGAAATCCCATGGACAGAGGAGCGTGGCGGGCTACAGTCCATGGGGTCACAAGAGTTGGACAGATTTAGTGACTAAACCACCCCCACCAATGACAAATAAGTAATGAGACTCTAGATTAGGCTGAAGGCACTGGGGCTGAAAAGAAGAAACACAGATAAATTAGAAATATATAGCTGTGGATGGCAAGAATAGAGGAAGAGTGGACTGTAGTTGGAGGTTTTATCTTGGAAGACAAAGGGATGGATGTAGCATTTATTGAAAGAAGCAATTATGGAGAAAAGAAAATAAATTTAATTCTAAACAAACTGAATTTGGACATCCAGAAGTTGCTGTGTAATGAAGAGTTAAGAGTATGAGTCCGAGCTCGGGAAAGTTACCAGTACAAGATTATCTGGGGAAATGGAAACACATGAAGCAAGAAGCAAATCTTGGAGAAGATCAGTATACAAAGTGTTTGGACAGAGAAAAAGAAGTTAAAAGAGGTCACAAGAGAGACAGAAAGAGTATAAGCATTTCTGATATGTTAAGAAAGGAGAATATTTTAAGGAATTGCTTATCAGTGACAAATATTTCAGGGTTTGAGGAAAAGGATGATAAGACCATACATTGATACATAAGAGGATTTGGGTGAGAAAACAGAAAGAGTGAAGATGGCATCTATTTGAGAGAAAAGAGGTTTAGGAAAGTGTTTTTTAGAATATTAGCAGGAGAAAGAGAGAAAGACAAGGTAACTACTCTTATAGCAAAGTTGTTTGGGGAAGGATTAAATCCATTGAATTTAGTGCTAGGTATTTTATTTTGATATTTGGAAGTATTCTTAACTAAATAGAAAATATTAGATGTAAAAAATTTTCGACAGAAGAACAGAAAAACAAAAAAATAAGGCTATTATTTGTTCTAAAAAACAGTGCCTTCTAAAAGTGTCTAAGCTGGGAACTGGGAATTATTATTTATTTGAATGATTTGGACAACATGAACACAGAATTGGAGTAATTATAATCCTTAGTGCATAGCACATTTCTTAAGCTATTTTTAACAATATTGTAAGTACATGTGACCTCAACTGCCTAACCAAAAACTAAGAAAATAACCTGCCCTTACCTCCCACTATATTATCCTGCCTCTACGGACTCAGGGTAAGCATCATCCTGAATTCTGTATTTATTATTACTTGCCTTTCTTTTTATATAGTTGAATCGAATATTTCAGTTCAGTTCAGTCACTCAGTCATGTCCAACTCTGTGACTCCATGGACTGCAGCATGCCAGGCCTCCCTGTCCATCAACAACTCCCAGAGCTTACTCCGTTGAGTTGGTGATGCCATCCAACCATCTCATTCTCTATCATCTCCTTCTCCTCCTGCCTTCAATCTTTCCTAGCATCAGAGTCTTTTCAAATGAGTCAGTTCTTTGCATCAAGTGGCCAAAGTATTGGAATTTCAGCTTCAGCTTCAGTCCTTACAATGAATATTCAGGACTGATTTCCTTTAGGATGGACTGGTTTGATCTCCTTGCAGTCCAAGGGACTCTCAAGAGTCTTCTCCAACACCACAGTTCAAAAGCATTAATTCTTCAGCACTCAGCTTTCTTTATAGTCCAACTCTTACATCCATACATGACTAGTGGAAAAATTATAGCTTTAACTAGACGGACCTTTGTTTGCAAAATAATATCTCTGCTTTTTAATATGCTGTCTAGGTTGGTCATAACTTTTCTTCCAAGGAGTAAGTGTCCTTTAATTTCATGGCTGCAATCACCATCTGCAGTGATTTTGGAGCCCAGGAAAATAAAATCTGACAGTTTTCATTGTTTCCCCATCTATTTTCCATGAAGTGATGGGACCAGATGCCATGATCTTTGTTTTCTGAATATTGAGCTTTAAGCCAACTTTTTCACTCTCCTGTTTCACTTTCAGCAAGAGGCTGTTTAGTTCCTCTTCACTTTCTGCCATAAGGGTGGAGTCATCTGCATATCTGAGGTTATTGATATTTCTCCCAGCAATCTTGATTCCAGCTTGTGCTTCATCCAGCCCAGTATTTCTCATGATGTACTCTGCATATAAGTTAAATAAGCAGGGTGACAATATACAGCCTTGACGTACTCCTTTCCCGATTTGGAAACAGTCTGTTGTTCTATGTCCAGTTCTAACTGTTGCTTCCTGACCTGCATACAGGTTTCTCAAGAGGCGGGTCAGGTGGTCTGGTATTCCCATCTCTTTCAGAATTTTCTACAGTTTGTGGTGATCCACACAGTCAAAGGCTTTGGCATAGTCAATAAAGCAGAAATAGATGTTTTTCTGGAACTCTCTTGCTTTTTTGATGATCCAGCAGATGTTGGCAATTTGATCTCTGGTTCCTCTGCCTTTTCTAAAACCAGCTTGAGCATCTGGAAGTTCACGGTTCACGTACTGTTGAAGCCTGGCTTGGAGAAGTTTGAGCATTACTTCACTAGCGTGTGAGATGAGTGCAGTTGTGCCGTAGTTTGAGCGTTCTTTGGCATTGCCTTTCTTTGGGACTGAGATAGAATTGACTATTTATGCATTCTAAAGAAAGAGATGTTTCAAGTTTAGTTGTTTTTAACTTTATAAGGAGGGCATCATGCTGCATTTCATCTTTGGAGATTTTGTTTTTCTGAGTGTGCTGTCACTG
This sequence comes from Nanger dama, assembly GCA_917880005.1. Lineage (NCBI taxonomy): Eukaryota > Metazoa > Chordata > Mammalia > Artiodactyla > Bovidae > Nanger > Nanger dama. Next base: position 101,258,668 of record CAKJTW010000001.1, read on the forward strand.
GCCTATATCCATATGGCTGCAGCCTGTTCATTTGTTGTATTGGATGTGTGATGTTCCACGGTGTGAACATCTCACAGTTTACCCATCATTTTCTTGTCAAAGAACACGTGGGCTGCTCCGGGTGTTTGCCGCTCTGAGCAGTGCTGCTAGAACATCTCCTGTTGCAAGTGGGTGAGGGTTTCTTTTAGCTATAAAGTCAGGAGTACAGTTGTTGGATCATAGGTTTGTAAATGATCACCTTAGGAGGAAAAACTATTTTTCAAATAGATACATGATTTACAATTCCACCAGCAACGCCTAAGGAACTCTATGCCTCCACATCTTCTTCAACACTTGATCAGATTTTTTAACTTTTGCCATTCTTTTGGCAGTAAAATACTATTTCTTGTGGTCTTGATTTGTATTTCTCTGACCACCAGGTAATTCAGATATCTCTTCTTTTTTTTTTTGGCAATATGTATTTTTTTCTTCTGTGAATTGCTTATTCATATCTTTAGAATATTTTTCTTTTATGTTATTTGTGTCCTTCATGACTGATTAGTATAAGAACTTACCCATTCTTCATATAATAATCTTGTCAGCTGGATGTATACTAAATGAACTCAGAAGGTTTATAACCTTTTCATGTTATTTAAGGTTTCTTTGGATGAACAACAATTTCAGTAAAGCCAAACATATCAATTATCTTCTTTTATAATTAATTTTTGTGGTCTAACAAGAAAAATCTTTCATTACACTAAAGTCTAAGAAATATACACCTATATTTTCTGTAAGATCTGAGTTTTTATAATTATTATTTAAAATGTTTTTTCCAAGGTGTTTTACTAGATTTATTTTTTACAATAAACCTTTTATTTTTCTTAAATAATGGGTGTTCTTTCAATTCCAGGAAATTTCTGCTACTTTCAAAAAATTTGTTTTAATCATCTTGGAGATTAAAAGTAACTTGGTTAAAAGCCATCCTCCTCCCCCCCATCTGCTGCCACCACCTCACATTTCTAGAATTCAGCCATTGCAATTTTCTGACTTAATTATGGCATCAGGGTGTTGTGACAATAGCTAGGAATCAAGTATTTTAATTCTTGAATTCTTCAGCTGTAGCTTTGTTGTTTGGATAAGTGGAAGTAGGAAAGAATTTAGTAAAAAAATGAAACCTAGCTTTATTTTTTTTTTTAATTAAATTTATTTATTTTTTAAATTACAATACTGTATTTGTTTTGCCATACATTGACACGAATCAGCCATAGGTGAACACAATCTCCCAATGCTAAAGCCCCCTCCCACCTCCCACCCCACATCCTCTACTTGAATCATCCTGTGCATCAGCCCCATGCATCCTGCATCCTACATTGAACATAGATTGGCGCTTCGTTTCTTACAGGAAAATATACATGTTTCATTGCCATTCTCCCAAACCATCCCACCCTTTCCCTCTCCCTCAGAGTCCAAAAGTCCACTCTATACCTCTGTGTCTCTTTGTTGTCTCACATAAAGGGTCATCATTACTGTCTTCTAAATTCCATATATATGTGTCAGTATACTGTATTGGTGTTTTTCTTTCTGGCTTACTTCACTCTGTATAATCGGTTCCAATTTCATCCATCTCATTAGAACTGAGTCAAATTTATTCTTTTTAAGGGCTGAGTAGTATTCCATAGTGTATATGTACCACAGCTTTCTTATCCATTCATCTGTTGATGGACATCTAGGTTGCTTCCACGTCCTGGCTATTATAAACAGCACTGCAATGAACACTGGGGTACATGTGTCTCTTTCAATTCTGGTTTCCTCAGTGTGTATGCCCAGCAGTGGGATTGCTGGGTCATAAGGCAGTTTTATTTGCAATTTTTAAGGAATCTCCACACTGTTTTCCATAATGGCTGTACTAGTTTGCATTCCCACCAGCAGTGTAAGAGGGTTCCCTTTTCTCCACATCCTCTCCAGCATTTATTGCTTGTAGACTTTTGGATCGCAGCCATTCTGAAACCTAGCTTTATATTATGTAGCCATATGTACATATATGTATATGTGTGTTCATTTTTATGTATGACTTTCAGGGAGCAACACTAAAAATATTTCAGTCTGTAAAAATGAATTTGTGGTACTGGATAAATATCAATCAATCACTTGTACTTTATTTAAAAGAAAATTTGATTATGCCAGGAGTCATTTTTCTAGTTAATTCTAAGACAGTGAGAAAAAGACTGGTGGCAGGCATATTTTGGTATAATGTAAAGAGAATAAAACAATTGCAAAATATTTGGAAAATTAGCTAAACTTCAAGCCTCCATATACTAAAATTTGGTATTCTCTCACTTTTCAAATTCAGTGAATGAGCAGAGTTAGAGAGAAGTCCAAATTAAGGTGATCATTTTCCCATCAAATTATCGAGCTAGGCAGAGGGGAGTTAATTGAACAGTGTTTACTGTGTGGCCCTATGTTTTACAGTCTTTCCCCTTTAGCTTTCTATTCAGATTCTTTGCAATACAAATTCCATGTTTTACAAGTTTCCTAGAAACGTCGTTTTCTTTTACTTTTGAAAACAAATTTCTTTAATAAAGTAGCCAAAATATAATCCTGAACTGCAACCAGATGTTTCAATGTTTGCATAAAGAAATGTCCTTTCATTTTTACCATTTCACATGTGGCCAGGTGCACATGTTTATGTAATGTGATTATCTGTAATAGATTATAACAGAAGAAACATTAAATAAACCTACAGATATATTTGGCTAGGTGGCTCACTAATTAGATCTGTATTTTATAGTGTTCTATTTTTTGGTTGCTGAGAATATGTTCGAACAGAAATGGACAGAGGTTTATCTCTAGAAACAGGTTTGATTTCCTTAAAAGGCAGTTGTTTCTTTTCTCCTTCGCTTCTCTGGAGAACTGGCTACAAAGTGGGAATAGTTTTGCTATGACTCATTTACAAGGCTGTGCACAGCATATAGAGTTCAGATAAAATTAAAATGAAACAGAATCTAACTAGACTCTTTGGAACAAGAGACTAATTTTTAAAAGGAAATTTTATGGATTGCATTTTCCTGAATCTATCTTGTTGACAAAATAAGCTGTTCTTGTTTTTCAAAAAGACTTAATTCAAACATTGGGATAAGATTTTCAGTTGCCTTTTGAACTCACTATATCTAGTTTTGTACTTGCCAAAAGATATGACAGGTATTGTTATGTTAGGTGATTACTGGGTAAATTAGAAATGATTTATTCTTGTTCAGGTGTCTCAATGACTATTTTAGATTCTTAAGTTCATCGAATTGCATATAAAAATATAATTGTACCAACCATAGTGCCTAGCTTAAAATTTGCTGCTGCTGGTGCTGCTAAGTTGCTTCAGTTGTGTCCGACTCTGTGTGACCCATAGATGGCAGCCCATGAGGCTCCCTCGTCCCTGGGATTCTCCAGGCAAGAACACTGGAGTGGGTTGCCATTTCCTTCTTCAATGCATTAAAGTGAAAAGTGAAAGTGAAGTCGCTCAGTTGTGTCTGACTCTTAGCGGCCCCATGGACTGCGGTCCACCAGGCTCCTCCGTCCATGGGATTTTCCAGGCAAGAGTGCTGGAGTGGGGTGCCGTTGCCTTCCCTGAAAATTAAATATACATTTTAAGATTTCTATGGCAGTATCAAACTGAAATGCTCTTTGCTTTGCCAGTTTTTAGCAAGATGTTCCCAGTGTGGATATGTGGTTTGAAAATGCGGATACTCTACTCATGTGAACACAATGAGATCTTTAAAAATACTTATTGAATACTTATTCAAAAAGACTTCGTTAGTGAATACTTACACTGAGTGAGGGAGAGCAAATATAAGGGACAAACATGACAGAAAGTGCTAATAGAGCATGGCATTTATTCTTCAGAGTCTGAATGGGGCCTCCCTATCCTTTAGGTCTGTACTCTATCAGTTCAGTTCAGTTCAGTCGCTCAGTCGTGTACGATTCTTTGCGACCCCAAGAATCGCAGCACGCCAGGCCTCCCTGTCCATCACCAACTTCGGGGGTTCACTCAGACTCACGTCCATCGAGTCAGTGATGCCATCCAGCCATCTCATCCTCTGTCGTCCCCTTCTCCTCCTGCCCCCAATACCTCCCAGCATCAGAGTATTTTCCAATAAGTCAACTCTTCACATCAGGTGGCCAAAGTACTGGACTTTCAGCTTTAGCATCATTCCTTCCAAAGAAATCCCAGGGGTGATCTTCTTCAGAATGGACTGGTTGGATCTCCTCGCAGTCCAAGGGACTCTCAAGAGTCTTCTCCAACACCACAGTTCAAAAGCATCAATTCTTCAGCACTCAGCCTTCTTCACAGTCCAACTCTCACATCCATACATGACCACTGGGAAAACCATAGCCTTGACTTGACGAACCTTAGTTGGCAAAGTAATGTCTCTGCTTTTGAATATGCTATCTAGGTTGGTCATAACTTTTCTTCCAAGGACTAAGCATCTTTTAATTTCATGGCTGCAGTCACCATCTGCAGTGATTTTGGAGCCCCCCCAAAATAAAATCTGACACTGTTTCCACTGTTTCCCCATCTATTTCCCATGAAGTGATGGGACCGGATGCGATGATCTTCATTTTCTGAATGTTGAGCTTTAAGCCAACTTTTCAACTCTCCTCTTTCACTTTCATCAAGAGGCTTTTTAGTTTCTCTTCACTTTCTGCCGTAAGGGTGGTGTTATCTGCATATCTGAGGTGATTGATATTTCTCCCGGCAATCTTGATTCTAGCTTGTGTTTCTTCCAGTCCAGCGTTTCTCATGATGTACTCTACATATAAGTTAAATAAGCAGGGTGACAATATACAGCCTTGACGTACTCCTTTTCCTATTTGGAACCAGTCTATTGTTCCATGTCCAGTTCTAACTGTTGCTTCCTGACCTGCATACAGATTTCTCAAGAGGCAGGTCAGGTGGTCTGGTATTCCCATCTCTTTTAGAAATTTCCACAGTTGATTGTGATCCACACAGTCAAAGGCTTTGGCATAGTCAATAAAGCAGAAATAGATGTTTTTCTGGAACTCTCTTGCTTTTCCCATGATCCAGCGGATGTTGGCAATTTGATCTCTGGTTCCTCTGCCTTTCCTAAAACCAGCTTGAACATGAGTAAGTTCACAGTTCACGTACTGCTGAAGCCTGGCCTGGAGAATTTTGAGCATTACTTTACTAGCATGTGAGATGAGTGCAATTGTGTGGTAGTGTGAGCATTTTTTGGCATTGCCTTTCTTTGGGATTGGAATGAAAACTGACCTTTTCTAGTCTTGTGGCCACTGCTGAGTTTTCCAAATGTGCTGGCATATTGAGTGCAGCACTTTCACAGCATCATCTTTCAGGATTTGAAATAGCTCAACTGGAATTCCATCACCTCCACTAGCTTTGTTCATGGTGATGCTTTCTAAGGCCCACTTGACTTCACATTCCAGGATGCCTGGCTCTAGATGAGTGATCACACCATCGTGATTATCTGGATCGTGAAGATCTTTTTGTACAGTTCTTCTGTGTATTCTTACCACATCTTCTTAATATCTTCTGCTTCTGTTAGGTCCATACCATTTCTGTCCTTTATCGAGCCCATCTTTGCATGAAATGTTCCTTTGGTATCACTAATTTTCTTGAAGAGATCTTTAGTCTGTCCCATTTTACTGTTTTCCTCTATTTCTTTGCATTGATCGCTGAAGAAGACTTTCTTATCTCTCTTTGCTATTCTTTTGAAATCTGCATTCAGATGCTTATATCTTTCCTTTTCTCCTTTGTTTTTCACCTCTCTTCTTTTCACAGCTATTTAATGCAAAAAGCAAAATGGAAAAGTGCTCTATCAGCCATCTGCAATTAGAGTTGGACTTTGACCTCTGTCTCTGCAATCACCATACTAAGTCAGTCCCCAGCCCCATATTTTGGCTACAAAATAAAGTAACTGAAGGAAATGAGAAAAATGTATTCATCTGAATATGAGTTTTTAAAAACTGCTTTGGTGTCAATAAACGTCAGTTAAGGGAGTGCCATGAATCAAACTAGGCTCCTGGGATGCAAAGATGAATATTAAAAGGTTCTCTTCAAAAAGCTTGCATTATTGTAGAGTCAAACATGTGATACAATTAGCATGATATGATGTTCTAAGTGTTTTTGTAGACGATGGTGTAGACAATAATGGAGACACAAAGGCAGATATACAGGGGTGATCAGAATGTTTTCTGGAAGATGAAATACATAAACTGAAGCATGAATACAGGAAAGCTTCTGTCTGGATGGAGCAGGGGCAAACACGTCGCGTTCTAAGAAGGAACAGCCTTAAGGCACAAGCCAGGGTGGCCTGTAAAATCCTCTGAGTCCAGGAGTCCGGTGCAGCCGGGCCTCGGGGTGTGCATGAGCGGGGCACTTGAGGGTGGAGAGCGACCGATGAGACACATCCTTGTGGAGTTAGGCAGGAGCCACGTCATGGAGGGACTTGTGACCTCGAAGTAGCTAGAATTTTCAAAAGGCAATGGGGATCCGTTAAAACTGTTTTACACCTTTAAGGAATAATATGATCAAGCCCTGGAGATAGGATTGGTTGGGTGAGGGACCTCAAGGCTGGGAGAGGACAGAGGATGAGAAGTAGAAAAGAGGAGATGAAGCCCACTGATCAGAATAATTAGATTCTGTAGGATTAGGTGGGTATACAGGTAGTATAGGAGAAAGGAGAATCTGAGCTGACCCGGGTAACTGAGCAAATTTTAGGGTCATTCTTGGAGATAGTGACTATAGAAGAAGGAAGAGGTGTACAAGAAGGATAACAGGCTTACTTTTGTGCATTTGAAGTGGGAGGTTGTTGGAGGAAATCCACAGTGTCTCGTTGGCAATTATGGGTAAGGCTGCAGAGCTCAGGAGAGAGGGAAGGATTTGGAATTCATCTGTGTGCAGCTGGTGGTTGAAGTCATTGGAGTGGGTGAGATCACCCACATCAAGAAAAACAACTGTTATCTAAGTGATCCAGCTTCACACAGAGTAGATACAACAGTTCTTGGCACGTACAGCGGGCACACGACCAGGTACTTGTTCTGTCCTGGATGGTGCACAGGCTCTAAGAATAAAATAACCCAGCATGGAACAGAGGAGAGGCAGTTGTTTGCTGTGCTCTTTCTCTCTCCACTGTAAGGTAATTTAACCATCAAGGAAACTCTTTGTAGCTTTAGTGCGATCTAACAAGAAATATGCGTTTCATACTCCAACTTTATTAAAATTGCATACTGGCACAGTTTTGCTCAGGATGAAATAAATCTGAAGTCAAATGAGTATGTTTGAAATACACATATGAAACCATTTGTTTTGTTTTTTTTGAACACCAGTATAATCGTGGGATAACCAGGATGCAGGTTTTGCACACTGCCCAAATCAAGAATAATCTCCTCCACCTACAGTACAGAACTCTGTACATGGAACTCTGCACAGTGCTATGTGGCAGCCTGGATAAAAGGGGAGTCTGGGAGAGAAGGAATACTTGTATATGTATGGCTGAGTTCCTTTGCTGTCCACCTGAAACTATTCCAACACTGTTAATCAGTATGCGTGTGCGCTATGTTCCATCAGTCGTGTCCGAATCTTTGCAACCCCATGGACTGTGGCCTGCCAGGCTCCTCTGCCTGTGGGGATTCTCCAGGCAAGAATACTGCATCTCTTATGTCTCCTGCGTTGGCAGACAGATTCTTTACCACTAGCACCAACTGGGATCCGTTTAATCAGCTTTGTCTGTGCTGTGCTTAGTCGCTTCAGTCGTGTCTGACTCTTTGCGACCCTCTGGACTGCAGCTCACTGGCTCCTCCATCCGTGGGGTTCTCTAGGCAAGAATACTGGAGTGGGTAGCCCTGCCATCCTCCAGGTAATCAGCTATACCCCAGTAATTTTTTTGAAAAGGGAAGACGCTCCTGTAGCCAAGGAAGATGGTTTTTAAAGTCCACCTGAGTTCTTTACCTGGCCCCTAAGTGTTGGTATGCTGTAGAGCGTCACTGCCTTCTCATTCTATGACTGCATCCTTTGAGACTTTCCTGCCTTTACTGTGATAATGCGGTCCACGCCTCTGTCCCTAGCACCTCACTTTCAGATCTGTCCTCCACACAACTGCAATCTGTGGTGATGTTGGCAAAACACATATTGACCCTTGCTAACTTCATGACTAAAACCCTTCAGTGTTTCCTGGTTCCTTTCAGACTAAAGCAAATACTGTTTAATTCGGGGGATCCTGTATCAGTGATGTTCTAATTCTTTAGCCTTATCTTTTTTCCTTCTTACTATCTGAGCCTTAAACTCTAGTAACACCCATTGCTTATGGTTACTCTTCGCATATATGCATGTATGTATACTTTGGGGGTCACCTGTCTTCACTCCTGCTTCTCCCTCCATATGCAACTCTCCCCCTCCTCAGAAGGTGAGGTGTCTTGGCCCTGAATGAATTACCTCTCTATTTTCATAATACTCTGTGCATATCGTTGTTACTTAACACAGTGTTTCATGATTACCTGTGTATATGGCTGTTTCCTTCACTACCCTGCAAGCACTTTGCAGGCAGAGACTGTGTTGAATTCATCTTTGCATCATTAGTGACTAGCATATGCTCGTGGAATGGTTAAACAAATAAGGGAGGAGTGAAGATCAAGGGAAAACTCACAGGAAAAGCATGTTGTTGTACTTCAGCTTAATTGTTTTAGCCACTTAGTAATTTTAGTTAACCACATGCAAATTTGTTATTGCTAAATTCTTTTTGTTACCAGTTCTAGCAGGTACTATCTGAAGTGGACATACCTTTACAGGATGTGCAGAGCTGTTTCCTTCCCTCAAGAACTCCTTCAGTTTTGGAGAAAAGAGTAGATTGGCTGTCTGCCCCCAAGACGCACAGGAAGCTGATCCCTTCTGCAAGCAAAAACATGCTATATTGGTGGTACTTCTTACTTTATCCTCCTGAAAAATTTCCTGAGGAGACTCCAACTGTTTACTTTCTCGTCTGACAGGATGGTCAAATAGGTTTTGCTTTTAACTCTTTTCTACCTACGTGTTTATGGGACCTATATATATTCTACCCACATATTTGATTAGGTTGTACATGTTTATACAGAGACATATATCATCAGGTCAGTTCAGTCGCTCAGTCGTGTCCGATTCTTTGCGACCCCATGAATCGCAGCACACCAGGCCTCCCTGTCCATCACCAACTCCCGGAGTTCACTCAGACTCCACGTCCATCGAGTCCGTGATGCCATCCAGCCATCTCATCCTCTGTCGTCCCCTTCTCCTCCTGCCCCCAATCCCTCCCAGCATCAAAGTCTTTTCCAATGAGTCAACTTTTCGCATGAGGTGGCCAAAGTACTGGAGTTTCAGCTTTAGCATTATTCCTTCCAAGGAAATCCCAGGGCTGATCTCCCTCAGAATGGACTGGTTGGATCTCCTTGCAGTCCAAGGGACTCTCAAGAGTCTTCTCCAACACCACACTTCAAAAGCATCAATTCTTAGGCGCTCAGCCTTCTTCACAGTCCAACTCTCACATCCGTACATGACTACAGGAAAATCTGTAGCCTTGACTAGACGGACCTTAGTTGGCAAAGTAATGTCTCTGCTTTTGAATATGCTATCTAGGTTGGTCATAACTTTTCTTCCAAGGAGTAAGTGTCTTTTAATTTCATGGCTGCAGTCACCATCTGCAATGATTTTGGAGCCCAAAAGATAAAGTCTGACACTGTTTCCACTGTTTCTACATCTATTTCCCATGGAGTGATGGGACCGATGCCACGATCTTTGTTTTCTGAATGTTGAGCTTTAAGCCAACTTTTCACTCTCCTCTTTCACTTTCATCAAGAAGCCCTTTAGCTCCTCTTCACTTTGTGCCATAAGGGCGGTGTCATCTGCATATCTGAGGTTATTGATATTTCTCCTGGCAATCTTGATTCCAGCTTGTGTTTCTTCCAGTCCAATGTTTCTCATGATGTACTCTGCATAGAAGTTAAGTAAGCAGGGTGACAATATACAGCCTTGACGTACTCCTTTCCCAATTTAGAACCAGTCTGTTGTTCCATGTCCAGTTCTAACTGTTGCTTCCTGACCTGCATACAGATTTCTCAAGAGGCAGGTCAGGTAGTCTGGTATTCCCATCTCTTTCAGAATTTTCCACAGTTTATTGTGATCCACACAGTCAAAGGCTTTGGCATAGTTAATAAAGCAGAAATGTAGTTTGGAGACAGGGTGTTTTTATTTAACTTAAATACAGAATAGATCATGAGAAATGCTGGGCTGGAAGAAGCACTAACTGGAATCAAGATTGCTGGGAGAAATATCAATAACCTCAGATATGCAGATGACACCACCCTTATGGCACAAAGTGAAGAGGAACTAAAAACCCTCTTGATGAAAGTGAAAGAGGAGAGTGAAAAAGTTGGCTTAAAGCTCAACATTCAGAAAACTAAGATCATGGCTGAGTGCCAAAGAATTGATGCTTTTGAAGTGTGGTGTTGGATAAGACTCTTGAGAGTCCCTTGGACTGGAAGGAGATCCAACCAGTCCATCCTAAAGGAGATCAACCCTGGGTGTTCTTTGGAAGGAATGATGCTAAAGCTGAAACTCCAGTACTTTGGTCACCTCATGCGAAGAGTTGACTCACTGGAAAAGACTCTGATGCTGGGAGGGATTATGGGCAGGAGGAGAAGGGGACGACAGAGGATGAGATGGCTGGATGACATCACCAAGTGAATGGACAAGAGTTTGGATGAACTCCAGGAGTTGGTGATGGACAGGTGGTGTGCTGCGATTCATGGGGTCACAAAGAGTCAGACTCGACTGAGCAACTGAACTGAACTGAACTGAAGGTCACTTTAATTCTGCCTCCAGTACATTTGGAAGAAGAAGAGGTGGGATCTATCTTAAAGATAGTAAGAGTTCCCCATGAACTTAGGGGTGCCATGTATGATTGTTAACTGTTAACCTCCTGGATTCAGGTTACAATTATAGATACAGAGTTGGTATCCTGAAATCTCAGTGTGACAGTTTCCCAACCTTGATGTTTCAGGAATTCCAAGACATTTAAAAAATGTCTAAAAAGTTCCAATGTTTTGTTTTATTGAGGAATAGCTGATGTACGTTATTATATGAGCTTCAAGGGGTCAAAATAGTTTCACAGTTTTTAAAGGTTATATTCCATTGCAGTTATTTCAAAATATTGGGTGTGTTTCCTGTGTTGTGCTATATATCCTTGTGGCTTATTTATTTTATATATAGTAATTTGTCCCTCTTACTCCCCAACCCTTGTCTTGCTAGGAACTAGAAAAACAAAGACCAATTAGACACAGACTCTGTCTCCAACTGGAGAAGGGGTGGCAACCCACTCCAGTACTCTTGCCTAGAGAATCCCATGGAGCTTGGCAGGCTTTAGTCCGTGGAGTCACAAAGAGTGGGGACATGACTGCATGACTGACACACTGCCTCCAAAATGTAGTCTTACAGGGGAGACAGTAGTAGATTTTCTTGAGGCAGATGAGGAGAAATGCAAGTGGAGCAGATGGAGCCATATATGAAATGGCGAGGAGGCATGGCCCGACGGGTGTGGGGAAGTACAAGCACCTCTGTGAGTGGAGAACAGAGCTGGGGATTACAGGGCGTGAACTGGAGAGATGGACAGGGGGCCACATTAGGGAGGCCTTTGTAAGCCTGGATGCAGATCTTGGGTTTTGTCCTGTCAGAGTGTAATAGTGAGCTATTCAAAGCATTCAGTTCAGTTCAGTTCAGTTCAGTCGCTCAGTCGCGTCTGACTCTTTGCGACCCCATGAATCGCAGCACGCCAGGCCTGTCCATCACCAACTCCCAGAGTTCACCCAAACTCATGTCCATCGAGTCGGTGATGCCATGCAGCCATCTCATCCTCTGTCGTCCCCCTTCTCCTCCTGCCCCCAATCCCTCCCAGTGTCAGAGTCTTTTCCAGTGAGTCAACTCTTCGCATGAGGTGGCCAAAGTACTGGAGTTTCAGCTTTAGCATCAGTCCTTCCAAAGAAATCCCAGGACTGTTCTCCTTCAGAGTGGACTGGTGGGATCTCCTTGCAGTCCAAGGGACTCTCAAGAGTCTTAGTGAGAGTGAAATTTAGTCACCTAATTCTTGAGCCATCTGGGAGAGGAAAAAGAATCTTTTGCTTTTGTATACACGTCTGGAGCTGCTGGGAAGCTACTGAAAGTGTAGAATGCGGTGAGGTGAACGGCGGCAGCTACAGCCGGCTAAGAGGGGCAGGCTGGGGCCGAGGAACGTCTGCGCCATGCAGCGCAGAGGCTAGGGGTGATCCGCTGGAGGAAGGAGGAAAGAATGATAAGCATGACTAACGGATTGTGGATTGTTTCTTCTGCCTTGATTAAATGGTCTGACACCTACTCAGAAGGGAACATAGAACCCTGAGTGGTGCAGTACACACCTGTACAAAAATACATGGTAACCTGACAGCCAGGCTGCAGATTAGGCTCGGAACTTTCTAGCAGTCAAAGCATGGAGAAAAACACAGTCAGTTACAAGAGGCACATTATTCAAAGGTGTACTTAATGGACTAGATCTGATAGACAGACTGAATGATGAACTGTGGATGGAGGTTTGTGACATTGTATAGGAGACAGAGATCAAGACCATCCCTAAGAAAAAGAAATGCAAAAAAGCAAAATGGCTGTCTGAGGAGGCCTTACAAATAGCTGTGAAAAAGAGAAGTGAAAAGCAAAAGAGAAAAGGAAAGATATAAGCATCTGAATGCAGAGTTCCAAAGAATAGCAAGAGAGATAAGAAAGCCATCCTCAGTGATCAATGCAAAGACATAGAGGAAAACAATAGAATGGGAAAGACTAGAGATCTCTTCAAGAAAATTAGAGATACAGGAGAGCATTTCATGCAAAGATGGGCTCGATAAAGGACAGAAATGGTATGGACCTAACAGAAGCAGAAGATATTAAGAAGAGATGGCAAGAATATACAGAAGAACTATACAAAAAGATCTTCATGACCCAGATAAGAATGATGGTGTGATCACTCACCTAGAGCCAGACATCCTGGAATCCGAAGTGAAGTGGGCCTGAGGAAGCATAACTACAAACAAAGCTAGTGGAGGTGATGGAATTCAGTTGAGCTATTTCAAATCCTGAAAGATGATGCTGTGAAAGTGCTGCACTCAATATGCCAGCACATTTGGAAAACTCAGCAGTGGCCACAGGCCTGGAAAATGTCAGTTTTCATTCCAATCCCAAAGAAAGGCAATGCAAAAGAATGCTCAAGCTACTGCACTGTTGTACTCATCTCACATGCTAGTAAAGTAATGCTCAAAATTCTCCAAGCCAGGCTTCACCAATATGTGAACCGTGAACTTCCTGATGTTCAAGCTGGTTTTAGAAAAGGCAGAGGAACCAGAGATCAAATTGCCAACATCAGCTGGATCATGGAAAAGCAAGAGAATTCCAGAAAAGCATCTATTTCTGCTTTATTGACTATACCAAAGCCTTTGACTGTGTGGATCATAACAAACTGTGGAAAATTCTTCAAGAGATGGGAATACCAGACCACCTGACCTGCCTCTTGAGAAATCTGTATGCAGGTCAGGAAGCAACAGTTAGAACTGGACATGGGGAACTTCCCTGGTGGTCCAGTGGTTAAGAATCTGCCTTGCAATGCAGTAGACACAGGTTCGATGCCTGGTTGGGGGAACTAAGATCCCACATGCTATGGAGAAACTAAGCTCACCTGCTACAACTAGAGAGTCCATGCACCACGATGAAAAGATCTGTCCTGCCACAACTAAGACCCAACGCGCCAAAATAGATAAATAAATAAATGTTATATGTTAAAAAAAAAAAAAAAAAGAACTGGACATGGAACAACAGATTGGTTCCAAATAGGAAAAGGAGTACGTCAAGGCTGTTTATTGTCACTCTGCTTATTTAACTTATATGCAGAGTAGATCATGAGAAATGCTGGGCTGGAAGAAGCACAGTTGTAATCAAGATTGCTGGGAGAAATATCAATAACCTCAGATATGCAGATGACACCACCCTTATGGCAGAAAGCGAAAAAGAACTAAAGAACCTCTTGATGAAAGTGAAAGAGGAGAGTGAAAAAGTTGGCTTAAAGCTCAACATTCAAAAACTAAGATCCTGGCATCTGGTTCCATCACTTCATGGGAAATAGATGGAGAAACAGTGGAAACAGTGTTAGACTATTTTTGGGGGCTCCAAAATCACTGCAGATGGTGATTGCAGCCATGAAATTAAAAGACGCTTACTCCTCGGAAGAAAAGTTATGACAAACCTAGATAGCATATTCAAAAGCAGAGACACTACTTTGCCAACAAAGGCTATGTTTTTTCCAGTGGTCATGTATGGATGTGAGAGTTGGACTGTGAAGAAAGCTGAGCACCGAAGAATTGATGCTTTTCAAGTGTGGTGTTGGAGAAGACTCTTGAAAGTCCCTTGGACTTCAAGGAGTTCTAACCAGTCCATCCTAAAAGGGATCAGCCCTGGGTGTTCATTGGAAGGACTGATGCTGAAGCTGAAACTCCAATACTTTGGCCACCTGATGGGAAAACCTGACTCATTTGAAAAGACTCTGATGCTGGGAAAGATTGAAGGTGGGAGAAGAAGGGGACAACAAAGGTTGAGATGGCTGGATGGCATCACCGACTCAGTGGACATGAGTTTGAGTGAATGCCAGGAGTTGGTGATGGGCAGGGAGGCCTGGCGTGCTGTGGTTCACGGGGTCACAACGAGTCGGACATGACTGAGTGACTGAACTGACTGAATAAAACAAAAACTCTAAGATGATATAAGTTATAAACTGTAATAAAGGTTGTGGTGGTGGTGGTTTAGTGGCTAAGGTGTGTCCGACTCTTGCGACCCCGTGGACTGAAGCCCACCAGGCTCTTCTGTCCATGGGATTCTCCAGGCAAGAATACTGGAGTGGGTTGCCATTTCCTTTTCCAGTAATATAGGTAAATTATTACTATTATAGTCCAAATATGCTTTTCACTAGAGGAGCCAGGGTGCTGTCTTCCAGCTCTCCTGAGTCTGCCAACGCCCAGCAGCGGAGTCTGCTTCCCCACACATCTGCCCATAGGAGTAAGAATGCACCGCCCTCCCTGGGGCCCACCTTAGCAGGCAGACACAGAAGCAGCAGGGACTCATCCTCCGTTAGCCCCGAGCTGAACCATCCCAGTCCGTATACTGACGCCTCTTTCTTAGAGGAGTGCTTAGGGGAGACACCATCTATTTAATTCTCTTCCTGGAGCCTTCCCCTTTTTTCCCCTTCAGCAAAACACAAAACCTCCTCTAGGCCTCTGTCACCAGTTTGTCTAACATGCACAGCCTTGCCTGGACTCTAGCAGGTGCTGGGCGGAGGAGCAAGATGAGATTCCTGTCACAGATATTTTCTGCATTTAAACAAAACTCCAAGATTTGATATTATTCAGACCTTTACTCTTATTTTTCCAACTCATAGTGGCTGCTGATTCTCTTCAATTTATACTGGAGCCAAGACATAAAACGTTGGGACCAGGAAAAATCCTAAAATTACCTTGGCCAATCTTGTCCTTTTTCAGAGGAGGAAACTGAGGTGCAGAAAAGTAAAGCTATGCAACCAGGTGGTGTCTGAGGAGAGTCTAGACTCAATTGCCCTGACTCTCAGACAGTATTTTTCCATCACCAAGCTGCTTCCCAGAACTTTCTTGGAAATTGCACAAGAGAGATAATGGGAGGGGAAGGGAGAGGGAGAAAGAGAGGAAGGGGGAAACAGAAAGTGTGTCGTTGATTAGCAGTCAGTACTAGGAAAGTAGATTTGTCAAAAATATATATATCTTTTGCATTTGGACCAGCAGCGGAGTAATATAGCCGCAAGACAGTACTATTAATATATTATGTCTCTATAAATGTAGAGACTTGACTCTGCATTATGATACGTACTGTGACCATGCTGACCCAGGGTTGCTTTTAATAATGTTATTCTAGGGTTTGTTTTTTTCTAAAAATGGTTGAAGAGTTACAATCATGACAGAACTTTGGAAAAGGATGGCTGTTTAGTTTTCCACGGATGGCTGAGAATTTGCAAAGGCTGTTGCTGCTACAAGATATCTAGGAGCTGCTGTTATTTTTACGTATATATTCTATGGATATAATTTGGGTTTTTGGAAAATTTAGTTTTGCTATCCATCTTGGAAAAAAAAGCATTCTGCTTATATGTCTTGTGCTGGTATTATATAGAAATTGGTCAGGAAACTCTATTTATCTAGAAATATTAAACTTTCCCCCATTTCAAACTTCATAATGCTCTGTGTTAAAAATGTATATGGGCTGATTACAGAAAAGAAGAAACTATTCTCTTATTTAAAAAGCATTTGTGCTTGGACCTCAACCCGAGAGAAGGAGGGTGTCTGGTTGGTGCTCAGGATCTGCAGAGGGTGGGCTGCCCAACTCCCGTGACAGGAGATTTGCTAGGCAACCAGAGTGAGCTTTCAAACAAGCCTGGATATTCCTGCCTGGCCAGCCGCCATCTTCCCAGAAGACAAGTAGGCACAATAAATTAGTAATTGCTGATGTGTAACCCTTTAAGAAGTGTTGATATTTTATGGCAAGAGGTTTGTTTGTTCAGAACTAATCAGTCCGTGTAAGGCTTTCTTTGCTAATTGGTCAGGATCAAAACTTATAAAAAGCATTTGAAAAACAGTCATTGGTGATTATACTATAGGAAAAAAACACTTCTGACTTATGATGAAGTCAGAAGTGTTGATCTTTGAGAAAGCTTGCCAACCTACATATAAATTTGTGTGGGAAGAAATACATTTGAAATATGTCCTTCTAGAGTAAACTAAAAAAAGCTTCCCCAAGCAAGAAGAAAACAGATGGCATAGGTCTTATTAGGTCATAACTGATACTCTGAGACTTGAAAATTCAGACTAGTTCCAGACATCCGAATGTGTGCAGTGACATTTCTTTAGAAAGATTAGGCATTACTCAAAAAGTTTCAGGTTATCCCCACGTAGATACAAAAGGATGTTTTTTTGTCTTTAACCTTTTTTTATTTGTTCCTTTATTTTATAAATGTCTGGCGAAGAGGATTAAGCCTATTAAAGTGAGCCAAGATGCTTAGACCTAATCACCTTGGGATACTGTGAGTCAAAGTCTGCTTATGTTGTATTTTTGTTTTTACATACTTACACATAAATACCTACATAGTACATTTTAAAGCAACTTTGAAAACCCTGGATAATGAGCTGTTTCTTGTTCGTGAACTAAACATTCCACAGTAATGTGCTCTTGTCCTACACTGTACCTGCCTGACTATCGCACTAATAAGGTTGTAATAAAAACACTCATTAAATTAACAGTTTTCCATGGAAGATTGCAAGCTCTGAGGAAGGAATCATTTCTATCTTATTCACTGTTTCTTAGGAAACAGCACTTAGGAAAGATTCTGGTCCCAGGCTATATAAAGAAAAAAAAGTGAAAGGTAGGGACAAAGAGAAAGGAAAAAGAAAAGAATAGAAGGGATGAAAGAAAAGAGGGAAAGGGAAGGATGGAGGGGAAGAGAAAGGAGCGAGGAAAGGAAAAAGAAAGAGTGAGCAGAATCAAAACATAAAGCTGGTTGAATAAGTTCTGGAGTGTAATGCACAGCACGGTGACTATAGCTAACAATATGTATCATATATATGAAAGTGGCCACAAGAGTAAGATCTTAAAACTTCTCACCACAAGAAAAATCAGTTTGTAACTTTGTGAGGTGATGAATATGAACTCAACTTATTGTAGTGATTGTTTCACAATATATACGTATATCAAATCATTGTGTTGTACACCTAAAACCAATACAATGATATATGTCAATTATATCTCAAAAAAACTGGAGGAAAAAAAATAGATGCATATTGGAAAAAAAAGTTGAATGCTATTTTTTATTTGTCATAAAAATATAAACTGGACAGTTTTTTGGGTCTTTTAAAAATCGAGATTAATGTTTTTACATGAGTAACTGAGTCATTTATATCTTTAAATTTATATCAACATAAAGAATTCAGACTATCCTTTTAGAAAATCAAATGCCTCTTAAAGCTTTAAAATCAAGAGGTTTCTTATCTCACTTTGGCTAATAATATAGAAAAAGGAATATATTGGCTAATTTCCCCAGTAGAGGAGAGCTGGCTTTTAATTTTTAGTAGAAAAATGCATACCTCATTTCTTCCTCTTGAATCCTACCTCTCACTTTAGATAAATGATTTTTTCAGATCCTCATTTTTGTGTGTGCATGTGTACAGAATCCTTCAGTTATTTCCCAAGAGCCTACAAAATTGCAGTAACTCAAATTAACTATAATGGAAACTTCTAAAAAAGTATAGATGAGCTTTTTAAATAAAACTATATAGTGATTATCATAACAAATAGATTTATCTGGCTTAAGTCAGATTCCATTAATTAGAACCCCCAGTCCATGATTTATCAATATGTATATTTTGTTTCTGATTTATTTTTTCTTCATTCTGCTCATAGAAGAGAAAAATCAAATGCCTAAAGAAAGTAAGTGGATGGTATTTAGTAAACAAAAATTACCTCTTCAGTGTTCCGTTGTTGGAATAGATATTTATTATGATAATCCTTTAGATTAACATTCATAATAATAACTCTGTAGGGCTGAAGCTAAGAATTTAGAGAACCAGTTATGTATATAACATTTTATTAGGCATTCAGAGAGAATAAAGATGGGACATAAATGTGATAACAATAATTAAACATTTAAGCATTTATCATGTACTGGGTGCAGTACTATTTTCTGCATTGTCTCATTTAATTCACGAAGAAGCCCAATGAGGAAGATGATACATTCCCCTCCTCCCCGCCATTTTACCTATCTAGAAACTCATAGAGGAACCCCGTAACTTGGAAAAGGTCACATAGGGGGGTTTTAACATAAATCTTACCTTGAGCTTTTCATCAGTTGTCCTAGTCATCATATTTTAGTACCTTCTTGCCTTCCTCATTGTTCCCTTCCCACTTCTACTCTTCAGCTGTTATGCATACTTCCATTAAAGCATTCATGTATTGCACAGAGTAATTCACAGATTAAAAAAAAAAAGTTTCCCTTTCTTACTGAAATACAAGCTCCTTGATGTCTTGGTACAGGACCTTTTCATATTTGTAGAACAGGACCTGTCATGGTACAGGACCTTTTCATATTTGTGCCTGTTATCTAGTAGGAATTCAGCAAATATTTGCCAAATAAATGAGTGGTTATATCTAGGTCTGTCACCTTTGTTAGATAATGACTACCTTGAGGATAGGGAATATGTGCCTTGTGAATTCTTTACCCATGATGATGATTCAAAGTAATATTTTCTGAGTTGAATTAAGAGTTAAAATGAGTGCTATATTCAATAAATATTTAATTATCATACAGCTTATTAAATTATATCTATTAAGTCATGTTAACTGAGATATGAGAATACCATCACATCTTACACAGATTTTCAATTTATAGGGCCTTCCAATTTTAAAAGAACATTGTTAGATTATTACAGTAAATCTGAGAAATTAGGGATTCATACGTATGTACATTGGCTATTGAAAAGTTTGTGACTTGTCTGCATTTATAGAGCTTTCAGTAGCAGAGCTAGGATGAGAACATAGGCCTTCTGATTACTAGTTTGAGTTCTTGCGGTATTAAACTATTACACAGCTGACGTTTCATTTTATGAGAATTATTAGCTCCTTAAGTTGAAGGACTCTATAGGATTGTACGTTAGGTCATTAGGCTACTCTTGTTTTTAATATTTTTTGAACATTTACAAAATAGTAGGCTCCTTTGGAAAAATTTTATACAGTAGTGCCATATTCCCAGGAAGCTTGACTCTCTCTGGAAGAAAGAAAAAAGCGATCCTATATTGAAATGAATTAATATCACTTATTTTCTCTATAAACTGTAGGCAGAATTCAGCTCTGCTACACAGATCCAGAAATAGCTGGGAGTGAGGCATAGCAAATTCTGAGAGCAAATCAGTAGGATACCAGATTCTCAGAAATCAGCTCCACATCCAGTTCATTACTACCCACCAGTATACCATGGATCTCTTTCCATTCCTTTGGCTCATTGAATCAGGAGTTCTTTGGTTGGGATTGCCAAAAAATGTCTCAGATATTTATGAGATGTCTACACAAAAAAGGTCTTAATGACTTAGATAACACAATGATGTGATCACTCACCTAGAGCCAGATATCCTAGAGTGTGAAGTCAAGTTGGCCTTAGAAAGCATTACTATGAACAAAGCTAGTGGAGGTGATAGAATTCTAGCTGAACTATTTCAAATCCTTAAAAATGATGCTGTTAAAGTGCTGCATTCAATATGTCAGGAAATTTGGAAAACTCAGCAATGGCTACAGGATTGGAAAAAGTCTGTTTTCATTCCAATCTCAAAGAAGGGCAATGCCAAAGAATGTTCAAATTACCTTACAAGTGAGCTGATTTCACATGCTAGCACGGTAGTGCTCAAAATCCTCCAAGATAGGCTTTAACAGTTCATGAAAGGAGAACTTCCAGATGTACAACATGGATTTCAAAAAGGCAGAGGAAACAGAGATCAAATTGCCAACATCCACTGGATCACAGAAAAGCAAGGGAATTCCAGAAAAACACCTACTTCTGCTTCATTGACTACACTGAAGCCTTTGTCTGTGTGGATCACAACAAACTGGAAATTTCTTAAAGAGATGGGAATACCATACTACCTTACCTGCCTCCTGATAAACCTGTATGCAGGTCAAGAAGCAACAGTTAAAACTGGATATGGATCAACAGACTGATTCAAAATTGGGAAAAGAGTATGTCAAGACTGTATATTGTCACTCTACTTATTTAACTTATATGCAGAGCATCATGCAAAATACTGGGCTGGATGAAGCACAAGATGGAATCAAGGTTGCTGGGAGGAAATATTAACAACCTCAGATATATAGATGATACCACTCCAATGGCAGAAAGTGAAGAGGAACTAAAGAGCCTCTTGATGAAGATGAAAGAGGAGAGTGAAAAAGCTGACTTTAAAACACAACATTCAAAAAACTAAGATCATGACATCTGGTCCCATCGCTTCATGGCAAATCAGTTCAATTCAGTTCAGTCTCTCAATTGTGTCCAACTCTTTGCAATCCCAACGACTGCAGCACGCCAGGCTTCCCTGTCCATCACTAACTCCCAGAGCTTGCTCAAACTCATGTCCATCAAGTCAGTGATGCCATCCAACCATCTCATCCTCTATCGTCCCCTTCTCCTCATGCCTTCAGTCTTTTCCAGCATCAGGGTTTTTTCCAGTGAGTCAAGTCTTCACATCAGAGGGCCGAAGTAAACAGATGGCAAATAGATGGGGAAAATGTGTAAACAGTGACAGATTTTATTTTGGGGTGCTCCAAAATCACTGAGCATGGTGACTGCAGTTACAAAATTAAAAGACATTTGCTCCTTGGAAGAGAAGTTATGACAAACCTAGACAGTGTATCAGAAAGCAGAGACATCATTTTGCTGACAAAGGTCTGTATAGTCCAAGCTATGGTTTTCCCAGTAGTCATATATGGATGTGAATGTTGGACCATAAAGAAGGCTGAGCACCAAAGAATTGATGCTTTTGAACTGTGGTGCTGGAGAAGACTGTTGAGAATCCCATGGACTGTACAGATATCAAACCTGTCCATCCTAAAGGAAGTCAGTCCTGAATATTCATTGAAGGACCGATGCTGAAGCTGAAACTCCAATACTTTGACCACCTGATGTGAAGAGATAACTCATTGAAGAAGACCTTGATAGGAAAGAAGGAGGAGAAGGGGGTGACAAAGGATGAAATGGTTGGATGGCATCACTGACTCAATGGACATGAATTTGAGCAAACTCTAGGAGACAATGGAAGATGGAGGATCCTGTGTGCTGCAGTCCATGGGGTTGCTAAGGGTCAGACACGACTTAGTGACTGAAACAAAAACAACTGGCGTCAATAAGGGTCAATTTTATGCATAATTTAAAAATCAGCAAATATTTGTTTATCTCCTGGTTGAAAACTCTTTACTACAGCAGTCATTAATTTGAATTCTACAAACACAAGTTTGTTTTTTCCTCTGAATTAAACACTTCTCACTGCTCAGACTTTCAGCATGCTTTTAAACTACTCTTTCTATGGCCCATTTTGGAAGGGGCACATTTAGCACAGTGCAGCATAAGCAGTGTGCCAGCTGCTTTAAACCATTTGATTCTGGCTCTCCACAGCCTTGTAATCTCTTTCTTCAGCAGGTATTTTTGTTCTGACCAAAATGGTATAAACTTCCAAAAAGACTTCTAATAATAGCGCTTTCAACTATTTATAAGAGTTTTCACTTCAAAGATCCCATGATTGTTGAAAATACATAAGAGCGTTTTCGTTGACCTACCTGTATTCTGAGATAGAGGCAGTGCTGACCTCACAAGGAATAAGGCAGCACTTAGTGTGAGATTCAAAGGAATATTCTAGTTTAGGAAAAATAAGTGCTCTGAAAAGCTTCCTGTCCTGCCATCAGAAACAGAGCAGAGTTTTGAGCTTGTATCTGACTGATTATTGTTAATAAAATAAGAAATTCTATCCTTTGAAAGCAAGCATCTTGAAGCAATTGATCAGTTGAAAAATTTAAACTTTAGCCAACAAATTGCCAGATTTCTGGTACTATTGATGCTCAATTACTTTATCCTGGCTCATGGATAGGATTTCCAAGAAATCGTCATGGAAACTGAGCACAGACTCTATTTAGGTTTAGTGCTTGCCATAAAATGGTGTTTCCTGTGTCAACATTAAGTTACAGCGTGAGAGCACCTATATAAGAATTTGCTCTCTGCAATTCAAAATCTGAAGTGGTGAATAACCATTGCTAATGAGAGTAACAGGCAGGTTCTTGGTAGTTCAGTGGCATCATCATGGGAAGAAGTTCCCCCTCTTTCTGCAGTGTCCCTTACACATTTTCCAAGGGCCAGGTTGTGTTATCTCTGCAACATTTCTCACATTTCTGTGTTACAAGGAGTCTCATTAATGAGTCATGTATAATATGCTCTACCCTGAAAATTCACAATTTTTTTCACAGCCAACACTTGCTAAAATTCATTTTCATAAGAGGGAGTAGAAGAATATAAAAATCATTTTCAAGGGAAAGAGACAAGTGAAAATATTTTATCTCAATACTGAAAAAGAAAGGAAATTTTGGAGTTTTGGGAATTCTTTACATTCAAACTCAAAGGAAAGCTTAGCTTCCTTTACCAATATGCCAGCAAAACAATATTTTTTATAGGTTTCCAGAGTCAGAATCTACCAAGTTCAATAAAGAGGAACAAGGTAGACTCTTTAAGCAGTACTATTTAGGGTCGTGCATCATGGAACTTTTTGCTGTGGTGCTACACACAGGAAATGAAAATATTTTCATTGCATTTTGGGTGAACAGACAACGTTGCTTCTGGCCTTTGGCTTCTGATCTAGGGTCTGGGTCTGTCTGGGCCCTGCATAGCTGCCCAGAGGACTGAAGGAAAAAAATCAGTATCTTAACACTTTAATGGGCCACAAACCAGCAGCTAGGAAGCAAGGTGATGGTAACATTTGGCTTTAGTGTGTGACTGTGGTTTCATTTTTCAGTTTACATATAGACACAAATAAGTAGAGGACAGTGAAATTTGAACCCATTGAGGATGACCTACAGATATGGAAATCAAAAGCCAAATTCTATAAAATCAAAATATGAAAGATTAGAAAACATCATGCAAGATAGTTTAAGGTTCTTACAGTTCTAAGTGTTGAGAAAACTTTAAGTAAACTTTAAGTAAACCAAGAAACTATTTAAGCGATTAGTATTAGTTCACAAGGTCATTAACCCAAAGGATGTCTAAATTGATTGTAACTGTGTTTTTCATTGACAGTAGCCCTGCATGGAGGAAGAAGGATTAAGTTTAGGCAAGTAGGAGGAAAAGTTTTCTGCAAGACTGCTTTAGATCTGTTTTAAATCCTTAGTAAATATTTAGTTGCAGTGTTGATTAACATAGTTTGTCCCAAAAGAGATACTGATGGTTATAGAAGCCAGATTTTTACATAAATTGAGTTTATATGATTCAGAGATTAAGATTAAGAGAGCTCTTGGTTTTTAAGTTGATCCCTGCATGCAAAATGCAGCTTGTCTCTTTTTCACTATGTTTCTGAGAATGGATGACTTTACACGTATTTGGATAAGAATTGGAGTTAGGTATCATTTGTTTACATGTGTAGAAAACACACTCAAACTGCCAAAACCAAAAATAAACTTCACTGGCTCATGTAATTGAAAAGTCCATGTGATTGAAAAGCTGAGAAAGGTAGCTTTAGGTACGGCTCAATCTGCTGGTGTCCTCAATGTGACCAGGTCTGGGTCCTTCCCTCTCCAGCTCTTTGTTTGATTTCCTTGTTTCTTCATTCTATAGAAGATCTCCCCTGTGATCCTAAGATGACTACCAGTTATGGCAGAAGCCACATGCCTCTTATCCGTAACTGGTGGGAATAAACCATATTTGTCCCAGAATTCCCAAGAAATGACCCAGTCACTGTAGCCAGAGAAATAAAATGCACTCATTTCTTAGTATAGCTTCAAGCTCCTCCCAACCCCCAGTGTGATGCCAACGAACTACCCCAAACACCAGATAGAGACCTGTGACTGTTAGAATGGTGAGAGTGGGGGGCTAAAGACATTACTAGTTACACAGAGAATCTTAGAATCCAAACTAGACTTTCTAATATTGCCTGGCAATCTATTTAGTCGAACAGACTGACAGAACTTTACAAAACATTGATGCCAAAAATAGTCATTTAGTGTCTGTTGTGGCAGTGAGCCACCGCAGCCTGTGTAACTTTTGAACAATTCTACTGAGAAAGGCCTTCTCTACATCGAGCATAAATTTCTTCCTTATCCACTGAACCTTGTTTTACTCTTGTGGCCACATGACAGGTTTTCTAATATACATTGAGATAGTTAAGATAGTCATTGGAGAAGGCAATGGCACCCCACTCCAGTGTTCTTGCCTGGAAAATCCCATGGATGGAGGAGCCTGGTGGGCTACAGTCCATGGGGTCACTAAGAGTCGGGCATGACTGAGAAACTTCACTTTCACTTTTCACTTTCATGTGTTGGAGAAGGAAATGGCAACCCACTCCAGTGTTCTTGCCTGGAGAATCCCAGGGACGGGGGAGCTTGGTGGGCTGCTCTCTATGGGGTTGCACAGAGTCAGACATGACTGAAGCGACTTAGCAGCAGCTGCAGCAAGATAGTCATTCTTAGTCTCCTTTTCCAGGCTCAACATCCCCCATTCTCTCCAATGTTATTGATGTTGACAGAGTCAAAACACCCTCACTCTTTTCACTTTTCTTCTCTATATGAATTCTGGCTAGGCAATTCCATACTCAGGTATTCAGTTCCATATACTGACAAAGAGGCAGTCCACATGGCCATTGGGAAGTGGTTTATTGCCATATGTAGAAAGATGCTGAGGAAAAGAAGACTAAATCTTGCAGAGAATCACCTAAGTAGCAGTCTGTAGAATCAATCTCAGAACCTAAACTAAAATACCTGCAGAATGTGGGCAAAAATATGTCTTAGAACATGATTCCACTAGTCTCCAGCCATTGATACTCGGCCTAATTACTTATTTCTGTTGTTGTAGATTTGAATTATTAGTATTCTAATAAACAAGTGCCTAATAATAGATAGCATTAATATATATTGATTTTGTGATTTATTATATATATATTTTTTATATTTGTATATAATTGTGTGTGCTTGGTCGCTCAGGCATGTGTGACTCTTTGCGACCCCATGGACTGTAGCCCATCAGGCTGCTCTGTCCATGGGATTTTCCAGGCAAGAGTACTGGAGTGGGTTGCCATTTCCTTCTCCAATATAACAGTGTGTATATATATATATATATATATATATATATGTATGTATATATATGCATACACATATATATGTATATATACATATACCTATATACACACACACACATATATATATATACACATATAACATATACTATTTTGTTTTTAAAGATAATTCTTTTTATTGTCCCATAAAAGTTAATGAGAAAGTATTACATCAACATGCCTTTGGATTCTGTCATTTGAACTGTGAATTTTGTCCTAACCATTAATGTTCTCCAACACAGTTACAACCCCCATGATCTGCAACTTGAAGTATTTTTAAGGGAGATGTAACAACTGTTCCTTAGCGGTAGATAGCTTTCTCCCACCTCTTTGTCTACCTCTCTCACCTAGAAACACCAAGAAAATTTAGTTACACTTACAACCTAATACCACTAACCAGTAACTGTTACATCCATGGTTTTCCTTTCATAAAATATTTGCTGTGGTATTATCTCTGGAAAGGGCTGGTCTCTATCAAACAGAACAGAAGTGGGAAGGAGTTGAGCACTGACTTAAGGAAAGCCTCTGATGAGGTTTCTAGATCTCCCTCTTCAGTTAATCCACCACCAAGTCTTGTCAATCTACTTCTACAGACACCTCAAGCTCATTTCCTTTCTTGCAACCTTATTGCTGCCACCAGTTTGGGAATCGGCATCAGTGCCTTGGGACTCCTGCAGTGGTCTCCAGACTGCTCTCTTCCCATCCTTTGGTCCATTTTCCAATCAGCAGCCAGAGGACTTTCAACTGCAAATAGCATCATTCTGTTTACTCAGAACGCTTCAATCGATTTCCATGGCATTCAGGATGAATACAAAATTCCTCACATGTTAATACATTTCAGATATATTCATTTTCTTTCTGTTTCACTAGTAGAATCCACTCTTTCTGCCTCAAGTCCTTTCCCTACATTCCCTGTGCTGCTTGGAGCTTTCCCCATCTCTTTGCCTGACTCCTAACTAATACCTCTTAGGCCAAAGATCATTTACTCTAGATTCTCCCCTGATAGCCTGAGCTTTATAGTCTCTAAAAGCGTTTTCTGCTTTTCTTTCAGAGCACCTGTATGTGTCCACCCCTATCCACAGTTTCACTTTCCTCAGTTTCAACTACCAGTGGTCAACTGCAGTCTAAAAATGTTAAATGGAAAATTCCATAAATAAGCAATTCATAAGTTTTAAATTGCATGCCAGGGAATACCCTAGCAGGCCGGTTGGTTAGGGTTCCACGTTCCCACTGCAGGGGGCCTGGGTTTGATCCTTAGTTGGGGGAACTAAGATCCGTAAGCTGCATGGTACACCCCCATTTTTAAAATAAATAAATAAATTTCATGCCATTCTAAGTAGCATGATGAAATTCCACTCCATCATCCTGCCCTCCATCCTCACCCCCAACCACCGACCTCCTCTGCCCCTGGCATCCAGCCATCGACATTGTCATGGATACATGACCCAGGATCGCCTGAAGCGATGATCCTCCTGACGTGCTGTCAGAAGGTCAACAGTAGCCTCTCACTAGGTCACAATGCCTTCATCATTCACCTCACTTCATCACTTAAGCCCTTTATCATCTCATGTCATCAGAAGGGCGAACACAGCACAATAAGATATTTAGGAGACCACATTCATATCACTATTATGGCAGTGTAGTTCTTCTGCTTTTATTGTTAGTTATTGTTATTCATCACCTACTGTGCCTAATTTATATATTAAACCTTATCATAGGTATGTTTATATAAGAAGAAAAACGGTATGTGTAGGACTCGGTACTGTCTGCATTTTCAAGTATCCACTGGGAGTCTTAGAATGTACCTACCACCTCAGATGAGGTCGGCTCTCTGTACTGTTGGATTGTTTGAAGTTCACCATGACCAGTCGGCCACAAGCTGCCGGAGGAGTGGGCTGGCACACTACTAGACCTCTAGGATGTGGTCAACTGACAGGGTTTGAATCCTCGTACCCTGACCTAGCAGCTGGTGGGGCTTTGAATACCCAGCCTCAGCTTCTCCATTGAGGAAATAATATTTTATTACAGAAAAACCTTCTCTATGGTTGTTGCAAGGCTCAGGTCACAAAATGTAAAGTGCTAAATGGAGTGCCTGGCATGTAACAGGTGGTTAGTTTATATTGGTTACCTAGATAGCATATTCAAAAACAGAGACATTACTTTGCCAATAAAGGTCCGTCTAGTCTAGGCTATGGTTTTTCCAGTGGTCATGTATGGATGTCAGAATTGGACTCTGAAGAAAGCTGAGCACCGAAGAACTGATGCTTTTGAAGTGTGGTGTTGGAGAAGACTCTTGAGAGTCCCTTGGACTGCAAGGAGATCCAACCAGTCCATTCTAAAGGAGATCAGTCCTGGGTGTTCTTTGGAAGGAATGATGCTAGAGCTGAAACTCCAGTACTTTGGCCACCTCATGCGAAGAGTTGACTCATTGGAAAAGACTCTGATGCTGGGAGGAATTGGGGGCAGGAGGAGAAGGGGACGACCGAGGATGAGATGGCTGGATGGCATCACGGACTCGATGGACGTGAATCCGAGTGAACTCTGGGAGTTGGTGATGGACAGGGGGGCCTGGCATGCTGCGATTCATGGGGTCGCAAAGAGTCGGACACGACTGAGCAACTGAACTGAACTGAACTGAACTAGTATATTATCATTGTTTTTAGGATATGTTTACTTATTGCAGGCAAAGCCACTAGAAAATTATGTTTCTGGAATATTTCTAAAAAGTCTCTAGAACAGTTATTATTATACAAGTTAGAACAGTGTTTAAAAGATGTGTTTTTCACGGATAGCCTCTCTGTGATTTTCCCTGAACATGTTTTTATTAATTGTTAAATATTCCAGTGTAGCCATGCTAATATATATAGTTTAATCTCTGTTTCAGAGGTTGTGTTAAAGTCTGTTGAGATTTTTTTATTTGTAAAATATATACGATACTTATTTGGGGCTTTCCTGTTGGCTCAGATGGTAAAGAATCTGCCTGCAATGCGGGAGACCAGGTCTGATCACTGCGTTGGGAAGATCCCCTGGAGAAGGAAATGGCAAAGCACTCCAGTATTCTTGCCTGGAAAGTTCCATGGACAGAGAAGCCTGGTGTGCTACGGTCCATAGGATTGCAAAGAGTCGGACACGACTGAATGACTAACACTTTCACTTCACAGAGTTATTTTCAGATGCTTTTAAAAATAATCCACCATTACTCTTTAGTTTTTCCATTGATATTGCTGAGTTGAACATATTTGAAACACACGACAAACTGTTTGGGCCTCTTGACAAAGACGTTTCCTTTTATAAACTTTAACTTTTAAAGAATGATGAGACTTTTTCCTTTTTCCTCTTTCTCTTCTCACAGTGAGTGGGATTTCCAGGGGAGAGTTTGTTATATCTTCAGCAAGGTCTATACAGTGGAAATACTGCTCTGTGTAAAAGGACTATGACACTGTGTAGATTTTTCACTGTCAAACACCTTCCTTTGGGTAAATATTTATGTGAAATGAGGCACAGAATTTAAAATAGTCTTGAAGAAGCTGCACACTCTCCTTGACGACAACAAAACAAAGTTTGTGTATTAACAGCTGCCTTAACGGCATCTGGCATAGAGAAGGACAAAAATATACTTTGGCCCTGTAATATTTATAGCATTGCCAGTTCAGTTTAACCATTGTGCCCTATTTAGGAATATTTTCTGAGTGCGCTTTATTTTAATGTCTAAGAGCGCGGGCGTAAGTTTGTGGCAGAGAAGTTCACGTTGACTGCAGAAGGTGGCAGAATGGAGACGTCGGTGCTGTGCTGCGGAGGGCGGAGAGGGACTCACGTCGCAAAAGCTCCCTAAATTTGTGCACACACCGACAAAGAAAACACCGATAACAGTGGGGTCGCCACTTTGAAACATCATGTCGTGCTTTACGTGCTTTGCAAGGAGCACAGTCTTTATGAGTTTATAAACAAGCAAGGTGAGAGATTCCACTGTGTCATTCTGAGTAGTGCCTTTCCACTTATGGCAGCAGCTTGTTTATATGGCTTTCCCACCCTAAGAGAGGGAGCTACGCCAGATAATGCACGCATCCCAGTTATCTGGAAGCTCAGCTGGAATGCATCATCACTTTACACTTTGAATCTTTCTGACTTTTATGTCACCTTTGCTTTAAAAACTAAAAATAGGGCTTCCCTGGTGGCTTGGTGGTAAAGAATCTGCCTGCTAATGCAGAAGAGACAGGTTCAATCCCTGCTCTGGGAAGCAACTAAGGCAACTAAGCAACTAAGCAACTAAGGCCATGCGCCACAAATATCGAGCCTGCGGTCTAGAGCCAGGAGCCACAAATACTGAAGCCTGGGTGCTCTGGAGCCTGTGACCCCAACAAGAGAGGCCGCTGCAGTGAGAAGCCCTCGCACCGCAACTAGAGAGTCCCCCAACTTCCCACAGCTAGAGAGAGCCCGCGTGCAGCAGCGAAGGCCCAGCACGGGCAAAAGAAAGACCTAGTGGGATTACTTTTAAAAACTAAAAATAATTGCCATTGCATAATAAATCTATTAAAAGTTTACATATCCTGTCTTGATGACTTAACAGAGTTTTGCATGAGCATGTTTTCAAATTGTATTTTGTTAAAATTTGTGAACATGTTAGCATTTATACTAAAGAATGCTGGAATGCCACATACAAAGCTCTTTTAGTTTCCTCTCTTTCACTTTTTAGCTTTTAGTGCCCTGTCAGTGTGTATGATTCTGTGTACCTCTAGTTCCATCTCCCCTCTCTTAATTTTTTGTTTCTAATCACCTGTAGATTTTTTTTTAATTACTAGAATTATTTCCAAAATAGGAGTAAATTCGCTTTAAGTGATTATCCCAAAAAAACTGTCCTATGACTCAAGCATGTGAACTTAATTTTTTTCATTTATTCAACAGATATAAGTTGAATGCCTACCCTGTGGATGTTCATTCCCAGTCACCAACATCATTCAGGATACTATCAATCTTTTCTGATATTGCTTTAAAAATCTACTAACTGATCACTGCCCCCACAAAGCATCCAGAACGATCTTCTAGCAAAATAGAGTAAATACTGTTACTTACCTGATTTAAATACTTAAGGCTTTTGGCTGCCTGCAGGATGAATATTCGGAGTGCATCTGCTTTTCTGCTCTCTTACCTCAGCTTGGTCACACCTAGCCATTTATATATTCTTGTCTCCCTGCATGAAATGTATTCCCCGTGTATCCTCCTTACCAACTCTGTCCTTCCCTAGGGAAGCACTTCTGGTCCCCCTGAGAACATGTTAATCTTTCTGTGTGTCATCTCAATGAGTGTACCTGTGGGATTTAAGTTTTTAGGGGTGACTGAAGGACAACACAGAGAGGTTGGTGCCATTGAAAGAAGCGAGGTTAATGCCACTACACTTGTAGAGAGGAGGGGGTCACGTTGTGCCATGCAGGGTCACACGGGGAAGCACCGATATCAGTCAGGATGTAGGAAGGAATGAGGGAAAGCATAGGCCGCAGTCTATACTGTGTTTCCCATGGGAAGGCAAAGCAAGGCAGGAAGACGGTTTAGGGCTGGCTAGTTTGAGTAATCCCAGCGTGCTTTGGAGTACAGTGGGAGTCCTGCTTGTCTGACACCTGGACCTACACTGATTTAGGGCAGGGGAAGTGCTGGCTTGGCGGATGAGGGTTAAAGATGGTTGAGGGTGGAGACTCAAGATTGGCTGGTTCTCATATGAAAGGAGCGCTTCCAGGCATGTTATTTACTGTTTTAGGAATTAACTAGCAGTCTCTCTCCTGCCACAAAACCCTTCGCCAAGATGTCAAAACATCATAAAATATAGACAATAAAATATATAGAGAGACAATAAAAAACATGATTAATATACTTATAGCCTATTGTGGTATGGCACATATTGCATTGGGTTACTTAACATCTCCCAAACTTGTTAAATTGTAGGCTTCTTGAGAGCAGGGATCTTGTCTGTCTTGTTCATTACTGTAGCCCCATTGCCCAGGGGAGCATCTCTCGCTTGGTAGACGCTCAGTGTATATTAGTGGAATGAAGAAGAATGGACACCTTTCCACCTGGCATATGGAGTTAGTGTCTCACCTGAAAGCACCACATCCCCCCCACCCCCCGCCAAATACAGATTTTTGTTATACTAATTAATTAAAATATACTTTTATTTGGTTTAAATTTGAGGGAGTATTTTCCTTTCAAACTAATTTGTCTCAGCATAATGTATATTATTTAAAACTCTGTAAAGAAACCAACATATCTCCATGTTTCTTGCGTAGCCAGTGATTCTTTGGGGCAGTTTTGCCCTGTGGGGGACCTTCAGCATTGTCTGGAGACATTTTTGGTTCTCACAACGGGCATCTGGTGGATAGAGGCCAGAGATGTTGCTGTCTGTCTTATATAATACACAGAACAGCCCCCTGCAACAAACAGCTTTCCAGTCTGAAAGTTCAGGAGTGCTGACACTGGAGAACCTTCTGTCAGATGTGATGTGTTTGACAAGTTCACCTAAAAGACCTCCTGCAACTAACGACGTCCTCGAACTCTTCCATGAAGCAATTACCAGCTGAGTAGTGGATATCTTAGAGGTAAACACAACAGCCCTGAGGGGAAGAGTAATTCTTAGAGGAGGACATCTGGCAAGCTGCAGAGAGGGGTTCAGCGTTTGAGCAGGCACCAGGAAAGGAGATCTAAGTGGACTGATACATAGCATGATGACACCGAGGTCTGGGCTTAAAATGAGTACTGAAATCATAGGCTTTTTAGCTGACAGCTGGAAGGCACGACTTTAAGTTAACATAAGTGATGGAGGGGGGAAGGAACAATCATCTAGAGCCTATGACTCCAAAATTGCTCTCTTTAAAACTGGAGTTGTCTTCTTCAGCTTAGCACACTGCCATTGATCAAAGCAGTGCTCTCATTCCTTTCTGGAACTGTCTTTAGAGCTCTTGTCATGCTCTTTCGAATAACATCAGAAGTTTCAAACATTGCCCTTTTAGGCAGGAATTTGCTGTGGGGGAAAAATCAAGTTATTTGGACCTATATATGGTAAATAAGGAAAATCATCCATGCTTCTAAAACAGTGTTCATAAAAATTGAAGACAGGCTATAAATTATATGAATATGAATTTAAAGGCAGTTCTGAAAAGGAGTTTTAAAAATGTCTTGAGCTAACTTGATGACATTGGAGTAAATGGATAGCCTCTTGAGATTATCATTTTCAGGAGAAATGCTCATATTGAGGTATGATTGTTAGCAAAACATAACTAATAGTCATACTGATTTCAGGGCTACAGATATATGTGGAAATAATGCCAGGTGTGTGCACAACCAAATTTATGTCAGTATGAGAATGTTTAGGACAGGTCTTACAGTGCTTTTTATATGTAAAAGTTTAAACCCCTCCCCCAGTTTTATAGAGGTATAAATGACATATATATATGAAAGAAAAGTGAAAGTTGCTCAGTCGTGTCCAGTTCTTTGCAGCCTGATGGACTATACAGTCCATGGAATTCTCCAAGCAAGAAGACTCGAGTTGGGTAGCCATTACCTTCTCCAGGGGATCGTCCCAAACCAGGGATCAAACCCAGGTCTCCCACATTGGAGGCAGATTTTTTGCCAGCTGAGCCACCAGGGAAGCCTAATTATATATAATTGTATTTGTTTAAGGTAATGGAAACAGTGAGAGATTTTACTTTGGGGGCTCCAATATCGCTGCAGATGGTGACTGCAGCCATGAAATTAAAAGATGCTTGCTCCTTGGAAGAAAAGTTATGACCAACCTAGACAGCATATTAAAAAGCAGAGACATTACTTTGCCAACAAAGGTTCGTCTAGTCAAAGCTTTGCTTTTTCCAGTAGTCACATATGGATGGGAGAGTTGGACTATAAAGAAAGCTAAGCACCAAAGAATTGATGCTTTTGAACTGGGGTGTTGGAGGAGACTCTTGAGAGTCGCTTGGACTGCAAGGAGATCCAACCAGTCCATCCTAAAAGAGATCAGTCCTGGGTGTTCATTGGAAGGACTGATGCTGAAGCTGAAACTCTAGTACTCTGGCCACCTCATGCGAAGAACTGATTCATTGGAAAATACCCTGATGATGGGAGGGATTGGGGACAGGAGGAGAAGGGGATGACAGAGGAAGAGATGGCTGGATGGCATCACCGACTCGATGGACATGAGTTTAGGTAGACTCTGGGAGTTGGTGATGGACTGGGAAGCCTGGCGTGCTGCAATTCATGGGGTCACAAAGAATCGGACAGTGATTGAACAGTGAGTGATTGAACTGAACTGAACCACACTTCTAAATTTGGGAATTTCTACTTTAGGCAAGAAGGTATTTAAGTTCTTTCCTCAGATGTCAACTTTACATTGGCCACATAGACCATTTTCAGTGTCAGATCAAACGTGTGTCTCATGTACTTGAGATAGGTTAGTATTATAATAGAAGAAGTAATAAAAGTCTGCTCCCAGTAGAGTAGCAATGGATCACAGTTTGGCTGGGAGTGTCCTGATTTTAAAATGGAAAGGTCTGCTTCCTAGGAAACCCCTTGCTGCTGCTACTGCTGCTAAGTCGCTTCAGTCGTGTCCGACTCTGTGTGACCCCATAGATGGCCTCCTACCAGGCTCCCCCATCCCTGGGATTCTCCAAGGAAGAACACTGGAGTGGGCTGCCATTTCCTTCTCCAATGCATGAAAGTGAAAAGTGAAAGGGAAGTCGCTCAGTCGTGTCTGACTCTTAGCGACCTCATGGACTACAGCCCACCAGGCTCTTCCGTCCATGGGATTTTCCAGGCAAGACTATTGGAGTGGGGTGCCATTGCCTTCTCTGAGGAACAAAAGGAAACCCCTTAGTCCCAGGTAAATTGAGATGGTTACCAAACTCCCAGTCACTTAGCTAACGCCTCTATTCTTTTGGACTATCTACAGTGAAAAGAGTTTGTTGTGATCCACACAGTCAAAGGCTTCAGTGTAGTCAGTGAAGCAGAAGTATGTTTTTCTGGAATTCCCTTGCTTTTTCTGTGATCCAGTGGATGTTGGCAATTTGATCTCTGCTTCCTCTGCCTTTTCTAAATCCACCTTGTACAAGTGTAATTCTAAGTTCATGTACTGTTGAAGCCTAGTTTGAAGAATTTTGAGTATTACCTTGCTAGCATATGAAATGAACACAATTGTACAGTGATTTGAACATCCCTTGACATGGTCCTTCTTTGGAGTTGGAATGAAAACTCACCTTTTCTGGCCTTCTGCAAAACCTATATGCAGGTCAAAAAGCAATGGATAGACCCAGACATGGAACAATGGACTGTTCAAATTTGGGAAAGGCTGTATATTGTCACCTTGCTTATTTAACTTATATGCAGATTACATCATGCTAACTGCCAGGCTAAATGATCAAAAGCTGTAATCAAGATTGCCAGGAGAAATATCAAAAACCTCAGATATACAGATGATACCATTCAATGGCAGAATGTAAAGAGGAACTAAAGAGCCTCTTGATGAAAGTGAAAGAAGAGAATAAAAATCTGGCTTGAAACTCAACATTCAAAAACAGATCATGGCATCTGGTCCCATCACTTCATGGCAAATACTTGGGGAAAAAATGGAAACAGTGACAGACTTTATTTTCTTGGGTTCCAAAATCACTGCAGATGGTGACTGCAGCCATGAAATTAAAAGACCCTTGCTCCTTAGGAAGAAGAGACATCACTTTGCCAACAAAGGTCCATCTAGTCAAAGCTATGGTTTTTCCAATAGTCACGTATGGATATGAGAGTTGAACCATAAAGAAAGCTGAACACTGAAGAGTTGATGCTTTTGAACTGAGCTGTTGGAGAAGACTCTTGAGAGTCTCTTGGACTGCAAGGAGATCAAACCAGTCAATCCTAAAAAATAAACCCTGAATATTAATTGGAAAGATTGAAGCTGAAGCTGAAGCCCCAGTACTTTGGCCATCTGGTGCGAAGAACTGACTCAAGAAAAGACCCTGATGCTGGGAAAGATTGAAAGCAGGAGGAACTTAAATATCTTCTTGTCCAATTCTTTGTGACCCCATGAATTGCAGCACGCCAGGCTTCCCTGTCCATCACCAACTCCCGGAGTCTACCCAAACTCATGTCCATCGAGTCGGTGATGCCATCCAGCCATCTCTTCTTCTGTCATCCCCTTCTCCTCCTGTCCCCAATCCCTCCCATCATCAGGGTATTTTCCAATGAATCAATTCTTTGCATGAGGTGGCCAGAGTACTAGAGTTTCAGCTTCAGCATCAGTCCTTCCAATGAACAACCAAGACTGATCTCCTTTAGGATGGACTGGTTGGATTTCCTTGCAGTCCAAGCGACTCTTCTTCACTTTCTGCCATAACAGTGGTGTCAGCTACATATCTGAGGTTATTGATATTTCTCCTGGCAATCTTGATTCCAGCTTGTGTTGCATCCGGCCCAACAATTCACATGATGTACTCTGCATATAAGTTAAATAAGCAGCCTTGACATACTCCTTTCCCGATTTGGAACCAGTCTGTTGTTCCATGTCTGCTTCTAACTGTTGCTTCTTGACCTACATACAGACTTCTCAGGAGGCAGGTCAGGTGTTCTGGTATTCCCATCTCTTTAAGAATTTTCCACAGTGTGTTGTGATCCACACAGTCAAAGGCTTTGGCGTAATCAATAAAGCATACATAGATTTTTTTTCTAGAACTCTCTTGCTTTTTCTAGAACAGGTACAGTTATGGTACTTGTCTACTGGAACTTCTGTTTATTAAATGACAATGAATGTACAATACTTAGTACTATGCCTAGCATGTAGTAAGCACAAAATAAATGTGAACCATTGTTATTTGCACCTACCAAAAGTTTCTGTAATAGTGTATCCTGACTGTATTTGAGTCATATTATTTCTTTGATTCCTTATTTTCTATCCATTACTTTTTGTAGAAGGATCTTGTTTAAAAACTATACAAAGAACACAAAGAATTTTGATAAAATATGTTTTGATATGTATCATTCTAGGTTCCAGAGGTCAATATAAAGTGTTATTCTAAAAGAATACTGATAAGAAATAGCTCACCCATGATAGAAAAACCTTGGCTGTCCCAAATCAGAATAAGTTAAAGAAAGAAAAAAAGAAATTCTAAAAACTAAAAGTGAACAATTTAAAGAAAAAAAGTCAATAACTATTAGAACCAGATTTGAACTACTAGTATATCTTGCAAACGATGTGAAACACATCTTATTTGGGACAAGAAAGTAAGATATGTTATCCATATGTATTAACATAAAAGATGTTGGCAACCAAATGATGATAACCAAGGTAGTTGTTATACAGGTATTAAAAAGCAAGATAATGTGCCCCAGATTATCCTAACTTCTGAAGTTCTATAACATGATGACTTCGAAATTAGTGTGTTACATATATGGAATTGAAACAGTCAACATTTTGTCCTTCAAAAGTTTCTCTTGTGGCTGTTTTGACAACAATTGTTGATGGAATACTGTAACACTCTTGAAAAACACTATCAGGGAAATACCTGGAAAAAGCAAGGTGTGTCCATTGTAGGACTCTGCAGATAAAGGCATGGCAGGATCACGTGGTCATCTTCTAAGCTAACCAGAGGTAGAGTGAAAGAAAAGAAGAAGGTGGGGAGACAGCACATGGAGCAACTCTCATCCAGAAAGTTCCTTATATAGTAAATAGGTCCAGATGCCGCAGGCTTAAAGCCAGGTGTTCTGCTGTAGTGTATATGGTTTCATTTTGTGTATGAGACCTGACTTTGAGGGTTTAGAAAGAAAGAGATGATGTTAGGCAAAACCAGCACTTTCTTGCCAAATGAGGGCTCCAGATGTGCTGTTTAGGGGCTCCAGTGCTGTTTTGAATACAAGTGACTGATGATTAGGAGAGGTCACTGACTATCCCATTCTTTCTGTGACCTAGTTTTAGAAATCTGTCACTCAAGAAAAGAACAGCTCTCAAAGGATTCCACACCCTGGTAATCACCCCAGGTTAGCCTCTGCTTTCCTAAGTGAGCCTCCACTTCATATGCTCACTCTCTGTTGCATTCCAACTATAAAACAAAGGCAGTTACTGCCTATTCCTTTTGTGTTCTTTAAACATTATTAGAATTGGTACAGTGCATCTTCTGTCTTCATTAATATTGTTGGAGATTGTAAAATCCTAAAAAGTTATATTAAGGTTTATTAGTCTCTCTATAATTTCCTCTAACATTTCATATCTATCAAACATAATTGAGCATGTTCTCATTTCTAAATGTCTCATATAAAGTGCTACAAGAATGCCATATTTTAAGAGTGAAATCAATAAAAGGCTTTCTATTTTACTGTAAAAATGAGTATGGTTAAAAGAAATATATTTAGGCAAAGCTTCAGTCAATTCAGTTGCTCAGTTGAATCTGACTCTTTGTGACCCCATGAAATGCAGCAGACCAGGGCTCCCTGTTCATCACCAACTCTTGGAGTCCATCCAAACCCATGTCCATTGAGTCGGTGATGCCATCCAGCCATCTCATCCTCTGTCGTCCCATTCTCTTTCTGCTCTCAATCTTTCCCAGCATCACGGTCTTTGCAAATGAGTCAGCTCTTCGCATCAGGTGGCCAAAGTACTGGAGTTTCAACTTCAGCGTCAGTCCTTCCAATGAACACCCAGGACTGATCTCCTTTAGGATGAAAAACTATAGCCTTGACTAGACTGACCTTTGAGACAAAGTAATATCCCTGCTTAATATGCTGTCTAGGTTGGTCATAACTTTCCTTCCAAGGAGTAAACGTCTTTTAATTTCATGGCTGCAGTCACCATCTGCAGTGACTTTGGAGCCCCCAGAATTGAAGTCAGCCATTGTTTCCACTGTTTCCCCATCTATTTCCCATGAAGTGATGGGACCAGATGCCAGGATCTTCGTTTTCTAAATGTTTAGCTTTAACATAACTTTTTCACTCTCCTCTTTCACTTTCATCAAGTGGCTCTTTAGTTCTTCTTCACTTTCTGCCATAAGGATGATGTCATCTGCATATCTGAGGTTACTGATGTTTCTCCCGGCAATCTTGATTCCAGCTTGTGTTTCTTCCAGCCCAGCGTTTCTCATGATCTACTCTGCATATAAATTAAGTAAGAAGGGTGACAATATACAGCCTTGAAGTACTTCTTTTCCTATTTAGAACCAGTCTGTTGTTCCATGTCCAGTTCTAACTGTTGCTTCCTGACCTGCATACAGATTTCTCAAGAGGCGGGTCAGGTGGTCTGGTATTCTCATCTCTTTCAGAATTTTCCACAGTTTATTGTGATCCACACAGTCAAAGGCTTTGGTATAGTCAATAAAGAAGAAATAGATGTTTTTCTGGAACTCTTGCTTTTTCCACGAACCAGTGGATGTTGGCAGTTTGATCTCTGGTTCCTCTGCCTTTTCTAAAACCAGCTTGAACATCAGGGAGTTCACAGTTCACTTATTGCTGAAGCCTGGCCTGGAGAATTTTGAGCATTACTTTACTATCATGTGAGATGAGTACAATTGTGCAGTAGTTTGAGCATTCTTTGATATTGCCTTTCTTTGGAATTGGAATGAAAACTGACCTTTTCGAGGCCTGTGGCCACTGCTGAGTTTTCCAAATGTGCTGGCATATTGAGTGCAGCACTTTCACAGCATCATCTTTCAGGATTTGAAATAGCTCAACTGGAATTCCATCACCTCCACTAGATTTGTTCATAGTGAGGCTTCCTAAGGCCCACTTGACTTCACATTCAAGAATGTCTGGCTCTAAGTGAGTGATCACACCATTGTTATTATCTGGGTCATGAAGATCTTTTTGTACAGTTCTTCTGTGTATTCTTGCCATCTCTTCTTAATATCTTCTGCTTCTGTTAGGTCCATACCATTTCTGTCCTTTATTGAGCCCATCTTTGCATGAAATTTTTCCTTGATATCTCTAATTTTCTTGAAGAGATCTCTAGTCTTTCCCATTCTATTGTTTTCCTCTATTTCTTTGCATTGATTGTTGAGGAAG
This sequence comes from Nanger dama, assembly GCA_917880005.1. Lineage (NCBI taxonomy): Eukaryota > Metazoa > Chordata > Mammalia > Artiodactyla > Bovidae > Nanger > Nanger dama. The sequence continues at coordinate 101,298,637 of CAKJTW010000001.1, forward strand.
GCTTTCTTATCTCTCCTTGCTATTCTTTGGAACTCTTCATTCAGATGCTTATATCTTTCCTTTTCTCCTTTGCTTTTTGCTTCTCTTCTTTTCACAGCTATTTGTAAGGCCTCCCCAGACAGCCATTTTGCATTTTTGCATTTCTTTTTCTTGGGCATGGTCTTGATCCCTGTCCCCTGTACAATGTCACGAACCTCATTCCACAGTTCATCAGGCACTCTGTCTATCAAATCTAGTCCCTTAAATCTATTTCTCACTTCCACTGTATAATCATAAAGGATTTGATTTAGGTCATGCCTCAATGGTCTAGTGATTTTCCCCACTTTCTTCATTTTAAGTCTGAATTTGGCAATAAGGAGTTCATGATCTGAGCCACAGTCATCTCAGTCTTGTTTTTGCTGACTGTATAGAGTTTCTCAATGTTTGGCTGCAAAGAATATAATCAATCTGATTTTGGTATTGACCATCTGGTGATGTCCATGTGTAGAGTCTTCTCTTGTGTTGTTGGAAGAGAGTGTTTGCTATGACCCGTGCATTCTCTTGACAGAATGCTATTAGCCTTTTCCCTGTTTCATTCTGTACTCCAAGGCCAAATTTGCCTGTTACTCCACGTGTTTCTTGACTTCATACTTTTGCATTCCAGTCTCATATAATGAAAAGGACAAATTTTGGGGGTGTTAATTCTAGAAGGTCTTGTAGGTCTTCATAGAACCGTTTAACTTCAGCTTCTTCAAGGGGTCAAGCACTTAAAGTTGACCAGTTTTTTAACTGTATTGATTAGTTGTCTTACTTTTATGAAGTTACAACTAAAAATTTTAAGCAAACTGTCTTCTTAATCTCTCTATCAAGATGAGTTTTTTGTTAGTGCTTCAGGTTTTATAAGAGATCACACTTTTTTTTTTTTGGCTTCAAGGCAGTTTAATTCATTTTTAGGCAGACTGACTGAATTCCATGAACTTCAGAGTCTCTAGTGATAAAGTTCTTTGTCATCTCTGTATTATCTCTTTTTAGCCAGATGGGGAAAATGGTTTACATCAGGCACAAGGTATATTTGAACAATAAGATTATAAGCAGAGATATATTACCTTTCATGGGCAGGGAGACATATAACATGTTACAGCCTTCCCCTTTAAGCTACATAGCAAATGGGCTTTGTTTTTATGCCTGGATTCCCATACGGTATTATTTTCTAGGTTCATGTCAACAGCCTGAACCTTTTAAAACAGCATTTCCTCTTAAAATGTAGAGGAGGACGATGATCTTCATTCCAGTCTCTTAAGTTTGATTAAAGCCACCTGAAATAAGTTTATTGCCCAAACTCTGCACTTATTCTCTGTGTCTTTCACTGTCTTTCTCTCTCCTAACAGGCAGAATCAGCATTCTGTTAATTAGGCCTGGCCCAGAAGAAGTTATTGTCCCACTTCAGCTTTCAAATCTATTCCCTTGTTAAAAGGAAATTTTGAACTACATGGAAAATTAAAGCAATTTAAGGGAATGGAAGAGTTTAATTCTAGTATGTGGGCTATGTTTTAAGTTCTGCCAGGAAGTGCTCCCGTGTGTGTATGTGTGTATGTGTGTGTGTTTAAATTTTAAAGGACAGAGTAGCTTTGGAATCAGCAAGATTTAAATAATAATGAGACGCCTGCTGCTGCTGAGTCCCTTCAGTTGTGTCCGACTCTGTGCGACCCTATAGACGGCAGCCCACCAGGCTCCCCCGTCCCTGGGATTCTCCAGGCAAGAACACTGGAGTGGGTTGCCATTTCCTTCTCCAAGGCATGAAAGTGAAAAATGAAAATGAAGTCGCTCAGTCGTGTCCGATCCTTCGCGACCCCATGGACTTCAGCCTACCAGGCTCCTCCGTCCATGGGGTTTTCCAGGCAAGAGTACTGGAGTGGGGTGCCATTGCCTTCTCCGAATAATGAGACTAGATGTCATTATTACCATACTCTAAATTTCTCTTTGTTTAATGTCACTTTAGTTTTGGGGGATTTGATTATGTTTGGCATTTCCAGCAAAACATAAAGAAGTTTAAATGTAATAGTCCAAAAGGAAACTTCTTTGGCTAGTGAACTCTGGAAGCAAAATAACAACAACAAAAACAACACTTTTTCTTTTCCTCTCTAGAATTTGTTCAGAGAGGGGTTCAAAGTGGTTTAGAGCTCTGTCTCACACTATTTCCAACTGTGGTTTATGAAAGTCGGAATTTTTAACGTTTGTTGATTGCACTAATATGATCCAGGTTGTTAAGATCTTGGTTCATAGGAACGAAATTAAGAACAAATTTAATCAAGCACAAGAAAAAAAATCAGCAGTAAGAATAAAAGAAAGAAAAGAAAAGAAGCGGTCGGGACATAAAATGCTCAGGAAACATGTTTTACCACAGTGGTTCTCAGACTCTAGAGTGTATCATGATAGCCTCGCAGGCTCAGTAAATCAGAGATCACTGTCTCCCACCCCGCAGTTCTCATCCAGTAGGTCTGGTGTAAGGTCCAGTAATTTGCATTTCTAGTAAGTTCTAAGGTCTAGAGACCACTCTGAAAACTACTGTTCTACCAAAACAGGCCCTCCTGGTTCACAGTGCCAACTGAGTGTTCTTCTGCCCCAGATAATGCCCTTCTGCTGCCTTAAGAAGAAAAGAGGGGATTTTCTCCTACAAATACCATGTTCCTGGAATCATGATCATTGTCCTCTTTCTTCACCACAACTGTCCCCTCATTATACATGGGACATTCATATAAATATACATAAATATTCCAGTTTTTATTACAGTATGAAAGAATTGATTATGTCCATTAACAATGAAGGTGAATTAGAAACACACCATATCATGTTACTTCGTTAGCTTGTCACAGGCTTAAAGCATGGAGTAAGCATTTAGACTTGCTCCTCTCTGATTAGCAGTAAAGGATCTTTCTTGATCTAACCCACTAGAGAATTTTAAAATAACAAAGTCTGGGTTCCATCTCAGATGAATTACACAAAATCTCTGAATGGGGGCCTGGTAATTAAACCCCTTTCAGTTAGTTCTAGGGTGTAGACAGGGTTAAGAACCATTGGTAAATCTAACCATGTATTCTCACTGGTTATCAGTAAGGTAAGATCACCTCCATGGGGGTGAAAATTATTTCTCTGGGGCAAAAATATATCTTAACTGATATACTGGTTTGTGGGCCATCAGCGGGCCACAACACGTGCAGGTGTGTAGTATATCTGTAGTTCAGTTCAGTCACTCAGTTGTGTCCGACTCTTTGCGACCCCATGAATCGCAGCACACCAGGCCTCCCTGTCCATCACCAACTCCCAGAGTTCACCAAACTCATGTCCATCAAGTCGGTGATGCCATCCAGCCATCTCATCCTCGGTCGTCCCCTTCTCCTCCTGCCCCCAATGCCTCCCAGCATCAGAGTCTTTTCCAATGAGTCAGTTCTTAGCATCAGGTGGCCAAAGTATTGGAGTTTCAGCTTTAGCATCATTCCTTCCAAAGAACACCCAGGACTGATCTCCTTTAGGATGGATTGGTTGGATCTCCTTGCAGTCCAAGGGACTCTCAAGAGTCTTCTCCAACACCATGTAGTATTAGCGTTTAATGGGGATGGGGACAATTAGGAAAAAGACCAATTAGGAAATGATCATGAAAAAAGATTGAGAAATATTGCCCTAACTCTGGGAGGCTGCTATTAGTTTTCAATACTCCAACTTCCTTCTAAAATGCAACACAAGTCTTTTTGGGTGCTGTTGTAGATATTGGTGAGGAAGAATAGCATTTTAAAATTCAAATACATTTTGTTCACCTAGCTAGATGCTTTTACATATAGTATCAAGTAATGCTACCCTGTATTCTTCCTCTAGAATATGCACAGAAGTTATATTTAGTTTTGTCTCATTATGGATTCATACTATTTTGTATTGAAAATAACTCTGATCTTCATGAAGCTTTCAGAAAAATTCCATTGAATCTGTAAGGCAACCAGGTGACTTCAAATTGCTTTTACTCTAAATTACTGTCAAACACATGCAATGAAGTTTGTAAAACAACATTCTATTAAAAGAAACCACAATAGAAAACAACCTCCATATCCTTGTCTGAATAATATTACTTTTCTAAAGAATTATAGAAAATTATTACTTCATTAGTTTATAGTAATAGAGCTTTAGAATATAACTTGCTACAAAAAAAACAAAATATTAAAATATCTCTGATATTTGTAAGAGTACAAATTTGTTTTAAAATGTACTCAGGATTTTGTTTTTATTAAGATGGTGAGGCCAACAGATCGGAAGATAATTGCCACTAAAAAGTTATAGTTGATGCTTGAACAATGTGGGAGTTAGGGGCACCAACCCTCCTTGCATTTGGAAATCATGTATAACTTAGAGTCAGCCCTCTGTGTTCATGGTTCCCCATTCTTGGATTCAACCAACCATGGATCTTGTAGTCACTGTACTTACAGCTGAAGAAAGTTCTCATATATGTGAATCCACACAGTTCAAACTTGTCTTGTTCAAGGGTCAACTGTGGTTTGTCACTCACAGTTTCCAAGGGGAGGGAACACCCCACACCATGAAGGGACAGACAGGGAAGAGCCAGGCTTGGTTAGGGAGGCAGAGAGAGAGGGGAGAGCTTGGGCAAAAGGCTTTATTGTGATTTCCAGGGAGGGAATGGGCAAGGCAAGGTGAGCAGGTTTAGGATTGGATGCTTGAATAATTTTGGAGGGTTCTGGATTATCAGGGTAGTCCCTAGCTGTCTGGCCTTGAGATGATTACAGCAGAGGAATGCTGCCTCCTAGAGTACTCGATAGAGGAGGCAGGTGGGGATGTGGACTCAGAATTGGGTTGATTTGCATCAAAGTTGTGCTGTAATTAATTCTGCCTCCCGTCTTGTTTCTTTATGTGGTTGGTTCATGCAGAGACAGAATGTAACGATGGAAGTTCAGAGCAGACACATTCTGTTACCAGACAGTACCGGTACACAAAGAGATGGCCAGTTTGTTGGGACCTGAGGGTGAAAATATATAGCTTCTAAATAGGACCAGAAGTTTTATTATTTAGTCATGTTATTTTTACTGTCCAAAAGAAGAAGGCAGTGTTGCATCCTGAAAAGAAGCTAGATTGTATAGTAAAGTAGGCCAGGGCTGGAATTCTAACTCAGCTATTCTCAAGCTATGTATATTACTTCTTCAAACATGAGGCTTTTCATCATAAAATGCAAATTACATCTATTCTTGAGATTGGAAACAACTGAGAAGCAAAACCCAGGAAACAGATGAAGATTTAAATATAAAAATTTTTAAAAACTAAATTAAGCTGATTTTGAGGATGTGGCCAAGATGTACGGCCATAATGAGCATCTTAGTATTTCACCTCACCAAGGAGGAGCCCACCTTTTTTTTTTGTTTGTTTGTTTTTCGGCTGTGCTGCATGGCTTGTGGGATCTTAGTTCCTGGACCAGGGAGTGAACCTGGGCTCCAGCAGTGCAGGTGCTGAGTCCCAACCATGGGCCACCAGGGAACTCCCAGCCACTCTCCTAAACTCATCACATGGACTGGCGGAGAACAGATCCTAAGTAAGTGGCCTCCTGAGCAAGGAGGAGCAAGGTCGGGGCTGGGGGTGGGGAGTGGTGTCTGACAAAAGCTAAGCCTGCTCAGTCCCTCTTCCCTATCTCAGCCAATCAGGCTAGGTCCTCCTCCTCCTCCTCCAAGGGTGAGTGAGGAGTGGTTAGGAGAGACAGTGGGTTCCTGCCTCCCCACCCTGGGAAAGTTAGAAGTAGGGATGGAAATCCCCCTATACCACTTTGAGGAGTCTTATGAAGATAGATTACAGGTAAGATATGCAAGATGCCTAACCAGGGCAACAGGCATTTTAAACAGAAAGAGATAAATTCACCAGGACTTCATCCTTCTTCTGGAATTGAATTTATAAAATAGCTCTCTTTTTCTCTTATTAATATTGGACATCATACTTTTCACTTTAGAAAAGGGGATGTTCTGTCTGAATTACTTATAATTATGTATTTTGAATTACCTCACTGACTGTATATATGTTCTCAAATTCCATTCCAGCAAGACTGTAGATTGGTGCAAGTGTTAGAAATAATACAATAGCAATCTTTACACATAACTATTAAACCTTACTATTCAGTTGTTTTGTTGGTATTTTACATGAACACATTGGATGGTAGGTATTTAATTCATCTTGCCATGTAGAACAATTAGGCACGTCCTCATTGTTACACATAGGGAAAGGGAAAGGGAAGTCGCTCAGTCGTGTCCAACTCTTAGACCCCATGGACTGCAGCCTACCAGGCTCCTCCGCCCATGGGATTTTCCAGGCAAGAGTACTGGAGTGGGGTGCCATTGCACATACAGGCCAACAAAGAAGAATTTGGTAGTTTTCAACAGTGACACTAATAGATACCATTTATAAAGCACTTTATGTGTCAGGCGCTGGGCTAGGTGCTTTATAAAGCTTTATTTCTGATCCTCCGAGGTGAGGTGAAGTCGCTCAGTCGTGTCCGACTCTGCGACACCGTGGACTGTAACCTACTAGGTAGGCTTCTCTGTCCATGGGATTCTCCAGGCAAGAATACTGGAGTGGATTGCCATTTCCTTCTCCAGGGGATCTTCCCGACCCAGGGATCGAACACAGGTCTCCTCCATCAAAGGCGGGCGCTTTAACCTCTGAGCCACCAGGGAAGCCCCCTTCTAATCCTCTAGCAACTCTCAAAAGAATTACTATTATTTCAGTTTTATAAAAGAGAAAACTGAAGCTCAAAGAGGTGGAGTGATTTTCCCAAAGTTATAGGTATCAGATTGAAACTAGTTAAGTAAGAATTCTAACTCAGAACCTTGCAAAGCCCACATTGTTTCCTTTTAAATAAGTCCTTCAGTCTCTCCCTGGGAAAAATCTAATGTGAAAAGAAAGAAAACAAGGCTGTAATTCTATCAGCATAATTTTGAAGTGATCTTGGGGCCTCACTTAATGGAAGTGTAAGAAGGGATAGGAAGACAACCCTTTTCAAATCTTCATATATGAGTTTAAACACATTATTCATTTTCAGCTAAAATATTTTAGCTGGTTCATCCAATCTATGTTGAGAGCTTAGAGAAAATGAAACAAGTTTCCTACATTGATCTAGTTTGAAGTTTTAGTGGGCACACAGTTGTTTTTCTAAAGTTCTACAATACCATGTACTTCTCCTTTCAGAGGATTCCTCTCATTGGTACAGGATAGCTGCTCATTATTCATTGATTATTACTAAAGGCATAGAGTTCTCAGAAATGAGTGTTAGAGGGTATTAACTTCAGACTAGAGCAGGAGAGATTCTGCTGGACCCAGCCTTTCTCCAGTTGTAGCCATTCCTTTTGAAAATCAAAAATTGCTCATAACTGTGCACACCATGAGGCTCTGAACACTTCGTGCTGTGTAGAATTTTCGTAATTTGCACATGTAACTGCAAAAGCACCCTGCTAATTATAGATGCCTAAGAATTAATATAGGTTGCCAAATATCACCTAAGTGAAGACCATAAGTCAGCATGAAATTGGGTATTAATGAGTTCCATGGAGAATCAGAGGTACTGACCTCTCTTGGTCCTCTTCAGTGAATTTTTCTCTAACAAAACTAGACTTCTCTGGGCTTGGTGAGGCATGGATCAGAATGAAAAACGTGGAGCAGATCCCCTCGCCCCTCCCGGAAGGCCAGGATTCCTGCTCAGGCCCTTGTCCATCTCCACTTTCCTGACGCATGGCCACATCTGTCTCCAGGTACCTATTGCCTTATCCTCAGACTCTAACCATCACTTCTCCTTAGCACCCCCAACTACTTATGTTATGTTATAAAATCACACTTTTAATTCAGTTTTTAAAAGATTTAAGTACATAAATTTTCACATAATCATATTTTACAACACTGGTACACATCTTTAAAACAAAAGAAGGTGTTTTAAAAATAGGCAGTTTGCCTACAGATGGGCCTTAAATGTCTTCATCATTCAATGGGGGTTTGGCTTTTTTCCCATTTTTTCCCACTCTCTCTTTTTAACTTCAGGAAGATTATTCATGGGAAAAATCCTAGATCCTATTTCCAAACCAAACACAAACTGTATTACAAAGCACCCTTTCATATGGATTCATCATTGCCATCTAGGGAATGTGTATGTCTTCAAAGGTGAAAAGATGTTTAACTGAAAATGAGCATTTCTATTCTGGTCACAGAATTAACTGATATTAAGTCTGCCACCCATCTGTCTGTCTCAGAAGAACACTCATGTGCAGTCAGGAAAAGAATGAGAGGCTGAAGGAACTCTAGGCGTAATCCAGGCACAAAACTGAGCTACACAGAAACACATATCTATTCTTGAAATAGATGGCATTTCCACACTCCCCAAATTAACTGGTTGGTTTATTAACTATTTTTCCAGATATATAGATGTAGATGTAAAGTGTGTGTGTGCATATATTATATATATAGATGTAGGTACAGATATAATGTGTGTATATATATGGATGTAGATATAGATATGTGTGTATACATCTGTCTGTATTTAGGTATACATGGGGAAATATAAAAGAATAATAGCTAACACAAAGTACTTACTATGTGCTGGGTACTGTCTCAGCATTTTATACATATTAACTCACATGATAAGTCTATGAAAGAAATATAATATTATCCACATTTTTACAGATGAGGAAACTGAGGTGTAATAAAATACACTGCCCAAGATCACGTAGGTAGTAAGTGATAACCAGAACCCAGACAGTTTTGCTCTAGACTTCATAGCTTTACCATCATGCCAAACTGCTTCTGTCCTCAGAGGAGGTGTAACATAATGGGAAATTTAGATGTTCACACATGCGAAGCTAAATGGTAACTCTATTCCACAATGCACAGTGTCCCGTAGTAGTGTGTCTTAGCTGATGCGTGGGCTCTGAGATCGCGATAGCTGCAGATTTAAAGAATGTGTTTCCCCTGCCTGTTTTACTGTGGACTGAGGTAACCAGGAGAAGCCGCCTAGGAAGAGAGGAACTGAAGAACTGGGCCTTTCTAACTGGAAGAATTGGATGAGAGTAGCAGAGAACAGAAGGCATTTTGGGTGAGAGGAATGTTTGAGCCAATGTGCACAGCATCACTAGAGGGGAGCAGCAGGAAGGCCAGTCTACCCAAAGCGACAGGCTAAAGTAGAGAAAAATCGATCTGTTTCCAAAGGTTACTTAAATCCAGATGTTACAAGGATGTGACTATCAGGCAAAGAATTTGATTTCATTTCATGGATAAAGCAAAGCTGTCTTAAGAGGTCAAGAGCAAGAGTGGGAAAAAAAAAAAAGTATTTGGGGAATATTAATCTGGCAACCGTGTGCAAGAATAGAAGGGATAAGAAAAAGGAAACAGGGCCTTCCTCAGACCTTTGTGCATTTTTCAAGAGGAGGGCCTGAATTCAAAGATCCATTTTAAATAAGTAAAAAATAGGGCATAGCTTCTAGGAATATTTCTCAGGGAAGTATCAAGAGGAATTAGCTAAACTGTTATGGAATCCTAAGTGGAAACATCAAAGATTATTTCAAAGGTTTTTAACCTGGGAACACAGACTATATGGAATCCAAGTGAAAAGTAGATACCAACGGGAAATGAAGAGATTCAGAAGCCATCTTCATAGATGGAGACCAGTTTTGAAGGGGACTGATAAAACCTGAGGAAAAGTCCACGTGTGAGGAGTTGGAAGTAAAGTCCTTGTAGATGCATTTATTAAAGTAGAAGCTGTGGAGTATCAGGATGGTGTAAAATTTACGGACTCCAAGAGACGAAGTGGTTTCAAGAAGCAAATTGTGGTCAACAGTTCTAAGCGTTACAGAGAGGAAGAGGAGAATGTGGGCGCAGAGAATCTCAGTGAACCAGTACTCTCATATTACACAGTGTAGATATAAGTAGTCACAACTTTATTGTTTCAACTTATTTTAATTTTTTCAACCTAAAAGTTATTCTTTATTGGCTAAATCACTTCTTTCTGAGATTGCCAGTCAATCTATAATGCTTACTGAGCACTTGCAACAAAACAATAGGGAGGAGACCTAGTGGGAGAGGTAGAAGCAAGTGTAACTCACAGTACAGAAAAAGGTTTCTAAACCATAGAGCCTGGGTGATCTTATTCCTTTCCCTTAGGCACATGGAGAATAGATGCAGGAAGAGAACATGTTGATAAGAAGCTTGTGAACTCACTTACACAATAGATTATAAGAATGTCCTGGCAAATTTCATCCCTATAATAGATTTTTGAAACTGGGGTCTTTCTTTGGAAAAACCACTCCCTATAAACACAGTAGGTTCCTCCTAAGCAAAGTTCACTGTGGGGGGTACTTAGTGGGTGCTGCTGATCTGAAAGACTCAGGAATTCGTGAAGAGAAGTAGGCTGAGGTCCATCAATGCACCCACCCATGCTACTGGAGGCCATGTTTCACCCGTCTCTCTGGTCTTCATTCTGGAAGAGTATGTCCCTGGGAATCAGATCTGGGTTCAAACTCCACCTTCTGCATTTATCAGAATTGTGATTTGGAAAGCCATTAATCCCTCTCGACTTTACCTTTGTCATCTGTGAGGATGGAAGTAGTAACCCTGTATCAAAAATTATTGTTAAATGCTTTGTCCGTGTGACACTAAAGACATGGTAGGTACTCTAATTATTATTTAAGGAGGTCCAAAAGCCTCTTGCAGAGAAGGCAATGGCACCCCACTCCAGTACTCTTGTTTGAAAATCCCATGGACAGAGGAGCCTGGTAGGCTGCAGTCCATGGGTTTGCTAAGAGTCGGACACAGCTAAGCAACTTCACTTTCACTTTTCACTTTCATGCATTGGAGAAGGACATGGCAACCCACTCTAGTGTTCTTTCCTGGAGAATCCCAGGGACAGAGGAGTCTGGTAGGAGGCCGTCTATGGAGTCACACAGAGTCGGACACGACTGAAGTGACTTAGCAGCAGCAGCAAAAGGCTCTTGATGAAAGTGAAAGAGGAGAGTGAAAAAGCTGGCTTAAAGCTCAACATTCAGAAAACGAAGATCATGGCATCTGGTCCCATCACTTCATGGGAAATAGATAAGGAAACAGTGGAAACAGTGTCAGACTGTATTTTGGGGGGCTCCAAAATCACTGCAGATGGTGACTGCAGTCATGAAATTAAAAGATTCTTACTCCTTGGAGGGAACGTTATGATCAACCTAGATAGCATGTTAAAAAGTGGAGACATTACTTTGCCGACTAAGGTCCATCCAGTCAAGGCTATGGTTTTTCCTCTGGTCATGTATGGATGTGAGAGTTGGACTGTGAAGAAAGCTGAGCGCCAAAGAATTGATGCTTTTAAACTGTGGTGTTGGAGAAGACTCTTGAGAGTCCCTTGGACTGCAAGGAGATCCAGCCAGTCCATCAAGGAGACCAGTCCTGGGTGTTCATTGGAAGGACTGATGCTGAGGCTGAAACTCCAATACTTAGGCCACCTCATGTGAAGAGTTGACTCACTGGAAAAGATCCTGATGCTGGGAGGGATTGGGGGCAGGAGGAGAAGGGGATGACAGAGGATGAGATGGTTGGATGGCATCACTGACTAGATACACTTGAGTGTGGGTTAACTCTGGGAGTTGGTGATGAACAGAGAGGCCTGGTGTGCTGCAATTTATGGGGTCACAAAGAGTCAGACACGACTGAGTGACTGAACTGAACTGAACTGAACTGAATGGAAAGGATGGTGATCATCCTGGTTGATTATGAGTAGGGTAAGAAAATCTCAATCCTGATAACCTTTTCCTACATAATAAAATGACTTGCAACTTTAAACTTTTCAAAGCACTTTCATATCTGCTAATACATGTTATCCTAACAACAAACCTGTGAATCAGTCAGTGTCTTCATTATTGCTCCTATTCTGCAGATGGAGAGAGAGGGCCTCAGCAAGGGAAAAGGACTTATCTCAGTCACTAAGTGGAAAGGTCACAGAGCCTGCACTGAAACCCAGGACTGCTCATGATTGTCAGAGCCTGATGGGAAAAGCCAAGAATCTGCTGCCACTTTTCTTGCCAAAATACCCCTCCACTTATGTAGTGAACACAATGCAGAGATGAGCTAATTCTCCAGTCACATCAAAGAGCTGCTTGCTGAACTTTCAACTTTTGGCAAGTTGTGTATGGTCTCTTAGCCTCAGCAATTCCTTGACCATTATTCTGCTTTAATTTTTCAAGGTACTTTTCAATTTATTCTTAGCATTCTTGAGTAGTAGGCATTGTTTTCATCCTTTTTGCGTCTCAAAAAAATGTGGTTTACTTATGTTTCCAGCAGTTGACATTCAGCTTAGTCGCTCAGTTGTGTCTGACTCTTTGGGATCCCGTGAACCACAGCACAACAGGCCTCCTGTCCATCACCAACTCCCGGAGCCTACCCAAACCCATGTCCATTGAGTTGGTGATACCATCCAACCATCTCATCCTCTGTCGTCCCCTTCTCCTCCTGCCCTCAATCTTGCCCAGCATCAGGGCCTTTTACACGAGTCAGCTCTTCACATCAGGTGGCCAAAGTATTGGCGTTTCAACTTCAACATCAGTCCTTCCAATGAACACCCAGGACTGATCTCCTTTAGGATGAATTGGTTGGATGTCCTTGAGTCCAGGGAACTCTCAAGAGTCTTCTCCAACACCAGAGTTCAAAAGCATCAATTCTTCAGTGCTCAGCTTTCTTCACAGTCCAACTCTCACATCCATACATGACTACTGGAAAAAGACGGACCTTTGTTGACAAAGTAATGTCTCTGCTTTTTAATATGCTGTCTAGGTTGGTCTTAACTTTCCTTCCAAGGAGTAGTTCAGAACAGTTCAGTTCAGTCACTCAGTTGTCTCCGACTCTCTGCAACCCCATGAACTGCAGCATGCCAGGCCTCCCTGTTCATCACCATCTCCCAGAGTTTACTCAGACTCACGTCCATCGAGTCCACGTTTATCCAGCCATCTCATCCTTGGTCGTCCCCTTCTCCTCCTGCCCCCAATCCCTCCCAGCGTCAGAGTTTTTTCCAGTGAGTCAACTCTTCACATGAGGTGGCCTAAGTATTGGAATTTCAGCCTCAGCATCAGTCCTTCCAATGAACACCCAGGGCTGATCTCCTTCCTGATGGACTGGCTGGATGCCGTGATCTTCGTTTTCTGAATACTGAGCTTTAAGCCAACTTTTTCACTCTCTTCTTTCACTTTTGTCAAGAGGTTTTTAGCTCCTCTTCACTTTCTGCCATATGGATGGTGTCATCTGCATATCTGAGGTTATTGATATTTCTCCCAGCAATCTTGATTCCACCTTGTATTTCTTCCGGTCCAGCTTTTCTCATGCTGTACTCTGCATATAAGTTAAATAAGCAGGATGACAATATACAGCCTTGACGTACTCCTTTTCCTATTTGGAACCAGTCTCTTGTTCAGTGTTCAGTTCTAACTGTTGCTTCCTGACCTGCATACAAATTTCTCAAGAGGCAGGTCAGGTGGTCTGGTATTCCCATCTCTTTCAGAATTTTCCACAGTTTATTGTGATCCACACAGTCAAAGGCTTTGGCATAGTCAATAAAGCAGAAATAGATGTTTTTCTGGAACTCTCTTGCTTTTTCCATGATCCAGTGGGTGTTGACAATTTGATCTCTGGTTCCTCTGCCTTTTCTAAAACCAGCTTGAACATCAGGGAGTTCACGGTTCACGTACTGCTGAAGCCTGGCTTGAGGAATTTTGAGCATTACTTTACTAGCATGTGAGATGAGTGCAATTGTGCGGTAGTTTGAGCATTCTTTGGCATTGCCTTTCTCTGGGATTGGAATGAAAACTGACCTTTTCCAGTCCTGTGGCTACTGCTGAGTTTTCCAAATGTGCTGGCATATTGAGTGCAGCACTTTCACAGCATCATCTTCAGGATTTGAAACAGATCAATTGGAATTCCATCACCTCCACTAGCCTTGTTTGTAGTGATGCTTTCTAAGGCCCACTTGACTTCATATTCCAAGATGTCTGGCTCTAGATTAGTGATCACATCATTTCATGGCTGCAGTCACCATCTGCAGTGATTTTGGAGCTCAGAAAAATAAAGTCAGCCACTGTTTCCACTGTTTCCCCATCTATTTGACATGGATGATAGGACAGGAGGCCATGATCTTAGTTTTCTGAATACTGAGCTTTCACATAACTTTTTCACTCTCCTCTTTCACTTTCATCAAGAGGCTCTTTAGTTCTTCTTCACTTTCTGCCATAAGGGTGGTGTCATCTGCATATCTGAGGTTATTGATATTTCTCCCAGCAATCTTGAATCTAGCTTCTGCTTCTTCCAGCCCAGCGTTTCTCATGATCTACTCTGCATATATGTTAAGTAAGTGCGTGACAATATACAGCCTTGCTAAGTTGCTTCAGTTGTGTCTGACTCTGTGTGACCCCATATATGGCACCCACCAGGCTCCCCTGTCCCTGGGATGCTACAGACAAGAATACTGGAGTGGGTTGCCATTTCCTTCTCCAGTACAACCTTGACATACTCCTTTTCCTATTTGGAACCAGTCTGTTGTTCCATGTCCAATTCTAACTGTTGCTTCCTGACCTGCATACAGGTTTCTCAAGAGGCAGGTCAGGTGATCTGGTATTCCATCTCCTTCAGAATTTTCCACAGTTTTTTATGATCCACACAAAGGCTTTGGCATAGTCAATAAAGCAGAAATAGGTGTTTTTCTGGAACTCTCTTGCTTTTTTGATGATCCAACAGATGCTGGCAATTTGATTCTGGTTCCTCTGCCTTTTCTTAATCCAGCTGGAACATTAGGAAGTTCACAGTTCACGTATTACTGAAGCCTGGCCTGGAGAATTTTGAGCATTACTTTACTAGTATTTGAGATGAGTGCAATTGTGCAGTAGTTTGAGCATTGTTAGGCATTGCCTTTCTTTGGGATTGTAATGAAAACTGACCTTTTCCAGGCCTGTGGCCACTGCTGAGTTTTCCAAATTTGCTGGCATATTGAGTGCAGCACTTTCACAGCATCACGTTTCAGGATTTGAAATAGCTCAAATGGAATTCCATCACCTCCACTAGCTTTTGAACTGTGGTGTTGGAGAAGACTCTTGAGAGTCCCTTGGACTGCAAGGAGATCCAACCATCCATTCTGAAGGAGATCAACCCTGGGATTTCTTTGGAAGGAATGATGCTAAAGCTGAAACTTCAGTACTTTGGCCACCTCATGCAAAGAGTTGACTCATTGGAAAAGACTTTGATGCTGGGAGGGATTGGGGGCAGGAGGAGAAGGGGACGACCGAGGATGAGACGGCTGGATGGCATCACTGACTCGATGGACACGAGTCTGAATGAACTCTGGGAGTTGGTGATGGACAGGGAGGCCTGGCGTGCTGCGATTCATAGGGTCGCAAAGAGTCGGACATGACTGAGCAACTGAACCGAACCGAACCACTAGCTTTGTTTGTAGTGATGCTTCCTAAGGCCCATTTGACTTCCCATTCCAGGATGTCTATCTCTAGGTGAGTGATCACACCATTGTGATTGTCTGGGTCATGAAGATTTTTTCTGTATAGTTTTTCTGTGTATTCTTGCCACCTATTCTTAATATCTTGTGCTTCTGTTAAGTCCATGCAATTTCTGTCCTTTATTGAGCCCATCTTTGCAAGAAATGTTCCTTGGTGTCTCTGATTTTCTTGAAGACATCTCTAGTCTTTCCCATTCTATTGTTTTCCTCTATTTCTTTGCACTGATCACTGAGGAAAGCTTTCTTATCTCTCCTTGCTATTCTTTGGTGCTTATATCTTTCCTTTTCTCCTTGGCTTTTGCAGGGGTCCAGCCCTGCTGGATCCAGGGTAATCTGAAGGGAGATATAATCAGTGTCTTAGGAAATAACTATTTAATTAGAAGTGTGGAGAGAGATTAGAAAAGAATAGTATAGTAGGAAAATCAGTGGAGAAAAAGATTCTGAATAACTTGGTTTACACGGAATACCAATAAAACTCCAAGACAAGGAGTTTGCACCACCTATGTAGGCCACCGGTGCTCACTTGAATAGCAGAGGGTGCCCCACCTTGGGCTCCCTCTCATGTGGGTCTTAGAAGCCAGGGCAAAATTAGTAGGCTTTACAAGTACCTGCTCTCCAGATGGGAATTCAGCCAGAAAAACGGAGAACAAGAGAGAATGACATGAGGGAATCAGTCTTTCCAGAAACTGATCCATTTTCTTTATTTTCAGGTTGGCTTATATACTTTTTGTTATACATAGGGATGAATACAGAGTCACGTGGGGTCAGCAGACCTGACCCTTGTCAAAATCAGGTCCTTCATATAAATGTATACAAAGGTCTTAGGGTTTTACATCATCTCTGGCCATGAGGCCTGCTGACATTTTATGGCCCTTTCTGAATACGGTCAGTCAATCTTATTTTTTTCCAGGGGTGATTTTTTTCTTAAACCAGGTGCCACCCTCCGAAGGTACCAGATAAAGTTGCATTCCAATAGGGTGAGGTTGCAGGGGGTTATAATCAAGAAAGGAATTTACTTAGCCTAAGGTTTAACATGATTAATCTTAAAGGTTAATACTTATTTCTCCTATATGCTAGTTATGTTCATTATAAGGGCAGGGAATATGGAGATTTAGCAGCAAATATTGGCTCAACAAATGAAAAACCCTTCACCAATATAATTTCTAATCAACCCACTATACTATACTAATAATTTTCTAACTTCTTCTCAAAAGATCTGTATTTAGAGAGTTTAAAGCATCTCATGCCTCTCACGGTTGGGGAGGCTGTAAACAATCACATGTGGCCAGATGAACCTGCTCTGATAGGCTAGAGAACTTTCAGAGGAGTTTGTAAGTTGAAACAGTCTTGTCACACCCAGAAATTTTTATTGACTGGAGCTTCAAGTTAACTCTTTCTCCGAGAGAGGTGTTGGGGGACAGCCCCTGTAAAGTCAGAGGTATAGGTGAGAGCATAAAATAGTAAAGTAGGCAGACTCTGGTTTTGGGGGTAGATGCTTGGGAACAGGGGGTCTCCTGAGGCTCGATCCCGCCTTTGCAAAATGCCAAGCCCCCTTCCTCATGACCTTTGCCACATGCGGAGTTCCTCACGCTGGCTCCCAGCAGCTTTTCACTTCTCTTCTTTTCACAGTTGTTTGTCAGGCCTCCTCAGACAGTCATTTTGCTTTTCTGCATTTCTTTTTCTTGGGCATGGTCTTGATCCCTGTCTCCTGTACAATGTCACAAACCTCCATCCATAGTTCATCAGGCATTCTGTCTATCAAATCTAGTCCCTTAAATCTATTTCTCACTTCCACTGTATAATCATAAGGGATATGATTTAGGTCATACCTAAATGGTCTAGTGGTTTTCCCCACGTTCTTCAATTTCAGTCTGAATTTGGCAATAAGGAGTCCATGATCTGAGCCACAGTCAGCTCCCAGTCTTGTTTTTGCTGACTGTATAGAGCTTCTCCATCTTTCGCTGCAAAGAATATTATCAGTCTGATTTCAGTGTTGGCCATCTGGAGATGTCCATGTGTAGACTCTTCTCTTTTGTTGTCCGAAAAGAGTGTTTGCTATGACCAGTGCGTTCTCTTGGCAAAACTCTATTAGCCTTTGCCCTGCTTCATTCCGTACTCCAAGGCCAAATTTGCCTGTTATTCCAGGTGTTTCTTGACTTCCTACTTTTGCATTCCAGTCCCCTATAATGAAAAGAACATCTTTTTAGGGTGTTAGTTCTAGAAGGTCTTGTAGGTCTTCATAGAACCATTCAACTTCAGCATCTTCAGCATTACTTATTGGGGCATAAACTTGGATTACCGTGATATTGATAGGTTTGCCTTGGAAATGAACAGAGGTCATTCTGTCACTTTTGAGATTGCATCCAAGTACTGCATTTCAGACTCTTTTCTTGGCTATGATGGCTACCCCATTTCTTCTAAGAGATTCTTGCCCACAGTAGTAGATATAATGGTCATCTGAGTTAAATTCACCCATTCCAGTCAGATCAGAGTACTGGACTGGATATATGTGGTATGTGTTTGGGGTTTCCCCAGTAGCTCAGCTGGTAAAGAAACCACCTGCAATGCAAGAAACCCTGGTTGGATTCCTGGGTCAGGAAGATCCCCTGGAGAAGGGATAGGCTACTCACTCTAGTATTCTTGAGCTTCCTTGCCAGCTCAGCTGGTAAAGAATCTGCCTGCAATGTGGGAGACCTGGGTTCTATACCAGGGTTGGGAAGATTCCCTGGAGAAGGGAACGGCTACCCACTCTAGTATTCTGGCCTGGAGATTTCCATGGTATATGTATGGGCTTTCCTGGTGGCTCAGACAGTATGTGTTTGTTAGTGGGCTGGAGAGTGGTTAACAAGAGAAAAGTACAAGTAAAATTTAATCCCAGTGATTTTCATACATGTCATATTAAGTCCTCTGATAAAATACTTTTCTTTAACTTTGTATACCAAATTAATTGACTGATTCATTACTTATTTGATATTATACTCGCTTGGAAGGTGTAAGGCCCTAGACAAGCTAGTCTCAGTCTTACCTAATTTTGTCTAATTCTTAGGGTCCTGTGGCAGGTTTGAGGGAAGGCAGGAGGTGGAGGAGAGAGGGTCAGAAGTATGAGACTGCAAGTACTGAATCCATCTCCAGTGGAGAGGACAAGGCTCCTGAATAACTTTGCCTTACAACTTGGCCACAGTGTGTGAACTGAGGGAAATTATAGGAAATTCTTCAAGCCTCCTCTTGCAGTCATCACTCATCTCAGGAAACAGACTGCTTCAGTCATTGTTTCCCTTCTAGAAGCAAGATGACTATAAGTAAAGCTGAAGTTTTTCCTCTAATTGCTCTCCTGAGAGCTTTTGAGGGGTAAGACCTAGAGTACCCTGCCAGCCAGTAAGAGTCACATCTGGGGTTAAAAAAAAAGGACTTGTGTTCCTGCATTCTGAGGTCATACATTGAGTTTTATTTTGATTTAAAATGGGCTTCTCTAAATAACAATTTTTACATTGTAAGACAGATGATATTTTGATCCTGCATGATATATTTCTATTCAAAGGGCTATACGGCTGAAAAGTATTGACTATAAAGTTATTGGTAATACCAAGTCTATTATTTCTATGAAAAGATAATATGTATATTATCCCCAGGAGTGAAGGTGTATTTCCCATTTCCATATCAGGGCATGAGAGGAAAGCAATTTCTTTGAATCATTGCTTTCCATTTCTTTCACTTCACTGACCATCATGGAGGTTTGAATCCTAAATCTAACTTTGGAAGTTTGCTACAAGTTCCAAAGAATTTGCTAAATAGGTTTCAAATGTTAGTCCTTTGTGCCTTGGGAATAAAGAATTAAAAGAAGAGTGATGGTTACTTTTAGAGTAAAAACTTGGCACAAAATAAAACAGATTTTTTCTTTCTTTCTCTTTTTCCATGTGCTTACCTAAAACAATAAATGTGTGGGTGATTACCCCTGAGTTTTTCCAACAACCTCAAAGAAGTTTACCGGCACTGACAATGGGCTCTTTAAGAACATCACTATAAACATTCATTTCAGTTCAACTATTTTTAAAGTTATCCTGGGACAAAGAAACATGAGCGATACACAGGAAACATGAGCCCTAGGCTCTCTCTTTCTAGTCGTCCGTGGCCTCTGTACTGTCTGGCCATTCCTTCCTAGCTCCTCCTCCTCTACCCACTTGAGTCTGCAAGGCCCTGACCTTAGGGTGTCACTGTCTTTGGAACAAGCCTTTTGTCTTTTTGTCTACACCCTCTCTCTAGGTATTGTGGTTTGAATGGTGGCCCCAAAGAGAGATGTCAACATCCTAATTCCCAGAACTTGTGAGTGTTACCTTATTTTGGAAAAGGGGTCTTTGCAGATATAATTAAAGCAAGGAATTTGAGATGAAGAGATCATCCTGGATTTTTCAGGTGGGCCCTAATAATGACAAATGACAAATGTCCTTATAAGAGAAACACAAGGGAGGGACCTCCATGGTGGTCCAATGGTTAAGACTCTGTACTCCCATTGCAGAGTGGCACAGGTTCGATCCTTGGTTGGGGACCTAAGATCCTGCACGCTGTACAGCATGGCCTACATGAATGGATTAAAGAATAAAAAAAAAAGAGAGAGAGAGAGAAACATATGGGAGATTTTACAGACAGAAGAGAAAGTGATATGACCAAAGAGACGGAGCTTGGAGAGCTGTGGCCAGAGGCTGCAGTCAAGGACCCCTGGCAGCACCAAAAAGAGAAACAGTGAGGAACGGACTCTCCCCTGCGTGCCCCAGAAGTGCTGCCTTACAGACACCTTGCCTTTGGACTTCTGGCTTCAGATCGAGAGAATACATTTTTGTTGTATTAAGCTACAACTGTGTACTCAGTTTGTTACAGCATCCAAAGGAAGTGAATAAGCTAAGAAATCCCATCTATTTCTCATCTTCAAATTCCACCAATACATTTCAATCCCCAATCCTGACTGTCCTCCGGGGCCACACTCATGCATCTAACTGTTGTTTCACGTCTGCACTTGGATATCCAATAGACATCTCAAACTTAGTATGGCCAACAGAATTCTTGATTTCTATCTTCTGCATCCACAAATCTGTGTCCCTGTCTTCCCTATCAATAAATGTCACTGTCATCTCAGGCTTAGAGCTTAGGTCCAACTACTTTATGGCTCCAGCAAAGAACTTAAGCATCATGCTTGATTCTTTTCCTCTGAACCCCATCTACCTAATTCCTAGATGAATCCTCTTGGCTACCATCCATTGTCTCTGACCTATGTTTCTGTTGTAACCTTCTAATTTCCTCCCTGCCTCTACTCTCTTCTCTTTCCACAAAAGTCAGTGTAAACTTCCTACAGTGTAACTCATTTCTTATAACTCTCTAGGATGTTCCAATAGCTTCCCATTGCACTTATTAATTTCCAAATTTCTTACCTTGGCCAATACCAGTGGTGCTCAACTGGAGGCTATTTGGCTCCTCACAACCCTGAAAACATTTGGCAATTTCTAGAGATTTGTTTGGGTTGCTATGACTTTGGAGAGCCTACTGGAGCCCAGGAATGCTGCCAAATATCTTGCACTGTACACATTAATTACCTGGCCTCAAATGTCAACAGTGCCAAGATTGAGAAGCCCTGCCCTATAGAGTCCACATGCACGGATACCTGCCTTCTATTGCTTGATTTCCTTTTCTCTGTGTGTGTATGCGTGTGTGCACACACGCCTGCTCAGTCAATTCCTCAGATAGGCTAAGCTTATTCCTATCTCAGAGCCTTTGGATATGCTCTCCCTCTGGGTTGCAACACACTTTCCCTAGATCTTTGTGTTTCTGTATCTTCCTTATTCAGGTATGAATTCTAATCCTGCTTCCTCAGAGAGGCACCGCCCATCCAAAGCAGCCCAGAGCATCCTAACGCCAGGTGCTCTGCTGCACCAGCCTGTTTTACCTTCGATGTTGCTCTTCTTGGTAACTCGTTTTATATTTTATGAGTTTGGTGTTCGCGTCTTCCCTCTAAAGCTGCAAACTCCTCTAGGGTCTTTCATGTTTGCTTCTGTCTGCCTGCATCGAGAGCAGCACCTGGCACAGAGTAAGTGCTTAATAGACATTCGTCAAATCAAATGGAAAGCAATAGAGGATAGTTAAATAACCCATAAAATGTTTGGTCCAAAAGTGATGCAGTGAATCACCAGGAAGGCAGGCTTATTTCAAAGCCCTCACCAGTTTCTAGTATATGGCTCTTAGGATATTATTTTCATTTAAGTCTTAACACCACTGACAGAATGAGAAGCTAGGGCCGTGTTTGTGGAAAAGATGTTATTTTACCTCTGAGTCTATTGTTCTAAAGACAGATCAGGCTTTCACATAGTAGATGACTGATAATCAGTTGTGAATGTGGTTGTATATTTTTACTCAGCCACATAGAATCGATGAATGAATCCCTGAGAGCAGAGAAGCCCACTGAGGAATTGCTTTCAGAGATAAAAGCCAAAGAGGGAACCTGTGGTTAGGAATAGAGGAGAAAGGAAAGTCTTCAAAGAAAATAGAGAAAATCTGATCAGAAAAGTAAGAGGGAAAAAGTCTCAGAAGCCCCAGTCACGGAGTAATAGAAGACAGTGAGTATACCAAGAACGCATTGTTAATGCATTTTGGGAATTTTATGCTTTTGTGTTGGGAGTGCACGTTCCTTCCATTAGTCAGTGAACAGCAAAAGTTTTTCTGGCAAAGCAAAAATAAACTTAGCTATAAAATATCTACCAAGATGGTAATGAATATATTCAATTCTTACTTAAAAAAATAAACTCTGCTATGAAATTTCCATAAATTGTAAAAGGTTTCAGGATAATCCTCAGATCCTCAATTTTTATATTATGTATTTCACTTATTATGGGAAAACGTCTGCATTTCTAATAGTGCCAAAGTGTTGGAAATAGAAGTCATTTTTTCCCCCTTTCATCCTGTGTTGAGTGGTTGAGAAATCAGTTAGGAGATTGGCAAAATTAAAAACTGGCAAGAGCTTCCATCTGCCTCAAACTGATCCAGTCATGTTTCCATGTTTGGAAGTGGTTTCTTGGGCTTATCCGCATTTTGTTGGCAGGTCGTATCTTTGGAGAACGACAGGCACTTTTCTCCCTACCACCCGTTAGCCATGATCCTGTCCTCGAGGAATGCAAACTGTCTGTAATGTCCAGAATCTGAGGGCAAATAAACTGAGGACCAAGAGAAACTGTGGGGATAGCCACTGAGCGAGAGCTTACTTTATCTCAGGCACATATTATTGACTTGCCTTGCGATAGTGTATTTTGTCTCATCATATGAAACGGGAAATTAAAGCAAGGACATATTTGAAAGTCAGATAGAGAATAAGAGTTAAACGTGCCTGAGAAAGAATTCCGTTATTTCATTTGATTCTAAGAAAGAAGCACTTCTATACCACCTTTAATGAGCGAGTCATTCTCATTCCTGAAGTCAGATACTTTCCACAAGGCATCCTGGGCAGAAATCTATCCTGTCAGATGATCGCAGTGAGTATGCAGACAGTAGTTTCTGTCCTGTGTAAGCAGAGCTTCATCTAGGAAAAACCAAGCTTTAATCCTAGCTACAATTTCAAAGATGGGATAATTCATTTAAGTGCATATTCACACAAGTTAACAGTCTGAGAAATCATTTTGCCTGACTTACTGATGTATACTATTAGTAATTGCTCTTTCAATGCTTCATATATCTACAATAATAAGGACAACTTATGATATTTGGATTTTCATGTCTTTAGACCTGGTCCCCAAACTGATTTTTAAGTTTGGCATCTTTACGTTTCTTTAAACATCAGATTTTACTTATTCTTTCTATTAATTGATCAAATACACATGGAAATGAGGCTAAACCAACTTTTAAAGATTAGTATTATTAAATGTTGTTATAATTTATTCTATTATCTATAAAACCTTTATTGCAGGGGTATATCCCCAGAGCCTCTGACCTAACAATCTGTATTAAGCTTTTAACAAAGGTCTAGAAACCTTGTTATTCATCTTTGAGTACTGCCTCTAGGTGGATGCACAGTGGCATAGACGCCAGAGCTGTCCTAAGACATTCCGTCCTTGAAATGGGCCTCCTTCTACTCAGCCTCTGGCCAGGCGATGCGTGGCTCTCACTGAGAGGGGACTGCAGCCTCTAGGGATGTGCATGGCCTGTGCTTAGGAGGAGGGCTTCCCATGAAAACCATCCTCTAGGTTTTCTTGGCTCTTCTCAACCTAATTCTAGAATATGGAGCGAGTGACAATGAAAGTCTGTTAGGGATAAATTGGAGGCAAGGAAAAAAAAAAAAACTCACCTGAGAAAACCCAACTCTTTGCGACCCCATGGACAATAGCTTGCACCAAGCTCCTCCATCCATGGGATTTTCTAGGCAAGAGTACTGGAGTGGGTTACCGTTTCCTTCTCCAGGGAATCTTCCCAACCCAGGGATCGAACCCAGGTCTCCCGCATTGTAGACAGACGTCTTACAGTCTGAGCGACCAGGGAAGTCCTTGAATATGGAGCAAGTGACCATGAAAGTCTGTTAGGGATAAATTGGAGGCAAGGGGGAAAAAAACTCACTTGAGGAAACCTTCAGATTTTATGTATTAGGGTTCCACTCTTATTTTCTTTCTCCTTCCCACTCTTCTTTCCTCCCTCTCTCCATCATCTCTCTTTCCAGTTCCTCCTTCTTTCCTCTCTCTCTCCCATTTGATTTTTCATTAATCTTTGTTAGTTTTTCATGAAGAAGATCTGTGGTAAAGCCATTCGTTTATTCATTCAACAGACAGTAGCTGCTCTCTGTTAGACACTGTGCTAGAGGTACATATGCTTTCCCAAATAAGGAAATCTCTGCCTTTAGGGGACTGATCACAGACAAGAAAATTAACCTTTAAGGCAGAATGATGACCCAGGTCATCATTAGCTGGGACTTTCTGACCCTTTGAGATCTGGTGAAGATTAGAAGCACACAATTCCCATGTCATGTCCATCTGAAGGCCAAAGAATGCCACGAGTCCTGTTGCGTTTGCAGTGGGCTGTGCTCTGACTTCCTGCCTTCTGATGTACTCTGCGTCTTGCAGCAGTTTCTTTATCTCTGTCCTGACATAAACCCAAGCTTGGGTCGCAATTCCTTCTCTTCTCTTCTCCTTCTCCCTATCTGCCTCTCCTCCTCCCACACAAAGCCATCCTGAAAACAAAACTGATAATGTTTCAAAACTTGAACTGAGAGTTTTGGGGTCATGGGAGAAGGCAGCAGTCAACTTCAAATGGCATTGGGCCGTTCCTGTCGGGGGTCGGTGGGTCCGGTCGCTGGAGCTCTCCCGTCGGTTTCACCCCGCGCAGCGCCCACACCGCGCCGCCCTCCCCCCTCTCCCGCGCAGGGGCCCCTCTTGCCGTGAGCTCTCCCGCCCCGACACTGCAGCTCTGGGGTGCTCTTGCTGTCTGTTGTGCAGAGTCATTCTGTTCCTTGCAGGCAGTTCAAATCCCGGCCGTTTTGTTTCTGCCTAAATCCGCCCCTGATGCTCAGGCGAGGGGCTTTTCATGGTAGAGAATCCACTCTGTTCTCTGAACAGAAGGCAGTTGTGGTTGCACCGTTTCTCCCTCCTTTACAGGTACTGACCCACTCAGACACCCAGTCAACAACATTTGCTGGATGTCTGCTATGTATCAGGTACCACATTAGGTCCTGGGAGTAACATTTCGAAGCAGAGGCACAGAGGTCCTGTCCTCTGTGGATTTACGCTCCTGGCAGTATGCACAGGATGCTATGAAGAGAGAGCGGTGGAATTACAGATCAGAGAACGCCAAGTGTGACAGGACAGGCTGGGTTGATCTAGGTGGATCCTAGGATGGCGGTTCAGACAGAGGACTCGGTGACAACGGCTGTGAAGTTCTCCACAAACCAACAATTCAGGCTGCTGGTATGAAAAGGGAAACAGAAAAAGTGGTTGCTTTCCATCATCTCTCCCTCTCGCTCCCATGCCTCGATACTCAAGCAGTATGTTTCAGGCAGGAAGAAAAGGCAGGCTCTCCCTCTGTGTGCATTTCAGGGTGGAGTCCACAGCTAGGACAGACCTGGATTGGTTTCCCTCGCCAGAGGCTAGGTTACTGGAGCACAGCGGCCTCCTCACTTGGGCAGATCCCCGGTGAGGGGCGAACTTCTCTGCAGGCTCCTCTAGACAAGGGAAGCCAGGGTATGACTGGAAGGTCGGGTCATGAAAGAGCTGTGCGATTTAGGATTGGACCCCAGAGCTGCTGCTGGGTCATGTGGAACATTTATGCAAAACTAAAACAAAACCAAAACCAAAAAAACCCTGCCACTTCTTCTGGGATGATACAACCCAAATGTGGGGGGCAGGGCTTGGAAAATGAAAGATTTCCCCAGACAGTTCCCTTTGGGCAGGGTGCAATCTGAACAATGGTGACCTGGTTCTGGGTTGTCCAGATTCTGTAAATTTATAAATGGATGAAGCTCTCCCAAGACCTGAGTCCACTGATGTAGTGGAAGAGTGGGTCCTTCCCCACAAGGCTCTAAATGATTAGTTAGTAACATGAAAGTGTTTAAGGATCTGTACCTCACAATGGGTACATCTTTTTCCTCCTTCTTTTCCAGTTATTTAAAAATAACAGTAACAATGGGTAGCTTTACTGAGCATGCTTGACAGGTTTCAGACACTGTGTTATATTGTTTTCAGAGATTAAGTCAATGAATTCTTAGAATAACCCTGTAACTTAGGTGGATATTATTAATCCCATTTAATGTTGCAGAGAAAGAGGCTTAGGTGGTTGAACTAGTTAGTGGTTTCTAACTTAGAGCCCATTTTAACTCCCATTCTATCCTGGCTATTCCTTTTCCCCCCTTTCCTTTCCTCTTTTTCTCTCTCTCTCTCTCTCTCTCTCTCTCTCTCTCTCTCTCTCTCTCTCTCTGTCCTCTCCCTCTCTCTCACTGGGGGAAAAGAGTCTTTCAGAGGAACCATATTAATAGGTATTCCTTGAGCTTCCTGATAACTCAACAGTTGACCTTTTAGCTCTAACATTCCTAGACACTGGCCTTTCTAAACAAAGAGCTTCTCTTTGTCCTTTGCTTCCCTTTGGGTTTGCTTCAGAGCCAGGATTCTGAAAATCCTGGCTCCAGGGTTTCCCACACCTAATCCTTAAAGGGTGGTAATACATTTCAGCATACAAACAAGAAAACAAAGCTCCACTTTGTCCTTGGCCTGAGGCTCTGTGGCTTTTCGGGCCTATCCACCTAAGGGCAAAATGGGGAACCCTCCCATCCGTGGTCATTTCTAGAGAACCATTTGCCATCTGGGAAAACACCCTCTTCCAAGAACACAAGAGAAAACTCTACACATGGACATCACCAGATGGTCAACACCGAAATTAGACTGATTATATTCTATGCAGCCAAAGATGGAGAAGCTCTATACTGTCAACAAAAACAAGACCAGGAGCTGACTGTAGCTCAGATCATGAACTCCTTATTACCAAATTCAGACTTAAATTGAAGAAAGTAGGGAAAACCGCTAGACCATTCAGGTGTGACCTGAATCAAATCCCTTATGATTATACAGTGGAAGTGAGAAATAGATTTAAGTGCCTAGATCTGATAGAGTACCTGATGAACTATGGAATACAGAACAGTTATGTTCATTTTCTATCTTTCTTTGATAGTTTCTGTACAAAGAGGTTCTGTGCTTTTCCCCATGTTTTTGGCATGGGTGTGAGTGAGAGTGCTCAGGTGTGCCCAACTTTTTGTGACCCCATGGACTGTAGCCCTCCAGGCTTCCCTGTTCATGGAATTTTCCAGGCAATAACGCTGGAGTGGGTAGCCATTTCCTACTCCAGGGCATCTTCCCCAACCCAGGGATTGAATCTACATCTCTTAAATCTCCTGCATTGGCAGGCAGGTTTCTCTTTTGGTTTGTTTTTAACCACTGCACCACCTCTATATAATTCTGTTAGTTATTAGCCATCTCCTCAAGAAATCATAAGATATATAGCATTTCAAGTAAAGTTTATAACACCAGAGCCTCTGTGGTGGTATTCCCTTTGACTTTGAAAAACCTACTTTACAAGAAATATAGAGTCTACTTAAAATGTAGACCTCTCTATACACCTTTAACCTTTCTTAGTGAATGTGACATAATGAGGATAAACAGGTAATCCATAAAATGTCTAATTTTGGTGGAAAATATGTAACATCCAATATATTAACATCCAAATAAGATAACCTAATGTTCTTGGTTATTGGTTTCCAGAGACTGTTGAACATTTCCTTGTTTGGCCTTGGAAGAATTTGCTTGGGATGTCAGCCTGGCCCTTGCTGAAAGACTGCAGACTTAGAACAAAGCAAGCTGGCTAAGAATAAAGCAACTAGTGAAAATGAAAGTAAGAGGTCTTGAGCCCGAGGCTTAGTGTGTGTTCTTTAAAGAAGGAAGAAATTGCCGCAGGGGTCAGGAGAAAGTCACTGGCGGCCCCTGAACTTACTAATGTCAATCAGACCTCCCGTTCCAGATGGATAAACAACACCAGAAATGAAACATTTCAATGTAACAGTTACAGCGGTGTCCTGGCTTCACTGAGATGTCTGTTCTATCAGAGGTTATTTCACCATTGGGCATACAACCATGTCCCCTGATGCTGACATTCCTACATCAGAAGGGAAAGTGAATAGCAGACTTTCCAGATTGAAGCCTAGACTTCGGAAGACCACAGCTAAGAAAGCGTCCATAGCCAATTCTGGCCTCATTTCGTAACATTTCTAACCAAGATCCAGTGCTGGAGAGAAGGAAAGGGACCAGATTTAAATGAGTTTGCTGAGGTTAAAAGAGCAGTGTGAGGACTTCCCTGGTGGTGTAGTGGCTAAGATTCTGGGTCCTC
Organism: Nanger dama; assembly: GCA_917880005.1. Lineage (NCBI taxonomy): Eukaryota > Metazoa > Chordata > Mammalia > Artiodactyla > Bovidae > Nanger > Nanger dama. The sequence goes on from CAKJTW010000001.1 coordinate 101,327,048, forward strand.
AATGCCGGGTGCTCGGGTTCAATCTCTGGTTAGGGTACTGGAACTGGCACAGCCAAAAAAAAAAAAAAAGAGCAGTCTCTTCTTTTAGTCCTGGGGTTAGGGTTAGGAAACGACAGGGTCCTAATTTCAAAGATCATGAAATATGTATTGATTTGCCACAGGTAGAGAAGAATTTAAAGCTTCAAATATTTGATGTTAGCAGGGAACTCTGCTCAGTGTTATGTGGCAGGGTGGATGGGAGGGGACTTTGGGGGAGAATGGATACATGTATATGTATGGCTGAGTCCCTTTGCTATCTATCTGAAGCTATCACAAGATTGTTAATTGGATACACTCCAATACAATATAAAAAAATTTTAAAAAGACAACAAAAACCAAGTATGTGATATTACTGGGTTTATTTTCTCCTCTGGGTTTGATCCCTGGGTTGGGAAGATCCCGTGGAGAAGGCAATGGCACCCCCACTCCAGTGTTCTTGCCTGGAAAATCCCATGGATGGAGGAGCCTAGCAGGCTACAGTCCACGGGGTCACAAAGAGTCGGACATGACTGAGAGACTTCACTTTCACTTTCATCTCTTGAAACTTTTGCAGAAACAAGATCAAGATCATTTGAATACTACTGCATTTCCAAGTTAGTATTCCTAGACCTTTGTGGCAAAATAAAAAAGTGAAGAATGAGAGGAATGAGGAGACTACTCTTCTGCTTATAGTTTAACTTCTATCCAGTTGAGAGAATCCAGTTAACTTTTCAGGTTGGTTAAAGAGAGGGGCTTGGCTCATTAGTTGACCTCAAAGGCCTGTGCACCTCTTAAATTCATTGCTAATATGAACACAGCACTCTATCTCTGATAGGCTACCACAGTTTTACTATCTCCTGTGCTACAGAGGTAAATTTTATTTCAAGATCCCAAAGGAGTATTATCTTCACTTTTCTATTATATTAAATTGAACTGTAAGTCCCTGAATTGCTGGGTAGATAGCTCATTGTACTTTGTAAACATTCTATATGGCTACAAAAATGAATCTGAGACAAAAAAAAAAAAATGTACTGTCTTTCAAACCACTTACATGTGTCATGTTTAAAATGGAAAATGCAGTTGTATGGAAAGAAACAGTTCTCTCCAGATTGTATTAAAAGGCTTATGTGATCAACTAACAGTGCTTTTACTGCCCCCTGCTGCCTTAAGGAGAACACTGGATTTGGAAAGCCTAGACATTTCACTTACGGTCATTGATATTAATGCTCGCTGGCATATTCCAAGTGTAACACTACCCAACTTAGAAAATCCCAGCAATGAAGTGGCCAGTGGCTTGAAACCAAACAAACTCTATGTTCTTGTGAGTCAGGATTTTCTAAAGTCTTCTCAGATTTTATTAAGTTCTGGGTGTTCTTTCTACAAGATTACTAATACATGGAAGTAGCTGTTTATTTAGAAGTGGATTACAGGGTGTTTTTAAAAAACAGATCAGTTATCTTTTAAAACATGAAAAGATTAGTAGAAATGGCAACAAAAGTGATTTGTTAAAAGATGAAAACTTTCCATGTGAGTGAAGCGTAATAAAATTGCTCTGTGGTGATGTTCTATTGTTTGTATTTTAATATTGGGTGCGTAATGCATTGGAGAAGTAAATGGCAACCCACTCCAGTATTCTTGCCTGGAGAATCCCAGGGAGAGAGGGAGCCTGGTGGGCTGCCGTCTATGGGGTTGCACAGAGTCAGACACGATTGAAGCAACTTAGCAGCAGCAGCAGCAACATAAGAAAAACCATGAGTGATTTTTATAGTTTCAATTATACCATCATCTATTTTTAATTAACAATATTAGGTGACATTTCTGTTCATTCTCTAGGGCCTCTGTTTAATAATGATTTAACAAAAGATTACACTGACATTCATGCAGTTTCCTGGAGATGTGCTTGTAATTGTATTAATTACTCACCTAACAGAAGCATTTACCTGAAATCTCATCACCCCTGAGTTACAAATTATCAGCAGATTTCATTCACTTAACAATTATATGTCAAATGCCTACCATGTACCAGGTACAGACTCTTGGATGAGTAAATTGAATTTCTGACTTGAGGTGGTCAACAGTTTAATGAGAGCAAAATGTATTATTGAGACATTTCCACAGACTGTGCTTCTGTCTGCGTCAACCTGGAGTTCCAGGAGTTTGATTATTTCCCATCAGGGTCCAGGGCTGCTGCTGCTGCTGCTGCTAAGTCGCTTCAGTCGTGTCCGACTCTGTGCGACCCCATAGACAGCAGCCCACCAGGCTCCCCCGTCCCTGGGATTCTCCAGGCAAGAACATTGGAGTGGGTTGCCATTTCCTTCTCCAGTGCATAAAAGTGAAAAGTGAAAGTGAAGTTGCACTAGTGACTAATTCTGTCGTGCAGTACTCCCCCACTAAAAACTAAGCAAAACAAGAATGGATTTTGCATCTTTATTTTTTTAACCTCATTTTTTTCACTTCATTCTTATTCTTTTAATAACTTGATACCTCCCTTGGAGAAGATGTATGCATGCATCTTTCCTAACTCACCAAACACAAATGTCTTTGTAAATAATAAACAGATAAATATACTTCTAAGTGCACATAACCTTATTTTATTGTTATAAGTTGAGAGGAGTTGTAGTAGAAAACTGACCCTGCTATATCCAATTACTGCCTAAACAGAGAGCTACATTCCAACATTCCAGAACCAAGGTGAATGATTTTGGTAAATTTTTTCTGACATTTAACTGGCTGGGAGTCAATAAACCTATTTAGCAAGTTAGTTTTTTGGTTACCAAGAGTGTGTTTTGAAAACACAAGGAATACTGAAGGGGCTTTGCTTAAATCTTCAAATGCCATATAAGGAATACTCAGAAATACATATAAGGAATACTCAGGCTCCATGTTGAATGCTTTGATAAATCTTTCCCTTTTGTTATGGTTAAGGTAGGCATTTAGTTACCCTTGCTTCAAAAGATTTCCAGGATTAAGCTGATGAGGTCATACTGTAAGATGTGCAATGGGGCCTTGGTTGCCTTTCCATATTTATGACCTCTGAACAACAACCCCAGACTTCTGGAGCATCTTAGCCAAGCCCGGCCTGTCTCTATATTTGGCCACCTCTGTCTTCCAGTGTGGACACAGAGTGGCCTTCTATCTGGGCGGCTTCTTGCAGTCTCTTCCACCCTGCAGTCAAGCATGGTTCTTCAGCTAGCTGAGTCACAGGAATAAGGCGGAAAGTGTACTGTTTACCTGCTGTCTGTCAGGACTTACCAAATATCCAATTGATGTAACCCAGTCTAAACTAAGCAATATTCTAAGAGCAAGTTCTGTAATTTTTTGTATAAAAAATAAACATTGTGAAATTTTAGGGGGCAATAATGAATCACACCTTTTAATTTCTGAACCAATTAAGAGATAGACCAGAGTAAGAGGGAGCTAAGAAAAAAAAAATCAGCTTTATTATTGGTAAAGTTGGCCTGGAGAACATGGTTTGAACCATATTGGACTTTCTGCAGGTTCCCTTCATCTTGGAAGTATTTGCAAGTGCAAAGAAACCTGTTCTACCTAGAAGAGTTATAGGGGCTCTGTATCTCCTTGCCAATAAAAGAATGAATGAAGCAACCAATCAAAAAAGTTATTTCTGCTTTCCTCAGAGGGACTCCCATATAAATTCCAGAGTACATGGAATCTTTTAATTTGTTTTGATCCTCAGTGACTCTTTGCCTCTCTGGACTTGCTGGCTACCAGCACAGCACTCTCAGAGGAGGCAGAAAGCTGCAGTGGCTTCCAGAAGGAAAACCTCTGGTGCCAGTGAGAGGCCCTGTTAGCTCCTTTTCCGCTTCCTCCTCTGCTTTCATCTTAAAATACAGCATGTTGTTTTCTGGTGGGAAGGTAGATACATTTGATTTGTGAGATCTGCTCAGTGCCTCAGGCCAGCTGTTTTGGCTCAAGGAGGATTAATTTAAACACCAGCTCTGGTTTAGTAGCTTATTATTAATCAATCAGCAGATGTTTATTGTGTGCCTTTTAAGCAAAGCAAAGAAAATGCAAAACAAATCCATGACTCTTAAGAACTGGGAGCCACATCCTGCTGATGGTTATGTTATGCCGGTGTTTCAAGACAGCAGAGGACTGAAATGCCTAACTTGCAAAGTCTACCTTCCTTTTAGGCTTTAATTTCAGATTATCAATTTTAGTCGCAATAAATGTAGACTGGAAAATGTGACTTTGACCTGAGGCTAATAGGACTTCCTTTTAGGGAACTAACATGTTTTAAGTTAGGCTAATATAGCACTTCCTTTAGGAAATTAAGATTTATTAGATTAAAGTTAATTGGCCTCCTGACTCACCCGTTCACAGACAAGAGAGCTGGCAACAAGAGCAGAACCCCAGCTGACCCTACGGGGGAAAGTTTGCTTACTTCCTGGATCCTGAAGCACAGGCGAGCCACTGTCCATGAGCAGAGCCCATTCAAGCCAGTAAGAGAAAGGACTGGCTATCACCAGCTTTACAGTTCACTGACCTTACTCCTTGGAGAAATGATGGCTTGTGGCTTTCAGGCTCTTAACCAATCAGGTAGCTTCTTCTACAGAGGAAAGTGACAGGAGACATCTACAAGTGTCTTATTGTCGGGAGAGTGAAATTTCCTTCTTTTAAGAAAGAATGGAAAGGGGAATGAAGGTCTCCCCAGTACCAAATTATTCTACAGGGGTAGACTTCATAGGGCAGTTCAGTGACCATCCTGGTGCTCTGCAGATTGCCCTGAATACAACTGCACATTTATATGTAGAACACTATTTAATTTCTTCTTCTTTTTTTTTTTTACAAGAGCAAGGATGAAAAATAATCAATGCATTACACTTTAATTTTCAAAGTTTCTGGGCCTAAAGATCAACTAAGAATGAAATCATTCTTTTTTTTTAATTTTTATTTATTTATTTTTTTAAAATTGCAATACTGTATTTGTTTTGCCATACATTGACATGAATCAGCCACAGGTGAACACAATCTCCCAATGCCGAAGCCCCTCCCACCTCCCACCCCACATCATCTACCTGAATCATCCTGTGCACCAGCCCCATGCATCCTGCATCCTTAATTTCTTAAGAAATTCTGATATAAGAATGATCTTAACTCTCATCAGAAGAAGACAGAACCATAGTTACCATTCATACAGAAAGAGATCAGAGCCTATGAACAAAATCTGATCTCCTTGTGTTTCCCATCTGGGAAAATAAAACCTTTTATTTATTTTTTTCTTCCCCCACCGCAGCCTCAAAATGTGGGAGCTAATTTGAAATAACCGATAAGGAAGCCTAGCGAATCTGTCTCTTGTGTTTGATTCCAGTTTCTTTCCATCACCGTAGCATTCCCCTCCTGGGGTTGTTGTCAGGTTTAAAGAGGTATCATGCTTGGAAACGCTTCACCTGTTACCAGACATTTTATGTCGCGTATCTCTGGCTTTGTGTCCTGGCTCTCCCGTGTCCTGGCTCTCTGGCCTTGGCAAAGCCGCTGCGGCCTCTCTGAGGCTGTTTGTCTCCGTCTTGGAGTGAGTGCTTCTCAGTCTCAGTGCCTCCCCGCAACCACTAGAAATGAAGTAGACATCATAGAATCAGAAATACGTATTTTGTAGGCTGGGTCATCCCTGCCAGCCTCCTGCTTTGTCTCCACGTCCACACCATTATTTTTGCAGGCAGCAAATGTAGCAGAAAATATTTGAACTTTTGAGTGAAACAGTCATGGGTTTGAATTTCTGTTCTGCTGTTCACGAGTTGTGTGACCATGGGTAAGTCATCCAGAAGATCACATCTGTTTTACTGTGGTAAAAGATGTTATCATAGTGAGAAGAGAGACCTATATGCAGACTCATGTCTGAAAGAAGAGAATTATACTACCACTATCAGACTTTTTCCTCCTTTTTAGAAAGTAGTTTTTTATACATTAGAGAAGCTTCATGTCTTCAATGAGTCATTCACTTGTAAGGCATACCTGTGCACTATGTCTGTGCACACACACACACCACACTCACACAGAGGTCAGCTTCCTTCCAGGTTTCTTTGGGAAAGCCATTGCCAGTGATAACTGGCCATTTCTCTTACTGTGATGAGTGAGGATGGGTTAATCCTTATGCCTGTCAGCTTTGGCCAACCACCAAAAAAATTTCCCTTCATCAGACTGTAAATATGTGTCCTGCCAAGTACTTTCCACTCAATTTTTTAAGCTTCATGTTTGTCATTGGAAACTTTATGCATGTATGCTGAGTTATTTACTGAACTCAGAGTATTATTGGACAAATGCCAGTTCATATCCAAGAAACTCTCCCTCATAAGAGAACCCACCCTAAATAACCACATTTTCCCCTTCCTTCCTTCCTTCATTTTTTTTTAAACAAAGTTGTTAATTTTAATTAGGATCAGAACTAAAAGAAACCTAGTTTCATCCTGAAGTTACATAAAAGTTGTATTGATTACACCCATCACTGGTCTCTGAACTTATAAGCTAAATGAACCATACTGAAATAAGCAATCTGCCATCATGCAGACAAAATATAAATTCTGTATTGACCTGTTTTCACAGAAAGGGAAGGCAGGTGTTAAGGTTCCCATTTTACAGCTGAGGACACCGACTTAGACACAGTCAGCCACTGGTTTATCTTGGTCACCTGATCTACACTATGGAAAGGAAAACTGAGAATTTGAATTAAAGCCCAACTCAATAATTATCATATTTGATCTAAGAAGAGAGGCCTTTGCAGCACTTTCAGTGTTTTAGCACGCAAAGGGAATGATAGCGGCGGCCCTTGGGCCGCTTTTCTCAGTGGGATGGGATGGGAGAGGCTCACCCGGGGGCTGAATCATCAGCGCTCTCATGCACGAGATTCCATAGTTAGGCACCGAGGTGGACTTTTTAAGAGCCAAATTGTATAACAGATTCTTTTATTATGAATATTCAGTCCATCCATAACTCCCTTCCCCATCCTTGGCCCTTGGCCCAGCAAACACCAAGTCCCAGAATACTGTGTCAGTGGACCACTTGCCAGATGAGGATTGAATTCCCCTATAGCTCCCTCATCCATAGTCATGACTTCCACTCCCACAACCATCCCAGACAGATCGTTTAACTCTGATCCTCTCATTTGCCTTCTAGTCTCACTTCAATTCAACTGATTTTAAAACATGCCTTTGCTTGAATACTTACTAACAACATACTCAGATAGAATCAGTGCTATTACTGAAACATCTTGGAAAGAGAGCTGGGATTTTAGGGTTCTCTCCCCACACTACTGATTCCCCTTCCTAGATTTCTTTGCTTCCACCAATGACACCACCATACTTACAGATTTGCAGTCATTATTGATTTCTGCTTCGCTAAAAATCCGGTCTGTCACTGAGTCTCCAATTTTTGCCTCATATGGTATTTCCTATCACCTTCCTTTGGGTTATTATAAAGTCCAGTCCAGGCTCTCATCACTTCAAATGTGCACAACTTTAATGGTTTCTCAGTTTCTCTCTCTTCAGTCTTTTTCCTCTCCAGTCCATCCTGCATGAGTAATAACTTCTCTTCTCTGTTGGGTTATATGTGAGTGCCTCATCCCAAATTTAAAATTGTCTTTAGTGTGATTTCACCTCACTGTTGTTGTTTAGTTGCTAAGTTGTGTTCGACTCTTTGCAACCCCATGAACTGCAGCACGCCTGAGCTTACTCACACTCATGTCCATTGAGTCTGTGATGCCATCCAACCATTTCATCCTCTGTTGCCCTTTTCTTCTCTTGTCCTCAGTGTTTCCCAGCATCAGGGTCTTTTCCAATGAGTTAGTTCTTCACATCAGGTGGCCAAAGTATTGGAACTTCAGCTTCAGCATCAGTCCTTCCAATGAATACTTAGAGTTGATTTCCTTTAGTATTGACTGGTTTGATATTCTTGATGTCTAAGGACTTGCAAGAGTCTTCTCCAGCACCAAAGTTCAAAACCATCAATTCTTTGGTGCTCAGCCTTCTTTATGATCCGACTCTCATATCCGTATATGACTACTGGAAAAACCATAGCTTTGACTATATGGACCTTTGCTGGCAAAGTGATGTCTCTGCTTTTGAATATACTGTCTAGGTTTGTCATAGCTTTTCTTCCAAGAAACAAACGTCTTTTAATTTCATGGTTGTAGTCACCATCCTCATTGATTTTGGAGCCCAAGAAAATGAAATCTAACACTGTTTCCACATTTTCCCCATCTGTTTGCCATGAAGTGATGGGACCAGATGCCATGATCTTAGTTTTTTGAATGTTGAGTTTTAAGCCAGCTTTTTACTTTCCTCTTTCACTTTCATCAAGAGGTTCTTCAGTTCCTCTTCACTTTCTGCCATTAGAGTGGTTATCATCTGCATATCTGAGGTTGTTGATATTTCTCCCAGCAATCTTGATTCCAGTTTGTGCTTTCATCCAGCTGGTATTTCGCATGTACTCTGCATATAAGTTAAATAAGTAGGGTCACTATATACAGGCTTGACGTACTTGTCTTCCAATTTTGAAACAGTCTGTTGTTCCATGTCTGGTTCTAACTGTTGCTTCTTGTCCTGATACAGGTTTCTCAGGAGGCAGGTAATGTGATTTGGTATTCATGTCTCTTTAAGAACATTCCACAGTTTGTTGTGATCCACACAGTCAAAGGCTTTAGTACTGTCAATGAAGCAGAAGTAGACTTTTTTTTTTTAAATTCCCTTACTTTTTCTATGATCCAACGGATATTGGCAATTTGATCTCTGGTTCCTCTGCCTTTTCTAAATTCAGTTTGTACATCTGGAAGTTCTTGGTTCATCTACTGCTAAGGCCTAGCTTGAAGGATTTTGAGCATCATCTTGCTGGCATGTGAAATGAGTGCAACTGTAAGGTAATTTGAACGTTCACATCACTAATTCACCTTTATTTTAAACGACCTGTCAAACATACCCTCCCACCCTTGTGAGGTCAAGCTCTGCACCTCTCAACAATACACTATGCTTTTTCCTACCACTGTTCTACCATACTTAACATTATGAGTCACACATAGCCCAGCTACTCAGTTAAAGGAGCTGGAGAAAGAACTGCACATGGATGGCTAAATAGTTTGGGAGACAGATTCCCTAATCTGTCTAGTACTAGTACTAGATTGAAGCTGAAGCTCCAGTACTCTGGCCACCTAATGTGAAGAGCTGAATAATTGGAAAAGACCCTGATATTGGGAAAGATTGAAGGCAAAAGAAGAGGGAAGGAGAGGATGAGATGGTTGAATGGTGTCACTGAGTCAATGGACATGAATTTGAGCAAACTATGGAGGATAGTGAAGGTCAGAGAGAAGCCTGGTGTGCTGCAGTCCATGGAGTCACAAAGAGTCGGACATGACTCAGCAACTGAATAACAAGTACTGAAAGAAAGAAAGTGTAACAAGAAGAATGGAGTTTTGGAAAGATATGAGAACAGAAAACTGGGGGTAGTCTGAGGCAAGCAGTTCCTTTCAGAAAGAGCCAGACTTCAAGAGTGGGGATGGACTAGTATATGGATGACAGACAGATGTGCAGAATCCAAGACAACCATTCTGAGAAACCTAGTTATACAGACAGTTCCAGGGATAGCTATTAACTGGTGGTAGAGTCCAGACATTCAAGTGAAACCAGATTTCCATCCTGGGAAAAGGAGGATGTATGAAAAGGGCAAGAAGAGACTCCCATTGCAGAAGAGCTGGTAAGTCACAAAGAGTAAGACCAGCAGGAATATAGTTACAGGATTGTTTCTGTAGAACAAGGCAGAAGCTTGTCAAAACTGAGTCACCCAATGAAAGCCTACCAGCAAGTAACCCAGTCTTGTGCCCCTGACACCCAAGGCTAGGAATATGTGTTTCAGAGCCTGAGAGGCAATCTACTATAGTAAATGATTCTGGACTTGAATTTTCTTCTCCTGCCACCATATTTATGATCCTGCACAAGTTGCTTAGCTTAACTTTTGTGAGCCTTGATTTCTTTATATATTTTTGTGTTAGTTGCAAATGGGTTGCCATTTGCTTCTCCAGGAGATCTTCTCGACCCAGGGATCGAGCTCAGGTCTTCTGCGTTCCAGGCAGATTTTTTATCATCTGAGATACCAGGGAACTTGGGAAAATAATGTTTTACAGATTTGGTATGATGATTAAATAAAGTGCCTGCTGTGGCACCTATCACTTAATAATAGGCCTGCTGCCCACTGTCAGAGCTGCTGAAACCACGCATGCCCAAGCAAAGGACTGACCTACTGGCTGAGGTGGGGCTAAGCCTGTAGGTGGCATCTAGCCAATCCAGACAGAGGATGGAGAAGAAAGAGCCCAGAAGCTAGAAGTCAGGCAAGACCAGATGCTGGGATGTTTCCCTTCCCCATTCTTCTCTCATTTCTACCAATCCTGAACATGACTCATTCTCAACGCAAGTCCGCATTTTCTGAGAATCCAACTCTGTTCTAAGGATGCCTTTTTTTTTTCAGTCCCTTTTGAACAAGCTTCTTGCTGTACAGTATTTGACCCTGTGTAGTGCTACAGTCCCAGTTTCGATCCCAGTTTCGACATTTCAATTAATCCCTAAGGTTGATGGTATTGCTGTTTGCAACCTTGCAACGACTTCCATTCAGGAGTTCTGCAAAGCTGGTTTGAGGTAGTGGGTCACTAGCCAAGTGAGTGAGCCCAGGAATCCAGCCCCATTGTTGTCCAGCATACCTCTGATGATGTCAAGTTGTTGCTGCATGAATATTTCATGGCAGTTATATGCTGTTGTGGAATGTGAGGACTGGGAATTTTCTAAATTCTCCAGACAAATTCCTGAGTAACATCAGGGGCCTACAATATGATGATTTATTGATTTTTAGATTTCTCTTATTCTTTAGTCAGATTTAGTCAGCTAAATTTCAAGCCTTTTTATGAATGAGCTGAGTTTCTTTTATCTCGGTTCCCTGAAAATTTAGCCCAAAGTTGCCTTCAGAACAAGTATTCAACCTGCCATTGTTGAATTAATTCAGTGACTGCATCTTGTTACCACTTTAATTTTTGTAATTATAGACAGTCATTTATTCCAGTTGTCTAGTTACACCTGACATAAAATGTGACATTTGCATGGTAAACAGGGAAGTAAAATACAAAAGAATTGGGTGTAATACTCTTTTTTTTTTAACAAGAAAAGAACTACAGACTATTTGTAGGAAATTTACATTATCTTGTTCTGTTTACAGACTGTATCTGTCTTCCAATAGATTTTCCACTTGTTCTAATGACTTGCTGAAATGGAAAAATACTCAACCTCCTTTACAAAGTAATAATTATGAGTACCCAACCACATCTCCCTGCTTCCAGATTATGTTTCTTCACTTTAATTTTAAAAGAATGTTCCTTTACTTTGGAAAATGATGGCAGGACTTTTATGGCTAATTACAGCTACAAATATATCACACTAATTACTCCAGACATGACACCACACACACACCCATCTGCTGAAAGGTGGCTGTAATGTTTTTATGTGTAGGACTCTAACTTATTTCATTTTGTCCCACTTATTGTTTCACCCTGTGCAAGGACTTTGAATTGAACTGCATTTTTTTCCAGTACTACTTCCCACCACGCACACATTCACGCAACATTTCCAATGCCATCACTCTAAGTCAAACTTCCACCATTTTATACCTGGGCTAACTTGATAGTCTTCCAGAGGCTATTTTGGTTTGGTCACTTTCCCTTTAAATATTCTGTGCATTGTTTCTGTGCTTGCAGCCATAAAACCCCTCCCCTCCCCTCAGCAGAAATAAAACTGCCTCTCCAGTATAATTCCAGCGTCCTGTCAAGACTTGTCCGCTGCTCCCCATCCCCCGGCCCCCTCATCCCCTGCAGCAACAGCCTTGGGCCGGGCTCGCTGTCCGCTCAGGCTGGCTGTGCTTTCCCACCTGTGTAGCTTTGTTTCTGCCACTCCCGCCTGCCACAGTCTCTTCCCACCTCTACCTAAATTTTATGTACACCTAAGGCCTGGGCCGAAAGTTTGCTCCATAAACCCTTTCCTGAAAAAAATTACCTAAAATCCCGCCCTTAACTCTATATCAGAAGCACATATTATTTATTACACGTGTATCTAGTAGTCAGCTATTTACTTTCTTATTTTGTGGTTGTCTACACACATCACTTTTACTAGATTGTATGCACTCTGTGGGCAAGGGCTGTGTCTGGCCCATCTTTGCATCCACATATTGTTTACTTTTCCTATAACACGTGCTCTGTAAAGATTTGTTCACTGGGTGAACATTCACCATCTATACGATATTTTCAGCACAATAATGGAGTACATCAATAGAGAAATCTATTGAGGGCATACAGATCAGGCCTCAAAGGTTCATGTAACTATGAACTACATGTTTGAGCGATTTCATAAATTATAATCTCTTAATAAAATGACAGATGCCTATATGAAAACACAAAGTGGAAAAGAAAATTTTTCTGCATTTACTTGGCATACTTGAACTAGAACAGTGGCTATTTCATGATGCTGAGTCCCTTGGTCGGGTACTTAATCTGTATCACATGTTATCAAGCGAGGGATTGAAGCCCAACTATTATTCATCCATACTTGTATGATCTCAGCTTAAACACTACAGAGGGAAAAACTTTCAGTGGTTGAGAAATAAAACTGCACACATTTTATGTTCTATTCTGTTTTTAAGTGACCTTAAAGGGGAAGCTTCCTGGATGAAAAGAAATCTTATTAATTTTATTAATGATGGCTCCTACTAGGAATGAGACAGATGTACAGTGTATTAAAACCTTCCATTTCTGGAAAATTTAAATTCTTTTTAGGGTATTTTTCTTTAGGAGCCCATTCAGACCTTATATCTTCCTGAGAAAAAAGTTGCAATTAGATCTTATATATAATATATATGACATTATATATATATATATATATATAAAAATATGTCATTTTCCTTAAAAAGTTGTTATTCTGTCTGTGCTCCCTAGTATTTTTTCCAGAGCATTCCTTAGCCGTGATCTTCCATTTTCTGGCTGACTTTCCTGATAGAGTATAACCACATTTAATCACATGCCCACACTCCTAGACTGGTGTTTGCTTGGTGAGCTCTGCCCAGTTCCTTCCCTGGCCTCTGTTCCCCCAGGAGCTGTGGGATCGCAGTGATTCACACCTCTTCCTCTTCTCCCCTCTTCCAGCACACACACACTTGGTGTCATCCCAGAATGCCAGAATCAGATGAGACTCATTTTATAGGGAAGCATTTAGACTGAGAGCCATATATGATTTCACTTAAGAAGAAAAAGAATGTCACCAGTGAGTGTCACCATCACCGCTCAGAGTAACTGTCCTGACCACAGAATAATGAAGCTGGAAAGGAAAGAGGCATAGACCATCTGATCCAGTGGTTTTCAAATTTAGATTTATAAAGTGAATCCAAGTGGGCTTGCTATTGCCTAAAGAAGGAGGGGAAAAGGACTCTGAATCCTGGCTGTAGCCTGTGGGCACACCCACGTAGCAGTCTTTAAACCGCTAACCTGAGCTAATGTCACAGTTTGCAGATAAGGAACCTGAGCCCAGAAGGTTTAAATGAGTCTCTCATGGTCACATAACTGGTGTGCAGAGATGATTCTAGATCCCAAGTTACTGAAGCTCAGCGTTCCTTCCCATAGCACCAGATAACGGATGAATTAAGAGCTCGTTTCTACTCACTGGACCAGCCCAGTTCATCCCTGTGCCCAGCCAAAGAGCAGTGTATGAGAACTAGTGTTTTCCCACTCCAAAATCATCCATCACTGAGGGATTTTCACAATTAACAGCAATCACCCCAAATAGCAGAGGGGAGTGTGGCGAACCACAAGGGACAGCACCATGGGCATGTTTAGCTGTCCCCCTGTTCCAGGAGGGGCTCTCTAGCTGAGTGGCCAAATACCCCACAACCGACCTGCCTGTTCAGTCCAGCCCAGAACAGCACAACGCATCCTGAGTGGGCTGCTCATCCCTTTGAGGGTGGTCTCTTCTCTTTTCCAGCAACAACGTGGGAAGCTAACCATAGGCATTAGAGGGCCTTGATGGTGGCCAATTAGAGCAGAGTCCCCACGGAGCTCCCATTACAGGCCCTCCACAGCAAGCCATCCTGTGATTCATGTAATCACCCTAATTGTTGGCCTCCTTTTTGAGTCTTGGCCACATGGGGAAAAGTTGAATGTTTTCCCTGAATGCATTCTTTCCAAACAACTGTGTGTCCTTAGTTGTGGAACATGATGTCATGAGTTCTGATGAGGGGTTGCCCTTGAGAAGCTGAAGATTGTCCCCAAAGGCCTAACGGAGCCCGTTCAGCCCATATCCCACAGCTGCATCCCTGTGGCCGCACATGTGCAGACAGTTCCTCTAAAATTAATACAACAAGCTGGTGGCTCTTTTGCTCTCTGATTAACAAAACAAGCTTGTGGCTCTTGCTGTTCCCCTTTTTACTCTATAGCTTTTGAGAGAACACTGGGAAGTAAAATCTTCCTTTTCCCTCATACTCTTCAGAGCTGGCATACAATAATTTTTGTTGTTGTTGTTTTTCTGGTCAGAAGTTACTGTTAAGTCAGACAAGTCCGGTTAGAAACTCGGTTTCCATCCAGAAAAAAAATAGTTGTTTGTTCTCCAGCCAGACCACTTGAGGGCAGTATAGCCTTAGAAGTGTGCTTTGACCAACTCATAGGCTGCCTAAGAAGGAAACGGACAACGTGGGTTTTATTATCGGAATTCAGGAAATAATCTGTAAACAATAAGAAACACTCCCTGGGAGTCACATCAAATTTTAAAATGAAGGAATAAATGTATAACTTTAAAAGTACTTACAGAATTTTCGTATACAATTGCTTGAGGCAGGCACAATATAAGCCACTCATCTGAGGGAGATTTAAAATTGGAGTGTTATTACAAAATTAAAGAAGAAGAAAGGACTAGGACAGCATAAAAACAAAACAAGCTAAACTAAAATATATTAACCTGGGAACAAAATCAGGGTATGTTTGCAGGT
Organism: Nanger dama; assembly: GCA_917880005.1. NCBI lineage: Eukaryota > Metazoa > Chordata > Mammalia > Artiodactyla > Bovidae > Nanger > Nanger dama. The sequence continues at coordinate 101,342,072 of CAKJTW010000001.1, forward strand.
CCTTGTGATCCTCTTGGAGGACACAGTTTTTCACAATGTCCTTTTTATAATGTCCTTATTATAACCATTTTTAAGCTGAGCAGAAATGCTGCTTCTCTGCCTTTCTTTGGTATTCTGGGAGTAAATCCAGGATGGGCAAGTGAAGATAAAGGAAGGAGGCTTACAAGGAAAGGAAGAAGACGAAGGAAGGCATAGTATTCTGTCCTTGGAGAATCACCGATTATGAATTCTGGGGAAGTGTCTGCGCTGACCCAAATCACAGGGGAGGCATACTGACTCCACTCATCTCCCCACGTCTCCCCCATAAATTGTTTGTGCATACCTTTTGGTAGTTTTCACAGGATGTTAATAGACAAGTTGCAGTTGCTGTTCGCGTCCTCTTTCCAATATCAGTGCGTAACAGAGCCCGCGGTTTGTCTCCCAAAGCCCATCTAGAAGGAATGCTGTGTCCCTTGCCCTGCTCTTCTTTATGGGCTACAGAAAGAACATGATAGTTCTTGAATACATGTCCAAGATTATTCAGAGACCAAATGTACTTTCAGCACAACTCTTTGAGACTGATGGTGAGGGAGCAAACCTCCAAAAATCTCCCTTAAGCATGGCTTAGGGGTAAGCTCAGCTTCTTTCTTAAGAGGGCTGAGGTGATAAGGTGTCAACTCCTTGGTTTTCCTCTCTTCATTTCAGTTTTTCCCCTTTGATCTCTTACAGACATCTTGCTCCATTAAATATTTTTCCTTTTCTCATCCCTCCCTTTTCTCGTCAACATTTTCCACTGCACTTGCAGGAAAAAAAAAAAAAAGTCCTTTCTCTGCCTTATTCCCTTTTCCCAGGTCCTTTCCTCTCTCCCTCCATTCATAGTAGATTTCTTGAGAAAGGTCTTCACAAGGCCCCTGCACCTTTGCCTCCCTTCCCTCTCTCCCTTGCATGATTGCCCCTCACCACTCTTCAGCAGTCATCCTTTAAAGCTCATCAGTAATCTGCTCACCGCCAGGTTGTCCACAGATGTGCTTTCAGCGCTTCTCCTCACTGCATCGTATCTCTGTTCCCGCAGTGAGGTATTAGCCAGAAACCCGTGCTTCTCCCTTTGAAACTTTCTCCCCAGGACTCAGGAGCGCAGGTCCCCCGTCTCCGCTGAGCCGGCTCCTTCTACTCTCCTCTTACACGCGGAGGTGCTTTAGTCCTCGGCACCCCGTCTATCTTCCTCTTTCAAGCTCATCTGATCCCACCGCTTTAACTACCAGCTCTTTGCCCTTGACTTCCCGGTATATATTTCTCTTCCAAGCTATGTGGCTCACGGGCTAATGGAATAGTTGTCATTTCACAAACAAAAATTTCCAAAACAAGGTTCATCTTTCCCGCACAGCTCCCCCATCTCCTTGTCACAAAATAGCTTCCCCTCCTTACCATTCCTCAAGCCTCAAGACAACATTTCAGTCATCTTCGACTCCTACCATGCCATTTCTAAACAGATTGGATGGGAGGAAAGGATGATGAACGTCTTTTTAGAGTCTCTTATATTCAGAGTAACTGCTCTACTTGATGCCTCATTTCATCACCTGGACTTTTGCAGTGATTGCCAAACTGGTGTCTCTGTCATTAATCTTTCTCTTCTCCATTACTATCAAACCAGTATTGGGACATTATCTATTTTACCAAACAGCTGTCTCCATACAAAAGAAATCGGTTGCATTAGTTGCTTCCAGAATAAACGGCAGGGGCACAAGGGTGGAAGGAAGGGAAATTTTACATTTATGTGCCATCTTGTTCCTTTAAAATTCTGTGCCCCATGGATAGATTAACTACTAAGAATATTGTTTAATAGATATACAAGGTCCTACTGTACAGCTCAGGGAACTATGCTCATTATTCTGTGATAAACCATAATGGGAAAGAATATAAAAAAGAATCTATATTTAGTATAACTGAATCACTTTGCTGTGTAGCAGAAATTAACACAACCTCATAATTCAACTATTTTGTTGTTATTGTTTAATCACTAAGTCACGTCTGATTCTTTGCAACCCCATGGACTGTAGCCTGCTGGGCTCCTCTGTCTCTGGGATTTTCCAGGCAAGAATACTGGAGTGGGTTGCCATTCCCTTCTCCAGGGGATCTTCCCAACCTAGGGATCAAACCCACATCTGCTACACTACAGGTGGATTCTTTCCTGCTATGCCATGGATGAAACAAAAAAAATTTTTGGCTGCACTTCCCGGCATGTATAACTTCAACTATACTTCAATTAAAAAAAAAGAATACTGTTAAGTTAAACATTGTGTTACCTATTAAATTAAACAAATGAAACATCCTTTTTAGCTACTCTTATCAAAATCCTACATATATTGCTTTCAGGACAAAAATCAAACTTCATCCTATTGTTTGGAGCTCTCTGAGGTATGGTCACAGCCCACCCTTGTAGCCTTTTTTCTAATCTGCTCCATCTCACACTCCCACAGGCCAGGCACATGCCATCGCTCTGGATTCTGAGGTGTCCCTGCCTTTGTTTAAACCTTTCCCTCTACCTGAGGTGCTTTTCTTCATACCAGATGCAGTCCTATCTTCCTTCCAGCTTCACCTTAGATGGCATCATTTCCAAAGTGCTTTCTTAGATCCCAGCATTTAGAAGGACTCCTTCCTGTCTTCAGGTTTCCTATTAAGGACTTGCTGATTCTATCAAAGTCAGCCTGGTTTTGAAATTACCTGTGCACATGATTGTTTTTATGCTGTTCAATGCTTTTCACACGGTGGGTTCTCCGAGAATGTTTTCTGAATGATATTGGTCCTTAGTACACCAAGAAATCCAAAATTAGCATCGTTTGGATATGAGACCCAGTGGCATCTTCGTGTCATCACGGGTGCTGGCACTGTCATTAAGAAGTGCACAGCTTGGTGGGTCCCCTTTAAGTCAGTCCTTCTCTAATTGTGGCCCTAGACCACCTGCTACAGGAATACATGGAGTCCTTGCTAAAGTGCAGATTTCTGGGGTCCAGTTGAAATGTGATGGTTTAGAATCTCTAGGGGTAGGACTGGGCAATCTGATAAAAACCAGTATCCCAGAGTGATCCTCATGTACAGACACTTAGGTCTGACAGCTTCTGCTCTAATAGGATAGAGCAGGAGTGGGCTTTAGGGGAAGGTTTTTAGAGGAGAGCATCCCTGCGATTTCTTCCCAGAGATGTTCAAGCTGCTCCTGCTTGTCTGCTCAACATTCCTTGGCGTCTGCAGTCCTTCAACCCTGCTTCATGCGCCTGGCTATGCCTCGTGCTCCTGGAACGGGACTCGCCCTCTGTCTCTCCTTTCAGGAGCCTGACAGCAGAGCTGTTAAGCTGATTCCCTGCAGTATCTGGTGCTGGCACCTCTCAACTGGAGAGGGGTGCCTCAGGTTTCAACAATAATCTCGCCTTTTTCCCATCTTCTCTTCTTTCCTGTAACCGCGGTGAGCAGGTGATTATCTCTGTATTGTAGACATGAGAATTCTGAGGCAGGAAAATGTTGAGACCTGCTTAAGCCTCTGACATATTAATAAAGTTAATGTCAAAGCCTAGTCATCCAACCTGGCATCCCTAGAGACCATTTTGTCAATCAGTAAGTCAATCAATTCATCAACAAGTATTTACTGAATGTGGATTAGGCCTCCAGAAGTGTCTTGTTTTAACATCTGCTGGCTGGGCTGGACCCTGTGCAGAGCTTGGTTCAGTGACCTTACATTCTCCCTGACCTAGGATCTAATTCTGTACTGCGCCATCCACAGTTGCCTGCCGTTATGATTATGTCAGATTGCTCAGCTCATTTCTCATGCACACCGCCATTTACTACATAATTCTGTAGCCCTTCATGAAGTTAAGAGCAACAGAAGTAGGCCAGCTCCTCCAATGTGACCAATTCTTCAGCAATCTTAATTTGATGTTGTTCATCTGAAAATGCTGAGTTTTCCTTGGACTTCCATAGAACTAAAATGAGCAACTCAACAAACGAGTGTATGACTCCATGAAAGAAAGTTGTTTTTTTTCTTCTAGCCTGCCATTGTACGTTACACTCAAAAATTCCCACTCAGAGGGCAGGGTGGGACAAAATGAGAGAGTGGCACTCACACTTATCCACTACCACGTGTCAGACAGACAGCATGGGGAGCGCTGAGCTCGGTGCTCTGTGGCGACCTACAGGGGCCGGGGGGCGGGGTGGTGGGAGGCTCCAGAGGAAGGGGGTGTACGTCCAGTTGTTGCTCATTCACCCTGTTGCACAGCAGAAACTAATAGTGAAGTGAAGTGAAGTTGCTCAGTCGTGTCCGACTCTTTGCAACCCCATGGACTGTAGCCCACCAGGCTCCTCCACCCGTGGGGTTCTCCAAGCAATAATACTGGAGTGGGTTGCCATTTCCTTCTCCAGGGGATCTTCCTGACCCAGGGATCAAACCCAGGTCTCCCACATTGGGGGCAGATGCTTTAACCTCTGAGCCACTAGGGAACTAATACAACATTGTAAAGCAATTATACTCCAATTAAAAAAAAATTTAAAAACCCAACTCAGCATCAGTGACCTTCATTTTGACAATTTGAAATCCTTTTTACATGCTAAGGTTTATTTTTAAATTCACCCCAACCCTGTACCCCTTTCCCATATCAACAGGCAGACAGAATGTTCTTGTGCTATAGGCCACATTTACTGACACTTATATTTTCCTTTATTTTCTAACAATCACATGGAGACTATAGCCATAAATGTGCAGCACAGTTTGCCACTTTCCACCAGCTTAGCTTTTTATGAATCGAAGATAGCAAAGTAAGTTCGATGTATCTAAAAATGTGAGCTTGGGAATAGTTTATCCTGTATTCTTGTTTGAATTCTCCCTCTATTTAAGATGTATCCATGGAATTGAAGTGTTGATGTAATAGTTAGTTCTCTCCCTCTTGCCTGCAGGTCAGTTGTAATAAATCTAGGATGTGATGAAAAAAATAAATAAATAAAATAAAAATGTCAACTCAAATGGGAAGTGCCGAGAATGTCTTATAGGTTATCACACATTCTGCAAGGTCACTCAGAGTGTTGAAAATCAGATTTCAACAATAATACCTGTTGGGAGATAGTATCTGAACAAAGTCACCAAGGATAAGATCTGAAAAAACGATGGCCTTTTATCTTTCTTAGATCTGATGTGTTTTTAAAAGTAGCTCAGAAACTTGACTTTGATCTCAGCTGGCATTGATTGTATCAAAGGTGTGTAAGGGAAACACTGCTGGCCTGTCCCAGGTTTGAGAGGACATAGCAGGCACATGTGACCCCTTCTACTGCCTTCAGTATATGAGTGGGCCAGGAGGTTAGAACTGGGCTGAGCCACCGTGGGCAGCAGAGACCAGTCCCTTACTGAGAGGGATTTTGGCCAGCAACTCTATCTCCACATCGTTCCACACGCTGTTTCAGGCTGACTGTTGTACACACTCTTTCTTTTTCCATCTCATCTAGCCATTAAATGAATGCCCTGGCTGGATCAGAGGAACCAGGAAACACAGTGTTACTCAGCATGCTGTTGACATTTCCCCTAAAGCTTCCAACAACTTCCCCTACCAGCATCTCTGAAAGGGCCAAAAACTCCAGTGGGGTGCTGGTAACCCACATGTGTGCTGCACTGCGTGCTGTGTCTCACGCGGCAAAACCACCGCAGTTTTGCTGAGTTATGCCAAGACCAAGTCTTTTTGGATATCTCATTATCCTTATCATTGTTCTAGGTGAAATTACACATAAATAATCTCTAATGAGTTAATTATTGATATCCAAATGGATGAGTGTAAAAGTTAATGGACTGGATCAAGTTCACAGAACAAGTTAATAAAGGTAGAACAGATGGAGAACTAAGGTCTAGGTCCTTCTTCTAGAACTATGATAAAATTCCCTTTCTCTCAGAACACAGACAAACCCACTCAAAAAACATCAAGGAAAAGAAATCAAATAATATGCTTTTCACTCTTTAGAATTTCACTTTGATTCAAAGATAATGTGGTCTTAGTTATTTCTAGTTTGACTTTTATTCAGATTATTCAGATGTCCAATATGTACCAGAATAATTGCTTTTAGACTGTTAATACTGATGCATCTAAGAACAGACAAAGAATTAGATGGCTGTTTAAATACACTAGCAGTGCTATTGCTATGTTCCATTTTAATTTTTAAATAGTTATTTTTATAGTCACTTATTGCATCTCTAGGTGTTTTCCTATTTTCTATATTTATAAAAACATATAAGGACTATATTATCATCATAACTCTACAGAGAAGGAAAGTGGCATAGGAAAGTTATGTAACATGGAAAATAACTATCTCAGTGCCTGACGTGTGACAGTTTCTCAATATATGTTAGCTAAAATTATCATTATTTTCCCCAATTTCATACAAGCTACTAAATGGGGGAATTTGAGTTCAAACACAAATAAAACAGAATGCATTTGGTGCTATGCAAACATAGCCTTGATTTGCAAACTCAATTTTATGAGCAAAAAGCTATTTTCATCCTGTTTATTTGAACAACTAGGGCAAATATTGTATAAATTTTATTTGTCTGTCAATATCTCTAACATTAATTTAGATACATGTGCACCCGTGTCTTATTATTTTTTCTGTTTTGGTTTTGTGTTTAGCTTTTCATATTGTACACTGTCACGTTTTTAAGAGTACTTTTAGGCCAAATAGGAAGCTCATTCTCCCTGGAGATGGGAGGAAGGTGTTAATGGAGAGGCACAGAAGTGAAATGAAACAACCGTGTTGGAGGGAAGAGCAGGGAACTTCCTAAAAGCCAAGGCTCCTAGCACAGCCTTATACAGCAGGTTGGCTGACACCTCTTTCTAAAAATAGGAATTGCTTGGACTCTACAAGGTGGGACATTTGGATTCTGTTTTATTTCTAACTGACGCTTTAGAGAGTGCATCCAGTATTTCTCTTAGGAAAGCTCCAAGGATTGTTTATTTATAAGTTATTCTGAAGAAAATCTATAAGAATTCGGACTTCTATTTGTAAATTAATAAATGACTGTACTTTTCATTTTGGCAGAAGGAAGGGATTCAAGTAACATTAAAATGAAGAGCTCTAGATCCAGACCCCCAGCCCTTTTCCCTGGAAGCACAGATGTCAGAGCTACAAGAACCTCCCTCTTGGCTCTGCTCAGGCGCCCTTCTCTGCAAGAGGCAGTGGCTGAGGAGCTTCAAAAGGCAATGTACACCTCCCTCTTCTTCTTTCTCTTCTCTCGGTTATTCTTCCTCCTAAAGTTTAGTAACTTCAGTGTTAAAGGTCTCTAGATTTTCACGGAAGGCTCAACTTTGATTAAAGTTCCTCTCAACTGGTTCACCATGATTAAAGGTTACTCAACTGGTATGGATGATGAGCAGCAAGTCTCATAGTTTGCCTTTATTGATTAAAAAAAAAATGAATAAGGGCTTCCTTGGTTGTTCAGTGGTAAAGAATCTGCCTGTCTATGCAGGAGACACAGGTTCAAACCCCAGTCCAGGAAGACCCCACATGTCGTGGGCAGCTAACTCCATGCACCACAACTACTGGGCCTGTGCTCTAGAGCCTGGGAACGACAGCTACTAACCCTCACGCCCTATCGCCCACGCTCCACAGCAGGAGGAGCTACCACACTGAGAAGCCCCTGCTGCAACAAAGAGCAGCCCCTGCTTGCCGCAGCCGGAGAAAAGCCTGCACAGCAACGAGGACCCAGCACAGCCAATATGTAAATAAATTTTAAAAGTTGTTTTTAAAAAATGAATAAGGTGGTCACATGAAGCAGAGTCACTGAATTAGGTCATAATGAGGCTTTGGAATGTATTTGAATTCCTGAAACGGGTGATCTTACCTACAGAATTTTATGTTTACACACGAGGCAGCTGATTTGGAAAGGCATCTTAGCCTAGTCTGGGCTGAGTCTCAAGCTGTTAGCCTGGTGCTTTTGCCGAAAGACTGAATACACTTAAAAGCATCAGGCCCTGGGTCATGATTATGCTTGTGAGACCCTGTGCCCAACCTGGGGAGGGAGACTGTCAACTTCTGGGGGGCTGAACAGCATGTGCAGAGAGTTTTGGAGTGCAGTGGGGAAGAGCTAAGGCTCTGGCAAGATTAAGACTGAGAGTCAGGACCTCAAACTGTGACTCAAATTGGCCTATGACTCTGAACTTGTTTGCACCATTCTCTAATTGTTTCATGTGCAATCATATCTCCCTAGCAAGCCTGAAAGAATCTGAAGACAGAGAGCATGCTATTTTGATTTCCCAAAAGAATTTGTCAGAGTCATGGGCTCACCTTGTGGACTGACTGACAACTCCTGGTAGCAGTGACTTCAGCTGCAAATAAAGAAAAAGTGTTTATGTTCCAAGTAACAAGGAGTGTGTCACGTGGCCATGCCTCTGGGGTGCTGTGCTGATCACTAAGATAGAAACACCAGACGAGGCAGAAGGAAGTCAGATGCACTCAGGGCTGGGGAATCTTGTGGTGGAGACAGAAGAAACAAGGGGGTTGGATTAAGGCTCAGGGACTTGGTGGAGGAGAGCAAACTTGTGTTCAGGCCTGGGCAGCAGTATTAGCAGCAGTCTCGGAGAGCAAGCCTTGAGGCCACAGAAGTCCTCTTTCCATCAGTAGACAAACCCAAATTCACTCATTCATATATTCCTTAATTCTGATGTTAAGTATGGCATGGCTCAGTGCTCTGGACATAAAAATGTCTATATGAATGGTCTTGGCTTCCAGGGGTGGTATGAACCAGCAAACAGATCATTATGATATCACGCTTCCAGCTGTATGACAGCATGATCTAATGGAAAGGGTTTTGCAAAAGAGGGAAGGGTCCTAGCTTTGGATCTAGGCTTTGACACCTGTTATGGGTTGTGTGACTTGGATTTTTGAGCCTGTTTCTTCATCTGTAAATCTGGAAAAAAGTACTATCTCTTAAAATTGTTGAAAGGAGAAATATGTATAAATAGTCCCTGCCACAGTGCATACGATAGAGTCTCAAAAAATGTTTGATCTCGTGCTCTATAAGAGTAGTATATACAATGTGGTGGGTGCTTAGAGGCAAGAACCAATAGCTGCCCAAGAAAGAGGGGGAGGCTCTACCTAGAATTAACATTTTTTGCTTAATCTTGAAAAAATAAGTAAGAGCCTTGTTCAGTCCCTTATTTGGCACATGACTGGAGAGCACGATTATGAATCAAGGATTGTATCAGAAGCTAGGGACACAATGATGAACAAAACAGATGTGACCCTAGCTAGACCTCTCTCTGCCACAGGGAGGGGCAGGCCAAAGCCAAACAAATAGACTCACTAAGGATAAACAGAGGGGCTGAGATGGGGGAACTGTGACTTTCAAATGTATTCAGGGTCAAATGTATTCAGGCCAAAAGGCAAGAGTGCTAGGCTAACGTAGCTTGGGACTCAGTCCAGCCCAGGCTAAGATGTCTTTCCAAATCAGCTGCCTTGTGTACACATAAAATTATGCAGGTAAGGTCACTGATTCCATGGCTTCAAATTCTATTCCCAAAGCCATTTCTGGCCTCATTCAGTGACTCCTTTTGGTGTGACCACCTTATTTATTTACTTTTAATCAAGGAAGGGAAATGCAAGACCTGCTGCTCGTAATCTATAACAGGTGAGTGATCATCTAGAGAAATTTTAATCAAAGTTGAACCTTCTGTCAAGGTTTGGAAACCCTTACGACTGAAGTGATTAGACTTTGGGAGAGAGAATTAAAGAAGAGGAGAGAGGAGTGAGAATGGAGAGAGAGAAAGAGAAAGAAGCACGCTGCTGTTGAGGCTCCTCAGCCATTGACCTTTGCAGGGGACTCTGAAGGGCGCTTGGGTTGAGCCCGATTGGAGGCTCCTGGCGGCGCTAACGACTGTGCTTCCAGGGAAAGGGGCTGGGGGGGATGTCAGATCTGGTATTAGCCAACGACCAAAGGATGGGAAGGTGTTAGCCATACAAAGAGAGAAGGGAAGAAATAGCACGTACATGTTTTCTAGGCAGAAATAGCATGTACAGTTGTCATGAAGCAGAAAAGAGCTTGGCTGAGCAAGGACAGAATAGAGGAACAAAAAAGAAGGTAAAGACAGCATTTAATGAAGTTCAACAAAAGCAGATTCATGGGAATTCACTCGAGTTAGTAGCATGTGCAGAGGTGTAGAGTCCCACAAGAGCCTAGCATGTTCTGAGTATTGGGAGAACTTCACTGTGGCCACACTCTAGGCTGCAGGAAGGGGTGGAGTGAGGCAGAACTGTGGCAAGAGATGGGGCCACGGGATGGGGATCCGCCTGTGGCATCTGTGGGGACCTTGCTTGCATGGTAAGTGAAGACTTAGATTGGACTTGCTATTTGCTCTTAGGTTTGGAACGCTAGCCTGTCTCAGAAGCTCCTGCCCACCTTCCAAGCCTGTCTCTAAGCCCCTCACTTACAGAGCTTTCTTCACTGCCCTCCAGTTTTTGGGCCTCCCAGGTGGCGCTAGTGATAAAGAACTTGCCTGCCAATGCAGGAGACAATAGAGATGCAGGTTCGATCCCTGGGTCTGGAAGATCCCCTGGAGGAGGGCATGGCAACCCACTCCAGTACTCTTGCCCAGAGAATCCCATGGACAGAGGGAGCCTGGTGGACTACAGTCCATGGGGTCGCACAGAGTCGGACACGACTTAGCACGCACACACTCCAGTTTTTGTATCCTGACTCCTCTTCATAGTTGCAGCTTCTCTCGCTACTCAGCTCTGAGGCATCTTCTGGTGGTTTATTTAGAGGCTGTACTCTGGCTCTGATCATAGAGAAAGTATCTTCTACTCTGGACCCTGGGCAGGTAGTCAGGCAAAGCTAGGCTTATTTTATTAAGGTAACTACTAAAACCAAGTAGAGTAGATCTGAGAATTAATGGGAAGTCAATGTTAGTCCTTGAATAGTAAAGCACCTTGAGAGAAATATTAATCCTTTGACACTGATTTGCAGAATTAAAGAAGGAAGAAGCTGAAGGCAGGAAGCGAAGTGTGTAGCGTGTAGGGATGGGGTGGGGTGGGGTGTGGCTGTGGGGGTGGGTGTTCTTTTAAAAGGAAAAAGCCCTTTACAAGGTAGAAATGAAATAGGAAACACAATAGAGTGTGTGCAGTTGGCCATTGTAAAGAAACATAATTTTAGGGGATTTAAATTTACTTGGAAACTTTTTACTTTAGACAAATTTACTTCATTTTATGAGGTCTCTTGATGTCGGTTGGTTTAAAATTCAGAGGAAAAACGTAGTCCATTGGATCAGATCATCAAGTGCAGCTTGTTAACATGTCCGCATGAAATTCTGCTATCTTCAAACAACTTTCCACTCAACTCTTGGACCCATCCACTTGCTGAATAGTTGTGTGTAAGCCAGCAACCCCCCTCCCTCCTCCATTTACTCCTCAAGCACAGTTCTCTTAGCAGACAGATTTCTTGGCCTATGCTCCTGTGACAAAGATTTCATCCTATACATAACCCACAGCCTCCTAAGGTGTTCTTAGATGTCTGTTGGGAACCTCTTTAACTCCTTCCAGGGTCTTTTCTTCCTCTCCACACTTCTTTCTCCTCCCCACATTTTTCCTCCATACATATACACACACACACACACACACACACACACAACACACACACACACAACACACACACACACACACACACACACACACACACACATATGGGCTTCCCTGGTGGCTCAGATGGTAAAGCATCTGCCTGCAATGCGGGAGACCTGGGTTCGATCCCTCGGTCAGGAAGATCCCCTGGAGAAGGAAATGGCAACCCACTCCAGTACTCTTGCCTGGAAAATTCCATGGACAGAGGAGCCTTGTAGGCTACAGTCCATGGGGTTGCAAACAGTCGGACATGACTGAGCAACTTCACTTCACTTCTTCATACGTATATATATATATATATATATATGCTTTTTGCATTTGAAATATTATTCTGAATTTTCTAAATTGTAAAGGATTCTCAAATGAATGTTTGTCTTCAACGGGTTGAGAATACATTCTATTAGCAAGTTTGATTCCTGAACTGACAGTGAGGGAGGGATGGTATGAGTTCATGCTTTACCTACTCTTACCCAGCAAGTTGGGAGAGATGCAGTCTAAAGCCTGACTGGCTGATCTCCAGTCCTGTGCACTGTCCCTGATCTAATAAATGCTCCCTTTTATTGCTGTTGAACATTTAGTTCTTTTGGAGGTCTCTGGGTCAGTTACTGCCACCATATTAGGCAACCTTCTGACAAATTGTTTTATACCTACAAAGAATCTAAATGTGTCATCCTCAGACCACTGGGCTCTGCTGGTGATGTTTTAACTACTCAGGGGATGAAGCAGATAGCCAAAAATATACCAATTTTAACAGAAGACACTTATATCAGCGACAGCTGGAGCACCACAAAATCTATAAACACACTTGTTACTCATCTGCTGTGCCGGTTGGGCAAGCAAGGTATGTGGCCCACTTGAACATCTTGTCATGGAGAGGTTTCCTAGGAGGGCCTCCCGGACAGAACCTGAGATGAGAAGAATCACATGAGCTTGGCATTCAGAGCATTAAAGTGTGTTTTTGGTTTAGTCCTGATATGAAAGAGGAGACCTGTCACCTAAAGGAATGTAGAGAGCTGAGGGATGGAATGACAATGGACTGGATGCATAAGTATTAGCACTTGTTGATTCAACATGTGAACTGGGGTATCATAAAAGTCTGAGCACTGATTGATTGCCAAAGTTTTCTTTAAAACTGTTCAAGAGGTTCTGCACCCAGCAGCTCATCAGCTAGAGGGAAAAAAAAAAAAGCAGAGTGTTTTGTAAGAAGCAAGAGCTAATTACAGTGCTAATTTAGCTCATATGACAGTAAGCTTGGCAGGAAATGGCATGTAATTAACATGAATGTATTGGAAATCTGAAGTTCAAAATGCCAGGCATTGTAGAGCAAGATGTCCTTTGTTTATGGCTTTTGGTTATTTAGTTAATTTAATTTTGTCTTTTGTTTATCCAAATGCCTGCCCATACAAGAATGAGATTATCCTGATGGGAGATGTGATAAACCTAGATCTTATGATTAAATTGTCTGGAATTTCTAACCAAATAACCATAGATCCCTGTATCATAAGTAATTTATATTGATTGTTTTATCACTAACTAATAAAAATACACACAAACAAATGTATTCTCATGATGTATTCAATCTATTCTTCTAGATTTCTTGAGGGTACAAGCAATACTTTTACTTCCAATGCAATTCTCCATAGGATCTACTTGCTGTGAACACTCAGCTGTGCTGTCTCATGATCTAAATGCCCGTAATTGTTTTACCTATTGTTGCAGGATGATTCCAGCCTTTAGCTCTCATCTGTAAAGTTCTTTAAATGAGTCTTCGTAATGAGTCAAAGTCCTTTTTTTGTTTGTTTGTTTTTAAAGACAGAAATCAGACCACATCCTAAGTTAGGTACTTGAAGGGAAATAGCTATCTCAACTTGAACTCTGCGTTGAGCTCCAAGTGCGGTGTATATACTGATAACAGCAACTATTAGTACTGTTTACTACCTGTTGTATACCTATCGCTGTGAGGAACACTTTAGATAGATGATGTCAGTCATTCCTCTTGATAACCCCACGGGTTAGGCATATCGTTCTCTTTTCACAGATGAGAAAACCGCTGATGTATACAGTTAGGAAGTGAAGGAGGAGTTATTTAGATGCAGACTTGTGTGATTCTGTCAGCCCTGTTTTGAGAGTGGCTGTGCGACGTGTTGTGTAACTTTTGACCCTGGAGCCAGACTGCCTGGGTTTAAATCTTTCCTCTCTCGTTTGCTATCTGATAACAGTGGCACCTGGGCCAAGTGACTTATTCTCTCGGTACTCCACTTTTCTCATTTGTAATGTGGAGACAGGGGTAGTATCTATCTTTCAGTGCTGTTCTGAGGATTAAATGAATTTGTATACAAAGAGCTCTTACAAGAGGTTTGAAACCTAGAAACATATAATATAGGCTATTGGCATTACTCTACCCACTAGGCAAGGTGTCTTTCTCATACCCTGAATTCATAAGTCCCAAACAAATCCATCATCTTAGTTTCCCTAACTTGCTTTCTTCACTTGACTGATGGCATTGTCATCCAGCAAGGTTTTCCAAATTGGAAAACTTTATATTCAACTATTGTCTCATTGTTGACATAAATAAGTCCCTAATTTCTGTCAAATTCATAAGAATATTATAAACGTATCCTGTCGTCCCCACCCCTACAAGAGTCACTGCCTCATCATGCATTGTCTGAACCTGTGCTGACTATTGAACACAGGAATTATGGCTAGTTTGAATTGGGATGCACTATAAGTAAGTATAAAATGGGCTTCCCAAGTGGCTCAGCAGGTAAAGAATCCACTTGCAGTGCAGGAGACACAGGAGACATGGGTTCGATCCCTGCGGGGGAAGATACCCTGGAGGAGGGGATGGCAGCCCACTCCAGTATTCTTGCCTGGAGAATCTGATGGATGGAGGAGCCTGGAGGGCTACAGTCCATAGGGTCGCAAGAGTCCGAGCCGACTGACGTGACAGAGCATGCCTTCATGCATGAATATAAAATACACAGCAGGGTACAAAAACAGAATGAAAAGCAAATGCAAACGACCTCATTAATAATTTTTACATTGATTACATGTTGAAAGGATATTGATATATATTGGAGTAAATATATATATATTACAACATTTCACTTTCTTTTAATGTTTTAGCATGGACACTAGAAAATTTAAAGTTATATATGTGACATGTGGCCTATGTCTGTGTTTCATATATTTCTATTGGCCAGTACGAGCCTGAACTTTTCCAAATGCCTTCTTATTTTCTCTCCATATAATAATCTCTTAGTTTATCTCTTTATCATCTGTTTACCTATTGTTAAAAGGTAAACTCAGGTATATTGAAAATTTCAAGAGTCTATCTGAGCCTTTGCGGATTCCAGCTGGGAGGCGCCACACCTGAAGTGGTTAGCAGCACTGCCTCCAACAGGAGATGCAGAAAGACAAGTGGAAAAGGCGCAGAAGCAAAGGAGATTATCCGTGGGCTGTGACTCCAGCCTCCTTGGGTGTTCGTGATTGCTTGTCCCTAGCATTCTGATTTTGTGACCTTTAGACTCAGGCTATGGCTTGCTCATGTTGGCAGCCGCAGCACTGGAGCCACCTCTGTCTAACGGCCTCCTTGTTCAATTAGCTTAACCCTATCTATTTGGCCACCTGATGCGAAGAGCCGCCTCGCTAGAAAAGACCCTGATGCTGGGAAAGATTGAAGGCAGGAGGAGGAGGGGACGACAGAGGACCAGATGGTTGGATGGCACCACTGACTCAATGGACACAAGTTTGAGCAAGCTCTGGGAGTTGGTGATGGACAGGGAAGGCTGGTGTGCTGCAGTCCATGGGGTCGCAAAGAGTCGGACATGACTGAGTGACTGAATGACGAGGATTCCTCTATTTGTATATCTGATCTTGCTGTTTTCTGTCTTACCTGTCTTCATTCCCTTGTCCACACTGGTACTAAAGATATCTTTTAAAATACAAATCTGATGCAGTCTTTTTTGTAATGGAAAGCCTTCGCTAGCTTCTGTCATTTGCAATGTAAAGTACAAACTCCACCTGAGGAATACATGAATCTTTCATTCTCTCTCCACCCATCCAGCCTAAGGCTTGGATCTGAGTGACTTCACTTCACACTTTCTCAATACTGAGCTGTGATTTGGTTCTCAAGTCATTTCACACTCTTTTTTTTGCCTTTGCATATATTTTTGTTTTTGTTTTGAATATTCTTCCCCCTTCTGATCTTTTGGGTAAAGTTTTATTTATTTTCTACAATCCAATTAAGACATCACCTCCTCCAGGGAGGCTTTCCAACATTGTTCATCTCTCCCTCTTTTGCATTACTTCTGTTATTTACACATACTTTTATTATTGCTTTGCCATGTGTATAACTTGTTTTTCTGTCTGTTATCCCTACTTGAGTGTATAGAATCCTCTATATCTTACTCATTTCTATACTGACACTGAACACAGCAATTGAATAGACAAAACAATACCTTCTCTCAGTGAGATATACTGTCTTACAGTAAAAATAAATATAATATTAAGCATAAGATATGCCCTAAGAGAGAGAGAAATGAATGTCTATCCCGTGGGTAAGAGAAGAAATCAATTAAATTCTAATTGAAATTTAAAAGAAGGTATATTGAGGTAGGGAAAGTTTGACTGACAGACTGACCAAAAGTGGCCTGATTTTGTAAATTTTGCACAGTCCAGGGCCTGACCATCAATTATCCAAATTCTAAAAACAGTTCTTATCATTGTTCAAGCAGTAATGCACTCTGGGGATACTGACTCACGTTCCTAAAAGACCAAGAAGACCGAGGGTAAGCTAGAATTCTGATTTCTTCCTTTCAGTTTAGTTCAGTTCAGTTCACTTCAGTCGCTCAGTCGTGTCTGACTCTTTGCGACCCCATGAATTGCAGCACGTCAGGCCTCCCTGTTCATCACCATCTCCCGGAGTTCACTCAGACTCACGTCCATCGAGTCCGTGATGCCATCCAGCCATCTCATCCTCTGTTTTCCCCTTCTCCTCCTGCCCCCAATCTCTCCCAGCATCAGCATCAGAGAGAGGTTAAAGCACATTGACAAGAAGCCTGGATACTTGCTTCTCCTGGCCAGTGCTGTATCTTCCCTTAGAAACCACATTATTATGACAAAATGGCTTTGTGTGTGGAATCAGAACGAAGAGTTGAAGGACTCGACTGTGGGCACCTGCTGCACTCACATCCACAGTCCGATGCACCTGGTGTTGGAGGATCAAGGCCTCCATCTGGGCACCTTCTCCTCTGGGCAGTGCTTTTATGGGCACTGTTTACCTCCTACCCTTTCTAACTTCTGCAGCTGGACATCCTATTCAGAAAGACATTTTTCTTTCTTTTGGTATGGTAATCCTTTCCATTAGGCTGCCTTGGTCCGTTTCAGTCCATTTATCTAAAGTAACTCTGAAAATTCCTGTTCTCATCTGTTGCTGCTGATTTTATTTATTTTTTTTTTTTACAATACTGTATTGGTTTTGCCATACATTGACATGAATCAGCCACAGGTGTACACGAGCTCCCAATCCTGAAACCCCTCCCACCTCCCACCCCATATCATCTCTCTGGATCATCCCCGTGCACCAGCCCCAAGCATCCTGTATCCTGTATCGAACATAGACTGGCGCTTCGTTTCTTACATGATAGTATACATGTTTCAATGCTGCTGATTTTAGAGTTCTCTCTCAGAGGCAACCCCCTTTCCCTTATTCCTAGGATCTTAGATGTCCCAGATTCCTGCCAGGATGCATTTCACTTTGGGGGAAGAGGGAAAGAATTCAGGAAGAAGAGGAAAACTTCCTGAAGGAGACAGTAATGGGATTCTGAGAGAAGGTTGGGTGGGGGTGTTGACACGACACTGTGAAAGTACACAGTTCTGCTTCTTAGATTTCAGAGTCATCTAGGATTTGGTCAACTGATGACGCTTGCTGAACACATTTTTCCTTAAGTATATATCAGCTAATTGGGTGGAATGACATGGTCTGGAACTTGGCCCTATATATAGAGAGATTTTTAATACTCACATCTCACTGGCTTGATCATATTCTAAACTTTGCTGCCTTGTGCTGTTCAGAAGTATGCATTTAGCAGGTGAAGCATTTGCTATTTGCACTGTTCTGACTGCTAAGCAACAAATGACATTTTAAAAGAGTATTTCCTTTTGGTGAAACAACAAAATATAATTATGCTATTTTGTATATTTTAGATATTATATTGGAGATGAAAAAAATTACTCAAGAAAACTATAGCAATTAAAACTCTTGCTTCTTAGTAGCCAGAGGATTTTAATAAGCAAAAGTGTAAATAAGCAAACAAGCTTATATATCTATGAGTTGCTGTTCTCTTTTAAACATCTTAATGTTTTAGTTCTGGCTTCAAAATGTACGTCTTGCAGAAGAGAGCGGCTTGGGAACTGGAGTCAGGGTCCTTAAGGTTTGCATTAGTCTTTGCTGTGCCACAGGCTGTGCAGCCTTGACTAGGGATTTAACCTCTCTGGTCTCAGTTATTCTCTGTGGATAAAGGAGAGGACGGGCTGTGTCACATTTTCTTCAGTCTCTTACTACTCCAGGAGTCTGTGAAGTACTATTCCAATGGGCAAAATTCTGATATTTTTAACTTTATGTTCTTCCCTTCCTTTCTCCCTCTTTTCTTCCTTCATTTCTTTCCTTCTAACTTGTAGCAGAGGATGAAGAAGACAGATTCTGGTTGAAATGATAAGTTCAGTGAGATGCTGGCTACTTCCTGACAGTGTGATCCTGGGCAAACCACTTAACCTCTCAGAGACTTAATTTCTTCTTCTGCAAAATAGACTTAATAGTCCTTGCCTCTCAGGGTTGTTGTGAGGGTTAGACATAGTGTGTATATGGCAAAAATGGTTTAGCTGTGGTCATTGTTATTACTAATTTACTATGTCTGGATAGTAGGGAGATTAAATGAGTTTCCTGTTTTTGTCAAGACACAGTTTAGAAGTGGAGACAATGTGTTTTCTAATAGAAGTTATGCAGTTATCCAGAAGAGAAACCCAAAGTCATTTTTTAAAACTCCTTTAAAAAAGTTTTGTCTTTTATATTTATCTGTTTATTTACTTGGCCACACCAAGCCTTAGTTGCAGCACGTGGAATCTATTAATAGTTCCTTGATTGGGGATCAAACCTGGGACCCCAACAGTAGGAGTGCAGAGTCTTAGCCACCAGACTGCCAGGGAAGTCCCTCAAAGCCATTTTTATTGCGTTCACAGACTGTAAATACTCCTGCCTGGAAGGTAAAGTAGGGTAATCAGAGAGAAGGCTCCATGAAGGAGGAACAGCCCTTTGGTCTGGGTTCTGATGGAAACATCCAATCTGAACACAGGATGGACATTCTGGGAAACGCAAAAGCAGATTCTACACACAGAGAAGAATTTTCTTCTCACCTACTTCCATTGAGTTTTTGCACTGCTGCTTGACATTTTACAAGGTTTTGAAGTAGAGACATTAAATACCTCCATGTTGTGGCCCAAGAAGTTATTTTTCCTTTGAGGGATCTGGCAAGGGAGAAGTTGAAGAGCTTTGAAGAATGGTCTGTTAACAGGCAGGAGCTCCAGAATGTGGGTTCCCCTGGAGGAAAAGCCAGCCTCCTTTAATAAGCAAGTGGGAGAACACTGGCTGCTGTGTGAGGAGAGACACCCCATTATCACTCCATCAATCTTTCCTTGCAGGTAGCAAGGTCTGGTGACTTAATGAGGTGAGAAGGAGCAAGAGGCTGACACACACAGAAGCCGAATCTAGAAGCACGGGGTGTCAGAGGTCATTTTAATCTTTCTTTGCTTTTAATGTTAAAGACCTTGCTCAAAGGTGAGAACCCCAGAGTTAGGGTTAATACCAAGCTATCTCCACTCTCCTTTTGGCTTGTTTGAGAAAAGGAAGCCTGCTTGATGACTGTTGTATAAAATAGGAGACTGCAAAAGACACATACACCCATAGGTAATGCAACCCCCAGGGACAGACACCCTGGATTAATCAAATAGCGCAAGCTCAGAGCTGCTCACATTACACAAGGTTCCCTTCTCGGCCCTGCACTGTGGTGCTGAAATGCTGTCTGAAAATTTGTGCTGCTGCCTTCATACCATGGCCATATTTTGGAGCCTATGACTTCATCATCATCTGAGTTGCCAGGGCTGGACTCCAGGAGAAAGGGGAAGGGAGGAGGACAGGAGGGAGAGGAAGCAAAGATCAGCAAGCTGATCCCATTAAAACATTCATTCCACCTTTAGAATTCAGTGATGTCATGTGCACAGAGGGTCTATGTCTTCTTGTTCTTTCTTCCTTCCTTTTTCCCCTCCCTCCTTCTCTTCCTTCTCTCTCAATGCTGCTGAGACATACACCTAGAAAATCTCTGAGCACCAAAACTCTGAAGTCATCCGCTAGGGCACAAATAAGTTGGGTCTAGGGTTTGAAATGAGTGAAGTAGAATTTTCTTCAGCTCTCCATTGTAGACTTTGTATTCCGCACTGGTCTCTGCCCTTACACTTTGTTCTCAAGAGGTCAAAAGTCACTCTCATTTCATAACCACCGTTTGTTTCTCCTTGACTTGGTGCCCCCACAAGGGTGTCGTTAACATGTGTCTAATGTGACTCATTGGAAAGGACTCTGATGCTGGGAGGGATTGGGGGCAGGAGGAGAAGGGGACGACCAAGGATGAGACTGGCTGCATAGCATCACCGACTCTATGGGCGCGAGTCTGAGTGAACTCCGGGAGTTGGTGATGCACAGGCGGGCCTGGCGTGCTGCGGTTCATGGGGTCGCGAAGAGTCGGACACGACTGAGCGGCTGAACTGAACCGAACTGAGCTGAACTGGATGTGATGCGTGCTTCCCTGGCAGCTCAGATGGTAAAGCGTCTGCCTGAGATGCGGGAGACCCGTGTTCATTCCCTGGGTTAGGAAGACCCCTTGGAGAAGGAAACGGCAACCCACTCCAGTACCCTTGCCTGGAAAATCTCATGCATAGAGGAGCCTGGTGGGCAATGTGATGCATGCCCCTTGAAACTGTGCAGCATCCTGGCCCTTCCATGTACAGTTAAAAGAAGAATGGATCAATTGACTAGAGGGAACAAAAGGAAAACTGCCTCACCTCGAAATCTTAGAAGAGAGTCTTTTACAGATAAAGCACAAGCACCTTTATATATTTATATATAGTCATGTTTTGATACTGGCTGGTAGATTAAGGGCAGATTTTTGGGGAAAAAAAAACACTCAGCTCTTCAATATTTTCCTTAATTAAATACTCATAGTTCACTGAAGAATTAGGCAAGAAGCTAACCTTTCATGTCCACAAATTCCACAGATTATTTAATATTCTACAGTGGAATTTTGAGTAAATCAAGACGACTTATTTACACAAAGTTCAGATTCACAGGTTACTCAGATCCAGCACACCTGAGAACCAGAATATTAAAAATACCAAAACTTGGACAAACACTATGATGCTTTTTTAGAATTTAGCTTTTAATCCTTATCAAATTACACATACCTCGTTTAAAGAGTCAAATATTTCTAAAAGACTTGGAGATGAAAAACAATCAATTCTAGATTTCCCAAAGGTGACATTTTTCCCTTTGGCTGTTTCCTTATTTGTTTTAGCTGTAAACATTATCCACTTGTCCAGGACTATGGAGAGTGGAGATCACAGATGTTACCCCTACCATTCCCTGCCTCAAGCTCACATAATCTCCTCTGCCTCTACTCCACCCTCCAATATAATTGCATCGTATTTTGTTGAATCACTATCTAAAGCTTGATTTATGAAGTTAAACCATGGAGTATGCTATGAGTACTTTTTCTTTTCTTTCACAATGTTTTACTTCTTAGAATTAACATCCGTCTTTCTTTTTACTTTGCTATGTATTTATCATTAACTCACCCAAACTCTCTACATCTGTCTAAATAAACCTTATGATATTTTAAGACATATTAGTAACTCTATCAATATTATCTGTTTTGAAGACATCTTACCTAGAGTCTTCTGACCTGTTCTGATTTGGACTGGTAGCTCCTTTTGCCAGGTATACACCTAATTCCTGGAATCTCCCTTCTTAATCATCCTGAAGATTCACTTTCCTGTCTTTTGAGTTGATTTTTTATTTCCTAGATTCCATGTCTCGGTTTTTCTTCCTTATTTTCTTGACATGCTTTCTCTAACTGCTTCCTAAGAAAGAGTGATGGGAGCTAGGTTCTTTGAGATCCAGTATATTTGATACTGCATTTATTCTACCCTCAAACTTCCAAGCTGGAAATAGTTCTCAGAATTGTGGAGGTCTCAGTCTATATTTTGGAGAAGGCAATGGCACCCCACTCCAGTACTCTTGCCTGGAAAATCCCATGGACAGAGGAGCCTGGTAGGCTGCAGTCCCTGGGTCGCTAAGAGTCGGGTCGACTGAGCGACTTCACTTTCACTTTTCACTTTCCTGCATTGGCGAAGGAAATGGCAACCCACTCCAGTGTTCTTGCCTGGAGAATCCCAGGGATGGGGGAGCCTGGTGGGCTGCTGTCTATGGGGTCGCACAGAGTCAGGCACGACTGAGCGACTTAGCAGCAGCAGTCTATATTTTAGTTTCCCATGCTCTCGTGAAGTCCAAAACCATTCTGATTTTTTTCATCTCTCACATGTAACTTTTTCTCTTGGAAACATAAGTTTTTTTGTGAAATTTCAAATTAGGTGCTTTGTTTTGGGTGTATTTTCATATGTTGTGTGGGTCCTTTTGATCTAGAAAACATGTACTTCAATTATGGGAAATTTTCTTGAATTACTTATTTGATAATTTATTTCTTTTATTCTCTTTGTTTTCTCATTCTGAAATTTGTCATTTATACATTGAGCTGTTAGTTTGTATTGTCTAATCTTCGTAGCCTTTTTCTTGTATTTTCATCTGTGTCTTGCTATTTAGACCGATTAGTTTTTAGCACACTCTAGAAAATTTCTTCAACATTATAAATTCTCTGCTGAGCTGTGATATTTTTAATTGCCAAGAGTCTTTCTCACTCTTTCCTATAGCATCCTGCTTCTGTTTCATGAGCTCCATATCACTCTGGAGATATCAGTGACAAACTTTTGATGTTTTCCCCTCCCAGCATAGTTTCTGTGTTTGCTTCTGCTTGTTTTGGTGTCTTTTGTAATAGAAACTTTCCCTTAGGTTAGAAGACCAATTTCTTGGTACAGTACGTAGGTGAATAGGTGGGGTCATTTCTTGTCAAAGCTCTTGGTTAATCAGAATCTCCTAAGTTCCTTCTAGAAGGGTATAAGGTCCAGATGCCAGAGTTCCAGGAGCCCAGACAGAAATGTGGCTGGGGCGGGGGAGGTTGTCTTAAGATCTAGTAGTTAATCTTTCACGTAAGCCTCTATTTTCCCTATGGTACACCCACCGTTAAGTGTACCTGGTGTCCTGCAAGGGTGAATAAAGGACATTTGCTTGGCTGTGGAGAATAAGAAATGATATTGGGAGGTTTTCGTGTCTTTTTTTTTTTTCAACTAGTCTTCCTGTTTTCATTCCTACCCTCACCGTTGCTTCAAGAGAGAACGGTCCCCACAAATTCATGACTCGTTAGGGAATTCTACAGAACAGATTATGTTGCTTCTTGGCTTTCTCCATTCCTGACTTAGGAGTCAGTGTTCCTGGGTCTGCCTGTCTGTAGAGCTATTAAAAATCAATTTTGTTTATAATCAAGGAAAGTTTTAAAACAGAAAATAAATACTTTTAGAAAACAATATGTGCAAGGAACACATACTGAACAACCAAATCATTGTTTTGAAATAACATTAACACCAAGCTAGTCTAGGAACACATATCCACTTGGAGCACTGAGTGACTACAAACAGAATAAATTATTTGATAGCGAAAAAAAAAAAAGCATCAGCCCACTGTGTGTCTATGGAGGCAAGGTGGGTTGTCTGAGCCTTTAACCAGAGGCCCTGGGGCACCAGAAAGGCAAAGATGTCCTCTTCCTTAGCCAGAGGAAGCTCTGAGCAGAGGGTAAGGGGAAGCAGCAACCCACTCCAACCACACTCACCCTGACACTATCAGCAGTACAATATACAACTTCTTAAAGAGAAGATAGTGTGAAGGTGTGAAAGTTGATGTCCTAACCAGTGCCTTTTTATAGTTTATAATATATGAAGAAAAAAAGATTCTGATGAAGAAGTTCAAGATGGAATCAGAGTGTTCATTGAAAAGGAGGTACAACAAATACTCTTAGGAACAGAAGTGGACTATATAGGTCTTTTACTAGAATACAATTATCCAGGAAATTTGTGTTCAGTAACCCAAACATCAAAGAAACTTCTGGCTGTGAAAAAAAGTTTTAATATCTGAAATTCCATAACTACTTCTTTGGTTGTAAGCTCTAGAAAAGCTCATGGAAGCCTTGGGGTTTACTAAGAAAAGCCATGTGACTGCCAAGTACTTAGGCAGTCTTACAAAGAAAATAAAAGAATGTTTGGGGGAAAAATATGACAGCTTCATAATCTAAGATACTTATTCCATCAAAAAATGTCAATAATCAAACATGCAACTAATAAATTAGAGACCCAGTGAACATCACTAATATCTGCATATAAATCAATGAATTGAATTTTAAGTAATCCTCCCCAAATATGATTGTTATTTATTTTAAAATTTTTATTATAATACTCATAATATTTTATTTTTATAATAGATCATCTGGTGGTAACTATTTTGTTATGTTAACAGCTTTCCCATTTAGCTATAAGAGCCAAGGTAATCTGCCATAGCCAGCATATTCAACACCCAGACACTGTCTTCCTAATTACCATCTGTCTTTCCATCTATATCAACCAAGCTTTCCCTTATTGTATGCTTGTAACAATTTTTGTGGCCACCTAGATTATTTCATATTTCTTCTGGTCCTCTTAATATTTTGCCTTGTTGCTTCACTATTTTATTCTTTTTCACTTGCATTCATGGACTTCTAGAGATAATAGACATCACATTAGGAAATGCATTTGGCTTTTTCTAGCAGGTAGAAAAATGTCATGTACACTGTCAAGTGGCTGATAGACATTTCTCTTCACAAACACACATGAAAAAGAAAGAGAGAAGCCAGAATATTCCTAAAATATACCAAAAACCCAAACATACATGAGAAGGTGGGCTTTCAGGTGGCACTAGTGGTAAAGAATCTACCTAGCAATTCTGGAGACATAGGAGATGCTGGTTCTATCTCTAGTTTAGGAAGATGCCCTGGAATAGGAAATGACAACCCACTCCAGTATCCTTGCCTGGATAATTCCTGGGATAGAGGAGCCAGTCTGTGGGGTTGTATAAAGCCGGACATGGCTGAGTGCACACACACACATGCGCAAATCAGAAGGCACACTTCTATTTTACTAGTAACATTTTTTTAATGGACCGCATGGGAAAAAGGTGGTCATACTAATATTTTTAAAAACTGAAAGTAATACCATTTTACCTGAGAGTTTGGCTTTTAAATTACTGAACAATAGAGAGTGAATAAAGTACTTAGATTTATATCTATAAGCCTTATGTGACATAAGCCAAATCTAGATTTCATAATGTGTTCATCATTTTATAAGCACACAATTACACTGCTCAGAATCAAGTTCATAATTCAGTTTGCACTTTGTACAGCACAGAACAGTACTGTACTCATCACCAGTGTCAGGCTCTCTGTGGCCCAGGTCTTCTACATTCTTCAGTCTTGGCTCTTCATGCGGAAGTATCAACTCATGTTTCCTCCAATCGTATTTTCCTATGGATTTCAATTTTTTAAACACTGATTTTGGGGGAACAGATGGACCACCTGGCTTTCTTACTTATATGCTAACAATATTATCTCATATTTTTACTATGTATACTTTGTTTCAAGGGCTATCTGCTGTGCTTCCTTGCTCAGCTGTATCTGACCCTTTGCTACCCCATGGACTATAGGCTGCTAGGTTCCTCTGTCCATGGAATTTTGCAAGCAAGAATACTGCAGTGGGTTGCCATTACCTCCTCCAGGGAAACTTCCTGACTCAGGGATCAAAGCTATGTCGCTTGCATCTCCTGGATTGGCAGGTGGGTTCTTTACTGCTGCACCACCATCAGGGAATCCTCTTCAAGGACTATAGACATGACAGATATAAATGTGTTAGTAAAGGAATCTGTCAGCAAAAACAAGACTGGGAGCTGACTGTGGCTCGGATCATCAAATCCTTATTGCAAAATTCAGACTTAATCGAAGAAAGTAGGGAAAAACCATGAGACCATTCAGGTATGACCTAAATCAAATCCCTTACGATTATACACTGTGGGGAAAAATAGATTCAAGGGGTTAGATCAGATAGACAGAGTGCCTGAAGAACTATAGACAGAGGTTTGTGACCTTGTACGGGATGCAGTGATCAAGACCATCTCCAAGAAAAGGAAATGGAAAAAGGCAAAATAGTTATCTGAGGAGGCCTTTCAAGTAGGTGAGAAAAAAAGAAAAGCAAAAGGTAAAGAAGAAAAGGAAAGATAAATCCATCTGAATGCAGAGTTCCAAAGAATAGCAAGGAGAGATAAGAAAGCCTTCCTTAGTGATCAATGCAAAGAAACAGAGGAAAACAATAGAATGGGAAAGACTAGAGATCTCTTCAAGAAAATTAGAGATATCAAGGGAACATTTCATGCAAAGATGGGCTTGATAAAGGACAGAAATGGTATGGACTTAACAGAAGCAGAAGATATTAAGAAGAGGTGGCAAGAATACACAGAAGAACTGTACAAAAAGATCTTCATGACCCAGATAATCACGATGGTGTGATCACTCACCTAGAGCCAGACATCCTGGAATGTGAAGTCAAGTGGGCCTTAGGAAGCATCACTACAAACAAAGCTAGTGAAGGTGAATTCCAGTGGAATTCCAGTGTGGAATTCCAGTTGAGCTGTTTCAAATCCTAAAAGATGATGCTGTGAAAGTGCTGCACTCAATATGCCAGCACATTTGGAAAACTCAACAGTGGCCACAGGACTGGAAAAGGCCAGTTTTCATTCCAACCCCAAAGAAAGGCAATGCCAACGAATGTTCAAACTGCTGCATAACTGCACTCATCTCACACACTAGCAAAATAATGCTCAAAATCCTCCAAGCCAGACGACAACAGTACATAAACCATGAACTTCCAGATGTTCAAGCTGGATTTAGAAAAGGGAGACGAACCTTTTGAGATCAACTTGCCAACATCTGCTGGATCATAGAAAAAGCAAGAGAATTCCAGAAAAACATCTACTTCTGTTTTATTGACTATGCCAAAGCCTTTGACTGTGTGGATCATAACAAACTGTGGAAAATTCTTCAAGAGATGGGAATACCAGACCACCTGACCTGCCTCCTGAGAAACCTGTATGCAGGTCAAGAACCAACAGTTAGAACCAGACATGGAACAACTGACTGGTTCCAAACTGGGAAAGGAGTACATCGAGGCTGTATATTGTCACCCTGCTTATTTAACTTATATGCAGAGTACATCAAGAGAAACGCTGGGCTGGATGAAGCACAAGCTGGAATCAAGATTGCCATGAAAAATAGCAATAACCTCAGATACGCAGATGATACCACCCTTATGGCAGAAAATGAAGAGGAACTAAAGAACCTCTTGATGAAAGTAAAAGAGGAGAGTGAAAAAGTTGGCTTAAAAGTCAACATTCTGAAAACTAAGATCATGGCATCTGGTCCCATCACTTCATGGCAAATAGATGGCCAAACAGTGGAAACAGTGGCAGATTTTATTTTCTTGGACTCCAAAATCACTGCAGATGGTGACTGCAGCCATGAAATTCAAGGATGCTTGCTCCTTGGGAGAAAAGCTATGAATAACCTAGACAGCATATTAAAAAGCAGAGACATCATTTTACTGACGAAGGTTGGTATAGTCAAAGCTATAGTTTTTCCAGTAGTCGTGTATGGATGTAAGAGTTGGGCTGTAAAGAAAGCTGAGTGCTGAAGAATTGATGCTTTTGAACTGTGGTGTTGGAGAAGATTCTTGAGAGTCCCTTGAACTGCAAGGAGATCCAGCCAGTCAATCCTCAAGGAAATCAGTCCTGAATATTCATTGGAAATACTGAGGCTGAAGCTGAAACTCCAATATTTTTGCCACCTGATGCAAAGAACTGACTCATTGGAAAAGATCTTGATGCTGGGAAAGATTGAAGGCAGGAGGAAAAGGGGATAACACAGGATGAAATGGTTGGATGGCATCACCGATTCAATGAACATGAGTTTGAGCAAGCTCTGGGAGTTGGCGGACAGGGAAGGCTGGTGTACTGCAGTCCATGGGGTTGTGAAGAGTTGGACCCAACTGAATGACTGAACTCAACTGAACTGAAAGGAATCTGTGAAAGTGGATCTTAAATGTACACTCAAGCACAAGAAATCTCTTTTCACTTCATTGTGAATAACAAGTAGATTGGGTCCTACAACTGTAATTGTTTTCTATGGAGAATTTCTGAGAAACATCATTATGAGAGACAGTTGGAGGAGGCAGAAGGAGGGGGAGGAGCAGATGGATAAAAGGTTGGGGGCAAGGAAGGACAGACAAATAAATGAAAGACAGAAATGGGAGACTAAATTTTGTAGCAGATAATGTAACAGATTTCCCCTTTAGAGAGCTTTGTTCAGGAACTCTACCATAAACATCTTCATATGTTTCAGAGTATAGTACTTTGCACATACTATGTGCTTAATACATAGTTCGTTGTTGGATTAAAAGAATCCTCATGGGTTCAGTGCCCCTCTCCGATAATTCTCTGTAGTTATCAAGGCATGTCATATAACCAGCCTTTTAAGATAGAGGTTCAATTGCTAAGTTCTTCCCTTTCTCTGGAGCCAGCCTGGTGAAGGCAAGCCCAGAATAGTACCTGCTCCTGGAGACAACTCAGTACTTGATGAATGGTTGAATGCCTTCAAAACTGAGGCTTTTTATTACTCTAAAGCAAACTCTGAATGAAAGCAAGTCTTAGCAAATATAAATGTGATCAAACAGTAAGAGAGATGTGCTACTATAAAAGATCGGTGCCAAACCATTTCATTGCAAAAAAGGTATTGATTTGATATTTTCATTCAAATTCAGATTGTTTCATGAGAAGAGGAGGAGACTCAGTATCACTTGAATTTTCTTTTACAATTTGTAAAATTAGTCAAGCGCTGATTTGAATAAATTAACATGGTTTATTTTTTCCTTTAAAAGCATAATTTTTACAGGATGTTGTGTAGTGTGCTCAATTACACCAAATAATTTTATACTGAACCTTAATTGATTAAAATATGTTAATGCATTTATTTGTCATTTGCCTATTCCACTTCCTTCAGATATTAGAATATGCCATATTATGCTCAACTAATTTAATTGATGTGGAGATAATTTTTCCAATAAAACAAAACTTGTTAATTCTATTTCTTTGCTTCAGGTTTATGTAATAATAGAGAGGAAATGGAAATGTCATCATATTTAGTTTCAAATGAAAATCAAGAACAAATGGAAATTCCTGTCTTCAGCATGTTAAATTTTATGAGCAGATAGAGAATACAAATTATACCTGAAGTAATAAAAATTTGAATGTGCTGTTACATTTGCATTATGCATTTAGTACAAGTATTGTCAAATGGTACTTGGAATTATCATATGGCTTTGGACTACACAGAATAGTGCCTGCATGATCTGCTGAAGGGGTAATTTCTGGATTATAATTCTCCCATAAGTAACCTTTAGCTGCACTCTAATTTATATTATGTTTACCACTTCTAATCCAGAAAGTCTTGATTTTATCATCTCAGTTTTCAGAACCATAGAATTTATATAGTTAAAGTTCAGTTTAGTCGCTCAGTCATGTCTGACTTTTTGCGACCCCATGAACTGCAGCATGCCAGGCATCCCTGTCCATCACCAACTCCCAGAGTCTATCCAAACCCATGTCCACTGAGTCGGTGATGCCATCCAATCATCTCATCCTCTGTTGTCCCCTTCTCCTCCTGTCTTCCAATCTTTCCCAGCATCAGGGTCTTTTCAAATGAGTCAGCTCTTCGCATCAGGTGGCAAAAGTATTGGCATTTCAGCTTCAACATCAGTCCCTTCAATGAACACTCAGGACTGATCTCCTTTATGATGGACTGATTGGATCTCCTTGAAGTCCAAGGGACTTGCAAAAGTCTTCTCCAACACCAGAGTTTGAAAGCATCAATTCTTTGGTGCTCAGCTTTCTTTACAGTCCAACTCTCACATCCATACATGACCACTGGAAAAACCATAGCCTTGACTAGATGGACCTTTGTTGGCAAAGTAATGTCTCTGCTTTTGAATATGCTATCTAGGTTGGTCATAACTTTCCTTCCAAGGAGTAAGCGTCTTTTAATTTCATGGCTGCAATCACCATTTGCAGTGATTTTGGAGCCCCCAAAATAAAGTCTGACACTGTTTCCACTGTTTCCCCATCTATTTCCCATGAAGTGATGGGACCGGATGCCATGATCTTCGTTTTCTGAATGTTGAGCTTTAAGCCAACATTTCACTCTCCTCTTTCACTTTCATCAAGAGGCTCTTTTGTTCCTCTTCACTTTCTGGTATCATCTGCATATCTGAGGTTATTGATATTTCTTCCAGCAATCCTGATTCCAGTTTGTGCTTCATCCAGCCCAGTATTTCTCATGATGTACTCTGCATATAAGTTAAATAAGCAGGGTGACAATATGCAGCCTTAACGTACTCATTTTCCTATTTGGAACCAGTCTGTTATTCCATGACCAGTTCTAACTGTTACTTCCTGAGCTGCATACAGATTCCTCAGGAGGCAGATCAGGTGGTCTGGTATTCCTATCTCCAGAAGAATTTTCCACAGTTTGTTATGATCCACACAAAATGCTTTTGCATAGTCAATAAAACAGAAGTAGATGTTTTTCTGGAACTCTCTTGCTTTATCTATGATCCAGCAGATGTTGGCAAGTTGATCTCTGGTTCCCTGTCCTTCCTAAATCCAGCTTGAACATCTGGAAGTTCACGGTTCACATACTGTTGAAGCGTGGCTTGGAGAATTTTGAGCATTACTTTGCTAGCAAGTGAGATGAGTGCAATTGTGTGGTAGTTTCAACATTCCTCGGCATTGTCTTTGGGACTGGAATGAAAACTGATCTTTTCCAGTCCCGTGGCCACTGCTGAGTTTTCCAAATGTGCTAGCATATTGAGTGCAGCACTTTCACAGCATCATCTTTTAGGATTTGAAATAGCTCAACTGGAATTCCATCACCTCTACTAGCTTTGTTTATAGTGATGCTTGCTAGGGCCCACTTGACTTCACATTCCAGGATGTCTGGTTCTGAGTGATCACACCATTGTGATTGTCTGAGTCATGAAGATCTTTTCTGTACATTTCTTCTGTGTATTCTTGCCACCTCTTCTTAATATCTTCAGCTTCTGTTAGGTCCATACCATTTCTGTCCTTTATTGAGCCCATCTCTGCATGAAATGGTCCATTGGTATCTCTAATTTCCTTGAAGAGATCTCTAGTCTTTCCCATTCTATTGTTTTCCTCTATGTCTTTGCACTGATCGCTGAAGAAGGCTTTCTTATCTCTCCTTGCTATTCTTTGGAACTCTGCATTCAAATGGGTATATCTTTCCTTTTCTCCTTTGCTTTTCACTTATCTTCTTTTCACAGCTATTTGTAAAGCCTCCACAGACATCCATTTTGCTTTTTGCATTTCCTTTTCTTGGGAATGGCCTTGATGCCTGTCTCCTGTGCAATGTCATGAACCTTCATCCATAGTTCATCAGGTACTCTGTCTATCAGGTCTAGTCCTCTAAATCTATTTCTCAAGTCCACTGTATAATCATAAAGGATTTGATTTATAGTTAAAAGGACATGCCAAAAAAGACTGAAAATAAAGATCATAAACTCATTTTGTTAGTCTCCTTGAAAAGTATGGTTATTTTGAAGCTCAAAAGAATTACCACAGTCTCTTGGAAGAAGTCACCCAATAAAGATCTGTCTTTAAGTCACTCAGTCTCTCTCACACACACATATACAGAACTGATTGGCCCCCAATATATTTCCTTATAGTATTGCATAGAAAATAATACCAGGTATCAAAGAATAGGCTTCAAGGTTCCCTGGGAAGTTTGCTAAAAATGCACATACATAGGTCCCAGGCACTACGATTTGGTTTTTGTGGAAGAGAGAGGGATAAAAACTGGATTTTTGCATTTCAAAATTCCTCTCCAGAGTCTGATGTTCCTGAAGGTTATAAACCCCTGTCCTAGAGGGCCATCACTGGTTGACGAGCCTTTAGTACAGGACAGTCTTGAATCCTAATGTGTATGTATACCAATCACTGGGGGATCTTAAAATGCAGATGTTGATTCATCTGGGTTGAGGAATAGAATTCTGTGGTTCTAACAAGTCCCCAGGTGGCTCCAATGTTTCTTGTCTGTGACTCTCACTAAGAATAGCAAAGATGGGATTTTTCTAGCCATTTTGCAGGTGAGCTAACAGGTATTTGTTTTGAAGTATTCTGCAAGATGCTGCTGTTACTATTTAGTAGCTATGTCATGTCCAACTCTGCAACCACATAGACTGTAGCCCTCCAGGCTCCTCTGTCCATGGAGTTTTCCAGACAAGAATACTGGAGTGGGTTGCCATTTCCTCCTCCAGGGAATCTTCCTGACCCAGGGATTGAACCTAAATCTATAGCATCACCTGCATTGGCAGGCAGATCTTTACCACTAGTACCACCTGAGAAGCCCTTATGTTAATAAATGAATATTGTTTAGTCCCTAGGTCATGTCTGACTATTTTGTAAACCCATGAAATATGAACTTCCCAGGTTGGTAGGTACCCAATATGCTACTGGAGATCAGTGGAGAAATAACTTCAGAAAGAATGAAGAGCGGGAGC
The DNA here is from genome assembly GCA_917880005.1 of Nanger dama. Lineage (NCBI taxonomy): Eukaryota > Metazoa > Chordata > Mammalia > Artiodactyla > Bovidae > Nanger > Nanger dama. Next base: position 101,374,598 of record CAKJTW010000001.1, read on the forward strand.
CAAGGCAACAACACCCAGTTGTGGATGTGACTGGTGATGGAAGTAAAGTCCGATGCAGTAAAGAGTAGTATTGCAGTGGAACCTGGATGTTAGGCCCATGAATCAGGGCAAATTGGAAGTGTTCACGGGAGATGGCAAGCATGAACATTGACATTTTAGGAATCAGTGAACTAAAATGGACTGGAATGGGTGACTTTAACTCAGATGACCATTATATCTACTACAGTGGGCAAGAATCCCTTAGAAGAAATGGAGTAGCCATCATAGTCAACAGAAGAGTCTTGAATGCAGTACTTGCATACAATCTCAAACACAATCGAATGATCTCTGTTCGTCTCCAAGGCAAACCATTCACTATCATAGTAATCCAAGTCTATGCCCCAACCAGTAATGCTGAAGAGGCTGAAGCTGAATGGTTCTATGAAGACCTACAAGATCTTCTAGAACTAACACCCAAACAAGAGGTCCTTTTCATTATAGGGGACTGGAATGCAAAAGTAGGAAGTCAAGAAATACCTAGAGTGGTAGGCAAATTTGGCCTTGGAGCACAGAATGAAGCAGGGCAAAGTCTAATAGAGTTCTGACAACAGAATGCGCTGGTCATAGCAAACACCCTCTTCCAACAACACAAGAGAAGACTCTACACGTGACATCACCAGATAGTCAACACCTAATTCAGATTAATTATATTCTTTGCAGCCAAAGACGGAGAAGCTCTATACAGTCAGCAAAAACAAGACCGGGAGCTGACTGTGGCTCAGATCATGAACTCCTTATTACCAAATTCAGACTTAAATTGAAGAAAGTAGGGAAAACCACTAGACCATTCAGGTATGACCTAAATCACATCCCTAACGATTATACAGTGGAAGTGAGAAATAGATTCAAGGGATTAGATCTGATAAGAGTGCCTGAAAAGTATGGACAGAGGTTCAATCAGAGTACAGGAGGCAGGGATCAAGACGATCACCAAGAAGAAGAAATGCAAAAAAGCAAAATGGCTGTCTGAGGAGGCCTTACAAATAGCTGTGAAAAGACAAGAAGTGAAAGGCAAAGGAGAAAAGGAAAAATATACCTATTTGAATGCAGAGTTCCAAAGAATAGCAAGGAGATATAAGAAAGCCTTCCTCAGCGATCAATGCAAAGAAACAGAGGAAAACAATAGAATGGGAAAGACTAGAGATCTCTTCAAGAAAATTAGCCATACCAAGGGAACATTTCATGCAAAGATGGGCTTGATAAAGGACAGAAATCATATGGACTTAACAGAAGCAGAAGATATTAAGAAGAGGTGGCAAGAATACACAGAAGAACTGTACAGAAAAGATCTTCATGACCCAGATAATCACGATGGTGTGATCACTCACCTAGAGCCAGACATCTTGGAATGTGAAGTCAAGTGGGCCTTAGGAAGCATCACTACAAAGCTGCTGCTGCTGCTAAGTCACTTCAGTCATGTTCAACTCTGTGCGACCCCATAGATGGCAGCCTACCAGGCTCCCCCATTCCTGGGATTCTCCAGGCAAGAACACTGGAGTGGGTTAGTGAAGGTGAATTCCAGTGGAATTCCAGTGTGGAATTCCAGTGTGGAATTCCAGTTGAGCTGTTTCAAATCCTAAAAGATGATGCTGTGAAAGTACTGCACTAAATATGCCAGCACATTTGGAAAACTCAACAGTGGCCACAGGACTGGAAAAGGCCAGTTTTCATTGCAACCCCAAAGAAAGGCAATGCCAACGAATGTTCAAACTGCTGCATAACTGCACTCATCTCACACACTAGCAAAATAATGCTCAAAATCCTCCAAGCCAGACGACAACAGTACATAAACCATGAACTTCCAGATGTTCAAGCTGGATTTAGAAAAGGGAGATGAACCTTTTGAGATCAACTTGCCAACATCTGCTGGATCATAGAAAAAGCAAGAGAATTCCAGAAAAACATCTACTTCTGTTTTATTGACCATGCCAAAGCCTTTGACTGTGTGGATCATAACAAACTGTGGAAAATTCTTCAAGAGATGGGAATATCAGACCACCTGACCTGCCTCCTGAGAAACCTGTATGCAGGTCAAGAAGCAACAGTTAGAACCAGACATGGAACAACAGACTGGTTCCAAATCAGGAAAGGAGTACGTCGAGGCTGTATATTGTCACCCTGCTTATTTAACTTCTATGCAGAGTACATCATGAATACTGCTGGAGTGGATGAAGCACAAGCTGGAACCAAGATTTCTGGGAGAAATATCAATAACCTCAGATACGCAGATGACACCACCCTTACGGCAGAAAGTGAAGAAGTAAAGAGCCTCTTGAAGAAAGTGAAAGAGGAGGGTGAAAATGTTGGCTTAAAGCTCAACATTCTGAAAACTAAGATCATGGATCTGGTCCCATCATTTTGTGGCAAATAGATGGAGAAACAGTGAAACAGTGGCTGACTTTATTTTTCTGGACTCCAAAATCACTCCAGATGGTGACAGCCATGAAATTAAAAGACGCTTGCTCCTGCAAGAAAAGCTATGACCAACCTAGACAGCTTTTAAAAAGCAGAGACATTACTTTGCCAACAAAAGTCTATCTAGTCAAAGCTATGGTTTTTCCTGTAATCATGTATGGATGTGAGAGTTGGACTCCATAGAAAGCTGAGCACTGAAGAATGGATTCTTTAAGTCTGGTGTTGGACAAGACTCTTGAGAGTCCCTTGGACTGCAAGGAGATCCAACCAGTCCATCCTAAAGGTAATCAGTCCTGAATATTCACTGGAAGTACTGATGCTGAAGCTGAAAGTCCAATACTTTGGCCAACTTATCTGAAGAGCTGACTCATATGAAAAGACCCTGATGCTTGGAAAGATTGAAGGCAGGAGGAGAAGGGGATGACAGGATGAGATAGTTGGATGGCATCACTGACTCAATAGACATGAGTTTGAGAAAACTCTGGGACTTGATGATGAACAGGGTGGCCTGGCGTGCTGTGGTCCCGGACTTGACTAAGCGACCGAACTGAACTAAACTGGTGGATTGTAGCCCACCAGGCTCCTCTGTCCATGGGATCTCTTAGGCAAGAATACTGGAGTCAGTTCCCATTTCACTCTTTAGGGTATCTTCTTGACCCTGGGATCGAACCCAACTCTCCTGTACTGGCAGGTGGATTCTTTACCACTAAGCCACGGGGGAAGCCCACTCTATAAGATACTGTAGTGTTAATGGGAGACAGCATTGTGTTGTGAGAAGATAATTCATCCAGAAAGCACTGACTAAGCATTCACTGCATGTCAGGTTCTTAGATCTTTGTGTTTCTGACTCGCCTTGGCCTTTCCTCATGAGGCTCACATTTGTGTCCTTTAGAAAACCTTACCACCTCCAATAATCCTTGGCTGTATATCCCTGCTGCATGTTCCCACTGCATATTACATTAACTTTAATCACAGGAGTTGTCATACTTGGTTATGATTACCTACATTTTTTTTTTTTAATCCAGGCCTCCTCTCAGGCACCACTTTCCCTACTTTTTTGTTTATCTTAGAATATAAAGCTTTTGAGGGCACTTCAGACCTCAGAACTCCGTCCATGAGAGACAAGCACTGATTATGCAGGACAACTACTAAACCAATTAATTAAATGAGGTAATGGAAGCAAAGCCTCAAGTTCCAACTAACTCCATTTCCTTTGTAAATTCTACAATGACCTCCAGCTAAGTGAAGAGGGCGTAGCTGAGGGCTCTTGCCTACCTCTGGCAGGCTCCTTCTGGCTGGCTCTGACTGACCAACAAATTTTTGGCCAGTTGATGACAATCTTGTAGTCTCCTGTCAATCAGAAATAAATAGGAGAAGTATTAGTCAATCCCAGCAAGGAGCATGACTAGTTTTAAAATGCATCAACGGAAGATGGGTGTGTGTCTTATGTGGACGCATAGGGCACTTGGCATGACCTGATTTCTCTTCTTGAAGTACAGGATTTGGAAATCACTCCCACAGCCCAGCTAAGCTCATGTGGCGCTGCCAAGGCAGACAGAGAGCATAGGAAGCTGCAGCAGCACCTGTGGAAGTGTCTCAGCTCCAGTGCCTCACGCCACTTCTGCTCATGTGCTTTTCTCCATAAATTGCAGCCAGACCCGCATTTGGTGAAGTTGTACGTTTTACTGGTTGCCTTATGACCTTACCTCTCGTGGGGCCAAGGGAATGATGGTGAAATGGAGTGACTGGCAGGAGCAGCTGCAGAGTTGCTGGTGTGGCCATCCCCTTTGCTGGGGAAAACTCAAGTTAATCTCTGATGTCCAGTAGCCAATAGAACCATTTTTCCCCCACAGATACACTGGGAATTTCCCATTCATCCACGTGATACTTTTGGAGTAATTTCAAACCTAAAAGAGATGACAAAGAATACATAGAAATTAGTAGGCTTGGAAGCACCTATTGGCCCATAGCTGAAGGAAGCTGAAATAGACTTTTGGATAAAATTAAATTTACTCATTTTGTTGTTGTTGTTTGGTCGCTAGGTCATGTCCGACTGTTTTTAACCCCATGGACTGTAGCCTGCCAGGCTCCTCTGTTTGTGGGATTTCCCAGGCAAGAATACTGGAATGGGTTGCCATTTCCTTCTCCAGGGGATCTTCCTGACTCAGGGATCAAGCCCGTGTCTCCTACATTGGCAGGCAGATCCTTTACCACTGAGCCACCAGGGAAGCCACATTGACATATTTAGCACATGCTTATTGCATGCCTATATGTGTAAGACATACAGTGGGCTATAAAAGAATCAAAGATCTCTGAACTGCAGTTACCGTTGTCAATGAATTTTGACTAGCCAGTAGCTTGGAAACTGAAAAGAAGTGATTTTCAAAAACTCTCCAGCCCAGTTCTCTCTCAGACAATCTGGGTTGAAACTGCTTGTTTCTGCATTTTTCCAGATCACCAGAGTGATCTTTTATTTGAATTTATGGCTGTAGCATGAGCTGTTAGCACATTCTCTTAAAATGTAACCCTTCCCGGCTTCTCTCAGCCTTTCTTCCCTAGGCTGGACCTTACTCTGGTTTGTCCCTAAATTGCGTTTGATGTGCCGGGGTCCAGCCCCGGTGGATCCAGGATGATTCGAAGGTGGGGATGGAATAGGCGTCCTAGAAAAACTTAATTAATTACAGATAGAGAGGGACTAGGAATTTAGCAGAGAAAAAGAGGCCAAATAACTTGGTTAACACAGGGTGCCAATCACCACCTACGAAGGCCGCAGGCATCTTCCCATTCTCCCGAAGGAGAGGAGGCACTGAGGCTCCCTCGGTCCGATCTTAGAAGCCCAGGCAAAGTTAGTAGGCTTGGTGGGTCCTATGCACCAGATGGGAATTCGGCCAGAAAATAGTACGGAGAGAGAAAGGGGCTGAATAACTTGGCTTACGTGGGGTACCAATAAAATTCCGGACAAGGAATTTGCACCATCTGAATGGCGGGCACCCACACTCCAAATGGGAATTCAGCCAGAAAATTGGGGAGCAGAGAAGAACGACATGAGGGAATCAGTCTTTCCAGAACTGATCCGATTTCTTTATTTTTCAGGTTTGTTTATATACCTTTTGTTACACATAGGGATGAATACAGAGTCACGCGGGGGTGAGCAGACCTGACCTTTGTCACAATCAGGTGTTTCATATAAAATTATACAAAGGTCTTTGAGTTTTTACATCATCTTCTGACCATGAGGTCTGCTGACATTTTATGGCCCTTTCTGATACCAGTCAGTTAACCAGAAAGCTTATTTTTCCAAGGCACCACCCTCCAAATAAAGTTGCATTCCTATAGGGTGAGGGTGTAGTGAGTTACAGTCAAGAAAGGAATTTACTTAATCTAAGGTTTAACATGATTAGTCTTAAAGGTTAATACTTATTTTTCTTATATGCTTAAAGGTTAATACTTATTTTTCCTATATGTTAGTTATATTTATTATAAGGGTAGGGAATATGAAGACTTAGCAGCAAACATCAGTCCAACAAATGAAAATCCTTCACCAATGTTCTCTTTACAATCTATTTAGTCTTAAGATAGTGATAAGGTTACATTTTTGCATAGCAAGGACACAGTGATTTATAACAAAGTACAGTAGTCTATAACAAAAGAGAAAATTCATTAACTCAAAAAGTCTAGTATTGCTAACATCAAAAACTACTATATTTCCTTTTCTATATTCCAAATACATTGATTAATATATTCTCAGGTGCCTAAGGATATGAAGGCCTGGAGGCAATCAAATGAGAAAAGCTCTATGCTAATAGTCCAAACTCTCTGTGCTGTTTATGGTTGAGAGGTTGTCACACAAGCTAGTCTGTCAGCAGAGAGGTTTGACCTGAGCCACCCTTGTCACACCCAAGGCAGGGAATTAGCAGTAATTATTGGCATGACAAATGAAAAAACCCTTCACCAATATAATTCCTAATCAACCCACTAATACTGCACTAATAATCTTCTAACTTCTCAAAAGAGTCTGTATTTAGACAGTTCTAAAGCATCCCATGCCTCTCACAGTTGGGAGGCTGTAAACAATCACATGCACCTGGACAACCTGATCAGGCAGGCTGGAGAACCTTCAGAGTTTGTAAGCTGAAACACTCTTATCATGCCCAGGAATTTTTATTAACTGGAGCTGCAAGTTAACTCCTTCTCTGAGAGAAATGGTTATGGGGGAGAGCTCCCTGTAAAGCACTCTGGTTTTGGGGTAGATGCTCGGGAACAGGGGATCTCCTGAGGCTTGATCACGCCTTTGCATATGTCAAGCTTCTTTTTCCTCATGACCTTTGCCATGGGCAGAGTTCCTCACACTGGCCCCCAACATTGATGGAATTTCCTTTACTCACACTCAGACACCCAAGAGGCTAAGGATGCATAGCGTGTATCCCAGTCCCTTTAGATGCTGTGGTTGTTGTTGCTCAGTTGACAAGTCATGTCTGACTCTTTGCGACTCCATGAACTGTAGCACGCCAGGCTCCCCTGTTCTTCACTGTCTCCTGAAGTGTGCTCAGATTCATGTCCGTTGACTCGCTGATGCTATCTAACCATCTCATCCTCTGCCACCCCCTTTCTCCCTTTGCCGTCAGTCTTTCCCAGCATCAGGGTCTTTTCCAGTGAGTCGGCTCTTTCAATCAGGTGGCCAAAGTATTGGAGCTTTAGCAACAGTGCTTCCAGTGAATATTCAGGGTTGATTTCCTTTAGGATTGACTGGTCTGATATCCTTGCAGTCCAAGGGATTCTCAAGAGTCTTCTCCAGCACCAATTCAAAAGCATTAGTTCTTTGGTGCTCAGCCTTCTTCATGGTCCAACTGTCATATCCGAAAACGACTACTGGAAAAACCATAGCTTTGACTATATGGACTTTAGTTGGCAAAGGGATGTGTTTGCTTTTGAATATGCAGCCTAGGTTTGTCATAGCTTTCTTTCCAAGGAGAAAGTGTGTTTTACTTTCATGGCTGCAGTCACCATCTGTAGTGATTTTGGAGCCCAAGAAAATAAAATCTGCCACTGCATCCAATTTTTCATCTTCTATTTGCCATGAAGTGATGAGACTGGATGCCATGATCTTAAAAGTTTTTGAATGTTGAGTTTTAAGCCAGCTTTTTCACTCCCCTCTTTCGTCCTCATCAAGAGGCTCTTTTGCTTCTCTGCATTTTCTGTCATCTGCATATGCAGTGGTGTCATCTGCATGCTGAGGCTGTTGATATTCCTCCCGTTTGATGAGCAGTTCTCAAAGTGTGGTCTGTAGACTTCTAGGGTCTCTTAGATGCTTTCAGTGGCTCTGTGAGGTCAAAATGATTTTCATAATGGTCCTAAAGACATTGTTTGTTTGTTTGTTTTTACTGTGTTGACATTTGCACTGATGATGTAAAAGCAAAAGTGGATGATACCTTAGCATTTGAGGCAGTACTAGGAGTCCTTGTATTCTCCACTGTCATCATTTCACTTAAGAAACAAGATGGTGGTTTCACATAAGAATGTCCTTGACAAAGCAGTAGAAAGTTTGCATTTTATTAAATTTATAGCACATATCTTTTAATATTTTGTGTGACAAAATGAAAACACATGTATGGCATATTGAATGTTTTGAGAAAGCACTTGCACAATTTTTTGAACTGCAAGCTCAATCAGTGATTTCTTTTTCATAGAACATCATTTTTACTTTAAAGACTGACTGACAAACTATAGTTATTTAGAATTGGGTATTCAGCAGACAGCTTCTAGAAAATGAGCAAAGTGAGCTTGTCACTTCAAGAAAAACAACTGACAGTATTTGTGTATTTTCAAGGGAAAGTCAGAAAGTTGCACCTGCCACCATGAATCTGACAACTTCCCAATACTTAAAGACACCAAAAAGAGTGGGACATAATTTAGTGGCTAAACAACAACAATACTTAACATTTCTCTGATGAAGTCATTGATGATATTAAGGAGTGTGATTTTGTATATCGTACACTACATGGGTTTGCAAACAGGTGGACATGACTGAGCAGCTAACACACACATGCACATGATTAAATGTATCAACATTTAGAAGATCTGCATAATTCATTGAACCAATATTTTCTAAATGACTAGTGTATAATGTAACAGAATCATGTGTAGGTCAAAGATCTATCCAAAGTGCAAAAAAGACTGGGGGATTTTAATATAATGAAGCATGAAAAGCTCATGGCTATGATTTCAGATGCTACATTGCAACTTGAGAAACTGTCACTTACTGAGTTTGATGTAGTGTCATGGAGTATCCAAAGTTATCTGAAGGGCTATTAAAATACCCTGCCCCTTTCTAACCATGTATCTGTGTGAAGCTAGATCTTCATACGCTTCAGTCAACCCAGTGTAACACAACAGCATGAATGCAAAAGCACATAAGAGAATCCGGCTGTCTTGTGTTAAGCTCAGACATTAAAGAAATGTAACAGAAATGGGAAAACCATATCACTGTGTTCATCAAATTATCTTAGTGTCAGAAAACATGGTTAATTTTCATAAAACATTTGTGTTAACATACTATTGGACTGACAAAAAGTTCATTTGGGTTTCCCATAAAAATGAACTTTTGGCCCTCTAAAATTACTGAATTTTAAAATTAATAAATCAATTATATATCTTTTTATTTCTAACATGGTAAATACCAATAGATAGAACTCACAAGGACAAAATATTTTTTAGGTCCTCAATTATTTTTGAGAGTGTAAATAAGTCTTTAGACTAAAATGGTTGAGAGCTGCTGCCTTAGGTCACACACTTGTATATACTAATGATTGATTACATGAACTTCCAGTTAACTAAAACTTTGGCGGATATCATTCCAGTTGGCCCTCTATGAAAGGCATAGTCCTTGATTAACATTCCTGGGCCCCCTGTATCAGCATATCAGATACATTTTTCAGGGTACATGAGACATATTCACATCTGAAATTAAATAATTTCAGGAAAAACAGCAATACAGGCAAAGTATTTAGGACCTCAGATTATGAATTCGAATCCAGTTCTCTATTAATGTAGCAATGCCTTAGGCCTAGTTCTACCTTTAAATAGAAAAACTTCTGTTTTATTTGTTTGGAAATATTTATTCTTTCTAAAAGGTGTCATATGTTTTTCTACATTTAATCAACCTACCACAATGATTTGACTTGTGATCATTATTATTAATTCCTGTTATTTTACTCAAATACAGTACTTAGAGGCACTAAGTCTCATTGAGCATGTGGAAGTTTTTAATACTTTAATTAAATGTATTCTGAGTATTTTTTTTTAATTTTCAGGTGTTTTTAAATGTTGGCTTTTACTTTCTTGCTTTGGTGTTGTATTAACTGTAACATCTTTAACAAAGTTTATGTTTGCCTCTCCATTTCTAATTTTCTGTAAACCAAACAAAAAAGCTTATTAGAATTTTATAAAATTGAGCAAATAGACTGAAAAAAGATCCCAGATACTTAGAGTGATGTACAGAAGTTTTAGGCAACTGTATTTTTACTATATTTTAACCACTCAAAATACTGTTGAGTATACTTACAGGTTTTTTAGATAGCTAAATTCTTAATAGATGAGGTATTGCAGCATAATAAACATTTAGTTAATAGTTGGGTGTACAGTTAATAAATATAAACAGAGACTTGAGAAACCCAAATAGTGAGTTATAGCTTTATTCTTTTCTGAGTCTTTCTAATTATACTACTTATTTATCTAATCTTTTAGGTTTTACATGTGCTTTTTAAAATGAGGTCTTGAAAAAAAATTTTTTTAATTCTGTGTAAATATTTATAAAAAGAATGTGCATACAGTTCAAAGCCTTTGTGCAATCTTTCAGAATTTAATCCAAGAAACGCGTAGACAGGGACATGTCCTACATAAGGCTCTGGCCCATCAGGGTTTTTCTGAAAGAGCTGGGATGTTTACATTCTTTGGAAGGAAAGAAGAGCAGAGAATACCATTCCATATTTGTACTTGTTGGTTTCCTAGCATCATGGTGGCTGCTTTCTAACAGCTCATAGCGCTTATACTGCGGCATCGTTTCTGCCTGTGGAATCACATTGGTATGCAGATTCTTAAGTATGCAGCCCCCATGGATTAAGGCCCTCATTCCTGTCAAAGAGAGTTATTTACTTCAGGAATTTTTCCAAAGTTGCTACCAGGAATACTTTTACTTGTATGGTGACTTGGTCCCTAAGGATAAAGACAGTCATCCAAAAGGAAAACTTTCTGCCTAGTAGCTGGACATATATTTACTGGGCAGAACAGAAAAGTTCCTAATCTTCATCAATTTGAGAACAGATTATTAAGTGTGGATTCCTGGTGTCTACTGGTATTTTGCACCCATGACCTGACTTGTATATATAGTTGAATTATTTTCACTAGACAATTCATGTAATTTAATTTCTTATGAATTTCTTCACATGCTTATTAATGCTTTAATGGAGAAAAGCCTTGCTTAATTTTAGGAATTATCTATTCTTCTTTTAGAACATTTGTCTGGACACAGTAGATACTGATAATCATTTCACTTTATTCCTTTTAAGTTCTTCACAAACTCATATTAAGTTCCTAGTAAATACTCTACAGTGGCTTTTCTGAAACTTCCTTCCTTGTCCTCAAGTTTGAATCCCCCTCTGTTTTTCCTCCTTTATTCTTGGCAGATGGTGACCCCATACAATTTATCTAGTGCAAGCTCCTGTACTCTCTCGCCTGTCTATTTGAAATACCAGCATTTGTGTCCATCTTTTTTCCTTTTCTGTATCTCAGGAACAGTTGCCCTTTTACCTCTTGTCTTTTTTTTTTTTTTACCTTCTATGTTTGCCCTTAATTGTATCTTTCTGTATCAGCTCACAGTTCATTTGCAGGAAAATAGACGCCTCACTAGTTATTTTAGGGAGAAAAGGAATGTTAGTGCTTATAGAATTGTTGAAAGCTCTGGAAAGACAGGGCCTCCAGAAAAGGCTTCAGACAAGCACTGCAGAACTGGCTATCCAAGGGATTGGCAACATTGGCCACAATCAGGAAATTAAGGAGTCGAAGCTATCGGGCTGGCCCAGCACTGGGTCTGTCTAGGGTTACATACTTTAGCTGTGATCTGGGATTAAGAAGCTGCCAGTAGAACTGCTGTATCCAGAGTATCAGTCATCTCTACCAGATCTGCAGCAGCAAGATGGATGCCTTACAATCTAATTCCTCTCTTTGCTTAATTCAGTTTCAAGTGCAGATTTCTTACAGGTATACCCTCTTGTTGAAATTAAATCACACCTAGAACCTAAGCTGAAGGAAAGTCTGGGAAATATTATTGTATTTCCTTTGCCTCTGCTGCACACAAGACACTTTCCAAGGGGCTTGAGACAAAAGCAAGCAATACATTTAGCTGTTTGCCAGTCTTTTCTACTGACTTTAAAAAAAAATTTTAATTTTACTTTATTTTACTTTACAATACTGTTTTGGTTTTGCCATACATTGACATGAATCTGCCACGGGTACATGAGTTCCCAATCCTGATTCCCCCCCTCCCCCCTCCCACCCCATATCATCTCTCTGGATCATCCCCGCGCACCAACCCCAAGCATCCTGTATCCTGTATCGAACATAGACTGGCAATTCGTTTCTTACATGGTAGCATACATGTTTCAATGCCATTCTCCCACATCATCCCACCCTCTCCCTCTCCCTCAGAGTCCAAAAGTCCGTTCTATACATCTGTGTCTCTTGCTGTCTCACATACAGGGTTATCATTACCATCTTTCTAAATTCCATATATATGTGTTAGTGTACTGTATTGGTGTTTTTCTTTCTGGCTTACTTCACTCTGTATAATAGGCTCCAGTTTCATCCATCTCATTAGATCTGATTCAAATGTATTCTTTTTACTAGTTCTATTTCTTATTTATTTATCCCAGTCTAGAGATATTTCCTCCAGAGAAGGCAATGGCAACCCACTCCAGTACTCTTGATTGGAAAATCCCATGGACGGAGGAGCCTAGTAGGCTGCAATCCATGGGGTCGCTAAGATTTGGATATGACTGAGCAACTTCACTTTTCACTTGCACGCATTGGAGAAGGAAATGGCAACCCACTCCAGTGTTCTTGCCTGGAGAATCCCAGAGACGAGGGAGCCTGGTGGGCTGCCGTCTGTGGGGTTGCACAGAGTCGGACACGACTGAAGCGACTCAGCAGCAGCAGATATTTCCTTAACTTTTTTTTTTCCATTTCACTGTTTGCATTTCTGCACTAAATTCCAAGATTTTTTACTTCCTACTATTAATATTTTTCTTGGGTTATTATTATTTTTATTACATGTTGTGCTGGTCCTTATTGTTTTCTTTTGCCTTGTCATCCTAAAACTGTTATATTCCTATTGATTTCCAAAAATATTGTGCCACTGTAAACATGACTTCACAACAACTTGTGAACTTGGTTTTGGTACTAGAAAATCCCCCAGCAGGGGCTGAGGTTGGATTTTGGAATCTGGATAAGAAGTCAATGCATTCTTATTCAGCACCTCTGTGAGGTATATGTACATTGTGGAACTTAACATATATTATTTCTAATCCTTATTAACCCTCAAGAGAGATCAGATTTTTTAGTTTTATTTTACATTTTGGAAAACTAGAGCTTAAGAAGGTAATGCAACTCATCTGACTACGTTCAGAGGGTTAGTAAGCACTGGGGCCACACATTTGAAACCTACACCTTCTTTCATCAGAGCTGGTGTTCTCTTCCACTAGGACACATATTTTATGAATCTAGGCCTAATGGCCTGAGGAGAGGACTGGCTGATAAGTTCATTCATAGAGATTCAGCATTGTAAATGTTAATGGTTTTTATGTCCAAACTTACTCTTTTTACTGACAAAGTATTTCATTTTATCAAGTAAGAATATTCTCAGAGGATAAATTTTTCTCAGATTCATAATAATGCACAATTATACAAATTAGAAAAATGCATAATTGTATACAGAAGATGAAGATCTTTTATACACTAATAAATGTTTATTCTGCATAATACACGTATGAACAGAATCATGTTGGTTAAGCTGGTGATTGCAAGGGATATGTCTGGGCACAAATGCCGCTGGCAGATAACCTTGGTTTAGTTTAGTCCCATCAAAAATAGAGAAAGAGTAGTCCTTTAGAAAAGCCCTTGTGGCAAGGAAAATATCACCATATTTAACATGGTTCATGAGGGAAAAGTATTTCCTGCCGTTCCGACAATTGCAAAAGGTCAACTAAGCACAATCATAGCAGTTGATTCCAAATGTTGACCTCAGAATGCACGCTCTGAAGGAATGCTAATGGCTCCTACCATAGTGCTTTTGCTTATTTGGATTCCACTAAAAGCTCCACTTGACAAGCACAATGATGAATTGCACTTTTCCCATCAAGCAACACATGTTTGGATGATAGACAGCTCTGTTAAGTTGAGGATTTGTTCGTCTTCCAAGAACCAATTTTTCATCTTACTCTGCAAACCCATGAAGCTGCTTAAAACTCTTATAACTCATTGCTGATAAATGGAACATCAGCTTCAAGACTGACCTCGGGGAAGGGGATACAGGATATAATGACACATCTGTTTTATCAACATAAAACCTCGTTGGTCTTCAAAAGGATGAACTTTCTGTTCATATACTAATACATCTGACTCCACTGAATGAATGATTTTATGCTTCAAAAACATGTTTTATCTTTTTTGTTATCTATTTTTAATCTATTTTATTATCTTTAAAAAATTAAATTTAAATGAATGAAATATCCCTAACTTATATGCTCACTGTTGAGTATTGTTTTGTCCTTGACTTATTAACACCTCTTTCATGATTCTCCATTATAATAATTTCACACAAGACAACAAAATAAATATAACTGGCAGTCAGTAAATAGATATTTTTTCAAAACTGGGTAACTATTCTTTTTCTCATTGTTTTGGCATCTTTAAAACCTTGGAAATATTGAATTCATTTAATTTTTGCAATAAATTGTTGTGTGCTTTCAAAAATCAGTCAATGAGATTGATTTTTTTCAGAAAAGGGAAAGGCCTTCTTATAATTTATGACAATAAAAGAATAGACCCGCCCAGAACAAAACTGAAACACTTCAGATTTCATTAGCATCATTGTTCTGGCACTTAAAGATATGCTTCTGCCTCCAGGAGTATCATGTAAAATGTAAATGCACATGGAGATATAAACTTTAAAGCTATGTCAGTCAGCAAATTAATCATCATTTAAGACCTTAGCAAGAATTAGTGGGCAACTATTAGAGATAAACTGAAATACATTTCGTGCCCAATCAGAAGTGAGCCTGGCTATGAAAACACTCTAAGAAGTGGTACTCACCTGATTCTGAGCTCTTTGGACTCATAATCTTGAGTTTAATAGTCAAACAGGGATCCCTTTGGTGGAAAATAGAAGATGATCTTGAAGTATTACTAATTTTGAGATTGTGTGATCATGATACATGATTCATTAAAAACCATTAAATTCACATTGTAAAATGAAATCTAAACATATTAGTATCATTTAGGGTCCCAGCAGAAAATAGGTGGCATATTCAAAGGAGTAATTAAAGGTAATATAGTACAAGCTCGTGGAAACCAACAAATGAAGCACCCAGAGGTCAAGAGCAGGAAGCTATTATTCCCCTTAGGTCTGAAGATGCAAGGAGGTGGTGTGTGTTATTGGAACACAAAGAGTTAAGGCATGGTAGAGTGACAGACAGACAGGAGCTCTGACTGTCTACATCGAGGAGCAAAGCCATTGCCAAACCGTGGCCCAGCAGGTCCAGCAGGGACAGCACTTCCCTGCCCTCTCATTTCCCTTGCTCTTTACCTCTTTACCTCTTGTTGGAGCTTCCTGTTGACCAAAGGAGTCAGCATGCAAGGGAACTCGGCCACTGCAGTCTCTAGAGGCCAGAAAGCAGAGCCAGAGAGGGTAGAGAATGGGCTGAGGGAGAATGACTAGCGCAACATTTTACCATAATCATAGTTATACAGAATGTTAGCCTTCAGGGAGAACTGTTGCTATTCCTCACTAAGGACTGCTGGGAGCTCTCTGCTGCTATTCTACTCCTCTGAATTTCTCTTCTTCCAGCATCTGAAAGTTTTCTTCTAGGTTTTTAGTCAGTTCTTGTTCCACTGAATCTGTGCTAGAATATGATGCAGTCCTTAAGCAGGGCTGTTTTTATTTTTGCAAAATAATCTTTTTTTTTCTTCCTTTTTGCTAAAGTTTGCTTATTATCAAGTCTTGAATAACTGATTTCAATGAAGGATTTTTCCCTTTGACATAATTCTTAACATCCTGCTGCCTAATTTCCCCATTTTGCTGGAAGGGCTTTCTTCAGTTTATTGAGCTGTATAGCTCTCTCCTTAAACTCATTGCCTTACCATACATCTCCTTCTTATAGTTGGTGTTCCACCCACTGTCAATGAGAAGGCTCTTAAAATTTATTTTAATGAGAGAAGCCATGTTCTGATTAGATCAAGCTTCACAGTATGAAATATTTGTTTTTAATGTATAACTAAGTTAAACATCTGTCTTTGCCATTCTTCACTATTCTTTATTTCATTATTCTCGTTCCTTCACCATAGATTTACTTTCTTTTTTGTCTATTTACCTAGAAAGCTATGAATTGAATGTTTGACAGTATGGTATGTAATAGATTGTGACAGGAGTGAGAAGTGTTTAAGATTGTCTTATGGGTTAACAGGTGAATTAAAACTCAGGGCTGATTTTAGTTTGCAGATCTATTTACTACTCCCAAGTAAAAATTTCTCCAAGACAGTAGTGTGTTTTTTTTTTTTACAAGTTATATAATTCTAATTATTGTGTCCTTTTACTCCACTCAGATCAGAAGCCAGAGCAAAGCCTCCGGGTCTGGGCTCTGTGAGGGGGATGAAGTGGTTTCTATCAATGGCAACCCTTGTGCAGACCTCACCTACCCAGAAGTCATCAAGCTCATGGAGAGCATAACAGACTCTCTCCAAATGCTCGTCAAAAGGTAAAAAGATTTGTTGGAATATTTATTTTCTCTTGAAGCTACATGGCAACAATTACAGCTCCTACTGTCATATAAACTGTTCTCTATGGGGAAATGAGAGTGCTCTGTGTATTAGTATAAACAGAAAAACCATAGTGTTTGGAAAATGGCAATTCTAATCAGCTGAATTTTCTGGTTAATTGAGAATTAACTTGAAAAGTTTGTTTCAAGAACTTTGAAATCTTAGGTATTTTAGACTACTTCCTTAGGAAGCTTGCCTTTGGTCAACAGGAAGCTCCAACAAGCTATAAAGAGCAAGGGAAATGAGAGGGCAGGGAAGTGCTGTCCCTGCTGGACCTGCTGGGCTACGGTATGGCAATGGCTTTGCTCCTCGACATAGACAGTCAGAGCTCCTGTCTGTCTGTCTACCATGCCAGGGATAAAACTCATGTCTGCCACATTGCAGGAGGATTCTTTACCACTGAGGGGCTTCCCTGGTGGCTCGGATGGTGAATAATTGACCTGCAGTGCAGGAGATCTGGGTTCTATCCCTGGGTCAGAAAGATCTCCTGGAGAAGGGAATGTCAGTCTACTCCAGGATTCTTACCTGGGAAATCCCAAGGACAGAGGAGCCTGGCGGGCTACAGCTCGTAGGATCGCAAAGAGCTGACACACAGAGAGACTAACACTTTCACTTACTTTCACTTTCTTTACCACTGAGTCATCTAGGAAACCACATACAGCGTTACCCCTCTGGTAATCATTCAATATGATTCCATTTCTATACAAAAACAAACGTACTTTGGCCAAAATTTTGTGACAATAAAGAAATCTCACAATTCTCTCACAATCTCCCATCTAAACATTTACCCTCAAGTCCAGTGTGTACTCCACTGAGATTCTACTTATTTATAAAGCTGCCATTTGCTTTTTCAAGGGCTCTAATAGAAACCTTGCCAAATATAGTCACAGTGTTGGCCATTATTACATTTAAATCTCTGAGGTATTTGAAGTTCCGTCTTTGTAAAGGTTTAATCACATCCAAAATAGGAGAAAAACCTTTTCTAATTTATTCCCCTTTAGTGTCTTTGCTGACTTAATGAGGCCAGTCTCTTCAGAACACACTTGTAGAGTGGAACATCCCCTACTAGTTCTTGTTTTGCTGACTGTCATTGGGAAAGTCCTTGGTGGTTTAAAGCTGAGTCTTAGGTACAGACTTACTTTTCAAAGTAAATGGACTAGTTCTCTGCTACTTTTAATAACTGGAATCTTGATTATTACTATTTTAAGTATTTTTATTTTAAAAAAAATAAATAAATAATTGCAGAGATTTTAAATGAAATCTCAAATTAAAATCATCCCCAAAGTAATTATCATCATCATCACCACCATCCCTACAAATCTGGATATCTGAACATTGTTTCCTGGAATTAAATATTTCTCTTGCTCATGTAACTGTCATCTGTCCCTAGAGGACAAGTGATTTACTTTTCCTGGGCTATTACCCAGAGATAGCTGGGTCAGACTATCAGCATTGTCTCTATTATCGTAAATTTTATTTAAATGTTATATATATATATATACACATATAATCATGACACATAAATTTTGGAATTAAGTACCTATGTGCACTGAATGGAAATGAGCATTTTAAGGTATAAAGCTTTATTTAACCTCTATTTCTTTTATGATTTTTATTTATGTATATCTATCCATTTTATTTTGGCTACCAATAAATGCTAATATTTATCTGACCCATTTGCCTGTATTACAGTCTGTAAAGCTGGAATGAATTCACACTATTCTCTTCTCAGCTTCATAATTTATTGCTAATATAATTCAAAGTGATTTAATCTACTTCTATCTCAAGACCTTCCTAAATTAACTCTGCCCTTTTGAAATGCTTAAATTTCAGTTGCATAGAGTGTATTCATCACTTCCTATATAAGAAATATTTAATTTGCTTTCATCATGTTTTAAAAATACTATATTATAGTGGTTTTTTTTTTTTTTTTTGCTATTACCAGGAAGCTCTACAGATTATTTGCACAGAGAAAGCTGCATTTCATTTGATTGTTAGCTTGTGCTTTGTTTATTTTTGTTTTGCTAAATTCAGTGAAAAGCAAAGTCAAGAGTAATTATTTTGAATATTGGTCTAAATTTTACTACTACATAAATTCTAAGGTGAATTCCTTTGAATAGAATAGAAGTATGGGCTCACTCCCTTCAATAAATGATCCTGCATTAGTTAGGGTACTTTTGAGGGAAAAAGAATGGGACTGAGATAGTTGCCACTGCTTCTTTTAAAAATTTACAAATGTAAGAAATGAAAGCATCTCCTACAGCTGTTCTGTGAATGATGCTTCTCTTCTAAAAGCAGTTAGAGTTTAAATTAGAGTTTCATGCAAGAAGTCATTTAACCCTTAACTGACTTTGCTTCTTGCAAATGCAATTTGCAAAACCAGCTGGGAACAGTTAAGGTCAAAATAAAAAGACTGTGGTGAACAGCTGAGGGCTCCCTACCTGAGCGATTAAGGAACAGTTTGACTTCAGAGATCCTATAAGGAAAATGCTCCAAGTGACAAGTTCAAATAGAGAAGGGGAGACATTTCAGATTATAAATACTCCATGACTCAATGATTCATTGCAGCATGGAAAGGATTTCTCTTTGCACAAGAGTACTGGGCTGGGGTCCACTTATTACAAAACACATACTCATTGGAGCTTAAAAAACAGCTTCTATTTCATTCCTTTCAAGAAAGCACAGCCTCTAAAAGGATTACTTGAGTTATCTGTATACTAATATTGCTCTGAAGCTGCTGAATATGTTTATAAAACTTTATAATGTGCAGACCTAGCTCAGTCAATGAGACATTACAATGCTTTGTCATATTATAACAAGCATGATTATTTGAAAACACTCCAATAATTATAGGTGAAGGGCATTCATATAGCTATAACCTAAGCTTTAAAAAAAAAAAAAAACAGTGAATTTAGGATGGATTTTGGTTTTATAAACTTTTGTGAGTATTTTTGCTTTGCTTTACAGACAAGTTTATTTGGAAGATCTTTAAATAATAATATAAACATGTTGCCAAGTTCTGTTTTCAAATATGTTGCAGTTGACATTTAGGAGGAAATATTTTTACTGTATTGTGTGTTAGACATCATACAAGTGTCAGGAAGTTCTTTGGCAGGTGTAATACACTCTGATTTAACTGTCTGGACTAATTTTCCTGTGTGCAGACCATCCAGTGGAATAAGTGAAACTTCGATCTCTGAAACTGAAAACAAAAACCAGGAGAATGTCACTCATGAAGAGTACGTGGAAAGTACCACCCTACAGATTCGACCAGCCACAAAGAGCCAGTACAGAGAGTTCTACATTGTCCCTGTCAAGAGTGGAGCTCCCCTCGCTGAGGAGCAAGCGAGTGGGGCTGGTTTTTCTGGGAGCATAAAAGAAGAAACAGGCCTGGCCCCTCACACGTCTGACTCTGAAAGCGGACGCTCACCAGAGGAGATTATCTTAAGTGAGAAGGCAGCAGCGGGGCGGCCAGGCAGTGCGGTGGGGCTGCAACTGTCCCTGACACGAGAGAGACACAAGGGCGCGAGTGCCGCCGCAGTGGCTCTCCCGGGAGCAGAAAAATCCAAGTCTCCTGACCCGGAGCCTAATTTACAGCACGACGGGACTGTCCACATAAATTCTGCCCCCGCGAGTGAGAAAGAGGACCCTCCTCTGAGGTCCAGCAAGACAATCCAGATCTCTAGTGGCCAGGGGCTGCGAGTGACCCCGGAAAGTGAAGCGGCAGACACGGGGCTGCCCCGCGTGGAGGTGATCTTCGACTGCTCTGACAGGCAGAAGACGGAAGGGTGCAGGCTTCAGGCAGCAAAGGGGTGTGTGGATTCTCCAGTGGAAGGAGGGCAGTCAGAAGCACCTCCTTCTCTGGTATCCTTTGCAGTCTCATCAGAAGGCGCAGAGCAGGGAGAAGATCCACGCTCAGAAAGAGATCACAGCAGACCTCACAAGCACAGAGCACGCCACGCACGTAAGTCCTGCCCTGGGAGCCACTGCTGGGCAGCTGGAAGGGGCTTGGGAACTTAGGGCGCTTTGCTGCTGGTTCGCCTGCCTGGATTTTTTTCTTTTTAAGGTTTTTCTTATGTCTTTCATTGGCTTTTTTTTTTTTTTTAACTAATGCACAAAATAACAAACATGAAATTGTAGAAAACACCAATTTCTGAACTGGAAGTAATAAGTTTTAACTTTGTAGTAGATCTGAATGTTTTTAATGCACTTTCTTTTCTTCCCAAAGACATGGGGACTGTTAAAGAAAATACTAAAGTTAATGTGCCTTTTTTGATTTGTCTCATATTCCATGTTAAAATAGCATTTGAGAGTCTTTGCAGTCATGTGGATGCTGAGTTTAAATGTCAAAAACTGTTGAGTTTGCTGAGGAGAGGTGTCTTTAAAATACAGGCTCAACTACTGATATTAAAAGCAGATCCTCGTTTCGAAAAAAAATCATTGTGCAGCATGATGATGCTTGCAGAAGTGAGTTTGATGGACAGGGACATGTGGAATACTGAGCAGTTACATGATCCTCTCCGTTTTGTTAAATCTTCACTAGACTGCAAAGCATCTCATCTACCTTCTAGACACAGAAGTCAATCCCCAAGGCCATGTGAAGTCATTTAAATGTCTCCCAACTCAAGATATATTTTAAAATCAAGGTCTTCTATAGTGTTTTATTTTACCCAGGAGAGTGATTACAGAAAGGCGAATGAAGATAGGAATGGCAGTTGGGTTTTACGATTTCTGTAATTTTCTTTCATGAACTTTTTAAAAACATATTTGGAATTTCATTTAGGCATTTGAGGAGGTAAAGGCTGACTGTCAAAGGCACTTGAATGTATGAGTGATACACAACAGTAATAATCTTGGTTATTCAAAGTAGTATATTAATTCTCCTAACTACTGTTATTCCTTTTAAAGCATATTTTTAGCATACCCATGTGTAGCTGAATTGACAAGTGCTGTTAATCATTCCTTATACTTTAAGCATCTGTATGCATCTTCACATTTATAGCATATTAAACAAGTGTATTAAGGCAGCACTCACATACCTTACATGTTGGCAGTGAAGTTAGCAACAACTGTGACTGTCAATTTAATAGTAAGTTGTATAACACTAGTCAAAAAAGGAATTACATTTAGGAATGACCATGCTTTTTACTGTTTTCTCTAAGTAAAATTTGATTGCCAGTGAATATCTGTAATTTTGTTATAAAACTATTTTGAGTCTATTTTATTTTTAAACAATTAACCATTAAGTCTGATTTTTTTCCCCAGTCACGAACAGAGGTACTTTTCAATCAAAAACATTTTTTTATGTCTGAAATTTTTATTTAACTCTTTTGAGGAATTCAAAAATTATTTGTGAATCATGCTTATTTTTATCATTGATAGTGCTATAAGTTAACTTGCCACCAATGTATTTTTTATAACAATATTAATATTAGAATTTTAAATATAAATATTTGTTATTCTAAGACTGTCAGGTTCTCCTTTTACATGACTTGATTTCTGTATCATTTCTACCCACAGCTATAAAGGTTACTAGTAATATAATTTAAAATTTCCCCAAGATTTACACTTGTTCTTGCTGCAACTAAAGTAGAATTATATTTCCAAGAGAGCAATGCATTTATGAACAACTTTATCTAGACAACTTTGTAGCTAAAGTTTCTTAAATATAGTCACAATAACTTCATACTCTGAATTATTGTTAATTATTGATTCAGTACCTTCAATTATTATTCATTACACTTTAAAATTTATTTTGATTTAGTAGCTATGAATGCAAAGACTTTGGGGGAATGGTAAACTAAAAAAGAAAACTTAAATATTTAAACTCATTACATTAAAAGATTTAAGTAAACAATATTTTCTTATTTCTCTCTCCCTCCTTTTTAAAATGCTTGGAAATGTTTTATACAACATTTTATTTTTAAAATATGAAAATGCAAGGTATCTCCTAAGTTATTTTTGGAAAATATTATGTCCTTAAATTATTTCCATTGTAATTTTAATTACATCCAATTAACTGACATTTATTTTCCAGTGTTTATTGTTAAAGTTTAAGGAGCTATACAGAAACAAATTATGAGACATATTCTAATCAATATAAAAATGTATTTGTAGAAAAAAATGAAGTGACATATATATGCAAGTTATATCTATATTATATCATCATATGTATCAATATAGAAGTATACATTTTGAAAGAAGAAAGAGAAATGAGTTGGATTGCATCACAATTTAGTACCCAATTGTAAACATGTTTTTTCTGTATTTCTTTTCCCCCAGGAGAGTTGATTTCTGGGTTGCTATGCAGTCTTCCTTGAACTCATCAACTCAATGTAATCTTTGTATTTTCCCTAGGGCTCCGGAGGAGTGAAAGCTTATCAGAAAAGCAGGTGAAAGAAGCAAAATCTAAATGCAAAAGCATTGCCCTCCTTCTGACAGATGCCCCCAACCCCAACTCCAAGGGGGTGTTGATGTTTAAGAAGCGTCGTCGGAGGGCCAGGAAATACACGCTGGTCAGCTACGGGACTGGTGAACTCGAGCGAGAGGCAGAGGAGGAGGAGGAAGACGGCGACAAAGAGGATCCATGTGAAGTAGCGTTTCTGGGTGCAAGCGAATCGGAGGTGGATGAAGAATTGTTGTCTGACACTGACGACAACACACACGTTGTGAACTTCGACTGGGATTCTGGCCTAGTGGACATTGAAAAGAAACTGAACAGAGGGGACAAGATGGAGATGCTGCCAGACACCACCGGCAAGGGGGCCCTCATGTTTGCCAAGAGGAGGGAGAGAATGGATCAGATCACAGCCCAAAAAGAGGAGGAGAGGGCGGGTGGAGTGCCCAGCAGAGAGCCAGACGCCGCCCAGACAGCAGGCCTGAGAACCGTGACGTCTTACCAAAGGAAGGAGGAAGAGGCGGTGCGAGTGCAGAGCTCTGTGAGCAAAAGCTACATCGAGGTGAGCCACGGTCTCGGCCATATGCCCCAACAGAACGGCTTCACTGGGGTGTCTGAGACAGCAGAAGCTCAGAGGATGATCCCTGTGAATAGAACGGCCAAACCCTTCCCGGGGTCTGGGAACCAGCCGGCAACCCCTTCTCTCCAAGCCGAAACGTGACAAGTCCCATCGCTGACTTTCCTGCGCCTCCACCTTACTCTGCAGTCACACCCCCACCTGAAACCTTCTCCAGAGCGGTGTCGAGTCCAACATCTGGCCCAGCACCACCCCCTCCGTGGCCCCAGCCTGCCCCATGGTCCCAGCCGGCCTTTTTACGATTCATCTGAACGAATAGCTTCCCGGGATGAAAGGATTGCGGTGCCAGCCAAAAGAACGGGGGATATTGCAAGAGGCCAAAAGGAGAAGCACGACAAAACCCATGTTCACTTTCAAAGAGCCCAAAGTCAGCCCCAATCCTGAACTCTTGTCACTTCTTCAAAATTCTGAGGGCAAAAAGGGCCCTGGAGCGGGAGCAGATTCCGGACCTGAAGAAGACTACCTCAGTTTAGGAGCAGAGGCTTGTAACTTCATGCAAGGCTCCTCTGCAAAACAGAAGACCCCGCCTCCTGTCGCTCCAAAGCCTGCTGTCAAGTCCTCATCCTCCCAACCAGTCACTCCGGTTTCTCCAGTCTGGTCGCCAGGAGTGGCTCCAGCGCAACCTCCTGCCTTCCCCACATCCAGCCCGTCACATGGCACCGTGGTCTCCTCCATCAAAATCGCGCAGCCTTCTTACGCTCCCGCCCGGCCTGCAAGTGCTCTGAACCTGGCTGGTCCTTTCAAAGGCCCACAGGCAGCGGTAGCCAGCCGGAACTATACTCCCAAACCAGCAGCTCCCACACCGACAGTGAACGCTGCTCATGCTGGTGCGGTGGGAGCATCCAATGAGCTTCCAGGAATGAGTGGGAAAGGAGCCCAGCTCTTTGCTAAGAGGCAGTCAAGGATGGAGAAGTACGTGGTAGATTCGGACACCGTGCAGGCCCACGCTGCCCGGGCTCATTCTCCCACCCCGTCTCTCCCGGCCGGTTGGAAGTACTCCTCTAACGTCCGAGCGCCTCCGCCTGTGGCCTACAATCCTATCCACTCCCCCTCCTACCCACCGGCTGCTGTCAAGTCTCAGCCATCAGGCCTACAGGCCTCCAAGACAGGCAAGAAAAAGGGCAAGAAACCCCTCAATGCTTTGGATGTCATGAAGCACCAACCCTATCAGCTTAATGCGTCCTTGTTTACTTTCCAACCTCCAGGTGCGAAGGACGGCCTCCCCGCAAAGCCATCGGTTAAGGTCAGTTCAGTGCCAGCTGCGAAGCAAGCTCTTCCTCCTCGGCCAGTGAACGCTAGCTCGCCCACTAATGTGCAAGCCTCCTCTGTGTACTCCGTGCCAGCCTATACCTCTCCACCCTCCTTCTTTGCTGAGGCCACCTCACCGGTCAGCGCTTCCCCAGTGCCCGTGGCCATCCCCACCTCTCCAAAGCAGGAATCAGCCTCAACATCTTACTTTGTGGCACCAAGGCCAAAGTTCTCAGCAAAGAAGAGCGGTGTCACAGTTCAGGTGTGGAAACCATCTGTGGTGGAAGAGTAATCTTTAGCCGAAGCTGAGTGTCCACTTTGCTTGAAACGAATTGTTTGCGGTGTTAACTTGAGTCCCAGAGAATGCCTAGCAAGTCCTCAACTTACTTAATTTCAGATGTCACCTCCCAATCTGGGTCCAAGAAGCAGAATATTTTTAATGAGTCAGAAATCTAACTCAGATTGACTTAAAACATATTTATCTTCTTCGCACACTTAAAAAAATCTGGGAGCACCCCCAAATAGACATGGGCCATTGTATTAAGTAAGCAGGATACTTAGGGTTTATGCATTTAGCCACAAGACAGTGATCAGTGTTATCAACATTAGGACACAGTCTTTATGTGACAGAACAGCTGTGTTCCTACAGTGAAAAGGTTCGATTATAGTGAAAATATAACACGTATTGAATGATGTTTCCTTTCTAAGTAGTGCTTTATCTCTATTACTAGTATTAAGGGATAAGAAATTTATTGAGGACAGGGATCAGCTCTGGTCTGTCAACCTCAGCCACCTGTTTGATGTCACAGAGAACTTGGAGATTGTTGGAATGTACATAGTTTACTAAGGTGGATAAGAAAGAGGGGATTAATAATTACGGAGTACTTATTATTTACCAGGCTTCTTGCCAGATGTTTTATATATATTAGCTTGTTTCAAAGACTTCTTTAAAGTAAACTGGATGGGCAAGAAGGATAATTATTCTTAGAGGTTTATTCCCATCCTCCCTCCCCAATTACTTAAGAAACTCAGTTAGTACCTCTCCAATTGCCCATGAAAGCATAAGTTTGTTTTCCTCAGCTGAGGCAAGCGGTAGAGTACATTATAAAGGAGCAACATATCAAAAGGTGGGTAGGCTTCAGATAAAGGCACATGTGTGACCATTGTTTTCCTTTTGGAAACCATGTGATTGGGAGATTACTGACTCTGGGTTACTGAAGGGTTACTGACTCTGGGGGCTGACTGTGAAGCACAAGGAACCCCATGTGTGTGGAGGATGTAGGGTGAGAACACACAGTTATCAGCATCATTTCTGAGTGACCTCACGGATTTTTTTCTTCTGTTTATTTTTTCTTTCTGACCACTGTTTCTCCCACTGTTCCTGGCAATTCTATTCTTGCACCTTCATTTTATTATCTATATTTGATGGACCAGGAGGATTAAGGCAAGGTTACCTTGTAAATTTGGATTGGTCACACACCATGTCATCATCCAGCTGGCTCTGAAGTCAATGTTACTGACAGTAAACCTGAAGACCTTTCTCATATCTATTTTAAGTCCAAGTCTGACCAACCATGGAAACTATTCAACATGAATTAATGTAGAGAACCACAAAGCATTTTTGACAACTCCAAGGAAAACCATCTTCTCAATAGAAGAGATATGTCTAGAGACTTCTCATAAAAGCTTGCCTGGTGTGAGGGTACATGGTACCATGTTAATCCTCTGAAAATATCCGTATTCCTGTTCTTTTCCTGCTGTCACTGTCAATCTGCTATATTTTCACTATCCTATTAAAATATTACTGTCTTCTTTATCTGTTCAATGTATTTAAAAAGAAATTCCTGTATGAGCTGTTCTAAGTCATTTTCTCTGATATTTCACTTATATCACTCTCCAAATATCTGAGTTTCTTTTTGTGAACATTTCCACTTCTCTGTACATTGCAAAACTGCAAGCCATAGGTATTTCTATGATGTAACACAGAGGAGGATTAACTTAGCTACAGAACAATGGGACTTATTCTTTTTCTCTGGAAAATCTTCTATTGGCTTTGATGGCAATTTACCTAGAGGTTAGAACCGCAGGGTGTAGCTTGGTCTCTTTTTTTTCCCTTTTGGGAAATCAATTAGGAAGATTCATACGGGATAAAGGAAAAAGCAGTCTATCCATTATATAATACTATTGTTTGTACTGCTTGTTCCCTGGAAAGGAAGTCTGTTGAATGCTGTGCGTTTTGCATTCTTTTCTAATAGAACAACCAAAAAAGGCATCTTAAGGTGAAGCAGGAAAAGAGATCATTTTTATAACTTTGCATTCTTAACACAACATTTAAAGAACAGCATGAATTAGGGAGAAGACAGTGGAACACAAGGTAGTCAATTTGAGTCCTCTGGTTCAAAAGTATCCTAGGATGGTAATGACCCACAAGTATTCCCAGTTGTCCAGTGGTTTGTGGTATGTAGGAATGAGGAGTGTTTGGGGTCTATTTCCTGTAGGACAGGTGGCCATCTGAGCAGAGCTACTATTTGGAGTTGATGACTAAAGACACAACTAACATGGCTGGGACTGTCACGGGGTTCCCAAAAAGCTTCTAAGGAGCATGGCAGGTATGCAGTCAAAGCATCCACAACTTCGACTCGGAGCTGGTACCATAGCTCTCATCTGGAACCATACAGTCCCAAATTATGGAAAGGGCAGAGAATCTTCCAGAATTATATCCACAGCAGAATCTAACTTCATCTTGAGAGATGAGGGCATGGAAGGGAGAAGGACTAAGCCAACTCCCTGGAGGAGAAGAGATTTCTTTGTCTTTTTTCCTCAGCCAGGGAGCCCCTGGGAACTTGCATGCAGAATAAGCTGGGTGTGTCACCTCTCAGATTGGAGTTCTGGAAATGATGTCAGTGTGGCAGGTGGAAGACTTAGGACTCATGACATCAGCTTCCTTCCCACTGGACACCCTTTGAATTCTGGGTATTGTTGGCTTTTCTTGGTAGCAGATGTTTCGGCTGGTTAGTTGACTGGTTTGAGGGTATGAAGAGGCTTGGCCTTTGTTAGCTTAATTTCTATGCAAAACATGTATGAAGTCAAGTTTTCATCACCAACACAATGGCAACGTTCATTTACTGAGTGCTTGTGTTATGTTAGGCACCTTGTGTACATTATATGGTTTACAGGCACTGGAATATAAAATAAAATGTAACGACAGTCACTGACTTCCTACAAGACCTTATGCAAATTTCTTTCCACCAGTGTCCCCTTAATAATGTCTCTAACCTTTCTTCCTGGAATGTTGTACCATACTGAGTACAGCACACAAGACCAGATATTCTATGAAGAAAGGTGCTTTGTAAATTTAAGTACACATACTCCTCTCAGACCTATAGGAGGGCAGATTGAATCACAGAACTCTTAAGATTGGGGATCTAACCATTGCCACTTTGATCTTAGAACAGTTACAGTTTTATTTCTAATATTTCAATAATAAACACATTCTTCTTTGAGAGAAGAAAATCACAGTGTTTCTGCATTTTGAATATTCATTGATAGTATAAAGCATACATTTTTAGGAATATGTTTTATAAGACACATTGGGGCTGTCATTTTGAAGCATGTAAAAGTTTGTACTTCAAAATATTTTTAGTATGATTTTTAATGATAACATGTATCCCATTTAATCTTCACAAGAAGCAACTCATCTTAACTATAGGAAAATTGATCTGAGTTACAATAGTTGTTGAGACTAAGCCAGGGTTCTTTAACTCTTCAAGATAGTGCTGACTCCTTTCAGGACGTGGGTTTCATAGGGCTACTGAATATTATCACACAGCTGAATTCTAGCCTGGCAGCAAGAGTCACATCTGATATATTAAGAACAAATGATCTGTTGTTTAAAGGGAATGGACTAACTTATGGGGGACCACTGTTTTGTTTAGTTACTAGCTTAAAAAACTTTGAAGGCCGTTTTCCGCTGACAGGCATATCATATACTCTGACTGCAGCACTTTCACAGAAGTCTCTTGAGAACACAAGAAGACACACGGCTGTTAGTGTCTGAGTTTGGATTTAATCTTCCAAACAAAAGTTTTTTGCTGTGTATCACTTAATCCAGTTATAAATTCGAGAACCTACAAGCACCCGTGTTCTACGGGTGAATTCCTGAAATTATTGCTATTTTATGAGTCACCACTGGCCGAGCAGGAAGGGTATTTGAAGTTTTGGTCATCAAAAAGAAGTGATTGTTTTCTAAAATCTAAATGCTTAAAATGTTTCCAGAGGGAAGCAGTGGGCTGTGTTCTCATTCCCTCTTACAATCAGAGTTGTTGAGTTTGTTATAAAAACTGTTAAAAGTTCATGAGAAAAATATGTAAATTCTGAGAACCAACATCATATTCCCAGAAGCACTGACCCTTGCTGGTCTCAAGTCCCCTTATCACTGGGCTCTAGGGGACATAAAGACTCATGTAACACTTTGGTGCCACTGAGTTTGTCAGCAAGTATTCTGGGAAAAAGCAAAATTGAATTCTTCTGGAGACTTCCCACCAGGATTGGCCAAAGGCCATAAAACAAGCTAGTAAATTCCCACAGGACCCAAACACCAGGCAGAATTGCTAAAAGAGGCTAGTCTGAGTTAGAAAAGTAGAAGGAAAAAAATTACAGACCATCCTGTGAGACATCGGGCCAATAATAGCCAAAAGCCCCCAAATCAGATCTTTTCCTTGATGTTATCAGGTACAGCCAGTTTCTTAAATTAAAAAGAATATTTCCATGGTATGTATATTTTTATACTGAATTACCATTTGGCACTTGGAAATCATAGACCTTACTGAGTGAGTGAGTGAGTGAGTGCAGTCGCTCAGTCATGTCTGACCCTTTGTGACCCCATGGATGGTAGCCTACCAGGCTCCTCTGTCCATAGGATTTTCCAGGCAAGAGTACGGGAGTGGGTTGCCATTTCCTTCTCGAGGAGATCTTCCCAACCCAGGGATCAAACCCAGGTCTCCCACATTGTAGGCAGACACGTTACCATCTGAGCCACCAGGGAAGAGCCCATAGCCCTTACTACTCAGAAGCAACTGAATGAAGAGAAATTTAACTTAGAAATATCAAATCCTGTCAGATATTTCTCAGATTCCTGATTTTATCAGAGCTATGCCAGCTAATAAAGTATTTCTTAAGTATAAAAAGTTAGACTTCTACAGGATCCTATAGTTTAAATAGTTGTTATACAGAATTTCATAAATTTTCATTTTTTTGGTTCTATAAAGTTCCTCATGTTTACCTCTGTTTACACCTCATCCTTGTGTTTATCTAAATTTTGCGTGCTTCATGACTTATGAAATACATCCAGGGTCCCTAATAAAAGTAATTACAAGGATCTACTTTCCAGCCGACACTTCTTCCTCTGTGCTGTGCTCAGTCGCTCAGCTGTGTCCAGCTCTTTGCAACCCCATGGACTGTAGCCCACCAGGCTCCTCTGTCCGTAGGGGTTCTTCAGGCAAGAGTACTGGAGTGGGTTGCCATGCCCTCCTCCAGGGGATCTTCCCAACCCAGGGATCGAACTCACGTTTTCTACCTTCCAGGTGGGTTCTTTACAGTCTAAGCTACCAGGGAAGCCCCTTCTTCCTCTACCTGGTAATAATAATATTTAAAATAATAACACTCCAATATACCATGGAGGAATCCTGCCTTCATAGCCCCTACTTCTTGAGCTTCCTGATAACTATTATTAGTTGTTCATGGAATATAAACACAGATCACAATTAGCTCTAAGTTGAAAAGAAATGCACATTTAGGGAATAAATTAAGAAAAATTTTCTTCTTGGAACTAAATATCAAAAAAACAGTAAGTATTTTAAATTGTTCTTCAGGAGACAATTTAGAAATCAGAGAGAGTCTGATATCTTTAGTTAGTGGAATAATCTGTTCTCGAGACCATACAAAGACCCTGAGTTTAGATTACAGTTTAAGTACAGATGACATGGGTGGGGATGTAAGCTGTAACGGTCATTCACACAATCTCATAAGATCTAAGGAAAAGATAGGGTGAGGAGATGATGTATTAAGTTTCTACTAAAAGCCAGGAATGGTCTTAAATATTTTATGTAAATTATAATACCTAACATTCACTGAGCACAAACTTTGGGCCCTGAGTTGTCCCAAGTATCTTCATAGATTCTCTCCTTTTTTTAAAAAAAATGGAGATATAATTGACATATAACATTATATTAATATTAGTTTCAGGTGTACAATATAATAATTTGATATTAGTATATATTGCAAATTGATCATCACAGTTAAGCCCAGCTATAACATCCTTCATCACACATAGTTACAAATTTCTTTTTCTTATGATAAGAACTTTAAAAATCTACTCTCTTAGCAACTTTCAAATATACAATACAGTATTCTTAACTATGGGCTTCCCTGGTGGCTCAGATGGTAAAGAATATGCCTGCAATGTGTCAGATCCAGGTTCATTCCCTAGATTGGGAAGACACCATGGAGAAGGGAATGCTTACTTACTCCCACATTCTTGCCTGGAGAATTCCATGGACAGAGGAGCCTGGCAGGCTACAGTCCATGTGGTCACAATGAGTCAGACATGACAGCAACTAACTTTTTCATCTTTTCTTTTTTCATTGTTAATTGCAGTTACATGCTACTCAATATCCCCAGGACTTATTTATTTTGTAACTGGTAGTTTGTACCTTTAACCACCTTCACCCATTTTGCCCACCCCCACCTCCACCCCTCTGGTAACCACCACAAATTATCTTTTATAATCAGCAGTCCTTATGAGATAGGTATCACCATAATCCTCAGTTTATAGATGGGATTCTGAGACACAAACAGGCTGAATATCTTGCCCAAGATCACACAGTATTAAGTAGCGGACCCTGGATTTCATGTCAACCTACACCCTTAACCAATGACATTGTGATTTAATTTACTCAGAATTACCGTGAAAATGAAGGCACTATTACTTCCATTCATAGATGAGGTATCTGAAGCTCAGAGAGGCTAACCAAGTTGTCTGGCAATCATTAAGCTTACAAGTAGTGGGCAAGGGTTGGAACTTCATACTTATCCGACACCTAAGCCCAGGCTCTCCCTTCAGTACAACATGAACAGGTCGCACTCTCTGAGACCTGTTAATTGTATCTTCACCAAACTATCCACCTATGTTGAGTGACATTAGAAAGTACCCCACTACTTTCATAAGATTGCTTATAAAATAGGATGCTATAATAATATGTTGGAAGTGAAAAACCAGTCTAAAAAGAAGCCTCTGTTTTATAAGTGGAAATAGATTTGACAGTGATTTTGTATTTTTGAATTTCCCAAAATTCTTTCACTTTTCTTTCAGGATGAAAAGGTGATATTTATGGGCTGCAGGTAGTGAGGAATGTCATTTTAAAAAAATCAAAGGCTCTTACATAAAAGGAAGTGCTACCCTTCATGCCTTTCCCGCTAAAAGTAATTCAGGGAACTTTCTTATCATGATGAATCAGCACCCAGCTTGGCTTGCTACTAAACCAATAAGAACTTGAGATATTTCAACAAGGATAATTCTAAACGGAATAATGCTGACAGAGTCACAAGTTTTCAGTGTTTCAAATATATCTAAAAGTGTAGTCGACACTGGAGTCTTGGAGTTCCATGAAGTCTCTTTCGGCTGAACTCGCATGCATTCACCCTGGGTATGGATGAGGCAGCAAACCTTTCTTGCCACAACATCCTCAAGGGAAGTTTTCTCAAAAGGTTATTTCTGTCAAAAAGTTCCCAGATAGGGCAGTTTTATACTTTATATTTTTCTAGTAGTTCTTTGTTGTTTTTAGCTTTGGGTTTTTGTTTGTATTTGTTTTAAACTATGTCTAATTGTCATTTTGAAAACATCTCCTAAAGAACTAGTGTAAATTTCAAGGAGAAAAGATGTGAACTTCTAAGTTAATTGTAAAACAAAAACAAAAACAAAAAAAGCCCTCATATATTTTGGAGAGTTTCACTGCCTTAATTTAAAATTGTAGAGCCATTAATAAAGTGATAATTTTGAGGGCTTACTATATGCTAGGTGCCATTCTAAATACTTAACAAATGTTAGCTTTCACAGTCATCACAAAATGACTAGCATATGAAGAAAGTACCATTACCATGCTATTTTACATATGAGAAAATACAGTAAAGATAAGGAGCTTGTCTAAGTGATGGGACTGATTAAGACGCAACAGACTCCAGAGCCCTTCTCTAATCAAATCACATGGCTACATTACCGCCCTTGATCACAAAGACAAAGGTCACTATATATAAAAGAAGTTACTCATCAGAGGTGATAAGCTACACCTATCTCAGGAATAAATCAAAATCTTCTAAATCAAAGAAATGTTGAAAAAGCTTTGGTAGCCCCAAATGATAGACACCTTTGAACAGGTACAAGGGGAAAACTATGGTTTTTACTTCCATCAGCCTGTTTGCTTATAACTCAAAAACGCTGGAGGAAGCTTAATATTTTGCTTGCTACCATTGATCAGTTCAGTTCAGTCGCTCAATCATGTCCAACTCTTTGTGACCCCATGAACTGAGGCACGCCAGGCCTCCCTGTCCATCACCAACTTCTGGAGTTTACTTAAACTCATCTCCATTGAGTTGGTGATGCCATCCAACCATCTCATCCTCTGTTGTCCTCTTCTCCTCCTGCCCTGAATCTTTCCCAGCGTCAGAGTCTTTTTCAGTGAGTCAACTCTTCGCATGACGTGGCCAAAGCATTGGAGTCTCAGCTTCAACCTCAGTCCTTCCAATGAATACCCAGGACTGATCTCCTTTGGGACGGACTGGTTGGATCTCCTTGCAGTCCAAAGGACTCTCAAGAGTCTTCTCCAACACCACAGTTCAAATGCATCAGGTCTTTGCAGCTTTCTTTATAGTCTAACTCTCACATCCATACATGACTACTGGAAAAACCATAGCCTTGACTAGATGAACCTTTGCTGACAAAGTAATGTCCCTGCTTTTTAATATGCTGTCTAGGTTGATCATAACTTTCTTTTCAAGGAGTAAGCATCTTTTAATTTCATGGCTGCAGTCACCATTTGCAGTGATTTTGGAGCACCCAAAATAAAGTCTGTCACTGTTTCCTCTGTTTCCCCATCTATTTGCCATGAAGTGATGGGACCAAATGCCATGATCTTAGATTTCTGAATATTGAGCTTTAAGCCAACTTTTTCACTTTCCTCTTTCACTTTCATCAAGAGGCCCTTCACTTTCTGCATATCTGAGGTTATTGATATTTCTCCAAGCGATCTTGATTCCAGCTTGTGCTTCATCCAGCCCAGCGTTTCTCATGATGTATTCTGCATATAAGTTAAATAAGCAGGATGACAATATACAGCTTTGACATACTCCTTTTCCTATTTGGAACCAGTCTGTTTGCTATTCCATGTCCCATTCTAACTGTTGCTTCCTGACCTGCATACAGGTTTCTCGAGGCAGGTCAGGTGGTTTGGTATTCCCATCTCTTTCAGAATTTTCCACAGTTTATCATGATCCACACAGTCAAAGGCTTTGGCATAGTAAATAAAGTAGAAATAGACGTTTCTCTGGCACTCTTTTGCTTTTTCAATGATCCAGCGGATGTTGGCAATTTGATCTCTGGTTCCTCTGCCTTTTCCAAAACCAGCTTGAACATCAGGAATTTCACGGTTCACGTATTGCTGAAGCTTGGCTTGGAGAATTTTGAGCATTACTTTACTAGTGTGTGAGATAAGAGCAATTGTGCAGTAGTTTGATCACTCTTTGGCAATGGAATGAAACCTGACATTTCCAGTCCTGTTTTCCAAATTTGCTGACATATTGAGTGCAGCACTTTCACAGCATCATCTTTTAGGATTTGAAATAGCTCAACTGGAATTCCATCACATCCACTAGCTTTGTTTGTAGTGATGCTTCCTAAGTCCCACTTGACTTCACATTCCAGGATGTCTGGCTCTAGGTGAGTGATCACACCATCATGATTATATGGGTCATGAAGATCTTTTTGTCTAGTTCTTCTCTGTATTCTTGCCACCTCTTTCTAATATCTTCTGCTTCTGTTAGGTCCATACCATTTCTGTCCTTTATTGAGCCCATCTTTGCATGAAATATTCCCTTGGTATCTCTAATTTTCTTAAAGAGATCTCTAGTCTTTCCCATTCTATTTTTTTCCTCTATTTCTTTGCATTGATCACTGAGGAAGGCTTTCTTATCTCTCCTTGCTATTCTTTGGAACTCTACATTCAAATAGGTATATCTTTCCTTTTCTCCTTTGCTTTTTGCTTCTCTTCTTTTCACAGCTATTTGTAAGGCCTCCTCCTTTTTGCATTTCTTTTTCTTGGAGATGGTCTTGATCCTTGTTTCCTGTACAATGTCATGAACTTCTATCCATAGTTCATCAGGCACTCTGTCTATCAGATCTAGTCCCTTAAGTCTATTTCTCACTTCTACTGTATAATCATAAGAGATTTGATTTAGGTCATACCTGAATGGTCTAGTGGTTTTCCCCACTTTCTCCAATATAAGTCTGACTTTGGCAATAAGGAGCTTATGATCTGAGCCACAGTCAGCTCCTGATCTTGTTTTCGTTGACTGTATAGAGCTTCTCCATCTTTTGCTGCAAAGAATATAATCAATCTGATTTTGGTGTTGACCATCT
Source organism: Nanger dama (assembly GCA_917880005.1). Lineage (NCBI taxonomy): Eukaryota > Metazoa > Chordata > Mammalia > Artiodactyla > Bovidae > Nanger > Nanger dama. Next base: position 101,410,106 of record CAKJTW010000001.1, read on the forward strand.
GGTGATGTCCATGTGTAGAGTCTTCTCTTGTGTTTTTGGAAGAGGGTGTTTGCTAAGACCATTGATGCATTAGACCAAATTCCTCGAATACTCACTTCCAGCCATCATATATTACTGTGTTAGTTGCTCAGACGTGTCCAGCTCTTTGTGACCCCATGGACTGTAGCCCACCAGGCTCCTCTGTCCAGGGAATTCTCCAGGCAAGAATATTGGAGCGGGTAGCCACTCTCTTCTCCAGGGGATCTTCCTGACCCAGGATTGAACCCTCATCTTCTGCACTGCATACCAGCTATGCTAATTTATGCCAGGTAAATTAAGGGGAAAAAGAACAGTGATGAGAAATTCCTCAAATTTTAGTAATAATAATGCAGAAAAATTGTTTCTGCAAATATTTAAATTTAAAATAATATATAAAAGGCCCAACCTGACTTAAGGGACGCAAAAGATAACCATTTCTTAAGTGAAATTCACCTATGATTAGGTGAGGCATACACATAAACACCAAGCATACAGAGACATTTTGTAGCGGGAAAGCATGTGGTAAGCCAAAATGCCCGCTGCTGAATTCCAGGGATTGCTAGTTAGGAGACATTAAGCTAATGATAAAGATTTAGTGTGTCTGTGTCTCAGTACCCTCTGCTGTGATATGGAGAGAATAATAGGTGTATCTCACAAGTTGTGAAGATGAGACAAACCAGTATGTTGATGTGTGTAAAACAGGGCCTGGCACAGAGAAAGCATTCAACATATGTTAGCTATAAATATTCTTGTAAAGGGCACTTCATTAACAATAGCTACTATTTCAAAAACTTCCAAGAAGGAAAACACACACGATAATTAAACATTTGTTTTCCTTGTTCATATGAATCCCAGTTTAAGGAATCTAAAAGAACAAAAATAGAAAAAGCCCTGTCTGCATGAACCTGATATGGACATGAAGAATAATCTATCCCCAGGAGTCTTTTACTGGGAGATCTTTCTTTCTTCTCTACTGTTTTCTTCTTACCTAAGCTTTATATTTCTATGTTCCTCTGTAGTCAGCCTATTGGTCAACTTTTTCTTCTTTGTCTTCATCTGTTGTACTAGAAATGTTGTAGTACAAAGATGAGACCAGGATTCAAAAAGACTGGTATTATATATATATTTTTTTTTTTTTAAAGAAACAATTTCATCTTTGAGACTCTGCTATAAAGGGACTGTGTTTAGTTCAAAGTACCAATATTAAAGAAAACAAGTGTGGTATATGTGGCAATATAGAGAGAATTCTTATGGGGAAATGCCTGTAGATGAAATATATTCTCAAAATAAGATAGCTGGTATCCTGAGCAAGGTTCTAGCAGGATGTGATAGTGAAAGTTATTCAGTTGTGTCCAACTCTTTGGGACCCCATAGACTATACATGGACTTCTCCAGGCTAGGATATTGGAGTGTGTAACCATTCGCTTCTCCAGGGGATCTTCCCAACCCAGGGATCGAACCCAGGTCTCCTGCATTGCAGGTGTATTCTTTAGCAGCTGAGCCATGGGGAAAGCCCGTCTAGGAGGATAGCTGAAGCTCAATTAGGTCTACCACACAGAAAGTGGTATCCCAGTCTCGAAGCCACCCAGTTCAGGCCTGCAGCAGCTGGGGCTCTGACAGAATCTGCCTGCCTCTGAAGGTGCAGCAAACAGCTGTTCTTATCCCTCCTCCCCAACACTATCCCAGGACAAAGGGTCAGCAAAATGGCCTCTTTAGAGTAACTGATCCCCTTGCCTGAGGAGCATGATCAGTTTCCAAAACCGGAAAGAGTGAAACCTCTGTCTAAACAGAGCAGACTCCCAGCTCACAGGGTAAGGGACGAAAAACAGTTCTCAGAAGCTGAGTGACTGATATAGGGAGGAACCTAAAATTCCAGCTGACTTTAAAACCCAGGGAATTTTTGTGGGTTTTCTGTTACTTTAGAATTCTTCTGAGTCAGAACCAGAAGTTGAGACTGATGTAGAAGGGAGAAAGATCACAAGATGAGATTCTGAAAAATTTATCTGAATCTAAAATATCTTTTGTTTCAAATACAGTTAAATTGACTTTAGTTTTCCCTTTGTGCCATTTTACTACACTTTTTCTTAAAAAGTGAAAAATAACAAGGTCTCTTCCTTGCATGGTTTGTGTGTGTGCACTAGCATATATCAGACTGATAAAGAAGTAGTCATAAAACCATCCTCAAGAGCTAAAACATCACTATGGAGTAGGCTGGATTGATATAAATACAATGCTAATTTAAAGTATATCAACCCTCAGCTGGAAGTTTGTCTTCTAATCACATTCAGAGTTTACTGATTGTCTGCCCACTGGACTACTTGTTAATGCTTATCTGCTGCTGCTAAGTCACTTCAGTCATGTCCAACTCTGTGCGACCCCATAGACAGCAGCCCACAAGGCTCCCCTGTCCCTGGGATTCTCCAGGCAAGAACACTGGACACTGGAGTGGGTTGCCATTTCCTTCTCCAAATGCATGAAAGTGAAAAGTGAAAGTGAAGTAGCTCAGTCGTGCCTGACTCTTAGCGACCCCATGGACTGCAGCCCACCAGGCTCCTCCATCCATGGGATTTTCCAGGCAAGAGTACTAGAGCGGGGTGCCATTGCCTTCTCTGATGAGATGGTGCCAATTATAATTCTTCATAGAAACTCAAGATGGGCTAAATATATTTTAAATTCTACCACATTATTTAATTATCTACCACATTATTATTATCCAGAAAAATGTCACAATTCACTTCAGGTGGTATTACTGAAATTGAGAGCAAACCAAAATATATCTTGTAGAACTTTTCATTTTAATGTTACACTTCAATTCACCAGTTACTACTAATTCCTTTATATACAGTGTTTCAGTGTTTGCAAACTATTGCCTTCACAGTATCCTAACATACGGTTTCCAACTTTTGTTCCAAGGGGAAAATTAAGATTCCCTTTGCCGCATGGAAATTCTGATTTAGTAGCCCCCAGTTGGGGCCCAGGAATTTGTTTTTGTAACATATACCCTGGATGATTCTAATGCTGATAGATTGCGAACCACAGGTTAACATCAGTTTTGTAACTCGCAAAACACTGAAGTCAACTTTACTCTTCAAAAACCATAAATAGTTTCCAGTTCATTCAGTCTGGGACAGCCAGACTTGTAAACAGCACCTGATTTCCAACGCTCTTGATGTTGTCTGAGGGGTACAGGCCGTGAAGTGCTGCTGATCTTGACGGCTTTATTCTAAAGGCCCAGGAGGTGGCAGCAAATTCCCTTTCCGATCAGAAAGTGCTTCACAGGCAGCCATTCTACAGTCTGTTGCAAATAATTTGCTTTGAATAGTCTTTTAAATTTGTTTTTTAAATAAAAGAATAAACAGGACCTTGAGATGTGATTTTATCTGACCTTCTGCTTCTCATCAAGTCTCAGAATAAATATTTCTAGGAATAGAATGATACAGTTTTATCATCCAGAGAAGAGACTGTACAAAGTTCCTTGGCTGATTTTTTCTTATCTCTGGGGAAAAGGATTGTATGACTTCCCTTGGCCGTCAGGCAGTACAGTCTCTTATCTCTAATCAAAAATGTTCTTACTAATAACAAACTGAAATCTCTCTGGCAATAATCAAAACAGTCTTATTTTGGGATCTAGACTAAAGGAGAATTTTGAAGCACTTTGAATGCTAATTAGTTTTTAAAAAGAAAACAAACAAGATGGTACAATCTTCCAAACTAAAAAGAAGTTTGTGCACTTTATGGATCACAGGAAAAATTTCCAATATTTTTGTTTAAACTTAAGACAGCCAAATGGTGTGGTGGATTGACAAAACACAAAATCAGTAAAGAGGCTGTTTAGACATTAGAAGAGTGAATGGAACAAAGGGACGGGTAGGCCCACTGAGTAGCAGCTTTGATCCCAACAAGAGTATTGTTTTCAGGCCTTTGATGCAGTACAGTTTATTTCTAAAGCTAAAAAGATGGTGATGTGTCTGGAAGTTCTGTATTATGAGATATATGTTTATATATTCACCAGTGGGAGGGGTAGAGACTAAAAGGAGGTAGGAGAGCTGGGTATTTGAGCCACTTTGGTATAGATGAGAGAGTAAAGGTCTCCACTGGTGAAAAAGAAAAACAGGACTAATGAATGGAAGTCATAAGACAGTAAATTTCAGTTTAAGAAAACTTCAAAAATGGCAGAGAAGGAATGGAAAAGGAACGAATATATTAGACATAAAATGTGTTACAGGTCTTAGTATAAGTATTTAGTTTAAATTTCACAACAACCTTATTGGGTGGAAATTATCCTCATTTTTTTACTTGATAAGAAATCAAAGCTCAGATAGCTTAAGAAGATAGTCCAAAGTCACCTAGCCAGTAGGGCAGCGGACTCCTTGGCTGAATCCAAGTTTATCTGTGTTCACAGCCTGTGCTTCTCCGATGCAGTGCCTGTCAGGTGTGTTGTAACAGGAACTCCTGTACCTCATGAAAGCCTGACTCTGGGAGCCCTAAAATGCTTTCCATCTTTAAGATTGTATACTTTTACATATAAATAGCTCCTTAAGATTTGAGTTTTTAAGTGTTGTGAATATTTTGATGTAGTTCAGTGTTTTAAAAACCAGGGTCAGTTTAAAACCTGAGTAGACAAAATTTGTTTGTTCCTTCTCACTTTAATTCCAGTAGCTGAAGAAAAAGAGCTTAAAATTAAAGATGTCATTTTACTAACAAGAGAGTAGGAGGTTAGAGAATAATTTTTCTTTCCTTGAAGCACTGACCAGAGGATTTGCTTTAGCTCCAGTGTCTGTAAAACAATTATAATTCTTCCTGACTATTCTTCACACACACACACACACACTTCCTGAGAAGGGAGCATTCTGAAACTCAGAGACACTTCTGTTCCTAGGGCAGAAGTCAGGCTCCCTTAGGTAAACTAAGAAAAGGGTTTGTAATGCTGTAAAGCAGAACTTCTACTACTCTTGGCTAATCATTTCACCTCAATCACTAGACCTCTATCCTTTGCTGTTAGAATGCACATGTTCCAGTTTATAAAATTATGTCAAATGTATTGTGCATTCATACAAAAAGCAATCTTTTAAAAGAACCATTTAATATTTATCTTTTTCTTTACTCTTCCATCTCTGTTTTGTCCCTTTTCCCCCTCAAACTTCTGTAACATTCTACCTACCACTGTCAACTGTGGTCAAAATCAAAATCTTATTTTGTGAATGGTGCATAGACATTTAATTATCAGTGTATTGTGGGGATGCAGTGCATTGTCAGACTTCATTTTGTCTTATTAGACTTCATTTTTGCAAAAATGCACTGATCTAGACAACCAGTTGTAACATCAAAGCTGGATTTCACCTGGGACTATGTGACCCACAATGAGAAATTGCAAGAGCTGTTCCCCCTAGCTATACCTCCTTCAGGCTCTGTAAAACATGAAAGAACTGGGACATGAGTTTCCTCTCAGCTAAAACACACAAAAGTTCTAGCCCAGGTCACTAGCATGTGTGATTTCAGCTGGTCAGTGGTCACTTGATCTATTAACTATATGTTAAAAAGGACTTATCTTCATTAGATTTATGAATATTGAAAGAAGCAAGATTAAGAACAAGGACAAAATTAAGAAACAACCATCAAAATAGGCTTGAGAGGTACTTGGCTGGTGTAAGAAATCTTTTTGCAAATAGATAAGTTCTTGGACATTTTTTCCCCATCTCTTCCCCAGCATTTTTTAAATGGGTAGTTACATAAGAACTTTAAACATATATCTTACTGAAGGATCTCTTTTCTTCTTCTCTCAGTCTCCAATGTGTATTTACAAGGCCTAGACATGTTAGTACCTCTAGAAGAATTTACCTTTTATATTAGACTAAGACTACACAACCAAAGTGGCTTAGAGGGCTGATGAAATGTTTGTAGCTAATCAGTAAGGCTTTTTTCATTCATCTGTACGTTTGCATGAGTCATTACTGAAAGTGAAACAATTGTTTAGCAGTTGGATAGTCAATAATTTATTAGCATCATATCAAATTGAAGGTGAACTTGGGAAATGAGGAGTGGTCAGGGAAATAACAAGGAATGAGATTTTTTTGAATAAATGAGTGGTCTACATATAAAAATTTGCTATAGTATTAATATGCAATGTTATGTCTAGATAATTATATATTGCTATTTTGTAAGTGCTTTAAGAAAGCTATGCCAATAGGAGAAGCTATAATAACAGCTAATGCCAAAGACAAAGTTAAATACGTGCTCTCTAGTTTTGAACGTTTGACAAGTAGACAACCATCCTAACTAACACTTTATGAGACATCCCCTTGAACCATTCATGGGATTACATTTATACCTAGGATTAGTATTTTCAAGTAAAGTAAATACTTCCTATTTTGAAGGAAGGTACCCAGACCCTTCTGTTAGAACATGTTTCCATGTTTCCTGTTTGCATTTGAAAAGCATACCATCAGGGTACACTCTGCTTTAATCTATTATCCCCCTTAGTGATCTTCTATCTATTCATTTGAAAATCTCACTTTATGCCATTCCTGTGTCTTTAAAATGAAATGACATATATGAAATTACTGTATAAATTCCCTCAAACAAGAAAGATATCATTAAGTAAAATTCATCACTTGTACCAGAGAGATATGGTTAGGCAATGAAGCAAAATTTTTATCTCCTTTGTACCTAAGAAAACAAGTGGGTGATTTCCCAGATGAAGGCTTATGTTTTTTATTCCCAATTTTAAACATCACTCTGGGCCATGTTTTTGACAAAGGAAACATAAATATGATTTGGCATTAAATCTTAAACTTCCCAACAAACACTGTGTTAAACATTTTCCCCACGGCCCAGAATAAGAACCAAAGCATCCACTTAATAAGCTAGGAAATTTAATAGAAAAACAGTTACAAAGATTAAATAAGCCATTTTCTTCATGCTGTATCCTCCACATCCTTATGAAATAATGTCTCGTGTTGTGTAGTTTTTTGATGTGTCTGTCATTAACATTAAGCAGCTTGATTTTCCAGTTTTATAAATGTAATCAGGAGTTGTTACAGAAGGATTGCTTAAAAATCTGCCAGTGGGAAATCTGGAGAATGTTATCATGCAAAGGGCCCAAGCAAGCTTTTCTCTAGCATCCACATATATCTTAAGAATTCTTAATATCTTAGCTGATAAAATTTTCCTCTGAGAAAGCAAAAGTCACTCTAGTTGGAAAACAAGTTTGCTTAAGTGATATTAGCTCTACTTCAAACAGCAGGCACATAAGCTATAGAAACGATCTCTTATTCCTACTTTCCTTCTAAGGATAAATGCATATTCACAGTAACTTTTCTTTTTGTGAATGAGCGAGGGAGGAGATGGTTACCTGGATTTGTTTCAGGAAAGAAAGGTGTTTAGAATATTATGAACAGCTAAAGGTATATTCACACAGTTAGACACATTTTAAGTGGGTTTCATAATTTATCACAATTCAAATGAGATATACTATAAATATTCATTTTATACTAATAAAGATGACTATCTTTTATGAAGTGCTTTCTATATACCAGGCATTGATAATTTTTCTCTACAAAACCCTCCCACAAGGTCAAAAATTCATCTATTTTATACAGGATCGACACCTTTATTTATTGTGAAATTCTCTCTAAAAACTGATGAGAGCTGAACTTTTCCTATCATTCATTCTTTTCTATACTGGAAATCTATATAACTTTAAAATTACTTATTTTTAATTGAAGGATAACTGCTTTACAATATTGTCAAAAAGACTAAGAAGTCTATACTTTGGCCCACCCAGAGCTTGCAGAAAGAGGAGGTCGGTGGTGGTGTTTCTGGCTAACCCTGTTGCCTGTGTTCTGGCATAAGGGAGGCAGTGGCTGGCACAGCAGTATCTGAGGCGTGCGGTGCTAATGCCACTTCAAAGGCAGCTTCCTCCTATTTTTATCCTGGGTCAGCAGCCTGCCTATGCAGTTGCCTCTTGAACAAAAGGTTCTACCAGGTCTCTGACACCTTTACGGCCTCGCGGACTCTTCTCACAATAACAGGAATAATCTTTTGTGCTACGTGGCATTTGATTTATAAACACAATCTCTACTCTACCCACAATCTTGAAGCAAGTAGCCAGCATTTTTACCATTTTACAACCAATGAAAGTAAGGCTGGGAGAGACTGAATCATATGGGTAAAAAGAGGCAAAGGCAGGACTCCTAGGTCAATGTGATGTCCAAATTCACGTTCGTTCCAATACAACATGCTGGCTCCTATTGTCAGTTAGAACTCTTACTCTTTCTCACAAAGAGATTGTCTTCAAATCTAAAGTGAAACAAATTTTTTTAATGTCTATTGTTTTAGAACCCAAAATTTAATCTGATAGTTTAAGATAAATTAAGATAAATGTTGTTTAGTTGCTAAGTTCTATCTGACTCTTTTGCGACCCCATGGACTGTAGCCCACCAGGCTCCTCTGTCTATGGGATTTCCCAGGCAAGAATATTGGAGCAGGTTACCATTTCCTTCTTCAGGGAATCTTCCCAACCCAGGGATTGAACTCGAGTCTCCTGCTTGGCAGGCAGTTTCTTTACTGCTAAGCCACCTGTACTGGTTATCTGTACATTCTTAGTAAGTAGACTAATACTGTTGATTTCTATCTAAAGAAATGGACACACTTCTATTTTTCCTTTTTTTTTTTTTTTGAATAAGAGAGAGCTACCACAGAATTCCTCAAAACTCCAGGAAAGAAAGATTTAAGATTCATTTGAGAAGACAGGTCCCAGGAAATAGACACTGTTATTAAGAGACTAGAACAAAAATAACCTTAAAATTAACCTTAAAATTCTCCTGACCTTAAAATTCTCTGACCTTAATATTCTCCTGACTACCTAACTGTATCTAAATTATCTCAAGGGAGCATTTGTCCTATATTTAAAGATCTCTAGATAAAGGAATTCTATATCACTATGGAGAACTTCCTTCTGATGTTGACCTGCTTCCAGTTTCAAGGAAATTATAAGTGAAGACTATAGAGCTGGAAGGGCCCCTAAGAGATCAACTAGCTGAAACTGCCATTTCCTGTAGCTATTTGCAGCCTCAGTGATAAATTAACTTTTTCTTCTCCAACTCTTACTCATCCCAATTTCCATGATCTTTTCTTCTTTGGTCTTAATTTTTAAATCTTACAAATAGATTTTGGGCTTTCTTTAGGATTCATGTATAATTTTCCATGACTTTTCTCATTTAGAGAATCAAAGCAATTTAAAACCCTTACACTTCCACTGACCTAAAAGCAAATCATTTATTTGAAGCATGTTAAAATCTTTTACCTGTTTAGAAAATTTGATTTGTCTGTAAACGTTGATTAATCCTATGTTTTGCCAGACATCTTGGTGTGCATGTATTGTGGGTGGCAGAAATGGGTCTATTTGTGTGAAGCCCTCACCATATGTAACTGACAGGTGAGAAGGGCTACATCTTAGGACATGACCAAAAACTTTGGTAAAGATAACCAAATTTACTGATTATGGCAGTCTGATCTAGAAATTGTTCATTTATTTCACAAATGCTTATGAAACATCTACTTGCTAGGCACTGTTCTAGATCAAGGGATATCTAAAGGAGTAAAACAATAATCCCTACTTTGGATGGAGGTAAATTCTAGAGTGGAGAAGCAGATAAATAGAATAATTAAATAAACATTTATTATGTTAGATAGGCATCAGCCTAAGGGTAGAAATAAAGGTGGGAAGGAGAGGGAATCTTGAGGATGCGAAGAGAGAGAGAGAGTCCGAGAACAGCCAATAGTGATCATATCATATCTGAGCAAGGCCTAAAGAAAATGAAGTAGGGTCATGCTGATACCTGGAATTCTGTGTTCCAGGCAGAGGATCAGCAAGTATAAAGGTCCTGAGACATGAATGGACCTAATCTATTTAAATAACAAAGAGGCCAGTGTGGCTGGAGTAAAGTGGGAGAGACAGAACAGGAGGAGATGAAATCAGAGGTATAGGAGGTGTGAAATCAGCAGATTCTGTAGGGCCTTGTGGGTCAGTGAAAGAACTTGGAGTTTTGAAATGAGAAGCCATGACAGAGTTTTAAACAGAGGACTAGGTGACATCATCTGACTTAGGTGTTTAACAAGATAACGTTGACTGCCATATTGAGAATAGACTAAAGGAGCAAGGGTGAACCAGGGAAACTAATTAAGAGACTATAGCAATAATCCAGGCAAAAGAGTATGATAGATTAGCTTGGGATGGTACCAGTGGAAGTGGTAGGGAATGTTCAGATGCTGTATGTATTTTAAAGCTGACAATTCAGGTGTGGGGTCAACAATCACTTCAAATAGTGATATTTTGACCTGAGCAAATGAAACACTGGCTAATGCCTGGTGCCTTCTTGTATCCATGTGCCCCTTTATGGACCCCTGGTTTGTAGAAATTTTAGCCAGTAATTTAAAAGACAAAAGAAATGCCATTTATTCCTGTTGGCTATTATTGGAATCTGTTTATGATAAGGGATATCATGTGTGTTTACTGTTCATATATGTTTAGAGAGAAGGAGTTGAAATAATATTTGTCATCTGGAGACTCTCTACTGTGCATGTTTGAGCAGGATTTCAGTCAAGGCAATTCTGTTAGCTTTTAAGGTTTATGGTTAGAAATAGTTTGAACTTCAAAGCATGTCTCAGTATATCACATTAAACTTCTTTGGCTTCCAGAGCAATTTGCATTGCTTTAGAGTTCCCTTCTTTGTCCTAGGTAAACCTCAGATGACCTTTCCTTTTTAAAATGTCAAGTTAAATTGGTTACCAGAGTGTGTAACCAGGAAGCTCACTAAGCTACTGCATTAACAAGCTGTGTGTATAGGTCAGCATCTTATTGACATAAAAGATGGTCCATGTTAAGTGGAGAAAGGCCCCCAGCTCCTCTGAGCTTTTCAGCTGACCTGGAAGCAAAGAGCCCTGTGTCTCCCCTTCAGAGAGAGGGCATGCCTCTCAATGTGATATATCCCATACACTGGTGCCTACTGGTGCTTGTGACAAATGGCAAGATGCCAATATCAATTAATCCAAATTTAAGATTTCATGTCCTTTCCAAAATTTCTGAAGTCTCATTCCATTCAGTTTTCTTGGATTCAAATTTCTTTTTTTTTTTTTTTTTTGGGGGGGTGGTGGTATACACTGCCTGTTTATGGTTTCTTACTTATTTATCTGCACTTGTTGCTTGTTTTATTTCTTACTTGTTTTCGGCTGCGCTGGGTCTTCTTTGCTGCACGCAGGCTTTCTGGAGCTCAGTGAGCGGGGCCACTCTGCAGCTGTGGTGCCTGGGCTTCTCCCGTTGCAGAGCACAGGCTCTAGGTGCCCAGGCTTCCGTACTTGTAGCATGCGGGCTCACGGCTGCAACTTGCTGGCTCCAGGGCATGCAGGCTTCAGGAGATGCTGCACAGGAGCTCATTAGTTGTGGCTGCTGCTGTTGCTGCTAAGTCATTTCAGTCATGTCTGACTCTGTGTGACCCCATAGACAGCAGCCCACCAGGCTCCCCCGTCCCTGGGATTCTCCAGCCTAGTGGGCCCTAAAGCATGCAGTCTTCAGTAACAGCGGCACGCAGGCTCAGCAACTATGGATTCTTGTAACTGTGGATTCTTATCTACTGTGCCACCAGGGAAGTCCTCCCCTTTTTTTAAGCAATGTTTTATTGTTTTATTTTAAAGCCTTTATTGAATTTGTTACAATATTGTTTCTGTTTTATGTTTTTGGTTTTTGGCTGAGAGCCATGTGGGATCTTATCTTCCTGACAAGGGAGTAAACGTGAACCCCGTGCACTGGAAGGCAATGTCTTAACCACTGGACCACCACGGAAGTCCCTCAAATCTTTTTTTTTTTTTTTTTTTTCTAAACAATTTCATTGCAAATATAGTGCCAGATGTATTTGAGTAAGAAACCTCATATGAGACTGCCTGGGTTCAACTCCCCCTATACCAGAACTTACTAACTTTCTACCCTCAGGGAACTTGCTTACCCTCTCCAAGTGTCACTGTCCTCATTTGGAAAACAGAGATTTTAAAAGTGCCTACTTTGTGGGGTTATATGAAGGACTGTATGAAATATTCCACATAAAGCAGCTAAGCATCACCACTGGGCACACAGTAACTGATCTACTAGTGGTGGCTATTATTAAAGGCAGAGGTAGGAAAACACTTCCAGTTTATTCTTTTGATGAGAATATGTAACATCAGGTGATTCGTGAGTTCAGTGCAAACGCTCGCAGCCTTCACTTCACGTTATATTGGACCAGCTAAAGACTGACATATACTCTCATGATTCAACACTTAAATGACACACTACTCTAAGTACACACAGATTACTGTTAATAAGTCCAATATTAACTATGTGACCTGCCAGAGGACGCAGCAATTTGGTCACTTTGAATAATACCTTCATTGATTTGCTTCTGGTGATTGTTTATTTAAGTACATCTACTTAAGGAGATCAAGATATTATCCTTGCATTAGCTTTATCTAAGAAACTAGGAAAAGAAGAATGTAGAAAACTTGGGAGAATGAATACCATCGATGTTATTCCCCTTAGCTGGAAAAGTGAAGACTAGCATAAGGACAGGGAAGGGTTCCAAGAGAATGGAAGTAACGGGGAATATATGAAGGGATGACTGGAAAGGAGTGTAAGTAGATGCATTCTGTGTTATTGGGATCAATGGGGTAAAGTTATGGGAGGCAAAGTTTGCTTCAGTGTAGGGAAGACATTCTCGGCACTTAGAGCTTAAAGACTGTCTGAGATGGCCTGGAACTAGTGAGCTCCCTTCTCTAGAGCAAGGCCTGGGTGAGGTAAAAGGTTTCATCTCAAGACTATTTGATGTTACTAGGAAAACAAACACACATATCATTTTCTTTTTAGCCTATATTTCATTTTAAAAAGAAAATAACTATACTCTCTAATGAAATGATAATATTATATAATAGGATATTAAAAGTGGAAGTTTCCCCAGGCCCTCAAATACAAGAAATGCTGCACATTGAAGTGAGATTCCAGATAAACACAGACTTTACAGAGAAAACAATAGACATGAGTGTCCCTGGTGTGCTCAAAGATTAGCAAACCACTGCCACAATTCTTGAACTCCTTAGTTGGCTCCAGGTTATTAAAGAGGGTCAGAGTCTGGAAGGAAGAAAGGATTTTGTGAGGAGGAATTCTGAAATTCTGTAGATCAAGGTGTGTGTTTAGAGTAGATGGAGCTGAGGGACCCTGCCCTCTCACCTCCAGCCTTGTGAGAAAACAGATTTAAAGATACTTCTTAAAAGACTTTGTATGAGATGTCAGCATGAGGATAGATGGGAGGTCAGAGTGGGCTGGGGTCTGACTCCCTCCCAGGATATCTATAGAGTGAGAGATGGTCTGAAAACTGTTTTGGCAAAGAATTGGGAAATTTGCTGCTGAACTCCCAAGGGCAAATTATGTGATTGTTTCCCAGAAGTAAGGCAGAGCTGGATGGGGTCGTCCCGGGGCCTGTCCAAGGGTGCAAACAGACCCTAGTAGCTACAAGCTATAGGCAGACAGCTTTCCAGGGTTTGTAGATTGAGTTACAAGTTAACTCTAGAATTGAGATGAACTGACATTAATCGAGGACTACAGACAAGATGCCCCCAGTGATAAGCATCTTCAAATATCCCTTAGAAGCTTTCTTCTCTGCACCTCCCTGGCTCTGAGAGTGAAAAGCCAGAATATGATGTTACTATATAAAGTAAAAAAATATTTCTACTCTTTTTGGTCTCTATCCTTGCACTTTCACCTCAGGGTAAAAGTCAGGGTTAGCAAGCTGGGAGAGGAAGAGGAGGAAAGCATGAAAAAGCTAAACACATTGCCTTCCCTGAAGGAAGGTGATCCTTCTAAAATGAGCCCTAGTTAGGGAAAGAGAAGAGGTTTACCTCTAAGAGGAGACTGAAATTTGTTATTCCAGTGGCTGTAATATTATAAGTTGAAATATAATGGTTTGAGTAACTTAAGATGATGAAGGACTAATCCTAAAAAGAAGTCGAATGTCACAGGACCTAAGTTTTGATCCAGCAGCGGTGAAAAAAAATTTCTTTTATAAAAATAGATTTCTTAATCTAATTCAGTTTAGATTAATAATAAAATAATTTTATGGTAAAAAAAATTAAAGGGTAGTAGGAGACAAAAAGAAAGAAGCATTTTGATGACACATCATATATTATTGACAAAAATAACCGATTTAACATATTAAGCACTCTCATATCAAAACTTTAAATTTTTTTGATAATAATACAATCCAAGGTAGAAATTCCAATCCAGAATCTAACCCATGATATGCTGGGATTCTACCATCAGACATCCAAACTCCGAAACAGAAGAAACACTTGTTATTTTCAGGCGCCTTTGGTCATTTCTGGCTCAGGACGGCTCACATGGCTTCATTCACCCAGCCAAGCAGAGAACAGTATGAGCCTCAGGACAGAGACTGACAGAGGAAATGGCACCAAAGAACAAGACGTGAAGATGGCTTTCGGGAAATAGGTTAGAATTAGGGGTTTGGGTGCAGGCAGAAACTAGAGGCCTGAAATATTTTTGGCATAAACAGAAACAACAATGTGCCTAAAGAACTATTTGTTTATACCACAGGTGCATTTCTAACCTAAGACAATTTGTAATTTTATTCTATTGTTAGCACTTAAAGGAGCATGAAGTCACCTTTGGCAGACGGAGGAGCGTGTAGACGAGCAACAGTCACTTTGTTCGTTGAGGTCACTGCACTCTTCCTTCACAGCACTGCTGCTATATTTAGCATATGTCTATTCTACAAGATTTTTTTTTTTTTGTAAACTCAGTGTTATTTTAAGTTTCTCTTCAGAAAACTCTGAGTTACTCTTTCAATATTATACTTCAAAGTTTTGCTCTTTTCCTCCACATTCAACTGATTTATGTTTTTGCCTTAGCTGAAGAACAATCCTTGATGTCTTTGTTATTAGAATATCATTCAACAGTGTTTTAAACTTTTGCATTTCTGTTAAGATTCCATTCTTCTGATGATTTTGTGACTAAGTGGGTAGAAAAAGACCAGAAAATAACTTCTCTCTTTCATCCAGTGTTTCACATGCCCTATCACTGAGCTGCATGCATTTATATTGTACCTCATACTTCCAAATATATTGGTAATTATTTCTTTTTCTAGTTATTAGCCAGTGGTGGTAGTAACCCTTATGTATGTTCAGGAACTTCTCCTATATTTCTGTGAAGACTTGGATCCTTTTATTGCCATCCTTTAAGTCTCTATTATTTTAAAGATCTGACTAAAGAAGCTGCTATATCTGATGGAAAACAGGTGTCACTGGAATGTGAAAAATGTCCCAGCGACTCTCTAGATCAATGTTCTCTTTCTTCCAGAGATAAGGACAAAGGGAGACATAGACATGTTTCTGGGAGATGAGAGCTAATTTCTCTTTTTCGTATGGAAGGTTGGGTGTGTGTGCTAGTTGCTCAGTCGTGTCGACTCTTGTGACCCGGTGGACTGTAGTTCACCAGGCTCCTTTGTCCATGGGATTCTCCAGGCAAGAATACTGGAATGGGTTGCCATGGCCTTCTCCAGGGAATCTTCCCGACCCAGGGATCAAACCTGTGACTCTTATGTTTCCTGCTTTGGCAGATGTGTTCCTTACTACTAATGCTACCTGGGAAGCCCTTATCATACTGAATGTTAATACTTTTTAATGTACAAAACTATTGGTCCTGTCAAAACAGGTAATGAGTCTCTTCTCTAAACTGATCTCTGATTGACTAATTCACAACTGCAGAGCTAAAAACAGTACTGGACTGTGTGCTTCCTGAGGACATGGACTTTATCTGAAGCATCTTTGTACCTTGAGTTCACAGGAAAATGCCTAGAAATATTAGGAATTCAATAAAATTTTTGTTAAATGAATGAAACAGATGCATTAATAATGTGGAGTAGAAACCAAATCCTTGAATAGTAACTTATTAGATCTAGATTAAGAGAAGGAGATTAATGAAAACAAGTTTTTGATAAGAGGTTTTTTTGGGGGGTGGGGTGGGGGCATGCCCTGTGGCTTGTGGGATCTTGCTTCCCTGTCCAGGGATAAAACCCGGGGCCCCCACAGTGAAAGCACCAAGTCCTAACCACTAGACTGCCAGGGAATTCTCCATTATTATTAAAGCTTCAATGATTAAAAAGACAGAATCAAGATCCATTATATTGACTCTCTATTCTTCATATGCAAAACGACAATGAACCTTTGTGTGCCTAATGGAACAACAACAACAAAAAACTCCAAACATTTTAATCTGAGATATTCTGTCCAAGTCTACGTGTTGCTGTTCATTTTAAATTTAAGAACTTGATATAGAAAGAAAATGTATTGAAACCATTTATGAAATTTGAACACATTTTAAAGCATGGAAATGCTTTTTGTTCAAGAAACACAGTGTTATGATACTCCCAAGTTGATTCATTTCTCTTAAGTGTGTCTTTGCTACTTTGCCAGTTTTCCTAGGAGCCTCAAGCAAATGGGAATGTGTAAGGAAGTAATGTGTATAACCAGACTTCAAGGTCCCTGGAAACAGAGAATGAGTAAAAGCTTTCACAGAGTTGTATTTCATGATATTAGACAAACTGAACATTTAGCATACATGAGGGAATGTTTCACGGACACATACTCTCAAAGAAATAAGGAATGTAATATGCATAAAAGGAACCAAAGCACAAATGAAACAAGTGGCTGAACTGTTTCCTTCAGAGACACAGGCAATATACTACATTCAGGAAATAAAGATCCATGTGGTCTTCACCAATATATAAACAGAATTTGGCTGGAAAAATGTCATCTGCTCCATCAAAGGGGAAATATTAAATAAGATAAAAATAAGACAAAATATTAAAAGTCACTTGGAAAAAGTACAAAGCCCAGTAGAACATGGTCTGTTTCCAGAGTTATTTATATATTTATGCTTATTTGGCATTAGAAAAACAGGACTAGAATGAAGGTGGGCTGTGGCTGTAGATACAAGTATGAAGAGGGTAGACAGAAGTGGCCCCAGTGATGACAGGGTGCTAGCAATGGTGGTGATGCCTAAGAAAGACGGTAGCAATTGGAGCTATGGGTTCAGAAAAGCAGAGCAAGGAGGTCCTAAAGGAAGGTCAAGTCCCAGACCAGCACTAATCATATGCCAGGCAGAGGCAGCCTGTTTTGGCTTTAATTATAAGCATTGTGGGGGTTTGTTGATTTTTATAGTGCTTAGTAATGGTGTGGAGAATGCTTTGGACTAGCAGCCAGTCAGCATAAACCAAAATGAATGAGATATATTAACATTTTCATTATTTCTAGCAGACTGGACGCTCTCTTTCTCTTCCTGGAAGACCAGTCCCACCTGCCATCTCTGCAACATCTCCTTGGTTATACCAGCCTGCATACACCTACGCTAGCAAACCAACTGACGGGCTCGAGGAAGCAAAGAAGAGACTGACTCCTTGGGAAGCAGCTGCCAAGTCTCCCCTTGGCTTAGTGGATGAGGCCTTCAGACCCAGAAACATTCAGGAATCCATTGTGGCAAATGTGGTCTCAGCAGCTCGTAGAAAGGTGCTTCCAGGGCAGTCTGAGGAATGGAATGCAAGACTGTCCTATGTCCCTCAAACCCAGAAGACCAGTGTGGGCTCATTTGCAAAGCAAGAATATAATGTTGCATCCCTACCCAATTATAGTATGCCCAACTCCCAGTATGGTTCACAGGCACTACATGCATATTACAGGCAGCCTTCCAGAAACGATTCTGAAATAATGTCCATGGAGACCAGGTCTGATTATTGTCTCTCCACAACCAACTGCAACTATAACCCACACCCGAGGGGATGGAGACGTCAAACATGAAGTTAGCATAACTGGTCGTATGCCACCTAGATTTTTTTATGTTTCTTTGCAGTGTGTTCCACTTTTCTAATAGTTTAGATTCACTTTTGATCTTGGTTTGTTCTCATAGGTCATTTATCTGTGTGTATGCACATTGGAGTGTAAATCACTTCCTTCTCTGCAGATGCATAGAGAATTTCTTTAAAGAAGAACTCATTTCCTCTGCTCATGACACAGAAATTCCATTTATTTCATTAATATGGAAGGTTTAGGCAACTAAACTCTTCTCAATTAAAACGAAATTAACTATGTTCTTGTATGTGCCTTAGTCCAGGATGGAATTAATGAAGCATGGTATGCTAACTGTTATTAGCAGTAACAGCAAAGAATATAACATTGGAGAAGTTTCCAATGGTAGTATGAGCAGTAATTATATAAAAGGATTTCCTTGGTGTTATTTTTAAGCATTTCTTTGAAATATATTTTAAAATTTGATAACATTCATATTTGGTTTTTGGAATTGAGACAAAGACATTATCAAAAAGAAAGAAATATTTGAAAGTAAGATAATTATGCATTTCAGTTGGACTTCTGAGGTAAGTGGTGTAATACGTGGGGAATAGAAGATGTAGGTATAGGATTTATTTTTAACCTATTTAAAGGCAGGGGCCTGAGACAGGAATAGACTGGGTTCAGATGTCCTCATTTGTGAGATGAGAAGATCAGATTATTTAATCTTCTCAATGTTTAACAGTTCGATATTCTGAACTGAGTTTCTCTCATTTGTAAGATGATCTTTGATGCATTATTCATTTTTGTTGCTCATCATATAAATATCAAACTAAGTTTAAGAGTGGATTAGGTCATTGGTGTCACAAGATGTATCATTAAAGGCCCAAGAGGAATTGTTGGGCAGCAGGGTTTGAGCTATGGTTACATGAGTGAGGGCTGATGAGAAGAAAAAAGCTATTAATGGATTAAAGGAAGTGGTAGATGGTTGTGTCTGTTATTGTACAACTGTAGGTCATGAACATTTATTTAATTACAGAAAGCATGCCACAGAAGCCTATGCAACAAGTGATGCTTCTTTAGAAAAGCATCATTAGGATGCTCAAAGGAAGTTAAACAGTTGCTTGGACAACTCCATGACCCATGCCTGGTTATCATAACCATGAGACAATCAGGTAAACATCTGCTCCTCACTGTCACACCCACAAAGGATTAAACACAAAGAAATTCAAAGTACTTTACATCATAAACAAGTCTGAGAATATTTAAAAATAAAAACATCTTGAATGTTCAAAACATTCTTAGGTTTCTAAATAAGGTTATTTTGCTTTGTTTTACTTTTTTGACTCTTGAATTTATTATTATGATTGTCTCTCTCACAGAGTAATATTTTTAAAAACTGCCAGGATACAAGTCCTTTATTTGGAAACAAACAAACAAAAAAGCTGAAGAAATCACAGTAAGTTCTACTGGTAATAAAATCACCCATATACTAATTAGTTCAATTATTAAGAAAAGTAGAGTACTTCATAGAAATTTGAATTATATCTCAAATTAGAAGATGTAATTATGGATTCTTAAAGAGTTCCTATGGAATTAAAAATAAAATGCCTGGTATATTAGTTAATCTGTCAGCAATTCTCAGGAATCCCCCACATAAAAATTCTTGTGGTGGTTCATTTATTCTAGATGTCAATGTTTTAGGATATGTAGAATTTAGCAGAAGGAATTTTGTACAAGATCATATCCTATTTTGTTTTCTTTTATAAATGCTGGCAGTTATTTCCTTCATTCCTTAGATTTTAGATACTTCAGTTCTAGAGGCTGACATATAATACATTATTCACTAAAATTTTCACTAGACTTAAAATAGAGAGATGCAGACATTCAAACTTAAATATTATTATGAAACAGACAGGTCCCTCTTTGCATGCACTAGATCAAAACAATCATTGTATTAAGCTGTCTGAATTTATTCCAGACATCAAAAAAAAAAGAAAGAAAGAAAATATAACACATGGCAGGAAAGTTGTCCATTTTTCATTCACAGGGGAAATTAATATCTCATTTTTATTAGAAGTCAATGTTTCAGTTGCTCATACGTTGCAGATATAGTTCTGGAAAAAAAAGTATGTTGTCAAATCATCACAAAATGTATGGGTATTTATCTCCAGTTTTCACAAACGGAGTAAAGTTATACTGCTTACACTCAAGTTAATGTTTGAGCTAAGGCTGCCATGCTGACATCTGATTCCTGCTGAGAAAACCTAAATAACTACTGTTCTCACAAAAATAAAATCAGTTTTGGACTTCCCTGGCAGTCCAGTGGTTTGAGACTCCACACTTCCACTGTGAGGAGATGGATTCCACCCCTGGTCTGGGAACTAAGATCCTACATGCTGCACAGACCAGCCAAAATAATAATAAATAAAATTGGTTTGTCTTATATTCCAAATAATACTCTTTTCAGAGAAGAGCTTGCATGTGTGCTAAATTGCTTCTGTCATGTCTGACTCTGTGCGACCCTATGGACTGAAGCCTGCCAGGCCCCTCTGTCCATGGGGAGTCTCCAGGCAAGAATCCTGGAGTGGGTTGCCATGCCCTCTCCAGGGGATCTCCCACCCAGGGGTCCATCCCGCGTCTCTATGGCTCCTGCATTGGCAGGCAGCTTCTTTACCACTACTGTCATCTGCTTTGTAAATATATACCACATGTGTTGTAAGACCTTTTTCTACTAGTAGCAATCACAGAGGTAGAAACAGTTCTGTGCTACCATGATTAAAAAGCATTCTCTTGATGTACACTAATTTGGCACCTCTTTCCATCTTCAGTTTAAAAATATAATTGCATGTGTGTGAAATATCTGTTATTGAGATGATTTAAACACTGCTTGTATTTTGAATTTTAAAACTACATGGTTCTAGTCCATATATTTCTGAATATATCTCATGTTTTGGCCTCATCACTCATATTGGAAAGGGCTACACTGTTAGGGCTCAAGCATACACATTTATACATTAATGAATTGAAACTCTGGATAAAAATATATTAAATAGGCTCAGTTATTATAATTAGAGAGAAACTGTAGAAATGTTTGTAAGAGAAAGTAGATATTCACATTTGATTTTTTTCAAAGTAGAAGTATTTACACTATCCACACCTTTACTAAAATGACTATGTTCTCCTGCTTATTAGCTTAACATTTCTACCTTTGTTTATCCCAAAAGACTGTATTTGAAAGATGCATACTGAAAATCAAAATTGTATGAGTAATAAAAATTAACTTGAAAATCAATTTAAAGAGGCTTTTCATTTTTCCTTATTAAAAATTCTTTTGAAATAGTCTTCACCCCAAAGATTTAATCCTATCTACTACATATTTTTAAATTTCAGTTTCTACAGTATCAGCTTCCAGGAACATTAAAAGAATTTCATGCCGATTGGCAACATTTTAACAGTAACATTTAAAAACTTAAAAAACAACTTACCTGAAAATATGATCAGTTTCACGTGTAAGTTAAGAGGTCTTAGACCCATGTTTTCATATTACAATATTATTCTTAATTTAATATTACTCTTTATTAATTCTTTCTTTCATAATATTGAAAAATCAGTCCTAAGCAAAAGCATAACCAATGGTAATACGACTTGATAATGTGTTGGCTGAATTTCTAAAACCACCTTGGACTCAGAGAATCTACCATGTTTGTCATTCCACTGATTCTGATCACTTATTCTCTTTAGACTGCCCCATGACTGACCTTGATTAAACTGAACGCGTCATCATAATAAAGCATATTTAAGTAAAACTTTTAAAAAATGACTTGTATCTTCTTACATACTATTAAAACCATCAGCAGGAATGTGAGCTCCCTGGTCAGTGCAACCATGCAAGCACAGCTTTCAGATATTTCTTGTTAAAAATTATGAATAAAATGACTCTCTTGGCAATCTGATAAAAAAAAAAGTTTTAAAGAGCCAGCACTTGAAATATTCCCTAAATATGAGTACCATCTTAAAGATTTAAAAAACTTAAGAGATAGTATATTGTCACCCTGCTTATTTAACTTCTATGCAGAGTACATCATGAGAAACGTTGGACTGGAAGAAACACAAGCTGGAATCACGATTGCCGGGAGAAATATCAATAACCTCAGATATGCAGATGACACCACCTTTATGGCAGAAAGTGAAGAGGAGCTAAAAAGCCTCTTGATGAAAGTGAAAGAGGAGAGTGAAAAAGTTGGCTTAAAGCTCAACATTCAGAAAACGAAGATCATGGCATCCGGTCCCATCACTTCATGGGGAATAGATGGGGAAAGAGTGGAAACAGTGGAAACAGTGTCAGACTTTATTTTGGGGGCTCCAAAATCACTGCAGATGGTGACTGCAGACATGAAATTAGAAGACACTTACTCCTTGGAAGAAAAGTTACGACCAACCTAGATAGCATATTCAAAAGCAGAGACATTACTTTGCCAACAAAGGTCTGTCTAGCCAAGGCTAGGGGTTTTCCTGTGGTCATGTATGGATGTGAGAGTTGGACTGTGAAGAAGGCTGAGCGCTGAAGAATTGATGCTTTTGAAGTGTGGTGTTGGAGAAGACTCTTGAGAGTCCCTTGGACTGCAAGGAGATCCAACCAGTTCATTCTGAAGGAGATCAGCCCTGGGATTTCTTTGGAAGGAATAATGCTAAAGCGGGCGATTGTGTTCACCTATGGCTGATTCGTGTCAATGTATGGCAAAACAAATACAGTATTGTAATTAAAAAAATAAATAAATTTAATTTAAAAAAAAAGAAAAAGAAAAAAAAAAGCTGAAACTTTAGTACTTTGGCCACTTCATGCGAAGAGTTGACTCACTGGAAAAGACTGATGCTGGGAGGGCATGGGGGCAGGAGGAGAAGGGGACGACAGAAGATGAGACGGCTGGATGGCATCATTGACTCGATGGACGTGAGTCTGAGTGAACTCCGAGAGATGGTGATGAACAGGGAGGCCTGGCATGCTGCGATTCATGGGGTCGCAAAGAGTCAGACACGACTGAGCGACTGAACAGAACTTAACTGTCTGTCAACTTAAAGAAAAGCACACAACACAGAGTTGTGAGTTTAAGGTTTATTCAGGGTCTTACTGAGGATGACAGCCTGGGAGACAGTCTCTCAGTAGCTCTGAGAAACTGCTCTGAAGAGGCGGGGAAGTAGCCAGTGTACACATGAAAGTTTTTGCTAGAAAATACTGGCAATCAAGTATACATCTCAGTAAAAGACTACTGCTAATCAAACAGAAGGTGATCAGCCCTGGGATTTCTTTGGAAGGACTGATGCTGAAGTTGAAACAACAGTACTTTGGCCACCTCACGAGAAGAGTTGACTCATTGGAAAAGACTCTGATGCTGGGAGGGATTGGGGGCAGGAGGAGAAGGGGACGACAGAGGATGAGATGGCTGGATGGCATCACCAACTCGATGGACATGAGTCTGAGTGAACTCCAGGAGTTGGTGATGGACAGGGAGGCCTGGCGTGCTGTGATTCATGGGGTCACAAATAGTCGGACACGACTGAGTGACTGAACTGAACTGAATCAAACAGAACAGATATATCAAACTGATGATTTTTATGCTTTTCTGCAAGAAAGTGGGGTCATTGAAATACTTCCTGATATGTGTATCTTAACTACTTTTATTGTTTTTGTTCAGTCACTAAGTCATGTCTGACTCTTTGTGACCCCATGGACAGCAGCACGCCAGGCTCCTCTGTCCTTCACTATCTCCCAGAGTTTGTTCAAACTCATGAACATTGTGTTGATGATACCATCCAGCCCTCTCATCCTTTCCTGCCCCCTTCTCCTTTACTTTTGCTCTTTCCCAGCAATAGAGTCTTTACCAATGAGTTGCCTCTTTGTATCAGGTGGCTCAAATTGGAGCTTCAGCTTTAGCATCAGTCATTCCAATGAATAGTCAGGGTTGATTTCCTTTAGGATTGACTGGTTGGATCTCCTTGTAGTCTAAGAGACTCTCGAGAGTCTTCTCCAGCACAATCTGAAAGCATCAATTCTTTGGCACTCAGACTTCTTTATGGTCCAGTTCTCACATCCATACTTGACTACTGGAAAAACCATAGCTTTGACTATATGAACCTTTGTTGGCAAAGTGACATCTCTGCTTTTAATATGCTGTCTAGGTTTGCCAAAGGTTTTCTTCCAAGGAGCAAGTGTCTTTTAATTTCATGTGATTCTGGAGACCAAGAATATAAAATCTGTCACTTTTTCCACTTTTTCTCTTTCTATTTGCCATGAAGTGATGGGACCAGATGCCATGATCTTAGTTTCCTGAATTTTGAGTTTTAAGTCAGGTTTTACTCCCCCTTTAAGAGGCTCTTTAGTACCTCTTCACTGGAGAAAGGAATGGCAAACCACTTCAGTATTCTTGCCTTGAGAACCCCATTAACAGCATGAAAAGGCAAGATGATAGGATACTCAAAGAGGAAATCCCCAGGTCGGTAGGTGCCCAATATGCTACTGGAGATCAGTGGAGAAATAACTCCAGAAAGAATGAAGGGATGGAGCCAAAGCAAAAACAATACCCAGCTGTGGATGTGACTGGTAATAGAAGCAAGGTCCGATGCTGTAAAGAGTAATATTGCATAGGACCCTGGTCCATGAATCAAGGCAAATTGGAAGTGGTCAAACAAGAGATGGCAAGAGTAAACATCGACATTCTAGGAATCAGCGAACTAAAATGGACTGGAATGCGTGATTTTAACTCAGATGACCATTATATCTACTACTGCGGGCAGGAATCCCTTAGAAGAAATGGAGTAGCCATCATGGTCAACAAAACAGTCTGAAATACAATATTTGGGTGCAATCTTAAAAATGACAGGATATTCTCTGTTCGTTTCCAAGGCAAACCAGTCTTATCACAGTTATCCAAGTCTATGCCCCAACCAGTAATGATGAAGAAGCTGAAGTTTAATGGTTCTATGAAGACCTACAAGACCTTTTAGAGCTAACACCCAAAAAAGATGTCCTTTTCATTATAGGGGACTGGAATGCAAAAGTAGGAAGTCAAGAAACACCTGGAGCAACAGGCAAATTTGGCCTTGGAATATTGAATGAAGCAGGGCAAAGAGTAATGGAGTTTTGCCAAGAAAACGCACTGGTCATAGCAAACACCTCCTTCCAACAACACAAGAGAAGACTCTACACATGGACATCACCAGATGGTCAACACCGAAATCAGACTGATTATATTCTTTGCAGCCAAAGATGGAGAAGCTCTATACAGTCAACAAAAACAAGACCAGGAGCTGACTGTGGTTCAGATCATGAACTCTTTATTATCAAGTTCAGACTTAAATTGAAGAAAGTAGGGAAAACTGCTGGACCATTCAGGTATGACCTAAATCAAATCCCTTATGATTATACAGTGGAAGTGGGAAATAGATTTAAGGGCCTAGATCTGAGAGATACAGTGCCTGATGAACTATGGAAGGAGGTTCATGACATTGTACAGGAGACAGGGATCAAGACCATCCCCATGGAAAAGAAATGCAAAAAAGCAAAATGGCTGCCTAAGGAGGCCTTACAAATGGCTGTGAAAAGAAGAGAAGCAAAAAGCAAAGGAGAAAAGGAAAGATATAAGCATCTGAATGCAGAGTTCCAAAGAATAGCAAGAAGAGACAAGAAAGCCTTCTTCAGCGATCAATGCAAAGAAATAGAGGAAAAGAACAGAATGGGGAAGACTAGAGATCTCTTCAAGAAAATTAGAGATACCAAGGGAACATTTCATGCAAAGATGGGCTCGATAAAGGACAGAAACAGTCTGGACCTAACAGAAGCAGAAGATATTAAGAAGAGGTGGCAAGAATACATGGAAGAACTGTACAAAAGGATCTTCATGACCTGGATAATCACGACGGTGTGATCAGTCATCTAGAGCCAGACATCCTGGAATGTGAAGTCAACTGGGACTTAGAAAGCATCATTACAAACAAAGCTCGTGGAGGTGATGGAATTCCAGTGGAGCTGTTTCAAATCCTGAAAGATGATGCTGTGAAAGTGCTGCACTCAATATGCCAGCACATTTGGAAAACTCAGCAGTGGCCACAGGACTGGAAAAGGTCAGTTTTCATTCCAATTCCAAAGAAAGGCAATGCCAAAGAATGTTCAAACTACCGCACAATTGCACTCATCTCACATGCTAGTAAAGTAATGCTCAAAATTCTCCAAGCCAGGCTTCAGCAATACATGAACCATGAACTTCCTGATGTTCAAGCTAGTTTTAGAAAAGGCAGAGGAACCAGAGATCAAATTGCCAACATCTGCTGGATCATGTAAAAAGTAAGAGAGTTCCAGAAACACATCTATTTCTGCTTTATTGACTATGCCAAACCCTTTGACTGTGTGGATCACAATAAACTGTGGAGAATTCTGAAAGAGATGGGAATACCAGACCACCTAACCTGCCTCTTGAGAAATCTGTATGCAGGTCAGGAAGCAACAGTTAGAACTTGACATGGAACAACAGACTGGTTCCAAATAGGAAAAGGAGTACATCAAGGCTGTATATTGTCACCCTGCTTATTT
This sequence comes from Nanger dama, assembly GCA_917880005.1. Classification (NCBI taxonomy): domain Eukaryota; kingdom Metazoa; phylum Chordata; class Mammalia; order Artiodactyla; family Bovidae; genus Nanger; species Nanger dama. The sequence goes on from CAKJTW010000001.1 coordinate 101,436,588, forward strand.
AACTTCTATGCTGTGTACATCATGAGAAACGCTGGACTGGAAGAAACACAAGCTGGAATCAAGATTGCTGGGAGAAATATCAATAACCTTAGATATGTAGATGACACCACCCTTATGGCAGAAAGTGAAGAGGAGCTAATAGGGCCTCTTGATGAAAGTGAAAGAGGGGAGTGAAAAAGTTGGCTTAAAGCTCAACATTCAGAAAACAAAGATCATGGCATCCGGTCCCATCACTTCATGGGAAATAGATGGGGAAACAGTGGAAACAGTGTCAGACTTTGGTTTTAGGGTCTCCAAAATCATTGCAGATGTTGACTGCAGCCATGAAATTAAAAGATGCTTACTCCTTGGAAGAAAAGTTACGACCAACCTAGATAGCATATTCAAAAGCAGAGACATTACTTTGCCAACAAAGGTCCGTCTAATCAAGACTATGGTTTTTCCTGTGGTCTTGTATGGATGTGAGAGTTGGACTGTGAAGAAAGCTGAGCACCAAGGAATTGATGCTTTTGAAGTGTGGTGTTGGAGAAGACTCTTGAGAGTCCCTTGGACTGCAAGGAGATCCAACCAGTCCATTCTGAAGGAGATCAGCCCTGGGATTTCTTTGGAAGGAATGATGCTAAAGCTGAAACTCCAGTACTTTGGCCACCTCATGAAAAGTGTTGACTCATTGGAAAAGACTGATGCTAGGAGGGATTGGGGGCAGGAGGAGAAGGGACGACCGAGGATGAGATGGCTGGATGGCATCACTGACTCGATATCCGTGAGTCTGAGTGAACTCCGGGAGTTGGTGATGGACAGGGAGGCCTGGTGATGTTATGACTCATGGGGTTGCAAAGAGTCGGACACGACTGAGCAGCTGAACTGAACTGAACTGAACTGAACTGAACTTAGTACCTCTTCACTTTCTGCCGCTTTCTCACTTAACTACCTAGAGGCCTGTTCATCGAAAGCACAGAATGCATCATCCTTTTTTTTCCATCTTGTGTTCCCCTCAGGTGGTACTGTCCTGTAGGTGGGCTGACTGTATTGGATTTTGACTTAACCCTTGTATAACTAGATGATGAGTCACACTCTGTTGTTTCTTTGTTCACATGTATGAAGATGTTAATGCCATAAATAATGCCCATTTTTTTTTCTTACAAATTCCTATCACTCAGTAAACTACATGTTTCAAAACATGCCAAGAGATGAGTAACATTATCTTCACGTGGAGCCAGCCAGCAGGTTAAGGCCAGGAGAGTCCAATTCCCTGGCTAGTTCACTAGGAAGACAGCAACAGAGATGCTTCAGGACCAGCCAATATTTCCCTAGTCCACATAACACTAAAAGTATTTAGTGCAAAGTGCTTTTACTCCATCGTTTTGGAAAATAACAAAATCTGTGACTTCTCAAATTTAATGGAGCAGCATTTTTCACAAAGGTACATTTCATTATTCACAGTCTTAAAAAAATATAACAGTTTATATTTCTAGAAAGAGTCTGGCAATCCCCTTCATAAAAATCAAGTAACTTTATGAGGAAATGCCACCAGTGTGTCTTGCTATGATTTTTTTTTCTCTCTAAAGTAGTGAAGTATTGCTATTTTGTACCTTCTTTCTCCTTGACTTATTTACCACTCTTCTTCATAAACTGTCCTCCATTCCACTTACTGCCAAGAGGAAAAAGTTTCACCACCTCTTCAGGATTTTAAGATTTATACTTCTGAAAAGGCTTTCTAGGGCAGGACTGCCTCACCATGATGAGTTGTATGAATGTGAGGTTTGCCCTAAATTACCAAATTAATTATAAAGAGGTGTGAGTGGTGTGCTTAGTTGCGTCAGTTATGTTTGACTCTTTGCAACTCCATGGACTGTAGCCTGCCAGGCTCCTCTGTCCATGGGGATTCTCCAGGCAAGAATAATGGAGTGGGTTGCCACGTTCTCCTCCAGGGGATCTTTTGGACCCAAGGACTGAATCTGAATCTCTTATGTCTCCTGCAATGGTCAGAGAGTTCTCTACCATCAGCATCACTTTGGAAGCCCTTATAATGGGGTGTATATAGGTAAAGGCACAATCTTACCTAAGGTCAAACTGACCTGTCTACATTCCTATGAATACTCAGAGGACCCTGCTTTAGCCTTTTGCCAGCATCATCCCTTCTAGAAAAAAATTATCCATTGAGAAAATTGAGCTACAGATGTATTCTGTAGATTTAGTACATGTGTTGGAAAGTAAAGTGCCATCCTTAAACTAGGAATATACACTGTACTGCCCTTACTCTCACTTGGATGGAACAACCATTTTTTAAGCAGCATAGAAATCCATGACATGAGTCCACAGCAGTTTTGCAGGACCCCGGGCTGATCCCTGACCTAGTCAGAAATAGGCTCATTTCAAGAAGTTGGTAGTTTTTCTTGCTATTCTACATGTCATTCATACCACAGCCTTCTGCCAGACCAGTATATAAGACAGAAAAGAATAATATTTTTAAATAAATAAATAAATAAATGGGGAAGGAGTTTACCTATTTCCCCACAACGTGGTTTAATGTGGAACTTTATGCCAGTTAAATTTGGTTCTTAAATTCGAATGATATCTTCTCTGTCTATAGAAACTACAGGTCTGATTATTTACAATATAAAATTCCTTTAATTTATTGAAGTGAATACTAGAGGGCTAAGAGGAAAAAGAACACTGATTTAGGGATAACGCAGCCAAAGTTCAATGCTCAGCTAAGCCAAGCTCTATGTCCAGCATTAATTTGATAAAGAAAATAAAAAGTAGGCAGAGGTTTGTCTGTCCTGCAGCATTCACCAGTGATAATGAAATAGGAAGGAAGGGGGCAGGGCACAAACCTGGAAAGAATGACATAGCCTGAGGACACAACGTAAACTGACCAGAACTTTGTTGCTGTTCAGTGCTTAGTCCCGTTGTTCACAATCTCCTGCTCATTGAGCCAAAGGGGAAACTTAGCTCAGTTGTCTATGTGTCTCGTGGTGAAAGCAAAGTCCAGTGCTGACTAGAACTAAATGGGTCCAAGAAGTCTGTGGCTCAGATCATGAACTCCTTATTGTCAAATTCAGACTTAAAATGAAGAAACTAGGGAAAAACACTAGACTATTCAGGTATGACCTAAATCAAATCTCCTACAGTGGAAGTGAGAAATAGATTCAAGGGATTAGATCCGATGGGCAAGAGAGCCTGAAGAACTATGGACAGAGGTTTGTGACATTGTACAGGAGGCAGTGATCAACATTATCCCCAAGAAAAGAAATGCAAAAAGGCAAAATGGTTTTCTAAGGAGGCCTTACAAATAGCTGAGAAAAGAAGAAAAGGTAAGGCAAAGGAGAAAAGGAAAGACATACCCATCTGAATGCAGAATTTCAAAGAATAGCAAAGAGAGATGAGAGAGACTTCCTCAGAGATCAATGCAAAGAAATAGAGGAAAATGAGAATGGGAAAGACTAGAGATCTCTTCAAGAAAATTAGACATACCAAGGGAATATTTCATGCAAAGATGGGCTCAATAAAGGACAGAAATTCTATGGACCTAACAGAAAAAGAAGATATTAAGAGGTGGCAAGAATATACAGAAGAACTATACAAAAAGATCTTCATAACCCAGATAACCACAATGGTATAATCACTCACCTAGAACCAGACATGCTAGAGTCCTAAGTCAAGTGGGCCTTAGGAAGCATCACTATGAACAAAGCTAATGGAGGTGATGGAATTCGAGCTGAGCTGTTTCAAATCCTAAGAGATGATGCTGTGAAAGTGCGGCACTCAATATGCCAGCAAATTTGGAAAACTCAGCAGTGGCCACAGGACTAGAAAAATTCAGTTTTCATTCCAATCTCAAAGAAAGGCAATGCCAAAGAATGATCAAACTACCGCACAATTGCACTCATCTCACATGCTAGCAAAGTAATGCTCAAAATTCTTCAACAGTATGTAAACCGAGAAATCCAGATGCTCAAGCTGGATTTAGAAAAGACAGAGGAACGAGAGATCAAATTGCCAACATCTGTTGGATCATGGAACAAGCAACAGAGTTCCAAAAAATATCTACTTCTGTTTCATTGACTACGCTAATGCCTTTGACTGTGTGGATCACAACAAACTGTGGAAAATGCTTAGAGATGGGAATACCAAACCACCTTACCTGCCTCCTGAGAAATCTGTATGCAGGTCAAGAAGCAACAGTTAGAACCAGATATGGAACAATAGGCTGGTTCCAAATCAGGAAAGGAATATGTCAAGACTGTACACTGCCACCCTGCTTATTACACTTCTATGTACTGTAAATTATGTGAAATGCCAGGCTGGATGAAGCACAAGCTGGAATCAATATTGCAGGGAGAAATATCAGTAACCTCAGATATGCAGGTGACACCACACTTATGGCAGAAAGTGAAGAACTAAAGAGCCTCTTGATGAAAGTGAAAGAGGAGAGTGAAAAAGCTGTCTTAAAACTCAGCATTCAGAAAACTAAGATCATGGCATCTCGTTCAATTACTTCATGGCAAATAGATGGGGAAACCATGGAAACAATGAGAAACTTTATTTTGGAGGGCTTCAAAATCACTGCAGATGGTGACTGCAGCCATGAAATTAAAAGACGCTTGTTCCTTGGAAGAAAACCTATTGACCAATCTAGAAAGTATATTAAAAAGCAGAGATGTTACTTTGCCAACAAAGATCCAACTAGTCAAAGCTATGGTTTTTCCAGTAGTCATGTATGGATGTGAGAGTTGGACTATAAAGAAAGCTGAGTGTCGAAAAACTGATGCTTTTGAACTATGGTATTGGAGAAGACTCTTGAGAGTCCCTTGGACTGCACAGAGATCAAACCAGTCCATCCTAAAGGAAATCAGTCCTGAATATTCGTTGGAAGGACTGATGTTGAAGCTGAAATTCCAATACTTTGGCCACCTGATGTGAATAACTGATTCATTGGAAAAGGCCCTGATGCTGGGAAAGTTTGAAGGCAGGAGGAGAAGGGGATAACAGAGAATGAGATGGTTGAATGGCATCACTGACTCGATGGACACAGAGTTTGAGCAGGGAAGCCTGGCATGCTGCAGTCCATAGGGTCGCAAAGAGTCAGACAGGACTGAGCTACTGAACTGAACTGAGACCTAAGTCTCAATATATGCTCATTGTAACACATCAGCAAGCTAAATGACACACCTAGAGGCACCATTTTCCAAGGCCGACCATCAGAGATCAAGAAGTGGGTGGAGGTTGAATTCCTGGAAATCTCCACCATTTCCCCAAAATAGTTGAAATAACCCTCCCACTCACTTGTTGTTCAGTGGCTCAGCTGTGTCCATCTCTTTTCAGCACCATAGACTGTAACATGCCAGGCTTTCCTGTCCTTCACCATCTCCCAGAGTTAGCTCAAACTCATGTCCATTGAGTCAGTGATACCATCCAACCATCTCATCCTCTGTCATCCCCTTCTTCTCCAGCCTTCAATCCTTCCCAGCCACCAGGGTCTTTTCCACTCAGTCTGCTTTTCAAATTAGGTGGCCAAAGTATTGGAGCTTCAGCTTCAGCATCAGTCTCTCCAATGAATATTTAGGATTGATTTCCTTTAGGATTGATTGGTTTGATCTCTTTGGAGTCCAAGACACTCTCAAGAGTCTTTTCCAATACCACAGTTCAAAAGCATCAATTCTCAGGGCTCAGCCTTCTTTATGGTCCAACTCTCACATCCATACATGACTACTGGGAAAACTATAGCTTCAACTAGATGGACCTTTGTCAGCAAAGTAATGTCTGTGCTCTTTAATATGCTGTCTAGGTTTTTTCATAGCTTTTCTTCCAAGAAGCAAGCATCTTTCAATTTCATGGCTGCAGTCACCATCTGCAGTGATTTTCGAGCCCACGAAAATAAAATCTGACACTGTTTTCATTGTTTCCCCATCTATTTGCCATGAAGTGATGGGATCAGATGCCATGATCTTCATTTTTTGAATGTTGAGCTTTAAGCCAGCTTTTTCACTGTCCTCTTTCATCTTCATCAAGAAGCTCTTTAGTTCTTCTTAACTTTCTGCAATAAGGGTGGTGTCATCTGCATATCTGAGGTTACTGCTGTTTCTCTGGCAATCTTGATTCCAGCATGTGCTTCATCCAGCTGGGCATTTTGCATGATGTAAATCCCTCAGAAGAAATGGAGTAGCCATCATGGTCAACAAAAGAGTCCAAAATGCAGTACTTGGATGCAGTCTCAAAAAGACAGAATGATCTCTGTTCATTTCCAAGGCAAACCATTCAATATCACAGTTATCCAAGTCTATACCCCAACCAGTAAGGCTGGAGAAGCCAAAGTTGAACGGTTTTATGAAGACCTACAAGACCTTTTAGAACTAACACCCAAAAAAGATGTCCTTTTCATTATAGGGGACTGGAATGCAAAAGTAGGAAGTCAAGAAACACCTGGAGCAACAGGCAAATTTGGCCTTGGAATGTGGAATGAAGCAGGGCAAAGACTAATGGAGTTTTGCCAAGAAAACGCACTGGTCATAGCAAACACCTTCTTCCAACAACACAAGAGAAGACTCTACACATGGACATCACCAGATGGTCAACACCGAAATCAGACTGATTATATTCTTTGCAGCCAAAGATGGAGAAGCTCTATACAGTCAACAAAAACAAGACCAGGAGCTGACTGTGGTTCAGATCATGAACTCTTTATTATCAAGTTCAGACTTAAATTGAAGAAAGTAGGGAAAACTGCTGGACCATTCAGGTATGACCTAAATCAAATCCCTTATGATTATACAGTGGAAGTGGGAAATAGATTTAAGGGCCTAGATCTGAGAGATACAGTGCCTGATGAACTATGGAAGGAGGTTCGTGACATTGTACAGGAGACAGGGATCAAGACCATCCCCATGGAAAAGAAATGCAAAAAGCAAAATGGCTGTCTGGGTAAGCCTTATAAATAGCTGTGAAAAGAAGAGAAGCAAAAAGCAAAGGAGAAAAGGAAAGATATAAGCATCTGAATGCAGAGTTCCAAAGAATAGCAAGAAGAGACAAGAAAGCCTTCTTCAGCGATCAATGCAAAGAAATAGAGGAAAAGAACAGAATGGGAAAGACTAGAGATCTCTTCAAGAAAATTAGAGATACCAAGGGAACATTTCATGCAAAGATGGGCTCGATAAAGGACAGAAATGGTCTGGACCTAACAGAAGCTGAAGATATTAAGAAGAGGTGGCAAGAATACATGGAAGAACTGTACAAAAAAGATCTTCATGACCCAGATAATCATGATGATGTGATCACTCATCTAGAGCCAGACATCTTGGAATGTGAAGTCAAGTGGGCCTTAGAAAGCATCACTATGAACAAAGCTCGTGGAGGTGATGGAATTCCAGTGGAGCTGTTTCAAATCCTGAAAGATGATGCTGTGAAAGTGCTGCACTCAATATGCCAGCACATTTGGAAAACTCAGCAGTGGCCACAGGACTGGAAAAGGTCAGTTTTCATTCCAATTCCAAAGAAAGGCAATGCCAAAGAATGTTCAAACTACCGCACAATTGCACTCATCTCACATGCTAGTAAAGTAATGCTCAAAATTCTCCAAGCCAGGCTTCAGCAATACATGAACCATGAACTCCCCGATGTTCAAGCTGGTTTTAGAAAAGGCAGAGGAACCAGAGATCAAATTGCCAACATCTGCTGGATCATGTAAAAAGTAACAGAGTTCCAGAAAAACATCTATTTCTGCTTTATTGACTATGCCGAAGCCTTTGACTGTGTGGATCACAATAAACTTTGGAAAATTCTGAAAGAGGTGGGAATATCAGATCACCTGACCTGCCTCTTGAGAAATCTGTATGCAGGTCAGGAAGCAGCAGTGAGAACTTGACATGGAACAACAGACTGGTTCCAAATAGGAAAAGGAGTATGTCAAGGCTGTATATTGTCACCCTGCTTAATTAACTTATATGCCGAGTACATCATGAGAAACGCTGGACTGGAAGAAACACAAGCTGGAATCAAGATTGCTGGGAGAAATATCAATAACCTTAGATATGTAGATGACACCACCCTTATGGCAGAAAGTGAAGAGGAGCTAAAGGGCCTCTTGATGAAGGTGAAAGAGGAGAGTGAAAAAGTTGGCTTAAAGCTCAACATTCAGAAAACGAAGATCATGGCATCCGGTCCCATCACTTCATGGGAAATAGATGGGGAAACAGTGGAAACAGTGTCAGACTTTATTTTTGGGGGCTCCAAAATCATTGCAGATGGTGACTGCAGCCATGAATAAAGCTTCAGTTGGCTCTGCCAACCCGCTAAAAAAAAAAAAAAGACTCTTCCTCCTTGGAAGAAAAGTTATGACCAACCTAAATAGCATATTCAAAAGCAGAGACATTCCTTTGCCTACTAAGGTCCGTCTAGTCAAGACTATGGTTTTTTCTGTGGTCATGTATGGACGTGAGAGTTGGACTGTGAAGAAGGCAGAGCGCCAAAGAATTGATGCTTTTGAACTGTGGTGTTGGAGAAGACTCTTGAGAGTCCCTTGGACTGCAAGGAGATCCAACCAGTCCATTCTGAAGGAGATCAACCCTGGGATTTCTTTGGAAGGAATGATGCTAAAGCTGAAACTTTAGTACTTCGGCCACCTCATGTGAAGAGTTGACTCATTGGAAAAGACTCTGATGGTGGGAGGGATTGGGGGCAGGAGGAGAAAGGGACGACAGAGGTGAGATGGCTGGATGGCATCATGGACTCGATGGACGTGAGTCTGAGTGTACTCCAGGAGTTGGTGATGGACAGGGAGGCCTGGCGTGCTGCGATTCATGGGGTCGCAAAGAGTCCGACACAAGTGAGCGACTGAACTGACTGACCTACTCTGCATATAAGTTAAATAAGCAGAGTGAGAATATATAGCCTTGACATACTCCCTTCCCAATTTTGAACCAGTCCACTGTTTAATGTCTGGTTCTAACTGTTGTTTCTTGACCTGGATACAAGTTTTGCAGGAGGCAGGTAAGGTAGTCTCGTATTCCCATTTCTTTCAGAATTTTCCACAGTTTGTTGTGATCCATGTCGTTAAAGGCTTTAGCATAGTCAATGAAGCAGAAGTAGATGTTTTTCTGGAATTCTCTTGCTTTTTCTATGATCCAATAGATGTTGGCAATTAAGTCTCTGGTTCCTCTGCCTTTTCTAAATCCAGCTTGAACATCTAGATTTCTCAGTTCACATACTGTTGAAGCCTGGCTTTGAGGATTTTGAGTATCACTTTGATAACATGTGAAAAGAGTGCAATTGTGCAGTAGTTTGAACATTCTTTTGCATTGCTCTTTGAGACTGGAATGAAAACTGACATTTTCCAGTCCTGTGGCCACTGCTGAGTTTTCCAAATTTGCTGGCATGTTGAGTGCAGCACTTTAATAGCGTCTCCTTTTAAGATTTGAAATAGCTCAGCTGGAATTCCATCACCTCCACGAGCTTTGTTCATAGTGATGCTTCCTAAGGCCCACTTGACTTTGCACTCCATGATATTTGGCTCTCGGTAGGTGATCACACCATCCTACTTATCTGGGTCATTAGGATTTTTTTTTTTTTTTTGCATAGTTCTTCTATTGTATTCTTGCCACCTCTTGTTCATACCTTCTGTTTTGAGGTTCATACCATTTCTGTCCTTTATTGTGCCCATCTTTGCATGAAATGTTCCCTTGGTATCTTTAATTTTCCCACTCATTAGCCTATGAAATTACCCAGTCCATAAAAGCTAACCACACCATATTTTGAGGCTGCTCTTGTCTTCTGAAATGACCCATACTCTGTCTGAAGAGTGTATTATCTCTAAATAAATCCATTTCTTACCTATCACTTTGTCTCTTACTGAATTATTTCTGCAGTGAGACATCAAGAACCTGAGTTTCATTAAGTCCTGAAACCAGATGTATCATCTCAGTTTAAAGTGTGGGTTTTGGTCAGATTTGAGTCCAAGCCACATGGATTCAAATAGCAATCTGAGTTACATGGTTTCCATAGTGTTTGAAAATCTTACAGTGTTTCCAACTGAAATTCAACTTCCACAACACGTTAAATAAGTGAAGTAACTGGATTTCTCACTTTGTATAAAAGAGAAGACACTAAGAAAGAAATAAGAATTGTTCAAGGCCTAAAGTGCTAACACAGGAACAACATCAGAGGCATGAACAAAATCTGTGGATATTTTACCTCAGGAAGTTTCAAAATAATTTGTAACAGATTTATATTTCTCCATTACCCCACTATAAAATTATTCCTAAAATAAAACACATTAAATGAAGGCCATGCTAATACGGAAAAACGAAAAACAAAAAAAGGAGGGGTCGAATTTTAGTCATAAGTATAGAGCGAATGATTTTATTACTGTGAAGACATTGATATTTATGGCTAAATATTTCCATAAAACATGCATTGCATTCACTGGAGGAAATCTCCTTTCAGGCATTAAATTACTCCAGTTTGAATTTTCCCCAAGTTATTATTATTTGAAGTCATCAATGACAAAATTTGATTTTAATCTAAGAAAACTGTGCCTTTGGTGAAGGCAGCAGAATTATCAGGTCAGCAAGTAATGCTCATCCTGATTTTTAATTTCTGTGACAAAAGGAAACATGAAATTTTATGAGTCTGAACAGGTTTGAAAACACTGAATGATATTTCTGTTCTGTCCTAATTTTTTTTTTTCCTGGTACAATGAATGTACTCAGAATTGGATTTAAAGGGACAGCAAATTCAAATCCTTTCCCAAAGCAGAAACTAATATAAATAGGCTCATCTGGTCTATAGCTATAGACTCTGCAAATTTTAAGAGGCTATTCCAAGGAAGGAAAGTGAAATAGCACAATTGGTGGGCATTTAGTGATTCCCCTAGAATGTATCACTTTTGGCCAGGACACAAAAAGCCCTTTTGTTGATAGCTTCAGGAACTACCGTCATGGGGAGATGCAGGCATTCATGCATCAGTCAGCAACCATTGTCATTTGTCTGCTCAGTGCTACTCACAATGCTTCATGCCAGGGATGTATCAATGAATGAAATGTGGCCTCACATCATGAGTTGATCTGATAGTACTAAGGGTACAATGTAAGGAGACAAGAACACGGATAGGATTGTACCCAGAGATTATGAGAAGAATGGGGGAAATCCAGCCTTAAGGGTGGGGAGACTGCTGTGTGTGGGGTGAAAGGGAAGCCTTTTGGAAGGATTCATGGCAGAGTTGAGTCTTAAAGATTGAGTAACTGTACTCACTTCTACCATTAGTCACTGGTTGAGGTGAGTACAGCCAAGAGGGAACCCATTCAAGACAGAGGGCACAGCTAATAAGCTCTAGGAAGATCTGTGTTATTGTTGGATAATAAGGTGAGACTCAGGAAGCAGTAGATTTTATCCTATGGGAAGAACAAATTTTTCCTTTTTGAAAAATTTGAGAGTAAATACTTTAGGCTTAGAGAAGCATAGGGCTTTGACTCAACTCTACAAACATGGCCAGAACTAATATGAAAATGAATGAGCATGGCTTAATATAATAACATTGTTTATGGAGACTGTAACTGGGCTTTCCCAGCGGCTCAGTGGTAAAGAATCCGTCTACCAGTGCTGGAGACACGGGTTCAATAGCTGGGTTGGGAAGATCCTTTGGAGTAGGAAATGGCAACCCACTCCAGTGTTCTTGTCTCCTTACATTGTATCCTTAGCACTATCAACTCGTGATGTGAGGCCACATTTTATTCATTGATACATCCCTGGCATGAAGCATTGTATGTAGTGGTGAGTAGATAAATGGTATTCTTGCCTGGAAAATTCCATGGACATAAGAGTCTGGTAGGCTATAGTTCATAGAGCTGCAAAAGGGTCAGACACAACTTACTGACTAAACAACAAAACAACACGACGACAATCGGAATTTCACATAGTTTTCACGAGTCATCAAATATTATTAAAAATTTTTTCTATCCACTTAAAAGTGTAAAAATTGTTTGTAACTGCCTGTGTATATGATAGGTGTCAGGCTAACCTTGGGTCGTTGGCCACAGTTTTTCAATTTCTGCTGTCAGGCAACAATGTGAAACCACTAAAGGATTTGGCCTGATTTAGGAGGAGCCTGGTGGGCACAGTCCATAGGGTTGCAAAAGAGCTGGGCATGACTTAGCCGCTAAATAACACTTCCTCTTGGTAGAGGCAATGGCAGCAGTGGGGAAGATACATTTGTGAGAGAAGAGCCCAAGGAAAGAAGGACATGGAGAACTGTTAAGTCTTTCCTGTGAAAAGGAGCACAGTTTACCTCCTGAATACTTTGTAATAAACCAGTCAACACTAGAATATCCCCTACATGTCCCTTCACTCCCCTGCTACTGCCCACTCCTTTCTCTGCCACAGTGCTTCCTCCTCCTCTCTCACCCTCCTCCTCACCCTACCATCTGATCCCAAACATACACCATGGCTGCCAGCTGGCTTTCTCTGTAAACTCTTTCAACAGAACAAAAAACAGGAAATTGTGCTGCAAGAGTAACCCCCAGGAGCCCCACTTCTCTAGTTTCTGAGAAGATGGTAACGGCTGAGTGAGCACTAGGGTGACCCAACCTTCCTCCAAGTCATCGATGAATGTTACAGATGTGGTTACAATATTTGGAACATTTTCCAGTTGCTAGGAATAAGTCTTTTTAAAAATTTAATTTGCATTTGGCAGATGAAGTAATGTCATCTTAGTTCCTACAACACAAGCTAAGGTTTTTTTCCTTTGCTAAACAGTCTTGATTTCAAAGCATTTTAAATGAAATATCCCACAAAAATGTTTTGATGTCAAAATGATTTTAATAGATTAAGAACTAAAATAGGGATAGCTTTGGTAAGTTTTTAAAACCCATGGACTATTAAAATGAGAAGGGAATCTAGACCATATAGTGAAACACAGGAGAGATTTAAAAAGCCTCAATGAGCATTGGGTTCTCTTTCCTTTCAGTGTTCTGTTCTTTCTTCAAACAATTGATTGCAGAGCTTTTCTAAGGCCAGATCTACTAGTTTTAAGATGGCAGGATTATCTCACTTTTGGTAAAATGCCGCTTTCAAATGTGTGTGTGTGTGTGTGTGTGTGTGTGTGTGTGTGTGTGTGGTGTGTGCACTCAGTCGTGTCTGACTGGTTTGTGACTCAGTGGACTATAGCTTGCCATGCTACTCTGTCCATGGAGTTTTTCAGGTAAGAATAATAGAGCCGGTTGCCATTTCCTTCTCCAGGGGATGGTCCCAACCCAGGGACTGAACCCGTGTCTCCTGCATTGGCAGGCGGGTTCTTTACCACTGAGCCACCAGAGAAGCCCTTCAAACATGAATGTTACTCCATTTTAAACTCTTAAGGTGTTTGATGTGTATAAACCTGAACCAATGTTATGCCTGTTCCAGACACAGCCAGGGTTAACATCACTCTTCCCTTCCTGTTCTACAGACAGAGGTGATGTCACTGGCGATCTAGTGGATAGATTTTATGTTGTACTCTATCATTATCTCCATTCTAAAATCCTCCCAAAGTGGAGAAACATAAAATGAATGGGAAGTTGGTAGTGGAAGATGTATAATAATGTGTGCTTCTAAAAGAGTAAATCAGAAAGGGCCATACTACAATAATAACTCATTCTAACTAAAGCAGCCCTGGAGTCTGGAAATTGCCAGTCTACTATACTCACATAAGTAGTTCAAGTTCAAGAATGATGTGAAATCTTTCAACAGGATATGTGAAAAATTATGACAAAGTCACAAGAGTTCAATTATGATGGATTTTCAAAAACAGAAGAAAAAAAAGTGTTACAAAACCTGAGCAATTCTGCCACATGTGCTTCTGATCTGCTATGATTTCATCACACTTGTTACTCCAAATGAAAACTTCTTAAATATGCCAAGGTGCAGATGTGCACTAAAGACTTAGCTATTGCTCATCTACTTCCACAGAATTGTTGCTCAGTCGTGTCCAACTATTTGCAACACTATGGACTGCAGAATGCAAGGCTTCCTTGATTTTAACCATCTCCCAGAGCTTGCTCAAACTCATGTCCATTGAGTCGGTGATGCCATCCAAACCATCTCATCCTCTGTCATCCCTTTCTCCACCTGCCTTCAATCTTTCCCAGCATCAGGGTCTTTTCTAATAAGTCAGCTTTTCACATGGGGTGACCAAAGTATTGGCCCTTCATCTTCAGCATCAGTCCTTCCAATAAATATTCAGGATTGATTTCCTTTAGGTTTGACTGGTTTGATCTCCTTGCGGTCCAAAGGATTCCCAAGAGTCTTCTCCAACATCACAGTTCAAAAGCATCAATTCTTCGGCACTCAGCCTTCTTTACGGTCCAACTTTCACATCCATACGTGACTACTGGTAAAACCATAGCTTTGACTATACAGACCTTTATCGACAAAGTAATGTCTCTGCTTTTTAATATACAGCGTAGGTTGGTCATAGCTTTTCTTCCAAGAAGCAAGTGTCTTTTAATTTCAGGCTACAGTCACCATCTGCAGCGACTTTTGGAACTGAAGTAAATAAAATCTGCCACTGTTTCCATTGTTTCCCTATCTATTTGAAGTGATTGGATCAGATGCCATGATCTTTGTTTTTGAATGTTGAGTTTTAAGCCAGCTTTTTCACTCTCCTCTTTCACCTTCATGGAAGAAGCTCTTTTGTTCCTCTTTGCTTTTGCCATAAGGGTGGTGTCATTTGCATATCTGAGGTTATTGATAATTTTCCTGGCAATCTTGATTCCAGCCTGTGCTTCATCCAGCCTGGTATTTCACATGATGCACTCTTCATGTAAGTTAAATAAGCTGGTGACAATATACAGCCTTGACATACTCCTTTCCCAAGCTGAACCAGTAATGCTCAAAATTCTCCAGGCTAGGCTTTAACAGTATGTGAGCTTCCAGATGTTCAAGCTGGATTTAGAAAAGGCAGAGGAGCCAATGATTAAACTGCCAACATCTGCTGGATCATAGAAAAAGCAAGAGAGTTCCAGAAAAACATCTACTTCTGCTTCATTGACTATGCTAAAGCCTTTGACTGCATGGATCACAACAAACCGGAAAATTCTTAAACAGATGGGAATACCAGATCACATTACCTCCTTCTTGGGAGAACTGTATGCTGGTCAAGAAGCAACAGTTATAACCAGACATGGAACAACAGACTGGTTCAAAATTGGGAAAGAAGTATGTCAAGGCTGTATATTGTCACCCTGCTTGTTTATTCACAGTATCAGTTATCAGTTCAGTCGCTCAGCTGTGTCCGACTCTTTGTGACCCCATGAACCGCAGCACGCCAGGCCTCCCTGTCCATCACCACTCCCGGAGTTTACTCAAATTCATGTCCACTGAGTCAGTGATACCATCTCATCCTCTGTCATCCCCTTCTCCTCCTGCCTTCAATCTTTCCCAACATCAAGGTCTTTTCAAATGAGTCAGCTGTTTGCATAAGGTGGCCAAAATATTGGTGTTTCAGCTTCAACATCAGTCCTTCCGATGAACATCGAAGACTGATCTCCTTTAGGATGGACAGGTTGGATCTCCTTGCAGTCCAAGGGACTCTCAAGAGTCTTCTCTAACACCACAGTTCAAAAGCATCAATTCTTTTTTATAGTCCAACTCTCACATCCATACATGACTACTAGAAAAACCATAGCTTTGACTAGACCGTTTATTCACAGAATTAATCTTATTCAATAATCAAAGAAAAAAACAGAGATTTGGCATATTCTCTTTAACTGCGTTTAGTGAATCACTCATCAGGAATACAGTATTTTTAGGTGATAATTACTCTGCTAAGTAGAAAGACTGATGATGATGATCACTGTTTATACATACTGGCAATGTACTAAATCCTATACACTTTTAACTCTATTATCTGTTAAGGCTCCTAACGTTTAATACGTGATACTGTTAACATCCTTATTTACAGATGCACAAACTGAGGGACAGAATGCATCAGTAACTGACAGGATCATACTAACAGAAGATGGTAGATCAAGGATTTGAATTTGGGCCTTCCTGTTTCACAGTCCGTTCTCTTTGCACTTATCTATGTATACGTGATAAAAAGATAGAGATGGCGTGGCCTCTCCATGTTTGGGAAACTAGATAGTAAATTTACGACAAAAGACAAATTCTAAGGCATATATGGGTTCATGATGCGGAAAAGGATCATAGCAATTCTCTAGTCAAAACTCTTATTCTGTAGGAAGAAAATTGAGACCCAGCTAGGACAAAATGCCCAATGGAGTGCAAAAACACTTTCCTTACTCCTAGTGCTCCTATACAAGACTGGGTCCTCATCATCTGTTACTTTAACCATTAAAATAGCATCATACATCATACTATGTCTCTCTGTCTCCGGTTCCATTATTTTCCATTATAATTATATTTCTAAAACTCATATCATCTGTTAATGTTGAACTACTTAAACCCTTCAAACTGGTTATCTCTTCATTTTCCTGAAGGCCCAGGTCTACCTTATCAAGCACCAGTCTAGCCTCCTTCCTGCTCCAGCTCCTACCACTGTGCCAACTGGTTAATAATCCATTTCTACAATCCTGTGATTCAGGTGCCTCTCCTTTTGTGTTCAGTATACTCTTCCCTCTGTCTAAAATGCTTTCTCTTTTCCTAGTCTGTGAACCTGTTTGTCCTTCAAGAAGCAGCTCAAATATCACTTGGTGAAGTATTTCATTCTCCAAACTTCTTCCTCTGCATTTCTATAATATTTCACTTATATTCAGTATTGGAGACAAGGACTTGCTCATCTTTCACTCTAACATCTAAAAAATCATATGGACGACTCAAAGTATGCCTTCAGTACATGCTTGTTGAATGAATATATAGATAGTATACTATGGCTTCTTGATTTCCAATTTTTGCCCCAATAGCTTCCATTCAAGTTTTGGTCCTTCAACAAATATTATATTTCTTTGTGCTAGGTACTCTGCTAGGCTCAAGAGTTATAGTGATTAAAAAAAAATAAAGGTAAATAAGGTTCCTGCCCTCATGGAACTATTTTACCAAGAAATGCAGATAACAACAAGTAACATGCAAACAATAAATGTCAAGGAAGTAACTGATAGCAGAGAAGTGAGAGAGTAACTGTGGAAGGCCATCGTAGAAAGAGGGGTTAGAAGAAACTTTTCCAAGCACTTACTCTTCCAGTGAAGATCTCAAAGGATGAGATGCCTAGCCTGGTCAAGACTTGTGCTCAGTCCCTGAGTTGCAGCCAGCTCTTTGTGACCCCATGGACTATAGCCCACCAGGCTCCTCTGTCCATGGGATTTTCCAGGCAAGAACACTGGAGTGGATTGCCATTTCCTTCTCCAGGTAGAGAGTTAGTCAGAGCATTCAGGCAGTAGAGAAGAAAAGGCTCAATTGCTATGGTCAAGGAAATAAAGAGGTTTATATGGCCCTTGCCACACTGGTGAAGTGGTTGTAGAGGCAGGGTAATCACAGCTCACAAATGCTTCACATGCTTTGTAGGCTATAATAAGCAATTAGAAATTTCCCCTAAAAACCACTGGGTGCTATGGAAGAGTTCCGAGTCAGTGGAACTGATCTGACTTGTGTATTTAAAAATGAAGAAACTGAACTGAAGCAGGGCCAGGGTCAAAGTAGGAGGCCCAAGTAGGAAGCTCTCGCTGAAATCCAGGCAAATAATAGTTAAAGTGCAGTCACCAGAGATGGAAGAAACACAGACAGATTTTAGTTATATTTAGGGAGACAGACTCACTAGGTCTTGGAAATGTTTTATTAGACGTGGGCAGAAAAAGAAAGGGAGGCATTACAGTTTATTTTTAGATTTTATGGTTTGAATCATTGTTTGAATGGCATAACTTTTACTGAGATGAGGAAGACTAAAGTGAGAAATAAATTTAGGAAAGGAAAAAGAGTTTAATGTTTGGATATATTGAACTGATGTTAAGAATGGAGATTTTAAACTTGGGAGAAAATTGCTCTTAAAGTAAACAAATCATCAGGTAACAATAAGAATAGCTAATAACCATTGGGATTGCTTACCATGTGTCACACTTTGTTTACATATTAAGCTATATAATTCCCCAAACAATTGCTCTATAAAGAAGTTACTATTGTGACCTCCATGTTACAGATGAGGAAAGTAAGGCACAGAATGGTCAAATACCTCCCCAAGTCCTGAAGTTTGTACATGGCAGATTCAGGATGCAAAGCCAGGCAGTCTGACTCCAGAGACTGGCCTTTTAATCTGTGTATAAAGAAAAAGTAATGACCTGGTGCCAGAAAGTAATTAAATCCTATTTACTTCTAAACAAAATCAACAGGACACAAACACAGCTCTCCAAACATTACATGATAGGATTAATTAAACACTGACTTTTAATAAATGACAGTTCTGTTGCTGAAGTAAAGTAACTTTTCTTATTATGAATGCCATTATAGAAAGCACATTATGTACTGGGCACCAAGTAGAGACTGTTGCTCAGCAAGGACTTCTCCCAGGGGAATTAACTGTATCCCCATTTAGCTCTCTTCTCCAGGGCCAATCACCTGCAGACACCCACTTCCATCCACAGTCATCCACTTTGGAGACTATTTACTGGCCATCCATAGTGAGCCAGGCACTGGAGCAAACATGGCAACTACAATTCCCTGCTTTCATGGAGCTCCCAATTGCAGCAGGAGACAAAAAATAAAATAAAACCACCCCTGGTGGCTCAGATGGTAAAGAATCTGCCTGCAATTCAGGAGATCCAGGTTTGATCCCTGAATGAGGAAAATCCACTGGAGAAGGGATAGGCTACCCACTCCAGTATTCTTGCCCAGAAAATCCCATGGACAGAGGAGCCTGGTGGGCTACAGAATATGGGTTCACAAAGAATCAGACATGACTTAACAACTAAACCACCACCATTGCCACCTATTAAAATAAACTGTGATGAATGCTAGAAATAGTAGACACAGCAGGGAAATGAGGAAATTTCCTCCATGGGAGAATTAGGTAGGATTCAACTGGGACGCAGCTCAGTATTTCTCAGCCAGAGAAGAGAAGAGTCTGATAGAGCATCTTGGAACTACCATAGGACCACCTGCGCCATTTGACAGGATAGCAGGTACCCAAAACTTCCAACAGAGCAGATATGGAAATGCCTTTCTTAACGTGAGTGCTCCAGCCCTGCCCGCCCCAGCTCTCCTCTTTCTGAAGGCTCTCCCTGAGTAACTCAATTACAGCTGCCTCCCTGTGGTGACAGCCGATCCATTTCAAGCCTGACTCAATGATCCCGTCCGCTTCAGCCCTGAATCACACTAGACTTCATTATCTGGGTGGCTCTCAGACATCATGGATTTCAAAAAGACATCACTTCCTTTCCCCCATAGCCTGCTCATTCTCCTACATGTCTCTCTCGGTGCCCAGCTACCTCTGCCAGCCTCAAGTCATTGCTCTAGCTTCCCCTCTTACCCCAGCCCTCACTGAACACATTAATCACTGAACACTGAGAGCTCCCTCCTTAGAGTCTCTAGTTATCTGCCTGCCCAGCCACATCCACTGTCACAGCATTTGACCAGCCCCTCATCTCCCTTCCCTGCTGGCTCAGGAATTCCTTCCTGCAGGAAGGAATCTGCCTGCAACGTGGGAGACCCGAGTTTGATTCCCAGGTGGGGAAGAGCCCCTGGAGGAGGGCATGGCAACCCACTCCAGTGCTCTTGCCTGGAGACTTCCATTGACAGAGGAGCCTGGAGGGCCACAGTCCATGGGGTCGCAAAGAGTGGGAATGACTGAGAAACTAAGCACACACACATCATCGCCCTTTGCTGAAACAGGGTCTGAAGTGTCTCACTGCCACAGCTTCACTCTGTTTATCATGCAAGTGCCAGAATAATGTTGCAAAAAATGCACATCATGCTTTTCTCCTGCTTTAAAGCCATCAACAGCTCCCCACGGTTCACAGGCTAAAGTTCTAACTCCTATGAAGCCCACAGGAGTTTCATCTTTTCCTTCCTTTCAGCCTTACCTTTTGCTAATAACCCTTCATCTTCTAGTGCTTCATACTCCACCCATACCAAACTGCTTACAATTCCACGAACTCCTTATGTGGTTTCAGACAGCAACCTCCAGCTCGTACTTTCCCTGCTTTAAATGCCTTTCAACACTATCCCCACACCTTCACCCATCTTTCATGTTTCAACTCACAGATCAACTTGTCTCTGAAGCTTTTTCTGATTACTCTGCCTCTGCCTCAAATAGAACAGACCTTTCCTCCCTATGTCCCCACTGCTTCCAGGGCCAAAAATTTTCCAGAGCACTTTGTTATACTGATCCTATCAGCCTAGCATGATGCCTGCCTATCAGATTGTTTTATTGACAACACAATTTATGGACCAATACTTATGAACTACCAGTAGTAGGAGCTATGGCTAAATGTTGGAGAAGTGGAAAAAGTAGATAAAACGATCTTTGCCCTCATAACTTATTTACAGTCACAAAATAAAACCTTTCAGTTTAAAAGTCAAAAGCATTCCCAAGATTTAGCCTGAAGATAATATACTTTAAGCTACTTTCATGTAGTTTAAGGGACTTGATTTATAGAGGTCCCTTCTAAAGTTCTGTGCTAATTTTATATTTTTAACTTTATGTCTTTATTTTCTTAAAGTGGGGGAGCCCAAATCTGGACATATTTTAGGCTCCACAGGAACCTGAATGGCAGAAAGCATTTCACTCCCCTTTTGATGGGAGTGAAAAAGGAGAGGAAAAAGCTTGTTTATTTTTTATTCATATATATTTTTTTACTTTACAATATTGTATTGGTTTTGCCATACATCAACATGAGTCCACCATGGGTGTATACGTGTTCCTCATCCTGAATCCCTCTCCCACCTCCCTCCCCATCCCATCCCTCAGGGTCATCCCAGTGCACCAGGCCCAAGCATCCTGTATCATGCATGAAACCTGGACTGGCAATTAGTTTCACATATGATAACGTCATGCGACTGTATGTTCCGCGGTTCTTTGTCTTGTTACAAGACAGATTTGGAGCAACGGACATTAGAGCCCTTGGCGTGTCACAGCTCTCAGGTCTTGGACAAACCGTGTTACAGCTCTTAGGCAAATCAGTGTTACAGCTCTATTTTATTTAGAAGATAGCAGGAGAATGGGGGGAGAGAGAGAGAGAGAGAGAGAGAGAGAGAGAGAGAGAGAGAGAGAGAGAGAGAGAGCGCGCGCACAAGCACGCAGGAGAGAAAGAGAGAGAGACAGCGAGAGCGCTTTGGCTCTTCCTTTATATGTTTTCTTCCACCTGGGCCCGCCCTATGCAAACTGGGCTTAGCCAGGAGTGCTGTTTGCTCTACCTGAAGTCTTCGCTCTGATCCTTGGACCTTCCTTTGACCTTCCTTGTGTTTTTTTTTAGCCACCGCCATTTTGGACTCCGTTTCCCTATTCTACCTACCTAACAATAATATACATGTTTCAATGCCATTCTCCCAAATCATCCCACACTCTCCCTCTCCCACAGAGTCCAAGAGACTGTTCAATACATCTGTGTCTCTTTTGCTATCTCACATACAGGGTTATCATTACCATCTTTCTTAATTCCATATATATGCGTTAGTATACTGTATTGGTGTTTTTCTTTCTGGCTTACTCCACTCTGTATAATAGGCTCCAGTTTCATCTACCTCATTAGAACTGATTCAAATGTATTCTTTTTAATGGCTGAGTAATACTCCATTGTGTATATGTACCACAACCTTCTTATCCATTCATCTGCTGATGGACATCTAGGTTGCTTCCATGTCCTGGCTATTATAAACAGTGCTGCAATGAACACTGGGGTACACGTGTCTCTTTCCATTCTGGTTTCCTCAGTGTGTATGCCCAGCAGTGGGATCACTGGGTTGTATGGCAGTCCTATTTCCAGTTGTTGTTGTTTTTTAATTTTATTTATTTATTTGGCTGCTCTGGGTCTTAGTTGTAGCATGTTGAATCTAGCTCCCTGACCAGGGATCGAACCTGGGCTCCCTGCACTGGGAGCTCAGAGTCTTAGCCACTGGACCACCAGGGAAGTCCCAATTTCCAGTTCTTTAAGGAATCTCCACACCGTTCTCCATAGTGGCTAGTTTGCATTCCCACCAACAGTGTAAGAGGGTTCCCTTTTTTTCACACCCTCTCCAGCATTTATTGCTTGTAGAATTTTGGATAGCAGCCATTCTGACTGGCGTGAAATGGTACCTCATTGTGGTTTTGATTTGCATTTCTCTGACAATGAGTGATGTTGAGCATCTTTTCATGTGTTTTTTAGCCATCTGTATGTCTTCTTTGGAGAAATGTCTGTTTAAAAGCTAGTTTAAAACTCAACATTCAAAAACTAAGATCATGGCATCCAGCCCCATCACTTCATGGCAAATAGGTGGGGGTAAATGTGGAAACAGTGACAAATTTTATTTTCTTGGGCTCCAAAATCACTGTGGACAATGACTGCAGCCATGAAATTAAAAGACACTGGCTCCTTGGAAGAAAAGCTATGACAAACCTAGACACATATTAAAAAACAGAGATATCACTTTGCCACCAAAGGCCCTTATACCCAAAGCTATGGCTTTTCCAGTAGTCATGTATGGATATGAGAGTTGAACCATAAAAACAGCTGAGTGCTGAAGAAGTGATGCTTTTGAAATGGAGAAGTGGTGCCGGAGAAGACTCTTGAGAGTGCCTTGGACTGCAAGGAGATCAAACCAGTCAATCTGAAAGGAAATCAGTCCTGAATATTCACTGGAAGGACTGATGCTGAAGCTGAAACTCCAATACTTTGGCCACCTGATGTGAACAGCAGACTAACTGGAAAAGACTCTGATGCTGGGGAAGACTGAGGGCAGGAGGAGAAGGGGACGTCAGAGGATGAGATGGCTGGATGGCATCACCAACACAATGGACATGAGTTTCAGCAAACTCTAGAAGACAGTGAAGGACAGGAAAGCCTGGCGTGCTGCACTTCATGGGTTGGCAAAGAGTTAGACACAACTTAGTGACTGAACAACAACAGGCTCCACAAAACTTGGAGCCACCTCTAATTCCAAGACTTAGACGATTATCTATGGTCACAAATTTTTGTAAACAAAGCTTTAAAAAAAGTCAATAGTGATTTGGGAGGATTTGCTGTGTGGTACAGGCTTCCTCTTGAACATTGAATGGGAGAGGCTCAGCATCACCCCCCCGCCCCGAGTCCTCCCCTAGGGTACAGAAAGAGTGTGGGGCCTCTGATCAAGAGTTTCCTATTGTCTCTCTCCTTTTCTACCACTCACACCCCCTAAAAGAGAAGTGAACTAGAAAACAAGGAAGGAAAAGAAAGATAACAAATACTTCAGCCACAGCAGAATACCATGGTTCTGAGCTGTTAACAGAAAATGCATCACACTGGCTCCCTCAGTGTCATCAGCTCACACCAATCCTATGATCTGTCTGAAATTTCAGAGTAAAACACGCTTGTTGTGGTTGGGAAGAGAGGGGAAGAGGGAAGTCAGAAGCAAGAGGAAAAGGAAAGAAGGACATACGACAAAGAACACGATTAATGAGTCCAATTCTTCCCTGTGTCATGTGTGGCCTCCCTGTGCAAAAGGAAAGGAATGACGGGCTGGGAATCTGTCATCCACATTCCTTCTCTGCACCCCACCCCCTCCTTCAGCATTTCCTTCAGAATCCAGCCAGGCCTTGACATAATAGCTCCATGTGACAAAAAGGAGAAAGAGTGGTGTTGAACCTAAGTTTGTGTGCCTGTTGCACATAGAGGCCAAACAAATAGAAACATTTGAGTTTAGAGCAGAAAAAGGTTTTCTGCCAGGGCCAAGCAAGGAGAACAAGCAGCTCCTACTCAGAAGACTGGAACTCTGATGGCTTTCAGGGAAGAATTTACAGGCAACATCTGAGGTGAGGGGTGCGGGGTGGATGACTTTCTTCTGATTTGGCTGGTGGTAACAGGGTGGTGTTTCACCAGTCTCAATCATCAGCCTGGTACTGACCAATCTGGAGTCTACTAGCTTGTGTGCAGCATGAAGTCATCACCCTCCATCTGGGTGGGGGTCTTAGTTCCTGCAGAATAACTCAAAGATGTGTGCTGGATCGTTATGGGCATCCCTTGAGGAGAAACTAGACATTAGGGGACTATGACACAACTTCATGTATGAGCAACTAGATCCAGAGTGGTGAAAGACTCAAGTTTCTACCATCATAAAGTTTAGTGATTGTGTTTTATCACTGAACTATTTTTCTTATCTGCTTTTCCTTTGTTTCTGCATTCTCTCACTTACCTAATTAGTAACTGCTTGAATCTGCACCTTGGAACTCAGAGAAGGCCTATGAGATTGAAGCCTTTTTCTGCAAACAGGAAATGGAAGGCATGGAGGGGCTCTTGGACCAAGGAGGGCCTTGCAGGGTCCTGCTCAGTTTTAAGAGGAATGCATAGACTGACAGTTGCGAGGTGGGAGGAGGAGAAGCTGTCTGAGTCCAGTTCCTGGTTCTGGTTTAGGTAGGATTTAGATCTTTCTAGGTCCCAAGCATACAAAAACTATGGGTCCACCACTGCTCCCGTTATGTAATTCAAATAACACATTAATGTTTTTAATAACACGTAACTTACCCATGTGCTGAAATTAGGATAATTGTTTTTCTAGATTTTGTGATTTTTACATTTTGAACAAACTAGTTATAGAGGTGACCTCTCTCTTTCTCTCTGTCACCACTCTCTGACACATGTTTGGTTTGCCTTTCCTAACACCATCCTAGTTCGTCTGGACGGTGTGACCTTGCAGATTCCTGCCGCTCTGGGTCTGGTTGCTCACTTATAAAGTTGGTGTGTTGTGTCATATTCCTTTAATCCCTATGAGTTTATTAGAGATCATTCTCTTTTATCCTTCAAAGGAAAACAACAATTTAAAAATACTTCTGCTCTGACTTGTACATCCTATGGACTTGTACAGTGTAGAGAATTCCAGTCTGGATGACAGAAGACATCCTGTGTATGCAGTGATACATCTCATTGTACTCATTCTACAAATATTCACTGAATACCTACCATTTAACAGCTGCTGAGTGTACATTGATGAGCAGAGCAGACACATACTCCTTGCCTTGTCCGGTTTACTTCCATGGGGCTTACAGTCTATGGAATACAGTTGTGGAGCCTGAGAACATTTCAGGTGTCTGATTTCCAGAACGTGTCCTCTAGGATTTAGTAAGATGGTGAGGAACCTGATTCTGCAGTCAGGTGGCCTGGGTTCAAATCCTAGTTTCGTCACTTCCTCGCTTTGCGACCTTGAGCAAGTTTCTTAGACTCTCTGTCTTGCTATTTCCTCCAGGCTAACAATAGCACGTCCACATGCCCACAGTATATCTCCTGATACGCGTGACTCTTTTACTGTCAAACCTTGTACTGCAGCTCAGGGCTGCTCAGGACCGTGGGCTCAAAAAACTACTGTGCACTTCCTCCACAGAGAATGTCCAGCTATAGGCCAAAGACGGAAGGATGATTCTCTTCTCAGTTCGTGGCGCCTGGATCAAGCGGCAGGCAATGGCACCCCCACTCCAGTACTCTTGCCTGGAAAATCCCACGGACGGAGGAGCCTGGTGGGCTGCAGTCCATGGGGTTGCTAAGAGTCGGACACGACTGATTGACTTTCACTTTCACTTTTCACTTTCATGCATTGGAGAAGGAAATGGCAACCCACTCCAGTGTTCTTGCCTGGAGAATCCCAGGGAGGAGGGAGGCTGGTGGGCTGCCGTCTATGGGGTCGCACAGAGTCGGACACGACTGAAGCGACTTAGCAGCAGCAGCAGCAACCCTAAAGTCATGCTGAGTTTTTAGAGAAAACAGCCTTTCTGTTTTCACTCAGTCCATTCAATCTTTGCTTCCTTTTCCCCTATAGTTGAAAAAGTATCCTTGGCAGCTTAAATTAGGAGATCATGTGTAAATGCAACTCAGATATCATCTGTCGCCTGGTCCTTCTCTTTGAGATCCCCAATAGCCTCCCCAATCACACACAAAATAATGAATCCACTTCACAGCAAAAATATTGCTGAGAAAATTGAACTTGACAAAGGATTTTATGGAAACAAAGGAAGAAATATTCAAAGCACACAGCTCTAGAGATGACCACTCCATTTGAAAATTCCTGGTAGACATTTTTCCGCTTCTCCAGATTTCCCTTTCCTGCCAGGTTACCAGCAAAGTTGTCATTCTTTCCCCTCTGGGTGTTACCCAGCCCCATGAAATTGCAAAGATGCAAATATCAACCCTTAAGTTCATCCAAGTCAGGAAATAAACTCAAAGATGTACTACTCTGCTGCTTTCTCTGGTTTACCACCTTCTTTGATTTCATGGCTGAGCATTCCAGCTTATGAATGCAATCAAGATTTTTTTCAACCAACATTTTAAGTTTTTTTAGCAACAGGCTTTGTCTGGGCACTCAAAACATCAGGTTGCCCTTCACAGATTGTGCAGTCTGGTACTGAGTCAAGTTGCCCGATCGCCCTGCCTGGTATCTGCCCAATACAAAGTCACAGTGTTTAAATCATTATGCGGAGATTTACGCTTCAGTGAGTCAGTTGCATTATCTTTCCACACCATTTTTGCCTTAAGCAATAAAACACTGCTATAAAAGGAAGGGGGATAAAAAGGATACAGCTAACAAAGAATCCTAATCCTGGACCCCTTAAAGGAGTCCCAGCCAGAATTTAAGACTGCTTTCATTGCCTTGCCCTGTTTAGGATTCTGCTTGGTTGGCCTTCACATTAGGATAGTTGATTGTTTACAAATGTTTGAACATTTTTCTCACTGACCCATGTTTGGGTGTGCCTTTGGAATAACAAAGATGAATAAACTAAAAGAACTTACTTTGATCCTCATTTTGAGCTAAATACTGAAAGTAACAATAAAAAAATTAAAGATGGAAGTAGGGATATATATATACCTGGATTTCAGTTTATGAATTTCCACAACACACATCCCAGAGGCCTTAAAATAGAGTGTGAGACTATTCCAGTGTAAGACTGGAAGGGAAGAGAGATCACATAATTCAATCCTCTCCCATCACTGATGAGGAAACCAAATCCCAGAGAAGTTACGTGACCTGTTTAGAATCACAAAACAGAAGCAATTCCAGGACAAGGTCTCCTGATTCCTAGGAACTTATTTCTTCTTCTTCTTTTTAAAAAAATCTAATTGTTACCTTTCATTGAATGATCACTATATACCACAGGAATTTTGATACCAACCAGGGTTCTTGGTCTTCCACAATCAATAGAAACTGCCTAGAAGCCAGATAAGATTTGCTATCATGTAATATGCACGCTTTATTTTACCAAAAAAATCATAAATATGTTTAATAAACTTGATAGATTTTTGTAAATTTAGTTTGAGTACCTAATGTCAGAAATTTATGAAAAATGAGCAAAAACAATCCACTGGAATTCAAAAAATAAAACAAAAGCCAGGGACTCCCCTGGTGGTCCAGTGGTTAACAGTCCACCTTGCAATGCAGGGGACACCGGTTCCACTCTTGGTCTGAGAAGACCCACGTCGCAGAGCAACTAAACCCATGCACCTCAGCTACTGAGCCAGCATTCTAGAGTCTGTGAGCTGCAACTATTGACTCCATGCACCGCAACTACTGAAGCCCATGTGCCCAGAGCCTGTGTCTCACAATGAGAGAAACCACTGCAATGAGAAGTTCGTGAAGAGTAGCCCCCGCTCGCAGACACTAGAGAAAAGTCTGCATGCAGCAATGAAGACCCACCACAGCCAAAAAAATAAACCAATTAAAAAAAAATAAAACTGAAATGAATGCATAAATTATATATATAAACAAACAAACAACTTTCCATCACTGGTATAGGTTAATCTTTTTGTTTCCCAGTATCTTAGTTGTCTTTACCAGCACAGTAGTTAGAAAACTAGGAAATGTCAAAGTTATTTAGGGATGTCATTATTATTAAAGAAAAAATTTTTAATTATTTACAAACTTTATATTTTGAAATAAACTTAAGAATTTATTTAGATATTTAGAAATAAAAATCTTTCATCAGGTTTCTCTGCCATTATCACTACTTATGAGTCTCAAATAAATTATAACTAAGGAGCTATAGAGTGCTTCATCAGATGCAGCTAGTGGTAAAGAATGTGCCTGCCAATGTGGGAGATGTCAGAGATACAGGTTCGATCCCTGGGTCGGAAAGATCCCCTGCAGGAGATCATGGCAACCCACACCAGTTTTCTTGCCTGGAGAATCTTATGGATGGAAGAGCCTGGTGGGCTCCAGTTCTAGGGTAGCAAAGATTCAGACATGCCTGAAGCGACTTAGCACAAGTGAGGGCACGGAGATATAGGTGAGGTGGAATGTAAACTGAAGATCTGTCAGGAGTTAACCTCAGAATTTAAATAAGTGAGGTCAGAGCTAGAGACAGAGAGAAGGGGCAAGTGTCTTCATCATTACTTGTTATGAAGCACCAGCAAATCACCTCTGAGGAACCATGAAGGAACCATGGAGACCGAGGAACCATGAAGGTCTCTTCAATGTTAGAAGCAGATGACAAACGTGATCACGTCAGGACAGTAATGCTGTCTGATTTCATGCATTCACTCTTAACACATAACTGCATATTCAGAATCACATACTTTTACCATAGATACTATACAATTATGAATTTTCTTCTAAGGGAGCAACTCCACACTTTAGGTTGTTTTGGGATACAGCAGAGCTTTAACCTCCTATTTCAAAATCATAATCCAAGACTCCATTAGGTACTCTCAGC
Source organism: Nanger dama (assembly GCA_917880005.1). Lineage (NCBI taxonomy): Eukaryota > Metazoa > Chordata > Mammalia > Artiodactyla > Bovidae > Nanger > Nanger dama. Next base: position 101,465,368 of record CAKJTW010000001.1, read on the forward strand.
TCTGTTACCAGTACATTCCAGATTCTACAGGTTCACAGAATTTTTAGTCACCTAGGAGTAATTAGATCCAACAGAAGCTTTTTTTTGTTTTCTTTTGTCTTAAGTATAGGCATAGAAAGTTCACTTATTTAGTACTGGTTTTGTTCTCCATCTGCAAGAGATCAAAGTTAGTATGGAAACTATCTCTGGCATGGGTAATTTGTGAAATCAAAACAACTGCACGTGTCAAGAGAGTTTACTTTTTGGAGAGAGTGAAAATTGAAGAAGAGATAAGTACATTACATATTAATAATAAAAAGTGTTCAGGCAACCAAGTATGAAAGATTGCTCTATAAAAATCAAACTCCACAAAATGAATTTTTAAGAAAGCTAAAACAGGTGTCAACATTATTAGCAAAAAGACTGCCAAGAGTATCAAGCAATATGCTAGATAACCAGTTGTGAAAAATGACTGCTAAAAGAAATATCATTTATGTTTCTATTGTTTACAAATATCCTGACAAAATTTTTGCTTCAAAATGAACACAATGATACAGATGGTAGAAATTTTTAAAAAAAGATTTTTCTTTTTTAAAAAATTATTATTTATTTTACTTTACAATACTGTATTAGTTTTGCCATACAGTGACTTGAATCTGCCACGGGTATACATGTGTTCCCCATCCTGAACCCCTCTCTCAGCTCCCTCCCCATCCCATCCCTCTGGTCATCCCAGTGCACCAGCCCCAAGCATCCTGTCTCATGCATCGAACCTGCACTGGTGATTAGTTTCACATATGATAATATACACGTTTCAATGCCATTCTTCCAAATCATCCTGCCCTCGCCCTCTCCCACAGAGTCCAAAAGACTGTTCTATACGTCTGTGTCTCTTTTGCTGTCTCGCATACAGGGTTATTTTATCGTTACCATATTTCTAAATTCCATAGATATGTGTTAGTATACTGTATTGGTGTTTTTCTTTCTGGCTTACTCCACTCTGTATAATAGGCTCCAGTTTCATCCACCTCATCAGAACTGATTCAAATGTATTCTTTTTAATGGCTGAGTAATACTCCACTGTGTATATGTACCACAGCTTTCTTATCCATTCATCTGCTGATGGACATCTAGGTTGCTTCCATGTCCTGGCTATTATAAACAGTGCTGCAATGAACATTGGGGTACACGTGTCTCTTTCCATTCTGGTTTCCCAGTGTGTATGCCCAGCAGTGGGATTGCTGGGTCATAAGGCAGAATCTCCACACTGTTTTCCATAGTGGCTATACTAGTTTGCATTCTCACCAACAGTGTAAGAGGGTTCCCTTTTCTCCACACCCTCGCCAGCATTTATTGCTTGTAGACTTTTGGATAGTAGCCAATCTGACTGGCGTGAGATGGTACCTCATTGTGGTTTTCATTTGCATTTCTCTGAAAACGAGTGATGTTGAACATCTTTTCATGTGTTTGTTAGCCATCTGTATGTCTTGTTTGGAGAAATGTCTGTTTAGTTCTTTGGCCCATTTTTTGATTGGGTTTATTTTTCTGGAATTGAGCTGCAGGAGTTGCTGTATCTTTTTGAGATTAGTTCTTTTCCGTTGCTTCATTTGCTATTATTTTCTCCCATTCTGAAGGCTGCCTTTTCACCTTGCTTATAGTTTCCTTTGTTGTGCAGAAGTTTTTAATTTTAATTAGTTCCCATTTGTTTATTTTTGCTTTTATTTCCAGTATTCTGGGAGGTGGGTCATAGAGGATCCTGCTGTGGTTTATGTTGGAGAGTGTTTTGCCTATGTTTTCCTCTAGGAGTTTAATAGTTTCTGGTCTTACATTTAGATCTTTAATCCATTTTGAGTTTATTTTTGTGTATGGTGTTAGAAAATGTTCTAGTTTCATTCTTTTACAAGTGGTTGACCAGTTTTCCCAGTACCACTTGTTAAAGAGACTGTCTTTACTCCATTGTATATTGTTGCCTCCTTTGTCGAAGATAAGGTGTCCATAGGTGTGTGGATTTATCTCTGGGCTTTCTATTTTGTTCCATTGATCTATATTTCTGTTTTTGTGCCAGTATCATACTGTCTTGATGACTGTGGCTTTGTAGTAGAGCCTGAAGTCAGGCAAGTTGATTCCTCCAGTTCCATTCTTCTTTCTAAAGATTGCTTTGGCTATTCGAGGTGTTTTGTATTTCCATACAAATTGTGAGATTATTTGTTCTAGTTCTCTGAAAAATACTGTTTCTAGCTTGATAGGGATTGCATTGAATCTATAGATTGCTTTGGGTAGTATACTCATTTTCACTATATTGATTCTTCTGATCCATGAACACAGAATATTTCTCCATCTATTTGTGTCCTCTTTGATTTCTTTCACCAGTGGTTTATACTTTTCTATATATAAGTCCTTTGTTTCTTTAGGTAGATATATTCTTAAGTATTTTATTCTTTTCATTGCAATGGTGAATGGAATTGTATCCTTAATTTCTCGTTCTGTTTTCTCATTGTTAGTGTATAAGAATGCAAGGGATTTCTGTGTGTTAATTTTATATCCTGCAACTTTACTATATTCACTGATTAGCTCTAGAAATTTTCTGGTGGAGTCTTTAGGGTTTTCTATGTAGAGGATCATGTCATCTGCAAACACTGAGAGTTTTACTTCTTCTTTTCCAATCTGGATTCCTTTTATTTTTTTTTTCTGCTCTGATTGTTGTGGCTAAAACTCCTAAAACTATGTTGAATAGTAGTGGTGAAAGTGGGCACCCTTGTCTTTTCCTGACTTTAGGGGAAATGCTTTCAATTTTTCATCATTGAGGATAATGTTTGCTGAGGGTTTGTCATATATAGCTTTTATTATGTTGAGGTATGTTCCTTTTATGCCTGCTTTCTGGAGGGTTTTTAAAAATCATAAATGGATGTTGAATTTTGTCAAAGGTTTTCTCTGCATCTATTGAGATAATCATTTTTTTTTTTCAATTTGTTAATATGGTGTATTCAGTTCTGTTCAGTTTAGTGGCTCAGTCGTGTCTGACTTTTGCGACCCCATGAATCACAGCATGCCAGGCCTCCCCTGTCCATCACCAACTTCCAGAGTTCACTCAGACTCATGTCCATCGAGTCAGTGATGCCATCCAGCCATCTCATCCTCTGTTGTCCCCCTACGTCTCCTGCCTCCAATCCCTCCCAGCATCAGAGTCTTTTCCAATGAGTCAACTCTTCACATGAGGTGGCCAAAGTACTGGAGTTTCAGCTTTAGCATCATTCCTTCCAAAGAAATCCCAGGGCTGATCTCCTTCAGAATGGACTGGTTGGATCTCCTTGCAGTCCAAGGGACTCTCAAGAGTCTTCTCCAACACCACACTTCAAAAGCATCAATTCTTCAGCACTCAGCCTTCTTCACAGTCCAACTCTCACATCCATACATGACCACAGGAAAAACCATAGCTTTGACTAGACGGACCTTAGTCAGCAAAGTAATGTCTCTGCTTTTGAATATGCTATCTAGGTTGGTCATAACTTTTCTTCTAAGGAGTAAGCATCTTTTAATTTCATGGCTGCAGTCACCATCTGCAATGATTTTGGAGACCCTAAAAACCAAAGTCTGACACTGTTTCCACTGCTTCCCCATCTATTTCCCATGAAGTGATGGGACCAGATGCCATGATCTTCATTTTCTGAATGTTGAGCTTTAAGCCAACTTTTTTCATTCTCCACTTTCACTTTCATCAAGAGGCTTTTTAGTTCCTCTTCACTTTCTGCCATAAGGGTGGTGTCATCTGCATATCTGAGGTTATTGATATTTCTCCTGGCAATCTTGATTCCAGCTTGTGTTTCTTCCAGTCCAGCGTTTCTCATGATGTACTCTGCATAGAAGTTAAATAAGCAGGGTGACAGTATACAGCCTTGACATACTCCTTTTCCTATTTGGAACCAGTCTGTTGTTCCATGTCCAGTTCTAACTGTTGCTTCCTGACCTGCATACAGATTTCTCAAGAGGCAGGTCAAGTGGTCTGGTATTCCCATCTCTTTCAGAATTTTCCAAAGTTTATTGTGATCCACACAGTCAAAGGCTTTGGCACAGTCATTACATTGATTGATTTGCGGATATTGAAGAATCCTTGCATCCCTGGGATAAAGCCCATTTGGTCATGATGTATGATTTTTGTAATATATTGTTGGATTCTGTTTGCTAGAATTTTGTTAAGGGTTTTTGCATCTCTGTTCATCTGTGATACTGGCCTGTAGTTTTCTTTTTTGTAGTGTCTTTGTCAGGTTTTGGTATTAAGGTGATGGTGGCCTCATAGAATGAGTTTGGAAGTTTACCTTCCTCTGTAATTTTCTGGAAGAGTTTGAGTAGGATAGATGTTAGTTCTGCTCTAAATTTTTGGTAGAATTCAGCTGTGAATTTGTCTGTTCCTGGGCTTTTGTTTGTTGGAAGATTTCTGATTACAGTTTCAATTTTCATACTTGTGATGGGTCTTAAGATTTTCTATTTCTTCCTGGTTCAATTTTTGGAAAGTTGTACTTTTGTAAGAATTTGTCCGTTTCTTCCAAGTTGTCCACTTTATTTGCTTATAGCTGCTAATAGTAGTCTCTTATGATCCTTTGTAGTTCTGTGTTGTCTGTTGTGATCTCTCCATTTTCATTTCTAATTTTGTTGGTTTGATTTTTCTCCCTTTGTTTCTTGATGAGTCTGGCTAACGGTTTGTAATTTTTATTTATCTCAAAGAACCAGCTTCTGGTTTTGTTGATTATTGTTATGGTCTCTTTTGTTTCTTTTCCATTTATTTCTGCCCTAATTTTTAAGATTTCTTTCCTTCTACTAACCCTGGGGTTCATAATTTCTTCCTTTTCAAGTTGCTTTAGGTGTAGAGTTAGGTTACTTATTTGACTTTTTCTTGTTTCTTGAGGTAAGCCTGTATGGCTATGCACCTTCCCCTTAGCACTGCTTTTGCAGTGTCCCATAGGTTTTGGGTTGTTGTGTTTTCATTTTCATTCATTCCTATGCATATTTTGATTTCTTCTGTGATTTGTTGGTTATTCAGCACCATGTTGTTCAGCCTCCATATGTTGGCATTTTTAATAGTTTTAGACATATTTTTAATACTAGTGCCAGAGGAAAAATAATTCCTCTAACTTAACTTTCATGTTTCCAAAATTTACTTAGCTATTTTTAGAGTTTTTTCTCCAACTGGAAATTTTATGTGGAAAAAAAAAGGTTAATGGAGGAAACAAATCAGAGGACAGACATTTATAGAAAATGGAAGGAGACTGAAGACAGAGAAGTCTGAATCAAGATGGCTCCAGAGATAATTCATATATTCTTTATTTTCTTTCTTTAACAAAAAATTATTGAGTCTCATGTATTCTTCTAGGGATCAGGGATACGGGAGGGCACAAAACAAGGATCCTTCCTTTGTGTGGCTTTTAGTCTAGTGCAGGGTGGAACAACTTTTTCTATAAAAGGTCAATAAATATTTTAGGCTTTGTGATCCATACAGTGTCTTTCATGACTGCTGCTGCTGCTGCTGCTGCTAAGTTGCTTCAGTCGTGTCCAACTCTGTGTGACTCCACAGACAGCAGCCCACCAGGCCCCTCTGTCCCTGGGATTCTCCAGACAAGAACACTGGAGTGGGTTGCCATTTCCTTCCCCAGTGCATGAAAGTGAAAAGTGAAAGTGAAGTCAGTCGTTTCCGACTCTGCACGACCCCATGGACTGTAGCCCACCAGGCTCCTCTGTCCATGGGATTGTCCAGGCAAGAGTACTGGAGTGGGTTGCCATTTCCTTCTCCACTTTCATGACTACTTAACTCTGTTGTAAGTGCCAAAGCCAGACAAATGGAAAGACAAATTACCATGATTGAGCATCAATAAAAAATTTTTAAATTGAAAAAGATGGGAGGCCAATTTGTCCTTCAAGTCATAGTTTGCTAACCTCTGTTCTAAATGGAAGGAGACAAGAAAATGTTTAATATCATTCCAGGTAATAATAATTGTCTTGAAGAAAAGTAGGACAGGCTGAGGGGTTAGAACTCAGTGGTGTGGGAATGCTGTTGTTTTAGATTGTTAGAGAAGGTCTCTTTAATGACAATGAAACAGTAAACCTAAATGAAGTGAGGTTGTTAGAGAGGACCTAGTGCATGAGTGGAGAGTTTGACTCTAAATAACATCATGTATAATTAATCTGTTATAATAGGAAAGAAGGCAAACTATAACATTACAGAAGCAGGAAGGTTGGCATATATGGTTGGAAAAATGTGGATGTTCTTCTGGATCACTGATGGAAAGTGATGATTAGGGTTACAATGAATACACTTATCTGCTTCTCTCAGTCTTTTTCTTATTCTCTGAAGACAATAAATCAATCCAGTACGTATATGGGTTGGGAAAAATCTACAGGAAGAAATTTAATAGTATTTTTTAACAGAGGCAAGAAATGCAGTTGGAAAAGGAAGAAGTACATTCTAGGAATAACTGGTGGATGGTGCAGCAGCTTTGAAGAATATCATATGACCTGGAAATAGGAATTAAAATCACACCGCTTGACTGAGGCCATATTCCCTGATGTGCGTGCATATGTGCTCAGTCAGGTCTGATTCTTTGCAACCCAATGGACTGTAGCCTGCCAAGCTCCTCTGTACATGGAATTTTCCAGGCAAGAAGACTGGAGTAGGTTGCTGTTTCTTACTCCAGGGGATCTTCCAGATTCAGGGATTCTGTGTCTCTTGCTTCTCCTATATTGGCAGGCAGATTCTTTACCATTGCACCACCTGAGAAGGCCACTGTGATGTGTGCAGTGATTGTTATTACTTAAGGAATGTGGGAAGTGATTGGAAGAATTTAGAAAATGTCATTAAAATGTAAATATTTAAGATGAGATGTATGGAAAGAGTAACAGGGAAACTTACATTACCATATGTAAAATACATAGCCAACGGGAATTTGCTGTATAGCTCAGGAAACTGAAACAGGGGCTCTGTATCAATCTAGAGGGGTGGGATGGGGTGGAAGATGGGAGGGAGATTCAAAAGGGAGGAGATATATGTATGGCTGATTCATGTTGAGGTTTGACAGAAAACAACAAAATTCTGTAAAGGAATTATCATCAATAAAAAAATAAATTACAAAAAAGTTTAAATATTTAATCAGCAATAGTATTATATCCATCCCTGGGGCCTTTGCAGGAGAAAGGCCTATTATTATTTCCTTTAATAATAATTAAAGGGAAGTGAAATTTTCTATTAATATCTGCTGTACTATGCTGCTGCTGCTGCTAAGTCACTTCAGTCGTGTCCGACTCTGTGAGAGACGCTAGCAAAGAGGCCTGTTGTTTCAGTCCAATTGAGGTCGTTCCTGACTTGCCTCATGAAATGTATTAAATTATGGGCTAACAGGCGAATTTTATATAATCAAATCTCATGAGGAAAATTGATAGAGACAACTGAAATATAGGAAAGTATATGGTATATAGCTTAGCACTGGGAACAGACATAAAGAAAATTTAACTTGATAATTAAGAATTATCAATACATATGTAAAATTAATTTCTAACTGCTACAGAACTACATGTAAAATCTTATTTCATGAGAAATAAATTCTAGAGATCATTCATATCCAGACAACAGTGATACCTGTGAGTCAGAGTTAAATATTACATCACACCAGGCAAATACCTAGTGGGTATAAACTATATTGCAAAATAAGAGCACAAATGATCACACTGTCTCGTTCCTTATTCCTGCTTACAGCTTGACTCGAGACTGCCTGAACATCAAAACCTTTACTCTGCAGGAACAATGAACTTTTAAGGCAATGTTTGCAAAGAAATTACCAACTAACAAGGAATCTTCACTTTAAGATTTAACTTCTCAAAGTAGCATCGCCATATGTACACTGAAGGCAGTGGCACCCCACTCCAGGACTCTCGCCTGGAAAACCCCATGGACCGAGGAGTTTGGTAGGCTGCAGCCCATGGGGTCGCTAAGAGTCGATTATGACTGAGCGACTTCACTTTTCACTTGCATGCATTGGAGAAGGAAATGGCAACCCACTCCAGTGTTCTTGCCTGGAGAATCCCAGGGATGGTGGAGCCTGGTGGGCTGCCCTCTATGGGGTCGCACAAAGTCGGACACGACTGAAGTGACTTAGTTGTATGTGTAAAAGAGATAGCTGGTAAGAAGTTGCTGTATAACACAGGGAGCCCAGCCTGGCACTCTGTGAAGACCTAGAAGAGTGGGATGGGGGAGGGAAGGAGATTCAAGAGGGAGGTGATAAACGTATAATTATGGCTGATATGCATTGTTGTATAGCAGAAACCAACACAACACTATAAAGCAATTTCCCTCCAATTAAAAAATAAATTAAAAAAAAGATTTAACTTCTCAAAATAAAACCATGAGGTTTATCCACTGACCATCAAAACAAATCCTAATTAAAGTTATGTCTCCTCAGAGAGCAGCAGTGACGGTCACATTGAAGAACAAGCCCTCCTCTTTTGCACTAAAAGCTCATGGATTTGAAGGGGAGGAGAAAAGGCAGATTGAGTCAACAGCGTGTAACACTGATAACCAGGAAGTTCCTTGCTCCCTTTTCAGCCAAGTAAATGAGTCACTGTTGTAATCTTGACTAAGCCTCTTAAGTTCCAAGTACTCAACTTCCTTCTGTCTAATCAGTTCAGTTCAGCCGCTCAGTCGTGTCCGACTCTTTGTGACAACACGAATTGCAGCACGCCAGGCCTCCCTGTCCATCACCAACTCCTGGAGTTCACTCAGACTCGCATCCTTCGAGTCAGTGATGCCATCCACCCATCTCATCCTCTGTTGTCCCCTTCTCCTGCCCCCAATCCCTCCCAGCATCAGAGTCTTTTCCAATGAGTCAACTCTTCACATGAGGTGGCCAAAGTACTGGAGTTTCAGCTTTAGCATCATTCCTTCCAAAGAAATCCCAGGGCTGATCTCCTTTGGAATGGACTGGTTGGATCTCCTTGCAGTCCAAGGAACTCTCAAGAGTCTTCTCCAACACCACACTTCAAAAGCATCAATTCTTTGGCACTCAGCCTTCTTCACAGTCCAACTCTCACATCCATACATGACCACTGGAAAAACCATGGCTTTGACTAGACGGACCTTAGTCAGCAAAGTAATGTCTCTGCTTTTGAATATGCTATCTAGGTTGGTCATAACTTTTCTTCCAAGGAGTAAGTGTCTTTTAATTTCATGGCTGCAATCACCATCTGCAGTGATTTTGGAGCCCCCAAAATAAAGTCTGACATTGTTTCCACTGTTTCCCTATCTATTTCCCATGAAGTGATGGGACCAGATGCCATGATCTTCGTTTTCTGAATGTTGAGGTTTAATGACTTAATACTAAGAAATCCTGAAAACATGAGAAAAGACAATGTTTTTTAATGATTACTAGCAGCTAACAATAACAGATGACTAAGGGGGAAAAAAAAGGAAAAAAGATCTACAAAAGTAATTCATTCTTTATTATAGTACCTCTACCACTAAGTTAGTAACATTATCTCTAGAAATGATCTTTTGAGGTATTTCAGCATGAGTGCTGGAACAGTTCATTCAAGAGCTAGGATTCCATTTTTCTAGACAAACAGGTTTTCAGACTATGGCTCTTTGTCTAGTTGAGAGTAAGTGTGCCAGTGTCTTTTTGAATTCCTATATATATATTCATGAATTTGTTTTCTAATCTGCTAGTATAATTAAAGAATTCTCACCAAATTTAACAAAAGTTTCAGCTTTAGTTCAAGAAGAATTACCTCAGTTATTAGGATTCAGATTAGTGACTAGAAAGAATGAGGGCTTCTGGCAGGTCTCTTCCATATTAAAAAGTACATTAAAATTTTTATTTTATTATTATTTTTAATAAACAAAAAAAGGGAAGTGTAACATAGAGGTTAAATATGTAGATTTTTCAACCTATAATCTGGCTTAAATCTCGGTTTTGTTTTCTAGCTGTGGGTGGAGGGAGAGCTATTTAATCACTCTGCCTCAGACTTCTCATTTGCAAAATGGGAGCAGTGAAGCCTCATCTATGCATACTGCTGTGATAGTTAAAGAAGAAAAATTCCTGCACAAAAATTACACATAAAGTGGATATACATATAGCATGAGTGTAGAGTAACTTTTAACCTACTTTTCAGCTACTCAATGCTTTTAACAAACTCTTTAGAAAGAAGTGGTTTCTAAAATTCTTCACAATTAGCCACCAAGTTTAGAGTAAGTATCATATCAGTGTTTTGCTTTTCCTTGGGAACATATTAATTTTATATCAAATCCTATAGCTTACCTCAATGTATTATTTCATATCCTCAAAATATTAAAATGTTCAGTTATTCTAAAGCAATTAATATTTGTAAAGCAGACAGCAAAATGGAGATCACTGTTGTGGCAAATATCTTGCGTGGACTGTAGCCTACCAGGCTTCTCTGTCCATGGGATTCTCTAGGCAAGAATACTGGAGTGGGTTACCATTTCCTTCTCCAGGGGATCTTCCCGACCCAGGGATCGAACCCTGGTCTCCCATGTCAGAGACAGACGCTTTAACCTCTGAGCCACCAGGGAAGCCCAATCTAAAAATTTAGCAAAGCAGAAATGTCTAGGAAAAATAGGAATAAGAAAAGTAGAGCAACTAACCCTTATCTTCTTTAGCCTCAGAGTATAAATAGTCACGTCATATAATTACATGGCATTTTATGCTTTGTATTGTAAAAAATAAAACAAAAGGCACTTATAACAAATAGTTCTCTGAAAGCCAATGGCATGCCTCTATGCCTGTCTCATTTCCTAAGCCAAGGACTTGAGAACTCAGGTGATTTGGCAAAGAAAAACAAATAACATGTATATTTACGGAAAGCCCATAAACCAGCACTGATGAGTAACTGAAAACTCAAGCAAGAGTCTGCTGCCCTTTTATTGTGTCTGTGCTTGCTTCTATTGCCTTTTATTGCCTCTATTGGTGGCAATAGAAACTGTGAGCATGGTAAGGTAAGAGAGAGAGAGCTAAAGCTGACTGGGGACGGAGTCCTGTCACACAGCATTGAAGGTCAATGAGGAAACAAGCAGAAGTTGACTTGACCTTTTAAAAACCTTCACTGTCACTTCACTTTGGTCTCTCTCTGAATTATGGATTTAAGTTCAGTTTTATCTTTATAATATTCTTCATGAATATTTTTATTAAACAAGTATTCATTGTTGTTGCTGCTGTTATTGTTACTTTGCTAATTAGTTCAATAAAAATGGCCACATCCAAATGGTCAAGCTCAGAGCACTGGGGGTGGAGAATGGGGGGGATGGCCAAGGTAGTGGAACAGGAAGACCCTGAGTTTACCCCACGGGGACACCAAAATCACAAATATTTACAGAACTCAATGAGAAGTTTCAGAAGACTAGGAGAAAAGATCTACAACTAAAAGTACAAACAAGGAATGACAACAAGATGGGTAGGAGGGGTCAAGATGTGGAATAGCACGGAGCAACTAAGCCCAGGTGCCACAACTGGAGAATCCAAGCACTGGAACGAACAGATCCTGCATGCTGCAACTAAGACCCAAGACAGTAATTTTTTTTTTTTTTAAAGGATGTGGTACAGTTAAAACCAATACCCATAGGTGGGTGACCCACAAGTGGGAGGATAATTAATGCTGCTGAGATTCTCCTCAAGAAGTGAGGGGTCTGAGCTCCACATCAGGATCCCACCAGACATAAGCACTAATCCGAAAGGCTACTAGGTAAGACCCACTTGCTGATATTTCAGAGCCTCTCAGAGAGGCAAGAGGTGACGGGAACACACCTTGGGTCATTTTTGGAGACCTGTTCTACCATGTGGACACTGGTGCTGGCGGGCTCCATTTTGAAATTCTCCCTCTAGCTTAAGCACCAGGATTCAGTGTGCCCACAAGCCCATCCATACCAGTTACTGGAACACCTAAGGCCAAGCAACTGGACGGGCAGAGCCATAGCCCCACCCACCAGCAGGCCTGCACCCTCATGACCCCCTGAGCCAGCAGCACCCCGGAGCCAAGCCTTGTCTAACAGAGAGCCCATGACCTGGCCCGCACAGCAGTGCACTGGCAGCAGCCTCAGGACGCCTCACCAACCAGTGGGTTAGCACCAGCCCCAGGATTCCAGGGATTCCAGGCTCTCCCACCAGTGAGTCAAACATGGACTAAGGGATGCCCCCAAGCTCCTGCAGCCAGAGACCCCAATACCTGGCTTCATGCATGAGTGAGCTGGCACTAGCCCTGTGTCTCCCAGAGCCTCTGCTTCCCACCAATTACAGGCTGGCACCAGATCCAGGATCCCTAAGCCACACAGCCAGAGATTCTAGGACCCGAGTCTGCCCAACAGTGGGCCGGTGCTAGTCCAAGGATTCAGGCCACTGCCTGTGGGCAGGCCCCAGTCCTAGGGACACGCTGCGCTCCAGCACTGACGACCAGCATACCAATACCAGCTCTGAGACGACTCAGTCCCCTCACCCAGTTGCCCCAGGATCTGGCCCCACCCAGCAGTGGGCCAGCAAAAGGTCTGTTATCCCCAGGGCTCTTGAGACCCAGGGACCTGCTCCACCCACTAATGGGTCAGCACTAGCCCCAGGATCTTCTGGAATCTAGTCCCATGTGTCAGCAGGCTAGGACAGGCTTCAGGATACTCTGGATACTGTAGCCGGTGTGTCAGGAAATAGCCCAACACACCAGCAGGTAGATGCTAGACCTGGGAACACTGGCCTCACAATGAGTCACTCCAGAACCGAGCTCTGCTCACCCCTGGCCTGGCACCAGCCCTGTGATCCTCCAGGGCCCCACCACCAGCAGCTGTGTGACCATGCCCTGCCCACCAGCGGACAGCAACCTCTACATGAGGCAGGATTTTGTAACCAACTGGACCAGGGACCAGCCACACCTACTAGATCACCCACGGTAGCCAGGTCACCACAACAGAAGGACTCATGCAGTTCCAATAGGAGGCACCCTTGGAAGATACAGCTCTGGTGAACAGAGGGAGTGGGCTGCTGGGATGCATAGAAGTAAAATAGAAGGTCTATGAAAGACCACTTCCCTAAGGCTGGAAAATGTAACCAATCTACCAAATACACAGAAATTTTAAAAAGTAAAATTGGAAAAATATGTTCCTTTGTTTGAAACATGTTTGGCTGTTCCCTCTTAATGAAGAATTAGAAATATAAAGAAGACAAACAGAGCTTAAGAATACAACAACTGAAGTGAAAAATACACTGGAAGGAATCAATAGTAGATCAGATAATACAGAGGAATGGATCAGCAAGCTGAAAGACAAAGTAGTAGAAATCACTCAATCAATAAAGAGAAATGAGTACAATTTAAGAGGCCTCTGTAACAACATTAAACATACTAGCATTTGCTTTACTGGGGTCCCAGAGAAGAAGAGAGAATGAAAGGGACAGACAACAAATTCGAAAACACAAGAGCTGAAAATTTCCCTAACCCAGGAGAGGAAACAGATATTCAGGTCCAGGAAGCAGAGTCCAAACTCAAAGAGGGCTATCCCAGTACATACTGTAATTAGAATGGCAACAATTAAAAATAAAGACAGAAAACTAAAAGCAACAAGGAAAAGCAACAAGTTACATACAAGGTGACTCCCATAAAGCTATCAGCTGACTTCAGCAGAAATCATGCAAACCAGAAAAGACTGACACAACAATACCAGACCACTTGACCTGCCTCCTGAGAAACCTGTATGCGGTCAGGAAGCAACAGTTAGAACTGGACATGGAACAACAGACTGGTTCCAAATAGGAAAAGCAGTACGTCAAGGCTGTATATTGTCACCCTGCTTATTTAATTTCTATGCTGAGTACATCATGAGAAACGCTGGGCTGGAAGAAGCACAAGTTGGAATCAAGATTGCTGGGAGAAATATCAATAACCTCAGATATGCAGATGACACCACCCTTATGGCAGAAGAGGAACTAAAAGCCTCTTGATGAAAGTGAAATAAGAGAGTGAAAAAGTTGGCTTAAAGCTCAATATTCAGAAAATGAAGATCATGGCATCCAGTCCCATCACTTCATGGCAAATAGACGGGGAAACAGCGTCAGATTTTATTTTTCTGGACTCCAAAATCACTTCACATGGTGATTGCAGCCATGAAATTAAAAGATGCTTACTTCTTAGAAGGAAAGTTATGACCAACCTAGACAGCATGTTAAAATGCAGAGACATTACTTTGCCAACAAAGATCCGACTAATCAAAGCTATTGTTTTTCAAGTAGTCGTGTATGGGTGTGAGAGTTGGACTATAAAGAAAGCTGAGTGCTGAAGAATTGATGCTTTTTGAACTGTGGTGTTGGAGAAGACTCTTGAGAGTCCCTTGGACTGCAAGGAGATCCAACCAGTCCATCCTAAAGGAAATCAGTCCTGTGTGTTCACTGGAAGGACTGATGTTGAAGCTGAAACTCCAATATTTTGGCTACCTGATGCAAAGAACTGACTCATTTGAAAAGACCCTGATGCTGGGAAAGATTGAGAGCAGGAGGAGAAGGGGCTGACAGAGGATGAGATGGTTGGATGGCATCATCGACTCAATGGACATGGGTTTAGGTAGACTCCGGCAGTTGGTGATGGACAGGGAGGCCTGGTGTGCTGCGGTTCATGGGGTTGCAAAGAGTCGGACACGACTGAGTGACTGAACTGGAACTGATATATATATATATATATATATATATATATATATATATATAGCTACATATAAACCTCACAGTAATTGCAAACCAAAAATCTAAAACAGATACACAGAAAAAGCAGGGAATCCAAACGTAACTCTAAAGATAATCATTAAATCATAAGGGAAGAGAAAAAAAAGGCAAAGCTATTAACAAAATGTCAGTAAGTACATAAGTAGCAATAATTAAAAGCAAATGAATGAAAGTGCCAATCAAAAGGCAGAGTGAAAAAAAAAAAGACAGTGGCTAAATGGATATTAAAAACAAGACTCATACATATATTCTCTACAAGAGACTAACTTCAGATCTAAAGATAGATACACATTGAAAGTGAGGGGATGGAAAAAGACATTCCATGGACATGGAAATGAAAAGAAAGCTAGAGTAGCAATGTTTATATGAGACAAAGAGACTTTAAGACAAAAACCGTAACAAAAGACAAAGAAGGGCATTTGTTGTTGCTATTTAGCCGCTAAATCATGTCCAACTCTTTAATGATGCTGTGGATTGTAGTCTGCCAGGCTCCTCTGTTCATAGGATCTTCCAGGCAAGATTGCTGGAGTGGGTTGCCATTTCCTTCTCCAGGGGATTTTCCTAACCCAGGGACTGAACCCTGGTCTAGTTCCCTGGTGGCTCAGACCCTGGTGGCTACAATATGGGAGACCCGGGTTCGCTCCCTGGGTTGGAAAGATCTCCTGGAGACGGAAATGGCAACCCACTCCAGTACTCTTGCCTGGAAAATACTATGGACGGAGGAGCTTGATAGGCTACCGTCCACAGGGTCGCAAAGAGTCGGACACGACTGAGCGACTTCACTTCACTTCACTTCACTTCTCCTGCACTGCAGGTAAACTCTTTGTGGCCGAGCCACTGGGGAAGCCCCGGATAATATGTATGTGAATACACAAATATCTTTTCAGTGGAAATCTACTAGAGAAAAGATTTTTAAAGCTGTTGGAACATGCAATGGTTCCAAAATCATATTTTTACAGTCCATATATTCATAATACAATATGAATTCAGAAGAGTAAACAACCACTTTCTATCATCCAGGAAGAATGGGCTATCTTACTCTACTGAATAAGATGACAAAGTATAGATATAGTTAAACCAAATCAGCTGGCATTAGTTCCAAAATTAATCCTTCTGGGAGACCATTAAAATCCACATTTGAAAAATATCTTTAATGTTTCTACTTCTTTGGCTTTGATTCCTCAAAGAGGAAAAACTGGATCTAAGACCTAACAGCAAAGATTTCCAGCTAGTTCTAAATGTGTAGGAGCTGATCAACTTAACTTCAGTCCAGAACTTAGCTTATCCAGTTCACCTGGACGCTTACTTTTCTTACCAGAGACATATTGCAGAGACAGTCTGAAATGCTCAGTCAGCCAGCTTCTTTAACCTCCTAACCTTCCTAAACTATCAAATGAGTAAAATTATAATACTTAATTCACAGAATTATTGTGGCAATATTTCATTAATGTATGATATCTTCCAATTTAAAAATAAATTTAAAAATATATGGTAAAGTATCTTGAAAAACACGTAATGCTTTATAAATAAACATATTTTCAGGTTTTTTTCATCAGACAAGTATAAGCCAGCAAAGCACTCTTCCTCAGCCCATTTTGTGCATTAGATTCCTTGGGAAGTGTCTTGATAATTAGCAGGTTAGTTGCTGCAAGTTGTTGCAAGTATACTGGATCAAATGTAAAAAGACACATTAGCAAGAATTAGGTCCAACAACTTAAAACATTAAGCATAAAGGAGCAAAAAATTATTTCAGCACAAAAAAGCTATTTCTGCTGTATAACCTAAAATCTAAATTACAGATTAATACAAACGTGTTTTCTGGTGAATATGACTGGATATTTATCTTGAATAGAAAAATAAATTTTACTTTATTCTCCAAGCATTCTGAATCCCTTTAAAAATATACTAATTAATGTCAACAGGTAACACAGACTCCATGCTATCGAAAAGGAAACTGAGGCAGAAATATTTAGCAACTCACCTGCAGTAGTCAGTGACATTACTCGATTGATGATACCAATGCAAAATCCTTGCTGTCCATCCCCACATTAAGTAAGGGCTTTCACCACTTCTTCAATTGACTGTCCTTAATTTGGTGTAATTTGACCTTGGAACTCATGCCTATGATCCTTGGTAAAGTATTAAAACAGGCAACTTATAATGAATGTGTATAAGGTCTCATTAGACTTACAGCTTTTATTGGCGATTTCTGTCCTACAAAATTTTTCTCTGGCAGGAGGGCAAAGGGATTTAGGGCAAGAGGCAAATTTCTCAGTGTCAACTTTGCCTCCCATAGCCCACCTACACACATCCTTACAAAAATAAAGTGATCTTGCTTCATCCTTGGATTGCTCTATACAAACTCAAAGCTCACCCTCTCTGGGAAGCCCCTTTCTGAAACCTCAAGACTGTTAGATGACTCCCCTTTGGGTCTCAGAGTACCGTGCTTCTCCCTTGTATCATTTATGTCTCTTTTGGTGCCAAAATGCCAGAAAAAAAAAAATCAGCCAGTTTATGTAAGGAAAAAAAAATTTCTTCAGCAAAGTACGCATTTCTAGTACTGTAGCAGTATGCAGCATTTATACATTCAACAAATATTTATTAAGCCTCCACAATATGCCAGCGTTTATTTCAATAGCTGTTAGAGCTAATGCTTAAAACAGAACTGAATAAAACTTCCATTCCCATCTGCAGGTGGGATTAAGAATCAGTCTCACAGTATAAGCTTGGGCTCTTCCATGCCCATCAAGTTACAATCGTTTCCCTTAACCACCATGGTTTTTATCCACCCAGTAATTACCAACCCTAATAACCACCAGGCTTCTCTCTTCTACTAGTTCCCCAAGTCCCTTGCTATGGCTAGGACTCTGTCCTGCACCCTAGTCTACTTGGTAAGAAATGAGCCCTTCCTTATCCCTCCATAATCTCCATCTCTTACAGGCTATATTTAGCACTAACTTGATTACCTGAATCGTGATGCCTTTACCCATTTAACTTCAAGCACAGACACTGTCCATTCTCTACAGTGGCTATTTCAGCTTCAATTATTATTTTTTATGGGCTTTAGCTAAATCCATAAATCAGTAGAGCTTATTCATTGGTATTAGATAAAGGAAAGAATTCCTTTTCTATCACCAAGATTGGGCTTCATCTTATGTTTTAAGGTACCAGTGATCAATTTCCTTTATTTTTAAACTTCCTAGGACACCACTGCCACCTCCCTCTCAATAGGTGACCTCCATTTTATATCTGCACGTCTTCAAAATTATTTGCAGCTACATCCACTGTTTCCTTCCTTCCTCCTCCTGTTATGGAAAAGCCTCCATTTTCTGGGGAAAAAAAGAAAAGTCCCTTCAACCTAGGTTTTGGATTCCATTCTTATACATTGTCTCTTAGAATCCTCTGAAGCACAATTTTCATCTGAATGTATAAATTCTTATAAATCTGATATTTTCTCATATAGTACCTAAAAATCCTCTACAGTAGCTGAAAAGATGACAAAGCAATGTTCCCAAAAATGTTTCTTATAAAGCAGTGTTTCTTAGCTCAGCACTGTTCACATTCAGGGTGGGATAACAGTGGGAGGTGGGAGGCTCCTGTGGATTAGAGGGTGGTTATCAGCATCTTTGGCCTCTACTCATCAGATGCCAGTAGCACCCCTAGTCGTGATAATCAAACATTTCTCCAGACATTGCCAAAAGCCCCTAGGGGGCTAAATTACCTGTGTTTGAGAACTACTATTACAAATAATCAGAAAAGAAAATGCAGGACTTGAGAGCAAGATCAGGAGCTTTATGTTTCTGGATTCAGAATCAATCTGAGTTGTGTTTTAGAGTGTGAACACAATTAATGATAAAACTTTTAATTTTAAATGTTTCATTACTGAGTTGCCTTGTTTAATTTGCTTAAACATTCTAGTACTTAGTACTTGCTGTGCATGATAAGCCATACATTAAATACCTTAGTTGTCACTTGTATTAAAAGTTAGGCAAAGGATCATTAAACATACATATAAATCATCTATTTTATGAGAAAACTCAATTTACTGTTTTTTAAATTCATTCTCTTTTCGACAGAAACATGTTGTGGTTAAGAATAAAACCTATAGGCAAGACTTCCCTGGTGACATAGTGGATAAGAATCCACCTGCCAACGCAGGTTAGAGCCCTGGTCCAGGAGAATTCCACATGCCATGGAGCAATGAAGCCTGTGCACCACAATTACTGAGTCCACAAGCCACAACTACTGAAGCCTGCACATCTGGGAGCCTATGCCCCACAAGAGAAACCACTACAATGAGAAAGCTGGCACACTGCAAGGAAGAGCAGCCTGAAATTTCCACAACTAGAGAAAGCCCACACAAAGCAATAAAGACCCAGCATAGCCAAAAATAAAAAGTAAATAAAAAATGTTAAAAATGTGTATGTTTAGTTTAAGGAAAAAAAAAAAAAAAGATTAGAGGTAAACTGTGTGGGTTTGAATGTCAGGCTCCCTTACATGCCACTGTGTAACCTTGGCAAAGTCAGTCACCTTCTCTGTGCCTACACCACAGGATTAGATGAAATAAAACATGTGGATAAATAAAACTACTTAGTGCATCTGTAGTTATCAGAACCATCATCACAAAGCAGCCCTGTTCCCTAGCTACCACAGAGAGGCTAACTAACAGGTGTCAGTCAAGAACAAGGCTTCTGACCCTGGCAGGCCTGGCACCAAGAGTGGTAATCAGCCAAGCATGTCTTTTCTTCTTAGTGTGCATCTAGGGCTCACTGATATCTACTTCTGGTGTGATTCTAAAACTCTGAGAGGCCCATGCTGATAGTTACCAACTACACAGATCATCAACAAGAAAGGAATTATCTAGGAATAGCACATTCTTCAGATAACACAATCAAATTTTTTTTCCTTAAGAAAGTAATGTAAGAAAATGTGCAGGGGTTCCCTGGTGGCTCAGTGGTAAAGAATCCTACCAATGCAGGAGACACAGGTTCAATCCCTGGTCCAGGAGGATCCCACATGCTGAGGTGTGCCACAACTATTGAGCCTATGCTCTACAGCCTAGCAACTGCAACTACTGAGCCCATGTGCCTAGAGCCTGTGCTCTGCAACAAAAGAATGTACTGCAATGAGAAGCCTGCAAACCACAACTAGAGAGTAGCCCCTGCTTGCCACAACTGGAGAAAAGTCTGTGTAGTAACAAAGACCCAGCACAGCCAATAAATAAAGCAAGCAAGCTAAAAAAAAAAAAAGAAAAAGAAAAAGAAAGAAAATGTGCATTGTAAAAATATATATATAGGTAGAAAAAAACAAATATAAATGTTGGTCTCACTGGTTCATTTCATATTATTTAGTATCTACTATGCATAATGAGTGATTTAGATGGGTGTTAGAGAACAATACAAAGATGAACCTAATAGAATGTCTGTCTTCAAGCAGTAGAGACAAATAAAAAACACGTTTAAAAATCCCACACATGGGACTTCTTTGGTAGTCCAGGGGTTAAGAGTCTGCCTTGCAATGCAGGGGACATGGGCCCGAGCCCTGGTAGGGGAACTAAGATACCACATGCCACGGGGCAATGAAGCCCGTAGGCTACAAATACTGAAACATGCTCGCTGCAGAGCCTGAGTGCCACAACTCAAGAGTCTGTGCGCAAGGAAAGATCCCGCACGACACAAGGAAGAAGACCTCACGCGCCACAACTAAGACCCAACACGGCCAAAACTAATGACAATAATAATAGCAAGCCCACATATATTAGACTGCAAATTCCATATCAGAAGTATGAACTAAGCGCTCTGACAACACAGAGGAGAAAGAGAAAATTAAACAAAATGTAGGAAAATACCGGGGTCCAGCCCTGGTGGATCCAGGGAATTTGAAGCGGGGATGGCGTTGGCGAGGAAAGACTTATTTATTTATTACTATAGAAATATAACATTAGATTAGGAACAAATAGTGTAGTAGGAAAATTAAGTGGAGAAAGAAGGCTGAATAACTTGGCTTACGGAGAAGACCAATAAAGTTCCAGACAAGGAACTTGCACCATCTACGATTGGGCCACTGGCGCCCACTTGAATATCTAAGTGTGCCCCGCCTTAGACTCCCTTCCACGCAGGTCTTAGAAGTCAGGACAAGTAAGTAGACTTGGTGAGCCTCCATGTTCCAAGGGATCAGCCTGAAAAGGAGAGGGAGGGAGCAAGAGAAAGAATTTACATGGGGGAGGCCAGGCTTGTTGCAAAAACCTCCTCCAACTTTATTGGTCAAAAGGTGTTTATATACCCTAATTTTTACATAATGGAAGATACAGAGGGCAGAGGCAGCAGTCCTGACCCTTTCTGTAAATCTTTTTGTATACATTCTGGCCAGGAGGCTTGCTAACACTTTTTGGCTCTCTTTCTTAATGAATGTTAATCTAGTTTCCCCTGAAGTGTTTTTCTTTAATCTGCATCTCCTTAAAGCACTAAAGTTACATCTCTATAGAACAAGGGTGCAGTGGGTTATAAAAAGAAGGTACTTAACGCAAAGATCTAATGTTGCTACTTGTTGTTTCTATATACCAACTATATCAACAAATAAAAGATATGAAAATTTGGCAGCAAATATTGGCTCAACAAAGGAAACCTTTAATCAGTCCTATTCTAATGATTTTGACTCCTCGGAAGCCCCTACCTTCCTAGGATGTTTAAGCTTCCTGTGCCTCCTGTGGTCAGGAGGCCTCAAACAATCACATGCGCAGCTGTGCGAGTCCTGCAGGCAGGCTAGAAAGCCATCAGAGGGGTTTTTGAATTGAAACACCCTTTCAAATGCAGAAGACTAAAGCCCTGATTTGACTTTTTCCAGACAGTATTAGAAGAGTGGAAAAGCAGAGTACAAAGGCTGGCAGATTCTTATTTTTTGGAGGGGGAGGGGGTGGATGCTCAGGAAATTCCAGAGGGAACCCCTGAAATCTGATTATGTCCTTGCGTTTTGCCAGGCTTCCTTCCGCATGACCTTGTCATGGGCACGATTCCTCATGCTGGCCTCTGGCAGGAAAATGAAGGATTTTCTTGGCTTGGGGGAAATCATACTATCTATAGACAGGGCAAGGAGGGGTGGACTTCCCCCTATCCTTGGCTATGCTCCCTCACTCTCCCGAGCTGTAACAACCACAGTTTTGGTACAGGAGATATGGTGAGTATAAAAATAGCCCATCTTTTCATCAAAAATCCACAAGCAACAAATGCTGGAGAGGGTGTGGAGAGAAGGGAACCCTCCTGCACTGTCGGTGGGAATGTAAATTGGTATAGCCACTATGGAGAATAGCATGGAGGTTCCCTGAAAAACTAAAAATACCTACCATAGGACTCTGCAATACCACTCCTGGTTATATACCCAAAGAAAAACATGGCCCCAAAAGATACATGAGCCCCAATGTTCATTGCAGCAGTATTTACAATAGCCAAGGCATGGAAATAACCTAAATGTCCATCAACAGAGGACTAGATAAAGATGATGTGGTATATATATACAGACACACACACACACACAATGGAACACTGAATTTTCAAACTACCGCACAATTGTACACATTTCACAAGATAGCAAGGTCATGCTCACAATCCTTCAAGCTAGACTTCAACAGTATGTGAAACACCAACTTCAGATGTACAAAACGGATTTAGAAAAGGCTGAGGAATCAGAGATCAAATTGCCAACATCTGGAGGATCATAGAAAAAGCAAGAGAATTCCAGAAAAACATCTACTTCTGCTTCATTGACTATGCTAACACTTTTGACTATGTGGATCACAACAAACTGTGGGAAATTCTTAAGAGATGGGAATACCAGACCACCTTATCTGTCTCCTGAAAAACCTGTATGCAGGTCAAGAAGCAATAATTTGAACCAGATGTGGAACAATGACTGGTTCAAAATTGGAAAAGGAGTATGACAAAACTGCATATTGTCACTCTGCTTATTTAACTTACATGTAGAGTACATTGTGCGAAATGCCAGGCTGGATGAAGCACAAGCTGGAATCAAGATTGCTGGGAAAAATATCAACAACTTCAGATACATAGATGATACCACTTTATGGAAGAAAGTGAAGAGGAACTAATGAGCCTCTTGGTGAAGGTGAAAGAGGAAAGTGAACAAGGTGGCTTAAAACTCAACATTCAAAAAGCTAAGATCATGGCATCTGTTTCCATCACATCATGGCAAATAGATGGGGAAACAATGGAAATGGTGACAAATTTTATTTTCTTGGGCTCCAAAATCACTGCAGACATTGACTGCAGCCATGAATTTAAAGACGCTTGCTCCTTGCAGAAAAGCTATGATGAACCTATATGGCGTATTAAAAAGTAGAGATATTACTTTCTGCCGAAGAATTGATGCTTTTGAACTGTGGTGTTGGAGAAGACTCTTGAGAGTCCCTTGGACTGCAAGGAGATCCAACCAGTCCACTCTGAAGGAGATCAACCCTGGGATTTCTTTGGAAGGAATGATGCTAAAGCTGAAACTCCAGTACTTTGGTCACCTCATGTGAAGAGTTGACTCATTGGAAAAGACTCTGATGCTGGGAGGGATTGGGGGCAGGAGAAGGGGACAACAGAGGATGAGATGGCTGGATGGCATCACGGACTCAATGGACGTGAGTCTGAGTGAACTCCGAGAGATGGTGATGAACAGGGAGGCCTGGCGTGCTGCGATTCATGGGGTCGCAAAGAGTCGGACACGACGGAGCCACTGAACTACAAAGGTCTATATAGTCAAAGCTATGGGTTTTCCATTAGTCATGTATGGATGTGAGTGTTGGACCATAAAGAAGGCCGTTTGGTTCAGTTCAGTCTCTCAGTCATGTCTGACTCTTTGCGGCCCTGTGGACTGTAGCACACCAGGCTTTCCTGTCCATCACTAAATCCTGGAGCTTGCTCAAACTCATGTCCATTGAGTCAGTGATGCCATCGAACTATCTCGTCCTCTGTTGTCCCCTTCTCCACCTGTCTTCAATCTTTCCCAGCACCAGGGTCTCTTCCAATGAGTCAGTTCTTCACATCAGGTGGCCAAAATAATGGAGCGTCAGCTTCAGCATCAGTCCTTCCAATGAATATTCAGGACTGATTACATTTAAAGAAGGATGAGTGCTGGAGAATTGATGCTTTTGAACTGTGGTATTAAAAAGACTCTTGAGAGTCCCTTGGACTGCAAGGAGATCAAATAAGTCAATTCTAATAACCTCAGATATGCAGATGACACTACACTTACGGCAGAAAGTGAAGAGAAGCTAAAAAGCCTCTTGATGAAAGTGAAAGAGGAGAGTGAAAAAGTTGGCTTAAAGCTCCACATTCAGAAAACGAAGATCATGGCATCTGGTCCCATCACTTCATGGGAAATAGATGGGAAACAGTGGAAACAGTGCCAGACTTTATTTTTTGGGCTCCAAAATCACTGCAGATGGTGACTGCAGCCATGAAATTAAAAGATGCTTACTCCTTGGAAGAAAAGTTATGACCAACCTAGATAGTATATTCAAAAGCAGAGACATTACTTTGCCTACTAAGGTCCATCTAGTCAAGGCTATGGTTTTTCCTGTGGTCATGTATGGATGTGAGAGTTGGACTGTGAAGAAGGCTGAGTGCTGAAGAATTGATGCTTTTGAACTGTGGTGTTGGAGAAGACTCTTGAGAGTCCCTTGGACTGCAAGGAGATCCAACCAGTCCATTCTGAAGGAGATCAGCCCTCGGATTTCTTTGGAAGGAATGATGCTAAAGCTGAAACTCCAGTACTTTGGCCACCTCATGTGAAGAGTTGACTCATTGGAAAAGACGCTGATGCTGGGAGGGTTTGGGGGCAGGAGGAGAAGGGGACGACAGAGGATGAGATGGCTGGATGGCATCACGGACTCGATGGAAGTGAGCCTGAGTGAACTCTGAGAAATGGTGATGAACAGGGAGGCCTGGCGTGCTGCAACTCATGGGGTCGCAAAGAGCTAGACACAACTGAGAGACTGAACTGAACTGAACTGAAAGGAAATCAACTCTGAATATTCATTAGAAGAATTGATGCTGAAGCTGAAGCTCCATTGGTTTGGCCACCTGATGGGGGAGAGCCAATTCATTAGAAAAGACCCTAATGCTGGGAAACACTGAGGGCAAGAGGTCAAGGGGATGGCAGAGGATGAGATGGTTGGATGGCACCACCAACTCAATGTACATGAGTTTGAGCCAGCTCCAGTAGATGGAAAGGGACAAGGAAGCCTGGCTTGCTTCAGTAATGGGGTTGCAAAGAGTTGGATACTGAACAACAACAAAATTACTCAGCTATTAAAAAGAATGAAATAAGGCCATTTGCAGCAACATGGTGGAGAAGGAAATGGCAACCCACTCCCATCTTCTTGCCTGGAGAATCCCAGGGATGGGGGGAGACTGGTGGGCTGCCGTCTATGGGGTCGCACAGAGTCAGACACGACTGAAGCGACTAAGCAGCAGCAGCAGCAGCAGCAGCAGCAGCAGCAGCAGCAGCAGCAGCAACATGAATGGACCTGGAGAGTTCATACTGAGTGAAGTAAGTAGACAGAGAAGGAGAAATATCATCTCTTATATGTGGAGTCTAAAAAGAAATGATGCTAATGAACTTACTTACAAAACATAAACAGTCTCAGAAAACAAACTCACAGTTGCAGGGGAGGAAGGGATAGTTAAAGACTTTGGGAAGGTCATGTGTATACAGTGCTATATTTAAAATGGATAACTAACACAAACCTATTTTATAGAACATGGAATTCTGCTCAATGTTATGTGCCTGCTTGGATGTGGGGGATTTGGGAGAGAATGCTTATATGTATATGTATGGCTGAGTCTTTTCATTGTTCATCTGAAACAATCACAACATTGATAATCAGCTGTACCCCAATACAAAATGTTTTTGGTATTAAAAAAATAAAAAATAAATAATTAGTAGCCCATAGGAACAAGAAATCACAAAAGAGAGCATGCTGAAAAGTATACATGAAAAAGAGAATCACCCAATTCATGATACAAAGTAAAGGAATGTCTGGAGTGATTGTAGATATGGAAACCATAGCACCAAATTAAAAAGCCATTGTCAACTCAAGTTTCCATGTGCTGCAACTGCCCACCACTTG
This sequence comes from Nanger dama, assembly GCA_917880005.1. Taxonomy (NCBI): domain Eukaryota; kingdom Metazoa; phylum Chordata; class Mammalia; order Artiodactyla; family Bovidae; genus Nanger; species Nanger dama. The sequence goes on from CAKJTW010000001.1 coordinate 101,491,216, forward strand.
TCTGTATGAATGAATGTGGCCCCAAACTCAGGGCCCAAGGTTTTATATCTTTTAAGACCATTCTGATTATGACTAGATTGTTATATGACTAGAAATAACCTTGTTGTAACTGGAGCAAAAAATAAACAGCCGACTTTATATGACTTCATTAAACAGCCTTTCCTTCATTTTTGGTCTGCTTCTCCATCGACATAATTCAGCTCAAGGATGAAAACCAGCAAATGTTTCCATAGCATGACCACTAACCAGAAGGCACATTTTTAAGGCTTTTGAGAGCACAGTGATTAGACTCTTTTTTTAAGAATCAGCAAGAAAGAAGCTGTCCTGAGTTTTTAGCTCCACCTCTCCTTCCATTCCCTTATCTGCTTTTCTATATATTTCATTTATAAATCTTCTCCTGCAGTTATTTCTCATATTTATAACAAACTCAGAACATATCCATTATTCTTACATTTGGAGAAAGCTCCAGAAGAGTACTATACCTGCATAGAATCATCCACTAAGCAGAAAATTTGAGAAGATGGCTCTAGAATGTTCTAAAACACTGTTGTTTTATTAATGTACTGTGTGTAACAGAGCAAACTGATTAACCTTCAAAGTGTTTTGTGAATTAAAACAAACAAACAAACAAAAAACAGAAAGGATAAACTGTACTAGGCTATGATATTGTCACAATTATTTCAAGACTGATCTCAGTGAATAACAACAGTGGGAGATAAGTTTCTAAAAGACTTTAAATAAAATCAAACAAAATTTTTCAATTCTTTTCAGAAATACTTTAAATTCATTTAAGAAAAAAATTTTAAAGATCAACAGGCAGGTAAAGAGGATGGCCTAATTTCTAATATATTCATTGTGAAGAAATACAGTTTCTAAAATGAGATTGGTAAGATTTGATCCTACAGTAAGAAAGAAAGGAAAGAAGAAGAGGGAAGGAAATAATCTAATAACTCTTCACTTGAAATTCAGTTTGGGTATTAAATACAGTATGAATTGTAAATGTTTACCTTAGTTTGCACTTTTATATGATTCAGTAAAAAAAAAAAATCTATTTCAAAAAAATGTCCCATTTTGCCCCATGCCTCTTCTACCTTGCACAGGCACTGTGGAATTACTCTTTTGAAATTAAGAAGACGGATTGGTGGAAAAAACATTGGACAGGCCTAAATTCTTGTCCCAACTTCATTATTTCATGCAACTTTGAGTAAGTAAACTCATTGAACCTCATTTTCTCACTTGAAAATGGAGACAAAAATTACTTGTAAGGTTGTTGTGACTATCAAATGAGATAACATATGTAAAGTAGTCAAAAAAATTGAAGTGTAGTTGATTTACAATAATGTGTTAGTTTCATGTGTACAGCATAGTCAGTATTTTTGCAGATTAAACTCCATTCCAGGTTATGATAAGATAATGAGTATAATTTCCTGTGCTATACAGTATATCTTTCTTGCTTATCTATTTTATATGTAATTGTTGTTTGAATCTATTAATCCCATACCCCTAATTTGTCCCTCCTCTGCTTCCCTCTCCCCTTTGGTAACCATGAGTGTGTAATCTAGGCCTGTGAGAGTGAGCATCCTTGTCTTGTTCCTGCATTTAGTGAAAAGGCTTTCAGCTTTTCACCACTGAGTACTATGTTGGCTGTGGGTTTTTAGTAAATGGCCTTTGTGATGTTGCACTTTAAGAGTGTAATGAATGTGTGTATCCTTTACTAAAGATATGTAATGAGGCAGCAATTATAGATAAATATATATACTATTGAATATATATATTCAGACCATTTAAAAATACTTCAGTAAACCTCATCATGATTTTTGTAACTAGTTATTTTAAAGTAAGTAATATACACTAGAGCTTTAGTGTTGAACTCATAGTCAAATTCTAAGTCAAACTGGTGCTTACTAAGGCAAACTACTTAATCTGTTTCTCAATTTGCTAACCTATAAAATGCTATATAATAATAGTACCTACTTCATGAGGCTATTTTGCATATTAAATTCATTAAAATATGCAAATAGTACCTAGAACAATTACTGTCACACAACAGATACTCAAACGTATTCTTCTAAGAAAAATAAGAATCTGAAAAGATATGTGAATCAGCTGGCACATTTGTCATTAGAAGAAGTGAGTCTTTTCATAATCAGACCACATGATTTATTTACCATTTCAGAAAAATAAAATAAAACCTTGTAAATGTACTCATTTGTCTTAAAATCCACTCACCTATTGCATCTAAGAAGAAAAAAAAATCACTAAAACCTTGAAAGCCTGTCTATTTTTCTGTAGTTTTCTTAAGATACAAAAAATATAATCAATATGACTCAGCCACGAGAGAACATAGCCAAATGTCATATTCCAGGCTTCCATTTCCCTTTGGTGGCTAACGTCTGGGTCTATAATGCTTTATTATAAGAACAAGGAAGCAATGGTTAGGACATTAAGTGAGAAATGTGTCTTCAAGCTACCTAGCTGAGAGATTTGAAAAAATCTGCTATGCCCAGAAAAAGCAAGAGTGCCTCATGGTCACGATGAAAACAACAGAGCTGTCTTGAGAAACAGTCACAGGTCTGCTCTTTGTCTTACTTTCTTACCTTCTGAACAACTCTGAACTAGATTTCAAAACTGACTGCAACATCAGCTATTTTTTCTATTGAAAACTCTAGTCCTTTTGCATCATTTTGACCCATGGACCAAAACACAGAGCAGCTACCTTCTCAATGTAGTAAAGGAACAAAGACTTTTTTTTCTTCACAGAAGTGAAGTGAAGTCACTCAGTCATGTCTGACTCTTTGCGACCCCATGGACTGTAGCCTACCAGGATCCTCTGTCCATAGGGTTTTCCAGGCAAGAATACTGGAGTGAGGTGCCATCACCTTCTCCGACATGTACCTTCAATTCATAACTCACCAGTCTCTTAGTAATGTATTTCCTTTTATAGTGAATAACACCATTATTCTCTCATTTGAGAGAAAAAAGAGTAACTTGATAGACATCAGAAGTTAGATAATTTCTGCTGCTTTGACTATCTACCTGCAAAGCACATCTGAGCTTCATACACACAGATACACACATACACATGCATACAAACACATACAAATACCACTCCACTCATCTGACCAAATCACTAATGCCTGCTAGTTCTCACCTAAACTATCACAAGTGCCTTTTTATTGATTTTCCTACCTGCTTCTAATTTCACTCCACATCACCTCAACCTAACTTCTGCACTGCTGCAGAATGGCCTTCATGGTGTGAACATTTGCTGTCTTCTTTTTGCTTGCATTTTCATAATAGATTATAAGATAAATTCTAAACACTTTCACAAACAATGTAAGACTTCAGAATCTGCCTACCCACTCAGATTAATTTTCCAATTAACTTGAGTTTGCTTTGTTTGGAGTATCACTTCTCTGGGACTCCCACAAGCCCTACAAGCTTCGCTTGAAATGCTGCTTCCTTCATGAAGATGCCTTGTCTCTTGAAGGCATGTTTAGATACTACTGCTCACCTTTTTGTTTTTTTAACATATCTCTTATTATAACTACTGTATTGCTACTTTGGCTGTTCATATGACTATCTTTTCCACTAGAGTTTTGGAGGCAAATATAAAATTAGAAAAGTTTTTAATTTTTAAAATTAGAAGTTTTAAAATGTGACACACTGATACTGCAGACACTTCAGAAAAGTCAAGAATGTCTAAGACAGTAAAATTATTTTTATTTTTACAAAGAGGATACCATTATTTTTAAAATATTTTTATTTTTTCATCTACATATATATGCATACACACACAAACACACATGACATATTTTTTATTTGTCTTAGAATATTCATGGTTTGGTTTGTTTTTCCCTACCAGCGTAGCAGAGGGCTCACAGCTAACATATACAAAATAGTCAGCAGATATTTATTGAGTAAATTAATGATTCTAAATCTATGCCCTTTTCCTCCATTTCCCCAACTACTGTCTTATAATCATTCCGAGATACTCTAACTAAATCTTCAACTGGATTCATTGCCTCCAGTTTCTTTTCCCTTGAATTCATCCTCCACATTGCTGCCATGGTTATAATGTAAAATAAAAATCTTGCCCCATTACTGCCATATTTATGAATCCTTTGATGGCTTTTATTTCCCAGGAAATAAAAGGTAATTTTATCAATCAAAACTCTCCACAATTTAGTCCTATCTACTTTTCTAATTCTTCTTCTCTTATTTCTACTTCCTATATTGGCATCAATCTAAGTTACACTAGACCATTCACAGCTCTCAAAGACAGGACATGGAGTCTCACTCTTGTGCCTCAACTCAGGCACTTCTGTCTAAAATATCCTTCCCTAGTCTTCCTCATCAGGCAAATATTTGATTCATCCTTCGAAGACAATCTTTTTTTTTTTTTAAAAAGCTCTTCTGTGAAGTCTTCTTCAACTCTACCTCCATTTTTATAGCCAAATAATGTGCTCTTTCAGCCGTTTCCAGAGAAGTAGTTCCCAGAACTAAAAATACAAAACTGCATTCTCTGACCACCACTCATGCACTCATGGAGGTTCAGATTTGCTAAGTCTGGAGTGGAGACAGGAATCTATTGTTTCAAAACACACTACATCCCAAACCAAACAATGTGATTTCAGGGACAAACTAAACTCTGGGTTGCTAAGTGCTAAATATTATTCTTAAAGCATGACTCAGAATCATGCTAAAAACAGAAGCAGAGCATGTTGGGATCCATGCTTTCATGTATAAGCAAAATCAATCATTGATTTTAATAGGTTTTAGCGGGGTGTGAGTCCTTGGTAAATGAAATCCAGACTCTTATTTCAAACTGTTCAAAATACCAGAGAAAAGAGGGATTGAAAACAAAGTGAAGCAAAGGCATACAACTATTAAATACTAAAAAAAAAAAAAGAGAGAGAGAGAGAGAGAGAAAGGAAAGGACATGAAGCCACACAAAAGTGAGGAGATGAAGAAGCACACTGAAATTAGTTATAGGAAAATATGGTCCAAGAAGCCATCAAAGGCCTTGACTCATTCAAATCCTAGAATGGCATTATTGGCTCTAACAGGTCACTTAGCACAAAATTCTTGAGATTTTCCTCATTCACAAAGACACGCAGCTCCTTTTGAAGATTTCAGTTCAAAACAACTCTATGTAAAACCTGCCTGCCTTCTTTCTTGGATACAATATACTTAACTCACTAAGCAAGTACCCAGAGAGGAAGAGTAGCTTTAAAGATAGAAGGGCTGTTAGAAGATCTAGATCACACTTCTTAACCTTTTTACAACACACTGCACATGGAAAATTATGATTGTCTGGCACACTGAGATAAAAAGAAGAGACCATCTACTAGGAACTCAGTGTTTGGCAAGGAGGTCACGCTGCTGCAGGCAACACTTGGTCACAGAGATCAAGATCTTCCACATAACCTATCTCTCTGTAACTCACTTGAGAATATATTCTAGATAAACCCCGATCATAGAAATGAGGAAAAAAATCAAGTCTCAAAGGGTGGCTTAACACCAGAGAAGTTCACAAAGTCACTTAGTGGGAGAGTGACAACTGGATTTTCACAGGCCTCATATGAACAGTAATTCTAATCTGTATGCCATTCCAGAATTCACCAATTCTGAGCACTGATGGTGTCATTTTAAATGATATACCAATTCACTAAGGCCTTCGGCATTAGCAAGAGAAAAGAAAATGACAAGACAATCATGTCTCTCACAAATATCTGTACCATTTTTATACTGTGTTTAAATGCTACTTGAAAAAATAAAAGAGAAATTTATTCATAATTCTCTAAATTAACTGAAAAGTTGCTAGATAAAATGCTAATGACACTTTCTAAATGGATGGCAGAGGCTGCAGAAGAGCAGGAGTGTGAGTGTAGGGAAGGAGGTGAAAATGGAAGCAGCTGGGTGCCCTGGGGGAACCTGTATGCACAGGCGTCTAGAGCTGTGCATCTGCCCAGAGCAGAGAGCTCCGCTGACAACCGTCCAGTCAAGAGTCATGCTCAGGAAAAGCCATTCGCAAGGAAGGGTTCACAAGAAACAAGTGAATGACTAACCATTCACAGAGTTAAGCAGGAAAGAAAACCGTCTAGAAGAGCTTGGGGTTGGAGGGGTGGGAGGGCGAGGACTCTTGAGAATCCATAGCTACTGGAAGGTTCAGAGATGGGTTTAAGATCAAAATTTAAACTGTTTACCTGGTAAAGAATATCATAAGCTAAAAATTTTCATTTCTGGACCAGTTTAAACTGGACCCAGGTCTGAAATGTCTTCATACCTATTGCGGAAAGCAACACAAATCCTCCTTGGAGGAATGAATTTTAAAAGTTCAAAAGGTTGTGGTTTATTGTACATAAAAGTTCAGATTAAAAGAAACATAACAAGGCACAAGAGAAACTAAACCACCATAAGCAAGTGCACATAAATTATAAAGAACGGGAACTTGGATATTAAGAATGCACAAATACAAGGGATATATTTTAGAAAATAAGTATATTTATACATTTAAAGACGGGCTTCCTTGGTGGCTCGAGAAGTTTTAAGATGGGGAGGGAGGTTAAAAATATGACTAATCAGCAAGAGATTAAGGCAAAATTAGAGGAAGTCATCTCCCAGAAATAAAAAATATGATAATTAAAAGTAAATATTCAGTGTTAAACAGCAGATAGTTACAATGGAGGAGACAACTAATGGAAGATTTTTATGTAAAATGAGAAATTACATAGAATAAAGCAATCAAGATTAAAAGGTAAAACAATTTTTAAAAATTAATTGAAGACAGAGGAGAATAAAGTCCAAAACATATACAGTCAGAATTTCAGAACCAGGAAAATTTAACCAAAAGAAAGTATTATAACTATAATAGTATCAGACAAAGTATTTTTAAAGAAAAAATATCACCAATAAAGAAGGGAAGTCTATAAAAATAACAAGACATAATCAAAAGGATACCACATTGTAAACTTACACTGTTTACTATCATACCCTCAAAATAACCATAAAGAGAAAGTGACATGCCCGTCAACACTGTGGGAAATTTCTAACTCATACCTCTTGGTCATTAATATTTAAAGTAGATAAGAAAGCCAATAAGATTGCAACCAGTAGATGAATAAGTCCTATAGATCTAATGCACAGTATACTGAACTGAACTGAATACTGAATTTAGACAATATTGTATTATAAACACCAAACTTGCTCAGAGACTAGATCTTAATTATTCCTATCACAAAAAAGAAGTGATAATATGTAATATGATAAAGGTGTTAATATTACTACAATGCAATCAAATTATATAAATGAATCAAATGAACATATTGTACACCTTTAACCTACACAATGTTATATGTCAAATATATTTCAATAAAAAATAAAGTAGAAAAAAGTTTTTGCTTTTGTTTTTAAAAGACCAATAAGAATGTAGATAATTTGAACAATAAAATTAACAAATTTGATTTCATTTATGACATAACTTTGCCAACAAAGGTACGTCTAGTCAAGGCTATGGTTTTTCCAGTGGTCATATATGCATGCAAGAGTTGGACTGTGAAGAAAGCTGAGCACCGAAGAATTTATGCTTTTGAACTGTGGTGTTGGAGAAGACTCTTGTGAGTCCCTTGGACTGCAAGAAGATTCAACCAGTCTATTCTAAAGGAGATTGGTCCTGGGTGTTCTTTGGAAGGAATGATGCTAAAGCTGAAACTCCAGTACTTTGGCCACCTCATGCGAAGAGTTGACTCATTGGAAAAGACTCTGATGGTGGGAGGGATTGGGAGCAGGAGGAGAAGGGGACAACCGAGGATGAGATGGCTGGATGGCATCACTGACTCGATGAACGTGAGTCTGAGTGAACTCCGGGAGTTGGTGATGGATAGGGAGGCCTGACATGCTGCAATTCATGGGATTGCAAAGAGTCGGACACGACTGAGTGACTGAACTGAACTGATGTATACAGAAGCCTGTGTTCACTAATTGGAAAATATACATTATTTTTAAACAAACACAGAACATTTACAAAAATTGACTGTATCTCAAATTTTCTAAAGATATCATACAGAACACATTTTTAAAAATCATAATATAACTACATTAAAAATTATGGCAGGTATTCTGATTTTTCTGTCTGTCCTGGACATAAAAGTTAGATGTCATTTCCAGCCACTGGTAAATTTATAAGGCTTGGCTATGTCTTATGGAATGTGAGCAAAAGTTCTACATGAGGACTTCCCTGGTGGTCCAGAGGCAAAGACCACTTGCTCCCAATGCAGAGGGCCTGGATTTGATCCCTGGTCAAGGAACTAGATACCACATGTTGCAGCTAAAAGTTTTCCCACGTGCCACAACTAAGACCCTGACGTTCAAGCTGGTTTTAGAAAAGGCAGAGGAGCTAGAGATCAAATTGCCAGCATCCGCTGGATCATGGAAAAAGCAAGAGAGTTCCAGAAACACATCTATTTCTGCTTTATTGACTATGCCAAAGCCTTTGACTCTGTGGATCACAAGAAACTGTGGAAAATTCTGAAAGAGATGGGAATACCAGACCATCTAACCTGCCTCTTGAGAAATCTGTATGCAGGTCAGGGAAGCAACAGTTAGAACTGGACATGGAACAACAGACTGGTTCCAAATAGGAAAAGGAGTCCATCAAGGCTGTATATTGTCACCCTGCTTATTTAACTTCTATGCAGAGTATATCATGAGAAATGCTGGACTGGAAGAAACACAAGCTGGAATCAAGATCGCTGGGAGAAATATCAATAACCTCAGATATGCAGATGACACCACCCTTATGGCAGAAAGTGAAGAGGAACTAAAAGCCTCTTGATGAAAGTGAAAGAGGAGAATGAAAAAGTTGGCTTAAAGTTCAACATTCAGAAAATGAAGATCATGGCATCCAGTCCCATCACTTCATGTGAAATAGATGGGGAAACAGTGGAAACAGTGTCAGACTTTATTTTGGGGGCTCCAAATTCACTGCAGATGGTGACTGCAGCCATGAAATTAAAAGACACTTACTCCTTGGAAAAAAGTTATGACCAACCTAGATATAGATAGTATATAGATATACTATAGATAGTATATTCATAATATAGATAGTATATTCAAAAGCAGAGACATTACTTTGCCAACTAAGGTCCGTCTAGTCAAGGCTATGGTTTTTCCAGTGGTCATGTATGGATGTGAGAGTTGGACTGTGAAGAAGGCTGAGCGCCGAAGAATTGATGCTTTTGAAGTGTGGTGTTGGAGAAGACTCTTGAGAGTCCCTTGGACTGCAAGGAGATCCAACCAGTCCATTCTGAAGGAGATCAACCCTGTGATTTCTTTGGAAGGAATGATGCTAAAGCTGAAACTCCAGTACTTTGGCCACCTGATGCGAAGAGTTGACTCATTGGAAAAGACTCTGATGCTGGGAGGGATTGGGGGCAGGAGGAGAAGGGGACGACCGAGGATGAGATGGCTGGATGGCGTGAGTCTGAGTGAACTCCGGGAGTTGGTAATGAACAGGGAGGCCTGGCATGCTGCGATTCATGGGGTCGCAAAGAGTTGGACACGACTGAGCGACTGAACTGAGCTGAACTGAACAACTAAGACCCAGCACAGCCAAATAAATAAGTACATGTTTATATATATATATATATATATATATATATATATATATATATGTATGTATGTATGTATTTTAAAGCATTGCCTATACTGTCAGGCCTGAACACATGTACATCCTGTGCAATTCCACAGCCCTGCCTCCTGTTCTTCAAAAATATATGGAGCTGCACGTTGAGAAAGCTGGCAGCATAAAAGGGAAGAAGCTTATTCTCTGTGTCTTATAAGGAAACATTTTGGTTGGACTTCAAATGAACAAGGAATAAACTTGTTGTGTTAAGCCCTGTGAGATCTGGATTATTTGCTGCTGCAGATAGCTTATTATGAGGACACAGAAATTAAAAATAAAACAAGAGCTTAAAATAATTATCTCTGCAAACTTTTAAACACAATTTTGGTAATTCAAGAATTGAAGAGGAGAGCAAAAAAATATGATACTTGAATTAAAAATAAATAAACCCCCAAAAGTTGGAAGAGTAAAATAATATAGAAAATAAGAAAATAGAAAAAACATGTAACAGAGGAAAATCAAAATGAAATACTGACCTTTGAAAAGACTAATCAAACTAACCAACCTCTAGAAAGGTTAATCCATGGCAAAAGAGGTAAGGTAAAAACTAACAATGTTACAAATGAAAATGGGGAACAAAATAGATATAGATATGAGACACTGTTTTATTTCTGGACTAACTTTTCAGGGTTGTTTGTATAATAAATGGCATTGGAAAGTATAATGTCTCCTTCTGGAGTAAAGAGCACTCATATTTACTGAGCGGTGTAAAAGATTCAGGCTCTCTAAGCTTAGGGATCCTCTACTATAATGCATCCAGTACATATTCAAGCATTCATCTGAGTTTCTGAGCCCATCCATGTTGCCCCAAGGGACTTGGAGACAGGAGAATAGATGTGAATATGAAGCTCATGCTGCTTGTTGTGCCTTAAGTAAAGTCTTTTAACTTTGATTCAGGAGTTCATGTCTTCTGCTAGCATTCAGGAAACAGTGGTAAGCTAACTTACTAGCTTGAAAGCATGTTGATATCCAGAACTCAGTTCTTGACATTGACAAAAAGCTTTTAATATGTATGTGGAAGATCCAAGATGAGTTAAGAGTTTCTTAAAGAAGAAAAACAAAGAGGATACTTCTTTCCCTGCCAGATATAGATTCATTATGTTAGGTAGTTAGAATAGGAAAAAGGAGTCCAAAATGGAGGTGTATAAAAGAAAGGAAAAAGCCTGCAAAAATGGAACAAAAGAAAATCCGAGGACCAGAGTGAGAACCTCAGGTGAAACAAACAGCCCTCCTGGGTAGCCCAATTTACACAGGGCAGGCTCAGAGGGAGGAGACAAAGCACATAAAAAGAGGACCAAGACTGAGCTCCCTTCTTTGTAGGGGTCAGCCCACCCTCATGCCTTGAGGATGTACTATACTTTGCTTGCCACATAAAACTGAGCTGTAACACTGGTCTGCCGTTTCAAATCTTTGCTGTGGTGAGACAGAACCGAGGAAATTACACACCCCCTTGACATATCTGGTGCCATTATGTGGATTTAACCTGGCTAAGCAACCTCAGCTCAGCCCCAGTGAGGCAGAGACCAAGGGCACAGAAGCACACCTTGGTGAAAGCTTATGCAGTAGAAGCTGAAGGCAAAGGAAACCCAGCACAATGAAAGTGATGAGAAGCCCAGCGAGCTGGAAATTGGGACAACAAAAACAAACTCAGCAGAAAGCACACATAGCTCAGTCTCAGATTCCAGAAGACCTCCAGTTTACGTAGGAGGTCCTCGCCCCTGTGGCTGGAAGGACATACGGCTAACAAAATCTTAATGCCTTTACAATCCCTTGCTTCTTGTTTCCTAGAACCCATTGGAAACAGCAGCGGGTGCAACGGAGGGACTCTGGCAGGGGCTGCTCTCCAGTGTGTGCTGAAGACTCCACTATCTGATGTGCCTTAGTAGCTGCTACACAAGTAGGTGAGGGTTCTTCCATCCTTAATCTTCTTTCTGCCAAGCATCAGGCCAATGAAAAGTGTGGGCACAGATTAGGCATTTAACACTTTTTCTGATAGGTTATGAAGGGGGTTCCTTGGCATGTTTTTCCCACTGCTTTTTCCTCCCATCCTTCAGCTCCTTTCTCCATCTATGCCACTATTTACAAAGTATTGGGCAGGTCCTCATCTTTTCATGCTTGAAACTGTTTACCTAAGATTGGGACTCAAGCCCACGTGGCAGGGACTCTGTGCTGTGCTTAGTCATTCAGTCATATCCGACTGGGACTGGAGCCTGGCCAAAACACACAATGCCTGGTTTCAGGACCTAATGAAGCTCGGGTTCTTGATGTCTCATTGCATAAAAAGAATTCAGTGAGAAACACAGTGATAAGTAGGAGGCAGATTTGTTTGGATTCAGAGAGTAGCACACTCCACAGGGTGTAGCATGAAATGTGGCTGTGGTTAGTTTTTTATGGGCTGGATAAAAGGAATGGTAAAAGAGAAACTCCCCAGGTCATTAGGTGCCCAATATGCTACTGGAGATCAGTGGAGAACTAACTCCAGAAAGAACGAAGGGATGGAGCCAAAGCAAAAACAATACCCAGTAGTGGATGTGACTAGTGATAGAAGCAAGATCCGATGCTGTAAAGAGCAATATTGCATAGGAACCTGGAATGTCAGGTCCACGAATCAAGGCAAATTGGAAGTGGTCAAACAAGAGATGGCAAGGGTGAATGTCAACATTCTAGGAATCAGCTAACTAAAATGGACTGGAATGGGTGATTTTAACTCAGATGACCATTATATCTACTACTGCGGGCAGGAATCCCTTAGAAGAAATGGAGTAGCCATCATGGTCAACAGAAGAGTCCAAAATGCAGTACTTGCATGCAATCTCAAAAACGACAGAATGATCTCTGCTCGTCTCCAAGGCAAACCATTCAGTATCACAGTTATCCAAGTCTATGCCCCAAACAGTAACGCTGAAGAAGCTGAAGTTGAACGGTTTTATGAAGACCTACAAGACCTTTTAGAACTAACACCCAAAAAACATGTCCTTTTCATTATAGGGGACTGGAATGCTAAAGTAGGAAGTCAAGAAACACCTGGAGTAACAGGAAATTTGGCCTTGGAATGCAGAACAAAGCAGGGCAAAGACTAATGGAGTTTGCCAAGAAAACGCACTGGTCATAGCAAACACCTTCCTCCAACAACACAAGAGAAGACTCTATACATGGACATCACCAGATGGTCAACACTGAAATCAGATTGATTATATTCTTTGCAGCCAAAGATGGAGAAGTTCTATACAGTCAACAAAAACAAAACCAGGAGCTGACTGTGGCTCAGATCATGAACTCCTTATTACCAAATTCAGACTCAAATTGAAGAAAGTAGGGAAAACCACTAGACCATTCAGGTATGACCTAAATCAAATCCCTTATGATTATACAGTGGAAGTGAGAAATCAATTTCAGGGCCTAGATCTGATAGATAGAGTGCCTGATGAACTATGGACAAAGGTTTGTGACACTGTACAGGAGACAGGGATCAAGACCATCCCCATAGAAAAGAAATGTAAAAAGCAAAATGGCTGTCTGGGGAGGCCTTACAAATAGCTGTGAAAAGAAGAGAGGTGAAAAGCAAAGGAGAAAAGGAAAGATATAAGCATCTGAATGCAGAGTTCCAAAGAATAGCAAGAAGAGATAAGAAAGCCTTCTTCAGCGATTAATGCAAAGAAATAGAGGAAAACAACAGAATGGGAAAGACTAGAGATCTCTTCAAGAAAACTAGAGATACTAAGGGAACATTTCATGCAAAGATGGGCTCAATAAAGGACAGAAATGGTCTGGACCTAACAGAAGCTGAAGATATTAAGAAGAGGTGGCAAGAATACACGGAAGAACTGTACAAAAAGATCTTCAAGACCCAGATAATCATGATGATGTGATCACTCATCTAGAGCCAGACATCTTGGAATGTGAAGTCAAGTGGGCCTTAGAAAGCATCACTACGAACAAAGCTAGTGGAGGTGATGGAATTCCAGTGGAGCTGTTTCAAATCCTGAAAGATGATGCTGTGAAAGTGCTGCACTCAGTATGCCAGCACATTTGGAAAACTCAGCAGTGGCCACAAGAGTGGAAAAGGTCAGTTTTCATTCCAATTTCAAAGAAAGGCAATGCCAAAGAATGCTCAAACTACCGCACAATTGCACTCATCTCACATGCTAGTAAAGTAATGCTCAAAATTCTCCAAGCCAGGCTTCAGCAACACGTGAACCAGAACTCCCTAATGTTCAAGCTGGTTTTAGAAAAGGCAGAGGAACCAGAGATCAAATTGCCAACATCTGCTGGATCATGGAAAAAGCAAGAGAGTTCCAGAAAAACATCTATTTCTGCTTTATTGACTATGCCAAAGCCTTTGACTCTGTGGATCACAAGAAACTGTGGAAAATTCTCACAGAGATGGGAATATCAGACCACCTGATCTGCCTCTTGAGAAATCTGTATGCAGGTCAGGAAGGAACAGTGAGAACTGGTCATGGAACAACAGACTGGTTCCAAATAGGGAAAGGAGTACGTCAGTTCTTTACATTGTCACCCTGCTTATTTAACTTCTATGCAGAGTACATCATGAGAAACGCTGGAATGGAAAAAACACAAGCTGGAATCAAGATTGCCAGGAGAAATATCAATAACCTCAGATATGCAGATGACACCACCCTTATGGCAGAAAGTGAAGAGGAACTAAAAGCCTCTTGATGAAAGTGAAAGAGGAGAATGAAAAAGTTGGCTTAAAGCTCAACATTCAGAAAACGAAGATCATGGCATCCGGTCCCATCATTTCATGGGAAATAGATGGGGAAACAGTGGAAACAGTGTCAGACTTTATTTTGGGGGCTCCAAAATCACTGCAGATGGTGACTGCAGCCATGAAATTAAAAGATGCTTACTCTTTGGAAAAAAGTTATGACCAACCTAGATAGCATATTCAAAAGCAGAGACATTGCTTTGCCTACTAAGGTCCGTCTAGTCAAGGCTATGGTTTTTCCAGTGGTCACATATGCATGCGAGAACTGGACTGTTAAGAAGGCTGAGTGAGAAGAATTGATGCTTTTGAACTGTGGTGTTGGAGAAGACTCTTGAGAGACCCTTGGACTGCAAGGAGATCCAACCAGTCTATTCCGAAGATCAGCCCTGGGATTTCTTTGAAAGAAATGATGCTGAAGCTGAAATTCCAGTACTTTGGCCACCTCATGTGAAGTGTTGACTCATTGGAAAAGACTCTGATGGTGGGAGGGATTGGGGGCAGGAGGAGAAGGGGAGGACTGAGGAAGAGATGGCTGGATGGCATCACGGACTCAATGGATGTGAGTCTGAGTGAACTCCGGGAGTTGATGATGAGCAGGGAGGCCTGGTGTGCTGCGATTCATGGGGTTGCACAGAGTCGGACAGGACTGAGCGACTGAACTGAAGTGAATACCCATTTGAATGCGGAGTTCCAAAGGATAGCAAGTAGAGATAAGAAAGCCTTCCTCAGTGATCAATGCAAAGAAAGAGAAGAAAACAATAGAATTGGGAAAGATAAGAGATCGCTTCAAGAAAATTAGAGATACCTAGGGAACTTGATGAAAGTGAAAGAGCAGAGTGAAAAAGTTAGCTTAAAGCTCAACATTCAGAAAATGAAGATCATGGCATATGGTCCCTTCACTTCATGGGAAATAGATGGGAAACAGTGGAAACAGTGCCAGACTTTATTTTTGGGGCTCCAAAATCATTGCAGATGGTGACTGCAGCCGTGAAACTGAAAGATGTTTGCTCCTTGGAAGAAAAGTTATGACCAACCTAGACAGCTTACTAAAAAGTAGAGAGACATTACTTTGCCAACAAAGGCCTGAATAGTCAGCTATGGTTTTTCCAGTAGTCATGTATTGGTGTGAGACTTGGGCTATTAAAAAAGCTGAGTGCCAAAGAATTGATGCTTTTGAACTGTGGTGTTGGAGAAGACTCTTGAGAGTCCCTTGGACTGCAAGGAGATCCAACCAGTCCATCCTAAAGCAGATCAGTCCTGAATGTTCATTTGAAGGACTGATGCTGAAGCTGAAACTCCAATACTTGGTTGGGCCAACTGATCTAAAGAACTGACTCATTGGAAAAGACTCTGATGCTGGAAAAGATTGAAGGTGGGAGGAGAAGAGGACAGAGGATGAGATGGTTGGATGGCATCACCGACTCAATGGACATGAGTTTGGGTAGGCTCCAGAAGTTGGTGATGGAAAGGGAGGCCTGTCATGCTGCAGTCCATGGGGTCGCAAAGAGTCAGACAGGACTGAGCAACTGAACTGAACTGAACTGAGTTTCATATGCTAATGAGGGGAAGATCATTCCAACAATTGGGGAACCAACCACCTACACTTTTAATAGTGCCTTGGAACTGTCATTGTGCTTTTGGGTGTGTCATTTAGCTTGCAAATTGAGGATCAAACCTTGGTTGAATTTGACTTGTTTGCCATCTTGGACCCATTTGATTTTAATCCGTTTATGTTATGCCCTTGGGCTAATGTCATTCTTTCACATTTGTGCCCTGTCCCCTTCCCTCCCATTTCATGCTTTTCCCTGAGTCCCTTCCTGGACCACAATGTTGCCTCTACAGTCTTCTAGAGGGACAACCAGAAAATAGTTGGCTCTTGGGAGGAAGATAACTATATAATATTCAATCCCTCTAGAGATTCAGGCCTTCATCTTCCATATTTCCTACAACATGTGCAAGAATAGCATCTCTCCGTGAACCTGCTAGGGTGGATGAAGGGCACAAAATGCCTGCTAGAAGTCCATCTGCTGGTATCCCTTCAAGGGCAGTTGGGCTTCCAGGGATAATGTTTGCCACTTTGGGAGTTAGCCCTGCAGCCTCTTTGGGCCGAAACCCTTACCATCCTTCTCCTAAAGTTATAAACATACCCCAGGATCAGATTTCCACTGCACTTTTATAGAACATCTGATCTGTTGCCTCTTATCAATTTGTTCTTAAGCCACTTACTAAGTCCTACAACCAGGACCCTGCCCCCTTGTAAGCAACATCACTCCACCTAGCTTATTAATAAAGTATTCTTAATGCCTCTAACAGGACCAGATAACCCACTGCTTTGTCATTACTTCTGTTATTACCTAAAGCGGGTTTATGACAATGAAATGTTTACCATTGGAAACACCCTAAACTGCTCTTATGGAGGACTAGGGGGGGAAATCAGTGACTTATTTTCCCTCAGAGCAGTAAGAGGATAAGGCTTATGGCTGCCTCACCAGGTTCCCAGTCTCAGGGCACAGGCTTGGATTGCTGTACATCATGATATCTGTTCTCATCCACAGTGGACAAACTGGCAATGAGTTAAGATTACATCCCTTTAATCCTACCCAGCACTGGTCAGGCTGGAGACCTTGGGGATGCCCAACTCCACCCTGGGGTCCCAGGAGGTCAACCTGCCTTGACCTGCCTTGGGATCTGGTCCTCAGGAGGTTGTCATGCCTCAGCCTGCTCAGTGATCCACCAGCTCAGGGTGCCAGGAGATTGACATGCCTCGCTTTGCCCAGGGACCCAATTTTTTGGAGGCCAACATGCCTCAACCTGCTGGGAATTTGATCTCCAGGAGGTTGTCATGCCTTAACCTGTCTGGGGATCTGCACCCTGACCTGGCAATGCCTAGTTCTCACATTGCAACAGTACTGGGTAGGATAAGCTTCAGAAAGACTTACCCCTAAGGGAGTCCACTCATAGAAATAGAAGGAAGCCTATTACTTGTGGGACTGTGCCTGGTCTCAGCAATAACTCAGGAGTCCAATGAGAACCCCATTGCCGTTCTGGAAAGTCCAAAAGAGGCCCTCCAAAAGTTTACCAGTCTGGACTTAAGACTCTTACAAGGGACAGGTGATTTTAAAGGACAGATTCCTATCCCAATGTGCACCAGACATGAATAAATTTACAACAGTTACAGCAGCAGGACCCTGTTGCTTTTTTAGATGAGATGGTGTGGACAGCCACCAATAACTTTTATAACAGAAAATAGGGAGAGGAAGGCCAAGGCCCAGGAAAGGGAGAAAAGGAAAGATAAATGCACGCCCAGATGCTGGTTGCCCTTCAGGGAAGCCCTATGGCAAACCCCAAGTCCTTGAGGACAAGGCACGAGGCAAATGCCTAATCTGTAGACAGGGGGGATATTGGGCCAGTTCAGTTCAGTCGCTTAGTCGTGTCTGACTCTTTGCAACCCCATGGACTGCAGCACGATAGTCTTCCCTGTCCATCACCAACTCCCAGAGCTTACTCAAACTCATGTCCACCGAGTCAGTGATGCCATCCAACCATCTCATCCTCTGTTGTCTCCTTCTCCTCCTCCTGCCTTCAATCTTTCCCAGCATCAGAGTCTTTTCCAATGAGTCAGTTCTTTGCATCAGGTGGCCAAAGTATTGCATCCTCAGCTTCAGCATCAGTCCTTCCAATGAATATTCAGGACTGATTTCCTTTAGGATGGACTGGTTGGATCTCTTTGCAGTTCAAGGCACTCTCAAGAGTCTTTCCAACACCACAGTTCAAAAGCATCAGTTCTTTGGCACTCAGCTTTCTTTATAGTCCAACTCTCACATCCATACATGACTACTGGAAAAACCATAGCTTTGACTAGTTGGACCTTTGTTGGCAAAGTAATGTCTCTGCTTTTTAGTACGCTGTCTAGGTTGGTCATAACTTTTCTTCCAAGGAGCAAACGTCTTTTAATTCGTGGCCGCAGTCACCATCTGCAGTGATTTTGGAGCACAAGAAAATAAAGTCTGTCACTGTTTCCATTGTTTCTGCATTTATTTGCCATGAAGTGATGGGACCGGATGCCATGATCTTCACGTTTTGAATGCTGAGTTTTAAGACAGTCTTTTCAATTTCCCTTTCACTTTCATCAAGAGGCTCTTTAGTTTCTCTTCACTTTCTGCCATAAGGGTTGTGTCATCTATGTATCTGAGGTTATTGATATTTCTCCTGGAAATCTTCCAGGTTGGGCTTCATCCAGCATGGCATTTTGCATGATGAACTCTACATATAAGTTAAATAAGCAGGGTGACAATATACAGCCTTGATGTACAAATGCCATCAATGAGGACACTGGGCGGCACTCTGCCCTTGGGACCCAAAAGCCTCAAGGTCAATTGCCAAGCCTTCCCTCACGATGTTTCAACATGACTGAAGCAGCACCCTCCAGCCAGCCTGTCTGTCACAGATAATCATCACAGGGCTGGAGCCAAGGGTGCAACTGGATGTGACAGGTAGGTCTGAGAATTTCTTGGTTGACACAAGGGCTACCTACTCTGTCTTCACCTCCTACTCTGGAGCCTTTTCCTCCAAAACCTGTACCATCTTGGGTGCTACAGGAAAAACAATCACAGAAAGATTCACCTGAGCACTTCTTTTTGCTTGACTGACCAATATTTTCCCACTAGTTTCTGGTGGTCCCTGAGTGTCCTACTCCCTTATTGTAAAGAGGTCTTTCCCTACCTTCAGAATCTTGCAGCTATTGCAGTCCTGATAAAAGATGCACGACTCTTGGATTCACTACTCACGAGTCAAGCTGTGGAAGACAACAGAAATGATAACTCAAAATACACCTGTGAGCCCCTGGGAGATCTCAGATACCTATTCAGGACTACAAATGAGTGCCATTCTAAGGAACACCCCAAAAATTAAGTTTCTGGGGATAACATTTCTCAGGATAGCTCTAAAGAGCTAACACAGCTTGGCAGGGGTTGTACTAGACAGGTGATAGATTTCCTGATCGGGCTGTACTAGACAGGTGATAGATTTCCTGATCCTTGAACAAGGAGGGACTTGAGCCATCTTGAATGAGATGTGCTGTTTCTAGATAAATACCTCCAGCTAAGTTAAAGTCTCACAGTCCTGAAGAAAAACATTCAGATCCTATGGGATCTCAAAAAATGAGCTAGAGAATCCTCAGGGTGGCTATAATCTCTCTTTGGGGGATCCTTCTCCTGCTGAGGCGGGATTTGGGGTTGGCTGTGGTGATGGTGGTGGTGAAGTCGCTCAGTCGTGTCTGACTCTTTGCGACCCCGTGGACTGTAGCCTACCAGGCTCCTCCGTCCATGGGATTCTCCAGGCAAGAATACTGGAGTGGGCTTCCATTTCCTTCTCCAGGGGATCTTCCCGGCCCAGGGATTGAACCCAGGTCTCCCGCATTGGAGGCAGACGCTTTAACCTCTGAGCCACCAGGGAAGCCCTGGGGTTGGCTAATGCCCCTATTAATTCCTGTTATCACCACACTGATGCTGCTTATGATTGCTTCATGTATTATCAATAGTCTAAACCATTTTGTCTCTGCCCAGGTCACCAAGCTACAACATGCAGTGCCAGTTCAACAAGGATACACCTGACCATAGAAAATACACCACAAAACTACACCTGACCATAGAAAAATAACACTCACCCATTGATGGACACCTCTATAAGGACTCTGAGGCCTGAGACTAGCAAGAGGGGGAGACCCAGTGCCCCTGCCCTCCCAGCTTAGCAGAAAGTAGCCAGAGAGACCTCGATGCCCCTATTCTGAAAGAACTGGGCCTCCTATTTCTTAAGGGGGATTGTTAGGTGGTTAGAATACGAAAATGGAGTCCAAAAATGGCGGTGGCTAAAAGACAAAAACAGGAAAAAAAGCCCACAAAAATGGAACAAAAGAAAATCTGAGGAGCAGAGTGAGAACTCAGGTGAAACAAACAGCCCTCCTGGCTAGCCCAATTTACACAGGGTAGGCTCAGGGGGAGGAGACAAAACATAAAACGAGAAGCCAAGATTGAGCCCCCTTTTTTTTGGGTCAGTCCACTCTCATGCCTTGGGGATTTACTATACTTTGCTTGCCAAGTAAAACTGAGCTGTAACACTGCTCCATCATTTCAAACCTTTGTTGTGGTGAGGCAGACCTGAGGAAATTACACATTCTTCCAACAATTAAAAAGTTATGGCTGATTCGTGTCAATGTATGGGAAAACAAATACAGTATTGTAATTAAAAAAATAAATAAATTTAATTTTAAAAAGTTATAAAATTGAAGAGAGTATTATATTGGATGGAAACAGACTAATAGGCCAGTGAAACATGACAGATGTCACAGAAACAGGCAAGCATATATAGAAACTTAATACTGATTCAGTGATAATCTACTTGTGAGATACAGAAATCCACACTCAGAGATCCCTCAATAGAGAAGGTAGAAAGGGTCTTTCTAGTCCTTGCTTGGGTCAGTTCATTGGTCAGCTAATCAGTCCCTGAGTAAAAGGGTGAAAAATTTAAAAAGAAAAACATCTAACATTAACAACATTTTATAATTTTTATCATATAAAAATGGCTTAACATTTAAGCAAAAAACAAACAAAAAGAGGGCAGAAAGTATGCTAGACAGCAAATATTTTAAGTACAAATGTAGTACCTTCTAGATAAAAAGGAGTTTTGTTTATACATATATGGACCTAACAGAAGCAGAAGATATTAAGAAGAGGTGGCAAGAATACACAGAAAAACTGTACAAAAAGATCTTCATGACCCAGATAATGACGATGGTGTGATCACTCATCTAGAGCCAGACATCATGGAATGTGAAGTCAAGTGGGCCTTAGAAAGGATCAATTGCACTCATCTCACATGCTAGTAAAGTAATGCTCAAAATTCTCCAAGCCAGGCTTCAGTAACACGTGAACTGTGAACTTCCTGATGTTCAAGCTGGTTTTAGAAAAGGCAGAGGAACCAGAGACCAAATTACCAACATCTACTGGATCATAGAAAAAGCAAGAGAGTTGCAGAGAAACATCTACTTCTGCTTTATTGACTATGCCAAAACCTTTGACTCTGTGGATCACAAGAAACTGTGGAAAATTCTGAAAGAGATGGGAATACCAGACCACCTGACCTGCCTCTTGAGAAATCTGTATGCAGGTCAGGAAGCAACAGTTAGAACTGGACATGGAACAACAGACTGGTTCCAAATAGGAAAAGGAGTATGTCAAGGCTGTATATTGTCACCCTGCTTATTTAACTTCTATGCAGAGTATATCATGAGAAACGCTGGACTGGAAGAAACACAAGCTGGAATCAAGAATCCTGGGAGAAATATTAATAATCTCAGATATGCATATGACACCACCCTTATGGCAGAAAGTGAAGAGGAACTCAAAAGTCTCTTGCTGAAAGTGAAAGAGGAGAGTGAAAAAGTTGGCTTAAAGCTCAACATTCAGAAAATGAAGATCATGGTATCCGGTCCCATCACTTCATGGGAAATAGATGGGGAAACAGTGGAAACAGTGTCAGACTTTATTTTGGGGGGCTCCAAAATCACTGGAGATGGTGATTCAGCCATGAAAGTAAAAGATGCTTACTCCTTGGAGGGAAAGTTATGACCAACCTAGATAGCATATTCAAAAGGAGAGACATTACTTTGCTGACTAAGGTCCATCTAGTCAAGGCTATGGTTTTTCCTGTGGTCATGTATGGATGTGAGAGTTGGACTGTGAAGAAGGCTGAGCGCCGAAGAATTGATGCTTTTGAACTGTGGTGTTGGAGAAGACTCTTGAGAGTCCCTTGGACTGCAAGAAGATCCAACCAGTCCATTCTGAAGGAGATCAACCCTGGGATTTCTTTGGAAGGAATGATGCTAAAGCTGAAACTCCAGTACTTTGGCCACCTGATGCAAAGAGTTGACTCATTGGAAAAGACTCTGATGCTGGGAGGGATTGGGGGCAGAAGGAGAAGAGGACGACAGAGGATGAGATGGTTGGATGGCATCAGCAACTCGATGAACATGAGTTTCAGCAAGCTCTGGGAGTTGGTGATGGACAGGGAAGCCTGGCATTCTGCAGTCCATGGGGTCACAAAAAGTCAGACACCACTGAGCCACTTAACTGAACTGACTGAAGGAAGCGTCACCCACCTTCTCTTAAATCTGCAGCTCTCTGCTGCCAGAGGCTCAAGTATCCTTTAGGAATTGGCATCCAAAGGGAAAGCCGTGTTGTGGTCTAGTCACTGAGTCACGTCCAACTCTTTTAAGATCCCAAGGACTGTAGCCCACCAGGTTCCTCTGTTCAAAGGATTTCCCAGGCAAGAATACTGGAGTGGGTTGTTATTTCCTTCTCCAGAGGATCTTCCCCACCCAGGGACTGAACCCCATGTCTCCTGTGTTACACATGGATACATTACCACTGGGCCACCTAGGAAGCAAGCCCAAAGTTGTGAATACTTATGTTAAAACTTGTTCTTTTTAGTCAAGTCACAGTGTATATAACTTTCTCCTCTAATAGACTACAAATGCCTCAAAACCTGGAAACATATTTTAATCATTTTTATAAATGCCTGCTACAGGTATGACGAATGAAACACTCAGAATGACTTGAGCTGCACAGCATATACTTTCTACTATATGTGGGTGTTTAAGCCACTTCAGTGGGTGTTTAAGCATTTCATTTAGGAGCCTAGAGAGGATTTTGACAGAAGAAGGTCTGGAAGACTACTTTGAAACAAATGGTCACAGAGCAAGGAGGCTGCTTTTGCTTATGTACATTTCTTTCATCCATTTATTAAAGTATATTTTTAAGTGTCAACAATGTGTCAGATACTATCCTTGGTGCCGTGGATACACCAAAGAAAACAAAAGACAGTACTTCATGCCTCATGGTATTTATGTAAATATGGAAGACAGTGATTAGTACTATGGAGAAAAATAAATCTGGGAAGATAGCGAATTCTAGGGGAAGGAGGTAGTACATTTTTAAATAGGGTAGACAAGGGATGCTCCCCTGGGAAAGTGGCGTTGAATGAAGGCCCAATGTTGCTTGGCAGAAAGCCACTCAGATATCTGGAGCAAAGCGTTCCTCTCAGAGGGAACTGCCTGGGATGTCTGAGAAAAGTAAAGAAGACTGGGAGTTTAGGGCAGCAACAGTAAGAGAGAGTGTAGGAGGTATGATCGGTGAGTTAACAGATGACATGGTTGTGAAAGATATTTTTATGTCATTTTTAGGACTCATTTTACTCTAATATAGTAACCATTGAAGCATTTTGAGCAGAGAAGTAAAATTTCATTTTAATTTTGGCTTAGATGGTAAACAATCTGCTTGCAATATGGGAGACCCAAG
Organism: Nanger dama; assembly: GCA_917880005.1. Taxonomy (NCBI): domain Eukaryota; kingdom Metazoa; phylum Chordata; class Mammalia; order Artiodactyla; family Bovidae; genus Nanger; species Nanger dama. The sequence goes on from CAKJTW010000001.1 coordinate 101,514,983, forward strand.
TTCGATCCCTGGGTTGGAAAGATCCCCTGGAGAAGGGAATGGCTACCCACTCCAGTACTCTTGCCTAGAAAATTCCATGGACAGAAGAGCCTGGTGGGCTACAGTCTGTGGGTTTGTAGAGTCAGACATGACTGAGCAATAAGTTTTAGTTTTCAGAAAGTTCTAACTCCTTTTCAAGAACAGACGTATTTCCATACAAATCTTGAGATTATTTGATCTAGTTCTGTGAAAAATACTGCTGGTAGCTTGATGGGAATTGCATTGAATCTGTAGATTGCTTTAGGTAGTATACTCATTTTCACTATATTGACTCTTCCGACCCATGAGCATGGTATATTTCTCCATCTATTAGTGTCCTCTTTGATTTCTTTCATCAGTGTTTTATAGTTTTTCGATATATAGGTCTTTAGTTTCTTTAGGTAGGAATATTCCTAAGTATTTTATTCTTTTCATTGCAATGGTGAATGGAATTGTTTCCTTGACTTCTTTTTCTACTTTCTCATTATTAGTGTATAGGAATGCAAGAGATTTCTGAGTGTTGATTTTACATCCTGCAACTTTACTATATTCATTGATTAGCTCTAGTAGTTTTCTGGTAAAGTCTTTAGGGTTTTCTATGTAGAGGATCATGTCATCTGCAAACAGTGAGAGTTTTACTTCTTCTTTTCCAATTTGGATTCCTTTTATTTCTTTTTCTGCTCTGATTGCTGTGGCCAAAACTTCCAGAACTATATTGAATAGTAGTGGTGAAAGTGGACACCCTTGTCTTGTTCCTGACTTTAGGGGAAATGGTTTCAATTTTTCGCCATTGAGGATAATGTTAGCTGTGGGTTTGTCATATATAGCTTTTATTATGTTGAGGTATGTTCCTTCTATTTCTGCTTAAAACCTCGAATAGCCAAAGCAATCTTGAGAAAGAAAAATGGAACTGGAGGAATCAACTTGCCTGACTTCAGGCTCTACTACAAAGCCACAGTCATTAAGACAGTATGGTACTGGCACAAAGACAGAAATATAGATCAATGGAACAAAATAGAAAGCCCTGAGATTAACCCACACACCTATGGACACCTTATCTTCGACAAAGGAGGCAAGAATATACAATGGAGTAAAGACAGTCTCTTTAACAGGCGGTGCTGGGAAAACTGGTCAACCACTTGTAAAAGAATGAAACTAGACCCCTTTCTAACACCATACACAAAAATAAACTCAAAATGGATTAAAGATCTAAATGTAAGACCAGAAACTGTAAAACTCCTAGAGGAGAACATAGGCAAAACACTCTCCGACATAAATCACAGCAGGATCCTCTATGATCCAACTCCCAGTATACTGGAAATAAAAGCAAAGATAAACAAATGGGATCTAATTAAAATTAAAAGCTTCTGCACAACAAAGGAAACTATAAGCAAGGTGAAAAGACAGCCTTCTGAATGGGAGAAAACAATAGCAAATGAAACAACTGACAAACAACTAATCTCAAAGATATACAAGCAACTTATGCAGCTCAACTCCAGAAAAATAAATGATCCAATAAAAAAAATGGGCCAAAGAACTAAATAGGCATTTCTCCAAAGAAGACATACGGATGGCTAACAAACACATGAAAAGATGTTCAACATCACTCATTATCAGAGAAATGCAAATCAAGACCACAATGAGGTACCATTTCACACCAGTCAGAATGGCTGCGATCCAAAAGTCTACAAGCAATAAATGCTGGAGAGGATGTGGAGAAAAGGGAACCCTCTTACACTGCTGGTGGGAATGCAAACTAGTACAGCCATTATGGAAAACAGTGTGGAGATTCCTTAAAAAATTGCAAATAGAACTGCCTTATGACCCAGCAATCCCACTGCTGGGCATACACACCGAGGAAACCAGAATTGAAAGAGACACATGTACCCCAGTGTTCATTGCAGCGCTGTTTATAATAGCCAGGACATGGAAGCAACCTAGATGTCCATCAGCAGATGATTGGATAAGAAAGCTGTGGTACATATACACAATGGAATACTACTCAGCCCTTATAAAGAATAAATTTGACTCAGTTCTAATGAGATGGATGAAATTGGAACCGATTATACAGAGTGAAGTAAGCCAGAAAGAAAAACACCAATACAGTATACTGACACATATATATGGAATTTAGAAGACAGTAATGATGACCCTATATGTGAGACAACAAAGAGACACAGAGGTATAGAATGGACTTTTGGACTCTGAGGGAGAGGGAAAGGGTGGGATGGTTTGGGAGAATGGCAATGAAACATGTATATTTTCTTGTAGAAACGAAGCGCCAATCTATGTTCAGTGTAGGATGCAGGATGCATGGGGCTGATGCACAGGATATTTCAAGTAGAGGATGTGGGGTGGGAGGTGGGAGGGGGCTTCGGCATTGGGAGATTGTGTTCACCTATGGCTGATTCGTGTCAATGTATGGCAAAACAAATACAGTATTGTAATTAAAAAAATAAATAAATTTAATTAAAAAAAAAAAGAACAGACGTAAATGTGATTCACATAGAAATGTTACTGAATAAGGTCCATCTCCCTGATGGGCAGCAAGCTAACACTGAGATGCAGAGGTTTGCAACAGAGAAAGCATATATTCACAAGGCAGCCAATTGAGGAGACACAGATTAGGAGGATGAGTTTCAGATCTGCCTATTTGAAGGCAAGTGTAGTAGAGTATTTATGAGAGAAGCAGGGTGGTCTCAGGTGTGGGGAAAGAAGATTAAAGATTGGGAAAAAGGTGAGGTAATCAGTTTTGTGCAGGTGTATATCAGTTACAATGCCTCTGCATATTCAAAAATGGAGGTGCTTAGTATGATCTGAGGGGGCGTTTCCTGGCCCTCTGACATCAAAAGTCCATTCATTGGACACCTGAGTGGTCTCAGTTTTAAGGCTGGTGATCTAATTAGTCTTAGCTCTCATCAGACATGAGCCAACTTCAAGTTCCTGTAATAAAACTGGGCTACATAAAGCTGGGAAGATATGCAGTTAAGAGGAGGAGAAAAAGAAAGAAAACCATAATTAAAGTGAGCTTAATCAGTGAAGGCAGTTATAAGTAGGGGGTTTTAACGAGCTGTTCCCCTATTTGTTGCTTTGCAAGTCAAGCTCAAGAAATCATGTTAGTCATCAGCTTCTGTTGGGGCACAGTTTCAGAAAAAGAATATTAGCTTTGAGGTTACTACAAAATCTAGGCAAGAGAAATGGATCAGAGTGGTAACAGTGGAGGTGGTGAGAAGGGGTCAGTTTCTGATATTTTGAAGCCTTCAATATTCAGGATTTGCTGACCAGATTTGTTAGAGTATGAGAGAAAGAGGTTGTGGTTGTTGTTCAGTTTCTCAGCCATGTCTGATTCTGCCCCTCCATGGACTGCAGCATATAAGCCTTCTCTGTCCATCTCCATCTCCTGGAGCTTGTTCAAACTCATGTCCACTGACTCAGTGATGCCATCCAAACATCTCATCCTCTGTCATCTCCTTCTCCTCCCGCCTTCAGCCTTTCCCAGCATCACTGTTTTTCCAATGAGTTGGCTCTTTGCATCTGGTGGCCAACGTATGGAGCTTCAGCTTCAGCATCAGTCCTTCTAATGAATATTCAAGATTGATTTCCTTTAGGATGGACTGGTTTGATCTCCTTGCAGTCCAAGGGACTCTCAAGAGTTTTCTCTAAAACCACAGTGCTAAAGCATCAGTTCTTTGGTGCTCAGCTTTGTTTGTGGTCTAACTTTCACATCCGTACATGACTACTGGAAAAACCATAGCTTTGACTAGACGGACCTTTGTTGACAGTAATGTCTCTGCTTTTAAATATGTTGTCTGGGTTGGTCATAGTTTTTCTTCCAAGGAGCAAATGTATTTTAATTTCATGGCTACAGTCACCATCTGCAGTGATTTTGGAGCCCAAGAAAATAAAGTCTGTCACTGTTTCCACTGTTTCCCCATCTATTTGCCATGAAGTGATGGGACTGGATGCCATGATCTTCATTTTCTGAATATTGAGCTTTAAGCCAACTTTTTCACTCTCCTCTTTCACTTTCATCAAGAAGCTTTTTAGTTCTTCACTTTCTGCCATAATGATGGTGTCATCTGCATATCTGAGGTTATTGCTATTTCTCCTGGCAATACTGCTTTCAGTTTGTGCTTCATCCAGCCCAGCATTTTGTATGATGTATTCTCAGTTCACTTCAGTCGCTCAGTCATGTCTGACTCTTTGAGACCCCATGGACTGCAACATGTCAGGTTTCCCTGTCCATCAACTCCCAGAACTTGCTCAAACTCATGTCCATCGAGTCAGTGATGCCATCCAGCCATCTCATCCTCTGCCATCCCCTTCTCCTCCTGCCTTCAATCTTTCCCAGCAACAGTTCTTTGCATCAGGTGGCCAAAGTATTGCATCCTCAGCTTCAGCATCAGTCCTTCCAATGAATATTCAGGACTGATTTCCTTTAGGATGGACTGGTTGGATCTCTTTGCAGTTCAAGGCACTCTCAAGAGTCCTTTCCAATACCACAGTTCAAAAGCATCAATTCTTTGGCACTCAGCTTTCTTTATAGTCCAACTCTCACATCCATACATGACTACTGGAAATTTGACTAGATGGATCTTTGTTGGCAAAGTGATGTCTCTGGCTTTTAATATGCTGTCTAGGTTTGTCATAACTATTCTTCCAAGGAGCAAGCATCTTTTAATTTCATGGCTGCATGATGTATTCTGCATGGAAGTTAAATAAACAGGGTGACAATATACAGCCTTGATGTACTCTTTTCCCAATTTGGAACCAGTCTGTTGGTCCATGTCTGTTTCTCACTGTTGCTTCTTGACCTGCATACAGGTCTCGCAGGAGGCAGAATAGGTGGTCTGGTTTTCCCATCTCTTGAAGTATTTTCCATATTTTGTGATTTACACTGTCAAAGGCTTTAGCCCTAGTTGATGAAGCAGAAGTTTTTCTGAAGTTCTCTTGGTTTTTCTGTGATCCAGCAGATGTGGCAATTTGATCTCTGGTTCTTTTGTCTTTTCTAAATCCAGCTTGAATATGTGGAAGTTATCGGTTCACATACTGTTGAAGCCTGGCTTGGAGAGTTTGAGCATTTCTTTGCTAGCACATGAAATGAGTGCAATTGTGTAGTGGTCTGAGCATTCTTTGGCATTGCCCTTCTTTGGGACTGGAGTTAAGACTGACCTTTTCCAGTCCTGTGGCCACTGCTGTGTTTTTCAAATTTGCTGGCATATTGAGTGTAGCACTTTAACAGCATCATTTTTTTCAGATTTGAAACAGCTCAGTTGGAATTCCATCACCTCCACTAGCTTTGTTGGTAGTGATGCTTCCTAAGACCCACTTGAATTGGCACTCCAGGATATCTGGCTCTAGGTGAGTGAGTACATCATCATGGTTACCTGGGTCATTAAGATCCTTTTGTATAGTTCTTACGTGTTTTCTTGCTTCCTCTTCTGCTCTTGTTAGGTCCATAGCACTTCTGTCTTTTATTGTGCCCATCTTTGCATGAAATGTTCCCTTCGTATCTCTAATTTTCTTGAAGAGATCTCTAGTCTTTCCTATTCTATTGTTTTCCTGTTTCTTTGCATTGATTACTGAGGAAGGCTTTCTTATCTCTCCTTGCTATTCTTTGGAACTCTGCATTCAGATGGATATATCTTTTTTCTCCTTTGCCTTTCACTTCTTTTCTCAGCTATCTGTAAGGCCTCCTCAGAGAATCATTTAAAATTTTTGCATTTCTTTTTCTTGGGAATGGTTTGGATCATTGCCTCCTATACAACATAGGAACCTCTGTCCATAGTTCTTCAAGCACTCTGTCTATCAGATCTAATCCCTTGAATCTATTTCTCACTTCCACTGTACAATCGTAAGTGATTTAATTTAGGTCATACCTGAATGGCCTAGTGGTTTTCCCTACTTTCTTCAATTTATGTCTGAATTTGGCAATATGATCTGAGCCATAGTCAGCTCCTGGTCCTGTTTTTGCTGACTGTATAGAATTTCTCCATCTTTGACCACAAAGAATATAATCAATCTGATTTCTGTACTGACCATCTGGTGATGTCCATGTGTAGACTTGTCTCTTGTATTGTTGTAAGAGGGTGTTTGCTATGACACTGTGTTCTCTTGGCAAAATTCTGTTAACCTTTGCCTTGCTTCATTTTGAACAAGAAATGAGTGAGTATAAGCAAAAAAGAGAAGAGGTTCAAAGATGGGGCCCTGTAGCATTTTAACATTAAAAACTTGGGTTATTGAATAAGAAGAGGGGGATTCGGCATTGGGAGATTGTGTTCACCTATGGCTGATTTGTGTCAATGTATGGCAAAACAAATACAGTATTGTAATTTTAAAAATAAATAAATTTAATTAAAAAAAAAAAAAAAAAAAGAACTAGCAAAGAGGATCTCACCTAGTCTCAAGGCCTTAAATATAAAGCACAGACAATATCATATGCGCCAGGGCTTCCCTGGCAGTTCAGAGGGTAAAGCGTCTGTCTGCCATGCGGGGAGACCCCAGGTTTGATCCCTGGTCAGGATGATCCACTGGAGAAGGAAATGGCAGCCCACTTCAGTACTCTTGCCTGGAAAATCCCATAGATGGAGAAGCCTGATAAGCTACAGTCCATGGTGTTGCAAAAAGTCGGACACGACTGAACAACTTCACTTTCACTGATATCATATGTCATATTTATATGATAATAACTATCATATAAGCACTGACAATTCTCAAATTCATATTTCTACCCCAGATTTTCCCCTGGGATGTGTAACAGACATCTCAAAGCTAACACTTTCAAATTTGAACTTTTGATATTCTCCTCCAAATCCAATCTTCTCAGTCTTTCAAATCTCAGGGGATGGAAACTCTATTCTTCCCATTGCCTAGGTCCTCAAAGTTGGGAGTCACTTCTACCTTTCATATCTTGTATCTAATTCACCTGCAAATTCTGTTGGTTCTACTTTCAAGATATATCCAGAAACAGACCACTTCTCACAACCTCTACTGCTCGCCACCCTGGACCAAGTCACCACCATCTCTTGCCTAGATTATTGCAATAGCTTTCCTGAGAGGTCTGTCCTTGCTCCTCTATACACTACTCTCCATAGAGCAATCAGAGAGGTGATATCAGAACTACAGTCATAACTCTGGGTAAGACCCTCAAAAATCGCTTCCCATCCTAGAGGAAAACTGAAGTCCTTATGATGGCTGTTGAGGTTTACATTGTCTCTGACCAATCTTCTAACTTCTCCCTCCCTTACTTTGTCCTAGTCACACTAGTCTCTGTACTTTTCTCAAATATACTAGACATGTTACCACCTCAAGGCCTATGTACTTGTTCCTTCTTGCTGGGATGTTCTTCTCCTAATATATTCTTCTGGCTTCCTCTTCCATCTCCTTCAGATCTTTAGCTGAATGTCATCTTTTCAATGAGGTCTTCTCAGTCATTCTACCTAGAACCACAATCCCTACTCCCAACAATGCTGTGTGTTACCTCGACTTTATTGTTTCCCTTATCTAACATACAGTGTATTTCACTTCTTTATCTTGCTCCATGCCAATTTCTCCCACTAGAAAGTAAGCTCCATGATGGTGAGGATTTAAAAATTTTTATTTCCTACTCAGTACTTAGAGGAGAAGGCAATGGCAATCCACTCCAATGTTCTTGCCTGCAGAATCCCAGAGATGGGGGAGCCTGGTGGGCTGCCATCTCTGGGGTCGCACAGAGTAGGACACGACCGAAGCAATTTAGCAGCAGCAGCAGTACCTAAAATAGTAACTAATATATGATAGCTGGTCAGTAAATACTTGTTGAGTGAATAAACTAGGAAGGAAGAGAGAAGGAAAAACTAGGATTATAAAGTTTGCTGGAATGAGAAAACAAAACTTTTCAAGAGAAAAAGGTAACACTGATGCATTATTTACTTGAGATGCATGTTTTTATTTGAGATGTCCTGAAGTCATGTTAGTATGACATGGACACCATTTTGGCATTGAGAGTTTTGAATCAAAATAAGGGAGTGAAGGTCCACTGACCAATGCCACTTCTTGACCCACTGCCGCATATCATGGAATCAGGGGGTAAGAATGAAGAACGGATGGTTTAGCTGATGGTGGTAAAAGGAACTAATACACATTATATTCCTGCTATGTGCTAATCATTATGCTATGTCATCCAACAAATATTTACCACATGCTTACCATATGCCAGCAGTATTTTAAGTACTAGAGTTCCAAAGTGACTCAATTCCCTGATATGTCAGGACATAAAACATTAGAACTTTGTTAGATCAAAGAGAATGAATATAATAATAGATGTATTGCACGTACCAACATAACACAACATAAGCCGAGAAGAGCAAGTAACCCAAGAGCAAACATAAACTCTGCTTAGGAAGGTCAGAGGGGGGTTTCAAGGAGGTAGAGATGTTTGTAGAAGGAGACCACAGAAAAATCAATGGAGACTAACCAAGTAAGGGTAACAGGTAAAGGGAAAAACTATTGTTTGTAAAACTTTAAAGTTTCAAACAATGAACATCAGTAGAGGCCTAAGAGCCTACCAACCCCAAGACCAAACAAGAGCCTACAAATCCCAAGCTTTAATACAATCTTGTCAGTCATATAAAATTAGAAACAGGAGAGAAGAACAAGAAGCCTGGCACTGGAGTTGATTTCAACTTCTGTTGCTTGCTTGGAACAGACAGCAAAGAATGAAACAATACTTAGTTGCATATCCTCTCAAAACATTTTGACTACAGCACCACTCAACCTAACCAGATGTGTGCCTTAGGAGTAAAAATCTGGTTATTGTCTCCTCTATTTCTTTGGGTAAAAGGATGGAGTTGAGGTAGACTTCCATTCCCCTAACCGAAACATGACTTAAGAGCTTGATTAGATTATAAGAGTGAATAGGAAGAAAAGAAGATTCTGGGTGATTTCTGGTTTGGTCTACTGTGTAGAGAGCGATGAGTATATTGTCTGAGTTTGAAGGTTTAGGACAAGGAGCTTATATAAGAGAAAGATAAGCCCAGTTTGGGGCATGTTAATTTTGAGGTGATTGTGTAGCACTAAAATGAGGTTTCTAGTTGCAACTTGGAATTCAGTTAAGAGGCCAGGAGATAGGTTAGGATCTGCCATCTAGGAGATCACTCATCTCAAAAGTAATTTCAGTGAAGTGATGGGGCACAGCCTAAGAGTAATCAAATTGGGAAGCTGGCAAGTCTGGACCTGTTCAGCACGTAGTCCCTGGAAAACTTACCCCAATGATGGCATGTTACAAGGCTTTCTGATGGTACCATTTGGCCCAGATGCCAAACCTCCATGCACATACTTCTTCCTTCCTACCAGGATTTCTCACCAATGGTCAACCATCCGAGACTTAACATCTATCATTAAGTGAACCAGCCAAATATCAAATTATCAGACTTTTTACTGTTTACACATCATAACTTGTTTCACTTATCTCCAAACATGTTCAAGTTTTCTCTTTCAAAACACACAAGCATACACACAAATTGCTTTTCTATTAGCTATTGAACACTCTCTCCTCTTTAGGTCACAGCAAGATCTTTTAAATAGTTTCCATTTGCAGTTTACACTTCCCATCCACTCTTTTTGCCTTAAATCCTTTCTATTTGGGTTCTGTTATGACCACATTAAAAAATGTCTCTAAATTCTGCCAGTGACCTACTTCTGGCTAAATCCAATGACCTTTTCTCATATGTCATCCTTTATAATCTCTGTGTAGAATTTGACATTGCCTTAAATTTCTCTCCTCTCTTGAACTTTACTCTCCTGGGTTTTTTTCTCCCCAATTTCTTTAACTTTTTCTGATTCATCCTTTAATTTACTCACTCATTCAACAAATACTAGACACTGAGTTTTTTAACTCTTAAAATGTGTCATAATATGTGAGGTAAAGTAGATGGATTTGGATTCAAGCAAACTCATGGGAAACTAATAGATTAATGGAGGTTTGCATGGGAGCATAGAATAAGGAGAGTTATTCATACAATTCAGATTTTGTTCAATGACATTAGGTTCTGGTGCGCTGGTAAATCACTCCCACATAGGATATATATACTTATACTTATCAAGTACACCAGACCCTTCACTGTTCTTTCCTATTTTATTTCTTGGCATTCCCTCTTCTGATTTACACATGCTTTATTTATGCATATTAATCCAACAGCTCATTCATCTTCATATCTTTCTCAGTTTAAGTAACTTTCAACTTTTTCTATCTATGTGATCTTCAAAATGTGATTTAACCTCCCTGTGTCTTGTCTGCAAATAACTATTAAGCTGCTATTTTTAAGGTGACTTAACACATTTTGATTGTCATCCTTTTACATGTTTATGCTAAAGTCAATCTTTTTGATGATAATAATAATGGCTAACATTTATCACACACTTAATATGAGCCAGGCATTGTGACAAGTACTATGTCATGCAACAGCCTTATGATATTGATATTGTGATTGTCCTTATTTTATAATCATGCTACTGAGACTCTAGCATGTGAGACATGGCTGTGAAGTCTAGACTCTATCACTAAAATCCTTGACTATACACTCTTTTTAAAAACTTAATGTTCTCTTTAATTAACTATTATTTAATTAGGTCATGCTAAATTTGTATATAAAAGCAGAGATAAATTCTTGCAGGTGAGAAAACTGTCAAAGAAAATGCTTCTGTAGATGATAGGAAAAATACAGGTTGGCTACAACTGTGAAAGGAAATAGGACAAAGCTCTAAATAAATGCTGGGATTATGCAAGCAAAGGAAAAAAATGATTTACAGGTTTTGTTTGGCAACTTCTTTCTTAATATTCCTGTATATGAAGCTTTCTTTCCTTCCAAGTTCCCAACCGTATTACGTTAGCTTCTGTCCTTGACAAGCTTGGTCACTGAGCCCTGTTTACCTCTCCTGTTCTCCTCAGTTTACCTTAAGGCTTAATTTAAGAGCCTAGAAGGAAATGCTTAAGTAAAACAACAACAACAAAATTGCAGAGGAAGACAGGTAAAACACTTGAGCTTGCCTGTAAATGGATTATTTTGATAGAACTGAATTTGATCCTTATTTTGGCAGTGACGTGTGTGGTACACTGGCCAGGAAAGGAAGGAGAGGTCTGCATAGCAAATGGCCCACTTCCATTGTTTATGTTCAGCATTTTAACAACATTAGTATTTGCACAGCTGAAGGAAAGGAAGGCACCCTGAGGATAGACACCATGAGGAACTCTAGAAGTTTGCTAACCAGAAAAACATGAGTTGGGAAAGAGCCATAAATGTTAATAAGCAAAAGTACCTCAGCCAAGATAAACCTAGTATTGGGATACTAAATTCCAAAAGGAGTCAATAAGGAGCAAAATGAAATGATTATTTTGACAACTGTTAACTCTATTGTTTTAATTTTAACATGAAGGTATCAATGCAGAGATATTCAGAGACAGGAAGTTGGAGATTTCTCCACAATATAGTGAAAACACAAAAGGCTTTAAATGAGAGAGAAACACCTTTTAATTTCATCTTTGTAACTTATGATACATGGGGGACTTCAATCTCTCAGAACCTCAATTTCCTCATCTCCAAAACAAAAGAAATACGTAGCAAATATTAACTAAAAAGAATCTGTAACAGTTCCTTTTACTATTAGTTGGTGCCCTTAGGCCTCTATTTGTCTTGCAATAGCTCATTTAGCTAGTTAATCACCACAGCTTTGTTTATACTCACCACTGCCCTTGCTTTGGGCCTGTAGGGAGATCAATTATAAGCTGGATCTTATTCATTACAGGAAAATAGAAACCATGGAAGGCATGGCAAGCCAATTAGCTATTAAGGAGACCGCACAGGGCTTTTGGGCTTCCCTGGTGGATCAATCAGCTGATAAAGAATCCACCTGCAATATGGGAGACCGGGGTTCAATCCCTGGGTTGGGAAGAGCCCCTGGACAAGGGAAAGGCTATCCACTCCAGAATTCTGGCCTGGAGGATTCCTTGGACTGTATGGGGTTGCAAAGAGTCGGACAGGACTGAGCAACTTGTGCTTCCCTGGTAGCTCAGCTGGTACAAAATCCACCTGCAGTGCAGGAGACTCCATTTTGATTCCTGGATGTGGAAGATCCACTGGAGAAGGGATAGGCTACCCACTCCAGTATTCTTGGGCTTCCCTGGTGGCTCAGCTAGTAAAGAATCCGCCTGCAATGGGGAGACCTGGGTTCAATCCCTGGGTTCTTAAGATCCCCTGGAGAAGGGAAAGGGAGAAGTCTATGGACTATAGACAACTCCTACGCTGCATTTCATGATCAGTCTACTGCTAGGCCTGTGGAGTGCTCCCCTCTTCATCAGTGGAAGGCTTCCCATGATGGACATCTCCACTTCAAGTAAAGGACTTTCTCCAAGTCTGTGAATACCTTCGACAACAGTCATATGTCATGCCTCTTCTTAATCTGATGGTATCTAACAATCCTATAATGGACTTGTGCAACACTTTGTACCCTAACTGTGGACATAATGTGACTTTTAACTTTGCTGATTGTTCTGTTTTTGCTGTTTGCTCCCTGCATCTGTGACTGTGTGACTGAATTTGTTTCCAGCTACATGAAGGTTTTTAAATTACAAATGGTTGCTCAAACTCCTGCCACTGTGGCAGTTTCCTCCAACTACTACTTGGGGCCCCTGGATCAGAGACCCTCAATATGAGGGTTAGAATATGTTGCCTCACCAATTTAGGGATGGCTCCCCTTTCCCTGCTGCTGCTGCTAAATCACTTCAGTCATGTCCAACTCTGTGCGACCCCATAGACGGCAGCCCTGGCTCCCCCATCCCTGGGATTCTCCAGGCAAGAACACTGGAGTGGGTTGCCATTTCCTTCTCCACCCCCTTTCCCTAGGCAACATAATTCTCCTAAAAGAAAAGGAGGGAATGAGAGGGAAACAGATAGGAAGGCTAGGGGTCTGCAAATGGAGGAAATAGGCTGCAAGTGTCAGACATTTTTTATCCCTCTGTCAAGCAGCAGGAGGAAACAAGCTACAAGTGTCAGATTTCTGGCTTCTCTGATAGCTCAGTTGGTAAAGAATCCACCTGCAATGCAGGGGACCCTGGTTCGATTCCTGGGTCGGGAAGACCCCCTTGGAGAAGGGAAAGGCTACCTATTCCAGTATTCTGGCCTGAGAACTCCATGGACTGCATGGACCATGGGGTTGTGAAGAGTCAGATATGACTGAGAGACTTTCACTTCACAGGGATTTTTAAAAATTTAAATTTATTTAATTGGAGGCTAATTAATTTATAATATTGTATAGGTTTTGCCATACATGAACATGAATCTGCTATGGTTGTACATGTGTCCCCCATCCTGAATCCCCTTCCCACTTCCCTCCCCATACCTTTCTGCAGAAACCAAAGCCCATGCTTCCATAGACAGCCTCATCAGCTGTGAGTTTTTACACATTTTTATCCTTTCAAATAGATTCTTTCCTCCCAGGGTTACCTCCATGTCTGAGACAATGAAGGCTGGTAAAGAACTGATCATCCTCTTAGATACATTGTTCAACACTAGCCTGAGGGCTACCCTGTTTGGGTTCTGTGTGCATTAATTCAGAATTGAGCCTCAGTAATGGTGATGTGCTATCGGCCCACCTAGCAGACAGCCAGTCCTCAGATCCTGGGCTCCCTCCCCCTCCCCTGGATCCTCCCTAATCTCCAACTGTCCACAGCCACCTAATACAGACCTAAAATGGGACAAGGAGAAACACAGGATTGAAAAAAAAAAAAAAGTGCTCAGTCAGAGAAAGATGAATGTGGACCTTGTTTACCACTCTAAAAGGACTTATGTTTACCACTGCCTGAATAAGGTTGTCTTACATGGGTCCTCATGGTGTAGATTTTTGCTAGGTAGTATATAGGCAGTAAAATTCATCTTATTTTTAAGATTAACTTGATTTTTTTGTCTTTTAGTAAGTGCTATAAGAGTTGGAAATGCAACTGTGCAGGCCCAGAAATGGAAAGAACTTGGTTATAGGGGTGTTGAAAAGCTCCGCCAAGAACTTCCTTAACTAGCCTCCTAAGGCACCAAATTTTACCATTCAGTTCAGTTCAGTCACTCAGTCATGTCTGACTCTTTGCAACCCCATGAATCGCAGCACACCAGGCCTCCTTGTCCATCACCAACTCCCAGAGTTCACTTAAACTCAGTCCATCGAGTCAGTGATGCCATCCAGCCATCTCATCCTCTGTTGTCCCCTTCTCCACCTGTCCCCAATCCTTCCTAGCATCAGAGTCTTTTCCAATGAGTCAACTCTTTGCATGAGATGGCCAAAGTGCTGGAGTTTCAGCTTTAGCATCATTCCTTCCAAAGAACACTCAGGACTGATCTCCTTTAGGATGGACTAGTTGGATCTCCTTGCAGTCCAAGGGACTCTCAAGAGTCTTCTCCAACACCACAGTTCAAATCGATTCTTCGGCGTTCAGCTTTCTTCACAGTCCAACTCTCACATCCATACATGACCACTGGAAAAACCATACCCTTGACTAGATGGACCTTAGTCAGCAAAGTAATGTCTCTGCTTTTCAATATGCTATCTAGGTTGGTCATAACTTTCCTTCCCAGGAGTAAGCGTCTTTTAATTTCATGGCTGCAATCACCATCTGCAGTGATTTTGGAATCCCATTATTTTGCCTACAATAAAAACGTCTATCATTATCTTTAGCATCAATTAGATCAAAATATTTAGGCCTTGAGGGGACAATAAAGTACTACTCTGCTTAAATTGGGATTAGGGAGACACTTCAAGGACAGGGATGATGAGTAGGGCCAGTGTAGGTGCTGAGATCCCAGGGGGTAGGAGAGACTCTTTCCCAGTGTACAGTATGCGTAGGTGCGGTGGGGAGAGCCAAGGAGGGAGAGAGTCCTGGGTCCAGAGGTGAGGCGGTGGGGCCTGCAGACAAAGAAAGATGGCAATATGACAAACTTGAGGGAAGTGTAATCTAGAGCCAGAACTCTGTGTAGATGAAACAGAATTATATTAACTGTGACTTGATTTAAAATTCAAATGCACTGGCTTTCAGAATGGACCATTTATAAATGCAGTATAATAACCATTAAAGTTCTTTAAAATTTAGCTGTTGTGTCATAAAGCAATTGGATAGTACAACTGCCTTAAAGTTACAATACCAGTGACTAATTCTTTCTTCTTTTCAGAACAAATAATAAGTTAAAAACCAGAAAGCTATCAGAGATATGTACAAATGACTTTAAAATATAAGGCAAAACAATTTTAGGTGTCATTGAGAAATAAAAACAAGTAAGTTATATCCTTCAAAGCTTTTAAAATCTTTTAAAATAAACACTTTTCATTTTGGAAACCAAAATCAACATAGTAATTATTTTCTTTTGGGGACACCATTTCAACCTTTAAACGGTATATAACACAAAACTGGGAACATATAAAGGTGGCCAAGTAGGAAAACCATCTTTCTAAATATATTTTAATTTTTTACTGAATAATGCAGTTGACTGTTCTAAGGTTTTAAATCCTTTCATATTGCAGGAATAAAATAGTAAAAAGAAAAATTAGCACTCAACTTTTATTACGTATCAAGAATTTCTAAAATTGTTACATGTAAAATGCCCATGGTTCTATGTGATAGATATTGTAACCCCCATTTTACAGACGAAAAAACACAGCTTGAGAAACTTGATGAATGTCACACCACTGTAAATGTTAAAGACAGGAGTATACAAGAAGTTGAGAGATCTTGAGAGGAAATTTAAATTCAATGACTCGATTAACTGTTTCTCACTGGTATTTAATTAATAACTTCAATGCAAACATTTACTTAGAAGCAATTGCAATAGGTTAACTTAAATCTTCTCTTGTGTTGTTGGAAGAGGGTGTTCACTATGACCAGTGAGTTCTCTTGGCAAAACTATTAGGCTTTGCCCTGCTTCATTCCGTATTCCAAGGCCAAATTTGCCTGTTACCCCAGGTGTTTCTTGACTTCCTACTTTTGCATTCCAGTCCCCTATAATGAAAAGGACATCTTTTTGGGGTGTTATTTCCAAAAGGTCTTGTAGGTCTTCATAGAACTGTTCAACTTCAGCTTCTTCAGCGTTACTGGTTGGGGCATAGACTTGGATTACTGTGATATTGAATGGTTTTCCTTGGAAACGAACAGAGCTCATTCTGTCGTTTTTGAGATTGCATCCAAGTACTGCATTTGGACTCTTTTGTTGACCATGATGGCCACTCCATTTCTTCTAAAGGATTCCTGCCCGCAGTAGTAGACACAATGGTCATCTGAGTTAAATTCACCCATTCCAGTCCATTTTCGTTCGGTGACTCCTAGATTGTAAACACTCACTCTTGCCATTGCCTGTTTGACTACTTCCAATTTGCCTTGATTCATGAACCTAACATTCCAGGTTCCTATGCAATACTGCTCTTTACAGCATTGGAACTTGCTTCTATCACCAGTCACATCCACAACTGGGTATTGTTTTTGCTTTGGCTCCAACCCTTCATTCTTTCTGGAGTTATTTCTCCAGTGATGTCTAGGAGCATATTGGGCTCCTACTGACCTGGGGAGTTCCTCTTACAGTATCCTATCATTTTGCCTTTTCATACTGTTCATGGGGTTCTCAAGGCAAGAATACTGAAGTGGTTTGCGATTCCCTTCTCCAGTGGACCACATTCTGTCAGACCTCTCCACCATGACCCGCCCATCTTGGGTTGCCTCGCAGGCATAGCTTAGTTTCATTGAGTTAGAAAAGGCTGTGGTCCAACTCTACACATGGACATCATCAGACGGTAAACACCAAAATTAGACTGATTATATTCTTTGCAGCCAAAGATGGAGAAGCTCTACAGTCAGCAAAAACAAGACCAGGAGCTGACTGGCTGAGATCATGAACCCCTTATTGCCAAATTCTGACTTAAATTGAAGAAAGTAGGGAAAACCACTAGACCATTCAGGTATGACCTAAATCAAATTCCTTATGATTATCCAGTGGAAGTAAGAAACAGATTTAAGGGCCTAGATCTGATAGATACAGTGCCTGATGAACTATGGACGGAGGTTCGTGACATTGTACAGGAGACAGGGATCAAGACCATCCCCATAGAAAAGAAATGCAAAAAAGCAAAGGGGCTGTAGGATAGACCAGAGATCTCTTCAAGAAAATTAGAAATACCAAGGGAATATTTCATGCAAAAATGGGCTCGATAAAGGACAGAAAACTTCTAACAGAAGCAGAAGATATTAAGACGAGGTGGCAAGAATACACAGAAGAACTGTACAAAAAGATCTTCATGACCAAGGTAATCACGATGGTGTGATCACTCACCTAGAGCCAGACATCCTGGAATGTGAAGTCAAGTGGGCCTTAGAAAGCATCATTATGAACAGAGCTAGTGGAGGTGATGGAATTCCAGTTGAGCTATTTCAAATCCTAGAAGATGATGCTGTTTAAGTGCTGCACTCAATATGACAGTAAATTTGGAAAACTCAGCAGTGGCCACAAGATTGGAAAAGGTCAGTTTTCATTGCAATTGCAAAGAAAGGCAATGCCAAAGAATGCTCAAACTACTGCACAATTGCACTCATCTCACATGCTAGTAAAGTAATGCTCAAAATTCTCCAAGCCAGGCTTCAGCAATACGTGAACCGTGAACTCCCTGATGTTCACTCTGGTTTTAGGAAAGGCAGAGCAACCAGAGATCAAATTACCAACATCCACTGGATCATGGAAAAAGCAAGAGGGTTCCAGAAAAACATCTACTTCTGCTTTATTGACTATGCCAAAGCCTTTGACTGTGCGGATCACAATTAACTGTGGAAAATTCTCAAAGAGATGGGAATACCAGACCACCTGACCTGCCTCTTGACAAATCTGTATGCAGGCCAGGAAGCAACAGTTAGAACTGGACATGGAACAACAGACTGGTTCCAAATCGGAAAAGGAGTATGTCAAGGCTGTATATTGTCACCCTGCTTATTTAACTTATATGCAGAGCACATCATGAGAAACGTTGGACTGGAAGAAACACAAGCTGGAATCAAGATTTCCAGGAGAAATATCAATAACCTCAGATATGCGGATGACACCACCCTTATGGCAGAAAGAGGAACTCAAAAGCCTCTTGATGAAAGGAAAGAGGAGAGTGAAAATGTTGGCTTAAAGCTCAACATTCAGAAAACGAAGATCATGGCATCTGGTCCCATCACTTCATGGGAAATAGATGGGGAAAGAGTGGAAACAGTGTCAGACTTTATTTTGGGGGCTCCAAAATCACTGCAGATGGTGACTTCAGCCATGAAACTAAAAGATGCTTACTCCTGGGAAGGAAACTTATGACCAACCTAGATAGCATATTCAAAAGGAGAGACATTACTTTGCTGACTAAGGTCCATCTAGTCAAGGCTATGGTTTTTCCAGTGGTCATGTATGGATGTGAGAGTTGGACTGTGAAGAAGGCTGAGGGCCGAAGAATTGATGCTTTTGAACTGTGGTGTTGGAGAAGACTCTTGAGAGTCCCTTGGACTGCAAGGAGATCCCACCAGTCCATTCTAAAGATCAGTCCTAAGTGTTCTTTGGAAGGACTGATGCTAAAGCTCAAACTCCTATGCTTTGGCCACCTCATTTGAACAGCTGACTCAGTGGAAAAGACCGATGCTGGGAGGGATTGGGGGCAGGAGAAGAAGGGGACGACTGAGGATGAGATGGCTGGATGGCATTACCGACTCGATGGACATGAGTTTGAGTGAACTCCGGGAGTTGGTGATAGACAGTGAGGCCTGGTGTGCTGCAATTCATGGGGTCGCAAAGAGTCGGACACGACTGAGCAACTGAACTGAAACCCACCATTTACTACCTTGAACTGTCGAGCCTATGATCAGCCACCTATTTCAGCTGCATACAAAACAAACCTCTCCCTTTAGTAGCCACCATCATCATATAATCAAGTGACTGTTTGTTTATTACAATTCTATTTCCCCAAGTGTTTGACATAACAGGAAAAGAATTCCAAAGTCATGCCAAACCTTAAATGCATTCTACAGTTAATCTCCAAAGCACTCATTTATTCATTCATTAAATGAATATTGAATGCCCACCAGTATATTAGACACAATTCTTGCTGCTGAAGATTTAAAACTTAAGTCCTTAGGAAGTTCATACTTTAATAGGAAAAAGAGATATCAGATAGAGACAGATTGATAGAAGGATGATAGGTAGATGGATTGATAGAGATAAAATAATGTGGATATGTCCTTGTGGCAAAAACTGAGAGTTGTCACCCAATGATCATTATCATCTTTGTCAGTAAGTTAAACTCTGAATTTAACTGATTCCATGGCCACCCAGCATAAAATTCACATTTCCCAATCTCTCTTGAGCTGTGTATGGTTATGTGACTAAGTCCTGCCAAAGAGATATGAGCCATATCAGGCTATGTTTGAAAGATATCATTCCTTTTTATTTCTCCCCTTTGGCTGAAATAAGCGCATGCTGACTAGAGCTGAAGCAGTAATTTAGGCCCAAGGGTTTTCATTTTGGGGACAAGGGAGCAAGAAGTTAGAGGTGACTGAGCCCCTGATAATTATGTCAATCACATCAACCCTAGATTATATCTCTGGGAAAAGTTCATGTATGAGAAAAACAAAAATTTCCATCTTTTTGAAATTTGTTTTTAGGGTTCTCTGTCACATGCATTAGAATTTTAATCTAAACTAATACAAAAATATTTTAAAGATAAAGCAGAGTAAGGGACAAGAGTGTGGCTCTGTGTAGTATTTTAGACTGTGGGTGATTAAAGGGTGACTGAGGAAGGACTTTGAGGAATCAATAGTTGGGAGGAGTTCTGAATGCGTGAGTAAGCCAAGTGGTAGCAGGAGAGAGTATTCCAGGAAGTGGGACATAGCAAAAGAAAAAGGATACAGGAGGAATATGCTTCTGTGTTCAAAGATCAGCAAGGTGGCCAAGATGGCCTACCTTCTCGACTTCTTATCCTGATTCTCCAACAGCAATACTTGACTCCAGACCTTGAAGAGATTAGGCAATTTTGCAGGCACTGTTCTCTACAGGGTCTCTTCAGGAAGACTCATGACTCAGCTACGAGTCTAAACTTTTACTTAGATTCAAGGCTTAACTTTTAATGCCCATTATAAAAAGCTTCACTTCACCCAAGTATCACCCATTTTTCTGAAGTTAGCATAGGTTCTCACTCTTGCTTAAGGGGTGGCATTATTTAAGGGATAGCTCTGCCCTATATTGCTTTCTTTCTTGTTGAAACTCCTCAGACACTACTGTCAGTGCTTCCACTTTGAAAGTGAAAGTGAAAGTGAAATCGCTCAGTCGTGTCCAACTCTTTGCGACCCCATGGACTGTAGTCTACCAGGCTTCTCTGTCCATGGGATTCTCTAGGCAAGAATACTGGAGTGGGTTACCATTTCCTTCTCCAGGGTATCTTCCTGACCCAAGGATCGAACCCGGGTCTCCTGCATCGGAGGCAGACGCTTTAACCTCTGAGCCACCATGGAAGCTTCCACTTTAATTGTTAATAATCCATCATTCTGTTCTAATTCAAGTACATATCTTTTGCCACCTCGATTAAGATGAAATGTAAGACTTCTATATCTTCAAAAGTTTAAAAAAATCTCTTTGGGCTACTAGCTCTTCAAACAGAAGGTGCTCCATAGAAACCTTCTGTATGTTCATTCAACTGTCTCACAAGATAGAAACACAATGGAGAGAACCTAATCTTTCTTGGTTCCTCCCTTTCGCCAGGAAGATATGAGTAGCTGAAGTATTTGGTGCTATATATAGTCAGTTGATGTCAGCTGGATGCCAGTCTCTTCAGAAAGGCTCACTCTCCAGTTTGAGTCAGAACTAGGGACCATGCCGTCCCAGGCTCAAGGATAAAAACCATCGGGCCCAAGTGCCATCCATAGTCCATCTCCAGTCTTTCCTCCACAAATTGGGATTCCTCCTTCTTGAAAAGCAAGGTGAGTATATTGTTTCCTAAAGTGTTGTATTAGTCAATTGTCCAAGGAAGTTCAGAGCTGTGACTCATTAGTAGGCTTTCTTTGCTTTAAAGGACAGTGGTTGATGCCAATATCAAAATGCTACCACCAAAGAGTTCTGATTTAATCTGGTGTCCTGTCTTCATTCTTACAGTTTGCTGGAACTGAAGGCCAGTAAGGAAGCAATGACAGGTTAAAATAAACTGTGAAAGTGAGAAAGGAAGGGGAAAGGAAGCCAGCTCTTTCATAGCTTCTCATTGCCCAATAATGATTGTACTAGTATATAGATAAGATGGCCTGAAACTCTGAGAATCAGCCTCTGTTCACTGTGACATTGCCTGTCAATGAATAGCATACTCTGTCACCAAACAACGAATGGTATTAAAGCCTTTCAAAGGAAAGCAATAATAAAGAACAAAGATGCTCTCCTTCAAAAGGATGATTATAAAATATTGCAAATGAGTTCTTCACATTGCCTCAATAATGTTTCTTTATTTTTA
This sequence comes from Nanger dama, assembly GCA_917880005.1. NCBI lineage: Eukaryota > Metazoa > Chordata > Mammalia > Artiodactyla > Bovidae > Nanger > Nanger dama. Next base: position 101,536,511 of record CAKJTW010000001.1, read on the forward strand.
ACAGGGAACAAAAAAAAATCATGCTATCACATAATACCATGGTGAAGCAGAGGAAACAGCAAGCATCAGCCATCATGAAGGAAATCCATGGAAATGGTATCAATGACAATCCTTCATAGCATTAATGCAGCTCAGCACTAATGTAGACCCTTCCTGATGTTATTTAATATTCTATAGTTTACTTTCTTTAAATTCTTGCTATCCTGTCATAACAAACCTGGAGCTCCAGGGGGTGTGGAAAAGCCTATGGTAACTAATCCTTTGGTAGTCATCCTTTCTCATTTGAAAGCTATTTTCAGATGAACAACTGTTCTAAAGGAATGAAGCAATCTGACAGCTGATGTACATTCTGCTTGGCTTGCCTTTCACACTTCACATTATAAGTTAATATCACCACTCTCAGATCATTTATTTTTTTCTTTTTCTGTTTTTTTTTCAGACAGGTCTCATGAAATCTTGTGTTCGTTGTCCATCCCACAAAATCTATATTGATTTCTTTTACCATAAATTATACAAATTATTCAAAATCTGTTCTGCTATCCCTTTAGGAAAAAAAATGTTGTTAAATTAGAATTCATATTAATTGTGAACTTCTTTAACACTGAAATAGTCTTCATATTTAGTAACTCATTTATCAAGATATTTTGTGTGGAAATCTACTATTTATAATTTCTAGGAAAATACAGATTTCCTATAGTCTCAAAACATACAACTCAAAAAAATTTTAATGTAAGATGCAAGATGATACGTCACTCTTTTCTTTAAGTTCTAGTAAAAATTCTAGAAACTAGTACTGTATATATTGCATTTTGCTTGTTGTAATGGAAATTCAACTTTGACTAAAAGAATGAAAGAAATTGAGCAAAGGATAGTGTCAATTTTAAAAGCAAATAAGTAGAATATCTAGATTCCTTTAAGGGCTAGCCATTCCAGAATGTATCTGTGGAGTTTTCAGGGCATCTCCTTACTTCCCTTCTATTGACAAGGAATATGACCTTTTACCTGAACAATACTAAAACCTAGAGAAATGAGATCTGGTGAAGGTAGCGGAGAGCAGGCATAAGGGTAGCATTTTCTTCTTTCTCTCTTTTAAACTTGTATTGGAGTATAGTTAATTTACAGTGCTGTGTTAGTTTCAGGTGTACAAAGTGTAGCATTTTCCAAACTTCACCTTCCATAATGTGAGCTGAATAGAACCAATCAGAGATTGTGTTAGATGCTTCCTCCATAATGTAGTCATATTTAAGAATTCTGTTATTAAGTTTGTTTTCATTTTCTGTAGTATAAAATCATCCAATATAAAATACTGGATTCTTAGTTCTGTGTTTTACTATCATTTTGAGTTAGCTTGGAATAAAGTGAATATAATTCTGAATCAGACCCCAGAACTAAATTTGTGCCGATGTAAGTTTCCAAAATTCATGCTTCTTTTCATTTTTTATGCTTCTTTGTATCTCCTGCTTCATATAGTTTACTTGAAATTGTTTTAACAGCTTCCCTGATCAGTAAGGCAAAAATCATATAATCATTTGAGTTCGTGACTAAACTTACTTATCTTCAAACTAGGCTTGGGATAAATTATCATTTTCTAATTATGTCATAATCATAAATCAATCCATCATTTTTATTTATTTCCAGTTTAAATCATGTTTTGAATTCTTCTCTATTACTGATATAGACCTATAAAGAGTATCTTTTTCTTTTTTGTAACATAACTTTTAAAATGAAATGTAAAGAAAAAAATACAATTATATCTCAAGGGATAAAACAACTCTCAAAACTACTATCTCACCACCAACAGGTCCTGGCCATGTAAAGTCTGCTAAAGCCTCCGTCCCAAATCACGGGTAGATTTCCAGTCCCTTAAGTAGAGTCACATGCTCTGCCTTAGTTTGGAGGTCAAGTACTACAGATAACACACGGATAATTGCAGACTCTTTCTTAATTCATCTCAACTAAAATAGCTGTAGCACTTTAAGAAGTAATTTAAATAATCTCCCTCTTTTATTTCCTCTGACATATTACATGGAACTTTACTATTTGTATATGTCATTTTTTTAGAGATGTGGAATTAGAAGGGCATCATTTTTCCTAAGGAGGCAGAAATGAGACATGGACTGCACAGAAAACTTTTAGGAATAATCCTTCAAATTTTCAAACATTTTACACCAGTAAAAACCTGGATAATGTATGATGAAGCATACCACAGTCTTGATCTTAATTCTAAAACTAAATAAGTAAAATTTAGACTGAATTGTCCTTTATAAAAATGATCAGAGAAGTTCTTCTCCCAGTCTACATTCTTTTTCCATTCCCTCTTCCCCTTGTGCATCAAGACTTTTTTTTTTTCGCAGTATTATAATTCATTTATTTTTTATATTACTTTTCAGAAACATATAGCCAGGAGGAGAATGAAATGTGACAATGAGATGGCTAAATGAGTTGCTTTCTAAACCTGAACTAGAAGTTCAGTCCAGTTCTTGTTGTGGGGAGAGAGACTATAGTTAGTGAGCCTTGAGATCTGCCAATAGCAAAATACAAGATTCAAAAGAAGAGTTTTCCATCACAGCACTCACTTAATCTTAAGGAGAAATAACCTCAAAGAATCCTATCCATACAGACTAGAATACACTGAACTGGATTGCCTGAGTAAAAATGAAGATGACCCTGCCTCTAACAAACCCCAAACTGTTCACTCATTATGGAGCCATCATGATTTGGTGTCAAATTATGTACCAGAAGCAAATATACTACACTCTCAAAAGTAATTAATAGAAAGTATCCTTTAATACTAAGGCAGACCATCCTCATCATCACACCCAGATGATCATCATGGTCATCACCATCAGTATCAGAAGTGTCAGAGCTGATGGTAGTAACTGTTTTGTGCTATAGCTGTGATACAACACCTATAAGTGTTAAACAGAAATATCAGAGCCATGCTGTTACCATCTAATAAGCACTATTCTAAAAGACAAAAAGAGAAATATTTTGCCATTATTGGTGCATGAATTGGTTACGGAGACAAGAAAAGACTGCTTATAATGGTGGGTAATGCCCACCAATCCTGTGCTATCTGCACCTGAAGCTGTACCCATTCTCCAGTAGTGATCACGTTTCTCTCTCAGGAACTCATTTGAGAACCAGGAAGGGTAGGGGGTGGGATAAATGAATAGGAAGCAATAAGTCGATAGAGAAAGAGAAGGGGGAATGAGAATGGAAGAAGGAGAGGCATATTAGAACAACTGGCATCTGTCAGAAATGGTGGGGAAAAGGAATAGGAATTAAAATTATGTAAGAACTGGGAGTATGCTGGCCCTTGATTTTAAGCACAAATACACTTAAGAAGAAGAGCTTTCAGAAATAGAAAGACTACTGTTTCAGTGACCCTACAGTTTTCTCCCCTGGTTTTGTGAGGGCTTTTTGGTATGTTTTTGTTTGTTTTTTCCCCTCATGACTGGTGAACAGCTGGTGAACAGCACACAGAAGAAGACTGAGCAGATTTTTTTTGTGATTTCAGGAAAAGAGGTTAGTCTGTGGTCTGAAAATAGGAAGCCAGGTTCTAAATGGAGTGCCGTTGTTGATGTGGTACCAGGAGCCCTGGGTTCCAAACCAGACATCTAATTCCTCACCTGAAACTGAAGAGGTTGGGTTTGTTGAGACATCTACTTTTAAAATTTCAGGACTCTCATGTATTGAGCTATGTGTGTTTGAGTTTCCCCACCAATAGCAAAGGCAATGGTAATACTGACACAAATTGCAGGGACACATATTCACGATGTCTTAACTTTCAGATGAAAGACTAAGGTGAGGAACCCTTTTACTTTTCCTATACAAGCATATCTCAAACTATAATTGATCAAGTTACTGGTATAAAAATGAGGACACAGGAAGGCCTTAAACACCGCAGATCAAATGTAAAATGTCTGGGGGAGAAAAAGAACTTACCCTAATGCCTCAGTGTACAAGTTTGAGAGTTTTATTTGGTTTAAAATTTCACATTAGCATTCTCATAACCCTGAGAAAAATCATGCTTTATTTTGAATATCAGTGTGCAGTAATATGTTGTAAAATCGTGGATATTTCTAAATCTGCCATAGGTTTCTAAACCTCTGCTAAGGCCTTCCAGAAAAGTAGCAGCAGAGAACCAGGCTAAATTCCAGTTTATACCAAAGTTGAAATGATAATGTTTAATTCTAGCCATAATTTCATCATCCTAATTTCTTTATTGTCTTTTTCACTCTAACATGCTCTAGATGTACATCCTATAAACAGTTCTGGTTGAATTACTGGTTTGTGTAATTCAATTTGCATACCTTAATACATTGGTAATCTCATTTTTTAAATGTTTATAGATTTACACAGTTTATAAGTGGCAATACTTTTAACAGTAAAGTTTTGAAAACTTTATAGTTTAGAACTCAAATCAAGGCAAAGAGATACAAAGTAGGAAAATATGGAATTCCAGATGAGTTTCAAAATCAACTTTTTGCATGTAGAGAAAACTATTAGAAATTAGTAGTAAACTTTTAACCAAATGTAGACTTTTAAAGCACTATTCAAAATCAAAATCAGTCTGGACTATTAACTTTTTTATATAGCATGTATATATGCATATTTCAGTATGCAATGATGTATATTTATGGATTATTATTCAGTGCACATAGGTTAACTGTAAGCAGGCCGAAGAGTCCTGTGTAAATGCAGAGATCTCTTGGATTTAAGCAGGCTTTAAACTAAATTGATAGGACCACTCTCAAGTTAATCAGGTTCAATTATCTCCCCGTCTGTGGCTTTACCCATTCTACCAGAATTGCAGCTGCTAGCAGATCGTAGGGAAACAGTTTTAAAAGATTTTTGTCTTACTACAATTATTTGAATATCTTTATAAACTGTGAATTGGACTCATTGATCTAACTAAATATATAACACTGGCAGGATCAAATTTTCAAAATAAAAACACAGAACTCTCTGTGCATCCATAAATCCTTGCCGACTAAGTTTCCAGAATGTTAACCTATGAAATAAATGTGAAAAAAGAATGTTTCCTTTTGAAAGGATTTAGATCCAGGGTTTGCTCATAAGACTACATATTGAAGAAAGTTTTGAAAAAGAAATAGATCACATTTTTCAAAGACCACTGATACTCTCCCACCAGAGTGCATTTTTTCAATTGGTTTCCAGTACTCATAGCAATGTGGCTAAAGTGGAAGGAAGTGAAGTCACTCAGTCGTGTCTGACTCTTTGCGACCCCATGGACTGTAGCCCACCATGCTCCTCCACACATAAGATTCTCCAGGCAATAATACTGGAGTGGGTTGCCATTTGCACATTCAAAAATCAAAATTTTGAACTTTTTAATGTAAGATTTTAAATCTTAATCTAACTAGAAAAAATACATCTGATAAAGAATATTAGTTACAATTATTTAATATCTCTAGTAGATTGAAAAATGTGGAATTTTTGTGGAAATTAATTTTCTTAAGGTCAAGACCCTAAAGGTATATTTTAATATTTTTATAATTGGATATTTAATCCAAAATAACCACTGATCTCCTTAAAATAGCAGCAAGCTACAATGGATTAAGTCCTATAAGATCTTTAAAGAATAAATGGAAAATTCTGGATCACTATGAATGACATCAACAGGAAAGTATGTCTAGCAATATTATTTTCAATAGATGATCTAATGCCACAAAGACAACCTTCTAATCCATCAGGGCAAGGATATGAACCCTGAATAAGTTATATCATTTATCAGGCATCCAGATAAAACACACTGTTAAGACCCTGCACAGAGGTTTGCAATAAAGAGCAGGGAACAGCTGAACTTGGATTCTGTCTGCTCAGTTGAGAGAATTCTTCACTCTGAAAATTTAAATAAATGAGTGTTCATACATTAGATTTCCTAACTCATAGATGGTCTGGAACTCGAGCTCCAGTGACATCATAAACTCAACTACTGGAAAGGAAGGGAAAAAAACCTTGGAAAATTTGGTTTATGTCTTCTATTGTTTGTTTATGCAAAACATGTTGACTTAAAATGCCCCTATGTCTATTAGTATGCTAGTGAATATTTAACTGGTTTTTCAGGTGGGGAATGCCTCAGTTTGTAGAGTGTGCAAAATTCTCTTGCTATGAACAAGTCTGAGCTACCATCAAGGAGAAACTGAATGCAGAGCTGGGAAAAGATGTGTAGTAATACAATACTAAAATATTTCCACCATACAGATATAACAGATATAAGAAAACATCAAGAGCATTGATAATAGCAAAAGAAGTATTAGAAAGTGATATTTCTGAGTATCTATTGCCTTAATACAATTTATCTAATTATTAAGTTTATATAATTTAATTTTAATAGTAGCTATGTTCATTGACTTTAACTACTAGCTCACAGAATTTCTGAACATTTATTGACTCTTTGTGAGCCAGGACAAGTCTGCTTCAGATACCAGTAGACTTCTCATGAAGTTATCTCATCCCAGGGATCCACAGTACCTTTAGATGGTCACTCAAAGCCAATGAACTCCTTGTCTGTTACTTATAGAGTAAGAGAGATAATTTAGGCTTAACAAAGTAAAAGTAAGTATGAAGAAAAAGAAAAGAGAGTTGAGAGTTGGTCAATTATGTGTGCCTTCTTCTCCTCTTTCCTTTTGTTTCTTATTTCTCTATTGTGGTATAAATTTACTGTAATAATGGATTGCACCAGCTGATTATTGACGGTAGGTAAGTTCCTCATGGCTCTTGCTATACATCTATTCCTTGCAGCAGCTTGAGTGATAATTATTGTGTTTTGCTAAAAAGGAGTGAATGTTTCTTATGAGTCCAAACAAGTCTGGCCAGAGGTATAGTTTATACCTCTGCTCTTTTCCCTTTCTTCTTTGAGACTCCCACTGATGGGTTTCTTGGCTATCCTTCTTTACTCTTTCTTGTGATTCCAATCTTAATAAACTTTATGGACCTATCTCAGTGAGATGAAGATCTGAAGAGAATGACCATATCAGTTAGTATGCTTTTTAAGTTGAAAATAGCAGAAAATCAGAAACCAACTAGATTGAAAAATAAAGGGAATTTACTACCTAATATAACTGAAAAGTTCAGAGGTGATTCAATAAAACTTCATCTGGCACCTCAAGTATGTTATTAAGGACTAGTTTCTTTCTCTGCCTCTGCTCTGATTTCCTTGGGGTAGGCTTCACCTCATGTCTGACTCTATCATTTTATCAAGTACATATCAACAGTTTGCGGGACAATATGCATCCATGCTTATATGTAGCAGGAAAAGAAAGTATCTTTGGCATAGTGTACACAAAGAAAAGGCCTGGTATTTTCTCTCACTGGCCTAGGTCATTACACACCTGTTCCGTATCAGTCACAAAGGTAATAATTCCTGTCAAATATACCTCAAAGGACTATTGTAAATCTAAGGGGCTAGCGGGGGTAGGATTCACTTAGGTCATATAGTTATTTCAGAAACATTGGTGTAATCAGCTAATATTGGCGGTCATTAGGAAGAGGAAAACGAGAGAAAAGTTTTCTCAAATCCTTGTCTTGGAGTCCCCAAATTAAACTTATGCGATAGCTTGAAATTTAGAACTTTCAGAAAAATAATAATATGCTGTTTCCTTTTTCTAAACTATTTTCATTTAACTGTTTATAATGACTCAAACTGGTAAAGAGGAGAAAGAGAAAAACTGCATCCTTGTTTTGGTTTCCTTATGGAAAAACTTTATAGCATTAATTTTAAGGAGAAAGATTCCATTACAGTTAAGTCCCCTACATATGAACTGTCAGGTTGCAAGCTTTCAAAGATGCCTGCATGCCAGCTCTTGTAATGTACTACTGTACTTTTCAAGATACTGTAAGATTATAAATGGTTTTTGGTGAGTGTGTTTTTATGTATTATTTGTGTGAAATTATTACAGTATGGTGCTATATGGCTGATTGTGTTAGTTGGGTGCCTAGGGTAACTTCGTTGGACTTTACGAATACACTCTTTGAATGGAACTCTTTCACATATAGGGGACATACGGTACTATAAAGACTGTCATCTTTGCATTTTCTAGTGGTTGCCTGGTATGAAGCATTTTTTTTAGTTCTTGAAAATGTCCTAGCTGAAAGGTTTTTCAGGAGAAATCTAAATTTCTTTAAAAACATTACTTGTAATATATAATTGTTAAATAGAATGTGTATTCCTATGGATTTCAATTTTCTGTAATTCTTTTTATCTTCTCTGTCTTGCGTTGCTAATTGAATTCTTTCAAGAAGCATTTAAAGGAGATTTCCCCTCCACCCCCTAGTATTGTGAAGTGAAGTCAAAGTAGCTCAGTCATGTCCTAACTCTTTGCCCCCATGGACTATAGCCCATGGAATTCACTAGGCCAGAATACTGGAGTGGGTAGCCTTTCCCTTCTCCAGGAGTTCTTCCCAACCTGGGATTTAACCCAGGTCTCCTGCAATGCAGGTGGATTCTTTACCAGCTGAGTCACAGGGAAAGCCCAAGAATACTGCCGTGAGTAGCCTATCCTTTCTCCAGGGGATCTTCTGGACCTAGGAATTGAACTGGGGTGTCCTGCATTGCAGGTGGAGAATCAACTGAGCTATCAGGGAAGCCCTAATATTGTACCAAATCCTATAAGCAATATTGTGGCTTTTCTATCATTTGTGATCTAAAGGGAAATTATTTTGATTCCGGAATAAAAAAGCTGAAATAGTTCACTCCTGTCACACTTTCTAGAATATGGAGGGATACAGACACACCAAAAAATAACCCAGTTCCTCCTTCCATGTTGCAAGCACACAGTAACAGAAACTCCAAATACTTGCAAATAAAATGAAGTGAATATTCCTTGTAGAACTCAGAGAGCTAGCAAACAAGCCCCAGAAAACTATAAAATAGTCTCACTCACTCTGCTGTTGGCCTTCATTCCTCTTCCATAAGCTACTTCTGTCATCCTGGGGACTGTAAAGGACAGAATTATTTTTTTTCCCACCTTAACAGACAATGCCATTCTGCATTCATTAGGAAGTGCTATGAAAAAATTTTAAATTGAACATGTTAATTAGAATAGACTTAATTTTTTGGAGCAGTTTACAGAAAAATTGAACAGAAAGTAAGTAGTGTTCCTATATATCCTTCTTCTTCCAATATTTAGTCTCTCCTATTATTAACATCGTAGTGTATTATACTTGCTGAGACTGATAAATCAATATTGATATAGTATTATTAATTGAAGTCCCTAGTTATACTGGCTTATATTGTTCAATGGGTCTCAAGTGAATGCATACTGTCATGTACCTGCCAATATAATATCATGCAGAACAGTCTCCCTGGCCTGAAAGTCCTCTGTGCTCAACATCTTCATGTGCACTCCCTCCCCATAGGTGCTTGACAACCACTGATTCTTTTCCTTTCTTACAAAGTTGTGTCTTTTCCAGAAGTTGGAATCACACAGAAGGCCATTACATACTGGCTTCTTTCACTTAGCAATATACATTTAAGGATGCTTCATGGTTTTTCATAGCTTGATAGCTCTTAATTAAACTTTTGATTTTGAGATAAAAGTTTACATGCAGCTGTAAGAATGAATAGGCTTCCCAGGTGGCTCAGTGGTAAAGAATCCGCCTGCCAATGCAGGAGACAAGAGTTTGATCCCTGAGTCAGGAAGATTCGCTAGAGAAGGGAATGGCTACCCAATCCAGTATTCTTGCCTGGAGAATTCCATGGACACTGGAGCTTGACAGGCTATAGTCCATGGGGTGGTAAATAGTTGGACACAACTGAGCTGAGTGACTGAGTACAGATGCGTGTAGGAATACAGGGCAAACCCAGTATGTTTTCCCAGTTTCCCCCAATATCAACATCTTCACAATCATGGTACAATATCACAATGAGAATACTGACATTTATGCAGTCAAGAGATTCCTATCAATGAGTAATCTATCTCCTATATATATATATATTTTTTTTTCATTTTAAGATGCTGTAAAATGGAATCATACAGTATGTAACCTTTGAGGATAGCGTTTCTCACTCAGTATAGTTCCCTGGAGGTAGATCCAGCTGTATGTTTCAATAGTTTGTTCGCGTTTATTGCTGAGTACCATGCTATGGATGAATCATAGAGTTTTTAACCATTTGTTGTTGTTTAGTAGCTAGGTCATGTCCAACTTTCTTGAGACTCTATGGACTGTAGCCCACCAGGTTCCTCTGTCCATGGGATTTCCCAGGCAAGAATACTGGAGTGGGTTGCCATTTGCTTTTCCAGGGACTCTTTCCAACCCAGAGATTGCATCCATGTCTCTTGCACTGTAGAATTCTTTACTTGGGAAGTCCCTTTTAACCATTACTCATTAAAATACATTTGACTCTTTTCTTATATTAAGAATAAAGCTGTGAACATTTGTATATAGGTTTTTGTGTGAATATCAAACTTTCATTTCACTAGAATAAATGCCCAGAATTGCTGATGAATTTTATTTTCTTTCACTTAGTTCAATGAATTTTTTATTTCCTTTGAGACGTCTTTGACCCGCGGATTGCTTAGAAGTATTTTTTTCTTGTTGTTTCCAAATATTTGGAGATTTTCTTGTAATCGTTCTGTTACTGATTTCTAGTGTGATTCCACTGTGATCAAAGATCATACTGTGTATAATTTTCACTCTTTTGAATTTGTCAAAGCTTATTATATGGTACAGGAAATGGTGTATCTTGGTGTATACTCTATGTGCACCTGGAAAGAATGTGTAACTTTTGCTGTTCAGTAGAGTATTTTACAAACAATTACATCCTACTGGTTGATAGTGTCATTGACTTCTTTTATATCCTTGCTCATTTTCTCTCTGTTGCCCTATCTTTTGTTGAGAAAGGGATACTGAAGTCTCCAACTAGGAGTCCACATGACTGAGCGACTTCACTTTCGCTTTTCACTTTGATGCATTGGAGAAGGAAATGGCAACCCACTCCAGTGTTCTTGCCTGGAGAATCCCAGGGACGGGGGAGCCTGGTGGGCTGCCGTCTATGGGGTCACTCAGAGTCGGACACGACTGAAGTGACTTAGCAGCAACTATAACTGTGGATTTATCTATTTCTCCTTTTAGTTCTAGTAATTTTTGCTCCATTTGCAGCTCTGTTTTCTGGTGAATACACATTTAGTAGTTTTAGGTCTTCTTAGTGGACTGACACTTTAATCATTATATAACTTTCTCTGTCTCTGGTTATTTCCTTTGTTCTGAAGTCCACTTTATCTGATATTAATATAACCACTTCTACTTCCCATTGATTATTATTTGATATCTTTTTCTATCCTGTTACTTTTAACTTGCCTATATTGTTCAAGGTACTTATTTTCGAAGTGGGTTTCTTCTAGACAATTTATATTTGGGTGTTTTTAAATCCAATCACTAGTCTCTATCCTCTAATTAGTATATTTTTAGCATTTATATTTAATGTAATTATCGACATAGTAGACCTTAAGTCTATCATTTTATTTTTTGCTTTCAGTTTGTTGTCTGTTTTTCATTTCTATTTTCTTTTTCTTAGTTTCCTATGGGGTTTCTTGCCTATTTTTCAGAATTCAATTTTTATTTACCTCTAGTTTTTCAAGTATATATTTATAGTTTTTAGTGATTGTTCTATTACATTATATATGTTTAATTTATCAAAGTCTACTGATGTTGTCATTTTATCAGTTTAAGTGCAGAAAACCTACCTACCTTTATGTCTATTTACCTCTTCCTGTTTATAACTGTTACTGTTTATAATATAACTGTTACCTATTTTCTACATATATTTATAATTATATCTGAGAGGTTTATAATTTTTGCTTCTAGAGTCAAACATAATTTAGAAAACTCAAGAGGGAAAGGAAAACTTATTGTATTTATCCACATTTTTGCTTACTGTAATCTTTTCTTGTTCTTAATGTTCTGAGTTTCCTTATTTTGTTTCCATTTTGTTTAAAGAACTTCATTTAGTTATTTGCTATGGTCTGAATATTTGTGTCCCCCTAGAATTCATATACTGAAATGCTAGTGCCCCTGATGGTGTTGGGAGATGAGGCCTTGGAGAGGTGATTAGGCCACGAGAGTGGGGTCTTCATGAATGATAGTAACATCTTTATAAAAGAAGCCCAAGAGAGCTACCATGTTTCTTCCACTACATGAAAACAAAGTGAGAAGTAGGCAGTCTGCAACTCAGAAGAATGACTTCAAGTGAACCAACTATGCTGGTACCCATATCTCACACTTCCAGCCTCCAGATCTATAAGAAATACATTTTTGCTGTTTATAAGTCACCAGTCTTGGATGTTTTGTGATAATAGCATGAATCAATTCTTTTAGGGTAGGTCTCCAGGAAAAATAATCTCCTACTTTTCCTTCATCTGAAGATGTCTCAAATTCCCCTTTATTTCTAAAGAATATTTTCACTTGGTATCAGATTCTGGGTTGACATTTCTTTTCTTTCAGCATTTTTGTGCCACTTCCTTCTGGTCTTCATGGTTTGTGATGAGAAATCTACTGTCATTCTCATTTTTTTCTCCCTATAGGTAAGTTGTCATTTTTCTCTGGCTGCTTTCAAGATTCTCCCTTTGTCTTTAGTTTTCAGAAGTTTATGATATGACTTGTTGTAGAGTTCTATAGATTTATCTTTTATAGAATACTTTTTGTTTTCTGAATCTGTAGGTTTATATCTCTTGCCAAATTTGGGACATTTTCAGCCATTATTTCTTTGTGTACTTTTCCAACCCCAAATACCTCCTCTCCTTCTGGGACTTCAGTGATACAAATGTTGTATCTTTTGTTCTAGTCACACTGATCCCTAAGGCTTTCTTTACTTTTTTTCCTATTTTTTTTCTCTGTTGTTCTTATTGGGTAATTTCCATTACTCTGTCTCCCAGTTCACTGATTCTTTCCTTTACCCCCTCCATTCTGCTACTGAATCCATCCACTGAACTTTTTATTTGGGGTATTTTTTCAGTTCTGAAGTTTCCATTTGGGTCTTTATAACTTTTATTTCAGTCATGATTTTTTTTTCCTTTGCTAAATAAAATTTTCCATTTGTTTCCAGAAACTTTGTAATTGCTCTTTGAAGCATTTTTATCATGGCCACTTTAAAATCTTTGTTATATAATTTTAATATCTCAATCTTCTCATGCTGGCATCTGGCTTTTTTCCCATTTAGTTTGAGATCTTCTTGTTTCTTGGTATGACAAATGAGTTTTTTATTTGAGCCTGCACATTTTCATATTATATTCTAAGAATCTTGCTCTTATTTAAGCCTTCAATTTTATCTATACTTGTCTGACATTGCTTCAGCAGGGGAAGGAGAGTGCCACCTCATTTACCACTGCCAAGTAGAAATAAGAAGTCAAAGTTTCAGTTGGCCCACAATGAAACTTGAGGAGGGTCACTTAGTTACTATTAGGTGGTGGGAGTTCAGAATCTCCACCTAGTCTCTACTAACTCTGCAGGGGTTGAGGGTTGTTACTGGCTAACAGGGACAAAAGTCCCAGCTCCCTCCTTGGCCTCTCAGATACTACCCTTATATAAGGGTGCACTGGGGTACCTCATTAGAGCTTTGCAAGGGTAAAATCCTGGGCTCTGCACTTGCAATTTGTTGGTATGGGTGAGGCTAGTTTTTTTCTGTGGCATTTGGCTAAAGTAGAGTAGCTATTGTCTAAAAGTTTCTTGTCTTTATAGGTTGCTCCTTTCCTGGTCTTGGCTAGTGAGAAAAATCTTACTGTAGGTTTCTGGTTGTACCTGTTGCATGTTTCTCAGTTAAAAGCATTTTCAGCTCCAAGTCTTGGATATGTGGGGCCAAAAGAAACCCAAAGAATTAGTACCATGTTATTCCTTGGTCCTGAGGTCCCTAGCTGGTCTGCCTTCTTCCCTCCAACTTTTAGTCTTATGTTTATTTTATACTAATGTCCAGGATTTTTAGTTTTACTTAGTAAATGTACAGGGAAAAGTAGATCTATTCTGTCTTCACAAAAACAGAAGTCTTGATATTACAATTTTTATAATTAGCGGAGTGCCTCTTCTTCCAGTAACATCAAGATATATAAGCAAAGTGATTTCTTCAAAGCAAAATCGGGAGAAAATTTATAAGCAATTTTATTATTTTATCCCTAAAGACCTCAAAAAGCCTAATTATTAGGGTTAATTTGTAACATCAGAAAATGTTGTCCCAGTCTTCCAGAATATTTGTTTTATGAATGTTCCAATTTTTCTTCTCTGCATTTAACAGCAGCCCACAGTGGCAAAAGAACTCTGTGTGTTAACAAAAAAAGCATTTCTGATTAAAAAAACAAGTGGAGGAGTTTTATTTCTTTGGGATTTCAGAAAAGTCTTTCAGTATTAGAAATAGAAAATAATAGTTGTTTACTGAACATCTCCTCTGTTTAAGGCATGGAGGACACAAAGACAAAAACATAAAGAAAATGCAAATCACAGAATAAGTAAAATGGAATCAAGTAATATTGATTCAGTGCTATGAGAATACAGAAAAGGCATAAATAATTATGAATAGAAATTTTAGAGAAAGAATTGACAGAAATGGCACATACACTGGATTGAGAAGGATTATTCAATACTTATCACCTACCTACTTTATGTTAGGCTCCTTGATGCAAGATACAGAATTAATAGTATTCTGACAGAGAAATGGATGGCATGAGTCAAAGCATAAGCATTCTTGTAATGGAGACAGTTCAAACTGATATATAAAAATGCTAGGAGTCAAACAGAGCTTATGAACAGAAGTATGAGTGGTACTGTTTGATAAGTCACTAAATAAGGAAAGAATAAATTAATAGTGTCATTAAAATTTACTCACTCTTTTATGTGCCAGGTATGATACTGTTTGATAAGAAACATTTTATTTAATCCTTACATAAAACCTCTGCAGTAATATTATTGTTATTAGCCCCATTTTAGGGATAAGAAAATTGAGGTTTATAAAAAAATAAGCAACATACCTATGATCATACAGTTAGAAAGTAGTAGACCCAGGATTTAACCCATGGCGTCTGAGTAAAGAGACTCTATTTTAGTTACTATACTAGCATAATGTTGTTTAGTTAACAAGTTGTGTTGGCTCTTTTGTGACCCCATGGACTGTAGCCTGTCAGGCTCCTCTGTCCATGGAATTTCCCAGGTAGAAATACTGGAGTGGGTTGCCATTTCCTTCTCCAGGGGATCTTTCCTACACACGGATGGAACCAGCGTCTCCTGCACTGGCTGCTGCTGCTGCTGCTGCTAAGTCGCTTCAGTCGTATTCAACTCCATAGACCCCATAGACGGCAGCCCACCAGGCTCCCCTGTCCCTGGGATTCTCCAGGCAAGAACACTGGAGTGGGTTGCCATTTCCTTCTCCAATGCATGAAAATGAAAAGTGAAAGTGAAGTCGTTCAGTTGTGTCCGACTCTTGCGACCCCATGGACTGCAGCCTACCAGGCTCCACCGTCCATGGGATTTTCCAGGCAAGAGTACTGGAGTGGGTTGCCATTGACTTCTCTGCCTGCATTGGCAGGCAGATTCTTTACTATTGATCCACCAGGGAAGCCCATTCTAGCATATAGCAAATGGTAAATTATGAAATTTAGTAGAGCATTTTAAAATGCTTATCTTAGGGTTTTTCACGCACACGAATATTGTTTTACAGATGTAGATGTCATGCACCTGGGCAAAAAAGTCAGCATCCCCAGAGACATCATGTTGGAAGAATTATCCCATCTCAGTAACCGTGGTGCCAGACTATTTAAGATGCGACAAAGAAGATCTGACAAATATACATTTGAAAATTTCCAGTATGAATCTAAAGCACAAATAAACGTATGTATAACTTGATAATATACTTATCTAAATAAATGGGCAGCATTTCTAAATTTATATGTATTATTAAATTCCCAAACAAGTATTTTACAAATTTTCTTTTCATTGATTCTGTTACACTTTTTTTCATGATAATGAATAATTTAGGTGGATAAACAAATATTATGCCTGATATGAGTATCTTTTGGTTCAGTAGAAACACTGCATGTTTGTAGATTGGGCACTGAAGAACTGGTCTGTTCTGCTAAGAGGAGGGAGAGGGAGTGGAGACTGGTGGAACTAAAAGTTTCCGTATCTTATCACCACTGGTTAAATGTTTGGGATGGAAACAATTCCAAAGCACACAGTGCTCCATAGAGCAAGTAGAAGCATTTTATTCTCTGAAAACATCCTGGCATTGAAAGATGCCTGGGAACTAGACACAGCTGATCTCCTTTCAAAGTATTCATTCCACGTTGTATAGAGAAGTCTGGTACTCACTGACAATAAAATCGATGTGGATACAACTCTTTGGACAAAAGTTCCCATCGACCAAAAGTTAAAACAAACAAACTCATTAAATTATATTTTACATATTGCATGAATACCATATTCTTTTAAATTGTCATTCAGAGAAATTTTAGAGGAAGAAGTTCATAATTGAAAAATGATTAGCTTCAGGAAAATATTTAAAAAATAAAATACCAGTAAGAAGAATCAGAAAGGAAGACGGCACTATAGGAGATGGTGGAGACTACAACAATACGTTTATGTTTTTGTTTTTTTTTAACTAAGAGTTTCTTTCTATAGCTATGAAAAGTTTACTCATGAATTTAAACCTGAAAGCTTTCCAACTACCATCACTAGCAAGCTGTTTTGAATGAACAGCTAAATTCTTTATAGCAAATAGACCAGTTTCACTGATCTTTTATCATAATTACTAAAACACACTACAGAACTAACATTTGCACTCACAAACCCTAAAATTTTACTCATTCTTGAGATTTCTATTTCCCTTGTTATGATCTGCTTAACAATAAATGGTTAGAGAACATCTTAAACAGTTTCTTTTTCACATTAATGAGCATCCTTCAACATTCATAATTGAATCTAGTTATAATTATGAATTCAGTTAGACATCAAATTTTACTCAACCATAGTATTTACACTTAATGAAGGAAGATTTTCACTTGAAGTCATGGATAAATGTAATGCTATGGTATCCTGTAATTAAGCTCAGTATCCTCTTATCAGAAAATGTCTGCAGTGAATACAGTATGAACCTATAATAACCTCTGGCTCATCTGATGGATAATGACAATACAGAGGTAGCTTTGAAGAACAATATGAAATATAGTGTCTTAATGGAAATTCTTTGAAAAGTCATCTACAAGTCTAGACATCTGAATAAATCAAGTTTTCATAGCTAACATTTATATCTCTAAGTATAATGCTTTAATTACAATTCTGAAAGAAGGTATAAGATTTAAAATGTCCATTAGAATACAACATATTCTCTTATCACTAGTATTTCAAATTATTGACAATAATCTTATATACCTATGGTCAAACATTCTGGTCATAGGTAAAATATATAAGAATTTATCTTAATATTTTTCCAGCATTCCTAGAAGATTGAGAACTAAATAGTTCCAAACACTTGTACTGAATTATTTGAACATATACTGAATATACTGAAACAATTAAATGCTAGTAAGTAGCATAAAATAATACACAATAATATTATATGGAATGAAGTCACATGTCACTGAGTTACACAATATACTCTGAAGTTTGATGAAATTTGATGACACATTTGCTTTTATCGAGGCTTTAGACTGCAACCTTGAGCAAGCATTGACAGAAATTTAGAAGATGATATTAGGTTTGGGTCTATTTCCATTCATTTATTTATACTCTCAGCAAAAATTTATTGACTGCCTACTATGTTCTGGAAACTACGCTTGGATTTCAAAGATAAATTAATACAGCCCTTGTCTAGTGATAGAGGGACAAAATAACATTGATAAATAGAAAACAATGATTTACTTAGAATCTATTTCTTGAATCATCTTTATATGATTTATATCAAATTAATGTTATTGACGACATTTTCTGAAATAATATTTTACTGCTTCCCTTGAGCTTTAGATATTGTCAAAATAATTATTTAACTTCCATTTATGCATTTCTTATAATTTCAGGACATCATTAGATGAAAATATAAGCAACTCTTTGGTAATCAATGCATCTAGTTAAATATTAAGTATAATTAAAAAAAATAAGCACAGCTTATTCTCTTGCTGAGAAACTAGTAAATTCAAGCCACACAAACCTTCTTATGATACAAATAACAACAGAAAATATGCATTTTTAAAATAGAATGAAGATACATTGCTTGCTACACATGCCAATTTCAAAGTCCTAGTTCATGAACTGATAACTTCTTACACATACACATACAAAAAGGGATGAAGAAAATAAGCATACAAGAGAAAATAAAAGAATGATTCATCATAATTAAAATTCCTTTCTATAACTACCACAAAAGGATATTATTCAAAACAATCCATGGACTTCCCTGGTGGCACAGTGGAAGAATCTGCCTGCCAAGGCAGAAGACATGGGTTCAATCCTTGGTCTGGGAAGATTCCACATCCTGTGGAGCAACTAAGCTTGCGAGCAGCAACTACTAAGCCTGTGTGCTGAACTACTGAAGGCCACATGCCTAGTGCCTGTGCTCTGCAACAAGAGAAGCCGCTGCAGTGAGAAGCCCACACAGGGCAGTAAACAGTAGCCACCCCCCTCCCCAGACCTGCCCTACCACTTGCTACCACTGGAGAAAGCCCACGCAAAAGCAACGAAGAGCAGTCAAAAAAAAAAGAATCTGCCTTCCAATGCAGGAGACTAGGGTTCAATCCCTGGTCAAGGAACTAAGAAAAAAAAGTCCACAGTTCACAGTTAAAACTACATATGTTTGCAGTAACTAAGCACTTTTAAAATTCCTTGGAGGCACTTCCCTGGTGGCACAGGGGTTAAGACTTCACCTTCCAATGCAAGGGGCATGGGTTAGAACTCTGGTCGGTGAGCTAAGATCCCACATGCTTCACGGCCAAAGAACCAGAACATAAACAACAGAAGCAATATCGTAACAAATTCAATAAAGACTTAAAAAAATCTTTAGAAAACTTATATAATATTGGAAAAAAGATGTAACTAAATACAGTGAGGTTCAAAATATATATATATATAGTTCAAAAAATAACGTTATAAAAATCACTTAAGGCTATCATAACTAAAATAAGTCACTACCCAACTATTATAAGGCTTTGCTTGTATACTTAACAATGACAAACAGAGGTACTGAGTGTCTCCTGATAATTAATGACTAGCTAGAAAAAGTTGATTTTCCTGTCTATAGAGAAGGTTAGTATCACAATTTTTAAATTAATGTAGGTAGAATGATTTATAAGTTTAGGTGAAACTCGTTTCATGGACAGTAACTTAGAAAAAGTAATTTTAATGCATGGTACAATTAAACTTTCTATATGTATCTCAACTGGCTTTTATTTATAATTAAACTTAGCAAGACTTTTTTTCCTTAAGAAGTGGTGAAGGTTCAGAAGTGAAAAAAGTTATTAATCAAGTCATTAAATCGAATGCTTAAGATAATAACTAAATTCAAAACACTAAAAACTGATATATTTGAGTACAGCACTAGTCATCTTTAGAAATTGTTTCTTTTGCCTGTTTAATAAAATGCAAACTCTTATGGCCAGTAATCAAGACCCATACTCACCTAGTTAATGTTACCTTGCATGCCTTCTTTCATGTCCCCACGTCAGCTTACAACTATTAACATTGGCCTGCTCATTTCCACAGCAACTTTACCAGGGTGCTGCCTAGAATAAGGTGAATGTAAAAGAGAGAATGTAAGGAGAGTGGCTGTGGGTGGATGAAGGCTGAAAATGGGATAAACTATTTTTTTCATAATTTTGTCAGGTGAGGCCTTAATTTATGATCTTTAGTTATTATAAGCATTTGGACTGTAGTATGAAATATTCACATTTCTATAAAGTTAAATAATTATTAAATTGCAAAAGTGTAATTTACCTTATCATTTTATAAATAAATACAGAAATAAAAAATATGTTTGGCTTATTTCACACAGGAAAAACTCAAAATTGATGTTTATTTGCTATGGCCTTCAGTAAATTTTTCTTTATAAAGTTAAAAGATGATTTGACCTTATGCACTTAAATAGATCGGCTTCTTTTAAAACATATGTATCTCTCATGTATAATTAAAATAATATTTTATTATAGAGGTAAATCCTAGCTATACATCTGAGGATATAACCTATTACAATGTCTGTTCTTCTCTGTTAAAAATCAATTGACTGTTTTTAAAGTGCTATATTGCCATAAAATAAATCCTAAATTATAACAGTAAAGCAAATTCACCTAAAACTTTAGACAAACGATCTTTTAAATATTTTATTTTTTAGAAACCCCAATTCTTCCTTCTACAAGTTTATGCAGCTTAAAATGAAAATACTTTTTGTTATACATGACTGATGTCCAAATTTTAGATTTAACTTTAAAACAAGTCATATTAAAGAATATAATTAAATCCCAACTATAAGCAAACTAATAATGTAACAATGACTAAGTTGTGTATTTGGCGTAGTATGCTATATGATAGTAAATCAGTAAAGACTTAAAAACTAAACAGATTTATCTTATGGATATGTTGTGACTAGTAAATTAGATAATTGATATAAAGCCCTGGACACAGTGCCTGGCACACAGTAAGGCTTAATTAATTATTATTAAGTAGATTGTCATCATAAAACAGAGTTTAGATTGATATCAGTAAATTTTCTCATTCAATTACTCAACTCGGTACCTTATAAATTATTGAGACAGTATGTAACAATGAATTGGCATTGTATTTAAATTCCAAGTATACAAATGGAGTCTTGCACATATGATATGTCCTGTTAGTGTACATTTTTGAGTTTTCAGTTGAGTTTACTTTTGATCAAATACAGTACAATATTGCCATGCAGAATGAGAAACTGGATGGAATCAACTTGGAGAGCGGTTCACAGCAAGCAGCATTTACTCCTCCTAACACCCCGGATCCACGAAGTCCCCCAATCCAGAAAGCATTGCACCAGGTAATTAACCCCTTACAGACAGAGTAATAAGACTGCAATGCACATAAGCATATGACTCAAGCCACTTGGGTCCTTTAGCAAATGGGGCCTGAATGACACAGCTTTTCAACATATACCTACTTTGTAGATAAGTTCAGGACAAATGCAAAGATTAGACCTAGAAGAGTTCAGTAACACATTTACAGGTGTCTTATGTTCTTTCAGATGGCCCAAGCTTTTGTTGGCAGTTGCTCATTATATTAAAAATTAAGTTTTTTTATAATTATATTGAAATCCTATTTGTACAGAACTGTGTCATTTATGAAATACTATTATATATATTTATCTTCTTTAATTTATTAATAATTATGAGTTATTATTATAATCCTCATTTTACAAATTAAGAACTTGAGGTTGTGAATAGCTAGAAGCCAACACTAACTGATCAAGCATTAAATCCAGCTCTGATACCAAATTCACAGATGTCTCATGTGAGTGACCTTGTGGAGATTACTTTTGTTATTTTCTGCTCTCTTACAGGGCTTTAAATGCAATCCTCTAATATTGTATATTTGTTTATTATCTTAAAAAATAAGTAAAGTGAAAGTGAAAGTTGCTCAATTGTGTCCAACTCTTTGAGACCCCATGGAATATACATACAGTCCATGGAATTCTCCAGGCCAGAATCCTGGAGTATGTAGCCTTTTCCTTCTCCAGGGGATCTTTCCAATCCAGGGATCAAACTGGGGTCTCCTACATTGCAGGTGGATTCTTTACCAACTGAGCTATGAGGGAAGTCCAAAAAATAAGTAAATGTTTATTCAAACCAGTACATGCTATTTGAAATATTGTTAGATTTTAAAATATTAAATCAGAAAATTTATCTGCTCTACTTAGACAATATCTTTCCAAAATAACTTAAAGCAAATACCTTTAAGTTTTTCCTCAGGAGTAATGTATACAAAAGAGTTATAAAATTTTCAACTACTTTTATACTGAAATTAGCAATGCCTGTGTCATATTTTTGTAAATAGTGAATTTAACAAGAGTACTTCTGAGGAAGCTTCTCAAATAGCATAGTGTTTTTGAAAATATATAAGTAAAATAACTGTATAATATTAAATCTTATTTAAAAGTAAGTTGAATGTCAGTCACTGATGAGCTTAGATTAGGACATTCTTATAGAACACAATGAGAAAAGGTATTGATAGACAAAGTAATATTGAATGAAACCAAATACACAATTAGAATACATAGAATTCTGAACTAAAGCATTGTAATAAAATTCTCAAATAGCTTTCATATAGCTTTTTTATGACAGAAGAGCAGGCAACAGGTTCTACACATACAACATTAATCTCATGTGGCAAAAACAAACTTTAGAATCTGATGGGTCTGGGTTCAACCTGTGATCTCCTTTTTTTTTTTTGGTTGAACAGATTTTCTTTTAATATGACTGCATACACGGACAACTAAGAATAGGAAAAAAATTATTTTTTTTGTTGAATCAAAATTATGGTTGAACCAAATTAATGGTTCAACACATTACAGCTGTTACTAAAGATGGTATGCTGGGATTTTAAGAAAACAGTCCAATAAATGAACCATCCCTGAATCTAAATTCAGCAAGCCCTCTTTTAATAAAAACATACTACAGTGGCAGAAGTTTACCCTTTTCTTCAATACTCCATAATAAAAACATGTGTTCCCTCAGTGTTCTCTCTCCTTTAGTATGTAGTTACTAGTAGTCTCTCAAATGGTAAAATTAATTGAATTTATATTATCAAATGAAAGTGAAAGTTTGTACAGCCAAGCTCAGAAGCAAAAGTGAAGAAGGATGAAAGGGAAAAGCTGATGGATGCCGTGCAGAACAAGGACTTTCACAGAGGTGTCCTGAGTGCCAAACACAGTCAACATCCCATCACTTTTTCATTGCTCGTAATGAGCAAAATCAAATTCTTCTTACTTTTATTTAAAGAAATAATAAATCTTTATCCTGTCCCCCCATAATTTGTGATCAGGTAAGGCAAAAGTAAGTTCCATCGCCACTGTGGACAGCAACAATAAAGCTGCTGGATCCTTTCATCCATGCCCACTTTACTACTGTGATGAGAAGGAAAATAAATATCTTTGAGTCTGTTTCTTCAGTCTGTAAAATAAAATAAATCTCACTGCACATGGTTGCTGTGAAAATTAAATGTGAGAATGTGAGTATAGTCCCTAATATACAATAAAATACTGAGTTAAAATTTATCCTTTCCTTACCCATCTTTATATACCTAATACATAATAGGTCCCCTGGTGGCTCAGACGGTAAAGCATCTGTCTATCAACGCGGGAGACCTGGGTTCGATTCCTAGGTCGGGAAGATTCCATGGAGAAGGAAATGGCAACCCACTCCAGTACTCTTGCCTAGAAAATCCTATGGACGGAGGAGCCTGGTGCAGGCTTACTGTCCATGGGGTCACAAAGAGTCAGACACAACTGAGTGATTCTAATATATAATAGACTATATATATGTTCTTTTAGCTCCAACCACTATATTGTAACCTCCTGCTATCTAATGTGTGGAATGGTAAGGTTTTTTAATAGGAAGAGAAGACATAGAAAAGTTTATGTTGATTCAATGTGGTACTTCCATTACTAAGTTAAAAGTTTTCTTATGAATCAATAACCATCAATTATTATGAATCAATGGTGTGATCACTTACCTAAAGCCAGGCATCCTGGAGTGTGAAATCAAGTGGGCATTAGGAAGCATCACTACAAACAAAACTACTAGAGGTGATGGAATTCCAGCTGACCTATTTCAAATTCTAAAAGATGAAGCTGTTAGGTGCTGCACTCAGTATGCCAGCAAATTTGGAAAACTCAGCAGTGGCTACAGGGCTGGAAAAGGTCAGTTTTTGCTCCATTACCCAAAAAAGGTAATTCCAAAGAATGTTCAAACTCCTGCACAAATGCTTTCATTTCACATGCTAGCAAAGAAATGCTCAAAATTCTTCAAGCTGGGCTTCAACAGTACATGAACCAAGAACTTTCATATGGTCAAGTTGGATTTAGAAAAGGCAGAGGAACCAGAGATCAAATTGGCAACATTTGCTGGATCATAGAAAAGACAATTTCAAAAATACATCTACTTCTGCTCCATTGACTACTCTAAAGCCTTTGTGTGGATCATAACAAACTGTGGAAGATTCTTAAGGAGATGGGCATACCATATCCCCTTACCTGCCTCCTGAGAAATCTGTATGCTGGTCAAGAAGCAATAGTTAGAACCAGACATGGAACAACAGACTGGTTCAAAATTGAGAAAGGAGTACATCAAAGCTGTATACTGTCACTCTGCCTATTAAACTTATATGCAGAGTACATCATGTTCATGTGAAATGCCCGGCTGGATGAAGCACAAGCTGGAATCAAGATTACCAGGAGAAATATCAATAACCTCCAATATGCAGATGCCATCATCCTTATGGCAAAAAGTAAAGAGGAACTAAAGAGCATCCTGGTGAAGGTGAAAGAGGAAAGTGAAAAAGCTGGCTTAAAACTTAACATTAAAAAACTAAGATCATGGCATCCAGGCCCATCACTTCATGGCAAATAGATGGGGAAACAGTGGAAGATTTTATTTTCTTGTGCTCTGAAATCACTGCATATGGTGACTGCAGCCATGAAATTAAAAGACGCTTGCTCCTTCCTTGAAAGAGAAGTTATGACCAACCTAGACAGCATATTGAAAAGCAGAGACATTACTTTGCTGACAAAGGTACATCTAGTCAAAGCTATGGCTTTTTCAGTAGTCATGTATGGATGTGAGAGTTGGACCATAAAGAAGGCTGGGAGCTGAAGAACTGATGCTTTTGAACCGTTTTGTTGAAGAAGACTCTTGAGAGTCCCTTGGACAGCAAGGAGATCAAATCAGTCAATCCTCAAGGAAAATCAGCCCTGAATATTCATTGGAAGGGCTGATGCTGAAGCTGAATCTCCAATACTTTGGCCACCTGATGTGAAGGGATGCTGGGAAAGATTGAAGGCAGGAAGAGAAGGGGATAACAGAGGATGAGATGGTTGGATGGCATCACCAACTTGATGGACATAAATATGAGCAAGCTCCAGGAGTTGGTGATGGACAGGGAAGCCTGGCGTGCTGCAGTCCCTGGGGTCACAAAGAGTTGGACATGACTGAGCAACTAAACTGATTATAAACTATGAAATTTCAAAAAGAATAAGAAAGTTCTACCCTCAAGGAACTCATAGACAGGGACACAGGACAAATGTCCATGCTATATTTGTAGTCTCATTTTCTCTCTGCCATACAAACTTCAATATCATATGTATATTTTATTTACTATCAGGAACAATCTATATATATTTATACACAAACACATACATATATTCAAATATATATAGGGAGAGATAAATTTTCAAGTATAAATTCATATAGCTACTTAAAGTTTAAATATTCAATTATTAAATATTAGGGCATGTCTGTAATATAGACTAAGAAAAGGGAGAGTTTCCAGGTTATCAGATGGCTTGCAATGAAGAGTAATGGGTCCTTCCTTCTTGGTTGATGAGTTGAAAAGTACAACAAATTCAGAGTATAAACTATAGCTTATCTGAATTTATCAAAGGTTACTATGAAAGCCCAGGCAAGAAATGTATACAGGGCCTGAACCAGGTATGGAAATGAGAAGGAAAGAGAGAATTTGCTTGAACAGTTACTTCCCAGTGTTCTGTTTGCAAATCACTTGCATTAAATGTGTAAGCCATATCTGAGACCTCCTGTCTCTGGAAGGAAGAATCCATTATCAACATTTTAAGTAGGTGCCCATGGTGAGTCAGAAACTGCAAAGTTGAGAAGCTTATTTAAGAAATCCTTAAGTATAGCTGGTAATACTTAGTGATTCACTGTGGGAATGAAATTGTTCAGGACAGTGCTTCTGTCTTAGACATCTAAGAATAGTGATAACATTTGCTAAGATGATCAATATACAGAAAGAAGCAGAATGTGTCAGAAAATGGCTGCATGTAGGTCTAGACAGATTATAAAGGATGTAAGGGGAATAGTAATTTGGATGAATGTAATAGGTGGCTGAATAGAAGGGCATCAAGATAAAAAAACAAACCTTGGAATCATCAATATGTAGGCCACAATTAAAGCCAAATATATAAATTAAACTTCCTAAGCAGAGTAAAGCAGCCTACTGAAGAGACTGCCATTTGATACTGGAGACAATCAGAAGAAAATTAAATTACTACAAACAAATAGCTGCCTATCGGTGGAATTATCAAGAGTTTTTGAGAAAGAGAAACTAATTTTTAGTGTATAGAAAGGCCAGGCATGGTTTAACATAATAAAAGAGAAAACATTTTAGAGAAGGAAAAGAGCATCACAGAAACCTAAAAGTAGGAGTGACTGCATAGCAGAGGTTCTGATATGATAGAAGAGAGAACTATGTAAAAGAGATTAACTAGGCAGTAAGGTAGTGTAGCTGGAAAGTAGACAGCTCTGCCTTTGAAGACCTGAAGAATGTCACTCAATGTATGTGAAAATGGTTTCACAGTTATGCCAAGAATTGTGTGATGTTTAAACGATACTTTCAGAAAACTTCCAGCTCATGTGAGAAGAATAAATTGAGGAGATAAGCCTGGAAGCAGAAAAGTTAGGTTAGAAATCCTTAGGAACGAAGTAAACAAAGGATAGGCAAATCAAGGAATAAGAAGGGCCTGACGAAGACAGTGGACACAAGCTACTTCACCATTTTGAAGCTTGAACATCTGACAGGCCACTCAGCAATTTCAGGCTTCCCTGATGGCTCAGAAGGTGAAGAGTCCATCTGCAATGTGGGAGATCTGGGTTCGATCCCTGGGTTGGGAAGATTCCTCTGGAGAAGGGAAGGGCTACCCACTCCAGTATTCTTGAAACTTCCTGACAGTCTAGTGGTTAAGACTCCGCACTTCCAAAGCAGAAGGCGCTGGCTCGATCCCTGGTTGGGGACTAAGATCCCACACGCAAGGACAAAAAATAAAAAAAAAAAATTGGGCTTCCCAGGTGGTACTAGTGGTAAAAACAAAACAAAACAAAACAAAACAAAAAAACTGCCTGCCAGTGCAGAGGCATAAGAGTTGTGGGTTTGATCCCTGGGTCACGAGATGCCCTGGAGGAAGGCGTGGCAACCCATTCTAGTATTCTTACCTAAAGAATTCCATGGACAGAGGAGTCTGGAGGGCTGAGGTCCAAAGAGTCAGACACGACTTGAAGCAACTTAGCCGCATGTAAGCACGCAGCAATTTTAGGCAGTCAACACCTGAACATTACCTATAAAGAATCAGCTCCCAGGGGAGGGAGATTTGTCTTTATTGGTATTTCTGCAGAACCTAGTTTCTAAATTAATGCAGTAACTGTGGTATATAAGGCCTAGTATAAATTAATGTAAGGTGCACAATTAATAGTACCACTGAACAAATATATACTATGATAGTCAAGGAAGAAACTAACTGTATAATTTGGTAAAATGAAACACTAACTGGTTTCTTTTGAAAATTCCATAAATTTAAAGGGATTTAAAAATGTCTAATGCTGTCAGACTACTCTTTTCTGAGAGATCATAAAAAGAATGTTGCTGCTGCTGCTAAGTCGCGTCAGTCATGTCCGACTCTGTGTGACCCCTATAGACGGAAGCCCACCACTCCTCTGTCCCTGGAATTCTCCAGGCAAGAACACTGGAGTGGGTTGCCATTTCCTTCTCCAACGCATGAAAGTAGAAAGTGAAAAGTGAAAGTGAAGTCACTCAGTTGTGTCCGACTCTTAGCGACCCCGTGGACTGCAGCCTACAAGGCTCCTCCATCCATGGGATTTCCTAGGCAAGAGTATTGGAGTGGGGTGCCATTGCCCTCTCCAAAAAGAAGGTATTCTTCATAAATTTACCCCTGCATGAAAAATTAAACATGGTAAAATGCTAGGTGGAATTTAGTAACTCTCAGGTACTCTGTGTTTACTTATTCTTGCAATATTTTTCCAAAGGATATTCTGGACCACTGAAGGAAATTCCTCCTGAAAGATTCAACACCACAGCTGTCCCTAAGTACTACCAGTCGCCCTGGGAACAGGCCATTAGCAATGATCCGGAGCTTTTAGAAGCTTTATACCCAAAATTTTTCAAGCCTGAAGGAAAGGCAGAATTGCCTGATTACAGGAGCTTTAACAGGTAATTCAATTACCCTGGATGACACTTCAGCATGCAATACAAAGGCTGTTATATCACAGTATGGAGAACTGAATCCCCTGGTAGGGAAAAAAAACCCCGAAAAACTACAAGAAATATATAGTATCTCTGCCTAGGCAAAGACTCATTTTGCAGTATTACTAATATGGTACATTTTTAGTATAAAAATGAAGGCTATGAATCACAAACTATCACTGTTATAATATCATCTCCAACATTTTAAAAAGCAATTTTAATATTGATTTCTAATGTGAAGGTTGATATTAGCTTATGTGTTGCTCCAAACAATCTTGTTAGTCACTACATAGATGACAAACTGTAAAAATCATTTAAGTCAGATCTGTGTTCAAAGAAATTATATTATGGGAATTACAGAGATGCACAGTTATTTTTTAGTAAAATATTCCAAATCTTTCAGTGGAATTTTTGCTTTTCTGAATAAAACTTGAAATTATTTTCAGAGATCTTAAAAATCTTACAAATAGTCTCACACTTTGAATGCTTAACATTTCTGTTAAAAAGTTTACTTTGTGTCCGAAGGCAATAAAAATTTAAACAAACAGGGTACAGTCTCAAATGGTGCCAAAGAAAAGAAAATTCTGCTTTTGAAACAACAGTCTTTCACTGGATAAGTGGTAGGAGGTAGGAGATGGGTGATGAAATGGATGGGAATGTTTTCATTTACAGAACAAAGTGACCCAAAAATTAAAAGAGGGAAAAACAAAACATACTGAATGAAAAGCTAAAAGCTAGTGCACTAAATACCAAACTCAAATATTGGATTTCAGTGGCAGAAGAACATTTCTTTCTTCATTTAATTCAGAAAAAATAAATATAAGAATAAAAGTGATTTTTGGAATTAATAAATACAAGGTTGCTGCTGCTAAGTCCCTTCAGTCATGTCCAACTCTGTGCGACCCCATAGACGGAAGCCCACCACTCCTCTGTCCCTGGGATTCTCCAGGCAAGAACACTGGAGTGGGTTGCCATTTCCTTCTCCAGTGCATGAAACTGAAAAATGAAAGTGAAGTCATTCAGTCGTGTCTGACTCTTAGCGACCCCATGGACTGCAGCCTACCAGGTTCCTCCATCCATGGGATTTTCCAGGCAAGAGTACTGGAGTGGGGTGCCACTGCCTTCTCCAAATACAAGGTTAACTGACCAGATTCACCCTAAATCTGATAATATTCAACTCCAGCCTCTTGTATCCAATGGATAACAATATATTCATACTCCCTTGGATGTGTGGCTTGTGCAATTGCAGGGGGCCCCACGATTAAAAAGGCCATAGCTGATTTAAATTTTTGCTTTAATGTCTGAAATTCCTAACAAGCTTTAAACAAAGTGTCCTGAGTTTTCATTTTGCACTGTGCCCTACAAAAGTGTTTAGATCAGATTCCAGGCTCTAAATTTTACCTTAAGTTCCTCTGTATTCAGGAAAATATTCCTTAAAGTAACTATCTTAGTCCATGATGTGTTCCCCCGTGCCCCGTTTATATTTCTCTCTTGTGATTTCATTGAAATTAAGACCTACTCCAATCTTTCCATCTTTGAATTCATAGCATATAGCAGAGTGTCTAGATATAATCGGGCTTCCCAGGTAGCACCAGTGATAAAGAACCTGCTTGTCAGTGCAGAAGACAGGATATGCGGGTTTGATCCCTGGGTCAGGAAGATCCCTTGGAGGAGGAAATGGCAACCCACTCCAGTATTCGTGCTTGGAGAATCCCATGGACAGAGGAACCTGGTGGGCTATAGTCCACAGTGTCGCAAAGAGTCGGACACGACTGAAGCAACTGAGCACACACACATGCAATTTTTTATATGAGTAAATGAATGAACCAACAAATGAACTAATTATAGGTTTATAATGGTAAACTTCCAAAATGACAGAACATTGTCTTGGACATCTTGAACATACAAGAATATGAAGTTTTACTTTGCAGTGAGTCAAATTTGACTCTTAATGACTCTTCAATCCACTAAATCAAATGACAAAATGTGGGACATTAAATCACTCACTTATATCACAGATGTGAGTCCTCAGTATACTGCTCTACTTAGAAACAATCTCAGAAGGCCCAATGCTCCTTAAGAATTATGTCCAAGGGGTACAATAAATGGTAGTATAGAATAGCAGGCTTCAGTGAGTCTGAATACCTGGGTTAAAATTCTGATTCCATATCTTATTAGGTGGGTGACATTGGGTAAGTCATTTAACTATTTGTGTTTCAGCTTCATCTATTAAAAGGGGATAGAAAAATAATCAACTCAAATAGTTGTTTTGAGAATTTAATGAGACAATCATGTAAAGCCTTGGTACTCAAAGTGTGGTGAGAGCAGTTGTGCTGGCATCACCTGGGAACTGGTTAGAAATGAAGAATCTCAGGACACATACTAGATTGACTGAACTAGCATCTGTAGCTTAACAAGATCACAAGGTGATTTCCATACAGAGCAGGTACACAGCACTCTGTTGATAAATATTTGCTTTCATTATTACTATGCCTTCTGAAGTTTAATGATCACAAAGAACCTGACTGATCATTTAAATTCTTAAAGTTCTTTTCCTAACCAATCTCTCTCACCCCCAGAGTAATGGTTTTAGGCCCTGGACATGAAAGACTATACTGATATGATTGCTGAAATCCTGCATTAGACTGAGGTTACTGCATTACTCACTGATCTGTTGTTATCCACATTTTCCACATTGATTTGGGGAAATATTGTAAGAGGCCAGCCATCTTGAGAAAAGATGCATCAGAAAGTAAAACATACTGTTCTTCAGGAAAAAAAACCAAAAACACTAGAAGACAAGAAAATTATGGGCCAATAAGACATGAGAACTTCTCTGGTAGCTCAAAGAATCTGCCTGCAATGCAGGAGACCCTGGTTCAATCCCCAGCTCAGGAAGATCCCCTGGATAACAGAATAGCTACCCACTCCAGTATTCTTGCCTGGAGAATTCCATGGACAGAGTAGCCTGTCCATGGGATAGAAAACAGCAGACATGACTGAGTGACTGACACTTTCACTTATGGTAAAGAATTTGCCTGAAATGTGGAAGACATGGGTTTGATCCCTAGGTTGGGAAGATCCCCTGGAGGAGGGCATGGCAACCCACTCCAGTATTTTTGGCTGGAGACTCCCCATGGACAGAGGAGCCTGGCATGCTGCAGTCCAAGGGGTTGCAACAAGTCGGACACGACTGAGCAACTAACCCCACACAGCAAGACATGAGATTCTATACTACTACTGCATTGGCCAAAACCTGCATTCTTTCAGGTTTTTCTGGAACATCTTATGGAAACCCTAAAGGAGCGAAATTTTTGGCCAATCCAATATATGACACAGTTACATGTGCTATAGCCATCACTGAGGTCACCTATCTACCCTGTGGACACTGAAGATTTTATCTGGCTGTCAGTCTTTTCCTCAGGACTATTCCTGTCATCACTTTTTGGTGGCTTAAATGATTCACTGAACTCTCAGCCCTTTTAAGTCCTTGACTGTATTGCTTTAAAGGATCTCTCTCTCAATCCCATCTTAGTCACTATTGACTTTGCTTAAAGTTTGCCATTACCAATATCTATGCTATTGCTGCTGCTTAGTCACTTCAAGTCATGTCTGACTCTGTGTGACCTCATGGACTATAGCCCACCAGGCTCCTCTGTCCATGGAATTCTCCAGGCAAGAGTACTGGAGTAGATTGCCAGACCCTCCTCCAGGGGATCTTCCCAACCCAGGGATCAAACCCAGGTCTCCTGCATTGCAGGCAGATTCTTTACCACTGAGCTACCAGGGAAGCCAACCAACATCTGCATCATCTTCAAAATCTAAATTTCAAGCATCTCACTACCACATTTTATCTTTAATTTTTTCATTTATTATTTATTTCCGTCATGCTTCAGGTCCACACATCAAAGCCATCTCATTTTTCAAAGTCCATCTTTCATTTCCTCCTTACTTTACTAGACTCCATAGTCCTTTACTATTATCATCCAGAAATTAAGATATTCAAGAAAGATCACAGGTGACTGAGCTTCAAAGAAAATCAGATCTCTTCTAGGCTTTAAAATGATCTCCACAAAAATAAATAAATAAATAAATGAAATGATCTCCACAATACTGGAGAATTTAGAGTCCTGCCAATTCCTTTGTCCACATGTTTATGAGGATCGTCTAGGCAAAATACATTAAACAGTTACGTATATTGAGCAAGATATAAAGATATATCAGAGAGAATTCCAGTCCTCTTGGCGTGTAGTCTGATAAGAAACTAGGCAGACAGACTATTGAATATAATGCAAGATGGAAAATGAGGTTCAGTTCAATTCAGTTCAGTCGCTCAGTCGTGTCCGACTCTTTGCGACCCCATGAATCGCAGCACGCCAGGCCTCCCTGTTCATCGCCATCTCTCGGAGTTCACTCAGACTCACGTCACAGGGAGGTAAAAATAGAGTTCATGGAAACTTAGGGGAGAAAGAGTTTATTTCTGGCTGTGGGAAATCCGGGAAAGCTTCAAGAATAAAATTAAATATAAAATACTTAAGTATAAACTACTTAAAGAACATACTTAAAACTTAAAGGGGATTTAGAAATGTCAGTAATGACAGTCAGAGCACTCCAGGCAGAGAAAAATGAGTGAGTAAACGTAATGACGTTGGAGAGCACAAGGAGAAGCTGCTGCTGCTGCTAAATCGCTTCAGTCGTGTCCAACTCTGCAACCCCATAGATGACAGCCCATCAGGCTCCTCTGTCCTTGGGGTTCTCCAGGCAAGAACACTGTAGTCGGTTGCCATTTCCTCCTCCAACAAGGCGAAGAGCAAGCAGTATATCAGTTTGACTGGAACAAAGACTAAACCAAAGTGTATAGGGTAAAACTAGCAGGACTGACCTTTCCACTACGATGTCAGTCATTTTTTTCTACACACACAGATACCAAACCTGTTTCTCCTTGCCTTCTACCAACGAGCTACTGAAACTCTAAATGATGGAATAATCCTTGATTTTTACATTTCCCTCACAATTTTCATCCAATCTGTCAGCATATCCTGTTGACCCTACCTGTAGAACATATCCTGATACCACCCACTTCTTCAAGGAAAACACTTGAAATCTAAGCTACCATCATTTCTTACCTGAATTGGTACCATATCTCCTCTTCTTTCATTCTTGTCCACCTATACTTGTTCACACAGTAACAGGTGCCAGATTAATCTTTATTAAAATTTTCTCAAGTTATACCACTCCTGTTTTTGTTGTTCAGTTGCTCAGTTCTATCCAAATTCTTTGCAACTCCATAGACTGCAGCATGCCAGGGTTCCCTGTCTTTCACCATCTCTTGGAGCATGCTCAAACTCATATCCATTAAGTTGGTGATGCCATCCAAGCATCTCGTCTCTTGTTATTCCCTTCTGTTCCTGCCTTCAATCGTTCCCAGCATCAGGGTCTTTTCCCATTAGTCAGTTCTTCGCATCAGGTGGCCAGAGTATTGGAGCTTCAGCTTCAGCATCTGTCCTTCCAATGAATATTCAGGACTGATTTCCTTGAGGATTGACTGATTTGATCTTCTTGCAGTCCAAGAGAATTTGAAGAATCTTCTCCAACACCACATTTCAAAGCATCAGTTCTTTGGCACTCAGCCTTCTTTACGGTCCAACTCTCACATCCATACATGACCACTGAAAAAACCAAAGCTTTAACTAGATGGACCTTTGTTGGCAAAGTAATGTCTCTGCTTTTAAATATGCTGTCCGGGTTGGTCATAACTTTTCTTCCAAGGAGCAAGTGTCTTTTAATTTCATGGCTGCAGTCACTATCTGCAGTGATTTTGGAGCCCAAGAAAATAAAGTCTGTCACTATTTCCACTGCTTCCCCATCTATTTGCCATGAAATGATGGGACCAGATGCCATGATCTTTGTTTTTTGAATGTTGAGTTTTAAGTCAGCATTTTTACTCTCCTCTTTCACCTTCAGCAAGAGGCTCTTTAGTTTCTCTTCGCTTTCTGCCATAAGGCTGTTGTCATCTGCATATCTGAGGTTATTGATATTTATCCAAGCAATCTTGATTTGGGCTGTGCTTCATCCAGCCCAGCATTTCTCATGATGTACTCTGCATAGAAGTTACATAAGCAAGGTGAAAATATACAGCCTTGATATACTCCTTTCCCAATTTGGAACCAGTCTGTTGTTCCATATCCGGTTCTAACTGTTGTTTCTTGACCTGCATACAGGTTTTGCAGGAGGCAGGTCAGGTGGTCTGGTATTCCCATCTTTTGAAGAATCTTCCACAATTTGTTGTGATCCACACAGTCAAAGGTTTTAGCATAGTCAATGAAACAGAATTAGATGTTTTTCTGGGTTTCTCTATTTTTCTATGATCCAGCAAGTGTTGGCAATTTGATCTCTGGTTCCTCTGTCTTTTCTAAATTCAGCTTGAACATCTGGAAGTTCATGGTTCATGTACTATTAAAACCTAGCTTGGAGAATTTTGAGCATTACTTTACTAGCGTGTGAGATGAGCACAATTATGTAGTAGTTTGAACATTCTTTGGCATTGCCTTTGGGAATGGAATGAAAACTGACCTTTTCAGTTTTCAATGGCTTCCCTTCACACTTAGAATGAAATCCATGTCCCTTATTGGACAAAATTCCACACAATCTACCCCTCTGTCCTGTATCCCTTCTACCATCCCCCTCACTTACCTATCTAGCAACACAGGCTTTCTTTCATTTCTGAAAAGGTCAACATTATTTCTGCCTTAGATTCTTTGTATTAGCAACTCTATCTGAAATGCTGAAGTGCTTCTGTTATATTGTCCATGGCTAACTTCTGACCTTCAGATGGCAGTTTAAATGTCACCTCTTCAGAGAAGTCTTTTCTCCCTATCTAGTCATTCAGTTATGCTCTAATGTATCACCCTATTTTAAATTTCTCATAGCTCTTATTACTGAATGTTTGTCTGCATGTTTAGTGTTTTATTTAAAATTTTATTAAAAACTAAAATTATTATTTTTATTGAAGTATAATTAACTTATATGTTTATTTTTTGTCTATCTCTTTTACTAGAAATATAAAACCTTACACTCTGACTACATTGCTCACTGCCATATGTCCAGCATTTAGAAATGTGCCTGGCACTGGGTGAATAATCAATGGCTAAATCAAAGAAAGCTAGACTGCTACATGACATCTTGAATGCAAGATAAGGAAGGTGGACTTTCCGCAGATGAGTAGAAGGATTTTGATGTTTTTGAGGCACAGCTAGAAAAATGCAGAGATATATTTCTTACCCTCAAAGAATTTATAATTCACAGATGACCTAAACCAAATCATATTCTGAAAAATAGAAGCTGACATTATCAAATGCCATATTATTAACAGATGCACTATAAGACTAACATAAAACAATCAATGCTATAGGAATTTGGTTAAGAAAGGGAGTGCGGGCTTGGGGTAGTTAGGAGAAGTTAAAATTTAAAGGCCACAGGATATATACAGGTGGAAAGGAGTCACAGAGGAAACACATTTTTTTTTCCTCCCCCAGAGGAAATAAGCAAGTGTAACATTGTTAGCAAAGGCAGGAAGGCAAAAATGTTTGTGATGACTCAGCGTCCAGGGAACAGAATAGTTCAGTCCAAAACTAAGAGTACATACAAAAGGTCTACACAAATTCATTATCAAATATCTGTTTTATCATAAAGGTATGGTCCTTGAATGGAAACACTTATTTCAGAGGTCAAAAATTGAAACCTACTAAGACTATAACATGACAACATGCCCCATAAGATCATGCATTAAATTGTTTTCTATTTTCTGGCAAATACATTTGAATATTAATTTATTCTTTTTCTTTTCACTCCTCACAGAGTTGCCACTCCATTTGGAGGTTTTGAAAAAGCATCAAAAATGGTTAAATTCAAGGTTCCAGATTTTGACCTACTACTTCTAACAGATCCCAGGTTCATGGCCTTTGCCAATCCTCTTTCTGGCAGACGGTCCTTTAATAGGACTCCAAAGGGATGGATATCTGAGAATATTCCTATAGTTATAACAACTGAACCTACAGAGGATAACACCATACCAGAATCAGAAGACCTATAAAAGAAAGTTGTATGTGTGACAAAAACCTCTGAATATAAATGTTGCTGTATTATTATTCTACTTACTGACAAAGCCACTAACACTCTTCATTAGTAGCAATAATTTAATAGCAATTTAGCAATTTTCCTTTTATGGCATTTAATTTCAATCTCAGATCAAAATCTAATAAACAATTCAAAATCTTATTAAAAAATAACAACAAACTTTTAACTCACTTGTCTTTACTCATAATCTTGTTACCACTTGGTTAAACAATCTGGTCTCCACACTAGGAAAGTCCAGAAAAGTTACTGACAACAAAGGGTTTCATCTTTGTTGCCTTTAATATAAGCTATTCCTGAATAAAGTTTTTAGATGGATCTAGAATCAAGATACAGCACAAAATATTTAGATTAATTCAGAGTTTTATTTAAGGGATGAAAGCTATAGAAGTTGATATACAAGCATTACTGATGGAGAAAAGGGTTGGGTTCTTCTTTTCTGACAAGCTTCCATGATAAAATAACTTGTCTAGATGAAGTCTTTTCACTAGTCTTTCTTAAAATTTAAATTTTTTAGAACTTTGAAACTGCTTTGTATTTTTCAACATGCTTTGAATCATCAGATAATTATTCCAGATGACAGTCTCCAGAGTTCAATTGGGTTATTATTGTTGTCTAGTATTAAATCAACAATATGGAGAGAAAATGACTCAAAGAACGTCATATTATTGTAGTTTTCATGACCAAGGTAAACTTGGAATTCAAGTTCTGCAAATCCTAATGTTGTGTGTTGTTTAGATTCAACTTTATGAATACATTCTTAGAAGAGTAATAACAAGATACATGCTAATAGACATATAAATAAGTATGAATATGAGGGAGAGAGCAAGTGTGTAATTTGAATTAGCAGCTTTCTCTGCTGAATCTTTAAATTCTGCTCAAATCCTTAAGCTCTAGGGGGTACATGCCATAAAACAAAAGCAAGAAATGGAAGAAGACAAGAGCATTTGAATACAGCACATTTCTGTCATAAATATATGAAAATATTAGTATAAAGACTCAAATTAATATAAAGTTATAGGTATATTTTAAAATATGATTGAATATACAACACAGAGTTGGAAAGAAATAAATACCAATTCTTCCCATATCAATTCAGTTAAAAGTTCTGTGGTAGATGTTTATATCAGAGAAGAAATGTCTCATACATGGAAAACTACTTACTAGATTAAATTTAGGAGACTGGAAGAAGGAAAGTGCACAACAGAGTAATGAAAATGCCATGTAGCAACATCGCATCTTTATAAAAGTATGTAATCTTGAACATGCCTGATTTCGTCTGATCTTGGAAGCTAAGCAGGGTTGGGCCTATTTAGTACTTGGATGGGAGACGCCTGGGAATACCGGGTGCTATAGGCTTTATGGGATTCCCTGGTGGCTCAGAGGATAAAGCATCTGCCTACAATGCAGGAAAACCAAGGTCGATCCCTGGGTTGGGAAGATCCCCTGGAGAAGGAAATGGCAACCCACTCCAGGATTCTTGCCTGGAGAATCCCATGGACAGAGGAGCCTGGCGGGCTACAGTCCATGGGGTCTCAGAGTAGGACACAACTGAGTGACTTCACTTTCTTTCTTTCACTTTAATGCTGAAATTGGTGGTTGTGTTACAGGAAGGGGGACCCTTCCCAGGGCCCGAAACTGGGCTCTTGTCTAACACTTGGAAATGAATTGTCCAAGGAGACACATGTGCTGACAAAGCAAGAGATTTTATTGGGAAAGGACACTCGGGTGGAGAGCAGTAGGGTAAAAGAAACCAGGAGAACAGCTCTGCCTCGTGGCTGGCAGCCTCGGGTTTTATGGTGATGGGATTAGTTTCCGGGTGGTCTTTGGCCAATCATTCTAATTCAGTCTTTCCTGGTGGCGTACACCACCCACACTGGCCAGGCACCATAGTAACCATTTGCATGAGTTGTTTTATGAGAAGAGATCCTAATAAGGAATAGGGAACTAATAAGCCACCACCAACTAGAAGAAGAGTTCAGAAAAGGTAGAAAGGAGACACCGCATGTCCATCCACTTCCCCAAATCCCTCTGGCTAGCATCCATGTTAGCTGAGTGATGCGTGTGCCACCAGGAAAGACTCTGAATTAGAATGATTGGCCAGAGACCACCCGGAAACTAATCCCATCACCATAAAACCCTAGACTGTGAGCCACGTGGCAGAACTATTCTCCTGGGTTCCCTTACCCTACTGCTCTCCATCTGGGTGCCCTTTCCCAATAAAATCTCTTGCTTTGTCAGCACATGTGTCTCCTCGGACAATTCATTTCCCAGTGTTAGACAAGAGTCCAGTTTCGGGCCCTGGAAGGGGTCCCCCTTCCTGCAACAGTTGTTTTGATGATCTTTAATCTTGAAAGCAGAGAAATTTTAAAAAAATATGCATATGAAAAATGCAATCTCTAGAAAGGAACAATATCAATATATCTTATTTATACATATTATCATTGTAGGGAATTTGTTTTATTTAAAATATATCTTTAAGATATTTTAGTTTTATGTTTTGGTGTTTACTCATTTCACTTATTTTATTTAATTTTTTTGGCCACACCAAGCGGTCTTGTAGGATCTTAGTTCTCTGACCAGAGACTGAAACTGGGCCCTTGGCAGAGAAAGCACAGATTCCTAACCATTGGACTGCCAGGGAATTCCCTGTTTACCTATTTTAAAATAACAGTGTTAGCATCTGTAATAAACTCTAGATATCAGAGAACCTGCATGCTTTTTTTTTGTTTAATCTTTTAAAAAAGAAAAAGAATTAGTCCTATTCTATTATGTATTTTGATGAAATGGTTTAGTTCTTTATTAGCATTCAAAATGCTATTTTTCATTACACTGAAATTTTATTATGTTATTATAATTATCTCAAAGGAGTTAAATTCTATGCTCAGTGTCACCACTCTGACAGTCACCAAAAGGGGATCAGCAATTAAATATGTTAGCTATAGAACAGTATTCTCCATTTCATAAAGGAAAATTTTAACTTTTTAAAGTATTTGTTTTTTAATTGGTTAGAAAATAATGGAATAACTCTCTGCTCACTATTGTATTTCTTCCTTTCCTGGGAAGTGTCTATTAATTCGAATTCAGCTGTCTTGACACCTTTAGAAATGCCAAATTTCACACTCTGGTTGCTACACAACTAGAATTTGAAAGGAATTTTGAATGGCTTTTTCACTGACCTGAAAAGCAGCTAAATCTTTGTAAGCCTGAAGAAATATGATAGCCTTTTCAGAACAGCAAAAGACTGTGGCATTTTTTCCACCCACATTTGTACATATGGGAAATGAAACAGAAGAGAAAAAAAGGTTAAAAAGTTAAAAGAAAATGAGTAAAAATAACATTTGCTGATGGACTACTAAATGCCAGGCACTATACTCACTACTTAACGGTGTAGTGAGTATTTTGGGAAAAAAAAAGCCTAATAAAGGCTACTTAATGTGTATTTTAAAATATTATTATATTTATTTATTTTGGCTGTACCATACCACACAGATTTGCAGGATTTTAGTTCCCCAACTAGGGACTGAAGCCAGCCCATCACAGTGAAAGCACCTTGTACTAACCACTGGACTGCTAGGGAATTCCCTGTATTTTTAACATCATTTTATTTTTTGTGATTATCCTGTGATAACTGTATTATAAATAATCTCCATTTTGTGTTAGAAAAGTGAGCCGCAGGGAACTAGAGTGACTAGCTTAATACTAGCTCCAAAGTGGAAGAACTTGGTGAGTCTGAATCTAAAACATATGCTCTAAGAACACATAATTCATTACTTCTCCTTCAGAAATAACTTCAACCTTAAAATTATTTTATTACTAGAAAAAATAATAAAAATCTCCATCATATTAATTTTAACTTTGCGAAAATATATCTATAAATTGAGTAATTTTAGAGTCATCCATTAAAGTCATTCAGGTACTCATAATCATAAAAAGCTAAACTTTCAGATTTTCAAACAAGCAATATGAATGCTTAATTATGAATTTTTTTTTGGTTGTGTCCATCTCTTTTTGTAATTCCATGGACTGTTCCATGTAATCTTTTTTCCCCCTCCTGAAAGAAGAGGAAATAGAGGACAGAAATACAAAACACTAATACCCATAAGGCTGAATGAAATCTAGTGTAATAACACACCAAACACATTCATTTAAATGAAAATATTTTCTACTTTTCAAAACTTTAGAAGAATTTGTGTTATACTGTTCAATAGAATTCTGGGTCATAAAATTATATCTATTTTATTTAGCCAATTTCTTGTTGATCAGTTGGTCAGCTGCTTTCTGGATAATATTAGAGCTACATTAACAAGTAGACCAGTGTTCATTCTTGGCTTTTAATTCTTTGCTCCCTTCAATCATTTCTCTATTTCTTAACTCAGTATTTGAAAGGACTTGATAATTTAAAGTAACTAATTATTGGTTATTATAAAATCAAGGTAAATATGGAAAATAATTTTTAGTCAAAATGATCACTTACTACACCCACTGAAAATTTCACATTTTCTAAATAGACTCATTTATAAATGTTTTAGCAGCTTGGAAATGGAGGGAGCCAATTACTTTCACAAAAGCTGATGTGGAGCAAAATGTCCAGTCAGTGAGAGTGAAAAGTACATCCTGAACTTTCCAACTCAGGGCACAGCTGTACCAGCAGACTTATTAATTCTGGAATTTCCTCACTCTGCTGCTTATGCAAGATAAAACTTACATGACATGACTGCAATTTCTCAGTCACAACTGCTTTTTATTAAGCTTAGCTAAGTATTGCTCTGAATGCCCCTTTTCTTATGAAAAATACTTTCGACCTCCACATGCTCTATTCTGTAGGAAGAAGGGCAGTTTACTTTCTATGAAAGGTGGAAGAATGCCAGGTTTTTGCCAAAAGAACAAGCAAGGGGAATCTATTTCAAACTAACTGATCAAAGCACTTCACAAATACACAAAAGAATTTTTAGAAAATTATAATGCTTTAAAAAGTTTAACTTTTCAGAGCTGAGAAAAAGCAAAATTGTAAAATTATATAAGAATTTCAATAGCTGCAGATGATGTATTATTAGATAAAAAAGGTGTGTCCCTATTCAAATTCCTTAAATGAAAGAACTAGATTTCAACTCAGGATACAATCCTCCCCTGCCTTCTCAATGTAATGTGATTTCAACAGGAAGATTTGGTGCATGTGGGCAAAGAGCAGGTGGCGGGGGAGCTATTTCTAAGAGGTTATAGTTCAGATTCAAAATGAATGTGCTTATTATTCTGGATTGTGTAATATTTTGAAACACATTTCAACAACTTAGGCAGTGTGGGAGATGGAGACAGTTCAGGAAACAGAACCGGGAAAAGTCAGAAAGAAAAAAGGTAAATTCTGCTGATTTGGTATAGAAGAATTGGTATAGAAGCTGCAGCACTAGTAAAATAAAAGAACAGGGGGAGAAAGGAATGCCAGAATGAAGTAGGCTGAAAAGAAATAATTGCATTATTCTATGGTTTCTAGAGCTTTCTCCTCACTCCTTCCGAAGTAGTTTCGTTCTATGTAAATCAACTGTCTAATATGAACTGTCACCTAAATAGATACTCTCATTCATTTTCTTTATCATCACTTACTTATAAACTGCATATAAAACAGCAGTTGCATTTAAATGTGCCAGCTTTTTGGTGATTTATCACTAATTAATAATATAATCTCACGCAATTTACTCTGGAATTTTGTCCAACTATTTCTGTTTCACAGGCCACTTCTGCTTAAGACCTTCCCTGACCACCCTTACTTAAGAGAGCACACATATAACCCCTTATTGTGCTTTTGTTTTTCTTTATAACCCTTATTACTTCCTAACATAATGTATTAGTCTAGGTCCTCTGAGAATCAGAAGCCAAGATGCAGTTAAATCTGTAACAATTTTATTAGGAAAATGGGGAGACAGGTCAAAGAAAGGCTGGGAGAGACCCAAGGGACCTCAGGTGGAAGTATATGGATATGTTCTAGACTGCCTGAGAGTCCAGGGAAAATTCAGCAAAGTTGTTGGAAGATCTGCAAGCCAACATCATCTGCAGAAGAGGTCAGTGTTTCTCCGCAACATGTCTGCCTTGGGGTCACTGTCATGGTTACTCACTGGCTGGGAGCACACTGTGAAAGGCAGACTCAGCACGAATGCAGTGACGGAAGTCAGAGTAAGGAGAACTGGGGCCCTTGGTCAACTACGTTGTTTTAAGACCCACAAGTTGTAGCTGCCACACACAATATATTTACTCCTTTATTATTTATCTCACCCACTGGAATGAATGCTCTCCGAGGATAGAGACTGCCTTTTTTATTAGCTGTTGTATCCTCTACGCCTGATACATAGTGAAGAACAATAAAATTTTTTTACATAGATAAATTCCTCTTAATTATGGGGATAATTAGCTATTATTAGTAACAAAAAATTATCAAGACCACACAGTAAGAAAGCAAAGACATTTAGAATGAAGTTAGATTAGGTTACACTGTAACTGCTTTGGGATAAATATATTTGACTCTGATTTAGAGGTAAAATATATTGGAGCAGTGAGTATATTAAACACACGTATAATCAGAGACACTAACACGGCCTATTTTTAGCATAAGCATTAATGCCAACTCTGCTCTCAGACTTAAAATTGCAGTTAGGGTAGACTTTTAGGATCTCGCTAGAACAGTGCGATTTCTTGTGAGCATTCACATACTTTGTAGGTCACTTGAGAATAAAAAAAATCAATATGATGGATATTTCTCTTGATCAGTATACCCTACCTCTTTTACAAACTACATTATACAACCAGAAAGGAGTTCCCAAGGACAGATGGCTACATAATCCTTCATTTTTATAAAAACTAAAATGACTTTTCATTCATACACCCGCTTGGAATATTTCAAATCATGAAGTACATAGCCCCTGAATTCCAATGTTTTGGCACAGTCATCTCTGTAGTATAATGAATAAAAATATTCACCCCAAAGTCCTTTCTCCACATTGCTTCAGGAACTGAGGCATCTCAGTCATAAACAGGGAAAGGAGCTGATTCCTCTACAAGCTGGTGCTAACATAATGGAAAACTTACCTAAATATAATCAACCTGAAATAACTTTTTCTTCTTTTTCCAACTTATCTTGAAAAAGCAGGACTACTTTTCAAGTTTATCTTTAAACTCAGTACCTAATATCTATTTTACCTTACTTCTACCTGTATGAGAAACTAGAGCTAATGAAGAT
Organism: Nanger dama; assembly: GCA_917880005.1. Classification (NCBI taxonomy): domain Eukaryota; kingdom Metazoa; phylum Chordata; class Mammalia; order Artiodactyla; family Bovidae; genus Nanger; species Nanger dama. The sequence continues at coordinate 101,580,096 of CAKJTW010000001.1, forward strand.
TCTAACCAACTTGCCTCAGGCTGCAGGTCTCCTGCAAGGCTGTCTTCTGGGTCAGCTGAGTACTCTAGGCTCGGCTGCTATTTCAGAACATAAAGTCAAATGCAAACACGGACCACATTTATTCAAGAAACATTCTTTACTTCTGATACATAGAAAGGAATGTGGATATAATTTATGATTATTACAATAAATTTCCTCAAAAACTCATCAAAGTCTATTAAAGAGACATTAAACTTAAAATACTATAGACGAGGTGCATGGCACCCCTAAAATCAATATGTTGAAATCCTAACTCCCATATGATTAGTATTAGGAGGTGGAGACTTTGGGAGGTAATTAAATGATAGCATGTAGTGCTCATGAATGGGATTAGTATCTCATAAAAGAGACTCCACAAAGCTCTCTTGCCCCTTTCCTCATGTGAGTACAGAGAGAAAATGGCCAAATACAAATCAGGAAGTAGATTCATACCAGACACCAATCTGTCAGCACCTTGCCCTTGGACTTCCCAGATTCTAGAACCATGGGAAATAAATTTCTGTTGTCTATAAGGCACTTAATCTATGTTATTGTAGCCTGAACAGACTAAGATGCATAGCAACACAGAAAAATAATGTTTTCAGATGCATTTATATATAATATTAATTATGGCTAATGATCATAATTATCAGAATGTATTAGACTATGCCGCTTGTACAAAGTCATACATTGATGTTTATTTAAGTGTCCTCTTATTAATCCAAAAGGATATTAATATTTTAGATATTAATATATAATTAGAATAATGAAAACAGTTACTCTTTTACCAAATACAAGCCACTAGTATTGTTACTAGCATAACACTAACTCTCTTTGGTTTAAATAAACAATCATTTACTTAGAACCACAGCACTTTAGAATTAGCCTCTATCTTGAAATATTTTATATCAATTCCTTCATTTAAGGAATAGAAACTTAGATCAGAGAAGAAACTGTCGTTGTCTCACACTGCATGTCTAAAATTAGAACCCAGGGGCTCTGCTTCTGATCTTTTAATGACATTCCTCCCACTATCTTATTCCATCTCCTGTCTCAGTGGAGAACACAATCATCCAGAACATGGGCACAATCAACACACCTTCTGTGACATAACATACTGTACATGATTTTACATTTATCTGTATCTACATAAATATAGGCTTATATAATTTGTATACCTTATTTATTGGCCACAAAGAAATAAAACTGTGAGTCAGGATAATGTCAGTAAAATGTAGAAACAGAGAATAAAGTTTTTTTAAAAGAACAGTGTTAAAAAATTTTACTTTAAACAGTAAAAAATGTTAATATAACATGATTGAAACATAATGAATATTCTTCCTAACCAGAAGGGAGTAAAATTCCATACTCTTAAGGAAACAGTAAATGTTGCTCCTTCCACTAAAAACCTCTTGGTCCATGTCTTTCAAATTATAGTTGTGTTCTGTTAGGTGAAGTAAAAATTAACATAGATTAGAAGCTTTTCAAATGAAATAGAACAGAATAAAACAAAATATCAGAGCATACCACTAGAAACAGCATTATTTCAGGAAACTTTTTTTTAATATGTGTTCTTGTAAACTGGATTATAGTGTAAAATATACTGCTTATCCTAGGTTGCAGTCTAAGATGTTTGAAAATTACTGCTCTACCTATTATTAAATACTGTTTAAAACAGAAATGTCAGCATTGTTACTGGTAATTGGAATTGCTTTTCTCCATATCAAAACTATTATAACTAATTTCATAGAGTTCTTCAGCATTAAAGGAATCTGAAACAGTAGCAGAGCAAAACTTGTAGAAAACAATTAAATCAGAAACTTTGATTTAAAAATTTACAAAAAGACATTCTAGAGATATTACCTGCCAAAAGTTTATTTTTTTCCTCCAGCACAATTTCAGTTTGAGGGCTTGTTTTCTGGACAAGAGACTGAAAACTCAAGACCACTAACAGTTACAAACTAAAGAAATTAAATACTTTAAAATTTCTGCCTTTACATATAATTCTTTGTATAGTAATATTTAGTAATATTTCTATCACTGAATATTTTCCAGTAACTTTATTACTGTATTAAACAACAAACTTATTTTCTTTTGTGAAGTGAATTTCAACAAGGAAGTTCAACTTGGAAACACTAGTGCCCTGAATATCTTTGCCATCTTTACAAAGCAAAGTGCTCTCCAGGGCAACTTCCTTTGGGTTTGTGGCTTCAGCCAATATGCAGTGAGTGAAAGACACAGAGTTATTTTACGATTGTATTTCTTAAAGAAGTACATCAAAAACAAGTATAAGATATATAATAGTATGTGTGTGTGGGCATATGTGTGTGCATGTGCCCACATACACATTGCAGAGACTTAGATTTGTTAGATTCCAAAGAGGTAGGAAATTAAGTTTGGTAAATTTCTGAACACCATACTGTTTTTCATAAAGTCAGAATACTACTACAGATATTACAGTTCAGAAAAAGATGACCTTTACCTGTGAAACGCTCTTGACTTCTTTCTTTTGTCTCCCTTCCCTTGTCTTTCAGAAAGGGATAAAAGTGTCAATTTTGTTTATCCACAGTGTTTGAATATGGAAGAAATTTGGTTGTACTTTAAGAAACAAAAGAGTGCTATCTCTTGTGAAATTTCAGAATATATCACAGAAAATATTTTATACCAGGCAAATTCCAAGTGACTAGAAATTGAATTTTAGTCCTGCTTCTATCACTGTCTAGCACGTCCCTCAGTTTAAGTGCTCTCATCTGTAAAATAAGGGATTTTGGCAAACTAATCTCTCAAATCCTTTCCATCTCTAAGATTCTAAAGAACTATATAAATATAACATGCTATAAAACTTGGTTTCAAAAAATTAAAGAGAAATTACATTCATGCACAAAAATCCTAGTACTAGCTTTCAGTCAAAATCGACATGGTTTTGGCCTTTACTTCGGGATTTATTAGTATGACACACATTGCCTTCCTCACTGTGACTGACTATATTTCCCGGCTGTAACCAAATGTCATACTTAACTGATAGTTCTTTTATTAAATCATTCAGTGTGTTTAGTGAGTGCCTACTATATGGCAGACACTGTGCTAAGTACCTAACTTTCACTATTTCTAAAATCAGGACATTCAGTTCAGTTCCGTTCAGTTGCTCAGTCATGTCCGACTCTTTGCAACCCCATGAATCACAGCACGCCAGGCCTCCTTGTCCATCACCATCTCTCGGAGTTTACTGAAACTCATGACCATCAAGTTGGTGAGGCCATCTAGCCATCTCATCCTCTGTCGTCCCCTTCCCCTGCTGACTCCAATCCTTCCCAGCATCAGAGTCTTTTCCAATGAGTCAACTCTTTGCATCAGGTGGCCAAACTACTGGAGTTTCAGCTCTGGCATCATTCCTTCCAAAGAACACCAAGGACTGATCTCCTTTAGGACGGACTGGTTGGATCTCCTTGCAGTCCAAGGAACTCTCAAGAGTCTTCTCCAACACCACAGTTCAAAAGCATCAATTCTTCAGCACACAGCTTTCTTCACAGTCCAGCTCTCACATCCATACATGACTACTGAAAAAGCCATAGCTTGAGTAGACAGACTTTTGTTGACAAAGTTATGTCTCTGCTTTTCAATATGCTATCTAGGTTGGTAATAATTTTCCTTCCAAGGAGTAAGTGTCTTTTAATTTCATGGCTGCAATCACCATCTGCAGTAAATTTGTAGCCCTCCAAAATAAAGTCTGACACTGTTTCCACTGTTTCTCCATCTATTTTCCAAGAAGTGATGGGACCAGATGCTATTATCTTAGTTTTCTGAATGTTGAGCTTAGAGCCAACTTTTTCACTCTCCTCTTTCACTTTCATCAAGAGGCTTTTTAGTTCCTCTTCACTTTCTGCCATAAGGGTGGTGTCATCTGCATATCTGAGGTTATTGATGTTTCTCTCGGCAATCGCGATTCCAGCTTGTGCTTTTTCAGTCCAGCCTTTCTCATGATGTACTCTGCATAGAAGTTAAATAAGCAGGGTGACAATACACAGCCTTGACGTACTCCTTTTCCTTTTTGGAACCAGTCTGTTGTTCCATGTCCAGTTCTAACTGTTGCTTCCTGACCTGCATACAGATTTCTCAAGAGGCAGGTTAAGTAGTCTGATATTCCCATCTCTTTCAGAATTTTCCACAGTTTATTGTGATCCACAGAGTCAAAGGCTTTGGCATAGTCAATAAAGCAGAAATGGATGCTTTTTTCTGGAATTCTCTTGCTTTTCTGATGATCCAGCGGATGCTGGCAATTTGATCTCTAGGTCCTCTGCCTTTTCTAAAACCAGCTTGAACATCTGGAAGTTCACGGTTCATGTATTGCTGAAGCCTGGCTTGGAGAATTTTGAGCACTACTTTACTAGCGTGTGAGATGAGTGCAACTGGGGGAGGGAGCCAAAGCAAAAACAATACCCAGCTGTGGATGTGACTGGTAATAGAAGCAAGGTCTGATGCTGTAAAGAGCAATATTGCATAGGAACCTGGAATGTCAGGTCCATGAATCAAGGCAAATTGGAAGTGGTCAAACAGGAGATGGCAAGAGTGAATGCCGACATTCTAGGAATCAGCAAACTAAAATGGACTGGAATGGGTGAATTTAACTCAGATGACCATTATATCTACTACTGCGGGCAGGAATCCCTTATAAAAAATGGAGTAGCCATCATGGTCAGCAAAAGAGTCTGAAATGCAGTACTTGGATGCAATCTCAAAATGACAGAATGAGCTCTGTTCGTTTCCAAGGAAAACCATTCAGTATCACAGTAATCCAAGTCTATGCCCCTACCAGTAATGCTGAAGAAGCTGAAGTTGAATGGTTCTATAAAGACCTACAAGACCTTGTAGAACTAACACCCCCAAAAGATGTCCTTTTCATTATAGGGGACTGGAATGCTAAAGTAGGAAGTCAAGAAACACCTGGAGTAACAGGCAAATTTGGCCTTGGAATACGGAATGAAGCAGGGCAAAGACTAACAGAGTTTTGCCAAGAGAATGCACTGGTCATAGCAAACACCCTCTTCCAATAACACGAGAAGACTCTACACATGGACATCACCAGATGGTCAACACCAAAATCAGACTGATTATATTCTTTGCAGCCAAAGATGGAGAAGCTCTATATAGTCAGCAAAAACAAGACTGGCAGCTGATTGTAGCTCAGATCATGAACTCCTTATTGCCAAATTTGTACTTAATTGAAGAAGGTAGGGAAAACCACTAGACCATTCAGGTATGACCTAAATCAAATCCTTTATGATTATACAGTGGAAGGGAGAAATAGATTTAAGGGATTAGATCTGACAGACAGAGTGCCTGATGAACTATGGATGGAAGTTTGTGACATTGTACAGGAGACAGGGATCAAGACCATCCCCAAGAAAAAGAAATGCAAAATGGCAAAATGGTTGTCTGAGGAGGCCTTACAAATAGCGGTGAAAAGAAGAGAAGATAAAGGCAAAAGAGAAAAGGAAATATAGAACGATTTGAATGCAGAGTTCTAAAGAATAGCAAGGAGAGATAAGAAAGCCTTCCTCAGTGATCAGTGCAAAGAAAAAAAATGAAAACAACAAAATGGGAAAGAGTAGACATCTCTTCAAGAAAATCAGAGATACAATGGGAACATTTCATGCAAAGATGGGCTCAATAAAGGACAGAAATGGTATGGACCTAACAGAAGCAGAAGATATTAGGAAGAGGTGGCAAGAATACACAGAAGAACTGTACCAAAAATATCTTCAGGACCCAGCTAACCACGATGGTGTGATCACTCACCTAGAGCTAGACATCATGGAATGCAAAGTCAAGTGGGCCTCAGGAAGCATCACTGCAAACAAAGCTAGTGGCAGTGATGAAATTCCAATTGAGCTATTTCAAATCCTAAAAATGATGCTGTGAAAGTGCTGCACTCAATATGCCAGCACATGTGGAAAACTCAGCAGTGGCCACAGGCCTGGAAAAGGTCAGTTTTCATTCCAGTCACAAAGAAAGGCAATGCCAAAGAATGTTCAAACTACTGCACAATTACACTCATCTCACATGCTAGCGAAGTAATGCTCAAAATTCTCCAAGCCAGGTTTCAGTAGTATGTGAACCATGAAATTCCAGATGTTTAAGTTGGATTTAGAAAAGGTAGAGGAACCAGAGATCAAATTGCCAACATCCGTTTGATCATAGAAAAAGCAAGAGAATTCCAGAAAAATATCTACTTCTGCTTTATTGAAAACACCAAACCCTTTGAATGTGTAGATTACAACAAAGTGTGGAAATGTTTCAAGAGATGGGAATACTACACCACCTGACCTGCCTCCTGCAAAATCTGTATGCAGGTCAAGAAGCAACAGTTAGAACCGGGCATGGAACAACAGACTGTTTCCAAATTGGGAAAGGAGTACATCAAGGCTGTGTATTGTCATCTTACTTGTTTAACTTCTGTGGAGAGTACAACATGTAAAATTCCCAGGCTGGATAAAGCACAAGCCAGAATCAAGACTGCCAGGAGAAATATAAATAACCTCAGATATGCAGATAATACCACCCTTATGGCATAAAGTGAAGAGGAACGTGATGAAAGTGAAAGAGGAAAAGTGGAAAAGCTGGCTTAAATCTCAACATTCAAGAAACTAAGATCATGACATCTGGTCCATCACTTCATGGCAAATAGACGGAGAAGCAATGGAAACAGTGACAGACTTTATTTTCTTGGGCTCCAGAATCACTGCATATGGTGACTGCAGCCATGAAATTAAAAGATGCTTGCTCCTTGGAAGAAAAGCTATGACCAATCTAGACAGCATACTAAAAAGCAGAGACATTACTTTGCCAGCAAAGGTCCATCTAGTGAAAGCTATGGCTTTTCCAGCAGTCATGTATGGATGTGAGATTTGGACTATAAAGAAAGCTGAGTGCCAAAGAATTTACACTTTTGAACTGTGGTGTTGGAGAAGACTCTTAAGAGTCCCTTGGACTGCAAGGAGATCAGACCATCAATTCTCAAGGAAGTCAGTCCTGAATACTCATTGGAAGCACTGATGTTGAAGCTGAAACTCCAATACTTTGGCCACCTGATGCAAAGAACTGACTCACTAGAAAAGACCCTGATGCTGGGAAAGACTGAAGGCAGGAGAAGAAGGGTATGACAGAAGATGATATGGTTGGATGGCATCACGGACTTGATGGACTTGAGAATGAGCAAGCTCCAGGAATTGGTGATGGACAAGGAAGGCTGGTGTGCTGCAGTCCATGGGGTCGCAAAGAGTTGGACACGACTGAGCAACTGAACTGAACTGAACTGATAAGCATGCTAATTGCAGAACTGTGTGGGTTTTTTTGGTCACCATTTTTTTTCCAGAAGTTGACTACAAAATTGCATCTTGAAGTCAGTTTCATGGATTATGAATCCTATTACTTGCATTTTCCAGGGACATGTGGATGAATCTATTGTCAGAGAACATAGGTGAGAGCCTTCTTAGATGAGGGCCTAAGTAGAGAAAAGGCATTTTAGATGATGACAGAAAAATGTTTCCTGTCACTGATAACTTAAATATCATATTCACTTATAATTTCAGATCAGAGTCAAACAAACTTAAGCCATAGGCTCATGCTTATTTCTATTCTTTCATTCTCACTCTTTACATTCTACTCATATTCTACTTTCTCATGGTTCTGATTCTTTTTCTTATTTATGTTTGACCATTATTTTATATTATATGTTAGAATTAATTTTATTTTTAGAATTTACTTTAAATCTTTGTGGGATAAGGTGAAGTAGAATGAATGAATGAACAGATTAGTTTAATATTTTAATAGGCCTTCAAAAATTTTCTGAAAGAACTTTTAGCTAGAAAACACAAAACATGTTTTCAAAGTTCAGTAGTGTCTTATGGAAAGAGAACATAGATCTCCATTCCTATAAAGGACAGAAATAAGATCTGTGTATAGAAATCACTAGAAGGTGAATTTTACCTCACCGTGATGAAAATTTCTTAGTGGTTAAAGAAGTCTTAAAAAGAAAAGGATGTCTCACAAAGCATCAAGTTTTCTACTGCTGTTACCATATTTGAACAGAGGTTGGACAACTACTGTCAGGGATAATCCTTTAGTGAGTAGGAGGCTGTACCAAAAGGAATCTAAAGCCTTGTGTATCTTTGAGAGTTTAATAAAATACATATTACAGCAAGAAAAACAAGATACAGGTTCTTATAGCAACATGTTATCATTGATGACAGCAGTATTGGAAACTGTAATAGCAACACTAATGGCCATAATAACACAGTATAAGACTTTACAGTTGCTTTTATCTGGGAACATCAAAATACATCATATATAAGTATTATTTCTCATCCCAATTTTACAGATAAGAAAATTAGGATGTTTCAGAGTGAAATAACAAAGGTAATGAAATTGCTTAAACTGACAGTAAGTCAGCAAAATTAAAAGGTTACTGGTTAAACCACTCAATGTGGTTAACTATCTAATAGAAAGATTGGAATGTAAAGTTTTTGCCTAAGGAAGAGCTGGCTAAGATGCTATGGATACTGAATTTGATCTTCTGATGTTTAACAAAGGTCACGCTGCAGAGCTTTAAGGAGTTTAGTGAATACTCAGTTCCTGAATTACCTGTTTTATAAGAGGCTAGAGAACCCTTAGGAACTTTTCTCTTTCCCCTCTCCTCCAAAGCTGCCTTATTCTTTCAGACCAAATACTGTAAATGACAAGGCACATTGTCACAAGCGCCTCTGAGCTTACAGTTTTATAGCTTTGTTCACAGAGGAAAAAAAGGATCTTTCCTGTAAGCTCTATTAACAATTTGAAAACTCCTGAGAAAGAATACTGATTAGCTCAAATCAACCATACACTAATCACCAGAGCCAGAAAATGATGAAATGCTCAACATGGAGTTATGCCCATCCTGGGGTTAAGTGGTATGGATCTATTATTACTGGTAAAAGCAGGAAAGGACAAAGCAATGTATGTCCACAGTACATATTTGCTTAATTGAAAAAAAAATTAAAATGTATATTAACCAGGTACTTCTAAATACAGTTTTGAAATAGCTTTGTAAAGACATGCACTTATTAAAAAATTAGGTCTTCTAAACTTCTTAGTTTGATGAAATAATTTTATATCATTTTTGGTACTATTCATCCTTGTTTCTTTTTTTTCCTTCCTGACCGATTCTCTTTACTTCACAGACATTAGTTAAATTGGCCATAGTATGATTCTACTTTTGGTTCTGATTCTAAGAAGCTACTTAGGAAGGAAGGGTATTTGTGGAGCGTATCTGAATACTGACCTCAGACCAGCTGACTTCCAGAAGACACTCTGAGTAATGACAACTTCCTTGTAGGTGTCTTCAATCTGTTCTCTCAGTAACTGCATATTTTAATTTTACAGAAAAAATAGAAGAAAAAGCCTTATTGTTAAGTTTTCATTCCATGATTGTAGATCCAGATTCAGGTGCCAAATAACTCTTTACTGATGCCTACTCTGTGCCACTGTATTAGCCTTTACAGAAAGAATAATGATGGAGAGAGGCTTTTCATTGGATCTGCTTTCTAGATAGTGAGAAAGACAAACAAATAAACGAAATAATCACAGGTTGTGAAAAGTGGTATGAGATGAATAAACAGAACACTGTGATAGAGACAGGTAGGAAGTTCTAAGTCAAAGATGACTTCTAGGAAGACAAAGTTAAAAACTAGAGTATAGAGGATGAAAAGGAGTCAGCCACTTGGAGACTCAGGGGAAGGCATTGTAGGTCAGGGGAAGGCATTGTAGGTCAGGGTTTCTCAGCTTTGGCACTAATGACATTTTGAACCATATAATTCTTTGATGTGGGTGACTGTCTTGTCTGTTGTGTGTTTAGAATTGGCCTCACCCCAACTGGATACCAGTAGCAGCACTCCCTTCCTACCCTGTGACAATCAGCAACGTCCCTTGAGAGACAATATCACCCCCCACCCCCATTAAGAACCAGGGTTCTAGGTATAGGGAATAAAGAGTGCAAAATCCTTGATAGCATGAGATGCTGTTAGGGAGGGAAGAATAGCTCCTTCAGGTGTCTATTTGGATTTTATAAGTCTTTGAACAATTTTAAGTAGGGGGGTAACATGTCAAGATTTAAAATAGGCTACTTTGGCTGCTATGTGCAAAATATATATTTAAAATCATGAGGATAAAACCTGGTCTTAGGGCCAGGCACTAAGGAACACCATCATCTACAAAGTGTAAGAGAAAAGCAGGTTGAAAAGGAACAACCAAACAGGTTGGAGGAAAGCCATGTACGAGGATGGTGTTACAAAAATTGGAATGTGAGTCAAAGAGGAAGTGGTTGATTATGACTAGATTTTTTTGCTTGGCCTCAACATCACTGAAGGTTTCTCTGGAATTGTACTAGTTTAGCTCATCTTCTTGCCTCACTACAATTTCCCCTACAAATCCGTATATAATTCCAAACTAAACATCCTGTTCAAGAACTTAAGAGGCTTCCTATTATAGCCCTTCATTGGCTTTAATTCCTGTTTCTAAAACTTTGCTCTTGAATAGTCATATCTCCTCCACAGTGCCTTCAAATATGCCTACCCGTGAACCTTCCAAGTTGAAGCTCATATCTGATCTCCCATAGCAGCTTTCCCCAACAATTCTGGTCCACACAGATGTCTCTATTCTCTAAAAAATTAACAGAACTTCTAGTTCTTCAGCCCATCCACTGAACACATTTGTCATATATCTATGCTAGGCACTGTGCTATGCCCTAGAAATTCACAGTGAAAAAATATAGTCCCTGTTCTCTAGAAGTTTACTAAGAAGATAACACCTGTCAACATTTCCTTCATGCAATTAGGAAAAAGGAGTTAGTCTCACATCCAATCCTGAGACAGCCATTTAGCTACTTCTCTATACTGTATTTCACTCTATCCTAACCAGCCCACTCATGGTTTGCTATGTCTTTAGCTGTTGTTTACCTCCTAGAACTACCAGATGACAGCTTCTCAGGATAGAATACTGCTACCTCTCTACCACTTATTAGTGAATAGGGTAAATAGAACCACAAGATGGTACATCTCCCAGAGTCTGGATTATAATCACTCCAGAATAATAAAGAGGCATGTAAGTAAGTGTGGTGGTGCTGATGATGTAAACTTTGGCTCAGCCTCATTCAAATAACATAAGGTGGTCTTTGGCATTCCAACTCTTTCCTTTCATTATCTCAAGTCAGTGAGAAGTGCAGAGATTTTTCCTCATTAATTTAGGTCTGCCCAAAATAACTACTGAATTAAACATATACACATATACTTTGAGAACAAACAGTAATTCTCAGAGGCAGTACATTTAAAACTTATGTTGTGACATTTCTAACTACAAAGTTTTTTGGGAGCAACTCTTGTCCTAAAATACAGTGCACTGTCCATTTTCCCCTTTTTTCATATTTGCTTTAGACTGCCCATTTGAGTCTAACTTGTGACCTAGTACACCATGTAAAACTCAGTACTTAAATATGCCAAGAAGTAGCAGAAAGTTTGAAATTACAGAATTAAAAAACCTGTACAGTCATGGTTTTGTCAAATTCTTGAGCATGGTAAATTGAAGGGCAGTCTTCTACAATATAGAAAGGAGGCAGGGAGATAGTATGAGTCTTTATTATCCATAGTTCAAATTATTTTTCAAGAGTGCTCTGTCAGTTACATTTGCAAAGAAATAACTATAGTACAACATAATTGTTATGTGTGTGGGAAGTGTGAAGTTGCTCAGTTGTGTCCGACTTTTTGTGACCCCATGGACTGTAGCCTACCAGGTTCCTCCATCCATGGGATTTTCCAGGCAAGAATACTGGAGCGGGTTGCCATTTTCTTCTCCAGGAGATCTTCCCGACCCAGGGATTGAACCCAGGTCTCCCACATTGTAGGCAGATGCTTTACCGTTATAAATAAACCCAAAAAGGGTGAAGGAAGGGCAAATCTGTCTCAGGAAGTTATGAAAGTTTCCATGGATGAAATAAGTATTCAACTGAGACCTAAAAGATCTTGAGAGAACCTAGTAGAAACACAGATGAGCAAGGAATTCTATATAGCTAGTGTGGAGTAAATGGGCAAGAGTAGTAGATGAGACTAAGTCTGGGGCCAGGTCCTGAAGGAGATGGGGAGCTCCTGAAAAAAGCTTGGTAATCATATTTTCATGTTAGAAAAATTATTAACAGACATGGATGTTGGACTGGAGTGAGATATAACTAGAGCCTATTGCAGTGGTCCAAGGGAGATGAGTTAGGAGAGATGATGATTAGCCTATAGATTAAGACAGTGAGAATGGAGATTAAAAGGGGTGCAGGGGTTGAGAGATCCTAAAGGAGATGAATTAACCAAATTTGATATCAGGACAGAGGAAATGAAGGAAATGTAATATAGGGATACACGTGGATTCTTGATTTGGGCAACTGGGTGCTATTATCTAAAATAGGGAATGAAAGCAGTGTAGGTTCCAGATGGGTGGGAAGATACGGCACTAGAAGTAGGGAACAGAAAAGATGTCCAAGTCAATTTGGGACATAAGTACCTATATGACTGCCTGCAATGCAGAAGCCATAAGAAATGAGAGACAAGGGTTTGATTCCTGGGTCGGGAAGATCCCCGGAGAAGGGAATGACAATCCACTCCAGTATTCTTGCCTGGAGAATCCCATGGACAGAGGGGCCTGGTGTGCTACAGTTCATAGGGTTGCAAAGAGTTGGACACTACTGAAGTGACTCAGGACATGACACCCAAAGATGCTGTTGCTTAAAAGGATCTAAGCTGAAGGTATCCATTTGGGAGTCCTTGGGGCCCACGATGCTGCTGCTGCTAAGTCGCGTCAGTCATGTCCAACTCTGTGCCACCCCATAGACAGCAGGCCACTGGGTTCCTCTGTCGCTGGGATTCTCCAGGCAAGAATACTGGAGTGGGTTGCCATTTCCTTCTCCAGGTGCCCAGGATATCTAGTAGCTAAGTCCATCGTGGGGAAAAGACTGTTCAAGGAGACAAAAGAAATAACAATACAAGAAAATGGAGATTTTGGGAACACAGAGGGCACAGCTAAGAATAAAAATATTTAAAGTGCCTCAGAGAGGTAGTGGCAAAACCAAGAGAAAGTAGTACTAGGGAAAGCAAGGGGGGAATTAATGGTGTTATTTTTAAAATGTAGTTCTTTTTCTCATTCTCCAAGTTTTAAATTTCCTGAGGGCAAGAACCGTATTTTAAAATTCACTGTATTTTCTTCAGTGCCCAATTCAGTGAAGGGACAATATATACTCAACAGATTCTCCTTGATTCAGTCACAGGTACTACTCGCCTATACCAATCTAAAATGTTTCCTCCTTCTGTTTCTTCAGACAGACATTTAGAGTTGCCTGCCTGTTTAAGAGTCTAGTTAAATCAGTTCTTAGAATCTGTATGTTGAACCTGCAACAGCTTTGAAATGAGTTCCAAAACCTTACTACTCATTGAGAGGGATCTTTTATACTAAAGATGACAGTGGGTTTTCCTTTTACTACTATTCCTAAAAAACAAGTTATTACAAAACGAAGTTTCGCCCATTTCCCAAACATTAGCTTGCAACTTAAAACCTGTTGAAAGCACAGTAACGAGGCAGCCACATTTTTCTCACAATTAACCATTAACCGGGTCAACATGTTTATTAAGCCTTTCATTTTATTAAATAGTCACGAAACAACCAATTGGGGAATATACATTCAAGCCAATGTAAATCATTTAACTGCAAACAGATTGTAAGGATTCACAGAAAGCTAAAGAGAACTGCGAATTCGCCTAGGGTTTCGAGGCGAAGCGATACAGGTCGTTTTCTCTGAGGTAACAACAACTTAAAGCCCAGTCTCTGGTGGATTCGTGTCCCTGAGCTTATAAAATAATGAATAAATAAATGACCAAGAGTATCGGAATAACCACTTCCACCTGAAGAACTATTCCTTTCTTTCCTCTACACCAAAAAACCAACCTGCAGCCTCCTTTCTCGAACAACAGTTAACCCCAGCGATCCGCTCCCGCCTTAAGAAGAATGGTCAACTCTTCGCTCTCGCGGGATCTCGCGGCTCAGAGTAAGTCAACTGGATCGCCAGCCCTATCGAACCCGCGCGGGAACACAGATCTGCAGGTCCGGAAAGCCGGGAAATCGCGCATGGGGGCGGAGCCAGCGCCTGGAGCCTGAGGGCGGGGTCAGCTTCGAGGAGGCGGGGCGAGGGTGAGGCGGGGATTTGGGCGGGGCTCCCAGGACCTGTTGATCGCAGGTGTCACTGGGCTGACTGGCCTTTGGGTGGCGAGGCGTGTGCGCATGCTCCATGCGCTGGGTCGCTGTCTGGGCGGCGGAGACCAGTCGCCTCTGCTCCAGTTCCCGGTGAGCCTCGGTTTCGGTGGCAGCTGTTGGCGTGTCAGCCTGGTGTCAGCTTGACGCGGAGCTGGGCCAGCGGGAGATTGCCCTGTGGCGGTAGAAGGCCCATATTTCTCTACCTGGACCGCACGCCCTTTTCGCTAAAAGGGCAGAGTTCAAGGTAAGTCTCCGAAACTAGTCCCTGGCTGGAGATCCAAAGACCTGCGACCTCCGCGGGCCTGACTGGAAGACCCTCGTTCCAGTCCCAGACTCGGTGTCTCTCCTCGCTGCCCCCCGACCTCCTCCCCCACCCGCTTCGGGGCAGACTCTGGAGGTCACGCAGCCCTCCCGCCGCTTCCAGGATCTGGCGGAGGTTCCTTTGGCCAGGCTGGAGGCGAACGCGTTGGGAGGAGGTCCTGTACTTACTGGGTTGTGGTTGTTGCTGCTGTATTTGAGGGCTGGCCGGAGGCGGAACCTGGGATCCTGCTGGGTCGCTTAGTGCTTTGGAATTATGAATATTACGCTTACCTGGTGCCTGCCCCTCACTATCCAAGCCATTGCCTCTCGAGCAGCCGCTTTTTAAAGAGGTTTTGTTGCTCTGTTTGGAGAAGAGATGATTCGTGAGACTCTTCGGACTGGTGATTTCTGAGTGGTAGTAGTAATATTTGGTGATTTAGTAGTAGTAATTTATGAAGTTAATGTTTAGCTTCTAAATGGCGATTTAGTGGGTATTTCTGACTCTTTGCGACCCTATTGACTGTAGCCCGCCAGGCTCCTCCGTCCATGAGATTTTCCAGGCAAGAATACTGGAGTGGGTTGCCATTTCTTTCTCCAACGGGACGTTTACCAAACAACTTTTAAATATCTTTGGAGAACAGGAAGTGCTTGCACAGGTGTGGCAGAGAGCGTTTCTGAAGCCTGCAGTTTGAGCGTGCTCTGAGGTTTTGTTTTTCCACTACAAAGTTTTCTCCATCAGTGCGAAGCCTCATTAATGCTTGCAAATGTACTGCAAGGCTTTATTTGTTAGATAAGAGTTTGCCAAACGTTTCCTTATCTGGAAGAAAACATGTATTTTTGTAGTGAGTTTTCAAGGCTATTTCTGAGGGATGTTTAAATTTAGGGTTCTTTGTGATTAGGGTCTGATTCACTTTTAGTAATGTTCTTTAAAGAAAAGCGTTCGTAATTCTCAGTATTTAAAAGGAGGAGAAATTCCTAACAAAATTCGGATTGAAATGAACTTTTGGCTAAGTTAATATTAAATACTTCTTGGAAAATAAATAAATAAATAAATGCTTCTTGTTAGTTTAATGTTCTATTCTTTTCAGTTCCATGATGATGGTCTAGGCAAAGAGAAATGAAATTAAATGACATACTGCAAAAGTAATATATGATTTATCTGCCATTGTCATAATTTCAAATAGACAAACACACTGTAGGAAGGAGTTAGTTATGCTCTGAAAAAACAAGGTTTTTGTTTTTATTTTAAATTTTATTCGTTTTTGAAATGAATTCACTGTACAGTTTAAGTTCACAATAACTAGTGATAAAACATGAAAGTGATTTATTCTACTCAACTCACTAGTTACGTGTGTTTTTTCCTACAGTGTGAAAAATAAGCAACCAAGAACAGATCTTTCATTTTCCCTATTAACTAAAAAAATGTTTTTATAAATGTAGGTAGATTTGTATAGCTCTTGTGACTTGACACTAATAGTCATTTATTCAAAAAGTGGTTTTTTTCTTTTCAAAGAAAGCTATTTTAATGGTGGAAAGGCACCATTTCTCACCTAGTTTATTCTTTTTCTTAATCAAAAAACAACGACTTCAGTAAATACTGTGATTCAAGATCTTTTCCATTATTTACTGTCAAGTGTATATTTTAAACTGTGCAGTACCAGGATATTTTGGGAATAATGATTTAGAAGTTTTTTTAGCCAAAGAGTTCAAAATGAAAATTCTGTTTTAAGGTAATGTGCACATTCAGTAGTCAAATCACAAATTATTTTCCTGCTGAAACTGTTATTTTGCATTACAGTATGTGCACAGTAGGAACAAGAAATGTTCTACCAGAGATAAAAACTTTCAAAGGTTATTTAAACAACTATATAATATCCTAATCTTGGCAAGTTATTTTTTTAAATACTAGAAATACTACATGTATAGAATATTTAGGCAAAGTATTTCTTCTTTGCTTTTCCAAGTTAATCCATGTCCTCTATCAGCAGTTCTTTTATTAACTGAGGATTGATGTTTCAAACTGTGGTCTATGATTAGAACTGAATTTCAATGTAACTGGTTTTCTTGGGACTCTTATACATTTTTACATCCTTTTTAATTGTAATCCCATGAATTATATTTTATGTTTTACAAACGTCATCCTAAGGGGTCTATAGGCTGCCATCAAAGGTTTTCCGTGACATACCCCAACGTGCTACAAGCCATTGCATATGGTTGACGAACTTTTATTTTACATGAGTCACTTCCAGAATTGGCAACCCACTCCAGTATTCTTGCCTGGAGAATCCCAGGGATGGCAGAGCCCAATGGGTTGCCGTCTGTGGGGTCGCACAGAGTCGGACACGACTGAAGCGACTTAGCAGCAGCAGATTGTTTATGGCTGCATGGTTGTCGTGTTATTTATGAATTAAAATTGTCATTAAGGAAGCTTTGAATTTTTCTGAAAAGTTGAATTCTTGTAAATTAAATCTCTGTTGCTTACATTATTTCAGAATTGCTTGCACTTTATTTCTGATGCATTGCCTTCTAACATTGTAACTCATTTCTCTTTCTCTAGCTCAGTTCATAAATGAATGTTTAAAATAATACTGTGGTGAATCCACTTGTAAAGTGAAACATTCCCAAACTTTTTTTTGTAATTAGAAGTTTTCATATTTTAAAAGTTTTCTTAAAGTAGGATAGCTCTACAAATGAAACTGCTTATTTTCTACTAAGAATGGCTTAATAGATTTTAAAATTTGGAAGTTAATAATTCATTGTACAGTTTATCTGATACCAGTAATCTGGATTAAGTCTTTAGTCAAGATTGATACGTCAGTTTAAAGAAATGGAGAAATAACAAAATGGGGTGTAAAATATCAATACAGTTTTTACTTTTTCTTCAAACGCGTTCTTTATATTGTTAAAAATCATTTTATATCAAAGATTGTGTTTTTGCTGTCGTTACAGTTAGCTTGCATTTTTACTGAGTGCTTGCCATGTTTTGGGAATTTATTAGTTATTTTAGACATGGTTAGTGATTCTTAAAATAATTCTATGAACTTTTTAATATAGATTATAATTATAGATAATGGAATTCATTTGCTTTTAATGATTAAGTAGTTGAGTTATATGCTGTGTTGGTGGAAGTTTTTCAGAGGTAGAATAATTGGAAATCATGAGGTCAGTATCAGAACATGAATTCCATCCTTGTCAAGAACCCATCAGGGCGTTCTTTGTTAACCAGGTACTTGTGCTTTATCTTCTTCTAAACTTCTCACTCTGCATAATAAAATCTTGGCCCTCTAATGATGGCCTTCCCTGTTTTTAGGAGAGCAGTCTGTTTGAACCCTAGAAGATGTTTCCTCTTATGAGGTACTGCTGTATAGGCCTGAAATAATCTTACCCCCTGTCAGTATACTACTGACACTAACCTAGCTGCCAAGTGGTGGGAGACTGTCCTATACCTTTAATGCCTAGGCCCTCTGTTGATTTCATAGGGTTTGTTGATTGAGGTTTCGCTTTATTTCCTGAGCTTCATTCAGTAAGTATTTAATGATTGCCTACAATGTACTATGTATTGTTCTAGTTGCTTGGAATTCAGTTTATATTCTAAGAGGATTGGGAGGAGAAACAATGGTAAACAGTGATAAAAAACAATACATCAGTTGTATGCTATCATAGTTGGTGAATGCCAAGGAGAAAAGAAAAAGTAGAGCAGGGCAAGGGGAATTGGGAGTATGGAGTGGGTTGCAATTTTAAGTATAAGCCTCATATAGAAGGTGATTTTTGAGCAAAGCAAACATGAAGTGAGCCAGGGAGAAGTCATGTGGGTATCAAGAGGAAGTGTATTCCAGGCAGAGGAATAGAGTGTCGAGGCTTTAGAGCAGGAGTTTGCGTGGTTTGTTCAGGAATAATGAGGAGGCCCATAAAGTTGAAAATGGAGAATGTAAAGGGAGAGTAGTTAGGGGTGGAGTTAGAGGTGAGAAGATGGGCCGGTGTTACATAAGAAGAAATGTATATTTGGTCTCTGCCTGTTTCCTGGCACATAGCTCCGAAAATTCTTGGAATCTGCAAGATGATAAATGTGTGTTGAGATGGCTCTGGTTGAGATAAATGTGTGTTGGTGACTGGGTGCTAGTCGCAGAGTGAGAACTGATTGCCACGAAACCAACCATGTGATTAGAGGATTGAAATTTTCAGCCCTCCACCCTCTCTCCTCACCATACACATATACACAAACCGCCAGAAAGGGGAGACGTGGAGGTTGAGCTACTCACCAGTGGCCAAATATTTAATCAAGCATGGCTACACAATGAAGCCTCCATTAAAAGTCCTAAGTGAAGCGGTTTGGAGAGCTTTTGGGTTGGTGAACTTGTAGAGGTGTTGGGAAGATGGTGTTCTTGAGAGGATGTGGAAGCTCCTTGCCCCTTCCCACATTCTTTGCCCTGTGCAGCTCTTCCATCAGACTGTTCGTGAGTTTTATCCTTTTATAATGAACTTGAAATCCACTCAGGTAAGCTGTTTTCCAGAGTCATACCAGCAAGTTAATTGAATCCTTGGCAGAGGTTGGAGAGAACTCCTAACTTATTGGTGCTCGATCAGAAATACAAGTGACTACTTGGGACTTGTGGTTGGTGTCTGACATGGGGAGTCAGTCTGGTGGAACTGAGCCGTTGGCTTGTGGAATCTGATACTAATTCCAGTAGTGTCAAATTGAGTTAAATTGTAGTGTCTTTTGAGAATTAGAGAATTGCTTATTGTGTAAAAACACACACATATGGGCTCAGAAGTGGTATGAGTTTAGAAAAAGCATTTTTACTTTTAGCAGATAATATAAGCTTTGCAGGCCATTGTAAAGACTTTTGATTTTTAATCTGAGTGTAATAAGGACCCATTAAAAAGTTTTGAGCAGAGGGGTGGCTTTATCATTTAATTTTAGAAGTTTTATGTCTAATCTTGAGAATAGACTGTAACAGTTAATGGTAGAAGCAAGGAGACAATTAGGACATTATTTGGCAATCCAGGAAAGATCTGATGATGGCAAAGTCTAGAATAGTAGAAGTGGAAGTGGAAAGAGGCGTCAAAGATGATACGAAGATTATTTCTTCTGAGTGGCTAGAATGATGAAGTTACTATCAGCTAAGATGGGGAAGAAGATAGAGGTAAAGCAGGAGTTCAGTTTGGGGCTTTGTCAAGGCAAAGGAATGTTAGGTGATACCTGCCTTGGCATACTTTTCTTCTGAAGATCATGTCTTAAAGCAGATTGCCATAAGCCATTGTCTTTCATGTTCAAACTCTGTATTCTGGATACATATGTACTCTTGTTTTTCTCTAATTAGTTACCATTGTGATTAGTAACAGCCAGAATAAATAAAGCACAGTTCTTTATTGGACATAAAGAAGTTGAGCAAAAAGATACAAACATTGAAAGTTACTTAAAATTTGTGTTTTGGGGGTGGTGGTAGTATGTTTGTCCTTATTACTTTAATTTTATTTTGTGTTTAATAAATTTTCTAGTATCATCTTCTCCAGTTCCTCCATTTGTAGAGTGACAGTGGTTTTCTGTATCAAAAGTCATCTATTCTTCGATTATCTTTCTTACGGTAATCCTTCAACTTTATAAAAAGGAGCCTTGTAATGAATGAGTTTTGTTTTGTTTTGTCTTTGCTTTAACTTGCTTATCTATCTACATATGGGAAGATCCCTTGGAGGAGGGGATGGCAACCCACTCTAGTCAGTATTCTTGCCTGGAGAATCTGCATGGACAGAGGAGTCTGGTGGGCTGCCATCCATAGGGTTGCACAGTTGGACATGACTGAAGTGACTTAGCATGCACGCTTACCTATGTATAGGTATATATAAGTATAGGTATACTTATAGATAGCTTGCTAAAGTTTTAAATAGTTATACTAGTAAGGTGGACGGTTGTAATATATCATTGAAAAGTCTTCAGTGTGTCCCTTAGTTAACTATATTGCTTGTTAGTGAAAAGATGTTAAAATGAAATTTCACTTTAGAGTTTGATGGCTAGGCCAGGGTACTATTAAGAATGTATTTCAGTAGCTTTATTAACTGTGATTCTCTCTTTCTATGGGATTGTATGTATTTCTAAATTTTCTGTTTTCAATATTTATGTGTATTTTAGTTACCTATATAAAAAACAAATACTATTTTATAATCAAGAAAAAAAAACAGT
The DNA here is from genome assembly GCA_917880005.1 of Nanger dama. Taxonomy (NCBI): domain Eukaryota; kingdom Metazoa; phylum Chordata; class Mammalia; order Artiodactyla; family Bovidae; genus Nanger; species Nanger dama. Next base: position 101,600,905 of record CAKJTW010000001.1, read on the forward strand.
ATACTTAAAAGAACAAAGGAGTCTCTAAGGCTTTATCAGCTATTGTGTTAGTTTCCTAGGGCTGCTGTCACAAAGGACCACAAACCAGACAGCTTAAAGCAATAGAATTGTTCTCTCACGGTTCTGGAGGCTAGAAGTCCAAAATCAAGGTTTTAGCAGGATTGGTTCCTTTCCAGGGCTCTGTACAGAATCCTCCCTTGACACTTTCTAGCTTCTGGTGGTAGCTGTCATTCTTGGTGTTCTTTTACTTGTAGCTGTATCATTCTAACCTCTGCCTGTCATCTTCACATGATAATTCTTCTAATGACTTCTGCTAGTCTTTTTGATTAGGCCACATCCTAATGATCTCATCATAATCTAATCTCATCTGTAAAAACCCTATTTCCAAATGAGATCATGTTCACAGGTACTAGAAGCTAGGACTTCAAAATACTTGGGGGCGGAGCACAGTTCAACCGTAACAGCTATGAAGCGAAGTTGCACAGTGCCTGACTCTTTGAGACCCCATGGACTGTAGCCTACCAGGAACTCTGTCATGGGATTTTCTAGGCAAGAGCACTGGAGTGAGTTGCCATTTCCTCCTCCAGAGGATCTTCCAGGCCCAGGGATCGAACCCGTGTCTCCCGCATTGTAGGCAGATGCTTTACTGTCTGAGCCACAAGAAAAGCCCTATAACAGCTATAATGAGTACAATTTCAGCTATTACTACCATTTACCAAGAATGATCTAGTAGCCTAATCAAATCATTGGTGGTTAGAATTTACAATTGCATTAAAAAAAAATACAAACTTAGAAAAAGATCTAACTCTGGAAGTAAAAGACCTGTTGTTGTACAGTCACTAAGTTGTGCCTGACTCTCTGTGACCCCATGGATTGTAGTCTGGTACTTCAGTTCAGTCGCTCAGTCGTGTCCAACTCTTTGTGACCCCATGGACTGTAGCATGCCGGGCCTCCTGGTCCATCACGAACTCCCAGAGTTTACCCAAAGCCATGTCCATTGAGTCGGTGATGCCATCCAGCCATCTCATCCTCTGTCGTCCCCTTCTCCTCCTCTTAATCCCTCCCAGCATCAGAGTCTTTTCCAGTGAGAGTCAGCTCTTCGCATCAAGTGGCCAAAGTATTGGAGTTTCAGCTTCAACATCAGTCATTCCAGTGAACACCCAGGACTAATCTTTAGAATGGACTAGTTGGATCTCCTTGCAGTCCAAGGGACTCTCAAGAGTTTTCTCCAATACCACAGTTCAAAACCATCAATTCTTTGGCGCTCAGCTTTCTTTATAGTCCAACTTTCACATCCATACATGACCACTAGAAAAACCATAGCCTTGACTAGATGGACCTTTGTTGACAAATTACTGTCTCTGCTTTTTAATATTCTGTCTAGGTTGGATATAACTTTTCTTCCAAGGAGCAAGCATCTTTTAATTTTATGGCTGCAATCACCATCTGCAGTGATTTTGGAGCCCCCAAAATAAAGTCTGCCACTGTTTCCACTTTCTCCATCTATTTGCCATGAAGTGATTAGACCAGATACCATGATCTTAGTTTTCTGAATGTTGAGCTTTAAGCCAACTTTTTCACTCTCCTCTTTCACTTTCATCAAGAAGCTTTTTAGTTCTTCTTCGCTTTCTGCCATAATGGTGGTTTCATCTGCATATCTGAGGTTATTGATATTTCTCCCGGCAATCTTGATTCCAGCTTGTGCTTTCTCCAGCCCAGCATTTCATGATATACTCTGCATAGAAGTTAAATAGGCAGGGTGACAATATACAGCCTTGACGTACTCCTTTTCCTTTTTGGAACCAGTCTGTTGTTCCATGTCCAGTTCTAACTGTTGCTTCCTGACCTGCATATAGATTTCTCAAAAGGCACGTTAGGTGGTCTGGTATTCCCATCTCTTTCAGAATTTTCCACAGTTTATTGTGATCCACAGAGTCAAAGGTTTTGGCATAGTCAATAAAGCAGAAGTAGATGCTTTTTCTGGAACTCTCTTGCTTTTTTGATGATCCAGCAGATGTTGGCAATTTGATCTCTGATTCCTCTGCCTTTTCTAAAACCAGCTTGAACATCTGGAAGTTCACGGTTCATGTATTGCTAAAGCCTGGCTTGAAGAATTTTGAGCATTACTTAACTAGCATGTGAGATGAGTGTAATTGTGCAGTAGTTTGAACATTCTTCGGCATTGCCTTTCTTTGGAATTGGAATGAAAACTGACCTTTTCCAGTCCTGTGGCCACTGCTGAGTTTTCCAAATGTGCTGGCATATTGAGTGCAGCACTTTCACAGCATCATCTTTCAGGATTTGAAATAGCTCAACTGGAATTCCATCACCTCCACTAGCTTTGTTCATAGTGATGCTTTCTAAGGCTCACTTGACTTCACATTCCAGGATGTCTGGCTCTAGGTGAGTGATCACACCATTGTGATTATCTGGGTCATTAAGATCTTTTTATATAGTTCTTCTGTGTATTCTTGCCACTTCTTCTTAATATCTTCTGCTTCTGTTAGGTCCATACCATTTCTGCCCTTTATTGAGCCCATCTTTGCATGAAATGTTCCCTTGGTATCTCTAATTTTCTTGAAGATATCTTTAGTCTTTCCCATTCTGTTGTTTTCCTCTATTTCTTTGCTTTGATCGCTGAGGAAGGCTTTCTCATCTCTCCTTGCTATTCTTTGGAACTCTGCATTCAAATGAGTATATCTTTTCTTTTCTCCTTTGCTTTTTGCTTCTCTTCTTTTCATAGCTATTTGTAGGCCTCCTCAGACAGCCATTTTGCTTTTTTGCATTTCTTTTTTTGAAGATGGTCTTGATCCCTGTCTCCTGTACAATGTCATGAACCCCTGTCCATAGTTCATCAGGCACTCTGTCTATCAGATCTAGTCCCTTAAATCTATTTCTCCTTTCCACTGTATAATCATAAGGGATTTGATTTAGGCCATACCTGAATGGTCTAGTGGTTTTCCGCACTTTCTTCAATTTAAGTCTGAATTTGGCAATAAGAAGTTTGTGATCTCAGCCACAGTCAGTTCCCCGTCTTGTTTTTGCTGACTGTATAGAGCTTCTCCATCTTTGGCTGCAACAAATATGATCAGTCTCAGTGTTGACCATCTGGACATATCCATGTATAGATTCCTCTCTTTTGTTGTTGAAAGAGGGTGTTTGCTACAACCAGTGCGTTCTCTTGGCAGAACTCTATTAGTCTTTGCCCTGCTTCGTTCTGTACTCCAAGGCCAAATTTGCCTGCTACTCCAGGTATTTCTCAATTCCTTACTTTTGCATTCCGGTCTCCTATAATGAAAAGGACATCAGTTTTGGGTGTTAGTTCTAGAAGGTCTTATAGGTCTTCATAGAACTGTTCAACTTCAGCTTTTTCAGCATTACTGGACTGGGCATAGAGTTGGATTACCATGATATTGAATGGTCTGCCTTGAAAATGAACAGAGATCATTCTGTTGTTTTTGAGACTGCATCCAAGTACTGCATTTTGGACTCTCTTGTTGACTGTGATCACTACTGCATTTCTTTTAAGGAATTCTTGCCCACAGTAGTAGATATAATGGTCATCTGAGTTAAATCCAGCCATTTTAGTCCATTTTAGTTCGCTGACTCCTAAAATGTCGATGTTCACTCTTGCCATCTCCTGTTTACCAGACAATTATAAGGCACTGATTAAAGAAACTGAAGAGAACAGAAACAGATGAAAAGGTATACTGTGTTCATGGATTGGAATAATTAATATTATTAAAATGATCCTACTACTCAAGACAATGTACAGATTCAGTGCAATCTGTATCAAAATATGAGTGGCATTTTCACAGGACTAGGCCAAATAATCCTGCAATTTGCATGGAAAAAAGACCCTGCATAGCTTAAACATTTTTGAGAAGGAAGAGTAAAGCTCGGTATATCATGTCCCCTTACTTCAAGCTATATTACACAGCTGCAGTCACCAAAAGAATATAATATGGCAGAAAAACAGATACATAGATCAATGGAACAGAATAGAGAGCTCATAAATGAACTCACAGATGATCTATAAGAAAGGAAACAAGAATATACAGTGGGAAAGACAAAGTCTTCAGTAAATGGTCCTGGGAGAACTGGATAGCTCTGTGCAAAGGAATCACTGGACTAATGTGTCACACCATGCACAAGTATAAATTCAAAGTGGATTAAAGATTGAAATATAAGAGCTAAGACCATAAATTCTGGAGGAATACATAGGCAACATCATCTTTGACATTAGTCTTAGTAATATTTGGGGGGCTATATCTCCACAGGTAAAGCAAATAAAAGTAAAAACATACAAATGGGACTACATCAAACCAAAAATCTTTTGCACAGCAAAAGAAACTCAACAAAAGGAAAAGCCTACCTGCTGAATGGGAGAAGGTATTTGTTAATAATATACCTGATAAAGGGCTAATGCCCAAAATATACAAGGAACTCATACAACACAATATCAGAAGAAAAACAAGCTGAATAAAGAATGGGCAGAGGATCTGAATAGATATTTTTTAAAAGAAGATAGATTGCCAACAGGCACATGAAAAGATGCTCAGCGTCACTAATCATCAAGGAAATGCAAATCAGAAACACAAATATCACCTCATACCTGTCAGAATGGCTGTCATTTTAAAAAACAACAGGGACTACCTTGGTAGTCTAGTGACTAAGATTCTGCACTCCCACTTCAGGGGGCCTAGTTTTGATCCTTGTCAAGGAATGAGATCCCATGTGCTTCCAATAAAGATCCTCCCATGTCTCAATGAAGAGCCACAACTAAGACCCAGCACAGCCAGAACAAAGACAACAGGTAACAAATGTTGGCCAGGATGTGGAGAAGAGGGAATGATTGTGCACTATTGGTGAAGATATAAATTGACCAGCCACTGTGGAAAGTAATGTGGAAACTTCTCAAGAAATTAAAAATAGGACTGCCAAAAAAGGAGAGAGAGAGAGAGCTGTCAAATGATCCAGTAACTGCACTCCTGAGTATTTATTGAAAGAAAGCAAAAACACTATTTTGAAAAGATGTATGCACCCCTGTGTTTATTGCAGCGTTATTTACAAACGACAAGATACGGAAGCAACCCAGGTGCCCATCAATAGATGAATGGATAAAGAAGAGGTGCTGCATGTATTTATATTCATACAGTGGGATATTATTCACCCATAAAAATGAAATTTGCCAATTGTGACAACTTAGACGGACCTTAGAGAGTATTACGTTAACTGAAATAAATCACGTATAAAAACCAAATACTGTTTGATTTCATTTATATCTGGAATCTAAAAAACAAAATAAACAATTACACATAGCAAAATAAAGACAGAATTATGAATATAGAGAGCAAACAAGTGGTTGCCAGAGGACCGAGTTTGCAGGGAAGAATAGAGTATGTGAGGGAGCTTAAAGAGGTATAAGCTTCCATTTGCAAGATAAACCAGTCATGGGTATGAAATGTACAGTGTGGGAAATATAGTCAATAACTGTGTAATGTTTTTGTAAGGTGACATTTTGTAACTTTTTTTTTCTTGAAATGTGTAGAAGTACCAAATTCAGTACGGTTCAGTCGCTCAGGCGTGCCCAACTCTTCGCGACCCCATGAATTGCAGCACACCAGGCCGCCCTATCCATCACCATCTCCCAGAGTTCACTCGGACTCACGTTCATCGAGTCAGTGATGCCATCCAGCCATCTCATCCTTTGTCGTCCCCTTCTCCTCCCGCCCCCAATCCTTCCCAGCATCAGAGTCTTCCAATGAGTCAACTCTTCGCATGAGGTGGCCAAAGTACTGCAGTTTCAGCTTTAGCATCATTCCTTCCAAAGAAATCCCAGGGTGATCTCCTTTAGAATGGACTGATTGGATCTCCTTGCAGTCCAAGGGACTCTCAAGAGTCTTCTCCAACACCACAGTTCAAAAGCATCAATTCTTTGGCGCTCAGCCTTCTTCACAGTCCAACTCTCACATCCATACATGACCACAGGAAAAACCATAGCCTTGACTAGACGGACCTCAGTCGGCAAAGTAATGTCTCTGCTTTTGAAAATATTATCTAGGTTGGTCATAACTTTTCTTCCAAGGACTAAGCGTCTTTTAATTTCATGGCTGCAGTCACCATCTGCAGTGATTTTGGAGCCCCCCAAAATAAAGTCTGACACTGTTTCCACTGTTTCCTCATCTATTTCCCATGAAGTGATGGGACCGGATGCCATGATCTTTGTTTTCTGAATGTTGAGCTTTAAACCAACTTTTTCGCTTTCATCTTTCACTTTCATCAAGAGGCTCTTTAGCTCTTCTTCACTTTCTGCCATAAGGGTGGTATGATCTGCATATCTGAGGTTATTGATATTTCTCCCGGCAATCTTGATTCCAGCCTGTGTTTCTTCTAGTCCAGCATTTCTCATGATGTACTCTGCATAGAAGTTAAATAAGCAGGGTGACAATATACAGCCTTGACATACTCCTTTTCCTGTTTGGAACCAGTCTGTTGTTCCATGTCCAGTTCTAACTGTTGCTTCCTGACCTGCATACAGATTTCTCAAGAGGCAGGTCAGGTGGTCTGGTATTCCCATCTCTTTCAGAATTTTCCACAGTTTATTGTGATCCACACAGTCAAAGGCTTTGGCATAGTCAATAAAGCAAAATTAGATGTTTTTCTGGAACTCTCTTGCTTTTCCATGATCCAGCGGATGTTGGCAATTTGATCTCTGGTTCCTCTGCCTTTTCTGAAACCAGCTTGAACATCTGGAGGTTCATGGTTCACGTATTGCTGAAGCCTGGCTTGGAGAATTTTGAGCATTACTTTACTAGCATGTGCGATGAGAGCAATTGTGCGGTAGTTTGAGCATTCTTTGGCATTGCCTTTCTTTGGGATTGGAATGAAACCTGACCTTTTCTAGTCCTGTGGACGTTGAGTTTTCCAAATGTGCTGGCATATTGAGTGCAGCACTTTCACGATTTGAAACAGTTCCACTGGAATTCCATCACCTCCACTAGCTTTGTTCGTAGTGATGCTTTCTAAGGCTCATTTGACTTCACATTCCAGGATGTCTGGCTCTAGATTAGTGATCACATCATCATGATTATCTGGGTCGTGAAGATCTTTTTGTACAGTTCTTCCATGTATTCTTGCCACCTCTTTTATATCTTCTGCTTCTGTTAGGTCTATACCATTTCTGTTCTTTATCGAGCCCATCTTTGCATGAAATGTTCCCTTGATATCTCTAATTTTCTTGAAGAGATCTCTAGTCTTTCCCATTCTGTTCTTTTCCTCTATTTCTTTGCATTGATCACTGAAGAAGGCTTTCTTATCCCTTCTTGCTATTCTTTGGAACTCTGCATTCAGATGCTTATATCTTTCCTTTTCTCCTTTGCTTTTCACCTCTCTTCTTTTCACAGCTATTTGTAAGGCCTCCCCAGACAGCCCCTTTGCTTTTTGCATTTCTTTTCCATGGGGATGGTCTTGATCCCTGTCTCCTGTACAATGTCACGAACCTTCGTCCATAGTTCATCAGGCACTCTATCAGATCTAGGCCCTGAAATCTATTTCTTACTTCCACTGTATAATCATAAGGGATTTGATTTAGGTCATACCTGAATGGTCTAGCAGTTTTCCCTGCTTTCTTCAATTTGAGTCTGAATTTGGTAGAAGGAGTTCATGATCTGAGCCACAGTCAGCTCCTGGTCTTGTTTTTGTCGACTGTATAGAGCTTCTCCATCTTTGGCTGCAAAGAATATAATCAATCTGATTTCGGTGTTGACCATCTGGTGATGTCCATGTGTAGAGTCTTCTCTTGTGTTGTTGGAAGAGGGTGTTTGCTATGACCAGTGCATTTTCTTGGCAAAACTCGATTAGTCTTTGCCCTGCTTCATTCTGCATTCCAAGGCCAAATTTGCCTGTTACTCCAGGTGTTTCTTGACTTCCTACTTTTGCATTCCAGTCCCCTATGATGAAAAGGACATCTTTTTGGGGTGTTAGTTCTAAAAGGTTTTGTAGGTCTTCATGAAACCGTTCAACTTCAGCTTCTTCAGTGTTACTGGTTGGGGCATAGACTTGGATAACTGTGATATTGAATGGTTTGCCTTGGAGACAAGCAGAGATCATTCTGTCGTTTTTGAGATTGCATGCAAGTACTGCATTTCGGACTCTTTTCTTCACCATGATGGCTACTCCATTTCTTCTAAGGGATTCCTGCCTCTAGTAGTAGATATAATGGTCATCTGAGTTAAAATCACCCATTCCAGTCCATTTTAGTTCGCTGATTCCTAGAATGTTGACATTCACCCTTGCCATCTCTTGTTTGACCACTTCCAATTTGCGTTGATTCATGGACCTGATATTCCAGGTTCCTATGCAATATTGCCCTTTACACCATCAGATCTTGCTTCTATCACCAGCCACAGCTGCGTACTGTTTTTGCTTTGGCTTCATCCCTTCATTTTTTATGGAGTTATTTTCCACTGATTTCCAGTAGCATACTGGGCACCTAATAACCTGGGGAGTTCCTCTTTTGGTATCCTATCATTTTGCCTTTTTATACTCTTTATGGGGTTCTCAAGGCAAGAATACTGAAGTGGCTTGCCATGCCCTTCTCCAGTGGACCACATTCTGTCAGACCTCTCCACCATGACCCGCCCATCTTGGGTTGCCCCACAGGTATGGCCTGGTTTCACTGAGTTAAACAAGGCTGTGGTCCTAGTGTGATTAGATTGACTAGTTTTCTGTGAGTATGGTTTCAATGTGTCTGCCTCTGATGCCCTCTTGCAACACCTACCATCCTACTTGGGTTTCTCTTACCTTGGGTGTGTGGTATCTCTTCACGGCTGCTCCAGCAAAGCACAGCCACTGCTCCTTACCTTGGACGAGGAGTATCTCCTTACCGCCACCATTCCTGACCTTCAATGTTGAGTAGCTCCTCTAGGCCCTCCTGCGCCTGCGCAGCCAGGGTTCCTTGGGTTGCACCTCCCAGTCGCCTCCCTGGCCTCGGGCTTGGGGTGGTTCCTCATGGTCACCGCCCCCTGACCTCAGACGCGGGGTGTCTCCTCCCGGCCGCCGCCCTTGACCTCCAAGCTCCTCTTGGCCGCCGCCCTTGACCTCAGACGCAGGGTAGCTCCTCTAGGCCATTTCCTGTGCTGTCGCAGCCTGGCACCCTTGGCCGCTGCCCCGACCTCCGATGTGGGGTAGTTCCTTTCGGCCGCGTCAGTGCGCTGGCTCGCCGCTGCCGCCTGCACTCAAAAACAAGGAAACAGACAAATAAACTCATGGAAAATGGGCAGATTGTGGTTACCAGAAATGGGGGCTTGGGGAAGTGGGTAAACTGATGCAGGTTGTCAAAAGGTACAGGTTATGCCTCCTAGTTATAAGATTTAAGAAGTAGGAATGTAATGTACAACGTGATGATTATAATTAACACTGCTATTTGTTATATGAAAGTTCTTAGAGTCAATCCTAAGAATTCTCATCACAAGGAACATATTTTTTCCTGCTTCTTTAATTCTGTATCTATATTTGATGATGGATGTTTCACTGAACTTACTGTGATAATCACTTCATCATGTATTAAGTCAAATCTGTATGCTATACACCTTAAAGTTAGATGGTACATGTGTCAGTTATGTCTCAATAAAAATGGAAGGAGAAAAATCTGAATACCCTTTAGCTATCACTCTCCAACCCTGTCTTCACTTGTTCTCCATAGCCCTCACGTCTCCACTGTAAGCAACCATTTATCTACTGTCTGTCTCCAGAGGTGTTTCTTTTAGACATTTTGGATGAATGGAATCTTACAGTGTGTGTGGTCTTCTGTGACTTTCACTTATCAGCATGTTTTTGGTGTTTATGTTGTAGCATGTTTAAGTACTTCATTTCTTTTTATGGCTAAATAATATATTCTGTTGTGTGTGTACACACATATTCATATACACACATACACCATATTTTATTTATTCTTTAGTCAAATATATGGGTTGTTTTTCCACCTTTCAGCTGCTGTAAATATTGCTGTGTTAGCTCTTTTCTGCACAACTTCCCCAAATTTATTGAAAGAGTAAATATAGAATTACGTTTGAATTCCTAGAATAAATCTTTTTAATTTTCCAGTGGCACATTATTCTTTTGACACACTGGTAGATTGTCAGGGTAGAGTGAGGATAGAACATGCAAGGGCCTTGAAGGTGTCTCCACTTGTTGAGTTGCTACATGCCAGGCTTCCTTGTCCTTTACTATCTCTTAGAGTTTGCTCAAACTCATGTCTGTTGAGTCAGTGATGCCATCCAACCATCTCATCCTCTGTTGCCCCTTTCTCCTCTTGTTCTCAATCTTTCCCAGTATCAGGGTGTTCTTGAGTGAGTTGGCTCATGGCCTTGTGGGGCCAAAGTATTGGAGCTTCAGCTTCAGCATCAGTCCTTCCAATGAACACCCAGGACTGATTTCCTTTTGGATTAACTGTTTTGATCTGTTTGCAGTCCAGGGGACTCTCAAGAGTCTTCTCCACCACCACAGTTCAAAAGCATTAGTTCTTTGGCACTCAGCCCTCTTTATGGTCCAACTCTCACATCCATGCATGACTACTGGGAAAAGCATCAAAATCAAAATGACTCAAATGAAGTTGCTCAGTCGTGTCCAACTCTTTGCAACCCCGTGGACTGTAGCCTACCAGGCTCCTCCATCCATGGGATTCCCCAGGCAAGAGTACTGGAGTAAGTTGCCATTTCCTTTTCCAGGGGATCTTCCGAACCCAGGGATTGAACCCAGGTCTCCTTCATTAGAGGCAGACGCTTTAACCACTGAGCCACTAGGGAAATCCATAGGTTTGACTATATGGACCTTTGTTGGCAAAGTGATGTCTCTGCTTTTTAATATACTGTCTAGTTTGTCATAGCTTTCCTTCCAAGGAGTAAGTGTCTTTTAATTTAATTTCGTGACTCCAGTCACCATCCACAGTGATTTTGGAGCCCAAGAAAATAAAATCTGTCACTGTTTCCATATCTATTTGCTATGAAGTGGTGGGACCCGAAGCTGTGATCTTAACATTTTTGAATGTTGAATTTCAAGCCAGCTTTTTCACTCTCCTCTTTCACCCTCATCAAGAGACTCTTTAGTTCCTCTTTACTTTCTGTCATTACAGTGGTATCATCTGCATATCTGAGGTTGTTAATATTTCTCTTGGCAGTCTTGATTCCAGCTTGTGAGTCATCCAGCCCAATATTTTGTATGATGTACTCTACATATAGGTTAAATAAGCAGGGTGACAATATACAGCCTTGACATAGTCCTTTTCCCATTTTGAACCAGTCCGTTGTTCCTTGTCCAATTCTAACTTGCTTCTTGTGACTGTGGCTCAGATCATGAGCTCCTTATTGCAAAATTCAGGCTTAAATTGAAGAAAATAGGGAAGACCACTGGACCCTTTAGGTATGACCTAAATGAAAATCCATTATAATTATACTGTGAAGGTGATGAAGAGATTCCAGGGATTAGATCTGGTAGGCAGAGTGCCTGAAGAACTGTGGATGGGATTCATAACATTGTACAGGAGGTAGTGACCAAAACCATCCCAAGAAAAAGAAATACAGGAAGACAAAGTGTTTGAGGTTACTTTACAAATAGCTAAGAAAAGTCAAAGGAGAAACATATACCCAGCTGAATGCAGAGTTCCAGGGAATAGCAAGGAGAGATAAGAAAGTCTTCCTAAGTGAACAATGCAAACAATAGAATGAGAAAGACTAGGGATCTCTTCAAGAAAAGTGATATCAAGGGAACATTTTATGAAAAGATGGCACAATAAAGGACAAAAGTGGTATGGACCTAACAGAAGCAGAAGATATTAAGAAGAGGTGACAAGAATACACAGAAGAACTGTACAAAAAGGTCTTAATGACCCAGCTAGTCATGATGATGTGATCACTCACACTCACGTAGAGCCAGACATCATGGAGTGTGAAGTCAAGTGGACCTTAGGAAACATTACTATGAACAAAGCAGGTGGAAGTGATGGAATTCCAGCTGAGCTATTTCAAATGCCAAAAGATGATGCTGTGAAAGTACTGCACTCAACATGCCAACAAATTTGGAAAACTCAGCAGTGGCCATAGGACTGCTGCTGCTGCTGCTGCTAAATCGCTTTAGTCGTCCGACTCTGTGCGACCCCATAGATGGCAGCCCACCAGGCTCCCCCGTCCCTGGGATTCCCCAGGCAAGAACACTGGAGTGGGTTGCCATTTCCTTCTCCAGTGCGTGAAAATGAAGTCACTCAGTTGTGACTCTTCATGACCCCATGGACTGCAGCCTACCAGGCTACTCCATCCATGGGATTTTCCAGGCAAGAGTACTAGAGTAGGGTGCCATCGCCTTCTCTGAGAAAAGGTCAATTTTCATTCCAATCCCAAAGAAAGGCAATGCCAAAGAATGTTCAGAATACTGGACAGTTGCACTCATTTCACGTGCTAGCAAGGTAGTGCTCAAAATTCTTCAAGTTAGGTTTAGAACTTCCAGATGTACAAGCTGAATTTAGAAAAGGCAAAGGAACCAGAGATCAAATTGCCAACATTTGTTGGATCATAGAAAAACCAAGGGACTTCCTGAAAAAACATCTACTACTTCTTCATGTTGCATTTGTTACCACTGGCTGTACTCTGATGCTTACCTGATGTTTTAATCTCATTTACACTCCAGATGGCTCTGGGGTGGTAACAGAACTTTCCTGTTTCATTGCATTGTGTGGAGTGGGAATTCTCTGCCTAGACCAATGTGAAGAATGGAAAAGTTCACAACTAGAAACATCTTCCCAGTGTGTAACATTTGGCCCTCTGTGTCTCTGGATGCTATTTCTCTCCCAGTCTATGCGTCAGTTATTGTACTTAATGTTTTTCCCTGTTTCTACTTAGACTATTTGTTGCTTTTTTAATAATCTCCACAGAGTTGCATTGGAGGAAGAAACCCAGGAGGACATATTAGTTTGACATTTTGCCCAAGAACAGCAGCTAAATATTTTTTAAATTATCTGTTTGTGTCTGTGTCCATCACAAAACCAAACTCATTATAGTAGGGATTGTTTCATAAATCTTTTAAACTTTCAGGGTAAGACCTGGTGCCTAATTATATGATTGTTGAGAGAGTATAATTTCAAAGGTTTCTTCTATTAAAAATACAAATTTACAACTGATACAGTGCTCCCTTACTATTGTAAAGTAATGACTGCATTTATTAAAAATTTCTATGAAAGTTTTCAGAATCATCTAGATCACTTTAGAAGAAGTTACAATCCAGAGTTAAAAAGAAGAAAACCGATAACATAATGTAGTGTTTTGTAACTCTTGAAACTTTTAACCTGTCTTAAGCGGGGCTATCATTATTGTTGTTCCCATTTTATAGATGAAGCTATGAATGAGATGACAAGAATTTATCTAAGACCAAACATCTAAGACATGATCGATAATATGTGGGGCTGGAAGCGAGAGTCTCTCGACCTGAATTCTGTGAAGATTGCTGCTTTTCTTCTTTATTCCTCAGTGCTTTGCCAGCATATTGGGCGTTTGATCAGTGGTGTTGAACTGACTGGTAACATTCTGTCCTCTCCTGTTTTTGTGCTGTGAAGTGAAACTCAAGGACGTTCACCCAGAGTTTATATGGAAAGAAGTCCTTGCACAGGACTTTTGAGGCCCACCATGATCTCTCTTTTCCAGGGATCCTCTATTTTTATCTACCCTCCTCTTTGTTCCTATTTCTTCTGCCATGCTGGGCTTCTTAAAATCTTCTGGTATGCCAGGCATGCTAGGAAAGTCTTTCCAAGACAGCATCTTTACCTCCTTCAAATCTTTGTGTAAAGGTAACCTTCTCAATTATACTTTCTGTGACTATCCTGTTTAAAAGTTCAAATCCTGTCCCATTATATTTGCTTACATTGTTTTTATGTTAACACTCAGTGCACAGTTCTTCTAGTACATTCTACAATTCATTACTCACTGAATTATGGTCTATCTTTCCTCATCAAAATGTCAGTTCTAGTGCTTCGCACAGAACCTGTCTCGGTCTAATGTTTGTTGAATGAATGCAGAAGAAAATTCAGTTGATTAAACTTTGTTAGTAATACTTAATTGTTTTTAATTAAGAAGTTGAACATTTTGAAATCCTTTTAGCCAGGAGCATGTGTTCATGAACAGTGTGGAAATTTAATTCCTAAGATTTATCAATTTAATGTTTCTCCTGAGTTTTGATGCATGTCAATTTTCATAAAATCTATTGACATCCTTAGAGAAATATGATTCTGTGTAGGGTAGGTGACAGTACAGAGTCTCAGTAGATGAATTTGTTTTAATAAACAGAAATATATAGTAGTATTGACAGTAAAGTTAGTATTATTCAAAGGACTACCTGAAATCTAAGTTAATTCTAGTAGCCTTTTTAAAACCATCATGCAACCATTGAAATCTTGAAGTAGACAGTGATTAATATCACCTTGATATTTTTTGAAAATTTAAATGATGAACTATGTTTTCATTTTCTTAATTTGAAAAGAACTTTATTCTGATCCTTTTATGAGTGCACATATACTATTTTACTTATGTATTCAATATTTGTGTTCATAAAGTAAAACAGGAATTTTCTTGATTAGCCTTTTATTTAAACATTTCTTTTCTTTTCTTGTAGATATGCTTTGAGGTCACATTGGTATGAAATATGGAGTCACCTTTAATAACTTCACCTGAAAAGAGTCTTCTTTCTTGTTAACAAAACATAAGGAAAACAAATGACCAAAGGAATCATACCAAATGCTAACTCTACATCTTTTGTATCGTCTGTTTTTGAAACCATCAAGACAAATGGCTTGTGCTTTAAAGAATATGATTTACTCATTGAGATTATTTTTAACAGTTTTTTAAAAATCTTTTTCATCTTAAATTGTACTCTTACAAAATTTATCACAAAGATTTTTAAATCTTTAAGGCCTTGTTTAAAATAGCTTTCTTGTTTAGTTTTCAGAACCTTAATGCTTTTGTATCCTATTTTTACTTGACAAAGTCTGCAAAACTACAGCATCAGGAAAGATATGGACTTGGAAACTTACATTATTTTGATAGACTGGAGCAGATTTAAGTGGACCATTCAAGACCCCGTCCATTTTATCATTAGAAGTATCACATAAGTACACACATCTTAGCTTTAATGCAAGCAAAGTTGCTTGAAAATGGCATGGGTAAAATTCTTACGGAAACCTGGTGGCAATCTCGGAAAAGCTTATCAGCCTGGGAGTATGCTGTCCCTGGCCCCTACCAAAGGCTTGTTGAATGAACCAGGACAAAATAGCTGCTTTCTTAACAGTGCTGTACAGGTGAGATGGTCGTTTCTTGTCAAATTTTAAAAAGTGCCTTTCAAGAAATTCTTTAATTAATGCCTCTTTAACTTGTAAATGAAGGATAAAGTTATTATTGACTGGAATGACTTTTTAATATCATTTTTAATAATAGCAAGTATTTTGACTGGGCATTTTGGTTTTCATAATAAATGGAATTTTTTTCAACAGAATGCTACATTATTAGGATATAAAAACATCTGTGGTTTAAATGTTCATTTAGTGAAGTAAGAATGCTTCTAAAATTTCTTTTTTAAATTAGCTACTATATCCTGCCACACCCTTGTTTTGGTTAAGAAATTCAGATGAATCCTCATGGTGGTGATTTAGTCTGCTAATAGCATTAAAAAAAAAAAGCTGCTTGGATTAAAATAAGAATGAATGAGTTTTTAATCCTCATTTCTCAAAACTCCCTTCACCTCCCACTGTGCCCTTAAATCACCTTTTTAGAATTGTAATTTGGACACCACTATTTTAGTTAAATTTACAGTTAATTGCTTTTGCTTCAGTCTTTGTTGCAACAATTCTTTTAATTAGCAAATATGTATTAATCCAGTTTTCTGCCTTAGATAACTATCCTTTCTTATATATGATAATTTTTATTCAACATTTTCAGATTTCATAGGTGCCTTTATTCTTCTGACTATTGACTCTACAATATGAAAGGTAAAGAAGAATCGAAATATTGAAATGTTATTCTGCTGACCCTAGAATGTACCTTAAAAGATTGTATTGAAAATAAATAGCTTCTCATATTTTTCTTTCTGTTGCTTTATTTCCCCCTCCAGGGGCTTCCCTGGTGGCTCAGTCAGTAAAGAATCTGCCTGTGATGCAGGGGACGGCCTACAGCGCAGGCCACTGGGTTCAGGCCCTGGGTGGGGAGGATCCCCTGGGGAAGGCAGTGGCAGCCCACTCCAGTACTCTTGCCTGGCAGATCCCATCGACAGAGGAGCCTGGCGGGCCACAGTCCACGGGGGTCGTGAAACTTGGTCACGACTTAGCAACTAAACCATCAGCACCTGAAACTTGAGAGCAGAAAGTGATGTACTGCTTGAGTAACTCATTTGATAAATGAGTGCGTCGCAAATGTGTCAGGTGCCCAGACATCTGACCCAGACTTGTGTTCTCAGTTGCTCAGTACTTCTTAAACCTTGGAATAAATTGTGCAATATGTTTTGTAAGAAATTACTAAAAGTGGACATTATTAAAATATTTTAGACGTAACTCAGAAAAATGAGTTTATATGCCATTTCCCTTAGTTTTTATTCTTATATTATCTTGAAGTGAGAAATATTATAAAAGGTTTATATTTATATTACTAAATACATATACATATCTGTATTAATCTTTTCAAAATACATTAATTTTGTTAGATACCATGTTAAAGCGCAACATGCAAATAATGCAAAAGAAAAATGCTTATATTATAAAATTATATTGCTAAAAACTAGTTCAACAACTAGCTTAGACTCTAACTTTTTAAAACAGGTGGTACAATATAGTCAACATTTGCAAATGGACTAGAATAAAGGTTAACTGTAGTGAAGATAATTTTTGGTATGGTTTTGTGAAATCATTTTTAAACTTTTATATTAAGTGATACACAGAGAAGTCACATAAAATATTTTTTCTATAGTTTGGATCCAGTATGACGTAAACATTTTGCTAATCCTATAAAACATTCTGGTTACATTTGAAAGACTTAGTTTGTTAGCCTTCTAAGCAGATTATAGAGATACTCTCTTTTGACTGAATATTTTAAGCTTTCATTTGATGAGAAAGTGGTACAATTAAGTAGATCTAACATACTGGTATGGTTTTAAGATCTCTAAGTTAAAAGCAAAGTTGAAATATTTAGAAGCTAATATTTATTGTGTTCTTACTGTGTGTTTGTACAATATAATCTAATTCTTACAATGACCCTAAAAGGTAGATATAACTATTTTCCACCTTATGGTGATAAGAATGCTGAGCTTTTGAGAAAATATTTTCCTCAAGTCAGACCAAGAGCTGTTAAAAGTAAAGCCAGAACTGGAATCCAAGAGATCTCCCTTCAGAGGCTGTATCATTAACCACAGTGCTGTGTACTTTCCACTGCTGGGCCGTCATGGTCCACCATCTTGACAAATGAATGAATTTCAGCGTCGTGCATTTTATGGTATGATAGGATATGGTATGCAAGAAAGTTACTAAACATTTTCAAGTGCTTTGCAAAACACTGTGTTATTTGTGATACATAAATGCCTCCTGTTAATTATGCTTTAAAACAAAGCAACTATCAAAGAGAAATTCTGAAATTCTGGCTTTTAGTTACTGAGTAATTAAAAATATTGGAAACTTCTAAAATTACTTGCTTTTAGTTGGAGAGAAAATTTTCTTTTTAGTTGGAAGAAATGCAAGATGGTGAATAGATTTTCTTTTATTATTTGAAGAAATAACTGAAAGGTATAGAGAAACGTGAAGATCTTAATTGTTTTAATATTGCAGTAACAAATAGCAGCTTGAAATCAGTGCTTGCCAGCTGTGTACTAGACACTACTTTAGACACTTCACATATTGCAAACCTATTTCATTCTTACAAGAAGTCTATGAGTTATCCTCATTGTATAGGTTTCAGATTTTTCTAGAATGATTTTAAGTATTGGACTGATTTATTTAAACAACTACAGTCCTTTTAATTCTGTTTTTGTTTTTAGTAGTAAATGATGATTAGATAATTGCAGCAAATATATTTATTTTTTAACTACTGCTTCATATTCTGCTGTATCCCCATTACTATACATACGTTCCCTTTCTCATCCTTTATACAGTGACCACACAGGCCTCTGCCCCTTTTCCTTGTTGCTACATACTGACCCTTATTTGGTACACCCTGACTTTTAACTGCAGTCATACATCCTTTCTAACTTTCAGTTCATTCCAAGTATTATAATCACTTCCTCTTTCAAGTCTCGTCCAAGTCCTCCATTCAGTATCTGCGTGTTTCCTATTCATATAAATTCCTTAACAGAGGAGTTATTTTTCTCTTGTTCTATGCCTCTGATAGTTTTTACTTGTGAATCAACAGAAACGGTTTCTGAATCTATCTTTTATATATGAACTACATATACATTAGCAGTTTTATACTTATTATTTTTAGTGGTTGTATATATCTGATTATGTACAAGAGATTGAAAGATGTTATTAACCTCCTGCAGTTTAAAAAATATATTTAAATCTGTCTTTAATTCACAGTGAGAAAAATATTACTACAGTTCATTCTTCACATCTCACTGTTTTTTAGGTTTTATGGCAATTAGATATATTCCGAAGAAGCTTGCGGGTTCTGACTGGACATGTTTGTCAGGGAGATGCCTGCATATTTTGTGCATTGAAGGTAACTTTTAATAGTTCTGGAAAGTTACTGTTGTTTCTCAAAAATTTTATTTGATAGTTTGCTTTTTTGACATATTTGGTCAGTTTATTTGTAATTAAAGTTATTGTCAAGTGACTTAGAGTTTTGAAGATGAATTCTTAAAGTATGACTTACTCATGTTTATATTTCCATTTTCCTGTAAGAACAGTTTAATAAACAGTGTAGCATTTTAGAAACATATTTTTCATTATTTTGAAATAATACTTTATTTTAACAAATGTTTTTTGAGTTACTACTGAATTCTGGATACTGCTATAGTTACTAAGAATACAGCAGTGAATTGAACTAATAAAAACACTGTTAGTAGCTTATATTCTTGTGAGGGAGAAGAAAATAAGTAAAAATATAAAGTATGTTCAGTTCATTCGCTCAGTCGTGTCTGACTCTCTGCGACCCCATGAATCGCAGCACGCCAGGCCTCCCTGTTCATCACCATCTCCCGGATTTCACCCAGACCACGTCCATTGAGTCCATGATGCCATCCAGCCATCTCATCCTCGGTCGTCCCCTTCTCCTCCCACCCCTAATCCCTCCCAGCATCAGAGTCTTTTCCAATGAGTCAACTCTTCACATGAGGTGGCCAAAGTACTGGAGTTTCAGCTTTAGCATCATTCCTTCCAAAGAACACCCAGGGCTAATCTCCTTCAGAATGGACTGGTTGGATCTCCCCGCAGTCCAAGGGACTCTCAAGAGTCTTCTCCAACACCACAGTTCAAAAGCATCAATTCTTCGGTGCTCAGCCTTCTTCACAGTCCAACTCTCACATCCATACATGACCACTGGAAAAACCATAGCCTTGACTAGGCAGACCTTAGTCGGCAAAGCAGTGTTCTGCTTTTGAATATACTATCTAGGTTGGTCATAACTTTTCTTCCAAGGAGTAAGCATTTTTAATTTCATGGCTGCAGTCACCATCTGCAGTGATTTTGGAGCCCAAAAAATAAAGTCTGACACTGTTTCCACTGTTTCCCCATCTATTTCCCATGAAGTGGTAATAATTGCAAAGGAGGAAATATAAATCAGGGAAGGGAGTGGTGAATGTTGAGTAGCAAGGAAAGCCTCACTGAGAAAGTGACATTTAAAGGGAAAAGGAATGGAGTGGTCTAGAGCATTCCAGGAGGGACACAGCCAGTGCAGAGACTCTGAGGTGGGTCCTCAAGGACACCTGAGCCCTGGCAGAGGCTTCATGAGCAAGGAGGGCAGTGATAGGAGATGAGCTCAGAGGTCAGGTGAGTTCCCATGACTTCAGAAACGTCTGCAGATTCTTTTGCACTGTTGTATCAAAGGGTGGAATCTGATTTCTTGAAATGCATTGCCCTTGATGATTCATTTCCATCAAATAGAATGTGGCAGAAAAGGGACTAGGTTAGATTAGAAACAATAATAAAGCTTTCACCTGGCTCTTTCTGTCGGGATACTCATTCTTGGACATGAGTCACTGTGCTGGTTACAGCTACAGCAATGATCTTGGCCAACAGGCATCACCAGCCACCAGCATCAACTTCTAGACGACTGTCAGATGACCAGCGATCCCAGCATTCAGACTGTTACCGATGACTGCAAGTGCAGCAGAGTTGAGCTGTCCTCACCCAAACCGCAGATTTGTGACCAAAATAAATGTTATTTTTAGTAACTAAGATTTGGAGTGGTTTTGTTAATGGAGCAATAAATAACTGGAACAAGAATCTGGATTGTGAAGGATCCTTCGAGGCCTTTGTGAGGACCTTGATTTTTTTTCTCTTGAGTGATTTAGGAAGTTGTGGGTATTGAGTAGAGGTGTAATATAACCTGTGCTAACTAAGTATAATATTTGGACGAGAGTAAATAGAATAGGGATGAAAGTGGAAACGGGGAGCCCAGTATATATTAGCAACTCATTAATGTCATTGAAATCTTTGCCCAAGAATTTAAGATTGGATTATTGTTTTCAGAAGTAAATATTTCAGCCCTTATATTCTTGAATATTCTTACTACACACAAATATACATAATAGAGGAAAATGAAAGGTCATTTTCACACTTTGATTTACATTCCTAAAAAGACTGTTTGAATAAGTCACCAAAGGAGGCAGTTGTGTATTCCCTTTTTATATGGCAAAATAAGGTGGATAAAGAATGAGTTTAAATCAAATTACAGTTTTGCATTTTATTTCCTCAGCAGTAAATTTTTAATAATTTATTTATTTTTAATTGAAGGATAATTGCTTTACAATATTGTTGGTTTCTGCCATACATCAACATGAATCAGCCATAGGTCTACATATGTCCCCTCCTTCTTAAACCTCCCTCCGACTTCCCACCCCATCCCACCGCTCTGGGTTGTCAGAGGCCTGATCTGAGTTCTGAGTCATACAGCAGCCATGTTGCTCTCTCCATTCGTCACACTCTCTCCTCTACCCGCCCGCGCCCACTGACAGCAGTGGAGACGCAGACATAAAGAACAGTCTTCTACAATAAATCTTGAATGTTTTATCCAACTGTAGCCTTACAGATCACCTACCTCTTCCTCCTGCTTGCCTCCCCCACCTCAAAACATGTGCTTGTGTGCATGCCTGCATGCACGTGCGCGCGCGCGCACACACACACACACACACACACACACACACACACACAGTGCCATCCTCCTTGAAGTTTCTCAGAGCTACCTTTGATCTCTGGGTGTTTTCACTATTATTCCTTTGGTCTAGAATGATTTTCTTGCAGATGTCCCTGAGGCTGACACCCTCACTCCCTTTATGCCTCTCCGTCATGTTTTCTCCCTCAGTGACCCTAGGTAGCAGGTCACCTCCCTCCTTCTCTTCTCCCCCAGTATCCCTGTCCCTGTTGTGCCACCCTATCTTTCTCTCTTGCTTTATATTTCTTTGTTTTTCCTCTGTTGTACTTACTACCTCTTGACATATCATTACTTACCCTCTCTCTCCTCATTACTACAACTAGAATATGCATCCACAAGGCAGGGTCTTTGTTTTCTGGTGTAGAACAATGCCACATATACCAGGAAATCAAAAACAGATATTGAATGAACATCAGTCTTGTGTAGGATTAATACCTTAAACATTACCTGGAAAAGTTGCCTACCAGTAAGAAGTGACTTGTGAGATTATGTTTCATTTTTTGAGCATCTGTAATTGTAGCTAAATTTTTTTTAATACCTTAAACATTACCTGGAAAAGTTGACTACCAGAATAAGAAGTGACTTGTGAAAATATGTTTCACTTTTAGCATCTGTAATTGTTGCTAAAAAGTTTAGTTCTGGTTATCTGATACCATTTAGCCTCTTTCTTATCTTAGTAGTTTCTTATTTGTAAATTAAATTTCCTTGTGTCAGTGCAACAGATTCTTATTTTCTAGCCTACTATATGTTGATCTTAAAAGCAATTTTTTTTTTTGAGATGATATACCCCTTGAACTAGTTAATGCAGAACATAATATGAACCATCCTTATTTGTTGGTTTACCACTGCAAACCTTATTTTTCTCACTTCCCCTCACCTAAGATGATTGTTGTAAAACTTATTAAACTTATTAAAAGTTTTCCATGCTTGAATGCAATAAATAGAAGACCAGATTAACACCTATGTCACATATTCTTGAATAATATTCCCACTGCTAGTGAAGTTCCTACTGTTTTGATTATATGCTTATTTTTGTATAACATAAATTTAATTCCAACACTATAACATTTAAAGCATAATATCTCAAAACTCTTTCTAAACGACATAGACTACATTCAGCTAGGGAACAGTTTAAAATGGGCCACATCTCAATCAAAATCTCTGAGAATGGGACTTGAGAACTTTATATGTTTAATTGTTATGCACTAACCCTTGATTAAGAGGTTGGGGCAACCATTTCTACATAATTTTTTGCATGGAGTTTTAGAACAAAAGACTGTTATTAGCCTCTGAGTGTAGAGTTTAGAATTTCAAATTTATTGTAATGAAATTACTCAAGTGTTTTTAGTTGTTGGTGTTAAACTTACTGGTTCATATATTTGCTGATTCCCAGACAATATTTGCACAGTTTCAACACAGTCGAGAGAAAGCCCTCCCCTCGGATAACATAAGGCACGCCCTTGCAGAGAGCTTCAGAGACGAGCAGCGGTTTCAGCTGGGCCTGATGGACGACGCTGCAGAGTGCTTTGTGAGTGTGTCTGATGACCCCTAGGTCACGATAGTGGCTTACATCCCTTAAGTGATGTGCCTTTTGAGACAGATGAAGCGTACGTTTATTGCAGCACTGCCTAGTAGACCCTTGTCCTCCCTACCTTCGAAGCTCTCAAAGCTCCACGTGTGTTTTGTGTGCATTTGCTTTCGCTTCCTTGTGCTGCTCTAATTTTTGAGAGCTAGGATACTAAAATACTTCAACATTTATTTATTGGAGCAAAAAGGCTTATTGCATATAAGTCATTTCACTTAGGTCATTGTTCTGTTCCCGCAGGGATTACACACACAACAGGCTCTCCCAGTAGCATTTCTCATTTCATGCAGTGATTCTCTCTGGAAAAGAAGAGGATCTTGACATGCAGCTGTCAGGGGCAGCAGTTGTCTTAACCCAGCTTACTCCAGGTTGAGAATCACGGACTGAGGTTGATGTTTTGAGACTCTGTTACCACCATACTGATAAATAGAGCATTCCTTTGCCGAAGGACATACCTTGTGTACTTTCTGAAATATGCATGTTAGTGATTAATTGTTTCAGTAACATAGATATCACCTATATTTAAGATGTGCGTGTGTTCAATCGGTCAGTCGTGTCTGACTCTGCGATACTGTGGACTGTAGCTCGCCAGGCTCCTTTCTCCAGGAGATTCTCCAGGCAAGAATACTGGAGTGGGTTGCCATTTCCTCTAGGGAATCTTCCCGGTCCAGGGATCAAATCCACGTCTTCTGCATCTCCCTCACTGGCAGACAGATTCTTTACCGTTGAGTGACTAGGGAATCCCTGACTGCTGGTGTCCTTTTACCTCTATCCTTCAAGTTTGTTTTTAACAGCCATCATATTAATATAATTTTTTTCAGATAAACTCTTTTACAACAAATATTTCTGTGATTCTGTGATTCAAATCTGACATTAAAGGCTTTTTACATTTATACTCCAGCTTATCTCTTTGTTTTCTTTCTGAATTTTCCCTTAGGAATAGTTTCATTCTATTCCTCAGACATGTCTTTTAAATTCCTGTTTTATAGACTTTGCTCAAGTTCTTGAAATATTCAAAACTTTCCTAATCTGTTATTTGTTACAGTTCAGCCTGTCAGGCCTGCTAGATAATGTATCATCAAAGCACCCCAGTACATTCTCCAAATTTCCAAATAATTTATTATTCTCTGGAATTCATTTGGCATTTATGTTTTTAAATGAACATCTTGAATGTTTTCTCAGACAGGCGGAAAGCCATGTTGACCAAAGTGGGACAAAAACAGCACACACAGTCATGAAATATGCTTTTCATACTTCTCATGTTTGTAATTGTCCATTGTTTAAAATATAGATAGATATATTTTGCACAATACTGAACTTTATAGTGTTACTTTCACTTAAATGAAATATACTAATCCATGATATGATAATTCACAGGATAACTAGAAATGAAGACTTAATTAAATGAATTATTATAAATGTCCTGAGGCAAAAGAAGGGAATTGACTAATTAAAAGAATCCATTGGTTAAGCTTTGGCGAAAAGAATAATTTGTTAAAGAAATTAATGATCTGTTTTACAAATCCAACCTTTTATTAGAAGTTTGTTGAAGAGTAGGTTCCTTGCATTAGAGTATTAGTTCAGGTATTGTAAGCCTTTATCATTGATGTTTTAATTTCAGTTGTATAGACGATCCAAATGATCCAAGCAGAGTGTTTTTTTTTTTAATTAATTGCTTTTTCTCAATGAGAAAACATTGAGAACATAGCCACCATGAATTGATTTTTTATCTTTATTAAAATTATGTTACATTATAATGTTTGTTTTATGAATTTTTTTTTAAGCTGACACTACAGAAGGAGAATAATTGAGCAGCATTGGAAAGCTTGGATAAAGAGGAAAGTTGAAAAGCTAACAACATATATGGCACTCAGTTTAACATTTTGGAAAATCTTTAGATGTTTAAATTTGTAAAGCTAAAAGGAGTTGTATTTTGAAGTGTCCTATGCAAGATTTGCAATTCATTTGTCTTTTAATTTTTCAATTAGGAAAATATATTGGAGAGGATTCATTTTCACATAGTGCCAAGCAGAGATGCAGACATGTGTACCTCTAAATCTTGTATCACTCACCAGAAGTTTGCTATGACTCTGTATGAGCAGGTGAGATGGCTTAACTATTTTAGTAGAAGATATATTTATGTTTTATCATTGATAAATTAGACATGTGTTTTTACCTGCAGTGTGTGTGTCGTAGCTGTGGAGCATCATCAGATCCTCTCCCCTTTACAGAATTTGTGCGGTACATTTCTACAACAGCCCTGTGGTAAGAGCTTATTAAAGCATATTTACCAAAGATGTTAGTAGTAATGTGTGTGATCACATTGAGCCTTCACTTTATGAAACCATAGCATATGTGAATATCCACTCTGTGAGATGCACAAATGTGCTACCATCACGGGTGCTAAGTTATGTCTGTCTCAGTTTTGGTTGTTTCTGATTTACCAAATATAGATGTCACTCAGTAATGACAAATGTACAAAATATTAGTCAAAATGTTTATTTATTTATATTTATAGCAAGGTTTTGGAACTATGGAAGAGAGCTAAGTTGAATGGTAAATGGCACTGTACGTGATTTCTTCATTTTTGCTAAGGGGTTACCTTTGCAGTGACCATGTCCCTGTGTGGTGATGGAAGCTAGGGTAAGCAGATAAGAAAGAAAAAAATAAAAATAATCCTCTGTTAGATGTATTGGATTTAAAGCTTCACCATTCACCTGAAATAAACATTTGTAGGCTTGTCTGTCTCCTCTCTCCCTTCCTGGTCTTGAAATAGATTAGGGATCCAAAGGTGATACCTAGGCTTTACATAATAAGAATTGTTTGATCACTGCAACAGGTATTTGAGAGTATAAATATTTGATGTATGAAAGCATTGAATAAGATTATAAATGTTTACAGATACTTTAATACTGTAATACAAAAGATAAAACATGGAACAGTCATTATCAATCAGAATACATCAGTATAGCAGTTAGCTGCTGCTGCTGCTGCTGCCAAGTCGCTTTAGTAATGTCCAACTCTGTGCGACCCCATAGACGGCAGCCCACCAGGCTCTGCTGTCCCTGGGATTCTCCAGGCAAGAACACTGGAGTAGGTTGCCATTTCCTTCTCCAAAGTTAGCTGCTAAATGCTACCAATGTTCTTATCATTGCACAAAATGAGTGTTAGGTGCTCATTAATTTCATCATGTTATTAAACTGCCTTGATTTTTTTGGATATAGCACATGATTTGTTAAAGATTATCCAATGTAGTAAGTTGGTAATTTGTATATATACAGAGTTGGGAAACATTGGTTTAAAGGAACAGTCTTTAAAATTTAGTCAGTTGTAGTCAGTTTCATTCATCTGATATGAAAAGTAGAATGGTATTTGAATAAGGATAAAATTAAAAACTGTAAAACTTGAAGTCTACTTTGAAAGTGTAAAACAACAGTGCTCTGAGACAGTATCTTAGATAAAAAGAATTAGAGCTCCATCCATTTTTTCCTGGTCTACAACATGAATTGCAAAAGCCCAAATTTTAAATTCTAATTTATCTTTCTTTTTATCGGTTATATTGAATACAGTTGTTGAATTGCAAGACCCTAGACTTTGAATTCTAATTATCTTTCTTTATTGGTAATAAATATTGAATACAATTGTTCAGTGCTGCTATGTTTGAGACTTTACATAAATTGTTGCTTTTAATCTTAACAAAAACTTTTGTTGTTCAAGAAATAGGCTTAATAAGATAAATCTGGTAAATGGATGAATTAAGATTAAAACCCAGGTCTAGGTTCATTTCAAATTCAAAATGTGTCTGGTTAAAGCACCACCCTCATGCTGTCAATTTTGTAAAAAAAAAAAAAAACAAAAAAACTGTTACGTGCAACTTGAATGAGCCTGTCAGATTTAGTGATTTCTAGTCTGCTTGTGAAGTGCTTTAGGGGAACTGGTTCATTTAGTTGTTATTGAATATTGCCTATTATTGTTCTAAGAAGGTTAAATTACTATAAAGTAAAACCAGAGCACCTAGAACAGGAAGTAGTAGGAGTATTGAGCTTGCATTATATATCTTTTTGGAAATGCTAAGTAGTTGTCTCACTTCAGTTCAGTTCAGTCGCTCAGTCCGACTCTCTGCGACCTCATGGACTGCAACACGCCAAGCCTTCCTGTCCATTGCCAACTCCTGGAGTTTACTCAAACTCATGTCCATTGAGTTGGTGATGTCATGATGCCATCTAGCCATCCTATCCTCTGTCGTCCCCTTCTCCTGCCTTCAATCTTTCCCAGCATCAGGGTCTTTTCAAATGAGTCAGTTCTTCGCATCAGTTGGCCAAAGTATTGGAGTTTCTTGGAAGGAGCATCAGTCCTTCCAGTGAATATTCAGGACTGATTTCCTTTAGGATGGAGTGGTTGGATCTCCTTGCAGTCCAAGGGACTCTCAAGAGTCCTCTCCAGCACCACAGTTCAAAGCATCAATTCTTTGGTGCTCAGCTTTCTTTATAGTTCAACTCTCACATCCATACATAACCACTAGAAAAACCATAGCCTTGACTAGACGGACCTTAGTTGACAAAGTAATGTCTCTGCTTTTTAATATGCTGCCCAGGTTGGTCATAGGTTTTCTTTGAAGGAGCAAGCATCTTTTAATTTCATGACTGCAGTCACCATCTGCAGTGGTTTTAGAGTCCAAAAAGTAGTTTCTCAGTTTCCCTGTTTCCCCATCTATTTGCCATGAAGTGACGGGACCAGATGCCATGATCTTAGTTTTCTGAATGTTGAATTTTAAGCCAGCCTTTCCACTCTTCTCTTTCACTTTCATCAAGAGGTTCTTTTTATTTTTTTAATACTTTATTCTGCATTACAATACTGTATTTGTTTTGCCATACATTGACATGAATCAAGAGGTTCTTTAGTTCTTCTTCACTTTCAGCCATAAGGGTGATGTCATTTGCATATCTGAGGTTATTGATATTTCTCCCTGCAATCTTGATTCCAGCTTGTGCTTCATCCAGCCCAGTGTTTCTCATGATGTACTCTGCATATAAGTTAAATAAGTAGTTGTCTAATGATACTTAATACCTTGGTATGTGAAAATTAGACTCTAGGGGGAGGTTGGATAGAAACTGACACAGATAACCCTCCCTAGATTCTTTAGGAAATGGTTAGCATTCATAATAGAAACAAACATCACAAACTGGCTTAAGTAACTTTGGTTGTGATTTCTTCATTAATCATCAAAGGGCCTTCTCTTAGCAGAAAATAATTTTGTGTCTGGAAACTTTAAGCTAGAGAGGGAGACTCTCCTAAAGTTTGTTGCTCTTGTCAGGCAAAAGTTTAAACTCCAGTCTCTATTTATTAAGTAATAATGTAAAAGAAACAGTTAACTTAACCAGTTAACAGTTAACTTAACCTTGAGAGGGAGCATCTTATATCATTCATATAGTTCCAAACAGTGTTGTGTGATTTCACGTTATTTTATCCTGTTTTGACCTAATTTCTTTCATCATATACTGCCAAATTTCATTATGTTTCCTGTCATAGAAATTTACTTTATGGTTAACTTTTCAAACAAAATTGTGTTTTAAGGTAGAAAAAGTGATCATACCTATATTAATAACTTAATATTTTTAATGCAAATTTATTAGATCTTTTTTAAGTTCATAGGCCAGATTTGGGACCATTTGTTTCTTTCGTAGCAATGAAGTTGAAAGAATGATGGAAAGGCATGAGCGCTTTAAGCCTGATATGTTCGCAGAATTGCTGCAAGCAGCAAATACAACTGATGACTACAGGAAATGTCCTGTAAGTATAATTCAGAGAATGTTAGTGTGCTTATGTGTTTGTAAATTTGAAAATAGAAATTGCCATGCAAATAGTAATTAATTCTAAGAATTAATTTTTTAAGTGTTCTTTAGGTAATTCTTTATACCATTGAGCTCTTTACTTCAACATTATTTCTTTAAAAACATGTTACTTTGTGAAGGATATAAGTTGGCATACATTGATTAATTTTAAGCTCTGAAACCTGTCATTTGACTAAATTGAAAATTTCATTTTTGTTTTTCTTTAAATAAACATTACAAATGGTATTATTCTTTTCTCATGTGATATTGTTAGTGAATTGAATTGTTAGTTGAATAAGAATTCAACCTTAAGGTCTTTATTTCTGCTTTTCTTAAGGTTGAATTCTTATTTTAACAGATTTACAAAAATATCAAAGAAAAGTTCTTTGATTTAAAATAAATTTGTTTGATCGGTAATGAAGACAGATAGTTTGTTAGAAGTCTTTTAATATGCTGAATAAATTTCTGATACATGATTTTGCATAATACAAGCTCTGTAAGGCATTACCTTTGACATATTTATTTTCATAATTTCAAAAGTTGTCTTTTTTGTTTTTTTAGAGCAACTGTGGCCAAAAAATAAAAATTCGGCGTGTTTTAATGAACTGTCCAGAGATTGTTACAATCGGTTTAGTCTGGGACTCTGAGCATTCTGACTTGACTGAAGATATTGTTCGGAATCTGGCAACCCAGCTTTATCTTCCTGGGGTATAATAACTATTTTCATTCTCTTCTTTTTTGTTTTTAAATTCCTTTGAAACATTACACTGTATGTTGTTTTTCAGAGCTAAATTTTCTTTCTAAAGGAAATAATTTGTAGATGTAACTCTGATAAAGTTCATCAAATCGGGCTAACTGAAATGCCTTTCTTGCTTTCTATTATAAACTAATCCATCATGTACTCTATCCTTTTTATTACTCTAGAATAATGATAATATGATACTGTATGCATCTGTGTATATGCTTGTTTGGGTGTATATGATAATGGTTATAAATTAGAAATATCAAGCTAGAAAATTCTAAGGTTTAAAATTTATCTGTAGCTATTATTTTTTAACGTGTATCAGTTCAATTCAGTCGCTCAGTCGTGTCCGACTCTTTGCGACCCCATGAACCACAGCACGCCAGGCCTCCCTGTCCATCACCAACTCCCGGAGTCCACCCAAACCCATGTCCATTGAGTCGGTGATGCCATCCAACCATCTCATCCTCTGTCATCCCGTTCTCTTTCTGCCCTCAATCTTTCCCAGTATCAGAGTCTTTTCCAATGAGTCAGCTCTGTGAATCAAATGGCCAAAGTATTGGAGTTTCAGCTTCAACATCAGTCCTACCGATGAACACCCAGGACTAATTTCCTTTAGGATGGACTGGATCTCCTTGTAGTCCGAGGGACTCTCAAGAGTCTTCTCCAACACTACAGTTCAAAAGCATCAATTCTTTGGCACTCTGCTTTCTTTATAGTCCCACTCTCACATCCATACATGACCAATAGAAAAACCATAGCCTTGACTAGACAGACCTTTGTTGACAAAGTAATGTCTCTGCTTTTTAATATTGTCTAGGTTGGATATAACTTTTCTTCCAAGGAGCAAGTGTCTTTTAATTTCATGGCTGCAGTCACCATCTGCAGTGATTCTGGAGCCCAGAAAAATAAAGTCAGCCACTGTTTCCACTGTTTCCCCATCTATTTGCCATGAATTGATGGGACTGGATGCCATGATCTTAGTTTTCTGAATGTTGAACTTTAAGCCAACTTTTTCTCTCTCCTCTTTCACTTTTATCAAGAGACTCTTTAGTTCTTCACTTTCTGCCATAAGTGTGCATATTACTATCTTATTTTAAATTGATTTATATTACAGTTAAACTTTTAGATAGTTATCTTTTAGGTAGTATGGTTAATGTATGTTAAAATAATGCGATTCAACCATGAATTATCAGGAAATGTGTGATTTATCTTATTTTGTTTTATGTATATAAAGTGTCTGTTCTGTATTCAAGATGCTGTTGTAATAATTACATTTTGTTAGACATCATGTCTCTTATAGACTAATCGAAAATAATAATTCAGTTAACAGTGCGGTGTGGTGTCTTTAGTACTAATATCAGTTTAGGACAGTATGCATGAGAAATAATTGTTGTAGAGAATCAAATGCATGACTCATCAAATGATTGTGGCTCATCTTTGAAAAGAACTATTAAATATACATTATTTTTAAACAGCTTTTTTATAGAGTTACTGATGAAAATGCCAAAAATAGTGAGCTTCTCCTTGTTGGCATGATTTGCTACACTAGCCGACATTACTGTGCCTTTGCTTTTCATACCAAGAGTTCCAAATGGGTATTTTTTGATGATGCAAATGTGAAAGAGGTAAGTGACACTTGATTAACTGGACTAATTACTGTGGTTTTTACTTTTGAGGGGTAAATGATATAATAATGATAAAATTATATAAAAATAATTATATGCAAATACTTATATAAATTAGTAATAAGTGGACTTAATTATAATAGCATCATTAAAGACCTTCAGTATTAAAAATTAGAAAACCAAATAGATGAAGCAAATACTTTAGTTGTTGGATGTCTGGCAGTCGAACAGAGAAAAGGAACCAACATGGTGAACCCTGCTTGCTGGCTAGAGGTCATTTTTGGATTGCAGTGCAGAGATGGAAAACCCAAACAGAGCCTCGTAGTCTCATTGAGCTGAGGAAATTGGAGTTCACAGGGGCCAAGATGGCTAAAATTTCCTGCACAGATTACCAGAAAGAAAGCTGTACAGAGGGAAAGTTCTGGGGATTGGCAGAGGGGCTCCCCTTTCAATCTTTGGCTGAATAGTGATCCACTATGTGTAGGGCAAATGTGCTCAAGGTGGGAGAAATGACCACTGGAAAACAAGGCCAGACAATTCCCAGAACTTGTACAGGGCTAGGATAGTTGGCATCTGAGTAGCAAGAGTGGATACACAGTACATCAAGTAGACGCCTCAGAGAAGTATCACCTTAATAGTGGGGCTAAATTATTCCTAGACTGAAGATTGCTCTGGACCTGACATAAAAAGCTTAAAGTGAAGCTGTCAGAGGATGAAGCTGATCCCATGCAATTTAACATAACACATAACTACATGCTAACAATTTAAAAGGAAAAAAAAAAACCTCAATACTGAAATTCAGTAAAATTTCAATATGCCTTTTCAAAATAGTAGTCAATAAAAAAAATTGCAAAAATTCAAAGAAGTTGGAAGCTATGGCCCATCCCTTGAAGGAATAACAGCAGATCTGCTCTGCCATTTCATTCCTTCAAGTCACATGATATGGGGTGAGCAGGCAGGGTAAGGAAATGGAGCTTACCTTCCTTTCTCTTAGAACCTTGAGCATCAGCATCTCAAAAGTTAAGGTTCAGATTAATATCCAGATGATCTTGGAGGCAGTTCCAGGTCAGATCTGATATTAAATTACTTTAGAAAGAAAAAGACTAAACATGACAGAACTAGAAATACTGGATAAGACTTTTAAAACTGCTGTTTAGCTATAGAGAGATTTATTAGATAACAGTCAGTAAACATGGTGCATAAAAATAACTGGTAAATTGGCCTTCGTCAAAATTTCTGCTCTTCAGTAAGATGCTGTTAGAATGAAAAGACAAGCATAGACTGGGAAAAACATTTGTTAAGTATATGTCTGGTAAAGCCTATATCCAGAATATATAAAGAACTCTTACAACTCAGTAATAAAAAGACAAATCAATTAAAGAGTGAGCAAAAGATTTGGACAGTTCACAAAGAAGATATTAATATATGAATGGCCCTTGAAATGATACTCAGTACATCACTCACTAGGCATAAAAGAAGTACAAATTCAATTCACAATGAGATTGCATTCCTCACCTATTAGAATGCCTAAAATTAAAAAGATTGTTCACACTAAGAGCTGACCAGGATGTGGAACAGCTGGATCTCTCACGAGACTGATGGAAATGCAAAATTGGATAATCACTTCAGAAAACAGTTATAAATTCAAATGTATACTTAGCATGCTGCTGCTGCTGCTAAGTCACGTCAGTCGTGTCTGACTCTGTGCAACCCCATAGATGGCAGCCCAACAGGTTCCTCTGTCCCTGGGATTCTCCAGGCAAGAATACTGGAGCTGGTTGCCATTTCCTTCTCCAGTGCATGAAAGTGAAAAGTGAAAGTGAAGTCGCTCAGTCATGTCTGACTCTTAGCGACCCCATGGACTGTAGGCTACCAGGCTCCTCCGTCCATGGGATTCTCCAGGCAAGAATACGCCATTGCCTTCTCTGATACTTAGCATACAACCTAGCAGTTCCACTCCTGTAAAAGCATGTATCCATACAGTATTTATAATTCAGTGTTCTTAGTAGTTTTATTTATAGTAACCAAAACTAGAAACAACTCTAATAGATAAAGATAACTCATCGGGTAAATAGATAAAGAAGTTGTGGTATACCATATACTGGAACATAATAATCACCAATAAAAGGAATGAGCTGTTGATACAGACAACTATTAAGTGTAGAGAAATCTCAAAAGCATTGTGCTAAATGAGAGATATACAAGCTGGATTTAGAAAAGACAGAGGAACCCGAAATGAAATTGCCAACATCTGTTGGATCATAGAAAACGCAAGGAAATTTCCCCAAAAATCTACTTCTGCTTCACTGACTATGCTAAAGCCTTTGACTGTATGGATCACAACAAAGTGTGGAAAATTCTTAAAGAGATGGAAATACCAGACCACCTTACCTGCCTCCTGAGAAACCTATGTGCAGGACAAGAAGCAACAGTTAGAACCAGATATGGAGCAATGGACTGGTTCAAAATTGGGAAAGGATTGCATAAGGCTGTCAATTGTCACCTTGCTTATTTAACATATATGCAGAGTACATCATATGAAATGCCAGGCTGGATGACTCAAGAGAAATACCAACAAACTCAGATATGCAGATGATAACCACTCTAACGGTGGAAAGCAAAGAGGAACTCAAGAGCCTCTTGCTGAGAATGATTGAGGAGAGTGAAAAACTGGCTTAAAACTCAACATTGAAAAAACCAAGATCATGGCATCCGATCTCATCACTTCATGGCAAATAGAAGGGGAAAAAGTGGAGACAGTGACAGACCTTATTTATTTATTCTTTAATACTTTGATATGGCAGTTTATTAAGAAGTTCCATTTGAGTCAGTTTGTAGCAGCATTTTGGCACTCCTATTTTGCATCCTTATAGCTTAAGTTGTCAAAATTTGAAGAAAGAACTGGGTATATGGTCACTCTGAGTTTTAGGTTTGTTTTGTTTTCAAATTAGTCTAATTTTTCAAGTATCTCAGAATCCCAAGTAGAGTAAACAGCTAAATGTGTGTAATATGAACAAGCTCCTCAGGAATTTTTTAAAGGTCTTTTTCTTCTGTACGCTAATATTCTAAAATGCTTTCTTTTTGTTTCATTAGTTTTGTTTTTAAATGAACGTTAAAGGTGTAATTTACAAACATTAAAAATGCACCCATTATAAGTTTATAGTTTGGATAGTAACAGCTGTAAACATGCCTGTGTAACCTCCACATTCATTGTATGGAATACTTTCAAGACTCCAGGAAATCCTGTTGTGTCCCTTTGCTGTCACTTTTCCACCCTAGGCCCCAGGAAATCACTGATCTCACTGTAGATTAGTTTTGCTCATTTTACAAGTTTTATATGTGTGGTATCTTATAATATGTATTTGCTGTGTTTGACTTCCTTTGCTAAGCATGTATATATCTTTTAACATATAGTCATATATTAAAATGTGTATTGTGTTGTGTGTATCAGTGCCTTATTTTTATTGTTGTGTTCCATTTTATGACTGTAAAACAGTTTATCCATTCACTTGTTGAGTTATGAACAGTCTTTGTGCGAACATACTGTTTTCTGTTAATCTTAGATAATACCCAGAAGCGGGATTTCTGGGTTGTATGGTATGTGTTAATCTTTACAAGGGACTGGCAAATTGATCTCCAGAGTGACTGTACAGTTTACATTCCTGCCAGCCATGTACTGGAGTTCCAGTTGCTCCACATTCTCAGGAGCACTCCATGTTGGTGGTCATCTTAACATTAGCCCTTATAGCGAATGTATGACATTATCTCAGTGTGGTTTTAATTTGCATTTCCCTATGATTAATAATGTTTTGAGTATTCTTTCATGTTCTTATTGGCCATTTTTTATGTCTTTTTGGTTAAGTGTTCAGATGTGTTGTACATTTTTCAAATTGGATTGTCTTATTAATGAGTTGTAGTCATTCTGGTCACCAGTTCTTTATTAGATATATGTGGCTTTTTTTCCCTTTTTCATTTTTTTTTAATGGTGTCTTTCAAAGAGCAGAAGTTATTAATTCATTTTGATGAAGCCAGTTTTATAATTTTTTTTCTTCTCTGACTTGCCTGATGTTCTATCTAAGAAATCTTTACCTCCCCCAAGTTAGTTAAGATTTTATCTTTTGTTTTCTTCTATAGGGCTTCCCTGAAGGCTCAGACAGTAAAGAATCTGCCTGCAGTTCAGGAGACTGGGTTCAATCCCTGGGTCAGGAAGATCTCCTGGAGAAGGAAATGGCAACCCACTCCAGTATTCTTGCTTAGGAAATCCTATGGATAGAGGAGCCTGGCGGATTACAGCCCATGGGGTTGCAAAGAGTCAGACACCACTGAGCGACTAATACTTTCTCTTCTTTATAGGTTTTTCATGACTCATTGTGAGCTCATTTTTATGCTTTTAGTGAAATGATGTCAAAGTTCATTTTTTCATATGGCCATCCACTTGTTCCAGCACCATTTGTTTAATAAACCTTTATATTTCCCCATTAATTGCTTGAAGTCTGTCAAAAGTCAGTCAACCATGTATATGCAAAGCCTTTCAAAATTTGATATTCTAGATCTTGATATAGAAAGTGTATAATCTTGCTCATCAATTTTTTAAATGATAATGTTTAAAAGATTTTTATGTTGACTAGTTTCTAAATAAAATTAATTGTATAATATGATGAATAGTTGAACTGCTAGTATCTGGGTGTCTTTAAAATTTTTTTAATATACAAAATAATTCAGTCTCTGCCTTTTCATGTAATGCATTGATTGCAAAGTTCTGTTTCTATTCATTGTGATTTTTTTAAGGTTGGAAGTAGATGGAAAGATGTGGTCTCCAAGTGCATCCGATGCCATTTCCAGCCATTGCTTTTGTTTTATGCGAACCCAGATGGCACAGCAGTTTCCACTGAAGATGCACTCAGGCAGGTCATCAACTGGTCACATCATAAATCTATTACAGAAAATATAGGTAATTCTTCTTTAAAAGTTCTTTTAGTGTTTTTCATTGTCAGAATTACACTGCTGCTGCTGCTAAGTTGCTTCAGTCATGTCCGACTCTGTGCGATGGCAGCCCACTAGGCTCCCCCATCCCTGGGATTCTCCAGGCAAGAACACTGGAGTGGGTTGCCATTTCCTTCTCTAAACTATGAAAGTGAAGTTGCTCAGTCGTGTCTGACTCTTAGCAAACCCTAGGAATACTAATATACTGAATATGAAATGAATGTTGAGGATAATCTCAAAATGTAGTTTCAGTGGAGTCCAGGAAAATTCTAACACTTAAGAGTTAATCTTTTTAAAGAACCTTTCCTCATGGCCTCAGAGGCACCTTCAGCAGCCACCCACTACCCTGCTCACACAAGCCCAGGACGGGTTACTTGGCTGGTAGCTCTTACTAGTGATGAGTACTGAGATTTCAAGTAAGTTAGTACACCAGAAAAGTCCAAAGGAGCTAGGCCACTTTTGAATGTATTAACAGCACATGCAGAAATCCTTAAAAGATGTCAGTCCTCTAAGTTTTAAAATAATTTTCTCGTTAGTATTAAAAGTGTCTGAAAAGATGATTCAAATATTTCTTCTTCTGGTAGAGAGGATGAAGGGAATGAAACATTTTTCTTGGTCTTTTTAAGGATGTGAAAAGCCCTCGATTTCTAAGTCAGAAAATTCAAAAGAAAATGGATTTGGTGATCAGACAAAACAGAGAGAAAATAATAAATTTCAAGCAGATAGCATTTCATCATTTAGTCGGAGCCACATTCAAACAAGTAGCGGTAGAGGACCAGGTATGTGGTTTTTGGTGTTTTTTTTTTTTGTCTGTTCTGTGTGACATGTGGGATCTTTGTTCCCCAACCAGGGACTGAACCATTGGACCGCCAGAGAATTCCTGACCAGATACATGTTTAACTTTTCATTTTTACATTGTCCTTGAGTAGTTAAGCTTCCCCCTTTTCACTTACTATATGTAATTCTTTTTAAAGACCAGAAAGAGAATCCTTAACTGGCTTTCCTTGGCTGTAGAAAATTGCAAATAGAAACAAAATTTTGTCTTCTGACTTAGGGCATTTGTCTGAGACCTATAGTTTTATTTGAACACTTTGATTCAACTAGTGGTTGAGTTTTTCTGTGTACTCAAGGCTGTACGTAATAGGCTGGAGGCAATCTGGACTGTCACCAAAGAAAGCTATGATATGGATATGGCCTTTCCTTCAAGGAGTTAATTATTAAGTTGGAGAGGAAGAAGATTTAGTTAATAATTTGGCTCGTATGCCAAAATTAAATTTAGCATTGGTGAATGCAACAGGAGTTTGAATTTACTATTGTTGTAGTTTATTTTTAACCTCTTGTTTATTCAACTCTCTCTTGTCATTATCAACCTACAACTTTAATTTTCACAAATGAAGATCTGTGGTTAGGATCCAACAGGAGATAATCAAAGTATGGTGTATAATTATGGTTTAGAAATATATATAACTAATTGAGTAACTTTTGAAGATGATTTTATAAAGGGCTTTTAAAATATATTAATGAAATAATGTCTAACCATAAAGTAACTCATTTAAGCAAGAAAAGATTCAGAATTAACAATTATCAAAAACTAGTAATAAATGCTCTTTAAAGTTCTTAATGGAACTATACCTTTTCCATTTTATATATTCATCAGTATTTTGTTAATATATTGCATCTTAAATTTTTAATGTAGTGCAGTTTGTACTTTCATTGAATAGCATGAAAAATGATCTGTGTTGTTATTATAAGAATTTTTTTTTTTTAGTTAAGTCAAGTCACAGTGATCAAAGGGACAAAATAAAAGACATTTCCAGAGAATGTGCTCTAAAAGCCATTGAACAGAAAAAACTTACTTTCCTCACAAAGGAAAGATTTGGAGAGGGGACAGAGAAAAGATTTGGGTAGACATAGAGGTAAGTTAAGAACTTGTAGCATTCATTGGAGAAAGGCAGTTACAATCTTACTTTAAAGCTAGCTTTTATAATTGAATACAATTTAATATAATTTCTTTATATATTATATATATTTATTTATATGTTATATATCTTAGTATGATTTCTACAGTATGCCTGTTAACATCTATAAATGTAAAGTTTTCCTAGTTCCTATTCAATTATAGTCTGGAAAATTTGTGTTTTTTTATAGTTTCACCTTTTAACCATAAATTCAATTCACCTGTATGGTACATTCAAATAATAAGGAAGGTTATACAATTAAATAAAAAGAACTTTTTTTCCTGCAACCCTTGACCTTTGCTCTGTTCCACTGTTAACAGTTTCCATGATCATGTCTTACTTTTATGGTTTTATGCTCTTATTTATAGACATATCATGATTTAACTGATACTTCTAGGCTTTAAAACCTGATTTAATATTCTTTCTGCAGTGAAATCCTTTCACAGTTACCTTTATGTACTTTTTGCATGTAGCCATAGCATAAAATTTTTTTCAGAATGATTACTGGGTTAGAGTATGTTTATTTTCAGTTTTGATTGGTGTGGCTCAGTTGCCTCCTGAAATACTTGACAGTCTGCACTCCCACCAATTGTGATTAGATATGTTTCCAGCAGTAATTGGTTTAGTAAACTTTTAATCTTACCAATATAATAGGTGGGAAAATATGTTTATTTTATGCTTTTATTATGAATAAGATAGAATACATTTAAAAAACTTTTCTAATTACCTTCTGATCTGCTTTGCAGATAATTTTTAAAAATCATTATATAACCATTTATATTATAAATGTATCATATCAAGCATAAATAGAGATTTCAAAAGCAATTTTTAACCTCAAAGCACTATGTGATTTAAATAACTATGATTATTACTGTTTAACTTTTCTTCCCAAAGAAGGTGTTTGGCTTGTGACTAACAAGTGGCTCTGAAGAGCTTTTGTATCATTATTTCCTTATTTATTTTTAAAGATTTGGTTGATGAAGACCCTCCACATTTCAAGACTGGATCACCTCCTACCCTAAATGGCTTTAGACAGTATGGGAATCCACATCTATATCACAGTCAAGGGAAAGGACCATGTAAGCATGACCGAACTGCCCATCAGAGTCGAACTTCTGCACAAACCTTAAGTTCAAGTAAATCCCAGATTCCTGCTTCAGGAGAGAAAGTAACTGGCAAAATTAAGAGTGACAGTGGTACTGGGTATGAGACAGACAGTAGCCAAGATTCTCGTGATAAAGGAAGCAGCTCTAATGGCAGCAATAAGAGCCGAAACCGAGGCTGGAAACCTATGAGAGAAACATTAAATGTTGATAGTGTTTTTAGCGAAAGTGAAAAAAGGCAGCAGAGTCCAAGGCATAAATCAAATATCAATAACAAGTCTAAATGTAGCAAAGATCAGAGTTTTAACAATTGGCCGAAAGAGAATCCAAAGCAAAAGTGTCTAATGACTATATATGAAGATGAAATGAAGCAAGAAATGGGAAGCAGGAGTTCCCCTGAATTTAATGGAAAAGTACCAGAGAAAAATAAAGCTCTCAGAGAAACTAAAGTTCATGGTGACAACTGGCAGATGCAAAGGACAGAGTCTGGATATGAAAGCAGTGATCATATCAGTAATGGCTCTGCTAATTTGGACTCGCCTATTATTGATGGAAATGGTGCAGTGGTGGATATCAGTGGTGATAAAGAAACTGCATCTTTCAGGTAATGCACAAATTATATAAATGATTTTCCCCATCCATTGTCTCTTTAATTACTTGAAGGAACTTTCAAACACTGGGGTCAGTTAAAAGCAAAGAGCTTGAGCTCAGAGTAACCTGGGGTATCACAGGTTATTTGATATTTTGAGTTTCTCTTTTTAGTAGTTATTTCCTGATTCCTAAAATAACAACTGTTTATTTTGAAGAAATTTGGAAAGTAAAATGCATTGTCATTTTGCCACTAAAAACTATTGATATATACTACAAGTTTTAAACCATAGATTTAAATGGGTATATCTGTCATTAAGCTCATTGCTTAATTCTTCAGTCCATTTAATGCTCATTATCCCATCCCCTAACATCTGTAACTCAGAGCTGGGGCTATTTTCTTCTGTCATAACCCAGTTCCATGAAGGAGATATTTTTCCTTTAGCAAATATTAAAGAATACAGCCAAGTAATTAAGTTTGTGTTCAATTAATTCTTAATTCTGAAAACATTTATTATATTACTGTTAGCAGTCTACTTCCACATCTCTGTAATCTCTAAAATACGTCCACAGCTTAGGCCAATTAACCCACTATGTCTTCCCTTAATCAGTCTAAAACATCTTAATTTGATATTAGCTTCTTTTTATCACATTGATTATTGAAAAGCCAGATTTGCAAAAATGACTGCCCATGTTTTACTAAAATAATCATTATACTGAAGACTTAGGGAAGTGTTTTTATTTGGCAGGGTAATTTCATAATACTTCTTACGGTATTAGAAAGACCAGGACTTTGTCACCAGATAGGCTTCAGTTCAGTTCACTTCAGTCCCTCAGTCGTGTCTGACTCTGCAACCCCATGAATCGCACTCCCGGAGTTCACCCAGACTCACATGCATCGAGTTGGTGATGCCATCCAGCCATCTCATCCGGTCGTCCCCTTCTCCTCTTGCCCACAATCCCTCCCAGCATAAGAATCTTTTCCAATGAGTCAACTCTTCACATGAGGTGGCCAAAGTATTGGAGTGTTTCAGCCTCAGCATCAGTCCTTCCAAAGCATACCCAGGATTGATCTCCTTTAGGATGGACTGGTTGGATGGACCTCCTTGCAATCCAAGGGACTCTCAAGAGTCTTTTCCAACACCACAGTTCAAAAGCATCAGTTCTTCGGCGCTCAGCTTTCTTCACAGTCCAACTCACATCCATACATGACCACAGGAAAAACCATAGCCTTGATTAGACGGACTTTTGTTGGCAAAGTAATGTCTCTGCTTTTCAATATGCTATATAGGTTGGTCATAACTTTCCTTCCAAGGAGTAAGCGTCTTTTAATTTCATGTTTGCAATCACCATCTGCAGTAATTTTGGAGCCCCCAAAAAAGTCTGACACTGTTTCCACCGTTTCCTCATCTATTTCCCATGAAGTGATGGGAACAGATGCCATGATCTTCCTTTTCTGAATGTTGAGCTTTAAGCCAACTGTTTTACTCTCCTCTTTCACTTTCATCAAGAGGCTTTTTAGTTCCTCTTCACTTTCTGCCATAAGAGTGGTATCATCTGCATATCTGAGGTTATTGATATTTCTCCCAGCAATCTTGATTCCAGCTTGTGCTTCTTTGATTTAAGTTACTGAGCAAATTAATTTGACTTTCACAGCCTTAATCTGTGACATGAGGATAATAACTGTTGTAAAATGAGAATATTAACTACTTTTGAGTATTGTTGTGAGATGTAATTAATCCCCTAGAGCAGCACATGGTGTATAATAATTGTTTAACAAATATTTCCTTTCTTAGGGTAAAGTTAATAATAATCCATGATAGCTGATATGTTTGGTGTATGTTTTATTTTATTTTCTAGTGATCAGATTAAGACAAGCAACCTAAACACAGAACGTGTGAACTATACCTCCCAACAGAGCAAAAATCACTTAGAAGGTAAAATTTTTATTTAAATATATTGTAATAGTAGCAGTAAAAAGTAAATCATGATATTAAGAGTAAAGTAGCTGAAAACAGTCCTTCTACTGATGAGTTGATTAGTAATGAGGATGGAAGTTGGGAGAGTTTATGCTTGAAGTCTTAAAGGATGCAAATAGCTACTTCAGGAAATAGGAATAAAGGCAAGTGTGTCAGCCAAGCTAGGCTAGATTCTGGGCTGTGCAGTGGTAGCAACCTGAGAATCTCAATGTCTTAACACAAGATTGTTTCTTGCTCACAACATGTGTCCAGTGGAGGTCAGCATGACGTCTCTTCCTGTGATGTCTCAGGGCCTGAGACACATGGTACCCCCATCTCCACCAGTGTTTCTCTAATTGTTGCAGTATTGTGGGAGAGGGTGGTGAAGGGGACGCAATGTGGAGACTCAGTCACGTGTGAGCACTTAAAACTGTCAACCCAGAAGCGATCCAGGCGCTTCTGCTCACATCTCACTGGCTGAGCAAGTCTTCACAGTCAGGCTAATATCACAGAGGGTGGGAAAGGGTGGTTTACCAGTGCATTCAGTCTGTATGAACAGTCCTGATGTCTGCCACATGCATTAAAGATAGACAGAAACCTGATAAACAGCCTGTTGGAAAAGTTCAGTGTGGAAGCAGTAAATGTGTAATGGTTTGACATTATTATAGGTGATTTGTTAGCAACATACAGCAGCTCAGAAGCAGAGAAAATTAGATGTTTGAATGTGTATAGAATTTGGGATTGTTACTGAGAGGTTATACCTGAAGAATTTGGGAAATGGCGTTCAAGGAAAATGATGAGCAAGGGGATTATAGAGGTTGCAGTCAAAGACATTGTCTTCAGATTTTAGAATTCAGAGGATTAGAAGGGATATAATTTTTAACAGTGAAAAACAGCCATGATGAACACATTTTAAAGTTTGTTTTTAGTCTTTATCTTCCTTAAGGCTTTTATGGAGATTATTTTTCAGTTTGCAGATGTTAAATTTGATTAAATGTTTTAAGTATTTTGTTTTCTTCAGATGATATAATATCAGTAGGAAGCACTTATATTAAGGAAATAACCTTCCTTTCCCATATAAAATGTCTCGCCTGTTTTAAAAATCTGATAAAAGTCTGGTAACAAAGTATTACAGGAAACAGTAAGGGGTTGGCCAAAAATCAACAGCCAAAGTCAGTAAAAACTGAACAATAATTGCAAGTTCAGTGCTCTCTACAAAATGATGCTTGCTTCCTGACATTAATAAAAACACAGGTCATAGAAATGTTGATGGTTTGGAGTGCATTGCTGTAAGAACTCTAGTGGATTTTAATATGAAAGAGTATACTTGTAGCCCACTTAAAAATATTCTCTTTAATTATAAAATACCTAACAAAATTGGTCATTCTAATCATTTTTAAGTAAAGATTGGGTGATGATAACTACATTCACATTGTTTTGCCACCATCACTAGCATCTAGCTCCATAATTCTTTCACTTTCTCAAATTGAACTCTATCCCATTAAACAACTCCCCATTTCCTCCTCCCTCCAGCCCCTGGCAACTGCTGTTCTGCCTTCTGGCTCTTCAAATTTGACTACTGTAGATACCTCATATAAGTGGAATTACACAGTATTTGTCTTTTTACAGCTGGCTTATTTCATTTGTTGATGGGCTTCCCTTGTAGCTTAGTTGGTAAAGAATCTGCCTACAATGCAGGAGACCCTGGTTCAGTCCTTGGGTTGGGAAGATCCCCTGGAGAAGGGATAGGTTACCCACTCCAGTATTCTTGAGCTTCCCTTGTAGCTCAGCTGGTAAATAATCTGCCTGCAATGCAGGAGACCTGGGTTTGACCCCTGGGTTGGGAAGATCCCTTGGAGAAGGGAACAGCTACCCACTCCAGGATTCTGGCCTGGAGAATTCCAGGGACTATACAGTCCATGGGATTGCAAAGAGTCAGACACAGCTGAGCGACTTTCACTATTTTGTTTAGCACAGTGTCTTCAGAGTTCCTCTGTGTATCAGAATTCCACCTCTTTTTAGGCTGAATAACATTACATTATATGATGTAACGCATTTTGTTTGTCTACATTTGGGTTGGTTCTGCCTTTTGGGTATTGTATGAAATGCTCCTATTTATGTGGATACCTGAAATCCCTGCTTTTAGTTCCCTTCAATATATACCCAGAAGTGCAATTGCTGGATCCTTTGGCAATTTTATGTTTAATTTTTGAGGAACCAGTACACTATTTTCCATAGCAGCTGCAGCATTTTACTTTTCCACCAGCAGTGCACAAAGGTTCCAGTTTCTCCACCTCCTCACCAGTACTTGTTATTTTCTTTTTTTTTTAATAATTGCCATCTTAG
Source organism: Nanger dama (assembly GCA_917880005.1). Taxonomy (NCBI): domain Eukaryota; kingdom Metazoa; phylum Chordata; class Mammalia; order Artiodactyla; family Bovidae; genus Nanger; species Nanger dama. The sequence continues at coordinate 101,645,013 of CAKJTW010000001.1, forward strand.
TGGGTATGAGATGGTATCTTTTTGTGGTTTTATGTAACCCACCTTTTATTTAACTACATTAATTGCATTACATTACAAATATTATTTATTTAATAAACTTCAAAACTTATAAGTTCTTTAAGCTAGTTTTTGCTTGTGTGCATGCATGCTAAGTCACTTCAGTCATATCTGACTCTTTGTGATCCGATGGACTGTAGCCCACCAGGCCCCACTGTCCATGGGATTGCCAGGCCCTCCTCTGAGAGTCTTCCAGACCCAGAGATTAAACCCGCATTTTTTAAGACTCCTGCATTGGCAGGCCTTTTGTTTGTTTTTAGCCACTAGCTCCATCTGGGAAGCCCAGTCTTTGCTTAGGGAACCTTTATTCAAGTGCATACTGTATGGCATCCATATGTGTTCCCCTCCCTAGTTTATGACTGACAACATGTTAAAGTGGGTATAGCAGTTTATTTCCTAAGCTAAAAGGTTGCCCTGTGTGGATTTTTTTTTTTCCCCAGTAAAGCACAATTTAATTTTTCTTGAATTTCTCCTATTTCTTATTTATAAAATGGGACACACGTACATTATTGACCTGAAGAATCACTTTATCCATGGATAAAAGACTTTCACAAAGTTAAAGAACCTTAGAAAAAAATTTTTAATTTCTATATTCTGTTTGACATTTAAGTCAGCTTTTAATATTAGTCTGTATAAGTTTATGTACTAGTAGAGCACTTAAAATCTAAAGTAATGCCATTGTAGTTATTTCACTGATAATTTTTCACTGATAGAGATACTATATAGCCTGTTATATTTATAGGTTCTGTTGCAAATAGAAAAAATACTTACATTGCCTAAAGCTATTATTTGGAAACACTGTTGAAATTCCACAATGCCATTTAGATTATTTTAGCTCCTGCATTAAAAACGGGTCACTAATGGGGATAATTTCAAATGACTTAAATTGCATTTAAAACAGAAGACATGTTCAAAAGTACATGGTCAGGAGAAGATACCACATATTTGACAAATACAGGTAACTTGTTATATACAAGGCTGGAATGCATCCATGGAAATTCTGGGATGATGGATAGAGGCTAGAGAGAAGCCAAATCATGATGAAACTTTTATGCTATTTTTAATTCCTAAGAAGTGGAAAGGCACCAAAGGACAAGGAGAGTAGTGTACTCCAATTTGCATTTTAGAAAGGACTTCTTAATGGCTGTGTAGCAGTGGTCACCCACTCCAGAACTCTTGCCTGGAAAATCCCATGGACAGAGGAGCCTGGTGGGCTGCAGTCCATGGGGTCGCAAAGAGTCAGACACGACTGAGCGACTTCACTTTCACTTTTCACTTTCATGCCTTGGAGAAGGAAGTGGCAACCCACTCCAGTGTTCTTGCCTGGAGAATCCCAGGGATGGCAGAGCCTGGTGGGCTGCCGTCTATGGGGTCGCACAGAGTCGGACACAACTAAAGTGACTTAGCAGCAGCAGAGGGTGAATTTAGAGCAGTGGGAGAAAAATTAGATACAGGGTTTAATAGCTTAGGGGAGAAAAGATGAGTGCATAAACTAAGGCTGTATCTATGTCAAGAAAGAAGATTTCAGAGATTATGAGAATAGTGGACAGCAGAGTCAAGTTCTATGACAGATGTACACAGTGCAGGAAAAGTAGGAAGTGAGGAGTAGCCGTATTTGGGTCTTATGTAAGTGAACATTTACCAATGGAGGAATATAGGAAGAAGAGACAAATTTGGGGGGGTGAGAGCACTCGGTCGCTCAGTTGTGTCTGACTCTTTGTGACTGCATGGACTGTAGCTCACCAGGCTTTTCTATCCATGGGATTTTTCAGGCAGGAATCTGGAGTGGGTTGCCATTTCCCAACCCAGGGATCGCACTTGTGTCTCTTATGTCTCCTCCATTGGCAGGCAAATTCTTTACTACTGGGGCACCTGGGAAGCCCTCATATTTTGGCATCGAGTGGGGAATGTCAGATTTAGTTTTGGATTTGTTTGGTTTGTCATTTTAGGTAAATTGATTAGACAGTTACAAATGTCTGTAATGCAGGAAACAAGTATCGGTAGCCATCAACATATATGAGAATTGAATGCCAGAGATGTGAACAACATCACTCAGGAAAACATGAGATGTCAGGGCATAAGGTAAATGAAGGAACATGGGGTTTGTTGACTAGAAGAGATGAGCTAAGCTAGAGCAAAGGAGCAACTTTGGAAAAGAATGAGTAGTAACTGGAAAGTATGAGAAAATACAGCAGAGGAAATTGTCACACGGAAACTAGGAAAATGTGGAGGTTCAAGAAGAAAAATGGTCACAGGTAAAGCAGAATAAGGATTAAAAACTGGTTTGACTTAGCAGCTAATAAGGCATTAGTGACCTAGTGAAAGCAGTGTTAGAGCCACATTAGAATAGAACCAAGAATGTGATAGAACTGAAGTGTTTAGAAGTAAGGGGCCATGTGTTTATAACTTATTTTCAAATGGTTCAGAAAAAAATAAAGGTAAAATGATAATAATAGGTGAATCTGGGTAAAGGATATACAGGTAGGTGTTCTTTGTAATAGTTTTAGTCTTTCGGCTTTTCTGAACTTTTTGAAGTTATCTTTCAACTAAAAGTTTTTCAGAAAAGATTCAGTTCAGTTCAGTCGCTCAGTCGTGTCCGACTCTTTGCGACCCCATGAATCGCAGCATGCCAGGCCTCCCTGTTCATTACCATCTCCCGGAGTTCACTCAGACTCACGTCCATCGAGTCCGTGATGCCATCCAGCCATCTCATCCTCTGTCGTCCCCTTCTCCTCCTGCCCCCAATCCCTCCCAGCATCAGAGTGTTTTCCAGTGAGTCAACTCTTCACATGAGGTGGCCAAAGTACTGGAGTTTCAGCTTTAGCATCATTCCTTCCAAAGAAATCCCAGGGTTGATCTCCTTCAGAATGGACTAGTTGGATCTCCTTGCAGTCCAAGGGACTCTCAAGAGTCTTCTCCAGCACCACAGTTCAAAAGCATCAATTCTTCGGTGCTCAGCCTTCTTCACAGTCCAACTCTCACATCCATACATGACCACAGGAAAAACCATAGCCTTGACTAGACGGACCTTAGTCGGCAAAGTAATGTCTCTGCTTTTGAATATGCTGTCTAGGTTGGTCATAACTTTTCTTCCAAGGACTAAGCGTCTTTTACAGTAAGTAAAAAGCAGTAAATAAATGCATGTATCTGTCAAAATCCTTGCTGTGAATAGTAAAGAAGTGAAGTGAAGTGAAAGTCTGTCAGTGTTTGCAACCCCATGGACTATACAGTCCATGGAATTCTCCAGGGCATAATACTGGAGTGGATTTGTTCCCTGCTCCAGGAGATCTTCCCAATCCAGGGATCAAACCCAGGTCTCCTGCATTGCAGGCGGATTCTTTACCAGCTGAGCCACCAGGGAAACTAAAGGAGAAAAAGGAAACCAAGCTCTTAGTTTGCATTTATGTTACAGAAGGTAAGGGACTGATGTTATACAGAGGAGGAGAAAGGTGTGAAAATTAAGAGTAGGACAGAACAGTAATTAATGGAATACGATCTCTGAAAGTAGAGTGAAAGTGAAACAGAGAAGGCTTTGAATTAAAGGAGTGGTAAATGGGAGAGATAAAGGTGAGTGTGGGTACCATTCAGAATGTATTATGTTAGATGAATCCTTTGAAGGAGTTAACACCTAATGGACTCTTTTCTCTGTGGAGTAAGGTTATCTACTGAAATAAATGTATGCTAAGATATTTACAGATTGTAAGTAACTAATCACAAAGGAATTATTAGGCCTTTCAAAAACTTTTGCCATTTACTTTGGAGTCTGTAATACTTAACCTCAGTTAATCATATAAGTCAAGGTTGGTGCAAGCTGAGAGTCTTGATCTTGCAAAGGACAAGAGTGAAAGGAGTTAATCAGTGGTCAAAAAAAATCTGTTAATCTCCTTAATTCTTATTTAAAAAAATCAGTACAATGCTAAGTGAAAATACACTAAAATATGCTAAGTGAAATACACTACCCTTAATGTTATTAAATCCTAAAATTAGTAAATGAAAAATATTTTAATCAAAAAGTATATTTGTGTACATAAATTTGATTTTTTTCTAAGATTCTTTTTGCAAACTTCAGAGTATATTAATTTAAAATAAATACATTAGAAAGTATATCTAAAGAATATACTTTAGAGGCACTTTTAACAGTTGATTTTGTCTCTGTGCATACTAAGTTTATTTTCTCTAGGCGCTTCACTGACCATTGAGAAGTAGTTGCTGTGGCCCAGCATCATCAAATATTTACATATTTTTAAAAACCATAAACTTTCAGTGTTGAAATTTAATTTGTAGCCAAATAGCATTATTTGCTCTTTCTTTAAAGTAAAATACCAGTGAGAAAAGAAGACTCGTTGCTTTTTATTTCATATCGTCCCCAAATTTGGTATCTGATAGTAGATTATTACATACTAAAGTATCTGTTCCTTTTGGCATGTAGTAAATTTAGCCAGAAATATTTATACAGTTAAAGTTTTGTGGGTTTTTTTTTCCCTAAAGTATTTAAATGTTAACTTTTATTGTAAATCAGATCATTGATTAGATTATTGCTCTTGGATTTCTTGGCTTTGTAGTTGCAGTATTATTTTTTTAGTCTGAAATCTTCATACACAACAAGAGTGAGGATTATAGTGTCTAGAATAGCAGTTTGGTTTCCTTATTATGTAAGTCTGTTTTAAACCTAGGTTACCTTTTCAAATTAAGTAAATATATTTTGATTTCTTGACTGTTGGGCTTTAGGTTTGTTTGTATACAGTACCAAAATTAGCATTATTAATTAAAGCTCCTTGTGTTGATGTTGAAGTAGCTGCTTTACCAAGTGTTAAAATCCAACTCAGATTTGCAAAGAACCTGGAGCCGAAATTCTCAGTAAAGACACATGGATGTCTGTGTCAGCAGAAGAGAAAAATAACACATCTATTTTTAAGTTAGTTGGAATTCTGAAGTCAGACCACTTGGTTGAATGCCTGCCAGTGATATTAAAATTTCAAGCATATTTATAAAACCTCTGCTGCCTCCTGCTGCCCATTGTGTGGATACTTTGAGAATTAAGTATTAATTCTTTTTGTATTTGTGAATATTAAACTTTAAGTTACAGATAAGTTAAGTAAATAAACATTCTGTAGTTAAAACCACAGTGGATAGGAAATTATAACTTCAACTTAGAAATTTCTCAGACTTTAAAGAATGAAAAATAGTTAACATTCTTTCTGATACTACGTGTTTTTTTAGTCATAAAGTAGCTGTTAAAGAAAGATGCTTAGATTGCTAAATTATGCAAATCTTCCAAATGTTGTTACATTTCTGCATATATCTTTTTAAAGAACACATTTTTAAATATTACCACAGATATTAGCAGAAAGTCTTAATTATTGGAAAACTACAAAACTCATGGTGGTGAATACAGGTTTTCCAAAACTCTTGCTTTCATCCAAAACCTTATCATTGGCAATAAATACTGCCAGTTGTTTACCTGAAATGACAGGCTCACTTCTTTCAAGTAAATGTATGTTAGATACTCAATTCTGAATAACTGAAGTTGGTCGATTGTCTTTCAAGTAAAAATGGTTTTCAACTATAAAGATTAAGTGAAATAACTATCAACTTCTTAAAATTTGAGTAAGCAGTCAATAAATGTAGCTAGTTCATGGTTTAATTACATTTTACGTGTTATCATAATACCCTCTCACTCATTTTAATTCAGTTGATGTTCCTAATATTCCTGTGAAGCAGGTAAAATAGATAGTAGTATCTCATTAAAGGAAGAAACCTAGACTGTAAGGTGGTATAAGGTTTTAAAGTTGGTTTTAATAAAAGAAACCATCCAATAAACAGTGAGTCCAAACTTCAACTTAAGTTGTGTGCCTGTGCTAAGTCACTTCAGTTGTGTCCGACTCTTCTCGACTCCATAGCCCGCCAGGCTCCTCTGTCCATGGGATTCTCCAGGCAAGAATACTGGAGTGGGTTGCCATGCCCTCCTCCAGGGGTTCTTCCCCACTCAGGGATTGAATCCTAGTTCTCTTACGTCTTCTACATTGATTGGCAGGCAACTCAAGGCATCTATTTTCAAATGTAGGATCTCCCCACCCATTCATCAGTAAAGAGTAAACAGGAAATACAGTTCCACATGACCCATCAAGAATAACACTTTTGAGGCATTGCTGACATTTTCATGTGTAATAATTGGAGGAAAGAACCATTAATTTTGTATAAAGTGTTCAGAAAAGGGATTATTTGAGCAAAGGCTTGAAGAACTAGTTTTTTTCTGTTAATTTGGAAGAGAATTACCTGTTTATAGAAAACCTTATGTAAATTATGGAGAAGTATTGATTCCTGGGTCAGGAAGATCCGCTGGAGAAGGGATAGGCTACCCACTCCAGTGTTCTTGGGCTTCCCTTGTGGATCAGCTGGTAAAGAATCCTCCTGCAATGCAGGAGACCTGGGTTCGATTCCTGGGTTGGGAAGATCCCCTGGAGACTGGAAAGGCTACCCACTCCAGTATTCTGCCCTGGGTTGCAAAGAGTCGGACATGACTGAGCGGCTTTCACTTCACTTATAGATGGAGTAAATTCTGAAAGATCACATACATAATTTTGTTTTTCTCATTTTCCTCCTCAGGCTTTAAAAAGAGAACTCAAGAACTTAGATGTAGCCTCTAAAGCTTATGAGTTCCACCCAGAATCACACCTACAAATAAAAAATCCTTTGATAAAAAGGTAATCATAGCTGTTTGGAAATACTAGAATCTTCTAAATGCATGTATAATAGGAATTCTTTATCAGAAAGGCATTCTTAGCTAACTGATAGGCATACATACTCACCTGAAAGCTGTAGGTCTAGAGTGTTATGATGCATATTTTATTGGGGATCATTGAAAGGAAGTAGACCTTAATGATGGGGGAGCGTACAAAGTTCCTTGTACAATATGATTGCTTGATTTAATCCTCACAGCATTCTTTTGAGGTAGATGGTATTTTACAAAAGAGAAAATTTGGGGTTTAGATTAAGTAATTTGCCCCAAGCCATTGGAGCCAAGATTTCAGTAGAGTTCTAATCTACTTGGCAGAGCCTCAACTCTTCATCTTTGTACTGTACTTGAATTTCATGCAAGTCACAGGAGAAAATAATTTAACCACATGAAGATAAATAATTTGTAATATGATACTATTTCTGTTCATCTTGGATATTATTAAGTAGTCTGATTATTTTTAATTAGTATCCTATCCTTATGGCATTATCAATAAAAGTACTTTTATTGCTATAAACATTATGATGTTGGTTGGAAAGTGTTTTAGAGTGCTGAATTATTTGCTAATAAACAGTTTCCTTAAGTCTGTGCCATTATTTATAACAATAAATGTAATTTCAGTGTTTGAAAGTTGAAACTTTTTGAGGGGGTCATACTACAGTTTGTGGGATCTTAGTTCCCCAACCAGGGATTGAACCCTGGGCCCAGCCATGAAAGCACTGAGTCCTTATCACTGGCCCACCAGGGATTTCCTGGAAATTTGCTTTTTTAAAAAATTACACTTCTAATTATTACAAATCTGACATTGGTAATGATGTTTCTGGTAAACATTTATGTATTCTAAGATAAAGGTTTTGGATTCAGAGAGTGCAAATTGTTAATGGTTGTAATTGTTAATGGTTTCCTTTTCTGTTATGTTATACCAATAAGATAAACACTATATTGGGAAGTTAAACAATGGGACAAGTGTTTTTCTTTGTTTTGCATATTTGCGTATGGTGTTTGAGCTTTGTTTTTATTTTTCAGGTCACATATACATGAAACCAATGGAAAGACATTCCCTTCATCCAATCCAGAAATACTCAAGGACCACACAGTCAGAGAGCATACCCACCAGTCAGATGAACAGAAACTTGAAAAATCAGGTGAACCCAAGTTTTCTGAGTGGCTTAATAAAGAAAAGTCTGAGAGAACGGGTTTGCTTTTTCACATTGATGATAACTCTGGTTCTGGAAAGAGAGTGAACAGTAATGAAACAGTCTCACCATCTTCATCACGGTCTTCACACATGAGAACTGTGGGGTCAAAGCCAGAAACTGCTCCCCTCATCCAGCAGCAAAATATGATGGAACGATGTTACTCTGAGAACTCTCTGCTCAGGGAACATCTGGTTCAGTCAACCTGTAGATCTGACAGTTGTCAGATGCCAAAACTTGTTTGCCAGAACGCACCCCCCCTCTGCCACCAAAGAAATATGCTATGACCAGTGTGCCACAGCCAGAGAAAAATGATTCTGCTCCTGACATCAAAGTGACAGAGACGTTTAAGACTAACTCTTCTAGTCTTCTGAAGCACAGTCTAAGTACAGCCTCAGAGCCAGGCGTAGACGTGAGTCCGTATGTGAACGATGAAAGATTTAAGGATACATTTCAAGCAAAAGAGTATGTCGGCAACACATCAAACACCCCATCCAGCTCTTCAGCTAAAGATTTTCAGGCAGACTCAGGTGCAGCTGTTGGTGCTTTCTGCCAGCCAGAAACCGACTCTAGTTCTGCATGTCCAAATGAGACAGTTTCATTAACTACCTATTTTTCGGTTGATAACTGCATGACTGACACATATAGATTGAAATACCATCAGAGGCCCAAGCTTTGCTTTCCAGAGAGCAGTGGCTTTTGTAATGATAATTCACCGTCTCAGAATGAAAGAGAGTTTTGGTTCAAACTGCCCTTCTGAGCAAAAACACAAACCTGGTATTCACTGTAATAGATAAATGATGACTCCAGTGGGCTTTTACTTCTCAGAGACCATTTAAGAATCAACTGACCAAACCTAGTGCTATATGAAATTAAAACCATGGCATTATTTAGTCATTAATCACTTTAACTTTCTATACAGATCTTTTATCTTGTGAAAATCAACTTACTGGGTATTTTGGAAATTCCCTCTGAATAGCCTTGGCATGCCTCAAAAAATAGAAAATCAAGGTGTGTCCAGAAAGTCATTTTTCACATGCTGCAGTTGAGTAAAAATGTAATTTGACCCTTTATTTTTGACTGGCAGACCCATAAGTATTAAACTAAGCAGTACTCCTATGTAGACTGTTTTAACTGTGCTCACTGAAAGATAGCAGATGGCAGGTAGTTTGCATAGTCCAAATAGTATTTGCTTTGTGAGGAAGCACTTTCTAATGGGTAGCCAAAAGGCTTCACCCATTTGCTTTTGACTTCTGTGATAGTCTACTACATATGATTCCTTAAGTGTCTTAAAAAAAAAAAAAAAATCAACCCATGAAATTGATAGCATTTCAGGAAAAAAGCCTTAATGGTAAAGTGAAGTAAAGTCGCTCAGTCGTGTCCGACTCTTTTTGACCCCATAGACTGTAGCCTACCAGGCTCCTCTGTCCATGGCATTTTCCAGGCAATAGTACTGGAGTGGATTGCCATTTCCTTCTCCAGGGGATCTTCCCAACCCAGGGCTCAAACCCAGGTCTCCCGCATTGTAGACAGACGCTTTACCGACTGAGCCAGCAGGGAAGTCCCAATTTTTAATTAAATTCTCAAGGTCGGAAGAGACTTAATTTTGCTCCTAGAATTTGTACCTTCAGAATATCCTTTGTTGTATGTATTTATCAACGTTACTTCAGTCGTGCAAGCTAAAAATAATTAAAATACTTCACTTTAGTATATTTGTTACTTTTTTCTAGTTTTATATTAGTTTTATATGAAATATGAAAGGTTTTTATTTTGGTTTGGTTTACTTTGGGCTGCTAGTAACCAGTGTTAGGGATTAACCTAAAGCCTTTTTTAAGACTATCACTGTGACTGCCTAGATTTTCCATAGTACGTATTTGTAGATTGTCAGCCCATTTTAATGATATTCAGTCTTTAAATTGAAAATCATTCTGGGTTTCCAGATTAAATATTTGCCATTCATATAGGTTTAATTTTAATGAAATGCATTAAATTGAGCATCCTTCCCTTTTTCTGCTTAAACAAGTAATAATTTCCCCCACCTACTTTCACAGAGGCTTTCTTTAAAAAAAAAGCTTTCCATTTTATCATTACAAGTGGAAATAAGTACTTTAATTGCCTTATTTCATAGTTGTTATTTAATTTTGTACTAAACTTGTAAACTAATTGTGGTTTAGAATAGTTTCATATTGTCCATGCTAGAGAACTGAGAATTTGCGTAAATTTTATATAGAAAACATAATACTTCTGTAAATTAGTAAATTCAATATTTTGACCAGTTCCATAAATTGTTAAAAGTATTCCAAAATGTTAATGATTAAAACTGAATAATTCTAGATAAGTAGAAAATAATTGCTTGTACAGGTCTAAGCTCACCTAGTTATCAGATCTTGATCAAATTTTGTCTTCCACCTAGAGAAGTTTCTAACTGTAACAGTAGGTGATTATTATTTTATATTCTCTTAATGTAGAAATACTTGAATATCAACTAAGTACAGTTTTATCTTTTAAGAAAGCTTTTTTAACATAGCTTTTAGTATGGAAGTTTGCAAATATTGTAAAGTTTGTAAAATTGTACTTGAAATGTCAGTGTATTTAATTACTGCTTTTATAATACTGTAAAATACTAGAAAAATGAGCTTCAAGTATTTTTAATAATTTTCAAAAACTTTGTGTAGTTTGTTTTTATGTCCAGTTGAAAATGTATTATTTGAAACATTTAAACTGATTTCTGATACTTAACAACAATCTCATAGGTTTGTATGAAGTTTAACTCACAATCGAGTTGCAGACATCACCCAGAAATGTCTGATTCTGGGGCTTTTTAAAGTACTGCTGTCCAGTTAAAACCTCCTGCATTATACTGTAGTACTAACAAACTAGAAACCGACTGTTTGTTTTTGTTGACACAACACTCCAAATATAGACAGAATATGTATTTACTAATAATCATTCATATGTGAAATTTTTATTTCTAGGGTGACTTTTTTATACATGTTTTCTTATGGTTATAAGATTATGATAACCTTCAAAATAACACAACCAACAGCTATAATGTTCAAAATACTTCAGAGTATTTTCATGTGAAGTCAGTTTCTTCTGGTTCAAAATTTTGGAGGGAGGTAAACTGATTTTTAATATGAGTGGACTTTTCTGTGCATTCATGAACTGTTGATTCCTCTCTCATCCCTGTGAATTATATATTTTATGGAAAACATAGGTCAATTTAAAGTTCAAGGGTGAACTTGGAATATCACTGATCAAAAAAATTTATCACAGGAGACTCTTAAGAATTCAACTCCAGCGAGGTCTAAAGGAGAATTCCCACAGGAGCTGATAAACTTTCTTTAAAGAGTCAGAGAGTCAATAATAACCTAGGCCTTGTGCACCCTAAAGCGTCTGCCTGGAATGCTGGAGACCCAGGTTTGATCCCTGGGTTGGGAAGATCCCCTGGAGGAAGAAATGGCAACCCACTCCAGTACTCTTGCCTGGAGAATCCCATGGAGGGAGGAGCCCGGTAGGCTACAATCCAGGGGGTTGCAAAGAGTCAGACACGACTGAGCGACTTCACTTTCTTCTGTGCACCCTAAGACCTCTGTAACAGCCACTCAATTCTGCCAGGGTAGTGTGAAAACAGCCAGAACGTAACATTTACATAACAATATGCTAATGAGTAGGCTTGTCTCTGCTCCAGTAAAACTTTAGCAGCATTGAAGCATGGATTTCACATCCTTTCCACTTCATGAAAGTCTGTTTTTTTCTCATTTTAAGATGTAAAAATCATTCTTAGCTCACAGGCGGAGGCAAATGGGTCAGATTTGGGTATTTTGGTGACCCTTTCCCTAGAGCATAACATCTACATTAAATGCCCTCAGTAAGTAATTTTGTAGCCTCTGAGTATATCCTCATGCCATTTAGGGACTAGGTATATGAAACACTTTACATCCTAAAAATTTCATGTTAACAGACTTCTAAAGACTTCACCACAGTTACTCATTAGCCAATTGATTTCAAATGGTTAAAACAATCATTTCACTTAATGAAACTGAAATTTGCAAAGGAATTGATCAGACTAAGATGCACTTTGATTTTATCCTTTGATGTCTTTACTGTAGCAAGTTTGCCAAATTGTTCCTGTTGTCTCATTTACCCAGTTCAAAAGCTTACAAGTACACTATATTATCTGAGATGGCACAGTGGTAGGCATGATTTCATCTGTAGGACATTGAAATATTCAAGAGTTGTGGTAGTAGGCTGATTTTAGGCTCAGAAAGGTGGTATGGATTATAAATCTTTGTGTGTGACCTAATACACAAGTAATTAGTTAAAATGAAAGCAAATCACACCTAATTTATCTGTGTAATAAATGTTTACTGGACAAAATTATTAGCAAGCAGCACAGAAACTATTCATACAGTCTGTTTGGTAACCTCAATGAAATCCCAGTTCTGTGCTTATCTAGATGCTTCAAGCCTAAAATGTTCTCTTCACGCAGATTTACTAGGTTCTCAGATGGCATAACTGTTAACATCATAGTTGGCATTAGGCTAAAGTCGTCCAAAATCAATCCCAGATTTCACACTAACCTAAATGCCATTCTAAAAAGTAAAGGATGGTGAGTTTACCAGACCTACACCCTGTTTCTAAGGGAACTGAAAAATATTTAGGTAATTCCAATATATAAAGTATCACCAATTTCAAGGAGAGCCCATTTCTAATATCTGTTATACATACAATAGGAATAGCTTCTGAAGGGCTTATAGTAGCTGCTTTGGGAGTGTAACCTTTTGATTAAATACTAGCTGATCACTCTTATAAATAAAAATATTAACATATTTAGATAAAGAATGTAAACTCCATGAAGGCAAGGATTTTTGTTTTGTTCAGTGCTGTACCTGGCCCACAGTAAGTGCTCAAATATTTGCTCAGTGAGTAAATATGGTAACTTTGCTGAAGTATTAAAAGTTACATACGCTATAATAAACATGTTTTGGCCACAAGCATTCTTAATGCAAACCTAACAAAAATTAGGTGTGAAACACACAGTTAGTTGTGTTTCACTGAGTTCAAGAGCTTAAAAGTGAGGGGAAGCATCCAGGTAAAGATGACATGCCTTCTAGCCTTCCACCACTGGATACTATATACTTTCTCTTAAAATTGTACCAACCTAGCAACCATAACAGAGGGCCACTTAAAAATTAAACTGGCATTTGCAGCAAATATACTGTGGGCCTGGACTTTCTTGTATAGCTTTTACTCCTTTTTTACCCAAGTTCTTCCCGAATAATTTGTTTTTAAATATTTCACATTATTTTAGTGTATTATTTGCATCATACTAAACTCTAGCTAGCTCTTAAAATGTTAAGGAGAAAAACATTAATGTATTTACTAATGACTATAATAAATCCCATGTAAAATACTTTTTATATTCAGCCCCTATAAAGCCATCAGACAATTTGAAAAAAATTTTTTAAACATGATCAAAGTCAAGTTTTATGAACTTAGCTATGACTGAATGAGATCATTACTCATTTAATACCCTTTCTCCCACCCCACCCCACCCACAGATAACAACAGAATGGGTAAAATGAAATGAGGGTCCCTTGAGTTTGAAATCTTGGTGCACAGCCCCATCGTCTTTGTTGAAGAAGTCTGTAGTCATCTTCAGGAATCCACTCCGGTAGCCAGAATTCATTAGGTATCAGGCAAACCATTCTGAAAAACAAATATATGTCAACAATGTTTCCTTTCTCTTCCCCCTTTAAATACCTTATGTAAACTTCTGAAAATCTTTTTTTTTTTTTTTTTGCATATAAAATAATGCTTTATTTTTACCGGAGTAAACATAAATTATATTAGTTCCATGTTACAACATAGTAATATTACATTGTATACACTACAAATTCAACACAATAAGTCTAGCAAACACCATACAAAGTATCTGAAATATTATTGACAGTATTCCTAATATTGTACATTATAACCTATGACTTATTTATTTTAAACTGGAATTTTGTACCTGAATCTTTTTGTCTTTGTCTTTTTCCCTGAACCCTGTCACACAGTGATCACCACTGTCTCTTGTGGCCACCACCAGTTTGTTCTCCGCACCTATGAGTCTGTTCCTGTTCAATTTATTCATTTGTTTTGTTTTTTAAGATGTCACATATAAGTGCTGTTGTTGTTTAGTCACTAATTTGTGTCCCACTCTTTAGTGACTCCATGGACTATGGCCTGCCAGGCTCCTTTGTCCATGAGATTTCCTAGGCAAGAATACTGGAGTGGTTGCCATTTCCTTCTCCAGGGAACTTCTGAAAATCTTGATCATCTTAGTCGTTTGGCTATTCCTAAATGATTTACATATTGATAAGAGCAAAAATACCCTCAAAAACTACCGTGCAATTACATTCATCTCACACACTAGCAAAGTAATGCTCAAAATTCTCCAAGCCAGGCTTCAACAGTACGTTGTGAATCATGAACTTCCAGATGTTCAAGCTGGTTTCAGAAAAGGTAGAGGAACCAGACATCAAATTGCCAACATCCGCTGGATCATCGAAAAAGCAAGAGAGTTCCAGAAACACACCTATTTCTGCTTTATTGACTGTGCCAAAGCTTTTGACTGTGTGGATCCCAATATCCTGTGGATAATTCTGCAAGAGACAGACCAGCTGACCTGCCTCTTGAGAAATCTGTATGCAGGGCAGGAAGCAACAGTTAGAACTGGACATGGAACAACAGACTGGTTCCAAATAGGAAAAGGAGTACGTCAAGGATGTATACTGTCACCCTGCTTATTTAACTTCTATGCAGAGTACATCATAAGAAACGCTGGCCTGGAGGAAGCACAAGCTGGAATTAAGATTGCCAGGAGAAATATCAATAACCTCAGGTATGCAGATGATACCACCCTTATGGCAGAAAGTGAAGAACTAAACAGCCTCTTGATGAAAGTGAAAGAGAAGAGTGAAAAAGTTGGCTTAAAACTCAACATACAGAAAATTAAGATCATGGCATCTGGTCCCATCACTTCATGGCAAACAAATGGGGAAACAATGGAAACTGACAGACACGTATTTTAGGGGGCTCCAAAATCAATGCAGATGGTGACTGCAGCCATGAAATTAAAAGACGCTTGCTCCTTCAAAGAAAAGTTATGACCAACCTAGACAGCATATTAAAAGGCAGAGACATTACTTTGCCAACAAAGATGCATCTAGTCAAAGCTACGGTTTTTCCAGTAGTCATGTATGGATGTGAGGGTTGGACTATAAAGAAAGCTGAGCACAGAAGAATTGATGCTATTGAACTGTGGTGTTGGAGAAGACTCTTGAGAGTCCCTTGGACTGCAAGGAGACCCAACCAGTCCATCCCAAGGGAAATCAGTCCTGAATATTCATTGGAAGGACTAATGCTGAAGCTGAAACTCCAATACTTTGGCCAACTGATGCAAAGAACTGACTCACTGGCAAAGACTCTGATGCTGGGAAAGATTGAAGGTGGGAAGAGAAGGGGATGACAGAGGATGAGATGGTTGGATGGCATCACCGACTCAATGGATATGAGTTTGAGTAAACTCTGGTAGTTGGTGATGGACAGGAAGGCCTGGCATGCTGCAGTCCATGGGGTTGCAAAGAGTCGGACATGACTGAGAGACTGAACTGAACTGATTCCTTGTTAAGTCTTCCATTTTCTACCCAGAGCTAAAAATTTAGATTTAAAAAAAATAATCACTATATTTGAGGTAACTCCAAAAATCAGGAGGAAAGATCTTCCTTTACAAGTGACTCAATGGAGGGTTTTATAGAAATACTCATCTCCCATTTGTCCCATTGAACCCTCTGCCATACCATTCAAGAAATACAAGAATCACAGACAATGGGGCTTCAGGTACAGTGAGTTCATGCCCAGATCTTGGCCAACACTGGGGACTAGGGGTGAGAAAAAGAAGACAATTACCTTTCAGGGAGTGCAAATTCAATAACAAGATTGAGAAGAATAACTTACAGTGACTCAACAATTAGCTCTGAAGTCCAAGAGAGCTGTTTAATAACTAAATGAGCTGCACTGATTTCCTCCAGCCCAGGGCTTGTCTTCTGAATTTGTCCCTTATCATCTCAGTCCTCTGTCTCTCTTGTCTAAGTTCCTTTCAGTTCAGTTCAGTCGCTCAGTCGTGTCCGACTCTGCGACCCCATGAATCGCAGCACGCCAGGCCTCCCTTTACATCACCAACTCCTGGAGTTCACTCAGATTCACGTCCATCGAGTCAGTGATGCCATCCAGCCATCTCATCCTCAGTCGTCCCCTTCTCCTCCTGCCCCTAATCTCTCCCAGCATCAAAGTCTTTTCCAACGTACCTCTGCCAAAACTGTCTTTTCAGAGTGAGTGGCAATGAAAATGGAGAGCATGGATTTTCCAAGAGGTATTTAAGGAATTTTGTGACTTACCAATTGCTGTTTTGGAGTTCGTGGATGTGTATTAAAAAAAAAAAAAGTCAAAAACAGTCCCAAGCTTCTGGGAGGAGGATTAGATAAAGTTGTTTTTTTTTTTTGAAATGGGAACATTTTTTGAAATGGGAACACTTAATGGATAAGGAATTAGGAACTGAGTTTTGGACCTATTTTAGATACCCTGCTCATGGTCAAACTGTTGTATGGTAATACCAGCTTTGGGCTTCCCAGGTGGCTCAGCGGGCTTCGGCCGCCAAGCAGGAGTTGCGGATTCCATCCCTAGGTGGGGACGATCCCCTGGAGAAGGAAATGGCAACCCACTCCAGTATTCTTGTCTGGAGAATCCCATTGACAGGGGAGCCTGATGGGCTATGTCCATGGGGCTGCAAAAGAGTCGGACACGACTTAGTGACTAAGTAAGCTTTAGCTGAGTGCTTACTGCTGCAAAGCAATATGCAAACATATCGCTTTGAGATAAGTTAGCGATTTATCTAAAACACCAAACCCCTACGACCAGGTTTCTATTAGTCCCTATAAATGAAACTAGCTACAAAGCTCCAAAAAGTCAAATAACTTATCCAGTATCTTCATGGTAGTGCAGGATCTCAAACCCAGCCGGTTTCATTTCAAAACAAAACAAAATATGAAGTCAAGTTGCCTCCACACCTCTGAACACCCTCAACTGAGGCGCCAAGGAAGCCATTTTCAGTCTAGTCTTTATTCCAACTGCCCCCTTTACCGGACCCTGCCACTTTCGGGACAAATTTCCTTTCCTCTTCCCACCCACCTTCCCAAACTGAGAGAAGATTCCTAAGCCCCTCACCCCTTCAGTGTTACATTCAGAGTACTCACCATGGCAGAAAATACACGAAGAAAAACAATATCAGGTCGAAGAGGATGAAGAGCCAGAGATCCAACCAATAGGAGTGTTTGGGGGACAAGGCGGCCCCGGACTGAGACCGCACTTCGTGGTTTTGCTGCTGCCTCTCGGCTTCACCGAAGCCTCGCCGCTCCCGGGGCCGTCCCGACCACCTTCTGAGGCCGCGTCCACCTCCATTTCGCACCAGTAGCCGCGCCAGAATCCCAGCACCTAAAATGCCTCAGATCCCGCACTTCCGCGTTCAGATTGCGAAAAGGGGGACAAACTCCAACCCCACGCACATGCGCACTTCCGCGCCGGGGGAAACAGCGCGCCCCGTCCCTCCCAGTGCGCAGGCGCCGTCCGCTGCATTCGTGACGGCGGGCAGGGAGCGCAGCTTCCGTCCGGAAGCGGAAGCAGAGAAGGCCACCCGCCCGGCACGCCCCTGGATGGAAGCTGGTTTTTCAGGTTTCGCTAGGAGAGAGAACTCGGTAGCTGGACCAGATGTTACTCAGGTGTTGTTCCTTGGCAGGTGATGGATTCCACCTTGGAACAGCCCATGGTCACCTGTCCTTATATCTGTATTGCCTTTGCGTCCTTATGCCAAAGTTTTAAAAGGGCCTCCTCTAATGGGGTTTGTACTGTTTCTAGCGTGTTACAGGGCTTCCCTTGTGGCTCAGGTGGTGAAGCGTCTGCCTACACTGCGGGAGACCCGGGTTCGAGCCCTGGGTCGGGAAGATCCTCTGGAGAAGGCAATGGCACTCCACTCCAGTACTCTTGCCTGGAAAATCCCATGGACAGAGCAGCCCAGTAGGCTACAGTCCATGGGATCACAGAGTCGGACACGACTGAGCGACTTCACTACACTTCACTTCCTAGCATGTTGCACTTATTTAATTCTTGAAACGGCTATAATGAGGTTGACATCATAAGTATGAGCGTGAGTTTCTAAGGGAGCCAGTGAGCAAAACGTGAGAATTTTGTATGTATTTCAAAGGAGTGAATTTAAAAATAACACGAGGGTTTGGGAGTGTAATTCCCCCATGATATTAGAATGTTACGAGAAAGAAAATGGTTTAGCATTGTAGACAAGGAAAGATTCCCTTCTACCCTCTTTGGTTCTCCAGTTGGACTAAAGAATTAAACTGAGTGAACTCCGGGAGTTGGTGATGGACAGGGAGGCCTGGCGTGCTGCAATTCATGAGGTCGCAAAGAGTCGGGCACGACTGAGCGACCGAACTGAACTGAAGACAGGTTGACAAGAGAAGAGCACAGAAGTTTTTGTTTTCTCTTTCTTTAACGCGAACATGGAAATTTTCAGAGGAGAATCACAACCTGAGGAAGTGACCAGGGCAGAAAGCTTAAAAGGAAAAAGTCAACGAGATTTCTGCTAGGAGAAATGACTAGGAAGATAAGGGTTAGTTTAACAAGGTTTGTTTGTATGGGGATTTCTTGGTCCAATTTTCCATCTCTGGTGATTAAAAAAAAAAAAAAAAAACCACCTGTTCTTCCTGCTAGTATAGGGAGGGCATCTTTTACATGGGAATTTTATCTCTTTCTGGAAGAACAAGGAAGGTCAGAGTGCTCTTCTTGCGTGAGGTTTTTCTCCATTGCCTTTAACTCAAAATATTCAGTATGCCAGAGTGATATACCGTGAACTCCTTCGTTCTCCTGTCTGAAATATCCCTAGAAGTAAAATCTGAGTCGATAACTGTGGAGAGAAGAATTGGGTTAGCAGCTGCGTGGCAAGAGATCTGCAAAGGGCGAGAAGAACATAGAATGAGAATGAATAAACAGAAAATAACGAACCTAAGCCCATTTCCCCATATTCCATGAAATCAGTCTCCCTTCCCTAGGAGTAGTTCAGTCCAATAGAATGGCTAAGCCTCATTTTTATCTGATGGAGCATGTTTATCTTGTCTTCAAAAAGTGTAGGAAGTTGCTCAGTTGTGTCTGACTCTTTGAGGTTCCCTGCCAGTCTCCTCTGTCCATAGGGATTCTCCAGGCAAGAATACTGGAGTGAGTTGCCATTCCCTCTCCACAGGCAAAAGGTGTAGATTAGACACTGTTTGCCCCAATTGATTTACATAGAAGCAGCATTCTTCACCAGTGATGGCACAAGTTCCTCCTCCTTGAGCTGTCAGTATGTCCAGGGCAAGGCAATTTTCTAGTCCAACAGAGGCTATTAACTTTTGATTGAAAGGCTTCCAACGTTTGCATAGTAATATTGAAATCCTGTTACTATGGAAAGATTGAGAACTGCCTTTTCCAACTTATAAGTTCCAAAGGCTAGGAAAAGGGATCTTAGTACTGAAAAGAACTTAGAATTGTGATAAACAAGCCAGTTTTCTATAAGATCTGGTCTGAGGTGTTTATGTGACACTACCTTTATGAAAGTAATGCTCTCATAAAAAGTAGTAGTGCTTTTATGAAAGTAGGGCTTCCCTTGTGGCTCAGCTGGTAAAGAATCCGACTGCAATGTGGGAGACCTGGGTTCGATCCCTGGGTTGGGAAGATCCCCTGGAGAAGGGAAAGGCCACCCACTCCAGTATTCTAGCCTGGAGAATTCTATGGACTGTATAGTCCATGGAGTCACAGAGTTGGACACAACTAAGGGACTTGCACTTTCACTTTTATGAACAAAGAAACCAGAGTTTATAATTGGGCTGGAATTTTAAGGTGACAGAGGGTATTGAGAATTCAAGTCCACATTGTTCTGCCCATCCAGATAGGAACTCTATACACCTTATCTCAAAAGACCAGCATTGTTCCTGGATAAGGTCAGAATGGAACTTGTGACATATTAGTTGGGGTTTAGTGTGTCTTGTCACCTGTCATGTTGACATCTGTACATCTCCATCTTGATTATCCCTGTCAGTCTGTAGGAGCAGGACACGTTTTGAAATATGTGATACAGGAGGCCTACAGTTAGGCCATAGTAGCTGTAAAGCTTGATTTTGTTACTTGGCCAACTTAGTCTGGATTTTTGGTCTGCCTATATGCAATCTTTGACGGCTAATGATGTAAGCAACTGAGCTACCCTAGGTTACATAAGGGTGACTTAGGAGTCAGCAATAATATCTGGTGATTTGGCCAGTGCCCCTGCATGAGTCAGTGCTGAGGCCAGTTATGACCTTCACGAGAGGCTAGAGTATGCATCTTGGAATCGAACTACAAGGTTTGGTTGCAGTATTGCCTTAGACCTGGAAAGGTGAAGCTCTATGCCTGATTTCAGCGCAAAATGAAAATTCCCTTCTAACGTCTTTACCTGAGCAAAGGACAGTCCTTGATCCTCTATAGCGGTTTTTCTGTGTCCAGTTATCTCACTGAGAGGAAAAGAATAACATTGTTTCCTTGGTCATGGATACTTACCTGTTATACATCTATTTTCCTGAGTTGTCGCCAGCTGCTTGGATTGGCAAGAACAAAAATTACTTCAGGTTCATTTGCATAATCTAGATGGAGACATAACCAGCGAACAGATTGATGACTTGATGTTACCAGGCATTGGAAAACTGATATAAAGAGTTACCTGGTTTGTGCTTGACCTGTTGAGAGAGTCAGGGTTATTGAGAGGGAAGACAAAGTTTGAAGGAGAGCCCATAGTGGAAGGGAAAAATAGACTGAAATCGGCGATCTCCTGTCAGCTTTACAATCAATGGCTAAAGAAAGGGAAGTCTTTGTTTAAAGGAAGATTTCCCCACCCCCCTACCCCAGGAGTAGGAAGACCAAATAGGAGGAGAAAGTAGGTAGAAGGAAGTTTCTTCATCTGTGATCTTGAGAAAAGCTGTCTACTTCATGATTTTATCTGCTTCTGGGACCTAGGAATTGGCCCTGAAAATGCTCAGTTTAAGGTCACCTTAGAGATGGTCTTCCAGTTGTCCTGGGACTGATGCCAGTTTGGGTCAGAGCCGGCGGGGTGTGTGTGAATCCAGGAGGATGGCAGTGCAAATGGTTAGCAGTTTGTAAGAACTGACCCAGCATGATCACAATGAGTGCTTTCTTCTAAAAAGCTTAATGTACATCCAGTCTTCTGGTCAAAGGGGATAGCAAGGCTTGCCAGTCAGTGGATGCCACACCCTTTTTTTACCTGTTGATCATCTCCACGTATGCTGGTTAGTTCCTACAGAGCAAGTCATGGTATTAAATTTCTTACCTAAGTTCCTAGAGTGTTCACTCAATCAGAAATAGAAGATTTAGAGAAGCCATTAGGCAGAGGGCAACCAAATGCTGTTTCAAAAGGGTTAATTCACAACCTCTGTTTGGAGTATGCTGGATTTTTATAAGAGCCAGAGGTAGTGCCTCTGGCCACTAAGTCAAGTTTCTTGATAAACTTTTCCTAAAGTCCTTCTGATGTCTACATTTTTGTGTTTTGTTTGCCCCGAGGATTAGGGATGGTGCGGGGGTTAGAATTTTAATGAGTACCCCAAAGTTTTTATGAGCTTTGATTTGTAATTTGTTTGTGATGTGTTTCTACTATAAAATGAGTTCCTTGGTCTGACTCAGTCCATAGAGGAATACCGAAATGAGAAATAATCTAGGTACTAATTTCTTCACCACTGTGTCGGTGTTGGCTTGTCCAGTTGGGTAGCATTTAGTTCATCTGTTACCGTGTACACGCTAAACCACTGGGCATAGCCTAAAGCTGGAAGAAAAACTATGGAGTCCATTTGGTGTCCTGCAAGGGGCAGTGTGGTACAGGAGAGTATTTCTTTACCTGCAATTTGGTGTCAAGGTTGCATGTCACTGACTGGATACTGCTCACTCCAGGGCTGCTGCTGTTGCTGAGAAGTCCTGGGACTTCTAATGTAAGCCAGCAGAAGGTAGGAATTCTGCCAGTCTCCCAGGTTTCTGCCTGTAGTATCCAGTCAAATGAGAATGGTAAGAGTGTCTCCTTGTCGTCTTCCCTTTCTGAATTTCGATTAGCAAGAGAAAACATTTCTGAGAACCATTTTGGGCATTATAGTGACTCTGGAGTCTTCTATTAAGAGTACTCTGGTTTTCTAATATCTGTAGAAAAAGAAAAGCTTCAAACGCAATCTCTCTACACCCCAGCACCCTCAGAGGGTACATTTTTCCCTTTCTGAGGGATGGTACACCATCAAATGACAGGATCAACTGATTCTCAGTGGGACCCCAGATCCAACAATTAAACATACAGTGGAGAATCAGACATTGGAATTCTTAATTGACACTGGTGCAACTTCACTATCCATTCAGAGGGTTTATCTCTCCCTGTCTCCCCTGATTCTACCCAAGCTGTTGAATTCTCTGGGTTATCTGTTTCATTGCCCACATCTCAGGCAATGAGATGTTTTCATGCCCACCTCAGTATCCTTAGGACTTGCATTTCTTTTATTTCTTTTCCATCATTACTACTTTACATGCCTATCATAGTTTTCTTTGAGAGTTGTACAATCATCAAAACTAATTGCTGTTGTTGCAACTTCTCCTTTATCTTCATCGTGGCCTTTTAGCTGCTCCCACTGTTAATCTGGCTCCACCCCATTCAGCAAGCCTGGTACCCAGCAAACACCCTTTGCTTCAGCCAGATTGCTTTCTTCTTATTCCTCATGGAGACCTTTTTCCTCTTGGCCTTTGGGCTTTGATGCATGTTGCTTTCATTAAACTGAAATGTTGCCCCACCTACCATAATCTTCGCCCTCCTTTTTCAGTTCAAATGTCAACTTTAAAAGCTTTTCTCACTACAATTCGTGTCCTCTCTACATTCTCAGTATTTTTAACACACCAGTGACAAAAAGATAACATTTAACTCATCTCCAGCTGCTTTATATGCCATGCTTTCGTCAGTGAAGTTATTTGTCCCGTCGTTTTTGACTTTCTTCTGCATCAGTCACCCTCTACATTTTGTAACAGCCACCTGTTGATGAGGCTGTCTGTTGATCATTTTTCAAAATTTCTCTACCTCAGCTCAAAAACCATGGAATTTTTTTACGTATTGTTTGGTGCATTGGCTAGCTTTGTAGCACAATTTTATGTAAATTATCTCCCTATCAGAGTATTAAGTATTCTTTAGGAGGGAGACTTTTCTTTTACCATCTTTGCAGCCTCCATAGTCCTTCAGACAATACCTTGAATGTGGAAGAAATTAAATGTTTATTCAGTTATATTTTGTCCTCTGCAACCACTGATAGAATCTTGGTCAAAAAATGTAATTGAATTCTCTCTTTTGTAAGATAATAGTATAATGATACCACTGAGATCTACCACTACTGGTTTACTGCTCTCAGTGGGGTACCAGTAATGGATCCGTACTAACCCATTCCCTCATTTTGGATTTCATGTCTTTTATTTCGATGAATACTTCTTAAATGCCTGCTTTGTGTCGGGTACTGTCTGAGAAGCCAGAGGAGATACAGATGCAGTAGTCATCCAGTTCATTAAAAGTACTGATTGAGGACATCCCGCAGATATGGGATATTCAGACATTCTTGTCCCAAAGCCTTGGGACTCTGCATCATGTCGGGGTGTTGGGATGGCTAAGCAGGACTGACTGAATAAACTGCTTACCCTCTCCCCCAATCTACTCGCACATATACAGACTTCAACCTCAGCTTTATTTTATTTTTTGTGTTTATTTTTTGGGGGAAGATTTCATAAAAGATTTGATTTCAAAATAAAGATGGCATTTTGCTGCATTTTGAAGTTTAAAAGCAACTTCAGTATGGCCAAGCTTCATTGGTAGGCATAGATGACAAAGATGTTGAAACCCACAGACTTGAAGTCTCATTATGCTAATCTATAGAGCAATCAACCTGTTTGTGTTTTATTGAAAGATACTGAAGGGATAGTTATGAAGGTGCAGATTGAAAGGTTAGTCAATACATGACGGGTCTTCTCTCATAAAAGTTATATAATCTTCCAAGAGTAAATGTGACAGTATTCACATAGGTGTGAACTAGAATAACAGTGTTAAGCACATAGAGGTCAAGAAGATAACTGCTATATATAAAAGATTAACCTGAGTTACACTTATTTTATAAGTGTGAGAAAGGTCAACATGTTAACAGCAGTTAACTCTGGGAGATGGAATGACAGATCATTTTATTCACTGTGGCTTTTCCACAAAGTTGGGAAGAACATATTTTGAAGTAAGTTAGGAAACAAGAAATAGTCTAGTCAGAATGATTACTTAACTATTTCTAACATCTGATCACAGGCACTTGGCACATAAGTGTCAGAAGATTATAATGATTTATAACAGTGTTTTACAAACTGTGTTTCATGGAACTCCATGTTTACTCAGGGAAGACGGAGGAACCAACATGAAATGGAGGCGACAGATGTAAGGAATGAGGCTTCAGGGCTCTACTAGGGAAAATCGTCTTTTATGTTCATATCTATAAACATGCTCTGTTAGAAAACAGATTTTTTTTTCCTCTCTGGTGAGAGGTCTGTCAAAAAATCACCTTGGGAGAGCCATGTTCAAAATGGTGGAGTAGGCAGCTCCATGCCCCCGTCCCTTCACAGAAACAGTGAAAAATAAGCAGAAACTATTTGAAGCAAGTTTGTTGGAACTCTGAGAAATAGTCAAAGATTTCCAGAAACTAAGCAAATTGAGTCAAAATGTGTGAGAAGACTTGAACATAATTGAAGAAATAGATCTAACATAACTGTTGAACATTTCAGTACTCTTCTTTCAGTAATGAGCAAAAATCTGATCTAGACAGAAGATCAGTAAGAAAACAGAGGACTTGGAGGTAAAATCAAATACCATATGATATCACTTATATGTGGAATCTGAAAGAAAAAAACAACACAGAGTATAACAAAGAAACAGGCTCTCATATGTAGAGAACAAACCAGTGGTTACCAATAGGGAGTGGAAAGTGGGGAGGGGCAAGTTAGGGGTAGGATAATAAGAGGTACAAACTGCTATGTATAAAATAAGCTACAAGGATACATTGCATAACACGGAATATAGACAGTATTTTATAAATGGAGTTTAACCTTTAAAAGTGTGAGTCACTATGTTGTACATCTGAAGCTTATATAGTACGTCACCTATGCCTCAATTAAAAAGAAAAAGAAAATAGAGGACTTGAAGGACACTATAAACCAATCAGACATAATAGAGATGTATACAATACTCCACACAAAAGCTTCAGAGTATGCTACATCAGTTGTTAACCCAGGCAGATTAAAGAGTATTGACTTTAGAAACTGGGAAGAATAAAGTTCATAAAGTGTTCAGCATTGCTACCTCATAAAATAATCCTCCATGAATTCTTGCTCAGAATGACTGAAGAAGCTGTTGCTCATTTCATAACACTCATTCAGTTGTATTACTCTGCATTTTTAAACTGGCAGCATCAAGCCCTCATAGAATGTGCTGGTTCTATGCACACCCCAGAATCTCTAAATGTAACACCAGGGCCATTTTAGACTGTAATGAGTTTAAAGGGTCCAAGGATCCAAACCCAGGGCTCTTACTTTGCCCATTATCTTACAAAGCTTAACTGAAACAACTCATGTCCTCACTTCATTCAGGTCATTGTTCAAACGTCGCCTACTCAGGTTACTCTCCTGGTCAGCCTATTTAAAATTGTACTCATATCCCCGTGCCTTTTTAAAATCATACATACTCCTCATCCCTCTTTCTGGCCTTGTTTCCTCCTTAGCATTTACACAGTCTAACGTACTTTATATTTTACCCTTTTCTCTTATATGTTATCTGTATCCTCCTCCATGGGAACAGAGATGTTTTTGTCTGTTTTGTTCACTGTTCTAACACCTATATCAACACCTGCATCTAATAAGCACTCAACAAATATTTGTTGAATAGTATTTTGAAAGAAAATTTACCAATAAAACCATATTAAATAAAACTTAGTCTAGACTCTAGAACATATTGACTCTCGAACCAGAGTGCTTGTGTTCAAATTCTGGTTCAGCCACTTACTAGTTGTTGACCTTTGGCTAACATGTAATTTCTCTTTGCCTCATCTACCTAATGTGTAAAATGAAAATAGTTTTACTAGTTCTTATAGTATAGAGGAGTTGTGAGGATTAATATGAGTTGATTTTTTTTTAAAAAAGGTCTATTTTGTATTGGGGTATACAGCTGATTAACAAACAACACTGTGATTGTTTCAGCTGAACAGTGAAGGGACTCAGCTATACACACACATGAGTCCATTCTCCCCCAGCTCCTCTCCTGTCCAGGCTGCTGCCTCACACCGAGCAGAGTCCCCTGTGCTGTACAGTAGGACCTTATTGGTTATCCATTTAAAACACAGCAGTGTCTGCGTGACAGTCCCAGCCAAACTCCCTAACTGTCCCTTCCCTCCATCTGGGCCTGCCTCCCTATCCCCCGGCAACCATGAGCTCATTCTCTAAGTCTGTGAATCTTTCTCTTTTGTAAGTAAGTTCGTTTGTATCATTTCTCTTTAGATTCCACTTATAAAGGAAGTCATAGGATATTTCTCCTCCTCTGTCTGACTTTACTCAGTAGGACACAATATGAGTTGATTTCTGTGAACCATTTTGAACAATGTCTGGCACGTTGTAAACACTGTGTTACCTTGTAGTGGTAGTAAGAGTTGCATTGAGATACATTTGAATGAGTGCTGTGTTTTATTGATAAAACATTCACTTACTTAAATTTACAATTTTCTGTTTGAATTTAGAGCCAATTTGTATTTTGAAAATTTTGTAGATCTTGGGGAAGTAGCCTTTACATGTACAGTTAGAGGTGAAAATAAGGATGAAAAGTGTCAAATGTAAATCAGGCCTTGTTAGAGTGCAGGAAAGGGCATATAATCAGAGAACTTAGCAACAATAGACCTATGGAAAATATAATTCAAGGTATCATATGTTTCTGTGAGAGCCTACACTACTTTGTAATGCTTATCACTATTGTTTTTACTTGTTTAATGTCAGTCTTCAACCTGTAAATGGTGCTGGATTCACATCTCCTTGGGAATCAAATAGATCTGTCTCGTTTATATCTGAAACTCATATGTGTCATATGATAGGTGCTTACTTCATATTTAAGAAATATGTTCTCTCGGCCAGCCACGATCTGAGGAGGCTATAGTAAACAAGTTATAGTTTTATTCACCATAAGCAAGAATTCATCATTTCCATCTCTAAAAACCTATTACTTCACCTTCTTTTCTTCCATCTAGGTTCTGTTTACTAGAACTCACTGTGATTCCTTTTACCTCATGTCCTCTGTTTTCTGTCTTTCCTTTATATGTGTTTCTACTTTGGCCCATTGTCTGGGAGAAGGAAATTTTCCTCTACTCATTTTGGCTCTGGCTGGACTGAGAATTAAATTGACATGGGATAGGTTAGTAACAGAAGCAGAAGATATTAAGAAGTGGCAAGAATACACAGAAGAACTATACAAAAAGATCTTCACGACCCAGATAATCACAATGGTGTGATCACTCATCTAGAGCCAGACATCCTGGAATGTGAAGTCAAGTGGGCCTTAGAAAGCATCACTACAAACAAAGCTAGTGGAGGTGATGGAATTCCAGTTGAGCTATTTCAAATCCTGAAAGATGATGCTGTGAAAGTGCTGCACTCAATATGCCAGCAAAGTTGGAAAACTCAGCAGTGGCCACAAGACTGGAAAGGGTCAGTTTTCATCCCAATCCCAAAAAAGGCAATGCCAAAGAATGCTCAAACTACCATACAGTTGCACTCATCTCACGTGCTAGTACAGTAATGCTCAAAATTCTCCAAGCCAGGCTTCAGCAACACGTGAACTGTGAACTTACTGATGTTCAAGCTGGTTTTAGAAAAGGCAGAGGAACCAGAGATCAAATTGCCAACATCTGCTGGATCATGGAAAAAAGCAAGAGAGTTCCAGAAACATATTTATTTCTTCTTTATTGACTATGCCAAAGCCTTTGACTGTGTGGATCACTATAAACTGTGGAAAATTCTGAAAGAGATGGGAATACCAGACCACCTGACCTGCCGCTTGAGAAATCTGTATGTAGGTCAGGAAGAAACAGTTACAACTGGACATGGAACAACAGACTGGTTCCAGATAGGAAAGGAGTACATCAACGCTGTATATTGTCACCCTGCATATTTAACTTCTGTGCAGAGTACATTATGAGAAGCACTGGACTGGAAGAAACACAAGCTGGAATCAAGATTGCCGGGAGAAATATCAATAACCTCAGATATGCAGATGACACCACCTTTATGGCAGAAAGTGAAGAGGAACTAAAAGCCTCTTGATGCAAGTGTAAGAGGAGAGTGAAAATGTTGGCTTAAAGCTCAACACTCAGAAAACGAAGATCATAGGATCTGGTCCCATCACTTCATGGGAAATAGATGGGGAAACAGTGGAAACAGTGTCAGATGTTATTTTGGGGGGCTCCAAAATCATCGCAGATGGTGACTGCAGCCATGAAATTAAAAGACGCTTGCTCCTTGGAAGAAAAGTTATGACCCACCTAGATAGCATATTCAAAAGGAGAGACATTACTTTGCCAACTAAGGTCCGTCTAGTCAAGGCTATGGTTTTTCCTGTGGTCATGTATGGATGTGAGAGTTGAACTGTGAAGAAGGCTGAGTGCCGAAGAATTGATGCTTTTGAACTGTGGTGTTGGAGAAGACTCTTGAGAGTCCCTTGGACTGCAAGGAGATCCAACCAGTACATTCTGAAGGAGATCAGCCCTGGGATTTCTTTGGAAGGAATGATGCTGAAGCTGAAACTCCAGTACTTTGGCCACCTCATGCGAAGGGTTGACTCATTGGAAAAGACTCTGATGCTGGGAGGGATTGGGGGCAGGAGGAGAAGGGGACGACAGGGGATGAGATGGCTGGATGGCATCACTGACTTGATGGATGTGAGTCTGAGTGAACTCTGGGGGTTGGTGATGGACAGGGGGCCTGGCGTGCTGTGATTCGTGGGGTCGAAAAGAGTCGGACATGACTGAGCGACTGAACTGAACTGAAGTTAGTAAGAGAAAGTCAAACAGAAATTAAATAACTTGCATACACAGAAGAGGGCTTCCCTGGTGGCTCATATGATAAAGAATCTGCCTGCGATGCAGGAGGCCCAGGTTCGATCCCTGGGTCAGGAAGATCCCCTGGAGAAGGGAATGGCTACCCAGTCCAGTATTCTTGCCTGGAGAATTCCATGGACTGAATAGCTTAGTGCTACAGTCGATGGGGTCACAAAGAGTCAGACACGACTGAGTGACTGACACTTTCACTTTTTCATACCTAGGAAAATGGAATGACTTGCCAAAATGGCCAAAACCTTCACTTTTAATACCACCTTCAGCGAGAGATGAAAGAGGATGTTGGAACTTAAAAGGGAAGTGAGGCAGTTCTCATGAAGATGAAAAAGCAGATGTTTGATAAACAAATGTTTGTTGGCCGTGCAGAGAAAATGAGACACTGAGTGGCCTCTGATCTCTAGGCCCCACAGAATTTCCCCCGTCACACACAGCCCGTATTCTTTGCAGATATTCCTGGTGATATCTCTGAATACGCCCTTTATTTAAATATTTTAGGCAGCCAAGAGGAAAGTAGAAAGACTTTCTAACTCTCTTGTTTCTTAGAAATTGTCAACCTAAATTAATCATTATGCCAAAGAGATATATTTTGGGGGTGGCAAACTTTGTTCCCCTCTACCATCCATTGTTACTAGCAGGTGACTTTCTTGTGTATTTCAGTCAGATTCCCAAGAATGAGACCTTAACTGGTTTAACTAGTTGGAATTACTGGTCTTAGACAAAGTTCTCATAGACTGTTCTCAAGTATATAGATTGACTGCTCTTGGAGCAAGTGGCCTAACCTGTTATGACCTAGGTGGGGTTGATGTAGTTCAGAATAAGCTTATCTGTGTACAGGAACAGCTAAAGCTGTTTGCTTCAGTAGAGATTCTGTGTGTAAGGACTCAGAATACTGGATGGGAAAGGCTGGCTTGCTAAGGCTGAGGCTGTTCAGTATGTTCCATTTATTCACTCCTTTGCGGTTATTAATGTTTACTGTGAGTTAAAGGGATATAGTGGGGATAGGGGTATAGATATAAGACTATATCTTCACCCTAATGGAGCTCACAGACTAGAGAAGACAGACAAGCAAACTGAATGCAGAAAAATGGTGTGATATTAGTGAGCATGTCATGCCATGGGAACACAGGATGAATACTTGGTAGCGACCGGAAGTGTGAAATAAGCCCCATCCTCATTCAGGTTTTTCTGCCCTAAGGATGTGTTAAAGAGAAGAAGTTCAACATCATATTTATATCCTTTGATATCCTTGTTATCTTGAGGTCTTGTTTAAAAAAATTATCCAAAACAAAGCAAGAAATGGCATTAAGTAAAGACTCTTCTCCCTAAAGGACTCTCTTGGTTTTGAGTGGAGAGAGAGTATTGTTGTTTGGCGCTCAGATATTTTCTCCAGTCACTGCAGTGATTATATCTGAATTGTCTGAAAAGAACCAGTTACGCCACCTGTAATCTGAGGAACGTGGTCTTAACAGTGGGTGGAGATCCTGGGAGAACTTTCTCACCCTTCTTTAGAGGTTTGCTGGTCTTCTCCCAGCACAGGGGTCCTAAGCACTAATCACTGCATGAGTATTTGAGCTCCCTCTTTTCTTCCTGGTAATCTAGCAGGGAGGACCTCGGTAACCCTTTCATCTGGTGGAGTTCTCAGTGGGGATGCTTAGGGATAAGAGAAGTCCCCGGGACACTGACTGTTGATGTGCTCCAGGCTCCTCACTTTCTTCATCTTCTATTGCTGCGTTGCTTACTCTTCTTTTCCAGTTAATTGTTCAGTAATGCCTGTTCCAGCCAGTAGCCTGAACGTGGGTCACTGAGCCTGAATTATCACCCTGCATATTAGCACAGACTGAATGAAAGTGTAACCCTACCCCTAAATGGCCATCCAGTTTTGAAGATGATGATATTCTGGGTATTCTGATTCAGACTCAGGATTAACCTGAGGATTTGAATCAGTTTGATGACATTGATAATGACCACTGGTGTTCATCATTGAATACTTGCTACTAGTACTTTTTAAAAATTTTAAAAATTATTTCTTATTGAACAGATGAAAGAAACCTTAGGGAATTGTTCAGGAAAACAGGAAAGGGGTCTTCATATTACTTCTGATTATTTTGGAAGTTGAAACTGAGGAAAGCATTTAATAATTATTACAAACTACACAGTATAGTATGTCAGATTTTTCTGGAACACCCTGTAGGTGCTGAAATGCGAAGACCTCACATTGGAAACTTTGAAAGAATTCATGTCATTGGCCACTAGATGGCAGGCTTGTGCTGTACTTTAGAGGAAGCAAGGAGCAGAAGGTCAAGAAACATTTCAGAGCACAGTTTAGCCTTGAACAACACAGGTTTGAACTATGTGGATTTACTTATACATGGAATTTTTTTTCAGTAAGTACATACTATATATGATCGGTTGGTTGAGTTCATGGAGCAGTACATATGCAGGGCCGACTGTAAAGTAATACTTGGATCTTCACCTAGGAGGTGGGTGGCACCTCTAACCTCTACTATTGTTCACAGGTCAGCTGTACTTGGAAAAGTGCATCCATCATCACCCTTCCCTCTTGATCCCATCAAAACCCCCTCCCACTTCTGTTCTGCCCCAGACAACTATCTCACCCACCAGGGGTGTCTTGCTGCCAGCCTCTAATGATAGAAAAATATCTTACTTATTCATACTCATCTCCTAGGAACAGGACTGACCACATAATTTGCAGGTCTCACTATAAAATGAAAATGCAAATCTCGTTCAAACTTATTGAGAATTTTGAGACTCTTGCTGCAGAGCATTCGATGAAGCACACAGCCTTCCTGGGCCTGCACAGGTCACACAGCCATGAAGCCAGCCAGCTTAAGATTTTGGAAGACGTCTTCCTCTCACCACCCCACCCTCTGTCCTTGCAACATATCCCTGTGCTGCATACCAGGGGGCTATTTAGGAGCAGAGTCCCTGACTGTTTTTCGGAAACAGGATCTCAGGATTGTATCTTAGCAATAGAGGTCTAGTTAGCTCATTTTAAAGATGATTGAACTAAATTCTGACGAGATGAAATGACTGGCCCCAAGTGCCCATCTAGTTGTCACAGCTTGAACCAGAATTAAGAGTTCTCATCTACCAGCTAGGGGCCATCTACCACGTAGGCCTCGTGATGGCTATGTTAAGAAAAGAATTCTCGTCTCCTCCAGCCAGACTTTGCTCTGTTTTCTCTGCAAGAGAAGGGCACAGGGGCCTATTACTTGGTAACGTCTATTGTGTACCAGCTATGTGCTGAGCACTGTGCTAGATGTTTTGTATATAATACCTCAGTTGATACCACATCAGAAAATCATTGCTACTTTCCCCTGTTTTTCAAGTGAGAAAAATTAAGGCTCAGAACTTGAATTTTAGTCAGTAATGGGAAAGATAAGAGTTTGGATAAGTTTATGTGATTCTAAAACCCGTTCCCTTTTTGCCACATCATTCCTGAGTTTTAAGAAGGCTGAGTCAGCCTATATTTCCTGAACATTGGTCACATTTTATATAATCTCTAGATGACCGTGGAGAAGACTCTGATGCTGGGAGGG
Organism: Nanger dama; assembly: GCA_917880005.1. Classification (NCBI taxonomy): domain Eukaryota; kingdom Metazoa; phylum Chordata; class Mammalia; order Artiodactyla; family Bovidae; genus Nanger; species Nanger dama. The sequence goes on from CAKJTW010000001.1 coordinate 101,677,882, forward strand.
ATTGGGGGCAGGAGGAGAAGGAGACGACAGAGGATGAGATGGCTGGATGGCATCACTGACTCGATGGACGTGAGTCTGAGTGAACTCCGGGAGTTGGTGATGGACAGGGAGGCCTGGTGTGCTGCGATTCATGGGGTTATAAAGAGTCGGACACGACTGAGCGACTGAACTGAACTGACCTGAGATGGCCTTGGAGGCTCTTACAAGGTAATCTGTGTTCTTCAAATTTACAGGCCTGCTCCTGCCTTAAGGCCTTTGTTTTAGGGTATTTCCTCCACTTGAAACATTCTTCCCCCAGATAGTCCATGAAAAGGAACACATGTCAGACAGGTAATAAGGGGATCTGATCACCTAGGGTCTTATAGGCCATTTTAGGACATTGACTTTTTCTGTAAAAGAAATGGGAGACATTGCAATATTTTGTGCAGAGGAGTGACCTCATCTGATTTTGATTTTTAAAGGATCATTCTGACTGCTGTGTTGAAAAAGGCTTTTTAGGGATTATTACAGTAATCAGGGGAAAGATTAGTGGTGACCAAAATGATAGCAATGGAAGTGATGGGAAGTGGTTGGCTTCTGGATTTATATATGTATGTGTTAAAGCTTTTAATATTTTGTTATGGAAAATGTCAAACACATACAGAGGTAGGGAGATAACTTTACTGTTCCTACTAGGTACCCAATGGACCTGTCAGGTGTCAGCATGTCAGATAGGTTGGTAACAAGGGGATTGTTTTAAACAGCTACAATTGTCAACTTGTGACCAACCTCATTTCTTCTATACTACTCTCCACTACCTCCCCTATCCTAGACTGGGGAGGAAGCAGTTTGAAGGGAACCCCAAATGCCATATTCCATGTGTAAGTTTTCAGCTTTGACCACCCAGCTGCTCCTGTAATAACTGCTCCGGGTATTCTGCAGTTTACCCTGTGGCTCTTGCTTGTTCATAGCTTCTTGTACTCATGGTTTTTACTTATTGTCTTGCCCTCTTTGTCCTCTTGAAACCTTTTTCCTTCCACCAATTATTGTGTATCTCTGAAATTCATTATAGGTTCAGTTTGTTGTTCGTTCTGCTCAGAGTTCATAAACTGGCCAGACTGTGTTAGAGAGGTTGCTGTTGGGTCAGACGCCGTCTCTAGGTCCTTTCAGTTGGCATGATATCAAGGTCAGTTTCTCAGAGAGGGGTTATAACAATGGCAGTCACTTAGCAAACAATACGCTGCTCTCCAGTACTAATAAATAGTGGAGATTTAGTGCTAAGAAAGGATGTAAATTATTAACAAAAAAAGTGAGCCTGCAATAAGGCTAAAAATAGATAAGTGGTTAGGCACCACTTAATTGCCATTATTTTACAGTCTGACTTGACTCCTTTGGAGTGCTATTCTTGGGTGCCACGAAGGAATTAAGGTTTTTTTTTTTTTTTAAGATATATTTCTTTGTAATAGGCTGAGTAATAGCATAGATGATAATGTACTAAGAGTCAAGACCTACATTTAATTCCTGTGTTCCTTATGGACTCTCCGCAACAGTAGACAAGCGAATAAACTTCTCCATATTATAGATTTTCCACTGTCAGATGAAATTAATTCCTGCCCTTTTCCTGCTTCACATATGTAGACAAGATCCTGGAGGTAGAAGCATGTTGAACCTTTATTTCTAGAAAGTGTGTGAAAAATCTCAGTAGTTACTGTTTTCAAGTGAAGATTTTAATAAAGTTATAAAATGAACAGTGGATTTAAGTTCTTATTTTTGTAAAAGATTATATTCTTTAATCTGTTCATCTTCAACATGTACACAGACATTTTTCTTTCTACATTGTAATGTATCTGCCATGTTTATATACAGCTTAGAACAGTACCTGGAACTTGGTAAGAACTATATAAATGTTAGCTATTACCTTCATCAATGTGAAAAATAGTCAAAACAAAAGTCCATAGAGCCAAATGCTTAAAAATTTACCACCTCTGCACCCTGTATACACACCGACCTAAAATGCAATTGGTTGAAATACATAAAGTAGTGTATTATGTGAGTATATGAGTGAAAGAAAACTTTGGGGGCCCTGAAAAACTGTCAGTGTATGTGTTTATGATTAAAAGGGGAGGGGTGACACTTGAAGACGACACTTTTGGAACCTGATAGCCCACTTGTTCTCAAAGACTGGTTAGTGTACCTGCTGCATCAAAACCTCTTGGGAGTTCTCTAAAATCCCAGGTTCTATTTTCAGAGATTCTGATCTAATAGGATAATGGTAGAGATTAAGCATGCAAACAGTGCTTAAGTTTCTCAAATGATCCTGCTGCTTACCCAGGTCTGGGAATCACTGGCAATGTAGAAAAATAAAATGCACTTTACCTTAGCACATCATTTGTTTCCTGTTGTTTTGTTCAGAATGGTATGTATGTATGGAGAAATACACAAATCCACAGCCAGAGAAGAAGATGGAGGATCTCTATTAAAATCAGAATAGTGATTATCTCTGGCTTATGGGTTTATGGAAATATTTATTTTGCATTTGTTTTTCTTAGTTCTAAACTTTCTGGTTAAATATGTATTATTTTTATAATAAATGTTGCTAAGGGAAATATTTACAATCAGTACAAGATTCTAAAGATCCCCATGTAATATATGTTTTTAATTTACCAAATGTGGGGAAAACCCAAAACAGTCTATTAATGCATTTTTTTTAAGAGAGACTACTTTTAAAGCAATGTGGGAACAATGTTTATTCATATGTTTTTTAAAATGTCATACTCTTTTAGAACACCAGTAAATACATCTTAGAAAATGTAAGACAAGTTAAATCCTAATTAGCTTTTACATGTTTTTCTTTGGTGAGACTGGAAATATAAGCCATTCACCAATGCTTATAAAAGATCTAATCAATCAGCAACTTTATACCAGATGAGGAGAGGAAAGCATTTCTGGTTCAATACAGATTTTCCATCTAATATGTCTTCTGGGCAGTGCTCTAGGAACAGTGCTCATTCCTTTTGAAAATCCTCTTGGCTTCCACACCTTCATATGTGTAAGTCTGAAAGGTGTTCACAAACATAGAAGAATTTGACGTTAAGATTAGAGGCTCAATTAAGAAAAATATTAGTAGTATTTAGCTTCAAAATGTATTTTTTTTCTTGTACTTGATAGCCACATTTTATACAGATAGAGGTGACATTCATTTAAAAATATGTTTTGGTTTGTAGTCACATTTTCAGTTAAAATATGCTCAATGTGTTGACGTATGTAAGTTCTCTTCAAATAGGCATCAGAAAATACCTATATTTTAAAACTCAGTAAGATCTATGAGAAAATTAATAGTCTGTTTATTGATGATTTAACTCAGCAACCCCCAGATAAAAATCATTGCTATGTAATCATTTTTGTCTTTGGAAAATAACTCACCTGGACCATTTCGCCACCTATAATTTCTCGGACAGTGTTTAGTTCATTTCCATTGTCCAACCGTTTAAATTTTCCGACAAGTTTATCTCCCTCCAGGGCCCACGCCCCCTGTGGAAGATTTCAAAATAATAATAATAATAAAACATTTTTAAGGGTCTTACATGTGTCTGGCACTGTTCTGAGGCCTACAGATCTACTTCTTCAAACTTCACTGTAACCCTATGAAGTAAATATGTTTATCTCCATTGCACAAATGAAAAACTGAAATACAGTAATTAAAGTCACAAACCCAAGCTTGCACCTAGATTACTGGGGCTCTAGAGTACATGCTGGTAACCATCTCGCTCTGTAGTTTGCAAATGCCAAATCGTAAGGCAGATAATCGGGACTTCTCTTTACTAAGTCATTCACATTAAAGAGTGTTCTAAGTTTAATCATGGTTCATATTAGTTTCACAGAGAAGTTAACAAGCTTGTGCTTGTTTTAATTTATGTAATTGTGGTTAACAGTTAAAACACAGTTGATTATTAAAACAGTTGATAAACACAATAATTGATAAAATATTTGACAGCTTAATTGTCATTGCAAACATGTTTAATTTAACCAGAAAAGTTCTCAGTAGAAACATTTTTAAAAATCAGTTGAAAAATGTGACCCCGTTTTATATCTTTAAATTTTCTATCTTAAATAGTAAAAAGTGAATTCCCAGTGACCTACATTGTAACACTGGACCTTTCCATTTGGTCGCACCTTCATCCACTCATTCATTTATCATTTCCATTACATGTCTATTGAAGTTAGATAGCTCTAGAAACTTTTATTGCTGTCAGATATGTTGAAAACACTGAAATTTTCTTTATGAATAAGTGTATACTCAGTCATTAAAAGGATATTTTTCTAATTGTTTAATCCAGGTTCTTTAATAGATACATATGAAAATCAAAACATTTTAAAATACTCTGCTAACTTGTATGATGTTTAATATGGATAAACTCCACTGACTGCTTCAGTAAATGAAGGAGACCTACATTTATAAGTCGATCCAGTGGAAGAAAACAGAGATTATTTTTGCAGTATGTAGAAAAATCAGCAATGCTTTGCTTATAAAAATTTCTTACACTGAGTTCAGTTCCGTCTGCGAGGCTGTAATTAAAAGTGACACCAAGCTCAAAAATAATTTCAATGCTTCGAAAAGTGCTTGATTCTTTGACTGTAAATTTATTTCCTTCTTGTGTAATTGTCAATTTCAAATTATCATGAGCTGCAAGCTTCCTTTTCACCACATTAATACCTGCAAAGGGAAAGAGATTGGAGGAAATAAAGTCAAAGTGCCATGGAAAGTGCTACTTTTCCAAGTTCTGTTTTAACTAGTTAATTAACCAGTTAATATATCATGGGTGAAGAGGAATACCTGATCATATTGCCTTTGCACAAGAGCATTCAGATTGCTTCTGTAGAAAAAGTTCAGACTCAATCATATCAAACTATTTTTCTAAAACTGAAAAAAATTAAATGAAGCATATTGTAGAATCTTAAAACAGTAATTTTTAAAAATTATGAACATTTTTGTTTCACTGTTAAGTAAGTCAAATTCTAGGGATATCAAATGAAAGATTAAGAAAGTACATTTATATATTTATAAGGATATACTACTTTAATTCCACAGGTATGGTACACTTTCTTTTTAATGTCCCTTTGCTTTCCATGGCTTTTAAATTTTGAATTTCATAATTCTCTTTGCTTCTTGTGGTATTTCTATCATAGAAATGAGAAAATTAGCAAATATTACAGTCAAATTCATTGTTATAAGAATCTACAAATTCCATCAATGTGAACTTGGAATTCCTAAACTACAGGATATAATTGATGCAAATTTTTATCTTTAGGGAATGACATCTTTTGCTCATAGTGTCCAGTGTAGGGGCTGCCAGAGTAGTGGTGCAGATATTCAAATCTGTTAAATTAAATCTGTGGAAACTACATGCTGTCATGAGAGCATTCCAAAAGCTCTGCAAGCCAGAGGAAGAGAATCAAGTCTCATTTGTTGCCATTGCTCTATTAAATGGCCTTTGCTTTTCCATCCCCTAGAATTTAATATTTTAAAGTATGAAAGTTATCATTATGCTCTGCCATATTTTACTTTCTAAACAAACAAACAAACAAAAACTCTTCAATTTTCAGTCACCAGTTAACATAAATGAAACATATCTAGGCATTTTTTGTGTTTTAGAGAATAGTGCCCCAAAATCTTTTCTTCCACTGGTGAGAGCGTATGCTTTCTAATGTAAGAAGTGAGAATGTGGTTTTCCCTACACTGAACCAGCACACATTCTTGATCCTCACCAGCACAACAGGTGCCATTGCCTAAGCCTTGAGGTTTAGAAGGAGTTAAAGATGTCTGTGAAAAACAAAAGAACAAGCTGTTAAAGTATTAAGTACTTACCCATTTTTTCCATGAACTTTTCGTAGTTCTCATTTCTGTCTACCTTCCAAGTACCATCAAACGCCATGGTCTCCAGTTAATTCAGCCTCTGAGCAATCAGAGATTCAGGTCCGTCCGTAGGAGAGAATTTATTCTATTTCTTATCTTAGAACCAGCTTCATATTGTGATGTGGAAGTTTAAAGTTCAAGAGGCCACTTGACTTCATTAATGCCAAACCTTATAGTTTCTATAAATTTCTTAGCTCCCCTTCTGAAATTCAACAGCAATAAACATGATAAGCATACATATTCTATCTTAAACTATGACTTACAGGTACAATTATTTCAAGAGTTAGAATGCATACTGTATGAAGATAGTTTTTCTGTTTGCAAGTTCAAAGTGCACACTTTGTTGGATGTAGCATAATTTAGAGCATATATCAAATAGGTTTTGGAAAATGAGACTATTAATGACCTATCCCTTTTTTATAATAGCAATTACCTTGTAAGTAACGTAAGACTTCATGACCAAATACAGCTGAAAAGTTGATGTTAATAGGATATTGAGACTGGAATTTTATTTATTTTTCTAATATGTCCTTTTGCATTGTGTTTTTGGGTTTTCAGGACTTTGGGTAAATATCCTGGCACCTGGTACAGTGCATGACACACATTAGGGACCCATTATATTTTTGTTTTGGTCTTAAATGCTGGCAGGCCACTGAGAAAAATTTCAAGAGGTAGAAACATGGATGGATGTCATGAAAACTCCCATAAGTGAAAGAATCTTTAGACATCTGCCATGTGCAGAAAAAAACAAAAGCCAGATGTCAGCTATGCCATTAACTAAAACCATTCCTGTATTTACTTTCCCAGTACTCAAACCGCTATATTTGGTTAAGAAAATCCTTGATATTTGGTTAAGAAAATCCTTGTTTTTCTACTGTCTATTAGAAAGTTACCTAAAGTGTGTTTATTTAGGTAGATTTTGACACATACTAGTGATTAACTTGGGACCAGATAGGACTTGGATTTGCCTGTTAAGATCAGCATAATGCTTTAGCTCCCTTTGGAAATACAACTTGCCTCTCTGATCTCGCAGCAACTGAAATAAAATTGTCTGACTCCGGAAGGTGGGGAGGAAGAACCTAGAATGGCTTCTTACCATTGTTCACCTAACACTGCCCTTTATCTCATGGCTACCTTGAGCTTCCCAGGAAGAGCAGAATAAGATTAGATGAAGGCAAATAGCACTTGGACTCATGCAGACCTGCTAACAAATGGCCATGTTAAACTTTTATCTCCCATTTATCAGTAACAGTAACCTAATTTAAAATCAGTTAGGAATCCCTGTTATCTCTATAGCATGGAATCATTGGCATTTTAAAAAATGATTAGATTGAATTTTTAACATTATACGTTTCCCTGCAGCTTCCAAACTCTATATCTCCCATTTCTTAACACTTACCCCGACCTCATCTAGAAAAGGTCATACAGAACCAATGGCCAGTTTCCCTTACAGACCTCTCATACTGATGATACAGTTGGGCCAGTCAGCTGAGGGCCGACTCAGTCCTTTATTTTCTTCTTTGATAATACTAGAAGGTTTAGGGTCCTGCTCTTGCAGCTTGGGCAAGTGGGTGGGTTAGATGTGCTTGGTGGGGGGGCATGAGGCGGGTGGTACTGATGCTATAGAGGTAGGGTTGTACTCTCTGTATGAGAATTGTACTCTCTATATGGACTCTGCAGTCCACATCAGACACTGAGTTGTGTGGAAGCAGTGGAAGTCAGCAAAAGCTCCTGTTCATCCCTGTCCCATTCGTCCAAGAGAAAGTACAAACCACATTCCTTAACGTGGTTTCTGACGCCCCTTCTTATATCTTGGATCTCCTGCCATTCCTTACTGTGTACTCTGAGATCTAATGTATCGAACTTCTTGCAGGCCTCAGTCTTGTGAATGTGCCTGCTTTCTGTTGCTTCAGGTCACAATTTGGTCACTGAGTGCTCCAGGAAACATGTTCTGAACCACAGAGACTGGGTCAGGTGAGTCCATGTCTTTCAAGTGCAGTGACCTTCTAAAAGCCTCAACATAGCTCATGAAAGATAAAAGGAGTTGATGCCTGACCATCATTTGTATCATGAAGTACAGAGAGCAATAGCATGATGAGGGACAGTATGATCCTTCAAGCTCATTTGCAAGGAATGGCTTTCTAGAGATCACAGAAACCCTTTTAGCCTGTTATAAAGCTGAAGGGAAAGTTTTTCTATTTTTTAAAATATATATCACTTATGGGAAACAGCATTTTCAGAATTTCTGAACTCTGCTTTTCAGTGCCAAGTTATTTAACTTTTACATGTCAGAGAAAGGTTGTGGTCTCACTGAGGGCCCTGTAAGAGGATTTGAGGGACAGATGTAAGGAGCAATGGAAAAGTCTTAAGGCTGCTGTCCAGTTCCTAGCAGTGAATGGGGAATGAGGGAGAATTCTGAAGTTTGCCTACAGAGTTTGCTTCATTCTGTTTTAACCATAGCCTCTAAATTTTAGAAATACTAAGACCTTTTAAATTATGTTTTAGGATTTTGTGCATGAGATTGCTGGCTGATTTTCTTCCAAAAAGGCTATAGAGTTACAGCACTGTACAGGGATGTATCTACCAAATAATGGTGAGTGCAACCTGCTAATTGTCATTAACAACAAGGCAGCCATTTTTAAAATTTTAATTGGAGGCTGATTACTTTACAATATTGTGGTGGTTTTTCCATACATTGACCTGAATCAGCCATGGATGTACATATGTTCCCCATTCTGAACCCCCCTCCCACCTTCCTCCCCATCCCATCCCTCTGGGTCATCCCAGCGCACCAGCCCTGAGCACCCTGTCTCATGCATGAACCTGGACTGGCAATCTATTTCACATATGGTAATACACATGTTTCAATGCTAGTCTCTCAAATCATCCCACCCTTGCCTTCTCCCACAAAGTTCAAAAGTCTGTTCTTTATATCTGTGTCTCTTTTGCTGTCTCTCATACAGGGTCATCGTTACCATCTTTCTAAATTCCACATATATGTGTTAGTATGCTGTATTGGTGTTCTTCTTTCTGACTGACTTCGCTATATATAATAGGCTCTAGTTTCATCCACCTCATTAGAACTGATTCAAATGCATTCTTTTTAATAGCTGAGTAATATTCCATTGTGAATATGTACCACAGCTTTCTTATCCATTCGTCTGCCTATGGACATCTAGGTTGCTTCCATGTTCTGGCTATTGTAAATAGTGCTGCGATGAACACTGGGGTACACATGTCTCTTTCAATTCTGATTTCCTGGGTGTATATGCCCAGCAGTGGGATTGCTGGGTCATATGGCAGTTCTGTTTCCTTTTTTTTTTAAGGAATCTCCACACTGTTCTCCATATCGGCTGTACTAGTTTGCATTCGCACCAACAGTGTAAGAGGGTTCCTTTTTCTCTGTACCCTCTCCAGCATTTATTGTTTGTAGACGTTGATAGTAGCCATTCTGACTGGCGTGAGATGGTGCATCACTGTGGTTTTGATTTGCATTTCTCTGATAATGAGTGATGTTGAGCATCTTTTCATGTGTTTGTTTGCAAGGCAGCAATTTTATAGGATCCACATGTGCTGGTTGAATGATGTTGCATGAAGGATTTACGACTGCGTCTCCTGCCTTATTATTATTATTATTTATATTTATGTGTCTGGCTGTGCCAGGTCTTAGGTGCAGCATGCTGCATCATTGGCTGTGGCACTCGGGATCTTTAGTTGTGCTGTGTGGGGTCTAGTTCCCTGACCAGGGATCAAACCCAGGCCCCCTGCATGGGGAGCATGAAGTCTTAACCCCTGGACCACCGGGGAAGTGTCTGCCTTATCTTTTTAATCTGGGTCTGTTCACCCAAATAATGAGTCTCTCTCCAGCAGTTTGAGTGAGAGGTTGCTCATTTCCTATGCCCTTCATACCACAGTCAGAGGAAGATGGGTTTGCATTATCTCAGCTCCCCATTCCCACGTCCATTATGTTTCTGACATTTTTTTTCTGTTTTAGTTCTACCAGTTTATTGCTACCAACGCATCTCCCTCTACCCTCATGCTTGTGTGCTCAGTCATGTAACCCCATGGACTACAGCCTGTCAGGCTCCTCTGTCCATGATGTTTCCAGGCAAGAATACTGGAGTGGGTTGCCATTTCCTTCTCCTTTACGGAAATCTTTTCCTTTGAGACCATTTCCATTTGGCTGTCAGCTTCTAGCCTACTTCATCATCATTATCTAATCCATCTATCATTACCTACTGTCTGTCCTTATTTATCAATGTTATCTACCATCTATCATGGAGAATCATGGCACTGGGCTCACCATCTTCATATTTTCCCACTGCGTCTTGCCATCATCCTGGGTGAGCTCAAAGTCCATGTGGATAAGATACTTGTCACTCTGGCCTCATGGTGCTTTAATCTCCTAATCTCCAATAACCTTTAGCTTTACCGCACTTTATCCTACATCGAGGGCTTCAACCTGTGATTTGTCACTGCTAGAGATTTTCCTCCTATGAAATTTAACATGCCACTCTGTGTTCACAGATTTTCATCTGCTCGGCTCCTTCATTTGCCTCATACCATCAGTTCTTAGCTTGATGAGAAATTCAGTCAGTTGTTTCCTCTATTTCCCTCAAAGTTTGGAGCCCCCTCCTGGTTTGTTTACATTCACTATCCAATCAATACATGTTGCCAATAAAATACTTCCTTTGCTTTCCCAAGTGCTATTACACATGCATGGTCTTTAGTTTCAGAAGAATCATACCCTGCCTGGCAAGACTTTTGTGTACCCCAAAAATAAAAATAAAATAGCAAGCCATAATTCTCTCAATTTATGTGTTCTCATTTTCAGTTACGACCAACCTAGATAGTATATTGAAAGGCAGAGACATTACTTTGCCAACTAAGGTCCGTGTAGTCAAGGCTATAGTTTTTCCTGTGGTCATGTATAGATGTGAGAGTTGGACTGTGAAGAAGGCTGAGCGCCGAAGAATTGATGCTTTTGAAGTGTGGTGTTGGAGAAGACTCTTGAGAGTCCCTTGGCCTGCAAGGAGATCCAACCAGTCCATTCTGAAGGAGATCAGCCCTGGGATTTCTTTGGAAGGAATGATGCTAAAGCTGAAACTCCAGTACTTTGGCCACCTCATGCGAAGAGCTGACTCATTGGAAAAGACTATGATGCTGGGAGGGATTGGGGGCAGGAGGAGAAGGGGACGACCGAGGATGAGATGGCTGTATGGCATCACTGACTCAATGCACGTGAGTCTGAGTGAACTCCAAGAGATGGTGATGAACAGGGAGGCCTGGCGTGCTGCGATTCATGGGGTCGCAAAGAGTCAGACACAACTGAGTGACTGAACTGAACTGAACATTTTCAGTATTACCTGTAACTACTTTATTTACTTCTATAAATTCTTCACCCACATATTCATTCAACATATATTGGAATTCTCATTATGACCTAGTTGCTGGACTAAATTACAGAGTTAGAATGATGAACACATACAGTTTCAGTCAAGAGAAAGCATGGCTTGAAATTAGAATAATTTGGTACTTGCAAAGATTTTTTTTTCCTAACTCTGTGTCTTCGTTTTATATTTATTTGGCTGAGGTGGTATCTTTTCTCCTTCACGTTATGATAATCCAGTTTCTCTCATCTTAAGAAATGAAAACAACTCTCTCTGGATTCTGTTGGCATTTCTATAAACTGCTCTGGCTTTTTCCTTCCCCTTCATAGCCAGTCTTCTTAGAAAAGTGATCTGTACTGTCTCCATATTCTTATCTTCTATTAGAGCCTCAGTCTACTGCAGTGGAGTTTTCATATCCACCCCTCCACTGAAACTACTCACTAAGCTCATTGATGAATTATTTTGCTGCCAAATCCAATACACTTGCCTTGGCCCTTATTTTATGCCATTACAGCATTCTAGACCATGGACTCCTCCTTTTTGAAATTTCTCCTTTTCTTCTCTTGGCTTTATTCTTTCTTCATATTCCTCTTCTCTAAATGTCCTTTTCAGGCTCTTTCATGGGCAACTCTTCCTCAACCAACATTTTATATTTTGAAGTTGCATCTTAGGATCTCTTTGTTTTTGCCATTCCCATGTCTTCAATTTCCATCTGTGGGATTAAAATTTTAAGATACAGCCCAGATCTGTCTCCAACCAAGTACCTATTCCTTACCAAGTTGCTCTATCTTCAAGTTCAATTGGTGCCTCAGACCTCACGAGCTGGAAAGGACCTTAACATCCCACTCAGCCTTGTTCTCTCTTGCAGGTCCTGTATCAGTGAATGGTGCCATCATCCTTGGAATCATTCTAAAGCCTTTCCTCTCCTTTATCCTTGGCTTTCCATTTTCTCAACAAATCAATGCGGTTTTAACTCCTTAACATCACTTTCCCTTCCTTTTTATTCCCAGATAATTACCATTTTCTACCTAGATTACTGTAATACTCTCCTAAATAATTTTTCCCCTCTGGTCTTCCAGAATCTAATTTGTGCAGAGAATATCTTTATAAAATGCAAATCTGACAACATCCTGCCCTTCCCTGCTAACATGCAGTGATACCCTGTTGCTGTCAGCATTAAGGTCCCAGTTCCTTCCCTCTCCTGCACCGCCTTTTACTCTTCCTTCACAGGGTGCTGTCATCCGTCTTATCTCTCTCTGCGTATCTTCTTTCCTCTGCTGGGATCCCACCCCTCACATCATGCTTTTCCTGACTAACATCCACTCAGCCTTTGGGAGTTGGCCCAGTGCTGTCACCTCTCCAACAGGCCTGGCTTGCCGGCATCCTTCCTCTGTGCCTGGGCTAAAATTTCTTCATATCAGTATCATCATAACCCTTTGACTTTACCTTTATTGTATTGATTGTAATAGTCTGTTAACCTGTTTGTTTCTTCTACTCTTCTGCTTTCCCATTTGACATCACCATCATCATTACCTCCACCATAGTTTGCTGCTAAGTCGCTTCAGTCATGTTCGACTCTGTGCGACCCCATAGACGGCAGCCCACCAGGCTCCCCCGTCCCTGGGATTCTCCAGGCAAGAACACTGGAGTGGGCTGCCATTTTCTTTTCCAATGCATGAAAGTGAAAAGTGAAAGTGAAGTCGCTCAGTCGTGTCCGACCCTCAGTGACCCCGTGGACTGCAGCCTTCCAGGCTCCTCTGTCCATGGGATTTTCCAGGCAAAAGTACTGGAGTGGGATGCCACTGCCTTCTCCGTGCTAGTGTGTGAATGACTGCAATTCTGCAGTAGTGTGAGCATTCTTGGTATTGTCTTTCTTTGGGATTGGAATAAAAACTGACCCTTTCCCGTCCTGTGGCCACTGCTGAGTTTTCAAAATTTGCTGGCATATTGAGTGCAGCACTTTCACAGCATCATCTTTTAGGATATGAAATAGCTCAACTGGAATTCCATAACCTCCACTAGCTTTGCTTGTAGTAATGCTTCCTAAGGCCCACTTGACTTCATATTCCAGGATATCTGGCTCTAGGTGAGTGATCACACCATCGTGATTGTCTGGGTCATGAAGATCTTTTTGTACAGATTTTCTGTGTATTCTTGCCACCTCATCTTAATATCTTCTGCTTCTGTTGGGTCCCTACCATTTCTGTCCTTTAAGAGTCTATCTTTGCATAAAATGTTCCTTGGTATCTCTGATTTTCTTGAAGAGATCTCTAGTCTTTCCCATTCTGTTGTTTTCCTCTATTTCTTTGTATTGATCACTGATGAAGGCTTTCTTATCTCTGCTTGCTATTCTTTGGAACTCTGCATTCAGATGGGTATATCTTTCCTTTTCTCCTTTGCTTTTGCTTCTCTTCTTTCCAGAACTATTTGTAAGGCCTCCTCAGACAGCCATTTTGCTTTTTTGCATTTCTTTTTCTTGGGGATGGTCTTGATTCTTGTCTCCTGTACAGTGTCACAAAGCTCTGTCCATAGTTCATCAGGCACTCTGTCTATCAGATCTAGTCCCTTAAATCTATTTCTCACTTCTACTGTATAGTCATAAGGAATTTGGTTTAGATCATACCAGAATGGTCTAGTGGTTTTCTCCACTTTCTTCAATTTTAGTCTGAATTTGGCATTAAGGAGTTCATAATCTGAGCCACAGTCAGCTCTCAGTCTTATTTTTGCTGACTGTATAGAGCTTCTCCATCTTTGGCTGCCAAGAATATAATCAATCTGATTTCGGTGTTGACCATCTGGTGATGTCCATGTGTAGAGTCTTGTGTTGTTGGAAGAGGGCGTTTGCTTTGACCAGTGCATTCTCTTGACAGAACTCTATTAGCCTTTGTCCTGCTTCATTCTGTACTCCAAGGCCAAATTTGCCTGTTACTCCAGATGTTTCTTGACTTCTTACTTTTGCATTCCGGTCCCCTGTAGTGAAAAGGACATCTTTTTGGGTGTTAGTTCTAGAAGGTCTTGTAGGTCTTCATAGAACTGTTCAACTTCAGCTTCTTCAGTATTACTGGTCAGGGCATAGACTTGAATTACCGTGATATTGAATGATTTGCCTTGGAAACAAACAGAGATTATTCTGTCACTTTTGAGATTGCATCCAAGTACTTCATTTCAGACTCTTGTTGACCATGATGGCTACCCCATTCCTTCTAAGGGATTCCTGCCCACAGTAGTAGATATAATGGTCATCTGAGTTAAATTCACTCATTCCAGTACATCTTAGTTCGCTGATTCCTAGAATGTCGGCGTTCACTCTTGTCATCTCCTGTTTGACCACTTCCAGTTTGCCTTGATTCATGGACCTAACTTTCCAGGTTCCTACACAATATTGCTCTTTATAGCATCAGACATTGCTTCTATCACCAGTCCCATACACAACTGGGTGTTGTTTTTGCTTTGGCTCCATCCCTTCATTCTCTCTGGAGTTATTTCTCCACTGATCTCCAGTAGCATACTGGGCACCTACCGACCTGGGGAAGTTATATGCAGAGTACATCATGAGAAATGCTGGGCTGCAAGAAGCACCAGCTGGAATCAAGATTGCCAGGTAAAATATCAATAACCTCAGATATGCAGATGACACCACCCTTATGGCAGAAAGTGAAGAGGAACTAAAGAGTGTCTTGATGAAAGTAAAGAGGAGAGTGAAAAAGTTGGCTTAAGGCTCAACATTCAGAAAACTAAGATCAAGGCATCCAGTCCCATCATTTCATGGCAAATAGTTGGGGAAACAGTGTAAATAATGGCTGACTTTATTTTTCTGGGCTCCAGATGGTGATTGTAGCCATGAAATTAAAAGACACTTACTCCTTGGAAGGAAAGTAATGTCCAACCTAGATAGCATATTAAAAAGCAGAGATATTACTTTGCCAGCAAAGGTCTGTCTAGTCAAGGCTATGGTTTTTCCGGTGATCATGTATAGATGTGAGAACTGGACTGTGAAGAAAGTTGAGGGCCGAAGAATTGATGTTTTGAAGTGTGGTGATGGAGAAGACTCTTGAGAGTCCCTTGGACTGCAAGGAGATCCAACCAGTCCATCCTAAAGGAGATTAGTCCTGGGTGTTTGTTGGAAGGACTGACGCTGAAGCTGGAGCTCCAATACTTTGGCCACCTTATGTGAAGAGCTGACTCATTTGAAAAGACCTTGATGCTGGGAAAGATTGAGGGCAGGAGGAGAAGGGGACAACAGAAGATGAGATGGCTGGGTGGCATCATCGACTCAAAGGACATGAATTTGTGTAAACTACGGGAGTTGGTGATGGACAGGGAGGCCTGATGTGCTGCCGTCCACGCGGTCGCAAAGAAAGAGTCAGACACAACTGAGCGACTGAACTGAGCTGAACTGTGCTGAACAGGTTGTTGGTCATGAGCAGCACGCCAGTGCTTTTTTTTTAGACCTTTTGTTGATGTGTAGTTGATTTACAGTACTGTGTTATCTTCATGTTCACATGTACAGCATAGTGATGTCAGGTTTTTTTTCTATTATAGCCATTATAGGTTATTATGAGGTTTTGAATAGAATTCCCTATGATAGACAGTAAATCCTTGTTTTTCACTTATGTGTAGTGTTAATTGCTCAATTGTGTTTATCTCTTTGTGACCCAATGGACTGTAGCACGCACGCCAGGCTCTTCTGTTCATGGAACTCTCCAGGAAGAGTTCGTTTCCAGGAAGAATATTGGAGGAGATAGCTGTTCTGTTCTCCAGAGGATCTTCTTGACTGAGGGGTGGAAACCAGGTCTCCTGAGTTTCAGGCACTCTACATCTGAGCCAGCGCGGTCGCTGTGTATACACTATACATGTATACTTTACGTGTAGTAGTAATTTGTTAATTCCGCCCTCCTGATTTGTCCCTCCCACTCTCCTCTCTCCCCTTTGGTGACCATACGTTTGTGTTCTGTCTGTGAATCTGCTTCTGTTTTGTATATAGACTCATTTGTATTGTTTTTTAGATTCCACCTGTACCTGATACCATAAAATATTCATCTTTCTCTATCTGACTTACTTCATTAAATATAATTTTTCTGCCCATTTTTTGATTGGATTTGTTTTCTCCATATTCAGTTGAATGGGCTGTTTGTATATGTTAGATATTAACACCTTGTCAGTCACATAATTTACACATATTCTTCCACTGCTCAGATTATTTTTTGTTTTGTTTATAGTTTCCTTTGCTATGCAAAAGTTTTTTTTTTCCATGATATTTTTTTTAATACTTTACTCTACATTACAATACTGTATTTGTTTTGCCATACATTGACATGAATCAGCCACAGGTGTCCACGATCTCCCAATGCCAAAGCCCCCTCCCACCTCCCACCCCACATCCTCTCCCTGAATCATCCCGTGCACCAGCTCCATGCATCCTGCATCCTGTATTGAACATAGACTGGCGCTTCATTCTTACAAGATAGTATACATGTTTCAATGCCGTTCTCCCAAATCATCCCACCCTCTCCCCCTCCCTCAGAGTCCAAAAGTCCATTCTATACCTCTGAGTCTCTTTTGTTGTCTCACATAGAGGGTCATCATTACTATCCTTCTAAATTACATATATATGTGTCAATATACTGTATTGGTGTTTTTCTTTCTGGCTTACTTCACTCTGTATAATCGGCTCCAATTTCATCCATCTCATTAGAACTGAGTCAAATTTATTCTTTTTAAGGTCTGAGTAGTACTCCATTGTGTATATGTACCACAGCTTTCTTATCCATTCATCTGCTGATGGACATCTAGGTTGCTTCCATGTCCTGGCTATTATAAACAGTGCTGCAATGAACATTGAGGTACATGTGTCTCTTTCAATTCTGGTTTCCTCGGTGTGTATGCCCAGCAGTGGGATTGCTGGATCATAAGGCAGTTCTATTTGCAATTTTTTAAGGAATCGCCACACTGTTTTCCATAATGGCTGTACTAGTTTGCATTCCCACCAACAGTGTAAGAGGGTTCCTTTTTCTCCACATCCTCTCCAGCATTTATTGCTTGTAGACTTTTGGATCGCAGCCATTCTGACTGGTGTGAAATGGTACCTCATTGTGGTCCTGATTTGCATTTCTCTGATAATAAGTGATGTTTATGCAAAAGTTTTTAAATTTGAGGAAGGCCTCTATCTGTGAACTTTCCATTTAGAACTGCTTTTGTTTGCATCCTATAAATTTTGTAAGGTTGTGTTTTCATTTGTCCCAAGATATTTTCTGGTATCTTTGATTTTATCTTTGACCCATAGCTTTTTAGTGGCATGTTATTTAGTCTGCATGTGTTCATTCTTTTCCTTTTTTGGTCCCTGTGGTTGATTTCTAATTTCATGCTGTTGTGGTCAAAAAGATGCTTGAAATAATTTCTGTTTCTTTACATTTGTTGAGGCTTATTTCCGACCTACTATGTACTCTATCCCAGAGAAAGATCCATATGCACTTGAAAAGAACCTATTATTTTTGTTTTAGGTGTTTTTTTTTTGGATGTAGCATCCTCTAGGTATCAGTTAAGTCTTAACTGGTCTGCTGTGTCATTTAGGACCTCTGTTATACTGATTTTCTGTCTGGATGATCAGTCCATTGATGTCAGTGAGGTGTCAGAGTCCCCTATTATTATTGTCCATTTCTCACTTTATGTCTGTTAGTATTTGTTTTACATATTTAGGTTCCCTTATATTGGGAGCACATAGGTTAATACGTGAAATATTCTTTTCTTGTATAGACTTCTTTGTCATTATGTAACAGCTTCTTTGTTTTTCCGCATGGTCTTTGTCTTAAGGTCCATCTTGTCTTTGTGAGTATTGCTATACTTTCGTGTCCGGTTCCTCTCACTTTCAGGTTGTGTGTGTGTTTTTCACCCTGAAGTGAGTCTCTTGTAGGCAGTATATTTGTCCCTCCCACTCTCCTCTCTCCCTTTGGTGACCATACATTTGTGTTCTGCCTCTGTTTCTGTTTTGTATATAGGCTCATTTGTATTGTTTTTTAGATTCCACCTGTACCCGATACCATATAATATTCATCTTTCTCTCTCTCTTTTTTTTTTTTTTATTCAGTCTGCCTCTCTGTGTCTTTTGATCGGAGCATTTTGTTCATTGGTAGTTCAAGTAATTATTGACAGGTATGTACTTACTGCCATTTTAATAATAGTTTTTCATTCTCCTTTTTATTTTTCCTTTTGCACTTTGATGATTTTCTTTTGTAAAATGCTTAAATTTCTTTCTTTTTGTTTTTTGTGAATCTGTTGTTTGTTTTTGATTTGTGGTTACCATGAAGTTCCAGTATGTTGACCTGTAATTATATCTACTTCCTTTAAGACATGTAAGTTTAAGCATGTTCTAAAAGATCAACATTTTTATACTCCCTCCCCCACATTTTGTGACTTTAAAGACCTGCTTTACATCTTCATGCTTATCCTGTTACTGTTAAATGCAGTTATCGTCATTTTTATATATTAAAAAAATTTTTTTCTATATACTGGCTTATTTAAGTGATCTTAATTTCTTTTATATATTTGTCTTTAATAATGTGATTTTCCCTCTCCTATAGATTCTTGCTTTTCTTATATATAGAGAAAACCCTTCAATGTCTCTTATAAGATAGATTTCAGTTCAGTTCAGTTCAGTCGCTCAGTCTTGTCCGACTCTTTGCGACTCCATGAATCTCAGCACACCAGGCATCCCTGTCTATCACCAATTCCCGGAGCCTACCCAAACCCACGTCCATCAAGTCAGTGATGCCATCCAGCCATCTCATCCTGTGTCGTCCCCTTCTCCTCCTGACCCCAATCCCTCCCAACATCAGGGTCTTTTCCAGTGACTCAACTCTTTGCATGAAGTGGCCAAAGTATTGGAGTTTCAGCTTTAGCATTAGTCCTTCCAATGAACACCCAGGACTGATCTCCTTCAGAATGGACTGGTTGGATCTCCTTGCAGTCCAAGGGACTCTCAAGGGTCCACTCCAACACCACAGTTCAAAAGCATCAATTCTTTGGTGCTCAGCTTTCTTTATAGTCCAACTCTCACATCCATACATCACCACTGGAAAAACCATAGCCTTGACTAGATGGACCTTTGTTGGCAAAGTAATGTCTCTGCTTTTTAATATGCTATCTAGGTTGGTCATAACTTTCCTTCCAAAGAGTAAGCATTTTAAAATTTCATGGCTTGTAATCACCATCTGTAGTGATTTTGGAGCCTCCCAAAATAAAGTCAGCCACTGTTTCCACTGTTTCCCCATCTATTTGCCATGAAGTGATGGGACTGGATGCCATGATCTTTGTTTTCTGAATGCTGAGCTTTAAGCCAACTTTTTCACTCCCCCTCTTTCACTTTCATCAAGAGGCTTTTTGGTTCCTCTTCACTTTCTGCCATAAGGGTGCTGTCAAATGCATATCTGATGTTATTGATATTTCACCGGGCAATCTTGATTCCAGCTTGTGCTTCTAAGATAGGTTTGCTGCTGCTGATGCTGCTGCTGCTAAGTTGCTTCAGTCGTGTCCGACTCTGTGCAACCCCAGAGATGGCAGCCCACCGGGCTTCCCCATCCCTGGGATTCTCCAGGCAAGAATAGTGGAGTGGGTTGCCATTTCCTTTTCCAATGCGTGAAAGTGAAGTCGCTCAGTCGTGTCCGACTCTTAGCTACCGCATGGACTACAGCCCACCAGGCTCCTCCGTCCATGGGATTTTCCAGGCAAGAGTACTGGGGTGGGGTGCCATTGCCGTCCCCAAGATAGGTTTAGTATTGGTGAATTCTTTTTAGTTTTTGCTTGTCTGAGAAATTCTTTATCTCTCCTTCTATTCTAAATGTTAATCTTTCCCAGTAGAATGTTCTAGATTGCAGATTTTGCCCTTTCAGGACTTTGTATATCTTGCCACTCCTTTATGTCTGCACAGTTTCTGCAGATAAATCAGCTGATAGCTTTATGGAGATTCCCTTGTAACTGACTCTTTGTTTGGCTCTTGCTGCCATTAACATTTTAATTATAATAAATCTTGGCCTGAGTCTGTTTGGGTTCATCTCTTTTGGGACCCTCTGCTTCCTGGACCTGGATATCTGTTTCCTTCTTTAGGTTTGGGAATTTCATAATTTCTTTAAATACATTTTCAATTCTCTTCTCTCTTCTTCTGTAACATCTATTATGTGTAGATTGACACAGTTTATATTATCCTATAGCTCTTATATGTTGCTTTCAATTCATTTGTCTTCCTGTCTGATGTTCTGATTGAGTGATTTCCATTATTTTGCCTTCCAGATTACTTATTCATTCTTTTGTGTCATTTAGTCTGATGTTCACTGTCTCTGGATTGGTTTTTATCTTAGCAATTAAACTGTCAATTTTGATTGGTTTATTTTTATAGTTTTTAGTTCCTTTTTACAGTAGTCTGTGTTCCTGTCCACAATCTTTTTAAATTCAGTGAGTGTTTTCATTATCTTCTTTTTATCTTGTCTAGTACACCGATAAACTCTTCCATTTGTTCTCTCGGGGATTTCTCTGGGTGTCTCTGGGTGTTTCAGTTGGAGTAGTTCCTCTGTGTTTTCCTTTCACTTGAGTTTCTCTGTTTCTATGAACTTAGGGAAAACAGTTATCTGCTGTGGTTCTGAAACCTTGTTTTTCTGTGGGAGAGTCTCTTTGTGGATGGCTAATGTTTTTGGCATGAGGGCTGGCTTTGGTCTGTGTGCCAGCCACGCCTTGCCTCAGGCTGTGCTGGCTGTTAACGTCTTGATAGGGACCGTGGATATTGTGGTAGTGTCTAGAGCCTGTGTTAGATGTGAAGCGAGGCTTCCTCTCTGCCCTGTCAGCCAGGGTCTGTTCCCCAGGTGTTGGATAAAAGTGGCGAAGTTTGGGACTGATGAGTTCTGGTGCCCGTGAGTGATCAGGCTTGTTGTCCTGCCTCCAGAGGAGGTGACTGCTGAAGCAGTGAGGCCTGTGCAGTCACCGCGGACCTGTGCACCACCTCTGTGGGTGTCTGCAGTTCTGCTCAGAAGTGGCCCAAGGTCACATCTCTTGCTCTCTGTGTTTGTCCCGGATCTAGTTAGTGCATGGCATTGAGTAGAGTAGGGCTGGGGCTGGGGTTGTTCGTAACTGCAGGAACTGCTGTAGCTGTTCTGTCTAAGATCTGGGCTGCTTCTGTGGCAGCTTTCTGTCAGGACCTCTCTATCCCAGTTCTAGTGCTAAACTGTGGTGTGCCGTGGCGGAGCCAGGGAGCTCCCCGTGAGAGCGGAACTGCTGCCTACTTCTGAGCATGCTCTCAGGGGCCAGCATCACCTCATTCAGTACCCCAGGCCCTCCGGCTGCCTCTCTGCAGCTAGATGTGTTCTCCCGGGGCTCTCTGCCTGAGACTCAGCACTTAGCTGCCAGGTGCTTTTGCGGCGGTGTTCCTGTGTATACTGACGATGGCCACTGAGGCCCCACCTGCCGCCAGGCGTGTGCCCCTGACAGTGGCTCCTTTGGCTCCCACCTGGATCATTCTCCAGGGGCCCCCGTCTGTCTCTGCATGGCTAGACCAAGTCTTTGCCCAGATCTCACAGGATCTCATGCCAGGCTGTAGCGTGGAGGAGCAGGGCTAGGACGTTTGCCCCCTTGGATTGGGGAAGTGTATCAGGGTGGCAGCTACCAGAGCAAGGCTCTCTCTGCCCTGATTGTTAGCAAGCCAGCACATGAGCACCTCTTACAAGGAGAATCCAGGCTTCTCTAGCCCTGTCTGTCTCGGGGCATTTCTGGAGCAGGCAAGGGAACTTGTCTCCTCTGTGCAGGATCTTAGGACTGGGATGCCCAGACTGTGGTTCCACCTGCTCTCCCCCAGTGGGGGGTCCACCCATGTGGACCTTCTCTACCTTACAGATCTTCACAAGAGGCACAGGTCTCAACCCAATGCCGTTTATCCCCTGTCCTACCTGATGATCGATCTTTACTGAAACTCTGGTGGTACAAGAGTACCTCTGTCAGCTTCCAGTTAGTTTTCCATGAAATTTTTTTTCACATGTAGAAAAATTTTCACATGGAGAAGAATGAGCTCCACTTCCTCCTACTCTGCTATCTTGATTTCCACCATACCCCACTCCTTTCTGTTCTGACACTATAAGGTCATGGGCTTACCTTGTGTAGTATTTTGACTTCTGCCTACTTTGCAATCTGAGTAAAGAGTGCCCATTTGCAAATTGCCAAAAGAAAGATAGTTGCAGATAATTGGCTCCAAAGCTATCTAGTTGGTAAAACACTGCAACGAACTCTGACTCCTTGATGAAATGAAGCAAATTTTCATTTCAGAAGGAAAGAATAATGTTGTCAAAGAACTACTTTTGGGGCTTGGCAGAAGTAGTATTGCAGAAATAAAGGACATCTTACCAGTTTTAGGAAAAACATCAGTTGGCTTTGCTATATCTTTTATATATAGTTTTATCTCCTTGCCACATAGAATCACACACAGAGACTACCATGACTGTATGTACTCATTGTAGATAGTTTTGAATATGTAGCTAACAAAAAGAAAAGTAAAAATTGGTCAAAGGATCATCTCCCAAGGTAACTAGTGCTAGCATTTCTCTGTGTGTGTTTCTATATAAATATAAATGTACACACACCATTCATTTATATAAAGTATACCTTTTACACAGAGAGATGAGATCATACTATATATACTATTTTGTAAGTACTTCAAAATTTGACAACTATTTAAAATTTTCTCTTTTCATGTTCAGTTCAGTTGCTCAGTCGTGTCCAACTCTTTGTGACCCCATGAATCGCAGCATACCAGGCCTCCCTGTCCATCACCAACTCCCAGAGTTCACCCAGACTCGCGTCCATCGAGTCAGTGATGCCATCCAGCCATCTCATTCTCTGTCATCCCCTTCTCCTCCTGCCCCCAATCCCCCTCCCAGCATCAAAGTCTTTTCCAATGAGTCAACTCTTCACATGAGGTGGCCAAAGTACTGGAGTTTCAGCTTTAGCATCATTCTTTCCAAAGAAATCCCAGGGCTGATCTCCTTCAGAATGGACTGGTTGGATCTCCTTGCAGTCCAAGGGACTCTCAAGAGTCTTCTCCAACACCACAGTGCAAAAGCATCAATTCTTCGGTGCTCTGCCTTCTTCACAGTCCAACTCTCACATCCATACATGACTACTGGAAAAACCATAGCCTTGACTAGATGGACCTTTGTTGGCAAAGTAATGTCTCTGCTTTTGAATATGCTATCTAGGTTGGTCATAACTTTTCTTCCAAGGAGTAAGCGTCTTTTAATTTCATGGCTGCAGTCACCATCTGCAGTGATTTTGGAGCCCCCCAAAATAAAGTCTGACACTGTTTCCCCATCTATTTCCCATGGAGTGATGGGACCGGATGCCATGATCTTTGTTTTCTGAATGTTGAGCTTTAAGCCAACTTTTTTCACTCTCCTCTTTCACTTTCATCAAGAGGCTTTTTAGTTCCTCTTCACTTTCTGCCATAAGGTTGGTGTCATGTGCATATCTGAGGTTATTGATATTTCTCCTGGCAATCTTGATTCCAGCTTGTGTTTCTTCGAGTCCAGCGTTTCTCATGATGTACTCTGCATAGAAGTTAAATAAGCAGGGTGACAGTATACAGCCTTGACGTACTCCTTTTCCTATTTGGAACCAGTCTGTTGTTCCATGTCCAGTTCTAACTGTTGCTTCCTGGTCTGCATACAGATTTCTCAAGAGGCAGGTGTTCTATATCATTAAGAAATTTTTAAAAATTATATTGAGTAGTCATTACAGATAACTTAAAAATATAAAAAGCATGAAGAAAAATTTAATTAGACTCATAATCCCACCAACTGAACATAATTGCTGTGATGTTTATATATGGTTCTTCCAGTTTAAGTATATGTGTATGAATATATTTCATATATTCCTGTGTATATTTATGTGTGTATATATATATACATCTTGTATGTATACAAATACATAAGTGTGTATATGTGTATATTCATATAGGTTTTTGTGTGTACTATAGATACCCACATGCATATCTTCATTTGATCATATCTATATTTTAGAAGGCTTCATTTGGCACCAAATATAGGAAAGATTTGAGAGAAACATCTGGAAGAGAAGGCTAATTAAATATTATTGTGATCTTGGTGAGAAAGAAGGACTGAAAGTAAGATGATGAAAATGAGGTTGGAGAAAAGATAACCACAAATATGTGGGAACGCCCTGGTGGTGTCAGAGAGTAGAATAGCAAATAAGACAGCAGATAACAGCTATACCAGATGGGTATGTATCTCCCAAGGGCATCAGGGCACAGTATTCTCTTTTCAGTTAGCTCATCTGTATGGAAGACCAACCTTTGAAATATAGATAAAGTCCGTAAACAGTATCAGTCAATCAGACATTGAAATTTGCCCCCAATGAATGTTTCTACCCTTTTCAACAGGAATTTTCTTCTTGAATCATCTCCCTGTTAAGAAAACAGGTTAACTGAAATAGAATCACTCTCTTTAATAACTTAAATGCTTTTTATTTTCTTTCTTTGAATTCATTCATTCTTCCCCTCCATTCATCCTTCTATAACCGTAAGTTATGTAAGTCAATTTATGAAGTTTAACTACAATGTGAATTCCTTTTGTCTTGATCTTTCACTGGGAGTTTTTTATTTTCCCGTGCCTGCATAAAAATCTAGGCAGTCTCATGATTTTTCTGACCATTCAAGTAATAAGATGTTCTATCAGGGCCTCAAAGTTGCCCAACTGTAGGGGACACTATTTCCATTGTAATCTTTGTAAATGTGTCTCCCCAGCTTGAATAGATAATAATGGGAATGGTGCCATTGGAGTTTTGCAACATGGCCTTGAGTTCTAAGGTCACTTTAATATCAAAATCATGGCTTTAATTTAGTATTTACATATGTTTCATCTCATTGGTTGAAGAATACATTACTTTTCATTCAGTTAGGACTTTTCCTCCCCACCCTGTCTTCATTCCAGGGCCTGGCAGGAGACACACTAGCAGTCTTCAGGAAAGAGTATACTGTAAACCTTATTGCCCAGCCCTTGGGGCTGTGCAGATGGGAAGAGGGCTAGAGGCAGCCCCTCTGACTGGCCCTCAGCCTAACTCTCCACTCACAGCACTGCCTCATCTTCAGTGGGTTCCTCCCAGTGGCCCGGGGCTTCTGCCTTGTGGCAGTTATCACAAAACCCCTTACTCCTAGGTTGGCTTCCACC
This sequence comes from Nanger dama, assembly GCA_917880005.1. NCBI lineage: Eukaryota > Metazoa > Chordata > Mammalia > Artiodactyla > Bovidae > Nanger > Nanger dama. The sequence continues at coordinate 101,703,378 of CAKJTW010000001.1, forward strand.
CTCTCAGACTCTCCTGTTGGAGAGGATACCTTTAAATGACCCCTGGTGGACATTTATACCACTAGTTTTCAGTTGCTGCTGCTGAGTCGCCGGGTCATGTCCGACTTGTAGTGACCCCATGGACTGCAGCCTACAAGGCTCCTCTGCCCATGGGATTTTCCAGGCAAGAGTACTGGAGTGGGGTGCCATTGCCTTCTCCAAGTTTTCAGCTAGTCCCTAGAATTCCCATACTTCTGACCCATTGCTAGAGGACAGAGCAAGATCTTCTAAGTCACCATGTGTGTCCGCTCTCCTAGCTTGCTTTAGCAGGCACAGGTGAGGGTCAGATGTTATTACCTTGTGCTCATCAGTCGGGACTGGAACTGCAGCAAAGCTGCTGAGGCACTCACCCTGAGTGCAAGTTTATAGCGGGTGCCAAAAACTCGGCAATTAAGATAAACAATATTTTAATGAAATATTTTAAAAATAAATATTAATTCAAAAACCATGATGAGCAAGGTATCAAAACTATGAATAAAGACAGGATTACAGCACAAGATGCTCATTGAGTGCTGTGACTGAGGTGCATTGCAAACAGCCCTCATCATTGTTCTTACAAAATGCATCTTCTTTCCAGTGAAGTAATCCTCAAAAAATTCTCTCAATTGGCACGCTCTGTTATATCTATGTTGAAATTTAGGCTCTGTGTTCTAACAGCTCACTTTGAAATGGTTTTTTTTTGTATTGTTGCATCAGTCAAAAATTCCAGTTTAAATTAAGTCCATCTAGCTATTCATTTGGACTTCCTGGTGGCTCAGATGGTAAACCGTCTGTCTACAATGCGGGAGATCAGGGTTCAATCCCTGGGTTGGGAAGATCCCCTGGAGAAGGAAATGACAATCCACTCCAGTGGATTGGATTGCCTGGAAAATCCCATGGACAGAGGAGCCTGGTAGGCTACAGTCCATGGAGTTGCAAAGAGTTGGACATGACCGAGCGACTTCTCTTCACTTCAGCTCTTCATTTGGCAGAAGGCAATCGCACCCCACTCCAGTACTCCTGCCTGGCAAATCTCATGGATGGAGGAGCCTGGTGGGCTGCAGTCCATGGGGTCGCAAAGAGTCAGACACAACTGAGCGACTTCACTTTCACTTTTCACTTTCGTGCATTGGAGAAGGAAATGGCAACCCACTCCAGTGTTCTTGCCTGGAGAATCCCAGGGGCGGGGGAGCCTTGTGGGCTGCCGTCTATGGAGTCTCGCAGAGTCGGACACGACTGAAGTGACTTAGCAGCAGCAGCTATTCATTTAATGGGGTTGTGTATGAAAGAGGATAAAGGCACTCTTCAAATGCTAATGCTTAATTCATTTTAAGAGATGATTAAAGGGCTTCCCTTTTCTTCCAAGGAGTAAGCGTCTTTTTAATTTCATGGCTGCAATCACCATCTGCAGTGATTTTGGAGCCCCCAGAATAAAGTCTAACACTGTTTCCACTGTTTCCCCATCTATTTCCCATGAAGTGATGGGACCGGATGCCATGATCTTCATTTTCTGAGTGTTGAACTTTAAGCCAACTTTTTCACTCTCCTCTTTCTCTTTCATCAAGAGGCTTTTTGGTTCCTCTTCACTTTCTCCCATAAGGGTGGTGTCATCTGCATATCTGAGGTTATTGATGTTTCTCCCGGCAATCTTGATTCCAGCTTGTGTTTCTTCGAGTCCAGCGTTTCTCATGATGTACTCTGCATAGAAGTTAAATAAGCAGGGTGACAATATACAGCCTTGATGTACTCCTTTTCCTATTTGGAAGAAAAATTATGACCAACCTAGATAGCATATTCAAAAGCAGAGACATTACTTTGCCAACTAAGGTCTGTCTAGTCAAGGCTATGGTTTTTCCTGTGGTCATGTATGGATGTGAGAGTTGGACTGTGAAGAAGGCAGAGCGCCGAAGAATTGATGCTTTTGAACTGTGGTGTTGGAGAAGACTCTTGAGAGTCCCTTGGACTGCAAGGAGATCCAACCAGTACATTCTGAAGGAGATCAGCCCTGGGATTTCTTTGGAAGGAATGATGCTAAAGCTGAAGCTCCAGTACTTTGGCCACCTCATGCAAAGAGTTGACTAATTGGAAAAGACTCTGATGCTGGGAGGGATTGGGGGCAGGAGGAAAAGGGGACGACAGAGGATGAGATGGCTGGATGGCATCACTGACTCGATGGACGTGAGTCTGGGTGAACTCCGGGGAGTTGGTGAAGGACAGGGAGGCCTGGCGTGCTGTGATTCATGGGGTCGCAAAGCATTGGACACGACTGAGCAACTGAGCTGAACTGAACTGAAAGGGCTTCCCTGGTGGCTCAGATGGTAAAGCGTCTGCCTCCAATCTGGGAGACCCGGGTTCAATCCCTGGTTCATGAAGATCCTCTGGAGAAGGAAATGGCAACCCACTCCAGTAGTGATTTAACTCACTTTCCGAACTAATGACTGTTAGATGGAAATGTTTATAGCTACAGAGGTATACTAATTGGTCTGCCTCACAAGTAGACTTGAGATTGATAGGTAAAATTAAAAGGAGCCACAATGCATTCCACTTTCCTGTCCCTTGAAACACTGTCATGTTACCAGCTCCTCTGTTCTGCTCACCTGTGTAGTCAGCCCACTGAGCTGTTCAGAAACAGCTCATTCCACAATGTCTGATCAGTTTTTCAGTGTAAAGAGATCTTCAGAAATGGAATAATGAGTCTGATCCTGTTTGGAGTAAAATTCAGTTCAGTCCCTCAGTCATATCCTACTCTTTGGGATTCCATGGACTGCAGCACACCAGGCTTCCTGTACATCACCACCTCCTGGAGCTTGCTCAAACTCCTGTCCATTGTAGTTGGTGATGTCAGCCAACCATTACATTCTCTGTCATCCCCTTCTCCTCCTCCCTTCAATCTTTCCCAGCATCATGGTCTTTTCCATTGAGTCAGTTCTTTGCATCTTGTGGCCAAAGTATTGCAGTTTCAGCTTCAACATCAGTCCTTGCCAATGAATATTCAGGACTATTTCCTTTAGAATGGACTGATTGGATCTCCTTGTGTCCAAGAGACTCTCAAGAGTCTTCTCCAACACCACAGTTCAAAAGCATCAATTCTTCAGTGCTCAGCTTTCTTGATAGTCCAACTCTCACATCCATACACGACTACTGAAAAAACCATAGCTTTGACTAGATGGACCTTTCTTGGCAAAGTAATGTCTCTGCTTTTAATATGCTGTGTAAGTTGGTCATAACTTTTCTTCCAAGGAGCAAGCATCTTTTAATTTCATGGCTGCAGTCACCATCTGCAGTGATTTTGGAGCCCAGGAAAATAAAAGTCTCTCACTGTTTCTATTGTTTCCCCATCTATTTGCCATGAAGTGATGGGATCAGATGCCATGATCTTAGTTTTCTGAATGTTGAGCTTTTTTTTTTTACTTTTTTTTAAATTTTATTTTTTTACTTTACAATACTGTATTGGTTTTGCCATACATTGACATGAATTCACCACAGGTGTACATGAGTTCCCAGCCCTGAACTCCCCTCCCAGCACCCTCCCCATATCATCTCTCTGGGTCAGCCCAGTGCACCAGCCCCAAGTATCCTATATCCTGTATCAAACCTAGACTAAGCCAACTTTTTCACTCTCCTCTTACACATTCATCAACAGGCTCTTAGTTCTTCTTCACTTTCTGCCATGAGGGTGGTTGTCATCTGCATATCTGAGGTAATTGATATTTCTCCGAGCAATCTTGATTCCACCTTGTGTTTCATCCAATCTGGCATTTCGCATCATGTACTCTGCATATAAGTTAAATAAGCAAGGTGACAGTATATAGCCTTGATGTACTCCTTCCCCAATTTGGAACCAGTCCGTTGTTCCATGTCTGGTTCTAAGTGTTGCTTCTTGACCTGCATACAGATTTCTCCAGGAGGCAGAGAAGATGGTCTGGTATTCCCATCTCTTTGTCAGAGAAAAATTAAGGGCCCTCACGTTATCTAATTGTCAGTTTCTTTGTAAAGAGTGTTTTTATTACCCTTCGGCTGCCTTAGAGGTAGTTGTTAGCAAAGGATGAAGTCAGACTTTGTATCAAGGGAGTGCAGATAATGTATATCAGTATAAGTATTGAGTTTTAAAAGTTTATTTTCAAGCTGATGTATTAAAGGGGTAATTTAATCCGTAAACATTTGTTATGTAAAGCTAACTTCCTCCAGAGCAGTTGGCGCCAGTGATTTTGAGTGGTCAAAGATAATTCTCTGAAATCAATTCAGGCACCTTTTGCCTGTTTGTGTAACCAGGTACAAATTAGTGAGTTTCTTTCTTATGTCCAGCTGCAGTGTATTGTTCTGTAAAGTATCAGGTTGTCAGCTCTGGTTGAATGACCCAGCTCCATAAGTACAACCTGTAGTGCATTTGGCTTAATAAACGAAATAAAGTAAACTGGAACATGATGGCCACATCAAGGAGGATTTTATAGAACCATTCCTGCTTGGGAGAGCATAATTGGGATTTGAATTAATTATAATCCAAAAAGTTGTCTTAGCCCAAGGCATATGACCTCTGAGACCCCAAATCCCAAAATCATAACTATGTAAAAATGATCCATATAATAACAGAACAAACACATAAGCTGAATTGAATTTCATGCCATGATGTTTCCTAAAATACACTGTCAAAAGAGTTGTTGTGTACCAGTTCCTGCTGATATATAAATGACCATATTGAAATCTAATTACAGTAACCCTCCTGCAGTGAAAGGCTAACTTGTTCAGAAACTGATTTAGGGCTCAGCGACATCAAGGAGTCTGTAGCCCTGTTGCTGCAAGTGAGCAGGTCTGTGAACATGAACACACATTACAAAGTCCACATCTCCAACAAAACATTTTGCAGAGAATAAAATGGAAATTCAAGAAACATGTACACATTTGCTGAATATTTTTATTAATATTAGCATTGATATGAAAGAATACATTTCACACATATAGTACAAAGCATAACCAAATAAATTCCATTTTAGCCCTTCTAGTTAAAAAAAAAAAATCATGCTTAGTCTCTGCAGGTGGGGTATGTTGAAGTGCCAGGGTATCAAGGCCATCAGGAACTTTTCTCCCTTGAAATCGGTGACTTTAAGAAACTTTATATGTATACACATGTGTAGATATTTGTATGAAGCTCTTACTACAGAAGTGATATATACTTGCTGTTGAAAATCACGTGATTTAATCTATATGATTAAAAGGAGACAATAACCTTCAATAATCCCCCATTTAGGGATTATCACCAACTATTTCAGGTTGGTACCCTGCCAACCAGACCTGAAGACAGAACGAAGCGCCTGGAGGTTCTGCGGGAGTGCTTGTGGGAGAAACCTGTGCATGATGGAGGCCGCAGGACCGGGCTGGGGTGGGGGGCTGTCCACTGCGTGGAGCGTGCAGTCTTCAGCTGGTCCTTGAGACGGTCTAGCAGAGGAGTAGCCCTTCAGGGTTGTTCCTCAGCTAGACGGAGAGGTTGGGTCTTTGTTCCCCTGGGTGACCTATATAATAGGACACAGCCTGCCCCTGGAGACAGGGTGCAGCCTCAGGCCCAGGCCAGGTTCAGGAGGGCCTAGCCGTGCCCTGACGCTGTCAGCGCTGGACGATCCTGGCAACCTGGAGATGGGTGCTTCTGTGGTTCTGTGTGCAGGTAGGGTTAGGGTGGTGGTAGCTTGATGGGAGATAGATCTTGTCAGGACACCACAGAAGCCACTGAAATTTAGCTCTTACATTGCTTGGATCAACTTGCTTAGTAGGCTCAAGTTGCTTCGTGTGGGAACAACTTCTCCAGTACCCTGGCTGGTCTCTTTTTCTGAGGGAAATGCGGAGCGCCCTAGCCCTGTGGTGGCAGCTGTCCTTGGGGTCACGGCTGCTGCTTATAAGCTCTCTCTGCCATTGTCCGTTCTAGATTTGCCTTGTTCTTGGGGACTGTTCGTAGGAACCTTGGGGTCCTGGCTGGTATGCCTTCTCTCACTGTGGCTGCTGCCCTTATCTATTTTCTTTTAAAATTTGGCAGAGAAATACTAAACAATTTTCCAGTGGGCCATCTGGGTACCAAACATACTCCTTCCTCCTCCTGTTGTGTAAGAGCGAGCCTTCCTTCTGATACTCTCGGTCAGTTACTTCTGCAGGATGGTAACTTCTTGTCTATTGGTCTCTTGGGAAATAAAATTTCTAATGTGAAATATTAGAGTATTAGTTAATACTTCACTATTCTGTAATAGTTAAATAAATCCCCAGTATACCCCAAGAAAGAAGTCTGTTTTTACAAGAAGTTAATTTGGCCAGTGTGAAAATGGGAAAATAAACTTCACAGAAAATGGTTCTTAACAATTTAGGCAGTCACAAATCACAGATGAATGATTAACTGGCTTAAATATCACTGATGATTATGACTCTGTTGATATATCAAGCTTGTTCAGGGCAGGTAAGAGAGCACTTAAAGGATCATGCTGAAATAAGCAGATTGCAGCAAATGCCCTTTGGTTACCTTTACAATCAAAAGCTCATTCACCTTGGCCTTCCCCCCACATAAGAGATTAAAACAAAAAATTTATTATGGATTTCTGTTTAACTGGGGTGTACAGCTTCCCAGGTGGTGCAGTGATAAAGAATCTGCCTGCCAGTGCAGGAGACACAGGTTCTGGGTTTAGAAAATCCCCTGAAGGAGGAAATGGTAACCCACTCCAGTATTCTTGCCTGGAAAATCCCATAAACAGGGGAGCCTGGCGGGCTACAGACCATGGGGTCACAAAGAGCCAGACACGACTGAGTAAACATGCAGGGAGGTAATACAGAGGAAGGGGGAAAGAGGTCTGAATGGAGAAAGAGGGATAGACAGCCTACATTTCTATCATCCATGAGAAAAACTCCCAGCTCAGCTGCTTTCGATCTCTAGCCACTTCTGCGATTGCAGAAGCTCATGACTCTTCTCTCTGGACAGAGTAGGATGCGTGTTTGTAAGCCAAAAAATGATGGCACCGGTGAGATGTATGCTGCAATTGCTATTGATCTGTGGACCACAGCTCATGCAGAAAGGCCGAAAGTGGCCTCTCAGATACTGGAGATTAGCCAGTGGGGTCCCTTCTCCTGTGACAGCACAGCAGGGACTTTGAAGTCAGACCTGAGTTCATTTTCTAGCTGTGCCACTTACAAGGTATGTGACTTTGAGTAGGGAACCCTTCTCTGCCTTGTTTTCATGTCTGAAAACTGGGGACCCAGATATCTACTTAATGAGAAGGTTGTAAGAATAAAATGAGTTCATGCATGGAAAGGGCCTGCCACATCGTTTCTGCTCAATAAACATTCACTTCCTTCCCTCCACTCTGCTAGGAGACCTTTCTGTGACTCTGAGAATTGTCCTCTGGTAGCTCTTTTATATAGAAGAGGCCTCTTTGGTGTGAAATCCCCTGCCATTTGTGCCCAGGACACAGGCTTCACAGCCCTTCTAAGGGGCGGGGCTCTGGCCAGAAAGACCGTTCACTCACTCGTGCAGCAGGGTCGTCCCTGGGGCCCTGAGCCTTGCCAGGGTAGAGCCCTGCATCCCTGTGGAGCTGGGGCTGCCCTGTCCTCATCTGGAGTTTGCTCTGGGTTTTAAGAGGCTCCACACTGGCACAGCAGGAGGAGCCTAAGGCTGAGCAGGGGACCAGCCATGCCCTGGATTTTGGCTTTGGATGAAAGCACCACTAGCTTCACCTCCTTTTCTGAATCTCCCTTGAAATGCTTTCTCTCTGATGGACTTGGAATAGACTGTGTGCGCAGGGATGCTTTTTGCCTGAGTCTTCTGCCAGGGCTTTTTCAAAGCTGGACTGATCCTTGGTTCTGATAATGCAAAGTGATTGTCAGACCTCTGGGGCGGCAGCTGGCAGGAAACTTTGCCCTTCCAAGTTACTCCTGGATGTTGATCCAGGCCATCAGGACATATGTAGATGATGAATCAGGAAGAGCACCTTTGCCCTCTTCTCCCAGATCTAGAAACAGTGTGGAGAATTACCAGGAAGCAGTATCCGTGCCCTATGAAATGTCAGCCCTCCCTTTTCCCCTCTCAGCCACATCCAATTTTTCTTTGTTCCAACTGTGAGAGGACTTAATCTCATCATCCTGACCTTTTCAAGTCAAGTGTTCTCCAAGGAGATGATCTGTGGGGAGGAGGGGAAGGGCTGATAATGGAGGTAATCTTTCAAAGTCCTATTTAAGCAATTGTAGGTCATCAGGAGGAGAGGAAATTCTGGAGACCATCATGACCTTCCTACTTCTGCCCTGCTGAAACTCAGTCCAAACTGTCAGTGTTTTGACCTCTCTTTCGTACATAGATGGAATATGTTGTGCTTTTGTTGAGATGAAAGATCTACGTAATTAGAGGGCAGTTTTCAGTGAGTTTGCTGTTTCAAATTTCTCTTGAATGAAAATGTAACTTTAATCATTGCTTAAGTGATTTTGTGTGGAAGTATTTTATTTCTCTTTAATCTTGGGATTGTTAGCAGAAGAAAAGAGCAGTGTCTTAGATTGGTGGTTCTCAGACTTCATCAGAATGGAAGGCTCATGAAAACTCAGATTGCTCAGCCTGACCCTTAGAACATCAGGCACTGAGCTCAAGAATTTGCAATTTCAACAGGTGACGCTGGTCTGCTGGCCCAGGAGCACACTTTGCAGATTACTGATTTACAGCCTGACCATCTGGAACCTTAGAGACTGGCATTATTTTGTAATGCAAACTGTGCCAGATTTGGCATAGATTCAGATGGCAACTTTGCAAGTTATGAGAGTTGAAACAGCTGAATCTCAGAAACTCAAAAGTTTCATTTTCTGAAAATCAGGAATGAAAACAATGCCTGCATCTCAGAACTGCTCTGAAAATGAGATGAGGTCATGCATGTGAAAGAGCTTGGTATGTGGCAAAGCACAATCTAAGTTTCCTTCATCCTAGGGGTACTCGTTTTCCTTTGTTTGTTTGTGGTTGTGCTGGGTCTTCATGGCTGTGTTTGGCTGAGGCTTTCTCTCTGCGGGGCACGGGCTCCTTGTGCTGGCTTCTCTTTTTGCAGAGCACAGGCTCAGTTGTTGTGGTGCATGGGCTTAGTTGCCTGTCAAGTCTTCCTTGATCAGGGATCGAACGTGTGTCCCCTGCACTGGCAGTCGGGTTCTTAACCACTGGATCGCCAGGGAAGTCCCCTAGATGTATAGTCAAGTTTTATCTTAAGAATAAAATCTTTTAACATCTGGGATAGAAGTCTTTCATCGTTACCATCATCATAATAAAAGTAACAATAATGGAAGTTTTGCTGCTGCTGCTGCTAACTCACTTCAGTCGTGTCCGACTCTGTGCGACCCCATAGACGGCAGCCCACAAGGCTCCCCCGCCCCTGGGATTCTCCAGGCAAGAACACTGGAGTGGGTTGCCATTTCCTTCTCCAATGCATGAAAGTCAAAAGTGAAAGTGAAGTCGCTCAGTTGTGTCCAACTCTTCGAGACTCCATGGACTGCAGCCTAACAGGCTCCTCCATCCATGGGATTTCCCAGGCAAGAGTACGGGAGTGGGGTGCCATTGCCTTCTAATTTACTGTTTATTGTACTTTCTGTATGAGGGACTTAACACATTTTTCAGAAACTTCATAAAATCTATTTTATCATATAAACTCCTTACCTGTTTAAAATGTTTTTGAGGCCTTAAGGTGGGGCAGCACCCTTGGGTTTGTGAGGCCCCTGTCTGTATGCACAATTTGAATTAAAAATGTGGTACACTCATACCATGGAATGTTATTTAGAGCTGAAAATAAATGGACTAGGAAATTAAAAGAGACATAGAAAAAACTTGGATGCATGTTACTAACTGGAAGAAGCCAGTTTGAAGAGTCTACATAATGTATGGTTCCAACCATGTGATATTCTGGAAAAGACAAAACTGTGGCGACTATAAAAAGTCAGTGGTTGCCAGGGCGGAGGGAGAGGAGAGGGCTGACCAGGTAGAGCACCCAGGGTGATTAGGGCAGTGGACTATGTATGATTTTATAGTGATACAAGCAGGGAGTGTATGTGAAGTCTCCATACTTTCCTGTCAGTTTTGCTATGAACCTCAGATGCTCTGAAAGAATAGTCTGTAAATTAGAGGAAAAAAAAAGTGGTTGTCAGGTGTTGGGGGTGATGACAAGGTAAAAGAGGATTTTTAGGGCGATGAAATTACTGTTTGATGCTGTAATTATAGATACCTGTTATTATACATTTGTCCAAACCCATAGAACGCACCACCCCAAGAGTGAACCCTGGGGCTTCCCTGGTGGCTCAGACAGTGAAAAACTGCTTGCAATGCAGGAGACCCAGGTTCAACCCTTGGGTCAGGAAGATCCACCGGGAAGGGAATGGCAAGCCACTCTAATACTCTTGCCTGGAAAATCGCATGGGCTGGGAAGCCTGAAAGGCTACAGTCCATGGGGTCACAAAGAGTAGGACATGACTGAGCGACTAACGCTTTCACTTTCAAGAGTGAACCCTAATGTAAACTTTGGACTTTAGGTGGCAATGATGTGTCAGTGTTAATTCATCAACTGTAAAAAAAAAAACAAATCACTAAGGAATGTTGATAGTGAGGAACTGTGCCTATGGAGGTATGGGGTGTCTGGGGACTCTGTACTTTGTTTCCAGTCTTGTCGTGAACCCAAAACTCTGTTTCGTGTGTGTGTGTGTATGTTTTGTTGACATATAGTTGCTGTGTAATAGTATATAAATTATAGATGTATAATATAGATGTATGTACAGATGATTCAGTTGTCAAAGGTTATGTTCCATTTGTAGTTATTATCCCTGTGTTGCACAAAAATTATTGCTGCAGTTTTTGTCAAAGAGTGTTCTGCTTGTGTTTTCCTCTGCTAGCTCTGTATAGTATCCAATCTTACATTTAGTTCTTGTGGCTTCTTTTATACCTTATAGTTTGTACCTCGTACTCTGCCACCCCACCTCTCTCCCCTTCCTGCCGGTAACCACTGCTTTCTTCTTTTTATCTGTAGGTGTCTTTTTGTTAAATTCACTAGTTTGTTGTATTTTTTAGATTCTACATAAAAGTGATAGCATATAGTATGTCTTTCTCTGTCTGACTTATTTCACTTCGCATAGCGCCCTTCAAGTCCCTCCATGTTGCTGCAAATGGCAAAATTTCATTCTTTTTTATAGCTGAGTAATATTCCAGTGGTGTGTGTGTGTGTGTGTGTGTGTGTGTGTGTGTGTGTGTGTGCACGTGCACGCACTCAGTTGTGTCCAACTCTTCGTGACCCCATGGCCTGTAGCCCTCCAGGCTCCTCTGTCCATGGAGTTTTCCAGGCAAGAATACTGGAGTGGTTGCCTTTTCCTTCTTCACGGGATCTTCCTGATCCTGAGATTGAACCCACGTCTCTGTGTCTCCTGCATTGGCAGGCAGGTTCTTTACCAACTGAATCACCAGGGCCCCATATTCCATTATATCTATTTTTCTGTGTGTGTGTATATAAAATATATAACATATACCACCTTTATCGACTGATCTGTTTATGGACATTTAGGTTGCTTCCGTATCTCGGTAATTATAAATAATGCTACTGTGAACTGTGAATACTGCTATTGCAGTGTGCGTATCTTTTTAAATTATTATTATTGTTATTGGATAGGTACCCAGGAGTGGAACTGCTGGGTCATATGGTGCTCTATTTTTAGCTTTTTGAGGATCCTCCGTGGTGTTTTCCACACTGGCTGCACCAATTGACAGTCTCATCAACAGTACACAAGGCTTCTCTTTTCTCCATATCCTTGCCAGTGTGTCATTTCTGTTCTATTTGAAGGTAGCCATTCTGACAGGTGTGAAGTGATATCTCATTGTGGGTTTGATTTACATTTCCCTCATGATTAGTGATGTTGAGCATCTTTTCATGTGCCTTTTGACCATCTGCATTTCATCTTTCAAAAAACGTCTGTTTAGGTCTTCTGCCCATTTTTTAATTGGATTGTTTGCCTTTTTTTTTTTTTGATGTTGAGTTGTATGAGCTGTTTATATATGTTGGATACTGATCCCTTATTGATCATATCATTTGCAAATGCTTTTTCCCATTCAGTAGGTTGTCTTTTCATTTTCTCAGTGCTTTCCTTTGTTGTACCAAAGCTTTTAAGTTTAATTAAGTCCCATTTGTTCATTTTTGCTTTGGTTTCCTTTACTCTGGGAGATATATCTGAAAAAATTATTGCTGAGATTTACATCAAAGAGTATTCTGCTTGTGTTTTCCTCTAGTAGTTTTATAGCATCCAGCCTTACATTTAGTTCTTTAACTCATTTTGAGTTTGTTTTTATATATGGTATTAAAGAATGTTCTGACTTCATTATTCTACATGTAGCTGTCTAGTGTTCCTCGCACCACTTACTGAAGAGACAGTCTTTTCTCCATTGTAAGTTCTTGCCTCGTTTGTTGTCGATTAATTGGCCATAAGTGTGTGGGTTTATTTCTGGGCTCTCTCTTCTGCCCCATTGATCTATGTGTCTTTTCTGTGCCAGAACCATTCTGGGTGTTTTGGCTTTTCCCCCTCAACTTTTAAAAATTGGAATATAATTGATTTACAATGTTGCGTTAGTTTCAGGGGTACAGCAAAGCGATTCAGTTCCACACATACAGACATCTATTTATTTCAGATCCTTTTCTCTTATAGGTTATTACAAAGTGTTGAGTATAGTTCCCTGTACTATACAGCAGATCTTTGTTGGTTATTTTTAATACAGTAGGGTGTATATATTAATCCCATGTAGGTTTTAACTCTTCTCTTAAGTGTTCAGTAGAATTTGCCTGTGAAGACATTTAGACCTGGATTTTTGTTTGTAGAGAGTTTCTAAATTACAGATTCAATTTCAGTACGGATAATTGGTCTCTCAGGGAGGCCTGGCATGCTGCAGTCCATGGGGTCACAAAGAGCTGGACATGACTGAGTGACTGTACGGAACTGAATTGGTATCTTCATATTTTTTTCTTCCTGGTTCAGTCTTAGGAGATTGTACCTAAGAATTTTCTTTTTTAGAAAAGAATAGTCCCTTTTTCTAGGTTGTCAATCTTATTGGCGTATATTTGCTTATATACCTTGGGAGCCTTTGTATTTTTGTGGTGTCAGTTTAACTACTCCTTTTTCCTTTCTGATTTTATTGATCTGGGCCCTCTCTTTTTCTTTTTTAATATTTTTTTAAAGAACCAGGATTTGGCACCAGTCATCTTTTCTGTTGTTTTTTCTTTAGACTTTGTTTCACTTATTTCTGTTTTGATCTTTATGGTTTCTTTCCTTCTACCAACTTTGGGTTTTGCTTGTTTTTTTTTCCTCTATTTTACGTTGTTCATTTGATATTTTTTGTTTCCTAAGGTAAGTGTTTATCACTATAAACTTCTCTCTTAGAACTGCTTTTGCTGCATCCAAAGGTTTTGGATTGTTGAGTTTTCATTTTCACTTTCACTTGTCTGTAGGTATTTTTTAATTTCCTTTTGCTTTCTTCAGTGATCCATTGTTTGCTTAGTAACATATTGTTTAGCCTCTATGTGTTTGTGGTTTATTTGATTTTTTTTTTCATTTTTTTTTCTTGTAGTTGATTTCTAGTCTCATAGTGTTGTGAACAGACAAAAAAAAATGTGTGATAGGATTTCAGTGTTCCTCGGTTTTACTGAGGCTTGTTTCATAGCCCAGCTAGTGATCTGTCCTGGGGAATTTCCATGTGCACTCGAAGAGTGTATATTCAGTTACTTTCAGGTGGAATGCTCTCTATAAATCAGTTAAGTTCATTGGGTATCTTTTAAGTTCATAATGTGTGTTTTAAGGTCTGTGTTTCCATATTGGTTTCCTGTCTGGATGATCTGTCCATTGATATAAATGGAGTATTAATGTCCCCTACTATAATCGTATTTTCTTAGATTCCACATGTAAGTGATAGCATTCAGTATTTGTCTTCCTCTCCTGGACCTATTTCACTAAGCATGACACCCTCCAGGTTCATCCATGTTATTGCACATGGTAAAAGTTCATATTTTTATGGCTGAGTTATCTATATATATATATTCTTCAGAAACATTACCAGAATTACTGAGTTAAAGGGGTATGCTTTACCTGGCAAAGCACACACACATAGGACTTTTCTGGTGCCTCAGACGGTAAAGCATCTGCCTACAATGTGGGACACCTGGGTTCAATCCCTGGGTAGGAAGATCTCCTGGAGAAGGAAGCGGCAACCCACTCCAGTATTCTTGGAAAATCCCATGGACGGAGGAAACTGGGGGCTGCAGTCCATGGGGTCGCAGAGAGTCAGTCACGACTGAGCGACTTCACTTTCACTTTCTGTTATTGTGTTACTGTCGATTTCTCCTTTATGTCCATTAGTATTTTCTTTCTTTATTTAGGTGCTCCTTTCTTGGGTGCACATGAATTTACAATTGTATCTTCTTGGACTGATTCCTTGGTCATTATGTAGAATGCTTCTTTGTTATCTTGTAACAGTCTTTATTTTGAAGTATATTTTGTTTTATATAAGTACTGCTGCTTTGGTTTTCTGTTGGTTTCTGTTTGCATGTAATACCTTTTTCTATCCCCTCACTTTCAGTCTGTGTATATCTCTAGATCTGAAGGGAGTCTCTTGTAGGCAACATGTATATGGGTCTTGTTTTTGTGTCTGTTTAGGCACTCTGTGATTTTTAGTTGGAGCATTTGGTTCATTTACATTTAAAGTGATTATCAATATGTATGTTATTATTGCCATTTTGTTAATTGCTTTAGAGTTGTTTTCGTAGGTATTTTTCCCCCTTTTTATTCCCTCTTGTGATCTGATGAGTATCATTTGTTATTTTGGAGTCCTTCTTTTTGTGTGTATATATATTATAGATGTTTAATATGTGTTTACCATGAAGCTTTTGTATAGCAGCCTGTAGATATACAAAAATTTCATGGTAAATACAAAGTAAACATTTATACACACACACACACACACACACACACACACATATACACACAAAAAGAAGGAATCTAAAATAACACTGAAGATAGTCATCTATCAATTCAGTTCAATCACTCAGTCGTGTCCGACTCTTTGCGACCCCATGAATCACAGCACGCCAGGCCTCCCTGCCCATCACCAACTCCCAGAGTTCACTCAGACTCACGTCCATCAAGTCAGTGATGCCATCCAGCCATCTCATCCTCGGTCATCCCCTTCTCCTCCTGACCCCAATCCCTCCCAGCATCAGAGTCTTTTCCAATGAGTCAACTCTTCACATGAGGTGGCCAAAGTACTGGAGTTTCAGCTTTAACATCATTCCTTCCAAAGAAATCCCAGGGCTGATCTCCTTCCAGAATGGACTGGTTGGATCTCCTTGCAGTCCAAGGGACTCTCAGGAGTCTTCTCCAACATCACAGTTCAAAAGCATCAATTCTTCAGCACTCAGCTTTCTTCACAGTCCAATTCTCATATCCATACATGACCACTGGAAAAACCATACCCTTGACTAGACGGACCTTAGTTGGCAAAATAATGTCTCTGCTTTTGAATATGCTCTATCTAGGTTGGTCATAACTTTTCTTCCAAGGAGTAAGTGTCTTTTAATTTCATGGCTGCAGTCACCATCTGCAGTGATTTTGGAACCCAAAATATTAAAGTCTGACACTGTTTCCACTGTTTCCCCATCTATTTCCCATGAAGTGATGGGACCAGATGCCATGTCTTCGTTTTCTGAAATAGTAGTCTATATATATGTATATAGACTTTCTTCACTGATTCCTTCTAGTGTATTTTTCATTTCTGTTATTGTATTCTTCACCTGTTTGGTTATTCTTTATATTCTGTAGCTCTGTTAAAAACTTATAACTTCTTGCTCTGCCTCCATCCTTCTCCTGAGTTCTTTGACCACCTTTACACCTAAACTCTTTCTTGGGTAGATTGTCTATCTGGACTTCACTTAGTTCTTCTGGGGTTTTCTTCTTGTTAGTTCATCTGGAACATGGTCCTCTTCTGCCTCATTTTTTCTAAGTGCTGTTTGTATTTTTATGCACATGGTAGGTTAGTTATGTTTATTGACCTTGGAGAAGTGTCCTGTAGATATCTGTGCCTCACCACAGCACACTCCCCTCTCATCACCCAAGCTGTATGCTCTAGGGGTTCTCTGTAAAAGAGCTGTGAGTCCTACAGTGACGGGGCTGACTACGTGGGTGGTATCGTAGGTTTCTCAGGCCCCTAGCCTGGTTGGTTGTCAGGCCCTGCCTCGTGTGGATTCTCCTGACTGTTGGTTTGTGTGGCCTGGTCTCGAGGCTGCAGACCGTAGAACCGTAGGGAGGCCCTAGAGCCAGTGGTGGCTCACTAGTAGCAGGATCTGGGTCCAGAACACTCCAGGGTTGGTGCCATCCCACGGGTGGATAATGCCAGCTCCCAGTGGTGGCTCACTAGTAGCAGGATCTGGGTCCAGAACACTCCAGGGGTTGGTGACAAATTGCTGGCAGAACTGGGTTCTGAAGTCTGGGCTGTTGGGCCCAGGGATCCCAGGGCCGGTGTCAGATCACTGGTGGTACTTGGGGGGACTGCCTCCTGACACAGTTGGGTATGAGGCTCTGGAGAAGCTGGTGCTGGCCTGCTGTCCCAGGAAGCCTCTGGCCTGTTGTGGGTGGGCTGTGTGAGTGTGGTTTTCTTGTGTCTGGTGTCTGCCTACTGACATTTGAGGCTGGTCTAGAGGCCAGTACAGGCTTCTGAGGGGCAGGATTGGGCTTGTCCACTGGTGGGGAGCTGGGTCTTGGCAGCAGCTTCTGGGGGACAGGGCCATATCTAGGGGAGTGTCAAGAGATGGCTGTAGTCTCAGGAAGTCTTTAGGAAACCTGTTTGCTTGATGGATGGGTCTGTGCCTCCAGCCTGTTTAGTTGTTTGACCTGAGGCATCCAAGTGCTGGTGCCTAAAGGCTGTTGGATAAGGCCAGGTTTGGGCACTAATGAGCTAGAGGGAGGGTCCCCAAATGGTGGCCACCAGTAGGCATTTCCCTGTGACAGAGGGAACCTCCCCAGTTGGCTGCTGCCAGGGTCTATGTCCCCATGGTGAGCTGCAGCCACCCTGCCTGTCCAGAGACTTTCCAAGACAAGCAAGGAGGTCTAGCCTTGGCTCCCATTAAATTCCTGCTTTTATCTTGGGTCCTGGTGTAAAATTTTATGTGCACCCTGTACGAATGATGTCTCTATTTCTCCTGCCTCCCCCATCCCCGCCCCCACCCCCTGTCCTGTGGGGCTCTTGAAATTAAGTCCCACGGGCCTTCAATGCCAAACTCTCTAAAATCTCATCTTTCCAGTGCAGGATCCTAGGGTTGGTGAGCCCAAAGTGGGGCCAAGAACTCCCTCCTCTGGGACAGCCCTATACTTACTCTTGTTTGTGGGTTGCCCACCTGGGGATGTGGGACTTGGTCATAGACTGTGAGTCCACTTCTCCTACCCATCTTGCTGTGGTTCCTTATTTTTATCTTTAGCTGTAGAGGAGCTCTTCAGGTAGGAGCGGTCTTTTTCATAGATGATAGCTCTTTAGCTGTGATTTTGGTGTGCTCGTGATAGGTGACCTGAGTCTTTCTACTCCACTATACCACTTTCTTGGCCAGACCTTTTCCAACACAAAACTTTTCTATGAAAGTCTTATTAAAAGAGCACACCAAAAATGTATTCAAGAGTCCATGTGAAAGTGGCTGTGTTAGATAGAATAATGGCCCCAAAAATGTCCACATCCTAACCCCTGGAATCTGTGAACATGTCCCTTTATGTGGCTGAAGAAGCTTTGCAGAGGTGGTTGTTAAGCATTTGAAATAGGAAGCTCATCCTGGATTATTTGGATGGGCCACATGTGATCATACAGATCCTTAAGAGGGTGACAGGAGTGTTAGAGAAGAAAACGTGAGGGTGGAAGCAGGGGTAGGTAGGAGGAAGTGTGTGGTGTGTGACCGAGGCGGGGAGCTTTGCAGATGTTATGTTGTTGGCTCTGAAGATGGAGAAAGAGCCCATGAACTTATCAGTGCAGGCAGCCTCTGAGAGCTCAGAAAGGCCAGGAAGTGGCCTCTGGATGGAATGTAGCCTTACTGACACATTTTAGACTTTTGATCGCCTGAACAGTAAGATAATAAATTTGTGTTAAGTCAGTCCATTTGTGGTAATTTGCTGCACCAGCAATAGGAAGCTAACAGATTTTTTTTTTCAATGAAAATTTAGGAAATTGAGAAGAGATATTTACCTAGTTTATTACCATGTAAAAGTCAATCCATAGTGGTAGTGTTCAAGTTCAGGAACCGCTTGTTTGGGTGAAGACTGGAACAGGAGGCCACGGGTGTCACTTGAGGGGTGTTCCTGCATTTGGAAGCTCGAGCGAGGAGCCAGTGATGCCTCCCTGCAGCCTCTGTCTAGGGGTTCTGTTGCCTGAATTTTTTGAGGATCTGATCCAACAGTCTTATGGCTTCTGACTTTGTACAGTGTGAATTACTGTTTCTTCGTGTATATTGCAATTAGGAGTTTGTCTTTAGTGGTGTAAATTGTGTGGAAATTTCATGGGCCTGTTTGAGGTTGTGTTCTTCCAAAGACATTTTGCCTTTGCTTTCAACAGTTGTTCATGGATATTACCTGCCTGAGACTTCTTGTTTGCTATTTAACTTGGATAGTCCCGCATCAGCTTCAAACCCCAAATCTGGGTTAATGTGAAGATGGACTCTATGTTATTATTTTTTAACCAGAGCTTAGATAGTTGTCCTGTATCTCTGAGTGAATTTCCCCCCACTTTCTACATGTTGAGAGCACAGCTCTTCAAAATGTCCAGTCCTTCTGGAGGTCCATTTCCCAGGTCTCAAGACCATGTTTCCAGGTGTGATTTAAAACCCCTTCATGATACAGATGCGCAGGTATTCCTGGGCCTGACATAGTATCAGCTCACATGCTTACACTGGATTTTTAATTAGCCTTACTTTGGCCTCTAGAGATTTCTCTTATATTTTCTTAAAAACTCAAATATACATTTAAAGAACATTTTGCTGGAATATAAAATCTATAAAAATATTGAATCATCATATTGTTCACCTGAAACTGACATAATATTGTAAATCAGCTATGTCTGTATGTTAGCCGCCCCGTCATGTCTGACTCTTTGCAACCCTATAGACTGTAGCCCACCAGGCTCCTCTGTCCATGAGATTCTCCAAGCAAGAATACTGGAGTGTGTTGCCATTCCCTTCTCCAGGGGATCTTCTCAACCCAGGGATCAAACCCTGGTCTCCTGCATTTCAGGCAGATTCTTTACCGTCTGAGCCACCAGGGAAGCCACAGATCAGCTGTAATTCAATTTAAAAATAAAGGACATTTGCTTTATTTTATGCATTTATAAGTATTCATAATATTTATACTTTATAAATATGTTTGTAACCCTCATTTAAAAGTATAAATTTTATAAAAATTAAGTAAAACTGTGGGAAGCCTTTTGGGTTCTCACGTTTGCTGCTTCTAGGTTTTCACACGTTCCTTCAGCCTGGAATATTCTTCCTCCTTTGCACTTAGCTAAGCCAGTTGTCACACACTCAGGAAGCCATCTGTGAACCCTCCGCTCCCATGCTTGATGCAGAGACATGACTATTTGCCCTCCTGTGTAGCTTCTGCTGGACTAGATGCTTTGTGAGACAATGTTTATTAGTTTACCTGAGCCTGATACTTAGGAAGATCAAGTATTTAGAAGTGAATCAGCATCTTCTTTGACTTTTGTTGGGTATTGTTATTTTTAAATGTAAGTCTTATCTTCTCCATGAGATCATTGACCTCTAGCTAGCCTTTTATGAATTTCCCTTGGCTCCTAGCAAAATGGTGAAACTCCCAATGAGAGTAACTCCACCAGTGGTTATCAGTTTATTAATGAAAGCTTGGCGACTTCTTGTTCACAACAGAAAACAAATATTCTTTCCCCAAATTGTTTTATTCAGTTTATTTTTCCATCTTAAAATTTAGCTCTTCTCTGAGAATTCTAAAAATGCTGTATTGATCTTTCTGTTGCCCTTCACTAGAATTACCTTATCCTTTATAAGATCCGATTTTATGTCAAAGGGAATTGGATGAAAATTTGTCCTTTCACTGTTGGGTACCTTCAAAGTATTAACAGAAACAGAATGCAAGAGATGTTGGTGGGAGGGCTGTGTGATCCAGGTAGCTGCTCTTTAGGGCTGGGAGAATCAAGTATGTTTGAAGGCCTTATGAATGGAGCCAGAATAGAAAAAGAGAAACAGAGGTTTAAGAAAGAAAGGAAATGATGATGGGACCCAGCCCTGCCTTCATACACTCCCCCAAGAAGTCCATTACTTATTCTGATAGACTTGGTAGAGCACCCTTAGTAAATACTTCTGTTAGCTTTTCTGGAGAGCAGCTGTAGCCACGGTGGCTGCTGAGCATGTTTTATGCTTTTCCTCCCTGGTCAAGGCATATCAGCATGATCAGAGAGAGAATCCCTACCTTTCAGAGAGCTGGTTGGTAAAGGGGGAAGCTTGTGGCCTACAGCAATATGTTGGATTGATGTTGTATAAAGCCTAGAAAACACTCCTGTTGGGTACGGGAAAGAGTGATATGAAGTGAAATGTGGCTCTAAAAGTATTTAATATAGGGGATATTAAAGTTTAAAGCTGTTGTGGTAGTTCATGCTTAGTTCATGTGATAGTTCATTCCTTCCACTTCCCGCCTTTAGCTATGTGCTCTTGTACCTTAAATTCAGATAGAAAGATGAAACCTAAAACATATCATTGGGATTGTTGTTAGATGACTGAGTCAACTTAGTTCCTGAATATTTACACACACACATGCCTGCTCATACATACACTTAAAAATGAGACAGGCATGCCTTTTAGATTTCTTTTGATTCAAGTAATTATTATTTTGATTCCATTCATAATTTCTGTGGATTCTTATTTTTTTTTTTAATGGGTTTAGAAACAAATAGTTTCTCTTCTGCCAGGGCTGAATCTAGCTTAAAATCAGAGAATATTCTCTGCAAATTCAAGGTGTTTCTGTTAATTTTTATATGCCTTAAAAGCAGAAAATTACACACTGGTATTTGCAAAGATTTTATATATATATATATCAATTATATCCCTGTTTGCTGAGAAGGCAGCACAGCTAATAGCAAAAATGTGGATTTTATACAAAAAGGGATGATGTCGCCATAGATAGACCAATGAGTATCAACTAGAGAGACTTCAGATGATCAGTTATTGTTTGCAGAAAATCTTAATCAAATGGTTACTGGACAGAAGTAAGTAAGCAAATCTTAATTCTCTATTGATTTTTTTTCCATTTGTTTTTCTTTGAAAGTGAAAGTTGTCCCAGTCGTGTCTAACTCTTTGTGACCTCATGTACAGTCCATGGAATTTTCCAGGCCAGAATACTGGAATGGTTAGCCTTTCCCTTCTCCAGGGGATCTTCCCAACCCAGGGATCAAATCCAGGTCTCCCACATTGCAAGTGGATTCTTTACCAGCTGAGCCACAGGGGAAGCCCAAGAATACTGGAGTGGGTAGCCAATCCCTTCAGCGGATCTTCCTGACCCAGGAATCAAACCGGGGTCCATGGCACTGCAGGCGGATTCTTCACCAACTGAGCTATCAGGGAAGCCCTGTTTTTCTTTAGCCAGGAAAAATATTTTTAAAAGCAGTTTATTCATTGTACCTAGTTAAGATTACTTCTTTAACTACAACTGAAATTATGTTGCTATCTAGTGGTTAGAAGATCTACAGTACTGTTTTACATGGGCTTTCATTTTAGTCTTTAGCTTTGTGAATTAGGCATAGACTAGATACTCTGTGCTCAACGTGAGAGGGCTTGTCTAGTGGCAAAACTGAATAACGAATCAGAAGTATTGCCTTTAACTCTACCTCCATACCTCTAGCCTAGCAGCACTGAAGCACAGTGGCACCTGGGATTCTGTGATGGCACAGCATTAGCTATTACCAGATGAACCAAAGGAATATTAACTCTGAAGTCCCAAATAAAACCACATCTGCAGGAAATCTTGTATCTCATGCTTCTAGATAACTCCACTTGGTCCACTAAGAGTGGATTTGGGACCTTTACAATTAAAATTCAAGAAGAGAACTAAGTGGAATAAATACCTGCTTTCACACTAGACAGATCTGGGCTCACATCCAACTCATGCCATTTGGCAAGTCTTTAATTCCTAAGCCTTAGCTCCTCATGCAACATGAAGATGCTAACAGTTACTCTCTCTGTTGTTAGAGCCTTGAAGTGCTAAGGTGTATGGAAAATGTTGCCCTCTACCTGGTAGCAAAGGATATTAACAAAAAGATTATTTTACTCAGGTGTCTAGGCTGAACAAAAGAGTTTATTAAACCACATTCCCCCTCCCTCGCCCCACCCCCAGCTAACAGAACCACAGGTTAGCTGGATTAAAGTCACTCAAACTCCTGGGCCCATTCTCCTCACCTAAAATTCAAAGTCCTGTAAGAATCACACAGTACTCATACTTACTTGTTAATTCTTCTTTTTATTTTTACACAGCATGGCAAAATGAGGAAACAGCTGACAAGTGATGAGTCTGCACAATGGAAAAACCACCCTGATCATTGGCATCACAGGTGGGTAAGTGTTCCTTTAAAGTGATTTTATCAAAGTCGTATGAAATGGTTTTCATGGTGGGGGAGAGGAAAGACAAGAAACCAACATTCACAATTATTTAAAATGACTTAAATGCTAAACATAATATACATAGTAATAACTCTTGATCCTAGTATAAAAATAGTGCTAGAAACTATATATTTGTTCAAATGTATTGAAAAGGTATAAGAAATAGATATTAAGTGGCTAGTGATGATTCATAAGCTTTTTCTTTCCTTAAACTGTATTAGAAATTTATGTTTTTAACTATTTACATGGCTTTCAACAACATTCATTAAGACATGTTTACACAGGCTTTGAAAAGCATACAGGAAGGGCAAAGTGAGCTTTAATACTTTCTTCCTCGCTCCCTGCGGTGGAGCAGAAGGGGTCCAAACCCGTGTGCAGTTTAACAGTCTGAGAGAACTCTTGAGTAATCTCTACCTGGCTAGCATATGGAAAAATAATCTATATAGTGGAATATATGACTCCATACTTACATAAGGTGTTCTTTAAGCTATCAACAGGCTAAGTGATGCATACTTATAGGAAGACAGGATGTTCACTGATGAATTCTTAATAAGTTCCAGGTAAAGAAGGTCCTTGAAAAATTGTATAATACATATGTTATAAGTGAAAGTGATAACTGTACCCTATATTTTCACATTAAATCGCCAAAATCAGAAGCTGGTAAGTCTCTTATCTGCACTCCCTGCAGAGACTTATGAACTCCGTGAGGTCACTGCTTGGTCTCCACTGTGGAGTGCAGGACCTGACAGGTGGCAGGAACTCAGTAAAAGGTGGGCTGAGGCATGTCGGACGCTGAGCATTACGATATACTACCTTGTCTTAACTAATTATTCCTAGGAGAGGAGAGCAACTATACTCTTCCCCCAGTCTCATCTTAAATCAAGCTTGTAAAACAAAACAAACAGCATTTGTTCTGATGGCCTGTAAAGTTTTAGGAGTACAATCTGGTGGAAAACACAGGGAAACAGAACATCAAACT
Organism: Nanger dama; assembly: GCA_917880005.1. Taxonomy (NCBI): domain Eukaryota; kingdom Metazoa; phylum Chordata; class Mammalia; order Artiodactyla; family Bovidae; genus Nanger; species Nanger dama. The sequence goes on from CAKJTW010000001.1 coordinate 101,727,024, forward strand.
GGAGTTGGTCTGACATTTGTGCTCTATGCTGAAAATAAAGGCACTTCACAGCTAGGTGAGAATGTATCTGTGACCGTTTCCTCCCTCAACCCAACATTTCCAGTTCGCTGTCATACACTTTCTCATCTCCAGCACTCCCGTGGGAGGAACTACTATTTGTAGTAAGGAGATGAGTGGTATTTGTGCCTTGAGGTGAGGTGCTGAGAGAGCTCTAAATCTCATGCAATGAATGATCTGCACTAGGAGCCAAAGAAATGTACTAATGTACTTTTTCTCCTTTCTCCCCAGTCTTGGAAACTCAACATAGGAAATAACATATGGGATTAGACACCTTGCTTTGGGGCCTGGCATCTCCTTTCAGACAGTGGTCTCCAGGGCCCACCAGGTCTGACACAGGAGCTGTCCTCTGTGACATCCCCCTTGCAGGGAAGGCTTAGCCCAAACACAGCTCCTTCAGCGGCACATCTTGTTCATGCTCACAGCAGTTAAGACACTGAAACTCGAGTTCACACAGCTTAGTGACTGGCAAAGGCCACTCCTGTGCAAGCATAAGGCCGGGCAGGTAATCTTACAGACCTCATCCACAACTTAGCAAAGTAGTGGGGACTTTTGGGGCTGAAAATTGAAATGAAATGTTATCATGTTACTCAGCTATAACAACAGCAAACTAATCTAGAATAATTTCTTGCTAGTTACAGGTAATATAAATATGGGGTAGGGTGAGAGAATATATATATATATATATATATATATTATATGTATGTATTTTTTTCCCCCAACTTGAGAGGATACTGGAAAGGAAATATTCACGTAAGAACAAAATTTGCGTCCATGTACCAGGTATTAATCCATGTATGGAATGATTTTCCTAAAAGTTAAAAATTATTTGAACCAACTAAGCAGGCTTCAAGAAGCACTCTTCTGTATGAACTAAAATACCCAAAGATAAAATAGGCATGGCATTGCCCAACTTCTTTCAGTTTCTAAACTAGTAAGGTAGAATAGGCCATTATCTAAAAGTAAACCAAGAGTTTCTAACTATATCATCTTGTTAAAGTGACATACATACAAATTCTCTATACACAGTCTACTATGTATGTAAAAATCTTAATGACATACATGAGAGGCCCTGAACAAACTGCTGAAATATTTGATTGCAGATTTTATCCTAACTGCTAAAACTGTATGGTAAAAAGATAGGTTACTGAAAAGACTGCTATTCTTCAAACAATTTTTCGGTACTAAGGAATTGTGTATGCATGCATAGGCATATACTGGTATGAAGATATGTTATGTTAGTGACAGTCTGTGTAAGTTACACACCAGTGCCACCAAGAGGCAAACTCTCAGATCTCATGTGTATGACTTAAAAACAGAATAACATGCCGAAGCTACAAGTGTTACAACAGTAATACATACTGCATTAAACAGCTGACAACCTTCTAGGCTCTCCCTTACCACCACAAAAGGATGGCAATACAATGTGTTTTTTTAAACTGAGGAATAAGAATAAAATTACTTTATGTCAAGATACATATCAATCTTAGAATTTTTAAAACTTATATGTTGAATTTTAGGTTAGGGGAAAAAATGTATATAAATGGAAAATATGTTTTAGTGAAAATTCTTCTAGAATGCTGCATTATCATATCCCCAAGAGCTTTTCTATCCAAACCAGTGACAGAAACTCAGAAACTTTTTTTCAGGGATGTGGAGGGACGTGAACAGATGGAATGCCTGTCTTCCTATTCTTCCCCAAGTCCAAACATTACTGCACGTTTAGAGCAGATTTTCTTTTCCGGAACCAGTTTCTCGATTCGTTATCTACTTCTCTTATATGGAATACAAGTGCCTTTAGGGGCACATATGTACAGTGGGAAGAAAATTAAATGAGCTCAAGTTCTAAGAAAACATTAGCATTTTCTAAATGTACTAAAAGTTATAAGAAAATCCCATCAAGTACGAGCTCGGGGGCCAGTTTCGGGTGCATACCCTCTTACCCTGCGTGGTCAGCTCATTTCAGGCCTGTGCGCCCAGGATCACTTTCCCTCTCTTGCTTGTTGCGTTTTACAGTGTTGACTTACAACTCGTGAGGTGAATGAAAAGGAGGCTCACCGTGTGGCCCCCTGACTGTCAGGGTGTCCTCCGGAGGAACGTTCTCTTCCCTGACGGCTGTCCTGGCCGCTCCATTTCTGCAGCAGCTCACCCGCGAGCCTCAGGGGCTGGATCTTCTTCCCAGGCTCCTCCTGCTCTCTACCAGGTTTGTTAGGTCGAACTGAGCATTTATGGGTAGCCTTTGGGTAGATGTATTGCACTGAAATAAGATATCTCTCTCTTGCCTGTTCTCTAACAACAAAAATCCAAATTAATTAAGTAATGCCTTTTCTTTACAATACTGCCTTATACTACTTTCCATTTGTTTAGAGTTTTAACTTTCTTTCGTTAAGGTAATACAGTGTTGAAAAATATAGTCCATTCCTTTTAAAATCCAACAAACTTTAAAAGTCAACACTTTTCTCTGCTCTAAGAAGGTTTTAAATGTCACAGATTATATTCAGTTTCCTCCTAGACTATTTTTAAGAAAGAAAAGATTCTAAACATTCTTGAAAGATTGATAATTCAGAAAACACAAAACCAATTATTTAAAATCCCCAGAAAAAAAAAAGCCCCAAACTAGCCTCTGTGCAAGAATGCAACTTGTACCTTGCAGTACACAAAATATTACACACAGTGCTCTTATTCACGTGCTAAGAGTGGGTGTCGTTGATAATCTCAGTTCAGTGGCATAAAACAAATATACAGAAAATATGCAATAGTCCTCTAAAAACATTTCATGCTACGCTGTCAAAAGTGGTGCAAAAATAAAAATACAGCAGTGGCAAAGTATGCACCAAGTCTGTACAGTCTATAGCAAAACTAGGGCGCATTGCGGACGCCACCATCCGTCAGCTCCAGCTCTGCATGAATAGGCCTCTCAGTTCCGCTTGGCCTGGCTGCTTTCACCATTGATCAGTGTCTTCTCCTGCTGTTCTGCAAGAGCCTGCCATTTCTGCCTGTTCTTCCTGCAGCCGTCCAGCAAAGGGAAACAGTCCTCCGACACATGGGTCAGGGCCTAAAGAACGAAAGAAAGCTGGTGACTGGGAAATAAGCCCTCTCCCCAGGCTTGTCCCAGAGCGTCACATCACATACTCACTTCACAAGCAGACCCACTGCTGGGGTTCTCACAGACTGTTCTCACAGAGCTGTGATCACAGATCATTTATGAATGACTCCTCTTAAGCTATACAGACGGGCAACACATGCTGAGACAAAGAGCACGCACACATTTCAACAGAACATTATTAAGCAGTGAAGACAGATCTGTGTGGAATTGGCTCTCTAGAGAAATAATCCGTTTGCTTTTATGTAGTACAGATGGTTCTCCCTAAGTGTTGACTTCATGGAGAGATGCTTAGTTTTTGTGATTTTCTATAAAATAATTTTATCTAATATAGTTTAATTTTTATCCAAGATTATAATAAAGAGTAAACTCTCTATGGGATTATTATTTACCAACTAGTTCCATAAATATTTAGCTTATAAAAACATTCACTGTAGATTTCTGTGTCATAGACAAACATTGACTTAAATACCCAACAGCAGGGTTAGAAATATTGTGTTACTATTCTGCAGCCATTTAAACTATCATAGAAAACACATTTGAAACAGAAAGAGGTATATTTTATTACGGATTACAAAGAGAAATTTTTGTTAAATGAAAAATATATGAAAATGTCATAAAGAATATGCACTAAAATAACAGTGGTTATCACAGAGTAGTAGAATTATAAGTGATTTTATCTTTTCGCTTCTCTATTATTCTGATTTTTCTGTAAGAACCTATTACTTCTGTAATAATAGTAAAAATGCCTGTCTATATTGCATAGAATTTAATTGTAGATTCAAATAAAATGAATAGGAAATGTAGAAGGATGAAATTTATAATGGGTGATTTGACTATGGGCATGGGAAAAAACTGAAGAGAGACATTAGTATCTGCAGCCGAGGAACTCTTAATCCAGTCCATAAGGAAGGCATTTGTTACAGAAAGGACGACTGTTCGGAGGCGCTGGAGACGCTGCTGGGAAGACTTCTGCACAGCAGTAAACAGCCAGCTTGCTGAGTAGGGAGGGCAGAAGGTGGTGCCGGGGCCTCACACGCGTTCTTTCATCCAGTTTTCTTTTGCTCTCTCTCCTGTCCCTCCCTCCTCTTTCTTTCCTCATCAGCCACAGCTTCTTTCTTCAACTCATCTGATGCCTGGAACCCTGGGCCCAGGCTGAGAACTGAACTCTAAACACAGTTCTCTCACTACTTACCTAGTTGGGACAAGCATTCCGTCTCCCTGGAAGATGGACGTTTTACAGATTCAATGACTGAATCTGTGAAACGTCTGGATTAAAAAGTTTCTAGCCTTTCTTCTGGTCTTGGCAGTTTGTGATTCCTCCTATGATAAATGTTTTTTTCCCTAATACTTAAACTTAAGACAGTTTCCTATTTAAACGTATAAAGATGAGGACAGCATCTACTTTCTGTATTTGGGGCATAACATCTAAACTAGTCAGTTGGATATGTTAGGGAGAATAATTTTAAAAACCCAAACTAACAAGTATATGAAAATGGGAACCTGCAACATTTTCCTAGCTGCCTTCTTGTAATCCTCATAAACATTTTCTTAACAGTAGTAAAGTCACACTACGAGAAGTTAGATAACTTTTTTTTCTTATTTAGGCCAAAATTTAGTCTTAAAAAGAATATGCTAATGTAGAGTATGCAGAATATACCTCCTTTGAGTGTAGCACTGGCACATACTTTTTCTCAGCATTCACTACGTGAATTTGCTGGAGCCTAGCACGCAGTAGGTACTCACTAGGTAGTTATACATCAATAAATTAACATTTTTGAGTAATAGTAAATATAAAACGTGTTCCTTGTTCAGGACAAACAGCACGTTCATTAGTAAAAGCAATGTCCTGATTATTTTACTTCTAGTTTCTTGATTAAGAAGGAAAAATGTGCCCGATGTTCGTTGCTTCAATTTACTTCATAACACTGTCAAAAGTCTAGTAGTTTTCACAGTAAATACCTCATACAGTTGCAAGCAGATGGCATCTATGAATCCAACTTGCATACTTGGGATTTTGTTTTTTTCTCCCGGTTCATTAGATCCTGAAAACAGAAACGCACATACACATATCTGCATTTACTTAATTCAACACAAGTTGGCTCTGAAACAATGAATCCCTGGGTTAGCTGAGGAAGGCCAGATACCTGCCTACCTACCTCTTCAACTTCTGGAGGCTCCTACCCCCTGCACCAAGCCATGCTCCAGAGGGCCCTGGTCCTCTCTCTCTCGTTCACCAGGGCTAGGGCTGCCCCTACGTGACCCCCAGAACTGATCACTGACCTCAGATCCACTGGTGACCTAGAGTTAGGCACTGACCTAGGGTCCACTGCTGACATTATCTGGAGAACAGACACGCTTTCTAATTGTCCACTGATGTGGAATCAAACACTCTCAGCTTTGTGACTGAGGCCACAGTCGATTACAAATCAGTTCACACAGAGAGCTCTCTGAGTGACAAGTATGCAGATATCACTGTTGCTCATTCTCAGGAGCTCATGACAGCATAAGGCAAAGCCAGCACTCTGAGGGGAGCAAAGACTCTGTCTCAGCGCTTGTTTAAAATGAAGCAGATTCTCCACTAGCTGTGACCACCACTCTGCTACCCACCCTTCTCTGAGAGGATTCCGAGCTTCCAACAAGCCTATCACTGTGTGTGTGTGTGTGTGTGTGTGTGTGTGTGTGTGTGTGTGTGTGTGTGTGTGTGTGTGTGTGTGTGTGTGTGTGTGTGTGTGTGTGTGTGTGTGTGTGTGTGTGTGTTTAGTCACTAAGTCAGGTCTGACTCTTTGTGACGTGTGTGTGTGTGTGTGTGTGTTTAGTCACTAAGTCAGGTCTGACTCTTTGTGACCCCATCGACTATAGCCCACCACGCTCCTCTGTCCATGGGGTTCTCCAACCAAGAATACTGGAGCAGGTTCTCATTTCCTTTTCCAGGGGATCTTGACACAGGGATCAAACCCGCGTCTCCGCAGGAGGATTCTTTACCACTGAACCACCAGGGAATACGTCTAGGAGACGTAATTGCAAAAGATTAATGAGACATAGGGTGTGCCCAGATGAGGCTAAGGAGTAAAGCAGAGGCAATGGTATCAGAGGAGGGGCATCTTGTAACCATGGCCCATTTAATGTGGGCTCAATAAATGTTCATTTGAGTAAAAGAATGACTCTATGCACCATTTCCAGGAAAAACTCATCCATTTCAGGAAAAAGTTCTTCATTGGTTGAGAAGAATCTTCTTGTATTCGAGATTCTCTACCTACCCTGAGCAAAAATGCAGTATACAAATATTTAACAACAGCTGTTTATGAAAGTGCTGTTTGTAATAGTAAGCTCTACAAACACTATACCAAACAGTAAATAATAAATAATAGTTGCATCTATTTCATGTGGGGCTTACCACGTCTTCTCAGTGGTAAAGAATCCGCCTGCCAATGCAGGAGACCCAGGAGACGTGGGTTTCATCCCTGGGTTGGGAAGATCCCCTGGAGGAGGAAACGGCAACCCAATCCAGTATTCTTGCTGGGCTAATCCCATGGACAGGGGAGCCTGGCAGTCTACAATCCATGGGGTCACAAGGAGTTGGACATGCCTGAGCATGCATGCAACTATTTCATATAACCATTATAAATGGTATATAGGACAGAGTATTTGTCAGAATGCAAAGTGGCTTATGATATATAAATGGAAAAAATTACAAAAAGTAGGTATGATTTGATAACTCAGAGTGTTTTCTGTCCTCTGTTATTTTCATGTTTTCTGGAACGAACATGTTTAATTCTTCAAGTAAGAAAAAGGACTTTATAAAAAGATGAGAAATCGTCTTCCTAAAAATCTCATAGAAGCACAAAAAGGAATCTACAACAAAAACGTATATGAATAATTCCTGCCAACAAGCTCTCATACTTACAGTGGGCTCTATGTTGAGTTCTTTTCTCTCTCTGTCTCCTTGGTCAAAAATTCAGTGGCAACAAGTTCTGCTATCTGAAATCAATAACAGACTAAGTATGGGTAATTAAAGGCATATCACTCAGTAAAATAGCCTTTAAATGAAGATAATAAAACCCATCAAATCTGTGGCTTTTAACCACATCAGTAAAATTAGAATAAAGCAGTAACAGTAAATACTTTATTTTAATGTGTACCTAATCACAAAGGCTAGAGTCTGTAATCTATTAATCCAGAGAAAAGAGCAACATGTTATTTCAACCTCAGCAGCAGTGGGAAGGTTGGACACGACTGAGCGACTTCACTTTCACTTTTCACTTTTATGCACTGGAGAAGGAAATGGCAAGCCACTCCAGTATTCTTGCTTGGAGAATCCCAGGGACGGGGAGCCTGGTGGGCTGCCGTCTCTGGGGTCGCACAGAGTCCGACACGACTGAAGTGACTTAGCAGCAGCAGCAGCAGCATAGTGGGAAGAAAGCACTGTGTGCCCATCCGTATGCATAACCAGTGAGACATTAAGCACCAGTTATACCAGGCGCTGCGGGAAACACAGTATCAGGTAGATCCTTATACTGAGGCTGATTGACATGCCTCTTAGGTTTCTTTCAGTCTACCAATTCCTCCTCTTCTCCCTTTTTAAAAAATGTCCTTCTAATTTTGACTATTGTTGAATAAACTGTGTTGTTTATCCTATAGTTTCCTGTTGTCTGGATTTTGCTGATTGTGTTTCCATAATGAAATTTAATGTTTCTCTGTTCCTTGTATTTCCATACACCAGTAATGAGATCTAGACACTTGATTCAATTGAGGGTTTTTTTTTTTTTTTTTTTTGCTACAACTGTTTCTCAGGCTGTGCCATGTACTTCTGACAGTGGAATGCCTGGTCGCCTCTCTTTGTGATATTAACAGTCCTTCATGAGCTTTGCCTGGATCCATTAATTTAGAAGCTGCAAAAAGGTAATATACAAAGCCATCACTCTTTTTTTCTTTATAGCTGAAATAGAGTAAGTCCACCACATCAATTTTTAGTTACCCTGAAGTATAATTTATATAAATAAAGGAGAAATAACTTGATTTTCTCTATTATAATTACCATTAGAAAAAAATAATAACTCCGTTCTCAAGCATCCAACAAATATGACTAAGAAAGGTTTTATTATTTTTATTATTATTCTGAACTTTGGATTTAAACATTTTTAATGTATTTCAGTCCTTACTGACGCCCACATTATTCCATTTTGGCCAAATGAGTTGGCTTCTTTGCTCTTCGGACATAGCTTTATCAGTCTTTGATAGTTCTTGCTTTCTGCTATAACAAGATATTGTTTTTTTTTTTTTTTAACAAGATGTTCTTAGCTCATCTTGTACATTTCCTGTTTTGGAACGGGCAATCAGCCATTTCGTCATGGAGTCCTCATTCTTTTAAACTGAGGTATTTAGAAACTTCAGTCAGGGCACAAGGCTTGTTCATTTCTACCAGGGTGATCATTATTTTTAAGCCCTTTTAATGAATGGAGCTTACACAATGTAAGTTCATATAGTATTTCCTATTCAAATCAGGACTACAGGATTTCTGCAAAACCTTATCCACCTTGGATCTCTATCTTTCTACTCACACTGAAAATCCTACCTCTCAATATCAATATAATTTCTCATTTGCTTTTACCTACATCATCCACTATGGTGACTGAATATATATACAAAATTACCCCTAATGTGATTACTGAAAAACAGTTTTAATGGTTTGTTGTTGCTCTTAGTGTACATTCCTCTGAGTTACATGGTCAAGTAATGGTTTTAAATCTCTTGGAATAAAACTGTCCCCCTCAGTGTGGTTTTGCAACCAAAATCACACTGTTTCATTTTGCTTCCCAGGTTATGTGATTTTTTTAAAGTTCAACTTTATAAACACAATTTACATGGTTCCTAAATTAAATCTACAAAACAAGTACATGCAAGCAACTCTACCTTATATCTCTGTTCCCTCAACTTATTCCCTCCTTCCCCTGTGGGAAATCATTAACTTTTTTTTACAGTTAATCATGCTTTTTAAAAATATATGCAAATATAAGCATATACATTCATATTCCATCACCTTCTCATATAAATGGTAGCATATCATACTCATTTTCTCTTCCTTGCTTTTTCTTTTTCACTTATATCTTTGTAATCACCCCAGAGTAGTATATAGAAAGTGCTCCTTTCTTTTCACTGTTGCAGAGACTTCACCATATAAATAAATGCTACAGTTCACTTACTACCATATTAAAGAACACGGGCTATTTCTTGTCTTTGCTATTACTGACAGCACTAAAATGAATAGCCTATGTAAATGTATTTTTATATTCTTGCCAGTGTATCTTTGAGCTAAGATTCCTAGAAGTAATAGTAAATGAGTATGTGTAAGCACATACTTCCAAACAGAATATTTTGCATTTCTTGTTTTCCCACAGCTTCCCAAACAGAGTATGCTGTAAAATCTTTAAATGTTTGCCAATCAGACAGTTGAGAAATGGTGTCTTAGTGTGTTGTTGTTTTTTTTTCCCAATGAATTGCATAGATCACGGGTCTGCAGTCACAAATGCATGTGACTAGGTTAACACACATCCCACCCAAGAAACAGTGTCTCTATCACCCAGCAGTTGCCCTCAGGCCCTTCTCTGTGAGTCACGGAACCTGCTTTGCTTCCTCCCCACTCAGCCACTGTCCTCATTTCCTTCATCACTGGTTAGTTTTGCCTTTTCTGGAACGTGATATAAAGGACATCACAGTATGTGTTCTTTTGCGTCCGGCTTCTTTCACTCAATATATACCGTTGGAGAGGCTTGTCCATGTCGTTGCCTGCATCAGCGTCAGCTTCTCGCTGCTGCTGAGCAGAGTGGCACTGTGTGACGTAGTGTTCTGCAATACACTTATCCGCTCTCCTGCTGACGGACATTTGGATGTTTCGTTTCTGACTATGAGGAATAATGCTGTTATGAGATTCTGGACAAGTCCTTTTGTGTCAGTACAGTTTTAATTTGCTTCTTTCCTTGTGATTGAGGTTCTGAGGTCTTTTAAATGAGTTAAGAGCCATTCGCATTTCTTTCTCTATCAACTTTTGTTCAAATCTTGGCCCATTTTTCAGTAGGATTGTTAGCTGAATTCTTTATGTTTAAGAAGTTCTTTGATATTATGGATATTAGCTATCAGATAAAAGTTGCAAATATTTTTACCTGTTCCTCATTGTTTGGAGGAGGCAATGGCACCCCACTCCAGTACTCTTGCCTGGAAAATCCCATGGACGGAGGAGCCTGGTAGGCTGCAGTCCATGGGGTTGCTAAGAGGCAGACATGACTGAGTGACTTCACTTTCACTTTTCCTTTCATGCATTGGAGAAGGAAATGGCAACTCACTCCAGTGTTCCTGCCTGGAGAATCCCAGGGACAGGGGAGTTTGGTGGGCTGCCATCTCTGGGGTCGCACAGAGTCGGACACAACTGAAGTGACTTAGCAGCAGCAGCAGCAGCAGCAGCATTGTCTGTTTTTGCTTATTGTGTCTTTGTCATGCAAAAACGTTTTCTTAATTTTTTATTTTCATGTAATCAAATTTGTCAGTCTTTATTGTTTCTGCATGTGGAGCCGTAATGAGGAAAGTTTTCTCACTCCTCAGTTATGAAAGAATCCACACACATTTTTACTTAGTACTTGTATGGTTTAATTCTCTACACTGAGCTCTGTGCCCCATTTGGAATTTAAGTATGCAGAACAGATCCAGTTTCATCTTTTGCCATCTGGCTTTGGAAGATGGGAAAACCATCCTAACATTGTTTAGTAAAGTCTGTCTTTCCCCCAGTTATTTGAAATGCTATCTATGTAAATGTTCTATGCAATTCTCAGTGTTCTATTGTGTTCCATGGGTCTGATACCAATTCCAAACTGTTTTCATTATAGAGGCTTTATAGTGCTGCTTTTTATCTGGACCCCAGTTTCACTGCTGTATGTTTTCAGAGTTTGATTCAAAAGAAAGAGAAAGAAAGAAATTCTTTCCTCTTCCATTCTCTTTCCTGTTTTGAAATGGGCATGTAGTGTTATTTATTACGGAGCAGGAAGGTCTGTAGAGACATTTCTTGTGTGCTTATGACATGTCAGCTCTGGCACTTGCAGAGCGCATTCCTGATCTTGTCTTGTCAGCACACGGTTCAGAAGATGAGCCTGTCATTCCTGGGCTCTATGACTATGTATCCCATAGTCGTGACCAACAGCAACTGTCAGTAATCTCAGGTAGTACATTTAGGATTGAAAATGCAGTCTCAGAAAACAAACACAATATACACATCATCACATGTATACCCCCCACCCCCCTTATATTTAGCCTAGGGCCTTTTATGCCTCAGCACAGTGTTACGGCAGTGACTTATTTAGAGAGACGATATATTTCTAACCACCTGACCCCAGGCTCTAATCAGCACCTTCTGCATATCTTATATCAACATGTCCTATATTCATGAACACCAGAAACGTTTAAGTTCTACTTGTTAATGCCTATTTAGAGTTGAAGTACAGCCTAACAGGCTAACCTAAGCAAACGGAGTTTGTGTCTTCTAATTATTGAGACTACTAAAGGGATGTGCTTAAAAAAAAACTGAGCTAGAAACAGTACTGGAATTAAACTTTATCAACAGCTAGGTTTTTGCTGTGTTAATAATTATTAAGTCATAACAAGTGTTCTAAAATAGAAAAGTGTTTATGTCCAATTGTCTGCTTTTAATACTACTTAAAATTTAGATAAAAAGTTTCCCAAATACTTTAAAAGCTACATTTAAGAGTAAGGTTTTTCATACTTTTAAAAATTCTTTATTTATTTTAATTGGAGGCTAATTACTTTACAGTATTGTAGTGGTTTTGCCATACATTGACATGAATCTGCCATGGGTGTACACGTGTTCCCCATCCTGAAGCCCCCTCCCACCTCCCTCCCCATCCCATCCCTCTGGGTCATCCCAGTGCACCAGCCCTGAGCACCCTGTCTCAGGCATCGAACCTGGGCTGGTGATCTGTTTCACATGTGACAATATACATGTTTCAGTGCTATTCTCTCAAATCATCACATACTTTGACTTTTTAATTACTACTTTTTCATTATTAAACAACATACCCGTTGTTGAATAGGCCAGGGTTTTGTAATTGCAGAAAGATCACAAGCTGTCATCAGCATCGCTCTGTTAAGGAAAAAGAGGTCCAATACTCCTGTTTACCTTTATGTGACTATAAACCCTAGTAAATAGTTAGTTACTGATAAAAAGTTAAATTAAAACCCCATAAACTACAGAGATGGCAGTTTACAAAGACTAAAGAAACAGAAATAGAATTTATAGAGAAGCAGAACTGATACAATGGTGTCAGCATCAGTTGTTTTGGTTACCCAGTGAACCACTGGAATTTGCCCTCAAACTGCCTTGTTGTATCTCCAGATTAACAGGAGAGAAATTACTAACCTCTGAGCAAAAACTTGCCTGCTATTATTATTTTTTTTTACTTTGGCCTTCCATTCTCAGTGACAGTATGGTGAAAACACATTGATTACTAATAATTATCTGTGAAACATCATCAGCTATCCTATTGATAAAACCCCCATGACAGCAAGAACCGTGATGGGTCATCCTAGTTCACTCAGCACATGTCGTGGCTCCTATGTGAAAAGTCTTTAAATTATTGAACAGTACCTGCTGGCGAGAAGAGGGAAATGAAAGGATATGGCGCTCTTTACTCCTTCTCTTGTTAGAGAAGTTGAAGCTGGAGAGAAGAGGGAAATGAAAGGATACGGCGCTCTTTACTCCTGCTCTTGTTAGAGAAGCTGAAAATCATGTTGGGCTCTGGAGGCTGTGACAAGGTGCTCTAGACCTCAGTGCTGTGACTACTGTATGAAAATGGTTTCTCTCTGGTGTAGTGTTTTTCCATGTCAGGGCTAAATACCTGCCATTGAATTCTTTCAATCTGTTTGAGGACATAGGCAAAAAGGTCATCACTGTCACATATAGAAACATTCAAGGTAAAGGACTGCGTCACTTGTACCTCTAGGGACAATCTAAATAAAAGTGCATCTTCCCCTAACCATATTAGGCCACAAAGAAAAGGGTTTTTGGCCTCAGACTGTCTTATACCAACTCTTACCTCAGGTAATGAGTACACCAGAGAAATGTTTAATCATGAAGGATTTTGATGATGCTTGCCAGTGCAAACTATCTCCCCCAGAGAAGACCATGCAGTGTCTGGATAAGCTTAAGTACAATCTGGACAGTAGGGAGTGGAAGAGGCAACCTGACTGCTAGGTGTGCTGAGTGCTTCTCTGCAAGAGGTCAGAGGTTAGGAGAGTATAGCAGCGAAAATGGAGGCACAGACTTGAAACTGAGATTAGATTCCATGTTTGTTATTGGGAAAAGCTGGTCACAGATTGCAGTAGTGTGTGTATACTTTTCTAAGGCACTGCTCTAAAAACATGTTGAGTCTCTTACATGAAGCATGATTTTGTATGAAGACAGCTGGACCTTTGTATGTTTGTTTGCATGTGAAGTGACACCTATCTATCTAAAGAGATGTTAGTTATAAAATTGTAATAGAGCACTATCCTCAGTCTTATTACTACTTCTGTCTTTATTATTCACACTTAGTTCTTTTTTATTGGTCTAGTTCTTGTCATGGAAAAGGCAGTGATAGCAATAGCAAAGGATGGGAGGGAGGGACAGGGAAAACAGGTGAGAAAAACAGAACCCTGAAGCTCTGACTCTACAACTAACACCAAAAAAGATGTCCTTTTCATCATGCTGCTGCTGCTGCTGCTAAGTCACTTCAGTCATGTCCAACTCTGTGTGACCCCAGAGACAGCAGCCCACCAGGCTCCCCTGTCCCTCGGATTCTCCAGGCAAGAACACTGGAGTGGGTTGCCATTTCCTTCTCCACCTTTTCATCATAGGGGACTGGAAAGTAAAAGTAGGAAGTCGGGATATCTGGAGTAACAGGCAAGTTTGGCATTAGAGTACAAAATGAGGCAGGGCAAAGGCTAACAGAGTTTTCCCAAGAGAATGTACTGGTCATAGCAAACACCTTCTTTCAGCAACATGAGAACAACTGTACACATGGACATCACCAGATGGTCAATAACAAAATCAGATTGATTATATTCTTTGCAGCCCAAGATGAAGAAGCGCTATATAGTCAGCAAAAACAAGACCAGGAACTGACTGTGGCTCAGATCATGAACTCCTTATTGCAAAATTCAGATTTAAATAGAAGAAAGTACGGAAAGCCATTAGACCATTCACGTATGACCTAAATCAAATCCCTCACCATTCATTATATAGCGGAGGTAACAAATAGACTCAAGGGATTAGATCTGATAGAGTGCCTGAAGAACTATAGATGGAGGTTCGTAATATTGTACAGGAGGCAGTGATGCAAACCATCCCCAAGAAAAAGAAACGCAAAAGGTAAAATGGTCTGAGGAGGCCTTACAAATAGCTGAGAGAAGAAAAGAAGCAAAAGGCAAAGGAGAAAAGGAAAGACATACCCATTTGAATGCAGAGTTCCAAAGAATAGCAAGGAGAGATAAGAAAGCTTTCCTCAGTGATGAATGCAAAGAAATAGAGGAAAACAACAGAATTCAAAAGATTGGAGATCTCTTCAAGAAAATTAGAGATACCAAGGGAACATTTCATGCAAAGATGGGCTCGATAAAGGACAGAAATGGTATGGACCTAACAGAGGCAGAAGATATTAAGAAGAGGTGGCAAGAATACACAGAAGAACTGTACAAAAGGATCTTAATGACCTAGATAACCACAACAGTGTGATCGTTCACCCGGAGACAGACATCCTGGGGTGTGAAGTCAGGGGAGCCTTAGGAAGCATCACTATGGACAAAGCTAGTGGAGGAGATGGAATTCCAGTTGAGCTGTTTCAACTCCTAAAAGATGATGCTGTGAAAGTGCTGCACTCAATATGCCAGCACATTTGGAAAACTCAGCAGTGGCCACAGGACTGGAAAAGGTCAGTTTTCATTCCAATCCCAAAGAAAGGCAATGCAAAAGACTGCTCAAACTACAGCACAATTGCACTCATCTCACATGCTAGTAAAATAATGCCCCAAATTCTCCAAGCCAGGCTTCAGCAATACGTGAATCGTGAACTTCCTGATGTTCAAGCTAGTTTTAGAAAAGGCAGAGGAACCAGAGATCAAATTGCCAACATCTGCTGGATCATAGAAAAAGCAAGAGAATTCCAGAAAAACAACTATTTCTGCTTCATTGACTACTAAGGCATTCTGCTAAAGCCTTTGACTGTGTGATCACAACAAAGTGTGGAAAATTCTTCAGGAGATGGGAATACCAGACCACCTACCTGCAGGTCCAGAAGCAACAGTTAAAAGGGACATGGAACAACAGACTGGTTCCAAAGTTGGAAGGCTGTATATTGTAACCCTACTTATTTAACTTATATGCAGAGTATATCATGCGAAATGCTGGGCTGGATAAAGCACAAGCTGGAACCAAGATTTCTGGGAGAAATATCAATAACCTCAGATATGCAGATGACACCACCCTTATGGCAGAAAGCAAAGAGGAACTAAAGAGCCTCTTGATGAAGATTGAAAGAAGAGAGTGAAAAACTGGCTTAAAACTCAACATTCAAAAAATGAAGATCATGGCATCCAGTCCTGTCACTTAATGGCAAATAGATGGGGAAACAATGCAAATAGTGAAAGGCTTTATTTTCCTGGGCTCCAAAATCACTGCAGATGGTGACTGCAGCCATGAAATTAAAAGACTTTTGCTCCTTGGAAAAAAAAGCTATGACAAACCTACATAGCATATTAAAAAGCAGAGATATTACTTTGCCAGCAAAAGTCCATTTAGTCAAAGCTATGTGTTTTTTTTTTTCCAGTAGTGTATGGATGTGAGAGTTGGACTATAAAGAAAGCTTGAGCACTGAAGAATTGATGTTTTTGAACTGTGGAGCTGGAGAAGACTCTTGAGAGTCCCTTGGACTGCAAGGAGATCCAACCAGTCCATCCTAAAGGTGATCAGTCTTGGGTATTCATTGAAAGACTGATGTTGAAGCTGAAGCTACAGTACTTTGGCCACCTGATGTGGACAACTGACTCACTGGAAAAGACCCTGATGCTGGGAACGATTGAAGGCAGGAGGAGGGGATGGCAGAGCATGAGATGGTTGGATGGCATCACTGACTCGATGGACATGAGTCTGTGGAGTTGGTAATGGACAGGGAGGCCTGGCGTGCAGTCCACGGGATCACTAAGAGTCAGACACAACTGAGCAGCCAACTGAACTGAAGGTCTGACTGCTGCTCTGCTATCACGTAAGAGAAGTAAACACTTCACAGTCGTGTTCTTGCTCCAACAATCTTCAGGATGCTATTTTCAGGTCTTCCAGACAAAAGAACTGTGAGTGTGAACAAGGGAACCCTACAGCCTTGTATGACACTCTACCACATTTAAACGTCCTTCTAGGACAAAAAGAGTAATTTATTCTTTTGAATTTGCAAATGCATTTATTTTCAAGTAAATACTTATATTTAGCCCTTTGTATAACATCTGTAAGAATTCTGACAGCCTCTAAGATCATCACATTGTAACAAATAATTGCAATAAAATTAACTGGATAGCAAAACCAGCTTTAAGGATAGTAATCCTACTTACAAAAACAACTCCTTTTGATGAGGATCTTCCAAATTGAACTGATTTTTTCTTATAAGTTCAAAAAATTCTCCTCGCTCTCCTTTAAAATAAAGAAAAATATTTGGTAGTTATGATGAGTCCCCTAAGTT
Source organism: Nanger dama (assembly GCA_917880005.1). Lineage (NCBI taxonomy): Eukaryota > Metazoa > Chordata > Mammalia > Artiodactyla > Bovidae > Nanger > Nanger dama. Next base: position 101,743,950 of record CAKJTW010000001.1, read on the forward strand.
CTTATCCTTTTGGTCAACAAAGGCTCATCAAGTAAAATTTCAGGGAAAAGAATCTCTAATGGTTGTTCTCATTTAAGAATCTTATATTGTTACATATATTCTTATATATCAGAATATATAATCCAATATAAGAATCATATAAAAATCTTGAATACCTTACTTTTCTCTCTTCTACCACATTCTTTGGCTGAAATATTAAATCTTAACTCACTTTTAGCTAAGGTCATAAGTACTGGAAATTTCAATTCTTGAATATGACTTAAGAAAATGAAACAATGTGAGTTAAAAATCTGACGCTGAGAATGATTTAAGAAATTTTGCATATGGCAATTTAATTTCATACATCTCATTCACATAATTTTTACTCTATACCAAAATATATGTCAGTATAAAGCTGTGAAGTTCTTTGAAGCAAAGAAAGACCAGTATAAACTGACGTTTGCTCACTGTATAGTGAACACCTCCGTGTGCTCAACATTGATAAGCATCTTGGAAAACTCCAAGACAGGAGTTCTTTTATAACATTTAAACTAGTCAAAGTCATGGGACACTCATAAGAAAAACTTGCATAACAAAACTGCCTGTCTGTGACTGAATACCAAGATGAAAAGAGGTTTCAGAAGGATCCAGAGAGGCGACCCATGTGGCTTGAAAAGGTCAGGAAGTCTGTGGTTTCAGGTACTTTTCAAATTATTGGTAACTTGACAGTCTTTATCCTGTAGTCATTTTGAGCTGAAATTTACAATATATATATATTTTTCACCCTAATTAACTTTAAAGTGCTCCAAAGTCCAAGGAAACAGACTCTTTTAGACATAGCTACTTTTAGATGTGCAGCAGTGGCTATCTGGCATGAGGTTGTGTGTGTCTGTTGTTTGTTTTTAGTTCTCAAGAGTGGCTAAAACCACAGTGTGCATCTGTGTACAGCTGGGGAAATCCCGTGGGCATGACTGCCCCTCTGCCTTCTCCCCCACACATGCAGCAGAGAGCTTGGTCTCTGTGTGGGAAACAAACGGCTGCCCAAACCCAGCAACATCATTCCTTTCTTTTAGAAAGTAAGTTCAGTTATGCAAACACACACCTACATCACGGATACACTCTAACACATACTTTGATTCTTAAGTCGTTAACTTCATTAATTATAAGGTTCTACATTAATACTCTTCTGCCAAAATCCAATAAAAAGAAACACGATTTACTTGTTTGGCACTCAGCTCCTTTTCCTGCCCACATGGGCTTGGATAACAGTTTACGGGACTGTGAAATGGTCAGAAGTTGGGGGAGTGAGGGACAGAAGGAAAAGCAGGTGCCCTTTATAGAGGGCATTATTATATTCTTTAGATTGGCCAGCCAAGCTCAGAATGACCTTGAGACGGTTATCTGCTTTGTGCAGAGCTTCAAAGACAAACGTCAGAAATAATTCTGTATTCTGTCATTTCTAGCATTAAGTAGACTTTTCTGGCTTCCTTGTTTAACAAACTGCTCTATAGTTTGAAGCTTTGCCAGGACATTGGTTCTTATAATCTAAAAATATCCCAATGGCGATTTTTAAAGTTGGAAACTGTGCAAACACATCCAAAATCTATTTATCAAGATATTTCTTAAAACTTACTTTATGTACAGTGCTAGGTCTGTAGCTAAAATAGCTTGCTTGATTATCTTCAGCGTGGTCTTATATTCTTCAATGGAGAGGCCACTGAGAATCTGATTGCCCTTTATAAAAAAGAAAGCCATCATAAGCCCTCCACTTGGAGATGCTGCTGCTAAGAACAAAATCTGAAAATACAGTTACATCTCTTACACACATTCTGAACTCAGGAAGACAGAGGACACCTACTTACATAAGTCAGTACCATGAAGTAATGTTTCCCCTTGATGCGCCCACCCCACAACCTTGTCATTTGAGGAAAAAACAGCTTCATGATGGTTCATTGACCAAAGTAAGCATGTTTTTCCAACTCTTGTACTTCTTGGCTTTAGTCCAGGTCCAAAAGTTAATGACTATATACCTTTTTCCTTTGGGCAAGTTAACTGCTAAATCTGACAGCAAGTAAAACTTTGAAAAATCAAAATCCATATTAATAGATATGAAGAACTATAAATGATTATTTTAAAAATCATTTCTCTGGCTTCTATAACAAATCCAATAACATTTCTGGCGCAGGTTTATATTTTTTTAACTTCTTATTGAGAATAGTGTTTATTCTTAGGAACACGTGTGGTATAGATGAGTAGCGGGCATGAGCAATGCGTGCTTCCTCAAGAAAGGAAGAGTTTGAAACATCTATAAGCAGAATCTCAAAGATGGCTAATCCATGTGTGAATTATCTTAAGTGTCTGCTATATAACCATTTTTAAAATTTCTTTCCTGTAATTTAAAGCACAGTGACTCACTGATCTTGAACTAAGTAAAATATACTTTGGCTACTCAGACTATACTCAAAACAACATCTGTAAATTGAGTCAGATGTGCTTCCTAAACCTCAGCGCTGAGGGAGAAAACCCAGAAGCTTAGAAATAGGATGTGGAGGCAAAGGATTTACTCTGAAAAGAGAAAACTGCTGAGCTGGGGTCAGACATTGGTTAGAGGATAACTAGTTGCCAAATTGTGATATACGTCTAATTAATAATCTATGATTATACAAGAAATACCAGTTTTAAATATAAATCACTTTAGATTCTGGACAAAACAGTACTGTTCAGAAGATGCTTCTGATACTTTTATTTAAGATAAGACTGTGTTAAATGAAAAGGTAGAAATGTCTTTTGGTATTATATTTTAATTTTCCCTTCCACGAGCAAAAGCTATAAATTCTTATGTATTGGTGCTTACAAAGACAGAATGTAGAGATGGGTGTTATAATATGAGGCCAGCCATAGATACAGCAAGATTCCTTTTATGTTATAATATATTACATAGTAAGTTGTGTCATCTGATAAGAGAGCAGTGTGATAGGAATACTGTACAATATGCTTTTAAAAAAAAAAGTTAAGCATATTTTCTTCAAAACTAAAACAGGATATTAAAAATGAAGTTTGAGCTGAAGGGCAAAGACAGCAAACTCCAATGAAGGTACAGATGTTTCTGCTATAATTCAACAGACATTCCTGACAAGTCTCAGTTCAGAAAAACCACACACTAAAAAAATAACACGGTGTATGGGAAAAACAGTACTGGGGGAGACCACTCAAAGGCTATGCAACTTTTAAACCAGAGCACAGAACAAACCAAGAGTTAGGGCATCTGAAGGTGACTTGGACAGGCCAGGCTCACAAGTCTGACAGCTGCCTCTGAGGACATTAACGCAGCACAGAAACAGCGGAGTGGAAATGCTGGTTTATGGAGGCCCGGGGCCGTGCAGATAGAACTGGACCGCGGAGACAGTGGGGCTCTATGACGGGAGGCACTGGAGGACGCACAGCCCCCTCCCACGGCCCGGCGCAGTCCAGGGCGAGGGCGTGCCTCTCGGGCCAAGTGCCCACTTCCAGTACTCCTATAACAACGGAAAGGGCTGCACGGGCAGGAGCCAAGCACAGCGTTTCTTCCTTTCTTGCTGGAGGCTGAAATTCAGCTCCCATAATTCTGACACCTAACCCAAGAGAACTTGTGCACGAAACAGTACAATTTGTACATTTTAGCGACATCATCCCCCTACCTCCCACTCACACACTAATTCTTGTTAAAAGTCACATCTGTAGCAGACAGTCTGTACTAGAGCATGTGCAGAATTTACAAGGAGGTGCCAGAACTGGCCACATAACTCTCAGCCCTTCACCCACACTGAGAGGCAGGACTGCATTCCTCCTCCCTCAAGTAAGAGAGAGCAGCCTGCAGTCACTGTGTGTCTCCTGGAGTTGGGTGGCTGGGTTCGGACTACAGTGCACGCGTGTCTGATTCCCGTCTGGAAAATTGAAAAGGCAAGACCCAGGCTGGCCAGACCCTCTGATTGAGCAGGAGGGAGAGGTTGCTTCCATTCAGGATGGCCTGCCTCTTCTGAGTTTTGGACGCATTAGGTCCCTTTAAGTCTTGTCCTTTTCAAGAGGACCACAAGGAGGGCCAAGGAACCTCAGCAGAAAGGAGATGAAAGTCACTCCTCAGAGTTCCAGGAGCTGAGGAGGAAGTCATCAGGCGATACACTGGAGAGAGGTGACCACGCGTATTAAGGGGGACGTCAGTGGAAAAGCCCACAGTTAGGGTGCATGGCCACGATCATGACTTACTCGTAAGGAAAGAACCTGTTTTAGACACCTATGAGGCCCAGAGAGGGGGACAGGCGTAAGAGCACCAGTCTGCTGAGTATTCTGGGCCCTCTTCTTTCCTGTTCTCCAGGACGTGGCGACTTTAAGGAAGGAGTCAAAAGAAGCCTAAGGAGGGATAAAAGAGGCCAACCGGAGCTGGAAAAGAGGACTTGATGCTTTAAATCAGGTCCAGAATCTGTACTATCCCACAGGACTGGACGTTCTGGTTTCTAACTTGAAAACTATGCTGTATTTTGTGATGTAAAGCAGTAACTAGAAAGCTTTTACTTTAAAAAGAGTCGCCACAAAAGTCATAAGCCTCTTAAGTTTTCTAGGTCTCAGGGAAGAACGAACCCAGTGGACAAATGGAAAGAGATGGAGAGAAAATGGCTTTAAAATTATGTACCACGCATTGTGTTTTTTTCAACATAAGAGTCTACAACTTTCATTTTTTTATTATTATAAAGGTAATATGTGCATACAATGGATAATGAAAGTAATGAACAAACCGAATCAGAAAATAAAAATGCTAGTAATTTAAATAGACAGAGACAGCCATTGTGAATATTTTGGTGTATATCATTTTAATATTTTCCTTAACATGAATATGACTGGCATAGCATATCACATGCTTTCTTACACTGATATTCATTTAGCCAGTACTGAATAACTTTATTCCTTTACAGAAATGTTTCTTAGTGGTCAGAAGTTTCAATAAAAGAGGAAAAGGTATTGCCTGTCATTTGAGAGCAGTATAAACCACATTGTTTGACAAAACAAAAACAGAACTAACAGAGAACCATAAAATACCAGTTTTGTTTGTTTCTAATTTGCAATAACCAAACTGAGGTAAGTAACCAGTTTTCCCTTATCAGGCAACATTAAGACAGTTTTGGTTTCTAGAGAAGTAAGGCTGTGAAGATCTCAAATGTTTTGGCTTTGCCTTTCTTACCCAAAAAGGAATAAAGCATGCTCGGGAATTTATGATGCTGGGAATAAATCCAAAACTAAAAATAAACTGAATTATAAACTCTCTTTTGAAAGTCCACAACCATAAATTAGGGACTTACAGGACTATTAAGGATCATCAGGCACTGATCAAAATGATGATGCTCCATGATTGAATGGCAGTAGAGCTGAGCAAGTGGGTGTTCACTTCTGAAACACAGTTGAAGAAAGAGGAAAAGAGTTTAAAATAGGACCAATTTCCCCAACATATCAGTTATCAATTTCTTCTTGTTATTGGTTAACTGAAAAAGAGGCTACTTCATAAAAATTAATCCAACAATTTTCTCTCCTTCTGCTGGAAAGAGTGAGGTCATCTCTTGGAAATACATGTCAAGAGTCAAACTGTTTTCAAATATCAATGTAACTGCTCCCCGTTCAAAGTACGAACAACTTCATTGGTTTTAATATTTATTAACATAATAATAGAAGGAATAAGAACAAAGGATTACTCTCTCTACACATGAAAAAACAAACTCTGAAACAGCTGTACCAACAATACTTTACAATTTCAAAAGTGCAATTACTTGAAAACCTGAAATGCCAATTTCCATATAAGTCTTTGTTCTGAAATAAGGCTGAAGGTCAGCGTCTCTGTGCACGTGCATGTCAGAGCTGTGGGTGAGGAGAAGCAAGGGAAAGGGGGACAGTGGGTGCACGTCTGCCCCACCAGAGGCAGGAAGGAGACAGCTAAGTTGGACAAAGCCCCCTGTGGGTGCCGCCTGCTGCAGTGCAGTCTCTGTGCTAAACTTGGGGAAAACGGTAGAGACCATCTGGCCAAGTAAAGTGGTGTGTGCGTGCTAAGTCACTTCAGTCGTGTCTGACTCTTTGTGACCCCATGGACTGTAGCCCGCCAGGGTCCTCTGTCCGTGGGCTTCTCCAGGCAAGAGCACTGGAGTGGGTTGCCATTGCCATTTCCTTTCCTTCCCAAAGATTCCTTCGGGATCTTCCCGACCCAGGGATCAAACCAGCATGTCTTACATCTCCTGCACTGGCAGGCGGGTTCTTTACCACTCGCGCCACCTGGGAAGCCCATGTTAAGTAAAGGGGTGAGGAGGGCATAGTACAGTCAGTTCGTTATGTGTAATAGTCACAAATCAAGTTCTGAAGCATCATAAGCAGAGTCCTCCATCTCCTAGTTCTCAAGACCCTTCACGTGGGAATATAAAGCACCATTTCCACTATCTGTTCTTTCAAAACAACAGAAAAGTTAAAGTTCCTGAAAGTCTGTTTAAATTTAGAGGACAGGGTTTATAAACTGTAAAGCATCATTCAAGTCTTAGAAAATACAACTGACTGGTCATTCCTTTATGCTACTGTATGAATCATTATTTTACTTTGTATTTCATTTGCTGAATAGAGACGCTACCCAAGCCTGAAGAAAGGTGACCCAGGACAAAATGAGCTAAGAGTGAGAGCAGCTTAAGGGAAAACAAAAACAGTTAACTGGAAATAGAGGTAAGAGAACGGGGAATCTCATCTCCTCCTCATACCACCACCAACGCTGCTGACTCCCAGGCTGCCACGTCGCGTCGCTGTTGTGACCTTGCGCCCAAAGTAACTCCGGCCTTGTCTTCTGTGCTCCTTTCATATCTATACGTTGTACCATGAGTCAGATCCTGTGCTGATCACTGGGCAATGGGAGGACAATGGGATAAACTAAAACAAGCAGATCTGTAAGGAAAATTCGCTGGAACCATTCTGGAGATGCACGGAGACTACTGGGCTTTAGTTAGGAGCCTAGTGGGGAACTGTTCTAGTAGCCAGGTAAGAGAGAGTCTGGATTAGAGTGGATCTGGTAGAGCTGGGATTCTACTGGGCTTGGTAGAATCCCAAATAGAGAGTTGTTGAAGGAGGTAGACTAGTCAGGAGCCAGCAGTGAGTCCCGGTGTTAGGAGCTGGTGGTGATGAGAGAGATGAAGGGGGAAAGCAGAGAGGCTAAGTTCGTGCTTTGCCATTTGCTGACACAGGGAAACAGGAAGAAGACGATGGGGGTGAAGGAGCGAAGCTGACTAGATGAGCGCTCGATGTATTGATTTTAAGGAGGCTGTAGTCCAACCACGTGGGTATAAACGTCTGGACTGGAGAGACTCGGGTCACATCGGCATGCTTGGAAATCTGAGCCGTGCGAGCAGTCTCCAGGGAGATGGCCTGGGCTTACAGAGGGCCCAGCATAAACAGACCCGTGGTCCCCGCCACATCCTGCCTGGACTCTGCGGTCTCTGCTGGGGCAACAGTGTTCTCTCTTCCCTCGGACCAGACCCGCTAGTGCCACTGGTGTTTACACTTCCGGAAAGCTACTGCGGCCTTCCTCATGCCCTTCACCCAGGAAAGGAAAAGCTTCTAGATACCTGTTATTTTCATTTATGTAAGAAATAAGAAACTTCAGCACCTCCAGTATCAGCACCTGTTTTACTCTGCTGGTTGTAAGTCTGTTACCTGTGAGACTGTACTCCTTTCCAGTTCGGTAGATTCCTTTTCCCCAGTGATAACAAGTACTCTCTGCTGTAACGTGTCCAGCCCTGTGCTAAGAAGCTGGTTTAGTTCTGGCGTTCCTCTGTTACTCTCATATAGGACGCTTCAGCTCACCAGGTCACATCCTCAGGCCCCCACACTGCCGCCGCTGTCCTGCGTCCAGCGCCAGACCTGCTGTGACACACGGCAAACGCCCCATCTCTGCCCACAGGAGCACTCTGCACTCGGGCCGCTCAGCCCGGAGCGGGAGGAGGGAGGGCCTGCGGAGGTCAGCTGTGACCGCGGACACGCGCGGGTGGAGAGCCGCCCCTCCCCGTTCTTCTCCGTCCGTTTGCAGACTGCTCTGCGTCTCCTGTCCTGGACCGCTCACGGGCTCCTGGCGGCACTGACCACCATGTGCCTTGTGCTGTGTGCGCAGACATCTGGCTCCCTCGTCCTCCTCCTGGCCTCCCCTCCTCTCCGTTTCCCCACCCCCAGGCCTGCATTTCCGCCCCCTGGGGTCACATGCACCCCTAAGGTGTATGCACCCGGCTTCTGTCCCAGGCTCTGCTCCAGGGCGATGTCACAACAGCATTTTAGCATTTGCTTTTTTTAGACAAGCTAAAGTTCACAGAGATCATCGAACTTGTTCAAGGTCAACACAAATGGCAGAGCCGGGTTCACACACATCCTCTTCACCGGGTGACTCTGGCTCGTGACCTACAGCACTCTGTACACACAGCATCTCCTCACCGACCTACCAGCCAAACTAGAATCACAACAAGGCAGCTACAAGGAAACGTGTTTAAAATTTAAATGCATATTGCGTTTCTACACTGTGCAGAAAGGACTGTTTCACATTAGAGAAGATTCTTGGCTTGTGAGATAAACAAAGGCAAATTTACTTACATTTTACGTGTTCACTCACATGGTTTACCTTTACTTACGTTCTAAAACTCTGGATTTATGAATCAATGACAGGGTGACAAATGTCCCCAATTCTGTCTTTACAAAGATATTCATGGAAACCAGTGTATCCTCCGTCCTGTCACTTTCTCACTCTGAAACACGAGGCTACATCGCCTCCTTCTTCGAGGTCATGTGACAAGGACACTTTAAACCACGCTGGCTGTAGGACTGTTCCCCAGCGCTGTTAGTGAGCAGTCATGGGTGAGCACACCCTCCCTGCCTCTCCTCCCGTTCTGCTGTTGCTGCTCCATCTCTGAGCGGCGTAAGGTCACTGGTGCGGAAATCAGACCAGCGCCTTAGACATCAGGAGAAAATGAAAGTGCTGGGAGAAAACACAGCCGTCCCAGCACAGTGTTCCTTTCCACTGGCTCTAACAGCCATCCTTTAATCTGGCTTCTCATCCATATATATTGCTCTGGGCGCAAATCTCTTAGCTACTCTTTATAACCCATGCCAACCCATTTACTTCTCAACTTCACAATTTCTCTCCAAAGCATCGTGATCACCTGTCAGTCAGGGCTTATTTTATGTTCCCGTTCTCTGTGATCACAGATACTCAAGTTGATGAACCATTTCGCCCTGTGACTCCAGTTCTTTGACCTCCTTGACTCTGCTGATTATCTTTTTTTCACAATAGGAGACTCCCTTCTTTGTTCCACAGCATCGAGCTGCTACCAGGCATTCTCTCTGCTAGTCCCTGTCCCCTCTCTGGGACAGAGCAAGATCTTGAGCCCTTGTCTGTCATTAACAGCACAGGCCTGTGAAAATAGCTAAAACTTGCTGAACGGATAATCTGTGCCAAGTACTGTTCCAAGCACTTTGCTTCTGTTTATACTTCTTAATGCTTGTAGGAAACCCTGTGAGACAGGTATTCTTCTGTCATTATTCTACTACACAGAGAAGGAGACACAGGAAGTTTAAATGACTTGGCTCAAAGACAGACAGTGAGAGGAGTCCTGATTTGGATGTGCACTCAGGGCGGTCTAAGGACTAACTGAACTCACGTATATAAAGTGCTAGAAAGAGTTCCAAATGCCACAAGGCTAAAAGCTATGACTGTGTTGAGGCTTAACTTCCATTATTGTTATTACTATTATTATTAGCTACTGACATTAAGACTAACTGAACTTGCACATTCTTCATATCCAGACCTCCAGTCTCTCAGGCTCTCCAGCGTTACCAAGGATGACCTCATTCCTGGCTCAAGTACACTCTACTCAGTTCTCAGTTTGAACTGCACGGACTATGGTTCCTGTGTGGCCGCTGCTGCCCTCTGAAGTCTCTGAGATGCTGCTGACCCTCTGTGACCACCGGCCCATTCATGACCCAGCTCCCTGTTGCTCCTCTGTTACAGAGCAGCGGGGACCACGGTGCAGGGCAAGTTCTTCCAGGCACACACACACGTGATCGGACTGTGGTTACCAGGAAATTCTTTCATTCTGGTTTGGCTGAATCTCTGATTTTGAAAAAAACAAAAACAAACAAAAAACCTGACTTGGTCACCCTACCTCTTCCGACCACCATCCTGTGTTATCCTCCTCATTGCTGGGCTCCTGTCCCCTCGGTCCTCCCCTCAGGGACCCAGCATGCAGACACACCTCCCAGCTCTCTCACTCTCATCAGTGGCACCATCGTTGCTCATTTCTTGGACCCAGCGTTATGATTTCCCCCTTCTTTCTTGCATATAACTAACTGTTCAATATTAGATTTGAAGTTTTCTTCCTTCCTCGCACTAATATGTGATTTTCATATACACCTGGCTTCCCCTAACAGCCTTCTGGCTGACCTCTGTGGTTCTAATTATTACCTGTTTACCTTGTACCATACTTTCAGATCTTTTCTTCTCAAGCAATGCCATTAACTACTCAGTGGTCACTACACCAAATAAAACGCACAGCCTGGTTTTCTTGCCCTCCCTCGAGAGGGTCTTCTAACTTCTGCTTGTTCATCCTCTTACTTTTCATTCTGACTAGTCAGGCTAGCCATCACTGCTGTGCCAATGAAAACGCCCACTTCATGCTATTTCCAGAATATCTTCATGTTCTCTCCTCTCCAAATCCTACTCACTTCAAAGATCTGATTTAACTCTGACTTCTTCCCTTAACAGTAAAGATGGGCTATGCTAATCATGACCCATCTCCTTCTCTACTGAACACTTCCAGCCCATGTTATTAAAGAACACAGGGCTTACCAGATACTTTTGACATTAATCACCACTGTGTGAGGAGACAATAAAAATTCCTAGAGAACAGGAATTGAATTTTACATGTTTATAGTGCTCTCCCTAACAAAGCACAGGCCCAGTAACTGCACCTTATCCATCTGCCTAAAATGTAGGATAATTTCACTGTAGTTACGTTTCTAAAACACAAATCCTGAATCTAACCAAGTAAATGTATCCACCACAGTCCTCCTATATGGACTACAGGCCTAATGGGGGAAAATTTCTCTGCATAAGCAGATTTCTGCTCTTCAGCCACTCATTCCTGTGACTGCATGTGTTTAGTATCCATCTGAAACCACTCTTCCCACCATCCAGCCATGTGGGGGAGGAAGGCGCGGGCAGTGAACTCTCCCCCAGGTATCTCACTGGCATCCTCACAGTGCTCCTCATAAAGGCAGTCTTCCTGAGCCAGGAAGGAACCAGAGAATCTAATCAAGGATCAAAGCAGCTTCCTAAACAAGGGCTCTCTTACTTCAGATTTTCTGATGAGATCTTCAAGAAGAACAAATGATGGTAGTTCTGTTTCTGACTTTGCTACTTCATAAGGGCTTTTTCTCTTTTTTTGAGGCACTGACTTATTTCTGTGCTGCCTTTTATTTGGTAAAGGTCTGGACACAGTACACCTTTCTAGAAGTCAGTTCTTTATATGGAAATGTTTCTGACGCTCTTAGTCTCCCAAGAGGCCCCTGGTTAAGAAAATCCTCCTTGAGATACCACTTGTTTATCACCAAGAAGAAAAAGAGAAACATCCCTGGGACATTCTTGGCTTCCTTTACTCAAACCACAGGGATGTAGGAAAAATAAGTATCTCTGAAACTCCTTTAATTTATTTTTAAAAGTTGTTATTACTTGGCGCAAGTCTGCTTTGCGGTATATGTGGAAGTAAAAGATCCTGCAGTCTTTTTCCCAGGACTTTTTGAAGAGAAGATGACGTTTCTCCAGATGTTTTTTTCTGGGTGATTATTTTTAAATAAACAAAGGGAAAAAATAGCTGAGTCCTTTTGTTCACTCTGAAGCGTGGCAGTATGGCCAGCCATACAGTAACAGTCCATACCCTGATGACAAGACGCTCAGGGCTGAGGGAAGAGAAGGCCGCCCCACTGACTGACCCCCCAGCCTGCTCTCGACTCTCCGCCACTCTCCACCACTGCTCCGGTGCTGATGTGAGGCTCAGGACCACAGTACGTGACAGAGCGCCCGAGGGCAAAGGGCACATCACGCAGTCAGTTCTCCAGAACGTCAGATTTTAGAGAGGAAACAGCTCGCCTCCGACAATCAGGCCAGAGCTTGCTGTCCTTTCCCATCAGTGGTCGGAAGAGGGTGTGGTTGCTACGTTGCTACAATTCTTTTTACATCAAGTTTTCCACTTACTGTATTTAGATAAAGGGGATGTGATTAGAGAGCTCTCTGAAGTTCTCTCAAGATAATCAGATATCTGGAATTTCCTAGGGCGATATATGCATTAGCTGAATCACTTGCATACTTTAAAAAATGTTCAGTAATAAGACATTTCACCAAGAAATATATGCTTTCAACTAATTTGCTCCAAGAAAATAAAAATGTCATGATCGCATTTATGACGTCATAAATCTGATGATCACCATTAGTATCGCATTTGCCATTGCAAATGTTACGTAAGTGCGGTCCACAGGTGAGCACGAAAAACTTGTCTGAAGAATTAGTATCTTATACTCTCAAAATCAGTCCCAAAGCAGGCTTCTGATGATGACAGGACTATCACCAGCACCTGAAGCTAAGATTCATTTTAACACTTAAAAATGTACCAGGCATTCTACCTGGTAGTGATGTGCGTTATGTCTTTAAAAACTTATGTCCACCCTATGAGTAGGAATGCTATTATCTTGATTTCACAGAGATGAGCACCCCTGCTCACCATCACACAGGGACTCTGTGGCGAGGGGGAAGACTCAAATACAGGTCTGAACTCAGAGCCCAAATTTACCACTCCTGTGGTCTACTGCCTTCACTAAGACCAAAAGCCTCTTTATGGATGGCACTGACTAATACTTAGGGTCAAGCTAAGCACTTTTCAAGCCCTTTCTTTTCTTCCAGGGTGGAATTCTACCTTTCATGTACTAGTCTTAATAGTTTTCCAATGAAGCTCTTAAGCCTGGTGTTCATAAACTAAAGCAAATAACTCCTGGTAATTATCCAATGAAATAAGATTCTCAATGTAAATACTTTTCAAACTTCAGGCCAGAGATGTTCCCGATGTGATGTTGGACTTGCATTATTTTTTCCATTTCCCTTAAATAAAACCAGAGTATGTTATGGGACCCTGACCAACTGAAATTTCGTACCATTAGAATTTGCTGTGGCTTCTACTTTTAACAAGACTGCCCTACAATTTAAAAGAAACACCCTCTTCTGCCACTGGGGCAAATGTCTTACCGCTGTATGTATGAGTTATTGACACCGCGGTGATCCAGATCATGGCTTAAGGCAGCAATCAGCAGTGCGAGTATCTCCAGGTCCGTCAGCCTCTTCTACATGACCGAAGACCGTGGGGAGAGAACGAGAAAGAACCGTTTGGTAAAGCGCGTTATGCTACCTCTTTTTACCCATCACGTGGTTTTGTCCTCAGCACTTTACATATGTGCTTCTTTCTAGTCACAGAGGACTCACGCTAGAATCCTTTCCTGCAGAGATTGAATCAGTCATGTTTTGTCTTCTGAATGGGATTGTTATTATCAATGGAAAAAAATTAAGATGCCTCACATAATCAACAATCGTCCATGTGCAGTCAATGTTTTTAATTCTTAATTATCTACATACATGTGGAATAATCCAAACTTCCAACAACTGTCTTCCCTCTGAATTTTCGCAGGGAACTTTCTGCAGTCCCTCTAGATTCTGTGGCCTTTTCTCTCTGCCAGTTGCTGTATACTTTAGTTGCTATATACTTCACTCTCTCATTAGAAACACAGACGTGATTACTAGCCAACAATAGGAAAAAAAAAAGATGAGGAATGAAAATTTGGCTTTGAAAATTTGCACAATATAGTCCAAAGCCAAATACAGGTTATTTTTAATACCTGCCATTTGTATTATCGATTCAACTATTCTCCTTCATCAGTAAGAAAACATAGGTGAAATTATTATTAGCTCTGTTCAGTTGGACCTCTTAACATTCTACATTGTAATGTCTACAGCATATACAAGAATCACCATTCTATATTCACAAAAAGCAGTGACAGGCTTCAGTGATACAGTCCTCACGACTGTCTCAAACTCCAAAATAAATTCACCTTATTTCTTATCAATGTTCGTTAGAGTAGGAAAATACAGTCATGGTATTTGATATGGCTTCTTAAGACAACAATCACTTTTTTTTTTTTAGCTCTAGCCAGCCAGTTAGAACATGCACTCAATGAAAGTTGAAACAGAGGATAACATTTTTAGAGTTTGTTAAATAAAAGAGCATGGAAGCTCTGAATTAAAAACAGTCATAAGATGGGTACCTGAAATCACTTACCTAGAATAACTAGTCAGTTCCTAGTGATGTTAGAATCTAAGGCCAGACATGTGAAAAATCTGACCTGGAAAGGAACGAATTTCTTGGCTGTTTTCTGCACTGATCTTCCTTGTAAAATCCTTCATGTGTATGAAACCAAAACCTTTTCCATGAGATGATATTTATAAAATTAGTGCTCCAGAGAAAATGTGATAGAGAACCCTGGGCCCATCTATGGAGCCAAGTTCAGGACCCGAGTGGTTTTCGAGAAAGTCTACTATGGAGCAGTTTAAATGTGACTGTAAGAACCTGGATACTTTTCCTTCTACTGTGGAGTTTCCTCTGAAGGAGGTATTTATTTGGCCAAAGACTATTAACATGAAGCTATTAAAAAAAATTTTTTTAAACATGAAATGTATATTATATATGAAAGAATATTAGAAATTATTTTGCCATATTAGCCTTCTTGAATTAACAGACGCAGGAGACAAGGGTTCACTCCTGGGTTGGGAAGATGCCCTGGAGGAGGGAATGACCACCCACTGCAGTATTCTTGCTGAGAAAATCCCACGAACAGAGGAGCCTGGTGGGTCACACTCACATGGGGTTGCAAAAGAGTCAGACATGGCTGAGCACAAGCACACACGAGACAATCTACTTCTAACTGGCAATAAGTATTATTCTCAGTCATCACCAGTGCACATTAAAAAAACTGGGAGAATATGCTGTAAAGCAACAGAATGTCTTAAACACATAAACGACCCTGAGCAGTACCTGAATCTTGCCTGCTTTCAGTGCAGCAAACATACACTGCGCTGTGTTAAAGGCATGTCTCCAGTTATGATAGGCGACGCTCTTCCGATAGTTCTTCTTCACACTTAAAATCCACTTGCAAAGGACCTTTAGGAAACAAGGTGTAAGGGTCAAAATAACTGCTAACGCTTATCCTGCACTGACTTCATGCACTATGCAAAGCATGGACCTCCGACCCCAGGGCTCTGAAGGACGCACCACAGATGACAAGATTGGCATTCGGAGAGGAAGCGTGCCCAAGGTCACGGTGCATGAAAGGCGAGGGCCAAAATTCAGATCTTGACAGTCTGATTCCAGAGTCCACCATGCAAACCACGGTGCCAACTAAATTAGATGTAAAAGGCAAGCCAGCTCTAAGAAAGGCAGGGCACAGACTAGCTTTTTAGAAGATACTATGTCCACGTGTAATCAACTGGGACAGTCCACAGTCACAGGTCACGAATCCACACTCAGGGGGCCATGCAAGCAGCCACTCTCCACTTCTCATGCCCTCTTTCTGTACGTCTGCAGAGGCGTTTGTAAGGCCCTTCTGGGGACAGACTGGGGGCAGGGCACACAGCACACATTCAGGGACAAACTAAAACTCCAGGTCACAGTCTCTGTCCCTTTAAATGATTCTTAAATATTCAGGCAGAGTTACTGCTTGGTTACCAAGAAGTAATAAAAAAATACACACATAAAGCCCTTTTTGGTATGTATCTGTGTGTGTTTAATCTATATATTTTAAAAGATGGAGGAAAAAAGGACAGACTGTTCAGAAAAATCTCACAAGCTAGGTTTATTTAATTCAACTCCTAAGTGGTGGATTTAACAAAGTCCTCGGGGAGTCATGGGCCCTAAGCATGATAATTTTGTGTTTGTGTTAGCATCAGAGTCTGCCTCTTTTCGATTCTGAATGATTTACTATGCTTTGGGGGATCTCTAAAAATAAATATGTGCTTCTCTCTATGTATATTTATGGGGATATTTCATACACAAAAGCCACTGCTCTGGGGAATGGAAAAAGTACCAGGGAAAAGAATCCTGCTTTAATAATATTCAGCACAGTTTGATTGGCTGCAAAAGTAGGCCAAAAACAAGGTTTCTTCTTTGTTGGTACAAAATTGCTTATAGAGGATTTGGCAGAAAAATCAATGCTTTCATATCCTCCCTTTTCTTCTCAGGTCTCTTTCTTCCTGTTCTATGACGCAGTTCACAGAGAATTCTGATAAAAGGAACCCAAATGTCCCCAAGCTCTTTTACCTACCCCTGAGTAACCATATTTCCCAGAGGATTTTTGAAGGCTAAGACTGACATGTGCTGGCCTGAAATACACTACAGCATGACCATTTCTGAATAAAGTTGACCCTGAAGGTAACAGATTCATCTTATTAGGAGAATTTTAAGTAAGAACTATTAACTTTCTTTTGATATGTTTAGAAAGTATACAGTGCAGTCTTGTAGAAAATTGTCTAGTTGCTAAGTTGTGTCTGATTCTTTTGCAACCCCCTGGACTGTAGCCCTCCAAGCTCCTCTGTCCATAGGATTTCCCAGGCAGGAATATTGGAATGAATGGGTTGCTCTTTCCTTCTCCAGGGGATCTTCCCCAACCCAGGGATCGAACCCGTGTCTCCTGAATTGCAGGCAGATTCTTTACCAATGAGCCACCTGGGAACTCCTGTTATAGAAAATTACTGGTGATTAAATATAGAATCAAGGAAAATAAGCAGGAAAGCCCAGATATTTAACCTATGGGCATATCTCTCTACTAATCATAAAATCTGTAGACATAATTAAATAGGCATGTATAGCATATAATGGGAAATAATGGACAAAATAATTATGAAACCTAATTCCTAATGGACTACTCTCTTCTTCTTTTTAGGGGCCATGCTGTGCAGCTTGTGAGATCTTAGTTTCCTGACCAGGGATTGAACCTGGTCATCCTAAGTGGACCTAGCCACTGGACCACCAGGGAACCCCTGATTCCGCTTCTACTGAGATGGGCCTGCTGAGCTGAGTGCCCAACGACTGCCCCATTGTATCTAGTAACTAGATTCAAGTACTGTTTTGTATTCTGTTATCAGAATGTTCTTAACAGCATTTAGGAAAATTATGGTCAGATCTGTTCAATGCTTGGTGGCTATGCCTGGAATGTTCAAACTTGTAGTACGGCCTTTCATACAGGATGCCTGAACAGATGTGAGCAGTTTGGAAGACCCTAGGGAGCGTGCTCAGTACAGTGACTCAGTCTCCAACAATTACAAAGGTTTCCTAAATCCTGAGCAACATACTTAAGATTCTGTGCGAGGAAGCAAAGAAAGAAAACACAGCTCAGCTCCTGCCTTCAAGAGTTTCAATCAGGAGTTTCAATCAGTAGCAAAACTAACAAAAGCACACATATAAAGGAAGTAAGTTCACATAAAAATGAGAACACAAATTTATAAACTGTCAACAGGATTCCAAGTGGCATGAAAAAGTTTTCCCAGGAATAGAGACTTCAGCGTCATGCTTCAAGGAAAAGGGGCTTCCCTGGTGGCTCCAGAGGTTAAAGCGTCTGCCTCCAATGCGGGAGACCCGGGTTTGATCCCTGGGTCAGGAAGATCCCCTGGAGAAGGAAATGGCAATCCACTCCAGTATTCTTGCCTGGAGAATCCCATGGATGGAGAAGCCTAGTAGGTTACAGTCCATGGTGTCGCAAAGAGTCGGACACGACTAAGCGACTTCACCTTCACCTTCCTTCAAGGATTGTGGTACAAAGTGGAGTGGACTTGGAAGTGGACAATCCTGTTCCTTCATGGGAGGAATGGCTTGTCAAAGACAGATGATAAAGGAAAACAGGCATAGCACACACAGCTTGGTAAAGTAAAAGAATCCGTTTCAGAGATCCATGAGAGTTACAGGAGAGAAAAGGCTGGCAGCCAACAGGGACAAGATTTGCCTTATCTTTCAGTAGGAAGGATTCTTTGTCAGGGCACTTTATGATGCTAACATCTTTTCTAGCAGCAACATCTTAATTATCATCCTAAAATTATATCTGAAATGTATAGTGACAATAATATCTGAAATAAAACAGATGAGTCACCAAGGCAGGCAGGCCAACCAGAGTAATAGAGACGTTCAAGCTGACACTGGCCAGAATCAGAACAGAAGTTACTCAAATGAAAAGCAGAGGAGATGAACGAGACACCGAGGAGAAATACCTGCCTAATGGACAAACGTTCAGTGAAAGGTAAAATAAAATGAGAGAGAAATTCAAAGGACTATCTTCTTATCCAGCACTCAAATGCTATCTTAAAGCTTATGTTTTTAAATTTACTTTTAGTTGAAGGATAATTGCTTTATAGAATTTTGTTGTTCAGAGCTTATGTTTTTAAGAAATAAATCAATTTATGTAATAATTTCATAAATAGGTACAAGGATCATATTCCTGTTCTGGCCAGGCCCTTTCAACAGAGCCATTACCGGTGCAAAGTATGGGAGATCTCAGGAATGGAAAGGGACCTGAGTTGCTATCTAGATTTATTTAAGTCCTATAACTAGCAAGCAGCGGAACTGAGACTCACATTTAGATCTTCTGGCTCTAAATGAGATCTTCATTCCATTAATAAAGGCTTTAATATATGAGCCCTATGGGGTAATATAACCATGGTCAAGTTTGGTTTAAGGAAGGGATTAACTTTCTACTTAATACTTTCGTATTAAGCAAAGGATACAAGTGTGCACACATACACACACGTACAAATAGACAATCACACAGATGCATGTATAATTCTCACAAGACTCTCATAGGGAAAGTCATACCAGTATTCCCAATTAACAGATTACAAAATGTGAGAATGTGAGCAATTAACTGCCCAAAGAAATGAGAGCTGATCACCAGTAGAGTTACGACTCAAATCCAGGAACCTTCTACTTCATCATGTTATGTCTGGAGCTTCCCTGGTGGCTCAGATGGTGAAGCGTCTGTCTGCCTGCAAGGCGGGAGACCCAGGTTCGATCTCCGGGTTTGGAAGATCTCTTGGAGAAGGAAATGGCAACCTACTCCAATACTCTTGTGTGGAAAATTGCATGGACAGAGGAGCCTGGTAGGCTGTACAGTCCATGGGGTCGCAAAGAGTCGGGACACGACTGCGCTACTTCACTTTCACTTTCATGGTATGTCAGTTTCTTCATTTGTAACACAGGGACAATAACCACCAAAGGACCTTTCTTGAGAGCTTCTTGAAATAATTAAATGATATGGTATCCCTTAATCAACACACTCTAATAGGAGTGAACTATTACTAGAGTCTACAGATTGTATTTTCACCCAAGAATAATATAAAGCTTGGTTAAATTGAAGGAAGAACCAGATTTGGGCCCCCAGTAATACCAGAAATGACACTGTATTAACCTTAACTATATTAGAGCTCAGTTCTCAGACCTCAGTCAGGCTCTGAGATCAGGGACAACTCATCACTAAAATGTGTCCCTAGCACAGTGCTGGGTACAATGTTTATTATTAATAAATTTTCATTTTATGAATTAATGGAGTGCTGGATAGTGGAGGCCTTCAAGGTATTTATATATCCATATAGGAATACAAGGAGACTAGACATTCAACTGACTGGAAAAAAAAAGACAGCTTTAAAGGCAAATTATTAAATTTCTTTTTCATATAGGCCTTTCTATTCTTCCTTATTCTTTGATGCAATAATACAGGCATTATGAAACAAACTAGAATTCCCTAAAATCTCCCCAACTGGTATGAGAAGGGACTGATCTCAGTCTTGCTATTTTTGAGAGGCAAGTAAGGTAACTGGCTGGGGTTAAAGTCAGTCTTCATCTTCACTCCATATGTGTGACCCTGTCTGAACCAAGGGCTTGGCTTCACATCAGCCCCTCTGCTCCCTCATTTCCAAAGGCGTTCACTCTGTTTGTGTCCTTCTTTCTACTGTGTTATCATAACCTCTGCAACCAGATCTTATTACTTCCCTGCTTAAGATTCCTCAGTGACTCACCATTGTTTTCAGGATAAAAGCCAAATTCCTCTAGGCAGCGTACGAGGACCCACGCGGCCTGCTTCTCACCATCCTCCAGCGGCTCTCCTGCCACAGTCACCGCAACCAGCGCTCCAGCCCCACCCGTCCCTCATCTTGCTCTCTCTGTTGGGAACACCCTGCCCGTTCTGCAACCTGCTGCTTGATACGGGTGGGAACCCAGTACATGTCTTCTCAGTGGCTGATAAGTTTCCTTCCAACATGCTGGGTCTGTATTAGGTGACAATATATGAATCTTCATGCATACTTCATTCATTTTCATTTCATACTGAAACTTCATTCCATACTTACATCCAAAACAAATTCTCTTCACACACGCACAGTTTCCAGAGCACATCACCACATTCCTACCTCATGTTTCATCTGGAAGTTCTGCACAAGGTTGAGGTCTGTGAACATCCGGATTGTGCACAGTGCTGTGTCCAGGTCGGACAGCTCAAAGTCGCTGAAGCTGAAGTCGGTGATTTTAAGGGTCTGGGCAGATGGCACCACAGCAGCCTTAGGTAAAGGGAGGGGAAGAAAACGAAGGGAAGCTGCTCATCAGAGCAGCACCAATGCTGAGTTTCCTTGCTTTGCTTTCGGAAATGGCACGTTGGACTTAACTTTTTCTTTTTAATATCATACACTAGAAATATTTTACTATAGAAGTTACTCTTTTTTTTTTTTTTTAACTGAGCCCCTGTGGGTAACGGATATGCTTCTGTAAGGCCAGGTGGAGACAGAGTAACCGTACCTGGAACACTAGGCAGATCTAAGGAGTCCAGTGATCCAACCGTTTTATATTTCCTCAGTGTCAGTTCACTCCACAGATATTTACTGAGTAGTTATTCTGGACCCATCCCAGTACTATGGACTGAGAATAAGCAGTGAGCAAGATAAAGATAATGTTCTAAGCATTTCATGTTTAATTCTCAAGACAACCTTTTGAAATGGATACTCTAGCTCCATCCTTGGTTTGATTTTTAATCATCTAATGGTAGTAAACACTTGCAATTTCTTCAAATACACCTTGCTCTTTTAAAAAAATCAAGTCTTTTTACCTCCTGCTTCTCCTGCTTTCTTTAACTAAAGGACTTCAAGACACAGTTCCCATCCAAATTAGACCTATTAATAAATGCCCTTCAGAGCCACGCCCACTGTGGGAATACCTGTTTAATCACACAAAATTCACTACAGTGTACTTTCCTGTGTATCTGCTCCTAACCACACTGGACTGACAGGGGTGCTGAATCTTTGTATCCATTGTATCTACTGATGGATATAGTTCTGATATTTGTTAATATGAATACTTATTAAATGAATGGGAGGGGAAAAATCTCATTCTCTTCACTTAATTTGAGTTACAAGTTATAAGGTTTGGTTTTAAGGTCCCAAATTCTCCTAGAAAGGTGAAGTTCATTAATTTTGAGTTGGAAAACTAGCAGATGCATTCACTCCAATCTGTTTTGTTTGGCATTGAATATTTTTAAAAATCACCATTATTTGTTACGCTATTTAAAATTGGGAGATTTTAAAAATAAAGCAGTATTTCTGGTCTTTCCTGAAAAATCAGGCCACACTGAGCTTCATTTCCCATGAAGCGACTTGCCACAGCCAGCGCTCCTCCCCTAAACCCCTACCTCACACCCCCAGGCCCCTCAGATTGAGCAGGTTTCGCTCCCAGATTCTCTGCCAGGACCCCCACCGGCATGAAAACTTGTAAGAACCTCACTCCTCAACCCTCTTGACTATTTACCCTGCCAGCAGCAGCCTTAGCCACATCTGGCTGAAACTCATCTCAGAGGCTTTAACTTGGTGTGGGGCAGAGGGAAGAAAATAAATCTCAACCAGGTTCCTTCCAATGTTTCTTCCTTGATTTTCTCCAAACCCCTGAAGTTTCCTCTTAGTATCTGCCATATCCCTTCTTTGCTCTCACTCCATCTTTTGTGAAGTGAAAAGGTCAAACACAGAATTATAAAACCATATGGAGCAACCTCGAGCATTCCCCTACCAAGCTGCGGGCACGTGCACTCTGTGCATCGTGATTGGCACCTCTTACGCATACCAGACGTGTTTCAACCTTAAAAGAAGGTCACCCTCTTCATACTCCAAACTAAGGCTCTTTCCCGGAGCCCAAATTTCACAAGACAATATGCCGTCCGTCCAGCCGGCTCCACGGGCTAAGTCACGGACTAGAGGAGGGGAAGGGAGCGGGGCTGAAATGTGTGGGTAAATGGCTGTGTTGTTTACAGCAGCCTCCAGCATTGGGGACCGAGCAGGCACTGGAGTGGAGCTCGGAAGTGTGGAGGTGGGAGCAAACCTACCTTTTAACTCAAAGCAGATAACAGCTGCTTCTCTTAGACATTGCACAAGAGAACAGATGTTCATTCCTTAGGGCATCATCATTCTTAGAGCAGGAAGTTGTCTTTCACTCCTTCCACAAAGGACATTCTAAACACCACGGACACAGACAGCCAACATGCCTGGTGCCTTGATCCATTACACACTCTAAACTCCTGAGCACTCTCTTCTGAGAGAAGGGACACTTTTCTTCTGCTTGATCAGCCTCGTCACACCATGACTCAACCTTTTGAGCTGATCTAAGGGGGGTGTGCAGACATTTTCCTTCAGAACCTTGTGGTCAGTGATACAGAGGTTCCGGATTCTTGGGATCGATTGCTAATAAATCATGAGAAAGTCATACATCATTAAAGCTCTCATAAACTGCTTCTCTGACCATCACAAGAGAATTCAACTTTGTTTGCCCTGAAAGAGCTTGGGATACAGGGGATTTGAAATAAAACATACTGCCTGTCATTCTAACTTACCACTTATAAAATAAAATATTCTACATCTTACTAATAAGCAGGGGAAAAGATGTGATGTGTCTGGGAGAGGTTGCTGCTGCTAAGTCACTTCAGTTGTGTCCGACTCTGTGTGACACCATAGTCGGCAGCCCACCAGGCTCCCCCGTCCCTGGGATTCTCCAGGCAAGAACAATGGAGTGTGTTGCCATTTCCTTCTCCAATGCATGAAAGTTAAAAGTGAAAGTGAAGTCGCTCAGTCATGTCCGACCCTCAGCGACCCCATGGACTCCAGCCTTCCAGGCTCCTCCATCCATGGGATTTTCCAAGCAAGAGTACTGGAGTGGGGTGCCATTGCCTTCTCCGCTGGGAGAGGTTATGTATATACAATTCTGGGTTTTCATAGCTTCTTCCTTTCAGGGATGATTTGATTTGTCAGAATTTGCAAAGTGAAATCTTTGGGAGGTAATATAACTTATGATATTGAATACTTAACAGACATAACATTTTATAGACTCTGTAAAGCAATACAGTGCTATATATATATATATATATGTATTATGACTAAATAACCCAGTTCAAAACTTCTGGAACTATGATACCACCTAACACTGTTCAAAGGTCTTCCGTGGTAACTCAGTGATAAAGAATCTGCCTGCACTGCAGGAGACATGGGTTTGATCCCTGGATTGGGAAAGTCCCCTGGAGAAGGACATGGCAACCCACTCAAGTATTCTTGCCTGGAAAATCCCATGGAGAAGAGGAAGCCTGGTGGGCTATAGTCCACGGGATTGCAAAAGAGTAGGACAAGACTGAGTGACTGAACAACACTGTTCCACACTGCTCTTCTCCCATGTGAGCGCACAATGCTTGTGAATTCTTAGGGAAAAACAATTAGATATTTGCCTGCTTAATTTGAATAGAGTTAGGCCTTTCTAGAGGTGGGCCTTCTGCTGCTGCTGCTGCTAAGTCGCTTCAGTCGTGTCCAACTCTGTGGGACCCCATAGACGGCAATCCACCAGGCTCCCCAGTCTCTGGGATTCTCCAGGTGTTGTAATTGTGTCAAATTAACCAAATACCAAATGTAAAAAGAAAATATACAAAGCTCCTTGGATTAAATATTTAACCTGGCAAACAGTTTGCTAATATAATGTCACTTTTCTTCTGAGTACTTTAATTACATCTGCCACTCAAACTAATAAAGAAACTAGTAATCAACTATTAATAAAGAAACTATTCTTCATATGACTCTTTAGAGGAAATTCATTTAAGTCCCTTTTATTATGACTCCTTTTCCTAAGGCCTTGATCCCTTTTCACCATTCTTGCAAAAATTAAAAACAAAGACAAACAGCTTGGAAGTGAAATTCACTAAGGGTGAAACTGGACACATTGCTCAGCGGTCTTTAATCAGAACCAGTTGTTCTGGCCGACCCTGGTGGTCCAGCGCTTAGGAATTGTCTTGCCTGTACAGAAGACACCGGTTTGGTCCTGATCCGAGAGGATTCCACATGCCACGAGGCAGCTGAGCCTGTGTGCCACAGCCACTGAGCCTGGCACGCCCCAGCCAGCACTCCACAAGAGAACCACTGCAGGGAGCAGCCCCGTGCACTGCAATGGAGAGAGCCGGCACGCGGCAATGAAGGCCCACCCAGCCATAAACTTATTTAAAGGTTCTTCCCCGGTGGTCCAGTGGCCAAAAGTCTGCCTTCCAATGCAGGGAACTTGGGTTTGATCCCTGTTCAGGAAACTAAGCTCTCACATGCAGCTAAAGCCTGTGCACCACAACTACGGAGCCTGTATACGAAAGGTTCACAGGCCACAACTAAGGCTGGATGCAGCCAAAATAAAACAAATATTAAAAACAAAACAGTTGCTGTGAATACCATCTGACTGATAAGGAACTACATAATGAACTGATCCTGAGCCAGCAACATCCCAGATCAGCCACCACATTTGCATTTTGGCATAACGATGTGAAAAGCTGACTCATGTGAGAAGACCCTGATGCTGGGAAAGACTGAAGGCGAGAGGAGAAGGGGACAACCAAGGATGGGACGGCTGGATGGCATCACTGACTCGATGGACATGAGTTTGGGTGAACTCCAGGAGCTGGTGATGGACAAGGAGGCCTGGCGTGCTGCAGTCCATGGGGTTGCAAAGAGTAGGACATGGCTGAGTGACTGAACTGGTAATGCTCATAAAAAGAGAAATCTAAAAGCAAGGTGAAGCACATGGTGAAGCAATATTTGCTGTTAGGGGCTCTGGCCCCGATGTCCCACTGACTTTGTCACCCTGAACAAGACAGACAACCTTTGCCTATTTTCTCACCTGTAAAATGAGGGGGTTGGATCAGATCATCACTAAAGTTTAATTTATCTGTGCAACCACACAACTAGGATTTCTTACTGTCTTTTCACTTTGGAACCCAAAGCCACCCTGTGAGTGGCATGTAAATCTTGCCAGTGACATTCTTGTATAGGTCCAGGCTCTGTCTCCAGTTCTCTAACCATTTAGATAGATGGTGCAC
This sequence comes from Nanger dama, assembly GCA_917880005.1. NCBI lineage: Eukaryota > Metazoa > Chordata > Mammalia > Artiodactyla > Bovidae > Nanger > Nanger dama. The sequence continues at coordinate 101,769,462 of CAKJTW010000001.1, forward strand.
CCTAGCTGTTATGGTTATACTATGCTTTTCATGCTTGATTCCTCACACAGGAGACAGGAGACATTCCTCCTCCAAGAAGGCTTAAATACAGGATCCTAGCCTCCACCATGAGAGCAGAGGAGGGCGAGACTGCTTATACAGTGGCCTCTTTACTTACTGCAGTAATACCCTAAGTGAGAAACTGAGTTTTCAGAAATTGCCATCTATGTGTGTGTGTGTGTGTGTGTGTGTGTGTGTGTGTGTGTGTGTGTTTTACATGTAGGGGTAGGGAGGTGTCTGTATTGTGGCCATTTGTTTTCAAGGTTAATTAATACTCACTTCTGGGTGTCCTCGTTTCGCCTCCTCGGCCTGGAATACAGCCCTCATGTCACCATATAGCTAGTTCTTTCTCGTTTTTGTATGTCTCAGCTGCACCCAAGAAACATTCTGTGGTTGACCCTGTAGCAAGACTCTATTAACACAATATCTACATCCACCTTTTCCGAGCGAGCCTTTGTTTTCCTAAGAGTCAAGAAAGTTCAAAAATTTATTTCCTGGACTCCCTCTCATCTAGGGTTCCAGATGGAATTTGGTTTCTCCCGTGAGATATACTTGAGGGAGACTTGGATTTCAAACTACCACATGAGGAACGCATGTTCCTGAAATGTGGTTCCACAGGGTGTCAAAAGCTGTGGAGGCTGCAGTTCCAGCAGAAGTTTTCTGACTCCCAAACCGTGCTGCCCTGGCTGGCTCTGGAAGGAGGCGCTATAATGGGTTTCTGATCCTGGCTTCCATGGGAGTTCCCACACTGAGCCAAACTACAGCTCTGTTGTAGGACTAATTCCTGAGGTCATCCAGCCACCCTCTCCAATTATGTGAAAGCACTTATTTTCTGCTATAAACAGTGAAAGGCGCTTCTGTTATCTGCAACTGAGTTCTGATAGTGCCCTCTGGGCAAAGTGTCGGTGGGCAACAGGTTCTCAGGGTGAGGCCTCTGGGTCAGAGAGCTCTCTTGGACTTGAAGGCAGAAGAGAATCAAGTTTCTGTTAGAGCAGCACCTCTCAAAGTTTGGCTCCAGCGTCTGCAGTGGCCTCTGAGAACTTGCTGAAAATGCAAATTCCTGGACTGTAACACAGAACCCAGACAATGAAGGACAGGGAAGCCTGGCAGGCTACAGTCCACAGGGTCGCAAAGAGTCGGACCCGACTTAGTGGCTGAACAGCCACCAGCCACACAGAACTACTCAATCAGAAACTCTGGGAGTGGAGCTCAGCCATCCGTATTACAACGAAACTTCCAGATGATCTGGTGAGTGCTGGAGAACTGCTGCATTGGAGAGTGGCTATTAATAATCAATAGCATGTAACAGTCACTGAGGTCATCACTTGCAGTTATAAAGAAGGAAATCCTTCTTGAGGACCCGTGATGGCTGCCTCATCACACGGTGGTGGAACGCTGCTCCCAGCTGCTGTGGAAGGGTTACAGGAAGAAGGAGAAGCTCTGGACGACAAATGAGGCCAAATCATGATCAGAAAAGTAGAGAGCTTTTATGGCCTTCCTAAAACATTCTACCTGTTGAAGCACTAACAGAGCCGAAATCCACACTCAGTCTTATCCTGCAGGTTGCTGAATTATGGTATAGAACGAAATCAGACTTGCCACACCTCTTAGATGAACACCAGAGCACTGACGGGGAGTGGCCGAGGCACCAGGAATAAAACAGACATTGAGAAGGTGTGGCCATTCATGCTGGGAGCGTCTCCTCAGAATAATTTCACATGCCTATATTTTACAATCATAGCACCCTTTTTCCTGATTATAATTACATAATATTATAGAATTATGTTATACATTTAGTTCCTCGCTATTCTTTAAATCCCAAGAGGGCAAGAGATCGATTATTCACTGTCATATCTGGAACACCTAACATAATACATAAAACAGATAAATATGAATGTATAAATAAAAAATTTGTGATCATCAAGCACCTAATCAATTCATCAATATTTAATATTTAAACATAGTGCTTAATAATACTTTAATACAGTATTTAATAATATTTAACAATAATGTAATTTGGTAAAGAGCTATAATACAAACATTAAAATTAGTAATGAACCATGCTATGTCAGACACAACAGACGAACTGTGGACTGTGCCTTCTCTTACAGTTCAAGTATTCACTTTATTTACTTTTGAAAATTTTTATTTATTGCTGACTTCCTTCTTTCATTTGCACAATGAATACTTCACATAATAATTTTAAAAACTCAGTGTCAGTGCAATGAAGTTTGACTCATTCACTTGCAAGAACACTGGAAACTCAGGATGGGAAAACAATTACCAAAAGCTTTCTGCTTTTTAGCAGCTCTCTAGGAAGTTACTTAAAATGGTCGACTCAAGATGACGTCCCTCAAGCAGAGAACTGGTTATATATAATTCATAAACAAAAGGTTTACATTTCTCTTAGAACATATGGTGCTTTTTTCTTCCAGTAAGTTTTCCACCTACCCGTTGTTGTTCTTTGGCTCATTAGAAAACGAGTGTATACTTTTATATTCCTGTTAGCACAACTGGCACCACCGTGGGCCCATGCTGACCTTCCACTGACCCTCCCCAGGACTGCACTATGTAGTAAATGATTTTTCTGTCGAGGGCTTTGTAGCTAATAGATTATCATTTAGGTCCAGGTGACCTCTCTACCCTGCTAGCTCCAAACAATGGTGAAGACCTTCCTTAACATATTCCCAGTACCTGTAAGACTAGTTACCCATGCATAAATCTCGACCTAGGAATGCACTCCCTGCTTCCAAGCACCTCCCCCAAACCCCAGGAAGCTATAAAACTGTGCCAATGGGCCCCATGGTGTGGAGCGCAGCACTGGATGCTTCCAAATTGTTGCTCATCTGATCCCACCCCGTAAGTTACCTTTCAATGAAATGATCCACGCTTATATGGAGCGGCCTGCCTCATTTAAAGATACCTTCTCAGTTCAGCGGGCACTTTTAGTTCTTGCCATCCTCCAACAACTTTCCTGGGTGTGCATAATGAGAACAGCTTAAGCAAAAAGACTTGGAACGTGACAGGGAAGATGAAGGCCTCAATGTTGCTTCTCCTGTATTAGGACTGATTTTCCTCCCAGTATCACCACTACTAACAGTAACTGGTACAAAATGTGCATGTGGAGGGAGCGTATGTTCCAGGAACTCTGGGCACTCCAGCTCTTTGAAGGAAGTTCCTTTATTATCCTCTTTTTACAGAGGAAGAAACTGAGGCATAAAGAAACAGAGGCACAGATTTGCCTGGCATCACAGAGGTGGAATCTGCACCCAGACCTCTCTCTCTAGACTCATGTTCTTAACCATCATGCCATATTCATGAAACTGAAAGCTGGCAATGAAAATGTACCTCAGCACCTCTCAACATGACCAGCTCTGTGACCAGTTAGCAGGTGGTTTTGTTCAACTATTAAATTACTTCTAGCTTCATAACCATTTTAAGAAAAAAGAAAAGTATAATCTTGTTGAATGCTTTGACGGATTATGAACTATGTTATTTCATGCTAGATCACGGACTTTCTAAAAGTCTGAATTTTCCAGAATCAGTCATTCAACAAAGCTTGTAAACCAGGTTCCTGTTAAGCAATCACTAAATAGTAGCTATTTCTATTATTATTATTAAAATAGGACTCAAGGACTAACAGTCTGATGGAGAAGACAGATACATAAATGAAATAACACAGATTATTATGTAACGACAACACAAGTATGCTGATAGCTTGCATGAGTGATCGCTAACAGCACGGTGATGGAGAACTTAAGTACACATTTACTGTTTTCAGGTCATTTCGAACAGTTAATTCTGACTGGCCACAGAGTGCCCAAATTAAACACTTCTGGGTGTGTCTGTGATGGTGTTCCTGGAGGAGACGATCATTTTAATCAGTAGACTCAGCAGGGCAGACTGTACTCTTCAGGGTGCCTGGGTACCACCCAGGGCTCGGAGGGCCTGCACAGAACCTAAGGTGGGAAAAGAAGAAATTCGCCCCTTTTTGCTGCCTCCCACCCTGCTGGAGTGGGGCCATCCCGTACCTTCTCCGGTTTGGGGACCGGTATTTCTGCCATCCGCCTGCCCTTTTCTCGCACCCTGAGACCACACCAGATGACATCACGGGCTTCCTGGGTCTTGAGCTTGGAGACAGCAGACTGCCAGACTTCTCTGCTCCCGTAATCACTTGAGTCATTTCCCAAGAATGTCTCTCATGTACATACAAAATCTACTGGTTCTGTGTCTCTGGAGAACCGTGACTAATAAAGTCACCTATCTTGATAAAGTCAGGGACAATCATTCCTGAGCTTTATAAGTATCTTACTTAAGGCACACGACAGCCCTTCTCTTATTCAACTACCGCTTATTATGAAATAAGTATTTACACAATAGAAGGAGACACTGTGGAGTTCCTTTTACACAGCCATGGGAAAGAAACTTTACAGGAAAGAATACATTTTAAAAGTGCACAGTCTCCTTGAAGTCCATAAAGCACATGCTCAAGGAAAATAAGAATACACTTGGGTAAGGTAAATATAAGGGTCATTGAAAAACTGTTGAGTTTCATATTTTTGGTGGATGTTCATGAAAAAGCTTTATATTTAGCCTCTGGCAAAGTCTCTGGTAACCTCAGAAGAAAACACAGACATGTGGCTACATTATGTGCTCAACTGTACGAGCTTCAGACAAAAAAGGTCACACTGTAGTCAGAGGCACTCGGCCTGCCTTAGGTCTGACGTATCAAATATCAGGACGTAAAACAAAAATCAGAGAAACAACTTCTAACAGCCAACTGTTAAGAACAGGCTCCTTATTCAGAAAGTTATTTATCATAATAACTCTGAAAAGAAGGGCGGCTACTGAACCTGATCTTCCATAAAATGTCAAATTCTTCCAATTAGCTTCAGTGTTTTATGAAGGCACTTTGTTACATTCCTCCTTGATGTTTATTCAATATAAATGTAAAGAGGAAAAGAGATTTTCCTCAATAATATATTATTTAAGGAAGTTATTTACAGGAATGAAATTAAGATATCTGACATGTTTACTGGTAGCTACAAGGAGAGACGCCCGTCGCATATTTGAAGTTCTCCTCATCAGTTTCCAGTCACTATCTCACGCCTTGGGGCATTCTTCTGTCCATAGCGGTTTGGGTTCAGGTCTTCGAACAAAGCCACATTATAGCTATCATACTACACCTTACAGACGTTTAATGTCTTCCTCATGTTCAATGTGCACAGAAAATGTGTTCTTAAAGAAAAAGCCCCACACAGTTAGTGTATAAGGCTGTTAGACTACATCTTTCCTAAGAAGATTCAAATACAAATAAGAAAGAAACATTACTAATACAAAAAGAGGTGAATATTCCAACTCAGCACGTGGAACCACATCTTTAAGAGAATGAAGAAGGCAGTAAGGCATAGCAGGACCAGATCAGTGTATTTTCTTCAATTACTCTATCAATGTATTTTATGATTTCTCCTTCCTTTAACATTATATAAATGGATTCCTTTAAGTTGCAATATGGAAGAGGCACAGACTAAAAAAATCTAAAAAATTAGCATAAAGTTTTTCAAAACCATGTAAAGAAGGCACATGACCATGTCAAGATTCCAAAAAAGCCCATACCTGCTTATAAGCAAAACTTCAGAGAAAACGTATGACTGCAGTTGGGACTAATACCCAGATCTGGCTAACATCCAGTTGGTACATAAGAAGCTCAAGAACAGTGCCACCATACTCTGCAGCTAAGACTGCCACTGCATTTAACCCACTTATCAAATGAAAGCAGGAAGAATCAAACAATCTATTAAATCTGGCAATGTGGAAGACATACAGCCAATTCATGGTACAGACATCTATAAAAATGAAGGCATCAACTGACCGTGCAGACGAAGCGAAAGGACCCAAACTGTTGAAAAATACTCGCAGCGCTTCGTGAGGAAGCAGGCACCTTACCGGATGCCTTGTTACTCTACTACGGTTCCGTGACGCTGGTTACCAAGCTCATAGGGCCAACTCTTCATTACCATCTGCTCAAAATTTTCCATTTGCAAAATTTGATTATCCATAGAGATTTCTCCCAAAGAAATCCCAAAGAAGGAACATGAGCATCTTGACCTAAGGAACTGGCTCTGTCCTCTACCACGGCTTTTGGCAGTAAGAGACTTGAATCGGGCGTCTGGTTTTGCCTCTCACTGCTGTTACCTGCAGCATTCACAGACATGCCTGATCAAGAGGGTTCTTGTGAAGTTACTGAAAGGGTAAGGCCAGGATGAGGCATAAATGCTGTCCTAGGAAATCCTGCCTGAGGGGGCAGTTTCTTTCTCTCTCACTATTTTGATACAGGATCACAACAGGGTCGGTTCCGCCTTAGATACAACGTCTGTGATGAAAGAAATTGCTATAAAACAGAGCAAGCTCTAGGGACTGGAACTGAATCAGCGCCGATTCCATGATAAAACCGGGAAGCTCGTCTAAACAACTAAGCTCTAATAGATATTTATTCACCGTGATTCTAGCAGGAGAAGGCAGGAAAGGCAACCGATCAATCAGATATGCAGCTACTTGTAATAGACACTATTTCATTCTGATATCTTAACTATGACTTTCTAATGATAATAGCCAGGTCAACTGGGGTCCTTTTATTTTTATCTCAAAACTTGTGACAAAAGATCATTAAAGGGCATATGACAAAATGCTTGTCTAAGGCCCTGTTTCTGCTACACCCAATTTTAAGCCAACAAAAAATGATTAAAAATAGGACAAAAATGTCAAGTAAAGCAAGGGGAAAAAGGGACTCTGAATTTCCTATCAACTTTGTTATACTTTCTGCTATAACGAGAACTTTTCTGAGCACAGAAATATTTAGTGTAGTTAAGCACAGTATCTCAAGAATGCATTTCTAAAAATAAAAATTAAGCCTTTGACAGCTTTTCAATTATTTTAGGTTTTAAATTGAGATGAACCATCAGACATGTGACTAAGAAGGCAATTCTGGTAATTGCTGGATGATGCAGGCACCTGTGTAGTTGGGGCTGCAAAGGAATTTTTATTAGGTTGATAGAAAACAGAGTTGAAATGATTTTCTGAATTTCAACCAATTTAAATGGATTATCTGACCTACGTTATCCTAAATTTCTCAACGCAGCTGCCAGAAATCTCTATTCCAAATGGAACAACAGATGGTTTTGAACAATACTGCAAGACAACAATGCTCAGTTTTTCCAAAGTGTTTTCCTCTTTCCAAAATTATACACATGACTGAGAAAATAATTTTCAGATTTTTCTGAAAGACTATGCTATTTTCAAAGTAAAAAGCAAAATTTAATATCCTAATCAATTTTTTAGCGTTATCTTTGCTAGTTTTTATTTATCGAAAACAACACATGGAAGAATGTAACCTAGCCTCATTTTGCAGTAATATTAATCCCACAGAGCTTGCAAGCACTTCAAAATGTTTGCCTCCATGTGATCATTTCCTACTCACAGTATGCAGTTAGTGCAAAACTCTAGCACTCTAGGAGGATTAGACAAATGGGCAATTAAGCCTGATGTGAGAGAGACTTTAAACTTTTAAACCTTTGTAAATAATTGAAAAACAGCTCACTCCTTCAAACATCATCATGAGCAAAAGAAATATAGCCAATTCGAATGAGGCTAACCCCCAGAGAAGCTTAACCTTTCAGATGAAATCATCTGAAAGTTCCTTCGACTGTTCTTGGCAGATGACTCAGCTTCATACTCAGTGATTTAATCAAGAATCTACAAGTCTGGACCCTCCTTCCTTTCCCTAGCTCATTCTCTCCAGGGCTGTGCAATGATGTGTGTGCTTTGGGTCTCGACTGTCTGTCCTGGTACCTACTCACAACGTGAGAGATCCTGAGTAGAGCAGTCTAAACTCAACCTCAGATTCCATTTTCAAAATGCTAATACTGACCTAATAGGGTAGCTGTGGACTTAATACACTTAACATACAGAAAGAACTTCAAACACACCAGGTATATGGTAAGTGCTCAGTAAGCGTGGGGCTTCCCCGGTGGCTCAGATGGTAAAGAATCTTCCTGCAAGGCAGGAGACCCACGTTCGATCCCTGGGTTGGGAAGATTCCCTGGAGAAGAGAGTGGTAGCCCACTCCAGTATTCCTGCCTGGAGAATTCCATGGACAGAGGAGCCTGGTGGGCTACAGTCCATGGGGTCACAAAGAGTCAGACACGACTGAGTGACTAACAGACTAAGTGTAGCTATCATTATCACCCCTTTTCTCTGGTCTTGGTCAAAGAAATGTCTCTGTAATGCTTAGACCACTTCAAGGTCCAGACCTCTGTCACCTTCCTACATTCTTAGGCTCACGCTCACCCTGGACCTTGCCCCTTTGTCCACAAACATGTTGCCTCTCCTGCTTGTGAGCAAACCTGCTCACAAGCACAAAACGAAACAATAAAAAACTTCACATGGTGCAGCCAACACCCTTCTTAGCTATTTCATTCTTTCCTACAAAGCATACTTTTAAAACTCATCTCCTCCACTTTCTCACCATCTAGTCTGACCTTTTGCATTTTCACTCCTGAAGCTGCCTTCTCCACCATCACCTAATCACTGAATCCAGCAGCCTTTTCTCAGTCCTATTTCTCAACCTTCCTGTAACAACTGATGGGATCTCCTTCTTTAAAAAGCTGTTCTGCTTGCCTGCCGTAGCCTAAGTCTGCCTCCCTGTCTAACTACCATGTCTCTGCCTTAGCTGGTTTCTTTTCCTACAGCTTGCATCTGAATGTACACCTACACAGCTCTGCCCTCAGCCTCGCTCATCTTTCCGCACTCCCCCGCACCTGCTCCATTCCTATCGTTTCACTGTCATGGGACTCCACCCCCAAGCCCTATCGTTTAACCTCCAAATTGCCGCCTCTAGTTACCTGCCCTTCCCAGTGTGCAAGATGTCTATCTGGTTGTTCCACCCGCATCTCAAACTTACCGTGTTCTGCATCAAATCTACCTTTTCCCTTTTAATATTTCCACTTTGGTTAATGAAGGGGTTGATCATTCTTTGAACTGCCAAGGCCAGAACGGGCGGAATCATCTTTAACCTCCTCCCTCCCTAGCTCGTCACAGACAGGACCGCGCTAACGTGCCGCGCTCTGGAGACCGACGGCGCGAGTGTCTATCCTGACCCCTCACTTCCTGCCGGTGTGACCCAGCAAGTCCACAGGCTTCAGCGTGGCGTCCGCAGCGCAGCTTGCGCAGTTTACGTGCGAAACGCGTGTAAGGGCACGGAGCACGGCCGTCTGGCAAGCCATAATGATGATGACAGAGAGACGGGATCTCAGGGCCTCAGTGATCCTCTCGTTGGTCCCTCGCTCCCACGACATCTCACGTTCACTTCACGTTGTCTCACGTGAACGTAAACCCACAAGGCAGGCTTGGCTATCAGTGTCTAAGTGCTTCGAATTTCCATTAACCTCAACCAAGGCAATCTCAATCAATCCCCAAACTCAAGACAATCTTCTGACACATCAATGTGCTTTTCTCTCCTAGCATCCTAAATAAGAACTTTGCAAGAATTCAGGAATTGACCTTATTTGAACCCAATTTCAAATAACATTCTGCAAGCCATATGGTTTGAAATTAAAACCATTCTCCATTTCTAATAATGCAGAGTACGTTAACAGTAACGAGCTATAAAATCTTTGTTGTTAGTACTCGAACCACACAACCACCTTGCAATCCCCTGTCCACACTTCCTCAGGAACCAAAAACTAAATTTAATTTTGGCTTAAGAAAGATGCAAAGATTATAACAATTATTAGGAAAATATCAGAATCATTTAATGTGTTACAAAATCAATACAATGTTATCATTTGCTCTGTGCTATCAGTGAATTTCTAGCCTTGCAAGAAAATAGGTTTGATTCGATCTTTTCTATAAATGTCCATATATATATTTACCACATTTAATTAAAGGTCTAGGGAACCACTACCCGCAGCAGCGGCTGCCCTGAGAGAAACGTATCTATGTCTTAATTAGGTACCTCTGGTTAGTCATGTCTACAAAGGAGGAAGAGGGGGATTACCGCTAAGGACTGCAGCTCTCTGGTTTCTTCCTCTGCAGCTGAAGCATGATAAGACAGAACCTACGGGGTGAGAACAGAAGGAATGCATGTTATACAAGAGAGGAACACCCAACACAGACCACGGCTTCAAGGCTGGGATTCTCCTAAGCCTTCCTGCAGAGGTATCTAGACTCCTCAGAACATCGTATCTTCTTTGCTGCTTTCTTCAGCAGACAGATCTCAGATTTTTTTCAAATGCTTCTTATGGAAACGGAAAGTTATACTACTTGTGTTCAAAGAAAACTGTCACTTTTCCTCTGACAACGCTGATACAACAAACACATTATTTATAAGTCACACTATTAGCTCAAACTTGGCAGAAAATTCTGTGTTGCTTTTCTTAAACAAAAATACTGACTTTAGTTATTTTACTGGTGTACTGAATCAAGATAAAAGACTTCTGCATAAGCTGACATTTTAATGTTGATATTTAGGAAGAAAGCAGTCTGGAAGTGGCTCTTGGATGAGGCTTGTAACCACTGTAGAATTCATAAGGAAAAACTCAATAGCAGAGATAAATGTCACACAGATTCAAGGATACTTTTCCATTCACAGGATTCAAGAACTGAGAAGAGCAGAAGTGGCCTATAAATCCATTTGTTAACAGCAGAGGACACCTAGGCTCAGGGATTCTCATCACTTGGCTGTGAGCTCACACCCAGTGAGAAGATGGCCTGGGACCCAGCTTTCATCTCGTAATCTCATACACTTTTCACCATCCTATTGGAGTTACAGAAAGATAGTAAGGCAGATTTACTATCTTCCTATAACTTAACATGTGAATCATTAATTCCCATTTTCAAAACCGATTAACTCCAAATGATGGGATATTTTCGACGTTCTTCTAAACCAGGGTAGTGATTATATGTTAAATTGTCTATCATATTAAATATTTTTAAAAGTTCACGTTTGACAGAGTTAACACAGATTTACTAAAATCTCTTAGTTTTAGGGTGAGTGATAAAAAGGTACCTCATTTTCAGACTTTAAACGGTGAGTCAAGTAATTTAGTGGCCCAACCAGTTTTCCTTGAACTAGTTTTAAAAATTGTAAGCAATTAAAAATCTAAAGCCAAATGGTAAATGTCTCTATATTGTGATTCAGAACATTACACTATGGTAATGCATATGACTTGTCTCACTGTTTGAAGCATTAATCACTAGGAAACCTAAGGAACCGCAGAACTGCTGTTTCCCACTCCCGTGAGACTGACAGGCCACAGCTAACCTGCCGTTGACACCGGGGAGGTGGTCTATTGAGGAAGGCTAAGGCGGCGACCCTGAACTAGTCTAATATAAATCAAGGCAATGCAACACGGACAAATGAATAAGGAATAACCACGACATGCTAAGTTTAAAAATTAATTTCACCCACACACCAAAGATAAAAATAGCACCATACTCATAGGGTTGTAAGGATTAACTTTTGGTAACACATGTGAGAACACAGAGTAAGCGTTTGATGAAGGTTAGCTATTTACTGTTGTCATTATACTGATGTCTTCTAGGTGAAAATAAATCCCTGTCATTAAGAAAACATAAAGGGATTTATGTCCCTAGGTTTTATCCAGTGCCTTGGGAGAAAATTTTTCAAGGTTAAATCTGTGATCACAGATATGATTTCCTATAATGAATTGAAATTGGAAAATGGATACACCAAGTGAAAGTAGAAGTACACATTTTTAACTGAAATAAAACTACAGTGTAAAAGTAGAAACAAATCTCAATGAGGAAAATATTCAGAAATGTTGAACGAAATTATATCTTGGATTTATTTCCAAATAATCAACGGATTAATAAGGACGAAGAGTGCAGAGAGGTGGGCAAGAGTGTGGACAGAATGACAGCAGCCATAGGTCAACTGAGGACAGCTAATGAAGACCCGGGGCTCCTTAGCTAACCTCTCTACTTCAGCATTGTGCTCGAAATTTTCCAAATAGGAAGCATGTTTCAAAAGAGATTAATTTCTAATTGATAGCTGGCTTAGAGTCAATTCTTCAGTACAGTCATGGAAACAGTAAAAAACTGTATTAAAATTATATATATGTATATGTATGCATACATTTAATTTAAAATATATGTATACTTATGTGTGTTTTGAAACAGATTTCTACTGACTTTTAATCCAAAGTCTCTTATATAGTACTTTACTAAAACTATTTAGAGTTTTATATTCACATTAGAAAGTATACCATCTTGGTTAGTGGTAAATCTTGACTTATACATCTTTCTAGCTCTTATTTATTAGGGGCTGGAGGGAAAAGTTACAATCCATAACTCAAACATTGATTCCTACTGATCTCTGCTGGCTAAGAGTAGGCAAACACTAAAATATATTTCACACCAGTGTATGAATGACTAAGGAATGCCCTTTCTGACATCTAATTCCCTGGACTGGATGTAAGAAATTTCCATCTTACACAAAGTGAGTGTCTTCCAGGCAGTCAGTGAGACACATCTGGAGATGGCAGGCCCGGGTGGGTAGGGCATCCTGCTTGGGAGGGAGTCTTGCTTGAGGCCAGTCCCCAGGCCAGTAGTTCATACTCAGAATCCCCTGGGGGGCGAAGGGGCTGGTAGTAACTCAGATTTCCAGCCTCTACCTAGGACTTCCTGAATCAGAATTTTCTCAAGATCCACAAATCTGTAACTTGGAAGAGTTTTCCCTCTTCCTCATTTCCGATTCTGAGTGCTTGGGATATCTGGTTTTGTTTTTTCGAAGAGTGGTTAGAGCTGCTCATGAGGAGAGACGGGAGGCTCAGGCAATGGAGAAAGGACAGGGCGCAGGGGACTATCATCAGTGTGAGCGGGGCTCATCACTAAGGTCCAAGGACCGCTTTCGGCCGAGAAAGCGGAGGACAGAAGGGACCCGGGGCCTGAGCTTTGCTATGGTCGTATGACCTTCAACAAGTTTCTAAAGTATGCTGGGCTTTAGTGTCCTCAGCTGTTGAAGTGAGGCGAGAGGAAGCCCAGGGTCACCGCGATGTGACAGCCATGGTGCACTGCGCAGGGAGGGGTCAGCCGGGAGTGCGCTCAGGGAGCCGGGGCGTCCTGCACGGGCCAGGCCACTAAGCCACTCAGTGTCCGACTCTTTGCGACCCCGTGGACTGTAACCTACTAGGCTTCTCCACCCATGGGATTCTCCAGGCAAGAATACTGGAGTGGACTGCCATTTCCTTCTCCAGGGGATCTTCCCAACCCAGGGACAGAACCCAGGTCTTCCGCATTGCAGGCAGACGCTTTAACCTCTGAGCCACCAGCAGCCCACCTCTAACGTGACCATTTGCTTGGCCATGGCTCTCTCCACTGCTTCGTACATCTGTGTGTTCTGGATCCCCAAGCCACAAAAGATGACGAAAGCTTCCAGAAACTGTTCATCGTTTCGGTTGAAAGGCTTAACTTTGCCAGTGGTTTCCTCCATCTTATTAACAAGTTGGCAAACCCTATAATAATCCAAGAAATTGAACAAATGTTACTATTCATAAATCACAACATGCACTGACTTTAACACAGACCCCCAAAGGTCTAGGGCTTTTCTCTTAGGAATGCTTGCCATCTCCAAAGACGCAAACAGATCCTCACAAATATAAGCTAGAACAATGAACTGAGTTAGTTTACATGCAAACTCATTTCACACAGTCCTAAATGTATGTTGACTATGTGCAAAAAAATCCTAGAGTACTGTTTTCTTTCAGATTCTGTCACGAATTTTATATCAGTTGAATCCCCAAAGACGATTTGTCCTTTGGAGACTAATTGGATTTTTGTACTCTTGCCAAGAGAACAATTTTGATGCACATCAGAATTTTGGGTCACCCAGGCTGCTTTTCCTTACTGAGAAATCAGAAGTTAAAAAACACAATTATCCACAAAATAGAATGTAGGAAACAGACAGTTCACAGAGACAGTCTCAAATTTCAAATATGTACCTCTGCATCCAGGAGAATATTTCCAGTCATTTTTGATACTGCAAATAAATTTAGCATGTAGAGATGACTATTTATTTAGATCTAAGAGCAGAATTGGACATGACTGAGTGACTTCACTTTCACTTTTCACTTTCATGCATTGGAGAAGGAAATGGCAACCCCCTCCAGTGTTCTTGCCTGGAGGATCCCAGGGACGGGGGAGCCTGGTGGGCTGCCGTCTATGGGGTCGCACAGGGTCGGACACGACTGAAGCGACAGTCCAAGAGCAGAATTAATCTTTGAAGAAAATCATAACCTAATCTCCCAAGTCCTGGCCTTTCTTAGAAAGTCAAACTCACAGTATATATAAATGGAAGACTATGTCAAATCTTAATTGAACTCGTTCTTCTAATGGGTCTCTGTGAGGAGTCTGATGACCTTGTACCTCTGGGAAAGTGTTTCTAAAGTCCTGTCTCTTCTGTCTCTACATACGTAACACAGACCTCCGTCGCGTGCCCACTGCAGAGTAGGTGCGGTGCTCCGTGCTTCAGGACACGTGGACTCTGGTCTCCATGACTTACACTGAGAAAGGTGTGCTCACATCCACTTTACAGATGAAGACACTGAGTCTCAGGAAGCTTAAGTTATGTGCTTTAGGGTGCTTACGCTTAAAATTGAAACCCCAGCTCAGCCTAGCCCCAAAGACCAGATTATCACCATACAGCTGCCCTGTGCCTTCTACTCATCTGATGACTGTTAGCAGTTTCCTGACTGCCTCTTGCTCACCCACACCTTTGCCTATAGTTTTCCGCTGGCCCCAGTCTCTTTCCTGTTATCCAGGAGATGCCTACATGCCCTTCACAGGGAGCTCCCAGAGGCCTCCTGCTTCCCCAGGGGAGGCAGACACCTCTCCTAGCTCCTTAACTTTATCACCTGGAGGGTCATGAGGAGTTTTATTTCTGTCTCTCTTTCTAGACTGTACATATCTTGGGCTTAAGAGATTTCATTTTTCAGTTCCACTTCCTCAGCTAGTCAGGCCTGGCACACAGCAGGACTCAAAAAATGTTAACCAAGTTAATGCAAGGATGCAAGACTGCAGTTCTGACCCAATTACTTTCCCATGAAGACTGTGGTTTGCTATGTCTTATTTTTCCTGGAGCACAAAAGGATTTCAGAGTCTGAAATGATGCATGGTTGCACATGTAATCCCTTTATCACCATCGGTGTGCACTTTATTTTTAACACTACAAATTAGCCGTATCCTCCTTTTGCTCTTTGTGAGAGTTTTTCTATTTTAGACAGTAAATCCATCCTTATCTATCAGTATTACCACTGCAGAGGTTAGCTCTCTAACACTTTTCCATTATCAAGAAAAATTTATAATTTGGACACTGCAAGTAAAAATCATGAGTAAATGGCAACAGCATTCATCATTTTAAAAGACCACATACCATATACAGTGCAAACACAAGGGTTATGTCCTCCAACCTTTGTGAATCCCAAATTATAAAGATGGAACTGTTTATGGAGGCATCTGGCTATCTCCCCCATCACATGTTCTTGAGTCATGCATTCCTTATCATCATATCACAATGTAACTGCTTTTCAATTTTTACTAAGTTTTCTCCTGCTTGATGGCCACTTTTCATAAACAGGATTTTTCTTTTTGTCACTTCATAAGATTGACTGCATGTATGGAAAGGAAAAGACAAGCCGGTGAGGCTGAGATGTGGTCATCAGGCATTCTGCTGGGCTTGGGACCGAGGTAAGGAACTCTTTCTAGGACAGCGGTTCAAATCATAAGCCTCAGTCAAGTCCTTGAATGAATACATTGCTGTTTAGCCACTCAGTTCAGTCCAGTCGCTCAGTCGTGTCCGACTCTTTGCAACCTCATGGATCACAAGGCTCAATCTGGCTTGCCAGGCTCCCTCTATTCATGGGATTCTCCCGGCAAAAATACTGGAGTAGGTTGCCATTTCCTACTCCAAGGGATCTTCCCGACCCAGGGATCGAACCCGTATCTTCTCCTGTGGCTCCTGCATTGCAGGCAGATTCTTTACTGTTGAGCCGCCGAGGAAGCCCAGTAAGTGGTATTAATTAATACCTCATGAACTGAAAGGTACTGCAACAGCATATTCAGCACACACACAGCAAGAGCTGGCTGTACCGACCACAGCTCTGGGCAGAACACCGAGCATGTGTCTGTGTTGTGACCCGCCTCGACAGACAGGCAGACACAGAGTAACACTCAGGATAAGAAACGGGGAGAGGACAAGTGATCCCTTTAGGAATTTTGTTATCTAGGGAATCTAGTATATTCCCTTTAGGAATATACTTTGATTCTTCTTTGAAAGCAGTCACATTTATAGAGCATTCACAATAATCTCATTATTCTCTTTACACCCTTTATAAAATTTAACTCTATTAAACAGAAATGCCTAAGTTGAAAAAAAATCTATGAGGAGGAAAAAGGTTTATAACAAACAAGGTTCTTTGAGAAAATGTAAAGCTTGGACCCATTTACAGATAGTTTGCACAATGTATTTCTTAAAGATGTGGAAGAATGGATGAAGAGTACAGTGATGAAATGTAAAAGTGGTCATTTGAGATGCCACATCTACTAGCAAGCGATATAAAATCAGAAGCACTTATACATAGAAACAAAGTAGTTACTGCAGAACCAAAAATAAAACAAAATCACTCAGCCAAAATCAATCACTATGCACAACCATAAAATAAAATATTCAAAAACATATTAGGTGAAAACCAAGAAGTAGCAGAGCTAGATAACAAAATATCAGTGTTACGTAATACGAGTAGTTCACAAAGTACTTGATCAGACATTATTTCACACGCTCACAACAGCAACTCTGAGAGCTAGCTGGCACTGAAGGCCTCTGCAAACTATGTGGAAGGGAACTGGGTAGTTTCTCAAATCACACACTGAGGTTTCCTCGTCTGTAATTCCAGAGGTCAGATGTTAGTACCAACCACGGCTTTCCTTCTGGCTTTGTGGCAGAGCAGGGCATCAGCGCTTACATTCTGCTTGTGGTCTCAGGCCTTCCTTCCCACACAACATGGCGAGATGCCAAAACTGTTAATACTCGTGGCTCAGACAGTAAAGAACTGGCCTGCAATGCGGGAGACCTGCATTGGATCCTTGGTCAGGAAAATCCCTTGGAGAAGGGAATGGTTACCCACTCCAGTATTCTTGCCTGGAGAATCCCATGGACAGAGGAGCCTGGCAGGTTACAGTCCACGGGGTCACACAGAGTCAGACACGACTGAGTGACTACCACATATACACACAGGCCCTGCCCTTTTATAGCCTTATGACCAACCTTACAAAAAAAACCTTGCAAAAATTTTTTTTTCACTTATTTGCCAATTATCTTAATTTAGGAAGTTTTTCGCTGCAGAAAAGACTTAATTTCTCAGGTAAGTCATCTTTTAAGTTTTCAACTATAGTGTCTTCCGTTTAAAAGAAGCTTCCTGTTTTAAGACTACATATAAACCAATATTTCCTCTAGCACTTTTACAGATTCATTCTATCACATTTAATCTTCTGATTCTACTTAATCCTCCCCCCTCAATTGCTGCTGGAGTCTTATGAAACTTAGTTATTCATCCTTTAATAATTTAAATTGTCACCTCAAATAATAAATTTATATTATTTCAACAGTGTGCTTTAATCACATTTAAATTTTATGAAATCAGTTTGCATTCTCATCAACTGCTTGTAATGGTGTAACAGAAATCATGTTTTTCTTTCTTTGAGGTACATAAAATGGTGTCTTTCAACCAACAACATCTTAGAAACAGAAATTATATCAGACTTGGGTCTGCATTTAGACTTTCTATTGTGTTCCATCAATTTTGCTATCTTTTCGAGCACACATTTAATACTTTTAACTATGTTACTTATACAGCATTATTTTAATTTCTGATAAGGCAATTTATCCATCAACTCTGATTATTTTACACTATCCTTCCAGAAGAATTTTATAAATAATTCTTTTATATGTTATCCTCCAGGTGAATATTTTATATGTTTGTTAAGAACTCCCTTCCCCTTTGAGAAGCAACCTTATCAGGACATGTATTGAAATTGAAATAAAACCTAATTTGCAAAAACTTAACATCTTAAAAAAATTATTATCATCAGGAAATGTTTCGTCAGTTCATGTACTGAAGATTTTCAAGTTATCTAGTACAGTTTTATAGTTTTCCTCACATAGATGTTCCTATTTCTGACAAAGTTTACTCCTTGTTACTGTTGTAAATGGGATTTTTTTCCATTATTATTTCCCAACATATCTGTCTTGCCATGTAAGCAAATTATTTTCCTTTAACAATTTGAAAGCCAGGCACTTTTGCAACTCTCGTTTTAGATAGCTACTTTGAGCTGATTCTCTTGGGTCTTTCCACTTAACAATCATATCATATTGTTAGTTATTTTGTTATTTCCTTTTCCATACTTCACCTTACTTCATCCTTTCCTGTCCTTTGGTTGCTTTGGTAAGAATTTACTTTGGGTAACAGTGTTTTGTTTTGTTTTTAATGACTTAAAAATATCATTTTTTCAACTACTTTCATGAGAAATTTTAAACTCTCCTTAGTATTGGTTATTACCAATTTTTATAGAATTTGTCTCATCAAAACATATCACTTTTTTGGTAGTGTATTACATAACATCTTTTAATATTTTTTCTGCATCTACAACTACATTTCTTTTCTCATTCCTATTTGTGTTTCTCTTATTTCCCTCATTATCTGTGTTGGATGTTTGTTTAGTGTTTGCCTATCATCTCGTTTTACTATCTGTTTTCATTTCATGAATTTCTCTTTTCAATTTCTTTCCTCTGCTTTCTTTCTTCCTATTCATTTATTTATTTGGGAGGCAGTGTGGGGTGTGAGATGAACACTTAATTGAAATAGTTTCATTATTTCCTGATTCAGTTCAGTCGCTCAGTTGTGTCTGACTCTTTGTGACGCCATTTTCTGCAGCAGGCCAGGGCTCCCTGCCATCACCAATTCCAGAGTCTACTCAAAATCATGTCCATCGAGTCAATGATGCCATCCAACCATCTTATCCTCTGTTGTCCCCTTCTCCTGCTGCCTTCAATCTTTCCCAGCATCAGGGTCTTTTCAAATGAGTCAGCTCTTCACATCAGGTGGCCAAAGTATTGGAGTTTCAGTTTCAACATAAGTCCTTCCAATGAATATTCAGGACTGATTTCCTTTGGGATGAAATGGTTGGATCTCCTTGCAGGCCAAGGGACTCTCAAGAGTCTTCTCCAACACCACAGTTCAAAAGCATCAATTCTTCAGTGCTTAGCTTTCTTCACAGTCCAACTCTCACATGCGTACATGACTACTGGAAAAACCATAGCTTTGACCAGATGGACCTTTGTTGGCAAAGTAATGTCTCTGTCTTTTAATATGCTGTCTAGTTTGGTCATAACTTTCCTTCCAAGGAATAAGCGTCTTTTAATTTCATGGCTGCATTCTCCATCTGCAGTGATTTTGGAGCCCAGAAAAATAAAGTCTGCCATTGTTTCCCCATCTATTTGCCATGAAGTGATGGGACCAGATGCCATAGTCTTCATTTTCTGAATGTTGAGCTTTAAGCTATCTTTTTCACCTCTCCTCTTTCACTTTCATCAAGCAGCTCTTTAGTTTATTATTTCCTGATTAAAATAGCAAAATATTTAAAGCTCTACATCTCCTCTAAGTACATTCTTGGCCTTATACCTTGCATTTTTATATTAAATTGAGGTGACCACTAATTTTCTGAAATACTATACTTTCATTTTGACTTTTGATTTCTTCTTTGACATTTGGGAGAATGTTTCCAGTTTCTAAGTGAGCTTTTCCCTTCTAATTTGTCCTTTTATTATGCATTTTTCTAGTTTTAATGCACTGTGATCCATGACAGTGGTTTTCAATTCTGCTTTCCAGAAATGACTAAGTTTATGTTGTATGTGTGTATTTGTAAACTTCTAATGGATATTTGAAAGGAATTTGTGTTTTTAAATTATGACATATAAAAGTAAATGTATGCCAATTAAATCATTTCATTTTTTATATTAATCAATTCTAATGTTTCCTTTCTTCCTATTTTGCATTTTATGAAAAATGTATTAAAGACTCTCACTATGACTACCATTTTGTCTGCTTCTCTGTGTATTTTTAATAGCTTTGACTTTTATATGTCAATGATGTTATTTACCTTATGAGAGGCATTTATGACAATTACACTTCCCTCTGTGACTTTAACTTATTCAGTGCAAAGTGATTCTGTACATTATGCTCTTTTATCTTAAAATCTACCCTCTCTGATACTAATATTGTTATCTCTATTCAAATTTTGCCCATTTTGTATACAGTGTGTCCTTACAAACAGTATACACTTCATATTAATATCTTCTAGAAATTCCTCAATGTTGGTGGCCCAATAAAGGTAAGCTCTGTTTTCCAGGGCTACTATGAAGTTTCCTTATTTTTCTATTTCTTCAATCAATTCTTGAAACTATAATCCTTATGTTTATTTTCATTCTGTAGATTTTCACTTTTATTATAATTTAAAGATATAATACCCTAGTTCTTTTTTTTCTCATTTTCTTCCAATTATTACTGTCCCTACAGTCTTATTTTCTGGTGCTTATCATTAAACACAATTTACAGTTCTCTTAACTGGGAAAAACTGGATACCTTAAGCAACACAGGCAATATGTACCATGTATGACACTGAACAATGTTATTACGTTTGCATTAGGAAAATCCTAGCAAATATTTTTACAAACAACTAAACAGATTGCCAAATGATATAATTTAATATGAAAAATAAAATTAAGTAGAAGTAAAACTTAAATTTATATAATTTTACAGCATTTACTTATGCATTGGAATCATATTGCCACATATAGATGATCAAAGAATTAGACAGTATGAGTTTAGAAAATACATTCAGTAAGAAATACATCTCTCTCATACTTCACTGTATAACATGTGGTATAACACTATGATTTGTATTACTTTTTCACTAAAAAAAAAGAGATAAATGTAAGCTATCTAAAGTGGAAATGTTCTCAACAACTTTTCTTTTGGATGGGAATGGAACTGATTTCTTCAAAACATGCCCTGAAACTGACATGGAAAATAGGCATAAGTGTTTCTAGTAAATATAAGAAAAAGACAAACTTAATCTAATAAATAGGGGAAATAATTGGTTAAAATAAATGAATGCTGCATGAGGAAAGGAGCCTCTTAATAGTGTTGGAAATGAAGTCGTGAAACTTTCTGGATCAGCCAGACCACTGAGCAAACATTAATGATACAACAGGCCCTGCACTCGCCTAATGTCTACAGTTTCATCTAATTGTCAGTCATGGAAAAAAGGAAGGAAAGAAAGACTACAAAAACACACGGGCCCGTCTGTCTTTCCGCATGTAACTCTGTAGGGATTCTGTATTAGAACTGCATAATATCAAAATCTGGTCTGTGACATATAAGAAAATTATTACAACCATGCTATTTTCCATGGTACATCTGTGAATATAAAGTTCACTTGAGAATTCAAATTCTCTGTTTTGTTACACTTACAGAACAATGGGGAACACTGAAAATTTTCCCTATTGGAATTACCTTGAACCCCTACCAGAAATCTCACTAGGGTATTTTTCTTTCTTTTAATTGGTAGGGAATTTTTCCTTCCCCAAAACAACATTTGCTTACTTTTGACTCTTGTTATAAAATAAGAGTGACACAAAATGTATGCAAACAGAAGTCTGATTATTTCAGCTGGTACTGACCATTTCTTGTTCACTTGTCTGGAACGGTTGACAGGACTATAGAACGTGGATTCTGAACAGATCTGAAGGGTGTGACTTAGTTGTATAAAGTGCCCATAACTGTTTAAAAGGTTAAACGGAGAGTGGAACCACGTGGATATCCTGAGTCCTATTCCTATCCAGGGATCTCTGTGCTTCCCCAAATGACTCTTATTTATCACTTGTGTAAAGTGATGAGAAAGCTTGATTATAACTTCCTCTAGCCATTCCCCATTCCCAATTATTCCAAAGAGATGCTGCTAAGAAGTAGCAAAGCCATGACTTAATGTGGCCAGCTGCCACTCTGCCCTCCTTCTCACCAAAACATATTAGTATTAATAAATGGTGCATCACTTCTGGACACTTCTATCTAAAAGCATAACATCTGCCATGCAGTTTGCACCTAACTCCCTAGGATATCAACTTTAAACTCAACATTGACTCAGTGTCATATCATAGGGCACCTCCGTCAGTTTTCTTTGGTTTCTGTTAGGGATCTGATTGGTGATACCCTTGAAAGGCGCTCATACCTGAGTTCACTAGCTTCTCCTTTTTTCTCTGAGAACTGAGAGGTGTGCAAGTGATAAACAGCCTTCAGGGAGTCGCCAGGCTGTCTTCCAAGAGGCTGATATGGCAATTCACCAGTGAGCCCAGCCCTAGAGGCTCGGAAAGCAGATTACCATGGGGAGGATACTTCCTGCTCTCGGGTGCAGAACAGTCCCTCAGCTCACAGACTGACTTATAAAACCAGAATAGCAAGAAATGGGCACCGACAAGAAATGGATCTGCCTCAGGAATGCGAGCAGTGCATCTGTAACTCGGCCCACGACCTCAAGTCCAGGTGACTGATCGACGATAAGGAGCAACTGGCAAAGCGGGCCATGCATTCGTGAGGCTAGGAAGAAGGCATTCTCTTCACATGAGTTAACGTATCTTGGAAAGTAAATAATCGAACAAGGGAGGTCAGACTGGTGGGCTCTTTAAAGGTGTTAAGTCAGTGTATCTGTCTCTAAGCGAGGACGCACACCAGGAGAACTGGATCGCTGGGAAGTGCCAGGACCACCTGCTGCATGCACGGCCACCCAAGCGCTGGTCTCAAGCGGTCAGAAGAGCCTGTGCACCGACACAGCCTTCCACACCCATCTCCAACGAAAGGGGTGAAGGTCCCAGACTGCTGGACAGAACTGGAGAGGCAATTTTAGTATTGGTCTCCCCACTCCCCACTTTCATAAACAATACCTCCCTCCCCCACCTTTCTGACTGACACTCTCCTTTAATAAAATTACAGTCAAATCTTAGAACTAACCAGAGATTTTTTTTCTGGAAACTGATTTTCAACCTGGAAACTAATCAGATTTTTTAAGGTAAATTTATACAGCTAAGTCTTGCGCTAAGTCTTGTGTCATTAGGGTTTTTATTTAAAAGTTTAAACCTTTATTTCAGTTTCTAGGGGGAACACTTAACAGTTCAGGCTATTTTTACAGCGTCAATCACGCATGTGTTAGTCACTCAGTTGTGTCCGACTCGTTATAACCCTATGGACTGGAGCCCGCCAGGCTCCTCTGTCCATGGAATTCTCCAGGCAAGAATACTGGAGTGGGTTGCCATTCCCTTCTCCAGGGGATTTTCTTGACCCAAGGATTGAACCTAGGTCTCTTGCAGTGCAGGTGGACTCTTCACCATCTGATCCAAGGAAGCCATAGCTGGCATATCAATTTCCTTTTCTACTCTTAATATGACCTGCAGTGCCAAGAAACACACATGTCAGTAACGGGAAACTTCATCTCATTTTTCTGAGAATGCCTTCTTCTACCATTCCTGCAGGAGACATGTTTTACTAAACTTTATTACAAGAATGTAAACTCCCTGAGGCAGGGATTTTGACTTATTCACTGATTTATCCCAGGTGCTGAAAAGATGGAGTGTTCAATGAATACAACCTACAATCTAAACCACATATTCAAAAAAGAGAAATCATAAACTAAGATGTGAGGCTCTAAAACAATATACATTATCAATTTGATATCTCTCAGTCTACTAACTTTCAACATGTCATTTTTAAACAAAACCTCTGTTGAAACAGGATTATAATTACAAAAGTATATCATATTTAACAAGATATTTAACAAACGTTTGTTGACATTTATCAAGCTAAAATTATTTCAAAATTCTTTTACCATTCCAATTTTCATCTTTTTTCTGTATTTTAGTCTTTAAATTTACACTGGAAAGAAGTTTCTGGGAATATATGTTTTTCTTTAATAAGTGCAGAGTGGAGGTCAATGAAAAGGCTTTACCTATCACTTTGTTCTTCTTTCCATTTTTTATAGGTGTACAAAGCAAACTTCTAATGCACTGCTGGTTTATATTTCCCATGTTTTCATTCTAAACAAAGAAACGAAAAGCAAAACAGCTAAATACTATGAACAGATTGTCTGCCCATTAGATGCTATACAAACTATACTGGACATACGAAGTTATTAATATGCTTATCTTTTATTAGCTGGAGATAACATCAGAGTGTAAAAATGCACAAATTATAATGAAGTTCATATAAATGCAATAAATATAAATGCAATAAAAAACAGTCTACTAAAAATAATAAATATCCTATTTTTAATTTTTTATTTCCCATTTTATTTACCTATATTTCTTTTATTCTCCATGTTAAAGTTTCCTAAGCAGCTCACAGTACTAAGCAAAATATTTACTGAGTTCCAACTATCCCTGTGTAGTAGTGTCTCAAGCAACTTAATAAGAAGGGTAGAAATCAGAATCGTTACACCACCAAGGATTCTACACATTACAAATGCCTCTTTCTTTAGTTTTACCACTGTTTCTATTGTCTGTCTTGCTACAGTCTTAGAAAGGTCTCCCAGATATGAAAATAACAAAGTCAAGGCAGCTGCCTCCAACTGCAATGCCCTTCTTAAGCCAGACGAGAGAAAATACTAGAATCTAAAGTTTTCAGTGTCTGAGAAACTGACCCTTGTAGGTTTGCTCTCAAGAAAAACAAATACTCATTTTTTTTCACGAGGTGTTCACTGTGGTAGACGACCAGTTACAGACACTCAAGCCATATGGAACTTAATTTTTGAAGACAAACTCAGGGACTCTAGGAAAACTATCTAGAGAGTGTCAACTGATAGGAAGTAGGTAATAGTGAAACTACCTCAAAGTTAATGACATTTCATGTTTCAAAACTGACAAAAGTACAGAGAAAAATATGTAAGTATAGCTGACTACCTCTGAACAGATGTTCTGAGCTGTTTTATTTCCTTCCTCGGATCAGGGCAAACACAGATCACTTCCAAAGAGCCAACTCTGGAGCCAGTCCTTCAGTTAAGAATAGTACAGAGCAGGTCCGATAGGAAAACAGCCGTCAAGCTCCAAGTCTAAAACCGCATTACTTACTGTCCAGGGAAATCTTTTGTCCTTGCTGACATCTGGGATATTAAGTGGTTCCATAGTATTTTTGACATACTGAGCATACATGTAATTGATTCTGTTTGCATCACGTTCCCTGTGGAAAGAACAGAGGTGAGTTCTTTCCATGCAGTGAAAAACAAAGGCAAAACAGTCATATAGATGGTTATAAGAGAAACACAGCAGTCTGAAATTATGGAGCAAACTATATAACTTAATTCGAAAATGAAGCTTTAAATATATTTGATGATGCACAACTTTAGTAGTTACTATAATTGAAATTTTTGAAAAACAAAGGCTCACAATTTTTCAGCTATTGAAAACAAGTTTAAAATGTCATTAAGTAATCTTATTACCACTCTTAACAGTCATGTTGATTTCTGTGCCATTTAATGTGAAATCCCTAGGAATTTTCCTCTATGACGTATTTTCTCAAGATTATAGAATGACTAAAGTCCAGTGTCTGTTTTTATTTCCTTATTTGTCTACTCATACCAACAGAATAATCTTTTACACATTTTTAGACCAAGAGAAAAATCGAGCAGGTCTAGAATTTTATTAAGTTTTTCTCTCTTCATTTTTCTGCTTTGCGGTGCTTTAAGACTTGTATTTAAATTAAAAACAATGCTTTTGAACTTACAATATTTTCCCAACTCTTTTTCCAGTTTCTTGCTTAGCAGGTAGAACATAAACGGTTAACCTGATGTCAGAGGGTTTGTAAGTATGATGCCAGTGCCCAAGTTGGGAAAACAGAATAGGATATGTCTTTTCATTAGGAAACCTCCTACACTCCTGGTGATGGGAATAAACTTGACAAAGATGGTCAGATTATGGAAATTTACTCCACAAATTTCTGAAAGGCTGTGCCTACGGTAACTATAAGATCACTAACTGAAGAAATAGGAAAGCCTAATAATGGGAAAGTGAAAGTGAAGTCACTCAGTCTTGTCTGACTCTTTGCGACCCGGTGGACTGTACTCTCCAGGCTCCTCCGTCCATGGGATTCTCCAGGCAAGAGTACCGGAGTGGGTTGCCACTTCCTTCTCCAATAGTGGGAAGAACTATACAAAAAATATCTTAATGACCCAGATAACCACGATCGTTATCTAGAGCCTAGAGCCAGACATTCTGGAATGGGAAGTCAAGTGGGCCTTAGGAAGTATCACTACAAACAAAGCTAGTGGAAGTGATGGAATTCCAGTTGAGCTATTTCAAGTTCTGAAAGATGACGCTGTTAAAGTGCTGCACTCAATATGCCAGCAAGTTTGAAAAAATGTGCAGCAGCCACAGGACTGGAAAAGGTCAGTATTCATTCCAATCCCAAAGAAAGGCAATACCAAAGAATGTTCAAACTACTGCACAGTTGCACTCATTTCACAAGCTAGCAAAGGAATGCTCAAAATTCTCAAAGCCAGATTTCAATATTCAATAGTACATGAACCATGAACTTTCAGATGTTCAAACTGGATTTACAAAAGGCAGAAGAACCAGAGATCAAATTGTCAACATCTGCTGGATCATTGAAAAAGAGAGTTCCAGAAAAACATCTACTTCTGCTTTTTTGACTACGCCAAAGCCTTAGACTGTGTAGATCACAACAAACTGTGGAAAAGAGATGGGAGTACCAGACCACCTGACCTGCCTCCTGAGAAATCTGTATGCAGGTCAAGAGGCAACAGTTAGAACTGGACATGGAACAACAGACTGGTTCCAAATAGGA
The DNA here is from genome assembly GCA_917880005.1 of Nanger dama. NCBI lineage: Eukaryota > Metazoa > Chordata > Mammalia > Artiodactyla > Bovidae > Nanger > Nanger dama. Next base: position 101,796,476 of record CAKJTW010000001.1, read on the forward strand.
AAAGGAGTACGTCAAGGCTGTATATTGCCACCCTGCTTATTTAACTTCTATGCAGAGTACATCATGAGAAACGCTGGGATGGAGGAAGCACAAGCTGGAGTCAAGATTGCCAGGAAAAATATCAATAATCTCAGAGATGCAGATGACACCACCCTTATGGCAGAAAGCGAAGAGGAACTAAAAAGCCTCTTGATGAAAGTGGAGAGTGAAAAAGTTGGCTTAAAGCTCAACATTCAGAAAACGAAGATCATGGCATCTGGTCCCATCACTTCATGGCAAATAGATGGGGAAAGAGTGGAAACAGTGGCTGACTTTATTTTGGGGGCTCCAAAATCACTGCAGATGGTGACTGCAGCCATGAAATAAAAGATGATTGTTCCTTGGAAGAAAAGCTATGACCAACTAGACAGCATATTAAAAAGCAGAGACATTACTTTGCCAACAAAGGTCCATTTGGTCAAAGCTATAGTTTTTCCAGCAGTCATGTATGGATGTGAGAGTTGGACCATAAAGAAAGCTGAGTGCCAAAGAACTGATGCTTTTGCACTGTGGTGTTGGAGAAGACTCTTGAGAGTCTCTTGGACAGCAAGGAGATCCAACCAGTCCATCCTAAAGGAAATCAGTCCTAAATATTCGTTGGAAGAACTGATGATGAAGCTGAAACTTCAATACTTTGGCTACCTGATGCAAAGAACTGACTCATTTGAACAGACTCATAATGTTGGGAATGACTGAAGGTAGGAGGAGAACGGGATGACAGAGGATGAGATGGTTGGATGGTGTCACCAACTCGATGGACATGAGCTTGAGCAGGCTTCAGGAGTTGGTGAAGGACAGGGAAGCCTGGTGTGCTGCAGTCCATGGGGTCGCAAAGGGTCAGACACAACTAAGCGACTGAACTGCCTGAACTGAATAGAAGGAAACATTTCAAAATTAACTGGTGTCTCAGGAAAACTGTCTACTTGCTCTGAGTTCTCAAGTTTCCAATCTTTTCCTATCTCCCATCCTCTCACTCAGCCTGTGCAAACTGCTTCTAGGACGGTGGTCTCAAATGGTGTTCTTGATCACTAATGATACCACAAAGGCTCCTGAAGTCGTGGCCTCATTCCTGGCCAAGATATTTTTGTCTTTCCTTTCTCTGATGTAGCCAGAATACTGGAGTGGGTAGCCATTCTCTTCTCCTGGGTTCGAGAACCGAGATCGAGACCTGGGTTAAATCCCTGGGTTGGGAATATCCCCTGGAGAAGAGAATGGCTACCCACTCCAGTATTCTGGCCTGGAGAATTCCATGGACTCTATAGTCCATGGGGTCACAACGAGTCAGACATGACTGAGTGACTTTCAGTTCTGATGAACCTACACTTTAGGTTAAGTGTAACTGGCCACGTCAGGTAATGACTATATGTCCAGTACTATATACAGTGGAAAAAGAATGAAAGTGAAACAAGCATGGTAACAGAGGAAGAGATGAACTTCAGACTGAACACTTCTGAGCCTAGACTGATAATCTGGGAAGGCATGAGAAATGTTAGACGCATTAGACTCAAGATACTCCTGGCTTCTTAATACTTTATACATAATTACCTGGGGAGAATCCCAAGAAAAGGTTATGAGATAAGTGCAGGATTTCGGTTAACAAAACTATTTTAAAACAATAAATATTTCATGGAAAACGGAAGTCTCAGGAAAATAAAACACGCTACAGTAAAGATAAGAAAAATGAAAAAGCATCTACAAAGAGAAAGGAGTACACTGGAAAGGATACCTTTGTCTAAATGTCTTTTACAATGATGATGACGACAGATGACTTTTGTTATTATCATGATTTCAACAGAGGGAGCCAGATGAACCCAAATACTTAAGCAGTCCAATTTCAGAGTCTACACTCTCATACTCTGTGTCTATCATTTTTTAAAGGAGTACAAATCTTTTTACTATTTTTAAAATAGTTTTCCTGCATTTAACTATGTTTCCCAATATAATTATAATGAACAAGTAGTAAATATATTCTAAGAACATGAGCTTAAAGGATTAATTCCATGTATTTGTCATTATGTGATAAAATATGCATTTAAAATTAACATGGAGCTTGCCTGGTGGCTCAGACAGTAAAGAATCCACTTGTAATGCGGGAGACCTGGGTTTGATCCCTGGGTCAAGAAGATCCCCTGGAGGAGGGCATGGCAACCCACTCCAGTATTCTTGCTGGGAGAATCCCATGGACAGAGGAGCCTGGTGGGCTACACTCCATAGGGTTGCAGGGAGTCAGACACAACTGAGTTTAGACTAAGCACAGCACAAAATTAACATGAAGTTAACTAATACGGAATTATAGCACTAAAACATCTATTTCTTAAAATTACGAGCTTACAGAAACAGTATAACATCACATTCATTTTTCCTTCTAATTAGGTGGCTCTCTGAATTTGAAGCACAGGAAACTCTGAAACCTCCCACCATCTGGAAATAACCTTCACATCTCAAATTCTACAAACCCCAAGAGCTTACTGTGTTAGATCCCACTGATAATACAATTCTAATAATCATGTATAATGTTCACCTTCACTATTCTTTATTTTTATACTTAACATTTTGAAACTGTCTTCAATAAATTATTTTAGCTTTTAAAAGTTAATCAGATGGTTGGTTACAAGAGTACTAAGTGAGCCATACTTTCCCACTGACACATAATTGCCTAAAAAGAAAGATTTGCTTACCGCTAAAAATGGCAACCCACTCCAGTGTTCTTGCCTGGAGAATCCCAGGGACGGGGGAGCCTGGTGGGCTGCCGTCTATGGGGGTCACACAGAGTCGGACACGACTGAAGTGACTTAGCAGGAGCAGCAGCAACATCAACAAACTGCCAGGCATTTCATCTCATAAAAGATGTTTGCATTGACAAAGTGTTTAATAATGAAAACTGGAAAGGCCTGAATTCCATCAATAAGAAATTTCAGAAATGTAGTAAAGAATCTGCTGGCCAAGGGTCAGTATCAGCTAGTCCTTTTACAAACCTAAAATTACTATTTTAGTAACTTTAGCACCATTTTAGTTTTCACAAAATGAAGCCTGATATCTAATTTTTATTAAAATAAAAACATACATCACTATGAGGTCTTATACTGCATCATTAGATTAAAAGCTAACTATTAGCTAATGTAAGGGCACTGGTGTTGGATAAATTTTCATTACTGTAAACTTGGTTAATGAATCAGTTAAAATGGTCCATGTAAATTAGTCTCTTTTAAGGTAACCATACTGATATTTATCCTTCATTTAAAAATCTTTACACTAAGACTGTCTTGGAATAATTTTTAAAAGTGGAAAATATATTTTCTCTTACAGAGAGGGAATCTGATACTCATTAGAAACAAATCAAGTATAAAGCTCAGTTCAGTCGCTCAGTCGTGTCCGACTCTTTGCGACCTCATGAATCACAGCACGCCAGGCCTCCCTGTCCATCACCATCTCCTGGAGTTCACTCAGATTCACGTCCATCGAGTCCGTGATGCCATCCAGCCATCTCATCCTTGGTCGTCCCCTTCTCCTCCTGCCCCCATTCCCTCCCAGCATCAGAGTCTTTGCCAATGAGTCAACTCTTTGCATGAGGTGGCCAAAGTACTGGAGTTTCAGCTTCAGCATCATTCCTTCCAAAGAAATCCCAGGGCTGATCTCCTTCAGAATGGACTGGTTGGATCTCCTTGCAGTCCAGGGGACTCTCAAGAGTCTTCTCCAACACCTCAGTTCAAAAGCATCAATTCTTCGGCGCTCAGCCTTCTTCACAGTCCAACTCTCACATCCATACATGACCACAGGGAAAACCATAGCCTTGACTAGACGGAGCTTAGTGGCAAAGTAATGTCTCTGCTTTTCAACATGCTATCTAGGTTGGTCATAACTTATCTTCCAAGGAGTAAGCTTGGAAGATAGTAAGCTTTAATTTCATGGCTGCAGTCACCATCTAGTAAGATTTTAGTTTTTTTAATGCACATTCACCAGTAGAGGTCACTATTACACCAAGTCACTGAGCTTGTTCAGCTATCAGAAGAATTAGAGGACTTGTCTGAATTAATAACAAAAATCCCAATGTGAATACATAAAGTAAAAGGACACAGAAATATGCTGCCACACAAATACATGTAAAGGTAAATATAGATAATTCCTCATCTTACACATCTTTCCTTTCTTTTCTGGCTGTGCCTCTTAGATTGGGCAATCTTAGTTCCCCAACCAGAGGTGGACCCCAGGCCCCGGAAGTGAAAGCACGGAGTCCTAAGCACTAGACAGCTACGGAATTCTCATCACTTTATACATTTAATATGCATATCATACTCATTTTCCTATTCTCCTCTCGATATGTATAATTTCATAAATAAACATGTATATATACATTTATCTACATCAGTTCAGTTCAGTCGCTCAGTCGTGTCCAACTCTTTGCGACCCCATGAATCGCAGCACACCAGGCCTCCCTGTCCATCACCGTCTCCTGGAGTTCACTCAGACTCACGTCCATCGAGTCCGTGATATCATCCAGCCATCTCATCCTCGGTCATCCCCTTCTCCTCCTGCCCTCAATCCCTCCCAGCATCAGTCTTTTCCAATGAGTCAACTGTTCGCATGAGGTGGCCAAAGTACTGGAGTTTCAGCTTCAGCATCATTCCTCCCAAAGAAATCCCAGGGCTGATCTCCTTCAGAATGGAATGGTTGGATCTCCTTGCAGTCCAAGGGACTCTCAAGAGTCTTCTCCAACACCACAGTTCAAAAGCATCAATTCTTCAGTGCTCAGCCTTCTTCACAGTCCAAGACTCACATCCATACATGACCACTGGAAGAACCATAGCCTTCACTAGACGGACCTTAGTCGGCAAAGTAATGTCTCTGTTTTTGAATATGCTATCTAGGTTGGTCATAACTTTTCTTCCAAGGAGTAAGCGTCTTTTAATTTCATGGCTGCAATCACCATTTGCAGTGATTTTGGAGGCCCCCCCAAATACAGTCTGACACTCTTTCCACTCTTTCCCCATCTATTTCCCATGAAGTGATGGGACCAGATGCCACGATCTTCGTTTTCTGAATGTTGAGCTTTAAGCCAACTTTTTCAGTCTCCTCTTTCACTTTCATCAAGAGGCTTTTTAGCTCCTCTTCACTTTGTGCCATAAGGGTGGTGTCATCTGCATATCTGAGGTTATTGATATTTCTCCCGGAAATCTTGATTCCAGCTTGTGTTTCTTCCAGTCTAGCGTTTCTCATGATGTACTCTGCATATAAGTTAAATAAGCAGGGTGACAATATACAGCCTTGACGTACTCCTTTTCCTATTTGGAACCAGCCTGTTGTCCATGTCCAGTTCTAACTGTTGCTTCCTGACCTGCATATAGATTTCTCAAGAGGCAGGTCAGGTGGTCTGGTATTCCCATCTCTTTCAGAATTTTCCACAGTTTATTGTGATCCACACAGTCAAAGGCTTTGACATTGTCAATAAAGCAGAGATAGATGTTTTTCTGGAACTCTTTTGCTTTTTCGATGATCCATCAGATGTTGGCAATTTGATCTCTGGTTCCTCTGCCTTTTCTAAAACCAGCTTGAACATCAGGAAATTCACAGTTCACGTATTGCTGAAGCCTGGCTTGGAGAATTTTGAGCATTGTTTTACTAGCATGCGCTGCTGCTGCTGCTGCTAAGTCGCTTCAGTCGTGTCTGACTCTGTGCGACCCCATAGATGGCAGCCCACCAGGCTCCCCCGTCCCTGGGGTTCTCCGGGCAAAAACACTGGAGTGGGTTGCCATTTCCTTCTCCAATGCAGGAAAGTGAAAAGTGAAAGTGAAGTCGCTCAGTCATGTCCAACTTGTAGCGACCCCATGGACTGCACCCCACCAGTCTCCTCCATCCATAAGGCTATTAGCATGTGAGATGAGTGCAATTGTGCGGTAGTTTGAGCATTCTTTGGCATTGCCTTTCTTTGGGATTGGAATGAAAACTGACCTTTTCCAGTCCTGTGGCCACTGCTGAGTTTTCCAAATGTGCTGGCATATTGAGTGCAGCACTTTCACAGCATCATCTTTCAGGATTTGAAATAGCTCAATTGGAATTCCATCACCTCCACTACCTTTGTTCGTAGTGATGCTTTCTAAGGCCCACTTGACTTCACATTCCAAGATGTCTGGCTCTAGATGAGTGATCACATCATCATGATTATCTGGGTCTTGAAGATCTTTTTGTACAGTTCTTCTGAGTATTCTTGCCACCTCTTCTTAGTATCTTCTGCTTCTGTTAGGTCCTGACCATTTCTGTCCTTTATCGAGCCCATCTTTGCATGAAATGTTCCCTTGGTATCTCTAATTTTCTTGAAGAGATCTCTAGTCTTTCCCATTCTGTGTTTTTCCTCTATTTCTTTGCATTGATCGCTGAAGAAGGCTTTCTTATCTCTTCTTGCTATTCTTGGAACTCTGCATTCAGATGCTTATATCTTTCCTTTTCTCCTTGCTTTTCGCCTCTCTTCTTTTCACAGCTATTTGTAAGGCCTCTCCAGACAGCCATTTTGCTTTTTTGCATTTCTTTTCCATGGGGATGGTCTTGATCCCTGTCTCCTGTACAATGTCACGAACCTCATTCCATAGTTCATTAGGCACTCTATCTATCAGATCTAGGCCAAAAGTAAAATAATCAAATATTTAATGTTTAAAAGCTTTCTAAAATGTTCGTTATAAAAAGCAACAAAAATGTATGGTGTCATAAAATAAAAATAGTATCTATTAATGTTCCTCCTAAGAATAAGACTTCATAACTGACCTAGGCAGCACAGCCCAATACCAGCACTTAAGAAAGATACATACATACTCACCAGGACATGTGCATACTATCACATATACAAAAAGGATTCAAAATCCACTAAAGCAATATTAAATATGCCAGAAAATAAACACAGAAGCTTAGGAAAGAAAGATGTGGACATGGGAGATAAAGTTCAGTTCACGACTAACAATGCCAAAAGGGAAATAAAGGTCAGCTATTCTGATATAATTTTATGAAACAAAAATTCAAGGGTAGCAGAAACATCTCTGGGGTAGAGATTCCATGGTTTATGTACCCTGACTACCCATTCCATACCCAGGTCAGGAGTCATGGCCTAGGTCAGGGGTACCCCGCAAGTCAAACACATTCCCTATCTGTCTCCACGTTACATCTGCTCCTTTGCAGCTTCCTGAAATACTTTTAATAGAAGAAAAGGTCTTTCATTGTATCATAGTGGTAAAATATACTCAATATAATTTTTGATTCAAATACAATCACTTAACAAAGTAACAACTTTAAACCACTAGAGTCAACAGTTTCTCCATCCTGATGGGGAACACAGAAAAGGACAGGAAATGTCATGAAAGGGAAGAGAAGAAAAGAAAGGGTATACAGGGCAGAAGACAGCTTCTGCAGACCCCATAGTGACCCATGGGGTCAGTCCTAATGAGGAAGTTTGGGACAAAACCAGGTTGCACACTCAAGCATTTTGTTCTTGCAGCTGCAAGCTCAGACAGTTTGGTTTTATATGAACTACAAAGATTATTTTCATTTTATTTCCAGCTTTTTATTACAAATATTTTCTTCCAGTTTTTTACGGTGAACTTTTGAAATACATAAGAAAGCTGAAAGCAAAATAAATATCCTACTCTTAGATTCAACAATTTTTAATATTTTGCCACATTTGCTATATCTACATATGTGCAAATACATTCACTTATACTAAATTTAGATATATTTATTATATTTAGATATATTTACTGTTTTATTTATTTTTGGTTGAACCATATTTTTTGTTGAAAATATCTTTTTTTAATTGAAGGAAAAAAATTTTTTTATTTACTATGTCATGTTAGCTTCTGGTGTACAACACAATATACATATATATGTTATATACGTGTATATATACATGTATAACACATATATGTTATACATACACATGCATAACTGAATCTTTTCCCTTTTTCAGATTCTTTCCCCTGATAGGTTATTACAAAATATTGAGTGCAGTTCCCTATGTTATACAGGAGGTCCTTGTTGATTATGTTTTAAATTCAGTAGTGTATATAGGCTTAGTCCTAACCCCTAATTTATCACCCACCCACCCCACTACACCCTACTCCCTCCCCAGCTGGCCCATCTGAACTATTTTAAACTAAGGTGCAGACATCCTAACACTTTATCCTTAACCAGCACGAATCTACTAAAAATAAGAACATTGTTCTGCTAACCACTTAGTAATGCCAAAGAAAAGGTAATAATAATTCCACACCAATATCCAGTATCCAGTCCATATTCAGATTTGCAATTATCCTCACAAATGTCTTTGATAGCTATTTATTTTTAACGAGGATCTAATCAAGGTTCATGTACTGCATTTGGCTGTTATGTCCAAGGACAGCCCCTCTCTCCATTTTATTCAATGACTGTTGACTTTTTGAAGAGACTAGGCCAGTTATCCCCTGGTGGCTCAGATGGTAAAGTGTCTGCCTACAATGCAGGAGACCCAGGTTCGATCCCCGGGTTGGGAAGATCCTCTGGAGAAGGAAACGGCAACCCACTCCAGTACTCTTGCCTGAAAAATCCCATGGACGGAGGAGCATGGTAGACTACAGTCCATGGGATTGCAAAGAGTCAGACATTAGAGCAACTTCACTTCACTTCACTTCAGGCCAGTTATCTTACAGAATGTTCCATAGATTTGCACAGAGGTTGTTTTTAAAGAACTACCGCCAAGGGGCTTGGTTCCTGAAGATATTACTGTGACATCATTCACCAACATGAAAATTCTCTGATAGGTCAACTGTAGAGTTAAAAACTCTGGAACTTTAATGTCAATAGTAAGTTAAATAATGTTCTATTTCCATAATCATATGTGGCTTTTAATTATAATATCACTAATAAGGGGTAGTATAAATTGACATGAATTATTTTAGGGAGTGAAATAATTCAAAGAAATAAATAATGAAAAATACAAATGGCATTATGCCCAAGAATTCCTGACGCTTGACCCTGGCAGACTTATATTCCTTGGATTATCCGATTGCTTAAGCAAACACCACCAGTAATTTGCTAAGGGTACAAAAATATTAGAAAGAACATTTGTTAGTTTATTCTAAATCCTTTTTAAAGTTCTTCAGAAAGCACATATAAAATTGGGCCAGTAATGTCTATAACCTTGATACATATAACCTTGACTTTATTTTTTCTGTGTACCAGCCAACAAAAAATGAATACAAACTTTAAAATTACAAAGAACATGAAAAAGAAATGAACTGCAGTAGATTTCTGATTCTCGCCATGTGTGCGTGTATCGGTGTGATGAAGACTGCAGGCACCCTTCTGGGGTCAGTTAAATCCCAGGGCTGTTTCCAAATCAGAACAGACTCAGAAGCCTATCAAATTTTCACCAAGGGTCCAAAGTACAAAGAAAAAATGTATCTGAAATATATGTCTGTGGGTCTTGAATCAATCAGCTCACAGAAAACACTGTACCCAGGCCTATACTAATTGTGACACCATTCACTCTGTGAAAGAATGTTCCAACAGGTCAACTTCCGTGGAAAAAGCCTGGAACTATAACGTCAAATAGTAAAGTATTTTCACAAATGAAGTTACTTGTAACAGGAAAAAAGCAACTGCAGCTTCTGTGTCTTAAACAGGTCGTGAAATAGCTATGTAAGCAGTATTACGTACACGTGAAAACGACAGAGAGACCGTAGTCCTTACCGTGTTAAAGTATCTGACGATTTTTCTAATTCCTCACACTCCATGTGAAACACACTAGAAAAAGAATCCTGGAAACAGAGCAACAACACATACTGAGAAATATGTTGGAGAATACACTGAAAACCATCTAGACACAGACATACAAGTCTGTGGAACTGAGACCACACTTCCTGTATTTTTCACTGTCTCAGACAAAACTGACCCAAGTACTTACTTCATGACACTCTCAAACCTACTTCCCATTACTAAGAACCATGCTCATACTGTTTCTGATACTGACCTACAAAAATACTTATTTGAGTACTATATGTTTTTGCTTTTCTACTGGCTGTTAATGAACATGTTAGCTTCAAATTTCCTCTGTATTTATTAAAAATCCTCAAGTTTTAGCTTTTATGCATACACTCACTGCTATTCTTGGGTCTAAAAAAAGACAATTCAATAATATTTATGAGATTATTAAATTATGAAGATTTTAGCAACAAAGAGATGTACTTTTGAAGTTAAATTGAAAAGCAGCATACATATTTGCACCCATACTATAACTGAATAAAAACTGGAAGGAAACAAAACAATGATATCAGTTTAATGTGGGAATAGAAGAAATGAGTACTTTTTTTCTTGTTCACATTTAGATTTTTGCTCATGTGGTGAAATGTTTTTTATCAAAAAATAATTACAGTATAAATGAACATCAAGTCACTTAATTGCTACCTCCAACAAATTAAGTCTTTAAAAAGTGAGCAAAACAGATTAATGGGCATACTGCTGAGCTATACTTTAAAGCAACTTTGATACCAGTTAGTTGCTGCCACGATGGCTGTTAACTGGTAGAAGGATAAGCTGACTGTTAAATAAAGTGATATTTAAGTGGTCTACAAAAGGAGTGCCCTTGTGTATAACTTACAAAAATTAAATGACAACGGGCAGTCACAGAGCAAAAATGGTAAACTGACACACTGCATTAAATTCAGACCTGAACTTTAAAAGGATAGCTATAATCTTGTAGTTATCTCTATATTAAGGAATTTATAATTGATTAAAAATATTTTAAATAATTTCCATGAGAATACTGATTATCTTACAGCACAGTGAATTCTCATTTGATTTCCTATTAATGAGAGTTATACACACACAAACACAATGATTCAAATAACGCTATAGCACACAGTCCTGTCTTCCTATCTAATAAAATAATTAAAAATTTAAAATATAAGTATTAAAAATCTTTTTATAAGTAAAATAATTTTTTATAAATAAAATATATTTTATTTATAAAAATAATTTTTTCAATAAAATAATAGAAAACTATTAATTTTCTCCCCATGCGTGCATGCTAAGTCACTTCAGTCATGTCTGACTCTTTGCAATCCTATGGACTGTAGCCCATTTCTCCACCCACCCACCAGATTCAATTCAAATATCCTATACAGACTGTAATTGACTTCATGCAAGTAAGAATCCCTATTTTCCTTCCTAACACACCAATGTTCTCAGGGTCTAAAGGAAAAAGAAAACAAACAACTACATCAAAAGGAAATATACCAAAAGCAGTGATTCATCAGTTAAGAAGGAAAAGAAACTGCATAAAAGAAAACAGCCTTAGGCTAAAGGTGCTGATGCTAACAGCAAAGTCAGCTGGCCTGTAAGTAACCAGCGCTCTATGAGAACACTGCATCTTTCCACACAGATCTTACTTCTTTACATGCAAATCAATGGCTTGAAATCTACAGCTTAGAATAACTAAGCAACTTTCCCTGGTGGGTGAAGAATTTGGGACTAACAGGTAGCTTTAACAGCACTGCCTCCATTGGGCCATGCCTTATGACTTCCACACAATCCTGTTCCACTCAGAATAAAGAGGCAGAGCAGGTCTACCTGCTCACAGCAAGAGGGCACCACTATTCCTGGGCAAAAAGGTCTGCACGCTGTAATGAGAAGCACAGTGCAGCCTTGATGGAAGCAGCACACTGACATTCCCATGGCAACTGCTCAGCAGAGGGCCAGCAAGGTGAGGGTGCGCAGGGGCATCCTCCAACCTCACCTCCACCCCTTTCCCAACCAAACAACTCACTCTTGAATCAGCTTTACATAAACAACCATGTTCAGCTGGACCTGAGAGAGAGAGTTGTGAGGCCAAGATGAGGTTTAAAAGCAATGCTTTAAGGACCGTAAAATTCTGTCTTTCTAAAAATAAAAAGTCATACTCTGTACTCACGGAGCAATCTTCATCCACTATGAAAATGGTGCATTTCTGCACCTGCATGAAAGAGATAATAGTGGCAGCTATTTTCTTTAGAATTACTTCTAATGATTGTTGTTCTTCAAAAATTAAGCTAGCAAGGTCAAGCAGCACCTAGACAAAAAAATTAAGAGCTCTGATTTAGTAATTATTAAAGCAATACAATGACTTATATGGGTTGTAAGTGGTTTATATATAATCTAACAAATTACAACCAAGTTCAAAAAGAAAACTTCCCTAATGATTGTTAGTACAATTAGTACAGTGGTTACGATCAGACTCTGAAGTCAGAGCCAAGAGTTTTTAATTCTGGTTTCTCCTCCTGCAGGCTTTGTGATCTAGTTTCTTGAAAATGAGAATAACAGTACCAAAATTATGGGGCTGTTGCGAAGACTAAATAAGTTAACATTGAACAGTGTCTGATTCATAAAACACACTATTGTTTTTGTTAATCCAAACTTCTGAGATCAACATTTACCAACATTGCCAATATTTTCACAGAATAAATGTTTTCCTAAATAAACAAAATTTTCAGAGTTCCTTTCATGTTTTTCCTGATAATTTCTCTTTCCTTTAACTCCAGAGAATTTCATCTAGTCTCACAGGAGTATCTGTGCATGGAGGGAGAGAAAGGGTTATTATTTAAGATTTACTGAAAGCAATACTATGCCAGGGGAGGTCTGAAAGATGAGCAGGAATTATTCAATTAGGAATAATTATTGAAGTTAGAATAGTTACTGAAGTTAGGAAGAAAAATATCATAGTCAAAAAGAACTGCATTGAGAGAAAGTGGCATATTGTATGTTTTGACCAAACTTTTTAAGAATAGAGAGTGTAAAGGGGAAAACTAAGCAGATGATATTGCAGAGGTAAACAGAGGAAGAATCCCCAAAGCCCTGTCTGTCTTTTGAAGTAGTTTGTACTGTGATGGATTGCAGTAGAGAAGGGACAAGATCACCTCATTTTCACAAAATGAAGACTGGATTAATGAGTGGTGAGACTGGAGCAGGGAGATGTTAGGAAGATGCTGCAGTTGGAAGCCATGGGAAGTCCACTGTCTTATTAAAACAAGTTCTAAAAAGAGACATTAAAGGGTGGGGGGATGAATTATCAAAGAAATAATGGAAAAGAAATACATAAAAGCTAAGGGCTTACATCTCCAGGCTGAAAGGAATGACCAGGTACAAGCATGATGAATGAAAACAAGAATCATATTGTGAAATTCAGTTACAAGAGCAATGACAAGGAAATAATCCCAAAAGCTTATAGATAAAAAAGAGCTCCAGGAATCAGAACAATATCAATGCTGGCAGAAGACAAAGCATAATCTTTAAGTTATGAGAAACATTTTTCAATGCAGAATTTTATACCCAGCCAAACTGGCAGGATGGTATAATAAATATTTTTATACATGTAAGGCGCTCACATCACAATACCTGTTGCAAGTAGTTAATTAAGAATGTGCTACAGAAGAACAAGGGAGTAAACTGAGAAAGAAGGAGTTCTGGGATCCAGTGGCTAACTAATGGAGTCTTCCTAGGAAAGCAGTGAGGGAAAGTTCTACCATGAACCCTGCACAGCAGGCATGAGGAGAAATAGGTTTGCTTGAAAGGAGAAAGAAAGAGAACCTCAATCTGGAGATTCTACATGAAAAAGAAGAACTCCAGAGAATGCCTAAATAATGGAGAGTTTGTGGGGGGAGGGCAATAACATGAGGCTACACCACTGCAAACAGTTCAGGGAAAAAGGAATAAATTTCAGAATCAACAGGAAAAACTAAATTATATAACAAAGGTAATATGAGCAACATTTATATCACAGTACTTATAAATATTTCATTTTAAATTGCAACTTTGGAATTAATCCAGACAAAGCTTTAGAAAAGTTAATCATGATTGTAGAACAGTACAGTTCTTCCTCAATTTACGATGGAGTCACATCTTTGATAAATCCACTGTAAGTTAAAAATACTGCAAATCAAAAATCTGTTTAATATACCCAACCACCCGAACATCACATCTTAGCCCAGTCTACCTTAAACATGCTCAGAACACTTACATTCACCCACAGCTGAGCATAATCATCTAACACAAAGCCTATTTTATAATAAAGTATTGACTATCTAATGAATTTACTGAATACTGTACTAAAAGTGAAAACTGGAATGGCTGTGTGGGAAATAAAATGGTTTGAAGTTGCTTACCCTCATGATGGCGTGGCTGTGAGGAGCTTTGGCTACGGCCGCTGCCCAGAGTCATGGGTATGTATCACTATCCCAGAAAAAGACCAGTATGCAAACTGTGAAGTATGGTTTCCACTGAATGTGAATAGCTTTTGCACCATCACAAAGTTGAAAATGTAAGTCTAAATAACCAGTGTAAATTGAAGACCATCTGTGTACATGTTACCAGCGTGGGCAACATAAAAGAAAAAGTCCAGATAGGAAAAGCAGAGGTAAGGAGTAGTAACTGGGAAGGAGAGATGAGGGATGTGAAGATCCTTATCTTACAAAACCGGGACTCAAGAGATGACGTCTCTAAGCGATAAAATAAGAACTGAATCCTTAATATGATAAGTGCAATTCATTCAATAACTTAAAACACTGACATCATAATACCGGTACCATGATGACAAAGAGTGGTGCAAAGTTAAAAGTAAATCTTTATCTGTTAACAGTGATAAAGCAATAGCTCACAGAAAAGTACAAAATGGAAAAAATATCTATTAGAACAAACAGTAGAAACAGTTAAAATATTTAGAAACTGAATCTGTGATATATATATAAAAATTTAACCATTTTCTTAAAAAGAATTTCTATACTCTCTCTTTATAATCAGACTTGCCTGATTTCTCCTGTTCTCCAGCAGTGAAGTCTCATAGAGCTGAGCATTATGAAGAACAATTCCACAGAATGCCAAATAAGCAGCAAAGTCCTAGAAAACAGACAGCAGCCAAGTAAGAGCTGTCAGTAAACCTGTCTTGTTACATTGCTGGAAACACGAACAGCATCCAGAAATATTTGTAGTTCAAATAAATGTCAAAAAAACAACAGCATCAAATAAACAGAGTAGATGTTTATTCTGCATAAAATTAGAAACTGATGCAAAGCAAGTGTTACCTAAATGATACAATCAGTAGATGACAAGTGTTAATAAAGTTGCCTAATGTCATAAAATAGTTATAAAATAAGCAAGGAGAAAGAGAGGAGACAGAGATCTCTTGACATGATTTGATATTGAAATTCACTTTATGCAAAAGTTAGTATAGTCTCTAAATGATATTAAGACTTGGATTTAAGCTAAGACTATAAAAATAGTCCGTACCTTATTACTGGGGCAAACTGAAAGCTCACATACTTGTTAGGAGAATACTGGAAACAGCAGTCCCATACTAAATTGCAAATATTAAATATATTCTTTTAAACACGGGCCGATCACCTTCACAATATATACCAAGGTGATGTGTTCACAGTTACACTAATTATTGATCAAAAGAAGTGGCATACTTTATTCAGAATCATGAATTTATTCTGCCAAGAGATGATACAGACTAGGAATGACAATCTTTCAAGAGGGGTTTACCTGAATGGATTATAGACGAATAATGGAATAAACAGCCAATCTAGGACCATGCTTCCCACCAAATATTCTCAGATGTCATTAACAGAATAGGAGACTAGATGACTACTACACATTTAAAAAGGTACTTGCTATGTTCCGAAGCAACTAGGACATGGGGACCAACACCCGTGCCAACAGAGCCTACAGCAGGAGACAAAAATAACCCTCTCATTGGAATGTCTTCCAGAAGTTCCTACTAATTTTCAGTGGAGGGACAGAAATAGCAGTGGGCTTAAAGAGGAAGAATTCAGTGGGCTCCATGATATACATATAATTACATATCCAGGAAGAGAAATAATAAAACCTACTGACAGAATGAAGTTATAAACAGGTTTAAGGGCTTCCATCCTTAAACAGAAAAAACATCGATGTGGTACAAGGAAACTATCCCTTCAGAGTTGGACGAGAAAGGTAATAAAATAATGCTGACTGCCGCTCTTTCTGAAGCTAAATTCACATCATCCAGCCTGAATTCACACCTTGGCGCCCCATCGTCTGTGTGCAAAGCTTATAAAATATTCTGAAATTTGCTTCACCAGGAGGCAATTCCAATTTTTACCAGTCCTGGAGTGCTGAACTTGGAGCAGTGCTTTAGTGTTTTTTTTTTTTTTAAACTTTATGTTGAATTTCTTTATAGCAGTGATGAAAAGTAAATGGGAGAGTTAAAATATCACGTCCCTCTCTTGATAGCCCCAGCATGCACACGGCTCTGAGGAAGGCTTGGGGGCGTGGTGAGGCAGGGGTCAGGCTGGGGGCGGGGGTTCTGTTGACTGAAGACCACAGGTCAGTACTGATTTAGCCAGAGGAAAAAGACCCCTCTGAACATTTCAGATCCTTTCAAACCATACTGCTTTTGTGATCAACAGTTTTGACAACTGCTTATTCCAAAGGTTTATACACTCTAAAAAGAAAGCATCTTCCTAAATTGAGATCATACCAGACACAAATTTTGGTACCTTTTCATCTTTTTCAGTGAATGTCCCACCATTTCCTGATTTCTTGTTGATGGCCTGGGCTACACCAACAACCTGGTATAAGAAGAGAACATTGATAATTTCATTGACAGAAATTATTGGCATAAATTCACCAAAGCATGTTTACAGAAGAATTCCTACATGTGCTTTAAAATAAGAATAAGCTATAAAATTAAAACAATAACTACAAAGTTAAAACAAATTCCTCAGCATTTAAACTACTTCTTTAGCATTGTGTAATTTTTTTTTTCCTCATAAGAGTTCAAATGTTTCTAATTTCTTGAGTCCCAAACTATATTTTATTTTGGCATTTCATGCTGCTCTGTGAAAGAAATTTATTGGCAATCACTTTTATTGTGAATAGTTTTCATGGGTTTTTGATAAAAAATAAACAATTTATATTACATTTCAATAAAATATATGACAAAATGAACATTTTACATTGGTTTTAACTATAATATTTCAAATGGGCTAAATGTTATTTTATTGCAAATGAAATAGGACCAACAGTCCAGTCACAGAATTTAAAATACAGGAGAACCAATTCGGGTAAAAATAATTCCTAATGTAGGAATATTGTCTAACTCCTTTGGAAATTTCTGAACTTGAAAATTATCTTACCAACAGACTTATTTAGGGGGAAAGAAGGAGATTGTGTTCACCTATGGCTGATTCGTGTCAATATATGGCAAAACAAATACAGTATTGTAATTAAAAAATAAATAAATTTAATTAAAAAAAAAAAAGAAAAATCAAACAAGAAATTAACAGACTGAGCTTGATTTCAAATCAGAAGGTGTTTGAAAGATAAACTACATCTTAAGACTGAGCTAAACTCTGGAAATGTGCCTTACATTTCCACAAAACACTTACCAAGACTCCTAAGAACCTTCTCATCTTTCTGCTTAAAGTATATTTTACTTTCCCATTTAGTTCCAACTTAGTTTCCATATTACCTCAGTTTTATAAAGGCCTTCAACTTACTTTTTGCTTCCTCTTTATTACTAAAAGTTCCACTCTTTCCTTCCTTCTGCAGTTT
Organism: Nanger dama; assembly: GCA_917880005.1. NCBI lineage: Eukaryota > Metazoa > Chordata > Mammalia > Artiodactyla > Bovidae > Nanger > Nanger dama. The sequence goes on from CAKJTW010000001.1 coordinate 101,814,095, forward strand.
AACTAGTGGAAAAAGCTATTCTTTCTTCTCTAAATGATTATATTTGAGGAATAAAGTCCTTAGTTTGGTGTGGACAGTTCATCCTTTTCCTTAGCTCATCCTAGTCCCTTGCTTTAAGAAATGGAAACAAAATTCCTCTCTCACACAGTAGAGCAAGGAGGGGAAACACATTCTTGTCTGATGCAGTTTTTTGCTCTTCTCAACACATTTCCTCCCTACCCCATGACAGTGTACAAGGATGTTGACTTTTAAAAAGCAGAATCATTCAATTATCCCGTAGCTATTTTACACTCGTTATTTCTTGGCTAACAGGATTCTCAAGGCTCCAATCTCAATGACTAAAAGCTTATAAAAGCTTTTGTCTAAGGTCAAAACATCAGGATTGCAGCCAGACACGTTCACTTAAATAAAACTGACGGGAGCCTCTTTAAAGTCTGGGGTCTAATATATAGTGCTGCCAGTAAAACTGGATGACTGTTTCCTTAGCATTACAACAAGATATTAATCATTAGGCAACTTTATGGAATAAGGACTTCCAATGATGAATTTTCCATCCTTTGTGGTAACGAATTATTTCTCTTACTAATAATTTTATAGATTTAGATAGGTTAATTTAAGGGATGATAAATTAAATACAATTAATATATTCTTTCAAAAAACAGGCAAGTTCTTTCACGAGACTATTAGACCAGGAAAATATAATACTCACATGTGCCTCAATACCTAGATGGATGACATTTTTAAAACAGCACTGATAAAGACAACAGATAAAAATCTGAGAAAAGGTACAGTGTTTGTCCAAGGTGACGTTAAGACAGTAAAACACCAAAAGACTTCGATTCTCCAAATTTCATAGAGCCCAGCAAAGCATGTAGCCCATGTCCTCCTCGTGTTAATAAAAAGTCTTTCCTTTTTCTACCATCTGTTGCTCCTTTCAACAAATCAGTTAATTTTCTTCAAGACAAGGTTTTTAATATCAGTTTACAAGGACAGCTTTTATTCAAAGTATTTGTCAGACCTCATATCTGAGAGGTGAAGCCTCTAAACATGTTAGCTTCCATGTCAGAAACCCAATCGCTTCTGCTTACCTGCTGGCTACCTGCAGGGCCCCCAAACACCAATGCTTTATGCTACTTTTTAAAGCATCAAGAAGCTTCTCGGCTTTCTATTTCACTGGCACTTTTCACAGCATAAATGCATATCATGTCCTCACAGGGTCAGGTGTTCTTTTAGGAATGCACAGGGTAAGACTTGATTCTGGCTGGGTGGCAATGAGGAATGTGACAGCTGGTCGCTGCAGGGGCAAGTGATCATCGCTGCAGCGACCAGCTTCCCCCATCAGCAGTCCCGACCTTCACTGAGGCCATACGCCAGTTTCTACGCTTCTCCCTGTTCCTCGTTCCAGGGGATGCTCCGCATGGAGGCTAAAAGGCAGAGAGAAGGAAAAGGCTCTACAATCTTAGCTGTCTCTCTCTCCCACCAGCAGACTGTCTCTATCATTATGACGCGATTCCAGACCATCTACAACCTGAGCTGAAAACCTAACTTCACCAAGAAAACAGGAACTTAATGCAGAGAGAAGACAGTGGAGATATCTCCCAATTGCTCTTCCTCAAGCTTTCTGAACTCAATCATTCATTCAGCAACAAATATTTCATTCAACAGATAATCAATAAGCCCCATGAATGTCCCAGTCACTGCTTTAGACAATGAAGAGGGCACAGTAGTGAACAAGACAGATACCGATCTGGTCTTCATGGAGCAGGCTGTCACACTCGGAAGGGGAATCCTACTCCCGTGCCCTTGCCCACACCTCTTAAACAGACAAAATGAAACTGACAGGTTGACCTGACCACTCCAGGCTTTTTCACTTCTCTTCCAAATCCTAAAGTGAAAGTGAAAGTGAAAGTGAAGTCGTGTCCAACTCTTTAGGACCCCATGGACTGTAGCCTACCAGGCTCCTCCCTCCATAGGATTCTCCAGGCAAGAGTACTGGAGTGGGTTGCCATTTCCTTCTCCAGGGGATCTTCCCGACCCAGGGATCGAACCTGGGTCTCCTGCATTCCAGGCAGACACTTTAACCTCTGAGCCACCAGGGAAGCATGTTCCATGTGGTAGGCAAGATAAAGACCTACAAAGATGTCCCATCCTGCTCCTTGCAACCTACGACCATGCGATCTCAAATGACAAAAGGGATTTGGCAGACATGACTAAGTTATATATCTGGAGACTATCCTGAATAATCTGGGTGATCCTAATGTAATCAGAGGGCTTCCCCAATGGCTCGGTGGTAAAAAAAACCACCTGTCAATGTAGGAGACTCAGGTTCCATCCCTGGGATGGGAAAAGCCTTGGAGAAGGAAATGGCAACCCACTCCAGTATTTTTGCCTGAGAAATCCCATGGACAGAGGAGCCTGGCGGGCTACAGTCCATGGGGTCACAAAGAGTCCAGACACAACCGAGCAACTAAACACATGCAATGTAATCACAAGAATCCTTATGACAGAAAGTTTGAGGCAGGCAAGTCAGAATTGGAGATTTCAAGATGCAGCTGCAAAAACAAAAGATGCAGCTGCAGGTTCTGAAGATGAGGAAGGGGCCACAAGCCAAGTGATGCAGGCAGCCCACTGAAGCAGGAAAGGTAAGAGGATAGATTTCTTCTCTAGAGACTCCACAGAGAATCACAGCCCTGCTGACACTTTGTCCCAGCCTGCTGAGAATTATTTCAGACCTCCAAAACTCTAAGATAATACATTTGTGTTGTTTTGCTGCTGCTGCTGCTGCTGCTAAGTCGCTTCAGTCGTGTCCGACTCTGTGTGACCCCACAGGAGGAAGCCCACTGGGCTCCCCGTCCCTGGGATTCTCCAGGCAAGAACTCTGGAGTCGGTTGCCATTTCCTTCTCCAATGCATGAAAGTGAAAAGTGATGGTGAAGTTGCTCAGTTGTATCTGACTCAGCGACCCCATGGACTGCAGCCTACCAGGCTCCTCCGTCCATGGGAGTTTCCAGGCAAGAGTACTGGAGTGGGGTGCCATTGTGTTGTTTTAAGCCATGAAATTCCAGTAGTTTTTTAAAAAGCAGCAATAAGAAACTAATACATTCCATTAGCATTACTCTTGTAATTACTCTCGTAATGCTCCTGTGCCTGTGCACTCTTCCTCACCCCATATCATATCTTGTGCTTCACCATTTAAATCCTCACCTCCTTTGAAAGCCCTGACTCCTCACTGCTGTTGTTTTCTTGCCTTCAGTCCACCTTTGACACTTATGCCAAATTTATAGTGTTCTTCTTGGAACACTATTTTGCACCTAAAAAATGATCTCACTACTCAAAGCTTTTAATGGTTCCATCCATCCATCTATAGGACAAAAAAATTGAAGATTCTGATTCCATACACTCCACATAAACTAAAATCACTTACAAGCGTCTTTGACACAGAATGCCACAATGACCTTGGCGTACATCACCCCTTGAAAAATTTTCTTCCACTTTCTCAACTGAGGCTGTCTCCAAAAGCTTGCCTTCAAAGTCCTTTGAAATTCCGTGTGGCAGTTACGCATGCCATAATCTGGTGATGAGGTATTCTCATTTTTAACCTCATTCCTTCTACTTACATCCTAAATTTGCAACACAATTGTTTCCTAAGGACATGATTTATATCTTAGGCCTATGGAAGCATCAATACTTGACACTGTTCTCAATGCTTCATAGGTACTTGCTGTTGATGATAAGAGAAGAAGGGTCAGAGAAACCAAGGTTTTTAGGGTGATGTACTTACTGAAGTTTTGGTGCTAGTGGTAAAGGACCTGCCTGCCAATACAGGAGATGTAAGAGATACGGGTTTGATCCCTGGGTTGGGAAGACCCCCTGGAGAAGGGCATGGCAACCCACTCCAGTATCTGTGCCTGGAGAGGTACAAGGACACAGGAACCTGGAGGGCTACAGTCCATAGGTCACAAAGAGGCGGACACGACTGAAGTGACTCAGCACACATGCACTTACTGGGCAATTCACATCTGAATAACAGTTAGCAGTATGTGACCATTTTCCTCTCTTCTTCCCTTGATATTAAGAGTTCTGTCCTCATACATGAAACTTATGTGGCAGCAAGAAATATACACACATAATAAGTCTTTAGCTATGGAGTTGAAACTTACAGCCTAAAAGGACTTTGGAAAAGTGTGAAAGAAAAGTCTGAGATTGTTTTAATTTTAAAAATATAGAAAATCACAGAAAGTGAGACAATAAACATCCACCCCTTGTCATCTAAAACGGCAGGAAAGTGGGGCTTGTTAAAATACTGCTTGGTGGGTCCCACCCCCAGAGTGTCGGAGTCAGATCTAGGTTGGTGCCCGAGAATCTGGTTTACTAAGTTTACTAAAAGTTCTCAGGTGATGCCAAATGCTGCTGGTCTAGGGACAAAAGATGCTTTGATAGCCATTGATGTAGAACTACTCAATGTTAATATTTGGTAATGTTTCCTCTTTTAAGTTAAATTATAAAAATATCAAATTGGACATTTCTCTTCCCAGTCTCATTGTATTTCATGCCAAATGTCTGGGATATTTGCGGTTTTTTGCTATTACAAACAATCCACGATGAACATATCTGTATAGGACTCTTTGTTCATGTGTGAGAGCTTTGGGGCTTCCAGGTGGTGCTAGTGGTAAAGAACCCACCCGCCAGTGCAGGAGACACAGGAGACCTGGGTTTGATATCTGGGTTGGGAAGATCCCCTGGAGGAGGGCATGCAACCCACTCCAGTACTCTTGCCTGGAGACTCCCATGGACAGAGGAGCCTGGCGGGCTACAGTCCGTGGGGTTGCAGAGAGTCAGACACGACGGAGTGACACAGTGTGCCCACACACGTGAGAGTTTCTTTGATGAAATCTTTAAAGGATTATAGAATTTTTACCTTTATCATCAGTGCAGAAAAGTTCTGTTAACCTCCCATCCTAACCAGAACCTAGTATGATTAGGCTTTTTAATCTTTCTCAATCTGTTGGTAAAAATGTATCTCATTATTGCTTTAATTTGTATTTCCCTGATTACTACAGAAAATGACCACTTTTTATTTATTATTGGCTACCTTAGTTTTCTTTTTCTGTGTTGCCAATGTGTATCTTTGCCAAATTTGACCTTTTCATTGTTGTTTTGAATTGTCTGGCTTTTTGAGAATCAAAGTTTCTTATTTCTTCAAATGGCTGGTAAGACTGACTTTACTTGGTTGTGATCCATTTTATCCAACTGTTATGCACAAGTCCTACTATACCTATTTCTTTCAAGAGTATGTTTATGGATCTTCCAGGGTTGGGAGACAAGACAAGGAAGATTATAGGAGTGGATGCTTTTACTCTTGCAGCCTGGGTGGCCAAGAAGAGGCAGTTAGGGTGAAGAGAAACTTTTAGGAAGTTGCAAGATATAAACAGCAGTGCCCTGAAGGTAACTGGCATCAGAAATACATTATCAATGGCCAGTGGCTCTAATATAGTTAATAAACCCACTCCCAGTCAAAAAAAGGAAACTTATAATGCCAAAAAGTTTGCCATTTAAAAAAAATGAGAAGGAAAAGTCTGCAATGTAACGGGTACTTTCTCTGTTAATCTTTCTAATCTTTGTCACAACACTTTTGGGTCAATACGATTACTCCTATTTCATCACAAGAGTAGCTGATATTCAGAAAAGTAAACCAGGTAGTGCAAGAATGTGGAGACCCCAGTGCTTCTCTAGGTATAACCCCATAAGCTATGATCTTTCCACTACTCCCCTGCAGGGGAGAGTGAAGCCAGAACTAATATAAAATACAGGTTCCCAAGTACTAGGATTCAAACGAAATGAATCCTGAAGACTAACAGTTTCCCAGTACATCCAGGACTGTTTTCAGACCCCATACATATGCTTATCTTGTTAATGCATGCTTTCCTCAAAGGGAATGGAACAGTTTTAAAACGAGACAAAATCAAATCCAAAGTGGCTGCTTAAAGTTCTGTTTTCTTAGACTCCTGATTATAAATTATTTTTATTGCCAAGAACTACTTACATAACATAGAAGTCAGGGGGAACTGGATAATAAGCAATTTCAAAAATAAGCAGATTATTCAAGAAAAAGCAAAATAAGCCTATGGTGATAAAAGTCAGAACTGAGTAGCCCATAGCTCTTGGGCACTGACAATGGACAATGGCCATTAAAGTGTTCACTGTCTTGACGGGGGTGTTACTTACACAGATGTATAAACATTTGTCAAACCTCATCAAATTGTATAATACACATAATTTACTGTATGTAAACTTCACCTTAGTTTTTAAAAGCAAGCTGGTGATTGCTTATGATGCTGTAAGACGGAGGTCCACCTGCTAAGCTCCCAGCTGCCCTGGTCACGGAGGGACGCACTGAGGTCCTGACCGTGTGCTCTGTGCTGGCAGCAGAGCAGAGGCCCCCGGATGGCGCCAGAACACATCCACCTTTGGGGGTCAGCAGCTGTCCTGCCCTGGGAACATCCAGTGTGAATGTTGCCAAACTGAGATTGGATTCCTTCCAGACAAGGGGATGCTAGGCATAATTCTTGATATGAGTATTTATTCTTATCCCTTTGCACCAAAAAAAAAAAAAAAAAAACACTCTTCCCTGCCAAAAGCCAAACTCTGCTACACCAGTTTTTAAGTGATGAGGTGAAGGTCTGAAACCTAGAACCACAGGGACCTGCCACCTTCTTATTAGACCTCTCCACCCCAGGGATACAGAGATTCAGGCCTGAGATAGAGCAGCACACAGCTGCTGTGAGCGAACTGTCTCCTCCTCTGCCCTTTACAAACTGCAGAGACACAAAGGTTATATAGCAGAAAAGAGCCTGCTGTCCTTCCCATGACAGGGAACGCTCAGCCCTTACTGTTTTTATTTAACTTTCCATCCCTCCATTTGTCTGCCCTTGCATCACTGCACAAGGAGGACGCGGACATTGTCTGACCCTCCGTTAGGTGACAAGCTCTGCGGTGGGCAATGTCACACTCCCTGCCTCACTACAACCCCCCGTCAAACCTCCCACTACTTGCACCTCCCGCTGAAGCTTCACAGACCGGTCACTTTAAGCACAGATGGGTAAAGAGAGGTTCAACTTCAGCAATCACTGACCTTAAGCCAGCCCTCAAAACTGAGTTGTTTTTACTACAGTTGTACTCTCTCCTTTGAACTCTATCTTGCTTGGCTAATTTGGAGCAAGTCCAAAATAACAATAAAAATTTGTTTACTCAATATATATTGTTCAAATTACACTTGCACTTCTTATCAGAATAATCCTATCACTGTCTAAGCCCACCTTTACACATGTCATTGCCGAAAATGACTTCAGAGCCTGGGATCTATTGACCAACTAAGATTTTTTTTTCAGGGAGAGGTCCTGCGTTCTGCCAGGTGCTGGCCTGCAAAAGCACAGGCTTCACCTGGACAGTGCTGTTGGGTTTGGATCCCATCAAACCAGGATGGAGTCTGTTCTGGCACTGCCTACACTTACAACAGGCCCGTGCTCTGCAGCCTGGCTGGATGCTGTTCTAGTAAAGCTCTCTGATAATTACAGGGTGAAGGGGTGTGCCCATAATGTGCACCCAATACACACAGAAGAGAAGTAACACAGCAAAAGTGGCAAAAAGCGAGTTTCATACATCAGGACACTGAACAGGCTGACCCTCATTTATAAGTTAAAGCTGGTATCACAGGGTTGAGAGAACACCTTCTTAATGGGAGCTGAGCTAAGTGTTTAGATTCAGTGTTCTTATTTCTACTAGCCCATCGAACTGCATCACAGCCAGTTAGATACTCACATCATAGAAGCTAGATATTCACAACATTTAACTGAAGAGATCCAGGGGGAAAATCTGTGTGTTTTTCTTTTCTTTTTTTTTTTACATTTAACAAATCCTTCATATAGAGAATATAATTTATAGTATTTTATCTCTAAGTGTTTTTTCCTCCAAGATGGAAGATGAGCCTTAAAAGATAACCTACAGGAAAGCTCAGATGCAGACAGACACCAGTGTCACCAACAGAACTCGGAGCAGCAGGCGTTACCAGCACAGAGGCATGCCCTCCTCGACACAGCTGTGCACATAATACACCGAGTAATTAACTGGAATCACTGTTAGCAACTCTGGATTTTGTCATTCTATTATTCCAGCCCATAATTTTGCATTTCCAAAACTAAAATAGTACAAGAGTTGGTTGGTAGCTTTTCAGGTACAATCATGAATAAAGATGAACCAAGGTAACTATTTCATGGTGAGAAGAATGCAGTGTTAGAATAAGATGACCTGGGTCTGAATTCCAACCCTCCCATTTTACAGATATGAAATATTGGGACATTTTCTTAACTTGACCCATCCTTAATTCTTCATCTGAGATGGGGATGATGATGTCAGTACAAAACACTTATTTCTGATCTCTAAAGGTTGGCAGGAAGATCCAAGTACTACTATTAATCACATAGCCTTGATTAAATTTCTACTTGAGACCCCTTTTATTTGTCTGTTTTAGTTTCTAGGCTCGAAAATAGCAAAGATACATTTTTAAAAAAATTTTTAAAGTAGACTTCAGGTAAACTAGGTTACTGCACACCAGGCATGCAGTTTAAATGTCACCCTTTCATCTCCTCGGTAAGCATGCTTGTCTCACCTAGCTCTCATGGAGTCTACAGTCTAGGAGGGGAAACAAAGAAACCAGTAAGCTGATACATATTATGTCTAATGACTAGCAAAGATGGAAATAACTGCTGATAGTCAATAAAGAAGGGCTTTCCAGGCAGCTCAAGTAGATAAAGAAATCTGCCTGTCAACGCGGGAGACACTGGTTCAATCCCTGGATTGGGAAAATCCCCTGGAGAAGGAAATGGAAAGTCACTCCAGGATTCTTGCCTAGAAATCCCATGGACAGAGGAGCCTGGCTGACTACAGTCCATGGGGTGGCAAAGAGTCGGACTCGGCTGAGCACAGCACAGCGCCGCAGCAGTCAATATGGACGGCTGAAGAACTTCATACTGAGACGTCATCTGAGTGAAAACCTGGAGGAAGGACTTCTGTGGTGCTCCAGTGGTTGCCTCCCAAGTCAGGGCATGTGGGTTCGATTCGGGTTGGGTGACTAAGATCCTATGGGGCAACTAGGCCTATGTGCCGCCACTATTGCGCCTGCGTGACCCAACAAAAGATCCCACCTGATGCAACCAAGGCCCGATACAGCAAAAATAAATACATGAGTATTTTAAAACAAACCAAAAAAGCCTGATGGAGATGAGACGGTGAGCCACGTGGAGAACTAGGTGAAGGGACTTCAGACAACGAAACTGCAAGTGCAGAGGGCCTGGGGATGGAGCTTATCTGATTTGTTGAGAAAACAGCTGTGCTAGAGAGGATGGGCAGGGAGAGATAACCGGTGAGATCAGAGGGGCCTCAGGGGCCGGTTCATGCGGGACCTTTCTTAGAGAGTGAAGGGGAAAACCACTGCAAGGTTTAAAGCAGGGGAGAGATGAGATCTAACAAGTTTTATAAAGTGCATTTTAGACTAGATTGCAGGAAGTCCAAGGCTAGAAGTAGGGGCATCAGTTGGGGTGGGAAAGGCTGCTATAATGCAGGTGCTCCATGCCGACGCGCCAGGGAGGCAGAAGTGCAGGTGGAGAGCACTGACTGAAGGGGCCATCGATGGTTGTCCTGATGAGCTGGATATATACTGGGGGCCGGGGGGATGAATTTCACCTGATTTTAGCCTGTAAGGAATTTAGCTTGAATGGCTGGGATGACAGACAAGTTAACTGCGATGAGGTTGGGTACACAGCAGGTTGAGAGGGAAGGAAGAGCAGGGGTGCTATTTTTAGACAAGTTACAAGGTAAGGCAAGAACCCGAGTTCTCATCGCTAGCTCTTGCCCCATGGATGTCTTACGGCCCTGCACAGAGTGGTTTCCATAGAGTGGTAGGCCGAAGGCTGGGGTGGATTATGCTCCAGCAAGAGGGAGAAATGGAAACAGCAAACAGGGACAACTCTTTCCAAGAGTTTAGCTCTTGTGGTCATCAGGAAAATGGTGGTCTCTGCAAGGAGATGTGCAGTCCAATGAGCATTTGCTTTTGCTTTTAAGATGGGAGAAATAATAGCACGTTTGTATGGAAAGGAGTACATCAAGGCTGTATACTGTCACTCTGCTTGTCTAACTTACATGCAGAATACATCATGAGAAATGCTGGACTAGATGAAGCACAAGCTGGAATCAAGATTGCTGGGAGAAATATCAATAACCTCAGATATGCAGATGACACCACCCATATGGCAGAAAGTGAAGAACTAAAGAGCCTTGATGAAAGTGAAAGTGGAGAGTGAAAAAGTTGGCTTAAAACTCGACATTCAGAAAACTAAGATAATGGCATCTGGTCCTATCACTTCATGGCAAATAGATGGGGAAACAGTGACAGACTTTTTTTGGGAGGCTTCAAAATCACTGCAGAGGGTGACAGAAGCCATGAAATTATAACACACTTGTTCCTTGAAGAAAAGTTATGACCAACTTGGACAGCATATTAAAAAGCAGAGACATTACTTTACCAATAAAGGTCTGTCGAGTCAAAGCTATGGTTTTTCCAGTAGTCATGTACGGATGTGAGAGTTGGACTATAAAGAAAGCTGAATGCTGAAGAATTGATGCTTTTGAACTGTGGTGTTGGACAAGACTCTTGAGAGTCCCTTAGACTGCAAGGAGATCCAACCAGTCCATCCTAAAGGAAATCAGTCCTGAATATTCATTGGAAGGACTGATGCTGAAGCTGAAACTCCAATACTTTGGCCACCGGGTACGAAGAACAGACTTGCTGGGAAAGACTGAAGGTGGGAGACAAGGGGACGACAGAGGATGAGATGGCTGAATGGCCATCCTCAACTCGATGGACATGAGTCTGAGTAAGCTCTGGGATTTGGTGATGGACAGGGAAGCCTGGTGTGCTGCAGAGTCAGACAGGACTGAATGACTGAACTGAACTGATGCTGACGAACCAATCTGGTGGAAGAGGTGACTTGGTGATTCTGGACACAGAGCAAGGAGCTGCTGGGCTGTCTTTGAGCAGATGAGATGATGAGAGAGCACAAATGCCAGGCTGACCTTTGCTACTTCATGAACGGTTAAAGTCAAAGGGGAATCAGAAGGGACTTCCCTGACGGGCCAGTGGTTGGACTCTGAGCTTCCAATGCAGGGGTAGGGTTCTGTCCTTGGCTGAGGAACTACAATCCCACATGCTACTTGGTCAAAAAAATTTTAATTAAAAAAGTAGCAAAACCCCAAAACCCTAACCAATTTTTTACTTAAAAAGAAAGAAAAAAAAGGGAGGGGGAGGCAGGAATCTAGAGGGCATAAAGTCAGATACAGGAGTGGGGAAAAAAGATGGGGAAGTGCTCTGTGGAAGGACGCCTCTAATTGCTTTGTTTTTCACTGAAATAGTAAGCAAGACCACCAGCTCAAAGTGGGGATGGGGACACAACACTGAGATCTGAAGTGAGAGGAGAAAATAACAGACAGTAAGACAACATATCCATCCACTGATCCCCCAAAGAGCCAACTGTTTTCATCCCCACAAACCAATTCTCTCTTTTGCATGTTCTATTTTAGGAAATATCACAATTTTCCCTTATTACATCTACCTAAAAAACCCAGAAAGTATTCTACATTCTTCCTTCCACTCAACCCTCCATCAAATCAACCCTCACCCCTATAAACTAGAAGTCCACTTCTAGTCTGGATTATGTAACTCCTCCTTACCAACTGCCCTGCTTCCAGACAGAACCTTCTCGGCGTATGAACAAATATGGAAATCAAAATCTATCAACTGTCAAATTATGTGGCTCTGGGTTACAGTATAAACAAAGGAAACTGTTCATCCTTAATGCTGTGGCCACACAGATCTTTAAATGATAGCAAATGCTTCCTGGCTTAAAAAATAAAATAAAACCCAGCACCTCATTTGCATGGCAATTTAAGGACTCTGTGACCTTGCCTCGGCCTGCCTGTATGGCCTCATCTCCAGTTTATACTCAAGCAAACACTGTGCTGAAGTACTGGACACATTGCTTCCACTCGTGATCCGTGAGGGAGGCAGAAAATATGGTGCAGAAAGATAACAGATAATAATAAAGACACACCTGTGGGTATTTTCCCATGGGTATTAAGAAGCCAAGTTCTTAAGCTACACATAAACAGTGATCTCACAGAGACTCATATTTGTGACATAGTGTTTTAAGACTTTTAATACCTCAATCATTTGCCATAGCTCAAACAGCAGGCATCTTCCTCTTGTCTCCTCAGTCTTCCTCTTCTATGGAGAAGGGAAGTGCAACCCACTCCAGTATTCTCGCCTAGAGAATTCCATGGACAGAAGAGCCTGGCCCACTATGGCCCATGGGGTTGCAAAGAGTTGGACATAACTGAAGTGACTTGGCATGCGTGCATGCTTCCTCTTCTGCGTCTACTTTCTCTATGACTCAAGCCAGTCTGGAAGAGCACATATACCAACTTGCCACATTTGTGAAAACTCTATCTGTGTTGCCTCTGGTAGATATTATTTTTTTAGTATATGAAAGGCTGAAAAACAATAATTTTTAAGATTTTTTTTTAACTGAAGTATAGGTGACTTATGTTTCAGGAGTACAGCAAACTGATTCACTTATATACAAATATATTCTTTTTCAGATTCTTTTCCATTATAGATTATTAGACGATACTGAATATAGTTTCCTGTGCTACATAGTAGGTCCTTGTTGTTTAAGATATTATTTTATTTTTAATGTTTTTATTTATTTATTTGCTGATTTGGGTCTCAGCTGTTCTCGGGTGAGAACTGTTGTGGCGCAAGGACACGCTCGTTGCGGTGCACGGCTCAGCAGCCGGGTGCACAGTCTGAGCTGCTCCACAGCAGGTGGATCTTGTTCCCTGGCCAGAGATTGAACCTGCGTCCCCCTGCATTCCAAGGTGGATTCTTAACTGCTGGACCACCAGGGAAGTCCCTAAGATACTATTTTAATTAACAAGTAGAGTTCCTCGTTTACCATCTGGCCAGTTTTAAGGAAAGATACTAAAGCCTCAAAATGTCCTTGGTACATCTGGTGGTTTCACAGTATGTCCACCCACCCTTTGACATTCCTCTCTTCAAGAGCTGGAGCCTTACTGCCCTCCCTCCTGAGTCTGGATCTGATGCCTGGCTTCTTTCCTTTTCTTTTTTATATTTATTTGTTTGGCTACATCAGGTCTTCGCTGCAGAACAGGTGAGCTCTGGCTGCAGCAGGCAAACTCTTAGTTGAGGCATGTGGGGTGAGCTCTGGCTGCAGCAGGCAAACTCTTAGTTGAGGCATGTGGGATCTACTTCCTTGACCAAGGATCGAACCCAGACCTTCCGCACTGGGGGTGTGGAGCCTTAGCCCCTGGGCCCCCAGGGAAGTCCCTGACGCCTGGCTTCTAGTGACTAGTTACTATAAGGCAAAAGTGAGCAGCTCTGGGGACTTGATCATCCAAGGCACTGATTCCTCCATGCTCGCTCTCTGCCATGTGCTGAGGACACGGCATGATACGGGAGGGTCTCCTGCCAGGGCAAGCGAGCCCTCTGGGAAGCGCACGCTCACGCACGAGGCAGGGGTCCCTGCCACATCCTGAGTGCAGCCACAGGCAGGGAGCCGGGCCCGGGGCCACCCAGCTGGCCAGGCGGCTCTGGCATTCCTGAACCATGGAAACTGAGATAACAGAGGCTGCTGTTCAAAATAAGCTTAGAGATCATTAATGTCACCCTCATGATCACCAACTAATTAGTAATAATCAAATGGATCTGGAGTTCTAAATCCAGACCATTTTCACTTTACTTCACCAAGTGATGCCAAAAAAAAAAACACCACACACACACACACACACAAAGATGATTATGATTCAAAACATTTTAAATATCATCTCTTACACTTTAATTTGAACTCTGCATAGAATATTAATTTCCACTCTGTGGTAGAAGGGAAATAAGTAGGAACTTTTGATGTGGATTTAATAAGAAGGAATATAAAATACATAGTTTATAAAGCATTTTACCTATATAATCTTAGCTCTTAGATGGATACAGATGTTCATATATATATCTAATGATAGCAGCCATGTCACTGACAACTATCTTTACTCTTTAAGAATGTATAAAAATTAATAATGCATGAAAATTATTTAATAATAAAAATCCATCCCAAGGTCTTATTATGTGGCTCTGGGTCAGATGTTATACAAAGAAATTACAAATATCTGCAACTGGTTCCTGGAGAAGGCAATGGCACCCCACTCCAGTACTCTTGCCTGGAAAGTCTCATGGACGGAGGAGCCTGGTGGGCTGCAGTCCATGGGGTTGCGAAGAGTTAGACACAACTGAGTGACTTCATTTTCACTTTTCACTTTCATGCATTGGAGAAGGAAATGGCAACCCACTCCAGTGTTCTTGCCTGGAGAATCCCAGGGATGAGGGAGCCTGGTGGGCTGCTGTCTATGGGGTCACACAGAGTCAGACACGACTGAAGCGACTTAGCAGCAGCAGCAGCAACTGGTTCCAGACCTCTACTAGTCATACTTCAGGATCTATATAAAACATCTCAAAATTAAACTTATAAATGCTCTATCAAACTTAAAATGAAGTGTGAGAATGATTATTCTAAAAGTACAATGAAGATAAACTTCATATTGAATAAAACACAGCATTCGCTCTGAACCAAATTTTCTGAGCATTCACAATAAAATCTGTGTAAATATAGCCTACCATTAACGTAATATTCAGTCTCAAGGGTTTATTCACTGTTCTCCTGCATCAGCAGTGTGGCCTCAGGGATTTAACCTATTAGGACTATATTGTTCCTCTGATACTCTTAAGAAATGTTTTTTCCTGAGGAAAATAGTTACCATCTTCTTTGTAAAATACACTTGTTTATTATTTAAAGGGCAATGTGGAAAAGGAAAAGACCATCAACATCAAGATATCAAGTCTGGAACCATCGGAAACTTTTCAGAGTATTTTTGTTTTGTTTCTACAACACAGCTATGAGAAAATATCACAGGGGAATAAATGCAATGGACATTTTATAAATTAAAAAAATATCTATAACCGGCCAATTCTTCAGGACTAAAATAGATCTAGACCCACTGCCCGTCTACAATTAAACTCTCCTTATTCGTGTAGCTACGTCTTCATCTAGGCTGATTTGGAATTGTGGGATTATGTATAAAGCTCTAACATTTATTTTTCGAAGCTTACAGATCCAGTTTACGAAAAGCTCAGTTGGTAATGCAAGCAGGATGTCATAGGCAAGTATTTAGCCTGCCTCCACCATCTCCCAGCTTCCTCTCTCAAGGCTGTGGGATAAACACAGCAGGGATCTGCTGTATGAAACCACAGCTTTCATCCTTCCTCAGTGATTTCTCCAGCTCTTAAAACCCAGACTTTTAACTTATGTACTGAATACCGAACTTATTTAACATTTGTCCTGTTACTTTGTATTGATATTTAATTTTGATACAAAATCTTCTCAATGAAACTGAAAAAAAAATTTTTAAGTATCTTCCTTGCTTCATTAAAAAAAAAAACCCTCATTGTCTAGATCAGTGCTTTACATATTACAATGATTCAACAATTACTTTTAAGATAAGATAATTTAGGAGAGGATGACCAGCCCCATCACTTCATGGCAAACAGATGGGGAAACAGTGGAAACAGTGGCAAACTTTGGTTTGGGGGCTCCAAAATCACTGCAGATGGTGACTGCAGCCATGAAATTAAAAGACGATTACTTCTTGGAACAAAAGTTATGATCAAGCTAGACAGCATATTAAAAAGCAGAGAAATTACTTTACCAACAAAGGTCCATCTGTCAAAGCTATGGTTTTTCCAGCAGTCATGTATGGATGTGAGAGGTGGACTATAAAGAAAGCTGAGCACCAAAGAATTGACGCTTTTGAACTGTGGTGTTGGAGAAGACTCTTGAGAGTCCCTTGGACTGCAAGGAGATCCAACCAGTCCATCCTAAAAGAAATCAGTCCTGAATATTCATTGGAAAGACTGATGTTGAAGCTAAAACTCCAATACTTTGGCCACCTGATGCAAAGAGCTGACTCATATGAAAAGTGCCTGATGCTGGGAAAGATCGAAGGCAGGAGGATAAGGGGACAACAGAAGATGAGATGGCTGGATGGCATCACCAACTCAACGGACATGAGTTTGAGTGAACTCTGGGAGTTGGTGATGGACAGGGAGGCCTGGCGAGCTGCAGTCCATGGGGTCGCAAAGAGTCAGACACAACTGAGTGACTGAACTGAACTGAGAAAATTTTTAAATGAGCAGATAAAGTCATGTAGCCTAAGTTTTGGAAAACGTTTACTTTTGTATCCTGCACTTAGATTTACACATTTGATTCCATTAATGCTTTACTTTATGATTTTCGGCAGGTAACAAATCTCTCTGACTCATCAAAATATTTATACCATAAATATCTCATAAAATTAGCTGATATGTTTTGAAGTTTTTCAGGTTTCTTTTAAAAGAAGATATAAACAGTTAGATAGCTAAAAATGCTCCTTTATCACACTGCAAAAAAATCCTTACCATAAATACTTTATTATAGCTATTACATTTGCACTGAAGAATTATGTCATCAAGTACGATAAGATAAACTCAAGATGATAAAAACAGAGGAGAATAAAAGCTCTGATTCCAAATTAGATTTCTACTTAATAACCAGAGTCGACATTCAACCAAGAGAAAACAGGGGTCAGCCTAACCCAACATTATTGGATATAATCTCCATCTCAGATCAATATGAACGTTTTCTAGAACTTGCATTATTTCACAATGTCCTGGCTTCTACCAAACTGATGCAGCCATTATAAAACAAAGCACTCATCTCCACACGCCATAACAAGCAATACTTCAAGAGAGGACAGTATTTTAGGAATAGATCAGCTGAGCTACAGAGAAAGAGCTGAGTTTCCCTGCTGCTGCTGCTAAGTCGCTTCAGTCGTGCCTGACTCTGTGCGATCCCATAGACGGCAGCCCACCAGGCTCCCCTGTCCACAGGGCTCACCAGGCAAGAATACTGGAGTGGGTTGCCACTTCCTCCTCCTGAGTTTCCTTACGCTTCTTTACTAAACATAAAAGAACCATCTAGTTATAGTAATAACTAATGCACGTGACAAAAATTTAAAAATGGATCCAAGTGCCCAGGTCTGAAAAATCCAGTGTTAAGCCTAAAAGAAACTTAACAGCAGCTCTAAAAATTCACACACCTGCTGCAAATGTTTTCATGATGCTTCCTGACCTGCCCAGATTCACACGAACCATGCTCCTGCAGCTCATATCCCTGGAAAACATTTCATGTTTACTGGATGTATCAATCCGAATACATTATAAAGGGCAGACTCTGACCCCTCTTCCTCCCCGCCCCCCACCTGCCCCCTTTCTTCTCTCTTTTCGGCAGAGTGGTTTCAACACAACTTTGAAGAGCCACCAGAATAGAGCCAGTTCTTGTCTCCACCTTCAAGCCCTGCTTCTACACGGTCACATATCACATCAGGGAACTTCCCTCCCCCAAGTCAAAAGTAATCTAAGCATTTACTGCAGCAACTCAAGAAAACAATGAGGCGGAAGAAAGAGACTGCAGTCATCATCCACAGTGGAATTTTAAAAACTCTCTTGCCTAGGTTTCAATTTCAGACTCGCCAAGTTTTAGTTATGTGACTTTGGACAAGTTCCCTAAATGTCCTGTATCTCAGTTTCATCTTCTATAAGCAGGAATAAAATAATGACCACCTCCTCTGGTTGTGACAAAGATCTAAAAGAATTAAGTCCTCCGAACAGTTTCCACAGGATAAGGAGTTATTTCCCAAGTCCTACCCACGTGGTTCCTCAAACCATTTTATGATACAGCCTAGACTGGCTCTTTTCTCTCCCTTGACCCCTTTACTTTTTGTCTTCATTCATTTTTCTCTAGCCAATAGTTCTGTGACCTTTCCCAAATAAATTATTTTAGCTTCTTCTAGCGTTTCCAGTAGCAGCGAAGGCAATGGCATCCCACTCCAGTACTCTTGCCTGGAAACTCCCATGGATGGAAGAGCCTGGTAGGCTGCAGTCCATGGGGTCACTGAGTCAGACACGACTGAGTGACTTGACTTTCACTTTTCACTTTCATGCACTGGAGAAGGAAATGGCAACCCACTCCATTGTTCTTGCCTGGAAAATCCCAGGGATGGCGGAGCTCAATGGGCTGCCGTCTGTGGGGTCGCACAGAGTCGGACACGACTGAAGCGACTTAGCAGCAGCAGCGTTTCCAGTCTGCTCCCTACCACCACCACCCTTTGCCCATTATCCCCACTGTCTTAGAATGCAGTATACAGAGAAGGTAAGGTTGTAAACATTTATCCTCTATGACTTAAAAAAAATTCTATCACAGAAGTTGTAGGCATATCTATGACCCTGACTTCCAAAAAGGCATTGCACTGTTACAACTGCAACACTCATGAAAAGAACTCCTGAAATGTTTAATTACTTGAAAGGTTTCACAAGAAGAGAGGCAGATGACGTGATTACATATTTTACTGAATCTTAAAAATCTTCCTGAATATTCTGGACTATGTTGCAGTTCAGATTCTAGTATTCAGTATTCAACTGCTCCTTTCAATCAGCTCTCCAGAGCCAATACCTTAAGAAACTGGGGTCACTAAAAGGTGCCACAGCATTTAGTAAACAATCAATAATCACATTTCATCTTCGGTTCCTTGGTAATTAGTTGGAGTCAGTGTCTGCTTACTTGACACAACTGCACTAACACAAAGAGAGGAAACCAAATTTATGAGCAAAAACAGTGAAAAGTATCCTTTTTCGAAGCTTAAGGTTTGATGGAGGGTGAACAGACCAGTCAGGGACTGTGCTGGCCGTCATTTGATCCCAGCCGCCTGGTTATTACGGGACTGATGAGCTCTTCGTCCTTTTCTTCTCATGAAAGTTCCATGTCTCCTCTAAACAAATGACAGTTGACATTTATTGATCACTTCCCGTGTGCCAGGAATTATGTCAAGCCCTCCGCATGAACAAACACATTTAATCTTTACAACAACCCTGTCCTTTTACCAACGTCCTTTTACAACCCTCATTCAGCAGATGAGGAAGCTGAAGAGCCAAGGGATTCACCAGCTCCATCCTGGTTTCCCATCAAGTGAGTGTTCAAGACGGGATTCAAGCCCAGAGCAAGGGGATCAACTACTCCCCAAAGCTCTGCTGGGGCTCTCGCATTGTGATTTTAAAAGATTTAAAAAGCTTCGTGGGAGAAAGAGTACTTTTCTATTGTATGTACACGACAGCAAACATTGCCCCCAGTTTGTTTATGTAGCTATAAATCTAAAGATAATTTTGGAATCCATACAGTTCATCTTAGTGTTCTCAGTCAGCTAAATGGCTTTTCATACCACAACCAAGCTGAGAGTGTGACTGTTTTTCTGACTGTTTCTCTCCATTCCTTTTTTTCTGAAGAAATAATTCTCACAGGAAATAATTTCAAACCCAGCAGTGTGAGCGTGGGAGGAGAGGACAAAGAATGGGGAGGGGCAGCAAGATGTTTAAAAAGCTGTGTTTGGAAACCTTCCCATCAGTAAAGTTCGTTACTAAGACGCCAGTGAAGTCACTGAAAATTTTTTATCTCATGAAATGTTCTGTGTGAATGAGCTTTTGTGAAAACCAGTGAAGAGCTCAGTCTTCTCATCAAATCATCGCAGGGTAAAACAGAGACAGCAGGGGAGGAGGAAGAGGCCTGGAGGCAGGCAATGCTGAGAAGGCTGAGCAATGCAGCAGAAACCTTAGGGGGAGCTCTGGAGAGTTGCAATCTGGGGACCTGTGGCTGAACCCACTTTACTCAGGTCTGTAAGTGAGCAGATGGCCCGTGACTGTGAGCGAGGTTATTTATCCATGTAGTCAAATTTAAGCGCTAAAACTTTAAAAATTGACACCAACATGCGTTGCCTAGGATGTGAAGCAACTAGAACTCTCATACACATCAATGGTAAAAAAGCAAGGACTTTGGAAATTTCTGATAGAATTCAACAAACACCCAACACATGACCTGGAAATACCCTCGTATATATTTACCCAACAGAAGCAAAAAAAAAATATGTCCACAAAAAGACCAGTATGCAAACATCAACAGTGTGTCTTCTCCTCAGAGGCAAACACTGGAAACAACTCAAAAGCCTACCAATAGATGAATAGATAATCAAATTGTGGCACATCCACACCATGGAATAACCAGTCAGCAATAACAAAGGAACACACTACTGATATATGCAAGAGCACGGATGAATCACAAGCATGACACTAAGTGAAAGAAGGCAGCCACACAAGGCTACATACGGTGTGACTCCACTTACATGATGCATATGACATTCTAGAAAAGGCAAGATACCAGGGACAGAAAACAGGTCAGGACTGTCGGCAGCTGGGGGTTGAAGGAGGAGAAGATCAACCACAGGGAGTGCAGCGAAATATCTGAGGGGACAGAAATGCTTTGCATCTTTTAAAAATTGTATTAGTGTTGTTATTAATTTGGCTGCACTGGGATCTTTAGCTGTAGCGCGTGGGATCTAGCTCCCTGACCAAGGATCGAAGCCTCAGCCCCCTGCACAGGGAGCGCAGTCTTAGGCACAGGACCACCAGGAAGTCCCAGTGTTCTGCATCTTGAGGACGGTGGTAGTTACAGGACTGTACATGCATCTCTTAAAAACTCATCAAACTCTACACTTAAAATGAGTGAATGTGATTCCCACTTGTACCTCAGTACAGCAGGGGTTTTGGTTACTGTTGTTTTAGTTTAAGCACCTCACTCCAGTACTCTTGCCCGGAAAACCCCATGGACGGAGGAGCCTGGTAGGCTACAGTCCGTGGGGTCGCAAAGAGTCGGACACGACTGAGTGACTTCACTTCCTCACTGGCAGTTACAAAGACAGAAACATGTGTACCCAGAGGATGCTCACTTGCAGAAAGGCAGTCTCTTCACTCTGGTGATTTTGTTGCATATTCTCATGGATTCCCTCAATCCTCAGTGTTCATGCAACTTAGAAAGAGATGTTTAACCAGAGCATGATTTGGGCTAAGTCTCTCGACCAGTACAAAGCTGTTTCTCAGGCCATGGCTTTAAAACATAAACTAAAAGCTGAACATCACCTTCTTAAGTGTACACAATTACATCCTTGGTTTATAACTAGGGCAGCCAGATAAAACATAGGATGTCCAGTCTAATTTTAGATGAATAACAAATAGTTATTTTAGTATAACTACGTACCCCAATATTGCATAAGATATGCTCTGTATTTCTTTTATCTGGCAATCCAATTAAAGAACACCATTGGTACATGTATGGTCTTTTCAATTTCATTTATTCATTCATAATTAATTAGCTAATTAATTATTTAATCTTATATATATGTTTTAGCTGCAGGTATTTTTAGTAGTCATGGCTGTAACTACGTTAAGAAACCATGTAGCAACTCTAAGGCACTGAGAACATATTTAGAAGACTGAGAAATTACTGACTTGGTAATCTGTTCATCCAGCTGTGACTGCAGGCAGGGTGCACCCACATCACCTCAGTGCTTGTGGGACAGACTCCCTCAGGGCTCACCTAGACTACTGACTCAGAACCTGTATTTTAAGATTCCACGTGCACATTCCTGTTTTGGAAGCACGGAGTTGGAAGGCTGTATTTTAGCATACGTAGCGGGGATCAAAGGGAAGCTAACTCAAAGTATAGAAACTCCTTAGGAGAATTATTTTAAATTACTTCAAGATCTGAATCATGGTACAGTACAGGTACCAGGAATGAAACTGAAAGAAAGAAACGGAAACGGGAAACACTAATAGAAAAAGAATCTGTGGAACTTGGTAAAAGACTGGACGGGCTTCCCAGGTGGCTCAGTGGGGAAGTACCCACCTGCCAGTGCAGGAGAGGAGATGCAGGTTCCACCTTTGGGTCAGGAAGGACCCACTCCAGTATTCTTGCCTGGAAAATCTGCAGACAAAGGAGCCTGGCGGGCTATAGTCCATGGGGTTGCAGGAGTCCAACAGGACTTAGTAACTGAACAACAACTGTGGTTTTAGTATTTCTAAATGCTCCACAGGTGATTGTACTTGCAGCCAAGCTTAAGAACCACAAATAGGAGCTCTTTCAATCTATTTGTTTTCACTTAGAGAGATGATTTTCAACCCTGGCTACACTTTAGAATTATTTGCGGAGCTTTAAAAATGTATCAGTATCTACACCCTGCCCTTAGAGATTCTGATTTAACTTGTAACCTTTTAGAAGTTCCACAGTTGTTTGTAATGGGGACACAGGGCTGAGAACACTCAAGTGAAGCATTCAGTTTAACTGATCATTTATTAAAAATTTTTTTCAAATAAATGTAAAATGAAGAGAGAATTCAGTATTTACAGAATCCAAACCTTCTAATTAGGTGAAATATAAACCAAGCTATTTTCATCTGCTTGGTATAATTTCATAATAAATTTTGCCTGGAGTTAGCTACCATATCCATTTTTTTCAAAACCTCATTTTGAGTAAAAAATAAAATTAGTTGATGACCACTGAGATTGGATAACCATTTATGAAACAAGCATTATTCAAGTATTCAAAATATAATATGAAATAAATTGATTATAATCATAATCACAATTATATATCTTAGGATAGAGTGAGGTCTTTAGGAAACAGAGGTAAAAAAAAATTATATGCCTAAAATGCATTTCTAGGTAAAAGTAAATAATCAGGATACAATTCTATTACTGAAGTCTAAATAAAAACATCAAGCAGAACATTTAAGTACTTTCCAGTTAACTGCACTAAAGCATTATTTCAGAAGTATGAAAAGTAAAAAAAAATTTCGAAAAGAAAATGCTTCCAAATGACCTTTGAGAAAATAGAAAACTGGCTTACCTCTTCCCTATGATTCTTAATTGGCATACAAAGAATACTTTGTGTCCTGTAGCCTGTAATTTGGTCAACTTCTGCATTGAATCGAGGATCCTAGTAAGGAAAATGAAATTCAATTTAGTGACTGACTTGTTCAATGATTGATGTCATTTTCCTGATTTATAGGATTAGAGAAATCTAACCTTTGACTTACCTTCCTGCTCTGAATGTTAAATTTTATCATTGTAAAAGGCATCAAATCATATAAGCACATATAATCTTTGACAAAGATAAGTTTAAAGATTTTTAAGGAAGCTAGTGTTCATGAATAAATACAGATGCAAACAAATGTTAAAAATAAAGAAAATTCAAAAAAAGTAACCAATTTAGATAGTCTCACTTAAACTCCAGAAAGAGTGACAACTCTCGTCTTCTGTAACAAAATTTGCCTATTCCCATCTCATTGATTCTTCTGGAAAAGAAAAGCATCTCTGGTCTGAAGTTTTTTCCTATAAAACCCACCACCTCCAGAATGACCTTTCCAATACTGATCTTACTTCCCTTGTAACGACTGACCTTGTTCTGTGAATAGAGGAGCATGATGGGCTAGAGTACACTGGGCCACAAAGAGCTGGACAAAACTGAGCACAACACAACAGCAGCAAATGACTGTTTGTCTATTACCTCAGTATTCTGTATTTCTATCTCAGATGTTCATAAGGATTAAAATCTTTTTTTATTTAATACAAGTGCATGGCTTTCATCAAACTATAAATAACTCCTTAATCTTCTGAATCTCTCCCCTTTCACAAAGTACGTCCTTGTACATCCAATAATCACAAAGGGCTTTTGAAATGTGTAAAAGTTCAAAACGTGGCTTAAAGAAAAAAAGATGCAGGCTATTTTCCATTAAACCAGATTGAGAAGATTAAAGGTAGGCTGTAAACACCATGAGGGGCTTTTACTGATTCACTGCTGTATTCCCAAGATCAACTCAGGAGCTCAAAAACATTTGTTAAATAAATGAAGCAATTCATTAACAACTGATACCATAGTTATCCAACGTGACAATTTTTAGCTTACTATAGCTTGAAACAAATCTTGTAGAGGTAGGAGGATAAACTCAAGGAAATGGACAGATACTAGCATATGAGATGCAATCACAATGGAAGCAAACACACCAGAATATAAATATCTGAATGAATATGGTTCCCTTCAAAGCAACAGCCTTGGGAACGTACATACTCAACCTAATAATAGAATTATTGTAAAAACTCTGCTTTTAGAATTCCCTTTGGAAAATATGGAGTCGTCACATTGGAAAAATCCTCATTTTTGAAGGTCATTTTTTTTTTTTTTTAATTAGTCTAATGTCACTCAAAGCCAAAGCTGTGAATGAAGTAAATGATTACACTAAATTCCATCAAACTACGGTCAGAAATGAAGTCAATTTTCCCATTTAGGAGGGCTGAACTTGGCCTTAAAGACAAACTTTCAAAAGAACAGGTACAAAATGGTGGCAAATCAACATAAATATTTTATATGACAAATGAACACTATTGCATTTTAATTTTAATCAAACATGTTCAAAGTTGTATTGAAAAGACAGAGAAAATCTTGCCTGAATGTTTTCAAAAACAGTTTTAAATAACATGCTATATTGCAAGGTACCTAAAGAAAGTAGACAGGTTACTGATATGGATGAATTAAAAGAAGCTAAACAATATGAATTTACATAGGAAACTATTCCATAAGCTAATAATCAAAATATGAATGGAAATGTATCCTCAGCAATTATTTTGTTAATGAACAGCTGAATTACAAGACCAATTTATAAAGAAGAGGATTAAACCCAACTATCTAATCAAAGCAAGAGTTTGAAATGTATAGGACTTCCAAAGATTTCTGTGTATACTGGAAGTTTAAAATAAACAGCAACCCTGGATTTCACTCTTCTGTGAAAGAAGTAGGAGTAATGTCTGCCTCAAAATCACTTGAAGAGAATCCTGGCATCTCAAAGAATTTGCCTTTAACAATGCACATAGTGCAAGGGCTGCAAACACGGAGAACTCCTAACGCTTCTAGGTCCAGGAACCACCGAAAGAAAAACGGAGCACTACTATTCCTATTGTTATTTCTTTCACTGTTTATGAGAACATGACAGTGAAAAAACCCACAAAGCTTAAATATCCATCTCCTATAAAAACAGCTATTAGCAGACTTGTCCTCCTGCTGGAAAATATCTGAGCAGATCAAATAACTGAGACGGCTAAACCGCACACCGTGCAGAGGAGAACGCAGATGGCTGCACTGCAGTAATCTCGCTCCTCCAGGCAGCGCTCCTCCCACCACGGAGAAGGCAGGTGGTCCCCGAAGCAGCCACAGTTCCAAATGGAACTGAATTCAGAACTTCTAAAGTGCTTTACAAATAATTGATGAAAGAAGGGAAGGGAAGGGCAAAGGAGAAAGGGAAAGATACACCCAACTGAAAGCGGAGTTCCAAAGAGCAAGGAGAGACAGCAAGGCCTTCTTAACCGAACAATGCAAAGAAATAGCAGAAAAACAACAGAATGGGAAAGACTAGAGAGCTCTTCAAAAAAACTGGATATATCAAGAGAACATTTCATGCAAGGATGGACACGAGGGACAGAAGTGATATGGACCTAACAGAAGCTGAAGAGTTTAAGAAGAGGTGGCAAGAATACACAGAACTGTACAGAAAAGGTCTTAGTGACCTAGATAACCATAATGGTATGATCACTCACCTAGAGCCAGACATCCTGGAGTGTGAAGTCAAGAGGGACTTAGGAAGCATCACCCCTAACATAGCTAGTGGAGGTGAAGGAAATCCATCTGAGCAGTTTCAAATCCTAAAAGGTGATGCTGTTAAAAGTGCCAAACTCATGTCAGCAAAAGAAAACTCAGCAGTGGCCACAGGACTAGAAAACATGTTTTCATTACAATCCCAAAGAAGGGCAATGCTAAAGAATTTTCAAGGTCAGCTGAGTCGCTCAGTCCTATCTGACTCTTGCGACCCCATGGACTGCAGCACACCAGGCCTCCCTGTCCATCACCAATTCCCAGAGTTTACTCAAACTCACGTCCACTGAGTCAATGGGCATCCAACTATCTCATCCTCTGTCGTCCCCTTCTCCTCCTGCCTTCCGTCTTTCCCAGCATCAGCGTCTTTTCTAAGGACTCAGTTCTCTGCATCAGGTGGCCGAAGCATTGCAGCTGCAGCTTCAGCTTTAGCATCAGTCCTTCCAATGAATATTCAGGACTGACTTCCTTTAGGACCAACCAGTTTGATCTCCTTGCAGTGAAGAGACTCTCAAGTCTTCTCCAGCTCCACAGTTCAAAAGCATCGGTTCTTTGGCGCTCAGCTTTCTTTATGGTCCAGCTCTCAATCTTTAAACTACCGTACAGTTGTGCTTCCCTCACAGCTCAGTCAGTAAAGAATTTGCCTGCAATGCAGGAGACCTGGGTTTGATTCCTGGGTCAGGAAGATCCCTTGGAGAAAGAAATGGCAGTCCACTCCAGTATTCTTGCCTGGAAAATCCTACAGACAGAGGAGCCTGGCAGGCTACAGTCCAAGGGGGTCGCAATAGTTGGTTTAGCGACTAAACCACCACCACGGTTGTGCTCATTTCACATGCTAGCAGGGTTATGCTCAAAATCCTTCAAGCTAGGTTTCAGCAGTACATGAACCAAGAATTACTTCTAAATGTACAAGCTGGGTTTAGAAAAGTCAAATGAACCAGAGATCAAATTGCCAATATATCTTTGATCACAGAGAAAGGAAGGGAATTCCAGAAAGAAAAAAAACAACATTAGTTTGACTATGCTTCTTTGACTATGTTAAAGCCTTTGACTGTGTGGATTACAACAAACTGGAAGATTCTTAAAGAGAAACCACCTTACCTGTCTCCTGAGAAAGCTGTATGCAGGTTAAGAAACAACAGTTAGAACCAGACATGGAATAAATGAGTGGTTCAAAACCGGGAAAGAAGTGTGACAAGGCTGTATATTGCCACCCTTAAATTGAATTGTAACAATTTAATAAAAATTGCTACGTTTTATTTAACTTAAGGAGATCCAACCAGTCCATCCTAAAGGAGATCAATCCTGAGTGTTCATTGGAAGAACTGATGTTGAAGGTGAAACTCCAATACTTTGGCCACCTCATGCGAAGAACTGACTCATTTGAAAAGACCCTCATGCTGGGAAAGATCAATGGTGGGAGCAGAAGGGGGACAACAGAGGATGAGATGGCTGGATGGCATCACTGACTCAATGGACATGAGTTTGGGTAAACTCTAGGAGTTGGTGAATGACAGGGAAGCCTGGCATGCTGTGGTCCACGGGGTCACAAAGAGTTGGACACGACTGGGTGACTGAATTGAACTGAAATGCAAAGTACATAATGCAAAATGCTGGGCTGGATTTTTCAATCATATGCTGGACTCAAGATTGCTGGGAGAAATATCAACAACCTCAGAAATGCAGATGATACTACTCTAATGGCAGAAACTGAAGAGGAACTAAAGAGCCTCTTGATGAGGCTGAGAGAGGAGAGTGAAAAAGCTGACTTGAAATTCAACATTCAA
This sequence comes from Nanger dama, assembly GCA_917880005.1. Classification (NCBI taxonomy): domain Eukaryota; kingdom Metazoa; phylum Chordata; class Mammalia; order Artiodactyla; family Bovidae; genus Nanger; species Nanger dama. The sequence goes on from CAKJTW010000001.1 coordinate 101,841,671, forward strand.
AAACTAAGATCGTGGCATCCAATCCCACCACTTCATGGTAAATAGAAGGAAAAAGTAGAAGCAGTGACAGATTTTATTTTCTTGGGCTCCAAAATCACTGTGGACAGTAACTGCAGCCATAAAACTAAGATGCCTGCTCCTTGTAAGGAAAGCTATGACAAACCTAGACAGTGTATCAAAAGCAGAGACATCACTTCGCTGGCAAATATCCATTTAGTCAAAGCTATGGTTTTTCTAGTAGTCATGTAGAGCTGTGAGAGTTGGACCAGAAAGAAGGCTGAGCACTGAAGAATTGATGCTTTATTACTGTGGTGCTGGAGAAGACTGTTGAGAATCCCTTGGACAGCAAGGAGATCAAACCAGTCAGTCCTGAAGGAAATCAATCCTGAATATTCATTCACTAGAAGGATGAATGCTGAAGCTGATGCTCCAATAGTCTGGCCACTTGATGCAAAGTCCCTCATTGGAAAAGACCCTGATGCTGGGAAAGACTGAAGGCAGAAGGAGAAGGGGGCAGCAGAGGATGAGATGGTTAGACAACATCACAGACTCAATGGACTCAATTTGAGCGAACTCCAGGACATAGTGAAGGACAGGGGACTCTGGCATGCTGCCGTTCATGCAGCCGCAAAGAGTCGTACAAGACTCAGACACTGAACAACAGCAATTAAAAAAAGTGCCGGGATGTGCAGGCAAAGAACCTGAGAAGACAGGCTGTGTTGTGGGTGGTGGAGGGTATAAAGGAGGAGTGGCAAGACAGTGGCCAGCCAGGTTGAACATGTATTTGGGAAGATTCTTAAGAGAACAAGCAAAAATTAACTGTTGAAAGCTGAAAGTGGAATGGTGCTACCAATTATAAAAATGTTTGAAGACACTGGGGTCCCACCCATCAGAGGTACCTTCCAGTAATTTCACTGCCCCCAAGAATAAAGGTCAGCCCTGTTTTAAAAGAAGATGATATAATCCAATGACTTTCAGCAAACAGTTACAATGTCCAGCCTACAATAAACATAATCAAAACAAATGAAGAAATAGGAAACTGCAACCCATAGTGAAGAAAAAGAACAGTCAATAAAAAATAACCCCAGGATGATTCAGATATTGGAATTAACAACAAGGACTTCAAAGAAGCTATTATAAATGTACTTAAAAACTTAAAATATGGTAATAATGAACAGATGGGAATCTCTGAAAAGAAAGAAAAGAAGTCTTTTGAAAAAGCCTGATAGAAATTCCAGAACTGAGAAGTACAAAGTCTAAAATGAAGAGTCCACTGATTAACAGCAGACTGGATGAGTCAGTAGAAGATAGACTGAGTCTGAAGGTAGACTGATCAAAAAGACAAAGGAAAAACAGAAATTATAAAAGTTAGCAGAGCCTCAGTGTTCTCTGGGACATTAAATGGTCTAACATATATACAATTGGAGTCCAAAGAGAAGAAAATGGGGCTGAAAAAAAAAATATTTAAACACAGGACCAAATGTGGAAATGATGCGTGACATGAAACACGTAAGAAATGAAGGCTGGCTGACCTCTCATAAGAAAAGTGAAAGCCAGAAAAAAAGTGAGAAAGCAGTTTAAATATCGAAAGAAAACTACTGTTAACCGTGAAATATCTTTGCAGTAAAGATATCTTTCAAGATTATAGGCAAAATGATGATTTAAACAAAATCAGAATTTGTCACCATCAGACCAATGCTAAAGAAATACTAATGAAAGTTCTTCAGCCTGAAGAAACAGATTCTACAGAAAGGAATAAAGAGCTTGGAACTCGGCCTGAGAACAAGCAGAAATATATAAACAATAAGGAAACGGACCCAAAAACATACTGCTGTGATTTATGTCCACGCGTGTCCTGCCGACATTTCTCTCTAGGAGTTTTATGGTAACAGGTCTTACATTTAGCTCTTTAATCCATTTCGAGTTTACTTTTGTGTATGGTGTTGTAGAATGTTCTAATCTCATTCTTTCACATGCAGCTGTCTATTTTCCCAGCACCACTTATTGATGAGGCTGTCTTTTGTCCAGTGTATTCCTGCCTCTTTTGTTGTAGAATGGAATATTACTCAGTCATGAAAAAGAACGAAATAATGTCATTTGCACAACGTGGATGGATCTAAGATTATCACATTAAATGAAGTAAGCCAGACAGAGAAAGGTAATTATGATATTGCTTATGTGTGGAAGCTTTAAAAAAACCAAAAGACACAAATTAACGTATTTACAAAACAGAAATAGATCTACACACATAGAAAACAAACTTATGGTTATCAAAGGGGAAAATGTGGGGCAATAAATTAGGAGTTTGGGATTAACAAACTGTATATAAAAAAGATAACCAAAACAGCCTACTGTAAACCTGGGGAACTATATTCAATATTTTATAATAAGCTAAAAGGAAAAAAAATCTGAAATATATGTGTATGTGTACATATATATATACATACACACACACATAACTTTACCACTGTGCTATACATCTGATCACGCCACTGTGAATCAACTATACTTCAATTAAAAAAAGAAGGAAGCCTGGTTCTTCATTTCTGGAGGAAGAAAACAAAAGGTACCTTGAGGTGTTAGATTGAAATCAGAGGTAAGAGTTTATTATTTATAATATAATGGGTAGCTATCTATAGGTATAAATAAAATATTAGTGTCTGTTAGTCTGTGTATTTTTTTTCTAGCTCTATCTGCTGAAAAACTAGTAGCAATGAGCATGCCTAGTGCCTAGATCTTGGTTTTAAAATACCATCCTTTCCACTAAGAGGAACCAGGGTCCCTAGGTCTATGGCAAGGAAAGTGTAAGGTAAGTCTAGAACATCCTACTATGTAGTTAAAACTTTCAGCTCCCCAGAAAGCAAGAAAATGCCAAGAGTGATGTGGGAACATATCAAAAAGACACTCAGTTGTGTCCAACTCTTTGCGACCCCATGGACTGCAGCACGCCAGGCCTCCCTGTCCATCACCAACTCCCAGAGCCTGCTCAAAGGCATGTCCATTGAGTGGGTGATGCGATCTAACCATCTCATCCTCTGCCGTCCCCTTCTCCTGCCTTCAATCTTTCCCAGCATCAGGGTCTTTTCAAATGAGTCAGTTCTTCGTATCAGGTGGCCAAAGTATTGGAGCTTAAGCTTCAGCATCAGTCCTTCCAATGAATATTCAGGACTGATTTCCTTGAGGATGGACTGGTTGGATCTCCTTGCAGTCCAAGGGATTCTCAAGAGTCTTCTCCAACACCACAGTTCAAAAGCATCAATCCTTCAGTGCCCAGTTTTCCTTATAGTCCAACCCTCACATCCATACATGACTACTGGAAAAACCATAGCTTTGACTAGACAGACCTTTATTGGCAAAGAAATGTCTCTGCTTTTTAATGTGCTGTCTAGGTTGGTCATAGCTTTTCTTCCAAGGAGCAAGAGTCTTAATTTCATGGCTGTAGTCACCATCTGCAGTGATTTTGGAGCCCCCAAAACTAAAGTCTGTCACTGTTTCCATTGTTTCCTCATCTATTTGCCATGACGTGATGGGAGCAGACGCCATGATCTTCGTTTTCTGAATGTTGAGTTTTAAGCCAACTTTTTCACTCTCTTCTTTCACTTTCATCAAGAGGCTTTTTAGTTCTTCTTTGTTTTAAGCCATGAGTGTGGTGTCATCTGCACATCTGAGGTTACTGATATTTCTCCTGGTAATCTTGATTCCAGCCTATGCTTCATCCAGCCTGGAGTTTTGCATGATGTACTCTGCATATAAGTTAAATAAGCAGGGTGACAATATACAGCCTCGACATACTCTTTTCCCAATTTGGAACCAGTCTGTTGTTCCATGTCTGGTTCTAACTGTTGCTTCTTGACCAGCATACAGATTCTCAGGAGGCAGGTCAAGTGGTCTGGTATTCCCATCTCCTTAAGAATCTTCCACAGTTTGTTGTGATCCACATAGTCAAAGGCTTTGGCATAGTCAATAAAGCAAAAGTAGATGTTTTTCTGGAACTTTCTTGCTTTTTTGATGATCCAATGGATGTTGGCAATTTGATCTCTGGTTCCTCTATCTTTTCTAAATCCAGCTTGAACATCTGGAAGTTCACGATTCATGTATTGTTGAAGCATGGTTTCGAGAATTTTGAGCATTACTTTGCTAGCGTGTGAGATGAATGCAACTGTGCAATAGTTTGAACATTGTTTGGCACTGCTTTTCTTTAGGATTGGAATGAAAACTGACCTCTTCCAGTCCTGCGGCCACTGCTGAGTTTTCCAAATTTGCTGGCATATTGAGTATAGCACTTTCATAGCATCATCTTTTAGGATTTGATAGACTGAGCCAAAAGGACATAGGAGGCAATAAATTGGATATAATCTGACAATATGAATAAGATAGTAACAGCATAACTCATTAAAAAAATAAAAATTCATGCATCCACAATGATAAAAATAATGAATGAATAAAGAAGGCAAAGCTTTTCTTTACATTAGAATGTTAACTAATACATATAGATGGTATTATTGATGTAAAGTTGGAAAATTAGTAGATGCCCAAAGTGGTAAGTGCACTGATAAGGAGAAGAGTATTTACACAATATCAAAATAACTTCCCTTAAGATATTTATTAATTACGATGGGAAAAGTGTATCTTTGTAGTGAAACACTTAGTGGACACCACTTTAACCCACTTACCAAGTTTAACATCATCAAAAATGTGGTAAAGTAACATCGTGTGCCACCTGGTAACACATGCTAAGATGGTCTGCAGTATAATTAAAAAAAAACATGCTTGGTCTGGCATTAGATCTCTTCAAACCCCTGGAATTACCTGACTGATAGTCTTTTTATACTCATAACAAGCCCCTGCCAAGCATACCTGAGCTCACGCTAATGCAAAGTCTCATGGGGAGAAGGCCTCAAACAGCTTCAGGACTGGGGCTGGCTGCCAGGAAAACCAACTGAGTCATCAGAGGGTCAGAACGTTCAGCCCTGCCACTGGATAAGGAAGAGGGGCCTGGAGATAAGAGTCCAATCAACAATGGTCAATAATTTAATCGCCCATCCCTACATACTGAAAAGAAAATCAGACTGAGGGAACTTTTGGGTAAAGGTGATCTACTATATGCTGGGATGGTGTTGCCACAGAGGGTGGACAAGGAAGTTTTGTGTCCCCCGCCTCTCACTCCTTGCCCTTTGTATCTCTTCTATTAGGCTATTTCTGAATGCTATCCTTTATAAACATACAGCTATAAGCTTTAAGTATGGCACTTTCCTGAGTTCTGAGTCATTCCGGCAAATCACTGAACCCGAGTGGGGAACCCCTGCATTTGCAGTCAGCCCGAAACACATGTGGCTAGCCTGGGGGCCCTTCTTACGGCTGGCATCTTAAATGGGGACAACACTGTACAACAGGGTCCCTAACCTCGGGGTCTGCACTCACTCCAGGCAACTAGTGTCAGGACTGAGCTGGACCGTGGGACAGCCCAGCTGGTGCAGAGGTGAAGAACTGACCGTCGTCTGTAAAGCCAAACGAGGTCGAAAGAACGTTTGTGCTGTTCCTGCCAAAGCGCCCAACTTGAATCTATTCAAGAAAAACACTCTACAAGATAACTGGCCTGTCTCCTTCCAAAATACATGTCAAGAAAGATAGAGAAGCACTGAGAAGCTACTCCAGATTTAATGGAAACTAACAAGATAGGACAAATACGTGCAATATGTAACCTTGAGTTAGAGCCTTGAACAGAGAGGAAAAAAATCACTGCAAAGGACATTCATGGGGCAACTGACCAAATTTGTCTATGGAATGTTAGCTAAGAGCTTCGTGTCAAAAAATTTCCAGATTTTGATAAAAGTATGACAATTGTGTAAGACAATATTCTTGTTAGGAAATATGTATAGCAATTGCTTCTCAGCCTTTTAGCTAAGATCAAATGCAGTATCTGTTCTTATCAGAAAATACATATAGTAAAAATGTCTCCAAATGGCTCAGAAAAAAATAATATGCATGCATTACTTACGTGCATTACACACAGAAAAAGAAAATAATAAAGCAAATGGGGCAAAATATAAACAATTAGAGAATCTGGGTAGAGGGTATACCCAAGTTTCTGATACTGGTCTTGCAACTTTTCTATAAGCTTGAAATCATATAAAGATAAAAATAACAGAAAACAAAAAAAAAGAAATAACCAACTAGATTTGCCAAATTATATGCTGGTCTTCTTCCACAAAGTGAAATATCTAAAGATTACTAGAGCATTTAACAAAGATACAGCAGTTCCCACACTCTGTTCCCTAGGACACAATTACAACATGACAAATGTATCAAAATTGGTAATTTATTAAAATCAGGACAGTAGCTGTTGTTATTTCTTTTTCTGAAATTCATTTTGGAAATAATTTTATTCATCAGAAATTCCCTTGAGTGGCACCTGAGACCTGCACGATGGGAGATGGTGGAGACGGATTTATCAGAAGGAGGACTGAAGGGGGACTGAGGCTGCGGCAGAAAGAGCTGCAGCTCGAGGGTGAAGACCGCATGAGCGGCGATGTGACCCTCCCCTAAAACCCTCCACTTCCTCTCCCTAAAAATCACGGTGTCCATGGAGGCTGCCCCAAGGAAACAAGAGATGGGTCTAAGTTTTGCATTCCCGCTGACTTAGGAAATAAGAGGGGTATGTAGACAATATAAATCCTTTGACATAGGAAATCTTGGGAGGCGTAAGGCTTCCACCAGACATAGAACCAGGGCTTCAAGGCAATCTGTGATAGTTAATTTTATGTGTCAACTTGACGGCTAAAGGGACGCCCAAACGGCTGATAACACGTTATTTCTAGGTGTGTCTGTGAGGATGTCTCCAGAGGAGATGAACATCTGAATCAGTAGAATGAGTAAAGAAGATCTTTATCAATGCCAGTGGGCATCATCCAATCCCTTGAGTAGGCGGAGGAAAGAAAGACAATTCGCTCTGTTTGAACTAAGATATCCATAATCTTTTTGCCCTCTTGCAGTCCACCAGAGCTCCCGGCTCTAAAGCTTTTGATTCAAACACAAACCAGAGTTACACCACTGGGCCCCCTGATTCTTAGGCCTGCAGACTCTGAGTTACACCATCAACTACACCAATCCTGATTCTCCAGCTTGCAGATGGAAGGCAGACTGTGGAACTTGTAAGCCTCCATACCCAAGTGAGCTTATTCCTACAATAAACCACTTATTTATCTCTATATATCCTACTGGTTCTGTTTCTCTGAAGAACACTGAGTGATACACAATCTGATCTAAATACTGGGTGATGTCTAGTTTTCAAGTATTAGGAAAATTCCAACACATTTATATAAGTTGTTCTGATTATTGTGTCAATGCCTTATTATTAATAAATGCTGTGCCACATTCAAGAAAACTGCATGAATGATGACCTGATAGAGGAGGAGATGTGTTGACTAGACATCACTGACATTTGTGGTATAACTGAAACTCACTGGTCTAAGCTGTGGATCATGTCATGTTTTAAATATGTGAATGTATTATTTTATCAGTAATAAAACAGTTGAATTCCCAAATGTATACCATTCTGTTACAAAGTTTTAAAATGGGAATCAAATGTTGACCATTTCTTAAAATTAATTTATCTAAGAGACTTTTTTCTTCTTAGCTTCAATATGAACACTACTTTATTTCATGAAAAGCCACTGCTTGGCTTTCTACTGCGGCACCACACCTTCTAAGTATTCTGCAGTCGTGTGAGCTGAAGAAATGCTGCTATGCAGTGTCATTTTACAGATTACATATCTAAGGAATGTGTAGGACTAAGAAAGCACAGAACATGCTTTCATATTTTGACTGTTTCCACAAAAGTCTATGAGACAGTATTTTGAATACTACTAATTATGAGTGGGCTGAGTAATGAACTGGGTGTGTGCTCAGCTGCTCAGTTGTGCCAACTCTTTGAGATCCCATGGATTAGCCCATCCGGCTCCTCTGTCCATGGACTCTCCCAGGCAAGAATACTGGAGTGGGTTGCCATTCCCTTCTCAGGGATCTTCCTGACCCAAGGATTGAACCCGTGTCTCGTACACTGGTAGGCAGGTTCTTTGCCACCAGGGAAGCCAAGCAATCCGCTAGCCAACTGATTTTCACTGTTAATACCAATGTAAATTACATCACAATCAATCCCACAACTTCTAATGAAATTCTGTGCCAGGAAGAACTTCTGCAAGGCCACTATAAATGCAGATCGAGGGTGTCAAGGGTGGAGTAGCAAGATAAGAAATCCACCAGGCTAAGGGGGCTTCACCCTGCTGCTGCTGCTAAGTCACTTCAGTCATGTCTGACTCTGTGCGACCCCACAGACAGCAGCCCACCAGGCTCCCCTGTCCCTGGGATTCTCCAGGCAAGAACACTGGAGTGGGTTGCCATCTCCTTCTCCAATGCATGAAAGTGAAAAGTGAAAGTGAAGTCACTCAGTCGTGTCCGACTCTTTGTGACCCCATGGACTGCAGCCTACCAGCCTCCTCCATCCATGGGATTTTCCAGGCAAGAGTACTGGAGTGGGGTGCCATCACCTTCTCCAGGGCTTCACCCTGGGGCACTGCAAATCAAGGACACTGGGCCTATTTTAGAGAAGAATTAAATCACTGCTCACTGCAAAACAAAAATTACACCATATTATTGGGTTGGCCAAAACATTCTTTCAGACTTTTTGTAACAGCTTATGAAAAACTCAAACTTTTCGAGTAACCCCAAAACTCTAAAGATGGTAAAGAAATTAAATAAAATTGATATAAGTGAAGAAATCCTCAGTGCTGGTGAAGTTTAGGACAATGCAGACAAATGAAGGCTTTCTCAGCAAAACTGAAGCATATTTATGGTCCTGCTCTACCACTGCCACCTAAGATGGGAAGGGGATTCAGCAAATTTGGCAGCAATCCTTCAGCTGTGCCCTTAATATCCCTCTTGGAGTCTGCTATGGTGTGCTGTTATTTACAGAGCTCAAAGAAGTCATGGAGATGGCTCCGTGAAGAACCAAAATTGAAAACACTGCTGGTATAGAGTGGATTCTGAAAGCTATCTCAGGAATTAAGATATGTGAACTATCACATATCTCCCCAGACCCCTACCCTCAGAATTCCTCACCAGTCACCACTATTTACTGACCTAACTCCAAACCTGAGGCATCTCCAACTTCTCACTTCCATCTCCTACTAGCTTCCAAGTCTGACAGATTCAACTGCTTCTGCAATCCATTTCCTCTTTTTTGGTCTTGAAGGCCAGTGCCCTGGTTTAGGTCCTTACTTCCTCAGCCTATTAAAACAGCCTCTCCTACCAGTTCCCAGTGTTCTTCCACCTAATTCACTTTATGACCACCATAATATTCATCCTTGTAAAGCCCAGTCTGAATCACACCTGTCCTCCTTCCAAACCATCTTCAATTATCCCTCATGGCTCTGAATCAAATACATACTCCTCAGCTGGGCATTCAAGACCTCAGTGATCTCCAGAAGCTCCTCAAAATCTACACTATCCCCCACATATATCCACACAAGACCACATGATCCAACTTCCCATCTCTTCTTCAAAATTCTCTTTACACCTGGCTCTCACCATGCACACAACTCAATCTACTCAAATCTTACCCATCCTCCAGAGTCTGTGTCAATCATTGCTTCTTCAAAGAAACCTCTCTCCATCTTCCCAGTTACCTGTGATCTTCTACTTCCCTGAACCTAACACATTTTTCCTGGCTCTATTATGACTTGCTTTCTACTCTACTTATTTATCTCCTCTACCACAATCTTCTCTTAATCAATACTTATTAGGACTTGTCTCTGTGCCAGGCACTGTACTAGGCACCAGGAGTACAGGGCTGAACAAAACATCTATGACCCCTCAAACTGCACAGAGGAGCTCAACTTCTCTGTGTTAGTATGGAACCTACACAGTGTACCACATGATAAGCAGCAAGAACACTGTTCTATCAAGATGCTGGAACATGATTCATAAACATACTGCCATGCAATTAAGATGCTTTGTTTAAAATCTCTAACTCTATTAATAAAAGAATCATTTTCAATAGGAAATTTGAAGAAACATATATTGTAATCTTTAAGTCTATAATAAAGACTTGTTCACTACTGAAACAAAAATGGAAGAAATATCAAATCCTTCCCTCAATATATTGTAGAGGAAAAATTTCTATTTTTTTGAAGATACACATAAATTTATTTAATAAAACAACTGAAAGAGTGAAAAGAAAGATAATCAGACTTTGGTATCAATGAGACGTCAAATGAATGAGTATGATTAAGTGAATGAATGAATTTAAAAAGACTATTGGTTTGGTTTTCAGACAGTTTTTGGACCTATTATTTTAACATCTCAGTAATATCCTCGGAAGTTCACATGGCGATAATGTGGGTAGGGACATGTATAGTGATCAAGAAAAACAATGAAAGAACACGACTGTGAGATGAGCTATGTCAAATCATCAAGGAGAATAACAAGACAACGTTTCTCTAAGGTCTCTGTGTTAGACTCAGCCACCAGTAAAGAAACTGACTTTCAAAGATGGGGAGGTTCTTAACCAGACATTCCCACTTTAATTAAGTTTGTAAACGATGAAATCTCAGTTTCAAATATCCCTACGACTCACAGTAGCTGCCCATGCCCCATCCACATTCCAGGCTCCACCCTGCCTCTGTTACAAGTTTATTTACCTCATAGGCGTCTTTGATGTTCAAGGGCTCGCCAAGAGCGGCCACATGTCCCACGATGCCTTTGTTCCACTCTAAGCGGATGCAGTTATTTGAAGCTTCTTCCAGTGTTGAACCTTCTGCAACATCAAAGAGGCGGCTGACAAGAAACTTGTCGTTGGAGCTGTCCTCACAGACGAGGAATAAGGAGTAGCGGTCGGCGGAGATGAGTCCATGGATATGCAAGAAAATTTTGTGACATAAGGCTGTGACATCCAAGTGACTAGAAATATCTTTCACTAATTCCAAGAGTCTCGAGCACTGGTCCCCTTCATCATTATCAAACCGTGGGGAGGTTAGAGGCATCTGTTCCTTCTTATCTGAGTCAGAGAGGAAGCTCACAGTTCCCTCAGAATCCTTAATAACGATGGGTCTAAGCGGCCGATCGAATTCAGAGGCAGAGATCTTCCTGGCTGGTGTTCCAGGGACACTGCTCTCTGCACGGGGACTTGGCTGCAAGGGGCAAGAGCAGGATTCCGTGTGGCCTTTGATTCCTTCCTTGCACACAGGGATGGTATGAACTCTCTCAGCAAACCATGCATTGACCATTTCTCTGCAGAAAAGAACATGTAGGCACATCAAATATTTGAGGAAGACAGGAGTGGATAAATTAAGATGTGGTGCATATATACAATGGAATACTCAGCCATAAAAAAGGACTGATACAGGGTCACTTGCAGAGACGTGGATGGACTTATTGTCTGTCACACATAATGAAGTCAGAAAGAGACAAATAGATGTCCTATATTAAGCCATATATATGGAATTGAGAAAAATGGTACTGATGGACCTATCTGCAGGGTAGGAACAGAGATGCAGATGTAGAAAGTGGATGGGTGGACGTGCAGCGGGTGAACTGGGCCTGGGACTGAGGTATGTGCACGGCCGCGTGGAGAACAGACGGGTGGTGGGAACTTACTGTGCAGTACGGGGAGCTCAGCTCGGTGCTCTGCGGTGACCTAGATGGGAGCAGGATGGGGATACGGGAGGAGGTCCAAGAGAGAGGGGATATGTGCATACACATAGCTGATTCTCTTCACCACTGAGCAGAAATTAACACAACACCATTAAGCAACTATACCTCAATCAAAACAAAGCAGAGTGTTCGTGTGTGTGTGCGTGTGTGTGTGCGTGTGTGTGTGGCGCGCCTGCTTGGTCATGGCTGACTCTGCTATCCCACAGACTGTAGCGTGGCAGGATCCTCTGTCCATGGACTTTCCCAGGCAAGAACACTGGAGTGGGTTGCCATTTTCTACTCCAGAGGATCTTGCCACCCCAGGGATCGAACCAACATCTCTTTTGTCTCCTGCACTGGCAGGCAGGTTCTCACCATGTGCCACCTGGGAAGCTCCCTCCTTAACTACTACTGGCCCGGAAAACTTCTAAAATCCTCTCATGGTTAACTGATGCAGTAACCATTTGTCATAGAAAATAAAAACATAATGGTCTATTTAAGACAGTTTATTTTGAAAAACTGAAAACAATTGTTTCAGTGAACATTTTAAAAAACAATTGACTCCTATGTACATATATTTTCAGATATCTGATTTACAAGTGTCAAGCTGTTTCCTCTCAAAATCAGTCTGAATTAAAGTAAAAGCCACTAAATTTGACAAGAGTCTCAGGAAAACACAGGCATGGAAATTTGCTGTTTAAAACACACAACTTATTCTGAAGTTAAATATTTTAAATTTTAAAAAAATTATCTGAATTTGGCTAGGTAACGTGCTAAATTTTAGACAGTTTTTTATCTATACCTCTATGTATAGATTAGATTTAGGAAGGAAACAGAAAACAGAAACAATTTGATCTAGTATGTGGAAGAAAGATCGTAGACTTCCATTAATAATATCCTAATAATGCATGTCCAATAATCTAGAATAATCTTCTAATTACTCCTTGTATAAAGGAGGAAAACAAAAAATAGGCAATAACTAGTATAAAAAATTTAATTCAAGGATATTTAAATTATTTACGTTGTTCATGTGCCACTCCATGAAGAAACCTATCTGAGCTAAAGGTTTCACAGTCAGTATTTTTTTTTAAACCAAATATACCAGATCATACACATCCAAAAGACTGTTGGTCAGTTCAAATAAATCCTCTTGGGTAGCTGTAATCTGATGCCAGTTGATGCCCCCATTACTTTAAATATTCTGGGAACTTTTGAAACTAACTTCTAAAAAAAGTCAAAGTCATATAAGAATATTAGTTTTACCTAAAAGCTAGATCTTGTTTTTCACTGAGCCTTGCTTTGAACAAGCAAATAAAACCACAAAAAACCTAGAATAACAGCTGCAGACCTGATTTTTACCCAAATACAGACCTGATTTTTCTCCAAATTCAAAAATTTATTTTCAAAAGACAATAACTTGCTAGCACCAAGGATATTTAAAAGAACTGGCCTATAAGGGCAATGCAATCTCTATGTGGCAATGGTTTACTGGTTATGTTCAAGAAAGAGCCAGGATGCAGACACTCTCCAATCCTTCTGGCTGCAGCAGAAATTGATAACACCTCTTCAGAGGGCAAGCAGGCAGAATCTAACAAGTTTTAAAATGCATTTATCCTTCATTCCAAAGATTTTACACACACGGCAAAAGAAGTATCAGTGTATTTATTTAGTTTGTGATAGCAAAGATAAGAGCAAACTAATCCCATAAATAGAAGCCTTGCAAAATGCATCACGGCATATTTATAAACGGAACACTGTGCCGGTGCGAAGGTGCTTCCTGTCCGGCTCTGCAACACTGTGGGCTGCAGCCCACCAGGCTTCTCCGGCCTTGGGAGTCTCCAGGCAAAAATACCAGAGTGGGCTGTCTCGCCCTCCTCCGGGGATCTTTCCAACCCAGGGATCGAACCCGCAGCTCTTACATTTCCTGCATTGGCAGGCAGGTTCTTTACCACTGGCGCCACCTGGGAAGCCCAAATGGAACACTAGGCAGATATTACAAGGTACTGATACGAAGAATCACCACAATCTATTGAGTGAAAAAAGAAGATCCAGAAGGAGGAGAGAAGAGTTAATCATTTTTCTGGGTCTCCACTAAGTCTTTCACTTATAGAATGTTCCCTGAATTATTTTATTTTGAACAATAATCTATTGTTTGGTAAATATATATTACCCTGAATTGACAACAATCTAGAATGAAATGGGTAAAAAAAATATATAGATATTATCAGGATTATCTCATAATTCCAAGTGCTGGATACATTTTAAAGCTCTATTTAAAAAGTACTTACTATATTACTCCAGTATATACCTACAGCACAGATTTTTTTTTAGTGTAATTGCCAAATATTTTATAAATGCATGCCATGGCTTGGGACAAAATTTCTAGTGATAAAAATATACTCTGGTAACAGTGTATCTCAAAAATTTCTACTTGTATAGAAATGAGGGGGGCATACTTTGGGAAATGTTTGTGTAACCTCCAAAATCACAAAGAAAGATTGTGCCAAAGACACTGATGTCAGATATGCATGTGAGAAAGGTACAGGAAGGATTTGAATAAAATGTTTTGTAAAACACAGGAACACAGCAATATGTTTAAGTTAATCTAGTTTATGTGATTAAACAATATGTACATGTAACTTAAAAACTTCTCAAATCAACTTCTCAATCAATCAGTTCAGTTCAGTTCAGTTCAGTCGCTCAGTCGTGTCCGACTCTTTGCGGACATATCAACATAACAGGTATTTTAACTGTATCAGCTACAAACCTGAAACACAGCCTCAACTTATTTATCTTCTCACTGAAAAACGATGATCAATATTTTAATCAAACCATCTCCTTGACAACATCTAAACAGATACCTTAGAGTGGTGAAACCACAATTCCTAACGCCCACCCTTCGTCTTGCTCCAATCTCACTCCCCGTCCATTTTCTTTGTATCAATAAATAGCACCATCCCCAGTTACTCAACTGCACATCTAGGAATTACTCGGAATTTGTTTCCTTCAACTCTCACATCCAATCTAGCAACCAAGTCCTGTCCAGTTGACTTCCAAAACCCTATAGTCCAATCTGCTGATTTCTGTCTCCTGTACTACCTCCCTGGTTCAAGCTGCATCCTCTCTCATCTTGGACTATGGCCACAGCCCCTTATCTGGACTCTGAAATCATTCTAGCCTCCTTCAACCCATTCTCCCCATGGCAGTTAGAGCAATCTTTGAAAAAGCAAGCCTTAACATCTTAACCATCTTACTGGGCTTCTCACTGAATTGAGAATACAACCCAAACTCTTCCAATCCCCGAACACAGTCCCTCCTGTCCACACAGGCCTCCCTGATGCTCCTCAAGCACATCACACTTTGACTGTCCCCAGGCTGGAATACTCTCCTCATCTGCATCCGGCAGGTTTTCCCTGCTCACTCCACCTCTCAAGGGGCCCCAACACACTACGTTCCCCCAGCACAATCTGAATTCTTGTTGCTCTTCAGTCGCCCAGTTGTGGGTGACCCTGTGGACTGCAGCACAACAGGCCTCCCTGTCCCCCACCATCTCCCAGAGCTTGCCCAAGTTCACGTCCATCGCATCCGTGATGCCGTCCAGCCATCTCATCCTCTGTTGCCCTTGTCTCCTTCTGCCACCCATCTTTCCCAGCATCAGAACTTTTCCAATGAGTCGTCTGTTCACATCAGGTAACCAAAATACTGGGAGCTTCAGCCTCAGCATCAGTCCCTCCAATGAATTCAAGGTTGATCTCCCTTAAGACTGACTGGTTTGATCTCCTTGGAGTCCAAGGGACTTTCAGGAGTGTTCTCCAGCATCACAGTTCGAAGGCATCAATTCTTTGGCATTCCGCCTTTTTACAATCCAGCTCTCACAATTGTACATGACCAACGGGGAAGACGATAGCCTTGATTTTACGGACCTTTGTTGGCAGAGTAATGTCTCTGCTTTTCAACACATTGTCTAGGTTTCTCACAGCTTTCCTGCCATCGTCTTCTGATTTCATGGCCGCAGTCACAGTCTGCCCAAAAAGAGGAAATCTGCCACTACTTCCAACTATCCCCCTTCTATTTGCCATGCAGTAATGGGGCCAGGTGCCATAATCTTAGTTGTTTTTTTTTTTTAATATTTAGTCTTAAGCCAGCTCCTTCACCCTCATCAGGAGGCTCTTTAGTTCCTCTTCGCTTTCTGCCATTAGAGTGGTAATGAATTCTTACTGTCATCTATTTTTGTTTATTAACCTGTTGGTTTACTGTCTGTTTCCTTCAAGGAGACGTAAATTTCATATTCATCTTTCTTGTTAACAACTGCATTCCTGTACTTAGAAATGTCTATCACATATTAATACTATGTCCCTGATAAGTATCTGAGTGAAGTGAATGAATAAATAAATGAAGCCTCCTAAACTAACTGCATTAAAAAGGACAACAGTCTTTTGAAAATTTGAATGCTTAGAAAATCAACATTATGTTTTAGCTATTAATGGTCACCACCCCTTGGATGTAAGCCTCATAACTGATTGTGGCTACTCCACCCTCATTTACCCATAGGGCCTGTTGTACATCTTAAACAGAGCCCAGTGCCCCACATTCTCTGTTAGGTATTTTGCATTATTATGCTTAATTTGTCTCACAGGTGTTGTATTTCTAGATACTTTCTTGGAGAAATGAACTCAGTATTAAATGACACAGGAAAAGTAGATCTGGTATATTCAGTCATTCAAACAACAATTTTTATTAACCACCAGTCATGGGAAGAAAGATTTTCTTAAGACCACATTATTGATTATCTGAGTCCCTGTAGATAAATATGCCTGTGGAGGAAACATAAGTTATCATAACATCAAAACAATTACTTATAAACCAGCCATAAATAATATTAAATCATCTCTTACACCTCTCTCCTTTCAGGTATCCCTTGACGTTTTATAGCACATGACCTATGTGGCTATGTGAAGTGAGCCTTCTTTCTTGAGACTAGTATTGATCATCTCCTGTTCTTTAACACTTTAAGCTCTACAAATACCAATCACTTGCAGATTGAAATGTAAACTGACGTAAGATATAGAATTGCTAGAAGGAGAACAAAATGATGTTGGAGACTATTCTAATATTACATAAAGCCATCGATAATTAGAGGTTAAGTCCAATTAAAACCAGTTAACAAAATCAACAAGGATTATTAACATAACAAATACCTGAAAAGAGAATTCTGTTCAAATAAGTGCATTCTAGATTAAGAAAGGCTGCTGGAAAAACCAAAGATCTTTAAATGTTAATTTTAAAAAACTGTATTTGGGGAAAAAAAACTCTATAATTTTGTTGCAAATGTCAAACAAGTAAAGTTATTTGCCAGAAACTGTCTATTTTAAATTAGCTTGGAGTTTCCATTATGATTTAAATTTTATTAGATCGAAGATAAATTTACTTTCATAACCCGTGGTTCCATTTTTCAAAGTAAAGTTCCAATCAAAACCTTTTCACTGATAGCTCTTCATTTTAACTGGACTGACTTTAAGTGTCCTTTGCTCTAGACTGTGTTATTCTCATGAAGTTCCTTGTGCACGACAGGCACTGCGCTGCCACCAGGGACACGGGAGTGAGCAGGCCCAGACCTCTCCTCCCAAACTGAGACTTACAATGTGTCCAGAAGTTGCTTTATACACATACTGAATTTTGCTGTCATGCGAAGTTATATGTCATTGTTTAGTTGCTAAAATCATCTCTGACTTGCGACCCCATGGACTATAACCCACCAGGCTCTTCTGTCCATGGGATTTTTAGGCAAGAGTACTGAAGTGGGTTTTGCATATAAATGAATAAAGATGGTAAGATGAACATGTCAAACATGAGGGTAAATATACCAGATGGGATTTAAGAAACCTGATTGATAGCTCTGACTGGAGCAAAACACTTCTATGGCCTGAGACAGCATCTCTACTTTCCCTTCTTTCTCTTCCTTGAGTCTATGAGATTTTGAAAAGTATGTCTATCAGAGATACTGGAAGAAAAAAAGCACCATTTTATTTAAACCTGGTGAGGCAGGTATTAACAATCCTACTTTCTAAATTAAGAAGCTAAATTACATGGCTGAACCAAACACACTCTGCTATCTGATAGCAAAACTAGGAATCAAATCTAGGTTTCCTATTCCAAGTCTTACAACCTATAAGAATATAAAAGTTTCCAGAACATCAATGTTTGTCATGAATAAGACACTCCATAACATCCAGATGCAGTAGAAACAGTCATCGTCGTCACTCGCTCAGTCGTGTCCAACTCTTTGCGACCCCATGGACTGTAGCCTACCAGGCTCCTCTGTCCATGGGATTCTCCAGGCAAGAATACTGGAGTGGGTTGCCATTTCCTTCTGCAGGGGATCTTCTCGACCCAGGGATCGAACCCAGGTCTCGGGCATTGCAGGCAGACGCTTTAACCTCTGAGCCACCAGGGAAGCCCCAAGTAGAAAGAGTAAAAAATCAAATTTAAACATATATAGTATAGAAAGAACACACTCGCTTATAACAGCACATCCTCTAACTTAATTCTTTCCATCCAGACCACAAAAGGATGGCACACTAAACCACTGACGTAAAAACACTGTGTCAAGGAACTCAGAACAAAAACTCTGAAGGATAGTGTCCTTAAAAAAATCTGACTGAATCTCATGCCTGTTTCTCTGAAAACAGGTCAGGGTTTATAAACCTAAAACGATGCACTGAAAAGAATGCACAGTAAGTGTGTTCAAGATAAGAGTAATTCTCAGGGTTGCACTGCTCTTGTTCACTCACTAAGTCCATGACTGACTCTCTACAACCCCATGTACCGCAGCACACCAGGCTCCTCTGTCCTCCACTATCCCTGAGTTTGCTCAGATTCACATCCATTGAGTTGGTGATGCCATCTAATCATCTCAGCCTCTGCTGCCCCCTTCTCCTCCTGCCCTCAGTCTTTCCCAGCATCGGGGTCTTTTTCAATGAGATGAGTCAGTTCTTCGCATCAGGTGGCCAAGGTACTGGAGCTTCAACTTCAGCAGCATCCCTTCCAATGAATATTCAGGGTTGATTTCCTAACAGTTGATTAATTTGATCTTCCTGCAGTCCAGCAGACTCTAAAAAGTCTTCTCCAGCACAATTCAAAAGCATCAGTTCTTCAGTGCTCAACCTTCTTTACGGTCCAACTCGCACATGTGTACATGACTACTGGAAAAACCATAGCTTTGACTATACGGACCTTTGTCTCTGCTTGTTAATATGCCATCTAGGTTCAAAGGAGCAAATGTCTTTTAATTTCATGGCTGCAGTCACTGTCCACTGTGATTTTGCTAGACTTAGCAAATAAAAATACTGGATACCAATTAAAGCTGAGTTTCAGATAAATAATGAATACAGTTTTAACATAAACAGTATCTAAAATTCAAATTATACTTAATTTATTTCAAATGACCATCCTAGTCATTTGATATTGTTTTTCCCAACTGAAATTGTTGGCAGATAGACATCAAAGAAAAGTAGGTCTGTGTAGCACATCAATGAGCTCTGTGCTATCAAATAACTAACTGTATCATTGAAAGAGCACAAAGGATCCTGTGTATTATGGTAACTGAACTTTCAAAAGCTCTTAGATTAATAATTTGTGGCATAAAATTCTTCCTTACATCAAGCCTTTTCATTTTACTGTCCAAATCATAATATATATTTAGTAGAGAAAAAAACAAACTGCAATCTACTTATATAAGGGAGGCTGACACATTGCTAAAAATTCTTGGGAAGCACTGAGAGGCTATGTTTTCAGTCATAAATCCCAAATTCCAATCTACTTTAGCATTTGTTACCAATGGGATTTGTAACCAATAGTGAACAATTTTCTTCTTCTGAGTTTCAATTTCATCCCGTATCCAGTAGGGGAAATACTGCCTGTTCTAACTTCTTCCTGAAGTGCAAGGTGGTGACTATTTTCAGTTGAGTATAAAGTCAAGAATACTAAACTGGCCATCAGGAGATAATTCTCTGGAGTTCATTTTCTCCTGAATACAAGTTCTTCATTGTAAAAATGGGCAGCTTTCTGAATGGGTCAGGAAGATTCCCACAAGCGCTAACATTATCAGCAGACCAATAGGTGGTGATTATTATCAGGTCAGTCAACTCTGGTCATCTCCTTTTGCCCCTCAGCTTCTTCTCTTTCTTATTCTTTCACTTATCTCATGGGGCTGATGTTTGAGTCAAATTAGAAAATGTACATGGAAGCATTTCAAAATCTCTTCCACATACTTAAGATGCTGCTGTCTCCTAGACCCTTTCCAATGGAGCTGCAGGGCTGGTGTAAGGGGCAATGGCTGTTGATTTCCTCATGACATTCAACCAAGAGACTCAGAGAAAGTAAGGGGGAAGAATGTCATGTTCCTGGTGGCACAGGCCCACAGGCTGAGTGGCTCTGATATGATTTGGAAACAGCCTGTCTTCACACACCCTGACCATCTAGGTCCTTGTCCAAAGAAGATACTGCAGATTGTTATTTATTATAGAATCCCACTAAGCTTCCCCCTAAAAAAGAGGAGTTACATCATAAATCTACATAAATTACATCCTGGCTGTCTGAGCAAAAAGAACAAAACGGATGCAAATTCCACAAAGGTATTTTACCCTCTGCTGGAGGTTCTAATAACTTAGAAGCCCTACTTTCATATAAGCAAGTCTTTGTTAATTGCC
The DNA here is from genome assembly GCA_917880005.1 of Nanger dama. Taxonomy (NCBI): domain Eukaryota; kingdom Metazoa; phylum Chordata; class Mammalia; order Artiodactyla; family Bovidae; genus Nanger; species Nanger dama. The sequence goes on from CAKJTW010000001.1 coordinate 101,862,067, forward strand.
CTGCAAACAAAAACAGAGTAACCATCTTGAAGTCTTTGACCTGATTTAACTTTTACAAGGCCACTAATGAAAGACAACAGGCCCTGGATGCCAGAAATAAAGCCACAGCCAAAGGAAATGTAATAAAAGTTAATGCCAAGAATTTATAATCAATGACAAGATCCTGATGTTTAACATCCCATCCAAATCATTCCTTCTCTCCTCACTGAAACCTGTTTTATTATCCTCGAGTCAGTTATTTCCTTCCATGTTTTATTACACAAAAATGTCTTACCTCATAAATGAATATTATAGCCTCTTTTAAAATGGGTAAACATTCAGTTTTGTTCTTAAACTTTTACAATATGTCTTACAATAACTGGAGAAATCCTGCGTGCTAGCTAACTAACTCACTGCAGTCATGTCCGATTCTTTCTGACCCCATGGACTGTAGCCCACCAGGCTCCTCTGTCCATGGAATTCTCCAGAAAAGAATACCAGAGTGGGTTATCATTTCCTCCTACAGGGCATCTTCCTGACCCAGGGATTGAACCTGTGTCTCCTGCATTGGCAGACAGGTTCTTTACCACTAGCACCACCTGGGAAGTGAAATGCAGAAACCCTGGAGGGTACCAAAATCAATGCTGGGAGTTATTCCTCTCGGGTAACATAAATGTGAATGCCATTTGTGATTTCAAACTTGTATGACAAGTTTGCACAGATGCTGCTCATGACTCACTAAGGGACCCTTTCCCACAAGGAAGGTAAATAGCAAGTAAAAAAGTAAAGAAACTCAAAAGAACAAGTAAAGAACCCCCCCAAATTGATATTAATTAGATGGCAGGAAATGAAGCCAACTGGAAGCTGATAAAAACTTGCTATGAGTTATCGTAAATGTGACTTGGATTTTAAATCTCAAATCTTTTAAAACAATGAATCCAACCAGAAGTTTACTACCTTAATATTCTACTTTACTGAAGGCCCTAGCAGCTCAAGAGTCTTGCCCATGCAATGATGATGTCATATAAAAATCACTGTCAGGAGGAATACTCTTTAGCATACTTTGACTTCAGGAAGCTTCCTTAGAGCATTAGTAGCACTGCATCCTTCAAGACAATGTGTCGGTGTGGGTGGAGCGCTCAACAAAACCGAGTTTATGCCCTCAAAAGGCCAGGCAGCCAGGTTCCAGCAGCTGCTGCAGGACAAGAGTGAGTACTGGCATTTCCAGTGTCGGACATTTGAGGTCTTTAATAATATACAGAGGAATAGAATGAATACATTCATTTGTGAATGATTAAAAAAAAACAAACAGAAGGAAATCTGTGGGGCAGAAAGTCTAGGTGAATTTTTTTTTTTAATCATTGTAATAAAGAGTTTATCTCATCAAAATTACACATGTGGCAGAAATAAAGTGCTATTTCATACTACACATCCCATGTGTTCATATTTTTAAAGAAGATGAAAAATATATTATTCTTAAAACAAGAGTCAAGGTAATGATTAAATTTAATGGTAGCAAGCTAATAATATCTGTTTTTACTGGATATTTAAACAGTTTTAATTTTTGTATATCACCTATACTTCATCTCATACTTTTCAAAAACTTTATAAATTGATTAGTAATATTCACTAAAAACCCTGGAGAAGGAAATGGCAACCCACTTCAGTATTTTCGCCTGGGAAATCCCACAGACAGAGGATTCTGGTGGGCTGCAGTCCACAGGGTGGCAGAGAGTCAGACACGACTGAGCACATAGGCACATTCATTTAAAAAAAAAAGGAAAGTCACTATATGATGGCACATACTCTGTTAAGGATGAAAACTTTCCCCTTTTGCAATTTCTCATTTTCACTCAGTATTACTACCTATCACAGAAAGGAAAACTACAGTTTATATTATAACTAATATAATTTTCCACTAATCTAATTAGATCACAGTTTTTCCAAATGCCTATAATCTAGAAGTATTAAATGGGATATGCAAAACACTGCATAGTGAAATATAAGCTCTCACATAGCATTTCAAATATGACTAGAAAAGGGATACACACACAAAGTAGCTCCATCCAATAATAACTTAACTTTCTACCAAAGTTGAACTGCTCACTCCAGTTACAAAATGAATCTTAAAAAGACAGGAATACCTTAAAATACATATTCAGTATTCCAGATGCTTTGAAAGGGAAAAATAATTAAAATACCTTGTCTAGTTTTAAAGAAAATTTCTTGGCATCAAGAAAAGAAACAATTTACAAAGCAGTGTAAAAGACTAATGCAAACATAATAATTATCATGAGTTAAAAATATAATTAGATGAAACCTACTTGTAGAGCAACTAGCTTAATGTGTTTTGTACTCTTGCCTAAAATAATGTACCAGGAGATAAAAATTATTTGAAAATATACTGCACTTAGGGTATCCGTAGTCTAATACTAAGAATATAATTGTTAACAGTCTAATACCTACATTTTAAGTCATTCTATTTTAAGATACCACTAGAGAGTTCTCACTTTTTATGCTCTAAAATCATATATGGTAACAAAACCCACTTGGGCAAGGACTCTAGGCAGCTCATTAAGTGACGTGCTTGCACACTAACAGGCACCAGGAGGAACCTCAGCCTCTTTCTGAGTTAAATTTCTCATTATATTAAATCTCTGAGTTTTTCCTTTGCTTCCATTAACACTGACACTGAACTTCAGTAGAGAATGAAGGGCCCCAGGTGGGAAAGACTTAGGCTTCAACCGGAGTTGCTTCTAAGATAAGACCTCAGGTGCATTATTTATGCTGTCTATAAAATGGAGATAAGGTTAATCCTCATAGGCGTCTTAAGAAAATTAAGAAAAATGACACCTATAAAGTGATCGCACAGAGTCTGGTACTAAGGGTTTAATATATTACAGTTACTGTTTTTAAGTTAATCAAACATTAACTGGAGTATATTTTCAAAGGCAATTAAATTTTTTATAAAAATAAAAAGATTTATTCATGGATTTCTACAGAATAACTAGATGTTAGCCATTTGTTTTCCAAGCTCCTAGTTTAAAAGCACTAATTTCTCTACAGAAGCACTTAACAAAAAAGGTGTTTTAATGTCTGTAGTTTCTCAAATTAGAATGAAAAACACGGACTCCTTAGACCAACAACTACTTATGTATGACATAATTTTCTAAATAATACATAAAGAATAAGAGCTGATCATTTAGCTGAGAAAAATCACTGTGAGAGCATAACTTGTTTTTCTATTGCTACCCAGAACTTAATCGCTAAAAATAAGTTATAGAATTTGGAGGATGATGTGGTTTCTAAATGCCAAAGATATAATAAAACTGTTTAACAATTGTGATAAAATATACAACTAACTGCCTATGATAAAAACCTTAACAATATTTCATAAAAACCATAATTTTAAACTGGGGAATGGTTTCAATACTTGATAAAAACAATGCTTTAACATTTGCTACAGGAGATTTAGGGATTAAAGTCAGTCCACTTTAGTTCCTACCCAACGGGGCTTACCTGGGGGAATTCTGTAAGTAGGTTGATACTTGAGCCTCATGGATGTTACCCTTGTGTGGTATAACATCTGGGGAGATTTGCAGGGCGCCTCAAATAAAACAGAACAAAAAGCTGCAGGCCCTGAATGATCCACAATGCAGGAACACGTTTTTAAGGCCACTCTTTCTTTCCAGTTCTTTTTCCATCTTCATGTGAACTAACTAATTAAAATTAGAATCAAAAAGAGTGTACTAGTTTCCTGTCAAAGGATGGTTGATAACATATGGAAATGGGGTAAAATCATCCGTAGGAAAAACACACAAAAACTCACATAAAATATAACAGATATTTCTCCTGCTCCTGGATCCTAATTTTACAGTTTTAGTTGCCATGTTTGGACACTTTGGCCTAGATCTACCACTCTTACTTGGAAAATATTTAAAGAAGGAAACTATTCAAATTTGAGAAGTTGAGAATCAACTTCTGGTGAGAATCAAGAATGCTTAGAGATGAAAGAGAATTTTAAACTCATTTATAAATCTCTCTGCCTTGATTTCTCAACACTCCCATCTCACATAAAGCCAAGGTCTATTAACCTGGCCCAGTTACCAAGTTGGGGACACAGATGGCAGGTCTGAACGCCCATTCCAATTCCCTTTCCAATACCTTACAGTCTTCAGAAGGTTCTGTTCAAACCATTAATAAAAATTCACTTTAAAAATAAGGACACAAAGTCTATTAAATCCCTATTCTGTTGTTCTAATTTCCATGTATCAGAATAGGGGATGACTCCCCAAACTTGCAATTATAATTAAACCACTGATGATTCCCAATGCAAAATAAATTGTAACCTACTGAAAATCACTCTAAAAAGATTTTAAAATATGTATTATTTCCTTTAAATTTCTTAAGAACACTACACGTAATGTTATTATTAACATTTTACAGAGAAAGCAAATAAAGTACCTAAAGGTCATATGCTTAAGAAAGATGTAGTTTGGGAGTTGAAGCTTTAATCTGTCCTAGCTGGGGCCTTTAACCATCGTAAACTGAAATAAATTTTAAAGGGCTCAGAACAGTGGTTCCCAACCAAGTACTGGTGCCAGACTTTGGGGGCATTTGGAAATGTGTGTCAAAACAATCGGGGTGCTCCTGACATTTAGTGTCTGGGGCCCAGGGATGTTAAACATCCTGCAACACGCTGAGCAGATTCTCACAACAAAATGTATCACTACCAAAGGCCAAACAGCATCCTCTTTAAGAAGCAATGGTTTATTGTAATGGAAAAGAATTTGAAAAAGAACATATCTATAAAATATACATACTATACATATATATATAACTGAATCACTTTGCTGTAAACCTGAAACTCACACAATATTGTAAATCAACTATACTTCAATTAAAAAAGGAGAAAAAAAGCAAGGGTTAATAAGAATAAAAGATCACCATACTATAACAGGGTATTAAATGAAACAGAAGAGATCTGAGACACCTCCAAGTGATTCCTACAATAGCCTCTACTCTGATGTTACCCTGAATAATTCCCTTGCTTCTGGCATGGATTAGAAACAAATGCTGCCTAAAGTTATTTAACATTCCCAAGTCTTCTCCAGCTATGAAAACATCTCAGAAGCTTACTGGGACCAAATATAAATAAAATGCATAACCACTTCATATGGCTTTACAGTCAAATTTGACCAAGAGTTGGAAAAGACATGTTTTGCAATTTTCCATGCATTCATAATCACGTGTATGAAAAATGTTCCTTAAAGAAGTACCTATTTACATTTAAAAGAAAATCTAATAACCAAAATATATGCTGTAAATATGTAAGTCAATGTGTTTTGCAGCTTAGACATGGAGAAAAGATTAGATTAGATTGGCATGTCTCAATCTGAGGTATGAGAAGCCCTCAGAGTCTGAAGCAAGTATGTTTTGAAGATCTGTAGTAGGCTCAGATGGTAAAGAACCAGCTTGCAATGCAGGAGACCTGTGTTTATTCCCTGTGTTGGGAAGATCCTCAGGAGGAGGGCACAGCAATCCACTCCAGTACCCTTGCCTGGAGAATCCCATGGACAGAGAAGCCTGGTGGGCTATAGTCCACGGGGTCACATAGAGCTGGACACAACTGAGTGACTAACATGTACACACACAGTTTTTCTATGGAAACGCTTCAATTCTGTGTTTTCACACTAATGACAATAACAACAACAAAGAATGACCAAGATGTATACTTTAAATTCCTGGGATGACTACCTTATAACCAACTATTATCCTGCAGTTTTAGGAGTCAAGTTTATATTTGTGTTTACAATCACACTGCAGCCCAGTGGTTCTGGGATAATGAGAAAATAAAAGAGGCAGATTTAATATGCAAATATGCTTTCAAGCCAAGTAAAACCAAAAGCTGGTGTACCGTGCTATAGGACTAAAAGTTTCATGACTGTTGAGAGAGACCCAGTGGGAAAAATGAATCATCAGAGGCAACTGTAGCAAAGGCAAGATGACCTCACCAGACCCCAGCATCATATTGCAATTAGGGCCACATTCACTCCGCAAGGATGATTTAATGAGTGTTGTCAATTTGCATTTGGCTAGAGTTTTATCATTTTATTCATAATTAACTTATACATTTATTTTGGTATTGCAGTTGCACAAATGCTATAACTATGATTAAATTATACCTACTCTTAAGAATTCCACATTTAACTAACATTAAGAGAAAGTCAATATTAGGTACAGCAGATAGCTGGAACTTCCGGGTGCACTCACATCACTTTACTTTGGGAACTTTTCCTCCCCTACTGACACATCACACTATGGGTTACCTGCCCCAGTGAAGTAAGGAGACAAACCTATACTTCCAGAAATAAAGGTTGGTCCAGAGCAGGCAAATTATGCAAGTAAGGCCAAAATAATTCTGAGAGGACTGACATAGATAAGAAGGTATTTCTCAAACATCAAAAGTTTAAGACTCACATAAACTTGCCAAGAAAAGTGTTCCAACACATGAAGAAAGCCTGCTGGAAAATAAAGCCAATATGCCAATATAGCATAGCATCAAAAGGATGGCTGGACAAATGGATGGATGGTGGGATGGATGAATGGTGAGATGGATGGAGGGAAGAAAGGGGGAAAGACTGATTAGATATATATACAGGCAAAAAAAAAAAAAATACTGACAAGATTATGTCATCACACTGAATTTCACATCCAAACCAGTACCCAGGAATGTCAATTTTGTATGAGTTCAACATGAATTTCTGTCATTTGTGACTGAAAGTTTTTTAATGGAGGTTTAAATAATGGAGGTCAATAAGAATGTCTTTCTTTAACAGGTGAAGGTTACTTAAATTTGAGAAACACTGGATTACATGATCTCTAGCTCTATAAAGTTCAAAGATCCTGTATGTTTTAAATATTTTATCAGCTTAAAAAAAAATCAGGATCTTTTCTTAAAACCTCAGCACGCTTATTCAACGGAAAGTAGAAGTGATTACTTTTTTCATGATTGTTACCAGTGATATTATATCAGATAGGAGACTTTTCTCTCTCAAGTTTAGATGTAATAAAATTATTCAGAAAAGACAGTTTGGAAAAGTTAATCTTACTTTATGATTCAGAAATCAAGGAAATGGTTTCAAAGAACACAGAAGCTAACAATGGCACCTAAGACTGTAAAAAGCAAGTTCACAACAATTACAAATGGGGCATATATGTATATACACACACACACACATATACACACACACATCCATATATATATTGAGTTGGAAGAGTTTGCTTTTTTCCATAACATCTTTCAGAAAAAAACAAAGGAACTTCCTGTCCTACCCAATAAAACGCTTTTAGAAGCTTTTAAGAATATTTATCGGAATGATTCTTACAAACTTAACACTCAGTTTGCTTTACCTGCCTGATATTTAGTTGGCAATGCATATAAACTCCTGCCAGTTAGAGAAAATGAATAAAGCACTCATACCATGGGAAAAAAAAAAGATTCAAAATATAATGAGAATACCAAGTCAGTAAGTAAGATTACAAAGCTAAGTATCAAGTGAATGACTCATATGGAAAAGTTTCTTCCGTTTTTATTCTTAGTGTAATTCACAGGTACTTTTTTTTTTTTTTTTAAGCTGAACCTGATTTAACAGATATTTCCAAGGCCACATCAATCAGCCACATCAATTGGTCAACTAAATCTGTATCTGTCCAGCTAAACTAATCTCATAGGAAGTCCTGCATAGTCAGTAGCTACTCTGCATTCAAAATTCAGTCATTTTTCAATCCTTCACTATCAATCAACTCAGTGATTTATTTAATTACTCTGCAGTCCTTACCAAAGGCTTTTACCCTAAGAAGAGCTTTTATCCTACACTTAACCCTGAAAACAAAGAAAGAAAACAACTCAAAACAAAAGTTACAGGTATAACAAATAGTTTGAAAGATATTTGGGAGACAAACTAATAAACACCAAGCACTTTTTCCCCCAGTCGTTTTAAGTATGAGAGAACTTTCTCCCAACAGTTATTAAAATGTACTATGAAGTTCAAGCAGTTTCAAGTTAAATCATGTCTTCAAATCTAGAGGAAGCTACTCTTTGTAATCAGGTAAGGGTGAAGGTACAAACTCTACCCATACAAGTTGAAAACATCTTCAAATATTTTTAAAGAAATGATATCAGAGACAAGACTCAAGTCATTTCTTCAGGTGGAACTATCTAAATAGGAAATTCTGTTGCACAACATAATCAGAATGCTAAAAGCTGCTCATCTTTAGGGACTGAAGATGACTTCATGAAAAATATTAGCAATTTCTATAGATCTTTAGATCACAAAGATAAGTCCTTTAGGACTTCCCTGGTGGCTCAGACGGTAGAGCATCTGTCTATAATGCGGGAGATCTGGGTTTGATCCCTGAGTTGGGAAGATCCCCTGGAGAAGGAAATGGCAATCCACTGCAGTACTATTGCCTGGAAAATCCCATGGACAGAGGAGCCTGGTAGGCTATAGTCCATGGGGTCGCAAAGAGTCGAACATGACTGAGTCACTTCACTTTCACTTTAGATCACAAACTGAAAAAAAGTTAATGAAATGTATTACAAGCCTAAGTACTATATTAATATTAAACAAATATATTTATTTTGAGATATGTATGACTGCCACTTCACTGGGTTCTACCACAGTTTTAGGAATCATGCTCTTGTACTGGGGGCTTTAAAAATGGAACCAAATAGAAAACCTTGAGAACATTAGTGACAGAAGAGCGATGAGAAGCATCATTTCAGGGGCTCCTGAGGATTCTTCCAGATTCAATCACATCCAAATTCAACCCACATGAGAGCTTTTAGGGTACTAAAAAGTGCCTTAGAGCTGGCTATAAGGACCCTGGTTATAAGCAATACAAGGATAAAAGGACATTATCACACCAGAATTACCATAATAAAAATATTAGAAATAATATCAAAGCCCGACTAAGTCAATACCCACAGGATTTTATTGTCTTCAACCTTAATGGCTACTTAACAAAATATGTTTAACAAAATGTTTGTCTGAAATTGTGAAAAGGTTATATTCCTATATGATACAGAAATAATCATTTTAAAGAGTGAATAGCAATATTTATTTTACACTCATCATCTGACTTTAAGAAAAATATCTTGCAAATAATAACTACAGCTTCAAGAGATGAAAAAAATATTAAAAACAAAAAAGAAAGAATCCTAAACAGTGAACCTGGAACACCAACTAATTCACCACAGCTTTGCAGTGCTAAATAAAAAGTCTATCAGAGAAAACTGTATGGGAGTGTAAAACTTCTGTTTCTGGACTTTGATCCAAGAAGTCATAAAAGTTGCCCTCATTTAATATCTCCTATTTCCAGTATATGCCAAATCTTCTGCTTTTGTCTAGTACAAAACAAAGTAATAAAAAGTCAATCATATTACCTCCTCAATACTAAATAACATAAAACACTGACCACAATCACAGAGCTGGTAAGTAACTATTGAAAGGTAAATTATTCTAATATGCTGTCAAGAATAACAACAGCTGTTAAAGTGGCATTAGCACCAGAAAGGCTTCATCTACAAAGGCAGGAGCATTTAAGCCCTTAATGAACCCGGTATCTCAAACTTGTAGGACTGCAAAGCTTTCTACAACAGCAAGGGTGGGAATTTTCCACAGGTTTTAGTTTCTAGTTGCAAACTAATTTTTATGCCAATAGATTATGTTATGAATTGTTCAACTGACACTCTCAAATTCACTTAAACAGGTTTTGATTGCTAAAAACCATTTATTTATGTGCTGCACACTCTGGCTTTTAAGGAGGTGTTTAGCTCTGTATTGAAAGATAATTATAGAAAACAATGTAATATAGCAGCAATAATTGCTTTCCAGGTCAATCAAAATTCACAGGTGTTTAAACAAGAGTTTAGGAGTGCCAGAACCTTCCTTCTATTCAGTGACGACTATAGGGTGCAGACCATTCAGTCTGGGAAGAGAACAGAGAAGCATACATAAATGTCAAACAATTAAATCAAATAAGGAGGAATAGTTCTACCAATAAGCCTGTCTACAGATGCAGATGGCCAATCTATGTAAATCCAAATTTATTTTAAATAAATAAACATGCAAACTGCCCCTACTGAACTATTCTATTTCGCAAGTTTCCTGAATTACAGCAGTATTCATTTTATACATAGAAAATTTGAGGAGGGGGGAGCAAAGTAACACGAGCTTCTTGTTAAACACACACACACACACACTCACACGCACACACACACAACTTAGCTGTAAAGTTAGTGTCTGCAGTAAGATTATACCACAACCATGTGAATCACACGGTGTTTAGCAGGTTGGCATTTTTATGTCCAACCTCTCATCCTTAAAATTTTAACTCTCCAGTTAATGCTATCAAATATAAGCCCAAACTGGAACATTGTTTCTAGAAAAAATTATGGCTACACACAAGACTTAGATTATATTCTTCACGCTGACAACTTTCAGCACTTCATAATTCCTAAAACTGAGGGCCTGCACTATTCTTGAATATCTTCACTTTCGTTTTCCAACTTCTACTCAACATAAACTCTTCTCTCAAGATTATAAATACACAACCACACACATATCACAGAAAGTGTTCAGCCTACTCTCAACTGTAATATCAACTGTATATCAACTGTAATATAAAAACTCCAACTGAAGAAAAAGTCTTTAACAGTCTCAGATAATCTAAATTTTACACTAAGTAGTGTAATTTTGAGAATTGAGATTTTAATCCTATGCTACTTCGGAGAAAAAAAATGTGAAAAGAAAATTCATTTAATTTGCTGGGAAAAAATATTACTCTTCAAGTTTTGGCAGATTCTCAAAGTGTTCTTATGTATGAGTTAAAAGCTACCGCCAAACACCCCCAAGTTTGTCTTTAAAGGGAGAGGAGAGAAAACAAAGAAAAAGAATATTAACGCTGATTTTTAAATAAAAAAATTCGTTCTTTCTTAATAATATGCCTAAGGAACATCTCTAAAGAACATCCCCCTACACACTTAAAAGATGAACCCAGTTCTCCTGCCCAGTCTCTTATGCGCTGTAATTCATTAAGGGTGGAAGTGTGCAAACGGTGAAAGGAATCCGGGGACAGACGTCCTCGGAGGAGGCGACCTCTAGAAACTGTTGGCCTCCAGCAATGGATCATTCCAGGCCTAGACGGTCTTGGTGCTCACCTCAAACGCGCAGAAAAGTGCCCTTCGGAAAGAAATCACTTCATTCAGGGTTTATCCTCTGGTCACTCCAGATTAAGTATTGTGATAGAAGACGAAAACGACGGAGAAGAGGATTTTGAAAGGAAGGCGGAGTAATTAAACAGAAGAGATAAGGTTTGTCTCAAAACCTTCACCTCTTTAAAAACCCCCAAAGTCCTGAACGTTCGCTGGGGGAAAAGGGAGTTAAAAAGACTCATCTAAGATTTCAAAAATATTACATCTGCGGGAATGTAAAGGAAGACAAAAATGTCACAGAACGCATTTCCAATAAAGCATCTCCCAGCCAGTGTGAGCCGGGTGCCACCACCCAGCACAGCACCCGGCCTCACCGCGCCCCCGGGAAAGGTGGGAAAGACGGAGGCAGTACTGAAGGAAGTACCTTGTTTTGTCTCCAAAGGGCAACATAGCAAACGTGGGAAGTTGGAGGTGCACACAAGGCGGCCTCGGCGGACCCTGGACTGCAGGAGGCGTCGGGGGCGCCGACTCGCCCAGGTGAGGCGGGTCGCTCGAAGCCGGCTTCCCTACGGTCCCCGCCGTCGCGCCGCCGCCCGCCGCCGCCCGCTCGCCCCGCGCCGCGCCGCCCCCTGGCGGGGAGCGCCAGGCCGGACCGCGGCCGTGCGCCGGCGGGTGGGAGCCCGGCGGCCAGCCCCGGCCGGCTCCTCCACCATCACCGCCCCGCGCGCGCCTCCCTCCCGGCCGAGGCGGCCACCTCCGGCTGCCCGAAGGCCGCTGCCCCGAGGCGGCGACGGCCAAGTCCGGGCCCCTTCTCCAAAGGAGTGCGCCTGGGAGTCAGCCCGCGTCCGCGCGCAGCAGCCTCGCCCTCGCTGCGACCTCGCACCAACTCTCCGGCTTCCGGGCACCCGCCCGCCTCCCACTCTTCGTTCCACCCTCCTAGCCCCTCGGCTTCAGCCTCAACGCCTCCCCAATTCTCCCGCGGGCGTTTCCCACGCGCGCCTCGACTGTGCGCTGCGCAGCCTCCTCCCCCAAGCACAGGCTCCCTCCTCCCCGCCCTCCGCAGCAGCCGCCCCGGCGCTTGGCTCCGGACCAGGAAGACTGGCCTCCGGGGTCGCCTCGGGCCGCGCGGGACCTGCCACCCCCGGGGTCAGCTCTCCGCCGTCCTTTGTGTGCGCGCCGCCAGGCCCTCCGCGGAGCGCCTTCCCACGCCGCCGCCTTGCGCGCAAACGCAAAGGAAAGGAAGAGCGCGGGACAACCAGGGGACTGGAAGGGGGGCAAAAGACGACAGCACTCACTGTGGGAAGGTTCCGGCATGGTGCTGCCTTTGGGCCTGCTTCTCGGTCTCTCCCCTTCCCCGGCTTCCCCGCCCCGCCAGGGCCGGGGCAAAGGGGGACGGGGGAGGAGCGGAGCCACGGGGACCGCGTTGGAAATGGTGCTTCCGGAGCTGCAGGGAAGGGGGTCAAACACTGTTTTCGTTTCGCTAAGGAGATTTAGGGGAACCAGGAGGCTACAGAAAGGCCCGTGAGCGCAAATATATGGAAATAATCTTGCTCCCAGGGAATACGAGGGCTGCGGGCGTGTGGAGGGGGTGGGGGTGGGGGTTCGGCACATACATTTTTGTATTTGAACTTTTGTGAGCAAGTTGGATCGGATCTGACGCTTGGGTTTTTCGACTGTACTCGCCTTAAAAGTCGAGGTCTCTACACCGTAAGATCATGGCCCTACTTCAAAGGCAAAGGGCCTGAGTGGTGACTGTTTAATGCTTAAAGAAGGGGAAAATTCAATAGAGGAGAGAGATAAACCCCAGGTCACGCTCCATGCCCCGCCGGGTCTTCCGTGGCTCCTCTTCTTACCTGGTGCCTTTCCTAACAAAGTAAGAGAAGGTAAAGTCCCAGTGATCGTCCAGCCACGCTTCGACCGAGTCCTGGCTCCACTGCTGTTGCGGCCGCGCGGAGCCGGGGCCGGCCCTCTCCATGATCAGCGCGGCAAGTCTCTGCGGTCAGCTGGTGCTGGTTTTCACTCCAGCCGGGGTCTCTCCCTCGGAGGAGCAGAACTCGCCTCGAGACCCTCCCCCTCCGCCCTGCTTCAGTCGGGCCGGCTTTCGGCGGAGCTGCTCACTCTCGGGGCCAGCCTCCTGCCGCGCCCCGCCTCTCCAGGTCCTCACCGCTTCCAGGTGCGGCGGCCGGGGGTGGGAGGTGGGGGTGCCGCAGCCCCGCGCCTTCCCCGGGGTCTGTCTGAGACTGGCTCTGGAAGTCTCTCTAGTGTCCAGATTCCGAGGCGGCCGGGGCGGCGACTGGCGAGCTCTCCGGAAGCCTAGTGGCCAGGACTAGAAAGGAGGCCAGGCGGCCGCTGGGGTGCGCTGCATGCCCAGCAGGCTCCGGGGGAGCGCGCAAAGGTAACGGTGGATGTGTTCGCTGAGAGTCCCACTCTAGGCAAGGGAAGGTCACCCTGTGGGGACCCAGCCCAAACCCAGAGAGCTGTAGCTGGGGAAATTTTCGTCCGAAAATGAGAGCTGCTGGTAGCCCGCGCTCTTTTCCCCAGACCTGCGAGAACAATGACTGTCCTGCCTCGCTTTCCGCCAGATCAACGCGTGGGTCTGGGAGGAGCTGGGACCCACCTCCCACGAAGCCCTGAAGGCGCAGCGGCTCAGGGCGCCCCAGCCAAGGACCACGTCTGGGGTGACGAGATCCGGGACATGAGTCACCAAAATAGATTTGACAGTCCTGGTGGGTAACTTTTAACAGAGCCATTCCTGTGATTAACGTTAATAATGATAACCATAGTAAGTATAAATTAACTGCCTTCACAAGAAAGGCTTAATTTGTATTAAGCCCCCTTTCCTAACTGGAAAAGATAAAAGTAAATTGAGATACAATAATCACTATGGTTTGTGTATGAAATCACAAATCTCCATACAAGTAGGTTAACTTGATCGTACGGGCAGTCCCCAGGTACCGTGCAGAGCAGCCAGTTAGCCTAGTTTTTAATTCGTCATTTATACTGAACTGGAGTTAAAATACACAGACCACGAAAAATGTATCCGTTTAAAAGGGCTCAGCATTCCTACCCTGTTTTGCCGTATCCTTATCATGCTTTGATAGGGCTTCCTTTGTGGCTCAGCTGATAAAGAAACTGCCTGTAACTGCGGGAGACCTGGGTTCGATCCCTGGGTTGGGACGATCCCCAGAAGGAAGAGGCTACCCACTCCAGTATTTTGGCCTGGAGAGTTCCTTTGACTGTATATAGTCTGCTGCTAAGTCGCTTCAGTCGTGTCCAACTCTGTGCGACCCCATAGACGGCAGCCCACCAGGCTCCGCCATCCCTGGGATTCTCCAGGCAAGAACACTGGAGTGGGTTGCCATTTCCTTCTCCAGTGCATGAAAATGAAAAGAGAAAGTGAAGTCGCTCAGTGTGTCCGACTCTTCGCGACCCCACGGACGGCAGCCCACCAGGCTCCTTCGTCCATGGGATTTTCCAGGCAAGAGTACTGGAGTGGGGTGCCATTGCCTTCTCTGTATAGCCTGCCGCTGCTGCTGCTAAGTCGCTTCAGTGGCGTCCAACTCTGTTGGACCCCAAAGACGGCCGCCCACCAGGCTCCCCCATCCCTGGGATTCTCCAGGCAAGAACCCTGGAGTGGGGTGCCATTTCCGCGGGGCTGCAAAGAGTCAGACACGACTGAGGGACTTTCACTTCACTTCTATCATGCTTCACAAAAAAGAATTGGGAGTCTTCCCTTGCTTTATTCTCATCCCCATCTCCCTGCAGTTTTATTATGGTAGTTTGCAATGACCTAATTTTTTTGGCAGAATTAAACTGGAGCTGTGTGTCTCACAACGTGTGAACGACACCATTAGCAGTGATATACCAAAAGTGATTTAGCTGACATACTTTTAACAAACTCCTTTCAAAATATTCTTGGCCAGAATGTAAGACATCACTCACTACCTAGAAACGCGTAATTAAACAGATGATATGAGAACTGGAAGGAATGTCTTCCAGTCCCCCAGTGCAATGGTTTATACTTTCTTCATTAAATAATTGTCCTTTTGTAATGCAAGTAGCCACAAGCCAGTAAAAAGCAAGCAAAGGAGTATGAAATAATACATGATAAGTTATATCATATTTTAAAATGAGAATTATCTTCTAATTTCTTACTATGATAGTGATTATAGTGCTCATGACCTAAAGACCATCTCCTCAGTGCTCAATTTTTCTCTGTGGAAGGTTATGCATTTCTCCTCTCAGGAGGTCAATTATATTTTACAATTCTACTTCCAACTAAGGATGGAGTGAATTTTTGACTTAAAATATTTGCTTTAGTTGGCTACCATGATTAAATAAACAGGCATTATCCAAATGTCCATTTTCTCTCCAAACTGAAAGGGTTAACTTATCAGAAACCAGGAAGGTGTCTTCAAAAACTGGGCAAGAAAAACAATCCCTGGACTCTCCCATCAGTGAGTCTCAATTCCGTGTGGTACAGATGTTGGGTGGAGGTTACTGTGAAGGCCGTTACCTGAGTGAGTATATCTCAAGGGATGGGATGAGGCATTTCAGACTGTTCTAGTCTCTAGAAAACTCAGATAGAACAGTACCTCTTGTAACTTTAAAGTACTTAAAGTTAAGAATATTTTGAACTGGCCTCACCCTGGCATCTTGTTCTCCGGCTCCTTTTATTCTTTATCCCAATTTCCTCCATTTTTTTTTTTTAACATACATTCTAACTTATTGGTATGGATTGCTCTAAGCATATCAAATCTTGTTTCAGAATAAGTTGAAGGATGAGTAAATAATAAACATTAACAGGAAATAACTTGGAAAATGACGTAAATGCTATTTAAAAAAAAACACAGTGACCTAACAGAAAGCCCTCCAACCTGTTATATTCTCATTGTACTAGGAAAAAGCCCGAAGTCTCTAACATGGCTTACAAGGTTTTGTATGACTTTTACTCATTTCTGTTGCTAAAGGTTTTGTTCATACAACTAGAAAAAAACAAACAAAGCCCTGGCTGATCAAATTCCTTTTCCAAAAGAGAACATAGATTATAAAAGTCATGGCATCTTTCCTGCCTTTTTTTTTTTCAAATACTATATAGTATCTTCTTTTTTCTTACAGCAAACTTATATATTCTAAGCTTGAGAAAATTGAGTAAATATATTAGCACATATAATAGGATCTAGGTCCCTCATTGTTGAAGGGACATTGAGATGTTGAAACGGAATTGGAGGTTAAAAATTAAATGTGTGTATATGTGTGCATGCATGCATAATGTGGGGAAATCCCACGTGACAAGGAAATGCAGGCAGCTTTTAAGAGCTGTGGGCAGCATCCAGCTGATAGCCTACAAGGAGCTCCAGCCACTAAGAAAATTAATTCTTCGGTATTATAACTGCAAGATTAAGAACTAAAGTGAACTCAAAAGCAGATATTGCCCCAATCACACCTCAAATGAGTCCACAACCACAATTCCAGGCAATAAACTGATTGCACCCTTATGAGTTGCTAAGCAGTAGACATCTTCATAATCAACATCTTAATAACACTGAGTCCTGTATCTGTTAATGTATGTATTTGTCCATTTACTTCAGTCTTTTAAAATTCCTCCCAGCAGTGTCTTGAAGTTTTAGTGTACATGTCTTACATGTATTTTGTTAAACTTATTTCAATATATATCCCACTGTCACTGAGAAATACTAGAAGCAATGATATTCATGTGGCAGAGTACACTTAGTCCCAGAATTTGGTTTAAAAATATGTTTCTTCACTTTAAAAGAAACCAAGAGTCTCTGTTGAAGATTCCAGGTCTGTGACAGGGAAAGTGCAAAATATACCTGGAAATGCTTGTTTTGACAGAATATAAGAAAGACTTAAACATAATCCCAGCATATCAGAACAGAGGACTTCCAAAGTATATTACAAATCTGAAACAATTAGAATATCAAAATACATCTTGATATATATTGACATATATTGATAGTAACAAATTTTAAACCATTGATTAAAATAAGAAACTGTGATTCCATACTGATATAAATAAACAACTGGATAAGCAAATAAAAAGAAGAGAAAGGAATGTTCCTTACAATAGAATGTCAGCAAAATGAATATAAAAGGAATCATGTAATTACAAAATCATTGAAAAGAGGTTGTTAGTCACTCAGTCACCTCCGACTCTTTGCAACCCCATGGTCTGTAGCCCACCAGGCTCCTCTGTCCATGGAGTTCTCTAGGCAAGAACTGGAGTGGGTAGCCATTCCCTTCTCCAGGGGATCTTCTTGACCTAGGGGTTGAACCTGGGATTCTTTTACTGTCTGAGCCACTAGGGAAGCCCAGAAAAATCACTAATGGTCATTAGAATTAACTGATGAGAGTGTGATGATGGGTGGGCTATTTACATAGCTTAAAGTATCACCGGCAGGTTTCTTATTAGTTACCATGGGCAAATAGTATCTTTACAACAAAGAGACTCTAACCAAGTGATTCAGTATTGCTTATATTGGGACAAACCAACAGTATACACATTTTAGTAGAACATACTGAGAAGGATACAACATTCCAAAGGATACATTCCATTTATGTCATTACTGTCAAAATTGTGAATCTAATCATGAGGATGAGATTGATTGATTTCCATACACACATACCTAGATTGAGGGACATTCTGCAAAATAACTGGCCTGCCTGCTTCAAAGATTTCGAGGTCAAGAAAGGTAAAGACTGAGCTGTAGTTATTCATTGCTATGGAATATTACCACAATATTAGTGGCTTAAAGCAACACACCTTCATTATTTCTGTTTCTATGAATTAGGAGTCTAGGTGGGTTGAGCTGGGCACTCTGCTCAGGGGTGTCTCACAAAGCAATCAAAGTGCTGGCCAGAGCTACAGTCTCATCAGAGGCTCAACTGGAGAAGGATCCTCTTCTAAGATTACTCAGACTGTTGGCAGAATTCACTTTCTTGTGATTGCAGAAGTGAGAAATTCTTTCTCTTGCTGGATACTGGCTGAAACTTTTACAGGTCACTGGCTGGAGGCCCCTCTCTGGTTCTCAAAGCCACTTTCAGTGCCTTGCCACATGGAGCTTTCCAACGTGGCCACTTGTTTCCTCAGAACCAGCAAGGGAGACAGCCTCCAGCAAGAAGGGCAGTATTCGTTTTTAATAATGTCATCAAAACTGTCACAGACAGTTCTGTGTCACAGACACATCATCACAACATCACATCATCATACCTTTGCCATATTGTTTGTTGGAAGTATGGGCAAAAAAACATGTTGCCTACCATCAAGCCTTCAGCCACTGCAACTGTCCCAACCGTGTGCCCAGAGGGGAATATAGAATGGACAGACACAGGATACTAGCTCTAGATAGTTACGATGCATATCTAAAAGGACTAATTTCTATGACCCCAGACTCTATCATCTTCCCATACACAGAAAAGCACTAAAATCATTCATTTCAGATGGCTGTGTGTGTGAGTATGTATGATTAGAAATAATATTTTGATGTTTGACAACATGGTTTTTGCTTTGTTTTTCAGCAAAAACTCTTTCATGTCCTGGCTGCTCCCTTATCTCCTTGGAATAGGCCCTCAGAGCTATTTGAGAGGATGTGTCCTAGGCTATGGGCTTCTCTGGTGGCTCTGACGGTAAAGAATCTGCCTGCAATGCAGGAGTCAGGTTCGATCCTTGGGTCAGGAAGATCCCCTGGAGAAGGGAACGACAACCTACTCCAGCATTCTTGCCTGGAGAATTCCACGAACAGAGGAGCCTGGTGGACTGCAGTCCATGGGGTCACAAAGAGTTGGAGACAGCTGAGGGACTAACACTTTCACTTTTCATCCTAGGCTGTAGTCCTTAGTAAGGCCAATGAATAAAATATAATTCTCAACTTTTAGGTTGTACTTTTTTTTTTTTCAGTAGAAAGAAACAAATTAAGGTTTTGCCCTTGATCATACCAGGGTGTAAATAGAGGATGAAGGGATCATGGAGGCTACCTCAAGAATCCACCTAGAATAATATTGTAGAATAAGGTACAGCGATTGGGACATGACATGTGTTCATTAGCTATTTGTTGGGTCAATTTAAAAAGAAATGTGGGCTTTTAAAGAGTATTTTGGGAGTTGTTTTTGTTCAGTCATTAAGTCTTTGTGACTGTGGACTGCAGCACACCAGGCTCTTCTGTCCTCCACTCTCTCCCAGACTTTGCTCAAATTCCTGTCCATTGAGTCAGTGATGATATCTAATCATCTCAGCCTCTACTGTCCCCTTCTCCTTTTGCCTTCAGTCTTTCCTAGCATCAGGGTCTTCTCCAAGGAGTCAGCTTTTTGCATCAGGTGGCCAAAGTATTGGAGCTTCAGCTTCAGCATCAGTCCTTCCAATGAAGATTCAGGACTGATTTCCTTTAGGACTTATTTCCTTGGTTTGATTGGTTTGATTTCCTTGCAGTCCATAGGACTCTCAAGAGTCTTCTCTAGCACCACAATTCAAAAGCATCAATTCTTTGGCATTCAGCCTTCTTTATGGTCCAACTCTCACATCTGTGCATGACTACTGGAAAAAACAGTTTTGACTATATGGACCTTTGTCAGCAAAGTGATGTCTCTGCTTTGTAAAATGTTGTCTAGGTTTGTCATAGCTTTCCTTCCAAGGAGCAAGTGTCTTTTAATTTCATGGCTGCAGTCACTATCCACATTGATTTTGGAGCCCAAGAAAATAAAATCTGTCATTGCTTCTACTTTTCCCCCTTTTATGAAGTGATGGAACTGGATGCCATGGTCTTAGTTTTTTGAATGTTGAGTTTTAAGGCAGCTTTTTCACTCTCCTCTTTCACCATCGTCAAGAGGCTCTTTAGTTCCTCTTTACTTTCTGCCATAAGGGTGGTATCATCTGCATATCCAAGGTTGTTGATACTTCTCCCAGCAATCTTGATTCCAGCTTGTGATTCATCAAGCCTGGCAGTTGTATGATGCTTATTTAACCGCATATAAGTTAAATAAGCAGGGTGACAATATACAGTCTTGTCATACTCTTTTCCTAATTTTGAACCAGCCTGTGTCTGGTTCCAACTGTTGCTTCTTGACCTGCATACAAGTTTCTCAGGAGGCAGGTTAGGTGGTCTCGTATTCCCATCTCTTTAGGAACTTTCCACAGTTTTCTGTGATCCACACAGTGAAAGGCTTTGGTGTAGTTAGTGAAGCAGAAGTAGATGTTTTCCTGGAATTCCCTTGTTTTCTCCATGATCCAATGAATGTTGACAATTTTATCTCTGGTTCCTTGGCCTTTTCTAAATCCATCTTGTACATCTTGGAAGTTCTCGATTCACGTACTGCTGAAGCCTAGCTTGAAGGATTTTGAGTATAAGCTTGCTAGGATGTGAGATGAGTGTAATTATATGGTAATTTGAACATTCTTTGGCATTGCCCTTCTTTTGGAATGGAAAGGCATTCCATTGGGACTGGAATGAAAACGGATTTTTCCAGTCCTGTGGCCACTGGCGAGTCTTCCAAATTTGTTGAGATACTGAATGCAGCACTTTAACAGCATCATCTTTTAGAATTTTAAATAGCTTTAAAATTTCACTCAACTTTGATACTGCCTATGGCGGGACTTTTGCTTATTGAATATATGTAAATATGTCAGCAACTGATCTTTGGGGAAGGTTT
Organism: Nanger dama; assembly: GCA_917880005.1. Taxonomy (NCBI): domain Eukaryota; kingdom Metazoa; phylum Chordata; class Mammalia; order Artiodactyla; family Bovidae; genus Nanger; species Nanger dama. The sequence continues at coordinate 101,882,927 of CAKJTW010000001.1, forward strand.
ATTTCTTTTAGTGGTCTGTGGAAGTCTTATCACCCTTCACAAGATCATCCTTTATTTTTAGCAGCACTAGGCTCATGTGAGCTAGCAGTTTTCTACAGAGAGTGTTGGAGTACATATTTCAAGGTGTCACATGGTAGGGATCACCTTAATATTTTAACTGAGTAAATTTAAATCAAACCATAATCATCAATTTCAAAGCCATAGCCACCCTATGAATAATCAGACTGCGTTATGGTGCAGTGCAATGATTCCAATCAGTACACAGCATTTTCCCTCCAAATCAAACATAGGGTTTTTTACCCAAGTCTCTTGAAGTAGCCAAGAATTCTATTTGATATATAAAGGCTCATCCATGTGAAGAGACATTGCATGGTGGATGGCGAGCAGCTGTTCTTCACATCAAGGAAGGTCACAACGAGAGGAAATGGACTTACATTCAAACAGGAGAGATTTGGGACAGATACTAGACACACGTTCCTGACAAAGAGATGCAGCACAGATGGATTCAGGATGAAAAACAACTGTGGAATTTCCCCCTAGCAACTTTTACAAATGAGGTGGACAACCATCTGTTGATAACGCTTTGAAGTCCTGTCTCAGGGCAGATCAACCTCAGGAACTCCTGAGGTTTCTCACTGCCCTTTCACCTGCATCTGGAGAAGATATTAAACACAAGAATGATGTTGTCTTAATTGATTAATATGCACCATTCACGGAAACATGAAATAACCTAAAACACCTATATCCAGAACAAACCTATGCTCTTTTCATCCACTTTCCTGTTAAAGAAAAGATTTCATTCTCTAGAGAAAATATCTTGTGCTAGTCAGAATAGCTAAAAATAAAATAATTAGTTTAGAAAGAAATAGCAAGGGAGTGAAACACTTTTAAAAGTCAACTGCATCTGGGTGTGACACACTTAACTAAAAACCAGTTTAAAAGTAGGTCATTTAAAAATAAACTCTTTAAAGGTTAAAGGAACAAAATGTGTATGTTTAAATGTAAATCAAGAGATATAGTTTTGTTGATCTTGATTCCAGCCTAGAGAATCATTTGTCTTTCCTTTGTAAGTTACAGAGTAAAATTTTTTTAGGTGATGCTCAGTCTCATTTAAAATATCGCAGACATCATTATGAAGCCTGCCTCTTTCCAAATATGTAAGGAAAGTGTGATTTAATTATAATGCCACAGAAGAAGAAAAAAAAGAACCTCATGACCAGAGATAATTTTCATCTTCTAAGAGTGAAAAAGTTGGCCTAAAGCTCAACATTCAGAAAACGAAGATCATGGCATCTGGTCCCATCACTTCGTAGGAAATAGATGGGAAAACAGTGGAAACAGTGTCAGACTTTATTTTGAGGGGCTCCAAAATCACTGCAGATGGTGATTGCAGCCATGAAATTAAAAGACGCTTACTCCTTGGAAGAAAAGTTATGACCAACCTAGATAGTATATTCAAAAGCAGAGAGAGTACTTTGCCAACTAAGGTCCGTCTAGTCAAGGCTATGGTTTTTCCTGTGGTCATGTATGGATGTGAGAGTTGGACTGTGAAGAGGGCTGAGCGACAAAGAATTGATGCTTTTGAACTGTGGTGTTGGAGAAGACTCTTGAGAGTCCTTTGGACTGCAAGGAGATCCAACCAGTCCATTCTGAAGAAGATCAGTCCTGGGATTTCTTTGGAAGGAATGATGCTAAAGCTGAAACTGCAGTACTTTGGCCACCTCATGGTAAGAGTTGATTCATTGGAAAAGACTCTGATGCTGGGAGGATTGAGGGCAGGAGGAGAAGGGGACGACAGAGGATGAGATGGCTGGATGGCATCACAGACTCGATGGACTTGAGTCTGAGTGCACTCCGGGAGTTGGTGATGGACAGGGAGGCCTGGCATGCTGCGATTCATGGGGTCGAAAAGAGTTGGACACGACTGAGAAACTGAACTGAACTGAAGAGTAGCTTTTGGATAACTTGTTTGACTCTTTGAAAACAAAAATCAACATTTTATAATTTAATAAAATCAACTAAAACTCAAAAAGACCCTAAGTATTAGGGATACTTCTGCAAAATTCTTCATTCAACTTTGCTACATGCCTTGAAAATAATACATGTTTTAAATAAACAAAGGCTGTATGGAGATAAAGCCAGAAGTTCATTCTTTTCACAGTGACTCAATTTCCTATTCACTTCTTATAGGGAAATGAACAATATGTTGAAAGTAGGTAATTTGCAACATTCTAGTCTGGAAGTTCCAGGATAAAATTCCAGCTGTGCTTACATAAAACGTTGTCTTTAAATAATAGCACTTCCAAGAAGAGCAATCAATAAATCAGTTGAAAGAAGGAACTGCTCTATGGAACAGGCCCTGCCTGATTCCTTCAGTTCATTTGTTTTCATTCTTCTCTGTCAGTGAAATCACTGAGGTGGTGCATATATTGGAAGTATTGTGCAATACTGGTCTGAGAACTTGAAAAACGTTTCTATAATGTCTTAAAACTCTAGAATTGATCAGTGTAAGTTATTTTCTGTTTGCCATAGTTACCTTGGAAAGCCTTATGTTTTTATAAACTGTGTTGCCATTGCTCGAAACATTTGGGGAAATTCCTCTTTGAACTGCTTTCAGAGTCTGCATTTGACTTTTGCATCTCTTCAGTAGTGACAATATTTTGGTTTGTAGATTTCATGCTGAGAGTGATTTTTTTTTTTTTGGTATATTTTAAAGAGCCCAAAGTTACATCACCTATGGTCTGGTGGGAAATAAGAGGTGGTTTTTCTTTCTTTCTTTCTTTCTTTTTTTTTTTTTTTTTAAATGGTTACAAGGTTATGAGACTGATTTTTATAGTCTAGATTAGAAGTTTGTATTATCCTGTTTGTCAGCTATGTGACTGCTAAACACCTCAGTTTCTTTATTTGTAACAAGAGTAACCATGGTTCACATAGACTTGTTCTATTAAGTGATATAACAAATATACCATAGTAGTCAGAGTGCCCAGTACACAGTTAAACAGTTCTCACTTGCAGAATAACTCCATGGAGGGATTTCTAGACCTCTCCTTTCTATTAAACTCTCAATCCATCAATTCAGATCCAGCACATCATTCAACACTGACTCCAAACCCATTCTCTGAAGTCACATTTTTGTGTAAATAATTCATTTTGTAATTTTCTCTTTTTCCAACCAGTCATGGAGTTCTCAAGACTGATTTTTCATCATGACTCTTAAATCTTTTCTCCAACCCACTTCCTGTCTTCAGTCCTTGAAGCCATGCCTTCTCCATGCTGCAGGCAGAGTGATCTTTCCAAAGTGTTAGCCTGATGGAGTCACTTCCCTCTTAAAAACATTTTAATGTTTCCTCATTATCCTCTGGTAGAGGACAATCTTCTCAGTAGGACATAGAAAGCTATTTATGATCTGAAGTTGGTTTACTGCAGAAACTCAATGCCACATTTCTTTAAATGTAGCATATTCTCATGTTCCTAGGATTTTCCATGAGGCTGAAATTTGTTCTCTTTTGCTTCTGGCTAATTCCTACTATTTCCTCTGGATTTATTTTAGACATTAAGTGCTCCAGGAAGCTCCACACTCTCAGGCCCTCTAAGGGCCCCACCACTTCCCACACAAGGGTTATTTATGTATACCTCTTAAGTAATCTCATAACACCTGCTCAGCCATTGCACTGTATTGTTACCCTCTATTTATTTGAAATTTATTTACGGGTATTGTGTCTTATTCATACCAGTCTTAGTTACACCCTCCAGGACCTTGTGTTCATATTTGTATCCCTAGGAACATAATGTGCTCAGTTGCTCAGTTGTGTCTGACTCTGCGACCCCATGAACTGTAGCCAGGCTCCTCTGTCCATGGGATTTTCCTGGAAGAACACTGGAGTGGGTTGCCATTTCTTCCTCCAGGGAACATAATAGGGCTCAGTAATAATTTATAGAATGAACAAATGAATGAATAATGTTTCTGATGTCTTATTCACTGTTCTTGTGACTCACTAACAATTTTTACTGTTACTAAGATTTAAAAAAAAAACAAACTGTCAAATTTTGGCCCTCACACCTGCCCTCTCTGCCTTGGAAAAATCCAACTAGTTGCATTGAATCTACCTCAACCTCTCACTTAATGTGGATCTTTAAGGCTCATCTTAAAGGATCATCTCAGAAGGGTCTTCTGAGTAAGCAAATAAGATACACAATCAAGGGCTGCCAAACAGAGCTGTGATTTTCTTGAGGTGTTTGTCTACTCTGGACATTATGTTCTATATTTACTACTTGTTTTTTTTATTCCTGATGTCTGTAAGCTCCATAAGGTTGAGTTTGCTTCATTCACCACTGGGTCATCAGGTCCCACAATACTATCTGGCACATATTGGGTCTTTAATTTTAAGTAAAGTATTGAATACCAGATTACAAGATCCTTGAGAACAGTAAATTGTGTATGTTCCACATCATAACCTAAAATGTTATGTAGTATGTGATTGATAGATATTATGTTCATGTATTTTTTTTGTAGTTGCCAATAAAAAGTAACAGGGTGCCTCTTGAGGCAGACAGTACCTGTAGGTATCCTTTGAGGGAGAAAATTAAAAATTAAGTGAGCACTTCCAACCTGTGAGAAAGAGGGCAGACCATTTCTTTGAAGCAGATCTTCTAAAAGTCACATGAAATATTGCCTTTAGTTATGTACAAGTGGTATAGGAAGGTTTCCCCTGAAGGGAAACCTGGGACCCCTTGAGCAAAGAAAGATTCCTAGGATGGAGTTAGATTAATTTGCATAAGGAACTTGGAACTTCTGGAAGAGATGAACTAAAATGTATATCTTAATCCCTGGTGGCTCAGAGGCAGGAGACCTGGGTTCGATCCCTGGGTCGAGAAGATCCCCTGGAGAAGGAAATGGTAACTCACTCCAGTATTCTTGCTTAGAGAATCCCATGGACAGAGAAGCCTGGTAGGCTACAGTCCATGGGGTCCCAAAGAGTTGGACCTGACTGAGCAACTTCACTTTCACTTTCAATCCCCTGAGATTAGCCCTGGGAGGCAGCTGGGAGTGGCAGGGGTTGGTGGAGACTGTGGCAAGTTAAGTCAGGATGTATCTGATCTAGGTACAGGGGCAGAGAAGAGCGCTGGGCTTCTCCTGAGGAAAATTCATCTGCTGAAAGGGCAGAGGTGGTTTCACCTCGAAGTTACAGAATCATACCGCATCATTCACTTACTGGACGCATTCTGAGTCTGAGTGGGTCCCTAGCAATGTGGTCACATTGTTGCAACAACTTAACTGCTGACATTGAGCGAATGACTGTTTCCACCCCAAATTTCCTCCTCAGACTCTTCAGTAATACCGCTGGAGTGACTGAAGGCATTTCCGGGATTCAGCTAAGAGGAAGTTAAGTTAGGAATACATTTAGTTTGGTTTAAAGGGGATATCTTTATGTGGGTCAAAGTCAGTTCATTTTAAACAGTTAATTTGTATTGGAGTATAATTGAGCAAACTCTGGGAAATAGTGAAGGACAGGGAAGCCTGGCGCGCTGCAGCCCACGGCAGGGTCGCAAGGCACCAGACATGGCTGAGCAACTGAACAACAACAACAAATAGTTGCTTTACAATGTTGTGTTAGTTTCTGCTGTACAGCAAAGTGAGCCAGCTATTCATATACATATATCCCCTCTTTTGGATTTCCTTCCCATCTAGGTCACCACCGAGTATTGAGTTTCCTGTGCTATACAGTAGGTCCTCATTCATTATTTATCTGTTTTATACATAGTAGTGTGTATATGGTGATCCCAATTCATCCCACCCTCTCACCCCCAACCCTGGTGTCCATACATTTGTTCTCTACATCTGTGTCTCTATTTCTGCTTTACAAATAAGTTCTTCTGTATCATCTTTCTAGATTCTACATATAATCGATATTATGTTTCTTTTCCTGTCATTTCTTTTTATTGTTGAGTTTTTGCTAGCTGCCCTGATGTAGGAATGACTTATAAGAATATCCCTACCACCCATTCTTTTTTTTTTTAACTAAGGCTTTATTTTTAGTATTATTTTTTTGTTGTTCAGTCAGCAAGTCATGTCCGACTCATTGCAACTCCATGAACTACAGCATGCCAGGCTTCTCTGTCCTTCACTATCTCAAGGAATTTGCTCAAACTCATGTCCATTGAGTTAGTGATGCCATCCAACCATCTCATCCTCTGTTGCCCTCTTCTCCTCTTGCCCTGAAACTTTCCCAGCATCAGGGTCTTTTCCAGTGAGTCAGCTCTTTGCATCAGGTGGCCAAAGTATTGGAGCTTCAGCTTCAGGACCAGTCCTTCCAATGAGTATTCAGGGTTGATTTCCTTTAAGATTGACTGGTTAGATCTTCTTGCTGTCCAAGGAACTCTCAGAATCACCTAATTCCAGGACAAGAAAGGTCAGACATCCTGTCAAGATATGAATGTGCCTTAAATCATATGTCACTAGAATTATGTGGATAATTCTAGAGAAAAAAGACTGATTTGGAGAATCTGGAAAACTGTGAAGAAGCGGTTTCAAATGAAACTGCAAGATGTTTTAAAATTACTGGACAGCAAAAAATTCTGGAAGGTATAGAAGGAAAATGCTACTTTACTAGCCTTTGCTGAAAAAGGTATTAACTATTTGATTCTGGAGGTTAACCAAAAGAAAAGGATGTACAGTATGGTTTCTAGGGCCTTCACCTGATACTCTACCATTCTGTACCCTCCATTATTTTTTTTAAAGAGAACTTCATGGTGGCAGAGGACATGGTGCCTGACATTGCTAGACTCTTGGGGGTGCAAGTGCACTGTATCCCGAGTTTCAGTATGCACACACAACAGACTAACATGTTGCTAGTGGAGCTGTGTAAGATAATTTGTGAAGATATTCCAATGGTGGGATTCCAATTGGAAGTAAGTCTGTTTTTTCCTATAGGTTGGAAATAGACTACCAGAAACTGAGGGTCTGTAGGTAATGAAATTTTAGCCCCAAAAGAACATTGTTCCATATGAACACAGATTAAGAATGAAAGGTACAACAATAGGAAATAAAAATGTAGGTAATGAAGGGCTTATATGGTTCCCTCCTCGTGGTCATTCCTATGTTCTCCTGTATAACCATAGCACAGTGCTTGAAAGTCCTAAAACAAATATTTGAAGATTAGGAGAGGCACTGGGTATCTTCTGTTTGTTCCTCTGGCTCTTCTGTTCCCCAGAGGGCTGGCTTATAAGGACTGTATAAACAAGTTCCTTTAGAGGCAAGAATATACAGTGGAGAAAAGACAGCTCTTCAATAAGTGATGCTGGGAAACTGGACAGATATGTGTCAAAGAACAAAATCAGAACATTCTCTAATACCATGTACAAGGTTAAATTCAAAGTGGATCAAAGACCTAAATATAAGACCGGATACTATAAAACTCCGGAAAACTCAGGCAGGACACTGACATAAATTTCAGCAATATCTTTTTGGAACCATCGCCTAGAGGAATGGAAATAAAAACAAAAATAAGCAAATGGGACCTAATTTAACTTAGAAGCTTTTGCACAGTAAATGAAACCATGAACAAAATGAAAAGACAACCTAAAGAATGGGAGAAAATATTTGCAAACAGTACAATCAATAAAGGATTAATATCAAACATATATAAATGGCTTAATATAAAAAAACAAATAAAAAATGGGCAGAAGATCTATATAGACATTTCTCCAAATAAGACATACAGATGGGCAACAGGAACATGAAAATATGCTCAACATTGCTAATTGTTAGAGAAATGCAAATCAGAACTATAATGAGTTATATCACCTCACACTCATCAGAATGACCATCATCAAAAAGTCTACAAATAATAAATACTGGAGAGAGTGTGGAGAAAAAGGAACCCTCCTACACTGTTGGTAGGAATGTAAATTGGTGCAGCCACTATGAAGGACAGTATGGAATTTCCTGAAAAAAACTAAAAGTTACCATATGATCCTGCAGTTCCACTCCTGGACATAAATCCAGAGAAAACTATAATTCAAAAAGATGCATATACTCCAATGTTCACTGCAGCACTCCTTACAATAGCCAAGACATGGAAGCAACCCAAATATCCACTACAGATGAACGGATAAAGATGTGGTATATTTATACAATGGAATACTACTCAGTCATAAAAAGAATGAAATTGGCAGCGACATGGATGGACCTAGAGATTGTCATATTGAGTGAAGTAAGTCAGAGAAGGACAAATATCACATGATGGCATATATATCTGGAGTCTAGAAAAATGATACAAGTGAACTCACTTACAAAAGAGAGACTGACAGACACAGAAAACAAACTCATAGTTTCCAAAGGGGAAATGGGGAGGGAAAGGTAAATTAGGAGTTTGGGATTAGTACAGATACACTACTATATATAAAATAAATAACCAACAAGGTCCTACTGTATGGCACAGGGAGCTATATTCAATATTTTGTGACAACCTATAAGGGAAAAGAATCTGAAAAAGAATATATATATGTATATATATGATCTGAATCTCTTTTACTGTACACCTGAAATGAATACATTGTAAATCAACTATTGTTCAGTTTAAAAATATAAAAACATACTAACCAATACAATATATAATATGTGATTATAAAAGTATAATATTAATTTGTAAATTTTCTCACTTTACTAAATTTTAGTAGGATTAAGAAGAACAAGTTTCTTTGCCCTCTGGCTATTGGTTGTCTTGGTTAATAGGGAGTATCAGCAAGAGAGGGCAGGCCAGGAGGAAAATGAGCTCAGAATCTTAATAAACCTGATATGGTAAACTAAACGTGATGTCATTTTTTTTTTTTTTGCCATTGAAGGGGGAAGTCTAATTCCTGTCTCGCCTGTAATCAGGACTGGCCTAAGTAAATTGCTTGAACAACTGAATGCAGTGGAAGTGACATTTTGAGGTTTCTGAGACTAGATCATCACAAGCAGACTTACCCCACTGCTTCAGTCCCTTGGAGCACTCACTCTTGGAGTTCCGAGCTGTCTTGTAAGCAAGAGGTCAACTACCCTGAGACTTCCCTGCTGGAAGGACCCATAGCGAGAGAGCACAGAGAGAGTGATGCTGGCCACCCGATAGCCGTTCCAGCACTCTGAGGCAGATATGTGAGTGAGGGCAACGTCTTGGAGGACACGGCAGTCCCAGCAGATATCACGGCAGTCCCAGCAGATATCTCATGAAGAAGAACCGAAGGAGCCAGCCCACAGCCTTACTGAGGCCCCAGATACATACGACCCCTGTTGTGCTGGCTCAGACAGCTCCGGCTGCTCCAACCACCCCAGCCGAGGCTCCAGGATTTTGTGAAGCAAGAATAATCCATCCCTGCTGTGCCCTGCCAGAACTAGTGACCCACAAAACTGCGAGCACAGTATGTGATTATCGTTTCACAGCAATAAACAACCAAACACCTGGTAACCGCCTAGCTGGGTGAGCCCTGGTAGACTGTGTTCCTCTGCCAAAGACTTTAAGACTGCCTCTCCATAGAACCACTCTCGCTTTACAGCCTGCGAGAGGGAATGGCTCCCCACCATCACGCACTGTACTATCTTTTGTTATTGGCTTTTAGAAATCTTGTCCGCCTTCAAAATAAAGTCCCTTAATTAAATTCTCCTGAATCACCTAGTTTGAGAGTGTTATCTGTTTCTTTGTCAGGATCTTGGCCTATAAACCAGACTTGATATATATACACGTCTCAAGATTTATTAAAGAGCAGAGGAGAAAGCTATAGTCTTATGTAAGGAGGTTTAAAATTATGTTTTAGAAAGCCACAAATTAGCAAAACAGCACATGTACATACTTATATCAGGTAATTAGCATGTTACCCTTAATGAAATATTTTAGAATACTTTAGAAGAGACTAGGTGTTTAAGACTATCCTAAAGGTTTTCTGGATTCATTGAGTCTTCCTCATTCTTTTGCTTTCTGTGGAAATTGGTCATTTTCTGGCTGTGTTATTTAACAGTTTTATGTCACACTTTCTATATTCCAGGCACTCTGGAATAATATACAAATAATAATTCACTCAGTCCTCCTAATAACCCTATCAGCCATGTGCTATTATCACCATTTTACAGATGAAGACATGGGGCATGCAGAGATTGTATTAATGGGCAAAGGGCTCACAGTAAGTGGCAGAGCTAGTGACTGAAGCCACACAGTTCAGCTCGAGGGTATGCACTCTTTGCCACTGTGTTATGCTGCGAGGTCTTGTCAGGATCATTTTTAAAAGTGTGGGAGTGTTCAAAGAAAACAAAACTAAGGATTATATAGAACTTCCAAACTAGTAACAGTAGAGAGCCATTACCTTTCCCTGGACTGAAGGAAAGGGAGAAGTTACCAGAAATCAAGGGAACTGTTTGTACAGGGTGTCTGACAAAAGTTGGTAGCATTAGGGAGACATGCAGATAGCCAAAGATGACCTGGTGGAGGAGGAGGAGGGTGAGTACACATTCTCACCTCCTTGTCCTATGCCCTCCAATCTGCTTGTCTAACCCACCTGAAGCCAAGTGGCCAGGGCAGTCCACGTAGGTCAGCCTCCCAGGACTGCAGAGCAGGGTGCTGGTGAGAATGTTGGAGGATGGGTCTGGGCAAGCACATAGAAGATAGCCAACACACCAAAATCTTACTGAGGGTCAGGTTAGGGTGGTGTAAGGAGAGAAGGGTGTTTTGGAGAATTACCAAGTGTTCCATATAGCGCTCTAGATGAGCGTGGCTGGGGCTTGAAATGCAACTATTTACAGACTTTATGTTGTACCATATGACAGTACTATTTTTATAGGTAAAACACCTGGAAAAATTGGCACTTTCATATAGTTCAACCTAATATTTTTCCCATAAAGTTGCTAATACATAAACTACTCATACGAGATGACTAAATATGTTGCTTCTCACTTGTCAGAGTTAGGGTTGTTAAACAGAATGGGTATTCTAATTGGACTACATGAAACATTTTTTTCTGTTTTGGTTGTTCAGGGATGAGTCATTGCTCTTCTCTGTTACCATGTCTTGGTCAGAACCACCGTAGTCTATCCTGACAGGTCACTCTAACTCCAGATTTCTGTCTTGGTCCCAGTCTCTCTGAGGTTCCAAGGTTCTTTATGCAAATTTCTCATTTTGTTTTTTTTTTTGGTATGGGTTTTTAAGCAGCAACAGTGAGGAGTGAGTGTCAAAAGAAATCTGTCCCCATAGGTGCCCCCTCACTATATTCATGTAACTAGGAAAATCACTTTTATTAGTTTCCTATGGTTGTGGTGAGTGGCTTAACACAAACCTATTCTTTTACACTTCTGGAAGTCAGAGGGCTGAATTAAGTCTCACAGGGCTAAGATCAGTGGGACTAAAACTGATGTGTCTGCAGGATTGGTTCATTTTGGAAGAGAATCCATTTCTTGCCTCTTCCAACTTTTTAGAAGCTGCTAGCATTCCTTGGCTCATGTCCACATGGCTCCAGTCTCTACTCCACTGTTGGCAAGGACCCACCAGACTGGAATTGTCTGGTCCCTGGGGTTCTTGGTAAATTGATGGTGGGGTAGGGAGGGGGAGGATGGGGGTGAAGAAAGCAAACTATACCAATTACTATATTCTTTATTCTTTGCTCTTCACTGAAACAAACAATCTTATAACACTATAAAATAAAAGGATTTGTACTTATATGTTGCAGTTCCTTTGATGGTTAACTCTGTCAATGAGAATTTTCTAGAAGTCGCTAAACCTTTATGGTCTGCGTGCCTGCATGCTCAATAGCTCAGTCGTATCTTACTCTTTGTGACCTCATGGACTGTAGCCCATCAGGCTTCTCTGTCCATGGAATTTTCCAAGCAAGAATACTGGAGTGGGTTGCCATCTCCTACTCCAGGGAATCTTCCCAACTCAGGGATGGAAACTGTGTCTCCTGCACTGAGACTCCTGGTCCTATTTTATGTCAGGCATTGTTTCATGATTTTATATAGTTCATCTCATAAATCTTCCCTCCTTCAGTGAGGCCGATTTTCTTTCTATTTTATAGATGAAGAGATAAGGCTCAGGAATTTTTTCTAGCTGGTTATAAGAGACGGGTCTCTAGCCATATTATTGGTTTATAAGCATCAGTTATGGTCACATTTAAATCAAGTGGCAAGTGAAGCAAGAGTATTGCTGGATGCTTGAATGCAGCTAATCTAGGAACACAGCCAAGATCTGATATAATTGTAAGATGTAATGAGAGTTTGCATAGGTCCTATTTTGTTCTAATTAACCCCTCACTCCAAACAAACCCTATTATCAAATACCCCAGCATATCCTCCTTAAACTCTCTCACCACTAAATCCCTGAACTACATATATATCAGTAATGTATGAAAGATGTGTAAAAAGTACCTTGAGTAAGGATGAGTGTGTGTGTGCTAAGTCACTTCAGTTATGTCCAACTTTTTCTGACCCCGTGGGCTGTGGCCCACCAGGCTCCTGTCCATGGGATTCTTCAGACAAGAATACTGGAGTGCTTGCCATGCCTTCCTCTGGGGCATCCTCCTGACCCAGGGTTCAAACCCGTTTCCTTTGCTCCAGGAATGTTAGGTCCATGAATCAAGGCAAATTGCAAGGCTCCAGACTTGCAGGTGGGTTCCTTACCACTGTGTCACTGGGGAAGCCCCAGGTAAGGATAGTGCTCATTAAAGTTTGGTTAATTAAAAAGTTAGAAAAAGCATAATCTGAAATGCGCAGTAACAAATACAGAAGGCAAATACAATGTTTGATGCCATTCCAAAGTTACAGCCTTATTCTTTACCACTGAGCCACCTGGGAAGCCCAGTTTTAAAAAAAAAAAGCCACAAAATGACTGCGTTGGTATATAAGTCCTTTTTGAAAGAATGTTGAAAGCACACCATGAAACTGAAAGACAGGACTGCAAAAATCTCCTGTCTGAAAGATCATGAAGCTACAGAACAACAATTCTCTATATAGAAGAGTAATTGCTGCCTCAAGTTTTTGCTTGCTTTTGATTTTTGGAGGGCTATATTTTAAACATGATCAACAATCACCATTTGAAACAGACATTGCTCTGCATGCAAGCACTGGTTTCTGCCTTCCTTTCAACAATACCTAGACTTCATTCAAGTTCTCTTCTCTTCGCTACACCTCTCGTAGGTCTCAGGAGAACCTGAACTCATCACTCCAGGTTGCTCTGGCAGATGGGTCTAGAGCGCCTAAAGCTAACTGCTCCTCTAGACCAAGTGATGGGCGCCAGAGATGACGCGACCCAGCTAACTGACAAGAGGCTTTCAAGGGGCCTCTGAGAAAGACTTACCATCACAATGAGAGACATTCCTAGAGTAACCCTCTCTCTAGACATTATCCTGAAAACAGAACATCTATTCAGAGTCAGGTGGGTCATGGTGGAGAGCTCTGACAGAATGTGGTCCACTGAAGAAGGGCAGTATGAAAAGGTAAAATAATAGGATACTGAAAGAGGAACTCCCCAGGTCGGTAGGTGCCCTATATGCTACTAGAGATCACTGGAGAAATAACTCCAGAAAGAATGAAGGGACGGAGCCAAAGGAAAACAATACCCATTTGTGGATGTGACTGGTGATAGAAGCAAGGTCTGATGCTGCACAGAGCAATATTGCATAGGAACCTGGAATGTCAGGTCCATGAATCAAGGCAAACTGGAAGTGGTCAAACAGGAGATGGCAAGAGAAAACGTCGACATTCTAGGAATCAGCGAACTAAAATGGACTGGAATGGGTGAATTTAACTCAGATGACCATTGTATCTACCACTGAGGGCAGGAATCCCTTAGAAGAAGTGGAGTAGCCACCATGGTCAACAAAAGAGTCCGAAATGCAGTACTGGGATGCAGTCTCAAAAACAACAGAATGATCTCTGTTCGTTTCCAAGGAAAACCGTTCAGTATCACAGTAATCCAAGCCTATGCCCCAACCAGTAACACTGAAGAAGCTGAAGTCTAACAGTTCTATGAAGACCTACAAGACCTTTTAGAACTAACACCCCAAAAAGATGTCCTTTTTATTATAGGGGACTGGAATGCAAAAGTAGAAAGTCGACAAACACCTGGGGTAACAGGCAAATTTGGCCTTGGAATATGGAATGAAGCAGGGCAAAGGCTAATAGAGTTTTGCCAAGAGAACACACTGGTCATAGTAAACACCCTTTTCCAACAACACAAGAGAAAACTCTACACATGGACATCACCAGATGGTCAACACCAAAATCAGATTGATTATGTTCTTTGCAGCCAAAGATGGAGAAGCTCTATACAGTCAGCAAAAACAAGACCAGGAGCTGACTGTGACTCAGAGCATGAACTACTTATTGCTAAATTCAAACTTAAATTGAAGAAACTAAGGAAAACCACTAGACCATTCAGGTATGACCTAAATCAAATCCCTTATGACTATACAGTGAAAGTGAGAAATAGATTTAAGGGACCAGATCTGATAGAGTGCCTGATAAACTATAGACGGAGGTTCGCACAGGAGACAGGGATCAAGACCATCCCTATGGAAAAGAAATGCAAAAAAGCAAAATGGCTGTCTGAGGAGGCCTTACAAATAGCTGTGAAAAAAAGAGAAGCAAAAGAAAAGGAGAAAAGGATAGATATAAGCATGTGAATGCAGAGTTCCAAAGAATACCAAGGAAAGATAAGAAAGCCTTCCTCAGCGATCAATGCAAAGAAATAGAGGAAAACAACAGAATGGGAAAGACTAGAGAATTCTTCAAGAAAATTAGAGATACCAAGGGAAGGTTTCATGCAAAGATGGGCTTGATAAAGGACAGAAATGGTATGGACCTAACAGAACCAGAAGATATTAAAAGGAGGTGGCAAGAATACACAGAAGAACTGTACAAAAAAGCTTCATGACCCAGAAAATCATGATGATGTGATCACTTATCTAGAGCCAGACATCCTGGAACGTGAAGTCAAATGGGCCTTAGAAAGCATCACTATGAACAAAGTTAGTGGAAGTGATGGAATTCCAGTTGAACTGTTTCAAATACTGAAAGATGATGCTGTGAAAGTGCTGCACTCAATATGCCAGCACATTTGGAAAACTCAGCAGTGGCCAGAGGACTGGGAAAATGTCAGTTTTCATTCCAATTCCAAAGAAAGGCAATCCCAAAGAATGCTCAAACTACCGCACAATTGCACTCATCTCACACGCTAGTAAAGTAATGCTCAAAATTCTCCAAGCCAGGCTTCAGCAATACGTGAACAGTGAGCTTCCAGATGTTCAAGCTAGTTTAAGAAAAGGCAGAGGGATGGTATGGGAGGGGAGGGGGGTTCAGGATTGGGAACATGTGTATACCTGTGGTGGATTTATGTTGATGTATGGCAAAACCAATACAATATTGTAAAGTAATTAACCTCCAATTAAAATAAATAAATTTATATTTTAAAAAAGAAAAGGCTGAGGAACCAGAAATCAAATGGCCAACATCCGCAGGATCATTAAAAAGCAAGAGAGTTCCAGAAAAACATCTATTTCTACTCTATTGACTATGCCAAAGCCTTTGACTCTTTGGATCACAATAAACTGTGGAAAATTCTGAAAGAGGTAGAAATACCAGACCACCTGACCAGCCTCTTGAGAAACCTATATGCAGGTCAGGAAGCAACAGTTAAAACTGGACATGGAACAACAGACTGGTTCCAAATAGGAAAAGGAGTACGTCAAGGCTGTATATTGTCACCCTGCTTATTTAACTTCTATGCAGAGTACATCATAAGAAATGCTGGGCTGGAAGAAGCACAAGCTGGGATCAAGATTGCCGGGAGAAATATCAAAACCTCAGATATGCAGATGATACCACCCTTATGGCAGAAAGTGAAGAGGAACTAAAAATAAAAAGCCTCTTGATGAAAGAGAAAGAGGAGAGTGAAAAAGTTGGCTTAAAGCTCAACATTCAGAAAACTAAGATCATGCCCTCCGGTCCCATCACTTCATGGGAAACAGATGAGGAAACAGTGGAAACGGTGTCAGACTTTATTTTGGGGGCTCCAGCATCACTGCAGATGGGGACTGCAGCCATGAAATTAGAAGACGCTTGCTCCTTGGAAGGAACGTTATGACCAATCTAAATAGCATATTGAAAAGCAGAGACATTTCTTTCCCAACAAAGGTCCGTCTAGGCAAGGCTATGGTTTTTCCAGTGATCATGTATGGATGTGAGAGTTGGACTGTGAAGAAAGCTGAATACCAAAGAATTGATGCTTTTGAAGTGTGGTGTTGGAGAAGACTCTTGAGAGTCCCTTGGACTGCAAGGAGATCCAACCAGTCCATTCTGAAGGAGATCAGTCCTGGGTGTTCATTGGAAGGACTGATGCTAAAGGTGAAACTCCAATACTTTGGCCACCTCATGCGAAAAGTTGACTCATTGGAAAAGACTTTGATGCTGGGAGGGACTTAGATGGTTGGATGGCATCACCAACTTGATGCACATGAGTTTGGGTAAACTCTGGGAGTTGGTGATGGACAGGGAGGCCTGGCGTGCTGCAATTCATGTGGTCGCAAAGAGTCGGACACGACTGAGTGACTAACTGTCTCACTGACTCAGACATTATCCTGAAAATGAAACTTCTGTTTAGAGTAGGAAAAAGAGCTCCAGCAGGTCACATGATTCCCACCTCTAACGCTTCCTGTCCTTCTAGCTAATTAAGCCAGGTTCAGTTATAAGCTAATTTGAGATGGGTTTTCTGTCATTTGCTGCTGAAAGTATCTATATCTCTGCACTATTAACATTTTTTTCCGGTGTTGAGTCAATAAAACAAGTAAAAAAGATAGTCCTTAAAAAAAAGAAAAAGATAGTCCTTGCTCATGGTATCAAAGTGATAAGACTCATATAAACCCAGAAGTCTATACTTAGTGGCCTGTCAAGCTGAAATAGCACCTCTTAAAGAATACATTTGTTTAAAACTTGCCAATTCAAGTATACCCATTCATCTGAAGTTATCAAGCTTCAGTTCCCTAACATTGTACATTGTGTGTTTGTACATTGTGAAATTACAAGTTTCCTATGATATCAAGAAGTCCAAGTAATAATTTACCTGGCAAAGGAAAGTGAAGAGTGAAGATGTGTATATAATTTGTGTATGAATTGCTATAGAAACTTCGCATATTTTTAACACCACATGATACATTAAAATGTTTTAAAGTTGTAATGTTTAAAATCCAATAAATTTTTTAAAAGTCATAAATTACTTTCTAAGCACAGTTAAAGAGAACTGCTAGAATCAGAGGCATTAAAATTTGTCTAAAGTTGTAATGGTACCTTAGTGTAATGGTCAAAGAGCATTTGACCCTTGAGTAAATGACAGCATATATACAATATAATTTTTAGCAAGCATTCTGAATTGAAATGATCACTCTCAATATGAGATTTCAAAGTGAGACTAAATTAAGCTAAAATAATGTGTCCATTTTGTTTAACAATTTAGCAGAGAAGCCTAATTTGCACTTATGAAATACCAATTCACTTACACTAAGATTTAAAAGTATACTCATGACGTGAATAAATATGCTGTCAAGTATAAAATAGGATCCAAAATTACTTTTAAAATTTAAATGATTTTCTGGGTTAAGTGATTATTTATGGCCTATAATCAAATTATTAACTTTTTTAAAAAGCATTTAATTTTCATGTGAAAAAGATTATTAAATCTGCTTGCTTTTCTTCCCAACTAGCACTTATGGTACATTTATTTGGTGTAAAGGGGTAAAAATGATCCAGCTTTATGTAAGCTAGAGGATTGACCTTTGGAATCTCAAAATATATTTTACATTTACTTTGTATTTAGTTATTTTGTAAAAAGCAATAATTCTACTTTTTAAAATGAATTAGCAGATATCTGTTCTGTTGGTCAGAACTTGTTCATATATAATCACAGTATTGTCCCCAGTTGAATCTTATAGTAACTATTTTCCAACCTTTTCTTGGACTGATGGTTTACTATTTTAATAATTTATTACTTCATATGAAATAGGTACAATCTTTAAACCAAATTAACAAATACTTATTGAATATAACCATATGTCAAATGTTATATTTAAAAATTATTTTCCCTGTTGGACATAAAAATCCAGGTTAAGTCATATTATTTAGCTGCTTTATTTACAATGAAAAAAACTAGTCACTAACTGTAAAGAAACTCTAGTTGCAAGACAAGTTAATGAAAACATGAATAGCATGCTCAAGCCTTTCTCCACTAATAAAAATATGACTTATTCAGATAATTTTATCCTTTATATTATCTGTCCTACAAAAGCTAATTGACTTTAAACAGCTTATAATAGTTTTTTTTTCCTTTAGGACCCAAATAGGCAATGTTTTATAAAGGAAGTTATATTATGTTTTGAAGAATAATTTAACTAATACTAATAATAATCCTATGACTAATAATTCATAGGCTTAGAAAGCTCCTCAATGTTTCTTCAAATTTTATTCATATGTGTATTCATTAACAAAGGATTTTTTTGAACACCTCCTATGTAAAATAAATTATAATTATTTACAAGTGTTTTGTGAAAATACACTAATAAATTCTAATTATTTTAAAATGTTTTGTGAAGACACACTATTACTGAGAAAACAGCTATCAGGGCATTTATTTTCTGTTTATTTTTGAAAGAAATGTACCCCTCTGAGTTTGATTTGGATATGTATTCATAAAGGAAATATTGCTATCAATGGCTTTCTGTTTAATGTCAGGCTAATTAAGTGACCCTAGAAATCTTTCAGGTGTGTTAAAATTTCCTTTACATGGATTCCAATATAATTGCTGTTATATTATTTGATATGTAAAAATCAGCTACTTTCTATATTCAAACTCTTTTATACCACTTTATTCTTACACTTACTAAGAAACAAATTACTTTATAAACATAATAGTATTATTTTTAAGTAATATACTATGCCCCATTTAGGCTAACATTTAACATGTCATGATTTTTAGACAGAAATTTAATTAACTATCTTAGCTTCCTGGTTCTTGGGAAGTTATGTACTACTATTTTTTTATCTGCAAAATTAAATTATACCAAATATATTGAGTTTCCTACATCTGGACCCACATCCTCTGCTTTTCGCGCAGTAGCACAGCTCCTACCAACCCCTTGTTCTCCTAATTTGTATACTGGGTCCTCTTCCTCCTTAATTTCTCTGAGGCTGGACTGATCTCTTCCCTCTTCTGCACCATCTTTTCTTTCTGCACTAAATTACTCCCATCAACTAAAAGTGTGCGGAACATCTCTCATCTCATTAAAAAGAACCCTCTCTTGACTCCTCATCCCCCGCTAGCTCTGCCCATTTCTCTACTCTGTTTTTTGCTAAAACTCCAAACCTGTTTCTGTTTTCTTCACTTCCTATTCTCTGCCTGAATCTTTTACTTGAACCTACACGTTTGCCTCTTCTGCAGCACTCCTGAACCCATTACGGTCAGATTTTTTTCCTGTTTCAGCTTCATGTAAGATCATTTGTTAAGGTCACTAAAGATCTCTACCTTGCCGTGAAAAGTGAGAGTGTCAGTCACGTCCAGCTCTTTGCAACCACATGGCCTGTAGTCCGCCAGGCTCCTCTGTCCATGGGATTCTCCAGGCAAGAACACTGGAATGGGTTGCATTCCCTTCTCCAGGGGAGCTTCCTGACCCAGGGATCGAACCTGGGTCTCCCACAGGGTGAGCAGATTCTTTACCATTTGAGCCACCTTGCCATATCCAATATAAAAACCTCAGTCTTCATCTAACTTTTCAGCAGCATCTGGAGCAGTGACTACCCCTTCTCCATTTTCTCCACTTTGTTTCCAAGAAACCACTCCTATCTCCCTTTACCTCCATCTCACTGGCTGCCTGTCTGTCTTAGTTGCTGGATCTGTCTTCTTTGCCAGATTAGAACTGTCTTCAACCCACTTTTCTATTCATACTCATTTCGTCAGCACTCTCATCTCTACACTTGAAATTTCCAATATTTCTCATTGTGATTTATTTATTAACAGAAAAGAAGATTCTGTGGCATCCTTCTTTCTTGAGTCCATATTCAACCCCTCATTCTACCTGCTATCCTTGGGAGCAAATATGATGTTCAATTTTCCAATCATTTGACAAATACTTATCAAGCAGTACGTGCCAGGCTCTATGCTGTCTTATCCATAATCTAGGCTTCAAATGGCTTCTGGCCTTTGCCCTCTTTTCTTTTTAAATTAGTTCTTCTTTCTCAATCTTATCCATTCCCATTAGTTCAGGAAAGTTCTAATAACCACTCAAATATCTCCAGCCCATACATTCTCCTCCTCTCTGAAAACTCAAAATTCTACTAACTAGATTTCTAATCCTGGAACACTTCAAATTAAACATTACAATTTAAATGTAAACAACACAAGGAAATGTCTTTCTGCCTGAGTCAAAGATGAGTCATTCTCCCTCTATCCTCTTCCCTCAGCTCACAGTGACCTTCTAAGTCTCTCCGTACCTCGTCACTTTATCCCTATTCCTGCTAATAGTGCTTCATCTTTTACTTGCCTTAATCATTTACTCTCTAAGAATCTCTCAGGCTCTAGTCATGTAGCCTTCAATCTTCTCATTGCTGCCAGCATGATCTGCTTAAAATGAAATATGAATAATTCACTTCCTTGAGTATCATCTTTCATGGCTCTCCATGTCCTATGGAATAGATCTCATAGCTTTATTCCTCATAAAAAGCAAAATGTTTTGAGTCTCATCAGCTCTTCTGCAAAATCTCTGTAAGTTCTAGCCCAACAGAATGACTTGCAGACTCATGAAGTTTGTATCTGCATGTGTTTCCACACCCTGTGTGTCTGGGGAAGATTCATTCTTGCCTCAAGACTCAGATCAATTTATTCTAATTTTAAAGCTCCTTAAGCGCTGATGCCACCCAGGGATAGACCTTCTCTCTTCCGTGTTATATTACCTTGTATAGATCCCTCGTTTTTCCTCCCATGTATTTCATGAAGTGTAATTATTTGTTTGTATGTTTGTCTATTCCACTGTACAGGGAAGTCTATGTGGGCAGAGACCTTGTAGAATTAACCTTTTCATTTCAGTCCAGTATTTTTATTTCATCTTTTCTAAAGAAGAGGGAACAGCTGATGCGCATTATCCTCTTTTCTAATGTCTTTATTAAATGTGTTACAATATTGTTTCTGTTTTATGTTTTGGTTTTTTGGCCAAGAGGCATGTGGGATCTCAGCTCCCTGACTAGGGATCGAACATGAACCCCCTGCACTGGAAGCAGAGATATTGTTTGGTTTAATTTAGAAAATTTTTTTTCTAAAATATAGCTATTTTCTTAATATTATTTACTCACTTATATGGTTCTTTAAATTGAAATATAATTCACCTATCATAAAACTCACCCTTTTAAAGTATATGATTCAGTGGCTTTTACTATATTCACCAAGTTGTACAGCCATCACCACTATATGATTCCAAAATATTTCTAATCCTGGAACATTTTCGTTATGCCCCAAAGAAACTCTGACCCTATTCCCTGTCACTCCCGAACCCCATCCCCTCTCTAGATCAACTAATCTATTTTCCACCTCCATACATTTGTCTGTTTTGACCACTTAATATAAGTGGGGTTATACAATATGTGGTCTTTTATGTCTGGCTTCTTTAACTTAGCATGTTTTCAAGGTTCATGCAGGTCATAGCATGCACCATTCCCTTGAGTGAATAACATTCCACTGTTTGGATATACCATATTTTGTTAACCCATTCTTTAATCAACTGACATTTTGATTTTTCTGCTTTTGACTATTGTGAATAATGCTTCTGTGAATATCAATATACAAGTTTCTCTGCGGACATATGTTTTCAATTCTCTTAGGTATCTATAAGGAATGGAATTGTTGAGTCTTCCCATAGCCTTCCCTAGGCTTCCCAGGTGGCTGAGATGTAGAGAACCTGCCTCCCAATGCACAAGGTGTTGGAGACATGGGTTCAGTCCTTGGGTTGGGAAGATCCCCTGGAGAATGAAATGGCAACCCACTTCAGTATTCTTGCCTGGGAAATTCCATGGTCAAAGAAGCCTGACAGGCTACAGTCCATGGGGTTGCAAGGAAGGAGCGACTGAACACACACACACACCTGATAACTCTATTTAACTTAAAAAAAATTTATTTATCTGCAACAGGTCTTAGTTGTGTCATATAAACTCTTAGTTGCAGCATGTGGGATCTACTTCCCTGACCAAGGACTGAACCCAGACCCCCTGCACTGGGAAAGCAGAGTCCTAGCCATTGGACCAGCAGGGAACTCCCCATTTAACTTTTAAAGGAACTGACAAATTGTTTTCCAGAGTGACTATACAATTTACATTCCCATGATCTATATATGTTGCTGCTGCTGCTGCTGCTGCTGCTAAGTCACTTCAGTCGTGTCCGACTCTGTGTGACCCCACAGACATCAGCCCACCGGGCTCCGCCGTCCCTGGGATTCTCCAGGCAAGAACACTGGAGTGGGATCTATGTATGAGGGTTCCAATTCCCCTACACCCTCATTAATATTTGTTATTGTCTATCTTTTTTTATTACAATCTTCTTAGTGGGTATGAACCAGTAGTTCATTGTAGTTATAAGGGTTTGATATCATCCTTCTGTAAAAGGGCTATAAAGAGTTCCATTCTATCTAAAATCAGTATAAAAATATTTTGTTTTATACTACGCTGAAATAAATGTAAGAATCTCAGAAGAGAGATATTCTTTCTCTTATCTAAACATCTTTAATGTTTCATAGGACTTCAGTTCAGTTCAGTAGCTCAGTTGTGTCCGACTCTTTGCCACCCCATGAATTGCAGCACGCCAGGCCTCCCTGTCCATCACCATCTCCTGGAGTTCACTAAGACTCACGTCCATCAAGTCAGTGATGCCATCCAGCCATCTCATCCTCTGTCGTCCCCTTCTCCTCCTGCCCCCAATCCCTCCCAGAATCAGAGTCTTTTCCAATGAGTCAACTCTTCACATGAGGTGGCCAAAGTACTGCAGTTTCAGCTTTAAGCATCATTCCTTCCAAAGAACACCCAGGACTGATCTCCTTTAGAATGGACTGGCTGGATCTCCTTGCAGTCCAAGGGACTCTCAAGAGTCTTCTTCAACACCACAGTTCAAAAGCATCAATTCTTTGGTATTCAGCTTTCTTCACAGTCCAACTCTCACATCCATACATGACTACTGGAAAAACCATAGCCTTGCCTAGACGAACCTTTGTTGGCAAAGTAATGTCTCTGCTTTTTAATGTGCTGTCTAGGTTGGTCATAACTTTCCTTCCAAAGAGTAAGCATCTTTTAATTTTATGGCTGCAAACACCATCTGCAGTGATTTTGGAGCCCCCCAAAATAAAGTCTGACACTATTTCCACTGTTTCCCCATCTATTTCCCATGAAGTGATGGGACCAGATGCCATGATCTTAGTTTTCTGAATGTTGAGCTTTAAGCCAACTTTTCACTCTCCCCTTTCACTTGCTGGAGAAGGCAATGGCACCCCACTCCAGCACTCTTGCCTGGAAAATCCCATGGATGGAGGAGCCTGGTAGGCTGCGGTCCATGGGGTCGCTAAGAGTCAGATATGACTGAACGACTTCACTTTCCCTTTTCACTTTCATGCATTGAGAAGGAAATGGCAACCCACTTCAGTGTTCTTGCCTGGAGAATCCCAAGGACAGGGGAGCTTGGTGGGCTGCAAGTCCATGGGGTCACTAAGAGTCGGACACGACTGAAGCGACCTAGCAGCAGCAGCAGCTTTCACTTTCATCAAGAGGCTTTTAGTTCCTCTTCACTTTCTGCCATAAGGGTGGTGTCATCTGCATATCTGAGGTTATTGATATTTCTCCTGGCAATCTTGATTCCAGCTTGTGCTTCTTCCAGCCCAGCATTTCTTATGATGTACTCTGCATAGAAGTTAAATAAGCAGGGTGACAATATACAGCCTTGACACACTCCTTTTCCTATTTGGAACCAGTCTGTTGTTCCATGTCCAGTTCTAACTGTTGCTTCCTGACCTGCATATAGGTTTCTCAAGAGGCAGGTCAGGTGGTCTGGTATTCCCATCTCTTGCAGAATTTTCCACAGTTTATCGTGATCCACACAGTCAAAGGCTTTGGCATAGTCAATAAAGCAGAAATAGGTGTTTTTCTGGAACTCTTTTGCTTTTTCCGTGATCCAGCAGATGTTGGCCTCTGGTTCCTCTGCCTTTTCTAAAACCAGCTTGAACATCTGGAAGTTCACAGTTCACGTATTGCTGAAGCCTGGCTTGGAGAATTTTGAAAATTATTTTACTAGTGTGTGAGATAAATGCAATTGTGTGGTAGTTTGAGCATTCTTTGGCATCGCCTTTCTTTGGGATTGGAATGAAAACTGACCTTTTCCATTCCTCTGGCCACTGCTGATTTTTTCATATTTTAAATTATTTATTGTTCCTAATATTCTTCCAAGACTCTCTTCTCTTTCCCACTTTTAGGGGCAATATATGGTCTCCAAATACAGAGCTCCTAATTAAGATTTGCATATTATTACTAGCTCCCATCTTCCTATTTATCCTATATCTGTAAGCATCATATGACAGTGTAAGGCTAAAGACTGAGACAACAGGTTTAATCTGTTGTCCTTTATGACTCTAGATGTTTTTTCTTTTCATTTGGAGATGTTGGCCAAAGTCTCTTGAAAGTCCTAACACTGCAGAAAATGGCCTGCATTTAGTTCATTAGTTCTTAACCAGTCTTTTCTGGTTACTAGCTCTTACCTTGTTTTTGTCTGTCATTAGCTCACCTGTCTTAGTATTATTTGAAAACTTTCATAAACATACTATAAATTCCTTTCTGTTGCCTAATATGGTATTCAATATAGATATGGGGTTTAGAAATTAGATGACTTATTTGAACATGTGGTAGGGTAAAATGACATTTGTTTTAGTGGCTGTTTGTACTTTTACACACACATTCCCTTGGTTGAATCTTTCAAATGAGGTGACTGTGATTATGACCAGGGCTCTAGTCTCCAGTAGAGAAGAGGATTATTTTACTTTACACAAAAAAATGGTGACGATGATTTGCCCAGATGGATTTTCCAAGCTGATAAGTTAGGGCCAAATGCTGCAGGCCATTTTCTGCAGTGTTAGGGCTATTGAGAGACTTTTGCTGACATGTCCAAATATATTCTGTTGGGGTTATTGCTCTGTTTTTCCCATGCTTATATAAATATTCATCCAGTGATCTTGTGTTCATACACTTTAAGCATTTCTCAATTTTGTTTGTAGGCTTTTAGCTAAGTCATTGACTAAATACTTCATTCATTCATTCACAGTTTATTCACCCTGGAACCACAGTGTTGTGCCTGTGATTTTCATTACTATTAGTATTAGAACATTTTATATTCTCTAAGACCTTTCTGACCTTTCCTCTAAGCCATCACACATTTATAGAGTTGTATAGAGCCTAATCCACCCATTCTATACAACCTTACCTTAGACATCCTAGCTTAAATATTAAAACTTAACCTTCACATGAGTGCATATCAGAACATCCAGCTTGGTGTCACTTCCTTCGTGCAAATGTGCACAACTAAACATTAATCACCATATTATTCATCTTACCAATTATACACAATTATTTTATTTTGTCCCAGAAGTCTAAAGTAATAAGCATTCATGTCTCTATCTCATAATATATAGTGTTTTTTTAAGTAAAGCAAATTATGTGTGTAGAAGAATAATTCATACAACATGCTAAACACATGGGTGTTACATTAGCTTAAATATGTTTCATCTGTGATGGATGGTCAGGCCTCCTTTTTATCCACTAAGGCAATCTGATTATAAAACACTTCATTGTATGTCTTGCAATTTCTTTGTTACACTGACTTTTCCTAAGAGAGTTAATATTCTTAGTTGATCCAGATCTATCCAGTTGATCGATCCAGTTAGGATCAATACTGGCAAGCATCCACCTTCCCCAGTTCAAATATATCTTTCTTACCAGTAAATTTTCTTGCTTTTGCTGTTTACATCTGTAACAAAATTGCACTTAATTAGAGCCAGTGGGAGATCTGATAATGAGCCATAAAGAGTTGTTCTCTGTCCCTCCTCCTCCAAGAATATCATGCTTACCTAACTAAAAATTCGAGGCAGATTAATTTTCCTCAAATATACGAAAAGGAAGAATAGACATGGCTATCATTTTAGCAGTTAGAATTAAAAGATGTGCCGCCCAGTGGACATCCCAGTTATCATGCAGTTTATATCATGAGGGATTTGTCACTGCTGTAATTCGCACATATACCTGCATAGTCTGGGGCCTTCAGGTGTGTCTGTAAATGAGAGGTTGCATCCAGAGTTCCCTTAGGTATTTGCTTCCAACTGGATGTGCAATCAATCACATATTCACTGTCCATAAGCTTGAGCAGAATGTAGCACTGGGCTTGCATGACATGCTTTTATGGTTATAGATCTTCTCTAATTCTTCATGTTTGCTTTGAACTAAATACTCCAATAAATACCATATTTCTAGAAAAAAAATTTCTTTCACTACCAGTTGCATTCAGTTTCTCTAAGGAAGCAGATGCCTCTTGACCTCCAAATAATAAATTCAGTGACCTTCCTAGATACTATTCTATGTCCTTTATCATCAAGTAATAATTTTCACAGGCTTCCCAGGTGGCTCAGTGGGTAAAGAATCTGTCTGCAATGCAGGAGACGTGGGTTTGATCCCTGGGTCAGGAAGATTCCTTGGAGAAGAGCATGGCAACCCACTCCAGTATTCTTGCCTGGAGAATCCCATGGACAGAGGATCGTAGCAGGCTATGGACCACAGAGTCTCAAAGAGTTGGACATGACTGAAGTGACTTAGCATGCAGGAATGCACACAGTAACTTTCAACAAATTTAGAGCTCAGGGATTTAAAGTTCCTTTCTCTTATTTTGTTGGCTTCATTAGTCAAATTCTTGTCCTTAGAATCCAAACTTTAGTGGCCATACTCTGCTGGACTAAGACTGGATCTTGCAGAATGGATGCCCAGCTGTGATCTTAGTTTATAGAGCCAGGTAAAGCCTTGGTTCTCCTATATATAAAGCTGGATCAAGATGGTGGAATGGGGGCTTCCCTGATGGCTCAGAGGTTAAAGCGTCTGCCTGCAATGCAGGAGACCTGGGTTCGATCCCTGGGTTGGGAAGATCCCCTGGAGAAGGAAATGGCAACCCACTCCAGTACTCTTGCCTGGAGAATCCCATGGACAGAAGAGCCTGGTGAGCTACAGTCCACGGGGTCGCAAAGAGTCGGAAAGGACTGAGCGACTTCACTTTCACTTAATAATGTGGGTGGGCCTAATCTAATCAATTGAAAGGTCTGAAGAGCAGGAAACCTGGCAAAAAAAAAAAAAAGATGGTGGAATGGAAGCACATGAAGCTTCCTTCCTTCCACAAATACATCAAAAATACATGTACATGTGTAACAATTTTCAGGAGAAGGCAATGGCTCCCTACTCCAGTACTCTTGCCTGGAAAATCCCATGGACGGAGGAGCCTGGTGGGCTGTGGTCCATGGGGCAACATAGAGTCGGACACGACTGAACAACTTCACTTTCAAGTTTCACTTTCCCACATTGGAGAAGGAAATGGCAACCCACTCCAGTGTTCTTCCCTGGAGAATCCCAGGAACAGGGGAGCCTATGGTGGGCTTTCGCCTATGGGGTCTCACAGAGTTGGACACAACTGAAGTGACTTAGCAACAATTCTCATAGAATACATGCAGAATGCTGGCAGAAGATCTCATCTGACCAAAAATGCAAGAAAGATCACCATGTAACCAGGTAGGATGAGAGAAAAACATATTTTTAATCACTTTCACCTTTTCCAAAATCTAAAATTACACTTTGTTGTTAGGATGGGATCTGCATCCCTGGGAAAGAGCTGTGAAAGAGGAAAGGTTCCCTTACCCTGGGGGTAGGGGGCTTCATCAGCAGTGAGATCAGCTGGGACAGAAAGAGAGCTTCAGCGACTCAGAGGAGATGCAGCATCTGGACTGTAGTAGGCAGGACAGAGAGAGAGCTGCACAGAAGCTCCTGACCATCTCGCTGTAGTCCCCAGCCCAAGGATGCATGTCTGCTGGTGGCTTTCACCGTGGCGCTGGATGTTTGATACAATTAACAAGACAACGAGAGACAAAAACTTTAGCTTCTGTACTAGGGTACTGGCATTAAATAGAAGTGATACTTGTTTGAGTGGGAATTCATCCTGTAGGTGGCCATCTTATTCGTGAATATTTTTTGTTATTGTGACTTTTTGCTTTCTCTTACCTACTGGGGCTCAGTAAATGAATACTTACATAAAATCTCCCTAACTCTTCCATATTACTGAGAAAACTAAACATGGGATTATATCCATAATACTTACACACCTGATATATATCAATCAAACCATACATATTAGTGATTGCTATTATTATCATTATTCTGCCAACATTCTTTAATAAAGATAGTTAACCACAAACAGTTAGTCTTTGGGGGTACCCACTAACAGAATGGATTTAACCATGTAGCAATTCACAAACTTTTATGTTCATAGACCACTACAGTGAGCTGGGCCTCTCATTTAATTTATTCAATCCACCAGAGTTTACTTCTTCAAACCAACTAACAAAAACTACTTTTTATAAATTCTGCAGCTCAATCCATTCATGCTGTTTTCCCTCTTCAAAGGGCAGACACAGAAAGTATAGACAAAGAGTTTAGGGCTCTAGGTCAGAGATTGAGAAGGAGAGTAGTTTCTGGCAGAATCAGTATGAAAGACCAGGGCTCCAATCTCTTTAGAGACTTTGCCTCCTTCCTTTCCTCCATTTTATTTTTATTCAGTTTGCTGAAATCCTCTTTAAGCTAAGATAGAAATCAAAAGTAAGATCCAATCATTACGATTTTTTTTTGAGACTGGAGAAAAGAGCCAAAAAATGATGATAAATGGAAAGATAAACAGTCCTAGTTGAGAACATTCAGTGCCCGATTCCCGGGACTTGCAGTCAAAATGGCCTTGCTAACAAATAAACTGACCTTGTATAGGATGGCTGTCATTTCTTCAGCTCTCTGTCCTTTCTATCCTTGCTTCCGCTCCTAGCTTTTTATTTATCTTTTTAAAGTGTGGGTTATCAGATCAGTAGATACTTTAATCTACTGACTGGTCCAGTGCTTCTCAAAATTAAAGTGCTTCAAATCCCCTGGAGATTTTGCTAAAATGCAGGTTCTGACTCTGTAGGTCTGAAAGATAGTCTGCATTTCTAGCAGCTCCCAGATGATATTTATGCTGCTGATCTAGGGCCAAGGCCCACACTTACAGGGGCAAGAACTTAGTATATTCCCAGGAATGTTGGGTAGGATGAAATGAAAAACCCTTACTGAAGAGTAAAGAGTTTTTCCTTTATAAACATTGCTATATAAAAGGAAAGGAAATTAAATTGGTCTTTCTAGCACTACTTGGGTTTGAAAAGGCATGCTAGTTACTCTACTTCTGGTCTTTCAATGATATTTCAAAATAATAATATTCCTTTTATTAAGAATCAACTTTGAGTATCAGCACATAGCTCTCATGTTCTCCAAGTTACTTCATGACTTCTTACTTTTTAGCCCTCAAGGGACCCCTTATATTTATTCTAATTAGAATGTAGATAACTGATAGTGGTAGTGTGAACAGGTGGGAAATCGCCTACTGTGTGACATATGCTGTGGTAAGTGCTGGAGACACAACTATGAATAAGGCATACATGGTATCTAACTGCCTCTCCTTTTAACCAGGAAGGTGGCTTATGACTTTGTGCAGAAGAGAACACAGGCTGAGTCAGATAACTGCAGCAGAAACAGCTGGTAAGTGGCAAGGCTGAAATATGAACCCAGTTCTTTTGACTGTAAAACTCTTGCTTATAGCTCCTGAACTCATTCTGAATAGGGGATTGCCTACCCTCTCATCACCATAAATAACCAGGGTTTTGTATTTTTTAGTGTCCAAAGAAAATTACTTCATTTCTCTTTCTTATCCTTTCAGGACAAAGCTGCTGACTCTATAGTAATAGCTACCAAAATATTTATAAATAAGTATCCCATCTTCAAGCACAAGTAATCCAAACGTACACAATATTTTAAGACTTTTGCAATTAGATAATTTTTCTCACTTTACTGTGACTTCCTACTGTTCTATCTCTTGTCCTGGATGACTGACTAAAACAGATATTTTTTTTCAGAAAGGAAACTCCTACCACACACAGAAATCAGTTCAAAGTGATGCTGAGATTTAAATGTGAAAGGTAAAACAATGAAGTTTATAGAGATAACCCAGGTGAATACCTTCATGAACTCTGAATGGGAAAAGATTTCTGAAGCAGAATATAAAAACACTAATCAAAAAGGAAAATACTGATGTATCAATTCAATTCAGTCACTCAGTTGTGTCCGACTCTTTGCAACCCCATGGACTGCAGCACTATATTAAAACTTCTGTTGATAAAAATAGAGTATTAAGAAAAGCAAGCCACAAAACAGAAGATATTTGCAATACACAAACCAAAAAGAGAACCACCCTCCATAGTCCAGCAGAGCAGTAAGAAAAAAGATAGGAAAAATATTAGAATATGTTGTAAAAGACTTATATAGATGGATACTTGACAAAAAAGCATAGCCAAATTGCCAGTAACATATGAAAATGTTCTCAACCTCACTTGTCAAAAGGGAAATGCAAATTAAAACCACACTAAGATATCACCCTACACCTTCCAGAATGTCTAAAATTAAGAAGATTGACAACACCAATCTCAGTCAATGGTTTAGAGCAACTAGAACTCCTGCACATTAGTAGGAGTATAAACTGATATAGCAACTTCAGAAGATCTTTTCTAGAACTGAACAAATGCACAGCCAATGATTCAGCAGTTCCACTTGTAGGTACATATGCAACAAGTATGTGAATTACAAAAGTCAGGTACATGAACATGCATATGCTCAAGCAGTCATAATAGCCACAGCTAGGAACAATTCAAATATCTATAAACACAGAATGGAGAAGTAAACTTCATTTGTCATTTAATGACATGCTAGATAGCAATGAACATGAACTGCTACATGTAACAAGAAGGGTAAAATCTCCTAAGAGTCCAGCGAAAGAAGTCAAATACACGTTGTATGATTCTGTGTATATGAAGGTCAAAAACAGGCAAAACTGATCTATAGTGTTAGAAGACAGGAGAGGTGCTTTCGCATTGGAGGCACCTGGCAGGGGCTGGAGGAGGACTTCCAGAATCCTGGAAACGCACTATTTCTTGATCCAGGTGGTGATTGCCAAGGTGTGTTCTTTTTATGAAAATTCACTGAGGTGTATATATGTAGGCAAATACTATACTTTCCTATATGTATGCTATTTAAAATAAAACATATAAAGGAGTAAAATTATTTAAAGTTTCTATTTTTAAGGTCATCTGTTACTAGTTTTTTTTTCACTCTACAGCAAAGAAACAAGGATTTTCTTCATTTTATTCCTTTGCTGTGCAAAACTGAAATTTGTCTTTCAAGCAAATTTTTATGCCATTTGTAAAATACATTTCTATTACTGCTTTTTGTCCCCAGGTTTTGCTTTTCAACATCAGATCCATTTTGTGGTTTTCTTTTGAGATCTGAAACCAATCCTGTTTTTTTGTCTCTTTTCCATTTGCCTTTTATGTTTCAGTAGAGTTCTGGTAATAATCCCATTTGACCTTAGGACAAATGCATTACCAAACATTAAACAAAGACCAGTCACCATGTGCCTGATGTATGACCTCATTCCATCTAACATTTAAGGACATGACAGTCTTCTAAGAATGATGGGACAATTGCTTCCTGAGGATGTGAGGCTTATTACTGAATAGACACTCTATGAGGTAAAAAACAAAGCAGAGATGCTGGTAGTAGAAACAGAGTTTAGCCTGTCAAAAGTGAACAGCCAGCCTGTCATCACAGCTCTGCACTCTCTCCACTGGCACCGCGCAGTGCAGCTCATGCCAGCGCATGGTAAGAATGATTTGGAAAAGACATGGGTTCTGGGGTCATCAGATAGGGATTCAAACTCTAGATCTCACTAACAGTGTGTTGCTGAGCATGTGTTCAATCTCTCCGAACTTCAAATGACTTCTCTATAAAAATGAGGATAAAAATAACTACATCACAAAACAGTCACAGGCGTTTCCATTACACAGACATATAAATGTCTCTAACGTGATATTTAGCACATCTAGGTGTTCAAAGAATGAAACTCTTCTCTTTCCTATTCTTTTCCTTTTTAGGCAAAACTATGTTGCTGCAATACTTTGCAATCATATATGAGTTTTTGATTCATAGCAATTTGGCTTTGGAGATGATAAGTCCTGGAATATTTATTTCATGAATGCATGTTGGATCCATATATCATTTCATACATACATTTTTTTAACCTGTTGAATTTTCCAGATGCAATCTGTACCCAAAATGGGATAAAAAATAATAATAACTATAAAATTCCTTTAATGGGAAAGAAGATATTTTAATATTTGATCCACTATCTTAAAGGAATAGAGAGAAACAGTGTAAATGAGAATTTACTTTGTATTCTTAATTCTTACTTCAAAGCCTCATGAATCTGTAGACCTGAACATAAGTGTAGTGTTTTGAGAGAAATGCACATTTGGTTACTTCTGCCCCCAACTCCAGTTTTATTGAGAGATAACTGACATGCATCACTTTATAAGCTTAGTCATGGCTTGATTTACATTCATTGTGAAATCGGTTCAGCTAACATCTATCTTCTTGCATAGATAAAACAAGAAAAGAAATAAAACAGGGGAAAATTCTTCCCTGTGATGTGAAAATTCTTAGGATTTACTCTCCTAATAACTTTCCTATATTGGCATAACTTGGAGATATTGCAGGTTTGGTTCCAGACCACCACATATAAAGCGAATATCACAATAAGGTGAGTCACATGACTTTTTTGGTTTCCCAGTGGTTATAAAAGCATATTTACACTATACTGCAGTCTATTAAGTGTGCAATAGCATTATGTCTAAAAAATGTACGCACCTTAAGTTAAAATTTTTATTACTAAAAATTCTAACCATCCTCTGACAACTCAGGGTTGCCATAAACCTTCAGCTGTGAAAAATCTAACATCTCTGAAGTGCAAAGAAGAAAAGCACAATAATACAATATGTCCATGTATCATTCTTCAGTGTTAGCCATGGCCATCTTCTTGTACATTACATCTCCAGTGATTATTTATCTCATAACTGGAGGGTTGTAACCTTTGACCATCCTCCTCCCATCCCCACTTCCTCACCCTCTCCTCTGGTAACCACAGGTCTGATCTCCTTTTCTATGACTTTGGGTTTTTGTTTGGTTGGTTTTTTAAAGATTATAAGTGAGATCATATAGCATTTGTCTTTCTGTATCTGACTTAACTTCACTTAGCAAAATGCCTTTAAGATCTATCCAAGGTGCTACAAAACAGTAGGGTTTTCTTGTTCTTTTTATGGCTGAATAATATTCCATTGCATATATACACCACATCTTTATCCACTCATCCAACAATGGACACTGAGGATGTTTCCATGTCTTAGCTATTGTAAATAATCGTGCTATAAACATGGGGAAGGGGGTGCAGATTTCATTTTGAGTCAGTGTTTTTATGTTTTGAATATATTCCCAGAAGTGGAATTGATCACATGGTAATTCTATTTTTACTTTTTGAGGGTATTCCATATTATTTTCCATAGCCACTGCACCAATTTACAATCTTACCAATAGCACACAAGGGTTCCCTTTACTCCTACATCCACGCAAATCTGAATATATGTATTTTTTAATGGTAATCAGCTACAGCTGGCTTTAAAAATGTGTTACCTAGTAAAGCTAAAATGCCTGGAGGGGATCTTAGTACTGAGCATTCTTATTTTATTCTTAAAAATTATAGGAAGGTGAAGCAACTTGCCTAAGGTGGCCATTTAAAGTTAGGAGTCAAAAAAATGTTAGGAGCCAATGAATCACCCCTTCCTTTCTCTCAATCCCAAGTGGCAGAAAGTAGCCACAAATGTTGGGAACAAGTCAGTGTATTAATGTTTGGTAAAACTGAAATAGAAAATGCAGGTGAGACTCCATGGCAGTGATCTGTAACTCTAACTCAAAGTGGACATCTAGGAGCTCTTTGGCAGATGGAGTTGGCTCTACAAAGCTGACTCCACCAGCATGTGCCTACAGTCTCACAGAGGAGACCAGGTCTGCCCAGCAAGCTCAGACGCTGCAGAGTGCAGGTCAAGAGAGAAAGATGGGCCCTCATGGATTCTGTGCAATGACCCTCCTCAGATAATGTCCCCTGGCTAGAGAATGTTTGTAGAGCAACAGATGTTTTTACCATGTCAGAAAATATCTGAAATGCTACTTGCTCTGTTTTTACCTAAGAGTATTAATTTGTTTAGCTCGCTTCTTCAAACTACTTAAGTCAGGGAAAATGACAAGCTAGAACATGCCTACATGATCATTAATGACAGATTATTACTATGATTATTATTATTTTGGCTATCGCTTTTCTTATTGTATTGTAGATACTTCCCCTAGCATCAAACAATTTAATGCAATACCTTGCAAAGGGAAGTCCTTGAAGGATTACACAAAATGCTGTCCCTGTGCTTATTCAAACTGATATGGACTTAGGCCTGCAAATCCTCTAGGAGATCCTTTATAGTTCCAAACTGTAAAACTGCTCCATAAAACTGTAAAGCCTAAAGAGAAAGAAAGAAAACAAGGCCACATAAAGACTAAGCACTATTTACCACATGGCAGCGAAGATAAAATTAAGTGAAAGACTGAGTTTCTGGGTATAGGTAGAAGTTTATTCTCTCAAGTTAAGAACTTCATAGTGAAATATAAGTAGGAAACTATAACTATCATTTTATTAAGTCACCTCTTTAACAAATCAGTTTGGTGTTATTATAGGAATAAATATGGGCAGCCTTTGCAGACACATGGTATTAATTTACTTCTTTATACTCCTATCATGTCACAAAAGGCTTTGAAGCATCTAAACCATTGTTTGTTTGCTTTTCAGGAATTTGGCACCCAACACAATTGCATTTAACAGTGTGGCTATGAACAAAAAAGCTCAGTGAATAATTCATACATGTAGTCTTTGTAATTTGTTAAATCCTCTTTGCATCTGGAAAACTCCAGGAACTAAAATAATTGAAAGAGTTGGGAGGGTTGACATTAAAAGGCACTGCATCCTGTCTCCATGAGGAACCAACAACTCTCAAGAGAAATACACACGTTAGTTTTATGACTTGGTGCACTTAGGTTCTTTCACTTCACCTCTTTCTCACTTGACTCTCTCTTTACTCCAAATAAAGTCTGGCTTTTAAATAGAGAATAAATGAACTCAATAAACCAAGCTTCCATCTCTGTAATCTTCTATCACAAATTAAAGATATTTCACACAGTTTTGACCATAAACCAGGTTTAAAGGGATTTTTTTTTCATGTAAATAGTAAAAATGGATTATGCAACTATATTTTTAGCTTGGTGAGCGGCTACCTTACATTTCTTTCCATTTCTATTAATGGAAAGTGTAACCTACACATGCTGTGAAAGAGATATTGTTTTGTCTGCTCTCTTTCACTGGACTTAAATTTCTGTGTTCTCTTGACTACAGAATGTAACACTCTACTCCTGAAACTGTGATGTCTTTTGTTGACAGAGACAACTTGGAACCTGTGTGTACGTGGGTTGGTTTCA
Organism: Nanger dama; assembly: GCA_917880005.1. NCBI lineage: Eukaryota > Metazoa > Chordata > Mammalia > Artiodactyla > Bovidae > Nanger > Nanger dama. The sequence continues at coordinate 101,918,724 of CAKJTW010000001.1, forward strand.
GTGGGTCATGTGTATTCTCATAAGTGTTTTATCACTATGACACTGCACTCATTTTAATCATTCCCCCATTCCAAAGATTTTGAAAAGCCTGCTCAGAACATAAGACTATCCTTTCAAAGCCCTTGCTGCTCTTTGGTTTATGAACTGAAATTGGTGGTTCATCTATTTCAGCAGTTATTAACACAGGATACAAGAACAGCATGTTGTCCTTTGGTTTATTAATCCCTGTAGGGATTTTAGAAAATATACGTGATGATTTCCAGGTGGGGCCCAGGTATCAGAATGTGTTTTAATTTCCCTCATCCCTTCCCAGGACAATGCTACTGAGCCTCCAGGATTCAGAATCACAGAGGTATTTATACCACTGCCTGGGCCATCTGAAGAGCTAACACTGCCTAATGGTGTAATAGACCTCATAGTCAGACTGTCTTGTTTCAAATCTGCTGACCACTTTTAACCAGTGTAACATTAAGCAAAGTACTTAGCCATTCTGATCCTCAGTTTCCTCATTTGCAAAATGTGGATGGTAATAGTAGAACATACATCATACATGTAAAACAACCAGAATAGTGTCTGGCACATAACAAGTAGTATAAAAGTATATTGATAAATATTTAATGCTCACTTCCAGTTTATTTTTTCATTTTAAAATTTCTCCCAAATGTTAAGGAGAGCCTTATTTATGTGTACATGTTTATGCATTTTAAGTGATTACCGAGCTGGTGTTCCTAAATAAAACACTAAGATTTTCTACTGTTTCATCATCCCCATAATCATCCAGCATGTGCTCAAGAAAGTCTAACTAAATGATTACACTATTTAATTAACATTGTATAATTTATACCCTCACTTTATTCTAAAAGGGTTTGTCCAGGCCCTTACAAAATACATATAGAACATAACAAGCTAAAGAACTAAGTAATAAAATCGAAGCAAAAGATAAACAAGGGTAGAAAGACAAATTAGCCTTTTAAATCTGGCTCCCAAGAAGGCACCCGATAAGGTCCTATATTCTTTTAGTTCAGGCCCATATTATTCACTCAAGGCTAGATTCAGAGCATTATTTTACACTATCTGTACAATAGCTTCCCTGGTAACACAAGAAATAGAAAGATGACTTTCACTATTGCTATGTTCATAAGCAGGAAAATTTAGGCTCTAAGAATGAGGCAAATTATTCCAGATGATTTTATGTTAGAAACACTTAAATACTGATATTCAGATACTATTTGTTTTACCCCAAGATGGCTTATTCCAAGTCATTTTAGTCAAAGTCATTTTAGTCCATCAAGTTAAAGCTATGGCTTTTCCAGTAGTTATGTATGGATGACAGAGTTGGATCATGAAGAAGGCTGAAGTCACTCAGTTGTGTCTGACTCTGCGACCCTGTGGACTGTGTCCATGCGATTTTCCAGGCAAGAGTACTAGAGTGGGTTGCCATTTCCTTCTCCAGGGGATCTTCCTGACCCAGGGAAGTGGGTCTCCTGCATTGTAGGCAGATGCTTTACTATCTGAGCCACCAGGGAAGTCTCAAAGAAGGCTGAGTATTGAAGAATTGATGCTTTTGAACTGTGGAGTTGGAGAAGACTCTTGAGAGCCCCTTGGACTGCAAGGAGATCAAATCAGTCAATCTTGAATATTGACTGGAAATCAGTCTTGCATATTCACTGGAAGGACTGAAGCTGAAGCTGAAGCTCCAATACTTTGGCCACCTGATGCGAAGAACTGACTCATTTGAAAAGACCCTGATGATGGGAAAGATTGAAGGCGGGAGGAAAAAGGGACAATAGAGGATGAGATGGTTGGATGGCATCCCTGACGCCGATGGACATGAGTTTGAGCAAGCTCCAGGAGCTGGTGATGGACAGGAAAGCCTGGTGTGCAGCAGTCCACGGGGTTGCAAAGAGTAGGACACTACTAAGCAAATGAACTGTCCTGACCTGAAAATGGCTTAAATTATATAACAATATTAGAAAAACATAAAGCTTTTCAAACACCTGCTAGACGATACTACCCCATACAAGACAACGGTTTACATTCAACTCTTTTAAAGAACTGAGCCTAAAATGCATGCCAGATATGGCATTTATTTCCATTTCTACGATCCACTTTTATCAAAGCATGCAACTGCTTGTGGTTAGCTCTTAACTCTATAAAAGGAGACTAATGAGAAGTTGAGAAGTTTGGCCTAGCAGTCACCCACAATCTCCTCTGGACATCCTTCCCCTGTGTTGTCAAACGGCTGTCACAAGTACACCCTACAGCCCGATCTGCAGGGCACTCATCCTGGAAAACTGCCTGCAGGCAGATAGCTTAGCGTGTATTTCCCTCAGCAGCCAGAAAATGTGCCATGTTCTTGTGGACTAACCCACTAAGGCAAGAGAAAGACAAAATAACTGTCAAGTCTAAATTTGTTAGAAAGCCATTTAGTGCTTCAGCACTTTTACTGTCAGGCTCGACTGGCAACATTTCATTCTCTGAGTCAGAAGAGGAAGGTTGGAGATGGTGCACATTAGTCACTGACCGTTAAACTCATGATTGTTTGGTTTGATGAATCTATTTAAACTTTTCAGGGATCTTAAAAGTTACAGTGCCTCCCAGCACATCCCAGTAGAATCTGTGTGTATTAGTGTATATGTTATTTCCCTCCCCATACAGCTAACACATCTTAATCTCACTGAAAATGATAGGTTGGCAAACAAAGCTAGAATCTGAGGTGAAAGTCTCCTGGTTACTCTAATTTTAGTTTTGATCTTAAATTTTAGTGTCTTACATTTCAGGCTGATAGTTTTTACTTCTATTCCTTATTTGTTGAGTATCATCATCAGGGTCTTTTCAAATGAGTCAGTTCTTTGCATCACATGGCCAGAGTATTGGAGCTTCAGCTTCAGCATCAGTCCTTCCAATGAATATGTCATAAAAGAATTCTGGGTTTTCTCAAATGCTGTCTGTGATTCTACTGAGATGATCATATCACTTTTGTCCTTTATTTAGCTAATATATTGTACTACTATGATTGGGCTTCCCTGGTGGCTCAGATGGTAAAGAATCCGCCTGCAATGTGGGAGACCTGGGTTTGATCCTTGGGTTGTGAAGATCCCCTGGAGTAGAGCATGGCAACCACCCCAGTATTCTTCCCTGGAGAATCCCATGGACAGAGGAGCCTGGCGGGCTACAGTCCATGGGGTCGCAAAGAGTCAGACACGACTGACCGACTAAGCACAGCACATTACTGTGGCTGGGGGATTCCCTGGTGGCTCAGATGGTACTGTATCTGCTTGCACTGCAGGAGACCCACTGATTTTCATATGTTGAGCCCACGTTTTATTTCTGGGTTAAATCCCATTTGGATATTATTATTTTTAAACCATTGACCTAGAGCAATATTTCTCCATTATAAGCTTCAGAATGATAATTCCATTGTATGCTAACAGTTGCTCCATGAAAAAGGAGTTGCATTAAGTAAATGTGAGAAATGCTGGGTTATAGTTACATAGTTTTCTTTATAGAAGACTATCTCAGAGAATATAATGTACTAACTGACTTTGCAAATCTCTAAGAGGGAGGTATTCACATTCATAGAGTGTTTATTATGCACCAGGTATTCTGCTAGGCACTGGAAATGTAGAAATGAGAAAAAGAGAAAAGAAATCTCTGCTCTGTGAAGTATACACTCTAGAAGAGAGGCAAATACATATAAAAAATCATGCAAATTATAAAATGTTAGAGTACTATATATTACATAAAAAAGAAAAATCAGGTAAGCTCCTTGACACCAGGCTTGAAAATAATTTTTTGGATTAGACACCAAAAGCAAAGGCAACAAAAGCAAACAATCAAATGGGACTACATTAAACTAAAAGGCTTCTGTACAGGAAGGAAACGATCAACAAAATGAAAAGGCAACCTACTGAATGACAGAAAATGTATGTCTGCAAATCATACATCTGATAAGGGGTTAAAATAAAAACTACATAACTCAATAACTAAAAAGCCAAACAGTCTGATTTAAAATGGGGGAGCATCTGAATAGACATTTTTCCATTAAGACATATAGATGCCCAATCGGTACATGAAAAGGTGTTCTGTACTATCAATCGTCAGGGAAATGCAAGCCAAAACCATAATGAGATATCACCTTATACCTATCAGAATGGCTATTACTTAAAAAGTCAAGAAATAACGCTTGTAGGTGCTTTTGCCCTAAGCATCTTTGCCACAAGCATTTTGCCACATTTTTGAGCATACTAATTGGCTATATGGTGATTTTTCTATAAAAATAAAATAAATGGTTGATAGTTTGGTTTGATGTACAAAAAGCATGACAGATGATGATGACTTTGCACCAAATGTTTTTTTTTTTGAAATACAGTAAATTAGAGGAGAAAGAGGCCAAATACACATTTCCCACAGAACATTGGAATGCCTCTCAATGAACATGTGACAATAATATTCCAAGAAAAACCAATAATGTGGAAGGTTTTCACAACACAGTACAAAGCTCCATTATAAATAGTCATCCTAGTATTTGGAAAATCTATCTAAATGAAGGAAGGCATTTTAGTGAAAAAGAAAAAGTATGATTCTGAACAAGGAGAAGGATCAACAAGCCAAAAAAAAAAAAAAAGATATAAAATACTACGAAAAAAGGCCTGGAAGACAAGTGTTTTGGTACAAGCCAAGAAATAATTTTTTTGAGAAGTATTGCCATGAGCCTACACATATTTTAAAGGTATTCAAATATTTTGTATTTTGCAATAATCTATTCCTTTCTGATGTTTCCTGTTTACATTCTTTTTAATGTCCTTTTATTTTTTGTTACTTACCATTTATGGCAAAACTGCTTTGTGGCTAAGAAGTTATGCAGCAAGAATGCTTGTGACAAAGATGAAGAAACCACCAGACATGAAAACAGCATGTGTTGGTGAGGACACAGAACAAAAAGAACCCTCATGGAATCCTGCTGGGAATGTAAGTTAGTGCAGCCACTATGCAAAACAGTATGGGGCGGGTAGGCCTTCCAATCTTAAAAACAGAAGTCCATATGATCTAGTAATTCCACTTCTAGGTATTTGCCTAAAGAAAAACAAAACTCCAAAAACCACTGATTCAAAAAAATACATGCCCCCTCATGCTCACTGCAGCATTATTTACAATAGCCAAGTCATGGAAACAACACTAACAGATAAATGAATACAGAAAATATGGTATTATTAACAAATACAATGAAATATTATTCAGTCATAAAAATGAAATCTTTCCATTTGCCACTGCCACTACATGGATGGACCTTGAGGGCATTACACTAAGTGAAATAAGTCTAACAGAGAAAGAGGAATACCATATGATTTTACATGTGGAATCTTAAAACAAGTTCATAGATCCAGAGAACAGATTTGTGTTTACCAGAGGTGGAGCTCAGAAAAATGTGTAAAGGGGTCAAAAGGCACAAGTACAGATTTTCAGTTACAAATAATAACTGAATGGATGTAATGTACAGCATGGTGACTATAACAAAAATCATGTATTGCATATTTGACAGTTGCTGTGACAGTGGATCGTAAAAGTACTCATCACAAGAAAAACATTTTTTTGGTAGCTATGTGTAGTAATGGACATTAACTTCTTATAGTGATCACTTTGCAGTATACACAAATAACAAATCACTATGTTGTGTACCTGAAACTAATATAATTGCATATGTCAATTACACCTCAATTAAGAAAGGAGAAAGTGAGAACTCATTTCAAGAGGCTTTGAAAATTCTGAGTAGGAGGATGGGCAACACATCAAAGTATTTATAGGACACTCAGGAAAGGCCTTGTTGAGAAGTGACATTAAAGAAAAACGTGAGAGAATAACTTGTTCAAAAAATAGCAATAAGGTCATTATGGCTGAAGCGGACTGATGGAGAAAGCGGTAGTAACATTCACTGCCTCTTACCTGGATCACTGCGGTAGATCCGGATGAATTTAACTACTTCAACTTCTGCTCTTCCCCCACCCCATGGGCTGAGAGTAGTCTCTCTGTGTGTATAGTATGGTATGGAGGTATAGGAGGGGATGGGTAGGCAAAAATAAAAGCACTGAAATTAGTTAAGAGTCTATTTCAGTAATCAAGATGAAGGAAGATGGGGATTCAATCCATAAGTGAAGATGAGGAGAAGTGTTCAAATTCTGGGTGTTTTGAACATTGAGTCAACAGGATCTCTTGGATAAGAGAAGAGAGAAGTTTGGATAAGAGGTATGAGAGAAAGATGTTAAAAATGACTCTAAATTTTGGTCTTGTGAAACTCTTAGGATACAGTTGCATCAACAGAGAACGGACAGTATGTGGGTGGAGCAAGTTTCTGAAAGAGTCAAGATTTCAGTTTTGGAACAAACTAAGTATAGGAATTAACACATGGTCTCTGTTGCTGACTTGATGAGATACATCTTTTACTTAATACCAGTACAGACACCAATCTGCCAAAACTTTACATTGTGGATAGCTAAAGACATTAAGAAAAAGCCAGAATTAAACAGATGCTATTTATACTAGCTATTATTTAATTTGTACTTTCTCTTCCATTTTCCAAAAATCTGACTGGTTTTTAGAACTTGCCCCCCCGCCCTGCCTTTTTTTTTTGTGGATTAAGGACCTTGCTCAAAGTATTTTTTGAACCTGTTTTACCAACCAACCCAACCCACAACATCACAACCAAGAAAACAACAAAATTTTCTATTTGTCTTCTTATGGAATGAGTAATCATTCTTCAGTCTTCTGCTTTTAAGATTCACACCCAGGGCTGACACATAACTGTGAATTAAATAGACTGCTTTCCCCCAGCAGTTGAAGAGGTGATGGAGGCACCTGGGAGGGCACTAGAGACTGAGGATAGGAAACTGCAGTCCTCAGAGATTAGTCTATACACAGGAGTGTGGCTGTGGCCTGTCATCCTGAGCGTACCCTGGACTCTTTTCCCGCTTCCTTTGAAGTGAGGTGTGGCCATGTAACTGAGTTCCAGCCAGTGGAATATGACTATAAGTGACCTGTTCTATTTCCAGGTCTTGTCTAGGAAACCTTTCCACTTGATGATATTTATCCCCTTCCCTTTTGATTGGCTGAGGCCTAGTCTGCCATACTGGAAATAACATGCTGAAAATAACAGATCCTAAACTGGAGAGATGGCTGGATGGCATCACCGACTCAATGGACATGAGTTTGAGTGAACTCCAGGGGTTGGTGATGGACAGGGAGGCCTGGTGTGCTGCGATTCATGGTGTCGCAAAGAGTCAGACACAACTGAGGGACTGGACTGAACTGAACTGAAACTGGAGAAGCCTGGGTCTCTGAATTCTGCTCAGATCATCCATGAACTAAGAACTTCCATTTCTGAAATTGAGTGGGAAATAAATGTTTACTGTAGTTGAGCTATTGCACATTTGTGTGTTTATTTGTTATAGCAGCTAATGGCCTCAAATCTAATCCTAAGAGAAAAACAAGGGTTCAAAACACACTTACTGCCCATTTTCCTATTTAACTCTCCTGTTTGTAGCCAGTTATTTCCTTCAAATCTCCTATAAGTTTATAGTTGAGGAGTGGAATTACAATTACATATCTTTAAATGCAGGGCTTAAATTAAACTCATGGAACATTCCATATTCTATAACACTGACTTAGGCAAGAATTCAAAGATGTAAACCTTTGAGGCTTGAGAAACTGGCAGCATTACTGAGATGTTCAGTTTTCCCAATTTGATTTGCACTGCCAACTAAATCTGTTTACTGAGTGCATGGTGGTATTTAGAGATCTAATTCAATGCTCTATTTGAAAATTTCTGATCATGCTTTTGAATCATAGCCTTTCTCAAATATTATATCCTTACTAGTGCAGTATATATTTTTAAAAGTTTCCTTAGAATTTTTTTTCCATTTTTAATATATCCATTCCTTGTCTCTAGAGGCATACAGTGTAAAGCCTATATTTTCCAAATTTCATATACACATGTCCTTCAGAGAAAAATAAAGTTGTTTCCAACATAGGGGACATCTTTTGCAATGACTCCATGTTAAATATTTATTCTTTAAAGTAAAGTACAAAGTTACAAAATGGTGTGGACTTTCTAACCTTGGACTGAGAGGAAAAATATAAGTAAATTAACATTCTATAAGGAAATAAAAATACTTGAAGTTTTTTGTGTACAAATACCAAGGATAAAAATCTTCCAGTATTTAAACTCTGGCTTAATACCTGGTATACTATGATAATATATGAGCAGTGACAGGCTCCCCTTCCTCAAATATCTCCTCTAAGTATATGATACAGAGTCTCTATGTCCTGCAACATTATGAATAGTAGTAGTAATAAGAAAAAAATTTATAATAAAAATAAAATTTTATTGAACACTATCATGTGTCAGGGATTATGTAAAGCACTTTTAAAAATGAATCTTTTAAGGTAGTTCTCACAATGACTCTATGAAGAGGCAGATATTATTTTCTACTTTTCCAGTGAGGCAGTTGAAGCACAGATAAATTTAACGACTTGTTCAAGGTTATATTTAGTATGTTGAGAGTGCAAGGAACTGAACAATTTGGCAGTCTGGCTCCATAACCCATACTCAATATTCCTGGAAAAGCTAACATATTAAGCCCCTTTCATTAAGTGCAAACTGATTCACCATTTTTACTAATGATAGCATATATTAGGTGTTAAAATAATAATGGAAGAAATTAAAAGAAGAAATTATTAGTACTCATTTTTATATTAATATATATATATACTTATGGTTATTATATAAGTATAGCTAAACTTACAGTACTTTTTATGAGAAATGGAGTACTTACACAAATACATTAATGCTATATACTATATATAAAACTAAGTCATGGTTTAAATATTATAAAGTTTTCAATTTATTATTACCTAAAAATATAGCCAAAACCTTAAATGTTGGTGTATATATATAATACACACATATAAACTATACTCTATGCTAATACATTATACTAAAGAAACCATGACTCATATAAATAATAATCAGTGTAAATACAATTAAATAAAATATAAAAACCATTATTTTGTCCTAATCTGGGGAAAGCTCAGAATTATTTATGTGAAACATATGAAATACATTAGATAAAAATACATTTTAAAAATACATCTTTAAAAATGAACTTTTGGGGGCCTTAAGTGATTTAATGTTCTTAAATATCTTCAAAGTGGTAAATATATTAATATTTACAGTAATATTAAACTATAATGTCAAAGATACATATTTAATTTCTAGGACAGAAAGCTTCTTGAAGGCAAATCATTTTAAAAATCTCCAGCACTAGTCCAGTGTCTGGTAGAGTTCAAATAAAGGAAAACTAACAATTAAAGAGTTATATTAGTCAGAGTTCTCCAGAAAAACAAGACCAACAGGATACATACAGACATATAAGAGATTTACTGTAGGAATCAGTTCGTGGAGTTATGGAGAGACAGGAAAGCTGGTTGTATAATTGAGCTGAAAGGTCTGAGAACCAGGGGAGCTGATGGTGTTAAGTCCCAGAGTCATAAGGTCTAAGAACCAGGAGCTCTGACCTCCAAGGGTAGGAGAAATGGATGTCCCAGCTCCAGAAAAGAGAGAAATGCCTTACCTTTAGCTTTTTGTTTCATTCTGGCCCTCAACTGATTGGAAGATTCCTATCTGCACTGGTGAGGGTGGATCTCTCCTTAGTCTACTAATTCAAATGGTAACCTCTTCTGGAAATACCCACACCACCAAATAAGTTTTGCCTGGCATTCCCTTAGCCCAGTCAAGTTGACACATAAAATTAACCATCACAAGAATGTTTCCAAGTGAAGGTCCATTTAGACCTACTTCACATCAATGAATAATAAAAGTAATTCATCATCTAATAAATTTATTATGTATATTAATTCATTGTATCCCTATAAAAGTGAAACTTTTGATCTATAATATTTTTTACATTGTTAATCTGATTATCAGCCATTTTCTCTAGAGCTCATAAAGTCAGTGATAGGTTAGTTCAATTCAAGTAAAAAAGCATGGTTCCTAAATTGGTAATTTTGGAATTAACAAAATGATATTGTATAGCTGAGCATGATAACTAGAAAGGCATATTCGAGATCTGTGCTGACTAATGCAGTGGCTATTTGCTACATGTGGCTATTTAAATTTAAAATAAATTAGCTGCACCAGTGGTAACTGCATCTAACTGTACAGATATTTCCATCATCACAGTACAGACATTTCCATCATCACAGAAGGTTCTACCAGACATTGCTATTCTAGAGAAAGAATGTATAGTCTGAGTCAATTATTGTGTTGTTGTTCAGTTGCTAAGTTGTGTCCAACTCTTATCTTCTCAGTGTTCATCTAATGATTTAACTGGCATGAATCTGAAGTCTTGCCTCCCTCTTGCTCTAGCTCTGGAGAAGGCACTAACCATGGGAAAAGTTTACCTAACAGAAGCAAGAAGGAAATGAAAGGAAAGAAGCAGGATAACATAAATTTTGCCATCAGCTTTTCTGAGATCAAGAAATTTGTATATAATATGCTATAGTTATTTAGTCTTACAGCTTTTGTGAGCAAAAATGTCCTTGAAGGAGATATAATAGAACTATGGAGTATTATGTGGCCTGTCAGTTGGGTGAACAACCTAAAATCAAATAGTACAAACAGAAAAAGGCATTAGAAACAACAGATATGAAAGGACACAGGTAAACTCCAAACCATTTAGTAGCAATGTCATCCAACTGCTGCAGAGGATGGAATTTTCCTTTGATGCTTCCACACTTAGAGGGTGGGGATTCCTGCTGTTTTCTTCCTTTCCGCAATCAGCCTTTGAGGGGTCTCTTGATGTCTAGGTTTCCCAGTACAACTACCAGCTCTTCTCTAGGTACTACCCTTGTACTTTGAACTTTTCAACCTAGGATTCCTTTCTCAAACTGAGTCTAACAAAATGACTAATTACATCCAAGGCAATGACACAATATCAGCTGTTTAAATGTTCCAGAAAAGTTCCTATTTCCATTACAAACAAATTCATTCCTAACCTCTCGCTGACCTAGTTATGGTAGGTTCACTGTAATTAGATCTCTTAACTGTTACCATCTTTTCTTTTTCAAGCTGCATTTTAACCTGTCTCTTTTTCAAACAAAATGTAATAAATATTAGATTTAAAATATTCACAAAGACAAGCAAAAAGAAAAAGGTGTTTGCACATGAGTGGGGACATAATTCACTGCAGTGTTTAATCTTTATCTTTTTAAAACAAACTCTAGCTTTGGGAGGAATACTGCAGGAAATAGAAAAAGGAAACAATGTCTCATATGCTTCTAAATGCAGCTGAGATATTTTAAATAAAATATTTAGCCATTTAACCAAAACTTTCACTTTTCATCACCAGTTCTGACAATATGAATTGTCCATATATTGCATTGTGCAACATGCATCAATTTCACTTTGAGTATAATTAATGGAGAATATATGCAAGAGTATTTTGGCAAGTCTTATTTTGGTGCCTTATTTTTAACCAAGAAAAAATAATTAAAAATTATAACTTTTACGTTACCTTCTTAGGCTGCTGTTTAGTCACTTGTTGGTCATGCACCTGGCATAAGACATGTGAAGCCACACTGAGCATACCTCAAAGAATCTTGAGCCTCCTGGAATTAATTTCTGATACATATTTTCTTTACTAGAAGGAGATATTCAATATTTTCTAGTGGTACTGTAGTGGTGAGCTTGGGAGGATGATAATTTTTCCAGAAAGTCAGTTGATTCAGAGCTACTACATATTTCAATATTTTTACTAACATGGAGGAATAGATGAGATAATAAAATGACTGGGTAGTGTGTAGCAGAAGTCCACATTTGAACTGTGCTTATTGCCAGAGTTTAGATCTTTGCTGGAACATGTCTATAGGTTGTTTGAAGTCTCTTTGAATGAAGAAATTAGAAATCTCCTTGGAAAGATCTTTTAAAAAGAGAGAAATGTAGGTATGACAAAATTATCCCTATAACAAAATATTCACTAGTGGAGTTTCAGTTGTGAATACAACCATGCTGGTTTGGCTCCAATTTAATTCCTAGGGAGGAATGGGGCACATGTTCTCTGCACCTCCAGTTACCATTTTTTAAAAATAATAAAAGTCTTCTCAAGGTTATTGCTCCCTCACTTAAGGTCCAAAGAGTCAGTGTTATACACTGTCAAAGGTGCAGACTGACACATGCAGATCATCTTCCAGGTCCTTCTTTTTCATACTAGATGACAATCTTCAATCAAGTCAGACAACATTCAAAGCCCTTAATCTGTTATGGAGATCATGACAAGCATAGTCTCTTCCATGAGAACAGTTATGGTCTCTCAGAGAAGACAGATCTCAAAAACAAGTTCAACTGTAATTATATAATAACAAGAAGGTGAGAACACATGAGAGGGCATCTAATTTAACAGGGGACTGATAAGGAAATCCTCTTAGAGTGAGATTTAAGTCCATAGCTACAAAATGAGTCCAGTTAATCAGGTCAGTGGAATATGGAGAAAACATTACAAAGAAGAGCACATGCAAAGACCGGTAGCAAGAATGAATCTGCTGGGGTTGAAGAACAGAAAGAAGCTAGCGTCGCTGCTGTAAACAGATTGAAGAGGAGGACACAGGGAGATGAGGCTGCAGAGGTAGGCAAGGACAAAATAACAGAGGGCTCTGTCAGTCATAAAAAGGGTTTTCATTCAATTCTAAGAGTAACGGGAAGTCATAAGAGGGTTTTGAGTAGGAAGTGACATGATTAGGTTTGCTTTATTATAAGTCCACTTTGACTGTTGCTGAATGGATCACAAGGTAGCCAGAATGGACATGCGGAGCTTACTGTGATAAACGATCCAGGAGACATTCGTGACTCCAGGTTAGAGTGGTAGCTCTCAAACTGTTGTCCATGGAGCCCCAGGAGGCTCAGAGATGCTCTTTTGAGGCCTGCAAGGTAAAAATCATTTTCATAACAAAACTAAGATGTTATTGACCCTTTAAATTGGCTTGATATTTGTGATGATGGTACAAAAGCAATAGTGGGTAAACTTTTGGAAATTTAGCTCTAATTAAGACTTAGAATCACTGAATTCTTTATATTAACATATTCTCATTGGAAACTGCAAATTTTATTTAAGAATTTCCTTGATGAAGCAGAAACATTACTGATTTTATTAAATCTCATCCTCAGGGACACATATTTTTAATATTGTGTGACAAAATGGTGAAACATTGCAAAAGGAGCTGAAAGTTCCTGCCAGCTTCCCATAGCAGATGCTGTTTTTCTCTTTGTGGGAGCAGAGGTCAGTTGCTCAGTTTACCAGAGGGCATGTGAGATTAGATGCTCTAAAAGAAAAGATATAAAGACAATGCAGGCATATATAAATATATCTATGGACATTTATGAGTCACTCTGCAAAGCTATTTAAGCTCAGTTTTGCCTGTTATATAGTCACAGATAGGCTCTCAGGGTGACCCCAGAAGGTCTTTGTTGAGTGTTAACAATGATGTACTAAAGTGAGGTCGTCACAGATCAGGAAAATGGAAAGTTTTGTCTTTTCCCAACTCCACATTCAATGATGTCAGGTTGGTAGACTGAAATCAGACATGATGGTGTTCCTTATGTGCATGCTAAGTTGCTTCAGTTGTGTCCGACTCTTTGTGACCCCATGGACTATAGTCTGCTAGGCTCCTCTGTCCGTGGATTATCCAGGGAAGAATACTGGAGTGCGTTACCTTCTCCAGGAGATCCCTTCCCCAGGTGATCTTCTCAACCCAAGGATCAGACCCATGTCTCTTACGTCTCCTGCACTGTCTGTCAGGTTCTTTACTACTGGGAAGCCAGGTGTTATTTACCACCACTTAATTAACAAACAAATGAGGCCTCTTTTTCTTTTTTTTTTTTAAACCCTGGAGAGCCAGTTGTTAAACATTTACCAGCATACCTCTGGTCCAGCCAGGTCTCTAAATTCTTTCTCCCTCTCATGTTCCCAAGACAAATAAATCATCAGTTCTCTCCAGCAATCCCCATTCATTTAATAATCTTTGTTTTAAAAGAGAATTGGAGATAACAGTTGGCATTGTTAAATGGAAACATTTGGCATATGTGTTCAACAAATATTTGTTGAATGCTGATAACTGAATAAAATGTGGGTCAAAAAGACTAAGAATATATATCTTAATTGTTATTGATGTAATATATTGTCTTCCATAGCACATATTTTGAATATAGCACTTATATCATATTAGAGTTATTTGTTTAAATACAAATGCCAAAAATCTAGCTATTGAGACAAGTGATAAAGTCCCTGTGTTCTTTATTTCAAATTTACCTTTGTGAAAATATATTTAGAGAAGACACTAAAATCTTAATTTCTTTTCTTAATGATATATGACTTGTATAGTCCTAGTGTTAACATCCATTTAGTGAAAAAAAGGGACTTGGACCTTTGAGAAAGCCTCTGTTTGTCATGCTTTATGATGCTCTGCAAAGCCAGCCTTCTCTAGTCAAGAGCCGAAACAAACAAAAAATGAGCTCACTAATAATCAATTCCCAGTCATTCTAGGATTAATAGGATAGTTTGTGGCATAGTTTGTCATCTCCATCTTTGCATTTCTTTATTCTCTTTTTGGCTTCCTGCCACTGAGTTTTCGCATTATTCATTAGAATCCATACCAGCGCATGATTGGGGAAATAAAGGGCTCTGAAATGCAAATTTTTCTTTTTACTGTTTGTCAGCAGTGCTTCAGAAAGTGTTACTGCAGGAGGAGGCAGTCAAAACAATTAAATGAAACTGGTTTGTATTTATAGACTTCAAATACTTTACTTAACATAAAGATGCATCCGCTTAACTTTATACATTAGAGATTGGCTGGAAACACTAAAGCTATTAGTAAGTTGTTCAAACTCATTCTTACAAGGTATCAAAAATCTTAAAAATTAGATATGACCCTTCTTCCTCCAAAAACGCCTTCATGTCTCAATTTTAAAAAGTATTTCCACAGCAGGTACTTTGTCATGATGAGTGCATTTGAGCATGTTCCCTGGAAGATAAACAAAATGTTGGGCTTCAGTTATAGCAGAGCTCTCCAAAAGAAATAAAGTGACTAGTTAATCCTCAGAGTACTGGAATTTGCTGGACTGTTAGCAAATGAATATTTAGGAAACTGCCATGTGTCTCTGTGTGTAAATGCTCATATCTTGACACTCTGGTTTGAGGAAAGAGCAGAAGGAAGACAGATAACACCTCAATACAGAAGGTGTTAAGGATTGTAGAGAAATAGCTTCTATTCATGAATGGGTGTGGGTGTATATGTGGGCGCTGTGGCAGGTGTAGGTGAAGCAAAGAGGGGGATGGATAACAATTGATTAACATCACTGTCGCTGCTGACACTTGGGACTACGCAGCCAAAGTTCTAAGGGGCTTTTCCTGGTTATCTTCACGGCTGCCATGATGAAGACCTCTGGCCTGGGTGAGGTTTCTCGCAGTGTGACTGTGAAGAGGTCTTTTTAAACTGACGATGATGCCATTTCTCTAGTTTGAAGATAAGCTAAGCTTTATTATAGCTCAGTTGTTCTTTTGCTTCTCCTCTGAGTGTGTGTTTTTCAGCAAGGTCTCTCAGGATACTGGAAAATACCTAGTCACATACAAATAAACACACAGTTACCATTAAATTTCCCATGCAGCATCTAAGAGTGTAAAAACATATTGTTCTGGGTACAGAAGAGAAATCTATCTTCCCCAGTCCTCTCATAAATCCAGCCTTGATGATCAGACTTGAACTGAATCAACATCACTGTGTCCCCCAATCTCTTCCTTCTATAGCAGCCACTCCAGGGCTACACTGGGACTAGGGAGAAAAAACAAAACAAAACAAAACAAACCTCTTCTCTGCTTGCTCTAGTTTTGAGGGCATAGAGAAACAGGTGAAAGAAGCAAACCAAGACATCACTGACACCGTTATCAAGAGACTTATAATTACTGTATGATTCCCAGGAAAATTGTTCCCTGACCTGGTCAGGTCAGCTTTGGGGATGATGTGTGATTTCTCTCCTTGAACCAATAAATAGTGAAGATCAACCTTCTACTGTAAAGTAGGGATCAGGAGAAGAGGAGAAGAAATGAGTTTTCTACACTGGTATTAGTTACAGACATTTTAATTTTACTTTTTAATTTATATTCTTGTCTCTGAATAAAATGCTATTTCAAATATTTAATTCAAAGCACACATTGATGACAAAATGCAATAAAGTACAGCTTTTGACTTTTTATTTAGGCTCCTAGATATTATTTTTTATTCCTGAAATTTCCCTTGAGTCCTTGGCATAATTCTATTCCTTTGCCTGCTCTTTAGTTTCTTTTCTTACCAACAGTTTACAGTTTGATTTCATGAATCAAATTCACATTGAGTCAGTGGAGGTATGCATTTTGGAAACTTATCTTTGCGCGGCTGTCTTACTTTTCCTTCATTAACCAGCATCCTCTAATAGACTTCCTTCCCTTAACCTCATGAGACACAAAAATATCTCAGAACATTTTCCAGAACAATGTTTGTATTAGAGATCAAAACTAACATTAGGCAGAAACATCCTCTGTGAAAACAAAAAGGGGAACAATTAAGTACAGTTTTCAGTCAAAAAGACTCTCTCTATATATAATTAAAATAAAAATTCAGAATCTTGCAAACAGCTTTGCTGGAATTATATAATCACAAAGGTAAAAAGGAAAACAAAAAAAAATCATATTTAATTGCAGTATTGGTTTTTACTTCCTAAAAGGGTTAGGATAAGGCTATTAATATTAAAGGACTCATTTCAAATTTCAACAAATTAGACATAATTCATGCTCAATTAACAAATAATTTTTGGTGTCTGTCATGTCAAAGTGCTAAGCCTAAAGCTTTTATGAAATACTTTTCTTATTGATCAGGATGAAGGATTTAAGCTTCAACCTCTTTAAAATGACCTAAAAGTAATCTTATTTGGAATTTCATAGATATTTAATAATCATTCTCATTTCTATAATAACTTATAAGTGTTAATTACAGAAACTGATTGCTAAATACTTGGTTTAATATTCCAAATCAATAAGAAATCAGCAGCTGCATCACTATTCCTACTGTTTCATAACCACACATTTAAGACTAACAAGACTAGAACACACACCTTTAAGAAAGGCCCACCCTCTGTACCTGAATACCAGCTGACCCATGAGGGCATATAGTTCACACTCTAGCTCCACACCCAGTAATCCCAGGACTTTCCATTCCAGTTGGATCTGTTTGTTGCTCCCTTGGATCAGCCTCTCATTACCAGCTAGACTATGGTTCTATTATACATATTTGGTTTCCCCAACTATAACTCCTTTGTAATTCTTAAGAACAACCATCTATTTTCTTCCTGGATTTTGGCTCCTTCTTTGTTAAATTCCTAACCTAGCTTTAACATGTCAGGCTCTAGTCCCTAAGTTTTGCTATGTCTGGTCAGTACCCTTATTAAACCCATTTAAGTTATAATGTATTAGTAGTTATATATTCAAAAGAGTAAATTTAATAGGATTGACAGTAGTCATGGTATATGCATTTTTATATTTAAATGAAAAACCATTTTTCTGAACTATTTGTTCAAAGCCTGTATTTATTTCTCCTGGTTAAATGCTCTATTTCCTTGTCAGTAAAATACTAATAAAAGAGGTTTGAGATATAAGTTTAGGTTTAGGTTTTTTTCTACATTTTGACCACCCCCCCTCAAATTTTTCTGTAACTATTTGCAATTAAATGATAGATGATAATATATGTAAAGGCACTTCAGAGTGTCCTACAGGTGCTTATGATTATATTATCATTACATACACCTAACAGTCTCAGATAAGCCATATCTCAGCTTATCACTAAATCTAATTGAGTCAGATTTCTGTAGAAGGTAGCTTTTTCAATGCATGAAGTTTCATTTATGCATATATCATTTAGGAAAGAATTCTATAAGTGCTCTATAATGAATAGCATCAAAATGAGTTATAAGAATGAATGTCACTTTCAAATATGCTTACCTTGCTTTTCAGTTTTGCTAATGTGATAAAACCTGATTAAATACTGAAGATGTGGATGAGGATTTTTGTATTTTCACAATTCCCTTCACCATTCCTCATATAAAAACAATTTCTTTTCAAAAATATTATATCTTGGTGAGAACACAGGTCAGTCAATTAAAGCAGTCCTATGACAATTATCTTGAAGAATAGTATGTAATTTACTTAGCAAAAGGGATCTGAATTTTTCTACATTTAAAAAACTTAGGTAAGTGTGAGTTTGGGTGAGATTCATACTATTCCACAGAGAGAAATTTGTATGCTTTTCAATATATGGGTCAACTGAATTCACTAAACATTTCGAAAATTATACAACTTCCTGTCTTGCTTAAGATGTAAGGATCCTGTCACTGTCTACAGAATTTGGTTTATAACTCAAGTGGGAATGTATTCAATAAACTTATTTTTTGTTCTAAATAGTATATTCTTGAAAAAATAGCTCTCACTGGAAGAAAACTGTTCGTAACTATGTAGTTTTTAAACATAAGTGAACAAACATACGGAAATCAAAGTCACATCAGAGAAGCATGACCCAAAATAATTTGCTAGAGGGAAGTTCATGTATACTCAGAACTCATGGAACTCTAGCTCAGGCTGAAGACTTTGTAAATAAATCTTGTACAGCATAGTGGACTGGAGGTTAGAGGCTATTTAGTATAAATAAGCAAAAACAGAGCTTGTATTTGACATACCCTATTACAGAAGACTTTCCCCCAAGGTTTTGAAGTATTGGAATTCATAATAGAAAGCCAAATATGTCCTTGGGAGTCTAATGGATGTCATCAATTATTTGACATTTTTAAACGTGTATACTGTGACCATGAGCTATGAATTATTTGAAAAATTCTTATGATGTTAATTCTTGGGATTTTGTGCAATTTTAATTTCCAAATTTGGGATATCATGGAGCTTTATTAAGGGAAAAGATAACTGCCTACTCTATGCCAAACAGAGTATAAGGTTTTTCATTTATAACTCTCAGTTTCTTGTAATAGCCAACAAGGTAGGCATTCTACCCACAGCTTACAGATGAATACTCTGAGATTCAAGCTGTAAGAACCAACTTTGTGGGGAGTTCTCAAACTTTAGTTATTCATTTATTTATTTATCTTAAGCAAATAAACTCATGCTTCATTCATTGAGAGAGATATGTGTACCTATGACAGATTGAAAAGAAAACGCTGTGATTCCCAAACCTGTGGAAATTCCAGGAGTGACTGAGTATGTGATGGGTCATGGATCCAAGAGATCTCTTTCAAGAATGGAATGATGAAGCAGGAGTTTAGCATCTGTAAAAGAAAATCCAGGAAAGAGTAGAACACAGACTTACTCATTTGGAAGAAGATACTGTGTATGTGTATATATATATACTTACATTTTGAATCTTAAGATGCTAAGAAACACCATTTTCCTTCTGTATTCTGTATTCTTTATCCATCTCCTTTGCCCAGTAGTTACTCAACACTTACAAGCCAACCCATCACCAGCTACCATATACATATACATACAGGTTCAGAAGACATAAAATAGTTCTAGGAACAAGAGGAAATACTACAAGTTTCTCATTCTCCAATGTCTGGATTGCTGTGGAGGACAACCAGGGAGCCAGGGCAGGGGTTAAATTCAACTTAGTTCAATTAAGTTATAAAGTATAATCTTTCTCAGAAGACCATCTGTTATGCCCCTCTGTTTGTTCCTGTCTCCTTTCTTCAGAGTTAACTTGAAAAATATGACCCCTCACTTTCACTTTTGGAAACCTGTCCCCTCTAACCCCTGCCCATTTGAGACAAAGATGAGTAGTGCTTATATTAAATCTCTTATTTCTGTTTAAGACTTGACTTATTTGAAGCTCTGACTCTTTTCTTTTGACTCCCTAGCCCAGGAAATGCTTTAGCAACCTATGACCCAGCAGAAAAAGGATGACAGAGCTGGGGCTGGGGAAGTGTAATCTGTAGACAGAGTGATTTCTATAAGCTTGGACGTGGCCTAGTATGAGTCATACCAGTGTCCATCAGGTTCAGTATTTTATTACCAATAGAAAATCTCAAGAGTATGTCATCAAATTTAAAATTTAGGTACATTCCAGCTTCTTTTAGTAACATACAATCATAGAGGTTTAGGGCTAAAAATGACTTTTGTTTTTCCATTCAGTCTAAAGTCCTCAACTACATTAAAAAGCAAAAATAATAACTCTGACACATGCCAAGTAACGTATGAGGCTTTTTACATACATATTCTCTATCCATATACTTTACATTGTCTCAACATATTATAATCATCAGGGTAGAAATCACTATCCTCGATATAAGAATCTGACATTCGAAGGATTTAGGGAGATATTAAGATTTTTAATAGGGAGGGAAGCAGACATTTAAATAAATTGCTCCACTTGCACCACAGAAAAAAAATTCAGGCTACAGAAGTAAACCTGAGGAACATCAGCTGGGGTGTATTGCATTAGTCTGAAGTCAAGTTTGGATTAGAGATGGTGGGATGGAGAAAAAGAGACAACAGAATCAATAGAAATTCAGAGTATAGAACTGATGAGACTTGACGGCAGATTTGTCATGGGAGGTGAGAGAAAGGAGAAGGAAGAGCCAGATTTGGTGCCTTGTTTTCAGCTTGAGCAACTGGTTGGATGTTGGAGACACCAGGAAAGATGAAAGGCCCTGACAAGAAGATTTGGGAAGTGCAGGTAAAGCAGGGAGTAGAGAAGAGATGCAGGAGGCCAGAAGATCAGGAACTGACGGCATGATTCAGGGAACATTTTGTTCTGTATTTTTTTAATAAGTTTTTCCATTTCTATAATTTATTATTTCTTAATTGTAGTTGATGTACAGTGTTTTGGGTATACAGCAAAGTGATTCAAATATACATATAGACTTTTTTTCAGATTCTGTTTCATTATAGGTTATTACAAGATATTGAATATAGTTCCCTGAGCCATACAGTAGGCATTTGTTTGTTTATCTCTTTTATATATAGTAGTATCTGTTTATCCCAAATCCTAATTTATCCATGTCTGGCTTTCCCTTTTGGTAATCATAAGTTTGTTTCCTATGTCTGTGAGTCTACTTCTGTTTTGTAAATAAGGTCATTTGTATTATTTTTTAAAAAACTTTTTCAAACAGCTTTTAAGACTGGAGATCTGAGAATACATTTTCTACCCAATGTCTTCTCAGTCTTTTCCCATCCCCTTATCTGTAGGTCAATCCCAAAGGCACTTGGCCCTTTGGGTTTAAAATGCAGATGTTAACTGCATTTTCTGGGTAACCGCAGAGATTTATCAACTGACATGATCTAATACCTTGTGACCTCCTTGGACTTAGCTAGATTTTAGGTAACCTGAGAGAAAGGATACTGTTGTAGAAGAATTATTGGTGTAACGGGGATCTCATCTCAATCTAAACTGGGATTTGGAATTTTGGTATGTGTCTGATGAAAAGTTGCAGCTGAAAGTTCAAAGAGGCTGTTTTCGGTGCAGTACTTTACATAGAAGGAAAATATTTTCAGAGAGGAGGGTGTCTGAGGAGAGAAATGGAGAAGGATGTGAGTGGACAGAAGGCTGTTTCTTCTGTTAAAGGGTCGCACAGAGTTAGTCGGAACCCTGATGGAGACATGGGCTGCAAATGGGCCTGTTCCCATGGGCACTGAGGCACCTACGATGTGGCTTAGAGGCCATGTGATGAAGCAGGAGGGAGCTGAAAGAATAACATTAGTTTCTCTCAGCAATAAATATTCTGCTCTATTCTCTTTCTTGCATGGGTTCTAAGAAGTCAGCTGTGATTCTTATCTTTATTTCTCTATAAATAAGGTGCACCCCCTGACTTTTTCAGGATTTTTTCTTCATCTATGGTTTTTCATAACTTGCAAATGTATAACATTTTTGTTTTTGGTATTTATCCTGCTTATTCTCTAAGCTTCCTAAATCTATCTTGGCACGTTACATTAACTTGGGCAAATGTCTAGTCGTTATTATTCCAAATATGTCCTCTGTTCCTTTCTTTCTTCTCCTTCCCATAGTGCATATAGTACACTTTTTGTAGTTGTCCTAAGTCCTTGAATACTCTGTTCTGTTTTGTTCAGTCTTCCTTTTCTTGGTTTTGTTTTTCTGAGGATTGCTCATCTGTTCTTGCACGCTGTCTACTTTATGCATTACAGCCCTTAGCACATTACTCATCAGTGTTTTACATTCCTGGTCTGATAATTCCAATATCCCTGCCATATTTGGTTTTGATACTTGTCCTAGCTCTTCAAACTGTGGGGTTTTTTTTTGCCACTTGCTATCCTGTGTAATTTTTCTTGATATCTGAACATGACTTAGTTGTAAAAGAAACTGCTGTAAATAGTTCTTTATTAATATAGTGGTGAGCTTTCAGGGGAGGGGACGAGTTCCCTGGTTCTGTGATTAGGTATCAGTCTTTTAGGAGATGGTGCCTCTGCACTGTGAAGGAGCATCCTTTCCCCACATCTAGGCATAACACAGCCTTGTTCTGGGATAACAAAAACCGTTTGGGATTAAGGGGTTTTACTTTGTGAGTAAAAGAACAGGAATCAGCACAGTGAGTAGGGAGCCAGTGTTAAGTACCCCTCTCAAGTGGCTCTCCTAGCCAGGACTGAGGCAGGCGATGACAGGCAGAAAAATCTCGGAGGAGTGCTCTCTTGTGGTACGCTTTGGGGACTATGGAGACGGGTGGATGAAGCCCTCAAGTGCATACGAAGGGCAATGAGTTGTTACTGTGGCTCTGTTTGTAAGCACAGAGTGGTGAGACCTGGGGGAAATGTGGACTACACGAGAAAAGTAGTTTCCAAGCTGAGGTGTCCCTCAGAGTAACTTGGGGCTTTTAAAAAGATCTCTGCCCAGGTCCTACTTGCAGGATTTCTGTTTTAGAAAGCCTAGGGTGACAACTGTGTTATGAAACAGCTCTGTGAGTAACTGTGATGCTTATGCCTGATTAAAAACTACTGCCTTAAATTTATTAGAGTCGAGTCATTTGATGCTAGTCAAATAGCTAGCAAAAGAAAAAAAATTTAGATTTTTGTAGAGATTTCCCTTTTGACTTTATTTTATATTTTTCTCCCCTTCTCCCCAGCTATCCACATTCTCACTAAAACAGCTTCCTTTCCCTGGTATTGGTTTTTCTAATTTCTCACTGAAGGCTTCTCTGAGGGAGAATTATTGGAAGGCCCACCCAGCCTTACTTTAGATTCTCCATAGTTGGACTCAGATAAAAAGAAAAATTAAGAACGTAAACATCCTTTTTTTTTCCTTAGAAGAAAATAGTTCACAATTTTATTTTGTTTGACCAGTTCAATGTTAAACAATTGTGTGAATATTTTTCTTGAAACATCCACTCTCTTCTACTGCTGTTTCCACAGCTCACTCTACTGTTATTTTTGCTTAAATTATCAATGGAATTTAGACATCAAAGCACGTTCACTTCATTTCTCCATTCTGGCTCCACAGGCTCTAAAGCTGTGAGCGACAAAAATGATCCCTCATCATACATGATTTCATTCATTTCTGTATAAGGTGAAGGAGAGTTTAGTATCTAAAATAAACTATATTAGGGATTTAATTCCTGATTAATACATCATTTATTCCCCAATTTTACCCATAATTTCAATCCAACAGAATTCTAGTCTTCTCAAAATAAAGTTAAAATAACTGTATAACAATTTTTTCAGTGCAAAAATTTCAAATGTCAATTCTATTAAATGGAGGTCAAAATTACATTAGGAATTAAACAATTTTTCCCCCAATTATTCTCCAGGAATTAAAGAAGAAAAAAATAGACCAAGAGCCAGTTTTAAAGAGCCATAATTCAGCATACTCTGTATTACTTCTCAGAGAAAGAAATCTGAGTTTCTAAAGGAAGAAACAATGCATTAAGTGCTGGGGGAAAGAAAAATGAGGGTCTCCAGTTTGGGGAACGTAGTGCCCTGAGGCAGATCGACCCAATCAGCTGTTGACAAAGTGACATCACTGCCGTGCTGTAGGGAGTGCATGCTTAGTCACTCAGTTGTATCAGACTTTTTGTGAGTCCATGGACTATATAGACTGCCAGGCTCCTCTGTCCACAGATGCTCCAAGAAAAAATACTGGAGTGGGTTGCCATGCCCTTCTCCAGAGGGGATCTTCCCAACCCAGGGTTTAAACCCACATCTCATTAAGTCTCCTGCATTGGCAGGCGGGTTCTTTACCATGGGTGCCATCTGGGAAGCCCTGAAATTAGGGGCTAGGCATATACTTTCTACCCTGAAATTTCTGATATCTTTGTATTACCCAGAATACATAGCAGGGTCAATGAATATGTCCTTGAAAAAGTAGGAAAAAGAAAGAAGAAAAGCCTTCTATTTCTCAATGCTAATTAATTTAAAATTCAAATTTTATTTACATTCTTCAGTGAAGGGATCATGTGGTTTAATGTATAAAGTAGCATATGAACAGTGTCTATGCCAAAAAGAGGTTTGGGGAACCATCTTTTAGTGCCCTAGTTCAGTCGCTCAGTCGTGTCTGACTCTTTGCGACTCCATGAATCGCAGCACGCCCGGCCTCCCTATCCATCATCAACTCCTGGAGTTCACTCAGACTCACGTCCATCGAGTCAGTGATGCCCATCCAGCCATCTCATCCTCTGTCATCCCCTTCTCCTCCTGCCCCCAATCCCTCCCAGCATCAGAGTCTTTTCCAATGAGTCAACTCTTCACATGAGGTGGCCAAAGTACTGGAGTTTCAGCTTCAGCATCATTCCCTCCAAAGAAATTCCAGGGTTGATCTCCTTCAGAATGGACCTGTTGGATCTCCTTGCAGTCCAAGGACTCTCAAAAGTCTTCCCCAACACCACAGTTCAAAAGCATCAATTCTTTGGCGCTCAGCTTTCTTCACAGTCCAACTCTCACATCCATACATGACTATTGGAAAAAATCATAGCCTTGACTAGATGGGCCTTTCTTGGCAAAGTAATGTCTCTGCTTTTGAATATGCTGTCTAGGTTGGTCATAATTTCCTTCCAAGGAGTAAGCGTCTTTTAATTTCATGGCTGCAGTCACCATCTGCAGTGATTTTGGATAAAGTTTGACACTGTTTCCACTGTTTCTCCATCTATTTCCCATGAAGTGATGGGACCAGATGCCATGATCTTCGTTTTCTGAATGTTGAGCTTTAAGCTGGCTTTTTCACTCTCCTCTTTCATTTTCATCAAGAGGCTTTTTCGTTCCTCTTCACTTTCTGCCATAAGGGTGGTGTCATCTGCATGTCTGAGGTGCCCTAACCCATCCCCAATTACTTCCACAAATTAATTAATATGTTTACCAGTTAAACAACTGCCATTCTCTTAACGCATGAAAATCTTCTTTTGAAAAAGTTCTTATTTTCACTGATCTGTGATTTGTAATTTAGATAGAAACCATTGAGACAAGTCTCCTAACTTCCCCACCTCCACTTCCTGCCGCCCCTCAATTCCCTTCTTGTGAACATGCTGATCCTAGCAGATATGTAAGTGAATATGGAAACATGAACTTCAGTGTTCACTCTCCTGAATGCTACTAGTATTCCATAAAGACCCAAACTTCTGTGCAAATAAAATCCTTACTAAAGGAAAAGAGACAAAGATGATTTTCTGGAGAACAGAAGGACTCAAATTAAATGTGTATACAGTATATGCTCCATATATCACGTAAGCAGCATTTGTTATATCATTTTATATAGGTGTGGTTTATAGGAAAGCTATACTGAAAAATAAGGAAATGAAAGGGATTATCTGTGGATTTCTTCTTTTATTCTTAAATTGATTTGGGCTTACTTTTTGAGGATTTCCATCCACAGTCTATTTCTACACATCTGCATCCCACACACAGGAAGTGGAGGAAAAGACAAGTACATTTTACAAGTTCGGAGACTAAATAGGTGTTTGCCTGGAGAAATACTTATCATGATGTTTAAAATGTTCTGTAATAGTTATTTGACAAGAACCTCAGATTCTTCTGTTTCTGGGAACTCAAAGAAAAGTAAGAGCTATAGCTTATTTTGAGACTGATGTATGTGCAAAATGAGGACACAACTGAGGCTGAAATGCCACTCTGAGATTTCCTTAAGGTATTGCTTAGTTTCTGTTTCATCAAAAGTATAGCAAGGAGTCACTATGTGTAAAATATCGTAGTTTGGGGATGGATGGAAAGAGGAATTAGACATGGTCCTTACTCCCCTTGTGGCTTAGACAGTAAAGCATCTGCCCGCAATGTGGGAGACCTGGGTTCAATCCCTGGGTCGGGAAGATACCCTGGAGAAGGAAATGGGAACCCACTCCAGTGAAAGTGAAAGTGAAGTCACTCAATTGTGTAGTCTTGCCTAAAAATTCAATGGACAAAGGTGCCTGGTAGGCTACAGTCCATGGGACTGCAAAGAGTTGGACACAACTGAGCAGCTTTTGCTTTCAAAGGAGATTTTAACCCAGTGAGGGTGACAGACTGGAGGGAGTACACAAAAAGGATTTAGGGAGTGAACAAGATGGAAGCTGGCAAGGGCGGGGGGATTGCTGAAGATGAGTTCAGAAGAGAAGGCTACAGTCTTTTGTGTGTTGTTGGGGATGTCTTTTAATCCCCATCTTACAGACTGAACAATATGTTATACTACCTAAGTTGGAAGGGGGACTTGTACATATATCTCACTTGAATCTGGAATCTGATCTCACTCAGTGATCCCACCCATAATATCTACTATTTTAATAGCATCTATAATCTCAGTGTTTCTTAGTCTTTGAAACAGTTTGCATCCTTTAGAAAACATGGATAAACTATGA
The DNA here is from genome assembly GCA_917880005.1 of Nanger dama. Classification (NCBI taxonomy): domain Eukaryota; kingdom Metazoa; phylum Chordata; class Mammalia; order Artiodactyla; family Bovidae; genus Nanger; species Nanger dama. The sequence continues at coordinate 101,945,635 of CAKJTW010000001.1, forward strand.
TTCTTTCCCACGGGAGAAGAGGGGAGGAAGAAGCACAAGAAAAATTTCAGGGACTTCTTCCTGAAGTACTGGACAATCACTTAACTTCTCTATGTCTCAATTTCTGAGGCAGGGAATGGCAAAGCCTACTCCATAAAGTACTTGAGAGAATTAAGATAATTGTATACCATGCACCTATGATCAGTTAACTTACGACAAAGGAGGAAAGAATATACAATGGAGAAAAAGTTTCTTCAATAATTGGTGCTGAGTTAAAAGGACAGTTGCATGTAAAAGAATAAAATTAGAACATACTTTAATATCATATACAAAAATAAACTCAAAATGGATTAAAAATCATGTAAAATCAGATACTATAAAACTCCTAGAAGAAAACATAGGCAGAACACTCTTTGACATAAACTGTAGCAATATCTTTTTGGATTCATCTCCTACAGTAATGGAAATAGGAACAAAAATAAACAAATGGAATGCAATTAAACTTAAAAGCTTTTGCACAGCAAAGGAAACCATAAACAAAATGAAAAGACAACCTACAAACTGGGAGAAAATATTTGCAAATGATGCAACCAACAAAGATTAATCTCCAAAATATACAAACAGCTCATACAGCTCAAGATAAAAAATAAAAATAAAAAAATGGACAGAAGACCTAAATAGACATTTCTTCAAAGAAATACGGATATGTGTGTGTGTGTGTATATATACATATATAAAACTATATATACATATACATATACATATAGTATATGTATACTATATATACATATATATATATAACATATATAAAACTGAGTCACTTTTCTGTACATTAACAACTTCGTAAATCAACTATACTTCAATTAAACAATAATTATATAAGGTACCTAGCACTGATCCCAGAGCAAATATTCAGTAAATGACATGCATTATTTTATTCTTTCTTTTTCCTTTTCCTTGGAAGATGTGTTCTTTCCTTCACTGTGACTGATGAGACTAGGGGATCAAACAGGGGTTGTTCACCAAGTAAAGTGCAGGAGAAAAAGGAATAGATAAGTTTCATCCCCAGGCATGAAATATGATAGAAAAAGGAATTCTAGGAACTTCATAGGAAGTTATCTGTAAGACTCTCTAGGAGAATACTGTAAAGAATCTATGAAGATGCTGCTCTAGATGTAAATATTTTGTGGGTTTACTATAATAGCAATACTAATAGTATTAGTTTCAATAATAATGACAAATGCACACTTACATAGAACTTACCATGCGCCAGGCACAGTGTTTAACTTAGCTTACATAGATCACCTCATTTAATCCTTACAACAATATGAAATAATACAGTACATAATATCTCATCTGAAGTTCTAAAAAAAAAAATTTGAAAACTAAAATTTTGAAATAATTAACAGCAAAATCTGACCTGAACTGACATGAGTATATTTTTAGTCTTTATTTATCCCATTAAAAGTAAATATTTGCACATTTTGCTATAGAAGTTTTAATGTTTGATCAAGGGGTGTTTCATGCCCTACTAGGGTAATGTCCTTACCATTCTAAAATATGTCTTTAAATTTCAAAATCTGCCTAGCCTACAGAATTTCAGATAAGGAGTTTTTGAAAAGAGCTAACATTTATTGAGAATATGCTATTTGACAGGTTTGGGTCCTAGTTTCTACTTATGTTAATGAATTTATCCTCATCACAATCCTGAGAGGTAGATATATTTAGAATCCTTCCTGCTTTATAGTTGAAGTCACTATACAAAGTACAGACAAGTCAAAGGAACTCAAAGGTACCAGCTAGTAACTTAGATACACAGAATTTGAACACAGACAATCTGGATCTGAGAAGTTTTGCTTAATTGCTATACATACTGCCTCATTTATATTATTACCATTGTTATCCTCATTCTACACATGAAAATTATGAAAATTAAAGGTAATTTTAAATTTAAGTAAAAAAAGAAATTTAAAAGTAATTATATCTAAGATAAAGTGTTAATGTGATTTTGGGCAAGTTATTTAACTGTTCTGTGCCTCAACTTTCCTTTCTGTAAAATAGAGACATTAATAATACATACCACATAGGATTGTTATGGGGAGTAAGTTAGGTTAAAACACTTAGAGAAATGTCTGATATACTCCATGAAATCAACACAGATTAGCTCTTACTATTATTACAACTAGGACATGTGGACGCCAGAAGGGAGGAGAAGGATATAATAAAAGTTAATCCTCATGCAAAGATTTACTATAAAGAAAGTAAAAGGGATAATATTTTTCTTTCAGATATTAAATCAGTGTTTTATTTTTTGTTCCCGAGTCCCGAGGTGTTTAATGGCTGCCTATCTGCTCAGTCAATGGCATTTATTGCTTCAGAGAGTAGGTACAGAACAAAGAGATCTTTTATTTCTCTTTGAGTCTATGAGCTGACATTTTTTAATCCATTGCAAGACTTTAATCATGCAGTCATGCTTTGTTAAAGAACAAGACTGTTTTGTAAATTCCCAAAGATTCTCTTTACAATTAAAAGTCCGGGCCTGGTTCGCTTAACTCTTCTAGTATTGTATTTGTAAGAAGCCACAGTGTGAAGAGAACAAGGCTTGTACTGAAAGGAAGGTTCTCTTGTAACAGGATGGGAAGTTTCTTTTAACTAAGAACAGGGTTTGAAAGCTACAGAAAGAGAAGTGGGCAAGTATAGATCTGAGTGACATACTCATCTACTTGAGTGTGAATGCTCTGGGGAGAGGGAAGAAGAAAGGCTGTAAGCTCTTTAGCAAACCCTGCATTCAGCCTTGCTTAGTGCTATGTGGTCTCTGGGAAGAAGAGCAATGTCTGCGGCAATATTTGAAGGCTGCCTCAAAGAATTCTGCATATTGTAGAATGGCACTGATGACTCTTTTTTTTTTTTTTTTTTTTAAATTTTTTGCCCGGGACAGGGCACTGCTTCGGAGACGAAAGGAAGTCAAGCAGTGCAGAGCGGGCAGGGGCGGGGACCCCAGAGGAAAGAGGGCAGAGCCGCGGGCCTCCACCAGCAGCGGCAGGTCCCGCAGCCAGAGAGAGACAGCCTGATGACTCTTTTGTGAGTGAAAGTCGCTCAGTTGTGTCTGACTCTTTGTGACCCCAAGGACTATACAGTCCATAGAATTCTCCAGGCCAGAATACTGCAGTGGGTAGCCTTTCTCTTCTTCAGGGGATCTTCCCAACCCAGGAGTCAAACTGGGGTCTCCTGCATTACAGGAAGATTCTTTACCAACTATTTTGAGTCTCCCATAAATAGCACAGATTTAAGACAATCAGTAAAATAGAAAAGAATCACTATAGGGACCTCAGGACAAGGGAACGTGATAAGATGCAGAGGCATCAATGGCAGATGAAACCATGGAAAAGACTGACAGCAGGCTCTGGAATGAGCCTCATTCAGTGATGAGGAAGGAAAGGAAAAATTGCAGGAAACAGCATGTGGATCAGATCTTTCCCTATATCACCATAATGGCCTGGACCCACAAGCTAGTTGTAAAGAAAGATTTAGAGAAGTCTCTCTAAGAAGGGAGAAACAGTTGTGACTAACCTTTAATGGACTGATTTTTTTTCCCTCCAAAATATTTTAAAATCAAAAGAAGCCGAATTAATTTTATTTGTCCAATTGTATTTTGTCTTTTCCTGCTTGTAGAAGAAACTGAACTCTAGAGACATGTGAGTTAAAAAATAAAGGTCTACCTTTTTTTTTTTTACAGTCAAATATATGTTTTAATTCTATTGTATTTCAAAGATATCAAATCTCAGAATTTTCTAAAACCAAACCCCATTCTGCCAATGCACAATTTGGCCATGACAGATATTAAGGATATGTAATTACCTTCCATTCAAAAACAATTAGAAAACTGGACAAATTTTAGTAAATAATTATTTTAAGATACTTGATGGTAGGCAACACAGAACAGTAATCCTAGATGAAAGATAAACAAATGAGTTAGGTGAGCCTTACCTTCCCCAGGTTTTCTTCCTAGAAGTAATTCCCACTGAAGTACAAGAAGGGAGGGATACAAACAAAACTTGGCTATGTCAGTGAATTGAAGAGACAAATTATCACTTGGGGAAGTCAAAGCAACTAGAATTTGTGGAACAGACTACATAAGAGGAAGGAGCTATGCAGAAGTGCTCCATATACCTTCAGAGTCCCACTGAATCTTTGTTTGACTATCAAAAAAATATATCGTTGGGCATGAACAATATCAGAAGAAAGAACAATGACTACAGAGCTGTAAACTACAAAAATGTATAGAGTTCGTAAAAGTCTGAGAATTAGTTGAAGTCCTATAACCCAAAGTAAAGAGACTTTAGTGAATATATGTTGCATTTAGTAGAAACTCCAGAAAAGCCTCACCTTAAAAGTGGGGCTAAATAAGCACTGGAGGTAAAACAGATCCACCTTAAAAGACAACAAAATACAGCACTCAGAAACATAAAACCCCCTTGATGTCCAGCATCCAAACAAAATTACCACGTATTTTAGGAAGCAGAAAAATGTGACCCAGAATTTGGAGAAAAGTCAGTCAATAAAACAGATCCAAAATGAAAAGGATAGTACAATTAAGTAATAGACAAGAACTTTAAAAAGCACAAACCTAACATATATATTGAATAGTGACAGAAAGCATTCACAATGAAGCTCAGAGGGAAAAAGCTTAAGTTAGTCCTCAGTGACCTGTGAGACAATAACAAATGATTTGACATATTTGCAATTGTATTTCCAGAGGAGAAGGCAAGGAAGAGAAAAAAATATTTGAAAAAATAATCGTCAAAAGTTTTCTAATTTTGATTCAAACAAAGCTGCTGCTGCTGCTAAGTCACTTCAGTCGTGTCCGACTCTGTGCGACCCCATAGACGGCAGCCCATCAGGCTCTGCTGTCCCTGAGATTCTCCAGGCAAGAACACTGGAGTGGGTTGCCATTTCCTTCTCCAGTGCGTGAAAGTGAAAAGTGAAAGTGAAGTCACTGAGTCGTGTCCAACTCTCAGTGACCCAATGGACTGCAGCTCACCAGGCTCCTCCATCCATGGGGTTTTCCAGGCAAGAGTACTGGAGTGGGGTGCCATTGCCTTCTCCATCAAACAAAGCTATAAACCCTCAGATCCTAAAATCAAAATGAAGCCCAAGTGAAATAAACATAAATAAAATCTCTCCATGTTTCATTATAATTAAACCACTGAAAAGAGAATCTTAAAAAAAAAAATCAGGAAAGAAAAGACACACTGCATCGAGAAAAACAAAGATTAAAAACAACAGCAGATTTCCTGTCATAAATTATGCAGTTCCAAAGAAAATGGACTTCTCTCTCCAAAACATTGACAGAAAAAAGTGTCAACTTAATATTCTATATCCGGTAAATATATCTTTCATAAAGGAGTGCAAGCAGAAATAGAAATGCTTATTGTATAATTTTTAGGGAAATTCAAATGATCTAGAATTCCCATATGATTTATTAAACTACAATTGACCCTCTGTATCCATGGTTTCCACATCCATAGAGTTAACCAATTATGGATCAAAAATATCGTTGCCCCTCCAATCTAGAAAGCTTCAAAAGCAAAATTTGAATTTGACATGCACTAGCAACTACTTACATAGCATTTACAACCCAATTACATAGCATTTCATTGTATTAGGTATTATAATTAACCTAGAAATGATCTAAAGTATATGGGAGAATTGTGAAGGTTATATGCAAATATCATGACATTTTACATAAGCACTTTGGACACATATGGATTTTGGTATCTGTAGGGGCAGGAGTCCTAGAACCAATTCCCTATGGTTATCTAGGGATGAGGGTAACAAAATTGGAAGATCCATATCATCTGATTTCAAAGTTTATAAAACTATTGTATTCAAAGCAGTATAATTACGGTAAAGAATAGACATGGATCAATGGAAAAGATATGATAATTCAGAAATAGATCAACACATATAATCAATCAATTTTCAACAAAAGCGTCAAAAAATCAGAGGAAGAATGGATTGTCTTTTCAGGAAACTGCTAGTATAACTGGATATCTGTATGGAAAAAAATGGATCTCAGCTTTTTTATTAAGTTATACATTAAAAAATGATTAAATAATCAAAATAAGTAATATATGTAAATATAAGAGATAAGGCCATAAATCTTTAGAGAAAAACAGGAGAAAATCTTTATGATTTTGGATTTGGCAAGATTTATTAAATAAGACATAATCATAAGCCATAAATGAAAAATTAGACTGATTAGACTTCATCAAAATCAAAACTTTCACTTGTCAAAAGACACTATTGATGAAAAGGCAAGCTGCAAAACAGGAGGAAATATTTGCAAAACGTATCTGGAAAAAGGGTGTAAAACTCATTGGAAAAGACTCTGCTGCTGGGAGGGATTGGGGGCTGGAGGAGAAGGGGACGACAGAAGATGAGATGGCTGGATGGCATCACTGACTTGATGGACATGAATCTGAGTGAACTCTGGGAGTTGGTGATGGACAGGGAGGCCTGGCGTGCTGCAATTCATGGGGTCGCAAAGAGTCGGACACGACTGAGTGACTGAACTGACCTGATACACAGAATATATAAAGAAATTTCATAACACAATAATATCATCCCAACTAAGAAATGGACAAAAGAAAAGATCTGGACACTACGGCTAATAAGCTCAAGAAAAATACCCAACATCATCAATCATTTGGAAAATGCAAATTAAAATTACCAGTAAATATCATTGTATACCCAATATAAGCAATTAAAAATGCTAACAATTTCAACCGTTGTCAGTAATGTTGAGAAGCTGGAACCCTCACATACTGCTGAATGTAAAATGTCACACTCATTTTGGATAATAGCTCAGCAGTTTCTTAGAAAGTTAAGCATAGGAGCCATCATGTCTGAAGAAACAATTAGTAATACAAAGTAACAGTTTAAAAATACATAAGTAAAAATAAACTGCATGAAATTTATGGCACAAGAAATAAGAGAGAAAAATGGAAGTATTATACATTCTTAAAGCTCATAAATTATATTAAATCCGTAGAATACAGTTTGAAGGAAGACTGTGACAATTTTAAAATGCTCCTAGCGGTGGTGGTGGTTTACTTGCTGTCATGTCTGACTTGCAACCTCATGGGCTGTAGCCTGCCAGGCTCCTCTGTTCATGGGATTCTCTAGGCAAGAATACTCGAGTGGGTTGCCATTTCCTTCTCCAGGAGATATTCCTGACCCAGGGATGGAACCCAGGTCTCCTGCATTGCAGGCAGATTCTTTACCAACTGAGCTACAAAGGAAGTCTCAAAATGGGAAAAGAGGAAAGTATCCCAGGGTCTTTTCTTTCCAGTTCCCCAAATAATTTTCTTTCTTGTATTTGCAGAGAAAGCATTTCCTTTGTGGCCCCAGTCTCCTCCCTACACCTCTGCTCCTCAGCAGTTAGCCCAGCTCTGCTGAAGTCACCACACCCAGAATTCTCTCCCTCAGCCCACTGGCCCCACGGCATGAACTGTTTCCTACCCTCTATTCTCCTAAAGGGAATGAGAGGTTGGGGGTTACCAAGTTCTCTAGCCTTTTCCTCCTGTTCTCCTAAGGAGGAACTCTCATTTCTCCTGGGCCTTTGTTCCTAGCTGGGACCAACGGTAGATACATGGCCTGAGGGATACATGCGCGGAAGAAGCTTGGCAGGTAGGGAGACACACAGATACTGAGAGAAAATCCTTCCCTTTGCTGTGCCCCATTGAATGTGGAAACAGCACGGTCAATTTGCTGTTTAGGGCAGTGGCCGTAACATACACACATCCAAAATTTTATATATATATATACGAGATCAATGCAAAGAAATAGAGGAAAACAACACAATGGGCAAGACTAGAGATCTCTTCAAGAAAATTAGAAATACCAAGGGAACATTTCATGCAAAGATGGGCTCGATAAAGGACAGAAATGGTACAGACCTAACAGAAGCAGAAGATATTAAGAAGAGGTGGCAAGAATACATGGAAGAACTGTACAAAAAGATCTTCATGACCCAGATAATCATGATGATGTGATCGCTAATCTAGAGCCAGACATCTTGGAATCTGAAGTCAAGTGGGCCTTAGGAAGCATCACTACAAACAAAGCTAGTGAAGGTGATGGCATTCCAGTTGAGTTGTTTCAAATCCTGAAAGATGATGCTGTGAAAGTGCTGCACTCAGTATGCCAGCACATTTGGAAAACTCAGCAGTGGCCACAGGACTGGAAAAGGTCAGTTTTCATTCCAATCCCAAAGAAAGGCAATGCCAAAGAATGCTCAAACTACTGCACAATTGCACTCATCTCACATGCTAGTAAAGTAATGCTCAAAATTCTCCAAGCCAGGCTTCAGCAATACGTGACCTGTGAACTCCCTGATGTTCAAGCTGGTTTTAGAAAAGGCAGAAGAACCAGAGGTCAAATTGCCAACATCTGCTGGATCACAGAAAAAGCAAGAGAGTTTCAGAAAAACATCTATTTCTGCTTTATTGACTATGCCAAAGCCTTTGACTGTGTGGATCACAATAAACTGTGGAAAATTCTGAAAGAGATGGGAATACCAGATGACCTGATCTGCCTCTTGAGAAATCTGTATGCAGGTTAGGAAGCAACAGTTAGAACTGGACATGGAACAACAAACTGGTTCCAAATAGGAAAAGGAGTACGTCAAGGCTGTATACTGTCACCCTGCTTATTTAACTTCTATGCAGAGTACATCATGAGAAACGCTGGACTGGAAGAAACACAAGCTGGAATCAAGATTGCCGGGAGAAATATCAATAACCTCAGATATGCAGATGACACTACCCTTATGGTAGAAAGTGAAGAGGAGCTAAAAAGCCTCTTGATGAAAGTGAAAGAGGAGAGTGAAAAAGTTGGCTTAAAGCTCAACATTCAGAAAATGAAGATCATGGCATCCGGTCCCATCACTTCATGGGAAATAGATGGGGAAACAGTGGAAAGAGTGTTAGACTGTATTTAGGGGAGGCTCCAAAATCACTGCAGATGGTGACTGCAGCCATGAAATTAAAAGACGCTTACTCCTTGGAAGAAAAGTTATGACTAACCTAGATAGTATATTCAAAAGCAGAGACATTACTTTGCCGACTAAGGTCCGTCTAGTCAAGGCTTTGGTTTTTCCAGTGGTCATATATGGATGTGAGAGTTGGACTGTGAAGAAGGCTGAGTGCTGAAGAATTGATGCTTTTGAACTGTGGTGTTGGAGAAGACTCTTGAGAGTCCCTTGGACTGCAAGGAGATCCAACCAGTCCATTCTGAAGGAGATCAACCCTGGGATTTCTTTGGAAGGAATGATGCTAAAGCTGAAACTCCAGTACTTTGGCCACCTCATGTGAAGAGTTGACTCACTGGAAAAGACTCTGATGCTGGGAGGGATTGGGTGCAGGAGGAGAAGGGGACGACCGAGGATGAGATGGCTGGATGGCATCACTGACTCGATAGACGTGAGTCTGAGTGAACTCCGAGAGATGGTGATGAACACTGAGGCCTGGCGTGCTGCGATTCATGGGGTGGCAAAGAGTCGCACACGACTGAGCGACTGAACTAAACTGAACTGATGCATATAATTCCAGTTCCAGTTTCTCTACATCCTAGATAAGGCAGGAAGCGGTCTGGTCAAGTTAACAGGTTGACTGCGTGGGTCTGGGCAGGAGTTTGGGGCGAGGGGCGAGCTCTAGCTCCCAGAGCTGAAGCAGGCTCTAGGCCAACCAGCCTTGACAGGATCAGACTGGAGCGGGCCGGTTCTGGGAAGCGGACTGCGCGTGCGCGAGAGGCTCTCGGCTTTCGAGGGCGGTTCCTGTGCCCCCCGGTGAGCAGAGAGCAGGCGGTTGCCCAGCTGTAACTGATGAGGAAAACAGTTTTTGCAACAGGAAAGCCACCATTCTTTCCCAGTATCAGATATTAGGGGGCAGGAGGCCACGCAAATGGAGCCCGCCTGAAAATAGCCGGCGCTGTCTGCTTGTACGGCCCTTCTCTGCTCTGCCCAAGCCGCTGGTGTCATTCTCCTCGTGCTGCTTACCTGAGGGTGGATTTCGTCAAACACCACTCACCCCTGTGCACTCAGAAACCACTGTCCCTGCCACCCTCACCTGCCCGGGGCGTCCCGTGGCCCAGGTAGGTCAGGTGTCCCAGCCCTGCCTGCCCGGGCGTGGGCAGGGGTGGGGTGGGTGTCGGAAGAGTGGTGGGAGCAACACAGTGAGGGGCCTATAATAAAATTGTTGCTGGAATGTTCCAGGGAACGTGGGTATGGGTTCCACGATGGGGATATGTTTTTTTGGCAAGAAACTTAAAAGTTAAGGCTCTAGGAGTGAATTTAAGTAAAAAGTGCATCCATTTTTGGAAGGAGTAAGTTTACTTCACAAATCATCACATATTTAGGAGAACAGAAGAGAAAGCTTCATTTCTGACAGAACACCAGTTGGCCATTTTGGTTCCACTCTAGCAAACAGAGGTGCATTTCTACGGCATCGTCCTCCCTGTCGTGACCTGAGATACAGTCACAGGCACCGGGTGCTGTAAGGCTGTCTCATGCTCCATCACGCGATCGGAATTGGATGCTTTTCAGGACTTTCCCTTCAGTCAAAGTCAAGTCATTCATGCATCGGGAATGCGTGGGGTGGTGGAGTTCAGATCCGTCTAGTGAAATACCAAGAAAATCCACAGAGACCAGGATATTTAAAACAACCACCACTCTCAGACCCTAGAGTTATTTGGAAAGAACTGAGGAACTTCCCTGGTGGTCCAGTGGCCAGGATTCCACCTTCCCGGTGCAGGGGGTGAGGGCGCCATTCCTGGGCAGGGGACTAGATCCCACATACCTAAGACTTGGCGCAGTCAGGTTAAGTAAATAAGTAAATTTTTGGAAGTGTATATGTATATGTATGTGTGTGTGTGTGTGTGTGTGTGTGTGTGTGTGTGTGTGTGTGTATAAAGAGCAACTGAACAACTAATTAGAAAAAAAGGAGTCAAAATCAGGAATTTCAGGACTTGAAAGATGACTTGGTTGGGGGATGGGGAGTGGTTAAAGGGACAGACTTCCCCTCAGCAACTAGGAGGGTCACAGAAGGAGCAGAAGCCATGCCTGGCAAAGAAGATGAGAAAACCATGAGTCCTTAGGAGTCTACAGTCCTGGTTCAGCTCATTTTACCATGCTGTTATAGAGAACAAAGAGGAGAATGTCACTGAGGCAGAGTGAAATTTCTAAGCCATTTTAAGCTTTATGTGGGCTTCCCTGGTAGCCCATCTATGAAGAATCTACCTGCAGTGTGGGAGACCTGGGTTTGATCCTTGTGTTGGGATGATCCCCTGGAGGAGGGCAAGACAGCCCACTCCAGTATTCTTGCCTGGAGAACCTCATGGACAGAAGAGCCTGGTGAACTGTGGTCTATAGCATGCAAAGAGTGGTACACAACTGAGTGAGAAAGCACAGCACAGCACAAGCTTTAGGTAAGATGTGTGTGTGTGTGTGTGCGCGTGCTCAGTCATGTCCGACTTTTTCTGACCCCATGGACTATAGCCTGCCAGGCTCCTCTGTCCATGGATTTTCCAGGCAAGAATACTGGAGTGGGTTGCCGTTTCCTACTTAAGGGGATCTTCCCCACCCAGGGATTGAACCCTCATCTCTTGCGTCTCCTCCATTGGCAGGTGGGTTCTTTAGCATTGTGCCACAGGGGAAGCCCAAGCTAGGTAAGATAAGGGACTATTTTTACAATGAATGTGACCAAATTAAGACTTCTGTGGACTGATTCTCATTTAGTCCATTATCAAGCTGTTTATAAACAAACTATCATTTCCTGTTATGCTTTCCATTCTGAACTTTTAGAAATCTTACCAACAAGTTTAGGTATAGTGTTTTTGTGTTGATGAGTTTGTGTTTTTCTTTTTTTTCCCCATCCTTTTGACCAGTACCAGAACTAGATAGAACAGAAATAATTTCATAAATGCTCTTGAAGCAAGAGAGTATGTGTTGATTTGTGTTTCACAGTATAGGTAATTGTTACTACTGTGAGGTTTTTTTTTTGGTCACTTCTTGATATTTTAATCATAAAAATAATTTGGATTATAACTTCCATTCCAAAACTGAAAGTGGCAAAAATAGCAGATTAGTACACACATTTGGAAAATGCCTTGTTCCTCACTTTCCCTCATTTTTGAAAGACCAAAATGATCTTTCAGATTCTAAAATATCATTACTTTATATAAATGAAAATGCACATAACCCAACATCTTACCTGTCTGAAACAGAAAGTGCTGTTAAATGCCTTAGAGAGAAAGAATGAAAGTCAGTAGTTTGTCTGTGTCTTCAGCTGCTTTCCCAATATCTAGTCTGTCCTGTCCAGGAAGAATCCAGAGCAACATACTAAATCAAGTTTAAGAGATGGATTTAAGCTAGATGGTAACTTGAAAGTTTAGAGAGTTTGACTCATGCAGTTGTTGTGTGTGTAAATGATGTATTTTATGAACCTTAACGCTAGGTGATAAAATCTCATAAACATCTATTGGTAGTGGTGTTCAGTCACTAAGTCATGTCCAACTCTTTGTGACCCCATGGACTGCAGCATGCCAGGCTTCCCTGTCCTTCACTTTCTCCCAGGGTTTGCTCAAACTCATATACATTTGAGTCAGTGATGCCATTCAACAAGCTCATCCTTTGTCGTCCCCTTCTTCTCCTGCCCTCAGTCTTTCCCAACATCAGGGTCTTTTCCAATGGTTTGGCTCTTACATCAGGTGGGCAATAGTGTCAGAGCCTCAGAGTCAGCCCTTCCAATAAACATCTATAGAAGCATTCAAATAACCTTAGATTAGACAGCAAACTTTTTTTTTCCTCGTAGCACTTTATTTATTTATTTTTAACACCGAAACATTTTGTATTGGGGTGTAGTTGATTAACAATGTTGTGATAGTGTCAGGTGAATAGTGAAGGGACTCAGCCATACATATGCATGGTTCCATTCTACCCCAAGCCACCCTCCCATGCAGACTGGCACATAATATTGAGTAGAGTTCCGTGTGCTATACAACAGGTTTTTGTTGGTTATCCATTTTAAATAAAGCACTGTATATATGACCTTCCCAAAGTCCTTAATTATCCCTTCCCCTCGGCAATCAGGAGTTTGTTTTTTAAGTCTGTAAGTCTTTTTTCTGTTTTGTATTTAAATTCATTTGTATCATTTCTTTCTAGATTCCACATATAAGTGATGTTATATGATATTTGTCTCCTTCTCTCTCTGACTTACTTTTCTCAGTATGACACTGTCTAGGTCCATCCACATTGCTGCAAATGGCCTTATTTCTTTCTTTTTAATTGCTGAGTAATATTCCATTGTATACATATACCATATCATCTTATCCATTCCTCTGTTGATGCACATTTACGGGGTTTCCATGTCTTGGCTATTGTAAACAGTGCTGCAATGAACATTGCGGTGCATCTGTCTTTTGGGGCAATGTTTTTCTCTGGATATATGCCCAGAAGTGGGATTGCAGGGTCATATGGTAGCTCTACTTTTAGTTTTTTAAGGAGCTTCCATACTGTTCTCCATAGTGGCTGTACCAATTTACACAGGAGGGTTCCCTTCTCTCCACACTGTCTCCAGCTTTTGTTATTTGTGGATTTTCTTTTTTAAATAATAGCCATTCTGACTGGTGTGAGGTGGTATCTCATTGTAGTTTTGATTTGCATTTCTCTAATAACTAGCGATGTTGAACATCTTTTCATGTGCCTATTGGCCATCTATATGTCCTCTTTAGAGAAATGTCTATTCAGGTCTTTGCCCATTCTTTGAGTGGGTTGTTTGTTTTGATACTATTGTCATAGGATGTTTGTAAATTTTGGAGATTAATCCCCTATCAGTCACATCATTTGCAATATTTTCTCCCAATCTGAGGATTGTCTTTTTGTTTGTTTATTGTTTCCTTTGCTGTGCAAATGCTTTTGAGTTTAAATAGGTCCCATTTGGACAGTGAACTTTAAAAAAATTTTTCCTACATTTTTTCTTCGACTTCCTTGTTGATTTCTTGGAATCCTAGAAGTCTCTGAACAACAGTTTTCCCAAGACTCTGAGGCAGTGGTTACATCATTTAAGAATCCAATTTGTAATTTTATCTTTATTCTGGTTACATTTCCATTATAAACAGTTCAAGCATGTACACACACACATCTATACATCAAAGACTCTATCCCTCTAAACTGTTTTTGCCTTATTCATAAGCCAAGACTGTGTACAGTCAAGGATCAGACAGTTCTCCAAAAGCTATTAGGGAAAAACTTTGGATTTAAAGGGAAATGAGTATTCATCAGACCTTTAGAAAATTCTCAAGCTACAATTCACCCTTAAGTTCAAAGAATGGCAAAATTAAATATCAACATTTTAATCTTATTTTTCCTTTATTCTTTGTAAAAAACAATAAAGTTTATATGGTTTTGCTTATTCTAAAGCTTACTTTAATAGCATCTCTTATATTCCTATTCTCTTATACTGCATTTCTGAGTTGTTCATTTACAATGTACCTGTGTTGTGATTTTGCACAATTTTTTTTATGGAGTGTTATTTTATTTCTAGATCTCTGATCACATTTAAATACTTTAATCTTTCTGTTCAGGTAGTAACTTTTTTTCTTCGATGTTCTGCAGAGGAAGTAAGCAGATTCTCACAGACTGAATGTTTAAATGTGTCTTCAAAACATGCATGGGAAAAAGAAAGTGTAACAGCATATTTTTAGCAGCAAAATACTTAAATAGCACTTGTTGTTAAGCCCACTAAGAGACACCCTCATCCGAAATTACTCAACATAAAACTATATTCTTATGAAAAAGAGCAAAACAACAGGAAGGTAAGATAAGTGTCTCTGAGACATGTCAGGTCTTGATGTGTATTAACAAATATCAGTCAGTTTCTGATTTAGACTTTTAAATTATAAAAGGAAATTTGTTTGAAAGCTTTCTATGTTATATTTGGAATACTTAGAGTAGTTTTAGAATATATTTAGAAGAGGTTTATGTTCTTTGGGAAGAATAAATGTTAATGGTCTGCAAAGCCACCCTGTCACCATCTGGGTCTCAGAAACAGTGCTCTGCCTTCACCAAGCTTTCTGTACTTTCTGCTGCTAGGTAGGCACTAAGGGTAGACAGTGAGAAACAGAAGGAAGAGAATGCACCAACTTCTCTTCTTATTTCAGTCCTCTTATCACCCATAAGCCACTTCAAATTGGGAGATTACTACATAAGCATCTATATTCCTAATTTCTCTTGAAAAACTAGAAAATCTCACCATTGTGAGCCTGAAAACTAGTAGCATCAGCTAAGTCAGCCAAGCTGAGAAGCAGCTGATTCCATGAGTAGACCATCTGCTCTTGACTTTTTCCACAGTCCTTACCACTCCGTAATATCCCACCTGTAAAAGCAAATGTTGGTTGCTTTTGATGAGTACCAATAGTGAAAATTGGAATCACTGTATAGTTATGATCAAAAGCCAGTGAAAATATGAGGGAAATGCAGGAACCAAGAAACTATTATTAAAATGACAAGCAGTTGATTGACGTGGATGAAAAGGGATCTAAAAAAGAATGTGGATTCTAATTGATTAACATTTATATTGATTGGTTGCTGCTGCTAAGTTGCTTCAGTTGTGTCCGACTCTGTGTGACCCCATAGACGGCAGCCTGCCCAGCTGCCCCGTCCCTGGGATTCTCCAGGCAAGAATACTGGAGTGGGTTGCCATTTCCTTCTCCGATATTAATTGGAATTGATGATAAGGTTGAGAAAGTTGGCTGGAGCCAGGTTGCTGATTACAAATACGAACTGCCCGAATCCCATGATGGATATTGGTTTACGGAAAGGTGTTAGTGTTAGATTTTGCTAAACTCTATAGCTATCCTCAGATTGTGATGAAAGAAAGTGAAACTGAGTTGCTCAGTCGTGTCTGACTCTTTGCAACCCCATGGACTGTAGCCAGCCAGGCTCTTCTGTCCATGGGATTCTCCAAGCAAGAATACTGGATTGGACTGCCATTCCCTTCTCCAGGGGATCTTCCTGACCCAGGGATCGAACCCCACCCAGGGACTGAACCTGGGTCTCCTACATTGCAGGCAGATTCTTTATCATCTGAGCCACCAGGAAAGTCCAGGGAAATCACAGTGTGGTATGTGCCTTTAGTACTGTAATTACATTTTGGCTGCTTCAGATCTATATTAGACCAATATTCAGATTATGCAGTCACAGTCAGAATCTCCCAATAGTATCTATTTCTTGAAAATTAATTAGCTGGGCTTCCCGGGTTGCAAAGTGGTAAAGAATCTTCATGCTAGTGCAGGAGATGAAAGAGATGTGGGTTTGATCCCTAAATTGGGAAGATCCCTTGGAGTAGGAAATGGCAACCCACTCCAGTATTCTTGCCTGGAAAATTCCATGGACAGAGGAGCCTGGCAGGCCATAGTCCAGGGGATTGGGAAGAGTTGAAAATAACTAAAAATTGGAGTGCTCACACACACAATTAGCTACTTTCAGTTTAACTCTGGCTGATGAATGAGATACCCTTTATTAGGGACAGTTTGCTAAATAGGAATTCCAGTTGTCATATTAAGTATTGTTTGATTACTCAGTGATAACAACTACACCCCTCCTCCTTCCCCCAAACAGAGATTTTTGTTCATATAATTTAACCTCTTTAATACAGCCATATGCTTTCCTAATCCAGCTATGATAATCTCATTCTTCTTGGCTGTTCAGTTCAGTTCAGTCACGCAGTCGTGTCTGACTCTTTCCTACCCCATGAATTGCAGCACACGAGGCCTCCCTGTCCATCACCAACTCCCGGAGTTCACTCAGACTCACGTCCATCAAGTCAGTGATGCCATCCAGCCATCTCATCCTCTGTCGTCCCCTTCTCCTCCTGCCCTCAATCCCTCCCAGCATCAGAGTGTTCTCCAGTGAGTCAACTCTTCGCATGAGGTGGCCAAAGTACTGCAGTTTCAGCTTTAGCATCATTCCTTCCAAAGAACACCCAGGGCTGATCTCCTTCAGAATGGACTGGTTGGATCTCCTTGCAGTCCACCGGATTCTCAGGAGTCTCTCTCAATACCACAGTTCAAGAGCATCAATTCTTCGGCGCTCAGCCTTCTTCACAGTCCAACTCTCACATCCATATATGACCACAGGAAAAACCATAGCCTTGACTAGACGGACCTTTGTTGGCAAAGTAATGTCTCTGCTTTTGAATATGCTATCTAGATTGGTCATAACTTTCCTTCCAAGGAGTAAGCGTCTTTTAATTTCATGGCTGCAGTCACCATCTGCAGTGATTTTGGAGTCCCCAAAAATAAAGTCTGACACTGTTTCCACTGTTTCCCCATCTATTTCCCATGAAGTGATGGGACCGGAGGGCATGATCTTCATTTTCTGAATGTTGGGCTTTAAGCCAACTTTTTCACTCTCCACTTTCACTTTCACCAAGAGGCTTTTTAGCTCCTCTTCACTTTCTGCCATTCTCCCGGCAATCTTGATTCCAGCTTGTGCTTCTTCCAGCCCAGCGTTTCTCATGATGTACTCAGCATAGAAGTTAGATAAGCAGGGTGACAATATACAGCCTTGACGTATTCCTTTTCCTATTTGGAACCAGTCTGTTGTTCCATGTCCAGTTCTAACTGTTGCTTCCTGACCTGCATACAGATTTCTCAAGAGGCAGGTCAGGTGGTCTGGTATTCCCATCTCTCTCAAAATTTTCCACAGCTTATTGTGATCCACACAGTCAAAGGCTTTGGCGTAGTCAATAGAGTAGAAATAGATGTTTTTCTGTAACTCTCTTGCTTTTTCCATGATCCATCGGATATTGGCAATTTGATCTCTGGTTCCTCTGCCTTTTCTAAAACCAGCTTGAGCATCAGGAAGTTGATGGTTCACATATTGCTGAAGCCTGGCCTGGAGAATTTTGAGCATTACTTTACTAGCATGTGAGATGAGTGCAATTGTGCGGTAGCTTGAGCATTCTTTGGCATTGTCTTTCTTTGGAATTGGAATGAAAACTGACCTTTTCCAGTCCTGTGGTCACTGCTGAGTTTTCCAAATGTGCTGGCCTATTAAGTGCAGCACTTCCACAGCATCATCTTTCAGGATTTGAAATAACTCCACTGGAATTCCATCCCCTCCACTAGCTTTGTTCGTAGTGATGCTTCCTAAGGCCCACTTGATTTCACATTCCAAGATGTCTGGCTCTAGATGAGTGATCACACCATCGTGATTATCTGGGTCATGAAGATTTTTTTTGTACAGTTCTTCTGTGTATTCTTGCCAGCTCTTCTTAATATCTTCTGCTTCTGTTAGGTCCATACCATTTCTGTCCTTTATCGAGCCCATCTTTGCATGAAATGTTCCCTTGATATCTCTAATTTTCTTGAAGAGATCTCTGTCTTTCCCATTCTGTTCTTTTCGTCTATTTCTTTGCATTGATCGCTGAAGAAGACTTTCTTATCTCTTCTTGCTGTTCTTTGGAACTCTGCATTCAGGTGCTTATAGCTTTCCTTTTCTCCTTTCCTTTTCACTTCCCTTCTTTTCACAGTTATTTGTAAGGCCTCCCCAGACATCCATTTTGCTTTTTGCATTTATTTTCCATGGGGATGGTCTTGATCCCTGTCTCCTGTCCAGTGTCATGAACCTCTTTCCATAGTTCATCAGGCACTCTATCTATCAGATCTAGGCCCTGAAATGTATTTCTCACTTCCACTGTATAATCATAAGGGATTTGATTTAGGTCATACCTGAATGGTCTAGTGGTTTCCCCTACTTTCTTCAATTTAAGTCTGAATTTGGTAATAAGGAGTTCATGATCTGAGCCAATAGGTATGATGCATTTCTGGGTTTTGCAAGGAATGAAATCTTCTGGGGAACTTTGTGAAAATTTTTGTCACAATTAAAAGATGACACATAAAAACATTATTTTCACTAGATGTTCTTTTGTCTGATTATGGTATAAGGTAGTTAGCCTAAGGACAAGCCCGTATCCTGAAGAATGCACTGTGGAATGATAGAAAGATCCTTAGTCCTTCATGATGTTTTTGAGGCATTGAATTAAGCATTCCTAAAGCTGCCTCACCTGAGAATATCTTATATAAAATAATAAATTTCATAAGGCCTCAGCTATTTAGGCCAGCATTTTCTGTTTCTTGGAGTTGATATCTTCCTAATGGATATACTGGGGGAAATCTTCATTAGTTAATGACTTATGGTTAGAGGGTTTCTCAGATTAAGTAGAAAGGTCTTTATCTTGGCCTGTCTCAGAAAACAGAGTATCCTAGAAAGGAGAGAGAAAACTGAATGATGAGAGAAAGATAAAAGTGAGTCAATAAGGTATAAATAAAAGTATATATAAAAATGTAGCAGTAGCCTAGACCAAGAGTCAGAACATACTCTGACAAATTCATTCAGATTAAGAATTTTAGACATAAATATTCCCTCTAAGATTGTCCAGATAGTCAATGTAGATTGTGCTGCTGATGAATTTTGAGTACTTCCATGTTTCTTAAGTTGCTGATCCTAAATTATTAATGTTATGTTAATTCAACAAAGTCCTCTTATCTAGCCATCACTAGTGACAGGTTTCAGTTGAACTTAACTTCAGTAAAATTTAAACATTAATTAAAGATTTCTATGAATTAAGCTTCAAAAGAAACTGATTTGTTTAAAATCTCAATATTTCATCAGATTTGCATATAAAATAGAGAGTCTTGAACCCAGATTCCATACTTATTATTAGAAATGTTTGATATGATTGGTTCAAATTTAGGGCCAAAGAGTTCTTTATCATGATCAATTTCTCATTCCTTCAGAGGCTGGTATACGTGTGCACACACATACATAAAGTCTGTTGATAGACAGGTAGATAGATAGAGCTATATGTCTCTTCTTAGCTCAGCTTCTCTGTGCTATATTCTATTCTGCTTATGAAAAAAGATGTAGTATGCCATCACATCATTTGACAGAAACTTTATATCACAAGTGAGAAATTATATGGGAGGAGGAGAAATGTATTCTAGGATAAGTTAAATAAATAACAGGTAACTTCACTGAAGTCACATGTGCTGGAAAATATAAACAGATATATTTAGGATCTTGGGGGAGTTAGTGAGGGAGGGGCTAAGTACTGGCTCAGCAATAGCCTAGCACAAGCCTGCAGACTATGGCCGGTGGGCCAGATCCAGCCTGTCTATGTGGTCCATAAATTAAAAGAAGTTTTAACATTTTAAAATATTTGGAAAAATTAAAAGGTTATTTTGTGACATAAGAAAAATCATATGAAGTTAAAATTCCAGTTTCCATAAATAATTTTATTGGTACAGAACCATACCCATTTGTTTGCATGTTATTTATGGCTGTTATCCCAGAGTTAAACAGGTGCAACACAGATGCAGTGCTTCAGAGCTTAAGATTTTTACGATATGGCTCTTTATAAAAGTTTGCCAATCCCTAGCCTCAACCATCTGCATATCTGAGGTTATTGATACTTCTCCTGGCAATCTAAAGTGAAGAGGAACTCAAAAGCCTCTTGATGAAAGAGGAGAGTAAAAAAGTTGGCTTAAAGCTCAACATTCAGAAAACAAAGATCATGGCATCTGGTCCCATCGCTTCATGGCAAATAGATGGGGAAACAGTGGATACAGTGTCAGACTTTATTTTCAGAGGCTCCAAAATCACTGCAGATGGTGACTGCAGCCATGAAATTAGGAGACGCTTACTCCTTGGAAGAAAAGTTATGACCAACCTAGATAGCATATTCAAAAGCAGAGACATTATTTTGCCAACAAAGGTCTGTCTAGACAAGGCTGTGATTTTTCCAGTGGTCATGTATGGATGTGAGAGTTGGACTGTGAAGAGAGCTGAGCACCGAAGAATTGATGCTTTTGAACTGTGGTATTGGAGAAGACTCTTGAGAGTCCCTTGGACTGCAAGGAGATCCAACCAGTCCATTCTGAAGGAGATCAGCCCTGGGTGTTCTTTGGAAGGAGTGATGCTAAAGCTGAAACTCCAGTACTTTGGCTACCTCATGTGAAGAGTTGACTCTGATGGTGGGAGGGATTAGGGGCAGGAGGAGAAGGGGGACAACAGAGGATAAGATGGCTGGATGGCATCACGGACTCAATGGATGTGAATTTGAGTGAACTCCGGAGTTGGTGCTGGACAGGGAGGCCTGGTGTGCTGCGATTGATGGGATTGCAAAGAGTCGGACATGACTGAGTGACTGAACTGACTGACTGAGCTTCAACCAGCAATGGCAACCCACTCCAGTACTTTTCCCTGGAGAATCCCATGGATGGAGGAGCCTGGTAGGGCTATAGTCCATGAGGTTGCTAAGAGTCGGACACAACTGAGCGACTTCACTTTCACTTTTCACTTTCCTGCATTGGAGAAGGAAATGCATCCCACTCCAGTATTCTTGCCTGGAGAATCCCAAGGATGGAGGAGCCTGGTGGGCTGCCGTCTATGGGATTGTACAGAGTTGGACACTACTGACGTGACTTAGCAGCACCCTCAACCAGTGTATCTCAGCCTTTAATGTGCATTGAATCACTTGGGGGTCCTGTGTAAATGTGCAGATTCTGATTCACAAGGTATGGGGATCCTGAATGTCCACATGTCTGATGTGCCGAAAACCATACTAGAAGTTACAAGGACCTGGTGCAGAGTCAGCAAATTTGTTCTTTAAAGGGCCGCCAGATAATAGCTATTTCAGGATATGTAGGCTTTCCTTTTTTTTTCTTTTTTACAACTACTAAATCTTCAGGAGAAAGTATACATAGACTTCATGCAAAAGAACAGGAGTGACTATGTTCCAATAAATGGTTATTTACAAAAGCAAGCTTTGGATTGTACTTGCACCACAAGCTTAGTTTGCCGATTACTGGCCTAGAGTGTTAATATCTGGTGTCCATTAAGAAGTAGGCATTGTCCTACCCTTAACTTGCTTCCTAGTTCCATTACACACACAAATAATAATGCTGATGAAGATAACAGTTAATTTTTATTGGGTGATTATAATATGCCAGGCTCTGTATTAAGCACTCTGAACTTTCTCTTATTTTAATCCTCACAAGAAATCCTAGGAAGCAGAGACTGTCATTATTTTGGCTTATAAATGAAGAAACTGAGCTTCAGAAAAAAGCGATTTGCTCAAAGCTGCCACAGCAAACTAATAGTGGGCCTGGGATAAGACCTAACCCATGATTATTACATGACTGTTGGATTATTGGATTACTGAATGGAACATGTATACTCATAGAAGTTCTTCAAGCCAGCAAACTGAACTGTCAGTATACTGGCATCTTTCTTTGGGGATCTTGTGCTCACAGACCTGAATCATAAAAGATGAAACATCTCTTTCAAGTCAACAGTAAATGTAGGTAACAGAAAACTGGATGTTTGGCTCAGGGAGGGCAGAGCTTTCTATTTTATGACAGATTTAGCACCTTCACTGCACATTCTTGAAGTTAAGGCTCAGAGAGATCTCAGCAGCCACACTTTCATAGTCTTGGATTTTTGATGCTCTAAAAATTAAATTGATTTACTTTATAATAATGTGTTATTTTAGGCACCACATAGCACGGCCTTCTGTTTTCTTTGTGTACTTTGGAATTTTCAGTTATACAGTGAATGTTCTTTCTAACGACTGTGACTGAAATTACATTTCACTTTCCAAATTCCTCTAGACTTTTTTTCCTTTTTCTTAGCTAC
The DNA here is from genome assembly GCA_917880005.1 of Nanger dama. Lineage (NCBI taxonomy): Eukaryota > Metazoa > Chordata > Mammalia > Artiodactyla > Bovidae > Nanger > Nanger dama. The sequence continues at coordinate 101,968,373 of CAKJTW010000001.1, forward strand.
AGTTTCTAAAGTAGAGAAGTAGACCTTGGCTCTGGTCTAGAATTTAAGATTAGTTTTATCTGTCTGTATAATGTTATACTCATTTGAAAAGACTCTGATGCTGGGAAAGATTGAAGGCAGGAGGAGAAGGTAACAACAGAGGATGAGTTGGTTGGACGGCATCACCGACTCAATGGACATGAGTTTGAGCAAGCTCTGGGAGTTGGTGATGGACAGGGAAGCCTGGCGTGCTGCGGTCCATGGGGTCACAAAGAGTCAGACACAATTGAGTGCCTGAACTGAACTGAGCTAAATACCGTTATTTCTGTGTAAACTAGTATTTTAGGCATAGGCGCATATCAGCATAACACTATAGTAGATTAATAGACCACTGAGAGCAAATGTATTGTAGATAAAAATATTTTGAGGAAAATTTTCTGGAGTCTCAGACACAATATTCTTACATTACAGATAACATGTAAAGATGAATAATTATGTCATTTTTATGAATCATCTGTTGAAAAACTTTATATCACAGCCATGATGATTAGTAATTATTTTCACTTTATGAGCAATTAATGTAGGTTACAGGGCAAGGAGGAATGTAGCAAAATTTTCAAAATCCTAAGAATCTATCATCTTAAAATTTTAGATGGGGAAGGGAAGGAAATATGGCACTAAACTGTGAAATCACACAGAATCATAGATTCTTAGAGCTAGAACTTTTGATAATCTAGTATGGCCATCTATGTACCCTTACTTTTCTATGTAAGTCCGAACTGATTAAGTGAAATTCTTAAAGCCATTTGTTTCTCTAACACAAATATATTGGAGTTTCTTCCCTGAATCTGGGAATATGTATTACTTTCCTAGGTCTGTCATAAGAAAGTACCACAAACTGGGTAGCTTAAAACAACAGAATTTATTGTCTCAAAGTTCTGGAAGCTAGAAATCTGAGATGAAAATGTTGGCTTGAAGTCTGAAGGCCCTTAGGAGGAATCCTTCCCTGTCTTTCTTAGCTTCTGGTGAAGGCCAGCAATCCTTGCCATTCTTTGGCTGTCGATGTATCAGCCCAGTCTCTGGTTCCACTTTCACTTGGTGTGTTCTTTCTCGTTTCTTAAAAAAAAAAGTGTTTATTTGGATTAGTTGTAGCACACGAGGTCTTCATTGTGGCATGCGTGATCTTTTGTTGTGGCATGGGCTTGGTGTAGGGCACATATCAGCATAACACTATATATATTAATAGGTCACTAAGAGCAAATGTGTTGTAAATAAAAAATGCTTTGAGAAAACATTTTCTGGAATCTCAGACATAATACCCTCAGATTATAGATAACATGTAATTGTGTCATTTTTATGAATCATCTGTTGAAAAACTTTATATCACAGCCATGATGATTAGTAATTATTTTCACTTTATGAGCAATTAATGTAGGTTACAGGGCAAGGAGGAATGTAGCAAAATTTTCAAAATCCTAAGAATCTATCATCTTAAAATTTTAGATGGGGAAGGGAAGGAAATATGGCACTAAACTGTGAAATCACACAGAATCATAGATTCTTAGAGCTAGAACTTTTGATAATCTAGTATGGCCATCTATGTACCCTTACTTTTCTATGTAAGTCCGAACTGATTAAGTGAAATTCTTAAAGCCATTTGTTTCTCTAACACAAATATATTGGAGTTTCTTCCCTGAATCTGGGAATATGTATTACTTTCCTAGGTCTGTCATAAGAAAGTACCACAAACTGGGTAGCTTAAAACAACAGAATTTATTGTCTCAAAGTTCTGGAAGCTAGAAATCTGAGATGAAAATGTTGGCTTGAAGTCTGAAGGCCCTTAGGAGGAATCCTTCCCTGTCTTTCTTAGCTTCTGGTGAAGGCCAGCAATCCTTGCCATTCTTTGGCTGTCGATGTATCAGCCCAGTCTCTGGTTCCACTTTCACTTGGTGTGTTCTTTCTCGTTTCTTAAAAAAAAAAAGTGTTTATTTGGATTAGTTGTAGCACACGAGGTCTTCATTGTGGCATGCGTGATCTTTTGTTGTGGCATGGGCTTGGTGTAGGGCACATATCAGCATAACACTATATATATTAATAGGTCACTAAGAGCAAATGTGTTGTAAATAAAAAATGCTTTGAGAAAACATTTTCTGGAATCTCAGACATAATACCCTCAGATTATAGATAACATGTAATTGTGTCATTTTTATGAATCATATGTTGGAAACACTTTATATCGCTGCCTTGATTATTAATAATAATTATCACTTTATGAGCAGAATGTAAGTTACAGTGCTAAAAGTCCCCACATGTTATTTTCTCTGTCTCTTTGTCTTCCACATTGCTGCCTTCTTCTAAAGACACCAGTCATACTGGATTGGAGCTAATCATACTCCAGTATGACTTTATCTTAACTAAGTATATTTGCAACAACCCTATTTCCAAATAAAGCCACCTTTTGAGGTCCTGGGTATTAAGACTTAAATATATCTTTTGTGAGGGACACAGTTCAACCATTAATACAAAGATGCAAAGTTATTATTGCTCTTTCCCATGCAGATCTTACAGTGTGGGGAAGAAGGTATATGTGGATCTAGAAGGATGCATGTTTTAATAATGCAGTATGCACAAAATGCTGTAAGATTACCACAGTGGGAGCAACTACCTTTTTGTAAGTGAAATGGTAGAGGAAGGCTTTCAAGGAGAGCTGTCATTTGAATCAGGCTTTGAGGGACAGATAGGACTTCACTGACAAAAAGATGCCAGGTGGGAGAGACACATCAGGCAAATAAATGGCTTTGGGTAAAGTCATGGAAATAACAGTGAATAAAGTGTTTGTTTGCTGTGGTTAGTCCTAGCTACTCTTTATTGAGTAATTGTGTTATTGAATATGAACAATAGTCCCTTAATACTCATTTTACAGATAGGAAAACTGAAGTTTAGAGAAATTAAGCACTTAATTTTAGTTCACATGTCTAGAAGGTGTCTACTGGGATTAGACCTGGACAGTCTAATCACACAATTTTTTTTAGCCATTGTGGTAAAATTACAGTTCAAGGTATTTAGGAGTGCATAAGTGATGGTTAAAGGTAAGGCTAAAGAAATAGGTTAAAGATGACTTGTGAAGAAATTGTTTCATCACTTGATTTACCTAATAGAAATTTGGTTTAATAGAGTTTGAACTTTAAGTACAATAGGTAGTTGGACAATTGCCAGAGCTTTAAGGAAGGTATAAATGGCCAGATTCCTGAAGGGTGGTGGGTGGTTGGGGGAGAGGAAGATTGGAGGCCCAGAGGCTTGAGAGGAAGTTAGAGTTGCCAGCCATGTTAGAAATAATGAAAACTGAAACTAGACAGAGATAATGGGGTGAGAGTAGGTGATAACTGACAAGAGAGACTTGACAGTTAAGACCAGTCACATGTTAATGCTAAAATCAGGGTACTCTATTGTATGGCCTTTATTGCACCTTTGACTCTAGTGTTGGAAGTAGAAATGTTTCATTCAACTGATTAAAGCAATGATTTCAACCCATAACCCTAACATTGGAGAGTCTAGTATGTCTGAATGCTATTTAATTAATTAGTAATGCTAAAGCTATTTAAACAGTAATAGAAGACATTGTTTTTTTTTTTAATTCCAAAGACTGAGTTAACATAGTTAAAATTAAACTTCATAAAAGTGACAGAAAATATTTTGCCAAAAATGCCCTGATGCTATCTCATATATCTTTATTAAGTTGTAACTCCTTTGGGTTGAATTCACCCAAGTGTTACTCTGGGTATAGCCACACTTTTTAGCTCAGTTTATTCTACTAAAGCTTGTTAGTTTTAAAGATCTGCTGTTTCTTAACAATAGTTTTAAAGCTGCCCAAACAATAACAACTATCCAACAGGATATTTTTGGATATTTCAGAAGAATAAATTTACCACAAGAAAATTTGTTAAAATAAGTTGCATTTCCCTTAAGTGAACTTCTTATATTTTGAGGAATTACTTGATGCAGGTATCTGGTGCAACCACAAACCACACCTTGTGACTTGCTTCTCTTTAGTGATGTTTGGCCAATCTGTGTGTACTTAGCAGCCTTCTCCTAGCACTGCCTGGAGCCACGTGATACAACTGTCAGTCAGACAAAAGCAAACATAAACAATGTTTGTGAATCTTTTTATACTTTTGTTGCAGGAAGGAGGACTCCTTCCAGGGCCCGAAACTGGGCTCTTGTCTAACACTCCAAAATGAACTGTCTGAGGAGACACATGCCCTGAAAAAAAGAGATTTTATTGGGAAAGGGCACCCAGCTGGAGAACAGTAGGGTAAGGGAACCCAGGAGACCAGCTCTGCCACATAGGTTGCAGTCTCAGGTTTTATGGTGATGGGTTTAGTTTCTGGGTTGTCTTTAGGAATCATTCTGACTTAAGAGTCTTCCTGGTGGTTCATGCCTTGTTCAACCAAGATGAATGCCAGAGAGAAGGATTCTGGGAGGTGGTTGGACAATTGGTGTCTCATTTTGACCTTTCGCAAACTCTTCCGGTTATTGGAGGCTTATAGTTCTGTGTTCCTTACCAGGACCTCCTGTCATGAAAAAAATACATGAAAATGGTTACTATGGTGCCTGGCCAGGGTGGGTGTTTGAATCAGTGTGCTTCTCCTAACACTTTTAGTCCTTAACTTGAAAGTATAATATCATGTATTTGGGGAAACAGGGTACATCATGAGAAATGCTGGGCTGGAAGAAGCACAAGCTGAAATCAAGATTCAGTTCAGTTCAGTTGCTCAGTCTTGTCTGACTCTTTGCTACGCCGTGAATAGCAGCATGCCAGGCCTCCCTGTTCATCACCAACTCCCGGAGTTCACTCAGATTCCACGACCATTGAGTCTGTGATGCTATCCAGCCATCTCATCCTCTGTCGTCCCCTTCTCCTCCTGCCCCCAATCCCTCCCAGCATCAGAGTCTTTTCCAATGAGTCAGCTCTTTGCATGATGTGGCCACAGTACTGGAGTTTCAGCTTTAGCATCATTTCCTTCCAAAGAAATCCCAGGGTTGATCTCCTTCAGAATGGACTGGTTGGATCTCCTTGCAGTCCAAGGGACTCTCAAGAGTCTTCTCCAACACCACAGTTCAAAAGCATCAGTTCTTCAGCACTCAGCCTTCTTCACAGTCCAACTCTCAAATCCATACATGACCACAGGAAAACCATAGTCTTGACTAGATGGAACTTAGTTGGCAAAGTAAAATCTCTGCTTTTGAATATACTATCTAGACTGGTCATAACTTTCCTGCCAAGGAGTAATTACTCCTTCCAAGGAGTAATTTCATGGCTGCAGTCACCATCTGCAGTGATTTTGAAGCCTCAAAAAATAAAGTCTGACACTGTTTCCACTGTTTCCCCATCTATTTCCCATGAAGTGATGGGACCAGATGCCATGATCTTCGTTTTCTGAATGTTGAGCTTTAAGCCAACTTTTTCACTCTCCACTTTCACTTTCATCAAGAGGCTTTTTAGCTCCTCTTCACTTTCTGCCATAAGGGTGGTGTCATCTGCATATCTGAGGTTATTGATATTTCTCCCGGCAATCTTGATTCCAGCTTGTGTTTCTTCCAGTCCAGCGTTTCTCATGATGTACTCTGCATAGAAGTTAAATAAGTAGGGTGACAATATACAGCCTTGACGTACTCCTTTTCCTATTTGGAACCAGTCTGTTGTTCCATGTCCAGTTCTAACTGTTGCTTCCTGACCTGCATACAGATTTCTCAAGAGGCAGGTCAGGTGGTCTGGTATTCCCATCTCTCTCAGAATTTTCCACAGTTTATTGTGATCCACACAGTCAAAGGCTTTGGCATAGTCAATAAAGCAGAAGTAGATGTTTTTCTGGAACTCTCTGATTTTTTCCATGATCCAGCGGATGTTGGCAATTTGATCTCTGGTTCCTCTGCCTTTTCTAAAATCAGCTTGAACATCAGGGAGTTCACGGTTCACATATTGCTGAAGCCTGGCCTGGAGAATTTTGAGCATTACTTTACTAGCATGTGAGATGAGTGCAATTGTGCAGTAGTTTGAGCATTCTTTGGCATTGCCTTTCTTTGGGATTGGAATGAAAACTGACCTTTTCCAGTCCTGTGGCCACTGCTGAGTTTTCCAAATGTGCTGGCATACTGAGTGCAGCACTTTCACAGCATCATCTTTCAGGATTTGAAACAGCTCCACTGGAATTCCATCCCCTCCACTAGCTTTGTTTGTAGTGATGCTTTCTAAGGCCCAGTTGACTTCACATTCCAAGATGTCTGGCTCTAGATGAGTAATCACATCATCATGATTATCTGGGTCATGAAGATCTTTTTGTACAGTTTTTCCGTGTATTCTTGCCACCTCTTCTTAATATCTTCTGCTTCTGTTAGGTCCATACCATTTCTGTCCTTTATCGAGCCCATCTTTGCATGAAATGTTCCCTTGATATCTCTAATTTTCTTGAAGAGATCTCGTCTTTCCCATTCTGTTCTTTTCGTCTATTTCTTTGCATTGATCGCTGAAGACCTTCTTATCTCTTCTTGCTATTCTTTGGAACTCTGCATTCAGATGCTTATAGCTTTCCTTTTCTCCTTTCCTTTTCACCTCTCTTCTTTTCACAGCTATTTGTAAGGCCTCCCAAGAGAGCCATTTTGCTTTTTTGCCTTTCTTTTCCATGGGGATGGTCTTGATCCCTGTCTCCTGTCCAATGTCACGAACCTCTTTCCAGAGTTCATCAGGCACTCTATCTATCAGATCTAGGCCCTGAAATCTATTTCTCACTTCCACTGTATAATCATAAGGGATTTGATTTAGGTCATACCTGAATGGTCTAGAGATATTCCCTACTTTCTTCAGTTTAAGTCTGAATTTGGTAATAAGGAGTTCATGATCTGAGCCACAGTCAACTCCTGGTCTTGTTTTTGTTGACTGTGTAGAGGTTCTCCATTTTTGGCTGCATAGAATATAATCAATCTGATTTCATTGTTGACCATCTGGTGATGTCCATGTGTAGAGTCTTCTCTTGTGTTTGCTATGACCAGTGCATTTTCTTGGCAAAACTCTACTAGTCTTTGCCTTGCTTCATTCCGCATTCCAAGGCCAAATTTGCCTGTTACTCCAGGTGTTATTGACTTCCTACTTTAGCATTCCAGTCTCCTATAATGAAAAGAACATCTTTTTGGGGTGTTATTTCTAAAAGGTCTTATAGGTCTTCCTAGAACTGTTAACTTCAGCTTCTTCAGCGTTACTGGTTGGGGCATAGACTTGGATAACTGTGATATTGAATGGTTTGCCTTGGAGACGAACAGAGATCATTCTGTCGTTTTTGAGATTGCATCCAAGTACTCCATTTCAGACTCTTTTGTTGACCATGATGCCAGGAGTAATATCAATAACCTCAGATATGCAGATGACACCACCCTTATGGCAGAAAGTGAAGAGGAACTAAAAAGCCTCTTGATGAAAGTGAAAGAGGACAGTGAAAAAGCTGGCTTAAAGCTCAACATTTAGAAAACGAAGATCATGGCATCTGGTCCCATCACTTCATGGGAAATAGATGGAGAAACAGTGGAAACAGTGTCAGACTTCATCTTTTGGGCTCCAAAATCACTGCAGATGGTGACAAGACGCTTACTCCTTGGAAGAAAAGTTATGACCAACCTAGATAGCATATTGAAAAGCAGAGACATTACTTTGCCAACAAAGGTCCGTTTAGTCAAGGCTATGGTTTTTCCAGGTCATGTATGAATGTGAGAGTTGGACTGTGAAGATAGCTGAGCACCAAAGAATTGATGCTTTTGAACTGGTGTTGGAGAAGAGTCTTGAGAGTCCCTTGGACTGCAAGGAGATCCAGCCAGTCCATTCTAAAGGAGATCAGTCCTGGGTGTTCTTTGGAAGGAATGATGCTAAAGCTGAAACTCCAGTACTTTGGCCACCTCATAGAAGAGTTGACTCATTGGGAAAAATTTGATGGTGGGAGGGGTTGGGAGCAGAGGGGGAGAAGGGGACGACCAAGGATGAGATGGCTGGATGGCATCACTGACTTGATGGACGTGAGTCTGAGTGAACTCAGGGAGATGGTGATGGACAGGGAGGCCTGGTGTGCTGCGATTCATGGGGTGGCAAAGAGTCAGACACGACTGAGCGACTGAACTGAACTGAACTGAACTGAGAGTAAGCTGACATACTCATATACATACTCTTTCTAAGTGAAAGTCTAATAAGTAATGAAAAGAATACTAAAAATCCTATTTATGTTTTGTTACAGGGGAAACTGAAGTTACCTGAAAATGATAGGCATTATTAATCTAGTATTCTCCCTGGTGCCTGAATGCAAAACCGAATATACACTGTATGAAAAGTGTGTGTCTTCTTGTGATGGAATCTCAACTTGGTTTCTTGCATCATTGCTAGATAAAAGAATTATTGGAATGTTAATTTATAATGTTGAGACTAGATTAGAATTCAGTGTTGTTAAGATTTGAAACAAACAGCAGTTAAGGGGTTTAAAGTTTTGGTATTTCATCACTTCTGAGAGACCATTCTTTTGCAAATTAGTGTTCAGTATAACATTATCCCAAAGGACAGGGAGATGGAGAACAGGAAGAATTTTTCTTTGTTTAGTGCAAATGCACTCCCAAAGAAAAATATTAAAGATAAATAGTAATACAAAATGCTGATGGTGCAAACTCACTTGACAAAGCAGTGCAAGCATGTTAATATTGTGATTTTTTGATTACTATTAAAATATATAATACAACAGGAGGAAAACCCCTGACCTTATTCTCGGTGTCCAAGCTATGAAGAAAGGCTCTGCATCATATAATGTTCCAGTGGACTTACTGTAACTTAGGTCTGTGGCGGTTTCTAGAACTAACATGTCTATATCAGAAGGTAAGATCGGCTGGGAGTAGCTTCTTCTTTTGCTTAACAAAGTTCCTAGAATCTGACGGAACCAGCCTGGAATCAGATGGCTCAATGGGGCCTGTGATGGTTTTTCATAGTAAAGAGTTTAATCATGCAGAGAATGGTCATATAGATGTGTACTCCACATGGATATGCTGCTTATCCAGAGATCCCTAGCAGTTTAAGAATGGGTCTAGATGAGGGAGCTGGACCTAGAGCCCAGAATTAAAGGGAGAGAAGACATAGGGTAAATCTCTTTCAGAGACCATCACCTCTCAGATCCTGGAGAAAGTGAAGGACAAGTTTGGTTCTGCTTGGCCCATTCAGAGATTCACTTGATTTGGTTTCTATTTGGGCTAGACCCCCTCATACCTGGACACTCTTGGGTTTTAGTGATATAAAACAGAGCCTCAAATCATTTAGAATCAAGAGCATATGTGCAAGGAACACATTTGCATTTCAGTCCCTCTCTGGTCAACTGCCATTCACTCAGAATCCAGCCGTGGTACATGACACATGACCCTCACAGATGATTAAAAAGTGATGGACACAGCTGGATTCACACCAACTGGCTCATAGTCTATCCCAATGGATTCTTAAATGATTATACATTGATCAAGTTCATGAACATCACTGGTGCACAGAAAGCAGTAACATTTCTGGTATCTTGTATGCTCTAAGAAGAAGTCATTTGCCATTTGTAACATTTCAGAGTGAAAGTCATTGAAGTAATATTTAATTTGTTAAAAATTAAAGAAAATTAATAGTGTTATAGGGGCTTCCTAGGTAGCTCAGTGCTAAAATGCTCCTGCCTCTCAATGCAGGAGACACAGGTTTGATCCCTGAGCCAGGAAAATCCCCTGGAGTAGGAAATGACAAGCCACTCCAGTATTCTTGCCTGGAAAATCTCATGGACAGAGGAGTCTGGCAGGCTACAGTCCATGGGGTCACAAAGAATTGGACATGACTTAGCGACAAAACAGCAACAGTAGTGTTATAGTATCTATGATTTCACAAAGGTACTCAATTTATTTTAAAGAAATGAATTTAGAGAAAATTTGTAAATAATGGCTACGTGAATCAGAGATTTGGAGGTCTTGCCCTGCCTGACTTAGGTACGTGTTAATGTGGAGAATAGATACCAGTGCTCTGCAGGACTTGAGTCTGAATCTGCTGCCATAAATTCAGTTCTGAGCTTGGATCATTTGTTTAAAGCAGTTATCTAAAATGAGACAAAAAGATACTAGGACAGTTGATTAAAGTTTCTGAAAACCACAGAACAAGACAATTCATTGAGTGGAATAAATAATGGGGATTTGGAATGATCTTTTTGCATCTGGAAACAATTGGTAGGGGGAAAAGTTTTCCAACTGTTTGGGATGAAACAACGATTTCTGGGATTCACATTTCATATCAGAGTTGTTTAACCAGCAAAGTGCTTAAGTGATTAAATATGAAACTAAAGCTCAAGAAAACTGGTCAGAAACGTTTCTGGAACTAGCCTTTGGCTGTAGTAGCTATTTCTGCTATGTTGGTCAGTGATGAAATGTACTATAGTCAGTCTGCTAAATTATCCAGAGGAAGGTTTACTTTGGTGGTTTAAGGTATCTTCTTTCAAAATTTTGATGTGGCAGCACATCCCTTAACAGCTCATTTCTGGGGATACTGAGCAAGAGCCAAATCCAGGAAAAAAGGGAAAGTTTAAACTCTTTCACCTCCCTGTGAACCCTGTCCTTGTTTAAACATATAAGACAGTCTCATAATGTGGTTTATACTGAACATTGCCGCAAAGGTGCTGAGTATTTATTATGCAGAGATCCAGGGACTATTTTCCAGCAGAAAAATAAGAGAAGATGCCTTGAGCAGCATTGTGCTTTCCTCAGTTGTGGAGCTAAAGCTAAAATGATTAAAACAACCTTGTTACCAAGTGTGAATATGGAATCGTAAACACTCTGCCTTATGACCCTCCAAATACCTGTAGAGGAAGGGAAAACATATAGGGATAGGAATGGGATAGTTTTACTTGTGCATGGAGCATGTCACCTGCCATGTCAGTAAACACAGGATGTTGGGGCTCTCTGGCCATCAACCACTGCAGCTGCCCTGACTGAAGGGATTCTAGATGGAAAACAAAAACAGATACTGGCCCCAGATAGTGAAGGTGCGTATCAAAGGAATGATTTCAGTGAACTCAGACTCTTACATCTTCCCATATACAGGAAAGTGCTAACTTCATTGACTTGAGATGTCTGGTTGTCTTTCATTAACAGCAACCTTTTGATGTTCTGAGTTTTTGTTGCAAAAACTCCTATATATCCTGGCTCCCTCCTTACCTCTTCAGAGCAGTCCTTTAGAGCTAAGAGGCTGACCCCTGGGCTTAAGTTTAGAAATTCCACTGAATAAAACAATTCTCAGCTTTTGGGTTGTGCATTTTTTCAGGTGATGCACTATATTTTCTGTATGTAGATTTTTATATCAAGTATGCCAAAAGTATATTAACTTGAGTGAAGAGTTCCTTAAGACTTTGAAATAAATATTAAATGTGCCTTTAAAATATAAAGATTTTGGTATTACTTATAGCATGTTGTTGAAAGTATAATTTCAATAAATGGCCATGGGTAAGCAATTTCCTGCTAGTCACTAAACTTCCTTTATGACTTTTTAATTTCTATCCCTCTGTTGTTTCCTCTTTGGCATCCTTTTCTCTTGAATCAGTCTCTGCATCAATACCAATTTACTTCACTGAAACAAATACCCTTATGAAAGCTCTTTGTCAGCTAGACATTTTACAGTGTGTAAATAAAATGATTTTTATTTTCTCCTGCAACACCACTCTTTAAATGAAAAGAACATTTTAGGGATATGGCCAATCCTGTGCCAGAGTTTTGGAAATTTTTGAAAAATAACCTTTGAATAATCTCACCCCACCTAGATGTGTTAGTCATTTAAGGAAAAGAGATTTAAATGTTTAATCTGCCAGAATAGAAAGTTGTAAGTGAAAGCATCTTCACTTTATTCATTCCTCTCAGCAGCTCAGGTCTGAGATTTTGAAGATGTACATTGACTAAATTTACTGCCTCCTGAGATTTGTTTTCCAGTTGGCACCGATGAGCACCTTCATGATAAATGTTCTCAAACATGGTCCTTATTGTTGTCGTTCAGTCGTTCCGTCATGTCCGACTCTTTGTGACTCAATGGACTGTAGCCTGCCAGGCTCCTCTGTCCATAGGATTCTTTTTTTTTTTCTGTTTTTATTTTTTTAGGAGAGAATATACTGGAGTGGATTGCCATTTCCTTCTCCAGAGGATCTTCCCAATCCAGGGTTTGAACCTGTATTGGCAGGTGGATTCTTTAACCACTGAGCCATCAGGAAAGCCCAGTGTAAAGCTGCTGCTGCTGCTCAGTTGCTTCATTTGTGTCCGACTCTGCTACCCAATAGATGGCAGCCTACCAGGCTCCCCTGTCCCTGGAATTCTCCAGGCAAGAACACTGGAGTGGGTTGCCATTTCCTTCTCAATGTCTGAAAACTACTGCTGTTTAAAAAACTAGCCAGAAGTCCACACAAGGCCAACTCTGATCTTATAAGCATCTTTCTGAGCTTGGGAACTTGCTGGGAGCCCAGATTTCTAACCAAAGCCACTAATCAAAACTTATAATGCAGGACTTCCCTGGTAGTTCAGTGGTTAAAAATCCACCTGCCAATACAGGGGACATAGGTTTGACCCCTGGTCCAGGAACTAGGATCCCAACATGCTGTAGGCAAACTACTGAGCCTGTACACACCTAGATCTCATGCTCTGCAAGAGAAGCCACTGCGATAAGCCTGTGCAGTGCAACATAGTAATGAAGACCTCATACAGTCCCCACCCCCACCCCCCGCCAAAAAAACTTAGAACGCAACTGTGTCGGACACATGCAATTCCATCAAAAGGGAGATATGCTTATTAAATTCTCATCAAACCTCTTGTAAACAATTTTATGAAATCTAACACTGACCTGATTTCCTATAGAAAAAAACCCCACAAGATGTATAATTAATCTGTTTTTCTCTACCAGTGTAGGGGTAGGTAGAAAGGAGGACCTTTTCAACACCAAAGAACTCTCAAGTTAATGAAAGATGGGCAATGTTTGATTAACAGACTGTTGTGGTCTAGTTTCCAGCCCAGAGTAATTCCAAATCTTAAAAATTCAGCAACTGAAAAAAAATTAATATCATGGTTAAGTGGCTGATAGATCAGGCTGAGGCTTTCAGAAAGGGCTTTCTGTAGCATCGCCAGTGAGATTGGAACATTTAAAAAAAAACAAAATGAGATTGTCAGTGCATTGTCAGCTTGACATCAGTCAAGCCAAATCTTCTGATTTTCCTGAATGCCCAACTGCTTCTGCCCTACTTCTCCGAATGGCAGGTGTTCAAAGGCACTGAAGTCCCAGTCTGATGTTCACTGCCATCTTTCCACTCCTGACCAGGGGCCTGCTAGCATCTGGGGGCGGGGCTAGGCAACCACGTGGTACACATGCACCCACACCCATGTGTTCATCCCTGGGGACAGGATGCTCTCACATCCCTGGGCCCAATGGCTGTTGCAGTTCCCAGCACATCACTACTGGAGCTTCAAGTGCAGAACTGGAAACGAAACGAAAATCCGCAGAAACATTTCACTCTACACTGTTTTCAGATGTTCTGTGAACTATAAGCACTTGGGTAGAATTGAGATCAGATTTTCAACTAATTAACATGAACTGAGCTATGAATCAATTTCCAACTCAGAGCTGAGAAAGGATTTCTTTGGTCTCTGAAGAGACGCCAAATGTATGACTTTAAAGAAATGATTGTTTTTATTTTAAACACACCACAGCAGGTACTTAGGCAAATAAGAGCTCATTTTGCCTCCTACTTAGCCAGGGGCTGTGGAGCAGTAAGAAAGGGTGGAAAGAAATGCTTCCTCCTGGCATTTTGGGGCTGTCCATCTTTATTTCCGAGAAGAGCCTGACTGAACCAAAAGCTGTAAAGAAGCACTTTGTCGGCTCTGAAACCAGGGCTAAACCAATTGGAAAACATGCTCCAAAAATGCTGAGAGGAAGAAGCACTGATTTTGCATGTGGCCATGTAAGATCATTCATTTGGAGAAGTAAAATTCTGGGATGTTTATTCGACCCAACAGTCTCCTGATGTAAGGGGCTACCTTCAGAAATACCTTTATTAACAGAAATTTATCCACAGTTGACAAGGAGGAGGAGGAAGTCACCAGCCATCTGGCCACAGATTCCACTGGAAACCCATCGGAGTGACTGAGCTGCCTCAGAAGCTTCTGAGTTCCCAGCCACAGGGGGTCGGAGGGCTGCTGCCATGACAGCTTGACAGCTCAGCTGCAGCAATGCTGTCAGAAGTCACCTTCCACTCTGATGGGTCTCACAGAGCAAATGAGCCAGAGCCCAATTATCTACACGCACGCACACACACACGCCTCTCTGGGTCTATTATTTTCCAACTGCATCATTTTATTTTTTGATAATCCTCTATCAGTTCCACTTCATGAAGTTCCTACACCTGTTTTCCCTGGCGCAACATGTAGGTGAACCCCTGAGCAGTTGAATGAATTCAGGATGTTTAGAAACAGTTGCTAGGATCGTAAGAAGAAAACTTACGAGTCCCAGCCAGTATTTTCATACTTACCCCTTCCATGTGTGTTTGCTCACTGCTTTTATGTGAACGGTAAGAAAGTCAAAATAAGCTGCTTCAATCAATTTCCAGTCAGCATGTGGAAACTGCCAGAAAACCAAGGCTATGAGGCTGGAAGTTTGGAAACCAGTGTTTATATCTTCCCTTTGACAGTTACCTGTTTCTTACACTAAAATATGAATCTAGAGGCATTAGGATGGATGCTATGCATTCTTACTAACCAATCTCCGAAGATGTAGCTCCCCATCTCACCCGAACTGTCCCTGACAATCCACATTTTCTAGAAGCCCGTGACATGCCAGGAGCAAACCCAGATTATGAGTTTTTATGTCTGTGTCCAAGGACATACCCAGCTAACTCTGGGTCACAGTAGGAGCCAGCATGTTCAGTCCTTGAGTATTTAAAAAAAAAAAAAAGTATGTACAAGAAATAGATTTACAGAAGGATAAATAATCAAATAAACCTTTCTGAGTCTTTTTTTTAAGTTCTTATTATTTTTGACTTGCTAAATCTTTTCTCATCTATTCTTATTTGCTCTGACACAGGAGAGGCAAAATGGTGATAATCTAGAATAGGGAAAGGTAGTTCTAAAAAATATTGTATCAGAGAAATCTTAGAAAATGACACTTTTCTTTAGAAGGTCTTCAAAAGGTAAAAACAAGTTGAACACATTGATTTTTTAAATTTTATTTTGTAAAGCACTGGAACCCTCCCTTCTCCAAGGAACTTAATACTGGCAGAAAGACTGCCTTTAAACACAGCATGAGTGATAATTTTTCTTTTTACCTACAAGGAAATCATTATCCATGTTTTTCTTAATCCTTCTCCACTGGCTGTTTGTCAGTTGGAAACATTGATAGCTGTCATTAGTGAGTAGGTATTAAAATAGCCCATTTATTAAAAGAAAAACAAGCAAATACACATTTTGAGGATGTCAACCAGTCATACAGTGCACTGTTAGGAGTTTTCCATTCACTTATATTTTTGTTTCTATGTATATTGAGAGTACTGTGATTCTTTATGGAACTGTTTGTCGTATTACTCTATTAAAATAAAGCAATTTTCAATCTATAGCTACTTTGGTAGGAAAAGAAGAAAAATCATTTCTTGGTGGATGGTTGGAGGAGAGATCATGGTACAACATGAGCTTGTTTAAAAGGAAAGAAGGTGGGGTAAGCTGATACACCGAAGTAGTGTACACAAGGACAACTGTTAAATGCTCAGTAAGCTTTACTTCTTTCCTTGAATTGAGAGTGTCAGTTTCTTAGAACTGTATCCTCTCCACAGTCTAACACAAACAGTTAACAAACAAACTACTCATCTAGGGAGATTATGAATCAGGTGGTTAGCAGGTTATTGATTACATACATGATTTTGTCTCCCTTTAATTTTCTTCCCAGATTTCCTTTAGTAGCATCCCTTATTATTCTATAAAGTCTTTTGAATTTCTCCTTTATTCTTGAGAGACATCAATTAGAGAAATATTAGGTCAGTTGATAAAGGTTTGATCCTTCTTACCCATATCTGCATTTTGTAGCAGGATTCTTGAAGGTAGAAAACCTTCATCCCTCAGTAAAACATCTGAAACCAAAACTACTTGTCTTCCGCTTCCCAACTCCCTGCTCACCATGAATGAGAGGGAAAAGTACAAAAAAAGCACTCTTGTTTCAAAGAGTTTATTAATCTTTGATCCAGCCTTTGCGCATTTTGAAAGGAAAAAACTACTATAATTGAGAATATTCTGTTACAGAAGAGGAATATCTATTTTTCCAGGTTTCTCAATAATGGATATTAAATAAAAGAGGGGAAAGGTAGTTCTAAGGAGAATAGTAGGATCTTAAAAAACAAAAAGAAAAACAAATAGTTGTCTTTGTTCTCTGCATCCGCTTATTTTACAGCCCTGCACCTACTTTCATCTCTGCTACTATAAGGGCTACACAGTTACTTCAGATTTCTGGAGCCAAACCTCTAGGCAGATCGGCAGTTAAGCTGTATTGAAAAACCACAGAAAGTAACATAAAAAAACCAAGCCAAACTAAAATTACCGGAAAAAACTATTTAATCAAGTGAAATTTTCTTGATTTCTGCTTTTCTGAGTAACTATGTCATTACTTAAACATCATGCTGCTTTGTATCATTAGTGTGTGTTTGCATCACTCCATCAACCTTAATCTTCAAATATAGTGTTTCTTTTCATTTAGAAGGGTTTGAATATTCCCATACCCTTATTTTCTAACAGACTTGCTGCTGGGAGAGATTAACTGTTGCCCTAGAAACATGCAAAACATCAACTTCCCTGGAGCAATATCTCATTAATTTCAGCACTTAAATCACAATGTTTAGTTAGAGCTAGTTCAGTAAGTACTTTAAGGTTGATTAAATGACCATTAAAGATCCAAGAGCAACCAGAGTGAAAAATCTCCGAAGTAGCGGATCACCCATGTCAGCAGCTTCTTCCATTCAGAGAAGACCAAGACCATTCTTTTAAGACTTCCTAGAAGACATACAATTGTCATTTACTAAGGCAACTGCAGAATTAGAATTATCCACACTAATCCTATGCTTAACACAGATGTCATGTATATAAATTTTTCTAATACTTTCTAAATGTACCTGCTCAGTCACTTCATTCACGTCCAACTCTCTGCAACCCCATGGACCCATGGCCCGCCAGGCTCCCTCTGTCCATGGGATTCTCCAGGCAAGAGTACTGGAGTGGGTTGCCATTTCCTTCTCCATTTCTAAATGTGACGCAGTCAAAGCATAGGTAAGCATCCATGAGTGTAGGTATGTGTGTGTATGTGTGCCTAGTGTATAGAATCTCTCTTTGATTTTTTTTCCCCTCTCACTTTTTGGTGTAACTTGATTCTGTTCCTTGTTTACCGACTCTCAGGGAGAGAGTTGGCAATTTAGTTTACGTCTCTTGAAGAATGCAGAGAGAATAGACACTGGATTTCAGAGATATCTCTAAACTGTTAGATTTTATTGCATGTGTACCTAGTTGTTGTTTCTGACTCTTTCTAACCTCATGTCCTGTAGCCCACCAGAGTCCTCTGTCCGTGGATTTCCTAAGCATGAATATTGGAATGGGTAGCCATTTCCTGCTGCAGGGGATCTTCCCTACCCAGGGATGGAATGTGTATCTCCTGCAATGGCAGGTGAATTCTTTACCACTGAGCCACCTGGTATTTCACCAGGACAGGAATAAGATTGGGCATTTGTGCTATAGTTTGAATCAGGGATTAATTTTCTGATACTGATATGAAAGATGAAATTTCAAAATATGCCTACCGATCATCACATTTACTCATAAGAGTTCCTGGGAGAGGGAAAACGGAAACAAAAATAAAACAAGACAAATAACACTACCAACATAAGAACAGAAAACAAAAACTTGATTCAGAAACCAGGAGTCAGTAAGAAATTTTGGAATGTGCCAGTAAAACTCAGACAAGTTCCCAAGGGAAATGCCACTTCATCAGTTTTGAAATCACTTTCCATTAGCTGTCAGACCACTGACAAGCACTTTCAATCCCTACTATTCTAGTCTCCTTTGGTGGAATGTACTATTCTGCAAAGATTTATGGAAGTATTGTATTCTGTATTCAGTTCAGTTCAGTTCAGTCACTCAGTCGTGTCCAACTCTTTGCGACCCCCTGAATCGCAGCATGCCAGGCCTCCCTGTTCATCACCATCTCTCGGAGTTCGCTCAGACTCACGTCCATCGAGTCCATGATGCCATCCAGCCATCTCATCCTCTGTCGTCCCCTTCTGCTCCTGCCCCCAATCCCTCCCAGCATCATAGTCTTTTCCAATGAGTCAACTCTTTGCATAAGGTGGCCAAAGTACTGAAATTTCAGCTTTAGCATCATTCCTTCCAAAGAAATCCCAGGGCTGATCTCCTTCAGAATGGACTGGCTGGATCTCCTTGCAGTCCAAGGGACTCTCAAGAGTCTTCTCCAACACCACAGTTCAAAAGCATCAATTCGGCGCTCAGCCTTCTTCACAGTCCAACTCTCACATCCATACATGACCACTGGAAAAACCATAGCCTTGACTAGATGGACCTTAGTCGGCAAAGTAATGTCTCTGCTTTTGAATATGCTATCTAGGTTGGTCATAACTTTCCTTCCAAGGAGTAAGCGTCTTTTAATTTCATGGCTGCAGTCACCATCTGCAGTGATTTTGGAGCCCCCCAAATAAAGTCTGACAGTGTTTCCACTGTTTCCCCATCTATTTCTCATGAAGTGATGGGACCAGATGCCATGTTCTTCATTTTCTGAATGTTGAGCTTTAAGCCAACTTTTTCAGTCTCCTCTTTCACCTTCATCAAGAGGCCCTTTAGCTCCTCTTCACTTTCTGCCATAAGGGTGGTGTCATCTGCATATCTGAGGTTATTGATATTTCTCCCGGCAGTCTCGATTCCAGCTTGTGTTTCTTCCAGTCCAGCGATTCTCACGATGTACTCTGCATAGAAGTTAAATAAGCAGGGTGACAACATACAGCCTTGACGTACTCCTTTTCCTATTTGGAACCAGTCTGTTGTTCCATGTCCAGTTCTAACTGTTGCTTCCTAACCTGCATACAGATTTCTTAAGAGGCAGGTCAGGTGGTCTGGTATTCCCATTTCTTGAAGAATTTTCCACAGCTTATTGTGATTCACACAGTCAAAGGCTTTGGCATAGTCAATAAAGCAGAAATAGATCTTTTCTGGAACTCTCTTGCTTTTTCCATGATCCAGCGGATGTTGGCAATTTGACCTCTGGTTCTTCTGCCTTTTCTAAAACCAGCTTGAACATCAGGGAGTTCACAGGTCACGTATTGCTGAAGCCTGGCTTGGAGAATTTTGAGCATTACTTTACTAGCATGTGAGATGAGTGCAATTGTGCGGTAGTTTGAGCATTCTTTGGCATTGTCTTTCTTTGGAATTGGAATGAAAACTGACCTTTTCCAGTCCTGTGGCCACTGCTGAGTTTTCCAAATTTGCTGACATATTGAGTGCAGCACTTTCACAGCATCATCTTTCAGGATTTGAAATAGCTCCACTGGAATTCCATCCCCTCCACTAGCTTTGTTCGTAGTGATGCTTTCTAAGGCCCACTTGACTTCACATTCCAAGATGTCTGGCTCTAGATGAGTGATCACATCATCATGATTATCTGGGTGGTGAAGATCTTTTTGTACAGTTCTTATGTGTATCCTTGCCAGCTCTTCTTAATATCTTCAGCTTCTGTTAGGTCCAGACCATTTCTGTCCTTATAGAGCCCATCTTTGCATGAAATGTTCCATTGGTATCTCTAATTTTCTTGAAGAGATCTCTAGTCTTTCCCATTCTGTTCTTTTCCTCTATTTCTTTGCATTGATCGCTGAAGAAGGCTTTCTTGTCTCTTCTTGCTATTCTTTGGAACTCTGCATTCAGATGCTTATATCTTTCCTTTTTCTCCTTTGCTTTTCGCCTCTCTTCACATGTGAAACTGAGACATAAAGGGTTTCTCCAGGCTTCAAAGTTTTCTGCTTTCTGAAGCAGGAATGTCCTGATGAATTATAGAAGTACAGTTATATGTGCTTCCCTCGTGGCTCAGCTGGTAAAGAATCTGCCTGCAATGCAGGAGACCTAGGTTCGATCCCTAGGTTGGGAAGATCCCCTGGAGAAGGGAAAGGCAACCGACTCCAGTATTCTAGCCTGGAGAATCCCATTGGCTTAGTCCGTGGGGTCAGACGAAGAGTCAGAGTCAGACACAACTGAGCCACTTTCACTAGTTTAAAAATGTATAGTATAATGCTTAGAATTAATTTAGCTTATTTGCGATAATTCACATATATTCATATTATAAAAATATATATGTAAATTCATTGGAACTTTTGGCTGTTATGAATTAAAATGTAATGTGAATGCTTCAGAATAATTCATAAGAAGGCTCTGCTTTCTATAATTGAGATTTACATGCAAAATGTATTTAGTTGATATACAATGCAGTGCTAGTTTCAGGTATATAGCAAAGTGGTTCAGTTATGTATATACATACATTCTTTTTCAGACTCTTTGCTCTTATAGGTTATTACAGAATATCGAGTAGAGTTGTCTGTGCTATATAGTAGGTCCTTGTTGGTTATCTGTTTTATATATAGTAGTGTGTGTATATTAATCCCAAATTCCTACCTTATCCCTCCCACCATGTTTCCCTTTGGTGACAATAGGTTTGTTTTCAAAATCTCTGAGTTGATTTCTGTGAAGTACATTTTATATATACTATGCTGTGCTTATTTTTTTTTAAACAGGGTTACTAATCATGTACATTTTGAAATAGTTATAATTTAAAAAATGATAATCCTAAAAGTCTCATTTCTATGCTCAGGAAAACATTTAAATACTCTTCCTTTGTGACTTAATTTTGTCTTGACTCCAGATGTTAATTACAGTCTTTCCCCCAAAGAGTGGCTATCAAAATGCCTTCTAAAATGCTTTAAACCAGTGCTTTATTTAAAGTGTATGCTCTCAAAGGTAATCATCTGCTTTAAAAATAAAAGATACCAAAAATAAATAAAAGATACCACCTCATTTATTCCATTTCCTGTTTAACCTGGAAGGAACTTGTGGGGTCCTCCAGTTGAGTTCCCCATCCTCTCATTTGTAAAGATAAGGATGCTGAGCCCAGTGAGACAGGGACTTGCCAAGGCCACACAGCTAGTTAAGGCAGAGCCAGCATTGGAGCCCACATCTCTTGGCTCACAGTTGAGACTGTGGCTGCTATATTTCAGGGAGACCATATTTAGAATAGATTAAAATGATGAAATTTTCTCTCTACGTCTGTATTTCTCAGTATCATTATCTGAAATGAATTATATTCACCATTTCCAATGATTATCTGAAAAGTCCTGGAACTCTGAACATTTTGAGGTTGGCCCTTCATTAGCTACATTGAAAAGAGTGAGTCAGTTTGACCTCCTGTCCTGAACATACTGCTCACACTCTGATGTTTTGGGTATACAGCTGCTCTGAACCTCTCTTTCACTCTTTTTTAATGCTCAACATTATTTTTTAAAAAATAATTTTGCTATTTTCTTTTTATAATTACTGGAGTATAATTTCTGAGCCTCTATCTTGAATACCATACTTTTTACCTTATTTGAAGTTACTGGGGATTTGGGAAGTAGCTGAAAATTTTCAGTTTACAACAATGTTATTTAAAGTTCACCATTAAAGATCACAGATACAAAAATATCATTTATAGTCCCTTCTTCCTCTGGTAATTATAAATAACTTAAGAAGTATAATTAAGGTAATGTTTCAAAGGACTTTTCAACATTCAACACACCTGACATTTGTCATCCTAATGCCTGGAAAGGAATCCTTGACTTAAGAGGAATTTTGCTTTTTCACTATAGGAAGTGCACTATCCTAAGTGCACATGCCTTCTTCAATTCCATTTTAAGGGTTAGAAGAATAGTTATCATATTTTTTCTGTTTTTTTTTTTAAGTTGAGGTATAGTTGATGTATAATATTATTACAGATATACAGCATAGTGATTCACAATTTTTAAATGATTCACAATTTTTAAAGGTTATATTCTGTTAATAGTTAATATTAAATATTGGTTATATCCCCTATGTTGTATAGTACATCCTTATAGCTTTTTATTTTACACATAATTGTCCGTACCTCTTAGTCTTCTACCCTTATCTTGTTCCTCCTCGCTGCTAACCTTTAGTTTGTTTTTTGTATCTGTGAGTCTGTTTCTTTTCTATTATATTGTCTAGCTTTAGTTTTTAGATTCCACATATAAAATAGATCATAAAGTATTTGTCTTTCTCTGTCTTACTTTACTTAGTATAATACCCTCCACATCCATCCATGTTGTTGCAAATGGCAAAATTTCATTCCTTTTTATACTGAGTAGTATTCCATTATATATATATATATATGTATACATATATATACACACACACACTCATATATAAATAATGCAATGCATATGTATATATAGGCTTCCCTAGTGGCTCAGGTGGTAAAGAATCTGCAATGGCATGCCACTCCAGTAGTCTTGCTTGGTAAATCCCATGGATGGACAAGCCTGGAAGGATGCAGTCCGTGGGGTCGCTGAGGGTCGGACACGACAGAGAGACTTTCACTTTCACTTTTCACTTTCATGCATTGGAGAAGGAAATGGCAACCCACTCCAGTGTTCTTGCCTGGAGAATCCCAGGGGCAGGGGAGCCTGGTGGGCTGCCATCTACGGGCTCGTACAGAGTTGGACATGACTGAAGTGACTTAGCAGCAGCATGTATATATATGTCAATGTATAAGTATACATGTGTGTGTGTATATATATATGTGTGTGTATATGTATATACACATACACACATACATATATACCATGCTATACATTCTCTTTTGATTTAGATTGCTTCCATGTCTTGGCTATTGTAAATTGTGCTACTGTGAACTTTGGGGTGTATGTATCTTTTGAATTAACATTTTTGTTTTTTTCATATCTATATGCAGTAGTGGAAGTGCTGGGTCATATGGTAGTTCTATTTTCAGTTTTTTGGTGAATCTCCATACTGTTTTCCATGGTGGCTGTACCAATTTACATTCCCACTAACAGTGTATGAGGGTTCCCTTTTCTCCACATCCTTACCAACAGTTGTTATGATGATGATGACAGCCATTCTGGCATGTGTAAGGTGATATCTGGTTGTAACTTTAATTTGCATTTCTCTGATGATTAAAAATTTTTTTGGCGCTCAGCTTTCTTCACAGTTTAACTCTCACATCCATACATGACCACTGGAAAAACCATAGCCTTGACTAGACGGACCTTTGTTGGCAAAGTAATGTCTCTGCTTTTGAATATGCTGTCTAGGTTGGTCAAAACTTTCCTTCCAAGGAATAAGCATCTTTTAATTTCATGGCTGCAATCACCATCTGCAGTGATTTTGGAGCCCCCTAAAATAAAGTCTGACACTGTTTCCACTGTTTCCCCATCTAATTCCCATGAAGTGATGGGACCAGATGCCATGATCTTCGTTTTCTGAATGTTGAGCTTTAAGCCAACTTTTTCACTCTCCTCTTTCACTTTCATCAAGAGGCTTTTGGTTCCTCTTCACTTTCTGCCCTAAGGGTGGTGTCATCTCCATATCTGAGGTTATTGATACTTCTCCTGGCAGTCTTGATTCCAGCTTGTGCTTCTTCCAGCCCCGCGTTTCTCATGATGTACTCTGCATAGAAGTTAAATAAGCAGGGTGACAATATACAGCCTTGCTTTTGAACTGTGATGTTGGAGAAGACTCTTGAGAGTCCCTTGGACTGCAAGGAGATCCAACCAGTCCATTCTGAAGGAGATCAGCCCTGGGTGTTCTTTGGAAGGAATGATGCTAAAGTTGAAGCTCCAGTACTTCGGCCACCTCATGCGAAGTTGACTCATTGGAAAAGACTCTGATGCTGGAAGGGATTGGAGGCAGGAGGAAAAGGGGACGACAGAGGATGAGATGGCTGGATGGCATCACCGACTCGATGGATGTGAGTTTGAGTGAACTCCAGGAGTTGGTGATGGACAGGGAGGCCTGGCATGCTGCGATTCATGGGGTGGCAAAGAGTCGGACACGACTGAGTGACTGAACTGAACTGAACTGATGATATACAATGTTGAACACCTTTTCATGTACCTGTTGACTGTCTGTCTTCTTTGGAAAAATATTTTTCAGGCCTTCTGCCCATTTAAATTGTGTTGCCCATTTAAATTGTGTTGGATGGTCATTATTATTTTTTGATATTTAGCTGTATTAGCTCTTTATGTATTTTGGATATTAACCCCTTATCAATCATATTATTTGCAAATATTTTCTCCCATTCAGTAGACTGTCTTTTTATTTTGTCAGTGGTTCCTTTGCTGTGCAAAAACTTCCAAGTTTAATTAGGTCATATTTGCTTGTTTTTGCTTTTATTTCCTTTGCTGTGGGCTTTCCTGGTTGCTCAGATGGTAAAGACTCCTCCTGCAATGCAGGAAACCTGGGTTTGATCCCTGAGTCAGAACGATCCCCTGGAGAAGGAAATGGCCATCCACTCCAGTATTCTTGCCTGGGAAATCCACAGACAGAGGAGCCTGGTGGGTTACAGTACATGGAGCTGCAAAAGGAGTCAGACATGATCAAGTGACTAGGAGACAAGATCCAAAAAATATTGCTACCATTTATGTCAAAGAGTGTTCTGTCTAGATTTTCTTCTAGGGGTTTTATCACTTCTAGCCTTGCACTTAAGTTTTTAATTCATTTTTAGCTTATTTTTGTATATGGTGTTAGAGAATTTTCTAATTTCATTCTTTTACATGGAGCTTTCCAGTTTTCTTAGCACCACTTATTGAAGAGACTGTCTTTACTCTATTGTATATTTTCACCTCCTTTGTTGTTGATTGACCTTAAGTGCATAGGTTTCTTTCTGGGCTCTCTATTGATTTATGTGTCTGATTTGTGTCGGTACCACACTCATTTGCTTACTGTAGCTTTGTAGTATAGTCTGAAATCAGAGAGTGTGGATCCTACAGTTCTATTCTTTCTCAAGGTTATTTGGGCTATCTGGGGTCTTTTGTGTTTCCATACATTTTAAAATTATTTGTTCTATTTCTGTGAAAAATACCCTTGGTAGTTTGATAGGGATTGCATTGAATCTGTAGATTTCCTTGGGTAACATGGTCATTTTAGCAATATTAAGTCTTCCAATCCATGAACACACTATATCTTTCCATATATTTGTGCTGTCTTCAGTTTCCTTCATGAGCATCATAGTTTACAGAGTATGAGTCTTTTACCTCCTCATGTAGTTTTATCCCTAGTTATTTTATTCTTTTTGATGCTATGGTAAATGGGATTGTTTGCTTAATTTCTCTTCCTGATTGATTGTTATAAGTATATTGAAATGCAACATATTTCTGTGTATTAATTTTTTATCCCACAACTTTATCAAATTCATTGATGAGCTTTAGTATTTTCTGGAGGTGTCTTTAGGATTTTCTATGTGTATAGTATCATGCTGTCTACAGTGACAGTTTTGCTTCTTCCTTTCAAATTTGGATTCCTTTTATTTCTTCTTCTTGTCTGATTGTCATGGTTAGGACTTCCAAAATTATGTTGAATAAAAGCAGAGATCCTTGTCTTGTTCCTGATCTTAGAGGAAATGCTTTCAGCTTTTCACTACTGGGTATGATGTTAGTTGTGGGCTTATCATACCTGGCCTTTATTATGTTGAGATATGTTCACTCTATACCTACTTTCCTGAGACTTTTTTTAAAAAATATAAATGGATGTTGAATTTCATCAAAAGTTTTTTTCTGTATCTATTGAGATGATCATATGGATTTTATTCTTCAATTTGTTGATATGGTGTATCATATTGATTGATACGTGGATATTGGGATATTTCATTCTTGGGATAAATCCCAGCTGATCATGGTAAATGATTCTTTTGATGTATTGCTGGCTTCAGTTTGCTAAGATTGTGTTGAGGATGTTTGCATCTGTGTTCTTTAGTTATATTGGCCTGTATTTTTCTCTTTTTATGATATCTGTTTAGTTTTGATATCAAAGTGATGCTGTCATCACAGAATAAATTCAAAAGGATTCCTTTGTCTCCAATTTTTGGAACACTTTGAGAAGGATGAGTTAACTCTTCTTTAAAGGTTTGATAGAGTTCACCTATGAAGCCATTCAGTCCTGGACTTTTGTTTGTTGGGATTAATAAAAAAAAATGTTTTGTTCACTCTCCAAGTTTTGTATGACTTTTTGCGACCCCATGGACTACAGTGTGTCAAGCGTTCCTGTCCTTGCTGTCTCCTGGAGCTTGCTCAAATTCATGTCCATTGAGTCAGTGATGCCATTGAGCCAGCTCATCCTCTGTTGCCCCTTCTCCTCCGGTACTCAGGGTCTTTTCCAGTCAGTTGACTCTTTCCATCATGTGGCCAAAGTATTGGAGCTTCAGCATCAGTCCTTCCAACAATGTTCAGGTTGATTTCCTTTACGATTGACTGGTTTGCTTTCCTTGCTATCCCAGGGTCTCTCAGGAGTCTTCTCTAGCACCACAATTCAAAAACATCAATTCTTTTTTTTTTTTACTGTTTTTTAAAAAAATTTTATTTATTTATTTATTTATTTATTTTAATTACAATACTGTATTTGTTTTGCCATACATTGACATGAATCAGCCACAGGTGAACACAATCTCCCAATGCTGAAGCCCCCTCCCACTTCCCACCCCACATCATCTACCTGAACCATCCTGTGCACCAGCCCCATGAATCCTGCATCCTGCATTGAACATAGACTGGCGCTTCGTTTCTTACAAGATAGTATACATGTTTCACTGCCATTCTCCCAAACCATCCCACCCTTTCCTCTCCCTCAGAGTCCAAAAGTCCATTCTATACCTCTGTGTCTCTTTAGTTGTCTCACATATAGGGTCATCATTACTATCTTGAAATTCCATATATATGTGTCAGTATACTGTATTGGTGTTTTTCTTTCTGGCTTACTTCACTCTGTATAATCGGTTCCAATTTCATCCATCTCATTAGAACTGAGTCAAATTTATTCTTTTTAAGGGCTGAGTAGTACTCCATTGTGTATATGTACCACAGCTTTCTTATCCAATCATCTGCTGATGGACATCTAGGTTGCTTCCATGTCCTGGCTATTATAAACAGTGCTGCAATGAACATTGGGGTACATGTGTCTCTTTCCATTCTGATTTCCTCGGTGTGTATGCCCAGCAGTGGGATTGCTGGGTCATAAGGCAGTTCTATTTGCAATTTTTAAGGAATCTCCACACTGTTTTCCATAATGGCTGTACTAGTTTGCATTCCCACCAGCAGTGTAAGAGGGTTCCCTTTTCTCCACATCCTCTCCAGCATTTATTGCTTGTAGACTTTTGGATCACAGCCATTCTGACTGGTGTGAAATGATACCTCATTGTGGTCTTGATTTGCATTTCTCTGATAATGAGTGATGAAAAACATCAATTCTTTAGTGCTTAGCCTTTCTTTATGTTCCAACTCTAACATCTGTATGACTAGTGGAAAAACCATAGCCTTGGCTATATGAATCTTGTTGGCAAAGTGATGTCTCTGCTTTTTAATATGCTGTTGAGGTTTGTGATAGCTTTTCTTCCAAGGAGCAGGAGTCTTTTAATTCCATGGCCACAGTCACCATTTGCAGTGAATCTAGAGCCCAAGAAAATAAAATCTGTCACTGTTTCCACTTTTTTGTCTTCTATTTGTCATAAGGTGATGGGACCGGATGCCATGATCTTCGTTTTCTGAATGTTGAGCTTTAAGCCAGCTTTTTCACTCTCCTCTTTCACTTTCACATGATGTGATCACTAATCTAGAGCCAGACATCTTGGAATGTGAAGTCAACTGGGCCTTAGAAAGCATCACTATGGACAAAGCTAGTGGAGGTGATGGAATTCCAGTGGAGCTGTTTTAAATCCTGAAAGATGATGCTGTGAAAGTGCTGCACTCAATATGCCAGCAAATTTGGAAAACTCAGTAGTGGCCACGGGACTGGAAAAGGTCAGTTTTCATTCCAATCCCAAAGAAAGGCAATACCAAAGAATGCTCCAACTACTGCACAATTGCACTCATCTCACATGCTAGTAAAGTAATACTCAAAATTCTCCAAGCCAGGCCTCAGCAACACATGAACCGTGAACTCCTGATGTTCGAGCTGGTTTCAGAAAAGGCAGAAAATCCGGAGATCAAATTGCGAACATCTTCTGGATCATGGAAAAAGCAAGAGAGTTCCAGAAAAACATCTACTTCTGCTTTATTGACTATGCCAAAGCCTTTGACTGTGTGGATCACAATGAACTGTGGAAAATTCTTCAAGAGATGGGAATACCAGACCACCTAACCTGCTTCTTGAGAAATCTGTGTGCAGGTCAGGAAGCAACAGTTAGAACTGGACATGGAACAACAGACTGATTCCAAATAGGAAAAGGAGTATGTCAAGGCTGTATACTGTCACCCTGCTTATTTAACTTCTATGCAGAGTACATCATGAGAAACGCTGGACTGGAAGAAACACAAGCTGGAATCAAGATTGCCGGGAGAAATATCAATAACTTCAGATATGCAGATGACACCACCCTTATGGCAGAAAGTGAAGAAGAACTAAAGAGCCTCTTGATGAAAGTGAAAGAGGAGAGTGAAAAAGTTGGCTTAAAGCTCAACATTCAGAAAACGAATTTCATGGCATCTGGTCCCATCACTTCATGAGAAATAGATGGGGAAACAGTGGAAATGGTGTCAGACTTTATTTTTGGGGGCTCCAAAATCACTGCAGATGGTGACTGCAGCCATGAAATTACTCCTTGGAAGGAAAGTTATGACCAACCTAGATACTATATTCAAAAGCAGAGACATTACTTTGCCGACTAAGGTCCATCTAGTCAAGGCTATGGTTTTTCCAGTGGTCATGTATGGATGTGAGAGTTGGACTGTGAAGAAGGCTGAGTGCCAAAGAATTGATGCTTTTGAACTGTGGTGTTGGAGAAGACTCTTGAGAGTCCCTTGGACTGCAAGGAGATCCAACCAGTCCATTCTGAAGGAGATCAACCCTGGGATTTCTTTGTAAAGTATGATGCTAAAGCTGAAACTCCAGTACTTTGGCCACCTCATGGGAAGAGTTGACTCATTGGAAAAGACTCTGATGGTGGGAGGGATTGGGGGCAGGAGCAGAAGGAGACAACCGAGGATGAGATGGCTGGATGGCATCACGGACTCTATGGACGTGATTCTGAATGAACTCATAGAGATTGTAATGAACAGGGAGGCCTGGCATGCTGTTTCATGAGGTCACAGAGTCAGACACGACTGAGCGACTGAACTGAACTGAACTGAACTGAACTTTCATCAAGAGGCTCTTTAGTTTGTCTCATTTTCTGCCATTAGAGTGGTATCATCTGCATATCTGAAGTTGCTGATATTCTCCCAGCAATCTTGATTCCATCTTGTGGTTCATCCAGCCCAGCATTTCTCATGATGTACTCTGCATAGAAGTTAAATAAACAGGGTGACAATACATAGCTTTGTCATAGTCCTTTCCCAATTTTGAACCAATCTGTTCTGTGTCTAATTCTAACTGTTGATTCTTGACTTGCATACAGGTTTCTCAGGAGATAGGTAAGATGGTCTGGTATTCCCATCTCTCTTAGAATTTTCCACAGTTTGCTGTGATCCACACAGTCAAAGGCTTTAGCATAATCAATGAGGCAGAAGTAAATGTTTTTCTGGAATTCTCTGGCTTTTTCCATGATTTGATGAACATTGGCAGTTTGGTCTCTGGTTTTTCTGCCTTTTCTAAATCCAGCTTGTACATCTTGAAGTTCACAGTTCACGTAATGTTGAAGCTTAGCTTGAAGGATTTTTAGCATTACCTTGCTAACATGTAAACTTAGTGCAATTGTGAGGTCGTCTGAACATCTTTTCAAGTCCTGTGGCTGCTGCTGAGTTTTCCAAATTTGCTGGCATGTTGAGTGCAGCACTTTAATAGCATCATCTTTTAAGATTTGAAATAGCTCAGCTGGAATTCCATCACCTCCACTAGCTTTGTTCATTGTAATGCTTCTTAAGGCCTGCTTGACTTCACAGCCTAGGATGTCTGGCTGTTGTGAGCGACCGCATCATCATGGTTATTTGGGTCACTAGGACCTTTTTTGTACAGTTCTTTTGTGCATTCTTGTCACCTCTTCTTAATCTTTTCTGCTTCTATTAGGTCCTTACCATTTCTGTCCTTTATTGTGCCCATCCTTCTGTGAAATGTTCCCTTGATATCTCTAATTTTCTTGAAGAGATTTCTAGTCTTTCCCATTCTATTGTTTTCGTCTGTTTCTTTGCATTGTTCACTTAGCAAGGCTTTCTTATATTTCCTTGCTCTTCTCTGGAACTCTGAATTCAGTAGGGTATATCTTTTCCTTTATCCTTTGCCTTTTGGGTCTCAAAGCCTCCTTAGACAACCACTTTGCTTCCCGCATTTCTTTTTCTTTGCAATGGTTTTGGTCACCACCTCCTGTACAGTGTTAATGGACCTCTGTCCATAATTCTTCAGTCACTCTGTCTACAAAATCTAGTTCCTTGAATCTGTTTGTCCACTGTATCATCATAAAGGATTTGACTTAGGTCATACCTGAATGGGAGAAGGCAATGGCACCTCACTCCAGTACTCTTGCCATGGCCTAGTGGTTTTCCCTTTCTTCAGTTTAACCCTGAATTTTGCAATAGGAGCTCATGATTTGAGCCACAGTCAGCTGCAGATCTTGTTTTTGCTGGCTGTAGAGCTTCTCTATCTTGCTGCAAGAAATATAATTTTTAAATTACTTATTTAATTTCATTAGTGGTAGCTGGTCTGTTCTTATTTTCTATTTTTCACTGGCTCAGTCTTTGGAGAGTATACATTTCTAGCAGTTTGTCCATCTTCTAGGTTATCCATTTTACTGGTGTAGTAGTCTCTTTTGATCTTTTGTATTTGTGTGGTATTGACTGCAACTTCTTTTTCATTTCTAACTTTATTGACTTGGGCCCTCTCCTGTTCTTTTTTTTATTCTTGATGAGTTTGGCTAAAAGTTTAACAATTTTATCTTTTTCTTGTTCCAGCTCTTGGTTTCATTGATCTTATATATATATAATTGGTCTCTTTCATTTATTTCTGCTGTGATTTTTATGATTTTGTTTCTTCTACTAACTTTGGATTTTGTTTGTTCTTTTTTAACTCCTTTCAGTATAAATGTGGATTGTTTACTTGAGGTTTCCCAGGGTAAACTTGTATTGCTATAAACTTCTCTCTTTGAACTGCTTTTTCTGTATCACATAGATTTTGGATCATTGTGTTTTTGTATTCATTTGTCTCCAGAAGTGCACTCTGTTGAGTATATTTACTTGCTTCAGCTTTCATGGGATCAGAATAATAGTAATCATATTTTTTTGAGGGATTAAGATTACAAAGTTGATAAATGACAGAACTGTGATTAAATGCATGCAGTGTTCATTCAACTCTGTGCCTGAGCATTAAACAAACAAACAAACAAACAAAAAACCCACCCTGAGGAAGAGATGACTTCCCAGGTCCAACATTATTTGGCTGCATCTGTGGTCAGGGAGGGCTTCCTGGGTAATGTCCAGGTTGAGACCTGAAAAAATACCATACTATAGTGCTTGAGAGCCTGGGCTCTAGACACACAATGCTGGGACTGGTATCTCCTAACTTTTAGTTACAAAATCTCCCTAAATTTTAGTTTCCATGTCTGTGTAATGGGGAGTATATTACTATATCTGTCTTGGTTTTCCGTGAGCATAGGATGAAGTAATCCACATAAAGTGCTTTACACAATGCTGGACATAATGGGCACTCAAAAAGTGTAACGAGGGCTTCCCTGGAGGCTCAATGTTAAATAATCTGCTTGCCAATGCAAGAGACATGGGTTCAGTTCCTGATCTGGGACAATCCCACGTGCCACAGAGCATCTAAACCTGTGTGCCAACACCTGTAGAGCTTGTACTCTAGAGCCACAACTACTGAGCCTACGTACTGCAACTCCTGAAGACTGCACACCTAGAGCCCAGGCTCCCCAGCATGGAAGCCACAGCAGTGAGGAACCCGAGCATCACAGCTAGAGAGTTGTCCTCACTTGCCACAATTAGAGAAACGCCAATGCAGCAGCAAAGACCTAGTAGTCAATAGTAATAATAATAATAGTAAGAAAGCTTAACTATGCATACACTTGATTGGTAACAAAGGTAAAAGTGGAAATTCCATTTTCCATTTCTCCAAACCCCACAATATCCCATGAGAGTAGAAGACCTGGGTCTCAGGGCCAGGGATGAGAGAGGTTTCTTTCTATTGTACTTTGGATAGCTCAGATATCATTAAGCCTTGCTTGCCAGAAAAAAAAAATTAGCTAGTCAGCAGGTGTTTATGATATGGTAAAAGAAGCTCAAACAGAACATAAACTGAACATGGTTCCAGCCCTCCAAAAGCTAAGGATACCAAGAATGGTGGTTCTCACACTTGTTACACAAATTCACTGTTGGTGGTGAAGTGTGAGATTCTGGGTAGAGACTCAAATGAAGAACTTTTAAGATTAAGGCGGAGGTGATGAAACAGTTGTTATGTGAAGCAGATGAGAAGACCTATTGTGAGTCAGAGAAGCTGTTCTCTACACCTAGGACATTAGGTAAGATTTTAGGGATAGGAATTGCAAAATAAGAAACATGGTGGAAGTTATTTAAAGTATAGATTGTGATGAGAATGGTCATATGGAATAGCAGAAGTGAAGGGTGAAGACTTTTAAAGTATATGGTTTAAAGTTTATTAGAAAACTGCTAGAGACAAAGAGAAAGATTTTATGGTCTGTGTTTCTCTCTCTCTTATACACACGTACACACAACACTTCCAGGATTCTCTGAAACATCTCTCTTACCTTCCTTTCCCCACTCCGCTCCCCTTGCTTGACAAACACTTGCCAAATCTTCAGGTCTCAGCATTAGGTCTTCCTTCAGAAAGTCATCCCTGGCCATGGGCTGGGTTAGGTCTTTTCCTATGTGCCCTAATGTCCTTTCTTGTGTTAAATCTATTTTCACTGTCTTTTGCTGCTTAACAAATTACCTCCCACAAATGTAGCAGATTATTTTCTCACAGTTTCTGTGGATCAGGATCTAAAGCCAAGATCAGTATGTTGGCTGCCTATGTCCTCATTTAGGGAAAGTTAGTCTTCAAGCTCCCTCGTGGTGTTGACAGAATTTATTTCCTTGCAGTTGTAGGACTGAGGTATCTGTTTTCTTAATAGCTATTGTGTAAGCCTACCTCAGAGCAATTCCTTGTCATATGGTGCTCTCTAAAACTTGGAAGTTTGCTTTCTCAAGACCACCAGGAGACTCTTTTCCATCTTCTAAAACTCAGTTCAGTACAGTCGTTCAGTCATATCCAACTTTTTGTGACCTCATGAATCACAACACACCAGGCCTCCCTGTCCATCACCAACTCCCGGAGCTTACTCAAACTCATGTCCATCGAGTCAGTGATGCCATCCAGCCATCTTATCCTCTGTTGTCCCCTTTTCCTCCTGCCTCTAATCCCTCCCAGCATCAGAGTCTTCTCCAATGAGTCAACTCTTTGCATGAGGTGACCAAAGTATTGGAGTTTCAGCTTTAGCATCAGTCCTTACAAAGAACACCCAGGACTGATCTCCTTTAGGGATGGACTGGTTGGATCTTTTCTTGCAGTCCAAGGGACTCTCAAGAGTCTTCTCCAACACCACAGTTCAAAAGCATCAATTCTTCGGTGCTCAGCTTTCTTCACAGTCAATCTCTCACATTCATACATGACCACTGGAAAAACCATAGCCTTGACTAGATGGACCTTTGTTAGCAAAGTAATGTCTCTGCTTTTTAATATGCTGTCTAGGTTGGTCAAAACTTTCCTTCCAAGGAGTGTCTTTTAATTTCATGGCTGCAATCACCATCTGCAGTGATTTTTGAGCCCCCAAAATAACGTCTGACACTGTTTCCACTGTTTCCCCATCTATTTCCCATGAAGTGATGGGACTAGATGCCATGATCTTCATTTTCTGAATGTTGAGCTTTAAGCCAACTTTTTCACTCTCCTCTTTCACTTTCATCAAGAGGCTCTTTAGTTTCTCTTCACTTTCTGCCATAAGGGTGGTGTCATCTGCATATCTGAGGTTATTGATATTTCTCCCGGTAATCTTGATTCCAGCTTGTGCTTCTTCCAGCCAAGTGTTTCTCATGATGTACTCTGCATAGAAGTTAAATAAGCAGGGTGACAATCTACAGCCTTGACGTACTCCTTTTCCTATTTGGAACCAGTCTGTTGTTCCATGTCCAGTTCTAACTGTTGCTTCCTGACCTGCATACAGATTTCTCAAGAGGCAGGTCAGGTGGTCTGGTATTCCCACCTCTTTCAGAATTTTCCACAGATTCTTGTGATCCACACAATCAAAGGCTTTGGCATAGTCAATAAAGCAGAAATAGATGTTTTCTGGAACTCTCATGCTTTTTCCGTGATCCAGCGGATGTTGGCAATTTGCTCTCTGGTTCCTCTGCCTTTTCTAAAACCAGCTTGAACAGTCTTATGTAAATCACATACTCACAGGAATGAATACCCATTACCTTTGACATATATAATGTATAATTTCAGATGTAATGTAACCTAATCGAGGAAATGACTTCTCCTTCATTTTCACAAATCTTGCCTATACATACACACAATCTTGCTTGTACAAAGCATACAAACCTGAGCTGGGGAGTCTTGGGGAATCTCAGAATTCTAGCTACAAAAACATTCTTTATCACACTGAATTATAATTACCAGCTTACTGATATTTCAGAGAGACTATATCATGGTGAACTTGTAGCTTCTGCTTTGTATAGTATTTGGCAAATACTGGGTTCTCAGTGGATACTTGCTCAGTTAGTTAATAAGTCTGGCAGATCAGTTTAGATGGTTGAGAGCATGAAGGCTCAAAGGGAAAAGATTTTAATAATCTGTACATTTAGTGGAAAAAGGAAGAGAGTTCCAGAAAAACATCTATTTCTGCTTTATTGACTATGCCAAAGCCTTTGACTGTGTAGATCACAATAAACTGTGGAATGTTCTTCAAGAGATGGGAATACCAGACCACCTGACCTGCCTCTTGAGAAATCTGTATGCAGGTCAGGAAGCAACAGTTAGAACTGGACATGGAACAACAGATTGGTTCCAAATAGGAAAAGGAGTATGTCAAGGCTGTATATTGTCACCCTGCTTATTTAACTTATAGGCAAAGTACATTTTGAGAAACACTGGGCTGGAAGAAGCACAAGCTGGAATCAAGATTGCAGGAGAAATATCAATAACCTCAGATATGCAGATGACACCACCCTTATGGCAGAAAGTGAAGAGGAACTAAAGAGCCTCTTGATGAAAGTGAAAGAGGAGAGTGAAAGTGTTGGCTTAAAGCTCAACATTCAGAAAACAAAGATCATGGCATCTGGTCCCATCACTTCATGGGAAATAGATGGGGAAACAGTGGAAAGTGTCAGACTTTATTTTGGGGGGCTCCAAAATCACTGCAAATGGTGATTGCAGCCATGAAATTGAAAGACGCTTACTCCTTGGAAGGAAAGTTATGACCAACCTAGATAGCATATTAAAAAGCAGAGACATTACTTTGCCAACAAAGGTCCGTCTAGTCAAGGCTATGGTTTTTCCAGTGGTCATGTATGGATGTGAGAGTTGGACTGTGAAGAGAGCTGAGCACCGAAGAATTGATGCTTTTGAACTGTGGTGTTGGAGAAGACTCTTGAGAGTCCCTTGGACTGCAAGGAGATCCAACCAGTCCATTCCAAAGGAGATCAGTCCTGGGTGTTCTTTGTAAGGAATGATGCTAAAGCTGAAACTCCAGTACTTTGGCCACCTCATGCGAAGAGTTGACTCATTGGAAAAGACTGATGGTGGGAGGGATTGGGGGCAGGAGGAGAAGGGGACGACCGAGGATGAGATGGCTGGATGGCATCACTGACTCGATGGACCTGAGTTTGAGTGAACTCTGGTAGATGGTGATGGACATGGATTCATGGGGTTGCAAAGAGTTGGACACGACTGATGACTGAACTGAACTGAACTGAGTGGAATCATAAGTGAAAAGATGCTATTGAAGGACAAGGAAGAACAGAGAAATTGTGAAGTAAATCCAGAGTGTGCAGAATCTGTGACTGAAGATAGTATCATTTCTGTGGTGATGGAAAATTAGATACTGTATTTTTGGAGGTAGTGGTTATGTGACATTCAGCAGTGTTTGATCAGTTATATTTCATTTGGTGTTGAATAGGTGAGAATGAGCTATTCTCAGCAATTGTGCTACAGTGTGACAGGCCATCATGTTATTTATTGCTTAAAAGAAAATTGGAGCTTTTCTTCTGATTAAGGCACATGGTTAAATATTACTGGAGAATGTGTCAGACTGAATGAAGTAAATATACAGAATTTAAAGCAGAGAACTGGTTTACTTAGATGATGGAAAACTTAGAACCCGAAAAGGGACAGTAAGGCTAGCCAGAGATCAACAACATCAGGAAGCTTTTACCTTCGAGGTGTGCAAAGGGAGAAGGGGAATCATACAGGAGTTTGGGGGCCAAGGCTACAGAACTGGCATCATGGACGAGAGTTGGCTGTCTCTAGAGATGCTGGCGGATTCAGAAAATGAGGAGGAATGCCTTGGCTTCTCCCTTCCTCCCACTCTTTAATTTCACCTAGTATCTCCTGTTAACTGAACCCAGCTGGAGGCATTTTATGAGGGAACAGAGAAATGCGGGGCGGCAGGTCTCAGCCCTCTTGCTCCTGTCTCCTGGTTTGGAGATAAGAAATGGATCTGAATGTGAACAAGTTCAGAATTAGCATAAGGACAAAAATTAGCAAAGGGACAAAAGAAAGGAGTCACACACACAGATCCTTCACACCAACACTTTCCAGCATAAAAATTGCTGACCTTTGGTAATGGCAGTCCAGGTGGTAAGACTAATTAAAAAACAGCTGAAACCAAATGAAAAATAAGATTTTTGGTACTTAAAATGGAGTTTGTATAAAGAAGTAATCAAATATTGATTAGACTTTTATTTCATACTTTAAATTGCCTAAACAATTAAATTTAACAGAAAAATTGGAATATATATATATATGTATATATGGCTAAGGTGAGTTGATTTAAAGCAAGGAAACCCAGAAACTACAAGATGAATAGGCATAATTTATTATGCAAAATATTGTTAAAAGTATGACAGAATACCATAAATCAGAAAGTCAGAATACATATGCTAGATCACGAAAGAATGTCTATAATAAATAATACAAAACAGTCGATACCTATAATGTGCCTTCAAAGTAAGAAAAGCAACCAAATAGAAAGTTAGCAAACCACTGGCAATTCACACAGCAAAGAAAGACAATATGGCTCAGTTTTTGTAAAAATGGTATTATTTTTTTTAAAAAGGCCTCCTTGTATAATTTAGAAAATGGAGATAAATTTAGAAATGGAGATCAGTTTGCATATCTGGTTGGTTGGAGGAGCCAGAGGAGTATGGGCTGGAGATCAGGTAATGGGGAGATAAAAGAAAAAGGAATAAATAAGAAGAGTTTGGACAAGACATAAAACATAGATATGGTCCTATTTCTGTAAGATGATATAAGTATATGGCAATCTGTATGTATGATTTCCACTGCCTCCACTCTGATCCAGTCACTATCAGCGCTCACCAATTTCAGCTACAGTCTTCTTTCTATTTTCCATATTCCACACTTGCCTTCTTACAGTTCATTCTCTGAAGCAGCAGCTGGAGTGGGTTTTTGAAAAATTAGACCATGATCCTCCTCTGATCAGTACTCTCCTGCGGCTTTGCACTGTGCTTCGGCCCCTGTAGCTTCTCTAGCTGCCTGATATGCTACTCTCCCCTCCCCTCGGACAGTCCAGCCGCACTGGTCCTCTGTCCTCACTGTTTCTCAGACACCATCTCACCTCACAGCTTTAAGAGCACAGCCATCACTTCTAACCATCTGTCTCTGTCATCCTGCTCTCACCTCCACACTTCTGTTTAAATGTCACCATGTCAGAAAGTACTTTTCATGATGGCCTCATCTAAAACTGTATCTTCAGTCTCTAAATTAATACCCTTCTTTGTTTTTCCACATTGCACCTATTACTGTCAGACATATGACTAGAATAAAAGCACCTTGAGGACAGAGACTATGAGTCATGTGGCACACAGTAGGCACTAAAAATTATTTGTTGAGTGAAGGAATAAATGGATAAATGAATGCAGATATTTGGGGAAGGATAGTCAGCAAAATATTAACAGGAATAGGTTTCAGCAGTAGGTTTTCAAATTAAACAAGCAAATTGACCCTTTATTTTTTAGACATGGGCAGAAAGTTGTATATCCAGAAATCTAGCTCCACATCATATATATGCACCCTGAATCTGTTTATTGCGGTGGAGATAAATGTGTTTTATCCATGTCAAAAGACAAATCACTAATGTTTGCTGTAGAACTCAGATAAAGTGGACTGATGTTTTGATTTATTAAAACAAGATGGATTAATGGCTGAATAGAAAGATGGGTTTTTGTTGTTGTTCAATCTCTCAGTCGTGTCTGACTCTTTGTGACCCCATGGACTGCAGCACACCAGACTTCCCCTCCTTCAACATCTGGAGCTTGCTCAAACTCATGTCCATTAAGCTGGTGATGCCATCTTGTTCTCTGTCTTCCCTTTCTCCTCCTGACTTCAATCTTTCCCATCATCAGGGGCTTTGGCACCCCACTCCAGTACTCTTGCCTGGAAAATCCCATCGATGGAGGAGCCTGGTGGGCTACAGTCCATGGGGCTGCTAAGAGTCGGACATGACTGAGTGATTTCACTCTCACTTTTCACTTTCATGCATTGGAGGGGGAAATGGCAACCCACTCCATTGTTCTTGCCTGGAGAATCCCAGGGATGGGGGAGCCTGGTGGGCTGCCGTCTATGGGGTTGCACAGAGTCGGACATGACTGAAGCAAGTTAGCAGGCTGTTTGCATCAGGTGGCCAAAGTACTGGAGTTTCAGCTTCAACATCAGTCCTTCCAATGAGTATTCAGGACTGATTTCCTTTAGGATGGACTGGTTGGATCTTCTTGTGGTCCAAGGGACTCTCAAGAGTCTTCTCCAACACCACAGTTCAAAAGCATCAATTCTTTGGTTCTTAGCCTTCTTTATGTTTCAACTCTCACATCATGTGACCACTGGAAAAAATCACAGCTTTGAACTTGATGGACCTTTGTTGGCAAAGTAACGTCTCTACTTTTTAATATGCTGTCTAGGTTTGCGATAGCTTTTCTTTCAAGGAACAAGAGTCTTTTAATTTCATGACTGCAGTCACCATCTGCAGTGATTTTGGAGCCCCCAAAAATAAAGTCTGACACTGTTTCCATTGTTTCCCCATCTATTTACCCTAAAGTGATGGGACCGGATGCCATGATCTTTGTTTTTTGAATGTTGAATTTTAAGACAGCTTTTTCACTCTCCTCTTTCACTTTCATCAAGAGACTCTTTAGTTCCTCTTCACTTTCTGCCATAAGGGTGGTGTCATCTGCATATCTGAGGTTATTGATATTTCTCCCAGCAATCTTGATTCCAATTTATGCTTCATTCAGCCCATCTTTTCACATGAAGTACTCTGCACAGAAGTTAAACAAGCAGGGTAACAGTATACAGCCTTGACGTACTCCTTTCCCAGTTTGAATCAGTCTATTGCTCCATGTCCGGTTCTAACTGTTGCTTCTTAACCTACATACAGATTTCTTAAGAGGCAGGTCAGGTGGTCTGGTATTCCCATCTCTTTAAGAATTTTCCAGTTTGTCGTGATCCTATAGTCAAAGGCTTTAGTGTAGTCAGTGAAGCAGAAGTAGATGTTTTTCTGGAACTCTTTTGCTTTTTCTATGATCCAAAGGATGTGGGCAATTTGATCTCTGGTTCCTCTGCCTTTTCTAAATCAGCTTGAACATCTGGAAGTTTTCTGTTCATGTACTGTTAAAGCCTAGCCTGGAGAATTTTGAGTATTATTTTGCTAGTGTGTGAGATGAATACTTTTGTGTGGTAGTCTGAGCATTCTTTGGCATTGCCCTTCTTTGGGATTGGAATGAAAACATCTTTTAATGTCCTGTGGCCACTACTGAGTTTCCCAAATTTCTTGGTATGCTGAATGCAGTACTTTCACAGCATCATCTTTTAGGATTTGGAATAGCTCAGCTGGAATTCCATCACCTCCACTAGCTTTGTTCATAGTGATATTTCCTAAAGTCCAGACATCTTTACACTCCAAGATGTCTGGCTCTAGGTGAATGGTCACACCATCATGGTTATTTGCATCATTAAGATCTTTTTTGTATGGTTCTTCTGTGTACTCTTGCCACCTCTTCTTAATATTTGCTGCTTCTGTTAGGTCCATACCATTTCTGTACTTTATTGTGCCCATCTTTGCATGAAATGTTCTCTTGGTATCTCTGATTTTCTCAAAGAGATCTCTACTCTTTCCCTTTCTATCATTTTCCTCTATTTCTTTGCATTGTTCACTTAGGAAGGCTTTTTTAATCTCTCCTTGCTGTTATTTG
Organism: Nanger dama; assembly: GCA_917880005.1. Lineage (NCBI taxonomy): Eukaryota > Metazoa > Chordata > Mammalia > Artiodactyla > Bovidae > Nanger > Nanger dama. The sequence continues at coordinate 102,009,124 of CAKJTW010000001.1, forward strand.
GAACTCTGCATTCAGATGGGTGTATCTTTCTTTTTCTCCTTTGCCTTTTGCTTCTCTTCTTTTCTCAGCTATTTGTAAGGCCTCCTCAGACAACCATTTTGCCTTTTTGCATTTCTTTTTTTTGGCAATTTCTTTCTTATGCAATAAAACAAGATAGTAAGATATTACTGGTGGAATGCAGGTGGTTAGTTTATATATTTTCGCTCTAAGATTCTTTGAACTTACAAATATTTGAAAAATTTCACATTAAAATATTGAAAAATTAGATAAACAATAAATTTAAATAGTATAATATTCAAAACTAATTACTTCTCAGTGAGAAAAGAAAAAGGACTTTAGATACTCTGATCAATGCAGTAATAACATTCTTACATACAGTAAAATATTTTAGCCTTTTTAATGTCTTAGGATTTGTGGTTGTATAAATGACATTTCTGTGATTGGAAAAAGATCCATTTTGATCATATGATAGTATGATTTTATCAAGCATCTTTTGTACTTTAAGCATTTATAGGAGAAGCAAGTAGAGGCTGGTCTTTTCCATTAATTTGGGCTTTCAGAACCTTACAGAAAAACACCCTTCTGAACATGACAAGCCATTGAGAGCTGTTTTGCAGAACTACAATTAGGACTGTTAATAATAGGTTTTCCTGGAAAAGAATTTAATGACTGTGCAGAATCAGAAAATCTAAATACAGTATCATTGGGTATATTACTTCAATGTTTTCTTTGTTTTTCATGAGATAAATAAGCAGAAAAATTTGTCTCAGTGGTAAATATCATTACCTTCTAAAACACTGCTCTGAAAACATGGTTATTCATTCCAGTGTACCACACTATTCCTTACACGGAAATTGAAGAGAGAAAGGGACAGAATTTTAACTCATGGTGTGTGTATGTCTGTCTTTCTTCCCCTTATCCACCCTGATACTCGCTCCCATCTCCTTGTGGCTCTCTACTTTCTTCTCTTTCCCTTCCTCTCTCTCTCCTCTTTGATCTTTTCCTCCTCCCTCTCCTATCTCTTTCTCTCTCTAACCCCTCCCTTCCTCTTGCCTTAACTGCCAGAGAAAGGGCCAGGTCATTCTTACACGCTCATTTAATTTCTCCTGCAAGTGGGATAATGTTGTGGTTGAATGCAGGAGAATGTTAAATTCTCCACTTGAGACATACAGGCTATACATTTTTATTGTTGCTTATACTTTTCAATTTCTGTCTTTTTTTTATTAGGTCTCTACCTGATTTGAAAAGAGATTTAAGTTTTTCACTATAAGTGTATTTTTAATCAAGGTCTCCTTCCATCATACCAGATTTTGCTTGATATAATTAGCACCTTTTTTGATTGATGCATTCATACAGTGTATTTTTTTCACACATTGTATCTTTTATCATGCTATAACTTCCCTTCTTATCTAGTTTAGTATTTTCCCCTGCTTATCAAGTTTAAGACAATACCTTAAAAAAAAGACAGTACCTTAAGTTCTGTATTGATATTAATATTGCTATCTCTCTTTCTTTTTGCTTGCATTTATCTGATACTTTCCTGTTTCCTTATTTTACATGTTATTTAAATAACTAAATAATTTCCACTTATTTTTTATTTTTATTCTTTTAATCTAATATGACTAAATCTTTTAATGGAAGTATATGGTCTGTTGACATTGAGGGTATCATCTGATACATTTTATTTTTTGTCCTTAATTTTTCCTCTTATTTTACATTATTATTTGCAGTTCATTCTTGTTTCTCTGGTTTGTTCAGGTTACTATTCGTTCCATCCCTCTTCACCCTTTTAAGCACCCCTATTCTGTTGCTCAAAGTCAGACACGTATTTCTCTGCTACTGTTCAAAAATGAGATACCTAGTTGTTTTTTTTTCCTTCACTTAAACACAAGAGGAACTATATTGACTCATAGAGTATAAAAGTCCAAAAGGTAAAGCAGGATGAAGAAATAAATACTTCACTAGACTCTTGTTTTCTTTCTCTCTCTTTCTTCTCTGCTTTCTCTCTCTCTCTCTCATGTTAGTGTATTTGACAAAAAAGCTGTAATGTATTTAAAGTGTGCAGTGTAATTATTTAATATATGTATACATTTTGAAAGAAGTGTGAAAGTGTTAGTTGCTCTTCATATCTGACTCTTTGCCAGCCTCCTCTGTTCTTGGAATTCTCCAGGCAAGAATACTGGAGTGGGTAGCCATTCCCTTCTCCAGGGAATCTTTCCAACCCAGGGATTAAACCCAGGTCTCCTGCATTGCAGGCAGATTCTTTACCATCTGAACCACCAGAGAAAGGAGAGGCCAGCCTTTTTCTACCAAGACATTCCACTTCTCCTAATTATCATCTGGCTCACTCCAATAAGATATGCCAGTTAGCATGCTTTCACTTGCTTATCTTCTGTGCAGCATCCCACCAGATGTTTTTATTCCTCAGTATTTTCACCTCAGTCTCATCTTACCGCCATCCATAATTTCTAGGTTTTGCTGAGGTAGTTAAATACTTGTAAACTCACTAGACTTTCATTTTAAGAATTCTCATTTAGTGCTTTTAAAACTCATTCCTGGACAATCTACCATTATCTGTTTAGATTTAAATACACATTTAGATTGTGTCTGTGTGCTATGCTTAAGTGCTTTTCCATTTTTGTTGTTGTTGACCAGCTTATCATAAATCTCCCAAGCAGCTCTATTTCACTGGGTATCTGTATTCTTTGATATTTTTCTTTCAGGTTGTTGTTGTAACAGATTTTTATTTTTATTGGTGTGGAGCTGGGTACATATCTTGGAGTGTCAGTGGTTTCATTAGTGATAAGCAAGGTATCCTGTGTCTAAACCACTGGAGAAGCAGGTAGATAGCCAGACTCTATCTAGACAACAGAGACAATCTTTCTACTCACTATTTCTTATCCTCAGAAATAGGGAAATTTTAGCCTACTCCTTAGATTTCATGGGCATCAGTCAGACTGAGAAACATAAGAGACTAGGTCAGCCATAGATGCTGGGGGGTGGGTGTATGAACTTAATCTTGAGGTCCTCTGAGTTTAGTTTTCAGGCTTATGCTTGCCCTATGTTAGAAAAGATCCCATATTATTTCCTCTGCCAAGACCTTTTCAGAACTCAGTATCTTACTTATACTCAATGGCTTACCATCACCAGCTGCTGCTTGGCTTAACACAGGCAAATGGATTCAAAGTAGGAGTGAATAGAAAGTAAGATATTCCAATTTGATCACTGTTTTCCCAGATCCTTTCAAAACAGAATTCTAGTTTTTAAAAGTCATTTAATTGATTTTATAAATAATTAGAATGTCTTTAAATTTGAGAAGTAAGCAGAAATGAAAAAGAGCAGGGTTTGGTCATGGTTAATATATAAATTGTGCTCGGAGTTATTTTTATTGACAGTTCAAAATTCTTCTAGTAACTATTGCTCTTCCCCTGACTCTCCTCATGTAATTTGAGCCTTGATAAGTTGCACTATTAGGAATTTATTTCCTATTATAATGATCCTGAACCAAGCAGATCTGGGGGAGGATAAGTAGAGATATATCAAACTTCAGATAACTGGTAATTCAGTTATGTCGTTAGTGAACTAGCTTTCTACCTAACTTCTATTCCTCTGTGGCAAAACTATTTCTTCTCAAGATTTTAAGATGCTTGCCAACAATTCCCAGTGATCCTCATTTTCTTGGTAACATCCAGTGGCAGAACATGCATCTTTCCATTAGCTCTCTGAGAAGAGCATATAAATGTCTCTTCCAGAAGCCCCCAACAAACATCAGACACAGTTCATTGTCCCTATTTGAATCATATTCTACAATGAGCAAAAATCTATACTAGTCAGTGGCTTGCACATAGGTGACCAAGGCCATGCACTTGTTAACACAGGAAGTAAAGGTCCACCAACACTCTCCTGTCAAGGTCACTAATGATTTCCACTCTGCTAAATCCAGTGATCAATTTTCTGTTAGCACTTATTTGACTTAGTATCATTTGACTCAACTGATCATCCACTCCCTCTTGAAACACTTTCTGCCCTTTGGATCCATGACTCTACTGTCCAAGTTTTCCTCCTACTTCAGGGACTCTTCCAATTTAGTCTCCTTTGCTGTGTCTTCCTTAAGATCCTAATATCTTGTAACCCTGAAACAGTCTTTATACCTCTTCTCTTTTCTGTCAACCCTCATTGCCTTCACAGTCTTATCCAGGTTCACAGCTTTAAATAAGATTTTGCAAACTATGTATAATCAGCATCATAACCATCTAGGAAAATATACCAGATCAACATCATCATTCTTATTATTTAATACCAGAGAAATTTTATATCATTTACTCCTATAGAGCTTAATTATAATATATAGATTATGTTATTACCTCCATTTTGCAGGTGAGAAAACTGAGACTGAAGACAACGTAATTAACTTGGATAATGTCCCAGAGAGAGAAAGTAGAACCAGGCCTTGAACCTGGACAGATGGATTTCAGCGCTATTCTTAACCACCACGTTACCTCCATGGTGTCAACAGCTTCTTGGTTTGCAGCACATCTGAAGGCATTCATTTGCTATTCATTCTAGTATGTGACTCAACTGAAGCAACTTAGCATGCACACACGCTCCAATAAGTGAAGTTATTAGGGTGCCTTGCTCACAGATGCCTGTTTCTCTGCTGCAAAGGATTTCCTAAAATTTTAAAGTTTCTATTTCAAAACATTTCAAAATTTTCAGCAATGAGTCTCCTGTTAGGAGGAAAATTTTAAAGGTCAACCTACCAGTGATTCTATTTTCTTAAAAAGGACTGAACTGATATTGAACACATTAAAAAGAAGCATAAAACACTTTTTGAAACTGTTCTTTCCATGGTTAGTGCCTCTTTTATTTTTGTCCTTCTTTACCATCTTACTGGAATAATACCTTTATAAAATAAAGAGTAAAATTTGATCCAAGGGATGATAAGAAACTGCCTTTGTTTCTTTGCCCTTAATTTACCATCTGAATTCCTACTTCCTTATTCTGCTGAATTTACCACTGTATTACTTTTCATCTCATTATAGTCAAGTCAAATGAGCATTTTTCAGTCTCTATTTTATGCTGTTTTCCTCTGGCATTTAACAGTGTTGATTATTTCCTCTTTAAAAGTATTTCCTCCCATGAGATGATGATGTCGTCTTCCTGTGACATCATGCTTTTCTGGATTTCCTACTATTTCTGTGACATCTTTCTTAGAGCCAAACTTACTTGAAGTATGATTAAGTTTGGTTTACTCTTTAGTCCTCTTCTCATTATTGTCTCTCCCTGGATAATGTTGTCTATCTCTGTATTCAATTATTATAACTCTAAACATGAATCTTCAGCCAGAGGTCTAATAATTTCCTTCAGTCAACATTGAGCAGTGTGTCTTCCTTTTACCACCTTGAAACTGTTGCACTTTTCTCTGTCCACACTGGTGATATGTCACCACGACTATCTAAAGTGTAAATTATCTAATTTACACTTTATCTAAATTATTTGGTGCCTCCTCTGTTCTCTTACTTTCAGTTCCTAAGTGGTCACACATATTGTATCTCAAGTCTGCCTTCTCTAGTGTGTCTCCAGTGGTATTACGTTAGTTCAACTCGAGTCATCTCCAGCAGGTTGTTATTTGATCCTCCTGATTTCAGCCTTGCCCCTGCAGTTGTTTTTCCATATTGCTATCAGAGTGACTTTTCCACATTTCAGTCTGACCATGTCATTCCCCAGATGAGGTCCTTCAGTAACTCCATGATGCTCAGAAGAGGTAGTTGAAGCTCAGCAAAGCCCTTCCTAAATTAGTTCCAATCTATTTCTCCACCCTCATTTTCTGTCAGTTCTCTATTAACTTCTTGCATATTCTGCTTATCTTTTTCTTCCATCCTCCATCTCCTCCCCTTCTTTCTTTTTCTTCTTTTCTTCCCACACTTTTATTTTCTTTTTTCTTCCTTCAGCATTAGATTGGCTGTTGGTCTCAGATGATGGCAAAGTTGTTTTATATTCCTAGACCATCTGAAACATTTTATCCCCATCTTGTTCATCCTTTGGACTCATGTTCATTTTACTAAGGCCAGTTCATGTACCATTCAGTCCAGTTTCTCCACGATGAGCCCATTACTGCCTTGTTTGTACTAATTTTGTAATATATGCATACTTTATTATACATAAAAGCTATCTAGTTACAACTTGTTTAGAGTCTGTGGGTCTCAGAATATTGTCAGTTTCTTAAAGTTAGTAATATGTTTTTATTATCATTTTGTCCCCTGTTACAGTGTTTACCGTATAATTTGTTGCTCACTTGGTCAGCAGTGTCCAACTCTTTGTGATCCTATAGAGTGCAGCATGCCAGGCTTCCCTGTCCTTCCCTGTCCTGTGGAGTTTGCTCACATTCATGTCCATTGAGTAGGCGTTGCTATCTAACCATCTCATCCTCTGCCACACTCTTCTCTTTTTGCCTTCAGTCTTTCCCAGCATCAAGGTCTCTTCAGTGAGTCAGTTCTTCACATCAGGTGGCCAAAGTATTGGTGCTTCAGCTTCAGCATCAATCCTTCCAATGAATATTCAGGGTTGATTTCCTTTAGTATTGACTAGTTTGATTTCATTGCTCCAGCACAACAGTTTGAAAGCATCAGTTCTTTGGTGCCCAGTCTTGTTTATGGTCCAACTCTCACATCCGTATGTGACTACTGGAAAAACCATAGACTAGACTATACAGACTTTGTTGGCAAAGTGATACCTCTATTTTTTTTTTTTTTAATACACTGTCTAGGTTTGTCATGGCTTTTCTTCCAAGGAGCAAGTGTCTTTAAATTTCATGGCTCCAGTAACCATCTGCAGTGATTTTGGAGCCCAAGAAAATGAAATCTGTCACTGTTTCCATTTTTCCATCATCTATTTGCCATGAAGTGATGGGACTGGACGCCGTAATCTTAGTTTCTTGAATGTTGAGTTTTAAGCTAGCTTTTTCACCCTTCTCTTTCATGCTCATCAAGAGACTTTTAGTTCTTCTTCATTTTTTGTCATTAGAGCAGTATCATCTGCATATCTGAGGTTATTGCTATTTCTCCCAGCAATCTTGATTCCAGCCTGTGATTCATCCAGCCTGACATTTCCCATGATGTACTCTGCATAGAAATTAAATAAGCAGGGTGACAATACAGCTTTGTTATGCTCCTTTCCCAGTTTTGAGCCAGTCTGTTGTTCCATGTCCAGTTCTAACTGTTGCTTCTTGACCTGCATGCACATTTCTCAGGAGACAGGTAAGATAGTCTGGTGTTCCCATCTCTTTAAGAATTTTCCAGTTTATTGTGATCTACACAGTCAAAGGCTTTAGCGTGAAGCAGAAGTAGATGTTTTTTTTCCTGGAAATCCCTTGCTTTCTCTATGATCCAAAGGATGTTGGCCATTTATTCTCTGGTTCCAAGCCTTTTCTAAACCCACCTTATACATCTGGAAGTTCTAGGTTCACATACTGCTGAAGCCTAGCTTGAAGTATTTTGAGAATAACCTTACTAGAATGTGAAGTTAGCACAATTGTCCAGTAGTTTGAACATTCTCTAGGATTGTCCTCCTTTGGGATTGGAATGAAAACTGATCTTTTTGAGTCCTGTGGCCACTGCTAAGTTTTCCAAATTTGCTGACATACTGAGTGCAGCACTTTAACAGCCTCATCTTTTAGATTTGAAATAGCCCAGTTGGAATTCCATCACCTTCACTAGCTTGTTCATAGCAATTTGACTTCACAGTCCAGCATGTCTGGCTCTAAGTGAGTGACTGCACTACCATTGCTATCTGGGTTGTTAAGACTTTTCTTATATAGTTCTTCTGTGTATTCTTGTGATCTCTTCTTAATCTCTTCTGCTTTTGTTAGGTCCTTACCATTTCTGTCTTTCATCATGCCCATCCTTGCATCAAATGTTCCCTTGATAAAATCCCTGGATAAAATCTCTTCAGTTTTCTTGAAGAGATTTCTAGTCTTTCCCATTCTATTTTCTCCCCTGCATTTCTTTGTACTGTTCATTTAAGAAGGCCTTCTTATTTCTCCTTGCTATTCTCTGGATCTCTACATTCAGTTGGTTACATTGTTCCCTTTCTCCCTTGCCTTTAGCTTCTCTTCTTTCCCTAGCTGTTTGTAAAGCCTTCTCAGGCAACCACTTTGCCTTTTGCATTTCTTTTCCTTTGGGATGGTTTTAGTTACCACCCCCTGTACAGTGGTATGAAACTCCATCCACAGTTCTTCAGGCATTCTGTCTACCATATCTAATCCCTTGAATCGATTCATCACCTCCACTGTATAATCATAAAGAATTTGATTTAGGTCATATTTGAATGGCCTAATGGTTTTCCCTACTTCATTCAATTTATCCTGAATTTTGCAATATGGCGCTGATGATCTAAGCCACAATCAGCTCCAGGTCTTTTCTTTGCTGACTATATAGAGTTTCTCCATCTTTAGCTGCAAAAATTATAATCAGTCTGATTTCAATATTGACAATTTGGTGATTTCCATATATAGAGTTGTCTCTTGTGTCACTGGGAAAAAGTTTGCTATGACCAGGGTGTTCTCTTGACAAAATTCTGTTAGTCTTTGCTGTGCTTCATTTTGTATTCCAAGGCCAAACTTACCTGTTATTCCACATATCCTTCGACTTCCTACTTTTTCATTCCAATGTCCTATAATGAAAATGACATCTTTTTTGGTGTTAGTTCCAGAAGGTATTGTAGGTCTTCATGTGATGTATGTGTGTTAGTCCCTCAGTCATGTATGACAGAACCGGTCAACTTCAGCATCTTTGGCATCAGTGGTTGGATTACTTGGATTACTGTGATATTGAATGATTTGCCTTGGAAACAAACCAAGATCATCCTGTAGTTTTTGAGACTGCACCGAGTACTACATTTCAGACACTTTTTTCTGACTGTGAGAACTATTCCGTTTCTTCTAAGGGATTCTTGCCTACAGTAGTAGATGTAACGGTGATCTGAATTAAATCTGTCCATGTTAGTTCACTGATTCCTGAGATGTCGATGTTCACTCTGGCCATCTCCTGCTTGACCTACTTGACCATGTCCAGTTTACCTAGATTCATGGCTCTTACATTCCAGGTTCCTATACAATATTATTCTTACAGCATCAGAGTTTACTTTGACCACCAGACACATCCGTTACTGAGCATCATTTCCCTTCTGGCCCAGCCATTTCCTTCTTTCTGGAACTATTAGTAATTGTCCTCTGCTCTTCCTCAGTAGCTTATTGAACACATTCTGATATGAGGGGCTTATCTCTGGTGTCATATCTTTTTGCCTTTTCATACTGTTCATGGTGTTCTTGTGGTAAGAATACTGAAATGGATTGCCATTTCATCCTCTACTGGCCTGTGTTTTGTCAGAACTCTTCACTAAGACCTCTTCATCTTGGCTGGCCCTGCATGACATGGCTTATAGCTTCATTGAGTTACTCAAGCCCCTTCACCATGACAAGGCTGTGATCCATGAAGGGGGCATCATGTAATAGAGGGTCAGTATTTGTTGAGCTCATCTTAACTGAAGCCATAAGGTTGGTGATTTCCCATGAAATATTAATAGTATTTCTAGAAATGATATCACACACTTTGATACCACATTACTGTGCACTGTGCATCCTTTATTAAGCCTAAGCTGTTTGCACCATAAGTTAAATATGTGAGGAATTGCACTTACTAGTCCATGTCATTAGATACCATTTAGTATTAATAACCAAGTATGTGTGTTATTTTGTGCTAAAAATCCTTAACATTTTCCATATGGGAAAATCATTTCTATTTTCTCATAGAAATGACAGTAAAGGCAGTGCCATATGGGATAACATTAATAGCTGAATCCAAATGAATGTGATTACATCATTCTCAAGGAATTCAAGCTTCATATTCTTGAGTCATCTATTTCTACAGTTTCAAGTTTATAGCACATATAGAAGTAGATTATTTAATAATGACAAAAGAATTAATTCTGATTGTTCTCAGAAAGAGCTCAGCTAAATTTAGCTTTTAAAAACAAATAAGAGCTGCAGAAAAATGAACCTTTGTCTAATCTGTTTTTACAGTTGGGAGATACAAAACATTAATTGCTTTTTGATCTTCTCTTCCAGTAATTCTTTTTTTTTTTTTTGGATCATCTCCCTCAAACCTTTAAAACTTGAAAGAAATAGGTAGCTATTCTATTAATGAATAAGACATAGCACATGTTAAGTTCCCTCTCTTTAAATATTTGGTTTATGATGGGAAAGATTTATCAAATTAACTCTTATATAACTACTGTCTTACTTCTTCTAAGTGATAAGCAGTTGGCATGTGTTTTTCACTGAGGTGAAAGTGAGGTGAAATTCATGTAACATAAAATTGACCTTGTTTAAATGTGACATTTAGTACATTCACAATTATGCAACTGTGACTTCTGTCTGGTTCGAAAATGTTTTTTCATGCCAAAAGAAAACCCTCTGTACTCTGTGTTTACCCCATCCTGCCCCATATTCTAGTGAATGCCAGTCTGCTTTCTGTTTCTGTGTATTTATCTATTTAAATATTCCACTTAAATTTTATTTATTTGTTTTTGTGGCTCCTCTGGGTCTTTGTTGTTGCACACAGGCTTTCTCTAGTTGGGGTGAGTGGGGCTGCTCTTCATTGCAGTGCACAGGCTTCTCACTGGGGTGGCCTCTCCTGTTGTGGGGTGCAGGCTCTAGGCCATGCAGGCTCAGTAGCTGCAGGCTTAGTTTCTCTATGGCAGGTGGGATTTTCTCAGACCAGGGATCAAATGCATGTCCCTTTCACTGGGAGGTGAACTCTAATCCACTATAGCACCAAGGAAGTCCCTACATATTTTATTTAAATGGAGTCATATAATATATGATATTCTGTGTCTGGTTTCTTTCACTTAGAATAATGTTTATGAGGTCCATCTGTGTTGCAGGATGTGTCAATACTTCATGCATTTTTAAAAAAATACTTTATTCTACACAACAATACTGTATTTGTTTTGTCATACATTGACATGAATCAGCCACAGGTGTACACGATCTCCCAATGCCGAAGCCCCCTCCCACCTCCCACCCCATATCATCTCCCTGGATCATCCCGTGCACCAGCCCCAAGCATCCTGTATCCTGTATTAAACATAGACTGGCACTTCATTTCTTACATGATAGTATACATGTTTCAATGCCAATCTGCCAAATCATCCCACCCTCTCCCTCTCCCTCAGAGTCCAAAAGTCCGTTCTATATCTCTATGTCTCTTTTGTTGTCTCACATAGAGGGTCATCATTACTATCTTTCTAAATTCCATATATATGTGTCAGTATACTGTATTGGTGTTTTTCTTTCTGGCTTACGTCACTCTGTATAATCGGCTCCAGTTTCATCCATCTCATTAGAACTGAGTCAAATTTATTCTTTTTAAGGGCTGAGTAATACTCCATTGTGTATATGTACCACAGCTTTCTTATCCATTCATCTGCTGATGGACATCTAGGTTGTTTCCATTTCCTGGCTATTACAAACAGTGCTGCAGTGAACATTGGGGTACATGTGTCTGTTTCAATTCTGGTTTCCTCGGTGTGTATGCCCAGCAGGGGGATTGTTGGGTCATAAGGCAGTTCTATTTGCAATTTTTTTTTAAGGAATCTCCACACTGTTTTCCATAATGGCTGTACTAGTTTGCATTCCCACCAGCAGTGTAAGAGGGTTCCCTTTTCTCCACATCCTCTCCAGCATTTATTGCTTGTAGACTTTTGGATCACAGCCATTCTGACTGGTGTGAAATGATACCTCATTGTGGTCTTGATTTGCATTTCTCTGATAATGAGTGATGTTGAGCATCTTTTCATGTGTTTGTTAGCCATCCGTATGTCTTCTTTGGGGAAATGCCTATTTAGTTCTTTGGCCCATTTTTTGATTGGTTCGTTTATTTTTCTGGAGTTGAGCTGCATAAGTTGCTTGTATATCTTTGAGATTAGTTGTTTGTCAGTTGTTTCATTTGCTATTGTTTTCTCCCATTCAGAAGGCTGTACTTTCACCTTGCTTATAGTTTCCTTTGTTGTGCAGAAGCTTTTAATTTTAATTAGATCCCATTTGTTTATCTTTGCTTTTATTTCCAGTATACTGGGAGGTGGATCATAGAGGATCCTGCTGTGGTTTATGTCGGAGAGTGTTTTGCCTATGTTTTCCTCTAGAAGTTTTATAGTTTCTGGTCTTACGTTTAGATCTTTAATCCATTTTGAGTTTATTTTTGTGTATGGTGTTAGAAAGTGTTCTAGTTTCATTCTTTTACAAGTGGTTGACCAGTTTTCCCAGCACCACCTGTTAAAGAGACTGTCTTTATTCCATTGTATATTCTTGCCTCCTTTGTCGAAGATAAGGTGTCCATAGGTGTGTGGGTTTATCTCAGGGCTTTCTATTTTGTTCCATTGATCTATATTTCTGTCTTTGTGCCAGTACCATACTGTCTTTATGACTGTGGCTTTGTAGTAGAGTCTGAAGTCAGGCAAGTTGATTCCTCCAGTTCCATTCTTCTTTCTCAAGATTGCTATTGCTGTTCAAGGTTTTTGTATTTCCATACAATCTTGAGATTATTTGATCTAGTTCTGTGAAAAATACTGCTGGTAGCTTGATAGGAATTGCACTGAATCTGTAGATTGCTTTGGGTAGTATACTCATTTTCACTATATTGACTCTTCTGACCCATGAGCATGGGTCAGTGTCCTCTTTGATTTCTTTCATCAGTGTTTTATAGTTTTCGATATATAGGTCTTTAGGTTCTTTAGGTAGGTATATTCCTAAGTATTTTATTCTTTTCATTGCAATGGTGAATGGAATTGTTTCCTTAACTTCTTTTTCTACTTTCTCATTATTAGTGTATAGGAATGCAAGGGATTTCTGAGTGTTGATTTTATATCCTGCAACTTTACTATATTCATTGATTAGCTCTAGTAGTTTTCTGGTCGAGTCTTTAGGATTTTCTATGTAGAGGATCATGTCATCTGCAAACAGTGAGAGTTTTACTTCTTCTTTTCCAATTTGGATTCCTTTTATTTCTTTTTCTGCTCTGATTGCTGTGGCCAAAACTTCCAGAACTATATTGAATAGTAGTGGTGAAAGTGGGCACCCTTGTCTTGTTCCTGACTTTAGGGGAAAAGCTTTCAATTTTTCACCATTGAGGATAATGTTAGCTGTGGGTTTGTCATATATAGCTTTTATTATGTTGAGGTATGTTCCTTCTATTCCTGCTTTCTGGAGAGTTTTTATCATAAATGGATGTTGAATTTTGTCAAAGGTTTTTTCTGCATCTATTGAGATAATCATAGGATTTTTATTTTTCAGTTTGTTAATGTGGTGAATTACATTGATTGATCTGCGGATATTGAAGAATCCTTGCATCCCTGGGATAAAGCCCACTTGGTCATGGTGTATGATCTTTTAATGTGTTGCTGGATTCTGATTGCTAGGATTTTGTTAAGGATTTTTGCATCTATGTTCATCAGAGATATTGGCCTGTAGTTTTCTTTTTTGTGGTGTCTTTGTCAGGTTTTGGTATTAGGGTGATGGTGGCCTCATAGAATGAGTTTGGAAGTTTACCTTCCTCTGCAATTTTCTGGAATAGTTTCAGTAAGATAGGTGTTAGCTCTTCTCGAAATTTTTGGTAGAATTCAGCTGTGAAGCCGTCTGGACCTGGGCTTTTGTTTGCTGGGAGATTTCTGATTACAGTTTCAATTTCCATGCTTGTGATGGGTCTGTTAAGATTTTCTATTTCTTCCTGGTTTAGTTTTGGAAAGTTGTACTTTTCTAAGAATTTGTCCATTTCTTCCAAGTTGTCCATTTTATTGGCATATAATTGCTGATAGTAGTCTCTTATGATTTTTTGTATTTCTGTGTTGTCTGTCGTGATCTCTCCATTTTCATTTCTAATTTTATTGATTTGATTTTTTTCTCTTTGTTTCTTGATGAGTCTGGCTAATGGTTTGTCAGTTTTATTTATCCTTTCAAAGAACCAGCTTTTGCTTGTTGATTTTTGCTATGGTCTCTTTTGTTTCTTTTGCATTTATTTCTGCCCTAATTTTTAGGATTTCTTTCCTTCTACTAACTCTGGGGTTCTCTATTTCTTCCTTTTCTAGTTGCTTTAGGTGTAGAGTTAGGTTATTTATTTGACTTTTTCTTGTTTCTTGAGGTATGCCTGTATTGCTATGAACTTTCCTCTAAGCACTGCTTTTATAGTGTCCCACAGGTTCTATGTAGTTGTGTTTTCATTTTCATTCGTTTCGATGCATAATTTGATTTCTTCTGTGATTTGTTGATTATTCAGAAGGGTGTTGTTCAGCCTCCAAATGTTGGAATTTTTAATAGTTTTTCTCCTGTAATTGAGATCTAACCTTAGTGCATTATGGTCAGAGAAGATACTTGGAATAATTTCAATTTTTTGAATTTATCAAGGTTAGATTTATGACCCAGGATGTGATCTATCCTGGAAAAGGTTCCGTGTGCACTTGAGAAAAAGGTGAAATTCATTGTTTTGGGGTGAAATGTTCTATAGATATCAATTAGGTCTAACTGGTCTATTGTATCATTTAAAGTTTGCGTTTCTTTGCTAATTTTCTGTTTAGTTGATCTGTCCATAGGTGTGAGTGGGGTATTAAAGTCTCCCACTATTATTGTGTTATTATTAATTTCCCCTTTCATGCTTGTTAGCATTTGTCTTACATATTGCGGTGCTCCTGTGTTGGGTGCATATATATTTATGATTGTTATATCTTCTTCTTGGATTGATCCTTTAATCATTATGTAGTGGCCTTCTTTGTCCCTTTTCACAGCCTTTGTTTTAAAGTCTATTTTATTGGATATGAGTATTGCTATTCCTGCTTTCTTTTGGTCTTTATTTGCATGGAATATCTTTTTCCAGCCCTTCACTTTCAGTCTGTATGTGTCCGTTGTTTTGAGGTGGGTCTCTTGTAAGCAGCATATATTGGGATCTTGTTTTTTTGTCCATTCAGCCAGTCTTTGCCTTTTGGTTGGGGCATTCAACCCATTTACATTTAAGGTAATTATTGATAAGTATGCTCCTGTTGCCATTTACTTTATTGTTTGGGGTTCGGGTTTATACTCCCTTTTTGTGTTTCCTGTCTAAAGTCTATCCTTTAGCATTTGTTGGAGAACTGGTTTGGTGGTGCTGAATTCTCTCAGCTTTTGCTTGTCTGTAAAGCTTTTGATTTCTCCTTCATATTTGAATGAGATCCTTGCTGGGTACAGTAGTCTTGGCTGAAGGTTGTTATCTTTCATCACTTTAAGTATGTCTTGCCATTCCCTCCTGGCCTGAAGAGTTTCTGTTGAGAGATCTGCAGTTATTCTTATGGGGATCCCCTTGTGTGTTATTTGTTGTTTTTCCCTTGCTGCTTTTAATATTTGTTCTTTGTGTTCGGTCTTTGTTAGCTTGATTAATATATGTCTTGGGGTATTTCGCCTCGGGTTTATCCTGTTTGGCACTCTCTGGGTTTCTTGGACTTGGGTGATTATTTCCTTCCCCATTTTAGGGAAGTTTTCAACTGTTATGTCCTCAAGTATTTTCTCATGGTCTTTCTTTTTGTCTTCTTCTGGGACTCCTATAATTCGAATGTTGGAGCGTTTCATATTGTCTTGGAGGTCTCTGAGGTTGTCCTCATTTCTTTTAATTCGTCTTTCTTTTTCCCTCGCTGATTCATTTATTTCTACCATTCTATCTTCTATTTCACTAATCCTATCTTCTGCCTCCGATATTCTACTATTTTTGCCTCCAGAGTGTTTCTGATCTCATTTATTGCATTATTCATTATATGTTGACTCTTTTTATTTCTTCTAGGTCCTTGTTAAACCTTGCATCTTCTCAGTCCTTGACCCCAGGCTATTTATCTGTGATTCCATTTTGATTTCAAGATTTTGGATCATTTTCACTATCAGTATTCGGAATTCTTTCTCAGGTAGATTCCCTATCTCTTTCTCTTTTGTTTGGTTTGGTGGGCATGTCTCCTGTTCCTTTACCTGCTGGGTATTCCTCTGTCTCTTCATCTTGGTTATATTGCTGCGTTTGGGGTGGCCTTTCTATATTCTGGGAATTTGTGGAATTCTCTTTATTATTGAGCTTCCTCTCTGTGTGTGGGGTTGTATCAGTGGCTTGTCAAAGTTTCTTGATTAGAGAGGCTTGTGTTGGAGTTCTGGTGGGTGGAGCTGGATTTCCTCTCTCTGGAGTGCTGTGAAGTGTCTAGTAATGGGTTATGAGATGTCAATGGTTTTGGAGTATTTTGAGCTGCCTGTATATTGAAGCTCAGGGGCTTGTTCTTGTGTTGCTGGAGAATTTGCGTGGTATGTCTTGTTGTGGAACTTGTTGGCCCTCGGGTGGTGCTCAATTTCAGTATAGGTATGAAGGCGTTTGATGAGCTCTTATTGGATAATGTTCCTTGTATTCAGGAATTCTCTGATGATCTCAGGATTTGGACTTAAGCCTCCTGATTCTGGTTTTCAGATTTATTTTTACAATAGCCTCATGATTTCCCCATCTATACAGCACTAATGTTAAAACATCTAGGTTAATGATGATAGGTTTCTCCACCTTGAGGGTCGCCCTAGAGGATCGCTGAGTTACTTGCAGGAGAGAAGAGGGAGGGAGTAGTTAGAGGTGAGTGGTATGGGATGAGGTGGAGTCAAAAGAGGAAAAAGCAAGCTAGCCCGTAACCACTTTCTTGTGTGCGCTCCAAAGTCTGGACCTCTCAGAGGTGGTCACAGAGGTATACATGGAAGAGGAGAGGGAGGAAGTAGATAGAGGTGGCCAGGAGGATAAAAGAGGGAGATGCAAAGGAGGAATACAGATCTGGCCAGTGACCAGTTCCTGAGAGTTCTCCACCTTCTGGAGCACACAGAGATTCATAGAGTTGGGTAGAGAAGAGGAGGGGGAGGGAGGAGACAGAAGCCATCTGGTGGAGAAAAGAGAGATTCCAAAGGGGGAGAGAGTGGTCAGGCCAGTCATCTCGCACTCACGTAAAATTGGGTACTGAAGATTAGGTTTTTAAAGGTACAAAATTGGCAACAAATACCAAAATGCTGAGATTAAATATCTGGAGTAGAGATTGGATTTTCAAAGATAAAATATTAAAGTAAAGAAGGAGAAGGAGAAAAATTTTTAAAAAATAGAAAAAAAAAGACTCCAGAATTATTAAAAAACAACAGCTTCCACCACCAAAAGGACTATATATGGCTTTTGCTTTAAAGATAGGGTTTTTTTTTTTAAAGTAATATTAGGTTATAAAAATAATAAATCAAAATATAGAGGACTTAAAAATTTAAGCAAGTTTAGAAAAAAGACAAAAAGAAAAGAAAGAAAAAACAAAATTTTTTCAAAAAAAATTAAAAGAAAAAAATTCTTAAAAATCACGATCCACATCAACCCCCCGCCCCCCAAAAAATTTGATCATAAAAGTAGTAACGGTATGTCTGGCGCTTTCTCTGTCGTCATGGGCTGTGTGGGGTCGCTAACCAAGGCAGTTCCCTCTGTTTGACTTCCTCTGTTTGCTGGTCTCTTCCGTGTCTGATTTCCGTCTTGACACAGGGATGGGGCTGGTGGACTCTGCACTGGGCTTGCCCCTTCTCGCGGTGCACACTGCTCAGGCTGTCCATCTGTGGCCTGCCCAAGGCTTCATGCACCTCCCTGGTCCAAGCCGCTCAGGTTTGGTGCTCAGGAAGCCCTCCGAGGCTCGGATTTGGTTGAGCCTGGGCTTTGTTCCCTTCCCAGGTCCGAGTAGCTAGGGAGTTTGGCGCGCGCAATTGCTGCAACTTCTTGTCTTTCCAGGTCGCTCACTTTTCTGGGAGAGCCACTGGGGCTCTTTCTCCGGCAGGTAATGACTGTTCAGAGCCCCCAGAAGTCTTAATTAGCAAAGAAACCTGCTTGCAATTTGGTAGGTAATAATTGCCCCTTTCCAGCACTAAAGGCTCTGGCTGCCTGTCGCCAGAGGGGGATGGTCTGCAGCCGGCCATTTCCGATCCGTCCTTTGTTCTGTGTGCAGGCCTGTCGGTGTCTTATGTTCCAGCGTTTTGCTATCCCACAGTCTGGTTTGCTAGACCAAGATAGCTCATTCTAGCCACACGCGGACCCGATTCTGGCCCCGTTATGACCCGATTCTTGAGAAAAGCCCTGCAGCCTACGTCTCCCGCGGCCCAATTCTTAGAAAGCACTGTCGCGGGCACGATCCTCCCTGCCCAACCCCCACTGCTACTGTCGGAAGCAGGCGTTTGCGCTGCTTATCTGCTGGGGGTTTTACTGTTGAATTCGTAATCTGTTGGTTTTAATTATTTATTTATTCTTCCTTCCTGTTATGTTGCCCTCCACGCTTCCAGGGCTCGCCCTAGACACGGCTGTGAGAATGTTTCCCGATCTTAGGAGACCTCTCTTTTAAGAGTCTCTTCCCGGGACGAGATTCCCTTCCCGGGACGGGGCTCCCTCCCTACCTCCTTTGTCTCTATTTTCGTCCTTTATATTTATTCCTACCTGGTTTTGAAGCCAATGATCTGCTTTGCTGGATGCCTGATGTCCTCTGCCAGCAATCAGAAGCTGCCTTGTGGAATTTACTCAGCGTTGAAATGTTCTTTTGATGAAACAGTGAGGGAGAAAGTGTTCTCCCCATCCTATTCCTCCGCCATCTTTTTCCCCCCTCTACTTCATGCATTTTTAAGGCTGAATAATATTCCACTGAATGAATACGTTATCCATAAATACAAATTTGGGTTGTGTCCACCTTTTAGCTATTGTGAATAGTGCTGCTAGGAACATTCATGTACAAGTATTTGTCTGATTACCTATTTTCAGTGCATTTGGTATATTTTTGACAAGGATCTAACAGCAAGTCTCCTGAATTTTGGAAAGCTATTAGCAAATTTGGCTGAGTATAGACAGTTTTCTTATCTTGGAATGTATTTTAAAAACTTAATTTCAAGGCATTGAGCACTTTTATTCATGAAACTGCCACTTCTGTTCCTGGAAAAAGCACATAGTCATGGAGAATTCAGTTCAGTTGTTCATATTTATTGAAATTTGTTGAATTTCTAGAATATAAGATTAATTTCTATTATATGTCAGGTACTGTATTCACTTGGGAGTACAGAAATAAGTTTTGCTTTCAAGAAGCTTAAGATAGTGGAACAGATATTCAAATAGCATACTATAAGAACTTATGGGGATGCTGCTGTGCTCAGAATTTGTCCAGGATGCTGTGGGCAGAAAGGAGTAGCACCTAACCCAGTCTGGACGGGTCCAGTCAGACCTCCTAGAAGTGGTTCCTCCCAAGTATCATGAAGATGAAAATAGCAGCCTCTGAGCCAGTCCTAGTTCCGTCCCACCTCTGGAGGTGGCTAAGGTACCCTTTTGAATGCTTGTGTAATGAAAGTATGCTTTTGGATTGGATGCACACAGAGATAAATATATCTTGAGACAGAATCAAAGTGTACATGCTGTTTTGAAAAGTGCTTTTGAATGTAACTGTTGTGGTATCTCTCCTTAGATTCACAGATGAGCTTAGAGTGAAGATGTATAGGTTAGCTTGGTGAATAAAAGTGTGAGTTAGAGCAGCATGGGTAAAGGCATAAAGATGGGAGAGGGCATGGCATATTTTAAACCTCTGTTTAATTCAGGTTTTCTGTGTATGGAACCTGAAACTAGAAACCTTATAATGTTGGAATAGAGAGAACTGACATGTCTAAACAATCTATAACTAGATTTGAATTATTTTAGGATCCTTTGTAAGCCTTTGCATTTTCATTTTTATGTTTTCCTTTTATGTTCTTAGCAAAGCCTTATTTAAAAGATTTTATTAGGCTAGTGCAGAAGTAATTGCAATTTTTCACTGTTTAAATTTTTCGTTTGATATTGGAATACATTCTGAAGTGTATTATGCTATGTTATACATCATTTTATTTTTTTAAATTTTATTTTTTAAAAATTATTTTAATTGGAGGCTAATTACTTTACAATATTGTAGTAGTTTTGCCATACATTGGCATGAATCAGCCATGGCTTTACATGTGTTCCCCATCCTGAACCCCCCACACACCTCCCTCCCCATCCCATCCCTCTGGATCATCCCAGTGCACTAGCCCTGAGTACCCTGTCTCATGCATTGAACCTGGACTGGCGATTCATTTCACATATGATAACATACATGATTCAGTGCTATTTTCTTAGGTCATCCCACCCTTGCCTTCTCCCACAGAGTCCAAAAGACTGTTCTATACATCTATGTCTCTTTTACTCTCTCACATATAGGGTTATTGTTACCATCTTTCTAAATTCCATATATATATATGTGTTAGATATTGTATTGGTATTTTTCTTTCTGGCTTACTTCATTCTGTCTAGTAGGCTCCAGTTTCATCCACCTCATTAGAACTGATTTAAATGTATTCTTTTTAATGGCTGAGTAATACTCCATTGTGTATATGTACCACGGCTTTCTTATCCATTCATCTGCTGATGGACATCTAGGTTGCTTCCATGTCCTGGCTATTATAAACAGTGCTGCGATGAACATTGGGGTACATGTGTCTCTTTCCATTCTGGTTTCTTCGGTATGTATGCCCAGCAGTGGGATTGCTGGGTCATATGGCAGTTCTATTTTTGGTTTTTCAAGGAATTACCACACTGTTCTCCATAGTGGCTGTACTAGTTTGCATTCCCACCAACACTGTAACAGGGTTCCCTTTTCTCCACACCAGCATTTACTGTTTGTAGACTTCTGGATAGCAGCCATTCTGACTGGTGTGAAATGGTACCTCACTGTGGTTTTGATTTGCATTTCTCTGATAGTGAGTGATGTTGAGCATCTTTTCATGTGTTTGTTAGCCATCTGTATGTCTTCTTTGGAGAAATGTCTGTTTTGTTCTTCGGCCCATTTTTTGATTGGGTCATTTATTTTTCTGGAATTGAGCTGCAGGAGTTGCTTGTATATTTTAAGATTAGTTGTTTGTCAGTTGCTTCATTTGCTATTATTTTCTCCCATTCTGAAGGCTGTATTTTCACCTTGCTTATAGTTTCTTTTGTTGTGCAGAAGCTTTTAAGTTTAATTAGGTCCCATTTGTTTATTTTTGCTTTTATTTCCAGTATTCTGGGAGGTGGGTCATAGAGGATCCTGCTGTGATTTATGTCGGAGAGTGTTTTGCCTATGTTCTCCTCTAGGAGTTTTATAGTTTCGGTCTTACATTTAGATCTTTAATCCATTTTGAGTTTATTTTTGTGTATGGTGTTAGAAAATGTTCTAGTTTCATTCTTTTACAAGTGGTTGACCAGTTTTCCCAGCACCACCTGTTAAAGAGACTGTCTTTTCTCCATTGTATATTCTTGCCTCCTTTCTCAAAGATAAGATGCCCATAGGTGCATGGATTTATCTCTGGGCTTTCTATTTTGTTCCATTGATCTATATTTCTGTCTTTGTGCCAGTACCATACTGTCTTGATGACTGTAACTTTGTAGTAGAGCCTGAAGTCAGGCAGGTTGATCCTTCCAGTTCCATTTTTCTTTCTCAAGATTGCTTTGGCTATTCGAAGTTTTTTGTGTTTCCATAAAAATTGTGAAATTATTTGTTCCAGTTCTGTGAAAATAGCATTGGTAGCTTGATAGGGATTGCATTGAATCTATAGATTGCTTTGGGTAGTATACTCATTTTCACTATATTGATTCTTCCAATCCATGAACATGGTATATTTCTCCATCTATTAGTGTACTCTTTGATTTCCTTCACCAGTGTTTTATAGTTTTCTATATGTAGATCTTTAGTTTCTTTAGGTAGATATATTCCTAAGTATTTTATTCTTTCATCGCAATGGTGCATGGAATTGTTTCCTTAATTTCTCTTTCTGTTTTCTCATTGTTAGTGTATAGGAATGCAAGGGATTTCTGTGTGTTAATTTTATATCCTGCAACTTTACTATATTCATTGATTAGCTCTAGTAATTTTCTGGAAAAGTCTTTAGGTTTTCTATGTAAGGGATCATGTCAACTGCAAACAGTGAGAGTTTTACTTCTTCTTTTCCAATTTGAATTCCTTTTATTTCTTTTTCTGCTCTGATTGCTGTGGCCAAAACTATGTTGAATAGTAGTGGTGAGAGTGGGCACACTTGCCTTTTTCCTGACTTTAGGGGAAATGCTTTCAATTTTTCACCATTGAGGACAATGTTTGCTGTGGGTTTGTCATATATAGCTTTTATTATGTTGAGGTATGTTTCTTCTATTCCTGCTTTCTGGAGGTTTTTTTTTTTATCATAAATGGATGTTGAATTTTGTCAAAGGCTTTCTCTGTATCTATTGAGATAATCATATGGTTTTTATCTTTCAGTTTGTTAATGTGGTGTATTACATTGATTGATTTGCAGATATTAAAGAATCCTTGCATCCCTGAGAAAAACCCACTTGGTCATGATGTATGATCTTTTTAATATGTTGTTGGACTCTGTTTGCTAGAATTTTGTTAAGGATTTTTGCATCTTTGTTCATCAGTATCAATATTGGCCTGTAGTTTTCTTTTTTTTGTGGCATCTTTGTCTGGTTTTGGTATTAGGGTGATGGTGGCCTCATAGAATGAGTTCGGAAGTTTACCTTCTTCTGAAATTTTCTGGAAGAGTTTGCCTAGGATAGGTGTTAGCTCTTCTCTAAATTTTTGTAGAATTCAGCTGTGAAGCCATCTGGTCCGGGCTTTTGTTTGCTGAAAGATTTCTGATTATAGTTTCAATTTCTGTGCTTGTGATGGGTCAGTTAAGATCTTCTATTTCTTCCTGGTTCAGTTTTGTAAAGTTATACTTTTCTAAGGATTTGTCCATTTCTTCCAAGTTGTCCATTTTATTAGCAAATAGTTGCTGATAGTAGTCTCTTATGATTCTTTGTATTTCTATGTCGTCTGTTGTGATTTCTCCATTTTCATTTCTAATTTTGTTGATTTGATTCTTCTCCCTTTGTTTCTTGATGAGTCTGGCTAATGGTTTGTCAGTTTTATTTATCTTCTCAAAGAACCAGCTTTTAGCTTTGTTTATTTTTGTTATGGTCTCCTTTGTTTCTTTTGCATTTATTTCTGCCCTAATTTTAAGATTTCTTTCCTAACCCTGGGGTTCTTCATTTCTTCCTTTTCTAGCTGCTTTCAGTGTAGAGTTAGGTTATTTATTTGACTTTTTTGTTGATTTTTGAGTTAAGCTATATTGCTAGGAACCTTCCCCTTAGCACTGCTTTTATAGTGTCCCATAGGTTTTGGGTTATGTTTTCATTTTCATTCATTTCTATGCATATTTTGATTTCTTCTGTGATTTGTTGGTTATTCAGAAGGGTGTTGTTTAGCCTCCATATGTTGGAATTTTTATTAGTTTTTCCCCTGTAATTGACATCTAATCTTACTGCATTGTGGTCAGAAATGATTATTGGAATGATTTCAATTTCTTTGAATTTACCAAGGCTAGATTTATGGCCCAGGATGTGCTCTATCCTGGAGAAGGTTCTGTGAGCACTTGAGTAAAAGGTGAAATTCATTGTTTTGGGGTGAAATGTCCTATAGATATCAATTAGGTCTAACTGGTCTATTGTATCATTTAAAGTTTGTGTTTCCTTGTTAATTTTCTGTTTAGTTGATCTGTCCATAGGTGTGAGTGGGGTGTTAAAGTTTCCCACGATTATTGTTATTGTTAATTTCCCATTTCATACTTGTTAGCATTTGCCTTATATATTGCGGTGCTCCTGGGTTGGGTGCTTATATTGATAATTGTTATATCTTCTTCTTGGATTGATCCTTTAATCATTATGTTGTGTCCTTCTTTGTCTCTTTTACAGCCTTTATTTTAAAGTCTATTTTATCTGATATGAGTATTGCTACTCCTGCTTTCTTTTGGTCTCTATTTGCATGGAATATCTTTTTCCAGCCCTTCACTTTCAGTCTGTATGTGTCCCTTGTTTTGAGGTGGGTGTCTTATAGACAGCATATATAGGGGTCTTGTTTTTTATCCATTCAGCCAGTCTGTGTCTTTTGGTTGGGGCATTCAACCCATTTACATTTAAGGTAATTATTGATAAGTACTGTCCCGTTGCCATTTACTTTGTTGTTTTGGGTTTTAGTTTATATACCCTTTCTGTGTTTCCTGTCTAGAGAAGATCTTTCAGCATTTGTTGAGCTGGTTTGGTGGTGCTGAATTCTCTCAGCTTTTGCTTGTCTGTAAAGCTTTTGATTTCTCTTTCATATTTGAGTGACATCCTTGTTGAGTACAGTAATGTGGGTTGTAGGTTATTTTCTTCCATCACTTTAAGTATGCCCTGCCATTCCCTTCTGGCCTGAAGAGTTTCTATTGAAAGATCAGCTGTTATCCTTATGGGAATGCCCTTGTGTGTTATTTGCTGTTTTTCCCTTGCTGCTTTTAATATTGTTCTTTGTGTTTGATCTTTGTTAATTTGATTAACATGTGTCTTAGGTGTTTTGCCTTGGGTGGGTTTATCCTATTTGGGACTCTCTGGGTTTCTTGGACTTGTGTGACTATTTCCTTCCCCATTTTAGGGAAGTTTTCAACTATTATCTTCTCGAGTATTTTCTCATGGCCTGTCTTTTTGTCTTCTTCTTCTGGGACTCCTATGATTCGAATGTTGGGGCATTTCACATTGTCCCAGAGGTCCCTGAGGTTGTCCTCATTTCTTTTGATTCTTTTTCTTTTTTTCCTCTCTGCCTCATTTATTTCTACCATTCTATCTTCTATCTCACTTATCCTGTCTTCTGCCTCCAATATTCTACTGTTGGCTCTCTCCAGAGTGTTTTTGATCTCATTTATTACATTATTCATTTTTGACTTTTTAAAATTTCTTCTAGGTCCTTGTTAAAAACTTCTTACATCTTCTTGATCCTTATCTCCAGGCTATTTATCTGTAACTCCATTTTGTTTTCAAGATTTTGGATTATTTTTATTATCATTATTCTAAATTCTTTTTCAGGTAGACTCCCTGTCTCCTCCTTTTTGGTTTGGTGGGCATTTATCCTGTTACTTTACCTGCTGAGTATTTCTCTGCCTTTTCATCTTGTTTAGATTGCTGCGTTTGGGGTGGCCTTTCTGTATTCTGGCAATTTGTGGTTCCTGTTTATTATGGAGGTTTCTCCCTGTGGATGGGGTTGGACCAGTGGCTTGTCAAGGTTTTCTGGGTAAGGAAGCTTGTGTTGGTGTTCTGGTGGGTGGAGCTGGATTTCTTCTCTCCAGAGTGCAGTGAAGTGTCCAGTAGTGAGTTTTGAGATGTCTGTGGGTTTGGTGTGACTTTGGGCAGCCTGTATATTGAAGCTCAGGGCTATGTTCCTGTGTTGCTGGAGAATTTGCATGGTATGTCTTACTCTGGAACTTGTTGGCCCTTGGGTGGAGCTTGGTTTCAGTGTAGGTATGGTGGCTGTTGGATGATCTCTTATCAATTAATGTTCCCTGGAGTCAGGAGTTCTCTGGTGATCTCAGGTTTGGGGCTTAAGCCTCCTGCCTCTGGTTTTCAGTCTTATTCTTACAGTAGCCTCAAGAGTTCTCCATCCATACAGTACTGACAATAGAACTTCTAGGTTAATGGTGCAAAGATGCTCCACAGTGAGGGACACCCAGAGAGGTTCACAAAGTTACATGGAGAAGAGAAGAGGGAGGAGGGAGATAGAGGTGACCAGGAGGAGAAGAGGTAGAATCAAAAGTGGAGAGAGCAAGCTAGCCAGTAAACAATTCCCTATGTGCTCTCCACAGTCTGGACCCCTCAGAGGGGTTCACGGAGTTATACAGAGAAGAGGAAGGAGACAGAGGTGAGCAGCAGGAGCAAAGGGGGAATCAAAAGGAGAGAGACAGATCTAGACAAGTGCTCTCTTCTCTAAGTGTTCTCCACAGCCTGGAACAGCCACAGAGATTCACAGAATTGGGTAGGGAAGAGAAGGGTGAGGGGAGGAGATAGAGGCGACCTGGGGGAGAAAAAGGAGAGTCAAAATGGGGAGAGAGCAATCAAGCCAATAATCACACTCTTATGTAAAAATGGGTACTGAAGATTGGATTCTTAAATGTACAAAGTTGGTAATAAATACTATAAAGCAAGGATTAAAAATCTAGATAGGGGTTAGACGCAAAAATACAATATTAAAAAAATCACAAAAGTATAAGAAATGTATATGAAGTTTGCTTTAAAAATAGGGTCTTTTTGCAAGGTAATAGAAGGTTATAAAAATGAAAATTAAAGGAGTAATAGAGGACTTAAAAAATAAAAAATTTTAAAAAATGATAACAGTAAAAATATATCTAGGAATTTTTCTGGCGCTGTTGCGGGCAGTGTGGGGTCAGTTCAGTTTCACATACTTCCTTGCTGCAGCTTATACTTCTCAAGATCTATAGGACTCTTCCAATGTAGTCGGTGTACAGGGTTTTTAACGTGCTGTACCTGGCACTTCCAAAGAGGTTCCCTCTGTTTATTTGGCTTCTTCTTTAGCAGGTGTCTTCAGTGTCTAATTTCCACCCTGACACAAGGGGGCGAAGGTGATCTCTTGTTTAGGCTCACTTGTTGAGTCGTGCTGTGGGGAGGGAGGCATACTGCAAACAAATATCACTGGCGTGTGTGGGAGAGCTTGCAGTGCCTCGGCCACCCTGGGTTTGCCCCCGCTCACGGTGTGTGTGCTTTCCCAGTCTACACTGCTCAGGCTTCAGGTTGCTCTGCGGGGAGCGAATCCTGGGTTGCATGTACTTCCCAGGTCTAAGCCGCTCAGGTTTTGATTCTCAGGTACTTCCCAAAGGCGCAGACTTGGTTGGGCCTGCGTTTTTATTCAGGTCCTAGCAGTTCAGGCGACCAGGTGCATGGTGAGCACACTCTCCTCAGGAGCGTGCGTCTTATCACCTCCCCGGTTTCTGGGCACGCCCGTCTCTGGTGTGTTGTGTGTCTCTCTTGGGGAGCTGATCTCTGGCTGCAACCCTCCCGCTGGCTGTCAACCATCCAGAATTTCACGAAGTCTTTGGTTAGAAACTGGAAGCCTGTTTGCAGTTTGGGAGTGGGGATACCCTCTCTGGGGCCGAGATTGCTACTCTCTGGCTCTGGCTGGCGCCCGCCTGGCCCCTACCTCCGGTGGCGGGGGATGGACCAGTCCGCAGCCTGCTAGCTCTCCTCTGGTATTGGCTTAGTCCTTTGTTCTGTGTGCCTTAGGTTAGAGCTTTTCAAGGGATAGTTCTCTCTCTCTCTTTTTTTTTCTCTTTCTCTGGCTGTCTGACAGTCTGGGTTACTATCTCACGTTAGCTCCCTCAGATTGCCCTAAGGGCATTCTGGCCCGGCCCTAAGCAATGCTGCAGCTCCCCTTCATTCAGCCCCATTAGCCATGTAATCTGTGGATTTTATTTATTTATTTTTCCTCCCGGTTATGTTGCCTTCCGAGATTTGAAAACTTCCCCCACACCTGCCGGTGAGAGGGTTTCCTGGTGTTTGGAAACTTCTCCTCTATTAAGTCTCCCTTCCCAGGACAGATCTCTGTCCTTAGTTCTTTTGTGTCTCTTTTTATCTTTTATATTTTGTCCTACCTCCTTTCGAAGATAATGGGCTGCTTTTCTCGGTGCCTGTTGTTTTGTGGAGTTTGCTTAGTGTTCAAATGTTCTTTCCATGAATTTGTGGGGAGGAAAGTGGTCTCTGTCCTATTCCTCTGCCATCTTAGGACCACCCCCTTGTTATACATCATTTTAATGTGCGTTTCTCGCTTTATATTTTGTTGCTAATGACTTATTACTTACTGTTTATTTTAGACTAAGGAAATTATGTTAGAGAAAATGCAAATTCAAGCAATTTTTATTCGAGTTAAAAATGGAGTGTAAAGCACCAGTGACAATTCACAACATCAACAATATGTTTGGCCCAGGAACTGCTAAGGAACATGCAGTGCAGTGGTGGTTCAAGAAGTTTTGCAGATGAGACGAGAGCCTTGAAATGAGAAGGATAGTGGTTGGCCATTGGAGGTTGACAGTTTACATTTTACAACCGAAGCTGATCATTTTACAACTACATGAAAAGTTGCTAAAGAACTCAGTGTTGACCATTCTACCATGATTCTGCATTTGAAGCAAATCGGAAAGGTGAAAAAACTCAATAAGTGGGGGCCTCATGAGTTGACTGTAAATCAAAAAATTGTCATTTTGAAGTGTCATCATCTTTTATTCTGTGTGATGACAGTGAACCATTTTTCAGTTGGATTATGATGTGTGATGAAAAGTGGATTTTGTATGACAACCAGGGATGACCAGCTCAGTGGTTGGACCAAGAAGAAGCTCCAAAGCACTACCCAAAGCCAAACTTGCACCAAAAAGGGTCATGGTCACTGTTTGGTGATCTGCTGCCCTTCTGATCCACTACATCTTTCTGAATCCAGGCAAAACCATTACATCTGAGAAGTATACTCAGAAAATTGAAGAGATGCACCGAAAACTGCAGTGCCTGCAGCCGATGTTGGTCAAGAGAAATGGCCAAATTCTTTTTCAAGACAGTGCTTGGCTGTATGTCATACAACCAAAGCTTCAAAAGTTGAATGAATTGGGCTATGAAGTTTTGCTTCATTTTCTATAGTCATCTGACCTCTCACCAACTGACTAACCACATCTTCAAGCATCTCAACAAATTTGCAGGGAAAATGCTTCCATAAGCAGCAGGAGACAAAACACGCTTTCCAAGCGTTCATTGAATCCCAAAGCATGGATTTCTATACTACAAGAATAAGCAATCTTATTTCTCGATGGCAAAAATATGACTTTAATGGTTCCTGTAGTGATTAATAAAGATGTATTTGAGCCTAGTTATAATGAATTAATTATAACTTTCCTGGTGGCTCAAACGGTAAAGCCGTCTATCTACAATGCAGGAGACTGGGTTCAATCCCTGGGTCGGGAAGATCCCCTGAAGGAAATGGCAATCCACTCCAGTAATATTGCCTGGAAAATCCCATGGACAGAGGAGCCTGGTAGGCTACAGTCCATGGGGTTGCAAAGAGTCAGACATGACTGAGTGACTTCACTTATAATGATTTAAAATTCATAGTTCAAATTCACACTTATAGCCTGACTTCAGGCTCTACTACAATGTCACAGTCATCAAGACAGTATGGTACTAGCACAAAGACAGAAATATAGATCAATGGAACAAAATAGAAAGTCCAGAGATAAACCCACACACCTATGGACACCATATCTTTGACAAAGGAGGCAAGAATATACAATGGAGAAAAGACAATTTCTTTAACAAGTGGTACTGGGAAAACTGGTCAACCACTTGTAAAAGAATGAAACTAGAACACTTTCTAACACCATACACAAAGATAAACTCAAAATGGATTAAAGATCTAAATGTAAGACCGAAACTATAAAACTCCTAGAGGAGAACATAGGCAAAACACTCTCCGACATAAACCACAGCAGGATCCTCTATGACCCACCTCCCAGAATACTGGAAATAAAAGCAAAAATAAACAAATGGGACCTAATTAAACTTAAAAGCTTCTGCACCACAACGGAAACTATAAGCAAGGTGAAAAGACAGCCTTCAGAATGGGAGAAAATAATAGCAAATGAAGCAACTGACAAACAACTAATCTTAAAATATACAAGCAACTCCTGCAGCTCAATTCCAGAAAAATAAATGACCCAATCAAAAAAATGGGCTGAAGACAGATGAATGGATAAGAAAGCTGTGGTACATATACACAATGGAGTATACTCAGCCCTTAAAAAGAATAAATTCGACTCAGTTCTAATGAGATGGATGAAATTGGAGCCGATTATACAGAGTGAAGTAAGCCAGAAAGAAAAACACCAATACAGTATACTGACACATATATATGGAATTTAGAAGGATAGTAATGATGACCTTCTATGTGAGACAGCAAAAGAGACTCAGAGGTATAGAATGGACTTTTGGACTCTGAGGGAGAGGGAGGGGGGGGATGATTTGGGAGAATGGCATTGAAACATGTATACTATCTTGTAAGAAAAATAAATAAATAAATAAAAGAACATGCTGTAATTTCAAAAAAAAAAAAAATGGGCTGAAGAATTAAACAGACATTTCTCCAAAGAAGACATACAGATGGCTAACAAGCACATGAAAAGATGTTCAACATCACTCATTATCAGAGAAATGCAAATAAAAACCACAATGAGGTACCGTTTCACGCCAGTCAGAATGGCTGCTATCCAGAAGTCTACAAGCAATAAATGCTGGAGAGGGTGTGGAGAAAAGGGAACCCTGTTACACTGTTGGTGGGAATGCAAACTAGTACAGCCACTATGGAGAACAGTGTGGAGATTCCTTAAAAAACTGGAAATAGAACTGCCTTATGACCCAGCAATCCCACTGCTGGGCATACACAATGAGGAAACCAGAATTGAGAGACATGTACCCTAATGTTCATCGCAGCACTGATTATAATAGTCAGGACATGGAAGCATCCTAGATGTCCATCAGCAGATGAATGGATAAGAAAGCTGTGGTACATATACACAATGGAATATTCAGTTCAGTTCAGTCACAGTCGTGTCCGACTCTTTGCAACCCCATGAACTGCAGCATGCCAGGCCTCCCTGTCCATCACCAACTCCTGGAGTTTGCTCAAACTCACGTCCATCGAGTTGGTGATGCCTTTCAGCCATCTCATCCTCTGTCGTCCCCTTCTCCTCCTGCCCCCAATCCCTCCCAGCATCAGAGTCTTTTCCAGTGAGTCAACTCATCTTATGAGGTGGCCAAAGTACTGGAGTTTCAGCTTTAGCATCATTCCTTCCAAAGAACACCCAGGACTGATCTCCTTCAGAATGGACTGGTTGGATCTCCTTGCAGTCCAAGAGACTCTCAAGAGTCTTCTCCAACACCACAGTTCAAAAGCATCAATTCTTCGGCGCTCACCTTTCTTCACAGTCCAACTCTCACATCCATCCACAACGACTGGAAAAACCATAACCTTGACTAGAAGGACCTTTGTTGGCAAAGTAATGTCTCTGCTTTTGAATATGCTATCTAGGTTGGTCATAACTTTCCTTCCAAGGAGTAAGCGTCTTTTAATTTCATGGCTGCAGTCACCATCTGCAGTGATTTTGGAGCCCCCAAAATAAAGTCTGACACTGCTTCCACTGTTTTCCCATCTATTTCCAATGGAATATTACTCAGCCATTAAAAAGAATGCATTTGAATCAGTTCTAATGAGGTGGATGAAACTGTAGCCTATTATACAGAGTGAAGTAAGCCAGAAAGAAAAACACCAATACGGTATACTAATGCATATATATGGAATTTAGAAAGATGGTAATGATAACCCTGCGTGTGAGACAGCAAAAGAGACACAGATATATAGAACAGCCTTTTGGCCTCTGTGGGAGAGGGCGAGGGTGGGATGATTTGGGAGATAATTGGTGATGGACAGGGAAGCCTGGTGTGCTACAGTCCATGGGGTCACAGGGAGTTGAACATGACTGAGTGACTGAATTGTTCCTTTACTGTGTAAAAGCTTATACGTTAGTGTTTTTGTGCTCAGTTGTGTCCAGCTCTTTGCGACCACATGGATTGTAGCCTGCCAGGCTCGTCTGTCCATGGCATTTTCCAGACAAGAATACTGGAATGGGTTGCCGTTTCCTCCTCCAGGGGACCTTCCAACCCAGGGATCAAACTCACATCTCCTGCATCTCCTCTATTGGCAGGCAGATTCTTTACCATGAACTGGGAAGCTCAAGTTTGCGTAGGTCCCAGTTGCTTATTTATTTATTATTTCTATTGCCTTGGGAGACTGACCTAAGAAAACATTAGTACAATTCATGTCAGAATATTTTGCCTGTGCTGTCTTCTAGAAGTTTTATGGTGTCATGTCTTATGTTAAAGTCTTTAATTTATTTTGAATTTATTTTTGTGCATGGTGTAAATGCACACCATGTTCTAAATTCATTCATTTACATCTGTCTGTTCAACTTTCCCAGCACTGCTTGCTGAGAGACTGTCTTTTTCTCATTTTATATTGTTGTCTCCTTTGTTGAAGATTAATTGACTGTAAATATGTGGGTTTATTTCTGGGCTGTCTGTTCTGTTTCATTGATCCGTGCGCCTGTTTCTATACCAGAACCATTCTGTTTTGATTACTGTAGTTTTGTTGTGTTGTCTGAAGTCTGTGAGAGGTATGCCTTCTGCTCTGTTTTTCCCCTTAGGATTGCTATAGCAAAATTCAGTCTTTGATGGTTTCATAAATTTTTTGATTTGTTTATTCTTGTTCTGTGAAAAATGTTACGGGTAATTTGTTAGGGATCACAGATTAAATTCCAGATTAAATTTGTAAATTGGTTTGGGTAATATTGCCATTTTGACAATGTTAATTCTTCCAATTAAAAGCGTGAGATCTCTTTCCACTTATTGAAATCTCTTTTTATTTTCTATATTAATGTTTTATAGTTCTCAGCATAAAAGCCTTTCACCTTCTTGGTCAGGTTTATTCCTAGGGTATTGTGCATGTGTGTGTGTGTGTGTGTGTGTGTGTGTGTGCATGCACACACATGTGTGCAATTTTTTTTAACATTCCGTAATATTTCATTGTTAGTGTAATAGAATGCAACTGATTTCTGAATGCTAATTTTATATCCTGCTACTTTGCTGACTTTATTTATTAGATCTAGAAGTTTTTGTGTGGAATGCTTAGAGTTTTCTATTGTTAGTATCATGTCATCTGCATGTAGTGAGTGGCAATTTTACCTTTCCCTTCCAATTTGGTTATGTTTATATTTTCTCCTTGTCTGGTTGCCATGACTAGGACTTTGAATACTGTGTTGAAGAGATGTGGTAGCAGTGGGCATCGTAATATTTTTCTGTATTTTAGTGGGAAAGCTTTTAACTTTTCATTATTGAGTATTATATTAGTGATCAGCCTATTATATTTTAAAAATCTTTTGCCTGTTGACTATGAACTTTAAAAATCCCTTAGGCCATAAGGCTTGAAACAATAATATTTATGTTCTGTATTATGTTGCATTATAACTATTATTACACAGTTGGTTAGTGCAACATAATTATATATATATATTTGGTAAGTCATATGTAGAACTTCAAATTTTACATACAGTAAGTGGGAACCACTGGAGGCATGGGCAGGTAACGAAATTTGTTGTATTTGTGTATTGTCACTTACTTGCTGAACAGAGAGAGTGACAGATCCTGAGACCAGCTACTACTCAATATCTGCTTGTTTGAATTTCTTAGTTTTTCCCACTTATTGGGAGTTTTCCTTAGTCCTCCTTAGGAGAGTTGTTTTTTTTTAAAGAAAGCATTTAGCCATAATAATTTCACAATATAATGCACTTAAATACATAGCAACAAAATAAAACAAAATAAGCACCTATAAAGCAGAAGTACCTATTATGTGGTTACAATAGAAATTTCCTTTTCCATTTAGGTGTCAAAAATCTTCCAGTCTATTTTAAAGTATTTATCTGGGGAAAACTGAATTTTCAACATATTTTACTAAACTTCCTGTCACTTTTAATATGGATTTAAATACTCTTTCAGTAGGTACTAGATCCACAACATCCTGGGCACTGTAGTAACTTTTAATCTGATATCACAAGAGTACTTATACTTTACACTGCCAACTGGATGACTCTTTAAATTTATATTTCATGCTAAGTTGCTTCAGTTGTGTCCAATTCCTTTTAACCATGTGGACTGTAGCCTACCAGGCTCCTCTGTCCATGGGATTCTCCAAGCAAGAATACTGGAGTGGGTTGCCGTTTCCTCCTTCAGAGTATCTTCCTGACCTAGGGATTAAACCTGTGTCTCCTGCATTGGCAGGCAGGTTCTTTACCACTAGCACCACCTGGAAATATTTAAAATAGCTTTCAGTAAAACTGTTTAGAATAAACATTAAAACTAGTGATGCTGTAGTCAAGATTAACTCACTTATGCATATTGTGAAGGACTTTTAAAGATGGCCACTGAATATGCTAGAGCAATTAAAGTAGGAAGTTTATGCTACTCTTTCCCTCATGAATTCATTTAAATGAATCCTTACCATTAGTTTTTTTCTTTAATACAGTTGATTTATTTGATGCAATGAAAAGAAGGAAAAATAAAAGAGAACCAGTTTTCCTAATTTTGCACCCTGATCATAGGGAGGATATTTTCATGAATTAAACTTAATTTACTGAAATAGGTAGGAATGGTGTTAGATGCACTATTTGTGTTCATAGCTGCATCTTAGCCAAAGATCCCTGTTGCAACAAAAGCCAAAAGGGTGAGATAGGTCTGCTGTGTCCTTGAGTAGGTAGGATAGATGTTGCTGGGGCTTTGACCTCAGTTCTTCATTCGTGGTTCCTTCTTTGCTTCCATAATCAAGGGTGAAGGCCTACTACTCCTGGCTGGTCTCTCTTCTCCATGGCTGCTTCATTAGAAGAAGGAATTCCATTTCTCTCAAAACTTACTCTTCCTATTAGTCAGGTTTCTAATACTGTGGCTCAATTGGGAAACAAAGTTTAAAAACTATTGGAACCAAGATATTCTTGAAGTCAGGTCAGCTGTCTTCAGCACAGAGTTGTTACTTTTTTTCTTAAGGGTTTATGAGCACACTTGATACTTTCATATACTTGGTTCCCAAAGTGAAATAATTACAAAATAAATTTTAAGAAGTTTTCTGTACACTTGTTGTTTTTCTCATAGTTGCTTTTCTCCTGATAGTTATCAGTTGAAACTGCTTGAAATAACATCAATCAGTATGTAGTTAAAAATAGAGTAATCTCTGCATCAAAAGGCAAATATGTAACAGTATTTTCCTTTGAGTTGATCCCAAGAAAGAGGGAACTTGCAAACTTTTTAAGGCATCTAAAACTCAACATTCAGAAAACTAAGATCATGGCATTCGGTCCCATCACCTCATGGCAAATAGATAGGGAAACAGTGGCTGACTTTATTTTGGGGGCTCCAAAATCACTGCAGATGGTGACTGAAGCCATGAAATTAAAAGACGCTTACTCCTTAGAAGGAAAGGTATGACCAACATAGACAGCATATTAAAAACCTGACACATTACTTTGCCAACAAAGGTCCGTCTAGTCAAAACTATGGTTTTTCTAGTAGTCATGTATGGATGTGAGAGTTGGACTATAATGAAAGCTGAGTGCCGAAGAATTGATGCTTTTGAACTGTGGTGTTGGAGAATACTCTTGAGAGTCTCCTGGATTGCAAGGGGATCCAACCAGTCCATCCTGAAGGAAATCAGTCCTGGGTGTTCATTAGAAGGAGTGTTGTTGAAGCTGAAACTCCAATATTTTGGCCACCTGATGCGAAGAGCTGACTCATTTGAAAATACCCTGATGCTGGGAAAGATTGAGGACAGGAGAAGGGGATGATAGAGGAGATGAGATGGTTGGATGGCATCACTGACTCAATGGACATGAGTTTGGGTGAACTCTGGAAGTTGGTGATGGGCAAGGAGGCCTGGTGTGCTGCAGTTCATGGGGTCGCAAAGAGTCAGACGTGACTGGGCAACTGAACTGAAGTGAAAGAGTGTAATGTATATGAATAAGTTCTAGCTGATGAGATAAAAATGGCTTTACAAAAGCTATCTTTACAAGAATCTGGGGCCCAAAACAATACAGTAAATGGCCTTGTATTACCATGAAGTACGTTCATCCACATGAAATCTGAAGTAAAAGCAAAATATAAGAAAAATGAAGAAAGATACTTTAAAAAATGCTAACGAATAGCCTGAAGAAGTATCTATCCTGGTAATTGGATCCAGTCCTGTCAATGCTGATTTTGTTTGCTACGTTGGTGTCTCAGTTCACTTTTGGCATCAGCTGGTGAAATCACCTGTTGTTGGTCTTTCCTATTAGCTCCCTCAATTTCTGATTCTTGGATTCTGCTTCCTTCTAATGGCAACAGATGCTTCAAATTAGGGGACAGAACAATTACTCATCTGCACCCTTCTGAAGGTGTGGCCGTGAGGTTTTCTTTGTTGCTCCCATAAGTTGAATTCTGGGAGAAGGCAGGCAGTCTTGTTCTCTGTAGTTGAATGTTTGGTCTCTTCTGTGGTCTCATCTTGTATGTGACTGATTAGTAGATTGTCTCCATAGATCCAGGATCAGTTAGGGACTTCTTTCCTGCATCTTGCTTATTATTAGAGATATTCAATTCAATTCAATTTGACAAATATTTACTGAGCTAGATTCAAGACAGGTGCCTGTCTTGAATAGGGTGCCTCAGAGATCCTGAGATGAGTTCAACAAAATCATTGACATCAAAGATGTTTTGCAGTTTGGAAAGTGATTTTAATGCACAAAGATAGAAGGTTTAGAAGATGAAAAAGTTTAATGGAGTGAGAACGCTATTTATGAGATTTATCTACATGAAGAAAGTAGGTAGGGACAGTAATATGCACTGAGTTCCAGTTCCTTTACTGAATTATGTCATTTAAAGCTCAAACTGTAGCTGTGAAGTAGGAATTACGCACATTTTACAGATTACAAAATAATTTTTCTACAATTCCATAACTAATGAGTAGAGATTTGAATGCAGTGACTCCAAAGCTCACAGATGTTTTTTCTACCATTTTGTTCTGTCTCAAAGTGTCAGGAAGGAAAGAAAACCTTTAAAGGAAGAAGGCACAGGTCGTCTTTGGAGAGGCCACCAGGTTTGACTGGAACATGTGGAAGTTGAGGGACAGTAGTAGGAAATAAGACTGGAAATATATGTTGGGCCTGTATATTTAGAGGGATCTTAAATACAAGGGTAAGAGTGCTACTTTGATGGAGCCACTGAAGGTTTTAGAGCTACAAGATGAATTGAGAGCTGAGGGTAAGAGGGAATGATTTGGCAGCAGTGCCAGGGTAGACAGGAGAAGATGCTCCTCCTCTCCGTCCCCTGTTACAGAGCTCCAGTTAAAAACAAAAAGGTATAAACAACACAGAGGAAGTGGGGATTGAAGAGAGAGAATGGAAAGGATGTTTTGGAGACAGACTCTGCATGACTTGAGGACTGCCAGAATTTAAGGAGTAAAGTAGAAAGAAGAGCTGAAAATGATTCAGTTATTATAAACTTGAGGGTAAGGTGGGGGGGAACAAAACCAGAATTCCTATTACCTGAAAACCAGAGAAGGATCTCCTCTAAGGGAAAGAGTTGTTAAATTGGTTTAGGATGAGTTGAGTTTATGGTTCAGATAGGTGAGCTCAGGGATTATAGCTAATAAGCAGCTAAGAATGTGAGTCTGAAGCTCTGGAAAGAGGCCCAGGATGGGGAAGTGTGTTTAGTCTTTATGTGGAAATGATGATCTAATCTGGAAAGTTAGATACTTAGAAAAAAGAGAGGAATCTGAGAACTGATGACAAAGAAAATGATTGTTAACACTTCAAACAGTAGAGACCCTTCATCAGAATTTTTTTCTTTTAATTTGGCAACACCATGTGACAGGTAGGATTATAGTTTCCCTGCCTAGGGATCAAATCCATGTGCCCTGAATTTAAAGTGTGAAATCTTAACCACTGGATGGCCAGGAATCCCGGATTTATTACTCTTCATCTAGATCCTGCAAATGTAAAATTTTTCTTTTACACTTATGTATGTCAGCCATTTGATAAAATTATAGATTTCAAAGTACACATTTCAGTTGATACCTCTGCTTCATTATTTAGTCATATTCTAAACCTAATCTTTTCCTATCTGCTTTAATAAAAATTTGTGATGCTAAGCATAAAAATGAATCCTTTTGAGAGTAAAGCGTGGTTAATATATATTTAATACTGAAGTTCATCACAGATAATTAGACATATGATTTGATTCCTATCTACTGACTTCAAAGAACTTTAAACTTGTTTCAGCTTCTTCTTAGATTAAAGGCTTGAAAAAAATATGAATATATATTTTTTACTCACTGACAGTTGTGAACAGTATGGGGAAGAAAGATTTAAAAAGGGAACACTAGGGAGTCATGGTAAAAATATCACAAGAATAGTAGAAATATAGATAGTTTTCTGTTTCTCCTTTTCACCCCTTCTTTTAAACATGTATTCTTCTAAATATTAGGACTCAGTGACATGTGTTTTAAGAAGCACATGTAAACATCAATTAAACATATAATTTAGAAGTAATGATTTATATTAAAAGAGGAGTATTTGTTTTATAAATGTGTTTAGCATTGCTGACTCGGTGTATTTAGGCATTTGTTCACAGATGTTAAATTACTTTATAGAGAGAGACAGGGTGGAAGCTATTCTGGGCTGCTGGTATAGAGCATCATGCTTCTGAACTGTGCTAACTCTGCTACATTAGCCTGTGCATTGCCCATTTATTGACATGAGAACACCCGACAATGAGCATCGTAAAGAGATGGTTAGAACTTGGGCTGGAATAACATTTTAACAAAAGAAGGATACACTTTTAGAGAACTGGCAAGATAAAGGAAGAGGACATTGAACTTCTTGGGGCAGTTGATTATGGGAAGGGAAATATATGGGGGAGCTAATGGTAGATTAAGGCTAGTTTTAGCAAGATTTGTTAGGCATGTTCCTCTGGTGCCATCTCTAGGCAGATAAGGGTCAAGAATTGTCTCCAGTGATTAATTGCTCTCCTTTCTAGTAGAGAAAATTTGCATCCTGATTTTAGACAAAGGGAGTTGGGGCAGAGAACTTCTCTATTGCTTTTAGCTCAAATAATTCTATGCCAAAGTGACATATTTTGGGAGTGGCATATGTTCTGCTGCCCTTCACAAGCTTTCAGCTAGAACTTAAAAGTTACTGCTCTGTGTGCGTGCTAAGTTGCTTCAGTTCTGCCTGACTCTTTGAGACCACATGGACTATAGCCTGCCAGGCTCCCCTGTCTATGAGATTCTCCAGGCAAGAATACTGGCGTGGGTTACCGCTCAGTTCAGTTCAGTTGCTCAGTCGTGTCCGACTCTTTGCAACCCCATGAATCGCAGCATGCCAGGCCTCCCTGCCCATCACCAACTCCCGGAGTTCACCCAAACTCATGTCCATTGAATCAGTGATGCCATTCAGCCATCTCATCCTCTGTCGTCCCTTCTCCTCCTGCCCCCAATCCGTCCTAGCATCGTCTTTTCCAGTGAGTCAACTCTTCACATGAGGTGGCCAAAGTTCTAGAGTTTCAGTTTTAGCATCAGTCCTTCCAAAGAACACCCAGGACTGATCTCCTTCAGAATGGACTGGTTGGATCTCCTTACAGTCCAAGGGACTCTCAAGAATCTTCTCCAACACCACAGTTCAAAAGCATCAGTTCTTCAGTGCTCCGCTTTCTTCACAGTCCAACTTTTACATCCATACACGACCACCAGAAAAACCATAGCCGTGAGTAGACGGAACTTGCTAGTTGAACATAAATTACAAAATAAAATGTATCTCCACCTGCATATAGGTTAATAGAAAGTTCAGATTCAATCACATTATTTTTGTTTACATTCAAGTTCAAGATTACAAAGATTCCTTGTCTAGAGAAGAATCTCCTGGGGTGTTTGGTCATGTAACCCAGGTCTTTCCTTGCAGAATCTGACTCAGTGGTCTGGAATGGGATCTTTTATTTTATATTTTTAACTGGAATCCCACATTCTTGCTACTCAATATGGGCCAAGTACCAACAGTATTGGGAGCATAGGCTTTGTTGGAGATACAGACTTTGGGAACCCATGCTAGGTTTATTAAATCAGAATTTTCATTTAGTAAGACTTTCAAGTATTCATACAAGCCTGAGAGATGTCCCTCTGAATCAGTGGTTCTTAAAGAGTAGTTCCAGACCATTGTCAGCAGCAGCAGCAGGGAACTTGTTGAAACTGCAAATTCTCAGGCCCTAACTTAGACCTGCTGAATGAAAAACCCACCAGGTGGTTCTAATGCATGCTAAAGTTTGTACATTTCTGTACATTATTCTTATCATTGGGAAAATGAGGACACATCATCTAATCCTACCAGGGTTGTTTAATCCAGGAGTCCCAACTTTAAACATTAGAATTAAAGAAAAATTGCAAGCCACATGACCACAATTTAAGTAGAGTATCTGTGATGTGGATTTTTAAAATGTTCTCATTTTAAGAACAGTTTGGATTGAAAGATGTCTAATTTAATTCATCATGAAATCCAGTAGTCAGTGCTAGAAATAGGCAGGTTGCCAGCATGCTTTCACTTTGTACTGTCTTAGATTTGGAACTTTTGTCTGTTGTGGAGTACCTGTTGAGAGATACACTTCATGACTTTCTCATGCTCCTACACATCAGAAATACAAGGCCATGAGGACTCTTTACCTGGGCCATTTCTTAGAGTTTTATTTTCACGGAATAACCTTGAGGAATGAAGTAATGTTCCTCTGAAACAGAGTAGCATTCCTTAACTCTTGCTGTGAAATGGTGGTTTCTCCAAGGTCAGTGCCATGTTTAAGGGTCCATCCGAGCCCTCCTCCGCATTGCTCTAGTGAGGCTGGCAAAGCAAGGCAAGTGGATGCTCATGCTTTCTGTGCTGTGTGTAGTCAAGCCTTTTATTCCTGACTCAGAAACCCTGTATCTCTACCAATATTTATGAAGTCCTTTGAGGTGAACTTACTAAGTTGTAAATAGGGTAAAAATCCAATCCCAGACCTGAAGGATGCTATACCAACCTATTTCTATTACTCTAGCCTGTTTTCTGTTAGATCTTGTTCTTTAGACCATGATCGAGTATTTCTGTTCCAATGAGTCATAGATTTCATTCTGGCCTCTATTTGGGTTTCTTCCTCTTGTTATTATTTAGCTTTAGCCCACTCAGGGTAGTGTCCCACTTTTGGCAACTGTTCTCCAGATCAACATCTGCCTGGGGGTACAACTAAGCCTATGTAGGCTCCAGAAGAGGACCAGATTTTATTATGTTAAAGCACATACGTCTTTGTAATAGTAATAATATCATGCATTTGTATAACATGTCATCACTGTCAATGTGCTTTTATAAAAATCATTTTACATAATTTATTTTTATTTTTTATTTAATAACTAGACTAGTGCCTTGCATGGAGAAGGAAATGGCAACCCACTCCAGTGTTCTTGCCTGGAGAATCCCAGGGACGGGGGAGTCTGGTAGGCTGCCGTCTATGGGGTCGCACAGGGTCGGACACAACTGAAGCAACTTGGCAGCAGTACCTTGCATGTAGTAGGCATATTATTTATTTTTTTAAACAAATGAGTGGATATACTCATGAACTTAGATGAAGAGAAGAAAAAATTCTGTGTTTGTAGATGTAGGTGATGTACCTTACCTCTTTGATAAAAAGTACCTGAATTATGTTAACCGTCCTGATTATCATGCTCCTTGTCATTATCATCACCCATTGTTTTGGTTTATGGAATGGTTTATTTTCTTCTCCTTAAAGAACCTCGGTACTAAAAAGACAAATGTATTAGTATATTATCCAGTCAGTTAACAAGTCAGTTAATTGACTTTCTAGTCTAATTCAGGTATGGCTTGTTGTCTATCCTTGTGGAATGTCTTCTCATCCCTTTTAATTTGGATAGTTAATCTGTCCTATAACTTGCTGCTCTGTGCTGTGTCGCTTAGTCATGTCCTACTCTTTGTGACCCCACGGACCGTAGCCCTCCAGGCTCCTCTGTCCATGGAGTTTTCCAGGCAAGAATACTAGAGTGAGTTGCTTTTTCCTACTCTACGGAATCTTCCAGAACCAGAGATCAAACCCTGTGTCTCTTGCATCTCTGGCATTGGCAGTTGGGTTCTTTACCACTTCTACCTGGGAAGCCTGAGTATGTTAAAAAAATGTACGAAAAGTGCATTGTGGGGACACGAACTCCATACTGTGAAGGTGAAGGGGCATGATGAAAAAAGGCTAAATATTGCCCACATTACAATGAACATAAAATAATTTCAGTGGTTAGGAGGGATTTTTAATTTATAAGAGAACATCATGGAATCATTATTTATTATATGTAGGGTTGGGTGAGACTCTGTTTTATGTTAAACTCTTAGGAAAACAATCTCATTAGAAATAAAAGAGTTTCCATAATATTTCTTCATTATGCAGTACAGGAGCAGGTAACAGGATGAGTGGTTTCCAAAAACAAGCAGAAAGACTGCATTAGCCCTTATAGAGAAATACAGAGCACGTATAGGTAGAACAAAAAGAGGAACTGAAAGTTGTGTACCACAAAGATAGAAGCACCCTTTCTTAAGAACATGTGAGAAGTTGCAGCAAGAATTTACCACACATAAAGGGTAGGATCATGGAGAAATAACTCCAGGAAGAATGAAGAGATGGAGCCAAAGCAACACCACCACCCAGCTGTAGATGTGACTGGTGATGGAAGTAAAGTCTGATGCTGTAAAGAGCAGTATTGCATAGGAACCTGGAATGTTAAGTCCATGAATCAAGGCAAATTGAAGTGGTCAAACAGGAGATGGCAAGAGTGAACATCAACATTTTAGGAATCAATGAACTAAAATGGACTGGAATGGGTGAATTTAACTCAGATGATCATTATATCAACTACTGTGGGCAAGAATCCATTAGAAGAAATGGAGTATCTATCCATCGTAGTCAACAAAAGAGTCTGAAATGAAGTACTTGCATGCAATCTCAAAACGACAGAATGATCTCTGCTCATTTCCAAGGCAAACCATTC
The DNA here is from genome assembly GCA_917880005.1 of Nanger dama. NCBI lineage: Eukaryota > Metazoa > Chordata > Mammalia > Artiodactyla > Bovidae > Nanger > Nanger dama. Next base: position 102,051,757 of record CAKJTW010000001.1, read on the forward strand.
AATATCACAGTAATCCAAGTCTATGCCCTGACCAGTAATGCTGAGGAAGCTGAAGTTGAATGATTCTATGAAGACCTACAAGACCTTTTATAACTAACACCCCAAAAGATGTCCTTTTCATTATAGGGGACTGAAATGCAAAAGTAGGAAGTCAAGAAATACCTGGAGTAACAGGCAAATTTAGCCTTGGAGTACAGAATGAAGCAGGGCAAAGGCTAATAGAGTTTTGCCAAGAGAACACACTGGTCATAGCAAACACCCGCTTCCAACAACACAAGAGAAGACTCTACACATGGACATCACCAGATAGTCAACACCAAAATCAGACTGATTTTATTCTTTGCAGCCAAAGATGGAGAAACTATATATAGTCAGCAAAAACAAGACCAGGACCTGACTGTGGCTCAGATCATGAACTCCTTATTGCCAAATCAGACTTAAATTAAGAAAGTAGGTAAAACCACTACCGTTCAGGTATGGCCTAAATCAAATCCCTTATGATTATACAATTTAAGTGACAAATAGATTCAAGGGATTATATCTGATAGAGTGCCTGGAACTACGGACAGAGGTTCGTGACATTGTACAGGAAGTGAAGTCGCTCAGTATTGTCTGACTCTTTGCGACCCCATGGACTGTAGCCTACTGGGCTCCTCTGTCCATGGGATTTTCCAGGCAAGAATACTGGAGTAGGTTGCCATTTCCTTCTCCAGGGGAATTTCCTGACCCAGGGCTCGAACCTGGGTCCCCTGCACTGTAGGCAGACGCTTTACCATTGTATAGGAGGCAGGGATCAAAACCATCCCCAAGAAAAAGAAATGCAAAAGGCAAAGAGCTGTCTGAGGAGGTCTCACAAATAACTGTGAAAAGAAGAAAAGCAAAAGGCAAAAGAGAAAAGGAAAGATATACCTATCTGAATGAAGAGTTCCAAAGAAGAGCAAGGAGAGATAAGAAAGCTTTCCTCAGTGATCAATGCAAAGAAATAGAGGAGAACAATAGAAAGGGAAGGACTAGAGATATCTTCAAGAAGAGCATGCAAAGATGGGCACAGTAAAGGACAGAAAAGGTTTGGACCTAACAGAAGCAGAAGAAATTAAGAAGAGGTGGCAAGAATACACAGAAGAACTATACAAAAAAGCTTCACGACCCAGATAATCACGATGGTGTGATCACTCACCTAGAGTCAGACATCCTGGAATGCAAAGCCAAGTGGGCCTTAGGAAGCATCACTACAAACAAAGCTAGTGGAGGTGATGGAATTCCAGTTGAGCTATTTCAAACCCTAAAAGATGTTGCTGTGAAAGTGCTGTGCTCAGTATGCCAGGAAATATAGGAAACTCAGCAGTGGCCACAGAACTGGAAAAGATCAGTTTACGTTCCAATTCCAAAGAAAGGCAATACCAAAGAATGCTCAAACTACCACACAATTGCACTCATCTCACGCACTAGTGAAGTAATGCTCAAGATTCTCCAAGCCAGGCTTCAACAGTATGTGAACAGTGAACTTCCAGATGTTCAAGCTGGATTTAGAAAAGGCAGAGGAACCAGAGATCAAGTTGCCAACATCCTTTGGATCATTGATAAGCAAGAGAATTCTAGAAAAACATCTACTTATGCTTTATTGACTATGCCAAAGCCTTTGACTGTGTGGATCACAACAAAATCTGGAAAATTCTTCAAGAGATGGAAATTCCAGACCACCCGACCTGCCTCCTGAGAAATCTTTATGCAGGTCAGGAAGCAACAGTTAGAACTGGACATGGAATAATGTACTGGTTCCAAATCAGGAAATGAGTATGTCAAGGCTGTATATTGTCACCCTGCTTATTTAACTTATATTCAGAGTACATCATGAGAAATGCTTGCCTGGATGAAGCACAAGCTGGAATCAAGATTGCTGGGAGAAATACCAATAACCTCAGATAAGCAAATAACACCACCCTTAAGGCAAAAAGCAAAGAAGAACTAAAGAGCCTCTTGATGAAAGTGAAAGAGGACAGTGAAAAAGTTGGCTTAAAGCTTAACATCTAGAAAACTTAGGTTATGCCATCTGGTCCCATTATTTCATGGCAAATAGATAGGCAAATAATGGAAACTGTGACAGACCTTATTTTTCGGGGCTCCAAAATCACTGCAGATGGTGACTGGAGCTATGAAATTAAAAGATGGCTTGCTCCTTGGAAGAAAAGCTATGACCAACATAGACAGCATACTAAAAAGCAGAGACATTACTTTGCCAAAGAAGGTCCATCTAGTCAAAGCTATGATTTTTCCAGTAGTCATGTATGAATGTGAGGGACTATAACGAAAGCTGAACACCGAAGTATTGATGCTTTTGAACTGTGGTGTTGGAGAAGACTCTTGAGAGTCCCTTGGACTGCAAGGAGATCCAACCAGTCCATTGTAAAGGAAATCAGTCCTAAATAGTCATTGGAAGGACTGATGCTGAAGCTGAAACTCCAATACTTTGGCCACCTGATGTGAAGAACTGACTCATTGGAAAAGAACCTGATTCTGGGAAAGATTGAAGGCGGGAGGAAAAGGGGACGACAGAGGATGAGATGATTGGATGGCATCACTGACTCAGTGGACATGAATTTGAGTAAACTCCGGGAGTTGGTGATAGACATGGAAGCCTGGGGTGCTCCAGTCCATGGAGTCGCAAAGAGTCGGACATGACTGAGCAACTGAACTGAACTTACAGGATAGGAGGGAAGCTGTTTAACTTCTATACAACTAAGAACAAACTTCAAAAGCTACAGAATTGTTTATGGTGAACCTTAACCTAAGAACAAACTTCAAAAGCTACAGAAAAGTTTATAGTGAAACTTAATCTAAGAATTCTTGGTTCTTATTTCAACTCGTAATTTAAAAAAAAAAAAAAAAAGCAGTTCTAGGAAGTCTTTTATTAGATTTAAATGGTGTGTAATGCAGAGGAAGTTGTTTACAGTAAACTCCCTGGGCAGTTAAATAAAAATTGACTTTTAAAGCAATTTCTTAGCCCCCTACCTGAGATCAGATGTGAAACCTGTTCCTTAGCTTGAATTCAGGGAAAAATGGAAGAGTCACACTCAAACAGTATTCACTGTAAGATTTTGGGCTACTCATAATCATTCTATAGCTTGGATTCAGTCAGTATGGATGTTTCAGCTTGGGATTTTACAAAGGATAGGCAGAATTCCTTTAAGTATTTCAGATACAGAAATTGAGTAAAACCAGTCCAATCAAATTTTGTACCCAGAGTTGTCAGAAGTAGTAAGTGTTCCCCTCAGTGCTCTCCCTGAAAGTTGGGAGGGGGCTTGAGTGTCCATTCCTATAAGACTGTGCTGCTGCTTTGCCTAACTTTTCTCAAAGCAAGTTGTATTATCTCATATAATTACTGTTTTAAGCAATCAGTTTCCAATTTCTTGTGATGCTGTGTTATAAGAATATCTTTCACATACTTTAAATACTTCTTGTGTCTTCCATGAACAATTAAACATTATTTCCTGTTCAGTTTTGATGGTTGCTGATATATTTTCATTAGAACTAAGTGATTGTAATAGTTTTACTTAAATTTTTGTGTAAAAATCTGTAACTTATAGATTAAAAAACTATTCAGAATATGATGCTCCATGGTGCAATATGCCAACTTAAAAATGAGTTGGCATCAAAGATAGAAATTTCAGGGCAGTTTTCAAGATCATATTCACCATTTAAAGGTGCTGTTGTATTTTACTTTCAAAAAAGTGACAGACTAGCAATTTAGAATAATAATTGCTAAGAAACTGATATCTGAAGAAGAAGATATATGGTATCAGTGGACTTTATTGTAACTGGATGTTAGGAAGAAACTTAGAGATAATATGGAACCAAAACTTGACATTTTCAGGTTACATATAGGAAAGTAAATTCTAACAAATATGAAAAATGTCTTTTAAAATCTTTGTTTTTGAAGCAAAGACATATTCTTTAATACAGTCTCTACTAATAATAGAAAGGAAGCAAATGATATTTGGCTTAAGATTTTACCTGAACATTTATATTTGAGTTAAATGTTTTATTATTTAATTTTAATAAGTAAACTTTGAAACTGTATCCTCTATTAATACCTGTTTCATTTTAATCTCATCTCCTAGTTATTAATATTTTGTTTTTTCAGTATACCTTTATTGAGTATCTATGACACATGGTTAATGCTAGTTTTCAGGGGTCCAAAAATAAACATGATTCCTGTCCTCAGAAGAGATAGAAAGGGAATTCCCAACTGTTCAGTGGTTAAGACTCTGTCTCTCAGTGCAGGAAGTGAGGATTCAGTACTTGGCTGGGAAGCTAAGATCCCACATGTCTCAGAGCCAAGAAACCAAAACATAAAACAGAAGCAATATTGTAACAAACTCAATAAAGACATAAAAAATGTTTTTAAAAAAAGAGACAGGAAAATACATGAACATTCAGTTGAGCTAATTAAGTAATTAGAGTAGTAAATTTCTCAATTTTAAAAAATTATCAGGACTCCTTTTGACTCTTAAAAAATTGTTGAGGATCCCAGAGAACTTTTGTTTATATAGCTAATGTTAGTATTTACCACATTGGAAATTAAAAATTAAAACTGAGTAAACTTAAAATACAAACATACAATAATAATAGCTTTCTTCAGCTATCAGAATGATAATTGTATATCATGTTATGTAGCCTGTGGAAAACTCTGTTGTCTGTACACTTGAAAGAAAATGAGAATGAAAAGGGCAAATAATGTCTTAGCAATACTGAGAAAATGTTCTGCCTTTATGAAGCCTCTAAAATCAGGGTCTTGAGGACCCCCCAAATGCCAAACAGATAAAGAGAGAAAGAGCAATTTATATCAACTAGGGCTGAAAACCATTAACAGATTAACCTTAGTCTTCATTATTTAATATTGAGTGTAGATTTTAGTAAAAAAAAAACCAAAACAAAACAAATAAAAAACAGCAATACTTATTTTTCCAGTAAGCTTGGTTCAAGAAATGAAGGCATTCCTCTGCCACCTGGTGGCAATATATCCTAGTTAGGGATTTGAGAGGTTCTTGAATGGTGTGCAATTATAATATATCTTAATTGGGATTTTGAGGTTTTGAATGTGGACTCTACCTTTCAAACACTAAGATGCTATACTTGGAACCTCTGAAACATGCTCACTTATACACTAAACATTTCCACAATGAAATAAATGTAACTAAGTTAAACTCCATCTATATTAAAAAACCCAGTAACTGTACATTGAATGCTCAATATTTCAGTTGGGCAGAAAAATGAGCTTTCTTTGTTTTTCTCTAATGCATGTTCTTATTACCTAGGGGAAAGAAAGAGACAGTAAGAGAGGTGTACAACCCCTACCACATCCAGTTATGCCCCTCCTTTTAGTTTAGATCATTATTTTTCAGCAGGAAGATAAGAATGGATTTTATCCTTTTACTGAGGTAGTTTTGAGCTTTTGTGAACCAATAACCTAATAACTCAAGATTTTTCGTAAGCTTTTAGCCTCCCTCCCAGTGTTTAGAAGTACATTATATCATGGTGTAGTGGTCATCTACCTGGGAGAATGGGAAGACTTTCCAAGGTACTTAAGCATGAATGGTCTTATAGCAATACATTTTCTGATACTTTATTTTCATATGAAGTTTTCCCTCAAAATTGATCTGTCAGAAAATACTCCTGCTTCGTAAGAGCCTAAGTCTTACTTTATACAGAATATGAAATTTCCTCATTCACCTTATTTCTTACCTGAGTGTATTGCCTGAAGAGTAAACCTCTCTGGGTATCTAACAAAGGGGAAACCTCTGACAATGATTAATCACAGAACTATGAACCTACAGGGCTTTGAGTCTTTCCCTAAATTTGCACATATTTCTCTTAAGGATAAAGCCTAATGATAGAAACTTCTATTTCTGCCACTTAAAATGAGGTGAATCCACATATGTGGTATAGAGGGTAAGAAACTAACATCAATTTTTATTTACTCAACTTTGCTTTTTCATTTCCAAAGAATTCATGGCTTCCATGAAAGAGTCCATTAAGGAAAGAACTTTACTAACAAATATTAAATGCTTAAAAATGATCTTTTCTACATACTTAAATAATGGAAATCTTGTTCCAGTTGTCTCAATATCATTCTTTGGTATCTGAAAGCAAGTAAGAACAGCCAAAATATGGAGAAGGAAGCTTTTTAAGCAATGCAATTGGATGTTTTCTGGAAATATCAAAATTTTCAAAACACATTGGAAAAATTTCAAATAAAACTTTAATGTGGTTTCTTTTAGACTTAATATATATATCATCAACTAAAGTAATTAACATTTATTTTTTCTAAGCCATGTCATATAAAGTGAAAGTCATTCATCCTGTCTGACTCTTTGTGATCCCATGGAATAAACAGTCCATGGAATTCTCCAGGCCAGAATACTGCAGTGGGTAGCCGTTTCCTTCTCCAGGGATCTTCCCAACCCAGGGATCAAACCCAGGTCTCCCACAGTGCAGGTGGATTCTTTACCAGCTGAGCTACCAGGGAAGCCCACGTCATGTAAATTTATTCTGATTACCATTACTCCTCACCTTGTTTGAATAAAAAATTAAACGCTTTCTATGCCCTATGACAGAAGATAACATTATAGACTAGCTGTTAGATCAATTACACCTGAAAGAGCCAACACTATGACACAGCAGAGAGAGGGGACAGGGAAGAAATTACTCTGACCTAAATCCTCTCCCTCAGACCTGAAGATCTGCCTCTCGTTGGCTGAACACACCTGGATGTAAAAGGATCTTACGGATCAGGCTCCCAGAAAAATGGTTAAGTGAGGATGCAGAAGATTTGGGAAATACCTAGAAATGAAGAAAACAAATGACTCTAATGAATAACTAAACAACAACAAAAAATGATTGTATATCTTAGGTGGGTCCTTTAAAAAATGAATCTGAAGGCAAAGAGTAAAAGACTTCTTTTTGGCAGCTAATCATCCGTGGTGTTTCTATACAACTGTGACAGCTTTTGGCCAAGATTATGTTTTGAAGGATGTTTGTGTAGCAGACACCTTGGAAGATAGGAATAATGTCATGATAATAAAGATAATTTTTAATCTACATGTTTATTTAACTTATATGCAGAGTACATAATGAGAAATGCTGGACTGGATGAAGCACAAACTGGAATCAAGATTGCCAGGAGAAATATCAATAACCTCATATATGCAAATGACACCACCCTTATAGCAGAAAGAAAAGAAGAACTAAAGAGCCTCTTGGTGAAAGTGAAAGAAAAGAGTGAAAAAGTTGGCTTAAAACTTAACATTCAGAAAACGAAGATGATGGCATCCGGTCCCATCACTTCATGGCAAATAAATGGGGAAACAGTGGAAACAGTGACAGACTTTATTTTTGGGGGCTCCAAAATCACTGCAGATGGTGACTGCAGCCATGAAATTAAAAGATGCCTGATGCTTTGGAGAAAAACTATGACCAACCTAGACAGCATATTAAAAAGCAGAGACATCATTTTGCCAACAAAGGTCCATGTAATTAAAGCTGTGGTTTTTCTAGTAGTCATGCACGGATGTAAGAGTTGGACTATAAGGAAAGCTGAGCACTGAAGAATTGATGGTTTTGAGCTGTTGTGTTGGAGAAGACTCTTGAGAGTCCCTTGGACTGGAGGGAGATCCACCAGTCCATCCTAAAGGAAATCAGTCCTGAATATTCATTGGAAAGACTGATGCTGAAAGCTGTTCAGTTCAGTTGCTCAGTCATGTCCAACTCTTTGTGACCCCATGTATCGCAGCACGCCAGGCCTCCCTGTTCATTACCATCTCTCGGAGTTCAGTCAGACTCACGTCTATCGAGTCCGTGATGCCATCCAGCCGTCTCATCCTCGGTCGTCCCATCTCCTCCTGCCCCCAGTCCCTCCCAGCATCAGAGTCTTTTCCAATGAGTCAACTCCTCTCATGAGGTGGCCAAAGTACTGGAGTTTCAGCTTGAGCATCATTCCTTCCAAAGAACACCCAGGGTTGATCTTCCAGAATGGACTGGTTGGATTTCCTTGCAGTCCAAGGGACTCTGAAGAGTCTTCTCCAACACCACAGTTCAAAAGCATCAATTCTTCAGCGCTCAGCCTCCTTCACAGTCCAACTCTCACATCCATACATGACCACAGGAAAAACCATAGCCTTGACTAGACGGACCTTTGTTGGCAAAGTAATATCTCTGCTTTTGAATATGCTATCTAGGTTGGTCAAAACTTTCCTTCCAAGGAGTAAGCGCCTTTTAATTTCATGGCTGCAGTCACCATCTGCAGTGATTTTGGAGCCCCCTAAAATAAAATCTGACACTGTTTCCCCATCTATTTCCCATGAAGTGATGAGACCGGATGCCATGATCTTCGTTTTCTGAATGTTGAGCTTTAAGCCAACTTTTTCACTCTCCTGTTTCACATTCATCAAGAGGCTTTTTAGTTCCTCTTTACTTTCTGCGATAAGAGTGGTGTCATCTGCATATCTGAGGTTATTGATATTTCTGCCAGCAATCTTGATTCCAGCTTGTGTTTCTTCCAGTCCAGCGTTTCTCATAATGTATTCTGCATATAAGTTAAATAAGCAGGGTGACAATTTACAGCCTTGACATAATCCTTTTTCTATTTGGAACTAGTCCGTTGTTCCATGACCAGTTCTAACTGTTGCTTCCTGACCTGCATACAGATTTCTCAAGTAGTTCAAAGAAATATGAGCCAGTATTGTAACAGAACTCCTTCCATTTTTATCTACTTGTGCTGTTTTTAAAAAAACAATTGTATTTATTTATTTTCAGTTGTGCTGACTCTTCCTAGCTATGCGTAGGCTTTCTCTAGTTGCTGTGAGTAGGTGCTACCTTTTGTTTCCATACACAGGCTTCTCACTGTGGTGGCTTCTTTTGTTGCAGAGCACAGACTATAGGCGTATGGGCTTCAGTAGCTGCAATATGTGGATTCAGTAGTTGTGGCCCACAGGCTGTGTAGTTCCCGACATAGGGATTGAACCAGCGTCCCCTGTGGCCCCTGCATTGGCCAGCAGATTTTTTTTTTTTAACCACTGAGCCACCTGGGAAGCTGAAGCTAAGGTACTTCTTATATGTCCACCTCTTGTTGACTAAAAGGCATTTGTAAGAGAATGGAGAAGCGAAGTGACAAATGGGTTAAAATCACAAGCTTGGGAATAATGTGATTCTTTTTTAAAAGCTTATTTAGGTAAAGACACTTAACATGAGATCGTAACAAAATTTTAAGGGCACAGTACAGCACTGTTAACTATAGGCACTATGTTGTACAGCAGTTCTCCAGAGCTTACTCACACTGCACAACTGAAATTTACATCCCTTGAACAACTCCGTTTCTGCCTCCTCCTAGTCCCTAACAGCTGCCATTCTACTCTCTGCTTCAATTACTTCAATTATTTTGGATCTCTTTTGTAAATGGAACCATGAATTGTCCTTCTCTGTCTAGCTTATAATAATAATAATAATATATAACTAATATTAGTGTAATATTCTCCAGGTTTATCCATGTTGCATATGGCAGAATTTCCTCCTTTTTAAGGATGAATAATATTTCTTTATCCATTTATCTGTTGATAGACATTTAAGTTGGGCTTTCCTTGTGGCTCAGCAGTAGGGAATCCACCTGCAATGCAGAAGACGTGAGTTCGATCCCTGGGCCAGGAAGATCCCCTGGAGGAGAGCACAGCAACCCACTCCGGTACTCTTGTCTGGAGAATCCCATGGACAGAGGAGCCTGACAAGCTATAGTCCTGAGGTTGCAAAGAGTCGGACATGACTGAAGCAACTGAGCAAATGCACCCCCACATAGATACTTAGGTTACTTCCACATCCTGGCTATTATGAATAGTGATACCAAGAACATGGGAATGTAAGTATCTCTTTAGGATCCTGATTTCAGTTCTTTTGAGTATCTACCTAGAAGTGAGATTGCTGGATCGTATGGTAGTTCTATTTCTAATTTTTTTTAGCAGCCTCTATACCATTTTACCTTACCTGATAGCTCAGTTGGTAAAGAATCTGTGTGAAATGCAGGAGACCTGGGTTCAATCCCCTGAAGAAGATCTTTACCTGCTGGGAAGATCCCCTGGAGAAGGGAAAGGTTACCCACTCCAGTATTCTGGCCTGGAGAATTCTATGGACTCTATAGTCCATGGGGTCATAAAGAGTCAGACAGGACTGAGGGACTTTCACTTTCATACCAATTTAACTTCTATGCAGAGTACATCATGAGAAATGCTGGACTGGAAGAAACACAAGCTGGAATCAAGATTGCTGGGAGAAATATCAATAACCTCAGATATGCAGATGACACCACCATTGTGGCAGAAAGTGAAGAGGAACTAAAAAGCCTCTTGATGAAAGTGAAAGAGGAGAGTGAAAAAGTTGGCTTAAAGCTCAACATTCAGAAAACGAAGATCATGGCATCTGGTCCCATCACTTCATGGGAAATAGATGGGGAAACAGTGGAAACAGTGTCAAACTTTACTTTTTTGGGCTCTAAAATCACTGCAGATGGTGACTGCAGCCATGAAATTAAAGGCGCTTACTCCTTGGAAGGAAAGTTATGACCAATCTAGATAGCACATTCAAAGGCAGAGACATTACTTTGCCGACTAAGGTCCGTCTAGTCAAGGCTATGGTTTTTCCTGTGGTCATGTATGGATGTGAGAGTTGGACTGTGAAGGAGGCTGAGCGCTGAAGAATTGATGCTTTTGAACTGTGGTGTTGGAGAAGACTCTTGAGAGTCCCTTGGACTACAAGGAGATCCAGCCAGTCCATTCTGAAGGAGATCAACCCTGGGTGTTCTTTGGAAGGAATGATGCTCAAGCTGAAACTCCAGTACTTTGGCCACCTCATGCGAAGAGTCGACTCATTGGAAAAGACTCTAATGCTGAGAGGGATTGGGGGCCGGAGAAGAAGGGGATGACCAAGGATGAGATGGCTGGATGGCATCACTGACTTGATGGATGTGGGTCTGAGTGAACTCTGGGAGTTGGTGATGGACAGGGAGGCCTGGCGTGCTGCGATTCATGGGGTCTCAAAGAGTCAGACACGACTGAGCAACTGAAATGAACTGAACTGAACTGTACCGCTTTATATTTCCACCAATAGTGCACAAGGGTGCCTATGTTTCTACCTGCTCTCTGGCTTTTTTTTTTTGTAGTTTTGATAACAGTCATCCTAACAGGTATGAAGTGGTAACTCATTGTGGTTTTGGTTGTGTTTCCTTAATGATTAGTAATGTTGAGCATGTTTTCACACATCTGTTCATAATTTGTTTTGTTTTGAAAGTTGTTCAAGTCCTTTGCTCATTCTTTATTCAGGTTACACTCACATGTAAGAGCTAGGGAGAGGCGAGAATCCAGTGAAGTACAGAGAGGCATTTCCTCCAATGGGGAAAGTATTTTAATTTGAAATCCAGCAAGGAGACAGCATCATTTTTCCAGTATTTCACATGTTTTTACCCCTTACAGGTAGTCGGTAAAATATTCTTCGTTTTCCTGATTCTAAATTAGAGGGTAATAATCATTTAAGATACACTTAACTGGTTGTTTTGTGGAAGGTCTTTAATGTTTTGGGTTTTTGTTTAAGTCTTTATATCTCTATTGAGAATCTACCAAAGAAGATTGTTATTTCCTCCCTTGCTTCTGAATCTGTATTTCATAACTGGATGTCTATAAATAGTACCAGACAGTACAGTAATTATGCAATTACTAAAGGTCATTGTTAGTATGAACGTATTTCATTTAGATGCACACTTTTACTGCTGTATCACAGACATTTGAGAAATACATTGATCCACACTAGAAATGGCATTACCAACTCGAAGAGTTTGAGCAAACTCCAGGAGCTGGTGATGGACCGGGAAGCCCAGCATGCTGCAGTACATGGGGTCAAAAAGAATCAGACATGACTGAGCAACTGAAGTGAATCAAACACTAGAAGTTAGCATGGGTTTACCACATGTTGATACCAGAGGTTTACAATTTGTCTAAAAATATTTCTTTGTCATTTGCTGCCAAGAGGACAATACTTGCAATCTCTGTTTCAAGAAAGACTGTGTAGTATAATCCTTACTGCCTAGATGTGTTCATTTTGGATGTAACAGAGCACTGGACACAGCAAGTTAAATTCCTGCTTCTTCTATTTCTTATATATTATACTTGGGCAAGTTGATTCAGTTTATTTCAGCAAATTCTTTACAGAATTCCTACTGTTAGCACACACCAGAGAAACAAAGCTCAATGAAATATGGCCCCAGAGAAATATAGATGTACATAGAATATTTTGAAATAATGTGAGAGAAGTATTAATATATACAGGGTACTGTGAGTTTGAAAGAGATTTCTCCTTATTTTGCTTGAGGAATAAAGGGTGGGCATGTTTTCTGAAGGAGGAGATGTCTAGGATGTCTCTTAAAGGAGGAACATGTGTGGCCAGGCTTGGGTGGAGAGAAGGTAATGACTGGTCAGAAGATGGTCCCTGCCCTAGAGAGCATAAAGGCAGTGATGAAGGAACAACAGGGTGAGTGGGGGGACCCTATATTTTCATGTATTAATAGTGAAATATGAGGTGTTAGGTTTCTGGGAGCTTGAGCAGGGCTAGCTCTGGAGAGCTTCGCAGGCTGAAGTATTTGAAGAGACCGGAAGTATGCAGAGAACAGCATTCACAGTCAGACTGACACTTACATAACTCTGGTGGCAGTGTGGAGGGTGTATTTAAAGGAAGTAAATCCAGAGGCATTTTTAATGCTTCAGTCAGGCATGACTGGAACTTGGGCCATGGTAGAGTTAGGGAGAGGGAAGGCACAATTAGGAAAGAGTAAGGAGGCATCTATTTATGACAGTGCTTTTGTTGAACCGAAAAAGTACAGCTTGAAGGATGACAAAGACCTGAATTTGAACCCCAGCTTCATCACTTCAGGGTCTGAGCTGTTTACAAGTTATAATATTTTGTGTTTCTGAAAGTGAGGGACACTTTCTCATGTTATCATGAGGATTAGACTTGACCTGAAATACCTGAAACTGCTTGAATAGCATGTCAGTAAATGGTTACTAGTGTTACTATTAAAATCTCCAAGACTTAGTCTCCTCTCCTGCATTATAGATTTGTTGTGATATTATAGCAAGATAATACGTGTTAAAGGTACCTAATCTTCTGGATAAAGAACTTTTTCAGAAAAAATTTTATGTGCTACTTTCCCCCAATTGAAAGAAAAATAGCTTTGAATCTCATTTTAAAATACTAGCCAGTGCAATTTACTGTCCATTGAAGAAAAGCAAACCAGTGAGGCCTTTGACCACGGAAATGTTACTAAACAGCAACCCTGAGAATTAGCTATATCACTGCATCATTGTGATTAAGAACACGAGCAGTGATCAGACTGATGGCTGATTTTGTGTCTTTAAGCAAAATAGCTTACCTCTCTGTGCCTCAGTTTCTTGATTTCTAAATGTCTATACACCCTAAAATACATATGAGGGTTAAGTGAGATAATCACTCATGTAAACTGCTCAGCTGTGTGCTGAGTACATGCTAAAAACCTCCCAAATAATGACTATTATTTTTTGGAGGGTAGTGTTCAAAAGAATGACTTTACATGCACTAACTCTTTTAGTTATAATGAAAAAAGAAATCCACAGGGTAGATATTACTATCAGGCCCCACTGACAGACAGGGGAATGCAGACTGAGAGGTGAGTTATGCTGCTGCAGGTCGCACAGCAGGGAAGCAGTAGAGCTGAGGCTAGAATTAGTTCGTCCTCTTCAGTGTTGCATTTCCCGACTCTGTTGTGTCTCCTACTGGGGCTAAGTTGGTGACCCTCTCTTGCCACTCCAACCCAAACTAGGTCTTCCTCTCTCCAGAGTTGAAGGATAACCTCTGCTCTATCAAAATGCAACAAGAGCTCTATAAGGGTTGTGGTTTTCTGGAAGGGCTGACCATTGCTTCACTCTACACTGACTCTGGAGGGCCCACTCTACAGAGGGTCTCAGCTGCTGTTTGGCTCCTTCTCCTATGAGTGAGTGGTACTCTTAGCCAGTCCCCTGCTTCCCACTTGCACCAGGACCTGCTAAGTTTGAATGCACCTTCCCAGAGTCAAAGAATTTTAGTGATGTTCCTCTCAGGATCCCTAGGTCTCTCCTTCTTTCCACCCAAATAGCCTCATTCTCTCTGGTTTGTATGAACTGAGGCTAGACTTAATTGCCACTTGAGTAAAAGTATGGGTTTCTTATTGGTGGTCACTGTGAAAACATTTTCAAGCCAAGATATTGATATATTTGTTATAAACTATAATAGTTGGGAATTCCCTGTTGTCCAGTGGTTAGGATCCTGTGAGTTCCCTTTTGAGGGCATGGTTTTAATCCCTGATTGGGGGACTGAGATCCCACAAGCGACTCAATGTGGCCAAAACAAACAAGCAACACATATGTAATAACAATAAGAAGCAGCCTGGTGGGCCCAGGTGGCACTCATGGTAAAGAACTTGCCTGCCAATGCAGGAGACATCAGGAACACAGAATTTGATCCATGGGTCAGGAAGATCCCCTGGAGAAGGAAATGGCAACCCACCCCAGTATTCTTGCTTGGAGAATCTCATGGACAGAGGAGCCCGGAGGGCTATAGTCCATAGGGTTGCAAAGAGTCAGACACGACTAAAGCTACTTAGCACACACCACACACAAGCAAGCAGTCTGGGAGATAACACCTGGAAGAATCTCATCTATGAGTGGATATGCTCACTTAAGGGCAGACTCTACTTTTAAAGATGTCAACTTTTCCCTTTTATAGGTAAGGACAGGTAGAAAAAAACGTGGAATTTGACTTGCTTTTCAGGTCATATATACATACCACTTCATATTCAAAATTACGACTTAGGAGAGTTGTTGAGGGCTTCATTAGAAGAAGTAACAGCTTCCCGATCTTGTCTTCTCCAGTGCCTTTGAGCTCCTCCCTTACGTTCCATGACTTTTTTAACAGGTCTGTAGTCCAGAGTTCCTTGGCCTTGGTGGACTCTTCTCTTTAGGTGTGCTGACATCAAGGTTCGCATGGTTGTCATTATAGTTTTATCTCCTTTCCCCTGCTCATTTTTATGAAGATATTTTGGTGAGACAAGTGTTTCTAATTGGAAACAAACAAAAAGTTAAATTAGCCCTGTAAGAGAATTGTTCCATATATCCATATCTACCTTCACTTGGGGGCTTCCAGGTGGTGCTAGTGGTAAAGAACCCACCTGCCAATGCAGGAGACAAAGGAGACACGGGTTTGATCCCTGGATTGGGAAGATCCTCTGGAGGAAGAAATAGCAACCCACTCCAGTATTCTTGCCTGGATAATCCCATGGACAGAAGAGCCTATGGGCTACAGTCCATGGGGTCACAAAGAGTCGGACACGACAGAAGCAACTTAGCACCTTCACTTTTGGTGCAAGACAGGTTGCTTAATAGAGTTCAGATGCCTCAGTGATGTTCATCATAGGAGTCACTCATCAGTTGGAATAGAAAGAGAAGTAGCTCTGAACTCCTTTAAATCCAGTTCAGAACTGCACCAACTCATGAATAAAAATGTGTCTTCCAGAAGCCATCATGTCCATGTGTGTTTTTCTAAAGGCTTTTGTATGGTGATTTTGGTTGTTATTGCAAAGTCAGTTGCTATATTTTATCAAGTAACTGCCACAGGCTCCTGTCTAAGTATAGCGTTTTGGGTTACTCTGTTACCAGTAAGCAAGAATTAAAAACAAATTTAATTATAACAACAACAACAACAACAACAAACTAGCCATCAGTCAAAACTTTGTCATTAGTTTCCTCTTTGAAGGGGCAGCAAATGAGTTGCAGATGGACCACTGTTTACAGTTCCCCAGTGTATCCTGAGGGCTTGGCGGATGTTTTCTGCAGTGTCACCACCGTGCAGTATTTAAAACTTACACTTAAAAGGAGCCCTTGCTTAAGAGAGAATAGGCAAAAAGTGAATTATTCCTTAGTGGGCGGTCCGAGGGTTGTAGGATTGTAGGTGGTCTGTTACACTTTTCTCTGGGCCAAGGTCATTGCTCATTGTTGTGAAGGGAGGACGCAGAAGAAGAAAAAGCTCTGTGCATGTGTGTCTAGGAGTGTTGGTGGGCGACCAGACTGGCTTGCTTTCTTTTTCTCCTTTTCCTCTCCAGAGCCCTGTCCTGCCAGTGATACTCGGAAAATGAGTCTTCAGATGGGGTCCACTATCTTCCCATTTAATAGGGCTTGGTCCCCAAGTCACTTCCTTTTTTTAAAAAATTATTAAAAAAATTTTTATTTTTACTTTATTTTGCTTTACAATACTGTGTTGGTTTTGCCATACATTGACATCAATCAGCCACTTAGAGACAGTTTTCCTGACCATTCTCTCCAAGCAAGCACCCCTAACTGCTCTTTTTTCCCCCTTAAATATTTGCTTATTTGGCTGCACAGGTATTAGTTGCATCACATGGGATCTTTGATCTTTGCTGGCATGTGCGGGATCTTTCAGTTGTGGCCTGTGATCTCTTACTTGCAGCATATGGAATCTCCTATAGTTTCCTGACTAGGGATCGAACTTGGGCCATCTGCACTGGGAGCGTGGAATTTTAGCCACTGAAGCACCAGAGAAGTCCCTCCCCAATTGCTGTTTACTGTCACACTCAGTCATTTTCTTCATATCGTCTACCGTAAGTTTTGTGTATATGTTCTTAAAAAAAAACAAAACATCTGTCACCTATTTGGGGCTATAACCTCCAGAGTTTACATATTTGTGTAATCACTGTTCTTCCACAATAGAATATTGAAAAGAGAAGGCACTCGATAGAAGTAAGGGTTTTATAGAACTAACATCCCTTAGGTTAGAACTTATATTTGCCTTCTTAATGTTGTTCATGATAACTTCTCAAAACTGATTAAATTTAACAATATTAGTATGTTTGCTTTAGTGGGAAAAATCTTTTCTCAGCTTCTTTTTTTAAAAAAAAACAGCTAGCATAGAGTTCCTTTAGGAAAGAAAAATTTTCCTCTAGAAAAATGGCTATGTAGTCCACTTTGGTTGGGTGGAAACATCAGGGCATGGTTTACACTATTAAAGTGAAACAAATTGCTGGATAAAATACTTTGCATAAGATGTTAATAGTAATCTGAAGTTGGAGAAAGGAGTCATGCAACATAGTGCAAATCAGGTCTCTTAAAAAAAAAGTCTTTAACAAGTTAAGGAGGTGTAAATAGTTTCTTGTGGCAGGATTGCTAAAGTCTTTAGAGAACACAGTTGTCTAATATCTAGTTTTAAGACACTTGTTCTGACATAAATCACTTTTATAGCTTCAAACTTTGGAAAAGTCAGCTACACTCACACATTTTGGGGGAAGTTTGGGAAGCCCAGTGAAAGGGGACTGTATCCATATGTGATTACCGTGGAGCTGGGAGCTGCAACAGCTGCAGAAGTGACAGGTGGGTATAACTGAAGGATCAGTGGCCTCATTCTATCACTTGAAGTTGTACCTTAAGTTCACATCTTGAAAACATTCTTGACTGGTTACTTTGGGGCTTCCAGAAATATCTAACTTGCATTGAATGCTGCAGAAAGTTTCAGAAACATATACATAGAATATAATCCCTGGTTAAAAATAAAGTGTTTGGTATTTTTAGTGACATGTTCAAAAGAAAGCAAATGTGTGAGTATTTATGATTTCTGTTTTTAATGGTGGGAATTCTTGTGTTTTCTATTTCAACTATCTGTTTCTAGTTACCACAGTCAGTTTCCCAAGGGAAGGCTCGGGAATCTGTGCATCCTGTGAGAGAAACTGGCTTCGGCCCTGGTGGGAGGAGAAGGTGAAGCCGTGAGAAGCTGAGCTGGGTCCCCTCTGTAGCCTGTCTCCTACTTAGGATTCCTCCCAGAGGAAGAGGGCTCCTAGGTGATTCCAGGGGCTCTCTTTTGGGACTTTAATCTCTGGAGTATTGTTTCTTTATTTTTGTTATCATTGAGAGTGTGACTCAGATCTGTACCTTTTTCAAAGCCAGTCAAGGTCAGGAAGACACCTGCTAAGTACAGTATCCACACACCTGAAGGTATTTACTTTCCCTAAGTATGCCACACATGCAGTTAAGGAGCGAATGTTGTGTGTCGTTAATCTTCCTTTCTTGAGATGTGAAAATGAGCAGTGACAATCCAAACTTTTTAACCTTTTTGCTTTAAAAATTATAGGCTGTTAATACAATAAATATATAAATCCATAAATTACCAGTTACTGCCAAACCACAAGTGAAATTATGCTCTTGCTTATACAAAATGAATCTGATTATACTCATACAGTTTTGTGGGCTTGATGACTTGCTCTCTTAAACCTCAGAGGGAAGACAATTCCACTACACAGTTTTGCAGAAAGTCTTGTTCTTTGAGATGCCTTTGGTACATGGCTGGGGTATAGATTCAGGGAGACCTTTCCAAATGGATTTAGAGCAGGTTCACATTTGGTTCTTCAGCTGAGCTTATATCTTCTTGTACCTTTTCTTGAATTACTCAATATTGCTTTGGTTGCCCTGTGTCCTTAAATGTGTTTATACACCAGGGTCGTTTGTGCTCAGCTCACCTTCAAAGAAAAAAAAATGTACAGGAAGGTAGCAATGTTAGAGGTAAAGAACACAGGCTTCGTGCTTTGGAATCAGACACAGTTGCCTTATTATGTTGCTTAATAGCTATGAAGATCACTTTGCACAACAATAAAAACTTCTATTTAGGATGACTATACATCGGCCCCTATGGCTTAAATGGCAATTATGGATACATTTCGGAAGTTGAATAGTTACAGTAGGCAATTTCGCTTTTAGGGTATTAGTTTACTACTGTTTGTTTCTCTGCAGCTCTGTCTACAGAGCAAACATCTTTCTTGTTCATTTGCCTAGATAATCTCTCGCCCTTCTCCTGACTTTGTGTTCTCTACTATATGCCTGTTTTATCATGCCCAGTTTCATGCCCTAACATATGGTGCTGCAATTGTTCTTTGCACATTTCCTCCAGTTATCTCTGAACTTGTGAGCACAGAGATTAGTATTATTATTTTATCTTTATCATTGCATCCTCCATGTCAATCACAGGCATTATTCTGGTCTTCTGGTACAGAGTCAGCTCTTGATAACTATTTTGGTTTAATAAAATTACTTATTGGTTCTTCAGGTATCATTTACATTTCCAAGGGGGAACCCATTATTTAAAAAAACTTACCAATGCAAATCACATACTTTACTTCTAGCTTTATGATACGCTTTTAATAGAGGAATTATGAATGTTAGATAAGAAAGAGGGCTTGGAATTGATGTAATTCAGTAAAGGAATTTTACACAGAAAGAGACTAAGGTCTAGAGAAATCAATCAATTTATCTGACATCATAGAGCTTGTTAATGGCAGAACCGGTATTTTAGAGAGGGAGGCAGTGTTCAAAGGTGAATGCTTATGGCTTTGAGGTCACAGCTGTGTTGAACTCTGTTTTAGCCCCTTGGAGCTGTTGGCATTGGCTAAGATACTGACTTATGCAAACCTTGGTTTCTTCACCTCTGATTTGAAGAGAGTGTTTAGGAAAGAGAGTGAGGACAGAAAACTTCTTATGAGGACTATACAGGTTAACATATGAGAATGTGTTGCACAGATTATGTAGAACCGTACAGTAATAGCCATGACTGCTTAGTCTTATGATTCTTATGCGATCATTGATGCTGCCTCTGACTCTGAGGGAAACACTTCAAGTCTTTGAATTAGTTTATTTCACAATAAGTAGGTGTGAAGAGCCTTTCTTGTTTTAATAAAGACCTTTGCTACCTTTGCTATTAAGTTATGAAGTGCTCCTTACAAACACCTAATAAAGAAACAACTACCAGTTTAACTTGTATTGAGTCTATCTCTCCTTTCCATCAATTTAATTTTCGACCTCCAGATTTTTAAGTAGTATGTGCTGTTTCAATTTTGACCTGCAAATAACAAGCTGTCATTTATTAATTCCTTCCTAAATTAAGGATAATTATAAGTACTCATTTTCTTGTGTTTGCTGCTTACAAGTAACTGGGACATAGATTATTTTTGGACTATTATTTTGCCATACTAAAATAATGCTGACATTTGATTATCATGAAATGGCAACCCACTCCAGTATTCTTACCTAGAAAATCCCATGGATGGAAAGGCTTGGTGGGCTACAGTCTGCGGGTTGCAAACAGTAGGATACGACTGAGCGACTTCACTTTCAAACTATTCTGAACACCACTTAGCCATCAGACCTCTAATGCATGGGAGCTGTGCTAATACATAAATATTTAGGACTGACATTCCAAGTTAAGGCTCATATTTGCTCCGTGGTAGATGCGATAATAAGGGGAGGAAAAAAAGGAAGTCATAACTGGAGTGGAGAGTATGCCCTGAGGCAAAGCTGTAAAGCAGGTCAGGTTAATCTTTACATGTTTCTCAGCTCTCTTTACCCTTCTATCCATTGAACACCCTCTCTGAAGAATTTTTTGTCCTAGATGCCTGTAGCCACGCTGCCCTGGTTGCCCAAAGCTTGTCACAGTTGAGCTTGTTAGAGCTCGTGATAAAAGCAGCTGTTTCTTTTCTACCTGGCAAATGGAAGATTGCTCCCCCTCTGTGCTGGGCTCACCTTCACTTTTCAGGCAAGGTATTGATTGTAACTGTTTTCTTTCTGCATACATGCTGCTACTTTCGCTATCAAGTCTAAAAAAAGCAGAAGTATTAACAGTTCAGAACTCTTTTGGCCCTTTACTCCCCAGAATGTTCAGGATTGTTTTTTAATTAATGTATCTAATGTTAAGGAAATTCTAGAGAATATAAAGCTGCTTCCTTTTAGTTGATAATTTAGTTTTAATTCATTATTACAGAGGCAAAAATTAAGTCTAATCTCTCTGCCAATTGACAAACGTTCATTTATTTGCAGGAGGAGGTGGCCTTTCATAAGGCTTCTTCAGTTCAGTCAGTTCAGTTGCTCAGTCGTGTCCGACTCTTTGTGACCCCATGAATCGCAGCACCCCAGGCCTCCCTGTCCATCACCAACTCCTGGAGTTCACTCAGATTCACGTCCATCAAGTCAGTGATGCCATCCAGCCATCTCATCCTCTGTCGTCCCCTTCTCCTCTTGCCCCCAATCCCTCCCAGCATCAGAATCTTTTCCAGTGAGTCAATTCTTTGCATGAGGTGGCCAAAGTACTGGAGTTTCAGCTTCAGCATCATTCCCTCCAAAGAAATACCAGGGCTCATCTCCTTCAGAATGGACTGGTTGGATCTCCTTGCAGTCCAAGAGACTCTCAAGAGTCTTCTCTAACACTACAGTTCAAAAGCATCAATTCTTTGACGCTCAGCTTTCTTCACAGTCCAACTCTCACATCCATACATGACCACAGGAAAAACCATAGCCTCGACTGGATGGACCTTAGTTGGCAAAGTAATGTCTCTAGTTTTGAATATGCTATCTAGGTTGGTCAAAACTTTTCTTCCAAGGAGTAAGCGTCTTTTAATTTCATGGCTGTAGTCACCATCCACAGTTAGCTCATGTGTAAATATCAACTTGTCGTTTTTCCTTAGCCAATAAGGAATAACTGGCTAGCAGTTCCTTAGCTAGCCTGTTTGTTTTCTTTTGGAGGGTTTTTCAATGTGTTTCTAGTAATATGATGACTAGAGACACATTTATTTTTCAAGCCCTTGCCCTTGAATTATTTGTACAAGAAGTCGATATTTCTCTTTCTCATTTGCTGACTCTCTGTGTGTCCTTATCTCTTTCTTGCCTTCTCCACTGCTCTCTTTTCCTACTCAATCTTATTTTTATTTTATTTATTTTTAGTCATTCTCAGAGAGCCAAGCAAAATTTGCCTTAAATAGTTTTCTTCACATGTACTTTTTCTTTCTGTTCATTGTTAATTATACTTTCATAAAAGTAATGCAACTCTATTGAATAAATAGATTAATTAAAAATATATGAACATTATAAAAGTTTCTAAGAGAAAAGTAAAAGATCTTAATGTCTCCTATTGACTTCCTATGATAATTCCCTAAGATCAACTCTGTTGACTGTTTCTTGTGTGTCCTTCCAGACCTTTCTTATATCAATCAAGTAATATGTACTGAATCCAAATTTCAAATAAAAACCTCTGGTTGTGAAAATATCTCACTTTAACTTTTGTACCTGAATTTAATTTCTTCATGGAGTCCCATGGTCCTGCTTATCCCTGAGTTCTGAGAGGCTGAATAGTGTTAAAGGACTGGGGGCATTTTATCTGGATCATAGTTGTCTTTCTATACTGATCCCTACCTTTTCATTCTTTGTATTTCTTTGGTTGTCAGCATGGCTCTATCTGGTCATTTCTTCTTGTAAATTTTTTGCCTTATACTTGGGCTTTTACATTGAATACCAAAAGCCAAAGAATTGACATGTTTAAAAAAATCTTGTAGATTCTTCTGCATTATCCTCTTCTGGACATAGAACACTCCAGCTGCTTCCTAAATGGGGATAAATGTCAGAGAGTAAAAGCAACTATAAGAAAAAAATTACCTAATAACTGTAAATATGTTCAGTGACCCTTCAACAGGAATTTTCCTGTTGCTTTCTCAGTATATTGAGAATGATTAGGATAATGTAATAGAATATTCCACTAGTCTGTGGACCTCCCTCTCAGCATCCAGTCCCCATAAGCTAAATGTAGAAATTCACAGGAGAATTTATTGAACAAAGGAAATCTATAAGAATAACTAGTACTTTGGCTTCTGTAGGGAAAATATATTTGTTCTCTGTCTTCTTTCAAGATTTCTTTTTTTCTTTGTCTTTGACTTTCTATACTTTGAATATGTTATGCCTGGCAGGATTTTTTTTTTTTTTTGAGTATTTATTCTGCTTGGTGTTCTCTGAGCTTCATGTGTGTGTTCTTTAGTGTATGCCATTAGTTTGGGAACATTCTCAGGCATTATTACTTCAAATATTGCTTGTTTCGTTTTCTAGCCTTCATATCATGTACAATTTACATCTTTTGTTAATTATCACATAGTTCCTGGATATACTATTCTATTTCTTTTTCCATTCATTTTTATGTTTGTATTTCTGCTTGGGAAGCTTCTGTTACCATGTCTTTTAGGTGACTGGTTCTATCACAATTCTAATGAGCAAAGACATTCTTTTGTTGTTCTTCTTCTTCAGTCGCGCAGTTGTGTCCAACTTTTTGTGACCTCATGGACTGCAGCACTCCAAGCTTCCATGTCTTTCACCATCCCCTGGAATTTGCTTAAACTCCTGTGCAGAATCAATGATACCATCCAACCATCTCTTCCTCTGACGTTCCCTTCTCTAACCTTCAGTCTTGCCCACCATCAGGGTCTTTTCCAATGAGTTGGCTCTTCATATCGGGTGGCCAAAATATTGGAGCATTAGCTTCAGCATGAGTACTTCCAGTAAATATTCAGGGTTGATTTCCTTTAGGATTGACAGGTTTGATCTCCTTGTTGTCCAAGGGACTCTCAAGAGTCTTATCCAACACCACAGTTCAAAAGCATCAGTTCTTCAGTGCTCAGTGTTCTTTATTGTCCAACCCTCACATCCATACATGACTACTGGAAAAACCATAACTTTGACTAGACGGATTTTTGTCAGCAAAGTAATGTCTCTGCTTTTTAATATGCTATCTAAGTTTGTCATAGCTTTTATTTCAAGGAGCAAGTGTCTTTTAATTTCATAGCTACAGTCACATTTTGCAGTGATTTTGGAGCCTAAGAAAATGAAGTCTCTCACTGTTTCCATTATTTCCCCATCTATTTCCCATGAAGTGATGGGACCAGATGCCATGATCTTAGTTTTTGAATGTTGAGTTATTTATTTTATAATGTTTTTGATTTCCAGCATTTTCTTAGAGGTTCTATCTCTCTGATTTTGTTAACTATTCTTACATGTTGTCTACTTTCATCTTTAGCATATAAATCATAGTTACTTTAAATTCTCCATCTAACAATTCCAAAATAGCTGATCCATATTCTGATGCCTGCTGGGTCTCTTCAGACTGTTTTCTCTTGCCTTAGCATTCCTTGTAATTTTTTTTGAACACTGGACATGGTCTAGCAAGTATTAGGATCTAAATGGGTAATTAGGCATTTAGTGTTAGATTTTCTGTTAATCTAGCTAGGTACTGACTGTGTTCAAAGTTTTCTGTACCTCTAAGTCCCTCACCCACTACCTAGTTCTCTTTGGATTTCCCTAAGAACTCCTTTTTAAATGTAGTCTGAGTCCTACAACTTTCGCAGTTGTAATTCCATTTTATTGTACTGAAGTCCTGTTGATGCAGTGACAAGTTTTTGGAGAAGGGCAATGGTTACCCTTGTAGCTTAGCTGGTAAAGAATCTGCCTGCAATGCGGGAGACCTGGGTTTGATCCCTGGGTTGGGAAGATTCCCTGGAGAAGGTAAAGGCTACCCACTCCAGTATTCTGGCCTGGAGAATTCCATGGACTGTATGTATAGTCCAGTCTAGTTCTGTTACTGAGTCGTATCTGACTCTTTGTGACCCCAAGGACTGCAGCAAGCTAGGCCTCCCTGTCCATCACCAACTCCCAGAGTTTACTCAAACTCATGTCCATTGAGTCAGCGAAGACATCCAACCATCTCATCCTCTGTCATCCCCTTCTCCTCCCAACCTCAATCTTTCCCAGCATCAGGGTATTTTCAAATGAGTCAGCTCTTTCCATCAGGTAGCCAAAGTATTGGAGTTTCAGTTTCAGCATCAGTCCTTCCAATGAATATTCAGGACTGATTTCCTTGAGGATGGACTGGTTTGATCCCCTTGGACTCTCAAGAGTCTTCTCCAACACCACAGTTCAAGAGCATCAATTCTTTGGCGCTCAGTTTTCTTTACAGTCCAAATCTCACATCCGTACATGACTACTGGAAAATCATAGCCTTGACTAGATGGACCTTTGTTGACACAGTAATATCTCTGCTTTTAAATATGCTGTCTAGGTTGGTCATAACTTTCCTTCCAAAGAGTAAGCATCTTTTAATTTCATAGCTGCAGTCACCATCTGCAGTGATTTTGGAGAGCCCCCCCGCCACCAAATTAAAGCCTGCCACTGTTTCCACTGTTTCTCCATCTATTTGCCATGAAGTGATGGGACCAGATGTCATGATCTAAGTTTTCTGCATGTTGAGTTTTAAGCCAGCCTTTTCACTCTCCTCTTTCACTTTCATCAAGAGGCTCTTTAGTTCTTCTTCACTTTCTGCCATAAGGGTGGTGTCGTATCAGTATCTGAGGTTATTGATATTTCTACCAGCGATCTGGATTGCAGCTTGTCCTTCAGCCAGCTTGTGCTTCTTCCATCCCAGTGTTTCTCATGATGTACTCTGCATATAAATTAAGTAAGCAGGGTGACAATATACAGCCTTAATGTATGCCTTTCCCTATTTGAAGCCAGTCTGTTGTTCCATGTCCCGTTCTAACTGTTGTTTCCTGAACTGCATACAGATTTCTCAGGAGGCAGGTCAGGTGGTCTGGTATTCCCATCTCTTGAAGAATTTTCCACAGTAGATTGTGATCCACACATCAAAGGCGTTGGTGTAGTCAGTAAAGCAAAAATAGATGTTTTTCTGGAACTCCCTTGCTTTTGTGATGATCCAGAAGATGTTGGCAATTTGATCTTTGGTCCCTCTGCCTTTTCTAAATCCAGCTTGAACCTCTGGAATTCATGGTTCATGTACTGTTGAAACCTGGCTTGGAGAATTTGGAGCATTCCTTTACTAGTATGTGAGATGGGTGCAATTGTGTGGTAGTTTGAGCATTCTTTGGCACAGCCTTTCTTAGGGATTGGAATGAAAACTGACCTTTTCCAACGAGTCGGAGATGACTGTGTTACTTTCACTTTTACCTGTTGATGCAATGACAAGTGTTTGGAGAGGGGCAGTGCTCTATATTAATTTGATTACATCTACATGGACTTGAGTCCCTTGGCTGTTTCCTTAGAAGCATTTCTTAGCTTTTTTTCCCCCGGCTTCTTTTCTGTGAGACAGGAAGCCAAGAGGAGTGGAGTTGAGTATTTGCTTTTTCCTCACATCACCTAGGGCTCTGAAGTTTCCCCTCGATGGCAGAACTTTGTCATCGATAAAGAACGCTCTGGGTGTATTTCATAATGGCTACATTTTCCTCTCCTTGCCCAAAACATTAGGGATTTTTCTTTAATTTTCAACATAAGAACCTTTCCAAGTGACTGGAGGTAAAACTTAAGAAAATGTGGTGGCTCTTCTAAGATTGGGCCTTGGGAGTATTTAAAACTAAGTTAGTCCACACTTGACCTCAGCAGTTCATCAATATTGACATTTAAGTGTTCTTAACAAGTTACAGATATCACAGTAATCCAAGTCTGTGCCCCAACCACTAATGCCAAAGAGAGTGAAGTTGAATGGTTCTATGATGACCTATAAGACTTTCTAGAAATAACCACCCAAAAAGATGTCCTTCTCATGGTAGGGGACTGGAATGCAAAAGTAAGAAGTCAAGAAATACCTGGAGCAATAGGCAAGTGTGGTCTTGGAGCACAAAATGAAGCAGGGCAAAGACTAATAGAAATATGCTAAGAGAATGCACTGGTCTTAACAAACACCATCTTCCAACAACACAAGAGACAACTCTACACATGGACATCACCAGATGGTCAGTACTGAAATCAGATTGATTATATTCTTTGCAGCCAAAATGGAGAAGCTCTATAGAGTCAGCAAAAACAAGACCAGAAGCTGACTGTGGCTCAGATCATGAACCCCTTATTGCAAAATTCAGACTTAAATTGAAGAAAGTAGGGAAAACCACTAGATCATTCAGGTATGACCTAAATCATATCCTTTTGATCATACAGTGGAAGTGACAAATAAGATTCAAGGGATTATATCTGAGAGAGAGAGTGCCTCAAGAACTATGGATGGAAGTTCATGGCATTGTACAGGAGGCAGGGATCAAGATCATACCAAAGAAAAGAAATGCAGAAAAGCAAAATGATTGTCTGAGGAGGCCTTACAAATAGCTGAGAGAAAAGAAGAGACGCGAAGGCAAAGGAGAAGAGGAAAAATATACCCATCTGAATGCAGAGTTCCAAAGAATAGCAAGGAGAGATAAGAAAGACTTCGTCAGTGATCAATGCAAATAAATTGAGGAAAACAATAGAATGGGAAAGACTAGAGATTTCTTCCAGAATCACAGATACCAAGGAACATTTCATGCAAAGATGGGCATAATAAATGACAGAAATGGAATGGACCCAATGGAAGCAAAAGATATTAAGAAAAGGTGGCAAGAATACACAGAAGAACTATACAAAACAGATCTTTGTGACCCAGATAACCACGATGGTGTGATCACTCACCTAGAGCCAGACATCCTAGAATGTGAAGTCAAGTGGGCCTTAGGAAGCATCACTATGCACAAAGCTAGTGGAGGTGATAGTTGAGCTATTTCAAAACCTAAAAGATGATGCTGTGAAAGTGCTGCACTCAGCATGCCATCAAATTTGAAAACTTAGCAGTGGCCAAAGGGCTGGAAAAGGTCAGTTTTCATTCCAATCCCAAAGAAAGGCAATGTCAAAGAATGTTCAAACTATCACAATATTGTACGCATCTCACACATGAGCAAAGTAATGCTCAAAATTCTCCAAGCCAGGCTTCAATAGTACATGAACCATGAACTTTAAGAAGTTCAAGCTGGATTTAGAAATGGCAGAGGAACCAGAGATCAAATTGCCAATATCTGCTGGGTCATAGAAAAAGCGAGAGAATTCTAGAGAAAACATCTATTTCTGATTCATTGACTATGTTAAAGCTTTTGACTGCGTGGATCACAACAAACTTTGGAAAATCCTTAAAACAGAAGGGAATACCAGACTACCTTGCCTGCTTTATGAGAAATTTTTATGCAGGTCAAGAAGGAACAGTTTGAACCAGACATGGAAGAATGGACTGGTTCCAAATTTGAAAAGGAGAACATCAAGTCTGTATATTGTCACCCTGCTTATTTAACTTACATGCTGAGTACATCATGCAAAATACCTGGCTGGATGAAGCACAAGCTGGTGTCCAGACTGTCAGGAGAAATACCAATAACCTCAGATATGCAGATGACACCACCCTTATGGCTGAAAGCGAAGAAGAACGAAAGAGCCTCTTGATGAAAGTGAAAGAGGAGAGTGAAAAAGCTGGCTTAAAACTCAACAGTCAGAAAACAAAGATCATGGCATCTGTTCCCATCACTTTATGGCAAATAAGTGGGGGAACAATGGATACAGTGACAAAATTTATTTTTGGTGCTCCAAAATCACTGCAGGTGATGACTACAGCCATGAAATTAAAAGTTGCTTCCTCTTTGGGAGAAAAGCTATGATCAAACTAGACAGCATATTAAAAAGTAGAGACATTACTTTCCCTACAAAGTCCATGTAGTCAAAGCAATGGATTTTACAGTAGTCCCATATGAATGTGAGAGTTGGACTATTAAGAGAGCTGAGCACCAAAGAATTGATGCTTTTGAACTGTGGTGTTGGAGAAGACTCTTGAGAGTCCCTTGGACTGCAAGGAGATCCAACCAATCCATCCTAAATGAGATCAGTCCTGGGTGTTCATTGGAAGGATTGATATTGAAGCTGAAACTCCAATACTTTGGCCACCTGATGTGAAGAGCTGACTCATTTGAGAAGACTGTGATGCTGGGAGGGATTTGGGGCCGGAGGAGAAGGGGATGACAGAGGATGAGATGGTTGGATAGCATTGCCTACTCAATGAACATGAGTTTGAGTGAACTCCGGGAGTTGGTGATGGACAGGGATGTGCTGCGGTTCAAGGGGTCACAAAGATTTGGACACAACTGAGCGGCTGAACTGAACTGAACTGATGCTGAAGCAGAAACTCCAATACTTTAGCCACCTGATGGGAAGAAGTGAGTCATTGGAAAAGACCCTGATGCTGGGCAAGATTGAAGTCAGGAGGAGGAGGAGTCGAAGAGGATGAAAAGGTTAGGTGACATCACTGATTTGACGGACATGAGTTGAGCAAGCTTCGGGTGTTGGTGATGGACAGGGGAGGTCTGGTGTGCTGCAGTCCATGGGGTTGCAAAGAGTCAAACACGACTGAGCAACTGAACTGAACTGAACAATTTAGAGGCTCCAGAGGCTTCCGCTCCAGGTAAGCCGATCATTAGCTGTGATTCTCTATAGTCACCTGTTTCTCTAGAATTCTAGGTGGTAGTTTTACAGTTATCTCAATTCTCTGATGGATCTAAGGAAAGTCATTGCCTTGCAGTTGATACAACTTTTATCTTGTGAGGGCTAAAGAGAAAACTTCTAAGTTCTTCATGTATCAGAAACTGAAACTGATTCTCTTCACTTTCTTCTAAAACTCTTCAAGATGTCATGAAGTTCCCCTGTCTCCCAAATCCTCCCCCAGGGGGCTCCATATCCCTGCTCCTCTCTAGAATTATTGCTCTCTAATCTTGCCACACAGCTGTCATCTCAGCACTTCTATGTTTTTCTGGATTCATGGGCTTCTGTTCATTTTTTTCTGGATTCATGCCAACATATTTTTGGTTTATTCTCATTTAGCTATAGTTTATTGTCACAGCTCCCTAAAGAAGGAATATGGTACATAAATCTTCTGAGCCTGTATCTGAAAATATCTTCTAGCACTCAGTGTTGGTGATAAGAAATTTAATACCAATCTGACTTTGTTCTAAAAGTTTACATTGCTCTTTGCAGTCATTTTTTATTTATTTAATCCACTGGAATGGACACTAAATATTTTCTTTCATCTATAGATTTATGTACTTTACCGTTGAGACAGTCAGTCTCTTTAATTATTATGGGCTTTCTCATGGCTCAGGCAGTAAAAGAATCTGCCTGCCATGCAGGAGACCTGGGTTCAGTCCCTGGGTTGGTAAGATCCTTTGGTGAAGAGAATAGCTACCCACTCCAGTATTCTTGCCTGGAGAATTCCATGGACAGAGGAGCCTGGAGAGCTATAGTCCATGGGGTGCCAAGAGTCAGACATGGCTGAGCAATGAACACATTCACTTTCCACTTGAATTATTGCTTCGATAATTTATTTTTGTTTCTTGGATTCCTCCTTCTGTGATTTGTATTCTAGGTTTGAACTTTTGAATTCTATTTCTAAGTTCTCAATTTCTATATCTTGCTCATCTTCATCCACCTCAGCCCCATCTTTTCCATTTTACTGTATTTTTATAGGCAAATCTCCTCAAATGTATTGTTCAAATATCCTACTGAGTTTTTTTAATTTTAGTAATCATAACTGAAAATTTCTAAGAACTTGTTTTCTTTTGGTTCCCTGATCAGTCATTTTACATAATAGCATGATTGGTTTGTTGATGTAATATCTTCTCTAACCTCCTTTATGCTTTTATTCAACTTTTTTTGTTTAAATTCTATTCTGTTCTCTAAATATTGTGTCTCCTTTGGGGAAATATTTTCTGCATATTTCTGGGAGGGTTTCTTCTTTACTCTTTATTTTTTAAAAGTTGAGATATAATTGACATACAACATTATGTTAGTTTCATGTGTAAGCACAATGATTCAGTTTGTATATATTGCAGAATGGTCACCACAATAAGTCTATTATTAATAACATCCATCACCACACATAGCAACAGAATTTTTTTTTCTTGTGATGAGAACTTTTAAGATCTAGTTTCTTTAGTTTAGTTGCTCAGTCGTGTCCAGCTCTTTGTGACACCATGGACTACAGCACACCAGGCTTCCCTGTCCATCACCAACTCCCCAAGCTTTCTCAAACCCCATGTCCATCGAGTCGGTGATGCCATCCAACCATCTCATCGTCTGTCATCCCCTTCTCCTCCCACCTTCAATCTTGCCCAGCATCAGGGTCTTTTCCAGTGAGTCAGTTCAGCTTCAGCATCAGTCCTTCCAGTGAATATTCACGACTGATTTCCTTTAGGATGGACTAGTTGGATCTCCTTGTAGTCCAAGGGTCTCTCAAGAGTCTTCTTTAGCACGACAGTTCAACAGCATCATTTCTTCAGTGCTCAGCTTTCTTTATGGTCCAACTCTTATATCCATACATGACTACTAAAAAAGCATAACTTTGACTACATGGACCTTTGTCAGCAAAGTAATGTCTCTGCTTTTTAATATGCTATCTAGGTTGGTCATAGCTTTTCTCCCAAGGAACAAGAGTCTTTTAATTTCATAGCTGCAGTCACCATCTGCAGTGATTTTGGAGCCCAAGAAAATAAATTCTGTCACTGTTTCCATTATTTC
Source organism: Nanger dama (assembly GCA_917880005.1). NCBI lineage: Eukaryota > Metazoa > Chordata > Mammalia > Artiodactyla > Bovidae > Nanger > Nanger dama. Next base: position 102,083,079 of record CAKJTW010000001.1, read on the forward strand.
CCCACCTATTTGCCATGAAGTGATGGGAACAGATGCCATGATCTTTGTTTTCTGACTGTTGAGTTTTAAGCCAACTTTTGACTCTCCTCTTTCACTTTCATCAACAGGCTCTTTCGGTCTTCTTTACTTTCCGCCATAAGGGTGGTGTCATCTGAGTTATTGGTATTTCTCCCTGCAATCTTGGTTCCAGCTTGTGCTTCATCCAGCCTGGCATATCTCATGATGTATGTACTCTGCATATAAGTTAAATAAGCAGGGTGACAATATGCGACCTTGATATACTCCTTTCCTGATTTGGAACCAGTCTGTCATTCCATGTCCACTTCTAACTGTTGCTTCTTGATATGCATACAGATTTCTCAGGAGGCAGGTCAGGTGGTCTGGTATTCACCTCTCTTTCAGAATGTTCCACAGTTTATTGTGATCCATACAGTCAAAGGCTTTGGCATAGTCAATAAAGCAGAAGTAGATGTTTTTCTGGAGCTCTCTTGCTTTTTTGATGATCCAGTAGATGTTGGCAATTTGATCTCTGGTTCCTCTGTCATTTCTAAATCCAGCTTGAACCTTTGGAAGTTCATGATTCATGTACTGTTGAAGCCTGGCTTGGAGAATTTTGAGTATTCTTTGCTCATGTGTGAGATGAGTGCAATTTTGCGGTAGTTTGAACATTCTTTGGCATTGCCTTTCTTAGAGATTGGAATGAAAACTGACCTTTTCCAGTCCTGTGGCCACTGCTGAGTTTTCAAATTTGCTGGCATATTGAGTGCAGCACTTTCACAGTATCATTTTTAGGTTTTGAAATAGCTCAACTGGAATTCTATCACCTTCTCTAGCTTTGTTCATAGTGATGCTTCCTAAGGCCCACTTGGCTTTGCATTCCAGGATGTCTGGCTCTAGGTTAGTGATCACACCACTGTGGTTATCTAGGTCATGAATATCTTTTTTGTATAGTTCTTCTATGTATTCTTGTCACCTCTTCTTAATATCTTCTGCTTCTGTTAGGTCCATACCATTTCTGCCCTTTATTGTGCCCATCTTTGCATGAAATGTTCCCTTGGTATCTCTGATTTTCTTGAAGAGATCTCTAGACTTTCCCATTCTATTGATTCCTAATTGTCTGCATTGATCACTGACAAAGTCTGTCTTATCTCTCCTTGCTATTCTTTTGAACTCTGCATTCATATGGGTGTATCTTTCCTTTTCTCCTTTGCCTTTTGCTTCTCTTCTTTTCTCAGCTATTTGTAAGGCCTCCTTGGACATCCTTTGCCTTTTGCATTTCTTTTTCTTGGAGATAGTCTTAATCACTGCCTGCTATGCAGTGTCCCAAACTTCAGTCCATAGTTCTTCAGGCACTCTGTCTATTAGATATAATCCCTTAAATCTATGTTCACTTCCACTGTATAAAAATTAAGGGATTTGATTTAGGTCATAGCTGAATGGTCTAGTGATTTTCCCTACTTTCTTCAATTTAAATATGAATTTAAGACTGGGAGCTGACTGTGGCTCAGATCATGAACTCCTTATTGCCTAGTCTCTTAGCAACTTTCAAATACGAACGCAACATTGTTAACTATAGTCAGCATGCTGTACATTGCATCCCCATGACTTATTTATTTTGTAACTGGAATTTGTGCCTTTTGACTCTCTTCACCCAATTTTGCCCACCTGCCAAACCCTGTCTCTGGCAACTACCAATCTATTTTTGTTTATTTATTTATTTTGGTCATATCCAGTGACATGTGGAATTTCCCAACCAGAGATGAGCCTGTGCCTCCTGCCATGAAAGTGAGGACTCTTAACCACTGGGTCACCAGGGAAATTCCAATCTATTTGTCTAATCTAGGTCTCTTACTTCATCTTGAAGCTTTCCTCTGATATCTGGTGATCCCTGGTTATCTACTCATTTATTATAATTAAGCAATAAAACATGCTGATGGAACTTCTGTTCATATTGTAAGAAGTTTGTCCACAGATGGGCTTGGCATAGGGTATAGATGGTTAGGCAGGAACAGTGGTGTTAAATGAGAAACCTCTAAATTACAATTGACAGATTTAGCAAATAAAAATATGGGACACGCAGTTGTTTAAATTTTAGTTTATATTGCTAATTAAAGAAAAAACCACAGGCCTAATATGGTATCATTTGTTCTACCTTCACCATAAGTGTAATCCTTTTTTAAAAAAATATGTATTTATTTGGCTGTGCTGAGTCTTTGTTGTAGCACTCAGAGTGTTTAGTTGTGGTATGTGTGATCTTCAGCTGCAGCATGCAGACTCTTAGTTGTGGCATGTAGGGTCTAGTTCCCTGATCAGGGGTTGAATCTGTGCCCACTGCATTGGGAGCATGGAGTCTTAGTCAGTGAACCACCAGGGAAATCTCTAGAAATATAACCTTAACCAGTTTGGAATTTTCTGGTCAACACTAATGTGATGATCTGTTACATGGGCTCTTTTCCATCTCCGAGGAAGAAGAGGCCATCTGCATGATAAACCCCTGCTGGTTCTTTCCCCCTAATAATATGTTCTGGCCCAAAAATAACTCTTTATTTTATTTCCCTAATAGCTCCTTTACCCTATCCTTCTTCCCAGAAAAACTTTCCATTTTGTACAACCCCTTGGAGTGTCCTTCTAGTTGCTAGATGGGATGCTGCTTTATCCATGAATTGCTGAATAAAGCCAATTAGATCTTCAGATTTACTGGGTTGAGTTTTATTTTTTTTAACTCAATAAATATATTTTTAGTGTCAGTATTTTTCTTACAACCCTACTCTGTCATTATGTGAAGGTATTTGCTTAGGATCAGTTCTTTGAGTGGAACCTTCTACTTCTTTGCTTGGAAACAGAAGTATAACTCTTATATTTATGTGTCTACAAGGGGAGGAGAGGTAGAGTTGGGAGTTGATTTTTGTATATACAAATTGTCATATAATTTGCTGGTATTTCAGTGCCATGTCTCACTTTTGCCTTCTGCAATACCTCACATTTCCCAGTACCTTATGTCACTGTGATTATATATGACCTTGATAGGCTCCCATTGCAACCCAGTCCCTCTTGGTGCATCTTGTAGGCCCTGAACCAGGGTATCATGTGGATTGTAAAGATTTAGCAACATATTGATAATTTTATACTTCTTATCATGACAAAAACCTTAAAGCATTTTTTTTTGCTATCCTTTAAAAATATATATATAGGAGCTTCCCTGGTGGCTCAGTGGTAAAGAATCTGCCTGCCAGTGCAGGAGACATGTGTTTGATCCCTGATCTGGGAAGATCCCACATATCTCAGCGTGAGTGCCACAACTACTGAGTCTGTGCTCTAGAGCTGAGGCTGCAACTACTGAAGCCTGTGTGCCCTAGAGCTCATGCTCTGAGATGAGAGAAGCCCCTGCAATTAGCAGCCTGTGCAATGCGACAAAGAGTAGCCCTGGCCCCCCCACAACTAGAGAAAAGCTCGCACATCAACAAAGACCCAGCACAGCCAAAAAAGAAATAAATGTTTTTAAAACTTAAAGCAATTAAATTTTTGGTTTATATTTTTGACTTCCCAATTTCAGTAATCATTATTTTAATGCATAGGACTTTGTGCACAGTACATAGTCTCAGAGAGTAGCAGTATGTCCCAGTTTTTTTTTTTTTCTTTTGGGATTTTTTTTTGTCTTGAGTGATATTCAGTGTTTTGAGAGTGAGCATAAAATATTTAATGCTTCAGGAAATCACTCTGGTTAGTGTAGTGTATCATGTAAAACCTCCTATAGACCAGGCTCAATTTTTTCCTTCCTGAGTCAGCTGGCCCTGGAGAAATCCCTAGGAGTCTGTAAGTGGTATCACTGAAAGGAGAAGTAACAGTCCAGCCGGAACAGGCAGGGCCCGTATGTTCCTACAGTTTACTTGTGCCTTTAGTTTCTTGCTAGTCCAGTCTTGCACATGTCATTGTCACATGCCAGCTTTATGACTTCCTGGATTAGATAACAGCCCGTTCTTGATGAACAGTCACATCTCTTGTTACTTGGTATCCCAGAGTTAAGTCTCAGTCTCCACCAAGGAGCCAAGTAGCAAGAGAACATCTGTTTTGTAAAAGGAGAGCATTTGTCCTCTTAAAGTGTGCTGGCATGTCTCCTAAATCCTAGAGGTTTGTCTGTAAATCTTCAGTCAGGGCTTGCTGTTGGGTCCTTGCAACAGTTTGTTTGCTACATATGTTTTGATCAACAGTCATTCTTCCAGATTCCCACTTCAATTGGTAGATTATGAAATTGCTCATGCTACAGACTGGGTTAGCTGCAATATCTTACTGTGTTCTGGCTTTTGCTTAAGATTGTCGACCTGGCAAATTATTTATTAAGTTGGCGGAGGAAGCATATAGAAAATCTCCCTGAAATGTTACATCTCTACCTTAGTGATAAGCAAGCAAAATCCAGCACCTTGTCTTTTATTTGGAGGAGAGATTCATATCCTGATATGTCTTGGACTCTGGACTCCCTAAAACTTCAAAGAGTTGGAAGGATGCTGACTTTCCTAGGAATCATCTCTCTATATGTCTAAAGTTCTTACTACTACCTGTTTACAACTCCTGCTAACCAAATTCTGTCAGAATTATGTCATCAATATGCGGGATCAGGAAGATGGCCTTTGGAATGGTGTGATGATATGAGTGTTTGCAGACTAAACTATGGCACAGAGTCAAGCGTTGAGAAGAAACAACTATGACCCTGACCTCCTGCCCTTGCTGGCTGAAGGAGAATACTTCTGTATCTCTCTCTCTGTCGTATACAAGGTACCAGGGGTCATGTTGCTTTGTTCTAGTGAAGAATCTTCATGAAGATCAGCAACCATGATTGAGTCAACCCATGGTTAGATTAACAACAATATTTTTATTTTTTCTAAGGAGTCAGTATGTTTTATACATGGGACAAATGGGCCAGTTAAATAGGAATGGAATAAGATTTACAATCTCAGTATTTTTCAAGTATTCAATGGAGGTAGTACTATCTGAAATTTCCTCAGGAGTACAGAACTGATATTAACTTACTACTTTGGGAGAAATGCATTGTCCCTGAGACTCTCACTTTGCTGTTTGTCATTGTATCCTTTACTTCATAGATCAGGATTCCAATGTTATGATCCTGTCAGTTGCTGAGTATGCCTGTTCCAACTGAGCATTCACAACTGAGGAAATAACCACAGGCATGTTCTCAGATGTACTAGGCCTATGCCGAGATGCAGGTGAACCAAAGATCCAGTTAAATCATCCCTTAAGTAAATCCTTTCTAACTCTGAGAAAACAGTGGCATCCTGGATCCATGGGGGTTTATGTCATTTCAGAAGCAGTATCCAGATGTTATTGGGAGGTATGTGTAGCTTCTTTCTTAGCACATTGTAACCTTGTGTATTAGGGTTCTCCAGAGAAACAAAGGAAATCAGTCCTAAATATTCATGATGATGAAGCTGAAGCTCTAATACTTTGGCCACCTTATGCAGAGAGCTGCCTCATTTGAAAAGATGCTGGGAAGTTCAGTCACTCAGTTGTGTCTGACTCTGCGACCCCGTGGACTGCAGCATGCCAGGCTTCCCTGTCTATCACCAACTCCCGGAGTTTACTCAAACTCATGTCCATCCCATCGGTGATGCCATGCAGCCGTCTCACACTCTGTCATCCCCTTCTCCTCCTGCCTTCAATCTTTCCCAAAATCAGGGTCTTTTCAGATGAGTCGGTTCTTTGCACCAAGTGGCCAAACTATTGGAGTTTCAGCTTCAATATCAGTCCTTCCAGTGAATATTCACGACTGATTTCCTTTAGGATGGACTGGTTGGACCTCCTTGCAGTCCAAGGGACTCTCAAGAGTCTTCAACACCACAGTTGCAAAGCATCAGTTCTTCAGCACTCAGCTTTCTTTATAATCCAACCCTCACATCCATACATGACTACTAGAAAAATCATAACTTTGACTAGATGGACCATTGTTAGCAAAATAATGTCTCTACTTTTTAATATGCTGTCTAGGTTGGTCATAGCTTTTCTTCCAAGGAACAAATGTCTTTTAATCTCATGGCTGCAGTCACCATCTGCAGTGATTTTGGAGCCCCCCAAAATAAAGCCTGTCACTGTTTCTATTGTTTCCTCATCTATTTGCCGTGAAGTGATGGGATTAGATATCATGATCTTAGTTTTCTGAATGTTGAGTTTTAAGCCAACTTTTCACTCTCCTCTTTCACTTTCACCAAGAGGCTCTTTAGTTCTTCTTTGCTTTCTGCCATAAGGGTGGTGTCATCTGCATATCTGAGATTATTGATGTTTCTCCTGGCAATCTTACTTCCAGCTGTGCTTCATCCAGCCTGGCATTTCTCATGGTATACTCTGCATGTAAGTTAAATAAGCAGGGTGACAATATACAAGCTTGATGTACTCCTTTCCTGATTTGGAACCAGTCATTCCATGTTCCATTCTAACTGTTGCTTCTTGATATGCATACAGATTTCTCAGAAGGCAGGTCAGGTGGTCTGGTATTCCCATCTCTTTCAGAATGTTCCACAGTTTATTGTGATCCACACAGTCAAAGGCTTTGGCGTAGTCAATAAAGCAGAAGTAGATGTTTTTCTGGAACTCTCTTGCTTTTTCAATGATCCCAAGGATGTTGCCAACTTGATCTCTGGTTCCTCTGTCATTTCTAAATCCAGCTTGAATCTCTGGAAGTTCATGGTTCACGTATTGTTGAAGTCTGGCTTGGAGAATTTTTAGCATTTTTTGCTAGCATGTGAGATGAATGCAGTTTTTCAGTAGTTTGAACAGTCTTTGACATTGCCTTTCTTTGGGACTGAAATGAAAACTGACCTTTCCAGTCCTGTGGCCACTGCTGAGTTTCTCAAATTTGCTGGCATATTGAGTGTAGCACTTTCATGGCATCATCTTTTAGCACTGGAAATAGCTCAACTGGAATTCCATCACCTCTGCTAGCTTTATTTATAGTTTGTAGTGATGCTGGGAAAGATTGAAGTTAAAGGAGAAGGTGGTGGCAGATGGTAAGATGGTTAGATAGCATCACCAACTCAATGGACATGAATTCGAGAAAACTGGTAGATGAATGACAGGGGAGCCTGGCATGCTGTAGTCCATGGGGTCACAAAGACTCGGACATGACTAAGCGACTGAGCAACAACAGCAACAGCAAGAGAAACAGAACCAGTGGGAGATACAGAAATTGATATATACAATGAGATTTATTTTGGGAATTGGCTCACATGATTGTGGGGACTGAGATATGCCACAGCCTGCCATCTGCAAGCTGGAGCACCAGGGAATTCAGTAGTATATCTCTGTGTCCAGAGATCCTGGCTAAAGGCTTGAGAACCAATAATACACTGGCATTAAGTCCTGGAGTTTGAAAGCCTGAGAAACAAGAACTCTAGTGTCCAAGGGCAGGAGAAGATAGACATTACAGCTCAAGAAGAAAGAATTCACCCTCTTTTGACTTTTTGTTTCTATTTGGTCTTTGAACAGACTGGGTGAATGCAGCCCTCATTGGTTACAGCAAATCTTTTTACTCAGTCTGTATGATTCAAATGCTAAACTCTTCTGGAAGGAAGCCCCATTATTGCAGGTCCCTCCTGAAATATACCTGGTCTCATCTTCATTCAGGGGCTGTGGTTGTGTTTACTGACTCAAGCCTAAAACTGGATGAAAGCCGTTAAGTCTTTTATGTTGACTCAAGTCAGGTCTCTGTTCGCCAGATGTAGATTTTGTATTAATGTTACATAAATCAAGCAGAACCTTAGTAAAACTACCCATTTATCCCAGTTCTTCACTGATTAGCCTATACCAAAGATCCTTGGAGGTCAAACCATTTTGATAATCACCCTGGATCCACTGTCCATTATGTCATCTTGCCTATTTTGCTTTTCCTGGTTAACTGACATACTTTATCAGCTCATTGAAATCAGAAAGACTAAATAGCAGCATCTTTCTATCTAGAAGGACAACTACTACAGAACTATGGAGATTATCAGGGAAGATGGTGCTTCAGTCTTCTTGACTGAATATTGTCTAAAGCAGTGTATTTTGCACTAGTTTGGTATGGGCAGTATACTCTGAGCCCTCTCAGGGATTTAGTTAGGAGATGGTTGTACCTAATTAATCTATCTCTTCCAACATTTCTGTCTTCTTAATCTTGGGATTTCTTGCTGAACAGTGTCTCAAGGATATTTTTTGCACACCAAGTTCATTTAATGAAAGTGTGACCTTATCTATAAATTCATCCTGGTCTATAATTTTGTTCCTCTCTCCATGGTCTAACACTTGTAGAATCTGTTTCCCCAGGCTAACCACAATGTAGAATTAATAACAACATATTTTCATTATTTTGGTGTATATCTTGTTCATTTTCTGAATTAGATTTTGTACCATCCTCACCATGACATGTTTGAATTTGATTCTAGCTAACAATCTTGAGGCAATGAAAGATGCAAGGAGTGGAACATGAGGAAACCTGTCATTCTTTTGAAAGGTTTTCTGCTCAGATGAAGCCATAGAGGATCATAGGTCTGGCAGTTCTCTACTTATCAGACAGGGAAGAAGGAATTGCTTCCGCTGACCAGGGTAGCTCCCAGGGAGTTAGGGACCTGGCATATGCAGAGTTATCTGAGTCTGCCCAAGTGTCTCCATTCAAATTACCAAGCTACCACTCTGTTCCAGACAATGTGCTGAATTTTCCAGGAACACTCAATGAGGTTAAAATTTGACATATATTCATCATAACTTGAACTAGGAATCCTGTTAAAGTTAAGATCCTGCACTAGTTATTTTCTTTTTATTAGCCTCAGCAATGTAGTTGGAAGACATTATTGATGGTCCTCATGAACTTCACATTTTTATTTTTGCCATAATAATTTATTGTAGCAGCCACTTGGTTTGTCCAAGCATTGACTCCAAAATGTGCTTCATTCTTAGTGATCACAGGTGATAATCTAAATATTTTACCACTGCATATTATGGATTTTCCTATGAAAGTTGCTTAGTTGTGTCCAACTCTTTGAGACCCCGTGGACTATACAGTCCATGGAATTCTCCAGGCCAGAATACTGGAGTGGGTAGCCGTTTCCTTCTCCAGGGGATCTTCCCAACCCAGGGATTGAACCTAAGTCTCCCACATCATGGGTGGATTCTTTACCAGCTGAGTCACAAGGGAAGCCAGAGTTCCCTAGGTTCTACCGTTTATTTCTTGTAGGACATTTTCTCTGTTTAGATCTATTTAGATCAGATAGCCCTGGATTTTCATTGCTTTGATAATCTATTGTTGCAATACTTAGTTGTAGGGGGCAGAATGTAGCCTGATTAATAAAGGGATGTATATATAACATTTGTATATATGACAGGACTCAAGTGACTTAGCGTGCACACACACACACGGGTTACAGAAATATTGGAAGAGTTGAAGAAGCAGGTTTCAGGATTAACTTCTGGAAACAATTCCCAAAGCCACAGAATGCAAATGGTTGCCAGTATAGTTGGCTGTTGATGTTTAGTCACTAAGTTGTGTTCAACTCTTTTGTGACTCCATGGACTTAGCCTGCCCTGCTTCTCAGTCCATGTGATTTCTCAGGCAAGAATACTGGAGTGGGTAGCCATTCCCTTCTCCAGGGGATCTTCCTGACCCAGGGACTGAATCCTTGTCTCCTGTGTTGGCATATTCTTGTTGAAATGAGGATGCTGGGAAACTGTTGCTATGGTTGCTAGCTTCAGAGGCATGCTGAAGCTGGTATGACCTACACCAGCAGAAGGTGCGCTTCATTCTGATTCTCTTCTCACTTCCTCAGTTCTGAATTCATTTCACACACACACACACACACACACACACACACACACACATACACACACACTGCCTCAACTGGTGGAACCTAAATCATACTGGAGCTTCCTCTGTAAGTTGATCTGGGAAGTATAGTTTTTATTTTTCTAGACTCTGTTGTACACTAGAGAAAGATCCAAATAGAGGTTGAGTGTTGCCACACCCTTTTCTTTCTCCTACTTTTTCTCCTTTTCTGTTGTTGTTTGTGTCTATAATTAGATATTGTTATGGTTTCTATTTGGCTATTACTCTGTTTTGAATGTATAAGCTGTTTACTAAAAGAACTGTGGAGACAATCAGGAGCATGGTCTAGGGCAGCTGCCAGTATCAATTTATGAACATTGTCTTGAAACATTTCTCACATAGTCACTGTGTCTTCTCTTGGGGCACATTCTCCTTCACTTGGACAAACAAGACAGAGAAATGCTCTCTCTCTCTCTCTCTATATATATATATATTAAAATTCACAATTTGGAAAACCACCGATAGTGTGAATTTGTCTTTAGTTCTCTTATTGGCTGACTCTGGTATCTACTGTAAGTATGATTATACTTTTGCCTCATCCCCACTCTAACTTTTGAATTAGGAGGCTATATCTCAGGAAATAAATGTGGCAAGTATTAATGGTTTCTCCTTTGGTCCCTTCTATTCTATGGTTCTATGTGCGTAGAACTGGGTGCCTGTAGAACTTATTAAAGCAAGTAAACAATTGTTGATGAGGCTTCCTGGGCTCTGTCACTTACTTTTCAAGAACTCCTTTTCCTGCAGGACGGAGAAGGCAAAGGCACCCCACTCCAGCACTCTTGCCTGGAAAATCCCATGGACGGAGGAGCCTGGTGGGCCGCAGTCCATGGGGTCGCTAAGAGTTGTACGCGACTGAGTGACTTCACTTTCCCTTTTCACTTTTATGCATTGGAGAAGGAAATGGCAACCCACTCCAGTGTTCTTGCCTGGAGAATCCCAGGGACGGGGGAGCCTCATGGGCTGCCGTCTATAGGGTCACACAGAGTCGGACACGACTGAAGCGACTTAGCAGCAGCAACAGCAGCTTCCTGCAGGAACTCTGGAGGGGTTAGCTGTGACATCCTCTCTGGATTTGGCAAATAGCCTTCACAATTTATGGCTTGGGATTATGACCATTTATAGCTTTATCAGAGTTTTCTGTTCTGCCTTTTATTCTTTGTTGTTTTGTAGGCTTAGCTAGCATAGTGTAATAAAAACAGCTTTATCGTGACATGTTCTGCCAGAAATTTGGAAATAGGAAAGAGAATGGAAGGAATATTGTGGATTTTTCTCTCTTTTAGAGTTGTGATGATAAAAGTCAAATTCCTTTTTAAAACTGGATTGACTGTGCTGTGCAGCCCCAGGCTCTTAGTGCTCTGACCAGGGACTGAACCCAGGCTATGGCAGTGAAAGGGCTGATCCTAACCGGTAAGCCACCTGGGAACTTCCCTCAAGTTCTTCTTTACTAATGTGCTTTTAACTCTTTTGCATGTAAGTGCAAATAACATTTGCATAATAGCAACAACATAAAGAGAATAAATTTGGTAACTAAATGGATGATGATCTAGTTTGGGATCTAACTAATGGAGTATGGCAATAAGTTGCAAATGACAACTTAAACCTCTACACTGTGTTTTAAACATGTGATAAACACAGCTTTCCCTTTGTATAATTCTCCCAAAGAAACTTATCTGAGAATCCATCGAAAATGGTGAAATTTTTCTTCTTTGTTGACCAATCTTCCCTTCAAAACGCCTTTGGAGACTCAACAGTATATTAAGAATAATTGGGTTCCCCTGGGCTGTGGAAGGGAAACAAAAGTATTATGGGTATTAAGCCAGGGTAAAACTAGTAATATTCAAGTCAGAAATGGAAATGTCACAGAGTTCTGGCATGGTTTGCTTTGCATATTTATGATTTTAGTTATTTATACCTTACTTTGTTTTGAAAAGGATTTCAGGCAGCTTACAAAAATACACAAAATAAAAACAAATAAGTGGGGAAATTGAGGTAAAGAGAAAATATTTTGGAAAAACAAGATAAAGCACGGGGGAAATAATTTAACAAATGCTTGCTGCAGAATTCTACTTGCTTAAAGAGGGCTGGCTGTTTGGCTCAGAGCTTTTCTAGCAGCCAATGGAAGGAAGCAAATGTAATTAGTTGCAAGATTCACAAACTTATTAAGATATAAACAAAGCCACTGCTCAGGAGACCTGTATAATATTTCTGGTACTAAAAAAACCTGATTAAAATGTAATGACTTGTTTTCTTAACAGCATTTGTAAGTTAAGTAAAATAAATTTCACAGAGAAAATTTTGTGTAGCTTCTTTTAATAAAATTCTGTGGCATAACACCAAAAAGTAATTACATGAAATTTATTCCAGCAGGGGCTAGAATGAAGCAGTTCAGGTGTAGGCTCTTACTGGTTTGTAAAATTTGAATATTTAGATAAATAGTATTTGTTGCAAAATTATATTTCTTTCAATTTTAATAATTTTTTTAAAATTTATATATGCTATACATATATTAAAAATTCAAGTAGTAAATTAAAACAAAACCTATTCCCTCTTTCCAGGACTCATTGTTAAAAATTTGGATTTTTAAAATTTTTTTATTATTTTTATAAATATATAGCCAAATATATCAGTGTTCTTATAGTATTTTCATATACAGACACATGAGCAGAGTTACATTCTGATGTCCACCACTCATAAATCCAGGTTTGTTACTTTTAAGTCATATGGTTTGGTGTAGGGTCCAGCTGTTGATCTATGTGGACTAATGGAATAATTTCATTTGAGAGAAGTGTTCTTCATGGTGCCAGGAACAGAAGCCAAGAGCAGATGTGTTCTGAAGGATATCTGCCAGGACCGTTACCCAGGGATGTGCTGTGGAGCAGTCATGCAGGCAAGCTTTGCGTCTCTGCCTCCCACCACCCATTCCCACTAGCCAGTTCCCACTATGAACATCACATACCTTCTTCCAGGTCAGAGAAGTGCAAGTGAAAACTCAAGTAGAAAAGAAGACTTCTTGTCCTCAGTTCCTGCAGATGCCCTGGTGACAAAGAGCCAGTCAGGTCTCAGAGACCACTGTTTACATGAAAGGGAGGTTGCAAACTCAAAAGGAAGGAGATTTAATAGAAATACTAGTTCAGGGAACTAAAATGATATCACGTATGTTCTAAGAGTTATAACCAAAGCTATCACAGCTGAAGAATATGATTAGGGATTTGCTAGAATAAGAGTAGATGGTAACAATAATGTTATATGTCAATTACATATCAATAAAAAGAATGAATAGTAATGGAAAAATTAGAAAATATGACTTAAGGATTATGGTATAATTATTAACATTAAAATCTCTTTACTTCCAGAAGAGCACAAAATCAAGTGAAGAAGAAATTAATGAGCTGAAAATGTGGGAAATGACATAAAATGGCACACAGCTAAAAAGGTTAAAGAAGCAAAAATGTAAGAGAAAAGTTGAGACATAGATGATATTAAATTTTACAGCATCTATCAGAATGAGTGCTAGATGGAGAAAATAGAATAGACATGATACTTAGGGGAAGGAAAAGAGAATTTCTGGACAGAAAGATATGGTTACTGAAATAAAGAAAAACCCCAAGTCCTGAGCAGGATGTATTCAAAGCACACACACACACACACACACACACACACACACACACACACTCACACACACAGCTACATGGTAGAGAGAGTTTAGTGTATGAGGAATGAAGGCCCTAAAACCCCAAATCCTGAGCAGGATGTATTCAAAACACACACACACACACACATACACAGGGCAGGATGTATTCAAAAACACACACACACACACACACACACACACACACGGCTACATGGTAGAGAGAGTTTAGTACATGAGGAATGAAAGCCCTAAAACTTTCTGTAAGGAAAACAGACGATTTACAAGGAAATGAGAATCTGATTGATATGAACCTTCTTACTAGCCACATAAGGCTGTAGAGGTTGATAAAATCAGAGGTGAAGAATGGGGACTGGAAAAAAAAGTTGAGGGGTAAAAATAAATAGATACAAAATTCTAAGTATAAAATGTTTAAAAAGTAAACTAGAAAGAAAATAACGGAGAAGGCAATGGCAACCCACTCCAGTACTCTTGCCTGGAAAATCCCATGGGTAGAGGAGCCTGGTAGGCTGCAGTCCTTGGGGTTGTGAAGAGTCACAACTGAGCAACTTCACTTTCACTTTTCACTTTCATGCACTGGAGAAGGAAATGGCAACCCTCTCTAGTGCTCTTGCCTGGAGAATCCCAGGGACAAGGGAGCCTGGTGGGCTGCTGTCTATGGGGTCACACAGAGTCACATGACTGAAGCAGCAGCAGTAGCAGCAGCAAGAAAATAAAGATTAAATAGGTAAACTAATAGCTTTTTAGCTAAATAATCTTGAATTATGGAAAGCAAAACAGAAACAAAGCTGAATTTTTTTATTGGATGGAAAATATCTTCAGTCAGGAAAGAAAAGAGAAAGAGTGAAGGAGAGGACAGACAGACAGATGAGATATGTAAGGAACTCATGTCTTTTTAAAATAGAAATTTATTTAACTGGATGTTAATTACTTTATAATATTGTATTGGTTTTGCATACATCAACATGAATCTGCCACAGATATACATATGTTCCCCATCCTGAACCCCCTCCCACCTCCCTCCCTGAAGCATCCGTCTGGGTCATCCTAGTGCACCAGCCCCAAGCATCCTGTATCCTGCATTGAACCTGGACTGGAGATTCATTTCACATATGATATTATACATGTTTCAATGCCATTCTCCCAAATAATTCCACCCTCTCCCTCTCCCACGGAGTCCAAAAGACTGTTTTATACATCTGTATCTCTTTTGCTGTCTTACATAAGGATTATTGTTACCATCTTTCTAAATTCCATATATATGCGTTAATATACTGTATTGGTGTTTTTCTTTCTGGCTTAGTTCACTCTGTATAATAGTTTCATCCACCTCATTAGAACTGATTCAAATGTATTCTTTTTAATGGCTGAGTAGTACTCCATTGTGTATATGTACCACTGCTTTCTTATCCATTCATCTGCTGATGAACATCTAGGTTGCTTCCATGTCCTGGCTATTATAAACAGTGCTGCGATGAACATTGGGGTACATGTGTCTCTTTCAATTCTGGTTTCCTTGGTGTGTATGCCCAGCAGTGGGATTGCTGGGTCATAAGGCAGTTCTATTTTTGGTTTTTTAAGGAATGTCCACACTGTTCTCCATAGTGGCTGTACTAGTTTGCATTCCCAGCAAACAGTGCAAGAGGGTTCCCTTTTTCTCCACACCCTCTCCAGCATTTATTGTTTGTAGACTTTTGGATCGCAGCCGTTCTGACTGGCATGAAATGGTACCTCATTGTGGTTTTGATTTGCATTTTTCTGATAATGAGTGATGTTGAGCATCTTTTCATGTGTTTGTTAGCCATCTGTATGTCTTCTTTGGAGAAATGTCTGTTTAGTTCTTTGGCCCACTTTTTGATTGGGTCTTTTATTTTTCTGGAGCTGCAGGAGTTGCTTGTATATTTTTGAGATTAGTTGTCTGTCAGTTGCTTCATTTGCTATTATTTTCTCCCATTCTGAAGGCTGTCTTTTCACTTTGCTTATAGTTTCCTTTGTTGTGCAGAAGCTTTTAAGTTTAATTAGGTCCCATTTGTTTATTTTTGCTTTTATTTCCAATATTCTGGGATGTGGGTCATAGAGGATCCTGCTGTGATGTATATCAGAGAGTGTTTTGCCTATGTTCTCCTCTAGGAGTATTATAGTTTCTGGTCTTACGTTTAGATCTTTAATCCATTCTGAGTTTATTTTTGTGTATGGTGTTAGAAAGTGTTCTAGTTTCATTCTTTTACAAGTGGTTGACCAGTTTTCCCAGTACCACTTGTTAAAGAGATTGTCTTTTCTCCATTGTATATTCTTGCCTCGTTTTTCAAAGATAAGGTGTCCATAGGTGTGTGGATTTATCTCTGGGCTTTCTATTTTGTTCCACTGATCTATATTTCTGTCTTTGTGCCAGTACCATACTGTCTTGATGACTGTGGCTTTGTAGAACTCATGTCTTAACAAAATTTTGAGGTGGCTCTCCTGTTAGCTCTTCCTGTGGAAGGAGCCAAGACTGCCGGCTCTATTATGATGGCCTTATACTCTAGTCCTTTACTTTAAACCTGCAGGAAACATGTCTTTATTTATAATCTCAGCGGTAGTGTGTGTGTGTGTCTCTGTGTGTGTGTGTTTTAAATTTCAGACAGGTGCTAGTTGGGTGTGGTGTCTTGCATGACCTACACAGCTGTTAACATCACCTCTGAAACTTCCACACAACTTGAGTATCAGCATATTATAGGAAGTTAAAGAAAATCACAAGTACCCTTAGAACTCTGTAATTCAGGACAGAGGATTTCAATTCACCAATGAGTGTAACAAAGCATTAGTTGGAATTGTCTCTAAAGTGAACACTAGGGCAATCTGATTTGAATTTCTCACTTTAAAAATGGTTATCACTTTTTCTATATGTTAAAAAAATTAAAAATAAATAAAATTAAAAATTTTTACTGTATTATATTTTAATGTATAGAAGAAAGATAAGAATGAAGGAAAAGAAAGGAAAGGAAGTATTGGGCAATATCTCTTTAAGGCTTTGGTTCAAATCCATACATCTCCATAGATAGTAAATTCCAATTTTTCTTCATGATATTCAAATTTGGAGACAACATTCTTGGGTTATAATTATAATAGTATGCCAATGTTACTGCAAAATTCAGTAAACAACTGAAACCCCTGTCTATGCTTGCTTCTATGAGTATCTGCTTCTTTTACTTAAGAATTGAATAGAATAACACATGAGAGAGTATTAAACAAAAACCACTTCTTCTGGACTTGAATGCTATAAAATTGGATAAGCTGCTTCAGTGAAATTTGTCATAAGTTGGGCAAACCTAATTAAATTACATCTGCAATTAAAATGACACTTGACCATGCATGTTTGTGGAGTTCCCACCTGGGTATGATCATGTTTTATGATCATTTGTACTTTTAGCAACAAATGTTATATTTACTTTCCCATAGCTTTCCCTTCCTGTTAATGGAGTGAGAAATGAAATATGCTTTGTTAACTTCCCTTGGGCTTTAAGCAAAGTTAGACCATGACTAGGCAACCAGCAATGGAAAACAGTGAGAAATAAATGACAAATTCTCACAAATCAAATCCTTTCTTAAGGTCAGCTATGCACATGTGTTGCACAGCAGCTAATAATACAGAAAAATAAACAGAGACTTGTGACCTTATTACTGTTTTCTCCTTCCTCTGCTTTCTACACCCCAAACTCTGAATCTCTGGCATGTAGGTACCTTATTTCGTAGGTAGAAACATGAAAACTAACATCAACATAAACTAATTTACTTAATTGTGAGTTCTTTACAGACAGAAATTTTATCCTAATGGTACTTAGAATGCACAGATAGAGAACAATGCCTAGCTTATGTCTGTTGGCCCAAGAACAACATAATGTCACTTCACATATGTTTATGGCACACACAAAGGCAGTTCTGCCAGCTTCTGTCATAGAAAAGATAAAAATATGTGCCATGAATACAGAACTCTGAATCCTTCATAAAACATATAGCTCTGCCGAGATTGTCTTGGTTATTCCGAGTTTATCTTTTTCACTTTATTTCTCTTGATCTTCAAGTGGTATAAGTAACCAGAAACGTTTGTATGGAAACCGTGACATAGGACCATAAGATATCCAGTCAGGACATTTTGTTCTTATTATTTTATCTTTAACAGTATTTTGAGAGTTAATGAGAACAGTTTTTTTTCCGGGGTAATTAATGATCCATGAAAGGTAATGTAGAGAGTGAAAAAAGTTGGGAGTCATCTAATCAAACTGATATTTACTGAATTGTCTATTATATGTCAAATCTTTGCTAAACTTTCACTGTCTCAAAGGAGTTAGATATGGTTCCCTGTTTTCATTGAGTTGACATTTTAGGGAAGGTGTTAAGCAAAAAACTAACCAACTAAACAGACAACTGAGTAAACAAGTATGCTTTTTAGGAAGGACAAGGTGCTGATGTAGAACTAGGCACTGGAGTATGGGATGCAGGGGGAACTGGCTTTGGAGAGGGCACCAACTAGGTAACACTGGCTGAGGTCAGAGGAGAGCCCAGACCCAGAAGAGGAGTATTTCAGACCAATAAAACATGGAAGCAAAAGCTCTGATTTGGGAAAGAATTTGCATGTCAGATCTAGGTTTGAAACAAACACATTGATCACTGAGTAATTTACCCACTTACCTCTAAGTGGGTAAATTGTTTTACCTAGTTTCACGGTTATAAAATCAAAATAACAATGCGTGTGTTGAAAATCAGGGCTTCTCAGGTGGCTCCAGTGTTAAAGAACCCGCCTGACAATGCAAGAAATGTGGGTTTGATCCTGGATTGGGAAGATCCCCTGGAGGAGGGCATGGCAACCGACTCCAGTATTCTTGCCTGGAGAATCCCATGGAGAGAGGAGCCTGGTGGGCTACAGGCCACAGGGGTTGCCTACCTATGAGTTATACACGACCGAAGCAACTTAGCATGCACTCACACATGCTGAAAACCAGTGTGAAAGTTAAAACTCTTCACAGCAAAGCACTCAACATTGTAGACCTTCAGAAAATGCTGCTTCCCTTTTCTACCAACATTTTATAGCTTTAGCTGAATTAATTACAGAAATCACAGCAACAACAAAATGTTAACATTTCCCAAGAATAAGTGTCATTTTGTTCCAAGAAGCACTTACTGGGAAAAAAAAATAAAAACTCTTTTGGAAGCTTTAAATAGGATCCAGCAGTACCTGACAACTGTGACGGTCACAGATTACCATACCTCCTTTTTGATCCAAATGTATTTCAGTGACTGCAAAAAAATCACTATTGAAATGTAACAGACTGAAGTTCTTACTTGTTGAGTTTTCAGTGATAGATTAGTGTGTATTTAATCACCTTTTCAGCATGAGTTAACTTAATCTCTTTTACATTAAACAGACTCTTAATCAAGACTTTTGAAATGCTGCTGTATCACACTAGGATTATTTTACTATCTATAGACATTTTGCAGTTTAAAAAGCCCTACCCTAAAATGTATCTGTTTAGATGACCTTTCATAACCAATTCCAGTTGGGTTTTATCAGCCAATTGTAATGCTTGCATTCTTAATAGACAAGTAACCTTCCCTTTCTTGGAGCAAGAACACTTGATACACTAAATGACTAGAGAAATTTAAGTCCTTGGTAAACTCTATGCACTAAAATATGTCCCTTTGAGACCAAACCACACCCATAAAATGAGTCACAATAAAATAATCCCTGGGATTAATGTCTGATCTATATAACCTGTGTGTTCTGATGAAGAACAAGTTGATGTAGTTGTTCAGTTGCTATGCCCATCTCTTTGTGACCTTGTGGACTGCAGCAGGCCAGGTTTCCCTGTCCTTCACCCTCTCCCCGAGTTTGCTCCAACTCATGCCCCTTGTGTCAGTGATGCCATCCAGCCATCTCATCCTGTGTTGCCCCCTTTTCCTCCTGCCCTCAGTCTTCCCCAGCATCAGGGTCTTTTCCAGTGGGTTGGCTGTTCACATCAGGTGGACAAAGCATTGGAGCTTCAGCATCAGTCCTTTCAGTGAATATTCAAGGCTGAGTTCCTTCAGGATTGACTGATTTTATCTCCATGCTGTCTAAGGGATTCTCAAGAGTCTTCTTCACCACCAGTTTGAAAGCATCAGTTCTTTGGTGCTCAGCCTTCTTTATGGTCCAACTCTCAATCTGTACATGACTACTGGAAAAACCATAGCTTTGACTATATGGACCTTTGTCAGCAAAGTGATGTCTCTGCTTTTTTGTTGTTGTTGTTTTTAATTTATTTTAATTGGAGGCTACTTAATTTACAATATTGTAGTGGTTTTGCCATACATTGACATGAATCAGCCATGGGTGTACATGTGTTCCCCATCTGAACCCCCCTCCCACT
This sequence comes from Nanger dama, assembly GCA_917880005.1. Taxonomy (NCBI): domain Eukaryota; kingdom Metazoa; phylum Chordata; class Mammalia; order Artiodactyla; family Bovidae; genus Nanger; species Nanger dama. The sequence goes on from CAKJTW010000001.1 coordinate 102,102,970, forward strand.
TCCCTCCCCATCCCATCCTTCAGGGTCATCCCAGTGGAGCAGCCCTGAGCACCCTGTCTCATGCAACGAACCTGGACTGTCCATCTAGTTTACATATGATGATATACATGTTTCAATGCTGTTCTCTCAAACCATCCCATCCTTGCCCTCTCCCACAGAGTCCAAAAGACTGTTGTATCCATCTGTGTCTCTTTTGCTGTCTCGCATATAGGGTTATCATTATCTGCTTTTTAATATGCTGTCTAAGTTTGTCATAGCTTTTCTTCCAAGGATCAAGCATCTTTTCTTTTCATGGCTGCAGTCACCTTTCACATTGATTTTGGAGCCCAAGAAAATAAACTGTCACTATTTCCACTTTTTCTCCATTTGCCATGAAGTGATAGGATGCCATGATCTTCGTATTTTGAATGTTGAGTTTTAAGACAACTTCTTCACTCTCCTCTTTCACCCTCATCAGGAAGCTCCTTAGTTCCACTTCATTTTCTGCCATTTGAGTGATGTCATCTGCATAGCTAAGGTTGTTGATATTTCTCCCAGCAACCTTGATTCCAGCTTGTGCTTCATCCAGCATGGTATTTCACATGATTCACTCTGTGTAGATGTTAGATAAGCACTGTGACAATATACAGCCTTGATGTATTCCTTTCCCAATTTTGAACCAGTCCACTGTTCCATGTCAGGTTCTCATTGTTGCTTTTTGACCTTCATGTAGGTTTCTTAGGAGGCAGGAAAAGTGGTCTGGTATTCTCATCTCTTTAAGAATATTCCAGTTTGTTGTGATCCACACAGTCAAAGGTAGTCAATGAAGCCAAAGTAGAGTTTTTTTCTGGAATTCCCTTGCTTTCTCTATGAGCCAATGGATGTTGGCAATTTGATCTCTGGTTCATCTGCCTTTTCTAAATCTAGCTTACATATCTGGAAGTTCTCAGGTCACATGCTGTTGAAGTCTAGCTTGAAGGATTTAGAACACTACCTTGCTAGCATGTGAAATCTGGAACATTTCCTTCATCTCTCTTCAGGTGGCATAGACCTCAACCTGTTTGGTGGTCATGATTGCATCAAGGCCTGAGGCTGGAAGCCAGGTCTGAATTTGCAGTGGCCTAGGTCTAGCTTGTATAAGTAACCTGATATTTGGGGAAAGACATGTTTCTTCCCAGATATGGTCCACCTGCCTTGAATGTGAATAGCAGGTGGCTTATTTGTCCTGCTGCCACTGAGACCTATAGTAGCAAGACAGGTTGCTAGGAAGGGCTAATGGGGGGAAATTTTCTACTCCATACAGGTTTTCGGAGAGGTGGAAAAAGCCACGTGGAACTTATGATGGTGTTCATAAGGAAAAAAGAGAAAAGTTTTCCTGAGGGAAGGCATAGAAACTCAACAGAAAACAAAATTGTGGCATAGGTGAAGTGAAGCAAAGTGAAGTTATTATTGTAGAGAAAACTGGCGTGAGTCATCTGGGTTAAAAATTAAACCATTAAACTAAAAAGAATTGTAATTGTAAGAGAATAAGACGGGAATATTTTATTTTTTTTAATCTAAATTATTCCCAGGAAATGATGCTAAAGCTGAAACTCCAGTACTTTAGCCACCTCATGAGAAGAATTGACTCAGTGGAAAAGACTTTGATGCTGGGAGAGATTGGGGGCAGGAGAAGAAGGAGACAACAGAGGATGAGATGGCTGGATGAAATCACTGACTGGATGGATGCGAGTCTGAGTGAACTCCGGATTTGGTGATGGACAGGGAGGCCTGGCGTGCTGCAGTTCATGGGGTTGCAAAGAGTCGGATGCGATCCAGCGACTGAACTGAACTGAACTGATAGGCATCCTTTCTGAGAATAAAAGGCAGTGAAAGGAGATTTCTGTGGGTTAATTTCTTCTACTGGATACCCCTGAAAAATCATAATCACTGACTGAAATGAATCTTACCTTTGCCTTTGTTCAGCCAAATTCATGTCTCTATTTTCTCTTTATTAGTGGCCTAGAATACCTCCCATCTCTCCATTTACTTAAATCCCACAATATCCTGTTGAAATCATGTCTTTTCTGTTAAGTTTCTCTCTCTGACCTTTTTCTCAGTAAGCTCTCCATTCTCTGACTTTCTTAAACGACTCTTTTTTGCTTACTTAACCCGAATAGGGCTTCCTCAATGGCTCAGTGGTAAAGAATCTGCCTGTGGTGTGGGATCCCTGGGTTGGTAAGATTGCTTGGAGGAGGACATGGCAACCCACTCGATTATTCTTGCCTGGGAAATCCCATGGACAGAGGAGTCTGGCGAGCTACAGTCCAGGGGGTCACAAAGCCAGATGCAACAGAGCGACAGAAACACACAGAGAAGGGGAAATAGAGTGAGGCTGTTTGTGAAACTGGTAGACTGACGATCACTTCAGGGTCTATATGTAGGAATTAAATTGTCAATCTTTTTGGGGGGTGGGGAGGGGTAAGAAGAAGGCAAGTGGAACTTGGATAGTAAAGATATGATGCCAATGTAGGAGATGAGATTAAATTTTTTTCTTTCCTGCCGGGACCAGCATGAGGAATCCCACCCATGACAAGGTCATGTGGAGAGGCCTGATGGGCAAGGCGAGTCAGGCCTCAGGATTTCCCCCTGGAATTTCCTGAGCATGTACGCCAAAACCAGAATCTGCCTGCCTTATTGTACTGTGCTTTTCCACTCTTCTGACACACTCTGGAAAAAGTTAACTCAGGGCTTCAGTCTTCTGCATTTGAAAGGGATGTTTCAGTTCAAACCCCCTCTGATAACTCTCTAACTTGCCTAACAGGTTCCCCGGACTTTTACAGCTTGTGAATTGCCTACAGCCCCCCAACCGAGAGAGGCACAAAGCTTAAAGCATCTTAAAGATACAGAGCCTTTTCTAAAGAGCTAAAAATCATATTGGTGATGGATTTCACTGTTGACTCAATGATTGCTGCCAGGCCTCCATATTCTTTATCTTTTAGGCATCTGGGAAGATATTAATCAATGTAATCGGGATATGGAAAAAGGTATATAGTAGTTTTGATGTTAGCAACACTAGACTTTTGAGTTAATGACTTTTCTTTTGTTATAAATCACTCTACTTTTACTTGTTATAAATTGCTGTATCTTTGCTATGTAAGAATATAACTTTATTTAGTGCTTTCTGAGAGTGGCACCAGACTTTGGGAAGATCAACACAAATAAGTCTTCTAATTGACAAACCCTTATCAGAAAAAAGGCTGTAAAATGTTAATTGGCCCTTTGGCCGGAAGATGATGTAAATCACCTAAGACTTGTGTATACAACTAGGTATGCAGAGAGAAAAAGCCTGGTTTTGATAAGAGTCTGGGCTGCTAATGCTGCATAATTTTATATTACCCATTGATCTCTACAATCAAAAAGGTATAAAAGGCCTTTGTAGACAATAGAGGCCAGGCCAGTCATTGGAAGGACTGGTTTCCCCTGTGTCTCCGCTTTACTCTAATTTCAGGCTGAATTCCCATCTGGGGCGTGGAGGCTCGCCATGACTACTTACTTGCCCCGGCTTCTAAGATCCATGAGAGAGGGGCACTCTCTGATATTTAAACGGACGCCGGTGGCCTAACATAGTGCAAGTTCCTTGTCTGGAACTGTATTAGTTCTCCATGTAAACCAAGTTATTCAGCCTCTTTTCTCCACTTAATTTTCCGACTACACTATTTCTTCCTAATCTAATCTTATATTAATAAATAAGTTTTTCCTCCCCTACTCCGTCTCCCCTTTGAATTACCCTGGATCCACCGGGGCAGGACCTGGCACTCTTTACTAGCCTTTAGGGTATTTGAGCTCCAGGAAGAGAGAGGTGAAGGATGGAGGAATCGTAGTTATAAAGACTCAGTGAAACATTGAATAGAAGCAATGCTGCTTCAGGCCCCTTGAGAGCACTAGCATAGATTTGCTGAGAGGAACATCCCCAGCCCTACATCTTCCCTCTCCCTTTTCACCTTAAGATTTGGGAGGCCATTGCTGTGAAACTTTTGAACATGCGAGGCTGTGTTCCCACACATGGTTCCAGAAACAGAATCAGTGAAGATGTACCTAGATGAAGAAGCCAGAGAGGAGGGACACAAACAGAGAGATTACAGGAAAATGCAACACCCAAGACTCAGAGATACATAGGGGAGATTCTGGGTGGAGAAGAAGGGAGTTAGGGAGGGCTTAATTTCTGCATGAGCAGATGTAGGTCATCAATCTTAACAATCTGGCATAAATGTCCATATGATTTCATTCCTGCTTATAGCATAGCATAGTCCCTTCCAGCTCTTTCATTTATAATGGTACTAAATAATGCATTTCTTTAAAAGCTACTGGTTATAATCAAAAGTAGCCAATGTGCGATTCCTTTAAAAATATTGTATTTATGCCCAGGTTTTCACCAGAGGTTTATTGAAACTGATTAGTATATTTATTTGCTGCTGCTACTGCTGCTAAGTCACTTCAGTTGTGTCCGACTCTGTGTAACCCCACAGACGGCAGCCCACCAGGCTCCCCTATCCTCAGGACTCTCCAGGCAAGAACACTGGAGTGGGTTGCCATTTCCTTCTCCAATGCATGAAAGTGAAAAGTGAAAGGGAAGTCGCTCAGTCGTGTCCGACTCTTAGCGACCCCATGGACTGCAGCCCACCAGGCTTCTCTGTCCATGAGATTTTCCAGGCAAAAGTACTGGAGTGGGGTGCCACTGCCCTCTCCATTTATTTGCTAGGGCTGCCATTATAAAATACCACAAATTGTGTGGCTTAACAACAGAAATTTATTGTCTCATAGTTCTGGAAACTAAAAGACCAAGATGAAGGTGTTGGTAAGGCTAATTCCTCCTAAGGACTGTAAGGAGAGTCTGCTCCCTGTCTCTCTCTAGCTTCTAGTGGGTGATTGTCTTTGGCATTGTTTGGTTTGTAGATTCTGCCCTCATCTTCACATGGTGTTTTTCCTGTGTGTGTGTATGTATGTGCGTCTGTCCAGATTTCCCTTTTATATCAGTCATATTAGAGTGAAGACTCATTCTAGTAAATTGGGGTATATAGTCCCACTGCTGGGCTTCCTAGGTGGTGCTAGTGGTAAAGAACCTGCCTGCCAGTGCAGGAGCTGGAAGAGACATGGATTTGATCCCTGGGTTGGGAATATTCCCTGGAGAAGGGCATAGCAACCCATTCCAGTATTCTTGCCTGGAAAATTCCATGGACAGAGGAGCCTGGTGGGCTACATACAGTCCACAGGATTGAAAAGAGTCGGACAGGACTGAAGAGACTTAGCACAGTCCCTAAACCAATTATGACCTTAGCTAACCACACTTACAGTAACCCTGTTTGCAAGTAAGGCCATGTACTGGGGACTGGGAATTAGGACTTCAACATAAGAAGTTTGTAGGACACAATTCAATCTGTAACAGTTGGGCATGTTTAAGACCTAGAGATGAATTAGAATTCTTGGTCTAGGAATCTGGGCCTGTGTTGGGGATAGTAGAGTGCTGTCTTTGAAGATGAAGTGCTCTAGGATAATTAAGTTTTTGTCTCGTAATTAGCTCTGCTCTAGATATTCCTTTAACTAGTATTGAGGGGAAAGAGTGATCACGAAGTGAACAGATGCTCCCCAATTATAGCCATCATATTTTTTTAAAATCAAAATGAGAACACATGGTTTATAACAGACTAAGGGACGATTGATAAAGTATACAAAATCGGGACTAGTCTTGGCCTCATTTGTGGTGGGCTATTCATGTGAAAGGATTGTTTTTGATCCATGGTATGGTAGGTGATCAGTACCTCAAATGTCCACAACCTAAGTTTGTGAATGTATTTCATGGCAAAATGAATTTTTCAGATGTAATTAGGATTAGGGACCTTAAAATATGGAGATTATGCTAGATTATCCTTGTGACTCAGATGAGAACTTTATCTCAGTTCAGTTCAGTTCAGTTCAGCCACTCAGTCTTGTCTGACTCTTTGCAACCCCATGGACTGCAGGACACCAGGCTTCCCTGTCCATCACCAACTCCTAGAGCTTACTCAAACTCATGTTCATTGTGTCAGTGATGCCATCAACCATCTCATCCTCTGTCATCCCCTTCTCTTCCCACCTTTAGTCTTTTCCAGAATCAGGGTCTTTTCAGACGAGCCGATTCTTTTCATCAGGTGGCCATAGTATTGGAGTTTCAGCTTCAGCATCTCCTTCCAGTGAATATTCAGGACCAATTTCCTTTAGGATTGTCAGGTTGGATCTCCTTGCAGTCCAAGGGGCTCTCAAGAGTCTTCTCCAACACCACAGTTCAAAGGCATCAATTCTTTAGTGCTCAGGTTTCTTTATAGTCCAAGTCTCACATCCATACATGACTACTGGAAAAACCATAGCTTTGAATAGACCTTTGTTGGTAAAGTAATGTCTCTGCTTTTTAATAAGCTGTCTAGGTTGCTCATAGCTTTTCTTCCAAGAAGCAAGAGTCTTTTAATTTCATGGCTGCAGTCACCATCTGCAGTGGTTCTGGAGCCCAAGAAAATAAAGTCTCTCATTGTTTTCATTGTTTCCCCATCTATTTCCCATGAAATGATGGGACTGGATGCCATGATCTTAGTTTTCTGAATGTTGAGTTTTAAGCCAAATTTTTCACTCTCCTCTTTCACTTTGATCAAGAGGCTCTTTAGTTCTTCTTCTCTTTCTGCCATAATGATGGTATCATATGCGTATCTGAAGTTTTTGATATTTCTCCTGGCAAACTTGATTCCAACTTGTGATTCATCCAGCCTGGCATTTTGCATGATGTACTCTGCATATAAGTTAAACAAACAGAGTAACAATATACAGCCTTGACATACTCCTTTTCTGATTTGGAACCGTCTGTTGTTCCATGTCCAGTTCTAACTGTTGCTTCCTGACCTGCATACAGGTTTCTCAAGAGGCAGGTCAGGTGGTCTGGTATTCCCATCTCTTTCAGAATTTTCCACAGTTAATTGTGAGCCACACAGTCAAAGGCTTTGGTATAGTCAATAAAGCAAAAGTAGATGTTTTTCTGGAGCTCTTTTGCTTTTTTCAATGATCCAGTGGATGTTGGCAATTTGATCTCTGATTCCTCTGTCATTTCTGAATCCAGCTTGAACATCTGGAAGTTCATGAGAACTTCATCTAGCTGGAGGTAGTAGAGGTAAATCAAAGGATAAGGTCAGAGAAGCTCAGATAATGGGAAGGACTCAATCCACTGTAGCTCACTTTGAAGACGAAGGAAGTTGGCCTCTGGATACTGAAAGTAACCCCTAGCTGACAGAGCAAAGACCTTATTCCTAAAGCCATGAGGATCTAGATTCTGCTAATAACCTGAATGACCTTGGAAAGGAACATTTCCTAGAGCAACCTAGAAACTAGCTAGTCAGCACTTTTGATCTTGTGAAACCAGAACAGAGGAACCAGTAGGACCAGCCAGACTTCTGACCTACAGAACTGTGAGATAATATATTTGTGTTGTTAAATTGTTGTTAAGCTCCTACACTCATGGCAGTTTGTTATAGCAGGGCTGCTGCTGCTGCTGCTAAGACGCTTCAGTTGTATCTGACTCTGTGTGACCCCATAGATGGCAGCCCGCCAGGCTCCCCCGTCCCCGGGATTCCCCAGGCAAGAATACTGGAGTGGGCTGCCATTTCCTTCTCCAGTGCATGAAAGTGAAAAGTGAAAGTGAAGTCGCTAGGTCTTAGCGACCCCATGGACTGCAACCTACCAGGCTCCTCCATCCATGGGATTTTCCAGGCAAGAGTACTGGAGTGGGGTGCCATTGAGTAACAGAAACTAATACAGTAGGTGTTAGCTGGAATTTCTCTGTCTTTAAGGTCAGGATAAGACTGGAGTCCTCTTGTCTTATGGTGACAAGGACAGATCGTCACAAATTGTCAGATTTATGAGGACACATCTCTGGTCCTCACCAAGATTTCTGCAGGGCCTCAGGTCATGGAGGATAATGTATACTGTCATGATTTTCTCTTGTACAGACTTGCTGTTTCTAATGGAGAGTCTGGTGAAATTCTTATACGGTTGAGCTTGGTCACCTGCCTTCTCCTGTTGTGAAAAAAAGAACGTGCTAGTCTGGTCTGCTGGAAAATGTGACGTTAGTAGAATCCAGGTTACTTCAGCTGAGGCAATGAAGGTCATTGTATATCAGGTGATAGCCAGCCTATCCTCAGATTCCCACTGTAATTATTTGTTACACACTATTTTGGTTTTATTAGATACATCATGCTTACCTGAGGGAATTTTGTTCCCTTAGTAGTTTTTACTCTTTCTCCTCCTTCTATGCCTGAACCACACCATTTCCAGCCTCATTTTAGTACGTTTTATCTCTCTGTGTATCTATCTCCCATTTTTTCCTGTTTATATCAATTTCTTAGTTTTAAAATAATAGCTGCTTTCAACAGTCTGTTTATCAGAGGCAAATTTCTTGGTGGCTTGCCACACAAGTCTTCGAGGGAGTTAGATAGGATTCTTTCATAAAGAGTGAATCATAGCAAGAGGTTAATTCTGTGGATGTCCTGAATGATGTCCTTGGGGCTCTGAATGACCAGAGAATTGTCAGGGAACCAGAACAGTCTCCAAAGAAGGAAGAGTAATATTTCTGATCATGGTTTCTTAGACTAGAGAACATGATTCAAGTTCAAGGGTATTCAAGGGGACTTACACCTGTCTTTCTGACATCCAGCCCCAAATTACTTTGTATTGTTACCTTAAATCTGTATGTCACATATCCTCAACAAAATTGTAAACCTTTTGAATGTAAGCTTTGTTTTCTATGTTTTTGAAATCATGACATGTTGTCCACTGTGCCCTGCATATCGTGGGCCTCAAGTAACTGTACATTACTAATGATAAAGAAAAATAAGAGGCTAAAAGAAGAGAGATCATGTGAGGAGTATCTCTAATTAGTTTCACCATCACTTAATTTTTAAAAATCTTAGTCTGGGAAGATACATTCTAGATTTCAAAAAATAAAGTCAAAAAGTTTAAAAAGTAATTCTTAGAAGAGAGAAATAGGTGTTAAATTGAATCATAGATTACAAAGAGGAGGTTTTGAAATTACCAAAATCAAGAAGTGCAGATCCAACAGCTATCTATTGATTATTAAGTTGCTGAAGATTAATTCATTGAAATGAGCACTGGCTCCATATGTATAAGACAGGAAGCTTTTGGAAGGCAGCTGCTGATGTGAAAATCATTGCTTAATGTTAAATTTTCTTATAATAACTCCTTGGTAGAGTCCTACTAGCAATTATAATACAAAGCAAATTATGTTGCAGCAATACATGTGAAAATATCAATTCCAAAATTCATTTTATATAGAAGACTCATCCTTTGCCTTATACTTGAAATTTCCACTGATTCTTATATTCATTTAAAATTTGCATCATTTCCCACACTGTTAATAAAGATTAGCTACAGATTGAGAAAGTAGTGTTAGTTGCTCAGTCGTGTTGACACTGTGGACCGTAGCCAACCAGGCTTCTCTATCCATGGAATTCTCCAGGCAAGAATACTGGAGTGGTAGCCATTCCCTTCTCCAGGGGATCTTCCTGACCCAGGGATTGAACTCTGATCTCCCGCATTCTAGGCAGATTCATTCCCATCTTAGTCACAGGGGAAGTCCTAATATAGATTCAGCCCTACTTTAAAAAATGATGCTTTTCTTTAATACAAAAGTAATATATACTTAAAGCAGTAGTCCAAATTATCTGCTTTAAATTTTTAACACCTACATACACAAGTTTGATGTTTGCCATTTTTAGATGATAAGCCTAACACCCTGACATTGGATGGCATCACTGACTCAATGGACGTGAGTCTGAGCAACCTCGGGGAGACAGTGAAGGACAGGGAAGCCTGAGCGCTGCACTTCACGGGATTGCAAAGAGGGGCGCGACAACAACTGACCGTAATAAAATGGCAACATAATGGGCTTTGGACAGACGGACGAAACATTCGATTGAGAGCCCACATAGCTATGGAGGTGTGTGTCTGAACTGAAAAATAAAGAAGGATGTACACTTGCCTTTAAAGTTTCAGTCTTATCAGCTTAACTCTTTGTGCTCGTGTGACACCAACTGTGAGAGATTCAACATGGTTGCAAATTGGTTGCAACTCTTCCCGTTGAAGAAAGTTCCTCTCCGGGAATTTTAGATAGGTTTATTGACTTGCTTAACTAATTGAACATTATAAAGAACACTTTCTGGGACTTTTGAGGCTAGATCCTAAGAAGCTCTGTAACTTTTATGCAGGCCTACAGAGCACTCTCTGGAAACTCAGCTGCCACCTAAGAAGTTTGCCTAACCTGAGCCTGCCATGCTGCAGGAGTGCTCCAGCTGGCAGTCCCAGCCAGCTTTGCTTCCGGCCATAGCTTCCAGGATGTCAGACATGTAAGTGAAGCTGTCTTGAACTCTCCAAAGCAGACTATTAGCTAGCTGACTATCACTGAGTAACCTCAGTCAACGCTATGAGGAGCAGAACCCTCACCTGACTAAAGTCGTCTTAAACTCTTGGTCCATAAAATTGACAGTTATATGTAAGTGACTGTGTTTTTAAGTCACCTAGTTTGGGAAAGTGTGTCACTTCTCTATTCCTGAATAGCAAGTCATCCCCATACTTAGTGACTTAAAATGATAGCAACCATTATCTTTCTGTGTCTGTTTGGGTCAGGAAGTTGAAAGGCCACAGCTGGACTGACTTTTCACTGCTCTACAATGTCTGAACTGGGAATTCTTGAAAGCCAGGAGTGACTCAATGGCTGAGGGCTTGAGTCACATGAAAACTTACGCTTCTGGTGGTTGATTTGGACTGTTAGCCAGGACCTCAGCTGATCTGTTGACTGGCACACTGTGTAGCTTTGTGATCTCTCCTTGAGGTCTCTTCACGTGGGCTAGTTTGGGGTTCCTCAGAGCTTGGTACCAGGTTCCAAATGAGTGAATGGTCTGTTGTCTCTATGCTTTAGTTGTGTAAATCACATAGGTTTTTGATGTAGTCATAGGCCATCTAGATTAAGGGGAGGAAAGACAAATCGTAGGTGACCAAGGCCTCAGGTTTGTTTTTGTTTGCTTGTTTTGCTTGGGCTAAAGGGTTTCTTGGATACAAGGCTTTCAGTGGTAAAACCAGGAAAGTTCTAGGCAAACCAGGATTACGTGGTCACCCTACATCCTCCTGTTGTGGCGGAGTATCAGAGTCTCATCTTATTGAAAGTGGGAGACAGCACTGGGGCCATCTTTGAGACATAAATCCTCCCACAGGTGTTTATTTATTCCAGAATGTATGGCTGGAACACCGGTTGGTACTACTAGGGCAATGAACCATTCATCAGGGAACAGATTCTATGAAAACAGATGTTTCTTCTGTTGTTTATCAGTGAGTTTCAGGATCTAGTAGAGTGATTGGCACAGAGCCATTGTCAATAAAATTTATGGAATGACTGAATGGATAAATGTTAAGTCCTATACCATTCCATTCCATAAAATCCAGGTAATGTATGACTTTACCACACTTTTCTTGCTTGCTAGTAACCAGAGAAATTATTTAAACTATTTTTTTAAAATGAAATAACAGCCTTTCAGGGCACTAGAAAGTAGAAAGCTAATCAAAACCAATGGACTTTAGAGACTATCACTTCATCCTATGAGACCAACCCCTGAGTTCTCTCCTTTAGGTGCACTTCACAGACAGAATCTTGGATGACTGTAGCAGGGACAAGATGAAAAGGTGCTAAGGTTCCTTATATTTGTCTGACATGCAGGGTATTCCTGTTGTGATAGGGTCCTTTTGGTCGAAAGTCATACCCTTTCTCTCATTTAAGCAAGTGGTGGTTAAGAATATTACTTTTGCTTTGGAAAACCCATAAGTTGGAGAAGAGAGAATAGGGAAAATTCTGTAGTAAGAACCTAAGGCTTTGGGAGAGGAATAGATGTTAAGAAAAATTAAGGGAGGAGGTCCATGCTTTAAATCAGATTCCTTTAAAGGATGTAACATGAACCAGTGTAGACAATAAAGGAGAATAAATCATTGGAAGACCATTTTGGCAGCTGACTATACTCTGTGTTCATTTTCTCATCTTTCACATTAGGGGATTTGTTAATATTTTCCAGAGTTTAAACATGGGGTTACATTATTTAACAACTCCAAAATTTTAATAAAATTTTAAATAGCATGTTTCTGACAGGAGGACATTAATCTCAAAGAACAAAGACTTCTTTGGGGAAAAAATGGGAAATGTGATGGGATGATAGGATCCAGGTAGAGAATGGAAGAGGTCAGATGTCAGACAAAGGGTATTTTTTTTCATACTGCAAAAGAGTGACTTTTCCTTTTTCCTGTTTTTGCCTTGACATGTCAGCGCCCTAAATTATTTCCACACGTTCTCCATAATTCTAAGTTCCTTAATCTTGAAGTTTGTAAAATAGATTTTAAAAGGTGAAAAACCTGCTTCTATTTATCATTCTTCACATTGATGCTTAAATAAAAGACTAGATATTATATTTATAAAACAAGATTAAATTCCATAGAGAAATTCTGTAATATATCACATCATTCCATAAAAACCATAAAACTTACTGAGAGAACTTGTTACAGTATCAAGGTACTTTGGTATAAATTGTTGATAAATGACACAAATGGTTCTGATTTAGTTACCAAACTAAATTACATACACTTGAAAACAAGCCTCTTGCTATTTATTTGATTTTCTTGCTATTTACAAACTATTTTAAATTGGGAGTTGTTATAATGTAACCTCCTGCTTCAACTTTGGACACTATTAATAAATTCCCTATTATGAAAGATGAGGAAATGAACACATAATGTAGCCAGCTGCCAACATGGCCTCCAATGCTTCTCACTCCCTACATTTCCACCCTTAGTCCCCTTTCCCACTGGATAAGATGGATGTGACTTATAGAAATTGTGTGAGGTAATGGATGTTAGCTTTTTTCAGCAATTAAGTTTTTAATTTGATACATAGCAGTAGCTAACTGGTTCACATATATAATTCCCACTTCTCGCTCATCTGTTTCCACTTTCTTCAGTGTCCATGATTTGCATGACTTCAGTTTTCTTGTTCGCTTGGCCAGAAAAAGCTAAATTCTGTCTGCTGGCATCTGTCCTGTTATGAGATGCTAACATAGCTTCTTGATAACAGACCAAAAAAGTGGAGATTTTCTTGGTGTAGCTCTTCTCTTCTCCTTCAGGTATTTATATAGCACAAGAGTCTCTCTACTGTTCATTCTCCAGTGCCTTCAGATAATTGCTTTTGTAGGATTTTACAGTTATTTTCTGAGGAAATTGCCTGGTAGGGTCTTACTCTATTAATAAGAGAATCAGAAATTCCTCCCTATTTAAAAAAAAATTTGTTCTTTGTTTCAACTGGGCTTTGAATCAAATAATAGTTGATAGTTGCTTTTTCATCTATCCCTCTAACTAGAAGTTCTTCCAATTTGGTTTCTTTTAGTAAAAGACAAAAACATACCTGGTTTACAATTCTCTCCTACTCTTTGTAACTCTTATAGAAAACCCAAGCACTAAAATACAGGATAGATTTTGTTGAACCTATATTTAAAAGCACAGACTTTCTATTATCATGTATTTCAAACTCTATCTCCAGGAACCAGTAGAAGTTGAATAATCAGGGACAACTAGGTAACTTGATAACTGGGTGACATTGGTTGAGTTGTTGGGTCACTGTGTGCCTCAGTTTGTGAATTTGGGACAAAAATATCTATCAAAAGTAAGATGTCAAGGATTAAGTGAGTGAGTGAGTGAGTGAAATCGCTCAGTTGTGTCCAACTCTTTGCGACTCCATGGACTGTAGCCTACAAGGCTCCTCTGTCCATGGAATTTTCCAGGCAAGAGTGCTGGAGTGGGTTGCCATTTCCTTCTCCAGAGGATCTTCCTGAGAGGATTAAATGGGATGATAAGTTCACTGGGACTTTAAAGTCCCAATAAAGAGTAGATAATAAGAAAATACTGATTGTTTGTCTGTTTAACTCCTCATTTCACATTTTTCTCACTCCTAAATTAAATAGGATGCTCTTAATTATTTTTAATCTTTCCCATTTTTTTGCTAATTATACCATTTTATTTATAACTTTCTATGATTATTTGAGACTCTAATTTATACTTCTCAATATGTTTTAAGTGCTTCAAGAGACAGATTTTGCTTATTTGTAGTGCCTTGTATAGATTAAATGTATTCAGTGAGAATTTGCAGAATTTATTTTATTGAGTTGCCATTTCATCATCATTATAGCAGTTTCCTGTTCTTAAAGTGCATGAAACACTTTTAGTAACATTGATTTTGCCATTTTTTTCAGTGTTTAAAAATAAACCTAAAGATTTGACTTAAAATTTTCAAATTCAAAAACACACACTAATCAGTTTGATCCTGGATCCATCACGGCAAATGTCTCTCCATCTTAACTTCAGATGTTTTGGGAGGTTTATAATCAAGGACTAAAGATGTCAACAAAACACTTCTCTGCCTTTAATCAAGTATTTTTAACAGTTGACTAGATAGTATGACTATACATCCATGTTTTGTTTTGTTTTGTTTTTTCAGATACACTTGAATTTATTTGTGTACAAGCATGTTGTGTTTCTCTCCCTTCGATATGTGGGAACTATTGTTTTTGTTTGCCTAGCATAAAACATGCCCCACATCTCATCAATGCCAACAAAATGATTCTTCACTTTAAAAATATGAATCTCTAGTGGATATGCACAAGGAAGAAAGTAGATAAAACAGAGTAATTTATGACAGTGTGATTCTGCTTAAGACTTTATAAACACCTTCTACTAAGGCCCTCTCTTTTTTTTTTCAAGATTTTTTTTTGATGTGGACCATTTTTTAAAGTCTTTATTGTTAAAATATTATTTCTGTTTTATGTTTTCACTTTTGACCTTGCAGCGTGTGGGGTCTTAACTCCCCAACCAGAGAATGAACCCACACCCCCTGCATTGGAAGACAAAGTCTTAATCATTGTACCACGAGGAAAATCCCCCCTTTTCTTGAAGTTTGTTGAGCTCTACCTCTAGTATAGTGAGATAAGATTCTTTCCTTTTCTTTTGGTGAATGGGGGGCTGGGGAAGGGAGCATAAGTTAATCATAATTTTTTTTTCTTTTGAACGATAAAAAGTACAAAACATTTCTTTTTGGAATTGCTTTAAATACCCTTGGACACAAAAAATTTCATAATAGTAATTCCTTTTGATTCTGTTCTTGAAGCAAAGTCCCGTTCTTCTTTTCCTTTTTCCATTTCATGTTCCTGTGAGAGAACTTAAACCAATTGCTCAAAGACCGTTGTAGAAAAGGCTTTAACTATCACTGCTCCAAAGCAGAAACCCAAAGAAAGAAGAAGACTAGAGAGAAATCACAGCCTGGATACTAGGTGATACTGGGGCTTGAAGGAAAATGTTTGGTACCGTGTCAGGAAGCAGAATGCTCAGTGTAGGCCTTCTAGGACTAAATGCTCTGTAAACAGCTGTGACTAAGCACACGGTGCGGATTTCTGAAAGCTAAACGACTTCAGGAAAATTCTGTTTGCTTTTGAGGGCATCAATGTACAGTTTCTTTTTGTGATTTGTCAAGCTATTTATAAGTTATTAATTGCCTATTGTGTAAGGGAAAGTGTTTCTATATAGATAGTCTATCCTTAACTTAAAACCCGTTTTAGATTTCAGCCTATAATGCATAGATCTGTTGCTCTCCTTTACTCCTTTCACTGTCCCCTCCTATATTATGTGTGATGTCTTCATTCATAGTTTATGTCCAAAATTAAGACTGTGGAGCCCCTGAACTCCCACTTAACGTGTTGTCTTTATTGCTGAGAGCCTTTACACCTTCACAAGTAGTGCTTAATTGCTAGATGCTTAGTTGCTAGATCCTCTCTATGTGTTAATTCGTAGCTTCTCATAGAAGCTTAAGAAATGAATCTTATGAAAGCTTCCACTGCTGGAACTGTATTGATGCAAACAGAATCAAGAGAGTTCAATTATTAAGGCTCCTTTAGAACACATTGATAACTGTCAGAAAGTTTTTGGTGAGATGACGTTCAGCTTTTTCCCCATGAACTCATTACTGAATTCGGGAGAAGGCAATAGCAAACCACTCCAGTACTCTTGCCTGAAAAATCCCATGGACAGAGGAGCCTGGTGGGCAGCAGTCCATGGGGTCACGAAGAGTTGGACACACTGAGTGACTTCACTTTCACTTTTCACTTTCACGCATTGGAAAAGGAAATGACAACCCACTCCAGTACTCTTGCCTGGAAAATCCCAGAGATGGGGGAGCCTGGTGAGCTGCCATCTATGGGGTCGCACAGAGTTGGACATGACTGAAGCGACTTAGCAGCAGCATTACTGAATTGTAGTGAATGCAAATCTTAAATTATTGAACAAATATAGATTACCACATGTGAACAAAACTGTATATACAGCATTTTCTGTCAGTTTGATTATGTTCCAGCTCTCTTTTTAGGTGCCCTAATGGCAACCCACTCCATTATTCTTGCCTGGAGAATTGCATGGACAGAGGAGCCTGGTAGGCTGCAGCCCATGGGGTCACAAAGAATCGGACACGACTGAGTGACCAGCACTTTCACTTTCAAGACCATCTTCAATAAGACATTTCAGTTCAGTTCAGCTCAGTTGCTCAGTCATGTCCGACTCTTTGTGACCCCATGGACTGCAGCACACCTGGCATCCCTGTCCATCACCAACTCCCGGAGCTTACTCAAACTCATGTCGATCGAGTTGGTGATGCCATCCAATCATCTCATCCTCTGTCATCCCCTTCTCCTCCTGCCTTCAATCTTGCCCAGAATCAGGGTCTTTTCAAATAAGTCACGTACTTGAAACAATTGCAAGAATGTGCTGAAGGCAGGATTTGGCTGATTTATATCTGACGAAAGGAAAACAGAATTCTCCACTCTAGGGTCTGGATCCCAGAGCAATTAAGACCTAAGCCTCAAGCTCTGTGTCCAAAGATTCAGGTAATAGGGCTTCCTAGATTAATATATTTTTATGCAAGGGCAGGAGTGTCTTAAAACTTAAGGTAACACACATGTCTGGAATACCACTATTGTTACCATTGAAAGCACACTTTTAATATTTATCATACTAACAACACAAACATTCATTTCACAAATGAGACCCCACTTTGTTACTCATTATTTTAATTGTTAAAAATTTAGTATTGGTCACAAATAAAGAAAGCTGAAATTTTAAAAATAGCTGTCTCTAAAGTGTGATCTTTCTCATATAATGCTAGGTGACCATCCCTGGAATATGAAT
Source organism: Nanger dama (assembly GCA_917880005.1). Taxonomy (NCBI): domain Eukaryota; kingdom Metazoa; phylum Chordata; class Mammalia; order Artiodactyla; family Bovidae; genus Nanger; species Nanger dama. Next base: position 102,120,277 of record CAKJTW010000001.1, read on the forward strand.
TTTTAATTAAGATAATTGATTAAATTTAAGGTGTAATTGGCTTCCCTCATAGCTCAGTTGGTAAATCATCTACCTGCAGTGCCGAAGACCTGGGTTCGATTTCTGAGTTGGGAAGATCCCCTGGAGAAGGAAATGCAACCCACTCCAGTATTCTTGCCTGGAGAATGCCATGGACAGAGGAGTCTGGCAGGCTACAGTCCACGGAATCACAAGAGTTGGGCACGACTTAGCGACTAAACCACCACCAAGGTGTAATTTAAGTTAAACAACACATATTACATAATATACTATTTATGTTTAAATATTTTAATGCAAATTTAAGACATTACTTTGCAGACTAAGGTCCGTCTAGTCAAGGCTATGGTTTTCCCTGGGGTCATGTATGGATGTGAGAGTTGGACTGTGAAGAAGGCTGAGCACTGAAGAACTGATGCTTTTGAACTGTGGTGTTGAAGACTCTTGAGAGTCCCTTGGACTGCAAAGAGATCCAACCAGTCCATTCTGAAGGAGATCAGCCCTGGGATTTCTTTGGAAGGAATGATGCTAAAGCTGAAACTCCAGTACTGGCCATCTCATGCGAAGAACTGACTCACTGGAAAAGACTCTGATGCTCGGAAGGATTGGGAGCAGGAGGAGAAGGGGATGACAGAGGATGAGATGGCTGGATGGCATCACGGACTCGATGGACGTGAGTGTGAGTGAACTCCGGGAGTTGGTGATGGACAGGGAGGCCTGGCGTGCTGCGATTCATGGGGTGGCAAAGAGTCAGACATGACTGAGCGACTGAACTGAACTGTAGGTGTTTTGTTATTCTGAAATTTTCAGAGATTATAAATGTTCATGGTTTTAGAAGTTCAGGCTCAGGAATTCTGTAATTCAAATATTAGTTAAGATTTAGCCATATCAATAATTAAATCTAGTTTTGTATCAGAGTTGTAAAGCAAAATGACTGTGAAATAGTAGCTCCAGAATTTCAGAATTTCTGAGTCTATTTGGTCTGAGTCTATTTGGAAGAAGAGTCTAGTAACGAATTTACTAGACTTTGTATTTACATAACAAGGCCACTGTTTTTACTTGGATTTTATGTTTATTTGGATGGCTTTGAAGGTGAGATTATGGAGGACCCTGCTTGGATATTTTCACTGGGCAGACTTATGCAATGTAACTAAAAAGTTGAGATGGCATATATTTTTGATAATTCATTTGTAATGTATGTGAGGCATTTATGCTCAAATTTAAAATTTTTGAATGTTTGATTATTTTTATAAGAGAGACAAAATTATCTAGTAGATGGGAAGCTTTATTGCAGAATTTGATTTGAGTTCCGCAAATGACAATAAAATAGTAGAAGTTACTTTTCTATAACTTTAAGCATTATTATATACTTCCAGGGTCTAAACAAAATGGCAGGTCTAACAAGAAACAGGTTTATGGTCTTAAAAAAGTACCATTTTATCATCATAATATTTGTTTTCCTAAGAAATAGTTATTGTATTGTACTCCAATTTACTAAATCCGTGTTACATCATACATATAGTTTCATGGGCCAATTGCAATTTTTAATATGATTCTTGAAAATTATTCACAAAGGTGCCTTAACCACTATAAGACCTCACTTTTTCATTTGTAAAACTATGATTCTTTCCTTAAAAGGAAATTATATTTGTAAATCATCTGATGATAAAAGAATCTGTATAAAATTTGTGAGTTATTCCTTATAGTGAAAAACACCAATACAGTATACTAACACATATATATGGAATTTAGAAAGATGATGATGATAACCCTGTATGCGAGACAGCAAAAGAGACACAGATGTATAGAATAGTCTTTTGGACTCTGTGGGAGAGGGTGAGGGTGGGATGATTTGGGAGAATGGCATTGAAACATGTATAATATCATATGTGAAATGAATCGCCAGTCGACGTTTGATGCATGATACAGGATGCTCGGGGCTGGTGCACTGGGATACTCAGAGGGATGGTACGGGGGAGGGAGATGGGGAGGGGGTTCAGGATGCAGAACACGTGTACACCCCTGGCAGATTCATGTTGATGTATGGCAAAACCAATACAACATTGTAAAGTAATTAGCCTCCAATTAAAATAGTAAATTTATATATATATAAAAGACTAACCTGATATGCTAAAAAAAAAAAAAGGAAGCAAATGGACTAGAAAAGAACTATTTCAGGATTCCAAATAAATGCATTTGGATACTCTGAGGGGAAAAGAAAAAAAGAAAGATGGATGATTGACTAAATACACAGAAGCTAGAGAAATGAAATAACATCTTTTAAATGCTAAAAGGATGTCAGTTAACAATTATTTACCTAACGAAAATATCTACTACAATTAAAATGAGGTGAAAATGGCTTCAGACAAATTATGAGGTTATTCTTCACTAGCAGACATGCCTGAACTTAAGTCTTTTTAGAATGAAGGGAATTTGCCCAATTAGAAAATCTGATATTTAATAAGAAAACAAAGAACACAGAGAAGGATAAACACGTGGATAAATATAAAAATGAAAGTCATAAGTCAGTTGTATCAATAATTATATAAATATTGATGGAATAAACTGCAAAATGCAAAAAATGTCAGCTTGGACTTAAAAGTAAGACCCAGTAATACAATTTATAACTGGGTCTTGTTTTATAAGCTGCCTGACATTAATCCATTAAAAATAGGGATGCAGAGGACTTCCCTGGTAGTGCAGTTGATAAGAAACCACCTGCCAATGCAGAGGACAGCAGTTTGATCCCTGCTCTAAGAGATTCCACATGCTATGGAGAAACTAATCCTGTGCGCCTCAACTACTGAAGTCTGCACACTCTAAGGCCTGTGAACTGCAATTAATGAGACCCTGTGTTGCAACTACACCTGTGTTGCCCGTGCACCTGCAGCCTGTTCTCTGTAACAAGAGAGAAACCACTGCAATGAGAAGCGTGGGCTAGAGCTAGAGAGTAGCTCCCACTTCCTCAGCTAAAGAGAGCCCCCTGCAGCAGTGAAGACCAAAAATAAAAACAAATAAATAAATACATCAATAATAAGGATGCAGAGAGGTTGGAGATAAAACAACTGAAAATCCTGTCATAAAACAGATAAATTTAGCTAAAATTAGTAATAGATAAAGTAGACTTCAAGTCAGTGGATACTACCAGAAATAAAGAAAAAAGTTTGGAGAGTTTCCATGACTAGATATTAAAATTTATTCTGAAGTCATAGTAATTTAGACAGTGTGGTATTGGTGTAAGAATAAACAAGTAGATGAACAGAACAGATTACAGTGCAAACCTACAAGTACAGAATCACTTAATTTTTTACAAAGGTGCCAATATAATTTAAAAGGGAAAAAAATCCTTGGAATATTGGTGTTGGGAGCACCATACAATGAGTATTTATAAAGCCAAAAACTTCTATGACCACTTCATGCTGTACATGAAAATTAATTTGTGACATAGATCTAAACTTGAATGCTAAATAACTAGAAGAAAACATAAAGGCAAAAATTTATGACTGTAAAGAAGGCAAAGATATTTAGTCAAGATACAGAAAGCACTAACCAAAAATATTTTTACATAGATAGTACAGAGATTTTAGCAAAATTAAAGTTTCTTTTATCAGTAGACATAAGTAAGTCACAGACTTAGAGATAATATTTACAATATATACATCTAAAAAGTACTGATATGGAGTAACTAAAGACTGACTTGTAATGAATAATAATTTGTGACTAATAAATGATAAACAGTCCAGTTAAAATACATAATGTAGATGAATCTGCATTTCACAACAGAAAACATTTGTGTGGTCAGTAAATATATATAAGGTGATTAGATCATTCATCATCAGGGAATTGAAAAAATTTTTTTTAATTTTATTTTTACTTTATTCTACTTTACAATACTGTATTGGTTTTGCCATACATTGACATGGATCAGCCACAGGTATACATGAGCTCCCAATCCTGAAACCCCCTCCCACCCCCCACCCCATATCATCTCTCTGGATCATCCCCGTGCAACAGCCCCAAGTGTCCAGTATCCTGTATCAAACATAGACTGGCGCTTCAAGGGAAATAAAAATTAAACTCTAATTAGATCTCTTCATATTTATAAGAAGAAAACAATTTTACTAAAAATAAAAGATATACAAAATCAACGGTCAGTATACCTCATACATTGCAGGGAGTGTGGAAAGTGGTGCTACCACCTTGGATAATTTTTTTGCTGTTTCTTGTAAAATTTAAAAAGCATTGCCCAAAGAAAGGCAATGCCAAACAATGCTCAAACTGCCACACAATTGCACTCATCTCACATGCTAGCAAAGTAATGCTCAACATTCTCCAAGCCAGGCTTCAGCAATATGTGAACCGTGAACTTTCAGGTGTTCAAGCTGGATTTAGAAATGACAGAGGAACCAGAGATCAAATTGCCAACATCCACTGGATCATTGAAAAAAGCAAAAGAGCTCCAGAAAAACATCTACTTTTGCTTTATTGACTATGCCAAAGCCTTTGACTGTGTGGGTCACAGCAAACTGAAAATTCTGAAAGAGATGAGAATATCAGACCACCTGACCTGCCTCTTGAGAAATCTGTATATAGGTCAGGAAGCAACAGTCAGAAATGGACATGGAACAACAGACTGGTTCCAAATAGGAAAAGGAGTATATCAAGGCTGTATATTGTCACCCTGCTTATTTAACTTATATGCAGAATACATCATGAAAAAACACTGGGCTGGATGAAGTACAAGCTGGAATCAAGATTGCCAGGAGAAATATCAATAACCTCAGATATGCAGATGATAGCACCCTTATGGCAGAAAGTAAAGAGGAACTAAAGAGCCTCTTGATGAAAGTGAAAGAGGAGAGTGAAAAAGTTGGCTTAAAGCTCAACATTCGGAAAGCGAAGATCACGGTATCTGGTCCCATCACTTCATGGCAAATAGATGGCGAAACAGTGGAAACACTGGCTGACTTTATTTTGGAGGGCTCCAGGATCACTGCAGATGGTGACTGCAGCCATGAAATTAAAAGACGCTTGCTCCTTGGTAGAAAATCTATGACCAACCTAGATAGCATATTCAAAAGCAGAGACTACTTTGCTAACAGGTCCGTCTAGTCAAAGCTACGGTTTTTCCAGTAGTCATGTATGAATGTGAGAGTTGGACTGGGAATAAAGCTGAGCACCGAAGAATTGATGGTTTTGAACTGTGGTGTTGGAGAAGACTCTTGAGAGTCCCTTGGACAGCAAGGAGATCCAACCAGTCCATCCTAAAGGAGATCAGTTTTGGGTGTTCATTAGAAGGACTGATGTTGAAGCTGAAACCCCAATACTTTGGCTACCTGATACAAAGAGCTGACTCATTTGAAAAGACCTTGATGCTGGGAAAGATTGAGGACAGGAGCAGAAAGGGACGACAGAGGATGAGATGGTTGGATGGCATCACCCACTCAATGGATATGACTTTGGCTGAACTTTGGGATTTGATGATGGACAGGAAGGCCTGGCGTGTTGCAGTTCATGGGGTTGCAAAGAGTTGGACATGACTGAGTGACTGAACTGTAAAGTTTAAACATACACATGCCTTTGATTTGTTAGTTCCCTTTGTGACTCAGATGGTAAAGCATCTGCCTACAATGCCTACACTGCAGGAGACCCAGGTTCAATCCCTGTGTTGGGAAGATCTCCTGGAGAAGGAAATGGCAACCCACTCCAGTAGTCTTGCCCGGAAAATCCCATGGATGGTGGAACCTGGTAGGCTACAGTCCATGAGGTCACAAAGAGGGGAACAAGACTGAGCGACTTCACTTTCACTTTTGACATTGCAAGTGTACATCTAGGCATATCCCCACCCCATCCCCCAAATTAGTTCACAAATTCACAAAAAGTTTTGTATAAGAAGAATGCTTATATTAGTTTTGTTCCAGTAGAGCATCAGGCAAAGCATGGAAATTGAGAATATAATGATTTCAGTAGAAGGGGTGATTAAATTGGCGCTAGCGGTAAAGAACCCTCCTGACAATGCAGGAGATGGAGGAGATGCAGGTTTGATCTTTGCTTCAGGAAGATCCCCTGGAGGAGGGCATGGCAACCCACTCCAGTATTGTTGCCCAGAGAATCCCATGGACAGAGGAGCCTACTGGGCTAAAGTCCATGGGATCACATAGAATTGGACATGACTGAAGCAACTTAGCATGCCATCTGAGAAAGAAGCGCCCTTGGAACTGAAGTTTTGTCCACCTTTGGCCTGACAGTGGAGCCATTGCCTTTAACAATGTGAACTTCAAGTACAGCTCAGATGGCCTTCTGGTATTGAATGATCTGAGAGCAAGCACTGACTCAAGAGAAAAGGTTGGCATTGTGGGAAGAACAAGAACTGGAAAAAGTTCCCTTATCCCTGCCTCTTTTAGATAGTTAGACACACGGTGGTACAGTTTTGAATGATAACAATTCAACAACTCAAATCGGTCTTCACAATTTAAGGAAGAAAATGTCAGACTACAAACAACCCAGAAAATACTGGAAACAACCCAAAAGTTCGTCAACAGGAAATGTGAAAACAAATTGTTAATTTCATATAATGAAACAGTATGGGAGTAGTGAAAGTAGTAATAAACCACAAACACACTCAATCACATTAGCAAATATTTAAAATATTATTTGTGTGAAAGGAGCTAAACACAAAGAATATATACCATATGAATTCATTAAAAAATTATTGGAGTATCAGTTCAGTTTGGTCGCTCAGTTGTGTCTGATTCTTTGCAACCCCATGGACTGCAGCATGCCAGGCTTTCCTGTCCATCACCAACTCTCAGAGCTTACTCAAACTCATGTCCATTGAGTCGGTGATGCCATCCAACCATCTCATCTTCTGTCATCCCCTTCTCTTCCCACCCTCAATCTTTCCCAGCATCAGGGTATTTTCAAATGAGTTCTTTGCATCAGGTGGCCAAAGTATTGGAGCTTCAGCTTCAGTGTCAGTCCTTCCAATGAATGCTCAGGACTGATTTTCTTGAGGATGGACTCGTTGGATATCCTTGCAGTCCAAGAGAGTCTTAAGAGTCTTCTCCAACACCACTGTTCAAAGGCATCAATTCTTTGGCACTCAGCTTTCTTTATTAGTCAGATTTTTACATCCATACATGACTACTGGAAAAACCATAGTTTTGACTAGATGTACCTTTGTTGGCAAAGTAATGTCTCTGCTTTTTAATATACTGTCTAGATTGGTCATAATTTTTCTCCCCAAAAGCAAGGTGCTTTCAGTTTCATAGCTGCAGTCACCATCTGCAGTAATTTTGGATCCCCCCTCCCCCCGCCACCAAAATGAAGTCTGTCACTGTTTCCACTGTTTCCCCATCTATTTGCCATGAAGTGATGGGATCAGATGCCATGATCTCCATTTTCTGCATGCTGAGCTTTAAGCCAACTTTTTCACTCTCCTCTTTGATTTTCATCAAGAGGCTCTTTAGTTCTTCTTTGCTTTCTGCCATAAGGGTGCTGTCATCTGCATATCTGAGGTTATTGATATTTCTCCTGGCAGTCTTGATTCCAGCTGTGTTTCATCCAGTCCACCATTTCTCATGACGTACTCTGCATATAAGTTAAATAAGCAGGGTGTCAATATATAGCCTTGACTATATATTGGACTGTCAAGGATTTGAAATGTATTTGGAACCAGTGTGTTGCTCCATGTCCAGTTCTAACTGTTGCTTCTTAACTTACATACAGATTTCTTAGAAGGCGTAGTTATTTATAAAGTTGTGTTGGTTTCAGGTGTACAGTAAAATGAATCAGTTATATATATACCTAAATCCACTCTTTTTTAGATTGTTTTCCCATATAGGTCATTACAGAGTAATGACTAGAGTTCCCTGTGCTATACAGCAAGTCCTTATTAGTTATCTTAGATTATAGTAGTATGCATATGTCTTCCCTAGATGGTAAAGCATCTGTCTACAATGCGGGGAGACCTGGGTTCGATCCCTGAGTTGGGAAGATCCCTTGGAGAAGGAGATGGCAATCCACTCCAGGACTATTGCCTGGAAAATCCCATGGACAGAGGAGCCTGGTAGACTACAGTCCACAGGGTTGCAAAGAATGGGACACGACTGAGCCACTTCAGTCACTAGTATGCCTGTGTCACTCTCAGTTTCCCAATTTATCCCCCTATCGAACCTTTCACCAGTGGTAACCATAAATTTGTTTTCTGCACCTGTGACTCTTTTCTGTTTTGTAAATAAGTTCATTTGCATCCTTTTTTTTAGATTCCACATTTAAACAATATCCTATATTTGTGTCTCTCCATCTGACTTCACTCAGTATGATAATCTCTAGGACCATCATGTTGCTGAAAATGGCATTATTTCATTCTTTTTCATGGCTGATTAATATTCTATTGTATATGTATACCACATCTTCGTTACCCACTCCTTTGTTTTTTTCAGTCTTTGTTATCCAAGTGTTGGCTATTTTGGCCTTGTTCTCTAATTTTGTCTTATTTTTTCTTGTTTTCTATTTCTTTGTCATTTTGTTTCTTCTTTTCAGTTCAGTTCAGTTGCTCAGTCATGTTCAACTCTTTGTGACCCCATGAATCACAGCACACCAGGCCTCCCTGTCCATCACCAACTCCCGGAGTTCACTCAGACTCATGTCCATCAAGTCAGTGATGCCATCCAGCCATCTCATCCTCTGTCGTCCCCTTCTCCTCCTGCCACCAATCCCTCCCAGCATCAGAGTCTTTTCCAATGAGTCAACTCTTCGCATGAGGTGGCCACAGTACTGGAGTCTCAGCTTTAGCATCATTCCTTCCAAAGAAATCCCAGGGCTGATCTCCTTCAGAATGGGCCAGTTGGATCTCCTTGCAGTCCAAGGGACTTTCAAGAGTCTTCTCCAACACCACAGTTCAAAAGCATCAATTCTTTGGCACTCAGCCTTCTTCACAGTCCAACTCTCACATCCATATGTGACCACTGGAAAAACCATAGCCTTGACTAGATGGACCTTTGTTGGCAAAGTAATGTCTCTGCTTTTCAACATGCTGTCTAGGCTGGTCAAAACTTTCCTTCCAAGGAATTGTTTATTAAATATACTCTTTTAATTCCAAGACTTTTTATAATTGACTTTAGAGGGTAAGAAATGAAGTCTTGTCCTACAATTTATGAGAGTACTTATTACTGTGACAACTTAAATATGTAAAATTAGAATATATTTAATAAACTTCCCATAATTATTTTAAGCATTAATTATTTTTATGAATACAGAATGCTTTCATGACAACAAGCAATTATCTTTGACAATAAAATTTAAATGTATTAATGACTACTAGTTATTCTAGTGTGTTTGGTTATTAGCAGTTATTTAGAATTTATTCTCAGTAAATTCACACTGTACATATTCCTTTTATGCATTTTCCAGACTCCTCTCCTAATTGATTACTACCTTCATAAGAAAAATTTATCACAACTCTAAATTCTAGAACCTACAGTCTCTTGTATGTCTTATAAGAGCAGTAACTTTATGTTGTATGCATTTAAGAGAGGGAAAACCAACAGGACTTGAAGTACATCATACTCTAATTGCTTGTATTTCAGTTTAACAATTGATAGGTGGATCCAGAGAATCCATATAACAGTTTTAAAGCTAGTGAAATTTTATAAAACCTTAAAATAACGTATTTTTGTGTGTATGTAGTTCTTATTAGAATAATCCCACTGATTATCATCTGTGCACTTAGGCAGAATGAAAGCTTACTGGCACTGTATATGACACAGTCAGTTCTGCACTTCAATTTTTCCAGTTGTTGTGCCAAAACTATTTTAAAATGGTACCTCAGCCTAGTATTGCTTAAATGTTCCTTGGACCTTACTTGGTAAAAGATAAGTTTATGTTTTCAAAACTATCCTGTGATTTCTGTTTTTAGTTCAGTTTAATAAATATGGATGTTTTAAATTTGCATGATTCTGATAAGAATAGCGTTAAAACCTGAGGACTTTTGGTTTTACAAACGAAATCAAAACAAAGAAGGAAGAAACTGACTTTACTATTCAAATAGCCTTGTATAACTTTTAGGAATTAGACTTGAGATCAGTCAATCTATGTTTGAGAAAAGTTTTCAGCTAACTTTGCAAGGCACTATTTAAAACTTCTTTTCAAAGTAATTTAGATGGATATTGTAACTGTGTGTTGCAACCCAATCTTGTAACTATGTGTTTTTTTCTTCATTAAACCTAATTTGTATTGTCTGAATAAATAACTCCCAGAAGAATTCCCTCACTCAAAGGGAGATCTGAAAATTATAACAAGTTACTAGCTTTTCTCACTAATTTGGAATAATATTAGTTGGATTTATAAATGATGGAATAAGTTGTTTTATCTAATGTTTGTTGTTCCTCAGAATAGTGTATCCCTTCTAAAAGAGCAAGTTATTGATCTTTTCCTGAGAATTGTAGATATAAGAAGGAACTAAGAGTAGTGTTAATAATTATGGTGCTGTTCATTTGAAAACAGCTAGAATGAGTGAGAATCTAGGCTAAGTTTCTTCTTTCATTGCCATATGAGAGTCAAAAAAGTAAGAGTAATGAACGTTAGGAATACTTACTATGTGTCAGACCCATTTTTATAAGCTGTATGGTATTAGCTCATCTTCAGAGCAGCTCTGTAAAGTAAATACAATTATTATCATCCACATTTCATAGAAGAAGAAATAGAGGCAAGTCATGGGGCTGATAAATTATAAAACTGGGCTTTGCATCCAGACAGTCTGGTTCTGGAGTCCATAAGCTTAACTACCACTCTAAATTGTTGCTACTACTCTGCAGAAAAATATGAAATTGCTCTCAAATAAAAGAAGAAAAAGACGTGGAGATAAAAGAACATAGCCAAACCAAGTAATTCAAGGTCATGGGGCTCTGATTAATTGACATGGATCAATATTATTGTGAGATTTTAACTTATTTGGCTTATATAGAGAAAAGAGTAAAATAAAGATGACTAAAGGGGCTTCCCGGATGGCTCAGTGGATAAAGAATCTGACTGCAACACAGGAGACTCAGGTTCGATCCCTGGGTCAGGAAGATCCATCTGAATGAAGAAATGGCAACCCACTTCAATATTCTTGCCTGGAGAGTTCCATGGACAGAGGAGCCTGGCCGGCTACAGTGCAAAGGGTTGCAAAAAGTCAGACACAATTGAGCGACTAAGCATGCAGGAAATAAATTTGTCATATTAAAATCAGGAAGAAACACAACATACCTTGTAAATTCAGTAATTTTTCTTCTCAGTTACTTATTCTACTGACATTATTGTGATTCCAAAGGGAGGATGGAGGTGAGAGTCACATTAACATGTATATGTATAACTGAATCACTTTGTTCTACACCTAGAACAAGCACAACATTGTTAATCAACTATACATGAAAGTAAAATAAATAACCTACTGAAAAAAGTTCTGAGGTGCTAATTTGACATTCAGTGATCAATGCTAAGTAAGCTGTTGGATAAATATAACTTAAGCTCAGAAGTTTGGGCTGAAGATACAAATTGGAGATCATTAAGACATAATGATATTTAAAGTCATGAAATTGCTTGGTTTTATCTAGGAAGAGGATAGACAGAGAGAAGGAAATCTCATATTAGGGTGAGAGGAGAAGGCAATAAAGGAGCCTGGGAAAGAGCAGTTCATAGAACAGTAGGAAATGCAGGAATGTGTGATGCAGGAAAGCCAGGAAGGTAAGAGTGGTAGAATGTGCTAAGCCTGCTGAGGATTAGATTATGCGCAAGAAAAGTTTCACTGGGTTTGGCAGTGTGGAAGGCACTGATGAATTTAGCAAAAGTAGTTTCAGTGGACTGTGGACAGGGAAGCTAGATTGAGATGGATGGAAAAATTAAGAGGAAGCAAGCACAGGTAAACTAATATAAGGAGAGGCTTATAGTAGATTAATTCTACTATGCTTCTTAAAATTATTCTCATGTCCAACTCTATGAGACCCCCATGGACTGTAGCCTGTCAGGCTCCTCTGTCCATTGACTTCTCTAAGCAAGAACACTGGAGTGGATAGCCATTCCCTTCTTTACGGGATTTTCCTCACCCAAGGATCAAACCTGGGTCTCCTGCTTTACAGGCAGACTCTTTCCTATCTGAGCCACCAAGGAGGCCCTCATCAGACAAAGCCCAGTTTTAATCATTACCCTCCTCAACTCTATGGAACCGTCATTCACATGATTCTATCATCTTTTCTCATTATTTGTTTACCTCTGACTTATCCTTTTACCTCATCTTTCCCTTTAAAATTCCAGTACTGTATCTTAGGGAATTCATTTTCTCTGGTTAGAAGTCTTCAGCCATATCTTTCAGTGTTATCTCTGCTTGCTTAGTTTATCTTTGCCTTGACGGGGGACACTGACTCCCCTCACATACCATACAGGCCAGAAGTGGGAGCATTATCCTTGTTGACTATTGCCATTTTCAGGCAATACCCCTGCTCTTCTGAGTTTTCCCGAAGAGTTGGATGGAGTTTTACTTACCTTAAAAGTAGCAGGGCTCTCAGAGAGTCTTGTGTATAGTATTCACTGTACTGCATATTCCATTTTATGTAAGACTTCAGCAACCATGGATTTTGGTAACCATAGCCCAGGGATATTGAAGGGCGACTATAGTTTGTTTCTGTTAAAACTCTTGCCTGTATTTGTTTTTTTTGTTGTTGTTGTTTTGTTTGTTTGTTTTTGTTTTTTTCCTCTAGAACTCTTTCTTGGGACCAGAATATAACTCAAAGAAACATTGTTCCAAATATATCAGAGAGTAAGGATTTTGATTATGAAGTTTTCATCTTTACGTCCTCTGAGTGTTATACCTGAAAAACAAGTAACTAACATAGTTCTTCTAAATATTAAATACCAAAATAGTCATTTGAGAAGGATAATGTGAAATATGTGGTTGCTAAGGACACTTGGGAGCTAATGTAGTACACAAGAAAGTAGATGAAAACTATTATAATTTTTTTGTAAAAATATTTCATATACTTATTTTATTTTCATTTCTAGATTCCAATGTATTGGCAAAGCAATAGTTTTCTCTGAACTTATGATTTGGTTTGTCTTCATGAAATGTTTATCTCTTTCTAACTCAACCTTTAACCCTAAGAGACATTTGAGCCCAAGGAAAATTATCCCTTTGGCACAAGAATTTTTCACTTTGAATGACTCATTATTCAGTTTTGGTTAAAAGAATTTTATTAAAAAGATTAAGTACCCAAGAAAATGTATAATCTGCAATTTTAGAAAAAAAATTGAATAATCAAACATTCTTTTTTCATATGCCCATAATTAAACCCATGGTCACCATAATTTCTAAATCTCTTATATGTCTTTCATCCATCATCTCAAATCTCTAAAGTAGCTTCTTGGTAAGAATAAATGATATATTGAATCATGACCAGTTTTATTATATAGCATAACAGCTTGGAAATGAATCTATCTTCAGGATTTTTTTTTAACCTATGTATATACCCAAATATGGCTTCCCAGGTAGCACAATGGTAAAGAATCTCCCTGCCAATGGAGGAGACACAAAAGACGTGGATTCAGTCCCTTGGTTGGAAAGATCCCATGGAGAAGGAAGTGGTAACCTGTTCAGTATTCTTTCATGGAAAAGTCCATAGAGGAAGCTGGCCGACTGCAGTCCATGGGGTCACAAAGAATCAAGCATGACTGAGCGACTGAGCATGTAGATATGCATACCCGAATATAGAAAACAAACCTCTGGATAGCAGAAAGTGAACTAGCAATATGGTCTCGAGAAGCCCTCACTATCAGTTCTCAGTCCTGTCTTGTGAAAATATCTTCTAAGCTAAAACCTTCTCTTCTTTGTGAATGTAATGTGGTTTTTCTTATAGAAAGTGATCACATATTCCAAGAGTCTAATTTATCTGATTGTCTATTTCACTTCTCTGAGTATAATACAGTTCAAGCCAGAGACTCAGTTCTTTGGCTGGATCTCCTCAAATGAATGGGGTTTTGCTAGTAGCTCAGTCAGTAAAGAATCTTTCTGCATTGCAGGAGACCTGGGTTCAATTGGGAAAATATGCTGGAGGAAATGGTAACCCACTCTAGTATTCTCGCCTGGAGAATCCCATGGACAGAGGAGCCTGGCAGGCTACAGTTTATGGCATTGCAAAGAGTCAGACAAGACTTAGCCACTGAATTACCACCACATACCTCAAACTGATGATGCCACCATTAAAACAACAATAATTACAAAATGTGAAATCTGTGGTTACGTAGACTCTAAACTTTGTTGTTACAAGTAGAACATGATTGTGAAAGTGGATTATTTTCTAAATTTTACAGTAATAGACAGGATTTTTTTTTAAGTTGCAGTTGCTGATCCCCAGAAAATAGCATTGACTCTATTGAAACTGTTTATTGGTATTGCAGTGAATACACATACTTTATTGTTGTTGTTCAGTTGCTAAGTTGTGTCTGCTTGAACTGCAGGCCCCCAGGCTTCCCTGTCCTTCACTATCTCCTGGAGTTTGCTCAAATGCAAGTCCATTGAGTTGGTGATGCCATCCAACCATCTCATCCTCTGTCGTTCCCTTCTCCTCTTGCCCTCAGTTTTTCCAACATCAGTATCTTTTCCAATGAGTTGGCTCTTCACATCAGCTGGCCAATGTATTGGAGCTTCAGCTTCAGCATCAGTCCTTCCAATGAATATTCAGTGTTGATTTCCTTTAAGATTGACTGGTTTGATCTCTTTGCTGTCCAAGGGACTCTCAAGAGTCTTCTCCAGCCCTGCAATTCAAAAACATCAATTCTTCGGTATTCAGCTTTCTTTATGGTCCAACTCTCACATCCGTACCTGACTACTGGAAAAACCATAGCTTTGACTATATAGACATTTGTCAGCAAAGTGATGTCTCTGCTTTTTAACCCACTGTCTAGGTTTGTCATAGTTTTTCTTCTCAGGAGCAAGTGTCTTTTAATTTCATGGCTGCAGTCACCACAGTGGTTTTGTGAAGTTGCTCAGTTATGTCTGACTCTGCGATCCCATGGACTATAGCCTACCAGGCTCCTCTGTCCATGAAATTCTCCAGGCAAGAGTACTGCAATGGGTAGCTTTCCCTTTCAGGGGCTCTTCCTAACCCTGGGATCGAACCCAAGTCTCCCTCATTGCAGGCAGACACTTTACTGTCTGAGCCACCAGAGAAGCCCTGATTTTGGGGCCCAGGAAAATAAAATCTGTCACTGTTTCCACTTTTTATCCATCTATTTGCCATGAAGTGATGGGACCAGAGGCTATGATCTTAGTTTTTTGAATTTTGTGTTTTAAGCCAACTTTTCCACTCTTCTCTTTTACCTTCATCAAGAGACTGTTTAGTTCCTCTTTGCTTTCTGAGGTTAAAGTGGTATCATCTGTGTATCTGAGGTTCTTGATAATTCTCCTGGCAATCTTTATTCCAGCTTGTGATTCACCTGACCTTTGTAGACCTTTGTTTTTTTCACATAAGTAATACATATTTGCCCCTTCCTTTTTCCTTCCTGTTTAACAGAATCACACAGCTTTTCTTACAGTGAAAATGAATTATTTTCCTTTTTTGACTTGGAGTGACCACCAAGCAGTATAGATTTGGGGAGAAATAAAGGGATCTCATCTAAAGTTTCTTTTTTTTAATATGAAGACAGAATTTGTAGGTCAGAGTTGTTTAAGTATTATGCCATAGTTTATAAGTTTAGGCAAGTCATTAAACTTCTCAGGAGTTCATTTACCTCGTCTGTGAAATGAAAATCATGGACTAAATTACAAATTCTTGCAGTGCTAAAAATTCAGTTATTATTTGATTGATATAACTCAGTCGAACAATAGCTTTTTAACAATCATGAAAAGATTATTGAGCACTAAATTTATGCATGGCAATATTTTTCTACAAAATTTAAAGAATTAAGTGTCTACTTTGAACTAGCTTACATTTAAAAAGGAAAAGTCAAATAGGTCACCAGGTCCATTAAAGAAGACATTCAATATATCTTGACATTTCTTCATTCAACCTATTCACTTATATCTCTTGGCTAGACCTTGTGCAGGCAACAGAGGATTCAGAAATGAATAAAACATGGCCTGTAACCTCAAGGAGTTTACAGTTTAATTTGTTTAAAAGTCACTGCTAAATTATGATCATAAAAACCTGAATAGCAAATTTGTAAATTGGGATTTTGCTTATTCTTTAGAACTGACATCATCTTCCTTTACTAAATTAGTCAGGGACTTTATTAAGTTAGTCAGTTTAAGTGTAAACTTGAATTTTGTATTATGGTTTTTTTCACAGCGCCGTATTTTTCCTAGTCTGTAGGCTTGATAAAGGAAGGTACAGGTCTTATTTGAAGCTGTAATGCTAGCACTTAGTACAGTGATTAGAATGGAGAGATACTTGATATGTTTGGTGAAGCGAATTAAGGGCATAACATAGGTTGACATTTCTTACTATGATATCATTTTTGCTTGTTTACTTTGGAGTATACACATACAGACTACTGCACAAAATACTTGTGTTGCTCAATGAGTTATGGTAAAGTAAGCACCTGTATAACCACTACGGAGATTAATAAAAAGATCATTGCCCCCTTTTAACTCCTACTCCTTCCCTTCTTCCAAAAATCACACTGATTTCTTGTGCTATCCACATGGCCCAAGAGGCTGCCAAAAGCATTACTCAGCTTGTCATCACCTCTAGTGGGATTAGGAGACACTAAGTGGGACTTTCCAGGCACACTTTTCTGTGTGTCTTTCTTCTGACTCTTGGTCCTTGTAATTTGGTCTGCCATAATGAAAGATCACAATATTTTAAACCAAGGTACAGAGGTCATATTGAAAAGAAATACTAATTTTAAACAATTGTAAATATATCATCTTTCTGCCAGTGCAGGAGATGCAAGTGACATGGGTTTGATCCCTGATCAGGAAGGTCCCCTGGAGTAGGAAATGGCAGCCCACTCCAGTATTCTTGCCTGGAGAATTACATGGACAGAGGAGCCTGGCAGGCTACAATCCATGGGGTTGCAGAGTCGGACACAGCTGAGCAACTGAGCATTGCTATTTACCGTTATTTGGTCTTCAGTTTTGAACTTTATAGTTAAATACACAAATATTGCTCAGTTCAGTTCAGTCACTCAGTAGTGTCCAACTCTTTGTGAGCCCATGGATTGCAGCATGCCAGGTTCCCTGTCCATCTCCAACTACCAGAGCTTATTCAAACTCATGTCCATTGAGTTGGTGATGCCATCAACCATCTCATCCTCTGTCGTCCCCTTCTCCTCTCGCTGTCAAACTTTCCCAGCATTAGAGTCTTTTTCAATGAGTTAGTTCTTTGCACCAGGTGGCCAAAGTACTGGACTTTCAGTTTCAACATCAGTCCTTTTAATGAATATTCAGGACTATTTCCTTTAGGATGGACTGATTAGATCTCCTTGCAGTCCAAGGAACTTTCAAAAGTCTTCTCCAACACCACAGTTCAAAAGCATCAATTCTTTGACACTCAGCTTTCTTTATAGTCCAGCTGTCAACATCCATACATGACTAGTGGAAAAACCATAGCTTTGACTAGATGGACCTTTGTCGACAAAGTAATGTCTCTGCTTTTTAATATGCTGTCTAGGTTGGTCATAGCTTTCCTTCCAAGGAGTAAGTGTCTTTTTATTTTATGACTGCAGTCACCATCTGCAGTGATTTGGGGATCCCCCAAATAAAGTCTGACACTGTTTCTATTGTTTCCCCATCTATTTGCCATGAAGTGATGGGACTAGATATCATGATCTTAGTTTTCTGAATGTTGAGTTTTAAGCCAACTTTTTCACTCTCCTCTTTCACTTTCATCAAGAGGGTCTTTAGTTCTTCTTCACTCTCTGCCATAAGGGTGGTTTCATCTACATGTCTGAGGTTATTGATATTTCTCCCTGAAGTCTTGATTCCAGCTTGTGCTTTATCCAGCCTGACTTACTGGAAAAGGCCCTGATGCTGGGAAAGATTGAAGCCAGGAGGAGATGGTTGGATGGCATCACTGACTCGATGGACATTAGTTTGAGTAAGCTCCGGGAGTTGGTGATGGACAGGGAAGCCTGGTGTGCTACAGTTCATGGGGTCACAAAGAGTCAGACACTATTGAGTGACTGAGCGGAACTGAGCTGATAATCGCATGTATCCACCATTGTAGTATCATACAAAGTATTTTCACTACCCCCAAAATCCTTTGTGCTCTGCCTCCCCCAAAACACTGGCAACCGCTGATCTTTTTGCCATCTCCATAGTTTTACCGTTTCCAGAATTTGAGTAGTTGGAATCATATGGTGTTTAGATAGCCCTTTCACACTGGCTTATTTCACCTAGTAATATATGCTTAAGGTTTCTTCGTGTCTTTTCATGGATTGATAACTCATTTTTAGCTCTGAATAATACTACATCGTCTATTTACACCACAGTGTATTTATCCATTCACTTTCTAAAAGACATCTTGAATACTTCCAAAGTTTGGCATTTACAAATTAAGTTGATATAAGCTTCCATGTTCAGATTTTCATGTGGACATATATATCAACATCTGAGTAAATATCAAGGCTTGTGATTACTGGATTGTATTTTAAGAGTATGGTTTGTTTTGTATGGAAACTGCCAGACCGTCTTCCAAAGTGGCAATATCATCTTACATTCCCATCTGCAGTGTGTGAATTTGGGTTGCTCTACATCCTCTCCAGCTTTTGTTGTCAGTATTTTGGATTCTGGCCATTCTAATAGATGTATATTGGTATCTCTTTGTTTTAATTCTCAGTTCCCCTAATGACATATGATGTTGAACATCTTTTCATATGTTTACTTGCCATCTGTATATCTTCTTTGGTGAGGTGTCTGTTAAGACCTTTTGCCCGTTTTAAAACATAAGATTATTGATTTTCTTTTTGAGTTTTAAGAATTCTTGTAAATGTTGGATGATAGTCCTTTATCAGATATGCCTTTTGTAAGTATTTCTTCCCAATCTGTTGGTTATCTTCTCCTTCTTTTGACATTGTCTTTTGCAGAGCAGAATTTTCTTTTTAATTGGAAGATAATTATTTTACAGTGTTGTGTTGGTTTCTGCCATGCAACAAATCAAATCAGCCTTAAATATAACCAACCTAGATAGTATATTCAAAAGCAGAGATATTACTTTGCCGACTAAGGTCCGTCTAGTCAAGGCTATGGTTTTTCCAGTGGTCATGTATGGATGTGAGAGTTGGACTGTGAAGAAGGCTGAGCGCCAAAGAATTGATGCTTTTGAACTGTGGTGTTGGAGAAGACTCTTGAGAGTCCTTTGGACTGCAAGGAGATACAACCAGTCCATTCTGAAGGAGATCAGCCCTGGGATTTCTTTGGAAGGAATGATGCTAAAGCTGAGACTCCAGTACTGTGGCCACCTCATGCGAAGAGTTGACTCATTGGAAAAGACTCTGATGCTGGGAGGGATTGGGGGCAGGAGGAGAAGGGGACAACAGAGGATGAGATGGCTGGATGGCATCACTGACTCAATGGCTGTGAGTCTGAGTGAACTCCGGGAGATGGTGATAAACAGGGAGGCCTGGCGTGCTGCGATTCATGGCGTGGCAAAGAGTTGGACACGACTGAGCGACTGAACTGAACTGAACTGAACCTTTCCCTCTAGAGCAGAAGTTCTTAATTGTAATGAAGTCCAAATTATCAATTATTTCTTTCATGGATTATACTTTGGGTGTTGTATTCAAAATATTATCACCATGTCTGTCATCTAGATTTTATTCTGTGTTTTTCTGGGAGTTCTATAGTTTCTTTTTTAAAGCACCACAGAATTTTTTTAAGCTGTATTCAGAAAAGTTGATATACAGAATTTAACATAAACATCATAATGAGTTTGGGGTTTTTTTGCCTGGGCTATACAGAATGCAAGGTCTTAGTTTCCCCACCAGGTACTGAACCTGCACCCTCTGGAGTGGAAGTGCAGAGTTTAAACCCCTGAACCGCTGGGAAAGTCCCAGGAGTTCTGTAGTTTTGCATTTTGCATTTATACCTACGATCTATTTGAGTTAATCTTTGTGGAGGGTGTAAGATCTGCAAAGATTGTTTTTCTCCCCGCCACCCCACCCCCCTGCCCCTGTGGCTGTCTAGTTGTTCTAGCACCATTTGTTGAAAAGATTATCTTTGTTCCACTGATTTGCCTTTGCTCCTTGTCAAAGATTAATTGGCTGTGTTTGTCTAGGTCTGTTTCTTGGTTCTCTGTTTCACAGATCTATTTGTTTCTTCTTTTGTGAACATATTCCTGTCTTGGTCACTGCAACTTTATAGTGCGTTTTGAAGTCAGACAGTGTCAGTCCTCTGACATGCTTTTCTTTACTTCACTGTCCCTTCCTAGTTGCTCCAGTACCTCTGCAACTACTGTGTCTCACCGAGTTTGCGCATGTTTGTTTTTTAATCCTTCTTGCTCTGGACTGTCCTGATCATCTTATCACTTTGCTTTCTTTATTTAATAATCTATATTGGAATTTATAGCTAATTGTTTTTAAATTTACATGTGGCAAGCTTCTTCCCGAACACCTTTCATTCTCATCAGAAAGTTCCATTGAAAGTAAGAAAAATCAACAAATCGCCACAATAATTGCCTCAAGTTCCCATATATCCCCCTGTCATACTTTCCCATGAATTTCATAATACCTTATGTCGTATCTCTGCATATTCTGCCAGCCCTTGAACTGACTAATTGCTACTCAGGCCTAATTTCTCCTTGTGACTACAAGCAGGCTGAGGTCTCCCTGAACTGTACTCCAGCTTTATTCATTTCTATTTTATTTCATTTACAATACTGAGCTTAGTTGTTGTAATAGATTTCTCAGTTTTCTGAGGAAAGGACAATTTCTTATTAATTTTGATTCCCACAAACAACTGTCTCAGTGACCCATAGCAGTTGCTCCATTATGTACATATGTTGAATTCCTGATTAAAACCAGAGCTAAGGAGCCCCTTCTTACTGCAACTAGAGAATGCCCACACAGCATGAATTTTAGTCATTTGTGATAATGAAACTTATCAAAATTTAAACAGTGCAAAAGCTAGCATCAGTTCATCATTGGTAGTTAAGTCATTTTAATAGATCCCCTCTGAGGACTTCTCCTATTCAAGTATTTCGTGATTTAAAAAATATTCAGTTTTGTTCACAGTTTGAAACAGTTAATTGGCAGAGATATGAGTAGATAGTAGAAAAAAATCAGGAGAATAGGAATTCCTAGATTTCTAGATAAATTCCATAATTTATAAACTGAAAAATCAATCCTTTGGTAGATAATGACCTGTGTAATTTCTTATGAAGTTATTTCCATTCCTTTGGTGAAAGTGAAAGTCACTCAGTCATGTCTAACTTTTTGTGACCCCATGGACTGTGCAGTCCATGGAATTCTCCAGGCTAGAATACTGGAGTGAGTAGCCTTTCCTCTCTCCAGGGGATCTTCCCAACCCAGGGATTGAACCCACGTCTCCTGCATTGCAGGCAGTCTTTACCAGCTGAGCCACAAGGAAAGTCCAAGAATACTAGAGTGGGTAGCCTATCCCTTTTCCAAGGGATCTTCCCGACCCAGGAATCGAACCGTGGTCTACTGCATTGAAGGTAGATTCTTTACCACTGAGCTATCAGGTATTTACATATATTTTAATGGTTCTTTGTTTCTATATTTCTGAGCAATTTCAATCCTATAAAACTTTAGAGATTTTTATTCACAGAAGTATTGCACTTTTAAGTATGTTCTATGAAAAACTTCATTCAGAGCTAGAATTATTAAAATTAATATTAATCTCTAGAGATATATTTTTCAGCAAAGGGGAGAATACTTAGGCTATTAAACCTAATTCATAAATCACTATCTAGGGTAATGAGACTTTAATGTTCTCTTCAATTTTTCCATTAACTTGAAGTGTCCAGGACTTTCAGATAAGGTATTTTGGTACAATCACTGTGGGACAAATATGACTCTGTTGCTATGGAAAACTTATTCCTTAAATGTGTATTTCCCTTCTATATTGAGATTTGTTAATTCCTTTTCCATACTCCCATAATATAACATATCAAAGAATATAAGTATTCTAAAACTTTTTATTATGATTATTGATATGTAAAATACGTATCTGAGAAAAATGAAGTAAAAGTTTAGCTTTTAAAGGTAACAATATTGTAGCTACCAAGAATCAGAGCCCACCATTAATTCTATAAACTATTAAAACATTTATATGTCATAAGCCAAATATAATAATGGCCTGACTTATATAACTCGATAGAAAAATTGGAAATTTGATTTTTAAATGTGGAAATAAGAGTTCCCAGAAGTGATATGTCTGAATATTTAGTACCAGAGAATGCTCCAAGAAGATAAATTTGAGAAATGCATTCTTAGAAATTCAGCTTGTATGTTATATATGTCTTACAGTTATGAAAGCTGTTTAATCTAGTTTAATATAATACTTTACTAACTTGATATTGAAACAGTTATTTTAATAATTAACATATTAGTTGATTTTAGAAATCATTTAACCAAACTCACTCTAAGAAATATTGTAATATGTCAATAATCTAAAGCTAATGTAATATTTATTTATTTATGGCTGTGCTGGGTCTTCGTTGCTGTATGGGTTTTCTCTGGCTGTGGTGAGAAGGGGCTACTCTGGTTGCAGTGCACAGTTGTGGCTTCTCTTGTGGAGCACGGATTATAGGGTACATGGGCTCAGTAGTTGCAGCTTGTGGACTCTGGAGCACAGGCTCTAGTTAACTGTGGCATACAGGCTTAGTTTCTCTTAGGCATGTGGGATCTTCCCAGCCCAGGGACTGAACTCGTGTCTTTAGCATTGGAATTCTTCACCACTGAGCCACCAGGGAAGCCCAATAATTGAACTTTTATCATGATATAACTTCCAGTTTACTTCTATGGGTTGTAAATATTTGGATCAAACAATTGAACATAGCTTTAAAAGGTGAACAGGTAGAATTATTTCCAAATTTTTTTATTCTCCAATCACATAGTAAGATTAACTTCTAAAAATAAAGCCTGAAGATTGAATGTAATATTTTGGAGGATATTTTAACAATAGATAGATTCGGTAATCTGGAAATGCTCCCATAGGTGTGTGGGTTAATCTCAGGGCTTTCTATTTTGTTCCATTGATCTATATTTCTGTCTTTGTGCCAGTACCATACTGTCTTAATGATTGTGGCTTTGTAGTAGAGCCTGAAGTCAGGAAAGTTGATTCCTCCAGTTCCATTCTTCTTTCTCAAGATTGCTTTGGCTATTCGAGGCTTTTTGTATTTCCATACAAATCTTGAGATTATTTGATCTAGTTCTGTGAAAAATACTGCTGGTAGCTTGATGGGAATTGCATTGAATCTGTAGATTGCTTTAGGTAGAATACTCATTTTCACTATATTGACTCTTCCGACCCATGAGCATGGTATATTTCTCCATCTATTAGTGTCCTCTTTGATTTCTTTCATCAGTGTTTTATAGTTTTCGATATATAGGTCTTTAGTTTCTTTAGGTAGGAATATTCCTAAGTATTTTATTCTTTTCGTTGCAATGGTGAATGGAATTGTTTCCTTAACTTCTTTTTCTACTTTCTCATTGTTAGTGTATAGGAATGCAAGGGATTTCTGAGTGTTGATTTTATATCCTGCAACTTTACTATATTCATTGATTAGCTCTAGTAGTTTTCTGGTCGAGTCTTTAGGATTCTCTATGTAGAGGATCATGTCATCTGCAAACAGTGAGAGTTTTACTTCTTCTTTTCCAATTTGGATTCCTTGTATTTCTTTTTCTGCTCTGATTGCTGTGGCCAAAACTTCCAGTACGATGTTGAAGAGTAGTGGTGAAAGTGGACACCCTTGTCTTGTTCCTGACTTTAGGGGAAATGGTTTCAATTTTTCGCCATTGAGGATAATGTTAGCTGTGGGTTTGTCATATATAGCTTTTATTATGTTGAGGTATGTTCCTTCTATTCCTGCTTTCTGGAGAGTTTTTATCATAAATGGATGCTGAATTTTGTCAAAGGCTTTTTCTGCATCTATTGAGATAATCATATGATTTTTATTTCTGAGTTTGTTAATGTGATGAATTACATTGATTGACTTGCGGATATTGAAGAATCCTTGCATCCCTGGGATAAAGCCCACTTGGTCATGGTGTATGATCTTTTAATGTGTTGCTGGATTCTGATTGCTAGGATTTTGTTGAGAATTTTGCATCTATGTTCATCAGTGATATTGGCCTGCACCTTATCTTCGACAAAGGAGGCAAGAATATACAATGGAGTAAAGACAGTCTCTTTAACAGGTGGTGCTGGGAAAACTGGTCAACCACTTGTAAAAGAATGAAACTAGACGCCTTTCTAACACCATACACAAAAATAAACTCAAAATGGATTAAGGATCTAAATGTAAGACCAGAAACTATAAAACTCCTAGAGGAGAACATAGGCAAAACACTCTCCGACATAAATCACAGTAGGATCCTCTATGATCCAACTCCCAGTATACTGGAAATAAAAGCAAAGATAAACAAATGGGATCTAATTAAAATTAAAAGCTTCTGCACAACAAAGGAAACTATAAGCAAGGTGAAAAGACAGCCTTCTGAATGGGAGAAAACAATAGCAAATGAAACAACTGACAAACAACTAATCTCAAAGTTATATAAGCAACTTATACAGCTCAACTCCAGAAAAATAAATGATCCAATAAAAAAATGGGCCAAAGAACTAAATAGGCATTTCTCCAAAGAAGACATACGGATGGCTAACACACACATGAAAAGATGCTCAACATCACTCATTATCAGAGAAATGCAAATCAAGACCACAATGAGGTACCATTTCACACCAGTCAGAATAGCTGCGATCCAAAAGTCTACAAGCAATAAATGCTGGAGAGGATGTGGAGAAAAGGGAACCCTCTTACACTGCTGGTGGGAATGCAAACTAGTACAGCCATGATGGAAAACAGTGTGGAGATTCCTTAAAAATTGCAAATAGAACTGCCTTATGACCCAGCAATCCCACTGCTGGGCATACACACCGAGGAAACCAGAATTGAAAGAGACACATGTACCCCAATGTTCATTGCAGCGCTGTTTATAATAGCCAGGACATGGAAGCAACCTAGATGTCCATCAGCAGATGACTGGATAAGAAAGCTGTGGTACATATACACTATGGAATACTACTCAGCCCTTAAAAAGAATAAATTTGACTCAGTTCTAATGAGATGGATGAAACTGGAGCCAATTATACAGAGTGAAGTAAGCCAGAAAGAAAAACACCAATACAGTATACTGACACATATATATGGAATTTAGAAGACAGTAATGATGACCCTGTATGTGAGACAACCAAGAGACACAGAGGTATAGAGTGGACTTTTGGACTCTGAGGGATAGGGAAAGGGTGGGATGGTTTGGGAGAATGGCAATGAAACATGTATATTTTCCTGTAAGAAACGAAGCGCCAATCTATGTTCAATGTAGGATGCAGGATGCATGGGGCTGATGCACAGGATGATTCAAGTAGAGGATGTGGGGTGGGAGGTGGGAGGGGGCTTCGGCATTGGGAGATTGTGTTCACCTATGGCTGATTCGTGTCAATGTATGGCAAAACAAATACAGTATTGTAATTTAAAATAAATAAATAAATAAATAACAACAAAAAAGACACACACACACAAAAAGAAGTCAGCCAAAGAAATTAGAAACAAGGTGATTTTGTATAATATAGATTTATATCAAAATTCATTAATGATAAAATTTACTCATATTTGCCTTTGAGATGTTAATAAAGCTATTGTGATTTTCAAAATAAAAAAATAAATAAATTTAAAAAAAAAAAAGGAAATGCTCCCAATAAAAATACCAAATTTAAAGAGAATAAGATTAATGTATTTGAAAGAATAACTGAAATTACAATAAAGTGAGGAAAATCCTTTTGGCACAGATAAAGGTGGCATGTGAAACAGGCTTTCTTGGATTGAGGTCGTAGATAGGTGAAGCCTAGGAGAAATTCTGAGAGCTGATTTTGTTGGAGACCTGGAAAAGGAGGGCTAAGGGAAAAGTAGGGAGTTAGTTTGGGTTTTAATGGTGATCCAGCTACAGGTTCTTCTGATTATAGTGGATAGAATCATACTCTGTATATTAGGGCTTTTGGAGGTTTACCCTTCAGTGAAATGGTGGCTGAGAGAAATCTACTCACTTGGACAGTGTGATGATAGGAAGCTTGCTGGGGTAGTCATAGGCCCTGTATGGAAATAACCTGATCTGCTGAGGATTTGTTAACATGGATCAACCCATACAAGTTTAGGTTTTTAGTACCTGTGAGGTCCAGGAAACCCCAAGATAACAAATTAACTAAACAAGTGGTTTTTACTTCATACCTATTAGGATGGCTGTGATCAATAAAACAAAAAGTAACAACTGTTAGCCAGGAAGTGGAGAAATTGGAAAGCTCATGCATTGTAGTAGGGATGTAAAATGATGGAGCTGCTAGGGTAAACTGTTGGTTCATCAAAAAGTTAAACACAAAATTGCCATATGGCCCAGCAGTTCCCTTCCTAGATACATGTCTAAACAAATGAAAAGCAGGGACGTAAGTATTTGTACACCATTTTTCATAACAATACAGTTCAGTCACTCAGTTGTGTCCAACTCTTTGTGATTCCATGGACTGCAGCGTGCCAGGCCTTCCTGTCTATCACCAACTCCCGGAGTTGACTCCAGAGTCATGTCCATTGAGTTGGTGATGCCATTCAACCATCTCATCCTCTGTCATCCCCTTCTTCTCCTGCCTTTAATCTTTCCCAGCATCAGGGTCTCTTCAAAAGAGTCAGTTCTTTGCATCAGGTGGCCAAAGTACTGGAGTTTCAGCTTTAGCATCAGTCCTTCCAATAAGTATTCAGGACTGATTTCCTTGAGAATGGACTAGTTGGATCTCCTTGGGGCTCTCAAGAGTCTTCTCCAGCACCCCAGTTCAAAAGCATCAGTTCTTTGGCGCTCAGCTTTCTTCACAGTCCAACTCTCACATCCATACATGACCACTGGAAAAACCATAGCCTTGACGAGACGGACCTTTGTTGGCAAAGTAATGTCTCTGCTTTTTAATAAGCTGTCTAGGTTGGTCGTAACTTTTCTTCTAAGGAGTAAGCATCTTTTTATTTCATGGCTGCAATCACCATCTGCAGTGATTTGGGGCCCCAAAATAAAGTCTGTCACTGTTTCCCCATCTATTTCCCATGAAGTGATGGGACCAGATGCCATGATTTTTGTTTCCTGAATGTTGAGCTTTAAACCAACATTTTCACTCCTCTTTCACTTTCATCAAGAGGCTCTTTAGTTCTTCTTCACCTTCTGCCATAAGGGTGGTGTCATCTGCATATCTGAGGTTATTGATATTTTTCCCGGCAATCTTGATTCCAGCTTGTGCTTCCTTCAGCCCAGTGTTTCTCATGATATACTCTACATATAAGTTAAATAAGCAGGGTGACAATATACAGCCTTGACATACTCCTTTTCCATTTGGAACCAGTCTGTTGTTCCATGTCCAGTTCTAACTGTTGCTTCCTGATCTGCATACAGATTTCTCAAGAGACAGGTCAGGTGGTCTGGTATTTCCATCTCTTGAAGAATTTTCCACAGTTTGTTGTGATCCACACATTCAAAGGCTTTGGCATAGTAAATGAAGCAGGAGTAGATGTTTTTCTGGAAATCTCTTGCTTTTTCGATGATCCAGTGGATGTGGGCAATTTGATCTCTGGTTCCTCTGCCTTTTCTAAAACCAGTTGAACATCTGGAAGTTCATGGTTCATGTATTACTGAAGCCTGCCTTGGAGAATTTTGAGCATACTTTGCTAGTGTGTGAGATGAGTGCAATTGTGTGGTAGTTTGAGCATTCTTTGGCATTGCCTTTCCTTGTTATTGGAATAAAAACTGACTTTTTCCAATACTGTGGCCACTGCTGAGTTTTCCAAATTTGCTGGCATATTGAGTGCAGGACTTTCACAGCATCATCTTTTAGGATTTGAAATAGCTCAGCTGGAATGCTGTCACTTCCACTAGCTTTGTTCATAGTGATACAGCATTGTGCAAAAACAGCTGAAAGGTAGAAACAACCTAAGTGTCTATCAACAGATTGATGGATAAACAAAATGTGATTTATACTCAGCTAGAGATCAAATTGCCAACATCTGCTGGATCATTGAAAAAGCAAGAGTTCCAGAAAAACATCTATTTCTGCTTTATTGACTATGCCAAAGCCTTTGGATGTGTGGATCACAAGAAACTGTGGAAAATTCTGAAAAAGATGGGAATACCAGACCACCTGACCTGCCTCTTGAGAAATCTATATGCAAGTCAGGAAGCAACAGTTAGAACTGGACATGGAACAACAAACTGGTTCCAAATAGAAAAAGGAGTATGTCAAGGCTTTATATTGTCATCCTGCTTATTTAACTACTATGCATCATGAGAAGTGCTGGACTGGAAGAAGCACAAGCTGGAATCAAGATTGCTGCAAGAAATATCAGTAACCTCAGATATGCAGATGATACCACCCTTATGGCAGAAAGTAAAGAGGAGCTAAAAACCCCTTGATGAAAGTGAAAGAGGAGAGTGAAAATGTTGGTTTAAGGCTCAACATTCAAAAACGAAGATCATGGCATCCGGTCCCATCACTTCATGGGAAATAGATGGGGAAACAGTGGAAACAGTGTCAAACTTTACTTTTTTGGGCTCTAAAATCACTGCAGATGGTGACTGCAGCCATGAAATTAAAAGACGCTTACTCCTTGGAAGGAAAGTTATGACCAACCTAGATAGCATATTCAAAAGCAGAGATATTACTTTGCCAACAAATGTCCGTCTAGTCAAGGCTATGGCTTTTACAGTAATCATGTGTGGATGTGAGAGTTAGACTGTTGAGAAAGCCGAACACCAAAGAATTGATGCTTTTGAACTGTGGTGTTGGAGAAGACTCTTGAGAGTCCCATGGACTGCAAGGAGATCCAACCAATCCATCCTAAAGGAGATCAGTCCTGGGTGTTCTTTGGAAGGAATGATGCTAAAGCTGAAACTGCAGTACTTTGGCCACCTCATGTGAAGAACTGACTCATTGGAAAAGTCTCTGATGCTTGGAGGGATTGGGGGCAGGAGAAGAAGGGGATGAGATGGCTGGATGGCATCAGTGACTTGATGGATATGGGTTTGGGTGAACTCTGAGAGTTGGTGATGGACAGGGAGATCTGGCATGCTGCGATTCATGGAGTCACAAAGACTTAGACACGACTGAGCAACTGAACTGAACTGATGAAAAGGGATGAAATCTTGATATATGCTACAACATGGATAGACACTGATAATATTTTAAGTGTAATAAGCCAGACATAGAAAGGCAAATATTGTATGATTCCTACATTTATACCTCCATTTATATGAGGTATCTAGAATATGCAAATTCATCGAGATGGGAAGTAGATTAAAGGTTAACGGAGGTTGTAGGAATAGGAAAGGGAGAGTTATTGTTTAGTGGATACAGAATGGCTGGAGACAAAATGTTTTGAGCATAGCAGTGGTTCACGCAACACTGAGAATGTATGTAATGCCACTGCACTGTTGGAAATATAAATTGGTACAGCCATTACAGAAAGGCTCTACTATGGAAGTTCCTCAGAGAAAAAAAAAAAGAAAAAAAGAAAGAAAGGTAAAGAAGGATAGAACTACCACATGATCCAGCAATTTCACCTCTGGGTATTTATTCAAAGGAAATGAAAGCATTCTCTTAGATATCTGAACTCCCATGTATATTCCAGTGTTATTCACAGTTATTCCAAGACATGGAAACAACTTGGGTCCAAAATGGAGTAATGCTTAAATAAAATGTGGTATATGTATTCAACAGAATATTATTCAGCCATTAAAAAAGGAGATCTTGCTATTTGTGACTGTGTAGATGAAACTTGAGGGCATTAAGCTAAGTGAAATAATTCAGACAAAAACAAACACTGTATGAGATCACTTACATGTGACATCTAAAAACGTTGATGTCATAGAAATAGGGAATAGAATGGTGGCTGCCAAGGGCTGGAGTTGGGGGAAATGAGGGGATATTGGTTAAAGAGTGTGAACTTTACATTGTAAAAGGAGTACATTCTGAGGCTGTAATGTGCAACATGGTAACTATGGTTTCCAATACTGCATCGTATGCTTAAAAGTTGCTAAGGAAGCATATCTTAAATATACTCATCACAACCACAACAAAATGGTAATTATGTGAGGTGAAGGATGTGTTAGTTAACCTACTATGATGAACATTTTGCAGTGCATGTGTTATTAAATGTGGTGGTTATCACACTGTACACTTTAAAATTATCCATTATTATGGTACCAATTATATCTCAAAAAGTTGGAGAAAATAATATAATTTTAATTTCACCTATCTTACTGTTATGGACTGAATGTTTGTCTCCCCCAAATTTATATGTTGAAATTCTAACCCAGTATGATGATATTAAGAAGTTTTAGCTTTGAAAGGTGATTAGATCATGAGCATGGAGTCCTCATGAAAGGGATTAGTGCTCTTATAAAGGATACCTCAGGAAGCTCTATAACCATGCAGGACACAGCCAGAAAATGTCCATCTGTGAACAAGGAAGTGGGCTCTCACCCAACACTAAATCTTTTGGCACATTCATCTTGGACTTCCAGACTCCATAACTGTGGGAAATAAAGGTTTGCTGTTAAAGCCATCTGTCTATGGTATTTTTGCTACAGCAGTTCAAATGGATCAAGATACCCACCACCAAAGTTTCTTGGGGCTTCCCTGGTGGCTCAGAGGTTAAAGCATCTGCCTGCAATGTGGGAGACCTGGGTTCAATCCTGGGTCTGGAAGATCCCCTGGAGAAGGAAATGGCAACCCACTCCAGTATTCTTGTCTGGAGAATCCCATGGACTGAGGAGCCTGTTAGGCTACAGTCCACAGGGTCGCAAAGAGTCGGACATGACTGAGCGACTTCACTTTCACTTTCACTCGGGTTCAGACTGCAATTTGAATATCATACTTTGAAAATAAGATTATATTGACTAGATTAAAAGCACAGCTATGTGCCATTCATAAGAAAAATATCTAAAGCGTAAGTTGAAAGTATTTAATAGGGTGACAAAAGATAGACCAAAAAATATAGCCATGTGTTGTTAGAATCAGGCTAGGTAGGTTTTAAGGCAAAATGCATTACTAAATATAAAGAGAGTAACAATATTGTAATTAATATTCTTCAGGAATGTCTAATAATCCTAAATTTATAATGTACCTAATAAGATATCACCTAAATATATAAAAACAAATTTAGCAAATGCATAATTATAGTGAAATGTATTACCACAAGGGCTTCCCAGTGGCACTAATGGTAAAGAACCTGCCTGCCAAAGCAGGAGACATAAGAGATGCAGGATCAGTTTCTGGATCAGGAAGATCCCTAGAAGGACAGCATGGCAACTTACTCCAGTATGCTTGCCAGGAGAATCTCATGGACAGAGAAGCCTGGTAGGCTACAGTCCAAAGGGTTGCAAAGAGTTGGTCATAACCGAAGCAACTTGGCACACACTCACATATTACCACATAGTGTAATATGTTAACATGTATCTGTAATTACTAGCTTCTCAGAGAAATGAACAAAAAAATAAACAAGCTTATTCTAATTGACCTATGGATATGCTGACACTCTAACTAATGCCAGATAGTTCATAAAGTGTGTAAGTTTAACCTCTGTATGCTGAAAGTTAAAGCTGTGGCTCTCACAACCCTATGTTCCCATTGAACCCATGCTTCCTAATAAAGATTGAATTAATTTAAGGGGAAATAATTCAGGCTCTAGGATTCTTAATTAACTCTTTTGAGCTACTGAGACATTTTATTGCACTTTTAGGAAATATTGCTTGAAGTGACTACTGAAAAGATATTATACCTACTCAAAATAAGTATAGCTTTCTTCTAATAAAGAATAGTGAGAAAACTTCTCTGTGCTCAAGAACATGGAAGTAAAGAAATAAGATTGCCTTTCAGAGATAAATTTTTTAATCAGTTCATACTGGATCACAAAAGAGATATTCAATAATTCAGATCACAAAAGAGATATTCAATAATTCACTTCTCCCACACTAGGGAGTTTTTAGCTATTATCTCTTCAAATGTTTTATCAAATCCTTTCTCTCTCTCTCTCTCTTCTCCTTCTGGGACCCCATAATGATAATGTTGCTGCGTTTCATGTTGTCCCAGTGGTCTCTTAGGCTGTCTTCATTTTTTTCTTTTCACTCTTCCTTCTGTATTCTGTTTTGTGGCAGTGGTTTCCACCTTTCTGTTTTCCAGGTCACTTACCCATTCTTCTGCCTCAGTTATTCTGTTATTGATTCCTTCTAGTGTATTGTTCATCTGTTTGTTCTTTAGTTCTTCTAGGTCTTTGGTAAATATTTCTTGCATCTTTTCCATTATTTTTCTGAGATCCTGGATCATCTTCACTATCATTATTCTGAATTATTTTTCCGGAAGGTTGCCTATCTCCCCTTCATGTAATTGTTTTTCTGGGGTTTTATCTTGTCCCTTAATCTGGGACATAATTCTCTGTATTCACATTTTAACTTTAACAATAACTTTCTGTGATGTGATTTTCATTCTGGAGTCTGCAGGAGTGTAGTTTTTCTTGCTTTTTCTGTCTGCCTTCTGGTAGATGAGGCTAAGAGTGTTGTGTAAGCTCCCTGATGGAAGGGACTGGTGGTGGGGAAAACTGGATTTTGCTCTGGTGAGCAGAGCTGTGTTCTGTAAAACTATAGTTGAATTATCTGCTGATGAGTGGGGCTGCACTCCCTCCCTTTTAGTTGCTTGGCCTGAGGCAACCCAGTCCTAGAGTCTACAAGTTCTGTGGTTTCAAGAGGGCTCTTACCAAGGGGGATCTTCCAGGACTGCGGCTGCCAGTTCTTACCTCCCTGCAGCAGTCACTGCCCACCCAAGCCTCCATAGGAAACCCTCCAATATCAGCAGATAGGTCTGATTCAGTCTCCTGTCTGGTCACTGCTCCTTTCCCCCGGGTCCTAGTGCACACAAGATTTTGTTTGTACCCTCCAAGAGTGGAGTCTCTGTTTCCCCTAGTCCTGTGAAAACTCTAAGATCAAAACCCACTGGCCTTCGAAGTCAGATTCCCTGGAGATTCGTAGTCCCTTTAGCAGATCCCCCAGACTGGGAAGCCTGACGTGGGGCTAAGAACCTTCACGACAGTGGGAGAGCTTCTTTGGTATTGTTGTTCTCCAGTTTGTGGGTCACCCACCTGGCAGGTATGGGATTTGATTTTATTGTGATTGCATCTGTCCTACTGTCTCACTGAGGCTTCTTCTTTGTCTTTGGACATGGGGTATCCTTTTTTTGTGGATTCCAGCATCCTTCTCTTGATGGTTGTTCAACAGCTAGTTGTGATTTTGGTGCTGTCTCAGGGAGATGAACAGATGTCCTTCTACTCCACAATCTTGAACTGATCTGCCTTTGCTAACAATTGTGGTGATGTGGCCCTTGTTACATACCTAGTGGGACAGCTTGGTAACTGTCCATTCAGAGGGAGACAATTAACTCATTTTTCTCTGATTCTTCTGCTTTACTGCCTATGATTTGGTTTCCTGAGCATTTTCACAAAATACATTCACCTATAATCTACAATCAGTGAACACAAGTCATAACTTGTTTTTGTAAATGAAAGTAGCATCTTAAAAAAAAAATACCAGTTGTTTCTGCATTAGGTTACAGTGAGTCAGCTCCCCAGAGTCTGATTCCCTTACATGTACCAGAAATCAAAGTCCCAGACAGTCAGAGCTTAACTGGAATGAGATGATGGCCCTGAGGTCCTCCTGACTGTGTGGGTCTGTTGGGAAGACAGCAGATCTCTCATGAGAGATAACCGACCTCACTGCCATATGTTCCATTCTCACTGCGACACTTACTACTACAGGTAAGAGCATGCTCCGGCTCATTATCCTGGATTTCCAGATAAGAATAAACCAGTAGATCTCTCCCTACTGTTTTTCATAGATTTGACAGCAAATACATTTGACCTCTAGTACACTGTTAGGACAGTGGAATATTAAAGTGATATGAGAATCCTCAGACCTCCAACATTTTATGGTGTAGAAATAAGTGAGTGTTAGTCACTCAGCTGTGTCTGACTCTTTGTGACTCCATGGACTGTATGGTCTGTAGCCCTACAGGCTTCTCTTCTGTGGAATTCTCCAGGCAAGACTACTGGAGTGGGTAACCATTCCCTTCTCCAGAGGATCTTCCTGACCCAGTGATCAAACTCAAGTCTCCTGATTTGCAGGCAGATTCTTTACCTTCTGAGCCACCAGAGATTAAAAAAAAAAAAAAAAAGTAAGCAATTGAACAAGCCTGGTGTAAGTGAGGATTCTACAAAGGATACAGAAAATGTCTGTGGGTATTCAGAGGAAACAGAAATCACCTCTGCTTGAGGGAGAAGACTTAATGGAGGAGGTAGTAGATAAAATAACTCAGTAGTAAAGAATCCACCTGCCAATGCAGGAGATGCAAGTTTGATCCCTGGCTTGGGAAAATCCCCTGGAGAAGGACATAGCAACCCACTTCAGTATTCTTGCTTGGGAAGTCTCATGGACAGAGGAGCCTGGCAGGCTACAGTTTATGGGGTCTCAAAAGAGTCAGACATGACTTTGTGACTAAATAGCAACAACAAAGTATATAAAACAGCCTTGAAAAGGTGTGACTGATAAAGTGATATTTTCAAATCTGTTTAAAAATTCTTGCTTATCCCCACACATATGCTTAAACTCCCTGGGTGGCTTCTTGCTGTGTAGAGACAAAGACCGAAACACTTAGCATGTCTGCTTATCCAGCTTTATCTTACCCTGCACTCTCTGCTCACCTGTTCTCTTGGCCTTCTTCGGGTTCTTGTTAATGTTGTACTCCCTCCAGGTCTAGTGACTTTGGACATGCCACTTCCTCTGCCTGAAACCCATCCACCCTCCATCTCATCTGTATTTCCTAATTTGCTCTTACAAAATCTCTTGATTTCAGTTAAAAATGAATCTCATCACAGTTTGCTTGTTACAGTGTTAATGACATCTGCTGGTTAAATGCTGTCATGTACCGCTCCACTTTTATTCTAGTACATGCACTGTGCTGGTTCTCAGATCTGATTACACGTGTTCCTGTGTGATTATCTGATTCGTCTGAACCCAGACACTCCAGAGTATAAACTCAAAGAACGATGAGACATTATCTGCTTTTTTTTTTTCCCGTCAGATGCTTCAGTTCAGTTCAGTTCAGTCACTCAGTCGTGTCCGACTCTTTGCGACCCCATGAATCTCAGCACGCCAGGCCTCCCTGTCCATCACCAACTCCCAGAGCCTACCCAAACCCATTTCCACCGAGTCAGTGATGCCATCCAGCCATCTCATCCTCTGTCGTCCCCTTCTCCTCCTGCCCCCAATCCCTCCCAGCATCAGGGTCTTTTCCAGTGAGTCAACTCTTCACATGAGGTGGCTGAAGTATTGGAGTTTCGGCTTCAGCATCAGTCCTTCCAATGAACACCCAGGACTGATCTCCTTTAGGATGGACTGGTTGGATCTCCTTGCAGTCCAAAGGACTCTCAAGACTCTTCTCCAACACCATAGTTCAAAAGCATCAATTTTTCAGTGCTCCTTTTTCTTCACAGTCCAACTCTCACATCCATACATGACCACTGGAAAAACCATAGCCTTGACTAGATGGACCTTTGTTGGCAAAGTAATGTCTCTGCTTTTTAATATACTATGTAGGTTACCACCCTGCATACACTCACCCACCACCTGACGCATGGTTGCTATGCAATAAATATTTATTGAATGAATGAGAAATGCCAAAAGGAGAAGTTGTTTTAGATTGTGGGCAAAGTGCAAATCAAAATACAGAGGTGAAAACTGCCCAAGCTCAAGGACATAGGAAATTATGCTCTAATGGCAGAGATTTATTACTGAACTGCAGGATATTCAGAGATAATTAATACCTCAGGAAAGGACTAACCCTCACTAAAAACACTTCTTGCTACCAGCCAGATTCTTGACAGAAAGAAAGAGTTGTTATTCATCAAGTGGTAGAAAAGTGTGACAAAAGTCAAATAATTTAGAGAAACAATTAGTAATGTTTCAAAAACATTTGTTAATTGATTGTACAAAATATGGTCAAGATCAGGTACCAGTGCAAAACCAAAGCCTTGAAAGAAATGAACAAAGCACCTTGTTTGAGCTTGCAGTGACATTGTTAGTTTTTTCAGAAAGAACTGGTCTTACAGCAAATCATGCATAGACAAAATTTCCTTTTTAAAATTGTATTAATGCAAAATTTACACACAGTGAAATGAAAAAAATCTTAAGGGTATAATTTGAAGATTTTGAAAAATTCATGTAAATCTAATCTACAACATTTTCCAGATGATAGAATTTTCCCTTCCTCCCAGACCATTCCTTCTTGTCCATTCCCAGTCAGCTTCCTCTCCCACAGGAAGCTACTGCTGTGAAATCTAAATTCATGAAGTAGTTTTGCCTGTTCTGGATCTTCATATAAATGAAATTATACAGTAAGCATAATTTGGTGTCTTGTTTCTGTTGCTCAGCATATTTTGGGGATTCATCCATGTTGCATATAGCAATGGTTCATTCCTTCATGTCACTTCAGAGTAGTCTGTTGTCTGAATATACCACAATTTATTTACTTATTTTCATTTTGACATACATTTGGATTGTTTCCATTTAGGACTTATTAATAATATAAATAAGTAATACAAATTATTAACTTCATATCAACTTATGAATAAATTTACTGTGAACATTATTGTACAAATATTTGTGGATATATATTTATTTTCTTATATAATTTTATTATTTGTTTTTGGCTGTGCTCGGTGTTCGTTGCTGTGAGGGCTTTTCTCTAGTTGCAGTGAGTTGGGGCTACTCTTCTTGGCAGTACATGGTCTTATCATTGTAGTGACTTCTCCTGTTGTGGAGCATGGGTTCGAGTAATTGTGGCACATGGGCTTGTAGGATCTTCCCAGATAAGGGATTGAACCCGAGTCTCTTGCATTGGCAGGCAAGTGGACTCTTGACCACTGAGCCATTAGGGAAGCCTGGACATATATTTACTTTAATCTCAGGTTTATACCTAGGTGGTGCAGTGGTAAAGAATCCGCTTGCCAATACAGCATGCAAGAGACATGGGTTTGATTGGGAAAATCCCCTGGGGTAAGAAATGGCAACCTGCTCCAATATTCCTACCTGGAGGATTCCATGAACAGTGGAGCCTGGCAGGCTACAGTCTATGGGGTCACAAAGAATAGGACACAATGGAGTGCACGCGCATGTGTGCGCTCACACACACACACACACACACTGCCCCCGCCACCCACCCCCACACCAGGAAATGGATGGGGCTTCAGTTCAGTTCAGTTTAGTCAATGAGTCGTGTCTGACTCTTTGCAACCCCATGGACTGCAGCACGCCAGGCTTCCCTGTCCATCACCAACTCCCAGAGCTTACTCAAACTCCTGTCCATTGAGTCAGTGATGCCATCCAATCATCTCATCCTTTGTCGTCCCCTTCACCTCCTGCCTTCAGTCTTTCACAGCATCTGGGTCTTTTCCAGTGAATCAGTTCTTCACATCTGGTGGCGAAAGTATTGGAGTTTCATCTTCAGCATTAGTCTTTTCAATGAATATTCACGACTGATTTCTTTGAAGCTGGATTGGTTGGATCTCCTTGCAGTCCAAGAGACTCTCAAGAGTCTTCTCCAACACCACAGTTCAAAAGCATCAATTCTTTAGCGCTCAGCTTTCTTTATAGTCCAACTCTCACATCCATACATGATCACTGGAAAAATCATAGCTTTGACTAGATCTCCCTTTCTTGGCAAAGTAATGTCTCTGCTTTTTAATATGCTGTCTAGGTTGGTCATAGCTTTTCTTCCAAGGAGAAAGCATATTTTAATTTCATGGCTGCAGTCACCATTTGCAGTGATATTGGAGCCCAAGAAAATAAAGTCTGTCACTGTTTCCATTGTTTCCCCATCTATTTGCTATGAGATGATGGGACTGGATGCCATGATCTTAGTTTTCTAAATGTTGAGTTTTAATCTAACTTTTTCAGTCTCCTCTTTTACTTTCATCAAGAGGCTCTTTAGTTCTTCTTTGCTTCCTATCATGAAGGTGGTGTAATTTGCATATCTGAGGTTGTAGATATTTCTCCTGGCAATCTTGATTCCAGTTTGTGCTCCATTCAGTCCAGCGTTTCACATGATGTACTCTGCATACAAGTTAAAATAAGCAGGGTGACAATATACAGCCTTGATGTACTCCTTTCCCTAATTGGAACCAGTCTGTTGTTCCAGTTTTAACTGTTCTAACTGTTGCTTCTTGATCTGCACACAGATTTCTTAGGAGGCAGGTCAGGTGTTCTGGTATTCCCATCTCTTTAAGAACCAAAGATCAAATTGTCAACATCCATTGAATCATCAAAAAGCAAGAGATTTCCAGAAAAATATCTACTTCTGCTTTATTGACTATGCCAAAGCCTTTGACCCTGCGGATCATGACACTGTGGAAAATTCTTAAAGGGAATTTGTGATCCACAATTTGATCTCTGGTTTCTCTGCCTTTTCTAAATCCAGTTTGAATATCTGGAAGTTCTCAGTTCATATACTGTTGAAGTTTGTCTTGCAGAATTTTGAGCATTACTTTGCTAGCATGTGAGATGAGTGCATTTCTGTGGTAGTTTGAGCATTCATTGGCATTGCCTTTCTTTGGGATTGGAATGAAAACTGACCTTTTCCAGTCCTGTGACCACTGCTGAGTTTTCCAAATTTGCTGGCATATTAAGTGCAGCACTTTCACAACATCATCTTTCAGGATTTGAAATAGCTCAACTGGAATTCTGTCACCTCCACTAGCTTTGTTTGTAGCGGTACTTCCTAAGGCCCACTTGACTGCATTCCAGGATGTCTGGCTCTAAATGAGTGATCACACCATCGTGGTTATCTGGGTCAAGAAGATCTTTTTGTATAGTTCTTCTATATATTCTTGCCACCTCTTCTTAATATCTTCTGCTTCTGTTTGATCCATACCATTTCTGTCCTTTATTGTGCCCATCTTTGCATGAAATGTTCCCTTGGTGTCTCTTACTTTCTTGAAGAAATCTCTAGTCTTTCCCATTCTATGATGGGGCATAGGTAGGAATTTGATTAACTTTATAAGAAATCTCACTGCTATTTTCCAAAGGCTATATAACATTTTACCCTGTCACTAGCGATGTTTGAGAGCTCTGGTTATTCCCACCATTACTTGGTATTGTCATTGTTTTCAATTTGAATCATCATAATATGTGTACAGTGGTATTGCATTTTGTTTTAATTTTCATTTCTCTGATGATTGATGATGTTAAGCATTTTTCATGTCTAACTGATCATTTGTATATTTTCCTGAGAAGTATCTCATCAATCTTTTACCAATTTCTTCACATGAAGTTGTCTCATATTATTAGTGATTTGTAGGATTTATGTATATATTCTGGAAACAAGTTATTTTTCTGATACATATTTTGTGAAGATTTTCTCTTGGTCTGTCGCTTGCTTATTAATATTTTTAATGGTGTCCCCAATGAACAGATGTTTTTAATTTGAATGAAATCTAAGTTGTCATTTTCTTTTTATAGTTAGTCATTTCTGTTTCCTAAGAAGTGTTTGCCTAAGTCAAGTTGGCAAAGAAATTCTCCTCAAATTTCCCTAGATGTATTAACATTTTAGCCTTTGCTTTTAGGTTTATGATCTTAAGTCTGTGTGGGTTTATTTCTGCAATTTCTATGCTTTTCGTTTGATCACCTTATCTGTCCTTTTGCCAGTACTACACTAGCTTGATTACTATAAAGTTATACTATTTCTTAAAATCAAGTAGTATAAACTCTCCAATCTATTGCTCCTTTTTCAAGATTTGTTTTCTAGATAATTTGTATTTTCATATACATTTTGAAATCAACTTACCAGTTTCTAAAAGCAAAACAAACTTTAAAAATCATGCTGGGATCATGATTGGGGTTGCATTCAATTTACAGATCAGTTTGGAAAAACATATTATTTTAACAATATTAAATTCTCCAATTTATTGATGTATTTCTCTTTTAGTCCAGGTGTTCTTTAATTTTTTTCTCAGCTATGATTAGCAGTTTAGTGAAGAGCTCTTACACTTACACTATTGCTTCTCTCTGATTACCATATTTTCCATATTTTTATTTAGGATGGTTTTATATTTCATTTCTAAGTACTCATTGCTAAAATCCAGAAAAAAACAATTGTTTTTTGTATTTGACTTGTATTGGAATCCTGTAAATCTTTCTAAAAGTACCTAATGATTCTAAGAGTTGTTTTGTAGACCTTTTGATATTTTCAGTGTAAATAATTTATTATATTTAAATATGGAAACGTTTTAGGTTTTTTTTTCTCAGTTCTTACAAATTTCTGTTTTGCACTGTTTCACTGACTAGAATCTCAAGAAAAATGTTGACTAGAAGTGGTGAGTAAACATCCTTGCTTATTCCCAATATTAAGACAGCATTCAGTTTTTTACCATCAAACATAATTTTAACTGTAGGTTTCTACAAATCTGTTTTATTAGAGTCTATTCCTAATGTACTAGTTGTTAAAAGCTATTCCATTCACCATTGCAAC
The DNA here is from genome assembly GCA_917880005.1 of Nanger dama. NCBI lineage: Eukaryota > Metazoa > Chordata > Mammalia > Artiodactyla > Bovidae > Nanger > Nanger dama. The sequence goes on from CAKJTW010000001.1 coordinate 102,161,099, forward strand.
GAAAAGAATAAAATACTTAGGAATATATCTACCTAAAGAAACTAAAGACCTATATACAGAAAACTATAAAACACTGATAAAAGAAATCAAAGAGGACACTAATAGATGGAGACATATACCATGTTCATGGATCGGAAGAATCAATACAGTGAAAATGAGTATACTACCCAAAGCAATTTATAGATTCAGTGCAATCTCTATCAAGCTACCAATGGTATTTTTCACAGAGCTAGAACAAATAATTTCACAATTTTTATGGAAATACAAAAAAAAACCTCAAATAGCCAAAGTAATCTTGAGAAAGAAGAATGGAACTGGAGGAATCAACCTGCCTGACTTCAGGCTCTACTACAAAGCCACAGTCATCAAGACAGTATGGTACTGGCACAAAGACAGAAATATAGATCAACAGAACAAAATAGAAAGCCCAGAGATAAATCCTTGCACCTATGGACACCTTATCTTTGACAAAGGAGGCAAGAATATACAATGGAGAAAAGACAATCTCTTTAACAAGTGGTACTGGGAAAACTGGTCAACCACTTGTAAAAGAATAAAACTAGAACACTTTCTAACACCATACACAAAAATAAACTCAAAATGGACTAAAGATCTAAATTTAAGACCAGAAACTATAAAACTCCTAGAAGAGAACATAGGCAAAACACTCTGACATACATCACAGCAGGATCTTCTATGACCCACCTCCCAGAATATTGGAAATAAAAGCAAAAATAAACAAATGGGACCTAATTAAATTTAAAAGCTTCTGCACAACAAAGGAAACTATAAGCAAGGTGAAAAGACAGCCTTCAGAATGGGAGAAAATAATAGCAAATGAAGCAACTGACAGACAACTAATCTCAAAAATATACAAGCAACTCCTATAGCTCAATTCCAGAAAAATAAATGACCCAATCAAAAAAATGGGCCAAAGAACTAAATAGACATTTCTCCAAAGAAGACATACAGATGGCTAACAAACACATGAAAAGATGCTCAACATCACTCATTATCAGAGAAATGCAAATCAAAACCACAGTGACCATCAAAATCACGCCAGTCAGAATGGCTGTGATCCAAAAGTCTACAAGCAATAAATGCTGGAGAGGGTGTGGAGAAAAGGGAACCCTGTTACACTGTTGGTGGGAATGCAGACTAGTACAGCCACTATGGAGAACAGTGTGGAGATTCCTTAAAAAACTGGAAATAGAACTGCCTTATGACCCAGCAATCCCACTGCTGGGCATACACATTGAGGAAACCAGAATTGAGAGAGACACATGTTAACCCCAATGTTCATTGTAGCACTGTTTATAATAGGCAGGACATGGAAGCAACCTAGATGTCCATCAGCAGATGAATGGATAAGAAAGCTGTGGTACATATACACAATGGAGTATTACTCAGCCATTAAAAAGAATCCATTTGAATCAGTTCTAACGAGATGGATGAAACTGGAACCTATTATACAGAGTGAAGTAAGCCAGAAAGAAAAACACCAATACAGTATACTGACACATATATATGGAATTTAGAAAGATGGTAACGATAACCCTGTATGCGAGACAGCAAAAGAGACACAGATGTATAGAACAGTCTTTTGGACTCTGTGGGAAATAATGAGGGTGGAATGATTTGGGAGAATGGCACTGAAACATGTATAATATCATATATGAAATGAGTCGCCAGCCCAGGTTCAATGCAGGATACTGGATGCTTGGGGCTGGTGCACTGGGACAACCCAGAGGAATGGTATTGGGTGGCGGAGGGAGGGGGGTTCAGGTTGGGAAACACGTGTATATCTGTGGTGGATGCATGTTGATGTATGGCAAAACCAATACAATATTGTAAAGTAATTAACCTCCAATTAAAATAAATTTATTTTTAAAAACAGTGAGCACAAGTGTTTGAAAAATTAAATTACTCTTCCACTGACTCTAAAAAGAATCAGTCTAAAACAAACTTTTATGTCACTATGAAAAAGACTTTTTCCCACAAGTTTATATTTACAATTGATAGGTTGTATTAAATAATATTATAGTAAATTCATCCTGGACCAATATGGAAATCTTCAGTTATCTGAGGAATTCATAGTAAATGTTAATAGAAGAAATAAAAAAACTTAAATTGACAGTAAACTGCACACAACAAAACTACAAAATTTAGTATAGAAATTGGATTTGATAGATTTATGACTGCAAAAGAACACTCAAAAGGCAAAAGAACACTCAAAAAGGCAAAAGCTATAAAGTGTAAAAGTGGATATGAAAAACAAATTGACTGATTCCTCAAAGGAAAATGTAATATAAAATGTTTATATGAAGTAGTTGATACCTGTTGAATATTTTCAAGTAAAACTCCAATGTAGACAAAATTTCTTATTTAAATATTTACATTTATTAGAAATAGTGTCAAAGCATCCTCAAACAGTGGGATAAAAAGGGAACAGGTGAAGCATCTTCTTCATGTGCAAGATACATCTAAAACAAGTTACATTGTTTACAGAAGAGTGTAATAATTTTTCTAATATTTTATTATAATACTTGCTCAGTCTTCTCAGTGATAGTTAAAATCATAGATACTGAGACAGATGCTGTTAAATCTGAAAAAGTTGAAACTAAATTCACGTATGTTCTGACAGTTATTGATATACCAAAGTGTACTGCAGCCCATGCTTTACAGGTTCTCCCATATCTTATGTGACTCTGTATATTTGGAACCATTCATATTTGCAAATACTTGCAAAATGTATTTGAATCCAAATCAAACCTACCTGACAGGTCTTTGTGAGAGAATATCTAGGTCCCTTCAGTGCAAGTGAGACTTGGTAAGTTTTCAGGATGCTTTGGTATGTTCCAAGGTGCAAGATAAACTTGAATCCATTTTGGAAAAGACATTTTTCACAGCTCCTGTCCCTTCCCCACTCTACTAGAGAGAATGTTAAATCATCTTCTTTTCTACAAAATTAAAGTTACATGGTTACAAAGTACCAACATTCAGGGTAAAAATTAACCTCCTGTGGAAAAAGACTCTGATGCTGGGAGGGATTGGGGGCAGGAGGAGAAGGGGACGACAGAGGATGAGATGGCTGGATGGCATCACTGACTTGATGGACGTGAGTCTGAGTGAACTCCGGGAGTTGGTGATGGACAGGGAGGCCTGGTGTGCTGCGATTCATGGGGTCGCAAAGAGTCGGACACGACTGAGTGACTGAACTGAAGCTGTTTAGTGGGAGAGGTAGGACATGAGTGGTAAAGTGATAACAGAAATGAATAAATATATGTGTGTCTTAGGTTTAAGCTAAGAAACCACGCTTTGCACATTTTTAATGAAAGGGCCATAAAACTGGAAAGACTCTGCAGGATGATATATAATTGCGTCTTATCATGTATGTTGAAAACGGAATGCAATTCTCTGCCTTCAGTTTAATGCTTCCCCTGAAAAGTTAAGCACCAGCAAGAAGTTTATTTTAAAAGCATTTATCATCATATCATCTACTGGATCACCCATTTGAGTGTTTAAATAGCTCTTAGTCCTGTGTAACAGAAGAGAAATAAAACTATGTCAATATATCAAAGAATATACGTTTAATTTTTCTAAACCTCTTGTGCCAACTCCTTCATAAAGAAATGAAATAAAAACTTTACTTAAAAGTTCTTTCAAAAAGTAGCACAATTTTTAAAAAGACCAAATCATTCTACTGTTACACTGACCTGAAGAAACTATTGATAGAGAAAAATAGCAAAATTTATATATGAAGCTTCTTGTCTATCCACACACACACACACACAAAACAGGATAAAGGACACAAAAAGTGTGCAGAGGTCTTTTTACAAAAAATGTGAAATAGCCAAAAGCTTGTACACAATGTTAACTTTGAAGAATGTAGATAAAAGAAGATGGAACATGTCATTTTATTCAGTCCATTTATCACTTCACAATATGGGCTAAATCATTTGTTTACACATGCTGTTATTATTTTAGATTTCTATACATTTTTATTTTTACTTTTTATGTGTTTGTTTTTCTTTTCACTCATAATTATTTCTCTGAGTGTGATGTTGATTATCTAGTTTTTTTACTCTCTGTGTAGGGGAAAATTCCAGTCATATATTAAGAGCTGTGTAGTTTTAGCAGAAACAGTGTTCCTAGCAACTCTTGAGAAACAGCAGCTGAGAGATCCTAAAAGTAAATCAAGTGAAATTAAAGCACCTGTAGGTCATTTGGCACAAGTAGGCAACTGTCACGTTAGATTTTACTTTCTTAGGTAATGGAATTGGTTACATAATGCTTTATAATTCCAGTGGAGTACTGTTTGGTCTTCTGAAATCTAAACTTCCAAGATTTAAGACAGTGATGAAAGGCAAATGGTAACTTGGCTGACTTCTTAGCTCTTTGGTGTGGTGTATGGTGTTTTGTGATGAGAACACACTAATGAGGATCTTTTATCAAGATTGGCTCTGTTAGAGCAATGGAGTATGTGAGATGCAGAAGTAAGGGCTCAAGCCCCTCGTTTAGTGACACTCAGGATCCTTGAGTGTATGTGGGGTTGAGAAGTTCTGGGAAGAGTAAAGTACCATTTAATTTCAGAGCTTATACAGGCAAGTCTACTTGCCTTGGCTTCTAGTTTTATGTCATAAAATTTTCAATAATTACTATTAAATATGATAAAAATAAAACAAAGGAAGTAGTTTTCTGAATCAGGAAATTATTATTATGGCTGTTAACATGAAAATCTGAAACAGGGAAGTCAGTCTCTTGTGGAAGCTGAACATCCTTTCACCTGGCCTATCTTTGGAGCAGGAGTGGGGGTAATTATAAAGGATAGTATTATGCAGGTCTAAGGTGATGGACAGGGAGGCTTGGTGTGCTGCAGTCCATGGGGTTGCAAGAGTCAGACACGACTGAGTGACTGAACTGACTGACTGACTGAAGTTGGTGCTAGTGGTAAAGAATCTGCCTACCAATGCAGAAGATATAGGAGATGCAGGTTTGATGCCTGGTTTGGGAAAATCCTCTGGAGTAGGAAATGGCGACCCATTCCAGTATTCTTGCCTGGAAAATCCCATTGACAGAGAAGCCTGGTGGGCTGTAGCTTCACGGGATCGCAAAGAGTTGGACATGACTGAGCACTGAAAAATATCTGCACCCCCAAAAGCAAGCATTCATTTTGGGCTATATGCAGCCCATTTCCCAGAGTCCTAAGCAAAGTCTGACCCAATGGTCTGAAGAAAATGTTTATTTCAGTAGAAGCTGAGCATAACCAGGGACACATATTACAGTCAAAGACCTTCTTCTGCAGAATCTTTTAAAAACAATTAGATGAGAAGATGCAATTTTTGGACTTAATTCATGCCAAGATCATGCATATACTTAGGAGCAAATACTTGCATATGTGTCATTATAAACAAACATGGCAAATATTGCTACCCATTCCTTTTCCACACAACTTTTCAGACAGCTAATACCAATAAATCAGAGGCTCCTGCAAATTAAAATCTTCTTTTTGATCTAGTCCAGTAAACCTGATGACAAAATTGAATGGCCCTAGAGATCAGCTAAACATAAGTTTACTGAATAATTTAATCATCAGAATACTTTGTATGCTTATATGAGATCACAGTGAAGCATAAAATGTGGTGTACACCCTTGAGGAACTTTGAATCTTGAAAGAGAGAGAAAACACAGATTGTAATCCTGAGGTATTAAGTGACAGCTGGGCAAGATGGTCAAGAGGGTCCTACAGGAACTCTAGATGAGAGGAGAGAGCTGAAAGATGTAAAATGTTTAATCATATAAAGAGCAACAATCGGGGAATCTGGCTGAGGTAGGGAGGAGCAGAGAAAAAGTAAGATCCAGAGAGGAAGAGAGTTGCTCAGAAGGGCTCCAGGATTAATGATCGCTGATCCTGAAAAACAAGTCTTTACTGTCTGCTCCACTCTGCATTGTCTACGGGATGTAGGTGCCTCGAGTTAGAAAGAAGGATTGTTGGAGCCACAGATGCATCAGTGTTTCTAGAATGCCTAATAATATGAGGAAAATGTTTGAAGTTTTTTTTTTTTTAATGGAGAACAAACTGAAATCAAACCACTTCTTGAATACTAACTTTTATAAGATTGAAGAACAATCTGTGTGCAATGTAGGATGCAGGATGCATGGGGCTGATGCACAGGGTGATTCAAGTAGAGGATGTGGGGTGGGAGGTGGGAGGGGGCTTCGGCATTGGGAGATTGTGTTCACCTATGGCTGATTCGTGTCAATGTATGGCAAAACAAATACAGTATTGTAATTAAAAAATAAATAAATTTAATAATTAAAAAAGAACACTAAGGCATTTTTATACTATTAAATTAGTTACTGGAGAAGGCAACGGCACCCCACTCCAGTACTCTTGCCTGGGAAATCCCATGGGTGGAGGAGCCTGGTAGGCTGCAGTCCATGGGGTCACTAGGAGTCGGACACGACTTAATATATCTGTAAAGTATACTGTATACTTAATCAGATATTTAATGGACAGCCTTTGTGTGTGTCTTTGACAACTTAAACCAACTATTTTCACTGTACATTTATGAGAAGAAACTGTTAGTTCTTTCTGTGATTTGTAGAAATTATTTTTGCCATGGAACTCTTTACAAAGTTATCTTCTAATTTTATTTTCCCTAGCACATTCTACTTAGGCTAGCAATACGTTATAAGTGCTCTATTTAATAATGCTACACAAGAAGCTTTATTTCTGTTCCAGTGATTAAATTTACTGAAAGTAACTATGTAAACTTAAGTTTTTATCTAATATTATAGACAAAAAGATATTCATCCAGTGAATATGCCAAAGTCAGTGTCTGTATTTATTGAACATAACTTTTACAAATCCTGTTTACTAATATCTCCAACTAATCTTATATTTTTCCAAAATATGCACAGTGTCTAATTGCATGCAACTGGATATAAACTTCAAATGTACTTACTTGGATCATTCTCTGTTTGGAAAAGAAATATCTACCATTATAACCAAGGTTTCTCTTTTTATTTAGTTTTAAAGCAGTTGAAAACATAACACAGTCAACCCATCTTTAAAGAGGTTTCCTAGTGGGATCTCAGAGCTTAAATACTGCTAGCAGGATTGCAGATGGTCTATCTATATGATACAGCCTATCAAATGACTGATCTCTTATATGGGCAGATGGCCAAGAAGCCTGACAGCAGCTTAGTTTCCAAGTTGCGAGTGTGTGTGTGTGTGTGTGTGTGTGTGTATAACTGCTGAAGAACAAAGCTCCTTTACTCTGAAAGACTTGACAGCACAACACTGCAAACTAACTTTTGAGTTTTGGAGTTATACATGAAAAGAACAGATTACCTAACTAAAATAAAGCAAAACAAAACATTGTAAGGCTGCTGATTTACCTAAACTATGGTTCTAAATTTTCTACAAAATAAAAATCAGAGAACTCTGCTCAGTATTATCTAACAACCTAAATAGGAAAATAATTTGAAATAGAGCAGGCACATATATATGTATAATTGAATCACTTTGCTGTACACCTGAAACTATCACAATATCGTTAATCAACTATACTCCAAAAAAACAAAATCTGAAATAGTTAAAGAATGGTGAGCATCTGAAATAGTTGAAGAATGATTCAGTTGAAGAATGCTTCAGAAAATTTCAAATTTAATGTTAATTTTTACTCTTTGAAAATTGGAGAATTATATTCTTCATTAGTGAAAGATAATTTGAAACTTAAAAAAATAATTTGCATCTTTTCATCTATAAGAATCTAAAATACTCTTTTTTTTAAAGCCTCCTGTTCTCTGTCTTTTCAAAAAAAAATACAATTCTATATTTAATTTGAACTCATCTCTTCTGAGATATAAATGAAAAATTTCAAAAAATTGTTAGCTGCAGAGTAGGCACTGGATTAGTGGTGCTCCTTTGCTGTATCTGTGAAGGACACAGTTATTTCATTAGCTCCTGGAGCTAGTTGATCTGGAAAATCTCAGTTGTTTTCCTTTCAAAATTATTCTGTCATCTGACACATCTCAATCATTTATCATTTAACAGTCAGAAATGAGGGATTTTTTTTTCTTCTCTTTTTTTTCTGATCTAAGATGTAGTAAGTAAGCAAACAAATTTCTAGTCTAATTTCTGGTGTAACCTATCCCAGGAAACAAGATATTTTGAGGAGAAAATGAGTTGGTGCCTGCCTGGAGGGTAGATGTGGTAAACCAGCTATCTCCTCGGGAGATGGAAGGCAGCCACACATTTGGCAGCGAACACTCAGTCAACTGACAGAGCAGGCAGTTGGCGGCACAGGAAAAGTGCATCTGTTGCATTATTAAGTATCAAAATGACAAACAGAGGTTGCAATTAAGCTTCTACTTAACAGCTCATTGCCTTGAGTAGTAACAACTTTGATTTTCTAAAGGCACCCTCCTCTCACTTCTCTCGTCCTCACAGAGAAATGTGATGATGTCAGAGTTGTCATCACTGAGACAATTTATCAGTGCTCTCCCTAATTAAAACCTTTCCTCTAGTCTTCTTACTAACATTTTTATATTTTCCAGCTTTTCTTTTTTTTTTTAAATTACAATACTGTATTTGTTTTGCCATACATTGACACGAATCAGCCATAGGTGAACACAATCTCCCAATGCCGAAGCCCCCTCCCACCTCCCACCCCACATCCTCTACTTGAATCATCCTGTGCATCAGCCCCATGCATCCTGCATCCTACATTGAACATAGATTGGCGCTTCGTTTCTTACAGGAAAATATACATGTTTCATTGCCATTCTCCCAAACCATCCCACCCTTTCCCTATCCCTCAGAGTCCAAAAGTCCACTCTATACCTCTGTGTCTCTTGGTTGTCTCACATACAGGGTCATCATTACTGTCTTCTAAATTCCATATATATGTGTCAGTATACTGTATTGGTGTTTTTCTTTCTGGCTTACTTCACTCTGTATAATTGGCTCCAGTTTCATCCATCTCATTAGAACTGAGTCAAATTTATTCTTTTTAAGGGCTGAGTAGTACTCCATTGTGTATATGTACCACTGCTTTCTTATCCATTCATCTGCTGATGGACATCTAGGTTGCTTCCATGTCCTGGCTATTATAAACAGCGCTGCAATGAACATTGGGGTACATGTGTCTCTTTCAATTCTGGTTTCCTCGGTGTGTATGCTCAGCAGTGGGATTGCTGGGTCATAAGGCAGTTCTATTTGCAATTTTTTAAGGAATCTCCACACTGTTTTCCATAATGGCTGTACTAGTTTGCATTCCCACCAGCAGTGTAAGAGGGTTCCCTTTTCTCCACATCCTCTCCAGCATTTATTGCTTGTAGACTTTTGGATCGCAGCTATTCTGACTGGTGTGAAATGGTACCTCATTGTGGTCTTGATTTGCATTTCTCTGATAATGAGTGATGTTGAGCATCTTTTCATGTGTGTGTTAGCCATCCGTATGTCTTCTTTGGAGAAATGCCTATTTAGTTCTTTGGCCCATTTTTTTATTGGATCATTTATTTTTCTGGAGTTGAGCTGCATAAGTTGCTTATATAACTTTGAGATTAGTTGTTTGTCAGTTGTTTCATTTGCTATTGTTTTCTCCCATTCAGAAGGCTGTCTTTTCACCTTGCTTATAGTTTCCTTTGTTGTGCAGAAGCTTTTAATTTTAATTAGATCCCATTTGTTTATCTTTGCTTTTATTTCCAGTATACTGGGAGGTGGATCATAGAGGATCCTGCTGTGATTTATGTCGGAGAGTGTTTTGCCTATGTTCTCCTCTAGGAGTTTTATAGTTTCTGGTCTTACATTTAGATCCTTAATCCATTTTGAGTTTATTTTTGTGTATGGTGTTAGAAAGGCGTCTAGTTTCATTCTTTTACAAGTGGTTGACCAGTTTTCCCAGCACCACCTGTTAAAGAGACTGTCTTTACTCCATTGTATATTCTTGCCTCCTTTGTCGAAGATAAGGTGTCCATAGGTGTGTGGGTTAATCTCAGGGCTTTCTATTTTGTTCCATTGATCTATATTTCTGTCTTTGTGCCAGTACCATACTGTCTTAATGACTGTGGCTTTGTAGTAGAGCCTGAAGTCAGGAAAGTTGATTCCTCCAGTTCCATTCTTCTTTCTCAAGATTGCTTTGGCTATTCGAGGCTTTTTGTATTTCCATACAAATCTTGAGATTATTTGATCTAGTTCTGTGAAAAATACTGCTGGTAGCTTGATGGGAATTGCATTGAATCTGTAGATTGCTTTAGGTAGAATACTCATTTTCACTATATTGACTCTTCCGACCCATGAGCATGGTATATTTCTCCATCTATTAGTGTCCTCTTTGATTTCTTTCATCAGTGTTTTATAGTTTTCGATATATAGGTCTTTAGTTTCTTTAGGTAGGAATATTCCTAAGTATTTTATTCTTTTCGTTGCAATGGTGAATGGAATTGTTTCCTTAACTTCTTTTCTACTTTCTCATTGTTAGTGTATAGGAATGCAAGGGATTTCTGAGTGTTGATTTTATATCCTGCAACTTTACTATATTCATTGATTAGCTCTAGTAGTTTTCTGGTCGAGTCTTTAGGATTCTCTATGTAGAGGATCATGTCATCTGCAAACAGTGAGAGTTTTACTTCTTCTTTTCCAATTTGGATTCCTTGTATTTCTTTTTCTGCTCTGATTGCTGTGGCCAAAACTTCCAGTACGATGTTGAAGAGTAGTGGTGAAAGTGGACACCCTTGTCTTGTTCCTGACTTTAGGGGAAATGGTTTCAATTTTTCGCCATTGAGGATAATGTTAGCTGTGGGTTTGTCATATATAGCTTTTATTATGTTGAGGTATGTTCCTTCTATTCCTGCTTTCTGGAGAGTTTTTATCATAAATGGATGCTGAATTTTGTCAAAGGCTTTTTCTGCATCTATTGAGATAATCATATGATTTTTATTTCTGAGTTTGTTAATGTGATGAATTACATTGATTGACTTGCGGATATTGAAGAATCCTTGCATCCCTGGGATAAAGCCCACTTGGTCATGGTGTATGATCTTTTTAATGTGTTGCTGGATTCTGATTGCTAGGATTTTGTTGAGGATTTTTGCGTCTATGTTCATCAGTAATATTGGCCTGTAGCTTTCTTTTTTTTGTGGTGTCTCTGTCAGGTTTTGGTATTAGGGTGATGGTGGCCTCATAGAATGAGTTTGGAAGTTTACCTTCCTCTGCAATTTTCTGGAATAGCTTCAGTAAGATAGGTGTTAGCTCTTCTCGGAATTTTTGGTAGAATTCAGCTGTGAAGCCGTCTGGACCTGGGCTTTTGTTTGCTGGAAGATTTCTGATTACAGTTTCAATTTCCGTGCTTGTGATGGGTCTGTTAAGATTTTCTGTTTCTTCCTGGTTCAGTTTTGGAAAATTGTACTTTTCTAAGAATTTGTCCATTTCTTCCAAGTTGTCCATTTTATTGGCATATAATTGCTGATAGTAGTCTCTTATGATTCTTTGTATTTCTGAGTTGTCTGTCGTGATCTCTCCATTTTCATTTCTAATTTTGTTGATTTGATTTTTTTTCTCTTTGTTTCTTGATGAGTCTGGCTAATGGTTTGTCAATTTTATTTATCCTTTCAAAGAACCAGCTTTTTGCTTTGTTGATTTTTGCTATGGTCTCTTTTGTTTCTTTTGCATTTATTTCTGCCCTAATTTTTAGGATTTCTTTCCTTCTACTAACTCTGGGGTTCTCTATTTCTTCCTTTTCTAGTTGCTTTAGGTGTAGAGTTAGGTTATTTATTTGATTTTTTTCTTGTTTCTTGAGGTATGCCTGTATTGCTATGAACTTTCCTCTTAGGACTGCTTTTAAAGTGTCCCAAAGGTTCTGTGTTGTTGTGTTTTCATTTTCATTCGTTTCGATGCATAATTTGATTTCTTTTTGATTTCTTCTGTGATTTGTTGATTATTCAGTAGGGTGTTGTTCAGCCTCCAAATGTTGGAATTTTTAATAGTTTTTCTCCTACAATTGAGATCTAACCTTAGTGCATTATGGTCAGAGAAGATGCTTGGGATAATTTCCATTTTTTTGAATTTATCAAGGTTAGATTTATGACCCAGAATGTGATCTTTCCTGGAAAAGGTTCCGTGTGCACTTGAGTACAACAGAGTAAATATGGGGAAGAAGATAACAGTTTAAGATGTAAATTCACTCACTACTTAGTCCTTTCAAATGTAACCTACTTCTTGCATCCCAACCAAGTGTCTGACTTGAAATTCTGCTGCAGTAAGCTTCTATGTTCAGGTTGCCACGTTTCTAAATAAAAGTTGTGGGTTTTTTTTTCCTGCCAAATTCTAATCTTATCTCAAGGATAATACCCTCTGATCTTTTTTTTTAATTTTTATTTATTTATTTATTTTTAATTACAATACTGTATTTGTTTTGCCATACATTGACATGAATCAGCCACAGGTGAACACAGTCTCCCAATGCCGAAGCTCCCTCCCACCTCCCACCCCATGATCTTAAATTATAACCATTTACAGACCTCCTTAAAATCCATTTGTGTGCTTTGGCAAGAAAGCTAAAACTTGCTATCTATAAAGACATAATGGAGCTATAAGTCAGGTTCATTCTGGGAGGCCCAAGACACCATTATTTAAGAAAATGAGAGAACCCAGAAAGGGACTAGCGTTTAGGAGACTGGAATAGAGTTGTTTGAAAAGATTAAGAGACATGATCACTATGGTTGTCATCTGTACGTCTGCAGAGGAGCCAGTCGGGGAACATGCTGCCCCAGTTATCTAGCAATTACTGTGCCAGGCCCTTTGGGTGCAGAAGCCTGGAATCTAATGAGAAAGACAAAGCTAAAACATACTAAGCATTTACATAAATATTTTTAGGTTCACAAAACCTTTTGTTCATATGTATGAATAAAATAATAAAGCAAAAATTAAATTAAAGAAAGAGAATAAGTTGAGCTGTGTGTTGAAGTCATAGGAGTGGCCAGGGCAGGGCTTCACGGGTGCATCTTGGTTCCTCACTGCTTCAGCCCTGCTCCTGGTGGCTCCTGGAGGTGCTGGGGAACCACCCGAGAGCCATGGAGAAGTCAAGATTTCCTATTTTCTCAGCTTCTAGAACCCATGGATTATATGTACACATTCACTTGAACACTTTTGCTTGGAGCCAAAGAATCACTGGGGGCAAAAAAAGAACTCATGTATATATAAAGAAATATTTCAATTCCAGAAAATTTTTAAAAAGAAAACACATGCCTTAAGACTACATTTCACAAAAATTATGTGAAAATGATGACAAGGCTGTAGAAATTCAGAAGAGGAAATGCCAATCTGACTGAACAAATCAAGACAGACCTCACTGGGAAGCTGATACTCTGTGTGCTGAATCTGGACAGGAGAAGAGGACAAGAAGGGAACCCCAAAGGAGTGGCGACAGCGGGAACCCCAGGGCCGGAGCTGGAACGACGGAGCTTGAGATCGGGAGACTGGCCATGCGGAACAAAGAGCCTGCACGGGGAGCACTAGTTGAAGCACATTTGGAAAGACTGAGGCCCTGAAGTCTTGGGTTGCCTCTAAACATCCAGCATTTATAACTTTACCCAGCGCATAGTGGGTGTTTAAAATTACATGTAAAATGAGAAAAGTTTATTTGATTCAGGAGGTAACGGGGAGAGCAACATCTTTCTAAATTAGACAAGTACATTGTGCTATTTCCTCCTATAGGTCTCATATTTAAACTATGTATTATGAATGTTTTTCCGCGTATTCTTTTTACCTCTTCTTAATATCTTCTGCTTCTGTTAGGTCCATACCATTTCTGTCCTTTATTATGCCCATCTTTCCAGGAAATGCTCCCTTGGTATCTCTAATTTTCTTGAAGAGAGCTCTAGTCTTTCCCATTCTATCGTTTTCCTCTGTTTCTTTGCACTGATACACAAAATACACAGAAGAACGATACAAAAAGATCTTCATGACGAAGATAAACATGATGGTGTGATCACCCATCTAGAGCGAGACACCCTGGAATGCAAAAAGTCAAATGGGCCCTAGGAAGCATCACTATGAACAAAGCTTCTGGAGGTGATGATATTCCAGTTGACCTATTTCAAATCCTAAAAGATGACGCTGTGAAAGTGCTGCACTCAATATGCCAGCAAATTTGGAAAACTCAGCTGTGGCCGCAGGACTGACAAGATCAGTTTTCATTCCAGTCCCAAAGAAAGGCAATGCCAAAGAATGTGCAAACTGTTGCACAATTGCACTCCTCCCACACAGTTGCAAAGTAATACTCGAAATTCTCCAAGCCAGGTTTCTACAGTATGTGAAGCATGAGTTTCCAGATTTTCAAGCTGGATTTAGAAAGGCAGAGGAAGCAGACATCAAATTGCCCACATCTGTTGGATCATCAAAAAAACAAGAGAGTTCCAGAAAAACATCTGCTTTATTGACTATGCCAAAGCTTTTGACTGTGTGAACCACACAAAACTGTGGAAAATTCTTAAAGAGATGGGAATAGCAGACCACCTGACCTGCCTCTTGAGAAATCTGTATGCAGGTCAAGAAGCAACAGTTAGAACTGGACATGGAACAACAGACTGGTTCCAAATTGGAAAAGGACTATGTTAAGGCTATATATTGTCACCCTGTTCATTTAACTTCTAGGCAGAGTATATCATGAGTAATGCCAGGCTGGATGAAGTACAAGCTGGAATCAAGATTGCAGGGAGAAACATCAATAACCTCAGATATGCAAATGATACCACCCTTATGGCAGAAAGCAAAGAACTAAAGAGCCTCTTGATGAAAGTGAAAGAGGAGAGTGAAAATTTGGCTTACAGATCAAGATGCAGAAAACGAAGATCATGGCATCCGGTCCCATCACTTCATGGCAAATAGATGGGGAAACAATGGAAACAGTGACAGACTTTATTTTGGGGGCTCCAAAATCACTGCAGATGGTGACTGCAGTCATGAAATTAAAAGACCCTTGCTCCTTGGAAAAAAATCTATAACCAACCCCAATGGCATATTAAAGGCAGAGACATGACTTTGCCAACAAAAGTCCGTCTAGTCAAAGCTATGGTTTTTCCAGTAGTCATGTGTGGATGTGAGAGTGGGACTATAAAGAATGGTGAGTGCCGAAGAATTGATGCTTTTGAACTGTGGTGTTGGAGAAAACTCTTGAGAGTCCCTTGGACTTCAAGGAGATCCAACAAGTCAATCCTAAAGGAAATCAGTCCTGACTATTCATTGGAAGGACTGATGCTGAAGCTCAAACTCCAATACTTTGGCCACCTGATGTGAAGAGCTGACTCCTTGGAAAAGATCCTGATGCTGAGAAAGACTGAAGGCAGAGGAGAAGGGGATGATGCAGAAGGGCATGACAGAGGATGAGATGGTTGGATGGTATCACCGACTAGATAGATATGAATTTGAACAAGCTCTGAGAGTTGGTGATGGACAGGGAAGCCTGACATGCTGCAGTCCACGGGGTCACAAAGAGTTGGACACGACTGAGCGGCTGAACTGACTGCTGCTGCTAAGTCGCCTTCCGTCGTGTCCG
This sequence comes from Nanger dama, assembly GCA_917880005.1. Classification (NCBI taxonomy): domain Eukaryota; kingdom Metazoa; phylum Chordata; class Mammalia; order Artiodactyla; family Bovidae; genus Nanger; species Nanger dama. Next base: position 102,176,662 of record CAKJTW010000001.1, read on the forward strand.
ACTCTGTGCGACCCCACAGACGGCAGCCCACCAGACTCCCCCATCCCTGGGATTCTCCAGGCAAGAACACTGGAGTGGGTTGCCATTTCCTTCTCCAACTGAACTCATTGAACTGACTGATAACTGATTGTTAATGTGTTATTAATGTAGGAGTTCCCTAGTGGCTTGAAGGTAAAGAATCCACCTATAATGAGACATGGGTTCTGTCCCTGGGTTGGGAAGATCCCCTTGAGGAGAACATGGCAACCCACTTCAGTATTCTTGCCTGGAGAGCCCTCATGGACAGAGGAGCCTGGCAGGCAACAGTCCATGGTTTGCGGAGAGTTGGACATGACTGACCAACTAAGCACATTCTTTCCGCAATTATATTTTAAAGTAATAACCCAGTATTGATTTGAACTCTTGATAATATTCACAGTATGATAAAAGCAACACATTGCCAACTCCGAAAAACTTTACAATTGTTTTGTTAAATGTACTAAAGTTAACCAAGCACTGAGATGCGTGTTTTCTACCACAAGTCACTTTTCCTGTCTTTTAAGTAGTGCATCATCGTTTTGCTAGCAGGCTTCCCTGGTGGCTCCCATGGTAAAGAGTCTGCCTGTCATGCAGGAGACCTGGGTTGGGACGATCCCTTGGAGAAGGGAATGGCACCCCACTCCAGTATTCTTGCCTGGAGATTTCCATGGACAGTGGAGCCTGGTGGGCTATAGTCCATGGGGTCGCAAAGAGTTGGACACAACTGAGCCACTAACACTTTCACTTTCCTAGTTTTGATAGTACTTGGAATTTATTTTAATCATGTATTGTAAGACACACAGACTTGGAAATGTGTTTATGAGGCAAGAACCATCACAGATTCTTAGAAACAGGAGGCATAGCACACCCTGCAGCTTTGGGCGAGGGGCACGGGGAGAAGCTCCACAGCTGCTCAGGAGGCAGAAGGTATGGGAGAAATCATGGGCAGGAGCCTTTACTGTGGTTTCCATGCGCAGGTACAACTGAGGCAGTGTAAGCAGGGTTAGCATTGGCTAGTGTGAATAATTTCAGCAGTCTCTGGGGGCACAGGGATTTGTTGTCTGGTACTTAGCCTTTGGAGTGATCGAGACAAGGGAATACTGCCCTGGAGTGTAAGAGCCCAATAAAGGAGGTGGTTGGGGATATGGACTCTGGATTGTTTGGTTTACATTTGAAAAGCACGTGCAAGGGAGAGTTGTTTATTGTCCCTAAAAATTGGCTGACACTGGGAGGGTGTCAGCCCTCCAGTTCTTTCAAGCTAGTGAGTATGTAATCCAGGAACTACCTAATATATAGCTCTGATCTACTAACGATCAACCAGAAAATCCTAAACTATTATAAATAAAATAGGCCCATAACACCGAAACACTGCCTAGGGAACCGTGTATAAGGCAGGAACTGAATGAGCCTTGTAGTACAGGGCCTGACTCTGATATTCCCAATATTCATGCTGATGAAGCTCTGTGCTACTGATATAAAAATCTGTCTTTAGTAGTTTCAGGGGGTTAGATCGGGGCAGCTGAAGAAGATTAAATGAGAATGGCAAGGGCAGAGGACGAGCCTTTAAAATTTGTTTTCAAGATGAGCCGTCAAACTGAAATAAAATATAAGATATGAAGACAGAAAAAAAAACAAGAAACAGTCAGGAGATGAATTCATTCCAGATAAAAATGAAAAATGTTGAGCAGTCTTAAAATGACTTTAAGTCTTTTAAAAATCCTATCTTCATCTACTGAAATTGCCATAATGTAATGGCATAGACTGGATGCCTTAAAAAACATTTTTTTTCCTACAGTTTTGAAGGCTGTTAAGTCCAAGATCAAGGTGCTGGTGGGGTCTGCTAATGGCAAGAACTCTCCTTCTGGCTTCTGGCTGCCTTTTCACTCTGTTGTCACAGGTCAGAGAGAGCTGATGGCTCTTCCACTTTTGTAGGGACATCAGTTCCAGTGTATCAGATTGCTACCCTTCTGACTTCTTTTAACCCTAATCACCTTGAAAACTCTATTACCAATACAGTCACATGGGTGGTTAGGGTTTCAACATACAAATTTGGGGAGGTGACACAATTCAGTTCAAAGCAATATGCCTCTGCTAAGCTGCTGCTAAGTAGCTTCAGTTGTGTCCGACTCTGTGCAACCCCATAGACCGCAGCCCACCAGGCTCCCCCATCACTGGGATTCTCCAGGCAAGCACACTGGAGTGGGTTGCCATTTCCTTCTCCAATGCATGAAAGTGAAAAGTCAAAGTAAAGTTGCTCTGTCGTGTCCGACTCTCAGCGACCCCATGGACTGCAGCCCACCAGGCTCCTCCGTCCATGGGATTTTCTAGGCAAGAGTGCTAGAGTAGGGTGCCATTGCCTTTGTCTAGCTGCCCCAAATTCATGTTTTTATCATGTGCAAAATACATTTGTTCTCTCCACATAGCCCCAAAGTCTTAATTCATTCTAGCATCCACTCTAAAGTCCAAAGTCTAATCGAAATACCATCGAAATCAGATATGGATGAGATTCAAGGTACATTTCATCTTGAAACAAAAATTCTTCTCTAGCTGTGAACCTGCGATATCAGACAATTATGTGCTTCTGAAGCACAGTGGTGGTTCAGGCATAGACATTCCCACTCCAAAAGAAAGAAATAGGAAAGAAGGATAGGGTGACAGGTCCCAAGCAAATCCAAAACCTAGCAAGGCAAATTCCTTTAGATTGAAAAAAACAATTTCTTGGAGTATAGTTGCTGAACAGTGTTGTGTTAGTCTCTACTGTACAGCAAAGTAAATCAGTTATATGGATACAGATATCCACTCTTTGATTTCTGTCCCATTTAGGTCCTCACAGAGCACTGAGCAGAGTTCCCTAGCTATACAGTAGGTTCTCATTAGTTATCTATTTTATACATAGTAATGTATATATTTCAATCCCAATCTACCAATCCACCCAGCCCTCCTCTTCACCCCTTTGTGTTCATACGTACGTTCTGTATATTTGGGTTTCTATTTCTTTCTTTGCAAATAGATGAAAGTGAAAGGCACTCAGTCGTGTCTGAATCTTTGTTCGATCCCAGGGTTCGATCCCTGGGTCTGGAAGAGCCACTGGAGGACGGCATGGCAATCCCCTCCAGTAGTCTTGCCTGGAGAATCCCATGGACAGAGGAGCCTGGTGGGCTATAGTCCATAGGGTTGCAAAGAGTCAAAGACAACTAAAGCCACTTAACGTGCATGCATACATGCATACATACATACATCTATGTCCATGCTTTATCCATTCCTCTGTTGATGGTTGGTTAGGATGCTTCCATATCCTGGCTATTGTAAATAGTGCTGCAATGAACACTGAGGGGCACGTATCTTTTGGAATTATGGTTTTCTCCAGGTGTGTGCCAAGAATGGGATTTCTGGGTCATATGATAGTTCTATTTTTAATTTTTTAAGGAACCTCTATACTGTTCTCCACAGCTGATACAGTGGCTGTATCAATTTATATTCCCACCAACATACCCTCTCCAGCATTTATTGTTGATCAGTTTTCTTGGGAATAACCCTCTTTGGCTCCACGCCCCACCTTCTGGGCCCACTGGGGCGGCAGTCCTGCGGCTTTGCAGGTGGAGGTTTCACCCCCAAGGCTTCAGTTGGAGGCCTTATGACCTGGTGAGACCGAGGTGACGGCCCTTGCTTTGAAGCTTAAGAAGGAATCTGGTGGTCTCTGAATGGCCTTTGGAGTCTTTGTTTCTTAAAGAATAGTGTACATTTGCAGCCAAATAGCTCTATGCTTCCCTCTTACAGACTCTAAGCAGTTTAACAGCCTTCTTTCATTTCATCCTGTTTCAGTATCCCTAATTGGCAGTGTTTCTGCTAATAAAATCCTATATCTATTCCTGGTTTTTGCTGAGGTGGTGGATAATTTTGTGGTTCTAATCCCTACTACTCTTATTTTCAAAGGTTGCATAGCCATCCCCTCTGTTTTTCTTTAGAAAACCTTACTCTTTTTTTTTTTGTAAAATGTATAGACGGAAAATTTTCTAAGTATTCGAGTGCTGCTTCCTTTTTGTGCAACAATTCCTTCTTCATTTCCGCTCCCTCTTCTTGCATTTTATTATAAGCAGTCAGGAGGAACCACACTGGTCCTTTAACACTTCGCCGAGCAACCTGTACAGCTAAAAACCCATTTTTTTGGTTATTCCATTTTATTTTATTATAAAAATCAATTTTTAAAGTATAGTTGCTATATGTTGTCAGTGTCTGATATAGTAGTTCACAATTTGTAAAGGTTATATTCCATTTATAGTTATCATAAAATATTTGCTGTGATTTCCTTGATGTACAATATATCCTTGTAGCTGATTTTATTCTTAATAGCTTGCACCTCATTCCCTATTCTTCGCATGCCCTCCCCTCTTCCCTCTCCCAGTTTGTAACCACTCTTTGTTCTCTATATCTGTAAGTCTGCTTCTCTTTTCTTTTGACTAGATTCCACATATAAGTGATATCATACAGTATTTTTCTTTGTCTTACTTATTTCACTTAGCATAATGCTCTGCCCCAGGTCCATCCATACTGCTAGAAATGGAAAAAATTTATTCTTATTTATGGCTGAGTGGTATTCCATTGTATATATGTGCATCCCATTCATCTGTCAGTGGACCCTTAGGTTGCTTCTGTGTCTTGAAAGTGGAATAATACTGCTGTGAACATTGGGGTGCATGTATATTTTCAAGGGAATTTTTGTATTTTCCAGATATATACCCAGGAGTGAGACTGCTGAGTCATATGGTAGTTCTCTTTTAGTTTTCCTTAGAAACCTCCAAAGTGTTTTCCACAGTATGAGTGGATGCACTACGTGAGAAGTTAAAAGCTTTTAACAAAGAGCCAAACAACCAAATAGAGGTGAAGAGCACAATAGCTGAAATAAAAAATACACTCGAAGGAATCAACAGTAGATTGAATGATACAGGGCAACAGATCAGTGAGCCAGAAGACAGAGTAGTGCACATCACTGCCGCTGAACTAAATACTCATTTTTGTTGCTTGCAAGTTCTTTTTTTTGTTGTTTTTTTTTCCACAGAACTAGAACACCAGTTGAACCAAGTTCTTTGCCTTTTACCACGTAGTTATCTTTTCTTAGTTTCTAGTAACATGTTCTTCATTTCCATCTGAGGTTTCACCAGGATGACCTTGAATGTCCATATTCCTACTAACAGTCTGTTCATAATTATTTGTTTATTCTCTAAGAAGATAGACTACCTCTCAAGCTCTTCTCTTTTCTTTCTGAATCCTTACTAGAATCACCTCTAACTTCTATAGTTCTACCAATATTGTCCTCACAGTAACTCAGGCTTTTATTTGCATGTATCTCAAAAGCTCCTCCAAGCCTCTGCTCACTACCCAGTTTACCCTTCCACATTTTTAGGTATTGTTACAGCAGCAGCCTACTTCTTGGCACCAGAATCGGAAAGGAATGCTCTGTATAAAATATATGTATATATAATCATTTGATAGGAAAAGATCCAGTTGGTAACCCTAGAAAATATATCAGCATTTGAAAACTCATAAAATTTCAAACATAAACTCTGGAATGGGACAAAGTTAAAGACCTAACAAACTGGGAGAGAGAACTAAGAGTTGTACCCAAGATGCAGCATAAAGAAAAACATTGAAACAATTTTGAGATATGATGTTCAGTAGAGGAATGTTTCCGCAGCATATTCAGCGGGATAATGTCTGAGAAGTTTTCATATGTATCAATAGGAAAAACACTCATCTATAGTGTACTAATCCAAGAAAAGTTAGAAGGAGGACAAATGAAGCCATTAGAAACTGCTGATGAAACTAAACTATGGAATAAAATGGTGTAACTCAGAATACACTGTAGTGACAACAAATGTAAATAGATTACATGACTGGTTAAATTTAGAATAAAATTACTAGCTTAGATACTTAAAAAATCAGTTATATGGTGTTTATAGGAGACAGTGACACAAAAACACGCACACCACCAGATCGGTGCACACCCACCCTAACACAGAAAATTTAAAAAGAGAAAAAGCAAAAGAGATATTCCAAGCATATATGGACCAAAAGAAGAGCTGAAATAAAAATATTATTCAAGGTAGAATATAAAGCAGATGCATTCACATTAATAAAGAATATTGATGAAAAGAGTATAAAACTATAACTTTGTATGCTTACTATAGACGTAGGCTGTAACCCCCCCTCCAAAAAAAAAAAAACTATTAAAAACTCAGAATTACGAAATAAAATTGACAAACTTATTATCATAACGGGAGAGTTTAACACCTCTCTTAAAAACTACTAATTTGGAGAATATACGGAGAGGATTTGAGTAACACATATGCTGCTGCTAAGTCGCTTCAGTCGTGTCCGACTGTGCGACGCCACAGACGGCAGCCCACCAGGCTCCTCTCTCCCTGGGATTCTCCAGGCAAGAACACTGGAGTGGGTTGCCGTTTCCTGCTCCAATGCACGAAAGTGAAAGTGAAGTCGCTCAGTTGTGTCTGACTCTTCGCGATCTCATGGACTGTAGCCTACCAGGCCCCTCCATCCATGGGATTTTTCAGGCAAGAGTACAGAAGTGGGTTGCCATGTCCTTCTCCAGAGTAACATATATAGCATGATTTTCAATATATATGCATCTTTGTACCGAAAAGAGAACCCAACAGAGAATACACACTCTTCTAAAGCATGCATGCAACATTTAAAAGTTTAAAATTTACTATATACTTGCAGTCACAAAGAATCACAATCATTCACGTATTATCTAGTCACTACTCTATTAAAATTAGAAATTAGCTGTTACAAATAGTAATGAAAATCCTTCAGTATGGGAACCTGAAAAATAAGAAAAGCATAAACAATGTATGGATTAAAGAATAATTCACAAAATTATAACATGTATTAACTGAATGATTAAAAAACTAAAATACTAAAAAAAACTATATAGCTAATGCAGTGGAATAAAAATTGAATATATACATTACATTCATATTCTAGTCAATATACCATAAGTATAATCACCGTAAAGAGAATTAGTTTCCTCTTAAAGCCTTTGAATAGCTTTCTTTCTGGAATAAATCAATATTTTCATCCTTAGTATATTTGCTTTGCTTTTGAAAATATTTAACCTTAATTACATCACGAAGTGAAAGTTGTCTGACAATTACACAGATCTTACTAGCTATAGTAAAGGCTAATATGAGAAAATCGAATTGCCTTTTATTCATTCTACATTAGACAAGTGGGTCCTTTTAGTTTATCAGTTCCGAGAATCTTTTCTAAAAATTAATACCTTGATTTCTTGGTGAGTCTCCTAGGGGAGAGCTAACCTTTATTCACCATTTCCACATGGCAAGAATCTCCTCTGTGAGTTACAGTGGACAGACTGCTTTCAGCTTTTCTTTATCTCCTGTTATTTCTCTTTTTCAGATCTGAGAGACTTTTGTTTCTCTTTCTTGGCCTAAAAACTCACAGATACACTGCCCAGCCATGTTTTTACCCCTTTTTGTTATGGAACTGTTTCTACTGAAAAGAAAATTTATACAAGCATGCAATTATGCCCAAATATATCACACTAATATCCCATTTTTGCTAGATGAATAAAAAGAGCGACTACAAGAATTTGTGAACAGTGAAGATTCCAAAGTCATATCTAAAACTTATGTCTTACTGCTACTCACTGAAATTCCATTTGTGTTGTTTTCTACCTCTTCAGTTTTAAAATCTGCAGTCATTACCAGTCAATGTAAAATTTCTGTACTCTTAGAAAAATTCACCAATTCATTTATACTTTTTTTTAGTAGACATTTACCTAGGCATTAAAAGTAATATAAAACTAACACAAGGAATAATCATTTACCACAGGAATCTAGATTGTTGAGCTATGTATAAAAATGGCATTGTAATTCCTGATGGTGCATAGCAGTGTAAGAGCCAATATCTAATGGGGTCAAACGTTTATGCATTATAAAAGAGTAATTGGAGCTGGAATGGTCACAGATGTCTTTTGTGAAATTTCTGAGCGAGTAGAACCCAAGTAGCTATCTAGTTTGTGTATATTTAGAGACAAAGAGGAATTGATAATTATACTTAGAGATATGTGTGTATCTTGTTCAGGAAATAGTGAAGTGTCTGACCTAGCTAAAGAAAAGGATCTACACTGAGAAACAGTGAAGAAAACAAGGATTACTGGAGCAGGTTGCATTGTAGAGGATCTTCTGTGACCTAAGAAGATAAATTAAGAGCAGTTTTTATTTACCTATGTTCCTAGGATCGTTCATTAATAGAGTTCCTCCAAAACGACCTCTCAAGTCAGATGTGGAAAATACTGAGTTTCTTTACTGTGAATCTTCTCTAAGACATGAATATGTTACTGGGCATTTTGATTTCCAGGAGGAAAATATAGCATTTCCCAAACCTTTTTGACCCTGGAGCCCTTGCTAGGAAACAGTGCATGGATCAAGCATTCTATATATATTGGTATCAATCTCAGTCTACAAACTGTAATATATTGATAGGTACTGTTGTATAGTTTTAAATGGTACATTTTCTTTCTAGTGTAATTCTTTGTTCCCAGATTGGCAGAAATGCAAGGTCTTTCCATTTTCTCCATGAATGTATCCATGTTCTGGAGTCTTCCGATGCTAAGCAGTTAGGTGATTGTGGAATGAGGCATGACATTTATCCACTGTGTCATCTGTGTGCACTGGACATCTGCTGAGATGTCCTACTTGCTCTCTTGTCTCAGGTGATTGGCCTGTACCACTCTTACTCAGACGTGTGTTACTCAATGCAGTGGTTCTCATTGTTCCTTCCCTATGGTAATTCTCATGTTGATGGGAATAACTTCACTGATCTGTTCCATCTAGAGGTACAAGAAATTCTGTATGAATGTACAATGCCCCATCTTTCTTAGCCATGTTATTTAATTGTTCTCTGGGGGGCTTCCTAACTCCCCTTGGTTTCTAGTTATGAAATGTGGCATGTGTTCCATACACCTAATGATTTGAGGCTTTGCTCATGAGGTTTCTCCCGAGATCTTTACCCTCTGCCATGCGTTGTTTTTGTTTCCTAGGAAACTAAGTTTTCAAAACTCAACAAGCCACACAATGCTCTTTTTCTCTTATACTTTTGTAATTTCTTCTCCTCTGAGGAAATGATCTAGCTGTCCCTTAGTTTTTCTAATGGTTAGTTTCAAACCAGTTTTTCACTCTCCTCTTTCACCCTTTTCAAGAGACTCTTTAGTTTGTCTTCACTTTCTGCCATTAGAGTGGTATCATCTGTATATCTGAGGTTGTTGATAATTCTCCCAGAAATCTTGATTCCAGCTTGATTCATCCAGCACAGCACTTCGCATGATATACTCTGCATATCAATTAAATAAGCAGAGTGATGATATACAGCCTTTCTAAATTATGAACCAGTTGTCTGTTCCATGTGCGATTCTAACTGTTGCTTCTTGACCGGCATACAGGTTTCCCAGGAGGCAAGTAAGGTGGTCTGGTACTCCCATCTCTCCAATCATCTTTCACAGTTTGTTGTGATCCACATGGTCAAAGGACTTCCCTGATAGCTCAGCAGGTAAAGATACCACCTCCAGCACAGGAGTCTCAAGAAACATGGATTTGATCCCTGGATCAGGAAGATTCCCCTGGAGGAGGAAATGGCAACCCACTCCAGTCTTCTTGCCTGGAAAGTCCCATGAACAGAAGAGCTGGTGGACTATAGTCCATAGGGTTGCAAAGAGTCAGACATGCCTGAAACAACTGAGTACCATGCATAAATACAGTCAAAGGCTTTAGCATAGTCAGTGAAGCAGACAGAGATGTTCTTCTGGAACTCCCTTACTTTCCTCAGTAACTTATGAATAACTCCTTGTCTCTGTAGTCTTCTGTGGAGCCCTTTTCTACGCTGACTCTTGAAAAGCCTCTCTTGCTGTTGGGAACTCTTCTTCCATCATATGAAGTAGACCAGTTTTCTTGCTGAAGACATGGGGATCAACCCAGAGCCAACTTCAAACAGCAGACATGTAGCTTACTCCAGGTTGAGCTGCCAACTGATTACAGGTTCATAAGTGATCTTAGCTGAGACCCAAACTGCCAGTTGAGCCTCTACCAAAGTGTTAAAATGAATCACAAGCAAATGAAATGGTTTTCTAAACTTTTTATTCCATCAATATAAAAATGTACAATACAGTACAAAAAATAATATCATATGGTAGGAATGAAAGAACAGATACTTTGGGGGAATATTTTCTCAAATATGGATATACAGGGTCAAGAAAAGCTGAAATGGTCTAAGCTAGGACCTTGAAAGGTCTTTGTTTTCATTGAATGATCCAAGGTGGTTTTCTTGGTTTCAGTGCCTCATGTTCATTCTTGTGCCAGGAAATTCATTTATTTCTGGATAAGATCTGAGCATTTAATTCAAACTTAACAAAATCATGCAACTATTTTGTAAAAAAGGGTTATTCAGTGAGATATTATAGGAAGGGTAAAGTGTGATTATGGGGACTGTAATCTTCAGGGACTTAGAATACTGTAGACAGGCCAGTGGATGGACCCATCCTTGATGAGGTCATAGCATCATGTTGCAGTTGGACCCTTTTGTAAAAACTTGTCACTCTCACTGGCTTGGATTCAAGAGATTTTTCTGTTGTCACTGATGAAATGAAAGCAAAGAGTTGTCTTAGTTTGAAATGTTCTCACATATTAGACTCATCTAAATGCCTAATTCAATGGATTGTCCTAAAGATTTCCTCCAAGCAATGAGATAATTGTCATAAAACCAAGATATATTAAAAATATAAAGGACTCATGATGCATGTCCTCAGGTTCTGAATCTAAATGCTGCCTTGTGAAAATGGACTGCTACTAATCACAGTAAGGCTCAGGGAGCAGTAACTCTAATCTCATGAAAACTTCTAATGGCCCTATTAACTGCTTCTTGACAGATTTATTTTACATCAATTACCTTATTTAATCTTTATAGCAATCCTAAGATTTAGATATTTCTTATTCACATCTTAGAGATGAAGAAACTGAAACTGAGCTAAAATAATTGGCCAAAGTTAACACAACTAGTAAATGGTGGTACAAGAGTTTATAGTCTAGAAAGTTTTTCTGATATTAGTCCTTTTTTTCTCAGTGATGCTGGTTCTTTTCAACCTATTTCAAAGGCACTAGAAACCTGCAGTGCCTCAGGGACCACTGATCAGAAAAAGGAAGGAGAGGGGAATAAACCAGGCAGTGCTCTGGGCCCCTATCCCTAGGTTCAGCCAGAGCACATCTTTACATATGAGTTGCATTTAAACTTTTATTTTAAATATTACCAAATGCAATAATATACTGGGATGTTCATTTTGAACTGTGGTATTGGAGAAGACTCTTGAGAGTATTTTGGACTGCAAGGAGATCCAACCAGTCCATCCTAAAGGAAATCAGTCCTGAATATTCATTGGAAGGACTGATGCTGAAGCGGAAACTCCAATGTTTGGTCACCTGATGTGAAGAACTGACTCTTTGGAAAAGACCCTGATGTTGGGAAATATAGATGGCAGGAGGAGAAGAGGATGAGAGAGGATGAGATGGTTGGATGGCATCACCGATTCGATGGACATGAATTTGAGTAAGCTCCGGGAGTTGGTGATGCACAGGGGAGGCCTGGCACGCTGCAGTCCTCGACCCCAAGGAGTTGGGGTCACTGTAGTCCTTGAGGTAACAAAGAGTTGGAAACGACTGAGCAACTGAACTGAACTGAACCGTGCTGTCTCTTAAAGCTGTACTAGTTGCTCCTTGAAATCAGAACATCCTTATCCTTTCTTTGATCTCACAAGTGGGAAACTTCCCAGGTCTTGGAGCAGATGGAAATTACTGCCCTTAGAATGTGTTTTGGGCTCTAGGATCTCCCATTGAGCCCAGGAAGCCTTGCTGTCTTTCGCATCAAAGCCAGTTACATTATGCACCCACCTGCCACCTTTCCACTGTTATCAGTGACATCACTGTGATCACAACTCACTGAGTTGTCTCCAAAGAGAGAAGTGATTTCTTCACCAAATATCTGCAGAGATTTTTCAACAAGAAATTCTATGAAAGAAATCTGGAACACAGAGGGGCAAAAAAAGTGGCGTATTAATGTACATATGGCGTACTAGTAAATCACATTTCATACGTGAATCTGGCTCTAACAAAAAGTGCAAGAGAGGTCTGAGAAACATTCAGAATTGATTAAATATATGTATATATGTGTGTATATATATAATATACACATACATCACTTGTATTCTAAGAAATAACTGATACTTTCAAGAGTACTTTGGGCACAAATTTTAAAATTCTTTTAGTCAGTCGGCTAAAGTTATAATATGTGGGCTGGTTTAATAGCTAAAATTTTGTAATGTTGGTTATATGCTTAAAACTCGGATGATTTGTAAGTAGCCCACATAAGATGTTTGGGACAAAAATGTATATTCTCTTATTAAGTTTTATTTAGTTTTATTACATTTTTTCTAGTTTTAGTGATACAGAACTTCTATACAGCATCTTATTAAAACTTACAAAGTATCAAATACAACACAAATTTTGCAAGTCACTTCAGTGAGGAAATCTCTGAAACATGGGTAGCAGAGGTTTCTGTGTGGGGTGGGGTCGGGGGGGGATGGTGAAGGAAGAAAGCATCTAAAGAGAACAAAGGTCTGTCTGTCTGTCTACATTGCCTTGCCTCACACTTGCTGTCTAGGGGAGCTTGGAGAAGAGCTGTGATCTTACTAGGCAAGTTATGGCTCTGTTAGGATGTTCTGAAATATTTTACTAGCTTCCTCATCCTCTAGCGGAGACACAGTAGAAGCCAAGTATTTTCCTGAATGAGCCACAACTGGCAGAGTGCGGCCAGTGTGTGTGGAGCCTCGGGTGCTCGCATGGCCCAGGCCGCCTAAGATGTGCCGACAGTGACCAGATGGACTGGGTGTTGTCATCGTTGTGTAATGATGAAATCACGGTTTGGAGGACTGTACACCCTCAGTGATGAGGCTGAGAGTTGAACCCTGGCTCTCTGGTTCCAAAGCCTGGTTCTTTTCTATCACGTCATCCTACTCTTATCTCTCTGTTGTGTAATCTCTTGGATGGCAAAGGAGAAGTGACTCAGCTGTTCTCGGTTATAATACACCTTCCCATGCCCAACCAGAGTAGGACTCTGCCGCTCCAAGGCAGTGTAATTAAAATGTGCACTTGAAAGAACGGGTTCACCAGCGTTAATACCACAGACTTCAGGTTCAAAATGGGGACCCTGCCCCACAAAGCATAAAAATGAGAGATCTTGTTACCTTTTTGGTGAGGTTTTCAAATGCTGAGCTGCCAGAATCAGGCAGACAAAGAATGCTTGGGGTTAGACACACTGATAAATTATAAGCTGTCATCTGATTGGATGAGGAATGTTGCTCAACGCTATGTAATACTCCGAAGAGGTATCTCAAAAAAACTACATTGGCTCTCGGCAGCTGATCTAGAAGCCTAATGACAGAAAAAGCACTTATGAATAAAGCGAGTCATTTTGCTTAGTAAGTGGAAATACAGAGAACAAAGTACTTCTTTTTATACCGTGTACACAGTCCATTCTCACAGTTCCAGACATGAATGCATACACAAATGTTGCACTGATTTTAATTCCTGTACCAGATAAGCCCTACTCTGCTTAGTTATGTGTTTGTATTTCAGATCATACCCCTGGCGGATTGGTTCTTTATCATCTCTTTTTAGACCAGTGGATTTCATCTCCAACAGTTTCATGTATTCAGAAGGTGTAAAATGGTCAAGCTTTCCATGTCAATAAGATTAGGAGAGAAACACAGTATCACCGATAAGGCATGCATCTCTATTCAGACTGGCTTGCAGGGGTATGATCAAGTGAAACCACTTGATACTGGTCATTATTTCAGAGGACACAGCTGTAAACTATCAGCTAATATTTTCCTAAGAGCATGCTGGTTGTATTTTCTCAGAGTTGAGTAAGTATTGCATCATTACCTCTGGGCCTCAGTGATTTTCTCCTCCTCATTCTCTTGATCCATAACATCAAGCCATTTATCACAGAGACCGGCTGAAAATATGCTTCCTTGGATGTTTCGAAGAAAGTCCTTATGTAGATCAAAAAAATATATATTATTCTTATGATAAATTCAATGGAGAAATTGCAAAGAAACTATTTACTTGAAAAATTCAACTCAGTCCGCAATTTCTTCACAGCCACGCAGGCTGATTCACACAGAGCTTGGCTGTGATTCTCCACAGCCTTGCACACTCAGAAGTACTGGTTGGATTTTCCCCAGCTAAAATTAGAAGCCTAAAAGTAGAGTCTGGGCTGTAGTGAGAATGAGGCTGAAGCTCCTTCTATCCCCTGGAACTGACTCTTTGTGTACATGTCAACACATTGGTACAAACTGGCAGGGTCTGGTGATAACTCACCCTAAATCCTATTCGTTTCTTGGAAAAAAAAAAAAAAAGCACATACCCATTTTGTTTGTTTACTTCAGACAGAGTGCCTGCTCTGAATTCAACAAAGAGAAGTTCTGAAATAAAACAAACAGAACTACACCCCTACATGCTCTTATACACATATTAAGAGAAAACCTGAGGTATGTGTACTCTTTGGGAAAACGCTAGTATCGAAATAGCTTTGATCTTGTTCTTAAAAAAAAAAAACAACCCAAACACACATAAAAGTTCAGTTCCACAGTCTTTTAAGCAGCAGGTGTTAGAAATAAAACAAAAGCCCCGATGGGTAAACTACATGTTACCCTTACAACTCTTTGAATGGAATATATCCTCCCCAGAGAGGAAACTGAAAATTTAGAGACATTGCAACTTCCCACCTGTGGCATAGACTATGCAAATGTAAGCTTCCTCAGTGGAGGCCTGGAAAGTTTATCCTGATGACCAAGTCTTAATATGATCAAATGGCGCCTATAAAATAGATGAAGTTGTAAACTGTTGTGCACGACTGAGGGGATATGATGGCATTGCCTTGCCAGTTTCACAGGCACAACTTGCTTCCACTGGTCTTCATATACAGCCTGACTTCTCTGAACAGTATCTTCTTCAGGCAGAGTTTCTACGGCAACGATCATGATTCTAATCCTGTCAGTGTTCACTTGTTTCAGTGCTTATTGACTGCTGTTTGTGTCTGGCTCTCTTTTGAGTACTGAGGATAGAGAGAGTATGAAGATAACGTACAAAGTCTCCGTCCTCTCATACTTTCTCTTGTGATTGGTATACAGTACCCAATCATGGTCACGAGGTGTTCACTATGCTTCTTATGGAGTGTCTGCAGTATATTTGGAAGGAGGAAGCACTCCATTTCAGTTCAGCCGTTCAGTCCTGTCCTACTCTTTGCGACCCCATGACGGCACACCAGGCTTTCCTGTCCATCACCAACACCTGGGTCTTGTTCAGAGTCATGTCCATCGAGTTGGTGATGCCATTGAACCATCTCATCTGGCTTTGGCTTCTGGGAGTCTGGGGGGTGTGCAGCAGGTCCTTTGCCTTGCGTGCCAAACTACATGCACTGGAGTGTGTCTCTTCTCTCTCCTGGACCCTGTGCTGTAGAATCGATTGGTGAGCCTGAGTATGGTTAAGCCAGGACATGACTCATACGGAATATGCCATGGGTATTTGCCATCGGCCCTCTGTTTATAGACAGTTTAATGGAAACCTCAATGTGGTTCTGACGATGTATTCATTTCTGATTTAGACCAACTCTATGGTTGCTTTGACATATGGTATTATCAAGGCCCAAGTTGCAAAGTTTGACTCCCGGCAAGATCAATCAACTTTAGGAAGAGAAAACTTTGGGACTGTCTAAGACCTGTACGCTTATAGCATGGAAACAGGCAAGAGCCTGCTTACACTTGCTCACAACTCAAATCACTTCCAAGTGTGCACGTTATAGAGGGTAGCACTCTACCTGCTATTTGCATACCTAGTGTGTGTTATGATGGTGCAAGTGTAGTAGGGGTCAACTCTAAGTCATATCTGCACTGTTGCTATTATCATCCAATCGAACATTAATAGGGGACAAGGAAACACCATGTGTTATTTAGTTTCTAAGATAATTTTAATAACCTGTCAATAGCTATTACCACATCGATATATTTTTGTTCATAGCTGCTAGCAAGTCCCAAGATGGACTGATTAATTTTCTTTCTCTTCTGTTATCGCCCTGGTAGAAATTGAACTACACGCTTGTGATTTAGCTGTATCATTTCAAACTCAGTCTATTGTTTGTATAAATCTATCGGATATTTCTGAATTCCAAACTGATTTTGACTGTTGGACTCACTTTAAAAATAAGATTTCTAAGATGAGGCATGTAGTAAAACTGGTTACCATGTAACTATAACCTTGGGTGGTGGGTTAAACTTACAGATATTTTCAGAGGTGTTTAAAGATAGTAAGGGAGAAAAAAGGAGGAGAAAGGAGGAACAAATGGTGGAGTCATCCCTACACTAATTTTAAAGAAAAAGGCATTGAGAGACAGGGGAAGGAAGGATGATGAAGTGATCAGAGATTTTGGTGGCCTCACGAAGCATTTTATGATTCATTGTAAGACAAATGGGCTTCCCAGGTGGGGCTAGTGGTAAAGAACCTGCCTGCCAACGCAGGAGATGCCAGAGATGCAGGTTCGCTCCCTGGCAGGAAGATCCCCGGAGACGGGCATGGCAACCCACTCTAGCATTCTTGCCTGGAGGATTCCATGGACAGAGGAGTCTGCTGGGCTACAGTCAGTGGGATCCCAGAGAGTTGGATGCGACTAGGCGACTAACACACACACACACACACACACACACACACACACACACACACACACGAGTTTACCATAGTGTGTAAACATCTGTCTGGCATCCATGCTAAGTTGCTACAGTCGTGTCCATTTCTGGGCCCCTCATAGACTATAACCTGCCAGACTCCTCCACCATACGACTGGAGTTTTTGCCAGTCCCTGTTCCAGGGGATCCTTCCAACCCAGGGATCGAACCCAGGTTTCCTGCATTGCAGGCAGATTCTTTCCTGTGAGCCACCTGGGAAGTTACTTCTCTTAACTGTTTCCAAAAGCTTAATCTGAATTTTATTTTGGAAATGTGGCCTTCATCAGGAAGGTGATGAGGAAGTCATCCAAAGCAGGAAGCTGGTTTTGGTAAACGCTCAATGGGTAAGTGGGTATTTTGAAATTTATTCTTCTTCTTCTGCATGGATGGTCAGGAGCCAAGATGTGCAATGAAAAAGGAAACTGTCTAGTGTATGGGGCTCATAACACTGGAGGTACCTTCCTTCTATTTGACTTTGTAAAGTGTTTTTCACTTTGCAAATCCTTCCTCTCTTATGCCTACTACCTTCCTTGGGCATTCATAGTGAAGTCATATACCTTTAGATTGACTCTGTGTGTGGAAAGAGCTCAACCTTTCCTTACCTTTAAGGTGGCCGCTACCACAAGTACGGATTCCTCATTCAAGTTAACTTTGTGCCCGGAGTTGAGTTTCTCCTTGAGGGCTCTACAGGAGTCTGTACTGGCTGATTGTCTGAAGATGAATTCTGTAAATGGCCCTTTGAGATTTATATAGGAAAGCATATCCTATAGGGAAGGAAAGAAAAGAAAACTGTGGGACATTTCCTGTCTAGAAGCCCAGAGCACAAGCTGGCTCCTGTTTTGACAGAGCTGCGGGATATGAGGGTACAGTTCTAGAACTGCACCGAAGTCACTGTGACATTTTCTCTTCAGAGTCTCTAAATATATTCTCTACCCAAGAATTTGATTCATACACTGAAACATTTTAAACACTTGTGTAGTCAGATTTGCTGTTTCAGTGAATTTACTGTATTAAATGTCTCTGCTTTGAGGCCTTTGTAGATTCACCCTCTCCTCCTTCACTGCTCCATTCTCATTGTTCTCTATTACAGATGCTCTTCCCTAAGTGTGGAAATCTTTTTGCCATATTCATCCTCCATTTGTTTATTCCCTTTCCTGGGACTGTCCACCACATTCATTCCTCTTTCCTGTATTCCCTCCCCCTAAAATCGGGCTCAATACGCCTCTCCTCCTTCTGATCACATTCCTTTCTCATCAGCCTTTCTAGTTCCTTTTCCTGTATTTTCATGTCCTCTGCTGCCTGCAGAGTTAGAGATAACAGATATTGGAGCCAGGTGTTTCAAGGATTGTGGAGTCCGTTTTGCTACTCATCCACTGTGTGACTTTGGGCATAGCACATTCATGGGTGAGGCTCTTTTGTTTTTCATTTATGAAGTGGGGGTGATGATAGTCATGGCTACCGCCTAAATTTTCTGTGAAAGTGCAAGGTCTGGGGTAGTAGCTAGCACATAAGTGGTATGATAAATTTCTCCATATATGCCATAAAATTCCCTGCATCTAGTGTAGTGCTTGGAGACATAGTGGACAGTGAACAAAGGTTAATGCTTACAGTTCAATACACTAATCTGATAGAGCAGAGTCCAAACTCCGAAGCTCTCTTTGGACACATTCTGGCAGGATCAAAGGATTCATCTTTGCCAGAGGATGCGTACTTTATGCTTAAACACTTGAGTTCCATATCAAATCCGTGTGAGACATTTTGAGTCATAGGGGGAGCAGACTCAGCTGAAGGAGACTTGAGACCAGTGTGGACTTCAAGGGAGGAGACAGGAGACAATATGAGGATGAGGTGGACTCTCAGAAAGTCTTCCACACATAGTCTGAAGGAAAGTTATAGGGCTCCATAGAGCCTGGAGTTAAAACTCCCCTCCAGGTCCTCCCTACCATTCTATGGAAAACCAAGAGCTCTCTCACCCAAAGAAAAAAATGGACACTGGGTTGATTATGCCCGGCTCCCAGCCGGTCCCAGCCTCTGGCCTATCTCCAAAATTCCTTGCCCCAGCTGTTTAAGAGATAACCACTCTGAACAACCTCGCAGAAGAACGGGTTCCCTTAAGACAGTAGCTTTCCACATCCATGCCTATAGATTCTTACTCTTCTTGGGGAAGGGCAGCAGCTCACTAATCTGACTGCTGCCCCTTCTCGCCTCATTAAAGGTGATCTGTAAAGTGCCAGGTCTCTTTCTTTTTCTCAACCTCGCCTTCTCTAACTGCCTTACCTCACCGAGTCCATGTTAAGTGGTCTGAGCTGGTGTAGATGGGTCTTTGTTGAAATCGGGGAATGGATGAGAGTAAGTTTTCATCTTGTATTTGCCTTCTGACTCTGTAGTACCTCAATCAGATCTTATTCTTTGAAATACTATTGTGAAACTTATCGGACAAAGCCAGACGTCTTCATGTGGACTAGATTTGGAAGAGAACACTCGATCTCTGAGAACTCCCCTCCTCAGGAAGGATACAGAAACCCAAAGAAGACCTACCAGAATTGGGGTGGGCAGGGTGTCATTTTCACATACATCCTCAAGAGGAACCCCAAAGAGCTCTTTTGGCTTTGTGTGTCGTAGAGGTGGGTGTTGGTTGTTCTCGCGAGTCCTGGAGCTACACCAAAAGGCCCTGGTTTTGACAGGACTCTTACTAACTGTCTTCTTGTCGGAATCTAATGGAGAAGAGAGATTTTCACTCGTAGTAGCTTAGCACTTAGCCTATTTCCACCACTTACATTCAGCAGCATGTTCATGGCAGAGGCTGAAAGAGAGAAACTGAGCCATTTGTTATATGAATTCCCCACATTCTGAAACAGGCTAATTGCATCCTTGTGGTGTTCACATGTTCCTCTTCCCCATATTCTGCAAACCAGTAGTTAAACCGAGAGGCGTGATCAGACTCAGGGTGGATACTCCCTGTGCCAGTATGCCCCAGACAGTGCTGTCTCTCCCCTTGGCCCTGTGTCATGAGGCACTTAAGCTGGAGTTACTACAGGTTTCCTAATGGTAAGCATTGTCAGTGGATTCTGGTATCAGATCTCAGTTTAAAAGCCAAAACCATTTAATATTCAAATCAAGCTGCATTTGGCTATCATTTACTTTTGTAGTAAGCTTCCTTCCTGTGTTCAATTACCTGTTTTGCTTTCTGAGTACCCAGTCATGCCCAGTTTTCTCCCATCCAAAGAATCGCCTTTCAGGAGACATCCTGCCTGACCCTGCTTTTCAGTCAGCCTCTGGACCTCACCTCTGGGAGGCCACACACCTCAGTCAGCTCCAAGGATGACTTCCTGCCCGCAGGGTCCTTGGGAAGTAGCCATTAAATGCAGACTATGTGGTAAGGTGAAAACTGGCCAATTTTTCTGTAACACGTTACTCAGCTAACTCAAAGATGAATTGTAACTACCAACAGCCCCTGTCAAAGGAATGCAGATGAAGGGCTTTTCAAAGAAAGAGTGATCAGCAATGAAAAATGGAGTTCAGAGTTTCTCCTGCCCAGCTAAGAATGTTTCCTGATATTTGCTCAATAAACCTGCTTAATATTTCCTTAAATAACCTGCTTAAATATCCAGGTAAAGAAGTCAACAGAGGAGCCAAGTTGTAGAAAAATAAACAGAAGAATGGAACCAAATATTTAAAAATGCCCATCCACTTGTCTATTCTGAGACATAGCGAGTCCATCACCATGTCCATTCAAGGGAGTGAACCACTTGTGGTGCTGGGTGAGAGCACTAGAAGGCTCCTATTCTGCCTCTTAATTGGATAAGTTACCTAAAACTCTTTGAGCTTCAGTTTGCTCAGACTTAACATAAATGATGCTACTTCCACCTCGCTGGACTACATAACATAATGCACTACTCAACACAAGACATGGCACATAGCAGCCTTAATAAAGGTCATGTCCCTCCTTCAAAGGGCCTAAGGCAGCCTGGACATCAGTCACCTCCCCCAAGCAGACTCCACCCCCATTCTCCATTTGATGTTGCAGCCTCCAGAAGGTGTACATTCCTGAAGGGATGCCACCACTTTGCCTTAGGCTCTTCCTGCCCTGACATTCTTACTGCCATCATTTTAAAAGGAGCTAAGGAAGAGAGCAAATGCATTCTTTAATTCAGGAAGAGATTCTCCTAATTAATATGTACAAATGTTAAAAAAACCCCACAAAACATGTTTATATGGGTAGAGTTGCTTTATGCACCCTGGTTTCCCTACTCTTAACCCGATTCTTTTATTTCTAAGCTAGCCACAGGTATTCATGTATTCCAAATGTATTCATTCATTGTTCAGCTTGAATAAGAATACTCTTAGGAAGAAAGCTCTATCAGTTGCTACAAAGCTGTACATCCAGCTAGTGTATAAGCATAGACGAAAAGCTAAATTGACATTCAGGCCTATACTTTTATTTTCAGGCCTAGATGGACCTTTCGTTCTGTACATTGGTTGGTGTCAGAGTTCTTGTTGTCTCCGTGACCAATAAAAATATCTAGGATAGCCATGAAAAGTATGGTGCTCAGTTGTTCAGTCGTGTCCACCTCTTGCGACTCCATGGACTATAGCCTGTCAGGCTCCTGTCCGTGGATGTCCCGGATAATAATACTGGAGTGGGTTTCCAGGGAGTGTTGAACAGGTTAACTTTATAACGGCATCTTAAAGAGTCCTGGCAAGATTAAGTTAGTGTTTCCTCATGCCTAAAGTAGGGTTGGAATGTTAAGAAGTGAAAGTTTGAAATTTTGTGGGTGTAGAATAAAAACTATAAGAATACAAATACTTTAAGTAGAAATTCTCTTCTGGCCCGAATAATTCCTAAGTTAGTAAGATATTTTATTAAGATCAAGAAATGTCCATGGGACAATATTTGAGTGGTAGCAGGATAATTGCAAGAGGAAAGATGTAAAAACAAAAAAACAGACCTATAAACATTCAGTCCAGTTCCGTTTGCAACCTGGGTCTGAAGCAGAATGGAAAGTGAGCTTGCTGTGGAGGTAGAATCAAGAGTTCAAGTCTCAGGGGCGGTCCTAAGATGGCGGAGGAGTAGGACGAAAACTTCACTTTCTCCCCACAACTTCATGGAAAGAACATTTGACCCTGAGCAAATTCCACAAAACAACTTCTGAATGCTGGCAGAGGACATCGGGCGCCCAGAAAGGCAGCCCTTTGTCTTCGAAAGGAGGTAAGAAAAAAATATAAAAGATAAAAAGAGGGACAAAAGAGGTAGGGACGGAGAGCTGTCCCGGGAAGGGAGTCTTAAAGAGGAGAAGTTTCCAAACACCAGGAAACACTCTCACTGGCAGGTCAGGGGGAGTTTTGGAATCTCAGAGGGCAACATAATGGGGAGGAAAATTAAATAAATACATAAACCCCACAGATTACGTGCCTAACAGCAACTTCCAGCGGAGAGGTAGTCCAGACACTCACATTTGCCACCAGCAAGCGGGGGGGCTGAACAGGGAGGTGCGGGCTGCATTGGAAGGACCTGGCCTGAATGCCCTGAATGCAATCTGACCCAAACTGTGGGATAGCCAGACAGAAAGTAAAGAGAGAGAGAGAACTATCCTGGGAAAAGCCCTAACCTAAGGCACTTCCTGGCCCACTCAGGGAACAAAGGACTGAGCAGAGGAGAGCTAGCTGGCTGTGCACTGGCTGGAGACAGGGAGGCAGGCGGGGGCAGCCAGAGCCGGAAAGGGGCAATCTCAGCCCCAGAGAGACATCCTCCACAAAAGTGCAGGCAGGCTCCCATTTGCTAACCAAGACTTCTTGGGATTCTGGTGGTTGACATCCACCGGGAGGGTCGCAGCCAGGGATCAGCTCCCCCAGAAGGGACACATGGCATACCTGAGACGGGCAGACCTGCTGCCACCCAGGAAACCGAGCGGCTGGGATGGAGGAGGCGATAA
Organism: Nanger dama; assembly: GCA_917880005.1. NCBI lineage: Eukaryota > Metazoa > Chordata > Mammalia > Artiodactyla > Bovidae > Nanger > Nanger dama. Next base: position 102,199,474 of record CAKJTW010000001.1, read on the forward strand.
GACGCACCACACCTGGGGGTGACTGTGCTCGCCAAGCACCTGGTCGCCTGAGCTGCTCGGACCTGGGAAGGGCACAAAAGCCAGGTCCAACCGAGTCTGAGCCCTGTGGAGTACCTGAGAACCTGATCCTGAGTGGCTTAGACCTGGGAAGTGCACGCAACCCAGGGCCCACCTCAGACAGTTCCAGGCAGAGCAACCTGGAGCCTGAGCAGTGTAGACTGGGAAAGCACACACACCGTGAGCGGAGGAAACCCAGTGCCGCCGGGACCTTGTGAGCATAAGCGGGTGATATTTGTTTGCAGTGTTCCAACCTCCCCAGAGCACGACTGAATCAGTTAGCCTAAATAAGTGACCACCTTCGATCCCCTATGTTGGGGCGGAAATTAGACACTAAGAGACCAGCGTACAGAAGAAGCTAAAATAAACAGAGGGAACCGCTCAGGAAATGACAGGTGCAACAGATTAAAACCTTGCAGTTAGTACTGACTACATTGGAAGGGGCCTATAAATCTTGAGAAGTATAAGCTGGATCAAGGAACTATCTGAAACTGAACTAACCCCACACTGCCCACAACAGCTCCAGAAAAATTCCTAGATATATTTTTAGTATTATCATTAAATATTTTTTCTTAATTTTTAAGTCCTCTATTACTGCTTTAATTTTCATTCGTATAACCCACTCTTACCTTGCCCAAAAAATGACCCTATTTTTATAGCACACTTCCATATATATATTTTATCATTTTTTGTGACTTTTTTAAACTATTGTATTTTGGGGAGTGTAACCTTCACTCTAGACTTTAATCTGTGCCTTTTGCTATTTGTTATCAATTTTGTACCCTTAGCAACCCCATCTTCTCTACCCGTTTTTACTTGGGAGTGTGATTACTGGCTTGATGGCTCTCTCCCCCTTTTGACTCTCCTTTTTCTCCACCAGGTCACCTCTATCTCCAGCACACCCTTCTCTTCCCCACCCAACTCTGTGACTCTCTTGTGTGTTCCGGGCTGTGGGGAACACTTAGGGGACTGATTACTGGCTGGATCTGTCTCTCTCCTTTGGAATCCCTCTTTTCTCCTCCCGGTCACCTCTGTCTCCTTCCTCCTCCTTCTCTGTGTAACTCCATGAACCTCTCTGAGGGGTCCAGACTGTGGAGAGCACATAGGGAACTGATTACTGGCTAGCTTGCTCTCCCCCCTTTTGATTCCCCCTCTTCTTCTCCTGGTCAACTCTATCTCCCTCCTCCGTCTTGTCTTCTCCATCTAACTCTGTGAACCTCTCCGGGTGTCCCTCACTGTGGAGAAGCTTTTCATCATTAACCTAGATGTTTCATCATCGGTGCTGGACAGATAGAGAAGTCTTGAGGCTACTGTAAGAATAAGACTGAAAACCAGAGGCAGGAGGCTTAAGTCCAAACCCTGAGAACACCAGAGAACTCCTGACTCCAGGGAACATTAATGGATAAGGGCTCATCCAAAGCCTCCAGCCTACACTGAAACCGAGCACCACCCAAGAGCCAACAAGTTCCAGAGCAAGACGTACCACTCAAACTCTCCAGCAATGCAGGAACATAGCCCCGAGCCTCAATATACAGGCTGCCCTAAGTCACATCAAACCCATAGACATCTCAAAACACACTACTGGTCACTTCATGGCACTCCATCGAGAAATCCAGCCCCACCCACCAGAGCATGGATGGAAGCTTCCCTAACCAGGAAACCTTGACAAGCCACCTGCAAAACCCCAGCCACAGTGAGAAACCTCCACAAGAAAGAGGAAGAGGAACCACAAGCTGCCAGAATACAGAAAGGCCACCCCAAACACAACAATCTAACTGTAGCTGAAGCTGAAACTCCAATGTTTTGGCCACCTGATGTGAAGAACTGACTCTTTGGAAAAGACCCTGATGCTGGGAAAGATTGAAGGCAGGAGGAGAAGGGGACGAGAGAGGATGAGATGGTTGGATGGCATCACCGATTCGATGGACATGAGTTTGAGTAAGCTCCGGGAGTTGGTGGTGCACAGGGAGGCCTGGCACGCTGCAGTCCTCGACCCCAAGGAGTTGGGGTCACTGTAGTCCTTGAGGTAACAAAGAGTTGGAAACGACTGAGCAACTGAACTGAACTGAACCGTGCTGTCTCTTAAAGCTGTACTAGTTGCTCCTTGAAATCAGAACATCCTTATCCTTTCTTTGATCTCACAAGTGGGAAACTTCCCAGGTCTTGGAGCAGATGGAAATTACTGCCCTTAGAATGTGTTTTGGGCTCTAGGATCTCCCATTGAGCCCAGGAAGCCTTGCTGTCTTTCGCATCAAAGCCAGTTACATTATGCACCCACCTGCCACCTTTCCACTGTTATCAGTGACATCACTGTGATCACAACTCACTGAGTTGTCTCCAAAGAGAGAAGTGATTTCTTCACCAAATATCTGCAGAGATTTTTCAACAAGAAATTCTATGAAAGAAATCTGGAACACAGAGGGGCAAAAAAGTGGCGTATTAATGTACATATGGCGTACTAGTAAATCACATTTCATACGTGAATCTGGCTCTAACAAAAAGTGCAAGAGAGGTCTGAGAAACATTCAGAATTGATTAAATATATGTATATATGTGTGTATATATATAATATACACATACATCACTTGTATTCTAAGAAATAACTGATACTTTCAAGAGTACTTTGGGCACAAATTTTAAAATTCTTTTAGTCAGTCGGCTAAAGTTATAATATGTGGGCTGGTTTAATAGCTAAAATTTTGTAATGTTGGTTATATGCTTAAAACTCGGATGATTTGTAAGTAGCCCACATAAGATGTTTGGGACAAAAATGTATATTCTCTTATTAAGTTTTATTTAGTTTTATTACATTTTTTCTAGTTTTAGTGATACAGAACTTCTATACAGCATCTTATTAAAACTTACAAAGTATCAAATACAACACAAATTTTGCAAGTCACTTCAGTGAGGAAATCTCTGAAACATGGGTAGCAGAGGTTTCTGTGTGGGGTGGGGGTCGGGAGGGGATGGTGAAGGAAGAAAGCATCTAAAGAGAACAAAGGTCTGTCTGTCTGTCTACATTGCCTTGCCTCACACTTGCTGTCTAGGGGAGCTTGGAGAAGAGCTGTGATCTTACTAGGCAAGTTATGGCTCTGTTAGGATGTTCTGAAATATTTTACTAGCTTCCTCATCCTCTAGCGGAGACACAGTAGAAGCCAAGTATTTTCCTGAATGAGCCACAACTGGCAGAGTGCGGCCAGTGTGTGTGGAGCCTCGGGTGCTCGCATGGCCCAGGCCGCCTAAGATGTGCCGACAGTGACCAGATGGACTGGGTGTTGTCATCGTTGTGTAATGATGAAATCACGGTTTGGAGGACTGTACACCCTCAGTGATGAGGCTGAGAGTTGAACCCTGGCTCTCTGGTTCCAAAGCCTGGTTCTTTTCTATCACGTCATCCTACTCTTATCTCTCTGTTGTGTAATCTCTTGGATGGCAAAGGAGAAGTGACTCAGCTGTTCTCGGTTATAATACACCTTCCCATGCCCAACCAGAGTAGGACTCTGCCGCTCCAAGGCAGTGTAATTAAAATGTGCACTTGAAAGAACGGGTTCACCAGCGTTAATACCACAGACTTCAGGTTCAAAATGGGGACTCTGCCCCACAAAGCATAAAAATGAGAGATCTTGTTACCTTTTTTGGTGAGGTTTTCAAATGCTGAGCTGCCAGAATCAGGCAGACAAAGAATGCTTGGGGTTAGACACACTGATAAATTATAAGCTGTCATCTGATTGGATGAGGAATGTTGCTCAACGCTATGTAATACTCCGAAGAGGTATCTCAAAAACTACATTGGCTCTCGGCAGCTGATCTAGAAGCCTAATGACAGAAAAAGCACTTATGAATAAAGCGAGTCATTTTGCTTAGTAAGTGGAAATACAGAGAACAAAGTACTTCTTTTTATACCGTGTACACAGTCCATTCTCACAGTTCCAGACATGAATGCATACACAAATGTTGCACTGATTTTAATTCCTGTACCAGATAAGCCCTACTCTGCTTAGTTATGTGTTTGTATTTCAGATCATACCCCTGGCGGATTGGTTCTTTATCATCTCTTTTTAGACCAGTGGATTTCATCTCCAACAGTTTCATGTATTCAGAAGGTGTAAAATGGTCAAGCTTTCCATGTCAATAAGATTAGGAGAGAAACACAGTATCACCGATAAGGCATGCATCTCTATTCAGACTGGCTTGCAGGGGTATGATCAAGTGAAACCACTTGATACTGGTCATTATTTCAGAGGACACAGCTGTAAACTATCAGCTAATATTTTCCTAAGAGCATGCTGGTTGTATTTTCTCAGAGTTGAGTAAGTATTGCATCATTACCTCTGGGCCTCAGTGATTTTCTCCTCCTCATTCTCTTGATCCATAACATCAAGCCATTTATCACAGAGACCGGCTGAAAATATGCTTCCTTGGATGTTTCGAAGAAAGTCCTTATGTAGATCAAAAAAATATATATTATTCTTATGATAAATTCAATGGAGAAATTGCAAAGAAACTATTTACTTGAAAAATTCAACTCAGTCCGCAATTTCTTCACAGCCACGCAGGCTGATTCACACAGAGCTTGGCTGTGATTCTCCACAGCCTTGCACACTCAGAAGTACTGGTTGGATTTTCCCCAGCTAAAATTAGAAGCCTAAAAGTAGAGTCTGGGCTGTAGTGAGAATGAGGCTGAAGCTCCTTCTATCCCCTGGAACTGACTCTTTGTGTACATGTCAACACATTGGTACAAACTGGCAGGGTCTGGTGATAACTCACCCTAAATCCTATTCGTTTCTTGGAAAAAAAAAAAAAAGCACATACCCATTTTGTTTGTTTACTTCAGACAGAGTGCCTGCTCTGAATTCAACAAAGAGAAGTTCTGAAATAAAACAAACAGAACTACACCCCTACATGCTCTTATACACATATTAAGAGAAAACCTGAGGTATGTGTACTCTTTGGGAAAACGCTAGTATCGAAATAGCTTTGATCTTGTTCTTAAAAAAAAAAAACAACCCAAACACACATAAAAGTTCAGTTCCACAGTCTTTTAAGCAGCAGGTGTTAGAAATAAAACAAAAGCCCCGATGGGTAAACTACATGTTACCCTTACAACTCTTTGAATGGAATATATCCTCCCCAGAGAGGAAACTGAAAATTTAGAGACATTGCAACTTCCCACCTGTGGCATAGACTATGCAAATGTAAGCTTCCTCAGTGGAGGCCTGGAAAGTTTATCCTGATGACCAAGTCTTAATATGATCAAATGGCACCTATAAAATAGATGAAGTTGTAAACTGTTGTGCACGACTGAGGGGATATGATGGCATTGCCTTGCCAGTTTCACAGGCACAACTTGCTTCCACTGGTCTTCATATACAGCCTGACTTCTCTGAACAGTATCTTCTTCAGGCAGAGTTTCTACGGCAACGATCATGATTCTAATCCTGTCAGTGTTCACTTGTTTCAGTGCTTATTGACTGCTGTTTGTGTCTGGCTCTCTTTTGAGTACTGAGGATAGAGAGAGTATGAAGATAACGTACAAAGTCTCCGTCCTCTCATACTTTCTCTTGTGATTGGTATACAGTACCCAATCATGGTCACGAGGTGTTCACTATGCTTCTTATGGAGTGTCTGCAGTATATTTGGAAGGAGGAAGCACTCCATTTCAGTTCAGCCGTTCAGTCCTGTCCTACTCTTTGCGACCCCATGACGGCACACCAGGCTTTCCTGTCCATCACCAACACCTGGGTCTTGTTCAGAGTCATGTCCATCGAGTTGGTGATGCCATTGAACCATCTCATCTGGCTTTGGCTTCTGGGAGTCTGGGGGTGTGCAGCAGGTCCTTTGCCTTGCGTACCAAACTACATGCACTGGAGTGTGTCTCTTCTCTCTCCTGGACCCTGTGCTGTAGAATCGATTGGTGAGCCTGAGTATGGTTAAGCCAGGACATGACTCATACGGAATATGCCATGGGTATTTGCCATCGGCCCTCTGTTTATAGACAGTTTAATGGAAACCTCAATGTGGTTCTGACGATGTATTCATTTCTGATTTAGACCAACTCTATGGTTGCTTTGACATATGGTATTATCAAGGCCCAAGTTGCAAAGTTTGACTCCCCGGCAAGATCAATCAACTTTAGGAAGAGAAAACTTTGGGACTGTCTAAGACCTGTACGCTTATAGCATGGAAACAGGCAAGAGCCTGCTTACACTTGCTCACAACTCAAATCACTTCCAAGTGTGCACGTTATAGAGGGTAGCACTCTACCTGCTATTTGCATACCTAGTGTGTGTTATGATGGTGCAAGTGTAGTAGGGGTCAACTCTAAGTCATATCTGCACTGTTGCTATTATCATCCAATCGAACATTAATAGGGGACAAGGAAACACCATGTGTTATTTAGTTTCTAAGATAATTTTAATAACCTGCCAATAGCTATTACCACATCGATATATTTTTGTTCATAGCTGCTAGCAAGTCCCAAGATGGACTGATTAATTTTCTTTCTCTTCTGTTATCGCCCTGGTAGAAATTGAACTACACGCTTGTGATTTAGCTGTATCATTTCAAACTCAGTCTATTGTTTGTATAAATCTATCGGATATTTCTGAATTCCAAACTGATTTTGACTGTTGGACTCACTTTAAAAATAAGATTTCTAAGATGAGGCATGTAGTAAAACTGGTTACCATGTAACTATAACCTTGGGTGGTGGGTTAAACTTACAGATATTTTCAGAGGTGTTTAAAGATAGTAAGGGAGAAAAAAGGAGGAGAAAGGAGGAACAAATGGTGGAGTCATCCCTACACTAATTTTAAAGAAAAAGGCATTGAGAGACAGGGGAAGGAAGGATGATGAAGTGATCAGAGATTTTGGTGGCCTCACGAAGCATTTTATGATTCATTGTAAGACAAATGGGCTTCCCAGGTGGGGCTAGTGGTAAAGAACCTGCCTGCCAACGCAGGAGATGCCAGAGATGCAGGTTCGCTCCCTGGCAGGAAGATCCCCGGAGACGGGCATGGCAACCCACTCTAGCATTCTTGCCTGGAGGATTCCATGGACAGAGGAGTCTGCTGGGCTACAGTCAGTGGGATCCCAGAGAGTTGGATGCGACTAGGCGACTAACACACACACACACACACACACACACACACACACACACACACACACACACACACACGAGTTTACCATAGTGTGTAAACATCTGTCTGGCATCCATGCTAAGTTGCTACAGTCGTGTCCATTTCTGGGCCCCTCATAGACTATAACCTGCCAGACTCCTCCACCATACGACTGGAGTTTTTGCCAGTCCCTGTTCCAGGGGATCCTTCCAACCCAGGGATCGAACCCAGGTTTCCTGCATTGCAGGCAGATTCTTTCCTGTGAGCCACCTGGGAAGTTACTTCTCTTAACTGTTTCCAAAAGCTTAATCTGAATTTTATTTTGGAAATGTGGCCTTCATCAGGAAGGTGATGAGGAAGTCATCCAAAGCAGGAAGCTGGTTTTGGTAAACGCTCAATGGGTAAGTGGGTATTTTGAAATTTATTCTTCTTCTTCTGCATGGATGGTCAGGAGCCAAGATGTGCAATGAAAAAGGAAACTGTCTAGTGTATGGGGCTCATAACACTGGAGGTACCTTCCTTCTATTTGACTTTGTAAAGTGTTTTTCACTTTGCAAATCCTTCCTCTCTTATGCCTACTACCTTCCTTGGGCATTCATAGTGAAGTCATATACCTTTAGATTGACTCTGTGTGTGGAAAGAGCTCAACCTTTCCTTACCTTTAAGGTGGCCGCTACCACAAGTACGGATTCCTCATTCAAGTTAACTTTGTGCCCGGAGTTGAGTTTCTCCTTGAGGGCTCTACAGGAGTCTGTACTGGCTGATTGTCTGAAGATGAATTCTGTAAATGGCCCTTTGAGATTTATATAGGAAAGCATATCCTATAGGGAAGGAAAGAAAAGAAAACTGTGGGACATTTCCTGTCTAGAAGCCCAGAGCACAAGCTGGCTCCTGTTTTGACAGAGCTGCGGGATATGAGGGTACAGTTCTAGAACTGCACCGAAGTCACTGTGACATTTTCTCTTCAGAGTCTCTAAATATATTCTCTACCCAAGAATTTGATTCATACACTGAAACATTTTAAACACTTGTGTAGTCAGATTTGCTGTTTCAGTGAATTTACTGTATTAAATGTCTCTGCTTTGAGGCCTTTGTAGATTCACCCTCTCCTCCTTCACTGCTCCATTCTCATTGTTCTCTATTACAGATGCTCTTCCCTAAGTGTGGAAATCTTTTTGCCATATTCATCCTCCATTTGTTTATTCCCTTTCCTGGGACTGTCCACCACATTCATTCCTCTTTCCTGTATTCCCTCCCCCTAAAATCGGGCTCAATACGCCTCTCCTCCTTCTGATCACATTCCTTTCTCATCAGCCTTTCTAGTTCCTTTTCCTGTATTTTCATGTCCTCTGCTGCCTGCAGAGTTAGAGATAACAGATATTGGAGCCAGGTGTTTCAAGGATTGTGGAGTCCGTTTTGCTACTCATCCACTGTGTGACTTTGGGCATAGCACATTCATGGGTGAGGCTCTTTTGTTTTTCATTTATGAAGTGGGGGTGATGATAGTCATGGCTACCGCCTAAATTTTCTGTGAAAGTGCAAGGTCTGGGGTAGTAGCTAGCACATAAGTGGTATGATAAATTTCTCCATATATGCCATAAAATTCCCTGCATCTAGTGTAGTGCTTGGAGACATAGTGGACAGTGAACAAAGGTTAATGCTTACAGTTCAATACACTAATCTGATAGAGCAGAGTCCAAACTCCGAAGCTCTCTTTGGACACATTCTGGCAGGATCAAAGGATTCATCTTTGCCAGAGGATGCGTACTTTATGCTTAAACACTTGAGTTCCATATCAAATCCGTGTGAGACATTTTGAGTCATAGGGGGAGCAGACTCAGCTGAAGGAGACTTGAGACCAGTGTGGACTTCAAGGGAGGAGACAGGAGACAATATGAGGATGAGGTGGACTCTCAGAAAGTCTTCCACACATAGTCTGAAGGAAAGTTATAGGGCTCCATAGAGCCTGGAGTTAAAACTCCCCTCCAGGTCCTCCCTACCATTCTATGGAAAACCAAGAGCTCTCTCACCCAAAGAAAAAAATGGACACTGGGTTGATTATGCCCGGCTCCCAGCCGGTCCCAGCCTCTGGCCTATCTCCAAAATTCCTTGCCCCAGCTGTTTAAGAGATAACCACTCTGAACAACCTCGCAGAAGAACGGGTTCCCTTAAGACAGTAGCTTTCCACATCCATGCCTATAGATTCTTACTCTTCTTGGGGAAGGGCAGCAGCTCACTAATCTGACTGCTGCCCCTTCTCGCCTCATTAAAGGTGATCTGTAAAGTGCCAGGTCTCTTTCTTTTTCTCAACCTCGCCTTCTCTAACTGCCTTACCTCACCGAGTCCATGTTAAGTGGTCTGAGCTGGTGTAGATGGGTCTTTGTTGAAATCGGGGGAATGGATGAGAGTAAGTTTTCATCTTGTATTTGCCTTCTGACTCTGTAGTACCTCAATCAGATCTTATTCTTTGAAATACTATTGTGAAACTTATCGGACAAAGCCAGACGTCTTCATGTGGACTAGATTTGGAAGAGAACACTCGATCTCTGAGAACTCCCCTCCTCAGGAAGGATACAGAAACCCAAAGAAGACCTACCAGAATTGGGGTGGGCAGGGTGTCATTTTCACATACATCCTCAAGAGGAACCCCAAAGAGCTCTTTTGGCTTTGTGTGTCGTAGAGGTGGGTGTTGGTTGTTCTCGCGAGTCCTGGAGCTACACCAAAAGGCCCTGGTTTTGACAGGACTCTTACTAACTGTCTTCTTGTCGGAATCTAATGGAGAAGAGAGATTTTCACTCGTAGTAGCTTAGCTTACTTAGCCTATTTCCACCACTTACATTCAGCAGCATGTTCATGGCAGAGGCTGAAAGAGAGAAACTGAGCCATTTGTTATATGAATTCCCCACATTCTGAAACAGGCTAATTGCATCCTTGTGGTGTTCACATGTTCCTCTTCCCCATATTCTGCAAACCAGTAGTTAAACCGAGAGGCGTGATCAGACTCAGGGTGGATACTCCCTGTGCCAGTATGCCCCAGACAGTGCTGTCTCTCCCCTTGGCCCTGTGTCATGAGGCACTTAAGCTGGAGTTACTACAGGTTTCCTAATGGTAAGCATTGTCAGTGGATTCTGGTATCAGATCTCAGTTTAAAAGCCAAAACCATTTAATATTCAAATCAAGCTGCATTTGGCTATCATTTACTTTTGTAGTAAGCTTCCTTCCTGTGTTCAATTACCTGTTTTGCTTTCTGAGTACCCAGTCATGCCCAGTTTTCTCCCATCCAAAGAATCGCCTTTCAGGAGACATCCTGCCTGACCCTGCTTTTCAGTCAGCCTCTGGACCTCACCTCTGGGAGGCCACACACCTCAGTCAGCTCCAAGGATGACTTCCTGCCCGCAGGGTCCTTGGGAAGTAGCCATTAAATGCAGACTATGTGGTAAGGTGAAAACTGGCCAATTTTTCTGTAACACATTACTCAGCTAACTCAAAGATGAATTGTAACTACCAACAGCCCCTGTCAAAGGAATGCAGATGAAGGGCTTTTCAAAGAAAGAGTGATCAGCAATGAAAAATGGAGTTCAGAGTTTCTCCTGCCCAGCTAAGAATGTTTCCCTGATATTTGCTCAATAAACCTGCTTAATATTTCCTTAAATAACCTGCTTAAATATCCAGGTAAAGAAGTCAACAGAGGAGCCAAGTTGTAGAAAAATAAACAGAAGAATGGAACCAAATATTTAAAAATGCCCATCCACTTGTCTATTCTGAGACATAGCGAGTCCATCACCATGTCCATTCAAGGGAGTGAACCACTTGTGGTGCTGGGTGAGAGCACTAGAAGGCTCCTATTCTGCCTCTTAATTGGATAAGTTACCTAAAACTCTTTGAGCTTCAGTTTGCTCAGACTTAACATAAATGATGCTACTTCCACCTCGCTGGACTACATAACATAATGCACTACTCAACACAAGACATGGCACATAGCAGCCTTAATAAAGGTCATGTCCCTCCTTCAAAGGGCCTAAGGCAGCCTGGACATCAGTCACCTCCCCCAAGCAGACTCCACCCCCATTCTCCATTTGATGTTGCAGCCTCCAGAAGGTGTACATTCCTGAAGGGATGCCACCACTTTGCCTTAGGCTCTTCCTGCCCTGACATTCTTACTGCCATCATTTTAAAAGGAGCTAAGGAAGAGAGCAAATGCATTCTTTAATTCAGGAAGAGATTCTCCTAATTAATATGTACAAATGTTAAAAAAAAAAACCCACAAAACATGTTTATATGGGTAGAGTTGCTTTATGCACCCTGGTTTCCCTACTCTTAACCCGATTCTTTTATTTCTAAGCTAGCCACAGGTATTCATGTATTCCAAATGTATTCATTCATTGTTCAGCTTGAATAAGAATACTCTTAGGAAGAAAGCTCTATCAGTTGCTACAAAGCTGTACATCCAGCTAGTGTATAAGCATAGACGAAAAGCTAAATTGACATTCAGGCCTATACTTTTATTTTCAGGCCTAGATGGACCTTTCGTTCTGTACATTGGTTGGTGTCAGAGTTCTTGTTGTCTCCGTGACCAATAAAAATATCTAGGATAGCCATGAAAAGTATGGTGCTCAGTTGTTCAGTCGTGTCCACCTCTTGCGACTCCATGGACTATAGCCTGTCAGGCTCCTGTCCGTGGATGTCCCCGGATAATAATACTGGAGTGGGTTTCCAGGGAGTGTTGAACAGGTTAACTTTATAACGGCATCTTAAAGAGTCCTGGCAAGATTAAGTTAGTGTTTCCTCATGCCTAAAGTAGGGTTGGAATGTTAAGAAGTGAAAGTTTGAAATTTTGTGGGTGTAGAATAAAAACTATAAGAATACAAATACTTTAAGTAGAAATTCTCTTCTGGCCCGAATAATTCCTAAGTTAGTAAGATATTTTATTAAGATCAAGAAATGTCCATGGGACAATATTTGAGTGGTAGCAGGATAATTGCAAGAGGAAAGATGTAAAAACAAAAAAACAGACCTATAAACATTCAGTCCAGTTCCGTTTGCAACCTGGGTCTGAAGCAGAATGGAAAGTGAGCTTGCTGTGGAGGTAGAATCAAGAGTTCAAGTCTCAGGGGCGGTCCTAAGATGGCGGAGGAGTAGGACGAAAACTTCACTTTCTCCCCACAACTTCATGGAAAGAACATTTGACCCTGAGCAAATTCCACAAAACAACTTCTGAATGCTGGCAGAGGACATCGGGCGCCCAGAAAGGCAGCCCTTTGTCTTCGAAAGGAGGTAAGAAAAAAATATAAAAGATAAAAGAGGGACAAAAGAGGTAGGGACGGAGAGCTGTCCCGGGAAGGGAGTCTTAAAGAGGAGAAGTTTCCAAACACCAGGAAACACTCTCACTGGCAGGTCAGGGGGAGTTTTGGAATCTCAGAGGGCAACATAATGGGGAGGAAAATTAAATAAATACATAAACCCCACAGATTACGTGCCTAACAGCAACTTCCAGCGGAGAGGTAGTCCAGACACTCACATTTGCCACCAGCAAGCGGGGGGCTGAACAGGGAGGTGCGGGCTGCATTGGAAGGACCTGGCCTGAATGCCCTGAATGCAATCTGACCCAAACTGTGGGATAGCCAGACAGAAAGTAAAGAGAGAGAGAGAGAACTATCCTGGGAAAAGCCCTAACCTAAGGCACTTCCTGGCCCACTCAGGGAACAAAGGACTGAGCAGAGGAGAGCTAGCTGGCTGTGCACTGGCTGGAGACAGGGAGGCAGGCGGGGGCAGCCAGAGCCGGAAAGGGGCAATCTCAGCCCCAGAGAGACATCCTCCACAAAAGTGCAGGCAGGCTCCCATTTGCTAACCAAGACTTCTTGGGATTCTGGTGGTTGACATCCACCGGGAGGGTCGCAGCCAGGGATCAGCTCCCCAGAAGGGACACATGGCATACCTGAGACGGGCAGACCTGCTGCCACCCAGGAAACCGAGCGGCTGGGATGGAGGAGGCGATAAGACGCACCACACCTGGGGGTGACTGTGCTCGCCAAGCACCTGGTCGCCTGAGCTGCTCGGACCTGGGAAGGGCACAAAAGCCAGGTCCAACCGAGTCTGAGCCCTGTGGAGTACCTGAGAACCTGATCCTGAGTGGCTTAGACCTGGGAAGTGCACGCAACCCAGGGCCCACCTCAGACAGTTCCAGGCAGAGCAACCTGGAGCCTGAGCAGTGTAGACTGGGAAAGCACACACACCGTGAGCGGAGGAAACCCAGTGCCGCCGGGACCTTGTGAGCATAAGCGGGTGATATTTGTTTGCAGTGTTCCAACCTCCCCAGAGCACGACTGAATCAGTTAGCCTAAATAAGTGACCACCTTCGATCCCCTATGTTGGGGCGGAAATTAGACACTAAGAGACCAGCGTACAGAAGAAGCTAAAATAAACAGAGGGAACCGCTCAGGAAATGACAGGTGCAACAGATTAAAACCTTGCAGTTAGTACTGACTACATTGGAAGGGGCCTATAAATCTTGAGAAGTATAAGCTGGATCAAGGAACTATCTGAAACTGAACTAACCCCACACTGCCCACAACAGCTCCAGAAAAATTCCTAGATATATTTTTAGTATTATCATTAAATATTTTTTCTTAATTTTTAAGTCCTCTATTACTGCTTTAATTTTCATTCGTATAACCCACTCTTACCTTGCCCAAAAAATGACCCTATTTTTATGGCACACTTCCATATATATATTTTATCATTTTTGTGACTTTTTAAACTATTGTATTTTGGGGAGTGTAACCTTCACTCTAGACTTTAATCTGTGCCTTTTGCTATTTGTTATCAATTTTGTACCCTTAGGAACCCCATCTTCTCTACCCGTTTTTACTTGGGAGTGTGATTACTGGCTTGATGGCTCTCTCCCCCTTTTGACTCTCCTTTTTCTCCACCAGGTCACCTCTATCTCCAGCACACCCTTCTCTTCCCCACCCAACTCTGTGACTCTCTTGTGTGTTCCGGGCTGTGGGGAACACTTAGGGGACTGATTACTGGCTGGATCTGTCTCTCTCCTTTGGAATCCCTCTTTTCTCCTCCCGGTCACCTCTGTCTCCTTCCTCCTCCTTCTCTTCTCTGTGTAACTCCATGAACCTCTCTGAGGGGTCCAGACTGTGGAGAGCACATAGGGAACTGATTACTGGCTAGCTTGCTCTCCCCCTTTTGATTCCCCCTCTTCTTCTCCTGGTCAACTCTATCTCCCTCCTCCGTCTTGTCTTCTCCATCTAACTCTGTGAACCTCTCCGGGTGTCCCTCACTGTGGAGAAGCTTTTCATCATTAACCTAGATGTTTCATCATCGGTGCTGGACAGATAGAGAAGTCTTGAGGCTACTGTAAGAATAAGACTGAAAACCAGAGGCAGGAGGCTTAAGTCCAAACCCTGAGAACACCAGAGAACTCCTGACTCCAGGGAACATTAATGGATAAGGGCTCATCCAAAGCCTCCAGCCTACACTGAAACTGAGCACCACCCAAGAGCCAACAAGTTCCAGAGCAAGACGTACCACTCAAACTCTCCAGCAATGCAGGAACATAGCCCCGAGCCTCAATATACAGGCTGCCCTAAGTCACATCAAACCCATAGACATCTCAAAACACACTACTGGTCACTTCATGGCACTCCATCGAGAAATCCAGCCCCACCCACCAGAGCATGGATGGAAGCTTCCCTAACCAGGAAACCTTGACAAGCCACCTGCAAAACCCCAGCCACAGTGAGAAACCTCCACAAGAAAGAGGAAGAGGAACCACAAGCTGCCAGAATACAGAAAGGCCACCCCAAACACAACAATCTAACTGTAGCTGAAGCTGAAACTCCAATGTTTTGGCCACCTGATGTGAAGAACTGACTCTTTGGAAAAGACCCTGATGCTGGGAAAGACTGAAGGCAGGAGGAGAAGGGGACGAGAGAGGATGAGATGGTTGGATGGCATCACCGATTCGATGGACATGAGTTTGAGTAAGCTCCGGGAGTTGGTGGTGCACAGGGAGGCCTGGCACGCTGCAGTCCTCGACCCCAAGGACTTGGGGTCCATGAAGTCGTTGGGGTCACTGTAGTCCTTGGCGTCGCAAAGAGTCGGACACGACTGAGCAACTGAACTGAACTGAACTGTGCTGTCTCCTAAAGCTGTACTAGTTGCTTCTTGAAATCAGAACAGTCTTATCCTTTTTGATCTCACAAGTGGGAAACTTCCCAGGTCTTGGAGCAGATGGAAATTACTGCCCTTAGAATGTGTTTTGGGCTCTAGGATCTCCCATTGAGCCCAGGAAGCCTTGCTGTCTTTCGCATCAAAGCCAGTTACATTATGCACCCACCTGCCACCTTTCCACTGTTATCAGTGACATCACTGTGATCACAACTCACTGAGTTGTCTCCAAAGAGAGAAGTGATTTCTTCACCAAATATCTGCAGAGATTTTTCAACAAGAAATTCTATGAAAGAAATCTGGAACACAGAGGGGCAAAAAAGTGGCGTATTAATGTACATATGGCGTACTAGTAAATCACATTTCATACGTGAATCTGGCTCTAACAAAAAGTGCAAGAGAGGTCTGAGAAACATTCAGAATTGATTAAATATATGTATATATGTGTGTATATATATAATATACACATACATCACTTGTATTCTAAGAAATAACTGATACTTTCAAGAGTACTTTGGGCACAAATTTTAAAATTCTTTTAGTCAGTCGGCTAAAGTTATAATATGTGGGCTGGTTTAATAGCTAAAATTTTGTAATGTTGGTTATATGCTTAAAACTCGGATGATTTGTAAGTAGCCCACATAAGATGTTTGGGACAAAAATGTATATTCTCTTATTAAGTTTTATTTAGTTTTATTACATTTTTTCTAGTTTTAGTGATACAGAACTTCTATACAGCATCTTATTAAAACTTACAAAGTATCAAATACAACACAAATTTTGCAAGTCACTTCAGTGAGGAAATCTCTGAAACATAGGTAGCAGAGGTTTCTGTGTGGGAGTGGGGGTCGGGGGGGGATGGTGAAGGAAGAAAGCATCTAAAGAGAACAAAGGTCTGTCTGTCTGTCTACATTGCCTTGCCTCACACTTGCTGTCTAGGGGAGCTTGGAGAAGAGCTGTGATCTTACTAGGCAAGTTATGGCTCTGTTAGGATGTTCTGAAATATTTTACTAGCTTCCTCATCCTCTAGCGGAGACACAGTAGAAGCCAAGTATTTTCCTGAATGAGCCACAACTGGCAGAGTGCGGCCAGTGTGTGTGGAGCCTCGGGTGCTCGCATGGCCCAGGCCGCCTAAGATGTGCCGACAGTGACCAGATGGACTGGGTGTTGTCATCGTTGTGTAATGATGAAATCACGGTTTGGAGGACTGTACACCCTCAGTGATGAGGCTGAGAGTTGAACCCTGGCTCTCTGGTTCCAAAGCCTGGTTCTTTTCTATCACGTCATCCTACTCTTATCTCTCTGTTGTGTAATCTCTTGGATGGCAAAGGAGAAGTGACTCAGCTGTTCTCGGTTATAATACACCTTCCCATGCCCAACCAGAGTAGGACTCTGCCGCTCCAAGGCAGTGTAATTAAAATGTGCACTTGAAAGAACGGGTTCACCAGCGTTAATACCACAGACTTCAGGTTCAAAATGGGGACTCTGCCCCACAAAGCATAAAAATGAGAGATCTTGTTACCTTTTTGGTGAGGTTTTCAAATGCTGAGCTGCCAGAATCAGGCAGACAAAGAATGCTTGGGGTTAGACACACTGATAAATTATAAGCTGTCATCTGATTGGATGAGGAATGTTGCTCAACGCTATGTAATACTCCGAAGAGGTATCTCAAAAAAAACTACATTGGCTCTCGGCAGCTGATCTAGAAGCCTAATGACAGAAAAAGCACTTATGAATAAAGCGAGTCATTTTGCTTAGTAAGTGGAAATACAGAGAACAAAGTACTTCTTTTTATACCGTGTACACAGTCCATTCTCACAGTTCCAGACATGAATGCATACACAAATGTTGCACTGATTTTAATTCCTGTACCAGATAAGCCCTACTCTGCTTAGTTATGTGTTTGTATTTCAGATCATACCCCTGGCGGATTGGTTCTTTATCATCTCTTTTTAGACCAGTGGATTTCATCTCCAACAGTTTCATGTATTCAGAAGGTGTAAAATGGTCAAGCTTTCCATGTCAATAAGATTAGGAGAGAAACACAGTATCACCGATAAGGCATGCATCTCTATTCAGACTGGCTTGCAGGGGTATGATCAAGTGAAACCACTTGATACTGGTCATTATTTCAGAGGACACAGCTGTAAACTATCAGCTAATATTTTCCTAAGAGCATGCTGGTTGTATTTTCTCAGAGTTGAGTAAGTATTGCATCATTACCTCTGGGCCTCAGTGATTTTCTCCTCCTCATTCTCTTGATCCATAACATCAAGCCATTTATCACAGAGACCGGCTGAAAATATGCTTCCTTGGATGTTTCGAAGAAAGTCCTTATGTAGATCAAAAAAATATATATTATTCTTATGATAAATTCAATGGAGAAATTGCAAAGAAACTATTTACTTGAAAAATTCAACTCAGTCCGCAATTTCTTCACAGCCACGCAGGCTGATTCACACAGAGCTTGGCTGTGATTCTCCACAGCCTTGCACACTCAGAAGTACTGGTTGGATTTTCCCCAGCTAAAATTAGAAGCCTAAAAGTAGAGTCTGGGCTGTAGTGAGAATGAGGCTGAAGCTCCTTCTATCCCCTGGAACTGACTCTTTGTGTACATGTCAACACATTGGTACAAACTGGCAGGGTCTGGTGATAACTCACCCTAAATCCTATTCGTTTCTTGGAAAAAAAAAAAAAAAGCACATACCCATTTTGTTTGTTTACTTCAGACAGAGTGCCTGCTCTGAATTCAACAAAGAGAAGTTCTGAAATAAAACAAACAGAACTACACCCCTACATGCTCTTATACACATATTAAGAGAAAACCTGAGGTATGTGTACTCTTTGGGAAAACGCTAGTATCGAAATAGCTTTGATCTTGTTCTTAAAAAAAAAAAAACAACCCAAACACACATAAAAGTTCAGTTCCACAGTCTTTTAAGCAGCAGGTGTTAGAAATAAAACAAAAGCCCCGATGGGTAAACTACATGTTACCCTTACAACTCTTTGAATGGAATATATCCTCCCCAGAGAGGAAACTGAAAATTTAGAGACATTGCAACTTCCCACCTGTGGCATAGACTATGCAAATGTAAGCTTCCTCAGTGGAGGCCTGGAAAGTTTATCCTGATGACCAAGTCTTAATATGATCAAATGGCGCCTATAAAATAGATGAAGTTGTAAACTGTTGTGCACGACTGAGGGGATATGATGGCATTGCCTTGCCAGTTTCACAGGCACAACTTGCTTCCACTGGTCTTCATATACAGCCTGACTTCTCTGAACAGTATCTTCTTCAGGCAGAGTTTCTACGGCAACGATCATGATTCTAATCCTGTCAGTGTTCACTTGTTTCAGTGCTTATTGACTGCTGTTTGTGTCTGGCTCTCTTTTGAGTACTGAGGATAGAGAGAGTATGAAGATAACGTACAAAGTCTCCGTCCTCTCATACTTTCTCTTGTGATTGGTATACAGTACCCAATCATGGTCACGAGGTGTTCACTATGCTTCTTATGGAGTGTCTGCAGTATATTTGGAAGGAGGAAGCACTCCATTTCAGTTCAGCCGTTCAGTCCTGTCCTACTCTTTGCGACCCCATGACGGCACACCAGGCTTTCCTGTCCATCACCAACACCTGGGTCTTGTTCAGAGTCATGTCCATCGAGTTGGTGATGCCATTGAACCATCTCATCTGGCTTTGGCTTCTGGGAGTCTGGGGGTGTGCAGCAGGTCCTTTGCCTTGCGTACCAAACTACATGCACTGGAGTGTGTCTCTTCTCTCTCCTGGACCCTGTGCTGTAGAATCGATTGGTGAGCCTGAGTATGGTTAAGCCAGGACATGACTCATACGGAATATGCCATGGGTATTTGCCATCGGCCCTCTGTTTATAGACAGTTTAATGGAAACCTCAATGTGGTTCTGACGATGTATTCATTTCTGATTTAGACCAACTCTATGGTTGCTTTGACATATGGTATTATCAAGGCCCAAGTTGCAAAGTTTGACTCCCCGGCAAGATCAATCAACTTTAGGAAGAGAAAACTTTGGGACTGTCTAAGACCTGTACGCTTATAGCATGGAAACAGGCAAGAGCCTGCTTACACTTGCTCACAACTCAAATCACTTCCAAGTGTGCACGTTATAGAGGGTAGCACTCTACCTGCTATTTGCATACCTAGTGTGTGTTATGATGGTGCAAGTGTAGTAGGGGTCAACTCTAAGTCATATCTGCACTGTTGCTATTATCATCCAATCGAACATTAATAGGGGACAAGGAAACACCATGTGTTATTTAGTTTCTAAGATAATTTTAATAACCTGTCAATAGCTATTACCACATCGATATATTTTTGTTCATAGCTGCTAGCAAGTCCCAAGATGGACTGATTAATTTTCTTTCTCTTCTGTTATCGCCCTGGTAGAAATTGAACTACACGCTTGTGATTTAGCTGTATCATTTCAAACTCAGTCTATTGTTTGTATAAATCTATCGGATATTTCTGAATTCCAAACTGATTTTGACTGTTGGACTCACTTTAAAAATAAGATTTCTAAGATGAGGCATGTAGTAAAACTGGTTACCATGTAACTATAACCTTGGGTGGTGGGTTAAACTTACAGATATTTTCAGAGGTGTTTAAAGATAGTAAGGGAGAAAAAGGAGGAGAAAGGAGGAACAAATGGTGGAGTCATCCCTACACTAATTTTAAAGAAAAAGGCATTGAGAGACAGGGGAAGGAAGGATGATGAAGTGATCAGAGATTTTGGTGGCCTCACGAAGCATTTTATGATTCATTGTAAGACAAATGGGCTTCCCAGGTGGGGCTAGTGGTAAAGAACCTGCCTGCCAACGCAGGAGATGCCAGAGATGCAGGTTCGCTCCCTGGCAGGAAGATCCCCGGAGACGGGCATGGCAACCCACTCTAGCATTCTTGCCTGGAGGATTCCAT
Source organism: Nanger dama (assembly GCA_917880005.1). Taxonomy (NCBI): domain Eukaryota; kingdom Metazoa; phylum Chordata; class Mammalia; order Artiodactyla; family Bovidae; genus Nanger; species Nanger dama. Next base: position 102,219,780 of record CAKJTW010000001.1, read on the forward strand.
GGACAGAGGAGTCTGCTGGGCTACAGTCAGTGGGATCCCAGAGAGTTGGATGCGACTAGGCGACTAACACACACACACACACACACACACACACACACACACACACGAGTTTACCATAGTGTGTAAACATCTGTCTGGCATCCATGCTAAGTTGCTACAGTCGTGTCCATTTCTGGGCCCCTCATAGACTATAACCTGCCAGACTCCTCCACCATACGACTGGAGTTTTTGCCAGTCCCTGTTCCAGGGGATCCTTCCAACCCAGGGATCGAACCCAGGTTTCCTGCATTGCAGGCAGATTCTTTCCTGTGAGCCACCTGGGAAGTTACTTCTCTTAACTGTTTCCAAAAGCTTAATCTGAATTTTTATTTTGGAAATGTGGCCTTCATCAGGAAGGTGATGAGGAAGTCATCCAAAGCAGGAAGCTGGTTTTGGTAAACGCTCAATGGGTAAGTGGGTATTTTGAAATTTATTCTTCTTCTTCTGCATGGATGGTCAGGAGCCAAGATGTGCAATGAAAAAGGAAACTGTCTAGTGTATGGGGCTCATAACACTGGAGGTACCTTCCTTCTATTTGACTTTGTAAAGTGTTTTTCACTTTGCAAATCCTTCCTCTCTTATGCCTACTACCTTCCTTGGGCATTCATAGTGAAGTCATATACCTTTAGATTGACTCTGTGTGTGGAAAGAGCTCAACCTTTCCTTACCTTTAAGGTGGCCGCTACCACAAGTACGGATTCCTCATTCAAGTTAACTTTGTGCCCGGAGTTGAGTTTCTCCTTGAGGGCTCTACAGGAGTCTGTACTGGCTGATTGTCTGAAGATGAATTCTGTAAATGGCCCTTTGAGATTTATATAGGAAAGCATATCCTATAGGGAAGGAAAGAAAAGAAAACTGTGGGACATTTCCTGTCTAGAAGCCCAGAGCACAAGCTGGCTCCTGTTTTGACAGAGCTGCGGGATATGAGGGTACAGTTCTAGAACTGCACCGAAGTCACTGTGACATTTTCTCTTCAGAGTCTCTAAATATATTCTCTACCCAAGAATTTGATTCATACACTGAAACATTTTAAACACTTGTGTAGTCAGATTTGCTGTTTCAGTGAATTTACTGTATTAAATGTCTCTGCTTTGAGGCCTTTGTAGATTCACCCTCTCCTCCTTCACTGCTCCATTCTCATTGTTCTCTATTACAGATGCTCTTCCCTAAGTGTGGAAATCTTTTTGCCATATTCATCCTCCATTTGTTTATTCCCTTTCCTGGGACTGTCCACCACATTCATTCCTCTTTCCTGTATTCCCTCCCCCTAAAATCGGGCTCAATACGCCTCTCCTCCTTCTGATCACATTCCTTTCTCATCAGCCTTTCTAGTTCCTTTTCCTGTATTTTCATGTCCTCTGCTGCCTGCAGAGTTAGAGATAACAGATATTGGAGCCAGGTGTTTCAAGGATTGTGGAGTCCGTTTTGCTACTCATCCACTGTGTGACTTTGGGCATAGCACATTCATGGGTGAGGCTCTTTTGTTTTTCATTTATGAAGTGGGGGTGATGATAGTCATGGCTACCGCCTAAATTTTCTGTGAAAGTGCAAGGTCTGGGGTAGTAGCTAGCACATAAGTGGTATGATAAATTTCTCCATATATGCCATAAAATTCCCTGCATCTAGTGTAGTGCTTGGAGACATAGTGGACAGTGAACAAAGGTTAATGCTTACAGTTCAATACACTAATCTGATAGAGCAGAGTCCAAACTCCGAAGCTCTCTTTGGACACATTCTGGCAGGATCAAAGGATTCATCTTTGCCAGAGGATGCGTACTTTATGCTTAAACACTTGAGTTCCATATCAAATCCGTGTGAGACATTTTGAGTCATAGGGGAGCAGACTCAGCTGAAGGAGACTTGAGACCAGTGTGGACTTCAAGGGAGGAGACAGGAGACAATATGAGGATGAGGTGGACTCTCAGAAAGTCTTCCACACATAGTCTGAAGGAAAGTTATAGGGCTCCATAGAGCCTGGAGTTAAAACTCCCCTCCAGGTCCTCCCTACCATTCTATGGAAAACCAAGAGCTCTCTCACCCAAAGAAAAAAATGGACACTGGGTTGATTATGCCCGGCTCCCAGCCGGTCCCAGCCTCTGGCCTATCTCCAAAATTCCTTGCCCCAGCTGTTTAAGAGATAACCACTCTGAACAACCTCGCAGAAGAACGGGTTCCCTTAAGACAGTAGCTTTCCACATCCATGCCTATAGATTCTTACTCTTCTTGGGGAAGGGCAGCAGCTCACTAATCTGACTGCTGCCCCTTCGCCTCATTAAAGGTGATCTGTAAAGTGCCAGGTCTCTTTCTTTTTCTCAACCTCGCCTTCTCTAACTGCCTTACCTCACCGAGTCCATGTTAAGTGGTCTGAGCTGGTGTAGATGGGTCTTTGTTGAAATCGGGGGAATGGATGAGAGTAAGTTTTCATCTTGTATTTGCCTTCTGACTCTGTAGTACCTCAATCAGATCTTATTCTTTGAAATACTATTGTGAAACTTATCGGACAAAGCCAGACGTCTTCATGTGGACTAGATTTGGAAGAGAACACTCGATCTCTGAGAACTCCCCTCCTCAGGAAGGATACAGAAACCCAAAGAAGACCTACCAGAATTGGGGGTGGGCAGGGTGTCATTTTCACATACATCCTCAAGAGGAACCCCAAAGAGCTCTTTTGGCTTTGTGTGTCGTAGAGGTGGGTGTTGGTTGTTCTCGCGAGTCCTGGAGCTACACCAAAAGGCCCTGGTTTTGACAGGACTCTTACTAACTGTCTTCTTGTCGGAATCTAATGGAGAAGAGAGATTTTCACTCGTAGTAGCTTAGCTTACTTAGTCTATTTCCACCACTTACATTCAGCAGCATGTTCATGGCAGAGGCTGAAAGAGAGAAACTGAGCCATTTGTTATATGAATTCCCCACATTCTGAAACAGGCTAATTGCATCCTTGTGGTGTTCACATGTTCCTCTTCCCCATATTCTGCAAACCAGTAGTTAAACCGAGAGGCGTGATCAGACTCAGGGTGGATACTCCCTGTGCCAGTATGCCCCAGACGGTGCTGTCTCTCCCCTTGGCCCTGTGTCATGAGGCACTTAAGCTGGAGTTACTACAGGTTTCCTAATGGTAAGCATTGTCAGTGGATTCTGGTATCAGATCTCAGTTTAAAAGCCAAAACCATTTAATATTCAAATCAAGCTGCATTTGGCTATCATTTACTTTTGTAGTAAGCTTCCTTCCTGTGTTCAATTACCTGTTTTGCTTTCTGAGTACCCAGTCATGCCCAGTTTTCTCCCATCCAAAGAATCGCCTTTCAGGAGACATCCTGCCTGACCCTGCTTTTCAGTCAGCCTCTGGACCTCACCTCTGGGAGGCCACACACCTCAGTCAGCTCCAAGGATGACTTCCTGCCCGCAGGGTCCTTGGGAAGTAGCCATTAAATGCAGACTATGTGGTAAGGTGAAAACTGGCCAATTTTTCTGTAACACGTTACTCAGCTAACTCAAAGATGAATTGTAACTACCAACAGCCCCTGTCAAAGGAATGCAGATGAAGGGCTTTTCAAAGAAAGAGTGATCAGCAATGAAAAATGGAGTTCAGAGTTTCTCCTGCCCAGCTAAGAATGTTTCCTGATATTTGCTCAATAAACCTGCTTAATATTTCCTTAAATAACCTGCTTAAATATCCAGGTAAAGAAGTCAACAGAGGAGCCAAGTTGTAGAAAAATAAACAGAAGAATGGAACCAAATATTTAAAAATGCCCATCCACTTGTCTATTCTGAGACATAGCGAGTCCATCACCATGTCCATTCAAGGGAGTGAACCACTTGTGGTGCTGGGTGAGAGCACTAGAAGGCTCCTATTCTGCCTCTTAATTGGATAAGTTACCTAAAACTCTTTGAGCTTCAGTTTGCTCAGACTTAACATAAATGATGCTACTTCCACCTCGCTGGACTACATAACATAATGCACTACTCAACACAAGACATGGCACATAGCAGCCTTAATAAAGGTCATGTCCCTCCTTCAAAGGGCCTAAGGCAGCCTGGACATCAGTCACCTCCCCCAAGCAGACTCCACCCCCATTCTCCATTTGATGTTGCAGCCTCCAGAAGGTGTACATTCCTGAAGGGATGCCACCACTTTGCCTTAGGCTCTTCCTGCCCTGACATTCTTACTGCCATCATTTTAAAAGGAGCTAAGGAAGAGAGCAAATGCATTCTTTAATTCAGGAAGAGATTCTCCTAATTAATATGTACAAATGTTAAAAAAAAACCCACAAAACATGTTTATATGGGTAGAGTTGCTTTATGCACCCTGGTTTCCCTACTCTTAACCCGATTCTTTTATTTCTAAGCTAGCCACAGGTATTCATGTATTCCAAATGTATTCATTCATTGTTCAGCTTGAATAAGAATACTCTTAGGAAGAAAGCTCTATCAGTTGCTACAAAGCTGTACATCCAGCTAGTGTATAAGCATAGACGAAAAGCTAAATTGACATTCAGGCCCATACTTTTATTTTCAGGCCTAGATGGACCTTTCGTTCTGTACATTGGTTGGTGTCAGAGTTCTTGTTGTCTCCGTGACCAATAAAAATATCTAGGATAGCCATGAAAAGTATGGTGCTCAGTTGTTCAGTCGTGTCCACCTCTTGCGACTCCATGGACTATAGCCTGTCAGGCTCCTGTCCGTGGATGTCCCGGATAATAATACTGGAGTGGGTTTCCAGGGAGTGTTGAACAGGTTAACTTTATAACGGCATCTTAAAGAGTCCTGGCAAGATTAAGTTAGTGTTTCCTCATGCCTAAAGTAGGGTTGGAATGTTAAGAAGTGAAAGTTTGAAATTTTGTGGGTGTAGAATAAAAACTATAAGAATACAAATACTTTAAGTAGAAATTCTCTTCTGGCCCGAATAATTCCTAAGTTAGTAAGATATTTTATTAAGATCAAGAAATGTCCATGGGACAATATTTGAGTGGTAGCAGGATAATTGCAAGAGGAAAGATGTAAAAACAAAAAAACAGACCTATAAACATTCAGTCCAGTTCCGTTTGCAACCTGGGTCTGAAGCAGAATGGAAAGTGAGCTTGCTGTGGAGGTAGAATCAAGAGTTCAAGTCTCAGGGGCGGTCCTAAGATGGCGGAGGAGTAGGACGAAAACTTCACTTTCTCCCCACAACTTCATGGAAAGAACATTTGACCCTGAGCAAATTCCACAAAACAACTTCTGAATGCTGGCAGAGGACATCGGGCGCCCAGAAAGGCAGCCCTTTGTCTTCGAAAGGAGGTAAGAAAAAAATATAAAAGATAAAAGAGGGACAAAAGAGGTAGGGACGGAGAGCTGTCCCGGGAAGGGAGTCTTAAAGAGGAGAAGTTTCCAAACACCAGGAAACACTCTCACTGGCAGGTCAGGGGGAGTTTTGGAATCTCAGAGGGCAACATAATGGGGAGGAAAATTAAATAAATACATAAACCCCACAGATTACGTGCCTAACAGCAACTTCCAGCGGAGAGGTAGTCCAGACACTCACATTTGCCACCAGCAAGCGGGGGCTGAACAGGGAGGTGCGGGCTGCATTGGAAGGACCTGGCCTGAATGCCCTGAATGCAATCTGACCCAAACTGTGGGATAGCCAGACAGAAAGTAAAGAGAGAGAGAGAGAACTATCCTGGGAAAAGCCCTAACCTAAGGCACTTCCTGGCCCACTCAGGGAACAAAGGACTGAGCAGAGGAGAGCTAGCTGGCTGTGCACTGGCTGGAGACAGGGAGGCAGGCGGGGGGCAGCCAGAGCCGGAAAGGGGCAATCTCAGCCCCAGAGAGACATCCTCCACAAAAGTGCAGGCAGGCTCCCATTTGCTAACCAAGACTTCTTGGGATTCTGGTGGTTGACATCCACCGGGAGGGTCGCAGCCAGGGATCAGCTCCCCAGAAGGGACACATGGCATACCTGAGACGGGCAGACCTGCTGCCACCCAGGAAACCGAGCGGCTGGGATGGAGGAGGCGATAAGACGCACCACACCTGGGGGTGACTGTGCTCGCCAAGCACCTGGTCGCCTGAGCTGCTCGGACCTGGGAAGGGCACAAAAGCCAGGTCCAACCGAGTCTGAGCCCTGTGGAGTACCTGAGAACCTGATCCTGAGTGGCTTAGACCTGGGAAGTGCACGCAACCCAGGGCCCACCTCAGACAGTTCCAGGCAGAGCAACCTGGAGCCTGAGCAGTGTAGACTGGGAAAGCACACACACCGTGAGCGGAGGAAACCCAGTGCCGCCGGGACCTTGTGAGCATAAGCGGGTGATATTTGTTTGCAGTGTTCCAACCTCCCCCAGAGCACGACTGAATCAGTTAGCCTAAATAAGTGACCACCTTCGATCCCCTATGTTGGGGCGGAAATTAGACACTAAGAGACCAGCGTACAGAAGAAGCTAAAATAAACAGAGGGAACCGCTCAGGAAATGACAGGTGCAACAGATTAAAACCTTGCAGTTAGTACTGACTACATTGGAAGGGGCCTATAAATCTTGAGAAGTATAAGCTGGATCAAGGAACTATCTGAAACTGAACTAACCCCACACTGCCCACAACAGCTCCAGAAAAATTCCTAGATATATTTTTAGTATTATCATTAAATATTTTTTTCTTAATTTTTAAGTCCTCTATTACTGCTTTAATTTTCATTCGTATAACCCACTCTTACCTTGCCCAAAAAATGACCCTATTTTTATAGCACACTTCCATATATATATTTTATCATTTTTTGTGACTTTTTTAAACTATTGTATTTTGGGGAGTGTAACCTTCACTCTAGACTTTAATCTGTGCCTTTTGCTATTTGTTATCAATTTTGTACCCTTAGCAACCCCATCTTCTCTACCCGTTTTTACTTGGGAGTGTGATTACTGGCTTGATGGCTCTCTCCCCCTTTTGACTCTCCTTTTTCTCCACCAGGTCACCTCTATCTCCAGCACACCCTTCTCTTCCCCACCCAACTCTGTGACTCTCTTGTGTGTTCCGGGCTGTGGGGAACACTTAGGGGACTGATTACTGGCTGGATCTGTCTCTCTCCTTTGGAATCCCTCTTTTCTCCTCCCGGTCACCTCTGTCTCCTTCCTCCTCCTTCTCTGTGTAACTCCATGAACCTCTCTGAGGGGTCCAGACTGTGGAGAGCACATAGGGAACTGATTACTGGCTAGCTTGCTCTCCCCCCTTTTGATTCCCCCTCTTCTTCTCCTGGTCAACTCTATCTCCCTCCTCCGTCTTGTCTTCTCCATCTAACTCTGTGAACCTCTCCGGGTGTCCCTCACTGTGGAGAAGCTTTTCATCATTAACCTAGATGTTTCATCATCGGTGCTGGACAGATAGAGAAGTCTTGAGGCTACTGTAAGAATAAGACTGAAAACCAGAGGCAGGAGGCTTAAGTCCAAACCCTGAGAACACCAGAGAACTCCTGACTCAGGGAACATTAATGGATAAGGGCTCATCCAAAGCCTCCAGCCTACACTGAAACCGAGCACCACCCAAGAGCCAACAAGTTCCAGAGCAAGACGTACCACTCAAACTCTCCAGCAATGCAGGAACATAGCCCCGAGCCTCAATATACAGGCTGCCCTAAGTCACATCAAACCCATAGACATCTCAAAACACACTACTGGTCACTTCATGGCACTCCATCGAGAAATCCAGCCCCACCCACCAGAGCATGGATGGAAGCTTCCCTAACCAGGAAACCTTGACAAGCCACCTGCAAAACCCCAGCCACAGTGAGAAACCTCCACAAGAAAGAGGAAGAGGAACCACAAGCTGCCAGAATACAGAAAGGCCACCCCAAACACAACAATCTAACTGTAGCTGAAGCTGAAACTCCAATGTTTTGGCCACCTGATGTGAAGAACTGACTCTTTGGAAAAGACCCTGATGCTGGGAAAGATTGAAGGCAGGAGGAGAAGGGGACGAGAGAGGATGAGATGGTTGGATGGCATCACCGATTCGATGGACATGAATTTGAGTAAGCTCCGGGAGTTGGTGATGCACAGGGAGGCCTGGCACGCTGCAGTCCTCGACCCCAAGGAGTTGGGGTCACTGTAGTCCTTGAGGTAACAAAGAGTTGGAAACGACTGAGCAACTGAACTGAACTGAACCGTGCTGTCTCTTAAAGCTGTACTAGTTGCTCCTTGAAATCAGAACATCCTTATCCTTTCTTTGATCTCACAAGTGGGGAAACTTCCCAGGTCTTGGAGCAGATGGAAATTACTGCCCTTAGAATGTGTTTTGGGCTCTAGGATCTCCCATTGAGCCCAGGAAGCCTTGCTGTCTTTCGCATCAAAGCCAGTTACATTATGCACCCACCTGCCACCTTTCCACTGTTATCAGTGACATCACTGTGATCACAACTCACTGAGTTGTCTCCAAAGAGAGAAGTGATTTCTTCACCAAATATCTGCAGAGATTTTTCAACAAGAAATTCTATGAAAGAAATCTGGAACACAGAGGGGCAAAAAAGTGGCGTATTAATGTACATATGGCGTACTAGTAAATCACATTTCATACGTGAATCTGGCTCTAACAAAAAGTGCAAGAGAGGTCTGAGAAACATTCAGAATTGATTAAATATATGTATATATGTGTGTATATATATAATATACACATACATCACTTGTATTCTAAGAAATAACTGATACTTTCAAGAGTACTTTGGGCACAAATTTTAAAATTCTTTTAGTCAGTCGGCTAAAGTTATAATATGTGGGCTGGTTTAATAGCTAAAATTTTGTAATGTTGGTTATATGCTTAAAACTCGGATGATTTGTAAGTAGCCCACATAAGATGTTTGGGACAAAAATGTATATTCTCTTATTAAGTTTTATTTAGTTTTATTACATTTTTTCTAGTTTTAGTGATACAGAACTTCTATACAGCATCTTATTAAAACTTACAAAGTATCAAATACAACACAAATTTTGCAAGTCACTTCAGTGAGGAAATCTCTGAAACATGGGTAGCAGAGGTTTCTGTGTGGGGTGGGGGTCGGGAGGGGGATGGTGAAGGAAGAAAGCATCTAAAGAGAACAAAGGTCTGTCTGTCTGTCTACATTGCCTTGCCTCACACTTGCTGTCTAGGGGAGCTTGGAGAAGAGCTGTGATCTTACTAGGCAAGTTATGGCTCTGTTAGGATGTTCTGAAATATTTTACTAGCTTCCTCATCCTCTAGCGGAGACACAGTAGAAGCCAAGTATTTTCCTGAATGAGCCACAACTGGCAGAGTGCGGCCAGTGTGTGTGGAGCCTCGGGTGCTCGCATGGCCCAGGCCGCCTAAGATGTGCCGACAGTGACCAGATGGACTGGGTGTTGTCATCGTTGTGTAATGATGAAATCACGGTTTGGAGGACTGTACACCCTCAGTGATGAGGCTGAGAGTTGAACCCTGGCTCTCTGGTTCCAAAGCCTGGTTCTTTTCTATCACGTCATCCTACTCTTATCTCTCTGTTGTGTAATCTCTTGGATGGCAAAGGAGAAGTGACTCAGCTGTTCTCGGTTATAATACACCTTCCCATGCCCAACCAGAGTAGGACTCTGCCGCTCCAAGGCAGTGTAATTAAAATGTGCACTTGAAAGAACGGGTTCACCAGCGTTAATACCACAGACTTCAGGTTCAAAATGGGGACTCTGCCCCACAAAGCATAAAAATGAGAGATCTTGTTACCTTTTTGGTGAGGTTTTCAAATGCTGAGCTGCCAGAATCAGGCAGACAAAGAATGCTTGGGGTTAGACACACTGATAAATTATAAGCTGTCATCTGATTGGATGAGGAATGTTGCTCAACGCTATGTAATACTCCGAAGAGGTATCTCAAAAAAACTACATTGGCTCTCGGCAGCTGATCTAGAAGCCTAATGACAGAAAAAGCACTTATGAATAAAGCGAGTCATTTTGCTTAGTAAGTGGAAATACAGAGAACAAAGTACTTCTTTTTATACCGTGTACACAGTCCATTCTCACAGTTCCAGACATGAATGCATACACAAATGTTGCACTGATTTTAATTCCTGTACCAGATAAGCCCTACTCTGCTTAGTTATGTGTTTGTATTTCAGATCATACCCCTGGCGGATTGGTTCTTTATCATCTCTTTTTAGACCAGTGGATTTCATCTCCAACAGTTTCATGTATTCAGAAGGTGTAAAATGGTCAAGCTTTCCATGTCAATAAGATTAGGAGAGAAACACAGTATCACCGATAAGGCATGCATCTCTATTCAGACTGGCTTGCAGGGGTATGATCAAGTGAAACCACTTGATACTGGTCATTATTTCAGAGGACACAGCTGTAAACTATCAGCTAATATTTTCCTAAGAGCATGCTGGTTGTATTTTCTCAGAGTTGAGTAAGTATTGCATCATTACCTCTGGGCCTCAGTGATTTTCTCCTCCTCATTCTCTTGATCCATAACATCAAGCCATTTATCACAGAGACCGGCTGAAAATATGCTTCCTTGGATGTTTCGAAGAAAGTCCTTATGTAGATCAAAAAATATATATTATTCTTATGATAAATTCAATGGAGAAATTGCAAAGAAACTATTTACTTGAAAAATTCAACTCAGTCCGCAATTTCTTCACAGCCACGCAGGCTGATTCACACAGAGCTTGGCTGTGATTCTCCACAGCCTTGCACACTCAGAAGTACTGGTTGGATTTTCCCCAGCTAAAATTAGAAGCCTAAAAGTAGAGTCTGGGCTGTAGTGAGAATGAGGCTGAAGCTCCTTCTATCCCCTGGAACTGACTCTTTGTGTACATGTCAACACATTGGTACAAACTGGCAGGGTCTGGTGATAACTCACCCTAAATCCTATTCGTTTCTTGGAAAAAAAAAAAAAAAGCACATACCCATTTTGTTTGTTTACTTCAGACAGAGTGCCTGCTCTGAATTCAACAAAGAGAAGTTCTGAAATAAAACAAACAGAACTACACCCCTACATGCTCTTATACACATATTAAGAGAAAACCTGAGGTATGTGTACTCTTTGGGAAAACGCTAGTATCGAAATAGCTTTGATCTTGTTCTTAAAAAAAAAAACAACCCAAACACACATAAAAGTTCAGTTCCACAGTCTTTTAAGCAGCAGGTGTTAGAAATAAAACAAAAGCCCCGATGGGTAAACTACATGTTACCCTTACAACTCTTTGAATGGAATATATCCTCCCCAGAGAGGAAACTGAAAATTTAGAGACATTGCAACTTCCCACCTGTGGCATAGACTATGCAAATGTAAGCTTCCTCAGTGGAGGCCTGGAAAGTTTATCCTGATGACCAAGTCTTAATATGATCAAATGGCGCCTATAAAATAGATGAAGTTGTAAACTGTTGTGCACGACTGAGGGGATATGATGGCATTGCCTTGCCAGTTTCACAGGCACAACTTGCTTCCACTGGTCTTCATATACAGCCTGACTTCTCTGAACAGTATCTTCTTCAGGCAGAGTTTCTACGGCAACGATCATGATTCTAATCCTGTCAGTGTTCACTTGTTTCAGTGCTTATTGACTGCTGTTTTTGTCTGGCTCTCTTTTGAGTACTGAGGATAGAGAGAGTATGAAGATAACGTACAAAGTCTCCGTCCTCTCATACTTTCTCTTGTGATTGGTATACAGTACCCAATCATGGTCACGAGGTGTTCACTATGCTTCTTATGGAGTGTCTGCAGTATATTTGGAAGGAGGAAGCACTCCATTTCAGTTCAGCCGTTCAGTCCTGTCCTACTCTTTGCGACCCCATGACGGCACACCAGGCTTTCCTGTCCATCACCAACACCTGGGTCTTGTTCAGAGTCATGTCCATCGAGTTGGTGATGCCATTGAACCATCTCATCTGGCTTTGGCTTCTGGGAGTCTGGGGGTGTGCAGCAGGTCCTTTGCCTTGCGTACCAAACTACATGCACTGGAGTGTGTCTCTTCTCTCTCCTGGACCCTGTGCTGTAGAATCGATTGGTGAGCCTGAGTATGGTTAAGCCAGGACATGACTCATACGGAATATGCCATGGGTATTTGCCATCGGCCCTCTGTTTATAGACAGTTTAATGGAAACCTCAATGTGGTTCTGACGATGTATTCATTTCTGATTTAGACCAACTCTATGGTTGCTTTGACATATGGTATTATCAAGGCCCAAGTTGCAAAGTTTGACTCCCCGGCAAGATCAATCAACTTTAGGAAGAGAAAACTTTGGGACTGTCTAAGACCTGTACGCTTATAGCATGGAAACAGGCAAGAGCCTGCTTACACTTGCTCACAACTCAAATCACTTCCAAGTGTGCACGTTATAGAGGGTAGCACTCTACCTGCTATTTACATACCTAGTGTGTGTTATGATGGTGCAAGTGTAGTAGGGGTCAACTCTAAGTCATATCTGCACTGTTGCTATTATCATCCAATCGAACATTAATAGGGGACAAGGAAACACCATGTGTTATTTAGTTTCTAAGATAATTTTAATAACCTGTCAATAGCTATTACCACATCGATATATTTTTGTTCATAGCTGCTAGCAAGTCCCAAGATGGACTGATTAATTTTCTTTCTCTTCTGTTATCGCCCTGGTAGAAATTGAACTACACGCTTGTGATTTAGCTGTATCATTTCAAACTCAGTCTATTGTTTGTATAAATCTATCGGATATTTCTGAATTCCAAACTGATTTTGACTGTTGGACTCACTTTAAAAATAAGATTTCTAAGATGAGGCATGTAGTAAAACTGGTTACCATGTAACTATAACCTTGGGTGGTGGGTTAAACTTACAGATATTTTCAGAGGTGTTTAAAGATAGTAAGGGAGAAAAAAGGAGGAGAAAGGAGGAACAAATGGTGGAGTCATCCCTACACTAATTTTAAAGAAAAAGGCATTGAGAGACAGGGGAAGGAAGGATGATGAAGTGATCAGAGATTTTGGTGGCCTCACGAAGCATTTTATGATTCATTGTAAGACAAATGGGCTTCCCAGGTGGGGCTAGTGGTAAAGAACCTGCCTGCCAACGCAGGAGATGCCAGAGATGCAGGTTCGCTCCCTGGCAGGAAGATCCCCGGAGACGGGCATGGCAACCCACTCTAGCATTCTTGCCTGGAGGATTCCATGGACAGAGGAGTCTGCTGGGCTACAGTCAGTGGGATCCCAGAGAGTTGGATGCGACTAGGCGACTAACACACACACACACACACACACACACACACACACACACACACACACACACACACACACGAGTTTACCATAGTGTGTAAACATCTGTCTGGCATCCATGCTAAGTTGCTACAGTCGTGTCCATTTCTGGGCCCCTCATAGACTATAACCTGCCAGACTCCTCCACCATACGACTGGAGTTTTTGCCAGTCCCTGTTCCAGGGGATCCTTCCAACCCAGGGATCGAACCCAGGTTTCCTGCATTGCAGGCAGATTCTTTCCTGTGAGCCACCTGGGAAGTTACTTCTCTTAACTGTTTCCAAAAGCTTAATCTGAATTTTATTTTGGAAATGTGGCCTTCATCAGGAAGGTGATGAGGAAGTCATCCAAAGCAGGAAGCTGGTTTTGGTAAACGCTCAATGGGTAAGTGGGTATTTTGAAATTTATTCTTCTTCTTCTGCATGGATGGTCAGGAGCCAAGATGTGCAATGAAAAAGGAAACTGTCTAGTGTATGGGGCTCATAACACTGGAGGTACCTTCCTTCTATTTGACTTTGTAAAGTGTTTTTCACTTTGCAAATCCTTCCTCTCTTATGCCTACTACCTTCCTTGGGCATTCATAGTGAAGTCATATACCTTTAGATTGACTCTGTGTGTGGAAAGAGCTCAACCTTTCCTTACCTTTAAGGTGGCCGCTACCACAAGTACGGATTCCTCATTCAAGTTAACTTTGTGCCCGGAGTTGAGTTTCTCCTTGAGGGCTCTACAGGAGTCTGTACTGGCTGATTGTCTGAAGATGAATTCTGTAAATGGCCCTTTGAGATTTATATAGGAAAGCATATCCTATAGGGAAGGAAAGAAAAGAAAACTGTGGGACATTTCCTGTCTAGAAGCCCAGAGCACAAGCTGGCTCCTGTTTTGACAGAGCTGCGGGATATGAGGGTACAGTTCTAGAACTGCACCGAAGTCACTGTGACATTTTCTCTTCAGAGTCTCTAAATATATTCTCTACCCAAGAATTTGATTCATACACTGAAACATTTTAAACACTTGTGTAGTCAGATTTGCTGTTTCAGTGAATTTACTGTATTAAATGTCTCTGCTTTGAGGCCTTTGTAGATTCACCCTCTCCTCCTTCACTGTTCCATTCTCATTGTTCTCTATTACAGATGCTCTTCCCTAAGTGTGGAAATCTTTTTGCCATATTCATCCTCCATTTGTTTATTCCCTTTCCTGGGACTGTCCACCACATTCATTCCTCTTTCCTGTATTCCCTCCCCCTAAAATCGGGCTCAATACGCCTCTCCTCCTTCTGATCACATTCCTTTCTCATCAGCCTTTCTAGTTCCTTTTCCTGTATTTTCATGTCCTCTGCTGCCTGCAGAGTTAGAGATAACAGATATTGGAGCCAGGTGTTTCAAGGATTGTGGAGTCCGTTTTGCTACTCATCCACTGTGTGACTTTGGGCATAGCACATTCATGGGTGAGGCTCTTTTGTTTTTCATTTATGAAGTGGGGGTGATGATAGTCATGGCTACCGCCTAAATTTTCTGTGAAAGTGCAAGGTCTGGGGTAGTAGCTAGCACATAAGTGGTATGATAAATTTCTCCATATATGCCATAAAATTCCCTGCATCTAGTGTAGTGCTTGGAGACATAGTGGACAGTGAACAAAGGTTAATGCTTACAGTTCAATACACTAATCTGATAGAGCAGAGTCCAAACTCCGAAGCTCTCTTTGGACACATTCTGGCAGGATCAAAGGATTCATCTTTGCCAGAGGATGCGTACTTTATGCTTAAACACTTGAGTTCCATATCAAATCCGTGTGAGACATTTTGAGTCATAGGGGGAGCAGACTCAGCTGAAGGAGACTTGAGACCAGTGTGGACTTCAAGGGAGGAGACAGGAGACAATATGAGGATGAGGTGGACTCTCAGAAAGTCTTCCACACATAGTCTGAAGGAAAGTTATAGGGCTCCATAGAGCCTGGAGTTAAAACTCCCCTCCAGGTCCTCCCTACCATTCTATGGAAAACCAAGAGCTCTCTCACCCAAAGAAAAAAATGGACACTGGGTTGATTATGCCCGGCTCCCAGCCGGTCCCAGCCTCTGGCCTATCTCCAAAATTCCTTGCCCCAGCTGTTTAAGAGATAACCACTCTGAACAACCTCGCAGAAGAACGGGTTCCCTTAAGACAGTAGCTTTCCACATCCATGCCTATAGATTCTTACTCTTCTTGGGGAAGGGCAGCAGCTCACTAATCTGACTGCTGCCCCTTCTCGCCTCATTAAAGGTGATCTGTAAAGTGCCAGGTCTCTTTCTTTTTCTCAACCTCGCCTTCTCTAACTGCCTTACCTCACCGAGTCCATGTTAAGTGGTCTGAGCTGGTGTAGATGGGTCTTTGTTGAAATCGGGGAATGGATGAGAGTAAGTTTTCATCTTGTATTTGCCTTCTGACTCTGTAGTACCTCAATCAGATCTTATTCTTTGAAATACTATTGTGAAACTTATCGGACAAAGCCAGACGTCTTCATGTGGACTAGATTTGGAAGAGAACACTCGATCTCTGAGAACTCCCCTCCTCAGGAAGGATACAGAAACCCAAAGAAGACCTACCAGAATTGGGGTGGGCAGGGTGTCATTTTCACATACATCCTCAAGAGGAACCCCAAAGAGCTCTTTTGGCTTTGTGTGTCGTAGAGGTGGGTGTTGGTTGTTCTCGCGAGTCCTGGAGCTACACCAAAAGGCCCTGGTTTTGACAGGACTCTTACTAACTGTCTTCTTGTCGGAATCTAATGGAGAAGAGAGATTTTCACTCGTAGTAGCTTAGCTTACTTAGCCTATTTCCACCACTTACATTCAGCAGCATGTTCATGGCAGAGGCTGAAAGAGAGAAACTGAGCCATTTGTTATATGAATTCCCCACATTCTGAAACAGGCTAATTGCATCCTTGTGGTGTTCACATGTTCCTCTTCCCCATATTCTGCAAACCAGTAGTTAAACCGAGAGGCGTGATCAGACTCAGGGTGGATACTCCCTGTGCCAGTATGCCCCAGACGGTGCTGTCTCTCCCCTTGGCCCTGTGTCATGAGGCACTTAAGCTGGAGTTACTACAGGTTTCCTAATGGTAAGCATTGTCAGTGGATTCTGGTATCAGATCTCAGTTTAAAAGCCAAAACCATTTAATATTCAAATCAAGCTGCATTTGGCTATCATTTACTTTTGTAGTAAGCTTCCTTCCTGTGTTCAATTACCTGTTTTGCTTTCTGAGTACCCAGTCATGCCCAGTTTTCTCCCATCCAAAGAATCGCCTTTCAGGAGACATCCTGCCTGACCCTGCTTTTCAGTCAGCCTCTGGACCTCACCTCTGGGAGGCCACACACCTCAGTCAGCTCCAAGGATGACTTCCTGCCCGCAGGGTCCTTGGGAAGTAGCCATTAAATGCAGACTATGTGGTAAGGTGAAAACTGGCCAATTTTTCTGTAACACGTTACTCAGCTAACTCAAAGATGAATTGTAACTACCAACAGCCCCTGTCAAAGGAATGCAGATGAAGGGCTTTTCAAAGAAAGAGTGATCAGCAATGAAAAATGGAGTTCAGAGTTTCTCCTGCCCAGCTAAGAATGTTTCCCTGATATTTGCTCAATAAACCTGCTTAATATTTCCTTAAAT
This sequence comes from Nanger dama, assembly GCA_917880005.1. Lineage (NCBI taxonomy): Eukaryota > Metazoa > Chordata > Mammalia > Artiodactyla > Bovidae > Nanger > Nanger dama. The sequence continues at coordinate 102,236,651 of CAKJTW010000001.1, forward strand.
AACCTGCTTAAATATCCAGGTAAAGAAGTCAACAGAGGAGCCAAGTTGTAGAAAAATAAACAGAAGAATGGAACCAAATATTTAAAAATGCCCATCCACTTGTCTATTCTGAGACATAGCGAGTCCATCACCATGTCCATTCAAGGGAGTGAACCACTTGTGGTGCTGGGTGAGAGCACTAGAAGGCTCCTATTCTGCCTCTTAATTGGATAAGTTACCTAAAACTCTTTGAGCTTCAGTTTGCTCAGACTTAACATAAATGATGCTACTTCCACCTCGCTGGACTACATAACATAATGCACTACTCAACACAAGACATGGCACATAGCAGCCTTAATAAAGGTCATGTCCCTCCTTCAAAGGGCCTAAGGCAGCCTGGACATCAGTCACCTCCCCCAAGCAGACTCCACCCCCATTCTCCATTTGATGTTGCAGCCTCCAGAAGGTGTACATTCCTGAAGGGATGCCACCACTTTGCCTTAGGCTCTTCCTGCCCTGACATTCTTACTGCCATCATTTTAAAAGGAGCTAAGGAAGAGAGCAAATGCATTCTTTAATTCAGGAAGAGATTCTCCTAATTAATATGTACAAATGTTAAAAAAAAACCCCACAAAACATGTTTATATGGGTAGAGTTGCTTTATGCACCCTGGTTTCCCTACTCTTAACCCGATTCTTTTATTTCTAAGCTAGCCACAGGTATTCATGTATTCCAAATGTATTCATTCATTGTTCAGCTTGAATAAGAATACTCTTAGGAAGAAAGCTCTATCAGTTGCTACAAAGCTGTACATCCAGCTAGTGTATAAGCATAGACGAAAAGCTAAATTGACATTCAGGCCCATACTTTTATTTTCAGGCCTAGATGGACCTTTCGTTCTGTACATTGGTTGGTGTCAGAGTTCTTGTTGTCTCCGTGACCAATAAAAATATCTAGGATAGCCATGAAAAGTATGGTGCTCAGTTGTTCAGTCGTGTCCACCTCTTGCGACTCCATGGACTATAGCCTGTCAGGCTCCTGTCCGTGGATGTCCCGGATAATAATACTGGAGTGGGTTTCCAGGGAGTGTTGAACAGGTTAACTTTATAACGGCATCTTAAAGAGTCCTGGCAAGATTAAGTTAGTGTTTCCTCATGCCTAAAGTAGGGTTGGAATGTTAAGAAGTGAAAGTTTGAAATTTTGTGGGTGTAGAATAAAAACTATAAGAATACAAATACTTTAAGTAGAAATTCTCTTCTGGCCCGAATAATTCCTAAGTTAGTAAGATATTTTATTAAGATCAAGAAATGTCCATGGGACAATATTTGAGTGGTAGCAGGATAATTGCAAGAGGAAAGATGTAAAAACAAAAAAACAGACCTATAAACATTCAGTCCAGTTCCGTTTGCAACCTGGGTCTGAAGCAGAATGGAAAGTGAGCTTGCTGTGGAGGTAGAATCAAGAGTTCAAGTCTCAGGGGCGGTCCTAAGATGGCGGAGGAGTAGGATGAAAACTTCACTTTCTCCCCACAACTTCATGGAAAGAACATTTGACCCTGAGCAAATTCCACAAAACAACTTCTGAATGCTGGCAGAGGACATCGGGCGCCCAGAAAGGCAGCCCTTTGTCTTCGAAAGGAGGTAAGAAAAAAATATAAAAGATAAAAAGAGGGACAAAAGAGGTAGGGACGGAGAGCTGTCCCGGGAAGGAGTCTTAAAGAGGAGAAGTTTCCAAACACCAGGAAACACTCTCACTGGCAGGTCAGGGGGAGTTTTGGAATCTCAGAGGGCAACATAATGGGGAGGAAAATTAAATAAATACATAAACCCCACAGATTACGTGCCTAACAGCAACTTCCAGCGGAGAGGTAGTCCAGACACTCACATTTGCCACCAGCAAGCGGGGGGCTGAACAGGGAGGTGCGGGCTGCATTGGAAGGACCTGGCCTGAATGCCCTGAATGCAATCTGACCCAAACTGTGGGATAGCCAGACAGAAAGTAAAGAGAGAGAGAGAGAACTATCCTGGGAAAAGCCCTAACCTAAGGCACTTCCTGGCCCACTCAGGGAACAAAGGACTGAGCAGAGGAGAGCTAGCTGGCTGTGCACTGGCTGGAGACAGGGAGGCAGGCGGGGGCAGCCAGAGCCGGAAAGGGGCAATCTCAGCCCCAGAGAGACATCCTCCACAAAAGTGCAGGCAGGCTCCCATTTGCTAACCAAGACTTCTTGGGATTCTGGTGGTTGACATCCACCGGGAGGGTCGCAGCCAGGGATCAGCTCCCCAGAAGGGACACATGGCATACCTGAGACGGGCAGACCTGCTGCCACCCAGGAAACCGAGCGGCTGGGATGGAGGAGGCGATAAGACGCACCACACCTGGGGGTGACTGTGCTCGCCAAGCACCTGGTCGCCTGAGCTGCTCGGACCTGGGAAGGGCACAAAAGCCAGGTCCAACCGAGTCTGAGCCCTGTGGAGTACCTGAGAACCTGATCCTGAGTGGCTTAGACCTGGGAAGTGCACGCAACCCAGGGCCCACCTCAGACAGTTCCAGGCAGAGCAACCTGGAGCCTGAGCAGTGTAGACTGGGAAAGCACACACACCGTGAGCGGAGGAAACCCAGTGCCGCCGGGACCTTGTGAGCATAAGCGGGTGATACTTGTTTGCAGTGTTCCAACCTCCCCAGAGCACGACTGAATCAGTTAGCCTAAATAAGTGACCACCTTCGATCCCCTATGTTGGGGCGGAAATTAGACACTAAGAGACCAGCGTACAGAAGAAGCTAAAATAAACAGAGGGAACCGCTCAGGAAATGACAGGTGCAACAGATTAAAACCTTGCAGTTAGTACTGACTACATTGGAAGGGGCCTATAAATCTTGAGAAGTATAAGCTGGATCAAGGAACTATCTGAAACTGAACTAACCCCACACTGCCCACAACAGCTCCAGAAAAATTCCTAGATATATTTTTAGTATTATCATTAAATATTTTTTCTTAATTTTTAAGTCCTCTATTACTGCTTTAATTTTCATTCGTATAACCCACTCTTACCTTGCCCAAAAAATGACCCTATTTTTATGGCACACTTCCATATATATATTTTATCATTTTTGTGACTTTATTAAACTATTGTATTTTGGGGAGTGTAACCTTCACTCTAGACTTTAATCTGTGCCTTTTGCTATTTGTTATCAATTTTGTACCCTTAGCAACCCCATCTTCTCTACCCGTTTTTACTTGGGAGTGTGATTACTGGCTTGATGGCTCTCTCCCCCTTTTGACTCTCCTTTTTCTCCACCAGGTCACCTCTATCTCCAGCACACCCTTCTCTTCCCCACCCAACTCTGTGACTCTCTTGTGTGTTCCGGGCTGTGGGGAACACTTAGGGACTGATTACTGGCTGGATCTGTCTCTCTCCTTTGGAATCCCTCTTTTCTCCTCCCGGTCACCTCTGTCTCCTTCCTCCTCCTTCTCTTCTCTGTGTAACTCCATGAACCTCTCTGAGGGGTCCAGACTGTGGAGAGCACATAGGGAACTGATTACTGGCTAGCTTGCTCTCCCCCTTTTGATTCCCCCTCTTCTTCTCCTGGTCAACTCTATCTCCCTCCTCCGTCTTGTCTTCTCCATCTAACTCTGTGAACCTCTCCGGGTGTCCCTCACTGTGGAGAAGCTTTTCATCATTAACCTAGATGTTTCATCATCGGTGCTGGACAGATAGAGAAGTCTTGAGGCTACTGTAAGAATAAGACTGAAAACCAGAGGCAGGAGGCTTAAGTCCAAACCCTGAGAACACCAGAGAACTCCTGACTCCAGGGAACATTAATGGATAAGGGCTCATCCAAAGCCTCCAGCCTACACTGAAACCGAGCACCACCCAAGAGCCAACAAGTTCCAGAGCAAGACGTACCACTCCAAACTCTCCAGCAATGCAGGAACATAGCCCCGAGCCTCAATATACAGGCTGCCCTAAGTCACATCAAACCCATAGACATCTCAAAACACACTACTGGTCACTTCATGGCACTCCATCGAGAAATCCAGCCCCACCCACCAGAGCATGGATGGAAGCTTCCCTAACCAGGAAACCTTGACAAGCCACCTGCAAAACCCCAGCCACAGTGAGAAACCTCCACAAGAAAGAGGAAGAGGAACCACAAGCTGCCAGAATACAGAAAGGCCACCCCAAACACAACAATCTAACTGTAGCTGAAGCTGAAACTCCAATGTTTTGGCCACCTGATGTGAAGAACTGACTCTTTGGAAAAGACCCTGATGCTGGGAAAGATTGAAGGCAGGAGGAGAAGGGGACGAGAGAGGATGAGATGGTTGGATGGCATCACCGATTCGATGGACATGAGTTTGAGTAAGCTCCGGGAGTTGGTGGTGCACAGGGAGGCCTGGCACGCTGCAGTCCTCGACCCCAAGGACTTGGGGTCCATGAAGTCGTTGGGGTCACTGTAGTCCTTGGCGTCGCAAAGAGTCGGACACGACTGAGCAACTGAACTGAACTGAACTGTGCTGTCTCCTAAAGCTGTACTAGTTGCTTCTTGAAATCAGAACAGTCTTATCCTTTTTGATCTCACAAGTGGGAAACTTCCCAGGTCTTGGAGCAGATGGAAATTACTGCCCTTAGAATGTGTTTTGGGCTCTAGGATCTCCCATTGAGCCCAGGAAGCCTTGCTGTCTTTCGCATCAAAGCCAGTTACATTATGCACCCACCTGCCACCTTTCCACTGTTATCAGTGACATCACTGTGATCACAACTCACTGAGTTGTCTCCAAAGAGAGAAGTGATTTCTTCTCCAAATATCTGCAGAGAACTTTTAATGATAAATTCTATGAAGGAAATCTGTAACACAAAGTGCCAAAAAAAAAAAAAAAAAGCGGCGTGTTATTGTACATATGGCATACTAGTAATCACATTTCATACGTGAATCTTGGCTCTAACGAAAAGTGCAAGAGAGGTCTGAGAAACATTCAGAATTGATTAAATATATATATATATATATGAATATATATATTATATATAAATCAGTTTTTTTCTAAGAAATAACTGATGCTTTTAAGAGTACTTTGGGCACAAATTTTAAAATTCTTTTAGTCAGTCGGCTAAAGTTATAATATGTGGGCTGGTTTAATAGCTAAAATTTTGTAATGTTGGTTATATGCTTAAAACTCGGATGATTTGTAAGTAGCCCACATAAGATGTTTGGGACAAAAATGTATATTCTCTTATTAAGTTTTATTTAGTTTTATTACATTTTTTCTAGTTTTAGTGATACAGAACTTCTATACAGCATCTTATTAAAACTTACAAAGTATCAAATACAACACAAATTTTGCAAGTCACTTCAGTGAGGAAATCTCTGAAACATGGGTAGCAGAGGTTTCTGTGTGGGGTGGGGGTCGGGAGGGGGATGGTGAAGGAAGAAAGCATCTAAAGAGAACAAAGGTCTGTCTGTCTGTCTACATTGCCTTGCCTCACACTTGCTGTCTAGGGGAGCTTGGAGAAGAGCTGTGATCTTACTAGGCAAGTTATGGCTCTGTTAGGATGTTCTGAAATATTTTACTAGCTTCCTCATCCTCTAGCGGAGACACAGTAGAAGCCAAGTATTTTCCTGAATGAGCCACAACTGGCAGAGTGCGGCCAGTGTGTGTGGAGCCTCGGGTGCTCGCATGGCCCAGGCCGCCTAAGATGTGCCGACAGTGACCAGATGGACTGGGTGTTGTCATCGTTGTGTAATGATGAAATCACGGTTTGGAGGACTGTACACCCTCAGTGATGAGGCTGAGAGTTGAACCCTGGCTCTCTGGTTCCAAAGCCTGGTTCTTTTCTATCACGTCATCCTACTCTTATCTCTCTGTTGTGTAATCTCTTGGATGGCAAAGGAGAAGTGACTCAGCTGTTCTCGGTTATAATACACCTTCCCATGCCCAACCAGAGTAGGACTCTGCCGCTCCAAGGCAGTGTAATTAAAATGTGCACTTGAAAGAACGGGTTCACCAGCGTTAATACCACAGACTTCAGGTTCAAAATGGGGACTCTGCCCCACAAAGCATAAAAATGAGAGATCTTGTTACCTTTTTGGTGAGGTTTTCAAATGCTGAGCTGCCAGAATCAGGCAGACAAAGAATGCTTGGGGTTAGACACACTGATAAATTATAAGCTGTCATCTGATTGGATGAGGAATGTTGCTCAATGCTATGTAATGCTCCGAAGAGGTATCTCAAAAAAACTACATTGGCTCTCGGCAGCTGATCTAGAAGCCTAATGACAGAAAAAGCACTTATGAATAAAGCGAGTCATTTTGCTTAGTAAGTGGAAATACAGAGAACAAAGTACTTCTTTTTATACCGTGTACACAGTCCATTCTCACAGTTCCAGACATGAATGCATACACAAATGTTGCACTGATTTTAATTCCTGTACCAGATAAGCCCTACTCTGCTTAGTTATGTGTTTGTATTTCAGATCATACCCCTGGCGGATTGGTTCTTTATCATCTCTTTTAGACCAGTGGATTTCATCTCCAACAGTTTCATGTATTCAGAAGGTGTAAAATGGTCAAGCTTTCCATGTCAATAAGATTAGGAGAGAAACACAGTATCACCGATAAGGCATGCATCTCTATTCAGACTGGCTTGCAGGGGTATGATCAAGTGAAACCACTTGATACTGGTCATTATTTCAGAGGACACAGCTGTAAACTATCAGCTAATATTTTCCTAAGAGCATGCTGGTTGTATTTTCTCAGAGTTGAGTAAGTATTGCATCATTACCTCTGGGTCTCAGTGATTTTCTCCTCCTCATTCTCTTGATCCATAACATCAAGCCATTTATCACAGAGACCGGCTGAAAATATGCTTCCTTGGATGTTTCAAGAAAGTCCTTATGTAGATCAAAAAATATATATTATTCTTATGATAAATTCAATGGAGAAATTGCAAAGAAACTATTTACTTGAAAAATTCAACTCAGTCCGCAATTTCTTCACAGCCACGCAGGCTGATTCACACAGAGCTTGGCTGTGATTCTCCACAGCCTTGCACACTCAGAAGTACTGGTTGGATTTTCCCCAGCTAAAATTAGAAGCCTAAAAGTAGAGTCTGGGCTGTAGTGAGAATGAGGCTGAAGCTCCTTCTATCCCCTGGAACTGACTCTTTGTGTACATGTTAACAGATTAGTACAAACTGGCAAGGTCTGGTGATAACTCACCCTAAATCCCATTCGTTTCTTGAAAGGAAATGCACATACCCATTTTGTTTGTTTACTTCAGACACAGTGCTTGCTCTGAATTCAGCAAAGAGAAGTTCTGAAATAAAACTATACCCCTACATGCTCTTATACACATATTAAGAGAAAACCTGAGGTATGTGTGCTCTTTGGGAAAACGCTAGTATCGAAATAGCGTCGATCTTTTTCTTAAAAAAAAAAACAAACATATAAAAGTTCAGCTCTACGGACTTTTAAGCAGCAGGTGTTAGAAATAAATCAAAAGCCCCAGTGGGTAAACTACATGTTACCATTACAACTCTTTGAATGGAATGTATCCTCCCAAAGAGAAAACTGAAAATTTACAGACATTGCAACTTCGCACACCTGTGACATAGACTATGCAAATGTAAGCTTCCTCAGTGGAGGCCTGGAAAGTTTATCCTGATGACCAAGTCTTAATATGATCAAATGGCGCCTATAAAATAGATGAAGTTGTAAACTGTTGTGCACGACTGAGGGGATATGATGGCATTGCCTTGCCAGTTTCACAGGCACAACTTGCTTCCACTGGTCTTCATATACAGCCTGACTTCTCTGAATAGTATCTTCTTCAGGCAGAGTTTCTACGGCAACGATCATGATTCTAATCCTGTCAGTGTTCACTTGTTTCAGTGCTTATTGAGTGCTGTTTGTGTCTGGCTCTCTGTTGAGTACTGAGGATAGAGTATGAAGATAACGTATAAAGTCTCAGTCCTCTCATACTTTTCCTTGTGATTGGTATACAGTACCCAATCATGGTCATGAGGTGTTCACTATGCTTCTTATGGAGTGTCTGCAGTATATTTGGAAGGAGGAAGCACTCCATTTCAGTTCAGCCGTTCAGTCCTGTCCTACCCTTTGCGACCCCATGACGGCACACCAGGCTTTCCTGTCCATCACCAACACCTGGGTCTTGTTCAGAGTCATGTCCATCGAGTTGTGATGCCATTCAACCATCTCATCTGGCTTTGGCTTCTGGGAGTCTGGGGGTGTGCAGCAGGCCCTTTGCCTTGCGTACCAAACTACATGCACTGGAGTGTGTCTCTTCTCTCTCCTGGACCCTGTGCTGTAGAATCGAGACTGAGTATGGTTAAGCCAGGACATGACTCATACGGAATATGCCATGGGTATTTGCTATAGGCCCTCTGTTTATAGACAGTTTAATGGAAACCTCAATGTGGTTCTGACGATGTATTCATTTCTGATTTTGACCAACTCTATGGTTGATTTGATATTTGGTATTATCAAGGCCAAAGTTGCAAAGTTTGATTCCCCAGCAAGATCAATCAACTTTAGGAAGAGAAAACTTTGGAATTGTCTAAGACCTGTACGCTTATAGCATGGAAACAGGCAAGAGCCTGCTTACACTTGCTCACAACTCAAATCACTTCCAAGTGTGCACATTATAGAGGGTAGCACTCTATTTGCTATTTGCATACCTAGTGTGTGTTATGATGGTGCAAGTGTAGTAGAGGTCAACTCTAAGTCAGATCTGCACTGTTGCTATTATCATACAATGCAACAGTAATAGGGGACAAGGAAACACCATATGTTATTTAGTTTCTAAGATAACTATTATAATTAATAATCAATATATTTTTGTTCATACCTGCTAACAACTTCTACGATGGATTTAATCTTTTTTTTTTTTTTTCTGTTGTGTTATCACCCTGGTAGAAATTTAACTACACACTTGTGATTGCCCTGTATCATTTCAAACTCAGTCTATTTTTTGTATAAACCTATTGAATTTTCCAAATTCAAACTGATTTTGACTGTTGGATTCACTTTAAAAATAAGATTTATAAGATGAGGCATGTAGTAAAACTGGTTACCATGTAACTGTAACCTTGGGTGGTGGGTTAAACTAACAAATATTAACAAAGGTTGTTACAGATGGTAAGGGAGGAAAAAGGAGGAACCAACGGTGGAGTCATCCCTACACTAATTTTAAAGAAAAAGGCATTGAGAGACAGGGGAAGGAAGGATGATGAAGTGATCAGAGATTTTGGTGGCCTCACGAAGCATTTTGTGATTCTTTGTAAGACAAATGGCCTTCCCAGGTGGGGCTAGCGGTAAAGAACCTGCCTGCCAATGCAGGAGATGCCAGAGATGCAGGTTCGCTCCCTGGCAGGAAGATCCCCCGGAGACGGGCATGGCAACCCACTCTAGCATTCTTGCCTGGAGGGTTCCATGGCCAGAGGAGTCTGCTGGGCTATAGTCAATAGGATCACAGAGAGTCGGATGCGACTTGCTGACTAAAACACACACACACACACACACACACACACACAAACAAGGGAGTTTACCATAGTGAGTAAATGTCAGGAAGCTGATATTTACACAGGAGGCTTCCTGTGTGCTGTTTTGGATCTGTCAGGAATTTTCTGCTCCTTATTAATGCCAGAATATTCAGGAATTTGAGGAGAAGCAAGTCTTTCCTGGGGGCTGAAGAATCCTGGCATTTCCTTCATTAGTTTTTCTATAAAGTGCTAAGTACCCTCTACCTTCTTGTGAACCATAAGGTTAAAGTGATTCTTCACAACTTTCTCTTTATTCAGTTCAATCGCTCAGTCGTGTCCGACTCTTTGCCACCCCATGAATCGCAGTACGCCAGGCCTCGCTGTTCATCACCATCTCCTGGAGTTCACTCAGACTCACGTCCATCGAGTCCATGAGGCCATCCAGCCATCTCGTCCTCTGTCTTCCCCTTCTCCTCTTGCCCCCAATCTTTCCCAGCATCAGAGTTTTTTCCAATGCGTCAACCCTTCGCATGAGGTGGCCAAAGTACTGGAGCTTCAGCTTTAGCATCATTCCTTCCAAAGAAATCCCAGGGCTGATTTCCTTCAGAATGGACTGGTTGGATCTCCTCGCAGTCCAAGGGACTCTCAGGAGTCTTCTCCAACACCACAGTTCAAAAGCATCAATTCTTCAGTGCTCAGCTTTCTTCACAGTCCAACTCTCACATCCATACATGACCACAGGAACAACCATAGCCTTGACTAGATGGACCTTAGTCAGCAAAGTAATGTCTCTGCTTTTGAATATATTATCTAGGTTGGTCATAACTTTTCTTCCAAGGAGTAAGCGTCTTTTAATTTCATGGCTGCAGTCACCATGTGCACTGATACTGGAGCCCCCATAAATACAGTCTCACACTGTTTCCACTGTTTCGCCATCTATTTCCCACGAAGTGATGGGACCGGATGCCATGATCTTCGTTTTCTGAATGTTGAGCTTTAGGCCAACTTTTTCGCTCTCCTCTTTCACTTTCATCAAGAGGCTCTTTAGTTCTTCTTCACTTTCTGCCATAAGAGTGGTGTCATCTGCATATCTCAGGTGATTGATATTTCTCCCGGCAATCGAATTGATTCCAGCTTGTGTTTCTTCCAGTCCAGTGTTTCTCATGCTGTACTCTGCAGAGAAGTTAAATACGCAGGGTGACAATATACAGCCTTGACGTACTCCTTTTCCTATTGGAACCAGTCTATTGTTCCATGTCCAGTTTTAACTGTTGCTTCCTGAGCTGCATACAGGTTTCTCAAGAGGCAGGTCAGGTAGTCTGGTATTCCCACCTCTTTCAGAATTTTCCAGTTTCTTGTGGTCCACATAGTCAAATGCTTTGGCATAACCAATAAAGCAGAAATAGATGTTTTTCTGGAACTCTCTTGCTTTTTCCGTGGTCCAGCGGACGTTGGCAATTTGATTTCTGCTTCCTCTGCCTTTTCTAAAACCAGCTTGAACATCAGGGAGTTCACGGTTCACATATTGCTGAAGCCTGGCTTGGAGAATTTTGAGTATTACTTTACTAGCATGTGAGATGAGTCCAATTGTGCGGTAGTTTGAGCATTCGTTGCCATTGCCTTTCTTTGGAATTGGAATGAAATCTGACCTTTTCCAGTCCTGTCGCCACTGCTGAGTTTTCCAAATGTGCTGGCATATTGAGTGCAGCACTTTCACAGCATCATCTTTCAGGATTTGAAACAGCTCAATTGGAATTCCATCACCTCCACTAGCTTTGTTCGTAGTGATGCTTTCTAAGACCCTCTTGACTTCAAATTCCAAGATGTCTGGCTCTAGATTAGTGATCACACCATTGTGTTTAACTGGCTCGTGAAAATCTTTTTTGTACAGTTTTCCCATGTATTCTTGCCACCTCTTCTTATTATCTTCTGCTTCTGTTAGGTCCATACAATTTCTGTCCCTTATTGAGCCCATCTTTGCATGCAATATTCCCTTGGTATCTCTAATTTTCTTGAAGAGATCTCTAGTCTTTCCCATTCTGTTGCTTTCCTCTGTTTCTTTGCATTGATCACTGAAGAAGGCTCTCTTATCTCTTCTTGCTATTCTTTGGAACTCTCCATTCAGATGCCTAAATCTTTCCTTTTCTCCTTTGCTTTTCGCCTCTCTTCTTTTCACAGCTATTTGTAAGGCCTCCCCAGACAACCATTTTGCTTTTTTGCCTTTCTTTCCCATGGGGATGGTCTTGATCCCTGTCTCCTCTACAATGTCACGAACCTCATTCCATAGCTCATCTGGCACTCTATCAGATCTAGGCCCTTAAATCTGATTCTCACTTCCACTGTATAATCATAAGGGGTTTGATTTAGGTCATACCTGAATAGTCTAGCAGTTTTCCCTACTCTCTTCAATTTCAGTCTGAATTTGGTAATAAGGAGTTCATGATTTGAGCCACAGTCAACCCTTGGTCTTGTTTTTGTTGACTGTATAGAGCTTCTCCATCTTTGGCTGCATAGAATATAATCAATCTGATTTCAGTGTTGACCATCTGGTGATGTCCATGTGTAGAGTCTTCTCTTGTGTGGTCCATTGGAGAAGGGAATGGCAAGCCACTTCAGTATTCTTGCCTTGAGAACCCATGAACAGTATGAAAAGGCAATATGATAGGACACCAAAAGTGTAACTCCCCAGGTCATTAGGTGCCCAATATGCTACTGGAGATCAGAGGAGAAATAACTACAGAAAGAACGAAGGGATGGAGCCAAAGCAAAAACAATACCCAGTTGTGGATGTGACTGGTGATAGAAGCAAGATCCAGTGCTGTAAAGAGCAATATTGCACAGGAACCTGGAATGTCAGGTCCATGAATCAAGGCAAATTGGAAGTGATCAAACAAGAGATGGCAAGTGTGAACGTCGACATTCTAGGAATCAGCGAACTAAAATGGACTGGAATGGGTGAATTTAACTCAGACGACCATTATAGCTACTACTGCGGGCAGGAATCTCTCAGAAGAAATGGAGTAGCCATCATGGTCAACAAAAGAGTCCGAAATGCTGTACTGGGATGCAGTCTCAAAAATGACAGAATGATCTCTGTTCATCTCCAAGGCAAACCATTCAATATCACAGTTATCCAAGTCTATGCCCCAACCAGTAATGCTAAAGAAGCTGAAGTTGAACAGTTTTATGAAGACCTACAAGACCTTTTAGAACTAACACCCAAAACACATCTCCTCTCTTTAATATGGATCGCTAATGTTTATCTTTGCTGAGTATAACTACCTTGTAAGACAGTATATATGGCCACACCATGTTGAGTAAAACACCTTTGGTCCATCAGAGCTCCATTCGCCCTTTTTCTCTCTCTCTCTCTCTCTCTCTCTCTCTCTCTCTCTCTCTCCCCCTTCTCTCCCTCTCTCTCCCTTTTTCAGGCTGATCCCCTGGAGCACAGAGGCTCTCTGAGTTCACTTTTTACCCAGGCTTCTAAGACCCTCTCAAGAACGTGCCCTGAGCCTTCAATTTAAGGCCGAGGCCTTAAATCGAGAGGGCGCCTGAGGCCTTCATGAAAAGAGCAAGCCCCGTGCCGGGTCTTTATTGGCTTTCTGCGTAAACCAAGGAATATCAGCATCTTTCTCTCTCCTTTATATTCATATCGGTCGACTCCGAGCCACCAGGTTCCAGTCCATTAAAGGAATTCAACAAGTAAACATCTGTCTCGCATCCATGCTAAGTTGCTTCAGCCGTGTCCAATTCTATGTCACCTCATGCACTATAAACTCCCAGACTCCTCTGTCCACGGGATTCTCCAGGCAAGAATACTGGAGTCATATGCCAGTCCCTGTTCCAGGGGATCCTTCCAACCCAGGGATCGAACCCAGGTTTCCTGCATTGCAGGAGGGTTTTTTCCTGTCTGAGCCACCTGGGAAGTTACTTCTCTTAACTGTTTCCGAAAGCTTAATCTGAATTTTATTTTGGAAATGTGGCCTTCATTAGGAAGGTGATGAGGAAGTCATCCAAAGCAGGAAGCTGGTTTTGGTAAACGCTCAATGGGTAAGTGGGTATTTTGAAATTTATTCTTCTTCTTCTGCATGGATGGTCAGGAGCCAAGATGTGCAATGAAAAAGGAAACAGTCTAATGTATGGGGCTCATAACACTGGAGGTACCTTCCTTCTATTTGACTTTGTAAAGTGTTTTTCACTTTGCAAATCCTTCCTCTCTTATGCCTACTACCTTCCTTGGGCATTCATAGTGAAGTCATATACCTTTAGATTGACTCTGTGTGTGGAAAGAGCTCAACCTTTCCTTACCTTTAAGGTGGACGCTACCACAAGTATGGATTCCTCATTCAAGTTAACGTTATGCCCGGAGTTGAGTTTCTTCTTGAGGGCTCTACAGGACTTTGTACTGGCTGGTTTGCTGAAGATGAATTCTGTAAATGGCCCTTTGAGATTTATATAGGAAAGCATATCCTATAGGGAAGGAAAGAAAAGAAAACTGTGGGACATTTCCTGTCTAGAAGCCCAGAGCACAAGCTGGCTCCTGTTTTGACAGAGCTGCGGGATATGAGGGTACAGTTCTAGACCTGCACCGAAGTCACTGTGACATTTTCTCTTCAGTGTCTCTAAATATATTCTCTACCCAAGAATTTGATTCATACACTGAAACATTTTAAACACTTGTGTAGTCAGATTTGCTGTTTCAGTGAATTTACTGTATTAAATGTCTCTGCTTTGAGGCCTTTGTAGATTCACCCTCTCCTTCTTCACCGCCCCTATCTCACTGTTCTCTGTTATACATGCTCTTCCCTAAGTGTGGAAATCTTTTGCCGTATTCATCCTCCATTTGTTTATTCCCCTCCCAGGGACTGTCCACCGCATTCATACCTCTTTCCTGTATTCCCTCCCCTCAAATGCAGGCTCAACACGCCTCTCCTCCTTCTCTGATCACATTCCTTTCTCATCAGCCTTTCTAGTTCCTTTTCCTGTATTTTCATGTCCTCTGCTGTCTGCCCAGTTAGAGAGATAACAGAAATTGGAGCCAGGTGTTTCAAGGATTGTGGAATCCGTTTTGCTACTCATCCACTGTGTGACTTTGGGCATAGCACATTCATGCGTGAGGATCTTTTGTTCTTCATTTATGAAGTGGGGGTGATGATAGTCATGGCTACCGCCTAAATTTTCTGTGAAAGTGCAAGGTCTGGGGTAGTAGCTAGCACATAAGTGGTATGATAAATTTCTCCATATATGCCATAAAATTCCCTGCATCTAGTGTAGTGCTTGGAGACATAGTGGACAGTGAACAAAGGTTAATGCTTACAGTTCAATACACTAATCTGATAGAGCAGAGTCCAAACTCCGAGGCCCTCTTTGGACATTCTGGCAGGATCAAAGGATTCATCTTTGCCAGAGGATGCATACTTTATGCCTAAACATTTGAGTTCCATATCAAAACCGGGTGAGACATTTTGAGCCATAGGGGGAGCAGTCTCAGCTGAAGGAGACTTGAGACCAGTGTGGACTTCAAGGGAGGAAACAGGAGACAATAAGAGGATCGGGTGGACCCTCAGAGCTTCTTACACAGAGTCTGGAGGAAAGTTACAAGGCTCCAAATAGCCTGGAGTGAAAACTCCCCTCCAGGTCCTCCCTACCATTCTATGCAAAACCAAGAGCTCTCTCACCCAAAGAAAAAAATGGACACTGGGTTGATTACGCCCGGCTCCCAGCCGGTCCCAGCCTCTGGCCCATCTCCAAAATTCCTTGTCTCAGTTGTTTAAGAGATAACCACTCTGAACAACCTCGCAGAAGAACGGGTTCCCTTAAGACAGTAGCTTTCCACATCCATGCCTATAGATTCTTACTCTTCTTGGGGAAGGGCAGCAGCTCACTAATCTGACTGCTGCCCCTTCTCGCCTCATTAAAGGTGATCTGTAAAGTGCCAGGTCTCTTTCTTTTTCTCAACCTCGCCTTCTCTAACTGCCTTACCTCACCGAGTCCATGTTAAGTGGTCTGAGCTGGTGTAGACGGGTCTTTGTTGAAATCGGGGAATGGATGAGAGTAAGTTTTCATCTTGTATTTGCCTTCTGACTCTGTAGTACCTCAATCAGATCTTATTCTTTGAAATACTATTGTGAAACTTATCGGACAAAGCCAGACGTCTTCATGTGGACTAGATTTGGAAGAGAACACTCGATCTCTGAGAACTCCCCTCCTCAGGAAGGATACAGAAACCCAAAGAAGACCTACCAGAATTGGGGTGGGCAGGGTGTCATTATCACATACATCCTCAAGAGGAACTCCAAAGAGCTCTTTTGGCTTTGTGTGTCGTAGAGGTGGGTGTTGCTTTTTCTTGCGAGTCCTGGAGCTACAGCAATAGGCCCAGTTTTTGACAGGACTCTTACTAACTGTCTTCTTGTCGGAATCTAATGGAGAAGAGAGATTTTCACTCGTAGTAGCTTAGCTTACTTAGCCTATTTCCACCACTTACATTCAGCAGCATGTTCATGGCAGAGGCTGAAAGAGAGAAACTGAGCCATTTGTTATATGAATTCCCCACATTCTGAAACAGGCTAATTGCATCCTTGTGGTGTTCACATGTTCCTCTTCCCCATATTCTGCAAACCAGTAGTTAAACCGAGAGGCGTGATCAGACTCAGGGTGGATACTCCCTGTGCCAGTATGCCCCAGACAGTGCTGTCTCTCCCCTTGGCCCTGTGTCATGAGGCACTTAAGCTGGAGTTACTACAGGTTTCCTAATGGTAAGCATTGTCAGTGGATTCCGGTATCAGATCTCAGTTTAAAAGCCAAAGATATTTAATATTCAAATCAAGCAGCATTTGGCTATCATTTACTTTTGTAGGAAGTTTCCTTCCTGTGTTCAATTACCTGTTTGCTTTCTGAGTACCCAGTCATGCCCAGTTTTCTCCCATCCAAAGAATCGCCTTTCAGGAGACATCCTGCCTGACCTTGCTTTTCAGTCAGCCTCTGGACCTCACCTCTGGGAGGCCACACACCTCAGTCAGCTCCAAGGATGACTGCCTGCCCGCAGGGTCCTTGGGAAGTAGCCATTAAATGCAGACTATGTGGTAAGGTGAAAACTGGCCAATTTTTCTGTAACACGTTACTCAGCTAACCCAAAGATGAATTGTAACTACCAACAGCCCCTGTCAAAGGAATGCAGATGAAGGGCTTTTCAAAGAAAGAGTGATCAGCAATGAAAAATGGAGTTCAGAGTTTCTCCTGCCCAGCTAAGAATGTTTCCCTGATATTTGCTCAATAAACCTGCTTAATATTTCCTTAAATAACCTGCTTAAATATCCAGCTAAAGAAGTCAACAGAGGAGCCAAGTTGTAGAAAAATAAACAGAAGAATGGAACCAAATATTTAAAAATGCCCATCCACTTGTCTATTCTGAGACATAGCGAGTCCATCACCATGTCCATTTAAGGGAGTGAACCACTTGTGGTGCTGGGTGAGAGCACTAGAAGGCTCCTATTCTGCCTCTTAATTGGATAAGTTACCTAAAACTCTTTGAGCTTCAGTTTGCTCAGACTTAACATAAATGATGCTACTTCCACCTCGCTGGACTACATAACATAATGCACTACTCAACACAAGACATGGCACATAGCAGCCTTAATAAAGGTCATGTCCCTCCTTCAAAGGGCCTAAGGCAGCCTGGACATCAGTCACCTCCCCCAAGCAGACTCCACCCCCATTCTCCATTTGATGTTGCAGAATCCAGAAGGTGTACATTCCTGAAGGGATGCCACCACTTTGCCTTAGGCTCTTCCTGCCCTGACATTCTTACTGCCATCATTTTAAAAGGAGCTAAGGAAGAGAGCAAATGCATTCTTTAATTCAGGAAGAGATTCTCCTAATTAATATGTACAAATGTTAAAAAAAAAAACACAAAACATGTTTATATGGGTAGAGTTGCTTTATGCACCCTGGTTTCCCTACTCTTAACCCGATTCTTTTATTTCTAAGCTAGCCACAGGTATTCATGTATTCCAAATGTATTCATTCATTGTTCAGCTTGAATAAGAATACTCTTAGGAAGAAAGCTCTATCAGTTGCTACAAAGCTGTACATCCAGCTAGTGTATAAGCATAGACGAAAAGCTAAATTGACATTCAGGCCCATACTTTTATTTTCAGGCCTAGATGGACCTTTCGTTCTGTACATTGGTTGGTGTCAGAGTTCTTGTTGTCTCCGTGACCAATAAAAATATCTAGGATAGCCATGAAAAGTATGGTGCTCAGTTGTTCAGTCGTGTCCACCTCTTGCGACTCCATGGACTATAGCCTGTCAGGCTCCTGTCCGTGGATGTCCCGGATAATAATACTGGAGTGGGTTTCCAGGGAGTGTTGAACAGGTTAACTTTATAACGGCATCTTAAAGAGTCCTGGCAAGATTAAGTTAGTGTTTCCTCATGCCTAAAGTAGGGTTGGAATGTTAAGAAGTGAAAGTTTGAAATTTTGTGGGTGTAGAATAAAAACTATAAGAATACAAATACTTTAAGTAGAAATTCTCTTCTGGCCCGAATAATTCCTAAGTTAGTAAGATATTTTATTAAGATCAAGAAATGTCCATGGGACAATATTTGAGTGGTAGCAGGATAATTGCAAGAGGAAAGATGTAAAAACAAAAAAACAGACCTATAAACATTCAGTCCAGTTCCGTTTGCAACCTGGGTCTGAAGCAGAATGGAAAGTGAGCTTGCTGTGGAGGTAGAATCAAGAGTTCAAGTCTCAGGGGCGGTCCTAAGATGGCGGAGGAGTAGGATGAAAACTTCACTTTCTCCCCACAACTTCATGGAAAGAACATTTGACCCTGAGCAAATTCCACAAAACAACTTCTGAATGCTGGCAGAGGACATCGGGCGCCCAGAAAGGCAGCCCTTTGTCTTCGAAAGGAGGTAAGAAAAAAATATAAAAGATAAAAAGAGGGACAAAAGAGGTAGGGACGGAGAGCTGTCCCGGGAAGGAGTCTTAAAAGAGGAGAAGTTTCCAAACACCAGGAAACACTCTCACTGGCAGGTCAGGGGGAGTTTTGGAATCTCAGAGGGCAACATAATGGGGAGGAAAATTAAATAAATACATAAACCCCACAGATTACGTGCCTAACAGCAACTTCCAGCGGAGAGGTAGTCCAGACACTCACATTTGCCACCAGCAAGCGGGGGGCTGAACAGGGAGGTGCGGGCTGCATTGGAAGGACCTGGCCTGAATGCCCTGAATGCAATCTGACCCAAACTGTGGGATAGCCAGACAGAAAGTAAAGGAGAGAGAGAGAGAACTATCCTGGGAAAAGCCCTAACCTAAGGCACTTCCTGGCCCACTCAGGGAACAAAGGACTGAGCAGAGGAGAGCTAGCTGGCTGTGCACTGGCTGGAGACAGGGAGGCAGGCGGGGGCAGCCAGAGCCGGAAAGGGGCAATCTCAGCCCCAGAGAGACATCCTCCACAAAAGTGCAGGCAGGCTCCCATTTGCTAACCAAGACTTCTTGGGATTCTGGTGGTTGACATCCACCGGGAGGGTCGCAGCCAGGGATCAGCTCCCCAGAAGGGACACATGGCATACCTGAGACGGGCAGACCTGCTGCCACCCAGGAAACCGAGCGGCTGGGATGGAGGAGGCGATAAGACGCACCACACCTGGGGGTGACTGTGCTCGCCAAGCACCTGGTCGCCTGAGCTGCTCGGACCTGGGAAGGGCACAAAAGCCAGGTCCAACCGAGTCTGAGCCCTGTGGAGTACCTGAGAACCTGATCCTGAGTGGCTTAGACCTGGGAAGTGCACGCAACCCAGGGCCCACCTCAGACAGTTCCAGGCAGAGCAACCTGGAGCCTGAGCAGTGTAGACTGGGAAAGCACACACACCGTGAGCGGAGGAAACCCAGTGCCGCCGGGACCTTGTGAGCATAAGCGGGTGATACTTGTTTGCAGTGTTCCAACCTCCCCAGAGCACGACTGAATCAGTTAGCCTAAATAAGTGACCACCTTCGATCCCCTATGTTGGGGCGGAAATTAGACACTAAGAGACCAGCGTACAGAAGAAGCTAAAATAAACAGAGGGAACCGCTCAGGAAATGACAGGTGCAACAGATTAAAACCTTGCAGTTAGTACTGACTACATTGGAAGGGGCCTATAAATCTTGAGAAGTATAAGCTGGATCAAGGAACTATCTGAAACTGAACTAACCCCACACTGCCCACAACAGCTCCAGAAAAATTCCTAGATATATTTTTAGTATTATCATTAAATATTTTTTTCTTAATTTTTAAGTCCTCTATTACTGCTTTAATTTTCATTCGTATAACCCACTCTTACCTTGCCCAAAAAATGACCCTATTTTTATGGCACACTTCCATATATATATTTTATCATTTTTTGTGACTTTTTTAAACTATTGTATTTTGGGGAGTGTAACCTTCACTCTAGACTTTAATCTGTGCCTTTTGCTATTTGTTATCAATTTTGTACCCTTAGGAACCCCATCTTCTCTACCCGTTTTTACTTGGGAGTGTGATTACTGGCTTGATGGCTCTCTCCCCCTTTTGACTCTCCTTTTTCTCCACCAGGTCACCTCTATCTCCAGCACACCCTTCTCTTCCCCACCCAACTCTGTGACTCTCTTGTGTGTTCCGGGCTGTGGGGAACACTTAGGGGACTGATTACTGGCTGGATCTGTCTCTCTCCTTTGGAATCCCTCTTTTCTCCTCCCGGTCACCTCTGTCTCCTTCCTCCTCCTTCTCTTCTCTGTGTAACTCCATGAACCTCTCTGAGGGGTCCAGACTGTGGAGAGCACATAGGGAACTGATTACTGGCTAGCTTGCTCTCCCCTTTTGATTCCCCCTCTTCTTCTCCTGGTCAACTCTATCTCCCTCCTCCGTCTTGTCTTCTCCATCTAACTCTGTGAACCTCTCCGGGTGTCCCTCACTGTGGAGAAGCTTTTCATCATTAACCTAGATGTTTCATCATCGGTGCTGGACAGATAGAGAAGTCTTGAGGCTACTGTAAGAATAAGACTGAAAACCAGAGGCAGGAGGCTTAAGTCCAAACCCTGAGAACACCAGAGAACTCCTGACTCCAGGGAACATTAATGGATAAGGGCTCATCCAAAGCCTCCAGCCTACACTGAAACCGAGCACCACCCAAGAGCCAACAAGTTCCAGAGCAAGACGTACCACTCAAACTCTCCAGCAATGCAGGAACATAGCCCCGAGCCTCAATATACAGGCTGCCCTAAGTCACATCAAACCCATAGACATCTCAAAACACACTACTGGTCACTTCATGGCACTCCATCGAGAAATCCAGCCCCACCCACCAGAGCATGGATGGAAGCTTCCTAACCAGGAAACCTTGACAAGCCACCTGCAAAACCCCAGCCACAGTGAGAAACCTCCACAAGAAAGAGGAAGAGGAACCACAAGCTGCCAGAATACAGAAAGGCCACCCCAAACACAACAATCTAACTGTAGCTGAAGCTGAAACTCCAATGTTTTGGCCACCTGATGTGAAGAACTGACTCTTTGGAAAAGACCCTGATGCTGGGAAAGATTGAAGGCAGGAGGAGAAGGGGACGAGAGAGGATGAGATGGTTGGATGGCATCACCGATTCGATGGACATGAGTTTGAGTAAGCTCCGGGAGTTGGTGGTGCACAGGGAGGCCTGGCACGCTGCAGTCCTCGACCCCAAGGACTTGGGGTCCATGAAGTCGTTGGGGTCACTGTAGTCCTTGGCGTCGCAAAGAGTCGGACACGACTGAGCAACTGAACTGAACTGAACTGTGCTGTCTCCTAAAGCTGTACTAGTTGCTTCTTGAAATCAGAACAGTCTTATCCTTTTTGATCTCACAAGTGGGAAACTTCCCAGGTCTTGGAGCAGATGGAAATTACTGCCCTTAGAATGTGTTTTGGGCTCTAGGATCTCCCATTGAGCCCAGGAAGCCTTGCTGTCTTTCGCATCAAAGCCAGTTACATTATGCACCCACCTGCCACCTTTCCACTGTTATCAGTGACATCACTGTGATCACAACTCACTGAGTTGTCTCCAAAGAGAGAAGTGATTTCTTCTCCAAATATCTGCAGAGAACTTTTAATGATAAATTCTATGAAGGAAATCTGTAACACAAAGTGCCAAAAAAAAAAAAAAAAAGCGGCGTGTTATTGTACATATGGCATACTAGTAATCACATTTCATACGTGAATCTTGGCTCTAACGAAAAGTGCAAGAGAGGTCTGAGAAACATTCAGAATTGATTAAATATATATATATATATGAATATATATATTATATATAAATCAGTTTTTTTCTAAGAAATAACTGATGCTTTTAAGAGTACTTTGGGCACAAATTTTAAAATTCTTTTAGTCAGTCGGCTAAAGTTATAATATGTGGGCTGGTTTAATAGCTAAAATTTTGTAATGTTGGTTATATGCTTAAAACTCGGATGATTTGTAAGTAGCCCACATAAGATGTTTGGGACAAAAATGTATATTCTCTTATTAAGTTTTATTTAGTTTTATTACATTTTTTCTAGTTTTAGTGATACAGAACTTCTATACAGCATCTTATTAAAACTTACAAAGTATCAAATACAACACAAATTTTGCAAGTCACTTCAGTGAGGAAATCTCTGAAACATGGGTAGCAGAGGTTTCTGTGTGGGGTGGGGGTCGGGAGGGGGATGGTGAAGGAAGAAAGCATCTAAAGAGAACAAAGGTCTGTCTGTCTGTCTACATTGCCTTGCCTCACACTTGCTGTCTAGGGGAGCTTGGAGAAGAGCTGTGATCTTACTAGGCAAGTTATGGCTCTGTTAGGATGTTCTGAAATATTTTACTAGCTTCCTCATCCTCTAGCGGAGACACAGTAGAAGCCAAGTATTTTCCTGAATGAGCCACAACTGGCAGAGTGCGGCCAGTGTGTGTGGAGCCTCGGGTGCTCGCATGGCCCAGGCCGCCTAAGATGTGCCGACAGTGACCAGATGGACTGGGTGTTGTCATCGTTGTGTAATGATGAAATCACGGTTTGGAGGATTGTACACCCTCAGTGATGAGGCTGAGAGTTGAACCCTGGCTCTCTGGTTCCAAAGCCTGGTTCTTTTCTATCACGTCATCCTACTCTTATCTCTCTGTTGTGTAATCTCTTGGATGGCAAAGGAGAAGTGACTCAGCTGTTCTCGGTTATAATACACCTTCCCATGCCCAACCAGAGTAGGACTCTGCCGCTCCAAGGCAGTGTAATTAAAATGTGCACTTGAAAGAACGGGTTCACCAGCGTTAATACCACAGACTTCAGGTTCAAAATGGGGACTCTGCCCCACAAAGCATAAAAATGAGAGATCTTGTTACCTTTTTGGTGAGGTTTTCAAATGCTGAGCTGCCAGAATCAGGCAGACAAAGAATGCTTGGGGTTAGACACACTGATAAATTATAAGCTGTCATCTGATTGGATGAGGAATGTTGCTCAATGCTATGTAATGCTCCGAAGAGGTATCTCAAAAAAACTACATTGGCTCTCGGCAGCTGATCTAGAAGCCTAATGACAGAAAAAGCACTTATGAATAAAGCGAGTCATTTTGCTTAGTAAGTGGAAATACAGAGAACAAAGTACTTCTTTTTATACCGTGTACACAGTCCATTCTCACAGTTCCAGACATGAATGCATACACAAATGTTGCACTGATTTTAATTCCTGTACCAGATAAGCCCTACTCTGCTTAGTTATGTGTTTGTATTTCAGATCATACCCCTGGCGGATTGGTTCTTTATCATCTCTTTTTAGACCAGTGGATTTCATCTCCAACAGTTTCATGTATTCAGAAGGTGTAAAATGGTCAAGCTTTCCATGTCAATAAGATTAGGAGAGAAACACAGTATCACCGATAAGGCATGCATCTCTATTCAGACTGGCTTGCAGGGGGTATGATCAAGTGAAACCACTTGATACTGGTCATTATTTCAGAGGACACAGCTGTAAACTATCAGCTAATATTTTCCTAAGAGCATGCTGGTTGTATTTTCTCAGAGTTGAGTAAGTATTGCATCATTACCTCTGGGTCTCAGTGATTTTCTCCTCCTCATTCTCTTGATCCATAACATCAAGCCATTTATCACAGAGACCGGCTGAAAATATGCTTCCTTGGATGTTTCAAGAAAGTCCTTATGTAGATCAAAAAATATATATTATTCTTATGATAAATTCAATGGAGAAATTGCAAAGAAACTATTTACTTGAAAAATTCAACTCAGTCCGCAATTTCTTCACAGCCACGCAGGCTGATTCACACAGAGCTTGGCTGTGATTCTCCACAGCCTTGCACACTCAGAAGTACTGGTTGGATTTTCCCCAGCTAAAATTAGAAGCCTAAAAGTAGAGTCTGGGCTGTAGTGAGAATGAGGCTGAAGCTCCTTCTATCCCCTGGAACTGACTCTTTGTGTACATGTTAACAGATTAGTACAAACTGGCAAGGTCTGGTGATAACTCACCCTAAATCCCATTCGTTTCTTGAAAGGAAATGCACATACCCATTTTGTTTGTTTACTTCAGACACAGTGCTTGCTCTGAATTCAGCAAAGAGAAGTTCTGAAATAAAACTATACCCCTACATGCTCTTATACACATATTAAGAGAAAACCTGAGGTATGTGTGCTCTTTGGGAAAACGCTAGTATCGAAATAGCGTCGATCTTTTCTTAAAAAAAAAACAAACATATAAAAGTTCAGCTCTACGGACTTTTAAGCAGCAGGTGTTAGAAATAAATCAAAAGCCCCAGTGGGTAAACTACATGTTACCATTACAACTCTTTGAATGGAATGTATCCTCCCAAAGAGAAAACTGAAAATTTACAGACATTGCAACTTCGCACACCTGTGACATAGACTATGCAAATGTAAGCTTCCTCAGTGGAGGCCTGGAAAGTTTATCCTGATGACCAAGTCTTAATATGATCAAATGGCGCCTATAAAATAGATGAAGTTGTAAACTGTTGTGCACGACTGAGGGGATATGATGGCATTGCCTTGCCAGTTTCACAGGCACAACTTGCTTCCACTGGTCTTCATATACAGCCTGACTTCTCTGAATAGTATCTTCTTCAGGCAGAGTTTCTACGGCAACGATCATGATTCTAATCCTGTCAGTGTTCACTTGTTTCAGTGCTTATTGAGTGCTGTTTGTGTCTGGCTCTCTGTTGAGTACTGAGGATAGAGTATGAAGATAACGTATAAAGTCTCAGTCCTCTCATACTTTTCCTTGTGATTGGTATACAGTACCCAATCATGGTCATGAGGTGTTCACTATGCTTCTTATGGAGTGTCTGCAGTATATTTGGAAGGAGGAAGCACTCCATTTCAGTTCAGCCGTTCAGTCCTGTCCTACCCTTTGCGACCCCATGACGGCACACCAGGCTTTCCTGTCCATCACCAACACCTGGGTCTTGTTCAGAGTCATGTCCATCGAGTTGTGATGCCATTCAACCATCTCATCTGGCTTTGGCTTCTGGGAGTCTGGGGGTGTGCAGCAGGCCCTTTGCCTTGCGTACCAAACTACATGCACTGGAGTGTGTCTCTTCTCTCTCCTGGACCCTGTGCTGTAGAATCGAGACTGAGTATGGTTAAGCCAGGACATGACTCATACGGAATATGCCATGGGTATTTGCTATAGGCCCTCTGTTTATAGACAGTTTAATGGAAACCTCAATGTGGTTCTGACGATGTATTCATTTCTGATTTTGACCAACTCTATGGTTGATTTGATATTTGGTATTATCAAGGCCAAAGTTGCAAAGTTTGATTCCCCAGCAAGATCAATCAACTTTAGGAAGAGAAAACTTTGGAATTGTCTAAGACCTGTACGCTTATAGCATGGAAACAGGCAAGAGCCTGCTTACACTTGCTCACAACTCAAATCACTTCCAAGTGTGCACATTATAGAGGGTAGCACTCTATTTGCTATTTGCATACCTAGTGTGTGTTATGATGGTGCAAGTGTAGTAGAGGTCAACTCTAAGTCAGATCTGCACTGTTGCTATTATCATACAATGCAACAGTAATAGGGGACAAGGAAACACCATATGTTATTTAGTTTCTAAGATAACTATTATAATTAATAATCAATATATTTTTGTTCATACCTGCTAACAACTTCTACGATGGATTTAATCTTTTTTTTTTTTTTCTGTTGTGTTATCACCCTGGTAGAAATTTAACTACACACTTGTGATTGCCCTGTATCATTTCAAACTCAGTCTATTTTTTGTATAAACCTATTGAATTTTCCAAATTCAAACTGATTTTGACTGTTGGATTCACTTTAAAAATAAGATTTATAAGATGAGGCATGTAGTAAAACTGGTTACCATGTAACTGTAACCTTGGGTGGTGGGTTAAACTAACAAATATTAACAAAGGTTGTTACAGATGGTAAGGGAGGAAAAAGGAGGAACCAACGGTGGAGTCATCCCTACACTAATTTTAAAGAAAAAGGCATTGAGAGACAGGGGAAGGAAGGATGATGAAGTGATCAGAGATTTTGGTGGCCTCACGAAGCATTTTGTGATTCTTTGTAAGACAAATGGCCTTCCCAGGTGGGGCTAGCGGTAAAGAACCTGCCTGCCAATGCAGGAGATGCCAGAGATGCAGGTTCGCTCCCTGGCAGGAAGATCCCCCGGAGACGGGCATGGCAACCCACTCTAGCATTCTTGCCTGGAGGGTTCCATGGCCAGAGGAGTCTGCTGGGCTATAGTCAATAGGATCACAGAGAGTCGGATGCGACTTGCTGACTAAAACACACACACACACACACACACACACACAAACAAGGGAGTTTACCATAGTGAGTAAATGTCAGGAAGCTGATATTTACACAGGAGGCTTCCTGTGTGCTGTTTTGGATCTGTCAGGAATTTTCTGCTCCTTATTAATGCCAGAATATTCAGGAATTTGAGGAGAAGCAAGTCTTTCCTGGGGGCTGAAGAATCCTGGCATTTCCTTCATTAGTTTTTCTATAAAGTGCTAAGTACCCTCTACCTTCTTGTGAACCATAAGGTTAAAGTGATTCTTCACAACTTTCTCTTTATTCAGTTCAATCGCTCAGTCGTGTCCGACTCTTTGCCACCCCATGAATCGCAGTACGCCAGGCCTCGCTGTTCATCACCATCTCCTGGAGTTCACTCAGACTCACGTCCATCGAGTCCATGAGGCCATCCAGCCATCTCGCCCTCTGTCTTCCCCTTCTCCTCTTGCCCCCAATCTTTCCCAGCATCAGAGTTTTTTCCAATGCGTCAACCCTTCGCATGAGGTGGCCAAAGTACCGGAGCTTCAGCTTTAGCATCATTCCTTCCAAAGAAATCCCAGGGCTGATTTCCTTCAGAATGGACTGGTTGGATCTCCTCGCAGTCCAAGGGACTCTCAGGAGTCTTCTCCAACACCACAGTTCAAAAGCATCAATTCTTCAGTGCTCAGCTTTCTTCACAGTCCAACTCTCACATCCATACATGACCACAGGAACAACCATAGCCTTGACTAGATGGACCTTAGTCAGCAAAGTAATGTCTCTGCTTTTGAATATATTATCTAGGTTGGTCATAACTTTTCTTCCAAGGAGTAAGCGTCTTTTAATTTCATGGCTGCAGTCACCATGTGCACTGATACTGGAGCCCCCCATAAATACAGTCTCACACTGTTTCCACTGTTTCGCCATCTATTTCCCACGAAGTGATGGGACCGGATGCCATGATCTTCGTTTTCTGAATGTTGAGCTTTAGGCCAACTTTTTCGCTCTCCTCTTTCACTTTCATCAAGAGGCTCTTTAGTTCTTCTTCACTTTCTGCCATAAGAGTGGTGTCATCTGCATATCTCAGGTGATTGATATTTCTCCCGGCAATCGAATTGATTCCAGCTTGTGTTTCTTCCAGTCCAGTGTTTCTCATGCTGTACTCTGCAGAGAAGTTAAATACGCAGGGTGACAATATACAGCCTTGACGTACTCCTTTTCCTATTGGAACCAGTCTATTGTTCCATGTCCAGTTTTAACTGTTGCTTCCTGAGCTGCATACAGGTTTCTCAAGAGGCAGGTCAGGTAGTCTGGTATTCCCACCTCTTTCAGAATTTTCCAGTTTCTTGTGGTCCACATAGTCAAATGCTTTGGCATAACCAATAAAGCAGAAATAGATGTTTTTCTGGAACTCTCTTGCTTTTTCCGTGGTCCAGCGGACGTTGGCAATTTGATTTCTGCTTCCTCTGCCTTTTCTAAAACCAGCTTGAACATCAGGGAGTTCACGGTTCACATATTGCTGAAGCCTGGCTTGGAGAATTTTGAGTATTACTTTACTAGCATGTGAGATGAGTCCAATTGTGCGGTAGTTTGAGCATTCGTTGCCATTGCCTTTCTTTGGAATTGGAATGAAATCTGACCTTTTCCAGTCCTGTCGCCACTGCTGAGTTTTCCAAATGTGCTGGCATATTGAGTGCAGCACTTTCACAGCATCATCTTTCAGGATTTGAAACAGCTCAATTGGAATTCCATCACCTCCACTAGCTTTGTTCGTAGTGATGCTTTCTAAGACCCTCTTGACTTCAAATTCCAAGATGTCTGGCTCTAGATTAGTGATCACACCATTGTGTTTAACTGGCTCGTGAAAATCTTTTTTGTACAGTTTTCCCATGTATTCTTGCCACCTCTTCTTATTATCTTCTGCTTCTGTTAGGTCCATACAATTTCTGTCCCTTATTGAGCCCATCTTTGCATGCAATATTCCCTTGGTATCTCTAATTTTCTTGAAGAGATCTCTAGTCTTTCCCATTCTGTTGCTTTCCTCTGTTTCTTTGCATTGATCACTGAAGAAGGCTCTCTTATCTCTTCTTGCTATTCTTTGGAACTCTCCATTCAGATGCCTAAATCTTTCCTTTTCTCCTTTGCTTTTCGCCTCTCTTCTTTTCACAGCTATTTGTAAGGCCTCCCCAGACAACCATTTTGCTTTTTTGCCTTTCTTTCCCATGGGGATGGTCTTGATCCCTGTCTCCTCTACAATGTCACGAACCTCATTCCATAGCTCATCTGGCACTCTATCAGATCTAGGCCCTTAAATCTGATTCTCACTTCCACTGTATAATCATAAGGGGTTTGATTTAGGTCATACCTGAATAGTCTAGCAGTTTTCCCTACTCTCTTCAATTTCAGTCTGAATTTGGTAATAAGGAGTTCATGATTTGAGCCACAGTCAACCCTTGGTCTTGTTTTTGTTGACTGTATAGAGCTTCTCCATCTTTGGCTGCATAGAATATAATCAATCTGATTTCAGTGTTGACCATCTGGTGATGTCCATGTGTAGAGTCTTCTCTTGTGTGGTCCATTGAGAAGGGAATGGCAAGCCACTTCAGTATTCTTGCCTTGAGAACCCATGAACAGTATGAAAAGGCAATATGATAGGACACCAAAAGTGTAACTCCCCAGGTCATTAGGTGCCCAATATGCTACTGGAGATCAGAGGAGAAATAACTACAGAAAGAACGAAGGGATGGAGCCAAAGCAAAAACAATACCCAGTTGTGGATGTGACTGGTGATAGAAGCAAGATCCAGTGCTGTAAAGAGCAATATTGCACAGGAACCTGGAATGTCAGGTCCATGAATCAAGGCAAATTGGAAGTGATCAAACAAGAGATGGCAAGTGTGAACGTCGACATTCTAGGAATCAGCGAACTAAAATGGACTGGAATGGGTGAATTTAACTCAGACGACCATTATAGCTACTACTGCGGGCAGGAATCTCTCAGAAGAAATGGAGTAGCCATCATGGTCAACAAAAAGAGTCCGAAATGCTGTACTGGGATGCAGTCTCAAAAATGACAGAATGATCTCTGTTCATCTCCAAGGCAAACCATTCAATATCACAGTTATCCAAGTCTATGCCCCAACCAGTAATGCTAAAGAAGCTGAAGTTGAACAGTTTTATGAAGACCTACAAGACCTTTTAGAACTAACACCCAAAACACATCTCCTCTCTTTAATATGGATCGCTAATGTTTATCTTTGCTGAGTATAACTACCTTGTAAGACAGTATATATGGCCACACCATGTTGAGTAAAACACCTTTGGTCCATCAGAGCTCCATTCGCCCCCCCCCTCTCTCTCTCTCTCTCTCTCTCTCTCTCTCCCCTCTCTCTCTCCCTTTTTTCAGGCTGATCCCCTGGAGCACAGAGGCTCTCTGAGTTCACTTTTTACCCAGGCTTCTAAGACCCTCTCAAGAACGTGCCCTGAGCCTTCAATTTAAGGCCGAGGCCTTAAATCGAGAGGGCGCCTGAGGCCTTCATGAAAGAGCAAGCCCCGTGCCGGGTCTTTATTGGCTTTCTGCGTAAACCAAGGAATATCAGCATCTTTCTCTCTCCTTTATATTCATATCGGTCGACTCCGAGCCACCAGGTTCCAGTCCATTAAAGGAATTCAACAAGTAAACATCTGTCTCGCATCCATGCTAAGTTGCTTCAGCCGTGTCCAATTCTATGTCACCTCATGCACTATAAACTCCCAGACTCCTCTGTCCACGGGATTCTCCAGGCAAGAATACTGGAGTCATATGCCAGTCCCTGTTCCAGGGGATCCTTCCAACCCAGGGATCGAACCCAGGTTTCCTGCATTGCAGGAGGGTTTTTTCCTGTCTGAGCCACCTGGGAAGTTACTTCTCTTAACTGTTTCCGAAAGCTTAATCTGAATTTTATTTTGGAAATGTGGCCTTCATTAGGAAGGTGATGAGGAAGTCATCCAAAGCAGGAAGCTGGTTTTGGTAAACGCTCAATGGGTAAGTGGGTATTTTGAAATTTATTCTTCTTCTTCTGCATGGATGGTCAGGAGCCAAGATGTGCAATGAAAAAGGAAACAGTCTAATGTATGGGGCTCATAACACTGGAGGTACCTTCCTTCTATTTGACTTTGTAAAGTGTTTTTCACTTTGCAAATCCTTCCTCTCTTATGCCTACTACCTTCCTTGGGCATTCATAGTGAAGTCATATACCTTTAGATTGACTCTGTGTGTGGAAAGAGCTCAACCTTTCCTTACCTTTAAGGTGGACGCCACCACAAGTATGGATTCCTCATTCAAGTTAACGTTATGCCCGGAGTTGAGTTTCTTCTTGAGGGCTCTACAGGACTTTGTACTGGCTGGTTTGCTGAAGATGAATTCTGTAAATGGCCCTTTGAGATTTATATAGGAAAGCATATCCTATAGGGAAGGAAAGAAAAGAAAACTGTGGGACATTTCCTGTCTAGAAGCCCAGAGCACAAGCTGGCTCCTGTTTTGACAGAGCTGCGGGATATGAGGGTACAGTTCTAGACCTGCACCCAAGTCACTGTGACATTTTCTCTTCAGTGTCTCTAAATATATTCTCTACCCAAGAATTTGATTCATACACTGAAACATTTTAAACACTTGTGTAGTCAGATTTGCTGTTTCAGTGAATTTACTGTATTAAATGTCTCTGCTTTGAGGCCTTTGTAGATTCACCCTCTCCTTCTTCACCGCCCCTATCTCACTGTTCTCTGTTATACATGCTCTTCCCTAAGTGTGGAAATCTTTTTGCCGTATTCATCCTCCATTTGTTTATTCCCCTCCCAGGGACTGTCCACCGCATTCATACCTCTTTCCTGTATTCCCTCCCCTCAAATGCAGGCTCAACACGCCTCTCCTCCTTCTCTGATCACATTCCTTTCTCATCAGCCTTTCTAGTTCCTTTTCCTGTATTTTCATGTCCTCTGCTGTCTGCCCAGTTAGAGAGATAACAGAAATTGGAGCCAGGTGTTTCAAGGATTGTGGAATCCGTTTTGCTACTCATCCACTGTGTGACTTTGGGCATAGCACATTCATGCGTGAGGATCTTTTGTTCTTCATTTATGAAGTGGGGGTGATGATAGTCATGGCTACCGCCTAAATTTTCTGTGAAAGTGCAAGGTCTGGGGTAGTAGCTAGCACATAAGTGGTATGATAAATTTCTCCATATATGCCATAAAATTCCCTGCATCTAGTGTAGTGCTTGGAGACATAGTGGACAGTGAACAAAGGTTAATGCTTACAGTTCAATACACTAATCTGATAGAGCAGAGTCCAAACTCCGAGGCCCTCTTTGGACATTCTGGCAGGATCAAAGGATTCATCTTTGCCAGAGGATGCATACTTTATGCCTAAACATTTGAGTTCCATATCAAAACCGGGTGAGACATTTTGAGCCATAGGGGAGCAGTCTCAGCTGAAGGAGACTTGAGACCAGTGTGGACTTCAAGGGAGGAAACAGGAGACAATAAGAGGATCGGGTGGACCCTCAGAGCTTCTTACACAGAGTCTGGAGGAAAGTTACAAGGCTCCAAATAGCCTGGAGTGAAAACTCCCCTCCAGGTCCTCCCTACCATTCTATGCAAAACCAAGAGCTCTCTCACCCAAAGAAAAAAATGGACACTGGGTTGATTACGCCCGGCTCCCAGCCGGTCCCAGCCTCTGGCCCATCTCCAAAATTCCTTGTCTCAGTTGTTTAAGAGATAACCACTCTGAACAACCTCGCAGAAGAACGGGTTCCCCTTAAGACAGTAGCTTTCCACATCCATGCCTATAGATTCTTACTCTTCTTGGGGAAGGGCAGCAGCTCACTAATCTGACTGCTGCCCCTTCGCCTCATTAAAGGTGATCTGTAAAGTGCCAGGTCTCTTTCTTTTTCTCAACCTCGCCTTCTCTAACTGCCTTACCTCACCGAGTCCATGTTAAGTGGTCTGAGCTGGTGTAGACGGGTCTTTGTTGAAATCGGGGAATGGATGAGAGTAAGTTTTCATCTTGTATTTGCCTTCTGACTCTGTAGTACCTCAATCAGATCTTATTCTTTGAAATACTATTGTGAAACTTATCGGACAAAGCCAGACGTCTTCATGTGGACTAGATTTGGAAGAGAACACTCGATCTCTGGAGAACTCCCTCCTCAGGAAGGATACAGAAACCCAAAGAAGACCTACCAGAATTGGGGTGGGCAGGGTGTCATTATCACATACATCCTCAAGAGGAACTCCAAAGAGCTCTTTTGGCTTTGTGTGTCGTAGAGGTGGGTGTTGCTTTTTCTTGCGAGTCCTGGAGCTACAGCAATAGGCCCAGTTTTTGACAGGACTCTTACTAACTGTCTTCTTGTCGGAATCTAATGGAGAAGAGAGATTTTCACTCGTAGTAGCTTAGCTTACTTAGCCTATTTCCACCACTTACATTCAGCAGCATGTTCATGGCAGAGGCTGAAAGAGAGAAACTGAGCCATTTGTTATATGAATTCCCCACATTCTGAAACAGGCTAATTGCATCCTTGTGGTGTTCACATGTTCCTCTTCCCCATATTCTGCAAACCAGTAGTTAAACCGAGAGGCGTGATCAGACTCAGGGTGGATACTCCCTGTGCCAGTATGCCCCAGACAGTGCTGTCTCTCCCCTTGGCCCTGTGTCATGAGGCACTTAAGCTGGAGTTACTACAGGTTTCCTAATGGTAAGCATTGTCAGTGGATTCCGGTATCAGATCTCAGTTTAAAAGCCAAAGATATTTAATATTCAAATCAAGCAGCATTTGGCTATCATTTACTTTTGTAGGAAGTTTCCTTCCTGTGTTCAATTACCTGTTTGCTTTCTGAGTACCCAGTCATGCCCAGTTTTCTCCCATCCAAAGAATCGCCTTTCAGGAGACATCCTGCCTGACCCTGCTTTTCAGTCAGCCTCTGACCCCACCTCACCTCTGGGAGGCCACACACCTCAGTCAGCCTCCAAGGATGACTGCCTGCCCGCAGGGTCCTTGGGAAGTAGCCATTAAATGCAGACTATGTGGTAAGGTGAAAACTGGCCAATTTTTCTGTATACACGTTACCACAGCTAACCCAAAGATGAATTGTAACTACCAACAGTAACTCCCAACCCCCCTGTCAAAGGAATGCAGATGAAGGGCTTTTCAAAGAAAGAGTGATCAGCAATGAAAAATGGGTTTCAGAGTTTCTCCTGCCCAGCTAAGAATGTTTCCCTGATATTTGCTCAATAAACCTGCTTAATATTTCCTTAAATAACCTGCTTAAATATCCAGGTAAAGAAGTCAACAGAGGGGCCAAGTAGTAAAAAAATAAACAGAAGAATGGAACCAAATAATTAAAAATGCCCATCCACTTGTCTATTCTGAGACATAGCGAGTCCATCACCATGTCCATTTAAGGGAGTGAACCACTTGTGGTGCTGGGTGAGAGCACTAGAAGGCTCCTATTCTGCCTCTTAATTGGATAAGTTACCTAAAACTCTTTGAGCTTCAGTTTGCTCAGACTTAACATAAATGATGCTACTTCCACCTCGCTGGACTACATAACATAATGCACTACTCAACACAAGACATGGCACATAGCAGCCTTAATAAAGGTCATGTCCCTCCTTCAAAGGGCCTAAGGCAGCCTGGACATCAGTCACCCCCCCCAAGCAGACTCCACCCCCATCCCCCATTTGATGTTGCAGCCTCCAGAAGGGGGCAAACCCCTAAAGGGACCCCACCACTTTCCCTCTCCCCCTCCCCCCCCCTACACTCACCCCCAACAAATAAAAAAAAGCGAAGAAAAAAAGAAAAAACACTCTTTAAACAGAAAAAAAAATCCCTCTAATTAATATGTACAAATGTTAAAAAAAAACCCCACAAAACCATGGTTATATGGGTGAGTTGCTTTATGCACCCTGGTTTCCCTACTCTTAACCCGATTCTTTTATTTCTAAGCTAGCCACAGGTATTCATATATTCCAAATGTATTCATTCATTGTTCAGCTTGAATAAGAAACTACTCTTAGGAAGAAAGCTCTATCAGTTGCTACAAAGCTGTACATCCAGCTAGTGTATAAGCATAGACGGAAAGCTAAATTGACATTCAGGCCCATACTTTTATATTCAGGCCTAGATGGACCTTTCGCTCTATACATTGGTTGGTGTCAGAGTTCTTGTTGTCTCCGTGACCAATAAAAATATCTAGGATAGCCATGAAATGTATGGTGCTCAGTTGTTCAGTCGTGTCCACATCTTGCGACCCCATGGACTATAGCCTGTCAGGCTCCTGTCCGTGGATGTCCCGGAATAATAATACTGGAGTGGGTTGCCAGGGACTGTTGAACAGGTTAACTTTATAACTTCATTTTTCTTAAAGAGTCCTGGCAAGATTTAGGTTAGTGTTTCCTCATGCCTCAAGTAGGGTTGGAATGTTAGGAAAGTGAATGTTTGAAATTTTGTGGGTGTAGAATAACAACTATAAGAATACAAATACTGTAAGCAGAAATTCTATTCTGGCCCGTATACTTCTAAATGAGTAAGACATTTTGTTCAGATTAAGAAATGTCCATGGGACAATATTTGAGTGGTAGCAGGGATAATTGCAAGAGGAAAGATTTAAAAACAAACAAACAGACATATAAACGTTCAGTCCAGTTCCGTTTGCAACCTGGGTCTGAAGCAGAATGGAAAGTGAGCTTGCTGTGGAGGTAGAGTCAAGAGTTCAAGTCTCAGGGGTGGTCCTAAGATGGCAGAGGGGAATAGGATAGAAAGATCAGTTCCTCCCCACAAAATTTCATGGAAAGAACATTTGACCCTGAGCAAATCCCCACAAAACAACTTCTGAATGCTGGCAGAGGACATCGGCGGCCCAGAAAGGCAGCCCATTATCTTGAAAGGAGGTAAAAAAAAAATAAAAAATAAAAAAAAAATAGGGAAAAGAGAGAGAAAAGAAAGGGAGGGGGGGGGAAGGCTGTCCTGGGAAGGGAGTCTTAAAGGAGAAGTTTCCAAACAACAAGGAAACACTCTCACTGGCAGGTCAGGGGGATTTTGGAATCTCAGAGGGCAACATAATGGGGAGGAAAATCAAATAAATACATAAACCCCACAGATTACATGCCTAACAGCAACTTCCAGGAGAGACAGTAGTCAAAAAATCAAAATTGGCCACGGGGGGGGGGGGGCTGAACAGGAGGTGGCGAGTTGCATTGGAAGGACCTGGCCTGAATTGCCCTGAATGCAATGGACCACGCATAGGCAACGGCACGTAGCCAGACAGAAAGTAAAGAGAGAGAGAGAGAGAGAGAGAGAGGGGGGGGGGGGGGGGGGGGGGGGGAGAAGCCTGGGAAGCCAGAAGGGGGGGAGAGAGAGAGAGAGAGAGAGAAATGTCGTGGGCCAAACATACAACACATGGGGCCGCCCCTAGCCTCCTCACAGAACAAAGGACTGAGCAGAGGAGAGCTAGCTGGCTGTGCACTGGCTGGAGACAGAGAGGCTGGCAGGGGCAGCCAGAGCCGGACAGGGGCAATCTCAGCCCCAGAGAGACATCCTCCACAAAAGTGCAAGCAGGCTCCCATTTGCTAACCAAGACTTCTTGGGATTCTGGTGGTTGACATCCGCTGGGAGGGTCACAGCCGGGATCACGCCTCCCGAAGAGACACATGGCATACCTGGGAGACCGGCGGGGTTGCCACCCAGGAAACCGCCGGCTAGGATGGGGGGGGTGATAAGACGCACCACACCTGGGGGGGCTGGGGCCGCCCAACACCTGGTGGGGCCTGAGCTGCTTGGACCTGGGGAAGGGAGCAAAAGCACGTCCAACCGTGCCTGACCTTTTTGGCTACATGAGAACTTGAACGTGGCTTAGACCTGGGAAGTGCATTCAACCCAGGGGCCCATCTCAGACAGTTCCAGGCAGAGGGACCTTAGGAGTGCTAGACTAGGAAAGCACAAACACCGTGGAGGGGGACGGTTTTTTTTAATTTTAAGAGGCAACTTCGATCCCCTATGTCAGGGTGGAAATTAGACACTAAGAGACCAGTGACAAAGAAGCTAAAAGACAGTGGGAACCGCTCTCGAAAATGACAGGGCAACAGATTAAAAAATGACTAATAGGTCTTGAGAAGTATAAGCTGGATCAAGGAACTATCTAAAACTAAACTAACCCCCCATGACAGAAAAACTGGTCAATTAAATTTTTGCAATTACTCCTTTATTTTTCATTTTTAAACCTACTATACCCCGGAAAAATGGGGGGGCCCCTGGGGGAAAAAAGAGGGGAAATGCTACTTGGGAGGAAACACAAAACGAAAAATAATTCTTCCTGCTCAAGGCACCCATTACAAATATATTTTCTCCCACACCCTGCCCCTAGAGGCGGGGGGGGGGGGGGGGGTGGGTTGAAGAACAACCAAAAAGAATAAACAACCACCCCCAAAAACTTTTAGGGGGGGGAGGTAAAGAGGGAAAAAAAAAAAACGGGGGGAAAGGGGAGGAAGGGTGGGGGTGGGAAGAAGAAAGAAGGAGAAAGACTAATAGGATTGGGAAAAAAAAAAAAAGAAATAGAAAAAACCACTTCCAACAACACAAGAGAAGACTCTACACATGGACATCACCAGATGGTCAACACTGAAATCAGATTGATTATATTCTTTGCATCCAAAGATGGAGAAGCTCTATACAGTCGGAAAATAAGACCAGGAGCTGACTGTGGCTCAGATCATGAACTCTTTATTACCAAATTCAGACTCAAATTGAAGAAAGTAGGGAAAACCGCTAGACCATTCAGGTATGACCTAAATCAAATCACTTATGATTATACAGTGGAAGTGAGAAATAGATTTAAGGGCCTACATCTGATAGATAGAGTGCCAGATGAACTATGGAATGAGGTTCGTGACATTGTAGAGGAGACAGGGATCAAGACCATCCCCATGGAAAAGAAAGGCAAAAAAGCAAAATGCCTGTCTGGGGAGGCCTTACAAATAGCTGTGAAAAGAAGAGAGGCGAAAAGCAAAGGAGAAAAGGAGAGATATCAATATCTGAATGGAGAGTTCCAAAGAATAGCAAGAAGAGATAAGAAAGCCTTCTATGCATCAATGCAAAGAAATAGAGGAAAACAACAGAATGGGAAAGACTAGAGATCTCTTCAAGAAAATTAGAGATACCAAGGGAACATTTCATGCAAAGATGGGCTCGATAAGGGACAGAAATTGTATGGACCTAACAGAAGCAGAAGATATTAAGAAGAGGTGGCAAGAATACATGGAAGAACTGTACAAAAAGATATTCTCGACCCAGATAGATAATCATGATGATGTGATCACTCATCTAGAGCCCGACATCTTGGAATATGAAGTCAGGTGGGCCTTAGAAAGCATCACTTTGAACAAAGCCAGTGGAGATGACAGAATTCCAGTGGAGCTATTTCAAATCCTGAAAGATGATGCTGTGAAAGTGCTGCACTCAATATGCCAGCACATTTGGAAAACTCAGCAGTGGCCACAGGACTGGAAAAGGTCAGTTTTCATTCCAATCCCAAAGAAAGGCAATGCCAAAGAATGCTCAAACTACCACACAATTGCACTCAACTCACATGCTAGTAAAGTAATGCTGAAAATTCTCAAGCCAGGGTTCAGCAAGACGTGAACCGTGAATTCCCTGATGTTCAAGGTTGTTTTAAAAAGGCAGAGGAAGCAGAGATCAAATTGTCAACATCCGCTGGATCATGGAAAAAGCAAGAGAGTTCCAGAAAAACATCTACTTCTGCTTTATTGACTATGCCAAAGCCTTTGACTGTGTGGATCACAAGAAACTGTGGAAAATTCTGAAAGAGGTGGGAATACCAGACCACCTGACCTGCCTCTAGAGAAACCTGTATGCAGCTCAGGAAGCAACAGTTAAAACTGGACATGGAACAACAGACTGGTTCCAATAGGAAAAGGAGTACATCAAGGCTGTATATTGTCACCCTGCTTATTTAATTTCTATGCAGAGTACATCATGAGAAACACTGGACTGGAAGAAACACAAGCTGGAATCAAGATTTCCGGGAGAAATATCAGTCACCTCAGATATGCAGATGACACCACTCTTATGGCAGAAAGTGAAGAAGAACTAAAGAGCCTCTTGATGAAAGTGAAAGAGGAGAGTGAAAAAGTTGGCCTAAAGCTCAACATTCAGAAAACGAAGATCATGGCATCCAGTCCCATCACTTCATGGGAAGCAGATGGTGAAACAGTGGAAACAGTGTGAGACTGTATTTATGGGGGCTCCAGTATCAGTGCACATGGTGACTGCATCCATGAAATTAAAAGAGGCTTACTCCTTGGAAGAAAAGTTATGACCAACCTAGATAGTATATTCAAAAGCAGAGACATTACTTTGCCGACTAAGGTCCGTCTAGTCAAGGCTATGGTTTTTCCTGTGGTCATGTATGGATGTGAGAGTTGGACTGGGAAGAAACCTGAGCACTGAAGAATTGATGCTTTTGAACTATGGTGTTGGAGAAGACTCTTGAGAGTCCCTTGGACTGCAAGGAGATCCAACCAGTCCATTCTAAAGGAGATCAGCCCTGGCTGTTCTTTGGAAGGAATGATGCTAAAGGTGAAGCTCCAGTACTTTGGCCAACTCATGGGAAGAGTTAACTCATTGGAAAAGACTCTGTGGCTGGGAAGGAATGGGGGCAAGAGGAGAAGGGGACGACAGAGGATGAGATGGCTGGATGGCATCACGGACTCGATGGACATGAGTCTGAGTGAACTCCGGGAGATGGTGATGAACAGGGAGGCCTGGCGTGCTGCAATTCATGGGGTCCTGAAGAGTCGGACATGACTGTGCGACTGAACTGAACTGATTACCTTGCAAAAAAAAAAGACCCTATTTTTAAAGCAAACTTCAGATATATATTTTTTCTTTTTGTGACTTTTTAAAAACATATTGTCATTTGCGGAGTGTAACCTTTACTCTAGACTTTTAATGAGTGCTTTTTGGTATTTGTTATCAATTTTGTACCTTTAGGAACCCAATATTCTCCACCCATTTTTACTTGGGAGTGTGATTACTGGCTTTATTGCTCTTTCCCCCTTTTTACTCTCCTTTTTTTCCACCAGGTCACCTCTATCTCCACCTCACCCTTCTCTTCGCTACCCAATTCTGTGAATCTATTTGTGTGTTCTGGGGTTGAAGACACTTAGGGAACGGATTACTGGCTGGATCTGTCTCTCTCCTTTTGAATCCCTCTTTTCTCCTCCCGGTCACCTCTGTCTCCTTCCTCCTTCTTCTCTTCTCTGTGTAACTCCATGAACCTCTCTGAGGGGTCCAGACTCTGGAGAGCTCATAGTGAATTGATTACTGGCTAGCTTGCTCACTCCCTTTTGATTCCCCCTCTTCTTCTGCAGGTCAACTCTATCTCCCTCCTCTGTCTTGTCTTCTCCATCTAACTCTGTGCAACTCTCTGGATGTCCGTCACTGTGAAGAAGCTTTTCATCATTAACCTAGATGTTTCATCATCAGTGCTGGACCGATAGAGAAGTCTTGAGGCTACTGTAAGAATAAGACTGAAAACCAGAGGCAGGAGGCTTAAGTCCAAACCCTGAGAACACCAGAGAACTCCTGATGCCAGGGAACATTAATGGAAGAGCTTATCCAAAAGCCTCCATACACTGAAACGAGCACCACCCAAGAGCCAACAAGTTCTAGAGCAAGACATACCACACAAATTCTCCAGCAATGCAGGGACATTGCTCTGAGCTTCAATATACAGGCTGCCCAAAGTCACACCAAACCCATAGACATCTCAAAACTCACTACTGGACACTTCATTGCACTCTGGAGAGAAATACAGCTCCTCCCAAGAGAACATGGATGCAAGCTTCCCTAAACAGGAAAACTTGACAAGCCACGCACACAGCCCCATCCACAGTGAGGAACCTCCACAATAAAGAGGAACCACAAGCTGCCAGAATACAGAAAGGCCACCCGAAACACAGCAATCTAAACAAGATGAAAGCAGAGAAATAGTCAGCAGGTAAAGAAGCATGATAAATGCCCACCAAAGCAAACAAAAAGGAGGAGACAGGGAGTCTAGCTGAAAAAGAATTCTGAATATTGATAGTAAAAATGATCCAAAATTTTCAAAACAAAATGGAATTATAGATAAATAGCCTGGAGACAGGATTGAGAAGATGCAGGAGAGGTTTAACAAGGACCTAGAAGAGATAAAAGTGAAGTCGCTCAGTCGTGTCCAACTCTTTGCGACCCGTGGACTGTATCCCATCAAGCTCCTCTGTCCACGGGATTCTCCAGGCAAGAATACTGGAATGGGTTGCCATTTCCTTCTCCAGGGTCTTCCCAAGCCAGGGATCGAACCCAGGTCTCCCATACTCCAGGCAGACGCTTTAACCTCTACACCACCAGGGAAGCCCGGAAGAAATAAAAAGAGTCAATATATAATGAATACTGCAATAAATGAGATCAAAAACACTCTGGAGGGAACCAACAGTAGAATAACAGAGGCAGAAGATAGGATAAGTGAGGTAGAAGACAGAATGACAGAAATAAATGAAGCAGAGAGGAAACAAGGGAAAAGAATTCTAAGAAATGAGGACAACCTCAGAGACCTCTGGGACAATGTGAAACACCCCAACATTTGTATCATAGGTGTCCCAGAAGAAGAAGACAAAAGAGAGGCCATGAGAAAATACTCAAGAAGATAGTAGTTTAAAACTTCCCTAGAATGGGCAAGGAAGTAGTCACACAAGTCCAAGAAACCCAGAGAGTCCCAAACAGGATAAACCCAAGGCAAAACACCCCAGGACACATACTAATCAAATTCATGACGATCAAACATAAAGAACAAATATGAAAAGCAGCAAGGAAAAAACCACAAATAACACACGAGGGGATTCCCATAAGGATAACAGCTGATCTTGCCATAGAAACTCTTAAGGCCAGAAGGAATGGCAAGACATACTTAAAGTGATGAAAGAGGAAAAACCTACAACCCAGATGACTGTACGCAGCAAGGATCTCATTCAAATATGAAGGATAAATCAAAAGCTTTACAGACAAGCAAAAGCTGAGAGAATTCAGCACCACCAAACCAGCTCTCCAACAAATGCTAAAGGATCTTCTCTAGACAGGAAACACAGAAAGGGTATATAAACTCGAACCCCAAACAACAAAGGAAATGGCAATGGGGTCATACGGTAATTATCAAGAATTACCTTAAATGTCAATGGGTTGAATGTCCCAACCAAAAGACAAAGACTGGCTGAATGGATACAAAAACAAGCCCCCTATATATGCTGTCTACAAGAGACCCACCTCAAAACAAGGGACACATAACAGACTGAAAGTGAAGGGCTGGACAAAGATATTCCATGCAAATAGAGACCAAAAGCAAGCAGGAGTAGCAATACTCATCAGTTACATTAGACTTTGAAATAAAGGCCATGAAAAGAGACAAAGAAGGACACTACATACTGATCAAAGGATCAATCCAAGAAGACTTAACAATGATAAATATAACAAGTATGAAAGGGAAAATTTACAGTAACACAATAATAGTGGGAGATTTTAATACCCAATCACACCTATGGATAGAGCAACTAAACAGAAAATTAACAAGTAAACACAAACTTTGAATGATACAGTGGGCCAATTAGACCTAATTGATATTTATAGGACATTTCAGCTCCACACAACGAATTTCACCTTTTTCTCAAGTGCACATGGAACTTTCTCCAGGATGGATCATGTCCTGGGCCATAAATCTAGCCTTGGTAAATTCAAAAAAACTGAAATCATCCCAAGCATCTTTTCTGACCACAATGCAGTAAGATTAGATGTCAATTACAGGAAAAAAACTATAAAAATTCTAACATATGGAGGCTGAACAATACGTTTCTGAATAACCAACAAATCACAGAAGAAATCAAAACATGCATAGAAATGAATGAAAATGAAAACACGACAACCTAAAATGTATGGGACAGTGTGAAAGCATACTAAGGGGAAAGGTTCATAGCAATACACACTTACCTCAAGAAGCAAGAAAAATATCAAATAAATAATGCAACTACACCTTAAAGGAACTAGAAAAGGAAGAGATGAAGAACCCCAGGGTTAGTAGAAGGAAAGAAATCTTAAAAATTAGGGCAGAAATAAATGCAAAAGAAACAAAAGGGACCATAGGAAAAAAATCAACAAAGCACAAAAGCTGGTTCTTTTAGAGGGTAAATAAAATGGACAAACCGTTAGCCAGACTCATCAAGAAACAAAGGGAGAAGAATCAAATCAACAAAATTAAAAATGAAAATGGAAAAATCCCAACAGACAACACAGAAATACAAAGGATCACAGAGACTATCAGCAACTATATGCCAACAAAACGGACAATTTGGAAGAAATGGACACATTCTTAGAAAAGTAAAGCTTTCCAAAATTGAACAGGAAGAAATAGAAAATCTTAACAGATCCATCAGAAGCATGGAAATGACACTGTAATCAGAAATATTCCAGCAAACAAAAGCCCAGGACCAGACGGCCTCACAGCCGAGTTCTACCAAAAGTTTAGAGAAGAACTCACACCTCTCCTGTGCAAACTCTTCCAGAAAATTGCAGAGGAAGATAAACTTCCAAATTCATTTTATGAGGCC
The DNA here is from genome assembly GCA_917880005.1 of Nanger dama. Lineage (NCBI taxonomy): Eukaryota > Metazoa > Chordata > Mammalia > Artiodactyla > Bovidae > Nanger > Nanger dama. The sequence goes on from CAKJTW010000001.1 coordinate 102,279,586, forward strand.
ACCATTACCCTAATAACTGAAACCAGACAAGGATGTCACAGAAATAGGAAACTACAGGCCAATATCACCAATGAACATAGATGCAAAAATCCTTAACAAAATTCTAGCAAACAGAATCCAACAACATATTAAAAAGATCATACATCATGACCAAATGGGCTTTATCCCAGGGGTACAGGATTCTTCAATATCTGCATATCAATCAGTGTAATACACCACATTAACAAACTGAAAAATAAAAACCATATGATTATCTCAATAGATGCAGAGAAAGCCTTTGACAAACTTCAACCATTTATGATAAAAACCCTCCAGAAAGCAGGAATAGAAGGAACATACCTCAACATAATAAAAGCTATATGTGACCTACCCATAGTAAACATTATCCTCAATGGTGAAAAATTGAAAGCATTTCCCCTAAAGTCAGGAACAAGGCAAGTGTGCCCAGTCTCACCAGTACTATTCAACATAGTTTTGGAAGTTTTGGCCACAGCAATCAGAGCAGAAAAAGAAATAAAAGGAATCCAGATTGGAAAAGAAGAAGTAACTCTCACTGTTTGCAGAATACACGATCCTCTATATAGAAAACCATAAAGACTCTACCAGAAAATTACTAGTGCTAACCAATGAATATAGTAAAGTTGCAGTATATGAAACTAACAGAGAAAACCCTTGCATTCCTATACACTAACAATGAGAAAACAGAGAAATTAAGGAAGCAATTCCATTCATCATTGCAATGAAAAGAATAAAATACTTAGGAATATATCTACCCGCTTCACTGGTGACTCAGGGGTTAAAGCGTCTGCCTGCAATGCAGGAGACCTGGGTTCGATCCCTGGGTTGGGAAGATCCCCTGGAGAAGGAAATGGAAACCCATTCCAGTATTCTTGCCTGGAGAATCTCATGGACAGAGGAGCCTGGTGGGCTACAGTCCACGTGGTCCCAAAGAATCAGACACGAGAGACTTCACTTTCACCTTCACAGAAATAAAAGACCTTTATATCGGAAACTATAAACCACTGATGAAAGAAATCAAAGAGCACACAAATAGATGGAGAAATACCATGTTCATAGATTGGAAGAATCAATATAGTGAAAACGAGTATACTACCCAAAGCAATCTATAGATTCAACGCAATCCCTGTCAAGCTGCTGCTGCTGCTAAGTCACTTCAGTCGTGTCCGACTCTGTGTGACCCCATAGACGGCAGCCCACCAGGCTCCCCGTCCCTGGGATTCTCCCTATCAAGCTACCAATAGCATTTTTCACAGAACTAGAACAAATAATTTCACAATCTGTATGGAAATATACAAAAACCTTGAATAGCCACAGCATTCTTGGGAAAGATGACTCGAACTGGAAGAATCAACCTGCCTGACTTCAGGCTCTACTACAAAGCCACAGTCATCAAGACAGTATGGTACTGGCACAAAGACAGAAATATCGATCAATAAAATAAAATAGAAAGCCCAGAGATAAATCCACACACCTATGGACACCTTACCTTTGACAAAGCAGGAAAGAATAAACGATGGACAAAAGACAATCTTTTTAACAAGTGGTGCTGGGAAAACTGGCCAACCAATGAATGAATGAAAGAATGAAACTAGAAAACTTTCTAACACCATACACAAAAATAAACTCAAAATGGATTAAAGATCTAAAGGTAAGATCAGAAAGTATAAAACTCCTAGAGGAAATCATAAGCAAAAGAGTCTCTGACATAAATCATAGCAGGATCCTCTATGACCCACCTCCCAGAGTAATGGAAATAAAAGCAAAAATAAACAAATGGGACCTAATTAAACTTAAAAGCTTTTGCACAATGAAGGAAACTATAAGCAAGGTGAAAAGACATCCTTCAGAATAGGAGAAAAGAATCTCAAACGAAGAAGCTGACAAAGAATTAATCTCAAAAATTGACAAGCAACTCCTGCAGCTCAATTCCAGAAAAATACACCACCCAATCAAAAAATGGGCCAAAGAATTCAACAGACATTTCTCCAAAGAAGACATACAGATGGCTAACACACACATGAAAAGATGCTCAACATCACACCTTATCAGAGAAATGCAAATCAAAACCACAATGAGGTACCATCTTACACCAGTCAGAATGGCTGCTATCAAAAAGTCTACAAACAATAAATGCTGGAGAGGGTGTGGAGAAAAAGGGAACCTTCTTACACTGTTGGTGGGAATGCAAACCAGTACAGCCACTACGGAGCAGTGTGGAGATTCCTTTAAAAACTGGAAATAAAACTGCCATATGATCCAGCAATCCCACTGCTGGGCATACACACCGTGGGACTGCTGGTGGGATGATTTGAGAGAATAACATTGAAACATGAATATTATCACATGTGAAACAGATCACCAGTCCAGGTTGGATGCCTGATACAGTACAGGGTGCTCAGGATGGTGGACTAGGATGACCTAGAGGGATGGGATGGGGAGGGGAGGTGGGAGGGGGTTCAGGATGAGGAACACGTGTACACCTGTGGCAGATTCATACCAATGTATGGCAAAACCAATACAATATTTTAAAGTAATTAGCCTCCAATTAAAATAAATAAATTTTTAAAAAGAAAAAAATTGCCAGGAGAAATATCAATAGCCTCAGATATGCAGATGACACCATCCTTATGGCAGAAAGTGAAGAAGAACTGAAGACCCTCTTGATCAAAGTGAAAGAGGAGAGTGAAAATGTTGGCTTAAAACTCAACATTCTGAAAGCTAAGATCATGGCATCTAGTTCCATTACTTCATGGCAAATAGATGGGGAAACAGTGGAAACAGTGACAGACTTTATGTTCTTGGGTGCCCAAATCACTGCAGATGGTGACTGCAGCCATGAAATTAAAAGAGTTTTGCTCCTTGAAAGAAAAGTTATGAGCAACCTAGACAGCATATTCAAAAGCAGAGAGATTACTTTGCCAACAAAGGTCCGTCTAATCAAGGCTATGATGAGTTGACTACAAAGAAAGCTGCTGCTAAGTCACGTCAGTCATGTCCAACTCTGTGCGACCCCACAGATGGCAGCCCACCAGGCTCCTGTCCCTGGGATTCTCCAGGCAAGAATACTAGATTGGGTTGCCATTTCCTTCTCCAGTGTATGAAAGTGAAAAGTGAAAGTGAAGTCGCTCAGTCGTGTCTGACTCTTCGTGACCCCGTGGACTGTAGCCTACCAGGCTCCTCCGTCCATAGGATTTCCCAGGCAAGAGTACTGGAGTGGGTTGCCATTGCCTTCTCTGATAAAGCAAGCTGAGTACCAAAGAACTGATGGTTTTGAACTGTGCTGTTGGAGAAGACTCCTCAGAGTCCCTTGGACAGTAAGGAGAACCAACCTGTCCATTATAAAGGAAATCATTCCTGAATGTTCATTGGAAGGACTGTTGCTGAAGATGCAACGTCAATATTTTGGCCACATGATGCAAAGAACAACCTCATTTGAAAAGACCCTGATCCTGGCAAAGATTGAAGGCAGGATGAGAAGGGGCGACAGAGGATGAGATGGCTGGATGGCATCACCGACTCGATGGACATAGGTTTGAGTAAACTCTGGGCATTGGTCATGGACAGGGGAGGCCTGGCGTGTTGCAGTCCATGGGGAGGCAGTCGGCCATGACTGAGCGACTGAGCTGAACTGAACAATGTTGTTTAGTTTTTATTGCTATTTTTGTCTTCTGCGAAAGTGGATTTTCTTTTTTAATGCTTTTAGATTGTAGTATAACTGGTTAGTAATGTTGTGGTAGCTTCTGGTGTACAGCAAAATGATTCAATTATACATATACCTTTTATTTTTTTTTTCAAATACTTTCCCTATTTAGGTTCTTACAGAGTATTCAGCAGAGTTCCCTGTGGTATAGAATAGGCCCTTGTTGGTTATCCATTTTAAATAGAGCAGTGTGAACATGTCAATCCAAAACATACCTAATTGATATATGTCTTTTATCATAGGTCACTTTAAACCAGCATGGGAAGTAATCAGAATGAACATTTTACTAATGATAACATTAATTAGGAAAGTATTCAGTAGGCACAATACCAGACATTTGAACACAAGTGTCTTAAGATTTCTCTTCTCTTGAAAATCAAAAGCATAGGAAACTATTGAGTAAAATAGTCTTCCCCCAAAGAGAACTAGCACATTCAGTTTACTGACAGGAAAAACAAGAATGTTGATAACTGAATTATATTGCAAGACTCTAAGTTAAACTAGTTAAAACTGAATATTAGATTTTCTATAAATAGATATTTGACCAAGGTGCTTGCTAATTTACCTTCTCTGCTCATAGTGTATATGCAGGAGCATTTGGACTTTCATAATTACAAAATACACTGAGAGAAAATTAATTTTGCTAGCAAATAGCAAATGGTTTACTGATTTTTGGAAACATATTTTCTTCAATAAATATACTAATGTGAAAAAAAAGAGAGAGTGAGTTCAAGTCTAAGCAGAATGACCAAGGACACTTCAGCCTAAGCCCAGAATAGATTCTGGATTTTATCTAAGCTACACAGTCATCTAAGCACCTCCTGTGAGGGGCCTAAGATCCTGGACAAAACCTTGGGGTAGGGAACTGTGTTCCCAGGCCATAAGAAGCTCGTGTGTTAATAAGATACAAAGATGTGTGTGTGTGTGTGTGTGTGTGTGTGTGGGTGTGTGTGTGTGCATGTATGTGTCTTTAAGTTTTTCAGTCGTGCCCGACTCTTTGTGATCCCATGGACTGTAGGCTGCCAGGCTCCTCTGTCAGTGGGATTCTCCAGGCAAGAATATTGGTGTGGCTGAGAGTCATTCCCTTTGCCATGGGATCTTCCTGACCCAGGGATTGAACTCAGGTCTCCTGTGTTGCAGGCAAAAGCTTTACCATCGAGGCCACCAGCAAAGCCCACACAGATGTGTGAATGTGTAATTGTATGTAGGCAGTGCTATGCTGTCTACCTAGAGGAATTTAATATTTAAACAAGCCGTTCTACAAGTGAATTGGGTCTTGATTTCAGACCTCAGGGGCTTCGCTGGGCCTGATTCTGGGTGGAATTGGTGTCTGCCTACACTGCCCTCCAGCCCCACATGGAGAACTGTCTGTACGTCAAGAGTTTGTTTTCAGGAGTAGAGACAAGAGCCAACAGAAGCCACTTGCAGGAAGGGAAGGGGCTCATCTTTCCCTTGCTGTTCCTGGCTTGGTTCCTGGCTGAGTGCCTGGGTTTCAGGATAAACTGGTCTTGGATCTCCTGGGGCCCCTCCAGGAAGGCCATAAGAAGCTGGTGTGTTAATAAGATACAAAGATATGTGTGTGTGTGTGTGTGTGTGTGTGTGTGCATGTATGTGTCTTTAAGTTTTTCAGAACTTAAGGAGGGCAGAAGCAGAAGTGGAGCCCTCCAGTCCCTGCTGCAGCAGCCCAGTAGCTGGAACATCTCTCATTCTAATTCCATAGGGACGTTCATGACCTATATGGAGAAAAACCTAAATATCGGTTCAGACCGACGGTGATGGGCGTGATCAAACCCACCTTACCGTGAGCGAATGTACCACACAGGTGCGACTGCGGACCTTCAGGGGCTTCTGGATAGAGAAGGCTGTGAATCCCGAGTCAGCGCAATGTGTACTCTCAAGGGGACACGCTACAAAAAGCTGGTGCCCACATAGAAGAGTTTAAAACAGAACAAGAAAAATGTTTCTAGACACCTTGCTTGGCTTGAAAGGTATCTATTCATCAGTGAATTGCACAGTATTGACTTTCATCGTGTTTCCATCTGAGAATATTTATGGCCTTCGAGTTTCTGCCTTGACACACTACACCTGTACATCTTAGGCAAAGTGCTGGCCTTAACATTCCTCCTTTGAAACACTGACCCTCACACACAGACTCATAAGGATCAAAGTAAATATATTAATAAGCCTTGGTGCTTAATAGTTTTAAAATAATCAGACTATGTATGTTAAGAATGGCTCTGATCAGTGTTCTGCCCCACATGTCAGTTTAACAGATTTTCCATTTCCTTTTGTCAGTTCAGTAGGCAGAGTTGCAGTGGGGTGGTTTGCCTTAATGTTTCCCTCCCACTGCTGCTTCCCTTAAGGGGTTTCCTACGAGGCAAGCCTGCACAGCCGAGAAAACCCAGAAGGAAAGTGCAAAACAGTTGTTTACATGGTGGCAAATCACACCAGAAATCATCGGGAGTTGCCTGCCAAGTGATTTGTTTTGCTCTTTCGTGCTATAGATTGCTTCCTCTCCATAGAATTCTCTAAGAGCCTGTGCTGTCCTGTGGATTTCATCTTTAAAGAATTGCATGAAACCTCCTTTTCTTTTGTTTCTGATTTATTAAATGCAACTGGAGGACTTCTTGCTTTTGCTTGACATCTGGCATAAACACAATGTCAGTGCTCTATTCAGAACAAGAATCACAGCGACTTCCATCCTTTAAGGCAAAAGAAGCTTCCATGAGAGTAATAAAATACAACCAAGTCACCAGGATGACCAGGAGCTAATCCATAATTTTGAAATGAGGACATGTTAAGAAATGCATTCAGAATGACTGCTGAGGCAGCATCCTGAAAGACAGCCTCTGAGGAGTCCTTAGAGCCAGCCATGGTGTTTGAAGCTGTTCTAAGCTTAAAAGTTGTCATCGACATGGTTTTATTTAAATTAATACATTTTATTAAATTAAATATGTTTAAATATTCAATTTACTGCTGACTGACTTTTACAAGGATGTCAACAAGACAAGAAAAACATGTGAAATGGGTGAGGTGATTTTGTCTTTAGCTTTATACGTGGTGACTCCATGTATTCTGAGCCTGGGAATATACATATCACAGAAAAAACTTAGTTGTTTAGATTCTCCAGACCACATGGAAATGTTCCTCAGATGGAGTAATAGACTCACAGGATTGTTGAACAGACGAAAAAGTTGAAAGCAGCAGCGCTCTAAGAGTTCTAGCAGAAGTCACCGTCACCTTGACTGTATCGCAAGCCCCACTGCGGATGTTGTCTCTTCCCTTGTGTTAATCCCTCCTTTTTCACTGACCACCCTGACAGATTTGCTCATCCAAAAATGTACGTTATTATTTGTAGTTATCTTGCCACGATAACTATTTTAGGAAAGATGTCGTCTATTTATCAAAATTTCAAGAGCAGTGCTAGTGAACTCAACTTGAGAAACAGCAAAGCACATGCAGGTGGTCTAGTCACTGGAGAATCTAAGCATCTGAGGGTGATTATTTCATTTTCTTTATGATGCTGAGAAAAGATTTGGGCACATAATAGGTATTAAATAAATGTACTTCAGGTCAGAGGTATGGCTGGATTTTAGAAGATGATCACAAAATAGAGACAATTTAGTAGTTAGAAAATGGAACTGAGAACGTCAAGACTGGAATATGAAAAATAATGTAGGAGCAAAAGAAATTCCCGCTTGTGTTGCTTTCATACCTAAGTGAGTAAATAAAGAGTAAGTAACTGTTTTCAAGACAACTCTGTTTGTCAAGTGGAAAAAGGAAAGAAGAAAAATTTACACTGCTGTTCCCAAATAGACCATAAGCTGCTGCATGAAGAGACGCTATCTGTGCTTGGGATAGAGCAGGTGCTTAGAATTATTTAAGACGTGTATAAATGAATACTGCAAGAGATTTTCAGCTTAAGGGCATTTAAGCTTAAGACTGATCAACCATTACTTTGAGACTTTAAAGTTGCAATTTGGATCCCAACCAGTTCCATCTTAGGTTTTCCCTGACGCTTACCAGTAAGTGGATATGAGGCCTTTTTCTCACCAGAACTGATCCACAACTGGTGATCTTTCTCAGAGCCCTTGGAAAGAAAAAAGAAACTATGTGTCACAGTAGTAGTAGTAGTAGTACCTAGCAGGTACTTGGAGAACTCATTTCCTTAGCATTTCTATACTTTCCAAAGGAGAATTTGGGCCAGTATAAATGCTATTTGGCCTGTGGAGTGGCAACAGTTTTTGAGTTAACAATGCTGACTCCAGTAGCCCTGTCCCTCTCTCATATAGCCTCCAATGGACCATCTGAGATTCTTGCCCTTTTTCATAAACGGTGAGGATCTGTGGAACCACAGTGCAGTCACAGTCAGCCTCTCACTTTGTGGGTGGTCCATGCATTAAAAAATCATAGTAATTTTAAATAAAATTATAAATATATACATAAAATTTATAAATTATCAATTAAAAATAAAATAAAACACCTCTCTTCACTATGGAACAGTAATCGAATCTCAAGAATCCTGCTTTCTGCTCTTTTGAGACTCCTTGGAGAATGCTGGCTTTTGCCTTAAAATGCCCCTGCCCAGTCAAGCATGTTGTCCAGAAAGCCACATACTCTGCCATGACTATTCCTGAACAAAGTAAAACTTGAGAGGCAGCATTAGCTCAGCAACCGTGAACAAAATGAGACAGATGCCCAAGAGGCCTTGAGTAGATGGCAGCCTACTGGCTGTGACGTAGGCAAGCACCACTCAAGGGAGAGAAGGGACCAGGACTCTAACCTGAAGAAGGAGTCAGATGTAGAAAACAGTTTCTTCCAGCAGAATCACTGCCTAGGAATTCTGACTATCCCATTTGAAACAAGCATAAATTACAAAGACTGCTAAATTAAAGAGCCCTCCAGGAGAAGATAAAGCAAAACATGTTTGAAATAGAGTTGTTGGTGATAGGCACTAGGTACTATGCTTACCTTTGTCTCCTGAGTAAAAATCATGGCCTTGCCATGAAGGAAGCAAACTCCCAGGTATGGACGCAATCACACACACACACGCACACACACACGCACACGCACACACGCACGCACACATGCGCACGCACGCACACATGTGCGCGCACACACGCATGCACACACACACACATGCACACACACGCACACATGCACACACACACACGAAACTAAACAGGTTCAAAACTGCACTGCAAATAGAAATGAGAAGCTGATAAAAATCTTTTAAGATAAAAATTGGAAAAACTATGATGGAATCCCTTAAATCAGGCATATGTATATAGGCAAATAACCCTAGTTATTCACTGAAATAGAAATTTTTTGTCTAGTGCGATTGATCACATTAAGCAAAGGAAAGTTACAAAAATGAAATAAAATGAGTTCTAACATTAATCAGTCTTCCCAACCTTATCCCTAAAGCCACTTTCTTCTAAGATTTAATTCTCGTTCAGGGGATATATGTCATATAGATTAGAAATCAGTGCATAGGGGGCTGTACTCGATGCATATGAATTCAATTTTATTTAAATGTATTATTAAATTATATTTTTACAGAAATCTTGATGTCTTATGCCAAATTCTGGCTGCCTTGAGGTTTTAAGGGGCTATATTACACCACTGAGAAACAAAATACAAATATTGTAATTATGTCATATAATAGCAAGACACTTTCACATTTATGTATAAATATGTTTTCATAATTATATGCACATTTTACACATTGATATATATATATAATTTTATATAAGGATTTATGATTTACAAGTGCTTTCTTCAGTTCTGTCCATCTGAATGTTGCACTCCTCTTTCCTCTTTCCCTCATCCTCAGACATAGCCATCTCTTTCACTAAAAATTTTTTAACAAGCATAACAGTCCTATCAAAACATAAAAGAGCAGACACTTGAAAACAAAATGAGATGAAAGAGATGTGTACACAAACGCCCCCAGACCCGTGGTCTTATTCAGAACTTGTCTTCTTCAGCAGTTCACGAGAGGCATTAGCGACTGCATTCTAGGACCTGCATCAAGGGGATGTAGCTTCTTGCCAGGTGGTCTTTACATCAAATTTACAACAAAACATATCATTTAGGATTGAGTCCTCAGGTGCACTCGGGGTAAATGGAGATGGAACAAGAGGAATCAGGAAAAAAGATACAAAAAGAATAATCCAATAGAGGAGGAAATATTTAGAATCATAAATATTTTCTTGTCTATATTATATATATGTATATTTTTCATTAAAACTGTAAAATTATAGCCTGATTTCATTATGCTATGACTTCAGTTCACCCAAAATTTACAATGGGAATACACAAAAACACATCTGTATAGATTATTAAGGGGCTCTCTTGGTGGCTCAGACAGTAAAGAATCTGCCTACAATATGGTAGACCCAGGTTTGATCCCTGGGTCGGGAAGATCCTCGAAGGAGGGAATGGCAACCTACTTCAGTATTCTTGCCTGGAGAATGCCATAGACAGATCAGCCTGGTGGGCTATATCCATGGGCTCTCAAAGAGTGGGACATGACTAAGTGACTGACACACACATAGGTTATTAAATGTAGTTTGGCTGCCTTCAAATTCTACAAAATATGATGGACTTATCTGAAATAATCAGCTGTCTTATGATAATAGATACATTATACACAAACACAGACATACACACACACACAAATCTCAAAAATCAAAGTTGGTTTTTTAACTAAAAATAACTTGCAGGTAACTTACTGTTATTCCTAGCTTTGAAAGTGACATATTGATAACATCATTCATTGTGTCTGAATTTGTCATAGTTAAGTAACAGACTGCAAAAAGAAGCGAGAAAAGCGGCTATAAATTAAACATTTTTAAACAAGTGAGTAAATAATTATTGTTAAATTATTATCTATATTCTAAAGGCAAAGCTTATAACTCAGGAAATGACAAAGTAAAACGCTTGTATATAGAATATAAGCCCCTAATTATAATCTATTCCCATTCATTTATATAACATGAAGCCAGTAGAAAGCATTTCAGTAAAACAGATATTTCTGTTAAAGGATTTGAGGCACACAAAATATAATAGCTTAAGCAAGAGCTAGTAAGACAGAGAATTCCACAGGGGCACACAGGCTGCCCTCAGCACCTTAAGGCTGCTTCCATAATGGAGGAAAGAGAGTTTACAAAAAGTACCATCTTGGTCTTCCTGAGTTGTGCTTTTATAATATGGATTTCTTTCTTTGTCGTTACATAGTCAGTTTTAGTAAAATTAGAATGAGAACTGGTTATTAAAAAATTTTTTTAACTACTGTTCAGTGATTACTTTCTTTTTGTCAGATGTCATGATTACTAAGATTTTCATGATTGAAATCTAATGAATCAAATAAAACCAATGAATCTAGGAAATAAGATTGAAAATTTTAAAATTGTAAGTTCCATTCTAAACTCTGCCAGTGAACAGGGTGTTTATAATAGCTCTTGACTACACAGCACATTAAAAAATGCTCCACAAAAATAGGAAGACCACTTGTAGAAAATTAATACAAGAGAATGATGACTAAAATTTCTCAAGCTTGGTGAATGACATAAATTTATAAATTCAAGAAGTTCAGAAAGTACCGAACAGGTAGATGAAAAGAAAACCACACTCTGACACTTCATAGCCACACAGCTAAAAACCAAATCTAAAGAGAAAATCTTGAGAGCAGCTGAGGAAAAATGACAAGTCACATATAGAGGGTTGATGTTTGAGTGAGCACAGAGTACTCATCAGGAAACATAGAGACTAAAGGTGAAACATCTTTACAGTGTTGAAAACATTTGCAAACAAAATTCTATATCCAGCAAAAATACCCTTCAAGCGTGAAGGCGAAATAAAGACATTTCAGGTGAAAGAAAGTAAGAAAATCTGTTGGTACCAGATATGTACAAGGAAAGTTCTCCAGGATAAAATGAAGTACTGGAAGGAAACTTGAATCTTCAGGAATGAAGAACATCAGAAATGTTTATTCTGTGGAAGGTACATGTAAATAAAGGTGATTTTTAACAATTTATAGGTGAAAAATTCTGAATGTAACCCACTGTCACAAATCAAAGTAGGTGGAGACAAAAGTGTGCTTTGCTACAGGAGAACCCTCTAGTTCCATCTCTTGCCAGCACTGCATTTATCTGGTGCTCAGGAACAGATCGGGATTTTGCCCGGCTTTGCTCCTGCCCAGGAAATAACTGTCTTAAATGACTTCCTTTTTCTACCTTCAAATACTGTGTTGTGTCATCTAGAGTTACTGTAATCTACAGCAGAACAAGTATGACAAAAAAAAAAATCCAGAATATCTTTTCATCACAAATGTCTAGGCTATAGCACTACACTTTCAGAAATCAAATTACATGCAAATAACTGGGGCTAATGGTATGATTTTCTTCCCCCAGTAGCATAAACAAAATGAGGTAGAGACATGCTGATCCTTTCAAAGTATCATCCCTTTTGGCTCAGTTCTATCCAGACATTCCTCAGAATGAAAGACCTTTCAGAAGTCTTCTGCATTTAGCATTACCTTCCTCTTAGTCCTGTGATGGAAAGGGGCATTATTGAGATCAGCTAACAAAATGAAAGAGTAAATGGCTGATTAAAGTATTACATGTATGGTAATTTACTAAAGCTCATAGCTATGTGATGGTTATATGAGAGACCATCCTTATTCTTAGGACATACCTAATTATTTAAGGAGAAAAGGCATGGTGTATATATGACCCTCAAAAATAGTTAGACACACACACACAAATGTATATATATATATATAGAGAGAGAGAGAAAGAGTGAGAGGAGACAAATAAATGATCGAACAAATGGAACAAAAGGTTCATAAATAGGTGAATCTAGGTAAATGGCATATGGTGTGTTCTTTGTACTATTTTTGTAACTTTTCTGTAAATTTACAATTATTCCAAATAAAAACATCACAGGGAGGAAAAAAAAAAAACAGTGGAAACAATCCAAACCACAATGTAAAGACACTCATGTTTTTACGGGAAAATATGTGTTCCCACATAGTACTTGCTAAATTACTCCCCTCTCTCTTTCTCCTCGCTTTTGTTCTCCCTCCTACCCACCCCATCTCTCTGTCTCTTCTGTATATATCTATCAGTTTCATTTTGCTAAGTTGAGAACTTAGAATTTAATTTTTGATCTTAAAAAGACTTACACAGGCACTGTTTTTGATGTCCTCAGTGAAGATTTTGAGGGGAACGCTTTTTGGCTGATCCTTCTCTTTGGCTGGATTGATGTACCTAATAAAATTCAATAATAACCCAGAACAGGGTAGACGAATTAGCTTTAGCTATTAGCTTATTTTCAAATCAATCCATGTTGCTAATACTTTGATACTGTTATTTTCTTTAAAAATTTTATTTATTGAATTACTTTGGCTGCACCGGGTCTCCCTGCAGCACACAGGGTCTTTGCTGGTGGCATGCAGATGCTTAGTTGTGGCTTGTGGGATCTGTCTAGTTCCCTGAGCAGGTACTGAACCCAGGCGCCTACACTGGACCACCAGGGAAGTCCCTTGTTATTCTTCTTCGTCTATTGTTTTCTTTTGCTTTGTTTTAATGTTTAAATTTCTGGCTGTGCTGGGTCTTTGCTGCTGTGGAGGCCCGTCTCTAGCTGTAGCCCGTGGAGGCCGCGCTCGAGCTGCAGCTCACGAGCTGCTCCTTGCAGTGGCTTCTCTTGTGGGCACGCGGCCTAAGGTAGCTGCAGTTCAGTTCCCGGGCTCTGGAGTATCAGTTCAGTTCAGTTCAGTCGCTCAGTCGTGTCCGGCTCTTTGCCACCCCATGAATCGCAGCACGCCAGGCCTCCCTGTCCATCACCAACTCCCCGGAGTTTACTCAGACTCGCGCCCATCCAGTCACTGATGCCATCCAGCCATCTCATCCTCTGTCGTCCCCTTCTCCTCCTGCTCCCAATCCCTCCCAGCATCAGGGTCTTTTCCAGTGAGTCAACTCTTCGCATGAGGTGGCCAAAGTACTGGCGCTACTGCTGCTGCTGCTAGGTCTCTTCAGTCGTGTCCGACTCTGCGACCCCACAGACGGCAGCCCACTGGGCTCCGCCGTCCCTGGGATTCTCCAGGCAAGAACACTGGAGTGGATTGCCATTTCCTTCTCTAATGCATGAAAGTGAAGAGTGCAAGTGAAGTCGCTCAGTCGAGTCCGACTCTTAGCGACCCCATGGACTGTAGCCTACCAGGCTCCTTCGCCATGGAAGTTTCCAGGCAAGAGTACTGGAGTGGGATGCCATTGCCTGGAGATTGCTGCTTCTGCTGCTAAGTCGCGTCAGTCGGGTCCGACCCTGTGAGGCCCCATAGATGGCAGCCCACCAGGCTCCCCCGTCCCTGGGATTCTCCAGGCAAGAACACTGGAGTGGGTTGCCATTTCCTTCTCCAATGCATGAAAGTGAAAAGTGAAAGTGAGATCACTCAGTCGAGTCTGACTCTTAGCGACCCCACGGACTGCGGCCTAGGGCTTAGGCTCAGTTAACTGTGGTGCACGGGCTTAGCAGCTCTGCGGCATGGGGGATCTTCCTGTATCAGGAATCAAACCTGTATCTCCTGCATTGGCAGGCAGATTCTTTACCACTGAGCCCTCAGGGAAGCCCTTGTTATTACTCTTAAAAGCACGGAGGGATAAGCTGAGTAAAATCAAAGTAGGGATTGGAAGAAGATATGCAAAAGTATTTTCAGGAAAATACTTTTAGGAGAAACTCTAAAAGCATTTTAGGAAAAGTATTTTCAGGAAAATGCTTTTAGGAGAAAACTCTAAAAGCATTTTCAAATTAAAAATTTATGCCCAATGGGAAAGACGGCATCCCTGATAGGTGATAAAGAATCCGCCTGCAATGCAGGACACCCTGTTCGATTCCCCGGGTCTGGAAGATCGCCTGGAGAAGGGAAAGGCTACCCACTCCAGTATTCTGGCCTGGAGAATTACATGCACTTTATGCTCCATGGGGTCGCAGAGTCGGACACGACTGAGCGAATTTCAGTTAATGGGAAATATAGATGCCTATCTGCTGGATTTTATAGATTTTTGTTTTCTTGATGTAGATGTCTAAGTGTATTGACACCCAAGGTGTTGTGTGGAAACATCCAAATACACTGACCTGGGAAAAGGCATCTCAGTAATTCTCTTCTTAGTGAAACGAAGTGACAAGATTATTTACTCCTGGAAACCAAACCAAGGAGTTATCCAAAGGCCCAGAGCATGGTTTCCATTCTCCAGTAACAATGAGTATTTACCATACAGTGAGCACTGTTCTAAGTCTTTTATAAATATTTTTTTCATTTAATGATCAACTATACCAAGTAGTCTTTAGTAGCTCCATTTTACAGGTGAGGTTAAGGAAATTGCCCAAAGCAACAGAAACAGGTTTTGAACTCAGACAACCCAAATCATGAGCCTGAGCTCCTACCCACTTGGCCTCCATCGGTGTTGACCTCAGCTTCCCTGTGGGACCCTTCCCCTCTTTCCTATCCCAAGCCTCAACACTTCTCCAGGAGCCACCAAGCTTTCTGAGGGGATTGTTCTTTAATTTGCAGACTGACAGGATAAATCTCATGACACTATACCAACAAAACTAGATGCCAGCTTGGAAATGTTTAAAACAACAAAACTTTATACTCCAGTGGATTCTCCTAGGGTCTCATTGTATTTCTTCACACTTAGTCACGACTTCCTGAGATTTTCTCACAAGTTAGAATGAATCTAATGTAAACTGACTGAAGGATGAGAAGGAAGAGGAGGACTACATTAAAAATTTTTTTTTCTGTATCCCTTCCTATGGATTCCCACATCCGTCTCCTTTCCTCTTTGTTGTTGTTTTTCAGTGGCTAAATCATGTCAGACTGTTTGCAACCCCATGGACTGCAGAATGCCAGGCTTCCCTGACCTTCACTATCTCCGGGAGTTTGCTCAGATTCGTGTCCATTGAGACAGTGAGGCTATCTGACCATCTCTAACTCTGCTGTCCCCTTCTCCTCCTGCCCTCAATCCTTCTCTGCACCAGGGTCATTCCAGTGAGTTTACTCTTCACATCAGGTGGCCAAAGAATTGGAGCTTCAGCTTCAGCATCAGTCCTTCCAATGAATATTCCAGGTTGATTTCCTTTTGGATTGACTGGTTTGATCTCTTTGCTGTCCATGAGACTCTCAAGAGTCTTCTTCAGCACCACAGTTCAAAAGCATCAATTCTCTAGTGCTCCACCTTCTTTATGGTCCAACTCACATCCATACATGACCACTGGAAAAAACCATAGCTTTTACTATATGGACCTTTGTTGGCAGAGTCATGTGTCTGCTTTTAATATGCTATCTAGGTTGGTCATATCTTTTCTTCCAAAGAGCAAGCGTCTTTTAATGTCATGGCTGCAGTCACTGTCTGTAGTAATTTGGAAGCCCACATTTCTCACTGTTTCCACTTTCCCCCATCTATTTGCCATGAAGTGATGGGACCAGATGCCATGATCTTAGTTGTTTGAATGTTGAGCTTTAGGCCAACTTTTTCACTCTCTTCTTTCACTCTCATCATGAGGCTCTTTAGTTTCTCTTTGCTTTCTGCCATTAGAGTGGTATCTGCATATCTGAGGTTGTTGCTGTTTCTCCCGGCAATCTTGATTTCAGCTTATGATTCATCTAGTCTGGCATTTTGCATGATGCTCTGCATATAAGTTAAATAAGCAGGGTGACAATATACAGCTTTGTCATACTCCTTTACCCAATTTTGAATCTGTCATTCCATATCTGGTTCCAACTGTTTCTTCTTGGCCTGCATACAGGTTTCTCAGGAGGCAGGAAAGGTGGTCTGGCGTTGCCATCTCTTGAAGAACTCTCCACAGTTTTTTTGTGATCCACGCAGTCAAAGGCATTGGTGTAGTCAATGAAGCAAAAGTAGCTGTCTTTCTGGAATTCCCTTGCTTTCTTTATGACCCAGTGACTGTTGGAGATTTGATCTCTGCTTCTTCTGCCATTTCTAAACCCAGATTGTAAATTTGGAAGTTCCAGGTTCACATGCTGATGAAGCCTAGCTCTAAGAATTGTGAGCCTAACCTGACTAACGTGTGAAATGAGAGCAATCGTATGATAGCTTCAAGTTCTTTGACATTGCCTTTCTTTGGAACTGGAATGAAAACTGACCTTTTCCAGTCCTGTGGCCACTGCTGAGTTTTCCAGATTTGCTACCATATTGAACACAGCACTTTAACAGCATTCCGTTTTCAGATTTTAGATAGCTCAGCTGGAATCCATCGCCACCATTAGCTTTGTTTGTAGTAATGCTTCCTGAGGCCCACTCAGCTTCATGTTCCAGAAAGTCTGGGTCTAGGTGAGTGACCACAATATCATGGTTACCTGGGTCTTTAAGACCTTTTTGTATAGTCTTTCTGTGTATTCTTGCCAAGTCTTCTTAACATCTCCAGCTTCTGTTAGGCCCATACCATTTCTGTCCTTTATTGTGCCCATCTTTGCATGAAATGTTCCCTTGATTTCTCCAATTTTCTTGAAAAGATTTGTCTTCCCCATTCTATTGTTTTCCTCTGTTGCTTTACATTGTTCATTGAAGAAGGCTTTGTTATCTCTCCTTGCTATTCTCTGGAACTCTGCATTCAGTGGGATATATCTGTCCCTTTATCCCCTGCCTTTCACTTCTCTTTTCTAGGCTATTTGTAAAGCCTCCTCAGGCAGCCACCTTGCCCTCTTGCATGTGTTTTTCTCCAGAATGGTTTTGGTCACAGCCTCCTGTACAGTGTTATGAACTTCCGTCCTTAGTTCTTTAGGTCTCTACCAGATCTAATCCTTTGAATCTATTTGTCACTTCCACTGTATAATCACAAGGGGTTTGTTTAAGGTCATACCTGAATGGCCCCAGCAATACATGAACCGTAAACTTCCAGATGTTCAAGCTGGTTTTAGAAAAGGCAGAGGAACCAGAGACCAAATTACCAACATCCACTGGATCATCAAAAGAGCAAGAGAGTTCCAGAAGAACATCTACTTCTGCTTTATTGACTATGCCAAACCCTTTAACTGTGTGGATCACAAGCAACTGTGGAAAATTCTGAAAGAGATGGGAATACCAGACCACCTGACCTGCCTCTTGAGAAACCTATATGCAGGTCAGGAAGCAACAGTTAGAACTGGACATGGAACAAATGACTGGTTCCAAATAGGAAAAGGATTATGTCAAGGCTTTGTACTGTCACCCTGCTTATTTAGCTTATATGCAGAGTACAAAATGAGAAACGCTGGGCTGGATGAAGCACAAGCTGGAATCAGACTGCTGGGAGAAATATCAATAACCTCAGATATGCAGATGACACCAACCTTATGGCAGAAAGTGAAGAAGAACTAAAGAGCCTCTTGATGAAAGTGAAAGAGGAGAGTGAAAACGTTGGCTTAAAACTCAACATTCAGAAAACGAAGATCATGGCATCCGGTCCCATCACTTAATGGGAAATAGATGGGGAAACAGTGGAAACAGTGTCAGACTGTATTTAGGGGGCTCCAAAATCACTGCAGATGGTGACTGCAGCCATGAAATTAAAAGATGCTTACTCCTTGGAAGGAAAGTTATGACCAACTTAGATAGCATATTCAAAAGCAGAGACATTACTTTGCCAAGTAAGGTCTGTCTAGTCAAGGCTATGGTTTTTCCAGTAGTCGTGTGTGGATGTGAGAGTTGGACTGTGAGGAAAGCTGAGCGCCGAAGAATTGATGCTTTTGAACTGTGGTGTTGGAGAAGACTCTTGCGAGTCCCTTGGACTGCAAGGAGATCCAACCAGTCCATTCTAAAGGAGATCAGCCCTAGGTGTTCTTTGGTAGGAATGATGCTGAAGCTGAAACTCCAGTACTTTGGCCACCTCATGCAAAAAGTTGACTCATTGGAAAAGCCTCTGATGCTGGGAGGGAATGGGGGCAGGAGAAGAAGGGGACGACAGAGGATGAGATGGCTGGATGGCATCACCGACTCGATGGACAGGAGGTTGAGTGAACTCCAGGAGTTGGTGATGGACACGGACGCCCGGCGTGCTGCGATTCATGGCGTCGCAAAGAGTCGGACACGACTGAGCGACTGAACTGAATGGAACTGAATGGTCTAGTGGTTTTCCCTACTTTCTTCAATTTAAGCCTCAATTTTGCAATAAGGAGCTCATGATCTGAGCCACAGTCTGCTGCATGTCTGGTTTTTGCTGAATGTACAGAGCTTCTGCATCTTTGGCTGTAAAGAATATAATCAGTCTGATCAGTATTGACCATTTGGTGATGTCCATGTGTAGAGTCTCTTCTTGTTTTGCTGGAAGAGGGTGTTTGCTATGATCATTGTGTTCTCTTGACAAAACTGTTCACCTTTGCCCTTCTTCCTTTCCTCTATCTCAGCCTTTATACTGGAGGGTAAGCCCCAGTGGTTTGTGGAGTTTCTGGGATTCTAGCCAGACTTCCCTATTCTAACACAAGACTGTTCCCTTAGATGCTTGGAAATAGAGATTGTGGTATAGTGTGTAAGTATCTGCTGTTTCACTGGTAAGTTAATAGTAATCTTTTGATCTAAGTAACATTCATTTTTTTATTTTTCTATATTCTGTAACAACTAAATGTGAGGATAGTGATGTCTAAAAATGGTGTTGGCTATGTATAGCCCCTTCCTATTTGCTAATTCTTCATAGGCCTCTACTAGTGTTAATATCTTAATACTTATAAAGTAGATCCTGTTATAAAAAATAAAAGTAATAATTTTATTTGAAAGATAGCTTATTAGCATTCTAATGAATATTGAAATGATGTTGAAGAATTCTTGAGAACAGACCTTTCTAATGTTTGTAGTATGGGAAAAAAATGACCAAAATAATCTCAAAATAATTTTCACTGAATATTAATATCCCACAACTGGAGAAATATACTTTCTCTGTGAAGAAATAAATATTTAAATCCCCTTATTATCTAGAAACTAAAATTTACTTATTCTGATCAAATCCATAGGGAGAAGTTAGTAAACTGTTTATTCCATTTGTGTTCATTTCTAAAGCATCAGCCTCAAGATGAGTGAGTTTTCCGCTGAAGTCTGAAGGTGAGCTGAGGCAATAGGGAACCTCAGTGCCCCCACCTCTTCTTATGGCTAAGTGGCAAAATTAGGTGCTACACTCAGATTGCTAATTTGAAGAGACTGATTCAAGGTAGGATACAATGTTCCATCTAAGAATGAAGCATGAAAGGGAAGACATATGTTTGTTATCACTGGAAGTGATTTTTAGTTGTTTCCTTCTGAAAACAATTTTTTTTATATTAATAATGGCCATGAATATGCCTAAATGTCACTGTGGGAATGGCCTTCTAGGTCTTTTCCTGAACCTTGTGGTGAAGCACAAGCACTCAGTGCTGCACTCACTGCGGTGGGGGACGTGGGTCCCCCCACTGGCGGCTAAAGCCCTTCATACAGTGGCACCCTCACTGCGACTGTGACTGCCTGTGGAGATGGAGCTCGGGGGATGCCATGGAGCCTGATGAGGTCATAAAGGGTAAGATTCAGATCCAGCAGGATTGGTGGGCTTATTGGCACCAAGGAAATGCCTGTGCGCACCCAATGAGAAGATAGCCATCTGCAAGGCAGGAAGAGAGCTCTCACCAGAGCCTCACCACCCTTGTACCTGATCTTGGATTTCCAGCCTCCAGAACTATAAGAAAATACATTTCTTTTGTTAAGCCACCAAGTCTATGGTGTTAGTTGCATCTATGTTGAGGGTTGAGAGGAAAGTGGTCTCCAACATATATTCCACCTCTGTGTGGCCGAATCTTTTGTTTTTACTGCCAACCCCAGGGTGGAGTCCTTGATACTGTTCAAAGGACTGTTGGCCTCCCTAACTAGTTTCCCTGCTTCCACCCTTGCTTACTCCAAAATCTGCCATCTACCAATAGCCAGAAAGCTTTGCTAAAAGTATATGCCAGATAAGGTTACTATCCTAGTTAAACACCTTTCCACATAGTATTTTAAGCCCTTACTGTGGCCTGTGGGGAGCCTGTGTGGCTGGGCCCCTGACTACAGTGTTGTATCTAATGTCACGCCCCTCGCTTTAGGCTCCAGGCACCTTGGCCTTCCCAGAACTACCCCCATCAATGGGGCCCAGAGCCTGCTGCTCCCTCAGCCTGGAAGGCTCAGCCGCCTTGGCTGGGAATGGCGGCTGCTTCTCAATGCACAGGTCTAGTTCAGAGGCTGCCTTCTTGAGAGGTCCTCCTGGACAACCCCTTTCTAATATGGTCCCATCTTCTTCAGGTCCCCTGCATGACACTCACGGTATCTACCTTGTATCACAAGCCCTAGTCAATCTCTCCTTCCCCCTTCTTATTTTTTTATCATCTGTCTGTAAGCCACGGAGAAGAGAGACCCTGCCTGTCATATTTTCTTCAAGGTTAGCAAAGGTGCCATTGTATAGTAATTAGGAAAGCATGTAATATGTACACACTTGGTATAGACACAAGCAACAAATCACCAAATAGGGGAGAGGTACCGCTTCTGCTT
This sequence comes from Nanger dama, assembly GCA_917880005.1. Classification (NCBI taxonomy): domain Eukaryota; kingdom Metazoa; phylum Chordata; class Mammalia; order Artiodactyla; family Bovidae; genus Nanger; species Nanger dama. Next base: position 102,300,847 of record CAKJTW010000001.1, read on the forward strand.
CCTCTAGTCGCTCTTGAGTTCTGCGGGGCTGTTGATCAGCAGGGTACCAGCAGCTCCCTCGGATGATGAAGTATTCTCCCTCTTGTTGTCCACCTCAACAGAAGGGCTTCTGAAAAAAATCAAACACCACAGAACACCGAGTCACTGGTCAGATATAAGATGGGGTTTACGTTACATGTCAAGATTGACACAACTCTGAAAATAAGCCTCAGTCTCCCAAACAGAGCGTCACAGCTCAAATCCAGGAATTGGCAAGCTATAGAAAGTTACTGAGAGAAATGAGGTCACTCGGGAGTTGATGTGGACAGGCAACAAGTTCAAGGACAAAGCCCTTGGGCATGTGGACTCTTCGAGGCAGGGAACAGAGAAAGGAGCAGAGCTGGTTGTGAACTGTTAGGAAGAGGAGAACCAAGAGGCCAAAGGTGGAGAAGATGGCAGGAAGGCAAAAACAGACAACAGTAAAAACCCAATAACCACACAAAATAGGATAAAAGATACGGAGATTTGCTAAGAAGTAATTACAACTTGGTTTCATGATAGCCTAAAATTTTAGATAACCGAGGATTCTGGAATGGACTTCAAATTTTGGGGGAAAATTCTCTAACATCAGCTAAATAATACTGGAAACATCAAAAAAGTTTCTAAATACTAGGCAGTGCCTAGTTATTAGTTGATTGAGCCATGACTAAAGTCTCACAGAACTGCCTGATCAAAACAACTAAATTGTACTGAACATAAAGACTCTGATAAATAGAGCAGATATTTTCATAGATCTACAGAAAATTCTAGCCTTAAAGCCAAGAAAATGTCCCCCTACACCCTGGCCCACCCTGAAGATGCAAAGCTGCTCACTTGTGTTCTGTAGTATGAATCTTAAGAACACCCGTAGCTTTTCATGAGACCCATGCTGAAGTTAAAAACTAGTTCATATGTCTTAGAAGAAACCAAATAAAATTCATGTGACCACCAGTTAGTTTGATGATAAAAAAAAATAGTATATTAAAGGATTACCTGATGTGGTAAAACTTTGAATGACAACCAAAAAGCTCAAAGTGCTTTTTGATTGCCCTGAAAATCCTTTTTCTCCAATTCTCGGCTCTGAAAGCTGAGTATGTCCTCCAGCAGTTGGCTGTGAACTAACCTGTGAAGCCAGAGGACTCTGTAGTAGTCCAGGTTACTGGCCATTATGATGTCAACGTCTGAGGCTCATGTCATAACTGACAAGCTTCAATATTTTTTTCCCCTGACTTTACATCTATCTTTCTACTCTGCTTAATTAATGTTTTTATTTTGAAATAAGTGCAGATTCACATGTAGTTACAAGAAATAACACAGAATCTATAACGTTTTCCCGGCTTCCCATGATGGTAGTATCTCTCTAAACTATAGCACAATATAACTAGGATATTAACATTGAAACTGTCCAGATACAGCACATCTCCATCACCTCATGGTCCTTTACAGCCACACAGGCTCCCCTCCACTTCTGCCACCTCTTTCATCCCTGCAGCCACTAATTTTTCTTTAATTTTGCCATTTCAAGAACATTTATATCAATGGGATGATACAGGACGTGACATTTGGGGATTTGCTCCCGTTTTGCTCCTTGCTCAGCATAATTGGAGATTCCTCTAGACTGTTGCAGTTCATTTCCTTGTAACTCTCAGCAGCAGTCCACAAGAATGATGCATCACGGTTTGGTTAACCATGTTGTGGGACGCCTGTGCTGTCTTCAGTTCAGGGCCATTCCAAATAAAGCTGCAGCAAACACTTGTGTACACTTTTTTTGGTGTCAATGGAAGTATCCATTTCTCTAGGTTAAAGGCCTAAGAGTGTAAATGCCTGATTGTATGGTAGTTGTAGGTCTTCCCTGGTGACTCAGGGGTAAAGAATTTGTCAAATGCAGGAGAGGAGGGGTTGATTCTTGGGTGAGCAAGATCCTCTGGAGAAGGACAAGGCAACCCACTTCACAACAGATGAAATTCCAAGACAATAAAGATTTTGATCAGATGTGAAGTTCCTTTGTGCAAACGAGCTTGCAGAGCAAAATGATGCAGATAAATGTTGATGAAAATGGACCCAGACAAATAAATGAAACTGTATTGTTTCTCTAGTATAAATATAGATTAAATGGTAGGAGGACAAAAATAGGTGAAGTGGTAACATAAACTGACTTGTGTAATCAGAGGGTCAGCTCTGACATTTTTCTCTCTAGGCCTTTTCTAATAGTTTTGTTGCTAGGGCTACAGTGTTTTTGCCAGATTGGAACAGGATTGTCCACTCTAATGGAGATTAAGTAGTTTTCCCAGCTAGATTTTTTTTTTTTAAAATAAGCATAGGTTAATTCTTCTGACTTTCAAAGCCATAATCATGAAGAATGGAAAGATTACTTGGGATCTGTTTTTAGAAAATATAACTAATAAAATTTGAAGTTTAATAGGTTTTATTCCATAGTTATTCCAACACAAACTTTTATCATGGTTACAATGAATAAATAACTGAAATACAGTTTCATACATGGCATTTTAAAAATGAGAAATTATTTACAAGTTAACCCAAAAATGAATGCCCCATGGAGTAATGAACAATTCTCCTGGCAAGTTGGAAAACTGGTTCACAAATGCTTGACAATTCATACTTGATTTTTTTCTATAAACAATATAGATATGGTATAGGAAAATGTCCTGTCTTTTGGTTGCTTCCCATCATTGGTCAGAGTCATCTGAGGTGGAAATATAAATTCACCAATGTAACTTAAAGCCCAGTAAAGGAAAACCGACTTATTCTGGACACTGAGTTGCTAACAGAATGGAGATGGTAAGAGCCACTAAGACAATGGTGAAGAAACATTCCTTTCGATGTGCTTGCTACGGAGTCAAATGAACTTCCACGGCCATGGACAAAGGAGACCATCTAAACTTTAAACACAGTGCCATTTACATGCCCCCTGACCCCGCAATTCTTCTTGTGCACTAAAGCATGAGAGTTAAATGAAGTAGTCCATGTAAAATGCCTAGCAAAAGACAGATGCTGTGTTTTTTGTCCCGATGTCTTTTGTAGCCAGAAGTCCCAATGTTAACTTTCAATAAGAAAAGCTGAATATTAGTCTTTAAAGTCCAAAGAAATTCACTGTATCAGTGACACCTGGTGGAAAACATAGGTATTACAATGCAGCATTATTTCAGCTATCCTGACTTTTCACATTTAATAAAACTAAGATAAATCTTACAATTACATGAAACAGAAGGTAAAGAAAAAATTAAATATGTGTGTGGGTACCTACCTGATTATGCTTGTAATTTTTCAGTCCATAATTACAAAACATATAGGAGATTAGGAACCTAAGAAATTGAATGCATACTACTAATAAAAATGTATTCAGCATCCATGTTTATTTTATACAGTGATTAAAAATAGCATGTAGCGTTTTCGCTGTTTTCAACCTCTTCATAGGCGTCATATGCCAAAGGGGTTCCCTTCCCAAGTTTTCAGATAAAAATTCATTCTAGGGTGTCCTGAGGAGTACCTCAAAGAAATAGCCAGTTATGTTTCAATACGGGATTGAGATGAAATAGAGGGCCATCCCATTGGAGGTACTGTGGATGGAGTCAACAAATAATGATGTTTTAAGTGTGAGCCTTAAGTATCAGAGAATCAGTTGCTTTGAGCCAGGGACAGATTTGAACATTTGTGAACAAATGAGCAAAAGTATCTATTACAGGGTCAGCAAACTGTAACCCAGGGACCAAATACAGCACATCAGCTTTTTGTTACTGGAACACAGCCATGCTCATTCGTTTACTTACTGTCTGAGGAGTTTTCATAACAACTGACTCACTTGAGGAGTTGCAAGAGACCATATTGGCTGCAGAGCCTAAACTGACCCTTTACAGAAAAAGTTTGCCAGTCCCTGGTCTATTAGATCCTTTCATTCGATTTTCACACCTCTCCCCACCATCTCCTTGGGAGGAGTGTATTTCCCTTTCCCACTGAAGTCTGGCTTAACCATAAGACTTGCCTCGGTCAGTGGAATGTGGGAAAGCGTCAGTGTACAAGTCTGAAGTGAAGCCTCAGAGTTCTGTGCCCTTCAGTGGTAAAGGGAGATGTGTGGCCGTAGACTCACGCGAGAATGAGGCAATCTGCTGACCTGCAGACCTGCAGGAGAAACAAATGTTTGTTGTCAGTGTTGTGCTTGTCTGGGTGTTAGCTGCTTAGTTGTGTCTGACTCTTTGCAACCCCACAGACTGTAGCCCACCAGGCCCCTCTGTCCATGGGATCCTCCAGGCAAGACCCCTGGAGTGAGCTGCCATTTCAGCCAATACGGGAGATTGTTCTACCTCTGCATAAAAGTACCAGAAGACTGACTTCTCTGTCCAGCCAACGATACGGGGAGAAGGACCCTGAAGACTAGGTTGGATTCAGTCCCTTCTGGGGCTCTAGTTCAGATGTCGATGGGCTCAACGGGAACATGTTTTCATTCCTCTCCCTATAGTAAGCAGAACTGAGTCAGAGTGTGGGCCAGGTCTGGAGGCTTACCAAACTCTCTTGGAATCAACTTCTTGAACATGGTGGGGATGTCAGTCACAATTCTTTCTTCTGTTAGATTAAATATTTCCCTCCCAAGGGAGCCTCAAGGTATAGAAAGAGAGTGGGACAAGTTCAATGGGAATCGTAGGCCAAAGTTTTTCCAGTCAAGCTTTCTCAATAAAGCTCACAGCTTGGCTTCTTCCTACTCAACTCCAGTAAGTATATATTTGAATCGATATATAATCTGTAAGAGGCAAAAAAGATCATGACTAGCTCCTCAGAAAACTCATAATAGTAATATGCAATCTAACTTAACCATCTTAACAATGCTGGCTGCATCCTAGTGATCAAAGTATTTAAAAATGCAATTTCCCAAAATGCTTAGTCTTACATCTCAGCTTGTTAGAATGCTAAGGCTCCTCACTGTCACTTTTTTTTTTTTAACTATCCGTATTACTCTTTTGAAACTATCAGTTTGACTCTTGGAGATGTCCCTGGGTAACACCAGTGACCCATTTAATACAGAGTTCACAAATTTGTGACTTGAGAGTCCTTGGGGCTGCCCTAGTCCTCTAGTTTTCAGCCTTCCTTTTGATTCTTTATATAGTTAATGTTCTTTCATTAATTTTTTTAAAGAGCCCAGCTAATGCAGAATTGGTACTATAGAGTAACTTCTAGACAACAGACTGTATGGCTGAAACTCCTATTGAGAATAACATTCAAATCCAGAGCATGAATTTCTGGACATAACTCTTGAAAAGAGGGTATGAATCATAATAAATCATCATCATAATAAATCAGTATTAAGATCACTAATATTAAATACATAATGACATTTAAGTGTTATCAGTAATCCATAATGTTGCTACTGGTGTGCTTTTAGGGGGAAGAACCAAATTTATTATTCCTATTAGCAAAGAGGCAGTGTTTCCAGAGGCAGCCATTGCTTTTTATAAAGATTTTCAAACATATTTCCTAAAAACAGGACCATAATTTTCAACTCTCTTCATATTTTTCCTCAAGTTCTGCTTCTGCTTTCCTTTGTCCACTGTCAAACGTCAACAGCCCAAGAATTCAACTCTCTTAAAATAGTGACCACTATAACGAACCTCACGCTGTTTGGAAACAGAGACTGTTGTTCAGTTGCTAAGCTGTCTGACTCTTTGCACACCCCCAGGGTCCTATCCTCCACTGTGTCCTGGAGTTTGCCCGTATTCACGTCCATTGACTAAGTAACGCTATCTAACCTTCTCGTCCTCTGCTGCCCTCTTCTCTTTTTGCCCTCAGTATTTCCCAGCATCAGGGTCTTTTCCAATGAGTCAGCTCTTCGCATCAGATGGCCAAAGTATCGGAGCTTCAGCTTCAGACCTTCCAGTGAATATTCAGGGTTGATTTCCTTTAGGATTGACTGGCTTGACCTGCTTCCAGTCCAAGGGACTCCCAAGTCTTCTCCAGCACCACAGTTGGAAAACATCAATTCTTCAGTGCTGAGCCTTCTTTATGGTCCAACTCTCACATCCATACGTGACCACTGGAAAACCATAGCCTTGACTAGACGGACCTTTGTTGGTAAAGTAACATCTCTGCTTTTGAATACGCTGTCTACGTTGGTCATAACTTTGCTTCCAAGGAGTCTTTTAATTTCATGGCTGCAATCACCATCTGCAGTCATTTTGGAGCTCCCAAAATAGTCAGCCAGTTTCCATATCTATTTCCCATGAAGTGATGGGACTGGATGCCATGATCTTAATTTCTGAATGCTCAGCTTTAAAGCCAACTTTTCCACTCTCCTTTTTCACTTTCATCAAGAGTCACATCTTTTCTTCCAAGGAGCAAGTGTCATCTAATTTCATGCTTGCAGTCACCATCCACAGCAATTCTGGAGCCCAATAAAATCTGTCACTGCTTCCACCTTTTCCCTATTTGCCGTGAAGTGATGGGACCAGATGCTATAATCTTTGTTTTTTGAATGTTGAGTTTTGACCATCCCTAAATCAATGCAATTTCCACTTCTGCATAACTGCTTTTCTTATTCAGGAAAGAAAGACACGGGTGGACCTAAGTTAGACACTTTCAGCTTCTCTCTGGCGATGGCTTTGCAGCAGCACACATGATACCCATCATCCAAGACTGGCACCTATTTGTCCAGCAGCACCAAGAGATCAAAGAATGCAAGACACTGCCCTTTTTTCTCCACAAGCACCGAGCTGGATCAGAGAAAGATTATTCCAAGTGAAATAACACAAACACACAAAGAAATAAACCTGTGTGGTTACTTTATGGTCCTTTGTCATATACTTTCCTCTCCTTCATAAGATCTCAAGCTTTAGAAAGGCCAGGACTTTGAAACATTCTTCCTAACACTTGGCATGCAGTATTCTTATTCTGCACATTAATAGATGCTCATTATGTAATTTCTAAATCAATGGATACGGATTATGTGTATTTACTTACTAGTGAAGATTGAATAAATACATATAAAGATCTTAGAACAGTGTTTGCTACTACATACTTAAAAACTGAATTATTACAAAATGAACTAAGATTTAGTATACAGATTAGAAAGCAATTTTTCTAAGTTTGCCTTAAACTGACCTTGGAAAAATAGGTAGGAACTGAAAGAGCATACCTGAGGAGAATATTAATGAAGACACAGGCAGAGGAATAAACATGATGTTTACGTATACAGCTGACCTTTGAACAACAGTTTGAATTGTGCAGGTCCACTTCAATTTGGCTATTTTTCAACAGTAAATACTATAGTACTACATGATCCATGGTTTGTTGAATCCATGGGTTTCGGGTAACCACAGATATGAAGGGCTGGCTATCCGTTGTACTGGGATTTTCAATTGCTTAGAGGGTCAATGTTTCAACCCCTATGTTGTTCAAGGGTCACTGATAATAAACCGAAGAGCATAGAAAGGTTGTATACAATCTAACATTTGCTAAACTGAATTAATTCAAGTGACATTTATCATTTTACATAAAGAACAATGTTTATTTTAAATCTACTGTTATAGGTTGAAGGAGGTTTAATAAAAGTTTGTCCAATAAATTGAAAGTACCTTGGACTTACTCAACTTTGTATCCTTAGGCCCTCCCTACAACATAGTAGGCCCAAGAAATAATATGCCGTACTGAATCCATAACTACTTAACTGTATCAATACACCAATATAAAAACTTAATACAGATTTAAAACGTACACATTTGACTTTATTTCATCATTGTCATTTAAAGCTTGATTTTATAAAGACATTCTTAAGAGTTCTGTATGACAACAATTTGAAAAGTAGGAATATCCACAGCTTTATAGGCTCAGCTTACATAAATTAAACTCAAATAATTGGACATTTTTTCAATATGGAAACTATACAAATGAAATAAATGACAAGAGGATGCAACAGGAGAAATATTTCACTACTTAAGGACTATCATTAGTTACTTTCAGGATGTAAATGAGGATTCTGAATATTCATTTTGTTCTATTTTATATTTAAATGTTTCTCTATATTCTGAGTCAAGCTACTTGACCAAAAGTCTGATTTAGAAAGGCATTTAGCAAAGTTTTTCCACCTGTGTTACTACCTTCAGAGAAAGTAACACTGCCGTGCTGATGCAATCTGTGCAGGAACTGTGTCAGCCCTATGGAAAGTCAGATAGGCACCAAAAGGGAGCAGTTCTGCACAGATTCAATAAAGTATCATGTTAAGTTTCCCTCATCTAAAAATTAACCAATGAAATAAAATGTATCAACCAGAGTTGATCTGGTAGGAAAACCACATTTGAGAGTTACAAGTACATTACTGTCCACTTCTCATCCTCAGTCATTGGCAGGAATTTTGTAGGCTACCATGCTATTTACTTTGTGAATTGTAGTAGTAAATGAACGAAGACGAACTTCCTCAGAATTGGTAATGAACTGTGGTCCCGACTCTTCCCATTTTTCAGGTACAACCAGATCTTTGTCTGTATAAATGAGGAGATCAAATGAACCTAAATTGGAGATAAAATCATTAAAGTACATTATTTTTTTCCAAAGTAGAAGAACCCAACTTGTCTCTCTCACACTTTAAACCACCCACAGTATTAGAAAAGATAGTTTAGCCTGGTCTGTAATGACTAGTCAATTGCTTCTCCTCAATAGAAATGTACTGTATTACAGAAAATATTGCACTCCTTTTGCTTTATCTTATGAAAACTTCAAGTTTGCCTATTTTAAAAAGAGAAAACCATTATCTGCAGAAAGTATGGAGTCAATCACACAGGATAGCATAAAGGTAACCTGAAGGAAAGCTAACATCTGGGCTTTGTGACTGATGTAGCCTGGGGCCTAGAGCAGTGTCTCGCATATAGTAGGCATTCAGGAAATATCTGATAAGGTAGAAAAGCAAGACAGTTATGGCTAGCCTTAATATACATAAAAAATTAAGATAATGAACAGGATTACATTAAGACATTCAAGATGAATATTGTGGAATACTTTCATTCCTTTCCTTTTCAGAAGTTCCAAATTTCTAGAATGCATATAACACTACTTCTGCTTTATAATGTGTTTTTCACTTTCATTATATAATATTAATAATTAAGAAAAAATTTAATAAAGGGCTAATTCTTCAAATAGTAGCTTAGTCTTTTCCCTGACAAATTTTAAGTCAATGTGAAGTTGTATAATACTTACAAGAAACTTCCAACAGTGGCAGAAATGTTACTGTAGCTGTGATCTGTCTGATCACTGAACGGATTTCATCTTGGATAGCTTTCTGAGACTTTTCTCTGGGTGCACTATTGAAGAAACCAAATCAGTTTAAGTGTTAACAAATTATTTAAAACATTGTAAGACTGATTAAATGTTTCCAAGATCAAATAAGTAATACATTAAAACGGAGTTTTTGGGGGTAAGTTATACCATTAGGGCCTATATACCACAAGAGGCATATGCATTTTTATTATTTCATTTATCATTCCAGTCATTTTCTAGGGGTGGTCTTAAAATCAGGTCATTTGGTATCAGAGAATCAGAAAACTGGCCAAGTGCTTCAAGTTAGGAAAACTACAGTACCTTTCAAAAATGAAAATTATAGCACCTAAAATATTTTGTTGGTGCATTTTTCCTAATGCTCAATTCCCTACTGCCTCAAAAAGATATTAAATTAAATATCAAATTATTCTTATAAGCTAAACATTTCCTAAAAAAAAACCAAAGGCTTCAGAAGCAAACTACATTTCATTATGAAAAATGATGCTGAATTTCCCAGTAAGCAAGCCTAGGACAATGCTAGACGTGATCACATAAGCATTTCCCATTCAGGTGCTCTGGAAACTTTTTTATGAAGTGTCTTAGAAAATTTGGGGCATTCAATGAAAACACAATAGAGCTGAATCTTAGGCTTGGGGAATCTAGGAAAACCCCTGATGGTTAAAAGGACCTTTAAACAATTCACGAAACGGGCCACCAGGTACATACTCCCATAAACACTGAAGGGTGAAATTCACCAATTTACACCATAGGCAATTATGTTAAAAGTACATTATCTATAGAAGACAGTGAACTATTCTTTGCCACAGAAGACTAAGGATCAAATTAAACATCCTAGCCATTAAAAAGAATACATTTGAATCAGTTCTAACGAGGCAGATGAAACTGGAGCCTATTATACAGAGTGAAGTAAGCCAGAAAGAAAACGCTAATACAGTATACTAACGCATATATATGGAATTTAGAAAGATGGTAATGATAAACCTGTATGTGAGACAGCAAAAGAGACAAAGAAGTACAGAACAGTCTTTTGGACTCTGTGGGAGAGGGCAAGGGTGGGATGATTTGGGAGAATGGCATTGAAACATGGATAATATCATATGTGAAATGAATCGCCAATCCAGGTTCGATGCATGATACAGGATGCTCGGGGCTGGGGCACTGGGATGACCCAGAGGGATGGTACGGGGAGGGAGGTGGGAGAGGGGTTCAGGATGGGGAACATGTGTATACCCATGGCGGATTCATGTTGATGTATCGCAAAGCCAATACAATACTGTAAAGTAATTAGCCTCCAATTAAAATAAATGTTTAAAAAAATAAACATCCTAGAAAAAAATTGTACTTTATATGAAAGTTGTTCAATATAATTAGAACTCATTTGGTAAAGAAAATAAATTTTAAAACATACGAAAATGAAAGTAATTTCTACTTACCTGTCATCTTTTGCAGTCTTGTCACACTCAATATCAAATTGCCATCTTTCAAGGACCTCTCCACTTTCAATATTTGAGATGACTACCACCAGTTTCTGAACTGAACACTTGTATAACCATTCTGCAATACACCACACAAGGCATCCTGTTTAGTTTACTGCATTACAAAGCTACTCTCCTCTCAAGACCAACTTCGTATCCTCGGCAAATTTCTCCCACTGCTATTTTGGTTCTCCTCCAAATGGTGCAGAAAACTTGCCCCATCGATGGCCTAGCTCCCGATTTCAAATTCTCAGTATTTGTGCCAGGTATAGCACTGGGTGCTAAGACAGTGAACATGAGGTACTTCCGTCGTAATCCAAGGGAAGGGTGAAGGAGATGTCATTAATCAAATCACAACAATAAATGTGAAATTATAATTGCTGTAACTGCTATGATGGTGCAGTTTCCTATGACATAATAGAGGTTACCTATGATGGTGCAACATATACCACAATTAAAGCACAGAATAGGAAATTCTGACTCACGGGGGTTTGAGTTTTGTTCTAAGAGACAACAGTATACATATGCAAAACAGGGAAGAGGGTATAGGCTTTAAAATATGAAATGATGATTTGGGCGGTGTGAGGTCTTAGTTGTGGCATGTGGGATCTCCCTGCTAAAGGTATAGGCCTTAGACGCAAAACAGAGCACTGGATCAGAGGGCTGAAAGGAGGCCACACAACTGCAGTTTAAGAAAGGGAGGATGAACAAGGCTGGCCTGACAAGGTAAATGGGCCAGACCACACACGGTCATGAGAGCCACATTAAAGATGCTACACTATAAGAACTAAAGAGGTCGTTACTGTGTTTGAAGCAGCGTTGATGTGATTCAAGTTGTTTTTGAAAACTATCCTTCTTGGCTTCTAGGCAACATCCACAGTTGCCTAGAGGTTTCATACCAAACACTGAGTGCAGCCGTAAGAATGACTACGGGTGGCTTTGCTCTGAAGTTAATGAAAACGCAATGATGTAATCTGAAAATGAAGCTAGTTGAAACAACAAAACTTCCAGTAAACTGGAAGTAAACAGGGGATCTAGGGCACTAATTCATGAATGACTTAAACAAGAGCTAATAAAGACTTAGACAAAGATATACTGGTAGAGATGAAGCAGTAGACAGAGTCAAGAGATTTCATGGTTAAAACTGTTAAGACTTATTGGATTCCCTCAGGGTAAGGAAGAGGAATGAATCAAGGATAGCGCCCACGTTTATGATTTATATCAGTAGTCAGATGGTTGATCCAGTCACCAAGAGGAAAGAGAACTGAAATGGAGATGATCCTAAATTCAGTTTTTAATATACTGAGTGTGAAGTGGTATATTATATAGCTGCATAAAGACATAAGGGGGTCACTCAATATATGAGCCAAGAGTTAGGAGAGGCTGTGGTTAGATATTGGTTCATGAGTCAGATACACAAGTTGTTACTAGAATTATGTACATGTAAGAGGTCACCTAGAGAGAGATTATAGTAAGGGGGCCTCAGACTGAGCCCTCAGTCTTAGAAACTGAGAATACTTTATTCAGGCATCAGCAGGTTTTTCTTAAAGAAATAGAAAATATCTTAGAAATATTGAAGGTTATGGGGCACCTACGTTGCATAGTCTTCTTTAAAATGTAATATTCTTAGCTTGCAGGTGAGGTGAAGTTGTTCAGTCGTGTCCGACTCTTTGTGACCCTGTGGAGTGTAACCTACTAGGCTTCTCCGTCCATGGGATTCTCCAGGCAAGAATACTGGAGTGGATTGCCATTTCCTTCTCCAGGGGATCTTCCCGACCCAGGGATTGAACCTGGGTCTCCCGCATTGGAGGCAGATGCTTTAACCTCTGAGCCACCAGGGAAGCCCAAGCAGTACAAAATAAGCCACTTGCTGATCTGGCCTGTTGGCCTTGCTCACCCCTGGCATATATGAACAACTTTTACCAGTTTACCTGTGAAAAAGAGACTGAGTGGTAATTTGAAGATATGGGGAAGTTGGTGATTTTTTTCTCTCTTATAAATGGAAAGGAAACCAATGGGAATAATCCAAATGAAAACAAAGAAATTGACAACATAAGAGAGAGGAAATAGGGTCAAGTTCCTAAGGCTAGAGAAGTGGAATTTAAAAGTGGAATTGAATAATTTGCCTGTTAAGCATTTCCTTCATTTTAACTAAAAGTGAGAAATTAAGTAGGAAAGTGTAGATACATCTGACAAGAAATGCTATTGGTCTCAAAGGACACAAACCAAAAACAAGTAACTAGGCAAGGCTGGCTTGCTACTTCTTCAGATTAAGATGAAGACATACATCCACAGCTGCCTAGAGGTTCCATACCAAACAATCTGAGTGCAGCCGTATGAATGACTATGGGTGGGTTAGCTCTGAAGTTAATGAAAACGCAGTGGTGTAATCTGAAAATGAAGCTAGTTCAAACAACAAAAGTGATTCATGAATTTTAAAGTAAAAAAAATGCAGCTGTAGTATTTTTAGAACTAGTATTTTGGAAGATCTAATGGGCAAAAAGGAGAAACATTTTACAACACAGAGAAATTAGAAATGAGAATCCTAAGTGGAGAGAAATATGAAAAAGAAACCAGTAGAAATTCTAGAAATAAAAGGAATAGATGGAGCATACTAATTCAACAATACTGCAACTTCTTGGGCTAAAAGTAGAAAATGAGTGTGCAGATAGAAAAGGCTTACTGACTCACAGGCATGATTAAAAAAAAAAAAAAAAGAAAGAAATGGAAACAGGTGAAAAATAAGAATATTCCAATGAGTGCTGTTATTTAGTAGTTCCTTCTTTTTAAAGTTTAGTTCCCTAAGTTGAATCTGATTTTAGTTCCTTCATCTTAATATATACAATGATGGCTTCAGACTCCAAGCAGCTACAAAAAATATATGCAGTGGATTTTTCTCAGATAACCAATGCCATAATTACATAAAATTCCAATGTGTTCGTTCTATCATCCCTGAAGGAGTTGATGGAGATTGTTTTGTTAAGCCATATCAGATTCCGAACCTTAAAATATTCAGTCTACTCAAAAGTGGAGGAAGGGTGGGAATTCTTCTAATTTATATGTTATTTGCTTCCCTCCCAATTGGCTCACTGTATCGGATATGGTAGTGCGATTTATACTACCCTCTACAGAGCTGAAAAATGACCACCAAGAAGCTAGAAAATGTGTGCTCACATCCAACTCTTTACAACCCAATGGACTGTAACCCGCCCGGCCCCTCTGTCCATGGGATTATCCTGACAAGAATGCTGGAGTGGGTTGGCATTTCCTCCTCCAGGGGATCTTCCAGACCCAGGATGGAACCTGAGTCTTTGTGTCTCCTACATTGGCAGGTGGATTCTTTACCAGTGAATCACCTGGGAAGTCCCGAGGATCCTATTAACATAAAGGCCTGCAAAACTCAAAACTGTGTCCAACAATAAAATACCTTTTAGTTGATCCACCACATTATTTAGGTATTTTATGAGCTCAGGATCAGTAGTTACAAGCAAGGTGAGTCCATATTTCTGCACTCGAGTAAAGGTTTCCGATGGATATATGCCACGCTGATACAAAATACTGTTGATACCAAATGCTGAAAACATAAGAAATATTAAAGTCATCGTCACGTTGTAACTTAGGGGAAATAAAGCATATGTAGATAGGGCTATGGTTTCATTAAGAGTGTAAAGTTATAAATGTCTAAACACGTGTTTGTGTTTTGCTGAAAGACAGGTAGGTACAAAGTGGCATTAAAAAAAAAATCCTTAAAATCTTGCGTCTAAGTGATAGCTGCATTTATGTGGCAACAGAAGAAAAATGCCAAACCGCACTAATCTACCAGGGCCAAATTTCATTTCCTTGTAAAACAAGTCCAAATGTCTATTTTATGACTAGAGGGTGTCAAAACAGGCAACTGACAGACGGGTACCAAGCCCAGGCAGGCCTCTCCCCGTCTCCTTCCTCCTCTCACCCTCACCGGTCCTGCCAGGTTCTGTCAGCAGGTACACCTGGCCGAGCTCAGAGCAGCGCTTCCCGAAGTCGAGCCCGTCACGGTCCACCCGAGGCCGCTCGCCATTGCGGGGGTGTGGGCCATTGGAAAGAAACGCTCCCGCCAAGGGGACTTCGCAAGGCGGGACCCCGCAGCGCCCGGGCCGCCTCCTCCGCCGGGAGCAACGCGAGCGGAGAGGGCGCCCGCCGCCCCACTTCCCGACCCCTCCTGCCGGCACCGGAGGCCGCGGTACAAGGGCCGGGATTCGGTCCGCTCCCGCCGAGCCGCGGGCCTGCGGGCGGCCTGCGCTCGGCTCTCTCCCCACTCCGCGAGGAGGACTTACAGAAGAACTCGGCCACGATCTCGGCGCTCCCGCGCAAGGTGATGCCTTGCTCCCGGGAGAGTTGCAGCGCCATGGCCAGGCCCACGGAAGACGGTACGCGCTTCCACCCGCAGACAGCGACGCCGGGGGCTTCCGGAGCAGTTCCCCGCCACTCGTTTCAAAAGGAACGACGCAGGACGCCGTCGCTCCTTCGCGCAGGCGCGAAGAGCCTCCAGACTCCGCCTGTCGCCCCGTTTGCGCAGGCGCGAAGTGCCTCAAAGACCCCGCTCTGCGCGGCGGCGTCTGGCCAGTTGTCTCCGCCTCTCTGAGAATAACGGTTTGCGCAGGCGCAGTGGGGAGGCGTGGCGGCGTCGTTCCCGGGTGGTGACTCCTGGCTGGGTTCCTGCCATAGTCGTGGGCTGGCGGCTAGAGGGGAAGACGGTAGGTCCAGGTTTTCGTGGCCGCTCTCTGGGTCTGCGGACAGAGCGACCTAGGAGCACAATTCCCGAGTTTGAAAGACTCTTTGAAAGTGTTATGAACTGTCCGCCACCCTGAGTGGCCCCAGTGATCCTTAGTCAGCGGTCGGAACTTGCTAGGTGCTCTGGGAGTTTGCTTTCCTAGTGGCTCAGACGGCGAGGACTCTGCCTGCAGTGCCGGAGACCTGCAGTGCACGATCCCTAGGTTGGGAGGATTCCTTGGAGAAGGGAATGGCAAAGCACTTCAGGGTTCTTCCCCGGGGAATTTCATGGGCAGAGGAGCCTGGCAGGCTGCAGCCGATACGGTCACGAAGAGTCTGACGCGACTGAGCACCTAACACTTTTACTTTTCTTTCAAAGCAGCTACGTGCCGCAGACAAAGTTCTAGAAGTATTACTGTGCGGGCGTGGTGTATTTCCTGAGAAATTGGGCTAGGTCTGAAAGAGATGAACGGAATCCATTTTTCTGTCCCTCGTCCTGGCTCAGCTCACGTCGACCCCCGACCCTGCTGCTAGGCGGCGCCTGGGGGCAGCAAAAGTCTGCGTCTGATAGTCCAGCCTCTACTCCGTGTACCCCGCCCCCCCAGGCAGCTGGTCAGGGAATAAAGTCCTCTCACCAAAAGGCTCGTCAACACTGAAGAGCTTCTCAGTGAATTTTGACTCAAATCCAGGGCTTTTAATGTTTCTATGAGGAGTATTAAGCAGATGTTGTTTAGTCCTTAAGTGGTGTCTGCCTCTTTTGCAACCTCATGGATTTGTAGCCTGCCAGGCTCTTGTGTCCATGGGATTCTCCCGCAATAATACTGGAGTAGGTTTCCATTTCCTCCTCCAGGGGTCTTCCTCCACCCAGGAATGAAACTAGCTTCTCCTGCATTGGCAGGCGGATTCTTGACCGCTGATCCACCAGGGAAGCCCAGTTAAGCAGACAGTGCACTACTAATGCCATGTCAGTTGTGAAGCAATTGTATTCCTCCAGCAGGTGGAGTAATTCTTTGTGAAATGAATTCTGTGAATCCTGCCCAATGTAGTTATTTAATTATATGAAAAAGTGCCTGAGTGTATTAGTTTTCTATTGATGTGTAACAAATTATGACAATTAGTGGTTTTAAAAAACACCACCACCCATTTATTATCTCAGTCGGTAGATCAAGAGTCTGGGCGTGGCATGGCTGGGTGCTCCTATGTAGCCTGGTAAGTTTAAAGTAAAGGCACTTGGCTGCAAGAGAGATCTCATCTAAGCTCTGGGTTTGAAATCCTTGGCTCCTGGCAGAATTAATATCTTTGTTCTTAAGTTGAGGTCCTCATTGGTTTGCTAGCTGTTGGCCAGAGGCCAGTCTTGAGCCCTTGTCACACTTGCACACACTCTCTTTCCAAGGAGGGCCTTTTAACAGCTCATGTGATTAAATCAGACCCAGGCAGATGACTTCCTCTTTGGTAAACCGAATCTTCAAACTGCCGCACAATTGCACTCATCTCACACGCTAGTAAAGTAATGCTCAAAATTCTCCAAGCCAGGCTTCAGCAATCCATGAACCATGAACTTCCAGATGTTCAAGCTGGTTTTAGCAAAGGCAGAGGAACCAGAGGTCAAATTGCCAACATCCACTGGATCATGGAAAAAGCAAGAGAGTTCCAGAAAAACATCTATTTCTGCTTTATTGACTATGTCAAAGCCTTTGACTGTGTGGATCACAAGAAACTGGAAAATTCTTCAAGAGATGGGAATACTGGACCACCTAACCTGCCTCTTGAGAAACAGTCAGGAAGCAACAGTTAGAACTGGGCATGGAACAACAGACTGGTTCTAAATAGGAAAAGAATACGTCAAGGCTGCATATTGTCACCCTGTTTATTTAACTTATATGCAGGGTACATCATGAGAAATGCTTGGCTGGAAGAAGCACAAGCTGGAATCAAGTTTGCCGGGAGAAATATCAATAACCTGAGATTTGCAGATGACACCACCCTTATGGCTGAAAGTGAAGAGGAAATCAGAAGCCTCTTGATGAAAGTGAAAGAGGAGAGTGAAAACGTTGGCTTAAAGCTCAACATTCAGAAAACGAAGATCATGGCATCTGGTCCCATCACTTCATGGGAAATCGATGGGGAAACAATGGAAACAGTGTCAGACTGTATTTTTGGGGGCTCCAAAAATACACTGCAGATGGTGACTGCAGCCATGAAATTAAAAGATGCTTACTCCTTGGAAGGGAAGTTATGACCAACCTAGATAGCAAATTCAAAAGCAGAAACGTTACTTTGCCAACAAAGGTCCGTCTAGTCAAGGCTATGGTTTTTCCGATAGTCAGGTATGGATGTGAGAGTTGGACTGTGAAGAAAGGTGAGTGCCGAAGAATTGATGCTTTTGAACTGTGGTGCTGGAGAAGACTCTTGAGAGTCTCTTGGACTGCAAGGAGATCCAACCAGTCCATTCTAAAGGAGATCAGTCCTGGGTGTTCTTTGGAAGGAGTGATGTTAAAGCTGCAACTCCAGTACTTTGACCACCTCATGTGAGGAGTTGACTCACTGGAAAAGACTCTGACGCTGGGAAGGATTGGGGGCAGGAGAAGAAGGGGACGACAGAGGATGAGATGGCTGGGTGGCATCACTGACTCGATGGACGTGAGTCTGAGTGAACTCTGGGAGTTGGTGATGGACAAGGAGGCCTGGCGTGATGCAATTCATGGGATTGCAGAGTCGGACACAACTGAGCGACTGAACTGAACTGAATCTTCAAAATGATTTTGCCTCATAAATACATGTCTGGCCACACTCAAGGGGAAGGATTATATAGGATATGTTCCCTAGAGACCACAAATTTGGGGGGCCATCTTAGAACTCGGCCTATACACAGTGTTATATATCAGAATTTAATCAGTTTGAAGAGTGAAACAGGTATATAGGTAATAAGTTGACATGATCCAGTAATACTTTCCCTACATCTTTTAGTCTCTGTGGTACAAGTGTGTTTGTGTGTCTTTAAATCACCTCCTTTTCATTTCTTCCACCAGGATTTTGGGTTAGAGCCACGCTGGCAGAGCGTGATGCCCACCTTTCTCCATGTAGAAACTGTCTCTCTTACTAAAGAGCTTACTACTTAGCACTTCAGGAAAGACATCCTTCAGTGTCTCAATACTATAGTTTGTAAATTTTTTGAAGATGTAAATAATCATTAGTATCAATATAATTTGGAAATTCTAGAATGCTGGTGAAATATATGAGGTTTCCATCTGCAGAGGAAGTATTTGTTAGTACTTTCTTTGTGTTCTTAAGAACTTAAGTTCATGTGACTTAAGAACTTAAGTTCATGTGACTTAAGAACTTGAAATATGCTGGTTTCAATTGAGATATGCTACAAGAATAAAGTACCAGATTTTGAAGTCTTAGTATGAGAAACAAAATGTATACATGTAGATATATAATATATGTATGTAACATGTGTATGTATATGTATTTAGTTAGGTGTTCAGTCGTGTCCAACTCTTTGGGGCCCATGGACTGTAACCCACCAGACTCCTCAGTCCATGGGATTTTCCAGGCAAGAATACTAGAGTGTGTTGCCGTTTCTTTCTTTAGGCAATCTTCCTGAACCAGGGATCCTATCCGGGTCTCCCGCATTGCAGGCTGGCTATTTACCTTCTGAGCCACCAGGGAAGCCCTGTAAAGTATATTGATCTTGTCTTTAATTGATTACTTATTGCAATGATGCTATATGTGCATTGGATTAAATAAAACTTTAAAATAATTTCACTTTTTTTTTCTTTTTAGGTTTTTAATCTACCAGAACATTTTACAATTACATATGTAACTTGTATTCTTGTATACTGGATAGTGTTGGTCTTTTTTAACTTGTTTTAACCAGAATCCCAAATGATTCTGATGCAAGTTCTTAAATCACTCTTTGAAAAGCAGTAAACTGTGATGGTGGTTTTAGTAATGCCGGCCTAGGAGCTTGAAATCTTGGACACAGTGGATGCTAGAGCTTAAATAAGAAGATGTACATCAGAGCAAGATGTTTTGAAAGAAGAATTGAGTTTTGATGACTGACGTGGAGGAAGAATGAAATGGTAGTACAGAATCCAAGGTGGCAAGCATGTAGTATATGCTGGTGTTGGTCAAAGCTGCTTAACTCTGAGCCTGTTCTGTTTCGTTTCTTGTTTATCACAATAACATGTGATTCTAGAAGCTTTGGTGGAACTCCTTTCCCATTAACTTTTGGGTGCTTGGTTTGATGTTGAGCCCATCTTATATAAAGCATACACTCTTATCCTTACAAAAGTTTTTTTAAAAACTTGTTTTCAGTTACTTGAGTTTTATTCACAATTTGGTGACATCTTTCTAATGTGTTTTGAAGGTTTTTTGGACAGGGAGATGTATAAACTAAGATTTATTTCTGAAGAAAATTCAAGCAGACTGCATAACCAAGCAATTAGAATTAATAAAAGAGATAAATATGAAAATATATGTCATAAACAGGCCTGAATTCCATATTAGGATGCTAAAATCAGAAATGCTCATGCAAATTTCTAAAGCTAGAGTCAAATGGGATTTTAGAGAGAAAGGGACAATAACTTAGCTGGACAATCTTAGAGATGAAGAAAATGAGGTCCAGAGTGATTATATAGTCTCTTCAGTACCTGGTTATTGTGGTTCAGTCGCTCAGTCGTGTCTGACTCTTTGCAACCCCATGGACTGCAGCATGCCAGGCTTCCTGTATTAACCCAGTATTTGTTTAGTAGAAAATTTAGTAATAGGATCTAGGGTTCCTGATTTAGTTTCTTTTAAAAAGTATTTCTGTTTGAAGATACTCTGGAAGATACTTGTTTTTAAAATAGTAACTGGTTTTAGACTAAGCATGTTCAGTAACCTTAGGTTGCTGAGTTGCTAAGTTGTATCCAACTCTTGCAGGCCCTCCAGGCTCCTCTGTCTGTGGGATTTCCCAGGCAAGAATACTCGCATGGGTTGCCATTTCCATCACCAGGGGATCTTCCCCACCCAGGGAAGCATTGGCAGGTGGGTTCTTCAGCACTGAGCCACTGAGGAAATCCCGTGAACTCTCAGTAGCCTTATAGGTGTCAGTATGTTAGTATAGTCGCTCAATCGTGTCCGACCCTTTGCGACTCCGTCGACTATACAGTCCGTGAAATTCTCCAGGCCAGAATACTGGGGTGGGTAGCCTTTCCCTTCTCCGGGGGATCTTCCCAATGGAGGAATTGAACCCAGATCTCCCGCACTGCAGGCAGATTCTTTACCAGCTGAGCCACCGGAGAAGCCCAAAAATACTGGAGTGGGTAGCCTATCCCTTCTCCAGGGGATCTTACCAACCCAGGAATCATGGCAGTTACAATCCAGTTTTATGGCAGAATGCAAATAGCTGCAACTGCCACAAGATGTCAGTGTTTACATGTGAAATACTGCCTTTAAAAAAGTCAGTCCCTGTATGTGTGCTTTAGTTCAAAGTGAAATGAGGGAAAAAGAATTTAGTGATTTCTAAGGTATTTGTATATGTGGAACACATCAGAATGAAATGTTGGATCATAAAATAATACAGAATTGGTATCCTTCTTTTAAGTATGTGGTGTGTATGCACACACTCAGGCCCTAAAGCATATTTATTTACATTTAAGTTGCATATTTTTTCACATGGAGAGAGAAAACATTTTGAATAGTTGAATCATTATTCTGATAGACTTAGGACAGTTTTCCATCAAATTCCAGATGCTATTTTTATTCTTGAGTCCAGTATCTTTAAATGGAGCATTTTATTCGAAATGGGTGAAGCAAGAATATTTCTCTTTATAAAAACTTTAATAAGACATGTATTTTCTCAGAGTTGAGTAACTATTGCATCATTACTTCTGGATCACAGTTCTTTTCTCCTTATTCCCTTGATCAATAATATCAAGCCATTTATCTAGAGACCGGCTGAAAATATGCTTCCCTGGATATTTCAAAGAAAAGTCTTATGTAGATCAAAAAATATATATTATTATTATGATAAATTCAATGGAGAAATTGCAAAGAAAATATTTACTTGAACACTTCAACTCAGTCTGCAATTCCTTCACAGCCACGCAGGCTGATTCACACAGAGCTTGGCTGTGATTCTCCACAGCCTTGCAGACTGAGAAGTACTGGTTGGATTTTCCCCAGCTAAAATTAGAAGCCTAAAAGTAGGGCTTCCCTGGTGGCTCAGAGGTTAAAGTGTCTGCCTCCAATGCAGGAGACTGGGGTTCGATCCCTAGGTCAGGAAGATCCCCTGGAGAACGAAATAGCAATCCACTCCAGTATTCTTGCCTGGAGAATCGCATGGACAGAGAAACCTAGTAGGTTACAGTCCATGGGGTCGCAAAGAGTCGGACACGACTGAGCAACTTCACCTCAAAAGTAGAGTCTGGGCTGTAGTGAGAATGAGGCTAAAGCTCCTTCTATCACCTGGAACTTACTCTGTGTACATGTCAACACATTAGTACAAACTGGCGCGGTACTAAATCCTATTCGTTTCTTGGAAAAAAAAAAACAACACATACCCATTTTGTTTGTTTACTTCAGACACAATGCTTGCTCTGAATCCAACAAAGAGAAGTTCTGAAATAAAACAAACAAAACTACACCCCTACATGCTCTTATAAACATATTAAGAGAAAACCTGAGGTATGTGTGCTCTTTGGGAAAAAGCTAGTATCGAAATAGCTTCGATTTTTTTCTTTAAAAAACAAAAAACACATAAAAGTTCAGTTCTACAGTCTTTTAAGCAGCAGGTGTTAGAAATAAAAGCTCCAGTGGGTAAACTACATGTTACCCTTACAGCTCTTTGGAATATATCCTCCCCAGAGAGGAAACTGAAAATTTACAGACATTGCAACTTCACACCTGTGGCATAGAATATGCAAATGTAAGCTCCCTAAGTGGAGGCCTGGAAAGTTTATCCTGATGACCAAGTCTTAATATGATCGAATGGGGCCTATTAAAATAGATGAAGTTGTAAACTCTTGTGCAAGACTGAGGGGAAATGATGGCATTGCCTTGCCAGTTTCACAGGCACAACTTGCTTCCACTGGTCTTCATATACAGCCTGACTTCTCTGAACAGTATCTTCTTCAGGCAGAGTTTCTACGGCAACGATCATGATTCTAATCCTGTCAGGGTTCACTTGTTTCAGTGCTTATTGACTGCTGTTTGTGTCCGGCTCTCTGTTGAGTACTGAGGATAGAGAGAGTATGAAGATAACGTACAAAGTCTCAGTCCTCTCATACTTTCTCTTGTGATTGGTATACAGTACCCAATCATGGTCATGAGGTGTTCACTATGCTTCTTTATGGAGTGTCTGCAGTATATTAGGAAGGAGGAAGCACTCCATTTCAGTTCAGCCATTCAGTCCTGTCCTATTCTTTGTGACCCCATGGACTGCACACCAGGCTTTCCTGTCTGTCACCAACACCTGGATCTTATTCAGATTCATGTCCATCGAGTTGGTGATGCCATTCAGCCAACTGGCTTTGGCTTCTGGGAGTCTGGGGGTGTGCAGCAGGCCCTTTGCCCTTACGTACCAAACTACATGCACTGGAGTGTGTCTCTTCTCTCTCCTGGACCCTGTGCTGTAGAATCGATTGGTGAGACTGAGTATGGTTAACCCAGGACATGACTCATATGGAATATGCCATGGCTATTTGCTATTGGCCCTCTGTTTATATAGACAGTTTAATGGAAACCTCAATGTGGTTCTGACGATGTATTCATTTCTGATTTAGACCAACTCTATGGTTGCTTTGACATATGGTATTATCAAGGCCAAAGTTGCAAAGTTTGACTCCCCAGCAATATCAATCAACTCTAGGAAGAGAAAACTTTGGGATTGTCTAAGACCTGTATGCTTATAGCATGGAAACAGGCAAGAGCCTGGTTACATTGCTCACAACTCAAATCACCTCCAAGTGTGCACGTTATAGAAGATAGCACTCTACCTGCTATTTGCATACCTAGTGTGTGTTATGATGGTGCAAGTGTAGTAGGGGTCAACTCTAAGTCATATCTGCACTGTTGCTATTATCATCCAATCCAACATTAATAGGGGACAAGGAAACACCATGTGTTATTTAGTTTCTAAGATAATTTTAATAACCTGTCAATAGCTATTACCACATCAATATATTTTTGTTCATAGCTGCTAACAACTTCCAAGATGGATTGATTAATTTTTTTTTTTTTCTGTTCTATTATCGCCCTGGTAGAAATTGAACTACACGCTTGTGATTTAGCTGTATCATTTCAAACTCAGTCTATTGTTTGTATAAATCTATCAAATTTTTCCAGATTCCCAACTGATTTTGACTGTTGGACTCACTTTAAAAATAAGATTTATAAGATGAGGCATGTAGTAAAACTGGGTTACCTTGTAACTGTAATCTTGGGTGGTGGGTTAAACTTAGAAATATGAACAAAGGTTGTTAAAGATGGTAAGGGAGAAAAAAGGATGAAAAGGCAGAACAAATGGTGGAGTTATCCCTACACTAATTTTAAAGAAAAAGGCATTGAGAGACAGGGGAAGGAAGGATGATGAAGTGATCAGAGATTTTGGTGGCCTCAGGAAGCATTTTGTGATTCATTGTAAGACAAATGGGCTTCCCAGGTGGGGCTGGTGGTAAAGAACCTGCCTGCCAACGCAGGAGATGCCAGAGATGCAGGTTCGCTCCCTGGCAGGAAGATCCCCTGGAGAGGGGCATGGCAACCCACTCTAGCATTCTTGCCTGGAGGATTCTATGGACAGAGAGTCTGCTGGTCTACAGTCAGTGGGATCCCAGAGAGATGTGACTAGGCCACACACACACACACACGAGTTTACCATAGTGAGTAAACATCTGTCTTGCATCCATGCTAAGTTGCTATAGCCGTGTCCAGTTCTGGGCCCCCTGATAGACTATAACCTGCCAGACTCCTCCACCATATGACTGGAGGCATGTGCCAGTCGCTGTTCCAGGCGATCCTTCCAACCCAGGGATCGAACCCAGGTTTCTTGCATTGCAGCCAGAGTCTTTACTCTCTGAGCCACCTGGGAAGTTACTTCTCTTAACTGTTTCCAAAAGCTTTTTTTTTGTTTTTTTTTACATTTAAGGCATTTTTCTTTTTATTTTTTATCAGATGTATTTGACATATTGTATAATATTGTATAAAGGTCATTTTTACACATTTAAGATTTATTTCAGAAGTCCTTTAAGTAGACAATTGCCATGTTTTTTGTTGATTGGATTTAAAAAATATGGAACGCTTCACGAATTTGCGTGTCATCCTTGCGCAGGGGCCATGCTAATCTTCTCTGTGTCGTTCCAATTTTAGTATATGTGCTGCCGAAGCGAGCACTCCAAAAGCTTAATCTGAATTTTATTTTGGAAATGTGGCCTTCATTAGGAAGGTGATGAGGAAGTCATCCAAAGCATGAAGGTTGTTTTGGTAAATGCTCAATAGGTAAGTGAGTATTTTGAAATTTAGTATTATTTTTCTGCAGGGAGCGTTCAGGAGCCAAGATGTGCAATGTAAAAGGAAGCTGTCTAATCTATGGGGCTCATAACATTTGACATACCTTCCTTCAATTTTGACTTTGTGAAGTGTTTTTCACGTTCAGATCCTTCCTCTCTTATGCCTATTATGTTTCTTGGGCATTCACAGTGAAGGACCAGTCAGATAGCTTTAGATTGACTCTGTGTGCGGGAAAGTGCTCAACCTTTCCTTACCTTTAAGATGGACGCTACTACAAGAATAGATTCGTCAACCAAGTTCACTTTGTGTTCAGAGTTTAGTTTCTGCGTTAGAACTATGCATGATTTTATACTTCCTGATTCTCTGACGATGCCTTCTGTGAACGGCCCTTTTTGATTGATAAAGGAAAGCATATCCTGTTGGGAAGGAGAGAAAAGAAAACTGGGACATTTCCTGTCTAGATGCCCAGAGCACAAGCTTGCTCCCGTTTTGACAGAGCTGTGGGATATGAGGGTACAATTCTAGAACTGCAACAAAGTCAGTTTGAAATTTTTTCTTCAGTGTCTCTAAATATATTTTCTACCCAACAATCGATTTGAGTCATACACTGAAACATTTTAAACACTTGTGTAGTCAGATTTTCTGTTTCAGTGAATTTAGTGTATTAAATGTCTCTGCTTTGAGGCCTTTGTAGATTCACCCTCTCCTCCTTCACTACTCCTTTCTCATTGTTCCCTATTCTAGATGCTCTTCCCTAAGTGTGGAAATCTTTTTGCCATATTCATGCTCCATTTGTTTATTCCCCTTCCCGGGACTGTCCACCCCATTCATTCCTGTTTCCTGTATTCACTCTCCTCAAAATCAGGCTCAATAAGCCTCTGCTCCTTCTCTAATCACATTCCTTTCTCATCAGCCTTTCTAGTTCCTTTTCCTGTATTTTCATGTCCTCTGCTGTCTGCAGAGTTAGAGAGATAACAGAAATTGGAGCCAGGTGTTTCAAGGATTGTGGAATCCGTTATTTTACTCATCCACTGTGTGACTTTGGGCACAGCACATTCTTGGGTGAGGCTCTTTTGTTTTTCATTTATGAAGTGGGGGTGATGATAGTCATGGCTACCGCCTAAATTTTCTGTGAAAGTGCAAGGTCTGGGGTAGTAGCTAGCACATAAGTGGTATGATAAATTTCTCCATATATGCCATAAAATTCCCTGCATCTAGTGTAGTGCTTGGAAAGATAGTGGACAGTGAACAAGAGTTAATGCTTACAGTTCAATACACTAATCTGATAGAACAGAGTCCAAACTCTGTGACTCTCTTTGGACACATTCTGGCAGGATCAAAGGATTCATCTTTGCCAGAGAATGCGTACTTTATGCTTAAATACTTGAGTTCCATATCAAATCCGGGTGAGATATTTTGAGCCATAGGGAGAGCAGACTCAGCTGAAGGAGACTTGAGACCAGTGTGGACTTGAAGGGAGGAGACAGGAGACAATAAGAGGATCGGGTGGACCCTCAGAGCTTCTTACACAGAGTCTGAAGGAAAGTTATGAGGCTCCAAATGGCCTGGAGTTAAAACTCCCCTCCAGGTCTTCCCCACCATTCTATGCAAAACCAAGAGCTCTCTCACCCAAAGAAAAAAAATGGACACTGGGTTGATCACACCCAGCTCCGGGTCCCAGCCTCTGGCCGATCTCCAAAATTCCTTACCCCAGCTGTTAAGAGATAACTACTCTGGAACAACCTTGCAGAAGAAGGGCTCCGTTAAGACGGTCGCTTTCCACATCCATGCCTATAGATACTTGGGGAAGGGCAGCAGCTTCTTCTTGGGGAAGGGCAGCAGCTCACTAATCTAACTGCTGCCCCTTCTTGCCTCATTAAATGTGATCTGTAAAGTGCCAGGTCTCATTCTTTTTCTCAACCTTGCCTTCTCTAACTGCCTTACCTCACAGAGTCCATGTTAAGTGGTCTGAGCTGGTGTAGATGGGTCTTTGTTGAAATCGGTGGAAAGGATGAGAGTAACTTCATCTTGTTTTTAAAATAGTAACTGATTTTAGACTAAGCATGTTCAGTAACCTTAGGTTGTTGAGTTGTTGCTAAGTTGTATCCAACTCTTGCAGGCCCATGGACTGTAGCCCTCCAGGCTCCTCTGTCTGTGGGATTTCCCAGGCAAGAATACTCGCATGGGTTGCCATTTCCTTCACCAGGGGATCTTCCCCACCCAGGGAAGCATTGGCAGGTGGGTTCTTCAGCACTGAGCCACTGAGGAAATCCCGTGAACTCTCAGTAGCCTTATAGGTGTCAGTATGTTAGTGTAGTCGTTCAGTCGTGTCCGACCCTTTGCGACCCCGTTGACTATACAGTCCGTGAAATTCTCCAGCCCAGAATACTGGGGTGGGTAGCCTTTCCCTTCTCCTGGGGATCTTCCCAATTCAGGACCTGAACCCAGGTCTCCCGCACTGCAGGCAGATTCTTTACCAGCTGAGCCACCAGGGAAACCCAAAATACTGGAGTGAGTAGCCTATCCCTTCTCCAGGGGGTCTTCCCAACCCAGGAATCATGGCAGTTACAATCCAGTTTTATGGCAGAATGCAAATAGCTGCAACTGCCACAAGATGTCAGTGTTTACATGCGAAATAATACCTTTAAAAAAGTCCTGGTATGTGTGCTTTAGTTCAAAGTGAAATGAGGGAAAAAGAATTTAGTGATTTCTAAGGTATTAAGTATGTGGTGTGTATGCACACACTCAGGCCCTAAAGCATATTTATTTACATTTAAGTTGCATATTTGTTTTCACATGGAGAGAGAAAACATTTTGGATAGTTGAATCACTATTCTGATAGACTTAGGACAGTTTTCCATCAAATTTCCAGATGTTATTATATTCTTGAGTCCAGTATCTTTAAATGGAGCATTTTATTCGAAATGAGTGAAGCAAGAATATTTATCTTTATAATAACTTTAATAAGACATTTATTTACTAAATTTAGGTAAAAATTCTGTGCACATAGGCATTTATATTTTGTCAATATGAGAAATTTGCCTTCTTGAACAGCAAGGATGATGTCATGAATCTTTGTTACTCTATTTCTTATATAGATCTTTTCTCATATGATTTGAAGAGCAAAAATTAAAATCAGAATTTTTCTAGTCAGATAACTCTGTAGGTAGAATGAATGTTTACATTTATTCATAAGCTTAAAAATTAAGTTACATAATGTAAATCTCCTAATATCCATTTTCCCCAAATACCTTCCTCCTAAGGACTGTTTGATTGTTGTTCCACATGTTCAAAATAATAGAACAATTTTAAATCATGGAACTTTATTAATAAACAGTGGCTTAATAAACTTAACAAATGTATTTCTGTACTTGCATAATTCGTAATTTTTAATGATCCAGTTGCATACATAGGATATTAAAATTTTACCTTAGTAAAAATTAGGTACAAAAATTATTGAAAACATCATAATAATTCCATAAGTTCTTGTAATAAAAATATGGGCTGTTTTTATCAGAAATTATTACCATGTTGTATTGTTTTATTATAATTCTGTTATAGGATACATAGAGACTTAGAGTCTTTTATAGCTCAACCATAATTAAGCACCAAAAGGTATAGTTTGAGAGTAAAATGAAAATCTTATTTAATTCTCAGAGATTGTTTGATGGAGCATTTATATATTTACATATATCAACAAATATGGATGTGTGATATATATATGAAAAATGGGTCCTGTAATCAGTTGCCTCTAACAGCAGAGTATATTTTAAAATACAAGGGAAATTTCAAACAAGTCAGAACAGGGTCTGATACGGAAACTAAAAACAAAGACTCTATGAAAAATTAAAAGCCATGGTTGCAATTAAATAAAAACAGATTTAAAGTGTTAAATGACATTATAATTACATATTAAATTTGGTTATTTTATGCCTGTAGTACCTTTTAAGCATGTTGCTTCTGAATCTTTTGTAGATAAAATCATTTTTATTGTTCTTAATATGTAAATATAAGTGAATTAGTTTTGTTAAATCTACCAACTAATAATAAAATTAAGATGTTAGTTGAGTAACTGAAAAATATTTTTTGAGACATTCCATAGACAAAATGAATAAACCATAAGTTGAGTGTTTTTCAAATATTTGTAAGTATCATTTTATAAAACATTTATGGGAAGAAAACACTTTTGTGAAATGAAAAATCACTTCATTTTAAATTTGTTTATATTTTTCTATTTATATAAGCTTGGTTTTTTTCAACTGGAACAGTTTTCTTATTACTTTCCTTGTGTTTATACCTCAATCAAACAATATATTAGTCAAGTCATATTTATCAGGTTACAGATCAGTCATGCACATTAAGTCTATTATATTTGCTGAGCTTTTCTACTTATAAATTGAATATGACAGCATTTTAAATTCTCGAATGATGTATATAACCCGTAAACATCAACTAATAGCACTTACTGAATCCCAAAGTTTTTGTTTTAATGTTGAAGATCAAGTGGATTAAATATTAAATAGTGTCTTTTTATGATTGCTAAGTCCCGGTATGCTTATAAATATAGATGGAAACATTTTACTTTTCAATAGATGGCAGTTGTTTGGGTGATCTAGAATATACCTCTTTAAACCTGTGTTATGCTATTATCAAAATAAAAGAAAAGTTGAAATTAAATTTCATTTAATTAGTGTATCTCCAAGAATATTCTTGCAAACTCTAGTGTAAGAAACAACAGAATGTAGTACATATATGGTTTTAAATTTATTCACAGAATTTTATTATTAAAAGAAATGTGTGGGGTTTTTGTATAACTAAAAGGTATTAATAAGATAGATTTCAGGGCTTCCTGGTAGCTCAGCTGGTCAAGAATCCACCTGCATTTAGGGAGACCTCGGTTGGATGCCTGGGTAGGGAAGATCCCTTGGAGAAGGGAATGGCAACCTACTCCAATATTCTTGCCTGGCAAATCCCGTGGATGGAGGAGCCTGGTGGGCTACAGTCCATGGGGTCACA
Source organism: Nanger dama (assembly GCA_917880005.1). NCBI lineage: Eukaryota > Metazoa > Chordata > Mammalia > Artiodactyla > Bovidae > Nanger > Nanger dama. The sequence continues at coordinate 102,330,870 of CAKJTW010000001.1, forward strand.
AAGAGTCGGGAAACAACTGAGCAAATAAGCACAGCACAGCATTTTGTGTTGGGAATTTTACATTATGATTCTTACTGAGATAGTCGCTCAGTCATATCTGACTCTTTGTAACCCATGAACTATAGCCTGCCAGGCTCCTCTGTTCATGGTATTTTTCTGCAAAAACACTTGAGTGGGTAGCCATTGCCTTCTCCAGGGATCTTCCTGATCTGAGTCAAGATTCTTGTTAATTTTGAGTTATCATTAATCTCTATTAATAAGAAATTGTAATATTTACTTTCCAAGAGCAGTCCAAAATACCACTGTTAACATAGAAGATGAACATATTAGGGACTTAGAAGATATGTGTTGCTATTCCTAGGATGGCTGCCTGCCTTAGGAAAAAGATGGGCAGGGTGGGAAGAGCAGGCCTTTACTACCCCAGGTAAGCTTGCTTGTGCCTCCCGGGAGACTGGAATTTGAAGGAAGGTTATTCAAAGGACTCTGGAAATGTAAATGTTCTTTCCTCTTCTCTTTCTCAAAGATCTTGTTTAAAATAATGTATCTCATCAATAACAGAAAATAATGAATGCACCCCAATATAGATTTGGTGGTTTAGTCACTAAGTTGTGTCTGACTCCGTGTAGCCTGTCAGGCTCCTCTGTCCATGGGATTTCCCAGGCGAGAATACTGGAGTGGGTTGCCATTTCCTTCTCCACAATGTAAGTTTCTTTATCTCTAATGATAGATATTTTCCACAGTATTAGGTACAGTGCGTGTATGTGTGTATATGTATGTAGGAAATTAAGAAAGATGTAAAGAAGTATTTATTTAAAGATGATTCCTGTATCACTAGAAAATAATTTTACTATCACTAAATATATTAACTATATTAAGACTTATGTGGTTAACATGCTTCCTTATTCTTAAAAATCTTGGTTTAAATACTTACAAAGAGTGATTTAAAAGTCAGATACTTCAGCTTAATTTAATACTTGGGTTTTTAAAATTTGTTGTTTTAGTTTTGTTTTATTTTTTGGCCATCATAGCCAAAAAGATACATCACAGAGATATGAAGATGCAAGTGAAAGTGCATTGTTGACTTCTTATTTTTATTTATCAGTATTTAGCAATTATGCAGAGTCTTGAAAAACTACTAAATTCCCCATTTTCTTGGTACCAATCAAATATTCTTGCAAACTAATTTTAAAATGTTATATCTTTATAGTTTTAATGCTGCTAAGTCGAATCGGTTGTGTCTGACTCTGTGCGACCCCACAGACGGCAGCCTCCCAGGTTCCTCCGTCCATGGGATTTTCCAGGCAAGAGTACTGGAGTGGATTGCCATTGCCTTCTCCTAGTTTTAATGAATAGGTCTAAAAACAAAAGTTTAAGTATTTTTGGCCCATTTCTTTAAACTATAAGAACATAATGCCTATTAGTTTGGAACTAATTGCTTTCATCTTAATTGCCTTTGGAACTAAATTGTAATTTAGAAGTATTATAAATAGATTAGAAAAACTTGTTTCCAAGTTTTTACTGCACAGATGAAGTTTTTTAAAAAATAATTGACACAAACATACTCTTTCAGCAACACAAGTGTCTTTTGAAAAAAAAAAAGATTCCTCATTTTAAGTCACTTTTTCTTCGAAAGAACATAAATGTTAATTTTTCTGAAATTCTTGTTAGACTGCACAGTATCTATTGTTAGCTGTACAGAGGAAGCACCAGTAGATTTGCAGCTGCTGACTGTCATTTCTTTAGCACACCAGTTATGATCAGTGACAGACTGTGAGGATGTCGGTGTTGATCCATTTGTTACGTTTTAATACAGCTTAGTTTATTTTCTTGGATAAAAGAATCAGCTTAAATGGAAATTCCACATTTCTGCCTGTACCCCAGTGAATTGGTTTGTGCACATCCCACTCTGGAAATAGTTGGTTTAGATAGTATATGCAGAAACCCAGCTGGTTACAGGACATATCACCTAGAGTTGGGGATGGTCGTGGTCCTTGCTTGTTGCCCTCTCCAAGGCAGACATGGAATGGACGTAGCTAGGATGGTCAACTTGCATTTTTGTGTAGAAATCTGAGTTACTGTTCTCCTTGCTGGCTTCTGTCAGGGCAATCCTGTGAGGAAAATACATGATGTTTATTGGGAAAGAGTGCCCCAGACTTTTCCACTTAAATGTGCTAAAGGCACATTCATTTATTTTCCACTTAAATGTGCTGAAGGCATAGAATAAATACCCTCTTAGGAGTTTTGACGAATTCTTATGTGGTAAAAACCCACTTGGATCACAAGAAAAGGCTTTACTACTGGTAGCATAGGGGTAGAGTGTCATGGCATTGTCTGAAGAAGCAGGAATCTGCAAGCAGTCTATCAGTAGCAGACTTCACAGGCAAATGTGCAAGAAAGGGTTGCTAAAATATCATGTTCCAGAAACGTTTTAGAGGCAGACTATCTGAACAATTTAAGAAAAATCACCTAAGGACCTTTTCCCCTTGTGTGTAAAATGGAAGTGGTAATAGTACTTGCCACATAAAATTTTTGTGAGGATTCCATTAGATAATGCAAGTAAAGCCTTGATTTACTGTTAATGTATTATATTACTCTTGTTTTTGTTAATATTATTGTTTAGGTAGCTTTTCCTCCATTTTCCCATGCAACTTTCCCAGGTCAGGTACATGTTTAGTAGAGGATAACTAAAGGAGTCCTTAGGTAAAGCAACTTAAAGCAAAGATGGGGACACACTCTCTTAACATTACGACAAAGATGAAATACTACTACTACTAACTACCACTTAATTAAGCACTTATTTTCGGCCAGGCACACTTCTAAGTGCTTTATGTGAATCAAAGTATTTAATCCCTTCACAAACCCATGAGTTATGTACTGTTATTACCTGCATTTTTACAATGGAGGAAACTAAGTTGCAGAAAGAGGCTGGATTAATTTATCCAAGGTCACCCAGCTACAAGAACAGAAATCAAGTCCAGGAAAATCGAGATAATAGCAGGATATGAATCCTGAAAGTGTGGAAGGTCTGACTCTTTTTAATAATCTAGCTTGAGGTTTATTTAGGAAGCTAAAAAATAGCTTCCCTCTATTCTTGATGTGAAACTCCTGGAACCCACCCAGCAGTGGAATACAACAAAGCTGAATGGCTGGAAACCTAGTGGAGAAAGAGAGCCTGGGCTTAGGGGTTGTCTTGGTTGAAGTATTGTCTCTTCAGGTTGAGAGTGGGCAACCAGAAAGGGTACCTGAGTAGGACTGGAACAACAGAAGTGGTTTTATTTTATGCATTATATAAATGCTTTGGCTAAGAAACAGGTTGGTGATTGAAATCCAGCCTTCTCAGTTTGCCAACTCTAGATAGTTCCAACAAAAGGAAGTGAGACTATAAAGGGATGACAAAACTCTGAGACATTTTGAAAATGTGCTCAAGTGTTTGAACTCTGAAGAATTAAGTCTGGCATCTTAGAGGTCATCGTGGAATTGTATACATGGAGATCATGATAACTGAATTTGTGGAATTGGATTAATTTTCCTTCAAGTGAGTTTGGGTCGGGAAAAGACTTGGAAGATCTGAGGTAGTAACTAATAAAAATGACACATGGTTGAAGAAGACACAGTGATGGAAACTTAGAAGAAATGAAGAAGTAGGAGGCAAATCATGAGATGAAGTCCTAAAAACCTACTTAATGAATTTGAGTCGGGTGGTAGAATATTTTAGTAGTTCAGTTCACAATTCAGTACAAATAAGAATGGGAAAACATCGTCAGATTTTTCACTTAAAAGATCTTTGGTGAACTAAGTGGAAGCAATTTGGGTCATGCAGAGGTGATGGATGTCTTTTCCAAGGAGTTTGGAAGTGAGGGGAAGGGAAGCAGAACATTTTGTAAGATAAATGGAGAGTGGGGTGATAACATGAGCAATTGCTGGAACGTGGAAATTTTATTTTTAGGAATATAGAGGAAAGAGAGCCAGAAGAAATATATAAACTGTGGTTGGAAGTTGGAAAGGTATAACTAACAAGAGTCCAAGACCACAGAAAATAGCAGCGTCAAGGACCTAGATGGAGAAAAGCCTTAAAAGAGACCATTTCTTCTTGGGAAATGAAAATATGCAAGAAAGGAGAAGTGAGAGTATAGAATTCTTATTTTTTTTTTTATGAAACATTAGGTGAGGATAGCTGCAAAGGGTTCCTGGACCAAGTATCAGTGCATATGTGTGTGTGTGTGTGTGTGTGTGTGTGTGTGTGTAGTCTTCAGTACAGTAACAAACAATTTTGTGATGCCAACAGTATCCTAGAATTTAACTCAATTCTGACACTACCTACCCAGAAATAGAGTCAGATTCCATAGGTGAAGGGCTCAGTCTCTTACATAAGGCCACCTTTATTTCCAACACCAGTTTCAAGCCCAAGTTGTTTCCCTGTGCTGCTGACCTACTGGCTGCAAACAGAGGTTCTCACAGTCTCTTCCTTGGTTTTGATTAATTTGCTGGAACAACTAATGGAACTCAGGAAAGCTTGTTTACTCACTAATTGCCCACTTATTATAAAAGACTATTAAAGGATATGAATAAATTACCAGATGAAGAGATGCATAGGGTGAGGTCCTGGACAAAGAAGCTCTGTGTGGCATGCGAGGTATTCTGGTTTCCCTACACAGAAACTTTCTGAAAAAGGGCAAGCGTGGTCCTTTTGAGTTTTTAAAGAGGCTTCATTACATAGTCACGATTGATTGATGGGTTCCACCTCCAGTCCCGGAGGTGGGACTGAAAGTTCTGTCTAATCACAGGGTTGGTTTTCCTGGCAGCCAGCCCCCATCCTTTGATGGAAGCCAAAGTCACCTTCCCTGAAGCCTTATCTGCAACTGAATGTTAAGGGACCAAATGTTACCTTTTTGCCCTTATCAATCAGGAAATTTCAAGGGTTTTGGAAGTTGTGAGCCAGAGACTGTGAATGAAGACCAAATGTCTATCATTATGTATGTATTTGGCCATTCTGTATGTATGTTATATATGTTGCTGGTAAGGGAGGGTCGAAGAGGACCCTTTCTCGCAGGCGTCAGTTCTCAGTAAGGACAAAGAGAAGAATCTGAGGTCTTACCCATGGCAAAAACAAGTTTATTAAGGAAAGAACAGAATGCCTCAAGGGAGAGGTGGGTCAAGCCAGGAGAGGCACTGGTGCCCAAGAGATGAGGTATGGGGTTTTTTAAGACTGGACTTTTATATACTTATTTAGGTGGGCATGAGCTAACGGTTTTGATTTACAGTTGCAAGTTACATAACAGCAGGCTCTCCTGTGTTTGTCTTTCCCATAATTGAGTCTGTTATAATCTGATGTCTGTATGTATAGAATATTTATGACTCTTCTGTGGGCTCCTGAGGTCTCTTGAGGACACAGCTGTGCATCAGGGCGCAGGCGCCAGAGTTGGGGAAGCCCTGTGTTTAGTTTGCTTCTACTGACTGCCTAGGGTGCAGTGGCAGGAGTTGGAAAAGTCTCTGGTTATTTTGTAGCACATCTGTGAGCTCTCCTGGGCCACACTGTGGGGCTGTATGCCTCACTTGCTACCTAACATACACACACAAACGCCTTCATGTGTGCGTGCGTGTGTGTGTCTGTATTTCTCACATATACTTGGTCCTGAACAAATACATAAATTTCCTATGAATTACAGTATTGGAGTAACTTTTAGTCCTCAGTGGAGGGACTGGCAGGTAAGGAAGTAGGCAGAGATAGGCAGACAAGGTTTTTAGCGCAGCCATTGTAGGGAATGGGAAGAAAAGTCAACCAAAGAGAAGTAACAATCAGTTCAGTTCAGTCAGTCCTGTATGACTCTTTGCGACCCCATGAACCGCAGCATACCATGCCTCCCTGTCCGTCACCAACTCCTGGAGGTTACCCAAACTCATGTCCATTGAGTCGGTGATACCATCTCATCCTCTGTTGTCCCCTTCTCCTCCTCCCCTCAATCTTTCCCAACATCAGGGTCTTTTCAAAGGAGTCAGCTCTTTGCATCAGGTGGCCAAAATATTAGTAACAATACAGAGCATTTTTTCTCAAGAGATTTTTTTTCTCTGTAGATATTTATTAAGTAATATTTATCTTGTGATGTGATACTGTGTAGCTGCAAGAGAGAAAAGAAAATAACCTTGCTTTGCCAGGGAAATCTAGTTGGGAAGCCAATACACAAAAATAGCTGCAAATAAGGAGGTATCAGATGAGAACCAAGTGAATATACGCAGCAAATGCACAATGATTTCCAAGGTAGCCATGGGAATGTTTCTTGGAAGACAATTTTAAGAGTGCTTCAAACCCGTTGGCGAGATGGGTGGTGATTAGGGAAGGTTTAATGGTGAATACTAAGTTCAATTTGAGTCATAAAGTAGGGAAATAACCTTTTATAGATGTGAACTTCCAGATGTTCAAGCTGGTTTTAGAAAACGAAGAGGAACCAGAGATCAAGTTGCCAACATCCGTTGGATTATCAAAAAAGCAAGAGAGTTCCAGAAAAACATCTATTTCTGCTTTATTGACTATGCCAAAGCCTTTGGCTGTGTGAATCACCACAAACTGGAAAATTCTGAAAGAGATGAGAATACCAGACCACCTGACCTGCCTCCTGAGAAATCTGTATGCAGGTCAGGAAGGAATAGTTACAACTGGACATGGAACAACAGACTGGCTCCAAATAGGGAAAGGAGTACATCAAGGCTATATATTGTCACCCTGCTTATTTAACTTATATGCAGAGAACATCATGAGAAAAGCTGGGCTGGATGAAGCACAAGCTGGAATGAAGATTGCCAGGAGAAATATCAATAACCTGAGATACGCAGATGACACCACCCTTTTGGCAGAAAGCAAAGAACTAAAGAGCCTTGATGAAAGTGAAAGAGGAGAGTGAAAAAGTTGACTTAAAGCTCAACATTCAGAAAACTAAGATCATGGCATCTGGTCCCATCACTTCATGGAAAATAGATGGGGAAACCGTGACAGGATTTATTTGGGGGGCTCCAAAAATCAGTGCAGATGGTGATTGCAGCCATGAATTAAAAGTTGCTTACTCCTTGGAAGCAAAGTTATGACCAACCTAAACAGCATATTCAAAAGCAGAGACGTTACTTTGCCAACAAAGGTCCATCTAGTCAAGGCTATGGTTTTTCCAGTGGTCATGTATGGATGTGAGAGTTGGACTGCAAAGAAAGTTGCAGTCCTGAAGTGCTGAAGTGCTGAAGAATTTATGCATTTGAACTGTGTTGGAGAAGTCTCTTGAGAGTCCCTTGGGCTGCAAGGAGATCCCACCAGTCTATCCCAAAGGAAATCAGTCCTGAATATTCATTGGCCACCTGATGCGAAGAACTGACTCATTTGAAAAGACCCTGATGGTGGGAAAGATTGAAGACAGGAGGAGAAGGGGATGACAGAGGATGAGATGGTTGGATGGCATCACTGACTCACAGGATGAGTTTGAGTAAGCTCTGAGAGTTGGTGATGGACAGGGAGGCCTGGCGTGCTGCAGTCCATGGGGTTGCAGAAGTCGGACACAAGTGAGTGACTGAACTGAACTGAAACATATAAGTAGGATATTACAGGCAGAGAACTGAAAATCAACAGACCCAAGGTTTAAACACCAAACTAGCTTGCTTTTACCTGGAACACAGTTCTCATGTAATCAGGTCACATCTGGGTCTTCTTTCTTTTTCCTTTTCTAACAGGCTGGAAAAGTAGTCCTTTTTCGAGATTTTAGAAAGCCATTGAAGATTTTGGGCTTGGGAATATAGAGTGATGTTTAGTAGCATTAGCATAGCTGATGTAAAGTACAGATTATAGAGTTGTGGGCTTCCCGGGTGCTTCGGATGGTGAAGCAACTGCCTGCAATGCAGAAGGCCCAGGTTCCATCCCTGGGTCCGGAAGATCCCTGGAGAAGGGAATGGTAACCCATTCCAGTGTTCTTGCCTGGGAAATCCTATGGACGGAGGAGTGTGGCATACAGTGCAGACTGCAGAGTTATAGAAACAAGCAAAGCAAGAGTACTTGAGTACTTCTTCAGTGTTTAAAGTCTGGTGAGTGCTATAATTACCAGGAGGATCCCAGGATTTGCCTCATTATCACAGATTCATCAATTTCCCCCTTTCCTCTTTCTAAAGGTGTCTTTTGTGTATTCTGTTTACTGTTCTTTAACTCCCCTGAATTTCTAGTCATTTAGAAACCTCCTGTCCTTTCCTCCTGACCTTGTTTGCTCTGCCTTGACTGTTCTTTTTGTATGAGTTGTGCTGCTCTCTCTCTGTCCTGACTTTATTCAGCTTCAATCACAGAGAATCCTAATAAACTGATGGCCTGCGCCATTCAGTTTCTAAGATCAATGGTATATTCCGTAATATTTATTAAACTTCATGGCTACTAATGTTTTATATCATATTATTATGTAAGTGCAATAAAATATTTCTGATTTTTGGTACTATGATCAACTGTTGAGGGTTTTAAATTTAGTGTGGTTTTATTTGTGACTGGATAGTAGCCCTGGGAACCCTAGAAGTTTCTTACCATTTTACTGAGTTTTCACTCAATTTTAATTAAATTTGAAACACTCTAGAATTGAGATCAGAAATTCATATACATTAATTTGATCTTTATGCTCTCTTTGAAATACCAAAATGTTGTTGGTTTCTATTTGGATTAATTGTTTTCTATTTAAAATCAGCTTCCCTGGTGGTCCAGTGATTAAGAACCCACCTGCCAATGCAGGGGACATGGGTTTGATTCCTGCTCTGGAAACATCCTACATGCCACAGGGCAGCTAAACCCCTTGTGCCACAACTGTTAAAGCCCAATGCTCTGGAGCCCGCGCTGCAGATACTGAAGCCTGTGTGCCTAGAGTCCACGCTCTGAAGGGAAAAGCCACCACCGTGAGAAGCCTGCTCACCAAGCAAGAGCAGCCCCACTTGCCGCCGCTAGGGAAAGCACAAGCGCAGCAATGAAGAGGCAGCATAGCCAAAAAATAAATAAAGGAACAATAAAGGGTTTCTAAAAAAAAACAGCCGTTTCTACTTTAGTATCCACAACATAGTGGATATTAGAATATATAGGATGAAAGTAAAGTGTGAAATGAACAGAAAAAAGTTTTAATCCTGGAATATGGATTCATCTACACACATATGATCCTGATGCAATTTGAGTCTATAATAATTTCCATTTGGGAGATTGTGTTCACCTATGGCTGATTCGTGTCAATGTATGGCAAAACAAATACAGTATTGTAATTAAAAAAATAAATTAAAAAAAAAATTAAATCCTTAAAACAGTGCTTGGCAAATACGTGCTGAATAAATCTTGACGATTATCATCAAAAAAATAAATAAATAAAAGCATCGTTATAGTAGTTTTTAAGTCTCTTGAAATTATTCAATTTGAAGCTACTGAAGGCTTTAGAAAGTAGAGATTCTGAGTACTTAATACAGATTTTAACTAAAGACAACAAGAATACATCATGTAGTTAAATTAGCTATTTAATTCTGAGATAGTTTATGAATGATTCAGTCTACCCTTCTTTTGAAACCTTTTTTCTTCAGTGAAAGAGGGCAGTCAAATTTGGTTTTATCTTGAGAGTTCAAGAAGGGGTGAAAAATGAGTCTAAAAGAGTCTATTCTGAAAAACGGACCTAATTTTGAAGTTCAACTGGAATAAGACATTGTTAAATTTTGTATAGAAAATTGTATCTCACTTCATAATTATCTGATTATTTGATTTATCAAGTAAACAAAGCATAATGTCTCTTAAGGCCTCTGAATACTTTTTTTTTTCCAACCATGACAGATTAAATGAATACAGAGAGCGAAGAGAAATGGGAGGGGGTCCTGGATCTGTATCCTTATGCAGGAAGAGGGCAGTGCTTTGGGGGAGTGCAATTTACATGAGCATCTGGGTCTTTTGTCGTGTTTTGGATGGATGACCTGAGTCTGATATATTGGTGAATAGCATTAACAAAGGTCTGATTATCAAAGGCTAGGAAGAAAAATGCAATTAGCCACAGCAATGAGGTGATGTCTATGTTTGGGGGAAAAACCTGGTATCTAACTGGCTATAGAAAACACTGAAATGATACATCAGTAAAAGTCCTGATTTGTGTGTGTGTGTGTGTGTGTGTGTGCATTATATAGTGATTTTAACTCAGTGAGATATGACAAAAAGAGTCATTTTGGGGGATAATGTTTGGGTTATGTGATGAAAGGATTATGTGATGAAAGTACCTGTTACTAACAAAATGTGATGTGATAAACTCAATGAATTCTTAATTTATAACACACCAGTTTCACCAATCTGACAGTTGCAATACTGTTTCTGTTAAAGAAAATTAGAAATAAGTAAAAGTGCATTGAAGTTCAAAAGAAGTTTGCTCTTTTTCTGTTGTTTTTTTTCCCTCTATAAACTATGCCACCCAGAATAGAGAACCATATCTAATCTCCCAATTAGGTCAGGCCCTAGGATAATCAATCTCTTTAACAGCAGATTCCTTGTTTTAGCAAATGAATGCTTGGTTTCAAAAGCAGTTTTGTGTTGAGAAAGAAGTGCAGTTGGCATGGGTGATTAGAACTCTTTTAAACCCTGTAAAAAGCTTCTGTAGATTGTTTTATGCCCACACTTTGTGAACTGAAGTAAATGCTGTATATATCCATCTTAAAATGAATATGGTGGGGGCTTTCTACAGCCTGTGAGAACGTCTACATGTATAGAAATGAAAGTATTTTAAGGCCAGATTTTTAATACCCATTTGAATTACACTGTGATTTTGATAATATCTAAAAGCAGTGTATATGTTTTTAGTAGATGCTCTTCATATTTATTATGTTCACTAGTGACAATGTAATTATTACATTAAACCACAACAGACTGAAAATACTATGACAGATTAACATGATTCTTTGTTGTTTGGACCACATTTATATTAGTTTGTGAATGCCTTTTATTTTTATATCTGATGCCTTTCAGTTCATATTCATGCTATACGCAAATAGGTCATGTGAGACAACTTTGAAACCAAGAAGAAAAACTGAAGTTTATACAAGAGGAAAGTGGTGGCAGGATGAATTGGGAGAATGGGCTTGATGTATATATGCTATTGATAATGTGTGCTCTACTCAGTGCTATATGGTAACCTAAATGGGAAGGAAATCTTCCCACACATGTACCCGAGGGGATATGTGTATACGCTTTGTTGTACAGCAGAAACTAATACAGTTCAAAGCAACTATACTCCAATAAATATTAATTTAAAAATAAAAATTAAAGTTTATAAACTGTGTGTTGAGGTAAAATTACAGACTTAATTTTGCTCACAACTCAGCTCATTTAATCCAAGATATTAAAATGTAGTGAAGTGCTTTTCAATATAGTACAACAAAAATTATAGGGTTTCAGTAAGTTATTTTAGATAATTATTGTTCAAAATGTGATTGCTGATACTTATCAGTGATGCTTGAAAGTGATACAAAAGTAATTCAGGAAGCCACAAACTGCCTGTTTTAGGAAAGCATACTTTAAGCATTCTTAAAAATATGGTATTGAAACATTTGCAAGGTAGTTAAGAAAAAAGTATTCTCAAACATATTTTGTGTGTTACCGTTCAACTTTATTCTATAATGGCCAGTTCTATCAGTTTTTCTCCCCTCTTAAAAATTGTCTCAACTGTGCTTAATTTTTGGAAAGTTAATATTTCTCATAGTGACAGTTGATGTAATATCTGAGGAAAAATTGAAAGCAGATGGCCTTTAAGAAACAGTTATCACTAATTACTTGTACCTTTCACACAAATACCAGCACATGTATGGGATTAAATTGCTGTTTTACGCAGGATTCTTTTTGGGCTGTGCTGGCCCTTGGTTGCTGCATGGACTTGTCTGCAGTTGCAGTGTGCAGGCTTCTCTTTGTGATAGCTTCTCTGGTTGCAGAACATGGGCTTTAGGGTACTTCGGCTTCAGAAGTTGTAGCATGTATCTCAGTAGTTGGGGCTTCCAGGCTCTTGAACACAGGCTCAAGAGTAGTGGCCTATGGGCTTAGCTACTCCGTGCCGTGCCAGATCTTCCCTGACCGAGGATCCAGTCCGTGGCTGCTGCACTGGCAGGTGGATTTTTTCCCACTGAGCCAAAAGGGGATCCTCACTATTTTAAGTACGGTTCTAAGGCAAAGTTGGTAGATATTATAGTGATTCACTGAAACAAGATTTTTAAAATAGAAGCATTGCTTTTTTTTAAAAACAGACATTCTTAATAATACCAAATACCAAAACAGAACTATGATGTTTACTCATGCTTATTATAATGCATGTGCTTGCTAAATTGCTTCAGTTGTGTCTGAGTCTTTGCATATGGACTGTTGCAGAGAAGTCCACCAGACTTCTCTGTCCGTGGGATTCTCCAGACAAGAATACTGGAGTGGGTTGCCATGCCCTCCTCCAGGGGATCTTCCTAACTCAGGGACTGAACCTGCATCTCTTATGTCTTCTGCATTGGTAGGCTGGTTCTTAATCACTAGCGCCACCTGGGAAGCTCGTTCTACTGTATAACAACATTTTAATATTGTTAGTAGAATAACTTCTGCATGTTAAAAACTTCTGCATATTAAACATTTTAACTGGAAGACTGTTAATGTCTAGATCTGTTACTCAGCTATATTTTAGATTAAAAACTTAATTATTATAGTTTATCAGGCAGTATACATTTGACTTAATGAAATCAAATCACTTAGGTTTATACAATAGATTTCTTACTTATATCCCAATGATTTTCAGGATCCAGAGATTTCCAATCTGAAATCCTTTATTATCCTAGAACTCTTATAGCTAAATTTATGTATGGATTATTTCATACTTGCCAAGCACACACATTAACACACACACATTAACTATAGTATTAAAAAAGAAGTCTGAAAGAAATAGCAAAATGGATATCTTTGGGTGATTTGGGGATGATTTCTTAAATCTTATGTACTGTATTATATAGGCTTTTGATTCTTTTGTAATTAGGAAAGATATAAATATTTTCAGTTTCATAGGTGATATGTAATTGGACAGTAATTTTATAATATAGTTTGACAATAACTTTTTATTTTCCTCTTGAACCTTGTAAAACCTGTTGGGTCAAATACCCTGTTCTTTACTTGGCACTGCTAATTTGGCCATCCTGTTGAAATTAAACATTCAATGGAAGGTACACTTGGAGTAGATTAAAGCAACCCAGGAATGATCCAAAATAACAAATAGTAAACATGGTAAACAGAGAAGGCAATGGCACCCCACTCCATTCCTCTTCCCTGGAACATCCCATGGACAGAGGAGCCTGGTAGGCTGCAGTCCATGGGGTCACTGAGTCAGACACAACTGAGCAACTTCACTTTCACTTTTCAGTTTCGTGCATTCGAGAAGGAAATGGCAACCCACTCCAGTGTTCTTGCCTGGAGAATCCCAGGGACGGGGGGTGCCTGGTGGGCTGCCGTCTATGGGTTCACACATAGTTGGACACAACTGAAATGACTTAGCAGCAAACATGGTAAACAGAAATTTTATCTATTGAGGATTTCTCAACACTTTTACATTATGAAAAATCATTAAAGAGCTTTTATTAACATAGGTTATATCTGAGTATCACATTAGATTTTATAACAGAAATATTTGAAAATTTTTATTATTATGCTTTAAGATAATAATGAATAATCATTACATGTTGGGGCTTCCCTGGTGACTCAGTGGTAAAGAATCCACCTGCCAATGCGGGAGACACAGGTTCCATCCCTGGGTCAATAACATCTTGCCTGGAGAATCCCATGGACAGAGGACGGAACTACGGTCCATGAAGTGGCAAAAGAAGCAGGACTTAGTGACTAAACAACAACTTCACATGTCAAAATACGTAATATAAATTTTTCAGAACAAGAAGTAGTGAGAAAGTGACACTGTTTTACATTTAGTAAATGTCTTGAATAGACATTGAATCTTAATAGACCGCTGGATTCTTATAATCTGCTTCTGCATTCAGTTTGTTGCATTATAGTATTTAACTTGACATATATGAAGAAAAGTTGACTTCATGCAAATATGTAATTGGAAAGGGGGGACAATTTTGATAACTTTTCCAGATAGTTCTGGATATTCTTTTAATATTACATCAAATCTCGACAAGTAATAGTTTGTTAAAGACAAATTGTCATGTGAAATCTGAAACCATGTCAGTAAACTTTGAATACTTTTGAACTTATTTCTCAAGGAAAGTTTCTAAAAGGAATCTGAATTTTTATTTTAAAAATAATAAAGTATAGTATTCCAATAATAAAAAACAATCCCAAGAATATTCTGAGGATGTTTTAAGGATTAATTTGCATCCAGATTGCTTTCTAAAACATTTGAGCACCACTCAAATCTCTGAGCTAAATTTCTTAATTCTTAGATGGATCAACTTTAGCGTTTACTATTTGTTGCATGATGATGTCTTAAAGCCTTTACTTTTCATCTCTTTGGAGGTAATTATATATATATATGAATGTATCAGATGTGAGCAGTGTGGGAATACAGTAAAAACTTGATCAGTGGTTGTTGACATGGTATGGTACTTTTGCAGAGTTCTGTCCTTGCTGTAAGTATGAAAAGATAATTTCCAAACAAAATGACCGCTTGAGCCCTGAGAACCAAAATACTGATTTCCAAAAGAAAATACTTGTTTCAGTCATAAGTTTTTATGGCAAAAACTGAAGCCAAAAACGTGTGTTCTTTTAAGACACTCATATGTCAGATCCTACTAAAAATAATTTAGAAGGTCCCACACATTGCTTTTGATATCTCTTTTCTTTGTAAAGATTTTTACAAAATATCTCAACAAGGAATCCATTATCAAAATTTCCTAAAATGCTTTTTTTTTTTTTCCAAAATAAAGGTCTAGTTGACATGACTAGGAAATGTGGATGATGTGTTTTCATGTTCTTTTGAGTGACAAAAACAATGTTGTCATTCTTTACTAACAAGTCCAGGGGTAATGCCAGAGAATTTCTGTGGATGTAGCTGTCCAATCTATTCAAGATTTCAAGGGAACCATCTGTTATCCTCCCTACTCTCCCAGAGTAGACCTGATTCTCCTAATGTGCACTCTGAGTCCTACAGCCTTGGGCTTCCCCACATTGCAGTCATTGCAGCTGGTAATTATCTCTTTGCACAGTCAGCTGGGTCACTTCTCTCACTACAGGGTTAGCTCCTAGACAGCTCCTGAATTTTCTATCGCATGCCCACAACCTTTAGCACAGTCTTTGGCACACAATGGGAACTCTTTTAAGATTTGCAGGGTAGTATATGATAGATTGGAGAAGAAAATGCAACCCACTCCAGTATTCTTGCCTGGAAAATCGCATGGACAGAGGAGTCTGGCAGGCTGCAGTCCATGGGGTTGCAGAGTCAGACACGACTTAGTGATTAAACCACCAACCACACATATGATAGAATACCACTGAGCATTTAATGTACTTTGGTGTCCCCAGAATATTTTCCTGTATCTTTTATACTTGGGGATTCTTCATCCTTCTTGAAAGTGGCTTTTGTGATAAATCTCAGTTCTTGTTTCTTTCTCGCCTTCTTGACTGTTCCATTTTTGTCTGCTTTCATGGCCTTTGTTTTAACTTCTAGTTCCTTAAGGCGAGGGTGTACTCTTGCCTGGAAAATCCCATGGATGGAGGAGCCTGGTAGGCTGTGGTCCACGGGGTCACTAAGGGTCAGATATGACTGAGCGACTTCACTTTCACTTTTCCCTTTCATGCATTGGAGAAGGAAATGGCAACCCACTCCAGTATTCTTGCTTGGAGAATCCCGGGGACGGAGAAGCCTGGTGGGTTTCCGTCTATGGGGTCGCAGAGAGTTGGACACGACTGAAGCAACTTAGCAGCAGCAGCAGCAAGGCAAGGGTGAAGTTCTGCCTTTCCCTTTGCTTTTTCTCTTTTGTACACTTTTTTCTCAATTAGGCATAACCTCTGTGATTCTCAGATCTAAGTCTCTAATTCCAGTCTCTTCTTCAAACCACGGTTCTGTATCTTCCAGGTACTCTACGTTTCCAGCCAGAGATTAGTCTCCCATGGCCTCCCATACTATATCGTCATTCCTTGAGGCTTTTCTGTGACCTGGTGACTTCTGTGCTGCCTCATCTTTGCTTTCACTGAGCCCCATCAGGTCTCTCTCGCAAAGGGTCCTTGTTTCCGTCTCAGTTACTATCACATTAGCTCACAACTTAGCTGTCTCACGCCCATCCTGTGGTTGTAGCATTCACACTTTCCCTCCTCTGTTCTGGTTCTCACGGCATTAAAACATCGTGTATGCTGGTACGAGGGTAACTTTTCCCACAGAAGTTTCCCCCTTAAAATTCTCACTCAATAATTTGAATGTTGCCTGGGCATTTGATGGTATTAAGGAATTATTCCTTATTTTTAGATTTGATAGTGGTAATGATGTTGTATTAAAAAGAAGAAGAGGTCCTTATCTTTTGTATTTAATACACATACTAAAATGTTTATGAATAATTGATATGATGCCTGGGATTTGATTCAAATCATACAGAGTGAGAAAGCATGAATGGCAGCATAGACAGATAGGCTAGAATTGATGCTGACTGTTCTTTATAATATTATGTTTGTTTGAGATTCTGCATAATAAAAATTAAGTCAACTCTTTAGTTCTTTAAGTGCTCATAAAACGAAGTCCAAGCTCTTTAAGAATTGAAAGCCACAGGTCAGCCTCAGTCTATCTTCCCAGTGTCATTGGCCAGTGTCTCCTACGTATATCCTTTGCTAATATAGCAGCTCCGCAGACTCCTCAGTGTGTGCATGTGACCATCTTTCCCCAGTTTTCTGCATTCTTGTGTATTTTTTATCAGGAGCATCTTGACTGCAGGTTTGCCTTTAGTCTTAGGTATAAGGTAGTTTGCAAGATCTGTACATCGCTATAAAGCCCTCAACAAATGACAGAGGTTTGGTGGTTAAATTCCCCAGCTTTTTCTCTTTTGGTGGGTCTCCCAGAAGCCTCCATGGACTTGAGCTCCAGTTGCCCACACTGGTATCTGACTGTTGAACACATCAGTACTGCTTTCCTTTCCTTCTTGTTCTCACCTATCCACTTTTGTACTAGAGCTTCTGGGAACAAGTTGCATCAAGTCCTAGTTTCAGGCGCTGCTTCTGAGGGTTGCCAAGTGTATTGAGCTGTAAACTCATCCTTTTCTGGTTCTGTGCCTTCTGCAGTTCTGTTCAAGCCTGTATCTTGGCCATGCATGTCCCCCCACTTCCCAACTGTTACTTACATTATTGTCGTTTTCAGTCTTAAATTTTAAACAGTGCCAATTTTAGAAAACTTTGAACATAAAAACATTACAGAGGAAAAAAAAATCCATGTTTACAACACCTTGTCATTTTCAGTCTTAAATTTTAAGACAGTGCCAATTTTAGAAAACTTTGAACATGAAAACATTTCAGAGAGAAAAAAGTCCATGATTATAACACCCCAGAGATGAACATTTCCTTTAGTCTATTTTTTGTGTGTATTTGTGTATATGTAAACATCTGACGTCTTTACTAGGGCTTGAAGATCCACTTCCAAGATGGCTCATTCACATGGTTCTTGGCAGGACCCCCTGCTCCTTAATGACTTGGGCAGAAGGTTTTCTTTCCTTGTGTATTGGTCTTACAGTGTATCCTGAGTGTTCATAGGATATGGCATTCTGGTTCCACCAGGGAAAGTGATTTAAGAGAGTCACAGCATCTTATCATGACTTAACCTTGAAAGTAACATATCACATCTGCTGTATTTATAGGTCATACATTGATGAACCCAGGTAAAAAATAGGAAGAAACTATATAGGGTGTGAATGTTATGAGGCTGGAACTATTGAGAGCAGAGCTAGTTTGTAATATGGAGCTATTTGGGGATTTTTCAGAGACTGCCTTTAGTGCACCTCTTTTTAATGTCTTTCTGGCCTGGCCTCTGAAGAGAAATCATCTTATTTCCCTTGTCACTGTGTCTTACCTGCCTTTTTAAGATCATAGGCTTCTAGTTCTCTCTATTTTAATGCTATTGTTTTTCTTTGTTATTATACTGAAACTTTTCTAATTCTGCAAATAAGACTCAAACATATTTTTAAGCCACTTCCATTAATTCCTAATTTCTAAAGTATATCCGATTTCTAGAATTAGATTGTTCCACAGGCAGCCCTGCTAAATTATTTTCCTCAAATTTTGTTTATATTTAGAATTGTTTCTTTACCTTAAGAAGGTGAAATGCTCTTTTGCAACAGCTTCCTCCAGTTTTAGTTGTTCATTAATAAGATCTATCACTCTTCCCTTGGTGAAATAATAGTTTGGGTCACTGATGTCTAAAACTGTGATCAGGTTCTGTGCACCAAAGACAGGCTGTGTTATAGTGGTGAGAGGGCAATGCTTGAGGCCCTAGGCGAAGCTGTATGGCTCCTGAAGTGAACCCTTTCACAGATTTCTTTCAGAGATTTCTCGTTTGCCCTGAACATAGTTTAAAGCAGAGTAAGAATGAAAAGTATTCATGGCAGCTGATCTAAGCTGCCCATCAAGGGCCTGAACTAGGAATTTAAAACTAGAACTCCATCCATTACTATTGAGCCTCTATCAAACTGTGGCCTTTGGGGTTTTTTGCAAGCCATGATAATATTTTCTGATAATTTATCAACACATTTCACATTCATGAAGTCATTTTAGCACTGATGTAGATTTATAGCATAACATTAATTAAAAATTAAAACCAATAAGAATAAACATTAAAAATTTGACACTATGTATGTGATGGTCTTCCGGGAAACTTGTTCAACAGTTTTAGAATTGAACTATAAAATTAGTTCAAATACTATACTTGTTTTATCAGTACCTGTCAATAAAAACGGCAGAGTATTGTCATTTGAACATTGCAGTTCATCATTGAACATGACGAGGTGTCCCTAATGGGGGATGTGCTTTTTCCTAAAAGTCCCATTTTCATAACTTTGGGCCCTTAATATTTAACTGCAGCGGCTCCTTTTCCTGCCTTCTCCAGTTTGCAGGATTATTTGTTAACTAGTTTTTCCACCCTCTGTTCCCTGTGCTGTTCTTTTATAACTTGATTTCTTGTTCTTTTATTTGCTTTGCTTTCATTTTCAGAATGTGGTTGAGTCGGTACCTCAGGCAGATCACTCCTGTTAATCATCTGCACTTATTAACTTGCTTTGCTCTCAGTCTTTTCTTTGATAAAGCATTGAGAGGTATTCCTGTTTTATTAAATATTTGAATTTGTTTGGGCTTTGGTTATTTGACAAATTAAGAATGGTTAAATGTGAGCATGTGCTACAAATGAATTCACAGTCCTGCTTCTCTTGCTGCTGGTAAACTACAGAAAACATTTCTTCCTCTTCAGACTCATGAATCTCATCTTCAGAGTCTTAGGTGTATTCAGCTTTACACAATTCTCTACCTTCTCTTTCACGTAACCCTTTGCTTTCTACATGAATGGACCCCTCCAAGTTGGCATGATCCAGAGCTCCAACCATTCTTGGAGTACAGAATGAAGCAAGGCAAAGGCTAATAGAGTTTTGCCAAGAGAATGCACTGGTCATAGCAAAAACCCTCTTCCAACAACAGAAGAGAAGACTCTACACAGACTGATTATATTCTTTGCAGCCAAAGATGGAGAAGTTCTCTACAGTCAACAAAAACAAGACCAGGAGCTGACTGTGGCTCAGATCATGAACTCCTTTTGCCAAATTCAGACTTAAATTGAAGAAAGTGGGGAAAAAATCACTGAACCATTCAGGTATGACCTAAATCAAATCCCTTATGATTATTCAATAGAAGTGAGAAATAGATTCAGGGGATTAGATCTGATAGAGGGAGTGCCTGAGGAACTATGGTTGGAGGTTTGTGACACTGTACACGAGGCAGGGGTCAAGACCATCCTCAAGAAAAAGAAATGCAAAGACAATATGGTTGTCTGTGGAGGCCTTACAAATAGCAGTGAAAAGAAGAGAAGTGAAAGGCAAAGGAGAAAAGGAAAGATATACCCATTTGAATGTATAGTTCCAAAGAATAGCATGGAGAGATAAGAAAGCCTTTCTCAGCGACCAATGCAAAGAAATAGAGGAAAACAATAGAATGGGAAAGATTAGAGAATTCTTCAAGAAAATTAGAGATACCAAGGGAACATTTCATGCAAAGGTGGGCACAATAAAGGACAGAAATGGATTGGACCTAACAGAAGCAGAAGATATTAAGAGGTGGCAAGAATACACAGAAAAACTATGCAAAAAGATCTTCATGACCCAGAAAATCACAATGGTGTGATCACTCACCTAGAGCCAGACATCCTAGAATGTGAAGTTAAGTGGGCCTTAGGAAGCATCACTATGAATAGAGCTAGTGGAGGTGATGGAATTCCAGTTGAGCTGTTTCAAATCCTAGAAGATGATGCTGTGAAAGTGCTTCACTCAATATGTCAGCAAATTTGGAAAACTCAGCTGTGGCCTCAGGACTGGAAAATTTCAGTTTTCATTCCAATCCCAAAGAAAGGTACTGCCAGGGAATCCTCAAACTAAAGCACAATTGCACTCATCTCACACACTGGTAAAGTAATGCTCAAAATTCTCCAAGCCAGGCTTCAGCAGTATGTGAACCATGAACTTCCAGATGTTCAAACTGGTTTTACAAAGGCAGAGGAATAGAGATCAAATTGCCAACATCCACTGGATCATCAAAAAAGCAAGAGAGTTCCAGAAAAACATCTATTTCTGCTGTATTGACTATGTCAAAGCCTTTGACCACGTGGATCACAATAAACTGTGGAAAGTTCTTCAAGAGATGGGAATACCAGACCACCTGACCTGCCTCTTGAGAAATCTGTATGCAGGTCAGGGAGCAATAGTTAGAGGATATGGAACAAAAGGCTGGTTCCAAATAGGGAAAGGAGTACACTAAGGCTGTATATTGCACCCTGCATTTTTAAATTATATGCAGAGTACATCATGAGAAATGCCAGGCTGGATGAATCACAAGCTGAAATCAAGATTTCCAGGAAAAATATCAACAACCTCAGATATGTGGATGACATCACCCTTTTGGCAGAAAGCGAAGAAGAACTAAAGAGCCTCTTTATGAAAGTGAAAGAGGAGAGTGAAAAAGCTGGCTTAAAGCTCAACATTCAGAAAACTAAGATCATGGCATCTGGTCCCATCACATCATGGCAAATAGATGGGGAAATAGTGGAAACAGTGACAGACTTTATTTTTGAGGGCTTCAAAATCACTGCAGATGGTGATTGCAGCAATGAATTAAAAGACGCTTGCTCCTTGAAAGAAAAGTTATGACCAACCTAGACAGCATGTTAAAAAGCAGAGACATTACTTTGTCTATTCAAAGCTATGGTTTTTCCAATAGTTATGTATGGATGTTAGAGTTGGACTATAAAGAAAGCTGAGCACCGAAGAACTGATGGTTTTGAACTGTGGTGTTGGAGAAGACTCTTGAGAGTCCCTTGGACTGCAAGGAAATCCAACCAGCTCCTCCCAAGGGAAATCAGTCCTGAATATTCATTGGAAGGACTGATGTTGAAGCTGAAATTCCAATACTTTGGCCACCTGATATGAAGAACTGACTCATTTGTAAAGACCCTGATGCTGGGAGAGATTGACGGTAGGAGGAGAAGGGGACGACCGAGGATGAGATGGCTGGATGGCATCACTGACTCGATGGACGTGGGTTTGAGTAAACTCTGGGAGTTGGTGATGGACAGGGAGGCCTGGCATGCTGCAGTCTATGGGGTGGACAGTACTGAGCGACTGAACTGATCTGAGAGCTCCAATCTTACCATCTTAACTGCTCATAATACTCAAACAGCTCATGCTGCTCATTTCTTCTCATGAAAGAGAAAGTTACAGAATTCTCTACAATGTGACTTTTTTTTCTTCTTAATTAAAAAAAAAAAAAAAAGGGAAAAACTGGCATCCTTTAACTTCATGAGGTTTGTCCTGGCAGCCAGATCATCTTCATTTGAGATTGGCATTTATAAATCAGTCATCATTTCTCCCTATCACTTTTCTTCCCATCCATATCTTTCCACTTGCTGACATTTTCAGCTTCAGACTTCTTTCTATTCATTCTCGCTTCTTCTCTTGTTCCTCACTAATCTGAAGGATAAAGTCACCTTCACATAGACTTTCTATGTAACAGAGTCAAAATCATCACCAAGAGCTGCAACAATGTCAGGATCCAAATCCAGATGAGGGCCCAAAACTGAAGCTGATTTAGTTACCAATCAATAACTTCCTTACCTTCTGTTTTAAACTCTGATGAAGGCAAATTATTTCCAGGGCCTAGAATTATCAAAGTCTCCTCTTTCTCCTCTCTCTTGTTATGTGTACTGAAGGTAATTTGGATTTAAGCATGTAGGGCCCAGATGCTTCTTTCAAATGCTGTAGGTGGTCAAAATCATCATCAAAGCAGTCTTCATAGTTTTCTCTGTTTTGTTCACATTCTTCATCATTTATTTTCTTTAGAGGCAGTAGAACCCTCTGGAGTGATTTTACATCTGTTTGCTAAAGACTCTGACTTGAATGGACCATATGAAAAAGACACACTTTTCCTCTCTGTGAAGGACTTTTGCCGCCATTCTGTTGCAGTGTGGGGCTAATATCAAGAACAGTGACCTGAGGGTCCCAGAGCACACAGCTTGAAGTGGACAAAGCCCAGATAGCACATTTCAAGGCCATATCATTCATCTGTTCTTGGGCTTCAAAGTATAGGCCTGAAGAATTGGCTCATAAACACAATAAAAGCTACAAATATTCCATGCAGCAAGGTCTAAAAACACGTAATCCCTACCTCCCACTCCTGCAGGGTTAGCCAAAGCCATCAGGAGTCCTAAGTTAACTGACTGTGTACCCCACTCAAGCTTGAAAGTCCACACAGCCCACAAAGCCCATAAAGCCCCAGCCTTGACCCAAACACTGATTTCCCCTGCTATTTTGTCCCCTCCTTCTTCTTATTTATTTCTCAAGGTTCCCTGCCCATTTACCAAGATGTTGGAGTCTGAGTGATTTTTCCACTCCAGTTTGAATTATAGCACAGGAAGTGGGAATGACCATTTGTTAGCATTCTTCATGTTCCAACCAAATTACGTGAGGGTAGTTGTAGAGTACGTTTTCACTTCATTTTATAGGCACTGACATAGATTTCTTAATTTTTAAAGTTTTCCATAGAGATAACAATCTGAGAATTGCTTGAGAATGTTTGAGAATAATGCAAAAAGAATCTTCAGTTTGATTTGGAAACAAATATTATAATTTAAAATATAGTCTATAAAAATGTGTTGATATTCATGTTTAAATAACTGATTGTGAAATGATTATTGTATAAGCAGATAGAAAATTTTATCATTGTAAATACAAGTTAGTGCATTAAGAGCAAGAAATTAGTATTGTGAAATTCTAAGATTTGTTTTGTATATGCTTCCTGATGGCTCAGTGGGTAAAAGAATATGCCTGCAATGCAGGAGACACGGGAGATGCAGATTCGATTCCTGGGTCAGGAAGATACCCTGGGGAAGGGAATGGCAACCCACTCCGGTACTCTTGCCTGGGAAATCCCATGGGCAGAGGAGCCTGGTGGCTGCAGTCCATGGGCTCACAAAAGAGTTAGACATGACTGACTGACTAAGCACACACATATATACATACACACACACACAATATTCCTCTTTCTTATGTTGAGGTAAACCTTGAGTTTATCCTGCTTTTCTTCTTGTACTTTGAAGATGTTGCTGCACTTATCTTCTAGCTAGTGTTGTTTTCTGCAAGAAATCTGTCACTACTATCTTTATGTTTATATATTATCTTTGTACTCATGTTCCTTTTAAGATTTTCTCTTTAGCACTGGTTTTAAATAATTTTGTTATAATATGCCTTGATGTATTATTTTCTTTTTTTCTTCCATATTTCTTGTTCTTGGGGTTTTCTAAGTTTCTTGGATCTGTGAATTTATGATTTTAATCAAATGTAGTACATTTTCAGCTGCTACTGCTTTATAAATACTCCCACCTCCCACCCACCCTTTTGGAGGCTCCAGTTATATGCATATTTTGCTGCCTTTAGTCATCTCACAGTTAATGGATACTCTATTAATGTTTTCCATCTTTTTTTCTCTATGTTTCATTTTAGATAGTTTCTGTTGTGTGGCTTCAAGTTTATTAGTTTTTACTTTATTTTCAGTATGAAATTTATTAATTTTATCTCATATTTTTCCTCTTAGACACTGTAATCTTAATCTCTAGACATTACATTTGGGTTACATTTATATCTTCTATTTTTACTTATTTTCAAACTTTCTCTTACTGCTTAAACATATGGAATACAGTTGTAACTGGTTTAATGTCCTTGTCTACTAATTTTATCGTCTGTGTTGGTTATGATTGATTTTTTATCATTATAGATTATATTTTCCTACCTCTTTGTATGCCTGATAATTTTTCAATTTTATATAAGACATTATGAATTTTATCTTGGGTGTTTGGCATCACTGACTCGATGAACGTGAGTCTGAGTGAACTCCGGGATATGGTGATGGACAGGGAGGCCTGGCGTGCTGCAATTCATGGGGTCGCGAAGAGTTGGACATGACTGAGTGACTGAACTGAACTGAACTGAACTGAGCTTGTTTTAGGATAGAGTTAGCTGGAAAATATTTGATCCTATATGAATCTTGCTTTCCAAGATGAAACTAGAGTTGTATTTATTAGGTGAAACTAGAGTTGTATTTATTAGGTGAAACTAGAGTTGTATTTAGTCTAGAGCTAACTCACTCCTACTGGTGAGGCAGGATCCTTCTTAGTACTCTGAACTAAGAGTATAATGAAATTTTACGCTTTGATGGCTGTGGTGGTTTAGTCGCTAAGCCATGTCCGACTCTTTGCAACCCCACGAACTGTAGCCCGCCAGAGTCCTCTGTCCATAGGATTTTCCAGGCAAGAGTACTGGTGTCAGTTGCCATTCCCTTCTCCAGGGGATCTTCCCAACCCAGTGATCGAACCTGGGTCTCCTGCACTGCAGGCAGATTCTTTACCACCTGAGCCACGAGGGAAGCCCTGATGGCTGAGACAGACCTTGTTCCTGACCCTGCTTGGCTGCTCACACTGGCCCCGCTAATCTTTCTTTGCTTGACCTCAGGTAGTTTCCTCACTATATATGTACTGATCAGGACTCCACCTAATACACAACAAAGACTTCTGCAGATCTCAGTCTGCACATCTCAAGAGCTCTCTCTTTGTCCCTTCCAGTACTCTGTGATAAAAATTTTAGAATCTTAATTTTCCTGGACACCTAGCTCTGTCTCATAACTTAAGGAGATACCTGGGCTCCATCTGACATTCCCCTCCCTGTGCAATACACCGGAAATGTTCTTCAGGCAGTAAACTAGTAATCAAAGGGCTCACTTGAACTTTAACTTTTCCCTGTCCTTCATTTCCTGATATCCAATGTTTTGAATACTGTTTTGTTTTTTTTTTGTATATTTTGTCTGTTTTTTTTCCCCAGTTGTTTCAAGAGAGAATGTAAATTTAACCCCTCTTATTCAGTCTTTTTTTTTTAAATTTATTCATTTATTTATTTATTTTTTAAATTACAATACTGTATTTGTTTTGCCATACATTGACACGAATCAGCCATAGGTGAACACAATCTCCCAATGCCGAAGCCCCCTCCCACCTCTCACCCCACATCCTCTACTTGAATCATCCTGTGCATCAGCTCCATGCATCCTGCATCCTACATTGAACATAGATTGGCACTTCGTTTCTTACAGGAAAATATACATGTTTCATTGCCATTCTCCCAAACCATCCCACCCTTTCCCTCTCCCTCAGAGTCCAAAAGTCCACTCTATACCTCTGTGTCTCTTTGTTGTCTCACATATAGGGTCATCATTACTGTCTTCTAAATTCCATATATATGTGTCAGTATACTGTATTGGTGTTTTTCTTTCTGGCTTACTTCACTCTGTATAATCGGTTCCAATTTCATCCATTTCATTAGAACTGAGTCAAATTTATTCTTTTAAGGGCTGAGTAGTATTCCATAGTGTATATGTACCACAGCTTTCTTATCCATTCATCTGCTGATGGATATCTAGGTTGCTTCCATGTCCTGGCTATTATAAACAGCGCTGCAATGAACATTGGGGTACATGTGTCTCTTTCAATTCTGGTTTCCTCAGTGTGTATGCCCAGCAGTGGGATTGCTGAGTCATAAGGCAGTTCTATTTGCAATTTTTAAGGAATCTCCACACTGTTTTCCATAATGGCTGTACTAGTTTGCATTCCCACCAGCAGTGTAAGAGGGTTCCCTTTTCTCCACATCCTCTCCAGCATTTATTGCTGGTAGACTTTTGGATTGCAGCCATTCTGACTGGTGTGAAATGGTACCTCATTGTGGTCTTGATTTGCATTTCTCTGATAATGAGTGATGTTGAACATCTTTTCATGTGTTTGTTAGCCATCCGTATGTCTTCTTTGGAGAAATGCCTATTTAGTTCTTTGGCCCATTTTTTTATTGGATCATTTATTTTTCTGGAGTTGAGCTGCATAAGTTGCTTATATATCTTTGAGGTTAGTTGTCTGTCAGTTGTTTCATTTGCTATTGTTTTCTCCCATTCAGAAGGCTGTCTTTTCACCTTGCTTGTAGTTTCCTTTGTTGTGCAGAAGCTTTTAATTTTAATTAGATCCCATTTGTTTATCTTTGCTTTTATTTCCAGTATACTGGGAGTTGGATCATAGAGGATCCTGCTGTGATTTATGTCGGAGAGTGTTTTGCCTATGTTCTCCCCTAGGAGTTTTATAGTTTCTGGTCTTACATTTAGATCTTTAATCCATTTTGAGTTTATTTTTGTGTATGGTGTTAGAAAGGGGTCTAGTTTCATTCTTTTACAAGTGGTTGACCAGTTTTCCCAGCACCACCTGTTAAAGAGACTGTCTTTACTCCATTGTATATTCCTGCCTCCTTTGTCGAAGATAAGGTGTCCATAGGTGTGTGGGTTAATCTCAGGGCTTTCTATTTTGTTCCATTGATCTATATTTCTGTCTTTGTGCCAGTACCATACTGTCTTAATGACTGTGGCTTTGTAGTAGAGCCTGAAGTCAGGCAAGTTGATTCCTCCAGTTCCATTTTTCTTAAATGAAGAAGTCCCGTTGCTTGATTTTTTAAAATCTTGCACCAGCCTTACGTGCTGGTATAAATTCCACTTGGTCATGATGAACCAATCTTTTTATTGCTGGATTGGGTTTGCTAGTAGTTTGCTGAAGAACTTTACATCTATGTCTGTGATGAATATCGGTCTGTACTTTTATTTCCGCATAAAGTCTTCATCTGCTTTTGGTCTCAGATAATTGAGACCAAAATAAATGAGACCTTCATAAAATGAGTTGGGAAATGTTTTCTAATCTTCTAGTGTCTACAACAAGCTGTGCATAACTTATACTTTTCTTTAATAAATGTTGAGTAGAATTTCTCAGTGAAAATATATGGATCTAGAGTTGTCTTTGTTAGAAGGTTTTAAGGACAAATTCAACCCCTTTAATTAAAAGATGCTTACTCCTTGGAAGAAAAGTTATGGCCAACCTAGATAGCATATTCAAAAGCAGAGACATTACTTTGCCGACTAAGGTCTGTCTAGTCAAGGCTATGGTTTTTCCAGTAGTCATGTATGGATGTGAGAGTTGGACTGTGAAGAAGGCTGAGCACCGAAGAATTGATGCTTTTGAACTGTGATGTTGGAGAAGACTCTTGAGAGTCCCTTGGGCTGCAAGGAGATCCAACCAGTCCTTTCTGAAGGAGATCGACCCTGGGATTTCTTTGGAAGGAAAGAAATCCTTCCAAAGGATTGAGTTTCAGCTCAAGCTGAAACTCCAGTACTTTGGCCACCTCATGAGAAGAGTTGACTCACTGGAAAAGACTTTGATGCTGGGAGGGATTGGGGGCAGGAGGAGAAGGGGACGACAGAGGATGAGATGGCTGGATGGCATCACTGACTTGATGGATGCGAATCTGAGTGAATTCCAGGGGTTGGTGATGGACAGGGAGGCCTGGTGTGCTGCGATTCACGGGGTCGCAGAGTCGGACGCAACTGAGCAACTGAACTGAACTGAACTGGATAGATATAAGACTGTTAAGATTCCCGTTTTCCTTTTGAGTGAAATGTGATACTTTGGATCATTTAAGGAATTGATTAATTTCATCAGAGTTACTAAGAGCAATTTCTGTGGAATGGTGCATGCAAAAGCCAGGCTGGAATGGATTTAAGAGGTCTTTAGAGGAGTTTTGGTACACAGGATGTGGTAGCTTCTGAAGAGAAGTGGGTTCAAGAGAAGGTTTTTTAAAAAAATTATTTAAATATAAATAGGAACAATAGAATATATGCTGATGAGGGTTATGATTAGTGTGTAATCAAATAAGATAAAAGGTACAAAAACTGATTTTAAACTGTAGAATGGTATGCAAAGAGAGTTTTACCATGAGTCTAGTACACATTTTTCTTGAGCTTTTCTTCCTTGCATCCTTTATCAAGGCAGATTACTGGATAGTGAAGAGCCTCTCCACCAGCTCGGAAAAGACAAGCTGCTAGGTAATGCTTGATCTTCAGGCTTAATCCCAAATGAGAATTATTGTAGTTGAAAGGGGAGATGTTTTAATATGTTATTACTGTCCCTTGGTTCCCCACTTACTCTCCCATCAGTTGACCAGTTGATATTTTGTTTCTAAAATGGGAAATGGAAAATTATGTTGATAATTTTTACTCTGTTGTGAAAATAACCACTGAATGGAACTAGCGAAATGCTCTAATAGCCTTAGAAAAGGAAGGCGTCTCAGCAGCTGGGATGGAAACAGTTATAGAGGGGACATGGGATGAGAGATTACCCTGCTGACTGAGATCAACCAATTATCATTGATTTGGAGCCAGTCATCATGCAAGAGATGTGGGACAAGAGTGTCACAGGCAAAAGCATACCATAAGTGTGAAATCGGAGAGGGAAAATACCTAATGTTATTCAGTGCATAATGTGGCAGAATACAGTAACAGTGAATATCACAAGATGAGACCTCCGATATAAGACAGGACCCAAATTATTAGTGATCTGTGGGCTATGGTTTTAAAAATTACATTTTACTATCTGTTTGTTACTAAAGAGAGGATTTCTGTTTTTAAACATCACTTGGACTACTGCATAAAAAAAAAACGGACTGGAGCAACCAAGAATGAAGGCTGATAGACTATTGTGGTAATTCATAAAATGGTGAATTATCTGGTGGTTTATCTCCACCATATATGCTATGGTGGAGATAAACTAAGTAGATAGATTTGGAATGTGGTTTGGAGTGAAGGTCAAATTCTGAAATTAGACTGAGGTTAAAATTCTTCCGTGGCTTACTTATCGTATAAATTCAGATAATTTTAAAAACCTTTCCTACATTTCTTCTCATCTGCAGAGTGGAGATTTTGGGAATATTAAAGTAACACATATAAAATATAAACTTTATGCCGTGATGTCTGACATGTAGTAGTCCCTTAATAAATATTGATTATCATTCTTATGTTATTGTAGTCTCATAACTGATATTCCTGTGTCCAGATCTCTCTTCACAGAAACATATCTCCATATTGCCACTAGAATTCTCTTTTAAGCTACAGATTACATAATTTCTTTGCTTCAGAAACCCTTTAAGAAATCCTTCAAATCATGTCATATACCAAGGCACACACTTGTCATTGCATCTTCATCTCTCACATCAGTCTTCTCCCATTTACCACAGACTTTGGACTGGTACTTAATGAATTTTAATGTGCCTATAGCTCACCGGGGGATCTTCTTAAAATGCAGACCCTATATCAGAAGGTTTGAGTTTCTGCATTCCTAACAAGCCTCCGGGGGATGCTGTTTCTTCTGGTCTCTGGACCACACTTTGAGAAGCATGGTACTAGAGTACTTTAAGTCCCTGAAAGGTTACATGGTGTCCCTGTAACTTTGGCTCTTCTCATCAGTCTGATCTCATTGTCCAGACTGACCTTGCCTTATTTCTGTGCTTAATGAAATCATTCTCATTTTTCAAGGTCTGTCTAGCTCAAAGATCATATTCTCTATAAAATTTTCTTCAAGTGTCCATTTTATTTATCACTGCAACTTCCCAAATGTTTATTTTCTCCAGTCCCCATCGTATTTTATGATAGTTCTTATTACAGCATACATCATTTTGCACTGCCACTGATACTTAGATCCATGATTTTCCTTATTGTACGGTGCTCCTTGGGGGTCAGGCACGTGTCTCTCTTTCTTCTGTAAGTTGCTTGGCTCCTTGCACAGAGGGCACCTGGCAGTGCCCAGTAAATACTTCTTGAATAAATGAAGCCGATATATACTTTTGAAAAGCGGTGGATCACTCTATATAGGAAATGTTACTTCAAGTAAAAAGCGTTTTTAAGCTTAAAGTATTGATTTTGCATTTCTTTATGTAAAATACTTCTATACTTCTTAAATTTTCTTCAGTGTTCTAGCTAATCACCCAAAGCATTAGATATCCATAATGTATATCTATTAGTTCTTAACAGAGAAGTGTATCTTTTCGAGGTTGTAAACCTTAGGCTTTCTCTTAGCTAATACCAAGCTAAAATTTATAAAATTATACACACTGTGACTAGTGATTTCTCTTAACTGTGCTGTCAGAGAGTAACATGATTAAAATTTTTTGCCTGAAGCTGATAAGGAATGAGAAAAAGAGTGAGACTATAACTGCTTTTCTAACATTCAAAGTATATAAAGAGAAGAATAGGAAAACTACTTAATATATGTTTTAATATCTATAGCCAAACCCCCAAATGTTCATTTCAAATTTTCTTAGAAATAACAGTTGTCTAATGGAGAAACTTAAGGAACACATTGGATGAAAAGTTTCTTAAGGGCATGTGTAGTTCCGACAACTTCTCCAGAAGTCTTTAGCCTTTGTAAAATTTTCTCAAAGAAAGAAATCAGGTTAGCCCTCCCTCCTCATCTCAACCAGGGACAATCTCTTTGAACTCTGTTAGAACTCCCTGCTTACTTTGCATCATGAAATGAGAGCATGCCCTAAAATGGCTAAGCTAGAGATATGTACAGCTATTAGAACTTGGACAGCTCTGTTCTCAGGACTGATCAATTTTCCACATGCACAACTCTTGGTGTTGCTGATTTCTGTTAAGTAGACTTTCAGATTTTAATTTGCATAGCATTAACACTTTTCCCTGAGAAGCACCAGTTTTATGGAGACATTTCCTTGTTGTTCTCATGCAATTAAAAAAAAATCCACGGGGCATTCATTAACACTTCTAAAAGTGATAGGCTGTGTTTTTATGCCATTTTCATTTGCACTGCTTCTGATCTTGCCATAACTAATTAAAGGGGAATTTAAGGTAATATAAACAATGGGGTTTTTTTTTTTTTTGGCTATAATAAAGCTATTTTTCTTATCTGGTAAAGAAGAAAAGGATACAGGGTCTCTTGAACAAAGGATAAGGATATATTCTTCAGGGCTTGACTCTCAAGAAGCCTTATAGTCCATTATGTTTGAGCTCACGTCCTTTGTGAAACTTCCTTCCTGGGTAATTTCTACTATTTAGTATTCTGTCCTCTTACCTCAGCCCAGGGAGGGTGCCCTTAAGCAAATATCTTTGGAGGGAAGGTAGGATTTCAACTGAGACTTTAAATAGGAATATGATTATAGTATTAGGAGAAAAGCTAGTTGGTTATGCTTTATTTGTAGGAGACCCAGGTTCAGACCCTGGGTCGGGAAGATTCCCTAGAGAAGGGAATGACAACCCACTCCCGTATTCTTGTCTGGAGAATCCCATGGGAGCCTGGTGGGCTACAGTCCATGGGGTCACAAAGAGTTGGACACAACTGAGCGACTAACACTTTCACTTATTTAGAAAGAATTGTCAGCTGAAGGCCATATATAGGGAGAAGGTCTGGAGGTAGCTCAATAACCAGCTTTGTTGGATAATAATAGATACTTTAAAAAGGAAAATTGAGACAGATTTTTGAGAAACTTCAATTTGGAGCATGAATTTGGTACATATTGGACTTTATAAAGTACATATTGGTAAGCTGTTATTTTTTTTTGACTGCCAGGATGATGGCCATGTTAAATTTGGATGGGCATAGTTAAGAGATATCCTGGGACTACGAGGAATTCTCAACTAGTTAGGAAAAGGAGGAAAATATAATAGATGAAACTGAGTTTTGGCAAAGTGACCTGCATATATGATCTTGTCCACAGCAAGCTCACAAACTCAAGCAGTAAATGGGCAATTTTAGTAACAGGAGAGCTTCCCTTGTGGCTCAGACAGCAAAGAATTTGCCTGTAATGCAGGAGTCCTGGGTTTGATCCCAGGGTCAGGACAATCCCTTGGAGAAGGGGATGGCAACCCACTCGTGTTCTTACCTGGAAAATTCCATGGACAGAGGAGCCTGCGGGCTACAGTACATGGGGGTTGCAAACAGTTGAACACAACTGAGCAACTAACACTTTCACATAGTAACAGGAATCGTGCCTTTTACTGGGAAATAACAATAAAGAACACTAATCAGAAATTTTGGAAGTCAGGGAGGTGACATGCATGTCACAAAAGCCTTCTATGTGGAAGTTCCCTTGCCAGTGGGGGATAAGTTCAAAGTGTAGTAATCAGGTGAAGAAAGTTTATCATAATTGAGGCAGAGAATTAGGGACTCCTTGTTACTCACTGAAGTTCAAAACAGGATTTCAATTTTATAGTTACTTTGTGTGTGGTGGGATGGAATATGTGGAATATAGGAGCTGGGATTTTAGACTAATTAATCTGGCAGAAAATAGAGAGGAAAATAGAGCCAGACTCTCAGTCTGATGAATAAGGCCAACTGCATCTGTCTACATGATTTCCCCAGGCTTATACCTAGTTCACTGGACCTTAGTTTTGGTTAGTGATGAAGGTGATTGGCTTGAGGAAATCCAGCTGTTAGTGCTGGATCATCATATCCAATCCAACAGTGGTACTGATATTGTAAACTACTGTGGGGATGAACCTACAGTCATGAAATCAACTTTGGGGAAGAAGCAGAGAAAATGAATCAGGGCATAGCAATGCTTCATTTAATGTCTGTCTCCTCTGGAAAACTCTTTAATGGGCTTTATGACAATGTTCAGATGCAATGATCTGTTATTCAAGTCCCCATCCAATACAAATTAAATGCCTCTGTCCTATATCATCTCTTACCATTCCCTACATTGAGTTTCCTTTGCAAGCAACTTGATTTACACACTATCCTCATTTATGTCATGCTTCTCATTTCCACTTCTTTTTTACAGTTCTTTCTTCCTGGAACATCCTTTTCAAAGGTGTTCTCTACTACAAAATTGTGTAAGATCCCAAACAGTCTTTTTGTGTAGCTTTTGTTTATTTCAGCACAAAGTAACTTCTCTCTCAACATTGATCTTAGCCATAAAACATTTGCTTATCCTTCATTCCTGTGAGAATTCTTAATTCTTGATTCTTCTTAATCCATATTATTGCCAGTTTATTGAGAGTCTACTATATAGACTTTGTAACAAGTTCCAACCTTTGGAATTCCTAATCTCTGTCAAAATATATCACTGGGTATATTACTCTGCTCAGTTTATCATAGACTAGGGAGGCTTGAACAACAGAAATTCATTTCTCGGAGTTGGAGAGACTGGCAAGTCTAAGATCAGGGTGCCCTTGTCCTGGCTTGCAGATGGCTGTCCTTTTGCTGTGCTCACACATTGTAGAGACAGGAAACTGAGATGTCTCTTCCTCTTCCTTAGAAGGGCACTAATCCCATCATGCGAGCTTCACCCTAATGACCTCACCTAAACCTAATTACCTCCCAAAGACCACCAATCCCTCATATCATCACCTTGGGGATTCAATATATGGACTTGGGAGGGGACACAAATATTCAGCCCATAACATTCTACCACAGGCCTCCCACAATTTGTGTCCTTCTTGCATGCAAAAAGCATGCATCCCAGCATCCCTAGAACTCTCAACTTGTTCTAGCATCAACTCTACAGTCAGTTTCATCTAAGTATCATCTAAATCAAATATAAATGAAACTCAAGGTACAATTCATCCTGAGGCCAAATTCTTTTCTAGCTGTGAACCTGAAAAATCAGACAAGTTATTATTTTCCAAACTACAGTAGTAGGATATACTATAGGATAGACATTCCCATTCCAACTGGGAGAAATAGGAAAGAAGGGAGAGATGATAGGTCCCAAAGGTTCTAAAACCTATCAGAGAAATTCCATTAGCTATGATGGTGCAGGAATATTCCTTCTTCGTTCAATGCTTTAACCTTTAAGCCTACTAGGGTGCAAAAGTCACCTTCCCCGTTCATCTGGTTGACCCCACCCCTGGGGCTAGGCAGGGCCAAGGCTTTCTGCAGAGGCCCTAACCACACTGGGGCTTTATGTGGAGGCAGTGGGCCTCTCCTCTGAAACCACAATGGAGACACCTCTGTCCTTCCTTTTCCCAGGGCGTGTGCACTCAGCCTGTGGCGGGAGTGGGTAGGCCTGACGATCTCTGAATCATCTTTGGGGTCCTTCTTCCCTTCACTTTTCTTGAAAAATATTCACAGTGTAAAATTCAAGATGTTTTACAGCCTTCCTTCATCCTCTCCCACTTTGTTTGTCCCCTTTTACTTCAGTTGACAGTGCCTTTGCCGATTTAATCCTATCGATATCTCTGGCCTCTGCTGAAATGGCTGATAATTTCATGAGCCATACTCATGATCTCTTTATCAAATGATGGCTCAGACACACTGAGTGTTCTCTTCAGAACAAGTTTTTTCACTTTTGCAATATGTATAGGCTGTGAATTTTTTTTTTTCCTTTCACAGCTCCAAGTTCTGGTTCCTTTTTACTTAGCTATTATGCTTCAATTTATTTCTTCCTTTGCCATTTTACTGTAGGTAGTCAGGAATGATCAAGCTACTCCTTCAATACTTTGCTTAGAAATCTCTTTTGCTAAATATCCAGTTCCATTTCTTGCAAGTTCTATCTTCTATAGAGCACTAGAACATAAATACAATTTATACAAGTTCCTTGCCACTTTATAGCAAGGATTGCCTTTCCTTCAGTTTTCTTTAAGAAAAATCTTTTCTTTCTGAGCTTTCATCAGAATCACCCTTACTGTCCATATTTGTATCATGTACCTCAAAATTCCTCTAGCCTTTTCCCATTACTCAGTTCTAAAGTCACTTACACATTTTTAGGTAGCTGTTAAATCCTAGTGGCTCAGACAGTAAGCAATCTGCTTGCAGTGTAGGAGACCAGAGTTCGATCCCTAGGTTGGGAAAGTCCCCTGGAGAAGGGAATGGCAACCTACTCCGGTATTGTCTGGAGAATTCCATGGGCAGAGGAGTCTAGTGGACTGTAGTCCTTTGGGGTGGAGTTGGACACAACTTAGCAACTAACAAACTTTTCACTAGAGCAGCATTCTACTTTCTGGTGCCACTGGCACTTAACAATTCCAAATGTTTATGTACTAAATAACAGAACTTCCAAATACATGAAACAAAAACAGAACTGTAAGGAGAAGTAGATAAATTCGCAATGATAGTTAGAGATTTCAATATTCATTTTCAATAATTAATAGAATAAGAAGACAGAATATTAGGGAAATTATAGAGTTGAACAGTATCATCAACCAGCTTGATCTAATTGACATTTATAGTACCCTCCAACTAATAATAGCAGAATACACATTCTTCTTTAGTGCACAGGAAGTGTTTATCAAGATAGACTGTATGCTGAGTCAAAAATAGATTTAAATACAATTTAAAGTGTTAAAATCGTATTAAACATGTTATCTGACCACAGAGGAATTAAATAAGAAATCAGTAATAGAAAGAATTTTTGATAAATCATCAAAAATTAAACACACTGTTAAATAAACCATTGCTCACAGAAGAAATGAAAAGGGTAATTAACAAGTATTTTGGCTTGAATGAAACTAAAACATAGCAGTTAAAATTTATGGGATGCAGCTAAACAGTACATAGAAAAAATTTTGTAACACTGATTTCACATTTTAGGAAAGAAGAAGGATCACCAATGACCCAGGCTTTAACCTTAAGAAGTTAGAAAAGGAGAAGATGGAACCCAGAGTTAGCAGAGGAAAAAGAATAATGAAAATGCTAGAAAAATCCATGAATTATAAAACAAAATAACACAAAAATCAATGAAACTCAAAGCTGGTTTCTTGAGAATATCAATAATGCTGACAAAATTCAATATTTTGATCAGGAAAAAAAGAGGAGATTCATATTGCAAAAATCAGGAATAAGATAGATGACATCACTGCAGATTATACAAATATTTTAAAGAGATGAGAGAAGAATACATACATATGGCCAGCAGATACATGAAGAGATACTCAACATCCTTAGTCATCAGGGAAATGTGAATCAAAACCGCAATGACCTCACATCTGTAAGATGGCTATTATCAAAATGATAAGAAATGTGTGGGCAAGCATGTGGAGAAAATGGAACCCTTGTGTATTGCTAGGGCCAGGGGTGTAAATTGGTGCAGTGATTTTTGGAAAACAGTATGGAGATTCCCTCAAAAATTAAAAATAGAACAATCATATGGTCCAACAACTTCACTTCTGGGTATGTAGCCAAAGGAAATAAAAACTCTAACTTGAAAAGATATCTGCACCTCCATTTTCATTGCAGCATTATTTTAAACAGCTAAGACTTGGGAACAATCTAAGTCCATTGATGGATGAAGAAAGATGTGATATATATTCTTCACATATATACAATGAAGTATCATTCAGCTATAAAAAGGATGAAATCTTACCATTTTTGACAATATAGATAGA
This sequence comes from Nanger dama, assembly GCA_917880005.1. Lineage (NCBI taxonomy): Eukaryota > Metazoa > Chordata > Mammalia > Artiodactyla > Bovidae > Nanger > Nanger dama. The sequence continues at coordinate 102,367,822 of CAKJTW010000001.1, forward strand.
CCTAAGTGAAACAGTCAAATAGAGAAATACAAATATTGAATGATCTCACTTATATGTGGAATCTGGAAGGAAAAAAAAACTGAACTCAGAGAATACAGATTGGTGGTTACCAGAATTAGGGAGTGGGAGGTATTAGAGTGGTGATATGAGAGAAGATGGTCAAAAGGTACAAACTTCCAGTTATAAATAAGGCCTGGGGATGTAATATACAATATTGTGACTATGGTTTCCCTTGTGGCCCAGCTGGTAAAGAATCTGCCTGCAATGTGGGAGACCTGGGTTCGATCCCTGGGTTGGGAAGATCCCTTGGAGAAGGGAAAGGCTACCTACTCCAGTATTCTGGCCTGGAGAATTCCATGAACTATATATAGTCCATGGGGTCGCAAAGAGTCAGACACAACTGAGCGACTTTCATTCACTCGCTCACTAATGGTTAGCAATACTGTGAAAGCTAACATAGTAGATCATAAAAGTCATCATCAATAGAAAAAGTTCTTTATCACTAGCGCCACCTGGGAAGCCTGTACCTAAATGTGGTTGGCTAAATTATTGTGGTGATCATTTTGCTATATATATATCTCTCTCTCTCTCTCAAAAAATATCTATATATCTATCTATATATATATCAAATCATTGTGTTGTATACTTAAAACTAATTCAGTGGTATATGTCAGTTATACCTCAATAAAGAAAGATATTAGAGGAATATTATATACATTTTCATACTAGTAATTTAGATAAATGACACAGACCAAGTCCCTAAAAGCTATCAACCCTCATTCAAAAATTCAGCCCTATATATTAAAGTAATTGAATTTTTAGCTAGAAACCTCCCCTGCTCCAAAAACTCCCCCAAAACAGAAAAAAAAACATGCCCAGCTGGTTTCACTGCTTAATTCTAATGTAAAAGAAATAATACCAAATTTGTGTAAATTCTTTCAAAATTTAAAGAGGACATACTGCTTGCCAGATGATTCTATGAGGCAGGAATTCCCTGATATCAAAAGCAGACAAAGACATTACATGGAAAGAAAATCACAGACCAATATCTGTCTTTAATGTAGGTGCAGAAATTTTTAACAAAATTTTCAAAAATCAAATACAACAATGTGTAGAAGTGATACTACATCATGACCAAGATAAACCCAGGAATGCAGGGTTAGTTTTAACATTTGAAAATTTGTCAATTTAGTACACCATGATCAGCTCAATATATGAAGACAAAAGCATTTGACAAAATCTAGTATCAATTCCTAATTAAAATCTTGCAGAAAAGTAGAAGTAAAGAGACACTTACTTAACTTGATAAAGAGTTATAAGAAAAAACTACAGTTAAAATTATACTCCATGATGAAGAGTTGAGTATTTTCCTCACTAAGATCATGAACAAGAGAAGGTTTTCTGCTTTTACCACTTTTATTCAATATTATAGGTTCTAAACATGGAGGGAGGGAAAAACCCAAAGGCGTACAAATTGCAAAGGAAGAAGTAAAGCTGTCTTTATTGACTGATGGCAGGATTGTCTCTGTACAAAATGCAGTGAAATAATAAAAATAAGACTTATTTACACTAATTCAAAATGTATTAAGTGAATTTTGCAAGTTTGCAAGACACAAAATCAATATACCAACAAAAAAATCAGTTTTGAAAAGGCCTCTATCAGTAGTTTGTTAAATTGAATCGTATTAGGATTAACAAAAGAAGAAAGATAAAGACCTGTTGATAACTGCTCCATGAGTATGTATCACTTGTTCATGGATACCATGTTGTTAATAGCCTCAGAGGACAAAATCTGCTTTGTTTTCTCCCTTCAGACTATTAACTATGTCCTCTGAAACAGCAAGGGTTGGAATTACACTTAGGACTCTGCAACTCTTCAACTTTTTATTCTATTTAGTTTTGTTCTTTATTTGTCCTACCTAATTCTTGCATTCCACGCTATTGTATTGGCAAATATGTGACCCCGCAGAAATCAAGAATTGTTAGCTAATATAGAGATTCATGATTTTCTTCATTCTTCAGTCTTTTGTTTTGTCTAATTAGCTTACTTCACTCAAATGTTCTAAATAGCCATATTCAAGGAATTTCTATGTTAGATATTGAAACCTAAAATAAAATTCCAAGAAGTAAATAACAATTTTAGCTACATCACATAATTCCTACCTCTACACTGGTTCCCAGGGTTTGATTTGACACAGGTGGGGCTTAAAGAGTTGGCCCATTTCCAAGCCATCTCCTATATAAACATTGACGAAGAAATTGGTTGCAGTGTCGGTTATGGTCCACACAAGTGATTATGCTTAACTGACATCAAAAATATTCTTTTTCTGTATTTCCATCCAAATGGTTAAAAAATATGTGACAGATTATCCGTGCATTTGAGTGAGAATAACACTAAATGACTGCAGTTTTTAGGATAAGAGAGGAAGTTTTTTGGTTTATTTGATGGAAACATTTAATATTTTAAAATGTTGCAATGTGTTAGAAAATACTGAGTCAAAGGTTTGAATAATTTAGAAGTGTATGTTTTTAAAAAATAAAAATGAGAAAAGTAGCATATATATTAGATAAACTTAACTCTATGCCTATTTTAAAATAGCTTTCGTATTCTTTGACCCTGAGAATTTAAAAACTAATATAAGAATTCTTACAGAGTAAAATACTATATAGTAAAGCAGAGATGTCCCATTTATTCTAGCTTTCTGGTATTACCTCTTTTTTTTTTTTTGTATATATTCAATCTTAGTAGACTAACTTTTATCTTAAATATTGTGAGAGACATACTGTTTTGCCCAGTACTTCTACTGATTCTTGGTTTAAGGTGGGTCATTTTTAGTCTACTCTGAACTCCAGCCTCTGTAGATTTCTCAATTCCTATTTTTCATTTTCTCCAGCTTCTGTCATTTTCCTACTCTGCTTCCTTCTTAGGTATAAACTCAGCCATGCTTTTTTTCTCCCCATTTCCCCAAATTATACCACAAGAAGACTGTTGTGTGTCTTAGATTATATGGTTGATACAGGAGGATTGATGGTTGACACAGAAAGCAAAAAAAACAAGTTAAATTAGAACTAAACATCCTCTTCTCATGCTGGCTGGAATTCCTCATTGGCCATTTGTCTTCATTGTCATTTTTCTGAGTTCCTTTTCTCTCCCTCTACCAGATTTTTCTGCCCTCCCTAGTGATTCAAGTATGGTCACCATATCTGCATCATCCTTTGCCCATTAATGAAAAAGGTTCACAATTTTTTTCTGAACTAATAACATCAGAATTTTCCCGCTACATTAACTGATCAGTCCAAAGAAATTTAAAACAATCTTCTGGTAAGTAAACAATAGATAACTTAAATATTTAATTCATTTATTTTGTATATTAAGATACTAAGTAATTTTGTGGAGAATATCTCATGTCGGGGCTTCCCTGGTAGCTCAGCTGGTAAAGAATCCACCTGCTTGTAGGAGACCTGGTTCAATTCCTGGGTCGGGAAGATCCCCTGGAGAAGGGATAGGCTACCCACTCCAGTATTCTTGGGCTTCTGGTGGCTCAGATGGTGAAGAATCTGCCTGCAGTGCAAGAGACCTGGGTTGGATCCTGGGTTGGGAGGACCCCCTGGAGGAGAGCATGGCAACCACTCCAGTATTCTCGTCTGGAGAATCCCAGGGACAGAGGAGCCTCACGGGCTGCAGTGCTGGGGTCACAGCGTCGGACAGAACTGAGCAGCTAAGCGCAGCGCAGCATCTCTGTGGGTGCTGGCTTGGTGTCAGCTGATGCCACTGGGAAGCTTGGTTCTTGACAGCAGTGCCACTGTCATGAACTGGTGCCTGTGCTGGGTGGTGGGCCTCCCAGGTGGCGCTAGAGGTGAAAAACTGCCTGCCAGTGCAGGAGACATAAGAGATGTGGGTGGGGAAGACCCTCTGGAGGAGGGCACGGCAACCCACTCCAGTGTTCTTGCCTGGAGAATCCAATGGAGAGAGGAGCCTGGCAGGCTGCAGTCCATAGGGTCGCATAGAGTTGGACTGGAGCAACTTAGCATGTATGTATGTGCCCAATGGATATTAAACACTTTGAATATCACCCCTAACTATGTCTATTTTCCTATGTGAAATAAAGGAGACCATTAATGTAGTTTTATTTTTAGAGTTTTATAGTTTTTATGAATCTCTTTTTTGGTTGACCCATTTCAGATTGCTTTCCTTTCATGCTTTTAATCAAAGATAGATAATATCTTAATGATATACTCGTAAAGAAAAGTATCTAGTGAAGCATATTATCTTCTGTTTGCTTTTTCCTAATCTCCTTACCTCAAAATCTAGATGCAGTTATATGTGATTTTCCCAGTGGTACATAGATCAGAATTTAGCTTTTAAACACATTTTTACCTGTAAGTTCTAGAAAACATTTCACTATTTCTGTGTTTTCTGCTTTATGGGATTTTTGGTAAGTAAAAAAAAACCTCTAAGTTGATCTGTGTTGTTACTGCTATTATGAAAGCTGAAAGGCTAAAACTTCAGTGTATGTGATATATTCAGGCAGAATATTTATTTAGATTCATCTTGTAGCTGATTTTCTCTGGTTTAAGTATAAACTTCCAAAAATGAACACAGCGGTGCCTTAATCATATGTATCATACTAGTCTGACTCCTAGGATGTTTACTTCAGGAGTATGTACTTGACCCAGTGTTTATAGCTTCAGAAAATTTGAACCTAATTTCCAGAAATCAGCCTATAAACTTGATTTGAAATAAGACAATATTTGCTCAAAACAAAGCCATCTCTTTTAGATTTACTTATAATGGCTGAGAAGCAAGGACTTTTTTGAAGGTTGGGAATGTGAGAATAGGATGATTTCAGTTCTGTGTAGACTTCATAGCCCCTCAGATGGAGGAGCAAATAAAATGATGGCTTTGCTGCAGCGGGTAAAAGTGCCAGTGCTGGCACCCCCACCTCAGTGAAAGAAGCAGTAGGAGACTGCTGTTTACTTTTTTAAGCTCTAACTTAACCCTTTTAAGGTGAAGATAACAGTTTTTCAAATTCCACATTTACATGCTCAGATGAACAGTGAAGAAATTCCAAGATGCCTATAAGAACCTGGAGCTATAGACCAAATTTCTTTACAAATCTTGGCACTTAAGATATACCACAATTCTAAGAGTCTAACATTTACATTTTTTTCCCTCATGCTTTAACATCTCTGGAAACAGGTTGTGTCTTGTGGATTTGTCCTTGCTTGTCTGTGTGCATGAAAACATGCAGAATGAGTGTCAGCAACTTGCAATATAATTTTAGAGACAGTACAGCATCACCAGCACATTTGATGGCGCAGAGGACAGTCCTGCAGAAAAACATGCTCACCCATTGCCCCGGGGCTTTAAAGCACATGTATTCTGAAAGACTGGACTTCGAGTGGGGCTGAGCTTTCATTTCAGTGCAGTCACTCAGTCATGTCTGACGCTATATGATCCAATGGACTGCAGCACGCCAGGCCTCCCTGTCCATCACCAACTGCTGGAGTTCATTCAAGTTCATGTCCATTGAGTCCGTGATGCTATCCAAGCATCTCATCCTCTGTCGTCCCCTTCTCCTCCTTCCTTCAATCTTCCCCAGCATCAGGGTTTTTTCAAATGATGTCAATTCTACACATCAGGTGGCTAAGTATTGGAGTTTCAGCTTCCACATCAGTCCTTCCAATGAATATTCAGGACTGATTTCCTTTGGGATGGACAGATTGTATCTCCTTGCAGTCCAAGGGACTCTCAAGAGTCCTCTCCAAGACCACAGTTCAAAAGCATCAGTTCTTCGGTGCACAGCTTTCTTTATAGTCCAACTCTCACATCCATACATGACCACTGGAAAAACCATAGCTTTGATAGGCAGACCTTTGTCGGCAAAGTGATGTCTCTGCTTTTTAATATGCTGTCTACGGTGGTCATATCTTTTCTTCCAAGGAGCAAACATCCTTTAATTTCATGGCTGCAGCCACCATCGACAGTGATTTTGGAGCCCAGGAAAATAAACTCTGCCGCTGTTTCCCCATCTATTTGCCATTTAGTGATGGGACCAGATGCCATGATCTTTGTTTTCTGAAACTTGAGCTTTAAGCCAACTCTTTCACTCTCCTCTTCACTTTCATCAAGAGGCTCTTTAGTTTTTCTTTGCTTTCTGCCATAAAGGTGGTGTCATCTGCATATCTGAGGTTATTGATATTTCTCCCAGCAATCTTGATTCCAGCTTGTGCTTCTTCCAGCCCAGCGTTTCTCATGATGTACTCCACATAGAAGTTAAATAAGCAGGGTGACAATATACAGCCTTGACATACTGTTCCATGTCCAGTTCTAGCTGTTGCTTCCTGGCCTGCATACAGATTTCTCAAGAAGCAGGTCAGGTGGTCTGGTATTCCCATCTCTTTCAGAATTTTCCACAGTTTATTATGATCCACAGAGTCAAAGGCCTTGGCATAGTCAATAAAGCAGAAGTAGATGTTTTTCTGGAACTCTCTTGCTTTTTCCATGATCCAGCAGATGTTGGCAAGTTGATCTCTGGTTCCTCTGTCTTTTCTAAAACCAGCTTGAACATCAGGAAGTTCATGGTTCACATATGGCTGAAGCCTGGCTTGGAGAATTTTGAGCATTACTTTACTAGCATGTGAGATGAGTGCAATTGTGCGATAGTTTAAGCATTCTTTGGCATTGCCTTTCTTTGGAATTGGAATGAAAACTGACCTTTTCCAGTCCTGTGGCCACTGCTGAGTTTTCCAAATTTGCTGGCATATTGAGTGCAGCACTTTCACAGCATCATCTTTCAGGATTTGAAATAGCTCCACTGGAATTCCATCACCTCCACTAGCTTTGTTCGTAGTGATGCTTTCTAAGGGCCACTTGACTTCACATTCCAGGATATCTGGCTCTAGATTAGTGATCACACCATCATGATTATCTGGGTCGTGAAGATCCTTTTTTACAGTTCTTCTGTGTATTCTTGCCACCTCTTCTTAATATCTTCTGCTTCTGTTAGGTCCAGACCATTTCTGTCCTTTATCGAGCCCATCTTTGCATGAAATGTTCCCTTGGTATCTCTGATTTTCTTGAAGAGATCTCTAGTCTTTCCCACTCTGTTGTTTTCCTCTATTTCTTTGCATTGATCACTGAGGAAGGCTTTCTTATCTCTTCTTGTTATTCTCTGGAACTCTGCATTCAGATGCTTATATCTTTCCTTTTCTCCTTTGCTTTTTGCCTCTCTTCTTTTCACAGCTATTTGTAAGGCCTCCCCAGACAGCCATTTTGCTTTTTTGCATTTCTTTTCCATGGGGATGGTCTTGATCCCTGTCTCCTCTACAATGTCACAAACCTCATTCCATAGTTCATCAGGCACTCTATCTATCAGATCTAGGCCCTTAAATCTGTTTCTCACTTCCACTGTATAATCATAAGGGATTTGATTTAGGTTATACCTGAATGGTCTAGTGGTTTTCCCTACTTTCTTCAGTTTGAGTCTGAATTTGGTAATAAGGAGTTCATGATCTGAACCACAGTCAGCTCCTGGTCTTGTTTTTGTTGACTGTATAGAGCTTCTCCATCTTTAGCTGCAAAGAATATAATCAATCTGATTTCTGTGTTGACCCTCTATTGATGTCCATGTCTTCTCTTGTGTTGTTGGAAGAGGGTGTTTTCTATGACCAGTGCATTTTCTTGGCAAAACTCTATTAGTCTTGCCCTGCTTCATTCTGCATTCCATGGCTAAATTTGCCTGTTACTCCAGGTATTTCTTGACTTCCTACTTTTGCATACCAGTCCCCTATAATGAAAAGGACATCTTTTTGGGGTGTTAGTTCTAAAAGGTCTTGTAGGTCTTCATAATACCATTCAACTTCAGCTTCTTCAGTGTTACTGGTTTGGGCATAGACTTGGATAATTGTGATAGTGAATGGTTTGCCTTGGAAATGAACAGATATCATTCTGTCGTTTTTGAGATTGCATCCAAGTACTGCATTTCGGACTGTTTTGTTGACCATGATGGCTACTCCATTTCTTCTGAGGGATTCTTCCCTGCAGTAGTAGATATAATGGTCATCTGAGTTAAATTCACCCATTCCAGTCCATTTTAGTTCGCTGATTCCTAGAATGTCAATGTTCACCGTTGCCATCTCTTGTTTGACGACTTCCAATTTGCCTTGATTCATGGACCTGACATTCCAGGTTCCTATGCAATATTGCTCTTTGCAGCATCGGATCTTGCTTCTATCACCAGTCACATGCACAACTGGGTATTGTTTTTGCTTTGGCTCCATCCCTTAATTCTTTCTGGAGTTACTTCTCCACTGATCTCCAGTAGCATATTGGGCACCTAATGACCTGGGGAGTTCCTCTTTCAGTATCCTATCATTTTGTCTTTTCATACTGTTCATGGGGTTCTCAAGGCAAGAATACTGAAGTGGTTTGCCATTCCCTTTTCCAGTGGACCACGTTCTGTCAGACCTCTCCACCATGACCCCCTCTCTTGGGTTGCCCCAGGGGCATGGCTTGGTTTCATTGAGTTAGACAAGGCTGTGGTCCTAGTGTGATTAGATTGACTAGTTTTCTGTGAGTATGGTTTCAGTGTGTCTGCCCTTTGATGCCCTCTTGCAGCACCTACCATCTTACTTGGGTTTCTCTTACCTTGGGCGTGGGGTATCTCTTCACGGCTGCTCCAGCAAAGCACAGCCACTGCTCCTTACCTTGGACGAGGGGTATCTCCTTACCACCACCCTTTCTGACCTTCAATATGGGATAGCTCCTCTAGGCCCTCCTGCACCCGCGCAGCCACCACTCCTCGGGTTGCTCCTCCCGGCCACCGCCCCTGGCCTCAGACACGGGATTACACCTTAATAAATATTAAAAAGCCTTATCAGTAAGTATGCAGTAAAAGTTCTGAGTTACCAAAAACATTGTATTGTTACTTATATAGCGGTATTTGTTTTCCAGTCTCTGTGGTACATAAAGTAAGAGCATCCTTACAATCAACTTGGTATTATGTTTCTGAGATGGATGTTAATTGTGGGATTGTAGAATTTTTGGATTACTAAATTTTATTTGTGAATTGCTGATTTTTAAGAAGTTTTTGTTGTTGCTGTGTTTTAAAGGGGGTGTTATGAAGCATATCATATCAAAAGAGTCATTAAAGCATTTCTCAAAGAGAATTAAAAATAAAATTTTTAAAGGATTTAATATAGCTTTTCATTCTCATAAGTGACATTCTTTTTTGAGAACTACTTCCAAATATGTTCTTAAAGGCAAAGTTCAAAATCTAATTCTGTTCCCTAAGTAAACTATTTTGGCTTGTTTATTGTGGACAATCATCTTTGAGGTTTTTGAAGTTTGGTTTGGAAGAGGATTTAGCACTCTGCATGTTTATATTTGAGGCTGCAGTATCAACTGACTATGTTTCCTAAAAGGAAATAGACATCATAAATAGCTTGCAACACTCAGAATTTTGAGAATGTTTGCCATTGTTGTACTTGATGATGATGATGATTTCTTTTTAATCTCTGTGATCCATTTCCCTGAAGAGGAAATCACAATTACCTTTCAGTCACTTCACTGTCTATGTATGTGCATGAATGCTACGTTGCCCAGTCGTATCTGACTCTTTATGATGACATGGACTGTAGCCCACCAGGCGCCTCTGTCCATGGGATTTTTCAGGCAAGAATACTGGGATGGGGTGCCATTTCCTTCTCCAGGGGATCTTCCTGACCCAGGGGCCATCCTGTGTCTCCTACATGTTCTGCATTGGCAGGTGGTTTCTTTGTCACTAGCACACTTGGGAAACCCATCTATATGTAATCTATGATTTAATATCACTAAACCAATGAGGAGACACCTGATCTTCCTAGCATTGTCCAAGAAGGATCATTTTATGTCAGTGAACTTCTCAAATAATGGAAGCATAGACAAATCAATGCAAAACCTAAAATTTTCATTTACTATTTCTGATAGAACTATTTCTACAAAATGCCTTTGTATTATTTCAAAGAGTACTGGAAATTGAAGCCTTAAACATATGTCTTATATGGCAATCTTGGTCTTTCCTGGTGGCTCAGACGGTAAAGGATCTTCCTGCAATGCAGGAGACCTGGGGTTCGACCCCTGGATTGGGAAGATCGCCTGGAGAAGGGAATGGCAACCCACTCCAGTGTTCTTGCCTGAAGAATTCTATGGACATAAGAGCCTGGCAGCTATGGTTCATGGGTCACAAAGAGTTGGAGATGACTGAGAGACTAGCACACACACACATGGCAATCACAGGAGGGAAACTGCCTTATTTGTTGATGGGTCTCTAGCACACAGTGAACAATGAGGTAAGAGGAATGGGTGGATTCTTTACCAGCTGAGCCACAAGAGAAGCTTGAGAGTGGACTATACTCAACACTAAATGAGTGTTCACTCTTTGTAGACTTGTTATTCTGAATATCAGTTATAGCAGATGATGTGTTTTGGCCCCTTGTGCTGTGTGCCCAGTGCAGGGGCCTTGGTCTCCAAGGGTCTGTTACAACCCCAGAAATGGGACTCTCAGATGTGTATTTTGATTTCTCCAGACAAGTGGTTTCATTATCTCATGCACTATTTTGTGTGTGTATCAGATATTTAGTGCAATATAAATCAACATGGCAACAGTAACAGCAGACTTCTGCTGCTAGATGAGCTGGGATTCTAAGCTCTTGGTTCTCCAGTCTCCCCCAGCATCATACTGAAAGCTAGAACCTTCTTTATTTTTTCCATCTTTCCCTGAGAGTCACTGCACTATTTTTGACAGAATTTCAATATTCTGATCAATAATTGAATTAAGCATCACCTTGCTAGATACCTTGGGTTGGGAAGATTCTTTACTTACCCTAATATTCTTGGGGCTTCCCTGGTGGCTCAGATGGTAAAATAATCTGCCTGCCGTGCAGGACAGCAGGGTTTGATCCGTGCAGGAGACTGGGGTCAGGAAGATCCCTTGGAGGAGGGCAGGAGGAGGGCATGGTAACACGCTGCAGTATTCTTGTCTGGAGAATTCCATGGACAGAGGAGCCTGGAGAGCTCTAGTCCATGAGGCTGCAAAAGGTCAGACACAACTGAGCAATTAACACTTTCACATTCAGCCTAGAAAATTTTAGTTTGCCATATGCTTGATTTTTAGGCCTCCAGTTTCTTCAATATCCATTTTATTAGATACAGAATTGACAGTGTTTCCCTGTTTAAAAATCTCCAGTGGTTCCCTATTTTTTTAATTTTTTTTGCCCAACTATTAAAATACAGTTGCCAACAGAAGCTTGGTTCTGTAATGTCACAGATGGATGAAAGGCTGTCAAATTACTTTGACTTTAAGAATCACATTCCCTTTCCCACCAATCATTTGTGTGACAGTCTACTTTAAACTCTCCTTGAGCATCAGGATTGAATGCATCAACATATCCATCTTGATGTGTCCCCAGTCAATTCTTGGGAAATCTCTACACACTCTTCTGAAAACACTCATTGACTATTTTAAACTTATCTACAGATACTCCAAGGACATACTTGTATATTTTGTTAGCAGCTTGAGATGCCAGTGAGTCCTTTTAAAGTACTTGATCCTGCTTTAATTTCCAATTTCGTTGAGCTATAATTGACATATAACATGGTGTAAGTTTAAGGCGTGCATGTGTTGATTTAATATGTTTATATATTGCAAAATGATTGCCACCATGACTTTGGCTGGCACCTCCATCCTGTCACAGAGTCACTTTTTTTTTTTTTTTTTTTTGTGGTGAGAACATTTAAGGTCTAGGCTCTTAGAAACTTTCCGGTGTATCATACAGAATTAGTTACAATCACTGTGCTGTACCTTAACACCTCCATGTTAATCTTACAGCTGGCATTTTGTATGCTTTGACCAGTGTCTCCCCATCTCCCCACCAGCCCTCTCACCCAGCCGCTGGTAGCACCCTTATCTTTATTATTGTGTATTCATTTCTAAATGCATATGTTTGTCACTACCTTAGCTGAGATACCACGATGTGCTGATGTGCCAGGTGCTATAGACATGGTGGTATACAGAAGTGGATATGGTTTTTATCCTTACCTAGCTTATAAACTAGCTTTCTTTACCATTTGGAGCTGAAATCTATATACTTCCATTGTATATTCTGTTTTAGAACTTGAAGATCATTTTTGTTGCTGGAGGAAAATGAAATTCTATTGAATGTTAGCAAATTGCTCTCTTTTCCTGCCTTTTCTTTCCTCATTGCCTAAAATATGATGGAAAAGTACTTTATATTGTCCTAAGTATTTTTCACAATTCTCAGTTTATTTTGAACATAGCACTTTTGACACTGATGTAAAACATATTGTATGTATAGCTATGGTTTTTTTTTTTTACTTTACAATATATTATATGTATTTTTCCATTTAATTAAGTATATTCTGAAAACATTTAATGTCTGTTTAACAGTCAGTCTTATTTAACCATCCCCTATTTTGGGCTATTTGGTTCATGTCCAATATATTTTTCTTTTTTGGCTTGTTTTACAATTTTGAGTAATGCTTCTGTGAACATTCTGGTACATAATTCTTTGCCTGCATTTCTGATTATTTCCTTATGCTGTTTTCCAGCCTCTAAATACTGTCCATGTCTTGTGCCCAGGGACTGTGTAGATGGACTGTGTTTTCAATCTATGTCCATTGAGTATACTTTTCACTTAATGATTTTGGGGCCTTTTTTGATGACCAGATGGAGTGCTGCCCATCTGCACCTGAAGATCTTCCACAGTCTATTCCAACATACCCTCTTAGAGCAAGCTAGGACATTGTAAAGACAGGAGAAGGAAGGTAAAGGCCTGTATACCTTGCTGGATGATGATGGTGGGGCACATAAACTCTAGTCCTCTGTCTTGGGGCTATTACTATACCCATGTGCATGTCTGTGTGTGTGATGGGAGGAGAGATGGAGTGGGCTTCTTGCTACAGACTAAATGGTAACATTTCCCCCTCACCCCTACCCAGCATCCTAATTCATATGCTACAGTCCTAACCACTCCCTCCCCAGTGTGATGGTATTTGGAGGTAAGGCCTTTGGGAAGTTTCTTAAGTTGAGAGAAGTCATGAGGGTGGGGCCTTCATGATGCGATTAGCACCTTTATAAGAATTGGCACCAGAGAGTCTGCTTTCCCCTCTCTCTACCATGAGACAGTGAGAAAGAGACCATCTGCAAGCCAGGAAGGGAGCTCTTACCCAGAACTCATTTGGCCCACATCTCAATCTTGGACTCCCAGCTTCCAAAGCTGTGAGAAAATAGGTTTCTTTTCTTTGTTACCCAGTTTGTGGAATTTTGTTATGGCAAATGTGCTGTTGAAGACAACTAATTTATGATTCCCTGTGAGCTGGAAAAATGGAAATACACAGATGTTTTAGACTGACACTGAGTATTAGTTTTAGAAAACCTGAAACTGCAAACTCAAGTGGTTAGCCAACTATAGTAAAATATTTTGTCTCATTTTTATTACTATTTCTTTAGTTTTGCTTCTTTTTCTTACTTTTTCTCTTTATGCAGTATATTACAGATGAGCTGCATATTACAGCTCAGACTCATGTCCATTAGGCATGTATATTATACATGCAATTTCAACTTCAATGGTTCATTATGGATTGTAACCAGTAGTTCAGATCAGGAGAGAACTGACTGATAATCATTTCAAAGAGGGTCCTTTTTAAAGGCATATATCCACTCATCTATAAAAGAAAGTGCTACTTTCAATCTTCACTAACTAAAAAAAAAAAAAGAATACAGAAATATCCCTTTTAGTTCCTCTTTTTGGTTGACTCTTTTAAGTTATGATATTATAACTTTTCATTTTATGAACTTTCTGAAATGTAATGTTTCAGCTTTGTTTACTTTGTGATAGACGAGTTGTTACTGTTCAGTTGCTAAGTTGTATCTGATTCTTTGTGACCCAGTGAATTATAGCACACCAGTCTTTTATGTCCTTCACAGTCTCCTGGAGCTTGCTCAAACTGTGTCCATTAGGTCAGTGACACCATCCAGCCATCTCATCCTCTTCTTCTTCTGCCCTCTATCTTTCCTAGCATCAGGGTATTTTCCAATGAGTCACCTCTTCGCATCAGGTGGCCAAAGTATGGAAACTTCAGCTTCAGCATCAGTCCTTCAAATGAATATTCAGGGTTGATTTCCTTTAGGATTGACTGGTTTGATTTCTTTGCTGTCCAAGGGACTCTCAAGAGTTTTCTCCAGTACCACAGTTTGAAAGCATCAATTCTTTGGTGCTCAGCCTTCTTTATGGTCCAACTCTCACACACATACCTGACTACTGGAAAAACCATAGCCTTGACTCCATGCACCTTTGTAAGCAAAGTGATATCTCTCCTTTTAATATGCTGTCTAGATTTGTCATAGATTTTCTTTCAAGGAGCAAGCATCTTTTAATTTCGTGGCTGTGACCACCATCTAGAGTGATTTTGGAGACCTAGAAAATAAAATATGTCACTGTTTCCACTGTTTCCCCATCTATTTCCATGAAGTGATGGGACTGGATGCCATGTTACTTACGTGTTATCAGTGGGTTGTAAAGAGGAATTATTTATATTGAACCACTTTTCTTTCTTTATGTTGATTGTTTTGCCTTGTTAGACATGCTGTTGTAAATACATTTCTGGATTTAATCATACCAGGAAGTATTTGTCTTTTGTGATCACTGTGTTATGTGGGATGTGTGAGCTGAATAATCTATTGGGTTGCACATTTTCCTTTGAAATGTTTGAGGGACCCTTACGTGCTGTTGAAAGTGAAGGATAGAGCTGCTCTCAGGAAAACAAAGGTTTTGTTACATTTTCTCTCAAGTAATAAGGATATCTAGAAAAAATGAAAAGAAAGCAGTAAAAATCACACACACAGTGCCATGTGCCACCAGCAGGAAATATTGGCCAAACAGAACGGTCCCTGGTGGGGCCCTGCTAACCTCTCTCACGGACTAGTGGGCCTTTCAGAGGGGAAACCAAATGCCCTGACTCACACCAAATATATGTTCCCCTCCTCACTATGAATCCAGACTCCATTTTCAAATAGAGCAGGCTGTATAGGTAGGAAATGAAACCTTGACTGGCATCAAATGATGTCTCAGATGATCAACAAAGCTACCTCATAGCCATTATTATCCTCACTTTACATTTAAAAATTAAAAGCAACAATGGCCAAATATCACTGATGGTTATGGTGACTATGTGAGATATATGTCTAGAGAGAAAGAGAGAGAGAGATGTACAGGGATGGAGTCCAGGATTGCACCAAAGCAGATGCTGCCAAATTCTCGGGTATTGTTATTGGCTAGGAAAGCCTGGTAGACCTAAAGTATCATGCTGCTATGATAGTGTGCGCATCTGGGTTCCTCTGGAATGGCAAACTGACGGAATTGTCAGAGATGGAGCTGAAGGGGCATTTTGGTTGTTATGGTTTGCAGAATATGAAGGCAGTTAGGCTTCTAAGATGCCAAATTGAACATTTTGGATATTTCTTAAATACTTGAGAAAATAAAGAGTATGTTTAGGATTCTGCTTAATGGACTCAATTAACTCAGCCTTGTAAATGACCCCCTTTTTAAAAAATTAGTCTCCTCACTCCTATACTTGGATTAAGATTAATTTTTTTCTCTTTCAATTCTACTATAGAAATAGGATACTTTGGAGACTCAAAAAGCAGTCTAATGGGTAGTATGTGTACTTGTATTTGTACTAACTGGCTTCAGTAGGAAGCACACTGAAATAAGTGTGGATAAGATGGAAATTCTAATCTCATTTAACTGGCAACTCACTGATGATGAAGCTGAAACTCCAGGACTTTGACCACTTGATGCAAAGAGCTGACTCACTGGAAAAGACCGTGATGCTGGGAAAGATTGAGGGCAGGAGGAGAAGGGAGTGGGAGAGGATGAGATGTTTGGATGGCATCACTGACTCAATTGGACATGAGTTTGAGCAGACTCCATCAGTGTTAGTTGCTCAGTCATGTTCAACTCTTTGCGACTCCATTGACTGTAGCCCACCAGGCTACTCTGTCCATGAGATTCTCCAGGCAAGAATACTGGAGTGGATTGCCATTCCCTTCTCCAGGGGATCTTCCTGGCCCAGGGATCAAGCCTGGGTCTCCTGCATTGCAGATGGATTCTTTATCCTCTGAGCCACCAGGGGGCACTGCTGCTGCTAAGTCGCTTCAGTCGTGTCCAATTCTGTGGGATCCCATAGACGGCAGCCCACCAAGCTCCGCCGTCCCTGGGATTCTCCAGGCAAGAACACTGGAGTGGGCTGCCATTTCCTTCTCCAGTGCATGAAAGTGAAAAGTGAAAGTGAAGTCTCTCAGTATGTCCAACTCTTAGCAACCCCATGGACTGCAGCCTACTCGGCTCCTCTGTCCATGTGATTTTCCAGGCAAGAGTACTGGAGTGGGGTGCCATTGCCTTCTCCGCCAGGGGAGTGCAGGAGATAGTAAAGGACAGGGGAGCCTGCCGTAATGCAGTCCATGGGATTGCAGAGTGGACATGACTTAGCAACTGAACAACAACAACATGAAGTCCAGCTTCTCAGTGTAAAAAAGCAACATGTGATTGTCATCAGAAAACACAACTTATTCTCCTGTTCACTTGATTCTTCTTCATAAAAGTCTTACTTCCTAAGAAAATGCAATAGAAGGTATATTTTCCCCTGCTCAGTGGCTACTACAGCAGAGTTTGTGGTATATACACATTTGTGTAGTTAACTGAGTGGAGTTCTCAGATTAGACCATAAGTTTGTATATTCTTGGTAAAGTCTCAAGTTACAGAACCCCATCAGTTATTTTTATGAATGGACTTGTCCTGCTTTAAGTTCTGAACTTCATCAGTTGTTTCTAGGAGAGTGATGTTCTTTTCAGTATCCTTTGTAAACCTGGTTGTTCTCTTTTTATGTGTAAATTCTGCAGTGGTTCAGTTAGGAGAGCTCTTGGTCTCTCACCTGAGTTTCTAATTCTGGCCTGTTACCTTTGAAGGTTGTGAATCTCTGTCAGGATTCATATGTGGCAGAGCCATGGTGAGGGGAGAGATATTTAAAGTTCCCTTTGGTGGGAGTCACTTTGCATTTGAAGTCTAACCTGAAATGTCTTCACTGGTTCCCAGCACCGTGACACTTTCTGTGTTAACAGCGGTAAACTTCCAGAAAGCAGCAATGCTGGGCAATGTTACCTCAGTGCTTGGTGACCACACCATGCATGCTGCCAGTGCCACTAGGTGCTTTGTGAGAAAGACACTGGAATTTTCACATCGTTTAAGGTGCGCTTACCTAGGTAGAGGACAACTGGAAAAGTGACTGATGCAATTTTAGAAATAGACTCTGTGGCCATTTATTTACAGTAGAAGGACTGGGTGAGGAAGTTCACATTTCAAGATTCAGGAGATAGTTTGATGAACAGCATGAAGTACTTTCATATAGAAGCAACATTATAGATTTTTTGGCATCAGGGTCAAGCTAAATATGTTACCAGAAAGAGTATCTAGGTACCAGACAAGATCAAATCCTAATGAGGTAAGTGAAATTTGTATCAAAGAACAGAGTGGGTACTGTGAGAGGCAGGCTATGTAGTCAAGGATGGCTCTGAGAATCTAGTCAAAGTGTGTGCTGCTTTCCCAGTTGGGAAGTGATGCGTGGTCTCCATGGTGAGGGAAGCAGGACACTGATGTACAGTGGTTCCCCCTCATCCACAGGGAGCTCTGAAGATCCACAGTAGATTCTGAAACCTCAGGTAGTATTGACACGTATTATTATATTTATGTATGTATTTATAATAATAATAATTATTTCAATATTATAATTATGTTAATATATGTATTATAATTATGTTTATTATAATCATGTATTATTATATTAGTTATGTATATATATGTTTATAATATATACAAGATATACTAATATATATTTATTATTATATTTATATAGACATATATCATTTTTTCCTCTGTATCATACCTATTATACAGTTTAATACAGTTTAACCATGAACTTCCAGATGTTCAAGCTGGTTTTAGAAAAGGCAGAGGAACCAGAGATCAAATTGCCAACATCTGCTGGATCATGGAAAAAGCAAGAGAGTTCCAGAAAAACATCTATTTCTGCTTTATTGACAATGCCAAAGCCTTTGACTATGTGGATCACTATAAACTGTGGAAAATTCTGAAAGAGATGGGAATACCAGACCACCTGACCTGCCTCTTGAGAAACCTATATGCAGGTCAGGAAGCAACAGTTAGAACTAGATATGGAACAACAGACTGGTTCCAAATAGGAAAAGGAGTACATCAAGGCTGTATATTGTCACCCTGCTTATTTAACTTATATGCAGAGTACATCATGAGAAATGCTGGGCTGGAGGAAGCACAAGCTGGAATCAAGATTGCTGGGAAGAATATCAATAACCTCAGATATGCAGATGACACCACCCTTATGGCAGAAAGTGAAGAAGAACTAAAGAGCCTCTTGATGAAAGTGAAAGTGGAGAGTGAAAAAGTTGGCTTAAAGTTCAACATTCAGAAAACTACGATCATGGCATCTAGTCCCATCACTTCATGGCAAATAGATGGGGAAACAGTGGAAACAGTGGGTGACTTTATTTTTGGGCTCCAAAATTACTGCAGATGATAATTGCAGACATGAAATTAAAAGATGCTTGCTCCTTGGAAGGAAAGTTATGACCAACCTTAAAAAGCAGAGACATTACTTTGTCAACAAAGGTCCATCTTGTCAAGGCTATGGTTTTTCCAGTGGTCATGTATGGATGTGAGAGTTGGACTGTGAAGAAAGTTGAGTACCAAAGAATTGATGCTTTTGAACTGTGGTGCTGGAGAAGACTCTTGAGAGTCCCTTGGATTGCAAGGAGAACCAACCAGTCCATTCTAAAGAAGATCAGTCCTGGGTGTTCATTGGAGGGACTGATGTTGAAGCTGAAACTCCAATCCTTCAGCCACCTCATGCGAAGAGCTGACTCATTGGAAAAGACCCTGATGCTGGGAGGGATTGGGGACAGATGGAGAAGGGGACGACAGAGGATGAGATGTTTGGATGGCATCACTGACACAATGGACGTGGGTTTGGGTGGACTCCGGGAACTGGTGATGGACAGGGAGGCCTGGTGTGCTGCAGTTCATGGCGTCGCAAAGAGTTGGACACGACTGAGTGACTGAACTGAACTGAACTGATACAGTTTAATTTATAAATTAGGCAATGTAAGAAGAGATTAACAGCTACCTAAAATACCACATGGGCTTCCCAGGTGGGGCAGTGGTGAAGAATCTGTCTGCCAGTGCAGGAAATGCAAGAGATATGGATTTGATCTCTGAGTCAAGATGATCCCCTGGAGGAGGAAATGGCAATCTGCTCCAATATTCTTGCCTGGAAAATTCCACAGACAGAGGAGCCTGGAGGGTGCAGCCCATGGGGTTGCAGGGTCGGACATGACTGGGTACACATATACACAATAATACAATAGAAAAATTAAGACTGTATGCTATAATGAAAGTTATGTGACAGTCCTTTCTCTCCTCAATGCGCTTCTTGTACTCTGTTGCAAATGTGGTGATTTCTTCATCTGCAGATGTAGCTGCTCTAGTAATTTTTGTGTTTTCAGTCTAAACCTATTCCTGAATCTGTGTGACTTGCAGTGAATGGCTTGGTGTCACTCAGTTCAGGGGTTCCTCGCTGAGGTTCTGTGCTTTCTGGAACACCACGTTGCTGTCAGTTGGGCTATGTTCTTGTCTATGTCCTGCACCCACAGCCTTAAGGTCTTTTCTGTCCTCTTTAAGCATTCGCCATGCATCGTGGCTGTAGCTTCTGCAGTTTGAGGTGAGACATCAAAACTAGCGCAGATTTCTTTCTCCTTCTTTACAGTTTCATGCACAGGGGAAGATTCACGCCTACTATAGCTCTTAGTAACTTCAGCCTACTACTAACATTATTTTCTTTCCTGATTATGTTGAAAACTTTGACATTTCATTTTAAGGAAGCTTTTTGGTCTATCTGAATGGCCAGCCTCATTACTTTTGTGTTTTGATGCCATTATTGAGTAAAATAAAGGCTACTTGAACACAAGCACTGTGATATCACAACTGTTGATTAATCAAGCTGATATCGGAGAAGTTAATGAGTGACTAATGTGTGGGATATACTGGACAAAGGAATGATTTGCATCCAGGGCAGAACAGAGTGGGATGGTTGATCATGCAGTTCAGAATGGTGCCAAAAATGAATTGTTTGTTTTTGGAATTTTACGGTTAATATTTTCAGGCATGTATGTGTGTGTGTGTGTGTGTGTGTGTGTGTGTGTGTGTGTGTGTATTGGCAGGGGGTGGGGTACTGGAACCTCAGAAATCAAAATCGTGAAGGACTTGTTTATCCTGCTTAACTGAATATGGTCAATTCTTGTTAAACAAGGATGTAGAGACAGTTCAATTGTGAAAAGTGATTTTTGTAACATTTTGTAAAATTTGTAACAAATGGTAGTGGGATAACTGTATATTCACCTGCAAAAGAATAAAGGTGAAACTCTACATCATAAAAAATAATGAAACTGTGAATGAAGAGGAACTACTGTAACTTTTTTTTTTTTTTTAACTGGCATGCAGGATCTTAGTTCCTTGACCAGGGATTGAACCTGCGTCCACTGCAGTGGTAGCATGGAGTTTTAACTACTGGACCACCAGGGAAATCCTATGTAACCATTTAAAAATTCATTTTGATGCAGTCATTTTGACTGAAGAAAGATATCCCTTCTACTAATTGTCTCCTTATTCCATGCTTATTAGGAAAATTTTTATTTCTGCTTTATTGTTTTATTTTTAAACTTTTTATATCTGTGTTTTACTGGTATTTCAAATCTTCAACATGTTTTAAATTACAGAAGTAATATATTTTCCTGGAGGCACATGAAAAATACAAAAATGTAGTCATATGGATAGGAATGAAGTAGAAATATCCAATCCCCTGCATTCCTACCGTCTTGAGTTAACAATTAGTAATTTACTACAGGTATCCCAGGAATAGTCAGGGGAAATTTCTTGTGTACCTTTGAAAAACAAAAGTTTAAGTCAAGTCCTTAGGAGATAACCTACTAGTGAAGCTTTTGTTTTGTGGCACAAAAACAATTAAAGTTAGATTGAAATTTTTGGCTTATGCACCGGAGAACACACTGTTCTCCAAAGTGAAGTCAGAAGAATCTTGATGCCAAATTTTTAAAGGATGTGTCATAAACCATTTTTAATGTTTTTAAGTTTCTCACCTCTATCAAAAAATATTAAATATTTAGAAGAGTTAAAGATTAAGAGGAATATTTGAGAGGAAGTATCTGAATGCTGTAATAACTCTTACAACTTGTTGGGTAGGAAGAATGGAGATTTTTCCTTTTATACTCATTTGCGAGAGAGAACAGCCCCTTGAAAACATGTTTCAGAACTGGATATATGCTGGGCATAGTGAATTGGGGTCTGGCCCTCACCTGAGAAATTTAGTGAATGAGAAATAAAGTTTAATAAATTGTATGTCCTAGATGACTTGGAGTTAGTAAATAATTTTTTTCTAAAGTGATTTAAAAATTAATGATTTCATAATGAATAATATCACATTCATTGCTTAGCAATACAGAAAGTTTACTTTATTAATGTTTTTAATTTTAGCTTTTTAGCTTAATTCTTTTTAATTCCCTCATGTAGCTTATCTTCTATTTCTCTAAGGTGAGGCTCTTAATGGGCAGAAGACTTGTGTACTTTTGAAAATTCACTTTACAGAGAAATTTTTGATATGCAAGATTATAGTTCATGTAATTTTTCTTTTCATAAAATTTACAATTCTATTTTAAAGGAAAAAATATGTCAAAATTGCATTATAAGTAATTGATTTACATATTTAAAATTGGGTGAATTTTACTATATATGATTTATATTTTAATAAAGCTGATTAAAAATGTGTTATCTGGAAAAATTGGTTGAAAGTTATTAGAGGAGAATAATGTAAGTTCCTGAAGCATAATTCAGAAATACCCAGTAAATGTGTGTTCATGATATTCATATATGAAAACCTTGATAACCACATTACAAAATGTAAAATTTCCTCTTGCTTTGGGCCTATACTAATCATTTATGTTTGCTGTCTTTTATGTTTAGTTTCCCACTGATTTAACATTGAATCCTGGCACATTATATTTGGAAACTGAGTGATCACTTTAAAAATGTATGTCCTGTGCTTGCCAGATGGATTTGGAAGCTCTCCCAGTAATGCTTTCATTGTCAAAACCCACTTCACAATTCTGTCATGAACAAGGTCATTAGGGAATGACATCATTTTCAGTACCTCCCAAATTGCAATGAAAAAAAAGTGCAATAGCTTAAAAAAAAATTTGTGTCTCTTATGTAATCATGTCTTAAGTAAGACGTAGTTGCTATATCACACACATGTGCATGCACACTCACAACGCAAACAATGCAGCTTGAAATTGTGCAACTAGTGGAATTTCTGAGACATGTTTGTTTGCGGGTGGTCATAAAGTACTAAACGTTCAGGAAATACTAAGGAATATTTAAGGTAAGCCAACAGGAAGAAGCCACCAAGAGTGGGTAGCTGAATTCAGAAGGGAAGTAAGAAAGCACTTAGGAGCTTTTCTGCCATTTTTCCTCCTTCAGGAGGCTATGTAGAAATTGCTGCTCTTTCTAAAATGAATTGTGTAGCAAGATGGATAAAATTCCCGTTTATATATTCAGTCACACAGCCATATATTTGACAAATATGTGATGGTAACCACATAGGATAACCATCTGGTATACAGTTGTGAAGAAATCAGATGTGGTATCTGCCCTTATGGAGATAAAATTCTAGCTGGACAAACAATCAATCACTAAATCAATTACAGAGATAATTTAAAATGTTGAAATATGGTCAGTGTTAGGAACAAGAAGCATGTGTTTTTGGAAAAGTCTGCATCAGAAGGTTATCTAGAGGGTCATGAAAACCTTTCCTCGGCTTAGCTTTATAAGATAATTAGGAATTAATTATTTAAGGAAGTGTGGAATGTGTAAGAAAACGCTCTAGGAAGAACCTCATGTGCAGTGTCCCTGGGACAGAAAGGAACACCCTGTGCAGTAGCAAGCTGTCAGGACAACACTCGGACACTGAGAGGGAAAAGCAGCTTTCTCTCGACAATGTTTTCCCTTACCAGAAAAAACTTTTGAATAAAAATATTTCTTCTTTGCAAATAAAATATCTTTTGGAAGGATGAAATCAAGACCCTCTTAACACAGATTGTTTTTGAAAGTAAACAGCGTCAATATATAATTAGGTTCTAAAGCAGTTGCTCCAGAGAGAGAAGGCAGTGAGGGCCACGGTGGGATTGTGTTGCTTGCATGCTCAGACTCAGCAGACAGGCCCTATGGTGGGGACTGTGTGAAGAGTCTATCCCAGTAATCTTGTCTGACCTGCATAGAATCTAATACCATGGCATCAGCTTTTGAGAAAAGAAAGAGCTTTATTGGGAGGTCAAGGGGTAAGGAGACAGAGGCAAGGGTCTCAAATCTGTCTTCTTGGTCCAGGATTTGGGGGAAATTTTTAGTAATTAGAGGAGTTTCAAATTTGGAAACTGAGTAGCTAGTCTGAAATCAGTTCATATAAGCTAATTTTGCTGCTGTAAGCCAAATATTCTTAAAGAGTTCTGACGGCAATATTTCTCTCCTTTGAGTTCCATAGACTGATAATTCTTGGCTTTAAGATATCCTGGAGATATAGTTCCTATCCTGCACATGTGCAGTGCTTTCTCTGTAAGATAATTGAAGGTTTAATTAATCGATTCACCTATTTGAAGAGGCAGAACCAGTTTAAGCAGGTCAGTGTTTTATGTGCTATTTCTATCTGGTAATGTTAGATAATTTAGCAGCACTCCAGAAATGGTGATAGAATGCCTGTTATGCCCTGGCCACTGGCTGGCCTCGAGGTCCTGGCATGTCTCACTGCAGTGCCTGTTTTGGTAACGACAGCAATAGCCATGAAGATTTGAATGAACAAGAATGACAAAGTTATGACCCCTGAACTCCATTCTCTTTCCTGCTGGTTGGCCCTCGTCTTCCAGGTGTGTGCTAGAGGTTATTGTAAATACGGTAATTGCAGCAGTTCTGATCTGGCCCAACTGAGAGAGGAGAATGGGAGGTTTTCTTGAGCAGAGAAATAACTTCCTAAACAGTTCCTACCAATGAGAGAAATCTAAAATAAGGTTTAATACCCCTTTTTTTTTTAAAAACAGAGGTTATGTTTGAAGCTCCATAAATAATTTGATTTTCTGGGAGAGTGGAATGAGTCTTATTTTTACTGGGGGTGTTTACATCATAGACCATGTTAAGAAACTGCTAAACTATAAATCACTGCAGATGGTGATTACAGCCATGAAATTAAAAGATGCTAACTCCTTGGAAGGAAAGTTATGACCAACCTAGATAGCATATTAAAAAGCAGAGACATTACATTGCCAACAAAGGTCCGTCTAGTCAAGTCTATGGTTTTTCCAGTGGTCAAGTATGGATGTGAGAGTTGGACTATAAAGAAAGCTGAGCGCCAAAGAATTGATGCTTTTGAACTGTGATGTTGGAGAAGACTCTTGACAATCCCTTGGACAGCAAGGAGATCCAACCAGTCCATCCTAAAGGAGATCAGTCCTGGGTGTTCATTTGAAGGAATGATGTTGAAGGTGAAACTCCAATATTTTGGCCACCTCATGCGAAGAGTTGACTCATTGGAAAAGACTCTGATGCTGGGAGGGATTGGGGGCAGGAGGAGAAGGGGATGACCGAGTATGAGATGGCTGGATGGCATCACTGCCTCGATGGACGTGAGTCTGAGTGAACTCTGGGAGTTGGTGATGGACAGGGAGGCCTGGCATGCTGCGATTCATGGCGTCGCAAAGAGTCGGACATGACTGAGCGACTGAACTGAGCTGAAACTGCATTTGGTAGGTTTTATTTCTATGCACAGTTATACCGTGTACCCCTTCCTCATATCAGTTTATGTCTTCCAACCTGTTGCTATGGGGCTTGCATGCTTCCTATTGTGGGGAGTATATATTTTCCTTCCCTCTCCACTGTTTTGAATTTAGCCATGCAATTTTCTCTGGTCGTTGGAATATGAACAGATATCACTATACTATATACAGTTAGCAGCTTTAAATGAAATTCTAAGGAAAAAGTCTTTAGCTTTTCAAAATGTTAGGTTGAAAAATGATATGCTCCACATAAAGGCTTCCAACCTCAGGCCCAACCCTTCCAACACGACCCGCAGAGCCAAGCCAAGCAGAGCCACTGTAGCTGCATCCATCCAGCCGCTGCCTCTTTGAAACATTAAGAAGAACGAGATGCTTGTTTTTGTAAGTTCATGAGATTTTACATCTGTTATGCAGAAAAGTTGAAAAGTACAGAACCTGATACTTAGACAAGGAGTGTTCCCATAAAAACTTAAAATATGTGGCCCTGATTCTGGGGACAGGAGACCTAGCCATGAGGAAACTTGATGGAGGCTGAAAAATTGGTGACACTTTTTATTCAGTAAATAAACATTTGGTAAAACGTTACCTGAGGTAACATGAAAGGCAAACATGAATATCATGTTCTCAAGGCTTTCTATAAAGATTTGAAATATTGCTAATGTGACTCGGTTGTTAGAAGCTGTGTTTGATAAGATAACACAAGAAGGAAAATGATCTCAAATGACTTGTTTAGGATGAACAGGTAATTAAAATGAGAAACTACAGAATTCACAGGGTTAGAAAATCAAACTGTTTTTCATCTCTAACTGGTTAAAATAGAAACACTTTGAGTCACAAAGGCTAATTAAGACACAGATTAAGACTCAGTTTAGGGACAAAGCCCAAATTATTGGCATGTGCACAAACCTTTTGATTGGATTAAGATGTCCCTCAGTAAATCCTTTCAATTGGACAAAATGGTTCAGGAAAAAGAAACCAAAGGAGTGATCTCTTGAAGCCAAAAATGTGCTTCAGTTTGGAGAGAAACAGATTGGTAAAAGAATAGTGAACATGTCTTTTAATATATGGAGCAGAATAGATGAAACAAATAGAAGAAAAGAAAAGATACAAAAAAAAATTGACATGAGTTTTAATGCAGAGTATCTCCAGCCTGATATAGCAGTTGTGGCTTTTTTTAATATCTTAAACTGACATGTGGACCTCCAGCTTTCTCTAGGAATGAAGCAGGCCAAAAGTGCTTCTCAGCTCCAGGGAGGGCATGTTTTTCCATATTCTGTTCAGGTGTGGTCAAGGAAGGCAAAGGCAAAGGCAAAGTAAAGAAGAGGTGGTAGCCTATCAGTTCAGTTCAGTTCAGTAGCTCAGTCATGTCCGACTCTTTGCAACTCCATGAATCGCAGCACGCCAGGCCTCCCTGTTCATTACCATCTCCCGGTGTTCACTCAGACTCACGTCCATAGAGTCCGTGATGCCATCCAGCCATCTCATCCTCGGTCGTCCCCTTCTCCTCCTGCCCCCAATCCCTCCCAGCATCAGAGTCTTTCCCAGTGAGTTGCCAATAGTGCTGGGGAAAATTGTTCAGTCCCTCAGTCGTGTCTTAGCAACCCCATGGACTGCAGCAGGTCAGGCTTCTCTGTACTTCACTACCTCCTGGAGTTTGTTCAGACTCATGGTCAATGAGTCGATGATGTCATCCAACCATCTCATCCTCTGTCACCCCTTTCTACTCATGCCCTCAGTCTTTCATGACTAGAAGACCCTGATCTTCTTTTCCAGTGAGTCAGCTCTTTACATCAGGTGGCCAAAGTATTGGAGCTTCAGCATCAGTCCTTCCAGTGAGTTTTCAGGGTTGATTTCCTTTAGCATTGACTGGTTTGATCTCCTGTGCAAGGGACTCTAAAGAGCCTTCTTTAGAACCACAGATTGAAAGCATCAATTCTGCACTCAGCCTTCTCTGTGGTTCAACTCTCACATCTGTACATGATTACTGAAAAAACCATAGCTTTGACTATATGGATATTTGTCAGCAAAGTGATGTCTCTGCTTTCTAACATGTAATATATGATATATAGTATATAATATATAAAATTATATACTATATATTTATATCATATATCATATTATATTTGATATTATATTAATATACTATCATATACTAATAATTGTTGTGCCCAACTCTTTGTGACCCCACAGCTCCTCTGTCCATGAGAGTTTCCAGGCAAGGATACTGGAGTGGCTTGCCATTTCCTTCTCCAGGGGATCTTCCCAACCCAGGGATCGAACTCGAGTCTCCTGTACTGCAGGCAGATTCTTTACCGACTGAGCTACAAGGAAAGCTAATAATTAGTATTATCAATATTATTAATAATTATATTATTTATATTATATTAGAACATAAATAAATTTATAATTATAATTATTTATAAATATAATGAATATAATATATAAGTATAAATATAAATGCAAATATATATTTAAGATATAAATATTTGTTTATTAAATATATTATTAATATTAGTTAAGCATACTTTAACATTAAATATATATAATATAATTTATAATTATATGATTATATAATATAATAAGAATGATAATTAAAATAATGAATATAATTATAAACTATAATTATATAATGCATATAAATATATAGAAAAAATATATATTTATATTTATTTATTTATAATAAATACAAATATTTATTTAAATATAAATATGCAATTATAAATATATAGCATATTAATTATGCTACTGCTAAATCACTTCAGTCGTGTCCGACTCTGTACGGCCCCATAGACGGCAGCCCACCAGGCTCCCCCATCCCTGGGATTCTCTAGGCAAGAACACTGGAGTGGGTTGCCATTTCCTTCTCCAATGCATGAAAGTGAAAAGTGAAAGGGAAGTTGCTCAGTCGTGTCTGACTCTTTGCGACCCCATGGACCGCAGCCTACCAGGCTCCTCTGTCCATGGGATTTTCCAGGCAAGCGTACTGGAGTGGGGTGCCATCGCCTTCTCTGATATTAATTATAATGTATCATATTAAAATTAACATTATTTCTTATTATTATTCTAATATACTCAATTGTTAATATTGTGTGATTATTATATATTAATTAAAATATAGCAATAATCATATTACATAATATATTGTATTAACATATTAATGATAATATCAATATATTAATATAAATATATAATAGTACATATAAACATATAATATATATTATATTATATATTGTTATATATGTTATGTATATTATATAATGCTTATGTATATATAATGTATATTATATATGTTATACAATATTAATTATAATATAATTATATACCCAAATATATAATTATAGATATTAGTAGTATTATGTATTATATATCATTATCACTATATAATATATATAGTTATGTATAATTAATTATAATTGATTGTATTATAATTAATGACATAATGAAGTATATTAATTATCCATTATATAATACTTATGTATATATAATGTATATTATATATATGTCAAACAATATTAATTATAATATAATTATGTATCCAAATTATATATATATAATTATATATATAATTGTATATTAATTAGTAATATGTATTATATATCATTATTACTATATATAATATATAGCTATATATAATTAATTATAATTAGTTAATTGATTATATTATAATGACATAATGAAGTATATTATATTAATTATAGTATAGTACATTATATAGATGTTTATTTATATATTTATTTAGACCATGTCTCCTGTGTGTGCGTGCTAAGTCACTTCTGGTTTGTCCGACTCTGCGACCTTTTGGGCTGTGGCCCGCCAGGCTCCTCTGTCCGTGGGATTCTCCAGGCAAGAATACTGCAGTGGACTGCCATGCCCTCCTGCAGGGGTGTCTTCCCCACACGGAGATCAGACCCGTGTCTCCTATGTCTCCTCCTATGTCACATTGGAATTTAAATCCTGATTATTGAGATCTAAAAGACAGACATACAAAGACTAAGAAAATGCCTTGACTTCGCTAGCAATGAATATTGATGGCCTATATGCAGAACATTGTTTCTAAGGGTAAAATACAGTCTTATGGTCAGAATGGCTATCCTCCATGCTTCCATTGATGTCAAATGTCAGACTGTCTAAGGCCGTTTAGCATCTCCAGGAGCTCTCACTGAGTTGTAGTAAGAGGTACAGAATGTCACTGATAGAAACTTCAAATTGCTTCTGTCTCCTTTGCTGCCTTTAAAATCTCTGACTAACTGCTCAGGAGAGAGACCAGAATAAAAAGATGTGAAGAAACAAATGTGGGAGATAGACACAGAGTGGAAGACAATGAGTAAGAAACAGTGTATTTATTTGGGATAAGCAAAGAAAAGAGATGACAGCTTATCACTTATAATTTTAATCTTTTGCTTTGTGCTTCCAAAATCCAAGCACTTTTTAGTTTTATTTTCCTTCATATTTCTAAAATGTATTTTTTGATGTCAACCAAGTTGCAACTTTTAAAATACTTGTCAGATAATCTTGAAAATTTTTATTTGGCTTCAGGTTAACCCTTCACTTGTATTATACAATCAAACATAATATATACTAAAACAAATACATAATTCATAATGTAAATCTTTAAAAAATTAAACCTTTCATTCAGATAATAAAGCTTTTTTTTATTCAGGAAAATGATACTAGGATTCTAATGTAATACAGCATTATTATTATTGTATAGTTTTATAATAATAGGACTTCCTGGTGGTTCAGACAGTAGAGCATCTGTCTACAATGTGGGAGACCTGGGTTCGATCCCTGGGTTGGGAAGATTCCCTGGAGAAGGAAATGGCAACCCACTCCAGTACTCTTGCCTGGAAAATCCCATGGATGGAGGAACTTGGTGTAGGCTACTGTCCATGGGGTCACAAAGAGTTGGGCACGACTGAGCGACTTCACTTCACTTCACTTTATAATAATAATAAGCATACAGATGATACTGTATATATATTTTAAATATTCAAGATGGCTTGAAATTGTTAGGAAAAACTTATGAATTTGGAAAAACAAATGCCATGTTGTCAGAGAGTCATAGAAGAAAATATTTCCATGCTCATAAAAATCTATTTCTTACAGGAAATATGTATGTATACACACACACACATACACACACATATTTATATTTCCAGGCACAATAAAAAGCATCGATATTCAGAGATAATCTTTAGTGAAATTTTTACTATTCTGCCTTGAATGAAGATCTTTGTAATATTTGACCATATTCAAATTAATTGGAGGTTAAATACTGAAGATACTAATGCCAACAAGAGTTACCACTTATCTTTTGTTATAATCTAGAGTTTGAAATATTATTTTCTGGGAATTTGTGGGTCTTCTTGGAAATATGTCTTTTTAGAATTACAGATTTGGAAAATTAGTATGTTATACCAGTAGGGCATGAACTCCTAAAAAGATTTTTAGAAGTCTTACATAACTTTCATTTGTCTGGTATGCAGGTTAAACATTTTTGGTGGAGTGAAATCATAGGAAAGAATTCTGCTTATTTTGACATTTATTTCACTCAGTATAAAGTATGGACGTTATACTATGTGCTTAATTCAGAAATGAAGAAACCTAAAATTTTCCAGAGACTTTTCAATTTCTGCTGCAAAATTTTTCCATGAAACTATTATTTTCTTGCAGAAAAGTATATTTTCTGGAATTGGATTTACTATGTTGAACCTTCTCAAATATGGTTGTTTCTTACCATTGGTGCATCTTCTCACAGTGAACTTAGCTAAAAAGCTCCAGAGGCCACTATCGTCTCAGTTATGTGCTATCCATGAATGGTGCCATATATGAAATGACATTTTGAGAAAAGTTTATAAAGATTTTCTGAGGACTTTACAGAGACTCAGTGGATCTACAACCACCCAAAATGGGCTGATACATTTTAGGGTTTATAGCAGCTTTGGCTACTGAAAAATGGGGTTTGATTATCAGCTGTATCATTTGCTAGCTCATTGGCCTCAGGTAACTTTCTTGCTTTCTCTAAATCTCAACTGCCTCATCTGAAAAATAACAATAAAATGTCTGACAGCTCTGCTGGAAAGATTAAGTATTATACATAAAACACCTACCTATTGTGCCTATTACATGGGTTGAAACTCAGTTCAGTTCAGTAGCTCATTCATGTCTGACTCTTTGCGACCCTATGGACTGCAGCATGCCAGGCCTCCCTGTCCATCACCAAATCCCAGAGCTTGTTCAAACTCATGTCCATTGAGTCAGAGATGCCATCCAACCATCTCATCCTCTGTCATCCCCTTCTCCTCCTACTTTCAGTCTTTCCCAGCATCAGGGTCTTTTCCAATGAAACAGTTCTTCTCATCAGGTGGCCAAAGTATTGGAGTTTCACCTTCAACATCAGTCCTTCCAATGACTATTCAGGCTTGATTTCCTTTCGGATTGATTGGTTTGATGTTCTTGATGTCCAAGGGATTCTCAAGAGCCTTCTTCAATAGTACATTCAAAAGCATCAATTCTTCAGCACTCAGCTTTCTTTATAGTCCAACTCTCACATCCATACATGACTAGTGAAAAAACCATAGCTTTGACTATTGAAACTAGTTTTATTTATTGAAACTCAGTAAATAGTAGCAATTATTTGTTTTCTTAGTTATAGCTTTAGGTCTTATTTGTGTATTCAATGCTTATGGTTAGTTGTTTACGATCTTAGAAGAGTAGTTATAAACAGATTACTTTTGATGATCACTTAGCATGTTGCCCATTAAGATATATTCTGCATATCATAGTAAGTAGCAGAAAATCAGTTTAGACAAAGGTCCTTCTTTCTCTAAACCTGTGTGCTTTCTTCTGTTCTATGCTGCCCCCAACTTCAGATATGTGTGTGTGTGTTTATACATATATTTTTAATTGCATTGACATGACTAGCTCATAATCTATAGGTTTTGTGATTGAACATCTACAGTAAGTATTTATAAGACAAAAGCTATAAATTTCAAATGCTGGAGAGGTTGTAGAGAAAAGGAAACCCTCCCAAAGTGTTGGTGGGAATGTAAATTAGTGCAGCCACTATAGAGAAAGGTATGGAGGTTCCTCAGAAAACTAAAAATGAGGTTGCCATATAACCCAGCAATCCCACCCCTGGGCATATAGCCAGACAAAACTATAATTCAAAGAGAAACATGCACCCCAATGTTCACAGCAGCACTATTTGTAATAGCAAAGAAATGGAAACAACCGAAATGCCCACCAGCAGATGAATGGGTGGCAATACTGTGCTGCATATATACAATGGAACATTACTCAGACTGAAAAAAAAGCCATTTGCAGCAATATGCATGGACCTAGAGATCAGCATACTTAAGCAAAGTAAGTCAGAAAGAGAAAGACAAATACCATACGATATCACTTATGTGTGGAATATAAAATAGGACACAAATGAACTTAACTATGAGACAGAAATCAGCTCAGAGCTATAGAGAACAGATTTATGGTCGCCAAGGGGGAGGGGGCAGCGAGGGAGTATTGGATTGGAAGTTTGGATTTAGTAGATGGAAACTATTCAGTTGAGAATAGGAAAATAGCAAGGTCCTACTGTATAGCACAGAGAACTATATTCAAAATCCTGTAATAATTCATAACCTAAAAGAATATAAAAAGACTATGTGTGTGCATCACTGAACCAACTTTGTTGTATACCAGGAATGAAACAACACTGTGAATCAACTATATTTCAATAAAGTTATACATTTTATTATTTATTAGCAACTTTCCTCTTAGAATGGGCTTCCCTGACAGCTCAGCAGGAGACCAGTGTTCAGTCCCTGGGTTGGGCAGATCCCCTGGAGAAGAGAAAAGCATAGAGAGCTACGTCCACTCTGGTATTCTGGCCTGGAGAATGTCACGGGCTGTATAGTCCACAGAGTCACAAAGAGTCGGACACGACTGAGCGACTTTCACTTTCACTTTTCCTCTTAGAATAGACTATCCCTATCTATCATCTATCTGTCTATCTATCTATATCTATTTATCTCTGAAGATCTGCCTTTAGTCTAAAGGCTTATAGATGATTTTTCAAGGTTATGACCAGCTTTTTTTGTGATGTTAGATATTTAGTGAACAGGAATAAAAAAATAAGTTTTGTTTTCTACTTTCTAAATTATTTCAATGAAAAATATCTTTGGAATCTACACTTTATTTTCAGGTTGTTTTTTTTTTAAATGAGGAAGTTGTTTTATTGCATACATAGTTAAGTTTAAAACATTGGCTTGATAAGAATAGTTTTTCAGAATTCTTACTGTAAACAAAGGCCTTTTAGGGGAAACTTGCATTTCTCTTCTTGTGTCTTTGAGATGAAAATGTTCTACTTGATCTTCTTAGGGGTTTTGTGTGTGTGTGTGTGTGTGTAGAAATCTTGAATTCTGTCATACTATTTTTAAGAGTAAACTTTCTGGATATTTTTATTTAGGTGACATCCTCCCCCATTCTTTTATGGAAAAGACTCTTATGTCTTAATGGTTTGAATTACTATTAATATATATCTCATTAATAGCCAAATATGGATCCTTTAAACTGGAGAAACTTCTAAATTGGTAAATTTTTAGAGCACTCTCATCATAAATAGCTCTTTTATTGGTACTTGTATAAAAATCAAATTAAAGGGAGAAAAAAGAAATATGTTTAATGGTTAACCTACAAACTTCTTTAGTTTAAAGCAAGTAAGAAAAACCAGTTTGGGAAGCTTTATTTGTGGTCTTTGCTTCCCCTCAATGGGTTTTACAGGTGCCAATAAAACATTAGAATAATGAATGTTAACAAGAAAAAAAAACCTGTAAGAAAAGTCTAGATACTTTTTGGGACAAGAAAGAAATTTTAAAAAGGACTTATCTCAAATGAATAAAGAAATCTTCAGATGGTTATTTAAAATGAGATAAATAAAATAGACATGTATGTGATTAAAACACAAGGTTTTGATATTATATTAACTAAGATTAAATGGGCCAAAAGGGATCCTCCTTTTTTTTTTTTTTTTAATTACAATACTGTATTTGTTTTTGCCATACATTGACACGAATCAGCCATAGGTGAACACAATCTCCCAATGCCGAAGCCCCCTCCCACATCCCACCCCATTTTTTAACTAAATACATTTATTTTTTAACTAAATACATTTATTCTACCTTCTGGGACAGCTGTATTATTAAATATTTTAGTAGTGAAACTTGTATTCATTGACTTCTGACTTTATTATTTTAATTGGCTTTCTTTTCAAACCAAAATCAACATAGGTGTTATCTTTTGTCACATGTGGTTATTATTGACACCATTTTTAATCTTTAGTGCATCACTATGTAATCTGGCTATCTTATTGCACCTTTTTTTTTTTAATCTTTCTGAGAATAGGGGCTAATTCAACTGCATTTCGAAAGAAACCGGTGACTGATTCAGCTTCTGGTCTCATAGGATACGTAACAGTGGATACTTAACAGAACTTCTGTTCTTTTTCCAGATCCCCCAAGAACAATACCTCTGACCTTGAGGCCGGATAGAGCCTTCCTTCCTGACCACCTTCAAGTCTAACTTCAAGTGCTGACAGAATTATATAATAGTTGCCAAAATTATGTGATTTCATGGACTAACAAGTCATTTGTCATAAAAAGGAGATTAAGTGAGAACCTCAATAACAAGGGGGGAAAGACAGGAGCCCTGTGTCATCTGAGTATTTGTCCCAGATAGGGCTGAGCTACTTACAGTTTTGAATGTTGAGCAGGTCTGCAGCAGTCCAGGGCCCTCTGCTCAGTTCCAGGTAGGCAGCATTGTCTCTTTGAGGAATAAAAGCTTTTGATAATTTCTCAGTGATAACCTTAGCATTTTATGGTGAGGACAGTGCAAAATTTTCTTAGATTTATTACATACTGTTGTCCTAGAATGTTTGTTATGCATTCTTTTTCTTTTAGGGTAAATTCTCTCTTTCTCAGAGACTTTATTTTCCTTGAGTATTTAGTTCATTTTTGGAAAGTCAGAAACTACTTCTGAAGAATGATTTTATTAGAAAAGCAAACCATTTGATCATACCTCTAAAGATGTGGCAGAAAATGGACGTTTCTTCCAGGGAAAAGGACATTGTATAAATGACTCCATCCACATTAGATAAAACATTTCATACAGCTACTTTTCAATTATTAAACTACTAATTGTTGTCAAATCTCTATGTCAATGTATAAACAATTAGTGAAATGTTAGAGTCTCAGAGAGTCAAAGAAATTACCTAGATCAAAAAGAATTTAGACTGGGAGAATGTAAAATTTAATCACTGGATGCTGCTGCTGCTCATCCAAGGCAGAATGGTACAGTGTTTAAACAGGTGGACTCATGATCTCACGTTACCTGGATTTGAACCCTAGCTGTGTCACCGAGAGCTGTGTGTCCTTGGATAAGTTACTTATTCTCCCTGTAACTCAGGTTACCCATATGTAAATAAGAGGTAGTAATAGTATTTACCTCAGGAGACTGTTTAGTTATCATAAAGTACTTAGGACGAAATTTCACACAACACAGGTGCCATGTGAATGTGTAAGAGGTTCGTGTCATATCATCAGTCAGTGGGCAGTGTTTGTAGGCCTACTGTGTTCACAGTTTCTGATCTGCACGGTGGTCCCTGCTGAGAACGGATGTTTCATCGGCACAGATGGATGCCATTTTGTACAGTAAAGTGGAAGCTGCATGTGCACTCTTGGAGGTAAGGATATAAAATTTAAACTTTAATTTTAACTAGAAAATTTTAAATGGTTACTTTTTGTTGTAAACTCCCTAAGGGCATAGACTGCCCATTTTATATGTATACTCTGCAGAGCAGAACAGAGGATTACATATAATTGCTCTTGTTGTTGTTTTTTAGTTGCTAAGTCCTGTCTGACTCTTTGTGACCCCGTAGACTGAAGCCTGTCAGGCTTCTCTGTCCACAGGATTTCCCAGGCAAGAATACTGGAGTGGGTTGCCATTTCTTTTCTCCAGGAGATCTTCCCAACCCTGGGACTGAACCCACATCTCCTGCATTGGCAAACAGATTCTTTACCACTGAGCCACTGGGAAGCCCACATATGACAGTAAGGAGCAATTATAGTTACTTTTAAAATGAATTAAAATGTGGTCATACAGATATGAAGCTCTCTTATTTTGTTTTATAAATAGAGTAAATACAGTCCCTGGAATGCAGACATGACCCTTAATTCTCACATATTCGATTGTTCTATAGTTCAGGTTATAGAGGACTTGTTAAAAATGAAAACCAAAATGCTATATGTATGTTGTCTAGAACTTGAATAAAGTGTTAACAGTTTGTGCATGACTCACATTTAAATAGTCTATATTTTAAAAATAATATCTTAAGATTTGTAATTCTACCAACTTTCAGTGGAAGCAACTGCGTATTCACTTAACATCAGTGAAACAAAAAATTTACGATATTATTTTAAAAGATAGACAAAAGAAATTTAAAACAGAGCAATTTACTCTTAAAACGAATCACCAGTCTAGGTTCGATGCAGGATACAGGATGCTTGGGGCTGGTGCACTGGGATGACCCAGAGAGATGGTATGGGGAGGGAGGTTCAGGATTGGGAACACGTGTACACCCGTGGCGGATTCATTTTGATGTATGGCAAAACCAATACAGTATTGTAAAGTAAAATAAAGTTAAAAAATTTTTTTAATAAAAATTAAAAAAGACTCATTTGTAAAATTTTACATTTGTAAAATATTACCTGAGTTGTAATTCTGTTAAGCTACCACTGAACAATGGTATTAGATCCTAATGCTGGAACAGATTGAACGCAAAAGGAGAGCAGGGCGGCAGAGGGTGAAATGGTTAGATGGCATCAGTGACTCAGTGGGCATGAATCAGAGCAAACTCTGAGAGAGAGTGAAGGACAGGGAAGCCTGGTGTGCTGCACGCAGTCCATGAGGCCGCAAACACACGACTGAGTGACTGAACAACAACAAATATTCACTCAACAGCAGTGACGGTGAGAGAAAGCAAACTTCCTTAGAAAAGAAACAAAAATAATTCTGCTGTGGTACAGGATCTTCAGAAGTTGGCCCAGTTGGGGGCTGGATTATTCAGCTTTCAGGATGTGGGGTGGGAAATATTTAGTGCTTGGTATAGACATTTCTCATTGCTGATGGAGAATGTGCTGGGCTAGGGCTGTCTCTTAATGATCACCATTCTTCGCGATGTCCATACTTCCCTTGTCCCCTTGAACTGATAGTCAACATCTGACTAGAGGATGCAGGAGAGAAAGAAAGGCTGAAGCTGAATCAGGTTGCGTAAATGGCCAAACTCGTCTTCAGCGTCATTTGTACTGCATTCCATTTTTGAACACGTGTAATCCAATGGCATTAACAAAAGTGCTAAGTTGTGCTTCAGTCGTGTCCAACTCTTTGTGACCCCATGGTCTCTAGCCTGCCAGGCTCCTTTGCCATTGGAATTCTCTAGGCAAGAACAGTGGAGTGGGTTACCATTTCCTTCTCCATGGCATTAACAAAAGGCATAGTAAATCTTTACGTTCTGTTCCAGAGTGAGTCTGCCAAATTAGACACATGAGGATACATTGCATGTGGCATTTGTAGTGAAATTATTGAAAATGTACAACAAATTGATGGAGGGAACATTCTATGAATTTGATCCCATGGAAGTGACATTTGGTCTCCAGAGGATGCACTTAGATACTCGATCCCTCAGCCATTGCAACTTAATGCTCTTTTTATCAGATTATCAATGATCTGGTAATCCAGTAGAGGACTTGGTGGTCATCTCAGACCTTTGACACATGCTCTTCTTTAAACATTGGGGTGTAAGAAGCTCCTTTTCATCAGACAGATTAAATTTTAAGCTCTGCCTAACTGAATTTTTCCTGTCATATGTATTTTTTCTTGAGTTTTCTCTTGGCCAATAGAATTTTTTACCAATTATTGTAAGTTTTGTTCCTCGTGGGAAATCATTTGGCTTTAAAAAGAACAAATGCTTCTTTCTCCTTTTTCTATAAGGATTTTTCCTTAGTTTCTGTAGGTGTGCAGCTGTTCACAATTACGACTGATTGTTTCATCTGCTTTGGACAGTTTCTCCTCTGCGATTAAGGGGTGAATTCTCTATTAAATGGACAATCCAGTATATTTAACTTCATTTTCCCAATGAAGGTCAGAAATGACTAAGTTTTTGAAATTTTCAAATATTACTTTCAAACTGTGTATTTTCTATCTTCAGTGAAGTCAGTTCTCACCTTGAAGAATTTAATTTTGATCTGTTAATTCCTCATATGTAATTTCTTATATTTGAAGAGGTGAAAACCATGGAAGAAAACACTTTCAATAAATGCTGAGTTTTCAAAGAGAAACTTCGGAATTCATAGAGTCTTTCTAAATCAGCTTAATTTTTTTCATATAAATATAGCTGAAGATACTTGCTCAAATGTAAACAGGACTTGGATAATTTTCCCGGAAGTCTGTGTGTAAGCTTTTCCTTTGTATTTTGCAAAGTAGTTGATTGTTAGTAAATCATTCTCGAATGACTCAAGTTTATCTGCTTTTGTGAACTAGCTCTGTGTGTGAGTATGAATATTTGGCAAAAGGCTTTAATATCTTTGTTATCAATCTCACTGTCAGTAGGCCTGCTTTCTTCAGTTGAATAGTGGCAGTCTCATTACCTGTGGCTACATCTGCTGGGAAAACCAAGTAGTATTGCTTATCAGAGTCTGGCATCGCCTTAAGATTAACTTTTTGCTTCTCTTCAAATATGATGAAATATAGCAACAATAAAACACTCTTGTAAAATGATCCCTTTTTCTAGTGTGTTTCATTATGGGAAAAGAAAAATTTTAAGACATTTTCAAAAGTCTATGATATATTTCACCTAAATAAGTCCCTCTATTCAAAGACATGTATATACAGCATATGTATTTATGTATATGCAGAATTTTTGTTTATGTTTGTGTATATAATATCCTTACCTCTTTTCATTATAGGATAGAATGCAAATCTAGGAAATCCTCTAAAGGGGATTATCTTTTAACGTATTTAAGTCAATTTTAGGAAAATAAACCACAAAACCTGATTAAATTACAAACTTTATTTGGTTTTGTTTATTTTTAATGAATTTTTTAGTGATTTCTGTCTAGATAAAATTCAGACTATATACTGTATGTTTTGGAACATACCCATCAACAAATTGCAAACTTCTGTAACTTCCACCATTTTGGAATTATCTTCTTTTGTTAAAATTTTTACAAAAATCACCAAAAATAAAGAAAATATCATCTAATATGGTCTCCATATAACTTATATGTGCTTATATTTCTTAATGCAAATATATCTGGGAATAAATATATTCCCAGTATAAACCAAAATATTTTTTATTAAATACATGTTTCGGTTAGTTTGAGTTTTTGTCCATTTACTTACCACTGTTTTCTCAGACTCTAGAATAACATATATGAGTAGAAGAAGAATAAATGCTATGTCTTCATAAAATCACAGCAACTTGGGTTTTGAGTCACCACTGCCATTGCCAGCATCAACATAAGCACGTATTATTGACAGCACTTTGTACTCACCATACGCCTTTATGTGCAAAGTAGTCCTTATTAAAAAACATATGAGGCATGAAAAACAACACCCAGAATGTGTCTGTTTTACTGATGATGATGCTAGTTAAGCGATGGCATAATCAGGCCAGTACTTCTGAGCTGTGATTCACTACACTATTCCTTAGACTGCATCTGGACAGATATCTGTACGTTTAATATGCAAAGTCTTAATTGACTTTGTACAACATGCAGAGAAGCATACTTATCATGGTGTTCAAAACCTTAAATGATCTAATTCAGTGTGATTAAATGTTCCCAAGGTCCATGGCATCTAGTCATTTGTAATTTTGTTGCAACATGTATTTGTACTGCAAGAAATATTAGCTGGTGTGAATATGAAAAGAGAACCCAGACAGTGCAGTTTTGTATCCACTATACCCAAGTGTGGGTTTCCCAGGTGACTCAGTGGTAAGTAATCCACCTGCCAGTGCAGGAGATGCACATTCCATCCCTGGGTTGGGAAGATCCCCTGGAGCAGGAAATGGCAACCCACTCCAGTATTCTTGCCTGGAAAATTCCACTGACTGAGAAACCTGGTAGGCTACAGTCCATGGGGTTGCTAAGAGTCAGACACGACTGAGCAACTTTAATTTCTTTTTCTTTCTTTAGGGATTCCAGTGTATATGTGAATAAAATAGATCAAATGCCAACCTTCTTTATTACCGTATCAATTTTTTATTCATTCTTTTTATATGCACCAGTCTGCATTCATCATAGACCCACTGTGCATTCACCAGGCATTCATACTAGACTCTGCTATGTAAGCTTATAATCTAATGGAAAAGGGCATACATTAAATCAGTTGCAACAAACATAAATGTATGACTAAAAAATGCGAGAAGATTTTGAAATACTTTTTCTCATTGCTTTTTATTCTTTGGATGTTATCATTACTTAAATTGAGATATAATAGGCATATAGCATTATATTAGCTTCAGGTGTACAACTTTTAATGATTTAGGATACCTGTATATTATGAAATGATCACCACAATTAATCTTGTTAACATCCATCACCACACATAGTTGCACATTTTTTTCTTGTGATAATAATTTTACCATTTACTCACCTAACAAGTTTCAAAATACAGTATTACTGACTACATTCATCATGCTCTACATTACATCCACAGGACTTCTTTATTTTACAACTAGAAGTTCATACCTTTTAACCACCTTCATTCATCTGCTCACCTCCCAGTCCCTGCCTCTGGCAGTCGTCAGCCTGTTCTTTGTATCTGTGTTTTTCTTCTTTTTAAGATTCCACATGCAAATGAGTATTTATCATCCTAGGTCTGACTTAGTTAATGGCTTCAGGATCCACCAGTGTTGTTAAAAATGGCAAGATTTCTGCTTGTTGTGGTTGCATAATTTTCTATTTGGTGTATCATGTTTTCTTTTGGATACTGTCTTCATTGCCTGTTACGTGCATTCACTTTTATTAGTATTTTTACCTTCACTTTGTTATCTGTAGAAAAACCAGTAAGAAATGATTGTGTAGAAAGAGGAAATCATGAAAACATTACTAGATGATCTGGGTTCTGGTTTCAGGTTTGGCACCAATTAGCAATATTATTTTAATAAGGTATTACAGTTTTAGTCTTACATTTCCCAGTTGCAAAATTGGTCAGTTGTCTAAAGTCCCATAACTAGTTTTTTCTATGCTGTTTTTGAGTAGGTAATCTTTGCATTGGTTTTTCACAAGAATGATGGAATTATTCTGTGACATCATTTTAATTGTATTATATTTATTTATTGCAACCTATCAACCCATGAGAGTATAGGTATCTTGAAGGCCAGTCCCTGAGT
The DNA here is from genome assembly GCA_917880005.1 of Nanger dama. Classification (NCBI taxonomy): domain Eukaryota; kingdom Metazoa; phylum Chordata; class Mammalia; order Artiodactyla; family Bovidae; genus Nanger; species Nanger dama. The sequence goes on from CAKJTW010000001.1 coordinate 102,409,303, forward strand.
CCTTTACATCTTGTGTTCCTAGAAAACTCAATGCATACTTTGTTGAATGTTGACTATACTTTATTAAAAAATTTTTTTAATTTTTAAATATAAATTTATTTATTTTAATTGGAGGTTAATTACTTTACAATATTGTATTGGTTTTGCCATATATCAACATGAATCTGCCACAGTTATACCCATGTTCCCCATCCTGAAACTCCCTCTCTCCTCCCTCCCCGTAGCATCCCTCTGGGTCATCCCAGTGCACCAGCCCCAAGCATCCAGTATCATGCATCGAACCTGGACTGGCAATTCATTTCATATATGATATTATGCATGTTTCAATGCCAAAAAGAATACATTTGAATCAATTCTAATGAGGTGGATGAAACTGGAGCCTATTATACAGAGTGAAGTAAGCCAGAAAGAAAAACACCAATACAGCATACTAACGCATATATATATGGAATTTAGAAAGATGGTAACGATATCCCTGTATGCGAGACAGCAAGAGACACAGATGTATAGAACAGTCTTTTGGACTCTGTGGGAGAGGGAGAGGATGGGGTGATTTGGGAGAATGGCGTTGAATATACTTTAAAAGTATATTTGTGATGGCAAATATTCCAAGATGACTTTTCATTGTAATCTGTCCTAGAATGACAAATTGAAACATAGGTCTGAAGATAAATATTTTTCGGGTACATTAAAAAGAATAATGAGTGTTTTTACAAAGATTACATTTTTAGGAACAAAGTCTGTAGTTGTTAAGACTTTATGCAGAACAGCAGTTATGAATCTGTAATTGTATTTGTGTCCAGCAGATGCCACCAGTGCCTCAAATAAAACTCATGTGGCTAAATTTAGAAAAAGCCCACATTTAAAAGTAAGCAGATGTTATTAAAATCCAAGAGAATATTACACAATCATTCAGATCTTCAGTTAAATGCAAAATAAAAAGACATGTTTATCTTTCTAAAAATGTCTTCAAATTTTCAGTTTGTAATTCTTTGCAGTTATTCTAGGAAAGTAAAGACTACATAGAAAAAAAGTAACACAAACTGGGAGATTATTTCAGCAAAAAAGCTTCCTCTAAGGTCAGGATGAGTTCCAAGATGCCTTTTTAGATGTGTTTTCCCTGAAAAGATTATAAAAACAATCAGAAAAGGAATAAAGACTATTCCGCTTCTCCTTTTCGTAAGCTGTCCTCTGACTGTGTTGCAGTTGGCAGCTCACTGACGGTTTGCAGCTAATGAAGAGACGTGCATTAGGCAGAGCGGAAACTGGAAGAGGAGAGCCAGGCCAGCCGGTACTGACAAAACTTAACTTGGGAAGGTTAACGTTGTTCAAGGCTTTCTTGGCATTGAAAGCTTCGATTCATAATCATAACATCCTCCTTCCTGAATATTGTTATGTTCTTTTTCCCAATGGACTGATTAACAATTTTTCTTTCCTTTTAAAATTAAAAATGAACAAATGTTTACTCACAAGTTCTTGACATGTCTTTTGTTTTTCTTTGATTTTTTAAAACCCCTTACTGCTTTTCTTTTTTAATATAAGAAACTAGACTATCTTAGAGGTTAACTATTTACAACTTAACTAATTTAGATTCACCATTTCCTTTATTTGAAAGCTTATGCTTTATCCAAACTTAATGGATTTTATTAACTGATTAAAAGTCACAAGTCATATTAAAAGTAGGATTTCTTAATATTTTTGCAAGGTATGATAGCATATTGTTTTAACATGTTATAGTAACTTTTCTCACTTTATCTAATTTGATCAAATTAATGATTTGAAACACACAACATTATTAATTTGTCATTAGATAGGTCTTTAATATATCATCCTATTTAACAGATTTAAGAAATACTCAGAAAAGCTATTTGTTTAGAGAAATTTTACGGTTCTAGAATGCTTTTGATGAAATATGTAATTGTTAAGGAGTAACATCTGCTGCTGCTGCTAAGTCGCTTCAGTCGTGTCCGACTCTGTGTGACCCCTGAGACAGCAGCCCACCAGGCTCTCCCGTCCCTGGGATTCTCCAGGCAAGAACACTGGAGTGGGTTGCCATTTCCTTCTCCAATGCGTGAAAGTGAAGTCGCTCAGTCATGTCAGACTCTTCGCAACCCCATGGACTGCAGCCCACCAGGCTCCTCCATCCATGGGATTTTCCAGGCAAGAGTACTGGAGTGGGGTGCCATTGCCTTCTCCAGAGTAACATCTAAAGCAATGTGTGAAAATGACAGAATTTTAATTTTTAAATTGCATAATTTAATAACAGAGTTCAAACAAAGGAACAGGGTAGCCTGTTGTGATTCCCCTGAGTCTCTGAGAAACCACTCCTTCTCCTCACCCACTGTGACTCAGTACTCATCCATTTCTACATCCGTGTCTGGTGTCCTCATCCAAAGTACGGAGAGAATCAAGGAAAGGAAAACCAAGAATGAGAATCTCTGCGTAAGAACCGCATAATCTGATACTGAAAATGAAAGCCACCTAGACTGTGAGTCAATGCAGTCATCTATGTGGCATGCAGTTGCAGGCTCTACGTTGGCTCATTGTCTTGCAGTCATCAGAAGAAGAATTGACTTGGAACAGTGCAGCGTGGTTATGTGCCCTGTTGGACTCATCCATATAGACATGTATGCTTCATGCTCTTCTTTGGAATCTTGAGTTTTTCTCTTTTCAGCTTTATCATGAAAATAGACACGTAATCATGGGTTCAGTGCTTTAAAGAATCAAGATGGAGCTCATGAAAAAGAGGACTTTCCCGTACTCTGCTTCACACTGCCCTATGTGTGTTCTGTAGTAAAGTGTGAAATGGGGAGAATCTGGTGTGTCTGCTGCATGCGAGCAGCTACGTTGGAGGGGGCAGTTATAGAAAGAAGAATGGTAGTTGGGAGGAGCTGGAAATAGCACTGGGAAATGTGGGTAGAGCTGGCACAAATTTTGTGAGGTAAGTAGAATTCTGGTGGTTGGAATGTTTTTTCAAGCTATTGTAGAAGTTTATTTACATTGTTTCCCAGAGTAGGTTCCATCCTCATTCCATCTCCCTCTTAGATGTCTTAAAAATTATTTTTCTTCATTTCACTACTTGATCTGTTAAGCAATAGTAAGGCTTTTATGACTTTACTAACAATGTTTTGTCATGTGAACTAAAATTATTTTACATGTCTCTCTTTTTTAAAAGCAACTAAGATTTTTCAGTACAGAGGACCTACCTTAAAATAATAATTTTAAAAACTTACTATCTAAAATATGCTACATTTGCATAAAAGTCTTGGGCAGTAAGTAAAAACTAGATTCATTTTAAAGGTGTCTTTGCTTCAAGGCACATCTTATCCAATGGGGCTGTTTATAGCCTACCTTGTATTTCACTGCTTCCGAGCTCTGTGAGCAAACAGAATTTGCTCACAGGGTGAAACACATGTTTATGGTCCTGAATAAACTGCTCAGATTCAAAAACTGTTTGTGTGACAGTGCTAGACGAAGGAATGCTGGCGCCAAATGGGATGTTTGTAGCCTGTATTTGCATATCAATACCCAGACTCCCCTTTAGGAACACTACTGCTTCGTGACAATGCTGTTGTCTGAGGTCTGGGGCAAAGAAAAACCATAAAAGTTGGGACTCACTTTTCAATGCCCTAGATTCTTTTCTTGTGCTTTGGAAAACTGTGAAACAAGGTCACCAAGTTCCATTCTCCATAGTTTTATTATGCTTTCAATGAAGCAATTGAACCTGCACGGAACCCAGACAGACGGACATCACAAGGCCACTTTGTAGAAAGGCAGCTTCTTTAGAACGTGAATGCTGAAGCTCGATTTGTGAGTTTCATGGGTTTGGGGCTTGTATACTGTTTAAAGAACTAAAGGGAACCAAACCTTTAAACAAAATATGTAGAACTCTTTTGCTTGCAGAAAAAGTATAAAATTAAGGATTCTTTTAGCCAGGAAGAAGTCAACCTAAGAATGTAAAAGCTATTTGGAAATCCAGCCGTGGGTACTGAGGTTATTTTGTAAGGTGATGTCATTTTCTACCTGGTTGGCAAATGGAAGTCTGTTGTCAGTCCTTATTTTTTAAATGGGATCACAGAGCCTGTTCATAGTTTTGCTGAGGTTTTATTTGGAGAAAGATTATTATTATTATTTTTTTTTTTCTGACAACACTTTGGACTTCCTGATGGGAATTTTAGTAAATTTTACCTTATATTTTAGAATGCAGTTGATTTCTTTAGTTGGTTAAACTCTATAGAAACAAAGATAAAAAGAAATGCATGTTTTCATATGACTGCCTTTACCCACTACTGCATAGTTAAAAACACTGTGAGAGTGCTATTATTGGAAATGTCAGGTTTAGCAGGATTTCTTCATGAAGAAATTTTCCCACACAACTACACTGTATTGTGTTTTCAAACATTTTTTTGAACCCACTTCACTTTACCAAACATATTGTTTTGCTTTTTGATTTTATCATTAGTTTGCTTTTTCTGTGTAGTCCAAACATGTTTCTCCTGAATATTCTTTTATGCAATCTCAAGAATGAGTTACACCACCTAAAATTTTCTTGAATATAGAAAATGCTGCTAACAGTATTTCAATTGCTTTGCCCAGAGCTCTGAACAATTTTCCTGATTCGCCTCCAGTTATCTATTCATGCTGTGCTAAGTTGCTTCACTCCTGTCTGACTCTTTGCAACCCCATAAACTATAGCCCACCAGGCTCCTCTGTCCATGGGATTCTCCAGGCAAGAATACTAGGATGCATTGCCATGCCCTCCTCCAGGGGATCTTCCCAACTCAGGAATCAAATCCATGTCACTTACAACTTTCTTATCCCTTTGTCTGCCAGTGGACATCTAGGTTACATCCATGTCCTGGCTATTGTAAACAGTGCTGTGATGAACATCGGGGTACATGTGTCTCTTTCAGTGCAGGTTTCCTTGGTGTGTATGCCCAGCAGTAGGACTGCTGGGTTGTCTGGCAGGTTTTTTGTCCGTTTTTAAAGGAATCTCCACACTGTTCTCCATAGTGGCTGTACCAGTTTGCATTAGCACCAACAATGTAAGAGGATTTCCCCTTTCTCCACACCCTCTCCAGCATTTATTGTTTGTAGACTTTCTGATAGCAGCCATTCTAAACAGTGTGAGATGGTACCTCACTGTGGTTTTGATTTGCATTTCTCTGATAATGAGTGATGTTGAGCATCTTTTCATGTGTTTGTTAGCCATCTCTATGTCTTCCTTGGAGAAAGGTCTGTTTAGTTCTTTGGCTCACTTTTTAACTGGGTTGTTTATTTTTCTGGTATTCAGCTACATGAGCTGCTTGTATATTTTGGAGATTAATTCTTTGTCAGTTGCTTTGTTTGCTATTATTTTCTCCCATTCTGAAGGCTGTCTTTTCACCTTGCTTATAGTTTTTTTGTTGTTGTTGTGCAAAAGCTTTTAAGTTTAATTAGGTCCCATTTGTTTGTTTTTGCTTTTATTTCCATTACTCTAGGAGATAGGTCATAGAGGATCTTGCTGTGGTTTATGTCAGAGAGTGTTTTGCCTATGTTTTCCTCTAGGAGTTTTATAGTTTCTGGTCTTACATTTAGATCTTTAATCCATTTTGAGTTTATTTCTGTGTATGGTGTTAGAACATGTTCTAGTTTCATTCTTTTACAGGTGGTTGACCAGTTTTCCCAGCACCACTTGTTAAAGAGATTGTCTTTTCTTCATTGTATATTCTTGCCTCCTTTGTCAAAGATAAGGTGTCCATTGGTGCGTGAATTTATCTCTAGGTTTTCTATTTTGTTCCATATATCTGTCTTTGTGCCAGTGCATGGTATCTTGATGACTGTAGCTTTGAAGTATGGTTTGAAGTCAGGCAGGTCAATTCCTCCAGTTCCATGCTTCTTTCTCAAGATTGCTTTGGCTATTCCAGGTTTTTTGTGTTTCCATTCAAATTGTGAAATGATTTGTTCTAGTTCTGTGAAAAATACCATTGGTATCTTGATAGTTCAGTTCAGTCACTCACTCATGTCTGACTCTGTGACTCCATGTACTGCAGCATGCCAGGCCTCCCCTGTCCATCACCAACTCCCGGAGTTCACCCAAACTCATGTCCATTTGAGTCGGTGATGTCATCCAACCATCTCATCCTCTGTCATCCCCTTCTCCTCCTGCCCTCAATCTTTCTCAGCATCAGGGTCTTTTCAAATGAGTCAACTCTTCACAACAGGTGGCCAAATTATTGGAGTTTCACCTTCAACATCTTTCCTTCCAATGAATAGTCAGGACTGATCTCCTTTAGGATGGACTGGTTGGCTCTCCTTGCAGTCCAAGGGACTCTCAAGAGTCTTTTCCAATACCACAGTTCAAAAGCATCAATTCTTTGATGCTCAGTTTTCTTTATAGTCCAACTCACATCCATACATGACTACTGGAAAAACCATAGCCTTGACTAGATGGACTTTTGTTGACAAAGTAATATCTCTGTTTTTTAATATGCTGTCTAGGTTAGTCATAACTTTCCTTCCAAGGAGTGTCTTTTAATTTCATGGCTGAAGTCACCATCTGCAGTGATTTTGGAGCCCCCCAAAATAGTCAGCCACTGTTTCCACTGTTTCCCCATCTATTTGCCATGAAGTGATGGGACCAGATGCCATGATCTTTGTTTTCTGAATGTTGAGCTTTAAGCTGACTTTTTCACTCTCCTCTTTCACTTTCATCAAGAAGTTCTTTAATTCTTCTTCACTCTGCCATAAGGGTGGTGTCATCTGCATATCTGAGGTTATTGATATTTTTCCCAGCAATCTTGATTCCAGCTTGTGTTTCTTCCAGCCCAGCGTTTCTCATGATGTACTCTGCATAGAAGTTAAATAAGCAGGGTGACAATATACAGCCTTGATGTGCTCCTTTTCCTATTTGGAACCAGTCTGTTGTTCCATGTCCAGTTCTAACTGTTGCTTCCTGACCTGCATACAGGTTTCTCAAGAGGCAGGTCAGGTGGTCTGGTATTCCCATCTCTTTCAGAATTTTCCACAGTTTATTGTGATCCACATGGTCAAAGGCTTTGGCATTGTCAATAAAGCAGAAATAGATGTTTTTCTGGAACTCTCTTGCTTTTTCCATGATCCAGCAGATGTTGGCAATTTAATCTCTGGTTCCTCTGCCTTTTCTAAAGCCAGCTTGAACATCTGAAAGTTCACAGTTCACATACGGCTGAAGCCTGGGTTGGAGAATTTTCAGCATTACTTTACCAGCATGTGAGATGAGGGCAATTGTGTGGTAGTTGGAGCATTCTTTGGTATTGCCTTTCTTTGGAATTGGAATGAAAACTGACCTTTTCCAGTCCTGTGGCCACTACTGAGTTTTCCAAATTTGCTGGCATACTGAGTGTAGCACTTTCACAGCTTCATCATTTAGGATTTGAAATAGTTCAACTGGAACTCCATCACCTCCACTAGCTTTATTTGTAGTGATGCTTCCTAAGGCCCACTTGACTTTGCATTCCAGGATGTCTGGCTCTAGGTGAATATGAAAAAGCTTGATAGGGATTGCAATGAATTTATGGATTGGTTTAGGTATATACTTATTTTCACTATATTGATTCTTCTCATCCATGAACATGATATATTTCTCCATTTATTTGTGTCATCTTTGATTTCTTTCATCATGTTTTACAGTTTTCTATATATAGGTCTTTTGTTTCTAAGTATTTTATTCTTTTTGTTTCAATGATGAATGGAATTGTTTTCTTAATTTCTCTTTCTGTTTTCTCATTGTTAGTGTACAGGAATGCAAGAGATTTCTGTGTGTTAATTTTATATCCTGAAACTTTACTATATTTATTGACTAGCTCTAGCAATTTTCTGGTGGTGTCTTTAGGGTTTTCTACATAGAAGATCATGTCATCTGCTAACAGTGAGAGTTTTACTTCTTTTCCCAATCTGGAATTATTTTATTTCATTTTCTTCTCTGATTGCTGTGGCTAAAACTTCCAAAACTATGTTGAATAGTAATGGTGAGAGTAGGCACCCTTGTCTTGTTCCTGATTTTAGGGGAAATGCTTTCAATTTTTGCTATTGAGTTTGCTGTGGGTTTATCATATATGGCTTTTATTGTATTTAGGTATGTTCTTCCTATGTGTCTTTTCTGGAGTATTTTTATCATAAATGGGTATTGGAATTTGTCAAAGTTTTTCTCTGCATCTTTTGAGATAACATATGGTTTTATCTTTCAGTTTCTTACTGTGGTGTATCACATTGATGATTTGTTGATAATGAAGAATCCTTGCATCCCTGGGATAAAGCCCACTTGATATTATCTTTTTACTATGTTGTTGGATTCTGTTTGTTAGAATTTTGTTGAGTATTTTTCCATCTATGATCATCAGTGATATTGGCTTGTAGTTTTCTTTTTTGTGGCATCTTTTGTGGCATGTTTTGGTGTTAGGGTGATGGTGGCCTCATAGAATGAGTTTGGGAGCTTACCTTCCTCAAAATTTTCTGGAAGAGTTTACATAGGATAGGAGTTAGCTCTTCTGTAAATTTTTGGCAGAATTTCATCTGTGAAGCCATCTGGTCCTGGGCTTTTGTTTGTTGGAAGATTTCTGATTAGTTTTGCTTTCCATGCTAGTGATGGATCTGTTAAGATTTTCTATTTCTTCCTGATTCAGTTTTGGAAGGTTATACTTTTCTAGGAATTTGTCCATTTCTTCCAGTTGTCCATTTTATTGGCATATAGTTGCTGATAGTAATTTATGATCCTTTGTATTTCTGTGTTATCTGTTGTGATTTCTCCAATTTCATTTCTAATTTTGTTAATTTTATTCTTCTCTCTTTTTTTTTCTTGATGAGTCTGGCAAATGGCTTGTCTATTTTACTTATCTTCTCAAAGAAGTAGCTTTTAGTTTTGTTGATTTTTGCTGTAGTCTCTCCCCCCTCTCATTTATTTCTCTTATTTTTAAGATTTCTTTCCTTCTACTAACCCAGAGGTTCTTCATTTCTTCTTTTTTCTAGTTGCTTTAGGTGTAAAGTTAGGTTATTTATTTGATTTTTCTCTTGTTTCTTGAGGTAAGCTTGTATGGCTATGAGCCGTCCCCTTAACACTGCTTTTACTGAATCCCATAGGTTTTGGGTTGTTGTGTTTTCATTTTCATTTGGTTGTATACATATTTCGATTTCTTTTTATTTCTTCTGTGATTTGTTGGTTATTCAGAAGCGTGTTGTTTAGCCTCCATAAGTTTTTATGTTTAATAGTTTTTTTTCCCTTGTAGTTGACATCTAATCTTACTGCATTGTGATCAGAAAAGATGCTTGAAATAATTTCAGTTTTTTTGAATTTACCAGGCTAGATTTATGGCCCAGGATGTGATCTATCCTGGAGAATGTTCTGTGTGCACTTGAGAAAAAGGCGAAATTCATTGTTTTGGGGTGGTCTAACCTGGTCCATTGTATCATTTGAAGTTTGTGTTTCCTTGCTAATTTACTGTTTGGTTGATCTGTCCATAGGTGTGAGTGGGGCATTAAAGTCTCCCACTATTATTGTGTTACTGTTAATTTCCCCTTTCATACTTGTTAGTGTTTGCCTTATGTATTGCAGTGCTCCTATGGTGGGTACATATATATTTATAATTGTTATATCTTCTTCTTGGATTGATCCTTTGATCATTATGATCTTTTTCATGGTCTTTATTTCAAAGTCTATTCTATCTGATATGAGCATTGCTATTCCTACTTTCTTTTGGACTCCATTTGCATGACATATCTTTTTCCAGCCTTTCACTTTCAGTCTGTGTTTGTCCCTTGGTTTGACATGGGTCACTTGTAGACAGCATATAAAGGAGTCTTGTTTTTCCATCCATTCAGCCAGTCTTTGTCTTTTGGTTGGGGCATTCAACCCATTTCCATTTAAGGTAATTATTGGATAAGTATGATCCCATTGCCATTTACTTTGTTATTTTGGGTTCGCGTTTATAACCTTTTCTGTGTTTCCTGTCTAGAGAAGATCCTTTAGCATTTGTTGAAGAGCTGGTTTGATGGTGCTGATTTCTCTCAGCTTTTGCTTGTCTGTAATCTTTTGATTTCTCCTTCATATTTGAATGAGATTCTTGCTGGCCACGGTAATCTGGGTTGTAGGTTTTTCTCTTTCATCACTTTAAGTATGTGCTGCCATTCCCTTCTGGCCTGAAGAGTTTCTATTGAAAGATCAGCTATATTATGGGAATCCCCTTATGTGTTGTTTCTTTTCCCTTGCTGCTTTCAATATTTGCTCTTTTTGTTTGATCTTCATTAGTTTCATTAATATGTGTCTTGGGGTGTTTTGCCTTGTGTTTATTCTGTTTAGGACTCTCTGGGTTTCTTGAACTTGGGTGGCTATTTCCTTTCCCATTTTAGGGAAGTTTTCAACTATTATTTCCTCAAATATTTTCTCATGCCCTTTCTTTTGTCTTCTTCTTCTGGGACTCTATGATTCGAATGTTGGGGCATCTAACATTGTTCCAGAGGTCCCTGAGGTTGTCCTCATTTATTTTAATTCTTTTTTTCTTTTTTCCTCTCTGCTTCATTTATTTGCACCATTCTATCTTCCACCTCAATTACCCTATCTCTGCCTCAGTTATTTTACTGTTGGTTCCCTCCAGAGTGCTTTTGATCTCATTTATTGCATTATTCATTATTGATTTGCTCTTCTTTATTTTTTCTAGGTCCTTGTTAAACTTTTCTTGCATCTTCTCAATCTTTGTCTCTATTTATCTGTAACTCCATTTTGTTTTCAAGATTTTGGATCATCTTGACTATCATTACTTTGCCAACAAAGATCCATCTAGTCAAGGCTATGGTTTTACCAGTAGTCATGTATGGATGTGAGAGATGGACTGTGAAGAAAGCTGAGCACCAAAAATTGATGCTTCTGAACTGTGGTGTTGGAGAAGACTCTTGAGAGTCCCTTGGACTGCAAGGAGATCCAACCACTCCATTCTAAAGGAGATCAGCCTTGGGTGTTCTTTGGAAGAAATGATGCTAAAGCTGAAACTCCAGTACTTTGGCCACCTCATGCGAAGATCTGACTCATTGGAAAATACTCTGATGCTGGGAGGGATTGGGGGCAGGAGGAAAAGGGGATGACAGAGGATGAGATGGCTGGATGGCATCACCAACTCGATGGAGGTGAGTTTGAGTGAACTCCGGGAGACTGTGATGGACAGGGAGGCCTGGCATGCTGCAATTCATGGGGTCACAAAGAGTCGGACACGACTGAGTGACTGAACTGACTATCATTATTCTGAATTTTATTTCAGGTAGACTCCCCATCTCTTCCTCTTTTGTTTGGTTTGGTGGGCATTTATCATGTTCCTTTACCTGCTGAATATTTCTCTGCCTTTTCATTTTGTTTAGATTGCTGTGTTTGGAGTGCCTTTTCTATAGGCTGGAAGTTTGTGGTTTCTCTTTATTGTGGAGCCTGCTCCCTGTTGATGGGGTTAGACTAGTGGCTTGTAAAGATTTCCTGGTAAGGGGAGCTTACATCTGTGTTCTGGCAGGTGAAGCTGGATCTATTCTGTCTGAAGTGCAATGAAGTGTCCAGTATTGGGTTTTGGGTTGTCTATGGGTTTGGCATCGCTTTGGGCAGCCTATCTTTTAATGCTTGGGGCTGTGTCCCTGCTTTGCTGGAGAATTAGTGTGGTATGTCTTGCTCTGGAACTTGTTGGCTCTTAGGTGGAGCTAGGTTTCAGTGTAGGTATGGAGACTTTGGGTGAGCTCTTTTCTATTAATGTTCCCTGGAAGCAGGAGTTCTCTTATGTTCTCAAGTTCTGGAGTTAGGCCTTCTGCCTCTGGCTTTCAGTCTTATACTTACAGTAGCCTCAAGACTTCTCCATCCATACAGCACAGATGATAAAACATCTAGGTTAATGGTGAAACAATTCTCCACAGTGAGGGACATGCAGAGAGGTTCACAGAGTTACACGGAGAAGAGGGAGGAGGGAGATAGAGGTGACCAGGAGGAGAAGAGGGAGAGTCGAAAGGGGAGAGAGCAAGCTACCCAGTAATCAGTTCCCTACATTCTCTCCACAGCCTGGAACACCCAGAGAGATTCACAGAATTAAGTAGAGAAGAGAAGGGGGAGGGAGTAGATAAGGGTGACCTGGGGGAGAAAAAGGACTGTCAAAAAGGGAGAGAGCAATCAAGCCAGTATTCACACCCCAAGTGAAAATGGATACTGAAGGTTAGATTCTTAAAGGTACAAAACTGATAACAAGTATCAAAAAGCAAAGATTAAAAATCTAAAGTAGAGGTTAGACTCAAAAAATATTAAAAATACAAAACAAAATCAATCATAAAAATTATAAAGTTGAAGTTTGCTTTAAAAATGGGGTCTTTTTGCAAGGTAATAGGTTATAAAAATGAAAATTAAAGGAGTCATAAAGAACTTAAATTTAAAAAATTTAAAAAGTGATAATGGTAAAACTATATCTAGGAATTTCTCTGGAGCAGCTGTGGGCAATGTAGGGTTAGTTCAGTTTCAGATGGTTCCTTGCTCCAGCTTGTACTTGTTCTCAAGGTCTGCAGGCCCCTTCCAATTCTTAGTCACTGTTAACTACAGGGTTTGAACCTGTTGCACCTGTCACTTCCAGAGCGGTTCCCTCTTTGTTTATTTTGGCTGCCTCTTTTTGCAAGTCTCTTCAGTGTCTAATTTCTGCCCTGACACAAGGAGGTGAAGGTGTCAGGCTTATTTAGGCTCAATTGTCCAGCTGTGTTGTGGGGAGGGACACTGCAAACAAATACTGCTGGCGTGTGGGGAGTACTCACAGTGTATGGACCACACTGAGTTTTCCCCAGCGCAAGGTGGTGTGTTTTTCCCGGGTCTACAGTGCTCAGGCTCCTGGGTGCTTTGCAGGGGCCCTGTCCAAAGTGGGTCCTGTGTTTCGTGCACTTCCCAGGCCTAAGCTGCTCAGGTTCTCGGGTACTCAGCAAGGGCACAGGTCCGGTTGGGTATGTGTTTTGCACACTTCCCAATTCTAAGCTGCTCAGCTTCTTGGACACTTTACAAGCACACAGACTCAGTTGGGCATGCGTTTTTGCCCTTCCCAGGTCTGAGCAGCTCAGGTGGCCAGGTGCTTGGCGAGTGCACTGTCCCAGGTGAGCCGTGCATCTTAATCACCTCCCTGGTCCCAGCTGCCCAGTTCCCCGGGTGCACCATGAGAGCGCCATCTACGGTGTGCTGTGTGTCTCCTCTGGGAAGCTGATCTCAGGCTGCGACCCTTCTGGCAGATGTCAACCATCCAGGATCCCAGAAAGACGTGGTTAGCAACTGGGAGCCTGCTGGCAGTTTGGTGGAAGATGCCACTCTCTAGGGCCGAGAGTGCAGCAGCCCCTTGCCTTCTGGCCCTGGCTGTCACACACCTGCCTCTGCCTCCAGCGGGGGGTGGGTGGGGAGGTGGGGAGGGGGCTACATGCAGCCAGCTAGCTCTCCTTTGGCATTCGCTCAATCCTTTGTTCTGTGAGCAGGCCAGGCTGCCTGTTAGAGCCTTTCTCGGGAAGGTCCTCTTTCTTTCTTCTCTCTCTGGCATCCAAGTTTGGGTTGCTGTCTCATGTTAGCTCCCTCAGATTGTCCTCAGGGCATTCGGCCCTGTCCTTACCCTAAGCACTGGTTATGCAGCCGGCGCCTCCCTGCCCAGCCCCAACCCCTGGTGGTGGATGCGAGCCTCTGGCTACTTCTCTGCTGGCAGTTGAGGTTAGGCACATATTCTGTGGTTCCCACCCTGGCCCCTTCTGGTTATGTTGCCCTCTGAGATTCCAAAACTCCCCACAGACCCGCCTGTGAGAGGGTTTCCTACTATTTGGAAACCTCTCCTCCTTCACGACTCCCTCCCCAGGCCGGGTCTCCTTCCCTAACTCTTTTGTCTCTCCTTTTGTCTTTTATATTTTGTCCTACCTCCTTTTGAAGAGAATGGGCTGCCTTTCTGGGTGCCTTGTGTCTCTGCCGGAGAAGGCAATGGCACCCCCACTCCAGTACTCTTGCCTGGAAATCCCATGGACAGAGTAGCCTGGAAGGCTGTAGTCCATGGGGTCGCTGAGGGTCGGACACAACTGAGCGACTTCACTTTCACTTTTCACTTTCCTGCATCGGAGAAGGAAATGGCAACCCACTCCAGTGTTCTTGCCTGGAGAAACCCAGGGACGGGGGAGCCTGGTGGGCTGCCGTCTATGGGGTTGCACAGAGTTGGACTCGACTGAAGTGACTTAGCAGTATGTCTCTGCCAGAGTTCAGAATGTGTTTTGTGGGAGTTGCTCAGCATTCAAATGATCTTTTGATGAATTTGTGGGGGAGAAAGTGGTCTCCATGTTCTATTCCTCCACCATCTTGGGACCGCCCCCCTCATTTTTATAATATTAATGAATGGTGTTTCTTTACTAAGTCGCTACTCTGATGTTAACTGCAGTCATGAAATTAAAACATGCTTGCTCCTTGGAAGAAAAGCTATGACAAACCTAGCTGCTGCTGCTGCTAAGTCGCTTCAGTCGTGTCCGACTCTGTGCGACCCCATGGACGGCAGCCCACCAGGCTCCCCTGTCCCTGGGATTCTCAAGGCAAGAACACTGGAGTGGGTTGCCATTTTAGCATTTTATAATTAACATTGTATGTTGTAATCTTTATTCAGTCCTCATAAACTCTTCTTGAAGAATGCATGGTCATTATTTTCTCTGTAAGGAACATAAGAACCTGAAGTTAAATAGTTAGGTCTGAATCACTGAGTTCTACATGGTGCACCTAAAAGAGAGATGTCATGGGCTGAATTGTGTCCACCCCCAACCCCTCCCCCCACCCCCCGCGAGTTCATATATTGAAGCATTAAGTCTCCAGTGTGATGGTATTTGGACTTGGGGCCTTCCGTGAGGTAATAAAAGTTAAATGACGTCATAAGCATGGGGCCCTAATCTCTCATAACTGATGCTCTTAGAGGAAGAGGAAGGGACTCCAGAGTGCTCCCTCTCTGTACACACAGAGGAAGGCCCATGTGTGGATGCAGCAGGAAGCTGGCGGTCTACAAACCAGCAAGAGCTCGCACCAGAAACCACCCTGGTGGCACCTTGGTCTTGGACTTCTAGTCTCCAGGACTGCCAGGAAATGAAACTCTGCTTAAGCTGCCCAGTGTGGTGGTTGGTTTGGCAGCTGTAGCTGACTAATAGAAGAGCTAACCTTTTCCACTGCCAGTGTCTTCCTGCTTAACTTCTAAATCTATTCTGCATTATGCTTGTCAGTAACTCTCTGAGGATAGGAATGATACCTTCGTATTCCCTGGCATATCTTATTTGTATAGTAGATCCTCTGATGTTTAATAGGCTCTCAACAGGTTTACAAGTGGAAGAGGCCACGATGTCAACTTTAAAGTGGAACTGCTCAGATCCAGAGGGGTCCAAAGACAGCAAACGTGGCTCTGCAGTTAGTGAAGAGCTGGGTCTGGAATTCAGGACCTACCACCAGCCTCTCAGCTACAGTGTCCATCACTTTAGTGGTGAATGTGGAAACTGAATGTATCACCTCACTGCTGTTACCATATCTTATTTTTTTAAGTTATTAAGCTGCATCATAGATATTATCTTATTAGGCATCTATGGTACATCTCATTGAATTTTCAAGATTCATTTATATGGTCATAGAGCTATTAAGTTAACTGAAATAACATTTTATTGAGAGGTTTATTAATGCTTGAATTTGCCTTCAATTCAGGTCAAACAGTATATTCTTTAAAGTATTAATTGCGCAATCGTGTCTGACTCTTTGCAGTCCCATAGACTGTAGCCTACCAGGCTCCTCTGTCCATGGAATTCTCCAGCCAAGAATACTGGAATGGGTTGCCATGCCCTCCTACAGGGGATCTTCTTGACCTAAGGATCGAACTTAGGTCTCCTGCACTGTGGGCAGATTCTTTACAGTCTGAGCCACTAGGGAATCCTCTTTTAAAAAAAAAAAAACCTTAAAATTCTTTTTTTTATTGGAGGACAACTGCTCTACAAAGTCATGTTGACTTGAGCCACACACACATCAACACGAATCACCACAGGTATGCATATGTCCCCTCTCCCTGAGCCCCCGCTCCTCTCCCACCCCATCCCACCACCCCTAGGTTGTCATCTTTTTAATAATGCTTTAGAATGGAACCCAAATGCCACAGAAAGGCAACAGCTGCAACTAGAGCAAGATTCTAACTATAGAAAGAAAAATGGTTACCACATGATATACCAAAAAGGGAATAGAAATCTAGGATTCTCAGTGTGACAAAACACATTTAACAAACATTGTTTTGTTTCTTATTGATTACGTGAAAAATGTTTAAGTGTTATATTTGTGTGTGTGAGAATGAAAAATGTGAACATATTTACGATTAATCTAAGTGTACATACTGTGTTTGTCTTTATTTTCCAGAAACTCAGGAGTCCCAAGGACATATCCAAGGCCCATACATCTGTTAGTCCATCTATCAGATCAGCTGTGGAGGTGATTTGCTGCTCTGTGGTAGGTACACAACTTGTAAATGACTGGAGTTGGAATGGAAACCATTGAAGCTACCCCTGTAAAGAAAAGGGCAGGGTCTTTTACTATTATCAGGAGCTATTTCAAATGCTAAATCAAAAGGATGCCAACTGGTGGCCTTGTTGATAGTCTCGGTAGAGAAGGAAATGTTTAAATTAACATGAAGCTTCAAATCTATTTCCACTTCATAAAGAGGTCTGAAATTGATCATCACGGTAACATGTGAAGACTTGCACAGCTGTGGTTTGTGGGGCTTTTGTTTAATGGATAAACAACACTTACAAGTTGATGGTGCAGTTTCTTATTTTTATTTAGTTATGCATCCAAAATACAGACCAATACGTTAGACCACAACATTTCGGGCTCTTTTTCTGTTTCAAAAATGAAGGTTTGAATCATGTGGATGTGAAACCAGCAAAACTCCACACGCAGAAAGGCAGTATGGCGTGGTGCTGGCAGGGGGCAGGGGGCAGATCTCAGGTCCAGCCGAGATTCATCCCTTAGAGCAGTCAGAGGCCCGTAAGCGACCCTGGGCCTCAGGGAAGCTGTTCTCCTCTGCACCAGGTTCATGATAAAGTCCTTGCTTAACTGCAGACAGTGTGGTGAAAATCGCGTTTAATAATACCATTTACATTTGTATGATCTTTTATAGCTCACAAAATCCTTCCTTTTTTTTTTCTTTTTCCTCATAAAGATGGGACTAATTAAGAGAGGCAATGCTCTATTTCTCCCATTTCAGTCACAGAGAGGCTCGGAGGTTTAGGTGTGCTCAAGGCAAGGAACTGAGGACAGAGGTCCTTGTCACTGTCATCCAGTAGGGTTCTCTGGCGGAAAGTGCAAATGAGTACCGTGTATGTGAGGGGCAAGAACCTGGCCACGGCAGCTCCTATGGTGCAAATAGTCTGTTAACAACAATCAGTGATAACATTGGGCTTAATTCAAAACTATGTAATATATTTTGTCACTTACCCCAGTTTTGGTATGGGTAGATTATAGAATTTATATGTTTTGTTTTCCACATCCATAAGATGGGGATAAAAATACAGAATAAATGAGATGTTGTGATAATTAAATAAGTAAATACTTAAAACTTACTTAGCATATGGCAAGGATTCAATAAACACAATCATTATTATCATCAAAATTGGATAAAGAAAAGTTACACTTGGTATGGGGTGGATTTTAGGGCTTCTAAGATGGCTCAGCGATAAAGAATTTCCCTGCCAATGCAGGAGATATAGGAAATGCGGGTTTGATCCCTGGGTTAGAAAGATCCCCTGCAGTACAAAATGGCAACCCACTCCAGTATTCTTGTGTGGAGAATTCTGTGGACAGAGAAGCATGGAGAGCTACAATCCATGGGGTTGCAAAGAGTCAGAAACAACTAAGCAACTGAGCCCACACGCACTCGCAGGATCAGTTCTAACCCTGGGAAACCACTTGTAACTGAATTGTCATTTCCTGGTAGTTTCGTGAAATTGCCTTTATCATCCTGTAACTGTTCCTAGTTTGCTATGAAGATAGTCTGATGTAGGGGATGGTAGTAGCTCACTAGACTAAGGGCCCGGAAATTAAATTGCATTTCATCACTGAGTTGTTAAACTGTACACCTTCTGTCATAGCCTTGATTTCTTTGTACACAAAATAAGAGCACTGGTATTTTTGTTCTTGCCTTATTTAAGATTTAGGCAATGATCCATTCACTCGCTATGCAGAGAGACAATGTGCTAATAGTTAAAGAAGTAAAGATTAAAAAGAGATAAGCCTTGACCTCACAGATCTTAAAATGTAGTAAGGGGAATTCAATCTGTAAAGAGATGACTATAAGAAGGTACTATATACATATAAGAACTGAGATGTGTATAAACTGTTGCATTAAAAATAGAGGCAAAATTAATGATTCCTTTTCAGTAAAATGGTGTGGAGATAAGAGTTGGTTTCTAAGAAAGATGACATTTGAATTGAATCTTGAAAAACAAGAATGCAAGGATGGGCTTTTAGACAAAGGGACTAGCATGTACAACTTTACAAAGACTTATACAAATAACCCTTCAAGATCTACACTTTGGAATCCTGCACAGATGTATTTACAATGTTTCCTTAAAAATTTATCAAACCAAGGCAGACATTCAAAATTAATTGGGTCATTATTGTAGCATTACTCACAACAGCCAAGACAAGGAAACAACCTACCTATCCACTGATGGATGAATAAATAAACACAGACGCACACACACAAACACATCAGGCACAAAAAGAGGAAATCTTGCTGTGTGAGACAACATGGATAGACCTTGAGGGCATTGTTCTAAGTGAAATAAGTCAGAGAAAAGCAAATACCATATGATCTCATTGTATATGTAATCTTAAAAAACCAACTCATAGAAACAGAGAGTGGAATGGTGGTTGGCAGGGCAGAAGGATGATGGAAATCCTGAGGTGTTGGTTAAAGGATACAAATTTCAGTTATGAGATGAATAAGTTCTGGGAACCTAATATACAGCAAAGAATGGCATCTGACTAAGCGACTGAACAGCAGCAAATATGAAGCATGCTGACTGTAGTTAACAATACTCCGTACTGGAAAGTTGCTGTGAGAGGAGAACTTCAGTGTTCTCACTGTAACAACAATAACATGGCAATAACGTGAGGGGAAGGGTGTATTAACTAACTTTACTGTGATTAATGCTTGTTGCTTAATTACTCACTTGTGTCCAACTCTCTGAGGCTCCATGGACTAGAGACTGCCAGGCTCCTTTGTCCATGGAATTTTCCGGGCAAGAATACCAGAGTGGGTTGCTGTTTCCTTCTCCAGGGGATCTTCCCAACCCAGGGATCAAACCCACATCTCTTGTGTCTCCTGAACTGTACACCTTAAACTTACACAATATAATATGTCAATTATAGCTCAATAAAACTGGAAGAAGAAATAATAAAAGTAAATAGAGAAAGTCAAAGGGAAGAGACTTTGTTGTTGTTCGGTCTTGTCCAGCTCTTTGTGACCCCGTGAACTGCAGCATGCCAGGCTTCTTTGTCTTTCACTATCTTCTGGAGTTTGCTCAAACTCATGTCCATTGAGTCAGTGATATAATACAACTGTCTCATCCTCTGTTGCTCCCTTCTCCTCCTACCTTCAATCTTTCCCAGCCTCAGGTTCTTTTCCAATGAGTTGGCTCTTCACATCAAGTGGCCAAAATATTGGAACTTCAGCTTCATCACCAGTCCTTCCAAATAATATTTAGGATTTAGTTCCTTTAAGATTGACTGGTTTGATCTCCTTGCTATCCAGGAGACTCTCAAGAGTCTTCTCCAGCACCACAGTTCAAAAGCATCAAAGTTCTTTGGTACTCAGCCTTCTTTATGGTCCAACTCTCACATCCGTTAAGAATACTACTGGAAAAACCATAGCTTTGACTATATGGACCTTTGTTGACAAAGTAATGTCTCTGGTTTTAATACACTGTCTAGATTCATCATAGCTATTCTTCCAAGGAGCAAGCATGTTTTTTTAATTTCATGAATGGATATGTGAGCAGGGAAGAGCCATGTATAAGCACACTCAGGTGGAAAAATGCAACATGTGAGGTGTGTTCAATTTCTCAAAAAGTGTGTCAGATATGCAGATGACACCACCCTTATGGCAGAAAGTGAAGAAGAACTAGAGAGCCTTGATGAAAGTGAAAGAGGAGAGTGAAAATTTGGCTTAAAGCTCAACATTCAGAAAACTAAGATCATGGCATCTGGTCCCATCACTTCATGGCAAATAGATGGGGAAACAGTGGAAACAGTGACAGAATTTTTAGGGGGCTCAAAAATCACTGCAGATGGTGATTGCAGCCATGAAATTAAAAGATGCTTACTCCTTGGAAGGAAAGTTATGACTAATCTAGACAGCATATTAAAAAGCAGAGACATTACTTTTCAACAACGTTCCGTCTAGTCAAGGTAATGGTTTTTCCTGTGGTCATGTATGGATGTGAGAGTTGGACTGTGAAGAAGGCTGAGCGCTGAAGAATTGATGCTTTTGAACTGTGGTGTTTGGAGAAGACTCTTGAGAGTCCCTTGGACTGCAAGGAGATCCAACCATTCCATCCTAAAGGAGATCAGTCCTGGGTGTTCATTGGAGGGACTGATGTTGAAGCTGAAACTCTAATACTTTGGCCACTTGATGCGAAGAGCTGACATATTTGAAAAGACCCTGATGCTGGTAGGGATTGGTGGCAGGAGGAGAAGGGGATGACAGAGGATGAGATGGCTGGATGGCATCACTGACTCGATGGACGTGAGTCTGAGTGAACTCCGGGAGCTGGTGATGGACAGGGAGGCCTGGCGTGCTGCGGTCCATGGGGCCGCAGGGTTGGACTCGCCTGAGCGCCTGAGCTGCACTGCTGTTGTGTAGGAGCCGTGGAAGGGTCTAGGTCAGGTTCTGTAGCAGTGCTCCCTCAGTGCTTCACTGGCAATTGCCTCATAAGCAGTGAGAATTCTGGTTGCTTTTTGAGTAGGCAAGCACATGAACTCATCAGTGGTTCAGTTTTCTTTTTAAGAAATAACTGTTGGGTGCACCTATATGCACATAAGGGACACTATTATAAGTGAAACTTTTAACAGCCCTTTCACTGTTAATTCCAGAAAAATTGTCATATATTTAAATATTACTGGTTACTAATTCACATAGACTTAATATTATAATCTGGCTTTCATACTTTTTAAAGCACAAGATTGGTGATGTCAGTGTCCATTTTGTGATTTGAACTTATTCAGTGTGAAAACTTAGAATAATTTTTTGGTGACATGATCAAAATGAAATAGTATATAAGCAACATTATCAGAACTGCATAGTAACCTTCCTTTAATCATTCCTTCCAAATATTCAGTGATTTATTCCTTAGTACCATTATTCAATATACATTCCTGAACTTCTTTAGTGATTAGCTGATTAGTTAATGAATGAAAAACCTAGATTAAGTTAGGGACTCAGCTAGGTACTAAGAATTTAGAGATGATTCAGGCTTGGTCTCAAAGAGACAAGTACTTGGATAAAACATAGATTAGATGTACTGTGTTCAAGGAATGACTGAGAAAATGGCTGTTCTATCATGTTGTTATAACTTCATTCTGGGTGGGGTAATTGACAGAGCCACGTCTTCCTTCTCCTCACACCTGGACAAACCAGACACCATCCTGACCTCTGTAAAGTTATCTATCTGCAGCCTGAAGGGGCTGCTTCAAGCTGTCATCTCAGTGTGGCAAAACCATGGCTGTGTCTCAGCAAGCTGTCCATTTGCGCTCACTGCGAGGATCTTTGCCATCAAATCTTTCCACCCCAAAGTAGTATCCTCCATAGGAGAGATATATAATAACTGCAGAAAAATTTGGAGGAGACTCCAAAAAATAGAGAAGTTTAAAGATGATTTTTTTCACTTCTCATTGGGAATCTTAGGGGCAGGTCTAAGTAGAGCAGAGGTCCAGAGTTCCCTTCACACATGGAGGAGATATGAAGGAGGCCCAACAGTGGATGTGATGTAGACAGTGAGTGCTGGACTGATGAGAGAGAGACCGTGGAGGAATTTTTGACATTCCAGCAAATGCCAGTGTGAGGACCAAAAGCCATGAAGTTAAGCTGGTCACAATTTAGGGGAGGTGGTTACTTTTTCTAACGTGTGATTGAATATGGGAGTTGAAAACATAACTGGTATGTAGATCAAATGTCTCCTCCCTCAGAATTCTCTATTAAGAAATTATCTGTCCTTTTTATGTCTGCCTGAAGGGCAAGTCACTAAGTTGTGTCCAACTGCTTGCAACCCCATGGACTGTAGCCCACCAGGCTTCTCTGTCCATGGGGGTTCTCCAGGCAAGAATAGTGGAGTGGGTTGCCATGCCCTTCTCCAGGGGATCTTCCTGACTCAGGGATCACACGTGGGTCTCCTGCACTGCAGGCAGATTCTTTACCGTCTGAGCCGTCAGGGTCGAGTCCTTGTTTAGCTCTTGCTCATGGCACCGCTTTTTGGTGGGGGGCTAAGAACGCTGAGGGTGACTGTGCTCCTTCCGTCTTTATGCCCGGCAGTCTTCTTGTCTAGTTGGGTCATTTTTGCTGTGTTACATCCTTCTCTCCAGCAGGACCTAGCGCAGTGCCTTGTACTTCTCACACAGTAGGTACTTTGTATATAACATGTTGTGAAAGTAACTGAATTTTATATAAAATGCCATTTAGTTTGTATTCTGGAAAAGAACCTTCTATACACTGCAGCATAGGACAAGGTGGAGTCACATCACTCTTCTTCTCATGTATCTGAGTAAATTCTCACACAAACACTTAACCAAAGAGCAGGAGTGTTGGTGATATTCTCTTGGTTACGAATAGATAGTTTTCCAGAGAATTTACCCTGAGTTTTGTAAAGCAGATGAGGCCATCTTGTGGTTCCATATGGGTATTCATTATGTCTTCAGAATGACATTATACTTATCCATCATCATAGAAGTTTCTAATGGCAGGGTACTATTTTAAAGAATATGTAAACCTTCCATAAAGATTTATATTTTCACTCACAAATAGATTATGTATAGAAAAACTCTGGCTATGATTCCTCAATAAACATTAAGAAAATGAACAGAATAACTTTAGCATGGAGTCTATAACTCTAAGAATTTTCTTCCTTACTTGATCCTGGCTTCATTACATAAGATTTTTCTTTTATGATTTTTATTTTATTCCAGTTTGATAATTGATATTATCTAATTTATTCATCCTTATTATGCGACTTGAAAAATCAATGAACCGTTGATTTAAGCTTATTTTGGTCACCAACATCTCCATGAGTCTGTATGAGGCCCAAAAAGTGGTTACCTCATACTGAAAAAATGAGATATTGGTTCTTTTCCATATTTTAAAATGTTAAAATAGTTTTGCTTGTAATTGAAGGGAACTGCAACTATGGGGATATGATTATGAAATAGGCGCTGGAGAGTCTGAGAAAATAGAAACTACTCACCCTATTTAAAATAATTTTTGTACCTCGAATGTGAACCATAATGACCATGAAATCCAAGTTGTATTTTTACAATAAATGTATTGTAGAATACATTAGATGAATACATTAAGAAGAAATATTTGTGTGTTAATTAAGGTATATGACAAACCAAAACTTTATAATCTGGAACTAAAAGTTTCAATATTTGACATTTTATATAAATTTACACATTTTATATATTACACTGATATACATTAATTATATATATTTTATATTTTTCCAATATACTTACATATTCATTTTCCAAAGTATTTGCATTTTAGAGTCAATTAATACTTTACTGATAACTTATTAAAAGACAAAAACAAACAAATAGAAGAACAGCACAAAACATTCTCCAGACTGAAAAAGGAAGGCCATTTACATAGAGTATTTCAGCCTCTCTTAACCTGTATCCCACAGCATCAGGCTAAGCAGGACAAATACTTTGAGTGGAAGCAAATGCCTTTACCAGGCTCTTACAAATTTATGTTCTCACTAATACAAAAATACTGGGAAGAGAGTATATTTTAAGTTTCTTTTAGTATCACAGCTATATTTTCCATCTCTTAGTAAATATTAAGATTTAATCACTATTGGGAATTGAGGTTTACAAAGAAGGAGAAAAATAGTCCTTCAATGACCAAATGTGACTTTCAGAAATCACACTTGGTGATTAATGTGATTAATCCTGCATTTAAATGGAGTCAGAAAAGAAGAACACCTTACTTCTTTGAACTGTATTTTGTATCACAAATGCTAATATCAAACAAAGAGTAGAGAGTCATGTGAAAAAACTGTTAAGAGGTAATTCAGTACACAAAGTTACATGGAATTATTTTCTATTAAGTAATCAAAATCGCCATTAATGTAAATGAAATCTATTTTAGCTTCAAGGAGTGTCGCTGATTCTTTAATGATCTGAAAGAATAAAGAACGAATGGATAAGAATAGCAATATAATGGTAATGTATAATAATTATACATTGACCTAATTGCACAATATAGTACAAAGTGTAATCAGTACTGTGAAGAGCAATTTAGTAATCACTGAAAATTCTTAGGTGTTTCCTTTGTGGTCCAGTGACATAAAGCAAATGTTGTATGTTTTATGCCAAAGTCAGTCATCACTTTTGAACTGGCTTTTAAGTTTATCCTTTTGAGTAAAAAAGTTATCTATTGTTG
Source organism: Nanger dama (assembly GCA_917880005.1). NCBI lineage: Eukaryota > Metazoa > Chordata > Mammalia > Artiodactyla > Bovidae > Nanger > Nanger dama. The sequence continues at coordinate 102,433,992 of CAKJTW010000001.1, forward strand.
ATTTCAATAAATATGAAAGCACTTTGACATTATATTGCTTAGGGTGTACTTAAACTACATGCTTCAGCCTTTCACAGCTCACCCTGATACTGTTTTCCCCCTTATATACAAACTGAAATGCTCTTTGGGTAAAATCTTCCTTAGCTGATATATTTTTGTTAATATAGAGATATGCTAATTCCAGAAAAAAATGAAACAAGAATTGTAATCACTAAAACAGAAACTTTTTTATGAACAGTATTGAGTAACCTCCAGATAGTATCTATCTTTGTAATATAGACAAATTTCAGACAATAGATTTTTTTTTCTCCCACTTTAAAGAAGTAATTTTTACCTTTTAGAGGTTTACAAATAGCAAGCTAGACAATCAGGGTTTTTTGCACTCCAGTGGCACTAATAAATGACCAACGGCCTCTTGGCTAAGGCTGTCTGTGTCTCCCCTGCTTTCCAGGCATGCTGGTGGTGTAGACTCTTAAGTCGTGTCCGACCCTTGTGACCCCATGGACTGTAGCCTGCTAGGCTCCTCTGTCCATGGGATGCTCCAGGCAAGAACACTGGAATGGGCTGCCATTTTCTTCTCCAGGGGCTCTTCCCAACCCAGGGATCGAGTCTGGGGCTCCTGCCTTGCAAGCAGACTCTTCACTGACCAGCAACAAGGGAAGCCCTGCTTTCTTGGCACATTCCATTTAAACGGCCCCTTGTCCTCCATGAACGTGCAAGTTCACAGTCTTGGCATGTGGGTTGGACCAGTGGCCGTCTCTAATGCTGTGGCATAGATTTGTGAGGGGAGAAATCATTGTTCTGTTTATCCCCACCTCTTACACCTCTTGTGCATCACCTGGGAATCTTGTTCAGCCACAACTTCTGATGCAGACGGGCTGGGGTGGGGCCTGCGAGCCCCTATTTTTTTCTTTTTAAAAATACATATTTTATTACAGTTACACAAGAGAGTAGCTGGGAGTTAGGTCGGAGGTAACTGCAATATTGAGATGCCTTTAAAATTTTTAGTTTAGTTTTCTGGACTGTGCTGCAGACAGCCTTCCTCTAGCTGCGGCGCGCGGGCTTCTCATCGTGGTGGCTTTTCCTGTTGCGGAGCCTGGGCTCCAGGGCGAGCAGGTGCAGTAGTTAAAGCTTGCGGGCTCAGTAGTTGTGGTGCATGGGCTTCGTTGCCCTGTGCCGTGTGGAATCCTCCTGGACCAAGGATGGAACTCACGTCCCCTGCATTGGCAGGTCGATTCTCCAACCAGCAGACCACCAGGGAAGTCTGACAGTCCATATTTCTAACTAACTTCAGGAGACCCAGTGGCTGCTGGCCCACTGGACCTCATTTTGTCTGCTAGGCATCCCCTATGTGATGTATTTTCATCTCTTCTCTTAATTAAATGAAAGCTCTTGAAACCTATTGTATCTTCACGTTTTCCCAGGGAGGACCAAGCACAGCACTGTGCATATAGTGGGTACTCAATAAATGTTTGTTACTTATCAGAAAATAAGCAAGAATAAACCCTAACTTTTGTTTCCTTTCACAATGCATGAACAATAGCCCTCTTCTCAAACTGTAAGTTGATAGCGCACAACTCTGAAAAGTGGTATTGCTGAGACTATAAAGTTAAATTTTAAGGCTATGCTGGAAGTCGCAGGACCAGATGACAAATTTGGTTCTTTTTTGCCTGTCCTCTACCCTCCTTCTCTTGGTATGTTCTAGGTGTAATCTGGGATGGGTGCCCTTTCTAGCTCACGGAAATCAAAGCACTGCATGGCATGAAGTTTTAGAGTGATAGCCTCTCAAGGGAAGAGAAGGTGAACAGGAGGCTGAGGATTATGACTTGAAAGTTCTCTCTAATTTGAAAGCATCAGTGGATATTCATGCAGAGCTACACGTGCATGACTTTGACCTATTTCTCCTCTTTCTAAGAAGTGAAATTGTATGTCTTTGAGGTAATATGTTTACTGTAAGCAACAAACAAATTGTTTTCTCCTCATCATTTTGGAATGCTGAAAAGGTCAAAAGTGTGGCTATTTTGTTTCGCTCTGAGATCACTAGGCATCTTATTTCCAAATGTGTGAAGTGAAGTCATTCGTGGGTCATTTGAACAACTTGGCTTCTCTGTATAAGGGGTGGGTAACTCTGCTTAGCATGCAGACACTCTCTTACAGGGTCTGTGCTTAAAAACCATTGTTTCTTTTGTTTCTCCTAACACCAGATCTCATCTCAAATCTCCAAGATACTTAACCAAGGTAGCTCCTTCTTTCTTCCTAGACACTTTATTTCCAGGAAGTAGTTAAGGTCTATAAACTTTTGAAAATAAGAAATATATTTTATTATCAGAACTGAGAGTAGAAAAGCAATGGTTACACTGTTTAGAAACAATTACAACTTATAGCAGAGTTTAAATTGGACCATGTTTAGAACCCTGAGAAGATAATGGCAAATCATTTTTCTTTAGAAATAATGTCATCATTTATGGACAGAAAATAGTTCTCCATTCTAAAGAATGGGTCCCTTTAGGAGTTACTGAGTTTTCTATAGCTAGAGTTACTAAATAAAATAAATGATGTCCCAGAATATTCTGTTGCCTTTGATTTCAAATAGTGTATTTTATTATGGTTTTTCATTCCTGGTTACCATAGGAGGCGGGAAGAAAACCTCTCTTTTGAATCTAGTACCTAAAAACAAACGTTCACAGATCTTGGAGTCAGTGAAAATTCAAGGTACAAAATATCTTTTCTTGCCTTCATATACTTTCCCAATGCTTCTCTTTATTAAACATGAATCATTTATAAACATCAAGTTTTTGAGAAGGTTAATATCATGGGCCAAAAAGAATGGAATCACAAAACCTGAGACACAGTTCTGTCACTGAAAGTCTCTCTCAGAAACTTGTCTTCCCACTTTCCCTTCTTTAACCATTCTGCCCTGGCAATACCCAGAAAATATCAAGTGTTCTTTTCTTTATTGGTTTAAATGGGGAAACTGAAGGACAGAAAGCTTAATGAATTTGTCCTTTTAAGAAAGCTTTTGTAGAAGCCATAGTTTAAAGAACAATACAAGTGAACTATGCAGAAGACAAAATTAAATGCATTAACCTGGTAAAAATACAGTGTATTTACCAAAGGAATGTTAGCAGGTTTATCTCTAGATGATGGATCACTGATGCTTTTATTTTATGTTTCTTTTATACATTTTCTACATTCAGCATTTATTGTCTTTGTTATAAAAAAACAACAAAACTAGTTTGTAAAAGATTAAGGTATATACATATTTTAAAATTATGCAAACAGTGTTACATACGTTTAGAGAGGAACAAAGGAAAAATCTTGAGAGGCAAACTGAGTAGACAAGTAGCATTAAATTGTAGATTTGATAACAACCCCTGCGGTTTGGAGGGTAAGTAGCTCCTTCTCTCTTACCCACCTCTCTGCCCCAGCTCATCGCTAAATGCATCAGGACGGTGTAGCTGTGTGCAGCCTTAGGCCCAGGCAGGTGGATCCTTTGGATTATTTCTCAATTCTCACAAGCGTCCTCCCTTCCAGGATCACCAGGCAGGCGCGTTTCCTGCCTCCCCTCACAGTTACCGCTGTATCATATAGACTGACGTCTCAGCTGGAGGCCTTTACTCCATCAACCCACCTCTGCTACAGCAAAGATTTCTTCACCCACACTGTTAAGGAATCCCACAAAGTCTCTATTTCTTGTTTTCTATTATTCCAAGTTTAAATTCTTTTCATGCTGTCTAGTTATGCTATAATTGGCTACCAAACTATTTCTCTGAGTTCATTTTCTGCCATTCACCACCTCTCAATTCTCATTAAGTAATTCTCTCACTCTCCCGTGTGAATCACGCAGTTTCATATTTGTTTGTTCCGCTGTGTATCTTTCTCTTTCCAATCGACTCAGATACTAATGGCCCTTGCATTTGGCCCAGGTCCCATGGTCTGCACGAAGCCTGATGGACAAGTCAGCTTGCAGAGAACTCTCTTTTACTGATCCTCACTTGCTCTTGAAATCTAAAGATGAAAATTTATATGCGAAGCAGGAATTGACTACAACCACTTTTCATATATTAGACAAGTAGCTTTTTCATGTAAGGGAAGAGGATTCTTTTCTTAGGGGAAAAACTCAATAGACTCTTTGGAAATAGTGAAGCTTCCTTATAGCATAGATTACGGAAATATTGCCAAATTCTTCAAATTAAAGAGCAGAAATATGCATTACCTGAGGTTGTGTATGAGAGAGGGTAGGAAGTTGGAAATACTGGAGAAGAGATGACATGGAGTCTGAAAAAATGTAGCTAATATGGCTGAGGGAGCGTGGACAGTGAGATGTTACCCATGCCTGGGACAGGCTGAAGAATATATACACTTATTAGCTTTAAGTTAATGTCTGTCCTGTGCCAAAAGCCCCACCTTCTGCTGTGCCAGACCTTAAGGAAACCTCTGTCCTGTGTCAGCGGTATCCTGAAGGAGTGAAGGAGTCCAACCGGTGGCCAGCGGGGAGCAGAGCTGTGCAGACCAAGGGTAGCAGCTGCAGAAGTGAGATGCTGAAAGTGAGAATCAGAAAACTGAAGCCAAAGGACACGAGGGGAAATGCTTCACCAGTGATTCCCATCTAGCGGAGTGGTGATTGGGTTTCTCATAGCACATGAGAAAAAGTAAAGTTACAGTATTTACATATTAAAAGGAAGGGGGCACCAAAGAGTTGGGGGCACCTAGGTAGCTGTCTGGGGGTAGCTGTCTGGGGGACCCTCAATTTTGAGGCAACTATAATTCGTCTCTTAAGTCTGTGATAGTTTCAGATCTGTAAGCATTATTTCCTCCACAGATTATAATCTGAGGGAGGAAGTAACTTTTATACTCTTTCACATCTCCACAGTTGCTATTTTGAGGCAGCTGCTTAATAAATACTTGCTAGATTGCAGCTAAATTAAGTTGAAATAAAAGAGTGGTTCTTCTTAATTACAGGAAAGCTCATCAAATATTATTGCCAATCTTGTGTGTCAAGTCATTTTTATATACTGACTTGTATACTAATTTTTAAAAGACTTTCAGAATACTTATCTTGAAATTTATGTGGAAAGATAAACGAAACTGTATTGTCAGAATTTATATAAAATAGACCAGTCAGAAAACATTTTTCTCTGTACTGAATGGAGAATAATCACAGGGATTATTCCTGTTAGGATTGTGGTTCTTAGTATTTGAATAAATCATAAACTAGGACTCTTCTAAAGTAATCTTTCTCTGTAAGTTACACAACCAGATAAGTTATATAAGAAAGGTGGCAAAATTACTTTTATTCAACTTATAGTCTCTGTTTGTTTTGGCTATAATAAATTAGTCAAGATATATGCAAGTAGTATGTAGTCATTTAGGATGTTTGAAGGCTTATAATTCCTACCATTAAGAAGTCAGCCTGTCATTTTTAAAGTACAGTTTAGGGGAAGAAAACAAACAAATAATTTTATATAAATTATATAAATATTAGTATATTAAACCACATAGCATAACTTTCATCTTGCCCCAAAGGCTATGTCAGTGAGTACGTATCTGTTCGTGAAATCACTCTTAAGCCTTTAGAAAGTGAAATTAAAACTGAAAATAGGTTGGGAGAACTTTATTCTTAGAGGCTAATGGAAGAAATGTCATTAAATTCCTTTTATCGACTCTGAACTTGATTCAGTTGGAGAAGTATAAACTTTCTGTAAAAACTAATTAGATGGGTAAATCTGGAGAAGTCAGGTATAGCAGAAATAATAATCTTTAAACAGTTTTGCTGATGGATATTGAAGTGAGGCAGGATTGCCGTTCTAAGATGATTCAAATGTAATTAATGCTTTTCAGAAAATTCCATTTGAATGTGATGTCTGTGACACTTTGAACACAAACAGTGCATCCCCTGGAAGTTTATATAAAGCATCATATGACTTCTGAAAGTGTTCCAAAGTATCATCCATTATTGTTACCTGAAAATAGACAATCATGTTGTGTTAAGGAGGACAAATATATAACTAAATCACATGGCTGTGATTACCTGAAATGAACACAGCATTGTAAATTAACTACATTTCAATATAAAATACTTTTAAAATTAAAAATACTGATTAGTAACTAAGCACTAAGAAAATTAATGCCCAGTGGAATATCCTTCCTTTTTTAACACCAGCATTGATGTCAGTCAGCATCTTGTCATATAATCCGTCAGTGCTTTGAAGATTATCAGTTGCTATGTTATCCAACAATACAATTCAGTTTGATTGAAGAGTGAAAGTACAAGAGTTAAGGTTTACAAAGTGACCTGGGAAAACCACTTGGCTCTCATACACAGCCCATAAAATGTGAGACTCAAGTCGGAGGGAAGAAGCAACATGGTTTGTATGTGATGGGCTTTGCCTAGGAGTGATATGAAAACCAAAAGGCTAAAGGTGAATCTTGAAAACAGAAATGAGCCTCTTTGCTTCTGTGTTATGAAATTCAGAGTTGAAGGGTAGAATGTGCCATAACACAATTTCTTAGAATAAATATTTCTTACACAAATCGATGATCAGTTGAGTCATTGTATGAAAAGTTAGTGCAAAATTGCAATTATAACAAGAAATTCAAAGATACAAATTAAATCACCTTATTTTCATAATTCATAGTTACAGTTTTCAGGGTTAAAGATAATTGATCTTTTTACATAATGTAATATAAAATTATTCATTCTCAATTTAGGTGGACTCACTTAAAATAATCGCTTTTTGTAGCTCAAATTATCCTTAAGTTCACTTTTGCATTTTTAGTTTTAGTTTTTTTCTTAGACATTAAGATAAATGTTAAAAAGCATTAATAAAGGGAAATAATTTTTTGTTTAAAAAGATGGCATATTACATATTCTTTGTAATTCCTCATTCAAAATGGAAAGGCATAATTATATTTAATGTTTGAGCTGTAAGAATACAGGAGTTTCCATCAAGCATTTATTTAGTTGGTTTTCTCAGGGTAACTACTTACTGAAGGGGCTTTCCAGGTGATGAAGTGCTAAAGAATCTGCCTGCCAGTGCAGGAGATGCAAGAGACATTGGTTTGATCCCTGGGTCAGGAAGATTCTCTGGTGTAGAAATAGCAACACACTCCAGTGTTCTTGCCTGGAAAATTCCATGGAGAGAGGAGCCTGGCAGGCTATAGTCCATGTGGTCACAAAGAGTTGCACACAGCTGAGCGCGCGCACACACACACACACACACACACAGGAACTTACTGAACACCAGATCCTTCACAATGCCAGCCTTAAAACAGTGAACCAGCACAGTCCTACCAGCTTCCTTTTCATGTTCTTGGGCAAATTTCCTGGCCTCTCTAATGCTACAAATTAGAGAATTGAAAGGTGTCTTTAATTTCCTTTCCAACTCTAACTTTCGATTGTTTTGATTCTGAAATGGTCCATATTTAACTTTGATAGGAATCCTATTCTAAAATATGAAGACTATGAAAATACAGTATAGCTTTCCATTCTCCCAGAGCTCTTTTCCTGGATGCTGCTAACTAGATTTATTTATCTTAGATACTACTTCTTAACACATGATACTGATACCTTAATAGCTCATATACTGTATTAAATTATTCCTGGCAGGGTCATTATTAAGTACATTGCTGTGAACTCCTCATCTAGTTGTAAGCAATGTGGACCAATTACATAATGGCATAAATATACTGGTGACCCAACTGTCAAATCAAGAAAGCAACAATTTAAATGTCAAGTAAAGACTTCCCTGGTGGCTCAGATGGTCAAGTGTCTGTCTACAGTGTGAGAGACCCAGGTTCAATCCCTGGGTTGGGAAGATCCCCTGGAGAAGGAAATGGCAATCCACTCCAGTATATTGCCTGGAAAATCCCATGCACAGAGGAGACTGGAAGGCTATAGTCCATGGGATCGCAAAGAGTTGGACAAGACTGAGCGACTTCACTTCACTCTTCAAAGCTACTATACATTGTGTTTTGTGAAATCTACTGTAGAGCTTTAGAAGATGGAAATACTTTAATATCTGTAAAGATTTAATTCTTCTCTTTATATTGCAAATGATGCATGTTTATTAAGAAACATCCTGTGACCTTTATAAATACTGTCTATGTCCCATTACATTTAGAAAGTAAAACAGCATGCCCTCAGGATGTAACAAGTAGGTTTTCCTTGATTCCTTGATCTTCATTGATCTGGAGAAAGTCCCGTCTGATGTGCTCTGTGTACCTTTAGTCATACTGAAACAGCAAAAAATAAGGTCAGGAACCAAAACTACCAAGTGTGAGTAATTAAAATGCTTGATTTTCAAAGGCTTTCAAAATGTGTATACATACGTAGGCAAAAGTCCTTTATCTTTCCAAGGCCAATTTTTCCTTTGATTCCCTTAACTCCCTTCTGCCTCTTTAGTGCCTGTTCCATCAACTAATCCCTTGTTATCTCTTTTCAGTTGCACCCACTTCATTCCATACATTTCATCTGTTAGTGTATTAATTTATTCAGAAGGCTTAACAATATCTTTTATGTGGTAAGCACTACACAGAACATGTATCAGTGAAAATTAAGAGTGGCATAATCATAACCATTATTAACATTTCTTGGGCTTTTCACACATTATATCATTCTCACACCACATTGCTTGCATCCCCCTTCTACAGACAGAGTCACCCAGAGAGGAACTTGCTAGTATGGTATGGGGCTGGCATTTGGACCCAGACCTTCAGACTGCAGAGCAGTATGGTGTACGACCTCAAGGAGAGACAGCTCCGTATAAGAAGGCAGACACAGACAGGCAAGTATAATGCCTTATATTCATACTGCTTTCTCTTTCAATTATCACACAACTATCCTGGATCAATTCCTTATTGCCTGTATCCAGGGCTACTGTAATAGCCTATTAACTGGTCCCTTGTCTCCAAATCTTTCTCCTCTTCAACTGTCCTACAAAAAGTGGTTTTTTAAAAAAAATTAAGTCCTGGTGTGATCACTCACCACCTCAAAGACCTTCAATGGTTTCCTTATTTCTCTAAGAGCAAACACCTCAGCATTCAGACCTTTCACACCATCTAGTCCCAGTGTCCTTCTAGCTTCCCCATTCAGTTCTCCTTTTACCTTGTCATCCTGTGCTTTTCCTTCTTGCTATTCAATATCCATGCAATTGACTGTCCCTTCATCTAGAAAGCCCTGCTCCCTGTTTCCAGATGTCCGAACTTTGCTATTCCTACATATCTATATCTTGTGTCTTTGTCCCAGGAAACTTTTCTGGATTCCCAATTCTGAGCCTTCCTCACATTTTATATCACGTTCAGGATTCTGAGCCCTCACTTTTGCCATAGTCATTTATGTACAGGACTTGTGTATCCACAGCACTGGTTTCTTAGGGCTGCCATAACAAAGTGCCTATAACTGGCTGCCTTAAAACAGCAGAAACTTTCTCTTTCACAGATCTAGAGCCTAGAAGTGTAAAATCAAGAGGTCAGCAGGGCCATGCTCCCTGCGAAGCCTCTAGGACAGGGACCTTCCTTGCCTTTTCCAGTATTTTGCAGCTCCAGTTATTCTCTGGTTTATGGCAACAGAACTTCAATCTCTGCCCCTGTCTTTACATGGCATTCTCCCTGTTTGTGTGTGTCTAAACTTCCATCTTCTCTTAAGGACACCAGTCATGCTGAATTAGTGTTCACACTAATGACTTCTTATATTGATTACATCTGCAAAATCACTATTTACAAATAGGGTCACATTTAGGTAGCAGGAGCTTGGATATTTACGTACCTTTTTCAGGGAAGGGGCACAATAAACTCTTACGCTCAGTGTATTTGAGTTCGAGCACTGAGTCTTTAGCTTAGTACCATTCTAACTAGCAAAGCACCCCCAGGACAGGGATGATATAGTCTTCATTTTGTATCTGCGTAGCATATAGCTTTATTGTTCAACCTTATGCTGAAATGAATCAAATTATTTAAACATATTTGGAAAGATCATAAAAAGTTCTGAGGCTGCCAAGAAAGATCTATTAAGCAACAATTGTATGGGGTCTTATAAAGCCTCAAACACAGTGGTGTTTATTAATCAACACATTTAAAAAATCTTAGTTTGGCAGAGAGAAAAGTCCCAAACACACCACCAGAGACTGGCAAATTCAATTTGAGGCAGTATGTGTGAGGGAAAAAACAATTATCAGTTGAATATACTCTCAGATGAGCTAATAAATTGGCTAATTTAGAAAATTAGGTTGAAACTATTGTGTTATCTTCTGTTTTTAAGTAGTGAACTTAAAAAAATGGAAGTAGAGTTGCTTCACAATGTCGTGTCAATTTTGGCTGCACAGCAAACTGAGTCAGTCATATATGTATATATACCTCCACTCTCTTTTCAGCTTTCCTTCCCATTTAGGCCACCACAAATCATTGAGTAGGGCTCTGTGCTGTACAGCAGGTTCTCATTGGTTATCTGGCTTATACATGGTCATGCATACAAGTACGGGGCCTCCCAGGTGGCACTAGGGGTAAAGAACTCACCTGCCCATGCAGGAGCTGTGGGTTCTATCCCTGGGTCAAGAAGATGCCCTGAAAGAGGAAATGGCAATGCACTCCCGTATTCTTACCTGGGGAATCCTATGGACAGAGAGCCTGGAGGGCTACAGTCCGCAGGGGTCGCAAAGAGTCAGCCAGGACTGAAATGACTTAGCACACGCCCAATATATGTATATGCATGTGCCACTATATATAGTGTATAAGTCAGTCCCAATCTCCCATTCATCCCGCACTTTTCCTCCCCGCTTGGTATCCATACGTTTATTCTCTGCGTCATTGTTTCTATTTCTGCTTTGTCAATAAATTCATCTGTACCATTTTTCTAGATTCTACATATAAGTGACGTTATATGATATTTGTTTTTCTCTCTTCCGGCTTTAGGAGTGGACTTTTGAAGAGAACACCGAAGCCTCTCATGCACAGAGTATGCTTACTGAGGATCAAAAAGACGGGGATGTGAAAACCGAAATGTCCAGGAAAGAACAGTTTCCTTGTTACAGTCAAGGGCTGGGAGGCTCACCGATCTTTTCAGTCAAGCTCCTTTCTTAGAGAGAACAGCAGTCAGGACACTTTCCTGACAAGCAGAGGTCAGGACAGCAGCGTCTGAACGACGGGGCTATTCACAAGAAAAGCCGGTAAGGGCGTGCACGTTTGCCCAGTGCCGACTGTCGCCGCAGGAGGCCAATGGTCCACCCAGCTGCTGGGCCCAGAGAGGCCACTAGGGGCGCCGAAGAGGGCAAGGCTGTGAAGTTAACACTCAGGGCCTTGTCTGACAGACTTAAATTTGCTTCCAGTCATCAGCTGGACCGCTAGATCTCCTTTACCAGCTTCTTAATGGCAGTTTTTATCGAAAGAAGACTGAGTAGAGGAGTCAATGATACTTGAAGCCAGAAACTGTAAAGAAAAAGTGATACAGTTTACAGGGGAGACCTGAGATTTACAGAGGATTTGGGTCTTGGATATGCCAATTATGAACCAAAACTGTGAGTTCCTCGGTCTTTCTGAGCCCCATTTTTCTCATTTATAGATTGGGAATAGCCCTACCTTGTGGGGATGTCATTAGAGGTGAGTGAAAATATGCATTTAAAATGCTTGACATTTGGCAGGAATAGCTACCTGCTGTTACCATTGGAAACAATATTGGAGCGATAGTGACATCTTTTCATAATCCAGGTACATATGTCAGAGTAAACAAGGCTTGGTGATTGACTTTTACTGGTTTGACTTGCAACATTTAGATGACTTTTTACTTTACTTGATAAATTGAATGGAAACTTGGTTTGTTGAGTTTAAAAATAATAATATTGAAACCATAGAAGTATATCCTAGCAGCAGCTAAAAGTACAATTTCAAATTATACAAGATTACAAATGAGAAGATTAGCTATCACTTAGATGGTGCTTACTGTATGTCAGACTCTGTTCCTGACCTTTATATACAGTGTGTGTGTGTAATAGTTGCTCAATTGTGTCCAACTCTTTGCAACTCCATGGGCTATGGCCCACCAGGTTCCTCTGTCCATGGAATCCTCCAGGCAAGAATTCTGGATTGGTTTGCCATTCCCTTCTCCACCCAGGGATTGAACCTGGGTCTCCTTCACTGCAAGAAGGTGCTTTACCATCTGAGCACCAGGGAAGCCCTATATATACAGCCACTCACTCAAATTAAGCGATAGTTTAATATTAAACGGCCACAGAATCCTAGTAAACACGTTTGATGAGTTTGAGTTCTGTGTATGTTCAACCTGGAAGTTTCCTACTAGATCTAGGATTGTCAAATTTATTCTGTAAATGAATAGATGGCAAAAATATTGGGCTGTCAGGTCCTATGGTCTGTTGTAACTACTTAACTTTGCTGTAGTAAGCTACTTTTATAAACAAATAGGTATGACTCTGTTCCAGTAAAATTTTATTTCCAGATATTGACAATTTTATATGATTTTCTTTTGATTTGTTTACAACCATTTGAAAATATTAACACAATTTAAATTGGCAAGCTGTAACAAAACAGGCAGGCAGCAGTTTGGATTTGGTTCAGGAGGCATGAATTGCGAAACCCTGTGTCAGAAATGCAAATATTGACATGTTAAGTAGCCATGAAGAAGACTACAGAATATGACGGAAAACAGCATGACTTTTCTCGGGTCTTTCTCTTTACCTCTGTAATCCTGAAACTTGCTGACTGCTTCCTGTATCTAGTTAGAGAGCCGTTGATCTACCCAAGTTAGTCTTTCATACATGAAGTGAGTATGAGATGGGCCACAAGCATGTGCAAAAGCGGCCATTTTGGGGCAAATACCTTTTCTGTAACAGAACTTGCTGACACTTCAAGATCATTGAGCAATTCAGGATTTTCCCTCTCCCCTCTCTCCCAGGTTGGATCTCACTCCTGGGTGGCTCCATAGCCCTGAGGCCGAGCCCTGTGGGGAAAGGCTGCCCCTCACGTGTCACGTGCCTGTAATCGCGTCTGTGGCCTGTGGTCCAGTGTCCGTTCCTGGTCACTCCCAGCCCTCCATGCTGACACACTGGGCATTCAGTTTCCAATCTTGTCTGTGGTCATAGCTGTGTTTATTTCTATAAACTTGTCACTTGTCATTTGAGGCCTCTTTGAGTTCACCAACACTTTTTTTTTAATTGAAGGGTGATTGCTTTACAATATTGTGTTGGTTTCTGTCAGACAGCAACATGAATCAGTCATAGGTGTACATATGTCCCCTCCCTCTTGAACCTCCCTCCCACCTCCCACCCCCATCCCACCCTTCTCATCTAAATTCTGTCCCCTTTGGGGGCTTGGGCTTCTCAGATAGCTCAGTTGGTAAGGATGCAGGAGACCCCAGTTTGATTCCTGGGTTGGGAAGATCTGCTGGAGAAGGGATAGGGTACTCACTCCAGTATTCTTGGGCTTCCCTTGTGGCTCAGCTGGTAAAGAATCCACCTGCAATGTGGGAGAACTGGATTTGATCCCTGGGTTGGGAAGATCTCCTGGAGAAGGGAAAGGCTACCCACTCCGATATTCTGGCCTGGAAAATTCCAAGGACTGTATAGTCCATGGGGTCGCAAAGAGTCAGACACGACTGAGCAACTTTCCCTTTTCACTTTCTGGGGCTTACAAAATGTTGCCCTTCTCCGCCACACTATCCTAGGACTGACAGGCCAAACGTCTGTCTCCAGCACAGCCGTCCATGTGGCCGTCTCTGTGCTAACACTGGCACACTGGGTAGTGGGTGAGAATCCTGCAAGGCTGCCACTCCAGGGCTCAGCACGGGAGGCGCAACACGAGGCCCTTCTGCTTCTGGGCCTCAAAGCGGCAGGGGCTTCTGCTGCCCCATGTTTGCCTCTTCTCAGAGCCCACACCACTCTCTCAAACTGATAATTTGTAAATTCATCTTCCCTCTGCTTCAGAGGGATATTTAAAATCACTGGAGTAGCAGAAATTTGGCCTTATGTCTTCTCTAGTCTTCCAAATAGGTTCTTTTTGGCATTAACTTTATACTTTGATTCCTTAGCCTCTGGCCACCCCCCCCCCTTTTTTTTTTTAAGCCTCTGGCCTTTGGAGAGTCAAAACCTTTTCTTTGAAGCTGTCGCCTCCAATGTATTTCCAGAGTTAATTTTGAAACTCAGAAGTTGAAAATTGACTCCCACCCACTCTCCCCCACTCCCCCTCTCACCCTGCACCCTTGCACCTGTGTGTACGTCACTTTAATGGCCCTTTCCTGAGGGCACAGAGGCCAGACTGAACCCTCCCTTCTAGGTGAACGGAGGAAATACACCAGGCCCGTAAAGAGTGCCTTGGCCAGTGTAGGGCATCGCTGACATAATGCTGCTGTAGCTGCCCTGAGCCCTGTTGAACTGGTTGTACACCCAACATATGGTGAGATGAAGTCTACCCCAGAGCCCACAGGAACATTCCTTTGAAATGTTTTACTTGAGAGCCCAGAATTTAAATTTAAATCCTTGAATGGAAGAATGTATTTGGAATATGCTAGGTTCCCTGCCACATCTTCCAAGGAGGCAGATAGCCAAACTTTCTATGGCGTTTCTTCAGGTTTTGTCTTTGGAAGTTAACATTTCCTGTAACTGAGTTTAAGTTATATATTTCCAACATCAATTTGTATTTTATCTTCTATGTTAATTAGCTGGGTCCTTGGTTTTGAGAGCAAAAGCAAAAGAATGTTGTCCCATGAGCAGCATGCCTCAAATAATAAAATGTTGCCAAAATTAAGAACAGAAAAACAGAAAACATTGTCTATTGAGCATGAAATGTCAAAGACATATGGTGTTTTTCTTCAAGTCTTTGAAGGTCAAAAACTTGTTTCATGTTTTAAGCCATGAAGGAAGAGCTGACAGACGGTTCAAACAGAATTTTAATGTCAGCCTTCCTTGTAATCTGACCTTAAGAACCAGTATCAAAAGCACTATTCTTATTCTCAAGTATTATGAGTTTACCAAAATTGTGTAACTTTAGGTTACCATGTAGAGATCTCACACGAACTTCAGAATGTTTGTGGAGACAGAAATTTGCTGACCTGCTTTCAGTTGTCAAGTCAAAACCGAGCAACACAAGTTATTGCCAACTTCAAATAAGAATGCTTAACAATTAAAACAGTTTTTTTAATGTTTTTGAAACAAGCAGGGTAATTTTTAATCCTTCAGAAATCCCTCTGGTTCCTGTATTCACTTTTGTCAATCACTGTAAATGTGAATGGTAAGTTTGTTTTGTATAAATTTTATTTATAGCCTAAAAAGTAAATCAAAGACATAAGGTTCACAAACTTTTCCTATTATCTTAAATTAACAACTCCAGAAAGTCTTGCAGTTCTTGGGACTTGGTGAAAAGAGATTAGAGCTTTTCAAAGGTTTTTAAAAAGTTGACTTTATTTTTACAAAACTGCTTCTAATTTAGAAAATTATTTATCTTCTACTCAACATCTAAATGCTTCATCCAATTAATAAGACTTTGGCCACCAGTGACATAGTTTATCCACTGGTTATCTCACAAAAGTGAATTTGATGGAATGTGTGATAATCTCTGGTTTCTTCACATTATATTCAATCTCTAGCCAATTTCAGAATAAAAGTTAAAAAGAATATTCTGTGATCTCTGACAACTGATTGATTAGGGATGACGTTTCAGCTGGAGATTCAGTGATTGGGTCTTGCCCTGGAGGTTTAAATTCTCCTGTCCTTTCTGAGCAGCAGCTAAAAATGTAACAAAGCTGCCTGGGAGGCTGACATAGATGATCCACTTTCTGGGCACCATACTTCCCTTACCCATCATTTGGCAAAGACAGGCACAGCCAGGCCTAGTATGTGAAGCTGTTGACAGATAAGCAAGTCCCGATGCTGCAGAAGTCAGAACACAAGAGCTAATAATCATCTGTGGCAGTGAAGATGAGGTCACCTGACTTCCTCCCTAAATAAACAGATGGAAAGAGTTTGCAGTTCATTTCTTTCCAAGGTAACAATTTATTTCATTTCTGTTTTACAATCTTGAACCAAAAGTTGTTCTCTTTGGGGAAATTTTATTTTTCTTTAATTATTCTACCCAAATGACAAGAGAGCTGAGCCTTCTGGGGATGGGTGCGGTGAAGTCTAAGTCAATTAGTTCTCTCCCAGCGCTGCATCTGGGTGAAATATCACTGCAGGGACACCAGCATTCAGATGCCTTGACTAAGTGGCGTGCTTCCAGAGAGGCAGAATCCTATCAGAAACAAATCTAGAAATAATATTCCAACCTACTTGAGAGTTGACAGCATTTGATACTCACCTTGGAGTTTTCCTTGGAGTGAGTCCTTTCATCTCCACTTTATCTTTCCTTTAAGGTGTCAGACGGCAAGAGAAAATGATGGAGTGCCCTGCAAGTCCCTAGAGAACCTGAGAACCATGTTCCTATTTAACTGCAACATAAAACTCACAAATCAGTTTATTTTTCTCTTGTGATTGTCCAAGTTATAAGTTCTGCAGAATTTCAAGGCTAAACAAAGAAATCTGCCTCAGTGATCTTTTGTCATTTCATAGATGGATATTCAGATTAGAATAAGAGCATTACACAAATACACCTATCTATGGCCCATAAATGAGCCTCACATTAAATGTCTGTTCTTTTCTTATCTGATTACAGGCTGATTACATGCAAACATGCCAAGTATATGATTTACATGATTAAACTATAAAGTTTAAGCATTGATATTATTTCAGGTGACCCTGTTATTAATTTATTAAGCACAGGTCTTGTAATGGAAAGAATTCTGTCTCACAAAAGAATAGCATTCTTATGGACTAATGAAATTGGCAAAGTATAAACCTCAGAGTTATACTTAAGACAAGTTACACATTGATATCCTCAAGTCAAGGTATAAGAAAGACTGCCCTTCAATTCAGAAAAAATTCTGGAGATAATCACCTCAAGAATGTCCCTGTTAATTAAAGAAAAATTAATTAGCAATTAAAGATACCAGGTAAGTAGCTAAAAATAAATGTTTTCTTCAGCAAGCTCAGTGCCTTATTCATTATATTTCTTCCTTAGAAAATAGAAGATATAAAATAGAAACCAAGAAAATAAGAGTCCTTGCCACAACTTTCCTAATTAAAGCCATTTTTTTCCCTTTATTGGCTCCATTTTATACATTCATTTCATATAGTAATAAATAACTTGACCATCTAAAGTCTTCACTGAAAGAAAATTTTACCTTCTTCAGCGAGGAAATTTCAGAGCTGAGGACTGATTTTCTTTCTTGTCTGTATTTCTGTCTTTGTCAAGAAAGAAGCATTTTCCACAGAATTATGGCCTGAAGAGCATCCGATGGCTTTTCCTTAGAGTTCACCTACTTAAGTCATGGATGGGTCACTAAAGGATGAGATAAAGGAGACACTGTTCGTAAGAGGGTCAAGCAAGTGCTTTTTGCTTATTTTCCTTACAGAGCTGACAGCAGCAAAGGCACAGAATCATAAAGTCAGTGCCACAGTTACAGATGCTTTCTTTCTATGTTTTCCCAAATAAGTTCAGCTTTTCATGGTTCAGTTTTTAATGTGATCATTAGCTCACACCTTAATAAGGATTCTAGTCATCAGTGCTTTTCACAAATTCTGGTAGACAAAGTGTGAGATTGTTGACAGCCTGATTTGATGATGTGAATTTTTTGTTTGTTTGTTGATATGAATTCTTATGATGATACAGTGGGGCCAACTTGATTTCTGTTTCCAATTGTGGAATAAAATAGTAGATTTTGTATTTTTTAAGATGAGAGTTAATTCACCATTGTGGAATACCTGAAATCACTACCCTAGGCCCATGTTTTGAATTCTTAGAAATCATTAAAACAAGTCTTTCATTGAGGGACCAATGGTGCAATGGGACATAGTAGTAGAAATGATAGACTCGAGCAACTCGGAAGATTTAGGGCTGATTTGGCGGTTGCTTCCCACAAAAGAACAAATATAGTACTAGAGTGCCTATTTTGAATTAAATTTACATTCAAAGACAAATGTCAAGAAAAAAATACCAGTCCGTGGTAATACTGCATATAAAGCTACCAAATTCTCCTATCGGCCAAGGCTAGAGCAAGATGCCTAATCACACGAGAAGCCAATAAACAATGTAAGGATCAAAAAGACAAAGATCTCTGTGCTCTGTAGGGGCTTTCTTGTCTTTTCTTAGAACTGTGTGCTTGATTGCATTTATTTATTTATTCATTCAGAAAATATTTTTTGAAAACCTGTATCATGCCAAGTACCAGACTAGGCTGAGAACATATGTTAATGACCTCAGGGAGGTTAACAGTTGTCTCCCTTTCACTAGTTTTGATAACATAATGCCAAGTTAAAAATTAACTACAGCCATGTTAGGGCTTCCCAGGTGATGCTAGTGGTAAAGAACCTGGCTGCCAATGCAGGAGACATAAGAGGCGTGGGTTCAATTCCTGGGTCGAGAAGATCCCTTGCAGGAGGGCATAGCAACCCACTCCAGTATTCTTGCCTGGAGTATCCCATGGACAGAGGAGCCTGGCAGGCTACAGTCCATGGAGCCGCAGAGTCGGACGCGACTGAAGTGACTTAGCACTCATGCACAGCTATGTTAGGTGCTATTACACGTAAAACAACAGTTCAGTGGGAGACTAGAAGGAATTTACTTAGTCTGGGAGGTCAAGGAAAGATGTCCTGAAGAAGTAACTTTGAAGGAGAGCTAAAAGTTTATGCAGAAGGTCTTATGGCAAGGGAGAGCTCAGTCATGTGAGAGATCCTAAAATACAGAGCCCTGCTTAGCTGTCCAAAACTGTGAGAGCTGAGACCAGAGAGGCAGGCTGGGCAACACAGGGCTATTCTACAAGGAACAGGGCTGTTAGGCCCTTATCTTAAAAGCAATGCAAAGTCATTGAAGTATTTTAAGAGGGCAAGGAGTCTGCAGTAATCATATTTGCAGTTTTAAAAGATTATTTTGAATATAGAGATGTGAATAAATGGCAACCACTCCTTATAGTGAGACAAAGAAAAGAAGAAAAATGAAACACTCAGTTTCCATATCAAAGTACTCTGATTTTAGGTGTGCATGATGGAAAGACCACAATTGTTTAGATCATTTATGATTCTCCCACATAAGTAACAAAAAGGGATAAAGTTAAGTATAAACTCCTCAGGACTAAGAGAAGAGCTGATAGAGGAGTGAGTGGTAGCTGACTAGCTGTATAGTGTAGATAACATGGAAACCACTAATCTGAGCACAGAGAATGAAATAGACTCAGAATTTGGGGCCATAAACCTCACCAGACCATGTGATTGAGATGCTGGGCAAAAATATGGTCATTGGTTTTAAAGAAACTGTGTCGAGAGTGGAAGAGACAGAAGATGCACCTGGTAAGTCATGCGGTTTCATCCTCCATTCCCAACTCTCTCCCAATCTGCATCTTTTCTTTGGAGAAATTTATTAATAGGGAGTTCAGATCCCATTCATTCATATAATCATTTATTCATTTGGTATATATTTGTTAGCTACATACTATGTTCTAGGAAGTGAACAAAACAGATAAGATCTTATGTACCATTTTAGAAGGGAATAGAGATAATATAAAGAGACAACTAAGCAAAAATACCAGATAGTGATAAGAATTATGCAGAAGATTAAAGATAACATAATTTAAGAGTGACTATTTTCAGATTGGCTAGTCAGGAAACATTAGCCATGGGTGTGTGTGACATCTTTAAAATTGTGATTAAAAGCCAAGCTGCAAGGTGGAATCATCAGCTCTTTTTCTTACTATTCAAATTCTAGAATGTGAGCAGGCAATGAAGTCTGTGTCCCCAAGGGTGAAAGAAAGTACTCTTATCTAAATGGTCACAGAAAAACAACCTTTAGATACTGACAGAGAAGCATTTTTTAAAGTTAAAAAAGATGGGAAAAGAAAATGGCTTGCCACATGAGGACCTTATAGTGAAGCCTTAAATTAACAGTCGCCACCTCTAGAACATCCAGTCAGCTTTGTAAAGCTTTGATTTTAAATATGACTGGTCAGCCAAAGTTAACCATATAGTCTAAGGGTGCTTCAGTCAAGACAAAGAGATCAAAACAGAAAGATCTGATATAAAAAAAAGGAAAAGGCAGATGGTAGGAGAAAAATCTAAAAGACCTTCTTGAATTAATATCCCAGACACACAAGAGAAGGTATTTTATCCTCAAATTAAAATCCAAATCTATGCAAATGAACTATCATAAGAAAAACCTTTGAAAAATTAAAAATATGAGTGCTAGAGTTTTTACAAAGTAATGTCACATAACAATATTAAGATACAATAATATTAGCAGTGGTCATTGAGCTAATGAAAAATTGGTATCATTTAATAGGTGGAGGACAGCAGAGAAGTAGTGGTGGACAGTGTAAGAGAATTGAGCTTTCATCTAATTTAGTTGTGTTGTTTAGCTGATAAATTATGTCAAACTGTTTGTGACCCCATGGACTGTAGCCGCCAGGCTCCTCTGTACGTGGTATTTTCCAGGCAAGAACACTGGAATGGGTTATCACTTCCTTCTCCATGGGATCTTTCCCACCCAGGGATTGAACCCGCTGACCTGTGTCTTCTGTATCCCAAGTGGATTCTTCACCCCTGAGCAACCAGGGAAGCCCATCTAATTTAATGGAAGCATTACGTTAGAATCCGCCTGCAATGCAGGAGACACAGGTCCACAGGTTCAATCCCTGGGTTGGGAAGATCCCTCTATGAGGAAATGGCAATCTATTCCAGTATGCTTACCTGGAAAATCACATGGACAGAGGAGCCTGATGGGCTACAGTCCATGGCGTCGCCAAGAGTCGGACACAACTTAGCAACAGTATGCATGCAAAGTTGATAAATGTATGCATTTCAGGAGAATAACTTAATTCTTCTAAACAAATTAACTATCACTTTAATAAATTAAAATCATATTTCTATCAGCTTTTAAAAAGTGAGATTAGCTTTTGTTAAAATTATCAGTGTTCATTTTAAGAATGTAATTGATAGGTATGTTTGACTTTCACACATCTTAGAAGATAATCAAAATAATGTTTTCAAATGACACAACTTTTAGTAGAAAAGTCTTGTTAACATATCACTGTCTTTTAAAAGAAGTATGAGCAGAATGCTAATGACATTATGCTGCTTTCCCTGGTGTCTCAGTCAGTGAAGAATCTGCCTGCAATGTGGGAGACCTGGGTTTGATCCCTGGGTTGGGAAGATCCCCTGAAGGAGGGCAAAGTAACCCACTCCAGTATTTTTGCCTGGAGAAATCCCATGGACAGAGGGGCCTGGCGGGCTACAGTCCATGGGGTCACGAAGAGTCAGACATGACTGAGTGACTAAGCCCAGCACATGGTATATTAAACCATGAGACTGGATGTCCTGGGAGAAATATTAATAATCTCAGATATGCAGATGACACCACCCTTATGGCAGAAAGAGAAGAGAAACTAAAGAGCCTCTTGATAAAAGTGAAAGAAGAGAGTAAAAAGGCTGGCTTAAAACTCAACATTCAAAAGACGAAGATCATGGCATCTGGTCCCATCACTTCATGGCAAATAGATGGGGAAACAATGGAAACAGTGACAGATTTTATTTTCTTGGGCCCAGACTCACTGCAGATGGTGACTGCAGTCATGAAATTAAAAGATTCTTGCCACTTGGAAGAAAAGTTATGACAAACCTAGATAGTGTATTAAAAAGCAGAGACATTACTTTGCCAACAAAGGTCCATTTAGTCAAAGCTATGGTTTTTCCAGTGGTCATGTATGGATGTGAGAGCTGGACCATAAAGAAGGCTGAATGACAAAGAACTGATGGTTTTGAACTATGGTGTTAGAGAAGACTCTTGAGATTGCCTTGGACTGCAAGGAGATCACACCAGTCAACCGTAACGGAAATCAGTCCTGACTGTTATTCATTAGAAGGACTGATGCTGAATCTCCAATACTTTGGCCACTTGATGGGAAAAGCTAACTCTGAAAAGACCCTGATCCTGGGAAAGATTGAAAGCAGGAGGAGAAGGGGAAAACAAAACATGCGATGGCTGGATGGTATCACTGACTCAATGACAATGAGTTTGAGCAAACTCCAGGAGATGGCAAAGGACAGGAAAGACTGGTGTGCTGCAGTCCACAGGGTCTCAAAGAGTTAGATATAACTGAGCAACTGAGCAACACAAGAGCTAAATAAATCAAAGACTGAGTTTCAAGGATATTTCATTATAAAAAGTTAGGAGCAGAAGGGGAGAAAGTAGACTGAGAAAGACCTAGGCCAGGCCTCCAGTATTCCTACCACCCTCTGTACCATCCAGTAGACTAGGAAGTTGCAGAACAGCCTGTTGAAGGCATTGCTGAGGGGCCAGTTGGGAGCTGGCACTTCAGGAGGAAGAAGAGCTGTTCTCAGGACGAGACCAAGAGGTGGAAGGAAGAGAGGTCTCTCCTAGCGACTCACTTGGGAAAGTTTATGCTTCCATCTCTACTACTTTAGATTCTAGGTCTAGAAGTTCTTGTTCCCTAAGATGGCATACTTCTGCCTGGAAGCAAAGCTCCCAGTAAACTTAAAGCCATGGTTGATGCCCTCTGCGGAGAAGGCAATGGCAACCCACTCCAGTGTTCTTGCCTGGAAAATCCCATGGACGGAGGAGCCTGGTGGGCTGCCGTCTCTGGGGCTGCACAGAGCTGGACACGACTGACATGACTTAGCAGCAGCAGATGCCGTCTGAATTTGGGTTCTTTGTGCCAGATCAGCAGGTAAAGAAAGGACTCATTATAACATCAGACAGCTGTAAAAACAGGAGAGTGTGGCATTATAATTCAGTTGAATGTAGTGATTAAAACAGACTTTACTCTGTGTAGTCTCTGTGTGTGAAATGTATGCCGCAGCTAGAAAACCTTTATAGGGTGCATAGAATGGCTCCCCCAATGAGATATGGGAAGTTCGTGTTCAGGTCATCTTCCTAAATTTCCAAGTACATTGGATGGCTCTAAGATACCACTGTTGTCCACACTTAATTCCAGAAAGAAATGGGCTTGGTTTTTTTTTTTTTAAATACCATAAATAGAATGAGTAGATGAAAACCATTTCAGTGTATAAATTTTAATATATGTTCTTTCTTTTGAGAAATAAAAGAGATGCATTTATTTCTCCTCTTCAACTCTCTCCTCCTGACCCCCCGCCCCAGAGTCATAACCAAACACTTTATACTTTGCAAATGATTAGAGAATAAAGTAAGAGCAATTTGCAAATTTTAACTCTCTTCCAGTTCATGTAAAATCAGGGTGTGTGTGTGTGTGTATGTGTGTGTGTGTGTGTGTGTGTGTGTGTTTCTCTTGTAGTCAACCAGAAGTAGAAGCCCAAATATCATCTGATTTAGGTAAACATTTGCTAAATACCTACTCTCTCCCCAAACCCAGATTTTTCCTAGTTATGGCATTAATTACAGTTAAATGACCTACCCTAAGTGGGCTTCCCAAATAGCCTAGTGGTAAAGAATCCACCTGCCAATGCAGGAGATACAGGAGACACAGTTCGATCCCTGGGAAGGGTTCGGAATATCGCCCAGAGAAGGAAATGGCAACCCACCATTCTTCCCTGGAAAATCTCATAGAAGAAACTGGTGGGCTACAGCTCATGGGGTTGCAAAGAGTTAGACATGACTGAGTGACTGAACACAGGAGGATATACCCTAAAACTGAAAAATGGTATAAGAGAAAAGCACATAATCAATTAATTCCTCTAACTTAAAACACAAGGTGATGTAGCCAACAGTATTTAACTTTTTTTTGTGGGGGGAAAAACTTCTTTGAAATAATCTACTGTAGTTTTAAAATGAACTAAATTAAAAAAAAATTAAATAGAATTACTCAGAGGATACTATTTTGTAGAAGACAGCATGATGTCATTTTCAATCATGGCCAAAATTATTTTCTCCTGCTGTTCATTTGAGTGAAGAGAAAATTAATTTATAATCCCTTTGATGGCCTTTGTTTTCATTAATTTAATTTCCACTACATGTTAAGATCAGAGATGCTAAAAGAGATGTCAGTGACATCATCTTTTACTTGTAAAACCAGCCCAGTGGGGCTTTTTGTTAAAGAGGATTGTTATAACACTCTCTCTAAGCTAAATAATACATTGCAGAAAATAAAACAGAAATAGCATACTGAAAAAAATTAAGCACACATCATAGGAAAAGTTTATTTCAGAAAAAAATGTGTTCACTTGTGGCACGGCTTTTTCATATGAATAGACATTGAATCATTGTCTTCAAGCAGCAGTTCTCAGGGCTCAGCTGTTGAGAATCATCTGTACTTTGGGGCAATGTGGGGCTTCTCCAGCAGAGATTAGGATTTAATGGGTATGGAATGTGGCTCATGGATCTTCATTTTTACAAAGACTCCAGGTGATTTGTGCTTTGAGAAACAGTCCTAATTATAAATTTTTGTTTTCTGTTCAGCCAAGCTGAGTGTGATTATGCTTACCTTCCTAGACTGAGGCTGACCAGAGTTCTGTTTCTTTTTTTTTCCAAATAAAGGTGATCAGCAGAGACAAACAAATAAGCAGATAGTCCTTTGTCTCTGTGAGGTTAAAGGCTCAAATGTTAAGTGCCTAGCTCATGAAACATCCTACCGTGAATGAAGCTCACTTCATAAATATGCCGTGCCCTCAGTTATAAATTGATACTGGAAGGGCTGTAAAAAGTGAGAGGCCTTTGGGGTCCTTGAGAGCTGCAATACTGGAAAAGGAGAAAGAACGACACAGAAAGACAAGCCTGGAAGCTAAGGAAACTTTCACAGGCTTTATAACTTTGCATAAATCCTGTATTAATATTCACTTAGGCAAGAGATAAATAAAAAGTCTGACTAAAATATTTCTGATCTTGTAGCTGCCACAAACAAGAGTTTTCAAGTTTTATGATGTGTTTGCTTGTTGTGGTTGTAACTGTATAATTTTACATGGTTGGTTGTTCAGTTGCTAAGTTGTGCCTGACTTTCACAACCACATTGACTGTATGTAGCCTGCCAGGCTCCTCTGTCCATGGAATTCTCCTGGCAAGAATACTGGAATAGGTTGCCATTTCCTTCTCTAGGGGATCTTCCTGATCTAGGAATCAAACCAGAGTCTCCTGCATTGCAGGCAGATTCTTTACTGACAGAGTTATGAGGGAAGTTATAACTTTATATGACTTTACAAGAAGTCCTTGTGTTCTGTATAAATGTGTTTTGGTTCCAAGTAATTAATTTAGGGGCTTCCCTTGTGTCTCCAAATTTGCTGGCATATTGAGTGCAGCACTTTCACAGCATCATCTTTCAGAATTTGAAATAGCTCAACTGGAATTCCATCACCTCCACTAGCTTTGTTCGTAGTGATGCTTTCTAAGGCCCGCTTGACTTCACATTCCAGGATGTCTGGCTCTAGGCGAGTGATCACACCATCGTGATTATCTGGGTCGTGAAGATCTTTTTTGTAGAGTTCTGAGTATTGTTGCTACCTCTTCTTAGTATGTTCTGCTTCTGTTAGGTCCAGACCATTTCTGTCCTTTATCGAGCCCATCTTTGCATGAAATGTTCCCTTGATATCTCTGATTTTATTGAAGAGATCTCTAGTCTTTCCCATTCTGTTTTTTTTTCCTCTATTTCTTTGCATTGATTGCTGAGGAAGGCTTTATCTCTCCTTGCCATTCTTTGGAACTCTGCATTCAAATGGGTATATCTTTCCTTTTTTCCTTTGCTTTTGTCTTCTCTTCTTTTCAGCTATTTGTAAGGCCTCCTCAGACAGTCTCAGGATTTGATTCAGGTCATACCTGAATGTTCTAGTGCTTTTCCCTACTTTCTTCAATTTAAGTCTGAATTTGGCAATAAGGAGTTCATGATTGAGCCACAGTCAGCTCTCGGTCTTGTTTTTGCTGACTGTATAGAGCTTTTCCATCTTTGGCTTCAAAGAATATAATCAATCTGACTTTGGTGTTGACCATCTGGTAATGTCCATGTGTAGAGTCTTCTCTTGTGTTGTTGGAAGAGGGTGTTTGTTATGACCAGCAAATTTGCCAGAAAATTTGGAAAATTCAGCAGTGGCCACAGGACTGGGAAAGGTCAGTTTTCATTCCAATTCCAAAGAAAGGCAATGCCAAAGAATGCTCAGACTACCCCACAATTGCACTCATCTCACACGCTAGCAAAATAATGCTCAAAATTCTCCAAGCTAGGCTTAAGCAGTATGTGAACCATGAACTTCCAGATGTTCAAGCTGGTTTTAGAAAATGCAGAGGAACCAGAGATCAAATTGCCAACATCCGCTGGATCATGGGAAAAGCAAGAGAGTTCCAGAAAAACATCTATTTTTGCTTTACTGACTATGCCAAAGCCTTTGACTGTGTGGGTCACAATAAACTGTGGAAAATTCTTCAAGAGATGGGAATACCAGACCACCTGACCTGCCTCTTGAGAAACCTATATGAAGGTGAGGAAGCAACAGTTAGAACTGGATGTGGAACAACAGACTGGTTCCAAATAGGAAAAGGAGTACGTCAAGGCTGTATATTTTCACCCTGCTAGTTTAACTTATATGCAGAGTACATCATGAGAAACGCCAGGCTGGAAGAAGGACAAGCTGGAATCAAGCTTGCCAGGAGAAATATCAATAACCTCAGATATGCAGATGACACCACCTTTATGGCAGAAAGTAAAGAGGAACTAAAAAGCCTCTTGATGAAAGTGAAAGAGGAGAGTGAAAAAGTTGGCTTAAAGCTCAACATTCAGAAAACAAAGATCATGGCATCTGGTCCCATCACTTCATGGGAAATAGATGGGGAAACAGTGGAAACAGTGTCAGACTTTATTTTTTCAGGCTCCAAAATCACTGCTGATGGTGACTTCAGGCATGAAATTAAAAGACGCTTACTCCTTGGAAGGAAAGTTATGACCAACCTAGATAGTGTATTCAAAAGAGGAGACATTACTTTTGCCAACAAAGATCCGTCTAGCCAAGCCTATGGTTTTTCCTGTGATCATGTATGGATGTGAGAGTTGGACTGTGAAGAAAGCTGAGCGGCAAATTGATGCTTTTGAACTGTGGTGTTGGAGAAGACTCTTGAGAGTCCTTTGGACTGCAGGAGATCCAACCAGTCTATCCTAAAGGAGACCGGTCCTGGGTGTTCATTGGAAGGACTGATGCTGAGGCTGAAACTCCCAATACTTTGGGCACCTCATGTGAAGAGCTGACTCATTGGAAAAGACTCTGATGCTGGGAGGGATTGGGGGCAGGAGGAGAAGGGGATGACAGATGATGAGATGGTTGGATGGCAACACTGACTCGATGCACATGAGTTTGGGTGAACTCCGGGAGTTGGTGATGGACAGGGAGGCCTGGCGATTCATGGGGTCGTAAAGAGTCGGACACAGTGAGTGAGTGAACTGAACTGAACTGAACTTGTGTCTCCTGTGTTAGCAGGCGGATTCTAATTCCCAGGTAGCCCAAGGGTAAAGACTCTGCCTGCCAGTGGAGGAGTCACTGGAGAGGCAGGTTCGATCCCTGGGTGGGGAAGATCCCCTGGAGGAGGGCATAGCAACCCACTCCAGTATTCTCACCTGGAGAATTGCATGAACAGAAGAGCCTGGCGGTTACAGTCCATAGGGTCACAAAGAGTCTGACACAATTGCACCGACTTAGCAGGCCCACACAATTATCTTAGACCACTTTGGATCGGCGGTATACAAGTAAACAAGAATCTGCCTACAGATTTATCAACATTTCCTTTTGTTACTGACCTTTTTGAATTGGGACGCAACAATAGTCCTTCTGCCTAGTCTTGTCACAGTCAGTAGGAAGAGACGAAGTCTGGTTCAAGAGCAAAGGGAACCGTCGATCTTCAATAACACAGTGGAGAAGTGTGAGCTGGCACACTAGAGCACAGGCTGTGGGCTACTGGGCTGCTTTGCAGGAGTTGTTCGGGGCCAGCACAGCTGCGCTGCTCCCCGCTCTAGACTGCCGTTCCCACAGCCTCCGCGCAGGCGGGCCGCCAGCCTAAGTACAGGTGCGGCGCTTCCGCACCGGCTCCCAGAGCTGCGGGTCTGGGGCAGGCATTTGGCCCTGGGGAGCCTGGTCTGTAACCCCAGGACCAGGCATCTGCGAGTGGCATCCTATGAACAAGTGAAACTACATAAGAGCCGTGGATGAAAAGAACCGAGAAAGGTCAGACTTGATTACCCAGATTGTTTCTGTTTCCCACAGAATTTTTAGTGGGCTTTGTCAGTGATTTTTCTTTCCTCTCTTCCTTCTTGCTTTCCTCCTCATCCTCTTTTCTCTCTCCTGCTTTCTGCTTTCAAGGCATGTTTGATGAGGTAGGTTGATCGTTGCTGGCTTACAAGTGGGGACTGTTTTGTTGTAATTGTTGGGAGACTGATTTCAGCCTTTCTGGACATATGGGAAAAGATTTTGGATGTATCAAGTTTTCAGGAATTAAAATATTACAAAAGAAGGAACGGAATGAGAATAAGTGGTTTTAGAACAGGCAGGGGAGAAGTTCTGTTTTGCTTCTAGATATGTGAAAAAATAAAACAGCAGAGGTCAGAAATCAAAAAGAATATTGACTAGTGTTCAAACTTTGTCATAATGGTGAGTTGCTTAAAAACTAGGGTGTTGTGTTCAATATCCTCTTTCTCTGTTTCTATTTAGTGTCCTGTCTGCCCACAGCTTTTGGAGATTTAAACATCAACAAGTGGCTTTACTACTTCAGTTTGAGAATTGCTGGCAGGGCCTGAATCTTGCCAGAAAGTTCTAGATATACTCTCTTTTGGCAGAAGGAACAATTGCACAGGAACCTGATAAAGCAAAACTGAAATCAGACTGCATTGTGATAGATGAAGTAGAAGTACTCCCTAAATAAAGTGTGCTCCCCTCAATATGTGAATTTACAGGCACTGCCTGTCTCTAGCCTCTCAACTCTCTCTGAAGGTTTTTAGTTTCATACAAAGCAGAGTATATAGTATGTTCTGCCGTACACACAAAGGTAAACTAGCTTCCCATGTAGGAAGGATTGTATTGCATATTTAAAATATATTAAATATTCGCTGAGTTAAAACTACATTTTCTCATCACATTTCCAGAGTTTTCCTTTAAAAAGTCTTTTCTAAATTTTGAAATTTTGAGAAATTTTCTTTAAAATTCTTAAAAAAAAATAACCTAATAATTTTAGGTCATACCTGAATGGTCTAGTGGTTTTCCCTACTTTCTTCAATTTAAGTCTGAATTTGGCAATCAGGAGTTCATGATCTGAGCCACAGTCAGCTCCCAGTCTTGTTTTTGCTGACTGTATAGAGCTTCTCCATCTTTGGCTGTAAAGAATATAATCAATCTGATTTTAGTGTTGGCCATCTGGTGATGTCCACGTGTAGAGTCTTCTCTTGTGTTGTTGGAAGAGAGTGTTTGCTATGACCAGTGTGTTCTCTTGGCAAAACTCTATTAGCCTTTGCCCTGCTTCATTCTGTACTCCAAGGCCAAATTTGCCTGTTACTCCAGGTGTTTCTTGACTTCCTACTTTTGCATTACAGTCGCCTATAATGAAAAGGACATCTTTTTGGGTGTTAGTTCTAAAAGGTCTTGTAGGTCTTCATAGAACCGTTCAACTTCAGCTTCTTCAGCGTTACTGGTTGGGGCTTAGGCTTGGATTACTATGATTTTTAATGGTTTGGCTTGGAAATGAAGAGAGATCATTCTGTTGTTTTTGAGAGTGCATCCAAGTACTGCATTTCAGACTCTTTTTGTTGACCATGATGGCTGCTCCATTTCTTCTAAGAGATTCCTGCCCCAAATCACTGCAGATGGTGATTACAGCCATGAAATTAAAAGACACTTACTCCTTGGAAGGAAAGTTATGAACAACCTAGACAGCATATTAAAAAGCAGAGTAAGTGCTTTGCCAACAAAGGTCCATCTAGTTAAGGCTATGGTTTTTCCAGTGGTCAAGTATGGATGTGAGAGTTGGACTATAAGAAAGCTGAGTGCTGAAGAATGGATGCTTTTGAACTGTGATGCTGGAGAAGACTCTTGAGAGTCCCTTGGACTGCAAGGAGATCCAACCAATCCATTCTAAAGGAGATCAGTCCTGGATATTAATTAGAAGGACTGATGCTGAAGCTGAAACTCCAATACTTTAGCCACCTCATGCGGAGTTGACTCATTGGAAAAGACTCTGATTCTGGGAGGGATTGGGGGCAGGAGGAGAAGGGGATGACAGAGGATGAGATGGCTGGATGGCATCACCCGACTCAATGTACATGAGTTTGAGTGAAGTCTGGGAATTGGTGATGGACAGGGAGGCCTGGCATGCTGTGATTCATGGGGTCTCAAAGAGTTGGACACGACTGAATGACTGAACTGAACTGAACTGAATAATTTTAGGGTTGGTTCTTTTCATCCTGAGTGAAATATCTATGGTGCTCTGGTTTGGGGATTTTTATCAACTAAAGCTATAAACTTCAATACAACCTTATGCAATAAAGAAATTCAGCAAAAATAGTTGAATGATATCGTTACACAATTGCACACATACATTACTATGTTTTTGATCATATATGTGTTATATACATTTGCACTAATACCAGGCACCTGGAAATAATTAGAAAAGTAGCTCTTAACCGACCAAGTCTCATTTGGAATTTGAATCTAAAATTGTGTAATATGAAATGTAAGTTATGTATTAATGAAAACTACATTTTGCCTGGCTTATTTAATTTTTTGATTTTTTTTTCAAATCCATCTGTCATAAAATTGTTTCTGTTCTCTCTCTTTGTTGCTTCTTTTTAAAAGTTTTATCTGAGAGCAGGCTTAAGTTAACATGCTTATAAAAGACACAATTTCCAAGACACAGATGTTTCCAAAATCATTTTTCATTTCATATCTGAATAGTTTTCTTACATTAAGTGCTTCCCTGGTAGCTCAGATGGTAAAATTCTGCCTATAATGCAGGAGACCTGGGTTTGATTCCTTGGTTGGGAAGATCACCTGGAGAAGGAAATGGCAGCCCACTCCACTATTGTTGCTTGGAGAATTCCACGGACATAAGAGTCTGGCGGGCTACAGTCCTTGGGGTCGCAAAGTTTTTTTTACACTAATGCCATTTATTCAATGAAATGTGATATTGTACAATGATAATTATTTTGGTGTTGCTTTTTGGAAATAAATGTGCTGTGCATTGAGTCACATGTAATTGACTTTTGTTTAGGTCAAAATAGTCAAATATCAACAACACCAAAATATTTCACCTGTATATGTACCAGAGATTCATTTTTTGTTCTTGTATTTCCATTAGGTAGTGGTTTGAGAGTGTGAGGAAAATATCTATTTCTTTGGTTCGTGATATTGTTTCTTATCCTGAGTGTTCCATAAATGTAGGTTTATGCATGGCTAAGAGCATTTATCCTTTGTCTGGTTACACTTGTACCTCACAGGGGTTTGCATTACATAATCAATTTTTGTGTTTTTATTGTAATTTTTTCTGAGTTTCTTCAAAATAGATATTTTTTGAAAAGGAGAAAAGGAAAGATAATTTGGAATTTAGAGAAATCTCAGAAAGCAAGAGGAAACAGATTTATTTGATAATGCAGTAAGGTATGAATTTATCGACCTTACTAGTTCCTCAAACAAAAATCTATTCTATTGCATGCTAGATTATGTTTCCTTAAAAATAGCAATTTTTCTGTTTTAAAAAATGCTTAGAATCAATCATAGACATTATGAATGGAAGGCAGATGTAGAGGTCACCATTTAAGCAAGTTCTACTTGACCTGTTTCAAACTAATCTGTCTCTATCTTATTTCTAATAATCTCCAGGGATGGATATTTCAGAACCTCTTTCAGGGAAATGT
Source organism: Nanger dama (assembly GCA_917880005.1). Taxonomy (NCBI): domain Eukaryota; kingdom Metazoa; phylum Chordata; class Mammalia; order Artiodactyla; family Bovidae; genus Nanger; species Nanger dama. Next base: position 102,465,871 of record CAKJTW010000001.1, read on the forward strand.
TTCGATACTTAAGACCTATAAGTACTAAACAATTTGTCAGTTATGTATTTTATTTTCATATAATCAAAAGTAATAAATGTTCATGTGATATTTTGAAAGCTCCAGAAATTAATAAAAAGTGAACACCCCTACTCCCATAATCTTACTGGTAAATTCTATATCCTTTAATGATTTTTCTTGATATAATATTCTTTAGTTTTATATATGTGGATGGAAAAGGAAATATCTAGGTATAGTTCTCCATTTTATCATTATTATTTTTATAATTTCCTCCTTCATCCCAGTTTTTAATTTCTTATCTTCTGGTATTATGACCTGGGTTTGTACTCTAACTTCTTCATATCTCTATTATATTGTGAAACCCCAGTTGGATAAAATATTTTGTTGGCTCTTATAGTTAATATTAATTCTGTATTTTATTCCTTTGGACTTTTATTATCTCCTGGTATTTCATTAAAAATGTGAGGGCTACATTCATTCTCTTAAACCATCAGAATATCAATTAATGCATTTTATTAGGCTTTGAAACATACTGGAAATAATTTGACAGCATAATAAAGGGGGTGGTGGCCCTAAATATATCTCTATTTGAAATTCCATAGCTTGCTCAAGTGTAATTACTAAGTGAATGCCTTATAATAATCCTCTGTGGAAGCTGAAATTAGGGTTATACTCAGGGAATGAGGGAGGGAAAATAGATGGTTTATTGTTCTACAACCTTCAGTAGGTATATTCATTCACATTGAGAATACTTTGAAAAAACTATATGTAAAAGGCTCAAGAAGACTTTGGAAAATTACCATGAAGCAACCACACACACACACACACACACACACACACACACACACACACACATTATTTGAGTGTAGTTGCTCTACAGTGTTGTTAGTTTCTGCTGTTCAGTTCAGTTCAGTCGCTCAGTCGTGTCCGACTCTTTGCCACCCCATGAATCGCAGCACGCCAGGCCTCCCTGTCCATCACCAACTCCCGGAGTTCACTCGGACTCGTGTCCATCGAGTCTGCGATGCCATCCAGCCATCTCATCCTCTGTCGTCCCCTTCTCCCCTTGCCCCCAATCCCTCCCAGCATCAGAGTCTTTTCCAGTGAGTCAACTCTTCGCATGAGGTGGCCAAAGTACTGGAGTTTCAGCTTTAGCATTATTCCTTCCAGTGAACACCCAGGACTGGTCTCCTGTAGGATGGGCTGGTTGGGTCTCCTTGCAGTCCAAGGGACTCTCCAGAGTCTTCTCCAACACCACAGTTCAAAAGCATCAATTCTTCGGCGCTCAGCCTTCTTTACAGTCCAACTCTCACATCCATCCATGTAAATCAGCTATACATATATATATCCCATCATTTTCTGGTTTTCCTTTCCGTTGGGTCACCACGGAGCACTGAATTCCCAGTGCTATACAATTGTATCTTGTTTGTTATCTATTTATACATAGTAGCGTATATATGTCAGTCCCTTATCTCCCAGTGCACCCTACTCCTCCTTTCCCCCTTGGTATCCATATGTTTGTTCTCTATGTCTGTGTCTCACTTTCTCCTTTGCAACTAAGATCATCTATATCATTTTCCTAAATTCCACATGTATGCATTAATATATGTTTGTTTTCTCTTTCTGACTTAATTTCAGTCTGCATGATAGTCGCAGGTCCACCTATGTCTCTGCTAATGGCACAGTTTTGTTCCTTTTTGTGAGAGTTGGACTGTGAAGAAGGCTGAGCGCCGAAGAATTGATGCTTTTGAACTGTGGTGTTGGAGAAGACTCTTGAGAGTCCCTTGGACTGCAAGGAGATGCAACCAGTCCATTCTAAAGATCAGCCTTGGGATTTCTTTGGAAGGAATGATGCTAAAGCTGAAACTCCAGTACTTTGGCCACCTCATGCGAAGAGTTGACTCATTAGAAAAGACTCTAATGCTGGGAGGGATTGGGGGCAGGAGGAGAAGGGGACAACAGAGGATGAGATGGCTGGATGGCATCACTGACTCGATGGACGGGAGTCTGAGTGAACTCCGGGAGTTGGTGATGGACAGGGAGGCCTGGCGTGTTGCAATTCATGGGGTCGCAAAGAGTCAGACAGGACTGAGCGACTGAACTGAGCTGAATATTCCATGTGTATATGCACCACATTGCATCTTCTTTATCCATTTCTCTGCTGATGGACATTTAGATTGTTTCCATGTCCTGGCTATTGTAAATAGTGCTGCAGTGAACATTTGGGCACCTGTATCTTTTGAATTATAGTTTTCTCCAGATATATGGCCAGGAGTGGAATTTCTGGGTCAATCATTCATATATTGAGTCACTTAGCAAATACCAATGAATGTCTTCCATAGTACTGGCACCAGAGATACAAAAATAAATGATACGTTTCCTTCCCTAGGGGAACTCACATTTTGATAGAAAAGACTGAAATATGAACAAATAATTATAGTACAGTATGAGTAGATGAAAGTATGGAGTTTAATGCAAGAACAAATTGCGGTGTTTGGGAAAACTTCATGGATAAGGTATCATTTGCATTTTTTTCCTGTGCTTGGAACATAAGATATGTACACGTGGAGAGAATAAGAAAAGATAGGGAACTTTTTGCAGATAAATCTCATTTAAAAAGAAAAAGCAAATGTCTGAGTAATGTTGTTTAAATTTTTCTATTTTCTATTTCTAATAAAATGTTTCTATTTTATAGAAAATATGTCCAAATATGATTGTGATAGTTTTCTTAATTTCCTCAGTCTGAATTAGTTTTAAGTTTTTTTCTTTATGATTATCTTGAAACAAAATTGTTATATAGTTTTAGATTATTACTTATGAAATAAATACTGCAATGGAAAAACCAGAGATTTAGCACTGTCTGTACTAAATATTTTGTGTTTCTTGGCCTTGGTTTCCTATTCCATAAAATGGATAAGATGGCTTATATAATCTTGTGTTTCACAACAAAAATATTCTAAATGTTTAACTATACATGTAGTAAGACATTGCTTCAGATATTAGGATGATAAAAAATATCTGTTCTGTTTTTCTGATGTTCTAATATGAATATGGAAAGGAACAATAAAAGCTAAAATAAATGTTTTGATAAAGAGTACTGGTAACAGTAAAATGTGATCTTCACAGTTCTTAAAACAGAGAACGCTTAGCCTTGCAGAGAAAGAGAGAGCTGGATATCTCAAAGAAAAACAGCTTCAGTATACCAGAGATATATTCAAGTGTGGCCAGGGATAACTTAAAAACTTGAAATCGATCTACTGTGAGTGCTGTGGAGGGCTATGCTCCATTCTCACTCTTTTCTTAGCAGTTATTCCAGATCCTAATTAAAAGTGGTTTTTATTATTATTTAAATGTTCCACAGGGAAAGACATGTCACCTTTTAAAAATACTTTTGCAGAACAAAGTGCCTCAATGTCATGACATAAGGATACAGGCAGGAAAAGACAAATGAGCTTTGGCAGTTTTCCCACATGGATAAATCCAGAAGGAGAAGCTAATAAATCAAGAAGGGTCATTGCCTTGAAAAGGAACATTGTCCATTCCTGAATATTTAAACTTACAGAAGTGGGATTCATTCTCAGGGTTCATTCTACCTTTCACTATTTTTGTATCAAAGGTGGTGGGAGAGGGAGCTGAAAGCTAAACAGGGGCTGAAAATGACAACAAACATGTTTAAAGAATTTCAAATGAGAAAAAATGTTCTATTTTGATGGAAGAAAAAAAAAGGGGGGCTCAGCATTTTTGAACTGGGAGAGTAAGCAAAGTGATAAAAATATAGCCCATGGCCAACTGATGTTGAGGTATGACAAAAACCATCACAGTACTGTAAGGTGATTATCCTCCAAATAAATAAATAAATTTAAAAAAACAAAAAAGGAACAAGGCAGATAAAATGTAAAAATGAGAAAAAAATTTAGCCAATGATCAAAAAATTATCTTCTGAAATTATCAGTGTAATGTGTGTTAGAAACAGTAATTTGTTTTAAATTTAGAAAATTTCTGTTTAAGAAAATGTCTTCAAGATGTTTGGTCATAATTTTATTTAATAAAGCCTAAAAGTAAAATTGATTTTATTATTTAATATAAACAAGCACTTTGCAAAGATAGCTCATTTAAAATCTTGAGTTACTCAGACATTTATAATGCTTATTCTCTTCAGTTGAACACAGAATTTTTTAAAAATTTAAATGACAGTTAATATGAAATATTTAAAGTTATTTATATTCTTTTGCATGTGTTTTTTACTTTCATAATATTTTAACTACTAACTTAAAAAATACAAATACAGAATATAGATTTTTTTTTCCCAACAGTTATTTTTCTAAGGAATATCTTCTAGTTACTAATACTCCTATTTCTTCTTTTTCTCTGGATGTTAAATAATCTTAAGTGCTGTTACCTATATTCATCTATATATTTTATAGAGAGATATAGTAAAAATGTACTTCACATATAACTATGGTGCTTAACTTTTTTATTTTTATTTTTTTCTTTAGCAGAAATGAAAGATAAAACCCAATATTATAGTCTTAACTCCATGTAAAATTTGTCTGCCTTGACTATTAATCCATTTCTTTTATTTTTCATTATAGAACTAATAGACATTTTAGTTAATTATTTTAAAAGGCATTCACATTTTCCTTATGTTTTCTTATCACTCACCATTTTTTAGGACTAGCTTGAATTAGTTACATCAGCTATTTACTGGGGGCACTGTTAAGGTCATAGGTTCAGGCCGCATCTGGGCCTGGAAAGCTGGCCATCTGCTTTGTGAATGTTTCAGGTTCGTCCCAATGGCAATGCCAAGGAGTTGGGATACTATAGCAAAATGCATCCCGCTACTAGGAAAACCCAATTATATTCCCTAAAAAAGAAGACAAATGGATTAGATGAATAGGCCTTCAGAATGGAATTTCTTCTTATTCGTTACAGCCCATTGATCAGATGATCAAAGACCTAAATGCTTCTGTTTTAGAGAAGCAAATGCCAACTTCTAGACATCCTCATCACCACTTCCTCGGTGGCTCAGATGGTAAAGAATCTGCCCACAGTGTGGGAGACCCTGGTTTGGTCCCTGGGTCAGGAAGATCCCTTGGAGAAGGGAATTGCAACCCCTTCCAGTATTCTGTCTTGGAAAATTCCATGGACAGAGGAGCCTGGTGGGCTGCAGTCCATGGGGTCGTAATGAGTTGGACACTGAGAGACTAACATGTTCACCTCACTTTTCAGACATCCTTATTTTAATGTGAAATAAAGCACATAAAAAAGTAAAAATATAAATGTGTGAATTGTGAATTCATACATAACTATAATGTGATCTCCCATGCCATTCCCTTCCTTTCCACCAAAGTCAAGAAAATACTGTGAGCATTCCAGAAACCATGGGGTTTGAGGTTGTAATAACCTCCTCCCTCTGCTATAGAGGTGGCTACTATCCTTCTGTGGTGGTGGTTTCCTTTTGCTATTTTTCTTCATAGTTTTGCCACATATGCTTGTTTGCCTAAATAATATGGCTTTGTTTTACTAGACTTTTAAGCTCTGTGTTTTGCTAGGTTTTTAAGCTCTGTATAGTTAGATATTTACTGTATGTTTCTTCTGCTTTGTGTTTTGAGAGTCATACTAGTTGTGTACCTGTGTTCTGTTTACTTTTGTTATGTGAAGATGCTTTGTTTTCTTTACCCATTCTATTATAAATTGAATTATTAGGAATAACACTGCTATGAACTTCCCTATAGATGTTTCCTCAAGAGGTGCATTAGACTATAAAGGAGTGGAATTTTAGGGTCATGAAAACATTCATCCTAAAGGAAATCAGTCCTGGGTGTTCATTGGAAGGACTGATGCTGAAGCTGAAACTCCAATACTTTGGCCACCTGATGTGAAGAGCTAACTTATTTGAAAAGACCCTCATGCTGGGAAAGATTGGGGGCAGGAGGAGAAGGGGACAACAGAGGATGAGATGGTTGGATGGCAACACTAACTCAATGGACATGGGTTTGGGTGGACTCCGGGAGTTGGTGATGGACCGGGAGGCCTGGTGTGCTGCGGTTCATGGGGTCGCAAAGAGTCGGACATGACTGAGCGACTGAACTGAACTGAACTGAACTGAACTGAAAACATTCAGATAGATAGTGAATGGCCCATTCACGTTTGCTACCAGGTTTACTAGATTCCTCTACTATCTGGTTCTACTCTGTCCTTATAACTAATTTTACATGAGTAAAGGCAAATATGAATATAGTCCTGGAACTATGTATGTCTTTCTTGATATTAAACATACTTCTTAGTGATAAAAGTTAATATACAACATATATCCCTGCCTGGATCTAATAAATTTTAATTGGAAAATTATCTACTGTGTAGTTAGGGTTTTTTTTTACTAATTTGCTGTCAGAAATAGTTAAATATATAGACAATAGTATTCATAAACTTTTTCTTTAAAGTCAATAAAGTCAAAATAAAGTCAAATTTTTCTTTATTTTGTTTGAACAAAACCCTAGATGTAAAATTGACTGGTTAAAGATAAAATAAGAGTGTTAAAGTTTTCAGGAAATTTAGCACAATTATTTAACAATAATTCATAAAATTGCCCATTTTTCCTTAAAAGGTCTAATTTCCAACATCTGCTGGAACATTGAAAAAGCAAGTCAGTCAGTTCAATTGCTCAGTCATGTCTGATTCTTTGCGACCCCATGAATTGCAGCACACCAGGCCTCCCTGTCCATCACCAACTCCCAGAGTTCACCCAAACTCATGTGCATTGAGTCAGTGATGCCATCCAGCCATCTCATCCTCTGTCATCCCCTTCTCCTCCTGCCCCCAATCCCTCCCAGCATCAGAGTCTTTTCCAATAAGTCAACTCTTTGCATGAGGTGGCCAAAGTATTGGAGCTTCAGCTTTAGCATTAGTCCTTCCAAAGAACACCCAGGACTGATCTCCTTTAAAATGGACTGGTTGGATCTCCTTGCAGTCCAAGGGACTCTCAAGAGTCTTCTCCAACACCACAGTTCAAAAGCATCAATTCTTTGGTGCTCAGCTTTCTTCACAGTCCAACCCTCACACCCATACATGAGCACAGGAAAACCATAACCTTGACTAGACAGACCTTTGTTGGCAAAGTAATGTCTCTGCTTTTGAATATGCAAGAGAGTTCCAGAAAAAACATCTACTTCTGCTTTATTGATGATGTCAAAGCCTTTGACTGTGTGGATTGCAACAAACTGTGGAAAAAATTCTGAAAGAGATGGGAATACCAGACCACCCGACCTGCCTCCTGAGAAATCTGTATGCAGGCCAGGAAGCAACAGTTAGAACTGGACAGGGAGCAAATGACTGGTTCCCAGGTGGGAAAGGAGTATGTCAAGGATGTATATTGTCATCCTGCTTATTTAACGTAGATGTAGAGTACATCATGCGAAATGCTGGGCTGGATGAAGCACAAGCTGGAATCAAGATCACCAGGAGAAATATCAATAACCTCAGATACACAGATGACACCACCCTTATGGCTGAAAGTGAAGAGGAACTAAAGAGCCTGTTGATGAAAGTGAAAGAGGAGGGTGAAAAAGTTGCCTTAAAACTCAACATTCAGAAAACTAAAATTATGGCATCTGCTCCTATCGCTTCATGGAAACAGATGAGGAAACAATGGAAACACCGAGGGACTTTATCTTTTGGTGCTCCAAAAATCACTGCAGATGGTGACTGCAGCCATGAAATTAAAAGCCGCTTGCTCCTTGGAAGAAAAGTTATGAGCAACCTAGACAGCATATTACAAATCAGAGACATTACCTTGCCAACAAAGGCCCATCTATTCAAAGCTTTGGTTTTTCCAGTAATCATGTATGGATGTGAGAGTTGTACTATAAAGAAAGCTGAGCCCAGAAGAACTGATGGTTTTGAACTATGGTGTTGGAGAAGACTTTTGAGAATCCCTTGGACATCAAGCAGAGCAAACCAGTCCATCCTAAAGGAAATCAATCCTGAATATTTATTGGAAGGACTGATGCTGAAGCTGAAACTCCAATACTTTGGCCATCTGATGTGAGGAATGGACTCTGGAAAAGACCCTGATGCTGGGAAAGAAGACTGAAAGCAGGATGAGGGGTCCACAGAGGGTGAGATGGTTGGATGGCATCACCGACTTGATGGACATGAGTCTGAGCAAGCTCTGGGAGTTGGTGAAGGACAGGGTTGCCTGGTTGCTGTATCCAGGGGGTCACAAAGAGTTGGATTGACTGAATTGAACTGAATTTATAAAATTATCCATTTTTACTTATAAAGTCACCAGTTTTAGCATTGAATATAAATATTTTATAGTTGCCAGTTTTATGATGAGAATAGTATCTTAATAAGCATTTCTTTATTAATGACTTTGGTAGCACAGATACTAAAGAATCTGCTTGCAATGCAGGAGACCCAGGTTCAATCCCTGGGTCAGGAAGATGCCCTGGAGATGGGAATGGCAACACACTCCAGTATTCTAGCCTGGAGAATTCCGTGGACAGAGAAGCCTGATGGGCTATAGTCCATGGGGTCACAGAGTTGGACATGACTGAGAAACTTTCATTTTTTCTTTATTAATGAGAGTAAATAAATTTTTTGCATAGCATTATTTATATTATTGCTTCATAAATTTATATCTTTTCTTCCTTTACTATTAGGAAGGTATGTATTTTATTTACTTGAGGTTTTGCAAAAGCTTTTAATGTGATATACAATATTTTGCCTGATAAATATGTTGAAAATTTATAAATGCTTTAAACTTTTGTATTTGTCATCACCTAATGTCAAAGTTTTATATAGCAGAGTCATTTATCCTTCTTAGTAATCTTTGCTTTTGTTGTAGATTCTCTAAAATTATAATGACTATTCACCAGTGTATTTTTCATATACTTTTGTCATCTCTATTCCCAGGCTGCCACATTTCAAAAGTTTGTAGGGCACCATTTTTACCTCATACCATATTTACTGCTTTCAATTATTATTCTCACTGGAATTTATATTAATATATAGTGAATATTTGGATCATGTAATTTTTTCCAAGTGATTAAGCATGTTGTCCAAATACCAATAACTAATTATTTTCGTTATTGATATGATCAACATCATATACTTTGTTTCTGGACTTATTGTTTTTTCCATTGTCTTTCCTGAGTCAGGACTGTGTATTATCATCTGGTTGGACAAGATCCCTTATTTTTATTCTGTTTCAACATTTCTTCTCTTTTGTTAGTCTTTCTTTAAAATGAATTTTAGAGTCATATTGTCAAACTCTGAGATATTATGTCATGGGGTATTTATTGGCAATCTGTTACACTTTTAAGTGCAAATTTTGACAATTTGCAGATTTACAATGTTGAGTTATCCTAAACAGAAACACTGTTAGCATTTTTATTTATTCATTTCTCACATGTCTTGACACTGGGTATTTTGTAGTAAGTAAATTCTGGAAACATGCCTAAGTGTTTAAGCATATTCAGCATAAAAATCTGCCTAACCATGTAGGTAGACAAAAACCATGTCTTTTATTTTGACTCAAAGTAAATGGGAATGTAAATATACTGTAAATATACTTTGCTATTTTCATCTGTGTGCTTTTTAGAAAAATTCTGTTACAGAGAAAACTTTTCTAGACAATTCTTAAAAATATTGTGTGGCAAAACCCCAATGGAACAATAAGAAATGCAGTTACTCTACCAAACAGATGATGAATAAATGATCAGTCTATTTGCAAACACTGTAATAAAGGAGGACAGACATATGCATGGGACTTGCTCTAATTTCGTAGAGATTAAAGATTAGAAACCATTGAAGAGACAAGATCAGCTAGCGCTCCATTACACCCAGCTGGTATGCCTTCGTGAGTAACTTTGAAATAGTGTAATGAGTGGTATACAAACATGTTCTAGCACGTCAGGAGGCGGCACGACTCAGCAGAAGCACAGATATGAGAAAGAGACCTGCTGAGGCCTCAGATACTGAAATGATAAAGTCATATGATAGGACAACTATGCTAATATATTTAGAGATATTGGAAAGCCAGAGAATAGGAAACGTTTGCTCAAGTTCTGAAAAAAATAGATATAAAAGATAGAACAATTTAATAACCCGGATTTAAAGGGAAGCTAGGGGTAGTATAAAGTTTTGAGGATACAGCTAGAGCATAATTTTGGGCATGTTAACATTAAGATGTCTGTTATACATCGAGGTCCAGATGTCAGTTGTCTGTAATCCTATGACTGTGGAGGTCAGGAGAGAAGTCCAGTCAGGAGAGGAAAATTTCAGAGTCAGCATGGTGATGTGTTTCTTTCCATATACAATTGAGGGCTCAATGCACAGTGGTAGCAAAAACAGAGATTTGTTTCATCTTAGAGGCATGCGGTTTTCCGGTGAATTGACTTAGGAAGTTAGGAGTGTGGAGGGGTATAAGAAAGTGATAATAACACGGTGATTTAGAAGAATTGTTGGGAGTCCTAATTTTTCCAACACATTTGTGTCTTCAAATACAGTGTGAACACATGATGTGTGGGGCTGCAGTTCTCTTGAGACAATAAAGACCCATTTTTCTAAAGTACTGACATTTCCCCAAATTGTGAAATAAATATAGTTTTACCCTCAGCAATTAAGGAGCCATTAAAGCAACTGCAAGAGACTATACTAATAATAGAAAAGAGCAGGATCAAGAGGCTTTCTGAGTCTGGATTAGTAGCACAGTCTTGCTCCTTTTACTAGCATTCTGTGTCATCTTGGGCAAGTAGCTTAATTGTTACGAGTCTTAATGCTTCATTTCTAAAGCAAGGGCATTCAGGTATATATAAAATATTGTAATACAAGTATTTCTTATAAAATTGCTTCAGTTAGGATGCCTTAATACATAGATCAATACAAATTGTTCATATTTTCAACAATGAAAATCTACTGAAAATTCAGAAAACCATACTTTTGCAGAAGTTTTGAAGGGTTATTTTAAAATCTAGTGGGCAGTCATTCAAAATATATGTCATCTCTAGAAGCCAACGGAGAAGGCAGTGGCACCCCACTCTAGTACTCTTGCCTGGAAAATCCCATGGGCGGAGGAGCCTGGTGGGTTGCAGTCCATGGAGTCGCAAAGAGTCAGACACAACTGAACGACTTCACTTTCACTGTTCACTTTCATGCATTGGAGAAGGAAATGGCAACCCACTCCAGTGTTCTTGCCTGGAGAATCCCAGGGACGGGGGAGCCTGGTGGGCTGCCATCTATGGGGTTGTACAGAATCGGACACAACTGAAGCGACTTAGCAGCTAGAAGCGAAAACATATTCAATAAATGTAGCTCTTCCAAAATTAATCCCATATCCTTTAAAAATAAGCTCTAGACTTCTAGATCAGGAGAACAACATGCAAACTACATATATATGTTTCAACAAGTTACTTGACAAAGTCTTTTAGGACAAATCTTGCCCACCAAGGATGAGAAGTAGAAATATTTCATAGATGGTAATATAGTTATTTGATGGTTGAACAAAACCCCAGAAATTCTGACAATACGTTTTGCCTTGATATTTCTTACCATCTCTTGAATGAACCCTATGAGAAAAAAATGCTTAATGAGCCCCATATCTTTTCCATTACATCAGATGCTGAATACACAGGATGAATGTGCCTTAGTTCTGTTACAGGAAACGTGGTTCACAGGCTAGCTTTTGACCTGATACACCTAGCATTGACTCTTGGAGCTAGGATCCACTTAATGCCACTGTATCCCTCTTCATTCTTTTTCTGCAGCTACATCTTATATTCCTATATTAAGAAGCTAAATACTTACCCAAGTTAACATCAAACAGATGAATTATTTTAACTATTAAAAGGATTTGAGAGAGTTATGATTTTGGGTAAGATGGAATATGTGTATTCTACTCTAGATATCCCAAACATAGCTGTAAAACCTGGGCACAGTTCATGGAGAAGGATTCGTTTTGGAGTCTTTGAGAAATAAGTAGTAGCAGCTGGCTGACTGGGAAGGAAGCCTGGGATTCAGCATAAACCAGATTGGCAGTGAGTTTCCCACTTTCATCACGTATACCCACCCTGGCCTCGATGCAAAGCAGTCCAAATGCCAGAAGAGGGCATGAAGGTGCAGAGTTTCGGGAGAAACTCTCTAGTTCCCTCATGCAGAGTAGGACTGGGGCCTCCACATATTCAGAGAGACTGTGGGATATCCCCCATTTAAAGTTTTTCTTTCTTATCTTCATTCTCTTATATTCTGGCTTCCAGACAAACCCATGGTAGCTATGGAAACAATAGCATCAGTGGTGGCAGCAGGAACCCAGGTACGAATGGAAGAAGGTACTTTGCTCCTCCCTGCTGTACTGTTCCTTAACCTCACATGCAGACGAAGTATGCAGAAGAGTAGAGTAATTAAAACCCCAGCTTTCTGCTCAAGAACCAGAAAGAGAAGAGAGCTGAGAAAAGGAGACCTTAGAATCATTTATAAGCTCTTGGGCTCACTTCTGAGCTCTAAGCTTGTGTATCTGATCCTAAACAGGTACCAAAAGATACCAAGAGCTAACAGACCATCAGTGACCACTTAGGTGCCAAACTGTCCACTAAGTGGCTCATATCTGCGGCAGACGTGAGTAGCTCTGCAAAGGTTTGAAATGGAACTGATGTTGAACAGAACATCATGTCAACAGAGTCAAAGAACAGAAGAAGTACGGTGTTAAAGTATTTGAAGAAATGATGGCTGAAAAAAATTGACTCAAGACATAAATCTGCAGGTTTCAGAAGTTGAATAATCTCTAAACGATGATAAACCTAAGGAGGTCTAAGAGTGGAGACATTGTAATCAGACTGCTGAAAACTAAGTTCAGAGAAAAAATACTGATGGTAACCTGGAAAAATGACTCATTACTTTTAGGGAACCATGACCCAGGTGATTTTGTGTTTCTCTTCAGAAACTGCAAAGCCCAAAAGGAAGTAAAACAAAAATTTTAAAGTGCCTCAGGAAGAGAACTGTTAACCCCAGGGTCAATATTCAATAAAAATATCCCTTAGAAATGAAAGGGAAATAAAAACATTTTCAGATGAAGGAAAACTAAGAGAAGTTGTTATTAGTAAAATGCTTAAAAATAATTGCTAAAACAAATTGTTTAGACAGCAGGAACATGATGCCAGAAGCAAAGTTGAATCATACAGAATGAAGGAAGAACAGAAATGGTTATCAAATACCTGTGTAAATATTGCATCTTTTCTAGAGTTTTTAAAAATATTTTACAGTTAAATTCTAACAACTGGGATGAATCTCAAAGGCATTGTGCTAAGTGATAACTTGTCTCTGCCGCTTACCTACGGTGTTATAGTTTATTTGATATTATTAAAAAGGTGTCACATCCTTTGTTTCCTTCTAAAGTAGTCACAACCTCCATGTCTATCATATTATCTAGTTTTACCTTAATAATAACCATTAGCACAATATTAACTATTAAATTTTTTATTTGTCATCTTTATGTCCTCTTTCCCACCTCTCTGTCAGTGGTGAGTTTGTCCTATTTATCACTGCATTCTTAATATTCAATACTTTGAACAATGTGCAGTATGCAATATACATTCATTTGCTAAACACATTTATATTTAATGGCTGAATTAATTGGTATTTTAGTAAGGCTGACACTAACACATTTGTGTCAAAGGAATTGAAATGTGGTGTCTTATAGTAGCTAATATCTTATGAGTGCTTGCTAGAGTTCCAGATGTTGTTCTAACGCTTTCCATGTATTCCTATAACATTCATAACAATTCCATGAGGGAAGTACTGTTCTTACACTTGGTCTAAAGATGAGGAAAAGAGCCATAAGAAGAAAACAATTTGTCCAAAGTCACACACGTGTTAAGTGGTGAACCCATGTGGTGAAATCAGGAAATTTGACTTATAGAGCTCTTACCAGCATGATATTGTCCCTGCTTCTACCTAAAAGCAAGGTCATCATCTGAGGTGCTGTTTGAGTACTCTAGGCATTTGGTGATAAGGCTAGAACTTAGGGAAAAACACGTTATGAGGCACACAATGAAGTGTTAATGAAAGACTGGACATGCAGCATAGGAAGTGGAGGTTAAAGGATATCTTTGACTTGATACCAATATCAAGTCAATGACAGCACTCTTTCCTTACTCTTAGTTTAGTCAGTAGTGAAAAGTAGAGAAGAAACAGATTTTGGAGGCAGGATATACACATGTAAATGACAAGTAAGCAGTTTGATGGGAATAAAATTATAGATTTGGGGGTTATTAATACACAGTCAGTACTATGTTTCCTTGGAGAAGGAAATGGCAACCCACTCCAGTATTCTTGCCTGGAAAATCCCATGAACAGAGGTACTTGGCGGGTTAGTATCCAGGAGGTTGCCAAGAGCTGGACACAACTGATACACTAAGCACACATTATGTTTCCTTATTATAAGTGGTATAATTCACGATTTTAATAGTTTTGAATTTGGGGTACATTTTAATATTGAGGTTATATGTTATCTTTTATCTGATGTTGTGTCTTACAATTGATCTTTGGGATTATGTTTTATGAGATGGAGAATGTTGAGAAAAGAAGAAAAAGTTAAGGATTGAATCTTTAAATTGAGAGTTTAAGAGAAGAAGACAAAAATAACAGGAAACTATGAGGAGAGTAAGATCCCAGCCTTCTCTGGTGTCACCTTACTGAGCTAACGGATTTCCTTTCGGCCCTGACACACTTAGTCTCAGTCAGGTGAGAGGGGCTAAGGCAACTTGTAAACTTGCTTATGTCCATTTCTTTCCATCAGTAAAAGTTTAAGTTATAAAGCAAAATACTGTGAAATAGCCACCGTGCTCTTTCCTCTATTCTTGATACCCCAGAACATTCCCTGCTCTTAGACCTGAAGCAACACAGGGAACTGTGTATCATTCCCTTGGGGAATTATGCCCCATCACCCCCAAAACACACAGTTCTCCATGAGTAAGATTTCTGCCTTGGTCATTTTGCCTTTCCATGTCTGATTAATCTCTTGTGGTGTACGAAACATTTTAAACTTTATTTAAAGCTTACCCTCTGAGAATTATATTACTGGTCTACCATTCTCTCCCAGGTAAAAACCCTAAGTTTATTTAGGTCCAAGGCTTAACTGTCCTTTTCTGTTACTTTTGGGCCTCTTTGCAAAATAATAATAAAATTTCTCATGCATTTTTCATGGCCACAGAGTCAAGGTCAGAAAAGCCAAGAGCTTTAAAAGTTTGGGGCTCTCTGAACCATGTAAAGTAGAGAATTTGGTGCAAAAACAAGGGAAAAGAAAACAAAATAATGATCAGATTAGGGGTGAGGGTTAGATGTAAGAAGATTTGATTTTCCTTGAGACATTCAAGAAGGAAATCAATAGTTTAGTGGAAAATATTAGATATATTCAAGGAAAAGTTGAATTTGAGGAAAATGCTCCCATGTGTAAATGATTTCAGGAGAAGACTAATCAAATGCTTGTAAGAATGGCTGAAAAAATTGGTTCTAAACTACCAAAGATTATTTTTCAGGCTTTCACAGTGTCTGTTTTCTGGCTAATGGGATAATTAAAATGTCAACTAAAAATGGGTACATTTCAATTACAGCCATACCTTGTGCAATTAAAAATGCCTCACAGCAAAATAAACCTGTTATTATTATTATGGGGGATTTTTATTAGGTTAAGAAATGTATTATCAGATTTGATTGAGGTGATGCCGTAATGTCACCTTTGTTCTCATAAATCAAATAAGGTGCCTGGAAAGTGAACTTCTAAAAACATTTTAAAATTCTCAGCCTGAAGGAAAATAGATAAAGGCATATTCTATTGCTTTAGCAATCTTAGAATGGTAATTACCCTCCCAATAGGTGAGTGAGTAGGAACATTTGGCAGACCACAGGAGTTTAATGCCTATAAAATGGCCTTTTCTTCAGCTTAATAGCAGGTGTGTGGTGTTGGTTACCTCATTTTCACTCTCATTAAGCAGAAAGTACAGTGATGTTAGATGATTGGAAAACTAGTCTCCAGATTTTTCTGTCCTCTTCATTGGAAGATTTATAGATAATCCATTAAATTTTTAATTAGCACATATATAACAATAAGAAAAGAAATATGAAATACAAACAGATTCTTGATTCAAGGTGGAGTTTTATTTCTGATGGGCAAAGGTTACCCTTTACTTCAACCATATTTTAAACACAAACGTGAAGCACATAATGGAAAAAAAAATGATGTGGTGAATTCTTTTACAAAACAAATAGGAACTGGTCAATCACTATTACCTTACTTTACTTAGTTGCTTGGGTAAAAACCTGGGAGCCATCCTTGATTCTTTTCTTCATATCTGACATGCAGTCCATCATCAAGTCTTCTCCATTGTCTTAAAAATTAGAACCCCAGACACTTCTCTACAGCAGCTCTGTACCAGCAACTTTGGGCAGCCCTGGTTCCCTCAGCAGCCTCCTACACTGTCACACCAACATTCTGTTTTCCACTTAACAGTCAGAACCAGCTTGTAAAGTAAAAGCAGATCAGGACTTTCTCCTGTTCACATGTTACATAGAATACAATCCCCGGCCTTTCCTGTGACCCGCAGGCCTCTGTGACCGGGCCTTTGCTTTCCTCTTAGAATTCATCCACTGCTGCAGCCACTCTGGCTCGTTGTTTTCAGTCCAGGGTTTTCTCCCTCAGCACTTCTCATCCTGCAGGCTTCTCCATGCTGCTCCCACTTTATTTCACTCTCGGCTTTCTTTGCTTCCTGGAACAGACCAGGAAGTCTCCCAAGTTAAGGCCTCTGTGCGATTCTTCCTGTTCTTGAAGTCTCTTCCTCCAGGTACCTGGATGCTTCGCAGAACTTTCCCTGAGGCCCATCTGGCGTCCTATTTACTTTGCTCATGGCCCCCAGTCCCTGCACTCTGGATCTTCTCTGTCACTTTCTACTTTCCTGTATAGCACATATCAGCTTCTGAAATACCATATCATTTACTTTTTTTAAATATATATAATCTTTATTATTTGTCTTCCCTTTAAGCCAGGGACTCTTTGAAACCAGGATTTACTGGTGTCTTTTTGTTGCTCATTTTTGTGTCCCATTGTGTAGAACAATGCCTGGCATACAGTAGCCCTGGATTAAATATTTAAGTGAGTGAATGAATGAGATTTAAACGCATAAGAGTCTGTCAAAGGATTTTTTTAGATTTAGAGAAGTAATTTCAAAATTAAGACTAATAAGACATAAAATATTCTCATAATAGTTTATAAATCTTTTGTCTTCAGGAAGTAGTTGAATACATTCTCTTGTTACTGAATCCAGTTGCTGATCTGAATAATTTTTTTAAAGGCAAAATATAAGATTGAAGAGATTAGCTATTTCTGTCATTCTGTGTTAGGAGATAAATCTCAACTTTCAAATCAACATCAGCATATATTTTGTAATATAATCTTTTAGTAATTAATTGTAGCAGCTCCTTTAAATTATTTTTCACTTCTCCTTACTAAATGAGTATATCTTTAATATACTTTTGTGTCCTTTCATTCCTTGATGTTCTTATTTCATGTAGTTTAGAAGGACTTCCCTGGTGGCTCAGATGGTAAAAATCTGCCTGTAATGTGGGAAACCTGTCTTCCATCCTTGGCTTGGGAAGATTCCCCTGGAGGAGGGCACGGCAACCCACTCCAGTATTCTTGCCTGGAGAATCCCATGGACAGAGGAGCCTGGTGGGCTACAGGCCATGGGATTGCTTAGAGTTAGACATGACTGAGTGACTAAGCACACAGTAGATCTATTTTCCTCAAAAAAACAGAAACTTTTAAATTTATTTGTGCTCTAGTCTTATTCCCTAAAAAAGTTTTAAAATATAGTTGATTTAAGAAGAAAAAAAGCTGATAATGTCCTTATACACACACACACACACACACACACACATATATATATATATATAGAGAGAGAGAGTAATGGTAATTATTAAAGGAAATTAGTAAAGGAAAAAATACCACTTAAACTTGAAAGTATTATTAAAGATTTCAAGAACTTTTAAATAATAGTTTAAAGTAGCTTTACTAGTATTCCACAAACTTGCATTTGTACTGGGGATAGTTCTGATTTATTACAAGGAAGTTTGTACAGTGCCTTCTATTTATCTATTGTACAATGAACTTTTATTGGGATTGAGTTGCAATAAATAAAGCATGCTGCTGCTGCTAAGTCACTTCAGTCGTGTCTGACTCTGTGTGACCCCAAGACGGCAGCCCGCCAGGCTCTCCCGTCCCTGGGATTCTCCAGGCATGAACACTGGAGTGGGTTGCCGTTGCCTTCTCCGAAATAAAGCATAATAGTCAATAATACGCTTGATATGTAAGTATAGTCACTATGAGTTACATAATAAGAGAAAGTGTCCTAAAATGATGCTGTGTAAGGCTAGAGAGTATGACAAGACTTTTGGTGTTTACAGACTAGTGAGACAGATGATGACTTTTCTACAAGGCCCTCTTTTTTGTGATTATGCTTCCAAATTTTACCTGGGTGCCTGGTCACTCAGCGAGGGCCAGCAAGACCCACTTGCATCCATGTTTGGCATGTGACTAATTTATATTTAAATAGTGTGACAAAATAATACATGTCAATTCCGGGTCAGACCTCTCAAAGGAGTAGACAGACACTAAACTTACTTTTCACTCTTTCCTGCTGTGATGTGAATGTTTTGGAAGATCTGGAGAAACTACCAGGGATGTAGAGATGCAAGCTGTACATAGAAAATGACAGAGTTGTCCTACTGGTCTGGTATTGCAATCCTCTGAGCTGTCCTCTGAAACAGTACACAAGGTCTCCTGTCTTATGTTGAAGCTTTTCTTGGGGATTGTTTTGTTATAGCTCTATAGACCTACCTAACAAAACCAGAGAATATGGGACAAAAACTTAAAAATAAGCAAGCATTCATTCAGGGTTTCTGTGCATAAAACATTCCACAATCAATTTTTACTGAGTTTTGGATTTGGGGAATTTTGAAAGAATTACTCCATTGTTTTCTAGTTTCTAATGAAATCAATGAAGAAACCAATAACAGACTGATTTTTTTTCCTTAGTTCCTGGTAAGGTGGCAAGTACTTTTTAAAAAATATCTGGAAGCATTTAGTTTCTTCTCTTGTATCTGAAGATATATAGTGTTTCTCAATTCTGGGAACTTTATTATTTCTTAATAATCTCCCACTTCCAATTTTTATACTTCATTTTTTTTGTCTTCTGGATTTTAAAAATATCTCACATTTTTCTCATATTTCTGTTTATTTTTTCCCAAACTTCTGAGCTCTAAGCTACCAGTAAACATATGGAAAAATAGCCCTGTATTTAAAGTTTCAATTCTCTCGTCATGTGAGGACCAAGAGAGCTTTTTCAGTATGTTTTAAAGTGAAGCTCAGCACCTTCCACAGATTTATTGCTGTTGATTTCTTATAGATTAGAATTTTTCATGCCCAGCCCCTTCGATACCTCAGCCTTATTGGAATAATGCTGATGATAAAAATAAAATTGTTAATAATAGATGGCATTTAGTGAGCGTTTCTGTGTGACTAACATGGTTTTAAGAATTTTGCTTGAATTATTCCCTTAGCACTTCGTGAACTGAGAATTGTAAATATTGCAACTGGGGCAAGCTGACAGTAAATGACTTGCCCAAGTCTCACAACTAAGAGCAAGTAGAGCTGGAATTCATGGTGACCTACAGCAAAATTTTTAACTCCTAGTAAATGCGTAAAATACAGAGAGGCTGTCATTTCTATTTTTCCATTGAACCATGTTATATATTTGAGTCTAAATCTTCAGGTAAGAAGAGTTTTTCAAGAAAAAAATTGCACATGTTTATCTTTGAAGCTCTGTAGGAATCCTTTGAACATTTTATTGGCGTATATTTTAAATAGTTCTACTGCAAGGGAGCTTCCTTTGTTTATTTCTAACTCGTGACTTCTGTCCATCCCCTTAAGCCTGCTTCTGACCTTTATCTTTTCTTCAAGCTGTAAGAAAACAAGACTATTCCAAATTAGCCTTGAATTTCTAGTTTGGCTGGGCTATATCAGAGATAATGGCCTGATAAAGAATAAGCAAAAGGTAGATATCTGGGGATTGTTTAATTCAGAGTCCTTTTGGAAAACTGCTCAAAAAAATGTTAACTTGACTGGGGAGCTAGGAGGGAAGAGTGAGAAGGACCCAAAATTAACTTTTACTATTTTGTTTCCTGTTTTAAGTGACTATTACTGCATTACTGCTGAAGTTTGTTAACATGAAACGTTGATTCAGGGTATATAGTCACCAGACATACATAAAATTAAGTCTTTTATCATGGAACTAGAGATACATAATTGGGGAAATTTATCATAAATTTAAGTCATATAATATTTTTTAAAAACTTTCATTGATTCTTTACTACAATTAAGGATTAAAATTTACGTTTTACAATAAATATTACTATGTTTTTTAAATTAATATCTGTTGTAGTTTTATAAATTATATAAATTAACATTCTTTTTAAAGGCTGTTAGAAATTCTAATTTTCCCTGTTTTGCAAGGAATTTGTTGACTTCTAAGACCACATTTTTCCCTTTACTGGAAACAGAAAGCGTATTACTAAGAAACAGATGTAAAATAATTCCGTGATCCTTAGCTGCTTCCTCAAAGAATCTCCTGCTTCCCACCCCCACTTGTTTACATTTTGCAGAAGGAACTCTAAACCACGGTAATATTCATCTGATCATTTCATAATGATGAATGCAACAGCCTTTCAGAAAACCCAACTGGGAAAAAAATTTAAAAATAGTTGTTTTTTTTTTTAATATATTGAAGAAATAGGGAAATATTAGAATGTCAGTGAAAGGGAAATGGTCATGCACTGTCACAAAAGATTAATTTTGTAACACAAAAATGTAGGCAACCTGTGTTTTACTGTCTTTGTGAGAAAGTCCATGAAATGGAAATAAAATTTACAAGACAAATTGGGCCCTTTGAAAATCAGATCCAAGTGTTTGTATGAATATGTGTCTGTGTGTTTTGGGAGAAGTTGTGAAGAATAGTTTCAATCACATGACCTCTATTTTAATTTTATCCACATGACCTTGGATCCTACAGGGACCTCTTAAGATGAAAGAAGTAGGTTGGTGCAGGTGTTGGAGCAAGATCAAAGGACAACAGGCTGTCTTAAAAAAAAATAAAATAAAACAGGAAAATAACAAACTGGAGCCAAGTGTTCAAGTGCTTTCATAGTGAAATCTACTTCAATGAAAGCCTTCTGTGAATTTGTGATCCAAATTTTATTAAAAAAACTTACATACTTGTACATTCAAAATAATCAGTTAACCTTCAGGACATGTTAGACAATACAAAAATCACTCTTTGAAGAGAGTTATGATGAGATTTGTCTTCCAGAGACAGCTTATTTGTGACTAATTATTACCAGTAGATGAAATGTACCCCTGTGGAGACAAAGATGAACTAAAATGTTGTTCCTGGGACTTACACATTAGAGGAGATGCTGATATGATGCAACTAATCAAATTAATAAAGTATAATTTTAAAAGTGGTAGGTTCAAAGAAAATAAGTCAGTTTTGGAAAAGTATATGATACAAACTTAACCTAATTTGGAAAAGTAAAGGAAATGATCTTTCCTTTGAGATCAGAGGATTGAGTAGGGGTTAAACAGGTTAAAGTGGAGAGGAAGAAGAGAATCCTATATTGAGCGACAAAGTATATGTAAAATCCCTATGGAGCGAGAAAGCCTGGAAAGAAAGCCAGAGTGACTGGCAGGCAAAAAAACTGGAGAGGTTGATAAGACTCAGACCATATAATAGTGCTCTGTGGGCTGTGTTAAGAATTTTGGTCATCATTCTAAGACCACAGGAAAAACAGATTATAAATTGGGTTAAGTAGGGGAGAAGAAAGATTAGGGATGCAATAAGATCACATTTACATTTTGAAAATGTTAATTTTCCATACCATAGAGTACAGGTTGGATAGGAACTAGAATAAATTCTTGGAGGCCAGTTATTATAGCAATCCAGGTGAAAGATGAAGATAAATTTGACTAGAAGAGAGGCAGTGGAGATGGAGAGACAATGAACGAATTCAGATGCCTGAACTTGGTAATTTCTTTGATATGGGAGATGATGGAGTTACGTATCCTTGACTCTAGCTTAGTTTTTAAGAAATCAGATGGGTGACAATACCATTTGCTGAGATAATGTAAGTATTAGGTTTGTGGGCATAAGATCATTTTTTTTTAAACAACTTTATTAGGGCAAAGCAAAGTTGACAAACCATAAATACATATATTTTAAATCATATCATATTTAAGATATGTGTATATATATATATATACATATTTAAATTATATTCAAATAATATACACATATTTTAATTAATTATATCACAGTTTGATACAATTGACACAAGTATACATACACTGAGCATCTCTGATGGCTCAGACAGTAAAGAATCCACCTGCAATGCGGGAGGCCTGGATTCAGTCCCTGGGTTGGGAAGATCTCCTGGAGAAGGGATAGGCTACCCACTAGTCCATGGGGTTGCAAAGAGTCGGACACATCTGAGCAACTAAGCACATACACCTGTGAAATCATTACGACAGTCAAGACAGTACAGACACAGTCAGGACAGTACACATGTCCATGACCCCAGAAGTTCTCTTGTTGTCATCCCTCGCTCCCATACTCCTCCTCTACCGTCCCCTGGTAACCACGGACCTGCTTTCTGTCCATACATCAGGACCAGTATAAAAGACATTCTGCATGCAATGCGGGAGACCTGGGCTCGATCCCTGAGTTGGGATGATCCCATGGAGAAGGGAAATACTCCAATATTCTGGCCTGGAGAATGCCATGGACTGTATTGTCCATGGGGCTGCAAAGAATCAGATATAGCTGAGTGACTTTCACTTTGTTTTAAAATAATATGGTTTGTCTAATGCTAGATTGTTAATAAAAGCAAACTTAGCTGATTTCAAATTATTACTAAAATAATACATGTTTATTACAGTAGAGTTAAAATGGAAAAATTTAAGCATAAAATGATTTATATTTATATACAGAAGTATGGCAATGGCAGCCCACTCCAGTACTCTTGCCTAGAAAATCCCATGGGCAGAGGAGCCTGGTGGGCTGCAGTCCATGGGGTCGCTAAGAGTCAGACGCGACTGAGCGACTTCCCTTTCACTTTTCACTTTCATGCATTGGAGAAGGAAATGGCACCCCACTCCAGTGTTCTTGCCTGGAGGAGGATGGAGGAGCCTGGTGGGCTGCCATCTCTGGGGTTGCACAGAGTCGGACACGACTGAAGCGACTGAGCAGCAGCACGGAAGTACATCACACATACAGAGAATCTACATTGCAGGTGGATTCTTTACCAGCTGAGCCACAAGGAAGCCCAAGAATACTGGAGTGGGTAGCCTCTCCCTTCTCCAGCGGATCTTTCCAACTCAGGAATTGAACTGGGGTCTCCTGCATCGGAGCCGATTCTTTACCAACTGAGCTATCAGGGGAGCCCATGCAAAATCTGTTTTGTACTGGTCCTGTGTATATGTCAGTGAAAGCATTTTGCTTCTTTAATAGATCAAGAAGGGTAGGTGTGGGATAAAGAATAAGCATTCATAGAAGAAGAAAATGATGGAGAAAGAACAGGGAGGCTGAATTCAGGAATATTATTTTACAAATTTTCTGGAAAAATTAGTCAACAGAGACTAGCTTCAACTATTACTTCAGCCTTTTTTCTATTTCATTGTGGCCAAATACTTCATGCAGAGTCACAAAACATTAAAAATTTTTCTTTTAGAATTTCACAGTTGTTTTTTATGTTTTTAAAATATGTCATGTCAGAAGTTAATAGGAATAATTTCCTTTGTTAATCATTTCAAAGTATATTACTTTACACTTATTTTACCATATTCTTTTATTTTTAATCAATTCAGTCTCATTAGTGTTGAGACTTTTCAGAGAAAGCAAAAACATAAATAAAATTTAAATGCTACAAATTTCAAGTAACTTAATTTAAAATGGTTTCAGTTCAGTTCAGTCACTAAGTCATGTCCAGCTCTTTGCAACCCCATGAACTGCAGCACACCAGGCCTCCCTGTCCATCACCAACTCCCAGAGTTCACCCAAACTCATGTCCATTGAGTCAGTGATGCCATCCAACCATCTCATCCTCTGTTGTCCCCTTCTCTTCCCATCTTCAATCTTTCCCAGCATCAGGGTCTTTGCAAATGAGTCAGCTCTTCACATGAGGTGGCCAAAGTATTGGAGTTTCCACTTCAACATCACACCTTTCAATGAACACCCAGGACTGATCTCTTTTAGGATGGACTGGTTGGATCTCCTTGCAGTCCAAGGGACTCTCAAGAGTCTTCTCCAACACCACAGTTCAAAAGCATCAATTCTTCGGTGCTCAGCTTTATTCACTGTCTAACTCTCACATCCATACATGACCACAGGAAAAACCATAGCCTTGACTAGGCGGGCCTTTGTCAGCAAAGTAAGGCCTCTGCTTTTAACATGCTGTCTAGGTTGGTCATAACTTTTCTTCCAAGGAGTAAGCGTCTTTTAATTTCATGGCACTTAACATTTTTGGAAAATTTGAGATTTTTCTTTTTATTGTAATTATCATAATTTGAAGAAGAAGCTCATCCTTATTAAGTGTTAATGTTATTTTTAGATGATTTTTAGTTATGATTCAGTTTCTCAGTTGTGTCTGACTCTTTGCGACCCCATGGACTGCAGCACGCCAGGCTTTTCTGTCCATCACCAATTCCTGGAGCATGCTCAAACTCGGATAATTTGGTATTACTTTAAAAGGAATATATTTAAACATTTTTATTACTTTGAATATAATTATTTATATAAATCAGATAAAGATAAACAATTACTTTTGCATCATGTATTGTTATGTCAGTTGCTTTACCAAAATTTTTACATGTAAAGAGATAAAAATGGAATTAATGTATTTAAATTCATGTCATGAATACAGTAAGCATGAAAAAGATGGAGATTTTATTTTCCTAAGTTTAAATTACTTAAATAACATTTTGTGGCAACCTCAAAAAAAAATCTTTAAAATTTTTTCCGGTTAGTATGCCTTCTGCTTTTTTCTTTACAAATATTTTCATATGCTCTGATATCTCAAACAATGACTATATTTGCTGGAGTGAAGTATTGAGCATCCATGACTTGACCTTGCAGCAAATTTTTCTTATATATACCACTATGCCTGAAGTTCCTAGCTCATAACACAGAACATGATAAATGCTAAATATGTTTATTTAGTAAGTGAATTATTGCTTTGTAGATGAGTTTGTTGAAATACAAAGGATAGAGTCATAAATATACTAATTCTGTGTGGTTAAAGATGTCCTCTTTCAATGATCTCATGTTGTTCTTGTCATACATCCAAAATTGGACCACACAGAAATCCATTTATATGAACCTTAATGGGTGTTTCTTTGCTCTCTTTTTTATTTTTAACTTGTTATGTCTTTACCATCTTCTATGTTTAAGGACTTCCCAGGTGGCTCAGGGGTAAAGAATCCACCTGCAATACCTATGACGTGGGCTCGATCCCTGGAGCAGGAAGGATCCCCCAGAGAAAAAAAAAAGGCAACCCATTCCAGTACTCTTGCTTGGGAAATTCCATGGACAGAGAAGCTTGGTGAGTTAAAGTCCGTGGGGAAGCGAAAGAGTTGAATACAACTTAGGGACTACACAACAGCATGTTAAAGGGGCTAGTACAGCATCAACCCTAGACTTAAGACAAATAGAGTTTATTGTTATGCCTTGAAAGGGTGAATATTTAAAAACCGTTGATTCTCCTCATTGAAGTTTACTGGCTTATTATAAAAGATACAACTCAAGGACCGCCTAAGGGCAAAGGTGTGGGAGGGTGGGGTTGGGGTGGGGCTCCCACGCTTTCTCTAGAGGCATGTCCACCCAGCATCCCGATGTGTTCACCAATCCTTCCCAGTGTTCGGCGCCCTTCAGAGGGACAGTTTGAAATAAGCTCGCCCACATTCACAGGGAACCAGACTCCATGTAGACTACGCTTGGCTTTACTAGATGGGATGTGGCTTTGATGTCAGGAGTAGGATGTCTTTGCCAGGACAAGTAAGTAAGAGAACTTGGGACCAGGAATGCTATGGGGAACCAGCTTGGAGTGTGTGACCAACTGTATAGCAGAGATGGCAAGAGGGCAAAAAAAGGACTTCTCCTCTGGCTTCAAACTTATTGTGGCAACTGAGATTCTAAGGATCACAAATCAAGCAAGAGAAGAAACCATAACTGGGTTAGAAGCAGTAAAGAGAAGATTCAGGGAACCGTGGGTCTAGCAGGGTTAAAGAAAATGAAGACACATAAAAGGCACCTTATCACCGAGTTAGGTCCAATTCTGATGTTTCCCCAGAAGATCATGACTTGCCATTGCATGCTTCTCACAATGCTCAGTGTGAGCATCTGGGTGGTTCAAAGGGTAGCTGGGGAAAGACCCTATTTCAATTTTTACTCTAAAATTAGATTATATCTGTTTCCTGCTTAGAAGTTTGTCATGAATAGTACAAATAATTTTAGTTGGTATAAAAGATACTGACAGAATTAGATTAGTATGTAAGAGATTCAGAGTGAGATATAACTACTCTCAATACCAATTTTACTAAATTGCCTCAGTTTCCCTGATGTTATCATTCTTTGGGATTAAAAAAGTAGTTCCCAAGTCCAGTAGGTTGACCTCATCACTGAATGTATTACTGAGCTTTGTTAGAAGAGCTCTTTCGGTATTGCCCCAGAAATGTGAACAGCAAGGGAGCAGAAAGGAATCATGGTTCACCATAAAGCTCTGGAGTCTAGGTTTCTAGATTTGAATCCTGCCTGTGATAGTTAATAGCTCTGTGAATTTCAGCAAGTCCCATAACCACTATCGTTCTCAGTTTCCTCATTTGTAAAGTTCAGTTAATAATAGACTATATCTCACGGGGTTCAAGTGCTGAGCAAGGAGTCTGGCCCATGGAAAATAATCAATTCAGGTTGGCTAATGTCATTATTAAGGACTTGTGGGAAGCCCTTTTCTATTTATCACATGGGACGACTCCACCACAACTTGAAAGCAGTAATGCTATCCCCTGGCATTACTAAAATATCTAATTGAACAGAGCCTCTTGATTCATTAATATCCCCAAGTCCTTTTTATATGCTAAGGTCTCCACCTAAAATTGATATTCTCCTGCTATATCAAAACCCTCTTGAGGGAGATAATCCATATTCATGAAGAAGAGGTAAGACTGTTTTGCTCGTAGACCAATGAGAATGTTGCCCCACCCCCTTCAACCACATCAGTTTGCAGACTGCTTATAGTGCACGTTCCAGGCTAGGAACAGCAAGCATTTACTATAGCAATATAATTTACCAGCTAAGCAACTGACTTCTAATAACCCTTTGGTACAAATGTTTTGTGTCCTCTAATCCTGTTTGAAGTCTTTATTTTAGACATTCAGTATTTATATGTCTGTAGTTCAGAGACCTTCTTTTCCTGATGGATAATAACTCAGGGAATAAAGTTCTCTGTAGATATCAAATGATGGATAAAAAGAGAACTGACATTTAAAAACACCTATTATGTGCTACCCTCCATTTTAGGTGCTTTTCATGTTGTATTTCATTTAATCTGCAAAGAAACCTATTTGATATTTAACGTTAAACCAGTTTTCCAGATGTGAGTAATTGTTCTAATTCGTTAAGAGCCATTGACCACTTGCCATACTGTTGAAGCCTAATTTGAGATGTCTGATGGCCATTAGAAAATTGGGTTTGTTCTAAACAATTCTGGATAGATTTCAAATTCATTCTAAAATATTTCACATGTTAGATGCTTTACATAGGTTAGATTTACTCAAGGCTTTTCTGTCAGGATAAATTTGTTTTCTAATACATCTAGGCCTATAACTAGTTACTAGTTATAGGTTTCTTACTACAGAAATCATATTACTGGTCTGTTAAAGATCCTACATCTGAGTAGCTAAAGAGTATTTATTGAGTCTTGCATATTCTGCAGAAAAGTTAGTTAGGCCTATGAGTAACTATGCTCTAAGAAGAGGAGAATATTTATCCTGGTTATAACTTCGTTGCCAAAAGTTAAGTGTTATTATGTTAGACTTCCCTGGTAGCTAGCTCACTGGTAAAGAATCCGCCTGCAATGCAGGAGACCCTGGTTGGATTCCTGGGTCAGGAAGATCCCCTGGAGAAGGGATAGGCTACTCACCCAGTATCCTTGGGCTTCCCTGGTGGCTCAGCTGGTAAAGAATCCGCTTGCAATGTGGGAGACCTGGATTTGATCCCTGGGTTGGGAAGATCCCCTGGAGAAGGAAAAGGCTACCCCCTCCAGTATTCTGGCCTGGAGAATTCCATGAACTGTATAGTCCATGGGGTTGCAAAGAGTCGGACATAACTGAGAGACTTTCCCTTTCACTTTACTTTGTACATTCAAGCTAAGGCCATCAGATCTTTTCATATGTTCATTTTTTTCCTTGATTTCTTTGTCTCTCTTTAGATCTGTCTATCTGATTCTGTGTGTGACTGTGAAAAGTCTTACTACAAAATTTTCCTACTAACATCAAAATGTGAAATATTTCCCTCAATCAATAGAGATAATTATCAGGTTTAATGGTCATGCAGTATTGCATTACAGGAAAACATGGCAGTCTGCTGTATGAATGGACCTCTATGTTCTTAATTGTTTCACTTCAGTTCAGTTCAGTTCAGTCGCTCAGTCGTGTCTGACTCTGCGACACCATGGACTGCAGCATGCCAGGCCTCCCTGTCCACCACCAATTCCTAGAGTTTACTCAAACTCATGTCCATAGAGTTGGTGATGCCATCCAACCATCTCATCCTCTGTCGTCCCCTTCTCCTCCTGCCTTCCATCTTTCCCAGCATCAGGGTCTTTTCAAATGAGTCAGCTTTTCGCATCAGGTGGACAAAGGATTTGAGTTTCAGCTTCAGCATCAGTCCTTCTGATGAATATTCAGGACTAATCTCCTTTAGGATGGAGTGGTTGGATCTGCTTGCAGTCCAAGGGACTCTCGAGAGTCTTCTCCAACACCACAGTTCAAACGCATCAGTCCTTTGCTGCTCAGCTTTCTTTATAGCCCAACTCTCTCATCCATATATGATGACTGGAAAAACCACAGACTTGACTAGATGGACTTTTGTTGGCAAAGTGGTGTCTCTGCTTTTTAATATGCTCTCTAGATTGGTCATAGCTTTTCTTCCAAGGAGTAAGCATCTTTAATTTCATGGCTGAAGTCACCATCTGTAGTGGTTTTGGAGCCCCTCAAAATAAAGTCTGTCACTGTTTCCACTGTTTCCCCATCTATTTGCCATAAAGTGATGGGACCGGATGCCATGATCTTAGTTTTCTGAATGTTGAGCTTTAAGCCAGCTTTTTCACTCTCCTCTTCCCTTTCATCAAGAGGCTCTTTAGTTCTTCTTCACTTTCTGCCATAAGGGATTACTATTATTGAATTGTTTACTATTAAAATGATACTGTGATTAAAAAAATCTCTTTGTGTCTGCAGTAGACAGAATAATGGACCTCCAAACACTTTCACTTCCCAATGCTGGAACAGGACTTTGTAGATGTGATTGAGTTAAGGATTTTTATGATGAGAGATTTTCCTGGATTAACCAATGAAATCTCAAAGCTTAAATGAGGATGATAGGGGCATTGGTGTCAGAGGGGGAGAGACAGAGAGATTTGAAGATGCTCATTGGCTGTGACTTTGGCGGTAAGTTACCATGAACAAAGGAATATAGGTAGCCTCTAAAATCTGGAAAAGGTAAGCGAATAAATTGATTTACCCTAGAGTCCTCAGAAAGAATTGCAGCACTGCTAACACCTTAATTTTAGTTCTCTAAACCCAGTTAGGACTTCTGACCTTCAGAACTGTAAGATGATAAACTTGCTTTTTTAATATATTTGTGTTTAAGCCATGAAGTTTGTAGTGATTTGTCATTGCAGCGATAGGAAACTAATACAGTGTATCTCTTTGGACTCTGTCCATTCAGGGTAAATTCTCAGAAGTGAGGTTGCAAAGTCAAATCCATTTATAATTTGTTGCATATTGACAAAATTACTCAAGCTTTCCAAAGGTTTCAAACTACACACTGACTGTGTGGCTTTTCTCTTCCCACCTCCCTCCCCTTCCCTCTCCCCACTTCTCTCAGTCCTACCCATGATCTTTTTGTCTACGACAGTGAAAAATAATTTTTACAGTATTTTTGATTAATTTTTGTCAGTTGTTGTTCAGTTGCTAAGTTGTGTCTAACTCTGTGATCCCATGGACTGCAGCACACCAGGCTTCCCTGTCCTTCACCATCTCTCAGAGTTTGCTTAAACTTATGTCCATTGAGTCAGTGATGCCATGATTATCAAAGCGTGGTAAGCATCAGTGCTTATCAAAGTTTAAAACACATTAAAAATCAACAGGAATCTTGTTCAAAGGCAAATTCTTGACTTAGTGGATCTGGGATGGGGGCTTAGGCTCTGTGTTTCTAGTAAATTCCCATCTGGTGCCAGTGCTGCTGGCCCTTGGAACTCCCATAGAGAATCAGGGAATCTGAGTTTAGTATTTCTTTCTTTGTGGGAGGTGTCATTGAAAAATCAGAGCACAGATTAAGAGCCTGACAAATCAAATTCCTGCTCTGCTACTCCTTAATTATGTAAATTTATATATGAGACTTTCTGAGCTTCAGTTCTCTTTTCTACAAAACTAGTATAATAGGATAATAGTGCATGGAAATTTTATACATTTTCTGTGATGCTTCAGTAATATGCATCTAATTTCTTTAGCAGAGAGCTTGAAGCTCATCAGTTATTATTAGCTATGTCGATTAAACTGACTATCTGCTTCCTTCAATTTTCTCTTGGAATATTCACTTTTTCTTATTGCAAATGCTCTTGTATGCATCAGGTATTAAGATCTCCTTTTCCCCCATTAATTTATTAATATTTTCTCCTAAACTTTAAAATATGTTTTAACTTTATGATATTTCACAGTTATGGGGTCAACGATGATCAATATATTTATTATTATTATTATTATCTCTGGTTTTTAGTCTTGCTTAAACGGGATTTCCCTCTACCAAGAGTATTTTAAAGTGTACATTTTCTTCCTGTTCATCAAGGATTATTTTCTCTTTTTCTTTTCTTTAGATTTTAAGTTTTTATTCATCTGGAATTAATTTTGCTGAGGAAAGTGATGTAGGGATTCAATTTATTTTTTTCCTCCAGATTAGCCAGTTATTCCAACATCATTTATTGAATAATGTATTTTTTCTGCTGTTTGAAATTTTACCAGTTTTTTGTAAACCAAGTTTTATATATAGTTGATTCTATTTTTGAACTAATTAGTTTTTACTGTTTAGCTCATTTATTTCTAAATAGTACTGAACACTTAATTGCTGTAGCTTTCTTATATTTTAACATTCAGTAGTTCAAATTCGCCCCTTAATATCTTTATTTTAGAATTCTCCTATTGTATGGTATTTCACATAAATTTCAGGGAAAGAATTTTGTTGAGAAAGAGTCTCTTTCTATATACCCCAGCAGTAATTAAGATGTCTTTATCCTAGTCTTTCTGTATTTACTTCTTTTTTATAGTGCTAATTTATCTATATGTTATTTTAATCCTGTAGATAGACTTTCTGAAGCTTGTCACAATTAGAGAAATTAATGAATTAAATAATAGCTATATTAATATTTACGTTTAGCTAAACCACTTGGTTAAATTGAATTGAATGGTAAGCACCATCAAAAATCATGTACTTTTATCTCAAAGTGTTTGCAGTTCATAATTTATGTAGCTTGGTGTCTGCTATCTAAGTGTTAGCTTCTTTCTGCAGTTTTGTGAATTCCATCTAGTTAGTGCCTGTTCCCTTTATATCTAAGATATTATAGCATCAGAAATTGCCCTTCTCCTATAGTGGTAGTATTTGCTGTCTTAGGTTGGTACCAGGTTCCTACTGTACTTTCTCTGATTAACATCACTGCTGTTAACTTAGAAGCAGGTTTTCTATATATCTGAACAAAGGAGCTATAACTCATAGAGGGTTGAGGAAAATTCAGTATTAACCATAAACTACTTAACCTGCTTCCCCAAATTAAATGCAACTTAAGCATACTAATTAATTTGATATAAACTGTGACCTCTTGTGGTGGGATTTTTGTCATTGTTTTATGATATTTATGCTCAGTATTCTCTTGCTAATGATTATTTTAAAGGATTTGTCACTATCTAAATACCACTATGGCAAGAAACTATTTTTTTGGCAATTTCAGTGCATTGTGAAACTGACGTAATGAATCTGTTTCATTGCTAATCTACAGGGTTTTGGCTTTTGGCATTTACTAAAAGCTTCCTTCTGTTTGTTTAAGGTGCAATATTATTTGTAC
Organism: Nanger dama; assembly: GCA_917880005.1. NCBI lineage: Eukaryota > Metazoa > Chordata > Mammalia > Artiodactyla > Bovidae > Nanger > Nanger dama. The sequence goes on from CAKJTW010000001.1 coordinate 102,498,355, forward strand.
AGTTCAAATAGAACTTTTTCCTTAATGATGTCTTCCTAATCATTTATTTAAACTTAATTTGCAAGATAAAAATCTCTTTTCATGTTCCCAAGCAAACCAGAGTTTGTGAAGGGCAACAGCATTCTTGAATTTCTTTTTCTCTGAGTTTTTTTTTTTTTTTTAAGAGAATGGTCTATTTTGTGAAACAGCAAGTTTTTGTGCCATTTCAGATAGTGTTGCATGTGGCAGAATAGGCCCCATTCGCATTTTCTGTGCAGCGGTTTGCAAAGGCAGTGTGCTATGGGAACTTTTTTAAGACGGGGGTCTATAGGGGCAGGCAAAGAGCTGCACGCCTGTAGCGAGACACACTCTGTTCAGGACTCAGATATGATTTTACAGTTGGTTTTATTTCCCATAAGTATTCAGCATATGTTCCTTTCTGTGAAAACTAAAGGGTTCTCTCAGATGGTACGTTATCACGTGAGCCCACGGAGGCTAATGGAGTAACTCTGATCACGCTTGGCACTCCCCATGAGACCCTGGTGCTGGTTAGTCACTACTCATGTTATGATGATGTTCATTTTATTAGAGCACATAGCTCCAACTGCTTGCCATCTTTTTACTTGAAAGTATTTCTGCATGGCTTCTTCTCTCAGGAAGAAAACACCAGTAAAATGGTAGGCACTCCCTTTACAAGGCAGTGAATCTGAAATAACAGAAATAGGTTTTCCACTTTAAATAGCCTGAGTGAATGTCTAAGCTTCTCCTGGGCCTGGTAGTACATTCCATGGATGGAGATTTTTCAATTCAGTGTCTCTAAACCCCAAGTCCCTGCCATGTCCCTTTCAGTCTTTTTTTTTTTTTCCCCTTCTATTTCTAAATTAGAGCAGTTGGGTTTGCCCAGAGACACATACAGTAGTGATGCTCTGTGATTCAAGTAAAAGAATGTTTAGTCTGGATCCCACAAAAGCCCACGATTCCCAGCACAGACACAGATACAGCAAATCAGGGAGAAAGCAAACACGGCATCAAAGAAAACTTGTGAATATAGACACCACTATAAAAACTAACTCTGTGTTAGCCCCCAAAAAGAAAGAAGTAACAAGGATTTTGAATGCTAAAATATAGAGGGTTGTATGAAAGGGAGGGAAACATCCACAAAGTAGACAGAGTGAATAAAAGTATTTATCTTTAAACCACACAAGTCATGGTAATTAAATTAGGTCAGGCTGGTTACAACACTACAAAAAGCAGGCTGTAACTAATTTCAAAAGGAACAGAGAAGACCTGAAAAGAAAACAGATTGACAGCTCTTTTTTTTTTTTTGCTCCAATCAAGGCAACCCAACATCAAAAAGTGGAAAGAGAAATCCTGATTTAGCAGGAAATTTGCTTCATCACAGAATATAAACTTTGCAGATATATTCAGGATCAGCTCAGAAGTATGGAAAATTATTATTTGTTGTAAGTGAAAGACAAAAAGTTACTTACAAATGAAGTTCGCCATTTGAAAGAAACTGATAAAACAACAACAACAAAAAGATTCTCCCTAAATGGTTCAAACCCTATTTTAGATGCTACATCTTCCCTGTTCATTGTAACTACACAATTTTCTCAGCTTCAGTATCTTCTGCATTCAGTTGTTTATTATAATTCTGAAAGTATTATATGAAAAGGGACATGGAAACTTTTCTTTCCAATTTTCTCTCCACAAGACCTCTTATAGATGCCTATTAAAATGACTTATAAAAATAGTTTCAAACATTTTATTTAAATGTAAATGCACCAAGTTATAAAGAACTTTTGGAACATAAATTGGTGAATGGGAGAAAATAGCACAAGACGACTTTTATTGGGAGCTCATTTTTTTCTTTTAAAGAAAAGTTGAAATGTATCACTTTGTATCTTTCTTGAGAAAAGGAAAGCACATGATTTGAGAGATTTTTGCTAACTTTATTTTTAAAGTAGGGAAGTCAGTGAATACTAAGCAATTAATTAACAATGCAAAGAAACAGTAATAAAATTGCCTCTGAAAATCTCAAATTCATCTTTCATTCTTGCCATCCACTAATTAACTTCATTTCTCTCTATCACTAGGGGATGTGAGTTAGGGAGGGTGCTTCCGGGCGGTGCAGTGGTAGAGAATCCGCCTGCCAGTGCAGGAGATGCAAGAGACGTGGGTTCAATCCCTAGGTTGGGACGATCCCCTGGAGGAGGAAATGGCAACCCACTCCAGTATTCTTGCCTGGACTGTTTCATGGACAGAGGAGCCTGGTGGGCTACAGTCCATGGGTTCACAAAGAGTTAGACATGACTGAGTGACCGAGTGAGTAACTAGAGATAGAATAATTATCAATAAGAATAGATACTGGCTGAGTAACAGAAGTAATTATGCTGTTTCATTACATACTTAAGATATGCACTTCTCTTTTCTGTATCTTGGACACAAGCCATTCTTTAGCTGCTGTGATACATTTCCTTATTTATATAATATCCTGCTCCTCACGAATTTAGACTGGCAGGGATTGCTGGTGTAGGCAAACACACAGATATCGTAATTATATTTGGACAGAGTTCTGCCTTTCTCATGTCTTGTAGGGCACGTTTAACACCTTTCCGTCTTCTGGAGATTTTCCCCAAAGTGTGATTTGGTGATTTCCCTGTCGTGGACGGGTGACAGTTGGTACTTGTGACATAACATCGCAGCATGGGGAGCATGAATAGCCATATTCATAAGCAGAAGTGTTATAGTCTCTACCAGAAAAGACTGTGGCATAAAAGTGAGGTCGAGAAAGCCTCAGAGAAGCAAGTCACATTAGATTTTATGATGGCTTCTGATAGGGCCATCATCAAATTAGCTTGCTGCTGCTGCTGCCAAGTCGCTTCAGTCGTGTCCAACTCTGTGCGACCCCAGAGATGGCAGCCCACCAGGCTCCCCCTGTCTCTGGGATTCTCCAGGCAAGAACACTGGAATGGGTTGCCATTTCCTTCTCCAATGCAAGAAAGTGAAAAGTGAAAGTGAAGATGCTCAGTCGTGTCCGACTCTTAGCAACCGGCTTAACTCACTGTTAATCTTAGGCACGCATCAAGAGAAGCAGTGTGAAGAATGCAGAGAAGGCAGACGCTGCTGTATTATCTTGCCTGCATTGTGCCATGGTGTATACCCCCAATTCTACATGAGAACAGGCCTCTCACTTATGAGAATTATTGCTAGTGTTCCTCTGGAGTAGTCTTTCCAACACCTGGAGATCTTAGCAAGGTCTGTTGTGTTAGGACACTAGCAGAGATGTCTCCTCTTAGCAGGAGGCGGTTGCTAATTTCCCATCTGCTTTGCACAGTGTCGCATCTAACTCAAACAACCATTCGAATTTTTACTAAGTGCATACTTGCTAAGTTCTGCTTTGCAGGGAAAACAACATAATAGGAGAGGCACATCAAGGCAGAGAAGGGTGGATCTACAGAAGGAAGAGGGAGGGCAAGCCAAGGAGAAAGGTGGGGGAAACTGAAAGAGACCGAATATTTTAGAAAAGTTTGAGAACAAAGGAGCTAATGTGACCCTTGCCCCTTCTTGAAGGGCTCCGTCTACGGTAATGAGGTTCTGTTGTTGGGTATTCAGCCTTGTAAATAGACCCAGGATGGGGGTGGGTGGACCACGGTTGAAGGGGAACAGTCTTCCCTTCCCATCTCCGTGACCTCGGGCTGCCAGCACACTGCTGAGCGTGCACAGAGCCGCATGCTGAAACAGGAGGCAGTGAGACGGTGCAGCCCAGGGCTCAGCGTGAAGGCTGTTTCCTTTTGAAGCTAACACTTGAATTAGGGCTTCCCTTGTGGCTCAGCTGGTAAAGAATCCGCCTGCAGTACAGCAGACCTGTGTTTGATCCCTGGGTTGGGAAGATCCCCTGGAGAAGGGAAAGGCCACCCACTCCAGTATTCTGGCCTGGAGAATTCCACGGACTGTATAGACCATGGGGTCGCAGAGTCAGACATGGCTGAGTGACTTTCACTTTCAATGAATTAAGTTGGTTATTTAACACTTAGGCTTGATGTATATATCTAGACAGTATGAATCCAGGTAAAATGGTTGTCTGAGAACTTAATGAGACTATGAAGGATTAATAGCAATGCCGCAGGAAAAGCAGAGTTCTTTATAGTCAAAGTGTTAGTTGCTCAGTTGTGTTCAACTTTTGTGACCCCATGGAGAGTGGCTGCCAGGCTTCTCTATCCATGGAATTCTCTAGACAAGAATACTGCAGTGGGTTGCCATTCCCTCCTCCAGGGAATCTTTCCAACTAGGAGGTCAAACCCAGGTGTCCTGCATTGCAGGTAAATTCTTTACCACGTGAACCACTAGCGAAGCCCCTTTATAGTCAAAACTATACTGAAATTTTTATACTGAGATATATACCTGTGTTACCATCTCCGACAGTTACTTGGAAGTTGTTTTTTATTTATGATATTCCATGTTTTAGAGGCTGTCAAGGTTAATTTAGTGTAACAGCACAGATGAAGGACTACAGACACTCACAGCTGGAGCTGAATTTACTGGCTTGATGACGCTGGATCCTTGGCTCGGTCTATCGGAATCTCAGCTTCTATGTCTCACACATAGCAAGCACTCGATAAATGTCGGTTCCTATGATGATATGACTCTCAAGAAATTACATTTTAGATCATGGTAGTCAACACTTTTGGTTTTCAGCTATAAGTCTTCACTATATCATAGTGCTCATCTTAGACTGGGAAGTGCTCATGACAGGGGCCCTGCTTTATTTATCCATTTGTGTCTAGCTCTTACACAGTCCTGATACTTAAAATGGGATTGATGGATGGCTGAATGAATGATTGGATGAATGAGGAAGTATAAGTTGTTTTTATACTGAGACATTTATCGTTCATTTGGGTGATGGCTATGCTTTTAAAAGATGCAGCAGAGTTTCAGAGGAATGGAAATTTTTAGACACAGTAAAAAAAAATAAACTTGGCTCAAAATCATCTAAAACTCTCAAGTAAACCTTTCTCAGCCTATCGGTAACTGTGATATCCTTTAATCCAAAACACTCTTTGCATTCTTAAATGCGTTAATTTCAAAAGTTTCTTGGAATGCTGATAGGGTCATGATGGTTTAGCTTTCAAATTTACCCAGTGTTTTGAGTCAAATCCCTATATTTTTCCATTGTGAGATGGCATGAAATACATTTGTTACTTGGATGACTCTTAAAGGGTTGAAAACTTGTGAAAATGTCATACTAGGCTACTCCAAATTTTTGTGGGCAAAAATATGTATTTTGTTTCTTCCTAGTATTTGCTGTTATTACTGTCTTGTTGCCCTAAACAGTAATTCTATGTTTAACTCTATTAAATTTTTAAGCAAGTTATTCCCAACTTAGGATCACATTTTATTCTAATAAGTTTTGTGTTGATCTCCTGGAAAATGGAGCAGATATTTCCAAAGAAATGATGATTTGTAATGGATATTGAGTCTTTACTCAAAAAAAAAAAAAAGTCTTCTGGTTGTTAATTAGATAGGACTTCATGGATGTCACAGAGTTTGAGAGTATGGACAGTGGGTTCAGACTACTGATGTCATCCTGGCTTTGTAAGCACTAGATGCTTGACCTTAGACAAAAGAATGATCTGTAATTTTGCTTGATAAATGGTATTATTTTTAACATAAACTTAAGTACCACATGCATGCATCAAATTACATAAATCCTAAGTGCATACCTTGATGAGAAGACAAAGGCACCCCACTGCAGTACTCTTGCCTGGAAAATGCCATGGGCAGAGGAGCCTGGTGGGCTGCAGTCCATGGGGCCGCGAGGAGTTGGACACAACTGAGCAGCTTCACTTTCACTCTTCACTTTCATGCATTGGAGAAGGAAATGGCAACCCATTCCAGTGTTCTTGCCTGGAGAATCCCAGGGACTGGGGAGCCTGGTGGGCTGCCATCTATGAGGTCACACAGAGTCGGACACAACTAAAGCAACTTAGCAGCAGCAGCAGCCAATAATAAGGCTTCCCAAGTGGTGCTAAAGAACATTTCTGCCCATGCAGGGAACATAAGAGACCTGGGTTTGATCCTTGGGTCAGGAAGACCCCTTGGAGGAGGGCACAGCAACCCACTCTAGTATTCTTGCCTGGAGAATTCCATGGACAGAGGAACCTGTTGGGCTACAGTCCATAGGGTTGCAAAGAGTCAGACACTGCTAAAGCGACTTAGCATGCACACACACAAGCACTAATCAGGCAAAGAAATATAACGTTAACAACCCTTCAGAAGCTCACTTGTATCCTTTTTCAGATTAGCCCCTTCATTTGCTGTTGGTGAAATTCATATAAATGGAATCACTAAATAGGTACTGTGTTTTAGCAGAAGTCTTTTAATCAATGAGATGTTTGTGTATCCATTCTGTTATGTGTAGTTGTAGTTTAATTTTATTATTGTGTATAATTCCATGTATGCATACAGCAGAAATTACTATTTATTCTATTTTGATGAACTGTTGGGTTGTTTCCAATTTTCAGATAGCTAAAAAAGTTAAGTACCCTTTCATATGCTTATTGGACTTTTGAATATTTTCTTTTTGATATGTGCGTTGATTTTTTTGGCCCATATTTCTGCTCCATTGTTGCCTTTTTCTTATTGCTGTGTAGGGCTACATTAAAAGTTCTCGATATAAGTCCTTTGATATATACATCGCAGCTATCTTTTTGTACTGAGTTGTTTACATTTAGACTCTCTTTATAATGTCTCTCTTTATGTCTTTATAATGTTGGAACTGAAGTACTCAATTTTAAAGCAGATCAGATTAATCAGTTGTCATATATATATGCATATATATATATATTAATTTTTATCTAGAATCTCTCTGGAATTGATTTGTGACAGTCAAAATTTATATCTCCTCCCCTTAAGGATATCCACCTGATTTAGCTCAGCTATTTGAAAAAATAGTTTTTCTCACTGCAGTATGTTATTGCTGTTGTCACAAATCAAGGAAGCATCAATTCAGATTCAATCAGAGAAGCAGAACCACTAGTAGATGTATACCTAAAGATCTGTTATCTAGATCAGAGCTTACGGTGTTCTGAAGGCTGGTGAAAGAGTTATTTGAGGCTTTTGCTTCTGTATCTGGTCCTGAGCTATCACTTGGGAAATAAGGACAGGAAATGGGAAAGTCACATGAGCTTGAATCCCATGAGGATTTGGTAAAACCCAGTCTCCCTCCACCTCCAAGTCCTCAACTACAGTGATGGATGATCTGCAGAAGTGAATGCCTTTCATATGGAGTTAACAAGCCCTTTGCCCAGGGGGCAGGGAACCTGAAAGAGGGACTTGAGGAAGTGCAGGCCCAGTACTAGCCCACATGCTGCCAGATAGGTGCAGTTTGCGAGTTGCAAAACACCTGTATTTCTGCTGCTGCTGCTGCTGCTAAGTTGCTTCAGTCGTGTCCGACTCTGTGCAACTCCATAGATGGCAGCCCACCAGGCTCCCCCTATCCCTGGGATTCTCCAGGCAAGAACACTGAAGTGGGTTGCCTTTTCCTTCTCCAATGCATGAAAGTGAAGTCACTCAGTCATGTCCGACTCTTCAAGACCCCCATGGACTGCAGCCCACTAGGCTCCTCCATCCATGGGATTCTCCAGGCAAGAACACCAGAGTGGGTTGCCATTGCCTACTCCGTATTTGTGCTGACCTCAGGAAAAACTGCTGTGCCTGCTGCTTCACTACCAGGTTCCAGATCTCACACAAAATGCTCTGTGGCCCACTCAACTTGGTGATACACAGGCAAGGAAGTTCTGGTAAACAGCTTCAGTTTAGCTGTGCTGGCACAATGCAAATTCACCACTGCTATGTGTAGGCTTGCTGCACTGGCTTATCTATTCTTGCAACAAACCACACTTTATTGACTGATGTCAACTCTAATGGGTTCTCTTTCCTTTTTTTTTTTTTTTCTGGCTGTGCTATGTGGCATGCAGAGATTTTTAGTTCTTAGCCAAGGGTTGACCCTGTGCCCACCGCAGTGGAAGTGTGAACACCTAACCCTTGACTGCCAGGGGACTTTCTAAATGTGTGTTTCTTTGATGTCATCCTAAAATATATCTTTTAAAATATTTCATTCTTTTTAATATTTTAGCTGTGCATAAATATAGTTCATTTTTGCTTGTCATATTCAGAAATACTGCTAAACTTTTAAATTATCACTTTTCTGAAAAAATTATTAACTCTTTCTGAAGACTTGAAGTTTCTATTCAGAAAAGCAAGTAGAAATAGATAATTATAGATTATTTCTCCTCTGTTATCCATATGACTGTTATTTCTTTTTCTTGCCATTTTGTACTAGTTAGGACCTCAGTTGAACAGAAATGGTTGTAATCTATGGGATTTCAATATTTTTTTAAGCATTTTATTTTGTATTGGGGTATAGCTGATTAACAATGTAGTGATAGTTTCAGGTGAAGGAGAAAGGACTCAGTCATACATACACATGTATCCTTTCTCTGCCAAACCTCCATCCCACCTAGGCTTCCACATAACGTTGAGCAGAGTTCCATGTGCTGTACAGTACGTCCTTGTTGGTTATCCACTTTACATATACATGTACATGTCCATCCAAACTCCCTAAATCCCTTTCCCCCATCCCCCAACCACCAGCAATCATAAGCTCATTCTCAAGGTCTGTGAGTCTGTTTCTGTTTTGTAAGTTCATTTCTATCATTTCTTTTTAGATTCCACATATAGGGGTGTGGGCTTCCCTGGTGGCTCAGACAGTCAACAATCTGCCTGCAATGCAGTGAGACCCAGGTTCTGTCCCCGGGTTGGGAAGATCCCCTGGAGAAGGGAATAGCAACCCACTCTGGTATTGTTGCCTGGAGTAATCCCATGGACAGAGAAGCCTGGTAGGCTGCAGTCCATGGGGTCGCAAAGAGTCAGACACACCTGAGCGATCAACAATTTCACTTTCATAAGGGATGTCATGTATTTCTCTGTCTGACTTCACTCAGTGTGACACTGTCTAGGTCCATCCACATTGCTGCAAATGGCCTCATTTCATTCTTTTTTATGGCTGAGTAATAATCCACTGTGCGTATGTACAACATCGTCTTTACCCAGTCCTCTGCTGATGGACATTTACCGTGTTTCCACGTCTTGGCTATTGTAAAGAGTGCTGCAGTGGACACTAGGGCGCATGTTTCTTTTTGGATCGTGTTTTTCTCCAGATATTATGCCCAGGAATGGCTTGTAGGGTCATACAGTAGCTCCATTTTTAGTTTTTTAAGGGACCTCCACACTGTTCTCCACAGTGGCTATACCAATTTACATTCCCACTGACAGTGTAGTAGGGCTCCCTTCTCGTCACACTCTCTCCAGCATTTACTGTTTGTGGGTTTTTTGATGATAGCCATTCTGACTGGTGTGAGATGATATCTCATTGTAGTTTTGATTTGCATTTCTCTAATAATCAGTGATGTTGAACATCTTTTCATGTGCCTGTTGGCCATCTCTATGTTGTCTTTGGAGAAATGTCTGTCTAGGTTTCTGCTCATTTTTTGAGTGGATTGTTTGCTTAGATGCTGTTAAGCCTCACGAGCTGATTGTATGAGACTAATCTCATATAAGTCACATCCTTTGCAAATGTTTTCTCCCAATCTGTGGGTTGTCTTTTCGTTTTGTTTATTGTTTCCTTTGCTGGGCAAGACTTTTGAATTTATGTAGGTCTGCCTTGTTAATTTTTGTTTTTTATTTCCATTATTATGGGAGATGGATTGAAAAAGGTATTACTGTGATTTATGTCAGAGAGTGTTCTGCCTATGTTTTCCTCTAGGAGTTTTATAGTTTTATAGTGTCCAGATCTCACATTTAGGTCTTTAATCCATTTTGAGCTAATTTTTGTATATGGAGTTGAAGAATGATCTGATTTCATTGTTTTACATATTGCTGTCCAGTATTTCCAGCACCATTTTGTTGGAGAGACTGTCTTTCCAACATTGTATAGACTTGCCTCCTTTATCATAGATTAATTTTTGATAAGTACATGTGCTTTTTTTCTGGGTTTTCTATTTTGCTCCATTCTCAAAATGATCTCAGTCTTCACTGTTAAGTATTGTTTAAGATTTTTGTAGATGCTCTATCAGATGGAAGAATCTCCTTTCTATTTCTGTGTTAAGAAAAATTATACCATAGTAGGTATTAAAAACTAAGTTTTAAAAATTGTACTTTATAAAATTTCTAAGAGAAAAAATAACTAGAGGTTGCTAGCGGAGATGTCTGGAAAGCCTTTCCCATCTTATTCCCATTTTCAGCAAATAAATATCTTCCTTATATTTTTCAGGACATCACTTCCTCCTCTACCACACTTGCTTCTTTTCTTAGTATAAAACTATAATGGCAACAGTTTTTTATATTTTTTACATATCAGTTTATTAAGAATTAATTTGAAATAATGGAGTAGGATTTTATTTTAAAAGACAGGTAAAAGTATAGGTACTATGGGTATGAAAATCCTTGTCGCCACGATTTGCATTTGATCCAGTGGAGATGGAGTCCTCAGAGGAAAAGGCTTGTTTTAAAGAAAGAATTGGCTTCATTAGAGAGAGAGAAATGTATGTGTATTATAGTCTCAATATTGCTTTAATGAATATATTATTCTCCTTTGTTTCTAGAACATGTTCTTAGTTGCTTAGAACATGATGCAGTTTCCTGAGGATTGAAACTGAGAGGAACGTATTTGAGAGAACATGTAAGAGATATAGGGAGAGATGTCTGTGTCCCCTTTGATTTACATTTATCCGTTTATCTGAGTTTTAGTCAAATCAAATATCCATTTAAAGAGTGTCTGGTCATAATCCCTACGGTTATATTGTACAATTGGTTTTTAAAGATGAGAAGTCATATTTTGAAATCTTATCTAGAAATTAAAAATACCTAAGAAATCATTTTCATAGGAACTAAAGCTAAAATTAGTTTTAGGTTCTTTAATTGAAGATACTAGCTACCAACCATCTTAAATTCTCTTCATCTGACACCAGATAAGTATCTTTCTCTTCTACTAAAATAAAGCTTTAGCTGTCCTTTGTGGTTCTCTCAGTCATTTTCGTCCTTTGGTGTTGCGCAGTATCTGTGTCATGCATTTACATTTTAAAAGTGGTAGTCTATGCAGTGTGACTTTCAAACAATCGACAGACCTATTCCCATGTCAACCCCTCTGCTTAATCAGCAGTCACTTTATTCCTGCTCTTTTCAAAGACACTTGAGCTGCCTGAAAAGCTAAAGGACAATTCAAGTGAGCGCACTGGGCTGGTCCCCTCCAGTGTTCATCTGTGCAGACCCACACATGCAACCTTCCAGCGAAGAAGGGTGCTTCAACAGCACCATCATAGCTATGCTGAGCAGATGTCCTAAAATAAAGGAAAGGGAAGTTTCCTTCCAGAAGGTGTGGTTAACTTTTCTTATTCTGTGTATTTGAGTCTGTTGGGGTTGTAAGGTGGAGGATAAATACTAAAATTAAGGAGAGAAAATAATTTAAAGTAGCAGTGTATGAGTTCTCCTTGTGTGGCAAACACAGCCTGAATAATTTTATAGAGAAGTATGCTGCCCTGTCCATCGTTTCTAATGATCATCTCCACCTTGCCAATTTACATGAATACTCAGTATTATCCAGAGTTCTAGGGGCTTAGGCATAAAACTACTGAAAATCATTGATAAAATGATGAGTTTTTATTTTTACTACAGACTTTTTGATGCTAGTAGGCTTAAGTCGTTTGAACCTTTGAAATAATGCTTTAATTTTTACTTTGGGAGGTCAGGGTTGCCAAAGGAAATAGAATGAGAAAGTTAAGTGTAGATCATTTTGAATATGAACAAAACATTCAACTTGAAAATTTCATTTGACTATGTCCAAAAAATTTTTTTAAATGTTAGAATTTTAGGGTGGGGGCTTCTCTGTTAGCTAAGCTGATAAAGAATCCACCTGCAATGCAGGAGACCCCAGTTTGATTCCTGGGATGGGAAGATCCCCTGGAGAAGGGATAGACTACCCACTCCAGTATTCTTGGGCTTCCCTGGTGGCTCAGATGGTAAATAATCCATGTGCAGTGTGGGAGACCTGGGTTCAATCCCTGGGTGGGGAAGATCCCCTGGAGGAGGGCATGGCAACCCACTCCAGTATTCTTGCCTGGAGAAAGCCCATGGGCCGAGGAGCCTGTCCATGGGATTGCAAAGGGTCAGACATGACTGAGCAACTAAGCACAGCACAACATATAGTTGATTTTCAGTGTTTCAGGTGTATAGAAAAGTGATTCAATTATATATATGTATGTTACTGCTACTCAGTAACTTCAGTCATGTCCGACTTTTGCAACCCTAAGGACTGTAGCCTGCCAGGTGCCACCTGGGAAGTCCATTTTCATGTATATATATTCTTTTTCAGAATTTCAAAATTTGAATTGTTGGGAGGTATAACATGGGGCTGAAACTTGAGAAACATACGTGCTTTCACGTGAGACAATTTTTTGACAATTTCAGTTCTCAGTTTGAGAGTGTTTTATTCTAAACTTACATACAAGTTGACTATGTTCACAATGTGAATATTGACCTATTAGGAAGATATTGTTGATGAAAAATACTAAACAAAGGATGACAGCACTTACCTCAATGTATGCCTAACCACTGACCCCAAGACCAAAAAGAGGCTGTCATTCATCATTGTCCACAGTGGAAAAACAATTTTAGAGTCAGACAAATACATGTGAGCTGGCTTTAGGTCATTAGCTATGTGATCAAGAGAAATTATCTTACATTTTTGAAATTTCAGTGATTATTATGTATAAAAGTAACCTGCCACTCCCACTCCACCGCCCCAGCCAAGGGCTCTTTTTGATTTGTATATAGTAGTTGTGACTGTCCCTGGGTCAGGAAGATACCCTGGAGGAGGGCATGGCAACCCACTCCCCTATTCTTGCCTGCAGAATCCCATGGACAGAAGAGCCTGGCAGGGGACAGTCCAAAGAATCACAGTGTCAAACACAACGGAGCCCGAGCATGAAGCAAATGGACCTTTTCACCAAAAGTGAAATACATATATTTATCTAAAGACGCGATGGTAAATATCTAAAAATAGTTTTCCATATTTCAAGGAAGTTTTATTATGATAAATTAGATATATTTGTAATATTTTTTATACACAACCTTTCCTGAAAATGACAAAGTAACCACTTCATTATTTTTGTCTGCACAAGCCCAGATTTAGGGTTTCTATACTGTGACTATTGATTTTAGAAATTATAAAATTATTTAATAAAATTTTCAGTTTTGCCTGGTACAGCTGAATTTAGGTTGAGTTTTGAGGCTACTCTTTCTTGCCCTGTGAGATTTAGGGTGCATTTGTCCAATATATCAGTCATCAATTGTTGGTGGGTAATTTGGCTTCATTTCTATTCCCTGGGTTCGATCCCTGGGTTGGGAAGATCCTCTGGAGGAGGGCATGACAATAATTTTATTGTTATATCTGGGGCTTTCAAAGTGGCTGGAATTACATAAGGATTAGGATCACTCAGCAGAGGAGACCAGAAAAAAACGAGGGAAAAGAGATACCAGGGAAGGCCTTTAGATGAGATTTACCCAGGAAATGGATTCTAATGAAATGCATGCAATCTTTGCAAGTTTCTTTTAAATTTAAAGACTAACTGTCTACTAGGTATTATGCAGTGTCTTAGGTACTCTATGGAGAAGGCAATGGCAACCCACTCCAATACTCTTGCCTGGAAAATCCCATGGACGGAGGAGCCTGGTGGGCTGCAGTCCATGCAGTCGCTAAGAGTAGGACACGATTGAGTGACCTCCTTTTCACTTTTCACTTTCATGCATTGGAGAAGGAAATGGCAACCCACTCCAGTATTCTTGCCTGGAGAACCCCAGGGACAGAGGAGCCTGGTGAGCTGCCGTCTATGGGGTCGCACAGAGTCAAACACGACTGAAGCGACTTAGCAGCAGCAGCAGCAGCAACAGGTACTCTATAGCCACAGTAACTTGAAGAAAGTAACAGTACAAAAAGGATACTGTTTCTAAGGTTGGAAACATATACTAATATGCTTGTAAACATTCCTTTTAATAATTCTTAGATACATGTCATTCTAACTTAGTCCTTTTGGCATGACTGTTTTGACCCAAACGACTCCTTCCCCCTCGGAAATTCAACCAGGATGTTTTCAGCCTCTGTGTTTATTCCTGTGTCCTAATACTCACAGTTGACAGCTTCAGTCTGCCCCCAGCGCCATTGTATCCTGGCCTCACAGGCAGTCTCTGGGTCTCGGAGCTGACAATCTAGCCTTGTCCCTCTTGCTCTGGGTTCAGGGTGAGGTTCCTCTGAACCTGTTGTTCAGCCTTAGTGAGCTCAAGCTGGGAGAGCCTGAGGGATGGGTGACCGTCTGTGTTTAGCTGACGATCAGGGCTGCTCTTTACATGTGTCCCTGATAGTACAAAACAGGACTTTTATTATATGAATGTATTTCACACAAATTAAATCTAAAAAGTTTCTTCAGCATGTTCATGTGGTCAAAAGAACTATCCTAAGTTTACCAAAATGCTCTGCTTCAGATTCCCCAACAACAGAGAGATCAGTATGCACATTGGTTTATGTTAGAATTTGTGTGTGTGTGTAAGATTTTTCCCCTCTTTCATGATGAGGGTAAGCTGAAGGTATGTAACCAAAAACTCAAAGTGAAAGTGATCGCAGAGTATCCCTTTTCAAAGTGATAGAATTTGCATTTATTAGCACTACGTTTCAGTTTTTTTCCGATGTACTAAAATGCCTTCTCATTGATTACCTAGTTAAGAGCAGACTCTGTTTTCTCAAAGAACAACATGGAGATTCTTGATAAACACCTTCCAGAAGTACTGAAAGCAATTGGATAATGTGATGAAACATGGATTTATTCACAAACACATTAGAGACTGAGACATGGTGATATGTGTCAGTTCAGGTCACTGTTTCTCTTATCTAAATCAGAGCTGTGAGCCACAGCCATCTGTATATGTAATGCTAATTTGTTAACAGCCTCTTTATAATAACCCAGAACTCATTTTACCTGGTGGTTTTATTTTAAATGTATGAGTTACATTAAAAACATTCAAATAAGTAGTAGAATTTTAACTCAAAGAACATGGAAAGAAAAGCCATACAGCTACATTCAGAACCAGCTGGAATCTGGCACCTGACGATGATTAACAGGTTGAACAGATTAGATCTAAATCTGTTTAAATAAAATTGAAAAATATTTTTATTGAAAACAACTTCAGCAATTTAACAGATCCATGAGATCTGAAAAAAAATGATTTGTTTACATATTATCAGTCAATACTGAGATGGGCTGGAAGATTTTGAACACACCATACAAAGGAGGACACAAAATTGGTTAACTATCCCAAGAGTTCATCCGATTGAGATAGACTTCTGAGTATTTGAAACCAAATTATTCTTGCAAAGTATCAATTTTTAATGGGTATTTGACCTCTCATAGATATATTATTATTACTAGTAAACAAAGTAAAAATATTAATAAGTTTGATTTATGAAATATTTATAAAAGTATGTCTTTGTAGTAAAAATGGAAAATTTAAATCTGTCTAGATAATTTTGATTAAAATATTGACTATAATGTGACTTTACTAAGATCCACTGAGCTAGTCACTTTTGCATTGTGAAGATAAGCCTGAATTTATGATTACTTTTTAAAGATGACAGTGATTTTGAAGAAACCACTTGAATATAAAAGTGTAGAGATTTTAGTATAACATGTTATATAAAGTAGTTTGCTGAACCTTATAGTAATTTGTGAAATTTATGTTATACCAATTTTATGTTCAGTTCAGTTCAGTCGCTAAGTAGTGTCTGACTCTTTGCAACTCCATGAATCGCAGCACACCAGGCCTCCCTGTCCATCACCAACTCCTGGAGTTCACTCAGACTCATGTCCATAGAGTCAGTGATGCCATCCAGCATCTCATCCTCTGTTGTCCCCTTCTTCGCCTGCCTCCAATCCCTCCCAGCATCAGAGTCTTTTCTAATGAGTCAACTTTTCGCATGAGGTAGCCAAAGTACTGGAGTTTCAGCTTCAGCATCATTCCCTCCAAAGAAATCCCAGGGCTGATATTCAGAATGGACTGGTTGGATCTCCTTGCAGTCCAAGGGACTCTCAAGAGTCTTCTCCAACACCACAGTTCAAAAGCATCAATTCTTTGGTGCTCAGCTTTCTTCACAGTCCAACTCTCACATCCATACATGACCACTGGAAAACCATAGCCTTGACTAGACGGACCTTTTTGGTTACCTAAAACCTAATAGGGATTTTTAAATGTTATGGAGAACATACAAAGCTCTAGAATAAATCCTGATGGCTAGTAACTATGGCTGCCACTTAAAAACCAAAAGTTATAGCACAATAAACTTTTCTGTGTATGCACAGAGGAAAACTAAACTTTGAAGAGATACCCTAATTCATTCAGATATAGGCTTTTTCTTATACAAGCCTGTCTTATGAAAAACAAAGCAGTTTTTTAGTCTCTCATCATATTGTCTCCCAAATATATCCAGGAGATTGATTCACAGTTAGTTGGTAAGGTAAACACAAGGGGAGCTTGTTAATATGTGTTAGTTACCCATTCTCAAAATAAAACATGTTTTTATTTTTTATTTTATTTTATTTTATTTTTCTCCCGACCCCTCCACCCGCCCTCAAAACATGTTTTTATAACAGATTTCTTTCATGGAATTTTATCTTCAGACTATTATTTGGACATAATTCCAGAGATGTGACAAGCAAATAAGCAAAAAATAAGTAAAATAATGATCTTGGCCTTCAAAACATGCAATCTTTCCTCTAAACAATTTTTCCTTTTTGGCAATCTGTCTCAAATTATATGTAAATGGAAATATGCTGTGTAAATAACATGAACAAAGCATAGTATCTGGTTGAGATGAAAGTCCTCTTTGAATATTGTTTGTAACTTGAAGACTTTGCTCACTCGTTGGATAGATTCCATTAAACACAGCCGGGAGCAATATATAGTGTGGATTATATGACTTTGCTGTAATGGACATGCAAATACATATTTTTCACATATAATATACAAACATCTCAGCAGGACAGTTGGATAATGGAGCCAAAAATCAGGAAACTGGCAAATGTACAATGGATTACTATGTCTTGATTCCACACTTCAAATAAAGTAAACATTAAATTCATCTGATGTCTTATTTTTAATTGGAGACATATTGATAGAGGGGCATTTCAGTTCACAAGCACTCTCAATTACTTCCATGTTAACCACATTTCACAAACTTCCAACTTGTGAACTGTTCTCTTAAAAAAAAAACAAACCCAACTTATGTGGTAGATCTTGCAGACTTTGACCAACTCAAGTTTCTCAAGTTTTCATTCATTTTTTTGTCTTTTTCTGAAGTCCTCATGTGGCCATTTAAATGAAATTTTAAGTATCACATTTTTAGTAACTAAAATTTTTAATTAATGTTGCCAAAGAGTTTCAAGTTAACCTCAAACTTTCAGTAGTGTTCCTGAATGTTATAGTTTATTACCTATGTGATTCTGCAAGCTAAACTATAGTAAATAATGAGACTATTTTGATTTGCACAGCTTCACCGTTTCCAAAGGCCACATGCTCATTCATGTGGCTGATGAATGCCTGTGAGCGCACACAGCATGCCGCACGACTGTGCTTCCTTAGACTCGGGAAATAAACTGGGGACGAGAAGGGACTGGCCCCTGCTCTCATGCTGCTTTCCGTCTGGCCTCCTAAAATCCTTACACATTCTGGTGACGCGGATGCTCCTGAAGCACATCAACCTGCTGCCTCCGAGAAGCTGTTCCTGGAACTTTATGTTGTGCTTTACCCAGTGTAATTGTATCCCTAAACAATACGCTTTTAAGTTATACCTGGTTTTTATGCCCTCATATAAATGGAATCCCAGATGGCACTAGTGCTAAAGAACCTGCCTGACCATGGAGGAGACATGGAGATGTGTGTTCAAACACTGTGTCAGGAGGATCCTCTGGAGGAGGAGATGGCAGTCCAGTCCAGTATTCTTGCCTGGAAAACCGCATGGACAGAGGGACCTGGCAGGCTGCAGTCCACAGCATCGCAAAGGGCTGGACACAACTGAAGTGGCTTAGCACAGCACAGCGCGGTGAAATGGAACCACGCTGTCCATATTCTGTGGCTTGCTTTTTCCATCCATGAATTTTTCTTTTAATATTTGGGTCTCCACACACTTACAGTTGTCTGTTTTCACCATGGCATAGGATAAACATACAACTATTCATGAACTGGTGAGTCTGATGCTGGGGGGATATTTATGTGTTCCAATTACCCCAGATCTCCTCTAATCATGGAATTATTAAGCTTAGAATTTTTGCCAAAATGGTAGATTAGAAAGATAGCTCGTTATGTTTTTATTTAGGATTTCCTTAATTACTAATAAAGTTAGCATTTTTACAACTTTTTGATAATTTTTAAGACTTTCCATGTGTCTTATTTTAATGATTTTTGATGAAGCACAAGCTTCACGGTCTTTTCCAAGGAGTCAGTTCTTGGACAGCAAGGAGATCCAATCAGTCCATCCTAAAGGAAATCAGTCCTGAATATTCATTGGAAGGATTGATGCTGAAGCTGAAACTCCAATCCTTTGGCCACCTGATGTAAAGAACTGACTCCTTGGAAAAGACCGTGATGCTGGGAAAGACAAGTCAGGAAGAGAAGGGGACAACAGAGGATGACATGGATGGATGGCATCACTGACTCAATGGACATGAGTCTGAGTAAGCCTTGGGAGTTAGTCATGGGCAGGGAAGCCTGGTGTACTGCAGTCCATGGTTTTGCAAAGAGTCGGACACGACTGAATGACTGAACTAAATACATTTTCTAACATATTTTCTGGTTACTGATCCTTTGTAACTAATAAGTTTGTAAATATTTCCTCTAAGTTATGAATTGTCTCTCAACTTCCTTTTTGTCACACTGATAAACATTTCTGATTTTTATTAAGCTAGTGATAGCATTTTGAAATATTAAGGGATTTATATCAAAGCCTTTAGTTTACTTCAGTTCAGTTCAGTCACTCAGTCGTGTCTGACTCTTTGCAGCCCCATGGACTGCAGGATGATAGGCCTCCCTACCATTACCAGCTCTTGGAGTTTACCCAAACTCATGTCCATTGAGTCAGTGATGGCATCCAAGCATCTCATCCTCTACCGTCCCCTTCTCCTCCTGCCTTGAATCTTTCCCAGCACCAAGGTCTTTTCAGATGAGTCAGGTCTTTGCTTCAGGTGGCCAAACTACTGGAGTTTCAGCTTCAACATCTGTCCTTCCAATGAACACTCAGGACTGATCTCCTTTAGGATGAACTGGTTGGATCTCCTTGCAGTCCAAGGGACTCACAAGAGTCTTCTACAACACCACAGTTCAAAAGCATCAATTCTTCTGGGCTCAGCTTTCTTTATAGTCCAGCCCTCACATCCATACATGACTACTGGAAAAACCATAGCCTTGACTGGATGGACCTTTGTTGACAAAGTAATGTCTCTGCTTTTTAATATGTTGTCTAGGTTGATCATAATTTTCTTTCCAAGGACTAAGCGTCTTTTAATTTGATGGCTGCAGTCACCATTTGCAGTTATTTTGGAGCCCCCTCAAAGTAAATCTGACACTGTTTCTGCATCTATTTCCCATGAAGTGATGGGATCATTGCCATGATCTTAGTTTTCTGAGTATTGAGCCAGCATTTTCACTCTCCTTTTTCACTTTCATCAAGAGGCTTTTAGTTCCTCTTCACTTTCTGCCATAAGGGTAGTGTCATCTGCATATCTGAGGTTATTGATATTTCTCCAAGCAATCTTGATTCCAGCTTGTGTTTCTTCCAGTCCAGCGTTTCTCATGATGTACTCTGCATAGAAGTTAAATAAGCAGGGTGACAATATACAGCCTTGACGTACTCCTTTTCCTATTTGGAACCA
The DNA here is from genome assembly GCA_917880005.1 of Nanger dama. Taxonomy (NCBI): domain Eukaryota; kingdom Metazoa; phylum Chordata; class Mammalia; order Artiodactyla; family Bovidae; genus Nanger; species Nanger dama. The sequence goes on from CAKJTW010000001.1 coordinate 102,518,361, forward strand.
GTCTGTTGTTCCATGTCCAGTTCTAACTGTTGCTTCCTGACCTGCATACAGGTTTCTCAAGAGGCAGATCAGGTGGTCTGGTAGTCCCATCTCTTTCAGAATTTTCCATTTTCTTGTGATCCACACAGTCAAAGGCTTTGGCATAGTCAATAAAGCAGAAGTAGATGTTTTTCTGGAACTCTTACTTTTTGATGATCCAGTGGATGTTGGCAATTTGATCTTTGGTTCCTCTGCCTTTTCTAAAACAAGTTTGAACATCTGGAAGTTCATGGTTCAGGTATTGTTGAAGCCTGGCTTGGAGAATTTTGAGCATTACTTTACTAGCATGTGAGATGAATGCAATTGTGCGGTAGTTTGAGCATTCTTTGGCATCACCCTTCTTTGGGATGGGAATGAAAACTGACATTTTCCAGTACCATGGCCACTGCTGAGTTTTCCAAATTTGTTGGCATATTGAGTGCAGCACATCACAGCATCATCTTTCAGGATTTGAAATAGCTCAACTGGAATGCCATCACCTCCACTTGCTTTGTTCATAGTGATGCTGTCTAAGGCCCACTTGACTTCACATTCCAGGATGTCTGGCTCTAGGTGAGTGATCACACCATTGTGTTTAACTGGGTCATGAAGATCTTTTTTACAGTTCTTCTGTGTATTCTTGCCACCTCTGCTTAATATCTTCTGCTTCTGCTACGTCCATACTATTTTGGTCCTTTTTGAGCCAGTCTTTGCATGAAACCTTCCCTTGGTATCTCTAATTTTCTTGAAGAGATCTCGTCTTTCCTATTCTATTATTTTCATTTCTTTCTTTGCATTGATTACTGAGGAATGCTTTCTGATCTCTCCTTGCTATTCTTTGGAACTCTGCATTCAAATGGGTGTATCTTTCCTTTTCTCCTCTGCCTTTGGCTTCTTCTTCTTTCACAGCTATTTGTAAGGCCTCCTCAGACAGCCATTTTGCTTTTTTGCATTTCTTTTTCTTGAGGATGGTCTTGATCCCTGTCTCCTGTACAATGTCACGAGCCTCCATCCATAGTTCATCAGGCACTCTATCAGATCTAGCCCTTAAATCTATTTCTCATTTCCACTGTATAATCATAAGGGATTTGATTCAGGTCATACCTGAATAGTCTAGAGGTTTTCCCTACTTTCTTCAATTTCAGTCTGAATTTGGCAATTAGGAGTTCATGATCTGAGCCACAGTCATCTCCTGGTCTTGTTTTTGCTGACTGTATAGAGCTTCTCCATCTTTGGCTGCAGAGTATAATCATTCTGATTTCGGTGTTGGCCATCTGGTGACGTCCATGTGTAGAGTCTTCTAATCTTCTCTTGTGTTGTTGGAAGAGGGTGTTTTCTATGACCAGTGCATTCTCTTGTCAAAACTCTATTAGCCTTTTCCCTGCTTCATTCTGCATTCCAAGGCCAAATTTGCCTGTTACTCCAGGTGTTTCTTGACTCCTACTTTTGCATTCCAGTTCCTATAATGAAAAGAACATCTTTTTTGCTGTTAGTTCTAAAAGTCTTGTAAGTCTTCATTGAACTGTTCAACTTCAGCTTCTTCAGCATTACTGGTTGGGGCATAGACTTGGATTACCATGATATTGAATGGTTTTCCTTGGAAATGAACGGAGATCATTCTGTCGTTTTTAAGATTCATCCAAGTACTGCATTTTGGACTCTTCTGTTGACCATGATGGCTACTCCATTTCTTCTGAGGGATTCCTGCCCAGAGGAGTAGATATAATGGTCATCTGGGTTAAATTCACCCATTCCAGTCCATTTTAGTTAGCTAATTCCTAAAAGTCTACGTTCACTCTTGCCATCTCCTGTTTGACCACTTCCAATTTGCCTTAATTCGTGGACCTACATTCCAGGTTCCTATGCAATATTGCTCTTTACAGCATCGGACCTTGCTTTTGTCACCAGTCACCTCCACAACTGGGTGTTGTTTTTGCTTTGGTTTCGTCTCTTCATTCTTTCTCCACTCATCTCCAGTAGCATATTGGTCACCTACTGACCAGCAGAGTTCATCTTTCAGTATCCTATGTTTTTGCCTTTTCATACTGTTCATGGGGTTCTCAAGGCAAGAATCCTGAAGTGGTTTGCCATTCCCTTTTCCAGTGGGCCATATTTTGTCAGAACTCTCCACCATGACCCATCTGTCTTGGGTGGCCCTACATAGAATGGCTCATAGTTTCATTGAGTTAGACAAGGCTTTGGTCCTTGTGATTAGGTTGGCTAGTTTTGGCTGGTTTTCTGTGTTGGTGGTTTCAATCTGCCTGCCCTCTGATGCCCTCTCTCGGCGCCTACCATCTTACTGGGATTTCTCGTACCTTGGACGTGTAGCATCTCTTTGCGGCTGCTCCAGCAAAGCGCAGCCGCCGCTCCTTATCTTGTACATGGAGTAGCTCCTCTCTGCGAGCGGCCACCCCACTCGCCACTCCAGCGCCACTCAGCCGCCTTAGATATGTGCTAAGTCACTGAGTCGTGTCTGACTGTTTTTGTGACTCCATGGACTATAGTCCTGCCAGGCTCCTCTGTCCATGCGGTTTCCCAGGCAAGAATACTGGAGTGGGTTGCCATCTCCTCCTCCAGGGGATCTTCCCAACCCAGAAATCAAAGCTGCATCTTCTTCACTGCACGTGAATTCTTTTCCTTCGAGCCACAGGGGAAGCCTAGTATGCTACAGAAACCAGCATGAGAAGGATATCTATTAGTAAATCATTAAATGATTTTTGAAAGGTCTTAAACAATGAAAGATCTATAAAAGTTTTTAAAATTTGATAAAATACCTAGCAGTTAGAAGCATGATGTTATTTTATTCTGGGATATAGTTGATTTATAATATTGTTTTTAGTTTTAGTCTCAGATGTATGGCTAATCCATTCATTTACAGATTCTTTTCCCATGTAGTTTATTACAGAATACTGAGTAGCATTTCCTGTGCTATAGTATAGGTCCTTGTTGATAATTCACTTTATATGTAGTAGTGTGTATATGTTCATCTCAACCTCCTGATTTATCTCTGCCCACCACTAACCTTTCTTCTTTGGTAACTGTAAGTTTTTCAAAGTCCGTTTCTATTTTGTAAATAAGTTCATTTGTATCATCTTTTTGATTCCACATATAAATGAATCATGATATTTGTTTTTGTCTTAATTAGGAGAAGGCAATGGCAACCCACTCTAGTACTCTTGCCTGGAAGATCTCATGGACAGAGGAGCCTGGTAGGCTGCACTCCGTGGGGTTGCTGAGAGTCAGACATGACTGAGCATCTTCACTTTCACTTTTCATTTTCTTACATTGGAGAAGGAAATGGCAACCCACTCCAGTGTTCTTGCCTGGAGAATCCCAGGGACGGGGAGCCTGATGGGCTGCTGTCTATGGGGTCGCACAGAGTCAGACACAACTGAAGCGACTTAGCAGCAGCAGCAGCAGCAACATTTCATTTAGTATGGTACTCTCTAGGTCCATTCGTGTTGCTGCAAATGGTAATACTTTGCTGGGTTTTATGGCTGAGTAATAGTCATTGTATATATGTATTACATCTTTATCCATTCATCTGTCAGTGGATACTCAGACTGTTTCTATGTCTCGGCTGCTGTAAATACTGTTGCAGTGAACACTGGGGAGAGTGTATCTTTTCAACTTACAGTTTTTTCTGGATATATGCTCAGAATTTGGATTGCTGGACCCTAGAATTGGGATTGTTGGTCCATATTGCTGGACCATAAAAATAGCTCTATCTTTAGTTTTTTAAGGACCCTCATGCTGTTCTCATAGTGGCTGTACCAATGTACATTCCCACCAACAGTGTAGGAGGATTCCTGTTTCTCCACACCCTCTCCAGCATTTATTGTTTGTAGAGTTTCTGATGATAGCTATTCTGACTGGTGCTCTTTCCTGGTGGTTCAGATGGTAAAGAATCTGCCTGCAATGTGGGAGACCTCGGTTTGATCCCTGTTTGGGAAGATCCCCTGGAGGAGGGCATGGCAACCCACTCCAGTATTCGTGACTGGAGAATTGGAGAATCCCTGTGGACAGAGGAGCCTGGTAGGCTACAGTCCATGGAGTTGCAAAGAGTCGGACATGACCGAGCAGCTAAGTATACAGCACATTCTGCCTGGGGTGAGGTGATACTTCATTATAGTTTTGACTTGCATTTCTTTAATAATTTGTGGTTCATCTTTTCCTGTGTTTTTTGGCCATCTGTATGTTTTCTTTTGGGAAATTTTTTTTATATCTTTTGCCCATTAAAAATTTTTTTTTAACATACTGAGCTGCATATAAATTTTAATCCCTTGTCAGTCACATCATTTTCAAATATTTTCTCCCGTTAAGTGAATGGTCTTTTCATTTTATTTGTGATTTCTTTTCCTATGCAAAAGCTTTTAAGTTAATTAGATCCCACTTATTTTTGTTTTTACTTTGAGTATTTCATAAGGTAGATAAAAAAATACTGCAATTTATGTAAGAGTGTTCTGCCTATGTTTACCTCTAAGAGTTTTATAGTATCCCATGTCTTTGAGTTTATTTTTGTGTGTGGTGCTAGAGAATATTCTAATTTTATTGTTTTGCATGTACCTGCTCAGCTTGCCCAGCATAACCTATTGAAGACATCATCTGTTTTTCCATTGTATATTCTTGCCTCCTTTGTTGTAGACTAATGGATTCTAGGCGTGTGTTTATTTGGAGCTTTCTATCCTATTTCATTGATCTGTTCTTTTCGCCAGTATCACAGTGTTTGGATTTCTGTGGCTCTGCAGTGTAGTTTGAAATGAGAGTGCCTGATCACTCCAGCTCCCTTTCCTTTCTCAGTATTGCTTTGGCTGTTGAGGGTCTTTTGTGTTAGCTAGCACCACCTGGCCCCCAGCCTCTTGCCCAGTCTCTTTATGATGTCAGTGCTTTTTCTCCTGTGACCTGATGCACACAAGATCTTGTGTGTGCCCTCCAAGAGTGGAGTTTCTATTTCCCCTAGTTCTGTGGAATTCTGTGGTCATACTCTGCCAGCCTTCAAAGCGAAATTTACTGGGTCCCCTCTTTCCGTTTCCAGACCCCCAGGCTGGGGAGCCTGGTGTGGGGCTCAGAACTCTCGCTTCTGTAGAAAAACCCCTGAGGTATAATTATATTCACTTTTGTGGGTCACTCGCCCAGAGGGAATGGGATTTGATTATGCTGATAAACCACCCCTCCTATCATCTTGTTGTGGCTTCTTTGTTTTGGGATGTCAAATATCGTTTTTGGTAGTCTTTTTTTTTTTGTCAGCTGTTGTTAAGCAGTTAATTGCGATTTTGGTGTTTTTCATGAGAGGAGGTGAACTCAAGCCCTTCTAATATGCCATCTTGTCTCCTCCTTGGTCTCTTTTCCACTTTCTTTATTGAAGCATAAGTTTCCACATGTTCTTGATAATCAAAAGTTCTTAAAATTAATGTAATATAATTGATCAATTTTTGGGTAAAATTTTTATGTTGTGCTATGTTTAAGAAATTTTCTTTATTCTAGTATCACAACATTCTCTCATGTTTTCTTTTAAATATTTTAAATCCTTGTGTACTAGAAAGAATTTTTGTGTGGGTTGCTTTGCAGAGATCCAGTTTACCTGTGTAGACCCAATTGTTGAAGTATGTTACCAGTGTATTTAATAGTGCCTTTCATTCTCTGTTGATCTTTAATACCAGTACCATCTTATATTTGAATTCTACTTTTACCCTTTGGATAGAAGCACCAGTAAAGTGATAAAGCAAAGTGTTGAAAGCAGCAATATTGTAATGTTTAAAAATATTAAAAAGAGCATTTCCAGTCGTTCATCATGCACTTCTACTGTGTACTTTAGGCCACTCATATATTTAGAAAGTTCTAAATATTTATTTAGAACTAAATATTTAGTTCTAAATATTTATTTCTACATGTGTGTGTGTGTTTAAATAAGCTCCCTTTCTATGCCTAGTTTATATAGACTTATAGAGGTCACAATATTCAACCTATTTTGTAGTTTTGAGTTAAACTTATTCATGGTTTTAGTCTTTTTATAAATAGTGGGATTCAATTTGCTAGTAATTTGTTTAGAATTTTTGTGTCTTTGTTCATGAATGAAATTGTCCTTCTGTTGTTTCTTTCTTTTGTCCTTGTCAAGGTCTGATCTTGACCTCCAGAAAGTCAGTAGTTCAGTTTTTTCACCCATTATATACCCTGGAAGAGGTTATCTGAGACTGACACTATGTTTTTAATGTCTTAATTTTGAATGTCTGGGAGACTTCATAAATGGAGTCATCTGAAACTTACATTTATTTCATGTGTGTTAGTTTCTTTTGATCTACATTTCAGTTCACTAATTATCTTGTGTACATATGTTCAAATGTGGCCAATGAATTTTCAGTTTTAATTATATGACATTTAAATTAGTTATTTATCAGATATTGTATAGTTTTTGCTTCTTCAGATATTTTCATTTATTTCTTTCTTTAAATAGGAGAAGCATATTTGTTTTAATATTAATTTATTTAATAATTTTAATATTTGATGTACTCGCAGATCTAGTACTATTATTTTTTCTCTGATATCTTTCATATTGTCATTTTTCTTTTTGAACTTTGTTATCTTTGGCTGCTTGCTAGTCATTGATCACAGAAAAGTACCTTCATTCATCAAAGTTAGAGATAAGTCTTTCCATAAACAGTATTATTTCACTTATTTCAGTTTCCTAGGGATGCCAAGAGTTGAGACAAACTCAAATCATTTGTACAACTCCAGACTGTATGCTCCATCCGGAATGAATATTCTTATATACTTAGTGGACAGATTCATTTAAGAGCAGTGTGTGGTCAGAACTTTGTAGGATCTTTTTCCTCCTCTTTTCTTTTTCTTTTCCTTTATTACCTATGCTGAAACCCAAGACAATCTAGTATGCTGTTTCCTGATGCTGGGGATATAAGCAGAATTTAGATCATATGGACTCCTCTTTGGAGTCCTGGATTAATTTTTGAGAAAGTTTTTTTTTTTTAACAATATTTATCTAGCATAGTGCTAAGCATTTAAAAATACATAATATTAGAAAACATCATTATGCAGATTATCCTCATAAACATTTATTAAGTGTTCAGTTTTTCATAGTGCTCTACCATGTTCTACAGAGAGAATGCCTTTGTCTGAAACATTTTCCAATAGATTGATTATTTATTATGAACCCTAAGTTTGCATTATGCATAAGGCAAGAGGTTACATGCTGGGATTCAAAGATGCATTAGATTAAACCCTTAAGAACTTTCTGTTTAGGTGGGATTACATCATTACTGCAAAGCCTGGATAAAGCTTAGGAGGAACAACCAAAGGGGCATCTAATAATTATCCCAGGATTTGAATTTACCTTTTTCCAATTGCTACCTTGATGGGGTGATAAAACAGAGACTGCTCAGTTCATGTACTGTTGGTAGTATTAGCAGAAGAGAGTCTGGGGACCCCTCCTTCCATAGGCTCGGTTCTTGGTAAGGATGCAAAAAAGAAACTGAGGTCTTACCTGTTGCAAGAAAGTTTTACTAACGATAAGGAAGGAAAGGACAGGTTGCAAAGAGCTGGATACAACTGAGCTACTGAGCACACACAAAGAAAGAACAGAGGGAACACTTGAAGAGAGAGGTGGACCATGCTGAAAGAGGCAGTGCCTCTAGAGGGCTGGGGTACAGAGTTTTTAAGGCAAGGTTATTTGCATAATCCAGGGAGTTGTTAATTGACAGTCTTGATTGACAGCTGCTGGTTATATAACAAGATGCTCTACTGCAGAGGTCCTTCCCATAATTCAGTCTGTTATAATTAGATGTATGTATTAGTGGAATATTTATGAGCAGCTAATGAGTCCAATAGCTGCCAAAGATTACTTTAGTGTGATGTGTGGGCGTGCGCTAGCATAGGGCAAGTCGCCAGTCGCCTGGTGAGGTTTTCTCTGGCCCCCTACTCTTTTGAAGTGCTGATGGGGCATGTTAGGGGCCATGCTGGTAAACTACTTTGGGGAACTAGGCAGACATTGGGTGTTTAGCTGAAGCGGCTGACTGTTGTTGCTCTCAGCTAACTTCTTGCCTTGCCTAACAGTAGGAAAGGACAGGAGAACTTGCAGATTCTCCTGCATGGAGATTCTAAACTGTCAATTAGATATATCACTGTGCCTCCTCAGAAGGGAGTAAATGAGAGTGTGGAAAGAAGAGAAGTTGCTCAGTCGTGTCCGACCCTTTGTGACCCCATGGACTGTAGCCCACCAGGCTCCTCAGTCCATAGGATTCTCCAGGCAAGAATATTGGAGTGGGTTGCCATTTCCTTCTCCAGGGAATGTTCCAGACCCAGGGATCGAACCCAGGTCTCCCGCATTGCAGACAGACGCTTTAACCTCTGAGCCACCAGGGAAGTAATTCTCAAATCTTCTTTCTTAATATGCCCCCAGGACAGAGGAGGTGGGAGGGAAAGGTTGTTTTGCTTCTAAACCATGCTAGAAATGATGTCAGCACCTGAACCTTGTAGAGCTAGAGTTCATGTTGGAACAGATTACTCAGGGCCAGAAAAGTGTCAGACTTAGAAATTAGTATTTTATTTAGAAAAAATCAAGGAACAACTATAGCATTTTGAATGGGAAAGAGACGGGATGAAAGCTGCCCTCTAGAAAGCACTGCAAACAGTGACTTAGATAACCAGGAGGACTTGAAAAGTATAACTACAGAGGGCTCCCAGCTTTAATACTGTTATTATGGGGTGATAAGGGCCTAAATGTTCCTGTGGCTCATTTAAATTTGTTTACTTTTGTAAGATTTTCAAGATATCTTTAACTGATGGAGTAACCAAAATGTTCTGTAATTTATGTGCTTTGGCTCACTAAGGGGACTTATGTTCTAAGTAACATGTAAATAACTATCTTGTTAAAATACTTAATTTTTAAAAGAAATATTGTTATAAGGCATACGTAATCATTTGTAAAGATAAACACTCTCTCCTGCCTTTTTATTTTTGAGCTCTATATTTTTGGCTAAAATCTATGGCTTATTAGAGTTTAGTCATAAGACTTTTTTTTTTTTAAGTTGGCATGCTTTCAAAATTACTCAGTGATGAAAATTTGGAACCAAACTTATTATGTCCTGAAAGAGACTTATTTCAAAAAGTGAAATGGACTTGTTAGAAAAAGCAATATACTAAACTCATAATCAATGATTTTTAAATATGAAATACAATCTTAACTATTATATGAAGAAAGAGAAATCAATCTTAAGTTGCACTGAAATGCTGAGGACGTTAACGAGCTGTGTATATATATTGGGAAAAGCTCTAAAGCCAGTTGAATATTCCTGATCATCTCTTGTAAAACTCAGCAGTTCTCTAGTGATGACTGATTTATTTTTTACTGCTGGAAATTTAGTAATTACTGATTTCATAATTAATAAGTAGAAGTTGAATTACTTGTGGAAGTCTAATTTTTATTATATGAGGCCTGTTTCAAAAATAATTGTCTAATTTTTTCTCATAGGATTAACAATTAATAGGTAGTTTTCAATGCAGCTGTGCTCATATCTTTTGAGATTATTAGATGTGAATAACTCCTTATAAACAGAATTCTCTGAGGTAGAATTTCTCATCCTTTGTAGTTCTATGAAATATACCCCAAGAGAACAATGAATTTGTGAATGGCAAGAATTAAGCCCAAACTTGTTCAGCCTACAAGTGTTTGTGTGTTTTCCTTGGGAGGTGACTTTAGCACACCCTTTGACCTTCAGCTGAAGAACCAGTGTGAGCCTGGTTATTTCATCCGACAAGAGCCTTACCAGTTTAGGACAGTATTGGAAATGAGAAAAGGCAATCTTCTTATATTCTGTGAATATTAAAGTAAGCAGTGAATAAATAAAGCAAAATGTGAATGGGAGATGTTGAGAGTGCCTTCTTTATCCTTACTAGATAAGCTATTTCTGGGTTTCTTTTGAATTCAGTCATATTATGTTCTGTAATGTGAGCACTTGAATTCTAAAACAGAAGTTCCAGCCAGACTGCAGAGTCGCGCTTCATGGAAACTTGATTGCAATCGCTGGTGGTAAAGCCTTCCCCTCCTCACTTTTTAAACGGTAGACTTGATGGATCAATGGATTAGAGATAGCTCCCCTCCTCCGAACCCCTAAGAATGTGTATAATTAGGAGACAAGTAGTGGAGTCAGCTAAAAGCACAATTATTAAGTAGCGAGGCCACAGCTGGAGTGTTGTTGATCCTGTTTTCTCTCTGCAGATGTTTTCAAAGCTTCATACTATGTTTCAGTATAATAGGAAGAGCTTATAAGTTGAAGAACTTGCTTTTTAGTTGTTTCTGAGAGTTCTACTTCATTATTAAAGCAGAGTACAGCAATTTGAAGCGCATTTTTACTTAGCCAATTTAATCTGCGTTTGGCTAGAACACACTTCAAGTTCTTGGGATAGGGTCCAATTGTTATGCAAATCTGGACCACTGCCTTATTATAGTTGAGGCAAAGAAGTGCAAAAAGAGATAGCAGCTGTTTAGATGAAATGAGAATTTAACTGGATTTGAACCCTGTTGAAGGCCAGACAAGGTTAGGCAAAAACCTGCTAATAAATACTCTCTGTGATATTAAAACTGGTAAATGCATCCATGTTTTCTTCCAGAAACTGGCGTCCTAACAGAGCTCATATTAGAGGTCCAAATTAGGCTGCTTTACCGTAATCCAAAACAAGTAAACAAAATTCCTTAATTAAGTTATAAAATGTAGGAGATACAGCCTGAAATGTTTTATATATAAATTACAATACAACAGAGGCAAAGGTGATTATTAAAAATATAATACCATGTATCCTATTAGACTATTTCTGTATTGTTTTTAATTTGAAATTTTCAAAGATGTTTTCACTCAAAATGTCAGAGTCTCCATATTCTCTTTCCAAAGATTCTTTAAAGAGTCCAACGGTAGTTTGTGTGTGACTTTTCAATTATATAGCAAAGGTGGGAACAAAAATAAATTACAAAAAGTGGATATTCAGGTGGTTCCACTGAAAACTGGAAAACTGCAAAGATTTACCTAAGGTCACACCATATCTGATTAAATCAGTAGTCTCATTTTGAGTTCTTATAACATTAGGAAACTTTGAAATTGCATTCAGAAAAATGAGAAATTTTAGGTTTGGATATCTCAATTCATCAACAGTTGTTGAAAACCACGTCAACTACCAGCGTGAGACAATATGCTGTTTCAACAACTGTTTGAAGTACTTGAACATTTCTTTAGATGACCTCATTTCTTCACAAAGCTGGCTTTTTGTTAGCTGTGATAAAAGCAAGTGTTACGTGAAGATCTTGTGGAACAGGAAATGACAGTGATGAAGTCGATCTGATGTCAAGATTTGAAAACTTTCTGACAAGCACACTCATCTCATTAGTAATTGCAGTTATTTAAGAGTGTAATAAAAATATTGTTCTTTCTGCCATTGTATACTATTTTTTGTATACACTCAGAAACCCATCACCAAGATCAAGACAATGAGCATATCTGCTGCTGCTGCTAAGTTGTTTCAGTCGTGTCCAACTCTGTGCGACCCCATAAATGGCAGCCCACCAGGCTCCACTGTCTCTGGGATTCTCCAGGCATATCTAGGACCCCCCTCCCCCAAAATCTTCTCATGGCTTTTTGTAATTCCGCCCTCCTGTCCTCTCGGTCTTGCCACTCTCCGTGGTGATCACTGATCTGCTCTCTGTCAGTAGTTTCCATTGTCTAGATGTTTATATAAAAGGAATCATATAGTATGTGCCTCTTTCCATTTTTATTAATTCAGCAAATTATTTTGAGATTCAGTCATATTGCATGCAAGAATCTGTCATTTTTTGTTACTAAGTACTTCATTATACAAATAGATGCAAATAGATATGTGATTGTACATTGTTTATCCACTTACTTGTTAATGGATTGATTTTAGCTTGAAACTTATGCAACTGAATTTACAGTGAACAATAACTGTACATATAGTCATCCCTTGTTATCCATGGAGCATTGGTTCAGGACACCCCTCGGATACTAAAATCCTTGGATGTTCAAGTCCTTTATATAAAATGGTTTAGCATTTGCATAGAATCTATGCACATCTTACCATATGCTTTAAATCTTCTCTAGATTACTTATACATAATACAAAGCTGATACTATGTAAATAGTTGCCTGCATGCAACAAATTCATGTTTTGCTTTTTCAAATTTTCTGGAGATTATCTGTTTTTGTTGTTGTTGTTGTTGTTTGTTTGAATATTTTTGACCTGCAATTGGTTGTATCCAAAGATGATTATATATTTTGGGGGCCTCCAAAATCACTGCAAATGGTGACTACAGCCATGAAATTAAAAGATGCTTACTCCTTGGAAGGAAAGTTATGACCAACCTAGACAGCATATTACTTTGTCAGCAAAGGTGCATCTAGTCAAGGCTATGGTTTTTCCAGTAGTCATGTATGGATGTGAGAGTTGGACTATAAATAAAGCTAAGCACTGAAGAATTGATGCTTTTGAACTGTGGTGTTGGAGAAGACTCTTGACAGTCCCTTGGACTGCAAGGAGATCCAACCTGTCCATCCTAAAGGAAATCAGTCCTGAATATTCATTGGAAGGACTGATGTTGAAGCTGAAACTCCAATACTTTGGCCACCCGATACAAAGAACTGACTCATTTGAAAAGACCCTGATGCTGGGAAAGATTGAAGGTGGGAGGAGAAGGGGATGACAGAGGATGAGATGGTTGGATGGCATCACCAACTCAACGGATATGAGTTTGAGTAAGCTCTGGGAGTTGGTGACAGACAGGGAGGCCTGGCGTGCTGCAGTCCATGGGGTCGCAAAGAGTCGGATATACCTGAACGACTGAACTGAACTGAACAGAATAATGTTCAGCATCTTTTATATGTGCTTATGTGCCATCTGCATATCTTCTTTTTGGGTAAAGTATATTTTAAATCTTATGCCCTATTTTTTATTTTTTTATTTCCTCATTGTTAAATTTTAGTAGTTTAAAAATATTTCTGGATACAGATCTCTTCTTAGATAGGTGATTTGCAAGTATATTCTCCCTATTTTTCATTTTTTATACTACCTTTTAAAATAGCAGAAATTCTTAATTTTAATGAGGTCCAATTTATCAGTTTTTTTTGTATTGTACTTTTGGCCATTAAGAAATCTTTGATTAACTAATAATTATTAAGATTTCCCCCTCTTTCTCATGACACTTTTTCTTATGTTTTTGTCTCATTTTCTCCTTCTTAAAATGACTTTTGGCTTCTCTTTTATCTCAGTTGGTAAAGAATCTGCCTGCAGTGCAGGATACCTGGGTTCGATCTCTGGGTTGGGAAGATCCCCTGGGGAAGGAGTTGGCAGCCCATTCCAGTATCCTTGCCTGGAAAATCTCATGGACAGAGGAGCCTTTTGGGCTGCAGTTCATGGGGTTGCAACGAGTTGGGCGTGACTGAGCGACTAACACTTACTCACTTAAAATGACTTTCTCATCTCTATGCATCCAGAATACAGTGGTAAAAACAGCCCACTGTACACTGTTCTCACATGCAGTGGGAGAATAAGGAAGTATCTTTCCTGATGATTCCAGAAGAAAAATACTTTGATCACATGCCTATCTTTAATAAAATCAATCCTTATGGCCTAGATGAGTCCTTGGCCACAACTGGATATTATGCCCACTTCTAGGACTTGCTCTAGGAAAATAGTTCTCAAAAAGATGGGCTCTATAATATTGCCCCTGAAAAATCCATAAAACATGGCCACTGCATACATATCTCCCATTCCCCGTAGTTTTTATAAGCAATTGTTTGTGTGGGAAGTGACTAGAAAGTCAACGGTCTCTTATTCTAATCTTTAACATTTGTACAATGAGCCCCATACTTGACATTTTTGTGGATTATTCCTATGATAGTAATTTCTGTGTATTAGGGTACTGATTTGAAGTGTCATCTGCAGAAATATGGCTTTCCCTCGTGGCTCAGTGATAAAGAATCCTACTACAATGCAGGAGAGTGGGTTCCATCCCTCAGGTGGGTAGATCCCCTGGAAAAGGAAATGGCAAATCTCCAGTATTCTTGCCTGGAGAATCCCATGGACAGAGGAGGCAGGCTACAGTCCATGGGGTGATTGAAAATTGGGTATGAGTGATCATGCACGCATGCTGCAGAAATATACCATTTTTGGATCCTGTCCTTAAATATCCTTCAGTTCAGTTCAGTTCAGTTTAGTCACTCAGTCGTGCCCAAGTCTTTGTGACCCCATGAATTGCAGCACGCCAGGCCTCCCTGTCCATCACCATCTCCCGGAATTCCCTCAGACCCACGTTCATCAAGTGCGTGATGCCATCCAGCCATCTCATCCTCTGTCATCCTTTTCTCCTCCTGCCCCCAATCCCTTCCAGCATCAGAGTCTTTTCCAGTGAGTCAACTCTTCTCATGAGGTGGCCAAAGTACTGGAGTTTCAGCTTGAGCATCATTCCTTCCAAAGAAATCCCAGGACTGATCTCCTTCAGAATGGACTGGTTGGATCTCCTTGCAGTCCAAGAGACTCTCAAGAGTCTTCTCCAACACCACAGTTCAAAAGCGTCAATTCTTTGGCGCTCAGCCTTCTTCACAGTCCAACTCTCACGTCCATACATGACCACAGGAAAAACCATAGCCTTGACTAGACGGTCCTTAGTCAGCAAAGTAATGTCTCTGCTTTTGAATATTCTGTCTAGTTGGTCATAACTTTTCTTCCAAGGAGTAGCGTCTTTTAATTTCATGGCTGAAGTCACCATCTGCAGTGATTTTGGAGCTTGGAAAAATAAAGTCTGACACTGTTTCCACTGTTTCCCCATCTATTTCCCATGAAGTGATGGGACTAGATGCCATGATCTTTGTTTTCTGAATGTTGAGCTTTAAGCCAACTTTTTCACTTTCCTCTTTCACTTTCATCAAGAGGCTCTTTAGTTCTTCTTCACTTTTTGCCATAAGGGTGGTGTCATCTGCATATCTGAGATTATTGATATTTTTCCCAGCAATCTTGATTCCAGCTTGTGTTTCTTCCAGTCCAGCATTTCTCATGATGTACTCTGCATAGAAGTTAAATAATCAGGGTGACAATATATAGCCTTGATGTACTCCTTTTCTTAATAGGAAAGAAAATTTTAGGGTGAAAGGAAAAGCTAGCATAAAAGTGCAAAAATAAAGTAAATGAGGTCATGAATACAGTGAGGAAATGGTCACACAGGAAAAATACTCCTGAGAAGTACTAAACCACTTTGTTGATATTACATATATTTTGATATAAGACCAAAACATTAAAATAATGTTTTATATGACTTTGAGTCTCTTCTGGTTTCTTAAAGTAAAGATGGAGTTGGTAAGAAGATGTGACCATAATTATGAGAATATTAATGAAATATAATGGACACTTTAGACAGTCACTGCTATATCTTCCCTTGGTCGGAAAAAACCTCCCTCATTTTTGTCAAGAGCATTACTTATTTCTGGCCATATTTGATCCTGTGGTTTATTGAATAAATTAATAAATCCTACTTTTTACCTAAAAAAGTATGTCTTTTTATGGATACTGGAAAATTTTATAAAATTTATTTGCCAAGTACTCAAAGGTTGGAACTTCTTGAATATTCATTTTTGCCTTAGAGATATATTGCAAATATGGTACACTAGCCACATGTGACTATTAAATACTTGAAAGGTGGCTAGACCCAGTTGAGGTTCTAAGTGTGAAACAACACAAGACTTTTGGAGATTTATTAGCATGAAATTATAAACTTGCTCATTAAGAACTTTTTGTACTGATTCCATATTGATATGATATTTCACATATATTTGAGTACATATATATGTGTATATGTGTGCGTGTATATATATGTATATATATATCTTAGTGTGTTAAGACTGCCCCCAAAATACCATAAACTGGGTGGCTTAAACGGCAGATACTTATTTCTGTTGGTGATGAAGGCTGGGAATTTCACGACCAAGGTGCGGGTAGGTCTGGAGCTCAGTGAGGGCCAGGTTCCTGCACCCTGTGTCCTCAGATGGTGGCGGGGCATGAGAGCTCTCTGGAGTCTTTCTAACAAGGGCACGAGGGGCTTCCCTGCTGGCCCAAACGACTCCATGTTTGTAATGAAGGAGACATGGGTTTGATCCCTAGTTGGGGAACTAAGATCCACAAAGGAAAAAAAAACTTCTCTAAGGGCACTAATCTCATTCATGAGGATTCTGCCCTCATGACCTAATCACCTTCCAATGGCTCCACCTCATAAATACCATCACAGTGAGGATGACGTTTCAACATATGAATTTTGAAAGAACACATTCAAGTTATAGTAGTTTATATATAAATAATTCCATCTGCTTCCTTTGCATTTTTAAAATGTGGTTACAGTAACACATGTGGCTTTTGTATTTATTTTTGGATAGTGCAGCTTTAGAGCAAATGACATGTTTGAGTCATAAAGTACATATTACTTTATTAGTTCTTACATAATCCTAATCAAATTCTAACATTCTATTGTTTTACCACTCTGACTACAGACCCATAGTTGAAATGAAAGGGTAACAATTAGAAGAAATTAGTTTTTAAAAATTAGCAATTTGTTTAAAATTTTTGATTTTTTTATGAGAAAGACGTATATAGTATATACTTACTTATGAGTATTAATGCAATAATGAAGAAATGTTTTATGGCTCTAGTGAGAACACTGTTTGTCATTCCTCTCAACCTTTAGTTTATTTAAAATAAAACAATTAAGCATTTTTGTTTTAATGATTATGAGATGAAGTGAGAACAGGGCATACACAGCATGTGCTAAGGGAAAAGTTCTAAAAGTCCAAGAGAGGGCATTTACACTCTGAGCTCTCCCTGAGTGACTGAGAGCAGATCATTCTGCTTCTCTGAATCTCAGTTTATCTGAAGAGTATATTTTAGATGACGTTCAGGCTTCTTTCAGTATCAGCATTCTATATTTTACAGTTTAAAATAATTACTCCTCTTCTTTGGTTTTTTCCTTCCCTCCTCCTCCTTTGACTTTCTTTGGAGGCAGTGATCTCACCAACTCCCTGGTTGGTGGCAAGACTGGGGAAGTAGCAGGGGTCAAGGAAATGCAGAGCTGAGAAAGTGGCAGACACACGTGGTTAGGAGTTTTGGCTCTTACAGGAGGACTGAGTGTTGACAAACGGTGGGAAATGGATTGAAATTGTGGAAGCAATGCAGAGTATGATGGCACATCAGTATAAGGCAGAGCAAACTAGGGTTTGATCTTACTTTCAAAATAATTCATAGACCTAAAGTTGAAGCAAAGAAAAATAGAAAAAGATGACTTTGTATTTTAGTTTTTAAAAATATCAACTGTACCAAAGAAAATGTATCAAGAACTCAGGAACTCAAACTATTATTGGCTTAATGTTACTCCAGGACAACCTCATTGTTTCAGGGGACTGTAATCATTCGTTCAACAATATGCATTTCCTTCTTACTATAGTTCCTTACACACTTTTAAACCCACTTTCATGTAAGATATTTCCAGGGCTTTTCTCTCTATAGGAAGCTTTTTTCCCTCTAATCAGTTTATTTATTATAATCTTAAAGAAATAGACTTGGGTTTGAATTTCAGAGCCCTTAATAAGAATACTTAACTTTTTTTTTAATAGCAGCAAAATTTTCCTCAATATTAGTTCAGGATGATTCTTAGAAAATGGCAATGGTCTTGTGTCCAAGTATTTAATACCTATTCCTTCCCTCACCCCCTACCCCTAGAAAATAAGAGGCTTCCCATGGATGATGGAGGAAGTCTAATACAACAGATCTTGGCTGATGACTAAGCGATAGAAGATTGTTTATTCATAGGAAGTTCATTCATGAAGATTGTGTTTACCTGCACAATTTTTATTTTTATTGGCTTATACCTTTACATATTTAGAGAATATTGGGTCTGAAGTAACAACAGCTCAAATTTTGCTTTTTATTTTTGCTGTAATGGCTGAAGTTTGTTTTAGTAGCTTGAGCAAATGTTCCTTTTATCACTGTTTTGTGAAGCCAGTGTCATCTCCTACTACATTATTATATATACACCATTTTTTGTGTGGATGATTGTTCTTTCCTACTGATCTTTCTCATAAGTCTTACATCATTACCACAGTATGTGCTGATAAAGATGCACAATGCATTTTCATTTCTGAGCATATGCTTCTTTTGTTATTATTATTATTGTTTTTCATAGATTTTTCTCAACTCATTTGTTTACTTTGGAGTCAATTTCTCAAGTACCATTAAAAAAAAAGAGAGAGAGGGAGATTAACTGAGAAAGAGAGAGCAAATTAGAATCTGTATTTTAATACCATTTTACCATTCAGGAATTCCAAATGAATGCACTTGCATGAAATCTGGAAAGTGGGTTAGGTGGGTGCTTTTCATTTTGTGATGATAGTGCTTCATGAAGAGGTTCTGGCAGACATAAGTTTTTCTGAGGCCAGACTTCACAGATCTCTCTCTGGCGCAATAGGCAGTTGTGACAGCAACACCGGTTTTCCGATGTTTCCTGACTTGAGAAGAGCAGCAACAGTTTTCTGATGTTTGGGTAACAGTTGCATGCCATGGCCTTGCAGGCTGGCGATGGTCTCCTGACTCCCGCTCTTCCATTGATTCCAGGAAAATCTAAGCACCCGATTCCTTTTGTGTGTATGTGTGAACTACCTACATCAGTTTATCTTTCCTGCATTGAAACCTATTCCCATAAACATTTACAAAGTTTGGATTCTGTATTATTATCTCACAAGATTGGACTTGAATGCAACAATAAGCTAGTGGAAAATGAGATACTGGTGGTCAATTACATAAGTAGAAAAACTATCTTTTAAATAATCACTTGAGGTTGTCTGGAGACAAGGGGTTGCTTAAGGCAAACTTTGACACATTATTTAGCAGCTTTCACAAGCCATTTTGATGGCTCTAAGGGATACTCCTATGTCTGTGAATCAATGGCTAATTCTAGAAGTACTGAACAACTTAAAGAAAGAAAATAAAATGTTCTAAATTTTTAGTTTTGGTCTTATGGCATGGTCTGAGGATATGAGACTTTCTTTTCTGACTATTGTAAGGATTTCTTGCAGTTCAAAGTTGATGTAGTTAAAAACAAAACCAAATCTGATCTTGCAGTTTGCTAATTCCAACACAGTTTGAACTCATAGCTTCACTAGATCTCTGTGTGAAATTTAGGACAGTGATTAGGAGAGAGTGGCTTTAAGCAAGAGTTAGGGACGATTGGTAGTTTGTATGACTCTGGGTTCTGTGACTCACCAAGTCTCAGTGAGCTTCCTTGCCATCAGTAGTCCCCTTCACAGATAAAGGTAGTGCTGTCTTGCTGGAAAGATCCTTCAAGGACTTTACCCGAGGCAGTTAATCTACAAAGGATACCGTTTCTCTTCATGTCCACCTCTCATTGCCATCAGATCCACATCAGAGTCAGATTCTATCCTGTGTTAGAAGAAATAATTAAAAAGTTGGAAGCAGAAGAAAATAGCTACACATCAAAAGAATTTTAAATTCTTGATAATTTAAAATTAAATTAAAAATTTTAAATTTTAAATTGGTAGACCCTTAGTAATATATGTGGGAATGAATTCCAAGAGTTCCAATGAATAAGGAAGAAATTTGTTAGTGTGGGTTGGATTGATGTATGTAGGTATAATTGTCAGGGATGTGGATTCAGTGTGTTAGCTTCAGCGTCTGAGATCGGCACTAAAAATCTTCACCTAGCAGTGAACAGAAATCTCAGTGGTTCTCTTCATTAAGTTGAAGTGGGATACCAGGCTTCCCTAGAATAATAATGTGGTAGACACTAATGCTTGTCAGCAAATATTTCAAGTTTTCTACTGAGAACATCACACAATTGTGTTCCAGATCACATTGTTAGTTGGTTGAGGGTGTGTAGGTCTATTCAATAAACTGTGAGAGAACATGGCACGTATCATTTACAAGCCAGAACATTTAATTGTTAATAATGCCACACTTCCAGAGCATCTCTTCCCTCTGCCACATTGGCAGACAGTGTTTGAGAGGGTGGCTGTTTCGTCAGCTCGATTCACCAAGTATCTCCAGTAATAGAACCCCTTTGCTGACCTGTAATGAACAAGTAGTATAGGTAAAACATAAGCACTTATTATGTACAAGCACTAAGATCTGACAATAGTTAGTATGGCATAATCTAATTTATCTTGATTTCAATGAGAGAAACTGAAACATTGAGAATGTATCATGCGTTAAAAATCCACTATATTGCTATGTACTCCAGGAAATTCCAAAAATACTGGAAAATTCTTAAAGAAATGGGAATAATATCATACCACTTTACCTATTTCCTGAGAAACCTGTATGCAAGTCAAGAAGTGACAGAACCAGACATGGAACAATGGACTGGTTCCAAATCGGGAAAGGAGTATGTCAAGGCTGTATATTGTCACCCTGCTTATGTGATTTAAATGCAGAGTTCAGTTCAGTCACTCAGTCATGTCCGACTCTTTGCGACCCCATGAATTGTAGCACGCCAGGCCTCCCTGTCCATCACCAACTCCTGGAGTTCACTCAGACTCACACTCATCGAGTCAGTGATACCATCCAGCCATCTAATCCTCTGTTGTCCCCTTCTCCTCCTGCCCCAATCCCTCCCAGCATCAGGGTCTTTTCCAATGAGTCAACTCTTCACATGAGGTGGCCAAAGTATTAGCGTTTCAGCTTCAACATCAGTCCTTCCAATGAGCACCCAGGACTGATCTCCTTTAGGATGGACTGATTGGATCTCCTTGCAGTCCAAGGGACTCTCAAAACTCTTCTCCAACACCACAGTTCAAAAGCATCAATTCTTCGGTGCTCAGCCTTCTTCACAGTCCAACTCTCACATCCATACATGACTATTGGAAAAACCATAGCCATGACTAGACGGACCTTAGTCAGTAAAGTAATGTCTCTGCTTTTGAATATGCTATCTAGGTTGATCATAACTTTTCTTCCAAGGAGTAAGCGTCTTTTAATTTCTTGGCTGAAGTCACCATCTGCAGTGATTTTGGAGCCTGAAAAAATAAAGTCTGACACTGTTTCCATTGTTTCCCCATCTATTTCCCATGAAGTGATGGGACTGGATGCCATGATCTTTGTTTTCTGAATGTGGAGCTTTAAGCCAACTTTTTCACTCTCCTCTTTCACTTTCATCAAGAGGCTTTTTAGTTCCTCTTCACTTTCTGCCACAACGGTGGTGTCATCTGCATATCAGAGGTTATTGATATTTCTCCCGGCAATCTTGATTCCAGCTTGTGTTCTTCCAGCCTAGTGTTTCTCATGATACTCTGCATAGAAGTTAAATAAGCAGGGTGACAATATACAGCCTTGATGTACTCCTTTTCCTATTTGGAACCAGTCTGTTGTTTCATGTCCAGTTCTGTTGCTTCCTGACCTGCATACAGATTTCTCAAGAGGCAGGTCAAGGTGGTCTGGTATTCCACATCTCTTTCAGAATTTTCCACAGTTTATTGTGATCCACATAGTCAAAGGCTTTGGCATAGTCAATAAAGCAGAAATAGATGTTTTTCTGGAATTCTCTTGCTTTTTTGATGATCCAGCAGATTTTGGCCATTTGATCTCTGGTTCCTGTGCCTTTTCTAAAACCAGCTTGAACATCAGGAAGTTCACAGTTCACGTATCACTGAAGCCTGGCTTGGAGAATTTTGAGCATGCAAAATGCCAGACTGGCTGACTCACAAGCTAGGATCAAGAGCCTGGGGAAATATCAGTAATCTCATATATGCAGATAATACCACTCTAATGGCAGCAAGTTAAGAGAAACTAAAGAGCCTTTTAATGAGTGTGAAAGAGGAGAGTGAAAAGGCTGACTTAAAACTCAGCATTCAAAAACTAAGATCATGATATCTGGTCCCATCACTTCATGGAAAATAGGTTGAGGAAAAATTGAAAACAATGACAGATTTTATTTTCTTGGGCTCCAAAATCACTGCAGATGGTGACTTCAGCCATGTAATTAAAAGATACTTGCTCCTTGGAACAAAAGCTATGACACACCTATACAGCATATTAAAAACAGAGACATTACTTTGCTGACAAAGGTCCATCTAGTCAAAGCTGTGGTTTTTCCAGTAGTCATGTATGGATGTGAGAGTTGGACCATAAAGAAGGCTGAGTGCTGAAGAATTGACACTCATGAATTGTGCTGTTGGAGAAGACTCTTGAGAGTTTCTTGGACTCCAAGAGGATCCTACCAGTCAATCCTAAAGGAAATCAGTCCTGAATATTCATTGGAAGGACTGATGTTGAAGCTGAAGTTCCAACACTCTGACCACCTGATGCAAAGAGCCTGGAAAAGACCCTGATGCTGGGAAGGATTGAGGGCAAGAGGAGAATGGGATGACAGAGAATGAGATGGTTGGATGGCATCACTGACTGAGTGGACCTGAATCTGAGCATACCCAGGAGATAGTGAGAGCCAGGGAAGCCTGGTTCGCTGCTGTCCATGGGTTCACAAACAGTCAGGCATGACTTAGTGACTGAACTTCCACCACAACCACCACACATTGGCCAGAGAAGCATCTGTTTCCTTGGGAAGATCTGCTGTAACTTCCTTCTTAAAGCTGGAGATGACAGTGGAAGATGCTGTGATTGAAATGGATGCCTGATTTCAGTGGGATGATGAAATCTCAGAAATGCAGAGCTCTTCAGCATCAGGCATAAAGTACATATAAATGCTATAATAGGTAACAGGACCAAGGTATGGACTGAAATGGTTTGATCCATAAGAATCACACTGTCCCTAGGACTCAAAAACATCTACAAGGACAACATATTGACTCTTTCTTGACATGTGTGTCAAAAAATGGAACTCTACATTTGGATGACAGAAACCTGATTTAAGTGAAAAAAAAAAAAAGAAAAATGAGAGAGTAGAGAGAGATGGATTCCCTAAAAGAAAGACACTGCAATATTGTCACAATATTGTGTTATAAATGTTCTTCCTTGATCCCTCTGCCTCCCTTTCCAATCATTCCCAAAGGAATCGGTGGCAATTTATATAGTCTTTATATGCTGAGAAAAGGGATACGCAGAATATTAGGAGAGTATTAATCACTGAGACCTAGTTATCTTATCTAAGGGCACTCTATGAGGAATGAATGACAAGTTCTGTTTCTAACTACCCCCACACCCCCCACTCCTGCCAACACACCCCCTCTCCCTCACCACGGGAAGACAAAATTCCTTTTACAGTATGGAATATTTTAGATTAAGTCTGGTTTTTCTTATATAGAACTTTGGAATTGCTATGTTTTCAGGAATGTTTCCATGGAAAGATAGAAAAATTGTATCTTAACTACACATATATACATGTGTTACATATTGTAAAAAAACCCAAAAAGCAGTGTTCAAGTTTTAATTCTCATTTTTGGTAACTTGGAGTGCACTTCCGGTTCTTCCTTTACTTTTAAAATGCTGGGCAATTCTCTTAGCTTCTTTGAAACTCTTTGAATCAGCAATAAAATGGGATGAATAATACATGAGGTTGAGAGGCTTAAATAAAAAGATGCACTTGAACTTTTCTGCTTTGTAAATTGTAGAATGCTGTGGAAGTTTGTTTTTCATCTCCTCTTGGATTCCCACATCAAAAATTTTTCAAGGGGAAGATTGTGGCTAATTCATTTTAAAATACCCCAAATATCAAACATCATGTACTGTGCATAACAGTTACGTATTGTTAAGACAAAGTTACACTGAGAACTAAATATTAGTGCACGAGGATTAGAGGATATGGTGAACTGGGCGGCACCCTCCATTCCCTGACTCCCTCTCTACGTATTGTGTTTTACAGCAGCTAAGTAATGAAGGAGGCCTTAGCAAGGCCGAAGTAGTAACTGCGCTGAAACCCAGAGGGAGCCTTTTAGTCCAGAGCTGTTTTACAAGTCCTCATTCATTCTACCTCTTCCTTGAACTCTCAGCTGACAAAATCATGCCTTTCAATGTCAGCCAGGCATACCAACATCTCTGCCGCCTTCCTAAGTTATAAAATATGAATCTATAAAAAGAACCTATTTCAGAATCTTTCTCACTACTGACTTATCAGAAAGCTGTTATTAAAAATATCAGGGCAACACCTAGGGAACATTCACTCTGTATTTAAGTAGAAGGTGAACCTGAAATTGCTGGATTTGGTGAGAGCAAGAGTGTGAGGATGTGTATGTGTGTGCCTGTTTGGGTAGTGGAACAGTTGGAGATGAAAATCAGTCTTGATGCATAACTCCGGATGTCACCAAATGCTATGGAAAAGTCATCTGTCATCGTGCTGTTAGTGAGTGTGCCCTCTGTGTAAACATAGCAGTCCTCTGCTCTCTGAGGTTGCTGTGGGCCATTTGGACTTTTCTGATTTAACTGTTTCTATAGTGACCTCTTTATCTTCCACTTAGTTACTGCTGTGTTTCTTGTGATCAACTATGTAGGAAATGCTTATTTCATTTCAGAAGAGGTTGAAGTTCAAGTGTATCAAGGACATTTATTTGCAAAAGTAGTGACTTGAACATTTTTCAAAAATTAAGAAGTATTGGATTTCTCTTAAGAGTTCACCTATTTTGGGGGTAAGTGAAGTGAAGTTAAATGAAGTGACAGTCAGTCATGTCTGACTCTGAGACCCCAGGGACCACACAGTCCATGGAATTCTCCAGGTCAGAATACAGAATACTGGAGTGGGTAGCCTTTCCCTTCTCCAGGGAATCTTCCCAGCCCAGGGATCAATCCCAGGTCTCCTGCATTGCAGGTGGATTTTTTACCAGCTGAGCCACAACAGAAGCCCATTTTCAATAAGAACCAAGCTATACCTACTAAAAGTTAGCCAGAACTGTCAAATAATTTCTGAAATAAATTTACCGTCAATCCTGAGATAATTCTGAATCCTAAGGTTTACTTAAAGAAAACAATTATAAAGTGGACTTGCTTTTGTGTTTTGAAGAAAGAAGGAACATGAAGACTTTTCCTTTGACCTGCTTAGGGGCCCAAAGTCTGTAAGAATCCATCAAAGAATTTTGCATATCAAGTAACTCTTTGGTCATAAATTGTAGCTGCCACTATTGTCTATAATTAATCTTTTTTTCTTCTCCTTTAAAAATATTGTGCTTATTTCCTTTTTCGTAGTAGCACTCATGGTTTCAGAGGCACAGCCACAAATAGAACAAAATATTTGAATTCTGGAGGTATTAAAATTTTTGCTTTACATATTACTTTAATCTTGTACTGTGTGCATACGTGCTAAGTCATTTCAGTCATGTCCAACTCTTTGCGACCCCATGGACTGTAGCCCACCAGGCTCCTCTGTCCATGGAATTCTCCAGGTAAGAATACTGGGAAGGGCTGCCATGCCCTCCTCCAGGGGATCTTCCCAACCCAGGGATTGAACCCAGGTCTCTTATGCCTTCTGAATTGGTGGGTGGGTTCTTTACCACTAGCACCCCTGGGAAGCCCGATGGTGTACTACTGCTACATAGAATTGTTGAAATAAGTATGGAAAATTCCCAGGAATATTTACATGTAAAACATTTTTTAAAGTTACTGAATTCCCCTAAAGACACTGTAATGTTTTTGAGTCTTTATATAAAGAACTCAATTGAAAAGATTTTGTATCTATTTCAGTCAGTGATATCCAGCCACACAAATACATGTCTACTGTTAATTAAAACAAGTGTTTCATATATTTGAATGGATGTAATATGACTGAGCGACTGAACTGAACTATAATACACCAGCAAATTAAAAATGAATATTGTCTCTGAGCATTCTCATTGTTATGTTTCTTCCACTGCCTTCTACTTTTTATATAAGTGAAATGTTTGTTCATAGTAATAAGTGTGATGTAATGTCGAGAAGGCAACAATTCACATTCTATGAAATTATTGTCATAAAAACTTCTAAAAACCAAAGGAGATATTTTAATCATTCTATTTATAATGAGCCATTTCTATTGTTGATCACATCTTTCCTTAGAAAGAATATTCAAAATAGCTTAAATATTTTTTTTTAAAAATTTACTTGCATCTACAGGTAGGATTAGCTTTGGAAAAGGAATCTTAGATTTGCCAGCAATAGGTGTTAGAATAAAGAAAACTCAGGAATTACAGTAAATGTATTTTCTTTTTTATTCTTTTTCAAATTCTTTCTCCATTTAGGTCATTATAGAATACTGAGCAGAGTTCCCTGTGCTACAAAATGGGTCTTTGTCCATCATCTGTTTTAAATATAGCACTGTGAACTTGTCAATCCCAGACTCCCCAGCTACCCCTCCCCTTTCCCTTCCCCCTTGATATTAAGTTCATTCTCTGTTTCTATGTTGTAGATAAGTTCATTTGTATCATTTTTCATTTTTAGATTCTACATATAAGTGATATCATATGCTATTTGTCTTTGTCTAATTTGCTTTACTTAGTATGATGACATCTGAGTCCCTCCATGTTGCTGCAAATGGCGTTACTTTATTCTTCTTTATGGTAGAGTGATATTTCATCGTATATACGTACCACATCTTGTTTATCCATTCCTCTGTCAGTGGACATTTAGGTTGATTCCATGTCCCGGCTATTGTAAACAATGCTGCAATGAATATTAGGGTGCATGTATATTTTCAAATCAAGTTTTTCTCCAGACATATGACTAAGAATGGAATTGCTGGATCATATGGTAGCTCTATTTTTAGATTTTTAAGGAACCTCCTTACCGTTCTGAGTGACTGTACCAGTTTACATTCCCACCACCAGTGTAGGTGGGAAGGTAAATTGGTTTCTTTACACCCTCTCCAGCATTTATTGTTTGTAGATTTTTTTGTTGATAGCCATTCTTATTGGTGTGGTTGATATCTCATTGTAGTTTTGATTTGCATTTCTCTAATAATTACTGATGTTGAATATCTTTTCATGTGCCTCTTGACCATCTGTATACCTTCTTTGGAGAAATGTGTATATAGGTCTTCTGCCCATTTTTGATTGGGTTCCTTGTTTTTTTGGTATTGAGTCGCATGAGCTGTTTGTAAATTTTGGAGTCTAATCCTTTGTTGGTTGCATCAGTTGCAAATATTTTCTCCCATTCTGTTGGTTGTCTTTTTGTTTACAGCTTCCTTTGCTATGCAAAAGCTTTTGAGTTTAATTAGGTTCCATATGTTTATTTTTGTTACTATTTCCATTACTCTGGGAGATCGAAAAAGATACTGCTGCCATTTTTGTCAAGGAGTGTTCTGCCTGTGTTTTCCTCTAAGAGATTTATAATATATGGTCTTTTATTTAGGTCTTTAATCCATTTTGTGTTTACTTTTGTGTATGACATTAAACAATATTCTAAGATCTTTTTTTTCATGTAGGTGTCCAGTTTCCCAGCACCATTAATTGAAGACTGTCTTTCCTCCATTGTATAGTCTTGCCTCCTTTGTTGTAGATTAATTTATCACAGGAACATGGGTTTATTTCTGGGTTTTCTATTCTGCTTCATTGATCTGTATTTCTGCTTTGATATCTGTAGCAGTGTTGTATAGGTTGAAGTCAGGGAGACTGATTCATCCAGCTCTGTTTTTCTTTCTCAAGACTGTCATTGAGAGAATCTCCAGGACTTGTTTTCCACAGTCAAAACAAGTCTTATAAAATAAAGTCAAAAGGAAAAAAGATAGGGCATTTTAAGCTGTTCTAAGCAAAACCAAACCCAACAAAGCAAAAAACCCAAGGATTTCCCTTCGGACTTATTCATGGGAAGCATTTCACGTACCCAGGTTTCTGAGTGGCTCATTGGCTTGGCGCGTGGAGTCCTGGGCGTTGGCTCTAAACGCGTGCACCCGATGCTGCCTCTGCTATCACTGTGAGGGCACAGCAGAGCCAGCCCTGTGCCGTGTGGGGAATCTTCTAACTGACAGAGAAAACTTAGGTTGTTGTGGCGGTTTTATAGCTGACAGGAGGCTTCTGATGGATTGAATCAAATTATTAACTCAGAACTCTCAAGATTTGTCATCTTCTCTCTTGCATCTATTTACTCCTCTGAAAAGTCAAATGAACAAATTAAAAGTATTAGCAATAATAAAATGAGTTCTGCTCAGTTTTAAGTGTTCAGAGCTCACATGTCAGGAATGATCTAGTTTAGAAGCTAAGCTTGTTGTCCTAGACCCCTTCATGGTTTGTGTGAGTGGGTCTTTGTTGGACAGTCTGCTGAGATGAGCTCATTTGAGGCAACTGCTGCATTCTCTTCACCCGGTTCTCCGGTTTGCTGCTCTCTTGTGAGTGCTAGACTGGTGTTTCGTTCAAGGGACTTCTGGTGCTGTACCTTAAGATAATCTAGTTCAGAAAGACAAAACAATAAGGTAGTTTTGAGCATAAGTTCAAGCACAAAACCAACAAATGATTACTGATAGTGTGTGCATAACAGCAATTTACAAGAGCTTTGTAAATTACTTCATTACTATCTATGAAACAGAGAACAAGTAAACTTAACTAAGCGTCACTAGGTTCATCTTTAAAATGGGATAATTATTTAAGATGGAGATAAAAATACAATAGATATTAAATATTAAAAAGAAGCATATTAAATTAAAATGTACAGTTATCTGTTAATGAATGTATCATAATTTAGTATCCAGTTATGTAGGAAAGTGTTCTGGTAAGTTATATGATTGTTCCCAGATGTTTGACGCTCCTCCCAAGGGAAGAATTACATTTCCCTGACCCACGGCCATCACACTTGGCCATGTGACTTGGCTTGGCCAGTGAAAATGAACAGAAGTGATACATTTCACTTCTGAGTATAAACTTTAAGAGCTAATGTGTGGTTCACCATTTCTTTTCCCCTGTGCCATGATAATCAGAAAAATGTAGATGGAGCCTGCATCATCATCTGTGTTTCTGGTATTACACCAAAGTGTGAAAATGTAATCTATCTGTAATAAATTCCACCAGGAGGAAATAAACCATTTTTGTAAGCAACTAAGATTCTGAGGTCCTTTGTTACTGCAGTATAACCTCCTCCCAGCTCCCCCAACCCCCACCCACAGGAATATTTTACTTTGGGCCCCATGACTAAGCCATTCCCAAAACAAACACAGAGAAGGTTTCTTCTTTTGGTGTGTGTCTTTTCCAGTGGAAGGAACATTTCCTTCCAGCAAATGAATTTTAGGTTTGGCACTAGGCTGAAAGCATTTTGGGGTCTCCTGGTGCTTTGTTTTCTGGTAAATTGCAACTGTGGGTACTGATGCTTCACAACTCTGCATAGCAGGCAATTACTACTAGTATTTCTCAAATGGTCCCTTTCCCAAAACAACTTATGAATATAAAAATCAAAAGCCAGAGTTTCATTGTTCTTTGCTTGGAATGAATCCTGGACAACTGCATTGAATTTATTCATAATACATTAAAAAGAAAAGGCTTAAGAAAATCTCAGTGGGAGTAAGAAGAGAAGGTAGGAAATTGGCAAGATAATGAAAATGAAATTTTACATAATCTTAAGGCAAAGAAGAGGCAAGGTCAGGGCTTTTAATTAGACATTTTATACCTTTGAAAATTAGACTTATTTACTTACAGTATTATATGTGTTTGACCATTAAATGTCTGTTTGAGTTCCAAATGTTAATTTCAAGGATGTCAGCTACTAACTTTTAATGGTGAGTCTCTTAAAGTTTTTAGTTCAGGGGCTGAATATGCAATAGAGCCTCAAGTTAGGTTCTCTTGGTTCAGAGTATAAAGAGTTGTAAGCCTGATCTTCATAATATACATGAAAACTGATCATATTTTAAATGTATCAAGGAAAATTCAGTCCAGTTCAGTTCAGTTCAGCCGCTCAGTTGTGTCTGACTCCTTGCAACCCCAAGAACTGCAGCATGCCAGGCCTCCCCGTCCTAGCAAGGAAGATTGCTGTTTCATATTTTATTTCAGATAGGTCACAATGATAATTCTGAGTATTGAAAAACTATTATTTCCTGTATTAATTGGCTGAACTGCTGTTACAAAATACTGTAGGCTGAAAGGCTTAAATAACACAAGTTTATTTTCTCACAGTTTTGGAGGCTGGAAACCTGAGATCACATTGCCAGCATGGTTGGGTTCTGGTGAGGGTCCTCTTCGTTGCTTGTAGGCGGCTTCATTTTTGCTGTGTCCTCACCTGATGGAGACAGACCTATGGTGCCACTTCCTCTTCCTGTAAGGGCACCAGCTCTGTTGGATTACTGATCCACTCTTATGACCTTATTTAACCTAACCACCTCCTTGAAACCTTATCTCCATTTCAGTCACATAGGGGGTTAGGAATTCAAAATGTGAATGTTGAAAAGGGGACAACTCAATCCATAGCAATTCCTGATTTACTCGTATTGATCAAACTGCTCATTCTTATTAAATTCAGGAATAAACCAAGGGTACCAGCACAAAAAAGCTGTGACATTAGAGATCTTTAAATTCTTTAGGGACTTTTCATCAGATAATTAAAGACCAATTTCATATTTAATTTATTTATTAAAAAAGAATCAAGTAACCATTATATGTGGGGTGTTGTTCCAGATAGAGCTGTATCCAGAACAATACATACGAAAACTCCTGTCTTGGTGAAATGTATATTTTGGAGAACATTACAAGTGAGTCAGTATAACCTCTAAGTAGATCTTGGCATTCTTCTTTATGATAGTCACCCTTGAACTGAGGTGCAACAATATAAAATAACTGCCTTAAATATAATAGATTTAAGAGTGTACAACATCAATCATATACACAGAAATCCCAATTATTTTAAATAAGAGAATACAATCTTCCTCAGATGATGTTGAGAGGACCTACCACTTCAAGGCATCTCAATGCCATGGCTTATAAAGTTAGTCTCTTATAAATAAACATTAAATCAAATTCAGCATTTTCCCTTTCCCCCTTCACCTGCCCTTTCTCAAGGCCTGATCTCAGTCTGGACTGGACTTAACATATTTTCTGGCTGGAAAAGAATTTTTGTCCCCATCTGTCTACTGGGAATTTAGTGTGCTCTGCTCTCAGGGCGTCAGCTGTTTTCACAGTGTTGAAGAGTTCATGCCAGGTTAACTCAGCTCTTTTCCCCAGGCTAAATACAGCTCACAGGGATTGCCCTTGGGGAGCGTCTCCTAGCACCAGCTGGTGGTGATGC
Organism: Nanger dama; assembly: GCA_917880005.1. Classification (NCBI taxonomy): domain Eukaryota; kingdom Metazoa; phylum Chordata; class Mammalia; order Artiodactyla; family Bovidae; genus Nanger; species Nanger dama. The sequence continues at coordinate 102,549,551 of CAKJTW010000001.1, forward strand.
CCTCTGGGCCCCAGCCCGTTTCTTGTGACCTTCTTAGACTCGGCTGCTTTTCCACCTGCCCCTGCTCTGTGCTGGTCCTCTGAGAAGGAATCTTCTTGTGTCTTGGGATTTCAGCTCAGAGAGAGGGATGTGTGTGAGTGTGTGTGTGTGTGTGTGTGTCTGCACACACACACAGAAGTCTACGCATTTGCTGTCTAGCTCTGAAGCATTCTCCTTTCTTTTGTGTGGGAAGTACTGGGGATCATAAATGCTTCTTTCTTACTCTGTGGCTTAAGGTGAAAATCCTGTATTGTTTGGTTACCAGTTTCTGCTTATTGCTATTTAAAACATCTTTATCATTGTTATGATTTAGAACATTCTTTTGCTTTTCTACAAAGCTTGGATTCTTAAAATTGTCATCTCTGAAGAGAGCATCAAGTGTTAGCTTTAGAAGTTGAAGTCTGAGCTTCGTCACCTTTGCTTTTGGTTCGTTTCTGCCCTCTTGAATCTGAGGATGCCTCATAGCGTGGGTGGAGAACATCAGGGCAGCAAGAATGACCAGGAATAACAGTCACCAGATATCATTTCAAAACACTGTCCTCAGTCATGAGAGCTTCAAAAAGCATGAGAAAATAAAGTCAGTGCTCACCAACACTATGATCCAGGAAAAGACTTCTTTTGTTTTACAAACAACTGATTACATTTTTAAAAGTTGGAGCCTAAGTTATTAATGTCCTGGGATGAAGTTAGCATATTTTTGTGCATAAACTATTACAAATACTAAACATGCTTTTGGTCAGTTTCCAAAAGTATGAATATTCTGCTTCCAAAATGACTGAAACCAGTTTTGGCCTGGATGGCATCTGAAGGCTTTTGCATCAACAATGCAAAAGGTGTAAGTTTAGTTACCCCAAAGCTAAAAGTCTTGGTAATACTATCTTTAGCCTTATATGCAGATAAAGAAACCATCAAATTCCAGAGGAAACAATAAAAAGATCACATAATTGTTTAAAATTCATGAAAAAAATCTCACTATAAATGGTGTCATACATATCCGTTTTGGCAGTTTAGGATTTGATAATAGTGAATCCCTGAGACTTTCTTCACTCCCCTACTCTTCTTCAATATTCCCATCACATGGTTCCTTCAGGCCCTTTTTCAGTATTTATAATAACTGATGTGATATCTCTTAACTCTCTAGTTCAGTATCTCCCCCAGTGGACCTGAGTGCCAGGAAGGCACAGACCATGCTTGTGATACTCTTTACCTACTCTGCATGCAGAACCACATGCAGCACGCCTGTTTGCTGGGTGCCCAGTAGATGTCAGTGACACCAGAATGGCCCCATTTACCTTGATCTCCATAAGGAAAGTAAGTTTGAAGCAGTTTGTGATGATTCAGATACCTGAATTTAGATATAAAACAAAAGAGACTATGATCAAGACTGAGGCTTCTCTGAGGCTCAGATTCTTCTCAGAATCAGAGAAACAGATTCTTCCTCTTCCGAAGTGCTTCTGGAAATCTTCCAGTTGTACCTACAGAAGATTTTCTCGGAGGAGCCTATTTAGAATGCAGATATGGTAACTCCTGATGTTTTTTAACCAGTCAGATTGTAGTACACTGACATTCATACAGGGCAACATGAAGTGTTTTTATCTATAGTCCTCAGAATATGGGCAGTCTTAGAAATAAGCATATGTCCTTAGATGATTAGCTCATTTCTTTCATATCTCTCCTAATAAAATTTATTTCTCATCTTTGTTAATTCTCTGACAATCAATCTGTAGGTTAAATCCAAAATAGACTTGCTTTTTATTCATTTTTCTCATAGCTAGTGCTTTGAGAACTAATGCTTTCAAGTCAGATGGTATGTTAAAATTTTTATTATCAACTTTAATTTTATTTGAACTTATATATGTAGGAATACTTTTAGAAGGTTTTTTATCAACAAAGGAAAGGACTGTCAAAACATTTGAGGTTAAAAATTTGTCAACTTGATGCAATCTCATTTAGTCATCTGCTATTATTATCTTAAGAGTGAAGATGATGGCGGTGAGAAGTCCATCTGATATGTGCGTTTCCTTAGCCTTATCTGGTTTCCATGGTGTCTTCTCCTAAATTAGCTCTTCTCCGTTGGTCTCACTCATGCCACTCTTATTTACTCTCCCAAATTTCTGAGGCAACATATCATACAGTAAAAGGGCTGAATATCAGAAATGAAAAACTGATGGCCTGATGTAGAAACCATTCTTACCACAAATGACGGTTTCAGGATCCTCCCTAACTTTGTGGAACAATGGAACTCAAAGTTTTAGTGGACTATCTGTCAGGCATTAGTTTGATGCCAAATGATAGATTTTATTTTGGCTTTTAAACATTTATTTAACCCCAAACTCAGCCATTGTGTAAATTAGTAGGTACAGAAGTAGTATGTGATTTGGGTATAAGTACTTTTTCCCCTTCTATTTTTGGGGCATAAAAGAAGAAAGGAGGACAGAAAAAATAATGTTTTTTTGTTTGCAAATGAAGGACTGGGATTGGGATGGAGGTTGGAAAAAACAGGCAGTTTCCTTTTAGATTTATTTCAGCTGAAGCAACACACTATTGAACTTCAGAATAAAGAGCCAGTGGATGACAATAATTTGCTTTTTATTAAACACTGATCATACAAATATATTTCTAAGCTGGTTCTTTTTCTTTTGAAGTTTACTAACTAAGAAATTAGGAAAACAACACAGCTGAACCTTGAACAATGCAGGTTTGAACGGCACAGGTCCATTTATATGCAGATGTTTTTCAGTATTACCTAAGACAGTTCTGCACCATTGGTGGCTGGGTGAATCTGAGGATGTGGAACTGTGGATACTGTAAGTTACATCTGATTGTAGGTTACATGCTAACTACAAGTTACGTGTAGATTTTCAACTATTGGTAGGGTCAATGCCCCTAACTATTGTATTGTTTAAGACATCCGACATAACATTGAGAAAGAATTAGAGTATTTCTATGTCCTTGCAGTTGTTGTGTGTTGTTATTATCCCTGCATGGCCTTTCAGAAGCCATATAATGTTCTCGATGAGTTTCAGTGTATTCTGGGACAACTAGGAATTACTGGAAGTCTTCACTCCAGGAGGATATTTATTTGGAGATTTCAGAGAGAAGTACTTTGGAGCACTTAACACATTTTCAGAGAAAGGAAGATATTCTTTCATTTATCCACTCCCGTATTCAACAAATATAAACTGTGTGCCTACTTTGTGCATAACAAAATGATAGATGAGACAGATCCTGATTACTATTTTTGCCCATCTCCAGGAGGAACCAAATTGCCATAGAACCTTTGCCCTCATAGACCAAACAGTTTAGCTGGGGAGAGAGACATTAATTAGATACTACCTGAATGCTCAAACTACCGCACAATTGCACTCATCTCACATGCTAGTAAAGTAATGCTCAAAATTTTCCAAGCCAGGCTTCAGCAATACATGAACTGTGAACTTCCAGATGTTTAAGCTGGTTTTAGAAAAGGCACAGGAACCAGAGATCAAATGGCCAACATCCACTGGATCATCGAACAAGCAAGAGAGTTTCAGAAAAACATCTATTTCTGCTTTATTGACTATGCCAAAGTCTTTGACTGTGTGGATCACAATAAACTGTGGAAAATTCTGAAAGAGATGGGAATACCAGACCACCTGACCTGCCTCTTGAGAAACCTGTATGCAGGTCAGGAAGCAACAGTTAGAACTGGACATGGAACAATAGACGGGTTCCAAATAGGAGACAGAGTATGTCAAGGCTGTATATTGTCACCCTGCTTATTTAACTTCTATGCAGAGTACATCATGCGAAACGTTGGTCTGGAAGAAGCACAAGCTGGAATCAAGATTGCCAGGAGAAATCTCAATAACCTCAGAAATGCAGATGACACCACCCTTATGGCAGAAAGTGAAGAAGAACTAAAGAGCCTCTTGATGAAAATGAAGAGGAGAGTTAAAAGTTAGATTAAAACTCAACATTCAGAAAACAAAGATCATGGCATCTGATCCCATCACTTCATGGCAAATAGATGGGGAAACAGTAGCTTACTTTATTTTTCTGGGGTCCGAAAATCACTGCAGATGGTGATTGCAGCCATCAAATTAGAAGATGCTTACTCCTTGGAAGGAAAGTTATGACCAACCTAGACAGCATATTAAAAAACAGAGACATTATTTTGTCAACAAAGGTCCACCTAGTCAAGGCTATGGTTTTTCCAGTGGTCATGTATGGATGTGAGTGTTGGACTATAAGAAAGCTGAGCGCCGAAGAACTGATGCTTTTGAACTGTGGTGTTGGAGAAGACTCTTGAGAGTCCCTTGGACTACAAGGAGATCCAACCAGTCCATCCTAAAGGAGATCAGTCCTGGGTGTTCATTGGAAGGACTGATGTTGAAGCTGAAACTTTAATACTTTGGCCACCTCATGCGAAGAGTTGACTCATTGGAAAAGACCCTGATGCTGGGAGGGATTGGGGGCAGGAGGAGAAGGGGACGACAGAGGATGAGATGGCTGGATGGCATCACTGACTCAATAGACATTGGTTTGGGTGTATTCTTGGAGCTGGTGATGGACAAGGTGGCCTGGTGTGCTGCAGTTCATGGGGTCACAAAGAGTCAGATATGATTGAGCAACTGAACTGAACTGAACTAGAAATATGGTGAAAATATATCTTGGGAAAGAGAGGAGAGGTCTGATGTTAATTGTAGCGGTGGAAGGTTCTACAAGAGCATGATGTCTGTACCAGAGAGTTAAGAAAGCCTATAGATTAATACACAAAGAAAGGAAAAGAATCAAAGATGACACGGAAGTAGATCAGTGATGAGAGCATCTGCCTATTTCTATGTGGTGCTGCTCCAAAAGTGAGTGGGCAGGCGCGTGAGGTGTGAACACTCTGGTGACCTGTACTCCCTGAGAACATAGTCACTGACTGTTAGGTAGAAGCTCCTGTAAGTCAGAAGCTAAATAAAATCAAGGCAAAGAATTTGGAACTCTGAGTTGGTGAAGGCAAGACTGTGAGAGTGATTCATAAGGAACAGATGCAAGAGGGAAGGGACAAAGGAGAGATCAGAAATGTGCAGATGAAGTGATTTCAGAAGCCAATAATAAAATTCAGTTTATGGGGTATCTAATATGTGCCAGATCCTGTGCTAGAGGTAGAAACTTATCATAGATTGTGCTGATTCTCTAAAACACACTTTTTTTTTTTTTTTACGATGTAGAAAATTTTGGTGTGTTTTTATAAAGCTTTTGGTGGTCAATGAGAAGAAAACTAATTTTATATTAGATATACTTTATACAAGCCAGCTTTGGTGTTTAAAAGACAGTTAAAATTAAATGAATTTTTTTCTATTATATAAGTTATAGTGAGTTTATGCTTCATAAACTTCTCCATATTAAAAATGGTGGCTAGTTTTATCTAGCCAGGGCAGGGATGCCTAGGTTTATGGTGTCTTAATGTCCTGTGGTGGCCACAAAGGGGAGAGGGAGAGAGCAGATGGAGTGTTTGGTTCTCCTTCTGACCTCAGTCTGATTAGCTCTGATTTTCCTAAGTGGACTAACTTAAGTTTTACAAAGTTACTAACTATGTTTTACAAAGTTTTTTTCTAATAAAAGTAATGTTTATAAACCCTGAAATTGGTGTGAACCCTGAAATTCTACCAGTCTTCCAACCAGTGATCGTTCCCTCAAATATTACAAGCTTATTTGAAATTTTGAAAGCCACTACTTTAAAGATCGTAGTTTAAAAAATAATGTCATATAACTCAAATTCATTTAACACCAATCAACAAGCTGTTCTTCATAACAGAATATTATAGCACAAACTTTCATTTTTAGCTTCCCATTTACCTTTAAACCAGTTATGTAACTTCAATTTATGCAGGTTCATTTTCTCCCCAAACTTGCTTGCTTTGTCCTTTATCTTGCCCTCCAAATTATGCACATAAACTACCTCCAATAATTTTAAAATGGAAATTGTACCACCTCCTAAGAATAGTATCTCTTAGCACAGCATGCTATGGTTTAGCGGTTTTCACTGACAGCATCGCTCCTAGTATTTTAATCAAACATTTACTTAGATCTTTCTGACACAGTAATCATACTACTTCATATGAGAAATAGCATTTTGATGCAGACTTTCTCCTCTGAGATTAAAAAAAGACAATACTGAAAAATACAAACTATTTATGAGCTTAGAACACTGATTTTATCAAAAAGACTCAAAAAAGATTTGACATATTCACCGCCTAACGAAGAAGGTATTCACCACAAAAGTCTTTATAGATCAGAATGAGTAAAACGATTTTAAAAGTTCAGAACAGTCAGTGCCCCTGTTAAGGTTAACTAATTACCCACATCCTGACCCTAGCTGTCTTCGCAAATTTGAATTTTCTGGAATGCTGCTGATCCAGGTTTGACAAGCTTTATGAAATTAACTTGTTTCCTAATTCTTCCATACTTAAGCTCTCACCCCCTTATTCGTTCACGGATTCACTCATACATTCGTTTATAAATACAAAATTGATGGAGTGACCTCTCTGTCCTAGGCACAGTTTTGGCCGCAGGAACATATCCGTGGAGAAAATTAATAAAATCCCCACCCTTTTGGAGGTTGGATAATCCTTTCAAGGGGAGCCAGGCTCTGCAGTCAGACTTCCTGGAGGTACCCGGGCTCTGCCTATGTAACCTTGGGCAAGCTATTTAACATCCAGCGCTTGTTTCTGTGTAAAGAAGAGAACATTAGTTTCAACTTCATAGGGGTGTATATGGGGGTCAAATGATTTAGTACAGTATTTGTAAAGCACTGAAAAGAGTACTTGACTTCTATTGGGAGCTCAGTAAGTTAGGTCTTATTATAAATAAATGAGTAAATGTAAAATATTATTTTGTATGGACACAATGCTGTGAAGAAAATCGAAGTAATAAGGAGTTAGTGAATAAAATTGGGGTAGGTGGTGTGGCTAGTCAGGTCGGGGAAAGGTTCTCTGAGAAAGTGACATTTGACCTGAGCTCCACAAAGAAGTTGATCATTACCTCAAACTGAAGACTGAAAGCCAGAAGAGCCTTGAACGGTGTGTGTGATGAGCAGGCTTGCACCCTGTTTATCCATCTCTCGAGGCCTGTTTCTGAATTTCTGTGATTGTTGGATGAGAAAGAATGATGGAATGGAATCAAACAGGGATAGGCTGAGAAACCAAAATTTAAAACTCAAGCCAACTCTCTTCTTTTTTCACAATAAAAACAATAGTCAGTTAAGGTTTTAAAATGATTGTTATGTGCACATACCAAAGAAAGAAACTTGGGCCATTTACCTGGGGTCTCTGACCTACATGGTATCTATGTATATCACCTTAACTGATTGGTTTCTGAGTTCTGTCTCCATGAAGTCATGTTCCTTACAAAGTCCAAGAGATGCTCAGAATTCTTCTTTCTGAGGATATATACTCTGGTCTGGGAGCTTCCCTGATGGCTCAGCGGGTAAGGAATCTGCCTGCAATGCAGGACATACAGGACACATGGGTTCAGTCCCTGGGTTGGGAAGACGCCTTGGCAACCCACTCCAGTATTTTTGCCTGAAAATCCCATGGACAGAGGAGCCTGGCAGGCAACTGTCCAAAGGGTCACAAAGTTTCAGACACGACTAAGCACAGGAATCACTGGTTTTAAGATTTTGTGGAAATTAATAGCTGATTGTTTTAATTTAATTAATTTATTTTTAAATTGAAGTATAATTTGCAATGTTGTGTGAGCTTCAGGTGTACAGCAAAGTGATTCAATCAGATCCTTTTTCATCATACAAGGTAATGAATATGGTTCTAGCTGATCCTGTTTAGACTGGAGCTAAATGATACTGAATAAAAATATAAAATCATTATTTTTTAGATCTACTAATCACTCATTTTCCTAGAGTTTCTGTCTTTAATCATGAAGAAAAATGCCCAGATCCCATGTTGTGCAGATGGAAACAAACAAAAAAGAAGATATCCATGTACAGAGCCAGGGCTCCTTTAAAATGTAAGAGGCAACAAAAAATACTGAGAAGAAAGAGAGAATATTATAATTTACAAGTTAGATAAGTTGATTTTACTTTTCTTGGAGCTTGACCTAAATTATATTTACCTAAAACCAGATATGTTTTTTTGGTTTTTTTTTACTCCCATTGTTAATTTTTAGCTCTTGGCTTAAAAATAAAAGCACTTATTTGTATATATCAAGGAGCATAATTTTTGATACAATTACAATTTTGGCATTTTTAAAGTGTACACATTTAGCAGACTTCTCATTAGAGTTGGATTTAACACTCTCCCATAACTTGGCCCAAAATTCCCTTAACCTTCCACATCCTAACCTTATCAACCCAGCACTTTAGGCACACTGAACAACTCATGACCCCTAAGTGTCTGCAGACATTTATTTATCCTAGTCCTTCACTCCAAACACTTTTCTTTATCAAGACTTAATAACCTTCCTTTGAAGGAAGATATCATTCATTTTCATTACAGGAAGCAATAATACAGTGGTCTAGATAGTGTGAAAGTAGAAGAATGGACCCATAAAAATACTTGTAAGCAGAGTGAGTGAAATAAAAGTGCAGACTAGTAAGCAGTGTGGTGTAGTTTCTGAAGCTCTCTGAAAGTCAGGAAGGACCAGGTGTGGCAATAAAACTGTGTTTGGGGAGTGGGCTAAGTGTTGCATAAAAGCTGTCAATGGTTAGCAGAGTTACGATTATGAAAATATTTTTAGCCTTTGTTTTTATAAACATGTAATTTCATTAACAAACAATGGCTAGTGAAAAATAAATTTGCAGAGCAAAGTTTCCATCAGTCCTGGAAACACCCCTTAGCTCATAGTTTCCATGACTGTATAGGTCTCTGTACAGGCCAGCCTCAGTAATGACAGCCTGGCGCACGTGTCCTCACCCAGATTCTTCCTCCCTCCATACTAGTGACTATATGTACATTAGCACAGTTTGGAGCAGCTTAAGAAGATTCCTTTTGTTTGTATCAGTGTTTGATGTGAGAGAATGTGTTTTGCCACGTTAGGGGGCATGCTCAGTCTTCTTTTCTATGTTAGGCGAATAAATTCAGGTCATGGAAGCTTTTTGAGTGTTCTTGTTTTTTTTTTTTTTTTTAAATTGATACTGGTTTAATGTTTCCACCAACTTTTATTTCTCTATAGCCAATCAAAAATAAATAGCATTTTAGTGACTCTTACTTTTTTCTGTCTCAGTTGTAAGAGATAGAACAACACTGTTGTTCCAAATTAATTTTAATTCAAAAGTACCATAGAAGCTGAAACTACACCCCAGTAGTTTGTAGGAAACTGAAAAGGTGTGCAAGTGAGCAACTGCTTTTGCAAGTGGCGCACACATATTTAAAATTTATACGTATGTGATTTGTTCATTAGTTGAATGATGTGGGACCAGGTGGAACAGATTGTGTGGCAATTTAATTCAGAGTTCTTTTGCTGATTTATTATTTTTTCATTATTTTATAGCAATATTAATCATGTTTAATTCAACTACATTTTTCCTTTTTAAAGAAATTGGTGTTTATTGAATCTTTCCAAAGATTTCAACTTAATTTTCATAGGAACAGCTGCATATTTTCATTCACTCATAACTTGTATTATGCTTGATTAAATTCAACAATTATAATAAAAAGTACTGAAACAGAATTGACAACAATTATTAGTGGGCATACAACTCAAGTGGTACTTGCTAATGGTCACAAATACACTGCTCAGTTGACTATTAATTATAAGCACTTACTAGCCTATGTGCATGCGTGCTCAGCAGTGTCCAACTCTTTGCAACCCCATGGACTGTGTAGCCTGCCAGGGGTGGTCCTCTGGCCATGAGATTTCCCAGGCATGAATGCTGGAGTGGGTTGTCATTTCCTTCTTCAGGGGATCTTCCCAGTCCAGGAACTGGACCTGCATCTTCTGCGGTGCCAGACAGATTCTTTGCCACTGCACCACCCGGGAGGCCCAGTGTCCTGTGAGTAGCAACGGTATGGGCTTCCCGGTGGCTCCGCAGTGAAGAATCTGCCTGCCGTGCAGGAGACCTGGGTTTGATCCCTGTGTCAAGCGGATCCCCTGGAGGAGGGCGTGGCAACCCACTCTGAGTACTCTTGTCTGGAGAATCCCACGGACAGAGGAGCCTGGCAGGCTGCACCCGTAGGAGCAGACACAGCTGAGGCTGCTACGCGGCGGCAACAGCGCAGTAACACCGCTCACTGGGGAGCGCAGGGCCTCCGCCCCTCGGTCAGCGCGGCGGCTCAGCGGAAGAGAGGCTGGCTGAGACAGCGCAGCGTTTTCTAACTGACAGTAACATTTTTGCTTGAAATGAGCGCAGTTTGTAGTATCACGTGAAAAGCTGGAAAGTATATCTTGGACTATGAAATTTTTATGAATGTTTTCACTGGTTTATTGATCTAGTAAAGTAACATTAACGAATCATTAAATATTTTAATTAATTTCCTAAAACCAATTTAAATTATTTTCTTTTCTAGAATAGCAGAGTGAGTGCAAGCTCTGGATTCAGGTGGTTGAGGCTCACATTTCAGCTGTATTATTTATTAACTGGAGCCTTAGGAAAGTCACTTAACCTCTCCGTGCCTCATTCTTCAGCTGCAAAATGGGCATAGGGATGGCAGGGAGTTCACAGAGCTGTGAGGACTAGACGAGATAATATATGCACACTGCTCAGCATTGCACCTGGACCATAGAAGGAATTCAGTAAGAACAGCTACAGTGAGTCAGTCCCCTCACACAAACGAGTTTCATCCCGAGAACATGTTCATAAGCCCAATTTAAGTGCATCCAAGTTAGCCCAGCTACCGGACTAACACAATTGGCTATCAAGTACTGTACTGTAATAGGTTTACAATACTTTTCACACAAATAACACATAAAAAATAGACACAAAAACAAAACATTTTTAATCTTACAGTAAGTACCTTGAGTAGTACAGCAGTACAGTACAACTGGTACTTCTTAGAAATACCAGCTGCATCACCACTGCTTTACACCTGCTTCCAGATAGCCTGGGCTTGAAATAAAAATACTGTACTATGAACTCTAAGCAGTACAACCACTTGTAGAGGATGCACACGGTTTCAATGCCTGTCAGACGCGTGAACTAACTTATGTGACTGGACATGAGAACTTACATTTGTAATTCTGTGCAAGTTCACAACCTGAAGGTTCATGTGTAGGGCACTTACTCTGTTATTATGATTCTCAATCTTATTTTTCCATTTGTGCCTAAAATATTAGAAAGATGGCTGGCTATGTCCAGAATATCCATGAACTAAACCTTGAGATGGGAACTAGGGAAAGGAAATCAACTAGAAGAATCTGGATGAAGGGAGTTGAAATGTGGCAATTTCTACTTACTAAAAATTGAAATTTTCTTTGTGTCTAAACAAAAAGATCATGTTTTTGACAGTTCTGAGTCAAAGATTTCACAAAGTACATTGATTCAAGTTCTAATCAATGTCTGACTTATGTGAAATTACCTCTTTAGTAATGAGTTTTGAAAATGTATTTATAAAAATCCCAAATGAACAATTAGTATTTAAATAAGTTTTCTATGTTTTTATAAATGCATAGCATATTACAAACACTATAATTGCTAAGTTTTCAATATCTTTGAAACCATTCTATCTGAATTTTTAAGGGCTGTAACTTTGGTATTGTAACACTTTTAAGTCAAATTAGTCGGACTCTATTTTCCATAAGAAAAAGATGTTTCTTTTAAAAACAATAAAAATGTCAGATCAATAATACTGGTATTGATGTGTTTCTGAATTTATGCCTGTACTATCTGGGAAGGTATGTAGGTAGTAACATCTATTACCAGTAACATCTATTACCAAAATAATTAAATGATTATTTATATATTGTGAAATAGAGAAGACAATAAAAACATTTAGAAACATATATTTATTGTATAAAAATTTAAATGATAATATGAATAGATACATTTCTCCCATACTCTCTCTCCACATTCCACATCAATTCAAACTTCAGGCCTGTGGCCATCTCAGAATCTCTTTTCTTGCTGTCAGTTCTTTTTCTTCCCACTCCACATGATTTTCTTTGTCTTTCTCACTGTTCTTGAGGTGGCTGCCATCTCTTTCCTCAGAAAAAAAAGGAAAGGCTACCATCTCTTTTTCCATCACAAAGATGTGAAGTTTTTGTGACTCAGCTATTCCTGGTTCTGTCCTTGGGGAGCTGCTCAGATCTCTCAGTGATGAAAACTGTATGTACTTCAGCTTCCCCTAACCATCCATTTACAAAACAAGCAGGTCTTCATCTTCTGATACTGGCCACTTCTCATAGTAGGACCTTAAGATGTTGTTAGGTTGATGTGTGGTGGGAGCAATGCTGTTGGAAAAAGCACTGTTGGTACCAGTAGGCTTGTTCCTTGTGGGGTTGCCGCAAACCTTCAATTTCTAAAAAATGTAATGCCTATTAAGCAAAATAGAACAAGGTATCCCTGTACTGTTATAAGTGTCTGTTTAGAATCTTAGAAATAAGCAGCATGCAATACCTGCACGTAGCTTTTAATGGGTCAGAGCAGAGGTATACCAAGGCAAATATCTTAGTGATTAGATCCCTGTGGTTATCCATGTGAACAATTATTTGAAAAGACATCTCTTTGTTCTTTGATTATTTTATTTTGGGAATTTTATAATCTATAGAAACGTTGAGTGAAGAGTATCATATTCATCTTCACATCCTTCACTTAGATTCATGAGTTGTTGATGTTTTGGACATTCACTTGAGGAGGGATTGTCGTTCAGTCACTGAGTCATGTCCGACTCTGTGACACTGTGGAGTGCAGCACGCAAGGCTTCCCTGTCCTTCACTATCTCCCAGAGTTTGCTCAAAGTCATGCCCATTGAGTCGGTGATGCCATCCAACCGTTTCATCCTCTGTGACCCCACTTCTCTTCCTGCTCTCAAGCTGCTTTTCCCAGCATCAGGGTCTTTTCCGGTGAGTCGGCTTTTTGCATCTGGTGGTCAAAGTTTTGGAACTTCAGCTCCAACGTGAGTGAATCCTTTAAGATTGGCTGGTTTGATTTCCTTGCTGTCCAAGAGACTCTCATAAGTCTTCTTCAGTACCACAATTCAAAAACATCAATTCTTTAGCACTCAGCTTTCTTTATTGTCCAACTGTCACATCCTTACATGACTAATGTAAAACCAAAGCTTTGACTATAAGAACTTGTGTTGGCAAAATGATGTCTCTGCTTCTTAATATGCTGTGTGGGTTTGTCATAGATTTCCCTCCAAGAAACATCATCTTTAATTTCATGGCAGCACTCACCATTGGCAATGATTTTGGAGCCCAAGAAAATAAAATATATCAATCTTTCCACTGTTTCCCCATCTATTTGCCATGAAGTGATGGGACTGGATGTCATGATATAGTTTTTTGAATACTGAGTTTTAAGCCAGCTTTTCACTCTTCTCTCACTCTCATGAAGAGGCTCTTCAGTTACATATAATATAGAATGACACTATGTTTCCTAAGTTTATACCAGCCTCAGGTTTAGAATGAGGTCATATTAATAAGTTGCAGTAGGCGTTATAGTCCACCCAAAGGTCTCCCACCTCCCCCTTGTTTCTGAGATGCCCTGGACATGTCTCAGGTGTACATATGGGTAAGTTTGTTGGTTACTATAGCCTTCCATGAAGAAATATACTGTATATATAGACATGACCTGAAAACTTCCCACAGCTCCAAGTATGCCCACAGTTACCTGACCTTCCCATCAGGCATCAAGAACTCTGATCCAGCATCTCCTTAGCAGAGCTCCACTGGCTCCAGTAAATAACACGTGTTTCTCTCTCAGGCTATTACTTCTGTGTTTTGTGATACTCTTTATATCTTGGAACCAAGCCCATTTATAAGTGCCTCCTTTTTTTCTTCTTTCGTGTTACCCAAATAACAAAGGTACCAAAACAGGGCTGCCTTCTCCAGTGCCTTTCTTTAAAAAAGTAAAACAACTCAAACATGAGTTCCTATGGAAGCTGGCTATGAACAGATTCTGTGTCATCATCTTTCAGTGAAGTCCATCTTTCTCTCTGATTTCTATTTGTCTGCCTTTGTGCTCTCATAGGAAAAGTTCTCTTCAGCAAGCTTTTCAGTGTCTTATGCAAGTTGACCCCTAATGAACCTACCATATTTCAATGCCTGTCATGGACATCACTCCAGATTAAGGTCTTTCCCTTCCCCCAACATTCAAGAATATTCATACCCATACATAAACAGTGCATTTTTGAGAACCAGAAGTTAAATCTCCAGTTAACATGTCTGTGCACATGGTAATTCAAAATAAGAAAAAGGATAATTCAGGGACAAAATTAACAAGGACATAAATCTATACATGATCAAACTAAGTATAATCTTGAAGTAAGAAAAGATATGTGATTGTGTTGTTGGTGAATTCTAGGAACAAAAGCTTTTTGTACCTTTTGCTAGAACGACTAAGGCCTGGAAGGGGGGACATCAGGGCTTGTAATTTGAATAAATTTTGGAAAGTCTATTCATTTTGAAACCAGTGAAGGAAACTAAAGATTTAGTTTACTTCAGTTTGCAGTTATGGTGGTTTGGGGTTTTCTAGAAGATAAATATGAATTTTTTAAAACTTGGGAAATGGTGCCCTCTGAATGTACTACATGAGTGAACACACTAAATGTGAGAAGTGACTAATCTTTTCCTTCCAGTTTTTGTGGTTTCTAATGATGTAATGATGTCTAGTGCATCCATTGAAAACTTTCTCTGGATTTAAGCCTGAAACATACTGAAAAATTTTATTGACTGATTTCACATTCTTTTCTAATTGTGTTTTCATTTTAGGAAGGCAAAAAGAACCAGGGGCTGTTTAAAAACAAACTAATTAAGGCAACCTTTCTTTAAAAGTTTTTCAACATAATTTTTACCTTATGAAGATTCAACAATCAAATTAGGGGGAAGTTTTTTTCCCCAAATTGTCTTTATTTTTGACCCTTGAGTGGTGGGAGCTTAGAAAATGGAACTCTTTCCAACTTATATGTTGTAATTATTTATTATTTTCATTCAAGAGAAATGTAGTAACTTTATTCACAGCATAAGGCAATTGGTAAGTCATCCTGTGAGTGCATTCCTTAATAGAGAAGAAATGGTTCTAAACGAGGAACTGTTTCTAATGTTAAAATTTCTAAATTAAAAAATGAAAAACAGTTAACTTGTCCAGTTTCAGGCAAAAGCATTTCTTTCTAGCTTGCTCTAACCAACTGAAACTGGCTGGTAGGTGCTGCAAAATGCCTATGTTTCCTTATTTCTCTTTTTATTTTATATTTTCTGAGAAAAGAGGGCAATATTCCACAAAGTCCCACAGTCTCATTCCTTTGTTCACAGTGTTCATCTAACTGGCTTCCCATTTCATTACTTCTGTCTTGTCTTCATATATTAATTTCACTTATCTCCTCTCTAATGAAATATTCATGTAACTTTTCTTCCCTCTAAATAGAATGAAAAATGACCTTCAAATGAGAGCCAGGAGAAGAAATAGTGGCCCAATGTTTTTTAATCTTTAAAAAATAATACTCTGTTAAATTTTGAGGTTTTAATTTGGTTGTTTTTTTCTTATGGTTGAGAGAGTTAAATTATTCAAAACAAAATTTACACTTAATAAAATTTCTGAAAATTTAGATATAGTTTACTTCAAATCAGTGCTTAAATATGTTATTGTTTCTGTATTTTCAAGTATCTTTAAAGCAACAATTAATTTAGATATATCTTATCCATCCGTTGTAATTAGATGAATTTTGAGTTTTCAAGATATAAAAAGGTTTCACATGGGAATTCCTTCAAGGTCCAGGGTTAGGAGTCTGCATTTCACTGCCTTGAGCTCAAGTTTGATACCTAGTCAGGAAACAGATCCCCCAAGCCACACTGCAAGGCCAACCCCCCCGCCATAATAAACAAAAACAAAACAAACACAAGGAGTTTTACTTGAGAACTATGGTCATGCCTTCCAATGACATTTATATATATTTTATTTGTAGTCTCTGAAAAACAGATGCCATGTTGGTACTAAGCTCTCAATAAATCCTCAGTAGTTAATCATGGCTCCTGGGCATGAGAAGACTGGCCAGGACTTGAGATTCAAGAGTGTGTACAGGGTGGGGAGAGTTGATGAGTGTATGATAAGTATTGATGGCAGAATTGTGAGATATCTTTGCATGAGAATACTGAGTTTAAATTTGTCTATATTTGTCAGAATCTCTTTTTTTTTTTTTTTTTTTGATGTTGGCAATTTTTTAAATTTGGCATTGTTTTAATCTGTATTTTAAGGAAATTTGTTCTGTATCATTCTAGAATTATTTAAGTTACTCTAAGAATTCCTACTATCTTCTTGGGGCTATATAATACATATGTGAATATTCTGACACTCATTTGCAACATGTTATAATTTTAATTTCCATTAGGCTGACTCTAAATTAAAAACTCACGTAATGTAAGAGTATATTCACCAGTTCCATGTGTGCAGTCATTTAGAACTCTTTAATATTCTTTAGAACTGAAGTTTCTTAAATTGATCTTAGTCAAAAAATAAGTTTGTATTTAGAAAGTTTAGGGAAAATAATTCCAGTCCAGATATGAGTGTTGTATGTATCATTAATTTTTCTTTACTACAATTATATCAATTAAATTATTTTGTATGCATTTAAAAATGAAAAGACTATTTGATTTTTAAAGGAAAACTTTCCATAAGGCATTCTTGTGAAAGAAGCTTTACTGTTTGGGGACATTTATTTTTTTAACAAAGTGGTAAAGCAGAAATGGCATTGTCAGGCAGAAAATACTGCTTTGGAACAAAATTTCAAATCTCTTCATAAAAATACAATTGTGGTTAAGTTCATGGGTGGCTCATCTTCCTTTTATTGCTGAGTGTTGGTCTATAGTCACTGCAGCAGTTCTCCAAGGACTCTTAAAGGATGTGACCCTCTAAGCCGAGGCACTGAATTGTGGAGTTACCTGAAAAGCTGTCTTATTGACCCAGACCTGTGTTCACTACCACCTTGTGCCTAGCTAAACAAGATGGCCAGATTAGGAAATGTTTCTGAATAGATTTATGCTAAATGGGTCATTTTGTAGTAACTTATATGGCAACTTTGAGAATATATTTTCAAAACAGTTTTTATATTAGAAATAGATCCAAGACTAGGGACAGCTACTTTTATGAGTTGGAGAGGGGTGGTAATCTGCTTTTGTTTCTTGCTGTTATTTCTTGAATCCTAAATGATCCCTGAAAAATATTATCTTCCTTGTCTTTGTAAATGGGAAAAGAGAAAACCAGAAAAGAGTGAGCAGCCTGCCCAAGGGCACTCACAACCAGTTAAGTATTCAAGTTCTGGCTTGCCTTTTGCCAAAGCTGAAGCTTTTCCTTTAAATCATGTGGCCCCATTCTTCAAATATGGGACTTTCACAACATCCTTCGGAGATATTTAGAAATAAAAGATCACATTTGGAAGCAGTACTAGATGAATCAAATCCAGACCTTCTTCTGTTTACTCAGTGAAGTATGTGAAATTATCCAAGCATTTCCTCACTAGCTTATATTAGAACATTTTCATTGTGTTCAGTTTGAAACTGAACTTTGGAGAGCTCAGTTTGTAGAAGTCTTGTGAATTTGGTTCTATATGTGATTGAATACAGGAGAAATTGTTTAAAATTATAGCATGTCTTATAATGCTAAAATTAATTCAGGATCATTCTCCAAAAAAACTACTCAATGAAAATATAAATAGCTTTTAAACAGTCTTTTGGTTGTTTTTGCTCCCCCCACCCCGCCCCACCCCTCCGCTTTTTCCCCAAAATTGTTCACAGTTCTACTGTTAGCCAGTGATTGTTTTTTCAGGAACTGTTTGGAGTAATAATAGAACTGAAAATGTACACAGTGGAGATGTCAAACATTGTTAATCGAGTATTCCATTTTAAATGTGCTAGTGTAACATATCTGGCAGGAGTTGGAATTTCTAACATGTAGCATACTGATGCATAATGAGTTTATACTATAGAGTTATTCCACAGAGTTTAGCAAATCCTTCAGTTTTTGGCAAACTTGAGTGTGATTAGCAACTTTCTGAATCTCTTTCTATCCTTTAAGGTAACATTCTTGGATTTAAATTGTTTACTAATGTCGATGGATCAGAGTCCTGGGTGTTAATCTAGAGAGAAAGAAGGGTCACAGGTTAGAGACCTGTGGAAAGTGCTAATTGCCCATGTGTGTCTGGTCTGTGTAACATCTCATTAGGCTTGTCACATTGAGCAGAGCTGCTGAGAGTCTGGTGGAGTCTGCCATGTATTGTAAATTCTGGGGATTCCTGGGAAAGGACTTCTGCTATGTCTCCTGGTCTCTTTGATCAGGGAAGAAGATATCTTTTTATTGTTGGTTTCTGTAATTGGTGCTCACAGCCTCCTTTCTATATCTGTAAACACACTGATTAGCTGTTCCTGCTGATACCTAAATAGGGCTGAAGGAGTGGGGAGAAGTACCCATGAAATAAACCTGGAGTCCGGTTGTGGTAATTAATTTCAAAACCTTGGAGATCATTCCTAATTGTATATAGTTTCCACCTTGTCTTATTTAATGTTCAAAAGAAGAGTACTTGGTTGAATTTAGAAATCTTCTGACCCATGTTTTTTATAGATTCTCCTGAAAGTCACTTAAAATAGCTAGGATGGCAGGAAAAAAGGAAACCAAAGAAGACCTTGTTTTCTACTAGACAGAAAAGAGAGACCTTGTGCTCCTAGTTTTTATCTTTGTTTCTGTGTGAAGTTAAGCAGTCACAGTGGGCTGCTTCTCCTTGACTCACAGATGAACACAAGTAGGTGATGAAGTTTATTTACACAGTAGAGGACAGAACAACATGACCTTCGATGGATAGCAAGGGGTCACATTTCGTAGCCTCAATGGCCTTTTCTTGGAACCATCCAAAATAATGCAGATTTCCTTAAGACACTGGTCATGTCACTTCAACCTGTAATTTTGGGGACTGAAAGAATGTTTATTTTTATAAGCAATTTGCTTTGCTTAAAAGGGACATTCATTTAGAATTAATATACTACAGGACATTTATGTTTGTTTCTTAAAACTGTCCCATGGAAAAGGCCCCTTTCAAGCTAGGTTCCAAAGGAAAAGCCTCCAGATTGCCTTTTCTCAGTTCTGTTTTCACTCCAGATTTGACGTGCTAAAGGATTTGGGAAGTTAAAGGCCCCCAGTCCTAACATGCTTAACTTTTATCCAAACAAAATTTAAAACCCAAATAAGGGTGTCCATTATACTGAAGCAAATCAAAGGCACTGCTAAACTTTGTTGCTGAAGAGCCATATAACGGTTAAGTGGTTAAATGTTGAACACATACATAAACAGACATCAGGACAAGTGTCTTCTTAGCAACAATTTCGGTAAGAAATAAATCTTTAAGTGGAAAGTATTTATATTATTCCACTTCTTTTCAATTCTTATTTCCATTTTATTTCCCCAAATAACTGATTACATCTTTGTCACAGTCCTCATAGAGATTTAAGTTTGGGGGCATATTCAAATAAAGCTTTCTTTTAATCTCTTCCAATTCAGTTAGCTAAATATCTCTCATGCCCTCTGCTCAAACGTAGATTTGAATGGTATTTACGAAGAACTCATACTGAAAAGCCATTATATGTTATCAATGTGTATTTTCAAATATATAAATTATACCACATACCAAAGACAATCCTGTTTTTAATGGATTTGCCAAAAATGAGTTGTCCTTTACAGTCAAGGTTTCATGTTACAAATGAGATGGAAAACTTACCTTAGAGTCCCTTAAAAAATTGTGTCTTAGCTGCTTTATAAGATAAACACTACAAAATAGTACTAAATAATTTATCATTTTAATTAAAGGATTTTAATATACTGAATTTCTCACTTTTCTCATGCTTGCTATTGTAATATCTTTGGGGCATTTTGAATATGGTAAACTCTTCTTTAGAACTATAAACTAATAATGTTCTTAGCATTTACACTCACAAACAGCGAAATAGATCATTAAACTTTTTTAGTAAAACAAGGGAAAATCTGGAGAAATCGTGCTTAGTTGATTCCTATATCTACATTGTTTCTGTTCTGATAGCTCTTTGAAATTGCATATGGTGGCACAAAAGCAAATCCAGAGCCTTATTTTAGCTTAAAACATTGGATAAAATGTGACAAGTATCATGATAACCTAGAGGACTGAGAGACTAAGTGAAGTCGCCCAGTCGTGTCCAACTCTTTGCGACCCGGTGGACTGTAGCCTACCAGGCTTCTCTGTCGATTCTCTAGGCAAGAATACTGGAGTGGGTTGCCATTTCCTTCTCCAGGGGATCTTCCCGACCCAGGGATCGAACCCGGGTCTCCCCACATCGGAGGCAGACGCTTAGACAATGCATTTATTGTACTATCCTTTAAAATTATTTTCATAGCATTAAATAATGACAATTATTTCACATTTATTATTGATCCTGGGAGAAAATGTTTAATTTTTAGAAACTTTACATGCTAAAGAGTTACAAATAATTACTATGTTGAAACAACTTTGTTTAGTTTTGCCTGGTAAAAAGATTTCTCTTATAAAATATGCATTATTGAAAATAAATCATTCCACAAAATCCTAGGATCAATAAAGAAATTCCTGTGATTTGATGGTCTCAGGCAGGTGCTGGACTTTTAAGTCCATGTAATTATGGACTTTTAAGGTTCTGATCTTGTTTCCAGATTGCATTTGTTCCTTTTTATGTAAACATCAGATAACTTGAACTGTTGTTTGTCAGGTCTGGTAAGTAAAAAAATAGAATCAGAGCTACTGAGGAAAAAAGGTATATTTCATAGGGTTAATAAATTCACAAACACAGCTTTGAAAGTTATTGTTGAACATTTCATTTATTTTAGAGTATTAGAATAAGCATTGAGTGAGGATGCATTTAATTTTGCTTCAAGCCATAATTAGTATAAGCTATCACTAAGGTATAAACAAAATGTTTGAAATTCTAGTATAGAACAAGGAGCTCGCATGGTGTCCTTGTCCAATAACTGAAATATTTCTTGGTAAGATGAACAAAGAAAGTTTACTATTTCTTTAATAATGACACTGAATTTTTTTTTAAAAAAGAGATCTGTTGACTTTATGTGTAGATGGTTTCAATTTAGAAAAGACTATTTGGAAATTTATCCACCACAGTTTATTTATCCACTTTATTTTCTCCAAGATCCTCCTACTGGAAAACATTTAAGGGTTATTTTCTTGAAAGAGTTATATGGACTATGTGAATCCTCTCATTGTTTCAATTAAGGGTCCTCAGCTGTTTTTCTCATTGTGAAGTGAAAAACAAAGAATTAATCTGTTCTCTTCCGTTAAAGGTCTGTTTCACAAAGGCCAGGCATTTTGTATATCCACATGGAACTTTAATATGAAATGGCTATATTTTTGCCTAAGGAAATGTGCAGAATGTATTCAGTTATGGTGTTTATAAGAAACTCTTTCTGACACTTCAGTGATAAAAGAGCTTTTGGATTATGGTATACATTATAGGTGGATCTGGTACTGTGTAAGTGTTTAAGGCAAGGCACATCATGGTTAATTTATGCGCTGTCCACTTGTTTAATCATCTGAAAAGAAGGGTGGATCTTTATGAACAAGCTTTGATGATCCTAATGATAGCCAGATACCACCAATAAGCTAGATACACTTATGCCTGCACTAGCCTGAACAGTATAGGAAAATAGGAGTGGATAGACTCCTTTTCTTCACCAATTCATTATTTTCTAAAATAAATCAGCATAAAAATAAAGTTTTCATGGCTTATATGTTTCATGTCCATAAATATGTAGCCTATAAAAAATTCCATAAGGGAATTATAGCTTATTTCCTCAGATAAGAAAACTTCATCTTTTAACTATCTTACATATGATTAAATGTAAAAAAATGAATAGTTTTCACAGGCCGAATGAAGGATATACAACTGGATTGCATAATTATAAACATCATTTATTTTGCTCTTATTCAGTGTTAGAAAAATGATAGATTTATATTCACTTTAAAAATCTTGATAATATTCTTAAAAAGAGTGGGTTGTTTTTTCTCATTATATGGATGAGGAAACTTAAGCTCCCAGAGATTAAACGCCCTTCTCTCCACACTAACACCCTGCCTTGTTAGGGTGCGTGACAACTGCAACCCTTTCTTGTATTTCAGACTGCCTCCTTTAGGTTGGTGACTAATGCCCACACCTACTCACAATAATCAGGTCCAAGTCAAGGTTCTCATCGAAAGTGTACTCAAGGTTTTAAGAAAAGAATCAGTTGAGGAGGGTATTATTTTAAATGCATGTAAGATCTCCATAAGAATTCAGGACAGGTTGAATTTGTAGCCCTGTGGAAGAGCTCCAGAGAAGGCTTTCTCTCTCACCTCCATTTCCCTTCCTCCTAAATTCTTTCTATAGTGTTAGCTTTCAATACTGTTAGCAGCTCCCATTCATACTCCTCCAGTCTTCTTGCATAGGACTGAGGCCAGCCTCCTCACTGCGGCCTACTAGGAAGTCTCTGCAAGCCTCTGAGGGACCCAGTTTATATTTGGGAGCCAGGACACACAGTTTCAGATCTCAGGGCCAAGCTTTCAAACTCATTGCTGGTCCAATCAAATCCCGTGGCAGGAAGGATCACACAAGCTCTCTGTTTACTGGGAGGGACTCAGATGTATATTCAGGTATATCTACTACAACCCAGAACATCTATTGTCCTGGGATTCAGGAGTTTTGTTTGTGAAAGCTCAAGTGTTAGTTGCTCAGTCGTGTCTGACTATTTGCAACCCCATGAACTGTAACCCACCAGGCTCCTCTGTCCATGGAATTCTTCAGGCAAGAATACTGGAGAGGGTTGCTATTCATTTCTCCAGGGGATCTTCCCAAACCAGGGATCAAACCCAGGTCTGCTGCATTGCAGGTAGATTCTTTACCGTCTGAGCCACCAAGGAAGACCATTTAATTTGTCCTTTTCCATTACTATGAGCAGCATGAAGAATTTGTTAAATTTTGAAAGTTCACACAGAAACCATTATACGATGATGATTCAGTGGATACTCTACACTTAGTGGTTGGTTGGTAAAATATTTTGAGTTTCTGGATTCTAAATGGACACATTTAAAGGATTTAAAAACTCTTTATGGGCCTTTTCTTTATTGGGAAAGAAATGAAGGTTGTATTCTCTATTGCTGGTCACTAGGGTGCTCTGCTGCTGCTGCTGCTGCTAAGTCGCTTCAGTCGTGTCCGACTCTGTGTGACCCCATAGATGGCAGCCCACCAGGCTCCCCCGTCCCTGGGATTCTCCAGGCAAGAACACTGGAGTGGGTTGCCATTGCCTTCTCCAATGCATGGAAGTGAACGTGAAAAGTGAAAGTGAAGTCGCTCAGTCGTGTCTGACTCTTAGCGACCCCATGGACTGCAGCCCACCAGGCTTCTCCGTCTATGGGATTTTCCAGGCAAGAGTACTAGAGTGGGGTGCCATTGCCTTCTCCGAGGGTACTCTAACAGTGATGTTTTAGAGGAAATGTGAGCACATGTTAGTACAATTTTTTCTTGCTTAGAAAATGGTGAACATGTCCATAGAGAAGGAAAGTTCTCCATAGGTTGTTTTTGATTCCATTAACATTAGGCATCATTAATTGCTTTCTTTTTCAGTTGGCTGAATTAAAAGAAAAAATAATTCATGATAATACAAAGGAATTTAATTGAAAAGCCTAGGGATGTTCTTACATAATAAAGAAGCAATTCAAAATGCTAGTCAATACTTAGATATATTCCTAATGAAATTTTAAACATTATGAAGTTTGTTAACCTTCTCTCACCGTACTGTAGCAGGATATTTAATTTGTCTTTTGTATTGATAACTCTTCATTCTAAAGGATGCCAAAGCATTAATGTTAGTAAGTTCTGAAGAACTGAAACTAGTCCCATAAGAAACATAAGCTTGTGTCATGAATAGTATATATTTTGTTCCAGAGTCATAATATTTCCCCAGAAAAAGATTAGCTACAATTGGAAGATACTTCAAACTGTTGTCTTTGAATCATTTGTTCACTAATCTTATTGAATAGTTTAAATGAAAATTACATGTAGCTATTGCATGATTATGCTGCTACTACAGTGAATTTCTATAGACTCAATTATAAAACAATCCAAAATAGTTTCATTTTCCTGTTTCATCCTTTTCAGTAATATACTATCTATAAGATAAAGACAAACTTCTGCCTTGTATTCATGACCATACAAAAAGATATTTTATTCTATCTTTGATTCTGAATGATTTTGAGACATTGTAAAAATATTTATCTCCAAACTGCCTCATCATATGTCAAGCAACTGGTTAGATCATCTCAGATTTTATGGTGCATAGTTCAGATAGATTTCTTGTCAGTCATCTGTTTCTTATTCTAAAGCCAGTAAGTCACTTTATGGTAGACTGAAATTGAATATTTGATCTTTATGCAGTTGTTGTACAGTGACTAAGTCATGTCCAACTCTTTGCCACCCCCTGAACTACAGCATACCAGGCTTCCCTGTCCTTCACTATCTCCCAGAGTTTGCTCAAACTCATGTCCACTGAGTCAGTAATGCCATCTAACTATCTCACCCTCTGTTGCCCCCTTCTTCTGCCCTCAATCTTTCCTAGAATGAGGATCTTTTTGAATGACCTGGCTCTTTGCATCAGGTGGCCGAAGTACTGGAGATTTGGCTTCAGCATGTTATTCCAATAATATTCAGGGTTGATTTCCTTTAGAATTAACTGGTTTGATCTCCTTGCTGTCCAAGGGACTCTCAAGAGTCTTCTCCAACAGTTCAAAGCACAGTTCAAAAGCATCAATTCTTCAATGTTCAGCCTTCTTTATGGTACAAATTTCACATCCATACTTGACTACTGGAAAAAACAGCTTTGACTATATGGACCTTTGTTGGCAAAGTGATGTCTCTGCTTTTTAATACACTGTCTAGATATGTCATAGCATTTCTTCCAAGGAGCAAGTGTCTTTAAGTTTCCCTAAGTTTCATGGCTGCAGTATCCATCCACAGTGATTTTGGAGCCCAAGAAAATAAAGTCTGTCACTATTTCCATTCCCCCAACCATCTATTTTTCAAGGCTATAGTTTTTCCAGTGCTTATGTGTATGGATGTGAGAGTGGGACTATAAAGAAAGCTGAGCCCAGAAGAATTGATGCTTTTGAACTGTGGTGTTGCAGAAGACTCTTGAGAGTCCCTTGGACTGCAAGGAGATCCAACCAGTCCATCCTAAAGGAGATCAGTCTTGGGTGTTCATTGGAAGGACTGATGTTGAAGCTGAAACTCCAATACTTTGGACACCTGATGTGAAGAGCTAACTCATTTGAAAAGACCCTGATACTTGGAAAGATTGAGGACAGGAGGAGAAGGGGACGACAGAGATTGGATGGCATCACCATCTTAATGGACATGGGTTTGGGTGGACTGTGGGAGTTGGTAGTGGACAGGGAAGCCTGGCGTGCTGTGGTTCATGAGGGTCATAGAGAGTTGGACATGACTGAGTGACTGAACCAAACTGATTTGCCATGAAATGATGGGACCAGATACTATGATCTTAGCTTTTTTAATGCTAAGTTTTAAACCAGCTTTTTTTTACTCTCCTCTTTTACCCTAATCAAAGGTTCTTTAGTTTTTCTTCACTTTCTGCCATTAGAGTGGTATCATCTGCTAGTGATACCCAAGGCAGTTGATATTTCTGCTGGCAATCTTGATTACACTTTGTGATTCATCCAGCCTGGCTTTTTGCATGATGTACTCTGCATATAAGTTAAATAAGCAGGTTGACAATATATAGCCTTGGCATACTCCTTTTCCAATTTAGAACCAGTCCATTGTTCCATGTCTAGTTCTAACTGTTGCTTCTTGACCTGCATACAGGTTTCTTAGGAGACAGGTAAGGTGGTCTGGTACTCCTGCCTCTTTAAGAAATTTCTACAGTTTGTTGTGATCCACACAGTCAAAGGCTTTAGTGTAGTCAATGAAGCAGAAGTGGATGTTTTTCTGGAATTCCCTTGCTTTTTCTATGATCCGAGGGACGTTGGCAATTTTATCTGTTTCCTCTGCCTTTTCTAAATCCAGCTTGTACATCTGGAAGTTCTTGGTTCTCATACTGCTGGAGCCTAGCTTGAAGGATTTTGAGCATTACTTTGCTAGTAAGTGAAATGAGCACTATTGTATGATAGTTGGAATATTCTTTGGTATTTCCTTTCTCTTGAATTGGAATGAAAACTGACCTTTTCCAGTCCTGTGGCCACTGCTGAGTTTTCCAAATATGCTGGCATATTGTGTGCAGCACTTTAACAGTATCATCTTTTAGGGTTTGAAATAGCTCAGTTGGAATTCCATCACCTCCACTAGCTTTATTCATAGTAATGCTTCTTAAGGCCCACATGTTTTCACACTTCAGAATGTCTGGATCTAGGTGAGTGACCACACCATCATGATTATCTGTATCTTCTGAGTATTCTTGCACCTCTTATTAATCTGTTCTGCTTCTGTTAGGTCCTTGGCATTTCTGTCCATTATTTTGCCCATTTTTGCATGGAACATTCCCGTGGTATCTCCAGTTTTCTTGAAGTGATCTCTAGTCTTTCCTGTTCTATTGCTTTCCTCTGTTTCTTTGCACTGTTCACTTAAGAAGGCTTTCTTATCTCTCTTTGCTATTTTCTGGAACTCTACATTCAGTTGGTACATTCTTTCTTTGCCTTTTGTTTATCTTCTTTCCGTAGCTATTTGTAAAGTCTTCACAGACAACCACTTTGAATTCTTGCATGTCTTTTTATTTTTGAGATTATTTTGGTTACCTCCTCTTATACAGTGGTATGAACTGCTGTCCATAGTTCTTCACACAGTCTGTCTACCAGATCTAACCTCTTGAAACTATTTCTCACTTCCACTGACTAGTCATAAGGGGTTTGATTTAGGTCATACCTGAATGGCCTATTGGTTTCCCCTACTTTCTTCAATTTAAGTCTGAACTTTGCATAAGGAGTTCATGATCTGAGCCAGTCAGCTCCAAGTCTTTTTGCTGACTGTGTAGAGCTTCTCCACCTTTGGCTGCCAAGCATATAATCAATCTGATTTTGGTATTGACCATCTAGTGATGTCAACGTGTAGGGTCGTTTCTTGTCTTGTTGGAAGAGGGTGTTTCCTATAACCAGTGTGTTTTCTTGACAAAACTCTGTCAACCTTTGTCATGCTTCATTTTTTCCTCCATAGCCAAACTTGCCTATTACGCCAGGTATCTCTCTTGTTAAAAAATATTTATTTATTTATTTAAATTGGAAGATTATTACCTTACAAAAAACATTGTGATTTTTTTGCCATTTTTACTTCCTACTTTTGCATTCAAGTCTTCTATGATGAAAAGGACATCTGTTTTTGAGTGTTAATTCTAAATCATCTTATGCAGTGTGAATTATAATTGTATGAATTTTTTGTAAAAGAACTCCTGGAACATTAAAAAAAGGAACTCATAGAAAACTTTATCAGAGTTATCATATCTTCAGCTACTGCTTCTTTTTTTAGAAAGTCTAAATACAAAATAAGTAAATACACAATACATACATGTAGATGCATAGATGAATACACATGTATGCATATTATTATCTAGGCCTGAAGTCAAATTACCCCCAGTGCATAGTCCAAATGGAATATTAGATAGCTCATAAACTTGGCATCCCCAAACCAGTGAAACTCTATCATTGGACTCAGTGGTTCCTCATGTGTATCATATACTGTAAGTAAAAAAGAACTGGACTTAATGTGTACATTACCAAGACATATTGTTGGCTCAGAGGTTAAAGCGCCTGCTTGCAATGCAGGAGACCAGGGTCCAGTCGCTGGGTTGGGAAGATTCCCCTGGAGAAGGAAATGGCAACCCACTCCAGTATCATATACTGTAAGGAAAAAAGAACTGGACTTAATGTGTACATTAGTGCTAAATGAGCATTAAGCAAAGCATCAGTGGATAGATTATGAGCCTGGCCTTATCTCTAGTCTTTCTGAACATCAGTTTCTTTCTTCATAAAGTGGTGATAATTGCTTGGCTTATTTTATTAAGTTAATACAAAGGGTAAAATGAGATGATATAAGTGAGAGTGCTTTCTTATCTAGTCCACACTCCACATAACTGGGATATTATTTGGAGGAGTCAAGAGACCAAGTTATCTTTATGACAGCATTTTGGATAATGCTTAAATGAATGTTTGTGTATGTTAAAGATAATATGATTGGATATTGGAAAATGGTTTAGAAAGTTATTGTAATGTGTTTTGGTGAGAAACTACATCACACAATTCATACATCTTTTTAAATTTTATTTTCCAAGTGACACATCCAGATAATTTTAAAAAGTCAAATAATTCAACAAGATGTATTTAAAACAGAGCTATTTCCTGTCCACTCTTTTTCAATCACTCAGTCATGTTTGACTCTTTGCAAGTCCATGGACTGCAGCACATCAGGCTTCCATGTTCTCCACCATCCTCCCAGAGCTTGCCCAAACTCATGTCCATTGAATCGGTGATGCCATCCAAACATCTCATCCTCTGTCTTCCCTTTCTCCTCCTGCCCTCAATCTTCTTTCCCAGCATGAGGGTATTCTCTAATGAGTGGGCTCTTCATATCAGGTGGCCAAGGTTTTGGAGCTTCAGCTTCAGCATCAGTCCTTCCAGTGAATATTCAGGACTGATTTCCTCTAGGATGGACTGGTTTGATCTCCTTCCTGTCTAAGGGACTCTCAGTAGTCTTCTCCAGCACCACAGTTCAAAAGCATCAGCTTTCTTTGTGCTCAGCTTTCTTTGTGGTCCAACTCTCACATCCATACATGATATGAAAAACTGGGAAAAAACCATAACTTTGATTATATAGACCTTTCTTGGCAAAGTAGTGTCTCTGCTTTTTAATATGCTGTTTAGGTTTGTCATAGCTTTTCTTCCAAGGAGCAGGCATCTTTTAATTTTATGACTGCAGTCACCATCTGCAGTAACTAAGTGTCCATTCTGCACTTAAATAAGCAGGACACTTACCTAGTCCTTAACATTAGCTATTTTCAACTTTTAGATACTTAGCTGACTACTTGTTTGGTATTTAACTCTGTCTTTCTAAATAACATGTCATACTGTTTCTTGATATTTCATCTTGACTGTCTATGTTGGATGATAAGACTTTGGTTTTCTTTCACACAATTCACCTATATACTTACACATGTATGTGTAGACTCATATACCTACACACGCATAGGCACACCTATCTTTAACACGCCTACTGACTAGTTCACACACACAGTCTCCTCTCAAACATCAACCTAATATAGTTTAAACAAGAATTTTGATTGAATAAATAGTGTTTATGCTATTATGAAGCTGTAATATTGTTCTCTACTGATGATTACATTATGTTTTTGCACAGAGGTTTTACTTTCCCTGATGTTAGTAGTAGTTATCATGACTCAGTTGTGTCCGATTCTTTGGACCTCATGGACTGGAGCCCTCCAGGCTGCTCTATTCATGGAATTCTCCAGGCAAAAATACTGGAGTGGGTTGCCATGCCCTTCTCCAGGGGATCTTCCCAACCCAGGGGTTGAACCCAGGTCTCCCTCATTGCAGACAGATTTGTTACCATTTGAGTTAACTGGGAACATTAGATATCTGATATATTCATTTGGTTAATTTTCTATGTACTAATCACTAATTAGGCTTCCCAAGTGGCTCTGTGGTAAGGAATCCACTTGCCAATGCAGGAGATGAGGGATCGGTCCTTGGATTGGGACGATCCCCTTGAGGAGGTAATGGCAATCCACTCCAGTATCCTTGCCTGGGAAACCCCATGGACAGAGGACCCTGGCAAGCTATAGAAGATAGGGTTTCAAAGAATCGGACACAACTTAGTGACTGAGCACACACACACACACACACACACACACAAAATCACTGATTGATTCCCAGACTTTACACCATAAATATAATCCTTATCTCAGTAATTTCAAACTCATCAAGCATTCCATCAATTTGGGTTTTTGAGAAATCTCTTCCTGAGTCATCTGTTTTCCCACTCTCACTTTCTAGCTGTGATTCTGAGATTTCCCTTATCTTTATCCAGAGTATTAATTACCTGTGTTTTTTCCTGTGTGGGCTTTCTTGATTCTAGGATCTCATGTTTTATCCTCACTTGATTTAATCTCATTCTATTGGACATACCTCCAGTAGCATCCTAAGAAACAGATTTAGCTGGGGATCTTTTTGTGAAAACTTGCATATCACAATAGGTATTTATTCCACTCTCATGCTTGTATCAATAGTATCACTGGATTTATAATCATCCTACATTGAAAATTATTTTCTTTCATATCTGTCTTTATTGCTGTTTCTTGTTGCTACTGGGAAGTCTCTGATTTCTAATCCCTTGTTTGTGACCTGGAATTTTACCACCTGGAAGCTTTTAGAATGCTCTTATTTTAAGTACTGTATCATTTCAAACTGATGGGCTTTGCTATGATCTTTTCCCAGTGTTGTTGTCCCTCCCCCGCCCCCCCTCCCCCCGCCTCAAGCCCTTTGTGGACCCTTTAAAACTGGAAACATATATTTTTTGCTTTCTTAATTTTTTCTTAAGAAATTCCTCCGCACTTTTTCATTCTCTCTTTGAGAAAGTCTTATCACTTATAAATTTAGTTTAAGATATTTTCTATAAGTTTCTTAGCTTCTCACTCAATCTCTCAGTTTAAGAAGATTTATGATTAACTGTATCTTCTAACCTTTTATATTTTGTAGTATCTCCTTTATAGTATTTAGGAACTGTTATTTGTTCTGTCAGTTTTAAGAATATCTGTTATATGTGTTTGTGTGTGTGTGTGTGTATGTGTGTGTATACATACACACAAACAATATTTTTAAGCACCCAAGGGCCAAGCACTATTTTAGGTACTGGGAAAATAGCAGAGATCAAAGCAAATAAATAATTCAGTACCTGGAATTCACATTCCAGAAGGGGAGATAGCCAATCAATGAGGTAAATACTAAAACATATAATTTGTTAGGTAATAGTAAGTCCTTACAAGGAAAGCAAGCTAGGGAGGGAACATGAACTTGTGGGCAAGCAAGGCAAATTGACATTGGCGATAGGGTGGCTATCTGTCTATCTATCTATCTAGGGAAGGCCCTGCAGACAAGGTGCCGAAGAAAGTGGGATAAGAAGTCATTTGAATATTTGTTGAATATTTTAGATCCCATGGGAGATGAATGTTTGTTATGTTCAAGTAAAGGCAAGAAGCCTGAGCATAGGGAATAGGTGAGGGGAAGGTTGGAAGCAGCTACGATCTGAGAGAGGTCGGCAGACAGAACACTCTTGTAGGCCTGGAGGAATTTTGGATTTCATTCCACATATAAGGAGAAGTCATTTGTGTATTTTGAACAAGGGATTGGCATGATTTAATTTGTTTTTAAGGAATCTTTCTTATAGCTATGTAGAAAGTGTCTTACTAAATAGATAATACTAGTGGTTGACAATTGTGTATTTCTTATTGCTTGCCACACAGTTCAAATTGCTTTCCATACATTATGTTGTTAAGTCCCAACAACAATGCTGTGAGTTAGATACTATTATCCTCCTAGTTTTGCTAGAAGGAAAACAGAGGTACAGAGTCATTAAGTAATTTGCCCAAGGCATATAACAGGTAACTAGCTCATCCAGGATATAAGTCCTTCCAGTAAACTTTCAGGGTCTGAGCTTTAGCCTGAAACTCTATAGGGGTGACAGAACGTATTCAGGGCTATTAGTCTGCAGTAGTCCACATAAGTGGGGCTGGTAATTCAGACAAGTGTAATGGTAGAGTTGTTGAGAAACTGCTGAATGTAGAAAGCTTTTGAAGGTAGAGCTGTCAGATTCATGGAAAAGAAAGATGTGAGGTCAAGGAGGACTGGAATATTTTAACTATAACAGTTAAATGAGGTTCCATTCACTGGGATAGTGAGCATTGCAAGGTTAAGTTTGGGGGGAATAAATTGAGATTTCAGTTTGAATGTATTGCATTTTAGATGTCTACTAAGCAGTCCAGCGAAAATACCACAGAAGAATAGGATGTTGTTGAATTCTGGAATTTATAATAAAATAGGTTGGGAACAAGATACAGATTTTTAGAAATATAAACATATATTTGGTATATAAGGCCACTGAGGTGAATAAATGCAGCTAGGACATGTAGAGATAGAGAAGCAATTTGACCACTGAACCCTGTATCACTGGAACATATAAAAATCGGGATAGTCAGAAAATGAGGTCAGTAAGAGAACCAGCAGTCAAATAGGTGGAAAATTATGAGAACACAGAGACTCAGAAGGAATGATTGATCAACAGATAAAAGTGCTTCTGAGGGACTGCAAGAGATAAGGACTGAGAAGTTCTTATTGGATTTGAAAATGTAGAGTTCATGGGTCTCGCTTGGCAAGAGCATTTTTAGTAGAGGGTTAGAATAGGTTGAAAGACGGTAGGAGGACAGCGGTGGGTAAAACAGAGTGCAGGGGACTCTTCTGAGAGTTTTGCATTAAAGAAGAGAAAGACACTGGAGGAGGATGCTAAGTCAAGGGGGGTTGTTGGTGGGAATGGTCTGGTAAGTGAATGGCATTGCCGATGTAAACGAGTGGTACAATGACTGCAAAAGCAAAGACCATGAGTAGGAAAGAGGGTATGGGGTCCAGTGCACAATGGAAGAATTGATCTGAGGAACAGAGATGATTTGTGCATTATAATCACATTTAGGAGTGGAAGATTATGGATGCTCTCTTTTATTTGTATCTACTGCTGCTGCTAAGTCGCTTCAATCGTGTCCGATTCTGTGCCACCCCATAGAAGGGGGCCCGCTGTCTCTGGGATTCTCCAGGCAAGAACACTCGAGTAGGTTGCCATATTCACTAAAACAGAAATGCAGGGCGATCTGCTGAAAGTGACGATCAGAAAGGGCATTTTGCCTGTTTGAGGAGACAAGGGAATGGGTAAACTAATTCCAGAGAGTGGGAGAAAGAATAGGACAATTAAAAGTGGTTGGCTCTATGGCTACAATGAGATTTGTGGTAATGATAAGGAGATAAACTATCAAGATTGTGTATTTTTCTGCAGCCATATCCATCGCTTTTAGTGTAGACAGTGAAAAGATTGAATGTTGATTCAACCAACTGAGTTTGTAAGAGGTTGAAGAGAAGGCAAGAAAGGTGGGGAGTGAACATAATAAGGGGTGAGGAATTTATGTAAGGAAAATTTAAGGAAGCTGAGGATGGGAAGGAGAATATGACAGTGAAAAATTGATTGTTTAATCCACCAAGGGATCCAAAAATAGTTAAAAACAGGGTATAAGAGCCTGTGGTGAAAAAGGAAGAGATGATGGACTTGGCATAATCAGGTATTAATATTCAAGTCATAGATGTGAGTGACTTATCTGAATGAACATTAAACTGACTGTGTATTCCCACCGCTTTTAGATTTGTGCTGAGTCTGGACAGGGCAAATGACTGTTTAGTCAAAAAGGATATGATTTTGTTAAGAAACATTTTATCAGAAAGAGGATGACTACATATCATTGTATATTTATAGTAATGGACAGTGTCTGCCATAATAGCCATCTGGAATTTTAGTAAAATATATTTCAAATAATCGTTAAGATACAACTTTTCAAAAACTAGTTATTCCTACTAGATTTTGGTTAATTTGATATACTTGAATGGTCACATCTATATTTATCCAGCTATCTTCTAGCTACTTACTTACCCTCAATCCACTATTGTCACTAAATTCAGAGGCTCTTCCAGGAGTCGCTATGCTCACTGTCCACGTTACCAGAGATCCCCGGAACAACTGAAGTTAGCTATCTGGTCTTAGCTAGTGCAGTTTAAAGTCTCTAGAATAAATCTTTTAAAATCTTAAATCTAAATATGTCGTCTCCCCAACTTAAAGTTTTCCAGTGGACTTCAATTATAGTTGAAATAAAATCTAATGACTTTTTCATATTTATAAAATCTCTGTAATCTAGATCTGACCTCTCAAATCTTATTTCCCTGATATCTGATTTTCCTCCCACATGATCCAGTCATGTAAGCTTGTTGTTCCTGAGAGACTTACTTCTGCCATTTCAACCAAGCTCATTTTTAACTTGGGGGCTTTACAATATCTGCAAACTTAGCTTACAATGCTCTTCTTAAGACTTCTTGTGGTGGGCAGCTTATAACATGACTCCCCAAATCCCTATTTCCAACATCTATATCCTGTGTCATCCTCTCCCCTTGTGCATACACTGAACCTTCAGACTCACTTTTAGTGAAGAGAAAGTGGGGACATTAATGCGAAGCCACTTTTGAGGGTAGAATTTAGATAGTGGCCTCTCTTTGGGCTCTCTGTACTTTTCATTCATGCCCTCTAATCCCTTGTTCTAAGGAAAACCAGCTATTATGTTGTAAGAAGCCCACTTGGCAAGGAACTGATGTCTCCAAACAATGCATGAAGACTGAAGGCTTGCCAACGGCCTGTGAGGGGACCTGAGGGTAGATCCCCTGCAGCTGAGCCTGAGGTGACTGCAGCCCACGCTGGCTCCTTGATTGCATCCTTGGCAGAAGCCCCAAGTCTGTGGACCCAGTAGAGCCACACTCAGTTCCTTACCCACACTCAGTTCCTTACCCACATAAGTTGTGAGATAATAAATATCCATTGTTTTAAGTCATAAAGTCTTAAGGTAATTTCTTATGTGGCCATAGACAACTAATATTTTTGTTCTTTTCACTTGGGCCTCAGATCTAGCATCTGTTCCTCTAAGATGGGAGAAATGGACTTTTTCTGTAAAGATCTAGATAGTAAATTTATAGCCTTTGTAATCATATGGTCTTTGTCATAAATACCAAAATCCATCATTAGAGCAGGAAATTAGCCAAAGACAATGTGTAAATGAATGATTGTGGCTGTTGTTCCAAGCAATTTCTCTTTACAGAATCAGATGGCAGGCCATGGTTTACCCACTCCCACTTTAAGAGACCATTCCATCCCTTCATCTGTATCATTTCTCCCAGACTAAAGTCACCATCATTTTAATTTAGTTTTTAAATTATCCTTTTCATTAGAATGCCTGTGTGTTCAATGGCTCACAACAGTGACCTGCGTCACTTGCTTGCTTGCTTAGCTGCTCAGTCCTGTCTGACTCTGTGACCCTTTGGATACCAACTATCCTGGCATGTTCCTCTGTCCATGGGATTTTCTAGGCAAGAACACTGGAGCAGGTTGCCATCCCTCCTCCAAGGGATCTTCCCAACCCAGGGATTGATCTAACACATGTCTCCTGTGTCTCCAGAATTGCAGGCAGATTCTTTCTCCTCCGAACCATTTGGGAAGCCCATGCGAGGCTATAAATACTGAATGAGGCCAAAGGTTGGTTTAGTGAAGTTGAGGTGGACTTTTCAAATGATGACATGTCCAGGAACCATGTCATCAATTAAAGATATACAGAAAAGAGAAGACTAAGGTACACCATGATACAATCAAATATGTAATTTTTGTCCCATCCTATTAAAAAGGGTATTGTTTGATCTGTTTGTTCAAAGGGTAGAACTATAAAAAAATCAACAACCTTCTAAAAACAACTTCTGTATAAAACTTTCCCCAACCCTCCCCTGACCCCCAAAATATTTTCCATTTTTCCTCTTTTTTTTTTTTTTTGCTACTTTTCTGCTTGGTACATACAAGGAAAATAGTTAATTTTTTTCTTTTTGTAAAAATTATTATTTTATAATGGAGTATAGTTGATTAACAAAATGTTGTGTTAATTTTAGGTGTACAGCAAAGTGATTCAGTTATACATACACATCTATCTATTGTTTTTCATAATCTTCTTTCCCACCTAGGTTGTTACAGAGTATTGATATGAGTTCTCTGTGCTATACAGCAGATCCTCGTTTGACTAACTATTTTAAATATAACAGTGTGTACTTGTCAATCCTTGCTTTGCAATCTATCCCTTCCCCTATCCTCCAACCTTGGTAACCATGTTTATTCTCTGAGTTTATTTCTGTTTTGTAGATAAATTCATTTGACTTTGCATGGAAGTGATATCATATGATATTTGTCTTTCTCTGACTTAGTCTGATAATCCCCAGGTCCATCCACATTGCTGCAAATGGCATTATTTCATTCTTTTTAATGGCTGAGTCATTATTCCACTGTATACATGTATGACATCTTCTTTCTCTATAACTATTTGATGGACATTTAAGTTGCTTTCATGTCCTGGCTATTGTGAATACTGTTGCAGTGAACATTGGGGTGCATATATCCTTTCAAACCATACTTTTCTCTGGATATATGTCCAGGAATGTGATTGCTGAATCAAATGATAACCCTATTTTTAATTTATAAGTAACCTCCAATACTGGTCTCCATAGTGGCTATACCAGTTTACATTCCCACCAACAGCGTAGGAATATTCCCTTTTCTCTACACCTTCTCTAGCATTTATTGTTTGTAGATTTTTTCATAATGGCCATTTGACTGATGTGAGGTAATATCTCCTTGTAGTTTTGATTTACATTTCTCTACTATTCAGTGTTGAGCATTTTTTAATGTGCCTCTTGGCCGTCTGTATCTTTAGAGAAATTTCTGTGTAGGATTTTTGCCAATTTTTTTGGTTTAGGTTGTTTTTTTTTAAATACTGAGTCACATGAGCTGTTACAAATTTTGGAGATTAATCCCTTATTGGTCTCATTGTTTGCAAATGTTTTCCTGAGCACTGTGTTTTCATTTTGTTTATAGTTTGCTTTGATGTGCAAAAGTTTTTGAGTTTAATTAGGTCCCATTTGTTTATTTTTGGTCTTATTTCCTTTACTCTGGGAGATGGATTGAAATATATTGCTGTGATTTGTGTAAGAGAGTGTTCTCTTGTGTTTTCCTCTAAGAATTAAGCAGTATCTGTTCTTATAATTAGGTCCTTAATCCCTTTTGAGTTTATTTTGTATATGATATTAAGGAATGTTCTAATTTCATTCTTTTACCTGTAGCTGTCCAGTTTTCCCAGCACCATTTGTTGAAGAGACTGCCTTTTCTCCATTGTGTAGACTTTTATCCTTTGACATGGATTAATTTACCGTAGGTGCATGGGTTTATTTATGCATTTTCTGTCCTGTTCCATTGATCTATATTTCTGCTTTTGTGCCAGTACCATGCTGCTTTGATGACTGTAGCTCTGTAGTATCATTGATAGTCAGGGAGCCTGATTCCTCCAGCTGTTTTTCTTTCTCTAGATTGTTTAGGCTATTTAGGGTCTTTTGTGTCTCCACACAGATTTTAAGATTTCTTAGTTCTATTTCTGTGAGAAATGCCATTGGTAATTTGGAAACAAATTCAAAACACTTAACAAAGTGGCAGTAAGAACATACATATCAATAATTACTTTAACCATAAATGGATTAAATTTTCCAACCAAAAGACAAAGAATGACT
The DNA here is from genome assembly GCA_917880005.1 of Nanger dama. Taxonomy (NCBI): domain Eukaryota; kingdom Metazoa; phylum Chordata; class Mammalia; order Artiodactyla; family Bovidae; genus Nanger; species Nanger dama. The sequence goes on from CAKJTW010000001.1 coordinate 102,587,164, forward strand.
GACTGGATATAAAAACAAGACCCATATATACACACACACTATCTGCAAAAGACCCACTTCAGATCTAGGGATACATACATACATACTGAAAATGAGGGAACAGAAAAAGATATTCCATGCAAATGGAAATAGAAAGAAAGTTAGAGTAACAATGCTCATACCAGACAAAATATACTAAGGTAGATATCATTACAAGAAACAAAGAAAGATACTACATAATGATTAAGTGATCAATCTAAGAAGATATAACAACTGTAAATATACATATATGCGCCTAACATAGGAGCACTTCAATACATCAGGCAAATCGTAACAGTCATAAGGGGAGAAATCAACAGTAACCCAATAACAATAGGGGAATGTAACACCACACTTTCATCAATAGATAGATCATCCAGACAGAAAGTCAATAGGGAAACACAAGACTTAAGTGATACTTTAGATCAGCTGGACTTAATATTTAAACAGCATTCCATCCCCAAACAGCAGAGTACATATTCTTATCAAGTGCACATGGAATATTCTCCAGGACTGACCACATGCTGGGCCACAAAGTGGTTAATGTAAGAAAATTGAAATCATACCAGCATTTTTTCTGACCATAACACTATGGGTTTATTAATGGAAATTAACTACAAGAAACCAGCTCAGTTCAGTTCAGTTCAGTTCAGTCGCTCACTCGTGTCTGACTCTTCACAACCCCATGAATCGCAGCACGCCAGGCCTCCCTGTCCATCACCATCTCCTGGAGTTCACTCAGACTCACGTTCATCAAGTCCATGATGCCATCCATCCTCTGTTGTCCCCTTCTCCTCCTGCCCCTAATCCCTCCCAGCATCAGAGTTTTTCCAATGAGTCAACTCTTCGCATGAGGTGGCCAAAGTACTGGAGTTTCAGCTTTAGCATCATTCCTTCCAAAGAAATCCCAGGGCTGATCTCCTTCAGAATGGACTGGTTGGATCTCCTTGCAGTCCAAGGGACTCTCAAGAGTCTTCTCCAACACCACAGTTCAAAAGCATCAATTCTTCAGTGCTCAGCCTTCTTCACAGTCCAACTCTCACATCCATACATGACCACAGGAAAAACCATAGCCTTGACTATATTGAATTATTTTTTTACAATTCTAGTTCCCCAACTAGAATGTGACTGCTTTGACAGCAAGGATCCTATCGTTTGATCTTTGTATGCCAGAACCTGTCTACCATTGTCAGAGCTCTATAAAATGGTTGTTTTTCATAGTAAATGCACAATAAATCAACCCTGGAGAGAGGGAAATGTCAGGGGTTGGGTGAGAGAAAAAGTCAATTTAGAGGAGTAGTTTATGTTCACCCCTAGGAATTCCATTTAAAGCACAATCTACTAAATATGAATGGTGTTCAGAAATGAGATTATCTGCTTCTGTAGTGTCTTCTCTCAGGGAATGTAACAAGTAATATGATTTGTTTAGGTAACAGACTTTATTTTACTGGTAGAAGTAAGCACTGGGAAACTTTCTTGAATATTTGCTCTCATATATATACCAAGCCCAATCTTCTTGCTTCATTTTGCCATATAATCACTGTTTTTATTATGGTACAGGATATATATATTTCCATCTTTCTTCTGGAACAATATTTGTCATTCTTTGTAACATTTCATAATATTAGAATATGTACCAAAATGAGAGAACAGCTGTACTTGGGTAAAACCCTGTATTTTGTAAATGGGTAATAAATGCATAACATATATTTTCCAAGGTTATTGGTGCACTGGGTACTGAAATTTATTCATAAGCATGAATCAGTAGGATAAGAACGAATCGAATTTGGCTTTTCAGCTAGGTAGTAATGTTTTGGATCATGCCTTATGGGGATGGCACACATACTTTTATCCAGATAATCATATGTCTGGCTCTACAAATAATGTATGTTTGTTCTTTCAGCTTAGCAAATTACAACTTGGAATTTGAGGGCAGAGTATGGTTTGGATGTCGATGTAACTGGCAGCTGATCTTAATCTTTACTGTTTTTGATTATATATAATTTATTTTAATTGCAGAGAAGCATAGATTTCAAATTTAACTCTGGTATGGCTTCCAACACAATATAATGGAGAGAAATCACACTACAATTGATCTTTATGGCTATAGTTTGGTCTGTGATAGGATGTTTGATCATTAACATTCTGGGTTATAAATAAATTGAAAAGGAATGAAAAATTGTGAGGCTTTATGTTGGACTTTACATTTCTAAATTTTTGTAGCTTTGTGTTTATTTTAGAAATAATTTTTGAAAAGCAAGAAAACCATTCAAGCTATGAAATCATTCACATTTACAATGTCTGGAAATAACCACAGTTTAGATTTTGATATTTAAGCTTCCAATCTTTTACATATGTATTTCTGTATTAAAAATCAGTAATTACAATGACAATAATGTTTTAAACATTATAAACATGAATATGACTAGAAATACATTTTCTTGTTTATTTGTCTCTCTTCATTCCCTTACTAGAAGGTAAGCTCCATGGGAGCAGGGTTTTGTGGTCTTTTATTTTACATTTTTTAACTCTTTAGTTCCCATTGCCTAAAATAATGCCTGGTACTTATTTGTTTAGTGAGTTAATGATAGTTGACATTTTTATGTTATAATATGTTGTAGACATATTCTAGTTTTAGTATCTTGTAAAATCATGTTATTAATGCTAGTGAAATTGCACTGGTTCACTTTTAACCAATCTTCATTTGAAGAACCCTAATGTTCTAAATTTTTACATATTTGAAAAAATATTTTTCATATCCGAATAGTTTCTTTTCCTCTACTTTCATTGAATAAACCAGAACTTCAAGAGTAATACTGAACTACAATGATTACAATAGGAATGCTTATGTTAATCCTGAATTAAATGGAATATCTCTGAAGTTTTATATTTAAATTCAGTGTTAGCCTTTGGCTTCAGTTAGATATTCTTATGATTTTGAAGAAATATACTTCTATGTATATTTTACTGTTTTTCAAAAGCATTTTAAAAATACTGATAAATGAAATATTATAAAAATTCTTTGTCATTTGTTCTATTAACATGATGATTATAAAATTTTCCCAATATCAAATAATTTTTAACTTATAGAGGATACATATTTTAGTCATGATGTTATCTTTTATATACTTTTGGATTAACCTAGCTGGCATTTTGATTTGAATTTTGTTTTGTTTATAAACAAAATCTGTCTCTAATTTCCTTTTATAGAACAAACACAGGCAGTTTTTGATTAAGGGAAATTGGCTAATTTCACTGAGAAGATTTATCTAAATCCTTTCTATGCTCTTGAATGGTTAATTTGCAAGAATATTATGTTTCTGAAATTTTGAAAGAAATCAACAATAACAGTCGAGATCTTTATTTATTTATTTTGGTATCTCATTGTAGTTTTTTTTTTTAGGGTAAATTTTTTTTAAAATTTTACTTTATTTTACTTTACAATGCTGTATTGGCTTTGCCATACATCAGCATGAATCCGCCATGGGTGTACATGAGTTCCCAGTCTTGAACACCCCTCCCACCTCCCTCCCCATACCATCTCACTGGGTCATCCCAGTGCACCAGCCCCAAGCATCCTGTATCCTGCATCAAACCTAGACTGGCGATTTGTTTCCTACATGATATTATACATGTTTCAATGTCATTCTCCCAAATAATTCCACCCTCTCCCTCTCCCACAGAGTCCAAAAGATCTTTAAAATAGATGAACATTTGAAAATATATTTCCTTTATTCCCTAGGAATCATTTTATTATGGTGATAATCTTATATAGTATAGCATTTTGCCATTCCCTTAACATAGAGTTCTGCAAAATTGCACAGATTTTTTTCTTTTTAGATCTCAGGACACTGAGTATTAAGGAGAATAGAGTGTCAGTTCAGTTCAGTTCAGTCTCTCAGTCGTATCCGACTCTTTGCGACCCCATGAATCACAGCACGCCAGGCCTCCCTGTCCATCACCAACTTCCAGAGTTCACTCAGACTCACATCCTTCGAGTCAGTGATGCCATCTAGCCATCTCATCCTCTGTCATCCCCTTCTCCTCCTGCCCCCAGTCCCTCCCAGCATCAGAGTCTTTTCCAATGAATCAACTCTTCACAAGCGGTGGCCAAAGTACTGGAGTTTCAGCTTTAGCATCATTCCTTCCAGTGAACACCCAGGACTGGTCTCCTGTAGGATGGGCTGGTTGGATCTCCTTGCAGTCCAAGGGACTGCAAGAGTCTTCTCCAACACCACAGTTCAAAAGCATGAATTCTTTAGCGCTCAGCCTTCTTCACAGTCCAGCTCTTGAATAGAGTATGACATTCCTCAAATTAATTAATTCTGGTAGTCCCTCCCAGTTTCTATGACATTTCATAAAACATTTTATTTTCTCCAGAACACTGAGAAAAATTGTCAATGTTTTATTAAAATACATTTCTGTAACCATCCCACCAACATTGATTCCAGGCTCTGATATTGAGCAATTGGTTATATGACCTTAGACAAGTTTAGCAACTTTCTCTTCTATTTTCTCTTTAAGACTTATCTCACTAAGTCTCAACATTCTTAACTGTAAAATGAGGATAATAATATCTAACTCATGGAGCTATGAAAAGAACTAATGGAAATTAAATATGTGAAGTGTCTGCTACATAAACTTTCAAAAATAGTATTATTAACAATGGGCATTAAATCAATATTGGCAAATTACAATTTTTAATAAAATAACTTTTCTAGATTTTAAAATGTATTTTCACAGAGAAATATGAATTATAATTTTTGACTCTAAAGATTCTCTTTTTTCATTTCAAGTGCTATATTTGTGGTTTATTTAATTACCAAGCATATATTATTCCTTTTTTTCTTTCATAGGCTAGCTATTATATTGTCAATTCTATTTTACATTTTTAAAATTTTCTGATTTTTATTCTATTTTTAAAAAACTTTCTTTTCCTATGTTCTTAAAATGGGGGTGGGGCATTCAGGTTTGACAGTATTCACTCCTGTTCCTAAGTCACAAGTTGACTAAGTCATTACTTCTTCACGGACCAAAAGTTCAGTCACTAGCAGAGAAAATTGCTGTATTTTCTTTGTTTTCTGTTTTGTAATGTAGATTACATTCTTCTGATGCTAACCAAGAGAGACCACATTTGAGTCATGAAACATAACTTACCAAATTTGAAATACTAGAAATCACACTCTACTAGCTCTCAGACCACAGTGGAATTAAACTAGAAATCAGTAACAGAAAGATAGCTGGAAAATACCAAAATACTTAGACTTTAAGGAATGCACTTCTCAATAACACACAGGTCAATGAAGAAATCCTAAGTGAAATTAAAAAAAAATTGGAATATATGCAAAGATAACATCAAAATTTGGGGGATGCAATGAAAGCATTTGGCATAGAGGGGAAATTTATAGCATTTAATGCATATATTAGGAAAATAAGATCTATAATCAATAATCTAAGCTTTCATGTTAGGAAATTATAAAAAAGAAAAATTATATCCAAAGTAACCAAAATACAACAAATAAGAAAAATTAGAGCACAAATAAATTGAAGCCAGCAGGTAAATTCAGTGAAACCAAGAATTGGTTCTTGGAAAAGATCAGTAAAACTGCTAAGCCTCTATCTAGGCTAAGAAGATGAGAGAAGACAGAAATTACTAATTTGAAAAATAGGATATCACATTAGGTCCCATGGATAATTAAAGGCTAATAAAGGAATGTCAAGTACAACTCTAGGCCCAGAAATTTGATAACCAAGAATTTATCTTTACCAGTTCCTTGAAAGACATAATCTGCCAAAACTTACACAAGAAAAAACAGACAACCTGAACAGGCAGATCATTTAAACATATTAAATCAATAATTAAATATGTTTCAAAACAAAAATACCAGGTCTGATGGGGAGGGATCTTCCTCAACTTGCAAAGCATATCTATAAAACAGCTACATCTAACATCTAAGGGAAATACAAATTAAAAAAAAAAAAAGCTAACTATCTGGCTATGAAAAGAAAGGAAATATACTTGCATATTGCTGGGTGAGAGGAGCCAGTCTTTAAGCTGTATGATTCTATTATATGACTCTAGAAAAGGCAAAACTATGGAGACAATAAAAAGATCAGTGGTTCTGGGACAACCCAGAGGTATGGGATGGGGAGGAAGTTGGGAGAGGGGTTCAGGATGGGGAACACATGTACACCATGGCTGATTCATGTCAGTGTATGGCAAAAACCACCACAATATTGTAATTATCCTCCAATTAAAATGAATAAATAAATTAAAAAAAAAAAGATCAGTGATTGCCAGTTGAAGGAGAAGGGGAATTAGGTGAAACACAGAAGATTTTTAGGGCAATGAAAATAAGTTGATCCTTGAACAACATGGATTTGAACTGCATGAGTCACTTTACCATGGATTTATTTCAATAAATAACTGCATTTTCATTTTACGGAAAATGGAAAAGTTTGTGTTCAATTAGAGAGCACAATTTTTTCTCTAGAATCAAAAGAGTTAGTTTTGAGTCCTGATTCTATCCACACTGTTTCAGCTTCCTTCCTTTGTGTGAACCATTTATCAGCTCCTTTGCTTTTGAGGCAGAGATAGCCTTATGTGGATTTTTGACTGCCTTCTGCCTTGCTCAAGGGTCTACTGTACTGTGTATATCATTATAATAGCAGATAAATGTATAAATCCATAGAATGTACAACTAAAAATGAACCCTAATGTAAACTATGGGCTTTGCATTATTGTATGGGTCAATGTAGGTTAATCAATTATAACAAAATGTACTACCCTGATGGGGATTTTGATAACTGAGGAGGATATGAATGAGGATATGAATCAGGAATTATTTGCAAAATTTCTGTACCTTCTGCTCAATTTTTCAGTGAGCCTAAAATTGCTCTAAAATATAAAGGATATAAAGGCAATTGATCTCTAAATCAACTAACTCAGCTCTTACACAGATGAGTTTTCCTTGCTTTATCTACTGGATTATTTACTTAGGAAATTATTATTTTTCCTAGGTTATCTCTTTAGTGTCTCATTAGAATATTGCTAAGTGTCTATTATTTTTTAATCAAAATGTTTTTCTCCTTCAGCGGCTGTTTTACTAGCTGCTCATTTTATTTCCTTACTTTCTTCATTTTTCTGGTTGCTGGATGCCCTTGGCTCCCTGTAAGCATTCTCTTGATTGCTCACCAAGGCATAGGTCCACTGGACTCTGGCAGGCCAGCATCCAAGAGGCACACTCATACAGATCTGAAAGCTGCCTTCTCTGAGTGTCTGCACATCTCCTTTCAGATACGGCACCTTCTGTCTTTAACTGGGGGCCTCAGATGCCAGCCTTAGGTTGCTCCACTCGAAGAAAGAGAGAAAAAACTTTCCCTCTACTGCTATCTAGAGTTCCACATAGTCCAGCATCACAGTTGCATCTCATGCACAGAGGCCTCCAAGACTCTTATGACTCAGGTTCAGTTCAGTTCAGTCGTTCAGTCGTGTCCGACTCTTTGCGACTCCATGAATTGCAGCACGCCAGGCCTCCCTGTCCATCACCAACTTCCGGAGTTCACTCAGACTCATGTTCATCGAGTTGGTGATGCCATCTCATCCTTTGTCGTCCCCTTCTCCTCCTGCCCCCAATCCTTCCCAGCATTAGAGTCTTTTCCAATGAGTCAGCTCTTCGCATGAGGTGGCCAAAGTACTGGAGTTTCAGCTTCAGCATCATTCCTTCCAAAGAAATCCCAGGGCTGATCTCCTTTAGAATGGACTGGTTGGATCTCCTTGCAGTCAAAGGGACTCTCAAAAGTCTTCTCCAACACCACAGTTCAAACGCATCAATTCTTCGGCGCTCAGCCTTCTTCACAGTCCAACTCTCACATCCATGCATGACCACAGGAAAAACCATAGCCTTGACTAGACAAACCTTAGTCAGCAAAGTAATGTCTCTGCTTTTGAATATGCTATCTAGGTTGGTAATAACTTATCTTCCAAGGACTAAGTGTCTTCTAATTTAATGGCTGCAGTCACCATCTGCAGTGATTTTCGAGCCCCCCCAAATAAAATCTGACACTGTTTCCACTGTTTCCCCATCTATTTCCCATGAAGTGATGGGACCAGATGCCATGATCTTCGTTTTCTGAATGTTGAGCTTTAAGCCAACTTTTTTGCTTTCCTCTTTCACTTTCATCAAGAGGCTTTTGAGTTCCTCTTCACTTTCTGCCATAAGGGTGGTGTCATCTGCATATCTCTTGGCAATCTTGATTCCAGCTTGTGCTTCTTCCAGTCCAGCGTTTCTCATGATGGACTCTGCATAGAAGTTAAATAAGCAGGGTGACAATATACAGCCTTGACGTACTCCCTTTCCTATTTGGAATCAGTCTGTTGTTCCATGTCCAGTTCTAACTGTTGCTTCCTGACCTGCATACAGATTTTTTAAGAGGCAGGTCAGGTGGTCTGGTATTCCTATCTCTTTCAGAATTTTTCACAGTTTCTTGTGGTCCACACAGTCAAACGTTTTGGCATAGTCAATAAAGCAGAAGTAGATGTTTTTCTGGAACTCTCTTGCTTTTTCTGTGATCCAGCAGATGTTGGCAATATGATCTCTGGTTCCTCTGCCTTTTCTAAAACCAGCTTAAACATCAGGGAGTTCACGGTTCACATATTGCCAAAGCCTGGCTTGGAGAATTTTGGGCATTACTTTACTAGCATGTGAGATGAGTGCAATTGTGCGGTAGTTTGAGCATTCTTTTAGACTGACAGAAAATTTTAAAAAGGCGGGGGGGGTTATTTTCCGTGGACTGTATTGCTGAAATCCTTTTGTCTACAAGCAAGAGAAGATCAGATATGCATAAATCTCAGAATACATTTTTTCAGCCTGTGTTATATACCACTTCAGCTCTTCCAGCTGTAGTGAACACAGTGCTTTAGGGAAGCCCTCGGAGGGAGAGAAGCACAAGGTTAATAAGCAACTCAACCTCTTTTCCTTCTTTCTCTTCTGCTCAGCATTCTTAGCAGGTTACCTTCAGTTTTACAAACGAGCTGTTTAAAAACCAGAAGAAAAGAGTTGGTGGGAGATAGTAATTCATCTCTTCTCAGGTAAAAAATTTCCCGGAAGCCCCCTTCTGTCTCGATGCTCAGAATAGGTTTACCTGATCGCCCTTAAGTGCAAGGGATCCTATGATGATGATATGGATGGCTCACAATTATATGGCTCACAATTTTAACATTTATCGTGGAGGCAGGCAGATTCTGCACTACATAAGAAGAGAAAGGGAAGGGAAAGGAAAGGAATTGCTGTTGGAATAAGCCTGCTGTAGTCCCAGAAGACTGTTGGAAGTTAGGTCTCAAGTGGGAAAAAATGTCTCTGGCTATGGAAAAAATTTGCTTTCTTTCACGCTCGTCTCTCTCAGCTTGAGTCAGTGTCTGCAAGTGTGTGGGTCAGTGTTCAGGACAGACTGTCATTTTCCAAGATCCCTCATCCTGTTGCTGTGACTCAGGGCTTCATCTGTTCTTCGTACCTGAAAATTCCCTCTAAGATCTGGCATGTCTTTATCGATAGTCCTAGTTTCCATCACAGTTGCAGATTTATATATATTTTTGCATAAGAATCTCAGGGGAAATTGACAATCGATGTGGGAAGCTGTTACTGAATCAGGTACTGAATCTTAACTTCAATTTTCTACGTTAGCTTGAAGAGATATTTTTCAATGTACAAAAACAAGTCTGATTGACAATCAGAATTCTAGCTGCTCTGAACATGTTAATGAGCAAGATAATTATAGGTTTTACTTTTTGCATTGATATATTTTTTCCCTAAAAATTTCTGCTGATTGTTTTTCCTTTAATGTTCGGTTATTAATTTATATGGTGCTAGATCATGAGGCATAAGGTGGCTGAATATGATTTGATTCGTGAAGGCAGTTTCCAGAGGGAGCAGAAAGGCAAGTCAAGATAGTAAACCCCAGACAGAGGGATTCCTACAAATATACTGACCTGTATTAAAAAAATACTAAATGTAGAGCAAATGGGCACAGTTCACATGGTTAGAATGAAGTTGGGAGAGTCTTGTTTGGCTAAGCCACGAAGAACCTATTTCAAATGAGATTTTTACTTTGTTGTGATGAGATATTTTGAGGAAGAAGGGGGTAAAATAGAGAAAACTATATATTAACATAATGTAGGTGATATTTAAATCTTTCATATGACATGTGTGCTCAGTTGCTCAGTATATCTGAATCTTTGTGACCCCATGGACTGTAGCCCACCAGGCTCTTCTGTCCATGGGATTCTCCAGGCAAGAATACTGGAATGGGTTGCCATTTCCTTTATTTATATGACATATTTTTTCATAATATTTGAGAGGTAAAGCATTCTTTACAGCCTGCTATATTTAGGTAAGCCTTATTCTCTAGACACAAAACATTCTATGTCTCACAGTAACACTTAAAATACAGCCCATGGGCTAGCAGCTGCTGTATTACTGAGAGTTACTTAGAAATGCAGAGCGTTAGACTGCACACCAGACCTGCTGAGTCAGTATCTTATTGTACCAGGACCCCAGGTACACTGATGTTGAAGAAACACAAATCCCGTGTCTGAAAGTGGGAAAAGTGTGAAAATAAGGAGAGAAACACTGATCAACTTATTTCAGGACACTGTGGTGATATGTTTTTACTTTCTATATTACTTCAGGTTCAACTTTATTTACATAGAATTAAGGCCTTCCATATTCACCAATGACTCCGTCCAAGGCCTCAGTTCTAATTTTCAGAAGAACATTTTTGTATTAAGTGAGAGTAGAGGTTAAAATGGGCTTCTCTGGTAGCTCAGCTGGTAAAGAATACACCTGCAATGCAGGAGACCCTGGTTCAATTCCTGGTTCGAAGAGATCCCCTGGAGAAGGGATAGGCTATGCACTCCAGTATTCTTGCCTGGAGAATTTCCATGGACAGAGGAGCCTGGTGGGCTACAGTCTATGGGGTCACAGAGAGTCAGCACAGAGGTTAAAATACTAATGTTACTAAAGTAAGTATTACATTATCCTATTGACAAAAGAGGAAAGGCTTGTACTAGTTCGCGTGTGTGTGTGTGTATGTGTGTGTATGTGTGTGTGTGTGTGTGTGTGTGTTTATGTGTTTAAATAATTATGAAGCAGAGCCCAATGAAATTGGAATCAAAAGTTTGCATCTGGGGAAGGCATAGATCTGAACCAGGAAGCATGACTGCAAGGACCATTCCCACGGGAGTCACAGAAGAGCCCTGGGAAATTGATATACGGGAGGCTCCAAACAAGAAAGTTCGAAAAGACAGCTTGGAAGCAAAGTGTACTCAGGGTCAGTCCCAACAAACCTACCTACTTAATGTATGTGAATTGTTCATATAACACATTTGATTCCCTTGGCAACTCTTTCCTGAAAAAATGTCACTTGCAATCTTCCAGCTTGAATTCCTGAAGAGTTAAACAAAACATCAATTTTCAGAAAATTCTTTCAAAATGAAATATCTGAAGTGTTTTCTTTATTAAACTTTGGTTCTGTACCAGAGTGAAGCTTTAAGATAACTCCATAAAAGACAAATTGAAAACATTTGTTTTCAATATCTCAATGACAGCTTTGACTAAATCTAATTTTAAAAATTGTAATGAACTATTTTTAAATGTTTGGAAAAAACTTACTTTTACATTTCAACAGTGAAGGATGTTGAAGCATGCACACTATGATTTTGCTCTACATAAGTGATTCTTTAAGATCTATCCTTTTTTCGTTAAAAGAAACAACAATTTAAAATAATCTCAGATGGGAAGTGAATACTGCCGTTTCTGAGTGATTGTTACTTGCCAGCTTTGGCACCAAGATGCTTAAGATAAATACTTTAGAAGAAATAGTTATTTCAGTGCATTTTCACATGAAAATTAGTTTAAATAAAGAAAATGTGCTCAGAAATTTTGGAACAAACCCTCAACCCAGGTCCCCCTGTTCCCCATGCCTCACGTGCACAGGACCAGTCAGGGGAGGTGAGCTCAAACCTAAATTCAATCTTGCCTTTCTGTGAGGACTTTGGCCTTTCCTGCCTGTCTTGTCTGTTAAGCAGATAGCTTAACAGACTCTTTGTTCCCCCATCATCTGAGTATTGGATCCCCAAAATAACTGTCTCATACAAAAATTTCTTAGATGTCTAAGAAATAGAGTATAGAACTCTATTACTAAATGTGAAGATTTGACTAGTGCTGCCAAGATTATTTTTTGGTATCAAAAATGACACTTGGTTAAGCTCATCCAAAATTATGTTCAAATGTTTTGTCATGCCAAGAGATAAGTACTGAGAACAGTAGGACAGAATGAGTTTTCATCTAATTTCTATTGTTCTTAATATGTACAGTAGGTATAAAAACTCACCTGTAAACTTGGTATTATCACATTTCTTGTATACATATGTAAAGAGGGTATTCGCATATGGGTACTGATGGGCTACCCTAGCGGCTCAGATCATCAAGAATCTGCCTGTAACTCAGGAGACCTGGGTTTGATCCCTGGGTTGAGAAGATTCCCTGGAGAAGGGAATGGCAGCCCACTTCAATATTTTTGCCTAGAGAATTTCATGGGCTAGAGGAACCTAATGGGTTAAGGTCCACAGGGTCGCAAAGAGACGGACACAACTGAGAGACTCTCACTCATTCCCTCACTCAACATATATGGAAATATTCATCATATATAGCTGTATTTGTCATTTGTGTATGTATAATGTATAGGAATTTATATATACCAATACACATATATGTAAGTATATTTAAAATTCTCTGTTTCTAATGAAGCTGAAACATCTTCTGTACATTTATAACCATTTTTGTTATTCTTTTTCTAAAATGTGCTGCATTTCCTACATTCTCTCCACACCTGTTAGTGAAAGAATGGCGCATCCTATTTGATAGCGTGTTCTCTTTATATATTGTGTCACTTTTTTATCATATGTTTTTCAACTTTATCTCCAGATCATACAGCTTGCCTTTTGCTTATTTTTTCTGTTTTAGTTTTAAATTTTAAAAGTTTTAAAGTCTTAGGTATCTAAAAGTCTTTTATTGACTTAAATGAAGAACTGTTTGTTAAACAACTTACTTTGAAGTGGTCATTTAAAGTCAAATGAGTTGTAATATGATAGCAGATACAGATCAGAAGCCTCTTTGGAGGTCCAGAACTCTCCCACTGGGGGCTCAGGAGATAGAAACATTTTAAATAAATAAATAAACAAACAAAATGCTTTGTTTTCAGAGCACAGTCACTGTTCATTTTTATATCTCAAAATAAACATCTCAGCATTCCTATGCATTATTCAAACATAAAAGATAAGTGTCTGCATACATAATTAAATGGTATGCACTGGATAAAATCTGGACTCATTTGATAAACCAGAGTAGAGCAATCTTTATAGCTTTTCCCTTGTTTTCTCTAATTAGAGAGAAATTTACATATAATCACAGTTGCTGCATAAGATAGGAGAAATCTATTTTAATCATTTTACTACTTCATTTTAAAAGCCATGTATTAACAACTTTAAAATATCGCTAGCTTTTTAATTTAAAATTGTCACTATTGTGCATGAATATTAAGATATTACTGAAATAATATGGCAGCATGCTATGTCTGTTGCATTACATACATTCCATATTATTATCTTTTTCTTCTCCATTTTCATATTGAGCTAAAATTCTTTTCTCAAAATATACTTGTGACTTATTACATTTTGAGTTTGATATAGAGACATTTAAGATTATTTGTTTAGAAAGAAAGACTGAAAAATAAATAATGTACATTTTGAATAATTTTTCTTTTTAATTTAAAAGTTGAGCATTGTTAGATAAGATTGAACAGTTACAGACATCACTTGTATGACATAGTTACTATAGAACACTTAATTGAAATGGGGTCTTTGATTTTGTAAATTTGTCAAAGAAATCGCGCATTTTCTGAGCTTTTCTTTGTGGGCTCTTCGATGGTATTAAGGCTCACACAGCAGCATCAGACTGCTCCCTCCCGTGCCACGCTCTCTTTTGCAGATTTTTTGCAGATTTTCATCCAATTTTATTCAGGGGAGGGCATATACATTTTGTAGGGCTGTATCTATCCAATTCTGCCTGTAACAAACACCCAAACATCCTAAAATATCAATTATAAGACAGACAAGTGTAAAGTAGAACTCTGGAGAACATCAAAGGAAAATGGCCATGCATCTGCTCTTTAATGTTTTCCTACGGTATATTAAAATAAAAACAAATTATCAGTCTCTTCACAAGTAGTAATTTATATTCTCTGAATTTTTTCAGCCACAACAACTGGATTCTCTTTTCTGATTTTTGCTGCAGCTTCTGCTTTGTAATCATATGGACAGTTGTGCTGTCCATATGGGCCTGTTTGTGCCTGGCTGTCTCCTGATAGAAGACTATGACATTTAAAGGCCAGGCGATGTGCTTTTTGCTGCCAGTTCCTAAAGGAGCTGCACGTGGATGTGGCAGGCGCTCAGCCACGGGGTGATGAATGCATGGATACCTATGTATATAGATGTGGATTTTCTGATAGATGCTGACTTACAATACTGTGTTAGTTTCGGGTGTAGAGCATGGTAATTCAGTATTATTGCATATTCTTTTATGTTATCGTTCAATTGCTTTAGCAGGTCCGACTCTTGTGATCCCATGCATTGTAGCCAGCCAGGCTCCTCTGTCAGTGAGATTTCCTAGGCAAGAATACTGGAGTGGGTTGCCATTTCCCTCTCCAGGAGATCTTCCCAATCAGGAATCAAACCTGTGTCTCCTGCATTGGCAGGTGGGTTCTTTACCACTGAGCCACCAGGGAAGCCCATATTCTTTTAATAGATCAATGCAAAATAATGGCTGTCATTCCCTGTCCTATATAGTAAATTCATGTTTCTTATCTATTTTATATATAGTAATTAGTATCTGTCAGTCCCATACTCCTTATTTGTCCCTTCCTGGTTCCCTCTTCCCTTTGATAGTCACAAGTTTATATTCAATACCTGTGAGTCTGTTTCTGTTTTGTAAATAGGTTTATTGATATGTTTAGATTCCACATATATGTGTCATGTCACATAATACTTGTTTTTATCTGCCTTACTTCACTAAAAACTATGATAATCTCCAGTTCCATCCATGTTGCTTCATATTTCATTCTTATGGCTGCATAATGTTCCACTCTGAGTGTGCACGTATGTATATGCCACATCTTAATTTGGGTTGCTTCCACATCTTGGCTATTGTAAATAGTATTGCTGCAAACATTGTGTTGCATGTATGTATCTTTTCAAATTAGTGGGTTTCTTTTTTGAATACATACCTAGAAGAGGAACTGCTAAATTATACGGTAATTCTATTTTTAGTTTTTTAAGGAACCTCCATAGTGTTTTCTGTAGTGGCGGCACCAGTTTACATTTCTAGTAACAGTGTACAAGGCTTCTGTTTTTTGAATGTGGATTGTTCTGAAATGCCTAAGCATAAATACTAATTGGATGTTTGTCCTTTTGTCAAATTTGAAGTTATTAAAATTTATGTAACGATCTTCTAGAGCACTCAAAAATGGAGAAGCAGCAGCCTTAGAAAGCAGTGTACACTTCGCAGTCGAAACTTTCCCAGAATGTGAACCATTAAGATATTAGAACCAAGCATTGCATTTCAGTCAAAGGACACTTATCCATATAACATTCCTAATCAACTGAAGATCTCTACGGGGAGCCCCACAATTTTAGTTAAAATGACAGTTTCTAAGTATAGTCTGGAAGTTCATAATGAGAACTAAAGAGCCATGGCAGATGGATTCTAGCTCTATTTCTTATATGTAAGAGGATTCTGAAATCCCTACTATGATGTTTATAACTCCAAGCTGACATGAGATACTCTTTTGCCATCCCAAAGATTCTTATTATTTTATTTCAAAATATCATAGTTATTTCAGGGTTACTACAGATATTATATTTTAAACTACATAGATTGTTTAGCATTGTTTTGTGGGTAGTTATAGGTTGATTTTGTAAAAGTTTTATGGTAATAAGGGGAATTGCAAATTTAAATATGTGCATGGTACATGCAATGAATATTTCTACTTATAAGTGCTAAATCAGTTTCTACAAATGACATCTATAAGGATATCAATTTTCAGCAAGTAAGGAGGAAAAAGTGGTACATGAAATAAAGAAGACATGTTAAGTAATTTTGGGGCAAGAAAATTGTGCCTATTTTTTCAAAGGCTTTAATTGTTTTAGATCCTAGAAGAAAATTTTTGAAGTGATTTGTAATGTATATATTATGCCACATGTCTTCTTTTCCCCCATAGGTTTAATGTTTCCTCTTCATTTCCCCTAGTTTCATGGTTCTTCGTGAGCCACATGTACTCCTTCAAAGAAAGAAAAACAAATTTTCCCTCTTGGTGGAAGTCTGCCTAATGCTTTGGTATTCACAGCACAGCTTGTCTTACCTTTTACTGAGCTGGGGAAAATTCAGGAATGTTTCATCATTTTGCCATTGAAACACTCCTGGTTGAAAAGTCCTGGAATAAAGTAGAGCTATATATTTTCTTGCTCTTCAAACAAGCAAAGGAAATAGGAACATATTTCATCAAAAATTACTTCTGTTTGTAAACAGAGTCAGACCATTTTGTGGTCCCTCATTGATGATGGATTGGATAAACTACTTTATAAGTAACTTTGGGTATTATAAATGACAAGTTGTAAAAAACATTACAAAAAAAAATTAGCTTCTGTTTTTGAGTCAATTTTTCTTTACTCTGTTACTTCAGTTTAGACATAGAAGCAGCAGGTTTAGCATAAAGATACTCTTAATATAGAAGGAGACACATGAGTGTCTCATTAGAATACTAATGCTCAGAATCCTCACAGTGTTGGCAAAGTTAATGGTTGCCCTCAGAGCCGAGCCTGCTGGGATGATGGCTCACTGACAAATAACTCCATGTTGATAAAACGGATAAAATCAACAGTATCAAATACTCAAAAAAACACTACAGATCCACCAAAGAATGTGATTTCATCTCACTGCTCAGGAATTGTGCAAATTTAGGAGATTGGGCTCTCAGGAAATTTACCTCCATTTACTTGTAAGACATATTTTGGTTTCCAACACATATTCCAATTAAGCTCATTGTGCACACAATTGTGCTTAGGATACATGCCTAAACTGATGCACACCTTGTACTTAAGATTGAAGGAAATAGTTTCCCAATGTACCTTCTAACCACTTCCGTTATATTGTGATCCTAAATTTTATAAACATATGACTTGGTTAAAAAAAAAAAAAAGGAAACTAACTTGGTTTCCTAAAATCATGATCCTCAGTATGAGTTGCTGATGCATCCAGAGCCTCACATCCATGTGTCAGTCGAGGTAACAGCAGTTCCACTTCCACAGTATTTCATGGGACTCTCAGGATTTAGGCCGCTTCATCTCTAGCATTGGCTAGTATATGGCAGCCCACTCCAGTATTCTTGCCTGGGAAATCCCATGGACAGAGGAGCCTGGTGGGCTAGAGTCCATGGGGTCACAAAGAGTCAGACATGACTGAACGACCAACACTTTCACTTTCAGAATCACTCTAAAGCTGTATATAACCCTAAGAAGGAAAGTAATAGCTTGACAACTGAATTTATAAATTGAGGCAACTGAATCTAATTCCAATAACCTGTAGTTTTTTCTAATTAATATACTTAAAATATTAAAGATTTCCTCAGTGATCAATGCAAAGAAACAGAGGAAAACAATAGAATGGGAAAGAATAAAGATCTCTTCAGAAAATTAGAGATACTGAGGAAAAATTTCATGCAAAGATGGCCACAATAAAGGATAGAAATGGACCTAACAGAAGCAGAAGATATGAAGAAGAGGTGGCAAGAATACACAGAAGAACTGTACAAAAAACATCTTCATGACCCAGATAACCATGATGGTGTGATCACTCAGCTAGAGCCAGACGTCCTGGAATGTGAAGTCAAGTGGGCCTTAGAAAGCATCACTACGAACAAAGCTAGAGGAGTGATGGATTCCACTTGAGCTATTTCGAATCCTAAAGGATGATGCTGTGAAAGTGCTGCCCTCAATATGCCAGCAAATTTGGAAAACTCAGCAGTGGCCACAGGACTGGAAAAGGTCAGCTTTCATTCCAATCCCAAAGAAAGGCAATGCCAAAGAATGCTCAAACTACCGCACAATTGCACTCATCTCACACAATAGCAAAATAATGCTCAAAATTCTCCAAACCAGGCTTCAACAGTACATGAACCATGAACTTCCAGATGTTCAAGCTGGTCTTAGAAAAGGCAGAGGAACCAGAGATCAAATTGTCCACATCTGTTGGATCATGGAAAAAGCAAGAGAGTTTCAGAAAAATATCTGCTTTATTGACTATGGCAAAGCCTTTGACTGTGTGGATCACAACAAACTGGAAAGTTCCTCAGAAGATGGGAATACCAGACCACCTGACCTGCCTCCTGAGAAATCTGTATGCAGGTCAAGAAGGAAGAGTTAGAACTGAACATGGAACAACAGACTGGTTCCAAATCGGGAAAAGAGTATGTCAAGGCTGTATATTGTCACCCTGCTTATTTAACTTTTATGCAGAGTACATCATGCAAAATGCCAGGCTGGATAAAGCACAATCTGGAATCAAGATTGCCAGGAGAAATATCAATAACCTCACATAAACAGATGACACCTCCCTTATGGCAGAAAGCATAGAAGAATTACAGAGCCTCTTGATGAAAATGAAAAAGGAGAGTGAAAAATCTGGCTTAAAACTCAACATTCAAAAAATGAAGATCATGGCATTCAGTCCTATCACTTCATGGTAAATAGATGAGGAAACAATGGAAACAGTGAGACTTATTTTGGGGGCTCCAAAGCCACTGTGTGTGGTGACTGGAGCCATGAAATTAAAAGACACTTGCTCCTTAGAAGAAAAGCTATGACAAACCTAGACAGCATACTAAAAGCAGAGACATTACTCTGCCAACAAAAGTCCATCTAGTCAAGGCTATGGCTTTTCCAGTGGTCATGTATGGATGTGAGAGTTGGACTGTGAAGAAAGCTGAGTGTGGAAGAATTGGTGGTTTTAAACTGTGGTGTTGGATAAGACTCTTTAGAGTCCCTTGAAGATCAAGGAGATCAAACCAGTCAATCCTAAAGGAAATCAATCCAGAATATTCATTGGAAGGACTGACGATGAAGCTGCAATTCCAATACTTTGGCCACCTGATAGGAAGAGCTGACTCATTTGAAAAGACCCAGATGCTGGGAAAGATTGAAGGTGGGAGGAGAAGGGGATGACAGAGGATGAGATGGTTGGATGGCATCATTGACTCAATGGACATGAGACTGAGTAAACTCCAGGAGTTGGTGATGGATGGGGAGGCCTGGCGTGCTGTGGTTCATGGGCTTGTAAAGAGTCAGACATAAAATATCTATAAATATAAATATCCGTAAATGTAAATATCTGATATCTTGAATCTGAGTGCAAGTGATTATGTTTGCTAGTGGACTGGACCAATATTAGGACAGTGAAAAGTACCTTGTTTCCTTTCATGCCATGTTCAAGTTAGCTGCTGTTAATGACAGGGGAGTTTTAGGAAACATGATCTGCTTGGTGTCTTATCTTCTCTTTACCACATACAAAACTAGGCTATGTTTTAGAAGAAGATGGGGGTCATGTCAGAAGATATAAAGGGGGATGCAAATTATGGTGTGTGATTCAATGAGGTTAGGATATCATCTATTGAAATCAACTTACTGGATCTACTGTATGCACATTTCTACATGTTGCTGTGGTGGGAATTAGCATTTCAGATGCAGAGGTTTAAGCTACTTTTATGCCATCAAGAAACTTGTGCTCAGATTGGAATGAAGATAAATAAACTTGTCACCATGTTCACAATTTTAAGTGAAAAGTGAATGCAAACCTTGAGAGCGGTATGCACATGTAGGGAGAAGTTTCAGGGGAGGTTGTCTAGAGGTGAAGGCGTCTAAGCCAAGTTTTATTAGTTAGAAATTAGCTAGATAAACAAATGGAGGCAGGCAGCATTCCAGGCAGTGGAAGCAACTTGGGAAAATTCAAGGATGCGTGAAGGAATCATGGAACACGTGATGAACTTCAAGTAATTCAAATAATTCACAGTGTATTGTATGGTGTGGGAAGAAGCAAAAGCTCCAGATATAAGGGGACCTAAATGATGACAGATGTTGTATGTCATGCTAAGGACTTTAGATTTTATCCTGAAGGTGATAGGGAACATTTGATGATCATTTTGAATTTTCAAGCAAATTCTTTGTAATAATGGATAGAGGTAAGATTGGAGGCAGGGAAATGTTCTAGGAGGCTGTTGCAGTCACAGGAATGGTAGATGGTCAGTACCTGGACTGAAGACAAAGTGCTAGAGACCAGTGGGGAGTATGGTTGACAAAGATTAAAGAAGTAGACTGGGTAGGAACTGAGGTCTGATGGAGTGTGAGGATCAAGAGAGGAAGAGTAGGGCGATGAGAGTTTAGGGGTCACAAAGAGTTGGACACGACTGAGCGACAGAACTGAACTGAATGAGTCCAAGAGGAAGAACAGATGTTCAGACAAACATTATGAAAATCTGCGTGTGGGATGGCAGTGAGACATTCAAGAGTAAATGTCTAATGGGTAGGTTTTTCATGGATTGTGAACTTAATCAGCAAGGTCTTCACTGGTGATAAAAGTCCTTTGCACAAGAATTGGAGTGATGGTTGAAGGCATAGGAGTATGTAATTTCACTGATACAAGTCTGTAGAATGGAGAGCAAACAAATTATAGAGCAATAATATCTCTGAATAAAGACTATTTTTAGCTTTCCTCCCTTTTCCCAGTATTTTTGGAAGTAAATATATAAAATGAAGTGATTATATTAACTGTAGTTATTGAGAGCAATGTAAATATATAATTATTGATAATAATTAATATTTACTGAATAGCCACAGGTACTATGGCAAGCATTTTTACATGTAATAGCTAATATGCAATAAATACTAGTAAATCAGAAATATTATTATATCATTTTCAGATGAGGAAACTCATTTAAAGAAATTTGAAAAACTTGCTCATGCTCCTACATTTAGTGGATATTGAAACTCAGATGCAAAGCCTTAGTATGCCTTATTCAACATCATTACTCCCTAGTTGGATATAATTGTGATATGTGAAGTAATGGCTACAGCTCTGTACTCTTGATCACAGTGTCAGCAACCAGCCCAGCCTTTCTGAAACCTAGACTACTTGCCTTGAAAACCATCTCCACTTTAAAGATACTCTCACTTACTGAATTCTCTCAGCTCTCATTTTGGTTTAGTTAATATTCTCTCTGCTCATATCTTAAATGGTTTGCAGAGGTAAAGTTAGTATGTGTATACACTAGTATGTAAGAAAATAAGGTCCTTGTCATCATAGATTATACCTTAACATGGAAGAAATTTAAAAGTGATCCTAGAAAATTTCAGAGTCCTTTAAGAGATGAGAGTATAACGGAATCAAGAAAATAAAGAAATCTTGGGAGTGGTATCTAGATGTATAAAATCCACATTCTTCAGTAATATATCTGTTCCTCATCTGAACCAAAAATATAATTTTTAAAAGTATTCTGGGAAAAAAAAAATGTGTGGAGAGAAAGTGCACTCAGCGAGGTAATCTTTCCCCATAAACATTCTCTTCCTCAGAAGGATCCTGCCATGGAAGTGGAAGGAAAATAGGAATCTTAGTTCATGAAATTCTCAGCATAACATACAGACTTGGCTGGAGTATGTTTGTTTATGGCCAGGTTTTCAGAGAACCCAAACTAAAAGAAGAACTGAGCACCGTGAATTATTGTAATAGTCGTCTTATGATTTTACTTTGAGTGAACCATTTTTAAATTAGGCACAATATGATATAATTGGCTAGTTTACATGAAAATTCTCCTTAGCCTTGGAGGATTATCTAGAAAAGTTCAGAGTGTTAGTGATGATCAGCATTTCATATCAGTCTAGAAGTTTCCAAAAGCCAAAATTTTACTTACTCATGTTGATGTTTATTACTAAATATGTTCTGTTCTCAAATCATTAGAAGGATTTGAAAGTTATATAACTCTGTACTTTCTTCCTATCTTCAAAGCAACATAGTAAGATGATTCTATTTTATTTACGCATTGTGTACATTAGTAAGTCATAATGTTAGAAACAAGGGGTAAAATAATTTAATTAGGCTTTTCAGTTTTGTGAAAGATGAAGACTATATTTCTTTCTCTATGGCACTTTCATCATAGTCACCTGAATTTTAATTTTGAAAGCATTATATAGAAATCTTTGCAGGTTGTAAAACTGAAAATAAGAATTCCCTTGTCTTCTGCTGAGTTTTCTCCTCAATAATGGAGCACATTACCAACAAAGTTACTTTTCCAATATAGCATAAAATACTATTGCACAATCATTTTCAGTGCTATAGTAAGACAGAAATTACATATCTTCCTTTTATATGTTTATCCAACTATAAACACATATCATGCGCTGCATAATAGCTGAGACTCTGTTCATTATTTTCCCACTTGAATTTCTAGTGTCTGTCAAATTCCTGATCTATTTTTGGCCCTTGAGAACTGTTTGTTGAGTTAATGAATTATATAGACGGCCACATTTTATAAAACAGTTTAAATTCTTGGTGTTTCATATTCATTCTGCTTCTGCTGAAAATTGTGCGTGCTCTTTGATTTATATTCTCATGTACTTTACCAAACTAAACACATTTGCCAGAAGATATTGTGACTAGCAGGCTTCTATGTGGTAGAGCACATTTTTCTCAAGGTGAATGTAGTGCTCTGTGAGGAATGCTGTGGTCACTGAACTTACCTAGTTTCTTCTACCAAATCAAAGTATGACTGCAAACTATCCTGGCAATTTTGGTCTCATTTGTCAGTTTGTACTGTCATTTTTCCTGTGCAATAGTGCAACTATAAAGCCAGTATGTTCTAGAACCATTTTATGTCTAAGAGGTCAGAGTTTTTATCGGTTTTTAAAAATTCATGTGTTCAGCAATTTCACTCACATGCAGCATGATATAAGTACAATCCATTCTGAAATTTCAAGAAAATGATGATGATGATGGTTGGGGATATAACTGGAAACCCATTTTAAATAAATTCAAAAAAGAACTCAAAGCAGTACAGAGGCATGGAGAATACAGTAAATTTTTATTTAAAAGTCAACTTTTGAAATTATGAAATAAAATATTATTTAGGACAAGAAAGAGTAGTTTCACACAGCTGTTGATTCTTATTTTAAAAGATAATAGGCATTTTGTAACCAATAACACAACTTGTTTTTTTTTTCCACAAAAACAGTGATAGAATTTTGTCACTATATTTTCAGTGGGATTATTTGCTATTATTCAGAAAACATTTTGTTCATTTGAAGCCATGCTGAGTTACATTTCATGACCTGACCAAAATAATGATTATCAAACTGCTGGATAAATTCCTATATAAATGAAAGAGATTTTTAGAAGAGTAGCTAAATTACCATCTAAAAATTGTACTTGTTTGTTATAAGATAATGACTTACTGCTTTTTTAGTATAATTCTGGCTTAGTTTTTAAACATGAAAATGACATATAAAATTAAGATAAATTAAAATTCACCTCAAATTCTACAGTTGATAATAGCCATTATTAAGTCTATAAATATAAATTCACATCTCTCTAAATATAATAGATTGAGATTAGAATTTACATATGTCTTACAACACTTCGATGCTCCTTCCAATATACCACGATGCCTTAAAACATAAGGTTGAAAGAGAAATATATGGACTGTGTAGGTAGTAATGTTTGGGAAGTGCAAAAATCACTATGAACTGGGTTGTAGTGATTAAGAACTGGGATAACGTTCTTTGTATTATTGGGAAGCAATTCTATGAGTTTCTTGTGTTTCTGCACATTCCAGAGGAGAGGCACTAACAGTGTTTTGTTCTGGACTATCTGTTAAACACAAATATTCATTGGAAGGCCTGATGCTGAAGCTGAAACACCAATACTTTGGCCACCTGATGTGAAGAACTGACTCACTTGAAAAGACCCTGATGCTGGGAAAGATTGAGGCGGGAGGAGATGGGGATGACAGAGGAGAGATGGTTGGATGGCATCACCAACTCAATGGACATGAGTTTGAGTAAGCTCTGGGAGTTGGTGATGGCCAGGGAAGCTGGGGGTACTGCAGTCCATGGGGTCGCAAAGAGTCAGAGATGACTGAGTGACTGAACTGAACTGAACTAATTTGCTAAACACAGCTTTTTGTTCTGGACTATTTGTTGAAGGGTGAACTACATGGAAAGATACAGTATTTCCTTCAGTAGCAAAGAGTTGGTTTACTGGTTGTGAACAGCATCGTAAAGATAGCATTCCTCCAGGGCAAAGTTTTGGTAGGTGTAGCAACTATAAAAATTGAAGGCCATGGCACCCCACTCCAGTACTCTTGCCTGGAAAATCCCATGGATGGAGGAGCCTGGTAGGCTTCAGTCCATGGGGTCGCTAAGAGTCGAACATGACTGAGTGACTTCACTTGCACTTTTCACTTCCATGCATTGGAGAAGGAAATGGCAACCCACTCCAGTATTCTTGCCTGGAGAATCCCAGGGACGGGGGAGCCTGGTGGGCTGCCATCGATGGGGTCGCACAGAGTCGGACACGACTGGAGTGACTTAGCAGCAGCAGCAGCCAGCTTGGAGTGCCTCAGCTGTTGGAGACTCTTCACAATTCTTGACAGGAATGTGATTTTAAGTAGAAGAGCTGGAAATAACCTAAATGACCATTGATAGTTGTCTGATAATAAAAATGTTGATTCTTCTATTCAGTGGAATAATATGCAGCCATTAAAAAGCATAGATTATTATTTACTAACATAGAAGATAAGAATATAAGGCTAAGTAAAGTATGAAATTTAAAGTTTATTTTATACTGTGTATTTCTATTTCTGAGAAAAATTACATAGTATTATATATATGTATCAAATATTTTATATAAGCATTGAAAAAAATCTGGCTGGAAACACATCATACTCTTTGCATTGCTTACTCCTGGAGAATGGGATGTGAGAATGGGGTATGAGTGGCAGATTATTGCAGAAGAGGAAAAATTTCACTTATTATAATTCTACAGCATTTAATTCTTAAATGTAATATAAGGTTTTTTTTTTTAAGTACTTCAAAAAGTAACTTACAATAACGAGAGCTCCACTTTCAAATCAAACCCACGTGGCTATTGTTCTTGCTGCCTGTGTGCCCTAGAGCAAGTTATCTGTGTTTAGTGAGTTTGTTTCCTCATCTATAAAATGAACATGTAACAATACCTTCTTTATCTGTTTGCAGTAAGAATTTTAAAAATTAGCTCAAGTTAAAGACTTAGTATGGCTCCTGGCACATAAATGTGCATTTAATAAATATAAGGTGTTGCTAATCTAGTTATTTTTAAATTAATTAAAATTAAATTTTATGGCATTTCAAGCCGTTGTGCATATGCCAAGATACATTTTTTTTTAAAAGGGCAGGATGATGAAATGGTCTCTTATTATAAATTTTGACAATTTGTAGACGGTCCTATGAGAGATGAATGGTTTTTCTTGGAACAAATTCTAGCATTCTCAATTTTAGCAGGAAAAAAGGCACCTGAAGGAAAATGTTGAAAAATAGCCTGACAGTGGATTCTGAGATGAAATTCTGTTGCTAAGTTCTCTTTTGTCTTGGTGTGTGCACATTTCTGGTCACCATTCTTGCTCACTCAAGAGACAGATCCTTCTCTACTAAAATTTGGTAGAACCCTAGTCTTTCCATGCATTTGTGTGTGTGTGTGTGTGTGTGTGTGTGTGTGTGTGTGTGTGTGTGTAGGAGATGCCCTTTCCCTAAGAAGTTGTTGTAATAGTTCAGTGAGGGCCATATGGCCTTCCAGTTTTGGGATGTGGGTTTATCATATATGGCCCTTGCATTCCTGTACACTAACAGTGAGAAAACAAAGAGAAATTAAGGAAACAATTCCATTCACCATTGTAATGAAAAGAATAAAATACTTAGGAATAAACTACCTAAAGAAACAAAAGACCTATATATATAAAACTATAAAACATTGATGAAAGAAATCAAAGAAGACACAAATAACTGGAGAAATGTACTATGTTCATGGATTGAAAGAATCAATATAGTGAAAATGAGTATACTACCCAAAGCAATCTATAGAGTCAATGCAATCCCTATCAAGCTACCAACAGTATTTTTCACAGAACTAGAACAAGTAATTCCACAATTTGTATGGAAATACCAAAAAACAAACAAACAAACAAACAAAAAACACCTTGAATAGCCAAAGCAATCTTGATAAAGAAGAATGGGACTAGAGGAATCAACCTACCTGAAAGCTACATTCATCAAGACAGTATGGTACTGGCACAAAGACAGAAATATAGATCAATGGAACAAAATAGAAAGCCCAGAGATAAATCCACACTCCTATGGACAACTTATCTTTGACAAACAAGGCAAGAATATACAGTGGAGAAAAGACAATCTCTTTAACAGGTGGTGCTGGGAAAACTGGTCAACCACTTGTAAAAGAATGAAACTAGAACACTTTCTAACACCATACACAAAAATAAACTAAAAATGTATTACAGATCTAAAAGTAAGATCACAAACTCTAAAACTCCTAGAGAAAAACACTCTGATATAAATCACAGCAGGATCCTCTATGACCCACTTCCCAAAGTAATGGAAATAAAAGCAAAAATGAACAAATGGGACCAAATTAAACTTAAAAGCGTTTGCACAATGAAGGAAACTATAAGCAAGGTGTAAAGTCCGCCTTCAGAATGGAAGAAAATAATAGCAAACAAAGCAACTGACAAAGAACTAATCTCAGTGATATACCAGCAGTTCATGCAGCTCAATACCAGAAAAATAAACGACCCAATACAAAAATGGGCCAAAGAACTAAACAGACATTTCTCCAAAGAAGACATATAGATAGGTAAGAAATACATGAAAAGAGGCTCAACATCACTCATTATCAGAGAAATGCAAATCAAAACCACAATGAGGTACAATCTCACGCAGGTCAGAATGGCTGCTGTCAGAAAGTCTAGAAACAATAAAGGCTGGAGAGGGTGCGGAGAAAAAGGAACCCTCTTACATGGCTAGTGGGAATGCAAACTAGTACAGCCACTATGAAGAACAGTGTGGAGATTCCTTAGAAACTGGAAATAGAACTGCCATACGTCCCAGCAATCCCACTGCTGGGCATACACACTGAGGAAACCAGAATTGAAAGAGACATGTGTACCCCAATGTTTGTCAGAGCACTGTTTACAATAGCCAGGACATGGAAGCAACCTAGATGTCCATCAGCAGATGAATGGATAAGAAAGCTGTGGTACATATACACAATGGAGTATTACTCAGCCATTAAAAAGAATACATTTGACTCAGTTCTAATGAGGTGAATGAAACGAGCCTATCATATGGAGTGAAGTAAGTGAGAAATAAAAACACCAATACAATATATTAACACATATATATATGGAATTTAGAAAGATGGTAACAATGACCCTATATGCAAGACAGCAAAAGAGACATAGATATAAAGAGCAGACTTTTGGACTTTGTGGGAGAAGGCAAGCGTGGGATGATTTGAGAGAACAGCATTGAAATGTGTATATTACCATATGTGAAATAGATGACCAGTCCAAGTTCGATGCATGAAACAGGGCACTCAAAGTCGGTACACTGGGACCACCCTGAAGGATGGGAAGGGGAGGCAGGCGTGAGAGGGGTTCAGGATGAGAAACACATGTACACCCATGGTTGATCCATGTCAATGTATGGCAAAACCATTTCAATATTGTAAAGTAATTAGCCTCCAATTAAAATAAATTAATCTAAAGCAAAAAAAAAGTATCTAATTTTGAATCTCTTTTTATTGAAATATGCAATATTATGTTAGTAAGAGGTATGTAGCAAAGTGATTCATATACATGTGTGTGTGTGTGTGTGTGTGTATGTGTGTGTATATATATATATATACATTTTTTTAGTTACTTTTCTTGATTTTACCTAGTTAACTCACTTTTTCATTCTGCAGATGCAGGTCTTTTTCAGCTTAGGAATGTTTCCTTCTGTCTTTGTCTTGTCATTTATTCTGCAGAGTGTGGTGGGCAGCGAGAGAGTAGGAAATGAACAACACACAGAGTTTAACTGTAATCATTGCTGCCACTTACTGAAGACTCTCTACACTGACAGCTTATTGTATGAAGAACTGTTATGTCCTCAAGTGGAACATTCGAAGCAGGTATTTCAAGGATCCACATTTTACAGATCTGAAAGTTGAGGCACAGAAGTTCAGGAACTTGCTCCAGGTAACCCTGCTTGGAGGAGGCAGAGCCAGGATCTGAACGTAGTGCACAGCACAATTAAGCATTTACTCAAACACTTGCTTGTAGCTACCACATGTGGTATTGTATCTCTCTTAAGAATTCTATTTATGGGGCCTCTGTTTTCTATCCTCCACATTTTTCATTTCTTTCTTTTTTTTTTAAGAAGAGAGTGGAGGATATCCTTTTCAAGTTCAGAGTGAACAGATTAATTTAGCATTCATGCTTTCTTTTTATCATTAATACTATTGATTCAGCTTTTCATACTGTCAGTTCTGCTTGTCATTGCCTCCAGAGTAAATCTGTAGTTGTTGTTTAGTCACTGAGTCATGTCTGACTTTTTGTGACCCCATGGACTGTAATGTACCAGGCTCCTCTGTCCATGGGATTTCCCAAGCAAGAATGCTGGGGTGGGTTGCCATTTCCTTCTCCAGGGAATTTTCACTTCCCTAGGGATTGGACCAACATCTCCTGCATTGGCAGCCAGATTCTTTATCACTGAGCCACCTGGGAAGCCCAGAGTAGATTTAAAATCTGTTATTTTTGTTCTTACTAAAGATTTGCCTTGCCTTACCTCTTTCACATGTAATTTCATTTTATTGTTTTTAATCTTAGAATTAGATTCCATTAAATTATAGCAGAACCTCCTTCAAAATATAATAGTGAACCTCTTTCAAAAGGCTAACAGAGTTTTGCCAAGAGAATGCACTGGTCATAGCAAAGCACTCTCTTCCAACAAACAAGAGAAGACTCTACACATGGACATCACCAGATGGTCAATACCAAAATCAGATTGATTATATTCTTTTCAGCCAAAGATGGCGAAGCTCTACACAGTCAAAAACAAGACTGAGAGCTAACTGAGGTTCAGATCATGAACTCTTTATTGCAATTTTCAGACTTAAATTGAAGAAAGTAGGGAAAAACTCTAGACCATTCAGGTATGACCTAAATCAAATCCCTTTGGGTTATATGGTGGAAGTGACAAATAGATTCAAGGGATTCGATATGATAGACTGAGGGCTTGAAGAGCTGTGGATACAGGTTCGTGACATTGTACAGGAGGCAGTGATCAAGACCATCCCCAAGAAAAAGAAATACAAAGAGGCAAATGGTTTTCTGAGGAGGCATTACAGAATAGCTGAGAAAAGAAGAGAAGCAAAAGGCAAAGGAGAAAAGGAAAGATATACCTATTTGAAGCCAGAGTTCCAAAAAATAGCAATGAGAGATAAGAAAGCCTTCCTCGGTGATCAATGCAAAGAAATAGAGGAAAACAATAGTATGGGAAAGACTAAAGATCTCTTCAATAAAATTAGAGACACCAAGGGAACGTTTCTTCCAAAGAAGGGAACAATAAATGACAGAAATGGTATGGACCTAACAGAAGCAGAAGATAGTAAAAAGAGGTGGCAAGAATACACAAAACTATACAAAGAAGATCTTCATGACCCAGATAACCAGGATGGTGTGATCATTCACCTAGAGCCAGACATCCTGGAATGTGAAGTCAAGTGGGCTTTAGGCAGCATCACTATGAACAAAGCTAGTGGATTTGATGGAATTCGGGTTGAGCTATTTCAAATCCTAAAAGACAATGCGTGTAAGCACTGCACTCAGTATGCCAGCAAATTTGGAAAAGTCAGCAGTGGCCACAGGACTGGAAAAGATCAGTTTTCACTGAATCCCTAAGAAAGGTAATACCAAAGAATATTCAAACGACCACATAATTGCACCCATCTCACACATTAGCAAAGTAATGCTCAAAATTCTCCAAGCCAGGCTTCAACAGTACATGCAACATGAACTTCCAGATGTTGAAGCTGGATTTAGAAAAGGGAGAGGAAACAAAGATCATATTGCCCACATCCTTTGGATCATTTCAAAAAAGCAAGAGAGTTCCAGAAAAACATCTATTTCTGCTTTATTGACTATGCAAAGCCTTTGACTGTGTGGATCACAACAAACTGTGGAACATTCCTCAAGAGATGGGAATACCACACTGCCTTACCTGCCTCCTGAGAAATTTATGTGCAGGTCAAGAAGCAAGAGTTAGAACTGGACATGGAACAACACACTGGTTCCAAATAGGAAAAGGAGTACATCAAGGCGGTATATTGTCACCCTGCTTATTTAACTTACATGCAGAGTACATCATGAGAATGCCAGGCTGGATGAAGCACAAGCTGGAATCAAGATTTCCAGGAGAAATGTCAATAACCTCAGATATGCAGATGACACCACCCTTATGGCAGAAAGTGAAGAATAAATAAAGAGCCTCTTGATGAAAGTGAAAGAGGAGAGTTGAAAAAGTTGGCTTAAAGCTCAACATTCAGAAAACTAAGATCGTGGCATCTGGTCCAATCAGTTCATGGGAAATAGATGGGGAAACCGTGGAAGCAGTGACAGACTTTATTTTGGGGGCTCCAAAATCACTGCAGATGGTGACTGCAGCCATGAAATTAAAAGACGCTTAATCCTTGGAAGAAAAGTTATGACCAACCTAGATAGCATATTCAAAAGCAGAGACATTAGTTTGCCAACAAAGGTCTATCTAGTCAAGGCTATGACTTTTCCAGTGGTCATGTATGTATGTGAGAGCTGGACTGTGAAGAAAGCTGAGCACTGGAAGAACTGACACTTTTGAACTGTGGTGTTGGAGAAGACTTGGACTTCTCCAAGTGTTGACAGTCCCTTGGACTTCAAGGAGATCTAACCAGTCCATCTTAAAGGAAATCAGTCCTGGGTGTTCATTGGAAGGACTGATGTTGAAGCTGAAACTCCAATACATTGTCCACCTCATGCGGAGTTGACTTTTGGAAATGACCCTGATGCTGGCAAAGACTGAAGGTGTGAGGAGAAGGGGACGACAGAGGATGAGATGGTTGGATGGCATCACCGACTCGATGGACGTGAGTTTGAGCAAGCTCTGGGAGTTGGTGGTGGACAGAGAAGCCTGACGTGCTGCAGTCCATAGGGTCTCAAATAGTCGGATAGGACTGGGCGACTGAATTGTACTGAATATGTAGCAAGTTGTACTTAGCTATATATGGTATATCAGGGGATTTTAAGTATATAGTGAAGTGAAAGTCACTCAGTCATGTCTGACTCCTGAGACCCCATGGACTATGCAATCCATGGAATTCTCTAAGCCAGAACACTGGAGTGAGTAGCCTTTCCTTCTCCAGGGGATCCTCCCAATCTAGAAATCAAACCAGTTTCTTCTGCATTGCAGGCAGATTCCTTACCAACTGAACTGTGAGGGAATCCCGTTAAGTATATAACTTCCAGAAAAACTAGGAATCTCTGTTTGAATGTCTGAAAATAGTATGGCTTTTAAATAAGTATGTATGTGGGGGTATATAATATAGGATCGAGAAAGCATATACAACACAAAATTAACTTTAGAGACTGACCATCCTTAACCATGTCCAAATATCGTATCCTGTTTCTATTAGACATTTCCTTGTGTTTCAGTTTTCCAGAGGCAGACACATAAGATCAATATAACTGAGAATATATTCAAGTTAATCCTAAAATTTCTGTCAGCATTTTGAATGTAGCCAACTTAATTGATGGGTAAATTGGCTCTGTTGCATTCTATAAATATTGCTGTCAGGATTCTTCCAGCTAGAGGTGGAATTGTTTCTGCATTTATCATTCTCTATTCCTGCTTATGTATTTGTCAATGCAGCTGTGATTCATTTATTTGATAATATTGCAGCTAATTGTGTATGGGCTATTTGATAAAAAACAACATTTTAACAGACCAAAATAGCCAAGAGAAGGGGAAAAATGTAATTATATAACAATGTTAGAACTTTTTTAGAAGCAGCATTGAAGAAGATTATGCATTTATATAGCTCTGAAAGCCAAATAATAATTATGGTTTCTTTGTTCTGTTGTCCATATTGTCCAAATCTGGATTGGTAAGCCACAAAGAGAAAAGTGAATTATCCCTCATTATCTTGTTTGACTTGGCCATTTAAATGGTCAATATTGCTAAATTGCCCTTTGGGTGGGAAAAAATTAGATTCTATCATATGCCACTAAAGGTCTCTTTTCATGGTTGAATGTTTTTGAATTCATGAGACACAGAATGCCATGGTAAAGATAATTATGAATGCAATTATCAGTCATTTATACCATTAACATAGCACACAAAAGGATAATTTGCTCAGAAAATTTGCAAGGAACTTATAAACATTTAAAAAACAACAACAACAAAAAATCCTCTAGGAGCTGAAGTAAACTTGACTTGAGAGAGTTAAGGTGTATGCTCCTGACGTTAATCTTTGTGTCAAACATATTTCAGATAAGATGATTGCCCTTTCTTATGCCTTTGTGGATGATCATCAAACATGTTTATAAGAACACTCTGAATAATAATCCTAGAGATTAAGCCCCCTGTTATATGAATGAAAGATAGTATGAAGTTAGCTTTTCTGTACACTTACATAAATTTTGCTAGACAGAAGACATCTTCCTGTAACAACTTCTGTTATCTTCTGACAGAAGTGGTTTAGTAAAATACACACTCTTTAGGGGTAATGGTTGTTTTGATCCTACTAAGCAGATTTTCCCACTCACATTCTCTGTGATAGCTTACTCGTTTAACATTTTCTTTGGGAAACTGTTTCTCCCTGGTTTTTGTATCTGGTAGAACTCCCAATCGCAGTCCCCTTCCTGTTGGTCAAGAGACTGATCGTGTGTCTGCCCCCACCCCCCCGGCTGGTCCAGTCATGCTGCTGAATCACTGTGGGCACCGTGATTGAAGCCAGACTAAGTGCATGACTCACACTGTGTTTGAGAGCAGTTCTGTTCCTCCCCAGGACATTTCTGAGTTAGAGCTGGTGAAACAGTGTTCATGCTAGCTGGATTAATAATGAAGAAAGATGGCCAAAAGTTACTGGAGTCATATTCCCTGCAACGAGGATGAAAACGAGCAATGATGGGAGGGGATGGGGAGGAATGTGGAGCGGAGAGTAAGGTGATTTTTAACTGACTAAGTCATTGAGCCCCTGGGGTCCACATCCCTAGACATCCTAACTGCAAAAACCAATAAATTCCTTTTATTATTTAAGCTCTTCTGAATTGTATTAATACTACAATTAACTGAAAAATGTCACCGATTAAAGCAGTCTGTTCTAATAAAAATGTGATTTGCTAGAAATAAAATATTTGTTTTGGTAGCTGATAAGATTTCCCATGTTAAAATGTGTAGGTTTACTTATGGTACTGTTATGTATCATAATGGTAGTATGTAAAATTTTCAAAACACTTTAGAGAGTGAGCTGCATTATGCTGAAGATAAAAGGAAGCTAAACAGTAAATTCGCTAATGAAAGGAAAGCAATGTTGCTATTCAGCAAATACACATCTGTAAAACTGGAAGTCATGATCATTCATTGAATGTCTCTGAAGTGTTTTCACATGTATAATATTATTTTATCCTCACATTAGCCCCATGAAGTAAATATTAATATCCTCATTTTGTAGGAAATAAGTTTCTGTAAGGACAGGTGATTTTTCCCAAGGTTATATAGTTTAGCGGTTCTCAAATCATGCCACACAACCTCTGATAACAAATGACTGTCAATGCTGTATTTGCTGGTATTTAATTTGGAGAGATGATAAAGACTGTGCAACACATATAATTATTTGGAAAAATATAGGTAATTGTGTTTGAAAAGACAGTGTATATCATATGTAAAGATTAATCTGACTTTTAGGGAAGAAGAGAAAAACCTGAATTTTATTAAAGGAAAAACATTAATTTTGGAAGAAACAAAAATAAAAATTTCAAGTGATCAAAATATCAGGTGCAAAAAAACTGATAAATTCTGAAAGATATGGGAATACCAGACCACCTGACCTGCCCCTTGAGAAACCTATATGCAGGTCAGGAAGCAACAGTTAGAACTGGACATGGAACAACACACTGGTTCCAAATAGGAAAAGGAGTACGTCAAGGCTGTATATTGTCACCCTGCTTATTTAACTTCTATGCAGAGTACATCATGAGAAACGCTGGACTGGAAGAAGCACAAGCTGGAATCAAGATTTCCGGGAGAAATATCAATAACCTCAGATATGCAGATGACACCACCCTTATGGCAGAAAGTGAAGAGGAACTAAAAAGCCTCTTGACGAAAGTGAAAGAGGAGAGTGAAAAAGTTGGCTTAAAGCTCAACATTCAGAAAACGAAGATCATGGCATCTGGTCCCATCACTTCATGGGAAATAGATGGGGAAACAGTGGAAACAGTGTCAGACTTTATTTTGGGGGGCTCCAAAATCACTGCAGATGGTGACTGCAGCCAGGAAATTAAAAGATACTTCCTCCTTGGAAGGAAAGTTATGACCAACCTAGGTAGCATATTCAAAAGCAGAGACATTACTTTGCTGACTAAGGTCCATCTAGTCAAGGCTATGGTTTTTCTAGTAGTCATGTATGTATGTGAGAGTTGGACTGTGAAGAAAGCTGAGTGCTAAAGAATTGATGCTTTTGAACTGTGGTGTTGGAGAAGACTCTTGAGAGTCCCTTAGACTGCAAGGAGATCCAACCAGTCCATTCTAAAGAAGATCAGTCCTGGGTGTTCATTGGAAGGACTGATGCTGAAGCTGAAACTCCAATACTTTGGCCACCTCATGCAAAGAGTTAACTCATTGGAAAAGACCCTGATGCTGGGAAGGATTGGGGGCAGGAGGAGAAGGGGATGACAGAGGATGAGATGGCTGCATGGCATCACCAACTCGATGGACATGAGTTTAGGTAAACTCCGGGAGTTGGTGATGGACAGGGAGGCCTGGCGTGCTGCAGTTCACGGGATCACAAAGAGTCGGATACAACTGAGTGACTGAACTGAATATACAAAGAGTTCATGTAAATCAGTGAAAAGGTAAATAATTCAATAGTAAAATGAGCAGAAGGCATGAATAGGCATTCAAGAAGAAGTACATTAAACATATGTAAAACCAAGTTACCTAATTAATTACTAGAAATGTGTATTAAAGTAATGAGATGCTGGTCCTTTACATATGTAAATTGAAAATATTTTTTAAAATAATGCATTTTACCAGATTACTCATAAATAGTAATTCTGGAGAAGCAGCTTTCCAACACTTTCCAACACGTTAATGCAAGTGTAAATCAGCACCACCTTATATAGGGTGGTTTTTATAGTGAGTATCAACAGCCTTAAAAATATATCACTCCCTTTAATAGAGTCATTTCTGAAGAGTGAGTTTTACTAATAATTTAATCAGTGATTAAAGGTTACATAAACTTATATGAAAAGAATGCTCTTCACAGTGTTATTTACCATGATGAAAAATTGACTAAATTCAACATCTAACTCTAAACAAATAATGGAATATTGGTCATCCATTAATTTTTCTATATTGTGTTAAAAATGCAAACAATATGGACGTTCAACTAAAGGACATTTGTAAAAGTGAAAATAACTTTTCTACGCCCATGGGGCATATAAGCACTTTTACTTTAATGTGTTGCTGCTAAGTTGCTGCTAAGTTGCTTCAGTCGTGTCCGACTCTGTGTGACCCCACAGACGGCAGCCCATTGGGCTCCGCCATCCCTGGGATTCTCCAGGCAAGAACACTGGAGTGGGTTGCCATTTCCTTCTCCACTTTAATGTGTTAGGAAGTGTTTGTCATTTATTTCCATGAATGAGGAAGTAAGATCCCAGACTCTCTGCTAGTGGTCTTCATGCAACAAACCCTCTTCTTTGGGCCACTGTGGTAACTCTCAGTAACCAACAAAAACCATAAAGAGCACAATCCATTGCGTTGGAGAGTCAGCTTGTAAGGTCAGCCTAGGAGACAAGGTGAGTATATGGCGATAAGACTTCATAATTTTGTATATTTTTTATATACACGGGCTTCCCAGGTGGCGCTAGTGGTAAAGAAGCTGCCTGCCAACACAGGAGACTTAAGAGGCATGGGTTCAATTTCTGGATCAGGAAGATCCCCTGGAGGAGGGGCATGGCAACCCACTCCAGTATTCTTGCCTGGAGAATCTCACGGACAGAAGAGACGAGTGGGCTACAGGGTCTCAAAGAGTCAAAGATGACGAAAGTGACTTAGTACATGTATATACACACACATACATGCATGCATACATACCTACGTACATACATACACGCATTACTATTAGCAAATATAAAGGGAAACGTATTAACCAAAAGTTGGGATTGGCTAGTTCAGCTAAGCATATTTCTGAATCCAAAGTAACCAGATGGAATTGAGATTTATAGTAAAAAAATACATTGTTTGATCTTCATCCTACTTCTGGTAAAAAGCTCCTGAAAGCCTGGGAGTTTCCAAATGATAAGAGTGATAAAACTGGCATTTGCTATCCATATCTAGTAGCTTTGTTAGCCCACATGTGAGTTTATGCCAGAGGATGGGGTTGCCAAGGGACCTGCCACTTGACTAGATGGTCGAAATTTCAGTGACACCTCCGTCGGAAAAATTTTAGTTCGGTCACCAATGGCAAATGCTTCAATTGACTGTGTGTACGTAGTGGAGCGTCCATAAAGGACAGATTTGCTCCCCACACAGTGAGCACACCCACATGCCTGCAGGGTCACCCCAGCTCCACGGGGACAGAAGCCCCTGCCCTTGAGGGCCTTGACCTCTCCCTTTCTACCTTTTCATCTGGCTGCTCATCCGTATCATCTACAATATCCTTCATAGTAAACTGGTGAACATTTAAGTAAATATTTCCCTGAGGCCTGTGAGCCAGTCTAGCAAACTAATTGGGCCTGAGGAGAGAGTTGTGGGAACCTTCAATATATAGCCATAGGTCAGAAGCTCAGGTAACAACCTCGACTTCTGATTGGCATCTGAAGTGAGTGCTGATGTCATGAGACTGAACCCTTCCCTGTGAGATCCGATGCTGTCTCTGGGTAGATAGTGGCAGAACTGAGTTAATTGCTCGGTGGTGTTGGCAAACACATAGCAGGCCAGGCAGCCTTCTAAATCCCAGGTTGGATGGCGCACAGGGACCGCAGCTGTCAGGCCAATAGTGGACTTTCTGGTCTGAACGACATTTCTGGTTGTCATCATCAATAAACAGTGGGCATCGTGATGTCATCCTCAGAGTTTTGTGTTTGTTTGTTTTTCTAGTGGGCCTCCCTGTGGCCTAGCTGGTGAAGAATCCGCCTGCAATGTGGGAGACCTGGGTTTGATCCCTGGGTTGGGAAGAGCCCCTGGAGAAGGGAAAGGCTTACCCACTTCAGTATTCTGGCCTGGAAAATTCCAGGGGCTGTACAGTCTATGGAGTCACAAAGAGTCAGACACGACTGAGAGACATTCACTTTCACTTTTGTTTTTCTAGTAGCCTGTCCTCAAGGCCCTGATTGCCCTAGGCACAGAGAAAAAGAGACTGTCTGGGGCTTAGCAGTGGACCTCTTTATGGGCTGAATTATGTCCCCGCCCTCCTGAGCTCCTGAGTCAGTTTCAGCCCCCACTGCCTCAGAACATGACTGTATTTAGTCACGTTTAAATAGGTGGCTTTAAGTAGGTGGCTAAGTTATAATGAAGAGTGAGCCCGGATCTAATCTGGCAGCCTTATAAGGAGAGGCCTTTGGACACATGGAGATGCCAGGGCTGTGGGTACATAGGGAAGGGCCTTGTGAGGACAGGGAGGAGGCGGCTGTCTGCAAGGCAAGGAGAGAGGCCTCAGGGAGGACTCCAACCTGCGCCACCTTGACCCTGGATGTCTAGCCTCCAGAATTATGAAAAGACTCCTGTTGCTTAAGCCCTTCAGTTCGTGTGTGTGTGTGTGTGTGTGTGTGTGTGTGTGTGTGCGTTGTTGTTGTTGGCGGCAACAGGACATATGTTTGGGAATATACCTGAGGTCAGGAATAATTTGCATTCCATTTTATCCTTTCTGTTTTCTTCACTGTGGACACATGTTTCTATAATTCAGATATATTTCAGTTATATTCTTTTAAAAGGTATCTTTAAACAAAAGTAACCCATAAATTTGAAAAGTTTAAGTTTAGCCCTCATGTTACATATAGTGCATTTGCTTAACAAATCATAGAGTGTAATTAATATATATTATAAAATATCAGAATAAAAAATAGGAAGTTAAATGTAGCGTCATATGCTTTATCTAACTGATATTGTTCCGTATATTTAGAAATATCCATATATTTAACTTTTAAAACAGCTGTGATTTGAATATCAGCTCTGTTGCTTCATCCCATACATTTTTGATGGTTCATTATAATAGTAACGATAACTTATAACCTTTCAAAAACATAGCCACCATCAGCTTTCAATAAAATTTCTTCTCTGTGTATATATACCAGGAAGCCAAATGTTGAGAGACTACCGAGAGGGTGCAGAAGATGTTTGAAAGTGAGAATGATTCCAGTTGAAATACAGCTGTGGAGGAATGTAGACCACTAGAAGAGCCAGCAGTGACAGAGGTGATAAAGAAATACAGTATGGGAGAGAAGGATCAAGTTCAGGATACAGAAGAAATAAACTTGGCTTAGAGGAAGCAAACCAAGATTTATGTGACTTTTGATCAAATGTCAAAATACAGGATATAGACAATAAGTAAGGGAACCCACAAGCAACTGAAATATTTTTAGTTTATTCCCAGCTGACATTCCCAATGACATTTTCTCACTTACTGGGGGAAAAGAACATTGAAAAATGAAAGTTACTTTATAAATCACTTTGCCCTTCACCAATCAGCATCTAACCTTGCTATGCTTGTGTGGTAAAACATAATGCTTTAAGGCACAAAGCTCTTAGAACTTGAAAAGAGTGGAAAAAGGATTTTTTAGAAAACCTTTCATCCTAAATGGATTTGAACAATGGTACTACCCAGCTACATAGTGAAATAGTTTCTTCACCTAGAAATGTACTTGGAGTATGCATGTATGCTTTTGGGTGAAAGTCACTGGATCACCTTAAGAAAGGTAGTAAAATAATAATGATGATGATGATAATGGAGGCTGCCTTCTGTTGGGAATTTGTGTGTACTCCAAGACAAACTGTAATAATGGTTCAATAATACATAAGCTTATAGGCGAGGGAATCAAGGGTCACATAGTGTAAATTCTTTCCTTGTAATCTCAGGCCTGGCAAGTGGATGAGATGGGATTTGAGATCCAGCTTGGCAATACAGAGCTTGTTCCCGCCTCAATATCTTTTCATTTACTGTTCTTCCTGCCCAGAAGATTTCTCTCGAGATATTTCTTCGTATGACTTGCTCCTGTTGCTTCTTGATCTCAATTCAGATAGCCTCTCCTCAGGAGGTTTTCCTAACCAGCCCATTAAAGTAGCCCAGTTACTATCACATTAAGCAGTTTTATTTCTTCATAACATTTGTCACTAATGGATATTTTTTTACTTTTATTTGTAAATATGGTTATCTCTTCCCATCCCCTTCACCAGGTATATAATTCCCTGAAAAAGGGCTTAACAACACATAAATATGTACTCAACAGATATTTGACTGGTAAATCTCATTTAACTTATATAACATATATTTTTAAAAGGCATGGTTATCCTTAATTTTATTAAAAATTTTAATCTAATTGAAATTCACAAAGGTGAGATATCTTCCAATAACTGCTGAGTTAATATGCAGCAAAACTGGGATTCAGAAACAGGTTAGCGTTACTCTGAAACCCATGCTCTTATTCAGAAAGCTACACTGCCTGGAGAGAAGTGACAGTTCCAGGAATCACTAGACTGTGTAACTAAGGTGTCTGCTTCAGGAATGCCCTTAAAAATAGTGGACATCTAGGGAGGAATCTAGAAAAATGGTACTGAAGAATTTATTTACAGGGCAGCAGTGGAGCAACAGACATAGAGAATAGACTTATGGACATGGGGAGAGGGGAGGAGAGCGTGAGATGCATGGAAAGGGTAATGTGGAAACTTACGCTGCCATATGTAAATAAGATAGCCAACAGGAATTTGCTGTATGGCTCAGGAAATTCAAACCGGGCTCTGTATCAATCTAGAGGGGTGGGATGGGGAAGAAGATGAGAGGGAGCTTCTAAAGGGAGGGGACATATGTACACCTATGGCTGCATGTTGAGGTTTGACGGAAAACAGTAAAATTCTGTAAAGCAATTATCCTTCAATAAAAATAAACAAATTTTAGAAAAAAAAAAAAAATAGTGGCTATCTGATAAGATGCCCCTGAAAAATACTGGATATCTGATTACTTGGAAGTTGTATTGGCTCAGAAGCGCAATAAAAAAGATGAGTAGAAGATTATTAGTTATCATTTCAACTAAAATTTTTACATCATAAAAGCAAATATAATTGAAACTCAGGGGGAAACTATGATGCTTTATTTTAGAAATGTTAAAAGAAGAACTGTACACTAATTTCAGAAAGTATCTTTGGGACTAAACTATTAATTGGTACTGTTTCATCTAGTTATCTATAGGACCATTTGCATTTTGAAACTATAAAGGGGATATTTTCAAGAATTGTATTTAAGCTAGAATGAAATTAAAAGGTAACACTAGCAAAAATCCGAAAGAATCAATTTGTTTATGTTGATAGCTATCTCTATCTCTCTATAAAACAGGCGTGAATTTTCAGGAAGCAGCACCAGCAGGAAACCAAGTAAAAAACTTCCAGTTACCAGCTCCATAGGAAAGCAGTCCTTGTCTGAGTCAAAAACTAAAGCCATTTAAATTCTCAAATCTGAAAAGAATATAAGATTATCTGCAGATTGGTGTATTGCTTCCAGAAGGAAAGATGGATGATATTAAAAATGACTATTGGGTTCATTTTCTGGAAAGCCTGGCAGTCCGTCCAGATGGGCGTGTACTCATTCATACGTCCCTGCATTAGCTGTGTTTCCTTCTGTCTCCACTTCAGTCCGACAGGGTTATTCCAGCCTGGTGTAGTACAGCTCAAATTTATGCCGTAATGTGTTGTACCTGTGTCAGGAGCTCACATGGTAACAAGGGAAATGTGTAAAAATGTTTAAATGTCTATGTTCATTTGGTTTTCTTAGGGGACCAATTCAGATTAAAAGGGAAGTTTAAGAGAGATTTATCAGAAATCACTATATATGCTATTTAGAATAGTCTTTCATTTTTGCTTCAATAGTTGTAATATTGAGGATTATTTTTCTCAAGGTTGTTTTACTTAAAACATAAGGATGCTTGGGGCTGGTGCACTGGGATGACCTGGAGGGATGGTGGGGTGAGAGGTGGGGGAGGGGGTTCGGGACTGGGAACATGTGTACGCCCGTGGCGGATTCATATTGATGTGTGGCAAAACCAATACAATATTGTAAAGTAAAAATAATAATAATAATAATAAAGAAAAAACATAAGGCAAAATAATCTATGAGATAAACCACAATAAATGGAAATGGTTTTGGATATTTTCATTAAATGTAATCAAGATAATTCTCCTCTTTACATTTCCTGATAACCTCAAGAAAACTATAATAAAACCACATGGTATGTTAAATAATACCACAGGTATGTATAGGATGTTGATTTGCTGTGTCTGGGCCATTAAGTGCTTCAAATGAATCTCCACAATATATTATATTTATTATTCTATTTTTGGATGAGGAAACTGAGGCAGAGAGGTGTTAGTAAACTTATACAAAGTCATGTATCAGTGAGCATCAGATATGAGATTCCAGGTCAACAATCTGACTCCAGAGGCCAAGCTCTGAGATACTAATTCGTGCTGATATATTAGCAGACATGTATATTTTGCATTACTATCACCTTAAGAAGAATCCTTATTGCCTGAAGTGCTGGGCAAATTAAGAGTTACTTTGGCATCAAACTGCTCCACATAAATAAAATTTCTCATTACTTTTACATATTCCTTTAAGTAGCCAATACTTTTGATGAATATTTATTCTAAAAAGAACTGCATACTTTCGTGACTTCTTTGCCAGAGTTAATCAGACTTTTTAAAATGCAGATTCTGAAACAACACTAGAAGTATCTATGGGAATATCTGAGGCTGTTTATGTACCCTTACTAAACACTGCTTCTTTTTCAAATTTTTTTTTCTGGTTTTTATCTCCTCTAGATAGTTTTCTTCTTTCTTCACTGTAAACATGGTTTCATACATTACTTATTCCTATGTTTTAATTCTAGAACATTCACTCTCTTCCTGATTTACTACTTTAGATCATCTGTGGATTATTAGGGAAGTCTAATATCCAGGCTTGCAGGAGTTGAATATAAAGAGTAAAGAAACTTTGTGAGAACGTGGTTTGTTTTCTTGTGGGTTAACTGTTTAAAATGTAATGCTCAGCTGACACTAGGCCTCAGAACTGTTGTGATTCACTCTTAATTAGCTTTATAGCTGAGAGGAGTAGACAGTCATTCAGAAGATCCCTTTGCTGTCGAGTCAAGGTGATTATCCACGCCTGTCCTCTTTCCCCGCAGCTGCCTCCCTGCGGCCTTTCCCACAAGTTCTCTCCTCATCTCACATCTTCTTCACCACCTTCTCCTGCTCCCGTGGACGACATTGCGACTTCTCTCTCCAAACCTTCATCTTCGATGATAATCCAGTCTGCAATTTCCAGTTGCTAAATTTCTGGATGAGATTGCAAACAAATCAGCTTTTAAATTCAGTGCATCATTTTTCCCCCATCAGGCAACTGTGAAGTAGTGAAAGGATCCTCATAGCTGAGTTTGGAAGACTCAGGTTCAAGTTCCAGTTGGGCCACTGATTCGCTTTGTGAGCTTCCCAGAACACATAATCTCTGTATTGCTTGGTTCTGTCTTCAGCAAATAGGCAAACTAACACTAATGCCAAGAGTGTGCGAGGGGCGAGGAGACTCCCCGGGGCCTCCAGCCGTGGTTATCCAGCCGCGTCCACTCTCCCTTCACTTTGCGGAAAGCAGGTGCTTCCTTCTCCTTGTCACGTCAGGCTTTCTCTGACTCTTCATCACTCTTGGCTCCAGGTGAGACTGCCTCGGGGACTTCATCCTAGACACTTCTGCAGCCATTTCATACAACTGCCCCTGTAGCCTCCAAGACTGGGGAGATTTTAGGGAACTTGCGGGTTTTCTAAATCCATTCCAGGAAAGGGAAGGCACCAGATCTTTGAACTCTCCCATACCTAAACTTCTGAGATGTTCTTGAAATCCTGAGTCCTTTTTTTTTTTTTTTTAATATTTTATTCTACATTACGATACTGTATTTGTTTTGCCATACATTGACATGAATCAGCCACAGGTGTCCACGATCTCCCAATGCCAAAGCCCCCTCCCACCTCCCACCCCACATCCTCTCCCTGAATCATCCCGTGCACCCGCCCCATGCGTCCTGCATCCTGTATTGAACACAGACTGGCGCTTCATTCTTACAAGATAGTATACATGTTTCAATGCCGTTCTCCCAAATCATCCCACCCTCTCCCTCTCCCTCAGAGGCCAAAAGTCCATTCTATACCTCTGTGTCTCTATTGTTGTCTCACATAGAGGGTCTTCATTACTATCCTTCTAAATTCCATATATATGTGTCAGTATACTGTATTGGTGTTTTTCTTTCTGGCTTACTTCACTCCGTATAATCGGCTCCAATTTCATCCATCTCATTAGAACTGAGTCGAATTTATTCTTTTTAAGGGCTGAGTAGTACCCCATTGTGTATATGTACCACAGCTTTCTTATCCATTCATCTGCTGATGGACATCTAGGTTGTTTCCATGTCCTGGCTATTATAAACAGTGCAGTAGCAAAAAGATGAACAAACTTGATTTCCTAGCTTTAAGAAAATATTTGGAAGGATTCTGACCAGTCTGAGAGACAGTGTTTCTGACACTGGACCATTGAGCGAATCAGAGATAAAGTGAGAGATTTAAAAGCTCAAGAAGCTTTCAAAAGGACTCAGAATCCTTCCAAATATTTTCTTAAAGCTAGGAAATCAAGTTTGTTCATCTTTTTGCTACTGATTATGGCATAACAATCCTCAGCTGATAGAGATTTTTTTGCTCCAATTTGAATGAGGAAGGCCCACAGAGTCAAAAAGGACATGGCAGGCACGAAAAGTGTGATCAGTGAGCACATCAAAATAACATCCTGCTACAAATCATGACTAGAGGGTATGGCCAACTGTGACAAGAATATTCTCTGAGTAAAGAGACGTTTGCTTCACACTCTGAGCTTAATAATTCTAATAGAGAAATGGGCCCGATTTCCTAGGGCTCCCTGTAAAAAGTTTTTCTCTTCCAGCCTACCTTCCTTTCAGGAAGTTTTTATCCTCTCCTTCTCTGTAATTATGCCTTTTCTTCACACAGATTGACCCTTCCCGGGCCCAACTGAAGTGTGATGCTTGTTGTAGTCAGTGTTCTGAGAGACAGTTGGCTCAGGAAACATCTTTTATGGAAAATCAGCCTCAGAAAATCATCATTTTACATATTTTATGCCTTTCTCTGTATCACATGTGCATTAGCTTAATGAAGTTTCTGGGGAAAAATT
This sequence comes from Nanger dama, assembly GCA_917880005.1. Lineage (NCBI taxonomy): Eukaryota > Metazoa > Chordata > Mammalia > Artiodactyla > Bovidae > Nanger > Nanger dama. The sequence continues at coordinate 102,632,106 of CAKJTW010000001.1, forward strand.
TTTGCAAGAAACCTGTTTAAATGTGACCAGTTTTTCCACAAACATCCAATGACAATAGGCATTTTAAGTAACGTATGTGGGAAATGTTCCTTTGAAGAAAGTTTCTGGAGTTAGATTAACTTCTGAGGGTGATTCCCTTTTGAAAGTAATTTTAGGGGCCTCTGTCAATTTCCACTGCTTCTAGTCCCAGCCTGTGACCAGGAGTTTGTAAAGCACAAAATTTCATAGAGGTGCCTTGTCTATGGGCTTCCCTGGTGTCTCAGAGGTTAAAGTGTCTGCCTCCAGTGAGACTTAGAAACCAATACTTTCAAAAAGTCATCATGTATGCATTTTTCTTATCTCTTTGGGAAAATATATTGGTATTTTGGATAACATATAAAGGGAGACAAGCTTATGCAAAAAACCCCAAACCCTTAAATAATGTATAAACTTCAAAGCCTACTTGAGTTTTATTCTTTCGTCTCGGGAGGTTTACAGTTTAGCTAATGTTTATCTCTCTTCCGGTTCATATCACATCAATCTATTCTTGACAAGAGACTTGACATTCTATCTTTCCACAGTCAACACATGGTATTTTTCTTGAAGATCTAGGGACACTTTCATTTTGGGAAAAACACACACACACACACACACACACACAGGCTAATCTCTGCTTCATTGAAAGCTTGACCCCTTTCATAGTAGAGTTTCAAGTATCTGCAGATCTGGGATATTAGAAGACAAACTGAAATCAAAATTTTAAAAGATTATTCTTGGCACTGGGAAATTCAGAACAGTGTGTTTTTGTGTACCTCTGTGTCTGTGTGTGTGTGTTTAAACTATGACTTACCTTATGTCCAACCTCGCATCCTTGTTAAATTCAGACCAAAGTTTGGGTAGTGTCTAATCCATTATTATCCCCCATAAGTAAGTAAAGTCACTCAGTCGTGTCCGACTCTTTGTGACCCCGTGGACTGCAGCCCACCAGGCTCCTCAGTCCGTGGGATGCTCCAGGCAAGAATACTGGAGTGGGTTGCCATTTCCTTCTCCAGAGGATCTTCCCGACCCAGGGATCAAACCCAGGTCTCCCGCATTGGAGGCAGACGCTTTAACCTCTGAGCCACCAGGGAAGCCCATTATCCCCCATACTTAGATTAAAATATAAGTGGATACAAGTGCAAGGGTTAGTAGTCTCTGAAGTTAAAAAAAAAATTCTGAAGTTTATAAATACTCAACATTTTAAATGTTGAAGTTGGATATGAAGTTTCTCTTAAATGTGTTTCCAAGGTTTTAGGAATGGTAGAATCCAACCTATGGGGTACTAAATGCTCTAACTCTGGCAAAATGATTTGCATATAGACATAGGAAAAGGCAAGGAAGATCAAACCAGAAAAATAATGAGACTCGGCAGCAAGCACACTATTGTGTTTGACATGACAAGAAAGGTGCCTTTATAAAGGGACTGCAGGTTGTTGGTTGGTGGAGGGTGTGGCATTGCTCTGGTGGAAAATAAACACCACATGACAGATGTTGGACTTAAGCCTTTCCCTGAATTATTTAAACTGAAAAGAAACCAAGAGTGTGAGGCATAAAGCAAGAGGCCAAGGGCTTTGCTCTCTACCTTTAGCTCTTCTGGGAGACATCTGGCCAGAGATCCTGGAGTACTGGGAAGCCTACTGAACTGGAGATCTATGTTTTTTTCCTCCAGCCATTATTGAGATAAAGTTTACATATAACATTCTATAAATTTAATGTGTACAACTTGGTGATTTGATACACACATATATTTTTTTAAAAACTAACCACCATAAGATTAACAAAGCTATTGCAACATATCTGCAATTTTTTTTGTATGTGTGATGAGAACATTTACGATTGATTCTCTTAATTACTTTCAAGACTATAATTGAGTATTAACAATACTCACCATGCATAAATCGTATCCCCAGAACTTACTCATCTTGTAACTGGAAGATTCTATCCATTGACTGACATCTCAGTTTCCCTACACACCAAGGGACTTTTTGATAAATGCTGCTCAAATGGTCATGTTTGTTCTTAGGAAAATTTGACGAACTCTTGAAAAGTATACTGCTTTCTTAGTTTTCTTTCTTTTGATTTTTTGATTTTTAAATTATTATCTATTTTGTTCTTGCTATTGTTGTTCAGTTGCTAAGTCATGTACAATTCTCTAACAACTCTACATTGCTCCCATCTCCTTCTGCCCTTAATCTTTCTCAGCATCAGTATTTTTCCCAATGAGTCAGCTCTTTGCATCAGGTGGCCAAAGTATTGGAGCTTCAGCTTCAGAATCAATACTTCCAATGAATATTCAGGGTTGATTTCCTTTAAGATTGACTAGTTTGATTTCCTTGCTGTCCAGGTGACTCTTCAAGAGTCTTTTCCAGCACCTTCTTTATGGTCCAACTCTCAAATCCATATATGACTACTGGAAAAGCCATAACTTTGACTAGATGGACCTTTGTTGGCAAAATGATGTCTCTGCTTTTTAACACACAGTCTAGGTTTGTCATAAGATTTCCTTCAAAGGAACAAGCATTTCTTAATTATGGTGCAGTCACCGTCTACAATGATTCTGTAGCCCAAGAAAATAAAATCTGCCACTGTTCCCATTTTTCCCCCATCGATTTCACATGAAGTGACAGGACTAGATGCCATAATATTACTTTTTGGAATGTTGTTTTAAGCCAACTATTTCACTCTCCTCTTTCACTTTCATCAAGAGGCTCTTTAGTTCCTCTTTGCTTTCTGCCATAAGGATGGTTCAGTTCAGTTCAGTGCAGTCACTCAGTCCTCTCCAACTCTTTGCAACCCCATGGACTGCAGTGCAGCACTCCAGGCATCCCTGTCCATCACCAACTCTCGGAGCTTACTCAAACTCATTCCATTGAATTGGTGATGCCATCCAACTATCTCATCTTCTGTTGTCCCCTTCTCCTCCCACCTTCAGTCTTTTCCAGCATCAAGGTCTTTTCCAAAGAGTCAGATCTTCACATCAGGTGGCCAAAATATTGGAGTTTCAGCTTCATCATCAGTCCTTCTGATGAATATTCAGGACTGATTTCCTTTAGGATTGACTGATAGTATTTCCTTGCAGTCCAAGGGACTCTCAAGAGTCTTCTCCAACACCACAGTTCAAAAGCATCAATTCTTTGGCCCTCAGCTTTCTTTATAGTCCAGTTCTCACATTCATACATGACTACGGGAAAAACCATAGCTTTGACTGGACAGACCTTTGTTGGCAAAGTAATGTCTCTGCTTTTTAACATGCTGTCTATGTTGGTCTTAACTTTTCTTCCAAGGAGCAAGTGTCTTTTAATTTCATGGCTGCAGTCACCATCTGCAGTGATTTCGGAGCCCCAAAATATAGTTTCTCACTGTTTCCACTGTTTCCCCATCTATTTCCCATGAAGTGAAGGGGCCAGATGCCATGATCTTAGTTTTCTGAATGTTGAATTCTAACCCAACTTTTTCACTCTCCTCTTTCACTTTCATCAAGAAGTTCCTTAGTTCCCCTTCACTTTCAGCCATAAGAGTGGTGTCATCTGAGGTTATTGATATTTCCCCAGGCATTCTTGACTCCAACGTGTGCTGCATCCAGCCTGACATTTCACGATGTACTCTGCATATAAGTTAAATAAGCAAGATGACAATATACAGCCTTGACGTACTCCGTTTCCTATTTGGAACCAGTCTGTTGTTCCATGTCCAGTTCTAACTGTGTGTGTTGTGATCCACACAGTCAAACGTTTCGGCATGGTCAATAAAGTAGAAGTAGATCTCTTTCTGGAACTCTTGCTTTTTCAATGTTCCACTGGATGTTAGCAATTTGATCTCTGGTTCCTCTGTCTTTTCTAATCCAGCTTGAATGTCTGAAAGTTTATGGTTCATGTACTGTTGAAGCCTGGCTTGGAGAATTTTGAGCATTACTTTGCTAATGTGTGAGATGAGTGCAATTGTGTGGTAGTTTGAGCATTCTTTGGCATTGCCTTTCTTAGGGGTTGGAATGAAAACTGACCTTTTCCAGTCCTGTGGCCACTGCTGAGTTTTCCAAATTTGCTGGCATATTGAGTGCAGCACTTTCACAGCATCATCTTTTAGAATTTGAAAGAGCTTAACTGGAACTCCATCGCCTCCATGAGCTTTGTTCATAGTGATGCTTCCTACTGCTAAGCTGCTGCTAAGTCACTTCAGTCATGTCCAACTCTGTGTGACACCACAGATGGCAGCCCACCAGACTCCGCCATCCCTGGGATTCTCCAGGCAAGAACACTGGAGTAGGTTGCCATTTCCTTCTCCAATGCATGAAAGTGAAAGGTGAAAGTGAAATCACTGAGTCGTATCCAACTCTCAGTGACCCCATGGACTGCAGCCTACCAGGCTCCTCTGTCCATGGGATTTTCCAGGCAAGAGTACTGGAGTGGGGTGCCATTGCCTAGGCCCACTTAAATTCACATTCCAGGATGTCTGGCTCTAAGTGAGTGATCACATCATTCTGGTTATCTGGGTCATGAAGATCTTTTATGTACAGTCCTGTGTGTTCTTGCCTTCTCTTCTTAATATATTCTGCTTCTGTTAGGTCCATACCATTTCTGTCCTTTACTGTTCCCAACTTTGCATGAAATGTTCTCATCTTGCATAAAATGTTCCCTTGGTATCTATAATTTTCTGAAATTTTATGATTTTCAGTAATACTCTGTTACTCTCCACTTATTCTCAGGCAGCTAAGCAGCAAGCATATTGACTGTGTGTTTATGTGTAACCACTGTCTGAAGAGGAAGCATAAGGGTGGTACCATCTGCATATCTGTGATTGTTGATATTTCTCCCTGCAATCTTGATCCCAGTTTGAGCTTTATCCAGCCCAGCATGAGAGTCCCTTGGACTGCAAGGAGATCCAACCAGTCCATTCTAAAGGACATCAGCCCTGGGATTTCTTTGGAAGGAATGACGCTAAAGCTGAAAACTCCAGTACTTTGGCTACCTCATGCAAAGAGTTGACTCATTGGAAAAGACTCTGATGCTGGGAGGGATTGGGGGCAGGAGGAGAAGGGGACGACAAAGGATGAGATGGCTGGATGGCATCACTGACTCGATGGATGTGAGTGTGAGTGAACTCCGGGAGTTGGTGATGGACAGGGAGGCCTGGCGTGCTGCGGTTCATGAGGTCGCAAAGAGTCGGACACGACTGAGCAACTGAACTGAACTCTGCATAGAAAATAAATAAGCACTCTGACAATATACAGCCTTGATATCCTCCTTTTCCAATGTATAACGAGCTCATTGTTTCATGTCCGATTTTAACTGTTGCTTCTTGACCTGCATAGATTCTCAGGAGGCAGATAAGGTAGTCTAATACTCCCATCTCCTTAAGAATTTGCCAGTTTGTTATGATCCACACAGTAAAAAGCTGTGTAGTCAGTGAAGCAGAAGTAGATGTTTTTCTGGTTTCTCTTGCTTTCTCTGTGTTAGCAATTTTATTTCCGGTTTCTCTGCCTTTTCTAAATCTAGCTGGGACATCTGGAATCTCTTGGTTCACTTACTGCTGAAGACTAGCTTGAAGGATTTTGAGCTAGTCTTCCCTTGCTAGCCTGTGAAATGAGTGCAATTGTGTGGTAGTTTGAACATTCTTTGGCATTGCCCTTCTTTGGAATTGGAATCAAAATTGATCTTTTCCAGTCCTGTGGCCACTGCTGAATTTTCCTGCTGGCATACTGAGTGCAGCACTTTAACAGCATCATCTTTTCTGATTTGAAATAGCTCAGGTGGAATTCCATCACCTCTACTAGCTTTGTTTGTCATAATGCTTCCTAAGGCCACCTGACTTCACACTCCAGGATGTATGGCTATAGATAAGGCTCCACACCATCATGGTTATCTGGGTCATTAAGACTCTTTTTGTACAGTTCTTCTGTGTATTCTTGCCACTTCTTAATATCTTCTGCTTCTCTTAGGTCCTTGCCTTTTCTGTCCTTTATTGTACCCATCTTTGTGTGAAATGTTCCCTTTGTCTCCAATTTTCTTGACAATATTTCTAGTTTTTCTTTCTATTGTTTTCCTCTATTTCTTTGCATTGTTTGCTTGAGAAGGCTTTCTTGTCTCTCCTTGCTATTCTTGGAATTCTTCATCCAGTCAGGTATATCTTTCCTTTTCTCCTTTGCCTTTCACGTCTTTTCTCAGCTATTTGTAAGGCCTCAGACTACCATTTTACCTTCTTGCATTTCTTTTTTGGTATGGTTTTGGTCACCACCTCCTGTAGAATATCATGAACCTCCATCCATAGTTCTTCAAGCACTGTATCAGATCTAATCCCTTGAGTCTGTATGTCACTTCCACTGTATAAGTGATTTGGTTTAGGTCATAACAGAATGTCCTAGTGGTTTCCCCTACTTTCTTCGGTTTATGCCTGAATTTTGCAATAAGAAGCTCATGATCTGAGCCACAGTCAGCTCCAGGTCCTGTTTTTGCTAATTTTATGGAGCTTTTCCATCTTCAGCTACAAAGAATATAATCAATCTGATTACAGTATTGACCATCTGGTGATGTTCATGTGTGGATTTGTGCCTTGTATTGTTGGAAGAGGGTGTTTGCTATGACCGGTGTGTTCTCTTGGCAGAACTGTCAGCCTGCTTCATTTTGTATTCCAAGGCCCAAGTTGCCTGAGGTATCTCTTGATTGCCTGCTTTTGCATTCCAGTCCCCTATGATGAAAATGACATCTCTTTTTTGGTGTTAGTTCTAGGAGGTCTTGTAGGTCTTCATTGAATCATTCAACTTCAGCTTCTTCAGCATTAGTGATTGGGGCATAGACTTGGATTACTGTGATGCTGAATGATTTGCTTTGGAAATGAATCAAGATCATTCTGTCATTTTTGAGATTTGTGCTCAAGTACTGAATTTCTGACTCTTTTGTTGACTATGAGGATTATTCCATTTCTTCTAAGGGATTCTTGCCCACAGTAGTACATATAATGGTCATCTGAATTAAATTCACCTATTCCAGTCCATTTTAGTTCACTGATTCCTAAAGAACTCAATGTTCACTCTTGCCATCTCCTGTTTGACCACTTCCAATTTACCTTGATTCATGGACCTCACATTCCAGGTTCGTATGCAATGTTGTTCTTTATAGCATCAGACTTTACTTTCACCACCAGACACATTCACAAGTGTGTGTTCTTTCTGCTTTGGCTCAGCCTCCTCATTCTTTCTGGAGGTGTTTCTCTGCTCTCCCCCAGTAGCATATTGGATACTTTCTGATCTGGGGGCTCATCTTCCATCTTTTTACCTTTTCACACTGTTCATGGGGTTCTCAAGGCAAGAATATTGAAGTGGTTTGCATTTCCTTCTCCAGTGAGCTATGTTTTGTCAGAACTCTCCACTATGACCCGTCCATCTGGGGTGGTCCTGAACGGCATGACTCATAGCTTCATTGAATTTGCACAAGGCTGTGATACATGTGATCATTTTGGTTAGTTTTCTGTAATTGTGGTATGCATTCTGGAGGCCATGGGATTGTAGTTCTGACTTCTTCTGTCTTCCCTCTGATGGAGGAGGATAAGAAGCTTGTGCAAGCCCTGGCTGTGGAAAAAACTGGGCCTTGCTGTGGTGGGCAGGACAATGCTCAATAAATCTTGATCCAACTTTCTGCTCACGGGTCAGATTGCACTCCCTCCCTGTTGGCTGTCTGGCCTGAGACAGCCAAGTCCTGGGGCCCGCAGTTCTCTGTGGCAGAGCTACAGGCTCTCTGGTGGGGCTGGCGGTGACCTCCTCCCGAGAGGATCTATGGCAACAGGGCCCTGCCTCCCACGGCTGTGGCTGCCAGTGCCCTTGACCGCATGGCGGGCCGCTGTTGACCCGCGCCTCCACACACAGGCAGGCCCTGCTCAGTCTTCCGTGAGGTCCGTGCTCCTTTCCCCTGGGTCCTGGCACACCCAAGGTTTTGTTTGGTCCCCCAAGTGCCTCTTTCCCCTGGTACTGTGGAAGTTCTGCCATCAAATCCCACTGACTTTCAAAGTCAGATTCCTTGGGGGTTCCAGTCCCTTTGCCAGATCCCCAGGTTGGGAAGTCTAACGTGGGGCCTCGAACTTTTGCAGCAGTGTGAGAACTTCTTTTAAGATTATTCTTCAGTTGGTGGGTCACCTGGAGGCTCTATGGTAGGGCTGCAGGCTACATTTGTATTATCAATGTACACACATGTGTATATATATATATATATATATATATAGTATGATTTCTCACTCTATCCTTTTTATTATTTCTGAACATCTAGTTTTGTCTTATTATTAATATATTGCCTTTCATTACTATCCTTTTTATTTAAAATTCTACTTTATCATCTTTGATCTCTATTTTAAAAACTTCATGTACTTATCACATAACTTAGTCCTTGAAGTGTTACAATAAATCTAGTATTATCACCATTTTAAGATAAAGAAATGAAGGCACAGAGAGCTTAAGGAATTTGCCAGGGTTCACACAGTTAGTAATTGCTATTCGTTCATGGGTCTGACTACATTTAAAACCTGGGCTTTTATGTCAATGAGTGACAGTGTATATGCCCCCTCTTAGTCAATTTTGTTTGTGATTTATCTGCTTATTCCTTTATTTTTGGCTTAAATTTGTTAATTTTCCCAAATTTTAGAAGCTTGCCTTTTAACTTGAATATATGAAATGCTTTTTCTATCATGCTACCATATCCGTTTCTATATTTTTGAAAGCTTTTTTCCTATTTGTCATAACAAGATAAACATTAAGCAGAAGAATGTAGAGCAAGGGGAACTTGCAAAAGACCACACCCTTTCGAAGACTTTTTCCAGATGTCCCACTAACAACTTCTGGTTTAACTTCATTGGCCAGAACTTAGTTACATGACCATGCCCGACTGTTAGTGTGAAGCATGCGGAATTTCCCAGGACACATTGTCTAGGGTTTGGTTACTACCCATAAGGGGGAAATGGCCATGGGGTGGGTCAGTAGCTTATGCGGCCTATTGAAAACAGAGAGGGGGGTACTCTTCTAATGTGGTTATTCAGGTGTAATCTCAGTCAACAACTGAGGGACTCTTAAATATCCTAAACCACAGCTGGGAAGTAGGTAGGAGAGAAAGAATCACACAAAAGTTTTTCATTCATCATTCATCAAATAGTCACTGGAATATGAACTCTATAAGGATGGTATTTTTATCTCTTTATCCCAGTATTTAAGTTGGCACTTTAAAATATGTGCTCAATGAGTGAAACCTTTACTCTGCATACATTTCACCATTACATGATTCTCAGCACTATGTTTAGCCTTAAGAATACAGCCATGAACTGCACTGTAGTTCACAAGAGAATGTGTCCTTATGAAATTTAAGAAACTATTGGGCAAGATTATGAATTCAAGACAGAACTCTGTGATTGAGATAAAAACTAAGCTGCTATGGAAATTTCTAAGGACACATAAGTAAGTAAGTAAGTAAAGTCACTCAGTCGTGTCCAACTCTTTGCGACCCCGTGGACTGCAGCCCACCAGGCTCCTCCGTCCATGGGATTCTCCAGGCAAGAATACTGGAGTGGGCTGCCATTTCCTTCTCCAGGAGATCTTCCCGACCCAGGGATTGAACCCACGCCTCCTGCATTGGAGGCAGACGCTTTAACCTCTGAGCCACCAGGGAAGTCAAAGTTACTACTGAATTAGTTTAACTGCTGTTTGGGAAATGTTGCTAGAATTAGACAGTTGTTTCTGTCTTAAATCATAGAATGCATAAGCCTTTAGGCCTCCAGTCCTGTGTAGGATTCTGGAGCTTAGGACAAAATAGGAAGTGAGGAGCCCAGTGTTGGCACGGAACTGGTATCAAATGGGTTTCTAGGACTGACTCGCTCCACCCAGAAGGCCCACTTTGTGGGCCACGTGGATGGGAACTACCAGCTGCCACTCCAACTTGTTGACTGTATTTTCTTTTGTCTCCCTGCCTGTCCCTACTATATTTCCCTTCTGCTGAGAATTTAGACATCTCAGACTCCTCTCTACCAGTGCCTTTTTTCCCCCAGGTTGAATAGTAGTCAATATTCTTTTGTGACCAACACCACAGAATTCCTATAATTTGTGTGTTTCATCTTCAAGTAATATATGACACAAATTATTAAATATTTTAAAAATATATTTAACTGATTAATTGATTTCCAGATATGTTTAAATAGGATACATTTGTACAATAACTATTAATTTGTTCACTCTACATATAAAACTTGGCACATATATAGATTAATAGTTCCCTTTAAAAAAATGTTACCCCAAGGATTTACAGTCTACTTCTGCTCTAAACATGAATTCTTTATCTCATCTGTGGATGAAATACTAATTGTTTCTGGAGACCTGGATTCAAGGATTAGCAGCTAAACTGCTATATTTACTCATTCATTACCTGGTTTGGGAGGAGCCCATGGGTCACATAGGCTTATGTGAATCCATTTGGCAACTTTTATCTTTGAAGGTGACATAATGTTTCTGGAACTTAAAATTGTGTGTGTGTTTATTTTTGTCAAGTTACTGAATGAACCTGTACATTCAGGTGAATGCTGGAGGACTTGCAAAGAACTCATCTGCAGCTGCTGCTTAAAACATATCTGAGATCTCTCTTTGATCATTACCTCTCAGGCCTGAATAATTTTTACAACCTCCAATCTAGGAAGATTTATTTGGATATAGGATTTTGCATGTAGAGTTGTTTGTGCCTCCTCAGCTACAAGCCCCATAATTTACCCCCTTAAGAGCTGCTCCTTTTGACTTTTAAATATGATTTAAATCCAAGTACTTCTTATTACCTCCACATCACCCATTCTTGACCACTGAGACATCCCTCTCTTCTGGACTATTTTGAAAGAGTCATAACTAGTTTCCCAGTCCTCCTTATTGTTCCCCTACAGTGTATAAGATCAGCCACAGTGAACTCTTTAAATTGTAAATCAGGTTACAGAACCCACAAATAATTGTCCTCAGATTTAGAATAAAATACAGACTCACATATCCCTCCCACAATGTTTTGTACAATCTGACTCTGTCTCCATCCATACCTGTGTTCTTTCCTTCTCTCCTTTGCTCACACTGGTCCCCTCACTGGTTAAGGAACACAAAGGACTTCTCAATTCGAAGTTTTGGTTTTTCCATGTCTCTGCTTGGATGCGCTTCTTGCCAAACCCTCTCCTGCCCCACCCCAACCAGGTTTCTGCTGAGATGTCGTCTCCTTCAACACAGCCTGTCTGAAATAAATACTTTCTCCAAACTGTCCAAAGACAAATAACCTTTGTTCCTTTGTTCTTTGTTGTTCATTGTAGCTCTCATTGCCACCTAAAATTATATCATTTATTTGCTGGTTCTTCCACAGTTAGAAGAATAGAAAAGAACAGAATATTCAGGAAGATCGCATGGAAAAGGAAATGGCAACCCACTCCAGTATTCTTGCTTGTGAAATCCCATGGTCAGAGGAGCCTGGAGGGCTACAGTCCATAGGGTTGCAAAAGAGTGAGACATGACTTAGCAACTAAACGACAACAAGCAAGACTTCAGTTATTTCAATTGCTTGAGAAGAAAAGAGAATAACTCATTTTGAAAGCCTTAGTGTTGCCTGTGGAAGCATGTTGTGTAATAACATGTCCCTAGAGAAGACTCTTGAGTGTCCCTTGGACTGCAAGGAGATCCAACCAATCCATTCTAAAGGAGATCAGTCCTGGGTGTTCTTTGGAAGGAATGATGTTAAAGCTGAAACTCCAGTTGGTCACCTCATGCGAAGACTTGACTCATTGGAAAAGACTCTGATGCTGGGAAGGATTGGGGGCAGGAGGAAAAGGGGATGACAGAGGATGAGATGGCTGGATGGCATCACCGACTTGATGGACATGAGTGTGAGTGAACTCTGAAAGTTGGTGATGGACAGGGAGGCCTGGCGTGCTGCGATTCATGGGGTCACAAAAAGTCAGACATGACGGAGCGACTGAACTGAAAACAAATTTTAAACTACTTTCACAAAAAACACTATTTTACAATTATACTCTCCCACTATATACTCTGTATATCTATGTGGTGGTTTAGTCACTAATTTGTAACCCCATTGGAGGTAGCCTGTCAGGCTCCTCTGTCCATGTGATTTTCCTGGCAAGAGTACTGGAGTGGGTTGCCATTTCCTTCTTCAGGGGACCTTCTTGACCCAGGATTAAACTCGTGTCTCCTGCATTACAGGCAGATTCTTGCATTGCAGGCAGATTCTTCACCAACTGAGCCACCAGGAAAGCCCCATACACCTATATATCTGTCTATATATTTGTTTATTTAGGTACACTACAGAGGAACCACCATTAGAAAATTAAGTATACACAGGAGTGCGATTTATTAAATGTGTGTTGTTTTTTGTTTTGCTCTCTACACACTGCCGCTCTGAGTAATGCATAGAGATGCATTCTGAATAAAATAGCCAAGCAACATTTTGTGAGCAATGGGCATCATGGTATTTAGAGCTACTATTTGTCATTTTTGATGGTGAGGAAGATAAAGCCACAGATCTGCAGCTAATGCCTTCAACAGTTATTGAGTACTTTTGGGAAAACTCAGTGCTGGGGATTTCCAGAAAACTAAAAGGTAAATAAGATGAGTCACCAATACAATCCCATAATGAATGTTTACATTAATGCTGAGTTTTTCTTACATTTGGATGTGAGCAACTGGGAATCTTTTAGTTTTCACTTAAAATCTAGGAATTAATCAGAAATAGAAGAAATTGATTGGTTTTTAGTGCAGCCAAATGTAATTTATATAAAGTTATTAGTGGATAAACTGAGGTTGATGTTGAATATAAGTTCTTTTACTTTAAAATCTTCAGAAATCCAAATGTTTGTCAAAATGATATCTGGATTTTCATGATAAAATATTTTGATATCAAACGCTAAGTCTAGAATTTCTCATTTAAGTTATCAAATGAAAATTTCCAGCCCAGATCTGGAAATATTTTAAAGCATATATTCATGAAATAAAATGATAGGGTTAATTTTGAATAAAAGTTCAAGATAAGGAAAATTCAAGTTACTTCAAGTCAAAATTTTTATCTCCTTACAGTGATATCCTGTCTTGTCTTCCCTGATGGCTCAGCTGGTAAAGAATTCGCCTGCAGTGCAGGAGACCTGGGTTTGATCCCTGGGTTGGGAAGAGCCCCTGGAGAAGGAAAAGGCTACCCACTCCAATTTCTGGCCTGGAGAATTCCATGGGCTGTATAATCCATGTGGTTACAAAAATGGACATGACTGAGTGACTTTCACTTTCACTGATACCATTTCAATGAAAATAATACATCATGGCAACTGTGTTTTTTCCTTTAACAAAACATTTAATGAGAATTTTATCTTAATATTGCAAGGGTCTAGGCTCAGTGAAAAGATGAAATCATTGCTTTTGGACAATGTATGATCTTTTTAAAGGAAACTCATAAAAACAGGATGCTCAAGATTTTTCTGGGGTTTCACCAAGATGAACTGAATATGATCTGAACCTTGGGGGAAAAAAAGTCACATTCAAATAGGCAAGGATGAGAAGGGAGAGCATGATAAGAGAAGTACACCAAATGAATCCTTAGGGATTCACTCTCCACTCAGAGAAGTCTTGACAGACCCGCGGCTTGTTTTGTGGCTTGTTTGCCACTCTCCTTGTCCTGGTGTTGATTGCCATTCGACCTAATCACCCTCCCCCAGGCCTCTCAAACACTCAGCACTGAGCTTAGTGTACACACCACCAACCACTGGACATGGCAAGTACTTGTTCTAGGAAGCCTCCTTCAGTCTCAGACATACAACAGGAGTTCTGAGTAGAAGAACAGGTAGAGTTCACGGAAGGCCAGCAGACTTGCAGAGAATTCATGGAAAGGTGGGGGTAAAAGGTGCCCAGGATTTAAGTAAACATGTGAGGAAGGTGAAGAGGAAACTCTTTCTATAAGAAAAAATTGGAGTTCAGAATGAATCTGGTGTTTTAAGAGAACCACACACGCGTGCAGCAGTGTTTGTTGATTACAACATTTCGGAAACAAAAAGTGGTAAATTTAGAGAAGCGCACAGTGGTCTATTGAAAAGAGCTTTAATAATTGGGTATTTATAGTTATGACATTTATTACCAGACAGTAGAATTTCTAAAAATTAATTAGTGTATATACAAAGCATACATAGGTAAAATTAGTCTGACTTTATAATTTATTTAAAGGAGAGATCCCACAAGCAAGACAGTAGATAAGAAGGCTGTGGTGATAATCTATACCTGACACAAATAAAGCCTAATAGACACTAGACGAGTGATGACCCAAGAAACTTTCCACAATGACGGAAAATCCTGTGTGTTCCAGTATCTTGCCACTAGCCACCTGTAGCTTTTGAGCTTCAAGTGTAGCTAGTGTGCTTGAGGTATAGCATTTATAACTTTAACCTTAATTTTATTGTTGTTGTCAGATTGCTCAGTCATGCCTGATTCTTTGTAACTACATGGATTGTAGCCCAGCAGGTTTCTCTGCCCATAGGACTTTCCGGGCTTATTTTTTATTTTAATCAATTATTTTGCTTTAATATTCAATAGGAATAATACAGGAAATATGGGTAGAGATTTACTTGGGCTTTTGCATGTACCAGGTATATGCATCAAAATAATCAAAAGCCAAACTACAAATGTTTTTACAGTAGAATATGCCTGCAAATACAATTTTAAAACATCAAGAAACAAAGAAAAATAATATTTTCCTCTTATAGCTGCTGGTGGTGAACAAGGGCCCATTTTTCCTCACAGAGGTAAAGCAAATGTAGGTGGAGTTGAGCTAAACAACAGCAGAAAATTATACATTCATTTTTATGAGATGATTTAAGGCATAAGCAACTTTACTTTTTAAAATAAATTTTTTGGTGTACGGTTGATTTACTGTGCTGTTAGCTTCTGCTGTACAGCAAAGTGAATCAGTTCTATATACACACATATCCACTCTTAGGATTTTTGATTCTTTTCCCTTCTAGGCCATTACTGAGTACTGAGTATAGTTCCCTGTGCTATACAGTAGGTCTTTGCTAGTTATCAGTTTTATATATAGCAGCATATATATGTCAATCCCAATCTCCCAGTTTACCCCTCTCCCCCTTTCCTCCCTGATACCTGCGTTTGTTTTCTGCGTCTGTGACTCAGTTTCTGTTCTGTAAATAGGTTCGCACATGGGCAGAGAGGCTGCGACGGGGGGCCGCACCCCTTGTGCATCACAGCGTTGGTGCCTCCCTTCTAGGATGGTCTGGGTGTCCTCGCAAGCACTCCCAGTTTCAGGCTTCCTCACTCCCACTCCCGCAGGCGGTCTCCTCGCCGCCAGCAGTAGCCCGGCCCCAGGTCTGCTCTCCAAACCCCGTATCCCAGGCCCCAGCCGCAGTCTGCATGGCGGAACACACCCCCAGGCTGGGTCACCCGCGTGGACCGGTTGCTGCGCTCTCCTCCTATGGCGCCGGAAGGGCCCCTGTGTCTCCACTGGCCCTCCTGACTGGGGACGGTACTTCCCAGGCACGGAGCATCTCCTTACCTTCAGCTCTCGCCCACGGGCGCATGTCCCATCCTGCTGCTTCTCCTCTTCTTTTCCCCTTCTTCCATCCTGCCCAGTTAGGCCGGGATCCTACCTGTCCTTCTGGGAGTCTGATGTCCTCTGCTAGTGCTCAGCAGTGCCCAGAGAGAACTGTCTCATTTGCAGATGTAGTCTTGACGCATTTATGGGGAGAGAGGAGCTCTGTGTCCTCCCCCAACCTTTGATCTCCTCCCCAGCTTTCATCTGTGCCACGTGGTCAGCGGCTGCTTTGTTGTACAGTTCAACTCTATTCGTTCAAGAGTGAGAGTTGTTAAGTTTCTTCCTGAATGTATTCCATGACAAACTCTCCATGATTTTCAAGTCTTCCATCCCACGTTTTAAAAGAGTTGCTTGTCTTTAGAAAATAGTCCTGTTATTTTAGTAATCTTATTATTTAAACCTAGGATTTTTTTCTCTAAAAGTGTGCACACCAATAAAATAGCTATTTACTACAATGGCTATTTAAAATAAATTATTAACTATTTTATAATAATTATCCTGCTGCTGCTGCTGCTAAGTCACTTCAGTCGTGTCCGACTCTGTGCGACCCCATAGACGGCAGCCCACCAGGCTCCCCCATCCCTGGGATTCTCCAGACAAGAACACTGGAGTGGGCCGCCATCTCCCTCTCCAATGCATGAAAGCGAAAAGTGAAAGTGAAGTCACTCAGCCGAATCCGACCCCCAGGGAACCCATGGACTGCGGCCCACCAGGCTCCTCTGTCCATGGAATCTTCCAGGCAACAGTACTGGAATGGGGTGCCATTGCCTTCTCTTTATAATAATTATAGTCATCTTATAATAGTAATTGTTGATTATTTTATTGCTTCAGTTCAGTTCAGTCTCTCAGTCGTGTCCGACTCTTTGCCACCCCATGAATCATAGCACGCCAGGCCTCCCTGTCCATCACCGGAGTTCACCCAGACTCATGTCCATCAAGTCAGTGCTGCCATCCAGCCATTTCATCCTCTGTCATCTCCTTCTCCTGTCCCCAATCCATCCCAGCATCAGAGTCTTTTCCAATGAGTCAATTCTTCACATGAGGTGGCCCAAGTACTGGAGTTTCAGCTTGAGCATCATTCTTTCCAAAGAACAACCAGGGCTGATCTCCTTCAGAATGGACTGGTTGGATATCCTTGCATGTAAGAGTTTTTTCCAATTTGACACATTAAAATTGAGGGACTCTACCAGTTAGGATAAGTCCAGTCTCTGCTTCAGAGTTGTCACACATAATTTTAAGGTTAGTGGTATGGAGAATGATAGGGAAGGTGACATGGTTTAGAGGAATTAAAGACATTTGCAAATGTAGAAAAGGCGAGGCGAAGAGCAGACTGAATATATCTTTGTTTTCCACTGCAAGGATGAAAAGTCATCATAGTCTTTGGGAAGAAGTGAGAGAACAGAAACCATACTTACTGGAAAGAAGGAAAGCGCTAACAGGGATGGGTTGAGGGAAGAAAAATTAAACTGTTAACTAGTCATTCCCCTGACATTAATAAACAATTTTGCTAATATGCCATTTTCACAACACAAAAGCTCCATGTTCCACATGAAACCACATGGTCCTGGGGGCCAAGATGTTTGATGTGAGAAGCTCTGAGAAAATTCTGCTGTGGGAATTCAAAGATGAAATAATTCTAGATTTAAACATTTCTTTAATAAATCATATATTTTAGTTAAGCATGTTATTTAATCTAGAAACTAGAGCAATGCCTTGCATATAGTGGATATTCAAGAATAATAAATCATAAGGAAGGAAGGAAAGAAGAGAGGGAGGGAGAGAGAGAGGTTATACAATCAATTAATAGTATTTTAGTACCTGCACACAGCAAAAATATAAATTCTTCTCCAATATTTGACTTTATTAGTGATATAGACACACAATTATGAGTTGTATTTTTTCATATTTTAAAACTTGAATAAAGAACTAAATTGAATTTAAAATACATACTTTTCCCTCTTCTAATACATTTATCTGTTATTTGGGAAAGTCTGAGTTTATATACTCTTCTACCTATCCTCCAAGAGTCCAATAAATAAAAACATACTGTACACAAGCAATTACATTTTTAAGATGCCAGTAAAAGTCCTTAAGGTGACCTTCAAAGGATAATACATGGAGACAAAGAATAAATTCATCCAGACTTTATAACATTAAAAAGATAGCAGTGAGTCTTTCCCATCATCACTCGTGTGACGAGTTGCTGCCTTATCAAAACACGTTTACAAATGCCCTCTGAAAATAGTTAAGCATAATTAGGTGTGGGTTTTTTTTTTATTATAGATGAAATTGGGAGATTTGAGCATGAGTATTAGAAGGGAATGTTCACTATAAACATTGACTGTACACAGTTCAAGTGGTGAGAACATAATAGGCTGAAAAACTCTGAATTATGAGCATTCAGGAAAATAAGTGTTTGTTCATTCTACCTGAGTTGTCGTATCTGTGTCTTTAGTTTGCTTTAAGCTTTCCTCTTGAGCCTGGGTATCTAATCAAAGTGTTTCTCTTTATTCTGAAATATTCTTGGAATATCTTAATCCTTGTCCAAGTGAAATCCAGTTCTATTGATCTTTAAGCATAACACAGTTTTTAACAATAGTGTGTATCCCCTCCTTTTTGGTTCTGGTGTATTTCTCTACAAGTTTTATTTCCTAAATCAGAGAACTGGGGACAATAGACTTAACTGAGAGAATATCATGTCACTGTGGCTTGCCTGCTAAACCAGTGGGCTCTGGATATATTTATCCACTAGAAGCTTTGCTGAAATCATCCAGTTTGTTTGGGTGTACAATGAAATATATAGATTTACTCCTGATCAATAAAGTTTCAATAAGTTGAAATTATTAAAATACTAAAGATTATTATGAACAGTGAAGTATCTCCAAGCAACCACAGAAATCCAAATGGAGGACTTTTAAATTCAAATTTAAATATATTTGAGTGTTTTGTCTAATAGAGTAAAGTGAAGCCAAAAAAAAAAAAAAGCTTTATTTTAAAAAGTAAGTTATGACTTATTTGAGTAAAGACAGGACTAAGAGATAGAGGAGTACACATTCAAAAGCTTATTATGCTGGGCATTGCAGAATTATATGCAGAATCATCTCAATATGCTGGCTCATGTCTTACCCTCCTCACTAGAAACTAGAAGGAAGATTTATTATGTATTAATAATTCAACCAAAACCCAGGGTTAGAAACATTAAAACTCTTAAGCTCCTTTTAAAACATACCAATGAAGAATTTTTTTTTTTTTTTTTAAGGAAATCCATCTGAAAAATTAAAGATTGTTTATATGAGTGATGGGATTACAAAACTAAAAACTGTTCAGACACATTCATTGTGTACTTTCCACGTCATTTTACACTAATGCTGTGTTCTTCACCTACATTAACAGCTATTATTCTTTAGAGAATGAGAGACTGCTCCTAAGCAGTGGAGCATATTTGGAAAGGAACCAGAAAAGTTTAACCAGAATCTCCTAAGAATGGAAACAAACCTACCTAGTCTACAATTGTGAATCTAGTCTTTGTCAAAGGGATTGCATGAAAGAGATCAGTAAAGCAGAAAAGAGTCCAGGAATGTTTCATCCCAAAGGAATAACATTTATCAAAGCAATTTGCAAGGGTAGTTCTGTCACTTCTGCTTCTGTGAACAAAGTATAACAAATGAGGGTGCAGCGTTTACTACTGCATTTGAAGGCGTTTTCAGCCTTAGAAAAGTGATCTCACTACTGCTGTAGTCTTTCTTGTAAGCAAAAGGGCAAATCTGGCATGAGTTTAAAATATATTCCCAATAGGCACTGATTCGGAAAGGCCTGTAGTTTTATAAAAAATGAAATGCACGTCAGTTCTTTTAATAAAGAACAAAGAAAACCTGCCTTTTATTTTCTTTTTACATTTGGTTATATTGCTTAGATTTCAGAATTGTGAATAAAAATATATTTCATTAGCTTACAGTTTAAGTCAAAAATTATTAGAAATATACTGAAATATTTTAATAATTATCCTTTACTTTTTCAAACTGAAAGCTCAATGGGACCTAAAATGATGAGACTAAGACCTGATTAATTGATGGTGGTGGTTGTTTTTCTGAGCTCTAAGATATGTTTGTGAATATTTGTTCTTAAATGTCAGCAAAATTAAATGATCTGCTAGTTATTTGGGGGCTACAGTTTGTCAATCTTTTCGAACAATGACCAGTTTTTCGTCAGTGTTTATGGGTGTCATTATGGTGCGTGAAGGAAAAACTGCTGCAAAAGAAAAGGAATGTGTGTGTTTTAGTAGTCAGGATGGAGATATGAGCCAAATAGCGACTTCAACGAGGTGTGCAGGCATGTCTCTCTCTTCCAAGGGTCTGGAGCCCTAGTCCCGGCGGGTGTGGTGCCGCTCCCCCAGTCATCTCCCAGGGCCTCGGCCTTGTTGGTCTTTGCGCCTTCCTCACTACACTCTTTGTTTCACAGACAACATGGCTTCTAGGTATCCTACCATCAGTTCTGCATCCCTTTAGCACATAAGGAGAGGGAGCAGTGAAAGCCATGTCTCCTTCCTTTAAAGACAGGATCCAGAAACTGGGAAATTTACCTACACATGAAGCCATTGTTAGAACTTTAGGGCTTCAGTTCAGTTCAGTCGCTCAGTCGTGTCCTTGCGACCCTATGGACTGCAGCACGCCAGGCCTCCCTGTCCATCACAAACTGCCGGAGCTTACTCAGACTCATGTCCATTGAGTCCGTGATGCCATCCAACCACCTCATCATCTGTTGTCCCCTTCTACTCCTGCCTTCAGTCATTCTGAGTATCAGGGTCTTTTCAAATGAGTCAGTTCTTCAAATCAGGCAGCCAGAGTATTAGAGTTTCAGCTTCAGCATCAGTCCTTCCAAAGAATATTCAGGACTTGTTTCCTTTAGGATGGACTGGTAGGATCTCCCCTGCAGTCCAAGGGACTGTCAAAAGTCTTCTCCAACACCACAGTTCAAAAGAAACAGTTCTTCAGCAATCAACTTCCTTTATAGTCCAACTCTTGCATCCATACATGACCACTGGAAAAACAAAAGCTTTGACTAGCTGGACCTTTGTTGGCAAAGTAATGTCTCTGTTTTTTAATATGCTATCTAGGTTAGTCATAACTTTTCTTCCAAAGGCCAAGCCTCTTTTAATTTCATGGCTGCAATCACCTTCTGTAGTGATTTTGGAGCCCAAAAGTAAAGTCTGTCACTGTTTCCCTGTGAAGCACCATGAAGTGATGGGACCAGATGCCATGATCTTCGTTTTCTGAATGTTGAGCTTTAAGCCAACGTTTTCACTCTCCTCTTTCACTTTCATCAAGAGGCTTCTGAGTTCCTCTTCACTTTCAGCCATAAGGGTGGTGTCATCTGCATATCTGAGGTGACTGATATTTTCCCGGCAATCTTGATTCCAGCTTGTGCTTCTTCCAGCCCAGTGTTTCTCATGATGTACTCTGCATAGAAGTTAAATAAGCAGGGTGACAATATACAGCCTTGACGTACTCCTTTCCTGATTTGGAACCAGTCTGTTGTTCCATGTCCAGTTCTAACTGTTGCTTCTTGACCTGCATACAGATACCTCAGGAGGTAGGTCAGGTGGTCTGGTATTCCCATTTCCTTAAGAATTTTCCACAATTTGTTGTGATCCACACAACAAGGCTTTGGCATAGTCAATAAAGCAGAAAGAGATGTTTCTCTGGAACTCTCTTGCTTTTTCAATGTTCCACCGGATACTGGCAATTTGATCTCTGGTTCCTCTGCCTTTTCTCAATCCAGCTTGAACATCTAGAAGTTCACAGTTCACCTATTGCTGAAGCCTGGCTTGGAGAATTTTGAGCATTATTTTACTAGCATGTGAGATGAGTGCAATTGTGCGGTAATTTGAGCATTCTTTGGCATTGCCTTTCTTTGAGATTGAAATGAAAACTGACCTTTTCCATTCTATGGCCACTGCTGAGTTTTCCAGATTTGCTGGCATATTGAGTGCAGCACTTTCACAGCATCATTTTTCAGGATTTGAAACAGTTCAACTGAAATTCCATCACCTCCACTATTTTTTTTTGTAGTGATGCTTCCTAAGGTGCTCTTGACCTTGCATTCCAGGATGTCTGGCTCTAGGTAAGTGATCACACAATCAGGATTATCTGGGTCATGAAGATCTTTTTGTACAGTTCTTCTGTGTATTCTTGCCACCACTTCTTAATATCTTCTGTTTCTGTTAGGTCCATACCATTCTTTCCTTAGAATGGTTTCACTTAGCTGCAAGGAAAATTTAAAGATACAGACTTCTTTTCAGGATAGGCTTGAAGTCATTAAAAACCTGAGTTCTGTTATAAAAGAGGAAGGGGAAATCAGTACAGAGAGACACTTTGTGCTATCTGCCTTTAGGCTGTATTACTAGTCTTCATGAATTTCAGCAATGACATTTCTACCAGCTGTCTGCAAAT
The DNA here is from genome assembly GCA_917880005.1 of Nanger dama. Taxonomy (NCBI): domain Eukaryota; kingdom Metazoa; phylum Chordata; class Mammalia; order Artiodactyla; family Bovidae; genus Nanger; species Nanger dama. The sequence goes on from CAKJTW010000001.1 coordinate 102,654,151, forward strand.
TGTGTATATTTTTAAAATAATTAAGACTGAAAAATGCTTGTAAAAACTTTTTATAAGGAGTTTGTGTTAGTCTGCTGTACAAACTCCTATTATAGACCCCTATTGTAGACTGGGTGGCTTAAACAGAAATTTATTTTCTCCTAGTTTGTAACCTAGTCAATAAAGAATCTCCCTGCAAAGCAGGAGACCTGGGTTTGATTCCACCCACTCCAGTATTTTTGCCTGGAGAATCCAATGGAGAGAGGAGCCTGGTGGGCTACAGTCCATGGGGTCGCAAGAGTCAGACAGGACTTAGTGACTAAACTACCACCACAGCTCTGGAGACTGGAAGTCAAATTTCCAGGTGCCAGCAGGGTGTCTAGTGAGACACCTTCCTTTGGGTAGCAGGACCAGCCACTTTCTCTCTGTGTCCTTCCCTTGGTGCATGCACCCAGAGGCAATAAGAGAACAGACTCTCTGGTATCTTTTCTTGAAAGGAAACCAATCCTATCAAATCAGGGCTCCATCCTTATGACTTCATTTAACCTTAATTATTTCCATAAAGGCCTTATCTCCAAATATTTTCACATTAGAGGTTAGGATTTGATGGATTTCGGGAGGGCATAGGCATTCAGTCCATAACAGTTTATTAAAAAGTCATAATTGTTTTTCTAAAATTGGTTAAAGTTGGCTGGTCCTTTTTCTCTTCATTGATGAAAAGGAGTTCAACTAAACCATCTCTGATTGCTTTGTAACATGTGCACATGTATCTGTGGTTCCTTGAAGAGTGTATATAAGATTGCTTTTGTTCTTATATTTCAATCATCTCACATATTTTAATGTAAGTTTTATCAGATTTTTTATGATTAATATTAATATTTTGTGTGCTCAGTCATCCAGTGGTGTTGGGCTCACTGTGACCCCCCATGGACTGTAGTCGGAGAGGCTCGTCTGTCCTTGGGATGGCCCACGCAAGAATACTAGAGTGGGCTGCCATTTCTTCCTCCAGGGGATCTTTGCAACCCAAGGATAGGCCTCGGATCTGCTGCACACAGATTGCAAAAATAAATATTTGAAAATGTCTATTGAGACGGCACACACACACATTGAGATGAGGATGTATTTTCAAAGCATGTTTTGTCGACAGTGCTTTGGAGTATCTGCATTATTTGTAGGGTGGGAGGAAAGGAAAGTGTATAAACAAAGTTGTTGTTTTTTTTTTTAATGACTTCTGCTGCTGCTGCTAAGTCGCTTCAGTCATGTCTGGCTCTGTGTGACCCCATAGACGGCAGCCCACCAGGCTCCCCATCCTTGGGATTCTCCAGGCAAGAACACTGGAGTGGGTTGCCATTTCCTTCTCCAATGCATGAAAGTGAAAAGTAAAAGGGAAGTCGCTCAGTCATGTCCGACTCTTAGTGACCCCATGGACTATAGCCCACCAGGCTCCTCCATCCATGGGATTTTCCCGGCAAGAGTACTAGAGTGGGGTGTTTAAAACCTTACTTTCTGTGAGAGGGAAGAAGAGTAAACAAATAAAATAAATTTTGCCAGGATTAGAGAACATTCTCAACTTTTCATCTAATTCATTCACTTGTGACCTGATCTACATGACTAAAGACACAGGAGGGTTGCTTTTTTAATTCTGATGGAATACATTCCTTGGTAAACCTATCGTCTTGGCATGTGTTATAGCATAAAAATAGCTGTAAACTATTTTGGAATTTAACTTCCCTTTGGTAGGATTGTAGGGAGAAAAGAATTCAATATCGCTAATTAGTGATTATTGAATAATAATCTGTTGAGGTAACTTAAGGAAAAAATGAATCCTCTTTAGCAGGTGACTGTAGACAGTGGAAAGCCCTGTGGTCTTGGATGGGAAACCGAGTTTGAAGCCTTCCTCCAACACTTACTAAGGTCTCTGGTCTCAAGAAAGTTTCTTATTCTTCTGAACTTTGGTGATTTCTTAGCAAAAATTGGAATAATCATGCCCTCCAGCTTTCTGTGAGGATTAATGTGGTAAAAGTAAAATCCTTAACATAGTAATTCTGAGCTGTAGGCAATGATTGGTGCTTTACTCTCTTTTTGGTTAGCTTTTTTCCCCCTCCCCCTCACTAGCCAATTTACCAGTACTGGTAAATTATCACCCATTCACTGAATCTTACCTACTATAAAACTTGATAGACTTTTTTTTACAACATTGTGAAATAAAAGAAAGAATAAGTGCATAACTGAAGAATAAGACTATTAACGTACTAGAGTGTGGTTTATGTCTAGAAACATTTCAATGATGCTGAATTTTTAAGTAAAAACAAAGGAGTTCAAGGGCAGTAGATGAAATGTGAGGTGGCATTAGTAGCATTCCAGAGGACATCTGGGGTGTGATTGTTTCTGCTTCCTCTGGTTGAGTTGATTTACCAGCACTGTTCAGCATATCTTTGTTTGTCTTTGGAGATCAAAGCTCTTCACCAGCTCTAATCCTTGCAACACTTAGGACAAATATCACCTCTTTAAAAGTACAGTAATTCATTTGGTGTATACAGAAGCCTAATGTGAAACAGACTCTGATAATTTTTAGGATAGAAATACCAATTATTTTATAAGATTATTTAGAAAATATTTTCATTTGAGTGTCCTAATGCAGAAGCAACATTTGAAAAATACGTTTCTTTTTGGCAAATTAGATTACAATGCACCTATGTCTTACCTGTTATGTCATAAAGATCGTGAGGTTTTTAAAGAAGTACCTTTGTCCCAAACATGTTGAAATAAATTACAGTGTTAATATCTATAACAGTGGAACATGAAAAAATAGAAGGACAGTATAAAGAATTCCGAGTTTTAGATAAAATATTTTTGACAGTTTATAAAAATCAATCATGAAATTGAATATTTTTACATTATTTAAATAAATAACCCATACATCATAAAGCTGACAAATGCATTTTAATGCTCTAGTTGGTAATTAGCCATTGTTTTATTTGCTAAGTAAAATCTGGAAGTAGAAGTGGATGAGAGAAGATAGTTGGTTACAGATGGTAATTTCACACCCAAACTAGACAGTTCTCTTACCTCCTACCAAGGAATCCCGAAAGGGTAAGAGTGTGACATGGAAAGAGAAGAAAAACTAAGAAAGATACAGTATTTGAGGAGAATGAGATAGAAGGTTATGTATGAAGAGAAAACATTTTTTCTCAAAATAAATAAACAATGATTAAGTTTCTACTGTCTAGCAGCTCATAATGTAGAAGGGAAGATAAATGTGTCACCAAAAAAAAAAAAAAAATCACCTGCAAAGAATAATCAATATCATTATACATCAAGGAGATAACAAATTATAAGCTCAATAAGATACCAGTCCACACCTACCAGAAAGGCTGCTGCTGCTACTGCTGCTAAGTTGCCTCAGTCCTGTCCAACTCTGTGCAACCCCATAGACGGCAGCCCACCAGGCTCCGCCATCCCTGGGATTCTCCAGGCAAGAACACTGGAGTGGGTTGCCATTTCCTTCTCCAGTGCATGAAAGTGAAAAGTGAAAGTGAAGTCACTCGGTCATGTCCGACTCTTCGTGACCCCATGGACTGCAGCCTTCCAGGCTCCTCCATCCATAGGAATTGACACCATCCACTATTAACAAGAATATAGAACAGTTAAGATTTTCCTGTGTCATTGGTGGGGTTATATACCTTTTAGGTGGCACTGAGAGCTAAGAGAATGGGTTTTACTCATTTGCTGCTGCTGCTGCTCCTGCTAAGTCACTTCAATCGTGTCCGACTCAGTGTGACCCCGTAGATGACAGCCCACCAGGCTCCACCATCCCTGGGATTCTCCAGGCAAGAATACTGGAGTGGGTTGCCATTTTCTTCTCCAATGCATGCATGCATGCGTGCTAAGACGCTTCAGTTGTGTCTGACTCTGTGTGACCCCATGGACAGCAGCCCACCAGGCTCCTCTGTCCATGGGATTCTCTAGGCAAGAAGACTGGAGTGGGGTGCCATTGCCTTCTCCATTTACTCACTTACTGCTTATTTAAACTAGAACATGATACTACATGCTTGTTACTCCAAGGTTGAGAGTACTAGGTTTCTATTTTCCCTAATTTTATTAATGGAATAAAATCCTTAGTTAAGAAGACTATCTCACCCAAATATGTGTTGGGAATTTGAAAGATGACATTTATGTGTCTCTGATCTACCTGGAAACTCTTGAAACTTTCCATGCATCCAAATTGGGTACAATAAGTGAGCAATCTTTACTAAATGCCTTTTTGAAGTAGAGTAAGTTCCATAAAATTTATGATCAATGAAATAAATTTGATAACTGTGTTCCCAGTAATCACTTTGAGACCTGAATATTCTCTGTTCCCAGGCTTCAGCCTGAGAACACCAAGATTTGGGTATTTGCAGAAGAAAGTAGAAAAAGGCTCTGGGCAGAGGTGCATCAAATACACAAAAATGTTTTCCACATGCACCTATTAAGGTCTGATTCTAACTGGACTGTTATTTGCATGGTTAGATTCTCACTGAATCTGGTTAATTTTTTTTTTTTTTTTTTTTGCAGCTAATAGCATCTGTTACCAATTAGTTTCAAACAATGATTTGCTTGACTGAAAAGTGAGTGAATCTTTTTGTTAACTTACTCTAAATTGGGAGGCTGAATTTGCAATCTCCATTCCACCCATTTGAGCCAATCAGAGAAACATAATGTGTATATGTAGTATGCCTTTTCCTGCCTAATTATTAAAATTACTCTTGTATTACCTTGAAAGCCATAGGCAGTTACCTAAAGACAAATACCTTCCGTTTCTTTAGCTAGGGGTTCACATTTCAAAAGGTCAAGAACTTGATGATTGACCACAGCCACAGTCTTATCTTTGCTATTTGTTAGTAATTTCCTGGCCATCTCAGAAAGCAAGGCAATATTCCAAAATCATTGAAAAGATGGTTTTGATTAATCTCATCCACTTAAAAATATTTTATCTCATTTTATTCTTATAAGAATAATCTAAAAATGCTATCAATATAACTATTCATGCATTCAAGAAATGACCATGGTAAGGTGTTCAAAGTTCAGTACTGTACTGCAGCATAACAGAGTCCCCTAAATTAGTAGATGATGAGATCATTATTAAGTCCATTATGTATTCAATTTTAGAAACAAATATTGGGCATGATCTTTCACAATCTGTACCATTCCAGGAGAACTTTGCTGGCCTGCATGATATCTCTGCCACAGGGTTGTATGAGACTGGGCCACCAGAATGGTTCGGTCAGAGAAAGGTTAAGTTCAGCCTCCGGAATCGCAGTAGTTTATCAACAAGATGCACTGTGGCAGAGTGCGGTAGCCCTCGCACTGACTCTCAGCCAATTGCGTTCTAACCAAAGTGCTCTGACCACCGCTGATTTACAGAACCTGCTGAGGTAGGGGTGGCAGCGGTGTTCTTTTCCCAGTGTGTCTCCATCACTGAGTCATCCCTGCAGGTACTTCAGGAGGCTGGACCTGTCTCATCCCGAGGTTTTCTACCTGTTGCTCTGCAACACCCCTGGGCCTTTCAGCCATGGCCTCTGTTGCCTCCAATCAGTACGATGAGGTATGCTCTCTGTATCAAACTGTCTCAGACAAGACGTGATCATTCTTTGTAGGCACGAGGCCAGTCTTTTCTGCCATGGGACCTTTCCGCGTCCTCCCCGTAGGCGCGGTGTGGGACGGCAGGGGGAGAGGGAGAGGACCAGCACACGCCTGCCGTTCTTGCTCCGCGGCCCCATAAGCAGTTCACAACGGAGCTGTTTGTTTTATCCAGACCGACAAAAGTAGTCAGTCCTTCCTGTTATGTCTCCTCTGAAAGGTACCTCTGATTAAGTTTGGCCTATCCAGAATAATGTTTTTTTTTTTTTTTTTCATGAACTGAAAGTCAACTGGTTAGGAGTGTTATTTCATGAGTGTTTTCCCATTTCATTCATACACTTCCTGAATTCAAAGGGAGAGGCTTATACAGAGTGTGGGCACCAGATAATGATGGGAACCATCCTAGATCCCTGCCTGTCTTCGAGCATTGTCCTTTAAATAGTCTTTCAGTTGATCTGTTTTCTTTTTAGGCAAACAAAGATAGCATTTACATTGATATGATGATTAACTACTTTTTAGCTTCATGCAGAACAAATTATTATCTTTTCCCTGACTTTAATGGGAATACCATAAGTATTTCTCCTTTATGTGCCACAATTTGTACACTCAAACACACATAGTCATATAATGATGTAAATGTATCTATCCATTCATATTTTGTTAAGAGCTTTCTTTGAGAATAGATGTTAGAGACAATTATTTCTTTTCTGTTTTAAGAGGTTCTTTATCGTGGTATTTAAAAGCATCATCACTGAAATCAGACTTGCTTGTATTTTAATACTGACTCTGCTAATAGCTGTAAGCAAGTTGTTTTTCTCTTCATGTATACTTCATCTGTAAACTGAGGCTAATAATAATGCCTTTGTTAATAAGTTAATAATATGTTGAATTACTTAAAAGATCTCCTAACAGAAATATCCTTCCTTTACAGACATGATTTTTCTAACCAATAAATGAATTTTAAAACGTTCCTTTGTGTCTGATAATTTCAGGAAGCTCTTTTCTTTAATTCAGATGGCTTACTCAAGTTATATGCCTAAATAAACTTATAATATCACAAAAACAGGAACCCAACACTCAGGAACAAAATAATTTCACTTTTAGTGTTCAGAATAATATACTATCATTCTTTAAAAGATAAACTATGAAGTGACTGGCAAGAATACATGGAAGAACTGTACAAAAAGGTCTTCATGACCCAGATAATCATGATGATGTGATCACTAATCTAGAGCCAGACATCGTGGAATGTGAAGTCAAGTGGGCCTTAGAAAGCATCACTACGAACAAAGCTAGTGGAGGTGACGGAATTCTAGTTGAGCTGTTTCAGATCCTGAAAGATGATGCGTTGAAAGTACTGCACTCAATATGCCAGCAAATTTGGAAAACTCAGCAGTGGCCACACGACTGGAAAAGGTCAGTTTTCTTTCCAATTCCAAAGAAAGGCAATGCCAAACAATGCTCAAACTACTGCACAATTGCACTCATCTCACATGCTAGTAAAGTAATGCTCAAAATTCTCCAAGCCAGGCTTCAGCAATACGTGAACCGAAAACTTCCAGATGTTCAAGCTGGTTTTAAAAAGGCAGAGGAACCAGAAATCAAATTGCCAACATCCACTGGATCATGGAAAAAGCAAGAGAGTTCCAGAAAAACATCTACTTCTGCTTTGTTGACTATGCCAAAGCCTTTGACTGTGTGGATCACAATAAACTGTGGAAAATTCTGAAAGAGATGGGAATACCAGACCACCTAACCTACCTCTTGAAAAACCTGTATGCAGGTCAGGAAGCAACAGTTAGAACTGGACATGGAACAACAGACTGGTTCCAAATAGGAAAAGGAGTATGTCAAGGCTGTATATTGTCACCCTGCTTATTTAACTTCTGTGCAGAGTACATCATGAGAAACTCTGGGCTGGAAGAAGCACAAGCTGGAATCAAGATTACTGGGAAAAATATCAATAACCTCAGATATGCAGATGACACCACCCTTATGGCAGAAAGTGAAGAGGAGCTAAAAAGCCTCTTGATGAAAGTGAAAGAGGAGAGTGAAAAAGTTGGCTTAAAGCTCAACATTCAGAAAACGAAGATCATGGCATCTGGTCCCATCAGTTCATGCGAAATAGATGGGGAAACAGTGGAAACAGTGTCAGAGTTTATTTTTGGGGCTCCAAAATCACTGCAGATGGTGACTGCAGCCATGAAATTAAAAGATGCTTACTCCTTGTGTTATGCTCCGAGTCCAAGTCTCCAAATAGACTGAGAGAACAGGTCCACCACGGCAATGCAAAGGCAAGAAGGGAGTTTATTTATTGCTAACTCGAATTAGGGCACTCTGCCACTTCCAACACAGTGGAGTAGGGCAAGAGGGCCCCGACCCCTGAATTATAGCAGTATTTATAGACTTAGAACAAAGACAGGGAGTTGGCAAGGGCGGATTGGTTGCAAGGGGTTCTTGGTATCTATTAATTGGCTAAATTTTGTGCATGTGGGCTTGCTTAAGGGACTTTTCGTGTTATCTGGGCTAGCTCTAACCAGGCTATGGGGAGTATGCTGACTAGCTGAGTCTCAAGGTCGGGGGGATGATGATCTCAGCTCCTTCTGGGCAGTGACTCAGCTTTTTCTGTGATTGTAGCTCTGGCTACTTTAGTCCTTGAAGCTTGTCATGGCTTCTGTCAGGTCTCAACACTTAGAAGAAAAGTTATGACCAACCTAGACAGCATATTCAAAAGCAGAGACATTACTTTGCTGACTAAGGTCCGTCTAGTCAAGGCTATGGTTTTTCCTGTGATCATGTATGGATGTGAGAGTTGGACTGTGGAGAAGGCTGAGCGCCAAAGAATTGATGCTTTTGAACTGCGGTGTTAGAGAAGACTGTTGAGAGTCCCTTGGACTACAAGGAGATCCAGCCAGTCCATTCTGAAGGAGATCAGCCTTGGGACATCTTTGGAAGGAATGATGCTAAAGCTGAAACTCCAGTACTTTGGCCACCTCCTGCGAAGAGTTGACCCACTGGAAAAGACTTTGATGTTGGGAGGGATTGGGGGCAGGAGGAGAAGGGGATAACAGAGGATGAGATGGCTGGATGGCATCAGAGACTCGATGCATGTGAGTCTGAATGAACTCCGGGAGATGATGATGAACAGGGAAGCCTGGCGTGCTGCAATTCATGGGGTCACAAAGAGTTGGACACGACTGAGCGACTGAACTGAACTGAACTTGCTGAAATAAATTTTTCTCTATTCACTTTTTAGAAAAAAACGTTCTTTGGATATATATTTTTAAACTACATTCAAATTCATCAAATGAACAGGAATAATTATTTATAAAGAACAACTTGTTAGACAAATAGATCAGGAATCAGTTTATCTACTTCTCAGTTTTGAAGCTTACAAACATCTGACTTTTGAATATATATTTATTTAGTGTCACTGGAGTGCTGACAAGCTGTGCTCAATGAGGAATCTTTCTGTAATGTTTATTATCCATGCCCTGTGTGAATATAGGCATTTGTCAATGGAGATTTTGAAAAGTATTCAACAGCCATATGGCCCTGGGCCTGAGCAAGTGGAAAAACATGGCTTACAAATCACTGGTGTGGCCATTCTGTTGTGCAAAGGCTCAGCCTTGATTCTAATCTAACAAGACCAACAAGTAATAAAAGCTAATATTTCCTGCTAGTTACCAGGTGCTTTTCTGATACCCTTATCTGTAACATTTGCTTTAATTTCTACCAAAATCCTAGGACATAGGCACTATTATTGTCCTCATTACATAACTGAAGAAACAAGCTGAGAGGTCAAGAAACTGGCTCAAGAACACACGTATCATTAAGTGACAGAATCAGGTTCCAGTTTCTTACCTGTTATGCTTAGCACCCTCTCCTTCATTACTTATCCCTATTCCTACCCTATCATCTTGACTTTGAATTTTCTAATTTTTCTAATTTTTAAAAATGTAGCAAAGACACTTTGTTCTTTTCTGACTTAATATGTAGAACTTGATTCTTGGTTCAAAATACCTGTTACTGAACCTGAAATAGACATCTTGGTGGAAAATTCCAAACAGTGTCATCCTCATGATTTTAAAAAGGTATTGTTAATTTTACTTTTGAAAGATATTTAATTTTTACATGAAAAGTTACGATAAAGGTGTTTTGGGTCTGCATGTACATCATCATCCATTGAGTGATCTACAGATTTTTTAAGTTTCAAAAGCACTGTTAGAAGTTAAGAATGTATTTTTCCTACTGGATGATTGAAGGATATTAATTTTTCCCAGTGGCTAGAACGAAATGATCTGGAATCATGGAACCGACACAGTGTGGTTGTAGGCAATATTCAATTACCAGATGTGTGGTTTCTTGGAATTCATTTTAATAAGTGGTTTCCAATGCTTCTTGACTTCTATTAGAAAAAAGTGAACATTAGAATTTCTGTTATTATTACTATATGCTTATGAATTTTATAGAAACCTAAGCATGGATCTCATCTTAAAAAGAAAAATCTGTATGCTTTGGATCATAGAAACCTTGTTAACTGTTACACTTAGAAGAGTAACAACTAATTTTTAGTAAGCCAAATGGGACAATTACGGTTCAGAATTCATGAACATTTATATAGTAACAGTATTGTGAGCTCAGTGGTATGTGCATGTTCAGATCATTTGAAGTTATTCAGGAACTCTGAACAAGAGCATATGTTGGTCAGTGCTTTCTTATTCTTCTTTTGTTCAATTTTAAAACATTTAGCCCCAGTCATTGTTCCTGATCACTAGGTTTCAGGGGCTGTGGATGGAAAATCTGTGAATGCTGTGGTGACTCTGCCTCTTGTCCTGCTCTCCCTTCCCCCACCGGGGTAACAACACGAGCGGGGTGAGGAGCAGTGCTGTGCCCTGATTACAAACGGACTGACACCCTGCTGGGGAGAATATATGTGCAGGCAAACCCATTGGCAAGTTACGCCATTTTTCTTTTGAAGTACAGACTTTTGCGTTATAAATAACAAGTCAAATAAAGATTTAACATTGCAGTAAAAGCAGCGAAAGACTCTAAAAGTATCTTCTGACCCGTTATTCTTGTTCACTGAAGTGGTTGTCATGGAATAAGAGCCTTTGCAGCAGGGTGGTCATAAACAACCCATACTCCTTCTGTCTCATCATTCTTGGGCTATGGTCATAACACTTTGATGCTTTTTCTAGAAAAATATTTTCCTTTCCTAATTCTGTCCCTTAGGCATGATTTCCACAGTTTCTCATTTGCAGAAAAGATTTCTTCTAAAAAAATAAGTCTGATTAATCCATTTATCACCTTTTCTTTTTCCAAAAGGGTAGAGTAACAAATTAGCCCTATAGTCTGCCACGCAGTTGATAGATGGGGAATAAAGATGTAGAGTCATTTATTTTTAGCTGCATACTTGAGAATAAAACACTTGTTGGGCTACACGCCAGCGGCCTTTCAGAGATGATAGCTTCTAGGTTGTGGTGAGACTTGGCATAGAAAGTCCACTCCTATGTCCAAAGGGGACAGAATGCTCTGTCTTTCACCCCTAATTCCAAACATTAACCCAGAACTGGAGAAATCTAACACTTTGCATTATACCACAAAGCATATTTTCGATGGGTTTTGAAAGATAAAGCTAATGTTGCATATAATATCAAGTTTCATCATATTCTTATGAGAGAATGAAATTGCTTGCCTGAAAGTATAATGGCAATAAGCCTAGGAACAACAGACTGGTTCCAAATAGGAAAAGGAATACATCAAGGCTGTATATTGTCATCTTGCTTATTTAACTTCTATGCAGAGTACAGCATAGAAGAGAAACACTGGACTGGAGGAAACACAAGCTGGAATCAAAATTGCCGGGAGAAATATCAGTAACCTCATTATGCAGATGACACCACCCTTATGGCAGAAAGTGAAGAGGAACTCAAAAGCCTCTTGATGAAAGTGAAAGTAGAGAGTGAAAAAGTTGGCTTAAAGCTCAACATTCAGAAAACGAAGATCATGGCATCTGGTCCCATCACTTCATGGGAAATAGATGGGGAAACAGTGGAAACAGTGTCAGACTTTATTTTTCTGGGCTCTAAAATCACTGCAGATGGTGACCGCAGCCATGAAATTAAAAGACGCTTACTCCTTGGAAGAAAAGTTATGACCCACCTAGACAGCATATTCAAAAGCAGAGACATTACTTTGCCGACTAAGGTCCGTCTAGTCAAGGCTCTGGTTTTTCCAGTAGTCATGTATGGATGTGAGAGTTGGACTGTGAAGAAGGCTGAGCACCGAAGAATTGATGCTTTTGAACTGTGGTGTTGGAGAAGACTGTTGAGAGTCCCTTGGACTGCAAGGAGGTCCAACCAGTCCATTCTGAAGGAGATCAGCCCTGGGATTTCTTAGGAAGGAATGATGCTGAAGCTGAAACTCCAGTACTTTGGCCACCTCATGCAAAGACTTAACTCATTGGAAAAGACCCTGATGCTGGGAGGGATTGGGGGCAGGAGGAGAAGGGGACGACAGAGGATGAGATGGCTGGATGGCATCACGGACTCGATGGACGCGAGTCTGAGTGAACTCCGAGAGATGGTAATGAACAGGGAGGCTTAGCATGCTGCAGTTCACGGAGCTGCAAAGAATCGGACACGACTGAGCGACTGAACTGAACTGAACTGAAGCCTAGGAAAATATACATAACACAAAGCAAAGTAAATTATTTATTACTAATTTCAATTCACGGTTACAAAATCAAAAACAATGTCACAGTTTGTAATGTATCAATAGGTTCTATGCTTATTTCATGGAGAAGTAAATGGCAACCCACTCCAGTATTCTTGCTTGAGAATTCCATGGACAGAGGAGTCTGTTGGGCTAGAGTCCACGGGGTTGCAGAGAGTCAGAGACAACTGAGTGACTAATGCACCTGGCTAAAGAACATGGTGATATAGTTGATTTCCATAGTTTATTCTCCTAGAGTATATTCCTTATTATCCAAAGCACAAACACAGACAGGCTTACTTCTTTCCTAAACTTTTATATAACTGTTTATATAATTGTTTAGGCAACATTAAAATTTAAAAATTCCCCCATTTTCTTTATTTTGGAGTTTAGATTAGTATTTGTCTTTTTTCTTTAATGGAGAAAGAGAAATTTCTTTCATTTTTTCCCCTAAAAAGAAAAATATATGAAATGCAAGCCTGATTGTCTATCCCAGAGAGAAAGATAAACCAAAAATACATGAAAGACAATCAAAATTACAGTGCATGTCAATAAACATGATTATTTGCCAAATGAATGATAAAAAAATCATGTTAGGATTTCAGAAGAGAAAGTCATCCTAATGGTTACCATGGTTAAAAGAACTGACAAGGGGAGAAATTGAACTGAGCTTTCAAAGAAGGAATAGGATTTGTATAAACAGAGTAAAAAGGAGAGACTAGATTTGACCAGCAATAAGGTACAAAGAATCATTGTATTAGTTGTGGTCCTTTAGGTGGCTTAATACAACAGACATTTACTTTTTGCTCATGTAACAGTGCAAAGCTGATGTCTTTCCATTCTGTGGTTATTCAGATACCAAAGGACTTTCCATTGTCCGGCTGTGACATCTTTTAGGATCCTGTCATTTGAGACAAAGTAGAGGAAGGAAAATTGTGCCAAGTGAAGTAAGTCAGAGGAAAACAAATCCTGTAGGATATCACTTATATGTAGAATATAGAAAAAGACAACAAACTTGTGAATGTAACAAAAAGAAACAGATTCATAGAGAATAAACTAGTGACTACAAGTGGGGTGAGGGAAGGTGGGAGGGGCAATATAGGGATAGAGAATTAAGAGGTACAAATGATGGCTAAAATAAGCTACAAGGATATGTTGTACAATATAGGGTATCAGTTCAGTTGCTCAGTCATGTCCTACTCTTTGTGACTCCATGAACTGCAGCACTCTGGGCCTCCCTGTCCATCATCAACTCCCGGAGTTCACCCAAACCCATGTCCATCAAGTCGGTGATGCCATCCAACCATCTCATCCTCTGTCATCCCCGTCTCCTCCTGCCCTCAATCTTTCTCAGCATCAGGGTCAAATCTAGGGTATAGCCAGTATTTTTTTTTTATTAATTATTTTTGGCTGCCCTAGGTGTTCATAGCTATGTGCAGACTTTCTCTAGTTTCAGTGAGCTGGACGTGGGCCTCTCGTTGTGGTGTCTTCTCTGTGAGTGCATGCAGGCCTCAGTATTTCTGGCTTGTAGGCCCTAGGGTGTGGACTCAGGAGTCATGGTGCCTGGGTTTAACTCCCTCCCTCCCCCAACTCCTCCCTGCTCCAGCCATGTGGAATAGAGTATAAACTTTAAAAACTGTGAATGCTCTTACTGAAGGATATAATATGGTACATCAGCTTTACTTCAAAAAATACATTCAAAAAGCATACATTCTTCTGGAACTGCTTGACTGTTCTTAACACACACAGTTTCTGCTCATATTCTGTAGAAGAGAACCAGTCACTCAGCTACTCTGAAGTGCACGGGAAAGGGAATCTCTGAGTGGACACCCACTTACCGGTGACACAGAAGAGGAAGCACATATCTGCAGGTAAAAGGAGCTAAATGTCAGTGATTTGTTGGTCTCTGATATTGCTTGTCTTTTCATTTCAATCTGAAAGCTTTTCCCTAAGGAATTTCTTCCACAGAGAATCCTGACCCTCCTAAATGGCTCCTATGTTTTATCTTTCAGTTCAGTTCAGTTGCTCAGTCGTGTCCAACTCTTTGTGACCCCATGAATCGCAGCACGCCAGGCCTCCCTGTCCATCACCAACTCCTGGAGTTCACTCACACTCACGTCCATCGAGTCCGTGATGCCATCCAGCCATCTTATCCTCTGTTGTCCCCTTCTCCTCCTGCCCCCAATCCCTCCAAGTATCAGAGTCTTTTCCAATGAGTCAACTCTTCACATGAGGTGGCCAAAGTACTGGAGTTTCAGCTTTAGCATCATTCCTTCCAAACAACACCCAGGACTGATCTCATTTAGGATGGACTGGTTGGATCTCCTTGCAGTCCAAGGGACTCTCAAGAGACTTTTCCAACACCACAGTTTAAAAGCATCAATTCTTCAGCACTCAGCTTTCTTCACAGTCCAACTCTCACATCCATACATGACTACTGGAAAAACCATAGCCTTGACTAGGCAGACCTTTGTTGGCAAAACAATGTCTCTCCTTTTCAATATGCTATCCAGTTTGGTCATAACTTTCCTTCCAAGGAGTCAGCCAGCGTCTTTCATTTCATGGCTTCAGTCACCATCTGCAGTGATTTTGGAGCCCCCAAAATAAAGTCTGACACTGTTTCCACTGTTTCCCCATCTATTTCACATGAAGTGATGGTACCAGATGCCATGATCTTCGTTTTCTGAATGTTGAGCTTTAAGCCAACTTTTTCACTCTCCTCTTTCACTTTCATCAAGAGGCTTTTGAGTTTCTCTTCACTTTCTGCCGTAAGGGTGGTGTCCTCTGCATATCTGAGGTTATTGATATTTCTCCTGGCAATCTTGAATCTAGCTTGTGCTTCTTCCAGCCCAGCATTTCTCATGATGTACTCTGCATGCAAGTTAAATAAGCAAGGTGACAATATACAGCCTTGATATACTCCTTTTCCTGTTTGGAACCAGTCTGTTGTTCCATGTCCAGTTCTAACTGTTGCTTCCTGACCTGCATACAGGTTTCTCAAGAGGCAGGTCAAGTGGTCTGGTATGCCCATCTCTTTCAGAATTTTCCACAGTTTCTTGTGATCCACACAGTCAAAGGGTTTGGCCTAGTCAATGAAGCAGAAATAGATGTTTTTCTGGAACTCTCTTGCTTTTTCCATGATCCAGCGGATCTTGGCAATTTGATCTCTGGTTCCTCTGCCTTTTCTAAAACCAGCTTGAACATCTGGAAGTTCACGGTTCACATATGGTTGAAGCCTGGCTTGGAGAATTTTGAGCATTACTTTACCAGCATGTGAGCTGAGTGCAATTGTGCGGTAGTTTGAGCATTCTTTGGCATTGCCTTTCTTTGGGATTGGAATGAAAACTGACATTTTTCCAGTCCTGTAGCCACTGCTGCATTTTCCAAATTTGCTGGCATATTGAGTGCAGCACTTTCACAGCATCATCTTTCAGGATTTGAAATAGCTCAACTGGAATTCCATCACCTCCATTAGCTTATTTGTAGTGATGCTTTAGCTTAGTATTTTCTGGAGATCAAGATCAGTAAATGTTTGCTAAACCTACCTATTCACTTGATTAGCCTTCAGGCATCTAAAACACAACTTATACAAATGGAAATCATCGTCTTCTTACCAAAGTTTGTCATCATGCCATTTTGTTTATCCTGAAGATGGCTATACGATTATACTAATTGCTCAAGCATTAGACCTTCAAGACGTATCTGACTCCTCTCAATCTATTTCCTATTTTAAACTATCTTCTCTTCCTTCCCTTCATCCTTATTCTTCATTTCCCACCTGGATTATTGCAGGAACATTCTGACTGGCCTCCTTGATGGCACTGCAGATGCCCTTCAATTGACCCAGCATAATTATTTCAGGGTGTTATTTCCAAAATATGTTTCTGATCTTTTTAACCTCCTATTAAATCACTAAGGATAAGATCCAGCCACTAAGGTTGGTACACCAAGTTCAGATTCTAGTTATTTTTGTTTAGCTCTTACCCCAGTATTTCCTGATATATTTACCTAACTAGGCAATTCCAAACCTGGCATGTTTCCATACATCCTTGCTACTTTATTTAAAACTCTTCTTTTTCCTCCTTTTCCCTTGCGTCTTTCAGCTGTTAGTGTGTCTTTTCCTCCTGTCCCTCTCAAGAATGTTATGATTTCTCTTGGAAAGACATCCTTGCTCCTCACTTCTTTCCTGAGACTGGGGTGGATGTGTTCACCCCGGCACCTGTGCAGTCTTTCTACTAGGTCTGCTGTCCCTGTGCCATAAAGATTTTCTTCTGTCCCCTGGTTCTGCAACCATTATCATCTCCTGGGAATTTTTCAGAACTACTAGTTAGCAACCCTCATTCCGTAGCAGTGAAAAATCAGGGCTGAAATGTTGTAAAGGCTTTTGTTAGTGATTCTTGTGTGAAGACCATGTTGAAAATTGCTGCCAAAGGGAATTAAGTGTAGGGCATTGCTGCAAGGTCATATCTATTGAAGGAATATTTTTTATTAAAAATAGAGGAATGAAGGAGGGAAGAGGAACTACCTATGGGAAAAAAGAGGAGGAGTAGGAATAAATATTTACTAAATATCCACTTGGGCTTTTCAGGTGGCTTAGTGGTAAAGAATCCACCTGCCAGTGCAGGAGACACAGATGTGGGTTCCATCTCTGGGTCAGGAAGATCCCCTGGAGAAGGAAATGGTAACCCACTCCAGTATTCTTACCTGGAAAAATCCCATGGACAGAGGAGCCTGGCCAGTTACGGTCCGTAGGTTCATAGGGAGTGAGACACGACTGAGCACACACATGCACATCTACTTAGTGCCAGGTGTTACACGGTATGGTTTAAATATACGAGATTTTTAATTGAGTTAAATAATTTGAAGTTTATCTCAGGCAATAGGCAAATCCTTAAATATTTCTTGGGAGCCAAGTATTGCATGAGAGCAATAGCTCTGGTTACGATGGCGTTAATTTGTGATGGTGTGCCAGGCAAGCTCGAGGTATGAATGCGGCGAGATCAGTGCAAACTTAACAGCTTAACATTAGCATGGATTGAATCAAAATTGCATCATAGTTTCTTATTTATTTTTTTAGTAAATGAGGTCATTCTTCCTCAGTGTATATTTCACTAAAGTCTTTTTAACACTAATTTCTGAATATGACTTTCCATCGTTTCAGAGTATGTATGCTGGTGAAATCATTTATGCTTTTCTCCATGTTTGTCAGCCATATTGCTGACTAAGCAGATGGGGTGAAAATCATGCTTGCCCTGTGCAAGCCCATGAATCCTACATGTGAAATAGGTTGGAGTGGTATACACTGAGAAGGAAAACAGTTGAAAGGGAAAGATAGAGTAAAACTAAAAGAAGAAAAA
This sequence comes from Nanger dama, assembly GCA_917880005.1. NCBI lineage: Eukaryota > Metazoa > Chordata > Mammalia > Artiodactyla > Bovidae > Nanger > Nanger dama. The sequence goes on from CAKJTW010000001.1 coordinate 102,671,826, forward strand.
TGTTACAAGTGCTTCTAATTTAAATTCTGATATTTAAATGTTTTCAAGTTCCAGGAAGATGATTGGTACCTAATATTTGTTGAGTTACTACTTCCAATCTTTTCTATTGTGTTAGGTTGAATAAGTCAGAGGTCAAGGAAAATAAAAACAATATTGCTACATTCAAATATGAAGTCAGAAGCCTAAGTAGGTTAAAAAATTATTATGAGGAAATGGCTATTGAACCTAAACTGTGGCTTACTGTTCATTTCAGATTCTCTAATTGATGTCAATGAAAAGCACCGTATTTTACTGTTGAGTCACTAGATTAACCAAAGTTGAAAGCCACCTTACCCCAGGACTTTCCAGATATTTATGCCACAAATTCAGCCCCTGTACGCCAGTAGAGAGCTGAACCTCAGAGGCAGTTGTGGATAAAGTAGAAGAATTCACCTGCCAATGTCAGAGATGCAAGAGACACAGCTTTGGTCCCTGGGTGAGGAAGATCTCCTGGAGGAGGAAATGGCAACCTAGTCCAGTATTCTTGCCTGGAAAATTCCAAGGAAAGAGGAGCCTGGTGGGCTACAGTCCACAGGGTTGCAAAGAGTCAGACATGTCTGAGGGTACACACACACACACACAGACACACACACAGACATACACACACATTGCTTTGCCAGGCAGGCTCATGCCCCTGAAAAACTGTGTCTCCCCACCTGAGAGGATTTGGTAAGTTTTATAGCAGTGTTTCAAGGGAAGTGGTTGTTGATACGATTAAGGCATGTGCAGGGCCAGGCATGCCAACCAGGCTCCTCGGTCCATGGCACTTTCCAGGCAAGAATCCTGAAGTAGGTTGCCATTTCCTCCTTCAGGGAATCTTCCCAACTCATGGCTCAAATGTGCATCTCCTGTGTTGGCAAGCAGATTCTTTACCGCTAAGCCACCCTAGAGAAGCCCATAGGCGGGGCTAGCACTCCTGTAATCTGGTCTCAGGTTAGCTCTTGATGAGTTTCTTGGTTCCTTTAACCTGGCCTTAGTTGGTCTTCCCTGGAATGAAGAATGCTAACTCTGTTTGCTGGGAATTTTAGTTCTGTAAAGAGTTCAAAGAAATTGCTTTCTGTATCCCTTGAGGCGGGACCAGTATCTAATCCAAGACTATTGTTTCTTCACTGCTCCTCCCTTCCCTCTGCATACCCTCCCTTCCCTGATTAGCAACTATTTGAACTTGCCCTTGGGGACTGAAGGGAGCTCAGGGAGGCTGGAATTTGTTACCTACAAACAAGAAATGGGGGACACAGAAGGACTTCTGTGCCCTGGTGCCCACAGGGCCCTGCTCAGTTTCAATATGTGAGCATCTATAGAAGCTGACTTGCATTATGTATTTTCTTGCCACAGTTTTCATAGTGAAGACAGAGACATATTTGCTTTTTCTGTAATTGATTCAATAACTGAAATTATTAAATCTCAAACAAAAGAGAGATGCAGTGTCAGGTTATACTGGAAGTATAGAATAATGCTAAATAAAAATATGATGTATTTAACATTTAACCTATTTGTTTATGATTTGTTCTAATATTATTTTCAATGATTGTGTACCTCTGAGTCATATTTCTCATTTGCTACAATTTTCTGAAGTCGCGCATTACATGATTCATTCATATATGTAGATATATATATATATACAACATATGTATACAACATACCTACATGTAGGAATGTCTTTGAACTTACTTCCATTTTTTCTGAAATTATACGACATTCAGGGGAAATGTATTTATTATCTGTCATCAACAGTAAGCCTCAGCAAAAAAATAGGCATAAGTAAATATAAAATTATAGTTTCATAGATATTTTTAGCTACATTAATAGATGGCTTCCAAAATAGAAGAATATGATGTTAGTATTTTTGTTGTTGCCAAAGATATTTTTCATGTGAGATAGAATGGTCAATCATGTTTAAAACAAAAACATGAAGAAAAGTCAAAGAAGCGATTTGACTGCTTCTGCTCTCCATCATTTATCTCCTTCCTCCAGAGTCTACTACTGTGCTTGCCTGATTGTCTACAGGCCAAAACTCCTTAACTTATCTATTCTTTTTGTCATGTAATGCAATGTAATTGTATCACAACATATGAGACTTAACCCAGAATATTTCTTAGGTTTAAAACTTTACTTAAGTATTTATGTTTAGTTGTTATTTAGCTGCTAAGTTGTGTCTGACTCTTTGAGACCCTTGGACTGCAGCATGCCAGGCTTCCCTGTATCTATGAGAATAGCTTTAAGAAATCTGATTTTAGGGAAAAGTCGGGAAATGAAACAACAGTATGAAGTGCTGGTCCCTTCAAAGCACAGACATCTGAGGTTACCTTTGTTCTTCTATTTATCTTAATGAATTTGTGAGACATCACTGTGCCACAATAAACAGAATAACAAACTCCTGTAATTTTCATAGTTCATCTTTTAGGATTCTCCTTTGCATGGAATGCTCTCCTTCCTTACATTTTTGCACTGCTTTTCATAACCTATGGCTTGGAAAATATAGAGAAATATCTCATAGCACCCCTGTACCAGTCAGTTCTATTCCATTACTCTACTTTGTTGCATTGTAGTAAGTAATTGATGTTTTTGAACTGTGGTATTGGAGAAGACTCTTGAGAGTCCATTGGATTGCAAGGAGATCCAACCAGTACATCCTAAAGGAAATCAGTCCTTAAACATCAGTTGAAGCTTATACTCCAATAAGTTGAAGCTTATGCTCCAATACTTTGGCCACCTGATACGAAGAGCTGACTCATTTGGAAAGACCCTGATGCTGGGAAAGATTGAAGGCGGGAGGAGAAGGGGACGACAGAGGATGAGATGGTTGGATGGCATCACTGACTCAATGGACATGAGTCTGGGTAAACTGTGGGAGTTGGTGATGGACAGGGAGGCCTGGCATACTGCAGTTCATGGGGTTGGAAAGAGTCCAACACAACTGAGCAACTGAACTGAACTGAAGTGAAGTACTTGTTTGCCATGATTGGAATGTGAACTCCATGAAAGCAAGTAAATTGTCCATCTTTTATACAAATGAGCCTCTTACATCTTTGATTTCAGGGTAACACATGTTTCTTCAAGATTCTGGCAGTTTAGACCACCCAGGGTTGCCTGTAGCACAGTAACACTGTCACGTGACTAGGGGAAAGCCATCTTCTTCGCTGAAGAAGATGGCTTTTGCACCTGATGGCATAGCCGCAGGTTATGAAAAGCAGTGCAAAAGCTTCTGAAAGTGCTGTACTCAATATGCCAGCAAATTTGGAAAACTCAGCAGCTTTTTTGGAAAGTCATCTTGTCTTGGTGAGATGACCCCATAAGTGCAAAGCTTGGCAGGTAGGATGATTTATCATATGGACCAGAAAAGCATGCAATTCCTATGGGTACCCCATGCTGGGATACTCCACTGATTGGATATTCTGCACAATCTGGTAAGTAGTGGTACTGGTCTTGTTTCTGCTAGAGTTCCCACCATCACTAAGACCTTGGGGTTTTAGAAATAATAGGGAGAAATCACATCTAAACTCAGAGAAGTGAGTCATCTCTGGTGGCAGGATGTAGGTCTCTCTAACCTCTCCCTTGCCCCCAGCCTATGCTCTGATAAGGACAAGGTCTATGCCTTACTGTGTGGCAAAAGTCTGTGTCTTATTCATTTCTGATTCTCCATCACCTAGCATTCAAAGTTGTTCAACAAGTTTAAACTCATGTTAAAGAAAGAGGGAGGACTAGAAAAAAAGGGTAAATGCAACAAGGAAAGAAGGGAAGGAAGGAAGGAAGGAAGGAAGGAAGGAAGGAGAAGAGTGAAGGGAGAAGAATAAGCGTCAAATCATATAGACTTGGCCTGGACTTGATTCACTCCCAGGTATATATATTAGAAATTGTATGGACCTAACAGAAGCAGAAGGAAATGGCAACCCACTCCAATATTCTTGCCTGGAAAATCCCATAGATGGAGGACCTGGTTAGGCTACAATCCATGAGGTCGTAAAGAGTTGGACACGCCTGAGAGACTTCACTCACTTCACTCACTCAACAGAAGCAGAAGATATTAAGAAGAGGTGGCAAGAATACATAGAAGAACTGTACAAAAAGGATTTTCATGATCCAGATAATCACGATGGTGTGATCACTCACCTAAGCCAGGCATCCTGGAATGTGAAGTCAAGTGGGCCTTAGGAAGAATCACAATGAAGAAAGCTAGTGGAGGTGATGGAATTCCAGTTGAGCTATTTTAAGTCCTGAAAGATGATGCTGTGAAAGTGCTGTACTCAATATGCCAGCAAATTTGGAAAACTCAGCAGTGGCCACATGACTGGAAAAGGTCAGTTTTCATTCCAATCCCAAAGAAAGGCAATGCCAAAGAATGCTCAAACTACCGCACAATTGCACTCGTCTCACACGGTAGTAAAGTAATGTTCAAAATTCTCCAAGCCAGGCTTCAACCATATGTGAACCGTGAACTTCCAGATGTTCAAGCTGGTTTTAGAAAAGGCAGAGGAACCAGAGATCAAATTTTACACATCTGCTGGATCATAGAAAAAGCAAGACAGTTCCAGAAAAACATCTATTTCTGCTTTATTCACTATGCCAAAACCTTTGACTATGTGGATCACAATAAACTGTGGAAAATTCTGAAAAAGATGGAAATTCCTGACCACTTGACCTGCCTCTTGAGAAATCTGTATGCAAGTCAGGAAGAAACAGTTAGAACTGGACATGGAACAACAGACTGGTTCCAAATAAAAAAGGAGTACTTCATTTAACTATATGCAGAGTACATCATGAGAAACTCTGGGTTACATAAAGCACACATTGGAATCAAGATTGCCAGGAGAAATATCAATAACCTCAGATATGCAGATGACACCACCCTATGGCAGAAAGTGAAGAAGAACTAAAGAGCCTCTTGATGAAAGTGAAAGAGGAGAGTGAAAAAGTTGGCTTAAAGCTCAACATTCAGAAAACTAAGATCATTGCATCTGGGCCCATCACTTCATGGCAAATCGATGGGGAAACAGTGAAAACAGTGGCAGATTGTGATTGCAGCCATAAAATTAAAAGACACTTGCTCCTTGGAAGGAAAGTTCTGACCAACCTAGACAGCATATTAAAAAGCAGAGACATTACCTTGCCAACAATGGCCCATCTAGTCAAAGCTATGGTAGTCAAAGCTATGGTTTTTCCAGTAGTCATGTATGGATCTGAGAGTTGGACTATAAAGAAAGTTGAGCACCAAAGAATCTATGCTTTTGAACTGTGGTGTTGGAGAAGACTCTTGAGAGTCCCTTGGACTGCAAGGAGATACTACCAGTCCATGCTAAAGCAAATCAGTCCTGAATATTCATTGGAAGGGCTGATGCTGAAGCTGAAACTCCAACATTTGGCCATCTGATGCAAGGAACTGACTCATTTGAAAAGATCCTGATGCTGAGAAAGATGAAAGGCAGGAGGAGAAGGGGACTACAAAGGATGAGAGGGCTGGATGGCATCACCGACTCAATGGACATGAGTTTGAGTAAGCTCCAAAAGTTGCTCATGGACAGGGAGGCCTGGTGTGCTGTGGTCCATGGAGATGTAAAGAGTTGGACATGACTGAGGGACTGAATGGATCTGAACTGAACCAAATCTTATCACACATCACAGATGTCCCCATCCTTGAGAATCATCAACACAGATTTGTTGACTCATCTATGACAGCCTTGTTCTAGTACCTATTGTTTCATCTCTGGGCCTGCTCATCTGGTCTCTCCACCTCTTTGCCTCTGCATCTCTTAGCTTCTTTTATCCGATGTCCAAAGACCATCTGGGGCACCTTTCTGTCAAATCTTGGCATCCTGCTTTGCACAGGTTTGTAGCTTCCTTTTCTCATGCCTAAAACTACCCTGAGACTAATGAAGAGAGTTTGCAATCTACATTGCCCTTATCAGTGCGTCAGGGGAAGCCAGCTGCTCTGTACCCAGAAATTAAGTAAGGCTTCAGCTTTCAGTTGCCTGTTTACTCAGCAGATATTGCTTTCATGATTACTTTATGCCAAGAAGTGTTCTTCTTTAAAATAACGTCACCCCACCTCTGACTAGTCTTGCCACCTGTGAAGATGTCTGTAGCGTTAACTGATCACCCCTCTGAGAACTGGCTCTCACAACATAGCTCAGACTTCCAGTTGTCTTCCTGAACATGCCTGATGGTCCATGTTGAATATGCTTCTTTTTCGGCCTTGTTTAACTCAATTAGTCTTTTATCTTTACTCAATAATTTTGTACAAGAGCTGCTCTTCATAGAAGATGGATTTCCATCCAAACTCTTAAGGATGTGTTACACACCCAGCAAAATATCTTCTTTTCCTTAAATTCTTACTAAACATTCTTGTTTTTTGTCTCTGACTGAAATGTTATAGCCTTATCTCTTTATAGTTACAGACTTGGAAAAAAATATTATTTTATTTTAGAAAAGGAAAATAAGGTGGAAATATTTAGAAGATTTTAAAGCATTTGATATTAACCTAAACATAACAGACTGGATTGACATGGTTTAGAAAACTGGCATTTGAAAATATTGAAAATTTGTGAAGACAAAAGACATTAACATATGTAAGACTAATTAAGAGAGTGTCAGACCTCAGAGACATTGGTACAGGGTGGTGCATTCTGAGATTAGGTTTTGAAATTCCTTTAGGCCAGGAGTTCATAGAAGAAATCTTGTTGTTGTTAGGTGCTTGCTCATGTCCAACTCTTTGCAACCCATGAACTGTAGCCCACTAGACTCCTCTGTCCTTGGGATTCTCCAGGCAAGAATACTGGAGTGGGTAGCCATTTCCTCCTCCAGGGGATTGTCTCTTGTGTCTTCTGCATTGGCAGACAGATTCTTTACCACTGAGCCACTTGGGAAGCCCCAGGAGAAATCTAGAACCATTTAAAAATGATTATATCATGATTACATTGATACCAAAGAAATGTCAACTCTTTTTATTAAGAGTAATTATTATATCTAATTTTGTCAAGACACAAAAATATTCAAAAGACTCTGATGGGCAGGATCACACCATCACTCTTGCATCCTCCTCATATACCCACTCATATATTACATTATCGATTCTCACGCTCTTGGACCCAAAGACCAAACTAATCAGTTTCTTATAAAGTAGATAGTGGTTTCAGACACGAGGTGCTGAGTTAGTAGATCTGGTGTCAATCTTCCAAATCTGAAGTTTTTCATAATTACCCCTTGCATATCTGAAGTAGTTCAGATATGAGAGGTATACAGAATCTCTGCTGCACAAAATTCCTCATAGATAAATGGGGTCAATAATCACTAGCGGAATTTTTAAGCATTTTTTATTAAACTGCCTCTAACTAAAATATTAAAATAGCTATAAAATCTTTGTGTTATAATAAAAGAACATTCAAATCTTCACTAAAGTCTCTAGGTGTTTAAGTGTAATTAACAATCTATCAATGATTAATGAATTTAATCTATTTGTCATCATTTCTTATGATAGCATTTAAAAATGTCTGAGTACAGTACCAGTTCAGTCTGTTGGAATACCATGTAAAATATGTGCAGTAAACACATTGTATCAGTGTAGAGTTCACTCATACACATTTTAGCACTTTAAGGTGGAAAAAGCTTGAGAAGTAGACCAGTGGTGAGGGTATTGATCAACATCTAGCCTTAGTCCTCAGGGCACACAGTTAGGTATGATCTCTTTCACGTTAGGCTTTCAGTGTGCATTTGTTAAGTATCGTTCATCTCTTGAAATCCATGCTACATTCATATTCAATCATCTTGGACAGCATGTCTACAGTTTATTGGATTTTCTAATTAGAAGCTTAGAAAAGATTTCTCATTTTTAAAAACTTTCTTTTTGAACAGCAGTTTGGGGTTCATAACAAAATTGAGCAGGAGGAATGGGGATTTCCCGTATATACCCCATTCCCCAAATATATGAAATCTTGTGGGCTTCAATCTACTTCATTATTATCTTAGTTAATCAAGAGTCAGTGTTGACTCACAACAGCGAATAAACACCCCTTGGCACTGGAAATGCAAAGGCTGTAGACTCTGTGTGACCAGTTCTCTCCCCCTCACAATTGCACCAGGAGTCTGGGTCATGCGGTATGGATGTAGCTTCTCATCAAAATCCTCTTTACCAAATTCTCAGACTCAAAAAATGTTTTAAACTGTTTTCTCATTGAGGCTATAATTATTAATGTTGCTGAGGCAGAGGGTGGTTTCCTGGCTTTGTCCCTCAGGTGTTTTGGCTACATTCTTTACCCATTGCTATCACATTATTTTTTCAGCTTTATCTTCCCAAAAGTTCAATCAGATTCATGGTGTTAGATGCCACTTACCATTCAACAGCTTTTAAGGAACACAATCTAAGTGTCCAACACCAGATGCTGTGCGGTTATCCCCATAGAATTCAGATATTTTCAATTATTACTCAAGGTTTATTTGTACAGTCAAATCATATATGAAAACATAAAGAAAGATCATAGAAATGCAGAAATGTAGTAAGATCTTAACAGTGGAGATTCACTTCCAGGCAAGACCACAGCTAATGCCAGAGGATGAGGCTCTGTTTCAGAACTTTTCAGCAAAAGTGCTTCCTTAGCTTCTGTCATTAACTTACTATGATGTTTTACTTAGAAAAATAAAAATAAAAGATAAAATAAGGAATTTCCATAGTATGCTTATAAACACCATTTACATTTACTAGTGCAGGTATTCCTGAAAATCAACATTTTAAAGATTAGGAATTTTTCAAAGATGATCATAGATATAATTAAAAATCTTAAAAACACATAAAGATTAAAATTTCTGACCTTGAGAAATAGAATCTTCAACTATACAGCTTTACTTTTGCCATAGAGTCTTCTCCAAAGTTGTCAATGTAAATAACCTAGTTCTCTTGTCTTTGACATTTTTTGTTTCTCAAATTCTGGTGTATGGACAAGCTACATCCACATCAGCTTGGGTGTCTGTTGAAACTGTTGCTGGACTCTGTTTCAAAACTATTGACTGAGGAATGTTAGTGCCTTTCAGCATTTCTTGTTAAGATGTCTGGTTCCTCATTATGTTCCAATTTGCATTATTCTTCAGTTACTTGATCATATTAATATGTCTACTATATAGACCATTCATCAAATGGAATTATCTCCCAATAAAATTGTAAGCTCCTTTTGAGGGCCAGGGTACTGCTATATTTTTCTTTGTATATTAAGAGTGTCATAATGCATTAGAGACTGAGGATGTTGAATTTGAATTTCTTTACCCCTTTATTACTTCTTTATATCCCCTGTTCCTTAACTCTGTCTCAATTCTTTTTAACCCACTTCTAATTTAGTAGAATGTATTCTGTTTCATGCCTTACATATCCATGTCTTTAAAAAATCCAACTAGATCCAATTCCTTTCTTTCCTTCCTGCTATTCCTAATGGTTCCTATGGTGCTTCTCTCATTCGGATCATGTTTTCCTCAGCTCTTCCTGCTGCTGTTCTATTTCCATGTCTTTTACGCAATGGTGGCTAGCCAGGTAAATACTGAGAGAAATATCTAGCACTAGGTAAGGTGGACACCTCAGTATTAAATTATCACCTATTGTCTGTGCACTTTTTAATAACAAAAGTTTGTCTCAGTTACTATCACTTTTATTAAAATGGTTCTTTATAATTTAAAATAGAAATTGCAACAATAATAATCATGTCACTTTTACTCTCTTCAGGGTAAGAGACTTAAAAGAAATCATTCATTCACACATACTAACACGTTTTGCAGAAAAGACATGTGTATATGTGTGTATATAGAGCTATTTGTTATTTGTCCGACCACATTTTGAATTTTTTGCCTCCTTTTGCCTTTTATATCCAGCTGATGCTAAACTCTTCATTTTATTCCATTACAGATTAAGAGGGAATTTTTCAGGCAGAAATCTCAGAAGAGGCAACTAGGAGCCTTTAAAAATATTGTTGGGGAAAAGAGAAGGATGAAGAGGACACAGAAGTGAGTAAGAAGGTATGCTCTCGACAGTTCCCCACCAGCACAGACACTGATCAACCTGGGCATGCTTAGAGAAGGGGAAAGAAATACCTGCTAGTGATCCCAAATTCCCTGCCCCAGTCATAGGCCTGTGGAAACCGTAAGAATTTCTCTACCACATAAAACAGTTTCTCCTTAGTCTGAAAATATTATCCTGTTAGTAGAACTTTAGATACCTAAGGAAAAAAGTTCTCCCTCATGCCACATCCTAAGGAATAACGTTGCTTTTGAAGACCAAACTATTTTAATTGATACATAATAGCTAGCACTCTCATTTGTTAATAAAGAAGACAGTTAATAAATGATTATACTGTTATTACTGAAAAAAATTAAATCAGGAAGACTGAGCAGAGTGTTTTTAGGAAAACTGATAACCAGTGACATACATTGGACCTTTACCAGAAGGAGACACTGATCAGTAGGTCAGCATGAAGCACAGAAAAAAGGTGTCAGAGAAAGAGAATCTTACAGTTTAAGTAATGCTGTTGGAACACTGTATATGGTGAACAAAACTGTGGTTTCCAGAGAAGTATATTCTGTTATATACTTTGCTTAAATGTAATAGTCATTAAGCAATAGTTTTTGTGGGTACACAGTAAGTACTGTTTGAATGAATGGTGATTAAATGGAAAAGAAAATGAATCAGTAAATAATTGAGACATGCCCACAGCTAGGTATTATGGTAGCTACTTTAAAAATATGAACAATATTTAATAATACAGCATGTTCACATATTAAAAACAGGTTTTAAAAGAAGTTAGTCACTTTTTTAATAATGATGTATCTTAAATTTATATATAAAATTTTACAGAAGAAATACATGGAAAACTATATTTCCTCTAATTTTCAATATTTTAAACAATTCAATAAAATTTAGAGTGATATCCTAGGACATACATCCCTAGTTAGGTGCTAGGATAAACTAAGAAATCAAAGTGTTTCTTTTTTAAAGGCATTTCATATATATTAAGTTTGCTTCATGAAAGGTTAAACTGATTTCCATTCTAAGTAAAGTTCCTAAGTGAAGCTCAGCTTTGCCAAGGCAGTACTGTATGAAGTCTTTCAGGTACAGATAAAAACTGTTTCATGTGAAAGCAGGATCTTTTTTGTTTTGTTGTGAACATCACTAACTTGCTGTCATTTGGTTGTTTTTAAGTCTGTGTATTGCACTGATATTCTCAGTAAAAGTTTTATTTATTTATTTTGTTTTGTTTTATTTATTTATTTATTTTTACTTTACAATATTGTATTGGTTTTGCCATACATCAACATGAATCCGCCACGGGTGTACACGTGTTCCCCATCCTGAACCCCCTCCCTCCTCCCTCCCCGTACCATCCCTCTGGGTCATCCCAGTGCACCAGCCCCGAGCATCCTGAATCATGCATCGAACCTGGACTGGTGATTCATTTCACATATGATATTATACATGTTTCAATGCCATTTTCCCATATCATCCCACCTTCGCCCTCTCCCACAGAGTCCAAAAGACTGTTTTATACTTAAAGAAGACCTTAAAAGTTTGAAGTCTTTGTTTGCTCTTAGCTGAATGTTCTAGCCTATCATCCTTTACACATGGTGTGAAACTTTTCCACATATACAATCTAACTGAAATTCACCAGACTACTCTTGACTAATTTATACCACTTTATGTATATTTCTTTCAGTTTGGCATTTTGTAGCTGAAAATTTGGAACATGTGTTCTCTTAGTCCCAACAATATCATTTTCATATTTTTTGAAAAATTCAAAACCAGTTTTAGCATTCATCTCAGAGGACTTCACAATTAATACTTCACTCCATTTATCAACTCACTCAAATTATTCTCTACCCTCCCCTTAAGTAACTAATACATCCTTCTAGCATTATTTCCTTCTGCAAAAACAATGTTGCTTTTCAACTTCTCAAAGCTGAAAAGGAACTGGTATCTAATGAGCATTTTTATGTAAAGCCCCCAACACTGTGCACATTAGTTCATTTAGCATTTTCAATATTCTTGTTATATAGGTAGAGTTTACTCATGTTTTGTAGATGATAAATTTGAAGCCGTAATTATTTTAAGAAAGGTTCTTTGTAAGTCCAAAGCTTTATGTTCTTCTTTGTTTAATTCTTTCCTGGTTAATACCATTTTCCTTCTGTATTCATTTTTAGTTACAAAAGTGATTATCACAGGAAAAATTATAGTATGAAATGTATCAAGTGAAATCCATATTAAACTAGTATTTGTCAGTTAACTGCCTAGGTTGTGGGCAAAAAATATTGAGAAGAAACAGATATTGCTCCTGATCTCAAGAAGTTTTGTAATTTCTTGTTCACAAAGAGAGGTATTAATCAAATACTCCCAGTAATGAATATGTTATTGTGAAAAAATAAGTGCTCTAAAGGAAAGTAACATTTCTGCAAGAACAAATAGTAAAGGGTATTCAGGAGTTAAACAGATAAATTGGCTGATTGTGCAAAGCCCTATAGCCAAAAATAAACAAAGTTTTTGAGAAGCTGAAAGAGAGCTAGAATGGGAGACGCTCAGAAAATTGTAGTGAGTATAATTATGGAATATGTGGACACCAATTTACAGTGAATATAATTGATACACCTTTAGAAAGCAAACAGATAAAAAGAAAGATGTAAGTTTGGACATCAGAGGTAAGGAAGAGAAAGTTATCAAGGATGAGAACTAGGACTCAGAAATGGAATATAGGACAATATCTATCTTTAAGCAATCTTATGGAAGAGTCTAGTGCCCAGGGGAGAGAACTGAACTGGAAACATATTTGTGGGGGATGTTCCATGTGTAGAAAGTAACTGGAACTATGGGAGTTGATGAAATTTCCCAAGGACCAAATAAAAGGAGTCACTGAAGAAAATCTCAGCATTCAGAAAACTAAGATCATAGCATCCGGTCCCATCACTTCATGGCAAATAGATGGGGAAACAGTGGAAACAGTGGCTGACTTTGTTCTTGGGGAGCTCCAAAATTACTGCAGATAAGTGACTGGAGCCATGAAATTAAAAGACACTTACTCCTTGGAAGAAAAGCTATGACCAAACTAGACAGCAAATTAAAAGCAGAGCCATTACTTTGCCAACAAAGGTCCAAGTAGTCAAAGCTTTGGTTTTTCCAGTAGTCATGTAGGTATGTGATAGCTGGACTATAAAGAAAGCTGAGTGCTGAAGAATTGATGCTTTTGAACTGTGGTGTTGGAGAAGACTCTTGAGAGTCCCTTAGACTGCAATGAGATCCAACAAGTCCATCCTAAAGGAAATCAGTCCTGAATATTCATTGGAAGGACTGATGCTGAAGCTGAAACTCCAGTACTTTGGCCACCTGATGCAAAGAACTGACTCATTTGAAAAGACCCTGATGCTGGGAAAGATTGATGGTGGGAGGAAAAGGGGATGACAAAGGATGAGATGGTTGGATGGCATCACTGACTCGATGGACCTGAGTTTGAGTAAGCTCCTGGAGTTCTTGATGGGCAGTGAAGCCTTGCATACTGCAGTCCATGGGGTTGCAAGGAGTTGGACACGACTGAGCAACTGAACTGAACTGAAAGAGAATCTTGCACTAAGTTTTGAGGACTTCCAACATTTAATGATTGAGTAGGAAATCAGCAAAAAGATGCAGGAGAGGAGGAAAAGCTCAATGAAAAATATGTTCCAAGTGGAGTAAATAAAGGCTAGAGAAGTGAAAAAAAAAAAAACAGTAACTGACCATGTGCATTAAATTTATTGCCACAACTGCCACCGATGACTTTGTGGAATAGCACTTCAGGAGGGCCAAGGGTAAACGTCTGGTATTGTTAAGAACTGATTGAGAACCGAGAAAATAGAGAGTGAGTAGAGACACCTAATAGATGAATTTTGTTTGAGGACAGAGGGGAGACAAGACAGTATCTGGAATGTTACATTGTTCAGTCACTAATTCAAGTCCAACTCTTTGCAACCCCACAGACTGCAGACACCAGGCTTCCCTGTCCTTCACTGTCTTCCAGAGTTTGCTCAAACTCGTGTTCATTGAATCAGGGATGCCATCCAACCATCTCATCCTTTGTTATCCACCCTTCTCCTCTTGCCCCCAAGCTTTCCCAGCATCAGGGTCTTTTCCAGCGAGTTGGCTCTTCGCACCAGGTGACCAAAGTGTTGGAGCTTCAGCCACAGCATCAGTCCTTCCAGTGAATATTCCAGGTTGATTTCCCATGCTAAAAAGGAAATTTAATTTTTTTTTGATTATCTATGTATGATTATTACATAGAGTTTAGGGAGACTCTAGTTACAGGAGAGAGAGATTGGTCATAGAAAGAAGGAGGGACAATTAGATGTTTTGCTTTGGAGAGATTTTTCCTCACATATTTATATGTTACAGCTTACTTTATGGTCTTAACTCCTTAAACTGTGACTATACCACTTGTTGGTCTTCAGTAGTACTAAGATTAGACACAATAATACAATGAACAGAAAAACTCATAGAAAAAAATGTATAAGTTTTTCATGTACCTTCTTTTATACAGGGATGTGCTCTATCAAAAGGCAGAGTAATTTAATGATTTCTTTCTTTTGGTAAACCATGCTGCTGCTGCTGCTGCTGCTGCTAAGTCACTTCAGTCGTGTCCGACTCTGTGCAACCCCAGAGACGGCAGCCCACCAGGCTCCCCGGCCCTGGGATTCTCCAGGCAAGAACACTGGAGCGGTAAACCATAGTGGATCTCAAACTTAGCTTTCACAGGAGTTATTAAATAGGATTGCATATGGACTGTCACACCCTCCACAAAACTGGATATCTATCATACCAGTTGTTTTCAATCTTTGTCAACTTAGTAGATGCTTTCTCACTTTTATATTAATTAATCTATGCTCCCTCTACTTCAATACAGAGAATTTAGAGTGAGGGAAGCTTTATATATTTCTCATTTTATTTCTGAATAATAATATGTTCAGATTCTGCTTCTGTTTGATTAACAAAAGCCCTCTTAAAGCTCCACCCTTGGCCAAGGTAACCCTGTGCTCCATCCCCTTTGTTTGCACCTACACTGGTGAGACAAAATGTAAAAACTGAAAAAAAGAGAAGAAAAGGGACGTTTTCATGTGAAAAACCCTTTCACAGATTCCATGAGAGTCTATGGAATTCTACATGCTTTACCAAGAACTCTGAGGTGAGGTGAGGTGAGGTGGAGTCGCTCAGCCGTGTCCGACTCTTTGCGACCCCGTGGACTGTAACCTACCTGGCGCCTCTGTCCATGGGATTCTCCAGGCAAGAACACTGGAGTGGATTGCCACTTCCTTCTCCAGGGGACCTTCCTGACCCAGGGATCGAACCCGGGTCTCCCGCATCGAAGGCGGGCACTTTAACCTCTGAGCCACCGTCAAGGTCAATATTTTATTTTATTTATTTATTAAGTATCCCCAAGCCTAGGGATAGTCAACGATGTATGTTAAATACATGAGTTAATAAATGAATGATTTTCGGTTTGTTGTATATAAATTGACATGTGTTCTTCCAAAATGAACATATTAGTGTTGTTTTAGACTATTATTTTTGTTGACAGCTATCATAATTATTTTAAATACAATACCATCAATCATCACAATATTCACATCACATCATAATAAGTATTATTAATCTCATTTTACAAATAAGAAAATTGAGGCACAGAGATTTTTCATAAATCGTGCTAGTTCACACAGATAGTTCTGGGTGAACCTGAGCATCAGTTCCACATTTTGACTCCAGAGTGCATGTTCTATCTGCCCTGTCACAAATGGTGATAGATTTGTTTGGGTTATAAAAACTCAGAGTAATGAGTGTATTTATTTCCTATCATAAACTTCTACCCAGACAGATCTGCAGGGAAGATTACCTGTAATTTTAGGCATTCTGCTTTGATTTATTCTTTGCACAGAATCATTCAATTTTCTCTATATAAAGTAATCTATTAGAAGTATAAAAACAGATCTTCAAGTAGGCTTATTTCTTGAAAAGAATGAAACTATTCGTTCAGGCATATAAATATCAATGTTAATTAATTTTGCCAAAATTTTAATAATTGAATTGGGAAATATATCCTATTTAAACATAATATTAGAAAATTTAGTTAGAACCAGATACTTGTGTGGTCTCAACTATTTAACTCTAAAAATACTTAACTCTGGTTTTACTCCAAGGTGCTGTGGAAGTAACTCATCCTGAGTTCTGTTATTAATGGAATCAAACTCTTCTAAAATAATCTGTAGAACACCATCCAGATTTGGGTGACTTGGCAGTGGAAGCACTCACAGACAGCTTTCTGATCATCTGATGGCCTTCCTGTGACCTAGCCACAAGCACTCTATTAATCTCCTTTATCATGGGGATTAGTAAAGAGAGAGCCACATACCTTCACAGGCACATCTGTTCCTAACTTTTCTTATCTCTCCATGTCCAGTTCATGCAGTGGACCTATTCCTCATGAGTCATAAATGTCTTTGTTTTTGAAAAGTCATTTTCTACCTTTTAACTTCCATTACAAAATTTAAAAATAAGAAAATGTTCGTTTTCTATCCTTTCCTGTTTTTAATCCACTTTCAAATACATAAAATGTTGAGCTTGCTCATTGAACACAATGCAACGTACCCACTGTTCCCATCAAGTTTTACAGTTTTGCTACTTTTAACAAGAATGATCCTTGGTTAAAGCTGTGAATGATACCCACCAGAGCACCACTTTCATACTTGTCTTATACAAAGGCACGAGTGACTATTCTGTAAGATCAAGATATTGCACGAAATGAGTCATGCTAATGGCAGTCTCTCTAAATCTCAGACTCAGCTACACTGGAAAGGAGGAGATGCCTTGGGCTGGTTGATAGAGTGTCTGTGCAGGTCCCCCAGCCTGGGAAGCTAGGCAGACTCCTCAACAGGCACCTTCCTCCCAAGTTCAAAGTGAGGATTATACCAGAGGAAGACGAGACGCTTCCTGTTCCTCCTCCCAGTCTGTCCATGAATAAAATGTGCTTTTGATTGGGTAGAAATTTTGTTACTTTAATTATAGCATTAAATAAACACATTGTTGTTGCCATTCAGCCACCCAGTGGTGTCTGACCCTTTGCGACCTCATGGACTGCAGCACACCAGGCCTCCCAGTCCTTCACCATCTCCCAAAGTTTGCCCAAGTTCATGTCCATTGCCTCAGTGATATCATCCCACCATTTCATCCTCTGACACCTTCTTCTCCTTCTCCCCTCAATCTTTCACAACATCAGGGACTTTTCCAATGAGCTGGGTGTTCCTCTCAGATGACCAAAATACTGGAGTTTCAGCTTCAGCATCAGTCCTTCCAGTGAGTATTCAGGGTTGATTTCCCTCAAGATTGACTGGTTTGATCTCCTTGCTCTCCAAGGCCCCCTAAAACAACTCCCAACCACATCTGAAAGACATATTTATCTTTATGTTTCAGTTTTTAAATTAAATACCCATTTTCATTCGTTCCCATAATTATTAAGAGACATAATAGAACATCATTTACTTATATCTTAAATTTTATTTTAAAAATTTGGGAATATGTTTTCCTTTCTATATTTAGTTATAGTTTAAAAGAGGATGTCATCATGGAACACATGCTTCCATGGTACAAATTTTCATAGTCTTATGAATAGCCAAAATAAAGTTGACATTGCAAATGCTGGTGACATCTTGGCCAAGTAATTCATATGATATATAGGATTATATATGTACATTTGTATATAATGAATTCATATATACTGTTAAGGGGTTTCCCAGGTGCTGCTAGTGGTTCAGAATCCGCCTACTAACTCAGGAGACACAGGTTCCATCCCTGGGTCAGGAAGTTTCCCTGGAGTAGGAAATGGTAACCCACTCCAGTACTTTTGCCTGGAGAACCCCATGAACAGAAGAGCCTGGTGGGCTACAGTCCATGGGGTCACAAAAAGTCAGACATGACTGAAGTGACTTAGCATGCATATATATTGTAAAATGTCAACTGCAAAGTAGACTTTGGCTATTTGTTTATTGGACATTAATTAATAAAATCTTTCCTGTGGCCAAAACAACTTTTTATGCATGCATATAATCACAAAGTCATCAACATACTCTATGGTAAGTATCTGCTATGGCAAGGCAGGCTCACAGCTGAAAATGGTTTGGAGTTTGCTGAGCTAGAGCATTTTGATAAATGGAGATAAATGATTAAAATCGCTCAGTCTTTCTAAGCCCTAGCAAGATACGACAGCATATAAGTCTCCAAAGAGATTTATGTTTGCTCCTACAGCTGGCCATCTATAGCTGCACCATCCTCTAGGGAGCTCTGCAGACCCAGTGCATGATGCGAGTGTTTCACAGCTGTAAGAGATTTAGACCCCTTTAAAGTACTGCTTGAGCTACAACAAACTGGTGTTTCAAAAGAAAGTGAGCAAAGCCAGAGAGTGTTCATGAAATTCCCACCCTTAACCTGGGGAAGCTCACCTGTCAAAGCCAGCTCACTTAAAACCTTAGCTGACATGACAAAATATCTGAGATGTCATCATGTGCTGCAAACAAATCCATGCATTTCCACATGTTGTTCCTGGGGCCAGAGGAGAGCAAAACAAAACAAAACACTGTGAATAAAAGCATGTTTGTGGAAAAGTGCAGCTGTCCGTGAGGAAGGTGTGATGTGGGGGAAAGCGGCTATGTCATCTGCCACAGGAGGGGAGGCTGGGAAGGAATAAGAAGAGCGAGGGAGCTTTGTGGGGCCTTTTATGTGCTAATGATGTAGACTCTCTGCTCCACACTCTGCTCTGGTGGGCAGCCTCTGGTGAGCAGCAAGGGCAGGAGACAACCAAGACAGGATGCCTAGATGCACTGTACCCCTGAATAGTCATCAGAAGAATAAGCATCCACATATTCCTGAGCCTGATTCCCCATTTCTGGGATTTCCTTTCAGTCAAACAAAGAGGCAAAGGTATGGATCAGGCAACTTGAATATATGACTGTAAGGTGTGCGGTTTAGCACCGACTGGTGAAGCAACCACAAGCATAACTGGAAGGGTCTGCATCTTCCGTAGATGACTCAGTTTCACCAGTTTATACCAAAGTCATATTTTTGCCTCATGATCTCATTATTAATCTGCATCACGAATACTTCCCAAACTCATATTAGAATGTTTTCTCCAGCATTTATTATTTGTAGACTTTATAATGATGGTCATTTTGATGGACGTGAGGTCTTATCTCATTGTTTTGATTTACATTCCTCTAATAATTAACAAAATATTGAACATCTATTCACATGCCTGTTGGCCATCTGTATGTCTCCTATGGTGAAATGTCTATTTAGGTCTTCTGCCCATTTTTTCGTTGGGTTTTTTTTTTCTTTGATATTTAGTTTATGAGTGGCTTATATTTTTGGACATTAATCTCTTGTCAGTAACATCATTTGCAAGTATTTTCTTCCATTCTGTGGGTTGTCTTTTCATTTTCTTTATGGTTTCCTTTGCTGTGCAAAACCTTTTGAGTTTAATTAGATCCCACTTGTTTATTTTTGCTTTTATTCCCATTACTCTAGGAGACTGATCCAAAAGCAAAAGAAAATTACTGTGATTTATATCAAAGAGTTTCTGCCTATGTTTTCCTCTAAGAATTGCATAGTATTTGGTCTTACATTTAGATCTTTAATCTATTTTAATGCAGTTTTGTATATGGTGTTGTTTGACGTGTGTGTGAAGTCATTCAGTCATATCTGACTCTTTGAGACCATGTGGACTGTAGCCCAGCAGGCTCCTCTGTCCGTGGGATTCTCCAGGCAAGAATACTGGAGCGGGTTGCCATTTCCTTCTCCAGAGGATCTTCCCAACCCAGGGAACAAACCCAGGTCTCCTGCATTGCAGGCAGATGCTTTATCTTTGGCATGTAGCTATCTGGTTTTCCCAGTACCACTTATTGAATAAACTCTCTTCTCCACTGTCTATTCTTTCCTCCATTGTTGTAGATGAATTGACTGTAAGTGCATGGGTTTATTTCTGGGCTTCTCTCCTCTTCCATTGATCTGCATTTCTGTTCTTACGCCAATACCATATTGTTTTGATTACTGAAACTTTGTAGTATAGTCTAAAGCCTGATTCCTCCAGCTCCATTTATCTTTCTTAAGATTGTTTTGACTATTCAGAGTCTTTTGCATTTCTATACAAATTAAAAAATATATTGTTTTAGTTCTGTGGAAGATACCTTTAGTAATTTGATAGGGACTGGACTCAATCTGTAGTTTGCCTTGGGTAGTATGATCATTTTAACAATATTGATCCTTCCCAACCCAATAAGTTGGTCTACCTTTCCATCTGTGTCATCTTCAATTTCTTTCATCAGCATCTTATAGTTTTCAGAATACAGGTCTTTTGCATCCTTAGATAGATTTATTCCTAGATACCTTGTTCTTTTTGATGCAATGTAAATGGGATTGTTTTCTTAATTTTGAACTTTTACATTGTTGGTGGGAATGTAAATTGGTGCAGCCACTGTGGAGAATAGTATGAAAGTTCCATAAAAAAACTAAAAATATTATACTGCAATCCCACACCTGGGCATATATAGCTGGTGAAAACTCTAATTTCAAAAGATACATGCACCCCAGTGTTCATAGCAGCATTGACATATAAATGGATACAGAACATGTGGTGTACATATATATGTATGTATAGGAATATTATTCAGCCATGATTCAGGATGAAACAATGTCATTTGCATCAGCATGGGTGGATTTATTGGACAGAGAAAGAAAAATATCATATGATACCACTTATATGTGGGATTTAAAAAAATTATACAGATGAACATATTTACATAACAGAAACAGACTCACAGACAAAAAAAAAAAATATATTACAGTTAGTTACCAAAGGAGATGGCTGGAAAAGATAAATTAGGAGTTTAGAGTTAACATATCTGTACTATTTATATATAAAATAGATAAACAATAAGAACCTACTGTATAGCACAGGGAACTGTAAGTATATTATACTTATTTTGTAGTAAACTATAATGAAAAATAATTAAAAAAATATATACACTTGAAACTAACATAACATTGAAAATTAACTATACTTCAATAAAATAGAATGTCCTTTTATTTTATAATATTTTATTGAGATATACAAACTTCACTGTATAAAATAACAAACATTTCTTAGCTCATGATTCTGCAAGTCAGAGGTCCAGGCACTGAATGGCTGAGTCTTGTGCTAAGGCTCTCACAAGGTGGCAGGAAAGGTGTCACTGGCTGTGTTCTCATCTGAATTTAGGCTGTTGTTAAAAGTTCACTGAATCAATTGGAAGAGTTCCTTGAGGTTACATAGTTATAATCCGTATTTCTTTGCTGACTGTCTCTCATCTTCGATGCAACTACCCACATTAATTTCCATGTTGCATACTCCATCTTCAAAGCCAACAATGGAGAATTTCTCTCCTTTTGAATCCCTCTCATGCTTCAAAACTCTTTATCCAGGGACGTCTCTGCTCCTTTGATCAGCTCACTTAATTAGGTCAGATCTCACCCAGAAGGGCCTCCCTTTCTTAAAGTCAACTATGTAATATCATATAACCAGTAAGAGCCTGAAGTCCACTGTAGCCCCAGTCCCGGGTATTACACAGCGTGTACACTAGGGAATGGCGCTGTTGGGATTGTCTTAGAACTCTGTCTTCCACATCTGGAGACAAGATCTTCATGCAGCACCCTTCTGGGCTGTGTTACTGAGTTTTGGGAGTGCTTCATATATTCTGTATGTGAGTCCTTTGCCAGATGTGCGTGAGTGTGTGCTAAATCCCTTCAGTCATGTCTTCCTTGCGACCCCAAGGACTGTAGCCTGCCAAGCTTTGTCCATGGGGGTCTCCAGACAAGAATAGTGGAGTGGGTTGCCGTGCCCTATTCCCAGGGGATCTTCCCAACCCAGGGACGGAGCCTGGGCCTCCTATGTCTTCTGCTTTGGCAGGCAGGTTCTTTACAAGCGCCACCTTTGTCAGAGATGTGTGTTTCATTTGATTCTCCCAATCTGTGGCTTGCTCTTCATTACTTAAGGGAATATTTGATGAGCGAACTTTTAAATTTTTGATAAAATGAAATCTTCATATTAAAAAAATAATTAGAGCTTTATGTATTGTGTTAAAGTGTTAAAAATCTGACTACACCAAGGTACATGGTCAGGCCATTCGAGAGGGCCGTTCTCTTGTTCTCTATACATCCCATGCTCAACAAGTTCCTACTTAACTCACAGGACTATCCAGTCCTCTTAATAGTAGGACTTGATTAGCCCCTGATGACTGATGAGCCCCCTCGAGGTCAGTTCTCTCTATCAGAGGTAGCCTCCTTCTCTCCTGAGTAGCAGTGACCACTGCCGTGTCCTGCCTTCTGCACACAGTGGGGTCACTCATGACCCTTTGTGCAAGATCTCCTATCCAGAAAGCCATTGATGGCTCTGTTTTTGTCTCAGGGCTCTTTCTTTGCTCTTGAGGCTGGACAAATACAGGGCTTGTAGGTCTACAGGGTCATGCCCCAACAAAGGTAGTGAACATTTTGATTTTTTGTTTTTTTTTTATGAACATTATAGCTTTCAATTTCCACGTTTATGTCTCTAATATATTTTTATTTGAGGGGGAGGGGATATGATTCAAGGCAGGGGTCCTTATTTGATTATTTTCCTCTGTGGATATTCAGTTCCTCTAACACCATTTATTTAGTACTCATTTATTTTTAATTTAGGTATTGTATGTGTTTTTCTCATTATAATGTCATTACCCTTGGGTGGTGACTCTATTGCAAGGAAACTTTGCAAGTTTGGAGGTAATCTACCACATGCTGCTTGCATTGCTACACATCTTGCAGACTGTAACAGGAATGTAAGGCCCTGACCATTCTTTACCTAGGCAATTTCTCAGGGTTGCATTAGCAGCTAGTGACCTTGAAAGGTGAAGAAATGTTTCCCTCTGGGACAGAGAGCAGGCTTTCTTGTTTGCATCTTATGAAATCGATGGATTCCCCCAGTTCTGTGTTCCTCAGCTGTGATGCCAATCACTGTGTACAGCCATTGTATGCGTCCTTCTGGGCCATATCACATCACTCCCATTGCATTCCCGGGCCAGGAGATGTCTTGCAAACATGGTGGCATTCCTGCAACTTGCTGTGTCATGAGTAATGAAGTTCTTTGCTTCTGGCCCAGGAATCTTAAGTCTGCCTGCCTGCATCCTTGAAATAGTAGCTTACTATCTTCTAAAGAATAAACCATCTTGTAAAAGGCTAATAACTTTGTATCTTGTAGAAAGGACAAAATCAAATCTAAGCACTCACTATGTTGTCTGATGATCTCATCAGAACACTCGATTAAATGGCTATTTGTTTAAAATCACCATTTCAGATTAAAAGGCCAGAACTGTAAGACGCTAAGGAAACTTGCCCAGGTTTGTTGAATCACATAGCCAAAGCTCATTTTTTAACATTTTAAAATTGTGAGATGTAGCATAAGCATAGAAATGTGTATAAGATATTCATAGTATTTAGAGAATAGTTACATAATGAACACCCATGTAACCACCACTTAGATTAAGAACTGGAACACTGTCCCTACAGGAGTCTCTTCCAGTTTACATCTCACCTTTATCTCCTATAGACAGTCTTTATCTTAATTTTAATGATAGTCATTGTGTTGTTTTCTTTATAGTTAATCATAGATACTTCTATAGATAATATGGCATGAATTTGCTGGGTTTTAACTTTGTATAAATGAGTCTATGGATTATTTTGTGTGGTGCTTCTTAAGATTAACATGTTTATAGGACTTATCATTGTTGCTTGTTCACTTCGATTGCAATATAGTGCATTGCATTAATATATGTACATTTCTTTACCTATCTTGTTTCTGAGCAAGTGAATTGTTTCTAGCTTTGAGCTATTAATAAAAGATGTTTCTCTGAGTATTCTTATAGAAGTGTTTTGCGAACATGTGAATTTGCTTCTGTTCCATATATGGTGTATCTAGGAGTGACTTTCTAAGGCACTGATTGCGTAGAATAGTTTCCTTTATTAGAAAAACGCCAGAAAGTTTTCCAAAGCGATTCCACTGTTTTACACTTGCAGCACAGTGTATGAAAGTTCCAGATGCTCCATTCCCATCAGTACTTGGTGCTGCAGATCTTTTTAATTTTAGCCATTCTGTTCGTTCTATATAGTGGTATTTCACTGTGCTTTTAGTTTTTATTTTTCCAGGGAGTAATGAGATTGACAGTGTGGTCATATGCTTAACAGTCACTTGAATGTCTTTTGTGAAGTAACTGTACAAGTCTTTCACTCAATTTTTAATTGGTTTGCAATTCCTTTTTCTTCCTATTGATTTGTAGACTGATGTTAAAATTTTTATCTGTTTTCAGTCATAGCACCTGATCTGTAAATTTATCCCATAATTTCTTGCTCCCTTCCTATTGGCCAGAATCATCATATGGACACAGGTAGCTTGGAGGCAGTATGGGAAAGTATAAAGTCTTTACCATAGAAAAAAGAAAATACGGGTATTTTCGATACCACTTCTATTCAGTAGGGCTTGCCCTAAAAACTTACGTATTCGCTAGTGCTTTGTGATATACATGGAACTTTGCATTAGAAACATCAAAAAATTTTTACTATTGATATAACTGGTTCAAGGTGAATCTTGACTAGAAATGAGTGGATTTATTATAATAATTTATTCCTTGCACAAGCTCCAGCTACAATAGCAGGTCAAGCTGTACCTGTGTAATTTAATGTGTATGAAACGATGGTTAGGGGCTTCCCAGGTGACTCAGTGATAAAGAATCTGCCTGCCGATGCAGGAGACACAGGAGGTGTGGGTTCCATCCCTGGGTCGAGAAGATCCCCTGAAGGGGGAAATGGCAGCCCACTCCAGTATTCTTGCCTGGAAAATCTCGTGGACAAGAGCTTGCTGGGCTCTAGTCCATGGGGTTGCAAAGAATCAGACACGACTGAGCACATATACACACACGTGTGGCAGTTGGAGCACTAGGCTCTGGCGTGGCAGGATGGTTTTCTGTGATATTCGGAATGACGCATACAAGTGTGCTGACTCCTAAAGTTGTCTACCACATCAGTTAAAATCTAACTACACAAAAATAGAAACCATTCACATGGGCAAATAGGCCATCACAGACTGCCCTCATTAAAAAGCCTCATGGCCTGCTTTCATCTGCAAATGTCACACGGCTAGTTGGCCCCACCCCTTGTCAGTTCTTTGACTAATGTTCCAGATACTGGTGAACTGACTCAAATAGGACGGGCTAGTTCGACCAACGGAGTTCAGAAAGTCTGCTGCTGCTTACTGCGAACTGCAGACTGTGACTAGGGGTGCAGCAGCAATAGCTTCCAAACCCTGAGTCTTGAATTACAAAGATTCTACCAGCAGGCCGCGCTGGATGATCAGAGGCCTCCTGCTGCAGCGGCGGTGCCTTCCCCGCACAGCCTACCAGGGCTAAGAGCAGAACAGAACAGAGCGCTGCTGTGTGCAGGCCAGCAGAGGCAGGGAGGCGCGAGCTCTGACGCACACAGCACCGCGCATTGACCGTTCCAATAAGAGGCTCCTCTTTTAATGACAATCAGTGAGTAAGGAAACATTAGAAATGACTTCACCTCTCCCACCCTCAAATAGACTCTTGACAGTAGATTTGGTTGAAAGAGAATGATAAAGAAAGACCGAGTATAAACTGTTCAACACTAATGTAGCAGAGACGCACAAACAAAAAATGAATCACGGTGATACTATTAATGTTATATAAAGCAGAACTAAAGGAAAAGAGGTTTACCTTAGACAAAGAGAAATTTTATTCTGGTGAAATATTCTGGTTCAAAATAAAAGCTTAAACTGCTGCCAACCAAATAGCATAAATTGCAGTGTATAAAATAAAAACAGATTGAAATATGAGGACAATTACTGTGCGCATGATAACAGTATAAAATATCAGCCTTTCTCAATCATTCATTAACTAAATATGCAAGATAAATATGAGGACTTTGAATGGTATAAAAAGATGATTTAATGAATTCTCAACAAAGTATACACCTTTTTTCAGCTACACACATAACAGTTGTAATTTTTTAAAATTTTCACTTATTTATCATAAAAGTCAACAAATTTACATACTAGTACTGTTTGTATGTTAGTCGCTCAGTCGTATCTGAGTCTTTGTGAACCCATGGACTGTAGCCCAACAGGATCCTCTGTCCATGGAATTCTCCAGGCAAGAATACTGGACTGGGTTGCCATTTCCTTTCCAGGGGATCGTCCCAACCCAGAGACCAAACCCAAGTTTCCAGCATCGCAGGCAGCTTCTTTACCATCTGAGCTACCCCATATCATAGGCCATATTACCTAATAAATTAATGCAGTAAAATAATTAGCATGAACATTTCACAACAGTAATAATAACACGTCAATTAATTTGGAAACTGTACAAAAGAGAAGCTTTCTGCAAAAGGGCATTTGGGTCAAAAAGCAAAGCAAGATGCAAGTTGAAACCTAGTTAGGAAGCTACAGTAGGGATAGCAGAGGGAGAACCTGGAGGGACAAAGCAAAAAAAAAAAAAAATTTTGGTCTTAAATGTTTATATTTGGGCTCAGGAAATAAGTGAAATAAATGAAGTGATAATTCAACTCAAGAAACAGGGGGAAACCATATAGCAAACATAGGGACCACAGGAAAAAGCTTATTATGAAACTGAAGGTAAGATATAATTGAAAACCTGGGAATATAAATTCCATGGACTATGAGGAAGGATGGAGAGTCTTTTTTAATCATTATTTTCTAAAAATATAAATAAAGGTTAAAAATGTTAAGAACATTCTTGTTTCCAGCATTCCTGATTATTCTGTTAGTAAAATTTCTTCTCGAATAAGGTTAATGGATGTGCTGTCAGTGTGTGAATATGTATTTGTGATATGTATGTCCATGTATGTGTATTCCAAAATGTAAATCAACATAAGGGCATTTTATTCCTATAATTCATTATTGGAATTATATGGACCAATAAGAAGTTCTTGCCAGTTGTCTCAATGATGAAGAATCCACCTGCCAAGCAAGAGACACAGGTTTTATCCCTGGGTTGGGAAGATTCCTTGGAGAAGCAAATGGCAGCCCACTCCAGTATTTTTGCCTGGAAAATCTCATGGACAGAGGAGCCTACAGGGTTATCATCCGTGGGATCACAAAGAGTCAGACATGATTTAGTGACTAAGTGGCAGCATCAGCAGGACCAGTAAAAACTAATAATACTTCAGTGTTTCATGTATGTTTGGGGTACCTATTGGGTTTAGGGTGGGGATAAGAAGAAATATTTCATTTAAAGTCATATTAAGATCATCAGGAAATAATTTAGTTGTTGTCTTTTTATTTCTTACTTGTGCTTGAGGTAAAAGAATATGGAATAGATTTTATTATCTATATAAAATCAGTAAAATTTGTTTTGTGCTTTTCCTCCTGACTTCTTGAGTTGAATTATTGCTTCATTTATTTCAATTATTTATGTAACTAAAATGTAAACAGTTAAGAATATGAATTTTTTATAATTATGATTCATGTAACAACTGTTTATTGAAGAATTGCTATATAGAAACTATTGGAGTGGCAATGATGAACAAAAGCTGATGCAGTTTGTGATCTCATGGAACTTACAACCCAGAGGAAAAAAATAGATATTAATCAAATATTACATAAAATATAAATATAAAAATGGAAGCATAATAAATATAATGGTATTAGTTGAATAAGTACTATTTGAAGATATATGATCATATAAGAAGGGTATTTGATATAACCAAGTAAACCACGGAGGTTTTTCTTAAGCAACAGTTTAGCAAAGATTTTGGAGTTAATGATATCAAGTCAGTCAGTCAATTGGCAGGTAAAGAATATCTTAGGAAGGATGATCAGTGTCTTCAGAGATACCCTGACAAGAACAGCAAGATCTTTCAGGAACCAGGAAGACGGTCAGTGTGGCTGACATCCAGGGAGGGAGTCAGGCAGCGAGTGGCTCGTGTACAGTGAAAGAGATGGGACTGAGCAGGTTCTGCTAGGAACGCAGATTTTCACAGAAGAGCCTCGGGAGTCACTGAGATATTATAAACAAAATGTGTGTGCATGTATGACCCATGTGCAAGATTTGGTAAGTCTTGCACTTTGAAAATAATCTAGCTAAAGTGTGTAAAGAGAGATTGGTGGAAAGGAATAATGGAACTAGGGAAACCAGTTAGGAAGCTCTTATGTGTCCAGGTGGCAGCTGATGGTAATATGGACGGAGCTCTGGTGGTGGAATTAAGTAAGTGTCTATTAGCATGATCTGGCCAGTGCTCTAATCTTATCTGAACCTGTTTGCATACGGTTCTTTAGAAATAAATAAGGGATCAATCACTCTGAACAATTAGTGATAAAAAGTTAAAAGGAGAGTCAAAGAGAGTAGTCAAACTTGAATTGTAAGTAAGCATCTCCAGAGTTTCCTTCCAATAATGTTGTTCTAGGACAAGACTTCTGAAAAGCACTTGGCAGTAGAATACATAGGAATCATGAAACATCACTTTATTAAACTCCATTATGCAAACAAGTGAAAATTTGGCTGTATTTTTATAGCACTGTTTCACATCTTGAAAATAATACTGTATAAATATTTTAATAACACTTCCAGCTTATTAGGCACTAATTATTGATTCATTTGTTTGTTTTAGTGTGATAACACTGATTTATGATGCAATTGTAGAAAAAAAAAGTCAAGCTAACAAAATTCTACCCATTTGCTTATGTTTTTCAAGTCTTCATGCAAAAATATGTGATTTTGCAATTTGCAGTCAGTACATTTAGTCTATCCCCAAGGACTTCCAGATTTTGTCAGATTATAATCTGAGGCCCACTGTTTTTAAGAACATCACCTAAAGGATTATATGATATAAAATGTTAACAATACATCATCAGCTATAGTTAGGAATCAATGTTTAGTCATGCGTTCCTTGCCTTCAAATGGGATGAGCTCTGTTCTAACTGTTTTCAGAGTAGACACTAATCTTTCTTCCACAGTGAAATATAAAAATTCTCCCTAACATATGTTGGATTTGAGGTTAATCTATGTGCAATCTGTGTGCCCTTATCCATTCTGTTGGTTTGACTAGTTACATGTTTAATTAAAAGGATCACTTTCTCAGAGTAAGGGAATTCTTTTAAAGGTAATGATTTAAAGATAAATTATCTATGAAGGGCATCTTCTGAATAGATGTATTTACCTCAGCTATTTAAAAAATTATTCTTGCTTACTTACAAATGATTTTAATTATTGTTATTCATGTACATAAAGTATAGATGCAGGGATTTCAGTTCATCAAAAGCCATCTGCATATGCATACACACTCAAGTATAATTTGACCTAGGTTACAAATGACTATATATCAGTATTTTTAAACGATGCATTGCAAACCATTTAATGCCAATATTCAAAGAATAATTATTGTTGCTACATTTTATTATCTCTTACCTTTTATTACCATTTATTGCTTACATTAATTTTGGTTTTTAAGAGTCTCATATTCTACCGATTGAGTTAGCCAGGTGAATATAACTTTGGCTTTTAATCTGCCTAATTCTTTTACTCTTCCTTGTATCTATGAAGTGACTATCATTTGCTTATTTTGTGAGAATCTCATAGCTAATCGTTTAATGGCTTGTATAAAGTATTTTTGAGATTTGAAATGACGAGTGTTTAGTAATTTGATAATCTACCTCTGCATTTGTTCCTCATGCCCCAATTCTCCCCTAACTAGCTCCTTCTCCACTTAAGAAGACAAAGTAGCTCTTGATACAGGAAGTGGGTGTTGGGAGCCCTGAGGGGCGTAAGAGGGAACTCACAGGTTGTCAGATCAGGCAAAGAGTCAAGCGCTAACACAACTGTACCCCTTAGTTTTAGAAAGCATGCTATCTTACAAAAGGTCATGTTTCTTGTTTTTCTCATTCTTTAAAATCTGCGGGACCCCAAACAGAACCTGCAAATTTGATTATGTTTAACTCTACAAAGAGTTACTAAATTCTACCAACAGCAGTTTATTTTCTTTGTTTTCCACGCCACATTTAAAATATTGGCATTTATTATTTCCCATTGTGGTTGACTTTTCTTATATACACATTTACACATAAACATACACACACCTAAATAAATAAATGAATAAACAAAGTAAAAGAATATTATCTTTTATAGCATTTAGAATTTTGTCTGGCTACCAAAGGTAGGACCTTTAAACAGTGGCTTAAGTGAATTAGATATTTCTTACTTTGGGGAAATATACTTGGTGTGTGCTGTGGTTACGGCCCCCAGATTCCCTCTATTTCCCTGCTCTGCAGTCTTTAAAACTTGTTTCCATTCTCAAGTTGCCTTGTGAGTTATGGGATAGATACAGTTGCTCCAGCAATGGACTCTGCAACCGCAGCAGAAAGGAGGAGGAAGAGAGGCAGGGAAGTAGGTATTCACAGTTAAGTGCTTTGCTGTGGCTTCTAACAAGAAATTTTGTTTTATTTCTGTTTAGCTACAAATCTTTCCAACTCTTTGCAGCCCCATGAACTATATATAGCTCACCAGGCTTCTCTATCCCTGGGATTTCCCAGGCAAGAATACTAGATTGGGTTGCCAGTTCCTTCTTGAGGGGATCTTCCTCACCCAGGGATTGAACCCCTATCTCCTGCATTGGCAGGTAGACTTGTTTCTAACCACTCAGCTACCAGGGTAGCCCCTTAATAAGAAATAAATTTTATTAAATATAAAATAAGGGGTAAATAGATTGTGAGCAGGCAACTCAAAGTCTCTGCCATAGCTTTCTTTTTTATATTCTCTCTCTATATTTTAAGATTCTCAAATACTTTTAGTCTTAAAACTTTTCTTAGGATTTCTCACAAACCTGAGTCACTGTGGAGTCTGTAAAGTAAACAAAACCAGTCCATATGCTGATAAAGCTAGTTGAAGTCATGGCTATGTGTACGCTTTTAAATATGGATAAAATTAGCATTCAAAATAACATATACATACTTTTGAGCAGGGATAAAAATAGTATCCAAAAAATTATGCAGGGCTTGGAGAGGGCTGATGTCAATGAGAGCATTTCCCATTCATAGGACGACTACCCACTGGGGCAACATCCAGGTGCAAAGTTTGCTTAGTGTACAATTTTTCCTTTTCTTTTCTATGTCTGGTTAAGCAGAAGCATAATTATTTTTACTGTGTTTGGGAAAAGAATCAAAACAATTGTAATATTTCTGCTGTTTTCCACCAAAACTTTGTGAAACTAGATTGTTGGTGGTAGCTATCAAATAGACTAATAATGTCTTTCATTGTTTATATAATTTTATGAAAATATGACTGTATTTTTACTTTATTAGATTACAGTTGAAAGCATCACTGCATAATATGTAGAACATAGGTTTTGCAGATAGATGTAAGTGGATTTTAAAAATCTGAATATTCCACTACTAGCTGTGTGTGACCTGAGAAATCTCTATAATCTCTCGTCAGTCCAATTTGTGACATGGAGATGAATCCAACCTCTAGTTTCTGATCAAATTAGAGTAAGTGGACGTGAAGTGTATAGCTGAGTACATGTCACACTGTGGAAATTTAATAAATAAAGCTATTATTATTATTGCTATTACTTTGGTTTTCTAATTGGCCTGCCATTAAGTATTATGCCACTGTTACTATTGACTGTTTAAATTAGAGATTAAAATGTCAGCTCCACAATAATTATTGCCAAGAAACACACTTACTTTATGTAAGGGCTTTCGTTTGAATCTTGTGATCCTTCATGGGGTGATAGAGTCCCTGATGCTTTGCCTTTTCTGTTCTGGGAATGAGGCTGTTCTTCAGCCAAGGGCAGGCCCGTAGCGTGTGGTAAACTCTGGCATCTGCTTGAATTACGCTTGTAGCTGTTCTGATGGGTTCATGCCTGTCAGACAGTGGTTGGTCTCACTCTTATTCAGAATTATTACTTCAGAATTCCTGATTAAGGTTCATAGCAGATATAAATAAAATTCTACTTTGATGACATTTTACAGAAATGTCTTGTGAGAAGACAATAAATGCATAGTTTATTTTCATTAATTTGGAAACTTGGAAAATTTGGAATCAGTTAGGCAGGGTCTGAAATGATAGTTACTGTTCATTATCTTTCAAAAATGTGTCTTTATTTCATTTGTTTATTTGACTGCACCAGATCTCAGCTGTGACACTCAGGATCGCCGCCCTTCATCGTGGCATGCGGGATCTGTAGCTGCGGCACGCAGGACCTAGTCTCCTGACTAGGGATTGAACCAGGGCCCCCTGCATTGGGAGCATAGAGCGTTAGCCATTGGACCACTGGGGAAGTCCCGAGAGTTATCATTTATTTGACCACCTACTGTATTTTGGTATTAACTATATCGTGTGTTTGAAACACATTCCGATTAACTTTCACAATAACCCTATAATGTAAGCATCATTTGCTCTGTTTTTCAGCAAGAAATATGAGTTTCAGATTAAGTCATTCATTCAAATTCATATGGCTCATACATGTTGGAAGATAGAGTTTGAATTTCTATCCTGCTTGATTAAAAATATTTTCTTAACTACCACTAAGTGTTGATATTCTTTTTCTATAATATGATACAGGAAGACATCTGGAGTAAAACTGATAGTAAAATAGGAAGATTGTTTCCTCATTCATAAAGGATAATGCTAGATTATTATTTTTGTGAAAATCTAGACCATTACTTCTTACATGCTTCCTAACCCTTCGGCACTCAGATCTGCCTCTGTAGAAAATTTTTAAGTGAGTTTGACAATCCCACTAAACAGTAGACAATAAGATTTTTCCCCAGTTGGGTACACATGGACTCCTGAGAGAGGGAGAGGATTCAGTAACAATTTTTTTTTACACTTAGAAAACGCATATTCATATCTATGATAATGTTTTAGAAATGTAGATAATCCTGTATTTTTCTGCTCTTGAGATATCCTCTCTGAATATTATTTTTATGTTTATTGGTTCATATGTGGTGTGACTTTTTCTGAAATCTGCCCATGAAGGTTTGCTCGATTTAGCAAATAAAAATACAAGAGGGCCAGTTCAATTTTAATTTCCTATAAACAACACATACTTCTTTAATATAAGAATGTCCTATATAACATCTGGGACAAACTAATACTAAAAACTATTTATTTTTCATCCTAAATTTATAACTGGTCATCCTGTACTTTATCTGGCAAACATAAGTAGAAGTGTTACTGTGAAATGGAAACAAATAAACATTCAAAACAGTAAAAATAACAGCACTTTCAAATTCAGGCAAACTAGAC
This sequence comes from Nanger dama, assembly GCA_917880005.1. Lineage (NCBI taxonomy): Eukaryota > Metazoa > Chordata > Mammalia > Artiodactyla > Bovidae > Nanger > Nanger dama. Next base: position 102,705,225 of record CAKJTW010000001.1, read on the forward strand.
TTCAAATTATTTGTTTACCATCTAAGTATGTGACAAATCAATGCCTCTTGAAGAGGACTGGGTATGTAGAAAGAGTACAACATCTCCACTCACCCTTGGGGAGAATTGGAGTGTCCTCTTACAAACTCTGGCATTTTAAATGCCAGGGATCTCTAGAGTGCCCATTGGGATGTTTGCAATGCCCACTGGGATGCTCTGTAGGATAAGCAGACCGATATGGATATCCTGTAACTTGATATTGAAAAATATTTCCACACTTTAAAAATAATTTGAAAATCATTTCTCCTGTGTGTTCCCTATCTGAACCCATCATGTTATATTGATTTGCACTGCATATAGATTAACATGTTTGCAGATTTTTATTCCCTTGACTCAGTTCTAAATTCTGTGTAGGCAGGTGAACAATCCTAATGGAACATAGAATCTAGGAGAAAGTACACCATATGTCAAAATTTCCCCTGTTTTTCTACAGAGCAAATAAATTAAAAACAGGTATTAAAATAGTCTTAGAACTTAATAAGAGCAAGGGAAGTATATGTGGAAGATGCAATCCCACACTTTTTATATTTTCTTGGTGATAATGAGCTATGGTAAACATTCTGTAAATATTAACTTAGCCCTTAACACCATCAACTAGCATCACATTCATTCATTTAATTTTCAAAACTTGAGTTATGTGATCAACTGAATTCTTTATACAGTATTTCTGGTTCAATTAATGACTTGGACTATAATAGAAACTCAGTATGATAGTTCAGTTTGATAGAATCACTTGGTAGAGTTTTCCTAGAGATATCAGTTATTTCTCTTTAACAATCAGGCTGAGGTCAGATGGGAGTCATATGATGGTAGTCAAATACTTTCTCAGCAAAGATGTCTTTGAATGTGTTTATACAACATCCTTAGTAACAAGTTAAAGGAATAAGCACCAATTATCATTCCTTCCTTTATGGCATTTTTAGAAGAGAACCAACCAACACACACTTTCACAGGACAGTGAAAAGGATTTGTCTTCAGTTTAAATGAAAGCAGTGCCATCAGCTTGGTGTTGACCATTAGTAGCAGGCAAAAGGTAGATATGAATGACTAGTTAATTTGTGGTGCATTATCGTCTCTGGTAATCATATATATAATTTGATATGGGTTGAGTAATTTGGATATTCAAAGTACCTGTCCAAGACAGTCATAAAATCCCCAGTTCCACCAATCACCGTTTTTTTGAAGAAGGAAAATGCATATCATCCAAGATACGTCAGTGATCCTTTCGTCTGTACTTGTCATTATTCAGCACCCAAAGAATTGGAATTCACCAGTACCCTGAGGAGTCTACATCTTGAAATTGTTGTTGATCAATTATTAGCAGCTAACAATATTAGCTAATATAATCTGGGATTTTATATGCCTGATAATGTTGTAAGCAATTTACATGTATTACTTTATTTACTCCTCAAAATAATATTAGAAAGTAGGTGCTGTAAAATCTGTGAAAGATTTGACATTTTACCCGAATTGCAAGCTAACAAATCAGTCTACCACAGCTTCATGGGTGCTAGCAGAAGGCGTGAGGGTTCTGGTCCAAAGACAAAAGATCGTTTTATTACTCTGGTAATAGTAATCACTGGAGTATGCACATTTTCTGGTGTCCATTTCCTCAGCCTGAATTCCTACAGAGCAACTTGAAAAGAGTCAGATTGCAATGCCCACGCAATGGGCTGAATGACAGAACAGGAGCTCTGAACTTGGGAAACCCAGAATTTATATAATTGGCAGTAAGTGTTATTGCTTGGGGAAGCAGACATCATTTCCCTTTTCCAAAGATGTTGTATCCTTAAAGACATAATCCATAACAAATATAGTCAGAGACTGCTCAAAAGACATGCAGAAAAATGGGAAAATTATGGCTGTGTCTTCCAACATCCCTGGTAGCTCAACTGGAGAGCTGCACTGCAGGAGACCCTGGTTCGATTCCTGGGTTGGGAAGATCCCCTGGAGAAGGGATAGGCTACCCACTCCGGTATTCTTGTCTGGAGAATCTGCATGGACAGAAGAGCTTGGAGGGCTATAGTCCATGGGGTCGCAAAGAGTCAGACAGGACTGAGCAACTAAACACAACACATGTGCTAGTATTATTTCCATTTTACAGGCAAGAAAACTGAGGCACAGTAGAGCCAAACAAGGTCATATAGCCAGTTGTCAGTCGAGTTAGGTTTAGAACTGAAGTAATTTGACTCCAAAACTCATGTTCTGAATGAACAATACCTGATTAAAAAATAGTTGTAGTGATTATCTTTGAAAAACATTCAAGAAACTTTGAGCAATCCATTCAAAATCACACTAGAAGTTAAAATTCAGCTTGTATATTGTTTGCCTAGATTTTCCAAATTACAGTTGGGACACACACCCTTATAAAGTCCCCATAGGGTACAAATTGCACAATAATAATTCTATGTAAAATCATGTATTTATAAAAAGTAACATTGCAAGGGATCCGATGCATATCGAACATTCTCTATGATGTTCTTAAAATAAGTTCTTGATTAAGGAGATAATAAGAACTTCTACACTGTTGAGAAATTATAACCTGCATGTGGCTATTTTTCTTTCCATTTAATCAATGAATATTAAATAGCATTAGGTCCACAAGAGGTTTATCAAAGTGAAAAGTTTTAATAAAGTCCAACTGCTATCAGCAGTGTTTCCTTATAATAACTCCTCGGTGACTTGATCTCTTCTGATCCTAATTGGGGTCTCCCATTAATATTTCAACAATGGCCAGCTTCTTTCCCAAACACTTCACTCCATTTTTATCTCAACAAAACACTGATTATTTTAATCAAGAATCAAACATTTTATATTTTAATCAAATCAAATACTTTATATTTTAATTAAGAATAGTAATAAATAAATGATCCATGAAGTTGAATCCCAAGATATTTTCTAGATGATATTTTATCAAGTGTACTTATTGGTAGTTTTTATAATAGTTTGTTCTCTTGAAAGATCCTCTTGGTTTTGCCCATCATCCCAAGTACAGTTTCCACAGGTAGCTCTCAACTTTCTCCATGCTGATTATTGCAAAGTCTCACTCAGGTATGGTACTCTGGTGTAAGATGCAATCCCCAGAAGCCCAGACCTTGAGTCATAGTCCCAATTACCAAAGTCCCCTGTTAGTCCTAGCTTAGCTTATTCCTATGACGGCTTAATGAAAGGAGAAAATTGAAACTATAGAAAGATGAAGAGGAATCTAGATAAATTCTTACGTGTTTGATGAGACATTGACAGAAATGTGTGTTGGTTTGATTGCTTATCTTAAAAAAAAATAAAATCCATACAGAGTACTGAGGAAGGGAGTTTAGTTTGAGAACAAAGAACCACTTAGGAAGTTTAGTTCAGTTCAGTTCAGTCACTCAGTCATGTCCCACTCTTTGGGACCCTATGAGTCGCAGCACGCCAGGCCTCCCTGTCCATCACCAACTCCCAGAGTTCACTCAGATTCACGTCCATCAAGTCAGTGATGCCATCCAGCCATCCCATCCTCTGTTGTCCCCTTCTCCTCCTGCCTCCAATCCCTCCCAGCATCAGAGTATTTTCCAATGAGTCAACTTTTCGCATGAGGTGGCCAAAGTACTGGAATTTCAGCTTCAGCATTCCTTCCAAAGAAATCCCAGGGCTGATCTCCTTCAGAATGGACTGGTTGGGTCTCCTTGCAGTCCAAGGGACTCTCAAGAGTCTTCTCCAACACCACAGTTCAAAAGCATCAATTCTTCGGTGCTCAGCCTTCTTCACAGTCCAACACTCACATCCATACATGACCACAGGAAAAACCACAGCCTTGACTAGACCGATCTTAGTCAGCAAAATAATGTCTCTTTTTTGAATATGGTATCTAGGTTGGTCATAACTTTTCTTCCAAGGCGTAAGTGTCTTTTAATTTCATGGCTGCAGTCACCATCTGCAGTGAATTTGGAGCCCCCAAAATAAAGTCTGACACTGTTTCCACTGTTTCCCCATCTATTTCCCATGAAGTGATGGGACCGGATGCCATGATCTTCATTTTCTGAATGTTGAGCTTTAAGCCAACTTTTTCACTTTCCTCTTTCACTTTCATCAAGAGGCTTTTGAGTTCCTCTTCACTTTCTGCCGTAAGGGTGGTGTCATCTGTATATCTGAGGTTATTGATATTTCTCCCGGCAATCTTGAATCTAGCTTGTGTTTCTTCCAGCCCAACATTTCTCATGATGTACTCTGCATAGAAGTTAAATAAGCAGGGAGACAATATACAGCCTTGACGTACTCCTTTTCCTATTTGGAACCAGTCTGTTGTTCCATGTCCAGTTCTAACTGCTGCTTCCTGACCTGCACACAGATTTCTCAAGAGGCAAGTTAGGTGGTCTGGTATTCCCATCACTCTCAGAATTTTCCATAGTTTGTTGTGATCCACACAGTCAAAGGCTTTGGCATAGTCAATAAAGCAGAAATGGATGTTTTTCTGGAACTCTCTTGCTTTTTCCATGATTCAGCAGATGTTGGCAATTTGATCTCTGGTTCCTCTGCCTTTTCTAAAACCAGCTTGAACATCAGGAAGTTCTCAGTTCATGTATTGCTGAAGCCTGGCTTGGAGAATTTTGAGCATTACTTTGCTAGTGTGTGAGATGAGTGCAATTGTGTGGTAGTTTGAGCATTCTTTTGCATTGCCTTTCTTTGAGATTGGAATGAAAACTGACCTTTTCCAGTCCTGTAGCCACTGCTACGTTTTCCAAATTTGTTGGCATATTGAGTGCAGCACTTTCACAGCATCATCTTTCAGGCTTTGAAATAGCTCTACTAGAATTCTATCATCTCCACTAGCTTTGCTGATAGTGATGCTTTCTAAGGCCCACTTCTTCACATTCCAAGATGTCTGGCTCTAGATGAGTGATCACACCATCATGATTATCTGGGTCATGAAGATCCTTTTGTACAGTTCTTCTGTGTATTCTTTCCATCTCTTCTTAATATCTTCTGCTTCTCTTAGGTCCATACAATTTCTGTCCTTTATTGAGCCCATCTTTGCATGAAATATTCCCTTGGTATCTCTAATTTTCTTGAAGAGATCTCTAGTCTTTCCCATTCTGTTGTTTTCCTCTATCTCTTTGCATTGAGTAAGATCTCTTAATTAGCATCTCTATTTCTCCAGAATCCTCTGTTCTTTCTCACAGGCACATATTAGACCTCTCCTAGTTCTGGACTGACAGTTTTAACTTTAGGGATTTTAGTGCCTGGGACTTTTAGCTTCCATTTTCTTCCCATTCAACCCTAGAAATTCTGGTTTCCTGAGTGTCCCTCAAGTTGCAAGTGAGTCTGAATTAGTTATGACCCCCATCCATATTATAGGGGTGAGTATCCCCCATTTCCATCATGCCGGAGACCAAGGTTTGATCCCTGGGTTGGGAAGATCACCTGGAGGAGGGCATGGGAACCCACTCCAGTATTCTTTGAGGCTCTGACAGCCCACCAGGCTTCCCTGGTGACTCAGAAGCTAAAGAGTCTGCCTGCAATGCAGGAGACCCAAAGAATTGATGCCTTTGAACTGTGTTGTTGGAGAAGACTCTTGAGAGTCCCTTGGACTGTAAGGAGATCCAACCAGTCCATTCTAAAGTAGATCAGTCCTGGGTGTTCTCTGGAAGAACTGATGCTAAAGCTGAAACTCCAGTACTTTGGCCACCTCATGCAAAGAGTTGACTCATTGGAAAAGACCCTGATGCTGGGAGGGATTGGGAGCAGGAGGAGAAGGGGACAACAGAGGATGAGATGGCTGGATGGCATCCTTGACTCGATGGATTTATGTGAGTTTGAGTGAACTCTGGAAGTTGGTGATGGACAGGGAGGCCTGGCGTGCTGCAGTTCATGGGGTCGCAAAGAGTCAGACATGACTGTGTGACTGAACTGAACTGAAAAATTACTAACACTCTGAATTTCCACTTTAGAAGAATTACAGGGAAATAGCAGTTGGACATATGTTAACATCATGTTTAGTTGTCATCATGTAGCTTTCAAACTAAAAATTCATTTTGATTCCCACCTGTAAGAATGTTTCAACTTTTATCCTTAGAAGGAAGTGCATGTGTCCGAGGCAAGCAGTTTTTATTTCTGTGTTTGGTGTTTGTGAGGCTGCCCATGTGTCTGGCATTATGCTAGGCACTGTTACCCAGCAGCATGTTGACAGACCTTGCCCTTGCCCTTGGGAGGCTTTCCCTCTTATGACCTAAATGCAGAAAATAAGACTGATTGACTAAGCTAAAATACACATGACATTCACAGTCCCAGCTGCCAAACCATATTTAAGTTAAGCAAAGAAAAGAGAAGGAATGATCTACATGTGTGTCGCTTATGAGAATTTATAACCTCACTCAGTTTTTTGAATGAAAAGTATGCATAAGTTCATATCCCATAGTCTTAATAGTAATAACACATGTTTGTGTTCCTAATAATATTGCCTTATGTGTGAGGAAACTGAGGCTCAGTGATTTTGCAGTGACTAGCTCAGGTCACACTAGACCCATTAAGCAAAGAGCTGGACTCAAAAGCCCTTCCAGCATTTCCTCTCATCTCCCTTTCATGAAATGAGTCTTTTTAGAAGTGGCAGGAGGCAAGAGGCCCAGCATAGTTATGTCCTTTCTAACACAAGTAAAGAAAACTCTGCAGTCCTAACTGCATATACGTCAGAGCGAAGAATTTCAGAGATCGTTTTGGAATTCTACTGGTACTTTGGTTTCTTGGATCTAGCAAGGACATGGTGGGGTGGGGGGAGGGAAGGAAGACAAACATGGAGCATGTTGATTAATTTCATGGAGTTCAGCCTTTTATAATAAATCCCAAGACTAATGGTGAGCTGTGTGTTGAAATAAAGGAATTATTGCATCCCTGTTTTGCTAACTGTGAAGAATAGAATTAGAACAACATTTATGAAACTACAGATCATAGAAGTATATTTCAGTGCTTGTATTTACCTACAGAAATGTGAATGACTGACTGTTGGGCCATGCAGCAAATCTCAGCTTGCCTCTAATATTTACTAATTACTGAAGTATGGTTAGGAGAACAAAGAAACTAAAGAAATTATTTAGGAGTACTGTTAGGCAAACAGAAACTTATTTCAAAGATAGATGCAGAGCTTTCTCTGCTTTTAAGTTTCTCATTCATACTGTCTATGTTATTTCTTAAATGTTTTGCTTTAGAAAGCCTTGTAAGCCAGGCTTTCTCTTTCAATAGGAGTGGTAGAAATTAGAATTTATCTTTCAATTCTTTTCTTCCCTTCTTTTTTCTAAACAGTCGTGCCACTGAAGAAAAGTAAATAAACTGCAGTGTTGGCATCACCTGGATCAGTTCAGTTCAGTTCAGTTGCTCAGTCGTGTCTGACTCTTCACGACCCCATGAATCGCAGCACGCCAGGCCTCCCTGTCCATCACCAACTCCCAGAGTTCACTCACACTCACGTCCATCGAGTCCATGATGCCATCCAGCCATCTCATCCTCGGTCGTCCCCTTCTCCTCCTGCCCCCAATCCCTCCCAGCCTCAGAGTCTTTTCCAATGAGTCAACTCTTTGCATGAGGTGGTCAAAGTACTGGAGTTTCAGCTTGAGCATCATTCCTTCCAAAGAAATCCCAGGGCTGATCTCCTTCAGGATGGACTGGTTGGATCTCCTTGAAGTCCAAGGGACTCTCAAGAGTCTTCTCCAACACCACACTTCAAAAGCATCAATTCTTTGGTGCTCAACACTCTTCACAGTCCAACTTTCACATTCATACATGACCACTGGAAAAACCATAGCCTTGACTAGATGGACCTTTGTTGGCAAAGTAATGTCTCTGCTTTTGAAAATACTACCTAGGTTAGTCATAAATTTTCTTCCACGGAGTAAGCGTCTTTTAATTTCATGACTGCAATCACCATCTGCAGTGATTTTAGAGCCCCAAAAAATAAAGTCTGGCACTGTTTCCACTGTTTCCCCATCTGTTTCCCATGAAGTGATGGGACCGGATGCCATAATCTTTGTTTTATGAATGTTGAGCTTTAAGCCAACTTTTTCACTTTCCTCTTTCACTTTCATCAAGAGGCTTTTTAGTTTCTCTTTACTTTCTGCCATAAGGGTGGTGTCATCTGCATATCTGAAGTTATTGTTATTTCTCCCAGAAATCTTGATTCCAGCTTGTGTTTCTTCTAGTCCAGCGTTTCTCATGATGTACTTGGCATATAAGTTAAGTAGGCAGAGTGACAATATACAGCCTTAACGTACTCCTTTTCCTATTTGGAACCAGTCGGTTGTTCCATGTCCAGTTCTAACTGTTGCTTCCTGACCTGCATACAGATTTCTCAAGAGGCCGATCAGGTGGTCTGGTATTCCTATCTCTTTCAGAATTTTCCAAATTCTGTAAGAGATGGTACTTGCTTACAAATACAGAATCTGTGGTCCTCCCGGGCTCATTGAATCAGAGTCTGCATTTTAGAAAGGTCCCCGTGTGTTTGAAAGCACAATAAAATTTCACAAAAAAAATATTTCAGGGCATTAGAACAACGACACAGAATTAGTTGTATGAAGAAACTCAAGCTGGCTTAGGAATCTGACTAGTAGTATAAATGACTTGGTCTCTTACCAGGATTGCCTAGTGATCAGTGAGTATCTATTTGGAGAGCCCCCATCATACACAGTGAGGAAGATAGATTCTACACTGTATTGCTTTGGCTAGGTTTCATATATATTCTGTAACTTATTTTTTTCCTGTTAAATTTCAAACATCTCAAGTCCCAGTGGGACTTTAAATTTACTTTTAAATTGGGCACATCACACTTCCTGTGAACACATACACACGTGCGAACATTGCATTGTCTGAAACTAATTTTAAGTGGTCTCTTTGTTTGTGGAAGGGGCCTGTCAACAGACTGTTTTTCAATTGAAAACAGAGTAAAGGACTTCAGTATCAATGCTCCAGAGTTAAAATGACCATGGCGGGAGCCCCGTGGAGAGCAGTGCTGCGGCTGTGTCCGCTCACCTTAGCCTGCCGGCCCCGTGGCGTCGTGCTCAGCCCAGGGTGCGTGAACAGAAGCTTCTCTAAGTTTCAGGTGCTGCTGTGCTGTGTGTGCCGATGTCGGTCTCCTGGATTCAACATTCACATTTCTTCCTTGATGTAGGTGTTTTGTCATTGTCTTTTCACGATCCCACCATTCATCTAACAGTGTTCATTCACAGCACTGGGTGAGATTGAAAGCAACATAGAGACTAGAAAAAGAAGGGAGATCCTCCACCGCTTTGTTAGCATCATCAAGCTCACCACAATGTGGAAGCTGAAAGGGTAAGTCTCTGTCCACTGCAAGGAGAAACCAGATGGGTAAGTGATGTCTGCTTTCATTTTCTAAGAGGCAATGGAAAAGTTCAGTGAATTAGTTGCATCTGATGAAGTTTTTGCTAATGCCATTGGTATTGTCCTTTTTGTCTGAATGGAAACATATGAGCCAGTGCTATTTAAGAGCATTTAGAATACTGGCCACACAGAAGACTTTCAGACATAGACGTGAAACAAAGGTTCTCAGCTCTGGCTGCACACCGCAGTCACCTGGGGAGCTTCTAATATACACTAGTGCTACAGCCCCAACTCTGTGTACTCTAACTTAATTGTTCTGGGATGGGAACATGGGATGGATCTCACGGAGACTTGTGTGTGTGTATCCCAGTGTATATATGAATATACATACATAATGCATGAATATATGCATTCATATTTATATATTATTTCATCTAATATATATCATTATTTTGTTACTTTATTTGGAGTTGTAGCTCTCTTCCTGCCATAGTATATGTGTGTGTGTATATATATGTATATGTATACATATATACACAAGTTTATACAGAGGCAATTGAGAGCTATTTATCTGGATCAGAACTCTAACCATTTGGGCTTAGTTCTTCATAAAAATTGCCATGTTTAATACTGCACATAGTTTGGTGTGTGATCAACAGTTTCTAGATTTCTGAGGTTACAAGCTACAGTTTACAAAGAATTTCTTAGCCTGGGTATCCATAATGGTAGGCAGCAATTTAGATGGAGAAACAGTGGAAACAGTGTCAGACTTTATTTTAGGGGGTTCCAGAATCACTGCAGATGGTGATTGCAGCCAGGAAATTAAAAGACGCTTACTCCTTGGAAGAAAAGTTATGACCAACCTAGATAGCATATTCAAAAGCAGAAACATTACTTTGCCAACAAAGGTCCATCTAGTCAAGGCTATGGTTTTTCCAGTGGTCATGTATGGATGTGAGAGTTGGACTGTGATGAAAGCTGAGTGCTGAAGAATTGATGCTTCTAAACTGTGGTGTTGGAGAAGACTCTTGAGAATCCCTTGGACTGCAAGGAGATCCAACCAGTCCATTCTAAAGGAGATCAGTCCTCTGTGTTCATTGAAAGGACTGATGCTGAAGCTGAAACTCCAATACTTTGGCCACCTCATGAGAAGAGTTAACTCACTGGAAAAGACCCTGATGCTGGGAGGGATTGGAGGCATTAGGAGAAGGGGACGACCGAGGATGAGATGGCTGGATGGCATTACTGACTTGATGGACATGAGTTTGGGTGAACTCCGGGAGTTGGTGATGGACAGGGAGGCCTGGGGTGCTGTAATTCATGCGGTCGCAAAGAGTCGGACACGACTGAGTGACTGAACTGAACTGAATTTAAGAAATCTTATAAAAATACAGTATTTTCTATGTAAAATATGAGATATGTGTGTGTATTATGCAATCCAGATTACTGACTATATATATTAGTTTCTATTTTTATTGTTGGCATCAAGACAGACACAGAATTCTGTTAAGAAGTTAAAGATCACTGCCATAGCAGCAATTTAATGGGTTTATTGGCTATAGGTAGATAAAATTGGCAAAAAAAAAAAAGATTTGCAAGCATGTAACAAGAGACACATAACCCCTTAAAAGATTGTTTTTACCTATATATGATTTGAGTTTACTATCTCACTTTTTCCTAATTAAATCATCTGAGGTCTGCCTTATTTTGATTTACTATTACGGCAACTTGGGCTGTGAGAAGCTACCTTGTGGGGAAACAAACTGGCTGAGTCGGAAGCCCCTGGGCCCGAGTGGAGAGCTCCTTACATTGCTCTGAGCCCCTGGCAGCCTGGGATTGGCAGCCGAGTCTCTATAACTCGAGTCTCAAAAGCAAAGCCAGGCCTCGCCTTTGGCATGATTCCTAAAGAAAATGGTTTCTTTGGTTTCTCTGTGGATGATGAGCCCTGCTGTCCTTAACATAAAAACCAAACAGAGTCCCTTCCCTCTTCGAGGGAATATCACATCTGATATCACTTAAACTGGCAAGTGATAAGACTTAGTTTACGTGCCTAAAAATGACATCAGGGATTTTGCTATGGGAAACAGAATGCATATTGGCAGAAATTTAGCACTGAGTAAAGAGCAGCTTCAGTTCCTTCCATCTGCCATACTGATTTTCTTCACACTTAACCAAAGTCATAAAGCAAACCCGGCTCAGAGCAGATGAAATATGGAGACAAGTGTGAAGAGAACAGGTCAAAGGGGCCCAGTGACTCAGAGATTAGCCACTGGCGTCTCACTTCTGGGATTCGGGACATCATGGAAAGTGCCTTCTTGCAGTTCATAAACCCACCAAAGATTTAAGGCCCCCTGTCAGCATTCAGAGCATCACCTGAAGGAGGCTGACCCATGACTGAGCCTAAAAATGAAATACACCACTGCTATTTATGTCCCTTTGGTTTGCTTGCTGGGTGACTAGGAGCAGATCTGGATTCAAAGCCTTATTGCAGAGGCTTGTTTCCTTAAGAGAATAGGGTATTTTTTCATATCATAAATTCTAGTCTTTTCTGTAAAAAGATGGTTACAAAAATATCTTCAAAGAAAATCATGGAGGACGTGGGAATTTAGAATTTTGGACTTTAAATGTTATCAGAATCTAGACAGATATATCCTTTGACCAAATTTATGAGATGGTAATTTATATTTAATTATGTTAGAATGCTTCTCTTTGAACAACTATATATCATATTTGTGTTCATGTCCAGATTTTTTTTATTCAAAGAAATAACTTGGCTTAAATTATTGTGAGTTTTCAATTACTTGCTTATTCTTCTGAAAATCTTGTTGGTATACAAAATAGATCATTGTTTGGAAATGCATAAACTTGTGGAAAAGTTGTTCTGGACAGTGTTATGTGTAGATGAGATGGATAAGAAGATATGTTAAAAGCACTTTAAAAAGAAAAGGTTGGGTGGAAATCCATGGGCATTTTGGAAATTCCTCACCACTGCTCAGATGTCATTCTGTCTCATGACCTCCAGCATTACAATACTTCCAGCAGGTCCTAATGTTCAAGATATTTACTTGGCTTCATGTTCTGTATAGTTCTCAAGACCTGTAAGTCATAAATGGCTTCATATGCTAAGTGGGCAGTACTGATTAGAAAATAGGTCATTTATGCTGAATGAGTATAAATTATCACACTTTGTGAGTAGAAATAATATGTCACTGAGTTCAGAAAAAGAAAAAAAAAGGTGTACAGGTCAATAAAATCTTGAGGCTACACAGGCAAAGTAAGAATGGGGAAACTGTGGAATGTTTATATTTTTGTAATCACTAAACTATGAGCCAAAAACTTAGAATTCAACTAAAGTCTCGTGAACAATGACACTATACACATTGTACTGTTGAACTGCAAATAAGTTGCCCGCTTTTTTCTTTCCAGTTTTTTTTTTTTTTAATTGGAGGAAATTTGCTTCAGAATGTTGTGCTGGTTTCTGCTGTCAACATCCCGAAGCAGCCATACTTATACACATATTCCCTCCCTCTGAAGCCTTCTTCCCAAGTGAGTGGGGCACCCATCCACTCCTCTGCATCATCACAGAGTGCCAGGCTGAAGATGCCCACTTTGTGCTCATAAAATTGCCATGGAATTGGAAAGAGTATTTGGTTAGCTCTGTTTTAGGGAAGGCCTAGGAAGAAGATGAGAGGGATCTGTGCCACGGAGGAAGCATCGGGTCGTATTGCTGTGGGGCCCCTAAGAGCTTCTAGGTGTGACACTGACTGGCTGTTCTTTGGGTCACCCTAGTTCCAGTTAATGTAAGTAGCAAACTGTGGGCTTTCATTTCCTCAAGGTTTCTCTTGTTTCAAAGATTCATATCACTGGGGGAAAGGTTGAAACACATTCTCCAGGCTCAGACAATGGAGTTGTAAGGGTTGCTTGGGGATTAAAGTTTGCTCTCTCCTGATACTTTGGACTTTATGATGACTTACTCAGGGGGTGCAGTGCTAACCCTGATGGGTCAACACAATGAAGGATTTTGAGAACATATCACGTGGACACAGGGGCCTCCTTATTCGGGCTCCCACTAGGCAATCTGGGACACTTTGGTCTCAAATAGAGTATAAGGCTGTAACTCATTGGATAAAATAGAAAACTTTGGAAACTCTAAAGATAAAAAGAAATGTTGGAGAGAATCAGAAACTTTTTCTCACTGTGAGATACCCATTATTAACTGTAGAAGGAGTAATTGACACAGATAATGCTCACTGAATATTATCAGAGTGGTAGTCAATATCACTAGGAGTTATCAATAGAGGCGAAAGAATGGTTAGAGGTGTGCTGAAGATATTGGTGTAACATGAAAATATTTCTCCACAAACACTAATCAAATAAAAAGAGGGAAATAGTGACTTATAGTGGAGAAACCTGATAGATAGGCACAGACTTAACTAAACCAACAATCAGGGGCAAACTCACCAAATGTGGAACAAAACCACAGCAGAGTGTTTCCTGACGCGACTTGCCAAGGAGCACACAGCATCATTTCTTGGGGTGTGCTGTCAGGAATGCAAGAGCTGTGTCTGGTGTGAGGAAGGTCAGATGACCAGGTTGAGCAGATTCAGGTCATCCTACAGAATGGAGTTTGTTCTCTAAAACAGCAACTGGCCCGTAAAAGGTAGGGAAATCTTTAGGAACTCTTCCAGATTGAGGGAGCCTAGTATGACTCAGCAGTTAATGCAATCCATGTTCTTATACATATCTTGGATCTTATACATATCTTGGGACAATATTGTATTGTCCCAATACAATATTGGGACAGTTGATGAAATTTGAACTATGTCTGTGGATTGGATGGCAGAGTAGAATCAGAGATTCTTTCCTGATTGGGAGGATTGCATGATGGTAATGTGAGAAAGTTCTCCTTGTTTTAACGAACATAATAAAAATTTCCTGGATTTGAATTCTGGCTGGAATCTTTCATGCCAGTAATATATTGGGCACGTTAAATAACCTCTCTTAAGCCTCAGCTTCCTTATCTGAAGAATTCAGACAGCAGCGTTATTGTGGAAATCAAATTAGATAATGCACATAATTCTCTTAGTGTGCTGTACATGTAGCCAGATATATTTGGCTATCCTCGTGATCTTATTCCCTCACCCCTAATTCTCAGGTCATTTGTCTGTCTCTTCATTTAGACTCTGCTCTTGCCAGGCCAAGTGGCACTTCAGTTGTCTTTTTATATGCTACATGTCTCAAAGGATCTGGCAATAGTGAGGGATCATCCACCTTATCAGAGTGCATTGTCTGATCACTGAAAAGCTCCCCCAGGAGAGTGGATGGATCATAATCTGTTTGCAGAATGTGGATGGGACGTTACATTGGACATTGTCTGAATTAGTGTCTTAAATCTCTATCCATTTGGAATCGTAAGGGAAACCATAAAAGAGTGAGATTCCCTGCCTGCCGTCTACTGCCTGTCTTTCAGGTTCCTGCCAAAATACACCACAAGGGCAGCCTTTCCTGAAAAAAGTTTGGCGCTTTTGCCTCTGAGGCAACTGGAAACCACCAGGGGAAAATGATTCTTTTTAAAACTCTCCTATGCACGTGTGGCATCGGAGGATTTCTAGGTCACCTGAATCCTATTCTAATAACAAATTATTTCAGGGTAAAAGAAGCGGCCAGGAAATAAATCTCAGTTTAGTTGGATTTACTTAAAAGCTTAAAATGGAAATAAAGTAAGCTAATGGAATAGTAACCTCCCTCATCCTACTTTTGTGCTGTTTTCCCGAGGAAAGGGCTGAGGGGACAGATACAGAATCAAGCTCACCCCATAATGATTCAGAGCACAGTGCTTTTCTAAACCCCTCTTTTCTGTAGACCTCACTATTGCTTGTGATTCAAATGATCTGAATTTAAATAAAATTATAACATGCAGCTTGATGTTATCTGAATTTTTGAATACGTAAGAATCAAGTGACATTAAAAACACTGAAATCCGAATGTCAGAAGTGTTCTACATAAAAATAAACAAAGTTGTGGAGCAGCACTTGGGTTGCTTGGTGCTTCACATTGCTTTGCATCATTGTGGGAAAGCCATTCTGAATAAAATAAGCACAAAGGGGTTTTCATATAAATCTTCAACTTGAAATAAACTACTTCACCACCCACTGACCAAAAGCAGATTACAAATGCTGACATACTGGGCACTCATAGCATCTCTTTCTGCTATCATGCAGATGTGTTAGTTTTATTTTTAAATGAGGAAACGGAGTCTCAGAAGACAATTCAGATTTAGATTTAGTTGGAAAAAATATTCTCTGAAAGAGTTTGCAGTTTAGAAGAGTCTCTCTAGACTAATTCTGCATTTATTTATCATGCTCACATATTCTCCATTTTGTAGGATTTTAGGGAAGGGGTAAGGTAGAAGGCTACATTTTAATTTTGCATTATAATATTCTTCAAGTAAAGAATTTACTGTTTTGCTTAATGTATGCAGAATGTACATATTAATAGAATGTCACAATATTCGAGGTTCTTTTTGAGTACTCTCTTAGCCTACGTGGGTTATTTTATAAAGAGAAATGAACACTTGGCTAGGAATTAAGAAAAGAGTACTAGACTCAGCGTGGTCCCTATGGAACTTTGTGGGTCTTACCCTAGTACTAGACCTCCTTAAAGAATCTCAGTTTCCTTCTCTAAGTAAAGGAGTCCCTCCAGAACCACTGCCATGCAGAGATTTAATAGTCAGTCTTTAAAGAGTCTTGTGCATCATTTCTTATTTTAATTTTCAGAGATCTAGGATATATTTTGGTGTATTTTCTTTATCTTTCATTATGGAACTTAACATAATCTCTTTTTACACTGTGTTGCATTTTTTTAAATTAATTTTTATTGGTGTATAGGTGCTGTACAGTGGTCAGTTAGTTACTACTGTACAGAAAAGTGAGTCGATTGTATGTGTCCACATATCCCGTTTTTTTGGATTTCCTTCCCGTTTACATCACCACAGTCTTTTGTAGTAGTTTAGTGTGGGTCTGCTCAGTTAAACTGATAGCAACTTGAAAACAAAGGCCATGCCCTTTCATCTCTTGGACCCTTACAGGTTAGCACAGGTAAGCATCATGGCAGAGTAAACAGCTAAGCTTTTAAAGTCAGGGAGACTTGGGTTTAAATCATAGCATTACTGCTTTGGCATGGTTACAGTTACTCTTAAAAAACTTTAATTGCTACAAGTGTGGGTGGAATCGAGGAAACCAAAGGAAACCATCACTGTTCATCAGGAAACCATTCTGATCCTTAGACCAGGAGAAATAAGAAAGAGAGTGAGTGGTTTTCCCAGAACCCTGGGAGGAATCAGGGCCCTGGGAAAAGGGACCCCGACAGGACCTGGAATTGTAAAGAACTGCAGCGGTGGCCAGACCATTGTGAGGCAGGGGAGAGGGAAGGGAATAAATATGCACACAGCACACAGTTTCTCTTCCCACTCTTTGATCTGCTGGTGCCTTCCACTGGCTAAACCCAACTAGAAGCCAAAGGGTAAAGGAGTCTGGGTGATGGAATCTGTAGAATTTAGCTTCTTGGGGGCACAGGACAAAGCAGAGAAAGAAGGAGAATAGGTCTGTGTGGAATAATAATCACCTCCCAGCTTTCAAGCCTTGGGGACATTTATAAATCATTAAGCCTGAGTTTATTGTAAAACACTGATGTTAATATCTCTGGAGGCAGTATGATAATTAAAATGAAAGCATATGTGAACGTGGTTTCTTTGTGGAGATACTTAATAAATAAATACCATTTCCATTCACTTGTTGATTCGGTGGACAAACAAATGAGTAACACTGGGCAGACTAACTTTGTGCCTGTGGGTCTGGCAAAATGGAGCATTTAGTATACACATGCACCACGGGATGCTAGGTAATTATATTCCCACAGTGTTCTTTAAATAGAAAATGGACTGATCTTCTATCACAACGACTTGAAACTCATGAATATGGAGCAGAGCTGTTATCAGCATGGCTTGCGATAACACAGGCTGCTCCGTGACACTGTGCGACTGGTTGGACTGCTTAGACACTGTGATTTGCCTAAGGACTGACTACTTCCTGCGTGAGGGGTCTCTTGTTTTTTTTTCTCAGACCTTCCTATTAATTGCTAAACTCTTGAACACTGACTAACAAAAGAAAGAAAAAGTGTCATGATCAGGTTGGGAATTACTGTGTAATTAAAAGGAATAGCTGTACAAAGCAGGAAGAAGATATTGAACAACAACAAGGAAATTTGCTGGTCTTACTGATGGAGGAAATCACATGGAAGTAAGATTTATGGGAGAATCAACTTCATCTAGGAAAATTTGCACAGTGAGCATTTCAGCTATGTGGCTGTCTAGTAATTCCAGTCATGCCTCAGGAAGTTTTTCATTTTGTAGATTTAATTACTTGAGAAATAAAAGTATAATAAATATTTTAAATGAGCAATGGGAAAAAATTCTCTACAGAGGCAATTCAAGCCATTTCATAGTGAGATTTAATATTAAGGATTCTTTTATTCTATTTGTACATTGCATGAAAAAACACTTCCAATGTGTAAGTTTATTTTGATTTATTATCTATATCTTGAAACAATTACAACCTTTTAAAAATAAGTATCTAATCTAGGGTTTCTCAACCTTGAGCTAGTTTAGATAAGAACGTTCTTGTGTGGGGGCTGTCCTATGCCTTGTAGGATAATTTAGCAGCACATTGGGTTTCTTTCTACTAGATGTCTACAGTACTCCTCCTGCAAGGAGTGATACCAACAATGTTTCCTGACATTGCCAAATTTTCCTTGGAAGTCAAAAACTCCCCCTTTGGGAAACACTGATGTAGGTTGCCCTATTACTGCATGAGTTCAAAGTCCATTTCTTCTGGATACTTTCCATGCCCATCAATAGATGATTGGATTAAGAAGTTATGGGTGTGTGCATGGTGTGTATGTATAACGGAATATTACTCAGCATAAAAAGAAAGATACTCTTTGTGGCAACATTAGTGGACCTAGAGAATATTATACTTAGTGAAACAAGTCTGACACAGAAAGGCAAATACTGTATGATATCACTTTTATGTGGAATCTAAAAAATAATGAACATATGTGCAAAGCAGAAACAGACTCACAGGCACAGAGGAGAGGAAAGGAGGGGGAGAACAAATTAGGGGTATGAGATGAACAAAAACAGACTGCAAGATATAAACTAGATAAGCAATGATGATACACAGAGAATTATCTACATAATGGAGTATAATTGGCCAAAACACCGAAATGCTATGCCATATATCTGAAACTAACACAATATTATAAATCAACTATACTTTTAGTGAAGTGAAGTGAAGTCGCTCAGTCGTGTCCGACTCTCTGCGACCCCGTGGACTGTAGCCTGCCAGGCTCCTCTGACCATGGGATTCTCTAGGCAAGAATATTGGAGTGGGTTACCATTTCCTTCTCCATCTTTTTACTAAAAAGATGTTTTCTATTAGTTACAGGAAAAATATTGTATTTTGTAAAGTTTTTATGTTAATGTCTCCATGACCATTAACTGGGAAACTAATGTGAAAGGAAGCATGATATAGACACTAGTGCTGAGGGTTGTTGACACAGTTTTGTGTTCAAGGCC
Source organism: Nanger dama (assembly GCA_917880005.1). NCBI lineage: Eukaryota > Metazoa > Chordata > Mammalia > Artiodactyla > Bovidae > Nanger > Nanger dama. The sequence goes on from CAKJTW010000001.1 coordinate 102,724,198, forward strand.
CAGCAGAGAGGGTTAAGGTGTAATCACTGCTTCTAAGTATAAATGTTATTATGATGCTGATCACCTAACTTTCCAAAGATTTCTTTCCAAAATGGAAAGAAATGTCTCCACTTCATTATATGGATTAAATTGATTTTTGTTATCCTGATTATCCCATCTACAGTTATGGTTAAAGATCTTATGCAGGAAGTTGACTGCTGTTCGGGCAGGGTCTACAGGGTGACATAAGTTATGGGGTGACTGTGGTATATAATTATCTTGAGCATTTCAGACCCAGAGGGTCAGGGTGCATTGATCACTCAGAGTTCAGATGCAGAAGATTGCCTTATACTAACCAAGTCCAGAGAGACTGATAGAGAAACCAAAATCCCTGTTTTGAAATTTACAACATATAAAGGTTATCAATAAACACTGAAGAGTACTGCCACACTGCTCAGTGTTATAGCTTCCTTTGGCTACCTCCTTCAGGGTCAGTAAGGAATGAACATGGACAGGCAAATGTTTTCTGATGGTCCTTACTTGAATAATAAGGCAATGAATAATAGCAAGAACAGTGAGATGAGTAATTGATGGCATCAATTTACACCTATGGTGTGGGGTTTACCTTCAAATGGTTCCTGATTTCTGGATTCATCACTGGTTTCCCTTGTAAGTGTTGGGTTGCAATGGACACACTCAGGGACCATGACTATCAATTTTTCTGCACACAGTGCACAGCAGTAAACATGTTCCATTTTCATACACATCACCTTTGTTTCAGATACACACACACTATGATTCCAGTCTCTAGTCCTGCCCTTCCAGGGTTCGGTCTGGATGATGCTCTGTCTTTCAAGATGTTGTACATGACTCTCTGACTTCATTCCTCGTGTAGCTAGTTTATTTAAGTCATAGAGTTATGGAGGAAGACTGCTCTTATTCCAGAGTTCCCCTTCCAATATTACAGAGTAAAGATAAAGAAATAATATACAGTAACTGAGCTAAAAATTAGCCTTTATGTCACCAATACTATTTTTTAAATGAATTCTAAGGAATATATATATATATATATATATGTCAGTTAATAGTTAAATATATTGACTCACTTTAAGTTTATAAATTGAGTAACATTGTATTAAGAGGAATATATTAAATGCAGACTTTTGTCATCATGAGTTTTTTTAATAGAAAATTTTAGGGATTGCTATTTTGACTTTTTAAAAAATGAGCATTATAAACAAGTTAATTTACAGTGCAATTTTACTAATATATATTTGTATTTCTATTATACATTATATATAATTATATTATATATAATATAATTAATAAAATATTAATATATCGATATAAATATTATAATATTAATATACAATATAAGTGATAATATATTATAATAATATTATATTAATAGTATAATATTAACATAATATATAATATGATATATTATAACATATATATAAGAACATTTATATTTTTTCTACTTAAAAATATAAAGTTGGCTTAAAGCTCAACATTCAGAAAACGAAGATCATGGCATCTGCTCTCATCACTCCATGGGAAATAGATGGGGAAACAGTGGAAACAGTGTCAGACTTTATTTTTTGGCTCCAAAATCACTGCAGATGGTGACTGCAGCCATGAAATTAAAAGACGCTTACTCCTTGGAAGGAAAGTTATGACCAACCTAGATAGCATATTCAGAAGCAGAGACATTACTTTGCCGACTAAGGTCCATCTAGTCAAGGCTATGGTTTTTCCTGTGGTCATGTATGGATGTGAGAGTTGGACTGTGAAGAGGGCTGAGTGCCGAAGAATTGATGCTTTTGAACTGTGGTGTTGGAGAAGACTCTTGAGAGTCCCTTGGACTGCAAGGAGATCCAACCAGTCCATTCTGAAGGAGATCAGCCCTGGGATTTCTTTGGAAGGAATGATGCTAAAGCTGAGACTCCAGTACTTTGGCCACCTCATGAGAAGAGTTGACTCATTGGAAAAGACTCTGATGCTGGGAGGGATTGAGGGCAAGAGAAGGGGACGACAGAGGATGAGATGGCTGGATGGCATCACGGACTCCATGAACGTGAGTCTGAGTGAACTCCGGGAGTTGGTGATGGACAGGGAGGCCAGGCGTGCTGCGATTCATGGGGTTGCAAAGAGTCGGACACGACTGAGCGACTAAACTGACTGAACTGAAAGATATTAAAAAACCTATTGTTTTACAGCTTTGAAAACGTTTCATTGGGGTCAGAGTAATTTCCAGAGTGCTATGAAACTTTTTATGATTACTTGCTTTTTGTCTCTAATACCATTAATAGCCTCATAGCTCAACATCCCTAGACCATCATCTGCAGCTTATTACAAACTCATTAAAGAGGACCTGTTCCACAGCGAAGCCTCTCTTCCAGTGAAGTGTTCCTGTTAGATAAATTCTCTATCACTTTGTATTTTTTTTCTTAAGTATCAGGGATTCATTTTGCAAAAGGACATAGTCACTAAGTTTTTCTTCAGTGAATAGCAGATATTCACACATAAGCTATTGGTCCAATACAAGTTGTTTATTCATGGGAGCACTAGATTTGAACCCCTTATTGAAGAGAATTACTAAATAAGGAAAAGAGATGTCAGCCCTTATATCTCCTTTTTCATCTATGATTTCATTTTCTTTGCTACTTTATATATTATGATATTAAATTCCTCAACAAATACACTGTAGATGTGAAACAGAGATGTAAGAGGGAAATATCTCATTCCTCATCAAATGGACTAGCCACGGAGAAACAGGTGGGGTGACCTACTTTACAGTTTCCACGGAAGAAAAGATTTAAAATTTATTATTTCTTGTCTCAGGGATTTGTATTCCCAAAATTGAAAACAGTTTAAAATAGGAAAAGTGTGAGCTTATTAGCACAGTAATACCCTCTAAATTCTCACTCCCTAGTGAAGGTAGAAATGTGCTAATTAATCAATTGCTCAATTAGGGAGAGACTCTTAAGAGCACATTTGTCCTGGGAAAATATAAGCAGCTGAGGATCTGCCTTGAAAAATAAGCATCTTAAAGTAATTATGTGCAAAGTGGTATATTTCGGGTATAATTCTCCAGAAAAAAATTGTATTTATGACTGAGAGACTTGCTCATTGAAGCTTTCAGTTTTGAAGATGAGCCTTTTCCAGTTAGAAGATATTGTACATAGAAGAGTGTGTAGAGTTGATATTTATCCATTAAATTTAGTACTTACTTAATGAGTATCTACGTACCTTCATAAAACTTTGTAAAGATTTAATAATTCATGTAAAGTGCTTAGAGACTGTGATGTAAGGGAAACTTATAAATATCTAAACAAGTAATGTTATCTAAGAAATACATAGCTTCCATTCCACAAGTGTAATAGTCCGCATATTTCTGTGAGCTTATGAACATGCAAGGTGTGTGTTAGGAAGGGGGGTAGAATGCCCTCGGGGACAGAGCCCGAGGTGAGTGCGTGGGAAGTGAGGCTGCGCAGACAGCAGAGGGCGCATCGTCGAGAGACTGATGGGTTGTGCGTAGAAAGGTAAACTAGTCACAGGAAACGGTAAACTTGTAAAATTATAGATTAATGTGATCGGCGCTGGTGTTTAGGGTAAGTCTGAGACCAGTGTGGAGGAATGAGAAGAGCAGGCCAAACACAGCAAGTGTAAGCACGACCTCAGCTCAGAGGAGCGAACCTCGAAGACTTAGGCTGGAGCGCTGTCGGCAGCGCTCCACCTTCCCCGCTGCAGGCTTCTAACCTGTGACTGGCTGTAGCAAGCATCACCTGTTTCACGGAAATGCAGTCAGTCTCATAGGATCCCTTTCGATGCAGGGTTCAGTCTCGTGGCTGAGTAGACAGACCCCTGGGACAGCTAGGTGGAGAGCCCCCGGGCACCTGCCCGGGCCTCGTCCCCCTTTCGAGTCTTCCAAGTCCCTTTCTCTGGCTCCCGGTCATGCCTTGGTCAGCATTCTACTTTCAGCTCAAACCCCGCCCACCGTTCTAACCATTTTGCAAAGAACCTGGTCAGACTACATGTTGGCTTTTATCTCCATGTCTTTTTCTCTTAAATTTGGTTTGTTTATTTTTAGTTTTGGCTCCGCTTGGTCTTCACTGCTGCACAGGCTTTTCTCTGGCTGAGGCAAGTGGGGCGCCACGCTTCACTGTGCGGGCGCAGGCTCCTCGCTGCAGGGGCTTCTCCGCTGGGAGCACAGGCTGTCCAGAGCGTGCAGGCTCCAGGAGTCGCAGCTTGCGGGCTCAGAGCACAGGCTCAGTAGCTGCGGCGTGCAGGCTGCCTTTCCACGCCAGCATGTGGGATCTTCCCGGACCAGGGATCAAACCCAGGCCTTGTGCACTGGCGGGCTGATTCTTTGCCACTGAGCCGCCAAGAAAGCCCTGTCTTTTTCTTTTGAATCACCCTCGATCTCCTGACTGGTGACCACCCCACTAACCTGCTCTGTCTGGTGAACCAGTCCAGTTCTCCAGAGTCCCTCTCTTGATCCGTTTTTTTCTGAGAGTCCAGGAACAATAAAAACTAAAATAATAATTTGCTGTTATTTTAAATTAAAGTGTGTTACAATGTCCGGAAGAAAACAGTAAACCAAGTTAAGATTTTCTTCTGAGTTCATTAAAGTGATGCTAATAAGTGTTATGCAGCCAGCGTCAGCCAGTCGCCCAAATGGATTACACAGAATAACAGGATCAAATGACTCTATTTTCATAGTCTTCACTTTTTGTACTACTCTTGAGAGTTTTATTAGAACTTATTAACTATATTGACTTGAAAATCTTACTTGCAATCTCCCCTTTTCCCTTTGATATTAAGTCAGTTAGTTGATTACCAACCAGATTTACTATCATATAACTCATAATAAAATAATTGAGTACTTGCCATATGTATGGCGTCATAAATAAATCTTTTGTCCCCATTCCTTTTGTTTCCCTTCAATAGGAGGAGCTGAATCAGTATGATATTCATGGGTTTTCTCTTCTTTACTTCTTTCACCCTTAGCACTAAAGCCCATCATTGGTACCTCTATATTGAAATTGGTAGGAATTTCCAATACTGTATGGTTTTTGAGATTAGTGACCCAGCATCGAGTACAAATGAAATATGAAGAAAATGCATCAAATAGAGATCAAACCCAAGTACAAAAGTAAAGGGAAGTAAACAGACATTAGTTCAGCAGGAAAATAACACTCTGGCAAATATCAATTCACACTCTGGAATAACTGTGAATGTCTCCAGTGACACTTGACGTAACGCAAGAAGTTCCTCTTCCTGGGACAGGTGACAAGAATGGATCGTGAGCTGCTGCAACATCTACTGAGATCCTAATACAGGCTCAGCACTGTGCTGTTGCTAAGCGTACAAAGAAGATGGCCCATTTATTTTTTAAAATATAAGAAGAAAAATTTTGAAGTCCTGATAAGTTTCTTTTTCCTATTTTCTACTCCAATTTTTATATAAGGTATTATAAATAGTATAAAATAATAACATCACATCCAAAGCAAAAATGATTTTTAGCATAGAGTTGATTGTAGCAAAGAGTAGAGATGGAGAAACTTATCCAGCATGTAGCAATCCTTTGATCCTATGAACAAATATATATATATATATATATATATAAGTTAATAATACATTTATTCTTAATCACTTTCCAACATTTTCACTAGCTTTCTTCACATATTTAAAATATAATTCTTCACTCCAATATAAAATGAACTCAAATCTTTTATTTTTAAGTTGATTACCAAACCTAATACATACACAAATAATCACTGAATGTGATTGCAGAGACTGAAAAGTGGTTGGCTAGGGATAAGGGATGCTACATGGATGGCAGTATAGATCTGCTTCTTTAAGCTTCCTGGGGTAAGGATGGTCTGCTAACCTAGATGGAACTGAGCTTGCATATGGAGACTGAGTGATGCCATCTGTGAGGATTAGAGGCCTGTAGGGACAAGAACCACCCACTCCAGTGTTCTTGCCTGCAGAATCCCAGGGATGGGGGAGCCTGGTGGGCTGCCATTTATGGGGTTGCACAGAGTCAGACACGACTGAAGCGACTTAGCAGCAGCAGCAGCAGCAGCAGCAGCAGGGACACAAACCAGGGAATATGTTACAAATACTCTCAACAAGTTGTTGGCATAGCTTCCCGTAATCAGATTCCCCATAGAGCATGACTACCTTAAAAACTGTAAATGTTCCATCACAAAAGCCAACACTTTTTGTTGGTAAGATACAGGATAGTGCAGTGATTAGCAAGGCTTCCCCGGTAGCTCAGCTGGTAGAGAATCTGCCTGCAATGCCAGAAGACACCGGTTTGATTCCTGGGTCAGGAAGATGCTCTGGTGAAGGGATAAGCTACACACTCCAGTATTCTTGGGCTTCCCTGGTGGCTCAGACAGTAAAGAATCTGCCTGCAAGGGAGGAGACTTGGGTTTATTCTGTACATAAACACATCTGTAAGTAAATACAACCCCTTGGTGAAGGTGAGGTGAAGTCGCTCAGTCGTGTCCAACACTTTGCGACCCCATGGACTGTAAGCTACTAGGTTTCTCTGTCCGTGGGATTCTCCAGGCAAGAATACTGGAGTGGATTGCCATTTCCTTCTCCAGAGGATCTTCCCAACCCAGGGATCGAACCTGGGTCTCCTGCATTGGAGGCAGACACTTGAACCTCTGAGCCACCAGGGAAGCATACAACCCCTTAAGTTCTACTTTATCATAAGTATATTTACTACTTAATGCACAATGCATGATTCTCCTAAAGTTTTATGTATTTAAATTGTCAAAGAAAAAATATTTTTGTCTTCTCATTGGAAAAAGGAAATCAGCTTTTTTTCAGGTTCACATTGTTTGAGCTTATGGAACAAATCTATATTTATCATAAAGATCCCGTGTAGAGAACAATTCTGTGATTCTATAATTTTTGCATACATTTATAATGATGTTTTTGCCTTCCAGCATACATCATTGGGGCATTTAATCTATCTGTACATGATTAATTTGATAGCGGTAGAGGGATATAGAAGTAGGAGGAAGCGTATAATATGACTGACAAGACTTGTGCCCTTTTGATTGAAAAGGAAAAATGTACCTCTCTCTGAATGTTTTCTAAGTTAGAATATTAGTTGAGTATTGTCCAGGTTCATGGATAGACATCACTCTAAATGTAAAATCTTCCCTTTGTTGTTATGTTTGTGCATTTTCGTATATTGATGATTAACAACTGAGGTGGTATTTTTTGGCAACATTAACAAAGCAAATAAATAAGGTGAGATACCTCCTGTCATTACTATAGAAACAGATAAACACAAAAAATGTTAAATATTTTCCTTCACAAATTTACACATATGTATTAGCATTAATACATCCACTGTCTCAAATTCCCTTGATCTTAGGAACAAAAAGTGATTTTTTTCCCCTCTTTGTTTTAGTAACTTATTCAGTGCCAAATCTGGCAGTTCATCCAAACTGTAAAACCACACTTGAAGTCCAGAAATGTCATAAGCAATGGGATCAAATTAAGAACACAATGGGAAGCAATATCCTTAGATGAAATCAGAAAGGTTAAGAGTCCATTTCATTGTTTAAACTTGAAAATGTGTGCTATCTAATTGTCATTTGAGACTTCTTGAATTGTTGGTAGGGAGATTATTTTCATTATAACAGTGTTTTAAAGATAATTAATTTAATTATTTCCTTCAGTGAGTATTGAAACAGGGAGATTTCTGTATTAGAGTCTTTCAACAAACTTGCAAAACACAGAAGCATTGTCATTCCACTTGATTAATGATGAATCAGGTACAGAGAAAAGGATTGCTAAATAGTGGAACAGCAGTTTACTTAAAAAAAAACAACTATATAATTAACTCACAAATAAGGCAGCAGACTCTCTGGGGCACTTTCTCATCTTTCTTTTTCCTTGTCTGTCCAGAGAGCACTCTGTGAACTGAAGTCTCTAAAAAGAGGAAGACCTTTTCATCACAGATTTTAGAGGCAATATGGAAAGAATCAGAAAACAGGTCAGGGGGCAGCTTTCCGTGATGTCACTGAAACCACTTTACAGTCTTCATGATCCTTTCCAAAAATTAAGATGGAGCTATATAAATGCCCTAAGAACATATTAGTTACTCTTCTTTCTCTTCACCCCTTTAAAAAAACTGAGATTGCAAAGAAAATTTCATCATGTAACTGAGTCTTTATCATTTGTCCCGATCTCTGAGGCTCTTATTTTTAATGCTCATTAACTTTAAGTCAGTCTGTCTCTTTCACACACATATGCATGGGTACACACATACGCATGGGTACACACATACACATATAGCATATAATACTAAAGGAAGGGCAAATAGAGATTAAAAAATAGCAATTAAATGGTTAAACAAAAAGCTTTTCATCTCTGTGTTCCCTCCACTATATGTCCCTTTTCAATGGAAAATTATTTAGAAATTAAAAAGAAAAACCCCAAAACATCATTAGCTCTGGACTAAACAATTTCTATACATTTAATGAAAAGTACATGCAAACTGAGAATGTAGGTTTCATTAGGAAGAATAAGCAATTTGAGTTCAGAGCAGGAGTTAATGTGCAGCAAACAACCTGTGAGTCAGTGGTGTGAACATCAGTCATAATGTGATTTAGCATCCAGAAAGTGGATTGTATCAAAAGTTTAAAGAGAACTTTGGACTGATGATGGAATGCCATTAAAAGTACCTGTGTGAATTTTTTGCATTTCAAACCTATTCCAGATCCAAGGCATTGCACAGTATATGTCTATGTCAGCCTTTGCTTGTCCTTCCTCTGGGCTTCTCCTCTATATCTTTACTCACTTGCTCCCACCTCTGACATCTTTTCCACCCCTTGCCCCCATTAAAATCCCACAAGTCTTTCACAGAGGCTTTCTTGATTTTCCCTCTTTGTTTATGATCATGATCTCCGTTGAAATTTTATGGTACATTGCTCTTTGCCTACATCAGTCTATGCATGGTGTAGACCTAGGAGCCAGTGATACAGATCTAATGACAATCCAACCAGATGAGGTCCTCAGGGATAAGGTTGAATCATTGCCATAATTTTGCTGCTAGCATCTTGCTTATATGCTCAGCAACAGGGTATTTATGTGAATGAATTTCCCAAAGCTGTGATAATTCAGCTGTGCTCAGAAGTGTTCTGTCATTGTATCAGAGTACTTTTGTTAAAGTACTTTCTAGTGTTGGAATACTTATAATTCATAATTACTGTACTTTTTCTAGTTATCAAAGAACACAGCTGTACACAGAAGTAATTGGAATGGATAAACATGGGAATGGTGGGGACAAAGAAATCGATGAAAGGGAGAAAGGGATCAAACTGATGCATCCGTAGATGTCATGCTGAGAGAACAAGCTGTAAGAGAAAAGGCAGCCACTTCATTTCTTATATCTTTCCTTTTTATATTGACTAAACTTTCCCTGTGGTTCAGGAAAGTATTTCCTGAGTCTCAGAAATCATAATTTCTTTTTAGAGCTTCAGACGCTTGACTCTTAGCAGATCAGTAGTCTGGTGTCAGTAGGTTAATCGTTAATCAACTGTCATCAAGGGCTAGCAAATATGGCAGCTGACAGAGCTGAGATTTTTACTAATTCTAAACCTTTTTAAAAATGTTGCCTTTACTCTCCATGTAGAACTATGTTGCTAAGACAGAAGCATACCTATGATGTCTGCTTTTAATGAGCTTGCAGTTTGGGGATGTCAAATAGTTAAATAGCAACCAAGAATCAGCAAATTATATGCTAAAATATGTTATAAATTTGCCTAATCTTTGGTGATCAAAATATAAGAGATTATATCACCCAACTCTCTGTTTTTGCAGAGGCAAATGTAAGATATGCAGAAAAGTTAAGTCTTAGTCGCTGTTATTTCTGGACTCTTTGCAACCCCATGGACTATAACCCACCAGGCTCCTGTGTCCATGGGATTTTCCAGGAACAACATGTTGACAGCCACATAACTAATGACAGAGTCAGAACTAGACCCAGATACCCTGAGAGGGTAACATTACCGTGGGCTGGGTTCATCAAGGAAGATTTCTCAACAGAAATGGAATTCCACACAACCTAGGAGGTTAGCTAGAAATGAAGCAATACACAGTGGGGAGTAGGATATAATCAGGGAAGAGTATGGCTAATATAGATAACTTGTAGGTCAAAACAACAGTTTGTATTTAATAACAGAATGTGATAAATTTGGAAATTTAAAAATATTTTGCTATAGGGTTAGAATTTTTCCAAGAATATTTTTTTTGAAAATTTCTGACCAAAATAACACGATCAAAGTCATGTACTTTTTGAAAATATATCTATCTAAAATTTGAGGAAATAGTTAAGAAAGAGTAGAGAAGAGAAAAAAGGTAGATGGAATAATTAAAAATGATCATGACTACTCAGTGTGGAAGGTGAGAGTATGTACAAATGGAAATGAGGGAATTAATTAAAAAATAAATACTCAGGAAAAGTTAGGAGAAGATTTAGAATGCTTATAAAGAAGATTTCTAATGCTGAAATACATGAAAGGTAAATTAGGATGCTTTTTTTTTTTTTTTTCTTTAAGTAAATGGAGGAGGAGCAAATTAGTTGACTGGTAATAATAGATTCCGGTGAGTCTGCAGTGATCCGCTGACTCCCAAGTTGAAATGCCCTGTAGGCAATTAGAAATGTGATACTGGAGTTCATGGTAGCGGTCAAGATTAAACAAATAGACTGTGAATTCTACAAATAGAGGTGCTAATTGAAACCACGGGACATGATAAAGTTCATGTAAAAGAGAAGGAAGGGAAATACAGATCCTATCCTTATAGTCTCTTATTGAAAATTCAAGAATTAACTTTAGATACACTCAAACAGAGACAGAAAATGATTTTAAAAATCAATTTTGTATGTGTGTGTTAGTTGCTTAGTCATCTCTGACTCTATGTGACCCCATGGACTGTAGCTCGCCAGGCTCCTCTGTCCATAGAATTCTCCAGGCAAGAATATTGCTATCCCAGGGGATCTTTCCCACCCAGGGACTGAATTCAGGTCTCCTGCCTTGCAGGCAGATTCTTTACTATCTGAGCTACAAGGGAAGTCTGTGCATAATTTTTTTATTAAATTTTATCCAGTTTCATACATATGCTCATATAAATTCATAATGCATATACATATAATTTTGATCTGGTATTCTTCCAACAACTACTACTACTTTTGACATCACAACTTTGAGTACTATTTATTCTTAAATTAGTGCATATTGGGTGCCATACAGTATATACTATTTTCATCAGAAGGGCTAAAATTGTTGAAACCCATTAGAGATTATTAGATATTAGGACATTCCATGGTGGGGACAAATTTAATATAAAGTTAAATTCTCGTCATCACATAAAAGAAACACGAAGCAAAGACAAAATTGGCATATTTTTTAAATGGTCCAGAGTGGATATATTATGTATGTGTATGAGTATACCTATGTGTATATAGAACATGATCTGAGAATATGCAAATGTATGAAAAATAGCTTTTACACTAGCTTAATTAATTTACTGAATGATTATGAATGTACTAGTTAATTGAACAAATATTTATTTCTTAGTTACTTAAGTTGCATTCTAGTTCAGAGAGACAAATGATAAATCACATAATTAATATATGCATATAGCAAGCTAAATTGTGACAACAGTTAGGGAGAAATTACAGTAGGAAAGGAGACGATGGAGGACTGTATTTCAAAATAGGATGGTCAGGGTAGATTTACTGAGAAGGCAGCATAAGGAAAGATCTGAAAGAAATGACTGAGTGTTTGGAATTTCTAGGGGAAGAGCATTCTTTTAGGCCATTCCAAAAACCATGCGCTCCTCGGGAGTGAGGCTCTTGGCAGAGGAGTGACCGGCGACTCGCTTTCTCTCGGCTCCCTCTAGCAGCTGTGTTGACCGTTGGTAAATATGCCCCAGTGTGTTGCCACTGTACCAAACAGAGGTGCATGTGTTTCTTAAAAATTGTGAAAGAAGAAAAAGGAGGAAGGAGAAGAAGAGGGCAAAGAGAAAGAGGAGCTGGGAGAAGGAGGAGAGTAGGAGGTAGGGGCAGAAGAGTTGGAGGAGGACAGGAAGAACTTTTCCGTGACAAAATGCTGCCCAAGATATCTAAGGCTCCCTTCTCTTTAGACACAGAAGGTAGTTAGGAGTGCTCTCTATCCCTAGAAGTATGTGATGTGCAGAAATGCAAAAGGCTTTTTAGCATTGTAATGCCTAGAGATCTAGACCAAAGCTGTTTATTTCTCATTTAAATAACAGAAAAAGCTGTTATTTCTAAGAAGAGAAGCTTAGATTAACTTTTGATTATTACGTTCTAGATAATAAATATTCTTTAAGTTTTAGTAAGTCATAGATTTTTAAAAATGTAAACTCATACTCTAGTCTAGAGTTTGGATAATTTTCTCAAACATGGGAAGTAAATATTTAGAGGGAGTTTATTTTATCTGGTAAATAATTTACTGACCTAACTTGCTCACTTTCTGCCTCATCTTGGTATCCACAGAACCATAGAACTTGCCAGACTTACCTTTCTCATCTTTCTCTTTTTAAATTTAATACCCTTTAAAATTAAAAGATAGTTACTCGACAACATTGTGATGATTTTTGCCATACATCAGCATGAATCAACATTAGGTACAACATTAGGTCTCCTTCCTCTCGAACCTCCCTTCCACTTTCCTCCCCATCCCACACTTCTAGGTTGTCACAGAGTGCTGGCTTTGGGTTTTCTGTGTCATTCTCGTTCTTATTTTTCTAATTGCATGCTGCAGAGGATTGATAGGTGAATTTTCTGCAAATTTCATTCTCTCGTGTTATTGTCAGGTTCAAAATTCTCCAGTATTTACTTACTACTGACAAACTAAACACCTCTCAAATCTGGGTCCAACAGAACTTAAAACCTTACTCCACTCTCTCCACAAACCTATTTACTGCTCCAACCAAGCGGATTCTCCAACTGTTCTCTAACTATGGAACATTCATTCTTGATTCTGTCTCTACTCAGGGTGAAATCAGGGATATACTGTGCTTATTTGTGGTCATGCATGGGGTAAGGAAGTGGTTAAATGACCAATATTTACTTTTAATTTGTTGCTATGGAAATGAGAGGTGTTGTTCCCTTGATATTTATTTATGTTCTAAGTCAGTGAGGCATGAAAATAATGATTCAATTAATAACAACAAAGTTTTATGAACAGGAACAAAGTCATAGCAATGAAGAAAATAGGCTCCACATTTAAAATAGATATTTATCTTTGGGACTTTAGTTACCATCTGGTGACTCAGATGGTAACTTTAACATTGACAGTCTCTGGACACAAGATCATGGACTATAAACAAAGGAAAGCTTGATTTATCCCTGTTAGTTGCGAAGACCAAGGTTATGATTCAGACATAGCACAGAGTTTCTCTCTCTACTATGTGAAACTCAACTTTTCTCCTTACTGAAAATTCTCACCCCAGGCTTTTCTGGCCACTTAGAACCTATCTTTTCCACTCCCTGGCCATTTGCCACTGCAATCTCTGCCTTACTCTGAATTCTGAGAGTACCTTGTTCCTACACAAGTCCATCAGGGTGTCTATCTTAGCCAACCTTCTCCTCTAGTGTGAACTGCCCTTCCACCAGCTCTCTGCTCTGAGAATCAGTGGGTTGTGCTGTGAATCCATTTACATATGTAGTATTAAAGTGACAATAATCCTGTTTTGACTGGGATAAACCTAGTTTATGCATTTCATCACAGTGTTCTGTCAGTAAGATCTTAAAAAATTTTAACCAACTATTATTGTTATAATTGCCTTAAAATAGGCCAGGATGGGTTTGATGGACTTCCACTTGACCTACACAGCTTCTGCAAGGACTTGTTTAGCAAACACAGTTAAATCTTTAATATACTTTTGGAAGTTGATCATAAATATACCTTGCATTTTCCAATCTTTATCAAATGCAGCATCAGTTAATTAACACCTATTAACACCTATATCTTAAGAAGAGCATGTAAGGCACTCGTTGATAAATTGAAGCATGCTCAGATTCAAACTAATTCCTGGGAGAAGCATTTAGTGGTATACCACCTAACTGTGTCGTTTGAGAGAAGAAAAATGCCAGCTGTTAGTCCATAAGATGAGAAACGTGGAAAAGAAAAGAGTTTGTGAACTAAGTGAGGGGGTGGAGGCTGGTTGAACCTCCTGATAGCAGTAGAGAGTTCTCTCACTGCATGTAGGTATATAACTTATTTCTGATATAATCTATAAGTGCTTAGCTATTCAATTATTTGCTAATTTTTTTGTTCATGAAATGTTTCAGAAATAGTGATCTAAAAAAGGGAACATGTTTAATCAAAAACTGAGTACTGATTTTTTTTTCACAAAGCTTAATTATGAACACATAACTCATTAATGTAATTTACCGACACTTCACATCTTTCAGAGACTATCCTAACCTTACTGGCCATAGGAAAACCAGAAGATATAAATTTGAAAAGTATCAGTAAATGCTTCAAAATTTAGCAGTTACTAATGTTTCTAAAACATCATACCCAAAGAGACTTATTCAACATGGTCAGACAAAGAAGGTGGGCTTATGTATCATTGGGTGGAGCATTTTAATTTTTTTTCCATATAAAGCCCTTCTATGTAAATTTCACTATCTTTTTATTTCCAAGTTTTTTGTGCATGTATGAAATGAGAATAATTAATATGTTGTCTAGTAATAGAAGAATTTTCTGACATAAATTATATCAGAAGAGAACATTGATTAAATCCAATAATGGCTTAATTATTTTTAATCCAATTCCTGGAATCAAAGTAAAATTTTGGAAGATTATTCTTTAGTTAAGCAATCTGACGTAATTGTAAATTCAACTAATATACTCAATTTTGAAGAAATAAATTGTGCTTTGCTTGAGAATACAGATTCATATTTGGATGGAGTATTAATACATTGTCATACTAAAAACAATGTTCTGGTACATTAAGAAACAAGTGGACATGAATATGCTTGGGATTCGTTACGATACACATATAATTCAAAGTTGCGTTCACTACAGCTAAGATATTCTATCAATAAAAATGGAAGCTAAAGTATGGAATCACAAAAGAACTCAAATAGCCAAAATGATCCTGAGAAAGAAGGGCAAAGCTGGAGTCATCACATTATCTGAATACAAACTATGTACTCCACTGCTATAGTATGGTACTGGCATAAAAATAGAAACATTAGGGCAATGGAAGAATCGAGAACCTAGAAGAAAACCCATTTATATGGTCAACTAATATTTTACAAGAGATTCAAGAACAGTCAATGGGGAAAGGATATTTTCTTTAATAAATGGTATTGGGAAAACTGGATAATCACGTGCAGAAAAATGTAATTTACATCTTAAATGCCTTAAAAATATTAACATGAAGGGGATTAAAGATGTAAACACAAGATCTGAAACTGCAAAACTACCAGAAGACAACATAAGTGAAAGGTCCTTGACATTGGTTTTGAAAATGATTTTTTAATATGAAGTCAAAAGCACAAACAACAAGAGCAAAATTTAGTAGGTAGAACTACATCAAACTAAAAATACATAATCAACAAAATGAAAAAACAACCTACAAAATGGGAAAAAATATTTGCAAACTATATCTGAGTAGAAAGAACTCATATATCTCTAACAAAAATAAACATCCAATTTTAAAACGGGCAGAGGAACTTAGTTTCATTTTTCCATAGAAACAAAGTTGCATTTTTCCAAAGAAACTATCCACATGGACAATAGGTATATAAGAAGATACTCAGCATTAGTAATTATCGGGAAATGCAAATCGACCTCACACTTACAGGGTGGCTGTCACCACAAAGGGCTCCCGGGTGGCTCAGTGGTAGAAAATCTGCCTGCCGGTGCAGGAGATGTGGGTTTGATCCCTGGCTCAAGAAGATCTCCTGGAGAAGGAAATGGTAACACACTCCAGTGTTCTTGCCTGGAAAACTGCATAGAAAAAGGAGCCTGGCAGGCTATAGTCCATGGGGTCACAGTCACATACAACTGAGTGATTGAACATACCCACACCATCAAAAAGAGGAGAGATGACAAATGTTGGCAAGAATGTGGAAGGAAGAGGAACCTTTATGCACTGTTGAAGGAAATGTATATTGGCATAGCAACTATGAAAAACAGTATGGGGTTTCCTCAAAAAACAAAAAAATAGAACTACCACCTAACCCAGATATCCCTCTTCTGCATGTATATATATGAAGAAAATGAATCATTATTTTGTGGAGCTATCTGCATTTCTGTGTTCATTGAAGCATTACTCATGAGAGTCAAAATATAAAAACAATCTAAGTGACCACGAATAAAGAGGATATGGTATATATATATAATATTATTTAGTCATGAGAAAGAAGGAAATCTTGTCATGGATAGCTGAACTCCTGGAAACAGAGAGAAGAAGGTCAGTTACTAGGGCCTGGGAGGTGGGGGAATTGGAGAGATACCGGGGAAAGGGCACAAACTTCCAGTTAGAAGGCCTTGGGATCTGATACAACAGTGTAAATATAGTTAACAATCCTGTAGTGTGCACTTCAGATTGATGAGACTACATTTGAAATGTTCTCACTATAAGAAAGAAATGATAATTATGTGACACGATGGAAATGCTAGGTAACATCCTGGTGGTAATAATATATAATACAATATATATATGAAAGCAACACTGTTACACTTTAAACTTATATAATGTTACATATCAGTAAATAATACATTATTATTACACAGTTATAACATATTGCACAATTATATCTTGATAGAGTTGGGAAACAGCAGTGACAGACTTTACTTTCTTGGGCTCCAAAATCACTGCAGATGGAGACTGCAGCCTTGAAATTAAAAGATGCTTACTCCTTGGAAGGAAAGTTATGACCAACCTGCTGCTGCTGCTAAGTCGCTTCAGTCGTGTCCGACTCTGTGAGACCCCATAGATGGCAGCCCACCAGGCTCCCCGTCCCTGGGATTCTCCAGGCAAGAACACTGGAGTGGGTTGCCATTCCCTTCTCCAGTGCATGAAAGTGAAAAGTGAAAGTGAAGGCGCTCAATCGTGTCTGACTCTTAGCGACCCCATGAACTGCAGCCCACCAGGCTCCTCTGTCCCTGGGTTCTCCAGGCAAGAGTACTGGAGTGGGGGTGCCATTGCTTTCTCTGATGACCAACCTAGACAGCATATTAAAAAATGGAGACATTATTTTGCCAACAAAGTCCATCTAGTCAAGGCTATGGCTTTTCCAGTAGTCCTGTATGGATGTGAGAGTTGGACTAGGAAGAAAGCTGAGCGCTGAAGCATTGATGCTTTTGAACTGTGGTATTGGAGAAGACTCTTGAGTCTTCCTGAGTCCCTTGGACTGCCAGGAGATCCAACCAGTCCATCCTAAAGGAGATCAGTCCTGAATATTCATTAGAATGCCTGATGCTGAAGCTGAAACTCCAATACTTTGGCCACCTGATATGAAGAACGGACTCATTTGAACAGACCCTGATGCTGGGAAAGATCGAAGGTGGGAGGAGACGGGGACGACAGAGGATGAGATGGTTGGATGACATCACCAACTCAATGGACATGATGAGTAAGCTCTGGGAGTTGGTGATGGACAGTGAAGCCTGGAGTGCTGCAGTCCATGGGGTCACAAAGAGTCAGAGCAACTGAGCTGAACTGAACGGAAAGCTGGAAAAAATATAAATTGTAGTTTGAGAAAATTTGCAAAGTGTTGGTTATAAACAGAGTTAAAATAACTGAATAGCAATTTTTAAGACAAGCTCAGGCTGACTTAATTATCATACACCAGTATGACAGCATGTACTTTCTTTGCTGCCCATTATCACTTGAACTTTTAAAATGTGGGTGCTTCAGGAGAATTATTTTACAAAACAACATGTATACATTGGTATTCATCTTTTTTTGGTAAGTCGAATCTAAAGTTTGTTTCTGTTTTTTCAAATCAGAAAATTTTAACAAAAACCTTCAGCAAATGGAGAGCTAAGAGTTCATCTTTTGAAGCTTTTGTTAAATTGCAATTACTAAAAAACACACTTGAAAAAGAATCATTTAAAAAATTTTATTGCAAAAGAAAGAGATCAACTGAGCAAATTATGAGCTTACATAACATATTAGATTTAATTTTGAAATTGTATAACCCTGCTTTTGAATATTTCAACTTAGGAAATGAATATTTTGATGGAGCTTTACCTTGATAGATTTCTATCCTATACATACTGCTACTGCTAAGTCACTTCAGTCGTGTCTGACTCTGTGCGACCCCATAGATGGCAGCCCACCAGGCTCCGCTGTCCCTGGGATTCTCCAGGCAAGAACACTGGTTGCCATTTCCTTCTCCAATGCATGAAAGTGAAAAGTGGAAGTGAAGTCGCTCAGTCGTGTCTGACTCTTAGTGACCCCATGGACTGCAGCCTACCAGGCTCCTCCATCCATGGGATTTTCCAGGCAAGAGTACTGGAGTGGGGTGCCATTGCCTTCTCCAAATAAGATTTGTTAAGTAACGTTAAATATAAGAAAATGTACCCATATAAATGTTTTGTAGCATGCCATATACATGGATATATACATGTTTTTCCCCCATCTCCTTGCCCCGTCCAACCTATACCCAAAGTGATAGAAGGAGATTAGAGGGTAGGAGTAGAGAGGCTGAGGAATTTCTGTTCTCTTGTGGCTATTTTTAATATATAGATATATTTTGATTTTTGAAATTATTCCTAAATAGAGCCATTTTATAAGTTTATCAACACAGTAAATTTTGGTAAGAAAAAGTGATTTGAGACATTAATTTAGCACCTCCTTTAACTCATGTATCTTAATGTGGAAGATAAATTGTATAGTTACTCTAATTATGTGTCTCAAGGAGTTTCATCCCAGAGAGGTCATGGTAAATTTTAGTTCAACCAGGTAAACCCGCGCTACAATCAATCTGGAGCGAGGCAGACTGGAGTAAGACCTCATGAGTTCCATCCTGTCTGTACTGTATGTGGTGTCTTGTGACTTATTTAAATTCTGTGCCTCAGTTTACACCTGTATATAATAGGCTAATAATAGTGTCTGCCTTGTGTTGCAAAGATTGTATTAATTAAAATATGTAAAGACTTAATGCCTGGTTCATAGTAAGCACTCAGTACAATAATCAATGGTGTTTAACTTAATTGCATGGACACATGCAAATAAAACCATAAATAGTTAAAGGCATCAAGCAGCTGTATTGTATTTCAACACCCGATTATTTCTGATGTTTTAATTGTCATTTAAAACCCCTCAGATAGCTATGAATCCTTGCCAATGAGGATAAGAGAATAAAAGAATACATATTTGTTTTTATAGCCAAAGTTATATAAATAACAGAAAAGGCTTTTTCAAATATACTAATAGTGACCCTGTGCCCAAAGCCCAAACTAAACACACAATCCCCTTCCACCCATTCTTCACCCCTGAAATCCTACCCATGACTGTAATTTGAGAGTCTTCCAACATGTCACCCACAAAATTAAACTAATAGAAAACATGAGGAAACTTTATTTGAGGTCTGAATATACAAACTTCAGAGCATCATGATATCCAGAAGAGATTCTTAGTAAGGAAACATTCATTAATCTTGGCTGCCAGATAAACAAATGAAACATTGTTATTTTGGCATGCTTTTATTCAAGCATGTTTTTTTGAATAGTGTGAAGGCTAAATATATTTTTAAAGCACTTTATTTAATGAGTACATTGGCAATTCTCAGTGTTCAAATGTTGCCAATCAAGTATAAAGTAGTATTTGCTACATCAAAGAACTGACATTAGACTATTGAGCTTAAGAAGTAGGATAATTTTAAATGACATTTTCAATAGACAGCATTAAGAGCAATGGAATAATACAAGGAGTTGGTGCCTATGTACCTGAAATACAAAATGTTGTTATTTTATCTATAATATCATTTTCAGGTGGTTCAGTTATATCAAATGCACAATCATTTTTTATGTGTTTATTTGTCTAAAAATATGAAATACATAAATGTACTCAGTGAAGAAAGGCAAACATAGGTTTCTACATAAAACTCTTATGAGTTCATTACTGTGTAATGAAATTGTGAGAAATCACTGCTAATTTCTCAAATTTTTGGATTTAGCAATTTTGCTTTATTTAGGAAGAAAAGTAGCTGCTTTCTCCTGAGAAGTAAACAGCTGGAGAACAGGATAACTTCAAAGTTTGGAAGAGCCCCGAGGCAACGGAGAAGAAACCAGAAGCTGGCCCATGGTGGGGACTGCCAAGTTCCAGATTTAGAAACTTTACCCCCATTATTGATGTTGGTCCTTGGGTGGTTTTTTTTTTTTTTCCTCTCTTCACGCGATTTTGCTCATGTTTTTCATTTATGAATACAAAACAAAACGTGACTACACGGTAAAGCATCAGACAAGGGCAATTTTAATAATTTTTAGAAGGGTACAATTAAATTTGGGTACCAGACGAGGTATGTATAATAAAGGACAGCACACAAAAACTTTTTAGAACTTTAACACAATGTCAAATGCAGATGGTTATTTAAATATATTGCTTGAACCAATTTATGCTCAAAAATTATGTTGTTCAAGAAAATGAGGAAAAGTTGTTACATTTCTCTGGGATACTAGAAGTCACATAAATTTAAATATTTCCATGTGTCCTCCAGAAACTACAGAAACCTCTAAGTAGAGCATGCAAATCCCTTTAATGGCTTATGATCCATGCATATAAAAACCAAGAGGTAGACCCTATTTAAAAACTTCATGTTACATCTAATAGGCAAATAAACACCTAAATTCAGGAAACCATCTTGGAACCCAACCACCCCAGATCAAAAAAATCAGTAAAGATTGTGTGGAAAAGAGGAGAGAAATGTGAAGGATCTACCCAACATGGATAAGATCACACCCAGAATGAAAAAGTCCCATCCTGAGTGGGTTACTAAGAAAAAGACTGAGACAAATCAGCAAATAAGCACTTGGTATTATTGTTCAAAAGAAAGGAAATGAAAAAGGGTTACATAAGAGGCACTAGTTTGGAGAAGAATGGAGTGCTTGGGAGGGTGTGCCAACCTTCAAGAGATTTTGTGATAAAGGGGAAGTAAAAGCAAAATCTGGAAACTACATATCCTGAAGAAACAAAAGAAAGTCACAAAACAGGCACACAATCTCTCTTTTTCCTACCCTATCAGTTCAGTTCTGTCGCTCAGTAGTGTCCGACTCTTTGCAACCCCATGAATCGCAGCACGCCAGGCCTCCCTATCCATCACCAACTCCCAGAGTTCACTCAGACTTACGTCCATCAAGTCGGTGATGCCATCCAGCCATCTCATCCTCTGTCGTCCCCTTCTCCTCCTGCCCCCAATCCCTCCCAGCATCAGAGTCTTTTCCAATGAGTCAACTCTTCTCATGAGGTGGCCAAAGTACTGGAGTTTCAGCTTTAGCATCATTTCTTCCAAAGAACAACCAGGGCTGATCTCCTTCAGAACGGACTGGTTGGATCTCCTTGCAGTCCAAGGGACTCTCAAGAGTCTTCTCCAACACCACAGTTCAAAAGCATCAATTCTTCAGCACTCAGGTTTCTTCACAGTCCAACTCTCACATCCATACATGACTACTGGAAAAACCATAGCCTTGACTAGATGGACCTTAGTCGGCAAAGTAATGTCTCTGCTATCTAGGTTGGTCATAACTTTCCTTCTAAGCAGTAAGCATCTTTTAATTTCATGGCTGCAGTCACCATCTGCAGTGATTTTGAAGCCCCCAGAATAAAGTCTAAGACTGTTTCCACTGTTTCCCCATCTATTTCCCATGAAGTGATGGGACCAGTTGCCATGATCTTTGTTTTCTGAATGTTGAGCTTTAAGCCAGCTTTTTCACTCTCCTCTTTCACTTTCATCAAGAGGCTTTTGAGTTCCACTTCACTTTCTGTCATAAGGTTGTTGTCATCTGCATGTCTGAGGTTATTGATATTTCTCCTGGCAATCTTGATTCCAGCTTGTGCTTCTTCCAGCCCAGCATTTCTTATGATGTACTCTGTGTATAAGTTAAATAAGCAGGGTGACAATATACAGCCTTGATGTACTGCTTTTCCTATTTGGAACCAGTCTGTTGTTCCATGTCCAGTTCTAGCTGTTGCTTCCTGACCTGCATATAGGTTTATCAAGAGGCCGGTCAGGTGGTCTGGTATTCCCATCTCTTGAAGAATTTTCCAGTTTATTGTGATCCACACAGTCAAAAGCTTTGGCATAGTCAATAAAGCAGAAATAGATGTTTTTCTGGAACTCTCTTGCTTTTTTGATGATCCAGCAGATGTTGGCAATTTGGTCTCTGGTTCCTCTGCCTTTTCTAAAACCAGCTTGAACATCTGGAAGTTCATGGTTCACGTATTGCTGAAGCCTGGCTTGGAGAATTTTGAGCATTACTTTACTAGCATGTGAGATGATCTACCCTATAAACAGTGCCATATAATAATGAATATATTCCCTGGTGGCTTCTGGTGAAGAATCTGCCTGCAATGCTGGTGACCTGGTTTCTATCCTTGGGTTGGGAAAATCCCCTGGAGAGAGGGCATGGCAAAACACACCAGTATTCTTGCCTAGAAGATCCCCATGGAAGAGGAGTCTGGTGGGCTACAGTCCATTGGGGTCTCAGTCTGGTGGGCTACAGTCCATTGGGGTCTCAAAGAGTTGGACACAACTGAGCAACTAAGCACATTAATGAATATATAGTTCACTGTACTAATAGAAGAGACTATTTCTGATGTAAGAATCATAGTATATGAAACAAAACCTTGCTCTCTAGTTTGCTCATAATCTTGTTGCTCATATAGGAAAATGAAACATTATGAAATAAATAATAGCAGATTATATTCATACAAAATTATTATTGAAAGATGCAGCAAATAAGAAACAGAACATTTTAGTTGATAAGAATTATACTTCCAATACCAACCTAGAGACCAAAGAAAGTTAAGATATCGCATAAAAGCTGAATCAAGGTACTAAAATAAGAATTATCAAACATGAAAAAGGGCTCTAGCCATATGTTGAAAAGTTAAGAAAAGACTTGGACCTTAAAAACACATTTATTATTGTTGTTCAATTGCTCAGTCCTGCCTGACTCTTTGGAACCCCATGGACTGCAGCAACCAGGTTTCCCTGTCCTTCCCCATCTCCCATAGCTTGCTCAAACTCATGTCCATTGAGTCAGTGATGCTATCCAGACATCTCATCCTCTGTCTTCCCCTTCTCCTCCTGCCCTCAATCTTTCTGAGCATCAGGGTCTTTTCCAATGAGTCAGCTCTTCGTATCAGGTGACCAAAGTATTGGAGCTTCAGCTTCAGCACCAGTCCTTCCAGTGAATATTCAGGACTGATCTCCTTTAGGATTGACTGGTTTGATCTCCTTGCGGTCCAAGGGACATTCAGGAGTCTTCTCCAACACCACAGTTCAAAAGCATCAGTTCTTCGGCGCCCAGGCTTCTGAGGTCCCTGAGCCTTCTGTGAGGTCCAGCTCTCACATCCATACATGACCACTGGAAAACCAAAGCTTTAGACAGACCTTTGTTGACAAAGGAATGTCTCTGCTTTTTTATATGCTATCTAGGTTGGTCATAGCTTTTCTTCCAAGGATCAAGCATCTTTTAATTTCATAGCTGCAGTCACCCTCCACAATGATTTTGGAGCCCAAAAAAGTAGTCTCTCACTGCTTCCATTGTTTCCCCATCTATGTCCCATGTAGTGATGGGACCAGATGCCATGATCTTAGTTTCTTGAATTTTGAGTTTTAAGCCAACTTTTTACTTTCCTCTTTCACCTTCATCTAGAGGCTCTTTAGTTCCTCCTTGCTTTCTTCCATAAGGGCGGTGTCATCTGCATATCTGTTGATTGAAGTAAGGAGAAAAAGAGCAATAGAAAAAGAAAAATATATATAAACAATTTACACTGAATTATAGGATGCTCATGGAAGAATTAATTTGCCTGAAGAATACAGGCAGAGTTTTTAAGGAAAGGCATGAAAACAGACAAGATAGTGACTATAAAAATGAAGACCCCTGGAGGAGGGCATTGAAACCCAGTCCGGTTTCAGAATCCCATGAACAGAGGAGTGTGGTGTGCTACAGCCCACAGGATTACAAAGAGCCAGACACAGGCATAAACAAGAAGAGGCAAATATAATCAGAAGTAATGTGATCGGGGAAAGAATATGATTGGTATAGAAAATACACAAAGAAGATCCAGCTATCAAATAATTAAAATATCTGCAGAAGAAAAGCATAAAGATGGAAACTACAAGAAAATGTTCAGAAATGAGTGAAAGAATGAATCTTGACGTTAAAGATTAAATTGTGTAATCAGGAAAAATTGACTGAAAGACTTTAAAGATAGAGAAAATAATTAAGAACTTCAGGCCAAGTCAGTGACAAATAAAAAGAAAATCATATTGACATACAGTTTATCAACAGCAACATAAAAATCAAAATAATGCAGCAGTATATTTTTAATAATTAGAAATAATTTTTTCTAGTTATTTAGAAAATAACTAACTTAGGATTTTATATCCAACCTGTCCTTCCAATGTCAAAAGTATAGAAAATGAGTTTTAAACTTGTTAAGAACTCAAAGAAAATTGTAATCATGTGGTCATTCTTATATATTTACTTAGGAGACAAGTCCCATTCAACCAGAAGATAACTAGAGAAACTTTGGCAAAAAATTATTAGTAATTATTCGATGTGATTAATTGTAAATAGAAAAGTCAAAGAAAGGTGAGAGAAATGTTACATGCTCTCACAAAGTAAAAACATTGCAACTAAAAATATGGAAAGAGAATAGAGGAAGTGAAATGATTTACTGTTACATAAATATAGGTGGGAGTCAAATGTATAAAGTTGATATTCCAAATAGTAGATGGTGAAATAAGAAAATGAAGATAAATATATGTGTGTGTATACCCATGAAAGTGGAAGTGAAGTCGTTCAGTCGTGTCCGACTCTTTGCGACCCTGTGGACTATAGGCCACCAGACCAGGCTCCTGCATCCATGGGATTTCCCAGGCAAGAATACTGGAGTGGGTTGCCATTTCCTTCTCCACCAACCCAGGGATCAAACCCAGGTCTCCCGCATTGCAGGCAGACGCTTTAACCTCTGAGCCACCAGGGAAGTTAAATGCATATTCATTAATGAAAACACTTATACCTAGGTTTTAATGAAAACAATACAAAGAGACAGAGTCAGGATACAAAGCACGAAAAATAGGTCACATAGAGAATCACAGTAAATATATATAACAAAAACCCAATATGAAATAGTTGAGACCAAATTGATCATACTAATAAATGTAAATGTCTTTAACTCATTTATAAAAATAGAGAGGTGGGAGAGGGGTTCAGGATTGGGAACACATGTATACCCGTGGCGGATTCATGTTGATTTATGGCAAAACCAATACAGTATTGTAAAGTAAAATAAAATAAAATAAAATCTTCAAATGTCTCACAAGGCAAGTCTCAAGTCCGCAATGTATATAAGATTTATAGCTGAAACAAAGTAATTCAGAAAGGCTGCAAACTACAGGGCAGGCAAGGGTAAACCAAGCAAGTGGAAACAGGGTCTGTGATTCAGATATCAAATAATCTAAATCATTAGTATTCAGGTTTGAAGATTAAATATAAAAAGAGAAAATTTTAATGATGAAATCCACAGTCCACAATGAAAGTATGACACTTGTGTGTATCTATAAATAATGTTATATAGGAAATATGTTCAAAAAGGAAGAGGAGGTAGCCTAGCAAAACACTGCGTCACTGTCAGCAAGAGAATGAGAAGACAAGCCAGAGGCTGGGAATAAAAAGTGTTTTCAAAAGACATATCTGATAAGAGACTACATACAAAATATACACTGAACTCTTAAAACTCAACAGTGAGAAATCAAACAGCTAGATTTAAAAATTGACCAAAGACATAAGTGATATCTCTCCAAAGAAGATATACATCTGGCAAATAAGCATATGAAAAAATGCTCCTCATCATATGTCATCTGAGAAATGCAAACTTAAAAAACAAGATACCTCTGCACACGAATTATAATGGCCAACATCCAGAACATTGACAGCAGCAAATGAGGTGAGAATGTGGAGCAATAGAGACTCATTCATTGCTGGTGGTTGGTGATGCAAAATGGTGCAGTCATGTTTGAAGAGTTTGTCAGTTTCTTACAAAACTGAAAATACAGTTACCAAATGACCCAACAATTGCGCTCTTGATATTTACCAAAAGTAGTTGTTACACTCATGTCTGTACCAAAATCTGTAGCCTGCCAGGCTCTTCTGTCCTTGGAATTCTCCACGCAAGAATACTGGAGTGGATAGCCATTCCCTTCTCCAAGGGATCTTCCCAGCCCAGGGATTAAACCCAGGTCTCTCTCCCACATTGCAGGCAGGTTTTCTACTGTTTGAGTCACCAGGGGAAGCCCCCCAAATCTGTACACCAATGTTCATAATGACTTCATAATTGCCAAAACTTGGAAGCAATCAATATGTCTTTCAATAGATAAATTGATAAATTAACTTTGGTTAATTTATTAAATATTAAACAATGGAATATTATTCAACATTAAAAAGAAAGGTCCTTCAAGCCATTAAAAAGACTTGGAGGAAACGTAAATGCATATGACCAAGTGAAAAAGCCAATCTGAAAAGGCTAAATACTACATGATTCCAACTGTATGACATACTAAAAAGACAAAACTATGGACACAGTGAATAAACATCATGATTTCAAGGGGTTGGTTGAGGGAAGGGAAGGAATGAATAGGCAGGGCACAGAGAAATTTCTTTAGGGCAGTTAAAATGCTCTCTGTGATATCATGATGATAGTTAACATGTCATTACACATGTGTTCAAACCAACAGAACATCCAGCACTAGCAGTAAACCATGATACAAACTAGGAGCTTTGCATGGTTGTGAAGTGTCCGTGTAGGTTTATAATTTAGTTGTAACATTTGTACCACTCTGGTGGGCGGTGTTGATAATGATGAAGACAGTTCATGTTGGGGAGAAATGTCTGTACCTTCTCCTTCAATTTTGCTGTGAACATAAGCTGCTTTACAATCATAACATCTCCCTTGCCCTCAACTGATGATGTCATTTAAACATTTTTTCTCTTTTCTCCCTTCTTTTTCAAATTATTTTTCCCTTTAGGTTATTACATAATATGAGCAGAGTTCCCTGTGCTATAATAGAACTTTATTGGTTATCTATTTTAAATATACTAGTATATACATGTGAATCCCAAACTCTCAGTCCATCCTTCTCCCCCATCCCCTTCCCTCTGGTATCCAAAAATTCATTCTCTAAGTCTGTGAGTCTGTTTCTCTTTTGTAGATAAGTTCATTTGTATCATTTCTTTAGATTCTGCATATAAGTGCTATCATCTAATATTGTCTCTTGTCTGAATTACTTCATTTAATATGATAATCTCCAGGTCCATCCCTGCTGCTGCAAATGGCATGATTTTACTCTTTTTTTTTATGACCGAGTAATATTTCAATGTATAATATCCCATTGTATATATACACCACATCTTCTTTATCTGTTCATCTGTTGATGGACATTTAGGTTGCTTCCAAGTCTTGGCTATTGTCAATAGTCAGTAAACATTGGGGTGCATGTATACTTTCAAACCAAAATTTTCTCCAGGATATATGCCTAAGCGTTGGATTGCTAGATCATATGACAGCTCTGTTTTCAGTTTTATTAAGGAACATCCCTACTGTTCTCCACAGTAACTGTACCAATTTATATCCTCACCAACAGTGTAGAAGAGTTCCCTTTTCTCCACAACCTCTGCAGCATTTACTGTTTGTATATTTTTTGTTAATGGTTATTCTGACTGGTGTGAAATGATACCTTGTTGTACTTTTGATTAACAATTAGTCTTCAAAATTACAAACAAGCGTATGCAGCTCAAATACCAGAGAAACATACAATGCCATAAAAAAAAATAGGCAGAAAATTAAATGGACATTTCTCAAAAGAAGACATACAGATGTCCCAGAAGCACATGAAAAGATGTTCAGCACAGCCAATTATTAGAGAAAAACATAAAGTCTTAATTTAAAAATTTGTATCAGTTCAACCTAAGTAAAATGGAAGAAAATATGAATATAGAATAACTAAAGGCTGTACTACTGAAGGAGCTTCCCCGGTGGCTCGGTGGTAAAGAATCTGCTTGCAATTCAGGAGCTGCAGGGGGAGCAGGTTTGATCCCTGGGTCAGGAAGATCCCCTAGAGGAGGGCATGGCAACCCATGGACAGAGGAACTTGGTGGGATACAGTCTATAGTTTTCTGATACTCTGTTTTCCTATCAAGTACCCATATACTATTAAAAACAAACAAGCAAAAATAACAAAAAGCAATAAAGTGATAGTGAAAGTATCAGTAAGCATAGACTAGAAATGATTAAAAAAATCTTTTCTATTCACAATGCAATAAGACTACTGGAAGAAATTAATAACAAAAGCTTTGTAAACAACTATGTAAATAGAAATATAAATGATCACTTTGATTAGAAATAAAATTTGTAAAAATTCTATTTTTTTAAAAGTTAATATTAATGAAAACAACATGTATGGAGGACAAACCATAGAGTGATCCCCATCTTTATTCTTTGTAAACTATTTACCTCCTTGTGAATGGGCAGGAGCTATGACTTCCTTTTATCCAATAGAATATGGCAATATTGATGAAATGCCATTCTCTTAGTAAGGCAAGTTTCTGTAACATAGTTGATGGGGTACTAATGTAATTAGGTTTTATGTTATACTATTATATAACACTATCTTAGCCTACTGGAAAGATAATTCCTTCCTTGCTGGCTTGCAAAAGGAAATTGTCATGCTGTTGGAGATAGCCACATGGCAAAAACAAACAAACAAACAAACCCACAAAACACACAAACAGCAAACAATTACAGGCAGGCTCTGAGAGCAGAGCGTAGCCACTCAGAGAACAGGACCTCAGTCCTGAAATGCCAAGGCAGTTAATTCTGCCAACCACCCAAAGGAAGGAAGAAAGGATGAAACTGAAAGAGGAAGGAGGAAGGAGGAAGATAAAGAAGAAAGAGAAACTCGAGGAGGTGCAGGTGATCTTAGAAGTTAACATAAATACTGAAAAAATAATTAGAAAAGTGCAATTTGGAAACAAACTGAGGAGATTCAATATCACAGTTCAGTTCAGTTCAGTCGCTCAGTCGTGTCCCACTCTGCGACTCCATGAATCGCAGCACGCCAGGCCTCCCTGTCCATCACCATCTCTCAGAGTTCACTCAGACTCACGTCCATCGAGTCCGTGATGCCATCCAGCCATCTCATCCTCGGTCGTCCCCTTCTCCTCCTGCCCCCAATCCCTCCCAGCATCACAGTCTTTTCCAATGAGTCAGCTCTTCTCATAAGGTAGCCAAAGTACTGGAGTCTCAGCTTCAGCATCATTCCTTCCAAAGAAATCCCAGGGTTGATCTTCAGAATGGACTAGTTGGATCTCCTTGCAGTCCAAGGGACTCTCAAGAGTCTTCTCCAACACCACAGTTCTAAAGCATCAATTCTTCAGCACTCAGCCATCTTCACAGTCCAACTCTCACATCCATACATGACCACAGGAAAACCATAGCCTTGACTAGATGAACCTTAGTCAGCAATGTAATGTCTCTGCTTTTGAATATGCTATCTAGGTTGGTCATAACTTTTCTTCCAAGGAGTAAGCGTCTTCTAATTTCATGGCTGCAATCACCATCTGCAGTGATTTTGGAGCCCCCCAAATAAAGTCTGATACTGTTTCCCCATCTATTTCCCATGGAGTGATGGGACGGACCAGTTGCCACGATCTTTGTTTTCTGAATGTTGAGCTTTAAGCCAACTTTTTCACTCTCCTCTTTCACTTTCATCAAGAGGCTTTTTAGTTCCTCTTCACTTTCTGCCAGAAGGGTGGTGTCATCTGCATATCTGAGGTGATTGATATTTCTCCCAGCAACCTTGATTCCAGCTTGTGTTTCTTCCAGTCCAGCATTTCTCATGATGTACTCTGCATATAAGTTAAATAAGCAGGGTGACAGTATACAGCCTTGACGTACTCCTTTTCCTATTTGGAACCAGTCTGTTGTTCCATGTCCAGTTCTAACTGTTGCTTCCTGACCTGCATACAGGTTTCTCAAGAGGCAGGTTACGTGGTCTGGTATTCCCACCTCTTTCAGAATTTTTCACAGTTTCTTGTGATCCACACAGTCAAAGGTTTTGGCGTAGTCAATAAAGCAGAAATAGATGATTTTCTGGAACTCTCTTGCATTTTTGATGATCCAGCAGATGTTGGCAATTTGATCTCTGGTTCCTCTGCCTTTTCTAAAACCAGCTTGAACATCAGGAAGTACATGGTTCACATATAGCTGAAGCCTGGCTTGGAGAATTTTGAGCATTACTTTACTAGCATGTGAGCTGAGTGCAATTGTGCGGTAGTTTGAGCATTCTTTGGCATTGCCTTTCTTTGGGCTTGGAATGAAAACTGACCTTTTCCAGTCCTGTGGCCACTGCTGAGTTTTCCAAATGTGCTGGCATATTGAGTGCAGCAGTTTGACAGCATCATCTTTCAGGATTTGAAACAGCTCAACTGGAATTCCATCAGTTCTACTAACTTTGTTCGTAGTGATGCTTTCTAAGGCCCACTTGACTTCACATTCCAAGATGTCTGGCTCTAGATGAGTGATCACATCATCATGATTATCTGGGTCGTGAAGATCTCTTTTGTACAGTTCTTCCGTGTATTTATCCAAGTCTAATGCCAAAGACGCTGCAGCTGAATGGTTCTATGAAGACCTTACAGAACTAACACTGAAGAAAGATGTCCTTTTCATCATAAGGGACAAGAATGAATGCAAAAGTAGGAGGTCAAGAGACACCTGGAGTAACAAGCAAGTCTGGCCTTGGAGTACAGAATGAAGCAGGGCAAAGGCTAGCAGAGAGAACACAATGGTTATAGCAAATACCCTCTTCCAACAACACAAGAGAGGACTCTGCACATGGATATCACCAGATGATCCATACTGAAATCAGACTTAGTATATTTTTGCAGCCGAAGTTGGAGCTCTATACAGTCAGCAAAAAAAAAAAAAAAAAAACTGGGACGAGCTGACTGTGGCTCAGATCATGAACTCCTTATTGCAATTTTCAGACTTATGTTGAAGAAAGTAGGAAAAACCATTAGACCATTCGGGTATGACTTAAATCAACTCCCATAGAATTATACAGTGGAAGTGACAGATAGATAGACTCAAGGGATTAGATCTGATAGAGTACCTGAAGAACTATGGACAGAGGTTTATAACTTTGTACAGGAGGCAGTAATCAAAAAATCCCAAAGAAAAAGAAATGCAAAAAGGCAAAATGGCTGAGTAGGCCTTACAAATAGCTGAGAAAAGAAGAGAAGCAAAAGGCAAAGGAGAAAATGGAAGATATATTGATCTGAATGAAGGTTTTCAAGAATAGCAAGGAGAGACAATAAAGCCTTCCTAAGCTAACAATACAAAGAAATAGAGGAAAACAATAGAATGGGAAAAACTAGGGATCTCTTCAAGAAAACTGGAGATACCAAGGGAACATTTCATGCAAAGATGGGCTCAATAAATGACAGAAATGATGTGGACCTAACAGAAGCAGAAGATACTAAGATGAGGTGGTAAAAATAAACAGAAAAACTATACAAAAAAGATCTTCATGACCCAGATAACCATAATGGTGTGATCACTCACCTAGAGCCAGACATTCTGGAGTGTGAAGTCAAGTGGGCCTTAGGAAGCATCACTAAAAACAAATCTAATCAAGGTGATGGAATTCCAACTGAGCTATTTAAAATCCTAAAAGATGATGCTGTGAAAGTGCTGCACTCAATCTGTCAACAAATTTGGAAGACTCAGCAGTGGCCACAGGACTGGAAAAGGTCAGTTTTTCATTCCAATCCCGAAGAAAGGCAATGCCAAAAAATGCTCAAACTAGCACAAATGTGCACTCATCTCACACCCTAGCAAAGTAATGCTCAAAATTCTCCAAGTCAGGGTTCAACAGTGCGTGAACTGTTACCTTCCAGATGTTCAAGCTGGATTTAGAAAAGGTAAAGGAACCAGAGATCAAATTGCCAATATCCATAAGATCATGACAAAAGCAAGAGAGTTCCAGAAAAACATCCATTTCTGCTTTATTGACTATGCTAAAGCCTTTGACTGTGTGGATCAAAACAAACTGTGGAAAATTCTGAAAGAGATGTGAATACCAGACCAAGGTCAGGTAGTCTGGGACTCCCATCTGAATGCAGCTCAAAAAGCAAGAGTTAGAAATGGGTATGGAACAATAGACTGGTTCCAAATTGGGAAAGGAGTACGTCAGGGCTGTATATTGTCACCTTGCTTAGTTAACTTATATGCAGAGTACATCATGTGAAATACCAAGCTGAATGAAGCACAAGCTGGAATCAAGATTGCCGGGAGAAATATCAGTAACCTCAGATATGCAGATGATACCATCCTTATGGCAGAAAGTGAACAGAAATTACAAGAGCCTTTTGATGAAAGTGAAAGAGGAGAGTGAAAAACCTGGTTTAAAACTCAACATTTTGGAAACGAAGATGATAGCCTTTGATTCCATCAGTTCATTTAAGTTCAGTTCAGTAGCTCACTCGCATCTGACTCTTTGCCAACCCCATGGACTGCAGGGCACCTGTCCTCCCTGTCCATCACCAACTCCAGGAGTTTACTAAAACCCACGTCCATTAAGTTGGTGATGCCATTCAACCATCTCATCCTCTGTCGTCCCCTTCTCATCCTGCCTTCAATCTTCCCCAGCATCAGGGTCTTTTCAAATGAGTCAGTTCTTCACATCAGGTGGCCAAAGTATTGGAGTTTCAGCTTCAGCATCAGTCCTTCCAATGAATATTCAAGACTGATTTCCTATAGGCTTGACTGGTTTGATCTCCTTGCAGTCCAATGGACTCTCAAGAGTCTTCTCCAACACCACAGTTCAAAATTATCAATTCTTCAGTGTTCAGCTTTCTTTGTAGTCCAACTCTCATATCCATACATTACTACTGGAAAAACCTTAGCTTTGACTAGATGGACCTTTGTTGGCAAAGTAATGTTTCTGCTTTTTAATATGCTGTCTAGGTTGGTCATAGCTTTTCTCCCAAAGAGCAATCATCTTTTAATTTCACGGCTGCAGTCACCATCTGCAGTGATTTTGGAGCCTCCCAAAGTAAAATCTGTCACTGTTTCCATAGTTTCCCATCTATTTGCAATGAGGTGATGAGACCGAATGCTGTGATTTTAGTTTTTTGAATGTTTAGTT
This sequence comes from Nanger dama, assembly GCA_917880005.1. Lineage (NCBI taxonomy): Eukaryota > Metazoa > Chordata > Mammalia > Artiodactyla > Bovidae > Nanger > Nanger dama. Next base: position 102,757,646 of record CAKJTW010000001.1, read on the forward strand.
TTAAGCCAGCTTTATCACTCTCCTCTTTCACTTTCATCAAGAGGCTCTTTAGATCTTCTTTACTTTCTGCCATAAGGGTGGTGTCATCTGCATATCTGAGGTTATTGATATTTTTCCTGGCAATCTTGCTTTCAGCTTGTGCTTCATCCATAGATGGAGAAACAATGAAAACAGTGACAGACTTTATTTTCTTGGGCTCCAAATCACTGCAGATAGTGACCGCAGCCATGAAATTAGAAGACACTTGCCACTTGGGGCAGGGGGTGGGGGGAAGCAAAAACTTTGGCAAACCTAGACAGTGTATTTAAAACCAAACATTACTTTGCTAACAAAGGTCTGTCTATCTAGTCAAAGCTATGGTTTTTCCAAAGGTCATGTATGGGTGTGAGAGTTGGACCATAAAGAAAGCTGAGCACTGAAGAACTGCCGCTTTTGAACTGCGGTGTTTGAGAAGACTCTTGAGTCCCTTGGCCTGCAAGGAGATCCTACAAGTCAATCCTAATGGAAATCAGTCCTGAATATTCAGTAGAAGACTGATGCTGAAGCTGAAACTCCAATACTTTGGCCACCTGATATGAAGAACTGACTCATTGGAAAGGACCTTGATGCTGGGGAAGATTGAAGGCAGGAGGAGAAGGGGACAATAGAGGATGAGATGGTTGTATGGTATCACCAACTCGATGGACATGAGTTTGAGAAAACTCCTGGAGTTGGTGATGGACAGGGAAACCTGGTGTGCTGCAGCCAAGGGGTCACAAAGAGCCTGACATGACTGAGTGACTGAACTGAACTGAGAAGATACTAAAACCAATGAATGAGAAGTTATTTGGAAACTAGCTGTCCCACTCTCAAAATGTCACTCCACAAATTACTTACTAATTACAAAAGGGAAAAGGTACTTTTTCAGTGGGGAGATCTGGCAATATCCTCCTTAATCAAGTGATCAAATTTACCATCACTAATAATGAGACCTCATGTGATATTCTTGGACTGCAAGGAGATCCAACCAGTCCATTCTGAAGGAGATCAGCCCTGGGATTTCTTTGGAAGAAATGATGCTAAAGCTGAAACTCCAATACTTTGGCCACCTCATGCGAAGAGTTGACTCACTGGAAGAGTCTGATGCTGGGAGGGATTGGGAGCAGGAGGAGAAGGGGACGACAGAGGATGAGATGGCTGGATGGCATCACCGACTCAATGGACGTGAGTCTGAGTGAACTCCAGGAGATGGTGATGGACAGGGACGCCTGGAGTGCTGAAACTCCAGTACTTTGGCCACCTCATGGGAAGAGGTGAGATTCATGGGGTTGCAAAGAGTCGGACACTACTGAGCGACTGAACTGAAACTGAAACTGATGTGATATTCTGAGGAGAGATTCCTGCTGTTTTCCAGAATCCAATCCAAAGGAAAGACTCTGGACATTCTACAGAAAAATAGACCTGAATTCTTCAAAACCTAATAGAGGCAGGGAAAAAAAAAAAAAAGAGAGAGAGAGAGAATTTGTTTCAATTAAAGGAGATAAAAGGGACATACAGACATGGCAACTAAAAGCAAATTGTGTGATCATAGATTCAATGATGGATTAAATGAAAATTAAAGGCTTTTAAAACCAATTGGGGTGACTTTGGGAAATATGAATTTTAGTCTATACTTGGCAATGTTACTGCGTTGGTGTTAAATGCTTGAGTGAGATAGTTTCCGGAGAATGTCCTTGTTCCTAGGAGATTCATGTTGAAGTAGTTAGAAATAAAGTGTTAAAGCACTTGCACCTTCTTCTCAAGTGTGTCGGCCAAAGTGTGTGTGTATGTTGTGTTGTGTGTGTGTGTACATTATATAAACCAAAAAGTATATGTAACGATATTTAGGTGAAAGGTGAGGTTCATTTGAATATGAACAGAGGAACTATAATGCCCTCTTCAAATTCTTAAACTCTGTGATTTGGTTTAATCATGATTATGAAAGAATAATTAATTTTATATTTTGTAGGAAATATGGGAAATGTAGAAAAATTAAATATTATATAAACCTGCCACCCAAAGAAAATTCTTTTCTGTCATTTTTTAGTATAATACTTTTCAGTCATTTTTTTCTATTTAAATATGCATCATATGTATTGACTTTTCAGAATGAGGATCATTGTTGATATCTTGTTTTCTACTTTAATAGATAAGGAGCATTTTTTCTCCATCATGTAGTAACATCCAAAACATATGACTTTTTAAATTGAAGTATAGTTGATTTACAGTATTAGTTTCAGGTGTATAAAGCATGTGATTTTTTTTTAATGGTTATATAAAGGTAGTAGTAGTGTTAATTCGTTGTGTCTGACTCCTTGTGACCCCCTGGACTGGAGCCCTCCAGGCTCCTGTGTCCATGGGATTCTCCAGATAAGAATACTAGAGTGAGTTGCCATTTCCTCCTCCAAGGGATCTTCCCAACCCAGAGATCGAACCTACGACTCCTGCATTGCAGGCAGATTCTTTACCATCTGAGCTACAGGGAAGCCCCATATATTAAGGTATTCGTTTGTTATTGGATTATACTGTTAGAAAATTTCTCCTCCATGCTAAAATTACCAGATTTCCAGTTCTCCTGATTTCCAGATTCCCAGACTCTTCAGGTTTCCCTCATAAGTCATTCTTTAGTTCTTCCTAATCTCCTTTGTTAGATAGTTCTCACATTGCTAAGGTTTTAACATTGATGTGGCTTAAGAATCAACTTTGCCTTTTAACTTTGCTTCTCTGTTACCCTCACTCTCTGAGTGATCTTACTTGGATTCATGATTTTAAATACCATCTCCATGCTTATATTTAAGTGTCCATCTTTAAACTAGGCCTTTCCTCTAAATGTCAGAGTCTTACATCCAACTAACTCACTTGGATGCATTTATGCCAAATTCAAATTTCTGCACCCCCTTCTTCTGTAGTCTCATACATCTCATTTAAAGGCAATTATTCTTCTAATGTTCAGGACAAAAGCATTAGAGTCATTTAGACACCTCTCTGACTCCATCTTTTATCCATATCCAAGCTGCAAATTCTGTTAACTTCTTCTAAATATATTCAGGACCTGTGTCCGTCTTCTCACCAGTCTCTCTGCTAATACTCTGGTCTGGAAAATCAACAGTTCTGGCCTAGATCATTGAATTTCCATCTGGTGTTTTTTGTGTCCCTTCCCTTCTATTCAAAATATAAGAGCCACAGTAAATTGTGAAATTGTATGTGAGATTATGCCACTCCTCTATTCAAATCTTTTCAATAGATACAGTCTTATTCAGAGTAAAAGCCAAAGTCATTATACTGTCTTAAAAAGGGTACCTGATATAGCCCCGCCTCTTCTCTGAACCAGCTTAATTCTTCTTTCCTTTCCCTCACTGACCCTCTCACTGCTAGTCAATACACACTCTCAGAGCCTTGGGATCTCCATGCTTGGAATGCTTCCTTCCCAGGCAAAGGTATTTGGCAGCTCCTTACCTCCCTTCCATCTTTAACCAGACATCACCTTCTTAGTGAGCCCTTCTTTATTATCTTATTAAAGTTTAAATTATCCTGTTAACCACTTACCATCCCTTTCTTTTCTATTCCCCCAAACTTATTTGCCATTTTCTTTTCTATTTTCAAAATAGATTATATTAATATAAATAGAATTTCTGAGTCAAAAGGTATTAATATTTAAAGTATTAGATAATGCCAAAACAGTTTCTCAGGAAGTAACTCCAATGCCAAGAATCTAAAACATCACAAGTATTAAATACTGACATTTGAAAAAGCCTTTTTCAATCAGGCAAAAATAAATAATGTCATTTCATTTTTCATGTTTTGATTACTAACAAGTATCCTTTAACATTTTGATCATATAGTGAAGCATGCGTCAAGAATAAGGAAATTAGAAAGATGAACATTTCTCTCCATTTAAGGGGGCAAAAAAAAAAAAGCCTGACCTCTGCCTCACATCCTCCAGAAAAAAATCAGTTCTGGATAGTTCCAAGATATAAATGAAATGATAAAACAATAACGCTTCTTCTTAATGTTTTAAAAGGTCTCTGTTTTTTCAGCCTTAAGCATTATCCCTCTTTATTCATATATTTTTGTGCATTTGGCTGTGACAAGTCGTAGCTGTGGATGTAGGATGTTTGCTGCGACATGCAGGGTCTTTAGTTGAGATGTGTGGTCATGTAATGGAGTTCCCTGACCAGGACCTGAACTCTTGCTCCTTGTGTTGGGAGCATAGAGTCTTAGCCACTGGGCCACCAGGAAAGTCCCAGTAAAGCTTCCTGAAGATACTGTTAGAGAAGCTCTTCTTGAATTTGGTGTAGAGAAAACTATTGCTAGTGAGACATATAGAGAATTAATATTCTGAATAATACAGCATGGAAGATGCTGCAAAAATCACGGCATTTTCCTGTTCAAAGACTTTCACGTACCTGTTGTTTTCAGCAGAGTCTAAGCCTCACTCCTGGCACCTGAGACTCTGGGAGCTCTCTGTAGATCATGTGTCAAAATACATTTCGTACTGCTTAGCTTTATACGTCTGCACCTCCTGAACAGGACATATGTTTACTTTTTTCTATTTGACCCACATTTTCCTGAATTTTGTTCAATTTGTTTCATTTACTATGAATGCTTTTCGTTTCCTTATAGTATAATATGGTATATTTCAAGTTGTCACATCACTTTTCGCGTTTCTTCAGATTCCCAGATGGAAGTGGTGTTTCTCCTTTGAGAACACTGAGAGCATTGTATTAGAACTTTTCTCATATTTGCCTCCTTATGCCTGATGTGTGTGCCTTATGTCATCTTCAACTAGAAGGAACAACCTGTGAGTGTAGCTACACTCTTCTCCATTTCTTACACCCTCTGAAGTGCCTATCTTGGTAATATGCTATCTTACACATGTATGTGAAAACACAAAAGACTTCCCATTTATAAGCTGGCATTCATTTACTTTTGTTTGTTTGTTTGTTTGGTCTATTTATAGTGAGATCAGTGCCAATTAAAAAAAAAACTTTATTCATTTTTAGCTTAAAAGGCCAAAAATTATAAAATATGTTTATGCTAACCTCTTTTTAAAAATGAAAGCGCAGTTCAACTTGGATCTCTTCACATTTTGCACTTCTCTCACTTCATCGTCGCCCAGTACTCTTCCGCACACATCCAGTACATGAAAGATTCTGCAGAAAGGAGAAAGGAAAACATTTAAAAGCTTTGAATAAATGAATGTCTGGAGTTTTAAGGTTAACTACCTTTCAGCCTTTATTCTGAGTATTTTTTCACTGACATCTTCTATAGAATGTTTGATAGTTAAAAGAAACAGAATGATCATTTTCACTTTAACTTATTTAACCCTATTCAGTTCAGTTCAGTTCAGTTGCTCAGTAATGTCCGACTCTTTGCGACCCCATGAATCGCAGCACGCCAGGCCTCCCGGTCCATCACCAACTTCCAAAGTTCATTCAAACTCACGTCCATCAAGTCGGTGATGCCATCTCATCCTCGGTCGTCCCCTTCTCCTCCTGCCCTCAATCCCTCTCAGCATCAGAGTCTTTTCCAATGAGTCAACTCTTCTCATGAGGTAGCCAAAGTACTGGAGTTTCAGCTTCAGCATCATTCCTTCCAAAGAAATCCCAAGGTTGATCTCCTTCAGAATGGACTGGTTGGCTCTCCTTGCAGTCCAAGGGACTCTCAAGAGTCTTCTCCAACACCAGTTCAAAAGCATCAGTTCTTCGGCGCTCAGCCTTCTTCACAGTCCAACTCTCACATCTATAGATGACTACTGGAAAAACCATAGTGATTGGTTATTTCTTTGCCATTATACTTTCCAGATTAGAAGAAAATGGCACAAATATTAAGATATTAAATATGTAAAAAAATTTATATAATTACACTTAAACATCAAATCCAAAATATGTACTAACAAATATAAAAATGTATACAAGGATTCATTATTGAGTGAACTCATATAAATTCTGTTTTCCAAACCTACACAATATGACTTAGGACCTCTTATTGAATAAAGAGAATCTTATTGCTAATAAAATGCATCTTCACAGTGTAACAAAAACTGGCATATCTTGGTCTTTCTAAAATCTTTGAGTTTGAAAGGTCTTAAAGTGAATTACATCAAATGTACTAGAAATGATTAAATAAGAGCAAGATGTTTGTGACCAAAATGAATTGATTTCAGTGATAACTCAGAAGAGAGTAAGAAAAGAAAAAGTGTATGTTGAAACGTGTAGGTTTCCATTTTGGTCATTTAGCACCAATTGATTGAAGTGAATAAGGGCAGCAAAACAATTTACTGTCATTTCAAAGAAATATGACTTTAATGCAAGAGAAGAAATATGGCTGACATATTAAGAGTAGTTATAAAAACAATATTGGTCAAATTGCAGTTTGCACATAATTCAGCCACATTTCTTCTTTCATCATAAGATTCACATTCTTTAAAATTGCAGCTTTACAGAATGATGAAGTCTTTTCAGTATTCATCATTGCCACTGTCTCAGAATTAAAAGGCTTCTTGGTGACAAAAAGCTAATTAATCATATTTATGATGACAACCATGACTGTTATAAAACAGATATTCTTAGAAAGCATGCCGTTTTCTTTACATTAAAACCTGTTGAACGTGCTCTTCCATCCCCTGAGGATTTGAAGATAGATTATTGTTCTTTCAGGAGAGGAAAAAGAGTTAGCACAAATCTAACAGTAGCCACTGTTGATGGTGGAAGTGGACCAAAGTTGGGATTGTGTGTTCTGTTTGTTTTGTCACTTACTCTTCTTCTTGCCTCTTTCATTCTTTCAAAAACGTGGATAAAATCCACTCTCTAGTAATTCACTCATTCAGTCACATTCTAAAGTTTCTGGATTGTTCCCTGCATACTTAGTACAACAAGAAATTCAAAAGAAGACAAAATCTGGGCAAAGGCTGAATTTATTCATTTACTAATGTTCAAACCTAATTATAGTCAAGAGATAAGAACTTAAATTACATCATTCAGAACACATTCATTGAAACTTTTCAGAAATTCACATGGCATGATGCAATTGACAGTGTTCTTAAGAGATGTTTAGCTGTTCAAGATTTAAAGAGAGCTGTATTTTTATTTTAAAGTCAGATTTAGAAATAGATGAGAGAGATTAAGAGATACCAACTTTCCATTATGAAACAAATGAATCATGGGTATGAAATGTACACTGTGAGGAATATAGTCAATAATTATGTAACATATTTGTGTGGTGACAAATGGTAACTGGACTTAGTTTGGCAGTCATTTTGAAATGCATAGAGAGATCAAATTACTGTGCTATGTACCAGGAACTAAAATAGTGTTGTAGGTCAATTATACTTCAAAAAAAAAAAAAAAGCAGATGAACAAACAAACTTGTAGAAAAAGAGATCACATTTGTTCATAGCAGAGGCAGAGGGTGGGGACGAGGGGGATTGGACCAAGGCAATCAAAAGGTACAGACTTCCACTAAGTTAAGTACTAAGGATGCAATATATGCAATATGATAGATTTGATTAACACTGCAAAACATTCTACATGAAAGTTGTCAAGAGAGTCAAGCTTACAAGCTCTCACCACAAGGATATTTTTTTCTATTTCTTAATTTAAAAAAATTTTTAATATAAATTTATTTATTTTAATTGGAGGCTAATTACTTTACAATATTGTATTGGTTTGGCTGTACGTTGACATGAATCTGCTTTAAGTTGGCCTAAAGCTCAACATTCAGAAAATGAAGATCATGGCATCTGGTCCCATCACTTCATGGGAAATAGATGGGGAAACAGTGGAAACAGTGTCAGACTTTATTTTGGGGGCGCCAAAATCACTGCAGATGGTGATTGCAGCCAGGAAATTAAAACACACTTACTCCTTGGAAGGAAAGTTATGACCAACCTAGATAGCATATTCAAAAGCAGAGACATTACTTTGCTGACTAAGGTCCGTTCACTGAAGGCTATGGTTTTTCCAGTAGTCATGTATGGATGTGAGCATTGGACTATGAAGAAGGCTGAGCGCCGAAGAATTGATGCTTTTGACTATAGTGTTGCAAAAGACTCTTGAGAGTCCCTTGGACTGCAAGGAGATCCAACCAGTCCATTCTGAAGGAGATCAGCCCTGGGATTTCTTTGGAAGGAATGATGCTGAAGCTGAAACTCCAGTACTTTGGCCACCTCATGTGAAGAGTTGACTCATTGGAAAAGACTCTGATGCTGGGAGGGATTGGGGGCTGAAGGAGAAAGGGACAACAGAGGATGAGATGACTGGATGGCATCACTGACTCGATGGACGTGAGTCTGAGTGCACTCCAGGAGTTGGTGATGGACAGGGAGGCCTGGCGTGCTGCGATTCATGGGATAGCAAAGAGTTGGACACGACTGAGTGACCGAACTGAACTGAGAACACTTTTTAACACCATACACAAAAATAAACTCAAAATGGATTAAATATCTAAATGTAAGATCAGAAACTATAAAATTCCTAGAAGAGAACATAGGCAAAAAACTCTCTGACATAAATCACAGCAGGATCCTTTATGAACCACCTCCCAGAATATTGGAAATAAAAGCAAAAATAAGCAAATGAGACCTAATTAAAATTAAAAGCTTCTGCACAACAAAGGAAACTATAAGAAAGTTGAAAAGACAGCCTTCAGAATGGGAGAAAATAGTGCCAAATGAAGCAACTGGCAAATAATTAATCTGTTTCTTAATTTTTTTATCTGTATGATGTGATGGATATTCATTAAACTTACTGTGACAATCAGTATGTTGTCAATTCACTGTGCTATATACCAGAAACACACACAGTTGTATCACAATAAAACTGGAAGCTAAAAAGAAATATGTTTTATTTCTTATATAATTCTTTTCAGTAAAAAAATAATTTCTACTTAGTGAATTTAGAGCTATAGTTATTCCTTTTAGAGATTAAAGAAAGAAAGTGAAGTCACTCAGTCGTGTCCGACTCTATCTGATCCCATGGACTGTAGTCCATCAGGCTCCTCCACCCATGGGATTTTCCAGGCAAGAGAACTGGAGTGGGTTGTGTAGGGAGTATGCTATGCACAGGCCTGAACTGTAATTCATAGGGCTTCTTTGAAAAATAATAATGGCTTTCTCATCATGCCCAGACAAAGGGCTTAGAGCAGTAAAAAGTACATCGTGGAAAGACATCTTGAAAACAAGATGCTGAAGTACGGATGTGACTGATGGAAAGACGTTAGTGACTGTTCCCATGACCAAAGCCTTGAAGGAGTTGCTGAGAAAGGGCATCACTAGCTGAAGGGCTAATCAGAGTCATGAAAGGCCTGAAGGTTTGACATTGAGGACTGTGGTTTGTACATCGTTATCCCTGATCTGAGACAGAAAAGAACAGATATCTTAAGGCACCTACAAGGAAGTCCAGCTCAGTTCAGTTCAGTTGCTCAGTCAAGTCCGACTCTTTGAGACCCCATGAATCGCAGCACGCCAGGCCTCCCTGTCCATCACCAACTCCCAGAGTTCACTCAGACTCACGTCCATCAAGTCGGTGATGCCATCCAGCCATCTCATCCTCTGTCGTCCCCTTCTCCTCCTGCCCCCAATCCCTCCCAGCATCACAGTCTTTTCCAATGAGTCAACTCTTCTCATAAGGTGGCCAAAGTACTGGAGTTTCAGCTTTAGCATCATTCCTTCCAAAGAACAACCAGGGCTGATGTCCTTCAGAATGGACTGGTTGGCTCTCCTTGCAGTCCAAGGGACTCTCAAGAGTCTTCCCCAACACCACAGTTCAAAAGAATCAATTCTTCAGCACTCAGGTTTCTTCACAGTCCAACTCTCACATCCATACATGACTACTGGAAAAACCATAGCCTAAACTAGATGGACCTTTGTTGGCAAAGTAATGTCTCTGCTTTTCAATATACTATCTAGGTTGGTCATGACTTTCCTTCCAAGGAGTAAGCGTCGTTTAATTTCCTGGCTGCAGTTACCATCTTCAGTGATTTTGGAGCCCCCCAAAATAAAATCTGACACTGTTTCCACTGTTTCCCCATCTATTTGACATGAAGAGATGGGACCAGATGCCATGATCTTCATTTTCTGAATGTTGAGCTTTAAGCCAAATTTTTCACTCTCCTCTTTCACTTTCATCAAGAGGCTTTTTAGTTCCTCTTTACTTTCTGCCATAACGGGGGGGGTGTCATCTGCATATCTGAGGTTATTGATATTTCTCCCAGCAATCTTGATTCCAGCTTGTGTTTCTTCCAGTCCAGCGTTTCTCATGATGTACTTTGCATATAAGTTAAATAAGCAGGGTGATAATATACAGCCTTGACCTACTCCTTTTCCTATTTGGAACCAGTCTGTTGTTCCATGTCCAGTTCTAACTGTTGCTTCTTGACCTGCATATAGGTTTCTCAGGAAGCAGGTCAGGTGGTCTCATCTCTTTCAGAATTTTCCACAGTTTATTGTGATCCACACAGTCAAAGGCTTTGGCATAGTCAATAAAGCAGAAATAGATGTCTTTCTGGAACTCTCATGCTTTTTCCATGATCCAGCAGATGTTGGCAATTTGATCTCTGGTTCCTCTGCCATTTCTAAAACCAGCTTGAACATCAGGAGTTCACGGTTCACATATTGCTAAAGCCTGACTTGAAGAATTTTGAGCATTACTCTACTAGCATGTGAGATGAGTGCAATTGTGCAGTAGTTTGAGCATTCTTGGCATTGCCTTTCTTTGGGATTGGAATGAAAACGGACCTTTTCCAGTCCTGTGGCCACTGCTGAGTTTTCCAGATTTGCTGGCGTATTGAGTGCAGCACTTTCACAGCATCATCTTTCAGGATTTGAAATAGCTCAACTAGTATTCCATTGCTTCCACTAGCTTTGTTTGTAGTGATGCTTCCTAAGGCCCACTTGACTTCACATTCCAGGATGTCTGGCTCTAGATGAGTGATCATACCATCATGATTATCTGGGTCGTGAAGATCTTTTTGTGCAGTTCTTCTGTGTATTCTTGCCACCTCTTCTTAATATCTTCTGCTTCTGTTAGGTCCCTACTATTTCTGTCCTTTATCGAGCCCATCTTTGCATGAAATGTTCCCTTGGTATCTCTAATATTCTTGAAGACATCTCTAGTCTTTCCCATTGTGGTGTTTTCCTCTATTTCTTTGCATTGATTGCTGAGGAAGGCTTTCTTATCTCTCTTTGCTATTCTTTGGAACTCTGCATTCAGATGCTTATATCTTTCCTTTCCTCCTTGCTCTTCAGTTCTCTTCTTTTCACAGCTATTTTTAAGCCCCACCCCCCACCCCAGACAGCCATTTTGCTTTTTTTTGCATTTCTTTTCCATGGGGATGGTCTTGATTCCTGTCTACTGTACAATGTCATGACCTCTGTCCATTATTCATTAGGCACTCTACCTATTAGATCTAGTCCCTTAAATCTACATCTCACTTCCACTGTATAATCATAAGGGATTTGATTTAGGCCATACCTGAATAGTCAAGTGGTTTTCCCTACTTTCTTCAATTTAAGTCTGAATTTGGAAATAAGGAGTTCAGGATCTGAGCCACAGTCATCTCCCAGTCTTGTTTTTGCTTACTGTATAGAGCTTCTCCATCTTTGGCTGCAAAGAATATCATCAGTCTGATTTCTGTGTTGACCATCTGGTGATGCCCATGTGTAGAGTCTTCTCTTGTGTTGTTGGAAGAGGGTGTTTGCTAAGACCAGTGTGTTCTCTTGGCAAAACTCCATTAGCCTTGGCCCTGCTTCATTCTGTATTCCAAGGCCAAATTTGCCTGTTACTCCAGGTGTTTCTTTACTTCCTACTCTGCTTTATAGTCCCCTAGAAAGAAAAGGACATATTTTTTGGGTGTTAGTTCTAAAAGGTCTTGGAGGTTTCATAGAACTGTTCAACTTCCGCTTCTTCAGCATTACTCGTTGGGGCATAGACTTGGTTTACCGTGATACTGAATGGTTTGCCTTTGAAACGAACAGAGATCATTGTGTCGTTTTTAAGGCTGCATCCAAGTACTGCATTTTGAACTCTTTTGTTGACCATGATGGCTATGCCATTTCTTCTAAGTGATTCCTGCCCACAGTAGTAGATATAATGGTCATCTGAGTTAAATTCACCCATTCCAGTCCATTTTAGTTCACTGATTCCTAGAATGTTGATGTTCACTCTTGCCATCTCTTGTTTGACTACTTCCAGTTTGCCTTGATTCATGGACCTAATATTACATCTTCCTATGCAATACTGCTCTTTACAGAACCAGACCTTGCTTCTATCACCAGTCACATCCACAACTGGGTATTGCTTTTGCTTTGACTCCATCCCTTCATTCTTTCTGGAGTTATTTCTCCACTGATCTCCAGTAGCATATTGGGCACCTACTGACCTGGGGAGTTCTTTTTTCAGTATCCTATCATTTTGCCTTTCATACTGTTCATGCGGTGCTCAAGGCAAGAATACTGAAGTGGACTGCCATTCTCTTCTTCAGTGGACCACATTCTGTGAGACCTCTCCAATATGACCCGCCCGTCTTTGGTGGCCCACATGGCATGGCTTAGTTTCATTGAGTTAGACAGTCTGTGGTCCCTGTGATTAGATTGACTAGTTTTCTGTGATTATGGTTTCAGTGTGTCTGCCCTTTGATGCCTGTTTTAACACCTACTGTCTTACTTGGGTTTCTCTTACCTTGGACATGGGGTATCTCTTCAAGGCTGCACCAGCAAAGCTCAGCCACTGCTCCTTACCTTGACGAGGGGTATCTCCTCACAGCTGCCCATCCTGACCTTGAACGTGAAGTAGATGTTAGCAATAAAAAGCATGCAAGATTAGGATCTGTGCTTTTTCCTGCGAATAGCATCAGCCCCTGGATCCCCACCTTATTTCTGAGTCTTGTTTTTCTTTATTATTCTGCAACATTGCTCCCTTGGGTTGGTTCATTGCTGGGCCAGTCCCAACAGGTTTCCGCTTCCTTCTTCACAGGATCTTCCCAACCCAGGGATTGAGCCCGGGTCTCACGCATTGCAGGCAGACGTTTTACCATCTGAGCCACCAGGGAAGCTTTAGAAACTGAAAGACCTGTATAATTTATTCAGTGCATGGACTTTTCACTTCGTTCATGCCCATAGCCTTTGACAGTGTTATGAAGCCTATGGTTCAGTCCCCACATAGTGAAACTCAGAAGCATATAAAAAACTGAGTATACTAAAGAAGTTATTAAATATTTTAAAAAATAAAATTGAGACATAGTAATATATTAGCTTATTTATTAATACATTAAGTAACAAGATCTAGCAACACATGTAGTGGTTGTGGTGAATTCAGAGTTTCCATGAGGAAAATTATATTTCAGTGCATCTTCAGCAGATATAGTATGATATGAAAAGATCTGTGATTTCTATAAGTTATGGAAGGCACTACTACTGATATATATTTGTTGGCAACGTTCATGATTGAGGAGAATGTTAAATTTCATTTAGGTAGTAATGAAAATGTGAATATCCAACTCTCTAAATTGATTTATGGGCCCCTTGGGGATCCTTGAACCTCAGGTGAAGGATTGTTGTTTTGTATGATCTTCCCTTTATCCTTATGAGGAAACCGAGGCCCTTCAGGGATTTGCCACAGTTTGTATAGCCAGGTAGTGAGAGAAGAGCTAGAACCCTCTGTTTCCAGATGGCTTTTCCCGAAGTCCCTCCAGAACATCAGACGGTGTCCACATCAACCTCAGTATGAAGTATGAAGTATTATACAGCTTTGTTTTATTTCATTTTAAATCATATGTTTAAAATAGTAATTTATAAAAGCAAACCATTTTGCACATGCTGCTGGGGGACTTAGGGAAAGGAAAGTTTAGCACAGTCACTTTCTCCCTTAACACTCACGGAGGGGAATCTAATGAGCAGATTAGGTTCACAGTGGAGACTAGCAACACAAATACCCTTTCCAGCACTCAGCATTCCTCTTCCTGGTTCTCACGTTCAGTGATTCTTCCTGGGTAGGCCCCTGCATGCAGTGTTCAGGAGTGAGGATTGTAAAATGGCCAGGACATTCATCCCTTTCTTCGTGTTACCATCTAGAACTGTTATTCAGTGTGTGTGTGTGATCACTGAGTCATGTCTGACTCTTCTGTGACCCCCAGCCCCAGACTGTAACCAGCCAGGCTCCACTGTCCATGGATTTCCAAGGCAAGAATACTGGAGTGGGTTGTTATTTCCTACTCCCAGGGATCTTCCTGACCCAGGGATCAAACTTGCTTCTCTTGCATTGGCAGGTGGATTCTTTACCACTAGCACCACCTGAGAAGCCCATATATATGGGTATCATGTGTAAAACAGATAGTTAGTGGGAAGTTGCTCCATAGCATAGCAAACCCAGCCTGGTGCTCTGTGATGACATAGAGGAGTAGATGGGGTAGGAGAGGGGATATTATTTATTATTATTATTATGACTGATTCACATTGTTGTACAGCAGAAACAATACAACATCATAAAGCAATTTTCCACTAATTAAAAAAATTTTAATTGGCTTTGACTAAGTAGCTAATTAAAAAATAATTCAAGTAAAATCTCCTTTCCTAAACTGTACATAGTTTAACATCCTTTGAAACTGCTCATAATTAACTCTGCCTGAGTCACTTGGTTGATAAACACTTTGAGTTGGAAATATGTTTATAATTAACAGTATTTTTCATATTAAGACCAATTCATTTTTTGTCTTCAGAGGCTGGATTAGAAGAGGAAATGTCTGTTCTCTTCTTGGCAAGAATATATTTTTCAATTCCTCTAAATTTCTGTATTAGAACTTCATTAATCATATGAACTACATGAGAAGGTCTTGCTCAAATATAACAGGTGCCAAGATTTTAAAATACATGCTGTGGGTCATAGCCAAAAATGTAATTGTGGTCAAGACTTAGATATCAACACACTAGATGATAGGTTGGTTGCCTAATCATAAAGTCCAGCATACTTAGATAATATTTTGGCCATTTCTGTGATGGTTTGATTTGGCCAATTCTGTGATGGAATGTGACTGACAGACACTCAGCCCAAATGGATAGTTGATTAACTGTTATACCACTTTAGTAAAAATGATGAGACCTTTCAAGTTTAGAGTCATTATAATTCCTTGTCAGGCTCAGTGAACTAAAGTTTGGTGTTTGGATTTCTCACTTGATCACTATTGGTTACCTATGCTACAGAGATTCCAAACTATCTTGTGTATGGAAGCTAGGTTTTGATCATGAATCTAGGAATTCTGTATTTCAGGTGAAATTGGATACCTCCCTAACTCCAGGCTGGAAATCATGGCTAGTTTTAGTGAAACACAGTAATGCCTTTCTTCTTGCCCATGATTGGTTTAGTTATCAGAAGGTGATTCAGTTCTAGCCAAAAATCTTTGAAGGGGATTCTATTGAATATCTCTGGGGAAAGGGAACAGTCTATATATTATATTGAAGAAAACTATTTCTTCCTAACTCTGGATCCCATTCTGTGAGGTGTTTGACACACTGTAAGATACCTTGTCACCATGAAGGATAAGCTTGAAGTCAAAAGTGAAGATATTCTGGGTATTAGAGCTAAAATATAACCCTTGGTGAACTATTTATGTGATAAAGTTAATGCTTTGAAGTAGTTTTGTATCCTAATTCTGATATGTGAGGTAAGTGTAGAGTATATTTTTAATGTGAACCTACAGAGTTAATATTATTGCAACTGGAAACATTCTAACTGGAACATTCATCTTCTACTACTCCTGGTTCCCCAAGAGCTGCAGCATAAGAAGTTCTCTAGTTATTGTCATATTTTTATTCCTGACTTGTATTTCTGTCTCAGAATTCATGCTTCCTTTCCTACCTGTGCTGGACGTCCTAGACTAAAACATAAAAGTCCATTGCATTCTTCTTCATGGATCATTTCTTATTCCACTCTGGTTCTTCAAACATTGATAATTCATTCGTGGAATTATTTATTGAGTAACCACTGAGTAACAAGCATTGGACTAGGTAAGGTGATGGAGATAAAAAGTGAATATGATGCAAACTTGATCCTGAAGGACTCACACTCTAGTGTAAGACCAATGGATAGTTCATATGAACAATATGTCATAGAGGAGTACACCAGTTTGTTTAAAAGTGCTATATATAGAGAGAATAGAAACCTGAGAGTGGGTGGGTGTGTGGAATTTAGGGGAAAAGCTGGCTAATACCAACCAGGGTCAGAAGCCCATACAAGGACATCGTTAATGCAAGTCAGGCACTCATTCCCCTCTTTGTTCTTTGCCTCATCTCTAAATTGCTCTAGAATCAAATGTGCTTGCAAACTGAAGGCACCCATTAACAGTAACACACATCACTCTTGCTCACTCAGGAAAATAAGAGACATTTGAAAGAAGAAAACTAAAGGAGATTAAAGTCATTTTACCTAAAAGTACTCTCCCGAATTCTTAGGCTATGAACACATTGCTTCATATTTTTGTGTTATTCCTTACTCTTTTCTCCTTATCTTTTTTCAGTGTGTGGTCTTTTTAGATACTAGGAGCTTCACTGAGCGTAGAGTGGAAATGTCAAAACAGCACTGTGGCTTGCTTTGCCAAAAGTCGTCACAGAGTTCCAGCTCCCTTTAGAACTGTTATCTTTGAGGGCAGTTATGCCATCCCTTTTATTTTGTAGATCATGGAAATAAAGCCAAATAATCATTAAGTAACTTCTGTGTATTCACATAATTAATAAGAAGCAATTGACATCAATACCACTAATTTTTCCTATGTCATCCTGTTACTTATATTATTTTCTGAAAATAAAACATCTGTGACTCCACTTGAAATACTGAGCAATGATCACTGAATAATTATTATTTTATCTGTTTAAAGGAAAAATTATATAAAACTCATGTGCACTATAACTTCTCAATAATTGAACAGTACTTCTCTTGAATAAGCTAAAAAACTAATCCAGTTAGGGCTCTGCATTTGATGAGGAGCTATTTCTTCTAATCAGATTCTGATCCTCCACAATTTTGGTCTGGCTTAGTAAATCACCTAATCTTTATTTCCTAGTTAAAATATTCGAGAGAGAAAAATCTTAGTGTCTCAAATTAGCCTACAAGTAGTTCCTCTTAGATTGGTTATTCATTCCTTCTTTAATCAATTTATCTGGAAAGAAAAGGTATCACATGGTACCACCTAGATAACCAGGGTTCCAGACAAAGGAATGGATACTCAGGAAATTGTGGGCAAAGAGGTAGTTTAATTTTATTTTTATTGAAATATAATTGACTTGCAATATTGTGTTAGTTTCAGGTGCACAGCAAAGTGATTTGCTTATACATTTATCTGTAAATATATATTTTTTGTTTTTACATTATCCTCCATTGTAGGTCATTACAGGATATTGAGTAAGTTCTCTGTACTATATCCTAGGTCCTCCCTCTCCCCTTTGGTAACCATATGTTTGTTTCTCTGTCAGTGAGTCTATTTCTGTTTTGAAAATAAGTTCATTTGTATGATTTTTGTAAAGATTCCAGATATAAGCAATATCATATAGTTGCCCTTTTATACCCAGCTCACTTCACTTAGCATAATCTCTAGTTCTATCTATGGTGCTGCAAATGGCACTGTTTCATTCTTTTTATGGCTGAGTGATATTCCATTATATGCCACATCTTTGCCCATTCATCTGTCAGTGGATGCTTAGGTTGCTTCCATATCTTGGGTTGTAAATACTGTACTTGTGAACACTGGGGTGCATGTATCCTTTAAAATTATGTTTTTCTCTGGATATACGCCCAAGAGTGGGACTGCAGGATCATATAGCAACTATGTTTTTAGTTTTTTAAGGAGTCTGTATACCGTTCTTACAGTTTTACCAGTTTGCATTGCTATCAAAATATAGAAGCATTCCTTTTTTCTCCACAACTTCTCCAGCATTTATTATTTGTAGACTTCTTGTTGAGGCTTCCCTGATGGCTCAGATGGTAAGGAATCTGCCTGCAATGCAGGGAATCCAGTTCAATCCATGGGTCAAGAAGATCCTCTGGAGAAGGGAATGGCAATGGTGGCTGTTTGACCAGAGTGAGGTGATACCTCACTGTAGTTTTGATTTGCATTACAAAGAGGTAGTATTTACCAGTGACACAAGCACTGAAATTCCCTACGATTGTGGGTTTGATAACTAAGAAAGCTTCAAGATACACAATAGAGTTATGTGTAAGATCCATTTTATTGTATTTTATATGATCAGAGAGCTTAGTTCTGCCATGCTTGAGGTTCACAGCAAAGGACAACATTCTTCATCTTTCACAGTTCAGTTCAGTTGCTCAGTCATATCTGACTCTTTGCAACCCCATGAATTGCAGCATGCTAGGCCTCCCTGTCCATCACCAACTCCCTAAGTTCACTCAGACTCATGTCCATCGAGTCAGTGATGCCATCCAGCCATCTCATCCTCTGTCTCCCATTCTCCTCCTGCTCCCAATCCCTCCCAGCATCAGAGTCTTTTCCAATGAGTCAGCTCTTCGCATGAGGTGGCCAAAGTACTGGAGTTTCAGCTTTAGCATCATTCCTTCCAAAGAACACCCAGGACTGATCTCCTTTAGAATGGACTGGTTGGATCTCCTTACAGTCCAGGGGACTCTCAAGAGTCTTCTCCAACACCACAGTTCAAAAGCATCAATTCTTCAGTGCTCAGCATTCTTCACAGTCTAAGTCTCACATCCATACATGACTACTGGAAAAACCAGAGCCTTGACTAGACAGACCTTTGTTGGCAAATAATGTCTCTGCTTTTGAATATACTATCTAGGTTGGTCATAACTTTTCTTCCAAGGAGTAAGCATCTTTTAATTTCATGGCTGCAGTTACCATCTGCAGTGATTTTTGGAGGCCCCCAAAATAAAGTCTGACACTGTTTCCACTGTTTTCCCATCTATATCCCATGAAGTGATGGGACCAGATGCCATGATCTTCGTTTTTGGACTGTTAGCTTTAAGCCAACTGTTTCACTCTCCTCTTTCACTTTCATCAAGAGGCTTTTAGTTCCTCTTCACTTTCTGCCATAAGGAGGGTGTCATCTGCATATCTGAGGTTATTGATATTTCTCCCGGCAATCTTGATTCCAGTTTGTGCTTCTTCCAGTCCAGCGCTTCTCATGATGTACTCTGCATATAAGTCACTCTGCATCTTTCACAGGACCCCACCAATAATAGAGGGCTTGCAAATGCAATGAGACTAAACTTGTTCTGGTCCGGTTGGTTCATTTGGGGATGTTATACTTGTCCAGTTGCTCCCTCTGAATGTGAATGGAGTTTCTTTCTTCCAGATAGGCGTGTGTAGAGCATTGGACACCTTTGTGTAACCTGGTTAGATGAGAAAGAATGGGTAAAGAAGTGAAAAAACTACAAACACTCTAGCAAGATGAAATTATAAGAAAATTTCTCATAATTTGCCTGTAAATACCTGTAGCACTTCTCATTCCAGGGGTTTTCCTTGCTTTCTGAGTAATGTCATATAAGTACTGTACATGACACTGTTCAGGATTACCATCTGCCCAGTTTAAGGTCTGTTTCTCCCAGTCTTGCAAAGAGACGTGAAATGTATATATTTTGAATCAACATATGTCATTTCTACAAATATTTGCTGATGTCCACAAGCATCTTTCTTTGAAACTTGTTCAGTCACTCAGTTGTGTCCGACGTTTTGCAACCCCATGGACAGCAGCATGCCAGGATTCCCTGTCTTTCACCATCTCCTGGAGCTTGCTCAAACTCACGTCTATTGAGTCGGTGATGCCATCCAACCGTCTCATCCAGTCTCCAATGCCAGGTCATCAAGGAAAAAGTCAGATAAGAGTGGTATAAAATTTACTGTTTACTTTAAACAATGAAGGCATAGGGATACAAACTAAGAAATGAGATGAGAGAAAATTCTTTAAGAGAATCAATTACTTGAACCTATATTATTTGAAAAATAAAAGCAATATGTTTATCAATAGGCCTTATCAGTAACTCCCACTCTAGGTTCATGTATACCATTGAAAGGTGATCAATTTAGATTAATTGCTAATCATATCAGTTAATTTTGGAATGTGTTATAAATGCTCATCAGATCTTTTAGACTTTAGCCATTTCAGTGTCAATGTAGTGGTAAGCTTTTGCTCCCCCCCACTTCCCTTTTACATTGTAAGTTTGAGAAAATACAGAGGAAGAGATTTAAGGACTATATTTTAAGTCCTCATAAATGTTATTTTAAAAAATATGGTCAAATCAAAGACATTCATGAATTCATTTAAAATGTGAGATTTCATCAGTAGCAGCATTGTATGTTCAGTTAACAGTTAAGTAATATGAGTTGGCCAAGGAAACATTTTTTTTCTTCCATAATCATTATTCATTTTATAAAAATTTATAAAAACAGTTTTTATGTCATAAAACCATTGCAGAAGTTGCAGAAATTCTGTATTTTCAGTGACTGTGTAGACATTTATATAACAATGAAATTTTCCAGGATAATTCCATCTTTTGATGGTTTATGTCTGGTTATTTGGGTTTCCCTTGTGGCTCAGCTGGTAAAAATCTGCCTGCAATGTGAGAGACATGAATTTGATCCCTGGGTTGCAAAGATCCCCTGGAGAAGGGAAAGGCTACCCACTCTAGTATTCTGGCCTGGAGAATTCCATGGACTGTATAGTCTATGGGGTCACAAAGAGTTGGACTTGACTGAGTGACTTTCCTTTTCACTTTCTCTGGCTATTTTACAAAGAAGAGCGCTTAATTGAGAGTCTTCCACAAGAATCATTACATAAGATGGAGAAAAATAAATTTAAAACATCACTTACTCCCAGTTCAGACTAATAGAATCCTACAAAATGTAGGCCATTAAAGGAGAGAGGGAGTTTTTCATAAGGATGAAAGCATTGCTCATTGCAACTTGGGAACACCAGTATATTTGATATGAAAGATCATCTAAACTCCTTATTGGATTTTCACCAACTTACGAATCATCTTAGTTCAGTTCAGTCACTCAGTCGTGTCTGACTCTGCGACCCCATGGACTGCAGCACATCAGACTTCCCTGTCCATCATCAGCTCCCAGAGCTTACTCAAACTCATGGCCAGAGTTGGTGATGCTATCAAACCATCTCATCCTCTGTCATCCCCTTCTCCTCCTGCCTTCAATCTTTCCCAGCATCAGGGTCTTTTCAAGTGAGTCAGTTCTTTGCATCAGGTGGCCAAAGCTTCAGCATCAGTCCTTCTGATGAATATTCAGGACTGATTTCCTTTAGGATTGACTGATAGGATCTCCTTGCAGTTCAAGGGACTCTCAAGAGTCTTCTCCAGCACCATAGTTCAAAAGCATCAATTCTTCGATGCTTAGCTTTCTTTTTAGTCCAACTCTCATATCCATACATGACTACTGGAAAAACCACAGCTTTGACTAGAGGGACCTTTGTTGGCAAAGTAATGTCTCTGCTTTTTAATATGTTATCTAGGTTGGTCATATCTTTTCTTCCAAGGAGTAAGCGTCTTTTAATTTCATGGCTACAGTCACTATCTGCAGTGATTTTGGAGCCCAAGAAAATAAAGTCTGACACTGTTTCCACTGTTTCTCCATATATGTACAGTGGAGTGAAGGGATTGGATGCCATTGTCTTAGTTTTCTGAATGTTGAGCTTTAAGCCAACTTTTTCACTCTCTTCTTTCACTTTCATCAAGAGACCCTTTAGTTCTTCTTTGCTTTCCACCATAAGGGTGATGTCATCTGCATATCTGAGGTTATTGATACTTCTCTTGGCAATCTTGATTCCAGCTTGTGCTTCATCCAGCCCAGCATTTCACATGATGTACTCTACACATAAGCTAAATAAACAGGGTAACAATATACAGTGTTGACATACTCCTTTCCTGATTTGGAACCAGTCTGTGGTTCCCTGTCTAGGTCTAACTGTTGCTTCCTGATCTGCATACAGGTTTCTCAGGAGACAGGTCCAGTGGTCTGGTATTCCCATCTCTTTAAAAATTGTCCTAAAGTTTGCTAAAAGCAAAGTATCATCTTACATCCCTGGCATTTTGCACATTGCCCTGTTTCTCTTGGAAGGAGAAGATTCTTGAGAAGGCCTTGACAGTTCAAGGATGCGTGCTTATTAAGTAGAAGACAAAGAAGAAAAGTAAATCATCAAGGGGAATATAAGTGAAAGACAATAGTATAAAACTTAGAATAGAGACATTTGGAAAAATTAGCTAGAAAGCCTTATGATAAATGCCCCAATATAATAAAGAAAGCAGCAGAAGAAGTGACATCCACAGCTCAAATCCAGTAACTCAAATGGGAAACAAGGAAGTCAGGAAAATGGAATTCACAGAAATTTTAAGGGGTTAACACAGGTCTAAGGGAGACCATGCAGAAGAGGCAGGTAAGAAAACATTATTGATTCTTCTCATCAAGGAGCATTTTCACCTGCGGTCATGATGCGATGCTATATTTGTTCATAAGAATAGCTTCCTAAATGTGTGTGCTTGTCCCAGATTTTCAGTATGTGTATTGGCATGGTTTAAGAGATCACGTAAGCTTATGAAAGTATGCAGTAAAAAAAAATGCATCACTATTTCCATGCTTCCCATTCTAAGAGATTCTTGTACAATATCAACTGGGCCTTCAGTCAAGCTAGTGTATGTTGAGCGTTAATTGTCAGGCTCTAGGGGTTCAATAATAAATAAAACCAGATAGGAGTCTTGCTTCCTGGGCTTCACAGGCTTAATAGGAGGAACTCAGAAATAAAATGACCACTGAAACACATCATTTAGAGCCATGGTATGTGCAATAGAGAAAGAGTACAAGGAACAAGGAATGGGTAGAGGAGGGGGTTCTGACCAAGTTTCCAGCGTTGAAGCTTTACTGAGAACGTGTGAGTTTGAATTTGGCAGGGTCTGATTGCGGCTGGTTTATCCTGAGGTTAGTCTATAGTGAGGAAATTCCCCTACCCCCTAATTAATACACTGCCAATACAGGGAAAAGATTGGACCAAATGAGTGACCACACATCTCCTAAAGCAACAGAAAGAGGTGAATTAATGAGATTTGAGAAGGAAAAAAGGTGCTGAAAAAGACCAAATAAAAATGAAAACAATAACTATGGCAATCATTAAAGGAGAGATAAGATCCAAGGCTGGAGACTTCCCCTTAGGTGATGGGGTTTTTCCAGTACTCTAGACCAATGATTCTCAAGGTACAGTCCCAAACTAGCAGCATCTTCATCACCTGGGTATTTGCTAGAAATACTAATTCCCATATCCCATTCCAATCCTACTAAATCTGAAACCCTGGAGACTGTTCCTAGCTTCTCTTGTGCCTCTTATACACTATCAGCCCTGTTTCAAAGAATATCTGTTTGTTTGAAGTATGTAGCACGTATTTTGTTAGATTTACAAGTACCAGATGAGAGGCAATATGATGACATATAATTGAAGAATGATTGTTCATCTGAAATTATTTTTATTTTTACTTTTATTTGGCACAGAAAAGATCCTGTTTAAACTTAAAATAAATTGCAATATATATGAAGATAGTTCAATAATTGAAGTGATTAGAAAGTTCTAATTTCTACTTCCATTATTAATATACCAGAATTTACTTGTATAAAGTCCATCTGTGTATACTGTTGCAACATATAATGAATTATGAATATACATGTAGATTTTGCTAATTAATTTCTTTAAATTACATTTCTCAGAAATGAAGGGACTTGGTGACATTCCTTAGTTTAGTGGCGCTAACCCATGATAGTGGAAGCATCAGAATTTAAATCTAGCAAGATATTATTGATATTATAGTGAAGAAAAATAGAATAATATGTCCAAAGAACCTGGAGACAATCTACTTTTCTACTTGGTCAAATACAAGTTTGATGAAATGTGTATATAATGGTCATCAAGAAGCACAACTTCTACCTACTAATAAGACAAATTTCATGAAAATGTCATTAAATTACAGTACTACTCCAAATCCATCGTGTGTGGTTGCAGGTATTCCAGAATCGGACAGCCTAGGTTTCAGGGTCACAATTTGCTGGCTGGACTAGCTTAGGAAATGTCTTAAACTTTCAGTCTTTCCATTATCTTCAAAATTGGTTTACCTTCCAGGTAAAACTGTTGTGAAAGTTAAGAGACAAAATGCATGTTAAGTACTTAAACTAGTTCTTGACATTGTGTTCAATAAATTTTTTCTAAACTATTATTGTGTAAATAATAAATTCAACTTTTATACTGAAAATGAAACTCTTGGAATTACATAGTGCTAAAATTAGTCCTTGGTAATCTATAAGGGACTTAACCCAGTAATATTACCTAAATACTTTTGATATGAGATTCACAGCTCATTTTAAAACTTTGCACATTGATTTGGTACAAGGACTACTATGAAGTCATGTGGTAATATTATATGACATGGATTTAAGCAAGCCATTTGGGATAATCCAAGCAAATTGCCAACAGCTGATAGAGGATTTCTGCATATGTAGTTGTGTTTGCTCTGGTCTTCTTGCCTTTTGGTAGCAGCAAAATATATTAACTTTATCCTTCTGGTGTCCACCTGGATCTCCACTCCTGGACCTTGAGTCCCAATGATGTCACCCTTTGATCTTTCCATTTTTAATGTCCATCTGCTCTGTGACTCTTCCTTCCAGACTTGTGAGAAAGAACTACCCCTCATTTAACATGAAAGATCGATTATATTAAATAATGTTTAAAAATAGATGTGGTCTAATACTTTCAATGGATTTGGAGTAGATTCACTAAGACTTCAAAAGGTCTATTTGTTCTCTTGCCTATGATTGATCCAATGGGAAAATGAATCATAATACCCTTCCATTAATCACTGCATACTTCTTAAAAATAAAAATAAATGTTAAATGCCACAATTAATCCTCAGTTCTCAATCTGTTAAGTAAGGAAAAAGAAATGACTTATGGATTTGGAATAAGAGATGTTATGTAAAAATAGAGTTAGAAGGAAAACTGAAAACATGTGAATGACAAGATAAAAGAGTAATGAGAGAAAAATGTTCGAGTTGTAGTGCCTTCTGATGGCTCTCTCAATTCAGCCAAAGGGGAAAAGTGGCTTGTGGTAAACACTGCAGGCAGAATAACAGGGTGCATGTGTAGCTACACACATCTGGTGCACAGGTGTCCAAATGGAATTTGCCATCACTCCAAGAAACGGTCAGATGTTGTCTTTTTAAATGGCGAATGGTGTGAGGACTAGTGGGATTCAGTGTAGATGTCAGGCATGCGAGACATTCATTTACGTCAGGGTTGCAGTCAGAATTGCTATTTGACATACTTCTGAGTTAATTTCACTCTGTAGAAAATGTTTCATGAACATGAGACAAAAACAAGTTCTCGCTCTTGCTTCAGAATTGCCTCTTTAGAGCAACAGATGAAAAGGACGCTGTTCTAGTTTCCATTGCTAAAAAGCTTAACTAGTTACAGAGCGATCAGTTGCTCTTTCTGGTTTGAAAGGAATAAAAAGATTATCAGAATAATTATTGACCAATGAGTTAGGTTTAAAACAGACTTCTAAGAACCGATTCCTTTTGACACAGCAATGAACGATTCTTGACAACGGTTTAAGTGTCTTTCGGTTCTTTTAATCCTACTGCTGGCAAATTCTTCGCCTCCTCTCAGGTCTCCTGGTACCTACTTTTAATGTCTTTCTTGGAGACATCTGCCATTAGACATAGTATGTCTTACATTCTTGGATCTCTCCAGAGGGAAATATAGCAACAAAAACAATTACAATAGCAAATATTTCTATTCATAAGACTACAACAAAAACTTTGTGCTTTAGCACTTTGAAAATAATCTTTTGATTTTTTTCCCCTCACATATGAAAGTCAGGGTTATGCTTAAATGATGCTTGTGGGGTTGAGAATAGAGTCACTTGCTCTTTATTTTCAAGAAAATCAGTAATGAACATAAAAGTAGCCCCTGATAACAGAATTCTGTTTTATAAAATTATTCTGTTTTACAGATTATTGATGGCTTTCAGCACACCATGGATAGGAGCTTGTGCAGTTGGGTCTGAAGTAGCTGAAGCTGTTTGCCAAATATATTTTCTGAACTCCCTTGCTTTCTTGGCTCTTTTTTTTTATCTTTAAAAATTGGAATATAATTACTTTAAATATTACATTAGTTTCTGCTGTACAACAATGCGAATCAGCTACACGTGGTCAGTTGTGTCTGACTCTTCATGACCCCATAGACTGTAGCCCACCAGAACCCTCTTCTATGGGATTTTCCAGGCAGGAATACTGGAGTAGGTTGCCATTTCCTGCTTCAGGGGCTTTTGCCTTTTCTAGGGATCAAACCCTCATCTCCTACATCTCCTTTAGTGGTAGGTGGAGTCTTTACTACTGAGCCATCTGGGAAGCCTAAATCAGCTAAATGTATACATATATCCCCCCCGACTTAGATCTCCATCTCACATCCCCCAGCCCCACCCCCTCTAGGTTACCAAGCACCGAGCTAAGCTCCCTCTCTACACAGCAGCTTCCTGCAGCTGTCTGTTTCACACGTGGTAGTGCGTATATGTCCGTCCTGTTCTCTTAATTCGTCCCACCCACTCCTTCTCCTCTGTGTCCACAAGTCTCTCTACATCTGGGTCTCCATTCCTGCCCTGAAAATATGTTCATCAGGACCATTTTTCTAGATTCCATATGTATCTACATGCTAATAAATGATATTTGTTTTTCTCATTCTGATTTCTTCCACTCTGTGACAGACTCTGGGTTCATCCACATCACTACACATGGCCCAGTTTCATTCCTCTTTATGGATAATATTCGATTATATATATGTGCCACAGCTTCGTTATCTGCTCCCCTGTGGATGGACGTTTAGATTGCTTCCGCATCCTCACTATTGTAAATAAGTCCTGTGATGAACACTGGGGTTCAGGTGTCTTTTGAAGTACGGTTTTCTCAGGGTATATGCCCACTGGTGGGACTGGCTGGGTCATGTGGTGGTTTTATTCCTACTTTCTTAAGGACCCTCCTTACTGTTCTTCATAGTGGTTGTATCAATCTACATTCCTACTAACAGTGCAGTAAGGTCCTTTTTCCCAACATCCTCAACATCACTTACTGTTTATAGATTTTTTTGATGATGGCTATTCTGACCAGAGTGAGGTGATACCTTATTATAGTTTTGATTTGCATTTCTTCAGTAATGAGTGATGTTGGGCATCTTTTAATGTATTTGTTGACCATCTGTATGTCTTTGGGCTCTTCTTTTTAGACCAGTCTGGACATCTTCATGTGTGTCCCCCATGTGCGGTCTCGCTCAGTGACACAGAGACTGTACTTCCCCTCTGAGACTTGACTCTCAGTGCTTTAAAATTAAACCTCCTCTCCACGGTTCTGCTGAGGATTAAATCAGTCACCTTCCCTTGCTATGGATAGAAACTGGTTTACATTCCTAAATCAGAGTGGTGAGTGTGTGTGTGTGTGTGTGTGTGTGTGTGTGTGTGTGTATGCATGTGAGTGTGTGCTTATTTAGAAATATGCAAACCCTGACAAATAAATAGGAAACACCCAAAAGTGATTTAAAAATTGTCCATTAGTAAAAATCTAGAGGCTACAGAAAAGAATATTACTCAGAATAACCACAATTACATTTTAATGTCTGTTACTCTGGTGTTTTATTAAAGCCAGATATGTATATGCTTTCATATATGTATATGCCATTAACACTGTCCTTCAGAAGAATTTAATGATTGTGGAAATTCTACTATGATACTGATATATTAATGCAATATCTTATCAAAGTTCTACATGTACGTAGTTTTAAAGAACAGTTCCCAATACTTGCAGAAAAAGAACCAACTTAACGTGAATATACTAATGTTTTTTGATTTCTCAATAAAAAATATAATCTACTGACTTACTACAGTAGAAAGATAAACACAGTCACACACAAACAAAGACAAGCATGTATCTATTCATCCAGTCAATGTGATCACATTATTTTTGGTGTCCTTTTATGACTATGTAACTCCTTTTACCATTAGACCACATGGGATGTCACATTGGCATTCCTGCCTAGTTCAAATTTGCCTTATGGGTTATTTAGAAGTGTGCTGCTTACTTTATAAGTATTTGGAGATTTTATACATTATATATTGTGTTTAATTTCTAATGAATTACCATTGTGAATTGAAAACCTACACTATGTGTTTTCTATTTCTTGAAATGTACTAAGACATTTTAAATCTATCATGTGATCTATCTGTGTGAATGTTCAATGTTCATTTGGAAATGCAAAATGCTGCTGCTGCTGCTAAGTCACTTCAGTCATGGCTGACTCTGTGTGATACCATAGACGGCAGCCCACCAGGCTCCCCGTCCCTGGGATTCTCCAGGCAAGAACACTGGAGTGGGTTGCCATTTCCTTCTCCAATGCATGAAAGTGAAAAGTGAAAGGGAAGTCGCTCAGTCGTGTCCGACTCTTCGCGATCCCATGGACTGCAGCCTACCAGGCTCCTCTGTCCATGGGATTTTCCAGGCAAGAGTACTGGAGTGGGGTGCCATCGCCTTCTCTGGAAATGCAATAGTAAATAGTGTATAAATATCAATTCGCTAAAATATATTAATAGTGTTTTTAAAATCTCTTAAATGCAGCATTTTTGCTGTATACTGTGGTTTGCAAGCAAATCACACCATTCCCCCACAGTCAAGGAGAATGGATCACATAAGGGTCTGAACAACAGGAGACAGGGATAACAGGACTATTTTAGGATTCTGTTTGCCACATTTCTACATTTAAATATTTTTCTTACAAATATAATTTATTTAACTTCTGTATTTTTGTTGAGCCTGGAAATCCCTGCCTTTCAAAGGAAATATTTGGTCCATTTACATTAAATGATGTTAATATTATTGTATTTAAGTCTAACTTTTAAAATTCCATTTATCGTTTCCTTCTTTGTTCTTTCTTTTCTGAATCATTTAGGTGACTCTAATATTTTGGTATTCAGTTTTACATCTCAAACTGAATTTTAGATACATCTTTTATGTATGTAGCATTTCAATACTATATATTATATAATAATAATAATATATATTTTAAATATTATATTTCAAACATTGTATTATTTCAAGCAACATGCTATTTCATACTATTTTACAACCATTGTAAAAACTTCATAATACTTAATTGCATTTACCCTTTCTGCCCTTTGTGCTATTTTGTCCAGGATTTTTCCTTCAGAAATCCAGCTCCTTTGTCACAACCTCGGCTTTCTGTGAAGATCTAATATACCTTGAAGGATTTCTCTCAGGTCTCTTGACCTTCTCTCTTCTTTAAGCAGGCTACTATACCACACTTGGAAAATGCCTGTGTATCCTGAGAGGCATCATTTCATTTTCTCTGCTCTGCTTCCAGTCTGTGGTAAACAGACTTCATTAATTTGTTCGGTCCGTAGGAGAGTGTCAGTTGTGGGCTTGTATATCCTCTGCGGCTGGCACTCCCTGAGATTCCAGTCCCTCAGCCTTACCCACACGCATCCACGGAAGTTCTGTTAGCGTCTCCTTCCCTCCACATATAGTGAACTTCTCTGCTCTTATTGTTGCTCCTTTAAAGATGATCTCAGCTGTTGGCTTCTCTTACCTGGTAAGAGTTTATTGTTTTCTCAGTATCAATTGGGTTAGCTTGAACTAACTGATAGCAAAAATCTATCATCTGGTAGGTTATCTAACTTTTGTATTTTAGTGTTAGTCATTCAGTAATGTCCGACTCTTTGTGACCCCATGGATTGTTGCCCGCCAGATTCCTCTGTCCATGAAATTCTCCAGGCAAGAATATTGGAGTGGATTGATATTTTAAGGTGAGAGCAATTGTCTCTTGAGACGTTCTAATCCTGATTAGAAAAGGAAATCTGAGAATTTAGAGTTTTTAAGAAAAATAAAATCAAGAAATTTGTTTTTCTTAATCTACATTCAACCTTGCTATAATTTTGCCATGGGCAAAATCAATATATGTTAATACATCAAAAGTATTATTCTGGTCCAAGGATTAGAGATACAGGCAAATGCTCTCTTTTGATTAGTAAAATCTTCTTAGAGAATGTAAATTTTGGACTTGTTTGCATGCATGAAGAAGAGAAATTCTGGACTTGTTGTAAAGAGGTAAAATGTATTTAGATTTTTGAGAGTGTTATATTGATCTAAAACACTGATAATGTGGCACTGTGAGTCATAGAGGGGGCTTGCCAGGTGACACTGGTGGTAAGCAATTTGCCTGCCAATGCAGGAGATGTAAGAGATGTGGGTTGGGAAGATCTCCTGCAGGAGGACATGGCAACCCTCCTCAGTATTATTGCCTGGAGAATCCCTATGGACAGAAGAGCCTGGCAGTCCACAGGGTCACAAAGTGTTGGACAGGACTGAAGCAATGTAGAGGGCTTCCCTGGTGGTTCAGACAGTAAAGAAGCTGCCTGCAATGCAGAAGACTCAGGTTTGATCCCTGGCTTGGGAATATCCCTGGAGAAAGGAATGGCAACCCACTCCAGTATCCTTGTCTGGAGAATTCCATGGACAGAGGAACCTGGCGGGCTACACAGTCCATGGGGTTGCAAAGAGTTGGACACGACCGAGCAACTGCAAGGAAGTCCAATCAGTCCATCCTAAACAACAATCTGTCCTGAATGTTCATTCGAAGGACTGATGTTGAAGCTGAAATGCCAATACTTTGGCCACATGATGCAAAAAGCTGACTCATTTGAAAAGACCCTGATGCTGGGAAAGATTGAGGGCATGAGGGGAAGGGGACGACAGAGGATGAGATGGTTGGGTGGCAACCACTGACTCAATGGACATGAGTTTGAGTGAACTCTGGCAATTGGTGATGGACAGGGAGGCCTGGGGTGATGCAGTCCATTGGGTCACAAAGAGTCGGACACGGTTGAATGACTGAACTGAACTGAGCTGAACTGAGCAACTAAGCACAACACAGAAGCAAGCACATACACTCAGGTCATAGAACATTTTAAGTTAAGTCTTAAATCATGTTTAATAAGAACATAAAGAACTTCTAAAGTTTTAAAGAAGTACTATATGTGAAATCAGATTCCAACATAGTGATTAAATTGACTAAGTTGAAAAATATTTATTTGACCCTTTGGCTTTTAATACTTCACTAAATAGTAATAGAAATAAATCATGCCCTGAGTATGAGTGATAATGCTTCTCATTTCAAGCAAATGCATTCATTTTCTTTTGAGCTATGTTCACCTAAGTTGAAAGACTTAAATTTTTTTTTAATGCTTGCTACGTTATTTCCCATGTAGTAACTTAGACTGTATTTCCTGGTGACATTTAGAATGATAAGCCTTAAAGATCAGTGCAATAAAAAATAATATCTATTAATACATAATTCAGCAAAAAATATTGAGCTATTTTATAATCATCAAAGACCACTGGTGAATTAATTCATAAACTGAAATCTGAAAACTGCCTAACCAACCATAAGCTCATTTTGCTTAGTTTTTAACTTTTTATTGTGGTCTCACAGAATAAAACTTAGACAGCATATTAAAAAGCAGAGACATTCTTTTGACAAAATGGTTCTCTAGCCAAAGCTATGGTTTCCAGTAGTCATGTATGGTTGTGAGAGTTGGATTATAAGGAAAGCTGTTGCTGCTGCTTTCGCTTCAGTCGTGTCTAACTCTGTGCGACCCCAGAGACGGCAGCCCACCGGGCTCCCCTGTCCCTGGGATTCTCCAGGCAAGAACAAACTGATGCTTTTGAACTGTGGTATTGGAGAAGACTCTTGAGAGTCCCTTGGACTTCAAGGAGATCCATCCAGTCCATCCTAAAGGAAATAAGTCCTGAATACACATTGGAAGGACTGATGCTGAAGCTGAAACTCTAAGACTTTGGCCACCTGATTTGAAGAACTGACTGATTGAAAAAGACCCTGATGCTGGGAAAAATTGAAGGTAGGAGGAGAAGGGGACAACAGAGGATGAGATGGTTGGATGGCATCACCGACTTCATGGACATGAGTTTGAGTAAACTCCAGAAGTTGGTTATGGACAGGGAATCCTGGCGTGCTGCAGTCCATGGCGTTGCAAAGAGTTGGACATGACTGAGCGACTAAACTGACTGAACTGAATCTCTCTACCTAGAAAAAAATAACACATGAAATGAAGCAAAATAAAAAACATGGGAATTCAATTCTTTTTAGTTTCTTTTGACATTTACCCATCAGTTTTTTTTAGTTTTGGAAAGAATTTAAGAAACATCTAATTAACGTTTCATGTGCTAGGGTTAAATATATACTTACCACTCCATTTCTAATGTCTTCACATTGAATGAATATTCTAATATTATTAAATTAATCAACCATTGTGTCTTAAAAGGCTGTTTGTATTTTTCTATTAGTTCAAGAAGAAAGCATTTGAAAATATTTTAGGATAAGTCACCGTTTCCTTTTTAAATCTGAAGTCTCTTTTACACCTAGATGCAGCTCTCAAAAATGCTTTGAGGAAAGTGTATCCAGTATTATATCCGAATAGCATTCAAAACTTGAAATGCATGTTCCTATGCAATTTCAGTTGTAGACATTTATTTTAGCAAATCTGCCTTTCCCTTTTCTGAGAATGTTTCTTCTTTCAGTGTGTCATTTCAGCAATCTTAAGACTGAAAAAAAACACCCACAAAATTATAATGTTATGTTCACTCTTAAAAAATCTCATATATGAATTTATTTTTAGTTGTGGTTAAACTGAATCTAGCTTATCCCCTAAGGATGATGGTTCATGTATAGTCCTCTGAAGATTATGAGCTTGAAAGATAGATGCAGGGCCCCTTGCCTTTCTTCACTGGTGCAGGCCCTTCTTCAAAACTTTAGTGCCTCTGTGCTTCTGTCGGACATTTCTACCTGCTGTACCTCTGAAGGCTTGGTCTGAAATGCTTGCCAAGTTCTACACAGTGTTTCTCTTCACTGATACGCTCATCTTCACTTTTAGGGGAAGCAACAATAAAAAGTAATCTCCTTTTCCTTAATAATTCCTTTCGCTATAATAACTACATTGTCTGATTTTAATGTAGCTACCATAGTTGTTTCTTTTAGTTAATATATGCACGATATATGTATTTGTGTTCAGTCTTTCTACTTTCAAAACATCTGTCTTTATTTTAGAAGGGTGTCTTAGAAATGGCATAAGCCATGTATTTTTCAATATATAACTGAATCTTACCAAAACAGTTTGATTCATCTACATTTAAAGTTAATACTAACCTGTGGCTGATTCATGTCAATGTATGGCAAAACAAATACAGTATTGTAATTAAAAAATAAATAAATAAATAAAAATTTTTAAAAAAGTTAATACTAACACATTTGGAATTACTTCTACTCACTTTTGTGCTTTTTCTTTGTTCTTTTTATATATGTCTCATTTCTCTTTTGCCTTGTTTCAAATTAAACTCTTAATGTCTTTTTGTCTATGCTCTTTGAAATGCTTTATACTGTATCTGATCTTCGAAATTTTAACAATGCATTTATTTTAGTAAGATTTAAATTTAATCAAAGTCTTTACCCTTTTTCTAAAAAATAAAAATCATCTCATTCCAGTCACCTTCCTTTACTATTTTTGTTGTTGTTTTTTAACATTTTAATTGTATCCTATTTTAACTGCCCCAGCCATGCATGTTGTTACTTTTGGTATATCCAGCAATTTTTCTTGTGTTTACTTTCCATTTTACTTTTTTCACCATTTTTCTAGTGTTTTATATTTTGAAGGGGGGTATATTTTCTTGAAGTAAATGTTAAACATCTCTGGTTTTGTTGACCTAAAAATATATTTATGTTACCCTTGATATTGAGTGACTATTACACATTTTTTCTAATACAAGAAGAAATTGTATTTTAAAGTCATTTATTTATTCATGCCGGTTGACCCTTTCGCTGAGGATGCAGTCTCTGAAAGCTTCCATCTTCAGGTGGTGGTCTAAGTTTCAGTCCCCACAATAACTTATCTTTCCTTCCCAAATATGGTCGTTGAAACTTAAGGCCTCAGGTTTGAAATATCCACAGTATATCATGCTCTCTTACAGTTCTAGTTTCAGCTCACTTTTCATTTTTGGCCTCTGTGGATTGTCTATGCATCTTCTGAGCACAATTTTGCATTTTAAAAGTGCTTGCTGTTTCTCCTCCAAATTTCTAGGTCATTACAATAGGACAATTTTTCAATCTATAAATGCATATCATGTGATTCAACATTTTTTTCAATGTCTACCCCCTTCTCATTTCCTCTGTTATTGAACTTGTGTTTCATAACCATCATAATGACCTCTCCTTACACACCTCCTCGGCTCCTTTGCTCTCTTTCCTCTCCATCACACTGGAGTGGCAACGCTGCACACCTAGTTACACAGATCCCATCTGCTTCACGAGCATTCTATTGTGCTCACTGGGCGTGCTTTAAATTTATGACAGCAAACTGTAAGGACTTCACCAGGGCTGAGCAATTTTCCTAAATTTCCATACTCAGTTGATTGTTTCATTCTCCAGGAAGACACATCCACATATCCACACTTTTCTCTCAAGTCCTCAATCTACTTACAGCTAATGACCTTGCCTCCTCTTTCACTAAATAAAAAGACAGCAAAAAGAATGGCTTCGCCCCTGCCAGCACCAAATCTTCCAATGCCCCTGCACCCCCTTCTTTCCATTACAGTGGCACAGGGAATTGCGTGCTGCTATCTAGCAGCAAGCCTTTCACTTCTTCGTTGGCGCCACCCCCTCTCACATATTCAGCCCTCTTCCTGTAATCATTTGCTCTCTCCCACAGCATCCGTGTCCCCTTCTCCCTCTCCCAGCAGCACATAAACTAGCTGTAACAGTTCTCTGCTTAAAGTCAGTGTGGCCACTCCCTAGCATAGCAGGAGCAGAGAGTGTTCAGACACGAACACACCTCCCAGTGCCTGGCCTCAGGCGTCTCAGGAGAAACACGTCTACAAATCTTAAAGAATATCTGGTTATCTTCTTTTTATTTGGAAATAATTTTAGATACAGAATTGAGTAATCTTTTCAACAGAGCTATGCCAGTTGGATATCCAACATATAAAAACAATTTTTATTTTTATTTTAAAAATTTAACTGTTTTTATCAGAATATACTTGATTTATAATGTTGAATTAGTTCTAGTGTACAGCAAACCACAAGTCTGTTCTCTATGTCTGTGAGTCTGTTTGTATTTTGCAGATAAGTTCGTGTGTGTTATTTTTTTTTTAATTCTACATATAATGATATCATATGGCATTTGTCGTTCTCATTCTGAATTCCTTTGCTAAGTATGATCATCTCTGGGTCCATCCATGTAGCTGCAGATGGCATTATTTCACTGTTTTTTATGGCTGAGGAACATTCCATTGTGTGTGTACATGTGTATACACAGCTTCCTTATTCATTTATCAATGGACATTTAGATTGTTTCCATGTTTTGGCTATTGTAAAAAGTGCTGCAGTGAACATTAGTGCATGTATCTTTTTGAATTATATTTTTGTCCAGGGATTTCTGGTCATATGGCAACTCTGTTTAGTTTTTGAAGAATCTCAATACCTTTCTCCATAGTGGTTGTACCAATCTGCAGGCCTACCAACAGTGGATGAAGGAGCCCTTTTCTCCATACGCTTCCAGCATTTGTTATTTGTAGGCTTTATTAGAGTATAGTCGATTTACAGTGTTGTATTAGTTTCAGGTGTACAACAAAGTGAATGAGTTATACATATACATATATCCACTCTTTTTATATTCTTTTCTGATATAGACCATTGCAGAGTATTGAGTAGAGTTCCCTGTATTATACAGCAGGTTCTTATTAGTTACCTATTTTATATACTGTAGTGTGTATATGTCAGCCCCAGTCTCCCATCGTATCCCTCCCCTTATCTCCTGGTAACCATAAATTTGTTTTCTACATCTGGGACTCTACTATTTTGTAAGTAAGTTCATCTGTAGACTTTTTAATGATGGCCATTCTGACTGGTGTGGGGTGGTGCCCTTCATTTTTCCAGGCATATTAGGATTAGTATGTTCATTTTGAGAACAAAAATAATCCCTGCTAGCAATTTGATAGGAATTGCATTCAATTTGTATATTAATTTTGGGAGAATTGACACCTTGGTAATACTGAGTACTCTAATTCAGTGAATACATATTATTTCTCCATCTATTTAGATCTTATTTAACTTATTCTGGCAGCCCACTCCAGTGTTCTTGCCTGGAGACTCCCAGGGACGGGGAGCCTGGTGGGCTGCCGTCTACGGGTCGCACAGAGTCGGACATGACTGAGGCGACTCAGCAGCAGCAGCAGCAGCATTTCACTGTTTTCAGTGTAAAAGTGTATTGTTTTCAGTTGCACTTATTTTTAAAGTTTATCCCCAAATTCTTTTTGATGCTATTATGAATGGAATTGTTTTCTTAATTTTATTTTTAGATTTTTCATTACTAGAAAATAGAAAAATAAGTATGTTTTGTGTTGATCGTGTATCCTGCAACTTTCTAGTAGTTGTGTTTTTTTTTTTTTTTTTTTTACCAGTAGGATCATGTAATGTGCAAATAATGTCTTTCTTCTCTCTTTCCAACCTATGTCCTTAATTTCATTTTCTTCCCTTTTCTTTTTCCTCCCTCCTCCTCTCCCTCCCTGCTTCCCTCCTTGCCTGCCTCCCTTCTTTTCTTTTAGTCACACTACTGGTGTTTAAATCTTAACTTCACCATATACTAATGGAGTCTGGGAAACATCTCTTGGAATCTCCACTTTTTTCCATATATGAATGGGATTAATTAATATTAGCTGCCACCTTATAGTGTTCTTATGCAAATAAAATGGTTAAATATTTATAACATGTTAGAACAATGCATGACATTTTGTATATTCTCAATAAATATTACTTTTTATTATCTATGGCCAGTAAGAATCACCTTTCTGATTTCTTTTAAATATGCTTGGCCTCAGCTCTTAAATTCTTCATGATAGCCATGCCCACCACTTCTCTGATATTAGGCTTCAGGCTTCAGCCAGTGCCAAAGTTTATTTGAAACTAAACCTTTTCTGTTACACCTCTTATATCAATATATCAGAGAAAGGCAATATAAACTGGCAGTCAAATATTTCTAGTGCATACTAATATGACAAATCCTTGTATTTTATGAATAAAATACACGAAGAAACACGTGAGAGGAAAAAACAAAAAAACTGGAGTTTGCCTAGAACATTCAATAGACTTTGCCTCTTAGCCATAGCAATAAAAATAACATGAAAAATACAAGTGCACTGGATCCAATATAGGAAATAGACATTACATCACAGCATGATGTTAACAAATGGTTGCATATGCTTGATTGGGACAAGCCATTTTAATTAGGAAAAGAATTCTGAAGCTATATCAACATTTTGCCTCGACTTTTTCCCTATTTTTGCTTATTTTCATTTATATTCATATCATCTAATTACAGTACATTATGTTTTATAAGTAATAGAAGAATGCGGCACTCTTTGCAGCTTTGGAAAATTATTAAACATGTTATTTTTATGTCCCAGCATTGTCACAATGGGTTTTAATTAATTGTGTATGTGCAGTTGTTTTCTAAAAATTAAACATTAATATCCATGAAGTGAAATGATGATTTTCAAGTTTATAGGACAGCTTTGGCTCATAGTCTTGTTTTGAAGGAGAATAATTTGTTATCTGATAAACTTTGTAACATTTCACTCACTTGAGACATAGATGAAATATATTGATAAACACTGTATTCTCAATCTTACTGTGGAGCTTTACAAAGTTTGCTAGCAATTACAATAAATTTCCTGAACAAAAAGATAGTATTAAAAAAAATAAAGAATAGGTTTTCTTGGTGGGATTTCTAGAAACAATGAAATGGTAGATGAGATTGTATTGAATGGCCAAACATGCTGCTACATCATGTGGCTAGTATATGACTTGACTATAAATAATACTTTACAAAGTTAGTAACTGAATCTAGAGTATTGCTGTGGCTCAGAATAAAAATCCAAACATAATTATTGAAGCTGACTAATAGAACTAATGATCATATAGCAAAATAACCTCAGCTAATGTAAACAAGTATACATAGTTACCAAACAAATATGGTTGCTGAAGCAATGTGGGTTATGTATTTACCATTCTTCCTGTTTATATAAAAGGGGAAAATTTGCACTCAGTAAAGAATTTGCCTGCAGTGCAGGAGAGCCAGTTTCAGTTCCTGGGTCAGGAAGATCCCCTGGAGAAGGAAATGGAAACCCACTCCAGTATCCCTGCCTGGAAAATCCCATGGACAGAAGAGCCTGGTGGGCTATAGTCCACGAGGTCGCAAGAGCTGGACACGACTTAGCGACTAAAACACCACCTCTCTGGGAGGGGGTTGGGGGAGAGAGTAAAAGGAATCCATTTAGCTTCTCCCTACCTCCTTATTCATTTCTCTTCAAGAAAGAAATAATGATTTATCTGTTTGATAAATTTAAGAGAAGGTGCTAAGTGTGCTCAGCTAAGCCCAATCCACAGTCCTCTCTCAGCTGCCTGTTAGCAGATGTGACTAAGTCTCCTTAGGTCTGTCGGATATGCAAACTGCAGAGCAGCACAATCTGCCAACCATATCTGAGTCCTCTGTGGAACCTATCTAGGCTTCCTAAACAAGTGTGGGGCCCCTTGTGGCTGATACTGGCCTGGCCTGATAGGTACAGCATAGACATAAGAAGGTATAGCTCCTAAACTGAAATTGCTAATAATGCTTATGATAATTTTAGCAGAAGCCATGTCTTCTGATTCTTCTAATTTCTGTTTTATTTGCATGCATGATTTTTTTTTGTCTTGAGTATATTCAAATTGTGTCTAACTTCTGATGCTTCTTGCATACACACAAATGGAACCAGGCCAACGCTCACTCAGTGTTCAGGCATAAATCCACAATGTACAAGTGCTCTGGGAGCACATAGAAATGTATACATAAATACACTTAAAAGATACCAGGTGCTGAGAAAATGTGAGACATTTATGTCATTGATACTTTGTTTTAAAAATTACTAAGGCCATTTTTCATTCAAAATATCTGCTTAAAATTTGCTATTTTGAACTTGTATCACAAGAGGATACACTGGCAAAAAGCACCCACCTGGCCTGTGTGAGGTTGTTGAGACTTTGCTGCTTGGACTCCCAGCCAGGTTGCATGGAATCACTTCTTTCACTTGGACTCTCATTCCAGGGCCCTAATTTTCTGGCTCAGTTCAGGTTCAAAGATATGTCAGACAACAATATCTGGCAATTCCAGAACAGGAAAGGGCCCAAACCAAGCTGAACTGAGAAGTCTCACAGAGTTTCAGTGCCAGGACTTGCTGGAAAGGGAACAAGACCAAAAAAAAAAAAAAAAACCAAACCACCAAAGCCAGGAATCAGGAATGTATCCTTCACCTGAGGACAGCTTGGGACCTCCTCCCCTTCCTGCAACCTAACAAGAATAATTAATTCAGAAAGAAAAAGGACTGAATATGGATGTACATAAAACTATTCCAGTGATATGTTAAGGAAAATCATGTTTTTAAATAAATGGATTGCATGAAATAGTTAAGAAAGCCTGAGCTAAGATATATTGAAATTCCCAGTGTACTTCATTTAAAGGCTAAAGTCTTGTACATTTCGTTTACATAATTCCTAGACTATATGTTTCCTCATAGACATCTCTGGATGCCTTTGGATTGAAACACTATCTGGCTACATGATGCTAAGGAGTGCCATGTGGAAAATAACCTACTGAACCTTCCTCTAGCGGAGAAGACAGAGACAGAGCCGCCTACAACCCTGACTCAGTGACTGCATTGTCAGATATTGAGGAGGAAGGCAGGAAGCAAACTCCAGCCCTCACCCAGCTGGGTGAGAGGGTTGAAGTCTGGTGGGGTATGTCCCTTCCTTTTTCACTTCTGTCTCTATTATTTTTGTTTACTAGATGCAGAGTCTATCTGTCCACATTTGCAGCACTAGGAAACAAACTGTTCCAAAACATGCCACACACACAATGAGCTTGAGGAACACACCTTGCATTGATAGAGTCTTTTCTTATAAAGTTGCTCCAGTACAAAGTATGTACCATGTTAAAATATCCCTTACAGAACTGCCTTATGACCCAGCAATCCCACTGCTGGGCATACACCGAGGAAACTGAAAGAGACATGTGTACCCCAATGTTCATCACAGCACTGTTTATAGTAGCTGGGACATGGAAGCAACCAAGTGTTCATCAGCAGATGAATGGATAACAAAGCTGTGGTACATATGCACAATGGAGTATTACTCAGCCATTAAAAAGAATACATTTGAATCAGTTCTAATGAGGTGGATGAAACTGGAGCTGATTATACAGAGTGAAGTAAGCCAGAAAGAAAAACACCAATACAGTATACTAACACATATATATATAGAATTTAGAAAGATGGTAATGATATCCCTGTATCAAGGACAGCAAAAGAGACACAGATGTATAGAACAGACTTTTGGACTCTGTGGGAGAGGGCGAGGGTGGGATAATTTGGGAGAATGGCATTGAAACATGTATACTATCATGTAAGAAATGAATTGCCAGTCTAGGTTCGATGCAGGATACAGGATGCTTGGGGCTGGTGCACTGGGAAGACCCAGAGAGATGATATGGGGAGGGAGGTGGGAGGGGGGGTTCAGGATTGGAAACACATGTACACCCGTGGCGGATTCATGTCAGTGTATGGTAAAACCAATACAGTATTGTAAAGTAAAATTTAAAAATAAAATTAATTAAAAAAAAATATCCCTTACAGTGCCTGGTAGCAAATGAGTAAATGAGGGTATACGAGACCTGCTCACAAATGTTGGTGGCCCACCGGTTTCAGAGGGCAGTACCTTAAGGGGGCTGCTGGTTAGCAGGGTAGGAGAGAAAATGGATCGCTACCTGGAACACTCATCAGACCCCACATTGCAAACTTTTCTATTGTCCTTAAATCTCACACCACATCCTAGGCTCATAGCTGTTATGAAATTTCCATGCTCTGCGAAGTTCCACACATGGGCACAACATAGGCACGTCATCTCATGTGACCTTGTAGCTTAATGCTTGTGCCATTGCTATTACAGCTATCTCTCCTGCTCAAACATATTTGAGAACTAATTCCTCATTGTTGGTACCTGCTACTTCTTCATCTTCCTCATGTGACTCATCTGATTGAGATCTTCCAAAAAGTGAAAACATCATCCCACTTGTATGTGGCTGCATGAGAACAGGGATCTTTGTTTTGTTCACTGATGTAACTTGAGCACAGGACTTGTTGTTCAGTCGCTCAGTGGTGTCTGACTCTTTGTGACCCCATGGACTGCAGAACACCAGGCTTCGCTGTCCTTCACCATCTCTTGGAGATTGCTCAGACTCATGTCCATCGAGTCAGTGATGCCATCCAACCATCTCATCCTCTGTCATGCCCTTCTTCTGACTTCAATCTTTCCCAGCATTGGGAAAGATTGACTTTTCTAATGATTTGCTATAGGTATTTAATAAATATTTGTTAACTTGTATTGAATCATTCACTGCATGTATTTTTATTCTCATGACTATCTTTTCTCAATATGAAATTTCTGCAGTGAAGTTTTAATCTATCCATCTCTACCTAGTTCATTCTCTGCTTTCCACTCTGGCAATATCTAATACATTACCACATGGTGAAGTCCCATTCAGACTCAGGTTCACTGATTCATGTTTGTGCTGTTAAAGAGGCTGGCCCAGATGGCTCTAACTGATGTGTCTAAAGAGACCCAGCATAATAATTTTTCACAAATATTTTTCAATAACAATATAGTTCTTAAAACAAGATAAACTTTTATAACTGGGGCAAACTTAGCATTCATCTAGTTCAAAATCTTTTTGTAAATCAAGAACTCAGGGTTAGAGAGCCTGGACTATAGCCCATCAGGCTCCTTTGTTCATGGGATTATCCCAGCAAGAATACAGGAGTGGACTGTCATTTCCTTCTCCAGGGAGTTTTCCTGACCCAGGGATCATGTGGATTCTTTACTCCTGAGCCACCTGGGAAGCTCTTAAAATTTACTGAAGGTCTTATCACTACTAGATCCTGCCCAATAAATAATTGTTGCATATTGATTCTAGAAATAGAGAAGCACCTCATCTTTTTATATTCTGTAAATTCCAAAACATTTATGAAAACTTATATGATGTGGTTGTTCAGTCGCTAAGAAATATGCAACTCTCTGTGACCTCCATGGACTGCAGCACACCAGACTTCCCTGTCCTTCACATCTCCCAGAGTTTGCTCAACTCATATCCACTGAGTTAGGGATATCATCCAACCATCTCATGCTCCGTCACCCCCTTCTCTTCCTACCCTCAGTCTTTCCCAGCATCTGAGTCTTTTCCAAAGAGTCAGCTCTTTGCATCAGGTGG
The DNA here is from genome assembly GCA_917880005.1 of Nanger dama. Classification (NCBI taxonomy): domain Eukaryota; kingdom Metazoa; phylum Chordata; class Mammalia; order Artiodactyla; family Bovidae; genus Nanger; species Nanger dama. Next base: position 102,800,142 of record CAKJTW010000001.1, read on the forward strand.
CCAAAAATTGGAGCTGCAACATCAATCCTTCCAATGAATGTGCAGAGTTGATTTCCTTAGGAATTGACTTGTTTGATTTCCTTAAGGATTGACTTATTTGATTTCCTAGCAGTCCAAGGAATTCTCAAGTGTCTTCTCCAGCACCACAGCTCAAAAGCATCAATTCTTCAGCACTCAACTTTCATTATGATACAACACTCATAGCCATATATGACTACTGGAAAACCCTAGCTTTGATTAGATGAACTTTTGTTGGCAAAGTGATGTCTCTGCTTTTTCATACACCATCTAGGTTTGTCATAGCTTTTCTTCCAAGGAGCAAGCGTCTTTTAATTTCATGGCTACAGTCACCATCTGTAGGAATTTTGGAGCCCAGGAAAATAAAATCTGTCACTGTTTCCATTGTTTCCCATCTATTTGCCATGAAGTGATGCAACTGGATGCCATGATCTTTGGTTTTAGAATGTTGAGTTTTAAGCCAGCTTTTTCCACTCTCCTCCTTCACCCTCATCAAAAGGCTTTTAGTTACTCTTTGCTTTCTGCTATTTGAGTGCTATCATCTGCATATCTGATACTGTTGATATTTCTCCTAGATATTTTGACTTCAGCTTGTGCTTCATCCAGCCTGGCATTTCACATGATGAACTCTACATAGAAGTTAAATAAACAAGGTGACAATAGACAACCTTGATGTACTTCTTTCCCAATTTGGGACCAGTCCATTGGTCCATATCCATGTTGCTTGTTGACATGCATACAGATTTCTCAGGAGGCAAGTAAAGAGGTCTGGTATTTCCATCTCTTTAAGAATTTTCCACAGTTTGTTGTGATCCACACATTCAAAGACTTTAACTTAGTCAGTGAAGCAGTAGTAGATGTTTTTCTGGGAATCATTTACTTTCTCTGTGATGCAACAGATGCTGGCAATTTGATCTTTGGTTCCTCTGCCTTTTCGAAATCCAGTTTGTATACCTGGAAGTTCTTGGTTCACATACTGCTGAAGCTTAGCTTGAAATCAATATGAGATCTCTATATAATTTATTCTAGGAATGTTCCAAGAAATGAGAAATGTGTTATGTGTTATAAGGACTTCCTTGGTGGCTCAGACGGTAAAGCATCTGTCTACTATGTGGGAGACCCAGGTTTGAGCCTTGGATTGGGAAGATCCCCTGGAGAAGGAAATAGCAATCCATTCCAGTACTATTGCCTGGAAAATCCCATGGACAGAAGAGCCTGGTAGGCTGCAGTCTATGGGGTGGCAAAAAGTCAGACACAACTGAGAGGCTTCACTTTCACTTTCATGTGTTATAAGAATATAGTAGTTGAGTATAGGAAAATTCAGCAAAAAAAAACTGTCAACTCTTGGCATTCTAGCTCTGGCTTCCATGGGATTTAGGCTGTTTCTCTTCCACTGGAAGACAAATGGTTATTAAATTTCTGCAATTAAGTGTAACATGAGGATTTAAATGGACTCAAAATTTCAAAATTGTAGCTTAATTTTTTAGCTTAGTAAGAATTTGAATAAATCAAACAGCAGCACATTTAGCTAGGAGCAGGAATAAGTGAAAAAGTTGAAGACAATTACATATATATTTAAAAATAGTATCTGTGAACTAAATTTTATGTCATTCTTAAAGAATATAAAGATGAAGAAATAAAACTCCCTATTTCAGGAAATTTAGAATTTATTAGCACAGATAAAGAACACTCATAATGATAATAGAAAATAGAAAATTAAAAGATATTCCTTTTTCTAGTAGCCATGTACAGATTTGAGAGTTGGACCATAAAGAAGGCTGAGCACCAAGAATTGATGCTTTCAAATTGTGGTGCTGCGGAAGATTCTTGAGACTCCCTTGGACTGCAAGGAGGTCAAACCAGTCAATCCTAAAGTAAATCAACTCTGAATATTCACCAGAAGGATTGATGCTGAAGCTTCAATTCTCTGGCCAACTCATGTGAAGAGCCAATTCATTGGAAAAGAGCCAATTCATTGGAAAAGACCCAAATGCCAGGAAAGATTTAAGGCAAAAAGAGAAGCAGGTGGCAGAGGGTGGCAGAAGGTAAGATACTTAGATAGTATCACCAAATCAATGGACGTGATTTTGACCAAACTTCAGAGATAACGGAGGATATAGGAACCTGGTGTGCTGTAGTTCGTGGGGTCACAAAAAGTGGGACACTACTTTAGCAACTATACAACAACAACAAATACCTCGAATGGGCGTAATTTTATGGTGAACTAAGAATAAGTGTGGGGATATGGCAGGTCTGGATAGCACAGAAGCTAGGAGAGTGAGGAGTAGAAACTCATTCATCACAAAGGCACGTCCCAGAGGTTACTCACATCACTTCTCACTTTCTATTGATAAGAACTAAATCATATGGTCACTACAAGTAACACCGGAAAATACAGTCTTTAGCTGGCAGCCTACGGGCTTGGCTAAAACTCAAAAAGTGGAATTTTAAGTTGAATTTTAGCTAATGTTTTCCTCTATCTATTGAAATGTTTATATAAAATTTTCTTTTAATATGTCTTTGCAATGAATTTTTTTTAACAGATATGCTAGTTATAGCAATTTTGCATACCTGAAATAAACCCAGTGTGCTAACAACAATATCTCTTATATACATTTCTGGATTTGGTTTGATAATTATTTTAGAATTTTGCATCCATGCTGGTGTTTTTGATCACTTAGAGATATACTTTGATTGATCACTGCAGTAGACTTATTTTTAGCCTCTAGACTACTTCTGTTTTGCTTTAAGATTCACCAGATTGTCTGCATCCCCCTATGGTCATTCCCTTAGAAACTCTGCATGTATTAGAGAGGTGATAGTGCTTTCCTAAATATGACTTGGATTGATGAGCATGGAGATCTGACATAGAAAGCGATCTCACCAGAGCTCAGGGGACTACCTGGGATGCACCATAGTATCTGACAAAAGTAAATAAATAAATAAAGATCTCAGTCCACAAAAGAACAGAAAAAAAGAAAAAAATGAAATTGCCCATTTGGGACACTTGAGTTCTCAGGGTTGGCAAATCCCGCAGACCAACTGCCTCTTTTACATTCTTATAATTTTTGCCCATTGAGAAATAGCCTTGCTTCCCATCACTCAGCCATGCATTAAATAGGTGTTGTTTTTTCTTCATCATCTTGTTCAAATATGTTCTACATAGTTTTCATATGTGCTATATCAGAAGGGAGTTTTCTTTATATTTATTCTACTCTAATGCCAAAAGAAGTTTTCCTTTAACTCTTCAACTGCCTCAGATTTATTTTCATGGCAAACCTAATTTTGCTGCCACATCTATAAACATGAACCTGTCTTCATCTCTCTCAGCCTCCCCTTTCACTGTTGACCACACACTTCCAGCTTGAAACTCTCTCCTCCCTTAACTTCCATGATATCGCACTCGATGGTGTTTCTTCTTTATCATTTGCTTGATCTTGATCACTATTGATCTCTTTGCTGTCTCCTGTTTCTCAGTCTCCTTGCTAAATTTTGAAATGCCCCTTGGTTGCTTCCTGAGATTTCTATTTGCTGTACATCCTTGCCATAGATGGTCTCTTCCATTTTGCCACTAAATCTCATTTAAATTTAAACCATTTGAGCTATGTCTCCATTTTAATTTGTCCATGGAATTTTGACTCTTGGATCCCAATTAAGTGTAGCCTCAAACTGTGGCTTTCCCCAGCCTCTCCCTTCTCAATTAATTATGTACCCAGCTGCTGAAATGAAAGTATATGAATAATTTTTCCCATGTTTTTCTAATCTCTCGTCTCTAATTGGCCAGAAATTCCTGTTTTTCTACTGCTAAAACATATCTTAAAATGACTACTTGCATCTTCATGTTTTGCCCACACTTCTTTGAAGTATCTTGTACTGTTTTTTTTTCATAATTTTCTCTTTTTAAATTGAAATATAGTTGGTTTACAATGTTGTGTTAGTTTTGTGTGTATAGCAAAGTGATTCAGTTTATACTCACACAGACATACTCAGATTCTTTTCCCTTATCAGTTCAGTCGCTCAGTTGTGTCCGACTCTTTGCGATCCCATGAATCGCATGCCAGGCTCCCTGTCCATCACCAACTCCTGGAGTTCACTCAGACTCACATCCATCGAGTCAGTGATGCCATCCAGCCATCTCATCCTCTGTTGTCCCCTTCTCCTCCTGCCCCCAATCCCTCCCAGCATCAGAGTCTTTTTCAATGAGTCAGCTCTTTGCATGAGGTGGCCAAAGTACTGGAGTTTCAGCTTTAGCACCATTCCTTCGAATTGGTTTTCGAAAAGGCAGAGGAACCAGAGATCAAATTGCCAACATCCGCTGGATCATCAAAAAAGCAAGAGAGTTCCAGAAAAACATATGTATCTGCTTTATTGACTATGCCAAAGCCTTTGACTGTGTGGATCACAATAAACTGTGGAAAATTCTGAAAGAGATGGGAATACCAGACCACCTGACCTGCCTCTTGAGAAACCTATATGCAGGTCAGGAAGCAACAGTTAGAACTGGACATGGAACAACAGACTGGTTCCAAATAGGAAAAGGAGTATGTCAAGGCTGTATATTGTCTCCTGCTTATTTAACGTCTATGCGGAGTACATCATGAGAAACGCTGGACTGGAAGAAACACAAGCTGGAATCAAGATTGCCGGGAGAAATATGAATAACCTCAGATATGCAGATGACACCACCCTTCTGGCAGAAAGTGAAGAGGAACTAAAAAGCCTCTTGATGAAAGTGAAAGAGGAGAGTGAAAAAGTTGACTTTAAGCTCAACATTCAGAAAACGAAGATCATGCCATCTGGTCCCATCATTTCATGGGAAATAGATGGGGAAACAGTGGAAACGGTGTCAGTATCAGACTTTTCCCTTATAGGCCATTACAAAGTACTGAGTACAGTTCCTTGTGCTATCTAATAAGTACTTGTTGAATATTTTAATCCCAGACTCCAGTTTGTCCTTACCTACGTCTTTCCCTTTTGGTAACCATAAGTTTGTTTTTACGTCTGTGGATCTATTTCTGTTTTGTATATAAGTTCATTTGTATCATTGCTTTTTAGATTCCACATATAAGTGATATCATAAGATATTTACCTTTGTCTGACTTAATTGTACCCGGTATCTTTGGGTCCATCCATGTAGCTGCAAATGGCATCATTTCATTCTTTTTTATGCCGAGTACTATTCCATTATATGTTATTATTATATTGTTATACTGTTGATGGACACAGATTTCTTCCATGTCTTGGCTGTTGTAAACAGTGCTCCTATGAACAATGGAAGTGACAGTTGCTCAGTCATGTCCGCCTCTTTGTGACTGCATGGACCGCAACCTGCCAGGCTCCTCTGTGCATGGAATTCTCCAGGCAAGAATACCGGAGTGGGTAGCCATTCTTCATCCAGGGGATCTTCCCAACCCAGGGGTTGACCCCAGGTCTCCCTCATTGCAGGCAGATTCTTTACCGTCTGAGCCACCAGGGAATCTTTTCAATGTATGGTTTTCTCTGGACCTGTACTGTTAAAATGCCCTCCTGTATACTCTGTTTCTTTTCTTCTCCACATAGTCACTTTCTTATAAAGTGGATGGCCCTTTGAAAAGTTAACTCACATTGAAGCAACTGCCCTGCTTGAAAGCCTTCCAGGATTTTTGTTAGTCCTTACAATAAAATCCAAGCCTTTCGCTTAGTGAAGAAGGCCCTGCCGATCAGGAAGGCCATCTGGTACAAACTTACGTCCTGCAACATCTTCTTGGTGGTGCACCCCAGCTGTATTTGGATCTTCCATGCGAAAATTTTTACTACACAGAGCTTTTGACTTGCTGTTTTCTCCTTCCCTCTCTTCTCATTCTTTGAATGATTGGTTCCTTTTTATTATTCAAGTATCCACTAAATATCATCTCAAAGAACTTGATCCTGGCCATCTTAGTTTAGTAAACCTTTACAGTTAAAATCTATCATGCCACCCTTTTCACTTCATTCAAAGCGTTTATCAAACCTCTAATGCTCTTGTTTCTGTATGTTTATTGAGTGTCTGTACCCTATAGAGTACATCTCTTCAGACAAAGACCACTAATGCCTTGCTCACCCATGAGCTCCCAGTGCATTGCACTGGGCCTGGCAACTCCTGTATCCAGCAAATATTTACTGAGCGGGTGAGTACGTTACAAAGCAATATTAGATGATTGTGAGCTGTTGGAATGAACAGCTTCATGTCATTCACATTTGTGATTGTCAGTATGGTCATAGTTTTCATTGATTTATTCTGAGTTATAGATAAACCTATTTATTCATATTCAGCCAAGCAGTTTATAATATGATAATGGCTTCTAACAAATAACATATAGTAAATACTAAGAAACAACCTAAAGATCCATCCAGTTAACAATTATTTAAATAACTTATAGAATATCTACAATGCTTAATATTTTGCTTCCTTTAAAAGGTTAATGTAACTCTATAGTCACTGAATGAAAAGATGATCATTATTTGTTACAATATGAACACACAAGGCTTCCTAGGTTGCACAGTGGTAAAGAATTCACCTGCCAATGTAGGAGACGCAGGAGACATGGGTTCTATCCCTGGGTCATGACAACCCCTTGGAGTAGGAAATGGCAACCCACTTTATTATTCTTGCCTGGAAAATCCCATGGACAGAGGAGCCTGGAGCACTACAATCCATTGGGTCACAAAGAGCTGGACATGACTGAGTGTCCACACACATGAATGCAAGAGCCTGTGAAAGAGCATTTGTAATATGATCTTCTTTTCAGTAAACATGCGAGAACATAGAAGATAATGTGGAATAGTATATGCAAAGTGCTAACAATAGTTAAAAATTGGGGTAGGGGGAATATAAGTAATTTTCACTGCTTTTTCTCCCTGCCTTTCTGATGTCAGAAGTGTTGTCCAACTAAATATATCTAGATAAGTGTTGTTTTGTAATTAGAAAAATAGCCTGTAAGGTTAGTCTTACTTTGAGAGAAAAAGATAATGTAGTTGCTCAATATTAACTTCTATTATTTTCAACAATTTTTTTCTCTCAATCTTTAACAGATAAAAGCCCCTATACATAATTTAAAAAGAAAATAAAATGAAAGAACTTCATAAAAAAATTAAAAATACCCAAGACTTCCCAGTTTTATTTTATTTTGTTTATATTATATACTTGTTCCGCGTCCCATCACTCTTTTTCCCCACAAATCCTAGTGTCTCTGTCACTTTTAAGTTAATAAGTTTGAGGTAAGAAAATAAAGCTTTCATTTATGTTTTTCATTTAAATTTGAATGAACTATAGAGCTGGGTTTGTGTTTTCTGTGGTTATGAAATTTACATTCTTGGCAGCAGAGACCAAGGATCCAGAACAAAAACAAAATGAGTGTGAAGGTTAGGTGTGGAAGCAGAAACACCTTCTAAGTGGAATTACCTCTTCCCTCCTTCCTTTCACTCTGCCAGAAGTCATGATTGAAGGGAAACAACCAACACCCAAAAGGCTAGCCTTCATGCATTTCATAAGGACCAGTGGGAATTTTGTTTGAGTATGATGACCAGGGTACTAGAACTTTCATTCTTCACATCCCTTCACATCCTTCATATTCACACATTTGCCCATGTATTTGGATAACTAGGAAGTATTTCAGCAAAAATAGTCTTAGAGCAATTCCAAATGTGGTTTTTAAAAAAAGCAAGTGTTGATTCTGGTTTTTCTTTGTTTTTATAATATCACAAATCGGAAATTTTCTTAGTATGAGGAACATTGCATTCTAAAGGAAATTAAGGATTAAAATTAATACCTCAACAACATAATTGAGGATCCATAGGTGAATTTCACGGAGAAGGCAATGGCACCACACTCCAGTACTCTTGGCAGGGAAATCCCATGGACAGAGGAGCCTGGCAGGCTACAGTCCATGGGGTCGTAAAAGAGTCAGACACGACTTAGCAGCTGAACAACTACAAAATACTAGGATATTTGTGAACCAACCTAAAATGCCTACTGTGAGTTTAGCAAATTCAATGAAATGAGTAATCCCACAGACTAGTAGTGACAAGGATCCTTGCAGTCTTTGGTGATGTGCACAGATCACTTTCCTGTTTGGGAAGAATTTTATTGAGGAGTGATTCTATAAATCGCAATATGAAAGCAGAGGAATGATGCTAAGCCTGCATACCACTCAGACTTTGCATTCTTCCTCATTCTCTAGTGGGGCCACTAGGCCCCCACGTTGACACTTCTTTTTCCTTTAGACTCCAGAGGAAAAAAAATGTGATTCTGGTTGGGAAATCAAAAGAGTCTGTAGAGCCTGTCTCAATACCATAGCCGCAAACACCCTTCCTGTTCAGTCTGTCCCTGATAACAAAGCTTCTACTGTGTTCCAAAGAAAGACTTTCTCCTCCTTCTCCAGGATGAACCTGATTTCCTATTTCATTCATGGAGCCAGAGGCCGTTTGGTGCCATGCCTAGTGTCCAGCACTTCAGTCCCTCCTCGGCGGTGTCCTACCCTGCTAGGGCGTTTGCCCATCCATTCCTGGCACTGGGCAAAAGCACTGTCACATCGCTGTTACCCAGGGACCCGCCTCAGCCATCCCTTAAACTCTCTGCCCACCTCCTCTCTACCCAAGATTCTGAATGGATTTACTCTTCTCACCCAGGTACCTCTCAGGATGAAAACAGTTATCTGATGCCAGCCCTCAAAGTTGAATGGTGTCATGGATCTTACAGTGGTTGGCTGCATTCTCTAGATATGGTGTCATGTTTTTAAGCAGACTTTTCTCCAAATACCAAGCAGTTGGGTGTTTCTTGTGGCAAGGGATGGGCAGGCGCATAGCAACAGATTCGAGGTCTTGGACTCTGTCAGTTACAAGACATGAAACCTATCATGTGACACTTGAGGTGGAAGATTGGCAAGAATGCAGCTGTTTTGGGAAACTGGTCATTAATAATCCTGGGATAAGTATTAGGGAGATTCTGAGAGCAGGAACAGATGCATAGAAAAGAAGATACTCAAACTCCTGGAGAGTGGTTTGGCATTCCTCTTACCACAACCCGCATGAACAGGTCAGTCTATTGGCAGTTCTGAAAACAACTCACAAAGGATATGAAAGAGTAGGAGAGGGAAATCCTACAGTCAAAGAAAGTTTATATTTTAAGTAACTAAGTAAAAATGAGTAATAAATGAAACAATAAAATTAAAGTTAACAAGATAATTAAAGCCATTAAGTATCAAGCATTAAAGATTGAATGTTTTAAATACAACTCAGATGACCCAGAGGGATGGTACGGGGAGGGAGGGGGAGGGGGTTCAGGATGGGGAACACGTGTATACCTATGGCGGATTCATGTTGATGTATGGCAAAACCAATACAATATTGTAAAGTTATTAACCTCCAATTAAAATAAATAAATTTATATTTTAAAAAGTAATAAAATTTTCAATAAAGAAAATAAAAAGTTAGACCCAGTGGAATGCAAATTTAAGGAGATTAATATTAAAATGGCTATTATCAAGAACAGGAAATATTATTCCCCTTGCACAGGACTCTAAAATTTCCCTTTCCTGTCCTGCTTGTGATAGATATATGCCACATTTTCTCACTTTATTCTTTGAGTCTTTTAACCACTTTTCACATATCTCATATCTTTTTTTTTGTGCTGGACTCTGTGGTGGTTTAGCACTAAGTCATGTTCGACTATTATGACCCCATGAACGGTAGCATGTTAGGTTCCTCAATCCATAGGATTTTCCAGGTAAGAGTACTGGAGTGGGTTGCCATTTCCTTCCCCAAGGGATCTTCCCGACCAGGGATCAAACCCAGGTCTCATGCACTGCAGGCAGATTCTTTACCAATTGAGCTTCCAGGGAAGTAAACTAGTAAATAAACCAGAAGTAAACGGAGCTGCTGAGCTACTAAGCTGGACCCTAGAAAAAAATCTTTTGATTTATATTTCATTAATTTTCTCTTCAGTTGAATCTAACATGCTGATAAACACATTGGGCATACACACCGAGGAAACCAGAATTGAAAGAGACACATGTACCCCAATGTTCATTGCAGCGCTGTTTATAATAGCCAGGACATGGAAGCAACCTAGATGTCCATCAGCAGATGAATGGATAAGAAAGCTGTGGTACATATACACTATGGAATACTACTCAGCCCTTAAAAAGAATAAATTTGACTCAGTTCTAATGAGATGGATGAAATTGGAACCCATTATACAGAGTGAAGTAAGCCAGAAAGAAAAACACCAATACAGTATACTGACACATATATATGGAATTTAGAAGACAGTAATGATGACCCTGTAGGTGAGACAACCAAGAGACACAGAGGTATAGAGTGGACTTTTGGACTCTGAGGGAGAGGGAAAGGGTGGGATGGTTTGGGAGAATGGCAATGAAACATGTATATTTTCCTGTAAGAAATGAAGCGCCAATCTATGTTCAATGTAGGATGCAGGATGCATGGGGCTGATGCACAGGATGATTCAAGTAGAGGATGTGGGGTGGGAGGTGGGAGGGGGCTTCGGCATTGGGAGATTGTGTTCACCTATGGCTGATTCTTGTCAATGTATGGCAAAACAAATACAGTATTGTAATTTAAAATAAAAAAAACACATTGTTTATAGTATACTGTTTTTTATCTGAAGAAATTAATTTCATATCTGTTTAGTTATTTTTATAGTTTCCAGCTCCTGATATGTCTCATATTTCTTAATTAAATGTAGCACACAAATATAATCTCTGTGATCATTTCACTACAAAGATTTCACTAAAATCTTTGTAGATCTCTTTCTGCATCTTCTGTTTCTGTTGGCTCTCAGTTCAGGTCAGTTCAGTCACTCAGTTGTGTCCGACTCTTTGTGACCCCATGAACCGCAGCACACCAGGCCTCCGTGTCCATCACCAACTCCCGGAGTCCATCCAAACCCATGTCCATTGAGTCAGTGATGCCATCCAACCATCTGATCCCATCCTCTGTTGTCCCCTTCTCCTCCTGCCCTCAATCTTTCCCAGCATCAGGGTCTTTTCAAATGAGTCAGCTCTTTGCATCAGGTGGCCAAAATATTGGAGTTTCAGCTTCAATATCAGTTTTTCCAATGAAAACCCAGGACTGATTTCCTTTAGGAAGGACCGGTTGGATCTCCTTGCAGTCCAAGGGACTCTCAAGAGTCTTCTCCAACCCACAGTTCAAAAGCATCAGAACGTCATTCTGCACTCAGCTTTCTTTATAGTCCAACTCTCACATCCATACATGACCACTAGAAAAATGGCTACTGCTGGCTCTCATTCAGGGTATTTCTGTTGCTTTTGTGCTTGGGTACTTTTCTTCCTCTGACCTATTTATTACCCTAGGAATATTATTTATTTTGATCCTCTCATGCATTTAACAGACATTTCTTTAGCACTTCCTTTGTGACAAATTATTTATTCTCATTGTGTCTCCTGCATTATCAGGCAGGTGCAACCAGGGAGCCCCTCCCTTCGCTCAGGTAGCTTACATCTCGGTGAGAGAAGAGCCAATAAATACGTGTGTCCTGCAAGGTGAATGGGAGAACTGCTGCACAGAACACAGAGGAGAGTGGCGGGATGGGAGGGCAGAAAAGGAAAGGGAGCAGAAGTTTGAGAACCTGGAGGTCATTTCAAAGACTTATTGCTTTTCTTCTGTGTGAGGTCAGAATCATGTACAATGCTTTGAGCAGAGAAATTACATAATTTACATATTAACAGGCTTGCTCCACTGCTAGAGTGAGGAGAGTTCCCAGGGAGACAAAGATGGAAGCAAAGACACCAGAGAGGATGATTCGATAAACCAACAGAGAAAGAGGGTAGAGAGGCAAAGAAAGGTAAGTAGGATTCGCTAACAGACTGGATGTCACGGACCTCTGTCCACAGTTCTTCAGGCACTCTATCAGATCTACTCCTCTGAATCTATTTCTCACTCCCACTGTATAATTGTAAGGGATTTGATTTAGGTCATACCTGAATGGTCTAGTGGCTTTCCCTACTTTCTTCAATTTAAGTCTGAATTTTGAAATAAGGGGTTAATGATCTCAGCCACAGTCAGCTCCCAGTCTTGTTTCTGCTGATTGTGTAATCCTCTCAATCTTTGGCTGGAAAGAATATAATCGGTCTTATTTTGGTATTGACCATCTGGTGATGTCCACGTGTAGAGTCTTCTCTTTTGTTGGAAGAGGGTATTTCCTATGAACAGTGTCTTTTTCTTAGCAAAACTTAGTGTTTGTCCTGCTTCATTGGGTACACCATGGAAAAACTGCCTGTTACTCCAGGTATCTCTTGACTTCCTACCTCTGCATTCCAGATCTTTATTATGAAAAAGACATCTTTTTGGGTGTCAGTTCTAGAAGATCTCAGGTCTTCATCACTTCAGTTCAGTTCAATCACTCAGTCGTGTCCGACTCTTTGGGACCCCATGAATCACAGCACACCAGGCTTCCAGGTCCATCACCATCTCCCAGAGTTCACTCAAACTCACATCCATCGAGTCGGTGATGCCATCCAGCCATCTCATCCTCTGTCGTCCCCTTCTCCTCCTGCCCCCAATCCTCCCCAGCATCAGAGTCTTTTCCAATGACTCAACTCTTCACATGAGATGGCCAAAGTACTGGAGTTTCAGCTTTAGCAACATTTCTTCCAAAGAACACCCAGGGCTGATCTCCTTTAGAATAGACTGGTTGGATCTCCTTGCAGTCCACAGGACTCTCAAGAATCTTTTTCAACAACACAGTTCAAACCCATCAGTTCTTTGGCACTCAGTTTTCTTCACAGTCCAACTCGCACATCCATACATGACCACTGAAAAAACCATAGCCTTGACTAGACAGACTTTGGTGGCAAAGTAACGTCTCTGCTTTTCAAACGGATATCATAACTTTTTTCCAAGGATTAAGCATCTTTTAATTTCATGGCTGCAGTCACCATCTACAGTGATTTTGGAGCCCCCAAAATAAAGTCTGACACTGTTTCCACAGTTTCCTCTTCTATTTCCCAGAAGTGATGGGACCAGATACCATGATCTTCATTTTCTGAATGTTGAGCTTTAAGCCAACTTTTTCACTCTCCTCTTTCACTTTCATCAAGAGGCTTTTTAGTTCCTCTTCACTTTCTGCCAGAAGGGTGGTGTCATCTGCATATCTGAGGTGACTGATATTTTTCCCAGCAATCTTGATTCCAGCTTGTGCTTCTTCCAGCCCAGCATTTCTCAGGATGTACTCTGCATATAAGTTAAATAAGCACGGTAACAATATACAGCCTTGACGTATTGCTTTTCCTATTTGGAACCAGTCTGTTGGTCCATGTCCAGTTCTAACTGTTGCTTCCTGACCTGCATATAGGTTTCTCAAGAGGCAGGTCAGGTAGTCTGATATTCCTATCTCTTTCAGAATTTTCCACAGTTTATTGTGACCCACACAGTCAAAGGCTTTGGCATAGTCAATAAAGCAGAAATAGATGTTTTTCTGGAACTCTCTTGCTTTTTCCATCATCCAGCAGATCATGATCCAGCAGATGTTGGCAATTTGATCTCTGGTTCCTCTGCCTTTTCTAAAAGCAGCTTGAACATCAGGGAGTTCATGGTTCATGTATTGCTGAAGCCTGGCTTGGAGAAGTTCGAGCATTATGTTACTAGTGTTTGAGATGAGTGCAATTGTGCGGTAGTTTGAGCATTCTTTGGCATTGCCTTTCTTTGGTATTGGAATGAAAACTGACCCTTTCCAGTCTTGTGGCCACTGCTGAGTTTCCCAAATTTGCTGGCATATTGAATGCAGCACTTTCACAGCATCATCTTTCAGGATTTGAAAGAGCTCAACTGGAATTCCATCACCTCCACTAGCTTTGTTCATAGTGATGCTTTCTAAGGCCCACTTGACTTCACATTCCAGGATGTCTGGCTCTAGGAGAGTGATCATACCATCGTGACTGTCTTGGTTGTGAATATCTTTTTTGTACAGTTCTTCTGTGAATTCTTGCCACCTCTTCTTAATATCTTCTGCTTCTGTTAGGTCCATACCATTTCTATCCTTTATCGAGCCCATCTTTGCATGAAATGTTCCCTTGGTATCTCTAATTTTCTTGAAGGGACCTCTAGTCTTTCCCATTGTGTTGTTTTCCTTTATTTCTTTGCATTGATCGCTGAGGAAGGCTTTCGTATCTCTTCTTGCTATTCTCTGGAACTCTGCATTCAGATGCTTATATCTTTCCTTTTCTCCTTTGCTTTTTGCTTCTCTTCTTTTCACAGCTATTTGTAAGGCCGCCTCAGACAGCCATTTTGCTTTTTGCATTTCTTTTCCATGGAGATGGTCTTGATCCATGTCTCCTGTACAATGTCATGAACCTCTGTTCATAGTTCATCAGGCACTCTATCAAATCTAGTCCCTTAAATCTATTTCTCATTTCCACTATATAATCATAAGGGATTTGATTTAGGTCCTACCTGAATGGTCTAGTGGTTTTTTCCCTACTTTCTTCAATTTAAATCTGAATTTGGAAATAAGGAGCTCATGATCTGAGCCACAGTAATCTCCCAGTCTTGATTTTGTTGGCTGTATAGAGCTTCTCCATCTTTGACTGCAAAGAATATAATCAAACTGATTTCGGTGTTGACCATCTGATGATGTCCATCTCTAGAGTCTTTTCTTGTGTTGCTGGAAGAGGATGTTTGCTATGACCAGTACGTTCTTTTAGTAAAACTCTCTTAACCTCTGCACTCCTTCATTCCATATTCCAAGGCCAAATTTTCCTGTTACTCCAGGTGTTTCTTGACTTCCTAGCTTACATTCTAGTCCCCTATAATGAAAAGGACATCTTTTGGTGGTGTTAGTTCTAAAAGGTCTTGTAGGTCTTCATAGAACTGTTCAGCTTCTTCAGTGTTACTGGTTGGGGCATAGACTTGGATTACTGTGATATTGAGTGGTTTGCCTTAGAAACAAACAGAGATCATTCTGTCATTTTTTAGACTGCATCCAAGTACTGCATTTCAGACTCTTTTGTTGACCATGATGGCTATGCCATTTCTTCTAAGGGATTCCATTCCAGTCCATTTTAGTTCACTGATTCCTAGAATGTCAATGTCCATTCTTACTATCTCCTGTTTGACCACTTCCAATTTGCCTTGTTTCATGGACTGAAACATTCCAGGTTCCTATGCAACATTGCTCTTTACAGCATAGGACCTTGCTTCTATCCCCAGTCACATCCACAGCTGGATATTGTTTTTGCTTTGACTCCATCCCTTCATTCTTTCTGGAGTTATTTCTCCACTGATCTCCAGTAGCATATTGGGCACCTACTGACCTGGGGAGTTCCTCTTTCAGTATCCTATCATTTTGCCTTTTCATACTGTTCATGGGGTTCTGAAGGCAAGAATACTGAAGTGAATTCCCGTTCCCTTCTCCAGTGGACCACATTCTGTGAGACCTCTCCACCATGACCTGCCCGTCTTGGGTGGCCCCATAGGGCATGGCTTAGTTTCGTTCAGTTAGACAAGGTCTTCATAGAACTGTTCAAATTGGCATTAGTGTTTGGAGCATAGACTTGGATTACTATAATATTGAATGATTTGCCTTGGAAACAAATGGAAATCATTTTGTCATTTTTGAGATTTTGCCCAAGTACTGCATTTCAGATTCTTTTGTTGACTATGATGGGTACTCTATTTCTTCTAAGGGATTCTTACCCACAGTAGTAGATATAATGCTCATCTGAATTAAATTCACCTATTCCAGTCCATTTTCAGAGACGGCAATGGCAACTCATTCCAGTCCTCTTGCCTGCAAAATCCCATGGACGGAGGAGCCTTGTAGGCTGCAGTCCATGGGGTCGCTAAGAGTCGGACATGACTGAGCAACTTCACTTTCACTTTTCACTTTCATGCATTGGAGAAGGAAATGGCAACCCACTCCAGTGTTCTTGGCTGGAGAATCCCAGGGATGGCAGAGCCTGGTGGGCTGCCATTGATGGGGTCGCACAGAGTCAGACACGACTGAAGCGACTTAGCAGCAGCAGCATTCCAGTCCATTTTAGTTCACTGATTCCTAAAATGTCAATGTTCACTCTTGCCATCTCTTGTTTGACCACTTCAATTTGCCTTGATTCATGGATCTAACACTCCAGGTTCCTTTGCAATATTGCTTTTTATAGCATCGGGCTTTACTTCCATCACCAGTCACATCCATAACTGGGCATTGATTTCACTCTAGCTCCATCTCTTCCTTCTTTCTAGTGTTATTTCTCCACTCTTCTCCAGTAGCACACTGGGCAGCTACCAGTCTGGGGAGTTCATCTTTCCGTGTCATATCTTTTTGCATTTTCATACCATTCATGGGATTCTCAAGGCAAGTATACTGAAGTCATCTGCCATTGCTTTCTCCAGTGGACATGTTTTGTCAGAACTCTCCACCATGACCTGTCCATCCGGGTGGTCTTCCAAATAGCTGAGAAAAGAAGAGAAGCCAAAGGCAAAGGTGAAAAGGAAAGATATATCCATTTGAATGTGGAATTCCAAAGGATAACACAGAGAAATAAGAAAGTCTTCCTCAGTGAGCAATGCAAAGATATAGAAGAAAACAATAGAATGGGAAAGACTAGGGATCTCTTCAAGAAAATAAGTGATACCAAGGGAACAATTCATGCAAAGATGGGCACGATAAAGGACAGAAATGGTATGGACCTAACAGAAGCAGAAGATATCAAGAATACACAGAAGAACTATACAAAAAGACCATCATGACCCAGATAGCCATGATGGTGTGATCACTCTCCTAGAGCCAGACATCCTGGAATATGAAGTCAAGGGGATGTTAGGAAGCATCACTATGAACAAAGCTAGTGGAGGTGATGGAATTCCAGTTGAGCTCTTTCAAATCCTAAAAGATGATGCTGTGAAAGGTTGTGGATATGCCAGCAAATTTGGGAAACTCAGCAGTGGCCACAGGACTGGAAAAGATCAATTTTCATTCCAATCTCAAAGAAAGGCAATGCCAAAGAATGTTCAAACTACCATACAATTGCAATCATATCACACGCTAGGAAAGTAGTGCTCAAAATTATCCACGCCAGGCTTCAACAGTACATGAACCATGAAATCCAGATGTTCAAGTGGATTTAGAAAAGGCAGAGGAACCAGAAATCAAATTGCCAACATCCATTGGAACATAGACAAAGTAAGAGAGTTCCATAACAACATCTACTTCTGCTTTATTGATTATGCCAAAGTCTTTGACTGTGTGGATCACAATAAACTGTGGAAAGGTCTTCAAGAGATGGGAATACCAGACCACCTGACTCCTAAGAAACCTGTATGCAGGTCAAGAAGCAGCAGTTAGAACTGGACATGGAACAATAGACTCCTACCAAATAGGGAAAGAAGTACATCACAGTTGTATATTGTCACCCTGCTTATTTAATTTATATGCAGAGGACATCATGTGAAATGCTGGTCTGAATGAAGCACAAGTTGGAATCAAGATTGCCAGGAGAAATATCAATAACCTCAGATATGCAGATGAGACCACCCTTATGGCAGAAAGCGAAGAACTAAAGTGCCTCCCAATGAAAGTTAAAGAGGAGAGTGAAATAAGTTGACTTAAAACTCAACATTCAGAAAACTAAGATCATGGCATCCAGATCCATCACTTCATATCAAATAGATGGGGATATAATGGAAATACTGAGAAATTTTATCTCCAGAATCACTGCAGATGGTGACTGCAGCCATGAAATTAAAAGATGATTGCTCCTTGTAAGAAAAGCTATGACCAACCCAGACAGCATATTGAAAAGCAGAGACATTACTTTGATAAGAAAAGTTCATCTATCGAAGCTAAGGTTTTTCCAGTAGTCATGTATGGATGTGAGAGTTGGATTATGAAGAAAGTTGAGTGCCAAAGAATTTATTTTTTTGAACTGCGGTGTTGAGAAGACTCTTGAGAGTCCCTTGGACTGCAAGGAGATCCAACCAGTCCATTCTAAAGGAAATTAGGCCTGAATACTCATTGGAAGGACTGATGCTGAAGCTGAAACTCCAATACTTTGGCCATCTGTTCAAAGAACTGACTCATTGGAAAAGACCCTGATGTATTGGAAAGATTGAAGGTGGGAGGAAAAGGAGATGACAGAAGATGAGGTGGTTGGATGGCATCACCTATGAGCATGGGTTTGAGCAAGTTCCAGGAGTTGGTGATGGACAAGGAAGACTGGCGTGCTGCAGTCCATGGAGTTGCAAAGAGTCAGACATGACTAAGTGAGTGAACTGAACTGGACAGACAGGATGGGAGGTGTGAGAGACAGAATTGCCAAGGATGATACTGAATTTTTTGGCCAAGGTAGATGGAAAAAATCAAAGCTCCTTTATCTAAGAGGTATGAGACTGCAGAAGAAGTTAAGATGAGGGTAGATTTCTCCAAGGAGAACTTGTGAATGTGTCTGGCAGGCCCCAAGTTCAAGGCCATTTAAACCAAGCCTGCACCATGCAGGGAACATGGATTTGTGTTGCAAGTCTATATTGGAAGTAACTTAAGCTTTGAGTTCACTTATCAGGGGCTCTGTTTTTCACTCTCTGCTCTTTACAGTGACAAAGAAACTGGCCTTGTAGACCCCAGAGGGCCAGGAAGGGTCACATTGCTCCTGCTTTACCTCACCTTGATGGTGTAACACTTAGGTTCCCAGCTTTATGTGGAACCCCAACTTGGAAAGATCTGACATCTCTTCCAGCATCTAGGGGCCTGCTGCCTTCCTTCTTGGAGGCACTCTTGCACCTTCCTCAAAGCCACCAGTTGTGAGTGAGCTCCTCTCACATGGCCAGCCTCTTTCGGCCTCTGAAGCTGGGAGGCATTCTCCACAGTTAAGGACTCATGTGGTTACACTGGTCTCTAGTCCAAATTCAGGATATTCTTTCCATATCAAGGTACTTAACCTTAGTGTCCTCATCTCAAATCCCCTCTTTCCACATAAAGTAACATACTCACACATTTCTTGGATTAATATAGTGACATTTTTGTGGGGCCATTATTCTGCCTGCCAGAGTCAGTATTATTATTAAGTTTCTTCAGCACAGTGGCTGCAAATATAACCAAAAATAACCCTGTTCATGTTTCATGCCAGCACTGAGGTACCATCTAAAGCACTGACATGATACCCACACACAAATTCCAAAATCAGACAGTAGTCTTTAATGAGAAAGGAAAGATGAAAAATAAACTTGTAGGGAGTCTTGTGGGGATTTGGACCCTCAATTAAAATTTCTTAATCACCATGCCCCATTTATTCTGGGGCAAAGTCCTCAAACTTTTCCTTTCTCATTTCTTCAGTCAAGATTAAACTTCCGTTTCCTTTAGTGATTCTTTATATTGTCTTTTATTGCAGTGTAATTGACATGTAACACTGTACTAGTTTCAGGTGTACAGTATAGAGAGTATTTGTATATATTTTGAAATGATCACCAATAATAACTCTACACTGAGATAATATTTTACAAGAAATATTTGAATTTGATTTCAGTTATTAAATAAATCCCAATAGGGTAGTCACAAGTAAAATGTAGCTCTGCGTCAAATCTTAAGTTCATTTCCTTGATCTTCAGTAGATCACTTTTATCCATTTCTGTAAGTTTAGGTATTATTCACATTCATGCTTTGGTGTTATACTTGGAACATTTTATGTTTCAAATGAAGTCAGAGTGGCATATGAAGAATGAACAAGTATCAAAAACTTAAAGCAAAACTGTTAAATAGGGGTTGATAACTTGGAACTGAACCAAGTTGGGTAATAGTACCAGCAAAAGAGCCCCATAGGAATACAGTATTCTCCCTGGATTTTTTATCCAAATTATCTGTTTAGTTCAGTACAGTTCAGCCGCTCAGTCATGTCCGACTCTTTGTGACCCAATGGACTCCAGCATACCAAGCTTTCCTGTCCACCACCAACTCCCAAAGTTTGCTCAAATTCATGTCCATCAAGAAGGTGATGCCATCCAACCATCTCATCCTCTGTCATCCTCTTCTCCTCCTGCCTTTACCAGCAACAAGGTCTTTTCTAAGGAGTCAGTTCTTCACATCAGGTGGCCTAAGTATTGGAGTTTCAGCTTCAACATCAGTCCTTCCAGTGAATATTCAGGACTGATTTCCTTTAAGGTGGACTGGTTGGATCTCCTTTGCAGTTCAAGGGACTCTCAAGAGTCTTTTCCAACACCACAGTTAAAAAGCATCAATTCTTCAGCACTCAGGTTTCTTCATAGTCCAACTCTCATATCCATCAGTTCAGTTCAGTTCAGTCTCTCAGTCATGTCCGACTCTTTGCAACCCCATGAATCGCAGCACACCAGGCCTCCCTGTCCATCACCAACTCCGGAGGTTCACTCAGACTCACGGCCATCAAGTCAGTGATGCCATCCAGCCATCTCATCCTCTGTCATCCCCTTCTCCTCCTGCCCCCAATCCCTCCCAGCATCAGAGTCTTTTCCAATGAGTCAACTCTTCACATGAGGTGGCCAAAGTACTGGAGTTTCAGCTTCAGCATCATTCCCCTCAAAGAAATCCCAAGGCTGATCTCCTTCAGAATGGACTGGTTGAATCTCCTTGCAGTCCAAGGGACTCTCAAGAGTCTTCTCCAACACCACAGTTCTAAAGCATCCATTCTTTGGCACTCAGCTTTCTTCACAGTCCAACTCTCATATCCATACATGACCACAGGAAAAACCATAGCCTTGACTAGACGGACCTTTGTTGGCAAAGTAATGTCTCTGCTTTTCAATATGCTGTCTAGGTTGGTCATAACTTTTCTTCCAAAGAGTAAGCGTCTTTTAATTTCATGGCTGCAATCACCATCGGCAGTGATTTTGGACTCCCCAAAAATAAAGTTTGCCACTGTTTCCACTGTTTCCCCATCTATTTCCCTCACATCCATGCATGAACATTGGGAAAACCATAGCTTTGACCTGATGGACCTTTGTTGGCAAAGTAATGTCTCTGCTTTTTAATATGTTTTTAGGTTGGTCATAGCTTTTCTTCTAAGGAGCAAGTGTCTTTTAATTTCATGGCTGAAGTCACCATCTACAGTGATTTTGGAGCCCCCTAAAATAAATCTGTCACTGTTTCCATTGTTTCCCCATCTATTTGCAATGAGATGATGGGACCAGATGCTATGATCTTAGTTTTCTGAATGTTGAGTTTTAAGCCATCTTTTTTACTCTCCTCTTTCACTTGCATCAAGAGGCACTTTAGTTCTTCTTCACCTTCTGTCATAAGGGTGGCCTCATCTGAATATCTGAGGCTATTGATATTTCTCCCAGCAATTTTAATTCCAGCTTTTGCTTCATCCACCCCAGCATTTCACATGATGTACTCTGCATAAAAGTTTAGTAAGCAGGGTGACTATATACAGCCTTGACATACTCCTTTTCCTATTTGGAACCAGTGTGTTCCATGTCCAGTCCTAACTGCTGCCTCTTGACCCACATACAGGTTTCTCAGAAGGCAGGCAAAGTTGTCTGGTATTCCCATCTCTTTCAAAATTTTCTACACAATCAAAGGCTGTGGTGTAGTCAATGAAGCAGAAGTAGATGTTTTTCTGGAATTCTCTTGCTTTTTTTTTAAATTTTATTAATTTTTTAATTTTTTTAATTACAATACTGTATTTGTTTTGCCATACATTGACACGAATCAGCCATAGGTGAACACAATCTCCCAATGCCGAAGCCCCCTCCCACCTCCCACCCCACATCCTCTACTTGAATCATCCTGTGCATCAGCCCCATGCATCCTGCATCCTACATTGAACATAGATTGGCGCTTCATTTCTTACAGGAAAATATACATGTTTCATTGCCATTCTCCCAAACCATCCCACCCTTTCCCTCTCCCTCAGAGTCCAAAAGTCCACTCTATACCTCTGTGTCTCTTTGTTGTCTCACATATAGGGTCATCATTACTGTCTTCTAAATTCCATATATATGTGTCAGTATACTGTATTGGTGTTTTTCTTTCTGGCTTACTTCACTCTGTATAATGGGTTCCAATTTCATCCATCTCATTAGAACTGAGACAAATTTATTCTTTTAAGGGCTGAGTAGTATTCCATAGTGTATATGTACCACAGCTTTCTTATCCATTCATCTGCTGATGGACATCTAGGTTGCTTCCATGTCCTGGCTATTATAAACAGCGCAATGAACATTGGGGTACATGTGTCTCTTTCAATTCTGGTTTCCTCGGTGTGTATGCCCAGCAGTGGGATTGCTGGGTCATAAGGCAGTTCTATTTGCAATTTTTTAAGGAATCTCCACACTGTTCTCCATAGTGGCTGTACTAGTTTGCATTCCCACCAGCAGTGTAAGAGGGTTCCCTTTTCTCCACATCCTCTCCAGCATTTATTGCTTGTAGACTTTTGGATCGCAGCCATTCTGACTGGTGTGAAATGGTACCTCATTGTGGTCTTGATTTGCATTTCTCTGATAATGAGTGATGTTGAGCATCTTTTCATGTGTTTGTTAGCCATCCGTATGTCTTCTTTGGAGAAATGCCTATTTAGTTCTTTGCCCCATTTTTTTATTGGATCGTTTATTTTTCTGGAGTTGAGCTGCATAAGTTGCTTATATATCTTTGAGATTAGTTGTTTGTCAGTTGTTTCATTTGCTATTGTTTTCTCCCATTCAGAAGGCTGTCTTTTCACCTTGCTTGTAGTTTCCTTTGCTGTGCAGAAGCTTTTAATTTTAATTAGATCCCAATTGTTTATCTTTGCTTTTATTTCCAGTATACTGGGAGTTGGATCATAGAGGATCCTGCTGTGATTTATGTCGGAGAGTGTTTTGCCTATGTTCTCCTCTAGGAGTTTTATAGTTTCTGGTCTTACATTTAGATCTTTAATCCATTTTGAGTTTATTTTTGTGTATGGTGTTAGAAAGGGGTCTAGTTTCATTCTTTTACAAGTGGTTGACCAGTTTTCCCAGCACCACCTGTTAAAGAGACTGTCTTTACTCCATTGTATATTCTTGCCTCCTTTGTCGAAGATAAGGTGTCCATAGGTATGTGGGTTAATCTCAGGGCTTTCTATTTTGTTCCATTGATCTATATTTCTGTCTTTGTGCCAGAACCATACTGTCTTAATGACTGTGGCTTTGTAGTAGAGCCTGAAGTCAGGCAAGTTGATTCCTCCAGTTCCATTTTTCTTTCTCAAGATTGCTTTGGCTATTCGAGGTTTTTTGTATTTCCATACAAATCTTGAGATTATTTGATCTAGTTCTGAGAAAAATACTGCTGGTAGCTTGATGGGAATTGCATTGAATCTGTAGATTGCTTTGGGTAGTATACTCATTTTCACTATATTGACTCTTCCGACCCATGAGCATGGTATATTCCTCCATCTATTAGTGTCCTCTTTGATTTCTTTCATCAGTGTTTTATAGTTTTAGATATATGGGTCTTTAGTTTCTTTAGGTAGGAATATTCCTAAGTATTTTATTCTTTTCTTTGCAATGGTGAATGGAATTGTTTCCTTAACTTCTTTTTCTACTTTCTCATTATTAGTGTATAGGAATGCAAGGGATTTCTGAGTGTTGATTTTATATCCTGCAACTTTACTATATTCATTGATTAGCTCTAGTAGTTTTCTGGTCGAGTCTTTAGGATTTTCTATGTAGAGGATCATGTCATCTGCAAACAGTGAGAGTTTTACTTCTTCACACACACACAAATGCCTACATATACACAGTTTTTAGCTGTAAATATGTCTAATGTAGCCTAATGCTCTTTGCTTAGGTTTTCTTTTGATAATGATATTGATCTTTAAGCAGCCCATCTGTATAATTATAAATATTGTTAGATATATTGATACATTAATATATATATATATTATCCATTCTATTGCCCTTCTGCTTCTGAGACTGATACTGAAACATGTTTAAAATATTCTGAAAATAAAAGGAACTTCATCCTTATGCTGTGTCACTTGTTGAAAACTTAAATTGAAGTGCCCCTTGTTTGCTGGGCAGCTTTGTTTGTACCTGCTTCAACTAACCTAAACTATTTTCTGATATTTGATTCATGTCCAGGCATCTCAGCCAGTAGTATGGTATCATTTTTAAAAATTTGGAGGACAGCAGTACAGGAGCATAGATTTTTCAGTCTCCAAGAATGACCCAATAAACAGAGAAATTATGTTAACAAAAGGAAACAATTGATTTTAAACATGTTCAACCAAGGTGAAAAATAACTCCACACACTGAAAAATACTTGGCTGAGTCAAAACACTAAAAGCAACAATATTTGTATAGTATTAAACTAAAAATGGAAACAGGAGAGAAGACAAAGTGAGATCAGAAGGCTCTGATAGCCAAGGACTCCAGAAACTGCTTCCGGGGTCGCAGTCCTGAAAATCACAAGCTGGGAAATACTTGTACACATGGAAAAGACATGTCAGAAACAATGTGCCTACAACACTGAAAAAACCTGTAATATAGTGTTTCACTTAGAGCTGAAGGAATTAAGAAGGTTTAGGAAACCAGTATCAACTACAATAGCTGTATATTGCTGAACTAGAAAAAGAGGAATGATTGGACAACAGAAAATGTGAAGTGTTGCTAACATCTCTCAGAAAAAAAAAAACCATTTCAGAAATGAAAACTAAATTGAAAGGAGCAAAAGATCCGATAGACAGGGTAGCATCATAAAGAAATATTGACAGAAGATGGAAAGGAGGAGAATGGGAGGAAATCAGACATAAGGAGATTTAAAAGGATTCACTCTAAAGTGACAGATATAAAAGGCAGTCAGAGAAAATCCCATATATGTATAATACACAACAGTTTTT
The DNA here is from genome assembly GCA_917880005.1 of Nanger dama. Taxonomy (NCBI): domain Eukaryota; kingdom Metazoa; phylum Chordata; class Mammalia; order Artiodactyla; family Bovidae; genus Nanger; species Nanger dama. Next base: position 102,824,975 of record CAKJTW010000001.1, read on the forward strand.
TACCCAGAAAGAAATGACATATAAGTCACCTCTTTGAGGGCAGAGCATCTAAATTATTTATAATTATTTTACATTGGTGATTTGTCTGTTCTCTTCTCATTTATTCATTATTTATATTATAGAATCATCTATTTACATCAATGTGGATTCATGTATATTTACTTTTCACCTTGAGTTACTTTGTAATACTCCTTTCTTCAATTTTTTGTTCAACTGGTTCTGAGTTTGTCTGCTGGGGTGCTTTTTCAGTTGGTTCCTGTGTCCTTCTGACATATTCTTATTATTGTTGAGTTTTTGTTTGTTTTTTGTTTTTAGAGCACTTCCATATTATCTGACATCATAAGATGTTCCAGATTCATTTTTTATATATCCAGTCCCACTCCTAGAACCAATCATTTCTCAAAAAGTATCCTGGTTCTTTTGCTTGGAAAGTGGTATTAAAAACTAGGATCTAGGCACTAGATATGCCCATTGCTTGTGGGGTATCATTGTTTTTATGCCTTCTCATCTGACAGAGCAATAAAATATGTGTTTATACTGAGGCATGTGCATACATTTATAAATATTTCTATGTGTTTCTAATCATCTCTTATCTACTTTAAGCTAGTCATGAATTTATACTAATGTCTCCAAACCTCATCCATTACCCCATGGATCATCCCAGTCTCCTCCCCTTCCTTTCCCAGGCTTCCCAGGTGGCACAGTGGTAAAGAATCCACCTGCCAGTGCAGGAGACATGGTTTGATCTTTGGGTGGAGAGGATCCCTGGAGAAGGAACTGGTAATGCACTCCAGTATTCTTGCCTGGGAAATCCCATGGACAGAAGGAGACTGGTGAGCTACAGTCTGTGGTGTCTCAAAGAGTATGACACTACTGAGCATGCACACACACACACTCCTTTCTTACCTGTAAACTCCTACTTCATCTGAGAGAAACTAGCTCCCATCACCTGCTACTTACTTGTTTTTTTAATTGTAAATATGCTTGGGCAGTCAGTTGTGTCCACCTCTTTGAGACTCCATGGACTGTACTGCACCAGGCTCCTCTATCCATGGAATTTTCCAGACAAGAATACTGGAAAGGGTGAAAGGTAAAGTTGCCCAGTCATGTCCGACTCTTTGTGACCCCATGGACTATACAGCCCATGAAATTCTCCAGGCCAGAATACTGGAGCGGATAGCTGTTCCCTTCTCCAAGGGGTCTTCCCAACCCAGGAATCTTTACCAGCTGAGCTACCAGGGAAGCCCAAGACTATTGGAGTGGTTGCCATTTCTTTCTCCAGGAGATCTTTCCAATCCAGGGATCCAAACTTCCCAACCTAGGATTCAAACTTGTGTCTCTTGTGTCTCCTACATTGGCAGGAGGGCTATTTACCAGCTGAGCCAATGTGGAAGCCCCAATATACATGCATAGAATTATCTGCCTTTTTAATTTGTACTCCCATGAGACGTATCTTATCAATTAGAATCCAGAGCTCATGTGCAATTTCTTATGCCTTTAGTCTTGCAGACTCTTCTCATTTCTAAAGATACTTAGGTCAACAATTTTTCCCCATTTCTGCTGGGGTCTAGCCCCAGTGGATCCAGGGTAATTCAAAGCAGAGATGGCATGACGAGGAAAAACTTATTTATTTAATTAGAAATATAAAGAGAGATTAGGAAGAAATAGTGTAGTAGGAAATTTTAGGGGAGAAAAGAAGCTAAATAACTTGGTTTACATGGAAAACCAATAAAGTTCCAAGACAAGGAACTTGCACCAACTACATTAGGCCACCGGCGTCCTCTGGAATAGCGGGAGGTGCCCCACCTTGGGCTCCCTCTTGTGTGAATCTTAAAAGCTGGGGCAAGTAAGTAGACGTGGCGAGCCTCCACGCCCCAGATGGATTTCAGCCAGAAAAGGAGAGAAGGAGAATAGACCACACAGGGGAAACCAGTCCAGTGACTGGCCCATCCTCTATTGTCCAGAATGGCCTTTTATACCTTTTTTTGTACATAGAGATCAATGGATAATATAAAATTATGCAGCATCAGCAGCCCTGACTTTTATCGAGACAAGGCTTTCTCTCTGCATACCTAGTTGTATACATAAGTCTTAGGTGATTTACATCATCTTCTGGTCAGAAGGCCAATTAATATTCTACAGCCCTTTTCTGGTAAGCGTTTTTCAACCAGAAGACTTATTTGTGTTTTTCTTCCCAAATTCTGGTGCCACTCTCAGAAAGCACTAAAGTTACATTCTTACATAGCAAAGATACAACAATTTATAACAAGTAAAAGGAGTACAGTGATTTATAACAAAGAGAAAAGTAATTAAATCAAAAGTTTAATGTTGCTAACATCAAAACTACTATATTCCTATTTCTGCATCCTGATTACATTGATTAATATCCTTCCAGGTGCCTAAAAGATAAAGAATATGGAGGGCTGGCAGCAGTCATTGAGTCAACAGTGAAAACCCATCACCAATATAATTTTTAGCTCTTTAGAAAAGGCTCTGTATGTTTAAGATGCTTTAAGCTTTGTACCTTTCATGGTTGGCGGGCTGTAAGCAATTCACAAGTTGTAAAAAGTCTGGGGGAATCTGTCAGGCAAGTTAGAGAGCCATCAAAGGGGGTTCAGACTGAGACATTCTTTTTATATGCAGGAGACTGTTAACTGGAGCCCTAAGTTAATTCCTTTTAGAGGCAGAAGAGTGGAAAGCACAGTACAATAAGCAGGCAAACTCTGTTTTTTTGGGGGTAGATGTTCAGGAAAATCCAGGGGGAACCCCTGAGGCCTGAGTCTCCTTGCCCATCAGGCCTCTCCACATAACCTTGTCATGGGTGGGATCTCCCATGCTGGCTCCTGGCACATTTCCTTCAGTAAGGTTGCTTTATACATTCCTTCAACCTCCTAAATAATATCTTAAAACTTTGTATAGCATTGTTTCATTTATTATTTTATAAACTTGATGGCTTTTAATGGAGTATCGGGAAGCAACAGCTAGAACTGGACATGGAACAACAGACTGGTTCCAAATAGGAAAAGGAGTACATCAAGGCTGTATATTGTCACCCTGCTGATTTAACTTCTATGCAGAGTACATCATGAGAAATGCTGGGCTGGATGAAGCACAAGCTGGAATCAAGATTGCCAGGAGAAATATCAATCACCTCAGATATGCAGATGACACCAGCCTTATGGCAGAAAGTGAAGAGGAACTAAAAACTTCTTGATGAAAGTGAAAGAGGAGAGTGAAAAAGTTGGCTTAAAGCTCAACATTCAGATAATGAAGGTCATGGCATCCAGTCCCATCACTTCATGGCAGATAGATCGGGAAACAGTGGCAGACTTTATTTTCTGGGGCTCTAAAACCACTGCAGATGGTGATTTCAGCCATGAAATTAAAAGATGCTTGATCCTTGGAAGGAAAGTTATGACCAACCTAGATAGCATATTGAAAAGCAGAGACAGTACTTTGCCAACAAAGGTCTGTCTAGTTGAGGCTATGGTTTTTCCAGTGGTCATGTATGGATGTGAGAGTTGGACTGTGAAGAAGCCTGAGCGCCGGAGAATTGATGCTTTAGAACTGTGGTGTTGGAGAAGACTCTTGAGAGTCCCTTGGACTGCAAGGAGATCCAACCAGTCCATTCTGAAGGAGATCAGCCTTGGGATTTCTTTGAAAGGAATGATGCTAAAGCTGAAACTCCAGTACTTTGGCCACCTCATGCGAAAAATTGACTCATTGGAAAAGACTCTGATGCTGGGAGGGCTTGGGGGCAGGAAGAGAAGGGGACGACAGAGGATGAGATGGCTGGATGGCAGCACCGACTCGATGGACGTGAGTTTGAGTGAACTCTGGGAGATGGTGATGGACAGGGAGGATGATGAGGAAAGAGGAGAGCTGTACGATGATGTCGATCATCCTCTCCCAAGCAGTTCACCAACAAGGAGTCTGCCAATTGATGATGAAATTTATGAAGAACTTCCGGAAGAGGAGGAAGTGGGGGGACAAAGGAAGATGAGTCAGGACAGTGTTCACCACACCACAGGAGATAAAAGCACCGATTATGCTAATTTTTACCAGGGTTTGTGGGACTGCACAGGAGCTCTTTCTGATGAATTGTCATTTAAACGTGGTGATGTGATTTACATTCTTAGCAAGGAATACAATAGATATGGCTGGTGGGTAGGAGAAATGAAGGGAGCCATTGGCTTGGTGCCGAAAGCCTACATAATGGAGATGTATGATATTTGAGAGTTCTGGGCAGGGAAATCAACATTTTGTCTGAAGAGAAAAATTAAAATGCAGCTTTCTCTTTCTGCTCGCAAAAAAGGAAGATTCCTCTGCTAGTCTGCAAATCTTTTGGATTGAGAATCATTGTAAAAGCATGAATGGCAGTTCATAACCTTTCTTTGTTTTGTTGAGCATCATTTGTCTTTGTTATTTTGTGCATTCACTATAATATTCCTCTGATGTGAAATTAAATGAAGAATATTAATGTAAATTAGAAGTAAACAGTAAAGTTATACCTGTTGCTATTTTGCAAAGAAAAAAAAATAGAGAATAAATAATAAAGTAAAGAAAATAGAGAATAAATAATAAAATAGAGAATACCTGCTACATCTGAATTTGAGATAAACAATGAATAATTTTTAGTATCGTAGAGAAGTAGGGGCCTTTCGCACAGTGCCACAGACCTTTGCCCATATATGGGTTCTGTGGCAGGTCCTGTTCCCCAGACCGGTATCTGGTCACCCATGGAATTAATCCAGCTCTGAAATGCTCAGGATTCTAGAAAGTACCATGCTGCATGGGAGTTGAAGGGCATGAGGGCCAACTGCTGCAGCCCATTGTCACAGCCTGAAGGCCTCGCTTCTGCCTTGCTGCTGACAGCTACATGGAGTTTCCCAAAGCAGAACCTTGATCCTATCTCTTCCCTGCTCAAAAATTGTCAGTAGCTCCCAGTATTCTATGAGACATTTTCCAAACATTAATCTTTCAATACCACCTCCATTGTTTGTTTGCTATTTTGTTTTTTTTTTTAAATTTTGGATATTCTAATAGATATGTCATGGTATCTCATTTTAATTTATAATTTTTTAATGACAAATAGTCTTAAGCCTCTTTTCATATCCTTATCCAATGTTCACTGCAACTCTATTTACAATAGCCAGCACATGGAAGCAACCTAGATGCCTATCGACAGATGACTAGATAAAGAAGCTGTGGTACATATCATTATTTGCAGCATCTTCTTTGCTGAGGTGTCTGTTTATATCTTCTGCCCATTTAAAAAAATAGGTTGTTTGTTTCCTTATTCTTAAGTTTTAAGAGTTCTTTATATATTTTAGATACAAATCCTCTATCATATATGTCTTAGCAAATATTTTCTCCAAGTATGTGATTTGTCTTTTCATTCTCCTAATGAGCGCCGAAGAATTGATGTTTTTGAACTGTGATGTTGGAGAAGATTCTTGAGAGTCCCTTGGACTGCAAGGAGATACAACCAGTCCATTCTAAAGGAGATCAGCCCCAGGTGTTCTTTGGAAGGAATGATGCTAAAGCTGAAACTCCAGTACTTTGGCCCCTTCATGCAAAGAGTTTACTCATTGGAAAAGACTCTGATGCTGGGAGGGATTGGGGGCAGGAGGAGAAGGGGATATCCGAGGATGAGATGGCTGGATGGCATTAGTGACTCGATGGACGTGAGTTTGGGTGAACTCCGGGAGTTGGTGATGGACAGGGAGGCCTGGCATGCTGCGATTCACGGGGTCACAAATAGTTGGACACAACTGAGCAACTGAATTGAACTGAACTGAACTGAACTGAACTAAACTGTATGATGTCATTCACAGAAGTGGTTTTATTTTTTTTTAACTTTTAATTTTATATTGGGGTATAACCAATTAACAATGTTGTGATAGTTTCAGGTGAACAGCAAAGGGACTCAGCCCTACATATACAAGTATCCCTTCTCTCATAGACTCCCCTCCCATCCAGGCTGCCACATAACATTGAGCGGAACAGAAGTTGTTAGTTTTAGTGAAGTCCAAGATATCATTTTTTTCTTGCAAGTATAGTGCTTTTTCCTGGAGTAGGAAATGGCATCCCAGTCCAATATTCTTGCTTGGTAAATTCCATGTACAGAAGAACCTGGTGGGCTGCAGTCCATGGGGTCACAAAGTTTCAGACACAACTGAGCAACTGAGCACATAGAGCTCTGGGTATTGAATCTAAAACCTTATCAGCAAACCCAAGGTCAGGATCATGTAGATTTTCTCCTTTGTTTCTTCTAGAAGATTTATAGATTTAATTTTTGTGAAAAGCACAAGGTCTCTGTCCACTTTCATTTTTTGCAGATGAACATTTAATTATTCCAGAACCATTTGTGGAAAAGGCTATCATTTTTTTCCATTCTGTTGCCTTTGTTGTTGTTCAGTTTCAGTTGTTTCCAACTCTTTGCAACTCCATGGATAACAGCATGCCAGGCTTCCTTGTCCTTCACTTTCTCCCAGAGTCTACTCAAGCTCATATCCATCGAGTCAGTGATGCCACCCAACCATCTCATCCTCTGTTGTCCCCTTCTTCTCATGCTTTCAATCTTTCCAAGCATCAGAATCTTTTCCAGTCAGTTGGCTTGTTGCATCAGGTGGCCAAAGTATTGGAGCTTCAGCTTCAGTATCAGTACTTCTAATGAATATTTAGGGTTGATGTCCTTCAGGATTGACTGGTTTGATCTTGCAGTGTAAGAGACTCTCAAGGGTCTCAAGGGTCTTCTCCAACACCACAGTTCAAAAGCATTAATTCTTTGGTGCTTAGCTTTCTTTATGGTTCAACTGTCACATGCATGCATGACTACTGGAAAAAGCATAACACTGACTATACAGACCTTTGTTGGCAAAGTGATGTCTCTGCTTTTGAATATGCTGTCTAGGTTTGTCATAGCATTTCTTCCAAGGAGCAAGGGTCTTTCAATTTCCTGGCTACAGTCACTGTCCACAGTGATTTTGGAGCCCAAGAAGATAAAATGTGCCTCTGTTTCCACTTTTCCTCCATCTGTTTGCCATTGCCTTTGCTGCTTTTCAAAGATCAGTTGATGGTATTTACGTGGGTCTATTTCTAGGGTCTCTCCTCTGTTCCATTGGTCTACATCACTACTGTTTTATCAATACCACTGTAGTAATTACTCTAACTTTATAATAAGCCTTATAATCTAGTAGTGTGAATCTTCCAGCTTTATGATTTTTTCCCAGGGTCACATTAGCCATTATATGAGGTGTTTTGTTGTTGTTGTTGTTGTTGTTGTTTTTCTGCCTTTTGTATAAGCTTTAAAATCAGTCTGTTCAGTATGAAGACTCCTTAAAAAGCTAGAAATAAAACCGCCATATGACCCAGCAATCCCTAGGTTTATTCTAAACTCCTGGGCATATTCCATAAGGAAATCAAAACTGATAGACACATGCACCCCAACATTCATTGCAGCTCTATTTACAATAGCTAGAGCATGGAAGCAACCTAGATGTTCATTGACAGATGAATGAGTAAAGAAGTTGTGGTATATATATATATATGACAGAATACTATCCAGGCATAAAAAGGTACGTATTTGAATCTATTTTAATGAGGTGGACGAAACTAGAGCCTGTTATACAGAGTGAAGTAAGTCAGAAAGAGAAATATAAATATTGTATATGGACATATATATGGACTCTAGATGGCACTAATGAATTTTTTTTCAGGGCAGTGCCAGGGTCCAGCCCCGGTGGATCCAGGGAATTCAAAGTGGGGATGGAGTTGGTGAGGAGAGACTTATTTATTTAGAGATATAAAAAGAGATTAGGAAAGAATAGTGTAGTAGGAAAATTAGTGGAGAAAAGAGGCTGAATAACTTGGTTTACGCGGAAAACCAATAAAACTCTGAGATAAGGGGTTTGCACCGTCTACTTAGGCCACCAGAGCCCACTTGAATAGTGGAGGGTCCTCACCTTGGGCTCCCTCTCACGTGGGTCTTAGAAGCCAGGGTAAATAAGTAGACATGGTGAGCCTCCGCCATCCAGATGGGAATTCAGCCAGAAAAGGGAGAAAAGAACCACATGGGAGAGCCAAGCATCGGTGCCAGACACAAGACCCACAACTTTATTTTCAAAAGCAGCTTATATACCCCAAGTTTTACATAAAGAAATAATGGAATATGCAGAGTTATGCAGGGGCAGCAGTCCTGACCCCTATTGAGACCAGGCTTTCTTTTTGCATACCTTCTGTATACAAAAGGTCTCAGGTGGTTTACATTATCTTCTGGCCAGGAGGCCTGTTAACACTTTTATGGCTCTTTTCATAGATAAATGTCTATCAGCCAGAAAACTCATTTTCCCTTGAAGTGTTTTTTTCTTAATCTGCATCACCCTCAAAGTACTAAATAAAGTTACATTCCTGTAGAACAAAGGTGCAGTGGGTTATAACAAAGAAAGTACTTAAAGATCTAATGTTGCTAATGCCAGGGCTACTACCTGTTTTTTCTACATACCAACTATATCAACAAGTGAAAGATATGAAAACTTGGCAGCAAGTATTGGCTCATCAACGAAACCCTTAATCAGTCCTATTCTAATGATTCTGATTCCTCGGAAGCCCCCTACATTCCTAGGATGTTTTATGCTTCCTGTGCCTCTCACGGTTGGGAGGCCGCAAACAATCACATGCGCAGCTGTAAGAGTCTGGACAAACCTGTCGGGCAGGCTAGAAAGCCATCAGAGGGGTTTTGGATTGAAACACTCTTATTATGCCCAGGAGACTTATCTAAATGCTCTAAATTAACTTCTTCCAGAAAAGGTGGTGGGGGACAGCCCCCTGTTAATGTTAGGAGAGTAGGTGGAAGGCGTAGTATAGTCAGGCAGACAGAGTCTGGTTTTGGGGGTAGATGCTCGAGAAAATCAAGGGGGACCACTGAGGCTTGATCCCGCCTTTGCGTTTTGTCAGGCCCCTTTCCTCATGACCTTTGCCACGGGTGGGATTCCCCATGCTGGCTCCCGGCAGGGCAGCCCTGGAGAAACAGGCGTGGGGTACAGAGCTGTGGACATGGTGGGGGGAGAGGAGGAAGAAGGGGAGCGGTATGGGGCCAGTAACAGAAATTCACAATGGGGTATGTAAAACAGAGAGCCAATAGGGGTTTGCTGTATGACTCAGGGGGCTCAAACAGGGGCTCTGAGAAAGGCTCAAGGGTGGAATGGGAAGGGAGTTGAGAGGCAAGTCAAGGAGGGAAAGGACATGGATATACCTATGGCCAATTCTTGTTAATGTCTGACAGAAAACCACAAAATTCTGTAAAGCAATTATCCTTCAATTAAATTAAAAAAAATAAGTATGTTGATAGCTACAGTTTTCTGAGATTTGCAGTGAGATTTTCTTGAATCTGTATACAAAATTTGAAAGAATTAACATCTTAACACTATCTAGTCTACAACCCACGAACAAAAAATGGTTGTTTATTTGAATATGCTTTAATTCTTTTCATCAGAGTTTTATAATTTTCTGCATATGTATACAATATAAATCTTGTTATATTTAGACTTATTTCCTGATTTTTGGTGTTATCATAAATGACATTTTATTTTAAAATTTAAATTTATTGCTTTATATAGAGAGGAGCAATAGATTTTTATAAATTCACCTCGTATTCTCAGACACTGCTATAATTGGTTATTAGTTCCAAGTTGCCATGGCTGCTGGGGACTAGTGTGGGTGGGGGATGGAGAGTGGTTGCTGATGGATATGGGATTGTATGTGTGCTCAGCTGAGCAGTCGTGTCTGACTCTTTGTGACCCCATGGACTGCAGCCTGCTAGGCTTCTCTCTCTATAGGATTTCCCAGGCAAGAATACTTAAGCAGGTTGCCATTTCCTACTCCAGGGGATCTTCCCAACCTGGGGATTGAACCTGTGTCTCATGCAGGGGATGATGGATTCTTTATCACTGCACCAGCTGGAAAGCCCCAAGCATGAGATTAAGGTATGAGATTTCTTTTTACGGTGATGAAAATGTACTGGAATTAGAGAGTGATAGTAAGTCTCTTACTTTGTGGATATACTAAAAACAGTGAGTTGTATACTTTATGAGGGTGATTTTTCAGTAGGTGAATTATGTCTCAATTTTTTTAAGTTATTGATGGATATTTAAAAATAAATGCATATATAGAAACACAACTTAGCCAAAGTAATTATCTTTCTCTTGGTGAAAAATAAAAATTTTCATCCTAAAGACAGGAAGGGACTAGGATACTTTTCAGATCCTCAATATTTAACACTGTGTTGGGATTTTTAATGAGGGCAATTAGACTAAAGAGATGATTAGTTATAAGAACTGGAAAGCACAGGAAGAAAAAAATCTATAGTTGAAGATGAGAGATGTATATCTAAAATGATTTTTTTAATGTGTGTAAAACTACCAGAAAACTAAGACAATTTAGTCAAGTAACAGGTTTTAAATTCTACTTACAAAAAGTCAATAACCTTCACAAATAGAAATATTCACCTGTTAGAAAATGTGATGAAAGAGAAAGTGAAATGAAAGTGAAAGTCACTCAGTTGTGTCTGACTCTTTGTGACCCCATAGACTATACAGTCCATGGATTTAACCCTCTCTCTTCTCTAGGGGATCTTCCCAACCCAAGGATTGAACCCAGTTTTCCCACATTGCAGGCAGATTCTTTACCAGCTCAGCCACATGGGAAGCCCAAGAATACTAGAGTGGGTAGCAATCCCTTCTCCAGGGGATCTTCCTGACCCAGGAATTGAACTAGGGTCTCATGCATTGCAGGCAGATTCTTCACCAACTGAGCTCTCAAGAAAGAGAAAGACTTCACTATTAAAAACAATACATTCATACCTAGTTTTAATCTTGATATATTTACAATTATATGTGAGGAAAAGCATAAAATCACTCCCGAAATAAAAGCTATAGACTTAATGAAGGGAACACAATATAGATAAGCTATGAAAGGAAACCTATCATGTTTTTAGTTAAGATTCAACACTAAAAACTTATAATTTTAACAATATTGCAGTAAAATTCTTATTTTTGGAACCAGCCAAGCAAATTATGAAATTTTTTAGAAGAATAAAAATGCAGGAAAGAAGAGCAATTTCTAGGAAGGAGAAAGACTTCTAGACCTGTGATATATTATACATGTGTAGTACTTAAGTCTATATAATCACATGTAGTGTGATAATAATGCATGCATACTAATGGAAAAGGCTACCCAGGTGGTGCTAGTGGTAAAGAGCCTGCCTGCCAATGCAAGAAACTTAAGAGAAAGATATAGATTCAATCCCTGGATCGGGAAGGTCTCCTGGAGGAGAGCACAGCAATCCACTCCAGCATTTTCACCAGGAGAATGCTATGGACAGAGGCGCCTGGTGGGCTATGGTCTGTAAGACTGCAAGTAGTCGGACACGACTGAAGTGACTTACCATGCACGAACGCTAATGGAAAATAATTTTTTAAATCCCCAAATAAGTCAAATTGAATGTGCTAAGTTAGAAGTTGGATGGCACCACTCACTCAATGGACATGAGTTTGAACAACCTCAAGGAGATGGTGAAGGACAGGGAAGCCTGGTGTGCTGCAGTCCAAGGGGCCCTAAAGAGCTGGAAAGGACTGAGCAACTGAACAACAACAAGTTAGAAAATATTAAAATAAAAAAAAAAAGAATATGTGCTATTAATGGAAGGAAAATGGTGTTGGGATGGCTGGTAAGCCACGTGGCAGAGGACCAATTTGAATCAGTTTCTGGCTCATATAAGTGAATAAAAGGAACATATACAAAGTATAAAGAGATATATGTGTAAATTTATTTATAAAGTGTAACTAAAAGGAAAAATATTCTAAGATCCAAATGCAAGGGGCATTAAAGAAAGAGATCTATAAATCTGACTAGGTTAAAAACAGAAACTTTAAAACAGAGAAGGAGACTCAGTCCAGTTCAGTTCAGTCGCTCAGTCATGCCTGACTCTGCAACCCCATGAATCACAGCAAGCCAGCCCTCCCTGTCCATCACCAACTCCTGGAGTTTGCTCAGACTCATGTCCATCGAGTCGGTGATGCCATCCAGCCATCTCATCCTCTGTCGTCCCCTTCTCTTCCTGCCCCCAATCCCTCCAGCATCAGAGTCATTTCCAAGGAGTCAACTCTTCACATAAGGTGGCCAAAGTACTGGAATTTCAGCTTCAGAATCAGTCCTTCCAAAGAAAACCCAGGGCTGATCTCCTTTAGAATGGACTGGTTGGCTCTTTGGCAAAGTAATGTCTCTACTTTTGAATATGCTATCTAGGTTGGTCATAACTTTCCTTAGAAGGAGTAAGCGTCTTTTAATTTCATGGCTGCAGTCACCAACTGCAGTGATTTTGGAGCCAAAAAAATAAAGTCTGACACAGTTTCCATGTTTGCCATGAAGTGATGGGACCAGATGCCATGATCTTCGTTTTCTGAATGTTGAGCTTTAAGCCAAAGTTTCCTTTGCCTCTTTCACTTTCTTCAGGAGGCTTTTTAGTTCCTTTTCACTTTCTGCTATAAGGGTGGTGTCATCTGCATATCTGAGGTGATTGATATTTCTCCCAGCAATCTTGATTCCAGCTTGTGCTTCTTCCAGCCCAGCGTTTCTCATGATGTACTCTGCATAGAAGCTAAATAAGCAGGGTGACAATATGGAGCCTTGACATCCTGCTTTTCCTATTTGGAACCAGTCTGTTGTTCCATGTCCAGTTCTAATTGTTGCTTCCTGACCTGCTTATAGGTTTCTCAAGAGGCAGGTCAGGTGGTCCATATGCCCATCTCTTTCAGAGTTTTCCAGACTTTATTGTGATCCAGAGGATGATAGAGGATGAGATGGCTGGATGGCAACACTGACTCAATGGAAGTGAGTTTGAGTGAACTCTGGGAGTTGGTGATGGACAGGGAGGCCTGGCATGCTGTGATTCTTGGGGTTGCAAAGAGTCAGACATGACTGAGTGACTAAACTAAACTGAACTGAACACAGTCAAAGGTTTGGCATAGTCAATAAAGCAGAAATAGACGTTTTTCTGGAACTCTCTTGCTTTTTCCATCATCCAGCAGATGTTGGCAATTTGATCTCTGGTTCTTATGCCTTTTCTTAAAATCAGCTTGAACTTCAGGAAGTTCATGGTTCATGTACTGCTGAATCCTAGTTTGGAGAATTTTGAGCATTACTTTACTAGCGTGTGAGATGAGTGCAACTGTGTGTTAATTTGAGCATTTTGGCATTGCCTTTCTTTGGGATAGAAATGAAAACTGACCTTTCCAAGTCCTGTGGCCACTGCTGAGTTTTCCAAATGTGCTGGCATATTGAGTGCAGCATTTTCACAGCATCATCTTTCAGGATTTGAAACAGCTCAACTGGAATTCCATTACCTCCACTAGTTTTGTTCGTAGTGATGCTTTCTAAGGCCCACTTGACTTCACATTCCAGGATGTCTGGCTCTAGGTGTGTGATCACACCATTGTGATTCTCTTGGTCTTGAAGATCTTTTTGTGCAGTTCTCCTGTGTGTTCTTGCCACCTCTTCTTAATATCTTCTGCTTCTGTTAGGTCCATACACCATTTCTATCCTTTGTCAAACCCATCTTTGCATGAAGTGTTCCCTTGGTATCTCTAATTTCTTGAAGAGATCTCTAGTCTTTCCCATTCTGTTCTTTTCCTCTATTTCTTTGCATTGATCACTGAGGAAGGCTTTTTTATCTCTCCTTACTATTCTTTGGAACTCTTTATTCAGATGCTTATATCTTTCCTTTTCTGCTTTGCTTTTCACTTCTCTTCTTTTCACAGCTATTTGTAAGGCCTCCTCAGGAAGCCATTTTGCTTTTGTGCATTTCTTTTCCATGGGGATGGTCTTCATCCTTGTCTCCTGTATAATGTCATGAACCTCCGTCCATAGTTCATTTGGCACTCTATCTATCAGATCTAGTCCCTTAAATCTATTTCTCACTTCTACTGTATAATCATAAGGGATTTGATTTAGGTCATACCTGAATGATCTAGCAGTTTTCCCTACTTTCTTCAATTTAAATCTGAATTTGGAAAAAAGTGTTCATTATCTGAACCACAGTGAGCTCCTGGTCTTGTTTTTGCTGACTGTATAGAGCTTCTCCATCTTTGGCTGCAAAGAATATAGTCAATCTGATTTTGGTCTTGACCATCTGGTGATGTCCATGTGTAGAGTCTTCTCTTGTGTTGTAGGAAGAGAGTGTTTGCTATGACCAGTGTGTTCTGTTGGCAAAACCTATTAGCCTTTGCTCTGCTTCATTCCATACTCCATGGCCAAATTTGCCTGTTACTCCAGGTGTTTCTTGACTTCCTACTTTTGCATTCCTATCCCCTATAATGAAAAGGACATCTTTTTTGTGTGTTAGTTCTACAAGGTCTTGTACATCTTCATAGAACCGTTCACCTTCAGCTTCTTCAGAGTTACTGGTTGGGGCATAGGCTGGATCACCGTGATATTGAATGGTTTGCCTTGGAAACAAACAGAGATCATTCTGTCGTTTTTGAGATTGCCTCCAAGTACTGCATCTCGGACTCGTTGACCATGATGGCTACTCCATTTCTTCTGAGGGATTCCTGCCTGCAGTAGTAGATATAATGGTCATCTGAGTTAAATTCACCCATTCCAGTCCATTTTAGTTTGATGATTCCTAGAATGTCGACGTTCACTCTTTCCTTCTCCTGTTTGACCACTTCCAATTTGCCTTGATTCATGGACCTGACAACTTTGGAAAATTCTGAAAGAGATGGGAATACCAGACCACCTGACCTGCCTCTTGAGAAATCTGTATGCAGGTCAGGAAGCAACAGTTAGAACTGGACATAGAACAACAAACTGGTTCCAAATAGGAAAAGGAGTATGTCAAGGCTGTATATTGTCACCCTGCTTATTTAACTTCTATGCAGAGTATATCATGAGAAACGCTGGGCTGGAAGAAACACAAGCTGGAATCAAGATTGCTGGGAGAAATATCAATAACCTCAGATATGCAGATGACACCACTCTTATGGTAGAAAGTGAAGAGGAGCTAAAGGGCCTCTTGATGAAGGTGAAAGAGGAGAGTGAAAAAGTTGGCTTAAAGCTCAACATTCAGAAAGCGAAGATCATGGCATCCGGTCCCATCACTTCATGGCAAATAGATGGGGAAACAGTGGAAACAGTGTCAGACTTTAATTTTGGGGGCTCCAAAATCACTGCAGATGGTGGCTTCAGCCATGAAATTAAAAGATGCTTACTCCTTGGAAGAAAAGTTATAACCGACCTAGACAGCATATTCAAAAGCAGAGACATTACTTTGCCAACTAAGGTCCATCTAGTCAAGGCTATGGTTTTTCCTGTGGTCATGTAAGGACGTGAGAGTTGGACTGTGAAGAAAGGTGAGCACTGAAGAATTGATGCTTTTGAACTGTGGTGTTGGAGAAGACTCTTGAGAGTCCCTTGGACTGCAAGGAGATCCAGCCAGTCCATTCTGAAGGAGATCAGCCCTGGGATTTCTTTGGAAGGAATGATGCTAAAGCTGAAGCTCCAGTATTTTGGCCACCTCATGCAAAGGGCTGACTCATTGGAAAAGACTGATGCTGGGAGGGATTGGGGGCAGGAGGAGAAGGGGATGACAGAGGATGAGATGGCTGGATGGCATCACGGACTCGATGGACGTGAGTATGAGTGGACTCCGAGAGATGGTGATGAACAGGGAGGCCTGGCGTGCTGTGATTCATGGGGTTGCAAAGAGTCGGACATGACTGAGTGACTGAACTGACTGACTATTGTTCTTTATAGTATCAGACCTTACTTCTATCATCAATCACATCCACAACTGGGTATTGTTTTTGCTTTGGCTCCATCCCTTCATTCTTTCTGGAGTTTTTTCTCCACTGACCTCCAGTAGCATATTTGGCACCTACTGACCTGTTCAGTATCCTTTCATTTTGCCTTTTCATACTGTTCATGGGGTTTTCAAAGCAAGAATACTGAAGTGGTTTGCCATTCCCTTCTCCAGTGGGCCACATTCTGTCAGACCTCTCCACTATGACCCGTCTATCTTGGAGTGGCCCCACACAGCATGGCTTAGTTTCATTGAGTTAGACATGGCTGTGGTCCCTGTGATTAGAGAGGAGAGAAAGGGAACCCCAGAGAAGTGGGGAATCCCACGAGGTTTTACTCCCCCAGCCAGATATCACCTTCTGGCGGAAGATCCTGAGAGCCTTGCCCAGGAACCTGAGACTTTCTCTGAGCCCTCTCCTACTGTCTGGAGCACCCTGGGTGGCAGCTGAGAGGAGCTACTCCACGCCCAAGGTCAGTGGTGGTGGCCGAGAGGAGCAACCCCACGTCCAAGGAGTGGCGGCTGCTTGGGCACAGGAGGGCCAAGAGGAGCTACTCCACATTCAAGGTCAGGAGGGGTGACCTTGTCCAAGGTAAGGAGCAGTGGCTTCGCTTTGCTGGAGCAGCTGTGAAGACATACCCCACGTCCAAGGTAAGAGAAACCCAAGTAAGATGGACATCAGAGGGCAGACACACTGAAAGGTGACTAGTGTGATATAATCTAATGGCATAAACATCTGAAAAGCAATCTTCAATATAATTAGTGATAATAATGTTATTGATAATATTGTTATAATTAGCCTACTATTATATGTATTAGAGTAAAACAATATTAATGGAAGACTAAGAAAAGGTAGAATTAATACTTTCACAGCCCTGGATAAGTTTTAATGGTTTATTTCATATTTTCTGTTTTGGGATAATTTCTGGACACTTTGCAATTTTTTTAACATTGTGAGTGGGATGTTCCCTGTTTTATTTCCTAACAGATTATTGGTAATGCATAAATAGGAATGCATATGTATATGTATATTAGTAATATTTGAATAGTTTTATTAGGTCCTCCTATTAAACACTTGTTACTTTTACTCAATTTTTTTATTTTCTTAGAATTTTAGAGGAAAATAAACATTATGCCTTTGATTTAGAGCCAGCTGAAATGTAGGGACAAGAACAAAACAGGTGGAAAAGGCCAATTAAAGAGACAGACTCAGTACTACTGCACACCTGAATTGGGCAGACATTCCTGAATCACAGCATTGCTGAACAGGGACAGGTCTCCCGGAGCGGCTTGCCCAGGTAAGCTTTTGGACAGTTGACTAGAAACTGGAATACAAGTCTGTGTAGGTAACACATCCAAAGGAGAACAGAGCAGGAACTTATTTCACCCCCTCCCAAGCAGGCCAGTCTCATAAAGATACAAGTTAGTGGGGAGGATGAGGTGATAAATACTCCTGCTCTGTGTGAAACCACATCACATTAAACCTTTAGGCCAAGAGAATGGAAAGTCTTTCTAAAATTTTAGTTTTTTCTTGGGTATTGAATGGATTTAATCACTTCTCTGCAGAAATGATGACTGTCTTTGTCTTTCCACAACTGAAGTCTGTCTGTTTCAATTATTTATATTATTTTCTTGTCCCTTTTAAGTATTTGAGTACATAACTCCCAAGTACAGAAGATGTTCTAAGACTCTGGCTCTGGAGACTTAGATGGGAAATCTTTGCAGTGAGTCAATAACTGTGTATTTTTCTCTATAGTGCGGTGTGTATTTTCTTGACCCAGTGAAGTAATACAGATGAGCCAGCAGTTCACTGGACCTTTTTCCTTCTTATCTTCCTTTTTCTTCCTTCCTCCCTTCCTTTTTCCCTCCCTTCCTTTCTTCCTTCTTTATTCCTTTCTTCTTTCTTTTCATCTTGTCTTTTAAACTCATCAAGTGTAGTCCTGGAATATGTTTCTCATCTTCCACTGCCAGCAATGTAATGCAGATAGTGAAAATTGATTAAGGAGTTTATTCTGCTGCCAATTTCTTATCTTTAGTCACTTGTCAATTACTTTTTAAAATTTTTTGTTTTATATGTCTAAGTATTTTTATGAGAATGCTGAGCAGAGTGGGTTAGGAACCCCTAGTTTATTATTACATTAATCCAGAAATCTCAACATTAAAAAAAATAATTTCCAATTTTTTTGACAAAAGTACTTAAACTGCCAGCAAATAGATAGATAGATAGATAGATAGATATAGATATACACACACACACACACACACACACACACACACACATTTCTCGGTAAGTCTCTAATTACTTATGCCCATTTCAAATGAGGAAGAGAGATTCTAAGAGGACCACTATGGGTGGGGGAAGATAAAAAATGAATGTAAACTAGTTAAAGGGAATATCTTACAACCTGCAGACAGTATAAGCATAGTAAATTCAAAAGCAGTTCAACATAATCATTC
This sequence comes from Nanger dama, assembly GCA_917880005.1. Taxonomy (NCBI): domain Eukaryota; kingdom Metazoa; phylum Chordata; class Mammalia; order Artiodactyla; family Bovidae; genus Nanger; species Nanger dama. The sequence goes on from CAKJTW010000001.1 coordinate 102,843,288, forward strand.
TGCTCAACTCTTTCTACCCAGTGGTGGTTGAAAATTGTCAGTGCTACTTAAGGTAAAGCAGGAAGCAGTCAAAAGCTTACTAACACCCATGATGACACGAAGCATTCTGTGAAATAGGCACAAACATGCACACACATGTATCTCACAACCACCCACAGCACATGCTTCAACATTCATGCTACAAAATTAAATTATTTTCAACTTTCACAACAACTTGGCAAGGTAGAAATTATATCCCCAATATACAGATTAGAAAACTCAGGAAGTCTTTGCCTTTTAAAGATACAGAATTTAAGAACTCTTAATTTGGTACAAACATACCTGTGGTATTTGCATTACTGAAATTTTCTGTTTGATATTGGAATATATTATTAGGTAAATGTGGTTATGTTATACATTATTTTAAGCACATTTTTTTTTTTTGCTAATGACATTACTTGCTTTTTATTTTGCATTTATTTGAGACTATAGAAATAATGTTAGACACAAAGTAAATTTGAGCGATTTTCTTATTCAAGTTCAAAACAGGTTGTAAAACAGCAGAGACACTCTCAATATCAACAACACATTGGGCCCAGGAACTGCCAACAAACTTAGAGTGCAGATAGTGAAAATTGGTTCAAGAAGTTTTGCAAAGGAGACAAGAGTCTTGAAGATGAGGAGCACAGTGGCTGGCAATGTAGGATGCAGGAGACATGGGGCTGATGCACAGGATGATTCAAGTAGAGGATGGGGGGTGGGAGGTGGGAGGGGGATTCGGCATTGGGAGATTGTGTGCACCTATGGCTGATTCGTGTCAATGTATGGCAAAACAAATACAGTATTGTAATTAAAAAATAAATAAATTTAATTAAAAAAAAAGTTGACAATGATAAATTGAGAGCAATCATTGAAGCTAATTCTCTTACTACTGCATTAGAAGTTGCCAAAGAACTCAACATCAACCATTCTATGGTCATCTGGCATTTGAAGCAAATTAGAAAATTGCAAAAGCTCAGTACGTAAATGTTTCATGAACTGACCAAAAAAAATTAATAATAATTGTCATTTTGAAGTGTTGTCTTCTTTTGTTTTATGCAACAGCAAGGAACCATTTCTCAATCGGATTGTTACATGTGATGAAAGTGCATTTTGTACAATGACTGACAATGACCATCTCAGCGACTGGACCAAGAAGAGGCTACAAAGCACTTCCTGAAGCCAAACTTGCACTAAAAAAAATCATCATCACTATTTGCTGATCTGCTGCCGGTCTGATACACTACAGCTTTCTGAATCCTGGCAAAACCATTACATCTGAGAAGTATGCTCAGCAAATCAGTGAGATACCCTCAAAAGTACAAAGCCTGCAGCCGGCATTGGTCAAGAGAAAGGGCCCAATTCTTCTCCATGACAGTGTTTGACCACACATTGCACAACCGACACTTCAAAAGTTGAACAAACTGGGCTACAAAATTTTGCTTCATCCGCCACATTCCCTGACCTCTCTCCAACACATTAGCACTTCTTCGAGCATCTCAACAACGTTTTGCAAGGAAAATGCTTCCTTAACTAGCAATCAGAAAAGGCTTTCCAAGAGTTTGTCAAAATCCCAAAGCCTGGGATTTTTATGCTACAGGAATAAGCAAACATTTCTTATTGGCAAAAATGTGTTGATTGTAATCATTCCTATTTTGATTAATATAGATATGTTTTGTCTGAGCATAGTTATAATGATTTAGAATTCACAGTCCAAAACCACAATTATTTCTGCACCAACCTACTATAAACTCCAACTGAAATATTTCACGGGGAGTTCAATTGTTAAAGACATCAGTGGAGAAATTAATATAATGTAATTATTTTCTACAGTGCACGGTGAGTCATGAAAATCAGTGGAGTTATGAATAAACTACAACCACATGATATCACTAATGTCTGTCAAAGTATATTGGGAGTAGTTACTTTATCCGGAGAAAGCTTATCTGTGCAAATTGCATGATCCCCTCATTTTAGCATTATCTGCATTAGTCTAGATTTCTGAGTTTTGAGTATAATCATAATATGGAGAAAAATGTGAAATCACATTTTACTTTTCAAAATGTGAGACTGTACAAATTCTGGAATGAGATTTAACATCTGAATAGTACACCATAATCATGGCTTTACTTGTTTTTTTCTCCTAAGTGACATGCAGCTTAAGACTGAATCTTAAAATTTTACTTCCTTACTTAGAATAGCTGTTGGCTAAATATTAATATAAATCTAAGAGACAGAAGTTCTGTAGCAGCCAGCCAGCTTTCAGTGTGATTTCTGTGTCCACTTTACTTTTGGGGGGGATATGTGATTATTTTTTTCTCACTTCCTTGGCTGACTTTCGGTAACTCAGGATTTTTTATCCATTATTTTCTCAAGAGATTTTTCTCATGTCAAAAGACAAAATCCTAACTTTTAATATATAAATAAAATAGTATGAGATCTGAGATACAGAGAGAACCATAATGCTTTGCAGGGTAGAGACATAATCTTCCAAGAAAAATTCCTTTCAGATGTGAGCAAAATTGGAAACATATTTCCTTCTGTCACGTGACACTGGCTTACTGGATGGACGAGAAAGCATCTTCAGGGTAGCTCAGGGAGCAGACGCACAGGGAAAGGCAAGCCCAGGAGGCTGCCTGCACTCTGACCAGGCTTCTCTTTCCGGGCTGCACCTCAGAAACCTTTCCGGGCTGCACCTCAGAAACTCATGGACAGTCAGTGCAAAGTGCCCATGGGGTGAATCCCCATATTTTCCAGCTGGGAGAACAGACACCAGAAAAGTTCTTCAGGGCCAGAAGAGAGGTATCTGGAACCTTATTTCATTGTTCCCAGCACAGAACCATTCACTCTACTTCTCATATTTCCATTTTCTGCCTTTTGTAGGTTTTATATAAAGAAGTAATATTAGAATCAAGTCAGGATGCTAGAGATAAGAATATTTACATTTATCATATCAGGGCATTAGCTATGCATAAGTAAATCCAAATTAAAAGAAAAACTCGTGAGATCCAAAAGGATCCATCTATTTACATTTTGGTGTGTGATGACTAGGGCTTTCTGATTATAGTTGGTGTTCTTGTCTTGGTTCTGACCTTAGAGGAAATGCTTTCAGCTTTTCACTACTGTTTGTCATCAATGGCCTTTATTGTGTTGAAATATGTTCCTTCTATGGGACTTCCCTCATGGCGCAACTGGTAAAGAAACTACCTGCTAATTCAGGAGATGATTCCTGGGTTGGGAAGATCCCCTGGAGAAGGAAACAATGACCGCTCCAGTATTCTTGCCTGGAAAATTCCATGGACAGAAGAGTTGGTGGGCTACAGTCCATGGGGTCACAAAGAGTCAGACAAAACTGAGCAGACATGCACGCACACCTGTTCCCTTTATACCCATTTTGTTGAGAGTTTTTATCATAATTGAGTGTTGAATCTTGTCAAAAGTTCTTTCTGCATCTATTGAGGTGATTCTATGATTTTTGTTCTTCAATTTATTAGTGTGGTGTATTGCATATTGATTTGTGGATATTAAACTATCCTGGATATTGCATCACTGGGATAAATTCTTCTTGATTGAAAGGTATGTCCTTTTAGTGTACTGTTGAAATCTGTTTGCTGATATTTTATTGAGGATTTTTGTGACTGTGTTCACCAGTGATACTGGCATGTAGTTGTGTGTGTGTGTGTGTGTGTGTGTGTGTGTGTCTAGTCTCACTTATCTATGCTGAGAAGTAGTAATACAAGTGCAATTGATTAAATGTGGCCTACAGCAGCTATTATTCCTCACATATATAAACATATATACACACACATATATATATAGATAGATATTCATTTACAAATGTTCTGTAATCTCTAAATTTATGAAAAGGGCCCTTATTATATGTCACACCCCAGAGCTCTCAAGTCAGAAGTCTGCAAAGCATTAATGAACTCTTATTACAAAGCAGTAACCCAGTAAAACCCAACCCACAAAAAGGTTTTCACTGAAATTCAGAAAGCAATAGATTAATAGCTGTCTGAAAAATTTACAATAGTGATAATTTCTCATGTGCTAAAATATTTGGTTATCACCTCTGTCTCACTCAAAAATTTGCCCTGGTTCAATGGAAATAATCCAGCTCCTCATGACTATTTCTGAATTTCAATACTAGTTATTGTACCAATTATCTTTTTCATTTCTGAAAGATGGTGAAATTGAAATAGCATATTCCATCTCCAGAGAATTTGGTACAAAATCACAGATTTTGACTCTAAGAACATATTACTCCCAAAATCTTGGAAGTCAGTGTCTGCTCTTTGTACATGAGGCATTTCCCCATTGGAAATTCTCACAAACTATTATTTAAGCTTGTAATTTATACTAAAAATATTTATTGCTAAAATAGGTGGTAGAAATGATGAGTTATATAAAAATATGTGTTTATAAAGACAAAATCTTTTTTTCATAAATGGGAAACCTAGGCATGGAATAATTTATTAAGTATGTATTTTCAGTGTCTATTAAAGAGCATAATATTTTCTTTCTAGGCTCTACATTTTTTTTAAACATATTCATATGCATAAAACAGAATCCATAAAGATCATTAAAATCATTTTAATGCATTTTCTTGTATAAATTTGGGGTTCCCTGGTGGCTCGGACGGTAAAGACTGTCTGCAATGTGGAAAACCTGGGTTCAGTTCCTAGGTCAGGAAGATCCCCTGGAGAATAAAATGGCAACCCACTCCAGTATTCTTGCCTGGAAAATCCCATGGATGGGGGAACCTGGCATGATATAGTCTATAGGGCCACAAAAAGTGGACACGACTGAGTGACTTAACTTTCACTTTCATGTATAATTTTATTTTACTTACTAAAATGCAAATATTGTTGTTAAAAGTGTGTCTACAATCATCTTGAATAATTTTGCACCCAATAAGTTACTGATCTTGAGTTCAAAGTCAGTCAATCAATTTAGCCAGTCAGTCATGTCCAACTCTTTGTAACCCCATGGACTGCAGGATGCTAGGCCTCCTTGTCCATCACCAACTCCAGGAGCTTGCTCAAATTCATGTCCATCAAGCCGATGATGCCATCCAACCATGTCAACCTCTGTCATCCCCTTCTCCTCCTGCCTTCAATCTTTCCCAGCATCAGGGTCTTTTCCAATGAGTCAGTTCTTCACATCAGGTGGCCAAAGTATTGGAGTTTCAGCTTCAGCATCAGTCCTTCCAATGAATAGTCAGGACTTGTTTTCCTTTCAAAGTATTAGACTTTATTTTAGAAATTCACATTATTTTAAATAAACTGACATTTTTTGAATAATACAATAAAGACTTGATAAGTAGAAAAGCAGAACAAAGTGAAAATGGTATTAACAAGATAGCTTAGCAGCAAATATCAGTTCCCACTTGTTAAAAGCTTTGAGCCTTATAGTCAATAACACAGCCTATGTAAACTCTAACTTTGAAAGAATGCCAACAAATTATGAAGAAATTCAAATATTTTGCATAAATATTTTAACTTCTGAATGAACTAAAGAGTAACATTCATTGCCTGAAAATGTGATCTGGTCCATTACAACACTGAAGTTCTGGCTTCTACAATGACATCTCACTTTTTTATCTTTACAAAACCAAATCTGCATGTAGTTTACAATGCCCTCCAGAATTAACACTGGTGTTTGGTCATCTCCAGTGCAATGGAAGATCTTAACATAGGAAAAAAAAAAACTGTAATCCCCATGAGTAAAAGTCATTATTAAGAACTTAAGACATGTAGTAGGTGTGAGAATGACAACCATTCTTTATCTATACAGCAGACTTATAATAGTAGTATCTCCTTTTCACATAAAATTACTAGAAAGAATTCAGCCTGATGCACTATTTATTATTAAACATTAACAAGTTGTTGTTGCTTTAGATAAAATAATTTCTGAGGGGAAAAAACGTCCTTAATACGCATTCTGGAAACTTGGAATGATTGGAAGGAAGGGTGTTGGGTGAATAGTGCTTTATTCTTTCACACTGGATGTTGTTGTTCAGTCACTCAGTCCCAACTCTTTGAGGCCCTATAGACAGCAGCGTGCCAGGCTTCCCTGCTGCTCATTGCCTCCCAGAGTTTGCTGAAACTCCTGTCCATTGAGTCTATGATGCCATCCAACCATCTCATCCTCTGTTATCCCCCTTCTCCCCATGCCCTCAATCTTTCTGAGCATCAGGGTCTTTTCCAAAGAGTTGGCCCTTTGCATCAGATAGCCAAATTATTGGAGCTTCAGCATCAGCATCCATCCTTCCAAGGAATATTCAGGGTTGATTTCCTTTAGGATTGACTAGTTTGATGTCCTTGTCTTCCTAGAAACTCTCAAGAGTCTTCTCCAATATCATAGTTCAAAAACATCAATTTTTCAGTGCTTAGCCTTCTTTGTGGTCCAACTCTCACATCCATACATGACTATAAGAAAAGCCATTTTGTATCAGTCAGTTCAGTCGCTCAGTCATGTCTTGACTCTTTGCAACCCCATGGAATGTATACCAAGTTCCTCCGTCTGTAGAATTTTCCAGACAAGAACACTGGAGTGGATTGCCATTTCCTTCTCCAGGGGATCTTCCCCACCCAGGGATCAAACCCTGGTCTCCCGCAATGTAGGGTAAAGCATATGCTTTACTGTCTGAGCCACCAGGGAAGCCTGTGCTTTAGGAGATATAAATGAAATTTCACTCTAGTACTTTGGGAAGGAGTAAGAGTCTTATGAAAATTTGTTTTCATAACAAAAATGACAATTTCATCAATTGTATCTTGTCTGCCATACTTTCTTGAACTTCTAGTGTGATTTCTGAGAAATTTTTCATGATATAAGCACACACGGGGATATCTCCAGATATTCATTCAAATTGTGCACAAAGGTAACTTTAGTATTTTAAGATAACACTATTGATGGCATAGTGTTAAAATAACCACAGATTTGTTATGTTTCTTTACTTTAAAAGCTCAGTTTTTACAATTATTATTGGCCTTCAATTCTTTAATATAATTTTTCTCTCTCTCACTCCTTTACATTTTTATACATCTGTTGTTAGTACTACAGCGCTAGAATAGTTCTCAGATAAACTAATAAAGCTCTCCACCAAATGATCCTTTGGTCAAGGACAGAATATGCATTTGATTACACTTTGGCCATCCAAAACAAAGAACTTGGTACCTAATAGGCTTTAGTTTAACTTAACTATTTAAGATAACTTAATAGATATCTGTAAGTCTATGTCACAGAGTCACCTGCAGTAATATTTCTGGGTACTATAGAATGCATGGGGACAACAGAGATGATTGTATTATTGTGAGAAAGTGTGGGGCTTGAGGGCAAATTCCCACGTGCTTTGATCCTCTATTTTTTCATACAAATAAAATCTAAAAATGTACCTCAGTGTTAACACTGAACAAGAAATGAAAGAAAATTATCCCACAGAGTCATGTGAATGTTTTATGGATATTGGTAGAGCAGGGCCAGCTTCAGACAAGTGCATGTTGTTTGAGGGCCGTCAGTACCTTAGGTAATTTGGGGGTTCTGACTGATGACAGTAGACTTGCTGCCTGTCTTTCTCCCTTATTCAATTCAGTAATTCTATTCTAGTTTCAAATGCATGGTCCTTTCAAGGTGCTGAAGAATGGGAGGCAAAGAGCAAGACCTAGGGCAGTCCCTCCAACCTGTCATCCCCTCGGCTTCTCTGCAGGGGGATTCCCATGCAAGGAGGGAGGGTGAATGGAAGAGCAGTGAAAGGTTTTCAGCATGTGTTTCATTCAAATCAAATCACTCTAAACGGTCTTAATCTCATGCCAGAACTTTCTATCGCATAAACAGAGTTAAATTCATCACAACCTGTCTTCTTTTACAAGGGTAGATAGCAATTAACCCACTCCAGTACTCTTGCCTGGAAAATCTCATGGACTGAAAAGCCTGGTAGGCTACAGTCCATGGGGTCGCAAAGAGTCGGACACGACTGAGCGACTTCACTTCACTTCACTTCAGTAAATAGCTATCAATTCTATGAAATCTTGTGCCTGCAAGGAGAAGTACCTCATCCGTTTGTTTGTTTGTTTGCTTGCTTTTGTGAATATCTCCTGGAGATCCCCAGAACTATTTTAATTTTTGCAACTCTTCTCCATTCAGTAAAAGAAGAAAATCTCAGGGAAGAGTTGGTCCTGACCTTCCTGAAAGCTATCAAGACAATAAGCAAAACATTTAGGGTCCCCAACTCCTTCTGGCTCAGTACCTGTCTCCATTAGTCAGGAATGAAGCCCTGTGCATACCAGGCGTATTCTTACATTTCTCTCTAGTTGGGAAAGATGAGTATTCTGTGAGAGGCATGGTCGTAGCAGCACCAGACATGTTGTGCCAGAGCTCTCGTAAATATTCACAGGAATGATAAGGAAAGAAGCACCTCCTTTCAGTCCCACAAGGTGGATCTCTAACCTGGTCCTTGCCACACGCGGATGTTTTCTTTCATTCCTCAGCTATTCAACATAAAGAGTTTGTTGTGGAACTTTGTGAATAGACTAATTTCATTTGAAATTCTGTTTATTTTAAAGGGTTTTTTTTTGAAATATAGTGGAGACATTTTCAATTAAGCATGAGAAAATCATGCTTCAGTAAAAAGTAAGACTTTTTCTCTCTCTGTCATGGCTTTTAACTTTCCAATCTTGTATTTTGGGGGTAGTTTAAGACAGCAAGTTGTTGAGCTTTGAGCTACTCATTGTTGCAAAGCTTAATGACAATCCTTCTAAAAGTTTTATTTTCTCATAACAGGGACAGCACACACATATTCCATATCCTTATACCTTATTAACTATGAATCATCCTTCACTTACGTACATCACTTATGTACATTTATTTATTTCCATAGAAGTTAAGTTAGTCCCATAGATGAAACTAAGTGCATGCTTATCATAGCCTTGTGTTATTGATTTAAAAAAAAAAAAACCGCTTGAGCAGAAAATGCCCTCCTTTACAGTTACCAGTCAGGACAATGCATCTAGCCTTGCTTCCTTCCACACATTTAATTTCAAAGGGCATTAGTGGAAGGAAAATGCTAACTGATGGACAAGCTTTTGTTGATGGTGTTTTTCTTTCTCTTTAAGTAGGAGTACATTGTGATCTGTTGCAGGAAAAAAAAACCCACAACCAAGCACCTTTTTCTTCTCCAGATGGTCTGTAAGTATCCTTCTTGCGTGTGCTTTTGGTTGCTAGTTCAGCTGTTCTTACAGAGGTTAACAGTAGGTCATTTACAGAGTGTTGGCAATTTGTCCTAGGTGCTTTGCAAACCAAGCCCCTCCCTGTCCACTGGACTTCAAACAGAAATAAAAATTGAAATAGTGAGACCAAAAGTAATGTGCAAAATGAAACAGCCAAAACATTTTTTTTTAAGCATCTGCTGTTAAAAAATTTATTGTGTGGATCAATTTTTACAGTTCACTCCCTGCTTTTATTTCTCTTTCTCTCTGTACACAAATTCATCATTTAGTTTATAAAGCATATATTGTAGTGAGCCATCTTGAGTTGATCATGGTACATGGCAAAGCTAGACTAAGGTTTTACAACCTCAGCAAAGATATTGGTCTCCAGGTACAAAACTAGATTTTATTTTATTAACTCTTCACAGCAATGCTAAAAATACCTATAGATATACAGTTAAGACATATCATGAATGCTACTGCTGCTGATTAAAAATAAATACAGCTTTATGAAAAATGATCCAGGTGAATATTTTCCCATAAATAAAGAAAAGTTTTATGTATCAATGAAGTAAATGAATATGTGATTCTGCTAGTAAATTGTTCCCACAAGTATTTAAACTTTTCACACAACTATATGCCTTGGGAGAAAATACTATGCAACTCATGTGATTTGCTATTAGCTTTAATACTGACAAGAAGTAAAAGGACAAATTACTATACCCTGGATTCCAACTTGTTACCTACTGGTTTTAGCTATAATTTTAGATTGAAAAATTGTAACATGAAATGATGAAAGTACAGTGAAAGTCTCAAAGTTACTATATCAGCATATTTTATGTATTTATGCTCATAAATGATTTTTTTGAGTTTATGGTAGTTTTGGAGATTCTTATTTTAACTTTATAGCTTTTTTCTCCTTATACATCAAGGAAAGTCAAGTATATTATTTTATTTTCATGTGGAAGTTGTTTAACCATTTCATGTGAAATAATAAAAATTATGGTAATATTAACTAATATTAGTGATTACTATGTACTGGTACTGTGCTAAGTACTTATCTCATTCAAAGAGTATGGGTGCATAATGGTCATATTATTCCCATTTTATAGCTGAGGAGATTAAGAAACTCTCACAGGTATAAAGCTAAATTCTCAGAGGAATTTCTTTCAGATCTACTATGAAAATTTGTTTGGAAAAAGGTGCTGAAAATTTTATTTACTCTTCCGTTAATACCCAAATATAATAATGCTGTGTAGGATCCCCAGAAAGACTAGAACTTGAGAAATGGCAGTTGATAAGAAATGACCCAAGCTACAGATCTGTGGCTTCCGAGATCCCTTGTCACAATCTGGAGCATAAAACACAATTCACACTGTGACCCAGTCACACACACATAGTTGTAGGCACACATCACCTTTCCATATAACTAAACAGATTTTATGAAGGAATAATTAGCCTTAATCAGGTTATGTTTTCTGATATTTATGAGTGCATCTCATTTTTAAAAAATGTATGTCAAGCCTTAAATCCACTTCATGATTTTATTATCATAACTTGAAAAGTGCTGATGTGAACTTCAGAGGGCTTTGTATTCATGTCTAGATTGACATTGGATAATATTCTTTTCCTAGTAACTGTGATTTTTCTTTTTGTCAGAAGTAAAATATTAAGGAGTCAAGTGTACAGAGTCTTGGACAGCGGAGAACTCAGGTCTCTAATCAATGCAGGATTGGTTTCATTTCATAATCTATGGTTAGCAAATGTAAGCAAACTGCACTTAGAAAACCCCTAGTTCTGTAATCACTGTGAACAAACATTTCAGCCAAGCACCAGGCTTAATGTGTACAAGAAAATACAGTGAAGGAATAACCACTAAAACAGTATGTAAATGGTTAAAGGTTCTAGGAGAATGCCAAATAATTGATCCTTGAGAAGGGATTCAATGAAGAATCATGAGAAATCCTTTCTTCATGGAGTAGTACTTGTGGAACATGTACATGTGTGGATTCAGACTGTACCTAAAACTCTCAGTATCATGAAGGAAGGAAAGTTTTCTCTATTTGCTCATTTCATGATCATCCTCAAGGTTCTCACACTGAGGAGACGGCACTCCTAATATCAAAGTGGAGAAAACGTCACCTAGGTTTCACATTCAGAAAACTAAGATTGGGGGAAAGGGGAGGAAACTCTTAAATTTTTAGCACACAATTTAACAGATAATTCAACATTTGTTGTTGGTCAGTCCCTAAGTTTTGCCTGGCTATTTGCGATCCCTTGGACTACAGCACACCAGCCTTCCCCGTCCTTTACTATCTCCTGGAGTTTGCGCAAACTGATATCCATTGAGTCAGTGATGCCATCCAAATATCCCATCCTCTGTTGTCCCTTTCTCAATCTTTCCCAGCATCAGGGTCTTTTCCAATGAGCTGGCTCACAGAATTTTGCACAAATGATTAATGGAGAAAATCTGACATATAAATGCAAGATAGTAAAGAGATCTGGATAACTGAATGTAAAATTTTGAAAGAAATTAAACCTTTTCATATAATTAAATATTTATATTTAATAATATAATAATAATTAGTTATTACATGTAAATATTTAAACAATAAAATATTTTAAATATTTACAATATTTTAACAATGAAATCAAATCTATTATTTGATTTGAAAAATCAAAAATGCATATTTAATCTTTTTAGAAGGTAAAAAAAAAGACAATTGATTATCCTGACTCTACCTGGTCTCCCAGATGCGGTGCTAGAGATTATACAAACAAAGCAGACACGTCTGAACCTCGTAGGTGAGTATGACTAGATCACTCTCTGGTTTACAATTCTTCCAGTGCCCTCCTTTGGCCTTTAGAATAATATTTAAGCTCTTTTATGGAACACAGGGCCCTTACGCTCTAGTTCCTAACTAAGTGCCTATCTTCACCCCTTTCAAATTTTGAGAGTGAAAGTGTTAATCATTCAGTCGTGTCCTTTGCAATTCCATGGACTGTAGCCCACCAGGGTCCTCTGTCCATGGAATTGTCCAGGCAAGAGTGCCAGAGTGGGTTGCCATTCCCTTCTCCAGGGGATCTTCCCAACCCAGTTATCAAGCCCTGGTCTCCTGCATTGCAGGTATATTCTTTACCATCTGAGCCACCAGGAAAGCTTTTTCAAATTTTACCCACCATTCATACTATATAAATAACTTCCAGTTACAAAGCCCTCATTCTATCTCAGGTCATGTATTTACACATGCTCTTCCATCCCCTAAAATGCTATCCTTCAAATATCAGTTTAAATATTGTCCACGCTGTGAAAAAGTTTTTAAGATGGATATATTTTTACTAGAGTATAGTATTCTGGCCTGGAGCTAACTGTTTAGGACTTTCCTTTTGGCTCATCTAATAAAGAATCCACCTGCAATGTGGGAGACCTGGGTTCGATCCCTGGGTTGGGAAGATAGCCTGGAGAAGGAAAAGGCTACCCACTCCAGCATGCTAGCCTGGAGGATTCCATGGACTCTATAGTCCATGGGGTCACAAAGAGCTGGACACAACCGAGCAATTTTCATATATATATATATATATAGTTGATTTACAAGGTTGTGTTAATTACTACTGTACAGCATAGTGACTCAGTTACATATAAAATATATATGGATCTAGCTATATTTGTATATTCATTCAAGTCTATGCCCCAACCAGTAACTCTGAAGAAGCCAAAGTTGAACGGTTTTATGAAGACCTACAAGACCTTTTAGAACTAACACCCAAAATAGATGTGCTTTTCATTATAGGGGACTGGAATGCTAAAGTAGGAAGTCAAGAAACACCTGGAGTAACAGGCAAATTTGGCCTCGGAATACAGAATGAAGCAGGGCAAAGACTAATAGAGTTTTGCCAAGAAAATGCACTGGTCATAGCAAACACCCTCTTCCAACAACACAAGAGAAGACTCTACACATGGACATCACCAGATGGTCAACACCGAAATCAGTTTGATTATATTCTATGCAGCCACAGAAGAAGCTCTATACAATCAACAAAAACAAGACCAGGAGCTCACTGTGATTCAGATCATGAACTCCTTATTGCCAAATTCAGACTGAAATTGAAGAAAGTAGGGAAAACCGCTAGACCATTCAAATCCCTTATGATTATGCAATGGAAGTGAGAAATAGATTTAAGGGACTAGATCTGATAGATAGAGTGCCTGATGAACTATGGAATGAGGTTCGTGACATTGTACAGGAGACAGGGATCCAGATCATCCCCATGGAAAATAAATGCAAAAAAGCAAAATGGCTGTCTGGTGAGGCCTTACAGATAGCTGTGAAAAGAAGAGAGGTGAAAAGCAAAGGAGAAAAGGAAAGATATAAGCATCTGAATGCAGAGTTCCAAAGAATAGCAAGAAGAGATACGAAAGCCTTCCTCAGCGATCAATGCAAAGAAATAGAGGAAAACAACAGAATGGGCAAGACTAGAGATCTCTTCAAGAAATTAGAGATACCAAGGGAACATTTCATGCAAAGATGGGCTCGGTAAAGGATAGAAATGGTCTGGACCTAACAGAAGCAGAAGATATTAAGAAGAGGTGGCAAGAATACACGGAAGAACTGTACAAAAAAATCTTCATGACCCAGATAATCATGATGATGTGATCACTAATCTAGAGCCAGACATCTTGGAATGTGAAGTCAAGTGGGCCTTAGAAAGCATCACTATGAACAAAGCTAGTGGAGGTGATGGAATTCCAGTGGAGCTGTTTCAGATCCTGAAAGATGATGCTGTGAAAGTGCTGACTCAATATGCCAGCACATTTGGAAAACTCAGCAGTGGCCACAGGACTGGAAAAGGTCAGTGTTCATACCAATTCCAAAGAAAGGCAATGTCAAAGAATGCTCAAACTACCGCACAATTGCACTCATCTCACATACTAGTAAAGTAATGCTCAAAATTCTTGAGCATGGCTGAGCATGAACACCCTGATGTTCAAGCTGGTTTTAGAAAAGGCAGAGGAACCAGAGATCTAATTGCCAACATCCGCTGGATCATGGAAAAAGCAAGAGAGTTCCAGAAAAACATCTATTTCTGCTTTATTGACTATGCCAAAGCCTTTGACTGTGTGGATCATAATAAACTTTGGAAAATTCTGAAAGAGATGGGAATACCAGACCACCTGACCTGCCTCTTGAGAAATCTGTATGCAGGTCAGGAAGCAACAGTTAGAACTGGACATGGAACAACAGACTGGTTCCAAATAGGAAAAGGAGTACGTCAAGGCTGTATATTGTCTCCCTGCTTATTTAACTTATATGCAGAGTACATCATGAGAAATGCTGGGCTGGAAGAAACACAAGCTGGAATCAAGATTGCCGGGAGAAATATCAATAACCTCATATATGGAGATGATACCACCCTTATGGCAGAAAGTGAAGAGGAACTAAAGGGCTTCTTGATGAAGGTGTAAGAGGAGAGTGAAAATGTTGGCTTAAAGCTCAACATTCAGAAAGCGAAGATCATGGCATCCGGTCCCATCACTTCATGGCAAATAGATGGGGAAACAGTGGAAACAGTGGCAGACTTTATTTTGGGGGCTCCAAAGTCACTGCAGATAGTGACTACAGCCATGAAATTAAAAGACGCTTACTCCTTGGGAGAAAAGTTATGACCGACCTAGACAGCATATTCAAAAGCAGAGACATTACTTTCCCGACTAAGGTCCATCTAGTCAAGGCTATGGTTTTTCCTGTGGTCATGTATGGATGTGAGAGTTGGACTGTGAAGAAAGCTGAGCACCAAAGAATTGATGCTTTTGAACTGTGGTGTTGGAGAAGACTCTTGAGAGTCCCTTGGACTGCAGGGAGATCCAACCAGTCCATTCTGAAGATCAGCCCTGGGATTTCTTTGGAAGGAATGATGCTAAAGCTGAAACTCCAGTACTTTGGCCACCTCATGCAAAGAGTTGACTCCTTGGAAAAGACTCCGATGCTGGGAGGGGTTGGGGGCAGGAGGAGAAGGGGACGACCAAGGATGAGATGGCTGGATGGCATCACGGACTCAATGGAAGTGAGTCTGAGTGATCTCTGATAGATGGTGATGAACAGGGAGGCCTGGCGTGCTGCAATTCATGGGGTTGCAAAGAGTTGGACACGACTGAGCGACTGAACTATTATATATATGATTATAATGAAATATAACTGTATTCCATTGTGATTTATCATAGGATATTGGATGTAGTTTTCTCTTCTGTACAGTAGGACCCTGTTGTTATCCATTCTATATATACCGGTTACATCTGTGAATCCCAAACTCACAGTCCATCCACCTGCCTTTTTTTCTTCCTTGTCAGTCACCAGTCTGTTCTCAGGCAGTCTGTTTCATAGATAAGGTCATTTGTGTCATAGTTTAGATTCCACATAAAAGTGATATCCTATGGTATCTATCTTTCTCTTTGACTTCATTTAGTTTGATAATCTCTAGTTGCATCCATGTTGCTGCACATAGCATTATTCTATTCTTTTTTATGACTGAGTAATATTCCACTGTGTAAATCTACTGCACCTCCTTTACCCATTCATCTGTCAATGGACATTTAGGTTATTTCCATGGATAGGTTCTTGTAGACAGTTCTGCTAGGAACACAGGGGACATGCACCTAAATTCTTACCTTACGCTCTGCTTTGCTTGCTCTTTAGTTGCTAAGTCATGTCCAAATCTTTTGTAGTCCTATGGACTGTAGCCTGCCAGGCTCCTCTGTCCATGGTATTTCCCAGGAAAGGGTACTGGAGTGGGTTGCCATTTCCTTCTCCAGGGGATCTTCCCAACCCTAGGATCAAACCCAACCTGCATTGGCAGGTGGATTCTTTACCACTAACCTAGGCTTTGCTCTAGAGGAACCCAAATGAAGAAACATGCTTCCTTTTATTTAATTTCCAGTAGTTATTGAATAAGTAATAAGCTGACACATTTTCCAACATTCTTGAAAACAAAATAAATGTTCACTTTACTATGGTATGTGTGCTGAGAGGTTTGTGGTTCAGATTTTCTTTAATTAAGATATCACTTTATATGTACAGTTGAATTTTTTTTTTCCTATAAAATGTTCTTTGCTCTGCTGTGAAGCTTTCCTCTGGCATCAATTAATGGTCAGGATAAAAAGAAACAAATTGCCCTTTCTAAAACCGATATAACATCTTATAAACATCACACAAATTAGGTAGAGAAATGAACAAGCTTTCACCCAATATGCCTTTGTGTTCATGTACATAACGACACAGACTTTCTGATATATAATTACCTACCAACTGCCCAACACCATAAAGGGATATAAGGTATCTCTATTTGTTAAAAACAGAAATCTCTCTCTGCTATCAAAGAATTTACAAATTTATCTCATATTTTGTTTTCAAAATACTTGTTTCAAACATATATTAATAAGAATAAATATCTACCTGTTATTTTTATACTTTTTGGGAGTTATCCATCTTTTTAATAAAACAAGATGTCAGAGCATACTTTTCCTCTTTTCCCCCTTTGCTGAAACTCCACACAACATACAAGATTGTCAGACCATTCCCAGGAGCTTAGTAATAACATAACACTAGCTCAGGCTATTAGCTTCTAGTCTCCTAGTCAGCTCTTCAGTTTGAATGACAGTCATAACTAAACATATTCATCACATAACACACAAATTGCTGTGTTAATGACCTCTGCTTATTCTCTAAGTGCCTTCCACAGAGAACTGCAGTGTTGCTCAGAAGACAGCTATAAGACGTAAGCTTATTTTAAATATTAACACAGCTATTCGGACAATCCATGGAAATACTTTCCCACAAACTAAATGTTAAGTTTTGTCTTCTGGATATTTATTTTATGAACTTGGATTAGAGAATTCCCACAGACGCTATACAATTTAAAACCAAAAAAAATTATTTTCTGAAATACTGGTGCTTTTGCATGTGAACCCTCATCCATAAGCAAGTAAAGGTTGAAGTTTCACAGGTGTTTTCATTTGTCACAACTCAGAAAATGATACATGTTGGATTTTTAAAATTACATTATAGGCAAGTTTTACTTTTTAAAAAGCTAAAATTGTTAATGATATGTATGTTATTTAGGGGAAAAGTATACTTTGAAATAAAAGTTAAAAGATGAATTTATTAGACTATAGAATTTTGTATAGAGCAATAGATAATGTAATAAAGCAAATATAGCAGAATGTAATTGTAGAAAGAAAAGCCATGCCACAGAATGCTCAAACTACCGCACAACTGCACTCATCTCACATGCTAGTAAAGTAATGCTCAAAATTCTCCAAGCCAGGCTTCAGCAATACGTGAATCATGAACTTCCAGATGTTCAAGCTGATTTTAGAAGAGGCAGAGGAACCAGAGATCAAATTGCCAACATCTGCTGGATCATCGAAAAAGCAAGAGAGTTCCAGAAAAACATCTATTTCTTCTTTATTGACTATGCCAAAGCCTTTGACTGTGTGGATCACAATAAACTGTGGAAAATTCTGAAAGAGATGGGCATACCAGACCACCTGACCTGCCTCCTGAGAAATCTGTATGCAGGTCAGGAAGACACACTTAGAACTGGACATGGAACAAATAGACTGGTTCCAAACAGGAAAAGGAGTACATCAAGGCTGTATATTGTCACCCTGCTTATTTAACTTATATGTAGAGTACCTCATGAGGAACACTGGGCTGGATGAAGCACACGCTGGAATCAAGACTGCAGGGAGAAATATCAATAACCTCAGATATGCAGACACCACCCTTATAGCAGAAAGTGAAGAACTAAAGAGCCTCTTGATGAAAGTGAAAGAGGAGAGGGAAACATTGGCTTAAAGCTCAACATTCAGAAAACGAAGATCACGGCATCTGGTCCCATCACCTCATGGCAAATAGATGGGGAAATAATGGAAACAGTGACAGAATTTATCTTTTGGGTTCCAAAATCACTACAGATGGTGACTGCAGCCATGACACTTACTCCTTGGAAGTGAGGCTATGACCAACCTAGATAGCTTATTAAAAAGCAGAGATATTACTTCGCTGACAAAGGTCCGTCTAGGCAAGGCTATGGTTTTTCCAGTAGTCATGTGTGAATGTGAGAGTTGGATTACAAAGAAAGAATTGATGCTTTTGAACTGTGGTGTTGGAGAAGACTCTTAAGCGTCCCTTGGACTGCAAAGAGATCAAACCAGTCCATCCTAAAGATCATCAGTCCTGAATATTCACTGGAAGGACTGATATTATAGCTGAAACTCCAATACTTTGGCTGCCTGATGGAAGAACTGACTTATTTGAAAAGACTCTAATGCTGGGAATGATTGAAGGCAGGAGGAAAAAGGGATGACAGAGGATGAGCTGGCTGGATGACATCACTGACTCAATGGACATGAGTTGGAGTAAACTCCAGCAGTTGGTGATGGACAGGAAGGCCTGGCATGCTGCGGTCCATGGGGTCGCAAAGAGTCAGACATGACTGAGAACTGAACTGATTGAACTGAATTGTAGAATCTAAGTGGTCGGTATATGGATGTCCATATGCAATTCCCTCAGCTTTTTTTTTCATGCTTAAACATTTTTTCTAATAACATGTTTGGGAAAATTTTTATCCTTTTTATCTCAAGCCAATGGAAACTGTGCTGTATTCCAGTACAGTGAATTAAAATCTCTTGAAAATAGATTTTTACCCTTGACAAATAAATTAATCTTTTTTAGAACACTGAGTTGAAGTGTTGGAATGTAAGTTTAATATTTTCTAATTAATTAATTCATGAATGCTTTGAATTAGAATTTTACCAAATGACTTTTAAAAGCAATAATTTGTATGTCCCTGGGTGTGATATTAGTTAAGAACAGAGTAAAATATATAAATAATCTTACACTGCTTTTAGTGTTTTTTTCATACTGGAGGTGATTTTTCTATCCTAAGACTATTGTTTGTCTTTCAATATAGGACAAAGAAAATGAGAAATTACGTTTGTGAGATTGAAAATCTGACTTTTCCAATGTGCCAGAAAAGATATATATTTAAGATCTATATAAAAAAAGATCTATAGAGTTAAATAAAATCTTATAATCCTGAATTTGACCTGATGCAGTATTAAATGTATGATGCATTTTATCAGTTTTAAAACTCCACTTATATTTTAGATGCATCCACTGATACATCCTAGAAACATTAAGCAAAACAGTAGCAGAAAGACCCTGGGAATGTAGAGTTAGTTTCCAAATACCATCACTCCCTAGAAAACAGTCAGAGCTTCTTGGAGAAATATGTACTTTCTGGCTTTGAGCAAGTAATGAACAAAATCAATCTAGATCATCTTGTCACAGGATCCAGGAAGCAGCTTGAAAAAGCAGCTGCTCTCTGAACTTGAAGTAATTTAAGCATCAATAATGATGACTAAAATGATCAGAAACACTCCTAATATATTTAAATACATGGGTTTATAATGATACTAAAACATGTAGTCAATAGAATAAAAACATGCTCCAGATGTTAGCATTAGCATAAAAACCTGTAATGAAAGATTATAAATGTAGTCTAAGGACTTAAAGAGAAATATTGTTGCAGTGAGTAAACAGACATGGGATCTCAGCAGAGGTTAAATTTTTTTTTTTTAATCTAAAACTTTGGTGCACGGGGATGATCCAGAGAGATGATAGGGGGTGGGAGGTGGGAGGGGGTTTCAGGATTGGGAGCTTGTGTACACCCATGGCTGATTCATATCAATGTATGGCAAAACCAATACAGTACTGTAAAGTAGAATAAAGTAAAAATAAAATTAAAATAATAAAATAAAATATTACATTTGGAATAAAAAATTCAGTAGACTGGGGAGACAGATAAATTATTTCCCAAAGTCAATTTTTAAAAAGTCAATTTTGATGGATGTTAAAAAACCAGCTCATTTAGCAATATGGTATATAAAATAGCAACTGACCAAAAAGTGACAAAGAAAAAGAATCAAGTATTTATCCTGCCTTTCCTCTGAAAATAGTACCTTGTGGTAACCAAAGAGATAATGAGTACAAATTTCTCTTCATAGCTTTCTAATTAGTATGTGGAAAATGATTTAAATTATCTCTATTTATCAACTTTTAATTAAATAACAAATCTAGGAAGTTATTATGATTGGTTGCGATTATCAGTCTGTATTATCCAAGAAAAGAAAACTAGTTAAGTGTTTCAGAAATAAAATTTTAATATAGAAATTAGTGCTTAAGTCAATGTAAACTTAAAATAAGGACAGTAAAAGTCTGGAAGGATGCCTCAAGAAAGAGAAACAATCATAACTTACATCAACCTAAAGTAGGAGTAGAAGCTAGAGCTCGTGAAAAAGTCCAAGAAATTGCTGCATCTGCCATGACCATGAAGTACAAGTTCATGAGAGATCCATGATGGTGTGATGTCTGATACTATGATTGCTAAGATCTCTGTGGATTCATGCCTGGCTGCCAAAATCACTGGAATGACTTTTGTTTTACTTTCATCTTCCAAGTCATGCATGAGTTTTTCTCATTTTCAGATCCCATGGGAAATCATTTAGGGAAGAGGGTTCTGGAAAATAGACTTCCCAGCTTTAGAAAAGTGTAGTAATGTTGCCAAGTTGACAAGAGGCAATTCAACACAGCTGCTAATATTACACAGAGAAAGACAACTGGAAATCATGTCTGTTTGGCTGGGAGGAAAAATCTTTTCTATGAAATATTCTTGAAAAAAAAAACTGAACAATTTCTTAAATGTTTCCTTTGTTTAAAAACATTTAGGAAAAAATTTAACAAAAGATATCCTAAGATGTTTCATTTATGTTTATGAAACATTTCTGGAATTAACTAAAAGAGACAAACAAATGATGATATATACCATGTTCATAGATTGGAAGGACTAATACTGTTTGGATTCCAACTCCAATAAAAATTCCAGTTTTTAAAAAAATAAAATGGCAAGCTGATATTAAAATTTATATAGAAATGCAAAGGACCTAGTATGCTGCTAGTCACTTCAGTCGTGTCTGACTCTGTGCGACCACAGAGACGACAGCCCACTAGGCTCCCCCGTCCCTGGGATTCTCCAGGCAAGAACACTGGAGTGGGTTGCCATTTCCTTCTCCAATGCATGAAAGTGAAGTGAAAGTGAAGTCGCTCAGTCATGTCTGACCCTCAGCGACCCCATGGCCTGCAGCCTTCCAGGCTCCTCCGTCCATGGGATTTTCCAGGCAAGAGTACTGGAGTAGGGTGCCATCACCTTCTCTGAGGACCTAGTATAGCCAAGCCATTATTTTTTGGGGGATGGGTGCACAGATAGTATTTATGTTATTTTAATTTTTGCTCAAACATTCTTAAAACAGAAAACAAAGTTGGAGATTTTAATTATCTTGTTTCAAGACTTAGGATAAAGCTACTATAATTAAGACTATAGTACTGACGTAAGGATAGCCGTAGAGAACAATGGAACAGAATAGAGAACTTAGATCTATATCTACATGTTAACAATCAATTCAACTATGTCATAGCAATCCAAAGGAGAAGAATAAGCCTTGCAGGAAATGGTGCAGAAACAACTAGATAATATATTTTACCACAACCAAAAATTAATATGAGGTAATCATATATTTAAACATAAAAGCTAATACTATAAAATTTCTACAATTCTAGAAATTTTCTAGAAATAGAAATTCTTCTATTTCTAGAAGAAAATATGGAAGAATATTTTCATGAACATGGAGGAGGCAAAGAAAATTTTTAAGCAACTCTACGCAAGCAATAGCCAGGAAACCACAAATTGGTAAATTAATATTCATCAAGGTGATGATGCCACCAAAATTACTGCTAAGATGAAAAGTAAAATCATAAACTGGGAGATAATTCTTCCAGCACACACATGACAAAATATGTATAAATAGAGTTATATATATATATAAATATGCATTTCTTATGCTTGGAGCTTATAAAATGCATCTATAAATCTATAATGCAAAGACATTAACCCATTAAAATGGGAGCAAATACTTGAACAGATACTTCATCAAAGAAGATATACAAATGTCCAATTAGCATTTGAAAAGTTGCTTATCCTCATTAGTTATCAAGGATATACAGTAAAATCCATAATAATTTGCTGCTTCACACTCAGAGAAATGGGAATAATTACTGTTGTTGTTCAGTCACTAAGTTGTGTCCAGCTCTTTGTGACCCCATGGACTGCAGCTCAGTAGGCTTCCCTGTTCTTAACTAGCTCCCGGAGTTTGCTCAAATTCATGTCCATTGATTTGGTGATGCCATCCAACCATTTGATCTTCTGTCACCAGCTTCTCCTCCTTCCCTCAATCTTTCCTATCATCAGGGTCTTTTTCAATGAGTTGGCTCTTTGAATCAGGTGGCCAGAGTATTTGAGCTTCAGCTTTAGCATCAGTCCTTCCAATGAGTATTCAGAGTTGATTTTCTTTAGGATTTTTTTTTTTTACTCTTTTTTTAATTATTAAATTTATTTTTTAATTACAATACTGTATTTGTTTTGCCATACATTGACACGAATCAGCCATAGGTGAACACAATCTCCCAATGCCGAAGCCCCCTCCCACCTCCCACCTCACATCCTCTACTTGAATCATCCTGTGCATCAGCCCCATGCATCCTGCATCCTACATTGAACATAGATTGGCACTTCGTTTCTTACAAGAAAATATACATGTTTCATTGCCATTCTCCCAAACCATCCCACCCTTTCCCTCTCCCTCAGAGTCCAAAAG
Source organism: Nanger dama (assembly GCA_917880005.1). NCBI lineage: Eukaryota > Metazoa > Chordata > Mammalia > Artiodactyla > Bovidae > Nanger > Nanger dama. The sequence goes on from CAKJTW010000001.1 coordinate 102,866,280, forward strand.
TCCACTCTATACCTCTGTGTCTCTTTGTTGTCTCACATATAGGGTCATCATTACTGTCTTCTAAATTCCATATATATGTGTCAGTATACTGTATTGGTGTTTTTCTTTCTGGCTTACTTCACTCTGTATAATTGGTTCCAATTTCATCCATCTCATTAGAACTGAGTCACATTTATTCTTTTTAAGGGCTGAGTAGTATTCCATTGTGTATATGTACCACAGCTTTCTTATCCAATCATCTGCTGATGGACATCTAGGTTGCTTCCATGTCCTGGCTATTATAAACAGTGCTGCAATGAACATTGGGGTACATTTCTTTAGGATTTATTGGTTTGATCTCATTGCAGTCCAAGAGACTCTCAAGAGTTTTCTCCAGCACCACAGTTCAATTCTTTGGCACTCAGGCTTCTTTATGATACAACTCTCACATGAGTACATAGCTTTGACTATACAGAGCTTTGTTGGAAAAGTGATACCTATGCTTTTTAATATGCTAAATTTGTCATAGCTTTTCTTCCAAGGAGCAAACGTCTTAATTTCATGGCTTCAAATCACCGTCCACAGTGATTCTGGAACCCAAGAAAATAAGGTCTGTCATGGTTTCCATTGTTTCCCCATCTATTTGCCATGAAGTGAAGGGACCAGATGCCATGATCTTAGTTTATGCACGTTGTGTCTTCAGCCAACTGTTTCACTCTCCTCTTTCAAGAGGCTCTTTAGTTCCTCTTTGCTTTCTGCCATTAAGGTGGTGTCATCTGCAAATCTGAGATTATTGATATATCTCTCAGCAATCTTGACACCAGCTTGTGCTTCATCCAGCCCAGCATTTCATATGATGCACTCTGCATATAAATTAAATAAGCAGACATACTCCTCTCCCAGTTTTGACATACTCCTTTGTCATACTCCTTTTTGACATACTCCTTTCACAATTTGGAACCAGTCTGTTGTTCCATGTCCAGTTCTAACTGTTGCTTCTTGACCTGCATACAGTTTTCTCAGGAGACATTTGAGGTGGTCTGGTATTCCCATCTCCTTGAGAAGTTTCCACAGTTTGTTGTGATCCACACAGTCAAAGGCTTTAGTTTAGTTGATGGAGATGTTTTTCCTGGAATTATCTTCCTTTTTCTGTGATCCAACAGATGTTGGCCAATTTGATCTTTGTTCCCCTGCCTTTTCTAAATCCAGCTTGTACATCTGGAAGTTCTTGGTACATGTACCTAGGTTCACAAAGCCTGCTGCTGCTGCTGCTGTTGCTAAGTCGCTTCAGTCATGTCCGAGTCTGTGCGATCCCACAGACGGCAGCCCATTGGGCTCCACCATCCCTGGGATTCTCCAGGCAAGAATACTGGAGTGGGTTGCCATTTCCTTCTCCAGTGCATGAAAGTGAAAAGTGAAAGTGAAGTCGCTCAGTTGTGTCTGACTCAGCGACCCCATGGACTGCAGCCTACCAGGCTCCTCTGTCCATAGGAGTTTCAGGCAAGAGTACTAGAGTGGGGTGCCACTGCCTTCTCCGTCACATAGCCTAGCTTGAAGGATTTTGAATATTACCTTGCTAGCATGTGGAATGAGCACAATTGTGGTGTGCACAAGGTATTGTTTGTTTCCCTCAAGAGTCTCTGGCTGGTATAGGGTTTGATTTTTGACGTGATTGTGCCCCCTACCATCTCATTGTGGCTTCTCCTTTGTCTTGGATATGGGGCATCTTTTTTTGGTGCATTCTAACACCCTCCTGTCAATAATTGTTAATCAGCTAACTGCAATGTTTGTGTTCTTACAGGAGAAGTTGAGTGCATGTCTTTCTATTCTGCTGTCTTGGAGTGCACTCTTTGGGGTATAACTATAAATATTGGCAAAATAAAATTTGGTGAGTATGTAGAGCAACTGCAGCTCCAGTATATTTCTGGTCAAAAAATAAAAGAACAAGCCACCTTAGGAAAACATTTGACAATTTTTATAAAGTCAATACCATACTTGCCTTATATAAAAAAATTAGACTCCTAGGTCTAGAATGTGGCATCTGAAGAAAAAATAAAATATATATCCATGAAAATAATCTAAACAAAATAGACATTAAGATATTTCCATAACAATTCCAATCTGAAAACCGCACCAATGCCGCTAAAGGAATGGATAAGTAGATTGTCCCATATGCATACAACAGAATACTGTTTATCAAAAACAAAGCCAAAAATTTCTTTAAAAATGATTTTTGATGATTTTTGTTTGCTTTTGATTCAACTCTGTCCAACTTTGCATCTTATGAGCCACTTTTGGTAAGCATTCTTGCTTACTTTGATGTTATTCTTTTCTACATTAAAAAGAAAAAGCTGCCCTTTTCATCATATTTAGCATTTTTTTGTGTTGAACATGTTTGGCCATTTTTCAGGTCTGTGGGCCATACTGATCATTTTTCTTAGAGCGCCTCTGAAGCATTTTGGATCATTTTTAAGCTTTCCCTTTTTGCCTTAGTTTTCAGTTTCACTGTTCTCCTCCATTGTTGCCCACATTTTCTGTTAGTCATTATTTCTAAAATTGCATAACCACAACTGAATTTCTTTAGATTCTTCCTTGCATTATTAGAATATTGACATTTGTTATATACTAATCAGTATTTCCTAGTAAAGTTACCCACAATTACTTCCTGCATCATTCCTGGTCCCAATCTAGAATAGTTTTCTTTCTTTCAAGTTCAAAAATACTTGCTCTAAAATGTTAATTGTACCCTAGATCTCTCCTTTAATAATTACCTTTGGGGCATAATTAATTCCATCATGATCATTATATAACATATCTTTCATTTTACAAACTCTTTTCAGTTTGAACTCATTGGCCTTATCACATGCTTATTAGTACATAACTGTTGCAGCTTTGGTATAATTTAAGCTAGGAATAGCTGCACATTCAGTTTATAGTAATACCTGTGCTTGGCATATTGTGTTCTTATGGCACTTTTTTAATATTTTTTCTCAAAGACAAATTTTTTTTCCATTTAGTCCCATTAATTGTAGCACACTTTACTCAGAAATACCACTAATCATAACACAGCTCCCATTGAGATGTGTATTCATTGTGATTGTCAGTGATATTTAATGAATTCAGTGATATTTAATGAATTCAGTTTTGGGACTGTCATCAGTTTTCAGATGTTCATCATCCCAAAAAGAAGCCCAATAGTTATTAGCAGTCGTTCCCGGTCCCTTGCCTCTCTGACCCTTGGCAACCTGTAATCAACTACTATCTCTGTTCAGTTACCTAATCTGGACATCTTTTATTTTATTTTATTTTATTTTTTTAACTGTATTTTTTATTTTTTTCTTCTTTATTTATTTATTTTAAAATTACAATACTGTATTTGTTTTGCCATACATTGACACGAATCAGCCATAGGTGAACACAATCTCCCAGTGTGATCATACAGTACAAGGCCTTTTGAAACTGGCATCTTTTACTTAGCATGTTTACAAGGTTCATTCATGTTGTAGCCTGAATCAGATATAGATATATCTGTATATAGATATACCACATTTGTTTACCTGTTCTTCAGCTAGTGGGCATTTATTGCCACTTTCTAGCTGTCATGAATAATGTTCTATGAATATGCATGTACAAGCTTTTGTATGGACATATGTTCATTTCTCTTAGAAGAATATGCCTAGGAATATTAGCATGCTTAGTGGCTGTAGCATTCTGTAATTCCATCAAATGGCTCCATTTTTAAAAGTCTCTGAATCACTTGTCAATACAGCCTTTGATGTGAGTGCACTGTACAATCAGAGATAATTTGCTGCGGCACTCCCTTTTCCTATAAACACAGTTACTGTCAATGTGAACCTAGTAGTCTTTTCTGTAACTTTTCCCACAGTTTTCAATTCCCGACTTTTCCTGCCACTATTTTAATCGTTAGCATTAAGGATTAAACCTTAATAACCTTGGTGTAACATTGATCTGCTTGGAGCCCTTCCTGTAGAGGCTCTGCTTGTCCCTAAATTCTGAAGTTACACCAAAGATGAAATGTTTCCTCATGAATCATTATAAGAGTTCAACACTGAGCCCTCAGCCCCCTGCCGTTCCCTCACGGCCTGCATATTGCCAGCCATAAATATAGACATTAAAGTGATTTAAGGACTTTGCTTCAAATTCAAAGTGAAAATAACAAAAGGGAAATGCTTAAATTGATGGTAGATATTATCGGTTTATTTTCCTTATATTTAGTTTATGCCCTTATGTAATTACTTACAGTAACAATCAGAAGAGAATTAGCTAATGTTCAAAGGATATCTCTAATCCAGTATTTGAAAAGACTAATAATTTGAACACTTCTCACAATCTCTCTGTTCTGTTCTTTTTCTTTAAACTGAAGTTCATGCCATTATATGATAGCCAGAAGATAAAAATACTCAGTTTTTACTAGCTTTATCACCCGAACAACTTCCTGATTTTTTCTGTTTTTCAGCCACTTGAGAGTAATATAGGATTCTTTGATTTCCAGTTGGTAATAATTTTGTGGTTTGGTGTTCCTACAGGGCATAGTTCTTTTTGTGTTTATCATATTCAGCTGGACTCAGTATTAATACAATCAACTTCATTTTGTTTTAAGTTTTTACTAAAAATTAAATATTTGCACTCTTTTATTCCTCCTTTTTAGCTAAATTATAGTCATGATTTTCTTTATTTTTCTTTCTTGACATATCTCAGGATTCCTCAGACGCTAGTTGTAAGATTTGAGAAGCAAAGAACAAAATGAGCAGGAAATAAAAACTGCTGCCTTCCAGCAGCATAGAGAGATCATTGAGTGAGGGGTTCCCTGAGGAAGGCATTAGCTAGGATGGTAGTGGACCGTAGCGTGCACACGCGGCCAGAGCTACCATAATACTCAGAAGTGAGTTTCTAATTTTAAAAAAAAGAACAACTGTTTTCCTCTAGGAACTTTGGGGGTTTAGATAAGAGGGGAAATTTTCAACCATGTCTGTGTAACACACCCAAAGTGATCGGGAAAGAAAAGCATCCGTGATTATTCAAGTTGTACACAAGTACCTAGGTTCTATGATTTGTTGTTTTAGTTTCACTTTATTTGTCTCCATGTAGAGACTATAGTGCTCCCCATATATTTATAGATTTTGAGGGGAAACTAATATTTTAAAAATTGAAATCCTTGCAAATATTAACCTTTAGGGACCTGTCACCTCTTTGCTGCATTTAGGATTTACACATTAAAATCCCCCGCAGTGAGACTATATTAGATTCCACAAACCTCATAGGCCTAATTTCTGTGTTCCTAGGGTTTCCATTGAATTATTTCATTGCTGAAATTGAGGTAATAGAAAACAAAAATAACAGCAAAACAAAAGTCAAAATTTTCTGGTTAGGAAATATTTGGAAAAAACAAAGAACATTATATTTATCAGTCTCTAAAGGTGATAATGGGTTCTTTGGGACTAGAGAAGAATTTTAAGAAACTGTAGTAGAACAAATGAACATAGGTTAATCACTGTGCTTTGTTTGCTACGATTTAATGTAGTTTGAGATTAACTATTTATGTTTTATTCCTGATACATTATGATGAGTATATTCAACAACTGGAAAAAAATTAATTTAATTATTTGTTTTATAAGAGTAGGGATATAAAAGCCCAAATACGTATTCTGGCAACTTACTATAATTACATTATCAATAAATCAGAATAAAGTGTTATTTAATTATTTTCTGAAAACGTACATATATTTCAGTTGTAAATGATGATTTTTATCTATTAATATATGTGATCTCCTTTGTAGTCATTTACATATTTTAGTTCGACTTCCCTGGTGGCTCAGATGGTAAAGTGTCTGCCTATGATGTTAGAGACATGGATTCGATCCCCTAGGTCGGAAAGATCCTCTGGAGAAAAAAAAGGGCAACCCACTCCAGTACTCTTGCCTAGAAAACCCCGTGGATAGAGGAGCCTGGTAGTCTATAATCTGTGGGGTCGCAAGTTCATTTTAAAATATTGTTATAAAGTAAAAAATGGAAATTGTGCATAGAATAGCTTGAATATGTTTATGTCCAGAGATGTTCTGAACCTAAGAATGAACCATTTAGTGACTTTCCATATCGCCTCATTATCAAATGAATAAGCCTAACCAGTCTGCATTTATTGATTAACTTTAAATCATGTTACTCTACCATCAAATATTACTCACTCTATCATCTTTTTTAAATGGAAAATGAGGTATAAATACAGTCAAACCTCAGTATTCAGAGATGTCAAGCCCACAGGCACGGAGCGCCGACTATCACGGACATGCGCATTAATGGATTTTGGTATCAACGCGGGTCCTAGACGCCCCCCTCCACCCTCCTCACTCCCCCACGCATAGAGGGATAACTGTATGACATACAGGAGCTCCTTGGAATGAGTCTGTCTACAAGTTATGAGACTCTTCCAACAAGGTTAGTCAAGAGAAACACTATCTCACTATTAATCAGTTACTGTTCCTATGTTTTTAGTTAAGAAAAATAGAAACATCTATACCTGTCAGATTCTATGAAGATATCAATTCCACTTATATTCAATACCATACTAGAAAGCAGATTCTAAGCATTTCTAAACAGCAATCACAGTGTTACTACATTCAAAAGGATGTGTGTAAAGCATGTCTTTCACAACAACCACACTGCTAAAAGAAAAAAAAGTCCTTAGCTTTGCATTCTGTCCATATATCATAAGTGAGTGTTACTCATAAAGGATTTGAACTCCCCAAGCACATGTGTCCACTTCCACCATTAAAGTGAATTCAGGTGCTTGGCATGGCTGTCTCCAGACAGGCTTTCTTTAAGTAATTGATGGCTGTGGTCTCACTGCCCCATTGAACTGTATCTGGATACGCTCATGTTGCTTTTACAAGAGTTTCACACAACTCCATGGTCTGCAGAACACGTGGGATGTATCTCATCATTTCTTTTATTAATATAAAGTATTTTCACTTTCTCTAGTGACAAATTGCCCAAAATTAGGTTTTTACACCTATTATGACTGAACATGATGAGAAATTCATCTGTAGACCACAGATGTGTATTACAAGCATTATAAACCCTTGTGTCAGGGTAGGTGATTGTTACATTGCAAGGACCAGCAGAAAGAGTCATTTACTTTGGTGGGACTCAGAATGCTAGTTTTCAAATTTTTCAAAAGATTTAGAAAGTTACTTCTTGAGATTCAAAGAGCCATTTTAAACAGTATCCAAAACAATATGGTTTGAATGCATGTGTTATGAGAGGCTGTTTGAAAACATCTGCTGAGTCACTACATTCAAACAGAAAAAAATTCTACTCTTATTATTTCAATATCCACTGAAAGCCAGAAACATGGTAAGCATTGCACATGGCAGAAGCGGTCCTAGTGAATGCACCATTTACATGAAACAGAGAAAAAAGATCTTTGTGAGAGGACAGGAATGTGATCCGTGCTTGTACTGATTCCACATTTCCTGTGTGAGTTTGACACACACCTTTGTAATTATTCTCAGCTGACATAGTTAATATTGTCTGGTGATTTGCCATAGATGACAACTGCCCTCTTTCAAAATCTACCAAAGAAACATAAAGATCTGACTTTTGAGAAGTTGCTGACAAGGAAATAAAAATATTAAAAAATCAAATTCAGTACTAACTTCAAATATGATCTTTATATTAGCCATTGAAAAACACTGAGAAATCACAAATAAATCCCATAAAATTGAAAGAGACTTATGCCTCTACTTTTCTTGGGTCATTAATGCATGCAGGAGATGGAATTAGATTTGAATGCTCTTCGCTAAAAGAAAGAACATGACTGGTTTCTGTTAATAAGTTTTAGCATAAAATATAGGGTAAAGTTACTGTCTAAATTTCATGAATTGTTTCATCTTTTCATTTACCAAGAGTACCATGCATGAGTATTCTCAATATCTAAAGTATAGTAAAATTAAAATAAATTAACACTCCATGAAATAATCATAACAATGCAGCACTTGTGTTCACTGAGCAAACATTTATTAGAGCAAGACTCTTTTTAAAATTTTTGGTATGGGAATGTGCCACTGTCAGCTGAGATTGTATTCTTATAAGACAAATAAATAATTATTTAGCTCTATTAGTGTACACATATAAGGAATACTAACATAATTTTCATGTTTGTCCTATTTGAGCATTAGAAACAGTATTTTCTAGTAAACATATAGTACTCATTTTATTTAATTTTATTTAAAACCTTAAAATTCTAATTGTTGGTTCACAGAATTTCTTTATTTATTAAATCTAGCTCATGACTGGAAAATCTTCTTTTAGAAAGTAGCAAATCATAACACTTAAAATCCAGCTCAATACTATGTGCTACAAACATGCAAAATTATTATCGAATGATTGACACTCTAACACTTAATAATGAATTAACAACATGTAAAGGCGATGGCACCCCACTCCAGCACTCTTGCCTGGAAAATCCCACGGACCGAGGAGCCTGGTGGGCTGCAGGCCACGGGGTCGCTGAGGGTCAGACACGACTGAGCGACTTCACTTTCACTTTTCACTTTCATGCACTGGAGAAGGAAATGGCAATCCACTCCAGTATTCTTGCCTAGAGAATCCCAGGGACGGGGGAGCCTGGTGGGCTGCCGTCTATGCCTGGTGGGCTGCTGTCTATGGGTCGCACAGAGTGTAGACACGACCGAAGCGACTTAGCAGCAGCAGCAAGGGCATTAAAAAAAAAAAAAAAAGGTGATTTGCTTCTGGCTGCACTGGGTCTCCGTCGCTGTGCACAGCACTCTGCCTGTGGCGGTGGGGGGTTACCCTTCTTCATGGCGCTTGGGCTTCTCGTTGTCGTGGCTTCACCCTTTGTGGGTTCCCGGCTCTAGAGCGCATGCTCAGTAATGTGGCGCACGGGCATGTTTGCCCTGTGGCTTGTGAGATCGTCCCAGACCAGGGATGGATGGAACTTGTCTCCTGCGCATTGGCAGGTGGATCTTTAACCACCAGACCACCAGACAAGCTGTAAAGGCTTTTTTTGAGGGGGAGGGGGGGTCACTAATTCATCATTTGAAGAGAAGCATTTTCAATAAAAATTTTAAGTTTGAAAGTTATTTTAATAGTTTATGCCAAACTGCAACAGCAACAGAAACTTGAAACCTCTAAATTAAAGGAATAATTTGGTCAAGATAAATTTTTAGATCAGAATATGAAATTGCTTTTTAGATTTTAATGCTCACTGAATCAGTCCAAAGAAATTGAAATAAACTCTTCAAGAATGCCAGGTATTCAGTGTTTTAGAACAATGTAGTCATTAAATAAAACAACAAAATACCACATTCTTTACAGAAGGTTGCACAGGTTTCCTTTACAATACAAATAATGAGAAAAAAACCATTTCCCGCATATATTCCAATAGTAAGTAATACCAAATGCTCAATAAATATTCCTTGAATAACAAACCAGCCCAAGTACCATGTGTTAAAAATAAGAACCCAAGATTTTAAATATATATATTTCAATTAATCACTCTGAAAATGGTTTTAGAGGACCATGGGTCTTGTTGTGGCTCTTTATAAGAGAGTGTGCATGATCAGACATAACTGACAAAAGTAAAACATCCTAGGCTAGAGAAATTTCAGCTAAGGCCAAAGCGTGTCCATCTTAAAGAGATGCATAGCAAATTCATAGAATATTTAAAGATCGTACTAATAAAAGCATATGCTATTAACACATTATATCACAATTCATTTTCTTGTCATTAAATATCAACATTTATTTATGAAACATTTATTATAATACATTACAATTGTATAACAAATGAAGATGATTTGGGGTCGACAGCTTTTTATAATACACGAAGAACATTTATAAAGATGGAGTTTAGTTGATATAATTTTCAATTCAGAAGGATCTCATAAAATTAAAAAATGTAACATTGCAAACGCTGTGAAGTTGCCATCTGGACTGACTGGAGCATTTTTTTTTTTTACTACCCATTGCTGAGCCTGCAAATGAACTCACTCATGGATGACACAGCTGTCTGCAAGCCCTACTGTTTTGTCTCAAAACTTGTAGTGACAGGTGCATCTTGTCCTTCTCTGGTGTACATTACAGGCCTGCCTTGTTTATCATTCCAAGATGAGCTCTGACGGGAGGGACCCTGACAGTGCAGAATATAATCAAATGCCCTTTGAACCAAGGAGGTGAAATTTATTGCTGCTAACACATTTTACAGTTTATATGATCATCAGCCCCTTAGCTCCTGAGATTTTTTCAAGCTTAGCTTTGAATCTACAAATACAACTGATTTATATCATGGAATTGACATGAAATGTGATACTTATTGTTTCATTTTATAAACTCCTTACCTCATATATGAACTATACTAATAATTTTTAAAGTGAATAATTTTTTTCCTGTTCTATTTCAGCAAGGAATAAGAGCTTACTTCTTCAACAATGAATTTTCTATATTGGAGAAGATGTTTCAACATTAATTTAGGCAACTTTTAAATGATTGTGTTATAATTTCAAATACATTCTGTAAACCCCAATAAACCCCAATTTATCTCTGAAAAATTATACGGTAAATAAACAGAAACATTATATTGAAATACTATGGAAATATCACAAGTAAACTCTTTTTAACTACAATCAAAAATATCTTTTCTGAATATGAAGAAACTTAAAACAATTGCTATTTCCTAATTGTATATTTTAACTTAAAATCTGGGATTTACTTGATAATACTTGATTAGACAATAAATGCTTTTAAGCAAAAAGAATTGAAAGTATTCTTAAATTCTAACAATAAAAAGAATGAAAATAAGTCGTTTACCCAATAACTTTACATGGAGTTAAACATAAGTGACATTAAATTAAATGAGGTATATTTCTTTTTTCCCATTTTTTTAATTGAAGGATAGTTGATTTACAATATTGTGCCAATATCTGCTGTTCCACAGAATGACTCAGTTTTACACACATACACATTCTTTTTAAAGTGTTCTTTTCCCTTTTGGTTTATCCCATGAAGTTGGATATAATCTCATGTGCTATGCGGTACAACCTTGTTTATCCATTCTAAACATAATCGTTTGCATCTACCAACTCCAAATTCTCAGTCCATCCCTCTCCCTCCCCGCCTCCACCCTTTTGGCAACTACAAATCTGATTTCTATGTCTGTGAGTCTATTTGCTAGATCATTTATTTGTGCCATATTTTAGATTCTATATGTAAGTGATATCATATAGTATTTGCCTTCCTCTGTCTGGCTTACTTCACTGAGTATGATAATCTCTAGACCCATCTATGTTGCTGCAAACGGCATTACTTCACTCTTTGTAAGGCTAAGTAGCATTCAGTTGTATGTATGTGCCACATCACTTTTATTCATTCACCTGCTAATGGCGGTTTAGGCTGTTTTCATGTTTTGGCTATTGTGCATGGTGCTACTGTGAACACAGGGGTGCATGTATCCTTCTGAATGGTAGTTTTGTCTGGGTATATTCCCAGGAGTGGGATTGCGGGACCATACCATAATTCTATTTTTTATTTTCTAAGGAACCTCCATACTATTTTCCATAGTGACTACACTAACTTACATTTCTACCAACAGTGTAGGAGGGTTCCCTTTCGTCCACACCCTCTCCAGTATTTGTTATTTGTAAACATTTTAATGAAGGCCATGCTTCCCTGATAGCTCAGTTGGTAAAGAATCTGCCTGCAATTCAGGAGACCCCAGTTCGATTCCTGGATTGGGATGATCCACTGGAGAAGGGATAGGCTACCTACTCCAGTATTCTTGGGCTTCCCTTGTGGCTCAGCTGGTAAAGAATCAGCCTGCAGTGTGGAAGACCTGGGTTCCATCTCAGGGTTGGGAAGATCCCCTGGAGAAGGAAAAGACTACCCACTCCAGTATTCTGGCCTGGAGAATCCCATGGACTGTATAGTCCTTGGGGTCATAAAGAGTCGGACACAACTGAGCGACTTTCACTTTCACTATTCTAACTGGTGTAAAGTGGTTCCTCATTGTAGTTTTGATTTCTATTTCTCTAATAATTAGCAACATTGATCATCTTTTCATGTGCCTCTTGGTCATCTGTTATGTCTTCTTTGGAGAAATGTCAAGTTAATGTCTTCTGCCCATTTTTTGATTGGATCATTTATTTGTTGTTGTTGTTGAATTGTATGACCTGTTTGTAAATTTTAGAGATTAAGCCCTTGTTGGTCACATCATTGGCAAATATTGTCTCCCATTCTGTAGGGTGTCTTTTCATTTTTTAAAAGTGGTTTCCTTAGCTGTGTAAAAGCTTGTAAGTTTGATTAGATCCCATTTGTTTATTTTTGTATTTATCTCTCTTGCCTTGGGAGACTGACTTAAGAAAATTTTGGTATGATTTATGTCTTCTTAAATGAGGCATATTTAATCATAACCAAGGACTCATATACTCAAACACAAGTTACTAACTTACCTTAAACTCAGTTAAAAGCAAAACCATTTTAGTTCAATTAGACTCTGTTCATTGAAATGGCTGTTTACCTAGATGTCCATAGCAGATGAATGGATAAGAAAGCTGTGGTACATATACACAATGGAGTATTACTCTGCCCTTAAAAAGAATAAATTTGACTCAGTTCTAATGAGATGGATGAAACTGGAGCTGATTATACAGAGTGAAGTAAGCCAGAAAGAAAAACACCAATACAGTATACTGACACATATATGTGGAATTTAGAAAGATAGTAATGATGATCCTGTATGCGAGACAGCAAAAGAGACACAGATGTATAGAATGGACTTTTGGGCTCTGAGGGAGAGGGAGAGGGTGGGATGATTTGGGAGAATGGCATTGAAACATGTATACTATCATATAAGAAACGAACCACCAGTCTATGTTCGATACAGGATACAGGATGCCTGGGGCTGGTACACGGGGATGATCCAGAGAGATGATATGGGGTGGGAGGTGGGAGGGGGATTCAGGATTGGGAGCTCATATACACCCATAGCGGATTCATGTCAATGTATGGCAAAACCAATACAGTACTGTGAAGTAGAATAAGGTAAAAATAAAATTCTGTAGATAGAATGAAAACCTCCATTAGACAACAAAGATATATTGTATAGCACATGGAACCATAGACAATATTTTGATACACTGTAATGGAAAATAATATAGAGAAAGAATGTATAGACAAAAAAATAAAAATAAAAATCTTAAAAATAAAAAAGCTATTTAAAGAATTTTGTGAACTTAGGCAATGTAATGATTGTCTCACTTTGTAATACAGAATTGAACTTCAAAGATGCAGTATATGATGACGTAAGTACTTGATGGGTTTCTTGGTTGCATATAGTAGAAATCAAGTCTGGCTAAGTGAAATCAAATAGATTTATTGGAAAAATTTCAGGTAACTCACAAATTTGGAGACCTGTTGGCAAATAAGGTTAAGGGAACAAGAAGGATCAAAGAGAGGCTTGGTCACCAAGAACACAAGCAGAGTCATGTGCTACCACCACCGCAGCCTCCTGTCTGCCCCTCCCCGCAGAGCCGCTCTCCTCCCCACCCTACCGCCTCTGTGCCTCTAGACATGTCTGCATAGCAATGTCTAGCCCTGCTTCCTGGCATTACTTGGCTCGAGCTCTCCCAGAGAGAAGGTACTTCACATGGGTTTGAGGAGACCGATTTTGTGTGCCAGGCAAAGCTTCAATGAGTTACGGGTTGAGCTACATCGTTTCCCTTTCTCCTCAAATTTCTGTGGTGAAGTCCTGAAAATGGTGAAGTACCTCAAAATGGGAACTTAGTTGGAAATAGGGTCATTGTGGATGTATTCAGTTAAAAAGATCATACTGGAGTAAAACGGACCCCTAATCATTATCTCGTCCTTCATTATTCCAGTAAGACTTGCTCTTTTATGAGGAAAACACCCCACATACCATTCATCTGTTACTCTACAGTTTTAATGAGTTCATCAGGCTTACTTTCTTTCTTTCTTTCTTTCTTTTTTTTTTTTAATACTGGAGTGAGTAGCCTTTCCTTTCTCCAGGGGATCTTCCCAACTCAGGGATCAAACCCAGGTCTCCCGCCTTGCAGGCATCAGCTGAGTCACCAGGGAAGCCCAACTTAGATAAAGAAAATTTTTTTAACTTGAGATAGGAAATTTTATCTTAAGATAAAAATGGGCTTCCCTTGTGGCTTGGAGAATTCCATGGACTGTGTAGTCCATGGGGTTGAAAAGAGTTGGACATGACTGAGCGACTTTTAACTTTCAAGATAAAAATTGCATGCAGCAATATGTACACAGCTTGTTGATTATATATGTGCATTCTCACGTAGTCAATATCTAGATCAAGACAGCATTTCCAGCCACCCAGTTATAAAATACTTTTATTCATTCACCATGTACTAGTTTTTCCTATTTACAACTCATAAATAGATTCTATAGCATGAACTCTTAAGTCTACCTTGCCAAAAGAGCCAGTATAAGATTGATTTCTTTTCACTCAATTATTCTCTGATGGAATTAGGCCAAATCACTAGTTCCTCCTATTCTTTTTCTTTTTAGGTGCCCAAGTGCAATCTTATTTTTTGAAAACAATAACATGCTTCTTCCTCATGAAGTTTTGGGTGGCATTTTGTTCCCTTTGGAGGAAGAAGCATTCTTTCACTCATTTATTTATTTACTCACAAAATATATATTAATTACCTATTATATGCCAGGGGGCAGTGTTAGTGGAGTTGAGAGAATGGAGAATAAGACATGGTGACCACCCTTAGGAGTTCACAGTTCAGTGGGAAAAGTGAAAGTCAGGCTTACTTTCTGACCAAAAATTTAAAGACTCCATCCCTTAAGGGGCGACAGCTTTACAAGATGGAGCAATGGCGTCCTTCCCCACAAGTGTTCAGAAAACTGCAGAAAGTGTCATTTCCTTTCTGATTATGGAAACTGTGAAAACGCAAGGCCAAAACATTCTACAGACATGTTCCACTGCCATATGTCACCCACAGGTCCATCTACTATAAGAGGAAATAAAACTATTAAGTGAGGTAGAGTATGATGAGGAAAGCTCATGTCCTTGGTTCTAGTCACCTTTGAGGCCAGACTGTGGTCTTTCCCCATCCAAGCTTCAGTTAGCTGAGATAGTTTTTACCCACTTTTTACTTAGCTAGAAAGCGACTATTTGGTGGATTTTTCCATTCATAGTTTAATTGTGTCTCCCCACTTAAAGGTTTTTCATCATACTTTAATTACCTGTGAAATAAAAACTTTAAAGACACTCCAAGCCCTATACAATCTAGATGTAAAATTTCCCTTTCCACATTTTACAAGTCTTTCCTGTCCTCTTTACATTATAAATTCTGGTCTCCTTTCATTTGTTATCTCATTTACCTATTGAATTACCCAGTGGAATAGTCCAACACACATATTTTTTTTTTCTTCAGTGAATTAAATTGAAAAGCATTAGCACAAAGAAGTGGATATACAAGCCACATGATAGATTCTAAATTTTATTACTTTTCTTTGTATAGAGTCACAGACTTTGGAAGTCTGTATTCATAATTTGTAGAATATGATATCTTTGCTTAATTCTAAGTGAGATATTTGTGTAATGTCTTTGAAGAAATTTTATTCACACGTAATTTTATTATTTATGTGATTTTATTTAACTTGCTATTGATTTTACTTAACTGGTTGTATAGCAAGAAAATTGTGTTGGGGTACAGTGCCCTTTCATAATGTTTTTCTAAGATTCACAGAAGTCAAATAAGTGCTTGTTATACTTAATAGACCAATGCGAATATTCAAGTTTTGTTCAGGTTCTGAGTCATATTGAACTGGGCCCCCTCAGCTGTCATCTAGGGGTTTGTCTGAGAAACTGAAGCTAAACCTGTGTTATCTGTTTAAAGAAGAGTCAAACGCAGAACCAGCTGAGATCCAGGAATCTGCCTTCAGTTTGGCTCCACTAGTGATGTCCTAAAGAACACAAGCAGACTTCCCTGGTGGCAGAGTGCAAGGGACACGGGTTCCATCGCTGGTCAGGAGGACCCCTCCCGCCACGGGGCAACCAAGCCTGTATGCCACGACCCTGAACCTGTGCTCTGGAGCCTGGGAGCTGCGGCCACTGAGCCCGCGCGCCCTGCAGCTAGAGAAAGCCGCGCAGAGCGAGACCCAGCGCAGCTGTAAGTAAACAGAACAAAAGCTGCCTGGAAGCTTTGTCCATCCCTCCTGAGTTTCCTGACCGTGCTGGGTAGATATAGGCCTGGCTGTACAATCAAATCCACATTACTACACACACTGTTCCAAAGTTGAGTCAGTGGAAAATACTCCCTCTTTCCCAGCTCACTCTTTCGAGGCTGTCTTCACCAAATTTACATTAACCAGATCTCCCTAGCCCAGAGAAGAACATTTGCCCATTCAAAATTTTAGGTTTTACTTTGAAGGTTTTCATTGTAAATTTCATTTCTTTCATACCTCAAATACTCTGCAGAGAAACAACTCTCTGCTGGCAGTGAATTGAAGTGAACCTTTCATATGAACACTTCTGGCCTTTTGTGGAAAACTTAAATATTTCTGGGAAGAGTTGCCAAGTGCACTCAAAATTTTACTACCTCATGTCTGAAGAAAATACCTTGCCTATTAAAAGGAACAAGGTCAGTTTTTAGCAACCCTATGAGGTGAGGTGAGGTGAGGTGAGATGAAGTCGCTCAGTCGTGTCCGACTCTTTGCAACCCCATGGACTGTAACCTACTAGGCGTCTCTGTCCATGGGATTCTCCAGGCAAGAATACTGGAGTGGATTGCCATTTCCTTCTCCAGGGGATCTTCCTGACCCAGGGATCGAACCCAGGTCTCCCGCATTGGAGGCAGACGCTTTAACCTCTGAGCCACCAGGGAAGCCTCAATTTCTAAGATTGATCTGTTGAAAAACAAAAGGAGTTTTGTCTTTTGTTGGGGGCCTGATCAACAGGAAAAATTATTCAGACTTTACAAGATCTCAAGATATTCAGACTGAAGATCTCTGAGTCCTCTAGGCATTTCCCCATGTGGTAGCAATTGTATTTTAATAATGAAACTGATGGGGTGTTTATAGTAGAAGAGGAGGAATCAGGAGTCATAGAATCTACCTTGGCTTAGAAGCATCTGTATAACCTCAGGCAAGTCATTTGCCAGTGAATGCCTCATCTTAATTATCATCAGAATTGCGATCTGAGGATCATCAGAGCAAATTTTGAGGTGTCATGTTGTTTGATACTGTTTGTCTTTCTGCTGTCTTTGCATCTCAGGTTCCAGAAATTTAGCTTAGTTCACAAAAGCCCAGGTACTGCCAGGAGTAAATGTTTTGGGAAAAGGTTTAGTAGTTTCAGAAGTCAGCTCTGGCAATCTTTTATGTGCTCAAACCCTGACTTTGCAAACTGTGGGATCTGGAATGATTTGTTGGGTAATTTAAAATCACCCCCAGACATAGAAAAGTTCTGCCCAAAAATCTACTCTCAAATGGTGATAAAAGGCACTAGGTGAAAATATCTATATTACGTTTCTCTCTATGTAGGGCTTCACAGCTGCTGCAGTGATAAAGATCTGGCTGCCAGCACACAAGACTCATGGTACGCAGGTTCGTCCCTGGGTTTGGAAGATCCCCTGGGGTAGAAGTGGCAACCCACTCCAGTAAGAAAATCCCATGAACAGAGGAGCCTGGCAGGCTACAGTCCATGAGGTTGCAAAGAGTCAGACATGACTGAGCCTGTATGCATGTTATCATTTTTAATGTGGCAAAGTATTTATAGAGCCATTTTCTGATCTGTTAAGAATTTCTAGAAGAAAATTAATTTCTACTCCTCCTCTAGAGTCTTTTTAATGGCAATTGCACCTCCAGTCTTCTCTTCGTTCGCACCCTTGTCAGACACAGCATGAAACCTCCAAGACTTGCGTAGGTCCCTTTGCTCCATGTAACAGTTCAGTTCAGTTTAGTCGCTCAGTCGTGTCTGACTCTGCGACCCCATGAACTGCAGCACGCCAGGCCTCCCTGTTCATCACCATCTCTCGGAGTTCACTCAGACTCACGTCCATTGAGTCCGTGATGCCATCCAGCCATCTCATCCTCAGTCATCCCCTTTTCCTCCTGCCCTCAATCCCTCACAGCATCAGAGTCTTTTCCAATGAGTCAACTCTTCACATGAGGTGGCCAACGTACTGGAGTTTCAGCTTTAGCATCAGTTCTTCCAGAGAACACCCAGGACTGATCTCCTTCCAGAATGGACTGGTTGGATCTCCTTGCAGTCCAAGGGACTCTCAAGAGTCTTCTCCAACACCAACTACAGTTCAAAAGCATCAGTTCTTCAGTGCTCAGCCTTCTTTATAATCCAACACTCACATCCATACATGACCACTGGAAAAATCATAGCCTTGACTAGACAGATATTTGTTGGCAAAGTAATGTCTCGGCTTTTGAATATGCTATCTAGATTGGTCATAACTTTTCTTCTAAGGAGTAAGTGTCTTTTAATTTAATGGTTGCAATCACTATCTTCAGTGATTTTGGAGCCCAAGAAGATAAATTCTGTCACTGTTTCCCCATCTACTTGCCGTGAAGTGAGGGGACAGGATACCATGATCTCAGTTTTCTGAATATTGAGTTTTAAGGTAGTTTTTTCACTCTCTACTTTCACTTTCATCAAGGGGCTCTTTAGTTCTTCTTCACTTTCTGCCATAAAGGTGGTGTCATCTGTATATCTGAGGTTATTGATATTTCTCCTGGCAATCTTGATTCCAGCTGTGCTTCTTCCAGCCCAGCGTTTCTCATGATGTACTCTGCATATAAGTTAAATAAGTTCAGTTCAGTTCAGTTGCTCAGTCGTGTCCGAGTCTTTGCGACCCCATGAATCTCAGCACGCCAGGCCTCCCCTGTTCATCACCAACTCCCGGAGTTCACTCAGACTCACATCCATCGAGTCAGTGATGCCGTCCAGCCATCTCATCCTCTGTCGTTCCCTTCTCCTCCTGCCCCCAATCCCTTGCAGCATCAGAGTCTTTTCCAATGAGTCAACTCTTCTCATGAGGTGGCCAAAGTACTGGAGTTTCAGCTTTAGCATCATTGCTTCCACAGAAATCCCAGGGTTGATCTCCTTCAGAATGGACTGGTGTGACAATATACAGCTTTGACATACTCCTTTTTATTGGGAAAGGAGTGAATGGGTCTCTGGATTTTTTTTTTTTAACTTTCATTTCCATCCTGTTGAATGAGTCACCCCTTTTGGCTTTCTCAGCAGGACACATTGATGTCTTTCTGTTCCATAGTGTCCTTCAGTGGCTCCACTTCCGCTGCCTGATCTTGGAAGCCTTGGTTCTGTTAGGTAGTTAGTATAGGAAACTAGAGTCCAGAGTGGTAGTGGTTAAAAGACAAGGAGAGGAAAAGCCCACGCGAATAGAACAAAGGAAGGTCTGAGGACCGGAGTGAGAACCTCAGGTAGAATGAACAGCACTCCTGGATAGCCCAGTTTACACAGGGCAGGCCCAGGGGGAGGGGAAAAAAAAACATATAAAAAGAGGAGCCAAAGGGCCAAGGGTCTCTCTATCCCGCGTGTGTGCACTCTCTTTCTCTCTCTTCTCTTTGCATCTTTTGGGTCGGCATGCCCCCCACGCCTTGAGGATGTATCTTTCTTTATTTTCTAAATAAAACTGAGGGAGCTATAACCCTGTCCCAGAGCTGTGATGCACCTAGGGCTTTAATGTACATTGCTTCAAATTTTTGTTGAGATGAGACAGAACCGAGGAGATTACACTGGAGCCAAGGGCCGGGGCGCCCCCTCTCTTCTCTTCGTGGTTTTGGGTCGGCGTATCCTCATGCCTCGAGGATGTGTTTTCCTGCTATTTTCTAAATAAAACAGAACTGTAACTCGAAGCTGTAACGCAGATCTGTGTAAGAGCTATATATAACACGATCTGTTCCAGACCTGAGGTGCTATAACATGGTCTGTCTGAGAGCTATGACACGCCCGAGGGCTCTAACGTTCATCGCTTCAAATTTTTGTTGAGATGAGACAGAACCGAGGAGAAGACACTTGTCTGACCATTCGCTTCTCCCTTTAATCGCCATATGTGTTCTGATGACAAGGCTTCCCTTGTGGCTAAGAAGGTAAAGAATCTGCCTTCAGTGCAGGAGACCCAGGTTTGATCCCTGGGTTGGGAAGATTCCCTGGAGGAGGAAGTGGAAACCCACTCCAGTATTCTTGCCTAGAGAATTCCATGGACAGAGGAGCCTGGCGGATGACAGTTCGTGGGGTGAAAAGAATCAGACGTGACTGAGCAACTCACACCACATTCTGATGACACACGCCGTTGGAACTCCAGCCCAGAACTGCTTCTCTTAGACCATAATTTTGAAATCTGACGCCTGCTTGTATACACACACTTCTCAGACTTGACGAAAAGGGAACTGTCGTGTTCTGTCCCCCACATCCAACGTTGCTCTTCTTGTCTTTGCCTCGGGACATAACCTCACCATCCATGTTTTGACTCCAGCTAATTTCCCTTTCCTATACCTTCCTCAGCGGCACCCCCTGTCTGCTCTCCCCAAGAGCTTGTAAGAGCCGCTGTCTCGTGTCTCTCTCTGCCACTCGTCTCCATCTAATCCTTCATCCCAGCCAAAGCAGTGCCTGCCCTTTCCGGGTCTGTGGCTTCTGATCTTGCTCTCACCACCCAGAAGCCAGAGTGATATCTTTCAAATGGATAAGTTACTCCTTTAAAAGATATTTCCTTTCTTATCTCTCCACCTAGAATGAAGCTTTTTTTCTTTTTACCGTAGTCTGTAAGGTGCCACATAACTGGCCTCAACTTCGCTCTCTAAACCTGTCTGGTGCTATTCTGCATTTGCTCATCATTCTCCAGGCACGCTGGGCCTCTGGCCACTGAGAGGATGTGAGTCTGTCCCCTTTCCAGATCCCCGTCACTCCCCCATTTGTCTTCTCACTTTATATCTATCACAGCACTTTTTATCTTATGAAAGTCCATCTACAAACTACAATTGCTGCTGCTGCTGCTGCTAAGTCGCTTCAGTCATGTCCGACTCTGTGCGACCCCATAGATGGCAGCCCACCAGGGTCCCCTGTCCCTAGGATTCTCCAGGCAAGAACACTGGAGTGGGTTGCCATTTCCTTCTCCAGTGCATGAAAGTGAAAAGTGAAAGGGAGGTTGCTCACGTCTTATTTATTTGCTTCCTAGTTTATTGTCTGTCTTCACCATTAGAACATAAGCTCTGTGACACAATACCTATGACTTCTTTGCACATTTTCTCTTCCAAATCTAGCATTATGTGAATATATTAGGTATTTAATATATATTGATTATTTTTTTATTAAGTGAGTGACTGAACACCAAACCTGATTTATGTTTTTGTACTCCTCAGTAAAGATGTTTTATATAATTCCTATCTTCTATTTTAGCAGTACTTAGTATAACATAGCCTTTTAACCAGCATTTGTTCTAAATGCACAGTCTATATGTGTCATTTTGTAAATATGCATATCAAATTGGATGAGCTTATGTAGTTTCAATGGTAACAAACGTTTCCTATCAAAAATACATTTGTATCAATAACACATTAGACTCCTTAGCAATGAACTATACTTTGTTTACTATATTTTCTCTCACAGAAAATGAGGCTGAGAGAGGCTCATTCTTGCCAGCTGCCCGATTCAACTGAGGTTGTAAAATAGCTTTCACTAGTACAATTTAGAAAGCCATATATATGATTTGTAAAACACATCTTCAGTTTCAAATTTTACCACTATCATTTTCCATCATTCTTAAGTCCTCTATTTGCTCCTTTAACATATAAAATAATTGTTGATATAGCATTGAACTTTTCTCCTCATTGATTTACAGACACAGAGCCTTGTAATAGTTAATATCTTCATTCTTATATGTGAACAGAATATAATTGCTCATTTATGCCACAAATTTTGAATGTCTACAATGAAGGAAACTCTAAGCAAGGTAAAAAGGCAGCCTTCAGAATGGGAGAAAATAATAACAGGTGAAATAGCTGACAAAGAATTAATCTCCAAAATATACAGCAGCTTATGCAGCTCAATAACAGAAAAATAAACAACCCAATCAAAAAATGGTCCAAAGAACTAAACAGACATTTTTCCAAAAAAGACATACAAATGGCTAATAAACACATGAAAAATGCAAATCAAAACCACAATGAGGTACCTTCTCACATGGGTCAGAATGGCTGCCATCAAAAAGTTCTACGAACAATAAATGCTGGAGACAGTGTGAAGAATAGGGAATCCTCTTACACTGATGGTGGGAATGAAAACTAGTACAGCTACTATGGAGAACAGTGTGGAGAGTCCTTAAAAACTGGAAACAGAATTGCCATACAACCCAGCAATCACACTGCTGGGCATACACACCAAGGAAACCAGAATTGAAAGAGACATATGCAACCCAGTGTTCATCACAGCACTGTTTCCAATAGCCAAGACATGGAAGCAACCTAGATGTCTATCAGCAGATGAATGGATAAGGAAGTTGTGGTATATATACACAATGGAATATTACTCAGCCATAAAAAAGAACATATCTGAGTCAGTTCTAATGAGGTGGACAAAACTGGAGCTTATTATACAGAGTGAAGTAAGTCAAAAAGAGAAATACCAATGTAGTATGCTGCTAAGCTGCTGCTAAGTTGCTTCAGTCGTGTCCGACTCTGTGCGACCCCATAGACAGCAGCCCACCAGGGTCCGCCATTCCTGGGATTCTCCAGCAAGAATACTGGAGTGGGTTGCCATTTCCTTCTCCAATGTAGTATATTAATGCATGTATATGGAATTTAGAAAGATGGTAACAACAACCCTATATGCAAGACAGCAAAAGAGGCACAGATGTAAAGAACAGACTTTTGGACTGTGTGGGAGAAGGTGAGGGTGCGAAGCTATAAGAGAACAGCGTTGACACGTGTATATTACGATATGTAAAACAGATGACCAGGGCAAGTTTGATGCATGGAGCCGGGCACTTAGAACTGGTGCTCTAGGACAATCCAGAAGGATGGGGTGGGGAAGGAGGTGGGGAGGGGCTCAGGATGCGGAACACATGTATACTCATGGCTGATTCATGTCGACGTATGGCAAAATCCACAATATTGTAATTAGCCTCCAATTAAAATAAATAAATAAAACAAATCTTGGAGTGTCTAATAAGTGCAGAGGTTTGTGAGGCAATGAATGTATAGAGATAAATACTAAATAGTCCCTGCCTTCAAGGAATGTATAATCATCATTCAATGTGATAAATATCACAATATACATATAGATAAGAAGACTCTTGAGAGTCCCTTAGACTGCAAGGAGACCAAACCAGTCACTCCTAAAGGAAATCAGTCCTGAATATTCATTGGAAGGACTGATGCTGAAGCTCCAATATTTAGGCCACCTGAAGCAAAGAACTGACTCCTTAAAAAGACCCTGATGCTGGGAAATATTGAAGGCAGGAGGAGAAGGGGATGACAGAGAATGAGATAGTTGGATGGCATCACTGATTCAATGGACATGAGTTTGAGCAAGCTCCAGGAGTTGGTGTCACAAAGAGTTGGACACAACTGAGCCACTGAACTGAACTGAACTGAAAGTTACTATGAAACAACAGAAGTAAAGCAGAGTTGGGTTACATTTCTGTTGTGTTCTAGGCATTGTGCAACCATTTTACAGTCAAAACTCTCATTTAATTTTTACAACCATCCAGGCCTATAGAAATTGAGTTCATAGAAATCTTAGACTTTGACCAATGTCACGTAGCTAGAAAATGTTAGTGTATGAATTCCAAGCTGAATTTGTCAAATTTCAGCCCCATAATCCTTCCATTATTGCAAGTTGCCTAAGTCTCCCTAGGACGTGCAGTGGTGGGAACTGAGAAGAATCAGGAATAGACTGAGAAATGAGATGACATTTGGGAGAAAGAAATGGGGATGAGACTCGCTTGGTCATTTTGTTGGGATTGTCCTTTTGGAGGAAGAGAAAGGTACCCTGGTAGAAAACCTTGGGAACAAAGTGAACACACTCAAGAAATGGCAAGCATTTCAGAGCAATTGAAGCTTAAAGAGAAAACAAGTTCAAGCTTAGCTGTGACTATCCTTAGCCTGAGGACACAGCCATGAGCCACAGTGGCATCAGTAACGCTCACTTAATGGGCACCACTAGATTAATTCCATAGACACCACGTTTGCTCTCTTCATAAAGTATTTGAATTAAAGTATTTGGATCTATACTTCCTCCACGTACAAGGTCACAATTAATTAAAGGAAACGCAATCTTCTAAATTATCTTCAATTACATATCACACAGTGCTTTGACTGCATGGTCCAGAAACCATCCTTTGCAATTCACTAATGCTGACAGAGTTCTATCTCTGAGCCACAATGGAAACACAGTGGAACTCTCCATGGCAAAATGTAGTCATAGTATCTGTTACTTTTCTTCTTCAGTTTTCCCTAGCTAAAAGAACGTGTATGTACTTAAAAAATGAATGCTAAGATACCTCATGAGTAAAATAATAGGCAATGATGTAACATATCATATATCCTTTCCTCATTCATTCTGATATATATCTTCTAAAAGATGGGATTTAAGTGAGCCTAGTTATTTTTTTAATCATTTTGCACCTTTATAATGTCAGTGGACACACCTGTCATTTTCCCCTCTAGCTAGATGACATCATCTAATTCTTGAATACATATGTGAGCTTACACTGAAAGGTGAACTCAAATAAATATTGGAATATTGAACATATATTACACCTCTCATGCTTATAAAAATCATATCCACTTCTAGAGACCACTTAGTTTTATTTTTCCTCCCACTGATACTATCTCACATCTGTGGAAATATGAGTGAAAGCTCAACTCACTTGGCAACGGAAAATTGTAGAAACCGTTATGGAGTTAAGCGTCTGACGTAAAACTGAACAAGAAGTCTTAAGGGTAATTCCAAGTAGAATAGGGGTCCCCAGGAGGACATGACCTGAAGTAACCATTTTAAAGACACAGCACACATTTCTCTTTGTGAAACTGTGCTTGGCACCTCATAATGAAAATATCATTTGTGTTTCTCCATAAAAATGAAGTTATATATTTAAAATAAAGACTGCATCCTTGCCTTTAGTGTCCTTTAAGCTTTAGAATATAGTCACGCTTCCTTGTGAATCACTGAGGGAAAAGAATACCCATATAACCGTTTCAGGTTCTTAGCGCAGACACATACAAGCCAAGGGGGACACAGCCTTCTGGGTACTCAGCCTCATCTCAAGTGCTTCAGAGCTGCAAGGAAATGCACCCAAACAGAAGCTCGGTATAAGATTACTCTCTGTTTATCTGAGAAGATAGAATGTGTCCTACAGATTATTTTTACCAGCATTTTCCCTGGCCTACAACCTATACTTACCTTTATGATCAGAGCTGTTCTAAGACTTAAATGTGTTCTATAGAATTTCCTCAGGCTTCCCAAGTGGCTCCGTGGTAAAGAATCCACCTGCCAATGCAGGAGATGTGAGTGTGATCTCTTGGTTCAGAAGATTCCCTGGAGGAAGAAGTGGCAACTCCAATGTTCTTGCCTGGAAAACCCCATGGGCAGAGGAGCCTGGAGGGCTACAGGCCATGGTCTCAGAAAGAGTTAGACACAACTGAACAACAACAATGGATTTTTCTCAGTGAAAAAGAAGTTATATTTTCCCTAAGCTTCTATAGGACACAAATTTCAAAACTGCATGGGCATTTCCTTGTGTGCTTATTACTTTTGTCAGTAAAACTAATTTCTGGCAAAGACAAACTATATGTGGCAAACAAATATAAAAGAACTTAGAAGAAGGATTTTCTGTTAGCATGCCCTCCATGTTTATATGATTTCTGAATTACTTCTTTTCTCACTCACATCCCAGAAGATGTTTGCAAGTAGAATCACATTTGAATTGGCTTGACTATAATTAAATTTTGTTGTACCCAGGCCTCAGTAAGTGCAGAGTCATTGCTACACAAAAGTAGTCACTCAGGAAAGGAAAGATGGACAGTTGCATCTGAGAATTTTCTCAGCACATGTGTTGGATTAACAGATACTACGGTAGTATGTGAAATGATAGCAGCTAAGACTAAGAGGAAAAGCTTTGGAAGAAGCCTTAAGAAACTGTCACACTGTGGGACACAGGGAGAAGAAAGGCAAAAAGTAACATGACTTTTCCCCACCAACCAATACTACATGCCTTTCCTCCCATCTGGCTCCTCTGCTGCTAGAATGTGGCTCCTCTGTCCATGGCATTTCCCAGACGAGAGTGCTGGAATAGGTTGCTACCTCCTTCTTCTGGGCATCTACCTGACCCAGGGATTGAACTTGCGTCTTCTGTGCCTCCTGCAGTGGCATGTGGATTCTTTACCCACTGAGCCATCAGGGAACTCTTTTAAAAATAAAACTTAAGCAAATATTCAGTTACACTATAGTAGCAAGCAAGGTGTGGCGTCCTGATTAAAAACATGCTTTGCTGATCACAAATACTGTGCCTGGGTTTATGCCTTTTAATTTACTATGCTTGAAAGCAGTATTAACCTTAAGAGCACCAGCATTCTAATCTGCAGATGTGTCTGGTTTTGCAACCATGCTCTATGTAGTTGCTGCTAAGTCACTTCAGTCGTGTCTGACTCTGTGCGACCCCATAGACGGCAGCCCACCAGGCTCCCCCAGGGTTTTCCAGGCAAGAACACTGGAGTGGGTTGCCATTTCCTTCTGCAATGCATGAAAGTGAAAGTGAAGTTGTTCAGTCATATCTGACTCTTAACAACCCCATGGACTGAAGCCTACCAGGCTCTTCCATCCATAGGATTTTCCAGGCAAGAATACTAGAGTGGGGTGCCATTGCCTTAAGCCCATGCATTTGCTCACCAAAATGGATTGACACCATTTTTCAAAGGAGAACCTCAGAGTAGTCATCAGGCATTTACTTAGCCTTTTTATGCACTTCCGAAAAATCTACACAAATATCTGAAAAAGTTTACCGGTGTGTATTTAGCTGACAACAAGAAAGAGTTCCATTCCAGGCACTTGACCCTGAATACAACTTAGTACAAAGTGCTACATGATGCTTGTCAAAAGCATTTGGATAGAATAAATATTCAGAAGAATCATTTCAAGGACGTGCTTCCAGATATTATAAACGAGACGCGTGGTCAAGCCAGCTGGGTTAAAGGAGGAGCTGCACTCTTTTGTGTTTCTGTAGGATCACCTTTGGTGAACGGCTCCTCAGAGTGAGCCTGCACACACGTGCAGGGACATGCTCTGCATCCGTCCTTAGAGCGTCACTCTAGCACAGCCCACGGCCAGGAGTGAGGAATCTGGGCTAGACTGCTTGGCTGTGTCCTGGCCAGCCCCTCACTAATTCAGTGACCTTAAGCAGGTTTCTTCAAATTCAGTGCCTCTTTCCTCATCTGGACCTTCTCAGGTTATTTATGAACCCCAGACTAATAAAGCCTAATTTATTCCACAAATGGAAGAAATTGCATATTTATTAACTTTTTTTTTTTTAAATACCCGGCAGTGCTAGTGGTAAAGAATCTGACTGCCAGTGCAGGAGAGGTAAGAGATGTGCGTTCGATCCCTGGGTTAGGCCCATCCCCTGCAGGAGGGCATAACAACCCCTCCAGAATTCTTGCCTGGAGAATCCCCCATGGAAAGACGAGCCTGGGGGGCTTCAGTCCCATACAGCTGCAAAGAGTCGGACACAATTGAAGTGACTTAGCATGGCACAGCATTCATTTTTGGCTGCTCTGGGCCTTTGTTGCTGATTGCAGGCATCTCTGGTAGCACCAAGCTACTCTCCAGTTGTGGCGTTTCCTTCTGGTGGCTTCTTTTGTTGCAGAGCATAGGGTCTACGTGCAGGGACTCACTAGTTGTGGCATATAGGCTTACTTGCTCTGGGCATGTGGAATCGTCCCAGACCAGGGATCAAATTGGTGTCTCCTGCATCGCTCGGCAGATGCTTAACCACTGGACCATCAGGGAAGTCCCATATAGTTTTAAATTAGATGATCTGGTTTAAATCAGTTTAAGCAAAATGGGAATTTATGAGTTTGTCTCAGACGATCCAGGGGAATATTGTATAATCTAGCCTCAGGAAGAAAAGGTACAAGGCCTTCTCCAGTCTTCTTAGCTTCAGGAGACCAGAGCTCCTGAGCTTGGCTGAAAGCACCATGCTGAATACAGTGACCCCTAGTGCAGGTTCTTCTGTTCAAAATTCCAACTGCCAAGCAGGAGGAAACTCACTGAGCACTCATTACATGAGGCGTATTGTGCTCAGGGCTTGAGATGCAGCTGTGAAACAGATAGATGCAGATCGATGCTTATAGTTCAATTCTACACAATGTGAAGACAGCATCTGGTCCAAAATATACTGGTTTAATTAATGAAAGAAGGAAGGAAGGAAGGAGTGAGTGAGTGAAGGAATGAATTCAAGCATTTACCACACCGCGTGCTGTGACTCAGGGTGGACATATGGTCTTCTGCTATGCAGGCACTTAGAAGAAACCCTTAGTAAGAACCAATTTTCTCTGCCCCTCTTCACAGCCAAACTTGTCTTTATCTCTTGTTCATTCTTCAGCCAACTGGTATCCAGTTTCCACTCCATCAGTTCCTAAGAAAGTGTACTTGTCAAGACAATTGATGACTCTACCATGTTACCAAATTTACTAGGTGATTTTATGTCTGAATCTTACATAAATTCTCAGTTGTATATGACATACCAGAACATTCATCCCCTATTGAAATATCTGTTGTCTATGACATCATGGCCTCTCAGATTTTCTCCTGCTTCTGAGAACACGCTATCTCAGATTCCTTCACTAGTACTTTCCTCTCTTCTGAAGCTCTAAATGTGAGTTTTCCCCAAGGTTTACTCTTGAGTATTCTTCACTCATCCCCCTTGCCCCCACTTTTCCCTCCTCTTTCTTCTCTGTCTCTCTCTCTTCATATATATGTGTGTGTGTGTGTGTATTCTTTTCATAGGTGATCATATCAATCCTATGGTTTTAAATACTATTATTCTGCTAAGTTGCTTCAGTCGTGTCCGACTCTGTGCCAACCCCATAGATGGCAGTCCACCAGGCTCCCCCGTCCCTGGGATTCTCCAGGCAAGAACACTGGAGTGGGTTGCCATTTCCTTCTCCAATGCATGAAAGTGAAAAGTGAAAGTGAAGTCGCTCAGTCGTGTCCGACTCTTAGCAACCTCATGGACTGCAGCCCACCAGGCTCCTCTGTCCATGGGATTCTCCAGGCAAGAGTACTGGAGTGGGGGTGCCATTGCCTTCTCCTACTATTATTCTAATGAATCATAAATATATTTAGATTAATAATGAAATAATTTGTACTATATAAATTTGTAATAACCTAATTAACACTCTCTCTCCAGCAGTTCTCATTGCTAGCATTTTCCATGCTACTAAACCTTCACGTGTCAGCTTATATTGTAACATCCTCATTGACTATAAACAGGTCATACTGTTCACACTCACCAGGCCAGTAGTCCTTTGGACAACATGGGTTTGAACCACAGGGTCCACTTATACCTGCATTTTTCAACAGTGGATACTGCAGTAGTCGGATCCAGATTGGTTGAATTCATGGATTCAGAACCGTGACTACAGAGAAATGACATTTGAAGAGTGTTGACTATAAGTTCTATATAGATTTTGTCCTGTGCAGAGTGAACAGGCCCTAGCCCCTCCATGTTTTTCAAGGGTCAGTTGCATTCACTTTATTTGGTCTACTCACTTTGTTTTCCTTACTATACAATGCGCTGTGCTTAGTTGCTCTGTCTTGTCCGACTCTTTGCAACCCCGTGGACTGTAGCTCTCAAGCTCCTCTGTCCATGGGGATTCTCCAGGAAAGAATACTGGAATGGGTTGCCATGCCCTTCTTCAGGGAATCTTCCCAACCCAGAGACTGAACCCAGGTCTCCCTCATTGCAGGCGGATTCTTTACCATCTGAGCCACCAGGGAAGCCCAAGAATACTAGAGTGGGTAGCTTTTACCTTCTCCAGGGGATCTTCCTGACCAGAAATCAAACTGGGGTCTCCGGCATTGCAGGCAGTTCTTTACCAACTGAGCTACCAGGGAAGCTCCTTTCCTGACTCGGCCACTAGTCTTTTTCTGAAGCCACACCATTTCTATCTTCATCACTATATCCTCAGTCCATATCACAGGGCTAACACTTAAGTAGATCTGGGAGTATTTGATAAAGAAATGATTGATGTCTAACCAGGACTCAAGAGTGTCCAACCAAGATGTCTGTAGGAAGGAGCTAATGTGTGTGCTGAAGGAAGACTAGCTAGGTAGTCTAGGTGGTAAGGAATGACCTAGTAAAGAGAAGATGTTCCATTATAGGCAGAAGGTGTGGCATGTGCAAGACATTTGTAGACAGAGTGTTTAGAGGGATGAGGGCAAGAGGATAGTATGGTGGTTGGCTGGTCTGTCATTTAAACATTTTTAAAGGACAATACAATAGGTCAGTGTTTTAGCTTTCATTTCAGTTCAGTTTAGTCGCTCAGTCATGTCCGACTCTTTGCGACCTCATGAATCGCAGCACTCCAGGCCTCCCTGTCCATCACCATCTCCCGGAGTTCACTCAAACTCATGTCCATCAAGTCAATGATGCCATCCAGCTATCTCATCCTCTGTCATCCCTTTCTCCTCCTACCCCCAACCCCTTCCAGCATCTGAGTCTTTCCCAGTGAGTCAACTCTTCTCATTAGGTGGCCAAACTATTGGAGTTTCAGCTTCAGCATCAGTCCTTCCAATGAACACCCAGGACTGATCTCCTTTAGGATGGACTGGCTGGATCTCCTTGCAGTCGAAGGGACTCTCAAGAGTCTTCTCCAACACCACAGTTCAAAAGCATCAATTCTTCGGTGCTCACCTTTCTTCACAGTCCAACTCTCACATCCATACATGACCACTGGAAAAACCATAGCCTTGACTAGACGGACCTTTGGTGGTAAAGTAATGTCTCTGCTTTTGAATATGCTATCTAGGTTGGTCATAAGTTTCCTTCCAAGGAGTAAGTGTCTTTCAATTTCATGGCTGCAGTCACTATCTGCAGTGATTTTGGAGCCCCCAAAAGTAAAGTCTGATACTGTTTCCACTGATTCCCCATCTATTTCCCATGAAGTGATGGGACCGGATGCCATGATCTTCATTTTCTGAATGCTGAGCTTTAAGCCAACTTTTTCACTCTCCTCTTAAACTTTCATCAAGAGGCTTTTAGTTCCTCTTCACTTTCTGCCAAAGGGTGGTGTCATCTGCATATCTGAGGTTATTAATATTTCTCCCAGCAATCTTGATTCCAGCTTGTGCTTCTTCCAGCCCAGAGTTTCTCATGCTGTACTCTGCATATAAGTTAAATAAGCAGGGTGACAATATATAGGCTGACGTACTCCTTTTCCTACTTGGAACCAGTCTGTTGTTCCATGTCCAGTTCTAACTGTTGCTTCCTGACCTACATACAGGTTTCTCAAGAGGCAGGTCAGGTGGTCTGGTATTCCTATCTCTTTCAGAATTTTCTACAGTTTATTGTGATCCACATAGTCAAAGGCTTTGGCATAGTCAATAAGAGAAATCGATGTTTTTCTGGAACTCTATTGCTTTCTCAATGATCCAGCGGATGTTGGCAATTTATCTCTGGTTCCTTTGCCTTTTCTAAAACCAGCTTGAACATCTAGAAGTTCATGGTTCACATATTGCTGAAGCCTGGCTTGGAGAATTTTGAGCATTACTTTACTAGCGTGTGAGATGAGTGCAATTGTGCGGTAGTTTGAGCATTCTTTTGCATTGCCTTTCTTTGGGATTGGAATGAAAACTGACCTTTTCCAGTCCTGTGGCCACTGCTGAGTTTTCCAAATTTTAGCTTTAGGTTTGGCTTAAAAGATTTTAAAGCATATACATCTGATCATTTATTACTTCTTATAATTACATGTTTATTTAACTTTAATTTCCAATTGACGCTTAATCGGCAGTGTCATAGCACACTTCAGTTTCTAGGTTTTTCTCCGGTAAGCTACTACAGGACCTGTAAACAACCCGTTGAGAACCTGTTACTTTAAGGAATCTTGTGATCTCATCGTAAAGGAGAGAACATCTTCCTGAGTGCTATTTTTTATCCTTTAGATTATTATTGAGGTCCAATGGTCGGTACTCATTTAGTTTGACATCTTGTTTAACAGAGTGGAAAGTGGCTCAGTGGGAAAATGGTACATATCTCTAGAAGCATTTTTCACCCTCTATTTCTGTGGTCCTGCTGTTAACAGATGCTGGTGCGGGAGAAACTCAAGAGGAAGAGTGAGAGAAGTAGAAATGAAATACAGGATGCTGAAAACATCCTGAGGATGAAGGCTTTGTGTTTTTGTAACAACAGTGAATGGATACTAAATAATTTAAAGATACTCAAAATACATTTTAAAAATACTTATTGGCTACTGTATTAGTTTGCTGGGTTTGCTGTAAGAAAATACCATGGGCTGAGTAGTTTAAACAACAGAAATTTATTTTCTCTCAGTTCTGGAGGCTGAAAGTGAAAACCAAGGTGTTGGCTGAGTTGGTTCCTTCCTGGGACTGTGAGGGAAGGACCTGGTCCAGGCCCCTCTCTTTGCCTCGCAGATGGCCACCTTCTCAATGCGTCTCTTCATGTCATCTTCATTCTACGCTATTTCTGAAACCAGTTCACTTTGCATAAAGGCACTGGCCATATCAGATTGCGGCTGATCCTAATGACCTCATTTTAACTTACTTATGTAAAGACCCTGTATCCAAATAAAGTCACTTTCTGAGTCACTGGAGATTTACAATTCAATATATGAATCTGAGGGGACACAATTTAGCCCATGCAGAAAATGGATTAGGGTGGAGTTTAGAGTTGGGGTCAAGAACGGTTACAAAGGCAGTGAGTAAAACAGGTGAGAAATGCTGTGAGTGGGTCTTGATTCTTGGACATGGCTGTATAAAAGTATATATAAGTGGATGTGAGAGTTGTTTAGGAATGCAAATTTGTGAATACTGGTCATTGTTTGGATGGCTGGGTCAGGGAGAGAGTGGAGTTAAAAATGCTTCTGTAAGCTTTCAGCATAAATCACTGTGAATATTGGTTCTATTCACAATATGAGGACTCAGGAAGAGTTTGAAGATGATGATTTCTCTTTTGGGTATGATGATTTTTAGATGTATGGAGAATAACAGAGAGAAAAGATAACCAAGAAAAAATGGGTGAGAATATGAGCTGGAAATCACAGTTACATACTCAGCTTGTTTATTTCATGTCTTTTTCCCTAAAATAAGCATGTAGGCTGCAATTGGTTTGTTGAGTGTTTTAGCAGGATCTCACAAGTTGTGATGTTCAACAAATCCATACAGAGCATCTGCTATGCCAGGCACTGTCTGAACCGTTAGAGATATTTCAGGGCATAAACTAGAAGAGATCCCTGCCTTTTATTCCAGTATAAGAAGACACATAGTAAAAAATAAATGTGTGATAAATATGTCAAATGTGTACTATGTTAGCAGGTGGTAAATGCTATTTTAAAAGATAATTAACTTGAGTTCATGAGATCAGGAGTACCACAGGGCCTGGGGATGAGGGAAATCATGCAATATTAAATAGGTTTGTAGTAAAGTCTTGATAAGGAGTAATTTTAGGAAAGACTTAAAGATAGTGAAGTAATTCACCGAAGGTTTCTCTGGAAGCAAGAGTTCTAAATAGAGGGAGGAACTGGAGCATACGCCCCAAAAGGGCTCACACTGATGTATTGCAGGAGCAGACAGAGAGACTGGAGTGGAGTAAGCACACGGGAGGAATGGGTGCAAGACTGGAGAGGTGGTGGAGGGGACGACCATGACAGCCTGGGGAGACGATTCTAAGGCTTTTCTTTTTCTTCCTTTTAAGTTGTGCTGGGTGTTCACTGTGGCGAGTGGGCTTTCTAGTTGCAGGGTGCAGGCTCTGTAGTTGGGGCACATGTGCTTAGCTGCCCCATGGCACATAGGATCTCAGTTCCCTGAGCAGGGATCGAATCCTGCATTGGAAAGCAGATTCTTAACTGATGGACCATCAGCTCAGTCCCTTTGCTTTTAAATGAAGTGGCAGGCAGGGAACGAATCCTGCTTTGGAAAGTGAATGCTTCACTACTGGACCATCAGGGAAGTCCCTTTGCTTTTAAATGAAGTGGAAGGGCACTGCATGATTTTGACAATTGGTGACAGGATTCAACTTGCCACATAAAGGATCATGTTGGCTATAGTGTTAAAAATAGACCACAGTGGGACCAGGGTAGACCAGTTAGAAGGGGCTGATAGAAGATGGTGGCTTACACTAAGGGCAACTAGTCTTATCTGGGATATGTTTTTAAAAAGTAGGGTCCTCAAGGTTTCCTCACACATTGAATGTGGGTTTAAGAGAAAGAGGAGGCAAGGATGATTCTAAGTCCTTTGGCCTAAGAACCTGAAGACAGGGAAACCTACAAATGGAGTAGCTATGGTAGGGAAATTAGATGTTTGCACAGCCAGGCTGTGTATGAGATGTGTGCTTATCAAAGTGATTACACTGAGTGGGTATTGAATGAACAAATATATGGTATCCTGAATGGAGATCTGTCCTGATGAAGTTGGGATTTATGAAATTCATTTGTATTGTGGTCAGAAAATGTGATTTTTCTTTTATTGAATATTTTAGACCAATTGGCATATTTTTCTAAAGCCTACTATATGATTATTTTGAGATCATTCATGTTTGTAAAGAATGCAGTCTCTACTGGTTGTTCACCTTGATATCTGTATCAATTTTTTTATCTACCTGACGTATCAATAAATTACATGTGATTATGTGTATATGTGTGTGTTTATATATGTCAGGTCAGTTCAGTTCAGTCGCTCAGTCATGTCTGACTCTTTGTGACCCCATGAATCGCAGCACGCCAGGCCTCCCTGTCCATCACCAACTCCCAGAGTTCACTCAGACTCACGTCCATCGAGTCAGTGATGCCATCCAGCCATCTCATCCTCGGTCACCCCTTCTCCTCCTGCCCCCAATCCCTCCCAGCATCAGAGTCTTTTCCAATGAGTCAGCTCTTTGCATGAGGTGGCCAAAGTACTGGAGTTTCAGTTTCAGCATCATTCCCTCCAAAGTAGACTAACATAAATTTAGAATATCTAATCCTGGATAAACCAGACTAATTAATACACTAGAAAAATTAGTGGACTAACTATTTTTGATTAGTATTTTATCTATCTGTTTTCACCACCCTATTCCTAATTCTCAGCTTTAAGTTGCTTTGACTATCTCTCTCTGTCTGGTTTCTATCCACTCATGATCTCTGAATGTTATTTTATGAGTTTAATCAGTTTATAATAGTTTTGTTTTTATATAGACTTTTTGTTGAATTTTCACAAATAGTGCACCTTTGTGACACCAACATCAACAAACAAAATACTACCATATCCTAAATGCTTCCTTACAGCACATTCAGGACCTCTTCTCCACCCAGCTTATACACCAGCCTGACTTCTAATCTTGTAGATTAACTTAGCCTGCAATTTTGAAATTTATATAGTGTCATACAGTATATATTCTTTATCTCTGAATAGATATAGGGATGGATATGTGGCTAGAGCTGTGATAAAACCAAGTATAGCAAGCTATTAGTGGTATGATCTCAGTGGTAATTATCTTGCTGTTTACTGTAAACATTTTTTAAATTTTGCTATATTTTTGAAAATTGTCCCAATACTATCTTAGAAAAATGTGCTGTTATATTCTGCCAACTTTCTAGGAAAAGTGAGGTGAAAACTATAAGAGCTTACCAATTTGTACAGCATCCATCTGTGGTTTGCAGCACCCTTTGCAGATCTTTCTCTGTAACTGAGAAGAATGGCTCCCTGCAATATTCACAGCTGCCCAAATGTTCTTAACAGTCATCTTACATTCTCTATTCTGTTTCTGCATGAATTGAATCACCATCTAATTTTCGGATAATTTCTCAAAGAAGAGTGAACATAGTAATTTAGATCCACGTTTGATAAGTATCTTTCTCATTGTAAATTAACATTATTTTTCATTAGAAAACAGAGTTGTCTGAATTTGTTTTCCTGAATAGCTCAAGACAAATTACCCATTAAGGTCAGTCCTCGCAGCATTCAGGAAGAGGCTGTGTGCCTAAGACAACGTCTTCAGTGCCTAATAGCAAACTACGAAGTCCCGGTTAGATAGCCCGATGGTCTCTTTACACTTATTAACGTCGTGTACAAATAAAGGGTGCTTTGAGGTCTCCATTTCCATGAACTTGCTTCAAAACTAATTGGGATAAGAATATATCTGTTTATATTTAATTTCTCTTTCAAACAGAATATGCAATTCCCATATCAACAATATTACAGACATTTTGGGTACAGAAATAGTCTTGTTATAAAATGGCTATTGTATTATTCATTAAAGTAGGATTCTGTTATCTCTTATCACCTCCAGGATTGTAGTATTCCACTTTTTCTTTCTTTTTTTTTAAATTTTAGGCTGCTTTTCTTAAAAGTAATGTTAACATTATAAAAATTTTCCCAATTTAACTTTGCACCTCAGTTGAAAAAAAGCAAATTTACATATTCAGCAATATTGAGTATATGTTTCTTCTCCCTCTGCTGAAAAGGACCTCTGTGATCAGATTGGACCCACTTGGATAATCCACAATAATCTCCTCATATCAAGGCCCCATGTTCCCTAACATGTTAATAAATTCCTTATCAAAATACATTTTGCCAAACTACGGATGCATGTTTTAGGGTACAGTGAATCTTCCCCCAGAAGAAAACTTGAAAGCAAACTGCTCAACTTAAACTTGCTCTCTAAAATTCTAGAGAGCGCCATTGAGATTATGCAGAGGCAATAAATATCCTTATGACTTTCGTTATTACAACTGTTACAATGCTCACCTTAGGCTAAACTGAATTAAATTGCCTTTCAATAGTCTTTTAATGGAAAAGCCACGGGGTGGCCATACATGTGCTTTGCAAAACTATAGTTTTTTTCCCCCTTTAGCAGATTTAAGAACATAATGCGTACCATATTCTCTTCCAAGCACTGGAAATGAAAATGCACATAACAGGCACAACCCACATAATAGGCGAAGTACATAATTTACCAGGCGAAGTACAAACACTAAAATTCCTATCATTAAGAACCATGCTTGTACTTTCTAAGTTCCTTCAGTTCTGTTTTCGTGTGGAAGAGCACACGTATTACATATGCGGTGCAGCCCTAACGCCATTAGGAGGTGAGGCAGAGCGCGCATTAGCTTCCATCACCACTGTCATCAACTACCACACACACATTGGCTGGAAACAACACACACTTATTACAGCTCCTGGAACTCAGAAGTCCAGGATGCGTCTCACTTTCCATAATCAAGTTATCAACATGCCCACATTCCCTTCTGGAAGTTCTCATGGAAAATCCACTTCTTGACCGTCTCCAGCTCCAAGTGGCTGCCCATGCTTGTCGGTGGTCCCCTTCCATCTTCAAACCCAGCCAGGCTGGGCTGAATGCTTTTGTGCTGCCATCCCCTCAGTTCTCCCCCCCTTCTCCCCTCCTCTGCTTGTAAGGACCTCTGTGATTAGACTGGGCCCTCTTGGATAACCCACAATAATCTCCTCATATCAAGGCCCCCTGTTTAGCGAAGCTGATTCCCTTTGCTCAGGTTCCCTAACATGCTAACAGATTCCAGAGACTGGGATGCGCGTATGCTGGGGGCACTTATTCTCCCCGCCACCGCCGGTCACTGTGCCAGCAGAGTGGGAGCGCTGCCGCGGCTCCCAACAGGGTGTTGACGCCTCAGTAGCGTCAGCATGGTGGTGCCAGAGACAAGAGGCACACAGAGGGTTCGAACCCAAGCAGGGTGAAGGGCCCACTTCCATAGGCGTGCTGGCACGTGGGGAGTTAGGTCCCCCGGAGGGTGAAGCAGGCTTTGAGGTGTGGGAGCAGGCTGGCACCTGGTGTTGGCACCGAGAGGTGTAAGGAGGCATCCACGCCCGGGGGCATGCCATGCAGTGCTGGAGCCTTCCCACGCACGGGGCTGTCCCGGCATCAGCGCACAGAGCCCAGGCGAGGGTGTCATGTCTAGGGGACGATGAAGACTGGCTTGCAGGTTCCGAGCCTGAGCTGGTTGTAGTGGGCACCTCCACGAGAGGTGGCCCAGTGCGGGCTGTTAGAGCCGTGGAGGAAAGCCGGCTCCGGACAGGGAGTGGCCTGGCTTGGGATGTCAGAGCCACACAGATAGAAGAACTTGGGGGAGGGCATCTGACACGGAGACTATGGCGTGCAAGGTACTGTGCATGTGGACAGAGCAGGCTGAGGAGCAGAGCCCAAGCAGAATAAACAGGAAGTCTGCATAGAAAGGGGTGGCTGAGCTGTCAAAAGAGCTTCTTGCCCCAGGGCAGGGAACCACAGGCGAGACAGAGCCTTGGCCATTCAAGAATAGACATACATAAAGTTAAGTTGCTCAGTCGTGTCTGACTCTTTGCGACCCCATGGACTGTAGCCCACCAGGCTCCTCCGTCCATGGGATTCTCCAGGCAAGAATACTGGAGTGGGTTGCCAGTGCCTTCTCCAGGGGATCTTCCTGACCCAGGGATCAAACCTAGGTCTCTCACATTAGAGGCAGACACTTTAACCTCTTAGCCACCAGGGAAGAGCCTCAAACAGGGTGTTGGACTGCAACAAAGGGGAGGGGGTGTCCTGTGACCAACACGGAGTCGTAGAGCCCGGGAAGGGTGAAAAGGGCATGTGTGCAGAGAAGCATCCTGGCCTGGGGAGACAGCAGTGTGAGAAGGGCATCTATCTGGGGGGGAACTGGAGGTGCCAGATGAGAGAGACTGGTGACAGATGAGGGAAATCGTTACAGGTAGCCAAATTTCTCATTGTCTGAATAGTTGGATGTCAAAAGGGGAAAACTAGCACAAACCATGTAGTATTAAATATGGTATAATCCCACAGCTTTCAGTAGGTAAATAGTGAACTCAGTGTAAATCCATGTATGTGTGAGTATGCTTATATGCCTGTCCACTGATGGGGCCTGGGTACAACGACACCCCAGTAATAATGAACATATTTAGTTCTTAGATATTGAATTCTACATCCCATTGTCCAGTAAAAGGAACTCAAATTTTGGGGATGAGAAATTGCTAATTTCAAGGCTGGAGTTACAACCTGAAATAAGATGAGCCTAGAGATCTGGTTTCCAGAAAGGAAATGCTCAAAGAACGATAGTGCTTAGCCGCTCAGTTGTGTCTGACTCTTTGCACCCCCTTGGACTGAAGTCCGCCAGGCTCCTCTGTCCATGGGGATTCTCCAGGCAAAAATACTGGAATGGGTAGTCTTTCCCTTCTCCAGGAAAGAAAGATAGGGACATATCCAAAAGAAACTGAAGCCAGCAGCAATGGGCTCCCACTGGCCAAATGAGGAAAAATGTAAGCATCAAAATAAACAACAACAGTGTATAGCTCATTGAATAAAATCAGAAATCTGGAGTCCTTGCACGTGTAAACAAATACATGAATAAATGGAAATTTTTAAATATAAAAGGATATTTACATAGCTCAAAGTTCCTCTCCCAACAAAACATACTTTGTAAAGCAGCAACTTTATAATAGAGAGACTTGGCAACACTGCCCAGCCTTTCTCAATTAGGATGCCACACCTGAGTCAAAGAACACACATTTGAGTGATTATGTTCTCAGTTCTTCCAAGAATGGTACATTCTTAAATGCATAAGAAATAAGTAAGTTCACTACATACAATCAATGTTTAGAGCAGGACTTAACAAAGTACAGTGTACAAGACAAATCCACGCAGCTATCATTTTTGGTATTTATCATGAACTTAAAATGACTTCTTACATTTTTAAATGGTTGAAAAGGACAAAGAAAAAGAAAGAAAAACAAGGATATGATTTTGTGATATGTGAAAATTGTCTGAAATTCAAGTCTCATTGTCCATTAATAGAATTTTACGGAAATGCCTACCTTGGGCTTCCCTGGTGGCTCAGCTGGCAAAGAATCCGCCTGCAATGTGGGAGACCTGGGTTCAGTCCCTGGGTTGGGAAGATCCCCTGGAGAAGGGAAAGGCAACCCACTCCAGTATTCTGGCCTAGAGAATTCCAGGGACTAGACAGTGTCAGACTTTATTTTGGGGGCTCCAAAATCACTGCAGATGGTGACTGCAGCCATGAAATTAAAAGATGCTTACTCCTTGGAAGGAAACTTATGACCAACCTAGACAGCATATTCAAAAGCAGAGACATTACTTTGCCAACAAAAGTCCATCTAATCAAGGCTATGATTTTTCCAGTGGTCATGTATGGATGTGAGAGTTGGACTGTGAAGAAAGCTGAGTGCTGAAGAATTGATGCTTTTGAAGTGTGGTGTTGGAGAAGACTCTTGAGAGTCCCTTGGACTGCAAGGAGATCCAATCAGTCCATTCTGAAGGAGATGAGTCCTGGGTGTTCATTGGAAGGACTGATGCTAAAGCTGAAACTCCAATAGTTTGGCTACCTGATGCGAAGAGCTGACTCATTGGGAAAGACTCCGATGCTGGGAGGGATTGGGGGCAGGAGGAGAAGGGGACGACAGAGGATGAGATGGCTGGATGGCATCACTGACTTGATGGACATGAATTTGGGTGAAATCTGGGAGTTGGCGATAGACAAGGAGGCCTGGCTTGCTGCAGTCCATGGGGTCACAAAGAGTCGGACACAGCTGAACGACTTTCACTTTCACTTACTTCACTGAAGTGCAACTAGAGTTGTTTGCGTGTTATCTATGGCTCTTTCTTGTTACAATTGCCTAAGTTATTACCGTCTGGTCATTTACAGGAAAAACTTGCCAAGCCCAGTCTTAGCATATTAGAGGTTAATCCTCTCATAGAATCTTTGCTTGAGAAAAACTGAACCAAAGTGATTATCATCAGTAATGAAACAGTGTGAAAATGTGTATCACAGAATAGGATGCAGGAGTTAATGGATATTCAATTATGTAAAATATTTTTTCTTCACCTAAAGAGATAATTTGTTTATTATATTGACTGATTTTAAAATGAAACAACCTTGCTTTCCTGAGATAAACCCAACTGGAACATGATCTGTTATCTTGCTTTAATATTGCTATATTTCCTACTGTTTGATCAAGGATTATTATGTCCTTTTAGTGAGGAATATTAGTCTTTAATTTTCTTGTAATTTTTTTCTGCTTTTGGTGTCTGCCTTATTTGGGATGTAGGATGTTTGGGGTGTGCGTCCTCCCCTGCTGTCTCTTGGAAGTTTATATGGAATTGGTATTACCTTTTCCTCCAGTATTTGGTAGAATTTACTAATGAAATCTTCAGAGCTGGTGGCCATCAGAACTCTGGGGATTGTTCTGCCTTTTCTTTAATGTGATTCTCTTCGCATC
Source organism: Nanger dama (assembly GCA_917880005.1). NCBI lineage: Eukaryota > Metazoa > Chordata > Mammalia > Artiodactyla > Bovidae > Nanger > Nanger dama. The sequence continues at coordinate 102,907,777 of CAKJTW010000001.1, forward strand.
TCAGATAATTTCCTCCTGCATATGTGCTTGTTGGTGCTTGGCTAAAGGCTTGAGAGACCCCTCCCCCTCCGGAAATTTGTAATATTTTTTCTGTTTAACTCCTATCTTCCTGTTATTTGGCCCTCCATGTCCAGAGGCCTGGTGGGCTACAGTTCATGGGATCGCAGAAGAGTAGGATATGACTTAGTGACTAAACAGCATGTCTGACTTAGCCTCCAAAATCCAACTCTGTTTCCTGAAAGCATAGCAATCATTGGGCTGTTTGGTCTCCCCTCCCAATCTCTTCTCTATGGCCTAGAAACTATCTCCAGGCAGTAGGCTGGAGACAATTATAGTGCTTGTATCATTTGTTTGTCTTCTGCTGAAGATGACTCTGCGAGCTGCCTGTTATCCAAAGTCCAAACAATGTTCTTATAGTAGACATTTCTGAAAAGCTGGCTTCAGGTGGGAAAGTAAGTTGGCTTCTATTATATCTTTATAAAGAAGAAATAAATAAAAATTACTCTAAAACAAGAAATAAAAATTAATTACCATAAAATTTGAAGCTTATAATAAGTGATTCCATATCATAAGAGATTAAGCAGGGCAAAATAATCAGGTTCATTTCACTCATACCTATGTACAATTTCTAGTTAGTGATATAATTGTTTCCCTCTAAAAGAAGCAACATTCTCTTCAAAATAAATAAACATTATATGATAATTCTACTTTACCATGAAATTCTTGAAAAACAAGTAACTTTTCTGAATGTTTTTCCTCCTAAGAGAAACATCTACAATAGAACACTAAATCCATTTATATCAAAAACACTACCATCATCTTATGAATTTTATCAAATTTATTAGATTAACAATTATATTCTTTTTATATAATAGACAAGGCACATCCACAATCTATTGAGAAATGTTCTGTTATATTGCAGTAGTAATGCCAGGAACAATCTTTTCAGAGCACCTCCTGAATTGCGGTTTCCAGTTATATAATTGTCCAACTGAACTTAATGTTAAAATTAGAATTCAGCAACTGGTAAAATTATGGATGCTTTTTTCATTTAATAATTAGGATAATCTCTCTCATAATATCATGTTTATTAATCATAATAAGAAGGAAAAATATGAAATGCCTTAAAAAGGAGCCAGCTGTATGAGTGATATGGGCAATATTCACTATTAGGAAGCAGGAGTAAATATTTGATATTAGGAAGCATTTTTCTAAAAAAGTCATATTAGGAAATATATGGCTACAATGTGAATGATGAAAGAGAAAAATATGGAAAGAAAAAAATGTTTTATTTTGATGAATATTAATAAGCAGGAACAGTCACTAAGAAAAATATCAACTTGAAAATAAATGAGAAAATGCAGTGCAGGTGAGGAAAGAAAACAAATAACTTTGCTGTTAAATACAAAGCATAAACTTGATGGTGCTGAATGATAATTTTCCAGTACATAAATATTTCATAGAGTAAATCACATTTCTCTTCTATTATACTGTTGAATGACATCATGAATCTCTCCTCTTCAAAATGTTGAATTAAAAAAAAATCGTTAGTGTTGGCCCTCAGCCCTATACACCTACAAAAAGGTTCCACTTTGGGCTCTATACTTTAGAAAACTCACATATTTCAAACAAAATAAAAGAACAAGTAGAGTACATTTACTAGAGAACATGAGGACACCTCTGCACATGGGATCCAGCTCCCAGTGCCAATAGGATGTGTCTTGGAACTCCACATATCATTTCTTGTTCAGATGTCAGCGAATTATTTCTCATATCTTAGTCCATTTGTCCTTTTAACAAAGGGTGACTGCATTTAAATGCCGAGATTTATAGGTTGTGCATTTGCTGATAGGGTAATATTTTGTGGGGTTGGAGAGGATGTGGGTGATGGGAGTGCTTAGGTAAGATAAATCTAATTAATTTGAAAATTCTTTCTTATAGATGATATAAATAGTTGATTCTTTTTTAAACTTTTATTGTACATTGGAGTATCGTTGATTTACAGTGTTCTGTTAGTTTCAGGTGTGCAGCAAGGCGATATAGTTATACATGTATCTATTCTTTTTCAAACTCTTTGCCCATTTAGTTCACTAGAGAGCACTGAGCAGAGTCTTCTGTGCTCTACAGTTGGTCCTTGTTGGTTATCTATTTTAAAATAGCAGGGTGTATATGTCAATCCCAAACTCCCAGTCTATCCCCGCCCCTCCCCCGACCCACCCCTCTGCCCTGGAAACTATAAGTTCATACTCTAAATCAATAAGTCTGTTTCTGTTTTGTAAATAGCTTCATTTGTATCATTTATTGTAGACCTCACATATAAGCCATATAATATGATATTTGTCTTTCTCTGATTTTTTTCACTTGTAGTATGATAATCTCCAGGTCCATCCATATTGCTGCATATTTTTAAGGGTTAGGTAATATTCCATTGTATGCATGTACCATATCTTCTTTATCCAGCCATCTGTCAATGGACATTTAGGTTGCTTCCACATCTTGGCTATTGTGAAGAGTTGTAGCAGTGAACAATGAGCTGCATGTTCAAACCATGGATTTCTTTGGATATATGTCCAGGAGTGGGATTGCTGGATCATATGGTAGCTGTGTTTTTAGTTTCATAAGGCACCTCCATACTTTTCTGCATAGTGGCTATACCAACTTACATTCCCACCAGAGAATGTAGGAGGTCTCCTTTTTCTCCACATCAGCATTTATTATTTTGAGACTTTCTGATTATGGCCATTCTGACTGGTGTGATATTTTGTTGTAGTTTTGTTTTGCATTTCTCTATTAATTAGCAGTGTTGAACATCTTTTCTTGTACTTCTTGGCCATCTGTATATCTTCTTGGAGAAATGTCTGTTTCCATCTTCTCCTCATTTTTATTGTGTTTTGTTTTATTATTGATATTGAGCTGCATAAGCTGTTTGTATATCTTAGAGACTAATCCCTTGTTGGTCACATCACTTGAAAATATTTTTCTCATTCTAAGTGTTTTTGTTTTGTTTTGTTTTGTTTATGATTTCTCTTGCTATGCAAGAGATTTGGGTTTAATTAGGTCTCATTTGTTTATTTTTGGTTTTATTTCTGTTATTGTAGAGACCCATCAGAAAAGATTATTGGTACGATTTATGTCAGAGACTGTTCTGCCTGTTTTCCTCTGAGAGTTTTTATCACTCAGGCTTGCACTTAGATCTGTAATCCATTTTGAGTTTATTTTTGTGTACGCGTTTAAAGAATTTTCTAATTTCATTTCTTTACATGTACAAGTCCTGTTTACTAGCACCATTTATTGAAAAACCTCTCTTTTCTCTGTTGTATAGTCTTGCTTCCTTTGTCATAGACTAATTAACCACAAGTCTGTGACTTTTCTTCCTGGGCTTTCTATTCTGTTCCACTGACCTATATTTTTGTTTATTTTTATTTTTTGCCATGACCATACTGTTTTAATGACTATATCTTTGTGGTATAATCTGAAGCCAGGGAGACTGATACTTTGAGCTCTGTTTTTTCTTTCTGGGGATGCTTTAGCTATGGGTTCTTTTGTGTCACCATAAAAATTTTAAGATTTCTTTTTAAATCTAGTTTTGAGAAAAATGCTATTGGTAATTTTATAGGGATTGCACTGAATTTGTAGATTGCCTATGGCCAACCTAGATAGTATATTCAAAAGCAGAGATATTACTTTGCCGACTAAGGTCCGTCTAGTCAAGGCTGTGGTTTTTCCTATGGTCATGTATGGATGTGAGAGTTGGACTGTGAAGAAGGCTGAGCGCCAAAGAATTGATGCTTTGGATCTGTGGTGTTGGAGAAGACTCTTGAGATTCCCTTGGACTGCAAGGAGATCCAACCAGTCCATTCTGAAGGAGATCAGTCCTGGGATTTCTTTGGAAGCAATGATGCTAAAGCTGAAACTCCAGTACTTTGGCCACCTCATGCGAAGAGTTGACTCACTGGAAAAGACTCTGATGCTGGGAGGGATTGGGGGCAGGAGGAGAAGGGGATGACCAAGGATGAGATGGCTGGATGGCATCACGGACTCGATGGACGTGAGTCTGAGTGAACTCTGAGAGATGGTGATGAACAGGGAGGCCTGGCGTGCTGTGATTCATGGGGTCGCAAAGAGTCGGACACGACTGAACGACTGAACTGAACTGAACTGAGCAGTCATTTTGGCAGTATTGATTCTTCCAATCCAAGAGATGGTATATCTCCCCATCTTTTTGTGTCATCTTCAGTTTCTTTCTTCGAGGTGCCATAGTTTTCAGATGCTTTGCTCCCTCAGGTCTGTTCATGTGCAAGTATTTTATTCTTTTTAATGTAATGGAAACTGGGGTTGTTTCTTTAATTCCCCCTTCTGCTCTTTTGTTGCTAGTATAGAAAAACGCAACAGATTTCTGTGTATTAATTTTATATCATGCAACTTTACTGAATTCATTGGTGAACTGTGGTAGTTTTCCTATAACATCTTTAAGATTTTCTATGTACAGTACTGTACCATCAGCAAACAGTGGCAGATTTACTTTTCCAGTTTGGATTCCTTTTAGGGCATTTTCTCTGACGGCCATGGCTAGGACTTCCAAAACTATGTTGAGTAAAAGTGGTGAGAGTAGACATCCTCATCTTGTTCCTTTTCTTAGAGGAAATGCTTTCAGCTCAGCTTTTTACCACTGAGTATGGTGTTAGCTGATGGCTTAGCATGTATAGCCTTTATTATGTTGAGATATATTCCCTCTATGCCCACTTTCTGAAGAGATTTTGTCATAAATGGTGTTTAATTTTGTCAAAATCTTTTTCCTGTATCTAATGAGATGATCACATGATTTTTTTTCTTCAATTTGTTGATCTGTTGTATCACACTGATTGATTTATGGTTATTAAAAATCCTCGAATCCTGTTAAATCCTGCTTGATCATGTGTATGATCCTTTTAATGTATTGTTCAATTTGGTTTGTTAGTGCTTGTTAGTATGTGAAGATTTTTGAATCTATGCTCATGAGTAATATTGGCCTGTAATTTTCTTTTTTGTGTGATTTCATTTATTTGTGTGTGTGTTTGTCGCTCATCATGTCGACTCTTTGTGATCCCATGGACTGCAGACCTCCAGACTCCTCTGTCCATGGAATTCTCCAGGCAAGAATAATGGAGCGGGTTGCCATTCCCTTCTTCGGGAGATTGTCCCAATAGGGACTCCTGCATTGCAGGTGGCTTCTTTACCATCTGAGCCACCAGGAATGCGCTATTTATTTTTAACTGAAGGATAATTGCTTCACAGTATTGCATTGGTGTCTACCAAACATCAACATGAGTTAGCCGTAGGTTTACCTTTGGCCTCTTTCACTTGAATACCCCTCCCACCTTCCTCCCCATTCCACCCCTCTATGTTGGTATTGAGCCCCCGTTTGAGTTCCTTGAGTCACACAGCAAATTCCCATTGGCTATTCTACACATAGTAATGCATGTTTCTATGTTACTCTCCCCATGCCTTCCACCCTCTCCTCCTTTCTCCATCATAGCCATGTCCATAAGTCTGTTCTCCATGTCTATGTCTCCACTGCTGCTCTGCTAATAGGTTCATCATTATGATTTTTCTAGATTTCAAACATATATGTGATAGTATACAATAACTGTTTTTCTCTGTCTGACTTCCCTCTGTATAATAGGCTCTAGGTTTGCCCACCTTATTAGGACTGACTTAAATGTGTTCCTTTTTATGGCTGAGTAATATTCCATTGTATATATGTACCACAGCTTCTTTATCCATTCATCTGTCAATGAACATCTAGGTTGCTTCCATGTCCTACCTATTGTAATAGAGCAGCAATAAACATTGGGGTTGGAGAAGGCGATGGCACCCCACTCTACTACTCTTGCCTGGAAAATCCCATGGACAGAGGAGCCTGCTAGGCTGCAGTCCATGGGGTCTCGGAGAGTCAGACATGGCTGCGCGACTTCACTTTCACTTTTCACTTTCATGCATTGGAGAAGGAAATGGCAACCCACTCCAGTGTTCTTGCCTGGAAAATCCCAGGGAAGGGGGAGCCTGGTGGGCTGCCATCTATGGGGTCGAACAGAGTCGGACATGACTGAAGTGACTTAGCAAAACATTGGGGTACATGCATCTTTTTCAGTTTTGATTTCCCTTTTATTCACACCCTCTCCAGCATTTATTGTTTAGAGATTTTTTGATGATGGCCATTCTGAAGTGTGAGGTGATATGTCATTATAGTTTTGATTTGTATTTCTTTAATGATAAGCAGTGTTGAGCATCTTTTCATGTGTTTGTTGGCCATCTGTATGTCTTCTTTGGAGAAATGTCTGTTTAGGTCTTTTGCCCATTTATTTATTTATTTATTTAATTTTTTTTAATACTTTATTCTACATTACAATACTGTATTTGTTTTGCCATACATTGACATGAATCAGCCACAGGTGTCCACGATCTCCCATTGCCAAAGCCCCCTCCCACCTCCCACCCCACATCCTCTCCCTGAATCATCCCGTGCACCAGCCCCATGCGTCCTGCATCCTGTATTGAACATAGACTGGCGCTTCATTCTTACAAGATAGTATACATGTTTCAATGCCATTCTCCCAAATCATCCCCCTCTCCCTCTCCCTCAGAGTCCAAAAGTCCATTCTATACCTCTGAGTCTCTTTTGTTGTCTCACATAGAGGGTCTTCATTACTATCCTTCTAAATTCCATATATATGTGTCAGTATACTGTATTGGTGTTTTTCTTTCTGGCTTACCTCACTCTGTATAATCGGCTCCAATTTCATCCATCTTATTAGACCTGAGTCGAATTTATTCTTTTTAAGGGCTGAGTAGTACTCCATTGTGTATATGTACCACAGCTATCTTATCCATTCATCTGCTGATGGACATCTAGGTTGCTTCCATGTCCTGGCTATTATAAACAGTGCTGCAGTGAACATTGGGGTACATGTGTCTCTTTCAATTCTGGTTTCCTCAGTGTGTATGCCCAGCAGGGGGATTGCTGGATCATAAGGCAGTTCTATTTGCAATTTTTTAAGGAATCTCCACACTGTTTTCCATAGTGGCTTTACTAGTTTGCATTCCCACCAGCAGTGTAAGAGGGTTCCCTTTTCTCCACATCCTCTCCAGCATTTCTTGCTTGTAGACTTTTGGATCCCAGCCATTCTGACTGGTGTGAAATGGTACCTCATTGTGGTCTTGATTTGCATTTCTCTGATAATGAGTGATGTTGAGCATCTTTTCATGTGTTTGTTAGCCATCCGTATGTCTTCTTTGGAGAAATGCCTATTTAGTTCTTTGGCCCATTTTTTGATTGGTTCGTTTATTTTTCTGGAGTTGAGCTGCATAAGTTGCTTGTATATCTTTGAGATTAGTTGTTTGTCAGTTGTTTCATTTGCTATTGTTTTCTCCCATTCAGAAGGCTGTCTTTTCACCTTGCTTATAGTTTCCTTTGTTGTGCAGAAGCTTTTAATTTTAATTAGATCCCATTTGTTTATCTTTGCTTTTATTTCCAGTATATTGGGAGGTGGATCATAGAGGATCCTGCTGTGATTTATGTCGGAGAGTGTTTTGCCTATGTTTTCCTCTAGGAGTTTTATAGTTTCTGGTCTTACATTTAGATCTTTAATCCATTTTGAGTTTATTTTTGTGTATGGTGTTAGAAAGAGATCTAGTTTCATTCTTTTACAAGTGGTTGACCAGTTTTCCCAGCACCACCTGTTAAAGAGACTGTCTTTACTCCATTGTATATTCTTGCCTCCTTTGTCGAAGATAAGGTGTCCATAGGTGTGTGGGTTTATCTCAGGGCTTTCTATTTTGTTCCATTGATCTATATTTCTGTCTTTGTGCCAGCACCATACTGTCTTAATGACTGTGGCTTTGTAGTAGAGCCTGAAGTCAGGCAAGTTGATTCCTCCAGTTCCATTCTTCTTTCCATTTTTTAAAATTGGGTTATTTGTTTTTTTCTGATATTGAGTTGAATGAGCTGCTTGTATATTTTGGAAATTAATCCTTTATCAGTTGTTTCATTTTTGTATTAGTTTTCCCATTCTGAGGGTTGTCTTTTCTCCTTGTTCATATTTCCTTTTTTAATATATGTCTGGTTTGGTATTAGGGTGATGGTAGCCTCATATAATGAGTTTAGAAGGGTTCTTCTCAAATTATGTGGAATAGTTTCAGAAGGATAGGTGTTCACTCATCTTTAAATGTATGAAAAAATTCACCTGTGAAGTCATCTGGTCCTGGACTTTTGTTTACTGGAAATTTTTAAATCATAGTTTCAGATTTTCCTTACTTATGATTGGTCTCTTCATATTTTCTGTTTGTTCTTGGTTCAGCCTTTGGAGATTGTAGCTTTCTAGGAATTTGTATGTTTCTTCTAGGTTGTCCATTTTATTGGCATATAGTTGGTTGTAGTAATCTCCTACAATTCTTTGTATTTCTGTGGTGTCTATTGTAATTTCTCCTTTTTAATTTCTAATTTTACTGATTTGCACTGTTTCCCTCTTTTTCTTGATGAGTCAGGCTAAAGGTTTTACAATTTTCTTAAATTTACTGAATCTCAATGTGTGGCCTAGCATGTGATCAACCCAGGAGAATGTTACATACTATTACATACTTGGGAGAATGTGTATTCTGCTGCTTTGGGATGGAATGCTCTACAAATATCAGTTAAGGGCATCTGGTCTTATTGTTGTTGTTCAGTCACTCAGTTGTGTCCAACTCTGACCCCATGGACTGCAGCACACCAGACTTCCCTGCCCTTCACCATTTCCCAGAGTTTGCTCAAAATCATGACCATTGAATTGGGGATGCCATCCAACCATCTTGTCCTCTACCACCCCCTTCTCCTGCCCTCAGTCTTTCCCAGTATCAGGGTCTTTTCCGGTGAGTCAGCTCTTCATATCAGGTAGCTAAAATATGGGAATCTACTGTGCCATTTAAGTCCTGTGTTTCCTGATCGATTTTCTCTCTGGATGCTCTGTCCATTGATGAAAGCAGGGTTTCAAAGTCCCCCACTATTTCTGCATTACTGTTAACTTTTCCTTTTATGGCTGTTAGCATTTGTCTTATATAATGGCATGCTCCTATGAGTCCAATTATAATTACAGTTGCTATATCTCCTTTTTGGATTGATCACTTTATACTTATGTACTGTTTCTTATAACAGTCTTTAAAGTCTAAGAATTCATTACACAATTCTTGAATAGTGTATCATTTTGCAGTAGTGTTGAGCGTTTGTCCTTATATTTTGTGTTTCAGTGTGGCTTTGCAACGACTCATGAATTAGCAGAGAACTCATATCAGTTGCAGGTGGTGACTGAATAATAGTTTGCAATACTCCACAAATCATTTTACTCTTTAATTTAAATAAATCTGGAACTAGATGCAAAATACATGGAGTATAAAATTCTTTCAATTCTTTCATGTAGTTTAACTCTAAAATTATGATTTTTTAAATATTTAATAAAATCTAAATAAAAATTTAAAACAAGTTTATGTAAGCTTTCTTTAAATAATTTTTAATTTACATTTTTAAAATTTAAATACTTTTTATTATTTACATAATTTTAATTTTTAAATCTTAAGAGAAATAGTTTTTAATGTGCATTTAAGTGCTTTACTATTTCACTGAAACACAGTAAACATATAGAAAGTACATGTAGTGTAATTCTATGAACGTTAGTAAACTGTACAGCTGAGTAATCAGTATCTAGATGAAGAAAGAAAACACAGTCTGCACCTAGGAGTTGCATAATCCTTTCTTCTCATCAATACATCATTACATCATTACAATCCCTTCATCTTTTATATAGAACATAAAATATCAATAATTATAGGAGTAGCATTCCCTCATATTCACAGGTGCCCCCAAGACTCAAGAGGAAGGGATTATATGGGGCCTGTGTGCCAGAGAGTGGAAATTATATGCAGCATGTTATAATTTTGCCCACAATAGTAGGCTGTCCATTTTCAGATGTATTTTTTAAGTATTTTAGGGTATTATTAAATATATGGTATATATTTATATTTTAAAATGAGTCCCTTTAAAGTAAAATCACACACATAATGGGCCATGAAGGTGAGGCCAGAATACAAGTATTCTAACATAAAATCCAGTGATCTTTCTAGTATATTGGGCTCCCATGGTGGCCCAGAAGGTAAAGAATCTGCCAGCAGTTCAGGAGACCTGGGTTCCATCCCTGGAGAATGGAATGGCAACCCACTCCAATATTCTTGCCCGAATTCCATGGACCTGGTGGGCTACAATCCATGGGGTCACAAAAAGTCAGACATGACTGAGTGACTAACACTTTCACAAAATCCCAAATCCACTGATCTGTCTAATATATTAAGCTATGCTCACCCTGTTGTCTTCCAAATGTCATTCTGTTTATTTATTATTGACACATTATAACTTTAGGAATATGGGTATTTCCTTTAAAAGATAACTCTGTAGACCTTTCACATTGGAGCACTAATACTTTTATTTAATCTGAATATAGATAATAATCACTATGCATATTGAGTAACAGATATCGTTAACCAGTTCTGTGCTTAGAAACCCAGAAAAGCCACATTGGGCACCACTCTAAATGGCATCTATCCAGTAGAGAATAAAATGGACTCACATCTCTTGTTTTAGTCTGAATTCATATGGCTTAGAGTATTTGTCTCACATTTTAACCACCAAGTGAATTAAAGGACCTCAGATTCTATGCTCCATTAAAAATAGCTTTTTAGTAATCGGGCAAATATCCTCTTCTTATTTAAAATATTACAGGACAATTATCTACAACATTTTATTCAAGACACATGGATTGACAGACTTGAAAATTATGACCTGAGCAATGTCCTACCTAATGCAGGTTCCAGTTGATGAATATGAGGATTGGGTGTTTACTTATTGCAGAGGTTAGAGTCAGATCCTCGTAAGAGGCACTTTTAGCCTCATTCTGCAAGAATCTACCCAGTAGGAGATTTGAGGCATTGCCAGGACCATTGGAACCAGTTCTTTCATCCCACACAGTTTCCCAGTTGTCCGTGTCTGCCAAAATAAGAAGGCGGTAATTGTGGTAGGAGACAGGCAGCCAGGCTCAGAGAGTTCATGGCAGATTCCCTGTGCCAAGATATCTCAGATGCTCCCTGAAGCAGCCTCAGAAAACACCACTCACTTACCCTCATCTGGAAGCCACAACTGCTTCTTATAGAATGTTCTGTGGCTGAAGCTGGCAGGGGTAATGTTTCCACAGAGCAAATAGAGTAAATACATGCAGTGTTTGCTTTTTTAAAAGTTAGATAAAACTTCTTGTTTCCAGCTACTGGTAGAAAAATATAGTTGTCAACATTTCCCTAGGAAAATTGTGACTCTTGTATTTCATGAAATTGGTTGCTCAGTCATATCTGACTCTTTGTCACCCTGTGGACTATACAGTGGAATTCTCCAGGCCAGAATACTAGTGGGTAGCTCTTCCCTTCTTTAGGGATCTTCCCAACCCAGGGACTGAACCCAGGTCTCTGGCATTTCAGGTGGATTCTTTACCAGTGGAGCCACCAGGGAAGCCCAAGAATACTGGAATGAGTAACCTATCCCTTCGCCAGGGATCTTCCCAACCCAGGAATCAAACCAGCGTCTCCTGCGTTGCAGGCAGATTCTTTACAGTTGAGCTACCAGGTAATCCCTGATATTAATCAACTTAAAAGTATTAATCAATATACCCAAAGTATCAGAATAGATATAAAAAAGAAAACTTTTTGAAAATAAGTAAACTATTGTTGAAGCATTATGGCTCTTCTTCCTGTTGATTTTCAATTCTGTGGAATAATCAAAGATTTCCAAATTTGGAAGGAATGTTAGAGATGATTTAGGCATCCTAGGGCCCTTTTTCAACAAGGAAAAGAAATCCAGAGATGTAAGATAAGTTATTCAGATTCACAACGCTAGGTCATGGTAAATTCAGAGCTAGGCCTTAATTCTGGTGTCACCAAATTAGCATCGGGGCATAGGTACACTCTTCAAATTATGTCCTGCCCTCAGTTCAAGTGAGGGCCCCGTGCTCTGCCCACCATGTGTCCTTTACAGTGAACAAAGCACACTTGAAACTATTTGATTTCATCTGTGGTCAAACACGGCTTCCCTGTAATATGAGCTCCAGTCCCCCACTTTCAGTCGTTCAGTAGATGTCAAAGTTAAGGTGATATAACATCTCTCTTTACAAACTGAATAGACTCTGTCTTATCTAGAGAGATCACAGCACTTCTGATTCTGATGTCAGCAACTCCAGCATCATGGAGAGCCTTCTATGGTTTTGCTGAGACCCTCAAGACCTCTTATATTTTTTAGAGAAAGTTCTGAAAACACTCTGGATCTGCTGAACAAATTTCCCAACAGTTTAACATCCCATAGGAGAATAAGTCATTTAGATCTTGCCATCACTTCTTCCTTCAATTCCATTGGTGTTTTTGTTTGTTTGTTTTACATGAACCCTTTTGCTTCTTCCTCTCGTTATTATCTTCCTATCCTCCTTTCTTTCTTGGAGAGCTTCCCAGGTGGCTCAGGGGTAAAGAATCGGACGGCAGTGCAGGAGCTGCAGGAAATGAGGATTAGATCCTGGGTCAGAAAGATCCCCTGGAGTAGGGAATGGCAGCCCACTCCAGTGTTCTTACTGGAGAATTCCATGGACAGAAGAGCCTGGTGGGCTACAGTCCATGGGGGTTGAAAAGAGTCAGACACAGCTGAGCACACACTCATACGAATGCATTCTTCCTTAGAGATTCCCACCAGTTTAATATAATAAGCGCCAACATTTGTGCTCTGAAACCCCATTGGTCCCAGTGGGAATTCTTAACCTGAGATTTCAGAAGATCTAGCAACAGTTAGAAATTTTATGCAAAAAAATTTGTATATGTGTGTATTTGCTTTGATCTAAGGAATATCTCAAAAGGTAGATGCTTGGAAAATGGTTGAAATTGATTATTCTGTGAAATAAGACCCATATAAGGCACTCCTTTCTTGCTGCTGTAACTCATTCTGGCCCTTTTTCCACTGGTTACAGTACCTCCTATTCCCTGCCACCCACACCCCTCAAATACTCAACAGCCTATAGCATGGAATACACTTGGCCCTCATCTCTCTGTGGCATAGAAAAGCATCAAAAGACCATTGCTAGCGTAGCCTGAAACTGCGCTGATGATTCACTATAGGATGATTTTGACTAAAAAGGACATTCTCTACAGGACAATAGTCTTTGGCCAATAAGTAAAATCAGGTGGTAGGTCATGGACTGAGCACATTCTGGGAGGAGGCACTGTGCTGGTTATTAGTCAGTCAGTTCAGTCGCTCAGTCGTGTCTGACTCTTTGCGACCCCATGAATGGCAGCACGCCAGGCCTCCCTGTCCAACACCAACTCCTGAGTTCACTCAGACACATGCCCATCAAGTCAGTGATGCCATCCAGCCATCTCATCCTCGGTCGTCCCCCTTATCCTCCTGCCCTCAATCCCTCGCAGCATCAGAGTCTTTTCCAATGAGTCAACTCTTCGCATCAGGTGGCCAAAGTTCTGGAGTTTCGGCTTTAGCATCATTCCTTCCAAAGAAATCACAGGGCTGATCTCCTTTAGAATGGACTGGTTGGATCTCCTTGCAGTCCAAGGGACTCTCAAGAGCCTTCTCCAACACCACAGTTTAAAAGCATCAATTCTTCAGTGCTCAGCTTTCTTCCCAGTCCAATTCTCACATCTATACATGACCACTGGAAAAACCATAGCCTTGACTAGAAGGAACTTTGTTGGCAAAGTAATGTCTCTGCTTTTGAATATGCTATCTAGGTTGGTCATAACTTTTCTTTGAAGCAGTAAGTGTCTTTTAATTTCATGGCTGCAGTCACCATGTGCAGTGATTTTGGAGCCCCCCAAAATAAAGTCTGACACTGTTTCCACTGTTTCCCTATCTATTTCCCATGAAGTGATGGGACCGGATGCCATGATCTTCATTTTCTGAATGCTGAGCTTTAGGCCAACTTTTTCACTCTCCTCTTTCACTTTCATCAAGAGACTTTTCAGTGCCTCTTCACTTTCTGCCATAAGGCTGGTGTCATCTGCATATCTGAGGTTATTGATATTTCTCCTGGCAATCTTGATTCCAGCTTGTGTTTCTTCCAGTCCAGTGTTTTTCATGATGTACTCTGCATATAAGTTAAATAAGCAGGGTGACAATATACAGCCTTGATGTACTCCTTTTCATATTTGGAACCAGTCTGTTGTTCCATGTCCAGTTCTAACTGTTGCTTCCTGACTTGCATACAGGTTTCTCAAGAGGCAGGTCAGGTGGTCTGGTATGCCCATCTCTTTCAGAATTTTTCACAGTTTGTTGTGATCCATACAGTCAAAGGCTTTAGCATAGTCAGTAAAGCAGAAATAGATGTTTTTCTGGAGCTTTCTCGCTTTTTCGATGATCCAGCAGATGTTGGCAATTTGGTTTCTGGTTCCTCTGCCTTTTCTAAAACCAGCTTGAACATCAGGGAGTTCACGGTTCACGTATTGCTGAAGCCTGGCTTGGAGAATTTTGAGCATTACTTTACCAGCATGTGAGCTGAGTTCAATTGTGCGGTAGTTTGAGCATTCTTTGGCATTGCCTTTCTTTGGGATTGGAATGAAAACAAAACTGACCTTTTCCAGTCCTGGGACCACTGCTGAGTTTTCCAAATTTGCTAGCATATTGAGTGCAGCACTTTCACAGCATCATCTTTCAGGATTTGAAATAGCTCAACGGGAATTCCATCACCTCCACTAGCTTTGTTCATAGTGATGCTTTCTAAGGCCCACTTGACTTCACATTCCAGGATGTCTGGCTCTAGATGAGTGATCACACCATTGTGATTATCTTGGTCTTGAAGATCTTTTTATACAGTTCTTCTGTGTGTTCTTGCCACCTCTTCTTAATATCTTTTGCTTCTGTTAGGTCCAGACCATTTCTGTCCTTTATCAAGCCCATCTTTGCATGAAATATTCCCTTGGTATCTCTAATTTTCTTGAAGAGATCTCTAGTCTTGCCCATTCTGTTTTTTTCCTCTATTTCTTCGCATTGATCACTGAGGAAGGCTTTCTTATCTCTTCTTGCTATGCTTATATCTTTCCTTTTCTCCTTTGCTTTTCGCCTCTCTTCTTTTCACAGCTATCTGTAAGGCCTCAGACAGCCATTTTGCTTTTTGCATTTCTTGTCCATGGGGATGGTCTTGATCTCTGTCTCCTGTACAATGTCACGAACGTCCATCCATATTTAATATCAGGCACTCTATCTATCAGACTAGTCCCTTAAATCTATTTCTCACTTCCACTGTATAATCATAAGGGATTTGATTTAGGCCATACCTGAATGGTCTAGTGGTTTCCCCTACTTTCTTCAATTTAAGTCTGAATTTGGCAATAAGGAGTTCATGATCTGAGCTACAGTCAGCTCCTGGTCTTGTTTTTGTTGACTATATAGAGTTTCTCCATCTTTGGCTGCAAAAAACATAATCAGTCTGATTTCGGTGTTGACTATCTGGTGATGTCCATGTGTAGAGTCTTCTCTTGTGTTGGAAGAGGTTGTTTGCTATGACCAGTGCATTTTCTTGGCAAAACTCTATTAGTCTTTGCCCTGCTTCATTCCATATGCCAAGACCAGATTTGCCTGTTACTCCAGGTGTTTCTTGACTTCCTACTTTTGTATTCCAGTCCCCTATAATGAAAAGGACATCTTTTTTTGGGCATTAGTTCTAAAAGGTCTTGTAGGTCTTGTTGGTTGTTATGCATTATGCAAATAGTCAATGTAAGACTGCTAAAATTAAAAACCAGACACACCTCTCAAATACACATTCACTTGTGTACCGCCACAATGCTCAATGTACAGACTTAAGAGGAAACGTGGTGGAGGCGAGGGGAGGAGTCTGGGTTACTCAAGGAAGATGAGTTGCAGCCTCAGGAACACAATGGCCAAGTCTAGCCAGTAAAGTTATCATTCTGCTCTTGATAAAGTATTTCCCAGCTGTGTGCTCTTGTTAGTGGTTGGCTTGCTGGCCATACTTTATGCGGTTCCAATTAACTTCTAAAGCCATTTTCAGAAAGATACCAACTGAGGAAAGATTGTATGTAAGCTGGGAGTTTGCTTATTTATTACTCTGGTGAATGTAAAGGCAGTTACTATATTTCCCCAGTAGAAATTATTAGCAACACTATATCATTATAATATCAATGACATCCCAGCCAAAGGGCCTCTTTTTACTTCAGAGTAAACATAAGAAAAACCTGTTACTATACCATGACTGATGAGTTACTTGGTATTCCAGAAACCAGTTGTGAATATCAGCCTCTGCTGTAACAAAATGTTTGCTCCAAATTTATTTCTCTAATATAATACCAGTGTAATGAATCGCATGCCTCACACAGACAAATGCCAGAAAATAAAGGTGGTTTCAATACGTATTGTTACTAGAAGAGTAATTTAAACAAACACTCCCAAGTTTAGGTGAGAAACTTTGAATGTGTGCAGGTCTCTGCATGAGGCTCACCACAGTGGGTTATAATTGGTATTCTAGGCATTTGAGGTTGCTGTACCAAATCAGCAGTTAGTCACTTTTTGCTGTATGTTGCCAAATGCTGGACACTGGACAATATTATTAGGGGCAAAGTTGGGATCTCAGTAAGTTTTTAAGGAGGTCTTTGTATTCATTTGTGATATTTAGGGCAAAGGTTTAATTTTGGATGCTTTATCTGACTATGTCTTATCAGCAAAATAAATATGCAGTCAATTTATGAAAGATAAAAAACCCTCTGATTGGCATTGCCTGATATCTTCAAACAATAAATGGATTTGAGTGTAGGCTAAGTTCAGAGGGTATATTTTGCACCAGTTCAATAGTTACAATTCCTTGGAAGGCTTAGGGGGAAAAGATCTATCTATTTTGCCATGGCAGATAGTGGCACCCTGAGGTATTGAGTTACCAGGCAATGATTAATATTTCCAAGATTTTTAGCTTTCCTGAACATCTGCTTTTCACAAGCACATTTTAAGGGGCAAAATCTAAGAGACAGAAAAAACATACAAAATCCCCAGGACAGGAAAATTTTCCTTCTCATCTCTTCTATAAACCAGCACCAGATTCCAAACTGAAACCACTGATCATGTGAGAACATTTTCAATAGAGCTGCTTTGCAACAGTCTTTTGTGAAGCACATTTGGGGCGAAAGTGAGTGTGGTTTGGAGAACACCCTGTGCCAATCAGAGTTTCCAAACAGAGCAGAGGGGAGGCCAGAGGGGCCAGACAGATGAGCTCCCTCCCTCGCTCAGGAGTCAGGCAGGTCCTGTTTGGTGTCTAAGATGTGTCCCTTGAGTTCTCAGTCTCTTGCTATGTAAGGTGATAAAAGAGTTGGAGTCGCCTAGACAGAAAAATCTGCAGACATAATACTGACTTTTAGTCGAGTGGGAGACGCGATGCCCAGGCTGCCTTTCCATGGGTGAGCAGATAAATGCATGTCTTATCTGACCCTAAAGTCAAGGGACTTGCCCCTTCCACAGATAATGCAGCGCTTGGTAGTAATGGGTTCAATGTTTGCTTCATGTTATGAGTGATGAGATGAAAGCCCATCCAGTGATTCCTGCAGACGTGACTAGATCATACAACTCTCCTTCACTGCCTGAGTTATCACTGAAAATATTGTCCCCTAGATTTAAATTTCCTGAGCCAGCTATTCTGAAAGGTCTGCCATGTTTTATATGTTTCCGAGAGATTTCATTGAGTAGAAACTTACTGAGATGCGATAGATGCAGCCACCAATATAAAACCAGAGTAGCATTCTACTACAGGTTTACTCACGGTCAATTTTTGCTATTGTAGTTCAGTTGCTAAGTTGTGTTCAATTCTGTGACCCCATGGACTGCAGCATGCCAAGCTCCTCTGTCCTCCACTATCTCCTGGAGTTTGCTCAAATTCATGTCCATTAAATTTGTGATGCTGTCTTGCCTTCTCATCCTCTGAGGCCCCATTCTCCTTTTGCCTTCAATCTTCCCCAGAATCAGGGTCTTCTACAGTGAGTCGGCTCTTTGTATTAGGTGGCTAAAGTATTGGAGCTTCAGCATCATTTCTTCCAATGAATATTCGGGGTTGATTTCCTTTAGGATGGACTGGTTTGATCTCCTTGCTGTTCAAGGGACTCTCAACAGTGTTCTCCAGCACCACAATTCAAAAGCATCAGTTCTTCAGTCTTCAGCCTTCTTTATAGTCCAACTCTCACATCCATAAGTGACTACTGCAAAAACCAGAGCTTTGACTAATTGGACCTTTGTTGGCAAAGTGATTTATCTGTCTAGACTTATCATGGCTTTCCTTTTAAGGAGCAAGCGTCTTTTAAATTCATTCCTACAGTCACCATCCACAGTGATTTGGGAGCCCAGGAAAATAAAGTCTGTTACTATTTCCATTTTTTCCCATCTATTTTCCATGAAGTGATGGGACTAGGTGCAATGATCTTAGTTTTTTGAATGTTGAGTTTTAAGCCAGTTTTTCCACTCTCTCTTTCCCTTTCATCAAGAAGCTCTTTAGTTCCTCTTCACTTTCTGCCATTACAGTGGTGTGATCTGCCTATCTGAGGTTGTTGGTATCTCTCCCAGAAATCTTGATTCCAGCTTGTGACTCACCCAGCCTGGCATTTCACATGATGTACTCTGCATAGAAGTAAAATAAGCAGGGTGACAATATACAGCCTTGTCATACTCCTTCCAAGTTTGAATCAGTCTGTTATTCCATGTCCAGTTCTGTTGCTTCTTGACCTGCATACAGATTTCTAGGAGGCAGGTACGGTGATCTGGTATCCCCATCTCTTTAAGAATTTCCTACATTTTGTTGTGATCCACGCAGTCAAAGGCTTTAGTGTAGTCAATGAAGCAGAAGTAGACATGTTACTTTAGGAACACAATTATGTATAGAAATTCTAACATTATAACAGCATAGAGCGTATCAGTTGTGGGATAATGATTGATCAGAAAAACCAGAAGAATGAAGACTCACAGAACTGCTAGCACGGTTTGGTGGTCTTCTGTCTTATAGAGGAGAGAAAAGGTATTTGCTAGAAGCCTCGGGGCTTTCTCCTTCATCACTGAGCTCCCCTTTCCTACTAGCACATCCCCGTGAATATGCAACCACGTTCTGGGATCCTCCTGCTATTTGAACAATAAACAGCTCCCTTTTCCCTCCTCTGTTTCTCCTTAAGCATCACCATATTCCTCTGCTACCTTTACAGCAAAACCTCTGGAAAGAGCCATCCTTGATGTTGTCCTGACCTCCTTATGTCTCCTCCATGCTCTGCACTCACACGCCACTTCCAACCATGCTTTGGTGCAGCTCTTTTCAGGTTGTCAGGGGTCTTCATGTCTCTCCCACCCAGCTTTTACCCTTCTTTATGATTTAAGGAAGAGAAAAGTTGATAGATAATTAAGAATTCACAATTAAGGATTATTTTGTATATATCTTTTCATTGCATGCTATTTATATGATAAAAGAATGGAAAAATTTATGAAGGGTTGATTGTGTATCAAACACTATTATAGACATCAAAAGAATACTAAATACTAATCCCAGTCAGTTTTCTTTCTATTTAAAAAGACAAAATAGGGACACTAACTAAAATATGAGAGCAATTATCAATTATATCCACAAAAGTAAAACGATGAGAGCAAAACAGTTAACGTGTGTGCAAGTCAAACAGAATAAAGGACTAAATGGAACTGCGAGGGAAGCCAGCAAGCTCAGGCAAGCTCTCTGCAACAGCTGACTTTGGAACCAAGACTAGAGAAGAAAATAAACTCTTTTGCTAAACCGCTGACATTAAGTTCCAGATAGTATACTATTTTATTTCCATTCAACAGATACTCATATTTTCCTCAGGATTCAGCCTAAACAGCTAAAGACTGTAAGACTCCTTCCCTGCCTCTGAATTTCACACCTTTCCCATTGCTCCACTGTGTACACCGCATCATTATCTATCCCGTAATTTCTCCGTCTGCCCCATTTGATTGTGAGCTCTTCCTCTTTTCCCCACAGTGACAACCAAGCAGCAATTACCATTTACCAGCTGACCAACAGCCGCTTTTTGTGTGACTCAATGCACACAGCAGCCCTGAGATGAAAGCATTATCAGTAACTAATATCTTTATCCATGGTGCAAGGAGAAAGCAGAGAACCCTAGAGGTTAAAGAGATCCTGACTATGAAGAAGCTGGCTTTTGCCAACCCCAGGTCAAGCCCGGGACTTCAGATCAGAAGCCCAAGCCTGGTTTCCTATCCCATGTTGTCCTCTCAGCATCTCCGGAAAAGAGCAGACAACTAATTCCCAGGATATAGCCAGGAAGTAGTATATGATATGTGAGAGTCAGATGTCAGACTGACTTGCTTAAAGCACAGGGACTCTGTTGAAAAATCACGGGAACTTCTCCTGTCTTGCATTATGCTCCTGTTCTCTCACTCTCTGCCATCTTTCTGGGTGACCTCGGGAACACCCAAAGTTTAACTGGCATCTGTGTACACAAGTAATTCCAAATCACATATCTCTAGTTCAGGCTGCTCTCATGATTTTCTGAACCATAGGCACCAACCCCTACACGTCTCCCTGGATGCCGTAGAGGCCACTTAACCTGATGGCGATGCTCAGGAGTCTTCATATATTTTAAAGATTTTTATGTTTGTAAGTCTCCCAGTTATGTCTGATTCTTTGTGACCCCATGGACTGTAGCCTACCAGGCTCTTCTCTCCAGGCAAGAATACTAGAGTGGGTTGCTTTTCCCTCCTCCAGGGGATCTTCCTGACCCAGGGATCAAACCCAGGTCTCCTGCAATGCAGGCAGATTCTTTACCGTCTGAGCCACCAGGGAAACCCTTTTGAAGATTATCACATGTTAAAAATTAGTCTAGATCAGTATGTTCCTGAGGAAATTATTGGGATAGATGATGCATGTTTAGAAGTCCGGTTTGTTAGTACATAAACAGACGCCTATTGTTAACTAAAATCCACCCTAGTTTTTCCCAGCTTAATTTTCTGGACATCTCATATTTAGCTACGTGGTCTAATTACATCCATCTACTACTCTTCCCTGACCAGGCCCAAACTTTTATGTGCCAGGGCTCCTGACATGTTGTCTACAGAGGTTACACACCTGCTCACCTTCATTCTATCAGCCAGGGCTCAGCAGGAGCATGGACCTGACGCTAGGTGCTGCTGCGGAGGGCTTGAGTATCGAGGTCAGCTGACACGCGCTCTGAAGGCCTCAAGGGCAGCAGCAGGACCCTGGGGTCCTCCAGAAGTGCTGGTTGCAGAGGTAGCTCCTTCAGGGCTAAGGGGAAAAGCAGAGATTAGGAGTCTCAGAGGCAAGGGCTCGAGAGGTTCACAGCATTGGCGCTCAGACCTCTGAGAAGGGGATCCCGCTGGCCGCGGCTAGAACCGCCGCAGCTGAGGCCCAGCGTCTGTGGAGCTGGAGCTCAGAGCTCCGGGAGCAGCACCGAGTGCCGCAGCACCGAGTGCCGCAGCACCGAGTGCCGCAGCACCGAGTGCCGCAGCACCGAGTGCCGCAGCACCGAGTGCCGCAGCACCGAGTGCCGCAGCACCGAGTGCCGGCTGCACGGAAGTCCTGTTAGAAACGGGAGGGGTGGAGCACGTGCTTTCTCGGCGTGGGTCCCAAACCCTGTCTGTCAGAAACTAGGGCCCAATGTGGACGCCCTAGGCAGTGGGTTCCGCAGTTTCCATCTGTCTCCCTCTTTGCATGCTTTCCCCTAACGCCGCACTGACCAAGTTTTTCAAATTCCTTGTTGACTGATATTTCAAACGTATTCTCTTGGATGCTGATGACAATTTTCTAGCCCTTTCTCACTGCTTCCCTAAGAGCCTTTTCTGCTCCCACAGGACCTTGTTCTTGCTTAGAAACGCACCACATTTTCTGGCTTCAACATCGAATAGGCCACAAATCTTAGCCCCATCTTGTCTCTGAATTTCTTTTTAAATAGTAATATGGACTTCCAACAGGCCTGCCAGTGCAGGAGACATAAGAGACGTGGATAACAACCCTGGGTCAGAAAGGTCCCCTGGAGGAGGGCATGGCGGCCCACTCCAGTGTTCTTGCCTGGAGAATTCCATGGACAGAGGAGTTTAGCAGGCTACAGTCCATAGTGTTGCGAAGAGTAAGAAATGAATGAAATGACTTAGCACTACTTAGCACAAGAGTGTATGCAAAAGTCAACATGGCTTTCATTTCAAAGGGTCGCTGCCCGAGCAAATGAAGTAGCTGCTCCAAAATGAAAACTTTGCATAGTTGCAATGAAAAGAAGGGGCCTAATTTTAGCCATTTAAAACTTAAGTGACAACTAAATGTGTAACTAAAACGGAAAGACTTGAACTCTGTCAATGCACAAGTTTTACACCTTTTCTGATTTTCACCTACATGGTAGACTGGTTAGAAGGCATAATTTCTAAATTCTCAGCAATTCAACAACTAAGACTGTGACTTGGGGCAATGTGCACATAGTCAGTAGATGAGGAATTACTGCACGTGAATTGTATAGCATTTCCGAAAATTCTAGAACATTTTGCCTTATTTGCCCTTTGAGTTGCAAATTAGCTTTCAACAGGAAAAGAAAATTTGTTATTTACCCTTGAAAGGTGTCTCTTTTATGTGTGAAAACACTAAGGTGAAAATGTCAAATGTTTCACATTTCCTTGAGCCTGTGAAATCTAAAGGGATGTGAGATTTTCTTTTATTCAGATGATTCAGATTGAAGGTATAGGAATATCTCCTGCCAATCATTTTATTTTCAGAAAGACATATACTGAAGAACTTATCCTTTCCTTTAAGTTACAAAATTACTATTATTTCCCTTTATATAGAAAAAGCAAAAATTATCCTGAAATTCTGAATTTATGATTGAAAAAGGCAAATCTTGTATGACAGTTAATTACACTTTAAATGCAATTTCTTTGTGAAGTTCCAGATCAACTTCTAAATAATGAGAACATAAATAGAAATAATCTTTTTATTTGCCAAGAGTTACTGCATATCCAAGTTATGTCAATCTATAATTTATTCAACTTCCAGAGTAAGTCATAGTCATGTAACCTACCTCGGGTGCCCTTCTGCCACCTTCTCTGTGCAGAATTCCTTATGCCATTTCTGGAACTCTTCCAACAGAATATACAACCCTGTTGGTTGAGCACTTATTTGCAATGATGAGCCGCACATGTTGGCTAGTACTGCCACAATTTAATGTCTCAGTTCCTCCTGTACCCTTGAGTAGATGTCATCTGGTCTGAATTTTGGATCGCTTTGAAGACGCATGATAGGTAACTGTCATCTGGAGAGCAGAGACAATTGACCATCCAATTAAATATTCTGAAAACCAGGAAGTTTATGTAGGTGAGGATAATTAGTCTTAAAAATAAACTTAGAATAACAAGGCTCGGGAAGTGGAAACTAGCCAGGATTCCAGCTAATAAAAATAAATTAAGTTGAATTTTAAATTGGGGGAGTTAAAAGTCATTTATATAAAAGTTTCTTGAATTTCAATTAAAAAAAAATAAAGTCTGTAAAAGCAGTGTTGACCTACTATTATTGTACTGAAACCCCCTCACATTGAAGAAATTGGGTGTTCAAAACACTAAATAAGGAGGTCTTGATTTTTCCAAGCCCTTTTCTCCTCTCCCATCAGCAGACAGTTCACAGCAGGTTCCTTCTCTAAGTGCAAGTAAAATTTCTGCCTTGGGAACATTCACTTCCCTACTTTCCTGTGGTCACCCCTGTATATCATAAACTGTGCTAAAACAAATGTTTTCCTGGTTCTTCTTGGTAATAGCGCCTAAAGCTTTATTATTTAAAGACAGAGAAAAACATTTAAAATTCTGCTTTTCCAAATTTATTCTTATTCCATATGTATCTTCAAACTATTCAAATAGAGCTAAATTACAAAAATAGGAGAGGAAATACATTTTATTGGTTTTCCAAACAAGATTTTTGTGCATGAGTTATAAGCTTGAGTAAAAGTTTCAGCTATATTTTTATGTGTCCTACTATTGAGAAGTTGTACAACGTAAAATAAAAATACTTCAGTATTGTAATTAAAAAAATAAATAAATTTAATTTAAAAAAATAAAATAAAATACTTCTAATGAGCAATGCCAGTGCTTTTCCTGAGTTGAAATTAGGCATTTTGGTCATAGTATAGAAGCTCCTTGTATGTTATACTCTTGTCCTAGAAGAGCTTTTACTTTTAATAACAGAGCTAATTTGGAAATATAGAACTTGACTGAAAAAATGCCTACAAAGTTATCAGTAGTACTACTTTGTAAGTGACAGTTCTGGATTTTGATGGAAAATTGTTATAAGTTTCACTGCGTTAATCTTATATGAAGTGAAAGTGAAAGTGAAGTCACTCAGTTGTGTCTGACTCTTTGCAACCCCCTGGACTGTAGCCCACCAGGCTCCTCTGTCCATGGGATTCTCCAGGCAAGAATCCTGAAGTGGGGTGCCATTTCCTTCTCAGGGGATCTTCCCAACCCAGGGATTGAACCTTGGTCTCCTGCATTGCAGGCAGATGCTTTATCCTCTGAGCCACCAGGGAATATCTATAATCTTATATAGTCATAATCAAATGAGGCCAAACACTTTAGGTGAATTAAAGATTCCAAAATTATGTACCATAATATAAAATATTTACTATGTAGAGGAAACAACATAGTCAGAATTTGAACCTAGATTCATTTCACTCTGAATGTCTTCTTACTTTAAGTTGAAATTTACTTTCAGAAAGCAGAACTTTTAGAGAATAATACATTATCCCATTTTCAATGACCAAGATATAAAGAAAAAATATTGCTTATTAAGAGCTTTTGTAAGCTTATAAATTAAAAAATAAAGTTTTTGGGTAATGTTTCTAGAAGCTTCCACCCCAGAAAGAGGATGAAGCTGAGTAACGTACGTAGTCTCACCATTTGACTGACAAGGAGCTTCTGAAGGCTGCCTCATATGGAAATTGCCATGAGCTCAGTACCTTGGACATCTCCTCAACATACTGTATATACCTTATACTATATTAATATTATTCTAGGGAATAATAATTCTATTCCTTCCCATTCTTTAACCAAAAATCAATATACTATCACCATCATCTAAAATTATCCTAAATAATGCCTATGAAATTTTTCTCAGCTCTAAAATTTGGGTACAGGTGACTGTCTAGAAATACAATTCACTTTATTTAAGGGTACAGGACCAACATAGAACACATTTTACTTGATAGCTTGTCTGTCTCCTACAGTTAACACGTAAAGCTGCGTAAAACATAAAGGCAGATATTCCCCATTTTCTCTATGCAAAGCTCATCTTCCATACCTGAGACAGACACACCACTGGACACTCAGTGAATATACTTTAAGTGAGTGGATATGAATTAATGGTTCAAGTGCAGTTATTTAGATGTTATATAAAATATCTATTTAATCTGCAGTCACATTCCAAATGTTACCCTTAATGTCTATGCCTCCAAGCAGACTTTTGCTGGTTTAACAGCTCATGTTCTATATTTACAACATGATTATATTTCTGCTTTGTGAATTTAGGCTAATCATAAGTGTACTGAAGCAATAAATATATCACTTAAGAACTCTGATATGGTTAAAGTGGAAAACCAATAAATGAGGTGGGTGTTAAATCTTTCAGAAATAATGGCATTGGTTTTCTTTGTTGTTATTATTCTCGAACCTGTTTCAGATTCCTAAAAACAAAAATGTGGGGGAAAACTTATCTTCCTCATCTTATAAAAAATAAAAACTACACCTAGAAGTAGAAGCCCTCAGGCTGTTTTAATATTGATTGTCTACACCCAGCTGCAATTCTTCCAGCTCCTCTTGAGACTGACCGAGTTCGCTCAAGGTGTTGCTCTGCTGGTGAAAGACGACACGTTCCTTACATAGGCAGTTACATAGTGGAAATAATGGCCAACAGCTGGTGATGATCTGTTACCAGTTTAATGGCGATCCCTGAAGATATGCTGGAAAATGAAGTTTTCACTAAAGGACACTTGCTACTAAGATACAAAGTGAATAAACAGAGTATCCGGTATAGCTGGAAGGGAAGCTGCTTCTGATTAGAGAAGAGGAATACACAGCCAGTTTAGTTCCAGTGGCAGAAATCACTCCACATCAATTTCTGTATCTGCTCTTGACTTTCAGCCTTGTGGACTGTTCAGCCACTTACCTTGCTGTTTCTTGATCACTGGATGTACTTAGCGACAGCTGTTAGGTCAGAGGCACCTAACGCATGTGGACACATCCACCTTGGCCTGTCTAGGAGAATTCGTGTTCTTTACTTTTGGCTTTTAGACAGGGAGCAAAGGTCAGGACTGCTAAGGATTTATTTCTTTGCTCATCTTACTGTGGGAATGTATAATCTGGATATTATTAAAATACAGGAGACTTTAAAAGAGGCTCTTTATTTAGGTAGTTCCTCCAAGACTTAGCTACTGCCTATTATGGACAAGAGTAAATGTCACTTAATTAGAAACATCATGAGCTAAGAATGCTGGTTGTAAGAATACTATTCAAAGAGTGGTCTATAGACCAGCATTATCACTATATTCTGGAAACTCACTGAAAATGCAGAATTCAATCCCAATCCAGACTACCAGAATAGGGACCTGCATTCCCCCCAAGATCTCCAGGTTATACATTCAGTTCACTTTAGTTGCTCAGTCATGTCTGACTCTTTGAGACCCCATGAACTGCAGCACACCAGGTTTCCCCATCCGTCACCACCTTCCAGAGTTTACTCAAACTCATGTCCATTGAGTCGGTTATGGCATCCAACCATCTCATCCTCTGTCGTCCCCTTCTCCTCCTGCCTTCCATCTTTTCCAGCATCAGGGTCTTTTCAAATCAGTCAGTTCTTCGCATCAGGTAGCCAAAGTATTAGAATTTCAATTTCATTATCAGTCCTTCCAATGAACATTCAGGACTGATTTCCTTTAGGATAGACAAGTTGGATATCCTTGCAATTCAAGGGACTCTCAAGAGTATTCTCCAATACCAAAGTTCAAAATCATCAATTCTTTGACGTTCAGCTTTATTTATAGTCCAACTCTCACACCCATACAGGACTACTGGAAAAACCATAGCCTTGACTAGACGGATATTTGTTGGCAAAGTAATGTCTCTGCTTCATAATATACTGTCTAGGTTGGTCATAACTTTTCTTCCAAGGAGTAAGCATCTTTTAATTTCACAGCTGCAGTCACCATCTGCAGTGATTTTGGAACACAAAAGATAAAGTCTATCACTGTTTTCATTGTTTTCCCATCTATTTGCCATGAAGTGATGGGACCAGATGCCATGATCTTAGTTTTCTGAATGTTGAAGTTTAAGCCAGCATTTTCACTCTCCTCTTTCACTTTCATCAAGAGGCTCTTTAGTTCTTCTTCGCTTTCTGCCATAAGGGTGGTGTCATCTGCATATCTGAGGTTATTGATATGTCTCCCAGCAATCTTTATTCCAACTTGTACTTTTTCCAGCCCAGCGTTTCTCATGATGTACTCTGCTTAAGTTAAATAAGCAAGGTGACATAATACAGCTCTAACGTTACCTTTTCCTATTTGGAACCAGTCTGTGTTCCATGTCCAGTTCTAATTGTTGCTTCCTGACCTGCATACAGATTTCTTAAGAGGAAGGTCAGTCGGTCTGGTATTCCTGTCTCCTTAAGAATTTCCCATAGTGTTGTGATCCACACAGTCAAAGGCTTTGGCATAGTCAATAAAGCAGAAGTAGTTTTCTGGAACTCTTGCTTTTCTAAGAGAAACCAAAGTAAGACGGTAGGTGTTGTGAGAGGGCATCAGAGGGCAGACACACTGAAACCATAATTACAGAAAACTAGCCAATCTGATCAATGTACCACAGCCTTGTCTAACTCAATGAAACTAAGCAATGCCTTGTGGGGCCACCCAAGACGGCCAGATCATGGTGGAGAGGTCTGACAGAATGTGGTCCACTGGAGAAGGGAATGGCAAACGACTTCAGCATTCTTGTCTTGAGAACCCCATGAACAGTATGAAAAGGCAAAATGATAGGATACTGGAAGAGGAACTCTCCGTGTTGGTAGGTGCCCAATATGCTACTGGAGATCAGTAGAGAAATAACTCCAGAAAGAATGAAGGGATGGACCTAAAGCAAAACCAATAGCCAGATGTGTGTGTGACTGGTGATAAAAGCAAGGTTTGATGCTGTAAAGAGCAATATTGCATAGGAACCTGGAATGTCAGTTCCATGAATCAAGGCAAATTGGAAGTGGTCAAACAGGAGTCAACATTGCA
The DNA here is from genome assembly GCA_917880005.1 of Nanger dama. Classification (NCBI taxonomy): domain Eukaryota; kingdom Metazoa; phylum Chordata; class Mammalia; order Artiodactyla; family Bovidae; genus Nanger; species Nanger dama. The sequence goes on from CAKJTW010000001.1 coordinate 102,936,145, forward strand.
GGAATCAGCGAACTAAAATGGACTGGAATGGGTAAACTTAACTCAGATGACCATTATATCTACTACTGCAGGCAGGAATCCCATAGAAGAAATGGAGTAGCCAGCATGGTCACAAAAGAGGTCAAAATACAGTATTTGGATACAATCTCAAGAATGACAGAATGATCTCTGTTTGTTTTCAAGGCAAACCATTCAATATCATGGTAATCCAAGTCTATGCTCAACCAGTAACATTGAAGAAGCTGAAGTTGAATGTTTCTATGAAGACCTAAGGGCCTTTTAGAACTAATACCCAAAAAGATGTCTTTTTCATTATAGGGGACTAGAATGCAACAGTAGGAAGTCAAGAAACACTTGGAGTACCAGGCAAATTTGGCCTCGGAATACAGAATGAAGCAGGGCAAAGGCTAATAGAGTTTTGCCAAGAAAACCCACTGGTCATAGCAAACACCCTCTTCCAACAACACAAGAGAAGACTCTACACATGGACATTACCAGATGGTCAACACCGAAATCAGACTGATTATATTCTTTGCAGCCAAAGATGGAGAAACTCTATACAGTCAGCAAAAACAAGACCAGGAGCTGACTGTGGCTCAGATCATGACCTCATTATTGGCAAATTCAGACTTAAATTGAAGAAAGGAGGGAAAACCACTAAACCATTCAAGTATGATCTAAATCAAATCCCTTATGATTATACAGTGGAAGTGAGAAATAGATTTAAGGGACTAGATCTGGTAGATAGAATGCCTGATGAACTATGGAATGAGGTTCGTGACATTGTACAGGAGACAGGGATCAAGATCATCCCCATGGAAAAGAAATGCAAAAAAGCAAAATGGCTGTCTGAGGAGGCCTTACAAACAGCTGTGAAAAGAAGACGGGTAAAAAGCAAAGGAGAAAAGGAAAGATATAAGCACCTGAATGCACAGTTCCAAAAAACAGCAAGAAGAGATAAGAAAGCCTTCTTCAGTGATCAATGCAAAGAAATAGAGGAAAAGAACAGAATGGGCAAGACTAGAGATCTCTTCAAGAAAATTAGAGATAGCAAGGGAACATTTCATGCAAAGATGGGCTTGATAAAGGACAGAAATGGTCTGGACCTAACAGAAGCAGAAGATATTAAGAAGAGGTGGCAAGAATACACAGAAGACTTGTACAATAAAGAGCTTCACGACCCATGAAATCATGATGGTGTGATCACTCGCCTAGTGCCAGACATCCTGGAATGTGAAGTCAAGTGGGCTTTAGGAAACAGCACTACGAAAAAGCTAGTGGAAGTGATGGAATTCCAGTTGAGCTCTTTCAAATTCTGAAAGATGATGCTGTGAAAGTGCTGCACTCAATACGCCAGCAATTTGGCAAACTCAGCAATGGCCACAGGAATGGAAAAGGTCAGTTTTCATTCCAATCCCAAAGAAAGGCAAAGCCAAAGAGTGTTCAAATTACCACACAATTGCATTCATCTCACATGCCAGTGAAGTAATGCTCAAAATTCTCCAAGCCAGCCTTCAGCAATACATGAACTGTGAACTTCCAGATGTTTAAGCTGGTTTTAAAATGGCAGAGGAACCAGAGATCAAATTGCCAACATCTCATCTGCTGGATCATTGAAAAAGCAAGAGCGTTCCAAAAACATCTATTTCTGCTTTATTGGCTATGCCAAAGCCTTTGACTGTGTGGATCACAATAAACTTTGGAAAATTCTGAAAGAGATGGGAATACCAGACCACCTGACCTGTCTCTTGAGAAATCTGTATGCATGTCAGGAAGTAACAGTTAGAACTGGACATGGAACAACAGACTGGTTCCAAATAGGAAAAGGAATACATCAAGGCTGTATATTGTCACCCTGCTTATTTAACTTCTATGCAGAGTACATCATGAGAAACGCTGGACTGGAAGAAGCGCAATCTGGAATCAAGATTGCCGTGAGAAATATCAATAACCTCAGATATGCAGATGACACCACCCTTAGGGCAGAAAGGAAGAAGAACTAAAAGCCTCTTGATGAAAGTGAAAGAGGAGAGTGAAAAAGTTGGCTTAAAGCACAACATTCAGAAAACGAAGATCATGGCATCCGGTCCCATCACTTCATGGGAAATAGATGGGGAAACAGTGGAAACAGTGTCAGACTTTAATTTGGGGGATCCAAAATCACTGCAGATGGTGACTGCAGCCATGAAATTAAAAGACGCTTGCTCCTTGGAAGAAAATTTATGACCAACCTAGATAGCATATTCAAAAGCAGAGACATTACTTTGGCAGCAAAGGTCCATCTAGTCAAGGCTGTGGTTTTTCCAGTGGTCATGTATACTCTGCATACAAGTTAGATAAGCAGGATGACAATATACAGCCTTGACGTACTCCTTTTCCTATTTGGAACCAGTCTGTTCCATGTCTAGTTCTAACTGTTGCTTCCTGACTGCATACAGATTTCTCAAGAGGCAGGTTAGGTGGTCTGGTATTCCCATCTCTCTCAGAATTTTCCACAGTTTATTGTGATCCACACAGTCAAAGGCTTTGGCATAGTCAATAAAGCAGAAATAGATGTTTTTCTGGAACTCTCTTGCTTTTTCAATGATCCAGCGGATGTTGGCAATTTGATCTCTGGTTCCTCTGCCTTTTCTAAAACCAGCTTGAACATCCGGGAGTTCATGGTTCACGTATTGCTGAAGCCTGGCTTGGAGAATTTTGAGCATTACTTTACTAGCATGTGAGATGAGTGCAACTGTGCGATAGTTTGAGCTTTCTTTTGCATTGCCTTTCTTTGGGATTGGAATGAAAACCGACCTTTTCCAGTCCTGTGGCCACTGCTGAGTTTTCCAAATGTGCTGGCATATTGAGTGCAGCACTTTGACAGCATCATCTTTCAGGATTTGAAACAGCTCAACTGGAATTCCATCACCTTCCCTAGCTTTGTTCGTAGTGATGCTTTCTAAGGCCCACTTGACTTCACATTCCAAGATGTCTGGCTCTAGATTAGTGATCACATCATCATGATTATCTGGGTCGTGAAGATCTGTTTTGAACAGTTCTTCCATGTATTCTTGCCACCTCTTCTTAATATCTTCTGCTTCTGTTAGGTCCAGACCATTTCTGTCCTTTATTGAGCCCATCTTTGCATGAAATGTTCCCTTGGTATCTCTAATTATCTTGAAGAGATTTCTAGTCTTTCCCATCTGTTGTTTTCCTCTATTTCTTTGCATTGATCGCTGAGGAAGGCTTTCTTATCTCTTCTTGCTATTCTTTGGAACTCTGCATTCAGATGCTTATATCTTTCCTTTTCTCCTTTGCTTTACACCTCTCTTCTTTTCACAGCTATTTGTAAGGCCTCCTCAGACAGCCATTTTGCTTTTTGCATTTCTTTTCCATGGGGATGGTCTTGATCTTTGTCTCCTGTACAATGTCACGAACCTCATTCCATAGTTCATCAGGCACTCTATCTATCAGATCTAAGCCCTTAAATCTATTTCTCACTTCCACTGTATAATCATAAGGGATTTGATTTAGGTCATACCTGAATGTTCTAGCGTTTTCCCTACTTTCTTCAGTTTAAGCCTGAATTTGGTAATAAGGAGTTCATGATCTGAGCCACAGTCAGCTCCTGGTCTTGTTTTTGTTGACTGTATAGAGTTTCTCCATCTTTGGCTGCAGAGAATATATATATAATCAATCTGATTTCGGTGTTGACCATCTGGTGATGTCCATGTGTAGACATGAGTTTGAGTGAACTCCAGGAGTTGGTGACGGACAGGGAGGCCTGGTGTACTGCAGTTCATGGGGTTGCAAATAGTCAGACACGACTGAGTGACTGAACTGAACTGAATTGAGATGAGTGCAATTGTGAGGTAGTTTGAGTATTTTTTGGCTATGCCTTTCTTTGGGATTAGAATGAAAACTGATCTTTTCCAGTCCTGTGGCTATTGCTGAGTTTGCCAAATTTGCTGGCATATTGAGCACAGCACTTTCACAGCATCGTGTTTTAGGGTTTGAAATAGCTCAACTGGAATTCCATCAGCTCCACTAGCTTTGTTTGTAGTGATGCTTCCTAAGGCCCATTTGACTTCACATTCCAGGATGTCTGGCTCAAGGTGAATGATCACACTGTTGTGATTATCTTGGTCATGAAGATCCTTTTTGTACAGTTCTTCTGTGTATTCTTGCCACCTCTTCTTAATATCTTCTGCCTCTGTTAGGTCCATACCATTTCTGTCCTTTATTGTGGCCATATTTGCATGCAATTTTCCCTTGGTAGCTCTAATTTTCTTGAAGAGATTACTGAGGAAAGCTTTCTTACCTCTCTTTGCTATTTTTTGGAATTCTGCATTCAAATGCGTATATCTTTCCTTTTCTCCTTTGCTTTTTGATTTTCTTCTTGTCACAGGTATTTATAAGTCCTCCTCTGAGAACCATTTTGCCTTTTTGCATTTTTTTTTCCTTGGGGATGATCTTGATCCCTGTCTCCTGTACAATGTCATGAACTTCTGTCCCTAGTTCTTCAGGCACTCTATCAGATCTAATCCTTTGAATCTATTTGTCACCTCCACAGTCTAGTCGTGAGGAATTTGATTTACATCATTCCTGAATGGTCTAGTGGTTTTCCCTACTTTCTTTAATTTAAGCCTTAATCTGGCAATAAGCAGTTCATGACCTGAGCCACAATCAGCTCCAGGTCTTTTGGTTGACCGTATAGAGCTCCATCTTTGGGTGCAGAGAATATAAGCAATCTGATTTTGGTGTTGACCATCTGGTGATGTCCATGTGTAGAGTCTTCTCTTGTGTTGTTGGAACAGGGTGTTTCCTATGACTAGTGCATTCTCTTGGCAAAACTCTATTAGCCTTTTCCCTGCTTCATTCTGAATTCCAAGGCCAAATTTGCCTGGTATTCCAGGTGTTTCTTGACTTCCTACTTTTGCATTCCAGTCCCCTATAATGAAAAGGACATCTTTTTAGGTGTTAATGCTAGAAGGTCTTGTAGGTCTTCTTAGAACCAATCAACTTCAGCTTCTTCAGCATTACTGGTTGGAGCATAAACTTGGATTACTGTGATATTGAATGGTTTGCCTCGGAAATGAACAGAGATCATTGTTGTTTTTGAGATTGCATCCAAGTACTGCATTTTGGACTCTTTTGTTGACCATGATGGCAGCTCCATTTCTTCTAAGGGATTCTTGCCCACAGGAGTAGTTATAATAGATATAATAGTAGATATAATAGATATAATAGTTACCTGAGTTAAATTCACCCATTCCAGTTCATTTTAGTTCGCTGATTCTTAAAAAGTCAACGTTCACTCTTTCCATCTCCTGTTTGACCACTTCCAATTTGCCTTGATTCATGGACCTAACATTCCATGTTCCTATGCAATATTGCTCCTTATAGCATCGGACTTTATTTTCATCACCAGTCATGTCCAAAACTGGGTGCTGTTTTTGCTTTGGTTCATCTCTTCAGTCTTTCAGGAATTAGTTCTCCACTGACCTCCAGTAGCATATTGGGCACCTACCGACCTGGGGAGTTCGTCTTTCAGTGTCCTGTCTTTTTGCCTTTTCATATTATTCATGGGTTCTCAAGGGACGGATGCTGAAGTGGTTTGCCATTCCCTTGTCCAGTTTGTCAGAACTCTCCTCATGACCCATCCATTTTGGGTGGCCCTACATGGCATGGCTCATAATTTCATTGATATATTACATGTAGTTTCAGATGTACAATCTCCAAGTTATACATAGGCACATTAAAATTTGAAAAATATTCCCTTAATTCTGTAAGATCTTCATGCGGCATTCCAGTTTGCAAAGGAAACCCTGAAAGAATAAGATTTGTATAGCAAAAGGATGAATTTAAATATACCGCCATGATGGGAGATAGTGCTTCTGTCACCAAGAACCAACACTTGGTAAATTTCTCTGGTCTCATTAAGAGTGAGGTATCGATTCCACTGACCCTAATCCATACATTCTTTCAGCAGCAGACAGTCTCATCAACTTCCTTATACCCACACATCTGCCAGGCTCAACCTCAGTGCATTAAAAATAAACTTACCCTTTTCCTCTCAAAGTCTTCTCTGCCTATGTCCTTTATTTTGGTAAAGAGCTTTACTACAAACAACACCTAACCATGAATCCTTAATATGTATTATGGGTTCTGTCTTCTCTCTGCCTTCCATACCTGACAGTCCTCTATTTCTCATTCATTGTACTTTCCAAATATCTCCATATGTCTCTCCACTCTCATTTCTACTGTTGCTTTGGTTCATGCTTCCATTATTTCTCACCTGGCCTATTGCTATGAAATTCAAGTAATCAATTTGTCTACTCTTTTGTGTCCCTCTGGAAAGTTTTCTAAAACATAAATCTGATTATGTCATGTGATTCAGCCATTAAGAATAATACCTTATGAATACTTATTTCTTGTAAAAGTAAACGTTTTAAAAGTCAGCCCCAAACTACCTTTCTAAGTTCAGCTTTGGACCCTACTGTCCTCGAGTTCTTCACTCAGCCTATAATGCTGCCTCTCCTCCTCACAAATGAGAAGTCCTTTTACAGTTGCATGCCTTGGGGATCCTTTTTCCATCTACTCAAATGATTTTCCTCTTCTTTTCTGCATGACAAACTCATACTTTAAAACTCAACTCAAATGACTTAGTGAGCATAATGAACAAAATAGGAGAATTTTCTCTGCCAGATATTTTGGTAGCTACATTAGAATCTACTACATACTGTCGCTGTTGTCAAGCTGACTTTGCAGATTCTCTCGTCAAGGAGTAGAGTCTGTGTTCTCGCCCCTTCCCTTTGGCCTGGATTCCTGACTGAGTGTTCAGTAGAGTGCAGTGTGCCGGTACTGAGCCCAGGCCTCAGGAAGGTTTCTGGGCTCCCACCCCTGCTCAGAGACATGCTGCTGCCGTGTGAACAAGCCCAGGCTGAGCTGTGTCAGCTGAAGCCCTTCAAGCAGCTTAATATCATCCAACACCTAAATATATGGCAGAGACCAGCTCAAATCAGCAGAACCTGCCCACCTGACCCACAGAGAGAGCCTCCCTTCTTACTCCAAGGTTCATGGAAAAAAACGCTCATTGTTTTAGCCCATTTATTTATATGATTTTAAAATAGCAATGGCTAACTTACACAGCTATAAAATTTTAAAATAAACCTTTAGCAAAATTAAGCAGTTATGGCTAGAGACCAAATCTGTACCACAGCTTGTTTTAGGACTTAGTGCAGTCTTTGAACTAAAACTGGGTTTTTGAGTTTTCAAAGAATTGTTGAACAAAAGACAGAGATTGTATGTAGGCTATAAAGTCTAAACTGAATACTCTCTAGACCTTTACAGAATAAAATGTGCCAATCTCTGAACCACAGGAAAGGGTAATATGTTTTAATGGTAAAAGGATAAATAAACAGACCTATTGATAAGTTGGAGATCTCAAGAATGAATCCACACATATATAGACTCATTATATGAACTTATTATAGACCTATAAGGAAAAGACAGATTTTTTTCAGTAAAAGTTGCCTGGGTAATTGGCTTTCTATATGAAAAGAGAAGAAGGAAAAATGTGTACAACTTATGAATAATTTTAGGTGAAATAATAAAGAGTCAGAAGATAACAATCTTGAATAGAGAAAGATTTCTTAATATTTTCTCCACTGGTAATCATGAATTTGTTTTCTATATCTGTGACTATTTCTGCTTCATGAATAAGTTCAACTGCACTTTTTCTTAGACTCTCTGTATAAGCAATATCTTACAATATTTGTCTCTGACTTGCTTCACACAGTGTGATAATCTCTAGATGCATCTGTGTTGCTGCAAATGGCATCATGTCATTCTGTTTATAGCTAAGTAATATTCCACTGTGTGTGTGCATCACATCTTTATTGATCAGTGGACACTTAGGTTGCTTCCATGTCTTGGCTGTTGTAAACAGTGCTGCAGTGAACACTGGGGTGGAAGGGATTACGGTTTTGTCTGAACATATGCCCAGGGTGGTTGATGCGGTAGCTCTATTTTTAGTTTTTTAATGAGCCCCATATTGTTCTCCATAGTGATTGTACCAATTTACATTCCCACCGAGAGTGTGGGAGGCTTCCCCTTTTCTCCACACCTTTCCAGCATTCATCATTTGCAGACATTTTAATGGTGGCCATTCTGATTGTTATGAGGTGATAAGCCACTCTAGTTTTGATGTGTATTTCTCTGATAATTAGTGATAGTTGTATCTTTTCATGTGCTTTTTGGCTGTCTGTGTGTCTTCTTTGGGGGATGTCCATTTAGATCTTCAGCTCATTTCTTTTAAATTGGATTGTTGGTTTTTTGTTTGCTTTTTTGACAGAGCTGCATGTATACTTTGGAGATAACCCCTTGTCATTCACTGCATTTGCAAATATTTTCCCCTGTATTTTGGGTTGTCTTTTCATTTTGTTTATGGTGTCCTTTGCTATGCAAAACCTTTTGAGTATAAGGAGGTCCCATTTGTTTATTTTTGTTTTAATTTTTATTACTCTAGGATGTGGATTAAAAATATATTACCATGATTAATGTCATAGTAATATATTTTGGCTTTTGGTGATTTCAAAGGTATTGCATCAAATCTGTAGATTGCCTTAGGCAGTATAGTCCTTTTCACAATATTGATTCTTACGATCCTAGAACAAATTCCAGATGTTCAAACTGGTTTTAGAAAAGGCAGAGAAACCAGAGATCAAATTGCCAACATTCGCTGGATCATCAAAAAAGCAAGAGAGTTCCAGAAAAACATCTATTTCTGCTTTATTGACTATGCCAAAGCTTTTGACTGTGTGGATCACAACAAACTGTGGGAAATTCTGAAAGAGATGGGCATACCAGACCACCTGACCTGCCTCTTGAGAAACCTGTATGCAGGTCAGGAAGCAACAGTTAGAACTAGACATGGAATAGACTGGTTCCAAATAGGAAAAGGAGTACATCAAGGCTGTATATTGTCACCCTGCTTATTTAACTTATGTGCAGAGTACAGCATGAGAAATGCTGGACTTATAGAAACACAAGCTGGAATCAAGATTGCCGGGAGAAATATCAATAACCTCAGATATGCAGATGACACCACCCTTATGGCTGAAAGTGAAGAGGAGCTAAAGGGCCTCTTGATGAAAGTGAAAGAGGAGAGTGAAAAAGTTGGCTTAAAGCTCAACATTCAGAAAATGAAGATCATGGCATCTAGTTCCATCACTTCATGGGAAATAGATGGGGAAACAGTGGAAACAGTGTCAGACTTTATTTTGGGGGCTCCAAAATCACTGCAGATGGTGATTGCAGCCATGAAATTAAAAGATGCTTACTCTTTGGAAGAAAAGTTATGATCAACCTAGATATCAGTTTGAAAAGCAGAGACGTTACTTTGCCAACAAAGGTCCATCTAGTCAAGGCTATGGTTTTTCCAGTTGTCATGTATGGATGTGAGAGTTGGACTGTGAAGAAAGCTGATAGCCGAAGAATTGATGCTTTTGAACTGTGGTGTTGGAGAAGACTCTTGAGAGTCCCTTGGAATGTAAGGAGATCCAACCTGTCCATCCTAAAGGAGATCAGTCCTGGGTGTTCTTTGGAAGAAATGATGCTAAAGCTGAAACTCCAGTACTTTGGCCACCTCATGGGAAGAGTTGACTCATTGGAAAAGACTCTGATGCTGGGAGGGATTGGGGGCAGGAGGAGAAGGGGACGACAGAGGATGAGATGGCTGGATGGCATCACCGACTCGATGGACGTGAGTCTGAGTGAACTCCAGGAGTTGGTGATGGATAGGGAGGCCTGGCATGCTGCAGTTCATGGGGTCACAAAGAGTCGGACATGAATGAGCTACTGAACTGAACTGAACTGAATCCTAGAACATGGTATCTTGTCTCTGTTTGGGATAATTTTATAAGATTGCATATACTTCTATACTCTGAGCAATTCTAGTCTTTGTTATTCATACAACCTAGATGATATCTAGTATGACCTCCAGATCCACAGCATCAACATGACCTGGAACTTGTTAGAAATGCAAATTAACAGGTCAGGCCCTATTCCAGATCAACTGAATCAGAATTCTTAGGAAAATGGCCCATCAGTTTACATTTAAATAAGCTAAGTGGTTCTGATGCTAAAATTTGAAAACCACTGCTCTGGACGAACACTTCTGTTTCCCCAGGTGCCTGCTGCTAACAGTTCATAGCATTCGTTTTCAAGAACCCAAGCTAGAAGAAACTCAAATTTCGTCAACAGTCATATGGGTAGTAAATTGTGGAAGTTACAATAAATAAATAAACTTCAGCTACATGCCATAATATAGATCTATCTCCCAAACTTGATGCTGAGAACAAAGAAGATAAAGAAAACTCATCATATACCAATATAAAGTTCAAAAATGGACAAATATGGGGAAATGTATGTATAGATACATACATTTTGGTTTTAAAAAGCAAAGGATAATTACAATAGCTAAGACATGGAAGCAACCTAAATGTCCATCAACAGATGATAAAGAAGATGTGGTAGATATGCAGTAGAGTATTCAGTTCAGTTTAGTCGGCTCAGTCGTGTCCGACTCTTTGGGACCCCATGAATCGCAGCACGCCAGGCCTCCCTGTCCATCACCAGCTCCCGGAGTTCACTCAGACTCATGCCCATCGAGTCAGTGATGCCATCCAGCCATCTCATCCTCTGTCGTCCCCTTCTCCTCCTGCCCCCACTCCCTCCCAGCATCAGGGTCTTTTCCAAAGAGTCAACTCTTCGCATGAGGTGGACAGAGTCCTGGAGTTTCAGCTTTAGCATCATTCGCTCCAAAGAAATCCCAGGGCTGCTCTCCTTCAGAATGGACTGGTTGAGAAAGAATGGAAAAGTGCCATTTGCAGCAACATGGCAGGGGCAGTGTTCTCTCTCTTGTTTTGTATAGTGGTTCTCTATATACCTCTATATACCTATTTACTTGGCTTGCCGGGCCTTAGGTGGGGTGCATGGGGTCTTCACTGTGACATGCAGATTATTTTAGTTACAGCACACAAACTCTTAGTTGTGGCATGTGGAATCTAGTCCCTGACCAGAGATTGAACCCAAGCCCCCTGCATTGGGAGCACAGAATCTTAGGCAATGGACCCCCAGGAAGTCCCATGAACAGTAATCACATGAATGTTCACTTCACAATGATTTCCAAATGTAAACATATTTTTATATATGGAAAAACACATAAGTGACTCTTGTACACTCAAAGATACATGATACATCATACTGTTATGAAAACAATCACACATACATACAAGATTTATTATAAAATCTGAGAGTGCTGCAATTTTCACTTAGGAGATAATGCATGTGGGGTTCCCAGCAACAGGGCTATCTATATGAGGTATTCTTTAAATGTTATTATCATTAAAATTATTGTATTATAATCATTAGTTGAATAATTTGAAATTTTATTGGACTGATATAAATTCTGAAGTATTTTCCCTTTGCTCAGTAGCATTTAAAAAGTATCCTTTATATTAAAAAGAAATTACCTAAGAACTCATAGTAAAATAGTCAAGATTGTTGTTGTTCAGTCGCTAAGTGTTGTCTGACTCTTTGTGATCCCATGAATTGCAGCACAGCAGGCTTCCCTGCCCTTCACTATCTCCCTGAGTTTGCTCAAACTCATGTCCATTGAGTCGGTGATGGCATCTAACTGGCCATCTCATCCTCTGTCGTCCCCTTCTCCTCCTGCCCTCAATCTTTCCCAGCATCAGAGTCTTTTCCAATGAGTCAGCTCTTCGCATCGGCTGGCCAAAGTGCTGGAGCTTCAACTTCAGCATCAGTCCTTCCAGTGAACATTCAGGGTTGATTTCCTCTAGGACTGACTGGTTTGATCTCCTTGCCGTCCAAGGGACTCTCAAGAGTCTTCCCCAGCACCACAGTTTGAATGCAACAGTCAAGGTTGTGTTCTTTAAAGTTTAAAAACTTTAAAAGATGAGTTTTTGCCTAATATCTTGTTAGTCGTCCCTTGTTTTTTAACTGATCATGAAAGTTGTTAAGGAACAACCACCATTCGTTGCTAGTCTCTAACAGAGAAATAAGGTTTTCAACTCAGCTTTGATACTCGTTAGTGGTTGATAATAAACAGATGGTTTCTACTGTAATGACTAGAGGGTAAAAGAGAGTGAAATTTTGACAATGGATTGGAAACTTAGCCAAGGAAACCCTGGTAATAAAGGAACAATGTCGGTATCTGAAAACCCCCATCAGCTCACTCTGTTTACCAGTGTCAATCCCCTTAGTGGATCAGATTCACTGAAACCTTTCAGTGAAGTCATGGAAACTTCAACAGATTTTTCTAACCACTCTGCCATTTCCTTCAGCAACAATATTACTCCAAAGACTGGTGAGTCATGCTCTGACCCAAAGCTAAAAAATAGAGGCGGTGTGTGACTTGGAGGGGGAGGGTCTGGAGACAGGGCCAGACATCAGAGAGGCCAAATCCCAGGCTATTAGTTTCCAAGTATCACCTACAGGCTGCATGTGAATAATTAGGTAACTGTGCTCCCCTCTGTGGTCTCTGAAAACAGTAGAAGTACAGTGCCAACCTCCGCCATAGAGATTACATAACCTTTGGTATTTAAAAATAACCCAAAACCAGAAAGCAAAAGTGCTCCCTTTCATCCCCAATCATGGCTTTAATACTGTAAAAAAAAGAAAATGTGCTCTGCATCCTGTTTTCTGTAAGAGAAACACTAGAGTTCAGGATTGATGCCTAGCCCAAAAAGATACTGGATGTGTACATTAAAATAGATGGAGAGATGGAGGGATCAGCTGTTAAATTCATTTTTAATAGGTAAGACAGTTATTGTGAGAGTGTTGTTCAGCTGTGTTAGGGGCTGAATATATGTTTTCTCTCAAAATCCATATGTTGAAGCCTTACCCCTCAGTGAGGTGGCATTTGGGGGTGGGGCCTGTGAGGGGTGATTGGTTTAGACACGCTCATAAGGATGGGGACTCCGCGATAGCATCCGTGTCCTTACATGGAGACGTAGCGACCAGGGCCCGCCCGCTGCCTCTGCTCTGTGAGGACATGCACAGAGGCAGCCGTCTCAGGCAGGATCTCAACAGAAGCTGTGGTGGCATCCTCACCCCGGACTGCCAGTATCCACAACTGTGAGAAACAAACACTTGTTCTTTTAATCCACCCAGCCCATGGTGCTTTACTACGGCAGCCCCAGCTGACTGAAACAGTGGCATAGATTCACAGTATATGCAACCATGCATACATGTGTCTAATTAATCTGTTGTTTTCTAATTAAATGTTTCTAGTTAAATGTCTATTGAGTAGACACCAAGAATCCTCAGCATACTGTGTCTTGAAGATACACTTTCCTGTCATTCTCTAACAAGAAGCACTGTATTTAGCCAAGAGAAAGCCTGTATCCAAAGTCATCATACACTTTCTGTCCACGTATACGCCACTTGTATTGGTGATCTCTTATTATCTGCATTTCTAGCTATGAAGCCAACTTTAGTTGTGCTCCTTTAGTGAGACATGTAAAGTCCCCTTTCTCTCTCTTTTCTTCATTGTTAAGAATAAATTTGTTTAAAATACATTTGAAATACTGAAAAAGTATAATGCTATGGCTTAGAGAGTCATGGCAAAATAAACTATTTCTGTACTTAATGTTGAGATGATACTTCATTCCTTTCTGACAAATAATACATTTTTACTTATTTTCCGACTTTGATTTTCCATATTACCCTTGTACCTGTGCTCGGTATGGATTTTAAATACATAGAGACACAATAAACAATATTACATGCTACAAATGACATTAGATTGTCCTTATTAACACTAGGGGGCACATAACATTGCGTGTTGAATGATTAAATCACAAGAATGATAATGACAGGTTAGCATATACTTTACAAGTGCATCCGAGTACATCAAGTGACAGAAGCCTAACACCACTCATGTCAGTGTGAATGAGTGTTACCACAACGGTTTTTTTCCCCTTAAGGCTGAGAGAAGCTAATCTCTGCAAAAAATGTTATTATCTTTTATATAAAATTTTTACATGCTATTGATAGCAATAACATTAATATATTCTAACAAGAGACTGTTTCTTCCAAAGTTATTTGGAGATTTTTAAGAGTGGCCTGAGGGATATAAAAGAAGAAACATCAGGAGCAGACCGTTAGGATTTCTGTTTTTCTCCTAAAGTTCAAAAGGAAACCTGATGAATGTCTCTTAAAGCTCATGTTAAGGGAAGCAAGGTTCAGAGTGCATGCCGTTCAAAGGGCAGAGCAAGTGGGACAGTGACAGTGCTCTGCCCCTAAGCATTCTTGATGTTTAAAATCCCAACAGCAGTGCCAACAAGCGATGCGGCTTCTGTTTGAGATGGATGTGACTTGTGGTCTGTGACATAGAGAAAAGGGAACACACACTTCCGTGTTCCTGTGATGTTCAGACTTAGGCCATAAATATAATTGTTCTTGCGTACACATAGTGACCATAAAATGTTCACTGCAAAATCTGTATGCACACTTACAGTTTTTATACTATTCAAGGCTGTAAACACTCAACATTGTAACATGCAATGGGAAAGTAAGGGGGTCTTATATTTACAAAGGGTTAGGTAATATGGCATTTAATTTCCCTACTGTTTTTAATCATTCTCTTACGTGGTTTAGGAAAGCTGATTTTAAAAATGCTTTAACTTCCTGAGTTTATTTTTCATGTAATAACTATTACTATGTGAAAGAAAAGCAAACAAACAAGAGCCTCCCAACTGAGTGGCTCACAGATTCCTTGGGCAGCCATCTAGACAGGACACACTGAGGCTGACCTGTCTCTGCTCTGGGGCTCAGCGGGAGGACACACTGAGGCTGACCTGTCTTTGCTCTGGGGCTCAGCGGGAGAGACGTGAAGGTTGGGGTGACTTGATGGCTGGATCCGTGTGAAAGTGTCTTCACTCCCCGTCATGCGGATACTGCAGACTGTCAGCTGGCACTCCTTCCCACGTGTCGCTGGCAGCCCCCGTGTCAAATGCCCTCACGTGGCCTCGCTGTGTGGTCTCTCCATGTGGGCTTGTTTGGGCTTCTTTACAGGAAGGCCGGTGAGTTCTATCATGAGAGTAAAAGAGAAGCGGGCAGAAGAAGCTGTGCCATTTTTTATGAACTGGCTGTAAAATTCACATAACATTCAAAGCACATTGTTTATATTAATTCATCTAATGCTAAGAGCACACCGTGGCAGCCGGATGTTGCCTGGGGATGAGTCCCCTCAAAGTTTAGTTGGACAGAACATGCAGGGTTCCTTCCTCACCTAGCTGGCAGTGGGTACTGGCGGTCAGCTCAGAACTCAGCTAGACTGTTGTCTGGAGCACCCACAGGTGACTAGTCAAGCTTGATGGGCTTACCTCTTACATAAGAGTGTTGAGAAAACCATGTGGAATCTGCATGACTTTTTCTAACTGAACGTGAACGTGAAGTCACTCAGTCTTGTCTGACTCTTTGCGACCCCATGGACTGTAGCCTACCAGGCTCCTCTGTCCATGGGATTTTCCAGGCAATAGTACTGGAGTGGATTACCATCTCCTTCTCCAGGGGAATCTTCCCGACCCAGGGATCAAACCAAAGTCTCCCACATTGTAGACAGACGCTTAACTGTCTGAGCCACAGCATGCCCTTTTCTAACTGAAATCGCCCCAGAAAGATTTGCATCCCTAATGCCCATAACCTATGATGACATTACTTTAGAATGGAAAAAGGAAATCTGCATATGTGATTACTGAAGAATTTTGATACAGGGAGATTACCTTGATTATCTACGTAGGTTCTGAATGCAATCACAAAGGTTTTCATGAGGGAGGCAAGAGATCAAAGGTGGATAAAGGGGATGAAATGATGCAGGGAGAGACTGGAGTGAAGTGCTTTGAACATGGAAAAAGGGACCCTGAGCCAAGGAATATAGATGACTTTAGAAGCTAGAAAAGGCAAGGAAACATTCTTCCCTAGAAGTTTCAGAGAAAATGTACCAACCTCACCCCAGTGAATCTAGTTTTGGATTTCTGACCTCCTATAAGATATCAATAAGAAATTCATAATTTCTTAAGCCCTCAAGTTTATGATAGCTTGTTCCAGCAACAATAGAAAAGGAGTACAGACGTATAGCTTCAGAAGTCACATAGTATCATTTACTGCATTCTGTTGGCTATAAATGTATCAGAGCCTTCAGATTTAGGGGGAACAAAATACATATCCCAGCTATAGATGGAAGCAATGCCTAAGAATTTGCAACTATGCTTTTCACTGGCATTATTAAATAATGATAACATTGACCATGAGTAACATAGACCTTAGATTATCAATCTGAGTATCATCATACTAGCATGGCTAGATATTATTAATTAGAAATATTAATAACATCATGAATAATATGGACCTTAGTCTAGTGCTTCCCTGGTGGCTCAGATGGTAAAGAATTCCTCAATGTGGGAGACCGGGTTCGAGCCCTGGGTTAGAAAGATTCCCTGGAGAAGGGAATGGCTACCCACTACAGTATTCTTGCCTGGAGAAACCATGAACCTAGGAGCCTGCCAGGCTACACTCCATGGGATCGCAACTGATTATTACTGAATTTAGCAGAAACACCTTTTTTTCTTACAGCACTTATATTTTCTGGGTTAGTAGTTTTTTAAAAACTATATCTATCTATCTATATATGTATGTATGTATTTACTGGTGTTGGTGAGGCTGGGTCTCTGCTGCTGTCAGGCTCTCCTCTAGTTGTGATGACCGGGGTCTGTTCTTCGCCACGGTGCATGGCGGCGTGTCTTGTTCGGAGCACAGGCTCTAGGCACACAGGCTTCATTAGGTAAGGCACTGGCTCAGCAGTTGTGGCTCACGGCCCGAGAGTGCCCGGGATCCAGCAGCTGTAGCACACGGGCTCATGAGTCGTCGCTCACAGGCTCTAGAGTGCCAGCTCAGCAGCTGTGGTCTGGGGGTGCAGCTGCTCGGCGACGTGTGGAATCTTCCTGGGTCAGGGATGGAATTGGTGTCCCCTGCACTGCAAGGTGGATTCCCATCTGCTGTGCCACCAGGAAAGTCCTGGATTGCTAGCTTTAAAATGTCTTGGAAACAGAACACTTTCAAATCTGGATGATCTTTACAGAGAATCAGATAGTGAGTTACTTAACATTCTCTTTGCGTTCCCAACTGTAAAATATGTGTAATCATTAGTAACTCAGTGTTGTGCAGAATGAAGACACCATTCCTAGGAGAGAGTTAGCACACAGTTGATCAGATTTATATTTCTGGAGTGGAAATTAGGGCTGCCAGTGATGTGTGCAAAGGAAAGGTGATGTCTTCCTCTTACCTGAGGCAAACACGATCGGGGATTGTGAAATTTATACTGATGACTAGAGGAGCGTGGGCAGCCACCTGAAGGAGCCCAGCTCTGAAGCCCCCACAGAGCTGGTGGCGCTGGAGCTTCCAGAACCCTTCCATCGGCATGAGGGAGGGTGAAAGTGAGCCCGAACGAAACTCTGCAGCACCTTTGTCTCACCTTACCTGCGCCCTCTCAGTTTCCAGTCCTTCTAAGAGCCGCTGTCCTTTTCCTCTTAACCTTTCACATCAGATCTCCACTCTCAGGGTCACACCCCGGATCATGACTCCAAACTGCTTCCATTAAACATCTTTCAGTCCAGTTTCTTATTGTTTGGTCACAACCTGTATTATGTACACTTGTTCAGACTCCCTATTATGACCAGTCTTTAAGTTGACCTAACCTCTCGCATGTTGATCTCACCAGGTTTTTTATTGCACATTAACTGCCTAACATCTTCACGTCACATCTCTCACTTCACATCCAGAGCAGAGTCTATGGCCATTTGCTATAATCAGTCAATTGCAAACACCCACAACTTGCTTGCCCATCTCTCCCTCCAGTGCTAGCTTATCAGTCTCCCAGCTCTGGAAACAGTCAACTGCCAACCTTCTCTGTGTCAGTAGTTAAATACAGCTGGAGAAAATGGCACAGTTAGGTAGGCTGGTTTTATTCTAAATTCATTCACTTCAAGTTTATTCTTAATACTATTTGGAAAGCCTGCAATATTTCCTATCCTTTGAGATAGCTAATTAAAACCTTCTCCTGTATCCTTTTATTTTCATGAAAACTCCATCCATCCTCCTCTGACCTTCAGTCTTAGATTATGATCTCAGAAAATTCCAAAGACCCTCATCTTCCCATCCCCAAACTACAACCTCTGTATGTATATGCACCTATTTCCTTTGTTCTTATTAAAACTGTGAACAAGTCCTTGGCCTATTATAAAACTCTCTACAGGATGTAGTCTATGGCCCATCTCCTACATTCCTATAGACAGTTATCTTTTGATCATCTGTATATTTCTTTCATCATCAGTCTCTCCCTTTCTACAAGGTCATCCCCATCAAATATATAAATATGGTCTAATATTTGAGAATAACATGGTGAATAGAGCATGGGTTCAGACTGCTCAGCTTCAGACCTGTATTCACAATTAACTAAATGACTAAATCCCTCGCTTGTAAGTGGATAATAACAAAGCACCTTAAAGTGTTGTTCTGAGGATTAACTGTTATTATATGTCAAGAATATAGAGGGTTGGCTAATAGTTATTCTTAAAGTAGTATTTTCACTCCTAAAAATTGCCTTACCTGACCACACCAGCTGTCCTAATGATAGCCCCTTTCCTCTGCCACTCTCCGCAGCTAGCTTACCCAAAGAGCCGTCGGCCAGCATGTGTCCCCCATGCTCACCCTTATACACACTTCAGCCTACTCCAGCCTCATTTCTATCTCCTGCCACTTCAGTGACATTTCTCTTTCAAAAACCTCAGTATTGCAAACGTCAGGGTGCAATGTTCAGTACCTCTGATATGTAACATGTTGGTGGTATGACAGTTCCAGATGTCCCTTTTTCACATAGTATTCCTCACGTGACTTGTAAGACGACATGCCCTTCTGGCTTTCTTCTACCTTTCTGACTCCTTCATCTTAGACTTTTTAAAACCTCCCTCACCTTAGTTCTAACTTTTATGTAATGAAATTCCTCTTCACTTTGTATAAATTTTGCAAAAAGACTGTCTCTGAATAGCATTTATATGTCAGTGATTTCCAGTTTTACACCTATAGCCCGAACATCTTCCTAACTTTAGAGCCATATATCAAACCATTTGACAATCCAGATGCATATAAAAAGTGACATGTGACAAATCTAAGCTCTGATTTCTACTTCATTCCACATCTGTTCTTCTCCCGGTCTTTGTCATTTTGTCATTTGACACGGTCTCCCAGCTGCCCAAACCAGAGTTCTTGGTATCATGCTTGACTCTCTGGCTCAGTTAAGGATCAGAGTCCTAGGTAAGTACTTGTGTGCGTGTGACTCACTGAGGGAGTGCTCTCAAGAGAAAGAGGATGAGAGAAGCAGGACACGGCAGAGAAGCAAACTGAAGAAGCCCATGTTCTCAGGGGGTGTCCACCAGCACTCCGACCCCACGGGGAGCTCTGGAGCATAACTTGCACGCCACTCTGCTCCCGCCCTCAGTCAGGGGAGTTGACTTACTTCCGTGTAAATTACTCACTGGTTTTAGATTTCCCCATGGGGAACAGGGAGAGTGTATACCTCTGAGGCGAAGGCAAAGCAGCCTTTTGGCAGAGGGCAGTTCTCTGGCAAAGGAGGCAACCAAGTGCTTTTAGCTGCCAACACTAAGAGCAGGGACAAATGCCTTCCTTGACCCGACAGAGGAAGACTGAGCTGGGTCACCCTCACGCCTCTCCCCCAGCGCTGTCTGTGGTATTCCAGTCTAGGTGCATCCAGACCACTGACCAACCAACCAGTAAGCCCGCTGAAAGTGCCTCTGAGTTGGAGGATGTGTCTGTATCCAGCTACCTCCCTTGGCCGGGCAGCTGCCCTGCCCAGGGCACTGCCTCTGGGAAACACCTCCCTCACCCACTCTTTTCCGAGGCTGGGGCCAGGTAGCAGCAGCGCTGTTTTTCATTTGCCACCATACATGTCATAAGCACTGGTTATGCTTCCCTCCCTCCTCCTGCTGGTCAGAGGGGCACCAGCGGAGCCATCCCAACAAGCCAAACGAGAACTGCTGAGCAGCAGTGGTGGGTGACACCGTCTGCCACACTTTCTCTGACTTCCTTGCTCCTTCTGCACCTGACCCAACACAGTTCAAGGTTATCCACTTCCATTTAAAAACTGACTGCTGCTAGGCTCACCTGACTTGAGGAAATGTTCTTGTTTTTAAACAAATATAAACAATACACACAATTACTTCTACCAATGCACAATGAGGAATAATCTCTTGTTGTGTTAAGAAAAATCCTAACTAGAAATTCTGCTATTATTTGTATCATAAAAACTCTGCTATTGATTCTTCACAGAGATGTCATAAATTTATGGTTTGTAGTCCAGCATGGAAGGGGTTGAGGAGGTGCCACTCCATCCTAACAGGAAATAGAAAGTTGAACAAATTGAAAAGCCAACAACTCCTCTTAGATCCATCAGAAAAGTGAGGTCACAGCGCAAACCACTGCTCCCAAAATTGCAGAGACACAGAGGCAGAGGGAATCACAATTTACCGGAGCAGAAACCCACCAGCAGAACCCTCTATGGGAACCAGTGCCAGGGCAGGGAAGCTGAGCTGTGATTAAGGCACAGCTAGAGGCTCAGTGTGGACGAGGCTGAGCATTTAGACTCCAGGAGGGCCCCGTGTTTCTGAGCTTCCCTCTCGGGGCTCTACCCAGTCTTCATGGTGAGCATCAGAGAAGAATCCCTTGTGTTTCCAGCACGCGAGACAGAGCAGATTTTTTTTTTTTTTTAACTTTAGAAAGATGGTAATGATAACCCTGTATGCGAGACAGCAAAAGAGACACAGATGTATAGGACAGTCTTTTGGACAGAGCAGATTTAACTCACGTTCCTTAGCCAGGAGGCTGAAAGAAAATATTATCTGGGTGGTTTACTTCTGGATCATACAGTATCACCTCCGCTGCGTTCAGCTTCCGTGTATTTACCGGTCCATTTCTGCTGTTGCCGCTGTGGTTGTTCTACTTATAAAACTATGTGAGATGCCTAAATATGGCCAGTTAGGCTTTATCTTGATTTTCGCCCTTGGATTCTCAGTGGATCAAATTGGAGTAAACTTTTCTCTACAGAAATCCAGGCCATCATTTTCCAAAGACCATTCCAGTGTGTCTGGAGTTTCGTTTGAGAAGAGAAATGAAGTGGCAGTAGAGAACTACCACTCAGGAGCGGAGCAGAAGAGTGTGTCCGTGTCTCATTCAGTGACTGTCAACTCACAGTTAGAGATACTAAACATTACTCCCGGTGCTCAAGGTGGCCGCGACAGCCGCCGGCACCCATGTTCTCACGCAACCCCGTAGACCGTTTAGGCGTTGTTCACTGCGCTACTCCACCGACTTGCATCACATCAAGGGGTTGGCCGCCAGAACTTCACGTCCAAGAGTCCACATCCGTGAAATTCACTCCAGCATTGGTATTAGAAAATAAACAAGTGAGAAGGAAAAGAACAGAAAACAGCTTGTTCCCAACTGTAAAACAATTTTAAAAATGTCTAACTTGTTAAATTAAAATGCTTTCTTTTGCAGGACTTCTGCAGGTTATTCATTTTTGTTTATGGTTACTCTGATAACTAAAGTTGCTAATACGTATTAAGTGCTTACTGTATGCCAGTTGCTAGCACTATTTATTTCTCAAAGAAATTCCTTATGCATGTTGCATTTCCTAAGTAACCTTCCTTATGTCACAAAGCTGAGTGACAAAACCTGGATTACAGCCTGGACTAATTTATTCCTTCATCTGAGCTGTAAAGCACTAGGCTGTGTTGCCCATTGCCTCTGGTTATAATTTCAAAAACATTTAAAATAGCTCTTTATACTATTAAATGAGAACTTACTTGAGTAGAAGAAGAGTCTTCCTTATTCATTTTGGCTTGAGATCCTTAAGAAGAAAGTAGGTAAAAATTGGCAAGGTCAAAGATTAAATCTAACCTGTAGATGTTCTATGCTTGGCCCAAGAAGTGTTGTAAAATCTTTAAAATCGTAGTGTTTTAAAATAAGAGCAATATATATGAAATCTGAATTTCTATCTTCTTATGAAAAATCAGAAGATTAAGCCTTAAGTCTGGGGAGCTATCTTTTAGAACATGTTGGTGTTTATAACTACATCCAGGGAAGAAAGGAGAAAAGACACAGAATATTGAGTAATCTGTTTATTCTTCTGAGGTTAGAGGATGCTTATGATTCTGCCACTCTGAGTTCCCTTTTATCTTCCAAACATACAGAGCCAGCATCCATTGATCAGAAGGCTGGATACAAGTTTTAGAAGTGACCCTGTCCACTGGGATATTCTGACTCCAAATGATTAGTAACATTTGCTTTGAATCTTTTAAAAACTGTGTTAATGTAATAGTTGAGCTGTTATAAAGTGTCTCTGAAAAATAAAATACTTTGATTTCACTTTCTATAAATAAAAACAGTTCCATCAGGTGGCCATCTGTGATATCCGAAATCAGTACATTCTGTCTAATTTGTCTTTGTTATTTCCAGGGTCAGGTTCCTTCAACTTCAATAATTTAGTCTTAGTGTGATATATAACAGAGCCAAGTGTTACAGCCATTATCCAGAAAGTCTGTTTCTTGGGGAATATAGGTACTATACCCTCAAAAATGCCCCAGCCTTCTCCAACTAAGCTAAACTGTTTAAAGTTTACATCATATTTGAGATTCAGAATACTAGATTTCAACCTTTTCAAAACACAGTATATTAAATCTTGGAATGCCTGCATCAAAACATCATTTTATGACAAATAGTAAAGAATGTAATGCATTGTACTTGGTAGAAGTACTGGGATTAAAATGGTAAATTGAAAAATTTTAGTGGATTAAAAACTACCTCACTCAACCACTCACTATACACATATAAACACATACAACACATACAACAACTCACTGTATTTTACACATGCGCGCGCGCACACACACACACACACACACACACACACACACACACACAGACAAAACCTGGTACTCTAAAAACATTTGCCAAGTTCAGGAGAGTACCAAAAATGCGAAGGATAGCAGTGCAGGAGACATCTCTGGATCAGCAGAAGGACAGATAAATCACAGTGTTAAAATTGTATACTTAAGCTATAATCTAAATGATACATATTTTAATTTATCTGATGTTATAATTTTACTTCTAACCCAGCGCCCCCTACAAGAGCTTTCAGGCCATTATTTAGAATACTTGGAGTCCTTGATTATACTTAATTCAAACAATACTGGAGATTTGATTCTCAAATCATAGCAAATTAGAAGCAGTAGATCACAAGTGTGTAGCTGTCTTGAGAGTAAAGCTGTCAGCAAAAGATTGATCCTGGGGAGAGACAGAGTTATTTTATATTAGAATTTAGCATAATTCTGACTGTAGTTTTAGTATATACTAGCTCGGGGCTGGTGCACTGGGATGACCCAGAGGGATGGGATGGGGAGGGAGATGGGAGGAGGGTTCAGGATAGGGAACACATGTACAACCATGGCGGAGTTATGTCAATGTATGGCAAAACCAATACAATATTGTAAAGTAAATAAATAAAATTGTTAAAAAAAAATAATCGTATTAGCCCTAGAAATTCACTTACATAACTTCTCCCAAAATGCAGAACATATGAGAATTGCTGCATTCAATTTCCATTGATTATGCAGTATACTTATGGCTCAGACGGTAAAGCATCTGCCTACAATGCCGGAGACCTGGGTTCAATCCCTGGGTCAGGAAGATCTCCTGGAGAAGGAAATGGCAACCCACTCCAGTATTCTTGCCTGGAAAATCCCATCGACAGAAGAGCCTGGTAGGCTACAGTCCATGGGGTTGCAAAGAGTCAGACACGACTAAGCGACTTCACTTAGTATTTTAGCTATTAACTGATAATCATTTATGTGGACCCAATTGAAAAAGCTATTTGCAACTCATATTCCAAAGTATTCTGTTAACAAGTAGACATCCACTACTAAACTTTTAGAAGATAATGATTCACTAAGCAGTTGGTATTTTAACATTCATGTTGCTCATGTTGTGGTGAGTAATTTAAGACATATTTCTGAATATCTCATTGTAATTACACATAAATAATTAAAATGTTTAGATGAATTACTCTGCCTATAAAAAGTAAAGGAAAAATTAGGGACATTATTTTGTTCTTAGAAATGAACTATTAATGTTAACAGTATTATTTTAAAACTAGCTAACTCATGGTTAAAATGGATATGCATACTTTTAACAATAAAAAGTATATTTTTTCAAGGTCTTACAAATAGAAGATTAAGAACAATATCTGTTAGGGAGGATGATAGTACACGTGACATGTTATTAATGATGATCAGTGGCAACCGAAACTAGAAGAAACTTAGAAGCCAAAAACAAAGGGAAGGGGACTCTGCTCCTCCTCAGGTTGAAAGTAGGAGCCTGTTTTCCTGAAGACTTACCTTAAGGCTCATCATCCTAAGGCTTTTGTTTTTAATAAATGTAATAAATGTGTTCTGAACACCTATTGGCCATAATTACATTAAGCAATATAATGTTTAGAAAAAAACTGGTAAGAATTAGTGGAAATAAATATGTAGAGGAAATTTAAAGAAAAATACAAAAGTTTTATATGCCACATATTTTTTATATTATAAAATATTAACTTTAGCCAATATTGGTCTAGGGCTTCCCAGGTGGCTCAGTGGTAAAGAATCTGCCTGCCAAGCAGGAGACGTGAGTTTGACCCCTGGGTTGGGAAGATCCCCTGGAGAAGGAAATGGCAACCCACTCCAGTATTGCCTGGGAAATCCCAAGGACAGAGGGGCCCAGCTGGCTATAGTCCACAAGGTCGAAAAAGAGCTGGACATGACTTAGCAACTAAACAGCAGCAATACTTCTGTTTTACTTTCATACCTCTTTTATTTTGGTATATTTTGTTAAATCTGTGTGTAAATCACGAAACACATAAAATCTCACTTTGTGTTCCTCTGTTGACATTATGTATGCTGATAATATGGAAAATAGTAGTAAAGATTGTCTAAGAGATCTTTTTAATGCTATTAATAGCTGCTATTAGTCTTGAGCATGGTTTTGAAAAGTAATTTTCATTTTGCTATCAGCAGTCCACTATAGGGTTTTGGGGGAAACTCTTGAATCTACTTCCACAGTCCTAGAATGAAATTAAGATACAGATGTTTATTGATCACTGTGAGGTTAACGACCATTATAAGAATATACTAAGTAGTGAAGAGATCAAATAGAACATGATCCCATAAATAGTAACAGACTAAGCTTCTCTCAGTACATTCCCTGCCAAGCTTAACAGACCCTCTCTTCTTAATATATGAGGATTTTCCTCCATATCATACTGCTGACACCTGTGGCTGATTCATGTCAATGTATGGCAAAACAAATACAGTATTGTAATGTAGAATAAAGTTTAAAAAAAAATAAAGTAATGCTCAAAATTCAAAAAAAATAAATAAATAAATTTAGAAGAGTGCCTTTCACTTCCTGCCATGACTACCAGTGGTTTAATACTCACCCTGTGTTGGTGTTATAGGCTTTATCTCTTATTTTCCTAACAGTTCTACCAGTTATATAGAGAGATATTGGGGCTATAATTTCCATCTTAAAGATTAAAGGTTGTTTGCTTAATTAACAGACATCACATAGCTAACAACTCCTAGACCTAGAACAAAGTAATGATTTATTTATTTAATGTCACTTCCTCAATATTATATACATTTGAGTATTACACCTCCAAGTCCTTAACTTGGAGTTGGTTTTCCACAGATAAGTCAGTCATGAACTTTCTGCTTTCCACAAACAGAGGCATTTTCTAGAATAGAAGCTTCTTAGCCTTTTGTTTATAGCACTCGTGCTGTTTACACTCTTCAGCCTCATATTGTACTGGTTCATGCTTCTTGTTTTTCCTGACCTTAAAGGGAAGTTTAAATGCACACAATAGGGGTTGGTCAGGAAAACTGGACCATTCTACAGGGGTCCAACAGGAATGGATTAAATAAAACGATGCAGTTGTTGTTCAGTCTCTAAGATGTGTCTGACTTTTTGAGACCCCATGGACTGCAGTGTGCCAGGCTCCCCTGCCCTCCACCATCTCCCAGGGTTTGCTCAAATGATCTGAGTCAGTGATGCTATCCAAACATTTCATCCTCTGCCACCTCATTCTCCTGCCCTCAGTCTGTCCCACCATCAGAGTCTTTTTCAGTGAGTCAGATCTTCACATCAGGTGGCCAGAGAACTGGAGCTTCATCTTCAGCATCAGTCCTTCCAATGAATACTCAGGGTTGACTTCCTTTAGGATTGACTGGTTTGATCTCCTTGCAGTCCAAAGGACTCCCAAGACTTTTCTCCAGCACCACAATTCAAAAGAATCAATTCTTTGGCACTCAGCCTTCTATATGGTCTAACTCTCATATCCGTACATGACTACTGGAAAAAACAGAGCTTTGATTATACACCTTTGTCAGCCAAATGATGTCTCTGCCTTTTAATATGCTGTCCAGGTTTGTCATAGGTTTTCTTCCAAGGAGCAAACATCTTTTAATTTCATGGCTACAGTCACTGTCCACAGTGATTTTGGAGCCCAAGAAAATAAATGTATCACTGTTTCCACTTTTCCCCCTTCTATTTGCCATGAAGTGATGGGACCAGATGTCATGATCTTAGTTTTTGAATGCTGAGTTTTAAGCCAGCTTTTTACTCTCCTCTTTTACCCTCATCAAGAGGCTCTTTAGTTCTACAACTCAGGCACTGACAGACTTCATGAGTGAAGGTCGGGGTGCCACTTTTAGCAAATTCCAAACAGCAGAGATAAGAAAATCATCACCAGTGACTTCAGTTGCAGATAGTACCAAAGTGGATGGTGCTCAGGAAGATATCCAAATGCCATGCATCCACCAAGGCCACATGCTGCTCATCTGCTCTATGAACCCCTAGGAGTGCTTCTTATCCTCAGAAACGTAGGGAACCTACTTGCAAAGGAATCTGGGAAATGTAGTTTCCAGGCTATCAATGTCCTCAGTTTGAAGAAAGTTTGAAAAAGATGATATTCGCATTAAGATTTATTTGGACCAGGGTCATCCTTTTTTATTGAACAATATAAATGCCTTGCCTCACAGTTCTGGAGGCTAGATACCTGAAATCAAGGTGCTGGAAAAGTTGATTGCTTCTGAGCACTGTAGGAGGGGATCTGTTTCTTGCCTCTCGCCTAGATTCTCATGGTGTGCTGTCAATCACTGGTGTTCCTTGACTTGTAGGAGCATCACACTAGTCTCTTTCTTCAC
The DNA here is from genome assembly GCA_917880005.1 of Nanger dama. NCBI lineage: Eukaryota > Metazoa > Chordata > Mammalia > Artiodactyla > Bovidae > Nanger > Nanger dama. The sequence continues at coordinate 102,963,534 of CAKJTW010000001.1, forward strand.
CTTCACATTGATTGCACTCTCCCTGAGTACTTATCTGTGCCTAAATTTCCCCTTTTTATAAGGAGATCAGTCTTACTGGGCCCACCATAATGACTTCACTTTAACTTTACCTCTATAGAGACTTGTCTCCAAATACAGTCACATTTTGAGGTAGAGAGTTAGGATTTCAAGATATGAACTGGGAAGGTGGATACAGTTGACCCAATAGCAGTTATCTACTGTTGTATATTACTCTAAAGTTTAATAAATTTCTCAAATAAATCATCTGTTCTCTCTTGTGGTGTCTGTGAGTCTGGGAACACTGTGGCTAGACAGTCTGGGCTTGAGGTCTCTCCTGAGTCTGCCATCAGATATCATTTCAAGCTTGACTGGGGTTGGAGGACCCACTTTCAAGGTGACTGACTCACCACGGACTCCCTCACCGGCTATTGGCATGACGTAGCCTCAGTTCCATTCCATCCAGGCCTGTCCACAGCGTTCCTGAGGGTCTTTTGACAACGTGGGGCTGACTTCCCCCAGAACCGAGGATCCCAGAGACCAAGGTGGGAGTTACAATGCCCCTTTCACTGAAATCCCTTCTTGGTTACACACTGGCCTGAGTTCTGTGGCTTCTCAACTGGTCTCACAAACATGTGTTGATGCTTACATTGTTCTTTCATTCTCTCTGTTAGGGAACAAGGGCCTGACACTTCCTGTTTGTCATCTTTCCAGTGTCACTTTTATAACCTGACTACAAATATGTTCTTGGTAAGTACATACTAAGTTGCATTTAATTTCCTTGGAGGTCCTTGCATTTATAAAGAACTGTCTGAGTGAACTCTGGGAGATGGTGATGGACAGGGAGGCCTGGCGTGCTGTGATTCATGGGGTCGCAGAGAGTCGGACAAGACTGAGCAAATGAACTGAACTGATGTAAGAAAAAGTCAGTCTGCAATTAGAATATTGCAGCCAAGTGAATTATATAGAATTTAATATGAAAGGAAATATGAGTTCTGTTGGTGTTCAGGGGCAACTTACAATTCTTCATAGATGATTTCAACTTGGTGTTATTACCCCTGAACACTTTCTGATAGAGCTCATGAATAAGGGTAAGGAGACAGAGATACTGTATGTTTTTAGCAAACAAAAATAAAATTACATTAATATATCACCTAATTAAGTCTGATCCCATGTTCAAATATCATATATAATCACAGCAAGCTCTCCCCAGAGGGCATAAATGCAGACAGTGTTCAGAACTCATCTTAAATAGTAATACTTAAGCCCAAGGATATTCCTTTATGACTCTGAGCTTTGTAAAGATTCATATTTCAGCCCAAAGCGGGTATTGTTGATTGATTTATTACTGCAAAGAGGTTTTATTTCTCAAATCCACCAGAATATTAGAAGTAAATGCCTAACTTTTCAACCCTTTTTCATAAGTTGTCCTAGGCAAGATTCAAGTTCATAGTCAGGTGGGCCAACTTTGTATTATTTAAAATAATGAAATTAATAGACACATTGATAACATAAAACCACAAGGAGTCATCACTTGCAGTGTCTGTAAATAAAATATAAAAATGCAGCCCTGGATATTTATCAACTATAATCCTTATCCTGAAAGTATTCACAAATAGAGGAGAAGAGAGGGGAGAAGTAAGGAATGAAGCCAGAAGGAGGGAGAAAGAGTAAAAGGACTTGAAGCTAGGGCAGGATGGAAGAGTGAGTGAAAAGACCCAAGGAAATAAAGGGGAAGAAAGGAAGATGAGGCAAAATGATGTAGAAATATCAGACAAATTTACACCATCAACAAGAAATATTGGAGGAGTTTCAGAGAATGTTACATATTACAATGTGTTATATGTAGCATAAATCAGTTGATGACTACATAGCAGTAGGATATAAAACATTAACCTTGATCCTTGTTCATTCATTTTTGAACACTGACTTAGTGCAAAGCATTGAAACATGTATGGCTATAGCATTTTAAAAATATATACAAAAATATTTCCCATTTTGATTCACAGGTGATTACTGAAGAAACATCATACTGTAAAATATTAATAGATGTTATTATTCATGTCTTTAAATATTTTACTCCATATTTACCTTCATAATTTGACAAAAATGAGTCAAATGTCATAACATTCAGAATAGAGTGATGGAATCCATTTTCATGCCACATAACACATGTAGGATAGTGTACTTAATTGGAACCATCTTCCAAATAAGCCTGTACTGACACACTGGAATCACATTTGTCTTATTAAAGCATCTTTTGCAAACATGTTCAATATGCTGCATCTAAGCATACTTTTTCCACATGGGGATTTAGAATAGAATACAAAGCACAATAATCATGCAAACAAAGGCATATTCTTGCAGTGGCAGGGTGAACCGGACAGTACAGGAGGAGTTTACAAACTCCACTCACCCACTGAAGAGGCGGAAGTGAGTCTCAGCTCAAAGAGAAGGGTCCGTGCTGATGAAATAAACCACAGTCCTTAAGGCTGTTTAGTTCATACCATAAATGTGTAGATAATGTGGGCTGGAGACATCATTTCATCCGTGGGGCATATGGTAACTGTCTCCACATTAAAGCTCTTTTGCTAATGGCACACACACACGCATCCATCTTTGCTGCCGGGGGTGCAGCTGACACTGAGGACACCTTGCGGACTTGGGCTCATCAGCACATTTCTCTTCATGTGTACTTTACCTCGGGGGCTGCTGCAGCTCCTATCAAATGCCTTCTCCTCCCCCGTCTCATTGCACAGACGATTACAGCATAAACACACTGGCACAGAAGTTTATAGTTCCAGGAGAGGAAGTGAGTGTGGTGGCTTTTATCAACCGTTGTTTTCCCCGAGCTTAGTTTAAATTGGGCACGCTGAGTGTTTAGCCGACATGGCCACTGACGCAAAAGTCCACAGCTCCACAGAATTAGTGGCTCAGACGCAAACAAGAGGCGGGCCTTGGGCACGGGGCCACCCCACACTATCCTAAGTACTGACAATGTGCTTTACCCGAAACTGTGTTTATACAGCTACATGCATATTCATAGTAGCTTCACTATCATGAAAATTCCAGGGTTAGATAGTCCTAATTATCTCATAAATTTGTTTTGAATCTTTTTTTAAAAAGATCAAGATCCACACATTACATTTTTATGGGTTTCTCAGATCAGATGAAACTTGTCCTCCCTTTCTGTTTTCCTTGCAGTTTATTTGTAAAGAAATAGTCATCAGTGATGTTCTGTAGTATTTCTCACACTCTGGACTTGAATTCTGACTCTATGGTAATATTTTATATGTTCTTCTAGCACTGTGTCTCCCATGAACTGATAGCTATCTCCAGAACCTCAGTTTGACTTGGGTCAATGAATTGGCCAAAAATACTTCATAGAATGTATTTTGTAATTCCAACAGGAGGCACATAGTGTCCACTTTTTCTCTTTGTGTCATGTTAGAAGCCATTGATTATGGTTACCTAGATCCATTATGTTATTAGAGGTTTTCAAAATGGTGATCTTCTAACGCTTTCTGTTATTTGTTAGCTGCGATACTTTTATAAAAATAAACCCCAGGATACTTAGTTATCTGAGGTTGAATAGAAAAAACTAGTGGAATAATTTTTTATATAACAATTATTTTCAGGAAAAAAAATAGAATTGGTTCTTTAGCACACTTCAAGTTTGTCACTGACTCCTTTCCTTTTTTTTATTGAAGTATATATTTGGTTTAAAATATTACATTAGTTTTAGGTGTATAACATACTGGTTCAATATTGTTATAGATTATACTCCATTTAAAGTTGTTACAAAATTATGGCTACTTTGCCCTGGGCTGTACCATATATCCATGTTACTATCTATTTTTCAAGGCAGTAGTTTGTACCTGCTAGTCCCAGGCTCCCCCTTCCCTCCCCCTAGCGGCAGCCACTAGTTTGTCCCTGTGTCTGTGAGTCTGTTCTGTTCTATCAGTGGTGGCTGTGCTAGTCACTCAGCCATGTCCGACTCTTTGCCTGCCAGGCTCCTCTGTCCATGGGAAGCTCCAGGCACGAATACTGGAGTGGGTTGTCATTCCCTTCTCCAGTTTTGCTATACACATTTGTTTTTATTATACTGATTTAAATGTACTTTTTCTTTAAATCCTCACACACTTGTATATACATAACAATTATTTATACTTAACAGTGAGGAAACAGAAGTTCATAAAGTTACTTGCCTAGTCAGGATTCTAGACAGTTTAGAACATATGCTCCCTCGACTGGACTCCAGGACATATTCAGAGGCCAAAAGAATTGAAAAAATAATTATGCCCTGGAGCACCTAACAAGCACCCATAATATGTAACTCAGATAAAAGAATATTTTTAAATATCTCAGAAGACTACAGTCTAAGCCAAAATTGAAAATCCTTTGCTCCTCAAGCTCTGTAAATTCCTGGATACATTCGCTGAATGTGGGCTTGTGACTGCTTCCATTTAGTTCCCGTTTGCTGGTGCGAGGGAGCGCATGGCAGCCTGATGGGGAGTCTGGTACTGACTTTCCTATGTTTCTGCCTTAGAGGAGGATCTCTTAATATGCCATTTATAAGACAAACACTCTGAGCCTCATATGCGCACACTGGTGAGTTGGCCTGTTTTGCCTGCACAGTCAGTGGAAATCACATTTGGTGTGCTTATTTTGATGCTCACCCAGATCCCTGTAGGGCTTAAGGAGATTAAACTCTTGTGACAGACAGATTGTTGGTGTTGAACGCTCCATTACGCAGCCTTCTCCAGGGGCTCAGGAGGCAGACTGGCGGCAAGCGATGCAGTGCTGATGCTCTCCAGTGCCCACTGTGTCAGAGTGACCCCTGAAGAGGAAACACGTGCTTTCCAGGAAACGCAAAGTGGAGAAGGCCATACGTTTGCCTTGTCTTCATAATGTTCAATTTGGTCATAACAGGATCAAAGGCCAGATGATTTTCACAAGCAGTGTGCCAAGTGCCCTTTCTCAAACCAAATGCTGACAATAAATATTTCTGGTGGTGTTGGCAGAAAATTCTCCACGCATATCCTGATTTCCACATGTCTTTTGAACAGAAGCATTGATTCCCTTTGTTCTGGATTATCTTTTCAAGGATATGAGTGTAGCAAACAGCCTTGGAAGACAGAAACTGTGCTCCCTCCCGAGGAAAGGGCATGCTTGATTTCTATCCAGTATAATAAAACAGTGGAATTGCCTGTTACAAAGATTTGGTTTCCCTGAACTCAGGGTTCGTCTTCCCTTGTGCAGTTTACTGCACATGCAGAAGGTGTCACCTGGCCTTCTTCACACTGTCTGTGTAACTTGGGGCGAAAATCACGATACTTTGGCTGTTGTTGCTGCTGCGAGTGGTAAATTGCCTTCTGTTCCTGACCCAGGATCCCTTGCTCTCCTGCCAGCGTCCATGAAGACTGGTGGGTGTGTGTGTCCTCAGTCACTGCAGGCGTGTCTGGCTCTGTGCAACCCCGTGGACTACACCCCGCCAGGCTCCTCGGTCCACGGATTCTCCAGCCAAGGATACTGAGTGGAGTTGCCATGCTCTTCTTCAGGGGATCTTCCCAACCCAGGGATCAAACCCTTGTCGCCTATGGCTTCCACATTGCAGGCAGATTCTTTACTTGTTGAGCCAGCAGGTATGACTGGTAGGTTAGCATATTACCCTGTAAGCAGGGTAAAATTTTAGACTCTTCAAAATATTAGACAGTTTTTAGTCCTTATGATTATATAAAGACATATCTGCTATATGTTTGAATGTGTATATATATATTATCTACTTACATTCTTGCATGTGTAGTAGGATTTTAGTGCTATGTATATGTATGAATGTATATATATAAATCTTATTTTATAATTTTAAATATGACAATTGCATTGTCATCACTTGAAAAGAAACAGTGCCTACTTATTTAGAGCTATTTCTAAATACAGAATTCAGAGTCACATTCAGACCTTTACAAAATGTCTTTACCTTCACTAGGTATACTTCATCATCAAGGGCAGAGAAGCCCCAGCAAGACGGCAGGCGCTGGAGCAGCAGCTGTGCAGCACTGGAGCAACTTTGAGGAGACACCCCACACCCAAGGGAAAAGGAGAAGCCCCAGCAAGACGGTAGGAGGGGCGAAATTGCCTTTAGAATCAAACCCATACTCGCCAGAGACACTCAAGGGCTCAAACAAACCTGTGTGCACCAGGACGCAGAGACCCCACAGAGACTGAGACAGAACTGAGTCTGAGTGTCTCCTGTGGACTGCTGCAGGGGCAGGGGCTCTGGGTGTAGCAGACTGGGGTGTGGCATAAGCCCTCTCGAGGAAGTCGTCATTAACCCCACCACAGAGCCTCCCCAGCTTACACAGGACTGGGAAATAGACTCTTGGAGGGTGCAAACAGAGCCTTGTGCACCAGGACCCAGGAGAAAGGAGCAGTGACTCCACGAGAGACTGACCCAGACTTGCCCTGAGTGTCCAGGAGTCTCCAGTGGAGGCAGGGGTCGCTGGTGGCCTGCTGCAGGGTGGGGCACTGAGTGCAGCAGTGCCTCCATGGGGCCTTTGAAGAAGGTCACCATTATATTCATTACCTCCACCATAGTTTGAAGTGAAGTGAAGTTGCTCAGTCGTGTCAGACTCTTTGTGATCCCATGGACTGTAGCCTATCAGGCTCCTCTGTCCATGGACTCCTCCCAGGCAAGAATACTGGAATGGGTTGCCATTTTCTTCTCCAGGGGATCTTCCCAACCCAGGGACTGAACTCAGGTCTCCTGCACTGCAGGCAGACGCTTTACCATCTGAGCTACCAGGGAAGCCATAGTTTGGCTTCAGGTAAATAACAGGGAGGGAATGTAGCCACGCCTATCAACAGAAAATTGGATTAAAGACTTACTGAGCATGGTTCCACCATGGTTCCACCATGGTTCCACCAACAAGAACCAGATTTCCCCTCAGTCTCTCCCATCCATAAGTTTCCATAAGCCTCTTAACTTTCTCCATCAGAGGGCAGACAGACTGAAAACCACAGTCACAGAAAACTAACCAATCTGATCACATGGACCACAACCTTGTCTAACTCAGTGGAACTAGGAGCCATGCCCTGTAGGGGCACCCAAGAGAGACTGGTCATGGTGGAGAGTTCTGACAAAACGTGGTCCATTGGAGAAGACAATGGCAAACCACTTCAGTATTCTTGCCTTGAGAACCACATGAACAGTATTAAAAGGCAAAAAAAAAAAAAAAAAAGGTGGGGGCACTGAAAGATGAACTCCCCAGGTCAGTAGGTGCTCATATGCTACTGGAGATCAGTGGAGAAATAACACCAGAAAGAATGAAGAGATGGAGCCAAAGCAACACTATCACCCAGCTGTGGACATGACTGGTGGTGGAGGTCAAGTCCAATGTTGTAAAGAGCAGTATTGCATAGGAACCTGGAATGTTAGGTCCATGAATCAAGGCAAATTGGAAGTGGCAAACAGGAGATGGAAAGAGTGAATGCTGACATTTTAGGAATCAGGAAACTAAAACGGACTGGAATGGGTGAATTTAACTCAGGTAACCATTATATCCACTACTGTGGGCAAGAATCCTTTAGAAGAAATGGAGTAGCCATCATAGTCAACAAAAGAGTCCAAAATGCAGTACTTGGATGCAGTCTTAAAGACAACAATGATCTCTGTTCGTTTCCAAGGCAAATCGTTTAATATCACAGCAATGCAAGTCTATGCCCCAACCATTAATGCTGAAGAAGTTGAATTTAAATGGTTCTGTGAAGACCTACAACACCTTCTAGAACTAACACCCAAAAAGATGTCCTTTCATTATAGCGACTAGAATGCAAAAGTAGGAGGTCAAGGAAAACCTGGAGTAACAGGCAAATTTGGCCTTGGAGTACAGAATGAAGCTGGGCAAAGGCTAATAGAGTTTTGCCAAAAGAACACACTGGTCATAGCAAAACCCACTTCCAACAACAAAAGAGAAGACTCTACACATGGACATCACCAGATGGCCAATACAGAAATCAGATGGATTATATTCTCTGCACCCAAAAATGGAAAAGCTCTATACGGTCAGCCAAAACAAGACCTGGAGCTGACTGTGGCTCAGATCATAAACTCCTTATTGGCAGATTCAGGCTTAAATTCAAGAAAGTAGGGAAAACCACTAGACCACTCAGGAATAACAAATCAAATCCCTTATGATATGGTGGAGATGAGAAAGATTCAAGGGATTAGATCTGATAGACAGAGTGCCTGATGAACTATGTCTCCTGTACATGACATTGTATAGGTGCCAGAGATCAAGACCATCTCCAAGAAAAAGAAATGCAAAAGGCAAAATGGTTGTCTGAGGAGGCCTTACAAATAGCTGTGAAAAGAAGAGAAGAAAAAGGCAAAGGAGAAAGGAAAGATATACCCATTTGAATGCAGAATTCCAAAGAATAGCAAGGAGAGATAAGAAAGCCTTCCTCAGTGATCAATGCAAAGAAATAGAGGAAAACAATAAAATGGGAAAGACTAGAGATCGCTTCAAGAAAAATTAGAGAGACCAAGGGAACATTTCATGCAAAGATGGGCACAATAAAGGACAGAAATGGTCTGGACCTAACAGAAGCAGAAGATATTAAGAAGAGACGGCAAGAATACACAGAAGAACTGTACAAAAATTTCTTCATGACCTGGATAATCACGATGGTGTGATCACTCATCTAGAGCTAGACATCCTGGAATGTGAAGTCAAGTCGGCCTTAGAAAGCATCAGTATGAACAAAGCTAGTGGAGGTGATGGAATTCCAGTTGAGCTGTTTCAAATCCTGAAAGATGATGCTGTGAAAGTGCTGCACTCAATATGCCAGCACATTTGGAACACTCAGCAGTGGCCACAGGACTGGAAAAGGTCAATTTTATTCCAATCCCAAAGAAAGGCAATGCCAAAGAATGCTCAAACTACTGCACAATTACACCCATCTCACACAATAGTACAGTAATGCTTGAAATTCTCCAAACCAGGCTTTAGCAACATGTGAACCATGAACTTCCAGATGTCGAAGGTGGATTTAGAAAAGGCAGAGGAACCAGAGATCAAATTGCCCATATCCGTTGGATCACTGAAAAAGCAGGAGAGTTCCAGAAAAACATCTACTTCTGTTTTATTGACTATGCCAAAGCCTTTGACTGTGTGGATCACAACAAACTATGGGAAATTCTTAAGGAGTTAGGTATACCAGATCACCTGACCTGCCTCCTGTGAAATTTGTGTGCAGGTCAGGAAGCAACAGTTAGAACTGGACATGGAACAACAGATTGGTTCCAAATAGGAAAAGGAGTACGTCAAGGCTGTATATTGTTACCCTGCTTATTTAACTTATGTGTAGAGTACATCATGAGAAACACTGGGCTGGAAGAAGCACAAGCTGGAATCAAGATTGCTGTGAGAAATATCAATAACCTCATATATGCAAGAGGAACTAAAAAGCCGCTTGATGAAAGTAAAAGAGGAGAGTGAAAAAATTGGCTTAAAGCTCAACATTCAGAAAACTAAGAACATGGCATCCGGTCCAATCACTTCATGGGAAATAGATGGGGAAACAATGGAGACAGTGACAGACTTTATTTTTGGGGCTCCAAAATCACTGCAGATGGTGATTGCAGCCATGAAATTAAAAGACGCTTGTTCCTTGGAAGAAAAGTTATGACCAAACTAGACAGCATATTAAAAAGTAGAGACCTTACTTTGACAACAAAGGTCCATCTAGTCAAAGCTATGGTTTTTCCAGTAGCCCTGTATAGATGTGAGAGTTGGCTATAGAGGAAGCTGAGCACTGAATAATTGATGCTTTTGAACTGTGGTGATGGAGAAGACACTTGAGAGTCGCTTGGACTGCAAAGAGGTTCAACCAGCCCATCCTAAAGGAAATCAGTCCTGAATATTCACTGGAAGGACTGATGCTGTAGCTGAAACTCCAATACTTTGGCCACCTGATGGGAACAAGTGACTCATTGGAAAAGACCTTGATGCTGGGAAAGATGGAAGGTGGGAGGAGAAGGTGATGACAGAGGATGAGATGGTTGGATGTCAACACCAAGTCAATGGACGTGTGTAAACCATGGAAGTTGCGGATGGACAGGGAGGCCTGGCATGCTGCAATCATTGAGGTCACAAACAGTCAGATATGATTGAGCAACTGAACTGAACTGATCATGGCAATAAGTAGTTCCTCAGCTTCAACAAGAAGGAAACAATGAACAATTTTTTCAAATCTACATAGCAAATGAATGACCTTTAAAAATTTGAATTAGCAAATCCATTATAAGTTTATCTTAGGCTATTTTTATTTATCTTAGAAAAGATATGGGTTTCCCTGGTGGCTCAGATGGTAAAGTATCTGCCCACAACATGGGAGATCTGGGTTCAATACCTGGGTTGGGAAGATCCCCTGGAGAATGGAATGGAAACCCACTCTAGTATTCTTGCCTGGAGAATTCCATGGACAGAGGAACCTGGCAAGCTACAGTCACAAAAAGTTGGACACAACTGAGCCACTTTCACACTTTACACATACAAAAAAAAAAAAAAAGTGACATTGGTGTGAGTAGTTATAATGATAAATATAATAATAATAAACATAATCCCCCTTAGCTCCAGAAAACTTTCAACCTTCAAAAAGGTCTTGTGGGATAAAATTATGGTATCATACAGTGAAGACAGAGACAGACAACATCTGGTCCCAAGCTCTATCCAGTATCTGAAGCTCCCTCTAGAAAATCACTTATTAGAAATTATCTACCACATCCACTTCCAGAGAGAGAACACTCAATTCTCCAGGTCTACCCACATATGAATATTTGACACACAAAATTTTCTAAACCCTTTGTTATATTGAAGGAATACTTGTTTCCCTGAATTTCACATTTGCTTCTGCTTCTGACGGAATCAAATTTCTAATAATGGAGTCCAATAGTTTGTTGACATTCATCAGCTTGTGAAGTCAATGACTTTAAACATCAGTTTCTTCATCTGTATACCGGGTACAGTAGTGGCCTCTTCCATGTCTAACGTGAGGGTACAATGAGCTTAACACATAGTGCCCAGGAGGTAGAGGTTACAGCTTTTCCTTACCCTCATTTTATGGGATGCCTACAGGTAACAGAAAATTAGAGATACTAAGGGAACATTTCTTGCAAAGATGGGCTCGATAAAGGACAGAAATGGTATGGACCTAAACAGAAGCAGATGATATTAAGAAGAGATGGCAAGAATACACAGAAGAACTGTACAAAAAAATATCTTCACGACCTGGATAATCACGATGGTGTGATTACTCATCTAGAGCCAGACATCCTGGAATGTGAAGTCAAGTGGGCCTTAGAAAGCATCACTATAAACAAAGCTAGTGGAGGTGATGGAATTCCAGCTGAGCTGTTTCAAATTCTGAAAGATGATGCTGTGAAAGTGTTGCACTCAATATGCCAGCAAATTGGCAAAACTCAGCAGTGGCCACAGGACTGGAAAAGGTCAGTTTTCATTCCAATCCCAAAGGAAGGCAATGCCAAAGAATGCTCAAACTACCGCACAATTGCACTCATCTCACATGCTAGTAAAGTAATGCTCAAAATTCTCCAAGTCAGGCTTCAGCAATACGTGAACCGTGAACTTCCTGATATTCAAGCTGGTTTTAGAAAAGGCAGAGGAACCAGAGATCAAGTTGCCAACATCTGCCAGATCATGGAAAAAGCAAGAGAGTTCCAGAAAAACATCGATTTCTGCTTTATTGACTATGCCGAAGCCTTTGACTGTGTGGATCACAATAAACTGTGGAAAATTCTGAAAGAGATGGGCATCAGACCACCTGACCTGCCTCTTGAGAAATCTGTATGCAGGTGAGGAAGCAACAGTTAGAACTGGACATGGAACAACAGACGGTTCCAAATAGAGAAAGAAGTATGTCAAGGCTGTATATTGTCACCCTGTTTGTTTAACTTATATACAGAATACATCATGAGAAATGCTGGACTGGAAGAAACACAAGCTGGAATCAAGATTGCTGGGAGAAATATCAGTCACCTCAGATATGCAGATGATACCACTCTTATGGCAGAAAGTGAAGAGGAACTAAAAGCCTCTTGATGAAAGTGAAAGAGGAGAGTGACAAAGTTGGCTTAAAGCTCAACATTCAGAAAACAAAGATCATGGCATCCGGTCCCATCACTTCATGGGAAATAGATGGGGAAACAGTGGAAACAGTGTCAGACTTTATTTGGGGGGCTTGAAAATCACTGCAGATGGTGACTGCAGCCATGAAATTAAAAGACGCTTACTCCTTGGAAGAAAAGTTATGATCAACCTAGATAGCATATTCAAAAACAGAGACATTACTTTGCCGACTAAGGTCTGTCTAGTCAAGGCTATAGTTTTTCCAGTAGTTATGTATGGATGTGATAGTTGGACTGTGAAGAAGGCTGAGTGCCGAAGAATTGATGCCTTTGAACTGTGGTGTTGAAGAAGACACCTGAGAGTCCCTTGGACTGCAACAAGATCCAACCAGTCCATTCTGATGGAGATCAACCCTGGGATTTCTTTGGAAGGAATGATGCTAAAGCTGAAACTCTGGTACTTTGGCCACCTCATGAGAAGAGCTGACTCACTGGAAAAACTCTGATGCTAGGAGGGATTGGGGGCAGGAGAAGGGGACGACAGAGGATGAGATGGCTGTATGGCATCACAGACTCAATGGATATGAGTCTGAGTGAACTCTGGGAGATGGTAATGAACAGGGGAGGCCTGGCGTGCTGCGATTCATGGGGTCGCGGAGAGTCGGACATGACTGAGCGACTGAACTGAACTGAACTGAACTGAGTAAAGGACAAGCTGCAAAGCACGCAAAAGAGAGACCTAATTAAGTCCGTTCTCTTCAGTGGTGTGTAAAATGCAAGGATGTACTAGCTGAAACCTATTTACATGTAAATGCTGAATCCTGTACCCACCAGAATCACAAATACGCAGATTGCTTTTCGTTGGAAGAAACTGACAATTGGGCAAAAACATCAGTGAAAATTAAAAACTGATGTATGAGGGAGAATAATGTGAGCTGATTCACTGATGCGAAGTGAAGCCTCTTAAAATAGAACCTTTTATTTTCAACTTTTTAAAACAAGAAAATCCCACATTATCCAGCAGATGTTGCCTGGAGAATTACTGTCCATCCCCGGCTTTTGAGGTTTCCAGTCACTTAATACTCTTAACTAACTTCCATCAAACATTTCCACAGATAAAATCCTTTCTAAGCCACCTAAATCCTTGCTGGAAAATGGAAGGTTTATGAAAAAGATGTTATACTTTTCAGCCCCGTAGATGTTTACTGTTGCCAACATGTATAACCAGAGTCCTCCGACACCACCCCACAGCCGAGGTGTGGATGAGTGCATGCTATGGGGAACCTTCGTGTCTTACTTGGTGACTGTGCCATTTTCAGAATTAGCAGTGCGCCCTTTGTTGTTCAGTCACTTCAGTCGTGTCTGACTCTTTTGACCCCATGAACTGTAACCCGCCAGGCTCCTCTGTCCATGGATTTCTCCAGACAAGCATAGTGGAGTGGGTTGCTGTCCTCTTCTCCAGGGGATCTTCCTGACCCAGGGGCTGAACCTGCATCTCCTGCTTAGCAGACAGATTCACTACCACCTGAGGTGCCCCCTTGAGTGAAGCCGCTCAGTCGTGTCCAACTCTTTGCGACCCCATGGACTGCAGCCTACCAGGCTCCTCTGTCTATGGGGTTTTCCAGGCAATAGTACTGGAGTGGATTGCCATTTCCTTCTCCAGGAGATCTTCCCAACCCAGGGATTGAACCCGGGTCTCCCACATTGTAGACAGACGCTTACCATCTGAGCCGCCCCCTTAACATGCTGCAACTGTACTTCTCAATGATAAAACTTATTTCTCAGGACTTTTGTAGATCTTGTTGGATTGAATCTGGTTGTTGCACTGAAATAGTAAAGGAACGGTGAAAATAATTCTCCAAGTGTTTTCAGGATGGGAAATAAGAGTCAGAATCATCAGAGTTGATATGCAAGTTGATGTACTTGCAATCTAGGGGAAATTTTATTTCAGCCACACTGAGTTTGGTTATTGATTCCAACTTCCTGCAGTAGGCAATGGGACAAATTGTAACTGACCATGGGCTTGTAGCAGGAAGAGGCTGAGGATAAACACTGGACAACAGGTGAGTAGACTAATTACAATGAAAACCAATATGTCACATTTAGTAAGACTCTGCATCTTAGTCTTAAGAAGGTATCCTGTTATTTACAAATGACAGAAATACTGTCCCCTGTAGGGTCTTCCTGCAGGGAAATGAACACAGAGCTGTGGCTTAGGATCAGCAATAATTTCTCCTTCAGCCTATATTTTATAGGAGAGGTAAGTCTGGAGAGTCTTGGATTTTAGTGAATTTCCCAGAGCAAAATATACATTTGAATAAATGAGATTTGAAGCATTTCACTTTTTCCTTTCCTTTCACAGCCTTTGAGAAAGTTTAAAATTAAAAATGGAAAGGGTGTAGAAAGCAGCCCACTAGTTCATTCAATAACTATCGAACATACACTATGGGCCAGCCACTGTTCTAATTTTCTGAGCCTAATTTCTTCTTATATGTAAGTATAAATCATCTTGCATAGTTTTAGTATGTACTGTATTTTCTGGGAACACAGCTCCCATACAGGATATGGTGGCTTGCTTTATTTTGTTCTTTGTTCTTGTTTTCCAGGAGTTGCTTACCATTTCTCAAAACCAGATTGGAGATAGCAGTGCTGTTCATGGCCTTTCCGTCATCAGCACAGCGTATCTGGCTTGGTCTGCATCTATGCTCCTGCTCACATGAGTCTACCTGGGTATCTAATTGTTCTAGCACTATTTGGTGAAAAGACAAGCCTCCTCTCCACTGAATTTCCTTTGCAACTTCATTGGAAAGCAATTGTTCCTGAATATGTGGACTTCTGTTTCTTCTGTTCATCGATTTAATACTTGTGTCAAACTCAATTATTAACTAATATAGCTTAAAACAATGTAGGATAAGGTTTCCATGTTTTTAACTTTCTAAAAATTATTTCAACTATTCTTATCATTTGCATTCCTATATAAATTTTAGAATCACTGTATTGATTTGTTTAAAAAAAAAATCAAATTTTGTCCTGGATTGTGTTGAAGCTATTCTATCTAGGAAGAATTGCCATTTTAGCAACAATGAGCCTTTCAGCCCATGAACAAAGCATATTTCTTCATTATTTGGATATTTGATTGCTCTAGCAATGATTCATAGTTTTCTGATCTTGCACATCTTTTATTAGAATTATCCCAAAGTACTTTATATTTTTGATACTGTTTTAAATGATTTGCAGTTTCTCATTATTCAGTGAATGGAAATAGAATTGATTTTTGTATAATATCTTGTATCCTACAACCTTACTAAGTGCATTTGTGAGTTGTTTTTTTGTAGATTCCATCAGATTTTCTGTGTTAATGACCATGTTGTCCGAGAATAATAGTGACTAGAACTTTCAATACAAAGTTGACTCGAAGTCTTTAGACATTCTATTTTCTTGCTAACCTCAGGGGAGAAAGTATTTCTTCACCATTAAGTATGAAGCTAGCTATTGATTTTTGCTTATATCTATCTCAGGTTGAAAAAGTCTCCTTCTAATTACCAAGAATGTGATCAGGTATCGCTTTGTCAAACGTGTTTTTTCTGTGTCTACTGAGATGACATCACTTTTTTTAGTTTGTTAATATTGTGAATTTCCTTGAGATTTGAATGGTAGGCCAACCTTGCAACCCGTGGCACCAACCCCATTACTGACTCTAGAGGTTTGTGAGACAGAAACGCCTACACCATATATATGAGACATATTATCAGTGGAGCTGGAAGGTGAGCATACACACTTATAAAAAACTGGAAGGTATAGGAGAGTATGCTGAAACAAGCAGTATCAGAAGACACAGGAGAAGTGTAAGGGCAGTGGGTGGCAGGGCCCACGGGGTGACCGCTGATGAACAATATGGGCTGTGTTAGGAAAAAAGGTCCGGAACATTACAGGGATGTAAATACAGTAGAGTATTTAGCTGTTTGGAAGCCTTGCATCAGGGGCATTGTCTAAAAACGCATGACATGGGTGCTCTGAGGGTCCAGGAACCAAAAACAAATCATCTTTTGTCAGGTGTCAGCTGCGGCAACTGCAGCATCTGCAGTGCTTGCGAGCTGGGTGTTCTGAACAATGGTGCAGACGCTGTCGTCTCCCTGTGCGCACGTTTGTAGGATGCAGCAGGTCCCAGAGACTGTGGTTTCCGACATGACCCAGGCTAGAGAAGGCCACATACAAAGGACCACATACGAAGCCTGATACAATAGCTGTTGAATCTGAACTTCTGTTCCTGTGTCATTTTAGTAAGACCAAAAAATATTTTTTTATCAGCATAGAAATTTAATTAAATTCCAAATATGATTATATTTAGCATAATGTAATAATTATTTAAAGCACATATCACTGGCTCTGAAACAGTTCTAAAGAAGTCATTCTTCTGAAGTTAAAAAATATGTAGTGAGAATGTACAAGGAAGCAAAAAAAAAAAAAAAAAAGGCTGTTAAGTACTGGGAGTTGTTACAAGGGCATCCTGAAATAATGTAAGAGAGTCCAAATTACATAACATGCAAAGCAAGGAGTTCTCTTACTTACTTACTTCTGGAAAATAAACCATAACCTCAGAATGCAAGATCACCACCACTGGGTTAACAGGACAAACTTTCTGAGGGACATGGGGAGTAATTCATTGTACTTTACCTTTCCCTAACTAATTTCCTCATACTAATTTATTTTCCTTCTCTGAGGAAGGTCATTGTCAACATAACCTCCAAACAACCCTTTCTCCCTTAGCTCTGCTATCCACCCCTGAACCTTAACATCTGGGGATCTGCACTTTCATTCCCCACTGAAGTTAATTTTGCTGTATCCAACTGAATCTGAAGATAGAAATTTACATTGCAAAATATAAAGATCTTTTTGAATCATTATATTTTAGAATGCTCTGCCATCTCTCTCTTCCATTGTTAACACTGCATAGCTATATGATCAATAATATACTTATTTGCACTTATATCTAAATATAGAATTTAAGTTACACCTGAGGAATTACTATGTTAGGCCTGAGTAAACAGAACTAGCTTAACTTCCAGTTTGGTGACAGCCCGGTCTTTTGCATATAAAAGAAAGTAGACAAAGAGAAGAATAAGCACTGAGTTTGATCCGTTTTAGAATTAAATGTCACATTCAGATGGGACACAACTGGGGCAAGAACATTACAGATCCCCAACGGGCCAAACCTCCAGGGCCAGCAGATCACTGGGGATTTCCTGACTCCATCAAAGTGCAGGTGACCCCCAAACCACAATCAGTATTTGCTAGTATCTTTTCAATCAGTCACTAGGTATTGTTTAAACTAATTAGTTATTGCTTAGAAACTATAAAAACTTATCAAGTGGAGTATCACAGAAACCTGGAATTTGTGTGTATTCAGGCTGACAGGTCAGCAGGAAATCTTGGACAAGTCTGTGCTGAAGGCTCTCCAGTGCATACGGGGCCAGAGGCGGGTGCAACAGCTCAGCTCAAGGTAAGGTGAACTCCACAGTGCTGGGTGCTGTAGAACTCACTGTGTTTTGTTTTCTATGGAACCTAAATATTAATAGTCAGTGACTCCCTGAAGACCTTCTTTTACTAGTTAATTGCTAAATTAAGTAAAAATTTTGACTGCAAGGTAAATTCTCCTTAGCAAAATTCTCACAAGCTGCAAAATCTACAGTCATAGAGCACATGGAAAGGACATTAAAATTCTGAGCCAACCACTTTAGGCTGGGTCTCATGAGTTGTTTTAAAATATACTTTCAGTATACTGTATTGGTGTTTTTCTTTCTGGCTTACTTCACTCTGTATAACCGGCTCCAGTTTCATCCATCTCATTAGAATGACACTGAAACATGTATACTATCATATAAGAAATGAAGCGCCAGTCTATGTTCAATACAGGATATAGGATGCTTGGGGCTGGTGTACGGGATGATCCGGGGAGACTGTCTGGGGTGAGAGGTGGGGGGGGCTTTGGCATTGGGAGATCGTGGACACATGTGGCTGATTCATGTCAATGTATGGCAAAACCAATACAGTATTGTAAAGTAGAATAAAGTATTAAAAAATAAAATAACGCATGTAAAAAAATAAAAAATATATACTTTCAAACCTTTGGTTCTCTGAAATACTGTCTTGTGAAATTAATTTTGAGGCTACTACAGTTTTTCCAGGGATAAGAACCTAAGAAAATGGTTGTACTTACTTAAAACTCTCTTGACATTTCTGTAGAAAACTAGAAGACTTTGCACTGCATGCTTGCCCATGTGCACACACACACAGAGCTAGAGGACAAACCTCCAGGGTACAGTCCAGCTGTAGAGTCACCTTTGTAAATTTCAAATAAAACAAAGTCTTAAACACTCACCTGTGGATAAGATTTCTGGAAAAACACCCAATATTTGTTCTTAACTTTATAATTTTGCTTCTTCTCAACACTGTCAAGGGCACATTATTGGTTACCTACTGCTGCGTTACATACCACCCCAAACAGTATCTTTTAAAAGTAACTGCAGTTTATCACCTCTGACGGTTTTGTGGTTAGTCTGAGGTAGTTCTACTGCTAGACTTGTGTGGGCTCAACCATATGACCACAGATGGATGCTGGGTTGGCTAGGGGTAGAGTTCATTTGTGACACTTGGTTCTCTCTGCCTGTTGTTATTTTGTCTTAATTTTTATTTTGTATTAGAATAGAGTTGATTCACAATTTTATGTTAGCTTCAGGTGTATAGCAATGTGATTTAGTTTTATATATATATTCTTTTCAAGTTCTTTTCCCATATAGACTATTACAGGTTACTGAGTTACCTGTATTATACAGTAGGCCCTTGTTGATTCTCTATTTTATATATATTAGTGTGCCAAACTCCTAACTTATCCTTATCCATAACCTTCCCCCTTTGGCATCCAGAAGTTTCTTTTCAAGGTCTCCGATTATTTCTGTTTTGTAAATAAGTTAATTTGTATCATTCTTTTGGCACAAACCATACAATGTGCAGCATCTTAGGGATTCAACTAGGGACTGAACTCAGGCCCTTGGCAGTAAAAGTCAAAGTCCAAACCACCAGACCACCAGGCAGTTTCCCCGTTGATCAGTATTTTTAGATTTCATGTGTAAGTGACATCATATGAAATTTGATTTCTCTTACTTCTACTTAGTATGGTAATCTCTAGGTCCATCCATGTTGCTGCAAGTGGCATTTTTATTCTTTTTAAGGCTGAGTAATATTTCATTGTATAAATGTACCACCTTTTCTTTATCCATTCATCGGTTGATGGACATTTAGGTTGTTTCCATTTAGGTTATTGAAAATAGTGCTGCAGTGAACATTGGAGGTGCATGTGTCTTTGAATTATGGTTTTCTCAGGGTATTTGCCCAGTAGTTGAATTTCTGGGTAATAAGGTAGCTCTATCTTTAGTTTTTCAAGGAACCTCCATACTATTCTCCATAGTGGCTGTACCAATTTACATTCCCACCAACAGTGTAGGAGGATTCTTTATCTCCACACCCTCTCCAAGTAGACTGTGCCTCAATCAGAGAGATGTGCCATATAAGGAGATGCTAAACACCATTAATAATAATTAGAGAAATGCATACCAAAACTACACACCAGTCAGATGGCCAAAGTCTACAGATATAAAAATGAATGAAATAATCCCATCTGCAGCAACATGGATGGACCTGGACATTCTACCAAGTGAAGTAGGTTAGAAAATAAGACAAATATCATATGATATTGTTTATATGCAGATCTTAAAGCATGATACAAAAGGAAGTTATTTACAAAACAGAAACAGATTCACAAAGAGGATGAACTTGTACTAACCGAGGAGGAAGGGTGGGAGGGAGCGAGCGAGTGTGGACTAACATGTACACGCTACTGTATTTAACAGATACAAGGACCTGCTGTACAGCGCATGGGACTCTGCTCAATACTCTTTAATAAGCTAATTAGGAAAACAACTTGAAATACATACATGTATAACTGAATTTTTTTTGGTGTTAGTTCTAAAAGGTCTTGTAGGTCTTCATAAAACCGTTCAACTTCAGCTTCTTCAGCATTACTGGTTGGGGCATAGACTTGGATAACTGTGATATTGAATGGTTTGCCTTGGAGATGAACAGAGATCATTCTGTCATTTTTGAGATTGCATCCAAGTACTGCATTTCAGACTCCTGTTGACCATGATGGCTACTCCATTTCTTCTGAGGGATTCCTGCCCGCAGTAGTAGATATAATTGTTATCTGAGTTAAATTCACCCATTCTAGTCCATTTTAGTTTGCTGATTCCTAGAATGTCAACGTTCACCCTTGTCATCTTGTTTGACCACTTCCAATTTGCCTTGATTCATAGATCTGACATTCTAGGTTCCTATGCGATATTGCTCTTTAGAGCATCAGATCTTGCTTCTATCACCAGTCACATCCACAACTGGGTATTGTTTTTGCTTTGGCTCCATCCCTTCATTCTTTCTGGAGTTATTTCTCCACTGATCTCCAGTAGCATATTGGGCATCTAATGACCTGGGGAGTTCATCTTTCAGTATCCTATCATTTAGCCTTCTCATACTGTTCATGGGGTTCTCAAGGCAAGAATACTGAAGTGGCTTGCCATTCCCTTCTCCAGTGGACCACGTTCTGTCAGACCTCTCCACCATGACCCGCCTGTCTTGGGTTGCCCCACAGGCATGGCTTAGTTTCATTGAGTTAGACAAGGCTGTGTTCCTAGTGTGATTAGAATGACTAGTTTTCTGTGAGTATGGTTTCAGTGTGTCTGCCCTCTGATGCCCTCTTGCAACACCTACCATCTTACTTGGGGTTCTCTTACCTTGGGCGTGGGGTATCTATTTACGGCTGCTCCAGCAAAGCACAGCCGCTGATCCTTACCTTAGATGAGGGGTATCTCTTTACTGCCACCGTTCCTGACCTTCAATGTGGGATAGCTCCTCTAGGCCCTCCTGCGCCTGCGCAGCCACCACTCAAAAGTAGGAAGTGAAGAAACACCTGGAGTAACAGGCAAATTTGGCCTTGGACTGTGTGGATCACAATAAACTGTGGAAAATTCTGGAAGAGATGGGAATACCAGACCACCTAACCTGCCTCTTGAGAAATCTGTATGCAGGTCAGGAAGCAACAGTTAGAACTGGACATGGAACAACAGACTGGTTCCAAATAGGAAAAGGAGTACGTCAAGTCTGTATATTGTCACCCTACTTATTTAAAAATCATGAAAAACGCTGGACTGAAGAAACACAAGCTGGAATCAAGATTGCTGGGAGAAATATCAACAACTTCAGATATGCAGATGACATCACCCTTATGGCAGAAAGTGAAGAGGAGCTAAAAAGCCTCTTGATGAAAGTGAAAGAGGAGAGTGAAAAAGTTGGCTTAAAGCTCAACATTCAGAAAACGAAGATCATGGCATCTGGTCCCATCAGTTCACGGGAAATAGATGGGGAAACAGTGTCAGACTTTATTTTTGGGGGCTCCAAAATCACTTCAGATGGTGACTACAGCCATGAAATTAGAAGATGCTTACTCCTTGGAAGAAAAGTTATGACCAACCTAGACAGTATATTCAAAAGCAGAGACATTACTTTGCTAAGGTCCATCTAGTCAAGGCTATGGTTTTTCCTGTGGTCATGTATGGATGTGAGAGTTGGACTGTGAAGAAGGCTGAGCGCCGAATAATTGATGCCTTTGAACTGTGGTGTTGGAGAAGACACTTCAGAGTCCCTTGGACTGCAAGGAGATCCAACCAGTCCATTTTGAAGGAGACCAACCCTGGGATTTCTTTGGAAGTAATGATGCTAAAGCTGAAACTCCAGTACTTTGGCCACCTCATGCGAAGAGTTGACTCATTGGAAAAGACTCTGATGCTGGGAGGGATTGGGGGCAGGAGGAGAAGGGGACGACTGAGGATGAGATGGCTGGATGGCATCACGGACTCAATGGATGTGAGTCTGAGTGAACTCCGGGAGTTGGTGATGGACAGGGAGGCCTGGCGTGCTGTGATTCATGGGGTTGCAAAGAGTCGGACACGACTGAGCAACTGAATTGATAACTGAATTACTCTGCTGTATAGCTGAAACACAACACTGTTAATCAGTTATATTCCAACATAAACTAAAACCAAAGGCTTAAACTGGATTAAAAAACAGTCTATAAGAGACCCACTTTAGTGCAAGGGAGACACAGATTGAAAGTGACAGGAAGGACAGAAAAAGATATTTCATGCAAACAAAAATGACAAGAAAGCCGGGACTGCATACTTGGAATCAGATAAGCAGATTTCAAAACAAAGGACATAAAGAAATTTAGAGAGGGAAACTATATAATGCTGAAAGGATCAATACAAGAGGACTTTACACTCAACAACACAGGTGCAACTAATACCGGAGCACCCAAATACATAAAGGGAGAAATTTACAGGAATACAGTAACAGTAGAGACTTTGACACCACAGTCACATCAATGGACAGGTCTGCTAGACAGCAAAGCAACAAGGCAACAGAGACCCTAAATGAGACAACAGAACAATTAAACTTAATTGATATTTTCAGGACATTACATCCAGAAAAAGCCCGGAATGCACAAGAGTCAGAAATAAACCTAAGGATGTGAAAGACTTACTTGCTGAGAAGTATAAAAAATTAGTAAAGGAAACTGAAGATGATTCAACATATGATCAACAATATGGTAAGATATTCCATGCTCTTGGGATTGGTAGAATATTGTTAATATGGCCATACTACCCAAAGCAATTACAGATTTAATGTTATCCTTATCAAGTTACCTGTGATATTTTTCATGGAACTAGAACAATAATTGTAAAATTTATGTGGAATCACCCAGTTTTTGCTGCTTGATATTATAGCAGAGTTCCATTTGATGTCACTCATGGCATTTAAAATATGAACAATACAATAGAGTTGTTCCCCTTTGAACACTTTGGTGCTATTATTTCATTAGTGGAGAGGTAGGTAGTTCAATTACAAAGTCAAAATTATTGATTTGTGCTTTAAAAGATTAAATGTAGTTTAAGCAAAACAAACAACACTTAATAATCTAGGAATTAAAAATTTTATTTTTATGCTTGAGTTAAAAGAGCAGGTCATTTGTAGAAGTATGTATGCTGAATTGACATAGTACTTAAGAATTTTCAAAACATTCCTAAATGAAATGCTTCTATCACCATAATTACATCAGTGATACACAATTTAAAACTTGTCTGACTTGCCTTGTGAAAAGTTTGGTTCAAAGTAGGAGATGGAATGTTGGGGATTTTAGAATTCTCTGAAGGCATATATAGGATGACAAGGCATTAACTTGGAGGAATACTGGGGCGGGATTAATCTGAACTCTAGTTAATGCCCCAGGCATCCTTTGCATAAATAAATGAATTTTTTTCTGACTTATTTCTCATAATAGAACCAACCAGTAGATATTATTAAATCCATTTTACTGCTAACGAAATGGACATAATTTAGCTGATAAATGATGTTACAGTTTATCATCTTGCCAAACTTATGATCCTTCTACCCTTTTTCTTATGCCCATCCTTCCCTTTCAAATGGGAAAACAGCTGTTTTCACCTCTGGATTTTTTTCCATGTCTAAAATAGGTTTAATACTTTCTTTTCTATTTTTATCCACTTTTCCTTTCCTCTTTAAAGTATGAGAAAACTGTGGATTTACATAGTTTTGAATTTCAGGTAAAATATATCTTGTAACTATATTCTCAGTGATTTCTTACGCTATACATTTGTTGAAGTACTTCCTCACTCAAAGCAGAGTGTACAGGATATTTTGTGGTTCTAATAATTATCTTATTGTCTGATTAAAACATGAAATTTGGTTATGTACTGCTCAATCTTGTATGTGTATTTAAACTCCCATAAGCTATGTATGCATTTGCAACAGACCATCCAGGAAACTAGTCAAAAACATTATTTATAAAAAAAGGTGATATACACAAGAAATGTAGAAATATGCTATTAATATTTAAATAAACTTTTATAGATTTGTCTCTGATTATTAACTATATATAATGTTTATCTCAAATGCAGTGACTTTGGTCCCACTTCCCAAAATATAATTTCCTTATTTTTCCGATTAACTTGCTCATTGACTATCAATATGCACCAGCATATGTATGTACATACATTATAAACCATTCCTTTAAAGGAGTACTTACTGTGTCAGACACTTAGAAGATGGGATTCTTCTCTAGATATGCATAAAATTCAGACTCAGAATGGTATTGTCTAAGTGTGATGTGAATGACGTCCAGTAAGCAGAGAGAGAGAGGTCAAGAGACGGAGGTTTAATCTCAGCTCTATCATGTGGCTTTAGGAAAGCCATCTTAGTTCTTCAGTTGTAGTACCCTACCTGAGATTTTAATTTCAACCTACCCATTTTTAGAAGGGCATTGTTACACTCCTGTCTGTAGGACATACCTGCAGAATTCCTTTTATTCCTCAAGACTTTCTCTCTCAGGATCTGCAGTTGAAGCAAGCCACATGCCCTTGGCAGAGTCGGCATGGTTAGGGGTGAGATCTGTAACGCAGAACACTGAGCAATAGCTTTGCTCAGTATAAAGCCAGTTGGCTCAACTCAAATACTTATTCTAATAACACCCTAATCAACTAAATTCATCTGTCCCAATTTCATATTTTACAGCCAGAGCAGAAAGGATACAACTTAATATTCTAAATATCATAATTAAGTCTGGGAACAACACCAACTTGTCACTCTCAGTGGAAGGCGGAACTGGAGACGACGTGAAGTCACGCAGCAGCTGAAAGAGCACAAGGAATGGATTCCACATGCAAGGAGCCGGAGAGGCTGAAGTGATGCTGATCGGTGTGTACTCGACACTGCTTTACTGTATGTTACGTTCTGGAGTAAGCGGTGTATTTGCTAGGTAGAAGGTGAGCTGTAAGCAGTGTAAGCAGTTATTATATGGTAAATGAGACTACCAGAAAGTAACATCAGAAGATTTCCTATATTTGAATAGTAAAACTAGACTTAGGCAGTCAAAGTAAGTGATTGGTTAATTTACACAAAATTTTTCAGAATTTCTAATGACTAAATGCAATATTCCATAAAAGACTCATTTTCCCAATTTAAATAGGTTTTAGAATCAATTAAATGTGATTTTGTTTCCCATCCTTTTATGTTCCTACTTAGCATAGGAACTATACAATTTGCTTTGATTTCATAAAAGTTAATTTCAGACCTTCTTTTGTTCATCAAATATAGTTTCAGCTCTCAAGATGCTAATACTTTAGCAAAGAAACACAAATATCAAGTTGGAGGTCAATGCACTTCCCTTTTTATGAGTTGCATTATCAAATATTAAAGAATGAACAAAGGACATACTGTTCCAACAACTAAATCTCATTAATGGTGGTGTATTCTTTCAGATTTCAGCAGTTATACTTATGTCCACGGTATCAAAGTCCCAGGAATATTTTTAAGGAACCTCTTTTGTTTCAAGTTGTGCATCACCAGCTACCATGGGTCAGTGAGAACCATACAAAGGAGGGTCTTGAATTAAGTCTACAATGTCAGGCTTTAATCAGCTTTACATATTGGTGATGATGACTTTTGTACATTAGGTGTAAAGAACAAATTTCTCCCTAAGTACAGACTCTAATACAAGCCCTCTGTGTCATATGAAGACTAAGTAAGACTGGGAAAGGCAGGACAGATTCATAATCACAGATGCACAGTATTTTCAGGCAGGATAAAATATGTGAAATCTTACCATAGGTCCTTTAGTATAAACACATCCGAAATGTACATATACTTAAGGAATAGTCTATATGGGAGGAAAAGGTATGCCAGTCAAACATCATATAAAAGATGTCAGGTGAAATTTACTTTAAGGAAAAGACCATTATTTTTCTCCAAGAAGACAAAATTTTAAAATGAGGCATCCACTACAAACTGGAATTCCTTTCATTTTTATATTATTTTACAAAGGCAAATGGGTTATTAAGTGATTAATTCCCAGTAAGTCACTACAGAACTGTGCTGTTCTAATACTAACTCCTTCACACTAATTTAGGTCATCTAGTTTCAGTGGTCTCATCTTCTTTCTCAGTTTTCAGCATATGAGCAGTACCTAAAATCTTAGTTTCCTTCTGCTGAGTCACATGTCAAGGTGGCACAAAAACTTACTCTAGTTGCTTAAATGCTTGCAGGGTTAGAAAACTATATCAAATGTTTAGGAAGCCTGCTGTGAAATAAACATAAACATTTTTACATATGCTGTTTTCCAGTACTGTGTTACGCATTCTTTAAAGAGAGAATGCGAACTTGGACACAGGATTAGCAGCACCATGCTGGTATAAGATCCGCCTTGCCTTCTGTGCTAGTCCATGGGCCTAGGAAATCTAGACTCTTCTAACATGGCTCTGACTGAAGGCTCCGGTGTTAATTTTTTTCCTGTCATGTAACAAATTAAGCACCAGCAGTGATAACAGTATTGAGCCCAAAGTAGTTAACACTATGGAAGTTCCAAAGAACTAGTGCCCCAGCTAATTAAATGACACACCAAAGGCAAATGAATGTATCATTTCTAAATCAACTACTTGGAGAATCATTGTAAGTATGATGATGATAATGTTTTTCTACCAGGGAAACCTCACAAGGTTGAAACACCACCAGAATAATAAAACACTTTTAAAAGAAGGAACGTGCAAAATATTAGATGTAACTTTAATCATCTTTAAATTATATTTGTGAATATCAGGATATTTATGCTCAGAGATATTATTATAAATCAAAATTTTTTATTATTAGTAATGTTTCTTTTTCCATGGTGTTTACGTTTGACCAAAAGTGAGATGAGAGTTAAAGATGATGTTCTCTCTGTGGCCCTGAAACCAACCTGGCTTAACTATAGAGATTTTCCAGATCTAGAAATGCTTAGAAGTAAAACTGCAAAACAAGAGTCTGGGAGTAATGACAATTATATTTTCTTCTTTCATCAAAAACAACTTTAAATGTTCATTTCGATTTTACTGTAGAACTGTCCTATTGTAAAATACAATGCTGATTCCAGCTGTGGTAGTGATTATATAGATTACAGATTTATAATAAAATAAAAAATGGTACTAAAGTTCTATTGTATTCACAAATACTGCATTTATATATGTACATGCAAGTAAACCTCATTATTATGACAGAATTTTAGGGTTTTAAATAGGCACATTTCCTCCTACCTGTCCATCTCCATATATTTACAACCCCAAGACAAGTTTTCACAAGTAACATTTAAGTTTGTGAAGAAAAAGTTAGTATTTCCAGTACCTAGCCTCTCTCCCTCCCTTCCAGCTTTGGGAGAGTAGCAGCCCATGAAACTGAAAGCACAAACTACCGTTATAAGAGTTTCTGTGATTCATACCACATCTGTTGGCAGCAACAAGTCTGAAGAGTTTTGAACAAAGTAACGTATTTGCATGTATAATATAAGCATCTCGTAAGAGTGACCCTCTGCATACACACACACACACACACACATACACACACACACACAAACATATAAAAATGTTTCTTAAAAGTAGTATTTTAACTACTTTGTATAACTCCCCAAATGAATCACCAATGAATACTTTTATACTGCAAATATTATGATTAGTTAACAAACTGCTTTGTATCACCAATGACAACCCCCAATAAAAAAAAGGCAAGAAAAAAAAAACAGAAGCCAGTGATTGTAAAACAAGAAAAAAAAAGTTCTAGATATACAAATATGTCAAATGTTACTATACAAAGATGGTAACTATAAAAGTGTATCTGAACCTACCCGTATTGCCATCGGTCTTGACCTCAGGGTAAGAGTCTGACTATTCCCACAAGCGTACGGGAGCTGCAGCCTTCTGCACCCTGAGAGGAAGATTCTTTAAAGTGAGTACCTGCACTCCAGCATGCCTGATCTTTTCCTCTAAGACTGTCTTATTTCTGTTCTTAATTTCTCAATCAAACTAAATGAATTCTTATATCTTTTGTTATTGCTAAGTGATTTTAAAGTTCTAAGACACAAACTCTAACATATCTGAGATGTTTTATAAATAATCATCTTTTGGATAAAAGGTGGTGGCACGGAAATGATCTTTTAAGGGTCTGTTTTGGTTTCAGTGCTTTGAAAAGAAAGGATGGTGTACCAGTAGGTCTCTGAACACCATTTTCTGAAGTCTTGTTTGACTGCAAACTTTGGGCCAGATCACATCCAGCACTTCAATCGTCATCAGTCCTCTCCACAGCATCATGATAGCAGTTTCCAGGGTAACTTCCTCAGCAGCCCTGTAAACTGAGTCATCGAGATGATACACAGTTGGTCTGGCTTCAAGTTTCACACAGTTGGGCTATGAAGCATCCCGTACAAAGAAGGCAGCACCCAAAGGAATGAGCAGAACATGTTTAAATAATACCCACTACTAAATTTTACAGCTGTCCTTTTATATTCAAACGAGATTAAGCACAATGTTATGTTACACTGAAAACACTTTAGATCTAAAAATATACTACTGAAACAAATAACATAGCAAGAAACAAGACCAAAATCTATTTGTATAAAATACAGTCTATAATTTCAGAACAAATGCTTCATATAGCCATACTCAAACATCTTCTAAATTATAATCTAGGCATTTATATTTTTAAAAAATATCTCTGGTGAATTTAAAATTTAGTATTTTCACAGAGTTTAAATATCTATAATGAGTCATTTCTTTTTAGAACTGGAACTGAGCATAAATATAACTCTAAAACAAGATTCCTGATTTCAGAGAATTGTGTCTTCAGATAACCTTTCTCCACAAATGATTAGAATTAAATAACTTCCTTAAAATTATACTTTCTGTCTTTTTAATGGGCTCCAAATAGAAAAGTTCTTGAATTGTGATTCATTTTAAGTTTTTGCTGGTTGGGATTCTTCTACACTACTTTACCAACATTATTACATTTTATCATATCTTCTCCCAAGACAAGTTGTTCATTGTACATTGTTCTCAAGTACTGAACTGAAATATAACCTAAAGGAAGAAATTATGCTTCTTGCTTCAGTTTCTCTTAAACATTGGTGATTATTTCAGTCATAACAACTGCCAAGGTTGTGTTTTTTATTCTGGATTTCTAATTATAAAGCATTGAGAGTAATTCAGAAGTGTTTCAGAATCACCCACTGCCCAGATTCTGGAAAATGTCTCTTGAGAAACAGGATGCAGATGCTCCAAGGACTGCTGCATCTGCATGGACAGGCCCTGAGCTCCCGATGCAGCAAGAGGGTAAAGGGCCAGGTCAGCACCCTGATGCACCTGCTGTCCTGCTGCTCCATCACTCAGCAGATACTGAGAGTCCACTTGGTTTCCACGGTTGGTCATCTGTTGTTGACTTCTAAAGCTAGCGAGTAGAAACTCAGGAGAGTCACCTGGACAAATTTAAGTGTTATGGCTACTTCTGTGTTGATATAAAGTATTCTAGACCATGAATGCTGGCAATTGAATGATGAGGAAATGTTTCCTGAGGATTGTCTAAAACAAGGAAAATTTCAGTAGATGTTTCAGTTCTTAAACACCTTTTAAAACTCATCTTGTAAGGAGTTATGAAGGACCATCAACTTTTGGCCTGTTTCACAAACAGCAAGTTTTATACTGTTACTACGCTTGAGACCTGGAAAACTCTTACCTCTCATCCTTATCTGTAATGAAATTATCTTGGGAATCTTAATTCCTTTCTGGTTAAATCAGTAATAACCAATTGTGATAACCAGCACTTACAAATACCCACACATAAGGATAAAAATAAAATAAAAAAGCCTGACAAAGAGTATGTTAATAAACTTCACTACAGAGAGATTGGCCAAGAAGAAGACATGGCTCCTTTTCCATGTTTATATGACATAACAAAAGTAGTATTTTGGAAGGTTATAAAGTTATTTTTTTCCATTTATACTATTTCTTAATAAAAGTAGTGTTTTTTGTCTTTTTTTGCATATGTAGGTAAAGACTCTGCTGCTGCTACGTCGCTTCAGTCGTGCCCGACTCTGCGACCCCACAGACGGCAGCCCACCAGGCTCCCCCGTCCCTGGGATTCTCCCGGCAACAACAGTGGAGTGGGTGCCATTTCCTTCTCCAATGCGTGAAAGTGAAGTCGCTCAGTCGTGTCCGACTCCTAGTGACCCCATGGACTGCAGCCTACCAGGCTCCTCCGTCCATGGGATTTTCCAGGCTAGAGTACTGGAGTGGGGAGCCATTGCTTTCTCCAGTAAAGGTAGGCAAATAAGAACCGTGAGGGCAGTGAGAGCGTTTTGGCTGCTTCTGCTGCGCTAAGCAGGTGAGAGAACCCTGGCTCTCCTATCGGGAGCCCTTCTGAATGGCTTAGTCTCTTTGCAGCTGCCACTAGCTGTCAGCCTCCCCATGGATGTTGTCCACGTGCACTTTGAGGTAGTCGTTCCTTGTAAACTTCTTATGGCAAAACTGGCATTCTGCCAGTGGACGATTGGGATTATGAGTCATCTTGTGTCGGATCAGCATTTTCTTCAGGCTAAAAGCCAAGTCACAAACCTAGAAAAGACCCAAAGATACCAGTCATATTATATTAAAAAATCTGAAAATACACAAATTCATCACGTACATAGTTAGTGGTCTAAGAATCTGCCAGGTAAAGAATCTCTTTTCCAGGTAAAGAATCTGCCTGCCAAGCAGGAGACATGGGTTTGCTCCCTGAGTTGAGAAGATATCCTGGAGAAGGAAATGGCAACCCAGTCCAGGACTCTTGCCTGGGAAATCCCAGAGACAGAGGAGCCCAGTGGGTTAGACTTAGTTGGACACGACTTAGTGACTGAACAACAATAATCACTTACACAATATATATTATGCAAACTCCTATTATCAATATGTGCTGGCAGGTGTAGCAACAAGAAAGTGCTCTTGAAATAAATGGAATTTAACATGCAAGGTCAGAAGTAAAGACAATTACAGCTCCAAGAGGTGTCTGCATTTATTATGTGTCTTCTGTGTACCAACATGCCTCCTTCCCCACCTACTATATTTAAACATCTCTAGAGAAACAACTCCCTGGAAACAGTATTTTTCTTTTCATAATGAAGTATATTAATGATTTCATATTAAATCTCTTATTAAACAAAATGTCTTTTGGTCTAAAGGGCATCTATCTAGTACTTGGCATAAGCAGCACAGGATTTGTCTCAACAGTGATTAATTTGGACCCATCTGTGAAGTAAAAGATTAACACTGCTTTAACCATCCTGACATACTCAGTATTCCAGTAAAAATACTTCATTTAATATGTTTGTTTCATGTAATCTCTGCCACATTGCCACCTAGCTCAACAGACATTAAACAGCTGAATAATTGAAAATATTAAACTATCCCAGAAGATGTAAGCCACGTAAGTAAAAATGAAATGGAAATTTTTATAGTACCAAGTTTTCACTAAAAGTTTGGTGCTATTCACAAAAATTCCACTTTCTTGAACTCTTCAAAAGCACATGCACTGTAAAATAAGGCACACTTAAAGAATGTGAAAATTCCATGAAAAAAACACAATGAATACAATCGGAGAGGTAAAGGCCTGTAAAATACTGGAATGAAAGCTGAAGTTCTGAATGAGGTGAAGCTTGTGAAAATACAAAAGCAAATAAAAATATTCACCTCTCTCTTTATGGGAGAAGGGGGATTTTATGTTGATAGCAACAAGAATTTCAGAAGGTCAAGCCCCAGTGTGGTAAGGAGAGCGAGTAATCCAACAATGTACTCTGCATCACACAGCAGTAGCAGCCTAGGATGCTCTAAAGGAAGTAAGTCTCAGGTCTGCTGTGGGTTGAATGCTTGTGTCCCCTCAAAACTCCCAAGTTAAAGCCCTAATCCTCACGGTGATGATTGCGGAGGCGCAGGAACTGGGCAATTCTGAGGTGCAGACGAGCTCACGAGGATGGAGTCCTGTGGTGGGGTAACACCCTCACAAAACCAGGAAGAGACAGATTCTCTTCTCTGTCTCTGCTCACACACTCCAAGGAAGGCCGTGTGAGGGCACAGTCAGGAAGGCGGCCCCTCACTACACCCACAGCCACGCTGGCACGCTGACCTCAGACCCACGAAGGCAGAGAAGCTTCATATCTTCTCTTCACTCTATATCCCAAAGCGGCACACAGTGCCGACAGCCTAAGCACCAAGCATCTGTGGAATTAACTCCCCGAGCTTCAGTCTGATTCTATCACTTATTAAGGAAGTTCTGATGAATAAGTTACGCCTTTTAACTTCAGTTCTGTCAGCTATAAAATGATCACAATGAACATTACCTCCCAGAATTAAGGTTAATGAGGTAACCTATGCAAATAGATGCAAATATTGCAGACACTCAATAAACGTTAGTGCCTGTTTTCTTCTCTTTCATCTGCTCTGTCAAGAAGAATCATCAGCACGTTGAAAGAAGAAACCACGGCAGTCACCATGTGTGAGAGAGAGAACACAGCTACTATCAAGAGTAGCAGTTCCCTGTAATATACAGATGATTTTAAGGCAAACAGAATAACTTTTCAGAACAAACACAATGCTTCCAGTCAAGTTTAGGAAAGGACACTTCTTCTTGTGAAATAAGTTTTACAGCCATAATTTAAAATAGAGTACATACCTTTAAACAGTCTCTGAGAAACGAAGCTAGGTAGTTTCATGTAGTAAAAATCAGGGGATAAAAAGGAAAAACTGAAGAATATGAAAGTGCATAAAATACAAGAACAATGATATAATACATAAATTAGCATAAGTGATATAAAATACTGAGTATCCTTTAAGGCTGAAATTAGGGTAAAAGGAAAACACAAACTCATGCGATTTTCAAGAAATGCACTTATTAACTAACACACACACATATGCCCAAACGTGATTTTAAAACAGGGAATAGAATATGCACAATTACAGAAAATAATGCTGATGGGAGTGTAATGGTACTGAGAAGCCCTTACCCCAAAGCATCTTGGACACACAGAGATTATTAGTATTTTCACAAGCCTTAAAAAACCTCCACTAGCTTTGTTCGCAGTGATGCTTTCTAAGGCCTACTTGACTTCAAATTCCAGGATATCTGGCTCTAGGTGAGTGATCACACCATCGTGATTATCTTGGTCATGAAGATCTTTTTGTATAGTTCTTCTGTGTATTCTTGGCACCTCTTCTTAATATCTTCTGCTTCTGCTAGGTCCATACCATTTCTGTCCTACCATTCTGGTAGGTCCATTACATTTATGTCCTTTATTGAGCCCATCTTTGCATGAAATGTTCCCTTGGTTTCTCTAATTTTCTTGAGAAACCTCTTGATGAAAGTGAAAGTAGAGAGTTAAAAAGTTGGCTTAAAGCTCAACATTCAGAAAACGAAGATCAGGGCATCTGGTCCCATCACTTCATGGGAAATAGATGGGGAAACAGTGGAAACAGTGTCAGACTTTATTTTTGGGGCTCCAAAATCACTGCAGATGGTGACTGCAGCCATAAAATTAAAAGATGCTTACTCCTTGGAATAAAAGTTATGACCAACCTAGATAGCATATTGAAAAGCAGAGACATTACTTTGCCAACAAAGGTCCATCTAGTCAAGGCTATGGTTTTTCCTGTGGTCATGTATGGATGTGAGAGTTGGACTGTGAAGAAGGCTGAGCGCCGAAGAATTGATGCTTTTGAACTGTGGTGTTGGAGAAGACTCTTGAGAGTCCCTTGGACTGCAAGGAGATCCAACCAGTCCATTCTGATGGAGATCAGCCCTGGGATTTCTTTGGAACGAATGATGTTGAAGCTGAAACTCCAGTACTTCGGCCACCTCATGCAAAGAGTTGACTCATTGGAAAAAACTGATGCTGCAAGGGATTGGGGGCAGGAGGAGAAGGGGACGACCGAGGATGAGATGGCTGGATGGCATCACGGACTCGATGGATGTGAGTCTGAGTGAACTCCGGGAGATGGTGATGGACAGGGAGGCCTGGCATGCTGCGATTCATGGGGTTGCAAAGAGTCGGACATGACTGAGCGACTGACTGAACTGAACTAAAAGAACCAGGAGTGCTATCTGTATGAAGAGCTCTTAGTTCAAGATGTATAAATAAGATGTTCATCACGGAATTATTCACAGAAGTGGAGTATTACAAATGACTTATTTGCCCAAATTTTAAGAGTATATTCATTTTTTATATAGCCAGATGAAGAAATACTTCTCAGCTGGTTATAAGAAATCATACTTCAAAAAATACTTAAAGGCAAGGGAAAATGTAAAGGCAAGAAAACAGAATAATAGTAAAGTACAATTTAATGTACACTACTGAAATAAAGATCATAACTATATCTATATAAATAAGTACTAGAGGAAAATATCATGAGACTGACATTAATATTAGTTGACATCAGTTAAGAAATTTGATCATTTTATTTCTATCTTTATTCCCTTCCATATTTCCTAAGACTTCTGAAACAGAAAAGGAAACTTTTATAATTAGAAACCAAATACTGCTTTGGAATGGAAAAAGTACACTTGGTGAAGCATGTTCCATCCATGAGTCAAGCCCACTCCCACCAGAATTCTGCCTTCAGTTCAGTCGCTCAGTCGTGTCCGACTCTTTGCGACCCCATGAATTGCAGCATGCCAGGCCTCTTTGTTCATCAACATCTCTCGGAATTCACTCAGACTCACGTCCATCGAGTCCGTGTTGCCATCCAGCCATCTCATCCTCGGTCGTCCCCTTCTCCTCCTGCCCCCAATCCCTTGTAGCATCAGAGTCTTTTCCAATGAGTCAACTCTTCGCATGAGGTGGCCAAAGTACTGGAGTTTCAGCTTTAGCATCATTACTTCCAAAGAAATCCCAGGGTTGGTCTCCTTCAAAATGGACTGGTTGGATCTCCTTGCAGTCCAAGGGACTCTCAAGTGTCTTCTCCAACACCACAGTTCAAAGGCATCAATTCTTCGGCACTCAGCCTTCTTCACAGTCCAACTCTCACATCCATACATGACCACAGGAAAAACCATAGCCTTGACTAGACGGACCTTAGTCGGCAAAGTAATGTCTCTGCTTTAGAATATGCTATCTAGGTTGGTCATAAATTTTCTTCCAAGGAGTAAGCGTCTTCTAATTTCATGGCTGCAGTCACCATCTGAAGTGATTTGGAGCCCCCAAAAATAAAGTCTGACACTGTTTCCACTGTTTCCCCATGTATTTCCCATGAGGTGATGAGACCGGATGCCATGATCTTAGTTTTCTGAATGTTGAGCTTTAAGCCAAGTTTTTCACTCCTCTTTCACTTTCATCAAGATGCTTTTTAGCTCCTCTTCACTTTCTGCCATAAAAGTGGTGTCATCTGCATATCTGAGGTTATTGATATTTCTCCTGGCAATCTTGATTCTAGCTTGTGTTTCTTCCAGTCCACCATTTCTCATGATGTACTCTGCATAGAAATTAAATAAGCAGGGAGACAATATACAGCCTTGATGTACTCCTTTTCCTATTTGGAACCAGTCTGTTGTTCCATGTCCAGTTCTAACTGTTGCTTCCTGACCTGCATACATATTTCTCAAGAGGCAGGTCAGGTGGTCTGGTATTCTCATCTCTTTCAGAATTCTCCACAGTTTATTGTGATCCACACAGTCAAAGGCTTTGGCATAGTCAATAATGCAGAAATAGATGTTTTTTTGGAACTCTCTTGCTTTTTCCATGATCCGGCAGATGTTGGCAACTTGATCTCCGGTTCCTCTGCCTTTTCTAAAACTAGCTTGAATATCAAGGAGTTCACGGTTCACGTACTGCTGAAGACTGGCTTGGAGAATTTTGAACATTACTTTACTAGCACGTGAGATGAGTGCAACTGTGCAGTAGTTTGAGCATTCTTTGGCATTGCCTTTCTTTGGGATTGGAATGAAAACTGACCTTTTCCAGTCCTGTGGCCACTGCTGAGTTTTCCAAATGTGCTAGCATATTGAGTGCAACACTTTCACAGCATCATCTTTCAGGATTTGAAACAGTTCCACTGGAATTCCATCACCTCCACTAGCTTTGTTCATAGTGATGCTTTCTAAGGCCCACTTGACTTTATATTACAAGATGTCTGGCTCTACATTAGTGATTACATCATCATGATTATTCTGGGTCATGAAGATCTTTTTGTACAGTTCTTCCGTGTATTCTTGCCACCTCTTCTTAATATCTTCTGCTCTGTTAGGTCCAGACCATTTCTGTCCTTTATTGAGCCCATCTTTGCATGAAATGTTCCCTTGGTATCTCTAATTTTCTTGAAGAGATCTCTAGTCTTTCCCAATCTGTTGTTTTCCTCTATTTCTTTGCACTGATCCCTGAAGAAGGCTTTCTTATCTCTTCTTGCTATTCTTTGGAACTCTGCATTCAGATGCTTATATCTTTTCTTTTCTCCTTTGCTTTTCGCCTCTCTTCTTTTCATAGCTATTTGTAAGGCCTTCCCAGACAGCCATTTGGCTTTTCTACATTTCTTTTCAATATGAATGGTCTTGATCCCATGTCTCCCGTACAATCTCAGGAACCTCATTCCATAGTTCATCAGGCACTCTATCTACCAGATCTAGGCCCTTAAATCTATTTCTCACTTCCACTGTATAATCATAAGGGGGTTTGATTTAGGTCATACCTGAATGGTCTAGCGGTTTTCCCTACTTGCTTCAATTTAAGTCTGAATTTGGTAATAAGGAGTTCATGATCTGAGCCACAGTTGGCTCCTGGTCTTGTTTTTGTTGACTGTATAGAGCTTCTCCATCTTTGGCTGCATAGAATATAAAATCAATCTGGTTTCGGTGTTGACCATCTGGTCATATCCATGTGTAGAGTCTTCTCTTGTGTTGTTGGAAGAGGGTGTTTGCTCTCTGCATTTTCTTGAACTCTCTAAACTACTTCGATGCATCACCGACAACCTCCGCATGGAAGTAGGGACTCCTGAAGCCTCATCTGGCATGAAGTTCCAGCATTGCACAGCATGCCTGGCCCTTTCCTTCTGCCTTGCATTTAGTTTCCGTGAGGACCTATTCTCCTTGTTTTCCTGCTATGTTTCTGGCCATTTCCCCCTCATCACAGTGTCTGTTCCTTTACCCACGTCTCCATTCACTAGCTGTTTTCTCCCGTGTTTATCTTCATCATAGTCATGCTTTTTGTGACTGTTTATATGGAGCTCACTTGCCAATATCTATCTCTGATTCAGTCTATTCTCCTCATCTGTATAGTGGAGGGTTTAAATGCTTGTTGAATAAGACACTTCAAATTTACTAAGTCTTACACAGAACTGGAATCTAAAAAGTACAGCAAACTAGTGACTATAACAGAAAGCAGCAGACTCACAGAGAGAGAGGACAAACTAGAGGTTACCAGTGGAGAGAGAGGAGGAGGCTGGGGCAATCCAGGGGCAGGGGATTAACAGGTACAAACTACTAGGTATATATTAAACTACAAGATATACAACACAGAAAGTACAGAAAATATTTTATAATAACTGTAAATGAAATATAACCTTTGAAATTGTGAATTGCTATACTGTACACCTATAACTTATCAACTATACTTTAATTAAAAAAAAAAAAAGACTATCTCCCAAATCTAATTCTCTTAAAAAAAAAAAGTGCCACCTGTCTGAATCTGCTGGAGATTTGGCTCAGCCTTGATCTACGTCTCCCTGGTTCCCACCTCAGAGTCACCCCCACATCTTCCCTATACACATTTCTAGAAGACATGTAATTGTCTCCATCTCTGCTGCCACAGCCTGAGCACAAACCATTATCCGCTGAGACAAGAGCTTCTCCAGCCAAAAGAAATAATTTCAGCAGGCACCACTTATCTATATTTGTCAATAAAATGTACCAAGTGTACTAAGCTGTAAGTTATACTATTAAAGACAAACTTTTAAAAGCATGTGAAAAAGATGAAGCAAAGTTCTGTGCTAATAATTATGACTTCATACTTTCATTAGGCAAAATCTAAGAGATGATATTTAGACTCAAAGTCATCTTTAACAAAAGTATAGACAAATAAGTGTCTCTTCTGGACAATTTCAATTTTTGGTTTACTTTTTTCCAGATATGATGGTGTCATTTTTTCAATCGAAATTTACTGCTAATTAGTAATTTTTAACTCTGCTGTTTTCTTTTTTGGTACTCTGTGCTTATATTATAAATATCATTTTCCATCTGTGGCTTCTGTATAGGACTCTTCTGTACTCTGTTTTAAAACAGGTAAGAGAATCCACATCTCTGCTTCGTGGGCACACATAAATCACAAATCTGACACTGCACAGAAACGAACAAGCGACAGTCTGCGGCACTGCGGCACTGCTGCTCTTACCTCAGAGTGCGCACACCACATGAGACTGCCTGGGAACCAGGGCACCAAGCCCTCTGTTCAGTGATGACAAAGCTTAATTCTGTTCCCACTTTCATCATCTATGATGAGTAGGGATTAAACCTGTAATGTTTCCTTCCTGTTCCCCATGGATGTCTCCTAGCCTCCTGAGATATGCAGCGCCTCACTCTGGAAACCAAAGTGTAGATTGTTACAACAGCCAATGTCACTGGTTCTCAAACAGTGGTACAATTTTCCCTCCTCTCAGGAAAGTGTGCGGAATTAGGGGGATGTCTAACTGTCCTCAAGAATGGGGGTTACTGCCTGCATATTGTATAGGAGCAGAGAGGCAAACTCCCTGTGACTTGTGGACAATTTCACACTGTCCAAAGTGCCCAGGTTATAAACCCTACCTGGATCCTTCTGCATGCACCCTTATCCCTTACTGTCCATGCTCCACCTAGCAGCTGGAGGAGTTTCAAAAGGACAAATATCATACTTCTACCTATAAATTGTTCCATGGATCCTTCCTTACTTTGATGCAAACTCACTAAACTCTAGCCCACCCGCTCAGCTTTAGTGTAGGCTCTGGTGGCACCACACCTGGCCTCAGGACTTTCTCACTCCTCTTTTCTAGCTGCGCTCCATGTGCTCCTCAGGGTCTGTCTGTCAGGAGAAGTCTTCTGGTAAATGCCTTTATGGTTTCTTGGTAACACTTACCTCGAGTGTAATCAATTAATTGTGTGCTTTCTAATGTCACTTCTTACTAAAGAACAGGAGGGCAAGAGTAGTTACTCCACTGATATTTATTAAAAGAAAAGAAAGGAGGAGGAAGTTAGATGATACAATCCCTATGAGCAATATAAGTAACTTAAAGGCTGTGGAATAATTCTGGAAACACCAAAAAGGTATCTTTAGAGATTATTTTCAAGTAAAGGAAACTCTAAACTGTTTTATAAGTCTAAGTGAACAATTGGGATCATAAATAAGAAAGAATTAAAATGTGTTCCCTATTTTCTCTCCCCCTGGCTCCTTACTCGAAAACCTGATGTCCAAAGGAACAACAGATAACAAATTCTTCAATGGCTCCCTGTTGAAATTAGATTCAAAACAAATACCTTGCTGTGGCTAAAAGGCTCCCAGTCTGCTCTCCAACTGTACTGGCCCCTCTCTTTCTCTCTCACCGAGCTCTAGCTCCACCTGCTTTCTTACTTCCCCTAACAACCCTTCCTTTTTCCACTATCAGGCCTTGCTCTGTTCTGTTTGCCGACCCTGGAACGCTCCTTCCCCCATGGCTGATTCCATCTTTTAGGTTACTCACAGAATTCTTCCCTAACTACTCCTACATAGCACTCTCCTTCCCCCTTGCCCAGACATTTATTCAGGTTGATTTAAGGCTATATTCTACAAGAATGTGATTTCCATGAGAGCAGAGGACACGGCATCTTGTTCACTGTTTTACTTCAGTATCTGGCAAAGGGACTAGGTTTAAGCACTAACAGCTGCTTTCACTGTGTGCCAGGAACCACCCTTAGCAATTTCTAAACATCAGCTTGTTCAGTTCTCAAACCCTTTTAGACAGATACCAGTTCTATTATCCCCAATTTACAGAAGGAAACTGACACACACACTTCCGTTTCAAGCAGGCTGCCCAAGGTCAAAGAACTAGGAGGTGGCTTCTAGGATTTAAACCCAGACACGCTGGGTTCAGAGTCTATACCGCCTCCCACGGGCTGGCTATTATTAAAGGTGCTCACTTCAAGCAGATGTGTGAGCCCCCTGCACTTTCTTCCATTTGCCTGGCTGACTCCATTTTTTCAGAAATGAAAATCTCTTTGAGAAAAAAAAAATTCTCAGACAGCTCATCTCACCAGTGTGTTGTGAGGGATGCAAAGAGGAAGCCCACCTATACAGTGACCACGGGAGAGTTACGGCGCTGGCGAGCCGGAGGAACAGAGAGGAAGCTGAGCAGGATGCTGAGTCACTGATGATGGCTCAGAATTAAGGGTCCTGGAAGCTCCAACAGGACACGGGACGGGAACGATCTGACAGGTTGTTGAACGAGGGCCAGGACAGAAGATTAAATGTCAGCAGAGCAGTGATGTCATGGCTGTGACACTGACCACCTACATGTTCAAAGCTACGTTTTCATGAACTTAAGTGCAGTTATTAAGAGGCTTCAAACTGATGCTCTGAATAAATCGGTCAAACATAAGGATGACAGTCTTTTAAAAACATGGGTGAGCAGAAAGGACTTCCAACAGGGGTGCCTCCTTTTCTGTCTTCCCACCTGTGATACAGCCCCTCCACCTATGCCACCTTACTATTAATTCATAGGCCCCAAAATGGGGGAAAATTTTATTCTTTCTCTAGGCTGAAGGTAAACTGATTTTGTCTTAAAAGTGAAACAACATGTCTAACAGAAAGTCCTTGGATACAGTATTAGACATCTATACAGACATTTTCAGTTATCAAGTACTTACCACACAGAGTGTGTCTACAACTTCAGTAATGAGCACAGTGACAAAGACCACTCTCTCCTGCCCTTGTGGAGTCCAGGGAGCTAAGGAGAAATGCTTGCAATGCCATGAACTTGATGTCGAGAAAGACAGAGGATGGTGCGCTAAACTCTGCCCAGATGTTCAGGGGTGACAGTGTCCTAAGGTGGGAGTGACATTGCAGGGAGAGGGAAGAAGACACACACAGGTACAGAGGAGCAGGGAGCAAGGCTCAGGTGGGGAAGTGAAAACTACTCACTCAGGCTGAAGCTGTGAGACTGCCAGAGGGGTGACCGAGAGAAGGAAGTTAGAAGGCTGGAGCCGAACCCCAGAGACCTTGGCAATCATAATAGAAGACTGGAAGGATGTATATTCTGCAAGTGGTGGGAACTGAAGACGACACAGATGCTAAGGTATAATTTAGTCAGCAAGCTTCAGGGTATACAACTGGAGTCAGGGAGGACAAATATTCCTCTCCAAGTCAGAAATGATTTGGACACAAACTAAGAGAGTGGTCATGAATTCGTTTGTTCATTCATTGAAAGTCCTCTCTGAATGCATTTTACATGCTAGGCATTGATCTAGGGCTGGAAATACAGCAGTAAACATGAGAAACACTGTTGTCGTGGAGCTCATAAGAGATGATAAATGATTTTAAAAACGTGTACTATTTCAGGGGAACGTGAGTACAGCGAAGGAGAAGGTGACTATGGGGTGAGGGTTAAGAAAGTACTGGGAGTGAGAGAGACAGAAGCCTGAGCCGAGAACTGAAAGCAGCACAGGGGAAGGCCACGGAGATACCCGAGCAGGGCGCGCCGGGCTGTGGCAACAGCAGGTGCGGAGACCAATTCACAGGGCGCACTCAGTACAAGAACGGCAAGGAAGCCAGGCGGCGGACTGAGTGGAGGCGGTGCTGAGGTCAGAGGCTGGGGCAGCAGCATGGGGCAGCAGCGTGGGGCGCCATCACGCGGTAATCCAGACTCCGGCGAGACCGCGGTTTTCACTCTAAAGTGAGTCTGAGCAAACGAGGCTCATATAGCGCATACATAATCTACATGCATATATGAAACCTGACTCAGGTGCTGGAAAGATCCCTGTGGGTGGCCAGTTGAGGACACTCGGTCAGGAGCAGACAGAAGCAGACAGACCAATTAAGAAGCTGCGGTCCTGAGCTGAGCTCACTGTGCTGTGCAGCAGGTTCCCATTAGCTAGCTGTTTTACACACGGTAGCGTATATGTGTCAGGGCTAAGCTTCACCCGTCCCCCACCCTGCTCTGTGATGACCTAGAGGGGTGGATGAGTGTGGTGAGAGGAAGGGGATGTATGTATACTTACAGCTGATTCACGTCGTTGTGCAGCAGAAAATAATACAATGTGGTAAACCAATTATGCTCCTACTAAAAATAAAAGCAGCTACTGCGCTATTACAGGGACCTAGGCTGGTAGCTGTGGGAGTGTGAGGGCTGTTCACTCTTATTGACAGAGTTAAGCACATTTGCTGCTGCACTGGGTGCAGGGAGTGAGGAAGAAAAAAGTGATGGCGGCAGTGGAGGTTTAGAGAGGGTGACAGGTTGGAGAAACACAGAGAAGCAAAGACGGTCGCGAACCACTGGGGCTGAGAGGCAGCTGCCTGGATCTGATCCCTGGAATCATGACTTGGCCAGTTATGAGCAGTGAATGACAGGCAAGCCACTCAGTCCCTGGGAGCCTCAGCTGCTTCCTAGGAAGGAGCTTCCCAGGGGGCACTAGTGCTAAGAACCCACCTGCCAATGTAGTAGACATAAGGGACGCAGGCTCAATCCCTGAGTTGAAAAGATCCCCTGGAGGAGGGCATGGCAACCCTCCTCCAGTATTCTTGCCTGGGAAATCCCATGGACACAGGAGCCTGGCGAGCTACAGTCCATGGGGTTGCAAAGAGTTGGATACATCATTTCTGGACTGTAGTGAAATCGCAGAGAATACATACAAACTGTGGATCACTGTGCCTTTTTGACTATAGAGTCTCAACTAGATGATGCTACTGGTGATAGCTCAGGGGAAAAAGTGATGAGACATGAGGCTCAGACCTTTGGTTTGGGCTGTTTGGAGATGGAGTTCTCAGAGAGAATTCAGCAGTTGAAGGAAACATGTTCAGAGAGAGGAGACATGCTGTATAGGCAATTCACAGTATCTGCCTAGAGTCCAAAAGAGAGATCAAGGCAGGATAAAAAAGAATTTGGAAGTCATGTACCATATGCGTAGTCGTAGAGACATTTAAATTTCAATAGGTATCCCATGAGGGGGAGCTGCACTGCATGGAATGACTGGGCCTAAGGGGTT
This sequence comes from Nanger dama, assembly GCA_917880005.1. NCBI lineage: Eukaryota > Metazoa > Chordata > Mammalia > Artiodactyla > Bovidae > Nanger > Nanger dama. The sequence goes on from CAKJTW010000001.1 coordinate 103,006,870, forward strand.
AGGGTAGTCTGACGAGTGAAGTGGCCAACTGAAGCTCCACTGTGCTATCTCCAGAGCTGAGACAGATGCGTGTCAGTTTCTCCTTTACAGTTTTACTCAGTGCCACTCAAATGCCATACACATATACCTATGCATGTATATATACATATACACATGTATATAGCAGAAATATGCATATATAGACAGGCAGTGGGACCAGAAGCAGAAAAGGACATTCTAGGCTTAAGGAATAGTGTATGCTAGCTACCTGGAACAAGAGACAGAGATATGAAACAATACTGCTGCTCAGGAAACTGTTAAGAATCACTGCAAAGAAATTGCAGAGTATTGACAGATAAGGGATTATTAAGATACAAAATAGTAAGAATTGACAAAGACCATCATAATTTTTCAGTCAAGTAGGAAGGTGGATTTTACCTTACAGGTTGTGAGAAGTCATCACAGAGAAGCACGATCAAGTTTATATTGAGTAAGTCACATTGTGATATTAATACCAAACCCAAAGAAACACAAGGGATTAGTTATAAGTGTGTGTTAGTTGCTCAGTCGTGTCTGATTCTTGGCTCGTCAGGCTCCTCTGTCCGTGGAATTCTTCAGGCAAGAATACTGGAGTGGGTAGCCATTCCCGCCTCCAGGGCACCTTCCTGACTCAGGGATTGAGCCCTGGTCCCTTGCATTGCAGACAGATTCTTTACCATCTGCACCACCAGGAAAGCCCATTGATTATAAGAGAACACTATGAACTGCATGCCAACAAACTAGATAGCCTAGGCAGCATGGGCAAATTTCCTAGAAATACACAAATACTAAAACTGACTCAAGAAGAAATAGGAAAATTCAGGATACCTGTAACAAGTAAAAAGACCAAATCAAAAATCCTCTCAACAAAGAAAAGTCTAGAACCCAGTAGTTTCACTGATGTATTCTACCAAGCATTTAAAGAAGAATTAACGCCAATTCTCTCACACTCTTCCAGAAAATAGAAGAGGAGGGAACACTTGCTACTCACTCTGTGAGGTCAGCATGACCTTGATATCACTGCCAAAGACATTACAATGAAAGAAAACTATGAGAATATGTGAAAAAATCTTCAAATGAACAATCAGAAAACAAGATGAAACAAACACAAACCCTAAGAAGCTGAATCCAAAATCATAGTACTAGAGGGTTATAAGCTATGACAAGGGGCTTCCCAGGCAGCTCAGTGGTAAAGAATCTGCCTGCCAATGCAGGAGACGCGGGTTCAGTCCCTGGATGGGGAAGATCCCCTGGAGGAGGGCACAGCAACCCACTGCAGTATTCTGGTGTGGAAAATTCCATGGACAGAGGAGCCTAGCGAGCTAAAGTCCAAGGGGTCACAGAGTCAGACATGACTGAACACACACACACACAAAGCTACGACAAAGCGGTGTTTATCTCAGGACCGTAATGGTAGTTCAACATTAAAAAAAGAAAAAAAAATCAAACAATGTAATATACCACATTAACAGGACAAAATGAAAAGAAAATGATGTCAAGTGATTCAGAAAAGCATTTGACAAGATTCAAAATCCTGTTTTGATAAAAATATTCAGCAAACTAGAAGAGAACTTCCTCAACATAATAAAGGAACTTATTTTTTTAATGCATAATTAACATCATATTCAATAGTAAAAGACTGAAAAAGGCAAGAAACAAAGGACCTCTACCACACACCATACACAAAAAGTTAACTCGATGTGGATTTACATTACCTAAACCTTAGAGGTAAAATTAGAAAACTCTTAGAAAAAAAAATAAAGGTAAATCTTTATGACCTTGAGTTTGACAGTATATTCTCAAATAGGACCAAAAACTCATAGTGACAAACAGAAAGAATGGATAAATTAAACATCAAAACTGAAAAGTTTTACGTATCAAAGAACATAAAGAATATGAAAAGAGGACATATATTTAATAAAATGAAAGAAAATATTTGCAATCATATCTGATAAGGGTCTAGTATCTAGTATCTCACACTCAGCAACAAAGAGACAAGCAACATAATTTTAAAATGGGCAAAGGACTTGAACAGACATTTTTCCAAAGAACATAAAAACCAAGTACACACATTAGCTGAAACGATATTCAACATCATTAATCCCTTGGGAAATGTAAATCACCACAGTGATACACCAGTTCACATCTACTAAAGTGAATATAATTTTATAAAAGAGAAAATATTAAGTGTTGACAAGAATGATGAGAAACTGGAATCCTCATGTATTCCTGGTGGGAATATAAAATGGTGCAGCTACTGTGAAAAGCAGTATGGCATTTCCACAAAAACTCAAACCCAGAATCACCATATGGACACAGCAATTCCATTTCTAGGTACATAACAAAAATAACTGAAAACAGGTACTTAAAACCTGTATAAACACCTTTGTTTCTGCAGTATGCACAATAGCCAGAAAGTAAAAAAACCCAAACACTCATCAACTGACACAGATAAACAAATCGTGACATATACATAAATGGAATATCATTCAGACATAAAAGGTAATGTGCTAAATAAGTTACAGTGTAGATTACCCTTGAGAACACTGTGCTAAGTGAGATAAGTCAGTCATAAAAGGTCACATATTATATGATTCACTTATAGTAAAAATACAAAATATAGGTAGATATATAGAGAAGAGCAGACTGGCGCTTGCCAGGGTCTGGGGAGAGTATGGAACTTTATTTGGAGATGGTAAAATGTTTTCAAACAAAGGGGATGGCTGCACATTACTGTCAATGTACTAAGTGCCACTAAATGGTGCACTTTAAAATAGTTAATTTTATGTGAATTTCATTTTGATTTTTTAAAAATCATCTTGGTGGGGGTGGAGAATACATACATTGAAGGTTGGATGTAATAAGAAATAGTGAGGTGAGGGTCTAGGCTACGCACTGCTATTGGGAACCAAAACAGAGGAGGTAACGGATTTGAGAACTGTTAATACTTAGAAAGGAGCTGGCTGGCAGTGGGGGTAAGAAAGGATGACTTCTATCTGGAATAAGTAGGATAAGAGGACAAGACTGAACAGCTAGCCAGTTCCCTGAGCAGGCTGAATTTCAGGGAAGTTTTGGAGGCATTAAACTTGCATCTTTCCTCAGTAAACCAGTCCAGACTGCAGATAAGGCCCAGAGAGATGAACATCTGATAGAAGTAAATGGGATAGAAGTAGATGGAAAACATCATGCTTGTAAGATAATTTTTTTTTTAAATAACGCCATGGCCCAGTGAGTAGTAGACTAAGGAAGCAGTCTGCAAAGGTATCCAGTACAAATAAAAGTCAGGCAGTGTGATGGCAGAAAGATGCCATTATACAGCTAGTACTTCATTTCTCGTATCACGTGTGTAGTTGTGTAACTAAATGATCCAAATAAGTTTTGTTTTTATGAAAATGATTCCAGTGAAAGCACCGATGGACTGTACTCAATCCATTAAGTTGTTAAACTGACTGTACCCCCTGTTCCGGACAGAGCTCTCCAACTGTGCATTTCGTTTTCTACCAATAGTTCTCCCCTTAACAGAAGCTCATTGTTGATAAATGTATTTTTTTGTGAGCAGTCCCCTGGGAGGACACTGCTGCCTTAACCTTACCACCAGAGTTTCATGGAAAGACAAGGAAAGCAGTGTACATGTCTGTGATTTCCATTCATACAGACTGCTTACCCCACCCTTTACTCGGCAGAGTATGCCAAGGGGACGAGTCCTCCAGTCTCCCTTGACATTGAAAGATAACTGTGACAACATCACATATCACAACTTCAAAGTTTCTTTTTACACTAAGCTACAACAATACCTTGTTTTCGCTATTTTTGTATTAGAAATAAGTGTTTTCCCTAACACCAGTGTCAACTTTCTGTCAACTGTCAACCTTACAGAAGAAAATGGTGACACTGTTCACTGATAAACCATTTTTCTCTAAATTAATCAATGATCCAATTCATTTTACTGACAAGGGAGTATTTCTGTCCTTTCATTAATAACGTGAACAGCTATGTTGACAATTTCATTTCACTTCAAATGCCGTAAGCAGAAAATCTAAGCAATCAGCAGTGGCACTTTTAAAGCAGTTTATACTTGTTTTAGAAATTCATTGTTTGGCTTTAACAAAATAAATAAAAATATCTATAACCAGTTAAATCGCTGGTTAACTATAATTAATGTATCAAAAGACTTGGCCAGACAAATGAAACCTGTCTTAGTCATCATGCATTTATACCTTGGAATAACAACTCAATTGCATTAAAACAGGGTACAAGTCTGTCTTAAAGAAAATCAAAGTTCAAGTGCTGCCAGAAAACTGGGGTAGAAAAACATGCTACAACATGGTTACACAGATTATGCAATCAAAAGGAATAAGGAGAACAAGACATTAATAGACAGACTAGCACTGTTAAGTGTGTACACACACACACACTCACTCACTCACTCACACGTGCACAAAAGGACGCATGGATACATCCCCACGTATGTATCTCCTGTCTCTGGAGGCTACAGGAGGACGGCAGGAAGCAGGGAAGCACACTCACGTCACACTGGAAAGGCTTCTCCCGGTGTGCGTCCTCGTGTGCTCGTCCAGGCCGCGCTTCTGGCTGAAGGCCTTGCCGCACTCTGAGCACTTGTAGGGCTTCTCCTGCAGTCAGGGAAGAGGCCAGGAATGGGAGTGAGTGCAGGGTCATCCTCAGGAAGGGGTACATCGGAGCGCATTTTAGCTAGTTCTGCAGGGTGCAGCAGCACACTCACAGGTGCCATCAATTCTTATAAATTTGCAGGGGAAAACAGGAGTACACAAAACCTGTTGGGCAGCCTTGAGACTACCACATGGTTCACAGCTCCAGCATCAGAGTCACAACCTTTCTTTCCATTCAGTCCTGACTGTCCAAAGGGAGATTTTGCAGGACTGCTGTGACCTAACCACTTGCTAGACTGAACTCTGAGGTTTTCTTTCCATCTTGGAGAGCCTGCCTAAAGGGCATCGTCGAACAAAACAGTTTGGGACCCCTGGCTTACATGCTGCAAACTGTTCACTCTCTCAAAGGGGTTCCTGGAAATGAAAGCCCAGAGCAAGGTTTAACAAGTTTTGAGGGTAAGTTTAAGACCTTAGAACTACACTGTGACTTTAAGTATTTTCATATTGTCCAATATTTTTTTCCTAGGAAGGATGTTCTTTAAAAAAATCCAAATTACTTTTAAAAATGAGGCATTATTTATAGCTGATCATAGACTCTTAAGGAAAAGAGTTATCTCCACAGAATAAGGAAAAAAATACCCAAATTCCTTAGCCATCTTTGATACCAGAAACTTAAGTCATCATCTTTTAAGCTTGAAATAAATTGCAAAATAAATTAATTCACATTGTTTCATTAAAACAGCTGGCCAGTTACTAAACAGAACATTGATAAAAAGTTTGTTTAAAATTGCAGTAACATTTTTTCAAATATAGCTTAAAAATTGCTATAGACGCTTTTTGAATTGAGGTAGTATGTATATAGTTTTAAATTTCATGTTTCTATGTATATTTTTCTCCTTAGTATTTAAAAGACTATTCTTGCCTGGAGAATCCCATGGACAGAGACACCTAGTAGGTTACAGTCCACGGGGTCGCAAAGAGTCGGACACAACTGAGCGACTTCACCTCATCTCATTATAAAAATATTCAGACCTACAAAACAGTATGTAAATAATCACATTTTTTTTCATTTAAAAGGAAATTTAATGTTAATGAACAACAAAATTTTTAGTGACTTTCTTACTATCTTCAACTCTACAACAGTTATTTTCAAGGAGATGCTCCTTCCTCAATTTTTTCCAAAATTTTATTTGAAATCAATTATCATCAGAGCATCAGCAAATTTTGTTAAGAGAGACCAACATTTAGTCTACCTAATTCTCAATATTAGCAGTCTCAAGATACTGTGAGCAATATTATGTATGGCAGTAATGTTATATCTATATTTCCAAATATTTCTGGAAATTATTAGAGTCCCTAAAGCTCTCAGATTGTCCACACCACCCCTGTAGGCTTTGGCACTGAATTAACCTCTTCAGTATAGTTCTATTGTTATTTCAATTACTTTTTTTTCTCACACTGAAACTAAACTTTTCAATCATGAATAATTTTGAGAAATACACAAAGGTGCAAAAAGAACATCGAAATACCACAAATCTCAGTACTATCATTAAGTGTTATAGCATTTGGATGCATTTCCTGAATCCATTTCTATGCATCTATATCCCTTTTAGAATTGAAATCAGCCATATGGGCAATCTTTTTTCAGTTTCACATTATATCTTGATCATTTCCATACCGTTAGATACATTTTGAAAATACAGTATTTAAATGATAAATAACATTCAATTGCTCATTACTATATCTGTTTTCTTATAAATCAATATTTGAATGTTTTCCTGCTCTTATTTTTATAAATAATGAATCCATACATGTCTTTGTGCATCATTTTCTAACATTCTATTTGTATAAATAAATTACAAGCTTGGGGAAAATATAGAACTTTTAAACAGTTTCCATGGAAATTTCTAAATTCCTTTATCACAAGGTATACCAACTTATCTTTCTGTCAACCATTCAAGAGGAAATGTCATCTTGTTTGTCCATGGAAGATGATATTCTTTTCAGATCTTCACAAATTTGATAGGTGAGCATGTCTTTTACTCTTTTCTTCTAATGATGAACATAGGTCAACCCTGTATTCATTATCAATAACTTCTTTCAGAGAATCATATTGAGGGTATCATGAAAATTGTCCCTTTTGCTTCAGAAGGATGACTATTTTCTGAGTCAGTTGTTTATAGAGATGATCTTCTGACATTATGCAATATCATTTTAAATCTTCTATATTTTTGTCCCCAGATCAATGGGGTGACTGGGATGGTTATATCCCTAAGCTTTTTTTTTTTCTTTAAAATTAATTTTTTTAATTACAATACTGCATTTGCTTTGCCATACACTGACACGAATCAGCCATAGGTGAACACAATCTCCCAATGCTGAAGCCCCCTCCCACCTCCCACCCCACATCCTCTACTTGAATCATCCTGTGCATCAGCCCCATGCATCCTGCATCCTACATTGAACATAGATTGGCGCTTCGTTTCTTACACGAAAATATACATGTTTCATTGCCATTCTCCCAAACCATCCCACCCTTTCCCTCTCCCTCAGAGTCCAAAAGTCCACTCTATACCTCTGTGTCTCTTTGTTGTCTCACATATAGGGTCATCATTACTGTCTTCTAAATTCCATATATATGTGTCAGTATACTGTATTGGTGTTTTTCTTTCTGGCTTACTTCACTCTGTATAATCGGTTCCAATTTCATCCATCTCATTAGAACTGAGTCACATTTATTCTTTTTAAGGGCTGAGTAGTATTCCATTGTGTATATGTACCACAGCTTTCTTATCCAATCATCTGCTGATGGACATCTAGGTTGCTTCCATGTCCTGGCTATTATAAACAGCGCTGCAATGAACATTGGGATAATCACATATGTATACCCACCAGCTAGCTTAAGAAATGGAATATTTTTGTGAACACATGTACCTCCTATTTATTCATTCTTAATGAGTATAGTGGAGAAGGAAATGGCAACCCACTCTAGTACTCTTGCCTGGAAAATCCCATGGATGGAGGAGCCTGGTGGGCTACAGTCCATGGGGTCGCGAAGAGCTGGACACAATTGAGTGACTTCCTTTCACTTTTCACTTTCATGAATTGGAGAAGGAAATGGCAACCCACTCCAGTGTTCTTGCCTGGAGAATCCCAGAGACAGAGGAGCCTGGTGGGCGCCATCTATGGGGTCGCACAGAGTTGGACACGACTGAAGCGACTTAGCAGCAATGAGTATAGTATTGCATTCGATGGCAACACCACAATTTGCTTATGTACATTCTGCTGTGATGGATATTCAAGTTTTCCCCAATTTTTCACTCATAAATAATGTTATTCTGAACATTCTTACAAGTGTATATTTGAACACAGATGAGCAATCATAATTTCCTACAGTATGCATATCTAGAGGTGGGACTGCACCTTCAGCATTCCCAGAAAAGAGAATGGCCAAGTAGCTCTACAAAACTCTGGCGGTCCGGTGGTTAAGACTCTGCTCCCAGCGCGGGCGCACAGGTTTGATCCCTGCTCAGGGAATTAAGATCCTACGTGGGGCAACGATGACCCTGTGCATTGCAACAAAGATTCCATGTGCCACAAGTAAGACCTGGAGCAGCCAAATAACACATATTTTTAAAGAAAGATGCATCATTTTAAAAACAACTTTACACTTCAGTATCTATATTCTTAGAATTCTATTGCTGTAGTTAACAAAAATTTTGAAACACATGAACACAATGATTATACATAAATTTAAAACCATGACACTCCTGGAAAATAGGACCTTTTATCATTTTAAAGTGAGTTTCTTTATCTATACCATCCTTTTCACCTTAAAATAATTTGTTAGTAATATACCTATAAAAGCTTTTTAAAATCAGTATTTTGTGAGGGTTGGGACTTGTTGAAATGTTGGTCAAAGGTACAAATTTGGAGTTAGAAGGTAAGTTTGGAGACTCAGTGCACAGCAATGTGAATATAGTCAACTGTACTGTAGTATATACTGCAAAGCGGATAAAAGACTAGAGCCTAAATGTTCTTACCACAGAAATGATAATTACATGACATGATGGAGGTTTTAGCTAACACTATGATGTAATCGTATTGCAATAAACAAACATACCAAATCAACATTTCACACCTTAAACTTAGTGTTATGTCAACTATATCTCACTTGAAAAATAGAGGAAATAGTATTTGCCTAGTATTTCCATCTTTTTACTTTCAAACAGTCTATATCTTAGGTACAATGAGCATCTGTTATAAATACCATACAACTGAAAAATTTTAATATAAACTTATGTCACTTTTTCAAGTTAGTGAGTTTTACTTTTTATTACTTTTTGTTATTATTTAAAATTTATATTGTTAGAATATATTACCATTATAATAAAATACAACAGGATGTTTATTTATTAATATTTATCATTATTAATAATATATTTAAATAGTTTCTAACATTTTATTTTGTGCTTTGCTTTTATCTTGCTGTTTCCTAAGATTTTCTCTGTTATATTTTCTTACATGTTTTGGGTTGATCCTGTGCTATTATAGAACTTACAGACTCATTTCCACTCTTTTCATGGTTATCCTTAAAATTTTTTTTTTTTACTATGTCAGTGAAGTGGCTCAGTCATGTCTGACTCTTTGCAACCCCATGGACTGTAGCCTATCAGGCTCCTCAGTCCATGGAATTCTCCAGGCAAGAGTACTGGAGTGGGGTGCCATTTCCTTCTCCAGGGGATCTTCCCGACCCAGGGATTGAACCCGGGTCTCCCGCATTGCAGGCAGACTCTTTATTGTCTAAGCTACCAGGGAAGCTCTACTATGTATGTTTAACATAATCTAAAGTTTATATGTTTTCCCATGTACTAATTAGCATGCCATGTATAGAATGCCCTTTCATGTTATGTGTTCAGTTCAGTTCAGTTGCTCAGTCATGTCCCACTCTTTGCAGTCCCATGAACTGCAGCACGCCAGGCCTCCCTGTCCATCACCAACGGAGTACACTCAAACTCATGTCCATTGAGTTGGTGATGCCATCCAACCATCTCATCCTCTGTCGTCCCCTTCTCCTCCTGCCCCCAATGCCTCTCAGCATCAGGGTCTTTTTTCCAATGAGTCAACTCTTCGCATGAGGTGGCCAAAGTACTGGAGTTTCAGCTTTAGAATCAGTCCTTCCAATCAACACCCAGGACTGATCTCCTTTGGAATGGACTGGCTGGATTTCCTTGCAGTCCAAGGGACTCTCAAGAGTCTTCTCCAACACCACAGTTCAAAAGCATCCATTCTTCGGCACTCAGCTTTCTTCACAGTCCAACTGTTACATCCATACATGACTACTGGAAAAACCATAGCCTTGACTGGATGGACTTTTGTTGGCAAAGTAATGTCTCTGCTTTTTAATATGCTATTTAGGTTGGTCATAATTTTCCTTACAAGGAATAAGCATCTTTTAATTTCATGGCTGCAGTCACCATCTGCAGTGATTTTGGAGCCCCAAATAAAGTCAGCCATTGTTTCCCCCTCTATTTGCTATGAAGGAGTTGGTGATGGACAGGGAGGCCTGGCGTGCTGCAATTCTTGGGGTCGCAAAGAGTCGGGCATGATTGAGCGACTGAACTGAACTGAACAGACTGGATGCCATGATCTTACTTTTCTGAATGTTGAATTTTAAGCAAACTTTTCACTCTCCTCTTTCACTTTCATCAAGAGGCTCTTTAGTTCTTCTTCACTTTCTGCCATAAGCGTGGTGTCATCTGCATATCTGAGGTTATTGATATTTCTCCCAGCAATCTTGATTCCAGCTTGTGTTTCCTCCAGCCCAGCGTTTCTCGTGATGTTCACTGCATATAAGTTAAATAAGCAGGGTGACAATATACAGCTTTGACATACTCCTTTTCCTATTTGGAACCAGTCTGTTGTTCCATGTCCAGTTCTAACTGTTGCTTCTTGACCTGCATACAGGTTTCTCAAGAGGCCAGTTAGGTGGTCTGGTATTCCCATCTCTTTCAGAATGTTCCACAGTTTGTTGTGATCCACACAGTCAAAGGCTTTGGCATAGTCAATAAAGGAGAAATAGATGTTCTTCTGGAACGCTCTTGCTTTTTCAATAATCCAGTAAATGCTGGCAATTTGATCTCTGGTTTCTCTGTCTTTTCTAAAACCAGCTTGAACATCAGGGAGTTCATGGTTCATGTATTGTTGAAGCCTGGTTTGGAGAAATTTGAGCATTATTTTATTAGAGTGTGAGATGAGTGCAACTGTGGGATAGTTTGAGCATCCTTTGGCATTGGCTTTCTTTGGGATTGGAATAAAAACTGACCTTTTCCAGTTCTGTGGGCTACTGCTGAGTTTTCCAGATTTGTTGGCAAAATGAGTGCATCACTTTCACACCATTATCTTTTAGGATTTGAAATTGCTCAACTGGAATTCTATCACCACCACTAGCTTTGTTTGTAGTGATGCTTCCTAAGGCCCACTTGACTTCCTATTCCAGAATGTCTGGTTCTAGGTGAGTGATCACATCATTGTGATTATCTGGCTTGTGAAGATCTACACGCTAACAATTTCTTCACTTTTCATGTGTTCTTACGTATTTCAATTTCCAAGGATCAGCTGAGAGTAAATTCTGATTTTTGACTGAAAATGGCTTTGTTCCTCATTTTTGTTGAATGAAAGCCTATAAACTCAATTAGGTCTTTTTATTTTTCATTTTTCTCAACCTGTCTTAGCCATTTCCATCTCTTTGTATTGCTGCTGCTCCTGCTAAGTCACTTTAGACGTGTCCGACTCTGTGCGACTCTATAGACGGCAGCCCACCAGGCTCCCCCATCCCTGGGATTCTCCAGGCAAGAACACTGAAGTGGGTTGCCATTTCCTTCTCCAATGCATCAAAATGAAAAGTGAAAGGGAAGTCGCTCAGTCGTGTCTGACCCTTAGCATGGACTGCAGCAGCCTACCAGGTTCCTCCATCCATGGGGTTTTCCAGGCAAGAGTACTGGAGTGGCGTGCCATTGCCTTCTCCACTTTGTATTGCACTCTATGTATTTCTTTAGAATCACTTATCAGTTCTCTTCAGGTATGAATAACTTAAATATCTAACAAGATCATTTGAGTTTTTAATTTCCATTATTGTATTTTTAAGTTCTAAAACTTTCCATTTAGCTCTTTTCAATTATGCTGAATTTTTAACACAGTCTTGCTTTTTTTTTCATGCTGCTCATGCCTATTTTAAAATATTCTAGGCATTTATACAATTTTTTTTTTTTTTTACCAGATAAACCCTTATTTTATGTGCTTTCAAAGTTCAGTTCTGCTTCTTGTGGTTTCTCTGGTCTCCCGCTCATGGCTCTTGTTTCCTTGGGTGTTCCTGGAATTTGGAATCATGAGCTCATGTTTGGTGGCCCTTATCTGTTAAAATCCTGTGACCCCTCAGATTGAGGCTAAGTCCCTCCAGACAGCATTTGTGTTCGCTTCTGCCAGGCACCATAGGATACTATCAATCAAAGATCATTTTAAGTTTAATTCTTGCCTAAGGGTTTCTGGGCAGGCAAGCATTTTAAGTCTGAACTCCAAACACACTTGACGGAAGGGCTGTGGTTACAAACTCTAAGGAGACCTCTTTCTCTAGACAGCAATTACCTCAAAATAACTGAATGTCCCAAGCATCTCTGTCTGTCAAAGGTAGATTATTTCCAGTCTCTGATTTCATTTTGAGCATAGCCTCTCTGGTATACCAGAACTATGGTGGAATATGGCTCCATCCTACCATCTAACCTGAACCCAAAGCTTGTCTCTGTTTCCATCACCATGAAAAATCAAGTCTTGAGTTTACTGAAACTGCTGACACCCTGCAAGGTACTGCATCCTCAGCCTGACCTCAACACTCTGGACTCGGGTTCCAGTTTTGTCTGTTTGTTCCTGGAGATCACACTGTTTTACAGATTCAGATATTTGCTGTTTGCTTTATTTTATCTGGCACTGATAGGTGTTTTGTATAGAGCATCTTTTCCAGGATATGAAGTCTACCATATTGCCAGAAATCTAAGTAACTGTACATCTAATTTTCACGATATGAAAAGTATATTTTAATTAGCTGTACACAATCAACAGAAATAAGTAACTGTGTTTTCTCGGCAATCTAAGGAATATGTTTACGGCTTTCCCCCTCTAGTATGAATAAGAGCAATCTCTTTTCAAAAGTTGCATTATTCTTAGCATCTATTATCTCTTCAATTGTTGCCCAGTTTAAAGAAAAATTTTTAAAGGAAATATGTAGTTCTAAGTATTTAGGTCAGAAATTTTCCTCCTCTGGAAAAAAAAAAAAAAAAAGCATTTATACCACAGCAAGAGCCAGGATATTACAGGTCACTTATCTTAAATTTAAGAACATCAAATGAACTCAAAGAGAAGGAAATAAACGCATTTTATTTCTCAAAAAAGAAACCCTCATCTCCATTCCTTCCTAATTTCTTCCATTCCTCCCAATCAGCTAAGGAAAAGAAATACCGCCCTTCATATGGTAGACACAGAGGAGCAGAGAGAGTAAGCTGAGTAGTCCAGGGTGTATCATTACAAAGGCTCTATTATTGCTTTTCCTTTCTCTGAAAATTGTGACAGTGATCTTTGCTGCTCTAGAATGTTCCTGCATACACCTAACCCTAACCTAACAGTCCAGATGAATCCAGGCTTGTGTGCATGGGTGTACAAGAACTTCAGTTCTAATCTTCACTGCCTATCCCTGCCATAAGGTGCACTGGAGATGATGGTCGGATAATCAGTGGTGACAAGACAGGGGACCACGTGACGGAGAAAGCTTAGGAAGCCATAACAGGCTTCTGACTTCTTACTATCAGGTTAGGCAGCTGAGTATCTATTAATAAATGCTGCCTTCTTGAGGGCACACCAGAAAACCATCTGCAGGCTCCTGTGGCTGGGGGCAGGCGTGTCCGGCTGCCGCCGGACCTCTGAAAGCCTCGCTGCTCCTCTGCCACAGAGAACACACACGGTGCCATCATTTCAACATCAGTCACATCCCAACTGCATTACTTCTCTTCTTCTTTCTCTCCATTATGAAACATTTAAATTGGGCACAAAATCTAATCCAAAGAAGTAGTAAGGAAATTGTTTATAACACTTTTTCAGAGTGGAGTGGAATGCATAGTATAAATCACACATTTTAACTCATTAGCTAGATTTAACTAGAGAAAAAATGATTAGGTGCTTGATTAATTCTATTTCTAAATGATTAAACAGATTACCTGACAAATAGCTTGTCCTTGTCATTGTAACTGGGGAGTCATTACTAAATGGAAGCAATCTGTTTGTCAGTTAAACAGCATCATCTATCAAAGGCAGAATTCATCAGCAGTCTAATCAGCCAGGCTTTAATCAAATAACATTTGGCAGAATTCATTCAGAAGGTAGGATTTATACAGCTCTATACCCTATGCCTTGTGATGCAGCTAATAAAAGGTCATATTTTTGAGCAAAGACCTATGTCTTAAAAGAACAGAAACTTCAAATGCTACATTTTTGCCAAAACAAACTGAATTTTAAAAATTCAACATCATGAGAGGGCTCTGAAAAAAAAAAAAGTCACACTGTTTGTAAATTTTGCAGGGATCTGAGTTCTGAAGTTCTTTGAAACAGAAATTTATTGGAAGCTTCCTTGTAGTTAAGAACTGCTTGCCAGGAGGTAAAGAAGCATGCCCCACTATCACACAGACTACCAAAGACAAGGATGGATCGTGGATAGATTATATACATCTGAAGACACACCACCCAAAGGTTCCATAGGACTGTTTTTATGCTAGGCCACATCAAACAGAAACATGACATATCATAAATGAGCATTTTCCCTTGTTGTCAGAGGTCAATATAAACAATGTCAGAAAATCATGCAACATTGATTAGTAACTTTTTCATGGCACTGGTAGCCTGACTCCAATACAATTAAAAAGGAAACCTAGTAAGCAATTAAAAGAACCCAGGACAACTAGTGATATATGGTGAGGACTGTCAGAGTCTGTGGTGTTCTGAACATACAGTTTGCTTATGAATGGGTTCAAGCTGTTAAACACTCAGTTGTTATATCTTATATGAATGCACTTGATGGACAAAGCTTTTCTCTATTTGTCTTGCTCAAAGCTGCAATGAGACCAAGAGTGTCTATGCTGTTAATGAAATAACTTCCATGTGAGCAACTTGTAAATCAAGGTCAATTTAAAAGAAACTCATGAGGAGGAATCAGATATAGAAACAAATGTCTCTGACTCACTCTCATACACACACACACACACACACACACACACACACACACACACGTAAAAAATTAAATTATCTTTTGTTACAAATTTCATTTGATTACTTTTTGTAGATTCTTATTACAATGTAGACTGTAGTATAATACAATAATCTACAATGTAGATTATTACTACAATTACTACTGATAGGTCCAGTAGATTATTATCTACTTTTTGTAGGTTGATTACTTTTTGTAGCTATTCCCTGGTAGCTTAGCTGGTTAAGAATCCACTTGCAATACAGGAAACCTCGGTTCGATTCCTGGGTCAGGAAGAGTCACTGGAAAAGAGATAGGCTACCCACTCCAGTTCTCTTGGGCTTCCCTTGTGGCTCAGCTGGTAAAGAATTTGCCTGCAATGCGGGAGACCTGGATTCGATCCCTGGGTTGGGAAGATCCCCTGGAAGAAGGCACGACAACCCACTCCAGTATTCTTGCCTGGAGAATCCCCACAGACAGAGGAGCCTGGCAGGCTACACTCCATAGGATTACAAAAAGTCAGACATGACTGAGTGACTAAGCACAGCACACACATAGCTGTTAATATTTACCCTGTTAGAGTTCAGGAAAAAAGGCTTTTACCAGATAATCATCTCCTGTATCTAAGCTTAAAAAGAAATCCAAAACCCCTCATGAAGCAGAGGTTCATGAATTTCTTATATATGAATTATGAAATTCTGAAATGAATGAATTTCATTTTGGTAAGTTATAAATTTTTAGATATGAAATCTCTAAATAAAAATTCTCTTAAGTTTTGAGTTCTCCACTCTCTCAGCTGCTTTAGCAGTGGATCCCATTCATGGATCACAACCTTGTCATGGTAAAGGAGCTTGCGTAACTGAATGAAGCTGTGAGCCATATTGTCAGGGTCATCCAAGATGGACGGGTCATAGTGAAAAGTGGTCTGACAAAATGTGGTCTACTGAAGGAGGAATGGCAAACCAGTCCAGTATTCTTGCTATGAGAACCCCATTAATAGTATGAAAAGGCAAAAAAAATGTGACCCCAGAAGATGAGACTCCCAGATGGGAAGGTAACCAATATGCTACTGGGGAAGAATGGAGGGCACTTTATGATAGGTCCAGTAAGAACGAAGCAGCTGAGCCAAAGCAGAAACGATGCTCAGTATAGATGTACCTGCAGGTGGAAGCAAAGTTGAATGGTGTAAAGAACCACACTACACAGAGCCTCGGAATGTTAGGGTCCATGAATCAGGGTAAACTGGATGTGGTCAAGCAGGAGATGGCAAGAGTGAACATCAACATCTTAGGAATCAGTGAACTAAAATGGACTGGAATAGGCAAACGTGATTCAGATGACAAAATGGGAGTAGTCCTCATGGTCAACAAAAGACCCCAAAATGCAGTACCTGGGTACAGTCTCAAAAACAACAGAATGATTTCAGTTCATTTCCAAGGTAAACCATTCAAAGTCACTGTAATCCAAGTCTATGTCCCAGAAGCTGAAGTTGAATGGTTCTGTGAACACCTACAAGACCTTCTAGAACTAAGACCAAAATAAGATGTCCTTTTCATCACAGGTGATTGGAATGCAAAAGTAGGGAGTCAAGAGATACCTGGATACAGTAACAGGCAAGTTTGGTTTTAGAGTACAAAATGAAGCAGGGGCAAAGGCTACCAGTTTTGTCAAAAGAACGCACTGGTCATAGTAAATCTCCCTTCCAACAACACAAGAGACGACTACACAAGAACATCACCAGATGGTCAATATCAAAATCAAATTCATTACAGTCAGCAAAAACAAGACTGGGGGCTGACTGTGGCTCAGACCATCAGCTCATTATTGCTTAAACTGAAGAAAGTAGGGAAAACCAGTAGGCCATTCAGGTATAAACTAAATCAACTTTTTTGATTATATACTGGAAGTGACAAATACATTTAAGGGATCAGATCTGGTAGACAGAGTGCCTGAAGAATTATGGATGGAGGTTCATAACACTGTACAGGAGGTAGTGACAAAAACCATCCCAAAGAAAAAGAAATACAAGAAGGCAAATTGGTTTTCTGAGGAGACTTATAAATAGCTGAGAAAAGAATAGAAGCAAAATGCAAGGGAGAAAGGGAATATACCAAACTGAATGCAGAGTTCCAGAGACTATCAAGGAGAGGCAAGAAGGCCTTCTTAAGTGATCAATGCAAAGAAACAGAGGAAAACAACAGAATGGGAAAGACCAGAGATCTCTTTAAGAAAATTAGAGATATCAAGGGAACATTTCATGCAAGGATGGGCACAATAAAGGACAGAAATAGTAAGGACCTAACAGAAGCAGAAGAGATTAAGAAGAGCTGGCAAGAATACACAGAAAAACTGTACAAAAAAGGTCTTAATAACTGTGATAACTACCATAGTGTGATCACTCACCTAAAGTCAGATATCCTGGAATATGACATCAAGTGGGCCTTAGGAATCCTTACCATGAACAAAGCTAGTGGAGATGATGGAATTCCAGCTGAACTACTGAAAATCCTTAAAATGATGCTGTTAAAGTGCTGCATTCAATATGTCAGCAAATTTGGAAAATTCAGCAGTAGCCACAGGACTAGAAAAGGTCAGTTTTCATTCCAATCCCAAAAAAGGGCAGTGCCAAAAATATTCAAACTATGGTACAAATGCACCTTATTTCACATGCTAGCAAGGTCATGCTCAAAATCCTTCAAGTTAGGTTTCAGTACCAGCTGGGTTTAGAAAAGGCAGAGGAACCAGAGATCAAATTACCAATAGTCTCTGGATCATAGACAGAGAAAGAGTATTCCAGAAAAAAACCATCTATTTCTGCTTCACTGACAAACTGTGGCAAATTCTTAAAGAAATGAGAATATCAAACCACCTCATCTATCTCCTGAGAAATCTACGGAGGTAACAACAAACAGTTAGAACTGGACGTGAAACTACAGACTGGTTCAAAATTGGGAAAAGAGTATGTCAAGGCTATTTATTGTCACCCATACTTAACTTACATGCAGAGTGAAAGTGAAGTCACTCAGTTGTGTCCAACTCTTTGCAACCTCATGGACTGCAGCCTACCAGGCTCCTTCATCCATGGGATTTTCTAGCCAAGAGTAGGGGAGTAGGTTGCCATTTCCTTCTCCAAGGGATCTTCCCAGCCCAGGGATCGAACCCGGGTCTCCCACACCTCAGGCAGACGCTTTACCATCTGAGCCACCAGGGAAGCCCATATGCAGAGTACATCACGCCAAATGCCGCGCCGGAAGCATCACAAGCTGCAATCCAGATTGCGGAGAGAAGTATCAGCAGCCTCAGATATGCAGATGATACCACTCTAATGGCATAAAGTGGAGAAGAATTAAAGCGCCTCTTGATCAGGGTAAAAGAGAAGAGTGAAAAAGCTAGCTTAAAACTCAACATTCTAAAAACAAAAATCATGGCATCTGGTCCCATCACTTCATAGCAAATGGTAAGGGTAAAAAGAGGAAGCAGATTTTATTTTCTCGCCTTTAAATTAAAAGCCGCTTGCTCCTTGGAAGGAAAGCTATGACAAAGCTAGGCAGAGACCTAAAAAGCAGAAACACTGCTTTGCTGACAAAGGTCCATGTAGTCAAAGCTATGGTTTTTCCAGTAGTCATGTGTGGATATCCAAGTTGGACCATAAAGAAGGCTGAGCACTGAAGAATTGATGCTTTTGCATTAAGGTGCTGGAGAAGACTCTTGAGAGTCCCCTGGAGAGCAAGGAGATCAAACCAGTCAATCCTAAAGGAATCAACCCTGTACTTTGATCACCTGATGTGAAGAGCCTACTCACTCGAAAAGACCCTGATGCTGGAAAGACTGAGGTAGGAAGAGAAGGGGATGACAGAGAATGAGATGGTTGGATGGCATCACTGATTCAATGGACATGAGTTTGAGCAAGCTCCAGGTGACAGTGAAGGACTGGGAAGCCTGGTGTACTGCTATC
Organism: Nanger dama; assembly: GCA_917880005.1. NCBI lineage: Eukaryota > Metazoa > Chordata > Mammalia > Artiodactyla > Bovidae > Nanger > Nanger dama. The sequence continues at coordinate 103,025,756 of CAKJTW010000001.1, forward strand.
TATGGGGTCGCAATGAGTTGGACACAAGTTAGTGACTGAACAGCAACAGCAACATAGCAGTGATTGACCTCCTCCTGTTGAAAAAACTATAAACTTGGCAGATATAAAATGGGAAGCTTGTAAATAAAAGGGCTGCATTATATTTTTAAAGGATTTCAGGCAATGTCATATAACCCTCAAACTTTTCCATCTGCAAAAATGTCTCACTAATTTCCAGAGTGGATATGGTACCTCCAGATGATTTACAGACAATTTTAGCCTCTTTTCAGCCGGCACCTTGACAAGACATGCATGTATGCATGCATGCTCAGTCGTGTCCAACTGTTTCCAACCCCATGGACTGTAGCCCGCCTGGCTCCTCTGTCCATGGAATTCTCCAGGCAAGAATAGTGGAGTAGGTTGCCATTTCCTTATCTAGGGATCTTCCCAACCCAAGGATCACACTCATATCTCTTGCATCTCCTGCACTGGCAAGCAGATTCTTTACCAGCTGCACCACCTTGACAAAGACCCATTTGCCAAACCTTCCTTAGACAAGGCATAAGGTTCCACTGGGGTCTAGAGCAGGGTTTCTCAGCCACAGCACTACTGATATCTAGGGCAGGTAATCTTTTGTACAGTGATGGAGTGGAGGGTTGTCCTATGCATCCAGTAGAATAGCGCCCACATCCAAATTAGGACTACTCAAAATATCTGTTTTTTTCACTAGTAAGAATGATGTTTGCTGCTACTTTGCCACATATGGCCTTCATTATGTTGAGGTAGATTATTTTATGCACATTTTCTGGAGAGTTATTATAAATTGGTATTGAATTTTGTCAAAAGCTTTCTCTGCATCTATTAAGATGATTATGTGTTTTTATTCTTCAATTTGATATTATGGTATGTCACATTGATTGATTTGTATTTACTGAAAAATCCTTGAATCCCTGGGATAAATTCCAATTGATCATGATATATATGATCCTTTTAATGGAGTTTTTGGATTTTGTTTTTGTTGAGGATTTTTGCATCTATGTTCACTAGTGATACTGGTCTTTAATTTTAAAGAAAAACTGAAAGCATTTCCTTTAAGACTATAAACAAGAGAAGGATGTCCACTCTAACCACTACTATTCAACACACTTTTGGCAGTCCCAGCCATGACAATTTGAGAAGAAAAGCAACTAAAAGGAACCCAAATTAGAAAAGAAGTAAAACCATCACTGTCTGCAGATGATATGATACTATGCATAGAAAATCATAAAATGCCACCAGAAAACTACTAGAGGTAATCAATGAATCTGATAGAACTGTAGGATACAAAATTAATGCACAAGGAGGTCCCTGGTGGCAGAATGATTAAGGACCCACCTTGCAATCCAGGGGATGCAGGTTCAAACCCTGGTCAGGAAACTAAGATCCCACATGATGAGGGACAAGTAAGCCCATGCACTGCAACAACTGAGCCAGGAGCCGGGATTAGAGAGTCCCCACACCCCAAAAGGACCCTGCGTGAGGCAATGAAGGTCCCATGTGCCACAACTGAGACCCAGTGCAGCCACATGAATATTTATAAAAAGAAAATTAATGTTGAACAAACTATAAACAGAATTCTGTTGCATTTCTTTACCTTTGAAAGAACCCTGATGCTGGGAAAGATTGAAGGTGGGAGGAAAAGGGGATGACAAAGGATGAGATGGTTGGATGGCATCACCGACTCAATGGACATGAGTTTGGGTGAACTCAGAGTTGGTGATGGATAGTGGCATGCTGTAGTCCATGGGGTTGCAAATAGTTGGACACAATTGAGCTACTGAACTGACTGACCGACACAACTAACTGACCCAAAGCAATCTACATATACAATGCAATTCCTATCAAGTTACCAATAGTATTTTTTGCAGAGTTAAAACAAATTTTTTAATAATTTGTATGGAAACACAAGTGACCCTGAAGAGCCAAAGAAATCTTGAGAAAGAAAAATAAAGTTAGAGGAACCAGGCTCCTGACTTCAGATTATACTTCAAAGGTACAGTAATTAAGACAGCATGGTACTGACAAAAAAACAAAAAACAAAAAACAGAAACACAGATCAATAGAACAGGAAAGAAAGCCCAGAGATAAATCCACATGCCTATGGTCACTTAATCTATGACAAAGGAAGCAAGAATATACAATGGAGAAAAGACAGCCTCTTCAAGAAATGGTGCCTGCAAAACTGGACAGCTACACATTAAAAAAAAATGAAATTAGAACACTCTCTAACATTATATGCAAAAACGAACTTAAAATGGATTAAAGACCTAAACATAAGGATGGATAGTATAAAACTCTTAGAGAAAAAAACAGAAGGAATACTCTTTGACATAAATCACAGCAAGATCTTTTGACTCACTTCCTAGAGTTAAGCATGGAGAAGGCAATGGCTCCCCACTCCAGAACTCTTGCCCGGAAAATCCCATGGACAAAGGAGCCTGGTGGGCTGCAGTCCATGGGGTCACTGAGGGTCGGACACGACTGAGCGACTCCCTTTCACTTTTCACTTTCATGCATTGGAGAAGGAAATGGCAACCCACTCCAGTGTTCTTGCCTGGAGAATCCCAGGGACGGGGGAGCCTGGTGGGCTGCCATCTATGGGGTCGCACATAGTCGGACACAACTGAAGCGACTTAGCAGCAGAGTTAAGAAAATAAAAACAAAAATAAATGGGACCTAGCAAAACTTCACAGAGAAGGCGAGGGCACCCCACTGCAGTACTCTTGCCTGGAAAATCCCATGGACAGAGGTGCATGGTAGGCTGTAGTCCATGGGGTCGCTAAGACTCTGACATGACTGAGCAACTTCACTTTCACTTTTCACTTTCATGCATTGGAGAAGGAAATGGCAACCCACTCCAGTATTCCTGCATGGAGAATCCCAGGGACAGGGGAGCCTGGTGGGCTGCCGTCTATGGGGTCACACAGAGTCAGACATGACTGAAGTGACTTAACAGCAGCAGCAAAACTTCAAAGCTTTTAAACAGCAAAAGAAACCACAAACAAGATGAAAGACAACCCTCAGAATGGTAGAAAATATCTGCAAATGAAGCAACTAACAAGGATCAATCTCCAAAATATACAAACAGCTCAGGCAGCTCAACATCAAGAAATCAAACAACCCAATAAAAAAATGGATAGAAGATCTAAATAAACATTTCTCCAAAGACATACAAATGACCCTCTTACACTGCTGGTGGGAATGCAAACTTGTACAGCCACTATGGAAAACAGTGTGGAGATTCCTTAAAAAATTGCAAATAGAACTGCCTTATGATCCAGCAATCCCACTGCTGGGCATACACACCGAGGAAACCAGAATCGAAAGAGATACATGTACCCCAATGTTCACTGCAGCACTGTTTATAATAGCCAGGACTTGGAAACAACCTAGATGTCCATCATCAGATGAATGGATAAGAAAGCTGTGGTACATATACACAATGGAGTATTACTCAGCCCTTAAAAAGAATAAATTTGACTCAGTTCTAATGAGATGGATGAAACTGGAGCCGATTATACAGAGTGAAGTAAGCCAGAAAGAAAAACACCAATACAGTATACTGACATATATATATGGAATTTAGAAAGATGGTAATGATGACCCTCTATGCGAGACAACAAAAGAGACACAGAGGTATAGAATGGACTTTTGGACTCTGAGGGAGAGGGAGAACGTGGGATGATTTGGGAGAATGGCATTGAAACATGGATACTATCATGTAAGAAACGAAGCACCAGTCTATGTTCAATACAGGATACAGGATGCTTGGGGCTGGTGCACAGGATGATTCAGGGAGATGATATGGGGTGGGAGGTGGGAGGGGGCTTTGGCATTGGGAGATCGTGTACACCTGTGGCTGATTCATGTCAATGTATGGCAAAACCAATACAGTATTGTAATGTAGAATAAAAAACAAAAAGAATCATGATTTATTGATACATGTGTATGTGTGTACAACTAAATCACTTTGTTGTACACCTGAAACTAGTGCATTGTAAACTGACAATTTCAATAAAAATGAAGCAATATTTTTATTAAGTTAAAAAAAAAACACAAATGGCCAACAAACGCCTCAAAAGATGTTCAACATCACTAATTATTAGAGAAATGTAAATCAAAACTACAGTAAGTTTTTTACCTCACACTAGTCAGAATAGCTATCATAAAAAAACCTACAAACAATAAATGTTGGGAAGGGTGTGAAGAAAAAGCAATCCCCAACACTGGTGTTGGAAATGTAAATTGGAACAGTTATTATGGAGAAAAGTATGGAGGTTCCTTGTAAAACTACAAACACAACTAGTATATGACCCAGTAATTCTATCCCTGGGCATATATCCTGAGAAAATCACAATTCAGAAAGACACATATACCCCAGTGTTCATTTACAATAGTCAGGAGATAGAAGCAACCTAAATGTCCATCAATAGAGGATTGGACAAAGAAGAGAGAGCACATATACACAATGGAATATTACTCAGCCATAAAAAATTAAACTGTGCCATTGCAGAGACACAGATGGACCTAGAGTCTATTGTACAAAGTGAAGTAAGAAAGAGAAAAACAAATATCATGTATTAACACATATATTTGGAATCTAGGAAAATGGTACAGATGAACCTATTTTCAAAGCAGAAATACAGACACAGATGTAGAGAGCAAACATAATATTAATCAGCTATATTCCAAGATGAAACAGAAATTAAAAAAAAAAAGATCTCTGGATGTTGCCAACACCAAATTGATCTTGAGTGGCAAAATCACAGAAGCACTGTACAAGAGAGTGCTTTTAAAACTATCCACAGTCAAAGACTGTATTTTTCTCATGTTGCTGATGACTGATACTTTTCTAAAACACATTTTAATTACTGAAATAAAATTATCATGCAGTTAGATGTGCAACAATGTCAAAATGCTATAAAAGTTCTAGACACTTCCTCACAATTTTCATAGTTATCACAGATTAGAAACAAAGAGCTTATGGGCTGGAACTATTTTTTTCAGCCACACTTTGAATAACACTAGTGTAGAATGAAAATATATGATCATAAGATGTCCATGATTTCATTTTATCAGCCAGGTGTTCAATTTCTAAAATATAATTGTACCTAACCCTTGAATTAAACATCATTTTAATATTACTTGGAATATAAACATTCCAAGCTTCATGGCTGCAGGTGGTGAGGAGGTTATAAATGGAGAAAGAAAGATTTGTTTGAAGCTGGACGAGGGTACATGGAGCTGCATTATCCTATTCTCTCTGCTTCTGCAGGTTTGAAATTTTCTTCATAAAAATTTAAAAGGTTTTTTTTTTTTGGCTTTTATGTTATTTTAAAACTTAAAACATCACAATTCTTCTTGAAAGATTGTCTTTTTTTTTTAGAGGGACCACTTTTGACATCAGGAAGATGAACTGGGTAAAAATTGGCCCCTTCAAAAGTCAGAAACCCTGTCTCAGAGACAGCTTCTCAGAGACGACCCAGTGCTCCCCTGACTACCCTCACATCAGCCACAAGACACGGTCTTGCCAGCAGCAGAGTCCGAAACCCAGCTCTGTTCTCCCAGCCCCACACGCCCAGCTTGTTTGCTCAGATATGTGTCCAGAGCAGGAAGCGTCTTGTGCTCTTACAGACCAGGGTCATCTATGTACCTGGGTCAGCATCTGGACCTCACGTGGGATTCCACGTGCCAGACCCTCCAAAGAACAGAAAGCACCAGGAGCGCCCTGCAGCAGCCCCGACTGTGACCAGAGGTCAGCCAGGACGTGTGCTTCTCAGCGTGGTAGACACTGGGACGCCCACGCTGAAATTTCCAGACTGTTCATAGGAGCCACCTGATTCTCAATAATTGCCAGCTTTGTGACCAGAAGGTGACAACTTGGTTCTATAAAACATCTATGTTGCAACTGAACTGCAGGTGGAATTTTGAGGCGGGTTGGTGAGGGCAGCCCCGCATCTTATATTACACAGGACAAAGGGACAGGGCGGGCCCGCCGGACAGCAGGCCATGTATCCCACAGTTCCTCCTAACCGCCCCATTTCTGAGCGTGCATAGGCCACCAGCTGCACACAATCAACACGCTCCCAGGTTCCCACTAATGAGCAGCCTTGCCTAGAAAACTTCTTTTACAGATGTTTATAGCTTTTATGGCTTTTTAGTCACCATCTTATTTTAATAGCTAGTGTGATCTTTCAACATGTGACAAAACATACCCATAGCCTAGTAAACAATGCTCCTAAAAACTGTAACTCTTAGGGAAGCCTGAAGAAAGCTAGGAGAATGTTTGAGCAGGTTTCTGCATAACACATCCATAACTGATCTTGCATTGTAGCTAATGGAAAACACAGTTTCTGGAACCTAGGAAAATATATTGCACAATTCACATATAGAAAATTTAAAATGTGTACAGTAAACAGCACATAATTTTTATACTGAAGTGTTGTATATAGACTTTAAAAAGCAACAAGGAAGCACTTCATGGCTTTTTAATTCCTCCACTCTGGAGGCCTATCGAATAATGTGTGGAAGTGACAAGGCTGGAAGAAAGGTCCTACCACTGAGAGCACAGAGGTGACAAAGAGCTGGCCTGGCATAAAGCAAGCCAAGAACTGCCTGAACTAGCTCACAAACCATGTTTTCTAGCCACCACAGGGGTCACTCAACCCGGTCCATTTGAGACAATCAGATAAGCCAAGGGAACTAGTGTTTCCTTCACACCTTCACTCTCGTAATCTCCAGCCTAGAGGATTTCACAACTGCCTGCATATTCAAATCATGTGAGAATTTTTTCTAAAATACTGATGATGGGTCTCACCCCAGAGAGAATGATTTAACTGGTCTTGAGTGGGACCAGGCATTGGCACTTTTAAAAGCTCTTAAGGTACTTCTAATGTGCAGCCAGCAGTGAGAACTTCTGATCTGGCCCTCCATCCTCTCAAGTAATAGTTATTATCATAATAGTTACAACAGCAGCAATAACTTCTATGTCCCCTTCTATTACTTACGCTTTACCACAAGGACACTATGACCATGCTAACAGACAGCCTACTTTGTGGTTGGCAAAGTGCTAGCAACCTTAGAGGAGGATTTTCCCCCATTTAATTGTTAAGCAATGCTGCAAACTTGGTATGGTCATTCTCATACGCAGAAATATTAATTTAAAATATGACCAAGGTTTACACACTAGGAGAGAGAGAGAAGAACTCAAAATAAGCCCCTATTTCTCCAGGGTTGGGGTCTGTGGTGACCCTGTGGCCCCCTCTCCCCACACCCCGCCTCCCATGATCAAACTCACAACAGATAACTGAGAGCTCAGCCAAGAGTGGGAAAGTGCATCAGGCGCAGCCTTGGCCTGGATCCAGCCTACCCTGTAATCACCCAGGGAGCTTCAAAACCTGTGCATGCTGGTGACTCATCCCCCAGGGAGTACGACTGCACTGGGCTGGGATCTGGGGTTCAGCGTTTTCAAAGGATCCCCAGGAGGTTCTCATATGCAGAGCCGTGGGGGAACTGCTGCTGCTGCTGCTGCTAAGTTGCTTCAGTCGTGTCCGACTCTGTGCAACCCCAGAGATGGCAGCCCACCAGGCTCCTCCGTCCCTGGGATTCTCCAGGCAGGAACACTGGAGTGGGTTGCCATTTCCTTCTCCAATGCATGAAAGTAAAAGGTGAAAGTGAAGTCACTCAGTCGTATCCAACTCTTAGCGACCTCATTGACTGCAGCCTACCAGGCTCCCCCATCCATGGGATTTCCAGGCAAGAGGCTAGAGTGGGGTGGGAACTTCTCTGGTGGGAAATGCTAGGCTAAGCCAATGAATGTAACTCCATTTCCTTTGGATAGGTTTAGACTGGAGCACGTCATGCTGGCAGTTACTGAAGAGAAAGTGAATCTGCAGGGGATTCAGAAGAAGGCCTCTTCTGTCTGCTGAGGCCTCCGAGTGTGGAGGAGGTGCCTAAGGAGCTGGCTGAGGACAGCAGGAGAGATGGGAGGCCCTGGGCTATGAAAGACCCTGCTGAGCCCCTGCATGAACCGATCTCAGGTTGGCCTGGCCTCTGAAAGTCTTGTCATGGGACTTAATAAACATCACATTTTAAGCCCTTTTAATTTAGGCTTTTGGTTATGTAGGTATGAAATCATTCTGCCTTCAGTTAATAAATTTCCCAATCATCACATCATATTCCAACATCCCTATTCCAGTGACACAGAATATGTCACGCTCACACTGAAGCATAACGCTATAAGACAATGAACAAGAAACCTAAGTCAGTGGCTGGCTATCAAAAGTGATACCGTACAACACAGTCTGAGACCCCAGCTCTGAAAATGGAAGGGAGTCTTCTTTTGGACAGCAGTGTTTTTCTCATACACATGGAGTTCAAAAGGAGCTGAAAACATATTTGCTGATAAAAATTCTGAGAATAATATGAGATCTGTGCACTGTAAAGAATTTTCTTTGTAATTTTTGGAAGAAAAGGAATACTGGTTAAGTAAAAGAGAATTATTTAAATTATCTAAAGGGAAACTATTTCCCTGCATAATAACTGTTTCATTTTTTTATCCTCAAAAATCATACAAAAGACCACTGATCATATGAAAAGGAAAATTTTATAATAAGGAAAAAATTATGCTCATCACCTTTAAACTTCAAGTTTAAATGCAAATCAATGAAAACATAAAGAAAACATAACAGAAGGAAAATAAATATGATCTAAAATATAAATATTGTGTTCAAGGCAAAAATGCTGAATTTCAAATAACAACTTAAATGGAACCCAATCAGGAGAACAAATCGTCAGAGCTCTGAGGTCACAACTCTGACAAGGTTGTGATGCACCTGCCTTCCTCTTGTCACACACTGTCTTCAACAGTGTTGTTTGTTGTATCCCCAAAATCTGCTACTGAAAATCAAAGTAAGTCTTACAGTTTTCAGACAGCCTAATATTATTTCTGCATGTTCCAGGGAGCTTCATGTACCAATGGAATCTTCCTAAGAAATGTGTAGCCTTAGCCACAGTAATCCACGTCTGAAGGCGAAATTAGGGGAAAATATAGCAACCACTTCCTCAAAAAAGGTCCCTTCCTCTATCTGAATTAGTATTTTAAGGTTAAAAACCAATTAATTTAAATATTTCAAGCTTTATACGTGAGTTGAAAGCAGTCAAGACAATTGCCATGATCAGATGATGATATATCTGAGGATAAACTTATCAGCAAAAATCCCCAGGTGTAATGAGCAAGACACTGTTAGGAACTGTGGGAAACACAGGAAGTTTAAAATGTGGCCTTTATCCTCAAGAGTCCAACAGATCTGCAAAGCAAAGGCAGGGCAGAGGGAGGAGATGGACTTGGGGGTACTTATCTATCAACCTGAGCTTTCATGGCTATACAAGCTGAAATATGGTGTTCAGCACAGGGCTTCCCAGACAGCTCAGCAGTAAAGAATCTGCCTGCCAATGCAGGAGATGCAGGTTTGATCCCTGGGTGGGGAAGACCCACAGCAGGAGGGAATTGCAACCCACTCCAGTGCTCTTGCCTGGAGAATCCCCATGGACAGAGGAGCCTGGTGGGCTACAGTTCATGGGGTGACAGAGTCGGACACGACTGAGCACAGAGCACATTTACAACAAACCAAATATCCCTGCCAATTGAGGGGGGCATAATGTAGGAGTACAGAGAATAATGGGAATGAGAATTCAATATAGTCACAGATGACATTTAAGAGGAAGATCCAATCAGTCCACAGAGAATTTACTTGATTCAACTTGCCTACTTCCAAAAATAACAAGCATGCTTTCTGACAGATGTGAAGGCTGCAAGTATAATCCATCTTGAATAAAACCATAAACCTTATTCAGAGGTCTCCGGGAGAAAGGATTATGTAAATGCAAAGCCTCAGAAAAGAGGTATTTAATTGTGAAGGAGTAACATACTTATCCCATTACACAATTTTGAAAATAATCAGAACACAGCAGAAAGGTGCTATCACACATGCAACCAATTCACCCATGACCAACACAGCGGTCATTCCAGCCAAGTTCATGTCAACAGGGGAAACAAAACCATCAAGGAGTAGGCAGAAGTCAGAGGAATTCATATCATCAATATAAATTACCTTTCTGAATCAACACACTGCACAGATGGGAAGGGGCTAGTAGCATAAACCTGCCATTTCAAACCTCAAAAAAAACAGCCTGTCTATTTTCACAGGTGAGGATTCCACAGTTGTCCTGGCAGACATTTCACAATATCTGAATGTACTCAAGTCACAGTGTAGTGACAAAAAGTAGGTCTGTGTAAAATGTTAAAATAGAAACAATTCATAAAATTAGCATTTTTATCCTTTTCATCAGATACAGTTTTGTTCAGGAAGTAAATTGAAGCTGAATCTTTCACAACTGGGCGAGTTCTTTCTGAAAACTTTTGTCTTCTCTGGTGTTAGTACACAGATCCAGAAGACTGATGTGTACTAAATCTTCTGCAAATATCATTCCTACTCCTAAAAATAATAACTTACTATCATCAGTTCAGTCACTTGGTCCTGTCAGAATTTTTTTTTTGGGCTCCAGAAATCAAGGGACTTCCCAACAGCTTATCTCAAGAACCATGACTAACTGTCCTCATTTACTCCTGATTAGCCTTATTTTGGAGAAGGCAATGGCACCCCACTCCAGTACTCTTGCCTGGAAAATCCCATGGATGGAGGAGCCTGGTGGGCTACAGTCCATGAGGTCGCTAAGAATCAGACACGACTGAGCAACTTTCACTTTCATGCACTGGAGAAGGAAATGGCAACTCACTCCAGTGTTCTTGCCTGGAGAATCCCAGGGATGGGGGAGCCTGGTGGGCTGCCCTCTATGGGGTCACACAGAGTTGGACATGACTGAAGGGACTTAGCAGCAGCAGCCTTATTTTAGCCCTGAAGTCCCACGTTCCAGGGGCAAATAGCAACATGATGCCAAGCTGCTTTTCCTATTAAACAGCACTACATGAATTTAGGAACAACTGCCAAATATAATGTCCTGTTTAGATACCATCTAGAAAACTATATGCATCACTCCTGAAAATGCACTCAGCTGTCGCTTGAGAGAGCAACACACTCAACAGGAGACCCTGCTTTCAGAAGCCCTTGGAAGCACCCCCTCCCCCTCTCTCCTGAGCTCTCATCCCATGCATAAAGAGTCACAGTCTACCCTCTCCTGGTAGAAGAGCTCAGCTATGAGGAGAAGTACTGATGATCCCCACTGAGGTGAGTGGCTTCCATCCCAGTGGCCTAAGTAGGGGCCTGGGGTCACAAGGACAAAGAAAAGCAGTGCCTCAGATCAAAGGGCCAAGTTTTTGCTCAGGCCAAACAAAGTGCTTTTCCCTCAAGAATTTGGCTTTTGTTTTGTTGTTTTGTGTAAAGGAAGAGCATGTTGACAGAGATGAACTGTCAAAGAACTCAGAAACTGTCCAACTCAGTCTCTCAGAATATAATAGGTTAAAATAGATTTAATTGAGGCTATTTCCTTGATTTTACTAAATTCCAAGACACAAGGAACCTAAGGGAAACACAGATCTCAATTTTCAACCATTTCTTTGCATACTCATCTTGTTTTATTGATTTAATTCTTTACATTTACTCTTTGGTTTAGAGGTTCAGTTCCTTCCAGAATACACTAACATGTAAGAAAGGAACTGTCAGTACTATCTCTTAGAAATTTTTTCTCTATTTATAAGTGCAGTGGCAATGGTTTTTCTGTAGTAGCCAGGTACTAAGTCAAAACAACATCAATAATACACTTGGCGGGAGAGTCAGTTAACATAATTCTTATTTTGCACAGAAGGGAACTAAGCCACAGTGAGGCTCAAATGGTCAGAGAGAGCTCAGTGAGTGCATGTGCTTCTTTCCTGTGAAAAAGGACAGCACCAATCTCCAAGGACCTCTTTTCAGACAGGGATGAAAACAGATATCGATCATCTCAAGACACAAAAATGAGGCTGGGGACAGGGAAGGGAGCAGATCCCTGGGGCTCTAAGCCCAGTATTGCACAAGAAGGAACAGAAGTCTAGCCTTGGCACTGGCAACAGCTCCCAACAGGACAGATGTTAGAGAACTCACTCACGTCCCACGAGTGGGGAAACATAACCAGAATTTAATATTTAACAAATTCAAAATTCAGGCATTCAGTCATATATTACTCAGTGACAAACTGTTCAGGATGTAAAAGGATGTAAAAAGACTGTACTCTAGATGGAATGTCATTCTTGGGGCAATGACTCGGTATACTGCTTACATGCCTTAACAACATGTTAATTATACTTCCTTCACTTCTGTTGCTTCTACAAAGCCAAATAAACACACACATAATAGACCCACAGCAGTCAGGCATATCCATTCTAGTAAAATGTTACACACACATAGACACACATAATAGATCCACAGCCATCAGTTCAGTTCAGTCGCTCAGTCATGTCCGACTCTTTGCGACCCCATGAATCGCAGCACGCCAGGCCTCCCTGTCCATCACCGTCTCCTGGAGTTCACTCAGACTCACGCCCATCGAGTCAGTGATGCCATCCAGCCATCTCATCCTCTGTCGTCCCCTTCTCCTCCTGCCCCCAATCCCTCCCATTATCGGGGTCTTTTCCAGTGAGTCAACTCTTCTCATGAGGTGGCCAAGTACTGGAGTTTCAGCTTTAGCATCATTCCTTCCAAAGAAATCCCAGTGCTGATCTCCTTCAGAATGGACTGGTTGGATCTCCTTGCAGTGCAAGGGACTCTCAAGAGTCTTCTCTAACACCACAGTTCAAAAACATCAATTCTTCGGCACTCAGCCTTCTTCACAGTCCAACTCTCACATCCATACATGACCACAGGAAAAACCATAGCCTTGACTAAACGGACTTCAGTCGGCAAAGTAATGTCTCTGCTTTTGAATATACTGTCTAGGTTGGTCATAACTTTTTTCCAAGGAGTAAGTGTCTTTTAATTTCATGGCTGCAGTCAACATCTGCAGTGATTTTGGAGCCCCCCAAAATAAAGTCTGACACTGTTTCCACTGTTTCCCCATCTATTTCCCATGAAGTGATGGGACCGGATGCCATGATCTTTGTTTTCTGAATGTTGAGCTTTAAGCCAACTTTTTCGCTTTACTCTTTCACTTTCATCAAGAAGCTTTTTAGCTCCTCTTCACTTTCTGCCATAAGGGTGGTGTCATCTGCATATCTGAGGTTATTGATATTTCTCCTGGCAATCTTGATTCCAGCTTGTGTTTCTTCCAGTCCAGCATTTCTCATGATGTACTCTGCATAGAAGTTACATAAACAGGGTGACAATATACAGCCTTGATGTACTCCTTTTCTTATTTGGAACCAGTCTGTTGTTCCATGTCCAGTTCTAACTGTTGCTTCCTCACCTGCCTACAGATTTCTCAGGAGGCAGGTTTGGTGGTCTGGTATTCCCATCTCTCTCAGAATTTTCCAGGTTATTGTGATCCACACAGTCAAAGGCTTTGGCATAGTAAATAAAATAGAAATAGATGTTTTTCTGGAACTCTCTTGCTTTTTTGATAATCCAGCGGATGTTGGCAATTTGATCTCTGGTTCCTCTGCCTTTTCTAAAACTAGCTTGAACATCAGGGAGTTCACGGTTCACGTATTGCTGAAGCCTGGCTTGGAGAATTTTAAGCATTATTTTATTAGCATGTGAGATGAGTGCAATTGTGTGGTAGTTTGAGCATTCTTTCGCATTGCCTTTCTTTGGCATTGGAATGAAAACTGACCTTTTTCAGTCCTGTGGCCACTGCTGAGTTTTCCAAATGTGCTGGCATATTGAGTGCAGCACTTTCACAGCATCATCTTTCAGGATTTGAAAGAGCTCAACTGGAATTCCATCACCTCCACTAGCTTTGTTCATAGTGATGCTTTCTAAGGCCCACTTGACTTCACATTCCAAGATGTCTGACTTTAGATTAGTGATCACATCATCATGATTATCTGGGTCGTGGAAGATCTTTTTTGTACAGTTCTTCTGTGTATTCTTGCCACCTCTTCTTAATATCTTCTGCTTCTGTTAGGTCCAGACCATTTCTGTCCTTTATTGAGCCCATCTTTGCATGAAATGTTCTCTTGGTATCTCTGATTTTCTTGAAGAGATCTCTAGTCTTGCCCATTCTGTTGTTTTCCTCTATTTCTTTGCACTGATCGTTGAAGAAGGCTTTCTTATCTCTTCTTGCTATTCTTTGGGATCTCTGCATTCAGATGCCTATATCTTTCCTTTTCTCCTTTGCTTTTCGCCTCTCTTCTTTTCACAGCTATTTGTAAGGCCTCCCCTGACAGCCGTTTTGCTTTTTTGCATTTCTTTGCCATGGGGATGGTCTTGATCCCTGTCTCCTGTACGATGTCATGAACCTCATTCCATAGTTCATCAGGCACTCTATCTATCAGATCTAGTCCCTTAAATCTATTTCTCACTTCCACTGTATAATCATAAGGGATTTGTTTAGGTCATACCTGAATGGTCTAGTGGTTTTCCCTACTTTCTTCATTTTGAGTCTGAATTTCAGGCATATCCATTCTAGCAAAATGTTCATTTTAAGTTCCATTGGCACAGTAAGCCAAATATATTCATTCACTGAACAGAAGCAGGAGCTTCAGCTGCAACAGTAAACTACATGTATAAGAAAGGTACATGTATACATGGTATTTAAATATATATATATATATATGCTATATATGGTAACAACAAAAGTTTGAGTTAAAGGAAATTCAATTAATTCGCTGTAATGCTTATCGAGACTAGTCCCAGGAAAACCTCTAGAACATCCCCCACTGATGTGCTGAGTTTGGGGGCTGGTTCAGCCTGCCTCTCATAGGAATAGCAGAGTGTCTGAGAACTGCGTCAAGTCTGGTGCCATAGGCTTTCGAGCTCAGCAGCCAGGCACCCAGGGAGCCTCAGGGGTAGTCCTAAGGCTCAAGGAGGTTCTCAAATGTCTTTACATTTTGCTGAGGCAGAAAGTAATTTATACTCTGAAAAGGAGCACTGAGGAACCTCAGATCATCGGTTTTCCATCATTATAAGCATGGGTCTTCTCGGATGAATGGTTTATATCACTCACAACTTGCCCGAGCTCAACTACTGACCCTGGAGTGAGGGGCTACAGATCTGATTACCAGTCCCCAAAGCCTCTTGCCCATTCCTCCCGCTTCATGATTTCCAGAACACCAAATCTCAAACCAGCAATCTATCCTACCAGTGTGACAATCCAGTATCAAGGACACAGGAAATCAGCACCATCACAATCACTGTAAATCAGAGTTTTACCATAAGAAAAAAAAAAGCCTTAGAAACACAATCCTTCTATCTGAGACGACTTTAAAATTTTATACCATAAACAGTAACATGCAAATAACACTTAGTGACAAAAGTTTATTTGAGAAAATTCTCTTAATTCTGGTCCTAATATTTTTATTCTATCTTGAGCATATAACTATAGAGGACACTAAACTGAAAATACTATATATTTTAATATTTTATTTACATATTCTATATAAAAATATAAAAATTAACTATAAATATATATATTTCACTTGATCAAGGTTACATTTCTTTTTAAAATTATTTTAATTGGAGGATAATTACTTTACAATATTGTGACGGTTTTGCTATACATCAACATGAATCAGTCACAGGTATACATATGTCCCCCAATTCTGAACCCCTCTCCCACATCCCTCCCCACCCTCCCCCTCTGGGTTGTCCCAGAGCACCTGTTTGGGTGCCCTGCATCATGCTCCGACCTTGCACTGGTTATCTGTTTCACGGATGGTATGCACATGTTTCCATGCTATTCTCTTTCATCACCCACCCTCGCCCTCTCCTACTGAGTCCAAAAGTCTGTTCTTTACATCGGTGTCTCCTCTGCTGTCCTGCATGTAGGACTGTCATTATCGTCTTTCTAAATTTCATATATACATATATGGAATTTCATATGTATGTTCCATATACATATAAATATATATATGCGTTAATATACAGCATTTGTCTTTTTCTAACTTACTTCATTCTGTATAATAGACTCTAGGTTCATCCACCTCATTAGTACTAACTGAAATCTGTTCTTTTTTATAGCTGAGTAATATTCCATTGTGTATATGTACCACAATTTCCTTATCCATTCATCTGCTGATGGACATCTAGTTTGCTATTACATATAAATTACATGTAACTATATAATCATATATTTATGTTAAATGTAATATTAAATATAAATAAATATATTGTTTCCATGTAATAATGATTTCAGAGAACACTTAGTTACATTTAATTATATCCAAATATTCATAAATATGAAAAAGACCCACAGGCTTTGTTCTTTAAGTGAATGCCTGATTTCATTTTGCCAGGACACAACACTGCTGAAATGGTAGAGTCAATTTTTGGCATAAACTCATCTTCAACTTTCCCATCAAGTAACATGCACCACTATGTACATACTCTGCCCAGTGTTACATTACAGGCATGGAATTAACCTTTTAATATGCGTACTTAAATCCTGTCTAGGAGAAATGAAGTCATAAGGAAGGGTAGCACCCACATTACACAGATTTCACATAACGAGGAAATAAACTAAATTGAAGGTACACACAAGAAATAGTATTTGATTGGAAAATAGCCAAATCTGTGGCTAAAAAAAATGATTTACAATTGAGAACAGAAATAAAAATGAGATGGGAACTGCCAATAAAAAATAGAATTTTACATGTTTAGTGTTTAAAATGTTTTAATAAAGAATGCTAAAGCAGCATGGCTAAATATTCCTCACAAGCAGCAGTGCTAAAGCGCCCTTAGAAGCTCTGCATCCAGGAACCCAGGAGGAAGCGATTTTTCTCTCCTAACGAACCATGACTGATACAGAGCATAAGGATTTAGTCTTGGAAAAGTAAAGAAAGAGACAGCTAGAACCTCAGTGTTTCTCAGGGAAAGCATATTTTTACTTTAAAATAACTATGATTTGGGTCAAATTATAAGTGATATCCATGTTCTAAGAACCACTACCTGCCTCTTTTAGGGTGAAAAATAAAAGAATATAGCTTCTTTTATGCAGAAAAAGGAAACAGCCACATGATCATTTAAACCGAATCCAAACAAAAGACTTCTATCCTAAAACCCTGTTTCTTTCAGGATCAGAGGAATAAATTTCACTGTAATACCCAAAAATATTGAAATCAAAGCATTTAAAAAATATTCATAGCCCCTGGAGATGAAGGCAACATGACTGACAGGCCTGACAGGTCCTTTAAGCCATAGTTCACAGGTCCTGACCACCAATCTTGTTATCAACTTGCTATGGGACCTTGTGAGTCACTCTTGGCCAGGAAAAATATTTATACCTAAACTAGCCATCTTCAAAGATCTGGAAGGTTCTTACATTGAAAATACTGTTTTAATTTCCAATGATGCAGAATAACTGCAACTTGAGGGATTTTGATAAAATGTGGAATGTATCTCCCCCACACTGAAATTTTACTTTTTAAAATAAATTACAAGGGACATGAAATATCTCTACCTGGTGGTTTTTGAAATATTAGCAATATTTTCTTGAAAATGGTTCTAAAAGTGCAAATGATTGGAAGATGCCTGTAGAGGTCATACTGGTTTTGCTGAATGATTTTCCATGAGGGGTGCCTTTGTGACAGGCATCTAGGAGCACTCTCCAACAAGACCTTATGGCATGAATCCTGGGGGCCTTGCAGTGGGGGCTGGCAAGGGAGGAGTCCAGAGGATGTAGGTGGTTCAGTAGTAGCCATTCGTTGTTTCTGAACTAAATGAGAAATCAACACCAGTATTCCTAGAATTTTTGTCAAAGACTGGTTCATCAAATATGGAATGTAATCTCCTTTAGAACAACTTGATAGGGGTGTGTGTGTGTGTGTGTGTGTGTGTGTGTGTGTTAGCTGCTCAGTTGTGTTCAACTCTTTGAAACCCCATAGATTATAGCCCACCAGGCTCCTCTGCCCATGGGATTCTCCAGGCAAGAATACTGGAGTGGGTTGCCATTCCCTTCTCCAGGGGATTTTCCCCACCCAGGGACTGAACCCAGGTCTCCTGCATAGCAGGTGGATTGTTTACAATCTGAGCCTTCCTTGGTAGCTACATATGCAGTAATAAAGAATAAGATCTCCAGCGATATAGAGATCTGATTTCCAATCTCTGCACTGCTCGTTACCAGTCATATGATTCTGGACAAGCTACTTAATCTCCCAAGCCTCACTTCTCTTTTTTAACATGAGATATTATAAATATTTCATAGGATTTTGCTTATCGTAAGGCTTAGCCTATAGTAAGAATTCAATAAGGGTATTAACCTGCTTTCTCCTATGTAGTATCAAAATATGCACATGAATAATATAATTCAAAATTGAAAAAGCACACAAATCATGAAAATATAAATGAGGTGACTTTATAAAGATAGGAAATTATATATGAGTCTCAATACAGCATTGTTCTTGAAATCCATTAATGGGATATTCACATAAATAGACGGTCCTTTATTTCATGATTCATATGATATTTTAGTAATTAGAACTCCCTGAATAGAGTACACACTGAATATAAAACTCTTTTTCAGAGAGAAAATAGTATAGAAAAATATTGCTTTTCTAAGACTAATGGCCTCATTTCTTTTAAAAATTAATTGTATACTGCCTATCCTAAAAACAAAGAAAAATTCTCTTTACACATTTCCAACAGCATGTACTTTCCTTTAACTCTTGAAGCATGTTATTAAAGTCTAAAGATAATACAGTGGTGGCAAAGCAGCAGTTAGCTGAAATGCTAAATATTTATAAAGTTTTATAAACTCTTTTAAAGTTTCGCTAAATCTGCAAACTGTTCTCCATATACCCTTGTTGATACACGGAGTTCATGAAGGAGTACAGCAGACTTCTTTAAAATGCCTGCACTCTCCTTACAAAGAGCCGATGCTCTCTGACAGCACTCTGGCCCAGCCCAGCCTCCCAGACAAGTTCAGGAGGACCCAGGAACTCTGAGCCAATACATCGGGCTTCTACCGCAGCTGCCAGGAGAGAGGAAGAGACAGCTGGACCAAACGCCACTGACATAAAGCCCCGTGACTTACACTTATGATTAGCTGACACTTACTGATCAGTTCAACAAATATCGAATGAATTCTTACTATTTAGAAAGTTTCCTTTTTATGAAAACAGGTTAAAAGATATATAAACATCAATAAGGCTAAATAGAAAATTTAAAGGCAAACAGTTACACTGCTGTATTACTGAATGAATAAATGAATGGAGTGCTAAGGAAAAAAAAGAGAAACTGTGCCACAAAAGTGAAAAAAATCTTAGCTAATATAGTATGATTAACGTATGAGTAAGACATGTCCACGGCAGAGGTGGCAGGGAGGGCTGCGGAAAACCTGATACCTGATCAGAAGTTTTAAGGAAGAGCTAAGAGGTGGTGCTAGTGGTAAAGAATCCACCTGCCAATGTAGGAGATCTAAGAGATGGGGGTTCCATCACTGGGCTGGGAAGATCCCCTGGAGGAGGGCAAGGCAACCCACTCCAGTATTCTTGCCTGGAGAATCCCATGGACAGAGGAGCCTGGAGGGGCCTGGTGGGCTGCAGTCCACAGGGTTGCAAAGAGTCAGATGCAACTGAAGTGACTTAGCAAGTAAGATCTCCACAGGAGGAGGAGAAAGCCAGAGAACAAGGATCATTTTGTTGGCACCCTCAAGAAATATTGAAGCAGGTTCAGAAAACATGGTGAGCTGCAGGAGAAGGACACACGATCAGTACTGGTCCAAAGCACAGAGAGTGGCCACTCACTCAGAGAGAGGGGACTGGGCAAGGGGCAGACAGCATGGCCAGAAGGGTACAGGGCGCTCAGGCAATGGGGGGCTGTTGTGCACTTGCTGCCTTTTTGTTTTCTTTAGGAAGTGAGACATATCAAAGTTGACCTCTGTAACTATTATTGTGGCAGTCAGTTATAGGATGAATTAGACCAAGATTTCTTAAACAGTGTTCCACAGAACACAACGTTCAGTGACATATTCAGCACACACACTCACTCACTCTGATTCTGCTCCAATTATCTTGGGAAATACTAGGTTAAATGAACAATACATGAACTATCTTTACTGAACGGGATGTTCCAACTTGTAGTATGCTTACAGGCCATGGAACTCCAGAGAAACACAGCACACGCGATTCTTCCCTGAAATGTTCAATCTCCTCCGCTCCTGCAGCTTTGCCGTCACCTCTTTTCTGCTGGTTCTCTTCCAGCCTCTTTGGCTGCTCCTTCTTGGTTTTCTCATAGGGAATCTCTTGTGGCTCTGCCTTTTTTTTCCCCATTCCATGGAAATCTCATGAATGAGCTTTCCCATCTGTGTTTCTACTGACACCTTTTCTTGCCTGTACCCTTCTCCCATAGTAAAGTAGGTACTCCTCATCTGTGGGTTTATTAACATCCTTGAAGATTTCTCTCACAGGCCTTGTTATCTGTGGTCATCTATCTGCTCATCTCCTCCCCAGGATACTTAAGGGCTAACCCTTTTTCTTTACTCTCCCTTGAATACACAGCACATAACATAGACGTTGACTCAACATGCACTTGGGCAGCTGAGACTGAATGTGTGCTCTCCAAAACCTTAAGGGCACAGTGAAAAATCTGCTGCATCCGTCAAGTTTCTTCTTCAATCAGGAGTTCTCTGTGCAGCAACTGAAGGCGCTGAAACTGTCACACGGTACGCTACGATAAATTCGTTTGTTTTCAATTTTTAAGACATTATGTGAGCTAATCAAGAAAGGCCACATGTCATAAGTATTTGCAACTTACAACCCAGGATCTGATTTTATTCCTATTATTCAGGATAACAGCAATATACATCAGTTAACCAAATAATCCATAAATAATCCCTTCAAATGAAATTCTGCCTCAGTTTTATGTTACTCATAAGCTCAAATGACAATGAACTCAAAGCTCCAGCAGTATGTCAGCTAAAACATCATGTTGGTCCCAGCCGTGCCAACAGTCCCTCGGGGTTATGTGATGGATGGGGGAAAAGGCATTCATATGATATACACACTTGTGTTACTTTACCCTGCTAGAGCAGAGAAGAGTACATCACCAAAAATGCTGAGCAGAGCTCTCCTGTCAGGTTTGGGAGGTGGACGGGTGGTACAGCCACTCGATTCTAGGCAGATGTTTTACTCCTTACTCTATGCAGTGGGAGAACAGGAAGAGCAATCACAGACTAGGAGAAGGCAACTGGAAAGACTTTTATTGTTTCTCTGGGGATAGTTTACTTGGACATTTTCCTGACGCACTCCCCTCTCCCTGCCTGAAACGACCTGGGCAGAACAGACAAAAGGGATCACTGCATGCTGAGGGTTATTGCAGACAAGAGCTTTCTAAGACCCAAGAACAAGCTTACTTGAAAGAGCAGGGCTGGTACTGGCTGGTACTGGCCATTAAAGAGCTAGAAACAAAGCATTCAGCAGAACCTGAAAAAGCCAAAGCTCTGAGGCCACTAACCCTCCAGGGGTTCTCAATAGCCCTGAGGGTTAAGTCTGAACACTTCCATCCAGCATCCAGAGAGCCCACCTCATCTGTCTTCTACTCACGCTGGAGGCCTCTTTTTTATTAGACCTTCTCTGCACCACCATACATCACATGGAAGGATATGAAACTCCCAGACACCTTGTTCTATGCTGTTTAGTTGCTAAGTCATGTCCAACTCTTTGCGACCCCATGGACTGTAGCCCACCAGGCTCCCCTGTCCACGGGGTTTCCCAGGCAGGAATACTGGCGTGGGTCGCCATTTTTTCCTCCAGGAGTGCTTCCCGACCCAGGGACTGAACCTGCATCTCCTGCACTGGCAGGCGGACTCTAACACTGAGCCAGCGGAGAAGCCTACCTTGTGCCACGCAGTCAACAATATAACCCTGGATCTGCGCAGTCCCGGCACACAGGAGGGTTAGTAAAGTCTTACAGAATAAATTAATTATCTGTATCCTGTGATCTAAGAGGGACAATCTTTAGATCAACTGGCGCAATGTCAAAGCCTAGGCACAGTGATATATTATAAATAGTGATAAAGTGATTTCTCATGACTAGTTAAGTAGTACTACAGCAGTTTGCAAAAGATCTACTTCCTTTTCTACCAAAGAGATGAGTTTTAATGTCATCCCCTAATAACATGATCACTCATGTCCCTCACAGATGCTGTCTTCAGTGAGCAAACAAGCAGAAGGGGTTCAGGCTGGAGCTTGAAGCACTGTCCACCAACTACACTGTGGCTGGAGATGGACCTGAGCTTCCCCCTGCCAGGCGTGTCAGAGCAGATAGAAGGGTGTGAGTGGCTCCACCACAGGACCACAGACCTCCAGCTTCCCTCCGTGGTGAACAGATCTCTCAGAACAACGTCTCTAAAACCAGATGACAAGAACAGTCCAAGAACACAGGCGGCGAAAGGTGGGCCCAGTGTACACTAAGGTAGTCCATCAAGCACAGAGCAAGAGGAGAACAGGGGCCCATTCTTGCCTAGACAGGGAAAACTGGCTTTCATTCACTGTAACACAAGCAAACTCAGAGACGCACACATAACAGAAGACCACCCACACAGCTGGGAGGACCACCTGAGACACGGCAGTGCCACGCTGAGTTTGCCAGGACCTCAGGATCAGGCATAGCATTTGCTTACACACTGGGATCCAGTATTTTACTACTCTATCACTTTGTACATTTTATTTATTACTTAAAATGATGCCTTTAGTGTTCACCTGTCCTGCTGGACACAGACAGAACCTGTGACACAGCATTGTCTGGCACATGATGGATACACGACAAATACCTGATAAAGGGACCCAGTCCTGTCTTTTCAGACCTTATGAGTGTGAGAAGGCATTGCGGATTAAGTAAGAATATACTTTATTGACTATGCCAAAGCCTTTGACTGTGTGGATCACAACACACTGTGGAAAGATCTGAAGGAGATGGGAATACCAGACCACCTGACCTGCCTCTTGAGAAATCTGCATACAGGTCAGGAAGCAACAGTCAGAACTGGACATGGAACAACAGACTGGTTCCAAATAGAGAAAGGAATATATCAAGGCTGTATACTGTCAACCTGCTTATTTAACTTATATGCAGAATATGTCATGAAAAACGCTAGGCTGGAGGAAGCATAAGCTGGAATCAAGATTCCAGGGAGAAATATCAATAACCTCAGATATGAGATGACACCACCCTTACGGCAGAAAGTGAAGAAGAACTAAAGAGCCTCTTGATGAAAGTAAAACTAGAGAGGGAAAAAGTTGGCTTAAAGCTCAACATTCAGAAAGTCAAGATCATGGCATCTGGTCCTATCACTTCATGGCAAATAGATGGGGAAACAGTGGCTGACTTTATTTTGGGGGCTCCAAAATTAATGCTGCTGCTGCTGCTGCTGCTAAGTCGCTTCAGTCATGTCCGACTTTGTGCGACTAGATGGTGATTACTGCCATGAAATTAAAAGATGCTTACTCCTTGGAAGGAAAGTTATGACCAACCCAGGCAGCATATTAAAAAGCAGAGACATTACTTTGTTAACAAAGGTCCGTCTAGACAAGGCTATGGTTTTTCCAGTGATCATGTATGGATGTGAGAATTGGACTACAAAGAAAGCTGAGTGCCAAAGAGTTGATGCTTTTGAACTGTGGTGTTGGAAAAGACTCTTGAGAGTCCCTTGGACTTCAAGGAGAAACAACCAATCCATCCTAAAGGAAATCTGTCCTGAATCTTTATTGGAAGGACTGATGTTTAAGCTGAAACTCCAATCCTTTGGCCACCTGATGTGAAGAGCTGACTCATTTGTAAAGACCCTGATGCTGGGAAAGATTGAGGGCAGGAGAAGGGGACGACAGAGGAGGAGATGGTTGGATGGCATCACCAATTCAATGGACATGGGTTTGGGTAGACTATGGCAGTTGGTGATAGACAGGGAGGACTGGCATGCTGCAGTTCATGAGGTCACAAAGAATCAGACAAATCTGAGCGGCTGAATTAAACTGAACTTATACTTATTACAATAAACATACTCCAAGTTCCTCTGAGGATAGGGACAATGTCTAACTTGCTAATTGCTATATTCTCAATCATTTAATAATTATTGAATAAATGAAAGAATGAATTCATATATATTATTTACTGCTATATTTGCTGAGTTAATTTGATAAATTTAATGTAGTTTACTATTTTTGTAATTTAACTTCATTCATTCAAAAATTCCATAAACCATCAAGTTTTGGCCACCCACAGATGCTGAGGAAAAGAAGTGAAAATTCCTATCTACAGAAAAGTTAAGGTCTAGAAAAGAGAAACAAAAATAAATCCTAACAGTAAATTCATTAAATTCAAAAATAGAGGTCTGTGCATTTTAAGCAGCTGCAATAAGAAAGTGTTCAAATCAGACAGAAAGTTCTAAATAGGGAAAGATCCAACTATCTACTCATGTTCATTATCTTTGAGCAGAGACCACCCCTAAACAAGTTTGCCAGACCATCAGCTCCAAAGGCAAGAATTACACACCAAAGGCCCCCAAACAGGTATCATTCCTGACTGTAATACCGATCGTAACGCAATTTTAGACTCTTTGGTTATCATTTATCTTCCTAAAAAGTATAGAAGGGAAAATGTTAGGATGGTTATGAGCCTAGTCACTTTAGTCAGCTCACTGCCACAACAATTATAAGGCCAGTTATTTAAATGAAAGCTCTTAATTTAGCTCATTTATACAAATTTCAGAGTTACATAAGTAAATCTGCCACCAGACTTTCGACCTATGAATTAAATACAATGAAAGTATCATGAGAACTTTACATGTTTTGAGGTCTCTCAATTTTTTTTTCAGAATAGTATATGCCTTTCTGAGCAACTGTATCATTTTTTAAACTGAATTTTAAGAATTATATTTTTCCAATTACAAAATACAGCTCTCATTGCTAAGCAATGGTATTGTGATTCAACAACTAACCTCTGTGGGTGCTCATTTTAACACTTTGTCCAGAAGTGTGCAGGACTAACATACAGAAGCATATTTCACAATTAAAATTGTATTATTCAACATTATGTGATACGTAGCCTGGGTCAAATTATGAGGTAGCTGCATAATAAGTCATCTCAAAACTTAAGTGACCTAAAGGAAGTTATTTCTCATGGTTTTATGGACTGACTAGGAGGTTATTTTCTGTGGGGCGGGGGGGGTGGACTGACTGGGTTTGCGGACTGGCTGTTACAGAGGCAAGGAGAGAATAAGATTTCCGTGTCTCTCTTGCAGCTATGGTCAGCAGCTGCAGCAGAAATCGCCAGGCATCCCCTATGTGGCCAGCAGTCTCTGTGGGCTGCTGCCTGGTGCCCTCTGCGTCCTCTATGGATGACCACGGGGCCTCTCAGAGGGGGATGGTTCCAAGAGAGGCAGGCCCAAACTACAAGGTTTCTTACTGCCTAGTCTTACAGGAGTCAGAGGATCACCTCTGCTGCATTTCATTGGTCAAGCAAGTCACTGTGGCCAACTCAGATGCGATGAAAGGGAAGTGAGTGTACACGAGCTCCCAGCTTGTGTACACCCATGGCTGATTCATGTCAATGTATGGCAAAACCAATACAGTATTGTAAAGTAGAATAAAGTAAAAATAAATTAAAAAAAAAAAGAAAGGGAAGTGAGGCTCTACTGTTGTAAAGAGCAGCACATGCATACAGGGAGGGCAAAGACCAAGGGCAACCACCTTGCAGACTACCTTGTCAACACCATCATTTTCAACTAATGAATGCTATGTTTAGATGGACAGCACTGGCTTTTCTTTTCTCCTGAAAAACAAGTTTGGTACAACAATACTCAATGAAAATGTTAAGTGTTACTAAGAAAAAAAAAAAAGGCACTGCAGAAAAATCACACATGATGCCAGGTCAGTTCACTCCCCCACACTCAAGGAACCCTACTCTTATAACCTTAAATACGGTGAAACAGAATTTCACTCCATTAAAAAAAAAGGCTTTTGCCTTTTTTTCTATTAGAATAATTTATCTATCCAATAAGTTTGTTAAGAGTATGAAACCCAATTTAGGATTTTTACATCTTGGTCTCAAAGCCTAGGCAAATGCAGAGAATACCTGGACCAAAGGCCTAACTTTAGAACCATCATTTGGTGTGCCAAAATAGTATTCCTAACCAAGAAACTAAAAACTTTCTTTGCTGGTGATTTTAAGAGAGTTGACTAGCTCAAGAGCATAGTTACACAGAGAATGAGAAGGGTGGGGGCACTCTGCCGAGTGGGCTGATGACCATCAGAAAGAATTTCACAAAAGGAAATGGAAAAAGGGAGCAAATGATGCTGTCAGCCCCTGAAAAGAAAGTTATGTTTTACATGGTCTGATTTTTTTCCTTTGACAGAGAAAAGAGCCTACTGTGATAGAATAAGAATGTTCAATTTCATGTAGGTGTGCTTTCTGAGCCTAATAAAATACAATGGACTCTGAAATTTGCAAGCCATACAAAATCCCCCAAGAAATATGTGAGTTCTAGACACAAAAGATTTATTAATTCCAAAACCAAATTAAAGATGTTTCCAAATGATGGCAATGAGCCATACCCTCTTGCCCCTACACAACATTTAGAAAAACAAAAATAAAAACTTGAAAGTTTTCTGTAAAATCATAATCAACTTAAGTATTATTAAATTAAAAAAAAATCTCTTCCTCTTATCTACATATAAGAACAGAAATACTGGGCATGTTCCTCACATACTAGCCTATACAAGTATGAACCTAGAACCTCTTTCCCCTCAATACCCTATCTCTAAGTGGACTACATTCCTCCTGTTCCTGTGCGACCTCCCACCCCCAAAGTGCCCCTTCCAGACACTGCAGGTTCAGCCTCCTCCCTACTCCTCACCACCTACACACTACATGCCCAAACCTGGTGAAGACTGTTTCAAAGGTGTCTCTCGTTCACGCTTCCTACTTTCGAACCCCACGGAGGCCTGGTGTGGGTTCTCTGTCTTGCTCTGCCGCATCCAGCATGCCTGCCTCGGGGCCTCCCTGGCTCCGTCCTGCCTCCTTCGATCTACCTTAGAGGATGACTTAGAGCAACCTTTCCAAAGGGAGCTGATTATGTCATACCCCCTACTCAACGTAAACACACCACACAAAAGAAAACATGTTTCTAAGACTCAGGCCAACTCCTCAGTGCTGGCCTGTCTCAATTGCAGTCAGACTTAACTTGCACCCATGGACTTGGTCCCAGGAACAGGCGGTCCTGCCTGGCCCCGTGAGGACCACGCTCACTGCCCCAGGGCCTACATCTGCCACCACACCCCCTCCACAGGCCTTAGAGCCCCGCTCAAATGCCTGCCCCACCCCAGCATTTCTGCAATCAACTTACCCACCCCTACCTGATTCAATAGACCTGCTTCTGCACCTACGTTTTGGAGGCCTGTTTCCTAATGAGTTCGTGAGGATTCCAAGCTGACTCTCATCCTTAGAAGACCTCTTTCTGTTCTTAATCGAGGTTCCAAAATCCTATTCCATGCTCTGTAGCTAGGGAACTTCTTGTCTCTTCCTCCCCTTGCCAACTACTTCTCCTCTCCTTCCAGCATCTTCACCCATAATGACTCATTTTTCCTTCAATGACAAGCTTACACAGCTCCCACATGATTGCAGGATGCTCTGGGCAAGACTGGTCTGCACGGTTTTCTAGTTGCTACACTGCTGTACCACCACGGAGCCCCCAGCTAAATCCAGCAGTGCCTGACGCCGAGGAACTATGAGTCACCCACTCCACTCTGAGCTTGGAGGCCCAGGGTCTCATGCACAGTGTCTGAACAAAGTGCAGCGTGCACACATCTGAGAATCCACCAGAAACCTGAACTGCCTGAGGATCAGGGATAGGAATTTCATGGAAGAAAATTAACGAAATGCAAAGTGATATAAAAGACTAGTCATTATCTTTAACCATGGGCAATAAATTCCATTTTAAATATTTTTAAAAGCTAATCTGACTGTTCCTACAAACAAGGCTGGAGACACAGATGTGACCTTAGAACCCTGAAACCTGTGTGAGCTAATTGGGTGTTCTAACTGGTGTTCAAAAGACAGGGTATCTGAACTAACTTTCTAATTGGTCCAGGTGTTTTCCATGCTAACAATCAAAAGTGATTAAACAAGACATGAAGTTTCTGTGGTAAATGGTTACCAAAAAAAAAATCCTTTTGAACTTAATGTTTACAAAATGGATATTTATGAATATGTACACCAACTTACGGTGTTTTACTTCAATGTGTTTTAAACAATATAAACCAAAGGTCCATAATTTTCAGATGATCTTTACCTAAGTATCATGTACTAAAATGGACTTGAGACATTACCCAAAAAGAGTTAAGAAATGAAATTTATTCCTCAGCCATAGTTTAGGAGACTTTTTAGACAAAAGACAACAAGATGGGTGGAAGAGTACGGGCATGATGCCTGGCGTATCGCCAGGCCTAAGAGGCCTGCAAAAATTGGTGCTCTCACTGAGGCTGTGTTTTAAGTCTTGGTTGAAGCCACACTGTCCAGACTAAGATCTGCTGTCCACTCCCACCTAAAAGAGACTCTACTCCTTTCCCAAAGCATTTCCTCCATCACCCACACAAAGAAACAAGTCAACAGAGGAGAGAAACTGGGTGAGGAACCTACAGAGAGAAAGAAGAGCTCCCCAGGCCAGGCTTTCACTGCGGCTCCCGAGGCCGCCCTGTGCCCCCAGGCAGACTGCTCTCTTGGCACCTAGCAGAAGGAGCCCCCCTCAGAAACCTAATTCTAACCAGAGCACACAGGTCCTGCACACAGTGATGTTTCTGTGACCAAATGAAGGTGCTCGGCATGCAAGGTAATAATTCCCGCTTTTATCAGACCCCAGGTAGAGAATTAATCTAAGGCCATGAAGGGGAGGAAGCTATCCCAACAAACCTAGAGAGCTGAAAACAAACTCCTGCTCTCAGGATGTGGGAAGTCACGAAGCATCTCAACCACGACCAAGAGTGAGAGAAAAACCTGGGCCATCCACATCACTATTTAAACCTCAGGCCATGAGACCCCTTGGTGAGCTGAGGTCAGCACACAAGCAGGGGACATGTCTCCTCTCACAAAGGAGACAAAAACTGTCGCATCTTTGTCAGAGCAGAGAGGGGAGTAGCTGCTGTAAAAGTGGAGAGGTGAAACGAGAAATTTTAACTAAATTTCAAAGGTCCATGATGGGCCACAGAGACACTGCAGGTTCCTGGGGACTCAGATACACTCCAAGTCCAAACCATTCACGACCTCTTCCCCATGGGCTCCACCAGTGCTGCTGAGAGGGATGTCTGGAGAGGCCCCCTCAGTGACCCAGGTGTGCTGGGCCTGACAAGGGTTGGAAGGTGAAGCAAGAGTGCTGGAAGGAACCCATCTGTGTGCCGGCTCCTGCATGGGTACGAGGCGATCATCAGCCACTCCTGGGGATTAAGCACAAACCACAAGGCCACAGACCCTTCTGACATGGGAAACAGATGCCTTCTGCCTCTGAGTGAGGAGCAAGGCGCTTGCTAAGCCCTAGTTCTCACCTCCTTTCAGGAGACAAAAGTCACCTGCTGCTCTGGGTGAGATAGGAAATCCTCCAGTCCAGGCAAAGGCCTCTGCCCTTGGGGGAGGGACAGAACCTGGCCCACTGTGCACACCCAGTGCTGGCACGAAGAGGAGAGGGTCCTGGCACTGATCCACAGCACTGCCAGAACAGGAGCAGGGGCCCTCCACTGAGACAAGGCCAAGTTCAGCCACCCGGCTCCAGACCTGGGCTGCAGGACAGACCTTTCTGTGACGAAAGGACCGTCCTATATCTACACTGCCCGCAGAGCAGCCACAGGCCACATGTTCCACTAAGGACCAGCAAAGCGGCCACTGTGAATGGAAAAGTGAATCTTACATTTTATTTCATCTCAATTAGTTAAATTTTGAAGAGCCACATGTGGCCAGTGGCGGGAACACTGCAGCTCCAGAAGGTGTCCACCATACAGAGGAAGGAAAGCTGAGCGCCCCAACCAGAAGCTCTGGTGCACCCGGCCTTCCCCACATGAATTCTGGGGCAGGAGAACCAGGAGCTGGCCACCACCTCAGGTCTCGAGCTGAGGAACTTTCCAGCTGCCGCCTGCTGGAAGGGGCAAAGGCAGAAAGACAGCTTCTGTGGCAGAGACAATGCAGGGACTGCTGAAACCTCATGACTGATGAGGAAGAGGGATCAGCACTACCGTGGTATCCCCTGGCCAAGCAGACCTCCCATGAAGACCACAGAAACAGCACACCACCCAGGAGATGGAAGCCTATGGCAACTACAGCAACGACACAACCCAAAGATAGCTTAACTACTGACTGGATTAGCTCAGCCTCTCATACCAACGGCCTGGCAGGAGAGGTATACCTACTGCCAAGCAGAAATTACAGACACCAAGGGGACATTTCATGCAAAGATGGGCACAGTGAAGAACAGAAATGGCAAGGACCTAACAGAAGCCAAAGAAATTAAGTAGAGGTGGCAAGAAAGATATAAAATTAAAACACAGAAATCCCTTGCATTCCTATACACTAACAATGACCAAACAGAAATTAAGGAAACAATTTCATTTTCCACTGCAATGAAAAGAATAAAATACTTAGGAATATATCTACCTAAAGAAACAAAAGACTTATATATAGAAAACTATAAAACACTGATGAAAGAAATCAATGATGAAACAAATAGATGGAGAAATATACCACGTTCATGAATTGGAAGAATCAATATAGTGAAAGTGAGTATACTATCCAAAGCAATCTATAGAGTCAATGCAATCCCTACCAAGCTACCAAAGGCATTTTTTCACAGAGCTAAAACAAATAATTTCATAATTTGTATGGAAATACAAAAAAACATACAAAAACTTTGTACGGAAATACAAAAAAAAAAAAAAAAGGGGGGCAAAAGCAAACATGACAAAGAAGAATAGAACTGGAGGAATCAACCTGCCTGACTTCAGACTATACTACAAAGCTACAGTTCTCAAGACAGTATGGTACTGGCACAGACAGAAATATAGATCAGTGGAACAAAATAGCCCAGAGATAAATACATGCACCTATGGACACCTAATCTTTGACAAAGGAGGCAAGAATATACAACGGAGAAAAGGCAATCTCTTTAACAAGTGGTGCTGGGGATATTGGTCAACTACCTGAAAGAGAATGAAACTAGAACACTTTCTAACACCAAACACAATAATAAACTCAAAATGGATTAAAGATCTAAACATAAGACCAGAAACTATAAAACTCCTAGAGGAAAACATAGGCAAAACACTCTCTGACATAAACCACAGCAGGATCCTCTATGACCCATGTCCCAGAGTAGTGGAAATAAAAGCAAAAACAAATAAATGGGACCTAATTAAACTTAAAAGCTTTTGCACAACGAAGGAAACTATAAGCAAGGTGAAAAGACAGCTTTAGAATGGGAGAAAATAATAGCAAATGAACCAACTGACAGAGAATTAATCTCAAAAAACATACAAGCAGCTCATGCAGCTCAATACCAGAAAAATAAATAACCTAATTAAAAAATGAGCCAAAGAACTAAACAGACATTTCTCCAAAGAAGACACACAGATGGCTAACAAACACATGAAAAGATGTTCAACATCACTCGTTATCAGAGAAATCCAAATCAAAACCACAATGAGGTAACATCTCATGCCAGTCAGAATGGCTGTGATCCAAAAGTCTGCAAACAATAAATGCTGGACAGGGTGTAGAGAAAAGGGAACCTTCTTATACTATTGGTCGGAATGCAAACTAGTAAAGCCATTATAGAGAAGAGTGTGGAGATTCCTTAAAAAATTGCAAATAGAACTGCCATATGACCCAGCAATCCCACTGCTGGGCATACACACTGAGGAAACCAGAATTGAAAGAGACACATGTACCCCATTGTTCATCACAGCACTGTTTACAATAGCCAGGACATGGAAGCAACCCAGATGTCCATCAGCAGATGAATGGATAAGAAAGCTGTGGTACATATACACAATGGAGTATTACTCAGCTATTGAAAAGAAACCACTTGAATCAGTTTTAATGAGGTGGATGAAACCAGAGCCTATTATATACAGTGAAGTAAGTCAGAAAGAAAAACACCAATCAGTATATTAATGCACATATTCCATATATATGGAATTTAGAAAGACTGTAACAATGACCCTATATGCAAGACAGCAAAAGAAATACAGATATAAAGAACAGACTTTTGGACTCTGTGGGACAAGACGAGGGTGGGATGACTTGAAATAGCATTGAAACATGTATATTACCATATGTGAAATAGATGACCAGTCCAAGTCTGATGTACTAAACAGAGCACTCAAAGCTGGTGCACTGGGACAACCCCGAGGGACGGGATGGGGAGGCAGGCAGGGGAGGCTTCAGGGTGGGGGACACATATGCAACCATTGCTGATTCATGTCAAGGTATGGCAAAAACCACTACAACACTGTGAAGTGATTAGCCTCCAATTAAATAAGTGAATTTTAAAAATAAAACTAAAAAGGAAGAAGTGGCAAGAATACAAAAAGAACTGTACAAAAAAGCTCTTAATGACCCAGATAACCACAATGGTGTGGTCACTCCCCTAGAGCCTGATTCCTGGAATGTGAAGTCAAGTGGGCCTTACGAAACATTACAATGAACAAAAATAGTGGAGGTGATGGAATTTCAGCTGAGCTATTTCTAATCCTAAAAAAATTATGCTGTTAAGATGCTGCACTCAATATACCAGCAAATTTGGAAAACTCAGCAGTGGCTACAAGACTGGAAAAGCTCAGTTGTCACTCCAATCCCAAAGAAATGCAATGCCAAAGAATGCTCAAACTATTACACAATTGTGCTCATTTCACATGTTAGCAAGGTAATACTCAAAAATCTTCAAGCTAGGCTTCAAAGGTACATGAACCAAGAACTTCCACATGTACAGCTGGATTTAGAAAAGACAGAGGAACCAGAGATCAAATTGCCAACATTCACAAGATCATAGAAAAAGCAAAAGAATTCAAGAAAAACATCTACTTCTGCTTCATTGACTACACTAAAGCCTCTGACTGTGTGGATCACAACAAACTGTGTAATATTCTTTAAGAGATGGGAATACCAGACCACCTGACCTGCCTCTTGAGAAACCTGTATGCAGGTCAGGAAGCAACAGTTAGAACTGGACATGGGACAGTGGACTGGTTCAATATTAGGAAAACAGACTGTCAAGGCTGTATGTTGTCACCCTGCTTATTTAACTCATATGCAGAGTACATCACAAGAAATGCAGGGCTGGATGAAGCACAAGTTGGATTAAAAACTGCCAGTAGAAATATCAATAATCTCAGATATGTAGATGACACCACCCTTATGGCAGAAAGTGAAGAAGTGAAGAGCCTCTTGATGCAGTCTGAAAGAGGAGAGTGAAAAAGGTGTTTTAAAACTCAACATTCAAAAACTAAGATCATGGCATCTGGTCCCATCACTTCATGGCAAATAGACGGGTAAAAACTGGAAACAGTGACAGTTTTTATATTCTTGATCTCCAAAATCACTATGGATGGTGACTGCAGTCATGAAATTAAAAGACACTTGCTTCTTGGAAGAAAAGCTATGACCAGCCTAGACAGTATATTAAAAAGCAGAGGTATCACTTTGCGGACAAAAGTCCAAATAGTCAAAGCTATGGTTTTCCAGTATGATATAGGGATGTGAGAGTTGGGGGGTGGTCCTAAGATGGTGGATGAATACTACTGTCTCCCCCACAAATTCATCAAAAGAACATTTGAACGCTGAGTAAATTCCACAAAACAACTTCTGAATGCCGGCAGAGGACATCAGGCACCCAGAAAAGCAGCCCATTGTCTTCTGAAAGGAGGTAGGAAAAAATATAAAAGATAAAAAGAGAGACAAAAGAGGCAGGGATGAGATCTGTTCTGGCAATGGAGTCTTAAAAGAGGAGAAGTTTCCAAACGCCAGGAAATGTTCTGACCGGCGTATCTGTGGCGAGCCTTGGAACCTCAGAGGGCAACATAACCGGGAAGAAAAATAAATAATTAAAACCCACAGATTATATGTCCAGTGGTAACTACCAGCGGAAAAGCAGCGCAGATGCCTGCATCCCCCACTAGCAAGCAGGGGCTGGGCAGGGAGGCACGGGCTGCATTGCTTAGGGTAAGGACATGGCCTGAATGCCCTGAGGGGAATCTAAGGGAATGAACTTGAGATAGCAAACCAGACTGTGGGATAGTTCCCCTGGGAAAAGCCCTAACCTAAGACACTGCCAGTCCCGCTTGCAGAACAAAGGACTGAGCAGAGCTAGCCAGCTGTGGACCAGCACATCCCCCACTGGAGACAGGCAGGCGAGGGCAGCCAGAGCCAGAAGGGGGCAATCATGGCCCCAGAGAGGCATCATCTCCCAAACTGCAAGCAGGCTTCATCACTAGCCAAGACTTCTTGGGATTCTGGATGGTCGACATCCGCATGAGAAGGTGCACTGGTTGTACACCCAGAAAATTGATCAGCAGGGATGGGCAAGGCGATAAGTCGCAGCAACTGCGCTTGCCAAACACTTGGTCACCTGAGCCCCTCAGACCTGTTAAGGGTACAAAACACAGGCCCAACAGAGTCTGCACCTTTGTGGAGTACCTGAGCGCCTGAACTGGAGCGGCTTAGACCTAGGAGGTGCATGCAACCCAGGGCAGGCCTCAAATAGTTCCCGGCAGAGCAACCTAGAGCCTGAGCAGTGTAGGAAGGAAGGGCACACACACCGTGAGTGGGGGCAAACCCAGTGTGGCCGAGTCACTGCGAGCACTCCCCACACATGCCAGTGATATTTGTTTGCAGCGTTCCTCCTTCCCCACAGCACCACTGAACAAGTGAGCCTAAAAAGTGTCCACCACTGCCCCCGGTGTCGGGGTGGAAATTAGACACTGAAGAGACCAGGAAACAGAAGAAGCTAAAATAAACAGAGGGAACGACCTTGGAAGTGACAGGTGCAATAGATTAAAACCCTGTAGTTTGCATCAACTACATAGGGAAGTGGCCTATAGACCTTGAGAGGTATAAGCCAGATCAATGAACTATCTGAAAATGAACTGACCCCACACTGTCCACAACACCAGAGAAAGTCCTAGATATATTTTTAC
Organism: Nanger dama; assembly: GCA_917880005.1. Lineage (NCBI taxonomy): Eukaryota > Metazoa > Chordata > Mammalia > Artiodactyla > Bovidae > Nanger > Nanger dama. The sequence continues at coordinate 103,061,025 of CAKJTW010000001.1, forward strand.
TATTATCATTCTTTAAATTTTTAAGTTCTCTATTACTCCTTTAATTTTCATTTTTATAACCTACTATTACTTTGCAAAAAAGACCCTATTTTTTAAGGCAAACTTCATATATATATATATTTCATAATTTTTGTGACTTTGTCTTTTTTTAATATTGTATTTTTGAGAATCCAGCCTCTACTCTAGATTTTTAATCTTTGCTTTTGGTATTTGTTATCAATTTTGTACCTTTAAGAACCCAATCTTCAGTACCCATTTTGACTTGGGAGCGAGATTACTAGCTTGACTGCTCTCTCCCCTTTGGATTCTCCTTTTCCTCCACCGGGTCACTTCTATCCCCTCCCTCCCCCTTCTCTTCTCTATCCAACTCTGTGAATCTCTTTTTGCGTTCCAGACGGTGGAGAACACTTAGGGAACTGATTACTGGCTGGATCTGTCTTCTTTTGATTCTCCCCTTTATCCTCCTGGCCACCTCTGTCTCCTTCCTCCCTCTTCTCTGCTCTGTATAACTCTGTGAACATCTCGGAGTGGTCCAGAATGTGGAGTACACATAAGGAAGTGATTAATGGCTAGCTTTCTCTCTCCTCTTTTGATTCCAGCTCATCTCATTCAGGTCACCTCTAACTCCCTCCTCCCTCCTCTCTTCTCCATGTAACTCTGTGAACCTTTCTGGGTGTCCCTCACTGTGGAGAAACTTTTCCTCTTCAAACTAGATGTTTTATCAACAGTGCTGTATATATGGAGAAGTCTTGAGGCTACTGTAAGAATAAGACTGAAAACCAGAGGCAGAAGGCTTAAGTCCAAATCCTGAAGAAAACCAGAGAACTCCTGACTCCAGGGAATATTAATCGACAGGAGCTGCTCAAACGCCTCCATACCTACACTGAAACCAAGCACCACCCAAGGGCCAACAAGTTCCAGAGCAAGACATACCACGCAAATTCTCCAGAAGCACAGGAACATAGCCCTGAGCTTCAATATACAGGCTGCCCAAAGTCACTCCAAACCCACTGACATCTCATAACTCATTACTGGACACTTTATTGCACTCCAGAGAGAAGAAATCCAGCTCCACCCACCAGAACACCGACAAAAGCTTCCCTAACCAGGAAACCTTGACAAGCCACCTGTCCAGCCCCATCAATAGCGAGGAAACTCCACAATAAAGAGAATTCCACAAACTGCCAGAATACAGAAAGGCCACCTCAAACACAGCAATATAAACAAGATGAAGAGGCACAGAAATGCCCAGCAGGTAAAGGAACAGGATAAATGCCCACCGAATCAAACAAAAGAGGAAAAGATAGGGAATCTACCTGATAAAGAATTCTGAATAATGATAGTGAAAATGATCCAAAATCTTGAAAACAAATTGGAGTTACAGATAAATAGCCTGTAGACAAGGATCGAGAAGATGCAAGAAAGGTTTAACAAGGACATAGAAGAAATAAAATAGTCAATATATAATGAATAATGCAATAAATGAGATAAAAAACACTCTGGAGGGGGCCACCAGTAGAATAACAGAGGCAGAAGATAGGATAAGTGACTTCCCTGGTAGCTCAGATGGTAAAGCATCTGTCTGCAATGTGGGAGACCCAGGTTCGATCCCTGGGTTGGGAAGATCCCCTGGAGAAGGAAATGGCAATCCACTCCAGTACTACTGCCCGGAAAATCCCATGGACAGAGGCGCCTGGTAGGCTATAGTCCATGGGGTTGCAAAGAGTCGGACACAACTGAGCAACTTCATATTAATCACATTAAGACAGGCTAAGTGAGGCAGAAGACAGAATGGTAGAAATAAATGAAGCAGAGAGGAAAAAAGAAAAACGAATTAAAAGAAATGAGGACAACCTCAGAGACCTCTGGGACGATGTTAAATGCTCCAACGTTCGAATTACAGGAGTCCCAGAAGAAGAAGACAGAAAGACCATGAGAAAACACTTGAGATAATAGTTGAGAACTTCCCTAAAATGGGGATGGAAATAATCACCCAAGCCCCCCACAATGGGACACCTGTTTGGGACAGAGGAGAAGCATTTGAGGCTTTGCAGAGTGAACCAGCTGATCTGTGGCAGTCTGAATTGAATGAGAATCACTCAGAAAATCCTTGCTGTAACCCTACATACCCTGGACAGGGTCATGGGTCCTCTAGAAGGCAGAGAGGCTGGGAGCTGGAGCACAGTGATTGCAGAGCAATCCCAGGGCGAGGTCTGCTGTTGACCGAGGACAGATGGCCCAAGGGGACCTGAGGGAAGAGATCACAGTGGGAAATGCTTCTGAAGGAAAGAAAGGCAAACAAGGAGGCAGGGTAATGCTGCTGAGTCACATACAGGGGGTGGAGCCATCTCTATAGCCTTCCCCTGCACTCTGCCCCCGCCCCCCAAGCCAAACACACGTCAGCACTAGATAGCTGAAAAGACCCCAGAAAAAGGGGCCCGCCCCTGACATGCCCAGCAACAGAGAAGGACCCCAAGAGGGGTCCTGTCAGTGCCTGAAATGGACCAAGTAACAGAGAAGGACCAGCCAGAGGCCCTTTGACTGCCAGCTGGCAGAGGCTAGGAAAAGACTCCAGTAGGATCACAGCTCTGTGGCTAAGGCAGCTGTTATCCCTACACTCTTGGCACTGTCAGAGTTCCCGATCCAAGAAGCTGTGCCACCTCCGTGAACAATCCTCATTGGGGCAGAGCTGCCAGAAGCTAGGAAAAACCCAAACAGAGCTGTACCTCCTATGACAACTGCTGCCAGCACCCCTGTGTATCAGGCATGGCCAGCGTCCCGGTGATCCAAGCTCGCATGCCACCCCCGAGGGGTCCCCACTGGGACAGAGCAGCCAGGGGCTAGAAAAGACCCTGAGAGCACCCTACTCTCCAACCTCCTAGCCCCTGGCTCCCCTGGGTACCCGATACTACCAGGGCCCCTGGGACCCAAGCAGCTGTAACACCTCCACACCAGAACTTCCTAGGGGCAGACCCAAGTGATCCAGAGCAGCCTCAGGAGCAAACCCTGGTGGACGACTCACATGCAGAGGTGGAGGTAAAGCCATGACTGAAACCAGGGGCAAGGTGGCTAAGGAAGAGAACACACAATCTTCCCGCCAGTGGTAAAAGCTGCAGATTAAATCCACACAATCAACGAGGCAGACTTTGTATCTACAGAATATATAAAAGGACAATGAGAGGTCCTCCAAAAGAAATGCATCCGCATGGGCAGATTCAGGCAAGAACACGTAAGAGTAGGACCAGATCAGAGTCTGAGTCACCCCTACAACAGGTCTAGAGACCAGACCAGCTCAGTATTGGAGGGCATCCTAGGGAGACAATGTGACTGTGACACACAGCAAGGGAAAAGATGGTGACAGCTGAGATCCAAAAAAACATTTATTATTCTTATATTTTAATGTGTTCTGTAGTTCCTTGTAGATTTTCTTCTTTTTCCCCTTTTTCCCCTCTGTTGCTATAGTTGTTGATTTTCTTAGTACTGTTAAATCTCTACACTTTTGAGAATTTTTTTTGCCAATCACACTCTTCATTTCCTTTAAATATGTCTGCCCCTACATTGGCCTTTTGCAGTGTGGGGGGTTTTTACCCTTTTTTCCCTTTTTTAATTTTTAAAATTTTAAAAAATTTATTTTTTATTTTGTACATATGTTCCTGTGTTTTCTTATTCTTTCCCTGTTGTAGTTATTCTTTAATATATGTAAATCTCCTTTATTTACCTCTATATAACTTTGCTTTTCTATACTATCCTTTCATTTCTCTCTGTTTCTCTCCATATTTATTAGTCTGTTTTGCTTTTGTTTCTTTATTCCCCAGTTGGCATACTACTTTGGTTTTGTTTTCAGTTTATGCTTTAGTTTAGTTTTGTTTTTAACTGGTTGGTATCAGTTTTGCCTTCCTTTGCTTGCTTGGTCAATATCTTCTACTTTCTTTTCTGGGGGATTGTTTTGGATTTTTTTTTATGTGTACATATATGTTCCATTATTTTTGTTAGCATTTGCCTGATTTTGTAGTTGCCGCTTGTCTGGGGTTTGCATTTTGTTTCCTGTTTTAGTGTGTTTGCTTTAATCCCCTTTACGCCATAACAAACCACCTGTGGAATCTCAGTTCCCTGGCGAGAGATGGGGTCCTGAGCCTTTGAGTGGGAGCACTGACAACAAGACTCTAAACTACCATAAAACTCATAACCCCAGACAGTATTACTTAGTGAGAATGCCCACAGAGGCTTCCACCTGTATACAAGACATGGAATCACCCAACTGCTGGTAGCACCCAGAGCAGGATGCTTCACCCAAACAAGACAAAAACACAAACGTCTACCCTCAGCATAAGGGATTACCACCTCATACTTGTGCCTACCAGAGGGGAGGGAAGCTTACCTCCTCCCAACAGAGCACAAGTCACACCCAACAAAAGCCTACACAAACCACTTGACCAACCCTACCCACCAAGAGCAGAAATCAAAAGGAAAAAGAATTCAACTTCAAAGCCTGAGAAAAGATCCTAGACACAATACATTTTTTAGAAAATGAAAAGGCAGAGAAGTATTGTGCAAATGATGGAACAAACTCAAACCACACAAGAGCAACTAAACGAAAAGGAAACAGGTAAACTATCTGAAAAAGAATTCAGAATAATGATAGTAAAGATGTTAAAATATAGAATGGAGAAAATGCAAGAAGCAATCAACACAATTAACACAATTACCAAAGACACGGAAGAAATAAAAAATAAACAAACAGATGAATAACTCAATTACTGAAATTAATAATACTCTGGAAGGAATCAATAGTAGATTAACAGAAGCAGAAGAATAGGTAAGTGAGCTGGAAGACAGATGGCGGCAATAATCCCTGAAGCGCAGAATAAAAGAAGAAGAATGAAAAGATTCAACGACAGCCTCAGAGACCTCTTGGACAACGTTAATCACATCCACATTCAAGTTATAGGGGTCCCAGAGGAAGAGAAGGACACTGAGAAAATTTCTGGAGGGATTATAGCTGAAAACTTCCCCAGCATGTGAAGGAAATAGTCAAGCCCAAGAAGTGCAGAGAGTTCCCTACAGGATAAACCCAAGGAGAAACACATTAAAACATACTCATCAAGATAACAGAGATTAAACACAAAAAAAGAATATTAAAAACAGCAAGGGAAAAGCAACAAGTAACATACAAGGGAAAACCCATAAGATTAACAGTTGATCTTTCAGCAGAAACTCTGCAGGGCAGAAGGGAAAGTCAGGATATATTTAAAGTATAGAAAGGGAAAACTCTACAACCAAGATTACTCTACCTCGCAAGGATCTCATTCAGAATTGATGGAGAAATCACAAGCTTTACAGACAAGCAAATATTAAGAGAACTTAGGACCACCAAACTGCTTTATTACAAATATTAAAGGGACTTATATAGGCAATAAGCCTACGTCGGAGGTCAGGGGCAGCGGCCAAGAATGCCGGGCTGTGATGGCGCAGGAATGGCCGAGAGGAGCTGCCCTGCGTCCGAGGTCAGGAGCAGCAGCTGAGAGGAGCTACCCCTTCTCCGAGGCCAGGGGTGGCGGCCGAGAGGAGCTACCCGGCGTCTGAGGCCAGGGGCGGAGGCCGGGAGGAGCAATCCCACACCCAAGACCAGGGGCGTGGCCAGGAGGAGCAACCTCACTTCAAAGAGCGGTGCCTGCACGGGGTGCAGGGAGGGCCTAGAGGAGTTATCCCACGTTGAAGGTCAGGAAGGGCGGCGGTGAAGAGATACACTTCGTCCAAGGTAAGGAGTAGCGGCTGCGCTTTGCTGGAGCAGCCGTAAAGAGATACCCCATGCCCAAGGTAAGAGAAACCCAAGTAAGATGGTAGGTGTTGCAAGAGGGCATCAGAGGGCAGACACACTGAAACCATACTCACAGAAAACTAGTCAATCTAATCACAATAGGACCACAGCCTTGTCTAACTCAATGAATCCAAGCCATGCCTGTGGGGCAACCGAAGAGGGGCAGGTCATGGTGGAGAGGGCTAACAGAACATGGTCCACTGGAGAAGGGAATGGCAAGCCACTTCAGTATTCTTGCCTTAAGAACCCCATGAACAGTATGAAAAGGCAAAATGATAGGATACTGAAAGAGGAACTCCCCAGGTCAGTAGGTACCCAACACACTACTGGAGATCAGTGGAGAAAAAACTCCAGAAAGAATGAAGGGATGGAGCCAAAGCAAAAATAATACCCAGCTGTGGATGTGACTGGTGACAGAAACAAGGTCCAATGCTGTAAAGAGCAATATTGCATAGGAACCTGGAATGTCAGGTCCATGAATCAAGGCAAATTGGAAGTGGTCAAGCAAGAGATGGCAAGAGTGAATGTCGACATTCTAGGAATCAGCAAACTAAAATGGACGGGAATGGGTGAATTTAACTCAGATGACCGTTATATCTATTACTGCGGGCAGGAATCCCTCAGAAGAAATGGAGTAGCCATCATGATCAACAAAAGAGTCGGCAATGCAGTACTTGGATGCAGTCTCAAAAATGACAGGATGATCTCTGTTTGTTTCAAGGCAAACCATTCAATATCACAGTAATCCAAGTCTATGCCCCAACCAGTAGCACTGAAGAAGCTGAAGTTGAAGACCTACAAGACCATTTAGAACTAACACCCCAAAAAGATTTTCTTTTCATTATAGGGGACTGGAATGCAAAAGTAGGAAGTCAAGAAACACCTGGAGTACCAGGTAAATTTGGCCTTGGAATGTGGAATGAAGCAGGGCAAATACTAATAGAGTTTGGCCAAGAAAATGCACTTGTCATAGCAAATACCCTCTTCCAACAACACAAGAGAAGATTCTAATCATAGACATCACCAGATGGTCAACACTGAAATCAGACTGATTCTATTCTTTGCAGCCAAAGATGGAGAAGCTCTATACAGTCAACAAAAACAAGAACAGGAGCTGACTGTGGCTCAGATCATGAACTCCTTATTCCCAAACTCAGACTTAAATTGAAAAAAGTAAGGAAAACCACTAGACCATTAAGGTATGACCTAAATCAAATCCCTTATGATTATACAGTGGAAGTGAGAAATAGATTTAAGGGCTTAGATCTGATAGATAGAGTGCCTGATGAACTATGGACTGAGGTTTGTGACACTGTACGGGAGACAGGGATCAAGACCATCCCCATGGAAAAGAAATGCAAAAAGTAAAATGGCTGTCTGGGGGAGGCCTTACAAATAGCTGTGAAAAGAAGAGAGGTGAAAAGCAAAGGAGAAAAGGAAAGATATAAGCATCTGAATGCAGAGTTCCAAAGAATAGCAAGAAGAGATAAGAAAGCCTTCCTCAGCGATCAATGCAAAGAAATAGAGGAAAAGAACAGAATGGGAAAGACTAGAGATCTCTTCAAGAAAATTAGAGATACCAAGGGAACATTTCATGCAAAAATGGGCTCGATAAAGGACAGAAATGGTCTGGACCTAACAGAGCAGAAGATATTAAGAAGAGGTGGCAAGAATACATGGAAGAACTGTACAAAAAGATCTTCACGACCAAGATAATCATGATGATGCGATCACTCGTCTAGAGCCAGACATCCTGGAATGTGAAGTCAAGTGGCCCTTAGAAAGCATCACTACAAACAAACCTAGTGAAGGTGATGAAATTCCAGTTGAGCTATTTCAAATCCTGAAAGATGATGTGGTGAAAGTGCTTCACTCAATATGCCAGCAAATTTGGAAAACGCAGCAGTGGCCATAACTGGAAAAGGTCAGTTTTCATTCCAATCCCAAAAAAGGCAATTCCAAAGAATGCTCAAACTACCGCACAACTGCACTCATCTCACACACTAGTAAAGTAATGCTCAAAATTCTCCAAGTCAGGCTTCAGCAATACATGAACTGTGAACTTCCAGATGTTCAAGCTGGTTTTAGAAAAGGCAGGGGAACCAGAGATCAAATTGCCAACATCCGCTGGATCATGGAAAAGCAAGAGAGTTCCAGAAAAACATCTATTTCTGCTTTATTGACTATGCCAAAGCCTTTGACTGTGTGGATCACAATAAACTGTGGAAAAGTCTGAGAGAGGTGGTATACCAGAATACCTGACCTGCCTCTTGAGAAATCTGTATGCAGGTCAAGAAACAACAGTTAGAACTGGCCATGGAACAACAGACTTTCCAAATAGGAAAAGGAGTACGTCAAAGCTGTATATTGTCACCCTGCTTATTTAACTTCTATGCAGAGTACATCATGAGAAACGCTGGACTGGAAGAAACACAAGCTGGAATCAAGATTGCTGGGAGAAATATCAATAACCTCAGATATGCAGATGACACCACCCTTATGGCAGAAAGTGAAGAAGAACTTAAAAACCTCTTGATGAAAGTGAAAGAGGAGAGTGAAAAATTTCGCTTAAAGCTCAACATTCAGAAAATGAAGATCATAGCATCCAGTCCCATCACTTCATGGGAAATAGATGGGGAAACAATGGAAACAGTGTCAGACTTTATTTTCTTAGGCTCCAAAATCACTGCAGATGGTGACTGCAGCCATGAAATTAAAAGACACTTACTCCTTGGAAGAAAAGTTATGACCAACCTAGATAGCATATTCAAAAGCAGAGACATGACTTTGCTGACTAAGGTCCGTCTAGTCAAGATTATGGTTTTTCCTGTGGTCAAGTATGGCTGTGAGAGTTGGACTGTGAAGAAGGCTGAGTGCTGAAGAATTGATTTTTTTGAACTGTGGTATTAGAGAAGACTCTTGAGAGTCCCGTGGACTACAAGGAGATCCAATCAGTCCATTCTGAAGGAGATCAGCCCTGGGATTTCTTTGGAAGGAATGATGCTAAAGCTGAAACTCCAGTACTTTGGCTACCTCAGGTGAAGAGTGGACTCATTGGAAAAGACTCTGATGCTGGGACGGCTTGTGGGCAGGAAGAGAAGGGGACCACAGAGGATGAGATGGTGGATGGCATCACTGACTCGATCAACATGAGTCTGAATGAACTCCAGGAGTTGGTGATGGACAGAGAGGCCTGGCATGTTGTGATTCATATGGTCGCAAAGAGTCGGACATGACTGAGCGACTGAACTGAACTGATATAGGCAGTAAACACAAGGGAAAGGAAAGCCCCTCAAAGACAAATTCTAACAATTAAGAAAATGCCAATAGGAACAAATATATCAATAATTACTTTAAATGTAAGTGGATTAAACACTCCAAAAGACATAGATTGGTTGAATGGATACAAAAACCAGACCCATACATATGCTGTCTACAAGAGATCCACTTCAGACCTAGAGACACATATAGACTGAAAACAAAAGGTTGGAAAAAGATATTCTATGCAAATGGAAATCAAAAGAAAGCTGGAGTGGCAATTCTCACTTTAGACAATATAGACCTTAAAATAAAGAATATTATAAGAGATAAAGAAGGGCACTACGTAATGATCAAGGGATCGATCCAAGAAGAGATAGCAATTATAAAAATCTATGCACCCACACAGGAGCACCTCAATACATAAGGCAAACACTAACAGACATAAAGGGGGAAATTGACAGCAATAAAATACTAGCAGGGGACTTTTTATCCCACTCACACCTATGGACAGATCATCAAAACAGAAAATTAATAAGGAAACACAAAGCTGAAATGAAACACTAGACCAAATGGACCTAATTGATGTCTTATGGACTTTCCACTGAAATGCACAAGAACACACACACCTTCTTCTCAAGTGTACGCGGAATAGTCTCCAGGATAGACAATATCTTGTGTCACAAATTAAACCTCAGTAGATAAAAGAAAACTGAAATCATATCAGTCATCTTTTCTGACCACAGCACTATGAGACTAGATATCAATCACAGGGAAAAAAAACTACAAAAAAACACAAACACATGGAGATTAAACAGTATGTTTCTAAATAATGAACAGGTTACTGAAGAAATCAAAAGAGAAATCAACAAATTCCGAGAAACAAATGACAATGAAAACACAACAACTCAAAATCTGTTGGATGCAGCAAAAGCAGTTCTAAGAGGGAAATTTATAGCAATACAATAGTACCTCAAAGAACAAGAAAAATGTCAAGCAGACAACCTAAATTTACATCTAAAACAACGGGAAAAAGAACAACAAAAACCCAGTTAGTAGAAGGAAAGAATTCATAAAGATCAGAGAAGAAGTAAATGAAAAATAAATGAAGGAAAACACAGTAAAGATTAGGAAAACAAAGAGCTTGTTCTTCGAGAAGATAAAACAAAAAGACAAACCATTAGCCAGACTCATCAGGGAAAAAAAAAAAGAGAAGAATGAAATCAACAAAACTAGAAATGAAAAAGGAGAGGTTATAACAGACAACACAGAAATACCAAGGATCATAAGAGACTATTACAAACAACTATATGTCAATAAAACGTACAACCTAGAAAAAAAATGGATAGATTCTTAGAAAAGTCCTATCTTCCCAGACTGAAAAAATAGAAATTATTAACAATCCAGTAACAAGCACAGAAATTGAAATGTGAAAGAAAAAATTTCACCCAAAAAAGCAGCCCAGGGTCAGATGGCTTCACAGGTGAATTCTATCAAACATTTAGAGAAGAACTAATCACTATCCTTCTAAAGCTCTTCCAAAATTGCACAGGAAGGAACACTTCTAAACTTCTAAACTCATTTGACGAGGCCACCATCACCCTGATACCAAAACCAGACAAAGACAACACAAAACAAGAAAATGATAGGCCAATATCACAGATGCACATATAGGCAAAAATTTTCAACAAAATTCTAGCAAACAGAATTCAACAACACACTGAAAAGATCACACACCAGGATTCAGTTGAGTTTATCCCAGTGATAGGATTCTTCAATATACACATATACACAAATCAATCAATGTGATAAACCATATTAGCAAACTGAAAGATAAAAACCATATGATAATCTCAACAGATTCAGAAAAATTTGACAAAATTCAATACTAATATATGATTTAAAAAACTGTTCAAAAATGGGTATAGAAGGAACCTAGCTTAATATAATAAAGACCATATATGATAACCCCCACAGCAAACATTATTCTCAAAGGTGAAAACTGAAAGCATGCCTCTAAGATCATGAACAAGTGCCAACTCTCACTACTATTATTTGTCATAGTTTTGGAAGTCCTAGCTATGGCAATTAGAGAAGGAAAACAAATAAAAGGAATCCAGATTAGAAAAGAAGAAGTAAAACTCTTACCATTTGCAGCTGATATGATAGTATATATAGAAAACCCTAAAGATACCATCAGAAAATTAATAGAACTAACTGAATTTAGCAAAGTGGCAGGATACAAAACCAGTACACAGAAGTCACTTGCATTTCTATACACTAACAATGAAATATGAGAAAGAGAAATTAAGGAATCAATACCAGTTACCATTGCAACAAAAGAATAAATACCTAGGAATAAACCTCCCTAAGGAGACAAAAGTGCTGTATACAGAAAACTATAAGACACTGATGAAATAAATTAAAGACAACATAAACAGATGGAGAGAGATTCCAGGTTCCTGCGTTGAAGAATTAATACTGTGAAAGTGACTATACTACCAAATGTAATCTACAGGTTCAATGCAATCCCTATCAAATAACCAATGGCATTTTTCACAGAACTAGAACAATAAATTTCACAATTCACATGGAAACACAAAAGATCCCGGATAGCCAAAGCAATTTTAAGAAAGAAGAATGAAGCTGGATAAATCAACCTTCCTGTCTTTACACTATACTACAAAGCTGTAGTTATTAAGACAGTATGGTACTGGCACAAACAGAAACCAATGGAACAAGATTGAAAGCCCAGAGATAAACCCAAGCACCTATGGGTACCTGATTTTTGACAAAGGAGGCAAGAATATACAATGGGGCAAAGATAGCCTCTTCAATAGACAGTGCTGGGAAAACTGGACAGCTACATGTACAAGAATGATATTAGAACACTTCCTAACGCCACACACAAAAATAAACTCAAAACACATTAAAGACCTAAATGAAAGGCCATAAACTATAAAACTCCTAGAGGAAAACATAGGCAGAACACTCAATGACATAAATCACAGCAAGATCCTCTATGACCTACCTCCTAGAGTAATGGAAATAAACACAGAAGTAAACAAGTGGGACCTAATTAAATTTAAAAGATTTGCACAGCAAAGCAAACTATAAACAAGGAGAAAACACAGCCCTCAGAATGGGAAAAATAATAGCACATGAAACAACTGACAAAGGATTAATTTCCAAAATGTACAATCAGCTCATACAACTCAATACCAGAAAAACAAACAACTAATCAAAAACGGGCAAAAGACCTAAACAGACATTTCTCCAAAGAAGACATACAGATGGCTAGCAAACACATGACAAGATGTTCAACATCACTCAATGTTAAGAGAAATGCCAATCAAATTTACAATGAGATATCACCTCACAATGGTCAGAATAGCCATCATCATAAAGTCTACAAACAATAAATGCTGGAGATGGTGTAGAGCAAAGGGAAGCCTCCTGCACTGTTGGTGGGAATGTAAATTGATACAGCCACTAAGGAGAGCAGTTGGCAATTCTTAAAAAATGGCAATTCTTTAAGAAAATTAGGAATAAAACCACCATATGACCCAGGTAGGCATATACTACTAGGCATTCCACTACTAGGCATATACCCTGAGGAAACCAAAATTGAAAAAGACACATGTAACCCGATGTTCACTGCAACTCTATCTACAATAGCTAGGACATGGAAGCAACCTAGATGTCCACTGACAGATAAATAGATAAGGAAGCTGTGGTACATATATACAATGGAATATCACCCTGCCATAAAAAGGAAGGCATTTGTGTCAGTCCTACTGAGGTGGATGAACCTAGAGCCTATTATAGAGGGAAGTAAGTCAGAAAGAGAAAAACAATTATCGTATACTAATGCATATATACATGGGATCCTGAAAGATGGTACTAATGAGCCTATTTGCAGAGCAGCAATAGAGACACAGACATTGAGAACAGACCTATGGACACAGGTGGGTAGGAAAGAAGGAGAGGGTGGGAGGTACAGAGTAACACGGAAACATACTTTACCATATGTAAAGCAGACAGACAATGCGAATTTGCTGTATGCCTCAGGAACTCAAACCGGGCTCAGTAACAACCTAGAGGGTTAGGGTAGGGAGGCAGGTGGGAGGGAGGTTCAAGAGAGAGGGGACATGGGTAAACCTATGGCTGATTCATGTTTGGTAGAAACCAATGCAACACTGTGATGCAATTATCATTCAATTAAAAATAAATATATTAAAAAAAGAACAGATCATAATAATACCTACCTCACTGAGGTTGAATGCATTCATGAACTGTTGTGAGGCTTACATGAATCAGTAAACCTGAACACCTAGAATATAGCACCTGACATGTGATTACTGGCCTTTGTATTTAACTATTAGTATTATTCTCATGAATAAACAAAGTAAAAACCATATTATTTAAACTAGAAATACTGCCCATTCTTGAGAACACCCAAAAGGTATTTTTTCCCTAAATTCAAACATCCTTTTCTGAGGTATAACTTTGTAAGCAGTTTAACATGCACTCAGAAGGCCCAGATTTTGGTTAACATCATGAGTTTTGCTCTGGTCTAAAACACATTATTGGCAGTACTATAACAACTACACATACATAAAATAACATTTATCTGACCCTTCACTGTCCATGAAGTACTTAGCAGTTACTCCAGTTCCAAATATCCACATAATATGAGTACTGTATTTTAAATGAGAATGAGAAACCCAATATGGATTTACTCTAGTGAGCACAGAAGCTGCCTCCCTTCACCACCACAAACACAAGAAGAGTGTTTCCTTAACAGGACCTCAGTGGTTATCTTTTATAGCCTACAGTTCAGTCGCTCAGTCGTGTCTGACTCCTTGCAACCCCATGAATCGCAGCAGGCCAGTCCTCCCTGTTCATCACCATCTCCCAGAGTTCACTCAGACTCATGGCCATCGAGTCAGTGATGCCATCCAGCCATCTCATCCTCAGTCGTCCCCTTCTCCTCCTGCCCCCAATCCCTCCCAGCATCAAAGTTTTTTCCAATGAGTCAACTCTTCTCATGACGTGGCCAAAGTACTGGAGTTGATTCAGCTTTAGCATCATTCCTTCCAAAGAAATCCCAGGGCTGATCTCCTTCAGAATGGATTGGTTGGATCTCCTTGCAGTCCAAGGGACTCTCAAGAGTCTTCTCCAACACCACAGTTCAAAAGCATCAATTCTCTGGCGCTCAGCCTTCTTCACAGTCCAACTCTCACATCCATACATGACCACAGGAAAAACCATAGCCTTGACTAGACAGACCTTAGTCGGCAAACTAATGTCTCTGCTTTTGAATATGCTATCTAAGTTGGTCATAACTTTTCTTCCAAGGAGTAAGTGTCTTCTAATTTCATGGCTGCAATCACCATCTGCAGTGATTCTGGAGCCCCCAAAAATAAACTCTGACACTGTTTCCCCATCTATTTCCCATGAAGTGATGGGACTGGATGCCATGATCTTCGTTTTCTGAATGTTGAGCTTTAGGCCAACTTTTTCACTCTCCTCTTTCACTTTCATCAAGACTTTTAAGCTCCTCTTCACTTTCTGCCGTAAGTGTGGTGTCATCTGCATATTTGGAATATTATTACACTGGCAAGAATATTATTATTATTTGTTTCCTCTAAAGTTATTTTACAGCTAAGGTAAAAATGGAATTCAGGAGAAGCCTAAATTAGAACTGCTCTTAAGGGGATTAGGTGCACCTCTCAAAATCTGAAAAAAATTGGCATTTACATACAGACCATAAGACTTTTAAAAGGCCAAACAAAAGAACTATGTGAAAGATAATGCAGTGAAAAAGATGGATAGAGCAAAATCAAGAAGAGCTATTTTAAAACAACATGAAATTTTCAAGTCAGAAGTCGATGTAAAGTTGGTGTCCTAAACTGAACACTGAGCTAAGAAAGGCAGCTAGACAGAGGGTGAGCAGCTCTCATTTTTCTCTGGCATGTGACGCAAATGCTGGGGTCTGAAAAAGCTGTAAATCACAGAGTGACAATGGTCCAGCGAGAGGTGCTGACAGCAGAGGCACAAAGGGCACCCTTGGAAAAGAATGACGGACAGCACCGGGCACACCCTGCAGAGCCAGGAGCTTCCTTGTCTGCCACCTCCCATGATAACTCAAATTGTCTCCAACCTCTCTCTTGCAAATATACTCGATCACATACATTCATTAACAGCCACATGCTGACAGGTGCGCCTCTGTTCGGGAAGTGCTGGCATCTGCATTTCTGGCAATACTCGGCCACGTTCACTTGGCTGTTTGACAGTCTTAACTCCTGTTACTCCTAAGAACTAGTTCACAATTTAAAGAATGGGAAGGCTCTGGGGGTTTGGATTTTTGTTTCTTTCATTGTTATGTCTTAAAAAAAAAAAAAAAGATATGCTCAAATATTCACCACAAGCATAAAGTTTCAGATACACCACCTTTGCTTTCTCAGGTAAAGCTAAATATCTTTAAAATCAGTGTGAATCTTTTAAGAAATGAGATAGAATATTATCTTACCCTGGTGTGAGTACGAATGTGCATCTTCAGGCCGTCATTTTTACTGAATCCTTTCTCACAGTAAGGGCACTGATAGGGACGCTCACCTACAAGATAAAGGCAGGCTTCCTGTCAGAAAAGTCTACAGCAGCAAAGCAGGCACGTACTATCACTCCTCCTGCACCAGGCCTTCGCAAACACTTGTGCATGGCCAAGAAGAGACTCAGGCACAGCCAGGCGACCCCCGGAACTTCAGGGCAGAGGAGGAGCTTTCCCTCCTGTGGAGAGGCTGTGAGCCTGGAGCACTTCCTGCACTCAGAGACCAGCCACATTTACCAGCAGCAGGCTCGCTCCCTTTGCTAAGTCACTTCAGTCAAGTCTGACCCCTTGTGACCCCACGGATGGTAGCCCACCAGGCTCCTCGGGAGCCTGGGATTCTCCAGGCAAGAATACTGGAGTGGGTTGTCGTGCCCTCCTCCAAGGGATCTTCCCGACCCAGGGATCGAACCTGCACCTTTACATCTCCTGCACTGGCAGGCAGGTTCTTTAGCACCAGTACCACCAGGGAAGCCCTTTCAATATTTCAGACCAAATTAAATCTCCTAATTGTAAGAATTTGTTAAAAAGATTTTGCATCAATGTGCTCTGTACTGAACATAATAGGGATCTTTGTTTCACTGATACTTTGTTTTTTCAAAAAGATTTCATAGTCTACCTCAATAAGGTTATGAGTTTTAAAAGGATTTAATAAAATTGATATATGTTAAACAGAACTGGCCAAACTAAATAACAAGTGATTCATACTTTCTATTATAACTGAGAAGAAGTTATATCTAGAGCTTATTATCTAGAAAACAGCTAAACCCATTTTTTTAAACAAGCAAGCATATTCATCCACATCACACTTTAAAGTTTTACTGTAAAAAAAAAAAGAAAAATATGACAAAATTTAATCTCCAAGACGCATGTGAAGCTACTCACTCATCAAAGCTTAGTCATTCAGAATGGACAGTAACTCAAAATCACTAGTATGAAGAAATGACAATGTACCTGCATGATAGGATGCTAGATCCCGGCTGCAAGCAGACATCAATACAATAACATATGTGCCTTCAGTACATGTTCTGTCTTCCCTTCCCCTCAGAGACAGGCCTTTGGACAAGTAGTATGCTGGTCCTCTGCTCCCTTACATCCCATTTGATCCTCACTCTCACTCAGTCTCATTCAAGCACAGGCTATTCGAGTCATGCCAGTGAATGTGTCCGTCAGATCGACAGTGAGCTTCTGTGGCTTAAACCGATGGTCACTTCTCGTCACAGCCTTGCCTGACCTCTGCCCAGTCGCTTTACAAAGTGTCCAGCCACATTCCTGGGACCGGAGGTCCCTGAGGCACAGAGGGGCTTGCCCTGCTCTCTGAACCCATGTCGACAGTAACATCACCTGCAAACAACTGGGGCAGAGTCTACAGCTCAGCAACTGCCCAGCCTCTCCTTGAGACACACCCAGGACACTCCCTCTCAACTCTCTCTGAAGAGAACAGTGTGAAACGACGACAACCACTCAAGGAGGAAGAAAAAGAAAACCGAAAAATAACAAAGGCAGCACAGACTGGAACAGTACTCTTTAACGAACTGTCTAGGCTTACCAACTTTTTTCTGGGAGACAAAATCAACTTTTGCACTAAGTAAAGCGACTAAGAGTTCTTCCCTGGTGGCTCAGAGGTTAAAGCGTCTACCTCCAATGCGGGAAACCTGGGTTCGATCCCTTGGTCGGGAAGATCCCCTGGAGAAGGAAATGGCAACCCACTCCAGTATTCTTGCCTGGAGAGTCCCATGGACGGAGGAGCCTGGTGGGCTACGATCCTCAGGGTCGCAAAGAGTCGGACACGACTGAGCGACTTCACTTCACTTCTTCACTTCAGGGTCCAATTTATTGGAACAACTAGTAAAAAGAATCTTATTTTAACCCTAAAATGATAGCATACATTTATCTTCATTCCAGATCTATCTTGAGGTATCTGTATTTCACCAACAATTAAAAATCAGCATTCATGAACTTTATCCTCTGCCACTGTGTGTCCTATGTATCCTGTCCTGATTAGTTATACCACATTCATCCACTTAACAAATAAGAAACTTAAATAGCCATTTTTTACTTCTCCCTACATCTAACCTCTAAGTTTTATTAATTTCAGTTATCTGATATTTGTAGAATTTTTTTCCTTAACAACAAGAACCAAAAAAAAATATTCATAGCATCAGCCATAATAGTAAGAGCATCAGTGACAGAAGTAATAACAGAAATTATCATTTATTGATTTCTTCATCACTGAACTGTAACAGTGCAAACTCACTGAAAAAAAGACTAGAAGGAAACAGCAAGTTGCTAATGCTCATGGAGGTAACTCCTATATCACAGAAGTCCAGATAATTTTATTTCCTTCTTGAGAAAGTATGAAAAGGAAGTAACTTTTTAAATTTTCAATGTAAATTCATTTTACATTAGTGATAAGAAGAGTGCTAAAATATTTCCTTCTTATCTATTAACAAATCAATCTAGATTACAGATAAAGCATGATAAACAGTAAAATTGTTGGTAAAGATGTTTCAAACATTTTTAGCAATCATAAATTAAGTTAATATTCATAGCTATTCTCTTTGTATCAAAGATAGAACTTTACGTGTGTGATTGCTCTCCAAATACAAAGAGAATAGCCAGAAAAATATAAAGAGTCAACGGTTTATAGTTGTTGGTTATGTGAATTAAACCTAATGAAACATATCAAATTATTAGTTTCTTTCATAACAGCCAAAATTGATTAAGCAAGGAAAATGAGATAACAAATGCTAAGGAATTTTAGAGAATGGAGCAAAACAAATTAATTCCCTACTTTAACTGGTGTCATAACGCAGAAATTTCCACTACAGACATGAGCTTTTCCTCCTCTTCTACAGTCTGATTGTTCTGAGTCTGAATAGTGCTCATCCTCTTCTAGGTGTAACTCTGCGGAAGTCATGCAACCTTAGTGAACCTCTGAAAAATGGAGTAAGCTTTACCTGTCTCCAAGATATTCTGATCAAACATTCACGTTTGTTTAAAGCATTCTCTGTGTTGGCAACCATGGAACAATTATTAATAGCACTCCTTTTCACTGACATAATTGATCCAGTTGGTACAATAAAAATGTATGGCCACCTATTTCAGATTGAACTGTGCTCTCTGCCTCCAAAACAAATTTCACATATTAAAGTCCTAATTCCAGACCCTCAGAATGACCTTATCTGGAAATAAGGCTGGAGCAAATGTCACTAGAGTTGTTATCCCTAATCTTATGTGACTGGTGTCCATACAAGAACATACCCATGAAGAGACAGAGACACAGGGAGAAGGCCCTGTGAAGAGTGGAGTTACGCTGCCACAGCAGGACTGCCAGAAGGAAATCTTGGAGCAGATGCGTCCCTGGTGCCTTCAGAGGGAGTGAGGTCATCCCAACACCTTGATCTCAGCTTCTAGCCTCCATAATGGAATGTATTAGACAATATGTTTTTGTTGTTTAAGTCACTCAGTTTGTGGTACTTTGTTACAGCAGTACTAGCAAACTCATAGAATCGCCTTGTTCATAATGGAGGGAATCATTATCATCGATTGTCTCTCTGTCTGCTGTCCGTGAGACCTAAGTAGAATGCTCAGAAGAGAAACCAGCACTCTAGACTATCAGTGGTTCCACCTCCTTCCAACCCTGAGATCCCATAATGTTGAGCTGACAGGTCTGGGTACTGAGTCCCACTCCACTCATTCTAGCACCCCAGGGTTTACTCCAGTTTTAAAGGCTGTCACTGGGTAAACGGCTTTGATAAATTTATTTAAAAACCAGAGTGTGTGGTTTGAGAATCAGCCTTGACAGACTACATTAAGCTGCCCACCCTTTTGGCTGGAGCATGTTTAAAGCAATCCTGCCTCTCTCAGACTCCATGGACAAAACTATCTGCTCTCTCACACAATCAGAAGCTGAATGTTACCTGTACAAGCCAACATACTGCTAAATATTAAAGCCATTTGTCTAACTTGCAAATTAAAGACAAGCTGTTATTCCTAGGTTTTTTTTCACATTATGCATGTGATATTTTCTGTCATTATTGCAAGTACTATGATAAGTATGTTTCCAGGAAATATTTTTGTCTACACATAAAATTATTATGGCATGAACGGAAATTATCCTTTAATTTTGGTTAACTCTAAGAATACAGTGAACTAACTGAAAGAATGCAGATCATTCTTTCTTACATGATCACTGCTAGCACGTAGGTTCTGATGTACAATATGATGTGAATCCAAACAATGATTATTTTTAAACATCTCTGGTAGATTTGAAGACTGACTATTCACATTTTGCATAAGTTAATAGCAATGTTCAAAGTCTCACTAACATGAAAATTAGTTCATCTGAAAATTAGCTAAAAAGAAAAAAACTGAGCTAAAAACCAACCTAAATGGAAAAATAAAAGTAATGGTTGAAACATACTGTTCAGAACACTTGAGGTACATTAGTAATTTTATTTCTTGTAACAACATTATGATCTAGGAATTCACAGCTTGAGTTTACAAGTGAGGAAGGTAAGGCACAGGGAAGATAAGTGATTTGTTCATGATGACACAGCTGTAAAACGGTAGAATCAGAATTGCAATGCTTAATATTTAACCCTTAGACCATCACATCAATTAATAATATGGCTAGTTTTTATATAAATGAGGTTAGACTTTCTAAAGTTACTGTCAAAAACTCTGCTTCTTGCAATTACAGCTGACATTGACCAGATCTTTCTGACTGGGAGATTGAGGCATTCCTTCAGTTATCAAAGCTCATCAGGAAAAAGTCAGGGGCAGGTTAGGAATGCATGTTATATCTCAGAGCAGATCCCAAGTGGATGCACATACTGACATAATATTGAACTACGCCTTGAGAACCACAGTTAAGTAACCACCTTCAACATTTAGAAAGGAAAAATAGTACTGGCAAACATCCCATACTACATTATGAGATTTAGCTACCGATAGCTAAGATTCAATGAGCACAGTAGCATGAATAATACTGAAGCGTATCTAAAAGCAAAATGTTTTCACTTAACTAAGGAAAATAGATGAGCATTTTGCATCTGCTTCTTTCTTTAAATTATTCTGACACTGAATATCATTAAAGTCCACTTCTGTTTTCTTCAAACACATCAAGGAACATACAGAAACATGATGACAACTGTAGAAGGTTGATTTTAAGTTGGCTTGAACAGGTGTCACAAAGTAGATAATCCTGGAAGCTAATTTATTCATTCATTAAATTGACTTTTTTTGAGCACACATCATCTTCTATTTACTGTCCTGGGCTTTAAGAACACAATTGTGAATATATTCACAAAATCACTGCCTCTTCAATTTTACTAGGGTAATAAGACAAGAAAATGTTAAAGAAAAAAACAAGATAATTTCAGATACTGACACTGTAAGAAGAAAATAAAACAAGGAGATGGACTGAAGAAAGACTTCTGGTAGGTGACAACAGGAAAAGAACTTAGGAAAGCACATTAGGAAAGGTAAAAGAACTGAATGTAATTTCTTGATGTCAATTTAAGTGCACTTTTTCTGTAACTCTTTATTGTAGAATCACAAGCTTTTAAACTTACTGGACTTGAAATGGGTGCCCCCAAATTCCCACTGCTGCCACACGTGAGATGGACATAGCCTAAAAGTACTTGAAATACACAAAGGGGGTGAGTGTGGATATTTAGAAAAGAACTCCAAAAACTACCGATGGCTTTGCAAAGGCAGCTGGTGGTAATGAAAGGGGGACATCTGGATGCCACATGAAGTGCCCAGAGTCTCGCCTGGTCCCCAAACACACTACCATGCATCTTTAACAAAGAGAACACACTATGACCCAGCCATTCGTTGGCACGCACTGCCAAACACAACAGGAAAAATCTGATTCTGGCTTGATATATGCCACTGTTGTTTGTTTAGTGTATGCCATTAGGATTATAATTTGTTGACTTTACCATTTTTAGTGCTATAAAGACATCAGAAGAACTCCAGGCCTCACTAAAGGATTAGCATACTAATATTAAAATGAGGGAGTTTGGGGAAGAATGGACACATATATACACATAGCTGAGTCCCTTCGATGTTCACCTGAAACTATCAAAACACTGTTAATCAGCTATATTTCAATACAAAATAGAAAATTAAAAGCATAAAGTAACATAAAATGGAATCTTAAAATCTGTGAAGAGAATTCAGGTTAGCATGAAACTTCATGATAAAAGGAAAAGCCTTAAAGCCACCAAATCACTGAATATCCATCTACTGCTGCATAATCACTCCAATGTCCACCTTGACAAGTCCCTTCTAAAGATCTGTGTTTATGCAACAAAAGTAAGTAAAGAAAAATCTTGCAAACTTCAATATACCTATATTAGATATTTTGCTATTCTTAAATTTATTCCATGGATTTAAATTTAGATACGAACTTGATCACTCTATCAGAAACTCATCAAATTTTATTTAATGTCACTAAACACACTGAATGCAAAAGACTTAATAATCTGGACATGATCAACTCTGAAAATTAAAATGTACAGAACAAAGTGCTTAAAATGATAAAGTTTATGTTATGTATATTTTACCATACTGTTTTTAAAAAAAAGTGTACAGCTAATGAGCCCTATACTTTTAGAGATTTTTAAACAAGCATAAAACTTCAATGAATGTTCTAGGAGATTTTTATTAAAATCAAAATAAACTATCTCCAGGAAGCATTTTAATAACTTTAACTTTTATTTTATCTTTATCAGTATATTTTTAATACCTATATAGATTTCAGGAATTCCCATAACTCTGAAAACATGAAAAGATGTATATACAAAGAAAATGTAATTTAAGATGGAGTAAGGCCAAACTCTCATTTTTTATGAATTCAAATTAAACAATGTTTAAATAATTGAATTAAATAATGCTTAAGGAGTCTGGAGTCATAATTTTAATTTTCACTTTGATTTTTCTAACAAAAATCAAGTTTTGGAGATGGCAAATTTCAAATGAAGAAAGCAAGCCTCAGAAGTGTATGTTTCATGAAAAATATTGTCAGATGGTTCCACATGGTTGAACTTTAACATATATATACACTATATGGGAATTCTTTAAAACTTGCTATTTGTTTTCCATGAATATCACAGGATTGGCTTACTTTTCTATTTACGAATTATATTTCTTATATTTCTATTAACGAAATTGTTACAAAACATCGAAGTGACTCATTCTAAATGAAAATTAAACCAAAAATTATAATTGTATAACCATTACCCAAGCACTTTTCCAATTTCACCATTTTATTCCCTTTAACCAATGCAGAAACTTAATAAATTAGTAGTACAGTACAGAGAGAAGTAAAATGCTACACTGAAAAACGGGAGTAGCTCAAATTTATTCTTAGCAATTTTCTATGAACTGAAATACTTTTTTTTTCCTATAGCCAAAAGAGTCACAAAACCCCACTCACTTCACTGAACCCCAAACTGTTACTTCTGGGATGCTGCTATTAATCAAATATTGTGGAATTTCACTGTCATCTTAGAAAGACAATAAAAATCTGAACTTGACATTTACTCCTTGAGTATTTAGAAATACTCTACTTTTTAAAGAGTTCACTATTCGTAAGGAAGTGGGCCATAAAATGTAAAAATCGAAAGATGACCAAGGGGGAACTTTGCATCCCAAAATACTGAACCAAAACAAATCGAGTCTTATTTTTAAAAAATGCAAGTTTCTACGGCACTTCAAGAAAGTAAAAGATGCATTTTTTTTTCCTTAAGAACCTTCAGTTTCAGTATCCACATTTCATTTCGGAAAAGATGGCAAAGCAAGTGAGGTGGGGTTCACTGGGAGGAAGTTAAACAGGAGAGCCATGTTCTAACTTTCTAGTCCAAAATAAAAAGAAGCCAGACCTATATATCGGTTGAGGGCAAAAAAAAAAGTTTTACTGATGCTAACAAAATAGGATATGAGATGCAAAACAAAAAGGACAAGACTTCACGAATACTTTAAAAATACAATTAACCAGGAAGAAAAAGTAAAGGTTTCCTACTCAAGAAGCTCTGGCTTGGGCAGGAAACAGATGCAAATATCACCCATTCCCTGTGATTTGTCTGAAGGGTCTAAGACACCTGCCTTCCTGAGGTCCTTGATGTGAGTGCTGCCAGAAGCAGAGCAGGTTGTTCCACAAACAGCAGAAGCATCAGGAACAATCCAGACACTAAGAAAGCTTTAAAGGTTCTGACCAAGAAAGAAAAACTCCTACACGAATTCTCCACACTGATATGTGAGACACTTCACAGTAAGGTCACTAGGTAAAGTAAGGTGACCACTGATTTGGTTTTGTTATAAGGGGAGTCAGACTTTGGTGGAAAACCATTCATCTTTTTACATAGTTCAGTTCAGTTCAGTTCAGTTCAGTCGCTCAGACGTGTCTGACTCTTTGTGACCCCATGAATGGCAGCACGCCAGGCCTCCCTGTCCATCACCAACTCCCGGAGTTCACTAAGACTCGTGTCCATCGAGTCCGTGATGCCATCCACCATCTCATCCTCTGTCGTCCCTTTCTCCTCCTGCCCCCAATCCCTCCCAGCATCAAAGTATTTTCTAATGAGTCAACTCTTCTCATGAGGTGGCCAAAGTACTGGAGTTTCAGCTTTAGCATCATTCCTTCCAAAGAAATCCCAGGGCTGATCTCCTTCAGAATGGACTGGTTGGATCTCCTTGCAGTCCAAGGGACTCTCAACAGTCTTCTCCAACACCACAGTTCAAAAGCATAGTTTTCCATTTTTAAGAATTTCTACCCGAAGTTTTATCTAACCCAGTATTTAAGAGCACACTTTGCAAACAGTGGTCATGAAGTGATGAAGCAGTTAAACCTTAGGTGCCTGCACACAGAAGGGATTTCCTGTTCATAGTGCCAGCAAGGACGAATCAAGAATATAAAACTTTGAGTAGCAAGAAGCCCAGAGAACTCTTATCCAAAACCTATAAAAGATATAAAACCTTCCTCCGGCCTGAGGCACAACTCAGAGCTACAGAAAAACATCACAGAGAGAAGCTGCTTGGGGAGATAGGGTGAGGGGGGTAGTTAGCATGGTAGCAATGGTAGGAGGAAGCACGTATCAGAGGAAATCAAATCTCCTTTGGTTTTCCTAAAGGAATAAGCTGCGTTCTAAATTTAACAGCAGCAGCTATTGATAATATTAGCTAATAATTTACCAATAAAGATGCTGAATTACAGTTTCAACGGTGAAAACTGTGGCATAGGCCACTTTCATTTTTGAGGGTCCCAACAAAGCAAAGAAAAAAGAAATAATAAAACTAGAGTTACATAAATGATGGTATTTTTGTTAACTAAAATCCATTTTTTAATCAGAATAATTTATTTTTTAACTGAATGTCCTTTTTAATGTTCAAAATCCCATCCAGGATGCCACATTACATTTAGTTTTCTTTTTTTTTTCACTTTCTTTTACTTTACAGTACAGTATTAGTTTTGCCATACATCAACATGAATCCACCACAGGTGTACATGAGTTCCCAATCCTGAATTCCCCTCCCACCTCCCTCCCCATACCATCTCTGTGGGTCATCCCAGTGCACCAGCCCCAAGCATCTTATATCCTGCATTGAACCTAGATTGGCGATTCGTTTCTTACATGATATTACATGTTTCAATGCCATTCTCCCAAATCATCCCACCCTCTCCCTCTCCCACAGAGTCCAAAAGTCTGTTCTATACATCTGTGTCTCTTGTGTCTCGCATACAGGGTTACTGTTACCATCTTTCTAAATTCCATATATATGTGTTAGTATACTGTATTGGTGTTTTCCTTTCTGGCTTACTTGACTCTGTATAATCGGCTCCAGTTTCATCCACCTCATTAGAACTGATTCAAATGTATTCTTTTTAAAGGCTGAGTAATACTCCATTGTGTATATGTACCACAGCTTTCTTATCCATTCATCTGCTGATGGACATCCAGGTTGCTTCCATGTCCTGGCTATTACAAACAGTGCTGCGATGAACACTGGGGTGTACGTGTCTCTTTCAACTCTGGTTTCCTCAGTGTATATGCCCAGCAGTGGGATTGCTTAAACAATCCATCTTATTAGAGTTTCTGTGACTGTGTTGTTCATTTGATAACTGTTCATCTCATTCTATTCCAAGACAAGTGTCACTCCTTTCCTCTTCCCTATGTACCTATTAAGATAGGATGCCTGTGACTTTGACATGAGCGTTATAATCTTTGCATTAAAAAAACTAAGGCCTTTGATATTTTTACAAAAAAGTAAAAAAAAATCACATTACTATTCAAAGTTCATAAGACATTTTGACTTGTTATATATGATACTTACTAGCTCAAAATCAACGGGGAAGAGATGAATACAGCAAAAAAAAAAAAAAAAAAGAAAGAGAAAATGGTTTATTTCACAGATGTGGTTGATCAGAAATTATCTGAAGGGTCAAAATCACACTGAGAGAATAAGAATTAAACATACAGCTTGAGATTTTACCTATGAGTAAGACCTCTTAAGAAAAGTCTGAAGCTCTCAACATCAATCTCTGAAGTATGATGGGGGTGAAGAGGAAATTTTATTTCTATGCAGATTCTACACTCAACTATTCTGCTAACTCTTAGATTACCTGTAGGCAAAAGAATATTTAGTGCTCGCTTCGGCAGCACATATACTAAAATTGGAATGATACAGAGAAGATTAGCATGGCCCCTGCGCAAGGATGACACGCAAATCGTGAAGCATTCCATATTTTATACCTCTTTCTAACACCATACACAAAAATAAACTCAAAATGGATTAAAGATCTAAATGTAAGACCAGAAACTATAAAACTCCTAGAGGAAAACATACACAAAACACTCTCCGACATAAATCACAGCAGGATCCTCTATGATCCACCTCCCAGTATACTGGAAATAAAAGCAAAAATAAACAAATGGGATCTAATTAAAATTAAAAGCTTCTGCACAACAAAGGAAACTATAAGCAAGGTGAAAAGACAGCCTTCTGAATGGGAGAAAACAATAGCAAATGAAACAACTGACAAACAACTAATCTCAAAGATATACAAGCAACTTATGCAGCTCAACTCCAGAAAAATAAATGAACCAATCAGAAAATGGGCCAAAGAATTAAATAGGCATTTCTCCAAAGAAGACATATGGATGGCTAACAAACACATGAAAAGATGCTCGACATCACCCATTATCAGAGAAATGCAAATCAAGACCACAATGAGGTACCATTTCACACCAGTCAGAATGGCTGCGATCCAAAAGTCTACAAGCAATAAATGCTGGAGAGGATGTGGAGAAAAGGGAACCCTCTTACACTGCTGGTGGGAATGCAAACTAGTGCAGCCACTATGGAAAACAGTGTGGAGATTCCTTAAAAATTGCAAATAGAACTGCCTTATGACCCAGCAATCCCCCTGCTGGGCATACACACCGAGGAAACCAGAATTGAAACAGACACATGTACCCAAATGTTCATTGCAGCACTGTTTATAATAGCCAGGACATGGAAACAACCTAGATGTCCATCAGCAGATGAATGAATAAGAAAGCTGTGGTACATATACACAATGGAGTATTACTCAGCCCTTAAAAAGAATAAATTTGACTCAGTTCTAATGAGACGGATGAAACTGGAGCCGATTATACAGAGTGAAGTAAGCCAGAAAGAAAAACACCAATACAGTATACTGACACATATATATGGAATTTAGAAAGATAGTAATGATGACCTTCTATGTGAGACAACAAGAGACACAGAGCTATAGAACGGACTTCTGGACTCTGAGGGAGAGGGAGAGGGTCGGATGATTTGGGAGAATGGCATTGAAACATGGATACTATCATGTAAGAAACGAAGTGCCAGTCTATGTTCAATACAGGATACAGGATGCTGCAGGGATGATCCAGGGAGATGATATGGGGTGGGAGGTGGGAGAGGGCTTTGGCATTGGGAGATCATGTACACCTGTGGCTGATTCATGTCAATGTATAGCAAAACAAATACAGTACTATAATGTAGAATAAAGTATTAAAAAAAGAAAAAAAAAAGAATATTTAGTTTGGCCTAACATTAGTAATTAACCACTCAGAAAATAAATATAGCAAAATAAATTCTCTCTCAACATACAGAGGTTATTTAATTATAAAAATGTGAAAAGACATGTTTAAATTTTCATCTGTGTATAAAGTGTCTTTTTGTCTATTTTTGTTTATGAATAATTGTCACTGTCTTATAGTTACTTATAATTAGTTATACCTATTGTTTTCACAACTTTGAACAAGTATTCTACAAAGAATGCTAAATTCCACTAGAAGAAATATTAGAGAAGAAAGAGTGGCTTAAAATCCAAGCATAATCAAACGGTAATATATCATCTCTTTGTATTTCTAAGATGATAGCAGATATTTACCAAAAAATTAAATATTTCCTAAGACAGTGATTTATTACTATGTTCAAATAACAGTATGCAAACAAGACCAGAACAGAAGGGCCAACACAGCCGGTATCTATTAACATGGAAAGCTGGTAGGAACTGCAGGCAAGTAATTAACCTTCTGGCCCAGAGATTTAAAGGCCCAAAAGCAGTTCCTAGAACTTCTTCCGTAACTTATGAACAGTTGATGGAATTCATGTCACAGTCCATGGATCACCTTGTGGAATTAACCCTGGCTTTCATTGACCCTAAGAAGCTATAAACCAACAGGAAAACGTGCTCTCCTATTTCAGCTGACCCTCAGAGTGCCATCTCTGTCAGTCCAGCATGGAAAGCTGGATGATGAATTACAGAGCTGCCTGCCAGGCATGGACGTAAACGCCCGCCTTCACTAACGATGATGGCAACCCAGTCCATGCACCACTCACTCGCCCAAACCAGGCTGTCTGACAGCAAACCCTCACCCGTGTTCCAGAGATGATCTATACGCTGCTGCTAAAGGTTATGAAAAGATGCTGATGACCACACTGGGACTAGAGGGTCAGACAGTACATTGAAGGAGCATAAATCCATTTGTGATTAAATACAAGTAGGAAAAACAACTGGAGAAGGCAATGGCAACCCACTCCAGTACTCCTGCCTGGAAAATCTCATGGACAGAGAAGGCTGGTCGGCTGCAGTCCATGGGGTCGCGAAGAGTCGGACATGACTGAGCGACTTCCTTTCACTTTTCACTTTCATGCACTGGAGAAGGAAATGGCAACCCACTCCAGTGTTCTTGCCTGGAGAATCCCAGGGACAGGGGAGCCTGGTGGGCTGCCGTCTATGGGGCCACACAGAGTCGGACACGACTGAAGCGACTTAACAGCAGCAGCAGGAAAAACAGCAACAAAACGCAGCGTAGTTGGCAGCGACAGCTCACATTAGAGCAAGCTTACACCAGGCTAGGCACTGTGCAAAGCTCTCTGCCTACACTCTAATCTGTACCTTGAAACAATGTTATAAAGTCAGTGCTTTTATTATGCCTGCTTTTCAGGTGAGGAAACAAAGATTTGAAGAGGTTAAGCAATTTCTAAAAGCTCATAAAAGGAGGAATTCAATAAAATAGAATTTGAAAACCTGTAATCTATCTGAACACAGATTATACATGGTTCACCCATACAAATGCTATGAGCCATATGGCTCACCCATATAAGCCACAGATCCTGGCTATGAAAGAGATATGGATATGGATATGAAAGTGAACTCGCTCAGTTGTGTCTGACTCTTTGAGACCCATGGGCTATAACCTGCCAGGCTCCTCCATACATGGGATTTTCCAGGCAAGAGTACTGGAGTGGGGTGTCATTTCCTTCTCCAGGTAATTTTTCCAACCCAGGGATCGAATCAGGGTATCCGGCATTGCAGGCAGACTCTTTACCGTCTGAACCACAGGGAAGCTCTGGATATGAACCAGGTACAAAAAAAACAAAGTATCGCTGATGCCTGATTATATGACGAGAAGTTTCTCCATATTTAGAGATCTCAGTTAGACCATAAATAACAAACTACAAACCCTCAAGCTTCCAAGATTAGATGATTTTATCCTCAATTGCTTGTTTATCAACATGATAACATCATCTAACATTATGAGTTATGGAAGGAATTAATAAAATTCTAGGGTAAGTTCAAGAGTAACACTAAGGGTTAGGAAGCACGGAAAAGAATAAGAAATAAAAATACCAGCAATGTGATACACTGTAGAAAGTTTAAGCTTCAAGTTTCATTTAAGATGAATCACATATAAATTATGTAACCTTAGCAAATCACTGTATTTTGTCTAAGTATTACTTCAGTTCAGTTGCTCAGTCATGTCCGACTCTTTGCGACCCCATGAATCGCAGCACACCAGGCCTCCCTGTCCATCACCAACTCCCAGAGTTCACCCAAACTCATGTGCATCAAGTCAGTGATGCCATCCAGCCATCTCATCGGCTGTCATCCCCTTCTCCTCCTGTTCCCAATCCCTCCCAGCATGAGGGTCTTTTCCAATGAGTTAACTCTTTGCATGAGGTGGCCACAGTATTGGAGTTTCAGTTTCAGCATGAGTCCTTCCAAGGAACATCTAGGACTGGTCTCCTTTAGTATGGACTGGTTGGATCTCCTTACAGTCCAAGGGACTCTCAAAAGTCTTCTCCAATACCACAGTTCAAAAACATCAATACTTCGGCACTCAGCTTTCTTCACAGTCCAACTCTCACATCCATACATGACCACAGGAAAAACCATAGCCTTGACTAGATGGACCCTAGTTGGCAAAGTAATGTCTCTGCTTTTTAATATGCTGTCTAGGTTGGTCATAACTTTCCTTCCAAGAGTAAGCGTCTTTTAATTTCATGGCTGCAACCACCATCTGCAGTGATTTTGGAGCCCCCAAAATAAAGTCTGACACTGTTTCCACTGTTTCCCCATCTATTTCCCATGAAGCAATGGGACCAAATGCCATGATCTTAGTTTTCTGAATGTTGACCTTTAGGCCAACTTTTCACTCTCCTCTTTCACTTTCATTAAGAGGCTCTTCAGTTCTTCACTTTCTGCCAAAAGGGTAGTGTCATCTGCATATCTGAGGTTCTTGGCATTTCTCTTGGCAATCTTGATTACAGCTTGTGTTTATTCCAGTCCAGCATTTCTCATGATGTATTCTGCATATAAGTTAAATAAGCACAGTGACAATATACAGCCTTGACGTACTTCTTTTCCTATTTGGAACCAGTTTGTTGTTCCATGTCCAGTTCTAAGTGTTGCTTCTTGACTTGCATACAGATTTCTCAAGAGGCAGGACAGGTGGTCTGGTATTCCCTTCTCTTTCAGAATTTTCCACACTTTATTGTGATCCACACAGTCAAAGGCTTCAGCATAGTCAATAAAGCAGTAGATGTTTTTCTGGAACTCTCTTGCTTTTTCCATGATCCAGCAGATGTTGGCAATTTGATCTCTGGTTCCTCTGCCTTTTCTAAAACCAACTTGAACATCTGGAAGTTTATGGTTCACGTATTGCTGAAGCCTGGCTTGGAGAATTTTGAGCATTACTTTACTAGCGTGTGAAATGAGTGCAATTGTGTGGTAGTTTGAGCATTCTTTGGCATTGTCTTTCTTTGGGATTGGAATGAAAACTGACCTTTTCCAGTCCTGTGGCCACTGCTGAGTTGTCCAAATTTGCTGGCGTATTGAGTGCAGCAGTTTCACAGCATCATCCTTCAGGATTTGAAATAGCTCAATTGGAATGCCAGCACCTCCACTAGCTTTGTTCGCAGTGATGCTTTCTAAGGCCCATTTGACTTCACATTCCAGGATGTCTAGTTCTAGGTGAGTGATCACAACTTCGTGATTATCTGGGTCATGAAGATCTTTTTGTATAGTTCTTCTGTGTATTCTTGACACCTCTTCTTAATATCTTCTGCTTCTGTTAGGTCCATACCATTTCTGTCCTTTATTGTGCCCATCTTTGCATGAAATGTTCCCTTGGTATCTCTAATTTTCTTGAAGAGATCTCTAGTTTTTCCCATTCCGTTGTTTTCCTCTATTTCTTTGCATTCATGTCTGAGGAAGGCTTTCTTACTTACCTCTCCTTGCTATTCTTCAGAACTCTGCTTTCAGATGCTTATATCCTTCCTTTTCTCCTTTGCTTTTCGCCTCTCTTCTTTTCACAGCTATTTTTAAGGCCTCCTCAGACAGCCATTTTGCTTTTAATTAATACTAACTGAAATAGAAAACTTCTGAAATCCCTTCCTTTTCTAAAACTAAGGACCATTACATTTTTATAATGAATATAAGTAAATGTCTTGTGCATATTTGCTGTGCATGCCCTTATTCTAATCAGCAAATTAGGAAGAAAGAGTGGATTTTAAATGAAAGCAACAATGTCTGCAAAAAATGACATTTTCAGTGTTAATGAAAAAAACAGAGTTTCGTTATACTTCACCCTGGCAACTGGAGTGGGTAGCCTATCCCTTCTCCAGGGTAGTTCCCCAGCCCAGGAATCAAACTGGCATCTCCTGCATTGCAGGCAGATTCTGTGCCAGCTGAGCCTCAAGGGAAGCCTAGTATGGAGGCAATGGGACTACAAAAGGGAGAGGCAACAGACAGAACAGAAAGGTGGTGAACCAAGGGTACCCCTGGTTATTTAAGGTGGTAAAGCAAAAATCAAAACATGAAAGAATTAGGTTTTTAAAATGCCGTTTTTAAACTCTATTATTATTGACTATGCTAAAGCCTTTGACTGTGTGGATGACAACAAACTGTTGGAAGTTCTTAAAGAGAAGTGAATACCAGACCTCCTTACCTGCCTCCTGAGAGACCTGTATGCAATCCAGCAACAGTTAGAACCGGACATGGAACAATAGACTGGTTCCAAATAGGAAAAGGAGAACATCAAGGCTGTATACTGTCACCTTGCTTATTTAACTTATATGCAGAGTATATCATGCAAAATGCCAGGATGGATGAATCACAAACTGGAAGCCACACTGCTGGCAGAAATATCAATACCCTCAGATATGCAGATGATACCACCTTAAAAGCAGAAAGCAAAAGGGAATTAAAGGGCCTCTTGATGAGGAGGCTCTCCTCTTGTGAAAGAGGAGAGTGAAAAAGCTGGCTTAAAACTCAACATTCAAAAAACTAAGATCATGGGAGCTGGTCCCATCACTTCATGACAAATAGATGGGGGACAATGGAAACAGTGGCTGACTTTTATTTTCTTGGGCTGAAAAATCACTGTGGACAGTGACCACAACCATGAAATTAAAAGACTCTCTCTCCTTGGAAGAAAAGCTATGACTAACCTAGACAGTGTATTAAAAAGCAGAGACATTAATTTGCTGAAAAAGGTCCATATAGTCAAAGCTATGGTTTTTCCAACAGTCATGTATGGATATGACATCTGGACCATAAAGAAGCCTGAGTGCCAAAGAATTGATGCTTTCTAACTGTGGTGCTGGAGAAGACTCTTCAGAGTCCCTTGGACTACCAAGAGATCAAACAAGTCAATCCTAAAGGAAATCAAGCCTGAATATTCACTGGACGGACTAATGTTGAAGCTCCAATACTTTTGGCCACCTGATGTAGGAAGCTGACTCGTGAGAAAAGACCCTGATGCTGGGAAAGACTGAGGGCAGGAGAATGGGATGGCAGAGGGAGATGGCTGGATTACATCATCGACTCAGTGGACATGAGTTTGAGCAAACTCTGATAGATCGTAAAGGATAGGGATAGCATAGTATAGTAGGGATAGAATAGATAGTAAAGGATAGCACACTGGTGTGCTGCAGTCCATGGGGTCATGAAGAGTCAGATGCAACTGAGCAACATTAAGAAAAAAATACAACAGAGATATAAATACTAAGATTCTTCCCAGCACTAAAAGACTGGTAGTAATCCAACAGCTAAGTGATCACTGCCTAACAGAATGACCACTGGCATGAGTCAATAAAATAAAACCTGTTCTAAGAAAATTAACATGAAGAAAACTGCATTTAATGCGACACAAAGCAGTACTGTCCCTGAATCAGATAGGAAATGATGAAAGCTACCAACTGCCAAACTGGAAAGAATTATAAACTGAAGTCATATTTCCTCTTCATAAAGCTCAGTGTTATCTAATGTTACAACAAAGAAAATTGGCTTCCCCAAATACTGATGGACAGTTTGAATACTATAAAAACAAAATGAAACTGACTCCTTCAACATAGTGGGAAAATGATGAAAAGCCTACTACCTCTATAAAATTCTCATCACATTGCAGTACATTCAAATGTACATCCATCTAAATGAAAGGGTCAACTATAAATAAAGTCATTTCCCAGAAATATAAGAAGTAATCTGTCCATCCATACGACATGCTGGAAAATGAAAAATTAAGGAGACAGTAAAAAGATCAGTGGTTGCCAGGGGTTGAGAACAGTCAGATGAACAGATCAAGCAAAATGAATCTTTAGGGCAGTGAAAATTCTCTGAATATTATAATGGTGGATCTACATTTGTCCAAACCAAAACAATGTACAACATCAACAGTGAACCGTAATGTCAACTAAAGACTTGCGGTGATTATAAGCTGCCAGTGTAGGTTCATCCGTTGTAGCAAATGTACCATTCTGGTTGGGAATATTGATAGTAGGGAGGCTACGCACGTGTGGAGTGGGGAAAGTAGATGGGGAAATCTCTGTACCTTTCTCTATTTTGCCAAGAACCTAAAACTGCCCTAAAAATAAAGTCATTTAGAAAAATAAAAAAAATCTGGTGAAACTAAATTTAATCATCATTTTCTGTTATTCCCCACTCTAAAGATGACTTAGGACTAAATGAACAAGTGATGATTGCTTAAAAAAAAAAAATCAAAATACCTTTCATTTGGCTCTAAAGCATAAACTTGCCATACCGCAGAAATAAAACAATACTTCCAGAATTCCGCTTCTCAACTTTATATACTGAAGAAGTTATTGAATTTTTGTCATTTTCGTGGTGATAATAGTTGTGTAGCAGCTTACAGCTTTGTAGCAAAAAAGAAGAGAGAACACAAAAATAAAATAGAATTTGAAGTAAGATGATTTGAATCTTATTACTTTGACTGGATAGGTGATTTGCTTCTCTGAATCTCAGCTTCATTTAGAAAATGAGAATGAATGATCTGAGAAACCTATCACACTGGCTATGAAAGGATTAACTTGGGTAATATCTGAGAAAGCTTCCCTCCTTCAATAAACTTGATTAAAAAGCCAGATCTGCCTTGCCCTTCAACTCAGAATCTAGTCAGGGAACAGATGAATTTAATATCATAACTGAGAAGAGATACTCATTTATATCCATCAATGGGAGCCCTCAAAATCTCCTGTGAGAAGCAACATAGTGCAAGAGACTGTAATATATCACACAATTGTTTGTAATGATTCCAGTTCCTACAGAATTAACTCATCAAACAAAATGGATGATGGGAGGGGAGCAAAGAGAAGGACAGGTAACATGGCAGGAAGAAAGTGACATTTAACTGGAGATTGGAGGGGACGGGAAGAGGCCCACTAACAGACCCTGGGATGCCAAGTATTAAGACAAGGATGTCATCTGCATAAGGTAAAGGGAAATCACCAAAAGGTCTCCAATAGGATAACAGCTTGACTGGCTGTTTTCAATTCTTTACATTTTCATTTCTAAAGAATACATATGCTTTCAAATGTATTTTAAAAAACTTCTGAATAATCCACGAAACTGCAAGTTTCCTGGAATTCCTTTTTAAAATGATTAACATGAAGCAGTGATATTCTGTATCTTCAGAAGAATCTGGCTTCTCTCTGAGCAATACATACAACTGGAAGCAAAAAAACACAACAAAAATCCGTTTATTTTGAAAGAATACAGCATTCCCTGACGAAAGGGCCAGGCCATGAGGGAGAGGGAGACATGAGTAAGATGTGAGCTGTGATGCTGGATGTCCAACAGACAGATCTCAGCTGACCCTACTTGCTATCTGTGTCCATTCCATGGTTCTCATGGAATAAAACACTCCTGCTTTTAATTATGAAAAATTTCAAACATGAAGAAAAGTTAGAAAAATGGTTCAGTGAACACTATATACCCTCACTTAGGTTTAATATTACCATATTTGCTTTCTCAATTTCGTTTCTCTCTTCAACATGCATTTTTATATGTACTTCATGCTGGCCCATTTGATAATAAGATGCAGAGATATGTAACACCTAAATAGTTAAACATGAATATGCTGATAAAAGTTTCCTGCATAATCATAACATTAATATACTTTAAATGTTTTGCTTACACAAGAAAATTATAGAAAAAATATAAAATACAGAAAATCATGAGGAAAATTCAAGCTATCATATTTAAAATGCAAACAAATAACACCGGTTAACAACTTATTATTTAACCTTTAAGACCTTAACATTAATTTTATTAAACCTTAACTCCTGAGTACCCTGTTTTAATATTCTTAGCTATGAAATGGGAAATAACTTCCGTTAATGCATGTTATATATGAAAAGTTGTCTCAAGAAAAAGCACTTGTATGATTGATTCATGAGCTAAACTAACAGTTTTTTTCTCATGGAACATCACTTTTACTCGAAACAAAATGACAACAAAACATGGTTATTCAGATTTGGGTATTTGGTGAACTTTTTTTTTTTTTTTTTTAAATAAAAAGTCTGTCATTTCAAAGAAAAGAAGAAAGGCAGGTTAGGGGGAAATATGCCTTACCAAACGTAAGAATTAGAGCAGTCAAAGCAAAATTGAGGATTTTGGAAAATCTGTATGTGCTAACATGCTTGAAGGCTTCTGACTACTCAGACTTGTCTAATGAGATCAGTGACGACATTAACACACATGCAGGATACATGGAGCTCGGTGAGCCAACACTTTCCACATGATCTGTGCATCATGCTACAGAATCATGTGAGGGTAAAAGATCATTCAAAGTACAAGACACACCAATGGATTTTAAACTAACAGAACAGGAGAACCCATTGAGAAGATATGAATTTCCACAATACAAGCCTTAAAAAAAAAAAAAAAGAAAAGAATTTGTCCATTTCTTCCAGGCTGTCCATTTTATTGGCATGTAATTGCTGATAGTAGTCTCTTATGATTCTTTGTATTTCTGTGTTGTCTGTCGTGATCTCTCCATTTTCATTTCTAATTTTATTGATTTGATTTTTTTCTCTTTGTTTCTTGATGAGTCTGGTTAATGGTTTGTCAATTTTATTTATCCTTTCAAAGAACCAGCTTTTTGCTTTGTTGATTTTTACTATGGTCTCTTTTGTTTCTTTTGCATTTATTTCTGCCCTAATTTTTAGGATTTCTTTCCTTCTACTAATTCTGGGGTTCTCTATTTCTTCCTTTTCTAGTTGCTTTAGGTGTAGAGTTAGGTTATTTATTTGACTTTTTCTTGTTTCTTGAGGTATGCCTGTATTGCTATGAACTTTTCTCTTAGCACTGCTTTTATAGTGTCCCAAAGGTTCTGTGTAGTTGTGTTTTCATTTTCATTCGTTTCGATGCATATTTTGATTTTTTTTTTATTTCTTCTGTGATTTGTTGATTATACAGAAGGGTGTTGTTCAGCCTCCAAATGTTGGAATTTTTAATAGTTTTTCTCCTATAATTGAGATCTAAACTTAGTGCATTATGGTCAGAGAAGATGCTTGGAATAATTTCGAGTTTTTTGAATTTATCAAGGTTAGATTTATAGCCAGGACATGGAAACAACCTAGATGTCCATCAGCAGATGAATGGATAAGAAAGCTGTGGTACATATACACAATGGAGTATTACTCAGCCCTTAAAAAGAATAAATTTGACTCAGTTCTAATGAGATGGATGAAACTGGAGCCAATTATACAGAGTGAAGTAAGCCAGAAAGAAAAACACCAATACAGTATACTGACACATATATATGGAACTTAGAAAGATAGTAATGATGACCCTCTATGTGAGACAACAAAAGAGACACAGAGGTATATAGAACGAACTTTTGGACTCTGAGGGAGAGGGAGAGGGTGGGATGATTTGGGAGAATGGCATTGAAACATGTATACTATCATGTAAGAAACAAAGGGCCAGTCTATGTTCAATACAGGATACAGGATGCTTGGGGTTGGTGCATGGGATGATCCAGAGAGACGATATGGGGTGGGAGGTGGGAGGGGGCTTCGGCATTGGGAGATCGTGTACACCTGTGGCTGATTCATGTCAATGTATGGCAAAACAAATACAGTAGTGTAATGTAGAATAAGTATTAAAAAAAAAAAAGGAGCAGAATGTGGAGGCGATTAAAAAAAAACCTACTACTTTTTGAGTTTTACTGTAGTAATAAACAACATGCAGAATTATTTACAAAGGATAGTTAAGAACTCTAACCGCAAATCTGCATGAGGCCAGATTTTCTTTAACTTCTGCAACCAAAAGAACTTGCTGCAGCAGGATGAACTAAGAAACAGACATGAGAACCTAGCTGTCTCCTCTTGAACCAGATATTAAAGTTTCAGAGGTGTACAACAGTATGTTCCTCCTCACTAAATTATTTCTGACTAGGAATTTCTGACTAGGAAAATGTAGCTACTTTCTGTAAACCTGTGTTGTTTATGTTAATATATAATGGATGTACTGTTGTTATTTTTAACAAATTAACAAATACTGTTAAATGTTCTCAAAGGAGATCGGCTCTGGGATTTCTTTGGAAGGAATGATGCTAAAGCTGAAACTCCAGTACTGTGGCCACCTCATGTGAAGAGTTGACTCATTGGAAAAGACTCTGATGCTGGGAGGGCTTGGGGGCAGGAGGAGAAGGGGATGACAGAGGATGAGATGGCTGGATGCATCACTGACTCGATGGACGTGAGTCTGAGTGAACTCTGAGAGTTGGTGATGGACAGGGAGGCCTGGCGTGCTGCGATTCACGGGGTCACGAAGAGTGGGACACAACTGAGCGACTGACTGAACAGAACTGAACTGAACTGGTGGTTCAGTGGTAAAGAATCCACTTGCTAATGCAGCAGACATGGGTTTGATCTCTGCATCCGGAAGATCCCCTGGAGAAGGGAATGGCAACCCACTGCAGTATTCTGCCTGGGAAAACCCAAGCACAGAGGAGCCTGGTGGGGTATAGTTCACGGGGTTGCAAAAGGGTTGGACATGACTTAGCAACTAAACAACAACAGACAAATATAACCCACAGAAACAAAAGCTTCCCAGGCCCCCAGTGATTTCTAAGATGTTAAGGAGGGTTGAGGCCAAAGTGTGAGTACCAATGATCCAGAGTGCCTTCTTCCTCAGAGCTGCATCAGCTGTCTGTCCTGACCATCCCACCCCATTTTCACTCAGGGTCCTCACCTCACTGCACAGCCCCTAACTGTACATACCTAAATGCTTCCTATAGAATAGGCTGTGACCCCGTGCCCCTGTTACACTGTAGCACAAACATAAATAGCGAGATCTAGTGTGAGAAAGGGTTGAATTAAATCACATGATTTCACACAAAAAATAATAAAAGGAGAGAAAAACTGAATTTACAGAACTCAAAATAAGGAAAGCTTTATCATCAAAGAAGCAAAATAACTAACTACACAAACTCATTTGGTCACTGAGCTAGCTTCCAAGAAGAGCAAATGTATGCATAAGATTTGGAGAACAGGACAAAGCACATAAAAGCAACATCTGTCCACACAAAAACACATCCATGCCAGGACTGTTGTGGAAGCCCAGATACCAGCTCTGCAGTCACTGACAAACTGCTCGGCACCAACCATTTCAAATACAGTCCGGCCGTGCTGCCAGGCAGCTGTCACCAAAAACACTGGCTTCACATCAGAGTGACTCAAAGCAGCACTGCACAATGTGAAAATGAGTCTGATTTTAAGCAGGAAAAAAATATCTAGTTATAAGTAAATGTGCATGCTAAGTCAGTTCATAAATAAACACACAACTATTTGTGTGGACATACACAAACACATAAGCCACCTTTATATTTTCATTTATTTATTTAAATTTATGTGTGTCTGACTGTGCCTTAGCACTGTTGGCTGAATTCAGGTGGCCTGTTTTCTTGATCAGAAACCAATGGAACAGAATCTTTACAGCATTTAACTAGCCAGATCATATATTAAATGTTATGATTAAGTATTATTTAGATTACATACAGTACAGAACATAATATATGACAACAAAAACCACTACACTTATTTAATATTTTTATCGGACAGAACCCTTGGAGCTCAAGAATCTTATTAATACAACTTTTTAATTAAAATTTTAGAAGAAATTACTCATTTAAGGTTATTCTCCTCTGTCCATCATACCTACAAGTAAAATAAAATGCAGGCACTTGGAATCCTCAAGGATGCAATATTTTTGAATAATCGAGTGTTCTATGATTAAATGAATGAATGAGTCACTCAGTTATGTCCAACTCTTTGCAACCCCATGGACTATACAGTCCGTGGAATTCTCCAGGCCAAAAGACTGGAGTGGGTTGCCATGCCCTCCTCCAGGGGTGCTTCCCAACTCAAGGATAGAACCCAGGTCTCCTGCATTGCAGGCAGACTCTTTACCAGCTGAGCCACTAGGGGAAGAAGAATACTGGAGTGGGTAGCCTATCCCTTTTCCAGCGGATCTTTCCAACCCAGGAATTGATCTGGAGTCTCTTGCGTTTCAAGAGGATTCTTCACCAGCTGAGCTATCACTGGATTCATCTTTTCTGTGCTAAACACATTTTAGTGCATTCTGAACAATAATCGCCGCCTTTTAGAAACATAACTGTGGGCTTCTTGGTGGCTCAGTGGTGACAAGTGCCCCTGCCCATGCAGGAGACACGGGTTCCATCCCTGGTCCGAGAAGATCCCACCTGCCACAGAGCAGCTACGTCTGTAGGGCCTGTGCCAGAGCTCCTGAGACCACGAGCCCCCAGTCAGAGCAGCCACTGCAGAGAGAAGCTCGGGCACCACAACTGGAGAGTAGCCCTCACTCCCCATCACCAAAGAAAAGCCCACACAGCAATAAAGTTATTTAAAAAATTAAACAAAGTTATTAAAAAAATTAAAACACACTTGGGACTTCCCTGCTGGCCCAGTGGCTAAGACTCTGCCCTCCCAACGCAGGGGTCCGGGTTCCATCCTGGGTCAGAGAACGAGATCCCACACGCCATAACTAAAGACTCTGCATGCCACAACTGAGACCCAGCATAGCCAAATAAACAAATAAAATATTAGAAAAATAAAAACATACTATACCAACCGTAATTCAATTAGATGGTAATGGCTTAGGGCATTATTATAAACTTACTACTATAATATGAAGAAATAACACACTTTCCCCATTTCCTGCTCACCCTCTTTCCACACACAAATTACCAATATATATAGAAGCACACAGAGACAGACATAAAATCTGCCAAGGCAACTGTAAGTTACATTTTCAGGATGGTGGCGCAAAGCTGCAGTTCCAAGCATTACTGATTTGTAACGGAAGGCTGGTCTCACTCTTGCCCTTCCCTGTCTCTACCACAACCCCACATGGCCTCCAATGCACAGAAGAGAATGGGGCCCAGTGACATCAAAGACCACACTGCCAGGCTACAGAGGTGGGCTCGGTGCTTCGCAGCGCTCTCTGCTCGCTCTCCGCTCGCTCTCCATCATTCACCTGCCTCTTCTGCACAACCAGGACATGGTGCTAACAGTCGCAGGCGCTATTTTAAGTCTGCCTGTCCTCAGCATGGTTCTCTGCTGCCCTTTTCTTTTTGCTTCTCCCTATTCTGCTTTCTGTTAT
Organism: Nanger dama; assembly: GCA_917880005.1. Lineage (NCBI taxonomy): Eukaryota > Metazoa > Chordata > Mammalia > Artiodactyla > Bovidae > Nanger > Nanger dama. Next base: position 103,102,470 of record CAKJTW010000001.1, read on the forward strand.
ATTCTTCTCCTGGACGTTGTCCTGAAAACCTCACTCTCTCTAGGTACTTCTAAGCAAGAAGACCTCTTTTTTCTTCTTTAGGCCACCCATTATTCCACAGTCATCATGTGTAATACTTCATCTCTTCTAGGTCACATATTTCATTTAAAGGTATTTATTTAAGAGGCTATTTCAGCTTTTCAGCCAGAAAATTAGAAATTATGCCACAAAATAAGAAATCACGCTTCACAGCTGAAGTCTATGTATAATAGTCACCATAATGATTCTCTGACCTGCCTAAACTAACTTTTTCTCATTCATCACACAGTTACTGTGCTAAACACTAAGTTAGGTGCTAGGGACACAATGATAAAGTCAAATACTATGGCCCTTGAATAAAAAGCTTTAGTAATGTAATCCGGTTACACAGTTTACCAAACACATTCCACTACTGAGGAGCCCTTAAGAGTCATATACAGCTGTGACATATGGCTATCAAAATTAAGAGCATTCTTTCAAGTCTTTTCAAGTACTTCTCTACATGACAGACAAAATCCAAACAAAATTCTTTCAAGAGTATTCAGATGTTCCTTCACCCTTCACTAGGGCACAGCCCTCTTTAAGGGGAGAAATTACATAGGAAGTCGTAAGAAATGAAACTCTTTTGGAAGCAATTCACGGCATAACAGATACTGTGGTCACATCACCCTTGTGTTCAGCAAAATCCTACAGCATTCAAACCACATTCCAAGGACGTCTAACATTTTAAAAGGGCGTATCTAATCCAAGTTATAGGAAGAGTTCTAAGAGGAGGCCCTCAGCCTTCTATGAAACTGCTATTCCCTATTCTATACATTAGCCTAGTATATCAAGTAAATCACAGTTATATCACAAACAAACATTAAAAAGTTTCCACTTCACATATTTAACTTAGTTTGGGAAAGAATACTTATTCAAAATTTTTCTAGATTAAGAACCAAGATGTTATAAAACTTTATAAGACAGAAAACAGTCAAGATTAATTCTTAAACTTGGAGCCATTTTGTAAAATTATAAATTCCTTATCCTAGAGGAACTGATTTCTCTGTGCTGTCTTTATTGCCAATTACAACCCACATACCTGTGTGGCTACGGATGTGAACTCTCAGTGTGCCACTGCTGGCAAATTTCTGGCCACAATATGGACAGATTTTCTCCTTTTCTCCTGTATGCGTCTAAACAGAAAGAAAGAAAAAGGGTGGAGGATAAATGTAAAGAATTAGGTAAAAATGATTAAGTGCTTCTGACAACAGTAAATCCTTTTTTCCCAGGATTATGTTTCTTTAAAATGATTTAATATCACAATGAGATTTTAAACAATTTATCATGGGTATTCCCACTGGTTAAAAAAACCTCTTAGAATCATGCATTAGTGTAAATTTGAAAATAATTCTGCAGTTTACATTTTAAGCCTTTATGGAGCCCCCATCTAAAAATGATTAAGTTATACAAAACTAGTGTATGCTAGCAAAACCACATAATCTAAATGGGGCTACAGCTGCCCTTGTCTGTGCCAAGAAACACTTCCTTAGAAGCATTTTTCACTTTCTTTGTGTGCACTTAACGCTTGAGGACAGAATTAATCTCAATAAAGTACTCTGTTACTTGCATCATGTTTGTTCGACTGAACTGATTTTACTACAAAGCAAAGAAAAAGAATAAATCTGATTTCATCTTGAAAATCAGCAAGTGTTAAATGAACACTCAATCTCAAAGATCACTATTGTCTTCAACATACCTTTTATCTGAGCATAAAACTACCACATAAGAAAAGGTGAATGAGTATCATCAAAAGCCAGTTTTGATAAAATGTGAGAGTTCAAAGAAAGAAAATAAAAGAAAAGAGTGACCTCTCCCAAAAGAGGATGCAGATGGAATGTTTAAAACTTGTCTCACGATCTCATTAGGTGACCAGTGTTTTTACCAATATCAAAATAGGTCATGTCAATAAATGAGGGGTCAGAGCTACTCTTCAAGTTTCATTGTTTTTTTCAAACTTAGGAGAAGGGAAAAGAAGAGAGGAGGAGGCAATCACTTCAGATACCTGTACATTCTCTCAAATCATTTTTAGATTTTTTTATTTCAGTGATAACCCAAAAGTTAATAACAGCATATCGTGGATCATCTGGGTTACCAGCACAATTACAAAGCAGAACTTCCAGGACCTATGTCTGGAAGCATTTCCGTTTATGCAAATTATTAGAAGTATCATTATTTGAATTGCCATGAGGTTGCAAAGAGTCAGACGTGACTTAGCAACTAAACAATAACAAGAAAAAGTAAAAAGAACAGGAAAACTTAAAAAATGATGTGTTCCCAAAAGGGAAAGACAGGCTGGCTGGAATACAGAAAAAGGGGTGGAACATTTATGTCATAACTTGATAAACCTGAAAAATCACAAACCTAGGCAAACATTCTCATCGTCCATATTAAAATGCCTACTGTTGCTATTGTTGAGTTACTAAGTTGTATCCAACTCTTTTGTGACACCATGGACTGTAGCCTGCCAGACTTCTCCATCCATGAGATTTTCCAGGGAAGAATACTGGAGTAGGGTACCATTTCCTCCTCCAGGGGATCTTCCAGACCCAGGGATCAAACCTGCATCTCTTGCACTGGCAAGTGGATTCTTTACCACTTAGCCACCAGGGAAGCCCCAAATTGATTGTTAATCGTAATATAATCAGTTTCATAACCTTACTGGTTGATATTTACTTTATAAATTCTCATATTTGAATTATAATCTGTATTTGGATGTAAACTATCATATTTGTAATTTGTAAAAGTGTTATAAATGAAATATCTTCATCAACTTCAGTGTCCTTTAGGTTTTCTCCGTTGAAAGATATTTGTATTATTCACAGGTTTGAGGAATACAGTCTAACCGACAGGCACAATAGCCAATGATACTGTCTACGACAGAGGGCTCCTTGATTCCGCATTTGGCAGGCACTTAACTTTCCATTTTCCCTACAAGTTCTTGTACAAAACAGGTATACATTCTTTACACCTCAGCAAGAACTGTTACTCCCATGTTCCGCATTATGGTTCAGTTTAAAGAAATGGTGTAACATTTTAACGTATAACAGACCTGTGTTCTTCTTAGTCCCTGACAGAGGGGCAAAATACGGCCATTCTTTCTGATTAATGTAACACTGTTTAGAAATTTTATACAGCTATAAAATGTAGTTATTTCAACACTGGATTATTCCAAACAGGCAACTACCAAGTAATTTGTAATATCTTTATAAAATCCACAGGATCTCTCTTGCTGTTACATAAGTATTTCATTGTTCCCTTACTTATAAATCAGTTATGTGTACTTGACTGGTATAAGTTTCAATTAAAGGACATTAAGGCAATAGTAATGAAAAAAATTAAAATGTTCCTTTCAGCTTAATTCAAAAATATGTATTATTAGGTGCAGAATTTGATTGGATGATATTAAAAGATACTGAAAGTATAACACTAAAAATCTTAAATATGGATAAGAAAGCATGGAAACAAATCTATATGAGAACAATATTTGGGTAAATACAGGAGTCGAAAATGAACAATGCACTAGTAAATATATTCTACAACAATGTTATTGCAGACAAACAACTATATCTTTCTTGAAAACTCACTATATTTTCTCTCATTGATTAAAACACAACAAAAGGTTGATAAATTCATGAAAAAGTAATCCAATCAATGGAAGTTAAAACATTATTCTGAGTTTTGAAAAGAGAAGACAGTATCATTATTACTGAGCATTAAAGATGCAAGAAAAGAAAGTTGCTCAATTTATTCCTTTTGAAACAGCTGTGTTAAGGACAGATACCAAAATAAGAGTTATAATGGCAGAAGTCACTTCAACCTTCATTCAGCAGGGCACACTGAGCAACACAAAACTACCACACATCACAGTCATTTCTAAGGTCAACACTAAGACCTTCAGCTTCATTAACCATAGTATCAATTCTGCTGTTTTAAAAATATACTTAAAATGCATTTAATCAACAAGTAGAAACACCTGTTGATGTGCTGGAGGTAATTAGGATAACACAACTATGATCATCTCCAAATCACCATCAGTTTGAACATCATTTTATTTGCGTTGAGCAAATACTGATCAAGTCCCTGCTCTGTACCAGGAACTTCCCTAGGTCCTAGGGATGCAAGATGTAGAAGGACCACTCCAATCCTAGAAGAGCTCAGTCTAATAATCTGTCAATAAGTATCTGAACTAGCCTTCAAAACGAAAGCTATTAAAATCCTACTCAATAGCTTTAAAAAAGAAACCTACGTTAATCAAAAAATGTCTAGAAGTGAGTAAAAGCTCACTCACTGAGCAGTCTGTGTCACTATCAGCATAGCTTGGGGCTGCGTAGCACCATACCTAAATCTACATTTGCTTTCAAACATATTCTCTTCCGATAAAATGAAGAAAACAGACATATGCTCAAGAGTTAGTATCAATCACGGGTTCCTTATTTGCCGTTTTGGGTAAATATGTTGATAGATTAATATAAAATTGATTATCATATAATTAACACATACACCTGTACAGTTAAAATACACAATCCTTTCAAAGTCACAGAAGGTTTCTACTTACTTTCTTATGACTTCTAAGTACTGAAGGTGTAACAAATGCCTTATTACACAGCTCACATCTGTACTTCTTATGTCTTTCGTGGACCACCTGGACATGAACATTCAAGGTGTCCTTTCTTTTAAAGGTAGCATCACAGTGATGACACTTGAATGTCCTCTCACCTTAGAAATGAAAAATCAAATTATAGAACCAGATGCAACAACAGGGTACTGTTAACACCCCTTCACGTCTACCAGATTTAGTGCTGTTTTCTCCAAAACCAGAGCTTTTCAGCTCTAACAATTCATCATAATCATAAAAGGTCATTCCTCCAACAACTTTTTCAGTTCCATATTTGCTATCCCCTGTGTCAATTAAGTAGGGGGCAGGGGCAGTCCTTTAACCTTTAACTGGATTCTCAGTGCCTTTAACTGGAAAATGTAGGGACTAAATTCGCTAATGTTCTAAAGATTCTAAGAATTTTAACAGCAGTATTTCTAGGGAACGGGCTTGAGTGTGGGGGGCACAGGCACTTGTGTTCAGCAGTGAGTTGCCTGGCAGGCCCTCCTGAAGTCCCCTCCCATCACCACTCTCCCTCTGGCCGTCAGAGGCAGGGAAGAGCTGGCTCTCAGACAGGAAGCTGGCATGAAGTCCCTGAAGGAGGAGGTCAGAGTGGGTCCTACACCCCGGGACAGGAGCAGGCTGCATCTCCCTGTCTCCCTCAGCCCACTAGCTGTCCTTGGTTCACTGAGATAAGGCTGGGGAAGGGGTTCCACGTCCAGGTGCTCATCTGGGGGCTGCATCTCAGAGAAGCACCTGCGTGGAGGCAGGGATACTAGAGAGCAGCCACCCTTTCCCACCCAGAGCCCTGGGTGCCTGGGAGGGGTCTCACTTTTGCATTAAACAGCCTCCCCTTGCAGGCAAGTACTCCCAAAGCTATGTTTAGGGAGACAGAGGGACTTTTTAAACTTTCATATCAAGCTATGTCTAAAGTCCATTTTAAATACATTTTAATTGATCCATGTGCCCAATTAGAAGATAGTGATCTCTCCTCAAAAGTCAGAAAACATATGTAACCTGTATAAAGACAGATTAGTATTTGCATATATTCTCCCTTTTTAGAGACCAATTATAATAGCCCAAATTCACAAATTATATCCATTATAAGACAAAATATGCTGATAAATTTCTTGACCTAAATATGAGATTACCTCAATTTCAAACAAGATCCTTTACCTTCCCCTCCATTTTAACTAGCATATATTTAGAAATTTGAAGACCCCATTATCTCTTCACATCAATTTAATGGAGGACAAGAAGAAGAAAATAAAAAGGGAAAAGCAAATAACTTCCCCTTCATCTTTTCAAACAGAAGTTCAGCTCTTGAAAGTCTCAAAGTCTTTAAGGAAGCTGCTGAGTTGTTGAATTTGATACCTGAAATGGTCACACCAAACTGTACATGAGCTGTGCAGACTCCGAGAGGTGTGTCTGTATCTTGCCTTTCCGCATTTTTGCTGCAGGGTGTTACTATCGTCTCGTTTCTCTTCATGTGTCTTTTGTGATTAAAAATTTTATTTGTGTAAAATGTTTAACCAGTGAGAGTGAAAGGACAACTGACATAAGACTCTAAAAGTTAACAATACCAAGGCACTGGGTAAAACTACTCCAAGATTGCTCTTATCAAATTATTTCCCTTAAAGCATTAAGTGAATCAAAATATTGGTTCCTGTACAAAAATTTCATCAAGCTATACCAAGGTAGTGCATACCTTTTTGTTTTCATATTTTAATTCCTGACTTTTTAAAGTTTATCAGAACTTTGAAATCCTCATGTGAGATTTTATCTGATTTTATCAGATTTCTTTAACGTAAATTTATTAGGAATTTTTCCCTATCTTAAAACAAAAAGGAAGCTAGCAACCTGCCTTTTGGTCTTCACTGTATTAGGAAATAACAATAATTTCCAAAATAATTATGACAACTTATCCTTCATATTTGGAGCCACAGTGCTGACGTAAGGTTCTAAAACAAATCTCATATTTTGAAGTTAAATGGGCTGTAAATTTTATATTGGATAAGATAAGATCTAGTCTTTTGTCCTATTTTAGCCACTTTTAGTTTTCCCACCCTTTCAGCTCACTAGCCTTAAGTGATGTTTACCTTAAAGGACACATTTGCTCACCTATTACCCAAGGTGACCTTCCTGGCTAAATGTCTTGATGTGGCTTCGTAAAGCCTCTGACTGAGGCGTTGACCAGCAGATTGGCATCACGTGAAATACAGAATGCATAAGCACTGTCTACACTCAGTCACTTCATCTTACTCTCAAGTAGATGAGAGCTAAAAAGCTGAAATCAAAGATATCCCCTTCAATTAAAATCTCCTTGCTGCTACAAAAACTTTCATCCATCAAAAAAAAATTTCCTGAGCATCAGACCAAAATCAGCCATGGAAGTCTTAACAATATAAATGAGATTCCCTTGTCTGAATCGCTATTCTAAAATCCCTTCAGCTCATAACAGGTTTTCTCTTAATCAAATGTCAGTGAAATGAGATGGAAATTCCTGCTATTAATGACAAAATTTATTTCTTAAATGCATAGATGTTCTTTATAAGGAAAATGGAGAGTGGTGCTGCAAACTTCTCCAGAGCTGTACGTTGACTATAGAATGACATGAAATCACAGCACTGTCTTTTCCATAGGGAAAGATGCAGTCCATCACAACTGTTACCACTTCATGAATGTAGAAACTTCAGGATCTTCTTATTTTACATTTTAGATGCTTTGACTTGACCAGAGAAAATTTCTTCCAAGATAATATCTTATCTGTACAATAAAATGTCAAGATTGATTGTTTCTCTTTCCTCAGAAATATTAAAAATTTAATCAGCAGTAGAAACTACATGTTAGGGGATGTTCTACTGATTAAACAACTCAAATTAAAAGCAAGACATGTAAGTATTAGTTATGTTATACCATTTTTATTTAACTTTATATATAGCAAAGCAGATACACATCTCTGGTTACTTTAGAAGTTCATTTTGCAATTACACTTTCTTTAAAGTGTGGTATTCTAAAATCAGCTCTCTGTAACTGCTAGACACACTTTCACAGTATATATGTATGTAAATAACATAATTCTCACTTCCTCTCAAAAAAGTGCCCTTGCCAAAAGAAGTAAAAAATCAGAGCAGACTAAGCAATGCTTGAATGCTATACCCGCTCCCCCAGCATTCTGTGCAACCCTGAGTGTATCACTGTGCTTCTCTGAGTCTCAGTTTCAACTCCCCTCAAATGAAGAGCTTAAATTAGACGTTTACTCTAATTTTTTCCCACTGTAAAAGCCTGTGAACTAATAAAATCATGCCAGGTATCTGCATGTTTTAAAGAGTCTCTTAATAATTACATTTAAAAAGGAACATAAGTGTCTGTTTCAGAACAAATTTCAAAGATATTTTATTGACCATGACATGTTTTTATACACAAGCTTTAAAGAGTGGGAAAAATGATATAAAATGATATGCCTCATAAAATGATTAATCTAAGCTTGCAAAAATAAAGCAAGACTAGAGGAAGAAAAGGTGAAAGGCAGTAATCCATTTTTTTTTAAGTTCAAAAGCAGATTACATAACTACTTTATAGTTCTGCTTCTGTGATGTCTGCATTTTAATAGGTTCCTTTGGTCTTCATCTGCCAGGATTGTGACTTACTGTTATGTATAAGCAGGTGTCTCTGCAAAGAAAATGGAGTCCGGAAGAGAGCTTTACACTCTTCACACTGGAACGGCCTCTCCTCCGAGTGGGTCTGCAGAAGGAAGACATCCTGAGTCAGGAGGCTCTAGAATTGACCAGTCATTACAGTAACCAGAGCTTGGATTCACGATGGGAACCAGGAGAGAGAGGAAGGCAGACAATATTCTATTTCTTCTTGGAACATTCTTCCATAAAATCAGAAACACAAATAGGCTGTGTTCACAGGAGAACAACAACTGTATTTTTAAACTTCTCATATTAATTATACACTTGATAAGCAGTAAAAGAAATTGTTCCTATAATCTCAAAGGCTAATCTAAATACACAGTGAGCTTTCTCAAGATCTACTTTGCAGAGTGAAATGATATGTGATTTCTTTGAAGCCCAAACCTCCTTTACCACTGGACAGACTTTATGCTGGTCCAATAATTTCAACACAAAGGAAACTGGTGCGAGGGAGGCTGTTTCCATCCTTTCTCTCAACTTCACTGACTAACTTCAAATAATTTTCAGTCCTAAGAGCTGCTTTTCCACTGAATTAAATTAGAGCATTTATTCATATTATAATTAACAGCAGGTAAAATACATTATTTTTATTGAGTCAAATGTTATGCTAAACACTTTACATGAATTTATTTCACTTAAATCTAACAGCAATTTGATAAATAAAATGCTATTAGGGTCCCCATATTATAGATGAGAAAACTAAGGTTCAGAAAGTTTTAGTAACGTGCCAAATGCCAAGCAGCATACATGTGGTAAGCACCATTAATTATGTGACAGACAAAAATATATGTGTAAACAACAAACAACAGAAAACCACCTGCTAGGTAAAAAATAGAACAACAGTAAAAACAGCTTATCACCTCCCCTATTTTCCACACATCAGTATTCACCCATTTGTTACAAATTCATAAAGAAAAATACATTCTACCATGGATGATGGCAAGTTAACAATGCTCATAAATGCTAATATACAAAAAACTGAACTATAGTCTCTTGTTAAAGTAAAGCATACAATTGATGGGCTGTGTCATGATACTTGAGGTATAGAAATAAAGGGAATAATTTAAAGAGAAGTCACTTTATTTACAGCTTATCTATTTATACATTTTCTTAGTCTAATGGACATTATAATATTAAAGATATAAATATTACCTATTAATATGTTAGTGAAAAAGGGATTGTTGTGCTTTTTGACTATGAAAAATACACATAAAGCATGGGAGGAACAAATATTTAAAACTCACCATAAACTACAGGTATTCAAATGTACTAGTTATAGCAATATTTAAATGAGAGGAATAAATAAATACGTCAACAAAATAGAACAAACAGTTTCACAATACAAGATATAGGAACATTTAGTGTAGGAAAACATGACATTTCAAATTTATGTAAGAATCCTGGATTGTTCTGGAGAAGGAAATGGCAAACCACTCCAGTATTCTTGCCTGGAAAACCTCATGTTCAGAGGAGCCTGGCAGACTACAGTCCACAGGGTTGCAGAGTCAGACATGACTTAGAGACTAAACAACTGGATTGTTCAGTAAATGGTTGTAAGGCAATTGAGACATTCAGAAAAAATTAAGTTGTGCCTATTCCCCACCTGTTACAAGAAACAAATCCCATTTCAATTCAGATGTTTTCTCAAATCTGAAGAGTAAGATACTAGAAAAAAAAAGTGAATATTTAAATAATTTTGTGTAGGAAAAGACTGTCTAAGGATGGCAGAAATCCAGGTATTCAAATGAGAGAAAGAATTAAATTTAAAAGTGCAAAGCGAAAATATTTGGGACAAAGAAAAAGCTGCAACATAAACCAAAAGTTTTAAATTGCTAATATAAAGGGTTATAACAAATTTAAAAGAAAACATAAAAACTCCCTCCAAAAGGGCAAAAGGATTCTCCTCCAAACAGCACTCTTCACACTTCTTTCATTATTTATTTTGTGCCAAGTCTATGACACGCACTTCATGTCAGTCTTGTTTTATATTCTGTGGATACAGTTGTGCAAAGAAAAGCAAATGTCCCCACGCTCACTGGGCTCTTATGCTAGCAGAGAGACAACTAACAAGTGATGAAATACCAGACACACGCTACAGAGAAAAACAGCATGGCAGGAGGACATCAGAGGTCTCAGAGGACGGGGCAGCTGTTTTAAGCAGTGGCCATGGGGATTCTCGCTGAGAGGATGACATGTCAGCGGTCTGATGGAGTTGGGGAGCTGGGCCAGGCCACCGAGGTGCTCCAGGCAGGAAACCAACGGAGGCGAGTGTGATGGGAGCTGAGAGGGCGACACGCAGAAATGAGATGAGGTCAGACAAATGGGAGAAGTATCCAGAGGAGAGCGAAATCATGGAGGAGGATGATGATTTCCCTGCAGGAATTTTGTCTTTCACTGAGAGAGACACAAAATGTCTATAATGTATTCTGAGTAGGTTAAGAGGTATGATTCACTTGGCATTTAGAATGCTAATAAGGTGGCTGAGCTGAGAAGAGGGTGCAAGGGAGACAAGGAAAAGCAGAGACACTAGAGAAGCAATAGCAATAAAGTGAGCAAGAGGTAATTAAGGCCTACACCAGGGGGGTAGCCACTAATCTGAAGAGAAGTAGGAGGCTTCTGGATATATTATGAAAGCAAGCAGGCTTTCAGAGGGACTTGGATATGGAACATAAGACACAGAAAGAAGAAAGCAAGCCTGCCTCCAAAGTTGTGACCTGCGCAATGGTAGTATTCTGTCAAATACCACTGTCCACTTTATGTGAAACTAATATAACTTATATGAACTATATATGAACTTATATGAACTGATATATGAAAGAGCAAGAAAGGAACAAGCTTGGGTAAAAGATAAGGGGTTCAATTTTGGACACCTTCAGATGACTATTAAGAGATGTCAACAGGCAGCTGAATATTTCATGTCTGCATTACAATGGGTATAAAACTTGGGGATATCATAGTACATACAGTATTAGTATTTCAAGCCATGAATGCAGTTAGAGAATGAAAATTTCAAAACAAAATGTGACCTGTGGTCTGTCAGACTGGCAAAAGTGAAGAAAACAGACATTATTTGGTGTTGATTAAAGGGTAAGACCAAGTAATCTCACAGCTGGTAGATGGAAATGTACATTTTCCGAGTACAGTGTGGCTCTATTTACAAAATGATAAATGTGTGTATACCTTTTGACAAATCAATTCCCTTTATAAATGTATATATAATAATTTTTGCACTTGTTTAAAAAGGAAAATTCATAAATGTCCACTGATAGACATAAACCTAGTTAACTAAATTCTAGTGATTATTATATAAATACTTTTTCTTTGATATGGAAAAGCTTCCATAACATATTTTGTGTTGTCGAAATCACAATGCAAAGCATTATCTAATAGAATACTATTTACGGCACATACACACTCATGGAGAACAGGGTCTAGGAAGATGTTTTACAAAACACTTTTGAGGGTTTTCATAGTAAACTGAACAGTGGTATTTGACAGAATTTTTGCTATCTTCTTCAGACCTTTCTTTGATGTTCTAATTTTTCTACAATAAGTAGATAATGTCATTATAAAGAGAAGGAAACTTTCATTTTTAGAGCATCCACACTGGAAAGCAGGGTTGCTATAATCTTCTAAAAATATGTTCCACACCAACCCTTTCTTTCTCTTTCTCTAAATCAAAGACAAAACAACCTGTGGATATAATTTAGTTGCTTGATGGTGAAAGAACTGGGGACAGACAGCATGATGCCTTGGATCTATGTGAACCAAACCAGAGCCTCGACGGCTAGAGTATCTAGGCCAGTAGGCCTCAAGTCGACAACATGTTTCAAGTAGTAAGCTGTCAGCGCAGGGCCTGGTGCATAAACTCTTTGTTAAAAAGATCCCAGCACCCAACACCACCAAGCTGTGACGGCATAACATATGAAAGTCTCAGCATTCAGTCTCACTTAAGGGAGGCCCTAGTGAAATGCCTGTAAGTTGCTGATAGAAGATGTCTGTCTCCAAGAAACATTTACAATTACCAAATAAAATTATACCTTTTAAAGGTGTCTTACCCTTCAATTTTTCATCTAACAGGGTGCCAAACTTTCTACCAACTTATTAATCACATTATCCTTGAGTTACAGAACATCCTCCTTTTATTTATTTTTTTTTTCTAATTAAATTTATTTATTTTTAAAATTACAATACTGTATTTGTTTTGCCATACATTTACACGAATCAGCCATAGGTGAACACAATCTCCCAATGCCGAATCCCCCTCCCACCTCCCACCCCCATCCTCTACTTGAATCATCCTGTGCATCAGCCCCATGCATCCTGCATCCTACATTGAACATAGATTAGCGTTTCGTTTCTTACGGGAAAATATACATGTTTCATTGCCATTCTCCCATACCATCCCACCCTTTCCCTCTCCCTCAGAGTCCAAAAGTCCACTCTATACCTCTGTGTCTCTTATTGTCTCACATGTAGGGTCATCATTACTGTCTTCTAAATTCCATATATATGTGTCAGTATACTGTATTGGTGTTTTTCTTTCTGGCTTACTTCACTCTGTATAATCGGTTCCAATTCCATCCATCTCATTAGAACTGAGTCAAATTTATTCTTTTTAAGGGCTGAGTAGTATTCCATAGTGTATATGAACCACAGCTTTCTTATCCATTCATCTGCTGATGGACATCTAGGTTGCTTCCATGTCCTGGCTATTATAAACAGCGCTGCAATGAACATTGGGGTACATGTGTCTCTTTCACTTCTGGTTTCCTCAGTGTGTATGCCCAGCAGTGGGATTGCTGGGTCATAAGGCAGTTCTATTTGCAATTTTTAAGGAATCTCCACACTGTTTTCCATAATGGCTGTACTAGTTTGCATTCCCACCAGCAGTGTAAGAGGGTTCCCTTTTTCTCCACATCCTCTCCAGCATTTATTGCTTGTAGACTTTTGGATCGCAGCCATTCTGACTGGTGTGAAATGGTACCTCATTGTGGTCTTGATTTGCATTTCTCTGATAATGAGTGATGTTGAACATCTTTTCATGTGTTTGTTAGCCATCCGTATGTCTTCTTTGGAGAAATGCCTATTTAGTTCTTTGGCCCATTTTTTTATTGGATCATTTATTTTTCTGGAGTTGAGCTGCATAAGTTGCTTATATATCTTTGAGATTAGTTGTTTGTCAGTTGTTTCATTTGCTATTGTTTTCTCCCATTCAGAAGGCTGTCTTTTCACCTTGCTTATAGTTTCCTTTGTTGTGCAGAAGCTTTTAATTTTAATTAGATCCCATTTGTTTATCTTTGCTTTTATTTCCAGTATACTGGGAGTTGGATCATAGAGGATCCTGCTGTGATTTATGTCGGAGAGTGTTTTGCCTATGTTCTCCTCTAGGAGTTTTATAGTTTCTGGTCTTACATTTAGATCTTTAATCCATTTTGAGTTTATTTTTGTGTATGGTGTTAGAGAGGGGTCTAATTTCATTCTTTTACAAGTGGTTGACCAGTTTTCCCAGCACCACCTGTTAAAGAGACTGTCTTTACTCCATTGTATATTCTTGCCTCCTTTGTCGAAGATAAGGTGTCCATAGGTATGTGGGTTAATCTCAGGGCTTTCGATTTTGTTCCATTGATCAATATTTCTGTCTTTGTGCCAGTACCATACCGTCTTAATGACTGTGGCTTTGTAGTAGAGCCTGAAGTCAGGCAAGTTGATTCCTCCAGTTCCATTTTTCTTTCTCAAGATTGCTTTGGCTATTCGAGGTTTTTGTATTTCCATACAAATCTTGAGATTATTTGATCTAGTTCTGAAAAAATACTGCTGGTAGCTTGATGGGAATTGCATTGAATCTGTAGATTGCTTTGGGTAGTATACTCATTTTCACTATATTGATTCTTCCAAGCCATGAGCATGGTATATTCCTCCATCTATTAGTGTCCTCTTTGATTTCTTTCATCAGTGTTTTATAGTTTTCGATATATAGGTCTTTAGTTTCTTTAGGTAGGAATATTCCTAAGTATTTTATTCTTTTCGTTGCAATGGTGAATGGAATTGTTTCCTTAACTTCTTTTTCTACTTTCTCATTATTAGTGTATAGGAATGCAAGGGATTTCTGAGTGTTGATTTTATATCCTGCAACTTTACTATATTCACTGATTAGCTCTAGTAGTTTTCTGGTCGAGTCTTTAGGATTTTCTATGTAGAGGATCATGTCATCTGCAAACAGTGAGAGTTTTACTTCTTCTTTTCCAATTTGGATTCCTTGTATTTCTTTTTCTGCTCTGATTGCTGTGGCCAAAACTTCCAGTACGATGTTGAAGAGTAGTGGTGAAAGTGGACACCCTTGTCTTGTTCCTGACTTTAGGGGAAATGGTTTCAATTTTTCGCCATTGAGGATAATGTGAGCTGTGGGTTTGTCATATATAGCTTTTATTATGTTGAGGTATGTTCCTTCCAGTCCTGCTTTCTGGAGAGTTTTTATCATAAATGGATGCTGAATTTTGTCAAAGGCTTTTTCTGCATCTATTGAGATAATCATATGATTTTTATTTCTCAGTTTGTTAATGTGATGAATTACATTGATTGACTTGCGGATATTGAAGAATCCTTGCATCCCTGGGATAAAGCCCACTTGGTCATGGTGTATGATCTTTTTAATGTGTTGCTGGATTCTGATTGCTAGGATTTTGTTGAGGATTTTTGCATCTATGTTCATCAGTGATACTGGCCTGTAGTTTTCTTTTTTGTGGTGTCTTTGTCAGGTTTTGGTATTAGGGTGATGGAGGCCTCATAGAATGAGTTTGGAAGTTTACCTTCCTCTGCAATTTTCTGGAATAGTTTCAGTAAGATAGGTGTTAGCTCTTCTCGAAATTTTTGGTAGAATTCAGCTGTGAAGCCGTCTGGACCTGGGCTTTTGTTTGCTGGAAGATTTCTGATTACAGTTTCAATTTCCGTGCTTGTGATGGGTCTGTTAAGATTTTCTATTTCTTCCTGGTTCAGTTTTGGAAAATTGTACTTTTCTAAGAATTTGTCCATTTCTTCCAAGTTGTCCATTTTATTGGCATATAATTGCTGATAGTAGTCTCTTATGATTCTTTGTATTTCTGAGTTGTCTGTCGTGATCTCTCCATTTTCATTTCTAATTTTGTTGATTTGATTTTTTTCTCTTTGTTTCTTGATGAGTCTGGCTAATGGTTTGTCAATTTTATTTATCCTTTCAAAGAACCAGCTTTTTGCTTTGTTGATTTTTGCTATGGTCTCTTTCGTTTCTTTTGCATTTATTTCTGCCCTAATTTTTAGGATTTCTTTCCTTCTACTAACTCTGGGGTTCTCTATTTCTTCCTTTTCTAGTTGCTTTAGGTGTAGAGTTAGGTTATTTATTTGATTTTTTTCTTGTTTCTTGAGGTATGCCTGTATTGCTATGAACTTTCCTCTTAGGACTGCTTTTATAGTGTCCCAAAGGTTCTGTGTAGTTGTGTTTTCATTTTCATTCGTTTCGATGCATATTTTGATTTCTTCTGTGATTTGTTGATTATTCAGTAGGGTGTTGTTCAGCCTCCAAATGTTGGAATTTTTAATAGTTTTTCTCCTATAATTGAGATCTAACCTTAGTGCATTATGGTCAGAGAAGATGCTTGGAATAATTTCAATTTTTTTGAATTTATCAAGGTTAGATTTATGACCCAGAATGTGATCTATTCTGGAGAAGGTTCCGTGTGCACTTGAGTAAAAGGTGAAATTCATTGTTTTGGGGTGAAATGTCCTATAGATATCAATTAGGTCTAACTGGTCTATTGTATCATTTAACGTTTGTGTTTCTTTCTTAATTTTCTGTTTAGTTGATCTGTCCATAGGTGTGAGTGGGGTATTAAAGTCTCCCACTATTATTGTGTTATTATTAATTTCCCCTTTCATGCTTGTTAGCAATTGTCTTACATATTGCGGTGCTCCTATGTTGGGTGCATATATATTTATAATTGTTGTATCTTCTTCTTGGATTGATCCTTTAATCATTATGTAGTGGCCTTCTTTGTCCCTTTTCACAGCCTTTGTTTTAAAGTCTATTTTATCGGATATGAGTATTGCTACTCCTGCTTTCTTTTGGTCTTTATTTGCATGGAATATCTTTTTCCAGCCCTTCACTTTTAGTCTGTATGTGTCCGTTGTTTTGAGGTGGGTCTCTTGTAAGCAGCATATATAGGGATCTTGTTTTTGTATCCATTCAGCCAGTCTTTGCCTTTTGGTTGGGGCATTCAACCCATTTACATTTAAGGTAATTATTGATAAGTATGCTCCTGTTGCCATTTACTTTATTGCTTTGGGTTCGGGTTTGTACGTCCTTTTTGTGCTTCCTTTCTAAAGTCTATCCTTTAGTATTTGTTGGAGAGCTGGTTTGGTGGAGCTGAATTCTCTCAGCTTTTGCTTGTCTGGAAAGCTTTTGATTTCTCCTTCATATTTGAATGAGAGCCTTGCTGGGTACAGTAGTCTTGGCTGAAGGTTATTATCTTTCATCACTTTAAGTATGTCTTGCCATTCCCTCCTGGCCTGAAGAGTTTCTATTGAAAGATCTGCAGTTATTCTTATGGGGATCCCCTTGTGTGTTATTTGTTGTTTTTCCCTTGCTGCTTTTAATATTTGTTCTTTGTGTTTGGTCTTTGTTAGTTTGATTAAAATATGTCTTGGGGTGTTTCGCCTTGGGTTTATCCTGTGTGGCACTCTCTGGGTTTCTTGGACTTGGGTGATTATTTCCTTCCCCATTTTAGGGAAGTTTTCAACTATTATCTCCTCAAGTATTTTCTCATGGTCTTTCTTTTGTCTTCTTCCTCTGGGACTCCTATAATTCGAATGTTGGAGCGTTTCATATTGTCTTGGAGGTCTCTGAGGTTGTCCTCATTTCTTTTAATTCGCCTTTCTTTTTCCCTCGCTGATTCATTTATTTCTACCATTCTATCTTCTATTTCACTAATCCTATCTTCTGCCTCCGATATTCTACTATTTGTAGCCTCCAGAGTGTTTCTGATCTCATTTATTGCATTATTCATTATATGTTGACTCTTTTTATTTCTTCTAGGTCCTTGTTAAACCTTACTTGCATCTTCTCAATCCTTGACCCCAGGCTATTTATCTGTGATTCCACTTTGATTTCAAGATTTTGGATCATTTTCACTATCAGTATTCGGAATTCTTTCTCAGGTAGATTCCCTATCTCTTCCTCTTTTGTTTGGTTTGGTGGGCATGTCTCCTGTTCCTTTACCTGCTGGGAATTCCTCTGTCTCTTCATCCTGGTTATATTGCTGCGTTTGGGGTGGCTTTTCTATATTCTGGGAATTTGTGGAGTTCTCTTTATTATAGAGTTTCCTCTCTGTGTTTGGGGTTATATCAGTGGCTTGTCAAAGTTTCTTGATCAGGGAGGCTTATGTTGGAGTTCTGGTGGGTGGATCTGGATTTCCTCTCTCTGGAGTGCTGTGACGTGTGAAGTAATGGGTTATGCGACGTCAGTGGTTTTGGAGTATTTTGAGTTGCCTGTGTATTGAAGCTCTGGGGCTTGTTCTTGTGTTGCTGGAGAATTTGCGTGGTATGTCTTGCTCTGGAGCTTGTTGGCCCTTGGGCAGTGCTCAATTTTAGTATAGGTATGAAGGCGTTTGATGAGCTCTAATTGGATAATGTACCCTGTATTCAGGAATTCTTTGATGATCTCAGGATTTGGAATTACGCCTCCTGATTCTGGTTTTCAGATTTATTTTTAGAATAGGCTCATGATTTCTCCGTCTATTCAGCACTAATGTTAAAACATCTAGGTTAATGATGATAGGTTTCTCCACCTTGAGGGTCGTCCCTAGAGGATCGGTGAGTTACTTGGAGGAGAGAAGAGGGAGGGAGTAGTTAGAGGTGAGTGGAATGGGATGAGGTGGAATCATAAGAGGGAAAAGCAAGTTAGCCCGTAACCATTTTCTTGTGTGTGCTCCGAAGTCTGGACCGCTCAGAGGTGGTCACAGAGTTATATATGGAAGAGGAGAGGAAGGAAGTAGATAGAGATGGACAGGAGGATAAAAGAGGGAGATGGGAAGGAGGGATACAGATCCGGTCAGTGACCAGTTCCCTTAGAGTTCTCCCTCCTTCTGGAACACACAGAGATTCATAGAGTTGGGTAGAGAGGGGGAGGGGAGGGAGGAGACAAAAGCCACCTGGTGGCGAAAAGGGAGATTCCAGAGGTGGAAAGAGTGGTCAAGCCAGTAGTCTTGCACTCATGTAGAACTGGGTACTGAGGATTAGGTTTTCAAAAGAACAAAATTGGCAACAAATACCAAAATGCCAAGATTAAAAATCTGGAGTATAAATTGGATTTTCAAAGCTAGATTATTGAAGAGAAGATGAAGAAGTAGAGAGAAATTAAAAAAAAAAAAAACAGAGAAAAAAAAGAAAAAAAAAAAAAAAAGTAAAATATAATAAAAGACTCCAGAATTATTAAAAGACAACTTCCTTCACCAATAAGACTATATACGGCGTTTGCTTAAACGATAGGTTTTTTTTTTTTAAAGTAATATTAGGTTCTAAAAATAATAACTAGAAATATAGAATACTTAAAAATTTAAGGAAGTTTAGGGGAAAAAAGGATGAAAAAGAAAAGAATAAACTAATTTAAAAAGGAAAAAAATAATTTTTAAAGAAAGAAAACAAAATTCTTAAAAGAAAAAAAAAAATCACGCTTCCACATCATCCCCCAAAAAAAAAAATTTTTTGTTTTTTTTTTGATCATAAAAGTAGGAACGGCGTATCTGGCGCTTTCTCTGTCGTTGAGAGCTGTGTGGCGTCACTACCAAGACAGTTCCCTCTGTTTGACTTCTTCTGTTTGCTGGTCTCTTCCGCGTCTGATTTCTGTCGTGCCACAAGGAGGGTGGTGCTGAGCTCTGCACTGGGCTTGCCCCTTCCCAATCCGCGGGATAACCGTGTGGGGCCTGCCCTATGTTTCATGCAATTCCCCGGTTTAAGCCGCTCAGGATTGGCGCTCAGGAAGTCCCCTCCGGGTGCCGGGTTTGGGTCCAAGTAGTAGGGAGTTTGGCGCGGACTATTGTTGCAGAAGTCTCAATAAAGAAGCTTGCTTGCACTTTGGTAGGTAATGTCTCTCTTGAGCTGCGTCTGCCCTCTTCCCGCGCTTAAGGCTCTGGCTGCCCATCGCCGGTGGGGGATGGTCTGCAGCCGGCTATTTCCGATCCGTCCTTTGTTCTGTGCGCGGGCCTGTCAGTGTCTTACGTTCGAGCGTTTCGCGTGTTAGTTACCCCCCAGTCTGGTTTGTTGGTCCGGGATAAATCGTTCTATCCACGCGCGGACCCGATTCTGGCCCTGTTACGCCCCTATTCTCGAGAAAAGCCCTGCAGCCTACGTCTCCCGCAGCCCAATTCTTAGAAAGCGCTGTCGCGGGCGCGCTCCTCCCTGCCCAACCCCCGCTGCTGTCGGACGCAGGCGTTTGCGCTGCTTATCCGCTGGGGGGTTATACTGTTGAATTCATAATCTGTTGGTTTTAATTATTTATTTATTCCTCCTTCCTGTTATGTTGCCCTCTGTGTTTCCAGGGCTCGCCCATACACAGCTGTGAGAAAGTTCCCCAATTTTAGGGAACCTCTCTCTTTAAGAGTCTCTTCCTGGGACGGGATTCCCTTCCCGTGCCGGGATTCCCTCCTACCTCCTTTGTCTAAAACTTCATTCTTTAAAATAAAATAAAGTATTTCCTACCTGGCTTTGAAGCCAATGATCTGCTTTGCTGGATGCCTGATGTCCTCTGCCAGCAGTCAGAAGTTATTTTGTGGAATTTGCTCAGCGTTGAAATGTTCTTTTGTTGAGGTAGAGAGGGAGAAAGTGTTCTCCCCATCCTATTCCTCCGCCATCTTTTTTCCCCGTACATCCTCCTTTTTAAATGCCAGGTCACTGAGAAACCACTATCTGATGATGTAACAAATGAACTACTCCATGAAGTAGTAAGATGAAATTTATCTTTTATGCCCCATGTCTGATTATTGTTGCAGATATAGAAACTACATAAGGCAATGTGTTGCACTATTTATAACACTTGATAAAATGTCTCAAAATGCTTCAGAAACTTTATAACATAATTTTATAAAACAGCAAATTATCACATTTCTAGCCACTCAAACCAAACATTAATTTCATGAGAGCAGATTAACATTTTTATCAGGCCCATTCAATTTTAAAAATGGGTAACTTTCACTATAAGTAATATATACTGCTCCAGAATTAACAATATTACTGGAAATGACATTTCTTTCAGTCATGTGCAAAGCAAGAAAACTATGACAAATTCAGAGAAAACAACCAGAGATAAAACTGGAAAAATATTCCAGAGGTATATGTATAAAAACTATTCTTTAAAAAATCTCATTACTGAAGTCTGCATATCATAAATATATTGCTATATATTGCTATTCCACTGGGTCACATAACAAACCTAAGGCTACATTAAACCTATGTCATCCGGCTATATATAATGTCTGTGGATTAAATTTTCACTGTAAGACTTAACAACTGACTTCCTTAAAAGAACTCCTCCTCACAAAAATGAATAGAACCTGAAGAAATATCGAAGAAATTAGTCTCTTAGTATAGGAAAAGGTAACTCATTTCACACAGAGAAGTTCAGATATAAAATTTAGGTGATATTCCTATAGAAGGACAGCCTCGAAGAGCCGAGCCCAGGCTTTTCATTGCTGGAAAGCCACAACTTATTAGTAAAAGCCATAAGCCCAAGGCACCAGCTACGGAGGTGCCCACAGTCCATGGTACATCCCTCCCTCCCGGACCTGCAGGGGACTGGCGCCAGGACCTGAGAGGACACCAAAGTCTGCGGATACACAGGTCCCTTAGACAAAATGGCACAGTATTTGCATATAAACTATGCACGTCCTCTCATACATCTAAAAATCATCTCCAGATTGCCTGTGGGCTTCTCTGGTGGCTCAGCTGGTAAAGAAGCCACCTGTAACGCAGGAGACCTGGGTTTGCTCCCTGGGTCAGGAAGATCCACTGAAGAAGGAAATGGCAACCCTCTCCAGTATTCTTGCCTGGAGAATCCTATGGACAGAGAGGCCTGGCAAGCTACAGTCCACAGGGTCTCAAAAGTTGGACACAACTCAGAGACTACCTACCACCACTAGATTATTTACAATACCTAATATCAATACAGTGTAAATAGCTGCCAGTGCACAGCAAATTCAAGTTCTATTGTTTGGAAACTTTGGAATTTTTTCCCAAAGACTTTCCATTGCAGTTTGATTCAGTCCATCAATGTGGAACCTGCACACACAAAGGGCCAACTACTTATCCTGATTAAGGCAAAGGGAGTTTGTGAAAAGAAGAAATAATCCCAGGCTTGCAGATGAAGTCTTTCTTGGAGAGTAGCAATTTAAGGCTCCCACTCGAGGTACATCCCGCCTACATATTTCTTAACCGAGGATGCCTCTAGCAAACATGGCGTTGAACATGTGACTTTTCAGGCTTGCTGGTTTGACCCCCAATTTAAAAGTTCTGCCTCTGTATAGCCACTACTTACTACAATTATGCTAGTGCCATACAGAACAAGTTATTCTCTCTTCCAAATGAAGCTCTTTGAGTATCTGGAGACAGCAACCACATCCTTCAGAAACTGTCCAGCTAACAGACATCGTTAGCTTTATTCAGGAGGACACAGCTTTCAGATGCATCATAGTAACTGTGAATCAGAATTTTCTGCATTAAGTAGGTGTCCTCGTCTGTATAACTCATATGTAAGAAATCACAGCAGCTATACTGGCTTCTCTGGTGGACAACTTGTTTGCTAGGAAACACGCCTAGATAAATTGGTAATCATGCATTGAACTTTATGTGACATCCAAAGAGAAATGAGTACAGATTCCTAAAGCAGAAACAGATACATACACAACAATGGATCAACTCCAGTCCCATCTAAAATTTACCCTCTCTAAAATGTAACACCCGTCCTTCTACAGGAAATAGTTTTCTTATAGTACAAATTCCTAGAAAGTAACAGATAAAGAGAACATAGGATGACAACAGGATCCAAATATTTGGGACAGAAAGTAAAATGCCTCTGTGTGTGTGTGCGCGTGCACGCGTGAATATGCACACATATATTTAAACCACAACCCAATTCTCTGCCAACATCACTAGAGGACGTAGTCTCAATTAAACCTTCATAAAAACTAAGCAAAGCTATTTCAACATAACACAGATGCAAACTAAGCCAAAAGATCAGAGCTTGACTCTAAACCAATTATAGTTTCTAACTTTAAATATAAAACATTCAGTATGGGATATTAGGTTTAAAGCCTTATTTTTTACTGAGAATACTGTACTTCAGCATATCTTAATTATAACATATAGTTCTCATTTGTACATTTCTCGTTTTCATTGGTTCAGGCATTTTCTAGTATAATACAAATTGCTATAGTAGAGAGAAGAGTATCTCTTTTTAAAAAATGTGATAATTTTCCATTTAACTTCGCTTCTAAATTTATACTACCTACTCACTAATATTTTTGCATTACTTAAAATTCATTACCTTGTGTATTGAGGGTTCACATAACTATACTGCCTGCCCTCATGCTAAATCTCCCTCCCTCGTTTGCTATGCTCTGTGAGTCACAGACTTTATTTTCAAAGGTTCTTTTTTTCCCCCTCTCTGAGTGTAACCAACCATCACTAAGTCTAGACTATGGCTGCTGCTGTTGCTGCTGCTGCTAAGTCGCTTCAGTGGTGTCCGACTCTGCGTGACCCCATAGATGACAGCCCACCAGGCTTCTCTGTTCCTGGGATTCTCCAGGCAAGAACACTGGAGCAAGTTGCCATTTCCTTCTCCAATGCATGAAAGTGAAAAGTGAAAGTGAAGCTACTCAGTTGTGCCCAACTCTTAGCAACTCCATGGACTGCAGCCCACCAGGCTCCTCCATCCATGGGATTTTCCAGGCAAGAGTACTGGAGTGGGCTGCCATTGCTATGGCTAACCTGAGTTGTTTTTTTAATCCTCTTTTACTTAATCTTCTAATAGACCCTCTGGGCTGGAAAACAAGTCAACCCAAGCTTGGCAAAATTTCAGATAGAACAGAAATGGAAGGAATAAAGGAAGGATCTCAAGGTTGTATGAAATTAAATGTTTTAACACATGAAAAAATAAGAAATATACTGGTAATGGAGAATCTAACAATAACAGAGGATAATGAACTCTCTTTCCATCCTGCTTTTTCTACCCTGAACATTTCTGAACCAAATAATTCACAAGAGCAAGAGCAAAAATTATCACATTTTTAAAAAGAGATACTCTTCTCTCTACTATAGCAATTTGTATTATACTAGAAAATGCCTGAACCAATGAAAACGAGAAATGTACAAATGAGACAGCAAGAATTTCTGTCACGAGGAGCTATTTTTAAATATACAATGTTGATTTCCAGAAAGATTAAAAAGCAAGTGGTGATACGATGCCTCCTTATTAACATTAACTTTCCCACACCATGTAAGAGAACTTTGAAAAAGGGAAACTACAAATCAGCCTCTGTTCAAAAGATATTAAAAACATTATAAACTGCAACTATTAAAATACTCTGATATTGCAAGGGAATACAGATTAAATAGGGCAGAATGGAGTGCAAAAATAGATTTATCTATATGAGAGGCATTCATCATGATAGCTCAGTTATGAAGCAATATTTCAAACACCATCCCTAAAAATAAAGTATTGATGGATTAAAATACCAATTAAAAAAGAAACAAAACTGTTAAATGCATTAGTGAGTATTTGTATCATCTTGGAAAAGGAAAGTTTTCTAAATAAAGACATAAAATTCAGGAGCTATACTCAGAAGTCATAAAACTCACAATCCATGTTATACTTGAATATATAAAAATGTAAAACTTTATTCAAAAATGCAAGTTAATAGATGGGGGAAATATTACAAACAAAAACAGCAAAGTACTAATAATATTCATTTTTATAGGGCTGCTAGAAATCAATGAAAAGCAACCAAATAGGAAAGAAGAAAAAGGACAGATTACCTACCAGCATTTCTCAGAAGAAATGGAAAACAAACATAAAAAGAATAGAACTACACCTGGTATTGCTAAAATGCGATGAAATATCACTTGTCAATTTTCAGACCGAAAAAAAGGCTGATAAAATAGACAATTGTGATGGCACAGATAAAGGGCACTTTCATCACTGCTCAGTGAAAATAGAGCTTTTTCAGAAGGCGGCTAGGCAGGAGTGATCAAAATTTAAAGCAAACTTGGTATCTGACCTATACACTCCATACTTAAGATCTACCTGCATAAATATTCTTGGCCAACTTACCAAGTTTTATGTAAAAGGATGTTCACTGAAGTATCAAATAGTGATGGTCATAAAAAATGAATAGCTTTATATGAATCTACCCAAAACACTCGCCAAGTCTAATGGTAAGGCAAAGAATAAGGTCTTGAATGATACCTGTGTCATAAAACCATTTACATTTAAATATACTTTTCTCCCAGATGGGCAGCAGTGTTTTCTCCAGTTCAGTTCAGTCACTCAGTTGTGTCCGACTCTTTGCAACCCCATGGACTGCAGCACACCAGGCCTCCCTGTCCATCACTAACTCCCCGAGCTTACTCAAACTCATGTCCGTTGACTCAGTGATGCCATCCAATCATCTCATTTTCTGGTGACCCCTTCTTCTCCCAGCTTTGATCTTTCCCATCATCAGAGTCTTTTCAAATGAGTCAGCTCTTCACATCAGGTGGCCAAAGTACTGGAGTTTCAGCTTCAGCATCAGTCCTTCCAATGAATATTCAGGAATGATTTCCTTTAGGATGGACTGGTTGGATCTCCTTGCAGTCCAAGGGACTCTCAAGAGTCTTTTCCAACACCACAGTTCAAAATCATCAGTTCTTCAGTGCTCAGCTTTCTTTAGAGTCCAACTCTCACATCCATACACGACTACTGGAAAAAATATAGCTTTGACTAGATGGACCTTCATTGGCAAAGTAATGTCTCTGCTTTTAATATGCTGTCTGGGTTGGTCAAAGCTTTTTTTCCAAGGAGCAAGCGTCTTTTAATTTCATGGCTGCAGTCACCATCTGCAGTGATGGTGCAGTTCAGTTCAGTTTCAGTTCAGTTGCTGAGTCGCATCCAACTCTTTGCGACCCCATGAACCGCAGCACACCAGGCCTCCTTGTCCATCACCAATTCCTGGAGTCCACCCAAACTCATGTTCATAGAGTTGGTGATGCCATCCAACCATCTCATCCTCTTTCGTTCCCTTCTCCTCCTGCCCTCAGTCTTTCCCAGCATCAGGGTCTTTTCAATGAGTCAGCACTTCACACGAAGTGGCCAAAGAATTGGAGTTTCAGCTTCAGCATCAGTCCCTCCAATGAACACTCAGGACTGATCTCCTTTAGGATGGAATGGTTGGATATCCTTGCAGTCCAAGGGACTCTCAAGAGTCTTCTCCAACACCACTGTTCAAAAGCATCAACTCTTCGGCACTCAGCTTTCTTTATAGTCCAACTTTCACATCCATACATGACCACTGGAGAAACCATAGCCTTGACTAGGCAGACCTTTGTTGGCAAAGGAATATCTCTGCTTTCTAATATGCTGTCCAGGTTGGTCATAACTTTTCTTCCAAGGAGTGTCTTTTAATTTCATGGCTGCAATCACCATCTACAGTGATTTTGGAGCCCCAAAAAGTAAAGTCAGCCACTGTTTCTGCTGTTTCCCCATCTATTTACCATAAAGAGATGGGACTAGATATCCTGATCTTAGTTTTCTGAATGTTGAGCTTTAGGCCAACTTTTTCACTCTCCTCTGTCACTTTCATTAAGAGGCTCTTTAGTTCCTCTTCACTTTCTGCCATAAGGGTGGTGTCATCTGTATATCTGAGGTTATTGAGATTTCTCCCAGCAATCTTGATTCCAGATTGTGCTTCCTCCAGCCCAGTGTTTCTCATGATGTACTCTGCATATAAGTTAAATAAGCAAGGTGACAATATAAAGCCTTGACGTACTCCTTTTCCTATTTGGAACCAGTCTGTTGTTCTATGTCCTGTTCTAGCTGTTGCTTCCTGACCTGCATACACCTTTCTCAGGAGGCAGCTAAGATGCTGTAGTATTCCCATCTCTTTAAGAAGTTTCCAGGTTTTTTTTTGTTTTTTTTTTCCCCTAAGCTTCACCCAAAAGAACCACCTCTTACACAGAAACACCAGTGTGCAGAGTGGAAGTTCCTGGCCATTCACTATGGTGAAGGAGGTGCTCTGTAGTTATTACTTCATTCGAAAACTTCCCATCCGACTTCACACTCCAGGCTGTCTTCTCCTATTCTCTTTCTCATTTCAGTGGTCACCTTTCCCAGTTTCTTCCCTACCTTCCCAACTCAGTCACCTAACCACCTCTAACTTACACCTTCCCATTTCTAATATGCCCTACTCCAATCCATGACAGCGACTTAAAGCATGTCAAAGGCCTTATGCTAAGGATAAACATTGAATTTACTCAAGACTAGAAAATATCCTCCAGGTACGAGGATCACCGGCCTTTAAATATAGAAGCAGATGCGTAATAATGAACAAATAGCTTGTACAAGGGTACGGTCTTTACCATACTTGGGGAAAGCCAGGGCCATCAGCTCCTGATCAGTCCCTTCCAGACCCTCACTGACATGCAGTGGGCAGGATTCTCACCTAAACTGCACACCTGACCACCCATGCATTCATGCATGCTCTCTGGGGGTTATTTTCCTACAATGTCTGCTACAAATGAAAATAAGCAAAACAAAATTAATTTTTAAAATAGAACATCTCCCTTTGTGGTTTTAAGAAGGCTACTGGTGTGCACTCCAATCAAGCAGGTCAAGTGAGATGAACTCAAAACTCTGGGCTAGGCTAGGCTGGTAAAGAGCAGAGAGCAAAGGTGATATTCCACATAGGCTGAGCTCTGGAGCTGAGGAGGTGGCCTGAACCCTTCAGGCACAGGCAAGAATCAGAGGCTAGAGTTTTGGGAGGCAAGGCCTTGTGCCTACAGGAGCCAGGGGCAAGAAATCTCTGAAGAACAACAAGCGACGCTTTTGTTCTGGCAAGCATCAAGGTACAGTCTTTAGCTCATGGTTCTTCAGTTAATATTTGGGGGGTTGGGGGAGTAGAAGAAGTAGAAGCAAGTTGGGAGGGAGGTTCCTCTATTAAAGCTCCTCAGAGGATAAAGGTTCATCACTGATTTGGCAGTAAGTGAGCTACACTTCAAATATCTAACTCAGAGCCAGAAAAGGGTTCAGAAAATTAAAACAGTGCAGTCATCTTCACGTGAAATGTCTGAAGAATTCTCAGCTATCTGGGCTGATAACGCCAGCGCACAAGGAACACGGCAGTGATTGTTCAGTGTATCGCTGGTCCCTAGTATCCTCATGAAGTCAGGAGAGTGCTCAGAAAGGCAAAAATGATGCAACACGTATTACAAATACAGACTTAAAGAAACCACTTATCATATCACAACCACTATAACTAAGGACATTAAATCTTATCTGGGATAATCTTTTCACAAACCTTCATTCATTCAGAAAGTGTCTGCCACATTCAAAGCACAGTAAGGTCAGTAGGTGCTGTGTGTCGAGCATCTGTCTTCAAAGCTTACTGTCTAGTTATAGGAAATATGGTGTTTACATTGGAAACTATACAATGCTATCTCAATATCCATCTAAGAAAGACAATTTAAATATGGTAAGCAATTTGCCATTAGCTAAACAAGCTTCAGAGAAACTTCTGTATCTGTTGTTTCCCTCTTTCAGATTCAGTTCTTATATGGCCCTTAGTGTAAGCGTCTCATCACTGTGAAAATGCTTTCTAGATCACAAAAACAGGTAATTCTGGATATATTCTATCTTAAGTGAGCCACCAGCTACTTCACCTACAGCTCACTTGAAGAAGAGAAATTTGATGCAAAGTTGAAGTAAAAAGTGGTTGTGATGGAATAACTGAACATCTGTCTTTCAATCTACACCCTGGCACCTTCCTTAACTGTCAAAGATTTTTTTATTATGTAAAATTTATGCTACATATTATGGTTTTAGAATCGAATCCATGATTTCTTTATGGAGAGACTTGTCCTTTTTTAAGGTTTAATAAAATATCACCTGAGCAAAGTCTGACTTTCAGAGTTTTTCAAACTCTTTGATTATGACCAAAATTATAATTTTTATATCAAAAAGATATACATATATATAGCTACTCACACACTCATGTATTATTTCATTAAAGTGAAAGTGAAGTCGCTCAGTCGTTTCTGACTCTTTGCGACCCCATGGACTGTAGCCTATTAGGCTCCTCCCTCCATGGGATTTTCCAGGTAAGAGTGCTGGAGTGGATTGCCATTTCCTTCTCCAGGGGATCTTCCCAACCCAGGAATCAAACCTGGGTCTCCTGCATCGCAGGCAGACGCTTTACCATCTGAGCCACCAAATGACTCTTATTCTCATATTTTTATTCTATTTTTGTAATGGCTATTGATGACCCTGGAGAAAGAAATGGCAACCCACTCCAGTGTTCTTGCCTGGAGAATCCCAGGGAAGGCGGAGCCTGGTGGGCTGCCGTCTATGGGGGTCACACAGAGTCGGACACCACTGAAGCGACTTAGGAGCAGCAGCAGCATTGATGACCCAGTAAATTATTTCAAGACCCACTAAGCAGTCATGGCCCAGAAGTAGGAAATCACTGGATGAGATATTAATATAAGATGCCCAATGAAATTATTTTCAGAAAGGTTTGTGACCAGAATCCTTCGTGGGCCTCTAGTGTTCATCCCTGGAAGATTATGTAAAATGTCAGGAACAAAGGTCTTTTATTTGAATAGATGCAGCTCTGCCCCCCCAAAGAGTTTGTTTATGAACTTAATCAGTACTCCTCTCTGTTCTCATTTCCATCATCAAGCAAGTAGTACCAGCTCCAGAGTCAAGGTGTCTCAGGCCACCGAGACACGTCACCCCACCACAGGAGGAGGAGAGCACTGTGCACTCCTCTCAATCTGGCTTTGCACTAACTTTGATAGGGACAAATAGAGGCTGAAGAATAACTAGCTTCTGTTTCCTGCAGTTCTTAGGTGTCTGTCCAAGTGTGATTTTAAAAGTTACAGAATATAGTTGGGTCCAGATAAACAATCTTAATTTTAGGTAGACCCTAAAAAATCATTTAACCTTGTAATAAGGTTAAGTGATTGTCACAGAGGATTACGGAAAAGAAAAACTAATTCTGACCTACTGAGCTTATATAACTGGCAAGATGATGTATCAATCTCTTTGCGATTCTATGGACTTGTAGCCCACCAGGATCCTCTGTCCTTGGGATTCTCCAGGCAAGAATACTGGAGAGGATTTTGGTTCCCTTCTCCAGGCGATCTTCCCGATCCAGGGATCAAACCCAGGTCTCCTGCTCTACAGGCAGATTCTCTGCCATCTCAGCCACCAGGGAAGTCCAAGATGATGGAACACGTAACTAAGGTTTACAAACAGAAATCATTCCTTCAGAACTTCCCTGATGGTCTAGTGGTCAAGTCTGCCTTCCAATGCAGGGACACGGGTTCAATCCCTGGTTGCAAAACTAATGACACAGGGCAATTAAACCCCTGCCACAACTAGAGAGAAACCAGTGCACTAGAACAGAAGATTCCACCTGCCACCATGAAGACAAGATACAGCCAACAATAAGCAAACAACACGGGAGGATCCAGGGAGATGATGTGGGGTGGGAGGTGGGAGGGGGCTTCGGCACTGGGAGATCGTGTACACCTGTGGCTGATAAATGTCAATGTATGGCAAAACCAATACAGTATTGTAACGTAGAAGAAAGTATTAAAAATAAATAAATAAATGTTCACAACTTCCACTAAAAAAAGTTGACTGATAATCTGATAAAAAATAAAACCCATCTTAAAACAGAAAGAGCAGTCTCCCAATGCCCAACATTCCCCATCACTCATCACCCCTTATAAAAAAGTCACTCCTTCAAAACGGCATGCCATATTGTCATAATCATAATGAAATATTCCCTTTTCATGCAAATCTGTATGTAAAAGAATCGACCAAATAAATCAAATAGCTATAATAAAAATGCACAAGTTACATAATCAAAACCCCAAAGAATAATTCATTTAAAATAACCAACTTCGGTCATGTTACATGATGAAGACCGTTCTTTTAATGACCTTTTTTTCTGCTTTCCTTGCATATTTTTACTTTTGATTTTTGTAACTGGCCATTACTGAATAATGATGGAAGAAAAAGTTGATTTGCTTCTTTCATCATAACTTTTGGTAAATATTTTAGACATTTTCATGTAACCATACCAAATACATGCTAGGATCACAACACGGTGAGAAGCACAACTGTCCACATACCAAATACATGCTAGGATCATAACACAGTGAGAAGCACATTGTCCACAGCAGAAGGACTGAATGTGCTTTTCACTCTGGAAGTTACAGGCATCGTTGCTTCTATCCTTCCCAAGACATCATTACTACTTTCTACTTTCATATGATTTATGGCTAAAAGTATGAGAGATGGTACAAAGATCCTGTGCCAAATTCCCACATGGCATATAATACAAGCCAAACTGTGAAAAACTTGTAAATGTGGGGAGATCAGATTCATCAAAGAAAGGAACAAGAGGGTTCCAGAGACTGAGCAGGAAACTAGCCAGATAATTTTTAATAGGCATGTAATTCCAAAGCAGCAGTAATGAATGTGGTCCTGCCTCTGAACATACAACGCTTGAGTTAAATGTAAGGGCAGTCAGCAAGAAATTACACAGAGATGATTTGGTACACCATCAATCAACCCTATTTATTCTTTCATTAATCTGACTTTTTTTCTTTTTAGACTGAAGCTGAAATTGGTATCTTAACTTCTTAAATGATTTCAAAACAGATAAAATTATATGTTTGGAAAGTCCCAATAAATACTAAAATAACTATAATTACAATGGAATATTGCAAATAAAAAGGTAAGAAGCTCTTTGAAAATATATATGTATGTTGCTTAATACCATCATGAAATATGTCAACCAAAATTAATAAGCAAGTGTTAATCACATCACAAATTTAAACACACCTTTCTAAGATGTTGACTATCTTTGCACAGATTTCCTGAGTTCAAGTCAAACATTATTTACTATCTACAGAAAATAGATTAGATAAAACTAATATTCTGAAACAAGAACTTGAGTAACTAAAGTGTAGGAAATGTAAACAAAAATCAATAGAGGAAATACGAGATTATAACTTGAGAGTTTTACTACAAAGGAGGGAAGCTAGGGAGGTCATGCTGAGAAGCTAGAGAGGTCATGCTGAGAAGCTAGAGAGGTCATGCTGAGTGGATGCTGCTAGAGCAGAAAATAAGAGAACAGAAAGCTGGGAAAGGAAGCTGGGGCCATGGTGCAGAGAGCCTGAGTGACAGGGAAAAGGAGACAGGCAGCGCCTAAGTGCTGGGAGTCTACTTATGATATTAAGAGAGCAAGAGTGACAGAGCTGTGGTTTGGGATGATTTGTCTAGTTGTCTGAATAAGTGATTAAATATCAAGAAGCTGAATGAAATGGCTATTAAAGTGAGGAAAATGAGACATGACCAGTATGTGAAAATGGTAACGCAATGATTATGAATATGGTAAGACAATGGAGAGGGCAGAATGTTTAAGAATTAGCTACTACTTCTAAAAACGGGTTAAAACTAAATAAAGAGACAGGGATAAATGCATGCGTTTGTCATTAACAGAAATTAACAGACACTTCCAAAAGTGAAGTTATCTGTGTGTTAGTCGTGTCCGATTCTTTGCAACCCTATGGAATACAGCCTGCTTAGGCTCCGCTTTCCATGGTATTTTCCAGGCAAGAATACTCAGTGGGCTGCCATTTCCTTCTCCAGGGGATCTTCCAGACCCAGGGACTGAACCCAGGTCTCTTGCACTGAAAGCAGATTCTTAACCACTGAGCCACCAGGGGAACCATTATCTGGAGCGTGCTAAATTCATTAGGTCAAAAAGATGCCCAGTTATATATCAAACAAGTAGTGACAAGTGCAAGCCTAAAGCTTGAGATTAACAAAATAAATCATTTGGAATTCGTAAGTACAGAGTTTGCAGCATAATTCACAGATGTACTTGACATAGAGGACACAGAATAAGCCTACATCCAAAGCATCCAGGATAATCCCTTGGTAACTCAGAGACCAAAGAAGCGTTCAGAGAAATTGGCAGAAGACCTAGCAAAGTTGCTAAAACGGTGCCACAGACAAAGAGGATTTCCAAATGGTAATATGAACAAGAGTGTCAAACTTTAAAGAAGGAAGGGAAGATTTTGCAATTACTACAATGCTGGAAAACACTGGATAACACTTTGCTTGTTAGGAGAATCGTCTCAGAAGAGAATTTAGACAGATACAAAGCCACAGTGTTGACGGCCCAAGTGGTTAGAAAGCAGAAGCAAGATATTCTCCAGTTATTTCCTATGTACAACCTCAGATATGTCTCAGACATTCAAAACTTCTTTAAAAGATAAACAACTGAACATTGTATCAGCCAATAAACAACTGAACATTGTATCAGCCAACCAGCAAACACGTTTATAACAATATTAACAAGCTTTTACCTTCTTGTGATTCTTGTAAACATTTCTGTGAGCAAACCCCTTGCCACAGAGCTTGCACTTGTAAGGTTTATCTTCACTGTGTATCACTTTGTGGGCACCCACTTGGTCAAGCCTCTTGAAAGATTTATTACAAATCTCACAATTATAGGGTCGTTTTTCTGTAAAAAAATGAGTGGAAACAATCTCATATCTATACACAGAAAGAATAAAAAGGGAAACAGCCTTCCTTGCATTATTAATTCTTATGGACAAGTCAACAAAAATATCATTCAAACAACTGGAAAAAGTCTATTACCCAATCCGTTAGATATGTGAGCCAACTCAAAACTCACAGAACATGAGCTTGCTCTTTTACTGACATATTCTGCCAACTAAATGTATAAAGTAGCTTAGGTATAAAGATGAAGTTTTAATTCAAGGAAAAAATTCTACTTCAGATGAAAACCCTGCTGACTGGTATGAGCTGAAGTCAGGGTCACAACTCCGAATGTGAAAGGCGAGTGGTCTGACAGAGATGGAAGTAAAAGACAGACCTGCCTCCTACACGGCCAAGGGTGCCATGAGGCCAAGCTTCCAACCTCAGCAGGAATGACACACTCAGGTTGCTGTGTAAAATCCATATGTATACAATATCCATGTAATGTTGACAACTAGATTTTTCAAGCAAAACATATCTGAAGGCCACCGGTTTTTGATCTTCTATTTTCATTTGCCAAAAATTATCGGTATCTGTCTCCATATAAAGTGGCTATTCAAATACATCCTGAATTCAGTGGCCTCAAAGAACAAACATTCTAAACTTCAGAGACTTCATTAAGCAAAAGTTATTTTCAGAGCTGGATGTTTTTAAGTCTATATAACAGACCTTTCATTCAAACATGCTTAAAAAGAAATTACAGCTTTGAAAATGTATTTGTAAATTTCTCTAACATTTATTAGTACCTTAGTTATAATGTGAACATATCTAGAAATGTTGGGACTCTAATTATTGAATCCCTGCTAAATGTCAGACACTCTGCTAGCAGGGTATGTAGATGACCTCATTTAACCTTCAAAGCAATTCTGAAAGGTAGGATATCTTTACACAGATGAAGAACACGGAAACTAAGGCTCAAGGAGGATTTGTTGCTATTGCTCAGTTGCTCAGTGGTGTCCAACTCTTTGTGACCTCATGGACTGCAGCATGCCAGGCTTCCCTGTCCTTCACAATCTCCCAGAGCTTGGTCAAACACATGTTCATTGAGTTGGTGATGCTATCCAACCATCCCATCCTCTGTCATCCCCTTCTCCTCCCGCCTTCAATCTTTCCCAGAATCAGGGTCTTTCCCAGTGAGTCAGCTCTCTGCATCAGGTGGGCAAAGTATCGGAGTTTCAGCTTCAGTCACAGGAGTACATAACAAATTAAATGATAAATCTGAAGATTTTTATTTCATTTAGTCCAACCACATGTGCTTCAGAAATAAACTAAGGTCTAGAGAAGTTAAGTAACTTGTTCAGAATCACCTGGTCAGTCAGTGGCCAAGCCAGAACTAATAGCCAGGTCTCCTGATTAGCCCACTCTCAGAGCTCCTAAAAATGACAAGGTGAAGCTTTTGTACTGAATGGAAAAATATGTGTTTTACCTGAGTGGGTGATCATATGACGCTTTAGCTGATTAGCTGAAATGAATTTCTTCATACATTCTTGACAATCAAATATCTCATGAATCTGCCAAAGGGTAAATTAACAGTTAACCGGACGAGCCACAAAACTGTATAGGACTCAAGTATAAACATGTGGACAGTTGCCATTACAATACCTAAACTATGCACTATAATTCAGCCCTGATTTGTTCACATTATCCTATATAAGAAATGAAAATGCAATAGATGGGGAAACAGTGGAAACAGTGTCAGACTTTATTTTGGGGGGGCCTCCAAAATCACTGCAGATGGTGACTGCAGTCATGAAATTAAAAGACGCTTACTCCTTGGAAGGAAAGTTATGACCAACTTAGATAGCATATTCAAAAGCAGAGGCATTACTTTGCCAACAAAAGTCCGTCTAGTCAAGGCTATGGTTTTTCCAGTGGTCATGTATGGATGTGAGTGTTGGACTGTGAAGAAAGCTAAACGCCAAAGAATTGATGCTTTTGAACTGTGGTGCTGGAGAAGACTCTTCAGAGTCCCTTGGACTGCAAGGAGATCCAACCAGTCTATCCTAAAGGAGATCAGTCCTGGGTGTTCATTGGAAGGACTGATGCTAAAGCTGAAACTCCAGTACTTTGGCAACCTCATGTGAAGAGTTGACTCATTGGAAAAGACCCTGATGCTGGGAGGGATTGGGGCAGGAGGAGAAGGGGATGACAGAGGATGAGATGGCTGGATGGCATCACCAACTCGATGGACATGAGTTTGAGTGAACTCTGGGAGTTGGTGATGGACAGGGAGGCCTGGTGTGCTGCGATTCATGGAGTTGCAAAGAGTCGGACACGACTGAGTGACTGAACTGAACTGAATGAACATAAGTTATCTAGTAGAACATGATCATTAAAAAATGTAAAACTGTATGATATTTAAATATGTAAAACAGATGACCTATTTCTGAAGTACATAAAAGTTTATACTCTGCAAAAAATTATACCTAATATATATTAAGTCTCTGTTATACACAAATTGAGACTTAGAAATATGCCAAAATTTGGCACATTTGGAATGGATATGGAAATGGAATGGAGAAACTTGCCATTAAAGATATTCCCTTTCCAGTAGTCAGCACTACTTAAAAGTTAAACATATGTGGTAAAGATCTAAATATTAATTACCATGAAAGACAAAGATATGATTCTGAAAATTGTGTCGCTCACAACAATACTCCCTCAGGACAGGAGGCTAAAAATCTTCAAGTTTTATTAGTTTTTATGAATTTCATCAAAAAAAAAAAATATATATATATAAGGGGTATAACTTTAGCAGTCAACCAGCTAAATAAAGGTTACAACTAAGTTCAGCTCTTTCTCTCCCAGATACTAAATTAGAGAAACTGGATAGGTAGTATGAAAAGAAGTTTAGTTTGTTATCATAACTATGCAAAAGAGCAATGTGCTGCAAGCAGCCTAATATTAGAACTGTTGATCATCCCAATGAAGAAGAGCATCCTACTGTTTTGCTGAAGACTGAAAACTCATCTTGGTGAAATCTTGTTTCTGTTTCAAACTGATTCAAGGTGGAGCTCACAAAACTAAACCCCATACAAGCACTGGCCATTCTGCAGGACACCAAGGTATTATGGCTATCCTTGCAGAATATCCAAGGGCCACTACAGAGCAGAAGTCAAGGGAGAAGACCCTGAACTGGGCCAGCAAGGAGTAAAGAGAGGAGGACTGGAAAACGGCTACCTTGACCTAAGTGACCATGGAAGAACCCAAGACAGGGACACGCAGAAGACGGCACCGGGAAGGGAAACAGCAGCTGGCGCAAGGCTGACAGATCCCTAGTCTGCAGTGTGAGTCTCAATCCTATACCCAACCACATGGCGGTCTGAGGCTGCCGTCAGCCTTCTGCTTCTGTCAGGTCTGATTCTTGGCGAGTCAGTGAACAGAAATGGGAAAAGCAGAGAAAAGATAAACAAGAGACAGCAGAATGAAGTCATTCCACTGGACTCTGACGTAGATCCTTGCTTACATGCGGTGGCTTCTAACCTTGAAGGCAGATGTACAGGGTCCAAAGAGTGCTATGATTCCTCAGAAAACAGAGTGGGCTGTACACAAGTACTCAGAAGGCAAGGACCCCCCCAGTACAGAAGGGAAGCCTTCAGTTTAAGAAATTTTAAAGGGCACATCTTCAACCATCAAAGATCCTCACAGCAACGAAATGAAGTGTACTGTTTGTTTAAAGATAATAAGAACAGATTCATATTCTTAAACTCTGTAACATACATCTTTTATAATAACAAGCTACAAACTCATGACATGCCTTCTGAGACATACATAAATGAAAACATATTTATTTTTATTTTCAATGTTCCATTTATATTAGTATACACAAATTTTAAATTATTTATCCATACAAAACTGGCAGCTGTTGCTGCTGCTGCTAACTCACTTCAGTCGTGTCTGACTCTGTGCGACCCCATAGACGACAGCCCACCAGGCTCCCCCATCCCTGGGAATCTCCAGGCAAGAACACTGGAGTGGGATGCCATTTCCTTCTCCAATCCATGAAAGTTAAAAGTGAAAGTGAAGTCAGTCACTCAGTCATGTCCCACTCTTAGCAACCCCATGGACTGCAGCCTACCAGGCTCCTCCGTCCGTGGGATTTGCCAAGCAAGAGTACTGGAGTGGGGTGCTATTGCTTTCTCCAATGGCAGCTGTTAAACTACGACAAAATATACTTGTTTACTTAACTCTCATGGCTTTCATGGAGAAGGAAATGGCAACCCACTCCAGTATTCTTGCCTAGAAAATTCGATGGACAGTGGGCTACAGTCCATGGGGTCGCAAAGGGTTGGACACAACTGTGTGACTGAGCGTGCCTGGCTTTCAAAACATGAAATATTTTTAAGGGCTGAACTGAACTTTGATATTTCTAAAATTATAAAATACAATATTTACATGAAAGACTCTTTTATTCATAGTGGAAAACTCAACCAAAGATATTTTCAAAACTCCTATAAAAGTTTAATAAAACAGATTTAAAGTGACAATGATACTAATTATGCCTAATGCTAAGTAAAGGATTTTATAAAATGTTTATAGCTTACTAAATTGATATAAAGAATAAAAACTCATAATCTGATGTCCCAAATTAAATAAGTTCCAAGAAGGATCATACTATATCTTATTGTAATACAGGACCGGACATAGTAATATAAAGTGTTCGTCTAGTTGTTGTTCAGTCAAAGCCGTGTCCAGCTTTTTGTGACCCCATGAACTGTAGCACGCCAGGCTTCCCTGTCCTTCACTATCTCCCAGAGTTTGCTGAAACTCACGTATATCGAGTCGGTTTTGCCATCCAACCAGCTCCTCCTCTGTCACCCTCTTCTCCTCCTGCCCTCAATCTATCCAGTATCTGGGTCTTTCCAGTGAGTCAGGTCTCAGCATCAGGTGGGGAAAGTATTAGAGTTTCAGACAGAGAGTCAGTTCTTCCAATAGTCAAGGTTGATTTCTTCCATGACTGACAGGTCTGATCTCCTTGCAGTCAAAGGGACTCTGAAGAGTCTTTTCCAGCACCACAGTTTGAAAGCATTAATGATTCAATGCTCTATCTTCTTTACTGTCCAACACTCTCATTTGTACATGAATACTGGAAAAACCATAGATATAACTACAAGGACCTTTGTCAGCAAAGAGATGTCTCCTCCATTGTAATATGCTGTTTGCTGAAATCAGACTGGTTATATTCTTTGCAGCTGAAGAAGGAAAAGCTCTATACAGTCAGCGATCATGAACTCCTGATTGCCAAATTCAGACTTAAATTGAAGAAAGTAGGGAAAACCATTAGACCATTCAGGTATGACCTAAATCAAATCCCTTATGATTATACGTGGAAGTGACAAATAGATTTAAGGGATTAGATCTGGTAGAGTGCTTGATGAACTATGGACAGAGGTTCATGACCCTGTACAGGAGAGAGGGAACAAGACCATCCCCAAGGAAAAGAAATGCAAAAAGGCAAAATGGTAGTCTGAGGAAGCCTTACAAATGGCTGAGAAATGAAGAGAAGTGAAAGGCAAAGAAGAAAAGGAAAAATATACCCATTTGAATGCAAAGTTTCAAAGAACAGAGGTGCCTTCCTCAGTGATCCATGCAAAGAAATAAAGGAAAACAACAGACTGGAAAAGACTAGAGATCTCTTCAAGAAACTTAGAGATACCAAGGGAACATTTCATGCAAAGATGGGCTCAATAAAGGACAGAAATGGTATGGACCTAACAGAAGCAGAAGATATGAAGAAGAAGTGGCAAGAATACACAGAAGAATTGTACAAAATAGATCTTCATGACACAGAAAATGACAATGGTGTGATCACTCGCCTACAGCCAGACATACTAGACTGCGGGCCTTAGGAAGTGGGCCATACTAGTCAAGTGGGCCTTAGGAAGCTATGGAGGTGATGGAATTCCAGTTCAGCTGTTTCAAATCCTGAAAGATGATGCTGTGAAAGTGCTGCACTCAATATGCCAGCACATTTGGAAAACTCAGCAGTGGCCACAGGACTGGAAAAGGTCAGTTTTCATTCCCATCCCAAAGAAAGGCAATGCCAAAGAATGTTCAAATTACCACACAATTGCACTTATCTCACACCTAGCAAAGTAATGTTCAAAATTCTCCAAGCCAGGCTTCAACAATACGTGCACTATGAAATTCCAGATGCTCAAGCTGGATTTAGAAAAGGCAGAGGAACCAGATATCAAATTACCCAATTTCACTGAATCACCAAAAAAGCAAGAGAGTTCCAGAAAAATATCTACTTCTGCTTTTTTTTGACTATGCCAAAGCCTTTAATTGTGTGGATCACAACAAACAGTGGAAAATTCTTAAAGA
Organism: Nanger dama; assembly: GCA_917880005.1. NCBI lineage: Eukaryota > Metazoa > Chordata > Mammalia > Artiodactyla > Bovidae > Nanger > Nanger dama. The sequence continues at coordinate 103,142,005 of CAKJTW010000001.1, forward strand.
GATAGGAATGCCAGACAACCTTACCTGCCTCCTGAGAAACCTGTATGCAGGTCAGGAAGCAACAGTTAGAACTGGACATGGAACAACAGACTGGTTCCAAATAGGAAAAGGAGTACGTCAAGGCTGTATATTGTCACCCTGCTTATTTAATTTATATGCAGAGTACATCATGAGAAACACTGGGCTGGAGGAAGCACAAGCTAGAATCAAGATTGCTGTGAGAAATATCAATAATCTCAGATATACAGATGACACCACCCTTATGGCAGAAAGCGAAGAAGAACTAAAGAGCTTCTTGATGAAAGTGTTTGAAAGAGGAGAGTGAAAAAGTGGCTTAAAGCTCAATATTCAGAAAACGAAGATCATGATATCTGGTCCCATCACTTCATGGCAAATCAATGGGAAATGGTGGAAACAGCAACAGACTATTTTGGGGGCTCCAAAATCACTGCAGATGTTGACTGCAGCTATGAAACTAAAAGACACTTGCTCCTTGGAAGAAATGCTATGACCAACCCAGACAACATATTAAAAAGCAGAGACATTACTTTGCCAACGAAGATCCATCCAGTCAAGTCTATGGTTTTTCCAGTGGTCATATATGGATGTGAGAGCTGGACTACAAAGAAAGCTGAGCGCCAAAGAACTGATGCTTTTGAACTGTGGTGTTGGAGAAGATTCTTGAGAGTCCTTTGGACTGCAAGGAGATCCAACCAGTGAATCCTAAATGAAATCAGTCATGAATATTAATTGGAAGGACTGATGCTGAAGCTGAAACGCCAATACTTTGGCCCTGTGATACAAAGAACTGACTCATTGGAAAAGACCCTGATGCTGGGAAAGATTGAGGGCAGGAGGAGAAGCAGACAACAGAGGATGAGATTGTGGGATGACATCACAGGTCATGAGTTTGAGCAAATTTTCATGATGGACCGGGAAGCCTGGCATGCTGCAGTCCATGGGGTCGCAAAGAGTCGTACATGACTGAGTGACTGAACTCAGGTTTGTCACAGCTTTTCTTCCAAGGAGCAAGCATCTTTTAATTTCATGGCTGCAGTCACCATCCACAGAGATTTGGGAGCCCAAGAATACAAAATCTATCACTGTTTCCACTTTTTCCCTGTCTATTTGCTATGAAGTAATGGGACTGGATGCTATGATCTTAGTTTTTTGAATCTCGAGTCTAGACTATAACGTAAATGTGGCATATTCATAGATTACTATCTTGTTTACGTGAAATACTACCACCAAACTCTGTTAGAGATTAGACATGTCCAACTATAAAAATGGGGCTTCCCTGGTGGCTCAAAGGTAAAGAATCCGCCTGCCAATGCAAGGGATGTGGGTTTGACTCCTGCATTGGAAAGATTCCCTGGAGAAGGAAATGGCAAACCACTGCAGTACTCTTGCCTCGGAAATGCCAGGACAGAGGAGCCTGGTGGGCTATAGTACATGGGGTTGCAAAGGTAGGGCACAACTTAGTGACTAAAGAGCAACAACCGTAAGAACAGACTCAAAAATGGAGTCTGTAGAAGCTGCCTGTGGAATCAGAAAGGGTACGTCAAAGGAGCTATGCTGTGATGGACAAAGAGCTACAATGAGCTAGCAAGTTGTTAACATTCTGCAGAGACAACTTGGAGACTGTATTCCACCACCAGGTGGGATTTAAATCTATCTATAGAGATATTCCCTGGGGGAAAAGTTCTTATATTATGAAGAATACAAATGGAAAAGAGGGCATTTTTCAGAATTATGTCCCACAACCAACTTTGCTGAAATATTCTACTTGGCAAAATCTTAAATTTGGTAAGACATCTTAATTTTCAACTTTATAAAATCAGGGAAAGAAAACAAAGAATTACAGCAGCAGGAGGATATTTAGAAAATGTCTGTTCAGCTGGATTTTACACTTTTGTCTCAGAGTAGGTTCTGCTTCAGGAGTTTTCAGGGTGATGGGGAGAAAGAGAGACGTAGAAGAAGCAGTATCTGGGCTGGATTCTGCGTTAAACTTCTTTTAGAAAGTAGCTTCAGTGCTTGCTCCAGTAGCACGTATGCTAAATTTGGAATGATAGAGAAGACAAGCACGGTCCTCAAATATGAATTACATGTCAATTCCTGAAGAATTCTCTATTTTTAAACAACCTGATGGGAAAACCTCTTGGAAACTGAAAAAACAAAGTAGTTTCACGGCACTTAGGGAATTGGAGAACATCGGTCAGCTCCATGTCACACTTAATGAGAGGCCCCGTGCTCCACGGAGGGTTAGTGACAGACTGTGACACCGACAGTCCTCACTCTGTCCACTGCTTGCTCCATATTTTCTCCCCTAAAGATCCAATCACTTAACATGCAGGATATAACCCTAGATATCTTAATAATTTAACTATCTTATATGTCACAGCTTAAATCCACAGCCTAAACTGGTTGAAGATACTGCACTGAATATCATATTAATTTTAAGATCTGTCGAGTTATTTTGGAATATATCTATACACAGACAAAGAGACAAATTCAATTTATAAACTATAATGTAAAATTTTACTTTCACTGGTACCATCTCTTCTTTAGTATTAAATGATTACAAAACAGTATCATATGCTCATAGATATCCTAAAAAAACCATATGTGAAATCAGGAAATAATCATTTGTATCTTTGTTATAGTAATATATAAAATACATTTTTGGACTCTCCCATGATATGAAGAAAAATCTAAATTCTATTTTAACTCTATTCTGTCATAAATTTGATTAACAAGTGCCAATGCTGTTAGGGTTAATAGCTGCCATTTTTGTCAAGTTAACTTTCATATTAAATTAGTAACTTAGTAAACTGTTTTATGTTTACTAGAAAATGTATTAAATTTATTTTCTCTTAATACAGTTGACCACTGAACAACAGAAGGGTCTGGGGGTTAGACCCACTGCACCGCCACTCCCACTCCTCCCCATCTGCCCTTTTAGTGGAAAAGTTGTGTAACTTTACAGTGGACCCCTCCACATCTGCAAATTCAGCCAATCCCTGACTGTATAGTACTGGAATACTATTAACTGAAAAATGCTGTAAGTAGACCAGCACAGCTCAAACCTGTGCTGTTCAAGGGTCAACTGTGTAAACATTTGTTTCCGCTGACAACACTCTGACATTTTTGTACAAATAACAGAGCTCTTGTCTTTGTTTTTCCAGACTTAAATATAATACACATACATTTCAGGCTAAACATCACTGTAGAGTATATTATAAATATACAAAAATATTGTGGTTTCCTCAAATATATAATATTTCCTGAGCAAACAGCAACTGGTGAAGCATGAAACCAGCATGAGGTGTTATAATGAGGGGCTCAGACACTATACTGCATTGGAGAAATATTTCTACTTATTCTGAATAACAATAAACAACTCAACATATTCTTTTGCAAGAGCTGGCTCTTCTGTATATCAGTCTTGCTTTTTAGAGTACACTGTGTGCCTAGTCTCTCAGTTATGTCCAACTCTGTGACCCAGTGGACTGTAGCGTGCCAGGCTCCTCTGTCCATGGGGATTCTCCAGGCAAGAATACTGGAGTGAATTGCATGTACTCCGCCAGGGTATCTTCCTGAGCCAGGAATCGAACCGAGGTCTCCTGCACTGCGGTTGGATCCTTCACCAGCTAAGCTGCCAGGGAAGCCCCTTACAGTATATTAGTATAAAATTAATGACAAAGCTCTGTCTTCACAATATATAAAGCAATTAAAATTTTTCCTGGTGACACTATGGTTAAAGATCTTACACTGTGATGAACATCAGTTTTTATTTTACTGACCTTCCTATGTTCCTGTAGGCTTGATGCTGAAGAACACTTTTTATTGCACACTGAACATATGAGTTTTTCTTAGGATCCCTGAAGAAAAACACAAATGAAATAAAATACCATCATGATTTACATGAAACTGTTAAGAGGAGCATTAGGTAAGTGTTTCTAGGTGATATACAATTTCTAAAAGGGTATTTCATCTTCTTCACTTATAACTCCAAAATTGTCAGTTTTGTAAATATATCTATCCATTAAATTCAGATTAAAAAATAGGCTATGTTTTGAAACTGTTCTTTTAAAATCTGAGTACTATTTAGCTTGGTATACTACTTTCTACATACATAACATGGGCTTTTCACCTCTGCATATACTAATTTAGTATAAAAAGAGTAAAGCACACTTTCATGAAAAATTAAAATTAATCAAATGTGTACATAAAACATTGGATTTATTCACTTATCAGCTGATTTTGCCACTTGCTTTATATTTAACAGAATATTTTATTTAATCAGCTGGGTCTTTAAAATGGAATTCACAGGTTATTCTTTTCAGCACTACAAGCTTGCAAGACTACTGAGTATATAATTAACCATCTTAATGTTAAAAACCAGAATAAAGTAAGATCAAGCATAGTAAACCATTACGTGACATTCATAATATTACACAAATCCTACAAAGATCAATTTTTGTCTTCCTCATAGTGATTATAATTATAGTAGGTCATTTCAAATTTCACAGTGGCTATAAAAAACAAAAGAATGAATAAAACAAGATTTTCAAATACAATGTAATAACAATACCATATATGTAACCACAGGATATTTTTTCAACTTTTAATTGATTTCAAAGAATCAATAAAGTAAAAAATTAATAAAATGAACTATCATGCATCCATCACTTGGCCCCCAAATGACTAATCCACACCTATTCCCGTCACAGCCTCAACCCTATCTAGTCCTTTCCTTCTCTCTTTTTTGCAAAAAATCTAAAATCAGTAGAAAACAAGCTAACAAAATTGTTTTTTAAAGATTGTGTTTATGAGAGAGGAATACCTTCAGAAAAAGTAACATATTAATTGTTGTCTTATCACTCAAGATACTTATTTCATATAATGTACTATCTTTAACATGTTAAATAGTATAGCCAAGAAAAATTTTCTTGGTGATTGACGTAATATGGCCAAAAAGGACAAAATTCTCCTGAGCAAAATGAGTATTTTACAATATGCATTTGGCCACCAATTCTTTATGTCTATCTATTAAAACACGAAGAGCCATTGAGAAAGAATATATATGTCATCAAATTTGGAAAACTTTGCAGTGGACACGTGACTGGAAAAGATTAGTTTTCATTACAATCCAAAAGAAAGACAATATCAAAGAATGTTCAAACTACCGCACAATGGCACTCATTTTAAATGTTAGAAAGGTAATGCTCAAAATCCTTCAAGCTAGGCTCCAAAAGCATGTGAACCCAGAACTTCCAGATGCACAAGCTGAATTTAGAAAAGGCAGAGGAACCAGAGATCAAATTGTAAATGTCCACTGGATCATAGAAAAAGCCAAAGAATTCTAGAAAATCATCTAAGTCTGCTTCATTGACTATGCTGAAGCCTTTGACTTTGTGGATCACAACAAACTATGGAAAACTCTCAAAGAAATCAGAATACCAGACCATCTGACCTGTCTCCTGGAGAAACCTGTATGCAGGTCAGGAAGCAACAGTTAGAACCGGACATGGAACAACAGACTGGTTCCAAATATGAAAAGGAGTATGTCAAGGCTGTATATTGTCACCCTGCTTATTTAACTTATATGTAGAGTATATCATGAGAAACTCTGGGCTGGAAGAAGCACAAGCTGGAATCAAGATTGCCGGGAGAAATATCAATAACCTCAGATATACAGACGACAACACCCTTATGGCAGAAAGCAAAGAGGAACAAAAGAGCCTCTTGAAAAAGGTGAAAAGAGAGACTGAAAAAGTTGGCTTAAAACTCAGCACTCAGAAAACGAAGATCATGACATCTGGTCCCATCACTTCATGGCAAATAGAAGGGGAAAAATGGAAACAGTGACAGCTTTTATATTCTTGGGCTCCAAAATCACTACGGACAGTGATTGCAGCCATGAAATTAAAAGACACTTGCTTCTTGGAAGAACAGCTATGACAAACTGAGACAGTGTATGAAAAAGCAGAGACATCATATTGCTAACAAAGGTCCATATAGTGACAGCTATGGTGTTTTTTCATAGTCATGTATGGATATGAGTGTTGGCCCATAAAGAAGGCTGAGTGCCAAAGAATTGATGCTTTCGAACTGTGGTGTTGTATTAGATTCTTGAGAGTTCCTTGGACTGCAAGGAGATCAAACCAGTCCATCTTAAAGGAAATCAACTCTGACTATTCATTGAAAGGACTGATGTTGAAGCTGAAACTCCAGTAGTCTGGCCACTTGATGCCAAGATTTGACTCACTGGAAAAGACCCTGATGCTGGGAAAGATTGAAGGCAGGAGGAGGAGACGACAGAGGATGAGATGGTTGAATAGCATCACCGACTCATTAGACACGAGTTTGAGCAAACTCCTGGAGACGGTGGAGAGCAGGGGAGCCTGGCCTGCTACAGTCCATGGGGTCACAAAGAGTCGGCCGTAACTGAGCATCTGAACAACACAACAACCTTACTTTAATCCACCGTCCTCTGTTGTCCCCGCTTATCCCTTAAACTAGCTACTTTTTAAATTTAGACTTTTTTTCTTTCCCACCAGTCAGGTCACGCGAATAGAGATAGAAGTGAGATTTCCATGATCACCCACTACACCTTTCCCAATACTCCTGCCACTGCTCTACCAGCTGGGGTCAGAGACAATACACCGTCCTTCCTCTCCAGCCTTTTCTCTCTTCCTCAGGGCTTCTAGCCTTTATCCCAGAACTGGAATCCTAGTCCTCAGAAGAAATAAGGGGAAAGTTTATGACTGTTTGCCTGAGAATGTAGGTAAATGTTATCTCCCATAAAATCAAAATCTCTTGTCAGCAACCACAGAATCAAATCAAAAGAGAAAAAATGATTAAGATGGTTAAGGTGGGTTAAGGGGATCAACCCCTCACTGCTTCCTCTTGAGTAACTGGAAAGGATGCCACCCTACAAGTTTGCCCAGGGTCAAGGACAAGAGCAACTACAAAGCTACAACCAGACTTTATGCCATTTTAGTTTACTATATTCAGCTAAGTCTGATATTTGACTTTCCGATTCAGCTTTCAAAAACAATCAAGAACACATTACTAACTAACGTGAGAGATGCACGAAAAATTAATTCACAATACTGAATACACAGCTACTTAAGTACTGTGAGTTTCAGCACAATGTAGGTTAAGTATGCTTCCAGGAGCTGGCCTGAGAACCTACCCATCATGTTACAGGTGCTATGGAAAAATGTGATTCATATTTAAAATTTCAGCTTCTCTCTTCTCAGTATCTTCAATTCATATCACCTAACAAGGAACATTTGTCCTTGTCAGTGGTAAAGCTGCACGACCTTCTCTTTCCTTGAATATCTTTGTCTTTCTAGAGTAAAGGGTTCTACAACCATATGTACAAACACTGCTTTTTTTCATTATTCTGAATATGGAATATTCTTTCCCCAAATATCCATGTAGTTCACAGACAAAAGAGATGAAGCAAGAGAGAGGCTACAAATGAGAGGCAGACTGTGTACCAATTCCAGCAAAAAAATATGCATGTGGCCTTTGGCTGAAATACAGTAAGTTTCATATTTTATAGAATCCACAACATAGAAAAATAAAAACTTCCCTATATATATTCACTCCTACAAAATCACCATGAGTTTTCAGAATCAGTAATATTTTAATATCCAAGACCAACTACAAGAAATCTTAAAGAAATTATGCTTATAGCACAGTCTGAAGACCACATGCCTAATAACAAGAATGTAAGTTTCCAGAGTTTTAGTGTGCATCTGGTTTTTACTTAGTTCAGCAAAGTTAACTTTAAAAATGACATAAAAGATTTGTTATAATACATTGCAGACAAAGATGGGGGAAATTAAGAACAGCATTTTAAACCATAACAGCTATTAAAAAGCAAAAACTATGAAGAGACAGGTCTATCAAAAGTTATGACTGCCTTTTGCAGACATAGAAAAGGCCCAAGTATAAAAAAATTCAGAAAAATGCCATCTTCTCTACATCAGTCATGTATCATTCAAAAGGAGAGAGAGAAGTCAGGACACTGTGAAGTCTCAGTGCTGCTCCTCATTCCTGAAGCTGTATTTCACAAGGCCATACCTCCTGCCACCCTGAGCTTTCATACATGGCTGGTACTGAGAGTCAGCCCAAACCGGTGATGTGCAGTTGGACCCAGCAGCCATGCTCATACGAGCTTTCCCAACTAGCATTAAAGGAGACACTTTTTGGACACTGAATAAATATAGGAAACAGAAGCTGAGTTCCAACTATTCTTTTCCCCTGCACATGAGAATAAACAGGATAGAAGAAAAGAAATAACACTTTCCTCCTATACAGAAAGACATTTCCACCCTTAAGCCACCAGCAATAGTAATCACCTGAGAAAAATATCAGTGCAGAAGGATATGAGAAGTGCCATGAACCTCAGTCTCCTTTAAGGAAAAGACACTGAAGGAAACAAACCATAACTCTGAAAATATTAATCTGTTCAGTCCAGTGCAACAGATTCAACCCCTAAACCAAAATGCGTTCACTGTGTGCTAGGCAGATGGAATCTAAGTAACAAAGCTTCCAGCTGTTTAGCTATTGTTTAGCTAACCATTAGAAAAAATTCAAATTGTACCTGCTTTATAAATCCAAATATATTCAATTTGCATGTCAAAACATAGCCATTAACCTTCTCCAATATAGGAGAAATGTAAGAGTTTTTTAAAAATTAATTTTACTGTGAAAATATTCAGGCAGAAGAGCCATCGGTTAATAGTTTTTAAATGTCATTTTTAAATATATCTACCATAAGAGAAATTTCACATGCTGAAGCATTAAAATTACTACTTAAAATATTAATTCTTAATATATCTGGCTACCAAGCGCAAACAGATTCTAGCTTAGGTTTCCAGTTATGATTAATTCAGAAATGGGAAAACGATGACTATCACTGAAATCAACTTAAAAAGAAATAATGTTCAGTGAAAGAAAAAAATTCCACTTCCAGAGCTCTACATCTGTGTGAAATACAATCGAAAAGCAAGCTCCGTCCTTGAGAGTGAGAATTAAGAACAGACCACAGCCTCCTGGGGAGAGGAGGCCCCTTCAAACACGGCCCTCTGATGATTCCTCACCAGTGTGGACGTTCTCCTGGTGTCTCCTCAGGGCTTCCTTGCTCTTCAGCCTCTTCCCACAGCTGTCCGCCTTACACACAAACCTGGCATCTCCCTGGCACGTCTCCTGGTGCTGTTCAAAACTGCAAGACAAGCAGGACAGGGGAACAGGGAGAAGAAATGGTGAGGACACCTACTCATTTCTAGCATCCTGGCTAGCTTTTTTAATGCATGCTCCCCAGTAGAGCTCCAGGGTCATTCTAAGCATTACCTAGGCAGGGAGGAAGGAAAGCACTCAAAGTCTGTAGCCATATGATACTAAACCACTAAGAAGCATGAAAGCATGCATGCCAGGAACGACCCACAATCGTGTAACAGCCATCTGATAACTCAGACACAAAACCTCGATGCTGAACTGAAGGAAGAATTGCAAACAGAGCACTGAAAACTCCGTGAAGAATCCTTCAGACTGCTTTTCGCTGAGCACTGAAGAACACTGAGGGGAAATAGAAAAAAACAAACAAAAAAAAACTGGAAGTCTACGACAAAAGCTTATGAAAATACCTCTACTTTGAATAAAGTCACATTCATGATCTCTCTTGCCCTTAAACTTTTAGTAGCACCTAACAGTAAGACTCAGCTCAGCAAAAGTATGCTTGATGTAGTATATATAACATAAATTCAATAAAAACTGACGAGAACACAGTTTTAAAATACATTCATTAAAAAGTATATAGCCTTTGCTTGTTTAAAAGTGTGTAAGAGAATTTCTAAATGTATAATCTCCTGCCATTATAAAAGTCTTCAAGTTTTTCAAGTTCTGAACAGAAATTTTTAATCTCAAATATCATAAGCAGAAGTGGGTAAATATATGAAAATTATTTTAATATGAAATACAGCATGTTTCCAAATTTTACTTGAATGAATAAAAAATGAAACATTAAGCCTATGTTAAAGATTTCTTGCTCATATGCAAGGTGACATTATGTTAAAAATAAATGTTTATAAATACATATAACTCATTTTTAGTAACTCATGATACTGTAAAGTACTTAAATAAAAGGATAAATTTATATGCTGTTAATATAAACAGTTAAAATAATAAAGGGTGTCAAGCAGTGGGTGGGACCATTTTATTCACGTCATCCTTAGATCCTGTACATATTCATCTTCAAAGTGATTTCTCCAACACTGCTATGAAATAAACACTGCTTCCCAAAATGTCCCTGTATTCTTTATACTCCAAACTCTCTCCATTTCGTTAACTTTTCTTTTTACCTGATTTCAGAGGAGTATCACATGCAGATCACTGAAACTCGATCTGCCAGCTCAAAGCACTAGCAAATTATGCATATCAGAGTTCAGATTAGTACACCAATGAGCTTAATATTTAATAGAAAGTTATTAAACTTCATAAACAGAATGTTTGAAGAATCTAAGAAAAGTTAATGACAATGGCAATAAAGAACACTTGATCTCTATACACACACCATCACACAGGCACACAGGTTAGAAACTAAGACAAACGGAATAAAAGAGTTAAAAGACCAGCTTATAACTTCAGAGATTATCTTTAATGTACGCACTGTCTTTGCAAAGCCTGCTTAACTGGGAATTTCTTCCCACAGCTCTTGCACTTATATTCTTTCTCCTCTGTGGGTTTCTGGTGCAATGTCTGAAGATGCTCGGCAAGAATTTCCTCACTGGTAAAACTCGATTCACAGTGGGGACAGGCATAGTCCTCTTTACAGCCAAAGCGATCTGCATATTTACAAGCAAGCAGAATTATGAGACAAAAATGAAGAGCCAAGAACTGCTCAGTTTTGCCCTCATTTTAAAATCAACATTAACTGTGCTAATGGAACCAGATTAGTAAAATTTTATTATCTCTATAAGTATGAATAGGCTGCCCATGAAAAATAACAGAAAGTGTTACGAGAACATTTTTTTTTAAACCATTGTGTTTCACCAATTCAAAATCAACTTAATTTACCCTGTAACATTAACCTTTCACATCAAAGAGTTATTACAAACGTTGAACTGGAAAGCCAAAGTCTTCCCTGAAACAGGTCATCTTGAGTTCACTTTTAGCTGCAAGAAGAGAAAACCCAACCGAGGTGAACTATGCTGAATTACCAAGGGAGTTTCACATATATGTGAAGAAAGACCAAGGTCATAGAAATAGCACTCACTGCAGCACGCGGAGTGAGGCTCATCTGTCCCTCCGGCCACCAGTCCCATGCGGACTGCTATGGCTATACCCACATTTCAAAGTGCCCTAGTTAACTTACATATGTTTCTTGATTATCAAATACAATTAGACTTAGATAAAATGCAGAAAATATGAAGGAATAAAAATCACCAATAACCCCATAACGAAGAGACAACTATTGAAATCTCTTTCCATGACTGACTTATCTTTTGTGAATTTGTATTTTATAGAGTCTAACAACAGCTACTTTTATGATCATACTTTTTTTTTTTTTGAAATCTTACTCTGATTTATTTTATTTTTTTTTTTAGGGTGAAACATAATACTATATAATATATAAACATAACAATGAAAACATTAAAAATACAGATACAACTGGATAATGACTATTTAAAAACCCAATGTGGAATGGAAAAATGATACATTTTAGACTACAGAATATATAAATCCAGCAATACTTTTAATGTAGTTTCATACATAGCTACTTTTTCCACTTAGTATTTTCTTAAGTCAATTTTTTTTTTTTAATTTTAAGGTACCATAACTTACTTATTTAACCAAACTCTCCACTGATTGACATTTGAGTAGATTCTTTGTTTCTTTTGCTGTTTGTTTTTACATCTATTTTGGGGGTTCTTTTGTTTGTTTGGGGGATTTTATGTTTTGCTTTTATAAACAAAACTGAATTCTAAAGATCTATTTAAGTTTCCACTGATTCTTTTTTACATAAGAAACTTATTTTATTATATAAGTCATGGTGGTAAAAAGTAGGAGACTTATTTTTAAGGTAAAACAGTGGACACCATACTCTTGGGGCAATGTTGAAAATAAATACAAAAATAAAGAAAACACAAAATTATACAGAAATAATTCCCATCACCCCAAATCTGACATCCCAACAACATAATGCATATTGGAAAGACAAAACTGATAGCTTGTCCTCATCTTCCTTTTAAATATTCCAGCCAAATTAAACAGAGGCATAATATGGCAATACTCAGAACACTCAATACTTTCTCAGTCAATGACATACAGTTAAAACAGAAAATTCACATAAAAGACATTAATACCACAGTGACTAAAGAAACTCATGTCACTTCTGAAGTGGCTTTGTTGAACAGAAGGAAGAATACTCTATAGAAAAGACTAGCCTTTTACAAAACATGAACACCTCACCACCCTTCACAATTCCCTTGTGACCGATCAACAGTAAAACGCAAATGAGAGAAACAAGCCCTGATGACAAGTGATATCCACTGGCAGAGGACAAGCAAGTGACATGCATCTCCTACATTGCGAGGCTGACAAAACCAAGTCCATCCCCAGTCACTGCGCATTTCCGGTGACCCTACCAGTACAACCCCGCAATGCTACGGGTCTCCACAGCCAGAACAGAGGAACATTTCCAGATGCTCCAGACTCTCAAAGGATCTTACACAAGAGTGAGGCCCAGGAAAACTCCCACAGGGCCCAACAGGACCTCTGCACTGGCCCTTCCCCATGTGCAGAAGAGAAAGTAAAGCCTCAGAGTTAGTGACCAGCCCGGTTACAGCACGGGTGAAGGACAAAGTCAGGGCTAGAGCACAAAAGTCCCCATTACTAGTCCCCTACCAGTGAGAGCAGGAGCTGCCGAGGACCCTGGCGGCCTGCAGAAGATATCCATCCCCCCTCCAGCCCACCATTCCCTCCCTGCTGGAAGAGAGGCTCACGGCTGGATAACCTCCAAGAATTCTGACAAAAACTAACTTTATTTTGAGAACACACTATTACAATACCATTATAATTCAAGCACATTTCAAACTTTCTCCTACAACTTGCATTCTCCTGGCCCACCAGTTAGAGTTAATACCTTTTCTGCTAGCTGTTGATTGTCCTTTAGAATTTTTACCTTCCTCTTCATTGATCATTGTCATAATTTGCTGTTCTTCTTCATCGGCCTCCATGTCACTGTCCAGGTAGCCAATCAGAAGCTCTGTATCTGTTTCTATATCTTCAGTTGCCAAATAGAAAATGTTTTCTCCTTCCTAAGACAAAATTAAAAATATATGCTGTTGTAGGATCAATGTATCGCAATAATAAAAAAATGCCAAATCATTTCTGACAGTAAGAAATCATTTTAAAATACACTGAGTCCATGTGCTCATGTAAAGTTACTATTACTTTTTAAATCTTTTTTTAAATCTGAACACTGAAAAAGGAAACTGAAAATATTTAGTCACTTGGCAAATAAAACACAAATATATATTAAAGATAGTGTCATTTATACCTAACAAATGAAATATGGACAATTATTTAAATTTCTAAAAATAAATTTTGCACCATTAATTGGGTTCATGCAGTAACATCTTGTAGAGGTCCCTAAATGCAGTAGAAAATAAATCTGTTAAGCAATGATGTCATTTTTGAACCCAAAGAGACCAATGAGGTATCAATGATTTAATTATGATTAATATAAAACGCAAAACTAAAAGAAGAAAAAAACTGTCAAGTTATAATACAAACCAGAGAAACTGCAAATGAACCAGGAAAGAATTTCCAAAAACAGAAGAAAGACTAGGCACCTGGAAGGTTCAAAGCATCGTGTGCCTAGGTAATCATGTGTACCTAAATCCCACTAAAACAACAGAAGAAAGAAGAACCAAGTTCTACCATCAACATATCACCATTTTTCAAAAACTCAAGGAGACAGAAATCAGCCAGGGTTGCTAAGGCAGAAGAAATCTCAACCCACAATAGACCGAGAAGAGGAATGCTGCAAGACTAGCCTAGGGAAACCCCAGAGAAACTTCATACTTGGAACCAGCAAAGCCCCCTCTGGGCCTGGGGCCAGTCACCAGGGAAGCCGGAACGGGCTGCTTAGCTGGCTGTCCCTAGGAGAAACACTCAGAACGGTTGTCTTTTACAGAGTTGAGGATTTGTTCTGGGAGGGCTCCTGGTCTGAGTGCTGAGGATAAAGAGAAGTAAAGCATAGACTGAATTTACTGAACTTTCAAGGTGACCAAGTGAAGGAAAGAACAAGGACAATGAGTTCACCCAGCAGTGAAATCCAGCACAGAACAAAGCCTCCTCTCCTGGGACAGTACCACAGAGCCTAAGCTAGGGAGGGAGAGAAGGGAAGGAGGAGAGGGGAGAGGGGAGGAGGAGGAGGGGTGTGTAATGAATGCACACATGCACCCAGAGCAGAACTCCATGGAAAACTGGAAAATGCGTGTCAAACTGTTACAGAGTTACCATTTTGAAGCTGGGAGAAGTAGGAGTCTATATCGAATACTATTTCAGTTTCTTCTTACAACAAAGGTTTCTTTGCAATTTTGAAAATAATAAATATTAGAAAATTCCATGGCTGAGACAGAACTGATGATCACATTTATCAAATACTGTGCAAGGGAGGACTGATTCAAAAGTTCAAAGCAATGAAGCACATCTAACCATTAGCTGCAGTTAATTAAATGGAAGTTTCTATAACATTTAGAGATTCTTGGAAGTTCATGAATTTAATACCTCTAGAAACACACAAAAAGTTATTTCTAATTAAGAACACAGTAAATTTCTATACAATTGTTAAACAAAAATCCAATGTGGACATGAAGCAAAATGAAGATTTCTCTTTAAATTAACTGAGAAGCAACACTTTCCAGAGTTTGAAAAGTACTTACTAAAACAGTCATCCAAAGCAACAAAGGACTCATCTAATGAAGACTTCAGAAAATAATTATAAATCTTAGCGCTTATCTGATCAATATTCAAGAAAGTTAATTGAAATGTCTTTCCAGTATATTTGTCATTAATTTTATGATGACCTTCAAAGCACCAAGAGAAGATAATAATTTTTAATTTTAAAATGTGATAGTAATAACTTAAACTACAATCGTAAGACACAGCATACCTATTTAGGGGTTCTGTAATAAAAGAAAATTTTAATATATCAGTTAAAGCCTCAATTTAATGAAAGTAATGGCAGCATTACAAGCTCCAAGGATCAAAACTACATGTTCCATCTGTACTCCAAACTTGTGATAAGAGGAGGAATGTCAAATAGTAATGTCTCCAACCTAATTATTTAATGGAGATGTTTAGATATTTTTTTACATATAATTCCTACCAGTACCCAGACCAAGAACCTCTTTCTTTACACTGGCCATTTAAGACGTATCCCCTTAAACTGCTTCCTTGCCTACTCATAGTTGATTTAATCACTCAATAACTTTTCATTACATCATTCTCCTTCTTCGAAAACTCCAGCTGTCAGAACCTGCCCAGTTTCCAATCCCTAGAGCTCTCTCAAGCTTTCTTAGGGTGTTTTTTCCCACCCGTAGGGTCATCCCGATAGCTCAGTTGGTAAAGAATCCTCCTGCAATGCAGGAGACCCAGGTTTGATTCCTGGGTTGGGAACATCCTTGGAAAAGGGATAGGCTATCCACTCCAGTATTCTTGGGCTTCTCTTATGGCTCAGCTGGTAAAGAATCCACCTGCAATGCAGGAGACCTGGGTTCAATCCCTGGGTTGAGAAGATCCCCTGGAGAAGGGAAAAGCTACCCACTTCAGTATTATGGCCTGGAGAATTCCATGGACTGTATAGTTCATGGGGTAGCAAACTGCTGGACACAACTGAGCGACTTTCTCTTTCAGGCTCATCCCAGGCCCAATCTCCTGCCCTTTGGCAAGAAGGTTTAAAGAGCCTGACCCAACACTAGGGGACTGAGCATCAACTCCCAGTTGCCATTAACTGGCCATGGCCTCCAGCTTTGATAGCTATTTTAATGTTCTTTTTTTTTTTTTTTAAATGGCTGTGTGGGTCTTTGCTGCTTCGCAGACTTTCCTCTAGTTTGGCACCCGGGCCCCTCACTGCAGTGGCTTCAGCAGCTGCGGTCCCCGGGCTCTAGAGCACAGGCTCCTCAGTGGTGGCGCACAGGCTTAGCTGCTCCAGCAGCCCGTGGCATCTTCTCAGACCAGGGATCAAACCCATGTCTCCTACATCAGCACATGGATTCTTTACCACTGAGCCACAAGGGAAGCCCCTGCTGTAATATTCTGATCCTGAACTTTACTTCTCTTTATTTCAGCTACCATTTCTGGTTATGTGGTTTGTGGCTTAGTCCCCTGAAGAGCAGGTTGACCACATACAGCCACGACGTACTTCTTTCCCAATTTGG
Source organism: Nanger dama (assembly GCA_917880005.1). NCBI lineage: Eukaryota > Metazoa > Chordata > Mammalia > Artiodactyla > Bovidae > Nanger > Nanger dama. The sequence goes on from CAKJTW010000001.1 coordinate 103,158,471, forward strand.
AACCAGTCAGTTGTCCCATGTCCGGCTCTAACTGTTGCTTCTTGACCTGCAAACCTCCTGAGGTTTCTCAGGAGGCAGGTAAGATGGTCTGGTATTCCCATCTCTTTAAGAATTGTCCAGTTTGTTGCGATCCACACAGTCAAAGGCTTTAGCATAGTCAATGAAGCAGATGTTTTTCTAGAATTCTCTGGTTTTTTAAACAGCACGTTAAAAAGCAGAGACATTACTTTGCTGACAAATTTCCATACAGTTAGTGCTATGGCTTTTCTAGTGGTCATGGATGGATGTGAGAGCTGGACTATAAAGAAAGCTGAACGCTGAAGAACTGATGCTTGTGAACTGTGGTGTTGGAGAAGACTCCTGAGAGTCCCTTGGACTGCAAGGAGATCCAGCCAGTCAATCCTAAAGGAAATCAGTCCTGAATATTCCCTGGAAGGACTGAAGCTAAAGGTGAAGCTCCAGTATCTTGGCCACCTGATGCAAAGAGCTGACTCATTGGAAAAGACCCTGATGCAGGGAATGATTGAAGGCAAGGGGAGAGGGGGACGACAGAGGATGAGACGGTGGGATGCCATCACCGGCTCAACAGACATGAGTTTGGGTAAGCTCTGGAAGATGGTGATGGACAAAGAGGCCTGGCATGCTACAGTCCATGGGGTCACACACCAACCCTGGACACCAACCCCGGAAGTGAGCTCCTCAGCAACAGAATCACTACTTGAATTTGCATTGTAGGGATCAGGCGCCTTTCTGGGACTTTGCCCGGGGGCTGAGTTCCTACTTCGGTTCCTGCACCAGCTCTAGGTGATTTTTTTGAAAATTCAACTTTAAACAAAAGAGAGCTGTTCAACATAATGGTCTGTTAAAAAAACAAATATTCCTCAGTCACTGATTTTCATTGTACTGGTGATCCAAATACAAAACAGAGTGAGTGATTTTACAATCATTATGCATCTCCTGCATTACTGTCCATTATTGTGAATTTTGGTTTTCAGTCTTGTTTCATTTTCCTTTATCTATATGTCATCTTCAGCTAATTATGTTTATTGCAAGCTGTCTGTAGTATCAAAACACTGCAAGAAGCTAAACATCCAACAAAATACATTGAAAAAGAATAAATGTCTAACAACTCATTTTAAAAGATTTATTAAATATCATTTTTATAGAAAAAATTACATATCAATATGCCCCCCCAAAGAAAAAGATATGAACAAAGATGTCAATAGACTTTGTTTCTAAACAGAAGGAATTGTATTTTGCATAGTTTTCTGCTAGCCCCTGTGTTTCAATTTTCCTAGAGTTAACAAGTGTTACTTTTGTAGTAAAAGGAGAAAAATTAATAAAACAAAACAGGTTCCTTGATACCAGGAGATGATACTACACAGTGAGTGGCTAAGAGTTTCGGGCTGGCCAGGGTTCAAATATCCTTCTACTGTTAATTAGCTGTTAACTAAGCAAACAGCCTAATGTCTCAAACCACCAGTTTCCTCATCTATAAAGGAAAGAAAACAATGCTCCCTATCTCATAGGCTGATTGTAAGAATTAAACATGAAAATACCTGTAAAATCTAGCAAGGTACCTGGTACAAGTTAAGCATCCATTGCTGATAACTATTGCTCTTATTGTTATTATTATACAAAACTCAAAAACCATTGGTTAAAGTATTCGTTTTTCAAAATCTGTTTAAATTAGACTGTCACATAAACAAAGTTGCTATGACAATGCTAAATTTCATCTGGCCAAATTCTGTCAGCCAAGGTATTTATATAATTCAACTCCACTGCCTGCCTATCAGACCTCTGAAATGCTCTGGATCTCTGATCCTCAGGTTCTGTTCACTTGATAATGTGCTAATGTTTTACTCTGGTTTGTACCTCCGATACCAGTTGCTTGTCTGAACTATGCTATCCTTAAATGACCAACCATCTGTTTTGCCTGAGGGGTTTCCATGACATAGGTTTTTCAGGGCTGAAACTGAGGGAGTCCTGGGCAAATCAGGACCCCAGAGAACAGAGTCTAGATATCTAGATGATCTGTTACCAGGTCACTCTAGGTAACACCTGTGACACTCTCCAAAATCACCGTCTAAGCTCTCATCAAAATTTCCTGGGACATGCCTGGTGGTCCCGTGGGTAAGGCTCAGCGTTCTTCCTCTGCAGGGGGCACAGGTTCAGTCTCTAGTTGGGACACTGACATCCCACACGCTGCACGGTGTGGTAAAAATAAAGACGCCTTCCTAATAAAAACAGTTACTGTGCTCATCTGCCCTAGCGCCCACGTCCAACGACAGCTCAGGATTCTAACGTAAAGAACCGGTCCAGTCCCCAAACATGGCTCCAATAGCTTCCCAACTGCTAATCTAAACCCACTTCGTCCCTCTCACCCCCAACAATCCTTCAGATGAACCTGCCTCCTGTTCTTCAGTCCAACCAGTGTAATGCCTCTCAGAAAAGGCTGAGCTCATTCCACCTAATATTGATACAACTGCAGACATGCCACCTGGCCTTCCTGCCACAACTCCTCAGCATTGTGTGAGACACAGCTCATGTTCATCCTCCATGAAACCTTCTCTAATCTACTAAACTCATGTAGATTCTAGGAGCTCTTCAGTTGAACACCTGCAATTTACTTCTGTGGTTTTCATCATTAATTCATGTGATCAATGACATTCTAATGTGTCTCCCCCAAGATGGTTGTCTCCCCAAAGATGGTTTCCTCTAGGAAGTGAACAAGAATTGCCATGTACCCCCTACGACATAACCTATACTCCTAATTTGCTCAGTATTTTACAAATAATGCACAGTAAAAGTGAACACTAAAATATTTGTGTCTACAGAAGAAAAGCACTTATTAGTAAAAGATTACTAATATCCTCCTTCATTTACTTTTGGTGGGAGGCTATTACAGTAACCCAGGTCATGGATAATGGTAACTTGAGAGGATTATGGCAGGGAAATAGTGGAGATGGCGAGAAGGAATCAGATTCTGAATATGATATGAAGAGAAAGCTGACACCGTTTCCTGACAGACTGAATATGCAGTGTGAGAGAAGAGTCAAGAAGGAGTACAAGGTGATGAAGTTTTCCCTCAAGCATTCACAGATGTTACTCTATTTAATAATAATTCTTCTTACAGATTCAAACTGAAACACCAACTAAAAACTCTGCTTTAAAAGACATACCTTCTCTGTATATACAAATGTATTTTCATGTGGTTTCACTCAGGTGCCCAAGAATATTAGTCAATTCGGCTGTTACAAAGCTAGTCAATTCGGCTATTACAAAGCTAATAACTACTGTTTTTCTTTGTTCCTGTGGCCACACAGCTCAGGCTGCAAGATCCTAGTTCCCTGATCAGGGACTGAACCTGGACCCTCAACAGTGAAAGTGTAGAGTCCTAACCACTGGACCTCCAGGGAATTCCCTCAAGTTAATTACTATTCTTCAACAAATCTGCAAAGTTAGAGTCATTCAAAATATCCAACAGGAAAAAAAATTATTTTAGATAATAAACTACTTGCAAAGCTCTTTAGACAGTCAATACATTCTGATAAAAAAGTATAATAGAATTCTGATGTGTTTAAGACAGTTGGAAAAACAATGGTGGCTTGGAATTCATTAGCTTCGTCACTTTGATATCATTACAGAATTCAGATTTACAGACAAATTTACACACACAAAACTTCTCTCATGGGAATATTTTCTGATGTCAAGGCTTTCTAAAAAAATTTATGTAATGAAGACAAATCCAGAGAAAAACAATAATCTGACTGGGATGATTCAACAGGAAAGTCAGGGGTAGTTTTATGTGGTAAGGCCACTACAGAGCATTTTCTTGAGGCGCGGGTTGGGGGAAGCTCCTCCAAAATTCATATGCACCAAAAGAATCATTTTTGAATTCAGAAAGTATAGAAGGATAGCCATATAAACATGTATTCACTGTCATGAATTTTGAGTACTATCAACATCAGTAGTTCATCCCACATTAGTAACCTGTTCTTGCCATACCAAAGTATCTCGCATAGCGAATAAGAAATTTCATCACAAGAATCAATCTGTGGACAAAGGAATCCCAGCCCCGACTCCAGAGCAAGGATTCAGGCCTGGAGAGGAGTACAAGGACAGTGGGCTTTGTAAGCACACTAGGAACTTAAGACTATCCTGCCACTTTCTGGTGTGTGGACACCTTCCTTATCCCCATGGGGCCTCAACTTCCACCTACACAGAGCAGGAAAAAACAACACTATTAGATTTTTTTATGCCTTGGCCCTTAACTGCTAACTTCTGACAGTGGCTAAAAACACTCAGAAGAAATACCATCGCACACTGACAAAGAACTTGCAATTTCCTCACATTTTTCAGGTACCTTATTTCATCAGATCGTCACAGTAGCCCTGCAACATACAGACAGAAATGTCAGCTACACTAGACAGACAGACTCTGTTTTTGAGGCAGAAAAACATGGCTTGGGACCCAAGGACATAACCTACTAGCTATACATTCTTCCAAAAGCTTATCTTAACTTCTCTCAGTCACCTAATCTATAAAATACAGCCAACAGTACATATAGCTCAAGAAGTTGTTTCAATGATTTAAAAATACAGACTATATAAAGTGTATCTAGGAGACAGTAGGCACTTGGGAGATGGTTGGCATCAGGGTCCCATCTCCAACAGAAACTCCTCTGATCAGCTCACATTTTACATATGAAAAACTGAGGCTCAGAGATGAGAAATAAATCGTAAAGAATCATACACAGTAAATACTGGAGCCAGTCTAGAACCTGACTCCAGAATCACAATGAGAAGAACTCACATGATTAAGCCATGAATGAAGTAGAATTACTTAATGTATGCAGTTACAAATTTAGTGAACAAAACATTTTCCAAATGAACCTAAAATAACCCAGTGAATTTAAAGGCTAAAGGGAATTTGTTCCCATATAACTTTTTGTTCTTTCTATTTTTCAATGACTCACAAAATAATTTTCTTTATTTGGTTAAACACTGGGCTCAGAAACTACTGTTTACTATGTTATCTCAATCTCATGTACAGGAAAACAATTCCACTCTACTGTCTATCTACACCTGATTTGAATATATTCTTAGAGTAGCTGCTTACATGAATGGTAGTCATCAAAGAAAGAACGCTTAATCAGGAGGCAAAGATGACTCTGGCTCTCCCACTCTGGGGTTCTTTCTCCTCAGGCACGTCTCCTATCACCTCCCTCTGGAAAATGATGGAGGTGAACTTTATTATCTCACTCCTTCCAGAGCTGGATTCAAGCACAAATAAAATACATTCATCTTTCTGAGATCCAAGTCAATGAATCTGAAGGGAACAGTATGCCCATAGGCTGATGTGATCATTGCTTTTCCTCTTGGGGTCCACCCAACCAGAAGGAAGGCTGGTACAAAACTGAGAGAAACACTTAACAAGGATGTCAAGGAAAAGCTGGAATATACAACCTTGTGAGCTTAGAGGGCCCCTCTTTGAAAATGACATCATATAATATAAGGCATCGCTTGAAAAGATTTTATCAATGTGACTGCTTCTGTGGCCATCAGTTCAGTCGCTCAGTCGTGTCCAACTCTTTGCGACCCCATGAATCACAGCACGCCAGGCCTCCCTGTCCATCACCAACTCCCCGGAGTTCACTCAGACTCGCATCCATCGAGTCAGTGATGCCATCCAGCCATCTCATCCTCTGTCATCCCCTTCTCCACCTATCCCCAATCCCTCCAAGCATCAAAGTCTTTTCCAATGAGTCAACTCTTCACCTGAGGTAGCCAAAGTACTGGAGTTTCAGCTTTAGCATCATTCCTTCCAAAGAAATCCCAGGGCTGATCTCCTTCAGAATGGACTGGCTGGATCTCCTTGCAGTCCAAGAGACTCTCAAGAGTCTTCTCCACCACCACAGTTCAAAAACATCAATTCTTTGGGGCTCAGCCTTCTTCACAGTCCAACTCTCACATCCATACATGACCACAGGAAAAACCATAGCCTTGACTAGACGAACCTTAGTCAGCAAAGTAATGTCTCTGCTTTTGAATATGCTATCTAGGTTGGTCATAACTTTTCTTCCAAGGAGTAAGCGTCTTTTAATTTCATGGCTGCAATCACCATATGCAGTATAGTTAGGATCAAATAAACTAACCATACCTTCAGACTAACCCTTTCTGATTCTATCACCATCTCAAATGTTTACTCCTGGATATCTAAGAGATATAACCAAATTCCCTATCTCCCTTCAACATCCACCATTACTTATAAACTTCAACTTTCTCTAACAGTTTGCCCATTGTCTCTTCTCAAGTACCAGAACTCACGAGGTTAGATTTCCTAAACTCATGCATCTGAGGTTCAGTTCTGCTATTTCAAAACAGCAAAAGTAACTGCCTCCTGTTCTGAAGAAAATGCTAATCCTCACTGTGTGCAAATAAATGTTAACTCCAGGAGTGGCCACGGGTGACTTGGTATTCCAGCTGCGTTAGTCTGTAACTTAACTTGGTTTTTGTTTACCTGTTGGCAGACTATTGTCCATATGTGGACTCTGCAAGAAAAACCATGATTTTGAAATTGGCGACGGCCCAATTCATTGTGTATCAGAAAGGCAGTGAACTGAAAATTCCAACTATCTAGCTAAGATGACTTATGGGTAATCAGCACACAAGGAAATAGCTTCAGAACAACTCTCAGTCTTAAACATACAAGCTGTCAATGCTAATGTAAGGAGACTTCCACTTCCAAAGTTTGGACTTCTACTCAATAATCAATACAAGTAGAACACAAGTGATGAAGGTGGAAAAAATAAAATATAATGAAACAGTAAGGATTTTACATTGAATACCCTCTCACTTAACTCTTCCTTACTAAAATACTGAATCAGTCTGCACACCACTTCTACAGAGCTTCATGCTGCTGCTGCTGCTAAGTCGCTTCAGTCATGTCCAACTCTGTGTGACCCCATAGACGGCAGCCCACAGGCTCCCTGTCCCTGGAATTCTCCAGGCAAGAACACTGGAGTGGGTTGCCATTTCCTTCTCCAATGCATGAAAGTAAAACGTGAAACTGAAGTCGCTCAACCGTGTGCGACTCAGCAACCCCATGGACTGCAGCCTACCAGGCTCCTCCATCCATGTGATCTTCCAGGCAAGAGTACTGGAGTGGGGTGCCATTACACAAAAAAAAAAAAAAAAAAAATCAGGAAAAAAATTATTTCCACAGCAAAATTCACCAAATTTGTCTATCAATATTGAGCTAACAATAAAACCCAAAATCCTTAAAATGAGACATAACACATCACAGCATCCCAAGCCTGTGGCTCTCTTGAGTGCTGCCTGGGGGGTGGGGCTGACTGTTTCAGGTCTGACCAGGTGAGCTGCACTGACCCATGAAATGTGATCAGAAGCAAAGTGAACCATGTCCAAGGGAGAGCATTCAGTCATCACATGTTTGGGTCACTTCTCTTTCCCCTGCCAGGAAAATGCAGGCCACATTAAGGGCTGTTACTTCAGACCTATGTGGAATCGAGCTGTGGATAGAACTGCAGCTTCCAGCAGCCCATATTTGTATGAACAAGAGATAAATCTTCATTGCTATAAACCACTAAGAGTTTAGGGTTGTCTTTAGAGCAGTCTTCTTGGCAAAAGTTGTCTTATACAATGAAGTGAAGTCGCTCAGTTGTGTCCAACTCTTTGTGACCCCATGGACTGCAGCCTACCAGGCTCCTCCGTCCATTGGGTTTTCCAGGCAAGAGTACTAGAGTGGGTTGCCATTTCCTTCTCCAGAAGATCTTCCCAACCCAGGGATCAAACCAAGGTCTTCCGCAGTGTAGGTAGATGCTTTACTGTCTGAGTCACAAGGGAAGCCCTGTCTTACACAATAAGACTTCTACAGTAACTTAAGCAAAATAATACCTTTAAAAATATTTTCTTTAAGAGTAAGAAGAAAACATCTTGCAATCAAGCAAAGTAATAGTGAACAGCTCATTTTGTGTTTAGAATGCATCAAAGGTTCTGTAAGGAAAATGAAGTTTCAAACAAATGCAAATAACATTGTTTCTTTTCTAATCCCAGCTCATAATCAGTCACATGGCAAGAAAAAAATTTAATATGATTCCAAGAAACAGGATACTATGTTAAACAAAAATTAAGTCTATAAACAAAGAAAATCAATTACAAATATACATGTCTTCCTCCGAGGGGTTCAAGAAAAGACAGTAATGTTTGAGGCATCTTAAGAAACAAATCTGACATTATAGAGAAAAAAAAAAATCAACAGAAGCAGTGAGAAAAAGAAAAAGAAAATTTTGCTATATAGAAAAGCAGCAAAGTGATCCTAAGAAACTAACTCTTCACAAGGGGAAAATGTATACTTCAGCTATTTTATCTAAAGATAAGTTATCAATATTGACAGGCTAAAAAATGTTAGAAGGCAATACTATGAAGAATAGGGTACCTAATAAATATTTTATATACATTAGAAGGCATATTTTGTTCCTACAGTATATCTGTACTATTTTTATGTTCAATGTTTAAAGGTTACTTTCTATTTACAGTTACTGCAAAATACTGGCTATACTCCCTGTGTTGTACAATATAATTGTGAGCCTACCTTACACCCAACAGTCTGTACCTCTGACTTCCCCAGCCCTTCCCCTTTCTCACCACTGTTCTCTTTATCTGTGAGTCTGCATCTTCATGTTATAGTCACTAGTTTGTTGTATTATTTTTCAGATTCCCCATGTAAGTGATATATCATACAGCATCTGTGTTTCTCTGACGTATTTCACTTAGTATAACGCCATTTGAGTTCCATCCAATCTGCAAAAGGCAAGATTTCATGCCTTTATTTGCTCTATTTTATATTAGAACCTCTTTTAAATGACCTTCAGCTGACTGACTCCCCAGATTCCCTGACACCCTGTATACCCATAATCTGCCGGATGAGGCAGGGGCCAGTCCTCTCCATCAGCAGCCTGCTTCCTGGTGCGCCTGCGCACTTCTGTCTTCACCCCCTGACTCGTTTGCCTGAGTCCCCAGAGGCCGTTGTGTTTGTTCCCACACCTGTTTATGCCACTGGTAAAAGTTACTACAATTATGTAACTTAGTTAAACATTACACATAGCAAAAATGTATGAGTCAGAAAAAACTCAATAGTTTCTAAGAAAATCAACTGACAGTTTTGAAAAGAACCCTGCAAAGTAACCTGACTGCAGAATCTGTCCAGTTTTATGATTTCCTCCCATCTTTTAGAATTGCTTTGTTTTGTGTAATTTGATAGGCTTTTTAAGGCTTACCTTTTAGTGTTTTAGTAAAACTGGATACTATACAGAGTGGTTATGAAAAAAATGGTAGCAAACTCTAGTGAAAGAACCTAAATGCAGAAGCAAAAAGACTGGAAAAAATATATACATTCATAAAACAAGATAAGCTGGTTGAAATATCAGTTCTGTGATTCATATTAGGACACACTGTCCCTATCACATCAGAAAAGAGAGTTTGAACCGAATTATGATATAAGCAAGCTAGACTCTAGGTCCTGCAAACATTCCTCCCTAACCATCTAGGGTGGCTCTCTCAAACTATTTACCACCATGATCTGCATTTATTTAGCTGTATCCCCATTAGGGCTATAAAGTGTTATAGAGGAAGAGATGATTTACCCACATGATACAAAATTATCACTCACCAAATATTAATTAGTACAAGTTGCATAAAATTAGCTAAGCACAGACCTCTCTTTTCTCCTGCCTCCTCCCTTTTCCAAAGACTGTTAGCTCTCTTTGGGCAGACCCTTTATCATATTCCTCTTTGTATGAATCTCAATACCAATGCAATGTCTTGCTTACTGAAGGCTATCAAAAAGGAGGGGAAAAACTGTAATTTCCTTTTGAATTAATATGACAGTAAAAGCAAGAATGTCATTCAGAAAAGTGGAACTCATCACAAAAAGAGTTGCATAATCCATTTCCTACTCCTAGCACATTCTTTAGAATTAAAAATTTAGCCAACAATGGGAACACTTTAACCAACTGGAAATAAGAGAACCAATTAGACAAGCAGATGTGCTCCCCAAAAAGAAGACCTAAGTCAGAGCAAGCACGACCAACTCAACAAACCTAGCGTTAATCTGAAAACCTACTAGAGAACCTGAAGATTCATCCAGCACAATTACTACATAATGTGCAGAGGATTACAGGATACTCACACTCACAAGAAAGCCCATTTTCGTTCCTGCCCTTAAGGGCTTTAAGTGTGCTCAGTGGCAACAGGACAATCTGGTTAAATTAAAATGAAGAACAAGGAAGGGCCAAGACAGTTGTACAGAGTAGCAGCTGCAGAATTTTAGGAGGCAGTTTCACAGCAGCATTTGAAATTCACAAGCTGGACGGGCTTTGGACAAGATCAGATCATGAGGAAACGGGTTTATTAAAGTAGGGAAAACAACAATAACAAAGTCACTGCATCGTAGAGTGTACAGTCACGCTACAAAAAGAAAAACCCTAGCTAGGATCCTGAGGATTACAGGAAAGTTGCAGAACACTAGACAGAGAAAGCAGCTTCAACACATGGAAGAGCTGAGAAGTGAGGCACAGACTAAACCTGCCCTGTGAACTGCAGCATCTGAGGAAAATTACAAGGTAATCTGATCAGGATCAAGTGACAGGAAAAAGACTGAAAGTAGAAACCTGTAAGATATTTGAAAAATATGATGGTATATTTCATGTGTCAACTTAACTGGACCACAGGGTATCCAGACACGTAATCAACCGTTATTCTGGGTGTGTCAACGTGAGTGTTGCTGGATGCAATTAACATGTGGATTCGTAGATGGAGTAAAGCAGATTGCCCTTCATGGTATGGGTGGGCCTCATCTAATCAGCTGAAGACTTGAACAGAATAAAGGCTGACTTTCCAGAGAAGGAGAAAGATTCCTCCTGCCTGACTGTCTTCAAAGAGGGACCCTGGACTCAGGGTGAAACACTGGTTCTTCCCATGTCTCAAGCTTGAGGGCCTTTCAGACTTACACTACACCACTGGTTATCCAGGTCTCAGGCCCTCAGCCTTAGGCCAGAGCTGGAGCATCGGCTCCCCTGGTCTGCAGCTTGCTGACTCACCCTGCAGCTCTTGGGACTTGCCAGTCTCCACAATCATGTGAAGCCAATTCCCTGCAAGGTATCTCTTCATATACATACAAACAAACATCCTGTTTATTCTGTTTCTGTGGAGAACCCCAATAAAATCAAACTTAAAATTTAAGATGTTTGTTATACTGCTACCATAGAATCTACAGGAAAAAAATAAAGTAAAACCTAGACATTAGTTTTCAACTAAAATGAAACACTTCTGATAGAGATAAATAATTCATTAAAAAAATTGAGCACTATATGTACCAAGAACTATGGAAGTACTAAGTATAATGTAGTGAAATAAAAGATACACTGCCTATCCTCAAACAGCTTACAGACTGAGAGTGGTATTAATCAATTCTCAGTGCCATTAATCAACCACCAGAGAAATGGAAAATGACTTTATGAATATGTGGACAGAGAGGAATGGTGCTTTTGGACTAAGTAATGGGAGAGAGCTGACTTTGTCCAGGATTCAGGACAGTTAGCTCAGATTCAAAGGACACAAATAGGAAGAATCTAGCAAAGGAGAGAACTCAGACATTTAACAGCTGGCAAAAGAATATAAGCTGGAAGGAAAGAAAAGAGGAAAGGAAGGAAGGAAGGAAAGGAGGAAGGGGAGAAAAAGAAAAGAAAAAGAGTGGGTAGGATGGTAGATGGATTCAGAGAAGCCAAAGGAAGAAATGTTTCAGGAGAGAGGCACTTGTCAGCAACACCTAATGCTCTGCAAAGATCCAGCAAAAGGAGGTCCAAAAAGCCTCAAGGGGCTAAGTGACCTGGAGAGGAGGGGTGACCTGAGAAAGGCAAAACCATGGTCAGTGTGGGTTGAGGAGTGTATCGATGGTAAGAAAAAAGAAAACACAGCAAAGGGATAATTTAGGGAAGGAGAAAGGATCCACACTGGAAAGGAATACGGCAGCAAGAGGGAAAGGAAGACTTCAAAAAGAAAAGCCTGAATATCTGAAAGCAAGGAGAAGAATCCTGTTGAGTGTGAGAGGGTAAGTATCAAATGGAGAAAATGGATAATCTACATTGTAAATATTCATCAGAGGGCAGAACACAGATGGAAGGCTTGTTCTTAAGAAAGAAGAGGGACCTTTTTCTATGTGGGAGAAAGAAGTGAGAACGGGTGTAGCTTTAAGTAGGCGTGCAAGCCTGATGTCAGAAGTTGGGATAATCTATAAGTAATACTTATGTCACTTTTCTTAACATTCACCAAAATAAATGAAAAACGTATCTTCTTAGAACATCTTTTTAATTTTCAAGTATTTCCAAACATTAAAACAGGTTACTTAAATTCTTTTATAGAAACACACCCCTGACCACTGAACCTCCCAAATAAAGTATACTCAATCCCAAATAACTTCCACTTGAGATTTCTCCTGTATGTTTCATAGTTACATATCTCACTAATTCTGGCAATAGGTCAACTGTAAACATTACTGCAATTTATTAAAAAATGTATTTAATGGCTAAATGCATGAAGCTGGTAAACAAGGTACAAACTTTCAGTTATGAAATAACTAAGTCCTGGAGACAATATGTACAGAATGGTGAAATTTAAAATGTTATTTGAAGTATATATTCACCACTGTTTTAAAATGTGCATGTATTCCTCTGAGTCTTCTGGAGAAAAATTTATGACCAGGTTCAGCATCCTCCTCATTCTGGGAAGATCTGAATACCAAAACTGCAAGTCAGACTAACGGGCAGAAAGCTCTGATCTACCAATTCTAGGTTTTCATAAACTTGAGTTCAGCTTTTTCATCTTCAAAATGGGTATAATACTTGTACTTTAGGGGGAACTGCTGGAATTAAATGAAATAATGCCAATGCCAAAATTCTACACATTTTTATAATGGGTCAAAGTGACATAGTTTGAAACTTCATTTCATAAGCATGGATAACTAGCTTTGTTTTAGTCATTAGTGATTGACTTTCTAAAGGTAAAAATACCATGGGGTTTCCTATAGGTTTTAAATGATGTCAACACAGTACTAACATATGTTACTCAATAGCAAGGTGCAAAGGATATCAAGGGATTATTATGTATCGCTCCCAACACAATATTAGACCTACTGAATTGAAACAAATTAGAATATATTTAAAGAAGTTGAATACAAGCATATAAATGCAGTATGTATTTTAGATCTGATAAAGTAGAAAACCTCAGATATGCAGATGACACCACCCTTATGTCAAAAAGCAAAGAAGAACTAAAGAGCCTCTTGATGAAAGTGAAAGAGGAGAGTGAAAAAGTTGGCTTAAAACTCAACATTCAAAAAACGAAGACCATGGCTTTTGGTCCCATCACTTCATGGCAAATAGATGGAGAAACAGTGGAAACAGAAACAGACTTTATTTCTGGGGGTTCCAAAATCACTGCAGATGGTGACTGCAGCCATGAAATTAAAAGATGCTTGCTCCTTGGAAGAAAAGTTATGACCAACCTAGATAGCATATTCAAAAGCAGAGACATTACTTTGCCAACAAAGTTCCGTCTAGTCAAAGCTATGTTTTTTTTTCCAGTAGTCATGTATGGATGTGAGAGTTGGACTATAAAGAAAGCTGAGAGCTAAAGAATTGATGCTTTTGAACTGTGGTGTTGGAGAAGACTCTTGAGAGTCTCTTGGACTGCAAGGAGATCCACTCAGTCCATCCTAAAGGAAATCAGTCCTGAATATTCATTGGAGGACTTATGTTACAGCTGAAACTCCGAACACTTTGGCCACCTGATATGAAGAACTGACTCATTTGAAAAGACCATGATGCTGGGAAAGACTGAGGGCAGGAGGAGAAGGGGACGACAGAGGATGAGATGGTTGGGTGGCATCACCGACTCAATGGATAGGAGTTTGAGTAAACTCTGGGACTTGGCAATGGAGGCCTGGCATGCTGCAGTCCATGGGGTCGCAAAGTCGGACATGACTGAGCAACTGAGCTGAACTTAAAGTAGAAAAAGAAAAGCGATATAAAAGCACACTGCATTCCACAGTCAAGAAATGGGCACAGAATTAAGTAGATACGGAAAGCCCTTCTAAGTCTAACTGGCTTTACATGCTATTGCTTGAAAAAGAGTCAGATAAACTCTCAGCCGGAATGCCATGCCCCCTTTTGCTCCTGTCTCTTATGAAAAAAACTAATAGACCACACAGCTGTATAAACCACCATAAAGTGTACCCAACCATATCTCAAAGGACTTCATAACCACAGGAAAATAAACCAGGAAGTGCTGCTTTAATCTCTGCCCACTGAGGAGACTTTAATAAAATGTTCATTAAATACCAACTTAAGAGATCATAGATAATTAGCCTGATTGCCCATTTAATTAAATACAGTAGGCCCTCTGTATCCCATATCCATGGGTTCTACATCCAAGAAAACACAGGGCTGCCCATACTGTACCCTTTTATACATAAGGGATTTGAACACTTGTGGATTTGGGTACACAGGGGTCCTGGAACCAACTCCCCAGTGGATGCTGAAGGATGTGCTCGGTCATGTCCTTTGCAACCCCATGGACTGTAGCCTGCCAGGCTCCTCTGTCCACAGGAGTCTTCAGGTAAAAATACTGGATTGGGCTGCCATGCCCTTCTCCATGTTGAAGGATGACGGATAAGTAAAGGTGTGCCTAGTCCTGACATAAATCAGTCATGATAATGATGTACTTAATTACTGTCCAGATTCCTTTAAAGTTTCCAGTGGAAAGCAAGGCCACACTTGAATCGCGGAGCACCTCTTCTACTGGACTCCATCCCTCCTGACGCACTGCAGCACCACAGGCAATAACCGACACCACCGTCAGGAGGCTTCCTTCCCCTTCTCCCAGCCTGTCAGCTTTGCATCATGGGAGACTCTCACAGAGGACCAAGACACCAGGAAGGCCGAGTAGATTAGACTCTACAGCAACACTTCTCCCAAGGCTTTGGGAGACAACTTCTTTAAAGTCTAAAATTCAACATACTTAGCTGAATACAGTGTATCAATTCTACTCCTTCTTTTCAATATTTCATCAGTTTAATGATGGAACGCAGAACTTCACATTTTACTTTTTATTGCTTAGTAGTGGCTGAACCTTTTATGAGAACCTATTCAGGAACTGGATAGTTTTCTCTGAATAGAAATTACACTAGAAAATCTAACTTCCATTGATAAAGAACTAAATGTTGGTAATTCTAGTGTTTTGTTTTATATGCATTAAACTGCCTGTACTTTGCCATTAATATTAACTATTTCATACCATTCATTAAAAAGATAAATCTAGAACTCATCATAAAATGTATTTCCAAATCTGAAAAACAAAAACAAAGCCATTTCCTTCTTTATGGTCACACATACAAAAAAATCTTCCCTGGCAGCAACTGGTATATTCTATATTTAACTGTAGGTGTCTAGATTATAGTTTTAACACTTTATTTCATATTAATATGTATATAATTTATATAACATTCATATTCTTTAGTTTCACTTCTTCCTCTGATAAATGAGGTATTCATGTTGTTTGCTTCACTGCATCAATAACAAATGCCTTTTCTTTTCACTGTATTTTTAGCGGCTAAAAGATTTTAAACTTTTTTTTAACATCTACCATATCTCTTCTTAAACTTTCTAATGATGTAGCCAGGTTCCAGTATATTTAAAGCAATACTGACTAATTCTCAAATATCAATCTCTCATTATTCCATCTGTTAGGTATGATTTGAAAGAACACTACCACTTCACAGCAAAGCCCTCCTTTCCCTTTAAGTTCTGCCATTTCATTACTCTATATCCCAAGTTTCCGGGTTAGTCCAGATTGGACTGTCTAGCTATTACACGACAGAGTATCTGCATTTAAGACTCTGATGGTCTGTGGTCATGTGTGTAAAAGACTTGACATAATGATGAGGCGCTACTGGCGACACAGTCATCTGGCTAAGAGATAAAAATGCCTACACTGTAGGCTGAAATGTGCACACACATACCGTATGTAGTCAGCGTGGACAGAGTAGAAGTGAACACTCTGCCAGACCAAATATTCACATACACGTAAACTACAGCCAGAGTTCAAGTGGAAGCACTTGCTTTCTATTATTCCAAAGGACACAGACATGAGGGTTTTCCAAAGTGACAAGTCACATGCAGCTAGGTGCACCGCACCAGGAGAGAAGCATAAGAGTTAGCAGGGGCGCCAGGTCGGTAGGTACTCGCTGGGCCCCCGCTAGACGCATCCGTGCAGGGTGGGCAGTGGGAGAGCAAACAGAACTGACACAGACTGTTCTCAAGGAACTCAGACCAATGGCAGGAATACATGTGTAAATAAATAATTTTTCTAAGTGAGACCATCGATATAATACATAGTTTGGGTTTCTGTTCTAGAGGTAAAGGGAATATTTTTAATTAAACATTTTTTAAGTTTTCAGTTTTAAAAGTTTTAAACTAAATATTAAATAGAAGTTAATCCTAAATGAGTAACAAATTTAATTTAAATATTAAATAGAGGACTCAGCACTTTTGGTCCCCTGAGAAGAACCACTTCACAGAATTTCTATTTTCAATCCTATTTCATACATTCACTGTCACTAACCCTGTTACCAAAGGCCCCAAATCAATTAGGAAACACACTCTCTTCAACCCTCTGGCTTCCTTTTGGTTAATTCTTTGCTGGGTTACAAAACTATGAGCCTTTTAAATGACTTCTAGGGACACTCCTTCTAGAATCCAGGAGTCTCCATTCTGAAAGACTTCTCTCAGTAGGCAGAATGTAGACATGTTCTTTACGTAGCAACTGACCTGCACAAAAACTGCTTCTCTGAAAAAGCTGAAAAGTGGCTTAGCACAAATACCATAATGATCTCACAGCTAACTCTTAAGGTTGCCAAACCGTGGTATCCAGTAAAGCTTCCTGCACAGCACAGGGAGACACCTTCTCCTCAGCACATTTCTTGTGTCTGTAAAGCCTGAGTTATCTTGGCAAAGAGGAGCCAGAGCGTATGGCCACAGCCAGCACAGCGTCACAGTCAGCCGTGCTCTGTCGGCCTAGGCGGACACACGCACACCTGGGTCTCCAACAACCGAGGTGCCCGGGAGCCGGGCTGCTGCGCAGGTCAGGACGGGCCCCTGAGGCCCCGTCATTCCATCCAGTGAGCATTCACCAAGAAGTCTTCTACATGCTTAGAGTTACAGTGGCTACCTTGAGAGGGATTTAGAAGAAATAAAACGTAGTTTGCTCTGATTTACACAGAGACAAAACTATGAAGACAAGCACTGTGGACCTGGCAGGGGCAGTGATGATGAAAATACTTGTTCACGTATCCTGGCACATACAGAGGCCTGGGCTTTTCCATATATTATCTCATTTAATTTAATCCTCATAAAAATCCAGTGAAGTGGGTGTCATTATCACAAAGAGGAACAGAATGTTATAAATTATTTTTACTGCTATGGACACAGGAGTAAGATCATCTTTTCTGAGCACAGGCCCTGGCTCCCAGCAGACGCTTGTGAGCTATCAGCTGACTGACTGCATGAGTCAAATATGCTCAGCCAGTGAGGTTAAGGGTCAGGAATCCACTGCTTAAAACTGCCTTCCTTAATATTATCTGAGCTGGGCCGGGTTCTGCTTTCTTTCTGATTCTATACCAAGGCTTCGCTTCATCATTGATTCTAGCTCACCTCTTCCTTCTAATAAAGCACATTTCCCTCCCTCCCCACTCCCACACTGATCACTGTGTGGTCAGCCTTGAAGATGACCTGGGAGGATGACCCACCTCCTGGCAGCTGCACTCTGGTGCTGTCTCCTGCACGGTACCATGCTGCTCTGCATCTGCATCTGCGTGACTCGCAGCATCCTAAAGAAATGGTAGTATGGTAGGTCATTTCCATAGTACATTATAGAAGACGGCTGCTTTCTCTCTCACATCACTCTCTCAGGAAGCAGCAAGCTGCTTCTCTCTGTCATGAGGAGCCCTAGGGAAGACTTGCATGGTTAAGAAATGAAGCCACCTGCTGCTGGCTATGTGAGTGAACTTGAGGTCTAACCAGGTCTTCAGAGACCAAAGAGCCCTAGATAACTACCTGACTGCAACCTTGGGAGAGTCCCCGAGCCAGAACTCCAGAACCACCCCAGCTACGTTGTTCCTGACCCTTAGAATATGTATGAATAATAAACGTTTGCTGGTTGAATTTGTTAACATGTGGGGGAAATTCGTTACATAGCAAGCATATAACTAATGCAATCATAAACACAGGTAAGATAAGTCAGGTAAAAATCGTTCTGAGAAACAGCTCAGAAGTCAAGTTCTAATAAAGCTCTACAGTGACTGAAGAAGCCTCAGATAAGTCAAAAGGCAACAGCACACTCTGCCTTACTGCTGGGGGACGCAAGGACTTGGGGGAGCAGGCTGGCTTCAGTGGAAGCAGTGGAGAAAACTAGCTGCGTGATTTCTGGATTGAGAGACACAGGAAAGCCTACCCGCTCAAAAATTCCCCTTATGCCCAACCTGACATGCTCCTATTCTGAAATTTTACTGCTTTTAATTTCAAGAGATCTAAATGTTAACTTTCTCTCATGTTTAACACACTAGCTAGCGGCTAAGATGAAGCGAACGGAACCAAAGGGAAAAAAGAGGCCAGGACAGATACTACCTAGACAGGGCCGTTTATGATGAGAAGGTGGTACAACGCTTTGTCGTCATTTATGGATAGTCTGGGAACTTAAAAGGCCAAGGAATATGTGATGGAAATAACTTTTAAAATATATTTTTAAAAAACTATATCAGTTTGCAAATTTTCAGCAGTTTCAAAATACCTAAATAGCAAGCTCAGATATATGGAAGGTTTTTTTAAATCTGAAGTTGCGCCTTTATAATTTATCTCAACTCTAATGTATCAGAGAACAGATTCAGTAGGCAGGGAAGCTAGAACACCAGAGTTCAAATCCTATCCAGCTACCCACAGGCCACAGGCAAGTTACTTAGACTCTCCGTGTTCTCAGTATCCTCATGTGACAAAGAGAAACGGTAATTACAGGGTCTTCCTCATGCTTAGTTGCCTCACTCAGGTCAAACTCTTTGCGACCCCATGGAATGTAGCCCACCAGGCTCCTCTGTCAATGGGATTTCCCAGGCAAGGATACTGGAGTGGGTTGTCTTCTCCAGGGGAAGTTCTCAACCCAGGGATCGAACCCGCATCTCCTCTGTCTCCTGCACTGCAGGCGGGCTCTTTACCACTGAGTCACTGGGGAAGCCCCACGATGCTGGATGTGGAGGCAAAAATGAAAGTGATTTACTCTGAGATATTCGAGACTTGAGGCTACACCCACGCAATAACACCTCCCATCTTGAAATATCTTCATTCTTCAAGAACTGTTCCATGTTCTCAAGGGAGAACGATGGACAGGTGATCAGAGGACACTGACAAATTTTCAAGAAATGGACTCCCCAAGGGGCTTTCACTGGAGTAGCAGGCAGTGACTGCTATCTTAAATTTGGTCTCCTGTGAATGACTTTACATTGTACACAGAACTGAAGGCACAGGAAACTTGAAAATGCTGCTGTTGAAACTCAGGAACAAGACCAAGTTCTCAGCTCAAATTCTAAAAGAGAATGGAGAGTTACCCAGAAAGCAGTTTCTATGCTGATGTGCAGCTGAGCCAAGAGCAGGGGGTGTCCATATGTGGCTATAGATCTGTGATAAAAGATTCCTTCTTTAAAGAAACCTGGTTATTATTTTCCTAAATAGTGTTATCTACCATCCTCCTTTTCACTGGAACATTTATATACAATGAGGATCTGATGCAAAAATCAGATGACAGTTCAATTTATCATGGATCGCAACATGAGCCTGAAAGAGCGGTGAGACTCAAGAAAGCTGCCAGAGTGGCCTACAGGCCAGCATGACTCTGCAGCCATCCTGAACAGCAGACGCCACAGTGTCCAGCAGGCACTCTGACATGTAATTATATAGTCAGGTCCTGAAGCTATCATCTTGGCCCTGAGGCTGTTCATATAACCCAGGCAAAGTTTTTCTCACAAAGAAAGGCAATTTCCCAGAGGCAATTTCACTTCAGACGTGAGTGACAGTAAATCATAAATACCAGCTGGGTTATACTGCAATTTCACTCTGATTCAGGGTTCTTTCTTGAAACCTCAATTCTAGGCATTCCACAGTGAGGGGGTACACAGCGAACTCAAATGTGTAAGTTCTCAATACGTATCCCCATCTGCTGGTGCACTCTAAGTGTTCAGAAGTGCCAGTTGCCACCATCATCATTATTAAGAATTAACTTATCCTTTGAGGCTATCACTATATACATATCTTAAAGAGAGTTCTATACATATTCATGTCCCCTATGAATAAACTACAACATAACTGAAAATAATAAAATCAATAAGTAATAAAATATCCTACTCCCTGCAGGAACACACGCCAACAGTAGGGTTGGTATTTAAAGCCTCACAGATCCAGTTACTTATAGTTTTAATTTAGTGTAAATTTTATCATTAGTGAAAGACAAATATGTACCTCACTGGAAGATAACTAAGACAGACCTGTAAGTTATTTAACTGATATTTTATTTAAGAATATTGCTAGAGATCTGAACCTTACAATTCTGTAACTGAGTCTACAACATACTGTAGAAACATAATTTGTAAAAACGTGATAGGAAAAAAACAAATAGGTAAGAGACAGAATTTGAGGAAACTAAGTATAATTTTGGGTATAGGTGAGAAATCCTTTTGATATTCCTTTTTGTTGGTTGCTTGGTTGGGATCACTGCTCTTTGGACTTTGCATCTGACATTGGACGTAGTTCTTTCAATCGGGCTTTAAAAAATCCAGGCCGCTGCTCTCCCTGGAGACCCGTACCTGATCTCCCAGCTCTGCTGTACTAAAATGTCAGGTGGCACCAGGAAAGACTCTGGGATAAACTGCCTGAAACTGTGCATCCTCTCACAAGGTGGAAGGAGGACAGGAAACAATGCATAACAGAACAGCGCTTCTGCTCGTGAGGACACCAAACTGACGTGGGAGCTGGGCGGAGCAGCGCCACCATCACAAGCACAGCTTCAAGCTCAGCGCCCTCTAGACTTCAGGCCATCCCAGTGCGCTGACACCCTCCCGGGGCAGTGCGCCAAGACCCAGCTGTTCTTCCATATGCGCCTTTTTCTTAAAGCTGCAAGCCACAGGTCCATTATGTTGATAATATACGGTGAGAATTCCCAAGGAAAGTATGTTCGGAAACACGTCTTAAGAACATGAGATACAATAACCAAAGAATTCCAAGTTTTAACTTCAAACGACATAATTCTGTGTTTAAACAAATACTTTTCTACTGAAGGATCAGAATTTTCAAAAAGTTGCAAAATACTAAGTAGTTCAGTTACTCTTTCAAATACTGCATATTTTTTTCTTTAGTGTAATAAAATAAGCATTTAATAAGAATCACCCATTTCTTATGGAGCCTAAGAATTCTTCTGGTTCATTTTAAGCCAAATCTTTTACATTCAGAATTTTCTGGTTTAGCTGGAAATATCTTTCATAGACCTGAATATATATTTCAACTGAATGTTGTGAAATGTGTGCATGTGGGAGGAACTCTGCTTATGTGATCCTTCTTCAATTGTTCAGACACTTAAAGTATCGTTTCCAAAGCAAATTCTCCAAAATTGAATAAACTGCAGAACTAGAAGTATAACTGAGTCTCCAAAAGGAGCTCCAATCCTTTGCCAAAACAGACCTCAAATTCTTCATCCCTTCTCCAAAAAAACTGGACCAAGGATTGACATTTTCCACCAAGTAAGCCATATAACCACAAATGTTTCTCATTTACTCCACTCCTGGGACATACAGCTAAAATAAAAATTTCCTGAATACCCCAAATTTCAGATGCAATTTGGAATGCAAGTGATTCATAATGTTTTGCAGGAAACATTATGATCTTCTCTTACCAACTCAGTGTTTCTGGAATGCAATCCATGGGAGATTACCCCAACAAATCAGAAGGCTGAATCACTGTCAGCCATGTGACCCAAATATTAAGCTCTCTGCCCTAGCTCAGGGTGATTCTGAACCCTAAGCAATCTGCTTCTCCAGCTACTGTTCCCGTAAGAAGGTCTGTTACCCCAAGGGAGCTAGCAAAGTCCCACACTGTGCTCGTAGCAAGAAACATGGTAACAGTGCACTCAGCCCCCTCCTAGGAAAGGAGCGGACAGCGTCAAACGGAGCCAAAGGCCCTGGCAG
Organism: Nanger dama; assembly: GCA_917880005.1. Taxonomy (NCBI): domain Eukaryota; kingdom Metazoa; phylum Chordata; class Mammalia; order Artiodactyla; family Bovidae; genus Nanger; species Nanger dama. The sequence continues at coordinate 103,180,827 of CAKJTW010000001.1, forward strand.
CACTTCTGCGCCGCGACTCGCGCCGAAGCCCAACAGTCGCCGCCACCAACGCAACTGCGAAACCGCACAGAGCCTCTAGCCAGTTTATCAGTCCTACTCTAACCCCACTCCCACCTCACCCCCATTACTAAGTCAAATAACAATTTCTTGGTGTATCAAGGTTGCAAAAATAATCTTTTATGGATTCCTATTTTCTTGCAAGGAAAGAAACACAGCTGAGATAGAGGAAGAAAAGTCCTGCACTGAACATACCAAGTGAACATAAACGCTGTCTTAGAAATCATGGTTACTACGAAGAAGTGTAGGTAACTGCAAAATGATAAAAAAAAAAACAAAACGAAAAGGGTGTAGAGTAGCAAACATGGCGAGTAGCAATAAGAGATGGAGACAAATGCTTACTGACAGCATACCATTACCTAAAGGACTCAGTACAAGCAAACTGTACAGTTAAGGGAACTCTTAGAGACAAGCTGAGGGGTTCTGGTGGCAAAGCTCAGAGCTGAGCATATAACACTGAAGGTTTGGGCAAACGGAGAGAGCTACCGAGTCTAAAGAAATAACAGATGATAGGAAGAAATGCCCAAAAAGGAATTTAAGAAAAGCTTAAAATCACTACTTAAGCATAAAAAGAAAAGAATCAAGTTTAAATAGAATAATATTTTCTAAAATATAATAATGAAGCCCCTACACAACAATGGGTTTGTCTAAATTAGATTTCATGGGTCTACAGACAATTTTTATATTGCTAACACTGACTGCTAACATTGACACAGAAACAAACTGAGCCCTTTCCAAATAGGAAAAGGAGTATATCAAGGCTGTATATTGTCACCCTGCTTATTTAACTTATATGCAGAATACATCATCAGAAAAGCTGGGCTGGAGGAAGCACAAGCTGGAACCAAGACTGCTGGGAGAAATATCAATAACCTCAGATATGCAGATGAAACCACCCCTATTGCAGAAAGTAAAGAACTAAAGAGCCTCTAGATGAAAGTGAAAGAGGAGAGTGAGAAAGTTGGCTTAAAGCTCAACATTCAGAAAACCAAGATCATGGCATCTGGTCCCATCATTTCATAGAAAATAGGGGAAACAGTGGCTGACTTTATTTTTTTGAGCTCCAAAATCACTGCTGATGGTGACTGCAGCCATAAAATTTGACTAACCTAGATAGCATATTAAAAAGCAGAGACGTTCCTTTGCAACAAAGGTCCATCTAGTCAAGGCTATGGTTTTTCCAGTAGTCATGTATGGATGTGAGAGTTGGACTGTAAAAAAGCTGAGAGCCAAAGAATTGATGCTTTTGAACTGTGGTGTTGGAGAAGACTCTTGAGAGTTGGAGATCAGTCCTGGGTGTTCATTGGAAGGACTGATGTTGAAGCTGAAACTCCAATTCTTTGGCCCACTGATGTGAAGAGCTGACTTGATGGAAAAGACACTGATGCTGGGAAAGACTGAAGGCATAAGGAGAAGGGGGTGACAGAGGATGAGATGGCTGGATGGCATCACTGACTCAATGGACATGGGTTTGGGTGGACTCTGGGAGTTGGTGATAGACAAGGAGGCCTGGTGTGCTATGGTCCATGGGGTCGCAAAGAGTCAGACGTGACTGAACTGAATTGAAACTGAGCCCATATACAATTAGGATAGACCTGAAGATCCTGTGAGATTAGTATGCCTCAGAAAACCATGAAAAAATATAAAAATACTTGAAAATAATTAATGCCTACACATTTTTAAAAAGAGATCAATTTAATTGTGTGGTTGGGTCAACACATATCATGAACAATGTAAAAAGTGGCTTGAATGCAGCTGGCTGCCGAAAGATCCTATGTTCCAAACCCTTTGGTAAGTCATCACTAACTTGCCCACACAAAAAGAACAGTAATCACACTGGTTATCCACTACCTATTTGTACTGAAAAAAACAGGCTAGCTAATAACTTAAGGAAATGAAATATTCTCAACGACTGTTTTCCAGTTACTTGCAAACCTAACTATATACATTTTCCCTTGCATTTTTCCTCTTGCCATTGCTGGTTTTAGACTCGGCTTGAGTGAATCAGGCTAACCCTCACGTTAAGCTATCGAGAGTTTGTCCTGAGTAAATGGCATGACGTGCGTGAAGCCTCTAGAGCAGTGCACGTGGACACACTGGAGGAGCTGAGGGCTCCCTCACTCTGCCCCCTCCCCCGTTCCTGCAAACCTTCGCCCTGCTTTCACTTCTGTAGTTTGGGGTCCAGGAGCCGTGCTTTCACATGTGGTCTGTCAATTCCCAAACACAATGTAAAGCTTCTTTGATTCTCTTAATGATCTGTCCAATGAACTCTAATTACAGTTCAGTTCAGTCATTCACTCATGTGCGACCCCAGGCCTCCCTGTCCATCCCCAACTCCCAGAGCTTGCTCAAACTCACGTCCATTGAGTCAGTGATGTCATCTAACCATCTAATCCTCTGTCGCCCCTTCTCCTCCTGCCTTCAGTCTTTCCCAGCATCAGAGTCTTTTCAAATGAGTCATCTCTCCACATCAGGGGGTGAAAGTATTGGGAGTTTCAGCTTCAGAATGAGTCCTTCCAATGACTATTCAGGACTGATGTCCTTCAGGATGGACTGGTTGGATCTCCTTGCTGTCCAAGGGACTCTCAAGAGTCTTCTCCAACACCACAGTTCAAAAGCATTAATTCTTTGGTGCTCAGCTTTCTTCACAGTCCAACTCTCACATCCATACATGACCACTGGAAAAACCATAGCTTTGTCTAGACAGAACTTTGTCGGCAATGTCTCTGCTTTTGAATATGCTGTCTAGGTTGGTCATGGCTTTTCTTCCAGAGAGTAGGCATCTTTTAATTTTATGGCTGCAGTCACCACCTGCAGTGATTTTGGAGTCCAAGAAAACAAAATCTGTTACCATTTCCCGAGTCCTTCTAAAAACTCCTTGTCTTGACTCTTTTTCTCTTTCCCTTAATTTCTACTGAGGGATCAATGGCGTTTAAGTCACAGTATCAGAGCCTGATGCTGTATATAACACTATCCTAAAATACAGGGTACAGACTTCAATAAAACATTGTTCCTACCTAGGAGAGTTAATTATCTATGTCAGCTTGACTGGGCCACAGGGTACCCAGATAGCTATTCAGACATTATTTTGTTTCTATGAGGATGTTTTTGTGTGAGATTAACGTTTTAACACATGAATTTGAGTAAAGTAGACTACCATCTCAGAGAAGGCGATGGCACCCCACTCCAGTACTCTTGCCTAAAGAATCCCATGGGCGGAAGAGCCTGGTAGGCTGCAGTCCATGGGGTCGCGAAGAGTCAGACACGACTGAGTGACTTCCCTTTCACTTTTCACTTTCATGCATAGGAGAAGGAAACGGTAACCCACTCCAGTGTTCTTGCCTGGAGAATCCCAGGGACTGGGGAGCCTGGTGGGCTGCCGTCTATGGGGGTGACACAGAGTCAAACACGACTGAAGTGACTTAGCAGCAGCAGCAGCAGCAGCAGCAGCAGACCACCCTCTACAACGTAGGTGGGCCTCATCCAATTAGCTGAAGTCCTAAAAAGAACAAAAGGGTCTCCCTTTCCCCACCAAGTAAAAGAGAATTCTTTTTTAATTTTGGCCCCAACCCATGGCATGTGGAACTTTAGTTCCCTGACCAGGAATCAAACCTGCACTGGAAGGCAGAGTCTTAACCCTTGGAGCACAGGGGAAGTTCCAAGAGAATTCTTTTGCCTAATGGCCTTTAAACTGGAAAATCCACTCTTCAGGCCTGACGGACTTTCAAGTGGGACCCTGGCTCTTGCTGATTCTACAGCAGCTTTCATGTCGTCAGACTTGAAACAGAACATCTGCTCTTCACTGTGCTACAGCAACCTGTGGCCGCAGGACTTGAGGTGGGACACTGGCTCTGAAGAGATTGAACTTGCCAGCCTCCACAACAACATAAGCCAATTCCTTAAAATAAATCTCTTTCTCAGTCTCTGTCTCCTCTCTTTCTAGACGGGATGGAGAGATAGGTACGTGCTAAGTCACTGAGTCGTGTCTGACTCTTTGTGACCCATGGACCATAGCCCACAGGCTCCTCTGTCCACAGGATCCTCCAGGCAAGAATACTGGAGTGGGTTGCCATGCCCTCCTCCAGAGGATCTTTCCAACTCAGGGATCGTATGCACGTCTCTTATGTCTCCTGCACTGGCAGGTGGGTTCTTTACATCACAGATATAGATATATAGATCCTATTGGCCCTGTTTCTCTGAAAACCCTGAGGAATACAATATCCTCAAGAAGCTCAGAGTATAGCCACAGGGAGACACACCCAAATAAACTTTCTCCATGAAGACTTTCCCAAACAATAACATAGAACATTATGCCATGAGCCAAATAAGCCATCAAACAGAAAAATTAACAATAAACATTCACTGAATGAATTAAAAGTACTTGAAAGCAGACTCTGCCAAGGATAATATCAGACCATGTAACTCATCCCCTCAAGAATTCTCATAAAGTCAGTGATCTGGTGTCAATTTACAGCTGGGCTTGCCCTTTCCTGCATATGCTGACTAGATGAGGCTTCTCTGCTTTTATGAGTTAGTTACTGTTATTCAAAGCAGGTCATTTGGAAATAAATTTAAAACAGGGAGAACAGTTAAAAAGTAGTTCATTCCCCTCAATGTAGAGTACAAATAAGAAACAAATAAGCTCACTTGGATGGCAGCCAGGTTCTTCTGCTCTTGAGATGGTGCCTCGTGAACAAAGCGAAGCCAGTTGGAGTGTCGCGGGTTGGTAGCATCCAAAATGTACAGGACTTCTCCCTTACTCCCCCGAACCTGAAATGTAAAAGTGCCCGAATTTACACTTGAAGTTAGTATTAGCCGTACTAAACAGATTAGCCAAACTAAAAATAACCCGGTATTTTTTCATAAGTATCACCTTTCTATTAACAGGTGTTGAATAGATGCTGGATTAACATCCATCCCTTAAACATACAAACAGAGCCTGCGCTTTCATTCGACAGATCTAGATGACTCACAAATGCAATCAATTCTCAAAAACATCCTATGTTGATAGCTTTTTTCTGGTCAAAATTATTTGCAGGTACAGTTTAATACATGTGTCGCAAACGCAGTTGTTTAGGGGATAACCATAGTTGCAACACGTCCTTTTTCCCACACAAGAGGGCAGTGAGGCTTGGTTCCTCAAGAGGCAGAGGTAGAGCTGGAACAATCATCTCAATTTTTCTCTCCACCTGCTTACTGAATCATTTCCATATGTGGACAATCTGCTAATCTAACCAGTGGAACTGGACATCCACTGGGCTACAATTCACATTTTAACTAGTGGGTAAATTAAAAAGTTCAATTCTGTCGTTTCAGGGTCTGCTGAAGCCTTGCTGAGCGGACAGTTGGCTCTGTTTCATGCCATAAGCCCTGCTGTTCAGATCTACTCAACTCTCAATCAAGGGAGGGAAGGCTCTAACTGCCACAGGACCAAGGACTCCACTGGACATTCCTGAATCCAAGTTGCTTTGAATCTAGCTTCTTAAAACTGCTGCACTGTAAAGCTACAGCCACTTACTCAGTTTAATAAAATATACACCAATTTTTACCCAATGCTCATTTTGAGTTTATATTCAAATGGAATCAAGGAAAAAAAGGAGGGAAGGAATGAGTGATTAGCACTCCATATCTCCAACACAGAGTAACAAAAATATTAATATAAAGAATATATCTTCACTGACTCAGGCTGGGGAGAAACAAACTCAGATTTCTAAAATTTTATTTTATAAAGTAAAGAAGAGGGCCACAAACAGTTGGACATGACTGAAGCAACTGAGCACATACGTACCACAGTGCCAGATACTGCTAATGCCCTGGGAATATTTCAGTGAACAAAACAGACAGATGAAGTCTGACCCCACAACACTTAGAAGAAAATGAGCACAGACTAGAGCTTCAGTCACAGGAGGAGGACATGGAGTAAGGGGAGAAGGGCTCTTCAGGATGGAGCGGTCAGGCAGACGCGTGCTGACGAGGTGACCGGAAAAGCATTCTAAGTGAACACAGGGCACAGGCCAGGTAAGAGCTCAGGAAGACCGTTTCCAAGCCAGAGGCAACAGCCAGGAAAGGACACGTAGAAAGGCCCTGAGTTGGAAGCAAATTAAGAACAGCAAGAAGGCCATGAGCCTAGGACAGAAGGAGCAATGGAAAAAGTGGTGGGTGCTGAGATCAGACAGACTGACACAGGCCAGATCACAGGCACTGACTGGAGACAAGAAAGTTACCCCCAGAGGGTGAGTCAACCCAAAAGCTGCTGTGTAAAAACACCTGTTGCATGCTCTACACAAACCAGTATTTCAAGATCCTAACACATATTTTCTGGGAAAAAAAATACAGTTAGCCTTCTCCTTGTATTTCATATCTGCCATGTTTCTCAAACAATTCTTGTTTTCTTAGGGGTCCAAGGATCCTCAATAATCATTTAAAAATCTCTGTAATAAATGGCAGACCCTCAAAAGGCAGGGATTTAATTTTCAATACTGAAACTGCTCCAAGAATTTAATACTATAAATACCTCTTCCTTGTGTCTTGTATGTTTAGGCGTGAAGCTATGGGGATTTCTCACTAAATAACAACCTCATTCTGAGATCTGCATTGGGAGGCCCTGAAAACCACCCTGCCTGCCTGCTCACCCATCAGTTCAGAATCCTGACGCCCACTGGGTAAAGCCGAAAGTGTCCAGCCACACTGCTGGCGCAGACAGAAGTGACACAGCAACACGTCCTCAAGAGGACACCAGGCCACGTTTCTTCAAGCAGAGTAAAAGAAGTAACTCTAAACATCTGAGTATAAATTCTCCTTTCCAGGTTCCGCCATAGCTATAGTAACAAAACCGTTTATAGGACAGACAGCTAAATTAAGCAAAACAGGTAGCAATGCCACTAGATACTAAAAAAAAAAAAAATTCTCAGAAGTGAAATCTAAAACCTACAACTGTTTCTGAAATCCACACAACCCAGCTAATTCTACATCAGGAAACATCAGCACGACTGCCATGGCACATTGCATCTGAGAGGCTACCACTACTTACAGAAACGGTTAATGATCTTTCCTAGTCATATATTTGTTACTCAGTATTAAGTATGACACTCCAACACTTTGGCCACCTGATGCAGACAGCCAACTCACTGAAAAGACCCTGATGCTGGGAAAGACTGTGGGCAGGAGGAGAAGAGGGAAACAGAGGATGAGATGGTTGGATGGCATCATGGACTCAATGGACATGAGTTTCAGCAAACTCCAGGAGACAGTGAAGGACAGGGAAGCCTAGTGTGCTGTAGTCCATGGGGTCACAAAGAGTTGAACCCAACTGAGCAACTCAACAACAAATTAAGCACAATATATATGAGTTTGACATTTGAAATTCATTCTTCAAAGATGTGTAACATAAAGATTTCTCTGCGACTTACTACAATAAGCCCATTTTACAAAGGGCATTGCTTGTTCCTTATTTTTTCAGCTTTTCCCCAGATCCCCTAGCTCCAGCTATGTTGAATGACTCAGTAATTCATTTCCAGTCCATTAGCTGTATGCACTTTCTGGTTATCTATTATCCTCTCACATCATATTTCAGCTTAAGAGACATGGACAATTTAGCTTCTTCGTAAATTATTACAAGATTGTCACTTTCAATAATCTAAATCTATATATTATTGCTTATAGTCTCCTAACAACACTGTAACGACTGACTATAGTGGCCTACACATTTACATTCGAGATAACTTTTTGTTCATTAACAGAGCTGATGCTCATTTATTTTACCACAAACATCTTTATCCAAACGATGCTTAAGTTCTTACCGTGTATTCTTTACAGGCCACCTGCTTTCTCTAGTTTTCTTGTGGCTAGTCCTTTCCTCGTTTCCTCCATCCCGGTCTCCGACATTTGACTGAAGCTGTTGGATTACTGCTCACACGACTTTTACCCTCCTACCCTAACCCCAGCATTCTCCTCACTGAAATATCTAAGAGAGACATCCAAGGATAATCTAATCCATCGTTCCTCTTTCCAAAGAAATCAAATTAAAAAAAAAAAAAGAAACTCCAGACAGATGGCTATTACTAAAGGCTCCATTTATCTATTTTGATACTGAACCCTGAGCAATATAAATTGAACCTTTTTAAAGACTAATGAATAAATAAGACTCAAAATTCTTCTTAGTGTCACGTTCCAGCATCTCACCTTTGCAGTGAGTGTGTATTACTTTTCCTTTCAAAACTAGTCTTCCCAATGCCATCTTATTCTATTTGAATTTTCATGGAAATGAAGCGTACTGGTTAATGTCCTATTGAGGACTGTCTTCTGAATACCAGGGCCTATAAAGAAATCAGAGGACGAAATGGTGGGATGGCATCACCAACTCAATGGACATGAGTCTGAGCAAGCTCTGGGAGATGGTGAGGGACAGGGAAGCCTGGTATGCTGCAGTCCATGGGGTGGCAAAGAGTGGGACACAACTGAGCAACTGAATAACAACAATAAAGAAGTTAAATTCGCATCTTGCAATAAAAATCACCTCAATTCCAAACTCTGATTTGCACAGGCTTCTTAAGCCCACTACATAGAAATAAGTTAGCTAAGTTAGGAAAGGGAAAAAAACTTTCATGTGAAAATGAACTTTCCTCCCTTTAATCAAGTCATTCATATCTCTAGGACTCTGTCACTGTGCATTAAATGAAAATTATCATTGTGCAGGAACTTGGCAGGTTCTTGTCTCTGTCAAATGCTTCTGACATCACTCCTCAAGGCCCAAGACACTGTGCTGGCCCTGTCTATTTCCAGATTAAAGATTAATGGCATTCATATAAAAAGAATGAATGAACTCTGAAAACATTATGCTAAGTGAAAGAATTTAGTCTTGAAAGACCATATATTATATGATTCAGTGATACAAAATGTCCAGAATAGGAAGTAATTAGTGGTTCCCAGGACTGTGAGGACCAGGAGGTAAAAGGGTCATACTAAAGAGTATAGGGGCTTCTTGAGGCTGATGAAAACATTCTAAAATTGATTATTGTAATGATTGTAAAACTCTGTATATATACTAAAAACCAATTTGAACAGTTTAAAAAAAAAAGATTAATGGAATTAAATATATCACAGTTTGCCTTCCCATCCAGCAAAGGACAGAAGAAACCACAAAAAGATTCAGCTCAACAACAACAAAAAAATCCTAACATGTAAACGCAAAAAAAAAAAAAAACGAAATATATATAAACAATTTTTCTTTCCTTCAATTTAAATATTCTCTCTGTTAAATTGGGTCAACTATAAACAGAGAAGCTTAATTTTTGGATGGTTCATGTTCATACTAGAAGGGTCTACAATGTTACTCTATTATTTTCCTTCAATTATTTTGAATGCCTGAGAAATTTTTCACTTAGTACATACATCAGCCTTCCCAGGGCAAAGCTAATCAGCCAGATTTGTCCCCAGACATAGTAAAATGTGACCAACAGAATTTTAGTTAACAGCAGCATGGTAAAATTTAATGACAGTGAAATATAATTAGTTCCAAAAATATAACAAAAATTTCCTTAATTAGAAGTCACAATATGTTACATGATTTATTAAAGAAAATATATTTTCCTTTCTGTCTTTCAACAAGACTTTTCAAAGAAGGTAATAATTTAAAAGAAGTAAGATTTAGAGCATGGATGTCTTTAGAGGATAAATTGTCATCATGTTTCTGTATTTAAATTACAGGCATTGTTTCAGCAATTGTTTTTAAATGAAGTAAGGCCAGATGCCCTGCTTTCAGTATTTAATTACCCAGACTTCAGGATATCTTTAGGACCACAAAAAACTGTGTTCAAACAATCAATTCTGACAGCACACTGTTGTCAGATTTAAACTAAAGAGAGACACACTTTTAAGAATCAGCAAAGATCATCTGTAGGAAATTGTAACGATTTATAGTTTCCAAGTGAAAGGTATGGTTTTTTCCTGTTGATTTTTCAAAGATTTTTGGTCTCAAATTCTTCCTAGCTTTGGTGTCTTTAAACACACACAATCACTGTAGCATACCCGCCTTTATCTCCCCCACTCTATCTCATAGTCCTGATTGACAGAAACCCATCCTCAGATGGGAAGGCACATGGAGAGAAAACACAGGCCTTGACAGGCCTTCAGTAATGGCCTTCACTGAGCACCATCCAGAATATAATACACCCAAGAGTAAATGACTTAAAAGGGCCAATGAACAAAGTCAAGTCTCTTTTTCATTACCAATAATTACTGCCCTAAATATTTCAAGCTGGCATTCTAGAGTGATAAAAATGCTGGACTAGAAATCAAAAAGCCAGATGTGATCCAAACTTGACTGTGAGTCATGGGAGACTCATTTCCTCCAGCTGAATTAAGCCATGGTCTCCTGACCTCTAAAATGGGGAATGACAGTCCCTGTGCTGACCCAGCTGTGGGGGCATCAAAGGACTAAGATGCATGACTGGCAGAGAACCCGCCTACCAACACAGGAGACATGGCACGGATTAGATCCCTGGGTCGGGAGGACCCCCTGCATCTTCAGGAGGGCACAGAAAGCCACTCCAGTATTCTTGTCTGGAGAACCCCATGGACAGAGAAGCCTGGCTGGCTACGATCCAGAAAGTCGCAACAGTCAGGCGTGACTGAAGAGACTTAGCACGGCATGGCACACCGAGGAAAGCGAGGCTCACAGCAACTAACACATTCTCAGAGACGACGCTGCTTCCAACAGCACAGCAGAGCACACATGTACCATTTTCCTGTCATGTCAGCTTGTTCAAAGAACATACATGGAGGGGGAAAAAAGAAGGCGGAGGAATAGGATGGGGAGAACACTTTCTCCCTCTCTACCTCATCGAAAGAACATTTCAACGCTGAGTAAATTCCACAAAATAACTTCTGACTGCTGGCAGAGGACATCAGGCATCCAGCAAAGCAGATCATTGGCTTCAAAGCCAGGTAGGAATTATTTTAAAAAATGAAGATAGAGACAAAGGAGGTAGGGAGGGAACCCCGGCACGGGAAGGGAATCCTGTCCCAGGAAGAGACTCTTAAAAGAGAGGTTCCCTAAAATTGGGGGACTTTCTCAGAGCTGTGCATGGGGCGAGCCCTGGAAGCACAGAGGGCAACATAACAGGAAGGAAGAATAAATAAATAATTAAAACCAACAGATTACTAATTCAACAGTATAACCCCCAGCGGATAAGCAGCGCAAACGCCTGCGTCCGACAGCAGTGGGGGTTGGGCAGGGAGGAGCGCCCGCGACAGCGCTTCTAAGAATTGGGCCGCGGGAGACGTAGGCTGCAGGGCTCTTCTCAAGAATCGGGGTGTAACGGGGCCAGGATCGGGTCCACGCATGGATAGAACGAATTATCCCGGACTAGCAAACCAGACTGGGGGATAACTAACACGCGAAACGCTCGAACATAAGACACTGACAGGCCCACGCACAGAACAAAGGACGGATCGGAAATAGCCGGCTGCAGACCATCCCCCCACCGGCGACAGGCAGCCAGAGCCTTAAGCGCTGGAAGAGGGCAGTCGCAGCGCAAGAGAGACATTACCTACCAATTTGCAAGCAGGCTTCTTTACTGAGACTTCTGGGGTCTCTGAACAGTCATCATCTGCCTGAGAAAGAGCCCCGGCAGAGCTCCCAGAAAACTGAGTGATCCGGGAAGCCCAGAAGACGCAACAATAGTGCGTGCCAAACTCCCTAGCCACTCGGACTTGGAACCAAACCCGGCACCCGGAGGGGGCTTCCTGAGCGCCAAACCTGAGCAGCTTAGACTGGGGAAGTGCATGAAGCATAGGGCAGGCCCCACACGGTTATCCCATGGAGCGAGAAGGGGCAAGCCCAGTGCAGAGCTCACCACCACCCTCCCTGTGGCAAGACAGAAATCAGACAAGGAAGAGACCAGCAAACAGAGGAAGTCAAACAGAGGGAACTGCCTTGGTAGTGACCCCACACAGTCCTCAACGACAGAGAAAGTGCCAGATACACCGTTACTACTTTTCTGATCAAAAAAATTTTTTTGGCGGAGGTGGGGGGGTGGGGGGGTAGGGGTGGAGATGATGTGGAAGCATGATTTTTTTTTAAGAATTTTTTTCTTTCTTTAAAAATTTTTTTTCCTTTTTAAATTTGTTTTTCTTTTCTTTTTCGTCTTTTTTTTCCCTAAACTTGCTTAAATTTTTAAGTCTTCCATATTTCTATTTATTATTTTTATAACCTAATATTACTTTTCAAAAAAAAAAACCCTATTGTTAAAGCAAACGCCATATATAGTCCTATTGGTGGAGGAAGTTGTCTTTTAATAATTCTGGAGTCTTATTATATTTTACTTTTTCTCTATTTTTTTAAAATTTCTCTCTCCTTCTTCTTCTTCTCTTCAATAATCTATCTTTGAAAATCCAATCTATACTCCAGATTTTTAATCTTGGCATTTTGGTATTTGTTGCCAATTTTGTACTTTTAAAAACCTAATCTTCAGTACCCAGTTCTACATGAGTGCGAGACTACTGGCTTGACCACTCTCTCCACCTTTGGAATCTCTCTTTTCTCCACCAGGTGGATTTTGTCTCCTCTCTCCCCTCCTCCTCTCTACCCAACTCTATGAATCTCTGTGTGTTCCAGAAGGAGGAGAATTCTAAGGGAACTGGTCACTGGCCGGATCTGTATCCCTCCTTCCCATCTCCCTCTTTTATCCTCCTATCCACATCTATCCACTTCCTCCCACTCCTCTTCCATGTATAACTCTGTGACCACCTCTGAGCGGTCCAGACTTCGGAGCGCACACAAGAAAGTGGTTACGGGCTAGCTTGCTTTTCCCTCTTTTGATTCCACTTCATCCCATTCCACTCACCTCTAACTACTCCCTCCCTCTTCTCTCCTCCAAGTAACTCACCGATCCTCTAGGGACGACCCTCAAGGTGGAGAAACCTATCATCATTAACCTAGATGTTTTAACATTAGTGCTGAATAGATGGAGAAATCATGAGGCTATTCTAAAAATAAATCTGAAAACCAGAATCAGGAGGCGTAATTCCAAATCCTGAGATCATCAAACAATTCCTGAATACAGGGAACATTATCCAATAAGAGCTCATCAAACGCCTTCATACCTATACTGAAACTGAGCACTGCCCAAGGGCCAACAAGCTCCAGAGCAAGACATACCACGCAAATTCTCCAGCAACACAAGAACAAGCCCCTGAGCTTCAATACACAGGCAACTCAAAATACTCCAAAACCACTGACGTCTCATAACCCATTACTTCACAAAATTACTTGACAAAATTCAACATCATTTATGATAAAAACTCTCCAGAAAGCAGGAATAGAAGGAACTGCCTCAACATAATAAAAGCTATATATGACAAACCCACAGCTAACATTATCCTCAATGGTGAAAAATTGAAACCATTTCCCCTAAAGTCAGGAACAAGACAAGGGTGTCCACTTTCACCACTACTATTCAATATCGTACTGGAAGTTTTGGCCACAGCAATCAGAGCAGAAAAAGAAATAAAAGGAATCCAAATTGGAAAAGAAGAAGTAAAACTCTCACTGTTTGCAGATGACATGATCCTCTACATAGAAAATCCTAAAGACTCGACCAGAAAACTACTAGAGCTAATCAATGAATATAGTAAAGTTGCAGGATATAAAATCAACACTCAGAAATCCCTTGCATTCCTATACACTAATAATGAGAAAGCACAAAAAGAAGTTAAGGAAACAATTCCATTCACCACTGCAACGAAAAGAATAAAATACTTAGGAATATTCCTACCTAAAGAAACTAAAGACCTATATATCGAAAAACTATAAAACACTGATGAAAGAAATCAAAGAGGACACTAATAGATGGAGAAATATACCATGCTCATGGGTCGGAAGAGTCAATATAGTGAAAATGAGTATACTATCCAAAGCAATCTACAGATTCAATGCAATTCCCATTAAGCTACCAGCAGTATTTTTCACAGAACTAGATCAAATAATCTCAAGATTTGTATGGAAATACAAAAACCTCGAATAGCCAAAGCAATATTGAGAAAGAAGAATGGAACTGGAGGAATCAACTTGCCTGACTTCAGGCTCTACTACAAAGCCACAGTCATTAAGACGGTATGGTACTGGCACAAAGACAGAAATATAGATCAGTGGAACAAAATAGAAAGCCCAGAGATAAACCCACACACCTATGGATACCTTATCTTCTACAAAGGAGGCAAGAATATACAACGGAGTAAAGACAGTCTCTTTAACAGGTGGTACTGGGAAAACTGGTCAACCACTTGTAAAAGAATGAAACTAGACCTCTTTCTAACACCATACACAAAAATAAACTCAAAATGGATTAAAGATCTAAATGTAAGACCAGAAACTATAAAACTCCTAGAGGAGAACATAGGCAAAACACTCTCCAACATAAATCACAGCAGGATCCTCTATGATCCACCTCCCAGTAAACTGGAAATAAAAGCAAAGATAAACAAATGGGATCTAATTAAAATTAAAAGCTTCTGCACAACAAAGGAAAGTATAAGCAAGGTGAAAAGACAGCCTTCTGAATGGGAGAAAACAATAGCAAATGAAACAACTGACAAACAACTAATCTCAAGGATATATAAGCAACTTATGCAGCTCAACTCCAGAAAAATAAACGATCCAATAAAAAAATGGGCCAAAGAACTAAATAGGCATTTCTCCAAAGAAGACATATGGATGGCTAACAAACACATGAAAAGATGTTCAACATCACTTATTATCAGAGAAATGCAAATCAAGACCACAATGAGGTACCATTTCACACCAGTCAGAATGGCTGCGATCCAAAAGTCTACAAGCAATAAATGCTGGAGAGGATGTGGAGAAAAGGGAACCCTCTTACACTGCTGGTGGGAATGCAAACTAGTACAGCCATTATGGAAAACAGTGTGGAGATTCCTTAAAAAATTGGAAATAGAACTGCTTTATGACCCAGCAATCCCACTGCTGGGCATACACACCGAGGAAACCAGAATTGAAAGAGACACATGTACCCCAATGTTCATTGCAGCGCTGTTTATAATAGCCAGGACATGGAAGCAACCTAGATGTCCATCAGCAGATGAATGGATAAGAAAGCTGTGGTACATATACACAATGGAGTATTACTCAGCCCTTAAAAGAATAAATTTGACTCAGTTCTAATGAGATGGATGAAATTGGAACTGATTATACAGAGTGAAGTAAGCCAGAAAGAAAAACACCAATACAGTATACTGACACATATATATGGAATTTAGAAGATAGTAATGATGACCCTATATGTGAGACAACAAAAGAGACACAGAGGTATAGAATGGACTTTTGGACTCTGAGGGAGAGGGAAAGGGTGGGATGGTTTGGGAGAATGGCAATGAAACATGTATATTTTCTTGTAAGAAACGAAGCGCCAATCTATGTTCAATGTAGGATGCAGGATGCATGGGGCTGATGCACAGGATGATTCAGGTAGAGGATGTGGGGTGGGAGGTGGGAGGGGGCTTCGGCATTGGGAGATTGTGTTCACCTATGGCTGATTCATGTCAGTGTATGGCAAAACAAATACAGTATTGTAATTTAAAAAAAAAAAAAAATATATATATATATATATATATACACACGGATCACTTAGCTAAGCAGAAATTAACGCAACACTGTAAATCAATTCTACTTCAATAAAAAGTATTAAAACTCAAAAAAAAAAGAGGAAAAAAAAAAAAACAAAGAACATACATGAAGGATACCCTAAGAATATCATCAAACCCAATCACTACAAGTCGCCTCTGCTTGGACGCCTGAAGTGAGAGCAGGCGCCGCCGCCAGGCAGTAGCTAACCCAGGTGTAGGCCAGCTCAGCTGACCTTCTTCCTTAAGTCAGATTCCAGCGCGCTGCCCTCCCTTCAGTAGCTTTAATTCCTCTCCCAACTACAGCCCTTCAAATTTCTTACCTCTTGCTCCATTCTCTTCTCCCAGAAAATAACTCTCTCCTTGTCTAAGGTGGTAAATGTCCCTCCACTATCCTAGCTGCCCTCTCACAGATGCACACCGATTTGTCAAAACTCTTCACACAGTACAGCATTCAGCACACACAGGACTACCGTGATGTGGGCACTATTCCTCGGGAGCTCAGCTGGTAAAGAATCCAATTCTTCTGCAACACAGAAGATCCCAGTTCGACCCTTGGGTTGGGAAGATCCTCTGGAGAAGGGAAAAGCTACCCACTCCAGTATTCTTGCCTGGAAGATTGCATGGACAGAGGCACCTGGCAGGCTACAGTCCATGGGGTTCCAAAGAATCAGACACAACTGAGCAATTTTCACATTCACTTTTGTACTGATGCAACTTAAAAATCACAGAAGCTGTTTTGATTGCCACATGTTACATTTAGCTGAGGCTGCCTTTATAATCACCTAATCTATATCAAGAAAGCTCTCCTGATACTGTCAAAGATGTGAAGGCAAGTTTTATCTGAGAAACTCAGTCAGGTTTATATACATAAGCAAATCCTGTGCTTGGGCACCTGACCACTCAGAGATGGAAATCTTTTATCTGGTCCTATCTCAATAAAAATTTTATTCACTAAAAGTTCAGCTAATGTGTCTTCTTCTTTTAAAACTGCCATTGCCTTAATTTCCTTTAAAAGTTAGAAAATATTTTATAGGAGGTAATGGGAGACTTAACTTCAAAAGCACTCCATACCTTGTCTTTCAAAGCACTTGTAAAATGGGAATAATTTTTTTAAAGAAGAAATAACTGACATGACAATGTGAAAGACACCGTGAAAAGCACATCATCATTTTCACAGTAAATTCATGAAAGAGCCTTAGTCGTATAACCACTGTCCCTTCCTTCTACAGTTTTACAAACATATTCAGGCAGTCAGGCTTCAGTGATATTTTGGATAGACAAGGTTTTTACTGCATAAAAATAAAAAGCATTTAGCTGACATTAGCTTATGACACCCACAGCTTTAGGGGTTTTCTATAAAGAACATGCAAAGGTTAGTACACCAATGCTGGCGTCCGTTTCTGACCGCTTAGTAGCCGTCTGGTTTACTTCTTGATTTTGTCAGCATCCTAAGGCAGGTGACTTCTCCGTAAGTAAAGTGTTATTTCACTAAGGAATTAGAAAACCATATTATTAAAGTTAGCATGTCATTTCCCAATTTGGTATAATCCATCAAATCCATCATATACAATTCACAAAACTTTAAATCAAGTTAACATTTTATGAGCCTATAGCATTGTCAAAATTTTAATACAGATTTGAGACTTATACAAACAACAGCCTTGAAGTCAGCTTCTGGAGAATCCTCCCTATGGTATAGTAAAAGGTATACAAAATATGCCAAGTATAAGAAAATTTTAATAGCAAAATTCTAATTAACAGACACAAAAGCATTTCAAATGGTTCTTTGTGTAAAAACAATGATAATCTCCAAGATCCTAAGATCACAGTCTTGATGCTGTTTTTAGAAGATGATGCCTTGTATCTGAAAATTTCTGGGCAAGGTTAATAGATACACTGAATAACAAAGAGCTCTGTGGAGTCCACAGGGAGAGAAAAATGAGAAAAAAAAAAAAAGATCCAGGTTTCCTTTGATTCCAGTTTGAGTTATTTCCTAATCCAAATTGCACTGGTAGTCACTGTTTTTGTATTTTTCCTAAATACACAGTTTTTCTACAGCTATTAATATTAAATCTATCCGGCCTATTTAAATTAACTGTACTTTACATCTTCAAAATGTATGCAACTCAATAAAGAAACAAATAAATTATCCTAGTATGAGAATACACCTAAAGCAATAAAATATTTCCCAATCACTAACATTCATCATTTCCTTTCTTTAAATCATCCAACGATCACCTTTCTGTGCTGTTTCTAAAAAGGTAACAATTATCAGTAAACAACATTTACTGAACAACATCTACTGTGCAGTTCTTTACTGGTTATTTTAAAGTGTGCCATGAGAAGCTACAAATGAAATTCTAGAATACTGTTTCTTTATCCAATATCTTCAGTATTAATAAGGACACAGAAAACACAATTTTTAAAAGAACTAACAAAGCAAAGTCTGATTATCTTAAGGTAGATATACACACAAACTTCATTCATTTCAAAACAGTACACACAGGTATAAAATACAAAACTGTGCTGAGATCCTGAGGATGGACCAAAGTAAAAATAAAATGTTAGCAAAGAGTTTGTTATAAACAGCTTCCAACAGACAAGGTTTGCAAACAGAGTAGACCTAGCAGGCCGGAAACTAGCATGTTTACAAAGGGCCTGCCTGTAAGGAAGACTGGCCCTTGCCTGGCATGTGGGAACTTGGAGTTCTCAGGATGTCCCGTCAACAGTTAATGAATAAGGGTGGTTCACTGTTCCTAGACAGTATAAACACCATGGTTTATGCTGAAAACCTGCTTTTCTTCTGGGAATCTGGAATCGTGGTACATGCTAGGCAGAAGGTGGCTACAAGCCCCAAATAAAAATCTTGGGTACTAAATTTCTAACATGCTTCCTCGTACAGAAACATCACATGTGTGTGCTCCTCCTTCACCACTGGGAAAAGGGTGAGCTCTGTGTGACCTCTCACGGGAAGGAGGGAGCGTGAGGAAATCGACACTTGGGTTCCTGCAGATTCTGCCTGTGCCTTCTTCCCTCGTGAGCCAGCTGTGTACATCACTGAAGAAAATCTTCCCCATGAGTACAACTACAGGCTGAGTCTCATGAGTCCCTTTAGGGAATCTCAGAATGTAAGGATGATCCTGAGATTCCCCAACACATAAGATAAGGTTGTTCCAGTTGCTGTATGGACAGCATATGAACTTGACATCAGGAGAGGTAGAAAATCATCTAGAGATCAACAGAGTTTTATCATACTTATATGTAATGTATACAAATTAAACTACAGCCATTCAATAAAAGGAAAAAATAAGAAAAATCAATAAAAGAAAATAAATTTAGACAATAGAGACCATTTCTTTTCATGGCTCATAATGGCAATGATATGAGATCGTTGCCTTACGAACTAGTTCTAAGTCCAGTATAGGCTGTGACTCTACACCAGAGAATATTATCACAATAAAAGAACGGTGGAGTCCTCTCGCCTGGAGAATCCCATTGTCGGAGGAGCCTGGTGGGCTGCAGTCCTTGGGGTTGCTAAGTCAGACACGACTGAGTGACTTCACTTTCACTTTTCACTTTCATGCACTGGAGAAGGAAATGGCAGCCCAGTCCAGTGTTCGTGCCTGGAGAATCCCAGGGATGGGGAAGCCTGGTGGGCTGCCGTCTATGGGGTTGCACAGAGTTGGACATGACTGAAGCAACTTAGCAGCAGCAGCAGCAGAGCATTTTAGTCATTTTGTGAGGAGGAGGCAAGATGAATGATACTAGTAAATTTGGCTGGGAAGACAGTAAAGAATGATGGGACTCAAATTTGGTGCTTCAAACAGTAAAATTAGAGAAATAATAGGAAATAAGTGGGAAAAGTATCCATTAGCAAGTTTTGTGCTTCATCAAAAGAAACTTCAAACATAACCACAAATCAGGATCCACCTCAGCAGGGATCAGCTTCTCAGTAACAATATACATGAAGAAAGAGGGAAAAGTAGAAAATATGATCTAGCTGGGAAGGATGAAGGAAAATGGATGATGGGAGGCAACCAACAACTTTAATATGCAGGATGGACTGTGTATAGAGGAAAATTTTTATGAAAGGAAAAAGAATTAAACAGGCTATTACAATGACCTAGATGTGAAGTAAATAAGGCTCTGGAAAGAGGTAATGGCTATAAAAATGAAAACGATGGGTAACTGAAAAATAAACAGCTGGACGGAATCTGTTTATGGAACTGATTTAAGATACAAGCCAAGGAAAAAGTGGCAAATACTCCAAAACTGCAAGCTCCAGAGATCAGTCTCATTGATACTAACAGGAGATTGAAAAGGTAATAACTATTTGAAAGGGAATAATAAACAGGAAGAGATTAGTCTGACACTCCACTTGGGGATTTTAATGTATGAAAAGAAGACTTAAAAAGAAATGTTCTTTTGAAATAAGAAAACAGAGTTAAGGAGAGGATGAAAGATAAGGGTGGGAAGCTTATGTCTTAAGAGTTAGAACCTAATACCTGAAAAATAAGAGTACAGAAGGAGAAAATAAGACAGCCCACTCATCTAAAAGGTTTGAATCTAAAACAGACAAAACCAGATAGGCATATTTAATGTAGTTATAGGAAGGAATACAAACATAAATTTAAATAATATTTATGTCATATGCAAGCAAAGAAGACAGCAGAAAATTCTTCTCAAATCCTCCTATACATCTAGCCCATCAGGTGGGTTTGCCAAAGATTCCTAACTCTCTATAGCTCTCATGATACAGCAGAAAAATGTTGAAGTATGACCCTCACACATAATTCAGAGAAGGCCCTTGAGCACCACTGGACAGTATTCACAAAGAATTACAAATTACCCTCCAAATTACAGAATGTTCAGAAAAAGAAGTCCTCTCCAAGCAGCAGATCTCTCCTTGCTCCTAAAAGATTTAGGTTCCTCATTCAAAATTTCCAGCTGTTTCCAAAATACACAAGCAGCTCATGCAATTCAATGCCAGAAAAACCACCAACCCAATCCAAAAGTGGGGAGAAGATGTAAACAGACATTTCTCCAAACAAGACATGCAGACGGCTAATAAGGTCTCAATGCTGCTTGTTATGAGAGAAATGCAAATCAAAACTATAATGAGATCACCTCACACTGGTCAGAATGGCCGTCATCAAGAAATTTACAAACAGTACATTTAGGAGAGGGTATGGAGAAAAGGGAACCGTCTTTCACTGTTGGTGGGAATGTAAATCAATGTGGCCACTACGGAAGACAGTATGGAGATTCCTTTAAAAACAGCAATAAAACTACCATGTTCTGTGCTGTGCTCAGTTGTGTCCAACTCTTTGTAACCCATGGACCACAGCCCTCCAGGCTCCTCTGTCCATGGGATTCTCCAGGCAAAAATACTGGAGTGGGTTGCCATTTCCTACTCCAGGGGATCTTCCTAATTCAGGGATCGAACCTACATCTCTTGCATTCCCTGTACTGGCTGGTGGATTCTTTAACCTCTGTGCCACCTGGGTTTTCAGTAAAACTGCCCTATGACCCAATAATCCCACTACTGGGCATATACCCTGAGAAAGTCATAATTGAGAAAGACACATATATCCCAATGTTCACTGCAGCACTATTTACTATAGCTAGGACATGGAAGCAACCTAGATATCGTCAACAGATGAATGGATAAAGAAGATGTGGTACAGATATATATAACTGAATATTACTTGGCCATAAAAGCAAATGCATTTGAGTCAGTGCTAATGAGGTGGATGAACACAAAGCCTATTATACACAGTGAAGTAAAAAAGAGAAAAACAAATATCATATATTAATACATATATGGAATCTAGAAAGATGGTACTGATGAACCTATCTGCATGGCACCAATGGAGACGCAGACACAGAGAACCGGCTTATGGACACGGGCAGAGGAGGAGAGGGTGGGGCAGATGGAGAGAGCAGCACGGAAGCAGACACACCAGCACATGTAAGGTACTCAGACCAGCTCTGGGACAGCCTAGAGGGGAGGCACTGGGTGAGAGGTGGGCAGGAGGTGGAAGGGGGGCGTACATATGGAAACCTAAGCCTGATTTAGGTTGATGTCTGGCAGAAACCAACACTCTATTGTAAAGGAATTATCCTTCAATTAAAAATAAATAAAAATTTAATCATGTACTTAAAATATATATATAAACAAACAAAAACTTTCCAGTTGAAGTCCTTACGTCCCATCACTTGAATGTGAAGAGGAGGATAGCCTCGGAAGGTGCCCCAACATCCATGGTACATATGCTCTTACTGTAGCTCATTCTCTAGAATCCTGCCAAAAGACTCAAGTTGCCAGGAAGCATGATCACTGGGACAGGGGCATCACCCTGATACAGACCACATGTCTGGCATCAATAATGCTCTGGCAGCCAAAGGCCTGGCAAGGAATGCCATTCAAACCTGGGACACAAATCCTGCAGCAGAGGATGTTTTCTGATAAAGAAAGCTGGGAATTTTCCCCTGATCTGATTTCTTTGTAGCTGGACATGAAAGCCTGGGCCTAAGGAGCTGACAGAAATGAGAACTCCCTGGGTAAGAGCCCGTCAGAAAAAGAATCTTGGGCGTTCCAAGGGACCCATCAGGAATGTGACCCCTTTCAGAGACCGGGAGCTTACTGGGCTGTTTCTGTGGGCTCCTAATCCCCCACTCAGGCCACTGAGTCCTCACTCTCAAATTGCCATGCCTTTGAGAACAGCATGCATTCTGCTTGAGAAGAAGACGGGAGGACACTGATATGATTCAGTCCTTCCTGTTGCTAAGTCCCACGTGGCTCAGTGGTAAAGATTCCGCCTGCCAAAGCAGGAGACACAGGAGCTGCTGCTGCTGCTAAGACGCTTCAGTCGTGTCCGACTCTGTGCGACCCCACAGACGGCAGCCCACCAGGCTCCCCCATCTCTGGGATTCTCCAGGCAAGAACACTGGAGTGGGTTCCCATTTCCTTCTCCAGGGGACACAGGAGACCAGGGTTCAATCCCTGGGCTGGGAGGATCCCCTGGAGAAGGAAATGGTGACCCACTCCAGGATTCTTGCCTGGAAAAGCCCACATACAGAGGAGCCTGGCAGGCTACAGTTCACGGGGTCACGAAGAGTCAGATGGAACTGAGTACACACATTGCTAAGACAGCCTTAATGTCAATCCCATTCCATGTCTGGTAACACAGAATCCTACACTTTCTTGTTTGATTTGTTTTTCCATGGGACAATCTGATACCTCATGCCCAACCTATTCCCCAAGTGACTGGGATCCTATCCAGCTTGCTTTATACTCAATATAGTCACTCTAGTCATTGGATTCCTTTCCCTCAACCCCAACCTTTTTAAATAAGGCACAGTTATGCACTGTTAAAACTCATCCCAAGTCAGACAAAGGACAGAGCTGGTCCCTGCCAGCTGGTGCTCCTTGGTCCTCTACTCTTGTCCCAACAATCCCACTCTTCTGAGATGGTTAATCCAGATGGCAGATTACAGTTCCTGGCCTAACAAATGAGAGACTCCTCGGAGACTGATCTTCTACATTCTTCTCTACCTTGGGACTCAAATCCCAAACCTGAACCTGCTTCTGGGTCAGATACTCTGCCTTTTCCTGACCAAGAGCACATGATCTGACTCTCCCTCTGCTCCCCTCAATCAGAGCATCCTAAACTACTCTTGTTCAGAAGTCAAGAAAAGCTCTTGGATTTGGGGCATGTTTTGACCATGATCTACTAACTGAACGTAAGGAAAATCTCCCAACTGAGTATTTCCACGTTGACTCATAAACCTTCAAATCCATCCTCCACACTGTCCTCAGAGTTCTCTCTGTAATTTGCCCATCTCCCCATGCTAATCCCTACCTAGAAGCTGCCCATTTTCTGCCAGAAGCCCAAACTCCTTGGCATGACATGCTGGCATGCTTTGTCTCAGCTCAGCTTGCTCTATCTCCCACAGCACTACGTCCAGGCGCACACCTATACATACCTAGCCCAGATCACCTAAGAACACCACGTCCACAGCCTGCAGCGTGGGGAAGCACTCACATGTCCACCCAAGTGTGAAAGCAGAGGAGCTCGCATGAGTCAGGCTCCATAACGACAGAAGGCTCTCATTTGGATACCATGCCACTCTTACTGAACACATGTTTTTGATTAAGTCAAATTCATTCTATGGAAACTGAAATATGAAAGAAAATGATACTGCTTTAAGTAACAATAATAGAAATACAACAGCTAACCACGGAGTGATTATTATGGGTTAGGCACTTTGCTGAGCACCTTTATAAGATGTCATATAATTTACTCCTCCAAACAATCCTATGAATTAGGTATTACATAGTAACTACATTTAATAGATAAGGAAACTGAGGCACAAGAGAGTATCATGTTTCACTGCTAGTTAAGTACTAGTGTGTATGCGTGCTAAGTCTCTTCAGCCTTGTCCAACTCTATGCAACCCCATGGACTGTAGCCCACCAGGCTCCTCTGTCCCTGGGATCCTCCAGGCAAGAATCCTGGAGTGGGTTGCCATGCCCTCCTCCAGGGGACCTTCCCGACTCAGGGATCAAACCTGGGCCTCTTACGTCTCCTGCACTGGCAGGCAGATTCTTTACCACTAGCGCCACCTGGGAAGCCCACCCCTGGGAAGTTAAGTACCAGAGATGGAGTTTCAACCAAGAGAATCTGATTCCTGTGCCAACCACATTACACCACCTCGCTATACTTACACTGGGTCACCAGCTGCAGACTGATGAGCAGAATTTTAAGAGTAACTCCTCAGGACTCTCACCCTGTAGAAGGCCTTCCTATATGAGTGTAAGCTAAACCTTGAGTATAACAAGCTATCACTATGATTATGTTGTATTGCAAATGGAAGATTAATCCTGGGGAGCCTAATCTAATCACAAGAGATGTTCAAAAGCAGAGTTTTCTCTGGTTGATAGCAGAAAAGAAGTCAGAAACCCAGAAAACATGAGAAGAATTTGCCAAGAGGGAATTCTCCACAGCTGAGATGGACAAGCATCAAGGCAATCTGAGAGCAACCTCCAAAGAGATCCAGGGACTAAAAGCAATCCCAGCAACAGAGTAGAGAAATCAGTTTTATAACCTCAGGGAACTGAATCCAATCAACAACCTCAAGAGCTTGAAACAAACTGATTTTCAAAGCCTCCAGATTAAGATTACCCAGCCCTGCCAACACCTTGGTAAGACCATTGCATAGATTTCTCACCATTAAAAAAAAGGGGTGGGGATGTTGCTTAAAGCCACTAAATTTAAAGTGATTAGTTAAAGGCAAAAGCAGAAAACTAACAATCTTCTCCTGTACCAAAATCTGCATTAGTTTTCTATCACTGAACAATTACCACAAATAGCTTAAAACTATACCTATTTCTTATCTCTGAGTTCTATAGGACAGAAGTCTGGATGAGCTTGACAGGATTCTCTGCTTAGAGATTCTGGAGAAGACTGTATGCAGGAATCTGCTTTCAATCAAGTTCACTCAGGTTGTTGGACAAATTCATTTCCATGAAGCTGTAGGACAAAGAGAGGCCTCATTTTTTGCTTCTTTCACTCAGATGAGATGACGAACAATGATTTAAAATCTACAAATGGGGTTTCCATGGTGGCTCAGACAATAAGGAATCTGCTTGCAATGCAGGAGACCCAGGTCCAATCTGTGGGTCAAGATCCCCTGGAGAAGAGAACTGCAAACCCACTTCAGTATTCCTGCCTGGAAAATTCTATGAATAGAAGGAAGACAAGAGTGAGCAACTAACACTTTCACTTTTATGTAAAAAGAATGTGAATGCCTTTAAATATACACTTATGTTTAATGTAAGGAATTTAGTCTCAGAGTAAGTGAAAGAAGGGGAGAGAAAGAACAGAGAAGGGACCTACTATGTATTCTTTTTCAATTTTAATACTAATCCTTGGGTTACAGAAAAAAATCAGCTCTTCTTACAGAATAAAAAATAAACTCTTCTTTTATTAATGAAATATATCCCATTTCATTAGTTCTAAATCTTAAACTTTAAATTATGTTTTTACATTTATTATACAGCTGCCTGAGTACACTTCCACTAGTGTATATAGAGATATCAAACATGTATCAAGAATTTAACACATAAGGAAACTATTGACCGTAAATATTTTTCTATTACTTTTTCACCTCATAAAGACAAATTAACTCATTAAAAATACAGATGCAGAACCCACTAAAGAGGAGAAGTTGGGGAAATTGAAGCCTAAAAGGTTTTATGTAACATTAGCTTGAATTTTTTAAAGTGTGCTTACAAATCTAGGACCCTGCTCAAACGAGTGTTTTTAATTTTGCAACAAACTACCTTTTAAGATAAGTCATCTAAAATTACAAAGTGACAAAAACACCTTCTTTGTCCAGAGATACCTCATTTTACTGACAGCTGTTGGCTCAAAAATAAGAAACACTTGTCCCATGCACACACAAAACCCTAGTATTAAACTCTAATGACCATCTCACTGGGCCCAGGACTTTTACCTTCCAAATGCGTTCACTGGGTGAAATGGAAACAACACTGGAAAGTTGCCTGCAATGAACTCCTACAAGTCAGAACAACGTACGACATGTGGGTATTATGTTCTATATCATGAATACATAAAATTTTACTTTCATTAACCAAAGTCCCTTCAGTTCAGTTCAGTTGCTCAGTCGCGTTTGACTCTTTGCGACGCCATGAATCGCAGCACGCCAGGCCTCCCTGTCCATCACCAACTCCCAGAGTTCACTCAGACTCACATCCATTGAGTCAGTTATGCCATCCAGCCATCTCATCCTCTGTCATCCCCTTCTCCTCCTGCCCCCAATCCCTCCCAGCATCAGAGTTTTTTCCAATGAGTCAACTCTTCAACTTTAAAAGTCCCTTATTGACTCTAAAATCACTGCTTTACTCATTTGATGTTACACAATTATACTTGCCTTTAATAGATCTCTACTACAGAAATATCTATAGTTCTTGGTCTTATACCTCAATAAGAACTGGAAATGTCCCTATACACTATCACAAGACCATACGTTATTGAAAGCTGATTTTTAAAAATTTATTTTAGAAAGGTAATTTTGTGCACATACTTCATTTACATAATGTTTTCTACAGGATTTTGAATACCAACCCATAATCAAACATACTCATGTTTCTGCAACTAGAAGTATCAAGAGCCATGCTAAGTAGGTTAAGAACAGAAGGCTAAAAAAAAAGAACAGAAGGGAAATTTGAAAGTATTGACATGGAATGTGGGCCTTTTTCATGTATCCTCAAAATACAACAAAAGAATTCAAGTTCTTAACCCAAAAAAAAAAATAAAATAAAATAAAATACTGACTAAAGAGAAGATTTTAAAGTTTAAACATATAGACTTAAGCATGATTTTTGCTTGCAATATAATATGGTATAATTACATATTTATATAATATCCATAATAATAAAAAAGAAATATGTATATACATCAATTGCCATGGAATATAAATAATTTCTTATCTCATAAAACAAGATATGTGGTCAGTGAGTGACATTTTGTAGTCATTGTAATAAAATATTTTCCATGGATGTGACAGTTTCATAAGACTTTTACCAGTTATTATTCACTTATTGACATAATATATGCATGCATACGTACATACATATATAAAAAAAAAAAAAAAAAAAAAAAGAACAGAAGGCTATAAATTGCCTCACATTGGTTCAAGTTAGACTGTACTACTAAACAAGTTATTTAAAAAATAATTTGGTTTTCAGATTCCTGATTTCCAGGTAAAGATCTATAGACCTAGAGGTTAAAATGAGGAGTTAAACAACCCATTAGAGTGTTTCTTCTCCAAAGAAATGACATAAATGTCTTAGAATGATAACAGGTGCTCTGGCACACTTAGTACAGTGCCACAGAATTTAAAAAATATATGCTAATTTACCTAGGAACAAAGACCTTTTTTGTGATAAATCTGTGAAAGGTTGCACGGACAGCAGGGAATCTATAAAAGAGCTTAAAAAAATTGATTTTTGGGGGGAGAATTATCCCCACATTCTCTATGACCTAGATGTGAAGCGCACAGATTAAAAACTGAGCACAAGATCTACAGTCTCTGTCTACGTAAGAATGCATTCCTCTTGGGTCACCTACAATCCACCTTCTAATATACAAACTGAAGACAAGATGCAACATCCCCTCCTCCAGGCTTTGAAAGCTCTGACACTTGCAAAATGCAAAATTATCATCTTCAACAGGGACAAAAGACGACCTATGTGTTTCAACTGATCTCTGGGGCCAGAGAGAAGAAAAAGTATAACTTTAAAAAAATGCTTCATTAATCAAAAGTTTAAAAATAACAAATATGCACATCAAAACATTAATTACTTAAGCTGTCCTAAAAACTCTTCAGAGAACAAAGAACTTTCATAGCATCATTCATCTTAGAGTAAGGAAACTATAGGCCAAAGTATTAAATGGAATTTATTCAGGCCCATGTGCATTAATCTTCTTTATATAAAAGAAAGCACAAAATTCTGCAGGTAGAAACTTAAGCAATCTTGCAGTAGTGTTTGGAGCATCTCTGTGTACAGAGTGGTCACGTCATGCTAGTATTTCTGACTTGTAGAAATACCATACCTGTCCTGAGAAAAATTCATTAAATTAGCTTTTGTATATTCAAAATAAATTAGAATTTCAATTTGTTACTAAAAACAGACCGAAGTAACTACATAGCTTATATACTCATATGCAAATAAATCAAGTTGTTCATAAAGAGAATACTAGCTTGCCGGTTATTCTCACATTTAATTTACTACATAATAATAGCCAAAGGTCTTGGCAAACATAAAAATGTAAACTACACTGAATACAAACAGAGCCTGTTGCTGCTGTGATATTAAAGAATCAATAGATGGTTGGCACCAGGAGGCCGGCACATTTACAAAAAAAGAAAAACTAGAAAGAAAAGTAAATAAAAAGATAAATGTGTACAAATTCAACAAGGTATATTTGAACCTCGTTTGCCATTTTGGAGAAAAAACCCTCCTTGTCAACACACAAGTGATCTGGAATCTGTTAGGATCTATGATCTCAGGTCTTGAGAAAATACCCAGGCTTGGTTAACTTGATACATGAACTACAGAGTGAAAAAGCCTATGGAACTCTGCAGGAGAACACTGCCCAAGGAGGGCCAGCAGGGCAAGGAGGAGAGGCAGATAGGAAGCAGGGAGGAGGCAGTGAGGAAGAGGAGGAGGCATGGGTGAGCAGGAGAGAGGGGAGGTGGGAGAGGAGCAGGAGAGCGGGCAGAAGGGGGAGTGCCCGCCAGGCCCCCACTCCGGCATCAAGCCCACAGACCCCAACTAGACTGTGTGCAGAGCCACACAAAGATGTAGCGACCTAAACTGAAAAGAGAAGACATCACTTCTCTATTATTTCACAGTGATAAGCGACTCAGTGTGTCAAGCACTGTACTAGGCACTGAGGCACACAGATAATAACTATGCCCCTTTTCACTGCATTCAATGAACATGTTTAGTTTACAATGAGAAATCAAAGATCAACAACAAATCGCATTCAACCCCTGTGAGCAACCCAGTGAGCACCCCAATAAACACTTTGAGAGTGACCTGCCTCAGGTATCCCAAGAACAGTGAGGAGAGGGCCCCTCCACCACCATCAGTTCAGTGGAAAGTGGAGGGGACACAAGCAGGAAGTAAGTGAAAGTCGCTTAGTCATGTACAGCTCTTTGCAACCCCACGGACTATACAGTCCACGGAACTCTCCAGGCCTGCATACTGGAATGAGTGGCCTTTCCCTTCTCCAGCGGATCTTCCCAACCCAGGGATGGAACCCAGGTCTCCCACATTGCAGGCAGCTTCTTTACCAGAAGAGCCACAAGGGACGCCCTGGTGGCAGAAGCAAAGGCACATGTAGAGAGAGGTTAATGAAATGTAAACCTCAAGAGTTCAGGGAGATGAAGTGTGAAGCAAGGCCAGGCAGAGTTGACCTTCAAGAGGCAAAACTGGACACCTACTATGTTCTAGGCTTTTGTGCACAGAACTGGTTTTTGTCTAGCTTTTCAAAATCTCTAGTACATGGAAGAAGACACAGAGGTTTTCACATAGATCCACTGTGCCAGTTTCCATCTGGGAGAGGAATACCCTTTCCAGCAAAGCTCCCACCTTCACCCAGCTTAACTCAAACATTGTCCACACAGGAACTTTCTGCCAGAAAGGCTTTTATCATGTTGATTAGAAACATGTTTCTCTCTACTTTCACATGATGATTTTTTTTTCAGTTCTGTCCTCAAACAGGAAAGCTAACCCTTCACCATCTTTCACACAATAACTCGTGCAGTTTAGTTGCTCAGTTGTGTCCAACTTTGTGACCCCACGGTCTGTACCCCGCTAAGCTTCTCTGTCCACGGGATTTCCCAGGCAAGAATACTGGAGTGGGTTACCCTTTCTTCCTCCAGGGATCTTCCCGACCCAGGGATCAAACTTGTGTCTCCTGTATGAGCAGGTGGCTTCTTTACCACTGAACCACCAGGAAAGCATTCTCATACAACTCATTAAAACATACAAAAAGAGCTATCTGATTCTGCTCCTGCTTTTCTGCAGCTTAAGAAACTTAGTTCCCTACTTACTGATTTCCAACTCACAGTTTTCAAACCCATTGTTCTGTAGCTATACTCTGTTGCATGTCAGCAGTTTATCCATTTCCAGATCCTTATCTAACACCCAGAACTTGAGATGACCCTCCTGATGTGGTCTGAGCAGCATGTAGTAAAATGGCATTCTTCTCCCCCATGATCACACGATTCTATTTCTGTATTTGCAGTCTGGATTTTTGATCTAGCCACCAAGTAATATTGCTAACCAAAATGTCCACATAAAGCAAGTGAACCCTTAAGACATTTGCATATGAGTCAATGTCAAGTCCAGTATCCCCCATCTTGAACTTGGAAAGTGGACTTTACACTGACCCTTGTTTAATTCTCATCACAGAGGCATCTGGCCTATCACTCTAGTTACTAACCGCTTTTGGATAGTGAGTACATGTCTCAAAATAGTAGCTCTCCTGCATAGCCATTAGGATGGCTACTGTGAAAGAAATGGAAAATGGTGATGGAGGGAGCTCTTCAAGACGGCAGAATAGGAAGAACCTGAAGTTAGCACCTCCCAAAGACACAATGAATACACAGCAATATCTGGGTCAACCTCCTCTGGAAAAACCTGAGAACTAGCTGAACAGCTGCTCCACAACAAAGGATAAGAAGGACCACATCAAGACAGAGAAGAGGGGCAAGAAGAGCTGCTGCCAGAACCCCCACCCCAGCCTGAGGACACATGATAGGAGGGAGCTCCTCAGGTGGGCGCTTCTCCTGGAGGACCGAGGGGTTAGTCTCCACGGCGTGCACTGCAGCCCCTGTGGTCTACACTGGAGAGACAATCTCCCAAAACACCTGCCTCAGAGAACCAAAGAGTTGACATCTAAGGGTCCCAAAGTGCTACAGGAAATGAAAACTCTCTTCTTTAAGACTCTCCTCTTAAGGGCTTTCAAGTAGCCTCACTGAGTTGAAACACAGCAAAATAACAGCAGTTTGAAAAATGCCAAGACTTTGTGATGGAGAGCCATTTTTGAATCTACAAGCATCAGCTGAAGGGGTGAGGAATGGTGGACATGGTCCCCACAGACAGGCGGGAGGCCCTAGCAGCCACTGCTGCTGAGCCTCCCACCTAATCTGCTGGCACGCGGGCTCCACTTGGGCAGTGACTGCAGAACTGGCCAGCGCCTCTGCTGAAGCCGGAGCGCCCAGGCAGCTGCAGCTCTGCCTCGCTCCCTGTGCTGGGGCTGGCAGGGGCGAGAGGCCACAGTGCTTTCACACTCCCTGGTTAGACTGGCATGCGTGCACAGAGTGGGCACTCACTCTCCAGCTGCGACACTGGAGCCTGCAGGCTGGCACACTCAATTCACTTTCCTGCTGCCTTCCTGAAGCAAGAGTGCAAGCCCCGCCCCTTACTCTCCAGCTGCCTCGCTAAAGCCACGGAGGGTGCAATCCACACAGGGGACACCCCGGCATCACCTGGCCATGCTGGCCAAGGGGGCTGGCATTCCCCACAAGACCACAACAATAGATAACGCAGCTCTTGACGGGCCACTACCTCCAGCACACTGCCCAGACCGCAGACTGAAACACAACCCGTCTTTCTGTGAAAGCCTGGAGCCTCACCTTAAGGAATACGACTCAAGTTTCCCCATGTCTAGAGAGTAACAGCAGCCTCCCAAGGAATGTAAGTAAGGAAATACCATCTTCCTCATGCCCTTGGCCTCATGAATGCACAACAAGACTCCCCAGAAAGCTGCTTATACACTTGACAAAAGGCTTGATTCGATTTTGCAACTGTCACTCAGGGGACAACTCTAGTCCTCCTGGTCTGGAGGTCATCAGGGATTATAACTGCAGCTACACAGGACTGCATATACCTGCAAAGCTTAAAAGTTGCTGCCTGCGGGTCTGGCTTCTAATCAGCCTGAAACAAGGCGGTAAATCAGATTCCTCCTTCTGGAACACTGACAGGTCTTGACATGCCCTCAACAACAGTAACATATGGAGAATAAATCACGTGGCATATACAACCATAAAGAATCATGAAACAATCAAGACCTAGGGCAGAACTGAACAAGAAGGATCATCACTTACATAAGGACACTCCACCTGCACCAACAAAGGTAGCAGTTTTGCCTAAAGCATAGCAATAGCAATAGCCAGCCAAGAAAAATGAGCTAACAACAAAATGTTCCAAATGAAAAAAACAAGACAAAAATCTCAGAAAAAGACTTTAGTGATTTTATGAAAGTAAGTAATCGACCTGATAAAGAACTCAAAGTAACAGTCATAAAATTACTCATCAAACTCAAGTAATTACTCATCATGAGTTTGATCAAACTCATCAAACATGAGCACAGTGAGAACTTCAAAGAAGAAACAGACAATATAAGAATAAACAAATCAGGGTTTAATGTCAAAGTATGACAAAATCAATACAGTACTGTAAAGTAAAATAAAGTAAAAATTAAAATTAAAAAAAAAATTTTTTTAATATGCAAAAAAGAACAGACTAACTGAAATGAAAAATACGTTAAATGGAATCAACAGTGGATTAGATCAAACAAAAGAATAGATCACCAATATGGAAGACAGAGTAATGGAAATCACCCAGTCAGATCAGCCAAAAGAAAAGAAGAACATTTTAAAAGGAGGACAGTTTAAGGAATCTCTGAGACAACACCACCCATACTAACATTTGCATTATAGGGGTCCTAGAAGAGAAAGGGGAGAGAAATGGACAGAAAACCTATTTGAAGAAATACAGCTCATAACTTCCCTAATCTGGGGAAGGAAACAGACAACCAAGTCCAAGAAGCATAGAGGATCCCAAACAAAATAAACCTAAGGAGATCCTCATCAAGACATTACAATTAATACATCAAAAGTGAAAGACAGAATTTCAAAAGTAACAAGAGAAAAACAACTAGTCAGGTATAAGGAAGCACTCGTAAGACCATCAGTGGAGTTCTCAGCAGAAACTGCACAAACCAGACAGGAGTGCCATGATATGTTCAAATGTACAAAGGAAAAAAATTAACTGAGTATTCAACACGGTCATCATTCAGAACTGAAGGAGAGAGCAAGAGGTTTTCAGACAAGCACAAACTAAAAGAGTATATCACCACTAAAGCAGCCTTACAGGAAAAGAGGAAGAGAACTCAACGAAAAATGAAAGCCTGTAACTAGAAATAAGAAAACATATGAGAGAAAAATTTCTCGCTGGTAAGGGCAAATCTATATGAAGGTAGTGACTCAACCACTTACAAAGCTAGTATGACGATTAAGAGAGAGAAGTAGTAAAATCAGCTATAATAACTAGTAGTAAAGGGATACACAAAATAAAAACATAATGACCTACAAACATGAAATGTGGCCTGGGGAGTTAAAAATGTAGTGGTTTTAGAATGAAACTGAACTTTGCAAATATCAACTTAAAGCTGACTGCTTTAAATATAGATTGTTATATATGAACTTCATTGTTAATATAAATCAAAAGCCCAACACAAAAATATAAGAGAAAAGAATCCAAACCTAATACTAAAGAAAATCAACAAATCACAAAGGAACAGACCGAGAGAAGAAAATAACAGAAAAATACAAAAACAACCAGAAAATAGTTAACAAAATGGAAGTAAGTGCATGTCTATCAATAATTACTTTAAATGGGGGAAGGAGAGGGAAGGAAGAATTGAGAAAGTGGCACTGACAGACACACATCATCACGTGTGAAAGAGCTGGTGGGAAGCTGCTGCATAGTACAGGGAGCCCAGCCCAGCACAACGCGACGACCTACAGGAGTGGCGCGGAGGGAGAGGAGATATATATACATATATATATATATATATGTGTATATATATATGTTGTTGTACAGAACCAACACAACATTGTAAAATAATATTCCTCCAACAAAAAAATAAATTTAAAAATACAAATGATCCAAATTCTCAAATCAAGAAGCACAGGATAGTTGGATAGATTAAAAAAAAAAAAAAAAAAACTACCTATATGCTAAATATAAGAGACTTGCTTTAGATCTACAGACTCACAGGCTGAAAATGAAGGGCTAGAAATAGAAATTCCATGTAAATATAATGAAAAGAAACCTTGGATAGCAATACTTTGATAAAATAGACTTTAAAATAAAGACTATTAACAAAAGACATACAAGAGCATTACACAATCATAAAGGGGTCAATCCAACAAGACAATGTAACATTTTTTAATATTTATACATCCAACACAGGAGCAACTGAGTGTATACAGCAAGTATTAATGGACATAAAGAAAGAAGTTCTCAATAATACGAAAATAATAAAGGACTTTAACATGCCACTAACATAAACAGATCATCCAGAAACACTGGCCTTAAATGACGTTATCAGACAAACTTAATAGATATATACATATAGTCATTCCACCCAAAATCTGCAGATTATACATTCTTTTCAAGTGCACATACAACATTCTCCAGGATGTTAGGCCACAAAACAAATCTCAATAAACATAAGAATACTAAAATCATATCAACCATCTTTTGGGGGCACAAACGTATGAAATGAATAACCAATTTTAAGAAAACTGGAAAAAAATAAACACAAAGACATTAAACAGCACACTACTATACAACCAAAGGATCAATGAAGAAATAAGAGAATATTTTTAAATATCTTCAGACAAATAAAAATGGAAACACAGCTTTCTAAAATTGAGGGGATGAAGCAAAAGCAGTCTCAAGAGGGAGCTTCATAGTGATACAGGGTTACCTCAAAGGCAAACAAAATCTCAAACAAACTAACTTTATATCCAAACGATGTAGCAAAAGAACAAATGAATCCTAAAGTTAGTACAAGGAAGAGGAAAGATCAGAGCGAAAAATACATAATATAGAGATTTTAAAGACAATAGAAAAAAACAATGAAACTAAGAGACAAATCTTTGTAAAGATAAAATTTACAATTTACAAACCTTCACTTAAATTCACTTAACTGAAAAAGAGAAAGGGTTCAAATAAAATCAGAAACAAAAGAGAAGTTCAAAGTGATACTTTAAAAATACAATGGATCAAAAGAGACTACTATGAATAGCCAAAACTTCAGCCATCTAGAAGAAATGGGTAAATTCCCAGAAATATACAACCTCCCAAGACTTAATCATGACAAAACAGAAAGTCTGAACAAACTGATTACAGATAAGGAGATTAATCAATAACCAAAAGCCATCCAACAAACAAGAGCCAATTATCAGAAGCCTTTACCGATGAATTCTACAAAACATTCAAAGAAGACCAATCCTTCTCAAATTCTTTCAAAAAATTAAAGAGGCAGGAACTCTTTCAAACTCATTTTATGAGCCAGCACTGCACTGATGCCAAAAACAGACAAGCATGCCACAAGAAAAAAAAGATTACTGGCTAATAGCTCTGATGAATATAAATGTAAAAATCCTCAACAAAATATTAACAAACCACATTCAACAATACATTCGAAGGATTATATACCATGATCAAGTTGGATTTATTCCAGGGATACAGAGCTGGTTTGACATCCAAAAACCAATGTAATACAAAACATTAATAAAATAAAGGAATCATATGATTATCTCAACAGATGCAGAAAAAGCATTTGACAAAATTCAATACTCATTTACAG
This sequence comes from Nanger dama, assembly GCA_917880005.1. Classification (NCBI taxonomy): domain Eukaryota; kingdom Metazoa; phylum Chordata; class Mammalia; order Artiodactyla; family Bovidae; genus Nanger; species Nanger dama. The sequence continues at coordinate 103,216,793 of CAKJTW010000001.1, forward strand.
TAAAAACTCTCAACAAAGTAGGTATAAATGGAACATACCAAAACATAATACAGGTCACATATGACAAGCCCACTGCTGATATCATATTCAAAAGAGAAAAGCTCAGAGTTTTCTTTCCAGAACAAGTAAGGATGCCCATCTCACCACTTTTATTCAACATAGTACTGAAACTCCTAGCCACAGCAATTAGGCAGGAAATAAAGACATTCAAACTTGAAAGGAAAAATTTAAACTGTTGCTATTTGTGGATAAAACTTTATCTACAGACTCTACAAAAAGTGTTAGAATTAACAAATTCAGGAGAGCTGCAGGTACAAAATCAATATACAGAGATCTGTTATACTTTTATACATTAATAACAAACTATCAGAAAGAGAAATTAAGAATCCTATTTACAACTGCATCAAAAAGAATACTCAAGAATAAATTTAGCCAAGGAGGTAAAATATCTGTACAATGAAAACTATTACACATTGATAATAGCTGACATAAATCAAAGGCACAAATAAATGGAAAGATATTCCATGCTTGTGAATTGGAAGAATGAATGCTATTAAAATGTCCATATTATCCAAAGTAATTAGATTGGATACAATCCATATTAAAATTCCAATAGCATTCCTCTTAGAAACAGTACAATCATAAAACTTACTTGTAAGGAACCACAACAGTGTAATTAGCTAAAGCAATCTTGAGAAAGAATAAAACTGGAGACATCATGTTCCCTGGATTTTAAACTATATTGCAACGATATAGTAATCAAACAGTATGGTACTGGCCTAAAAACAGAAACACAGATCAGGGGAACAGAAGAGAGAGCCCAGAAATAAACCCATACTTTTGGTCAATTAATACAATAAAGGAAGCAAGAACACACGTGGGTAAAGAACAGTCCCTTCAGTACACGGTGTTGGGGATACTGGACAGCCACACACACAAGAATGAAACTGGACTACACTATCTTTCAACACCCACAAAAAGCAACTCAAAATAGAGTGAAGACTGGAACATAAGGCCAGAAACCATAAAACTCCCAGAAGAAAACGTAGGTGGTAAACTCCATTGACCACACACACACACACACACACACACACACACACACACACAGGGAAGAAACCAACAAAATAAAAATAGAACCTCTGATGGGAGAAGGTACTTGAAAATCACATATCTGACATGGAGTTAACATCCAAAATACAAGTTATATGAGTTCTCTTTGTGACACCATAAAGCTAACTAATCAACCATCTCAAAAGCCTGCCAGACTGTTAAATTTCCTCTTACTTAACGTAGTGTTTTCTTTATTTAAATGAACTGGAGTTGCCACTGTCTGCAGTCAAATACATCTATTTCATAACTTCCTACGGGGGCTGTAAGCTGTGATCAGAACCACAAAAATAATTAAAGTACTCTAACAATGCAAATATTGGTTTGTTCTCCTTTTAATCAAACTACTCAGCCTGGATTTCCAACATTCTTCTAATCACATCTCGGCTTTGGCTAAATGACCAAAAGTTGGCTGACATACCCAAGTAGGAGCCATCTTGTGATGAGCAAACAAACCACCACCACGCAGAACTTCTGGAAGACGTGTAACACAGAACTGCTTTGCTTTATTCCAAATTAAAGGATTAGTGTCAGGAGGAACACTCTATGACATTTGTTTTAGGATTCCTGACATTCTTCAAGGCTTCTTAGGTGGTATTTTCCACTAATGTCTACAACTAAGTGGTTCCACTTGGAACCTAAAACAAAATGCTATCGTCTGCAAAAGAAAAACATTTGGTAAAGAAAATTCTTCATTCCAAACACCTAAAAGGACTTCCATAAACAATAAAGAAAAATAAAAGATGTTAAACAATTGAAAACATTTCTTCCAAAAACTAAAACACAGTGGAAACCTGATACTGAGTCAAATTCCCAAATAGCAGAACAGCTGTAATCACAAAGTAACTGCAAAGAAACAGAGAAACACCTAAACAAAATGTCCAGTCTAATATCCAACCAATCAGCTTCTTTAAAAACCTTATTTCACTCAAATCACCATCTTCACGACAAAAAGAAATCTACAAAGTAGACAAACCCAAGGTAGCAAAATACCATGAGAATCAATAAATTGGTTTTTTAACTCTTAAAGTTTTTCTAAGGACGCCAATGGTAAAAATTACTTACATGTATTCAATGTGTTTATTGAATGTCAATGATTAAATATTAACTACATAATTAATCAAACTTTCAGCCACTTATATTTATGTTGCAGATACTGTGCTGAGACCTGAGGAGTACAGTGTCTTCCAAAGTTGATAATGTAGTAGAGCACCCCAGCCCGCCCACCCCCTTCACTCTCCCTCTGCAACTGTCTTACCTCAGAAATGCTGTCCTGTCTTAGAAACGTATGTACAGGCCTTCCCCTGTGGCTCAGCTGGTAAAGAATCTGCTTGCAATGCGGGAGACCTGGGTTCGATCCCTGGGTTGGGAAGATCCCTGGAGAAGGGAAAGGACACCTACCTATTCTGGCCTGGAGAATTTCATGGAAAGTATAGTTAGGGGTCACAAAGAGTTGGACACAACTGAGCGAGTTTCACTTTCCACCTATATGACAGAGGCCAAACACTTAAAAGTCATTCTGGACTTTTCTCTTTCAACACACAATCCATCGGTAAGCCTTACTGGTGTTAGTTACCCTCAGTCTCTAGTAACATACAACCAGAAACCAAGCACTTCTCAACAAATCCACTGCAAAGTCACAAGTCCAGGTCACAGTCAAACCAGTCCTCCACTATCAGCTCCTGCCTGGTGTGTCTGCCCCTTCCAGCCTGCTTTCCATCCAGCCACACAGTGCCCTCTTAGAGCATCAGCGGCATCACACCAGTCTAACCACATCTATCCCATGACTCCCTTCCGCTGCTGACACCTCGTGGTGTGACCTATGCTTACCTCTCTAATGCGATGCCCCGCCATGGGCCCATCATTCAGTGACCACTGGCCTCCCCTGTTTCTGTCCTCTGAAGTTCACTGCCATCTCTGCTACTACCTGGGTTCTCATCCAGGTCTTCTTATGGCCCCACCCTCGCTGTGTCGTCTCAGAACACTCCCGAGAGCCCACCCAGAGTGCTAAAGTACAAACTCAAGGCGGGAGCATTTTATCCCATTCTTCTGTTCTTTTAAAATAAGCTTTTTGTGGAAGCATAATTGCAACAAAGAAAAGAAAAGAAACTTTAAGTGAATAGCTCAGTGAATTCACTAAGTAAATGTACCTAACTGACAAACCAGCACACAGATCAAGAAATAGTTTGCCAGAAGTCTGCGCAGGTCCCCACGTCGTCACTATCCTCAAAACAAGGTAACTACAACTCGGATTTATAGATTACCTTGACCCACTTTTGAGCTTTCTATAAATAAAATCATACAGTATGAACTTTTTCTCCAGCTTCTTTCACTCAGTCCTGTTTCTGAGACTCACTCATATTGCTAAGCAGGGCTGTAACACTTTCATTATTACAAAGCTTTGTAATCTTCCATTTCATAAATATGCATTTATACAGTTTGAGATAACTATCCATGGTGCTGCTTTGAAAGTTTTTGTACATATCTTTAGTAAATGTATGAATGCATTTCTACTAGGATTATGTCTAATGGAATTGCTGTATTTCATCAAACATATATTCAGCTCTAGAACAAATGACTAAGTGGTTTTTAAAACTGTCTATACTAATTTAAACATTCAGCACTATATGAATTTCAGATAATTCTTGTAAATATGTGACATTACCTTTTTAATTTTAGTCATTCTAGTGAATATATCATGGCACCTCACTGTGCCTTTGGTTTGCATTGATGACGAAGCTGACCATTTTTCCACATTTACTGGCCATTTAGATATTTTCCTTTGTAAAGTATTTGTTCTAGTGTTCTGCCATTCTTTATTTTTTTTTAAAAATCAATTTGTGCTATAAATACACTCTGAATACAGGTCCTATTTCAACAAATACATTACAAATATCTTCTCTCCCTCAGTTACTTGCTTTGTTATTTCCTTTGTAGTATTTACTGTTTTCCAACAGAGGGAAACAATAGAATGGAAAAGACTAGAGAGCTCAAGAAAACTAGAGATACCAAGGGACTATTTCATGCAACGATGGGCACATAAAGGACAGAAACAGAAGAGATTAAGAAGAGGTAGCAAGAATACAGGAAAGAACAATACAAAAAAAAAGTCTTAACAACTGGGTAACCACAACGGTGTGGTCACTCACCTAGATCCAGACATCTTGGGAGTGTGAAGTCAAGTGGGCTGAAGGAAGCATTACCAGGAACAAAGCTAACAGAGGTGATGGAATTCCAGCAGAACTACTTCAAATCCTAAAAGATGACGCTGTTAAAGTGCTGCACTCAGTATGACAGCAAATCTGGAAATCTCAGCAATGGCCACAGAACTAGAAAACATCCATTTTCATTCCAATTTCGAAGAAGGGCAATGTCAAAGAATGCTCAGACTATTGTACAACTGCAGGCATTTCACATGCTAGCAAGATTATGCTCAAAATAATTCAAGTTAGGTTTCCGGAGTGTGTGAACCAAGAACTTCCTAATGTACAAACTGGATTTAAAGAAAGGGGAGGAACCAGAGATCAAACTGCCAACATCCACGAGATCATAGAAAAAGCAAGGGAATTCAAAAAAAGAGACACATCTACTCTGCTTCATTGACTATGCTAAAGCCTTTGTGCGGATCACAACAAACTGTGGAAGATTCTTATAGAGATGGGAACACCAGACCACCTCACCTATTCTCCTGAGAAACCTGTAGGCAGGACAAGAAGCAACAGCTAGAACCAGACATGGAACAACGAACTGATTCAAAATTGGGAAAAGAGTACATCAAGGCTATATAGTCACCCTACTTACTTCTAAGCAGAGCTGCTGTTGTTTAGTCGCTCGGTCGTTTCTGACTCTTTGCGACACCGTGGACTGCAGCACACCAGACTTCCCTGTCCTTCACCATCTCCTGGAGCTTGCTCTGACGCATATCCATTGAGTTGGTGATGCCATTCAACAATCTCATCCTCTGTTGTGTCCTTCTCCGCCTGGCTTCAATCTCTCCCAACATCAGGGTCTTTTCTAATGAGTCAGCTCTTTGCATCAGGTGGCCAAAGTATTGTTGGAGTTTCAGCTTTAGCATCAGTCCTTTCAGTGAATATTCAGGATTGATTTCCTTTATGATTGACTGGTTTGATCTTCTCGTGGTCCAAGGGACTCTCAAGAGCCATCTCCAACGCTACAGTTCAAAAGCATCAACTCTTCAACACTCAGCCTTCTTTATGGTGCAACTCTCACATCCATACAAGACTATTGGAAAAACAACAGCACTGATTATATGGACGTTGGTTGATAACATAATGTCTCTGCTTTTTAATATGCGATCTAGGTTTGTCATGGGCTTCCCTGGTGGCACGGACGGTAAAAGCGTCTGCCTGTAATGCAGGAGACCCGGGTTCAATTCCTGGGTCGGGAAGATCCCCCTGGAGAAGGAAATGGCAATCCACTCCAGCACATTTGCCTGGGAAAATCCCATGGACGGAGGAGCCTGTTAGGCTACAGTCCATGGGGTCACAAAGAGTCAGACACGACTGAGCCACTTCACTTCTAGGTCTGTTATAGCTTTTCTTCCAACGAACAAGCATCTTTTAATTTCATGGCGCAGTCACCATCTGCAGTGATTCCAGAACCCAAGAAAATAAAGTCTGTCACTGTTTCCATTGTTTCCCCATCTATTTGCCATGTGAAATGCCAGGCTGGATGAATCACAAGCTGGAGTCAAGACTGTCAGGAGACATCAGTAACCTCAGATATGCAGATGACACCACCCTAATGGCAGAAAGCAAGGAGGAACCAATGAGCTTTTGACGAAGGTGAAAGAAGAGTGAAAAAGTTGGCTTAAAGCTCAACATTCAGAAAACTAAGATCATGGCATCCAGTCCCATGGCAAATAAAATGGAGAAAAAGTGGAAACAGTGACAGATTTTATTTCCTTAGGCTCCCAAAATCACTGTGGACAGTGACTGCAGCCACAAAATTAAAAGATTTTTGCTTCCTGGAAGAAAAGCTATCACAAATCTAGACAGCATATTCAAAAGCAGTGACATCACTGTGCAACAAAGTTCCAAATAATCAAAGCTATGACTTTTCCAGTAGTCATGTATGGATGTGAGAGTTGGACCATAAAGAAGGCTGAGCTCCAAAGAACTGATGCTTCAAATCATGCTGGAGAAGACTCTTGAGAGTCCATTGGACTGCAAGGAGATCAAACCAGTCAATCCTAAAGGAAATCAACTCTGAAGATTCATCGCAAGGACTAATGCTGAAGCTCTAATACTTTGGCCACCTGATGCAAAAAGCCGACTCACTGAAAAAGAGCCTGATGCTGGGAAAGATTCGAGGGTGAGAGGAGTCGGGAGTGGCAGAGGATGAGAGGGTTTGATAGCACACCGACTCAATGGACATGAGTGAGCCAACTCCGGGAGATAGTGAAGGAAAGGGAAGCCTGGCATGCTGCAGTTCATGGGGTTGCAAAGAGTCAAACATGACTTAGCCACTGAACCCCTCACAGTGTTTATTATTTAAGAAAACTCAAAGTAACCTATGAAAATGGTATTTAATATTTTCCTTTAAAGGGTAACTTTTTTATATATGACTTTTACATCTATACTCCTATTAAACTGACTCTTTATATATGAAGTGAGTTTAGGTAAAATACTCTTCTTCCATAATAAAGTTATTTTTACCTGACACTATTACTGAAAACACCATCCTTTCCCCACCATATTGTTAATGACATCTCTGTCAGAAATAATGTCTATTTGTCTATCCCTGGTGTGAGCATAACAGTATTAAATTAGAATTCCTCTTTAATATACCTTGATGTTTAATAAGTCCTCCAGTTCTGTCACTGTAAGGCTCCCTTGAGAATTCATGACCCCTTGAATTTTCACATACATTTCTAATCAAATTCCACACACACAAAAAACAGTAAATTGCTAGAATTTTTTAATGAGACTGCACCTTCTGAAATCAGTCATCTTGTGCTCTATGACTCAGCATACAGTCAGTTTTGAAAAGTGTCTCATATGCATCATTTGGTCAACTAGTATTGAGTGCCATGTTCTATATATGTTAATTAGAACATGGATGTTATCTTGATCAGATTCTCTGTCCTTTCCAGCTTTATCTTTCCACTTATTCTATCAGCATTTGAGAAGATGTGCTTAAGTCTTCCATTTGGATTGCTTTCACATTTGAAACATACACATCATTTTTTGTATGGATCATCTTTATTTTTAATAATGCCTTTTCCTTCAAGTCCATTTTGTAAAATACCAGTGAAGTTACACCTGATTTCCTATCATTTGCACTGGCATGATATATACCTTTTTCCATGCTTCTATTTTAGGCTTTCTGTGTCTCTACAGAAATTGTCTGTTAAAGGGACACTGGTTGGTTTGGGGATCCAAGGCAGAACAGTGTTTTACTGGAAGTACTTAGTACTTAATCTACATAAATTTTATATAATTATTGATTACATTGGATTTATAGGTATAATTTTGGTTATTTACTTTGTATATAACCTAGCTCTTTTTCCTTACTTCCTGGCTTTTTAATAAAATTATTTTATTATCCTATTTTCTCTTTATTAACTTGTTAGTCAAAACAATCATCTATTATTTTACACAACTTAGATAAATTTACCTGATAATGCTAGAATCTCAAAACTCTAATTCCATTAGCTTCCCTCCTGCCTTCAAATTGCTCCAGTTCAGTTCAGTTGCTCAGTTGTGTCGAATTTTTTGTGACCCCATGGACTGCAGCACGCCAGGCCTCCTGTCCATCAGCAATGCCTGGAGTTTACTCAAACTCATCTCTGTTGATTCAGTGATGCCATCCAACCAGCTTATCCTCTGTCGTCCCCTTCTCCTCCTGCCTTCAATCTTTGCAGCATCTGTCTCTTTTCAAATGACTCAGCTCTTTGCATCAAGTGGCCAAAGTATTTGAGTTTCAGCTTTAGCATCAGTCCTTCCAATGAACACTCAGGACTGATCTCCTTTAGGATGGACTGGTTGGATCTCCTTGCAGACCAAGGGACTCTCAAGAGTCTTCTCCAACACCACTGTTCAAAAGCATCAATTCCTTGGTGATCAGCATTTTTTATACTCCAACTCTCACATACATACATGACTACCAGAAAAACCACAGCCTTGAGACGGACTTTTGTTGGAAAAGTAATGTCTCTGCTTTTTAATATGCTGTCTAGGTTGGTCATAACTTTCCTTCCAAGGAGTAAGCATCTTTAACTCATGGCTGCAATCACCATCTGGAGTGATTTTGGAGCCCCCCAAAAAAAAAAATAAAGTCTGACACTGTTTCCACTGTTTCCCCATCTATTTCCCATGAAGTGATGGGACCAGATGCCATGATCTTAGTTTTCTGAATGTTGAGCTTTAAGCCAACTGTTTCACTCTCCTCTTTCACTTTCATCAAGAGGCTCTTTAGTTCTTCTTCACTTTCTGCCATAAGGGTGGTGTCATCTGCATCTCTGAGGTTACTGATATTTCTCCAAGCAATCTTGATTCCAGCTTGTGCTTCCTCCAGCCCAGTGTTTCTCATGATGTACTCTGCATAGAAGTTACATAAGCAGGGTGACAATATACAGCCTTGACGTACTCCTTTTCCTATTTGGAACCAGTCTGTTGTTCCATGTCCAGTTCTAACTGTTGCTTCCTGACCTGCATACAGATTTCTCAGGAGGCAGGTCAGGTAGTCTTGTATTCCCATCTCTTTCAGAATTTTCCACAGTTTAGTGTGATCTACACAGTCAAAGGCTTTGGCATAGTCAATAAAACAGAAATTATGTTTTACTGGAACTCTCTTGCTTTTACGATGATCAAACGGATGTTGGCAACTTGACCTCTGGTTCCTCTGCCTTTCTAAAACTGGCTTGAACATCTGGAATTTCCTGGCTCATGTACTGTTGAAGCGTGCCTTGGAGAATTTGAGATAAGTGCAATTGTGCGGTAGTTTGAGCATTCTTTGGCATTGCCTTTCTTTGGGACTGGAATGAAAATTGACCTTTCCCAGTCCTGTGGCCACTGCTGAGTTTTCCAAATTTGCTGGCATATTGAGTGCAGCACTTTCACAGCTTCATCTTTCAGGATTTGAAAGAGCTCAACTGGGAATTCCATCACCTCCACTAGCTTTGTTCATAGTGATGCTTCCTAACACTTTGACTCTCACATTCCAGGATGTCTGGCCCTGACATCCTGGAATGTGAAGTCAACTGCTCTTACCATTATATAAATTGTATATGTTTTCAAACGCACAAATCACTTCTATAATTGTTTGGTACCATCAATATTTATGTTTATTCATCCATATATTTACCCTTTATTGCTCGCTCTTCAATCTGTTCTGGATTTCCAAGTCTCCATCAGGATTCCTTTTTCTTCTCCCAGAAGAATTACCTTTACTTTAGTATTCCTTTTGATGCAGGTCTCCTGGCTCTTGCTGCCTGAATATATCTTTAACTTTTTGACAGTACCAGTTATTAAACAAATCTAATTTGGAAGGTCTGAAACTTATGTTGTGAAAATACACATTCTGATACTATATCTTTTCAAACTTGCTTCTGCCCCATTCTCTCTCTCTCCTCTCCTTCCAACACTCAATGTCCTAACAATTCAAACTCATTCTTTCCTCACTTGACATAATTTGATTTTTTATTCGATTTTTGATTTTATTTGATTTTTTTCACAAAGTGCAAAAATGCGCTTTGGGATTTTACATGGTGATAATATTAAACACCCATATTTACAGAGTCACAGTGAAATGTGTAAGCACTTTAAAGATGTAAAAATCTGAATTAAATAGGTCAGGCAGAGAAGGAGAAATATATGATATCCTCTATATGTGGAATCTAAAAGAAATGATACAAATGGAACTTACTTGCAAAACAGAAAGAGACTCACAGACTTAAGAGAATGAACTTATGGTTGCCAGGGGAAGGATGGGAGGAAGGGACAGTTAGGGAGTTTAGGAGAGACAGGCACACACTGCTGTTTTTAAAATGGATAATCAACAAGGACTTACTGCAAAGCACATGGAACTCTGCTCAATGTTACATGGCAGCCTGGCTGGGAGGGGAGTTTGGGGCAGACTGGATACATGTAAAATGTATGGCTGAGTCTCTTCACTGTTCACCTGAAACTATCACAACACTGTTAACTGCCTATATCCCAGTACAAAATTAAAAGTTTTTAAAAATAAAATTTAAAAAAAAGTAAAAATAAAGAATTTTAAGCACAAGGAGGATGAATACCCTCCAGCTTCTGGCAGAACAAGGGGGAGAAAATTTTCTTCTTCCTCACAGTGCATGGTGATGTGTTAATTCCACATCACTACCATCACATTTTTTGATATAAGAAGAAATAAAAGGGAATTTGAATAAAAATAATTAGAGATGGTTCCCCATTGTATTTTGTTCAAGATAGTCTCCCACAAAGTAAATGGCCAATCATATACTAAAGAGACAAAAAATAAAGACACCTCATTAGGACAAGACAGCTGAGCATAAAAGGGAAAAACTGGAGATGGCAACTTGCACCAAGAGAATATAAAATATTTAAAACTAAAAGGAAAGCTGGAGGCTACTAGTATTCTATTACTCATCTTCCTCTACAACCTTTCTTCTTCCCCATATTGTCACCATCTTCATCTTCCCTTTCACCACCTTCCTCTTCCTCATCAAAATGTTCCCAGTCCCCATCATTATGAACTTCAGCTGCTTCTAATTTATCATCAACAAATTCAATAGATTTGGCCAAATATCATCTTTGATTAAGTCTCTTAATTTGCCTCCACCTGCATCCAAATCATCAAGGAACCAAGTGAAGAAGGTCTGAGATTTTTCATGCTACCTCTTCAAGATACTACCTCTTTCCTTTCTGTCTGACACAAACATTTCATCAAGTCCTTTCCAGATTCCCATTTGATTTCAGTTAACACTGAACATGGGTTGCCACTCTGACTGAGATAAAATATACTGGAAAAAATATTTTAAAGCAAGGATTTTAGCAAAATTAAAACCTGTTCAGTATATGATTTAGTATCTTCAAGTTTTGTCACTTCAGTTGAGAAAATAAAATGACATCTCTTCATTCTCATCCCTATGCAGGGGAGTTATGTGTACATGGTCAACAAACATTACCCCTAAAATTGGGATCTGAGAGATCAATTATGACTTTCTTTGAAAAGACTGCAGGGTTTGTTACACTTTAGTTCTATTTGAAAATTTTCTCACTGTTGTTAGTAAAGTCTGTCTATATAAATTCAAACAATCCCTGTGTATTTAAATGTTCTTATTGTTCTTTGCCTCTCTTTGGTGAATTCAAGAGTAGCAAATTTTTCCTCTGGGTGGAATGTGGCAGCCATCTCAGTTTCCACATTTGAAAAGCAAGTGGAAAAAAAAAAAAAAAGAAAAGAAAAGAAAAGCAAGTGAAGACGATGCTGGAGCTAATGCTGTGAGGCAATTCCAAAGCACAGTCATGAGGGAGACGATCACAACTGAACATGCCCGGAGAACTATGCCTTCATTTTAAATACTTTTACTGGGTATAGAACTCTGGATTGCAGTGATGTTCTCTTAAAGACATATTTTGGTTGTTGATTTTTTTTTTTAATCTTTTCTGTTAAAAGAGAGCTTTCAATATTACTGTTTCTTTTTGAAAGTAGTATCTCTTTTTTTCCCTGCCTGCTTTAAAGATTGTCTTGGTTTTCTATAGTCTTACCAAGATATACCTAACAAGTGTGGCTTTCATTACAGGGGTGGTACTTGAGGCTCACAGAGTTCTTCAATTCACCAGGTAATTTTTTTTGGGGGAGGAGAAGGGTTCCCTGGGGCTCATGTGGTAAAGAATCCACTCACAACGCAGGAGGACCTGGGTTCAATCCCTGGATTGGGGAAGAATCCCTGGAGGAGGACATGGCAACCCACTCCAGTATTCTTATAACCAGGGAATCTTCCCAACCCAAGGATTGAACCCAACTCTCCTGCATAAGTTTTGGAAAATTCTCAGCCATTATTACATCAAACTTGTGTCTTCCTCATTTTCTCCTTCTTCGTCATGTGCTAAAAGATCCTAACATTACAGATACATTAACTCACTTTCATATATCTATTTTTAGTCTCTGTGCTTCATTTTCAATATTTTCTATTGACTTCTTTTACTCATCACTAATCCTGTCTTTTGCTGTGTCATATTTAATACCTAATTCAAACACTGAGTTCACAATTTCAGTTTGAATATTTCTATCTAGTCCACCTGGTATTTATACCTCCCAACTTTTGGTAAAATTCTCAATCTTCTCACCTGTTTGCTTCATCTTTTCTTCCATTTGCTGCTGCTAAGTTTCTAAGTCATGTCAGTCATGTCCGACTCTGTGCAACCCCATAGATGGCAGCCCATCAGGCTCCCCCGTCCCTGGGATTCTCCAGGCAAGAACACTGGGGTGGGTTCCATTTCCTTCTCCAATGCATGAAAGTGAAAAGTGAAAGTGAAGTCACTTAGTCGTGTCCGACTCTTAGCGACCCCATGGACTGCAGTCCACCAGGCTCCTCCATCCATGGGAGTTTCAGGCAAGAGTACTGGAGTGGGTCACCAGTGCCTTCTCCATTCCATTTGCTAGAACATACCAATAACATTTATTTTAAGAGTCCTCATTTGCTAACTCCAATCAATATCTGAATTCTCCTAAGTCACTTTCCTTTGTCCAGCCATTCTTGTGGTTTTAGTCATACGGTCCTATCTCTTAGCATCTAGTCATTTTTATTAAATGCTGGACACTATGTAGCAAAAAAAAAAAAAAAAATTAGAGGATGCAGATATTATAGGGTTCACCCCAATCTCTGCCAGACAAAGTGGAAACTGTTCACTGTAAGCTATGAAGGCAGTGTGCTGACTCAAAGCTGGCTGCAGTTAAGGCAGACCTCAGCCAGCCTCAGTTGATCTTGTCCCTACAGCACCACTGTACAGTGCCTCCTTCCAAATGAAAGTATGATGTGCAACTGAGGGCCCCTCCACCGCAACACAAGACTGCAGAAGACTGCCTTTTAGAAGTACCATACATGGTTTAACTTTATAGCGTTCTGTCATGCAGCTTCACAATTCTGCAAATGTTTTGAGGAGGCACCAACAATGTTTCTGAGTTGCTTTGGGTCTGCAATAATGTCACTCCAACCCCACAACACTGCCCTAAGATCTACCTGCTACTCTGTACTCAAACACAAACTCTCTTCTTGAGCTGAGGTCGAATTTTCAGCCTCTTGCCCATACCCAGAATCAGCAAAGCTCTGACTACTTCCCCAAGGAGGGGAAAAAAGGCTATAGATTATCAATTCATCTGTTCAGTTTTCCTCTCTCTGGAGCCTTACTCACTCTAGGAATCTTTTCTTTAACAGCTCTTTGATGGCCTTACACAAATCACTTTTATATTTAATCTGTCTTTTGTAGCTGTTCTCATCAGTAATAACAGTGTGTTATATCCATATCACTACCTTTCTTTGTATTACTCATTAAAGGTGTTTTATGTCTCTTTTTCCTGCTGAAACATAAAACCCAAGAAAGCAAAAGCTTTATTGTATCCTCAGCGTGAAATCACACTACAGATTGCCTGACCCTGGTATCCTTGCTCTTTCTACCGTGTTTCACTTATCATGCCTATTTCTGCTTTGTGAAGAATTTCTAACCTCGCCATCTCTCAGTGTGAGAAAAGTGAAAGGCTAATTCTGTGCGTGTGTGTGTGAGTGTGCGTCCTCAGCAAATATTCCCTCACTTTTTCCTCCATGAGAGAGAGATGAGCAGAAATGTACTTTGAGCTTCTCTCCTTCATGCTTCCTTCTCTTCAGCTGATTGTTAAGACACTGATGGTTCCTCTTCCCCATGCCCAGCTCCCTACTGTGCAGTAAGCACACCTATCATCAGACTCGAGATATGCCTTTCACCACGGGCTGCACACCTGTCTCTCTCCCATGCTCTCTGATGTGCTGCAAACTGAACCTCCATGAGAGGACTGATGGCACATACATTCAGAATCTAAACTGCAGGCCCAACTTTGCCACAAAGACCAAGATTTAAGAAGCAGAGTATCAGGTGTCCACTTTGTACACTTCTGGTCCACAGGGCAAGATTCAAGAAACACAGCATGAAGTCTCCATTCAAACTGAGGATCCCAGTCATATTCACCAGTTCAACTTTTGGAGCCATGAACTTAAAAGAGTTATTATATGCTCATGTAATATATACCACATATACACCTCATTAGTAAGGTGGGTATTTTAGTCTTCACCTGGCTCCTATCTGCTCTTTTCTTTGTTAGAACCACAGAGTGGTTATTAATTTAGTAAGCATCACCAGTGTGTAAGTGAAGTGGAGAATGGAGGTTGAGAAAGAAGTTTCCAAGAACAATCTACATTTATTTGGCCAATTACAAAAGGGGCCCCAGTTCATCTGGTATATACATTTATTCTGAAATAATAGTTTACTATAACTGTAGGATATTAACAATTCTTACAAATACACCTGCAAATCTTGTCATCTTATAATTCTGATAGCTAGATTGCATTTACTCAGAAGTACAAAATCATCTCTGCTGACTAAAATAAAGCTATGATAATTTGATATTCTGCATTTTGTAATATGCAGCTATCTAGCAAACTGTAATGACTAATTGCCCTGGTAATTCCCCTAGCCTTAAGATCCCCTGGAGGAGGGCATGGCAACCCACTCCAGTATTCTTGCCTGGAGAATCCCCATGGACAGAGGGAGCCTGGTGGGCTATAGCCCATGGGGTTGCAAAGAGTAGGACACAACTCATCCACTTTCACTTTCTGTTTCAGATGTAAAAAATACAGCTTTCCTCATTAATCTTCAAGGGAACAGATTCAGAAAGTAAACAATAGTAAAACTGTTTAAACACCTTTAAGTCAGGCTCATGCAGGTGAAGCAGGCTATTCTTACTGTACTTGTGGTATCCCACCATGAGTAACCTCTGGAACCCTTACAAGACTGCAGCTCCTTTAGGTTAAGAGCATGACAATTTAAGCAGCAAAGTTCAAACAGTGTTATGTTTTTTTCCTATTGTTCTTATATTGAGATAGATATTTTTCTACTAAGTTATAGATGATACAATAGCAAAAAAAATCAATCTAAGTAAAAGTGATTTGACTTTTTTTATAAGAACATCACCCAGGACTGGTATATTTCATTGGCGTCTCCAGCTGCTATCTGGTTCTTTGCGATTCTGCATGTGAGTTCATAGATGGCTAACTGCAAGAACTGTCTGCCCACAGAGGAGGGACCGTCCAGGAGTACTGAACCTGGGGCATGGCATCCTGCCTCAACCTGGCTCAGGTCACACCACTGAACACCCTACCTCAGTGGAAGTGTTCAAAGACTGAGCAGAAAACAAACCCATCCCGAGCAGGAGACAGAGGAATGGGGTTTCGAACTCTGTGATCTCAGAATAGATGGAAAGTTTGGGAATAAATGACTCAACTGGAAACATCAGAACAAGGCCAAGTTCTGAGAACTTCCCAGGCCAGTTTCCACACAGAAAAATCCCTTACAGACAATGTAAGAAGATGCTCTAGGAAAAGAAGGGAAGATGCCTGCCAACAGAGCAGAGCCATTTGGAAGTTTCAAGAAGACACTGGATTCATCAACAGCCACTGTGGAATGCCTGAAGAACAGACTGAGCAGGCAGCAATGAAATGCACAGCCTGTGCTGTGATCTACAGGAGGTTTATGTTTAGTCACTATGTTGTGTCTGACTCTTCTGCAATCCAATGGACTCTGGCCCAGCAGGGGCCTTCTGTCCATGGGTTTTCCCAGAGAAGAATACTGGTGTGGGTGGCCATTCCCTTCTCTAGGGGATGTTCCTGACCCAGAAATCGAACCCACATCTCCTGTGGATTCTTTACCACTGAGCCAATAGGGAAGCCCACACAATATAAAGGTACCAAAACTTAAAGATACACGTTAGAGTAAGAGACAGTGCCGGGAGAAAAGGCATCCGTGCTGTAGTTTGAAATACTGAAGAAAATATTACAAAAAGAGAAGATCCTGGAGATTTAAAAACAAAGATTATTCAGAGTTTTAGCAACATTACTCCAACGGATTTTGGTCTTAGACCTAAGTCTGAGCAGGTAGAGAACCGAAGAAAATGTATATCAGACTCCAAACCGTGTGGGAAAAAGTATGCAGGAAGACTTCTACTTAAGGAAGGAATAGAATACAATACAGACAACTGCGCACATTCCACCAAACTAACAGTGAGAAGCATTTACAATGGAGCATGGTTTCCAACTTCTCAAATCCTGGTGGCCAACACAAAGGGAGGCTGAGGTGCCAGTGAATGCCCTGAGCAGTGGGCATTGGTGAGCACCAAGCTGCCCCTCAGCAGGGAGAGGGGAGGCTGCAGCAAAGTCAACGCTCCCCACTGAAACCCTCAGGCCCCTCTACACCTGGCCCACACTAACAGGGACTCATGCACACCAGTCAGCACACTCCTCACCCGTACCTCCAAGCCTTCTGGTGTGAAATGACCCCTAGGGGCCCTTGGCCTTGTCCACCATAACTGCTGGCACCATAACCAAAATATAAACTGACAAAGAACTATCACGTCATGTGCTCTCTTGCATGGCGTCACTTTGCAGACACCACACCACTACCTGGTTCCCGCTCATAACCACAGCATAGGTAACCACTGGCTTGAGAAGGACCACACATCTGAGAGCTGTAAGTGGATCACTCTAGAGCTACTGGGTGTATTTAGTCACTAAGTTGTGTCTGACTCTTTTGTGACTCAGAGACTGCAGTCTGCAGGCTCCTCGGCCCATGGGATTTCCCATATAAGAATACTGGAGGGGGTTATCATTCCCGTTTCCAGGGAATCTTCCCAACCCATGGATTGAACCTCCATCTCCTGCACTGATTGGCAGGCGTATTCTTTACCACTGTTAGAAATGACTTAAGTAACTAGTCCCAATTTACCCACCAGAGGAGGGAAGGCTCACTATCTCCCTTTGAGAGGGTTCAAAGGGCTCCAAGAGGGGTTAGACTGCAGTAGAACCAGTCATCCTCCTTTCTCTGTGCACCCTCTGAATCCTGGCAGCTTCAAAGCTAAAAGAGCAAAAATGGACTTGAAGAAAGCTTCTCAAGGATAGGGAAGCCACTCTCTCCATTAACACAATAAGGAGCAGAACTAAAGCTAGCGAGCAGCAAACCTTTGCTGCAGTTCAGATGGTGTGCTGATTGTTTTTCAAATGCTCCCCAAGAAGCTATAACACTGAGACCGTCCTCTGCCCTGCCCAGCAGTGCAAGAGCACAGCGCAGAGCCCAACAACAAGCCACCCTGAAGACCAGATTCAGAAGGGAGAAGCACATGAACCCTGGATTAAAGGAATCCAAGCTGTTAGGTGAGAAGAGAGGGCTTGTGGGGCACAGGGAGACTCTTCACCAGTACCCTTCTGAACTGGGTCACAAGTACAAATATTGTTTAATCAAAACCGACATAACATAAAAAGTAAAAGAAAACAGAGAACAGCAATCATTATGTGAGTATAACACTACCTGAACACAGAATGATTTTATAATCAATAGTTCTTTGGATAGAAAAGTGAGAGAACTGGGTGTATTACTGAAATGTAAAAACAAACAATAAAGATATCACAGAACCACAGGAATACATGATGCAAAGATGGTCTGCTATAGCACTGGCGGCCTCCTGAAGTTTCCCACATGGAAGACTTCTTTTTCAAAATAAAAATGATAATCATTATCTGCTTAGCATTACCAGCTGCACAAGATAGTAACCTGACCACGGCATTAAAACTTTGAGAGACAATAAAACAAATATCAAAAGTCATTAATGACCTCTTTAATAATTGATGTTTTTATCATTTATGGCTTATTGAAGTTATTTTGTCACATAAATGTTTGATTTTTGAAAATTTTTATGGTAAAAAAAAATAACTGCTAAGAAAGTTAAGACCTTACAGAAAAACAGAAACCCAGTAAAGTCGCTCAGTTGTGCCAGACTCTGTGACCCTGTGGACTGTACCCCACCAAGCTCCTCCATCCATGGGATTTCCCAGGCAAGAATAATGGAGTGGGTTGCCATTGCCTTCTCCAGGGGATCTTCCCAACGCAGGGATCAAACCCAGGTCTCCCACGTTACAGGCAGACACTTTACCATCTGAGCCACCAGGGAAGCCCAGAAAAACAGTTAAGGGCGTTAGAAATCTTTTTAGGTTTATAAACATAAACAATTAAAACAGTATATTAAATTAAGGTAAACTATAACATTTTCCACTTAAAGACTATATTATAAAATTTCCATTTTCCATCACCTGCACTTCAGAAATCTTTCAAGAACTCTTTCTCAAGCAACCTTATTCCCTACATCCAACAGTTTCAGCAATACGATGATGCTTAAAAATCTGTTTTGCTTGCCAATAGTACAGTTTTATGTGTCAAATTGGCCAGATGGCAGTACCCAGTTATTTAATCAAATAGTAACACAGGTTTCGCTGAAGGTGTTTTACAGATGTGGCTAACATCTACAGTTAGCTGACTTTAAATAAAGGAGATTACTGACAACACTGTGTGTGGCCTTTGACCAAACCAAAGGACTCAACTGCAAAAACTGAGGTATGCTCGAGAAGTTCTTCCTCAAGACTGGAGTATTTACTCCCCCATCTGAGTTTCCAGCCTACAGACTCCAGCATGCCACCCCAACAATCATGTGAGCCAATCCCTGGGGGAAACACATCCCCACCCACACCTCTCTGTTTTTCTGGTGACCCTAATTGATAAATGCACATTCAGAGAGACGTCGTATGCATGGTTCTCTGGTCCAGCACTGCATCCCTCTCTGATTTAATGATCCTACATCTCTCAGCCCCATCCACACATATCTCAGCTCCCACCCTCTTCATGGAACACACCAAATGTTTGTTGGGACTGAGTTTCCTTTTCCAGCTTTTTGTTGAACAATATCTACACCTTGTTTTTCTATTTCCACCCCCTAGGCCCTTCTTTTTCTAAAGATTAGAAAAGAACAGTAATGAAAGTAAGTGGCATAAGCTAGGATAAAAATTCTCCAAATATATATATATATATGTGCATTTGCATACATAAATTCCTGCATTAGAGAGACTTTAGATTGCAAAAGACTATCTACAGTGTCATAGTTCTTTAAATATGTTTTTAAAAGTAAGGTACATTTTAAACTGGAATTTCTGTTCCAATATAAAGCTCGGAAATATTTCTGTGCAATTAGAACTGCAATTGGGAAATAAAAGTTAAACAAAAATATAATTTCATTTTCAGAAATCAAATTCTAAATCCATAAGAATAATATGCTTATTTTGAAATCCAAACATCCTTATTCATGGATGACTTATTTTTAATGATGAAGTCCAGTGACTTTCCTGGTGGTCCAGTAGCTAAGGCTCCCAGTGCAGGCTCCCAATGCAGGAGGCCCAGGTTCAATCCCTAGTCAGGGAACTAGATCCCATATGGCACAACGAAGAGTTCACACACAGCAATGAAAAAAATCCCACATGCCACAGCAAAGAGCAAAGACCTCACAGGCTGCACATAAGAACTGGTGAGGTCAGACAAATAAATCAATTAATTAAATATCTTTAATGATGAAGTATATAAACTGATTCAGAGTTACAGAATAAGAAATGGCAATCCACTCCAGTATTCTTGCCTGGAGAATCCCATGGACAGAGAAGCCTAGTAGGCTACAGTCCACAGGATCGCAAAGAGTCGGACACGACTGAGCGACTTCACCTTACCTCACCTCACCTATATATTTCAACAATTTTTTTAAATGTTAAACTCCCAAGGTACTCAGATTCCTTAAAACTAAAACATTCAATGCTTAAACAGTCAACTAATATAAATATCTATTAATTGAACCTTACCAATGAATTAAATAGTACAAAGAGAAATATATTTTAAATATTTAAAATCACATCCTTACCTCCCACATCAACCTGTAATCCATATTTTCATCCAAATCTTCAGGCATTCTCTTCTCTCCAGCAAATGGTCCAAACTTCTCACCCTGAGTAGTAATGATTATATTGAAAATGAATTAGTATAATAATCAAGATACAAAAATAAACTATTATTTCTCTTCTAGAAAAAATTTTTCTCTAAATCTTCCTGCCCAATGATTGAAACATTTAAAATATTAAATAATTTACCCAACAAAAAATATTTACATATCTAAAATCCAGCTTAATCTATTTTTAGCCAAATAGCCTGAAACCACAACACAGGATCCAACATAAAAGGGTTAAATTGCTCAACATTTACATTCTGACAAGACTCTGAACATCATACTTTAATGTTTCAAACCTCTGCAGCCATAAGAAGCAGAGTCTTGCCTGACTTGAGAGACAAGCCTATCAGGCAGAAAATCACCTGATTTCCATAAAAACCATAAATTCATCCCAATTATGAACAGAAAAGAGGTAGGCTTGCCACTCTCTAAGGAAGACTGTTCATAAATTAAGTTTAAATTCTCCTGCCAATCCTTCAATCAACCAAGGAGGCACTCCATGAACCCAGGCTTCTCCAAGCAGGAGCTTTGAATCACCATCAAGAGATTCATTCACCAGGGTCACTTGTTTCAAATGCACAATCCTGAGCTTATTAACATCAGAATCTCCGAAAGTGGAATGTGGGAACCACTGGCAAAACCAGGAGTGGCCCCCACAGGGAGGGATCTGTGAGGCAGGGTGGATGGAGAGCAAAATCGTCTTCACAATAAGGCAGTCAAGCAGGGGCTGGAGGGACCGGGAGTGGGGCCATGCTTGTCCAGCCAAGCATGCCACAGACACGGTACAGGGAAGACACAGGACCCCGCGTGTCCTTGTGAACCTCCCCCAAGGGTTCTCCAGTAGAACCCTTCCCTCCGTAAGGACATGGCGGAACTTCTGACGAACACTGTTACGGGGAAGAAAAGCCACCAGAATAGTGTTTCAAGGAATAGAAACAACAGAACAACAGAAAACTGAACTCCCGGCAACAGTCAACTGTTAAATCTTAAAGGAAGCACAACTAGCTAGCACAGTTCCCTGGGGGCTCAGTGGGGAAGAATCTGCCTGCCAATGCAGGAGGCAGGAGTTCGAGCCCTGGGTCAGGAAGATCCCCTAGAGGAGGGAATGGCAACCTACGCCAGTATTCTTGGCTGGAGAATTCCAGGGTCAGAGGAGCCCTGTGGGCTACTGTGCACGAGGTCGCAGAGAGTCAGACACGACTTAGCAACTGAACAGTAACAACAACCCAGGCCCTCACTTGACAGATAAAGGAAAGAGGCTCTGAGAAGTCACAAGTAACAGCAGAGTCTGGAAGATCTATTGCTGAATGTTAACTAGGAGGCAGAAAATGCTAGAAAGACTCCTGAATCAAAACTATAATCCTACATAAACCAAAAACAAGTACACCAACAGGCAGATTGCTATTTGGCTATTTCAGCCAACCTCGAAGACATAAATCAAGTATTAAGATGTTTTTGAGCAATAAATTTGAGGATTTGGTATTAATGCACATATAGTTCAACTCCACTTCGTCATTTATCTAGCCTTCATCAACTACTGCAGAAGAAAACCACCTGAGGATACACTTCCCAAAGAGATGTGCCAGTCAGTCCCTTTCCACAGCACAAATCCAGACGGAACAGAAACTGTATCGAGCAATTAAGCAGGGTTCAAACGGCCGAAAAGACAGAAACCCAAGGAAATGACTGGGATCGGGGTAAAACGCCTGCTTAGATGCAGACTGAGTAAGATTATTAAAGTTCTTAAGCTTTGAAAACTCAAAATAAGAATCAGGAATGTGAGTTTAAAGCTTTGCTACTAATAGTGAGCAATCACTTTGTCATAAAATCAAACTATAATAAATACAGCTTTCAAATTTCTCACTCGAGCCAAGAAATACATTCTGCATCTTGTTCTAGTATATTCACATATACACAGCTGACCCTTAACACAGTTTGAACTGTGTGGGTCCACTTAAACATGGATATTTTAATCACATCATCCTAGTTGGTTGAATTCACAGGTGTGGAAGAAGCACAGACATGGAGGGCCAACTATATATTATGTGTGGATTAACTCCCATGCTGTTCAAAGGTCAACTGTACACAGAAACACATACTTTAAAAACTAAAATGTAAACTTCTTGAAATAACACTGCCCTTACTCTGTACAATGTATTTCATATTTTCTACTCAATTTTACTTCACTTTTGAAAAAACACTAGTTTTGACAAAAGTGAATAATCAAATTAATTTCACAACACACCAATGGGCTGCAATTCAATTTGAAATACACTGACATAAAATTCAGATAGAGGAGATAAATTTATATTTAGCGCTCTGGATTTGGTAAAATTGCCTTCAAAGCACACTAGTGAGTATACTGGGATGATGTGATCAAATAAACTTGAGTTTCTGTGGCTGCAGGATTATAAAATATCAATAGTTAACTCTTAGATACCCCTATACTTGTGGTAAGAAACACTGAAGACAATTAAAACTATTTATATTTGGATTTTGATGAAATTTTTACACTTCCTGAACCTGCTCTTAGCCTTCCCCTAAGAATCCCAGCACCTGCTATCCAGCCCCGTTCTCTCTCTGTTCACTGTCATTTCTACTACACAAGCAGCACTTCCTCATAATCGTAATTTTAATTATACACAGCTTTATTCACTAATCGTTTTCTATGATACTTCTAACCTAAGAGTAAGCCTCTTCTACCTCAGCAGGCTTCAAACTTGCTTGGGTAATGTACCAATGGAAGGAAGATTTAGGGCGCGCACTCCATATACATGTAACTTTTTTTCTTTCGGTTGAACTGTATGAAATTGCTAGTATTTGATCAGTTTTGATATATGAAAATTTAATAGGATTCATCATAATATAAATTATATATGCATGTTTGTTTTCAGTTGCTCTTTGCAACCCCATGGACCATATCCCACTAGACTCCTCTGTCCCTGGGATTTCCCAGGCAATACTGGAGTGGGTTGCCATTCCCTTCTCTAGGGGATGTTTCTGACCAGGTGCATGAGTCTATTCAACACTCAACGTGAGGTTCATAATTAATGACTAGAAGGAAAGCAACATTTCAAACTATCTCCTTGGAAATTTCAAACTATCTCCTTGAAAATTTCAAAATTTCTAGCTGACTTCTTGTCATCATTGGTTTTACTTTGTGATTTAGCTGTTGAAGATCTCATACTAGCAGCAAAAAAAAATATCAACTCTACCATTTTCTTGCTGTTTGTGTGTCTGATTATTACTACCTTCAACCTGTGACTATATTCAAGAAATCGTCCTAGAATTCCTTGCTTCCAACGATCTAAAGAATCACTAACCCAAATGCTTACAAGATGAGGCAGGAAAGCAGCACAACATCAGACAAAAATATATACAAGATAGAGCGGGAGTGGCCAGGAGGGGAGCCGGAGGGACATGCACATTTAAAAAGCCTTCCAACTCCAACTGAATATTTTGCTGAAACCAACAATTTAAATTTGTATATGAAATCACTAGTATTCTATATATATATATACATATATGCAATGAATTTCAAGTTTCCAAAATTCTGTGCAGATCAAATAAAATGTGACTGTAAGACAAATTCAACCTGCAAACACCAAATCATCCAAGTCAAACTCACCTCTCTAACTAGCTCAATGCTGAGACTACAACAGTGCTTCTTTGCTCTTTTCTAAACAATGCAGATAAATATCCATTCAACTTGGGACCCACCAGACTAGACAACTTTTAATAAAAAATGCATGACTGGAAGCATGTGGGCCATTTTTTTGTCATTTTGACTAATAGTATTAGCAAGAATGTGAAAGCAAGCTTTACTGCAGAAGCTTTACTCAGTGAGGAAATCACTGAGGATTCCAGAGATCCGGAATGCTAACCCCTGCTCTGCAGCTAATTATCTGTGATACAACAGAGTGGAACAAACTTCTGAGCTTCAGTTTCCTCAGCTATAAAACTTGGACATCTAGATTTGCTGATTTCTAAGATTCCTTGTTGTTTAGTCGCTCAGTCATTTCTGACTCTTTGTGACCCCACAGACTGTAATCTGCCAGGCTCCTCTGTCCATGGGATTTTGCAGGCAAGAATACTGGAGTGGGCTGTCATTTCCTTCTCCAGAGGATCTTCCTGACCCAAGGATCAAACCTGTGTGTCCTGCACTTGCAGGCAGATCCTTTACAACTAAAGCACCTGGAAAGTCACAGATACGGATTAGCTGATTTCTAAGACTCCTTTCAGCTTTCAAATCCTAGCGTCCATAGGCCAAATTTAGAACAATTTGAGAATCAAAGAGAATGAGAGTGTAATTAAAATATTAATAGATTCTTAAGTCCATAGTGATTGCCAGAAAGAGAAAAAAAGAATTTTTGAAACACCTCATTTGCCATATTAGCCTATAAAAAATAACAAAGAGAAAGAATTAAGCATTTTCTCCTCTTTTCAACAATAATGCTACTGCAGAATAACCAGACAGCAGTTACAGAGGAGTCTAGTTTATAAAAGGAGGAGGAACTGATTCAGGCAAAGATTATCAAATGAATGCTAAAACCATTAGGTAAAAGCATGACAGTAAAATAGGTGTTCATACAGTATGAACCTACAGATTATCAGTTACATCTTTACAGTGGAAAAACTGCATCAACACAGTGTTGGTATTACTAAGAGAAAGACCATATTAGATGTCTGCTGCTAAAACACAGTATGAAGTAAATCATTCCAGCCCTTCATTCCCCAGGGCCTGTCACAGGGACATGTGACAGCGGTGTCTCCGGGCACCTCCAAAGGACACAGACCTCTTCCCCCTGTCCTGTCTCTCCAGGCACCTGGGGACACCCTACTATCCAGAAGGGAGCACAAGGTGCAACATGTAAGAGGGGAGCAGGAGATGCCGCCTGTGCTCGTTCCTATCTCCCACTGCCAAGACTGCATCGTTTTCTGAGGATCCTGCGGGCAGAGAGAAGTGCTTAATATACGTCATTGTGGTGTTGTTTTGTGTGTGTGTCTGTGTGTGTGTGTGTGTGTTTAAAGTACATATCTAACTCTCAGATTAGAAGAAATACAGAAGACAAAGAAACGAACAGGGCTCCCGGGTGGCAGAATAGTAAAGAATCACCTGCAATGCAGGAGACATGGGTTCAATCCCTGGGTCGCGAAGAACCCCAAATGGCAACCCATTCCAGTAGGCTTACCTAGAGAATCCCATGGACAGAGGAGCTTTTCTCCTGGACAGTCCATGAGATTGCCGAAGTGCTGCCATGACTTAGCAACTGAACACCACCACCAACAGAGAAATACATTAAACAATGTGCCTTGGGAAAACAATTCGATAAATACAGATAGTGATATATACCACAAATAAAGAGCCTGCTCTCTTCAGAGAGTAACTGGGGTTTTTGTTTGTTTGTTTGTTTGTTTTTTGCTTTGTTTTGTTTTTAAGGGAATGGGAAGAATGAGACTGTTACGAGAGATTTAATAGACATAACCAAGTATAAGAGGTGGTCCATGAGAATTCTGGTTCAAAAATAAACAGCTATAAAAACATATTTGAGGTACTTAATTTGAATATGGGCTGAAATTAGAAGACATTAAGAAATTATTTATTTTTGTTGGATGCTAAAATGATAGTATGGCTATTTAGGAAAATGTCCTTACGCTGAAGTATGGAGGAATGAATGGTCATAATGTCTGTAATTTACTTTGAAATGGTTTAGCAAATAAAACACATATACATATAAATGAAACAAGTTATATTAAAGTGAATCAATCTGCAGTTGAATCATTTATGTGTAAAATAATGTTTTTCACAAAAGGAGGCTAGAGTCCCCACTTAGAATATGATTATATTTCAAGGCCAACTATTGTGCATGTGTGCGCTCTTGCAATTCAAGTAAGCCACTAATAAAGTGCATTTCTAAAAGCTCAATATGAAGACTATCCAATCTTCTTTTCCTTTCTCCTTAGTTTTAGAACACTGACCTTTGTAAGGGTACTAATGTGTCTAGGTAGAAAAACTACATGATCAGCTTTCCATTTAGGCAGAGAGGCGAGCTAACAACCTGAAAGCAGAAATCATAGTATGAACCTACCACAAAAGCTCTTAAACGAGAGCTGAGTCGGCAAGTAACAAACACCCAGCCTTGGCTACTCCCTCTTTATCCTCATCTGGAATAAGATCATGATAACTGGGGCTAAAGCAGCCATTTTAAGTCCGAGAGAATTGCAAAAATTTCCGCCCTGACATCTGGAGCCACTGAAGGGATAGCAGCAAATGTCCACCTCGTTACTGAGAGAGCACAACCTCTGGGGTTTAGATTACTGCAGCTCTGTTACTCTGAGCGGACAGAGCAAACACCAGGCAAAGAACTGCACTAGTGCCCAGGATAAAGCAGAAACATCTTTGTGAAATGCATCAGTTATAACAGGAGTATGAAATGGGAAATGCAGGAGAGTTATGAAGGAGAAGCGATTCTGGAGGACAGTAACCTGAACAGAGCACCTTTTCCTTCAACCCCAGCTCTAAGCCTCTTGTTCTCTTGAGCAAGACAACTTCCACGAGCATGTATGGGAAGCTGCATAAGTGAAGTCCTAGGTCCTGGCACAGATCTGGTGTGAGGCATTCTCCCAAACAGCCTGAGTATTTCACTGGGAAACAGCACAAGAGGCGGGGCTGAGGACTGGGAACCAGGGGATCCTGTAAAAGCTGGAAGTCACGGAAGGCAGGGCCACAGCCCACAGTCCGTCCTCTCCCTGCAGCCCAGCAAAGTGCAAGGAGACCAGAAAGCCAGGAGGGAGCTGAGAGCCCACCTGCCCCCGCAGGCCCACAGCAACCAAGAGCCTTCTGCTACAGGGCAGGACTGACACCACAGTGTTCTCCAATAACCAGTCGTGAGCATCAGTAAAACCACCAGGCAAACTGCCTATACAAGGGAGACCCTGCCTATGAGGGAGACCAAACAGAA
This sequence comes from Nanger dama, assembly GCA_917880005.1. NCBI lineage: Eukaryota > Metazoa > Chordata > Mammalia > Artiodactyla > Bovidae > Nanger > Nanger dama. Next base: position 103,243,942 of record CAKJTW010000001.1, read on the forward strand.
AAATAAGAGCCATACTTGTAAAACAGAACATCTATAGGAGAGAGTACTTTAATTAAAGGGAATTACGTTGGGAGTTTCCTGGTGGTCCAGTGGTTAAGACTCCATGCTCTCACTGTTGATGGTCTTGGTTCAGTCCCTGGTCAGGGAACTAAAACCCCACAAGCATGGCCAAATAAATAAATAAACAGAATATGTCAGTTACATAAGAGAATTTAAGGAGATTCAAGTGCAGCATTCAATAATGAAACTTTTAAAACTGAAAAAACATAACTGCCTAGTTAAATATTTTTGGAGAATAAGTTGAAAGAGAAACACAACAACCTGAGAATCACATATCCAGTCAGGAAATCCTTCACAGTCAGATGGGAAGGAGAGCTATTTGATGATATACACAGATTCAGACAGAGTATTATCCACATGATATGAGAAAAAGAACTGCAAAGTTTCTAAACAAATGAGTCAGAACAAATGACAGAAATCAGAAGAAGAAAATGAATAGATGGTGCACAAACACACAAAATTAATGTAGCACAATTAACTGGGTAAAGACGTTTCTCCTCACACTGGTCAGAATGGCTATCATTAAAATGTCTACAAATAATAAATGCTGGAGAGGATGTGGGAAAACGGAATCCTCTTGCACTGCTGGTGAGAATGTAAACTGGTACAGCTACTATGGAAGACAGTATGGAGATCCCTTTAAAAACTAGGAACAGAAAGAACTACCATATGACCCAACAATCCCACTACTGGGCATATACCATGAAAATACCATAACTGAAAGATACACATGTACCCCAACGTTCACTGCAGCACATCTTACAAGAGCTAGGACATGGAAGCACCCCGGATGTCCACCGACAGATGAATGGATACGGAAGCTGTGGTACATATCGACAATAGAATATTACTCAGCTATAAAAAAATAATTAATTCAAGTCAGTTCGAATGAGGTGGATGAACCTAGAGCCTATTATACAAAGTGAAGGAAGTCAGAGCAACACAAGTACTGCATATTAAAGCATCCATGTGGAATCTAGAAATATGGCACTGATGGAACTGTCTGCAAGGCAGGAGTGCAGACACAGACACAGAGAACAGTGGAGAGAGGCGAGCTGAGAGCACAGCGTGGAAACACGCACGCTACCACGCGCATAGACAAACAGCCCGGGAGAGTTCGCTGTGGGACACAGAGCTCCACTCTGTTCTATGACAACCCAGAGGGGTAGAGTGGGCTGGGAACTGGGAGGGGGCTCAGAGGAAGAGAAATATGTGTACCTGTGGCTGATTCGTGATGACGTGTGGCAGAGGCCAACACAACACTGTAGAGCAACTGTTCTCCAATAATTGTATTTTTTGTATATTTTTCAATATTGTACAATGATAATCTTTGGTAATTATTACTCAAGAACAGTTATGGTTTATGAGTATTGTTCAACTTTCATCACCAAAAGAAAGATACTCAGACATGTTCTATGAAATGTTATATGTATAAGCAATAAAAAAAATTTTTTTAAGAAATTAGATTAAGTAACACACCATTTTATCAAAACTTAGGGGGGTGGCGGGCAGGCAGGAAGATAAACACATCTTCAAGGTTGTGCAGTAGGCAGAGGTTGGAGAGAGCAGTGGGCGACAGCAAGGAGAAGAGGGAAGTGACCCTGAAATGAGCATCCTGTGGGGAAAATAGTGTGTGTGGAGAAAACAGCTGAGCACCAGCTATCCAATAAAAGTCACGCACATCTGATTATGAAAGGGGAAGAGTAAGTAAATCATCAAATTAAGGTATGAGTTGCACTTAATAAGAGAGGGGAAAAGGATGAACAGTGACTTGGACAGCAAAAATAAGGAAAATTAAAATACAACAACAATAAAATGATGAGCATAAAGATGACAAGAATAAAAATCAATTATATCAGTCATTACACTAAATATGAAGTTTAAAATCTCTTATTAAATGAAGAGATTATAAACCTGCATTATGAAATATAACCTGGCTACACATGATTACAAAAAGATAAAGTAATAAAAAAATTATTGAACTGGGTAGATAAAAATGTACAGATAAAAGCAAAGAAAACAAAGGCAATGGTGTGTTAGACAGTTCAGTTAATGGCTGAACTCACCAAACAGAGTAAAACAGAACATTATGTAATGATATAAAGTGTATATATGAAGAACACAGAACAGTAAAAAAACCAGCAGCATAAAAATGCAAGAAATGCAAGAAGAACCTGAGTGGGAGATTTTAAAATATTTTTCAAAACTGATAGATTTGTTAAGTAATAAAAACAGTAAGTAAGAATATATAGAAATGCCATTAATGTTAAATTTTTCAAAGTTCAATATTCATCAAGGATTCACTCCTACCCTAAAAATAAGAAAGGTTGATTACCTATAAAATAATTACTTTTCTTGAGGAGAGCACTAGGTTATCTACGGCAAATCATAAGGAGGAGGTGCCCACTACCATACAAGCAAGAAATCAACTAACATTTTAAGTTTGCTAAAGAATGCATGTGAAACAGCCTGTCTGTGTTAGAACCACTGGCAGCCGCAGACCCAAGGGGAGCTCACACGCTTAGACTCCCTTCCAAGGACATCCCCATATAAGGGAAACTGGGGGACAGGAAAATAAGAGAACAGCAGCTGCTGCCAAACATGCTGCACCCTGCATCTCCCACCCTGACCTTTCTGCCCTGTAAGAAGAAAAGCAGCAAACTGTCACCTCCAAGACACAAGCAAAGATCCGCTGCCACTGAAGGAGAGGCAGGAGGCTCGGGAACCTGTACCACAACCCTCGGAGGACTCCTACCACTGGGTGAGGGACAGGAAGCACTCTCCCACAAAACATCAACACTGATGCAAGACAAACGTCGGGCTCTCATGGGAAAGAGAGACAGGAACGCCACGGAAATTCAACTCCCAGAGCTCAGGCTGATAAACCAACCCTAGATAAGAGAGAAGCTGAACCAAGACAGAGTAACAGAGAGCTCGGACAGCAACACAGTAGTCTACTACAGGGCAAGGGCAGAGCGTGCAGCTGGGTGAGAGGACCCCTCTATGGTGCAGGCACTCAGGGACCGAAGAAAACGGAGGCAGCTACAGACACTGAGAAAAACCTGGAGCACCACCCAAGCCACAGGGCAGCCTAGGAGAGCCCGGAGCCTGGGGCTCACTGAGAGAAAGCAGGCCCGCCTGACCTCCTACCAGCCTGACCGAGGCAGCCACAGACACTGAGACCCAGAGCACGGCCTGAGCCACAAGACAACGGAAGCCTGTGGTCCACTGAAAGAAACAAAAACAGCATAAGGCAAACCCCCTTATCGCCTACCCAGACTGATCCAAACTCCTCCACTAATAACCGGAACAAACAAAAGCATATATTTCAAAGCATAAATACTATTTATTTACTACACTCCTGATTGTTTCGCATGACACTGGCATTCAAAAAAATAAATAAATTAAGAACATACAAGGAAGCAAAACCCTCAACAAAATTCCAGCAAACAGACTCCGACAACACATCAAAAGGATCATACACCATGATCAAGTGGGATTTATCTCAGGGATGCAAGGATTCTTCAGTATATGCAAATCAATCAATGTGATACACCATATCAACAAACTGAAAGATAAAAACCATATGATCATCTCAACAGATGCAGAAAAAGCTTCTGATAAAATTCAACACCCATTTATGATTTTAAAAACTCTCCAGAAAGTACACATAGAAGAAACCCACCTCAAAATAATAAAACCATATACAACAAACCCACAGCCAATATTATTCTCAGTAGTGAAAACGGAAAGCATTTCCTCTACGATCAGGAATAAGACAAGGGTGCCCACTCTTGCCACAATTATGCAACATAATTTTGGAAGTCCTAGCCACAACAATCAGAAGAAAAAAGATATAAAAAGGAATCCAGATCAGAAAAGAAGAAACAAAATCCTTACTAGATGCAGGTAACATGACACTACACATAGAAAACCTTAAGGATTCCACCAGAAAATTACTAGAGCTAATCAACAAATATAGTAAAGCCACAGGGTATAAAATTAACATACAGAAATCCCTTGCACTCCTATACACTAATAATGAAAAAGGAGAAAGAGAAGTTAAGGAAACAATCCCCTTCACCACTGAAATGAAAAGAATAAAACACCAACGGATTAATCCACCAAAACATGCAAAGATGGTCTCGATAAAAGACAGAAATCGTCTGGACCTAACAGAAGCAGAAGATATTAAGAAGAGGTGGCAAGAATACATGGAAGAACTGTACAAGAAAGATCTTCAAGACACAGATAATCATGATGATGTGATCACTCATCTAGAGCCAGACATCTTGGAATCTGAAGACAAGCGGGCCTTAGAAAGCATCACTATGAACAAAGCTAGTGGAGGTGATGGAATTCCAGTTGAGCTATTTCAAATCCTGAAAGATGATGCTGTGAAAGTGCTGCACTCAATATGCCAGCACATTTGGAAAACTCAGCAGTGGCCACAGGACTGGAAAAGGTCAGTTTTCATTCCAGTTCCAAAGAAAGGCAATGCCAAAGAATGCTCAAACTACCTCACAATTGCACTCATCTCACATGCCAGTAAAGTAATGCTCAAAATTCTCCAAGCCAGGCTTCAGCAATATGTGAACCGTGAACTTCCAGATGTTCAAACTGGTTTTAGAAAAGGCAGAGCAACCAGAGATCAAATTGCCAACATCCGCTGGATCATCAAAAAAGCAAGAGAGTTCCAGAAAAAACATCTATTTCTGCTTTTTGAGAATGCCAAAGCCTTTGACTGTGTGGATCACAATAAACTGTGGAGAATTCTGAAAGAGATGGGAATACCAGACCACCTGACCTGCCTCTTGAGAAATCTGTATGCAGGTCAGGAAGCAACAGTTAGAACTGGACATGGAACAACAGACTGGTTCCAAATAGGAAAAGGAGTACGTCAAGGCTGTATATTGTTACCCTGCTTATTTAACTTCTATGCAGAGTACATCATGAGAAACGCTGGGCTGGAGGAAGCACAAGCTGGAATCAAGATTGCCAGGAGAAATATCAATAACCTCAGATAGGCAGATGACACCACCCTTATGGCAGAAAGTGGAGAGGAGCTAAAGGGCCTCTTGATGAAAGTGAAAGAGGAGAGTGAAAAAGTTGGCTTAAAGCTCAACATTCAGTAAAGGAAGATCATGGCATCTGGTCCCATCACTTCATGGGAAATAGATGGGGAAACAGTGGAAACAGTGTCAGACTTTATTTTGGGGGCTCCAAAATCACTGCAGATGGTGACTGCAGCCATGAAATTAAAAGACGCTTACTCCTTAGAAGAAAAGTTATGACCAACCTATATAGCATATTCAAAAGCAGAGACATTACTTTGCCAACTAAGATCTGTCTAGTCAAGGCTATGGTTTTTCCTGTGGTCATGTACGGATGTGAGAGTTGGACTGTGAAGAAGGCTGAGCGCCAAAGAATTCATTCTTTTGAAGTGTGGTGTTGGAGAAGACTCTTGAGAGTCCCTTGGACTGCAAGGAGATCCAACCAGTCCATTCTGAAGGAGACCAACCCTGAGATTTCTTTGGAAGGAATGATGCTAAAGCTGAAACTTCAGTACGTTGGCCACCTCATGAGAAGAATTGACTCATTGGAAGACTGTGATGCTGGGCAGGATTGAGGGCAAGAGGAGAAGGGAACGACAGAGGATGAGATGGCTGGATGGCATCACGGACTCAATGGACTGAGTCTGAGTGAACTCCAAGAGATGGTGATGAACAGAGGCCTGGCGTGCTGTGATTCATGGGGTCGCAAAGAGTTGGACACGACTGAGCGACTGAACTGAACTGAAAGAGACAAAAGACCTGTATGCAGAAAACTATAAAAAAAAAAAAGATGAAAGAAATCAAAGATGACATAAGCAGAAGAAGAGATATAACATTTTTGGATTGGAACAATCAATATTGTGAAAATGACTACACTATCCAAAGTATATAAGGAATCCCTATGAAACTACCAATGGTATTTTTCACAGAACAAGAACAAAAAATTTCACAATTTATATGGAAACACAAAAGATCCCAAACAGCAAAAGCAATCTTAAAAAGAATGGAGCTGGAGGAATCAACCTTCCTGACTTCAGATTATCCTACAAAGCTACAGTCATTAAGACAGTATGGTATTGGCACAAAAACAGAAATATAGACAAATGGAACAAGGCAGAAAACCCAGAGATAAACCCACACACTTATGGGCACCTTATCTTTGACAAAGGAGGCAAGAATAAAAAAGACAGCCTCTTCAATAAGTGGTGCTAGGATTTTTGGACAGCTACATATAAAAGAATGAAACTAGAGCACTTTCTAACACCATATACAAAAATAAATTCAAAATGGACTAAAGGTTTAAATATAAGGCCAGGAACTATAAATTTAAATGTAAGGCCAAGGAAATATAAAGCTCTTAGAGGAAAACATAGGTGGTACACTTTTTGATATACATCACAGCAAGATACTTTTGACCCACCTCCTAGAATAATGGAAATAAAAACAAAAGTAAATAAATGGGATTTAATTAAATTAAAAGCTTTGCACAGCAAAAGGAAACAAAAAACAAGATTAAAAGACAACCCTCAATGGGAGAAAATAATTGCACACAATAACAAAGGATTGATTTCCAAAATATACAAGCAGCTCATGCAACTCAATACCAGAAAAACAAACAACTCAATCAAAGAATGGGCAGAAGACCTAAACAGACATTTCCCCAGAGAAGAGATATAGATGGCCAACAAACACATGGAAAGATGATCAACATCACTCAGTATTAAAGAAATGCAAATCAAAACTACAATGAGGTTATCACCTCACAGTTAGAACAACCATTATTAAAAAATCTACAAACAATAAATGCTGGCAAAGATGTGGAGAAAAGGGAACCTTCTTACACCACTGGTGGGAATGCACACTGATCCACTATGGAGAACAGTATGGAGATCCCTTTAAAAACTAGGAATAGAACTACCATATGATCCAACAATCCCACTACTAGGCATACACACTGAGAAAACCGTAACAGAAAGAGACACATGTAGCCCAACGTTCATTGCAGTGCTTTTACAATAGCTAGGACATACGAGAGGGCTCTCGAGAGTCCCTTGGACTGCAAGGAGATCAAACCAGTCAATCTTAGAGGAAATCAGTCATGAATGGTCACTGGAAGGACTGAAGCTGAAGCTCCAATACTTTAGCCACTTGATGTGAAGAACTGACTCATTGGAAAGGACCCTTGTGCTGGGAAAGATTGAGGGCAGGAGGAGAAGGGGATGACAGAGGATGAGATGGTTGAATGGCATCACCAATTCGATGGATATGAGGTTGAGTAAGCTCTGGGAGTTGGTGATGGACAGGGAAGCCAGGCGTGTTGCAGTCCATGGGGTCACAACAAGTTGGACATGACTGAGCGACTGGACTGAACTGAGGACATAGAAACAACCTAAATGTCCATCAACAGAGGAATGGATACAGAATCTGTGGTACATATATACAATGGAATATTACTCAGCTACAAAAAATGAATGCATCAGAGTCAGTTCTAATGAGGTGGATGAACCTAGAGTCTATTATACAGAGCGAAGTAAATCAGAAAGAGAAAGCCCAATATCGTATATTAAAGCACGTGTATGGAAAGACGGTACTGATGAACCTATATGCAGGGCAGCAATGGAGATGAGGACATAGAAAACAGGCTTGGGGACACATGAAGGGGAAGGAGGGGGGTACGATTTGAGAGAATAGCACTGAAACAAATACATTACCATTGTAAAACAGATGACCAGTGAGAGCTCAACGCAGGAAGCCAGTGCTCTGGGACAACCCTAGAGGCACAGGGTGGGGAGGGAGGGGTGTGTATGCGGGGATGGGGTCCAGGATGAGGGGGAACACATGTGTATCTATGGGTGATTCATGTTGATGTATGGCAATAAATATCACAATACTGTAAAATAATTTTCCTCCAATTAAAATAAATTATTTTTTTAAAAAGAATAGTGTGGAAACATACATTACTATATATGGTACCAAGTGGGACTTTGCTACGTGACACAGGGAGCTCAAACCAGGGCTTTGTGACCACCGAGAGGAGTGGAATAGGGTGGCAGGTGGGAGGGAGGCTCAGGAAGGAAGGGACGCATATACTTGGGCATGGTTCATGCTGTGGTATAGCAGAGGCCAACACAATACTGTAAAGCAATTATCCTTCAATTAAAAAACAGAGAGGAAAAGAAAAACATACAAGGAAGCAAAGAGAAAAAAATACAGCCCATCGTGAAGAAACAGAGCAAGCAGCAGAATCAGATGCAGAAATGACACAGACATTAGAACTATCAGCCAAGCACTTTAACAATGGTTATGGTTAATTAAAGAATCTACTAGAAAAGGCAGATAACATGCAAGAATATAGATTTCAACTAAGACATGGAAACTACAAAAGGGAATCCAGTGGAAATGCTAGAAATAAAAAACATGGTTTCAAACATGAATTCCTTTGACAGAATTGCCAGGTAACGACACACTGAGAAAAGCAGCAATAAACTTGAAGGCAATAGAAATTACCTATTAAAATGAAACAGAGTGGGAAAATGGGAAAAATAAAGCAGAACAAAGTATGTAAGAGCTGTGAGACAATATCATCAACTGGTCTGACATGCATGTAATTGGAGCCCCAGAAGAAGAAAGGAAGTTTGAGCCAGAAGTAATATTTGAAGAGAAAATGTCTAAGAATCTTCCAAAAATGATAAAAGACATCAAACTACACATAAAAGAAGCAAGTTTTTTTATTTTATTTTAAACACATCATATTCAAACTCCTAAAAGCCACAGAAAACTAGAAAAATCTTGAAAGCAGAGGAGGGAAAAGAGAATGTGTGAAGAACATAACATATGCTATAACCTCTGGAAAGCAAACTTTCCAGAAATGTTATAAGTCAAAAAAGAAGTAATTATCTTTAATATAATGAGATGAGAAAAAAAAACCTGTCAATCTGGAGAAGGTATCTTTCAAACACAAATGCAATACTTTTTCAGAAAACAAAAACTGAGAAAACTCATTGCCATTAGACTTGTGATACAAAAAATGTTCAAAGGATATGGTTCTCACATAAGGAATATGATACCACACAAAAACGTAATTCAAAACAAAGAAGTGATGAGCTCCAGAAACCAAAATAAAGGTAAATAACACAATATGTCTTATTTTTTAATTGCTCTAAAAGATAACTAATGGTATAAAGGGAAAAGAGTAAAAGTGTACTGTAAAGTTTGTGACGCATGAAACAGACGAAAATGATGTTATAAAGGATGGGAAGGAGGAACTGGTGCAACAGCTGTTATCTCACTGCCTGTTTGATGCCTGTTATCTAATAAACTTGTCAAAATCAATATGCCTTAAACCAAATTCCAGATCTCCCCCTTCAAATCTGCTGCACCAAAATCTTCCTCATCTCAGTTGCTGGCTGACAATCCAGTCTTCCCAATTTCTCAGGCTAAAATCCTTGGAATCATCTTTGATCTTATCTTTCTTCCACTTATCTCATCAGCACATTCTGTCTTCAAACTACACTTCCAACATTGCCATCATCTTGGTCTAAACCACCATCACCTCTCACATGGATTACTGCAGAAAAATCCTAACAAGTCTCCTAGTTTACTCTGAGGCTATTCTCAACACAGCAGTCAAAGCAATCTTTGATAAACTCAAGTCAGATCACGTCCCTCCTTGGCCTAAAACCCTGCCGTGACTTCCTATTCCACTCAAAGTAGAGCCGAGGCTTCACAGTAGCCTGAAAGGCCCTTCACGGTCTCTCTTGCCTCTTCTTAGTGCACAGCCCTCCGACAAGACCATTCCAGCCTCACTGCTCTCCTTATTCCCTGAACACAGCACGCAAACTCTCATCTCAGGGCCTTTGCTCCAACTGCTGCCTTTCTTCCTCTAGCAATGGTTAGCTCCTTCCCTCCCATCCTTTAAGTCACTGCCTATATTTCCCCTGCTTAGTGAGGATTACCTGGACCAATCACCGATTTAGATTAACATCCAACCACACACCCACACACTCTGCCAAGTCAACAATACCCAGCTCTACTTTTTCTTTTCTTGTGGAGGACTTTCAACATTTTAGCACAGTATAAAATGTTTCTAATTTTTCATGGTCAATTTTCTGTCCTAGCTCCCATCACTAAAAAGCAAGCTAAGCAAGAGCCAGAATTTCTGTTTTGTTCACTGCTGCATTCCAAATAGCTGGTACAGATCTTGGCAATAAACATTTCGTGAATAATTGTGTAAAACAAGCCCCAAACAAATGAAAACTACATCATATCCCCCTTGTAGAATATGTGATTAAAAATATTAGAGCCAAAGTACATTACTTAGAGGGATCTCTATAAGTGACTGCTGAAATGGTAGATGATGAAATGAGTTTACTCTTTTCTCATTTTTGTCAAGTAACTTTATGAAAGAGTGTATAGGTATGTGTCTATACTAATGGAAATGAGCATGGATACAGCATTTTATCAGTATGCAGAAAAATAATTTTTGGTCTTTTTTTATGCAAAAGGTATATGGAAAGATCTGAGTTCAGACTCTGATTGATTCCCTTCATGGGATATAACCTTCCTCACAATCAGTTTCCTCATCCATAAAACAAGGACAATAACGGCCACCTTGCAGACTTACTGGAGGGCTTAACCGCAGGCCACGGGACACCTCTGGTGACTGCTTCGGTCACTCTCCCTCCTGTCTCTGGCGACTGCCCCAGGGCCTAACAACTGCAGTTGCTCAAAAACATTTGCTAAATTAACTGAAGCTGTTACAGTCACAAAAACCAACCAAATCTCAATCTGTAAAGACACCAAGAAATACAAGCCTTCAGTCATTTTTAGAGGGTCAACATGTGAACACAGAAGAGATAGCACGTAGGGCAGGCGTCAGTGGTGACTATTTTCCCTCTGATTATGTTTCCAGATTAGCTTTCACCAGCCACCAGGAACCATAAGCAAACATCTACCCGCAGAATTTTAGCTGGGGCACAAAGACCTCTTATGACTTCCTCCACGAGAGTCACCTTCTAAGCTGATCAATAAAACACCTTATTCCACAAAACCTACTCTTTTATTAACATTGATGTAAAGAGAGTTTTTCTCTGTGCTTTCACTTACTTTATTTTTGCGGACCACCCAGATAATGGGTGTTTTCCTCTTTCCCATGTTTTTCTAACCCTACACAACTTGCCTATTTTCGTTTATTTTTATCTTCCTGTATTTTCACAAATTCAAGATTTAATAACAGAGATCTTTCTCTTTGGATTTTACCTTACCAAAAGTCTCCACTACAAAGCCCTCAAAGAGAACCAAGGTGCCTGCCTTGCGTGAGGGAGACGGCACTGCAGAAGGGGCAGGAGTCTGTGAGGCAGCAGCTGGGGTGGCAGGGCTCCAGGCAAAGCTCACCTCGGCTGCAGTGTCTTCATCTGTCAGATGAGAATGTGCGAACTGGGTTCCCTCCGACATCCCTCTCAACACCATCACTCAGAACGTGATCAGAATCTATTCTTCCTCCTAACTTACACGCGCTCTCTTCCTCTATAAGAGAACCACTCCCTCAGGTTTTACTGCGTGAATGCCAACCTTGTTGACCTCTGTCAGAATCAACACTGAACACAAGGCAGAACAGTCATCGATATGGTAGATGTGTAATGCGGACATTTCACTGGGACCAGTAGTTGAGGGTTAATTCACTGCAAAACGATTTCTGTAACATAGACAAGAAGAATTACACTTTGGAGCTATGGTAGAGTGTATAATGTGTATGTGTGTGTGTGTGTGTGTGTGTGTGTGTGTGTGCGCGCACGCGCTAAGCCACTTCAGTCATGCCTGATTTTTTGAAACTGTAGCCCACTAGGCTCCTCTGTCCATGGGATTCTCCAGGCAAGAATACTAGAGTGGGTTGCCATTTCCTCCTCCAGAGGATCTTCCGGACCCAGGGATCGAACTCAGGTCTCCTGCATTGGCAGGTGGGATTCTCTACCACCAAGCCACCTGGGAAGCCCATGTAGCCTCTAGAAAACTGCAAAATTCAAGGACGTAAACTCTTTCTTTGAAGCCTCCAGAAGGAACCAGCCCTGACCACCCAGTTTAGATTTATATTGTCCAGAACAGAAAAGAATAAATTTCTCTTGTTTTAAGCCAGATAATTTGCCACAGTAGCAATAGGAAACTAACACTGTACCTCAGAGCTATCAAAACAGACGCAGTTCCATCTGTGGAACCTGTATTTGTTCACGAGAAGAGCAAAGGTTACCTCTGTTAGTACGTTTTACTCTTCTCTCAACTCTATGAAGTAGATATTGTCACTGTACCCATTCTCAGATACAGAAATTGAGGCAAAAAGCTGTTGGCCAGGGTGACTCGGTAAGTATTGCCTGGGTGACAGAGTAAATGGTGGACCCATGACACCAATTTCAGTGAGTCTGACCCGACTTTGTGCTCTTAATCAATCTGGAGTTGAATGGTTTGTAGATAGAATTAATAAAAGTAAAACTGAAGCAGTCCTTTAAAGATTAGACCTTCTGACACACCTTATTTCAGACTGAGGAAGCTGGGAGACTGCCCTGGGGTTCATGGGCACAGGAGGCCACTCAGGAACCCCTTGGGCAAAAAGCAGTGATGAGAGGGGAGCAAGCCAGGAACTGAGCTACCCCAGAGGGGGCAATTCATTGCAGCTACGGTGTACCAAGCTAAGCAGACCTCAGCCTCATCAATGCTCTTAACTGCTTCTACCAGAATTAGGGGCCAAATATGAGAAAGACACTATACTGACTTCATTTACATTAAGCGTTTTCCTTTTTTGCTTTTCTTTAGCTTTCCTTTCAGTCTTTAATTCTTTTTAAAAATATAAACCCCGCTCAGCTATGCTAAGGGCATGCAAGTTAATGGGCTTCTACATATAAAGGAAAACATGTCAGAAGATAAGGTCAGGCAGGCTTTAGCCCTGCTAATGAAGAAGGAACTGGAAAGGAGAAAAAAATTTAACGTCTACATTAGGACAACTGAAAATTTTGACAAGAAGCAATCATTGAGGAAATATTTAATCTATAAACTGGGGATAATAGTAAACCCTTGAAGACTGTTACACAACAAAATAACAATCCAAGTGCATAGGAAACAAAAAAACAAAGCAGAATTCAAAATGTCTGATCGTGTGTGACAGTCCCAGGCAGGCCTACAGGCTCCAAGGTACAAGGTGATGCTTCAGTGGAAATGTTTAACAACTTCCTAGGTCTGAAATAAGGTATGTCACGAGATCTAACCTTTAAAAGACTGTTTCCATTTTATTTTCAGTAATTCTACCTACAAATCATTCAACTCCAAACTGACTGAGAGCACAAAATCGGGACAGATTCACTGAAATTAGTATCATGGGTCCATCATTTACTCCGTTGCCCAGGCAATACTTAACCAGTCACACTGGCCAACCACTTTTTGTCTCAATTTCTCACCTGTGGCTGATTCATGTCAATGTATGGCAAAACCAATGCAGTATTGTAAAGTAGAATAAAGTAAAAATAAAATTTAAAAATAAATAAATTTCAACTGACACAAAAAAAAAAAAAAAGAATGGGTACAGTAACAATATCTACTTCATAGGGTTAAGAGATGAGTAAAACATACCAACATAGCCAAACTTAAAAGTGCTTAATAAAAAGACAATAATAATGTGACCCTACAAATTCAACTCCATAAGGCCTTCTTTGACTCCCCCAGCACTCTCTGATGACTTACTAAAATGACCACTGAGGTTTCTCCCTCTTAAGTACCTTTTTTAAATTTTTTTATTGAAGGATAATTGCTTTACAGAATTTCGCTGCTTGCCCTCAAACCTCAACATTTTACATACACTAAGTTTCCGTGTCACTCTTTCCATACATCTCACCCTCTCCTCCCTCGCTCATGTCCATAGTCTATTCTCTGTCTGTTTCTCCACTGCAGCCCTGTAAATAAATTCTTCAGTACCATTTTTCTAGATTCTGTATGTATGTGCTAGAATATGGTACTTTATCTTTCTCTTTCTGACAAATAGGTTTTAGGTTCATTCACCTCATTAGAACTGACTCAAATGCATTTCTTTTATGGCTGCATAATATTCCATTGTGTACATATACCACAACCTCTTCTTTATCCATTCATCTGTCAATGGACATCTAGATTGCTCCCATGTTTTACCTATTGTAAATAGTGCAGCAATGAACAACAGGATACATGTGTCTTTTCCAATTTTGGTTTCCTCAGGGTATATGCCTTGGAGAAGGCAACAGCACCCCACTCCAGTACTCTTGCCTGGAAAATCCCATGGGCAGAGGAGCCTGGTGGGCTGCAGTCCATGGGATCACTAAGAGTCCGACATGACTAAGCAACTTCCCTTTCACTTTTTACTTTCATGCATTGGAGAAGGAAATGGCAATCCACTCTAGTGTTCTTGCCTGGAGAACCCCAGGGACAGGGGAGCATGGTGGGCTTCTGTCTATGGGGTCGCAGAGTCAGACACGACTGAAGCAACTTAGCAGCCGCAACAGCAGGGTATATGCCTAGGAGTTGGATTGCTGGGTCATACAGTGGTTTTATTCCTAGTTTTTAAGGAATCTCCATACCCTCTTCCATAGTGGCTATATCAATTTACATTCCCACTAACAGTGCAAGAGTGTTCCCTTTCCCCACACCCTTTCCAGCATTTATTGTTTGTAGACTTTTTGATGAGGGTCATTCTGACCAGTGTGAGGTGACATCTCATTGTAGTCTTGATTTGCATTTCTCTAATAATGAGCAATGTTGAGCTTCTTTCCATGTGTTCTTAACCATCTGTATGTCTTCTTTGCAGAAATATCTGTTTAGGTCTTTCTCCCATTTTTTGATTGGGTTGTTTTTCTGGTATTGAGTTGTATGAGTTGCTTGTATATTTTGGAAATTAAACCTTTGTCAGTTGTTTCATTTGCTATTATTTTCTTCCATTCTGACGGCTGTCTTCACTTTGCTTATAGTTCCCTTTGCTGGGCAAAAGCTTTTAATCAGGTCCCACTTCTTTATTTTTGTTTTTATTTCCGTTACTCTACAAAGTGGGTCATAGAAGATCTTGCTTTATGTCACTGAGTGTTCTGCCTATGTTTTCCTCTAAAAATTTTATAGTTTTTGGTTGTACATTTAGGTCCTTAATCCATTTTATCTTTGTGTATGGTGTTAGAAGGAGAAGGCAATGGCACCCCACTCCAGTATTCTTGACTGGAAAATCCCATGGACAGAGACGCCTGATGGGCTACAGTCCATGGGGTTGTGAAGAGTCACACACACGACTGGGCGACTTCACTTTCACTTTTCACTTTCGTGCACTGGAGAAGGAAATGGCAACCCACTCCAGTGTTCTTGCCTGGAGAATCCCAGGGACATAGGAGCCTGGTGGGCTGCCATCTATGGGGCTGCGCAGAGTCGGACAAGACTGAAGCGACTTAGCAGCACCAGAAGCATGGTGTTAAGAAGTGTTCTAATTTCATTCTTTTACATGTAGCTGTCCAGTTTTCCCACTACCATTTATTGAAGTGGCTATATTTGCCCCACTGTATATTCTTGTCTCTTTTGTCATAAATAAGGTACCCATAAGTGCATGGGTTTATCTCTGGGCTTTCTATCTTGTTCCATTGGTATATATTTCTGTTTTTGTGCCAGTATCATACTGTCTTGATGACTGTAGCTTTGTAGTATAATCTGAAGTCAGGAAGCTTGATTCTTCCAGCTCCATCCTCCTTTTCCAGACTAAAAATTACTGCAATTCTGTACATTCTGTTGCCTAAAGCAGTGCCCAGCAAAATCAATCCATATAAACAGTGTAAATTTGGACATTTGATACATAAAAATGCATTTTTTAAATTCTGTACTGTATTTCCATTTTCCCAATAAGGCTATAAGTCCCAGAGTTTGGAAAAAAGAAACTCTTTTTCAATATTGCTTAGTGCACTGTCCTATTTGAATTCGATGCTTAGCCAGGGTTGGTTGCTTTTGATGGACTTTTACCAACATATTCTACAACTGAAAGTACCATTTCCAACATAGTAGACTCCACATGAGAGCAAATGGCACCAAGACAAGTTGGACCAACTGGTCAAGTCAAAAACTGAGTCATCCTCGATTCTCCTTCGATGATGAGCCTCATTCAACCCACTGAAAGACTCTAGTTGGTTTTAACCTCTAAACTATACCTCGAAGCCAAACAATTTCCTCTATCCTCAGTTCACCCCTAGTTCAGGCTCACTTGCAGATTTCCCTGCATATTCTTCTAGCTAGCTCAGCTCCTTCACGTTTCATGCAGATGTCACCTCCTCTGAGAGGTCTTCCCTCCCAGCATGCCTAAAGTAGGAGGCTCCACCTCTATTCACTCCCTAATGCATCATTCTGTTTTCAACTTTCACTTAACACATGCTGTAATTATTTTGGGAACTTTCCCTTCTGTACCTGCTTACTGCCTCTCTTCCCACACAAGAAAACAAGCTCCATGTGAACAAAGACCTTGCCTTTTCTGCCAACCTATATATCCCCAAGACCTAGCACAGTGCCTGCCACAACTGAAAGGTTAAATTGACTGAAAATCAGAATGGAAGAAAGGAAAATCAACAGCCCGCAACAAACCTCAAGGAAACAAAAGACTGGTAGTGGTATATTTGCTACCCTAACCCTTTGCATAAAATCACAGAATCTGAGAGCTCAAAGAAACCTTAGTATTTACCTTTCCACTTTTTGAGTACAAACACAATATCAAACACACCACTCTCTGGTTAATCACATCATCTGGAAATGGAAAATATAGTCATGATATAAAAAATGCATTTCAGTGAGCTGTTAACATAACTTTGTATTGTATGTTTTAATTACTATATTAGCTTTGAATACCTAACATTAACTTTAATCTGCATAGTAACTTAGATTTTTACATCTTTTTGCAACATCAAACGGTTCATGAGATTAACATTTTGCAATCACTTAGAACAGGGTCTAACAAACTAACATGTTAAATTTACTTTTTCTTATTACACTTTTCATTAGGAAACTGCAATGAGTACAGTGTGAATGAACTCAGGCCTCTTTTTCCTACTCTAGGACTTTGCAACAGACTCACATCCATTCTTTCAAAAGCAATAATGGCTCACATAGAAATATCTAACAAATAACCCTCTCTTCATTCAATCTCTAATTTCCATAATGGTAAGAAAAGGGGCTTTCCAGGTGGCTCAGTAGTAAAGAATATGCTTGCCAAGCAGGAGTCACAGGTTCAATCTCTAGGTCTGGAAGATCTTCTGGAGAAGGAAATGGCAAGCCACTCCAGTATTCTTGCCTGGGAAATCCCATGGACAGAGGAGCCTGGTGGGACATGAACTAGCGAATGAACAACAAGAAAAGGAAAGGACATTCCATAATGGCCAAAAAGAAAAAGTCCCTTCCATTTCTTCTTGTTATTATTTTATACACTTTATAGCAAAAAAGGGGGGGTACATCTGCCAAGGAAAAACCTAGAACAAAGGTGGAACCAGAGTATTAGGTGACTTGGCTGCAGAGGAGCCCCCTCCCCCCACCACCTTCCTGGCACACACCCCCTCCCCGCCCAGGAAACACAGCACAAAAAGGGTTGGGTCTAGAAAAGGATTAAAGGATCCAATTGGTAAGGGTTTTCCAGATCAGTGTGATGGATGCACTGCAAGTAGAAAGTCTAGCAAAACCCCCAGTATCAGTACAGGTCTACAGTAAGATTCTCTGCAATCAACACGTGACTTAAATTGCAAATTTTTTAAAAATAACAATTATTATGCAAGCATCAGTTCAGTTCAGTTGCTCAGTCATGTCTGACTCTTTATGATGCCATGGACTGCAGCACAGCAGGCCTCCCTGTCCATCACCAACTCCCAGAGTTTACTCAAACTCACGTCCATTGAGTCAGTGATGCCATCCAACCATCTTATCCTCTGTCATCCCCTTCTGCTCCTGCCTTCAATCTTCCCCAGCATTAGGGTCTTTACAAACAAGTCAGTTCTCACATCAGGTGGACAAAGTATTGGAGTTTCAGCTTCAACATTAGTCCTTCCAATGAATATTCAGGAATGATTTCCTTTAGGATGGACTAGTTGGATCTCCTTGTAGTCCAAGGGACTCTCAAAGAGTCTTCTCCAACACCACAGTTCAAAAGCATCAATTCTTCAGTGCTCAGCTTTCTTTAGAGTCCAAGTCTCACATCCATACATGACTGATGGAAAAACCACAGCCAAAAGCCTCCTGATGAAAGTGAAAGAGGAGAGTGAAAAAGGTGGCTTAAAGCTCAACATTCAGAAAACTAAGATCATGGCATCTGGTCCCATCACTTCATGGGAAATAGATGGGGAAACAGTGGCAGACTTTATTTTGGGGGTTCCAAAATCACTGCAGATGGTGATGGCAGCCATAAAATGAAAGACGCTTACTCCTTGGAAGGAAAGCTATGACCAACCTAGATAGCATATTAAAAAGTAGAGATATTACTTTGCCAACAAAGGTCCATCTATTCAAGGTTATGGTTTTTCCAGTGGTCACGTATGGATGTGAGAGTTGGACTGTGAAGAAACCTGAGTGCCAAAGAATTGATGCTTTTGAACTGTGGTGTTGGAGAAGACTCTTGCGAGTCCCTTGGACTGCAAGGAGATCCAACCAGTCCATCCTAAAGGAGACCAGTCCTAGGTGTTCACTGGAAGGACTGATGCAGAGGCTGAAACTCCAATACTTTGGCCACCTCATGCGAAGAGTTGACTCACTGGAAAAGACCCTGATGCTGGGAGGAATTTGGGGCAGGAGAAAGGGACGACAGAGGATGAGATGGCTGGATGGCATCCCCGACTTGACAAACATGAGTTTGTGTGAATTCCGGGAGTTGGTGATGGACAGGGAGGTCTGGCATGCCGTAATTCATGGGGTCACAAAGAGTCGGACACGACTGAGCAACTGAACTGAACTGACTAGAGGGACCTTTGTTGGCAAAGGAATGTCTCTGCTTTTGAATATGCTGTCTAGGTTGGTTAATAGATTTTCTTCCAAGGAGAAAGAGTCTTTTAATTTCATGGCTGTAGTCACCATCTGCAGTGATTCTGGAGCCCAAGAAAATAAAAGCCTGTCGCTGTTTCCCCATCTATTTGTCATGAAGTGATGGGACCGGATGCCGTGATCTTAGTGTTCCGAAGGTTGAGCTTTAAGCCAGTTTTTTAACTCTCCTCTTTCACTTTCATCAAGAAGCTTTTTAATTCTTCTTCGCTTTCTCCCATAAGGGTGGTGTCATCTGCATATCTGAGGTTATTGATATTTCTCCTGGCAGTATTTCTCATGATTCCAGCTTGTGCTTCATCCAGCCCAGCGTTTCTTATGATGTACTCTGCATATAAGTTAAATAATCAGGGTGACAATATACAGCCTTGACGTACTCCTTTCCCTATTTGGAACCAGTCTGTTGTTCCATGTCCAGTTCTAACTGTTGCTTCCTGACCTGCATACAGATTCCTCAAAAGCCAGGTCAGGTGGTCTGGTACTCCCATCGCTTGAAGAATTTTCCAGTTTGTGGTGATCCACACAGTCAAAGGCTTTGGCATTCTCAAAAAAGCAGAAATAGATGTTTTTCTGGAACTCTCTTGCTTTTTCGATGATCCAGTGGATGTTGGCAATTTGATCTCTGGTTCTCCTGCCTTTTCTAAAACCAGCTTGAACATATACAATTTCACAGTTCATGTATTGCTAAAGCTTGGCTTGGAGAATTTTGAGTATTACTTTATTAGTGTGTGAGCTGAGTCCAATTGTGCGGTAGTTTGAACATTCTTTGGCATCATCTTTCTTTGGGACTGGAATGAACACTGACCTTTTCCAGTCCTGTGGCCACCGCTGAGTTTTCCAAATGTGCTGGCATATTGAGTGAAGCACTCTGACAGCATTGTCTTTTAGGATTTGAAATGGCTCAACTGGAATTTCATCCCCTCCACTAGCTTTGCTCGTAGTGATGCTTCCTAAAGCCCACTTGATTTCACATTCCAGGATGTCGGCTCTAGATGAATGATCACACTATCTTCATTATCTGGGTCATGAAGATCTTTTTGTATAGTTCTTCTATATATTCTTGACACCTTTTCTTAATATCTTTTGCTTCTGTTAGGTCCATAGCATTTTTGTCCTTTATTGAGCCCATCTTTACATGAAATGTTCCCTTGGTAACTCTAATTTTCCTGAAGAGATCTCTAATCTTTGCCATTCTATTATTTTCCTCTATTTCTTTGCACTGATCACTAAGGAAGGCTTTCTTATCTCTCCTTGTTATTCTTTGGAACTCTGCATTCAAATGGGTATGCTACTGCTGCTGCTAAGTCGCTTCAGTCGTGTCCAACTCTGTGTGACCCCATAGATGCCAGCCCACCAGGCTCCCCCGTCCCTGGGATTCTCCAGGCAGGAATACTGGAGTGGGTTGCCATTTCCTTCTCCAATCAAATGGGTATATCTTTCCTCTTATCCTTTGTTTTTTGCTTCTCTCCTTTCCACAGCTATTTGTAAGGCCTCCTGAGACAGCCATTTTGCTTTTTTGCATTTTTCTTGGGGATGGTCTTGATTCCTGTCTCCTGTACTACCATGTCACAAACCTCCGTGCATATGTTCTTTAGGCACTCTATCAGATCTAATCCCTTGATTCTATTTCTCACTTACACTGTATAATTGTAAGGGATTTGATTTAGGTCATACCTGAATGGTCTAGTGGTTTTCCCTACTTTCTTCAATTTAAGTCTGAATTGGCAATAATAACATGCAAGTATACATGTTATAAAAATGTACTAAAACATCTATCACTTCCAACTTAAAAACCTAAAATAAGATTCCAAAATTTGCTCAGAATAAAGAACAAAAGACTTTTAAGTAAGATCCTTAATATAGCTGCTAAAATATTTTTTTTTTTCTCAGAGCCTTTGAGATCTGAGGCCAGAGTTCCACCTAATACAAGGTAACCTGAAACATATTTAAGCAGCAGGAAACGATATGCAAACAGGTAAGGGATGCACCAATATTCAGCTTTAGCTTTACAGCACAGCTAAAATCTGCCATTCAGCTTCAGTTTTAGACCTGTTTTTGGAAGGCAAGGAGCTGAAACCTACAAGGTCGTTTCTGGCATCAGTGAACTTGCCCATGATCAATTACTTTATGACTGAATATCTTGTGATCACAACTAAACTTTGTCACTAACAGTGTATCATTTGAACTTATTGCAAACATCTGCAGATTCACTTGAAATACAGGTTAAGAATTCTAGCTATGACCTAGATGAAACCATCTGTTTTACATGTTGAAGTTACATAAACCAAGAAAACATAAGTATCTGTAAGTACTGCAGTAATATATAATTTTGGAAGCTGTTCACTCTACACCACAAAATAATTTAAAACTTCCAAATAACTTAATTCTTGGAAAAATAATTTGGAATAAAAATATCAAAAGATATATCAGCCAGCTCTTTCTAGAAATCTTAGTAAAGCAAAATAAGAATAATTTAATAACTCTAATATTTCTACAATTTTAGTATATTACTAGATCCCTGGGTCGGGAAGATCCCGGGTCGGGAAGATCCCCTGGAGAAAGAAATGGCAACCCACTCCAGGATTCTTGCCTGGAAAATCCCATGAAGAGAGGAGCCTGGTGGGCTACAGTCCATGGGGTCACAAGAGTCAGACACGACTTAGCAACTAAAGCACCACCATTCAACTAATGTTTAAGAACTATGCTTTTTAAGTACTTACATTCAGTCCTGAGACCTTCAAGAAAAATCCACTTGGGAATGTTCATTTCTTGTGAGAAAATTAAAAACAGAATCTCAATCTGTGAAAGAGCAGAAGTTTACCATTTTGGCAAAAACACCTATCCAGATAAAGCGCTGACACGCACTTTTCACCTTGGAGCATTCCCCCACTTTCCTATTTAAAAGAGTAAATAGGGGGTTTATCACTCCCAATTTTACCCTGGATGTTACTTACAAGCCCTGCTGTCAATGAAGGCCTTAAGATGGCATAAAAAGACCTGAAAACAATATGGGCTTTGAACCAAGAAGCAAGGGCGGCAGCCTAACTCACTAACTCAGAAGGAAATGTAACCTGCAAGTCCTTCTGCTCTCTCCTCTGAAGCTAGCAACAGAGATACAACAGCACGTGTGGGCCCTAGCACCAAGTAGCTGCTCAGTAAACGCTGCCTCTCGCTGCCCTGCGCACTCCAGCGCTGCCGCCTCGGTTTCAGATGTTACCTATCCTCCGGAATGGCGGCTGTAACAGAGTCTCAGCAGATACAAAGGCTTGGTATTTTCCCGTAATCTCTCCTCCTAAGCGTTTGCTTTCAACCTCCAGCATTTCTAGTCCATTCCCTGACAGAACTGCCATGTGCTGGTCCTACTCACGTGTCTCTAAACTTCTGGAAGGAGACAGGGAGAAAAATCCAGAAAAACTGAGAGAAAGGGGCCGAGATTCAAACATTATCTAGACGGCACCTCCCAGAACTCACATTACACATTTTGCAAAGAGGGGAAGAGCTGCTGGATGCCAGAACGAGATGCTGAGGCCTGCGGTAACGCGGCGCTGCGGGCAGCGCCCCCACCCCATCCGTCCCCACCGGGGAAGCGCGGCGGCTCCGGTCACATTCCCACATCCTGAAGCCAGACAGGCGGCGGCGCCGCGTGCGCGCCCGGGAGACAGCCGCCCGCGCGTGCCTCCGCCAGCGCCAGGGCACAGCCCCCGCCGGGGCCGGGGCGGAGGAGCAGCATCCCGCCTCACTTCCTGCAGCGGAGGAAAGACATCTTGCCGCAGGGCGGCCGGCGGCGGAGCGCGCCCCGCCGCACCTACGTGGCGCCGCCGGCTCCGAGGAGTGGGGCTGGGAAGCCGCCCCACCGGCCCGGCTCCCCGCGGGGCTCCCGCCGAGAGGCGAGGCGCGCGGAGCCCGCGGGCGCGGCTGGGGGCGCGCGGCGCGGCGGGGAGCGAGCGCGCGCGGGCCGCCGCCGCGTCACCCACCTTCCTCACGCGGCGGGCCGTGTAGAGCCCCATGCCGTCCTGAACGCGGGAGGACTTCAGGGAGAACCTGTCCGGCACGTACATGCCCAGCATGCTGCCGCCGCGCCGCCGCCGCCCTCAGCGCCGGCCCCGGGGAATTGGGGTGCCGGGGCGGCGGGGAGAGGCCGGCGGGCGGCAGGAAATGGAGCCTCCCTCCCAGAATCCCCACCTCCCGCCGACTCCAGGATCCCCCGCGGCCCGGCCCCTCCTAGTCCCGGGTCCGGCTCGGCCGCGAGCGGCGGAGGCCGCGGCTGCCACGGCGGGCGCGGGGGCGCGGGGACGCCGCGGGCGGGGACGCCGCGCGCTGATTGGCCCGGAAGTTAGCGGGCCCGCACCCGCGCGCGGCGCGGAGCCTCGAGCCCGGAGGCCGGGAGCCGAGCCGCCCGCCCGCGCGCTGCGCCGGGCTGGGCGACGTGCCCGCCCTTCTCTGGCCTCTGGGGTTCGACTTGGAACTAGTGCTCCCAGTCGGGGGATTTTACTACACTCTTCAGATGCAGAACTAAATGGGTCTTGACAGAGCTGGGGCCATCCTCCGAAACAACTTTACAAGCTTCAGACCGAAAGCATACTTACTGCCTAGCTACTGAGAGCAGTCCCTGAGCTCTAGAAAATGTCAACCCTTTTACCTGTGAGGTCCGCGTCTTTGGATTACTTCATGCTTATTTCAGAGGCTTAAACTCCTAGGGGACTAATAAATGCATTGATTAACGTTCAGAGACAAGAGGGTATACGCAGCCTGCAAGTAATCCATTTCAAGTTAACTCAGAATTTGTTGTGAATAATTGAAGTAATATTTAAATACAGTAGAAATTAGTTCCCTTATGGTGTCCTAATCCCTGGGAATTTCTTACACTTCCAAAGATAAACTATCCCCGCGTCTTCTCTTCCTGGAAAATCACCAGACCAATTACGGATTTTCAGTCAAAATGTGAGATGGGGGAGATAAAAGGGAGTGACCAAACAATAGAATCTGGAATTTCGACCGTGAATTAACAAGTCTTCTTTTAGTGTTTTTAATAAAGGTAGTAGATACTGCAGTGGCATTCAGAATTTCAAAGGGTGTTTGTTTCTTCAGGAGGAACTGGAATCTCTACTCATTTCTCTGGATATTCTTGATCATTTTCTACACTGGGTTCTTTTCTCGGAAAGTATTTGATGTTCTCAATCAATATTGTTTCTTATAAACCGATAAAATAATAACAATTTTGACAAAATTAAAGGCACACTGTTAAAAACGCATCTGAATACATTTTAAAGATCTTATTGGCTTTATTCACCCGTTCATGATTTAGACAACATCCACTCTGACTGAAAGAAAGGAGCTCCGAG
The DNA here is from genome assembly GCA_917880005.1 of Nanger dama. Classification (NCBI taxonomy): domain Eukaryota; kingdom Metazoa; phylum Chordata; class Mammalia; order Artiodactyla; family Bovidae; genus Nanger; species Nanger dama. Next base: position 103,268,441 of record CAKJTW010000001.1, read on the forward strand.
GACTTATACAAAATGAAAGGCTTTTATGAGCAGAAGGGCTTAAGAACAAGGAAGTCATACAGGCAAAAACGGATTGACTATTGAAAGGTAGCTTTCTTTTAGGGGATGGTGGGGGTCTATTAGGCATATCACCCGAAACTAGTGCTGATCAAGCACCTACCTATTGGCTGGCCAAAGCTCTCTAGGAGAGCCAAAATTTGGGGTTGTCTCAGTTTTGATGGAGAATTTAGTATAAGGAACTCCATTTGGGGCCTATTGTCATGTTTTTAGCAACACAGGTGGAAATGATTTCTGTCTTCTAGGCTAAGGAAAACTTAGGAATATAAACAGTCCTAATTTCCTAAGTAGGAGAATTGTATTAAAGTTCAGAAAAAGGTTTTTGAAAACGCATTAAGAAAATCATGTTAATAGTGGTATTTGGACGGAGAAGGCAATGGCACCCCACTCCAGTACTTTTGCCTGGAAAATCCCATGGACAGAGGAGCCTGGTGGGCTGCAGTCCACGAGGTCTCGAAGAGTCGGACATGACTGAGCAACTTCACTTTCACTTTTCACTTTCATGCATTGGAGAAGGAAATGGCAACCCACTCCAGTGTTCTTGCCTGGAGAATCCCAGGGACGGCAGAGCCTGGTGGGCTGTCATCTATGGGGTCACACAGAGTCAGACACGACTGAAGCGACTTAGCAGCAGCAGCAGCAACAGCAGCAGTGGTATTTGGAACTTTTAAAGAATTAATTATGAAGAAAAAATAAAGGGGGTTAGGTGGCTAGGGATGAGAAGAACAAATGCCTTAATCATTCTCTGAGTTCTGATTTCTTTGATCTACCATTGAAGATATCTAACTTTCATAGGGGTATGTGAATTAACTTGGGCTTCCCAGATAGCACAGTAATAAAAAAATCCACCTGCCAGTGCCGGAGACTGGGGGGCGGAGTTCAGTGTCCCTGGGTTCAGAAGATCCCCTGGGGGGAGGAAATGGCTACCCACTCCAGGATTCTTGCCTGGAAAATTCCATGGAATGCAGAGCCTGGCAGGGTACAGTCAAGGGAGTCACAGAGTCAGACACAACTGAGTACACACATATCAATAAATAAACGAAGTTTGGGGGAAATTTGAAATTAGATGGCCTTGAAGCATGTAATATTGGTTGATAAATATGTCTTGATTAAAAGTCAACTCTGAGGGACTTCCCTGGTGGCCCAGTGGCTAAGACTCTGTGCTTCCAATGCAGGGGGCCCAGACTCAATCCTTGGTTGGGGAACTAAAGATCCCCTGTGAAGACCAGGTGCAGCCAAATAATTAAATAATAAATAAATAGTTTTTGAAAAGTCAATTCTGAGGATAATCTGAGATTTTCTAATTAGTCAATGGTGAGCTGAGAATCCATTTGTTGTTTGTTCCTCAAAGAATCTGGACTAAGTAGGTTTTCCGGGAGTCCATTCAGCCAGAGCAGGTCCACTGAACCCAGCTGGAACCAGACCACGATCCAGAGTGCCCTGGCACTTTACCCGGGGCAGTCACTCCCTGTCACACACGACCTTTCAGCCCTGACCCTCAGGCCATCCCGGCTCCTCTGCCAGATGCTCTACTGTGTCTCTTTGGGCACAGAAGCTTCCACGGTTTCTAATCACTAGAGAGAAAAAGAAAAGTTTTCTGGACTTAGTCTGATATAAGCCTCATTCACTGATGGCCCGTCTCCGGCATAGCTGCTGTTTTATTGCTGCTACATTTCCAGGGGAAGCAAGTCTTCATCTTGAGAATGCTCATCTTTCAAAGTAGCTATCTTTACTAATTAGGAAGCAATCAAAAATAAATTAGTTTGTAAAGATAAATCTGAGATTAATAACATGAGGAACTTTCTAGATTATCTATGAATCTCTATCAGAGATTTTGTTATAGCTAACACAAACAGTATATTTCATTAAAGCATGGAGTGTTCTTTTTATCTATTTGTTGAATTTTTCTGAAGATCTACTACGTAAAACATAGAAACCAGAAACAAAAGCTCTTAAAAATAACCTATCTTACAACACATAAAAAGGGATACATATTTGCCAAATCAAAATGAACAATACTGACCGGAAATTTGATTTTGAAGCCCTTAAGACAGTAGTGGTAGAATGAGTCATTTCTTTAAGCTTTTAAAGCTAGAAGATGACCTTTCAATATTGTCTTTGAAAAACGGGAAATTAAAAGTCTGCTTTATATCAAGAGTTTAAATCCAGTCTTAAAAAATGAAAGCATTGACATGAAGCTACTACCATGCGCCTGATTTACTTATTCTAGAAAATACTGCACAATCTGGACACAAGAGAAATGACTCCAAGTCAGTTTTTCCTTACTTTCAAATTTGTTTTGGGAGGACGTTTTTTTCCATTGGTGTGCCTAAATCAAGCTCTAGTTTTTTAATTCAAACTTGTATACAGGTGCAGGCCTTGTTCTTTTACTACAGGGCGGAGACTTAAATTATAATTCTGTAATAGTTCATTCTTTTACCACACATACTATAAAATCTTTTCATTGTACCTCAGTTATTAATTACTGTTACCAACTCTCATGATAGATTAAAAGCCTGATAGAAAAAATACTGAAGTTTGTTTATTTTTTGTCTCCTTAGAGTCCGAAGGATTGTAGTGAATGACTATAAAACCAAGTTGCCTGAGCAGAAAAGAATACAGATATATTTTTTGCAACCCAAAAAAGAAAGAAAGAAAGAAATCTTAAAAATAAAATCTAGAGTTTGGTTGCTGGATTCCTGCTCTGAAACCATCCTTTCCATAGCATTGATTCCATAGTAACAAGAGTGCCATGAAAAGATGATACTGCAACCTGAAAATGTCTGCCCATTAAATTTTCTTTAGTCTCTCGCTTTTGAATGATGATAGCAAAGATTTGTATGCAGTACCAGAGAAGAATCATAAAATTCTTATTTGTATGCAGTACCAGAGAAGAATCATAAAATTCTTTGATTAGAAGAAACCTAGAAGTTGTTGGGACTAGAGTGAGTGATGTTGTAAAAAGAAAAGCCAAAGGACAAATCAATGGTCATCTCAGCCACCCTCAAAGTTAGGTGCTATTCATGGAGCAGTTATGGAAAGGTAGCATGAAGCTAAAGGAAAGTGAAACCAAGAAAGACAATTATTTCCTACTATATGCCAGAAACTGGACCAGGCTTTTCCTATTCATTCTCTTAAAGCCCTAAAACAGCCCTAACATAATAGCCCTGCAAAGAAAATGTATTAGCCCCATTTTATACACAAGAGATAGGTGATTGATCTTACTCAATTTCATGCACCCATGAAGTGGTGAAGGTTAAAAAAAAAAAAAAAAAAACCTCAGAACTGGTTGACTCCAATGTCCTTGATTTTATCTCCAGCTGATTCAGTCTGACTCACTCTCTAGTGAGGCTTAGTAGCACTCTGGGCTTCCCAGACGGCTCAGTGGTAAAGAATCTGCCAGCATCGCAGGAGACACAGGTTCAATCCCTGTGTCAGGAAGACCCCCCACCCTGGAGGAGGAAACGGCAACCCACTCCAGTGTTCTTGCAGGGTAAATCCCATGGACAGAGGAGCCGCTGGCCAAAGTCCGTAGGGTGGCAAAGAATCAGACCCAACTGAACCACTGAGCGCACACATGCGCACACACACACACAAGCACCTGCAGAACAAACAGATCTCCCCCTCTTTCTCTTCTCTTTCATATCTCCTTTCCAATTCTCCTCCCACTCCTCTAGATCTGAGCAGAAAATCTGGCCAAAGTCAAGTAAATAGCTACCCTGTGCTCAGATGCTCCTATTGGATCCAAGTGACTGTGTCTAAGAAAAGACAGAGTTATGTGATTCTCAAAGGGATATATCTCGTCAGAGAGGACTCTAAGACTCTGCTTTTATAAAACGTTTCTCTGAACCTGACAGATATTTTGAGGATTAGCCAGTTCATAACCACAGCCTAGCTCATCCACAAATTTTTAATCCACAGAAATAAGATTTAAAAGAATCAGTAATTAACCAAAAAGAAATACCAATGCTCTTAACGTTTGTCAGAGCCACTCAATTTATCCTACTGGTTTCCCTTTCCCCTTGCTAAAATAAAATTGTTACTGAAACATTGTTAAAAATAGGTGGGTCACCTTAATACACCATTCAAATGAGTAAGGAGGACCTTAGTTTAAGTGATTATTTTCTATAAACTCTCTGATATAATGCAGTGAGTAAACATAATAATTATTATAATACTTACTAACTCTTTAGCATGGAGGCAAAAATCAACTTTTTCTGTATAAAATGTTAATTTAAAATAAAGATCATATCTGAGTCCTGATGTCTTGGTGACCTCTCAGTAAAAGGGGAGCATACGCAACTAATGATATAATTCCCTTTTGAATTGGGGTCTCCATAAGGCCTCCTCCTCTGCCCATTGTCTCTGCTTAGATTTGGCAGACTGAAGTTTCACAAAGTATTTCATCATCAGAGATGTAAGCTTCTAACTCTATCCTGTTATGCTGAGTATTAATGCAATCATGGCAAATTAATATTGTTTGAAGATCATTAGTTTTAGAACTTCCTCTGTTGTTTCCATTTGCAGCCAAGTACCATAGTAACAAATTTACATATGAATGAAGAATATGTTATTTTTCTTAGCATTTTGGGTGAACTGAAGAAAATAATGTTCATCAACGTTGTTTTATCTGTTTCAAAGTCTTTGTAACTAGCAATGGAATATGAGTGTCATTTATTTCTAACACATCAACAAAATCTGTTGCTGAAATAGATCCATAGATCTTAAGCTTTTATATCCAAATCTAAGTTATGAAGTATAATATTTAAATGGTAGATGTGACTGAAATAAGAAGCAATGTGTTTTTTTTTTTTCCTGAAAGTTACTAATACTGCTTGCCCTAAAGGTAATTTAAAATCTTTGTTATAAAAAACTTGTCAACATACAGAAAACCAAATTGGAAGACTTCTGGCTATGTGACAGGTGTATTCTCTAGAGAAAAGATAGCAAAAATAAATAAATAAAGTAAAAACAACACTTATGCCATGGGGTCAAATGTTTCTTCCATGAGCTATAATCCAGTCAGTCTTTGCACTGCTGTTCTCTCTGCCTGAGGAATTCAGTTACTGTAAGTTTCTCTTTGTAAAAGGCCACAATGCAGCTGTGAAGAAAAATTGGCATTATGCTGATTCCTCATCATTTCTGAATGTTTCTGCAAAATTTTGCCACAAAGAACCTTAGGCCCAAAGGAAGCAAAAAGATTCTTTTTTAAAAAAATATCACACAGATTGTGCCAGAGTTTGTGCTAAATTATATCGGCTACCCACAAAAATAGCTTCTGGAAACCTCTTCCTTCAGACAGAACTGCCAGAAGATTGTCCCTCCATTGCTCCTACCATGGGGAACTCCCTTCCTGTTAGAAGAGCTTCCAGTTTCTCTGCTGGAGTGGCAAGGAGCCAGGGATACAGCAAGAATTTTTGAATCAGGAAATATGGAGTTTTGAACCACATATCTGAGACATATTAACATGAGACCATAGGAAAGGTTAATAACCCCTGGAAAACTCCACTTCCTTGTCTGAATGATGATGCTGACAATGCCTACTTTGCAGAGAGCCAAGCACAAAATAGTCTCAAAATAAATGGAAGTTATTATCATCATGGATCAGAAAAGCCTTATAGCTATACTTCAATGTTTTTCAACAAGCCATCTGGATTTTGCTAGAATTACACAGAAGTGAGTCTATGAACTTCTACTGTGGCACATGGCAGACTCAATTATCCTTCCAGGGCAAGAAGGATGTCTTTAATATCTGTATAACACTGCGTATAAGACAATACTGCTTCCACAGAGACAAGATGTATTGTAAAAATTCCTAATGAGAGCTTGTAGAAAACTTTTTTCTTCCCTGGGCTCATGGATCCCTTTTGTCTCTCAAAGGAGGAGAAAATAAGCCTGCATGCATGTGTGCTAAGTTGCTTCAGTCGTGTCCAACTCTTTGAGACCCTGTGGCCACAACCAGCCAGGCTCCTCTATCCATGGGGTTCTCCAGGAAAGAATACTGGAGTGAGGGGCTGCCATGCCCTTCTCCAGGTCATCTTCCCGACCCAGGAATCAAACCTCATGTCTCCTGCATTGGCAGGCAGATTCTTTACCACTAACACAACCTGGGAAACACAAAAATAAACCCACCAGTAGTTAAATTGTGTCAAATATATTTTGTCAGTTTGAAGTTCTTGGTTATAGTCCCAATTTATTTCGCACTTCATAAATTCTTCAATCTTCAGCTCAAATTCTGTGTTATCCATTTTAAAAATAAATCTTTAAAATCATTATACCGCCTTCCAATGTATTGGAAATAAAAGCAAAAATAAACAAATGGAACCTAATTAAACTTAAAAGCTTTTGCACAACAAAGGAAACTGTAAGCAAGGTGGAAAGACATCCTTCAGAATGGGAGAAAATAATAGCAAATGAAGCAACTGACAAAGAATTCATCTCAAAAATATACAAGCAACTCCTGCAACTCAATTCCAGAAAAATAAATGACCCAATCAAAAACTGGGCCAAAGAACTAAACAGACATTTCTCCAAAGAAATCAAATACAAACACATGAAAAGATGCTCAGTATCACTCATTATCAGACAAATGCAAATCAAAACCACCATGAGGTACAATTTCATGCCAGTCAGATGGCTGTGATCCAAAAATCTACGAGCAATAAATGCTGGAGAGGGTGTGGAGAAAAGGGAACCCTCTTACACTGTTGGTGGGAATGCAAACTAGCACGGCCACTGTGGAGAACAGAGTGGCGATCCCTTATAAAATGGAGACAGAAATGCCATATGACCCAGCAATCCCATTGCTGGGCATACACATTGAGGAAACCAGAATTGAAAGAGACACGTGTACCTCAATGTTCATCTCAGCACTGTTTATAATAGCCAGGATATGGAAGCAACCTAGATGTCCATCAGCAGACGAATGGATAAGAAAGCTGTGGTATATATACCCAGTGGAATATTACTTAGCCATTAAAAAGAATTTGAATCAGTTCTAATGATGTGAATGAAACTGGAGCCTATTATACAGAGTGAAGTAAGCCAGAAAGAAAAACACCAATACAGTATAGGGGCAGGAGGAGAAGGGGACGACCGAGGATGAGATGGCTGGATGGCATCACTGACTCGATGGACATGAGTCTGAGTGAACTCCAAGAGATGGTGATGAACAGGGAGGCCTGGCGTGCTGCGATTCATGGGGTCGCAAAGAGTCGAATGCGACTGAGTGACTGAAGTGAACTGAACTGAACTGAATGCATATATATGGAATTTAGAAAAAAGGTGATGATAACCCTGTATGCGAAACAGCAAAAGAGACACAGATGTATAGCACAGTCTTTGGACTCTATGGGAGAGGGTGAGGGCGGGATGATATGGGAGAATGGCATTGAAACATGTATATTATCATATGTGAAATGAGTTGCCAGTCCAGATTTGAAGCATGATACAGGGTGCTCAGGGCTGGTGCACTGGGATGACCCTGAGGGATGGGATGGGGAGGGAGGTGGGAGGGGATTCAGAATGGGGAACACATGTACACCCATGGCTGATTCATGAGAATGTATGGTAAAACCACTGCAATATTGTAAAGTAATTATCCTCCAATTAAAATAAATAAATTTATATTTAAAAATTAATAAATAAAATCATTATATATTCCTGCAACAAGTATTTTAGAACTCCTAACAAAGGAGTGTGCCAAGCACAAGGAACATGTAATCCAAGTTATCAGACTTTGTAAATTAAAGGGTGCATGGAAATATCACTGTAACAGACACTACTTCAGGGTGAGACAAGGAGAAAAGGAGGCTATTTAATGTGGTACAAGGGATGTCCCATGGAGATCTTGCTTCTGTCCAATTGGAGACAGTGAATTTGGGGGAAATAACACCTTCCTGGGGTTTCCCAAGTGGCACTAATGGTAAAGAAACTGCCTGCCAATGCAGGAGACCTAAGAGACCCGGGTTCCATCCCTGGATTGAGAAGATCCTCTGGAAGAGAGCAAGGCAACCCACTCCAGTATTCTTGCCTGGAGAATCCCATGGACAGAGGAGCCTGGCAGGCTACAGTCCATGGGGTTGCAAAGAGTCAGACACAACTGAAATGACTTAACACACACGCAGCACAACATCTTCCTGACAAGGAGGCTTCAACATTATTTCTGCAACTATGGCCTTTATTTTACTAGTAGAAAGGGAAGAGAAGCACCTTAGAGACAGAGCACCACAGTCTTGCATGGACACAGCAAGCATCCTGCAGAGCCTACGGGAAAGAAGAAAGCCTCTTCTGAGCATCAGCTGCTAACAGCTCAGCTGCAACACACTGTGTCTGAGCAAGTACATGGGCAAAGAAGAGACTTGGCTGCAAAATGCCTAAAGGTAGAAGTTGATGGGACATTTTAAGTGTAACAAACAATTGTAACGAACATATGAAACATGATAGACACAGAATAAGACTTACAGTGGCCAGAGCTGATTCTGTATACACCAGGAAATGGGAAGACGTGGAACAAATACTTGAACCCAACACATCTAGCATGTGTAGTAAATTGTACACATAGCCCAGGATATATTGGTATGAGGACTAAACTGAAGATTGTTCTCATTAAAAGAATGAGCCCTATCATCTTAAACAGATCTTTCATTAGGTACTAAAAAAAATTCTCCTAAATTATTTAAATATCAACACAGAACTGAATGATCTTTACCCATCCTTTGCCGTAAGTCTGATGCCCAGAGTAAACAATGAACCATAAGCACCATCTCTTTGCAGAATTCTGAGTACATAGGACTCAAATTTTTCTGGGTATTCTATGTTACTCAAAGATGTTTAGAAAAGATAATTAAAGTCAATACCAAAGAAATAGAACTATTCTTTTGGAATCATTTTCACACAATGAGAATGTAAAGATGAAATAATATGAGTTACTCTTTAAACTGTTTGGCTCGTTTATTTCGGATTTCTGTGTCCAATATTTCACATATATTCCCCTCTTCCACCCTCTGTTTCCTTTCCCTTTTCCTGCCAGTCTCCTGGAGTGCCAGTATTATTATATGCTATAAAAATGTTTTACTCAGGCAGTTGAAATGCTTTTTAACTTGCAAGCTCAGTAGGGGAAAATGTGGAGGTGTTTAATTCTCCAGTCTTTTTTTTATGGGAAATGAAAATCAAAATCTGAAAAGTAGCAACCTGTAGTAAAACATTATTTTTCTTCTTTTCCCAACATGTCTAAATAGCATCAAGTTCAAATACTTTATTATAGATAATCCTAGCCAATTTAAATATCCAGTTTCTCAATAAAACATGAATCAGGAAAAGTTGATACCTTTGTAAATGTGCTTCCAAATTTTGCCCTCAGATAGTCTAACTAAATTTCCACCCACTTCAGTGAGAGTTATTAAAAAGTACATCTGAGGGGAGAATTTGGCCCATGAAATTTAAAATGATTGTAGGGTAAGTAAAATACTTCTCTACTTATGATTATATAGTAGCTGTGAAACTTTCAAAAGGAAGACCTTAAAAGCCTATAGTATAGCAAAATTCTACTAAAAATAACTTGCTAATTTAACTAGCTTTGGAGAGTTTAAACTCATTTAAAAGAAAACATCTAATAAAGAATGCTTTATTCATTCATTCAAAAATATTTATTCATACCAACATCATTTTTTTCAAAGGATAAATACTTCCTAGCATAATAATATTCCATATGGTGATTAGCTCTAATGTAAAATATGAAAAAGCTCCAGTTCTTGCCTATGTTAAGAAAGAGATCCATGTGAAGTGTTTAATTGCATCATATGATCCTCACACTTGTTCTAGAACTAGAGGTAAATATTGAATAACTAAAATAATTTTGAACTACAGAAAAACTGGCCTTAATTAGTTTTAATTATTTTCTTCACTGGCTTCACATGCCAAAGCTTGTTTTAGACCTTTAGTGATACACTCTTACTATATTTAACCACTCCAGTTTTCCTACTTTAGAAACAGTTCTGCCAACATCTCTGCTTGAAATATGAACTCCCTGTTTACCAGCTTTCTAAGATTTATTTACTTTTTTGGCCTTGCTACTCATTTTGGGTGAGATCTTAGTTCCCCAATCAGGGATCAAACCATGATCCTGCAGTGGAAGCTCTGAGTTCTAACCAGTGGCCCACCAGGAAATTCCCCAGATGTCTTGGATTTAGATCCATTTTACTGTTGTCTTACCTCTTCCCATGTCACTTCCCATGTAAACCATGGAGGCTCTCCATAGTTTAGACCTTCAAAGCCTCACATCTAACTATTATTTTTATACCATTCATACACTGGCTTTTTTTTTTTTTGCTTGAATGTATGGTAGATAATACAGCTAGATTAATATTCCTTATATATTATCTTGACACTTCTCTAATAACTTGAATAAATCCATATCACATTCAGTCATTCAGTCAATCACGTCCGACCCTTTGTGATCCCATGGACTGTAGCCCATCAGGCTCCTCTGTCCATGGGATTTTTCCAGTAAGAATACTGGAGTGGATAGCCATGCCGTCCTCCAGGGATCTTCCCAACCCAGGTATTGAATCTGCGTCTCCTTTGTCTCCTGCATTGGCAGGCAGATTCTTTACCACTAAGCCGGTCACCTGGGAAGCCCATAAATTCACGTGAAAGTGAAAGTCGCTCAGTCATGTCAACTCTTTGCCACCCATGGTCTATACAGTCCATGGAATTCTCCAGGCCAGAATACTGGAGTGGGTAGCCTTTCCCTTCTCCAGGGGATCTTACCAACCCAGGGATTGAACCCAAGTCTCCCAAATTAAAGATGGATTCTTTACCAACTGAGCCACAAGAGAAGCCCAAGAATACTGGAGTAGGTAGCCTATCCCTTCTCCAGGGGATCTTTGTGACTCAGGGATCAAACTGGGGTCTCCTGCATTGCAGGTGGATTCTTTACCAGTTGAGCTATCAGGGGAGCTCAGCTGAATATCTCAAATCCTTTTCCAGAAATCAATGGCCTATCCACAATAATATTCCATCCTACCCTTCCAACCTTAACTCCCTCTATTCTTTTAGAACCCTCTATTCAATTAATTTCTCTCTTCTCTAAAACTTTATGAAAGCCTGCTCATTGTTGAGCTTACAATTTTCAATTGTCTAAAATGTCCTCTTCATTGTTTTCCTCTCATTTAAATTCTGCCACCCTTCCCAGTCCAATCTGTATTTCTCCTTTTCCATGAGGCCATTTCTAATCATCACAGTTGGAAGTCATCTCTCCTGCTTTGCATAGCCATGATTTGCTCTGTCCATTCATATGACACTTAAACAAGCATTATCTTATACTGCTAGGTGCGCGCATGTGCCGGTGTGTGTGTGTTTCTCATATTTACCTAACCAGATTTTAAGGTCTTTGAAGGTAGGTACTATGTCGTATGGCAGTAAGTGAAGAGGAACTAAAAGCCTCTTGATGAAGGTGAAAGTGGACAGTGAAAAAGTTGGCTTAAAGCTCAACATTCAGAAAACAAAGATCATGGCATCTGGTCCCATCACTTCATGGGAAATAGATGGGGAAACGGTGGAAACAGTGTCAGACTTTATTTTGGGGGGCTCCAAAATCACTGAAGATGGTGATTGCAGCTATGAAATTAGAAGACTGTTACTCCTTGGAAAAAAGTTATGACCAACCTAGATAGCATAGTCAAAATCAGAGACATTACTTTGCCAACTAAGGTCCGTCTAGTCAAGGCTATGGTTTTTCCAGTGGTCATGTATGGATGTGAGAGTTGGACTGTGAAGAAGGCTGAACCCCGAAGAATTGATGCTTTTGAACTGTGGTGTTGGAGAAGACTCTTGAGAGTCCCTTGGACTGCAAGGAGATCCAACCAGTCCATTCTGAAGGAGATCAACCCTGGGATTTCTTTGGAAGGAATGATGCTAAAGCTGAAACTCCAATACTTTGGCGACCTCATGAGAAGAGTTGACTCACTGGAAAAGTCTCTGATGCTGGGAGGGATTGGGGGAGGAGGAGAAGGGGATGACAGAGGATGAGATGGCTGGATGGCATCACGGACTCGATGGACGTGAGTCTGAGTGAACTCCGAGAGATGGTGATGGACAAGGAGGCCTGGTGTGCTCAAAGAGTCGGACACGACTGAGCGACTGAACTGAACTGAAATATGTCTTATACTTCATACCCTATTTATCTAGCGTCTCACTGTAAAGATAGTGCCACAGTTCAGAGCAAGGCAGGTCATGCATTGCACACCTCGAAGAGGTTCCGGTCGCGTTAGAAGCGGGAATGGCTCCCTGTGGAGCTGGGCAGTGCACCACGGGCACAGCAATAGATGCCAGCCTGCTTGCACACCATACAGCATCAGCGTGATATTGATGAATGATATTACTTCTCTTCTGTCATTTCTCTAATGTTTTACAACCAAAATTTCTCCATAGTTCACAGCTTCCTTTAACTCTTACTACTGAAGTGGGTAGCAGAAAATGGCACCCTAAATATGCCCTTTGGGCATAAATGATTGCTTTGAGCTGGTAATTTTTGAGAAACAGCCTTCACAGAAGAAACTCTGAAAACAGAGTAGAAGTTACCCTTCTATAAGGGAAATTTACATTTATAAAGAAAATCTCCATTTGCAAGGTGCCTCCTTCCAGGTCCCTGTAACAGAAAGTGGACTCTAAATTATAAGAAACTGACTGAGGCAAAGGCAGCTACTTGCATCTGAGTAACAAATCTAACCCTTTACCATGCTTTTCCTGCTAACTTCCTATAACTGGCTTCTCCCCTCTTCTCCCAGCATTTTTCCTTTAACTAAAGAAAGCATTTAGGGTGATGCCTTGGGCTTTGCTGGGAATTACTGAGTTTTCCTTGGTATCTCCCATGTATATAAGAGGCACAGATGTTAATAAACTTCTGTTTGTTTATTTCTTGTGATCTGTGTTTTATTAGTGGAGCTTCTCAGCCAAGAACTCAGAAAGGTAGAGAAAAAATTATTTTTCCTCACTTACAACTTTGATGACAAGAAAGGGACCCACTGTGACACCTTAGTTGCCTGAAGATGCTGTTAAAATATAAACTAAAATTTTTAAGAGTTTATCTAGACAAAAACCAATTTGAATTGGGCAGTGCCAATTCAGTAATGATTAAGAGCATCTCACTAATAAGAGTGAGGGGGACTTTTATAGAGAAAATAAGATAATTATTGATTGGGTGTAACTCAAAGCCTACTTGACTATTTGTGATTGATTGTAGTTGTAGTTTTGATTTTGTAAACCTTGAGACATTTACCAGCTTCCCAGGTGGCACTAGTGGTAAATAACCCGCCTGCCAATGAAGGAGACATAAGCGAGGTGGGTTGGATCCCTGGGTCAGGAAGATCCCCTGGAGAAGGGCATGGCAATCCGCTTCAGTAGTCTTGCCTGGAGAATCCCTTGGACAGAGAAACCTGGCAGGCTACGCTCCATAGGATAGCAAAGAGGTGGATATGACTAAGGCTACTTTGCACGGACACACGCTGGACTGAAAGAAATACAAGCTGGAATCAAGATTGCAGGGAGAAATATCAATTACCTCAGATATGCAGATGACACCACCCTATGGCAGAAAGTGAAGAGGAGCTAAAAAGCCTCTTGATAAAAGTGAAAAAAACAGAGTAAAAAAGTTGGCTTAAAGCTCAACATTCAGAAAACGATTATGGCATCCGGTCCCATCACTTCATGTGAAATAGATGGGGAAACAGTGGAAACAGTGTCAGTTCAGTTCAGTTCAGTTTAGTTCAGTTCAGTTCAGTCGCTCAGTCGTGCCCAACTGTTTGCGACCCCATGAATCGCAGCACGCCAGGCCTCCCTGTTCATCACCATCTCCCGAGTTCACTCAGACTCACGTTCATTGAGTCAGCGATGCCATCCAGCCATCTCATCCTCTGTCGTCCCCTTCTCCCCCTGCCCTCAATCCTTCCCAGCATCAGAGTCTTTTCCAATGAGTCAACCCTTCGCATGAGGTGGCAAAAGTACTGGAGTTTCAGCTTTAGCATCATCCCTTCCAAAGAAATCCCAGGGTTGATCTACTTTAGAATGGACTGGTTGGATCTCCTTGCAGTCCAAGGGACTCTCAAGAGTCTTCTCCAACACCACAGTTCAAAAGCATCAATTCTTCGGGGTTCAGCCTTCTTCACAGTCCAACTCTCACATCCATACATGACCACAGGAAAAACCACAGCCTTGACTAGACGGACCTTCATCGGCAAAGTAATGTCTCTGCTTTTCAATATACTTATCTAGGCTGGTCATAACTTTTCTTCCAAGTATTAAGCGTCTTTTAATTTCATGGCTGCAGTCACCATCTTCAGTGATTTTGGAGCCCCAAAAATAAAGTCTGACACTGTTTCCCCTGTTTCTCCATCTATTTCCCATGCAGTGATGGGACCAGATGCCATGATCTTTGTTTTCTGAATGTTGAGCTTTAAACCAACTTTTTTGCTTTTCTCTTTCACTTTCATCAAGAGGCTCTTTAGTTCTTTTTCACTTTCTGCCATAAGGGTGGTATCATCTGCCTATCTGAGGTTATTGATATTTCTCCCGGCAATCGTGATTCCAGCTTCTGCTTCTTCTAGTCCAGCATTTCTCATGATGTACTCTGCATATAAGTTAAATAAACAGGGTGACCATATACAGCCTTGACGTACTCCTTTTCCTATTTGGAACCAGTCTGTTGTTCCATGTCCAGTTCTAACTGTTGCTTCCTGACCTGCATACAGATTTCTCAAGAGGCAGGTTAGGTGGTCTGGTATTCCCATCTCTTTCAGAATTCTCCACAGTTTATTGTGATCCACACAGTCAAAGGCTTCGGGCATAGTCAATAAAGCAGAAATAGATGTTTTTCTGGAACTCTCTTGCTTTTTCCATGATTCAGCGGATGTTGGCAATTTAATCTCTGGTTGCTCTGCCTTTTGTAAAACTGGCTTGAACATCAGGGAGTTCACGGTTCACGTATTGCTAAAGCCTGGCTTGGAGAATTTTGAGCATTACTTTACTAGCATGTGAGATGAGTGCAATTGTGCAGTAGTTTGAGAATTCTTTGGCATTGCCTTTCTTTGGAATTGGAATGAAAACTGACCATTTCCAGTCCTGTGGCCACTGCTGAGTTTTCCAAATGTGCTGGCATATTGAGTGCAGCACTTTCACAGCATCATCTTTCAGGATTTGAAACAGCTCCACTGGAATTCCATCACCTCTACAGGCTTTGTTCATAGTGATGCTTTCTAAGGCCCACTTGACTTCACATTCCAAGATGTCTGGCTCTAGATGAGTGATCACATCATCATGATTATCTGTGTCTTGAAGATCCTTTTGTACAGTTCTTCCGTGTATTCTTGCCACCTCTTAATATCGTCTGCTTCTATTAGGGCCATACCATTTCTGTCCTTTATCAAACCCATCTTTGCATGAAATGTTCCCTTGGTATCTCTAATTTTCATGAAGAGATCTCTAGTCTTTCCCATTCTGTTCTTTTCCTCTATTTCTTTGCATTGATCGCTGAGGAAGGCTTTCTTATCTCTTCTTGCTATTCTTTGGAACTCTGCATTCAGATGCTTATATCTTTCCTTTTCTCCTTGGCTTTTCACCTCTCTTCTTTTCACAGTTATTTGTAAGGCCTCTCCAGACAACCATTTTGCTTTTTTGCATTTCTTTTCCATGGGGATGGTCTTGATCCCTGTTTCCTGTACAATGTCACGAACCTCATTCCATAGTTCATCAGGCACTCTATCTATCAGATCTAGGCCCTTAAATCTATTTCTCACTTCCACTGTGTAATCATAAGGGATTTGATTTAGGTCATACCTGAATGGTGTAGCGGTTTTCCCTACTGTCTTCAATTTGAGTCTGAATTTGGTAATAAGGAGTTCATGATCTGAGCCACAGTCAGCTTCTGGTCTTGTTTTCATCAACTGTTTAGAGCTTCTCTATCTTTGGCTGCAAAGGATATAATCAATCAATCTGATTTCGGTGTTGACCATCTGGTGATGTCCATGTGTAGAGTCTTCTCTTGTGTGGTTGCAAGAGGGTGTTTGCTATGACCAGTGCGTTCTCTTGGCAAAACTCTATTAGTCTTTGCCCTGCTTCATTCTGGATTCCAAGGCCAAATTTGCCTGTTACTCCAGGTGTTTCTTGACTTCCTACTTTAGCATTCCAGTCCCCTATAATGAAAAGGACATCTTTTGGGTGTTACTTCTAAAAGGTTTTGTAGGTCTTCATAAAACCGTTCAACTTCAGCTTCTTCAGCGTTACTGGTTGGGGCATAGACTTTATTTTTGGGGCTCCAAAATCACTGCAGATGGTGACTGCAATCATGAAATTAGAAGATGCTTAGTCCTTGAAAGAAAAGTTATGACCAACCTGGATAGTATATTCAAAAGCAGAGACATTACTTTGCCGACTAAGGTCTGTCTAGCCAAAGCTATGGTTTTTCCTGTGGTCGTGTATGGATGTGAGTGTTGGACTGTGAAGAAGGCTGAGCGCCGAAGAATTGATGTTTTTAAATTGTGGTGTTGGAGAAGACACTTGAGAGTCCTTTGGACTGCAGGGAGATCCAACCAGTCCATTCTGAAGGAGATCAACCCTGGGATTTCTTTGGAAGGAATGATCCTAAAGCTGAAACTCCAGTACTTTGGCCACCTCATGTGAAGAGCTGACTCACTGGAAAAACTGTGATGCTGGGAGAGATTGGGGGCAGGAGGAGAAGGGGATGACCAAGGATGAGATGGCTGGATGGCATCATGGACTCGCTGAACATGAGTCTGAGTGAACTCTGAGATATGGTGATCGACAGGGAGGCCTGGCATGCTTTGATTCATGGGGTTGCAAAGAGTCAGACACGACTGAGCAACTGAACTCAACACGGGGCATTTACAGGCTTAGATTTTGGTTTTCTTCAGTGGGAGGCTACCTTGGTCTAATGGCCTCCTTGTTTAATTAAATTAGCACTGGGATACTTGGAAAACTATCATAAGCCATCAAAGGGTAAAAAATCTTACCAAAGTCAGCTCTTCCAGATAGCCATCTGTAGTGCCCAGTCTAGGAAGGAAGGTAAAGTTTCAATTTGATTAGCTTGTTTGAATTCATACAGCAGAGAAAATATTCATAAGCATTAGTTCTTTGAATTGTAACTCTTGTGAATTTGTTTTTGGGGTGCCCATTGGTTTTTGATCCTTTCCCTCCCAAGAATATCTTTGCTTTCCTAATTGTCCTAAGAATTGGCTTTCTGCCTGCCAACATGTATGTTGTCAGATTCTTGTATAGGCAGGTGCTTCAACCATCAGGTTGGAAACCAAAAATATGACTGGACAGATATGTGGGTTGCATTCATTTGAGGTTAGCATCTTATGGACTGTTACCAGGTCTCAGAGGACTATTTTTCTTTCTTTGAGCTACCCTTGGGGGTGGCTCCAAGACCTTGAGAGAACTGCAATTTTTGCACATTCTTTGGAGATGTGTCTTACACCCATGTTTAAGGATCATAAAATGATTTTTGGTTTTGGATTCAAGTCACTTGATAGGCATAGCTTTGGTTTTAGAAAATTTAAAACAAAAGGAAAGAATAACCTTAAAAGCTCAGTATTGCCAGTATTCTACTGCTTGTCCTGAATGAAACTTGATAGTGAGATCTTTGAAAATATACTTTTTTTTTCTTTAAGTAGCTCTAACATTAGAAGTTGGCATGATTGCAAGCGGATATTCAGAGCCTAGTATGAACATTTTGGAGAGAGCATTCCCTTCTAAACTAAAATGAAACTATGTACCCAGAGGAAAGGAAAACATTCTGAATCTTTTGTAGAACAATTTATTGAAACATTCAAGAAACATATAGTTCTACATTCAGAACATATAAATCTTTTGCCTTCCATATTAATTGGAAAATTTCTCCACAATGTAAAGTCAAACTGAAGAAAGTATAGGTGGGTGAAGGGGTCACCCTTTTGATATCATTCACGCTACTGAATTTGTAAAAGATCAGGATATCAGGATAAGTACTGTCCAACAAAGAAAAAAAAGAAAAGAAAAATTTTCATGGTAATTACCTTCAGTTCAGTTCAGTTCATTTCAGTCAATCAGTTGTGTCCAACTCTTTGCGACCCCATGAATCGCAGCACACCAGGCCTCCCTGTCCATCACCAACTCCCAGAGTTCACTCAGACTCACGTCCATCGAGTCAGTGATGCCATCCAGCCATCTCATTCTCTGTCGTCCCCTTCACCTCCTGTCCCCAATCCCTCCCAGCATCAGAGTCTTTTCCAGTGAGGTTACTCTTCGCATGAGGTGGCCAAAGTACAAGTTTCAGCTTTAGCATCATTCCTTCCAAAGAACACCCAGGACTGATCACCTTCAGAATGGACTGGTTGGATCTAATTAATAGGAAGCAATTGTGAATGCCATTAAATCTCAGATTGAAAGGGTCCATTCAGTGAGCACACATATCATAGTTAAATTTAGAAGATAATGCATAAAGAAATACAACTAAAATAGGAACAAAACCTAAAGCTCAAAAAGGAACAAGAATCAGATTCTCATAAATTCTTTCAGTAGCAGTACTAGGCACAGTAAGGAAATTAAGCAAAAACTTAAAACCAGTAACTAATAAGGGAAAAGATAAAAAAAGTGAACCTAGAATTTTATTCCAACCAAACTATCATTCAAACGTAAAGGCAAATAATGACATTTTCATATATACATGGATTCACACTTATTACCCTAAAACTCTGAAAGATGAAAGATACAATTCAGCAAGAAGAAAATAAAACTAGGTTAAAGCAAGTAATGAGCTCCAGGTGGGTAGGTGCCCAATATGCTACTGGAGATCAGTGGAGAAATAACTCCAGAAAGAATGAAGAGATGGAGCCAAAGCAAAAAAAAAAAGACAAAAAACAAAACACCCAGCTGTTCATGTGACTGGTCATAGAAACAAGGTCCAGTGCTGTAAAGAGCAACATTGCATAGGAACCTGGAATGTTAGGTCCATCCAGGCAAATTGGAAGTGGTCAAACAGGAGATGGCAAGAGTGAACGGTGACATTCTAGGAATCAGTGAACTAAAATGGACTGGAATGGGTGAATTTAACTCAGATGACCATTATATCTACTACTGTAGACAGGTTTCCCTTAGAAGAAATGGAGATGGAGTATCCATCATAGTAAACAAAAAGAGTCCAAAATGCAGTACTTGGATGCAATCTCAAAAATGACAGAATGATCTCTGTTCGTTTCCAAGGCAAACCATTCAATATCACTGTAATCCAGGTTTATGCCCCAAGCAGTAATGATGAAGAAGCTGAAGTTGAACAGTTCTATGAAGACCTACAAGACCTTTTAGAACTAACACCCAAAAGATGTCCTTTTCATTATAGGGGACTGGAATGCAAAAGTAGGAAGTCAAGAAACACCTGGAGTAACAGGCAAATTTGGCCTTGGAGTATGAATGAAGCAGGGCACAGGCTAATAGAGTTTTGCCAAGAGAACGCACTGGTCATAGCAAACACCCTCTTCCAACAACACAAGAGAAGACTCTGCACATGAACATCACCAGATGGTCAATACAGAAACTGGACTGATTATATTCTTTGCAGCCAAAGGTGGAGAAACTCTATACAGTCAGCAAAAACAAGACTGGAGCTGACTGTGGCTCAGATCATGAACTCCTTATTGGCAAATTCAGACTTAAATTGAAGACAGTAGGGAAAATCCCTAGACCATTCAGGTATGACCTGAATCAAATCCCTCATAATTATAAACTAGAAGTGACAAATAGATTCAAGGGATTAGATCTGATAGACAGAGTGCCTGAAGAACTATGGACAAAGGTTCTTGACACTGTACAGGAGATAGGGATCAAGACCATCCCCAAGAAAAAGAAAAGTAAAAAGGCAAAATGGTTGTCTGAGGAGGACTTACAAATTTCTGAGAAAAGATGAGAAGTGAATAGAAAGGAGAAAAGAAAGACATAAGCATCTGAATTTAGAGTTCCAAAGAATAGCAAGGAAAGATAAGAAAGCCTTCCTCAGTGATCAGTGCAAAGAAATAAAGGAAACAGTAGAATGAGAAAGAGTAGCGATCTCTTCAAGAAAATTAGAGATACCAAGGGAATATTTCATGCAAAGATGGGCACAATAAAGGACAGAAGTGGTATGGACCTAACAGAAGCAAAGATACTAAGAAGAGGTGGCAAGATACACAGAAGTATACACAAAAGATCTTCATGACCCAGATAATCACAATGGTGTGATCACTCACCTAGGGCCAGACATCCTGGAATATGGAGTCAAGCTACCCTTAGGAAACATCATTACAAATAAAGCTAGTGGAGGTGATGGAAATCCAGTTGAGCTATTTCAAATCCTAAAAGATGATGCTGTGAAAGTGCTGCACTCAATATGCCAGCAAATTTGGAAAACACAGCAGTGGCCACAGAACTGGAAGAGTTCAGTTTTCATTCCCATCCCAAAGAAAGGTAATGCCAACGAATGCTCAAACTACCACACAATTGCACTCATCTCCCAGGCTAGCAAAGTAATGCTCAAAATTCTCCAAGCCAGGCTTCAACAATACGTGAACCATGAACTTTAGATATTCAATCTGGATTTAGAAAAGGCAGGAGAACCAGAGATCAAGTTGCCAACATTCACTGGATCATCAAAAAAGGAAGAGAAATCCAGAAAGACATCTATGTCTGTTTTATTGACTATGCCAAAGCCTCTGACTCTGTGGATTACCACAAACTGTGGAAAATTCTTCAAGCAATAGGAATACCAGACCATCTGACCTGTCTCTTGATAAATCTGTATGCAGGTCAGGAAGCAACAGTTAGAACTGGACATGGAGCAACAGACTGTTTCCAAATAGGGAAAGGAGTACGTCAAGGCTGTATATTGTCACCCAGCTTATGTAACTTATCTGCAGAGCAGAGTACATCATGAGAAATACTGGTTCGATTAAGCACAAGCTGGAATCAAGATTGCCGGGAGAAATATAAATAACCTCAGTTACGCAGATGACACCATCCTTATGGGAGAAAGCAAAGAAGAACTAAAGAGCCTCTTGACGAAAGTGAAAGAGGAGAGTGAAAAAGTTGTATTAAAATTCAACATTTAGAAAACTCTGATCATGGCATCTGGTCCCATCACTCCATGGCAAATAAATGGGGAAACAGTAGAAACAGTGATAGACTTTATTTTGGGGTCTCCAAAATCACTGCAGATGGTGATCACATCCATGAAATTAAAAACGCTTACTCCTTGGAAGAAAAGTTGTGATTAACCTAGACTGCATATTCAAAAGCAGAGACATTACTTTGTCAACAAAGGTCTGTCTAGTCTAAGCTTTGGTTTTTCCAGTAATTATGTGTGGATGTGAGAGTTGGACTATAAAGAAAGGTGAGCGCCAAAGAATTCATGCTTTTGAACTGTGGTGTTGGAGAAGACTCTTGAGAGTCCCTTGGACTGTAAGGAGATCCAAGGAGTCCTTTCTAAAAGAGATCAGCCCTGGGTGTTCATTGGAAGAACTGATGTTGAAGCTGAAACTCCAGTACTTTGGCCACCTCATGTGAAGAACTGACTCATTTGAAAAGACCCTGGTGCTGGGAAAGATTGAAGGCAGGAGGAGAAGGGGATGACAGAGGATGAGATGGTTGGATGGCATCACTGACTCAATGGACATGAGTTTGGGTAAACTCTGGGAGTTGGTGATGAACAGGGAGGGCTGGCATGCTGCAATGCATGGGGTCACAAAGAGTCGGACACGACTGAGTGACTGAACTGAACCGGAGTAATATTGCTTCCTCAGGTGGCTTAGTGGTAAAGAATCTGCCTGCAGTGCAGATTTTGGACATGACAGAGTACATGCATTCAAAGCAATAATAGAGAAAGTGAAAGTGGAGTGTCAGTTGCTCAGATGTGTCTGACTGTTTGTGACCCCATGGAATGTAACCCACCAGGCTCCTCTGTCTGTGGCATTCTCCAGGCAGGCATACTGGATACTGATAGCCAATCACTTCTCCAGGGGATCTTTCTGACTCAGAAATTGAACCCAGGTGTCCTGGATTGCAGGCAAATTCTTTTCCATGTGAACCACCAGCGAAACCCAATAATATAATAAACAATAAGCAAATATAAGTAAATTTACATAATTATAGGTTATAAAACTTCAACAATTGTTTGAAGTCAATGAAGACTTATAATTCTAGTTATTATTGACACAGCCAAAGTTGTGTGTGTGTGTGTGTGTATGTGCGTGTGTGTGTGTGTATGTGCATGTGTGTGTGGAGGATGCAGAAAGAAACCAAGGTGAGTAAATGAATGTTAAATTTGGAGGCTTATTTTGATTGGCTCTAACTGTTATTAGGGAAAATATTTAGATGTATCTGTTAAAGTTCTCTAGGATACTGAGAAGTAGAAAAATTAAAAAGAAATATTGGGGGAAAAGTAATGAAGAGACAGCATATAATATATAGCATATATATAAATAACCATAAAAAGTTAAAACAAAGACATAATTGCAATCAATAGGAACGGGTTGAAAATAATCTGTGAGACATGGAAGCAACCCAGATGTCCAACAGATGAATGCATAAACAAAATGTGATATAAACTTGTAATGGAATATCATTCAGTCTTATAAAAGAAGGACGTTTTGACATATGCTATAGAGTGGGTGAATCCTGAGGATATTATGGTGAAATAAGCCAGTAAAATGAAAACAAATGCTATATGATTCTAGTCATATGACCTATACAAAATTCTCAAATTCTGGAAACACAAAATAAAGTCATGGAGAGAGGAAGAAATGGGAAGTTGTTTTTTAATGGGCAAGCAGTTTCATTCTGCAGGGCGAAAAATAGTTCCATAGATACACTGCACAATGTATATATACTTTCCTTCCAAGGAGCAAATGTTTTTTAATTTCACGGCTGCAGCCACCATCTGCAGGGATTTTGGAGCCCAAAAAATAAAGTCTGCCACTGTTTCCCTATTTATTTGCCATGAAGTGATGGGACTGGATGCCATGATTTTAGTTTTTTGAATGTTGAGTTTTAAGCCAACTTTTTCACTTTCTCCTATCACTTTCATCATGAGGCTCTTTTCTTTTGGAAGAAAAGCTATGACCAATCTAGACAGTATATTAAAAAGCAGGTACATTACTTTGCCAACAACGGTCTATCTAGTCAAAGCTATGGTTTTTCCAGTAGTCATGTGTGGATGTGAGAGTTGAACTATAAAGAAAGCTGAGCACTAAAGAATTGATGCTTGTGAAGTGTGGTTTTGGACAAGGCTCTTGAGAGTCCCTTGGACTGCATGGAGACCGAATCAGTCAATTCTAAAGAAAATCAGTCCTGAATATTCATTGGAAGGATTAATGTTGAAGCTGAAACTCCAATACTTTGGCCCCCTTGATGCAAAGAACTGACTCATTGGAAAAGCCCCTGATGCTGGGAAAGATTGAAGGTAGGAGGAGAAGGGGATGACAGAGGATGAGATGGTTGGATGGCATCACTGACTCAATGGACATGAGTTTGAGCAAGCTCAGGGATTTGGTGATGGGTAGGGAAGCCTAGCGTGCTACAGTCCGTGCGGTCACAAAGAATCAGACATGACTGAGTGTCTGAGCTGAACTGAGGACATAGAAGCAACCTAGATGTCCACCAACAGATGAATGAATACAGAATTTGTAATATATATATATATATATGTATACAATAAAATATTTCTCAGCTGCAAAAAAAAAAAAGAGAATGAATTAGAGTCCATGAATTGCAGTCCATGGGGCTGCAAAGAGTCAGACACAAATGACCTACTGAACTGAACTGAATTGAAATATTCTTTACACTACTGAACTGTAGACTTATAAAGTTAAGATGGTAATTTTTTGTGTGTCATTTATAATTACTAACAAAAAGCTGTAAAAGACAGAATCAGTGATTGGACTCAGAAATTAAAGCAGAGCCCTTTAAAGCACAAGGCTCAAAACAGAGTTCCTCTTGCCAGAGCCTAAGAGCTAAAGTGATTAAAATGTATATTAATTAAAAAAAAAAACAAAACAGAAAGTTGCCACACAGACTGAACACACTGAACAGAACAATGAAATTAAATGTGAATGATAATAATAAACTTCAGAATTTATTAAAGAAAACACTTATGAAACAAAGGCCATAGATGAAACACAGTGGTAATTAATTGGAAAGATATATACCCTTGATGATTAAGAAAAGAAAAACAGGGGTTGAAAACTAATAGACTATATCTTATAATCATGAAGCAGTGGAGTGGAAAAGGAAAACAAGCTCAAAGAAAGTAGAAGGACAAACACAACAATGGTAAAAGGATAAATTAATAAAACAGAAAAAAATGAATAGAATTGATTAAAATAAAAATGGTATTTAAAAACTTTTAAAAGAAAAATTTAGGCCAATTACAATGAAGAAAAATGTGACGAAACAGACACGGTAACAATGACCTGATAACAATGAGGTCATAAAAGAGAACAGTCCTGATTCAAAGACTTTTATCACATTATTAGATCTTCGTCATTACCATCAGTGGTCATTTATCAATGAATTTGGACACACCCTACATGAACTGGATACTTTTCCCAGGAAGACACACATTACCAAAAGTGATCTAAGAAGTAACAGAAAACCCAGTAGAACAACAGTAAGTTCAACAGGTAGTTAATGATCTACTTATACAAAAGTCACCTGACTCAAGACATATCCAACATCAGGGATATGACTAACAATACCCTTCTTTGGTAAATAGGTCCAGAAAAATATCAGATCTAATCAACTAATCTCACAGCCTATGATATTCTGTTTTAAAAATGAATGAATATACTACAAAATAAGAAAAGTATAGTTCAATTTCAGTTTTGAACATGAATGCAAAACTCTTAAATAATAAACTAACAAAAAGAGTGAACAGTGTATGAAAAGATAGATATATATATATAAGAATATGTCATATTTAACATAGGCTTTAAGACTTTCCAGCCAGTCCAGTGGATAAGACTCTGTGCTTCCATTGCAAGGGGCAAGGGTTCAGTCCCCTATCAGGGAACTAAGATCCCACAGGCCACACACTGAGGCCCCAAAATAAGAAAAGACTTCAAATATAATTCAATATCAGAAAATCCATCATTTTGATTCCTTTCATTAACAAAGTAACAGAAAAATTTATCATAACAGTTGCCCCTATTTTTCAAATAAAAGCCAACATCCAATAATTTCTAAAAAGAAAATCTTTAGCAAGTTAGAACTCCAAACAAATGTTCTTAATCAGAAAGCGGATGTAAAGCAGAAATCTAGAGCAAACATCACACTTGGGAATCACACATTTCAGTCTTTGAGAGGTCAATGTGGAAGTGTGTCTTCCTGAATTTGAACCTGGCGACCCCACCTCCTAGCTGTTGGATTTGCATTTCTGGCATCAGGAAACGAAGAAGTGAAAGTTATGCTTTTCTATTCATCTCTTTTCTTTCTCTAATTGAACAGCCCTCTCATCCCTTCAGTTTCCTCAGTAGCACTAGTGGTAAAGAATTTGCCTGCCAATGCAGGAGACCTCAGATCTTGACATGGGTTCAATCCCAGGGTTGAGAAGATGCCCTGGAGGAGGGCATGGCAACCTCCTCCAGTATTCTTGCCTAGAGGATCCCATGGACAGAGGAGCCTGCTGGGCTACAGGCCAAAGTTCTCAGAGTCTGACACAACCAAAATGACAGCATGCACACACCCTTCCCTCCCCTCTGAGTTCCCTTACTGGCCTCTCTCCATGCAGCGAATGATGAGGTGAAAAGGGAGGAGAGACTGGATCCATGGCGATGCTCTGTATCTGTCTTTGAGCTCCATTTTCTCAAGGACTGATTCAGCTTTGCCTAGGCTGCCTCTATCGAATGATCTCTTTTCCTCTAGAGGGGCAACCTCCCTCCCCGCAGCACCCGTGTCGGATTCCCTGCCAATGTGCGTGCTCGCCAGGCTTGGTTTAGGGACCACCTGGGCAGTCCCGTGTCCTTCACCCCCTCTGCAAGTCTCAATGCTCTTCTGGGGAAAGCCATCAAAAACTACTGGAGTTCTGTTCCAGATACTCAGTCTCATAAGGAAATAGGGTGCTGTGGCCTTTCCAGGGTATACCTTTGGACTCATGCATTCTAAACTCTGGTTTCTTCATGACTAGCAAGGGTGAGTGACTGTGCCTGTCACTTCTTCAGAGACCCTCAGACAAGACTCTGGCTTTAGCTTGTATGTTTTAGCATACCATTACATTTCAATAGATAAACACTGCTTTCATTGCCCCCAACATGTAGGGATCAGAACAAAATGCTATACTTCTAAGCATGAAGAACACTTTGTAGCAAGTACCCTTTCCTTCCAAATTCCCTCTCCTTTCTTTTTATTGATAAATGCTGTCAAAGCAAGTTAGCCCTATTGGCACCCAAGGTCAGACTAGGAATCTCCTAAGGCTATCTTTGAGCTTGACTTTGGAGAAATTAGTAACTTTGTTCTTGACACAGATATGTCTTTACTTTTAGCCTTACACTATTTGGTAATGTCAAAACCTAAGAAAAATTTCAAATACTTCACACCATCCCCTAACATCATTATGTATAAAAATGAAAACTTTAAAATCACTAAGAGAAAATAGAAAATATCTCTATGGCCCTAGAGTAGAGAAATTCTTCTTGAAGAATAATTTTTAATGCAAAAAATTATCACAATGGAGCACATTTGTTTAGAATTTGTGAACAATTCAAGAAATCATTACAATATGAAAAGATAAACTATGGGCTAGGAAAAATATTTGCAATATATGTAACAGACAATGTGTCGGTAAGGAAAAAGACACATACCTGAAAGAAAAATGGACAAAAGTGAAAAAGTAATTAATAGGAATAAAAATAGAAATGGCTGTTGATATCTACCTTCTTTAGTAATCAAGGAAAAACAAATTGAAGCAACAGTGAGATAACACTTCTAGTCTCATCAGTTAGGCAAAAATGTAAAAGCTGAACACGGCCCCCAAACTTGGCAAGGGACAGGGAAACAGGTGCTTTCATAGTGTCTGTGCATAAACTGGGAGACCCACTTTGAAGAGAAACTGAGCAGGAGCTGTTAAACCCCAGCAGTTCTATTTACGGGTTCCCTCTGGAACAGAAACACCAGCACGTATGCTCAAGGAGAATTGTAACAGAATGTTGCCACAATAGTCATTCTAGCTGCAATTATAAATTCAAATATGATATAGTCATAGAGCTGTTAAAATGAATGAGCTAGATATGTGTGTCTCAAGATAAGCAGATCTCAAATCCATAATGTTGAGTGATAAAAAATGACTTATACAATTGTTTGTACACTATTACATAAAACATAATGAAGCATACCAAACCACACTATACACTTTTATGCGTACATATATGTGAACCAAATATTTTAAAGTTCTGAAAAATACACATTAAATGCATAAAATTATGTCAGTGAAGAGAAGAAAGAATGGGGTTAGAGATGGTTTCAAAGGCATTTAAAACTTAATCACAACAATCCAATTTTTTACATAAGGAATGGATTTTTGTATTACTTATTTAAAATCTTAAAGTAAAAGTGAAGGTAAAGAGAATAGACTCTGGAGCCAGAAATATTTAGTTTAGCTCTTAGTTTTTGATTTGACACTGAAAAAAAATGTAATGTCTGAAAATAAAGCAAAACCGTGTATATATATGGGCATATATAGATGCATATGTAAAAACAGAGAGCATCTGTGGAGTGAGTTACGGCACGTGATGCACAGAGCGCCATGTCCGCTTGTGGCAGGTGCTCAAAACACGCCCATCTCCTCCCCTCCCTCCAGTTAAGACAGAGCATGCATAGTGGTGCTCAGGCCTCTCACGAGGCTGCACCTAACTTGTGGGTTCACTGTCTTTCTTCAGTGAGTCCGAGAAACACTTGACCAAGAGAATGGGAAAGATCCCAAATCCTAAATTCAGATGTGATTCATTAACCTGTATATAGCCTTGACTTCTCTTTAAAACTCATTTGACAGTTTTAAAACACATTCTTCAGTCAAAGGAACTGAGACATTATTATACGAATTATCTTAGAAAACTAGAGGAAAGAGCCAAAAAGTTCTTTGAAAAAAACATTTTCTTTGTCTCTTTGACAAATATTTCTAGGCATGGTAAAATAAAATATCCCACTGTAAAAAGATAAAGTGCCCCCAGTTGGGATGTTACTTTCTGAATAATCTTGTGGATAGCCCCAGTTTGAGCGCCAACCCATAACTCATTCTTGGAGGTTTGTTAGAATCGTAAACTGCCAAAGTACAGTTTTATGGACAGGAGGACCTCAGACTGAACTTCTCCAATTAAACAGATTAAAATTTAGCTGTGAATTCCAGCCAGGACCATGCATTATTGTTTTAATACAGAATAAATATAGATTTACCAAAGCAGTGAAGCTTGCAACTGGTGAAAGTCCTTTTCCCAAATTTCCCCAATGGAAATGTTTATTTATGTAACTCCAATCATAAAGTTAAAAAGGAATGAAATGCATCTAAGGCAGAAAAATGAAGAAAGAAAACATCTGTAATGTAGAGTAAACATTTGGGACTAAATTGATTCTCAGTTATTTGCATACTATGTTAATTTGAGTTAGATGCAAAGTACTTGAATAAATACTACAGAGCAATAAAAATAAATAAATACACAGGGCAATAAAATATACTTTTAAAACATTACGTACCATTGTACAAGTAGCAATGAAGACAATTTGCCTAGAAAACTACTAGGCCTTGAGAAGTGTATGCCCACATACAATTATTGATGGAAGATGAATATTTTTGGTTTAAGTTGGCCCATATGTTTTTCTTTAAAAATAAATATAGTCTGAGA
Source organism: Nanger dama (assembly GCA_917880005.1). Taxonomy (NCBI): domain Eukaryota; kingdom Metazoa; phylum Chordata; class Mammalia; order Artiodactyla; family Bovidae; genus Nanger; species Nanger dama. The sequence continues at coordinate 103,297,405 of CAKJTW010000001.1, forward strand.
AGAATGAGAATAAACTAATATTTGTAAAATCTTTGACAATTTGGGATTTTGAGGACAGAGGTATTACTTTTGAAGATTAAGTATTACTGTTTTACCTTGAGTTTGATTAGTTCATGGTTTAAAAATTAGCTTTTCCCTCACACAACAGCTTTAGGTATCCTAAAGTTATTAACATTTCATCTTGTAATAACCTGTATATTTATGGAAAAATAAGCCACCATCATTCTATAGTAACAGCTACATGGTCAAAATGGCGTGTGAGAAGTGCTTGCAAGGATGTGTGTGCTCAGCTGCTCAGCTGTGTCCGGCTCTTTGCCACCCCATGGACTATGGCCTGCCAGGCTCCTCTGTCCATGGGATTTCCCAGGCAAGAATACTTGGGAACTGGAATGTGTTGCCATTTCCCCCTCTGGGGTATTGTCCCCCACCTAGGGATCAAACCTGCATCTCCTGAGTCTCCTGCCTTGGCAGGCGGATTCTTTACCACTGCTACTAAATACAAAATTTTCCATTGACCTTGCAAGAACTCAATGTACATGCAATTAAAATGGCTATTAATGAGTAGTTGCACAATGTAAAACTTTCTTACTATTTCTCCCTTTAGAGATGTATAAGGATAAGTAGATATGCTGCTGCTGCTGCTGCTAAGTCGCCTCAGTCGTGTCCGACTGTGCAACCCCATAGACGGCAGCCCACCAGGTTCCCTGTCCCTGGGATTCTCCAGGCAAGAACACTGGAGTGGGCTGCCATTTCCTTCTCCAAATCATGCATTCATGCTAAGTCGCTTCAGTTGTGTCTGACTCTATGACCCCATGGACAACAGCCCACCAGGCTCCTCTGTCCACGGGACTCTCCAGGCAAGAGTACTGGAGTGGGTTGCCATTTCCTTCCCCTAAGTAGATATAACCCCTTTCAAAATGCTTCTGCCTCTTGGAAATACTGGAAGTTAAAAATGTTCTGTGTCAAAAAGCACATGGCTTCAAGAACTATGATTCACTTTCTCGTGGTGGTTTTCATGGCATTTTAATGCCCAGAAAGACATGGGATCAGCTAGAATATCCTGACGCTTTTTGAACCAGTGTATACTAATTTGGGGCTTTGCTCGGGGGCTTCTGTCTTGTGCACATACATACAGAAGCACACGTGCATGCATGCAAGTAACCAGGTTTGAGGAATCAAAAGCAGACAGAACATCATAGTAGTTCCCAGATGCTGTTATAATCAAATCTGAATTATCCATTGGCAAGTACCTCTTATTAGAGAGAAGAGTAACGAATCCTGACAGACGGGACAACTGGGCTCAAAATCAAAGCAAAATCCTTACCCAGAAAGGCCTAATGTCGCTACCCATACAGCATGGCCCTCCTTCCCCAGACTCCAACTCTCAGCAGCATGGCCTCTGCCACCTTTCCAGTTTTATTTGCTACTAAAGCCCCATAGGAGCCTTATCCAGTAATCAAATGGACCCCTCACCTTCTCCAAACATATCCAGTACATCCCTGCCTCCACCTGTGGTGTTCCTACCATCTCCACCTGAAAATGTAGCATTGTCCTTTCACCACTCTGCCTACCAACTGGGTTATCCTTCAAACTTAAAAATTAAAATGAAACACAGACAAAACCACACACACACACACACACACACACACACACACATTTGAGTTCTTCTTTGGTGCCCTCCTTGATCTTCCCAGAGAAATGATCTTCATCCAGTCTATCAGGTATACTCATCTATATTGTGTATTTTACTTATAATCTTTATGGACTTTGGTTACAGGTTCTTTCTCTCTGAACATAGTAAGGAATTGAGAAAAGAGGGCCAGGGATAGGACTTAATGGATCTGACTTATTCAATCTCTACCTCATATGTGCTGCAGACTTCTCTCTGTAAGTCAGTGTCCTCAGCTGTAGAACAAGAAGATTGGGCCAATTCATTTTTAGGATACCTTCAGGACTTCCCTGGAGGTCCAGTGGTTAAGATTCTGTGCTCCTAAGACAGAGGGCATGAGTTCGATCCCTGGTTGGGGTTGGGTCATGGTGGAGAGTTATGACAAATGTGGTCCACTGGAGAAGGGAACGACAAACCACTGCAGTATTCTTGCCTTGAGAACACCATGAACAGAATGAAAAGGCAAAATGAATAGGATACTGACAGAGGAACTCCCCAGGTCGGTAGGTGCCCAATATGCTACTGGAGATTAATGGAGAAATAACTCCAGAAAGAATGAAGGGATGGAGCCAAAGCAAAAACAACACCCAGTTGTTCATGTGACTGGTGATGGGAGCAAGGTCCAGTGTTGTAAAGAGCAATATTGCATAGGAACCTGGAATGTCAGGTCCATGAATCCAGGCAGATTGGAAGTGGTCAAACTGAAGATGGCAAGAGTGAACTGCAACATTCTAGGAATCAGTGAACTAAAATGGACTGGAATGGGTGAATTTAACTCAGATGACCATTATATCTACTACTGTGGGCAAGAATCCGTTAGAAGAAATGGAGTAGCCATTATGGTCAACAAAAGAGTCCAAAATGCAGTGCTTGGATGCAATCTCAAAAATGACAGAATGAACTCTATTTGTTTCCAAGGCAAACCATTCAATATCACGGTAATCCAGGTCTATGTCCTAAGCAGTAATGCTTAAAAAGCTGAAGTTGAATGGTCGGATCTATGAAGACCTACAGGACCTTCTACAGCTAATACACAAAAAGGAGGTCCTTTTCATGATAGGGGACTGGAATGCAAAAGTAGGAAGTCAAGAAATACCAGGAGTAACAGACAAATTTGGTCTTGGAGTACAGAATGAAGCAGGGCAAAGGCTAATAGAGTTTTGCCAAGAGAACACACTGGTCATAGTAAACACCTTCTTCCAACAACACAAGAGAAGACTCTACACATGGACATCATCAGATGATCAATACTGAAATCAGATTGATTATATTCTACGCAGTCAAAGATGGAGAAACTGTGTACAGTCAGCAAAAACAGGACCGGGTGCCAGGAGCTGCCATGGGAGATCCCACCCATGACAGGGTCATGTGGAAGAGAACTGTTAAGCAAGGCTTCAGAGCTCAAGGGGCTCCCTAGGCTTTCTCGAGCATCTACCCCCAAATGAGCATCTGTCTGTTTTACTGTTTCATGACTTTCACCATCTCCTCTGACATTAACAAGGGGCTAACCCTGACCACCTTTCTCTGGAGAAAATCAACTTAGGGCTATAGCTAATATAAGTCTCCTGGACATGAGAGGAATATTTCAAATCAAATCCCCTCTGTTAGCATTCTAGCTTGCTTGGCAGGTATATCCAGACTCTTACAGCTACACATGTGATTATTTACAGCCTCCCAACTGTGAGAAGCATGCAAAGCCTAAAACATAGAGCCTTTGAAAGAGTTAAAAGTTATTAGAGTAGTGCTAGTGCTGGTGTAATAACTTTTAACTCTTTCAAAGGCTCTGTGTTTTAGGCTTTGCGTGCTTCTCACAGTTGGGAGGCTGTAGATAATCACATGTGTAGCTGTAAGAGTCTGGATATACCTGCCAAGCAAGCTAGAATGAGTAGTGCTCGTGCTGGTGTGGGCTTCCCTCGTGGCTCAGAGGTTAAAGTGTCTGCCTCCAATGCGGGAGACCGGGGTTTGATCCCTGGGTCAGGAAGATCCCCTGGAGAAGGAAATGGCAACCCACTCCAGTATTCTTGCCTGGAGAATCCCATTGACAGAGAAGCCTAGTAGGTTACAGTCCACGGGGTCGCAAAGAGTCGGACACAACTGAGCGACCTCACCTCAGTGCTGGTGTAGGATTTCATTATTGGGCCAATGCTTGTTGCTAAGTTCCCATATCTTTTATCCACTGTGCACCTGGGACTGTGTTAGTTAACATAGTGAGAATGCAAGAAAAACACGTGTAGCCTTGAATTTAACCATATCAGACTTTTGAGCTAATTGGTTCTTTCTTGCAACTCGCTGCACCTTTGCTCTGTGAAAAACGTAACTCTGTTTGGCACTTTCTGAGGCTGACATAGATTAGAAATATAAAGGAAAAACACTTTGAGGGAAAATAAGTTTTTGGTTGAGCAGCCTTTATCAGAAGAGGGTCATGCAATGTTCATAGGCCTCCAAGGCCAGAAGATACTGTACACAACATTATTTGTGGGAAAGGTATGCAGAAAAAATCATAGTTTCAATAAGGGCAAAGCTGCTGGAATGTTGGGCTGATTCTGTATGACCTTGCATCTTTCATTTCCCTCTATGTACAAAAAAAGGTATATAAGTACTGTTTAAAAATAAAGTTATGAATCTTGCTCATCAAAGCAGCTTAATCTCCTCATGTCAATCATTTTCCTCCTCTTACTCTGTCTTTCAGGCTAGTTCCCATCTGGAGTACAGAGATCCGCCGTGTCTACTTATTTGCCTGGGTTTCTAAGACCTGAACGGGAAGGCCCCTGTGCCTTCACTCCCTCGGGAGACCGGGAAGGCACCTGCGGCCTCACGTAGACAGTGCAAGTCTCTTGTCTTGAGACTTTACTGATTCTCTGTATAAACCAAGGAACATCAGCCTCTTTTCTTCTCTCCTCTATTTTCTTATCTACAACATTCTTATCTGTTTCTCTCTCACTCTAAATCAATCGCTGACTCCGTTTCTCCTTCGGGTTTCCCTGGATCCTGCAGGGGGCTGGACCCCGGCAACCGGGAGCTGACTGTGGCTCAGCTCATGAACCCCTTATTGCCAAATTAAGACTGAAATTGAAGAAAGTGGGGAAAACCACTAGACCATTCAGGTATGACTTAAATCAAATCCCTTATGATTATACAGTGGAAGTGACAAATAGATTTAAGGTATTAGATTTGGTAGACAGAGTGCCTGAAGAACTATGGACAAAGATTCTTGACATTGTACCTGGGACATCCATGAAGACCATCCCCAAGAAAAAGAAATGCAGAAAAGCAAAATGGTTGTCTGAGGAGAAGAGAAATGAAAAGCAAAGGAGAAATGAAAAGCAAAGGAGAAAAGGAAAGATATGCAGAGTTCCAGAGAATAACAAGGAGAGATGAGAAAGCCTTCCTCAGTGATCAGTGCAAAGAAATTGAGTAAAATAATAAAAATGGGAAAAAATAGAGATATCTGCAGGAAAATTAGAGATACCAAGGGAACATTTCATGCAAAGATGGGCACAATAAAGGACAGAAATGGTCTGGACCTAACAGAAGCAGAAAATATGAAGAAGAGGTGGCAAGAATACACAGAAGAACTATACAAAAAGATCTTCACTACCAAGATAATCACGACAGTGTGATCACTCACCTAGAGCCAGACATCCTGGAATGTGAAGTCAAGTGGGCCTTAGGAAGCATCACTACGAACAAAGCTAGTGGAAGTGATGGAATCCCAGCTGAGCTGTTTCAAATCCTAAAAGACAATGCTGTGAAAGTGCTGCACTCAATATGCCAGCACATTTGGAAAACTCAGCAGTGGCCACAAGACTGGAAAAGTGCAGTTTTCATTCCAATCCCAAAGAAAGGCAATGCCAAAGAATGCTCAAATTACTGCACAATTGCACTCATCTCACATGCTAGTAATGTAATGCTCAAAATTCTCCAAGCCAGGCTTCAGCAATACGCAAACCCTGAACTTCCAGATGTTCAAGCTGGATTTAGAAAAAGCAGAGGAGCCAGAGATCAAATTGCCAACATCCACTGGATCATGGAAAAAGCAAGAGAGTTCCAGAAAAACATCGATTTCTGCTTTATTGACTATGCCAAAGCCTTTGACTGTGTGGATCACAATAAACTATGGAAAATTCTTCAGGCGATAGGAATACCAGACCATCTGACCTGCCTCATGAGAAATCTGTATGCAGGTCATGAAGCAACAGTTAGAACTGAATATGGAACAACAGACTGGTTCCAAGTAGGGAAAGGAGTACCTCAAGGCTGTATATTGTCACCCTGCTTATTTAACTTCTATGCAGAGTACATCATGAAAAACCCTGGACTGGAAGAAACAGAAGCTGAAATCAAGATTGGTGGGAGAAATACCAATAACTTCAGATATGCAGATGACACCACCCTTATGGCAGAAAGTGAAGAAGAACTAAAGAGCCTCTTGATGAAAGTGAGAGAGGAGAGTGAAAAAGTTGGCTTTAAGCTCAACATTCAGAAAACTGAGATAATGGCATCCAGTCCCATCACTTCAGGTCAAATAGATGGGGAAACAATGAAAACACTGAGAGATTTTATCTTTTGGGGCTCCAAAATCACTGCAGATGGTAACTGCAGCCATGAAATTAAAAGATGCTTACTCCTTGGAAGAAAAGTTATGACCAAACTTGACAACATACAAAAGCAGAGACATTACTTTGCCACAAAGATCTGTCTAGTCAAGGCTATGATTTTCCCACTAGTCATGTATGGATGTGAGAGTTGGACTATAAAGAAAAGTGAGTGCTGAAGAATTCATGCTTTTGAATTGTGAAGTAGGAGAAGACTCTTGAGAGTCCCTTGGACTGCAAGAAGATCCAACCAGTCCATCCTAAAGGAAATCAGTCGTGAATGTTCATTGGAAGGACTGCTGTTTAGCTGAAACTCCAATACTTTGGCCAACTGATTTGAAGAACTGACCCACTGGAAAATACCCTGATGTGATAAAGATTGAAGGCAGGAGGAGACAGAGGATGAGGTGGTTGGATGGCATTGCTGTCTCAATGGACATGAGTCTGAGTGAACTCCAGGAGTTGGTGATGGACAGGGAGGCCTAGCTGCAGTCCATGGGGTCACAAAGAGTTGGACACGACTGAACTGAACTGAACTAGGGAACTAAGATCCCACATGCTGCAAGGTATGTCCAAAAAAAATAAAAATAAAAAGATCACTTTGAGGTCTAAAAGTTACTGATTGTCACATGTTACTGGAATTCATAAAATTTTCTTGATTTCTTATTTTTCACTCAATGTATTAGTTTCCTAGGGCTGCCATAACAAAATTCCACAATTTTCTGGTACCCTTGCCTTCTATTACTTATGGAATTGACAGTTGGCCATAATCAGCTGACTCAAAAGAATATAGTGAGAACAGTGTAATGACAAGGATTTTATTTTATTTTATTTTTCATTTGTCTTTTTAAAAATACTTTATTCTACATTACAATACTGTATTTGTTTTGCCAAACATTGACATGAATCAGCCACAGGTGTCCACGATCTCCCAATGCCGAAGCCCCCTCCCACCTCCCACCCCATATCATCTCCCTGGTCATCCTGTGCACCAGCCCCAAGCATCCTGTATCCTGTATTGAACACAGACTGGCGCTTCATTTCTTACAAGATAGTATACATGTTTCAACGCCATTCTCCCAAATCATCCCACCCTCTCCCTCTCCCTCAGAGTCCAAAAGTCCATTCTACACCTCTGTGTCTCTTTTGTTGTCTCACATAGAGGGTCATCATTACTATCTTTCTAAATTCCATATATATGTGTCAGTATACTGTATTGGTGTTTTTCTTTCTGGCTTACTTCACTCTGTATAATCGGCTCCAATTTCATCCATCTCATTAGAACTGAGTCAAATTTATTCTTTTTAAGGGCTGGGTAGTACTCCATTGTGTATATGTACCACAGCTTTCTTATCCATTCATCTGCTGATGGACATCTAGGTTGCTTCCATGTCCTGGCTATTATAAACAGTGTGTCTCTTTCAATTCTGGTTTCCGTGGTGTGTATGCCCAGCAGTGGGATTGCTGGATCATAAGGCAGTTCTATTTGCAATTTTTAAGGAATCTCCACACTGTTCTCTATAGTGGCTATACTAGTTGCATTCCCACCAGCAGTGTAAGAGGGTTCCCTTTTCTCCACATCCTCTCCAGCATTTATTGCTTGTAGACTTTTGGATCGCAGCCATTCTGACTGGTGTGAAATGGTACCTCACTGTGGTCTTGATTTGCATTTCTCTGATAATGAGTGATGTTGAGCATCTTTTCATGTGTTTGTTAGCCATCCATATGTCTTCTTTGGAGAAATGCCTATTTAGTTCTTTGGCCCATTTTTTGATTGGTTCGTTTATTTTTCTGGAGTTGAGCTGCATAAGTTGCTTGTATATCTTTGAGATTAGTTGTTTGTCAGTTGTTTCATTTGCTATTGCTTTCTCCCATTCAGAAGGCTGTCTTTTCACCTTGCTTATAGTTTCCTTTGTTATGCAGAGGCTTTTAATTTTAATTAGATTCCATTTGTTTATTTTTGCTTTTATTTCCAGTATACTGGGAGGTGGATCATGGAGGATCCTGCTGTGATTTATGTCGGAGAGTGTTTTGCCTATGTTCTCCTCTAGGAGTTTTATAGTTTCTGGTCTTACATTTAGATCTTTAATCCATTTTGAGTTTATTTTGGTGTATGGTGTTAGAAAGAGGTCTAGTTTCATTCTTTACAAGTGGTTGACCACTTTTCCCAGCACCACCTGTTAAAGAGACTGTCTTTACTCCATTGTGTATTCTTGCCTCCTTTGTCGAAGATAAGGTGTCCATAGGTGTGTGGGTTTATCTCAGGGCTTTCTATTTTGTTCCATTGATCTATATTTCTGTCTTTGTGCCAGTACCATACTGTCTTAATGACTGTGGCTTTGTAGTAGAGCCTGAAGTCAGGAAAGTTGATTCCTCCAGTTCCATTCTTCTTTCTCAAGATTGCTTTGGCTATCCGAGGTTTTTTATATTTCCATACAGATCTTGAGATTATTTGATCTAGTTCTGTGAAAAATACTGCTGGTAGCTTGATGGGAATTGCATTGAATCTGTAGATTGCTTTAGGTAGTATACTCATTTTCACTATATTGACTCTTCCGACCCATGAGCATGGTATAGTTCTCCATCTATTAGTGTCCTCTTTGATTTCTTTCATCAGTGTTTTATAGTTTTCGATATCTAGGTCTTTAGTTTCTTTAGGTAGGTATATTCCTAAGTATTTTATTCTTTTCGTTGCAATGGTGAATGGAATTGTTTCCTTGACTTCTTTTTCTACTTTCTCATTGTTAGTGTATAGGAATGCAAGGGATTTCTGAGTGTTGATTTTATATCCTGCAACTTTACTATATTCATTGATTAGCTCTAGTAGTTTTCTGGTCGAGTCTTTAGGATTTTCTATGTAGAGGATCATGTCATCTGCGAACAGTGAGAGTTTTACTTCTTCTTTTACAATTTAGATTCCTTTTATTTCTTTTTCTGCTCTGATTGCTGTGGCCAAAACTTCCAGTACGATGTTGAAGAGTAGTGGTGAAAGTGGACACCCTTGTCTTGTTCCTGACTTTAGGGGAAATGGTTTCAATTTTTCATCATTGAGGATAGTGTTAGCTGTGGGTTTGTCATATATAGCTTTTATTATGTTGAGGTACGTTCCTTCTATTCCTGCTTTCTAGAGTGTTTTTATCATAAATGGATGTTGAATTTTGTCAAAGGCTTTTTCTGCATCTATTGAGATAATCATATGATTTTTATTTTTCAGTTTGTTAATGTGATGAATTACATTGATTGACTTGTGGATATTGAAGAATATAACAAGAATTTTAAAGCACATTGGGGGACCATTTATCAGACCCTACCAATAAATAGGAGCTAAATTATTCTCGTTTTGAGGACATGTTAACTTTTTCAAGCCATAATAATGGGAGTAGTAATATGGATCCTGATGTTAAGCCTAACTCTAATGATACTTAATCAAAAGATCCCTTTGAAAATCTGATCCTCTGTGAAAAATAAGTGTCAAGTTGTATTGCATTTCTTTCTCCAGTCTGATTGCTCTCTTTTAATCACTTGGAATTTGTAAAATGCAATATCTTTGTGCAGCTAATCTGGTGATGAAGATTTGAGAATGGATTTATACCAATATGAAGTACATTTCTCATGTAATAAATGTAACACTGATGGATTTTTAATAAACCTGTTGTCAGAGTACTGTGGCTTCAGTCTTTCCACTCTTTTCTGAATCATTCATGCCCATCTCAAAGCTTGTGGATTTAATAAATCCACATTAATTTCTGAACCTAGAGAAACCTAGCCAAGACTCACATTGGGGTCTGCCAGTGTTCCTACAGCCCTCAACCTCTGTAGCGATGCATGCACATTTTGATGTCAAATTTCAGGAAGTGGTGTGAAGCTCTTACTGAAGCCTGGACAGTTTGTCAGTGTTTTCTTAAGAAGAAAATATGCATTCTGAATCAATCAGTCAGATTCTGAAAATAAATTTTCCAAAGGATTCCAAGGTGCCAGAGAAACTAGATGAAACTGGTAAAAGAAGTCGATGGTTCCACAACTGTGGAATGTGAGTCCAGAGCCTTGTGATCTAACCTGTTCCGCAGGGCTGCTCTTTCCTTGAGTTCCGCCTTCCCCAGCCCCACTCATGTCCACCACATCTCCTCATCCCTGTTCTTCACTTTCACAGAGAAAACTGGGAGATGTACCTTGGCCGAACTTCATACAAGTGGAGTGTGTCCTCTCATCTGGTTGGCCAAGGTGCCAATATTCCTCAGGTTATCTTTGTTAAATCATTCACCTTGGATTCAAATAAATTCATAAAAAAATAAAATATATACTCTCACATGAACAAATATACAATTCAGGATTTGAGTTTTACTAACCAGGTAAGTATATATCAATTTTCTGGAATGGGATTACCCATAATTTGAAGAACTAAATGTGCAAAAATGCATAAACTTTTATTCAAATAGTTTAACTTCCAATAAAAAATTTTACTACAAAATTAGATCTTATACAGTACATCACCCATGAAGGTATCAACTAGATTTTTTTAAATTGCTATCATCTATTTTCTAGTTCGTAGTTAATGGCATACTTAACTTGCTGAAGACAATTTTGAGGCTGATTTTCTCTGCTAATTAAAATATTGTAATATGTATAATGTGTAGTAATTTAAAACTAACCTCAATTTTGCATTGATAAAGAGAGGACCTTAACTGATTGCCAGTTCTAATAATCACATGTAAAGCTACTAATAATTTTTTTCCTTTCCTTTCTACTCTTTTTCAAACAGCTTTTGTTACTAAAAGTGTTACAACACAAAACTGCAACCTCCCTCCTAAAACAAAATCACGAAAGTCAACTATTGCTTAGCATTCAACTACGGAAATTGCTCATCCCTAGATGAAGTAATCCACCGTGGAGGTTAATTTTTATAGATATATGCTCTTCTATATTTATTCCAATAGAATAAATATTGCTCGATAATGTAAAAAGCAGTAGTTAAGTTTTTGTTATCCTTGATTCTGCAGTGAGCAAGTATGAATGATCTTCTTTTGGAGGTAAGTCATTCATTAAATTAGACAGTTTAAATCAGATTCACACAAGAAGTTATCACCTTAATATAAAATTCTCCCTCATTTTTCCTCCAAGCAATAGGAAGCAATTCCAGTAAATACAGTATTTAACTTAATGGCTTTGCATCTAAACATCGCCCAAATGCTACTCTTATGACTCAAATACAGTGTGGTAATCTAGGTTATTTTCCCTAAAAAGCACAAGTCTTCTGGAACTGTTCATTGCTTTCACATTCAACGATGTTCAACAAACTTCCCAGAACCCGAGGGAAACAGCTTCCACACAATGGAGTTTAAAAATGCTGCGGGAAATTAACTGCAGTGGTGAGCTCATCTGCTGTATCAGCCTCTTTGTTCAATAAATAATAGAACTTCCCCGTTTAGAGTGAATGAGCATTAGCCTGCCTACGCAGGGGACGGGGGGTCTGGGGGAGATTCTACAGGCCAACGAGAAACTAAGCCAACTACTGAGCCCCAGTACTGCAGCTCCTGCCGCCTGTGAGCCCAGGGCCTGCGTTCTGCAGCGCGGAAGCCGCTGCGGGGAAGCCGGCGCCGCAACCAGGAGCAGCCCGCGCTCTCTGCCCCTAGAGAGAGCCTCGCTGCAACGAAGGCCCAGTGCGACCAAACAAAAACAGATGAATGATTTAAAAAAAACACGTATCCATCCTTCTTCAATCAAACTATTACAAAGAGTAATTATAAACACCAAATATGAGTAACCTTTAAGTGATTCATGAATTAATATGATTGGAGGCATGCCGCTGCTGCTGCTGCTAACTCGCTTCAGTCGTGTCCGACTCTGTGCGACCCCATAGACGGCAGCTCACCAGGCTCCCCCGTCCCTGGGATTCTCCAGGCAAGAACACTGGAGTGGGTTGCTATTTCCTTCTCCAGTGCATGAAAGTGAAAAGTGAAAGTGAAGTCCCTCAGTCGTGTCCGACCCTCAGCGACCCCATGGACTGCAGCCCCCCGGGTGCCTCCGTCCATGGGATTTTCCAGGCAAGAGTACTGGAGAGGGTGCCGTTGCCTTCTCCGGGTTGGAGGCATAGACCACCTTTAATTGGCTCTAAACCACCACGTTCTCCTGTATTCCTTGGATACCTCTTCTCATAGTCAGTGAGTCTTCAATATTTTCTTCTGGTCTTTGCTCATCTAAATCCATCAGTCTGGAATACTCTTTCCATTTCTCTTTACCAATTTGAACTCTAAGTCTTCTTTGGTTCTTCAGACCACAGAGCCTTCTTTCCATGTAAGTAGGTTAATATCTAAACAACTGCTGAGATGTGAATATGGTATCACCCTTTAGTTCTGGGGCTTCCCTGGTGATTCAGATGGTAAAGAATCTGCTTGCAATGCAGGAGACCTGGGTTCAGTCCCTGGGTTGGGAAGATCCCCTGGGGAAGGAAACGGCTGCCCACTCCAGTATTCTCGCTTGGAGAATCCCATGGATAGAGGAGCCTGGCAGGCTACAGTCCATGGGGTCTCACAGAGTCAGATACGACTGAATGACTAACACACTTTAGTTCTAATAGAAATAGAAATCTAAATAGATTTCTAATCTATTTCCATGAACAAATAAAATTCTGATTATAAGTATCTTTATATTTTTAATTGGAGGATAATTGCTTTAAAATTTTGTGTTGATTCCCACTGTACAACAATGTGAAACAGCTCTAAGTATACATATATCTCCTCCCTCCTGAGCCTCCCTCCCAACTCCAAAACATAACTTTAATATGCATTGGAAAACAAAAATATTTGTGTGACTTGCTTTATTGTGGTGGTCTGGAGCCAAACTTACAGTATCTCTGAAGAATGCCTATATATTGCTGTTCAGATTAACAGACTCACATATTTGTCACATACCTTCCAAAAGGAAGTTCATAGCCATGTTTCACTTTGTAATTTACTGGAGTATGTACACAATTTCTCAGATGTCTCTATATATTTAAAAATCCAACAATATCTTTGGCCAGACTTTAAAAAGAGGTGGAGGTTTTACCCCAGTGGCACTTGTAACTGTGAGGCAAATAAATGGTAGCCTATGGTCAAGATTTTTCTTTCAATTAAGAACATATGACTATGATAGTACTTATCCTCTTCAAAAGTGATTCACATTGTTTACTTGACTTTAACCATGGCCAACTTTACTCATGGTTGGTTCACTGCAAGTTATTCAAAGAAGGGAAGAGAAGTGTGATTAGTTGGAACTCATGGTGATATTGGCAAGTGTTAATAACCCACCAAAGTAAGTGTGCAACTAAAATGAAAAATGTAAGACAATGTGCAATTTTCCCTTGGAAAGATCATCTTTACTTAGACGTGGATAAAATTAGCATTGGCTAATCCTCCTTTGCAGAAAAAAAATAGAAGAAAACATATGGCCTCCAAACTCTTAGTGAACACTTTGACAAGTCTGCTCAGGATAGACAAGCCACCATACTTAACATTTGGGTTTAAAAGATGTTTCTTGAAGCTGAGTTAAATGAAAAGCTTCCGCCTTTCACCCTTTTATTATCTATGACCAATGGCTTATGCATATGAATATATGATAATAACATTTAGTGGATTAATATGGTAGAGGGAAAGATTGCATCTTTGAACCAGTGAAAATAAGCTTCCTCCTCTTAAACTGAAACAGCTAATATTAATGCCTTCTCTCTGGTAGCTGTTGTACTCCTCAACTTCCCAATCAAAATATTTAGGGAATTTATTAGTAAGGATGCTGCTGCTGCTGCTAAATCGCTTCAGTTGTGTCCGACTCTGTGCGACCATAGACGGCAGCCCACCAGGCTCCCCCCGTCCCTGGGATTCTCCAGGCAAGAACACTGCAGTGGGTTGCCATTTCCTTCTCCAATGCATAAAAGTGAAAAGTGAAAGTGAAGTCGCTCAGTTGTGTCCGACTCTTCACGACCTCATGGACTGCAGCCCACCAGGCTCCTCCATCCATGGGATTTTCCAGGCAAGAGTATTAAAGAGGGGTGCCATTGCCTTCTCCAATTAGTAATGATTTTTTTTAAGTGTGTGAAGAATTTCCAGAGTTTAATTCAACTTTAAGTTTCTATTCAAATTCATTTGCTTATGCAAAACACATGAAAACACTCTGAGAAAGATAAGAGAAATCTCAGAAGGTCAAGCTGTTTAGTATAAATGCCAAACTGAGAAAGCTGTTAGGTTATTAAAATATACATCATACTGAATCCAAATATTATCTCATAACACTTAATCTTTTAATATTATTTGATATTCATTATATAATAATGACTCTCTCTCCATTGACTAACTGGTCAAAAATCTATATCCTAGAGACAAGGCATTTAGTAGCAAGAATGGTAAGAAATAGTGGTGTTAACCTTTTCCGCCATACTTACACTTTCCTTTTATTTTAGTGATTGGGACATTTCTGACAGAGAAAATCAGACAAGGAGTATCTGATACATGTTCTTGAAACAGAGTCAGAGATCCTTAGAAATGTGCATTTCTTTCACAATATAAGGAAAGCTACAGGTCCATGAGTTTTGAAAAACTGGTTCTTTTCGTACATATCTAAAAAAGTGTCAACAATTTCTTCAACAAATATGTGAATAATGCTTTCTGACACTCAGTTGTTTCCACTCATTGTCCATTAAAATGGCAAAGCAAATTAAGTAAGGTCAAGAAAGTTTTAGTAAACTGGGAAGGAACTTCTGGAAGGTTTAAGCTAATGTTCAAAAGGACAAAATTGGAGCCAGAAGTTGCAAGACAAACTCTCGCTAAGCCTTTGTAATGGGCAGAAGTTTCCGTGGGTGCAGGTGAGAGTGTATGAAACTGCTGGGTCAGTTTTTGGCTGAGTTTCAGGGCTTGGGTCTGGAAGGTGACACCCTGCTTTATCAAATTGTTTTTGACAGCTCCTGTGCTTCCCCGGCAATAGCTCAGCACAAGGGGGCATCCCCTTGTGACACTAGGAGGGATGAGGATTAAGGCAAGGATGTGGTACACGCTATGTACTATATCCTATGTACCACATAGGATGTACTATGTAGTACATGGTACTACATAGTACATAACATCCTATATACTACATTCTCCTTCTGATAGATCAAGCTTCATGACTGTTGTTTTTTTGTTTGTTTTTGTTTTTGTTTTTTCTTCATAGACTGGTCTTGATAGGAATGGGACAGTTGGAGATATAAGGTCTGGAACAAATCGCATTGACATGAACTCAATACAAACCACATGTTCACTACCGATTTCAAACTTGTGTTCCTCGAAAGAAATCAAAGACATAATATACTTTCTTAAACAATTAAACAGGCCTTTTGTCAGTATTTAAGAGGGCCCTTCCATCCTAGGGAAAATACTACTCCTTCCCCCTCAATTTCATAAGGTTGTTTTTTCTTCGCCTATACTTTTGGTGATGTAAAAACATGTTTTCCCCTCTATTTTGATTTGCTATGAGAAAATGATTTATAAAGATAATAATTGGTGGCATTTACATCTAGAAGTGATTTAGAAACCATTTTACTTCCATCAGTATTTCAATCTAGGCCATTAATTTCTTCTTTACCCAAGTACCATCACCTCCAACTAAAAGTCTGAGTTAATTCAGGTTTGGAGAATTCTATTTTTGATCGGCATAAACATGCTTACTACCGTGATACGATGCTGTCAATTTGCTACTTCACAAGGAAGAGGCTTTCATTAAAATCCTTGCTCAATTTTCTTGTGTTTTCCCCAATCCTATTCATATTTTAATTAATGTTACAAATAATATTATCTTTCCTCTCATCCAAGATTCCCTGACTCCCAGTCAGCCTCAGAAGTACATACATAAGCAAAATTTTAAGAAGAACCAACTGTGTGGGGATTCTGATGTTTTCAGCTGACTTGTATTTTTAGACATGCAAGCTTTCATTCACCAAGTCATTTTACCTCCATTTCAAGCTTTTACTTTATACACTATTAAAAAGTTCTGTTTTCTTTTACCATAGGAACACAGACACTTAAGACAGTTAATTATTACCCTCATTAAATAATGGCAAAAATATAAAGCAATTTAATTCAAGTACCTATCTTTAAAACATATTACAAACCTAAGCTAATTTGCCATCGTAATTCCCCAAGAAAGGCTATTATCCTCTCTTTACAAAGGGTGAGCTAAAAGGTTAAGTGAAGAGCTTAAGGCTACTGAATAAGTTAATACCATTTTTGGGAGCTGATCACAGGAATGCCAGGTTCCTGTCTTTAAGTTCAATTAGAATGAAACTTTCATAGTAATGGACCATTGAAAAGTCTTAATGAGGGCACAATTTATTCAAGACACTTTCTCTTTTAAAAATAACCAAATAAAATACATCTGACATTTAATTTTAAGTATTTTTTCTGAATAAATGTTTATTGTAGAACACTTGGAGTAAACAGGAATTTATAAAGAGTAACATAATAATCACTCACCATTCAGAGGAAGCTATTAGTCAAATTGTACATAACTGCACGTTTTCTGTACAAAAATTTACTTTTATTTTTATACATACTTGTGAGTATGTTTGAGATTTGTAAATATTTTTCCACTGAAATATACATAACACAGTTTCATGTTAGTTCATTTTTTCCTAATATACTTTTATTTTTATTTACATACTTGTGAGTATGTTTGAGATTCGTAAATATTTTTCCACTGAAATATACATTACATACATAACACATTTTCATGTTAGTTCATTTTTTCCTCAATGATAGCAGAGGCAACCTGCCAGTCAGGAAGAAAACGTAGGCAGAATAGAACCAAGGGTAAGCTTGAGGACAGCGGTAAATGTTTGCGTAAAGGCAGCCTAGAGTCAGAAAAATGAAGACATTGACTATTAAGCAGAGGAACTTTGGTGAATGAAACCATCACTCAGAAACCTGAATGCCCCTGTCTTCTCATGAGTGATGTCTCCAGGACTGAGAAATTGGAAACGTGCAGGAGAGAAAACGCAGTGACCACTGACCGAGGGCTTCCCGTGTTCCTGCCGTCTATTTCTCCCAAAGCGCCAGCGGGGGAGCTGGGTTTTCTTGGGTCTCACTCATATGCAATCGCAGGGGGTACCTCCAGGGGAAAAAATATGAAGACACAAAATTAGAGAGAGGGGACATATATGTATGGTGGTGGTTCAGTTGCTCAGTCGTGTCTGACTCTTTGTGACCCCATGGACTGTAGCCCACCAGGCTTCTCTGTCTATGGGATTTCCCAGGCAAGAGTACTGGAGCGGGGTGCCATTTGTTCTCCAGGGGATCTTCCCAAAGCAGGGATCGAATCCATGTCTCCTGATTGCAGGCAGACTGCAGGAAAGCCCTTGGACACATACACACCTGTGGCTGATTCACGTTGATGGATGGCAGAAACCAACACATACTATAAAGCAATTACCCTCCAATTAAAACTAAATGAATTTTTTAAAAGACATTATTAGGTATGAAGTGAACATTTATTTAGATGAAAAAGAAATAATAAATTATAAGCTTTAAATAGCTGAAAGTACAGATAAGTGCATTGTACAGTCACAGAAATTATACTTCAAATCTAAATTTTTCAATGAAATCAAAAACAATCTAGACTCTAGGTTAAAAAACATAATATGCCAGACACACTTCTATGATTTTGTTGCCTCAGTTTTGGTGCACTCTTTTTGATTGCTGTTTCTTATAGCAAAGAATTAGTGATGTTTTCCACAGAGAGAAGAGAAAGATAATTTAAACTTTTCTCTAGCATGATTACTTGAAGTTGGCTTTAAGTACCAACAGTTTGGAAAAGCTATTTTTCAGCTTCACTAATTATTATTAACAAAATCATATAAATATTCTGGAATTTTTGTTTGCTAAAGATTCCTGCTTTAAAAACTATAAACTGTAGGATGTTGGGGCACTTAAAGTTGTGTGTGTGTGTGTGAGCATGTCCTATTTGTGTGGACGTGTGTGCACAGAGAGATCTCATTAATTAAATGGATGATTAGCAAGCTTTTAATTGGTGTCTTTGGTTGTTACGGTGACTATGAGTGTTTTATATATATATGTATGTATGTGTATATTTTACATATATTACTGTCAGTATTTAATGTTTAATCAAGATATGTAACTTAACTCTTTTTCCAGTGTGAATCAGTTCAGTTCATTCGCTCAGTCATGTGTGACTCCTTGATACCGCATGGAATGCAGCACTCCAGGCTTCCCTGTCCATCACCAACTCTCGGAGCTTGCTCGAACTCGAGTCCTTCAAATCAGTGAGGCCGTCCATCCAACCATCTCATCCTCTGTCGTCCCCTTCTCCTCCTGCTGTCAGTCTTTCCCAGCATCAGAGTCTTTTCTGAGTCACTTCTTTGCATCAGGTGACCAAGGAGTTGAAGCTTCAGCTTCAGCATTAATCCTTCCAGTGAATATTCAGGGTTGATTTCCTTTACGATTGACTGGTTTGATCTCCTTGCTGTCCAAGGGACTCTCAAGAGTCTTCTCCATCACCACAGTTCAAAAGCAGCAGTTCTTCCGAGCTCAGCCTTCTTTATGGTCCAAATCTCACATCCATACGTGACTACAGGAAAATTATAGCGGTGACTATAAGGACTTCTGCTGGCAAAGTGATGTCTCTGCTTTTGAATATGCTGTCTAGATTGGTCATAGCTTTTCTTTGAAGGAGCAAACATCTTTTGATTTCATGGCCTCAGTCATCATCTGCAGTGATTGTGGAGCCCCAAAAATAAAGTCTCTCACTGTTTCCACTGTTTCCCCATCTATTTGCTGTGAAGTGTGGGACCAGATGCTATGATCTTAGTTTTCTGAATGTTGAGTTTTCCACCAGATTTTTCACTCTCCTCTGTCCCTTTCATCAAAAGGCTCTTTTGTTCCTCTTCACTTTCTACAGTAAGTGTGGGGTCATCTGCATATCTGAGGTGATTGATATTTCTCCGAACAATTTGATTCCAGCTTATAATATCATCCAGCCAGGCATTTTGCATGATGTACTCTGCATAGAAGTTAAATAAGCAGGGTGACAATATACAGCCTTGACGTACTCTTTTACCAATTTGGAACCAATCCTTTGTACTGTGTCCAGTTTTAACTGTTGCTTCTTGACCTGCATACAGGTTTCTCAGGAGGTGGGTCAAGTGGTCTGGTATTCCCAATCTCTTGAAGAATTTTCCACAGTTTATTGTGATCCCCACAGTCAAAGGCTTTAGCTTTGTCAATGAAGCAGAAGTAGATGCTTTTTCTGGAACTCTCTTGCTTTTTCTCTAATCCAACAGATGTTGGCAATTTGATCTCTGGTTCCTCTGCCTTTTCTAAATCCAGCTTGAACATCTGGAAGTGCTCCATTCACATAATGTTGAAGCCTGGCTTAGAGAACATGGAGCATTACTTTGCTAGCATATGGAATGAGTGCAAATGTGGGGTAGTTTGAACATTTTTGGCATTCCTTTTCCTTGGGATTGAAATGAAAACTGACCTTTTCCAGTCCTGTGGCCACCGCTGAGTTGCCCACATTTGCTGGCATATTGAGTGCAGCACTTTCATGGCATCATTTTTAAGGATTTGAAATAGCTCAACTGGAACGCCATCACCTCCACTAGCTTTGTTCATAGTGATGCTTCCTAAGGCTTACTTAACATCACACTCCAGGATGTCTGGCTCTAGGTGAGTGATCACTTCATCGTGGTTATGTGGGTTGTGAAGATCTTTTTGTATAGTTCTTCTGTGTATTCTTGCCACTTCTTCTTAATATCTTCTGCTTCTGTTAGGGCCATACCACTTCTGCCCTTTACTGAGCCCATCTTTGCATGAATGTTCCCTTGGTGTCTCTGATTTTCTTGAAGAGATAGCTAGTCCTCCCCATTCTATTCTTTTCCTCTATTTCTTTGCACTGATCATGTAGGATGGCTTTATCTCTCCTTGCTATTCTTTGGACTCTGCATTCAGATGGATATATCTTTCCTTTTCTCCTTTGCCTTTTGCTTGCCTTCTGTTCTCAGCTATTTGTAAGGCCTCCTCAGACAATCTTTTACATTTTTTCTTGGGGATGGCTTTGATCACTAGCTCCTGTCGGTGTTAAGAACTGCCTTTCATAGCTCTTCAGGCACTCTATCAGATCTAATCTCTTGAATCTATTTGTCATTTCCACTGTAAAATCATAAGGGATTTGATTTAGGTCATACCTGAATGGTCTAGTGGTTTTCCCTACTTTCTTCAGTTTACATATGAATTTGGCCACAGTCAGCTTCCAGTCTTGTTTTTGCTGACTGTATAGAGTTTCTTCATCTTCAGCTGCAAGGAATATAATCCATCTGATTTCGGTGCTGACTATCTGGTGATGCCCGTGTGTAGAATCATCTCTTGCGCTGTTGGAAAAGAGTGTTTGCTATGACTGGTGTGTTCTCCTGGTAAAACTCTTTCAGACTTTGCCCTGCTTCATTTTGTATTCGAAGGCTAAACTTGCCTGTTACTCCAGGTATCTCTTGACTTCCTACTTTTGCATTCCAGTCCCCTGTGAGGAAAAAGGGATCTTTTTTTGGTGTTAGTTCTAGGAGATCTTATAGTTCCTCATAGGACCATTCAACTTCAGTTTCTTCGGCATTAGGGGTGGGGCATAGCCTTGGATTACTCTTGTATTGAATGGTTGACTTGGAAATGAACAGAGATCATTCTGTCGCTTTTGAGGTTGCACCCAAGTACTGCATTTCAGAATCTTGTTGACTACGAGGGGTATTCCATTTCTTCAAAGAGACTCTCGCCCACAGTAGTAGATATAGTGGTTGCCTGAATTAAATTCACCCATTCTGGTCCGTTTTAGTTCACTGATTCCTAAAATGTTGATGTTCACTCTCGCATCTCCTGTTTGGCCACTTTCAATTTACTTGAATCATGGATCTAACATCCCAGGTTTCTATGCAGTATTGTTCTTTACAGCATCAGACTTTACTTACATCCCTAGTCACATCCACAGCTGGACCCACACATCACATCCAGTGTGTATATTGTATATAATTCACTTCTCTACATGAATTTGATTATTAAGCAATTCAAGGATCTATTTATTATTATATTCAAACTTGTATTTTCCTTTTAATTAATTGCAACTTTTCAAAGTACCTTTTATTACAGTTTACTTCTCAACATAAAAATAATTTAGATTCCATCACTCACCTTAATGTGGAACTCTATAGCAAGGTCACAGGGGTAGAGCCCTATACCAAGGTTATAGGACAAAATTCTCCAGAACTGACAGAGCCCCATAGCGACAGCAGAGCCCCATAGCGACAGTTACCATGAACTTCCAGATCTGAACTGATCAGTTCTCTGACCCCATATGAGAGAAAATGTTGTTACGGTATTGTTAAGTCACTAAGTTGTGTAGGATTTTTGCGACCCCATGAACTGCAGCATGCCAGTCTTCCCTGTCCTTCACTATCTCCCAGCATATTAGATTAAATACCCATCTTATTACCCTCCCCACCCCCACCGCCTTTAGCATCCTAACTGATCATCTTATGCCACTCTTACAGCGGGAATATTCTGTCTTGAAGCATAAAAATTAGCTACTAGCCCACGAAAGGCAACAGCTCTCCCTGGAGCCAGCCACTGTTCTGTCTTCTGCTCTAATAAATTCTATTCTCCTCTCATTCTGGCTCAAGTCTGGAAAATGTTTTCTAACACTACACACAACACTATTGTTGAATCATATTTTGTTTTGTCGTATTTCATTAATTTTTATCTGAATATTCATTTAGTTCTTTAATAGGTAAATTTAAAGATAATAAAAGATATTACCAAATCAGAAGTTTATAATTTTTCACTTACTTTATTGAAATACTCTAAAATGTCTTCATAACTGCCAATAAAATGGTGTATTAGAGCTTTATTGAATAAGGCATCAAAAATAAAAGTTTAATATTTCTATAATTATATACTATGCATTATGGAGTATATTCCTGACAAGAGAGAAACTTCCACAGTTTGGCTTCTGGTGCTGTGCATTCAAACCTGGTTCATCCACCATTATCCACATACTTCAGAACCAGGCACTATAGAACATGTTCATACTATGACCTCTGACCCTGCAGGGTTCTGTCATGGCACAAGTGGAGAGAGCTGTATTCCTGAATTATATGTAATTTGATATATAATTTCTACACTGGGGACAGCTAGCAATAGCTATGCATGTCCCCCAAAATGCCTTGGGCCACTCCAACCTCACCCAACCAGAAAGAAACTGTGATGGAGGAAGTTGGAGTGAAAAGAATCGTCCATCTTAATCAAATATAAAACATCTTATTTTGTAAATTTTGTAAAAACATATAACCATAAAAGCAGATTTCTAGTCACCTCCCTTACTCCCCTGCCAAGCTTTTGGAATCTTACAAGGAACATTTGGAAATGAGAGGCGTGGTTTCATGATAAATCCACCCTAGTATCTATCCTTCATGGCAACCTTATGAAGTAAGTAATTGTCATTACCTCCTCACAAGGGAACTTGGGAAGGTTAAGCAACTTGCCCAAGGTCTCATAGCTAGCAACAGCTGGAACCAAGATTTAACCCCAAGTGGTTGAGTATGGAGCACAAATTGTAACTAAGTCCCCTTACCCTGGGCCTGGAGTTATACTGAGCACTCTATATTCACTAATTCTCATAGCAATATCATATTATATGTACTGTTATTATTCCTATTTGGTAGATGGAGATAATCAAGGAACAGAGATGCTTATCTTTCCAAGGTCACTCAACTGGTAAGGAGTGGAGGGGATTCAAATTCAGGTTTTGGGGTCCAGTTAACCACTTCAGCACCACCCCCCACTCCCTACCCTCTACTCAGTTCCCAAACATCATGACTTTTATATGGATATATTATGAAGCAAACTGAAAAGTCCACTTCAAAACAAAATATTTAAAGAGAAATCTTGCACTTGCAGAGAGCTCCTTGAACTAGGCTCTGTATCTCTTGTAAGGGGTAAGCACACACTCTCTTTATCTATTAGGTCTGATTTGATGAAAGTTGACATTGACCAAAAAGCACTGTGAAATTTTACCCAAGGAAAAGCACGATAAAAACACTGTTTTATAAAAGGCATGAAAAAGGTTTGGATTAGGAGGAGAAAGGAGGCTAAATGAGGGCATAGCTGAAGTGGCAGAGGAAAGTAGGCCCCAGAATAAAAAACATAGACAAGGTTTGAAGAGAGAAGTTGGTGCAAGATGCTATCAAAGATAGAAAAAATCTGATGTAAAGTGAAATGGAAACTGGAATGTGGGATAAGAATAGTGCTTTGATGAGGCAGAAAGAGATCAATTCAGATATGGAAATAAATTAGCATGAAATCTTCAGAACACCACAAGACTTTTGAGATCATCTGGTCCAGCCTCCTCATTGTATAATGGAGGGATACAGAGACCTAGAAGGTGCCTCGGCTTCTTCAAAGTCATCAAGGGGTCAGAGGCAGCTCCAGCTTTTCAGCTCTGGTGTTGTCCTGCTAAGGCTGAGGCTTGTCACGGAGATGTCCAATCAGTACTCAAAAAAATAGGGAACTGGAATGCAGGCAAAAGACAGAGGATATGATACTCATTTTGGAGTTATCGAAAAGGTGATGGCTGAAGACCTGCAATTAGATGAGCTTAGGGTTGGGCACTTATAGAGGGATGCTCAGATGTACTTGGATAAAACTGGGTGCAAAGCTAGCATAAGAGAGCCAACCAGGGAAGCTGGGGATGAAGGGACAAGGTGTCAGTAAAGAGGATGGAACAGCAAGAATTGGAACAAAGGGCAAATTGAAACACTGGAGAGACTGGGAAGGCAAGGCAACAGAAGAGAAAGAACAGTAGAAAGTCTGTGCGGCACAAAGAAGCAAATACCTAGGAAGACTCAATGATGGGGACTGAGGAAGGACTATTTCAATTTTTCAAGACGTGGTCAGAGCTTCTGTAATTGTATTAGGGTTTTAAGAGTTGAGAATAAAGGGATTCCATTTGTCAGAAGTTATATCATGGATGTTCACGCAACATTTTACATACCTTCCTACCTTTTAAGTTTCGTTGCTGTTTAGTCACTGAGTCACGTCCAACTCTTTGAGACCCCATGGACGGTAGCCTGCCAGGCTTCTCTGTCCATGGAATTTGCCAGTCAAGAAAGAACCTGCCTGCAATGCAGTTCAATCGCTGGGTCGGGAAGATCCCTGTGGAAGGGCATGGTAACCCACTCCGGTATCCGTGCCTGGAGAATCCCATGGACAGAGCAGCCTGGTGGGCTACAGTCCACAAGATCATAAAGAGAGTGAGTCACAATTGAGCGACTAACCATACTAGAGTGGATGGGCATTCCTTTTCCGAGGGATTTTCCCTATCCAGGGATCAAATCCGTGTCTCCTGCACTGGCAGGAGGATTCTTTACCACTGAGCCATCAGGGAAGCTGCAATCTTAAGTTTACTGTTCTTTAAAGATTTTTCTTTGCTTCAATTGCAAGATACACACAGAAATGTGTAGGAAATATTTTCAACTTCAATACACATGCTAAATATAAGACGATCAGTGGGAAAGATGCAAGTTTGGGTTCATTGAGGGCAGGGACTGTTTATTTTATCTCTGTATTTTTTGTGCCCAACACAGAACTTGTTACATACTGGGTTCCCAGAGAATGGCAAATAAAAGAAACATGCTTGCTCAGCAACAGAGTGGTTAGTAAGTGAATCTTTGGTTTCCTTATTTACTGACTCTTGCACTTCATTTAGCTCCTGAGGATGGCCACTAAAGTTGAAATTGGTGTTTAAGTATTCTATACACGGAGGGAGCCTCCCAGGTGGCTTGGCTGTGCTTAGTTGCTCAGTTGTGTCTGACTCTTTGTGACCCCATGGACGGCGGCCCTCCAGCTGTTCTGTCCATAGGGATTCTCCAGGCAAGAATACTGGAGTGGGCTGCCATTTCTTTTCCCAGGGAATCTTCCCAACCCAGGGATCGAACTCAGGTCTCCTGCATGGCAGGCAGATTCTTTACCGACTGAGCCACCAGAGAAACTGGGTTGCTTCAGTGGTAAAGAATCCACCTGCCAAGCAGGAGATGCAGCTCTGGAGAAGGAAATGGCAGTTTACTTCAGTATTCTTGCTTGGGAAATCCCATGGTCAGATGAACCTGGTGGGCTGCAGTCCGTGGAGTTCCAAAAGAGTTGGATACGGCTTAGTGACTAAACAGCAACATTTTCTGGTATTTTCAGTACCAGAAAATAATGTGAGGTTTAGGGATGAAAATGATAGTCTGTTATACCACGTAATTGACACATTAAAACTCTCGACCTAAACTCTCCTTTGCTGCTGCTGCTGCTGCTAAGTCACTTCAGTTGTGTCCAACTCTGTGCAGTCCCATAGAGGGCAGCCCACCAGGCTCCCTCATCCCTGGGATTCTTCAGGCAAGAACACTGGAGTGGGTTGCCATTTCCTTCTCCAATGCATGAAAGTGGAAAGTGAAAGTGAAGTCGCTCAGTCGTGTCTGACGCTTCGTGACTCTACGGACTGCAGCCTACAAGGCTCTTCCGTCCATGGGATTTTCCGGGCAAGAGTACTGGAGTGGGGGTGCCATTGCCTTCTCTGCTATGTAGTAGCTATTCAGTTTGGAGGGTTGACCTCTAAATTCCAAAAGTGAACTTTGATTGATAATCAATCAGGTTAGTTCTATCTTCTTTGCCACAGAAGTGATTAATGCTTAGACCAGCTGAGTGTGAGACATTTGCCTGGACATAGAGATGATGTCAAGGGCTATGGGGACATGCACAACCTCTGTCATAGAAACTGTTACATTTTGTTCTACTGATTTAAATTGGGGCAATAAAAGGTGAATATCAGCACAAAAATCAGGACATTTTCTGGGGACTCTGGCATCTCTCTTCCCCCTTCTGAGATTGAGATTGATGTCATAAGGCAAAAACACAAACTGTCTGCTTGATGCTTCCTTTTGTGGCTCATTTTCCCAAAGCCTGAGCCAGTGACCACTACCCTGGAGGAGTGGGCAGTAAAGAAAGTGATCGTTTTTACTGGGGAAGGAGTGGAGGTCCAAGGGAGCTGCACTTTGCTCCCTGAGCAAGCCCTTGGAAGGAATAGTCCCACAGGACACTGAGAGGCCAGTTTTGAGGGACTAACACTTCCCTAAAATATCCTTGCCAAGAGTGACCTCACAGGATCAGAATGGCCAGTCCTGTTGGTCACGTTAGGTTATAACCCTTGGTGTCTTTTCAGTGACCAGTATAGAAAAATAGGCAACAGCGATCCATAGAGCCTTATGATGTGCTATGAAATGAAACATACACATATGTTTATATCAAACTCTGGAGTATACATAAAACTCTAGAACCTTTCCACGCCTTTGCCCAGGGGGACATGGTAATGACCGAAGCTGAATTCGCTTCCAGCTTTATAAGAAATAAAGAAATACACCTTTAAAAATTTTGCTCACTCGAGTTTGTAAACTAAGAATCATACTCTCTTTAACTATCTTCTATAGTATGGTAAGACCCCTAACACCTAACACATAGTTGTTTAAATATAAGAAGTAGCCACCAAATGTGTGATAGATGAATATCATTTTCCAACTAGATTTGAAAGTTAGTGTTCTTACAGACACTGTCATACTCCCCACTGGGTAACTTTGAGAATAATGAGCAATGATCAGAGAATGTCCAAGTCCTTAAAAAGTCTGTAAGAGTCAAGCCCAGATTGAGGGCAGGAGAAGTGGGAGACAGAGGATGAGATGGTTAGATCGTATCGCTGACTCAATGGATATGAGTTTGAGCAAAATCCAAGAGACAATGACAGACAGGGAAGCCTGGTGTGCTACAGCCCGTGGGATTCAGAAAGAGTTGGACACAGCTTAGCAATTGACCAACAACAAAGCATAAAGTCCTCAGTGGGTTATCCTTTCAGTCATACCCTCTATTATAAAAGTCCATAAATGCGGCACTACCCTACAACTAGGTCACTAAGGCCAGACAAAACTGACTAGGAAAGCAAACAAGAGAGCTCCAGATCTCACGGAGTACTTGAAGATGTGAGTCAGAGCAGTCTGCTCTGCATCCGAGCACAACACAAGTGCAGGTGCAGGAAGAGAAATCACAAAAAGAGTGTGTGTAATCCTGAAAGTCACAAAGTGTGTTCCCTTGTAGAAGAGGTAACCAAGTGATCGAGTAGCTCCTGTGTGTTTCAGAAGCCTTGGCTTATTTCTCCTATGAACAGATTGTCCTTTTGGAAAACTATAAATTAGGTACTGATCAAGGCACTATTTGGGTCTATCAGTTAGCTCTCTGCATTTGGCAGTACAACTGTACAATAAATTCATTACGAACTCTTGAAAGAGCTTTAGCAGTCTGAATTAGTGCTTTTGTAATGAGTAGGACACGAGAGTTTAAATTCCATGTTGGAAATTTCCCCAAGAAATAAGTCTATTGTAGAGCTGATGGTTTCCTAACTGGTAAATGTCAATTAGGCTATATTCAGTGTGAAGTGCTAAGTAATCTGATCACTCCATCATTTATTAAATTATAATTGGAAGTTGATAAATAGCTGTATAGGATAGTTACAATTCATAAGAGACTTCACTCAATAGCTGCCAGAGAGGTAATATTCATATTGGCTTGAAAATGGACACATTATGAGTGTTTTCATAACCAACAGTACACTGGAAAAGACATTTGAAGGACGTACTTCATGTTAAAAATGACCTCAAACCTTTACAGATTCTTCTATAGATTTTGAAAAGCACCACGCAAAACTGACCCCAAGAGAGACTTCTCTAGATGATAGATGAAGTGCAGAGTCACTGCATACTGACAGAAAGAGGTTCTTTGAAAATACTGAATGCAACTCCATAACAACCTTGGAGTGCTTGAGAAGTCTAAAAATAATTGAAATTGAAAAGCAAGCTTATCAGTTGTACTCGTGTTAAGGACAGCTTTCCATCACTCTGGGTCTGTTGGGAACATCTGAAGAAAGTGTACCTGTCTGTAGTTGGGATGGTATCCTTCAAAATCTTTGTCTACATAATTCTATTCTGCTAGACTTCTCTAAACTGTCTTGTGCAAGTCTTGTCTGTTACTTATAAAGTTCAAATGATAGAGATGAGAAAACAAATATGCAGTGATAGGAAATATCACATTATAGCAGCAGAATGCATTCTAACAGGACTTTTGTCAAGAATGCCCAGTCAATGGGCTTGGAGAGTGGACTTCAGAATTGTTAGTCAGTGGAAGGCGGTGTGAGGAGAAAGAAGAGACCGTGCTAATAGCTCCTGTTTCCTGTTTTAGCTTTGCTTACAAAGCTGATCAGTGGCCAATGAGAACTTAACATTCCCTCTGTTTTCCTTGGTGTCACTTCCCCTTTCTTTCTTTGGTAATAGGGGAAAGTTTTAACTCACCAAGAATGCTGTGCATGTCCAGAACGGGGTAATCTTATTGGAATGGCAATAGTTCTTAATTTCGAAGGTTCCTTCTGTAACCTAGAGGTCATTGACCCTAAAAAGGTAGGTGCTGTACAGAGCAATATCGCATAGGAACCTAGAAAGTTAGGTCCATGAATCAAGGCAAATTGGAAGTGGTCAAACAGGAGATGACAAGAATGAACATTGACATTCTAGAAATCAATGAACTAAAATGGACTGGAATGGGTGAATTTAACTCAGATGACCATTATATCTACTACTGTGGCCAGGAATCCTTTAGAAGAAATGGAGGAGCCATCATAGTCAACAAAAGAGTCCAAAATATAGTACTTGGATGCAATCTCAAAAACAACAGAATGATCTCTGTTCATTTCCAAAACAAAACATTCAATATCTTGGTAATCCAAGTCTGTGCCCTGACTAGTAACACTGAAGAAACTGAGGTTGAACAGTTCTATGAAGACCTACAAGACCTTCTAGAACTAACATCCAAAAAAGATGTCCTTTTCATTAGATGGGACTGGAATGCAAAAGTAGAAAGTCAAGAAACACGTGGAGTAACAGGCAAATTTGGCCTTGGAGTACAGAATGAAGCAGGACAAAGGCTAATAGAGTTCTTTCAAGAGAACACACTGGTCATAGCAAACACCCTCTTCCAACAACAGAAGAGAAGACTCTACACATGGACATCACCAGATGGTCAACACCGAAATCAGATTGATTATATTCTTTGCAGCCAAAGATGGAGAAGCTCTATACAGTCAACAAAAACAAGACTGGAAGCTGACTGTGGCTCAGATCATGAACTCCTTATTGCCAAATTCAGGCTCAAACTGAAGAAAGTAGGGAAAACCACTAGACCATTCAGGTATGATCTAAATCAGATCCCTTATGGCTATACAGTGGAAGTGAGAAATAGATTTAAGGGCCTAGATCTGATAGAGTGCCTGATAAACTATGGATGGATGTTCATGACATTGTTCAGGAGACAGGAATCAAGATCATCCCCAAGAAAAAGAAATGCAAAAAAGCAAAACGGCTGTCTGAGGAGGCCTTATAAATAGCTGTGAAAAGAAGAGAGGCAAAAAGCAAAGGAGAAAAGGAAAGATATACCCATTTGAAGGCAGAGTTCCAAAGAATAGCAAGGAGAGATAAGAAAGCCTTCCTCAGTGATCAATGCAAAGATATAGAGGAAAACAATAGAATGGGAAAGACAAGAGATCTCTTCAAGAAAATCTGAGATATAAAGGAAACATTACATGCAAAGATGGGCTCAATAAAGGACAGGAATGGTAGGGACCTAACAGAAGCAGAAGATATTAAGAAGTGGCAAGAATACACAGAACTGTACAAAACAGATCTTCACAAGCCAGATGATCACGATGGTGTGATCACTCACCTAGAACCAGACATCCTGGAATGTGAAGTCAAGTGGGCCTTATGAAGCATCATTATGAACAAAGCTAGTGGAGGTGATGGAACTCCAGTTGAGCTATATCAAATCCTGAAAGATGATGCTGTGAAAGTGCTGCACTCAATATGCCAGCAAATTTGGAAAACTTAGCAGTGGCCACAGGACTGGAAAGATGGTTTTCATTCCAATCCCAAAAAGGCAATGCCAAAGAATGCTCAAACTACCGCACAAT
Organism: Nanger dama; assembly: GCA_917880005.1. Classification (NCBI taxonomy): domain Eukaryota; kingdom Metazoa; phylum Chordata; class Mammalia; order Artiodactyla; family Bovidae; genus Nanger; species Nanger dama. The sequence continues at coordinate 103,327,765 of CAKJTW010000001.1, forward strand.
TGCACTCATCTCACACGCTAGTAAAGTAATGCTCAAAATTCTCCAAGCCAGGCTTCAACAATATATAAACTGTGAACTTCCAGATGTTCAAGCTGGTTTTAGAAAAGGCAGAGGAACCAGAGATCAAATTGCCAACAAGAGAGCTCCAGAAAATATCGATCTCTGCTTTATTGACTATGCCAAAGCCTTTGTCTGTGTGGATCACAATAAACTGTGGAAAATTCTGAAAGAGATGGGAATACCAGACCACCTGACCTGCCTTTTTGAGAAATCTGTATGCAGGTCGGGAAGCAACAGTTAGAACTGGACATGGAACAACAGACTGGTTCCAAATAGGAAAAGGAGTATGTCAAGGCTGTATATTATCACCATGTTTATTTAACTTATATGCAGAGTACATCATGAGAAATGCTGGACTGGAAGAAACACAAGCTGGAATCAAGATTGCCAGGAGAAATATCAAAAACCTCAGATACACAGATGACACCACCCTTATGACAGAAAGCGAAGAACTAAAGAGCCTCTTGATGAAAGTGAAAGAGGAGAGTGAAAAAGTTGGCTTAAAGCTCAACATTCAGAAAACTAAGATCATGGCATCCAATCCCATCACTTTATGGCAAATAGATGGGGAAACAGTGGAAACAGTGGCTGACTTTATTTTTCTGGGCTCCAAAATCATTGCAGATAGTGAATCTAGCCATGGAATTAAACAACGCTTACTCCTTGGAAGAAAGGTTATGACCAACCTAGATAGCATATTAAAAAGCAGAGACATTGCCAACAAAGGTCCGTCTAGTCAAAGCTTTGATTTTTCCAATGGTCATGTATGGTTGTGAAAATTGAACTATAAAGAAAGCTGAGTGCTGAAGAATTGATGCTTTTGAACTGTGGTGTTGGAGAAGACTCTTGAGAGTCCCTTAGACTGCAAGGAGATCCAACCAGTCCATTCTAAAGGAGATCCGTCCTGAGTGTTCATTGGAAGGACTGATGTTGAAGCTGAAACTCCAATACTTTGGCCATCTCATCCAAAGAGCTGAGTCTTTTGAAAAGAGCCTCATGCTGGGAAAGACTGAGGGCAGGAGGAGAAGGGGATGACAGAGGATGAGATGGTTGGATGGTATCACAGACTCGATGGACATGAGTTTGGGTAAACTCCGGGAGTTGGTGATGGACAGGGAGGCCTGGCATGCTGTGGTTCATGGGGTCGCAGAGAGTCGGACACGACTGAGCAACTGAACTGAAGTCCGCTTTTCCTTTCACTCTTTTTACGAGAAGCATCCTTTTCAAAAGCGCTTTAGGGACTGTCATTTCACTATTTGAAGAGTAATCAACAGAACGTGACCGCCAGCTGACTCACACAATTGGAGGCTGTTCACTCCTGCCCCTGTCCTTGGAATGCATGCTCTGCCTGCTGTTCCCTCCGTGGGAGCTGTTCCCAGGGTGTGGCCTTGAGAGAGGAAGCTGTTGCTGAGATCATCTGTATACTACACATGACCAAGCCCATCTAAGGCCTCTTTAGAAACTCTTAAGATCTGGCCACTGGGTGCACTCCTCATCTTGTTAGCCGCCAAAGACAAGCCTCTGATGGAAATTTCTTTGCTCATTAAAACTGTTGTCTAGCAATATGGAAGTCCTGCTTCTTTCTTTGGTCTCTCCCTGCCCTCCCCCAGCTGGTTTCAGATTGCTTTTAGGAAGCTCCCCAGGTTATGAGCCAACAATCACCTTAATTATTGCCCATTTTATTCCTGAAAGCAGTGCATCCGCATATGACAATAATACAGTGTGGCAAAAAGCAGTCCTATTGTCACTATTAGTGTGCTGATCAGAGAGGCTGACCCCGGAGGAGGGAGTGGCGGCCCACTCCAGTACTCTTGCCTGGAGAAGCCTGAGGATAGTGGAGCCTGGCGGGCTGCAATCAGACACATGTGAAGCGACTTAGCACTCATGCAGGAGAGGATGGCAGGCTTCAGGGGCATTTCTAAGAGCCTCATTTCATTATGTATTAAATGCTGGCCTCAAGTCCTAGGAAGAAATAACTCTGCAATACAAGTCCTCTTATTCCACTGAATTCTCCTAAAATGACTGCTCTTCTCGATCCTATATCCTCTTAGCTACTAATTGACCAAAGCTTCATAGCTGTCTTGGGCAATTTGCTGAACCAAATTTGATCCAAGACATCTTTATTTGCATATTACAGCCTCCAGGACATTGCAGTGAACCACACGGATACACAAAAGCAATAGAACAAGACCTTTTCGGTTCAGTTCAGTTCAGTCGCTCAGTCGTGTCCGACTCTTTGCGACCCCATGAATTGCAGCACGCCAGGCCTCCCTGTTCATCACCATCTCTCAGAGTTCACTCAGACTCACGTCCATCGAGTCCGTGATGCCATCCAGCCATTTCATCCTCGGTCGTCCCCTTCTCCTCCTGCCCCCAATCCTGCCCAGCAGCAGTGTCTTTTCCAATGTGTCAATTCTTCTCATAAGGTGGCCAAAGTACTGGAGTTTCAGCTTTAGCATCATTCCTTCCAAAGAAATCCCAGGGTTGATCTCCTTCAGAATGGACTGGTTGGATCTCCTTGCAGTCCAAGGGACTCTCAAGAGTCTTCTCCAACACCACACTTCAAAAGAATGAATTCTTTGGCACTCAGCCTTCTTCACAGTCCAACTCTCACGTCCATACATAACCACAGGAAAAACCATGGCCTTGACTAGATGGACCTTAGTCAGCAAAGTAATGTCTGCTTTTGAATATGCTATCTAGGTTGGTCATAACTTTTCTTCCAAGGAGTAAGCGTCTTCTAATTTCATGGCTGCAGTCACCATCTGCAGTGATTTTGGAGCCCCCAGAAATAAAGTCTGATACTGTTTCCACTGTTTCCCCATCTATTTCCCATGAAGTGATGGGACCGGATGCCATGATCTTCGTTTTCTGAAGATTGAGCTTTAAGCCAATTTTTTTCACTCTCCTCTTTCACTTTCATCAAGAGGCTTTTTAGTTCCTCTTTACTTTCTGCCATAAGGGTGGTGTCATCTGCATATCTGAGGTTATTGATATTTCTCTTGGCAGTCTTGATTCCAGCTTGTGTTTCTTCCAGTCCAGTGTTTCTCATGATGTACTCTGCATGTAAGTTGAATAAACAGGGTGACCATATACAGCCTTGACGTACTCCATTTCCTATTTGGAACCAGTCTGTTGTTCCATGTCCCATTCTAACTGTTGCTTCCTGACCTGCATACAGATTTCTCAGGAGGCAGGTGAGGTGGTCTGGTATTCCCATGTCTTTCAGAATTTTCCAAAGTTTATTGTGACCCAAACAGTCGAGGGCTTTGGCATAGTCAATAAAGCAGAAATAGATGTTTTTCTGGAACTCTCTTGCTTTTTCCATGATCCAGCGGATGTTGGCAATTTGATCTCTGGTTCCTCTGCCTTTTCTAAAGCCAGATTGAACATCTGGAAGTTCACGGTTCACGTATTGCTGAAGCCTGGCTTGGAGAATTTTGAGCATCACTTTACTAGCATGTGAGCTGAGTGCAATTGTGTGGTAGTTTGAGCATTCTTTGGCATTGTCTTTTTTGGGATTGGAATGAAAACCACACTTTTCCAGTCCTGTGGCCACTGTTGAGTTTTCCAAATTTGCTGGCATATTGAGTGCAGCACTTTCACAGCATCATCTTTCAGGATTTGAAACAGCTCAACTGGAATTCCATCACCTCCACTAGCTTTGCTGGTAGTGATGCTTTCTAAGGCCCACTTGACTTCACATTTCAAGATGTCTGGCTCTAGATGAGTGATCACATCATCATGATTATCTGGGTCATGAAAATCTTTTTAGTACAGTTCTTCTGTGTATTCTTGCCACCTCTTCTTAATATCTTCTGCTTCTGTTAGATACATACCATTTCTGTCCTTTATCGAACCCATCTTTGCATGAAATGTTCCCTTGGTATCTCTAATTTTTTTCTGAGGAGATCTCTTGTCTTTCCCATTCTGTTGTTTTCCTCTATTTCTTTGCATTGATCGCTGAAGAAGGCTTTCTTATCTCTTCTTGCTATTCTTTGGAACTCTGCATTAAGATGCTTATATCTTTCCTTTTCTCCTTTGCTTTTCACCTCTCTTCTTTTCACAGCTATTTGTAAGGCCTCCCCTGACAGCCATTTTGCTTTTTGCATTTCTTTACCATGGGGATGGTCTTGATCCCTGTCTCTTCTACAATGTCACGAACCTCATTCCATAGTTCATCAGGCACTCTATCTATCAGATCTAGGCCCTTAAATCTATTTCTCACTTCCACTGTGTAATCATAAGGGATTTGATTTAGGTCATACCTGAATGGTCTAGTGGTTTTCCCTACTTTCTTCAATTTGAGTCTGAATTTGGTAATAAGGAGTTCATGATCTGAACCACAGTCAGCTCCTGGTCTGGTCTTTGTTGACTGTATAGAGCTTCTCCATCTTTCATAGGGACTGAGAAAGAAATTAACCAGGTAAAGTCACACAGGAGGCAATCAGTGAACTGCACTTTGGAGAAGTTGGTGAACTGAAGCCTCGAAGTCCTTTACTACTTTGTTAGCTTTGAGTTACTCTATATGATTAAGCTGTGAAAGGTGCTGATCAAAGTGTTTGAACTCATGCGGAAAATTTCAAGGATAGAAGAAAACAGCACAAAAATCTTAAATAAAGTGAATTAATTCATTGTTCATTTTAATGAAAATTTTTAGCTCATTAAGTTGATCTAACATTAGAAATTTCTGGTGGTATATTACTTCATGAAGCAAAACTGTTTCAATGAAAGTGAGGTTCAAATATCACATAAAGAATATTGATTATAGGCAATATAAAATTTCTATTTTTTCAGCCATTTAAAAGATTTAATTATAAAATATAAGCATAGGTATTGTGAAAGTGAAGTTGCTCAGTCATGTCTGACTCTTTGTGACCCCCATGGCCTGTAGCCTACCAGGCTTCTCAGTCCATGGGACTTTCCAGGCAGGAGTACTGGAGTGGGTTGCCATTGCCTTCTCTGGTGCATACCTTAGTGTTGAAATATTTAGATATATGCATTAGATTCTTTCTAGTTATGAATATTGCTAAAGAAAGTGAAGTTGCCTTTGGAGCTTTTCCCCCTTGGATATAACATAGAATTCTAACTTTACTCTTAAAAAACAAACAAACAAAAACTAAGACATTGAAGCAAGTTGCTATGAATAATTTTATTTATTAATAATACTTTTGGTATTTTAATTGACAAGACAAAAACTGAGGACCATACACTCGGACATTAAGGCGTGTCATAATGAAACTTTGAATGCCTTAGATAATGGCAAATGCTTTTGATTGAAAACTCTAATTTTTAGCTTTGAGATAGGTATAAACCAACATGAATGCCTTCTCCCCAGTAGAGAATTGCTCCAAGTTCCCACGTCTTCTGAGTACTTATAAGCAGGTACCATTTTGTTTTTCCTGCATGGCTGGTAGAAAATGAGGGAGCCTTTTGACTATACTCTAACTAACTTTTAAGGATAACCAATATGCATGCCACAAGCCAAAGAAATCATTTGAACATTTGGATTACATCCAGAACTATCAAAATTCAGCAAGAAATAGTTAATTTTCTTCTGCCTTTTATATTTGTTTTACCAGGAAGAGAAAGAGAATTGGGCCATTGAGCTTACTCAGCAGTAAATGACAGACAAATCCTAGCCCTGGGAGTAATTCCACTTCCATTTCCCAAGTCTGATACTAGAGTGATATGGCCTCCTTCCCACCTATTGTGTGAAAGCACCTTGGGGAGTTACCTTATCCAAGTTCACAATAGAACACCTCATTAGTCATGAGCAACACCTATTAAAAAGCTAGATTCTTAGAATACCTCTATAAAATTATTCTTCTCAGAATTTTGATTTTTGACCTCCAAATATATCTTTAGGAACTCAAATTCTAGGTCACCACTAGAATCTGACTCATGGCTTGATTCCTTTAGCTCCCTGGGAATATACGTTCTAAGCTTCTTTGAATTGTTTGGTGAGGAAACCCTGGCATGATGCTTGCTTCTCATGGCTCAGACTTCCCACCTGCAAGTCAGATGAATAATGACACAAGTTACTGCCCACAAAGGTATGCTTTGAGAAAATACAAAAGTTTAAAATAAATATGGAGTATTAAAGCATTTAATTATATATGCTTCATAATTAGTCATTGAAGAGAAAATCAATCCTTAAGTGTGACTAATAGATGACAAGAATGAGAGGTTGACATGTAACTAAACCTGGTGCTATAAACTGCTATCCTGATAATCAATTTTTCAAAAATTCTGATCAGCTTTTCAGTTCACAGCAGGACATGGTCAAATTATGAAGCTGCCAACTAGGCAAACCAAGGTCATGTGAATCAACTAAGGAAAATATCCTTAAATCTTATTTTTGGCCACAGTAGATCATTATTAGTTTTGCTCTCGGTTTTAACAAGAGTGTTTTTTTTTCCTACTACAAATTTGATTTTATATATTTACAATTAGACTTCTGAATTTAAAATAAAATTTTACTGACTAACCAGGAATGGAAAACTTGCACTTAAATCTGAGGAAAATATTTTAACATTATTCTATATAAAACTTGCTTTCCATCTGGTATTATTTTTATGTTAATGATTTGTTTATCCCTCACTAAGATCCCACTCCAGTATTCTTGGGCTTCCCTTGTGGCTGGTAAAGAATCTGCCTGCAATGTGGGAGACTTGGGTTTGATCCCTGAATTGGAAGATTCCCTGGAAAAGCAAAAGGCTACCCACTCCAGTGTTCTGGTCTAGAGAATTCCGTGGACTATACAGTCCATGGGGTTGCAAAGAATCGGACACAACTCAGTGACTTTCACTTTCACTAGGATCCAAATATGACAGAAATTAGAATATATTCAGTTCAGTTCTGTTCAGTCGCTCAGTCGTGTCTGACTCTTAATGATCCCATGAATTGCAGCACGCCAAGCCTCCTTGTCCATCACCAACTGCCAGAGTTCACTCAGACTCACGTCCATCGAGTCCGTGATGCCATCCAGCCATCTCATCCTCAGTCGTCCCCTTCTCCTCCTGCCCCCAATCCTGCCCAGCATCAGAGTCTTTTCCAATGAGTCAACTCTTCACATGAGGTGGCCAAAGTACTGGAGTTTCAGCTTTAGCATCATTCCTTCCAACGAACACCCACAACTGATCTTCAGAATGGACTGGTTGGATCTCCTGGCAGTTCAAGGGACTCTCAAGAGTCTTCTCCAACACCACACTTCAAAAGCATCAATTCTTCGGCACTCAGCCTTCTTCACAGTTCAACTCTCACATCCATACATGACCACAGGAAAAACCATAGCCTTGACTAGACAGACCTTAGTTGGCAAAGTAATGTCTCTGCTTTTGAATATGCTATCTAGGTTGGTCATAACTTTTCTTCCAAGGAGTAAGCGTCTTCTAATTTCATGGCTGCAATCACCATCTGCAGTGATTTTGGAGCCCCCAAAATAAAGTCTGACACTGTTTCCACTGTTTCCCCATCTATTTCCCATGAAGTGATGGGACCGGATGCCATGATCTTCATTTTCTGAATGCTGAGCTTTAAGCCAACTTTTTCACTCTCCTCTTTCACTTTCATCAAGAGGCTTTTAGTTCCTCTTCACTTTCTGCCATAAGGGTGGTGTCATCTGCATATCTGAGGTTATTGCTATTTCTTCTGGCAATCTTCATTCCAGCTTGTGTTTCTTCCAGTCCAGTGTTTCTCATGATGTACTCTGCATGTAAGTTAAATAAGCAAGGTGACAATATGCAGCCTTGACGTACTCCTTTCCCAATTTGGAACCAGTCTGTTGCTCAATGTCCAGTTCTAACTGTTGCTTCCTGACCTGCATACAGATTTCTCAGGAGGCAGGTGAGGTGGTCTGGTATTCCCATGTCTTTCAGAATTTTCCAAAGTTTATTGTGACCCAAACAGTCGAGGGCTTTGGCATAGTCAATAAAGCAGAAATAGATGTTTTTCTGGAACTCTCTTGCTTTTTTGATGATCCAGCTGCTAAGTCACTTCAGTCGTGTCCGAGTCTGTGCGACCCCATAGATAGCAGCCCACCAGGCTCCTTCGCCCATGGGATTCTCCAGGCAAGAACATTGGAGTGGGTTGCCATTTCCTTCTCCAATGCATGAAAGTGAAAAGTGAAAGTGAAGTCGCTCAGTCATGTCTGACTCTCAGCGACCCCATGGACTGCAGCCCACCAGGCTCCTCTGTCCATGGGATTTTCCAGACAAGAGTACTGGAGTGGGGTGCCATTGACCTTTCAGCAAGTGTTGGATGGTCTAGCATCTGGGGTTCCTGCCAGGGGGTCGGAAGGGGTGACACCGGGCCCCAGGGTTCCTTCCTGCTCACGATAAGAGGTTGAGAGATCATGTATGAAGTGGGATCTCAGTTTCATAGGCATCGACTCATTTGATTCTCACAAATGACCCCACCAAGTAGAGCTGATCCAGCAGACGTTGGCAATTTGATCTCTGATTCCTCTCTCTTTTCTAAAACCAGCTTGAACATCAGGAAGTTCACGGTTCACTGAAGCCTGGCTTGGAGAATTTTGAGCATTATTTTACTAGCATGTGAGATATTAGAATTATTATAAATATATATTTTGCTGAAATGAGCAGTTTCACTCATTCCACTTGCTGTGAGTGTGTGTTCAGTCGTGTCTGCCTCTTGAGAGCCCATGGACTGTAGCCTGCCAGGCTCCTCTGTCCATGGGATTTTCCGGGCAAGAATACTAGAGCAGGTTGCCATTTTCTGTGGGTTGCCATTTCCTTCTCCAGGGGAACTTTTGGACCCAGGGATGGAATTCACATCTCTCGCATCTCCTGCACTGGCAGGCAGATTCTTTTACCACTGCACTATCTTCTGCTATGGACACTATAATGTGCCTAACAGAAAAACTATATGAAATTTGAAAATAAGTAAAAGAGAGATAATTTGATGTCCTTCAGTGTAAGCACTAAATTTTGTTTGAATGACTGGGATATACTACAACTCTGTAGGAGCAAAAGTTTTTTATTTTTTTAATTTTATTTTTACTTTATTCTGCATTACAGTACTATATTGGTTTGGCCATACATTGACGTGAATCAGCCACATGTGTACACAAGCTCCCAATCTTGAAACCCCCTCTGGAGCAAAAGTTTTATGAATAGTTTCTGTCTGGTGGAACAGATAAACACAACAGTTAATCACGTTAGAAGGTATTAACCAGTTTAGTATCTAATCTAGCAATTTTATCCTAATATTTCTTTTAAAATTTTCAGGTATATATTTCTTAAATATTCTTTGAGTCAATTAAAATATCTTTCATTTATTAAAGAATTAAATAACATCTTTGATACATATTCAGTTACATTTAAAATTCATAATTTTAAACTGCTGATAATTATATTTAACAGGCCCTAAATTGTAAGTTTAAAATAATAATAACCATAAATAACAAAGCTATTCATGTACAAGCTTAAGATTACAAAATTATAAAATTTTACAACTAAGAGCTCTCAAGGATCTCTAAATCATTATCTTCTAATTTCAGTTGATATTCCTGAGGCAAGATAAATGGAAAGAAAAAACAAGTTCTTAATATCTCCTTCTCCTCTCATCCTCACATCAAATGAATCTATAAATTCTGGGCATCCTACTCCTTGTGGGCTGTGTGCTCAGTCTCTTCAGTTGTGTCCAGCTGTTTGCAACCCTATGAACTGTAGCCGCCAATCTTCTCAGTCCATGGAATTCTCCAGGCAAAAATGCTGGAGTGGGTTGTTATGCCCTTCTCCAGGAGATCTTCTTGACCCAAGAACTGAACCCAGGTCTCCTGAGTCTCCTGAGTTGCAGTTGGATTCTTTACTGCTGCTTGGTGGCTCAGAGGTTAAAGGGTCTGCCTGCAAGGCGGGAGAACTGGGTTCAGTCCCTGGGTTGGGAAGATCCCCTGGAGAAGAAAATGGCAACCCACTCCAGTATTCTTGCCTGGAGAATTCCATGGACAGAGGAGCCTGGTAGGTTACAGTCTGCGGGGTTGCAAAGAGTCGGACACGACTGAGCGAGTTCACTGCTGAGCCACCGTGGAAGTCCATACTACTCCCTCATACTTCCTAAGCTACATTTCACTGAAGCCAGGCAACTACCATCATCACTCTGCATTACCAAAATAGCCTCCTATCTAGTCTCCCCATTTCCATCTATATCTCCTATCTATCCTGTACAGAGGAGTCAGAAGGCTCTTTTAAAAATATGATAATGATGATACTTCCTGATGTCTGATGATGACACATCTTGTTTAAAACATTTTAGTGGCTTTTCATGGCATATAATATAAAGTCAAAAGAGTTTAGCTATGTTGTTAGGTAAGGGTTTGCCATATATGTCCTTTGTTATGTTCAAGTTGGTTCTATCTATACCCACTTCATTGAAAGTTTTTGTAATTGATGCTGAGTTTTGCCAAATGTTTTTTTTCCCCCAAATCTATTGAGATAATCTTATGATTTTTATCCTTCGATTTGTTAGTGTGGTAATCACATGGATTGATTTATGGATATTAAACCATCCATGCATCCCTGAATATCTTACTTAATCATGGTGTATACTCCATCCAAAATATTTTTGAATTTGATTTGAAAATATTTTATTGAGGTTTAAAAAAAAAGGATTTGTTTACTTTAATTATTTGTTTTTCTCAGCACTGGGTCTTCCTCGCTGCACGTGGGCTTTCTCTAGTTTCAATAGGTGGGGGCTACTCTTCACTGCAGTGCATGGGCTCCTCACTGTGGTGGCTTCTCCTGTTGCAGAGTGTGGGCTTGAGGCATGCAGGGGTCACAAGCTGTGGTCCACTGGCTTAGCCACTCCATAGCTGTGGGGTCTTCCTGAACCAGGGATTGAATCCATGTCCCATGCATTGCCAGGCAGACTTTTAACAACTGGACCACCAAGGACACCCTGTTGAGGAATTTTCCATCCTATGTTCATCACAGATCAGTCAGTCAGTTTAGTCGCTCAGTTGTGTCCAACTCTTTGCAACCCCATGGACTGCAGCACGCCAGGCTTCCCTGTCCATCACCAACTTCTGTAGCTTGCTCAACCACATGTCCATCGAGTGGGTGATGCCAACTAGCCATCTTACCTTCTGTCATCTCCTTCTCCTCCTGCCTTCAATCTTTCTCAGCATCAGGGTCTTTTCCAAAGTGTCATTTCTTCATATAAGGAGGCTAAAGTATTGGACCTTCAGCTTGAACATCAGTCCTTCCAATGAATATTCAGGACCAATTTCCTTTAGGATTGACTGGTTTGAGCTCCTTGCAGTCCAAGGGACTCTCAAGAGTTGGTGTTGGACTCTCCAACACCACAGTTCAAAAGCATCAGTTCTTTGGCACTCAGCTTTCTATATGGTCCAACTCTCATGTCCATACATGACTACTGGAAAAACCATAGCTTTGACTAGATGGACCTTTGTTGGCAAAGGAATGTCTCTGCTTTTGAATATGCTGTCTAGTTTGGTCATACCTTTTCTTCCAATTAAAAGAGCAAATGTCTTTTAATTTCATGGCTGCAGTCAGCATCTGCAGTGATTTTGGAGCACAAGAAAATAAAGTCTCTCACTGTTTCCATTATTTGCCCATCTATTTGCCATGGATTGATGGGACCAGATGCCATTATCTTTGTTTTTTAAATGCTGAGTTTTCACCCAACTTTTTCAGTCTCCTCTTTCACTTTCATCAAGAGGCTCTTTAGTTCCTCTTCAATTTCTGCCATAAGGATGGTGTCATTTGCATATCTGAGATTACTGATATTTCTCCATGGAATCTTGACTCCAGCTTGTGCTTCACCCAACCTGGCATTTCACATGATATACTCTGCATATAAGTTAGATAAGCATGGTGACAATATACAGCCTTGAAATACTCTTTTCCTGATTTGGAACCAGTTCATTGTTCTATGTCCAGTTCTAGCTGTTGTTTCTTGACATGCATACAGATTTCTCAAGAGGTAGGTCAGGTGGTCTGGTATTCCCATCTCTTTCAGAATTTTCCAGTTTGTTATGATCCACACAATCAAAAGCTTTGGCATAGTGAATAAAGCAGAAGGAGATGTTTTTCTGGAATTCTCTTGCTTTTTCCCTGATACAAGGGATGTTGACACTTTGATCTCTGGTTCCTCTGCCTTTTCTAAATCCAGCTTGAACATCTGAAAGTTCTCAGTTCAAATACTGTTGAAGCCTGGACTGGATAATTTTGAGCATTACTTTACTAGTGTGTGAGATGAGTGAAATCGTGCCATAGTTTGAACATTCTTTGGCATTGCCCTTCTTGGGATTAGAATGAAAACTGACCTTTTCCAGTCCTGTGGCCACTGCTGAATTTTACAAATTTGCTGACATATTGAATGCAACACTTCCACAGCATCATCTTTTAGGATTTGAAATAGCTCAACTGGAATTCCATCACCTCCACTAGCTTTGTTCACAGTGACACTTCCTAAGGCCCACTTGACTTCACATTTCAGAATGTGTGACTCCATGTGAGTGATCACACCATCATGGTTATCTGGGTCATGAACATCTTGTTTTTATAGTCGTTCTGTGTTCTTGCCACCTCTTCTTAGTATCTTTTGCTTCTCTTAGGTCCATACCATTTCTGTCCTTTATTGAGCCCATCTTTGCATGAAATATCCCCTTTGTATCTCAAATTTTCTTGAAGAGATCTCTAGTCTTTCCCATTCTATTGTTTTCCTCTATTTCTCTACATTGATCACTGAGGAAGGCTTTCTTATCTCTCCTTGCTATTCTTTGGAACTCTGCATTCAAATGAGTATATCTTTCCTTTCCTCCTTTGCTTTTTGCTTCTCGTCTTTTCTCACCTATTTGTAAGGCTTATTCAGACAACCATTTTGCCTTTTTGCATTTCTTTTTCTGGGGATTTTCTTGGTCACTGCCTCCTGTACGATGTCATGAACCTCTGTCAATAGTTCATCAGGCAATCTGTCTATCAGATCTAGTCCCTTAAATCTATTTTCCACTTCCACTGTATAACCATAAGGAATTTAATTTAGGTCATATCTGAATGGTCTAGTGGTTTTCCCTACTTTCTTCAATTTAAGCCTGAATTTGGCAATAAGGAGTTCATGATCAGAGCCACAGTCAGTTCAGTCTTGTTTTTGATGACTGTATAGAGCTTCTCCATCTTTGACTGCAAAGTATATAATCAATCTGATTTTGGTATTGACTATCTGGTGATGTCCATGTGTAGAGTCTTCTCTTGTGTTGTTGGAAGAGGGTGTTTGCTATGACCAGTGCATTCTCCTTGCGAAATAAGCAGGGTGACAATATACAGCTTTGATGTACTCCTTTTCCTATTTGGAACCAGTCTGTTGTTCCATGTCCAGTTCTAACTCTTGCTTCCTGACCTGCATACAGATTTCTCAAGAGGTAGGTCGGTCAGGTGGTCTGGTATTCCCATCTCTTTCAGAATTTTCCACAGTTTATTGTGGTCCATATAGTCCAAGGCTTTGGCATATTCAATAAAGCAGAAATAGATGTTTTTCTGGAACTCTCTTGCTTTTTCCATGATCCAGTCAATGCTGGCAATTTGATCTCTGGTTCCTTTGCCTTTTCTAAAACCAGCTTGGACATCAGGGAGTTCATGGTTCACGTATTGCTGAAGCCTGGCTTGGAGAATTTTGAGCATTACTTTACTAGCATGTGAGATGAATGCCATTGTGCAGTAGTTTGAGTGTTCTTTGGCATTGCCTTTCTTTGAGATTGGAATGAAAACTGCACTTTTCCAGTCCCATGGCCACTGCTGAGTTTTCCAAATTTGCTGGCATACTGAGTGCAGCACTTTCACAGCATCATTTTTCAGGATTTGAAATAGTTCAACTGGAATTCCATCACCTGCACTAGCTTTGTTGGTAGTGATGCTTTCTAAGGCCCACTTGACTTCACATTCCAGGATGTCTGGCTCTAGATGAGTGATCACACCATCGTGATCATCTGGGTCATGAAGATCTGTTTTGTACAGTCCTTCTGTGTATTCTTGCCACCTCTTCTTAATATCTTCTGCTTCTGTTAGATCCATATCATTTCCGTCTTTTATCGAGCCCATCTTTGCATGAAATGTTCCCTTGATATCTCTAATTTTCTTGAAGAGATCACTAGTCTTTCCTGTTCTGTTCTTTTCCTCTATATCTTGGCATTGATCGCTGACAGAATGTGGTCCACTGGAGAAGGGAATGGCAAAGCACTTCAGTATTCTTGCCTTGAGAATCCCATGAACAGTATGACAAGGCAAAATTATAGGATACTGAAAGAGGAACTCCCCAGGTCATTAGGGTGCCCGATATGCTACTAGAGATCAGTGGAGAAATAACTCCAGAAAGAATGAAAGGATGGAGCCAAAGCAAAAACAATATCCAGCTGTGGATGTGACTGGTGACAGAAGCAAGGTCTGATGCTGTAAAGAGCAATATTGCATAGGAACCTGGAATGTCAGGTCCATGAATCAAGGCAAATTGGAAGTGGTCAAACAAGAGATGGCAAGAGTGAACATCGACATTCTAGGAATCAGCAAACTAAATAGACTGGAATGGGTGAATTTAACTCAGATGACCATTATATCTACTACTGCGGGCAGGAATCCCTCAGAAGAAATGGAGTAGCCCTCATGGTCAACAAAAGAGTCCAAAGTGCAGTACTTGGATGCAATCTCAAAAATGACAAAATGATCTCTGTTCATTTCCAAGCCAAACCATTCAATATCACAGTTATCCAAGTCTATGCCTCAACCAGTAATGCTGAAGAAGCTGAAGTTGAATGGTTCTATGAAAACCTACAAGACCTTTTAAAACTAACACCCAAAAAGATGTCCTTTTCATTATAGGGGACTGGAATGCTAAAGTAGGAAGTCAAGAAACACCTGGAGTAACAGGCAAATTTGGCCTTGGAATGTGGAATGAAGCAGGGCAAGGACTAATAGAGTTTTGCCAGGAAAATGCACTGGTCATAGCAAACACCCTCTTCCAACAAAAGAAGAGAAGACTCTACACATGGACATCACCAGATGGTCAACACCGAAATCAGATTGATTATATTCTTTGCAGCCAAAGATGGAGAAGCTCTATACAGTCAACAAAAACAAGACCAGGAGCTGACTGTGGCTCAGATCATGAACTCCTTATTACCAAATTCAGACTCAAATTGAAGAAAGTAGGGAAAACAGCTAGACCATTCAGGTATGACCTAAATCAAATCCCTTATTTTTATACAGTGGAAGTGAGAAATAGATTTATCTGATAGATAAGAGTGCCTGAAGAACTATGCAATGAAGTTTGTGACATTGTACAGGAGACAGGGATCAAGACCATCGCATGATAAAGAAATGCAAAAAGGCAAAATAGCTGTCTGGGGAGGCCTTACAAATAGCTGTGATAAGAGGAGAGGCAAAAAGCAAAGGAGAAAAGGAAAGATACAAGCATCTAAATGCAGAGTTCCAAAGAATAGCAAGAAGAGATAAGAAAGCCTTCTTCAGAGATCAGTGCAAAGTAGGCCTTCATACAGCCATTCAATTTCAGCTTCTTCAGCATTACTGGTTGCGGCACAGACTTGGATTACTGTGATATTGAATGGTTTGCTTTGAAACGAACAGAAATAAGTCTGTCATTTTTTAGATTGCTCCCAAGTACTGCATTTCAGACTCTTTTGCAGGGAGGGGAGAGCATGCGGGCTGGCAGAAGACAGTGTGACTAGTGAGTAGCTTTGAGGACAGCCTTCAGGTCAGGAATGAAGGATATACAGGCAAATTGGCAAGATGGCGGAGTAGAAGGAGGTGCGTTCATCTTCTTCTTGGAGAACTCCAAAATTACAACTTGCTGGTGAACAACCATTGATAGGAGAATGTTGGATCCCACCAAAAAAGATACTCCACCTTCAAGGTCAAAGGAGAAGCCCCAGCAAGACAGTAAAAGGGATGAAATCACATTTAAAAATCTTCCTGTATCATTGAAGAGCTGCTAAGTCGCTTTAGTCGTGTCCGACTCTGTGCAACCCCATAGATGGCAGCCCACCAGGCTCCTCTGTCCCTGGGAGTCTCCAGCAAGAAAATGCCATTTCCTTCTCCAGTGCATGAAAGTGAAAAGTCAAAGTGAAGTCGCTCAGTCGTGTCCGACTCTTAGCGACCCCATGGACTGCAGCCCACCAGGCTCCTCCGTCCACGGGATTTTCCAGGCAAGAGTCCTGGAGTGGGTGCCATTGCCTCCTCCGTCATTGAAGAGAAAGTGACCACATTCCTCTTCTCCCTTCCTCTCCCAACTCTTCCTCTCCTCTCCTAAATAGGAAACTCTAAAGTTTATATTTAACATTTAAAAGTGGCTCAGAGGTTAAAGTGCCTCCCTTCAATGCAGGAGACCTGGGTTCGATCCCTGGGTCGGGAATATCCCCTGGAGAAGGAAATGGTAACCCACTCCAGTACTCTTGCCTGGAAAATCCCATGGATGGAGAAGCCTGGTAGGCTACAGTCCATGGGGTCACAAAGAGTCGGACACGACTGACCAACCTCACTTTCACTTTCATAATTAATTCCATAGAACCCTAAGAATAAAGGATTCAGCTTTATCTTTTGTCAGATGGCTATCTAACTGTTCCAATACTATATCTCTTTATTTCATTAATTTTTCAAGTTGAAATATAATTGACATATAGCTTTATATTAGCTTCAGGTATACAGCATAATGATTTAGTATTTGTATCCATTTCAAGATGATCATCACAGTAAGTCTAATTAATATTCATCACTTGCATAGGTATAATTTTTTTTCTTGAGATGGTAACTTTAAGATCTCATTTGAAAGTCTACCTCTTTAATGGAAAGGACTTCCCTGATAGCTCAATTGGGAAAGAATCTGCCTGCAATGCAGGAGACCCTGGTTCAGTTCCTGAGTTGGGATGATCCACTGGAGAAGGGATAGGCTACCCACTCCAGTATTCTTGGGCTTTCCTTGTGGCTCAGCTGGTAAAGAATCTGCCCGCAATGGATTTGAGAGAGAGAGACCTGGATTTGATCCCTGGGATGGGAGGATCCCGTGGAGAATGGATAGGCTGCCCAGTCCAGTATTCTGGGCCTGGAGAATTCCACGGACTGTAGTCCATGGGATCACAAACAGTTGCACACGACAGAGACTTTCACTTTCCTTTAATTAAAAAGACTGCCTTTGACATATCCTAAACACTTGTATGTATTTGAGTCTATTTCTGGATTTTTCTATTTTGTGTGATTGGTCTGTTTACCTGTTCCTGCCCTAACATGTTTCTATTTTTTTATTTGAACATTACATTTTTTTTCTTTTAATGATTAACAGGTCTCATCAGTTCTGATTGCACTTATTTTTGGTTTTCCTAGATTTCTTTACTTAGTTTATTCTTACACAATAACCTCAGGATTAACTTATTGGATTCTAAACAGTTGTAATTTAACTGAAGTTGTGCTGAATTCATAAATTAGAGAAAATTACATATTGAAAATATGAAAACTTTCTACTAAAGAACATGTTTTCCATATGTTTTTATTTGGATCTACCTTGTGTCCTCTAGAGTCTTGTAAAACTTTCCTCATATAATAGCATATCTTACCTCCTAATTTGCTTTTATTTGCCTGTTTTACCTTTCTGAATTTTTTCTGTTTAACTTTCCTGAATTAGTTTTGTAGCTCTGTCTTTAAATCTTAAAAGGAGGGGAGAATTGCCTAGTTATACTTATATATTTGGTCTTAGCTTTTATAATAATTTTTCTATCTATAAAGCTTTTTCACTGTGTGATCTGTTAGCTTTTTAAAAATATATAGTTATATATCTTAGGAAGTTTTCATTTTTATTCTAGTGGTTTCATCAGTTCCTGCATTTTCAAAATCACCTACAGTCTCCAGATTTACTTCAAATTTTCAGATTGTAATTTCCCTCCCCCTTTTTGTGCCCATCTCTCACTTTACTTATTGTATTTATGTTCTGTAGTCTTCCATGAATTTTCGAAATTTCTGTAAGACGGAGTACAATGTTATTATCTTTCCTGTCATTATCTGAAATGGAAACTGATGCTGAAGCTCAACTCCAATACTTTGGCCACCTGATGCAAAGAACTGACTGATTTGAAAAGACCCTGATGCTGGGAAGGATTGAAGGCAGGAGGAGAAGGGGACGACAGAGGATGAGATGGTTGGATGGCATCACCGATTGAATGGATGGACATGAGTTTGAGTAAGCTCCGGGAGTTGATGACGGACAGGGAGGCCTGGTGCGCTGCAGTCCATGGAGCTGCAAAGAGTCAGACACGACTGAGCCACTGAACTGAACTGAAAATGGAAACACTGAGCCTCACTTTTTCAGAGTTTCCTTTGTGGCCTCTTCATATGATTCTGTGCTTATTATTTTTTCAAGTTATTGGAAATTATTTGATTTTCTTGGACCACTGGCAGGAGCTTTCAGTGGAGGAAGATATGAGCCAAGGTAGCATTTTAAAACTCACAGCTTAGAGGCTCTCTTTTCTGCTACTAGACCAGAGTTTCTCATCCTTGGTAGCATTGACATTCAGCACTGGATGGTTCTTTATCATGGAGGCTGTCCTGTTCGTTGTATGATGCTCTCTCCAGTGTGACCACCAAAATGTCTCCTGCCATTGACTGATGTCCTCTAGAGGACAAAATTGGGCTGGGTTGAAAATCACTGTGCTAGAATGATGGACTGTTTTTTTTTTTTTTTTTTAATTAAATTTATTTATTTTTTTAATTACAATACTGTATTTGTTTTGCCATACATTGACACGAATCAGCCATAGGTGAACACAATCGCCCAATGCCGAAGCCCCCTCCCACCTCCCACCCCACATCCTCTACCTGAATCATCCTGTGCATCAGCCCCATGCATCCTGCATTCTGTGCCACTTCCTCTGACAGCCAGAGTCATATTCGATTCAGGAGGGCTTTTCCCCCATCTCCTCTCTCCCTACCTGAGAGGCCTCCTCTTGAGCATCATCAAAAGTTATGTTTGCCTCCCAAGGGGATGAGTGTGCATCTATCAGAATTGTGCTTTGCTAGATCTTTTAAAGGTCTGCCACTGTGTGCTCCCTTGGCTATAGTCCTCACCTTTTGCTTTCTCAGCGTGTCTCCTCAGTGTTTGGCTGAGTGTGAGTCTCATTCAGCCTTGAGCTCTATTTACACTCAGTCCAGATCTCTGCAGCTCTCTCTCATGATGAAGCCGTCTCCTTCTGGGAGTGATATTTTCTAGAGATCTCCAGAATTTGCTTCCATTAGCGTCCAGCACTCTGTTTTCTCATCTTGCCATTTTCTTGCCTCTGGCTATGGCAACACCACTGTTTCCCCATCTATTTCCCATGAAGTGATGGGATTGGATGCCATGATCTTAGTTTTCTGAATGTTGAGCTTTAAGCCAACTTTTTCACTCTCCTCTTTCACTTTCATCAAGAGGCTTTTTAGCTCCTCTTCACTTTCTGCCATAAGGGTGGTGTCATCTGCATATCTGAGGTTATTGAGATTTCTCCCAGCAAACTGGATTCCAGCTTCTGCTTCTTCCAGCCTAGCATTTGCCATGATGTACTCTGCATATAAGTTAAATAAGCAGGGTGACAATATACAGCCTTGACGTACTCCTTTCTCTATTTGGAACGAGTCTGTTGTTCCATGTCCAGTTCTAACTGTTGCTTCCTGACCTGCATATAGGTTTCTCAAGAGGCAGGTCAGGTGGTCTGGTATGCCCATCTCTTTCAGAATTTTCCACAGTTTATTGTGACCCACACAGTCCAAGGCTTTGGCATAGGCAATAAAGCAGAAATCGATGTTTTTCTGGAACTCTCTTGCTTTTTTGATGATCCAGTGGATGTTGGCAATGTGATCTCCGGTTCCTCGGCCTTTTCTAAAACCAGCTTGAAATGAAACAGTGTCAGACTTTATTTTGGGGGGCTCCAAAATCACTGCAGATGGTGATTGCAGCCATGAAATTAAAAGATGCTTACTCCTTGGAAGGAAAGTTATGATTAACCTAGATAGCATATTCAAAAAGCAGAGACATTACTTTGCTGACTAAGGTCTGTCTAGTCAAGGCTATGGGTTTTCCAGTGGTCATGCATGGATGTGAGAGTTGGACTGTGAAGAAAGCTGAACACTAAAGAATTGATGCTTTTGAACTGTGGTGCTGGAGAAAACTCTTGAGAGTTCCTTGGACTGCAAGGAAATTCAGCCAGTCCATCCTAAAGGAGATCAGTCCTGGGTGTTCATTTGAAGGACTGATGTTGAAGCTGTAACTCCAATACTTTGGCCACCTCATGTGAAGAGTTGACTCATTGGAAAAGACCCTGATGCTGGGAGGGATTGAGGGCAGGAAAAGGGGGGATGATAGAGGATGAGATGGCTGGATGGCATCACTGACTCAATGGACATGAGTTTGGGTAAACTCCGGGAGCTGGTGATGGAGAGGGAGGCCTGACGTGCTGTAATTCATGGAGTCGCAGAGTCAGACACAACTGAGTGACTGAACTGAAGTAAATTGATGACAACACCTCCTATTTGTAATCTGTAGTTTGGGGGTTCTCTATATTTTCTTATTTTATAGAAAATGCAGTGTGTGGGAATTTTTGTTTCCATTTTCTGCCCCCACTGTCCCTTATTTGTTTATACAGATTTGAGGGGAAGCAGGACAACTAAGAAACACATTTCATGAAACACATTTCATGAAAATGTACTTCAGATATTTTTTTCTTTGTAGAAAAATGTCTTTCCGTCGTGAATAGGGTGGATTGGCACTTGCTATCCCTTTAAACTCCTTCTGGTAAATCTTCCTATACTGTCTGCAAAAATGTCTAGAGGCTAGTTTGAGGATGTGGCTATCAGAAATAACCACTTAAGGCCAAAGAGACAGAAGCATTCTGCCTACTGTTCTGCTTTTCTGCCAGAAGCACAATCGCTGAAGCATGGGATTTTTCTTTAACAGAAATCTGGTCTCCAGTCATGCACTCTGTTGACAAGATGCAGTTGTGGCCGTAACAGTGTCATGACCTCATACCCGGATCTCATCTAAGGCAGGGTGCTTTTTCTTTTTAACTGTGGTAAAATACGTGTAACATAAAAATTTACTGTCTTAATCATTTCTCAGTTTATGTTTCAGTAATGTTAAATGTATTCACTTTGTGTGCAACCAATCTCCAGGACTTTTTCATCTTGCCAGTCTGATACACTACACCCATTAAATAGCACGTCCTCAATTCCATCTCCCTAAAGATGGCACTAGTGGTAAAGAACCTGTCTGCCAGTCCAGGAGACGTAGGAGTTGAGGGTTCAATTCCTGGGTCAAGAAGATCCCCTGAAGGAGGACATGGCAACCCACTCCAGTCTTCTTGCCTGGAGAATCCCATGGCCAGAGGAGCCTGGCAGGCTACAGTTCATAGGGTTGCAAAGAGTCAGACACAACTGAAGGAACTTAGCATATACACACATTGTATATAGCACCCTGAGCCCAAGCTTCAGTGCACTTTTACTTGTCAAAGCAGAGGAAGCCCTCCCTCCCTTTTCCTAGGGATGAACATAGAAAATGTTGCTACTGAAATGCGCTTATTGCTTTCAATGCAGGTGATGGTGGCAAAGGCTGAATAGAAACTCTTATTCACCAGGGCTAAGATAGGTGTGGTTATCACACTAGGCAGCAGGGTAGAAGTGGTCATCAGAAAGGTTTTACCTGCAGAAAACTTTGGCAGTAACTACTGGGTCAACAGGCATCCTCAAACTGAAATAGAAAAGCAACTGTCACAAATCTTCTATAGTACTCTAGATCTTACCAAAAAAGCAGCCTGACTTGAATCATCTCAGCAGAGAGAGGGATAGTTTCTCATGCAATTTGCAGAAATTCATTAAAGTACATTTAAGAGTATGTTAAAGGAAAAGTGCTGTGATGAACCATAAAGTTTGTTTTGTAGATATTTAGGCTGTGTGTGTGTGTTAGTAGCTTAGTCGTGTCCGACTCTCTGCAACGCTAGACTGTAGCCCACCAGGCCCCTCCGTCCATGGAAGTCTCCAGGCAATAACACTGGAGTGGGTTGCCATTTCCTTCTCCAAAAGGAACTATAGAAAGAAAGTGAATTCACTCAGTCGTGTCCAACTCTTTGCAACTCTGTGGACTGCAGCCTACCAGGCTTCTTCATCCATGGAATTCTCCAGGCAAGAGTACTGGAATGGGTTGCCATTTCCTTCTCCAATTAGGCTGTACTTCACTAAAAACTGGTGACTGTTTATTAAAATGGTTGTGTACCTAGACTTTTCAAGAACTACTGGCTCTATTTGGATGCTGAGGCTGTCTAAATAGCACTGCATTCTACCAAGTACAACTGGGGCTTATGGTGCTCAGGTGACAAATGGAGTTTTGGTTTGAGGCTGTCTTAGTGGACACAGTGACTCCACAAACATACCCTGGTTATTTCCCCGTATGAATGTAGGTCTTAAAATAGGAGCAGTTGGCAAGTAGTAGAATATGTACATTGGCTCACTAACTTCTGAAGTAAAGGTTATTTCACTGAAACTGCCAAGAGGAAGCATGAGTAGCCACCCTGCCCTATCAAAAGAGTTAACTAAGTGTAATATAGACTTTCTGGGTGATTACAGACGTTAATATCACTTTAAACACTTGAAATAAGCAGAAATGGTGTTTCCTAGCATGTTCCCTTTCAACTTGATTGTTGGTCTTAGAAAATAAAAAGGGATTTTTCTGAAATTAATAAGGCACTGGCTCAAATCATAATTGCCGTTCCAGATGTGCTCTGTTGACGGCACTGCTGTTAGCATCTGGTGTGCAGCCACCGACCCGGAAAACGCTTACCCTGAACCAGCTGCAAAGACTTCCCATGCCCAGAGCCAATCAAAGCTGGCGGCTTCATGACTTATCTGGGAAAGAGAAATACACGCACATATTTATGTATGTAATATATAAAATATGTTTAATATTATACATATATGTGTGTGTGTGTGTGCGTGTGCATACATGTATACAGAGAGTATATATTGGGTTGGCCAAAATGGTTGATTGGGTTTTTCCATATGATGTTACGGGAAAACTTGAACAAACTTTTACCTACGCTCCACCTCACCGACACACTGACACACACACACATCACAATTGTGATGTACACTGCTTTCAAAATCCAAATCCTTCATAAAGGCCTTTCAAGTCTTACACTTCTTCACATTCATGGTAGTGGGGAGTGGGACAGCAATTTATGTTTCATACTTTCACTTTGGAGATCATATTCTGATATTTCCCAGGCTCCAAAAAGATGAGATTGAAAGACTCTGCACTTTCCTAGGTTATATCTCTTTCTGACACATAGCTATTTCTCTAAGGTGTTTAGGAAGTTAGGCTACATCCTGCTCCTAATGGCCTGTTGAATGATATCATCACTATAGCTGATCAGCAGGATGTCCTGTGAGGTTGGTGATTCCATTAAAATATGGCTATTATTTTAATGTATAGCAAAGACTTTTATCTGTTTTATTTTTTGCTTATTTTATTTTAAATTATATCAAGATAAAAAACTCATGACATTTAATTCACCATCTTTATTTTTCTGTGCATTCACATTGTTGTGCACTGGATCTCTAGAAAGTTTTCATCTTGCAAAACTGCAACTGTATGCCCAATGAGGACTAGTTTCACATGAGCTAGTAAGTATGAAAATAATTTGTAAATGAAAGAAATTAATAGTTTACTTACATTTCATCTCTATCCTTTCAAATATCTTTCATCTCTATCCTTTCAAAAAAATTCTTTCACTTTAGTGAAGTGAAAAGTTCACAAATTTCTTCACTCTAGTCACTGGGGGAAACTATCCCACTTCATGGAAACAGTCAATGCTAACACCTTCCTTTCCGAGTTTTCTGAATCCTTTGCCCATAAATTGTCTCATGTCTGGCTTGTATCTTCAGTGACATGTTCTCTGCTGGCTGCCTTTTTTGGACAACAGCATTCTTAAAAAAAAAGAAACAAACAAACAAGAAACCCCTCCCCTTTTTTTTTTTTTACTAAGAAAAATGTTTAATCCTTAGACTTCCTCATCCTGTGCCTTTAACTTTACTAACCTTGAACATTACTACTTTCATATACTTCCTCCTCTCTGTCTATCCTGCTGTAATCCATCTCCCACTCCACTTCTAATCTGAAGTTGGATTATTAAAGGTGGAAATAGCCAATAATCATTTAAAAAATTTACCCTCCCTATATTCATCTTCTCTGCAGCTTTGGTCACTGTGAACTACTCCTTTTCTGATTATCTCTTTATTATTTTCCTATTCTTATCCTATAAATCCCCTGCCTCCAAACATCTGCCATGATGCTCTGTCAGAATACCTACAACCTAGGTGTTTTCCTAGGGGGAAAGATGTAACTCATTCTAAATCTGAAATATGTGAGAAGAATTGGGATTCCTTGATTATATGCTCTGCTATCGTGATAAGCAGCAGCAAGAGGCAGAGAATCTGTAGAAAAGTCTTTAAAAAGTAAAACTTTTGCACAACTGAATATGCATGGGTAAAATATGTTATGATGCAACTCATTAGAGGGTATCAATTTTATGTGTTACATCCAGCATCTTCAAAATAAATAAAATATAATTTAAAATAAAATAGAAAGTACAATGCATTATACATAGTAAAGATGAGCATTATTTTCAAAAATTCCTTTTCAGTTTTATACATATACATATGTATACTGGATCACAATGTAAATATATTTCTTATCATAGACAGAGTTTTAAAGGTGTAAAAACTCTTTATATTGAAAGGTAGATAATTGATTTCAAAGAATAACTTTATTTACTCCTCATAAAGGAAGTAGAAATAGTTATTAATAAAAAATGGGTATGGAAGGATTCTTTGTATGTATTTCTTTCATAGAATAGGGCCATTCCTAACACTCATTTTGATGTAGAAGGGGCTATTGAATCATCTGATGCTACAATGTTTGTCCAATAGCATCTAAGGTTCAGGGCAGGTCACATGCTGCTGCTGCTGCTGCTGCTAAGTCACTTCAGTCGTGCCCAACTCTGTGTGACCCCATAGACAGCAGCCCACCAAGCTCCTCTGTCCCTGGGATTCTCCAGGCAAGAACACTGGAGTGGGTTGCCATTTCCTTCTCCAATGGGCAGGTCACATAGGCTAACTTAAATACAGACATTTTCCAGAACCAGGGTGGTTATTATTTATTGTAAGTTACTGAGATGTCAGGAAACTAGATTATGACATTCAAGCCACAAAAACAAGACCCTTAATACAGCTGGGTCTGTTCTAGAGAAATAGGTTGAGTTTTCCCTAATTCTAGTCACAGACTTTTCCACCTAAATAGTGGTATTTATACAGGTGCAACAGGAGTGTTAGTTATAACACATATTACTCTTAGTCCTGCCAAGGCAAATCAAAGGCTACGTGATTATCCATGATAATCCCTGCTAGTAAATTTAAATTCATTTTGGGAGCACCTCAAGAGTACTTTGTAATGCTACAAATAACTTCTTCCTGGTTAGAAACAAATTTCACCCATTTTTTTCTAATTTATGCCCACTGTTGGAGTAACAGTCCATGCTCTACACATGGAGTGGGATCCTGACACCCTGATGTGCCCTTCATGTAGCTCTCCTAAGTGGTCCTTATTTCACTCATTATGGAGGTATTGATGGCACCCCACTCCAGTACTCTTGCCTGGAAAATCCCATGGACAGAAGAGCCTGGTGGGCTGCAGTCCATGGAGTCGCTAACAGTTGGACATGACTGAGTGAGTTCACTTTCACTTTTCACTTTCATGCACTGGAGAAGGAAATGGCAACCCACTCCAGTGTCCTTGCCTGGAGAATCCCAGGGACGGGGGAGCCTGGTGGGCTGCCATCTGTGGGGTCGCACAGAGTCGGACACGACTGAGGCGACGCAGCAGCAGCAGCAGCAGCAGGTATCCCCTGCAAGCCTCTAGCTATCATGCTGTATACACAATAGAGTTTTGAGCATGTTAAGTAATTAAAGCCTGGTGTCCACATAAGAGGGACTTCCCAGGTGGCACTAGTGGTAAGAACCCACCTGCCAATGCAGGAGACTTAAGAGATATGGGTGTGATCCCTGGGTTGGGACGATCTCCTGGAGGAGGCCATGGCAGTCCTCTCCAGTGTTCTCACCCAGAGAATCCCACGGACAGAGGAGCCGGTGGGCTACAGGCCATAGAGTCGCACAGAGCTGGACACGACTGAAGCAACACAGCACACACAGGGCACATGTCCACACAAGATGCGGTATCTTAATACGGCATAGGCTACCAGAAAAGGAGAGGGTCAGTTTCCTGAGTGGAATTAAATACGTCCTACAAAGCTGGCTGGAGAATATTAATAATAATAATAGACTATGACAGCCCAAATGGTCAATCCAATACTTATTCTCAATCTGGTGAAGTCAGTGCCATGGAAATGGCTGTATAGATTTCAGGAGAATTATTTTGTTGTGCTGTGGTCCATGTATGATTTCCTAAGGCTAAAGATTGGCTAAATAATGTGAGGAAACTTCAAGTACCTGAAAAAAACACTGAGAGCAAATTTACAGTTATTAAATATTTTCAGTAGGGTCATATGGGAAATAACAGATCCAGTAATCCTGTAGAGTCTTTCTACTTTGCTGACAGAGAAAAGTTATGGGAGGCCAAACTTCTGAAAATAATGTGTATATGTAAAAACATATTGATAAACTATTTTGGGGCAATTCTAGGGATTACCAGAGTACAAAAGCAAATAAGATTAATAATAAAGAAAGGATAAATAGGAGAGCAATCCTATCAGAAAGATAATCTTGCTGCATACTCTAAGATGGAAACAGTCTACTTTGTCTTATCATCAGCTTGATCTAAAGATCTTGGGCTAACAATCTTGTTATGATTACCTTCAATCTTCTGGATTCTGAAGATTCCTTGGTTTAAAGTGTCCTGATGGAATGGATGTCCAATGGTCCAAGGAAGATGATTTGTGTTTTTAAATTAGAAATCAGAAATCCAAGGGTTCCTAGGAGCTTATCATAGTACTATTGTTAATAATATCTGATAAGGTAATTTTAATCAAAATTTGAGGGCTGTCTCCTTCTAAAAGACTAAATCTCTGGATTTTAAATCATTCATTTAAATCGTTTAAATCAGTCACACTAATCCTAGTTAGTAGGATGGAGAATAATATATGGAAGCTGCTTACACTTGCTGATATTAGGACTGGGTATGTGAAGTGACCTACAAGGGGTTAACCTTTAAAATATACATACGGCTCAAAACAGCTAAAAAGCAGACAGTGCAATCACAAAATGGGTGGAAGATCTAAACAGACATACAGACGGCCAAAAGCACATGGGAAGATGCTCAACATCACTAATTATCAGAGAAATGCAAACTGCAGTGATAAGCCATTTCATGCCAGTTACAGTGGTCATCAACAAGAAGTATACAAACAGAAAATGCTGGAAAGAGGGAGAAGAGAGAATTCTCCTTCTGTGTTGGTGGGAATGTAAACTATTAGAGTCACTATCGGAGAAGGCAATGGCAACCCACTCCAGTACTCTTGCCTAGAAAATCCCATGGATCTAGGAGCCTGGTAGGCTGGAGTCCATGGGGTCGCTAGAAATCAGACGACTGAGCGATTTCACTTTCATTTTTCATTTTCCTGCATTGGAGAAGGAAATGGCAACCCACTCCAGTGTTCTTGCCTGGAGAATCCCAGGGACAGAGGAGCCTGGTGGGCTGCCGTCTATGGGGTCGCACAGAGTCGGGCACGACTGAAGCGACTTAGCAGCAGCAGCAGCAGCAGCAGAGTCACGATGGAGAACAGTATGAAGGTTACTAAAAAATATCTATAAGTAGAGTTACCATATGATCCTGCAATCTCACTCCTGAGCAAAAATCTAGAGAAAACCATAGTTTGAAATGATACATGCACTGCAATGTTCATTACAGCCTTATTTACAATAGCCAGGCCATTAAAGCAAGCTAAATGTTCACCAGTAAAGGAATAGATAAAGAAGACATACAAATAATGCAGTAATGCCATTTGCAACAACATGGATGGACCTAGAGAAATTATCCTACTAAATGGAGTCAATCAGACAAATATCATATGATATTGCTTGTAAGTGGAATCTAAAAAAAAAAAACCAACAATGGTACAGATGGATGTATTTACAAGATAGAAATAGAATCACAGATGTAGAAAACAAACTTATGGCTACCAGTGGAGAAACTGGAGTGGGAGGAAGAGAGGGAGGGAAAAATTTTGAGATTCAATTGATATATAAGCACTATTATATATGAAATGGGCTTCCCAGGTGGCGCTAGGAGTAAAAGAGTCCACTTGCCACTGCAGGAGACATAAGAGACAGGGGTTTGATTCCTAGGTCAGGAAGATCCCTTGGAGGAGGGCATGGCAACCCACTCCAGTATTCTTGCCTGGAGAATGCCATGGACAGAGGAGCCTGGTGGGCTATAGTTCATGGGGTCACAAAGGGTCAGACACAACTGAAGAGACTTGGCACACATGCATATGTAAAATAGATAACTAACAAGGACCTGCTGAATAGTACCGGGAATTCTTCTCAACACTCTGCAATGACCTATGTGGGATAGGAATCTTAAAAGCAATACTTGTGAATACAAGTATACGTACAACTGATTCACTTTGCTGTACAGCAGAAACTAACAAAAGGTTGGAAATTAACTATACTCCAATAAAAATTAAAAATAAAAAGCCTGGACATGTGCAGGAGCCTATTGCAGTGCTTGGCCATATTGGTTTGTAACAAGGACTGGACATGACATTTCTATATGCAACAGCCACGTGTCAATGTAAAAAGAGAAAAGTGAAAGTAATTGATTTCTTTGTCATTAAAGCTAATGAAATGTCTTAGGCCAAGGGAAGTTGAATATCTCTGAAATCATTGCTAACTTTAGTCTGAAAACTTCATTTATTTGCTCTACTTTTCTTGAAGATTGAGTCTAAAGTTTTTGTTAATAAAAGCCAAGGCTTTGCAGAGTTTTTTAGTAAGAGCCCCAGTGAAATGTATGTCCTGTCACTGAGAGATGTGTGATATGAATATTTCCACACATCAGAAACAAACAAAAAATCGAGCTAATTTTTCACTATCATCAAAGCCTTTATTTCCAGCAACAACAACAACGAAAAGAACTGAAAGCATCCTGAGAATTAGCAAACAATGACCAAAACACATTTACTCCCAATTTGTAGGGGTAAAGAGCCTTGAAAGTATGCAAAGGAGTTCCAAGGCTCTGATTCTTGTCCCCGTCCCATCTTTACAGTCTTGTCAGGATTATGTTGGTGGCAAGAACGACATACACTGGAGACATCCTTGGCAATACTCTTAAAATTACCTAGCCAATGATGTTTCAGTATCCAGGTCAATTTAGATATGCTGCTATGAGCAAAATAATGAAGCTTCTGACTTGTTTCTAAACTAAGAAGATCATTTTGTATGACCAAAAAATAGTTTTGTGAACACAATTATTTTTAAGTATTGGGCATTCTGATCTTCCCCAAAGTTTTTCTCTGAATCAGGGCTTATCTTCAGCAATTAATGATGGGCTTTTGAATCTCTTTAAGTGGTATAGGTGCAATGATTTTAGATAATGCTGCTTTTCTACAGAGTGATTAGTTAGATCATTATCATGAGATTCAGGACATTATGCTTTGAATGAGTCTCCACTTTCACTATGGCTAAGTGTTTAATTTGTTTACACTTCTATTTGAGTTTCTGAAGAGATCAGCTCTTTAATTTGGGAGCATTACCTCATCATGGCCCATCCTGCAAGCTTACCTGTCATTGGAATAAATATTAATATTTGCTTTTTAAATTCTTGTGACTTGATTGTCTCAGGGGAGAGTGATTAATTCAGCCACTTGGCAGATTCAACTCAACAGAAATTCATATTCTAATATTCTAATGGTAAATTTTGATTGATGAAATCTAGCCTGCTTAACATGTCTTTTCCCCTTCAATTTTAGGTACGAACAAATGAAATCAGGATTATCCAAGATAATTTTAAAAATTCTCCCATAAGATCAAAAAAATTAAAATATTATGCTTCCTTAGGCAGAGAGTTGGTGGGCTTGAGTTTTATATCAATGGATAGAGGTATTTATAATGGCCACATGTGTCCACTGTACAAGAAATCCATACTTCTTTTTATTGTTCTTTTGATGTTCTGAGTATCAAATTTCCAGAACGGGAAGGTGGGGGAGGTTCCCCATACCACCAATAAGTAATTATCAGGCAGCTTCAGGGAGTCCAAGGATTCAACTCAATTCTGATACTATCTACTTGGAGATAGCATCAGATTCCACAGGGTGAGGGCTCAGTCCTGCAAGGCTGCTCTGCTGCATCTCCTTATAACACTTCACAAGCCCAGGTTGTGACCTGTACTTCTGACCAAATGACTGTAAATCAGAGTCCTCAAGATTCCATCCTTGGGTCTGAATAATTTGCTGCAGAGGCTCACAGACCTCAGGGAAACATTTTATTTACTAGATTACTGGTTTATTATTAACCAGTATGTAACTCAGGAACAGCTAGATGGAAAAGATGCTTATAGCCCCCATGCCTTCTCTGAGTCACTCTCCCAGCACTTCTGTGTGTGTATCAACCGAGAAGTGCTTCACACTCTGACCTTTTGGGTTTTTACCGAGGCTTCTTTCAGTTCAGTTCTTCAGTTACTCAGTCATGTCCGGCTCTTTGTGACCCAATGGACCGCAGCGCGCCAGGCCTCCATCACCAACTCCCCGAGTTCACTCAAACTCATGTCCATCGAGTCGGTGATGCCATCCAGCCATCTCACCCTCAGTAGTCCCCTTCTCCTCCTGCCCCTAGTCCCGCCAAGAATCAAGGTCTTTCCCAATGAGTCACTCTTCACATTAGGTGGCCAAATTATTGGAGTTTCAGCTTCAGCATCAGTCCTTCCAATGAGTATTCAGGACTGATTTTCTTTAGGATGGACTGGTTGGATCTCCTTGCAGTCCAAGGGACTCTCAAGAGTCTTCTCCAACACCATAGTTCAAAAGCATCAATTTTTCGGCACTTAGCTTTCTTCACAGTCCAACTCTCACATCCATACATGACCACTTGAAAAACCATAGCCTTGACTGACGGACCTTAGTTGGCAAAGTAATGTCTCTACTTTTGAATATGCTATCTAGGTTGGTCATAACTTTCCTTCCAAGGAGCAAGCATCTTTCAATTTCATGGCTGCAATCACCATCTGCAGTGATTTTGGAGCTCAAAAAAATAAAGTCTGACACTGTTTCCACTGTTTCCCCATCTATTTCCCATGAAGTGATGGGACCAGATGCCATGATCTTCGTTTTCTGAATGTTGAGCTTTAAGCCAACTTTTTCACTCTCCTCTTTCACTTTCATCAAGAGGTTTTTTAGCTCCTCTTCACTTTCTGCCAAAGGGTGGTGTCCTCTGAATATCTGAGGTTATTGATTTCTCCCGGCAATCTTGATTCCAGCTTCTGCTTCTTCCAGCCCAGCGTTTCTCATGATGTACTCTGCATATAAGTCAAATAAGCAAGGTGACAATATACAGCCTTGACATACTCCTTTCTCTATTTGGAACCAGTCTGTTGTTCCATGTCAGTTTTAACTGTTGCTTCCTGATCTGCATATAGGTTTCTCAAGAGGCAGGTCAGGTGGTCTGGTATGCCCATCTCTTTCAGAATTTTTCACAGTTTCTTGTGATCCACACAGTCAAAGGCTTTGGCATAGTCAATAAAGCAGAAATAGATGTTTTTCTGGAACTCTCTTGCTTTTTCCATGATTCAGCAGATGTTGGCAATTTGATCTCTGGTTCCTCTGCCTTTTCTAAAACCAGTTTGAACATCTGGAAGTTCACGGTTCACATATTGCTGAAGCCTGGCTTGGAGAATTTTGAGCATTACTTTACTAGCATGTGAGAGGAGTGCAATTGTGTGGTAGTTTGAGCATTCCTTGGCATAGCCTTTCTTTGGGATTGGAATGAAAACTGCACTTTTCCAGTCCTGTGGCCACTGCTAAGTTTTCCAAATGTGCTGGCATATTGAGTGCAGCACTTTCACAGCATCATCTTTCAGGATCTGAAATAGCTCAACTGGAATTCCATCACCTCCACTAGCTTTATTTGTAGTGATGCTCTCTAAGTGTGACTTGACTTCATATTCCATGTCTGGTCCTAGGTGAGTGATCATACCATCGTGATTATCTGGGTTGAGAAGATCTTTTTGTACAGTTCTGTGTATTCTTGCCACTTCTTCTTAATATCTTCTGCTTCTGTTAGGTCCAGACCATTTCTTTACATAGGCATAATTGATTATACCTTTAGCCTCACTCCCCTCCCAGAGGTCAGGTGGTGGATTGAAAATTCCAACCCTCTAAACACATGTTGTCTCTCTTGGCAACCAGTCCCTGTCCTTAGATGCTTTCCAAAAGTCACATCATTCACAAAACAAGACACTCAACCACTTTCAACACTTAGGAATGTCCAGAGGTTTTAGGAGCTGTGAGCTAAGATCTGTGGATGAAGATATATATGAGAGGTATACTTTGGTCATCTAAATGACCAAGTATAAATTCTTATAAATCACAGTATCACAGCTAGTTTCCTATTGTAGACATTGGGCTATTTCTGGTCTTTTGTTATTAAGTAGTAAAGTCGAATTCCCTGCATATTCCACATGTGTCCCAGTTGAACTAAAGTGGACACGGCTTCAGAAATTGCTGGAGCACGGGCAAAAACACTGCTGGCAGAGCCTGCTTCTGGGCCTGGGCCCAGTGCTCCTTCTTTCTCTCTTCTTTAGTCTTGAGCTGGCTTTTTCCACACTGCCTGGTGTGGGCTCTGTAGTCAGACTCCACAAGCTTAAATCTTGGATCTACCACTTACTGGTTGTGTGATTTGTGGACGTTCCTATATGTTTTATATTTCAGTTGCCTCATTTTGAAAATGAGAGTAAACATAATTATTATTTTATAGGTTTATTTGGGTGAATTAAATGAGATTATACATGCAATTTACTAATGCATATTTACTAGAATTCTTGGAACATAGTAAGCAAAGAATAAATAATAGCTTGATTATTATTGTTGTTTTTGTTTTTCTAAATAATTGCTGAACCAATCACCATGACTAGGGTTAATTGCTCTTGAAAGAGAAAATAAGCCCATCTCAACTATATGGGTTGAGAATGGTAGTTTCTCAAAAAGTATGCTTGGAAAAATAAAAATTTCATATATGCATATATGTGTGTATATACATATACATAAACATACAGGCTTCCCTGGTGCCCTGGTGGCTCAGTGGTAAAGAATCCACCTGTCAGTATAGGAAATCAGGAGATATGGTTCAATGTCTGTGGGGGAAAGATCCCCTGGAGAAGGAAATGGCAACTCATTCCAGTATTCTTGCCTGGGAAATCCCAATAGGACAGAGGAGTCTGGCAGATTACAGTCCGTGGGGGTGCAAAAGAGTCGTACACAACTTAGCAATTAAAACAACAAAAAAATATATGCATACATACACACCTATGTCTAATACATCCTGTCATAATCACAGAGTACAACATAAAATTACATATGAATAAAGATGCAATGAGAAAAAAGCCATTGATAAGAAATGTACTAGTGATTGTCTTTGAATGGTCGAATATTGGTATCTATTCTCAATTCTTCTGTTTTAAACACTGTCATCTGTATATTACCTTTATATTAATAAAGTCACCAGTAGTACATTCAATAAAATCTTGTTGGCTGCCTGCTAGCTAGGCACTCATTTGGGCATTAGGGTAAGAGAAGTAAGCAAGAGACAAAAACCTCTTTGCCCCATAGGGCTCAAATTCTAAGGACAAGAGCACTCTACTGAAAATCATGAGAAGTAGAACTGGATTTGATAATAGACCTCTCGGCACAATCTTAACACTTCTCCTTTCAGCTGTGTGCCCTCCTGGGAGTCCCTGGGTGTCTCTGAGCCTTACTATGCTGACCTAAGGGTAGGGGTCAAAGTCCTATGTGACAAAGGGACTGTGATAACTACGTAAAATGATGAGTATGTGACTGCTCTGAAGTGTGACTCATCGTACAAATATATAAGGTATTATTATCGTAGACTTCTCTGCTGCTAAGTCACTTCAGTTGTGTGCAACTCTGTGCAGCCCCATAGACGGCAGCCCACCAGGGATCCGCCGTCCCTGGGATTCTCCAGGCAAGATCACTGGAGTGGGTTGCCATTTCCTTCTCCAATGCATGAAAGTGAAAAGTGAAAGTGAAGTCGCTCAGTTGTGTCCAACCCTCAGCGACCCCATGGACTGCAGCCTTCCAGGCTCCTCTGTCCATGAGATTTTCCAGGCAAGAGTACTGGAGTGGGGTGCCATTGCCTTCTCCTTTTCTAGGTTAAGAATAAGATTATCAAGTTATTTTTATGACAAATTATGTCTATAAGAAGTACTGAATGATACCATATTTGCTTAATAGGGTGAAGTGCTGTATGAATGAAAAATTGTGCCTCAAGTTTTATGCAATGAAGAAATTGGACACTGAAACATCCAAGACTTCTTTTATTGCTTCAAATTGGAAATATGAAAGAACATTTGGATAATGCTCATAGTGGAAGTTTTTATTATCCAGGAAAAACATCTGATTTCAATCTTGAAAAACATCCCCTAAATTTTGCCTAATTTGCTAAAAATTCTATTAAAGTTAAATGGTAATAAGATTCCCTTGACTTACACATTGTTGAATACATAAAATGTTGCTTTTTTGTTCTGCTTTTTCATTTTCACCAGATATTTCTTTTAGTGATCTCAGGCATGTAAAGAGTTCATGGATTTACTTACATTATGAATCACAGAATTTTATTTTATTATTCAAAGGAACTCCTCCTTTTACACTGAGAAAGTGAAGCTCCTAAAAAGGAGGTGACTTTCACTCACAGTCAGTGAGGTTTCCACCTGGGCAGAGCCCCTCGGCTTTTGATTCCCAGTTCAGCACTGGCAGCTTAGATGCTGATCCAGTATAGCCTGGTCTCTGAACCATTTATGCCCTTTTTATAAGTTGCACATGCTTCATGACCAGTGGTATAGGAAATGAAAACTTAACAGTTACTGTTAGGTAACATTAGTGTTCCCCTCCTTTCATTGAAATGTCAATACTTCTGGGGTTGAAGTTTTTAAGAATTTTCCTAATAGAATTTGTTCTTTCTCTTTTTCTTGGTCTAAGTTACATTAATTGTCACTCCACTGCTTCCCTTCTAACAATCCTGCTCTGGCATTCAAGAGCAGAGCAATAAAACATCTCACCCTCCACTCTCCTTTTAGGGTAGATTTATATCTTCATTTTGAAGGAAATTAAAGGATATCTTTTGTACTATAAACTTTTATACTTACTTGTAAAGCAGCCCATGCCATTAGCTTATTACTAAGATTCTGGTTTGGCCCACTACTGTTATTTGAAGCCCCTCAAATCTATATCTTAGAGACAGGAAAAACAAACAAAGCAAATAACAAAACCTCCAGTCTCACTCCTGACTGTTTACAGTGGTTCGAGAGCCTGCCCCTGGCCTGCTTCAGGCTCTCACTCAAACCCCTGTAGCATGGGAGACTCAGAGCCCTGGGCTGGCTTCATCTTGCTCTTGCTCTGCATGCCCTCTGCATTACTTCCCACGTGACCAAAATCCTCAGCAGCATCCTTTCTGAGGAGCCCATCCTTCTGTTGTTCTGCTTGTGGCTTCTTACTTGGAAGGATGGGAAATGTAGAGTTTCCTTTCTGCACCAGTGCTGGCACTCATCAGGCTTCACTGCCTTTGGTTTTGGCAAGCAATGCTTTGGTTTCATCCAGAGACCTGCAAATCAACCAGTATCTTGTAAGTTTCACAGGAGAAGGCAATGGCACCCCACTCCAGTACTCTTGCCTGGAAAACCCCATGGACAGAGGAGCCTGGTGGGCTGCAGTCCATGGGGTCGCGAAGAGTCGGACACGACTGAGTGACTTCCTTTCACTTTTCACTTTCATGCATTGGAGAAGGAAATGGCAACCCACTCCAGTGTTCTTGCCTGGAGAATCCCAGGGAAGGGGGAGCCTGGTGGGCTGCTGTCTATGGGGTCACAGAGTCGGACACGACTGAAACAACTTAGCAGTAGCAGTAAGTTTCACACACTTTTATTAATGACTATTACTCCTCAGACCCTCAAGAAGTAAGAGTGGGTCAGAATTGTTTACCAAAAGAGACATTGATTAGACATGGCAAGTCTTAAAGTACAGCTAAAATAGAAAATTGATTTATAGGCTAATATCTCATTTTAATGTTGTTTTAGTGAATCAGTATATGCTATTTCTGAATTCATGCTCCACATATTTTTAATGATCAATGTTATTGTGAATTGGAAACATGTAGGGGAGTAGAGGTCTATCCCCTGACCATCAAATTTATCATTGAAATCTGAAATTTATCTTTGCATGAAGTTTTGATTATTGAAAATACTTTTGAGAAATAATTATGACTATCAGGTCAAAGTTTGCTAATTTTGAAATTGTGCCAGTGAATGGAAGAGCCAAACAAAGGACTACCGTAGAATTGGGGAATATTATAGAATGGCTTCTGTAACATGCTGTCTGATCCTGGGCAACCTGCTTCATCGTTCTAAGACAGTCTCATTAGCTTTAAACTTGGATTAGCTGAGAGAGCTCTTCCAGGATTAATTATCTATAGTGATCTCTCTCTGTGGTTTTATGACTTGCTAGAAATTACTTGGTGTGGAGGGATGAGAGTGTTTCCACCATGTTTCTGTGTTGTTGACAGGATATATTGTTCATTTCTCATCATTTGAGCCCATCTGCTTCATAACATTGCAGATTTACAGCTCTTGTTTCAAGGCACCCACATTATCTATATTATAAATGTGGAAGATCACAGAATGTTTTTAATAAGTGATGACTGAAATAGCAGGACCATTGCATAAGCTTCTTAGAACAGGCGTGTGTTAAAGAAATTAATCACAGGAGCTCAAGTCATGACATTAAGCAGACCCAGAAGAGGGGCATTTACCTTTTATTTGCAAATAGTCATTTTTAGTTGGCTCTTGGTAGAGTATAATGTTTGAATAATATATTTAAATGGTAAAGTTTGCCAGATCCTCATGCATAGGTTATTACTAACATATACTTTTTCTTCTTTTATCAAAGTAATACATTTTCTATGGTTATTTTGTGATATAGGCATTGGGAAGTCATTGAATTTTCATAGCTTCAAAATGCATGCACTTTTAAAGACTATATTGTAGCTGTGTTTGCAGCAGGGGGGGGGGGCTTCATTCGGGTTTAAAAGTATGCAAAGGCAGTGTAAGAGGAAACCTTAGTAAAACTAATGTCAACGAAAAGAAAAAAATTGAAGGCTAAAGTTTTCTTATCTGAAATCAGGCTAAGTTTCAATGCGATTTCCTCTTTTGATCCTGATGTTTGCAATGGTGTCAGCAACCTTGAGTTTATTTATGGCTCCTAGGTATAATCTAACTATGTGTGAAAGCCTGGTACCAGGCTTTCCTAATGTCTTGGGGATAAAGGTCAGTCCAGAGCAGAATCACAGGGGGAAGGATCTATCTTTGTTCTGTTTGAGGAAT
Source organism: Nanger dama (assembly GCA_917880005.1). Lineage (NCBI taxonomy): Eukaryota > Metazoa > Chordata > Mammalia > Artiodactyla > Bovidae > Nanger > Nanger dama. The sequence goes on from CAKJTW010000001.1 coordinate 103,365,493, forward strand.
AACACACCTAACTAGAGTTAGAAGTGGGCTTCTACAAGAGAGAAAAACTTAGAGGTGGATATATAGGACACATTGCTTTGCAGCCCCATGGAGTATAGCCCACCAGGCCCATCTGTCCATGGAATTCTCCAGGCAAGAATACTGGAGTTTGTTTCCATTCCCTCCTCCAAGGGATCTTTGCCACCCAGGGATGGAATCTATGCCTCTTGGGTCTCCTGCATCTCCCGCATTGGCAGTGGATTCTTTGCCAGTGCGCTATCTGGGAAGGACCTTTTTATAGACAGACATATACAGACTTAGTTGCTCAGTTGTGTCTGACTCTGTGACTCCATGGATTGTAGCCTGCCAGGCTCCTCTCTCAATAGGATTCTCCAGACAACAATATTGGAAGGGGTAGCCATTCCCTTCTCCAGGGGATCTTCTCCACCCAGGGACTGAACCCAGGTCTCCTGCATGACAGGCGGATTCGTTACTATCTGAGCCATGAGGAAAGCCTTATAGATAGACACAATTACCTAAATAGGCATTTAAATATGGTATTTGAATTTGGGAAGAGATGACTGAGGTAAAAATTAGTAAAAATCAAAGGATTTCAATGGCTCCAAATCAGCAATTTAGAGTTGTATCTTTGGATCTGCAGTCAAAGCTAATGTTATAATGAAGGAAAGGAAGTCAACAGCACAGAAGTAGTTTCCACATTCTTGAGTTTCTGGCACTTAGATTCAATACCTACTAGAAAACTCATCTGACTCTCAAAACTTTGACGTAATATTTGCAGTTTCCTTAAACAATAGTCTTTACCTAAACTTAAATATTAAATACAGCTGAAATAACATGCTTAAAGGGCTTTTGTTTGGTAGCATCTTTCTTTTATCAGTTGATAATGATGAAAAGATATTTGCTTGGGTTTCTGAATCCCATTTGCTCTGTTAAAGCAGCATCACAGCCAAAAGACTCTAATGAAAGTTTCCCTGTGACAAGCCTAAACAATGATCCAATGGGAATGAAAAGCCAAACTAATGAGTAATGATGTAAAAGGCCAGCTTTCTGCTCTCCCCACAAGGATTTTAGTCACAGAGGACTCAACAGCTGTGCCAGGGGTAACACAGCAGTGCTACCCATGCAAAATAACACCTTGGAGTGGAGTGAATTTAAAGTAAATGGGCTGGAAATATTGGCTTTCCAAGCAATCAACAACAACACATGAGGGAAAACAGAGCCTTTAATTTGGTTGAGGGTGCTGATCCAGACTTCTCTGCAGCACCTGATTCCAGTGAGTGTATGTGATCCCTGATTAAATAGGAAATAATCTTTTACATAAACTGCCCGTCACAAATCTGGGAAAGTATGATGGCATTCAGCCCAGGCTCTCAAAAGCCCTGTATATATTCCCTACTTATGAAGGATATGTTCTCTTGATTCTCTGACTTACCATGGGAAGGTAATATTATTCTTTATTGTCATTGCTTTTGTACTGCTCAATTTATACAGAATATTTTAAATAAAACTCCCCCCTCATTTGAAGAGGGCTTATATACTTTTCTCTTCCAGATTCTTTTGTATGAAGATTATAGTTGAACTTGGATAAATTACCTAAATCATGCTCTTATTAATCAGCTTTCTAATGAGCAGTCCAGATTTGTGGATGAGTACCCAAAACACTGTTGTGTCAACCAAGAGTATCACAGATTTTCTCAGATGGTTTCAATGTAGGAAAATAATGTAAAATTCAAAAGAAAAGAGAAAAGTCGGGTTTGGGGACTAAACAGAAAACCTGAGCTTATTTTTTACAGGCATATTTACAGTTGATCCACTTCTTGAATATTCCATTATATATTGCAAAATAAAAGAGAACCACCCCTGTTGAGGCCTGAAGAAACGAAGCACTTTGACTCACCAAATAGTCCATGGCAACATGTGGCTCTTCACACTCCTGCTAGGCCTTCCTTTCTCAGCTTCAGAGAACTGATCACACGTGCTGGCAGTGCCCAGTTTCTCAGGGCGTTCTGCTCAGGGAGGCAGCTTTGGGAAGCAAAAAAGGACCTCTGTGTTAGAGTTAGACTTGAGTTCAAGGATCAGCTAAACTGTAATCAAGCAGTTTGCTTAACTAAGCAATTTGTTCCAGGTGACCGTCTTAGTAGGTTGGAGGAGCTGGCATTGGTACTTAACGCTGTCTGGCTTTAAGCTCATGTTAATTTGTTTTATTTACTTTTCAAAGAAGTATGTCTTTGAATGTAGTCAATATAGATGGGTTTAAATGTGTATAAGTTTCATTAGAAGGCTCTGTTTCCTTCCGGAATCCTTTGCAAAAGTCTAACTGCTGCTCACTTGATAACAAGCTGGCCCTGCGATGCCATAGCTCTTGGCTCTGACTGAGTGCTCTATGTCTATGCTCTCTGCTGCTCCCGTCTGCTCCCATGACTGAGGTTCTGCAGTATGTGTGTCGAGCCCAGGTGAGAAACACAGAGGGGAAGAAATTCTACCTTTTAACTGATATGCAAACAGAATCAGGTTCATAGTCTCCTAATCCTTGAAAAACAAGGCTATGTTGTATCGGTTTTTTCTCCTTTTCTTATTATATAACTTTATATCTTAATGATTGCAACTGCTTCTAAAGAATCAAATGTCTTTTTCTCCCTTTCCTTGCCAAGCTAAAATATTTCGGATTCAGACGATGTGGGGGCTTCTCTCTGCTAGCTGTACATTGCTACTGCTGGAGCTAAACATAACCTCAAGAGGCATCTGCCTCCACTTGGTTGTCAGAAAGAATAGTGTTTCCTACACTAGATTTTCTGGGAAGGCAATGAACATGTCTGTTTTTTTTCCCCCTTTTATACCCAGTACCCAGCATGGTGCCTAGTGCATGACGGGCACTTACTAAATATTCATTGAGTGAATGAATTAATAAAAAATACTGCCTTCAGTGTCAGAGTGGCTTATATACGCATTCATTCATTCAGCAAACATCTAGCAACTTCAAAGAATGGATGCATTAATTTAGATACTTAGGGGTATATTTAGAACTAGAAGACTTGAATTTATCGGAAAACAATTTTTCAGTACTAGACATGTGCTGGCAGCATTTTGGAGATTTTTCTAAGGTCATGAAACAACATTATTTAATGTACTTTATTTCTAGAATAGCTTCAGATTTACAGAAAAGGTATGAAGATGGTACAGAAGGTTCCTACATACCCCTCACACAAATTCTCTCATTATTAGCATATATATTAGTATGGCACATTTGTTTTAATGAATAAACCAATTGTTGCTGTTTAGTCACTAAGTTGGGAGAAGGTAATGGCACCCCATTCCAGTACTCTTGCCTGGCAAATTCCATGGATGGAGGAGCCTGGAAGGCTGCAGTCCATGGGGTCGCGAAGAGTTGGACACAACTGAGCGACTTCCTTTCACTTTTCACTTTCATGCACTGGAGAAGGAAATGGCAACCCATTCCAGTGTTCTTGCCTGGAGAATTCCAGGGACGGGGGAGCCTGGTGGGCTGCTGTCCACAGAGTCGGACATGACGGAAGTGACTTAGCAGCAGTAGCAGCAGCAGTCACTAAGTCATGTCTGACTCTTTTGTGACCCCATGGACTGTAACCCACTAGGCTCTCTGTTCATGGGATTTCCCAGGCAAGAATACTGGGGTGCATAAGCCATTTCCTTCTCCAGGGGATCTTTCCCACTCAGGAATTAAACCCACATCTCCTCAATTGGCAGGTGGAATCTTTACCACTGAGTCACCTCGGAAGCCAGTGAATAAACCAATATTAATACATTATTTTAATAAAAGTTTATACTACAGTGATATTTCGTTAGTTTTTACCTAATGTCCCTTTTCAAGAATTCCATTCAGGATACCACATTACAATTACTCATCATTTCTTAGACTCTTCTTAACTGTAATCAGATTTTCCTTGTTTTTGATGATCTTGAGAGTTTTGAGGCATTTTGAGACAATTAAAGTTGTCTGATGATTTTCTCATGATTAGGTTGGAATTACGGATTTTCCATATAACTATGAGTAGTCATATGAGTAGCTTTCATAGTTAACAAAAGACTCTGAAATGCAGTACTTGGATGCAATCTCAAAAATGACAGAATGATCTCTATTCATTTCCAAGGCAAACCATTCAATGTCACAGTAATCTAAGTCTGTGCCCCAAATGCTAATGCAGAAGTAGAAGTTGAATGGTTCTATGAGGACCTACAAGATGTTCTACTGCTAACACCAAGAAAAGATGTCATTTTCATCATAGGGAACTGGAATGCAAAAGTAAGAAGTCAAGAGATACCTGGAATAACAGGCAAGTTTGGCCTTGGAGTACAAAATGAAGCAGGGAAAAGGCTAACAGAGTTTTGCCAAGAAAACACACTGATCATAGCAAACACCCTCTTCCAACAACACAAGAGATGATTCTATACATGGGCATCACAAGATGGTCAATACTGAAATCAGATTGATTTTATTCTTTACAACTGAAGATGAAGAAGCTCTATACAGTCAGCAAAAACAAGACTGGAAGCTAACTGTGGCTCAGATCATGAACTCCTTATTGCCAAATTCAGACTTAAATTGAAGAAAGTAGGGAAAACCACTAGGCCATTCAGGTATGACCTAAATCAAATCCCTTATGATTATACAGTGGAAGTGACAAATAGACTCAAGGGATTAGGTCTGGTAGACATAGTGCCTGATGAGCTATGGACAGAGATTTGTAGCATTGTACAGGAGGTAGTGACCAAAATCATCCCAATGAAAGAAGGCAAAGTGGTTTATCTGAGGAGGATTTACAAATAGCTGAGAAAAGAAGTAAAGCAAGGGAGAATAGGAAAGATATAACCAGCCAAATGCAGATTCCAGAGAATAGAAAAAAGAGATAAGAGGGCCTTCTTCAATGAACAATGCAAAGAAATAGAAGAAAACAATAGAATGGGAAAGACTAGTGATCTCTTCAAGAAAATTGGAGATATTAAAATTGGGAAAGAAGTATGTCAAAGCTGTATATTGTCACCCTGCTTATTTAACTTAAATGCAGAGTACATCATGTGAAATGCTGGGCTGGATGTCTCACAAGCTGGAATCAAGATCACGAGGAGAAATAGGAACAACCTCAGATATGCGGATGATACCACTCTAATGGCAGAAAGCAAAGAGGAATTAAAGAGCTTCTTGAGCTCAGTTGGTAAAGAATCCAGCTGCAATGCAGGAAACCCCAGTTTGATCCCTGGGTCAGGAAGATCTCCTGGAGAAGGGATAGGCTATCCATTCCAGTATTCCTGGGTTTCCCCTATGGCAACTGCAATGTGGGAGACCTGGATTCGATACTTGGGTTGGGGAGATCCCCTGGACAAGGGAAAAGCTAACTACTCCAGTATTCTGACCTGGAGAATTCCATGGAGGTCCATGGGGTTGCAAAGAGTCGGACACAACTGAAGGACTTTCACTTGAAGAGGGTGAAAAAGGAGAGTAAAAATGCTGGCTTAAAACTCAACATTCAGAAAACTAAGATCATGGCATCTAGTCACATCACTTGATGGCAAATAAAAGGGGGAAGAGTGGAAGCCGTGATAGTTTAAATTTTGAGGGACTCCAAAATCCCTGAAGATGGTGACTGAAGGCATGAAATTAAAATACACTTGCTCCTTGGCAGGAAAGCTATGACAAACCTAGACAGAGTATTAAAAAGCAAAGACATCACTTTGCCAACAAAGGTCCATATAGTTACAGCTGTGTTTTTTCCAGTAGTCATGTATGGATGTGAGAGTTGGACCATAAAGAAGTCTGAGCATGGACGAATTGCTGCTTTTGAACTGTGGTGTTGGAGAAGACTCTTGAGAGTCCCTTGGACTGAAAAGAGATCCAACCAGTCAATCGTAAAGGAAATCGACCCTGAATATTCATTGGGAGGACTGATGCTGAAGCTATAACACTTTGACCCCTGATGCAAAGAGCTGACTTATTGGAAAAGACCCTGATGCTGAGAAAGATCGAAGGCAGGAGAAGGGGACAACAAAGGATGATATGGTTAGAGTATCCCGGACTCAGTGGACATAAGTTTGGGCAAACTCTGGGAAATAGTGAAGGACAGGGAAGCCTGGTGTGCTTTAGTACACCATGTTGAAAAAGTCAGACAGGACTTAGTGACTGAAAAACAGTAACATGGTAGTTTTATTCCTAGTTTTTTAAGGGATCTCTATAATGTTCTCCATACTGGCTGTATCAATTTATAGGGGCGAGGATGAATCTAGAGTCTGTTAGACCTAAGCTCTGTCATACAGAGTAGAGTAATTTAGAAAGAGAAAAAAACAAATAGCGTATATTAAGGCTTAAACAAGGGCTTCCAAGATGGCGCTAGTGGTAAAGAACCTGCCTTCCAGTGCTGGAGATGTAAGAAACACAGTTCGATCCCTAGGTCAGGAATATCCCCTGGAGGAGGGCATGGCAATCCACTCCAGTATTCTTGCCTGGAGAATCCCATGGACAGTGGAGCATCAGTCCATAGCGTTGCAAAGAAACACCACTGAAGCCACTTAGTATGCAAGGCACACATGTGGAACCTAGGAAAATGGAACTAATGAAGTTATTTGCAGGGGCAGGAATAGAGACGCAGACATAGAGAACAGTTGAACTTGAGGACACACTGTGGGAAGGAGAGGGTGGGGCAATTTGATAGAGGAGCACTGACATATACACGGCTACTGTGTGTGAAACAGATGGCTAGTGGAAAGGGGCTGTATCGCACAAGGAGTTCAGTTCTGCGCTCTGTGATGACCCAGAGAGGAGGGTGGGATGGCGGGGAGGGAGGCTCCAGAGGGAAGGGATATGTGAATACGTAAAGCTGATTCTCATTGCTATACAACAGAAACTAACCGTTAACAGTGCAAAGCAATTATCCTCCAATTAAAAAAAATACCAGTCACAAAAATGGAATGCACATTCACGCACCAGAAGACAGATGTCACAAATCCACTAGGGGATGGTGGGTATACACTTTCCTAACTCAAATGGCCCTCAATATCAGACACAAGTCAGAACTAATTGGCAAAAAGCCCACGTGACACTCAGTGTGCAAATGGAAAGCTTGCCCGGGTGCACACGGGCGAACTTCACTTGGTCTCAGCGCTCATCAGCTCGTCCAGGTGCATGCTTCTCCTCCACCAAGGATGAGTTGGTAACCAGTGCCAAGCAGAGCAGGTGAGAAATAGGGAGGAGCCCAGAAATGAATGATTTCAGCAGCTACCAGGAACTACCCCACAATCTCCCTTTCAGGGCCAGCTAGCCATGAGGCAGGCTAGTCACAGCCCTCCTGGCGTGGTGTCATGCCTGTGGCTCAACCAGGGAAACCTGGTCAGCCAAATATCGGGAGAGCCCAATCACCCGTGTGGGTGCCAAAGCTGTTGCCCAAAGTGGGGTCCAATAAAGAGGCAAGGTGGGTCTGAAGGAAAGTTTGCTTTATTTTAAAAGCCGGCAAGAGCTTTTATAGACAGAAGGAGGGGGCTGCATGCATGAACAGCACAGTCGGCTCTGACAGTCATGGGGATTATGGCAGCTCAGTCATGGTTACAGTCTGGTCATTATGTGGTTAACTTTGTCCACCTGGTGGGGTTACGGTATCTATAACAGGGGTCCCTAACCTCTGGACTGCAGACCAGTACCTCCTGTAAAATCAGCGGCAGCCTTAGATTAGAAATGAAGTGTACAATACATGCAATGTGCTTGAATCATCCTGAAACCATCCCCCTCACCCCTGGTCCGTAGAAAAACTGTCCTTGATGAAATCAGTCCCTGGTGCCCAAAAGGTTGGGGACGACTGATTTACGATATAGCTCTAAGGATAAGGCTCAGAATATTATCTATACCCTCACTGCTGCTGCTGCTAAGTCGCTTCAGTCATGTCCGACTCTGTGTGACCCCAGAAATGGCAGCCTACCAGGCTCCCCTGTCCCTGGGATTCTCTAGGCAAGAATCCTGGAGTGGGTTGCCATTTCCTTCTCCAATGCATGAAAGCAAAAAGTGAAAGTGAAGTCGCTCAGTCATGTCCGACTCCTAGCAACCCCATGGACTGCAGCCTACCAGGCTCCTCTGTCCATGGGATTTTCCAGGCTAGAGTACTGGAGTGGGGTGCCATTGCCTTCTCCGCTATAGCCCTTAAAGAGGAACTGAAGTCCCCTGACTAGGCTTAATGACTAAACTATTATTATTAATCTTGTTGGATTGTTTTCCTTTGTTTCTGCATCTTCTCACTTCTCTGATTAAACTTATGCTTTGGTTTACGTTTTTCCACAGACAAAAAGCAGGCTGAGAACATGGGGAGCAAGGGTCATAGAGTCCTGTTCCATTTAACTAAGACAGAAACCAAGATCTGGCTGAGAGCTGTGCTGATTGCTACAGAGGTGACCTTTCTTCTATGCTCTCTCACTGGCAGAGCATAGAAATACGTGTGTGTATACTGGACTGATGCTGAAGTTGAAGCTGCAATACTTTGGCCACCTGATTCATAGAGCTGACTCATTGGAAAAGACCCAGATGCTGGGAAAGACTGAAGGCACGAGGAGAAGGGGACGACAGAGGACAAGATGTTTGGATGACATCACTGACTCAAAGGACATGAGTTTGATATGAGGCATAGTGAAGGACAGCAAAGCCTGGCATGTTGCAATCCATGTGTCAAAGTGTCAGACACAGATGAACAACTGAACAACAGTACTAATCCACATATATACACATATTGATACATTTTTCTGTATGTGACCAACCATGTCTATATTTTTCTAAATATGAATTTATTCTCCAGCTCTATTTCATCACCATCATATGGATCATCCCAGACTCCTCTCCTTGTTCATCAGTAAACTCCCATTCCAACAGTGAGAATTCTGCTTCCCCATCTGCAATACATTTATCCTATTGTCCGATTCTAGGATTTATTTACAGCAGCATTAGAATTGTTAATACTTACCCCCATGGGAAGCAACTCTACCAGCTGGACTATGGTGCTCATGTTTATTTCTTTTGCTCTTAGTTTTACAAACTCCATTCATTTACAAAGTTACTTACATTAGCAACCTGCCCCTTCCATGGTGTTGTTTCACATACATTTGTAATACAGTTAGATCCTTTGGCCAAAATCTATATTCACTCCTGGGATCCCCTGAGCTCCTAAATGATTTCTTAAAATTTGCATACGTTAATCTGTACTGTTACAAAATGAAAAAAGTAAAAATAAATAAGCTAAGTGATCAAGTCATGCAATTAAATGCAAAGAAAGCAGAAGGAAGAAAGCAATAGAGATAACATCAGAAATTAACAAGACATAAAGAAACAATTTAAAAGAACAATAAAATTAAAAACTGCTTTTGTGGGGGAATAAACAATTGACAAGCTCTTGGGAAGAAATAAGACACAAAATGATAAAGATATAAAATATTTAAAGAAAATAATACTATGAACAAATGTGAAACAGTGCATTTGGAAATTTAAGTAAAATGACAAATTTTAAAGAAAATACAAATTAAATTTTGCTTCAAGATAAAATAGAAAACCTGAATGAATACTGTCAGTAAATAGAATAAATAATCACATTGCTCCAAAGGAAAACAGAACCAGATAGTTTACCAGTGTGTTTTATCAAAGAGCCAATAACTCCTAATAGTATACAAATTGTTTCTGAGGATATAGAGAGAAGGAAAACTCTCTGATTAATTTGTGAAGCAAAGAAAATCATTATAAGAAAACCAAACAAAGGCAAAAACATTCTCATTCTGGGACAATAAAGCATAAATCAAGACAAAATTTTCTTTGTTTATATTCCATATATGGTTTTGTAAATAACTTTATATCCTCTGTGTATTTATATAGATACACAAAGGTTTATTTTTTTTTGCAAATATATAAAAATCAGGACTTGTAAAAGAAACCAGATGTTGTCATAAGTTTATATTTTATCTTACCCTAAATGCAGATTCAATAATCATTTTTATTATATAGTCTTTAAAAATACTCTCCAATTCTTAGTTCAGTCTTCTATGGATCCCTTGAGAGTAGTTTCAATTTACTTCTTATGGTTACTTCATTTAACCAGAATTTATAATGAACATGAAGTGGGATTTTTAAAGGTATTTGCTCAAGCTCCCAACAGAGAAGAGAGTTGTGACGTTTAATCCCACGAGGATGCAGACCCTGCCCTTGCTGGCCCAGTCTCTGCCCTCATTGACGCCTGCAGTTCAGTCCCCTACCTGAACACGCCAAAGAGCTGCCTATGGAGGAGAGTCTCAAGGTGGCTTGAAGATGTTTGTTGTTTCCCCTCCTGACAGAATTGTTTGCGAGCACTGGGTGAATATATGAGAGACATTTTCCTCACTATTCTTACCCCTCACACAAAACAGACTACAATTCAAGACACATGTAGACTGAAGCACTGCTTTGAAATAACTTGGTTCCTCACTCTCATTGTTTTCAGCGGGTGGAGGTTTATGAGGGTGATCACAAAAGAGAAGGCAGGCGTGACCTACTTTTAAACCAACCTCCATGTCTTGTGGACTCGGGGACAATTTCTACATGGAATCTCAGCTTTCCTTGCTAATGTCAATTTGATTGGTGTGGAGCAGGAACACAGATCCTCCCAAAGACTGTTAGATATAAATGTTAATATAAAAATCACTTAAACTGGGCTTTAGAAACATTTCCTTTGAAATTACAATCGAATATAGTTACCCGATTGTCAGTATTGTGTGTGTGAGCTCCTCAAGCAGTATTCCACCTTGTGGACTGGTGAGCACACCCACAGAGACACTGATGAGGCTACAGAAAAGGCAAGGTCTGAAAGTACTTATGAGTGTTACAAACACTTATTCTGCTACTTGTTCAATTAGTAGGTAGACTGTTTTCAGGACTGTTGCAATGGATGTAGGGACTTCTGCAATGGGGTAGTGTAGTACAGAGAGACTGGGCTTAAGTCCAGATACAACAAAGAAAAGTGGGGGTATACAGTCAAAGAGCAGGTGGCAGGAGGAGTCGGGGGAGAGGAATTATGATGAGAGGGTGGTGACTCTTGCGCTTCCCAGGTGGCGATAGTCTTAAAGAGCCCACCTGCCAATGCAGGAGACACAGGACACGGGGTCCATCCCTGGGTCAGGAGGGCATGGAGGAGGGCATGGCAACCCAGCCCAGTATTCATGCCTGGAGAGCCCCATGGACACAGGAGCCTGGTGGGCTACAGTCCGTGGAGCTGCAAAGAGTCAGACACGACTGAAGCAGGTTAGCATACATGCATCATGATTCCTGCTAAACTCATCTATTGAGATTCTTGTTGAAAGCAGGCTGGGGTGATAAGTTATTATCTGGAGGGTGGTAAGGGATAAGAGTCTTCCCTAGTAGCTCAGTTGGTAAAGAATCTGCCTGCAGTGCAGGAGACGTGGGTTTGAACCCTGGGCCGGGAAGATCTCCTGGAGAAGGGCATGGCAACCCACTCCAGTACTCTTATCTGGAGAATTCTATGTACAGAGGAGCCAGACTACGGAGGCTACAGGACTTGGGATGGCACAGAGCTAGACATGACCGAATGACTGACTGACTAGGAGGATAAGTTTGGCCAGAGTCTTCTAATTCTAGGATGAGGGATTCTTGCTAAACTGACCTATCAGGATTCTCGCTAAAACTGGACAATGCAGGCCCTCCTGAGATGGAAACAGAATATCCAGGACTAGGCAGCTCAGATAAGCCTAATGAGAGGTCAAAGAGAGAGTTTGTCACTTGGGAGAGGATGCCTATATGTAATAATGAACACAGGAAACGGCAGTGATGATTCAGGCCTGGATTTGAGGATGGTTTAACATGTAACTGACAGAGACCATCATCGTGTGTTCCGACTGATACACATTTTACACATCTGAGGAGAATGTCTAGGGAAGAACCAATGTTTGAAGAGGAACGAGGTCAGTACCTTTTTTTCTAGATTCTACATACAGCTTTAATATACGATATTTCTGCTTCTCTTTCTGGCTTGCTTCACTCTGCATGACAAACTCCAGGGACACCCACAAGCAGGAATGGAGACGCAGGTGTGAAGGGTAGGCATGTGGACACGGGGGGCAGAAGGGGAGGGTGGGCGAGTTGGCAGAGGAGCGCTGGCATATGCGGGAGTGTTGGTTTCGTCACTAAGCTGTGTCCAACTCTTTGCGACCCCATGAGCTGTAGCCCTGCAGGCTCCTCTGTCTGTGGGATTTCCCAGGCAAGAATATGGGAGTGGGCTGCCATTTCCTACTCCAGGGGATCTTCCTGGCCCAGGGATCGAACCTGAGTCTCCTTCACTGCAGACAGATTCTTTACCGCTGAGCCACCAGGGAAGCCCGCGTGTGACTGAAGTGAAGCTGCTCAGTCGTGTCTGACTCCTTGCATTCCCATGGACTGTAGCCTAGCAGGCTCCCCGTCCCTGGGAACTTTCCAGCAAGAGCACTGGAGTGGGTTGCCATGTCTTTCTCTAGGGGATTCTGACCCAGGGATAGAACCCAGGCAGATGCTTTACCATCTGAGCCACCAGGGAATCCCCAGTATGTATACTACTGTATGTAAAATAGAGAGCTAGTGGAAGCTGTAGAGGACAGGGAGCCCAGTGTGGTGCTCTGCGGCAGCTTTGAGCGGTGAGTGGGGCTGGAGCAGGAGGGAGGGAGGCCCAAGAGAAAGGGGATACATATATGAGTAGACCTGATTCACTTTGTTGTATGTACAGCAGAAACTAACACAGCATTGTCAAGCAACTATACTCCAATTCAAAAAAGAAAGATCCATAAGGACAGGTCCCTGACCTGTGGCTATGTTTGCAGATGATATGGAAGGTTTGCCAGAGAAACTGTAGTTGCAGATGTGCTACAGGTGCTTTGCAGGAAAAATATGATGGAGATTTTTGCAGATGGCTATTGCGTGCTTGAAAACTGGCAAGCCCTAACTGAGGTGCGCTGTAAGAGTAGCAGACACGCTGAATTTCAAGCTGGGTATGATATAAAGAATGTACAGCATTTCAACTGTAAAAATTAATTTCACTTGAAATGATGATACTTTTGGTATGTTGAAATAAATAAAAATATGACTAAAACTTAAAAAAAAAACCCACACACAACCAAGAATGAGCTCAAGCTGACACAGAATGTGAGCCCAAATACCAAGTTCAATGAAAAAAGCCAGTTGCAAAACTGTCTGCTTAGTACAATTCCATATTTGATAAAAATGAATGGTAGTAATAAATATTAGTTTATATACAGGGAAGGAAAAAGTATTGGAATGTAAATCAATATAAATTAAGAATTGTTAAAAATAGTTTTCTTTGGGGAATAGAATTAGAGTGAAGTTTCAAGTTATGTTTTAGAAAGTTTTTAGGTTGTGTTTTATTTTTTATAACAAACTCTACCTTAGCAATTATAAAAATATATATTTTTTAAATGAGGGAGGGGGCTAAAGGGGCAACAGAGCCCTCATCATTTCCTGGCACTGTCTAGGAATGAGTTCAACCAAAGAAGCCATATCAGCTAACTCACCAACCCCAAAGGTGATCCTCAAATCTTCTCATCAGCTGCTGTTTCCCCAGGCAGGACACAGAGTTCACTAGCTTCCAAACTGAGACTATAGTGGTGGCTGTGTGAGCTTCTTAAATGCCAAGTACATAGGAAAAATTTATATAGTAGCAAAGGCATAAAGAAATGAATCAGAAGACTGTAAGCAAATACTCAACATGCCAATAAAGCAAGTCCTTAGTAGAATGAGCACAAGTCCAGCAAACTTTAAAAGTAAATTTGTGCCGGTGGCTTCCTGGCAAAGCACAATCAAGAGATCTCTCCCAAAGGCAGGAAGTGAAAATCGCCCCTTCTCGCGTTGGCATTATTTATAGCCCTGGATCTGATAGTGGGCTGTGCTCCTTATTAGCTGTGTGATATCAGAGGAGTTACCTAACCTCTCTGACACCTGGTTTCTTCATCAGTAAAACATGGAAAATATCAACCTCAGAAGATTGCCCTGTGGATTATCACATTATGACTCAGCTTAGGGCCTGGCACATAATAACGGCCCAGTAAGTATCTCCCATGAGCAGAGCACTGAAATACATACACTGCAATTGTAGAAGAGCTAGCTAGGAGGCAGTTGCTGTACAGCACAAGGGGCTCAGCCTGGAGCTCTAAGTTGACCGGGAAGGGTGAGATGGGGGCGGGGGGTGGGAGAGAGTCGCTAGAGGGATGGAATGCGTGTACACTTAGAGCTAAGTCACGTTGTTGTACCGAAGAAACCAATACATTGTAAAGTAATTATCCTCCAATTAAAAACTTTTTTAAAAACCTATAACAAAGAAAGAGAATATGTACAAAACAAAAGCCCAAACAACCACAGACAATTCTATATGCTAAAACACAAAATAAGGGTTTATTGGCCTCACATTACAGACACATTTTATCATATGTAAGCATTACAGCAAGTTCTGTATAATGAGATACAGAAACAAACACCAAGAAAGGCTGTGATATAGCATAAGACATCATTAAATGGAGAAATTCTACACAGGAAGAGGAACCTAGTGATCCTTGTGTGTCATTTCTCTTCTGTCTCTAGCTCTTCGTATTTATCCACGTCAAAGATAATTTGTTGATAACAGTCCAGGTTAGCCTTTGAATACGTTTTAGCTTTCCCCCATATTTATGAATTTTCTCCTCCTTGTATTCTATTCTATAAGTTCACTAATAAGTGCTAGAGCTCACACCACACAGATGGAAACAGAAAGATGCATACATTTGGAGCTAGAGGTGTATCCAGTTTTTATTCACTTTGCAACCTTGAGCACATTATTTAATTTCTTTGTTCTTTGTCTGTTCAAGGAGAATACAACAATCTCTTCATCTCAGGGTTGTTATGGGGATTAAGTAATTGTCTTTCTCATGCCTGGCACTCAGTATGAGCTTAAAAGTTGTTAGTTTCCCTGCTTTTCCAAAAGGAGTCTTGGAGATCATCACCTTTCTCGTTTGACAAATGAAAAAGCTTAAGACCACAGGAGTTAAAAAACCCCACACATCTGAAGTCCCATTTCTACACTCTTTCCAGTGCTGTTCTTTCTCTTATTAGCTTGTTTAAATTCAATAGAGAAGAGAAAACTCAGTGGAATCAAAAAGTATTCTTTTCCTTTTTTTAATATAGGTAAGCCACCAAGAGACTTTTAAAGTAGGAGTCAGTTTTATGAAAGGTAATAAGTCGTCTAAGAACTGTTTTAAATCCTCAGAGTTATTAAAAACAGAAGTTCTGTTCTTCCAAGATTTCCATAGCAGACATAAGTATTCTGTGTGCTTTGGCACCAAGAACCCCAGCACTGAGTATTTATCTGCACATTTCAGCTCAGGCCTCCGGAATTTCTTGCCCATGGAATTGGCAGAGGAACCAGAGTTCGGTATTCACAGCGGTCAAGTTTGCGCAGACACAGCTGTATTTGAAGTCCAGCTCTCTTCCATTAGTCAACAGAACTTGTACACAAAGCAAGTAATTTAAATTTAAGTGTTGGGATCTTACCCTGCTTTCATATCTTTGTCATCTTTTTCCAAACCTGAAGATCACCCATGGATAAACCAAGAGAACCCATGATCATATGCATGATGGAAAAAAGGCAAAATTGGGCAACCTGTAATTTAGCTCTTGGCCTCTTCATTTAAGGAAGAATGGCAAGCTTTATTCAACAGGAAGGAGATATTCAATACCACCATTAAAAATAGCTAAGAGTCTGTTATTTCTTTAAAAACATGTTTTTAAAATAACATATTACCATAGTAAAATTGGTTTTGAATTTTTTTTTAAATATATATATATTAATTTGTCTCTTTCAGTGTCTCAGTCGCCTCTTTATAAGTCTCAAGTCAAATTCTGTTCAGAAGCACCAGGAAACCTTGTCACTAAGACCACTTATGGCTGCTGATACATGGAAACACAGCCACTGGAAATAGGCTGTATTTTTGACTACACCAGTTGCTCTTAGCAAATTGCTAATACAGAAAGCTATATTGCTTCTTATAACTCTTAACGGTCCAGCCACAATCCACTTATTTTAGGCGTAGGGATCTATAGAAGGGCACAAAATTGGTCCAATAACGGCAGAGGCCTATGAGACATCGCTGTGGCTTTTGAGGGTAACAAACAGGTTCCAAAAATTGCTTCTTGCTTTGGCATTGGGGAACTTTTCCAGCCTGATTGGTAAAAGCAGCCATATGTTAACTTTCTTTACTAGGTCTAAGTTCATTTTATAGGAAGAGACAAGACTGAACAGTCAAACCTCTAACCCTGCTATGTATTAATTTACTTGATTCTGTCTATCACAAATAATTTTTCTCAGAAGCAAAATCCTGTCCGAGTTATAACTAGATATGCACATTTAATGGTCTTGTCAAGTGTATCTTAAAATAATTGTTTTTGTTATTCTGTGCTGCCATATTTAAACAATGTAGGAAGATTATACCAAGGGCTAACTATTGACAAGAACATTTGCTCCTTTCCAAATTATGGTCATTTGATTGGCTATTAATCTTGGCAGTATTTATACAAGAATAGAGAGACTGGAAACGTTTTGCTTCCTAAAGCTCACCAGTTTCAGACAATAATACCAGACTCAAAAACAAAACAATGCATTCATCTCTTCTCTTATTAATAGTTGTAAGATGGCTTTTTTTTTTAAACTGTTCTATCTGGATCTCATCACACATAACAAGAACCCATATGCTGTGACTTCTCCGTTTTACACCTTAGTCTCAATTTATAAAATTATTTCAAATTCTGAAGTCTCGGGACATGTCCACATCCTGGGAGGCTGCTTGATGTGTTTCTCCTTCAAAATTTCTAGCCTGTAAGTTTCTAAGTTTCTAGAAAACCTTACACTTTTCTGAAAATTCTCTCCTGTAGGGCAATGGAACGAGGCGTTACATTCATTCTTGTTTCTGCTTTCGAAGGAATTCTTTCCAAGGACTCAAGTGTCTCACCTTGTATGACTCTCCTCCCCTCTAACACTTGATGCCACACCATCATTAGTATTTGAATAAAGACAATATAGAAATGTAACTAAGGCCTTGCACTGTTCAGTCTTGGAACCAACTATTTTCCCATGATGGTGATTGATAGCCTTCAATTTCTTTTATACTTTAAATGAATATTAGAAAATATCTGAAAGAGGTATCAGGGTGGATATGAAAGTCATTCTAAGTAGCCTCATCTCTAAACTTTGATTACTAAACTTAGTTCTCAAAGATAGAGGAAGAGAAATGCAAATAAATAGAAATGAAGGACATCTTACCCAGATATATGATCAATCATTCCTAGCAAATAGTGCCATGTGATTTTAATAGAGTGGATGGTGATCTAAGTCAAATTTTCTAATGTCTGGTTCTGTGTTGGACAGAATCCAAATTCTTAATAAAATTAAGCTATGTTAGCTCTCTCACATTCCTTGATATCTCAGGCCAGTTAGAGAAAGAAAAATACAGAAAAACTATCCTCTCTCTGCAAGGCTTAACTGGTGGCTCACTGGTAAAAAACCCACCAGTTAATGCAGGAGATGTGGGTTGATCCCTGGGTTGGGAAGATCCCTTAGAGGAGGGCATGGCAATCCACTCCAGTATTGCTGCCTGGAAAATCCCATGGACAGAGGAGCCTGGCAGGCTACAGTCCATGAGTCACAAAACAGTCAAACACGACTTAGCAACTAAACAACACACTTCCGTTCACACTCCATTTCCTCTCTCTGCTCTCATCTCTGCCGTTTCCCACCTTCAAAACAATAACAGATAGCAAATCCCAAGCCATTGCATATTTTTCTGGCCAAAACTCTCTGGGAGAAATACAGTGATGAGTGTGCTCTGATGTCTCCCAGGTCCCACAGACAACTTCAAAGAAAGGACAGTTGAAATCTGGCCACTGCCACTTTGCTTGGTCCTGGGGGAGGACCCAAAGCGACTTCCCAGCTGACTTTACCTTGATTGCACTTTGTCTAAGTGGGGAAGGAAGTATACAGAGATGCTCCAAATGGCCTTGCTCCTCAAGTTAGATGCTAGTTTTATTCTGAAGCCAGTCAGTGAAGAGAGGCAAAGGCATGTAGTCTGGGTAAGCTGTTGCACGCCTTGTGAAGACATGCCTACAGCGCACTGGGTGATCATTAAACGGAGAGTGCAGGGATCTGGGGTCTGATTGGACCTCAACACCTTCATCTGCAAAATGAGAGTTGAACCAGATGATCTCTAAGAGTTGTTTCAGGTCAAACAGATTCCTTGAATTGTGTTCAAAACTTGTGTGTATGTGTTTTCATTGAAGATGAACTATTCAGAACCATTAAAACCTGTTTCAAACTCCAAAGTTCCTCTACGTAATTTTTATTTGAAGTCACTCTTCATTTGGCTTTTCAGGATATAAAAATCATAACTTTTTCAAGTTCATTCTTAGTAACTAAAATGAGCAATGTATATGTCCTTTCTAGCAGTAATCCTTTGATAAATGTTTTAAAAATTAATCTAAACATCAATTATAAAGTATTTTAACTAGGAAAATCACTGGCTATATACTTTTTAAAAATAGATTCTAAATAGTTTTAGGTTAAAACAATTGACTAATGATGTTATAGCCTCTGTTTGTGTGCACATGTAAACCTAGATTAGAATACTTTCTGTCTCTAAAAATACCAGTATTTTTTTTTCTTTCAAGTTTGAAGTTGTCAGTTAAGGTTACACACACATTCTTAAGGAAATTTGAAATGGTCTGTAAAAACGAGTTGCTTTGAAATCATAAATACGAAAAAATTTTTATTTCCTTTTGGAAAACTATCCTTAAATGACTTTACCCCCAAGAATCAGTGATTTATATTCTAAGCATTTTGGGGTCGAAGCAATTCTACTACTTACTTGTTTTGACTATGAGAAATTTCTTTTCATTTCTCTGGTCTTCAATTTATTTTTGCGCCTAAAAAATAAAGATACTGAACTTGAATGAAATATCCTCAAAGATCCCTTCTCCTCCATGATACTATGGCTGTCCTTGGGATTCTAAATGTCCTGTTCTCAATATAGCTATTCTGGAGCTTAATGGAGAAAAGATGGTGCTTTCATATGCAGCTATGTTCTAGTCCTTCTATTAATTAAGAACAAATTTTCCTTTCTTGTCCTCAGTTCACCTGAATGCTCCTAAAATCTAAAGACATCAGGAAATAAGAGAGCTGTATTTTTAATAGGTTTCTCTCTTCCTTTATGAGTGAAAGAAGTTTCACAATGTGTATTTAATTTTCCTATAATTTTTCAAAGGCCAAATTTCACTGGGACCATGAAAGAATTTTCTGATATATCCAGACTATATAGAAACCACCATTCCAGCTGGCTGAAAAGTAACGGCTTGGTTAAATTGACTTGGCCTGGTTCCCAGGCCTTTAGCAATATCTGAGAGTTAAGTCCATCACCTTCAGAAGCTATAGTAACTCTTTGATTCACTGTAGTCCCATTTAGCACATTGCTCTATAATAACATATTTGTGAATAATATGAGAAAGCCGATTCTCCTTCTAAAGGCACTGAATTTATAACTTAGGATGGAACATCTCTGAGACAGTGTCAGTTTTAAAGTTATTTCAAGTTGGTTAGTTATGTAGCCATTGGGGATGTGTTCTTTCTTCCTTTTCAAAAGTTATTTCAGGTGTCAATCAGTTTCATACAAATATGGTACATTTTGTTTTGATACCTTAACACTCACGAATTAGAGGACACATTTTTAGGGGGGATAGTCTCTGCTAAGGAGGTCTTTTCATAAAGACCACCACTTCTGCTCCCAAGCCACAGTGATTCTGCATTCCCCAGGAATGTTGCTCACGCATGCCCACCGTGGGAAAGGTAGTCCAGCATGTAGATGAAAGGTTGTGGCTAAGGAATGACACCTGCCCCACTTGTAGTTGCAGAAACATTTTGTAATTTAGAACCACAGAATTCTACAAAAGACAACGTCATATTATAGAAGGTATCCTATAACATCATCTTATCCAAAGCTACTACACCTAATTTTATAAACAGGAAAGAGGGGACAATGGGAGGTAACAGGTGTACTTGAAGCCACACAGCCTGGTTGACTTAAATCCCAGACTCTTGTGACTCCTTCGAAGTTCTCATGACACCTC
The DNA here is from genome assembly GCA_917880005.1 of Nanger dama. Taxonomy (NCBI): domain Eukaryota; kingdom Metazoa; phylum Chordata; class Mammalia; order Artiodactyla; family Bovidae; genus Nanger; species Nanger dama. Next base: position 103,385,654 of record CAKJTW010000001.1, read on the forward strand.
ACGTGTAGAACCTGTGGAGAGTGAAACTGTCTAAAACTGCTCCTTGCACAGAATTTTTGATAAATGTTTCTATTATGATTTGTCCACGTTTTACCTTATATCTAAATTACTTCTTAAAGATTCGTGAACAATCAAAGCTAAAAGTATGAGACCACTGATGTTACAAAACAGTAGCTTCGAGTTTTCTCATTATAGTCCTAATTGATGGCTGCTCTGCCGCTTCCACTAGAAATCAAAACAGTTATTTCGCTGACATTCAAGCAGCTGGAAAATTTTTGTCATATCCCAATGTTTGTACTTAAAAAAGATGCTTATTTTTAAAATAGAGGTAATGTATTTCAGGTGATTAAGAAATACTTCTCGAGCTATAGTATTCGGCGCTTGTCCTTTTAAGTCCATTGGCATGCTTTCAAGTCTCAACAGCTAGCTCCTATTCAAAATCAAAATACAAGCTGCAGTAACCCTCTAATGCCACAGTAAGTTTAGAGAGATGCAGCACACTTTCTGTTAGAAAAAGGTCAAATCTGGTGCCAGATTACATAAAGGTGCAGTTTTGGGGAAAGAACGGAAATTGAATACACCAAGGTTGCTACTTGGGAAAATGATCAGTATATAATCTAATATCTTTAATTTTATATACATGAATATAATGTATGCCAACTTTGTACATGAGATACACATAGTATTTAAACATTTTACTCAACAGATAAGAATTTACAATAACAATATAACTGACTAAAGAGCTGTCCACTCAATATACTTAGGTCTGTACTTTAACAGGAAAAGAATTGAATAGTTTACAATCATAGAAACACTGACATTTGAAACAAGACTTTATAAAATAATTTATATATATATATTTATATATATACCCTAGCATCTATTGAGAGGAATGATTTTCATTTGTGGCTGTGTGCAATGAATGGCATATTTTAAACTTTTAGGTAATAAAATAATTTAGAAGCAGTCCATGCAGTGGTCGAAGCAAGGGATGGCAGTTTCTTAAAGACGTCCTCTCTGACATCAGCAGACATCAGCCGCACACGTGGTGCCACTGGGGCACACTCGAACAAGTCTCCTCCAGCAATTAGTTACATACAGTCCAATACACACCCGTTGGTCCCCTTCCTTCCGTAGTACAAGCGTAGGCCACAACTTGTCTTAGCTGGGGGCAGTGGTCAGTTTCTGCACCATTCGAAGTGACTAACAGAACTTTCTGGTTTTCACCACTTTACTCTGATACTTCACCGAGTGCCCTCCGTGTCCTGTGACATACACATCCAGCAGGTAGGATTTCCCAGGCTGAAGACCTTTAATTGTTTCTGTGGTCACTGCTTTTTGCAGGTTCTGCCTGTGGAAATATTTACAGAGGACCTTCTCTGATTTCTTCCTCGTGTCTGGGCCCAAGCACTGGTTTTGCTCTCGTTTCTTCTGGTCTTCGTTGTAACTATCATCCACTTCCTTTTTGTAGATGCAAAACTTGTTCCTCTCCTGGGTGCCTAGCCAAGCCACCGTGACCGAAGAGCAGGTGCGGAGCTTGTCGAAAGCTTTGATGCGCCTGTCTTCAGGAAGCGACGGGAAGGAGTGCTTGCTGGGCCGGGTGGTCGCCAGTATTTTCAGCATGGATGCGCCCTTCTTGTTCCCCTTCAGCCGGATGAGATATTTGGCTTTTGGTTTGCCTCTCAGCTGAAACTGCCGAATGCCTTCCACATTCTGAGACAAAGGAGCTTCCCATCTCTTCTCACTTGGATTTGGACAGCGTCCAGACAGGGAGTGCACGAAGAAGGCGACCTTCTGGTGAGACGGGACTGGGGCAAACCGCAGGAACCTGGCCCCCTTCCTTTTCAGGAACACGTCGGCGGCTCTGCCGTCCTTCCAGCTCCACCGTCTTCTGTCCGGCCTCCTCCTTGGTCCTGGCGAAGGTGCCCAGGTAGGCTGTGCTCCTGTCGCTCTCGCTGTTGGCCACGAAGACGTCGAAGTAGTACTGCGTGTCGGGTTTCAGGTCCGAGACGGTGAAGATGTTCTTGTTGCCTACGCAGACCTTCTGGACGTCGGCCCTGGGCCGCGCGGGGGCCGGCCGCCCCGCCCTGGGGGAGGCTTGGCCAGGGGCCGCGCCCCCTTCGCGGCGGGCCCGGGCGCAAAGCCGAAGTGCGCGAAGTCGAAGGGGCTGAAGTCCGGGCCGGGTCTGGGGGCCATCATGAACGCGTCGTCCGCACTCAGCTTGGCTTCCACCGCGCAGAGGCTTTTAAAGTTGTGCTCTCTGCTGACGACCACACAGTACTGGACGGGCTGCTTCAGCACCGAGGCGCTGGGGCTCGGCTTCCACGCCAAGGTGACCGTGGTGCGCCCCAGGGCCGTGACGTCCACCCGCGGGTCGTAAGGCAGTTCAGGGTAGGGCTGGTCCGACTCTGGAGTTGTGGTGGCATAGACTTTGAAGTGCGTGTCTTTCTCTGTTGAAAGAAGCTCCAACTGATATAAACCAGATGGAGAACTAGAAGATACGAAATACTCCACGTCGTTGCCTTTGTAGGAGAATAGCTCCGTGCCTTCCTCGTTAATGATCTGCTGCTTCTGCTGATCTAGAGGCTCTGGATCACCTAAAAGACACAAAAGAGGCACAGGCTACGCGTCAGGACACGTGCACACCCTTAAACGGTGTTTGTGAAACAATTCAATTTCGGTTTGATCCATTATAAAAAGAATACATGTTCCTGTAGAAAATTGGGAGATACAAAGAGATAAAAAGACTTTCCATTAATATATGATCCAAAGACAGTCCTTTATTAATAGTTTGATTTCTATCAGGTTTTCTTCTACATGTTTCATGCAATTGATACTATTCTATTTTTCTCTGTAACTTTATAACATTTATTATATGGGAGAAGGCAATGGCACCCCACTCCAGCACTCTTGCCTGGAAAATCCCATGGATGGAGGAGCCTGGTGGGCCACAGTCCATGGGGTCGCTAAGTGGACACGACTGAGCGACTTCCCTTTCACTTTTCACTTTCATGCATTGGAGAAGGAAATGGCAACCCACTCCAGTGTTCTTGCCTGGAGAATCCCAGGGACGGGGGAGCCTGGTGGGCTGCCGTCTATGGGGTCACAGAGTCGGACACGACTGAAGCGACTCAGCAGCAGCAGCATTATGTATATAGGTACCTAGAGAAACCTCCCTTTTCTCTCATTTATTATTATATAATAGAAATAATACAGTTGGTTAACTTTTGAGCATTATAATAATGCTCTTATATATGTAAGGCTTTCTGATTTTAAATGATTTCTTCAGAATAAACTCCAATTAGTGGAATTTTTAGGTCAGAGGCTGCAAATCTCTTAGAGACTAATCCCTACTGTCAAGCTGCTTACCAAAAAGATTCCACCAGTTTGCACTTGGGTGGCTAGCCATTTCACTAATTTCACTTTTGTTTGTAGGACCGGATAGTCTCATTAGAGTTAGATTATAAACCACCAGTAAGAGGATATAATTTTCAATGTGTAGAACACTTGCCCAGGAGGAATGAAGGAAAGAAAACCTTGAAACTAAAATGTTTTGCTTTATTTTTGTTACCAGATATCACACAGATATCAGTGTGCACATACGTGAGAGGACCCAGAAAATGACTGCATAGCCAGAGCGAAGTAGATCTTTTCCAACCGAGCACAGGTTGAGAGTGAGGTATGTAGAAGTTCATAGTCCTAAACCATGTGATGAACACAGTCGTCACATGACTATTCCTTTTCTCTATCTGTCTCATCACTGCCCATATGCTCTTTCAACATTTTCCTAATTACAGTTCCCTCATCACTGTAAATATCCAGCTTCCTAACATCCCGTCACATCATCAATCTCAAGCCTTACTTAAAGCTAGGATGCCTTTGCCCCTTAAGTGGGGGTGGCGGTTGGGGAGTGCCGTGGACAGCATCAACCCAGGGCCTCAGACAGACTCTACTCATTTCTTTGTATCTCGTTATTTGCTCTCCATCATCTGAATCTTCCTTAAATGCCTAACCGACTCCTCCTTCTGACTTTCTTTTCATCCTAGACTTTCAGGCGGTGCTAAATGCCCTTCTGTTCTCTCTTCCTATCTACTCTTTACTCCCCAGAGATCAGATACTCTCATCCTGGTTGCATATTAGAATCACCTATAGGGGCTTTTAACACACCAATGTCCAGATCACACACCAAGGCATTTAAATCACAACCTCTGAGGCAGGATCCAGCATCTAAAGCCCCACTGGTGATTCCACAGTTCAGGCAGGACTGCAAACCACAGCCAGGGAAGCTAATCCGAACCTCTTGCCCTCCCTGCACCTTCAGTCCCCACACCTGTCTCTCAATCTTTTTTTTTCACCAAATCACAGTCATCCGATGCCATCCCCATTTCCCACATCTCCTTCCTCAATGCCCAGCTTCTCCTATGCACCCACGCTGTTCTGTCTCATGAGGAGAAGGCTCTATGTCTCATGTCTTTCAGCCATCCATCCATCCAGAGGTCTGGGACCAGATCTGTCGGGACACTCACCTGAGCCTGCCCCGCTCGCCTCCTCTGGCAGCTCCTGGAGGCTCAGCTTCCACTCTAAGGGCGCGTCACAGGGCGTCACTGTGACGGACAATGGAGTGTTGTCCTCTTCAACCACAAAGAAATACCTGTGAGAGTGGACCACTTCAGACGGTGACAACTCATCCTCACACTGAACAACCAAGGTTACTGGAAAAATCACTTGGTTTAATTTGTGTTCATTGAACAGAAAATCAAACTGGCTATCTGACACAAATCATGATACTTTCAGCATTAACTGGGCAAGTCCATAGCCCAAAGTTCTGCAACCAGATTCACCATCAGCATGGTATGACATAATTAGATGTTGAACCAAAATGTGTTGATTGCGTGTTACTTGGGTTAAGAATAAACAATTAACCCAGTTTGGGGGTGTTATTTAGCCCAGGCCCTGCCTGTGCAATGTAAGTCAGACAAAGGAATTTCCAAGGACATTACCCTACAGGGACTGCATTTTCCATAAATTTAGTGATAAATTTATGAGATACGGAGGGCACTCTAAGGCACTAAGTATTCCAAAAGATCATTTTTACAGCTATGTCCTTCTAGAATGCATGTTGATCTCTAGCAAAATAACACTGTCTTCATGTTTTTACATTGTTGATGTTGTTCAGTTGCTTAGTCGCTCAGTCATGTGTGATACTTTGTGACCCCCATGGACTGCAGCATGCCAGGCTCCCCTGTCCTTTACCATCTCCTAGAGTTTGCTCAAATTCATGTCCATTGAGTCAGTGATGCTTTCTAACCATCTCACTCACTGCCGCCCCGTCTTGAGTCAGTGATGCTTTCTAAACATCTCATTCACTGCCGCCCCGTCTTTTGCCTTCAATCTTTCCCAGAATCAAGGTCTTTTCCAGTAAGCCAGCTCTTTGCATCAGGTTTTTACACTAGTGACTTTTAGTCACAGCTTTCCTATTCCATATCTTTTGGGAGAGAGCTATCTAATCACCATTTGAGAGATATTTTTAAAAGGTAAAGATTACTCTGTTAGTCAGTGGAAAGACACATTTCTCTATCACTAGGATTTTCTGTTAATGTAAATAACCTAATGATTTTAAAAGTTGAACTTCCCTGGTGACTCAGACAGTAAAGAATGTGCCTGCAGCGCAGGAGACTCGGGTCATAATCTCTGGGTTGGGAAGATTCTCTAGCTAGGGGAATGGCTACCCACTCCATTATTCTTGCCTAGAGAGTCCCATGAACAAGAGAAGCCTGGGGACTCCAGTCCATGGGGTCACAAAGAGCTGGACACAACTGAGCGAGTCATAAGAGTTGAGTGATTTTAAAAAATATTTTGAAAGATTAAAGCATTCTGTTCTACACATTCTTCTTAGATTTTTTTAAAATGATGGTTTCAAAAAAAAACTTTTTAGGGAGAATAAATATTGCCTATGTATAACAATGCTATATCTTCTTACTCTGAATAATTTAGATGATTAAGTTTATCTTTCAAAGCCCATACTCTTGCAAGGGAGGAAACTGGTTTCCTCACTGATTTCACCTCCTAGAGATGGTACCTCCTCAGTATCTCTTGCCTTTGCTTCCCTCCACATGCACCCCAATACCTTCTCCCGCCTGACCCCCATGTCCGTCTGCTCTATCAGCCTCCTTTGTGGCTCCTCTCCCCTCCCTGATCTCTAGCCTGCCAGGTGAGCCAAGGACCTGTGCCAGAACACTTTTCTACCCATGCTCATGCGGTGTGTGAGCTCACCCAGGCTCACAGCTTTAACCTCTTGTATGTTAATGGTCCCCGGATTTAAATTGTCGGCCTGAATTCTTTTTTTTTCTCATATAATTGAATTAATGCATTTATGGCTGCTCTGGGTCTTTGTTACCAAGTGTGGTCTTTGCCTAGTTGCAGCACACTCTGTTGCGGAGCACCGGCTTCTCACTGAGGTTGAGTCTCCTGTTGCAGGGCACGGCCTTGAGCTTTAGCTCACTCGGGCTTTAGCAGTTGCAACTCCGAGGCTCTAAAGCGCTGGCTCTGGACTTGTGGGGCATGAGCTTAGCTGCTCCATGGCATGTGGGATCTTCCTGGAGCAGGGATCGAACGCCTGTCTCCTGCATTGGCAGGCAGGTTCTTTGCCACTGAGCTACCAGGGAAGCCGCAGCCCGAATTCTTAACCAAGTTTTAGAAATAACTATTTTCTTGCTGAGTTTCCCTGGTGGCTCAGCTGGTAAAGAATCCGTCTGCAATGCAGGATACCAAGTTCTATCCCTGGGTCAGGAAGATCCCCTGGAGAAGGAAATAGCAACCTGCTCCAGGTTCCTTGCCTGGAGAATTCCATGGACAGAGGAGCCTGATAGGCTATAGTCCATGGGGTTGCAAAGAATAGGACACAACTTAGCGACCAAACCAAATCTTCTTGCCATTTTCCCGTAGATAATACTGGAAATTTCAAACTTAGGGTGTTTAATCCAAGCTTCTCATTCTCTCCCCCAATCAGCCTCTCTTACAGTCTGTCTCTTCTCAGTAAATGACAACCCTAACCTTCCAGTTGCTCAGGAAAACATTTTAGAGTCATTCTTGATGTTTTCTTTCTCTTCCACTCCACATACACCGAATCAGCAGACATTTCTTGGCTTCGTCTTGAAAACATAGCAACTCCATCACTTTGTTCCACTTTCTCTGTTAACATCAGATCCAAATCATCATTTTTTCTTTCTTGAGCATTGTAGTAGCCTTCTGAATGGTCTTATTTCTACTTTGAGCTCCTCAGTTTATTTACCTCCTGCAAGCCCTTCAAGCGCTTGTTTCATTCAGAGTAAAAGCTGCAGAACTCGCCGTGAGCTGGGTCCCCAGCCAAACCTCTAAACTTGTCTCCTCCATCCTTTCCCTTCTTTACTCAGCTCCTTGCTCTCTTTGGAGTATTTATGGCACACGATTGCCTCAGGGCCTCTTACTTGCTGTTCCTCCACCTGAGATGTGTGAGTTGGTCCATAAAGAAGTCTGAGTGCTGAAGAATTGATGCTTTTGAACTGCGGTGTTGGAGAAGATCCTTGAGAGTCCCTTGGACTGAAAGGAGATCAAAGCAGTCAATTCTAAAGGAAACTAACCCTGAATATTCACTGGACGGACCAATGCTGGAGATGAAGCTCCAATACTTTGGCCACCTGATGCAAAGAACCGACTCACTGGAAAAAACCACGATGATGGGAAAGACTGAGGGCAGGAGGCAATGGGGACAAGAGAATGAGATGGCTGGATGACATCATCAACCTGATGGACATGGGTTTGAGCTAACTCTGGGAGATAGTGAGGGACAGGGAAGCCTGGTGTGCTGCAGTCCATGTGGTCACAAAAAGTAGGACTCCACTGAGTGACTGAATAACAACCACCTGAGATGCTCATCCTCTAGCTGTTGACCTTACTTGATCAGTCACTGGATCAGTTCCCTTCTCAAGCACTATTTCACCATAGACCTACTCTGACTCTTTATAGAAGATATTACCTTCCTACTCGTGAAGTTCTTCTACTCTTCATTTTTCTTCAAAGCACTTATATCACTACCTGATGTATCACATATGCCTTTCTTTCTTTCTTTCTTTTTAAATTTTCCACCTCTCTTGACTAGAATGCAAACTACAACAGGGCAGAGCATTTGGTTCCAAACTTAGAGAACAAAAAATTCTTCATAAATATTTGTTGAATTAATTAACAAATAGGTTTAGCTTTTGCTTTTGGAAAAAGTGCTTACTGGTCAGAGAGCCTGACATCCTCAGTGGTGGGACCTCGGCCAGTGCCACTGCCATGTCATCATCCCTTTCGCTTTCTGTGCTTGGACCACATAGGGCTTCTTTTGTTTTCCAGACTCAATCCCATCTTTGAGCCATTGGGATGTTTTCTCTGCCTGAAACACACCCTCTAGTCCTTACTAATATATATGAAAAAATAAATAATTTTAATTGAAATATAGTTAATGTACATGCCCTTACTCTCTGCCCCATCTTCACTTCACTTTCTCTTACTGGTGTGGCTGAGGCTCTCTCACATAGTCTGAGTGTCCTACACTTTTCACTTGGGGCACCTCTTTAATTTGTGTAATGTTATTATTTGATTTATGTCATTTTCCCCATAAAGGCCCATTTAGGGTTCATTTTCCATGTCATTTTATTGCCAGCATTTAGCACAGATTTCTGCATGCAGAAGGTCTTGATAAACCTTTTTAATGAGTGAATTACTAAATGAATAAATAGAAGAATCACAAGTCCCACCTTATTCTAGCTGAGGATACCTATGCTTAGAATCTACCTGAAGATACAAAATCTGAATGGAAATATATGACCCCCAGCTGCTGCTGCCGCTGCTGAGTCGCTTCAGTCGTGTCCGACTTTGTACGACCCCATAGACAGCAGCCCACCAGGCTCCACCGTCCCTGGGATTCTCCAGGCAAGAACACCAGAGTAGGTTGCCATTTCCTTCTCCAATGGATGAAAGTGAAAAGTGAAAGTGAAGTCGCTCAGTCGTGTCTGACTCTTTGCGACCCCATGGGCTGCAGCCTACCAGGCTCCTCTGTCCATGGGATTTTCCAGGCAAGAGTCCAGGAGTGGGTTGCCATTACCTTCTCCATATGACCCCCTACCCCTATTCAAAGATGAATTAGGAATTGGAGGGTGGAGTTAGGGCTGTAGAAGGACAAAGTGAAGCTCCTATAAAAGTAAAAATGACTTGTTCAGAATAAAGATAGATGATCATGCAGGCAAAATAACGAGACGACTGAACTGTTCACAGCATGGATTTTATGTACCTTAAGCATCCATAAAGATGGGTGCCAAATAGTTTAATTTTCAGTTCAGTCAGATTTGGATAGTAGAGTTTTGTTCCTTTGGCCAGCTTGCATAGGTGATATTAAGCACATAAACACAACTGAACCTATCTACATTCCAGAGAATTAGGTAAGACAAAATAATTTCTTTAGCATCATGTAATATAAAATGTATTCAAAATTTTCTGCTTTTGTTTTTGGTTTTTACGTGGGTAGCAGAGCTAACCCGTGCTGAAATCCATGTGCAAATTCATTTGTTATTGTCTCTTCTCATTTCAGTCAAGAAAGTAGTTTGTTTCCCAAAGTAAGCAACTGTGTCTTAGTAACTTGAATACAGGCCATAAGCAACCAATAACAAAGAAAACAATGCCTGCATTCCACAAGGTAATCATTATACATATAAAACTTCAGGGGGTCCCTCTAAGTCAACATTTTCATATGGAAACACTTATGATTTAGGGATAAAAGATAATCTGAATAAACTTTAGCAATTTGACAAACATGTATTGTCTACCATGCACAGCACACTTGTGGAAGGGAGCTGCAATCAGAGACGATAGGATATGATTTACAAACTTCAGGTATTCACTGGCTAGTGAGAGAGACCGAAATGTGATAAATATGCTCCAAATTATAATGCCGGAGTGAGGGATAAACACTCCATGAACCATTTAGACTCTGGAATTTATGTATAAACATAAGAATAATTAATGATTTTGTTTTCTTTTGCTGTTCTCCACTGCCAAACTTTATCTGGAATTTCATCTTTAGCTGTAATATCAACAATGCCTATGCGTATCTCCTGTCACATATTTTAGCTCTAGAAATGACTGTGGCTTCAACTCTTTAACTAGTGTAAGTTAACATTACCTCCAAATGTAGATATCAAAGTCTCCAGTCATTGTTTGTGGGGAAGAAAAGACCAAAAGAAGGAACAAATGAAAAGACTGAAGACATAGGGAGGAAAGGAGCATGTGTTGTTCTGAAACGTCTTACAAGAAAAACATGTTACTTGAAAGGAAAAAAATGTAATTTTAAGACAGCTCTTAAAACCAAAACTTATTTAAGTTTTAAGAGACTGGAAGATCAAGGATAAACTATTTATTTGATTAAGTGATACGATTACATAATAAAGAATGCTGTCTTTTCAAGAATGCTGCAAAGTAGTGTACCAGTCCATATGGGAAATCCAAAGAAATCATTAAAGAAAAATTTGGATTCACTCAAAAGTTTCAAGAGACAAAACGCTATAAAAAGCAAAATGGTTTGGCATGAATTCAGCTGATCTTTAAGACTAATTTGAAACATTAGAACCGCCCCTGCCCTCCCCTGTTTTCACAGACTAAATCTTTGTAAATACTGAGACGTCAAGTTTCTTCAGTGTAATTATCCTTGCATTTTGTGCCTTTATTTATTCTTATGAATGTCCTTGAAAGAGCCATAATTATTTTAGGTATCACTGACAAATCAGTTCCTAATCTATTACCTTCATTAAAATGAATAATTTCATTCAGGTGGTGCTGAAAAGATACCCAAACAACAGGTCACATCAGTCACAAGTAAACTTATTATTTACTCTCATTCAAACTGTCCAGATGGCAACATGACTTTGCCACTCAGTGGAAGGGGAGAACCACCTTCCATTCTTAATGTCAATCAAAACTGAAGTGACAAGAGGAAAATGCCCTAATGATTTGCTATACCTCAATCTTTGGAAAATGAACTGTTGATGATGACATACAGTATTATCCTTTGGAATACCAAGGCGCCCCAAGTGAAAAGGAGAAATTGTTTTTGAAATATGATAAAGAGGAGTTTGGGCACTGCAAAATAAGTAACTTTAAATATATGTAGTTTATATGATATATACATATATATATATATATATGTATTTGTATGATCGTGAAGAAAGCTGAGTGCTGAAGAACTGATGCTTTTGAACTGTGGTGTTGGAGAAGACTCTTGAGAGTCCCTTGGACAGCAAGGAGATCCAACCAGTCCATTCTGAAGGAGATCAGCCCTGGGATTTCTCTGGAAGGAATGATGCTAAAGCTGAAACTCCAGTACTTTGGCCACCTCATTCGAAGAGTTGACTCATTGGTGGGAGGGTTTGGGGGTAGGAGGAGAAGGGGATGACAGAGGAAAAGATGGCTGGATGGCATCACTGACTCGATGGATGTGAGTCTGAGTGAACTCCAGGAGATGGTGATGGACAGGGAGGCCTGGCGTGCTGCGTTTCATGGGGTTGCAAAGAGTTGGACACAACTGAACAATTGAACTGAACTGAACTGAATTTTTAAAGGTCAAAATATTTAGAAGCATGATATGAACTCAGTTTGTTGATGTTGGCATGAAGATAAAGTGAGCTCATCACTGTTTGGTTTGATGCTTTCAAAACCCTATCATATTGATCAAAGAAATATCTTTATAAGACAAGGCAAACCCCTGAAGAATCACAGGTATTAAATAATTTCATTTATCCTCCAGAGTCCTACTTAGAAATTTCCTGCCACCCAGAAGAAAAGAAAATCTTTTCTCTCCACCCAAAAGATCACAACCAGTGAGAATCAAAGAGCTATCTGGTGACTAGAAGTGGCATTACCTTTTTTTTTTTTTTCTTAGAGAAAAATACACAATGCTATTCAGAGACTGGGCTTCCCTGGTGGCTCAGATGGTAAAGAATCTGCCTGCAACGCAGGTTACCCAGGTTCAGTCCCTGGGTCAGGAAGATTCCCTGGAGAAGGAAGTAGCAACCCACTCCAGGATTCTTGCCTGGAGAATTCCATGGACAGAGGAGCCTGGCGGGCTATAGTCCATGGGGTCACACAGACTCCGACACGACTGAGCGACAGACACTTTCACTTTCATTCAGAGACTGATTGCAAATCATCTAAACTAAGTAAGTCTAAAAGTTTACTTTCTTTTTTAGAGACATCCTTTCTGAGTTTATTGAAAGGAAGTACTGCAGGGAGAATACCTTTTAGGTGTGTCTCTAAAGAGATAACTGCTAATTTCAGCTCCATCTGGAATTACTGACGAATCATGAAAAAATGCCTTGTCTCGAATTTGCATCTGAAAGAGTTCCTCATCTCGAGTAGGCAACTTCTGGGTCCTTGAGCTGAGTGGTAACAGCAGCCACAGCATACACCAGTGGAGAGGCACCATCCTGGGGCGACAAAAATAATTGCTTATGTTAATTCTACAGGCAAAACATCAGGCAATTTGCAAACTTTCTGATGGTTAACACTATTTTGGTGTCCACAGAAAGAACTGTATTATGTACTTTGGGTACATACACATGAGCTTGAGGGCAAATTTGCTGGTTTGTTTTTCAAAGTATTTCATTGAGTTGATCAGTTACTAAACAGATTTTGAAACAAAAGAACCCTTGGTGGGTTAAATTCATTGGGTATTGAGACAGAAAATCTCCCCTTCAGTATGGCAGAAGCGGTCACTATAGATATCTCCATACAACTGTCTCAAAGCTTGAAATTTGACATAAATCACAGAGACCCATTGAGAGCCAGAAAATTACCACTGCATGGTTATTTTTATTCTTCCTTAAAATCTGACTAAGGATCCTACATATATAGAAATATTCTTAGTCTGCAAATCAAATTTTCATAAATAAGAGATTTTAAGACATTGTAAGTTTAATTTTCTTATAGGTGAAACAATTAGTCCAAAATCACAAGGGGAGCTATTTGCCAGTGTCTAGTATTACAGATTTACCAGACTCTTAAACACAACATTTATCTATAAACCTTCACCATATTAAAAAGCAGGCTTGGATTCCCACTTTAAATCAAGAAAGACCATTGGAAAGTTCTATAGTTAGGTCAGCTGCCTTAATCTCCAGCAGAGTTATGTATTTACCATCCCAGTCTAGTGTTTTCATTGAGTTACACTTTGGCATTAATCACTGACTTTCCATTAAAACACATAAACAGTAGTGGATCACCCTCTAGGGCACCTTGTTGGAGGGATGTTTTCAAGGACATCATCTTCTGCGTGTGTCCTTCTCCCAAGAGGAAGCTTTAGGTAGGTGAGTTTCTTTTCACATTAAGTGCTTGTGAAAGGCTTTGCTTCCTTTGAGGATTTGGTGCCAGTTTTCCTCAGAAAAAACCTCTGAAAGGAGTTGTTTTCCCTTATCTGTTTGACAACATACATCAGCAAATTCAAGCATTAAGGAAATATATTGTTTTTACATTGAAGTACTTTAAATAGTGCGAGAGTCAAATGCAAATATTTGCGATAATTTGAGATGATTTGAATGCCAGTTTTGTTTCTAACAGGCCATTGCTATAGCTATGAGGTCACTTCTACTTAAACCATCACTTGACTTTAATTTTATCCTTCTTTGAGGGGGCTTTCCTGGTGGCTTAGAGGTTAAAGCTTTTGCCTTCGATGCGGGAGATCTGGATTCAATCCCTGGGTCGGGAAGATCCCCTGGAGAAGGAAATGGCAATCCACTCCAGTATTCTTGCCTGGAGAAGCCTAGTAGGTTACAGTCCACGGGGTCACAAAGAGTCGGACACGACTGAGTGACTTCACCTTCACCTTGAGGGCTACCAAAAATATACTCATACAACTGAACATATTTTTTGAGGGAAATATGCTTTTCTTTTTTAAAATGAGAGTTTGAGAAGTAATTTTCCCCAGTGAGCTTGCTTGCTCAGAAAGTTCATGTAACTTGCTTTTTCAAAAGTCCTTATCTATCATTGCTCTGCAATTTTCCATATAAAATATCTGCAGTATTTAAGAGTTATTGCATGCAAAATACGCAGGCATCCCTGGTGGCTCAGAGGTAAAGAATCCGCCGGCAATGCAGAAGATGTGGGTTTGATCCCTGGGTTGGGGGATCCCCTGGAGGAGGAAATGGCAAACCACTCCAATATTCTTGCCTGGAAAATCCTATGGACAGAGGAGCCTCGCAGGCTGAAGTTCATAGGGTCACAGAGAGTTGGTCAGATATGACTGAGCACACCCACCTGCAGGTGCAAAACACAGTGCTAAGTCCATTAACTGCACTACTGCATTCAACCTTCACAGTGACCTTATGAAGTATGTGCTAGCCTTATACCAGAATAAACCTCCTTTATTATTTTATTTATTTATTTATTTATTTTTTATTTTTTTAATTACAATACTGTATTTGTTAACACAAGCAGAGAAAGGATAACCCAGGAGAATCTGACTGCAAAGCCCAAACATTTATCCTCTATAATCTCTCTCAAGAAAGCAATAGAGGTTCTTATTTCCCATCCTTATTTCTCAATTGTATTGCGATTGAATGAAAAATTCAATGTCATTGAATGACCGAATGTTAAGAAAGTTGGCATTTTGGTCTCAGCTCCTAATTAGAAGTGTAATCTTAGGCAATTCACTTCACATTCTGGACCTCAATTTTATGAATGGTTTGGATGGAAGGTTTTTCTAAAATCTGAAAATGAACAATGACTGAGCACTAAAATCCTTTTCCCAAATAGACAGCAGATTACTTGGTGGCTCAGACGATAAAGTCTGCCTGTAATGTGGGAGACCTGGGTTTGATCCCTGGGTCAGGAAGATCCCCTGGGGAAGGAAATGGCAACCCACTCCAGTATTCTTGCCTGGAGAATCCCATGGACGGAGGAGCCTGGTCAACTACAGTCAATGGGTCATAAAGAGTCGGACACAACTGAGTGACATCACTTTCACTTTAGGAATAAAAGCAGCCCTCTTTAAGTTTCATTAAATAATCTGTCCCTCAGATACCCAGCTGACTGTCAAGGAGGGGAGCCCAAGTGTGGCTGGGGGTGTTAATGGGAGCTCACGTGACTTACTTAGACAAACGTTATATCTATGAAAGATGGCTTGGCAGATCAAAATCAAACCTCAATAAATCTATTCCAAATAAGTAGGGACATGGTAGAGAAAACTGAATGGAACCTCCACTCATGACACCTAATCCCTCCCCTTCCGATGCCCTTTGTCCTGTAACTAACAGAAATGCAAAATCCAAATGGGATTTGATACGCTGCTCCTGTAAAAGAGGTGGCAAAGATAAAGAACCTGATAAACAACTGGCCTGCCAATGCAGAAGACATGAGAGACATGGGTTCGATCCCTAGGCCAGCAAGATCCCCTGAAGGGGGCCTGGCACCCCACTCCAGTATTCTTGCCTGGAGAATCCCGGGGACAGAGGAGCCTGGCTACAGTCCACAGGGTCACAAAGAGCTGGACACGACTGAAGTGATTTAGCACACACCCTGTAAAGAAATACTCATTATTTCAACAAAAGAAAACTTATTCAGTTTACTTTGCAGCGGCATTTCTGAAACTTTAGCAGAGGAGTCCAGATAACAAGATACATCATTTTAGAAATGGTCAGAATTTGACTTCCCATATTTATTAGGAATGGAGAGCCAACGTGCCGGGAAGCACTTGTGTGTGAGATACTCAGGCGTATTTGCCCTAGAACCACTCAAGGGCAGCCTTCCCTCATTAGCCCTGTATTTGCCCTGAAAGCTGTCACGTGCACACACCTGAGCAGGACAAGCTGCCCAATGCCCCAGGATATCTGGGATATTTAGGTCAGCCCCAGGGTTAGAGGGCTAGCTAGTTATGACTGGTGGGAATTTTTCCAGCATCCTCAGCTGCCCATGGGAGGAAATTTCTCTTATTAAATCAGCTAATTGTAAGAGATGAATTTTAAGTTAATAAGAACAATATTAATAAATTTTGCTGTGTATGTGATGCATGCCAGGCACTCTTCTAAGTGCTTTATATCTATTATCTCATATAATGTTAGCAACAGCCCTATGGTGTAGGCAATATTATTTATCTCTCCTCAAAAATAATCAAATTGAGGCTTGGATGAGTATGATCACATAGTGACTACAACACGATATGAGGAATGTGAAGTCTCAGGAGTGACTTTAAAAGTATGGTAAATATGATTATTATACATTCCTCAGCATCAGCTACTTCGTGATGTAATGCTAGGTAAAGTGAACAACTTCAGATGATAGGTTTATGCAGAGTAAGTGTTAAAGACAGTTATCCATGGGACTCCGCACTTGTCTGTGCATAGGTGGGAAGCAGAAGAACTGACTGTGTTTGTTCCAGATTACCATCTTTTCAAGGATGTTTGTGTAATTCATAGCCTTGAAGATAACACTTCTGGGGCCAAGAGCAGGTGTGATTATTACCCATTATGAAAACCCGAGTTCGCTAAGCTCAGGGCTGCTCTCTTGTAATAATCCCCACTGTAGGCACTGGTGCCACAGGTCCCCTCTGCATCATGCTGTGAGATTCGGGGGTCAGGGGCCGAGTGGCAGAAAACGCTACTGCTGGGGACCTGTGGCTCCTGCTATACTCTGAGTAATGAAGCCCTTCGTCACTGACCCAGGAGCCTCGTGGCATCTAGTGCCCATGAAACTACGGCAGGCTACCTCGACAGCTTGCAAGGAGGGCAAAATCTCAAACACGTTACAGGTCTTGACCCCAGGCGTTGACTTGTTAAGTTACTTTACTGGCTGTTGACTTTACTGGCTCAGGTAGACTTTTTTATTTAGATAATCTCCAACAGAGAGTAGACTAAACTTTATATTTTGCTTTCTTTATACAAATATCATATTTCCACAGCTTATATTTTATCAGGCCATATTTTCTGTTTCTGAAACAGTTTTAACCATTTTTAATTGGTACATCAGTTATGGGCAAAACAGACACTTTTCAGAAAAGTGTTTAAAATTAGTATGCTCCTTTTTATTTTTATTGTATTTACAGGAGAAGATGGGGGTTAACTGAACCTGTTGTGGTTATCATTTCACAAGGTATGTAAATCAAACCGTCATGCTGTATGCCTTAAACTTACACAGTGATATATGTCAATCACTCAACAAAACTGGAAAAAAGTTAGAATGATTCTCCAAACACTGGAATTTATATCTATAGGATTACTATTTTCAGAATGTTATCTAATAACATTTGTCTACTGCCGGGAAAAAAACATATTCAGTTATTAGGGAAACCCAATAATTTGTTCAATTTGATCAGGTTATGGGCAGAATTTTTTAACAAAATGTATTTAAAAGAAGCATTGAATATAGTTAATCAAAAACTATTATGCAGACATATTGTGCATATTTTTACAAGTTATATTCACTGATTCAAGTTTAAAGCTTTATGTAAGCATTGTTTAAAGGGTGAAATTTTATAGAATTTTTTTTCTCTACCAAAAAAGTTCTTAAATATTCAACTTAAGAATTAGTCACTTTAAATAAGTAAGGGAAAATACATCCTTAAGAATAAGCTGTGGGTAAGCCAGTACTTTGGCCACCTCATGCGAAGAGTTGACTCATTGGAAAAGACTCTGATGCTGGGAGGGTTTGGGGGCAGGAGGAGAAGGGGACGACAGAGGATGAGATGGCTGGATGACATCACTGACTCGATGGACGTGAGTCTGAGTGAACTCCGAGAGTTGGTGACAGACAGGGAGGCCTGGCGTGCTGCGATTCTTGGGATCACAAAGAGTCGGACACGACTGAGCGACTGAACTGAACTGAACTGAAGCCAGTCTATAACAGACTTTTCTTCTGAGATTACAAAAGTGGCCTCTAATGGCATAACTCTTTCTTTCTTTTTGTTCCTTCTAGGTACCTAGAGCTCATCTAGGTTTAAAGTTTAATGTAAATAATACTTCTCAGAATTTCTTTTTCAGAATTATTACTTCTGTAATGGGTAATATGGTGGGTAATCTAGGAAATGTGTCTGCACATCAAGAAATCTTGCTGTGTTTCTACAATCAAAGGTCTAGTTCCAACAGCAGTAGATCGTTGCTAAGATGGTTGCAAATGTTTTTATTTTGCTGGACAGAGTGATCAACTTGGTTGCACAATGATTCTCAGCCCAGAAAAACTAAGTGGTATTATCCTATTAAACTGAGAAGACTGACTTCAACTATTTCAGTTGTAAAGTTCTGATGAATCAGGTACATGGATGTTAATCCAAAACTCTGAGATTGTTTGTTCGGTCAGAGGCTTTCTCCATATTTGGCACACACCTTCCTATCTTACCTAGGTTGAGCTGAAAAATGACCTAATGATTTTATATAACTCAGTCTCTAACCTAGATTACTGTAATTTAGATATTGGAGATGAGAAACAGTTTTATCCTTTGGAATGCCACTGCATCCTAGAGTCAAAGAAGAAATTATTTTTGAAATATAATTGTTCAATGAGATGCATCGTGTATTCTATACTTAGAAATACATAGAAAGGTAGAGAGAGGTTTGGACACTGAAAAATAAATAACTTTAAATGTTATTAGTTTATAGGATACATATACACACAGAGTTAAGGAAAATAATTCAGACACATTATATGAATCCCATTAGTTGATGCTGTGGGGGTGGGGGGGTGTCTGTGTGTGTGTGCGCCCTGTGCGCACGCTAAGTCACTTCAGTCGTGTCCAACTCTGTGCGATCCTATGGACCACAGCCTGCCAGGCTCCTCTTAGCTGGGATTCTCCAGGTAAGAATGCTGGAGTGGGTTGTCACGCCCTCCTCCAGGGGATCTTCCTGACCCAGGGATCGAGCTGCGTCTCCTAGCTCTCCCTCTCCTGCATTGACACATCGGTTCTTTACTGCCAAAGGTGATGTTAGAGTAACTGAGCAGAGGTTCTAACGGAAGCACCTTTTATACACAACATTTCACTTCTATATTTGCTGCCCCCTCTCTGGAACGTGAGCGAGCACTACTGCTCTAGGAGGGTGGAGAGGGGCCGCTTTGATTATCTGAGGACGTGATGACTGGAGTTGCTTCTCCCACGTGCTCTCCCACCTTCTCTGCTGGGCTCTCTGTTGCCGGCCCTAGAGAGGGAAAGTGGAGAGTGGACCACAGAAGATGAACTGAGGACTAGTTTTAAAGAAAATGCCAGTGAAGAGATAGGAAGCATTTGTATTATTCTAAAAGAGGTAGGGAGTGGAGCAGCTGACGGATAACTGAAGACACAGAAAGAATTCTAAGACTTTATTTTTGGCATTAACTTGAACTTTTATTCTATGGGGCTTTTCAATATAGTTAAAAGAAATAGTCAAATTGACCTGGCATATCCTTTTCCCACACACCTTGAGAACTGTAAAATGGTCATATGGTAAGCAAGAAAAAAAATTAAAGGGACCTTGAACAATTTATCAGTGTACTAACTAAAAACCCAGGATGACCCTGGTTACCACAAAAAACCCACAGTAGGCCTAAAAGCAAATAAAATGTTCCCCAGGGAGTCAGTAGCAGCTCCTCCACTGTCATTTTGCAAAATTTATCTCCAATTACATAGTCAACCTGCTGATTCACTTAGTGAAAATGAAAATGTACTGTTGGAAATGGTGTAAACAAGGATAATAAGTAAATAAGTCTGGTTAATTATTTTTACTTCTTTGAAATATGTATTAAATGCATTTAACCACAAATCCTAATTGAGAATCTTTTCTTAGGAGTAGAGAGATATTTCAAACCACTAAAAAGCTTGCGTTTAATATTTATAGACTGCTGTTTAGTTACATTATCTTACTAATGTAATACATTTTCAAGTCTGGTAAATCAAACGTTCTTTCAGGTTTTCATGGAACTTTCCAAGGCTTTCTGAATAGAAGATGTCATATAAATTAAGGCATCCTGACCTTTCCCATTTTTGTGGATTCCTCAGAACAGCAGCAACAGCTCTACCTGCCTAGGAGAGACATGATAAAACCAAGCTCCTCCATCACCTTCCCACCAACCAAGGTCCTGCAAATTCCCATAGAACATGTGAACATAGTTGTAAAAATATCATCAAGCTCTTACAGACATTACATGGTATAAAACTTAATAAGATTAGATTCGTCAGGATAAATAGGCTACATGTAGTACACAATAAGAAAATTCGAGTAATTAACATTCACTTAAAAACTATCCAATGTGCCCAACCATGTGTCTGCCACAAACATGAAATAAATTTACAATGACCAGAAAGAAGGATGGGCATTCTGAATTTACTTGAGACAAACGCATCTGGAATAAATAAAATGTAATGTTTAATTATAGAGACTGGAAAGTGCATGATTATAATTTAGTGAGGATAATTTTAAGGAAAGGTCTGCCGCAGAGATTTCTGTTCTTTTCTTTCCTTTTTAAGTGCAAACATTTAGTCTTTTAACTTCTATTTTTAAACTCGAGGGCATTTGTTTTTGTTTGAATCATCCATGCCACATCTGATAATAAATGTGAAGCATCTGATCTAGCTGTAAAGAAAAAAATGTAGCTTTGGTCAGGGGAATGGCCCCCAGGTCTCCCAGGATCTGCTCTATGATCAAGGAGGGGTGGGTTGTGTTGGGGTGGGGTGGGGGTGCACTTTGACAAAGTAAAATGCCCATCCTGGATCTACAGACTCCTCAAGGCAGAAAAAAAGGAAAAAAAAAACAACCCACTGATTTCCAGAAGCTGTTTTGTTCTCCTGTCTTTTGTAAACAATGAGAATATTAACTGAAATTAATTGGTTGTCCCTGTAAATGTAGACAGCCTCTGCTATGGTTGAAAATTTCAGGGAAACGGCATATTGTGGTTTGGCATGTTTTCATATTTGGTAAGGGTGAAAGCAGCAAGTAGGAGTCCAGGGCTCCCGGTCAGCTCTGAGTGAGTGGTCCTCTGCCCTGGCTGGGTAAGCTCCTGTTCCCTGATAACCTCAAATGCAGCTGCAATATTTCCAACTCCTATGGCTCTATAGAGCAGAGCCAGCCTTGGGCACAGAATTCATAGGCTAAAGCTCTCTAAATGCGGGCTGTCATTACAGAGTGGAATGATTATTAAGGGTTTTAAGAGTTCATTATATCAATAATCTATGGATTAAGAACCTTCACAGGCATTTCAATGGCAATGAGTCCAACCTCCTCCACCACTTCTCTAAATGATTGCCAACTTTCATTCTGGAAGGAAATTAAATTAGTATGAAAAAGCAATGTAAAATTAAAACATGCCAAAGATCTGAATAAAGTTTCCATTCTGTCATCCCCTCCCCTCTGATCTTCATGGTATGCAGTTCATAGCAGGGCCAAGGCTGGGGCACTTTAATTTGAAAAGATAGCCAAGCCTACATAATAAGAATAGCTTGAAAGAGGATCAGGTTTTAAATGAAGTAACCTTGTATTCCAGCACCATTAATGCCAACAGAATAATGAACAATAGAAATGGCCAAAACAAATGTACTACAGATAGAGAGTAATCTTTAAGAAGCCAGATTCATTTTACCAAAGGAAGGAGTAAATCTTCTAAAATGCATCTGATAGGTGATTCAAAAGTATGATAAATTCAAAAGCAATTTAGAAGATAATGCAAAGTAAAACTGAAGCAAGATTCTAAATATCCTCCTCCAATCAGAATTTCCTCTGTAGTTACAACTGTGATAGCTGGGCTCATTTTCACTATCTTAGAAGCTAATGATTCCTGCAATAATGAAAGCTCCTAGGGGAGGAGTGATATGCTCGGTTGCTTTTCTTGCTTTAGTTTGGCAGTTAAGCCTTATTTCCTGTTGATCTGCAACAAAATGGAAATGACTTCCTGTGCAATGTTCCCCAAAGTTGTTCATAAACGGCACATGCCATCCTCGACAGAAATTCAGCGGATGGAACGTGGCAATGTGCCAACAGCACCTAGCAGCATCACACATCAGCCTTGAAGATGGGGTATGAACTGTCACGGTCAGCAGAGTGCCTGCCGTTGAAACACGCCAAAAATACCCTGAAAGTGTAATGACCTTGACTACCCATCCATACCGGTCCGCCGCTTAGCACTGCGTTGAGTTGATGTTAATTATGCATGAGTAAGTGAACACCTACCAAGAGGGAAAAGGTGGCTGAGGTTATAAACAAGCGCTAATTTAGAGCTGGAGTGAAAAATCCCCAAGAACTGGTGAGGAGAGAATAGGACTCAGTGGAAGTAAGAGGAGAAGAATGAACTAGACTCAGGAAAGGGAGGTGGAGCTAGGGAGGGCAGGGGGTTGATTCGATGGAGGACTGCATCAGGAAGAATTAAACAAACGTCAGCTGAGCCCCTGCATGCGCCGGACGCTGAACGATATGCCACTTGTACAACACTTCCTCTCTTCTTGAGGTATTTACAGTCTAGCAAGCAGTGAGGAAGAAAATATTCTTATGCAGAGGTGAAGAGAGATCAGTATGGAACTAATGGCAAAGACCTGTAAAAGCAAAATGCACCTTTCTAAAGGGTGTGAAAACTTCGCTAGAAGACGATAAAGTCCTGTGGTTTACAACCTATGTTTCTTAGCCATTACTGAAATTCCCAGGATGAGTTCTGAAGAGGGTCCTTAAAAGGTCACCTCATGTGCCTGAGACTATGGAGAAAGACCTCAGAGGCAAGGACAAGTATTTCTTCAAGACAGGCTATAAGACAGTTTCAAAAATCACTATTCTCTTTTCCACACAAAATCTCTGTCCCCTGACCTGGAAGCATGGTTCAGGGGAAAACCACAGAGCGTTCAGACACATCCGCTGTGGGCAGGAGAACTATCCATGGTGATGGTTCGCTCTCAAGGTACTCTGCGGCTGTGGGTCCATCTAGGGTGAGTCCATCCTATCTCTTACAGAAGCCAGCAGCACGGGGCAGAAGCGAGGCTCCTCCAGGACACACTGCAACTTGAGTTCCTCTGCATCTAATTCTCAGACAAGAAAGAACAGGCTACGGACAGAGTGAAGGAAAACCAGCCTGCTTTTGTGGAAACATGGCCATCCACTTCAGGAACTGAATGGTTACTGCTGTAGGTTAACCTTGAGAAAGGGTTTCCACAACCACAGTAATAGCACAGAAGAATATCAGTGTGAAAGTCTACTGGCAAGCCAACCCAATTCTTCTTTCCTGGAGATGATCATTAACACGCTAGAGGTGGGTTGTTGTAGATTTACTGGAGGTTGGGACTACAGCATATCAGTTACAAATTTGATATTTTTACAGTTATTTCAGCCTATAAAATAAATTCCTATAAAAGCTCCAGGAAAGGAACTTTTCAGGAAGATACTCCATAGATTTCTTAGGACACCAAAAACAAGATACGGTCAAAGGAGCTAAAACTCAAAAGAACAAGAATTTTCTAAATTCTGACTCCATATTCCAAGCCAAAGTGGGTAATGTGAGAGTCAAACTGTTAGTAGTCCAGCCATGTCCAATTCTTGGGGACCCCATGGCCTGTAGCCTGCCAGGCTTCTCTGTCCATGGGATTTCCCAGGCCAGAACACTGGAGTGGGTAGTCACTCCATTCTCCAAGGGATCTTCCCGATCCAGGGATTGAACTCGAGTCTTCTGCATTGCAGGCAGATTCTTTACTGTCTGAGCCACCAGGTTAATAATATGAGGATTCAAAAGAAATATCCTAGGAATATATAATTTACTTATGAAGACAAAAGTTACATATCCAGACACCAGAGTCCAGTCACATCCATATCACTCATTCACTGTCTTGTTTCTTAACATATATGCAATGAGTCCTTGCTGCATGCCTGGCACTCTTCTGGGGACAGGGGTGACCTTGTGAATCTGTGTTCTAGTGTAAAGTGAAAGTGAAAGTGAAGTCACTCAGTCGTGTCCGACTCTTTGTGACCCCGTGGACTGTGGCCTACCAAGCTCCTCTGTCCATGGGATTCTCCAGGCAAGGTGACAGCAATATACAGATGCATAAATAAGAAAACACTATTGGCTGGTTTTCATTGCCATGCAGAGAATTAAGAGGCCTGTGGGAAAGAGAGTGTGGTGATGCCTACCCTAGATGTACATTTATTTACATATTTTATTATTTTTCGGGCCGCACCATGCGGTATGTGAAATCTGCTCTGACGAGTGATCAAACCTGTGCTCCCTGCATTGGAAGCACAGAGTCTTAACCACTGGACCACCAGGGAAGTCCTCTAGATAGTGTATTTAGAGAAGATTTCTTAGAGGAAATGGCATTTACTCTGAGATATAAAGGAAAGGAAGCCAGTAAAACAGATGTCAGGGGAAAGAGCATTCCTGGCTCAGAAACAGCAGGTGCAAAGGCCCTAAGGTGGCACAGCCATGGGGTACCGCCAAGAGGAGGAGACATCCGTGCAGAACAGAGTGGGTGACAGGGAAAGCTGAAGGCAAAGGGAACACCACACATGGCCTTGCAAACCATATGAATAGGTTAGGATTCTAACCCGAGTGTGATGGAGAGCCCTTTAAGCAGGCCAGGAACCGTGATCTGGTTCACGGTTTTAGGAAAAACTGTGTCTATTACATAGAAAATGGATTTGGGAGAAGGGATCATTGTTAAAGCAAAAACCAAACTCATCTCTGTAAGCGCAAAAAGAACCGATGACGGGAAAGCTACTACAGTTGTTGACGGTAGACATGCCAATGGCTTAAACCTCATGGTAGAGGTGGAAAGGAGCGGGGAGATTCAGGATAGGTTTAATAGGCAGGGTCAACAGAATGTGCAGGTGAGCTGGAGGAAGGGAGTGAGGAATCAAAGGTAACACCTTGATTATAGGAACCTAGATACAAGAAAAGGACAAAACATAAGTAATGGAGAGATGAAAGAAACTGAGGGAAAGGAGATTAGTCAAGCAGAATTTCAAGCTGGCATCAAATAATTTTTGAGGTGTTGGCCATCTTAGATGCAGTTTTTAAGAGCTAATTTTTATACTGGATAAAGTATAGAAAAAGGAGAAACATAAAGATACACAGGCCAGGGTGGGAAGTAGCTGGTTGGGAAAAGGTGGTAAGACATTCTGGGGAGAGGCAACACACACACACACACACACGCACATATGAGCACACACGTGTACACACACACACACTGGGGAGAGGCAACACACACGCATGTGCACACACACATGTGCACACATGCATGCATGCATGCACGCACACATAGATACACCCACCCACACCCACACACCAGAAGTTGTTTCTTTGAACTTATATTTCGAATGGAAGGAAGGACACATGATATTTAAGGCCAACTACTTTGTCAAAAGTTCTGATGATAAGGGGCTGTTTTTAGTAAGTGAGTAGGAAACCAAGGAAGACAGATATAGAAGTTATGAAGAATATTTGACAAGAAAACACTGCAATTTGGCATATATGACCAGACCTCTTCATAAGCTGTGTCCAAATGCATAGACAAAATAAAACTTAGAACTTTGTAATGAACCCACATCTGCCAAGTGTCACCTAGCGGATGCTCCCAGGCCCTTTTCTGGCAAAAGTACAGGAAGAGTAGAGGAATTCCAAGACAGAGGGATAAGATGAGGTGGACCCCACAGGTGTGGGCAAGAGAGAGGCAGGCTGTGCGCTCACTGACAGGCAGCAAGAGGCAGTGGAGAAAGCAACGATGTGACCCAGTGGGTCACTGGGACAGATGCCAAGCTCTGAAGTGTGCCAGTCTGAGGGAGGAAAACGAGCCGTCTTTTCAGACATCCTGCAATACACATAATAAGCAGTCACTAACTACTGATTGACCAATGGGCCCAATTTAATAAGGATCACATCTTCTGAACTGAGGCCATCACTATTTGTTTGGCCCATGGGGGTCTCCGTTGCTTCCCTGGCTTTCTTCCGTTTGGCGAGCAGGGGCTCTGTGGGTTTGCTTCCCTTGGTGCAGAACCCAGGCTCTAGGGTGAGCAGGCTCAGTAGCTGCGGTCCTCAGGCTTACTTGCTCTACCAGGTGTGGGATCTTCCCCAACCAGGAATAGAACCCACGTCCCCTGCATTGACAAGCAGATTCTTAACCTCTAGATCACAAAGGAAGCCCCTTGTTACTGGTTTTGTGTGTGAGTGACAGCAAGGATAAAAACCAAAAGATGAAAGCAAAATACTGTAGCAGGATTCTAAAAATTCATTCATCTCTTGACTCATGCATCAGCAACAACCTTGAAACGTTCTGTCCTTCCCATCTATCCCAGAGCAGACATACTACCTTCTCAAAAGAACTTCAAAACCTAAAAGGTTTTTTTTTAGTTCTACTCATCATACTAACAAAACCAGGTACTTCAATTATCTGAGTTCAGAGATATTCCTGTTCTCAGGACAAACCTGGTTTTAAAACTTGCTTTGGCAATTCTGCCAGCTCTGTCTGCTGAACACATGGGCTGCATCTTCCATCGGTTATGATCAAAGAAATCTTTATACCCGAATTTCTAGTGATATAACAAAAAGTGATATTCATCTACAAGGCAGTGACGACAGAAACCTTTCTAGGAGAGCAAGCATGGTGGAATTCCAGAGCTCACTGGCTGATTCAACAAACAGTTATTGGGTACTTACTCTGTGCTAGGCACTCCTTGAGGTCTGGAAATATAGCAGTGAGCAAGATGCTGGCGTGAGGTTCTCATGCTTGCAAAGCTTACACTTTGTTGGATTTAAGAGAGGCTCCACATAAAGATTCCAGAGAGCAGTAGCACTGTGATGGAAATGAGAGCGGTGAAGAGGCAGGAGGGGAAGCTGCAGAGAGGGGAAGGCTGGAGGGCTAGCTGAGTGGTCAGGAAGACCTCTCTGAGAAAGCGCTGTTTCAACAGGGACCTGATGGAGAGACTAAGCCCCACCGAATATTGGGCCTAGAGGGGACCTTTACAGATGAGGAAACTGAGGAAGACAGAGGGGAAGGACCTGCTTCATCTCCCGGGCTTCACATTCAGGAATTTGCCTGCTTGAACTGGGCTACCCTGTGGCTCAGTGTTAAAGGATCTGTCTGCAGTTCAGGACACTGGGGTTTGATCCCTGAATTGGGACGATCCCTTGGAGAAGGGCATGGCAATTCTTTCCAGTATTCTTGCCACGGAAAATTCCATGGACAGAGGAGCCTGGTGGGCCACAGTCCATGGGGTCGCAAACAGTAAAACCCTCAGCCACCCAAAAGCTTGCGCCCACATGGGCGAGCCTCAGGGGCCACAGTGACAATCACATCAGGAGGGGGAGAGCTGACCAATGTTAACCCCGGGGTGGGGGGCTGCGAGGAAGGGCGACGCCACAGTTTTTCAAGGTCCATTATCAGATGAAAGAAAGATCAGAAGCCCTGTGGCCAGCCCAGCTAGTCCAGGGGCTGGCAGGGCATGACAGGGAAGGAGGCTGGAACATGGTGAATTACTTATCTGATAAAGCTGTGAAACTGAACAGAGTACTTTAAAAAGTAGGAGGTGTTCTGACAGAGAAAGGATGCTGCCTGACTTTCCCTAGGGAGATTCCTAACAGGATTGCAGCAGTGTGGTGTTTACTTAGATGGCTTGTTATCTGAGCTCTCTCTGTACACTGTCAGTAAGTGAGCTGGTGTTTATTAAGTGCCTATTGTGAGTTCCTTTGGGACTTTGAAGGCGGATAAAGCAGAACCACAGTTCTCCTGTAAAAACCAGAGACTTTGGTTCTTCTGTACTTTCTTATCTCACTTGAATTATAGCTATTTTCGGTTTCTTTCTTGTCCCTAAAAAAAAGCTCTTCATGAGGCTTATATAACATGAGTTTACCCAAGAAAGTGCCCTTAGACAGAAATTACTTTTTTACTCTTTATATCCTCTATGTAGACTTTTTCAGTTCTTGCACAAATAGGCACTAGATAAATATTTGCTTAATTTTGCTGCTTTGAGAAGCTTATAGATGGAAGTAAGATAAATAACCTCAGATATCAGATGACACCGCCTGATGGCAAAGTGAAGAACTAAAGAGCCTCTTGATGTAAGTGAAAGAGGAGAGTGAAAAAGTTGGCTTAAAGCTTAACATTCAGAAAACTATGATCATGACATCTGGTCCCATCACTTCATGGCAAATAGATGGAGATACAATGGAAACAGTGGCATACTTAATTTTGAGGGGCTCTAAAATCACTGCAGATGGTGATTGCAGCCATGAAATTAAAAGACGCTTACTCCTTGGAAGGAAAGTTATGACCATCGTAGACAGCATATTCAAAAGCAGAGACATTACTTTGTCAACAAAGGTCCATCTTGTCAACTATGGTTTTTCTAGTAGTCATGTATGGATATGAGAGTTGCACTACAAAGAAAGCTGAGCACTGAAGAATTGATGCTTTTGAACTGTGGTGTTGGAGAAGACTCTTGAGAGTCTCGTGGACTGCAAGGAGATCCAACCAGTCCATCCTAAAGGAGATCAGTCCTGGGTGTTCACTGGACTGATGAAGGACTGATGCTGAAGCTGAAAGTCCAATACTTTGGCCACCTGAAGTGAAGAGCTGACTCATTTGAAAAGACCCTAATGCTGGGAAAGATTGAGGGCAGGAGGAGAAGGGGATGACAGAGGATGAGATGGCTGGACTGCATCACCGACTCAATGGACATGAGTTTGAGTAAACTCTGGGAGTTGGTGATGGACAGGGAGGCCTTGTAGGCTGTGGTCCATGGGCTGCTAAGAGTCGGAAGGTAATTTGAAATGTCTCCCATTAGAAAGATCCCTAAACGTTCTGGACCGTGCAAGGCCACTGGGGATGGTTGTTGGCTGCTTCCTCCAGGCTGATTGCTAGCTCCAGACCCATTTTCCTTCCTTTCCCAGGCATCTAACCCTCAAGGTGTGGAGTGGCCAACTTGAATCTGGGCTCTGTTACTGGGAACCCTTCTATACCATTGCTACTGTGGGCAGATTAAATACCTGGAAGCACTCTGAACCTTGGTTTCCAAGTTTGCTGTCTGAAAGGTACCAGAGACACTGTGTCATTTCAGACAAACCCGGAGAGACTGCTGAAGGGCTACCTTGAAATCAGTGCACACTGGTATTACTTCAGCAGCACTCATCCTGCCAGCTGCTAAACCAGGAAGCTTAATGTTCCCTGAGGTTTTGGTCCCCACGTTGCATGACCGATCACATCCTGCCCCCTCCCTTGCTACATCTCCTCTCAAAGGCGCCTCTCTTCTCTACCCAAGTGGCCAGCGCCTCACCGTCCACTTACTGACCCTCCCCTGCCTGCTCTCACACCCATGTCCCCTGGATCTCTCCTCAGTCCTTCTACACAGCGCTGCTCGGCCCCCTTGATAAACAAAATCAATTTCGTTCTTCTGCTGAAAAAAAAGTCATATGCTTCCCGTGAAGCAGAGTCTGAAGGCCATGCCCGCGAGGCCCTTTGGGTCACAGGGCCCCTGCTCCTGCAGACTCACTTCTGCGCCCTCCCAGCGCCAGGAGGATCTGCCGCCCCTGTGGCTGGGGCACTGTCGCCCCCTCTCTGGGGATAAACTACCGCGCACTCTTCATTCCAGCGTCTGCAACCGCAGAGAAATCAAGGTGTGCACTTTTCCGCGCTCATACTCCTCCTGCAAACCATTTTGCATTCTGTCTGTGTGTTTTCTTGGGACCCCAGAGTAGCATGGCCACGCGGCCCCTCTACAGCGGTGACACAGAACCCACTCCAAGCAGAGGTGGGTGACGCTCACCGGGGGGGTGTCATCGACTGGACAAATGACAACAACACGGACAGTTGTTGCTGCTTTACAAAAGCTGTTTCACAAATGATAATAAAAGCTAAATAGGACACAAGTTATGAGTGCCTCTGACAATTTTCTTTTCCACAATATCTGATGATCCTGAAGCTTTACTCCTTCCTCCCGGCAGCAGCTGTTTTGGTACGACAGCACTGAAGCCTGCTTGCTACCAAAGAGGGTTTGGCTTCCGCGCCCGAAGCCCAGGACAAAATCACAACAGTGATGCACAAAAACTGTACTCACGATGCTATAATCCAGTGATAGGTGGGTGAGACAGATACACCAGCGACCTTCAACAGTGACCACGGCTAAACACTAGAGTAGTCTTATTTCCAGAAGAAAGGGGGCACACCGTTGTCTTGTTCTGGTAAAATGAAGTAAAAGTATTTAAACTCTTCGGCCTTCAAATTCAAGGCCCAAAACAGACTGTACACTCAGAGCCAAGCCTGTGGAGAGGTGAGACCACGTTCTTCAAGGACACCGCACGTGTGTGCCCGGTCCTGTCCAACTCTTTGCAACCCCGTGGGCGGTAGCCCACCAGGCTCCACTGTCCGTGGAATTATCCAGGCAAGAATACTGGCGTGGGTTGCCATTTCCTGCTCCAAGGGATGTTCCTGACCCAGAGATCGAATCAGTGCCTGGCTGCTGACAGTCTAGCAGTTTAGAGACCCTCGTCTTTCGCTGTCTCATTCTCCTGTCTCTTGCCTCTATGAATTCAGGATTACATGTTTCTACAAACACTTGAATTTAAAGTTTGGTTTGTTTCTCTACTCTCTTCCATTCTCCCCTGTCGTGCAATTTTTATGTATGTATTCATTTTTTCATTCACATTTGGGGACTGTTAACAAAGTTGCCTAAAATAGAAAATAATCACTGGACTTAGAGGAAGAGGATCAGAGTTGGAAAAGTTCCGACTGAACAGTTATTGGCTTTTGTACTTTGAGCAAACGTGCAAGCCTCTTACTTAATCTCTTTGAGTTTCAGTTCCCTCATCTACAAAATGAAGACAATTATTCCCAGGATTATAAGATTAAAAATGGTAGACATGATGCTCTTTTAAAAGTAAAGGAAGTTCTATTCATTAACAAATATTATAAGCCAGCTGTCCAACTAGTTGTAAAATTTTATTCAACAGCAAAAGACACATGTTTTGACTTGCTCTTACAACAGAGATATCAGAAGGAGTTTCAGCATCAGATTATTCTACCTTTATTTACCTAATCAATCAGGTAAAAAGGTTAGGTTCCTATTTAATAAGAGACTGACTAGAAACACAGAGGAAAGTGTGAGATGTTAAGTTTTTAATAATCACATAGACAGTAGGAAACGGTTACTATTCTTTTTCTTACCCTAGATATGCCTTATCTGAAGACATCAATATTGTTTAATAAAAAAAGGTGGGCTATAACTGATTCAAAGGTGAGTGTACACAGGCTTTTTAGGCACTAGATCCAGCAAAGGCTTTAAGAGGCACGTGTTGAGATGAGACAGCTGAGGATTAGGCTCAGCTCCCGGGATGTTCTGCATTATTATTTCTGGATTAAGAGATGATTGAAGAACA
Source organism: Nanger dama (assembly GCA_917880005.1). NCBI lineage: Eukaryota > Metazoa > Chordata > Mammalia > Artiodactyla > Bovidae > Nanger > Nanger dama. The sequence goes on from CAKJTW010000001.1 coordinate 103,417,007, forward strand.
GGACACTCAGAAGGCAGATGATGCAGACAGGCTCATGGTCACTTTTAATGAAGAGCTTATAGCAAATTATGATGAAATAATACAAACATATACCTCCAGAACCATTAGAAAGATGACTGACTACAGAATACTGACCCAGTGGTGGGAATTCACACCCACAATTATTTCATTCCTTCCTCCCCACCTCAAAAGTAAGAGACATAGTGAGGTGTGGCTTTCAGTCTTATTAAAATCTTTTAAGGAAATCATTAAGGAAAAGCTGCAGCTGGTGGTGAATCTTGGGGGTCAAGAGTGTTCATTACAAGATAAAACCTGCCAAGACGAAGAGATGTTTCCAAACTGCCTCTTTGTGGTCCTTGCTTTTGTTAAGTGTGAATAAACTTTAAACATAGAGTTTTTTCAATTATAAGACTGAATTTGGTGGCTGAAGCATTAATACGGGTGTGTGTGTATAAATATTTTCATTATTTGAATTTACTTATTCCTCATTGTGTTTTAAAGGGCTTTAAATGTTTAGGATATTTGGAATATGTGATATACATGTCTATAATGGCTCTCATTATTCCACTGAAATGTGAAATTCCATCCAACTTTCTTGGAAATCATTGTTTTAAAAACACCTTAAAACTGAACTAACTTCAAATCTTACCTCTCAAAAATGTCACATTATTAGTGAAATAATAAAATAATTGTAGTATAGAATTACTATTTTTTTTTGCATGCTGAGTTACTCAGTTGTGTCTGAGTCTTTGTGACCCCATGGACTGTAACCCATCAAGCTACTCTGTCCATGGAATTTTCCAGGCAGGAATACTGGAATGGGTTGCCACTCCCTTCTCCAAGGGATCTTCCCGACCCAGGGATCAAACCAATGTTGCCTTCACCTTCTGCATTCAAAGGCAAATTCTTTACCACTGAGACCCAAATCAGTGTTGCCAGGAGAAATATCAACAACCTCAGATATGCAGATGACCCCATCCTTATGGCAGAAAGTGAAGAAGAACTAAGAGCCTCTGGATGAGAGTGAAAGAGGAGAGTGAAAAAGTTGGCTTAGAAACTAAGATCATGGCATCTGGTCCCATCACTTCATGGGAAATAGATGGGGAAACAGTGGAAACAGTGTCAGACTGTATTTGGGGGGCTCCAAAATCACTGCAGATGGTGACTGCAGCCATGAAATTAAAAGATTCTTACTCCTTGGAGGGAACGTTATGACCAACTTAGATAGCATGTTAAAAAGCGGAGACATTACTTTGCCGACTAAGGTCCGTCTAGTCAAGGCTATGGTTTTTCCTCTGGTCATGTATGGATGTGAGAGTTGGACTGTGAAGAAAGCTGAGTGCTGAAGAATTGATGCTTTTGAACTGTGGTGTTGGAGAAGACTCTTGAGAGTCCCTTGGACTGCAAGGAGATCCAACCAGTTCATCCTAAAGGAGATCAATCCTGGGTGTTCATTGGAAGGACTCATAGTGAGGCTAAAACTTCAGTACTTTGGCCACCTGATGCGAAGAGCTGACTCATTTGAAAAGACTCTGATGCTGGGTAAGACGGAGGGCAGGAGGAGAAGGGGATGACAGAGGATGAGATGGTTGGAGGGCATCATCAACTCAATGGACATGAGTTTGGGTAAACTCTGGGAGTTGGTGATGGACAGGGAGGCCTTGCCTGCTTCAGTCCATGGGGTCGCAAAGAGTCGGACGTGACTGAGCCACTGAACTCACTGAATACTGACGCTAAAACGGACTTTTCAGTTGACTGATTTTTCAGGACTAAACCTACCATATATAGTTGGAATATGTTTCAAAATTAGAGGGCATATGTCTCTTAATACACTTATAACTCATTCTTTAATCTTTAATTTTCTCATTAGTCTCCACTTTGTGAGGAAAATGTTCTATTGTTTCTTTTCCAGACACTTGTTTCTAAAGTATGTTAAATCTTTGTCTGTTACCATACATATATACATCAGACACAACAAATAGTGTATCGTGGGGCATTTGAACACTTAGGTTTGCATGGCTGGTCAGTGTAACTAATTAAGAGGAGGGCAAAAGAAAGGAAAAGAGATTTGCCTACAACTGATTCCATAGCTATAAAAGTGAAAAGTGAAAGTGAAGTTGCTCAGTCGTGTCCAACTCTTCATGACCCCATGGACCGTAGCCTACCACGCTCTTCCGTGCGTAGGATTTTCCAGGCAAGAGTACTAGAGTGGGCGCCAGTACTCTCAGCCATATGCAGACTTCATAAAGCAAAGTGATGAACTAGTTTGCCTTTTGTGATTGGAGTAGAATCTGTGCAGTGTTTGGGGATGTGGGGAGACAGGAGAAGTTTACACCAGACCTTATATATAGGCAGCAATCTTTACCCCATTTCACTTTCAAAAATTCTCCTTATTGAAAATAAAAGCCTTTAGCATTCTCAAAGGAAAGGTGAGGGGTGTTATTTATCTACTTATCCTTGCTTAAGCTTTGTGTTATTTTAAATTGAATGTGTTTACTCTCAAAGAAAAGTTGTTTAGCATGACCTTAAACACAGATTTTAAAGTGGAAAATGTAATCATTTTCCCCTAAAAAATTTCCTAATGAGTTAAACTATCAAAACAAATATCAAAAAAACAAAAAAACACAAAAACAAAGAAACATGTAGCACATAGGCAGCCTATGATTGAGGTCTTGTGGACTTATACAATAATAATGCTATTTTTTAATCATTAAATTATTTTAAAAAACTAAGCAGATTGTGTCCTTGCAAATTAATTTGGCAATTAATCTAAATTTTTAAAAATTTAGATATTTTTATCAATTTTAGTTCTGAAACCAAAGAGTTATCACTTTATTTTAAAAGTTTTTAAGTTCAGATAAGTTTATCTCAGTTTGTCTGAAACTTGAGTTTCAGATTTCTCAGTAGGAGGATATAATAACTTCCTCACTGGGTTCCTGTGAAGATTAAGGAAAATGATAGATGTGGAAATACCTTACAAACAGTCAAGGGCTATGATAATATTAATAAATAGAATCTTTTCCATTCACATTGTGAAATCCAAAGCACAGAAACAACTTTAACACATTAATAACTGACTATACTGTAAAACAATAAAATTTTTAAAAATTTCAGAATGTAACACAATATATGTTTTTATGAACATGAAGATGAGACTTTTTTAACTCTTAAAATACTGAAATATTCAGAACATAGTGGAGTACAATATCTAATTATTGATAACAGGAATTATGAGATGTTTGCACAAATAATTAATACTTTTGAAGATTATGATGACTAATGTAACTGAGGCTTTTTCAGCTACCTAGTCACCTTGTTTCAGTATCTCTGGCTCTGTGATGTGTTGCCTCCAAATCTCCTAGAGTTGTGATTAAAAAAAAATATATATATATATATTTCATTTGTATAAAATAACTTAAGTCATTCCATACTGAGATAAATATCATAATTAATTATAGTGGATCAATTATATTTTTTAATTTTTTTCTAGTTAATTTGTGAGCAGAGCTTACTTCTTGTAAAGGCTGATTAGAATGTCATTTTCACTTCACATTATTTTTACTTCATAGAAGCTATCACCTTGGCCAGTTTTTAATTGTTCAATGACTTTATGATATGGTGAGTTACACTGTCTTTTTCAATAGATATTTTATATAATATTAACAAAACTATTTTCCATCTTTATACATAAAAGTAAATACAAATAAAACATCTTCTATTTTCTTCTTTCATCATAATGAGACATTGTGTTTCTGTAAAAAGGAGAAAAGAACACCTTTAGGGAATGCAGCTCTACAAGACTGACACTATTAGAAACTGGATAACTAACTAGTCAGTGTAATTTTAGAGGCAATGGGAATCCTCTGCCTCAGTTGTTTAAAGAGTTTCCTATATCTTTTAGTTAAATTAAATTATTTAAAAAAACTAAGCAGATTGTGTCCTTGGAAATTAATTTGGCAATTAATCTAAATTTTTAAAAATTTAGATATTTTTATCAATTTTAAAATATTTTAAAATCAAATACTGATGTGTTTTAAAATCAAATATTCACTGGATCTAACCTTGTAAAAACAATATAAAATGTCCTTTCCAATTCCTTAACATCAAGATTCTGTCTTAAATTCCCACCAAAGTAGGATGAGAGTGAGTTACACAGTTTGTGGGACCCAATATAAGATCTCTTATTCATAAATAAAGAATTTCAAGATTGCAACAACAAAATTTCCGCAATGGCAGAGCATTCAACTGAGCACTGGGGTCTTCTAAATGCAGCCCAAGAAGCTGGCCCTGTGTTTAACTTACACTAGAGTATAAGATGGAGAAGGCGATGGCACCCCCACTCCAGTATTCTTGCCTGGAAAATCCCATGGATGGAGGAGCCTGGTGGGCTGTAGTCCATGGAGTCGCAAAGAGTCGGACAAGACTGAGGGACTTCCCTTTCACTTTTCACTTTCATGCACTGGAGAAGGAAATGGCAACCCACTCCAGTGTTCTTGCCTGGAGAATCCCAGGAAGGGAGAGCCTGGTGGGCTGCCGTCTACAGGGTCGCACAGAGTCAGACATGACTGAGGCAACGAGCAGCAGCAGCAGAGTATAAGAAACTGAGCATGGATCACCGGAGGAAGAGAACATAAAAGAGGTATGTACTAAAGGTAGGCTGTCTAAAGGAGAGGTGAGGGAGCCCAAGACACACTCTCTCTCAAATTCTATCTTAAACTAGCCGCATTCCAATCTGCTTTATCTAGCTATTAACATCTTTGGAAGATATTAGCCGACTGCTGCTTACCCTGGTTCCCATCCCAGGGATATTTTCATATTTATAAAGACCACTGAAAAACAAAGTACTTTAAAAATGAACAATCAAATTTTTTCAGGTGGTGTTTAGCACTGTGAGAGGCCTCGCTGAGCCAGGGCCCCCAGTGCCTCTCAGCACACACCTTGGCAGGCCTGTCTGTCTGTCTGTCTGTCTATCTACTACTGCAGCTGATTCTGCTACTGCAATTGGTAGAGTGTTAGATTTGTATCTCCCGTTAAACAGGGAATGTTATTTTTCCACAGAAAGTCATGTATTCTCATAGAGATTTTAGGAAACTTTGAAGGATCAGTGCTAGAACCGAGACGCTCTCCAGCTGAGACGTGGAGAGGCCAGGAGTCGAGTGGCCGCTGTCTTCTCAGTTTGCCAGGTGGTTCGGTCAGCACTGCTGTTTCTGATCTCTGTCGGCACTGCTGGCTACAAGTATCTCTTCAATTGCAGGATTTAGTTACTTCTGAATCAACCTGATTTGAAGCTTTTGATAATATCAAGGAATTTTAGTGAATGTTATAATTTAATGTGAAATTACAATATTTACTGAGTACTATTGGGTGGCTCAGACGGTAGAGTCTGTCTACACTGCGGGAGATCTGGGTTCGATCCCTGGGTCGGGAAGATCCGCTGGAGAAGGAAATGGCAATCCACTCCAGTACTATTGTCTAGAAAATTCCATGGACAGAGGAGCTTGGCAGCCTACAGTCCATGGGGTCACAAAGAGTCAGACACAACTGAGCAACTTCACTTTCATTGACCTATGAACAACATTTAGATTTAAATCATGATATATATACTAGTATTTATTATTTAAATGTATTTTAAACAAGATAACTAAGAAGGATCAAATACATTGATGTTCATGGGTATGTGTTTGGTATGACTGATAATTTAGTCAGAAACACATTTTATTGCTGGAATAAAATGCATAATGTTACACTTGGCAATGCCTATGGGCTTAGAGTACATATGACTTGAGCAAAAGAAAATAATGAAAGCCATCTCCTAGGTTCACAGGCATTACTAGGGTTTACTTTTCATTGTGATGTGCCATAAGTTGTAACCATCTATCTACTCCAAGAGGCACCTACCTTGGAGAAATTAACCCTAAATAAATCAAGCTCTTTTACATTAGATTTTCCCCTTTTAAACATAATATTTCCATGTAAGTACCACAGCATTTGTCATTTTGTCAACTGTTGAGATACAATATTATATCTATCTTTGCATAAAACACTTGTTCATAGTTTCTATAACTTTAAAAATAATCATGGTGATTTCCAAAAGAAGGTATCATGCCTCACAAATCTTTCTAATTATGGATTCAGTTTTTACTACTTATTTTAGAAAATGATAAACTTTCATATTTTGTCTAGATCTATATAATATATATGGATGTTGCCACAGAGAGAAAAGAGGTAGCTATGAAATCTTTTGTTGTCAGTAAAACACCCATTTGAATATTGCCCATGTGTTTTGGCTATATCTTTTGATTGTGGAATACATTGCTGTTTGAGTGTGCAGCTAGAAGAAGAGGTCTTTGACCTCGATTTCATGTTAGGGAGAAGAAAGACTAACAGACAAAAACTTAAAACAGTTACCAGTTCCTTTAGTATTGGCTGAAACCATTTAGACTATTGGTTGAAATCATTTCAGCTAGAAAACAGACACGAGTACATATTGCTAACTTGATTTTTGTTCTTTGGTTATTATATATGAGATCTCCACACTGCAGAGGCAGTGTCTAAGAGAAAATGTTGGAGTTCCCTAGTGGCCTAGAGGGTAAAGAATCTGCATGCAGTGCAGGAGATTCGGGTTCAGTCTCTGGGTTGAGAAGATCCCCTGGAGAAGGAAATGGCCACCCTGCAGCATTCTTGTCTGGAGAATCCCATGGACACAGGAGCACGGTGGGCTACAGTCCATGGGTCACAAAGAGTCAGACACGACTGAGCGTGTCTTACGAGTTCCACTCAAATGAGTTGATTTTCAATCCTGTATAATCATATTTTTGTTATCTTCCTTTCAAACTTTATATAACCCCATTATTTCTAAAAATATTTTTCTTTTCTTATAACTATGCAAGAGGCAGCAAATTCTTTCAAAAGAATAATTTTAAGAGACGTTTGATAATTTAACTATATACATTCTGCCATATTTTTCTTTCTCAAAAGAATTTTTATAAGTGAAACTGAAAATAAATACTTCAGAGAAATATATGAAACATTAAATATGTGTCATTTCCAAATTTGCTAAGGAAAAATTAACAAATGAAAGCCAAAATCTATTCACCAACTTACTAAAATAAATCAGTTTCCAAAGGATCTGGAACTTACTGAGGGAATAACATGCAATCTTGGAAGTTTCTATACTTATAAACTTGAAGTCTGCAGACTTTAAAGCAAAGTTTAAATCAAATCTAGCTTGGTGTGTTCTTTAAAAAATTGACATTGTAATGGGACCCAATATCCAGCTGTTCTGTGGTCAACTCTGTTTCTTCATCCCAAAGGGGAAAGTCTGCAGAAACATATTACTAGTTTGCTTTTATTCCATACTGATCAAATGCCTTACTCTTACTTTTTAAAATGTAAAACAAGCAATGCCTTTTTATTTTGGGTGAATTAATATTATATATTTCATATATATATATATATATATATATATATGCTCCAAATATTTCACAAGACTATGCATTGGTTGGCAGTTTTGGCAAAAAAATCAAAATGGGGGGGGCAGATGCAGATATAGCATCTTTGAGTTTAAGAAGTGTGTTTAGGAAGTAAGCAGCCGAGAAACCACCTGCTTCTGACACTGGCGTGGGCGTCGGTGGACACAGAGCAACACATTTTCAGGTGTCAGTTTGGAAGTGGCAATAGATACACACACACATCCAAATAAACACAAAGTTCGCACTAAAATGGTGCTGGTTTCCCAAGCAACATAAACTGAATGTATGGTCAATATAACCTTGTGTGGCTCAATAAAATATTAGCAATTCTGTTTTTCCATGCCATATTATATGATTCTTTTTTTTTTTTTCTTTAACCACAGTGACAACAACAGCAGTATTTACTTTTCTTCCTAGGTAGAAATTAACATGTGGAAACACAACTGCATGCATCTTAGGTATTGCTTTGCATCGCAATACAAATACAGAGGAAAAATAATGCAGAACTCAGCCCAAATTCAGTATTTAAATTGCAAAGTATTTTCAAATGGAGCAATACAGAGGAAAAATAAAGCAGAACTTAGCCTAATTGAGGATTTAAACTGCGAAGTATTTTTAAATGGAGTATTTAAATGTTGGAGGACTCTGAATTTTAAAATCTGTTTCAACAGATTTTGTGTGACTGACTATCCAACTAAAACTTTTAAGCTGTTGCTTCTATTAAGTAATTGTGAACCAATGAGGAAGAATAAATTACATTTTTCAGAATAATCGTTCCAAAACAAATATTTAGAGGTATGAGACACTGTTTCAAGGTCAAATGAATAATCTGACTGATCTTTGCAGGTTATGCTTGCCTTTGACCCAGTATATAGATCATAGAGCACGCTCTTTCTGGTGTCTGCCTAAAGGCTATTGACTTTGGCAAGTTTCATGTATTACCACGCTGCTACTATGAATGCACTGGTCCCCAAAGCAACACCTGATAAGAAGACAGGGAGCAAATAAGTTTCAGAGACCACAACCTGGTTACTATAGTCAACCACCTAATCATGGGGAAGACTAAGGAAGAGGGATTGAAATAATTTAAATCAAGGCAAATTATGTGAAATCATACTACTCATACTATTAATTCAGACATAACTGTTCATTTCTACTATCTACTCATTCGTCATAGCAAAATGAAAAATAAGTTCTGTCCTAAAAATGACAACAAAAACACAATTGGCTTTAAAATAAAAATTCTAATGTGTAGACAGACTGAATAGAAAAATGAACATAGGTAGATAACACAGATACACTTTATTTCTATCTTTCCCCACCTTCGTTTCAAATCATGGAGCTTGACAACACATTTCCCCACTATCACACCGTCTGGTCAGTAAATCCAAGTGAAATAATGAAAATCTGAATCACCAGGCTCATGAAGCCAACTGGAAAGTCGCCGTTGTTATCTGGCCCACTGTGGCTTCCTCAAATGTAGCAGTCCCTAACATGCCATTATCCTTTACTCGGTAGCATTCACACTTCACTACCTGGCTGTTCAATAAACTCAGGACAAATAAACTGAGGAAGGGGGCTTCTCTCATTCACAGAAAGGTATTTTTCAATTATATAATTTGTTACATTTTAAAGAGATAAAAGCTGTATCTGCAAGTAATTAAAAGATGTTTTGTATTCATGGTTTCAGCTCTGCTGAAATAAATGAGTAATTTAAACCACACATAATTCATAGCAACTTCGGCCTGCTACAGAGTCCTAGCTTCTTTTTTATGATGGTTACTGACTAAAACAGTGCTATTGCCACACTGAGCCTGCAACTTCGACTTCAACATACAGGTTTAACGAATCAATGTCCTGACATAAAAAAGGAACACAATAATACGGACAAAGCTGCTAGCTGTTATGTTTCGAGTGTGTGGTAAAGATTAAGTACATTCACTGAAGTTAAGAACTGCGCAAAGGAAAAACTTATTTCTTTTTTAAGGAAGAAGTGAAGGGCTTTTGAGAGAAATATGAAATAGTATTTCTCAAAATTTCTGGGTCCCTCATTCCCAGCTCCCCACAGCCACCCCTACCCCATCAAGAATTTAAACTCTTCAGAGTCACTTTTAAGGGATAAATGATGGGATATTTTAATATAATCCTGAATATAGGTTTAGATTGAAAATGGGAATTGGGACCATAATTAATTATGTTGCCAAGTTTTTGAACTTTAAGAAGACAAATTGAGGCAAATGAGGACATTTATATGACTGCAACCTTATAAAAGTTCATGGGTTAAAACTTTGGTAAACTGACAGAATCTTTTTGACATTTGATTAATTCCATATGTAGAATGAGTGTGAGGAATTAATATCCTTTTGGTGTTTTCACTTTCTGAAACCACTGTAATAAGAGACTGACATAGAATCAAAACCAACTATAAGCACAGCCTTCAGCTAGGGTTATGGGCCTTACTATCACTTTTAATAAACAATAATGAGTAATAAATACCGATAGCCCTCAGTACACTCTGGTCTGCTCGCATCTTTGCTCTCGCATCCATCCGTCATGTCTTTCAGGATAATAAAACAATTCAATCCCATCAAATGCCGACAACCCTCCCTCGGGAGGGATGTTTTATCTCTACTTCTGCGAGCCCGGGGAGGATTTTACTTGTTTGAAGGGGGCGGAGAATGGAGCGGGGTCCTATTTATTTCCATTGACGACTCCCCTGGTTCTCACAGGCGCTCAGGGATCGGGTGGGAGGAGAGGAGGGAGGAGGTGCGGAGATTCCCTCCTTCAGAAAAGAAAAAAAGGTTCAGGAAGCGAGGCGGGAGGAGGGGGGGTGGAGGGGGGGTTAAGAGAGCTTAGTGTGTTCGGAGAGATCAGCAACGAAAATACATACACATGTATTTTGTGCGATTTAGCGGGATCGAAAGATGAGAAGTTAAATTTACAACCCAACTAAGTTGCTAAAAAGAATTGTTAACCAATTAACAAACACACCCAGAAACATTTTCTCAGGTTCATTTCCCGCTCAAGGTCTCGGTTTCTGGGAACGACTTGTACCCAGGAGCGGGAGATGGGCAGCGCCCGAAGGGGACCGGCAGGGGACCCGCGACCCGCCCGAAGGCTAGCTGAGCCCAGCGCACAGGGCCCGCGCTGAGCTCGGCGGGCCTCGGGGACCCGCGCGCAGCGGGCGCGGGGGCTGCGCGGAGTCCTCTCGCCTCGACCTCCGCGGGAGGAGGTGTGCGGTGAGAAGGGGGCACCGAGGGAGCGGAGAGTACCGAAACCGTACCCCCGGACGAGCAGTTTGCGAAGTGCCCCCTGCTCCAAGAGAACAGCTGGGACCTGGAGCCGCTCCTTCGGATTCCAGAGGGTCGGGGCTGGCCCGACTGCCGCCCGAAGGGCGGGCGAACCCTGGCTCCCGCACAGACGGGACTGGGACGCTCCATCTGCGGCGGGAAGAAGCCTGCCCTCGGTGGCAGTTTTGCTTTCCCGGCAAAAGTAGGATCGGGTCACAGGGCCACCCCCGCTCGGCTCGAGGAAGTTTCTCTGACGATGCTCGCCTTAGCCCGCCAAGGGTGCCCGAGGAGCCGAGCGGTGGGAGGTCCTCCGGGGCAAGGCCGGGCAGAGACCCCGGGACAGTCCGCCAGGAGCCCGCCCCTCGCACCAGCCAGAGCCCTCGCTCCTCGCTTCACGCTGAGACGCGTCTTGCCAGATCCCGGGTCCCGCAGGCTTCCTGCAGCTGCGGGCGGAGGCCACGAACCCGGGGCGGGCGGGCCAAGTCGGGGGTAAGGCTCCGCGGCCCCCAGGACGCCGCCGCACCCGGGCACTCGGCCCCGCGTCCCGGGCCTGAGTACGCTCTCCCTGGACCTCCGGGGCCGCCGAGCGCGAAGCCCGCCTGGGGCACCCGCGGGGACCTGCTCCACGCCCTGCTGCCCTCAGCTCCTCCGGAGCCGGCGCCCTCGCCCAGCGGGGGCCGAGCGCCCGGCGGGCCCCGGCACACGCGCCTCGCCCTCTCCCCGACCAGCCCGCCGGGGTGGGCGCTCCTTGCGCCAGGTCTCGGGTGGCGGGGCGAGGCGGCGGGACGTCGGCTTTTTTTTTTTTCCCCTCCTCGCTACTTACCTTACAAAATGCATGTTCTTCTGAGGGGAAGAGGAAAGATCCCTCCCCGAGGTGTGGTGAGCGAACAAGTCCACGTCCCCAGCTGCTCCGGCCAAGATGCTGAATACTGGTACTCGGGAACCACAAGGACTTGGAGAAGGAGGCAGATAAAAGAGGAGGGGAAAATGAAATCGCCCGAAGTGTCCTAACTTTGCAGCCGGCGCTGCAAACTTCAAAGGCGGGCGACAACCGGCGGCGTGCGGCCGCCGAAGTTGCTGAGAAGTAGAGCGGGGCGAAGCGCGGGGCCGGGGAAACCCCGGGGCAGAGCGCGCGAGCGGCGGGAGGTCCTTTAAAAGGCCGGGGGGCTGCGGGGGCCGGGCGGCCGGAGGAGGCTGCGGCGGAGCTGGGAGCGGCTGCGGGCTCGGCGGACGGCCGCTCGGGACGCCGGCGCCAGGCTGGAGCGCGGCGCGGGGAGGGTCGGGCGCACCCGGCGGCGGCGGCGGGGGGCGCGGCTGGGCTCGCTCCGCTCTCTCGCGCCGCTGAGCCGGGAGTGCTGATCTCTGCCGAGTGTCACTGCTGAAGCCCGGAGCCGCTCCCCGCCCGCCCCGCCGCTGCCCGCCCGCCCCCCTCCCGCCTCTGCCCACCGTCTCCCGCTCAGTTCCTCCCTCCCTCCCGCTGCGCGCCATCGCGCGCGCGCGCGCGCACACACACACACACACACACACACACACACACGCACACACACACACACGCACACACACACACACCACACCCGGCGACCCAGCGCTCCTCAAACGGAGACCCTTGCGGGCGGCATCGCCGGAGACGTACTTCCCTCCTGACCTCCCAGCCAGCAGCAGAGAAGCAGAAGGAGGCCCGCAGAGACCGGGTCAGAGCTGCGAAACCCAGAGAGACGCGTCCAAGGGCATCGCACTGTCAGGGAGACCCGGGTGCACATAAGGGGGAACTCGTGTTGACTTGGGGGCGGGGTGGGGAAACGAGCTAAAATCGAGGTTGGAGGCAGAGAGCACAGTGTGCAAACTGTGCATGCATGTCCCACTTTCCCCCGGCCGCCTGCCTACCACAGTCTTCAGCCGGGGGAGCGCTCCCCCTCGGCGCACTCCGGAGCCTCCTCCGGTTGGAAACTCAGCAGCTGTTTTAACAATTGAAAAGCGGCCCTACGGGACCAGTGAGAGACAGAGCAGTGTGTGAAGCCATTAAGGCTGACTAGGCAATTATGATAAGAAGTTACCTAATTAGCAACCTGGTCTGGGCACAGGAAAACATTGGGGAAGCGAGCGGGGTGGTGTGCAAAAAACCTGGGTGATTTAGTGATCTCACTTTCGCAACTGCGAGCCTAGTTTTCAGCAACCTTGGTTTTTAGACCCTTGGATTTTAAGTTCTCAGAACATACAGTTTGTTAAGATATAGCGTCAGTAATGAAACCATGAAAAATACTTGCCCGCTTCTCATTGCCACGGAAAAACAAAGATGAAAATCAGCCTTACCCAGATCATATTGTTCCTAAATACCTGGTCACCAGAGAGAGCAGTCCAATGCAACTCCTTAAGTTTTGTGTCTCCTGGATGAGAATAGTGCAGTAGGTGGATTTATTAAACTGATTTACTTTACAAAATCACTTTATAAAAGCCTTAGAATTTTTAAACACTAAAAGGGACGCTAAGATCATTGTACATATATTTTTAGCAGATGAGACAATGGAGGAAGTGGATCTCTGCTCAGAAGATCTGCAAGAATGACTTCTGCACTTATGAGATATGATCCCAAACAGGTCACTGGAGAACTCAGTAACACAACTTTATTAAGTGCCTGTTGGTGATGGTTTAACTGCTAAGTCAAGTCTGAATATTGCAACCCCATGGACTGGGGCCGGCCAGGCTCCTCTGTCCATGGAATTCTCCAGGCAAGAATACAGGAGTGTGTTGTTGTTTCCTTCTCCTGGGGATCAAACCCTGGTCTCTTTCATCTCCTGCACTGACAGCTAGATTCTTTACCACTGAGTCACAAGGGAAGCCACTACTAAGTGCCTACTGTGTACCATATATGTCTTGGTGCTGATATTCCAAGGTAGGGCCTAATGCTGGCCTTTAAGAAGTTCACAGCCTGGTGGGGGGACAGAAGCATCAGTGAAAATGTGATTAGTTCCATAAGGTATGTTTGTGCCTGTTTCCATAGGAACATGGAAAAAGCAGCAGCTGACTCCCTTTTATAAGTTTCTCTTAGTAGAGATTTTAGTGTAGAGTTCTGAAGGATGAGGAAGAGAATCCCAGGCAAACAAGGATGGGGGAGGAAAGAGTGCCCACAAACTGAGAGAAGCAAGTGAAAAAGTCAGAAAAGTGTCCAAGCACATGGCTTGTCCTGAAAAGTGGAAAAGTTAGGTGTGGCTGAAGCAAGCAAGGCCAGGCCACACCACACTCCTTAGGCCCAAAGAGCCAGAACTTTCTGTAGGTGGTACAATGGTTGGGGAAACCACTAAGGGTTTTAAGCAAGGACAGATTTTAAGGTTTTCGAATGTCATCAAATCCCAGTTTTGAAAAGTTACCGCTGGCATCACTGTGGAAGACAAGTAGATAACAGTGACGAGAGGTCTATTTCCGGAGAAAAACTTAGGTCCTAACTAAGGCAGTTGAAGCAGCAGTGTGAAAGTTAGGACAGTTCAGGGATGTTTAGGGAACTATAGCAGGACCTAGTGATTGATTGCACGGAGCGTCATGGAAAGGAGGAGGAGTCTACACTGCCTCCCGGATTTCTGGAGGGGGCACTCGGGCAGGTATTTGCCAAGAGACACAGTGTGTAGAGAGGAGCAGTTTGAGGAGAGATGGGATGAGTTGTCTTAGACTTGTTGAGCTCAGGAGGCCAGGGGGACGTCTGGTTGCAACACCGTGTAAGCAGCCAGAAACAACATTCCTAGCACAGAAGGTCCAAGCTGGATGCATCCATCAGGAGTCAGCGGCGTTCAGGTGTCTCTTGAAGCCAGAGAGCAGGGGAACGCAGTCAGGCAGGGAAGACTGAGGAAAGAGCTGGCAGAACACTGATGTTGTAGGGCTGGATGAGGTGAGAGCGGCCTTGGAAAGAACTGGGTGGGGAGACCCCAGAGGAAGAGCAGGCCAAGGAGGGGCGGTGCTGATGAAGCCGAGGAAGCAAAGCGCGTTCGAGGAGAGGGAAAGGTGGCGGGGGTGGGGGTGGGGGACTGGGATCCCGTCAGCAAGCCTGAGATCTGGATGGAGGGAATCGTTTCTGTTGTATGTGTGCCACAGACCCAGGTAACAGCGGGGAGAGAAGGCGAAGTTATGAGGACAGAGGGTGGAGCTCACTGCTGGAGGACTTTGGCCCTGGAGGGAAGGTGAGAAATGGGTGGTGAGAAAAGTATTTTCCGAGTTGTACTTTTGTTTGTTTTCCTTGTGTGAGACACCTGTTCTTAATTTCACAAAGCTGAGGGAGAAGCAGGTGGAGAGGGAAAGTCTGTGCTTTCTCTGAGGATCAGCGCCTGCCTCAGCATGGTGGTGGAAACAGTACCTGTCCTGTGGATCTCACACTGCTGGTGGAGGGCAGATGAACAGGGCGTTGAGATGGTGCTTAAAGCTGCCACTGGGAAGGAGCCGAGTCCATAGACATCGAAGTGACTTGTCACTGAGTCAGCCAGTTAATGACAGAGTCTCTAGGGAAAGTTCTGTAAGAGCTTGGTGAAACATATTTTTAATGAAAGTTCCCCCAAATATCTCTGATTTTGAACATCAGGATTTGCATATATCAATATAGCTGTCTTAAATATATGCTATTGGCAAATCCAATGGCATTGTATATGTTTATGTTTATATAGGTACATATCCTCAGTGTGTTTTGAGACATTTGGGTGTGATAGTTAGAACATGCATTATTTAGTCAGACAGGCTGGTATTTAGTTCTAAACCCTAGTAATTATTTGCTGTGGGACAAGGTTAATCTCACTGAGCTTCAGTGTTTATTTTTTCAAATATAAAAATGGGACAAATTATAGCTGACTTACGAATGTTTTGTTAGGATTAGATAGTAGACTGTATTTCAAAGATATTTGATTATATTTCAACTTACTTTTACACTATGAAATTCATAAATATCCAGTCGTTGGGGAAAAAAAATTAAAAGTCCAAAACTTTATAAACTTAAAAGTGTAATTAAAGACTTATTTAAGGGATGTCCTTCTCCAAGCCCATGTCTTAAGGCAGCAGTTCTCAAAGTATGGTCCGCAGACCCCAGGTAGGGGCATGAGACCCTCACAGACCCTTAGGTCTGTAAAAGCTATTATCATATTAACTCTAAGATGGTAATTTGCCTTTTCCTTTTTTGCTGCGTTGCCATTTCCATTAATAGTACCAAAGCAATGGTAAGTAAAGCTGCTAGCACCTTAGCACAAGTCAAGGCAGTGACAGTAAGATGTCCTAGGAGCTACTGTCAAATTCATCATCCCAAATGTCAGTATCACTTAAGAATGTCTTTGATAAAGCAGTGAAAATTATTCGTTTTATTAAATTTAACCCTTGACCCTGTCTTTTTAATATTCTATATAGCAAAGCTAGTGGAGGTGACTGAATTCCAGCTGAGCTATTTAAAATCCTAAGATATAATGCTGTTAAGGTGCTGCACTCAATATGTGAGCAAATTTGGAAAATTCAGCAGTGGCCATGGGACTGGAAAAAGTCAGTTTTCATTCCAATCCCAAGAAGGGAAATGCCAAAGAATGTTCAAACTACTGTGCGCTCATTTCACAGGCTAGCAAGGTAATGCTCAAATCCTTCGAGCTAAGCTTCAATAGTACTTGAATTGAGAGCTTCCTAATGTGCAAGCTGGATTTAGAAAAGGCAGAGGAACAGGAGATCAAATTGCCAACATCCCTTGGATCATAGAAAAAGCAAGAGAATTCCAGAAAAACATCTACTTCTGCTTCATTGACTATGCTAAAACCTTTGACTGTGTGGACCTCAACAGACTCTGGAAAATTCTTGAAGAGATGGGAATACCAGACCACCTGACCTGCCTCCTGAGAAATCTGTATGCAGGTCAAGAAGCAACAGTTAGAACCAGACATGGAACAACAGACTGGTTCCAAATTGGGAAAGGAGTTCGTCAAGGCTGTATATTGTCACCCTGCTTCTTTAACTTGTATGCAGAGTACATCATGCGAAATGCCAGCCTAGATGACTCACAAGCTGGAATCAAGATTGTGAGGGAGAAATATCAATAACTTCAGATATGCAGATGATACCAACCACTCTAATGGCAGAAAGTTAAAGGGAACTAAAGAGGTTCTTGATGAGGGTGAAAGAGGGGAGTGGAAAAGCTGGCTTAAAACTCAGCATTCAAAAACTAAGATCATGGCATCCACTTCATGGTAAACAGAAGGGGAAAAAGTGGAAGTAGTGGCAGATTTTATTTTCTTGGGCTCCAAAATTACTGCAGATTGTGACTGCAGACATGAAATTAAAAGATGCTTGCTCCTTGGAAGGAAAGCTATGACACCTAGACAGCATATTAAAAAGCAGAGGCATCGCTTTGCTGACGAAGTCAGCAAAGTTACAGATAGTCAAAGTTTCGGTTTTTCCAGTAGTCATGTATGGACGTGAGAGTTGGACAAGAAAGAAGGCTGAGTGCCAAAGAATTGATGCTTTTGAATTGTGGTGCTGGAGAAGATTCTTGAGAGTCCCTTGGATTGCAAGGAGATCAAAACAATCAATCCTAAAGGAAGTCAATTCTGAATATTCATCAGAAGGACTGATGCTGTAGTTCTAATACTTTGGCCTCCTGATACAAACAGCTGAATCATTGGGAAAACCCTAATCGTAGGAAAGATTAAAGGCAAAAGGAGAAGGAGGTGACCCAGGATGAGATGGTTGGGTTTCATCAGGACTCAATGGACATGAGTTTGAGCAAAGTCTAGGAGACAGTGGAGGGCAGAGGAGCTGCAGTCCATAGAGTCTCAAAGAGCTGGATAAGACTTCGTGACCCAGCAACAGCAGAGTGGGAGGCCCACATAAACCTTTTCTGCCACGTACCAAAGTACAGTATTTGTTCTGAATTAAAACTCCCATGTAATTGAGTTGTGAGTTAAATTAGCGGTTTTTCTTTTAATTAAAAAAATTTTTTTTTCCCCACAAAGCATGTTTTTCTTGAGAGAACAACTCACAGACAAACTATGGTTATTCACACTTGGATATTTGGCAGACTTTTTTTTTTTAAATTATGTGAGCTTGTCACATCAGGGTAAACAATTGGCAGTATGAGTTTTAAGTGAAACATTTGAGCTTTCAAATAAAACAATATAGAATTTAGAAAAATCTGCCACCATGAACTTGACAGCTTTCCAATACATAAACTATTTTGATCATAGGATTGTGGTCTTTTAAGTTAATGTGATTTTTTGATATTATACCATGAAATGTGTTGTCATTTGGAAGATCTGTGTAATGCAGTGAACCAGTATTTTCCAATGAACAATAATTCATGATGTTCTAAAATCAGGCATGAATTAAAGATCTATTCAAAACACAAGATAGACTAGTGAATTTGAATATGATAATATGAATAGTATGCTTGTATGATTTCATATTGCAATTATAAAGCTTAAGAGACTACCCCTTGTTGAGTTTTGGTGTATTACCAAAGGAAAAATATACAGAATTATTTGAAAAAGTTATTAAGCTGTTACCTCATTTTCCAACTACATATCTGTGTGAAACCAGATTTACTTTAAACATTATACTGAAACAGGTTAAATATAAAAGTGATAGGAGAATTCAGCTCTCTTCTACAAAGTCAAACAGTAAAGAGACTTGCAAAAATGTAAAATAATGCCATTTTTCTCACTGAATTATTTTCTTTGGAAAGTATAGCTATTTTCAGAAAAATGATATTATTTACATTAATGAAGAAGCTATTTACAGTTGTTTTAAAACAAACTAATAAAATTTAAAAATTTTCCATTTTGATTCCTCATATATTGAATATTGACAGAAATAACCCTCATAAAAACTGCTTGGGATCCTCAATAATTCTAAGATCCTGAGTGATTTTAAGTGATTCCTGAGAACCACTGCCTTATGGAACAGGCCTAATCATGAAAATAGATTGAAAGATCATCAAAGGCTTATCATAGTACTCTGCCTAATGATTGGCCACCACCTCACGTGCATTTATTTGTCCACCATATTTCTACTTAAATGTAAAATGCTAACGAATCTGCCTGCCAATGTAGGAGACGTGAGTTTGATCCCTGGGTCGGGAAGATCCCCTGGAGAAGGAAATGGCTAGCCACTCCAGTATTCTTGCCTGGAGAATCCCATGGACAGAGGAGCCTGGTGGGCTACAGTCCACAGGGCTGCAAAAGAATCAGACGTGACTTAGCAACTAAACAACAACAACAAATTTATGTACTAAACTCTGTAGAGTGCTGTAGTAGACATTTCTACACTGGCGACTGGAACCAGTGAACTGGTGGAAACAATCGCATAGATCTTGAAGTTTGGATAAAACAGTATCATGCCTGGGCATTCTCCTGAACCAGTGCCAGGCATTCTTCTGTTACGTGGCTCAGTTTCAGTCCTGTCCCTATCCCACCCTCTCCGTGGCAGAGCTTGCTTTTTAAATTCTGTGAAGCCGAGTGGCATCAGACAGAATGGGAAGAAGACAGGCTTCTGAATCAGAGGGCTTGTGCACAGCTTCCTACATTGCCCCTTAACAACTCGGAGGCTGTGTGACTTGAAGAGTGATTTAATCTCTCTCTAGCTCTGTCTTATCATCTGTAAAAGGGGAATAATAAAATATTCCTGGGAGGAATTTTATTGTCAGAATTACACTGTTCTGAATATGTCAAGCGCTAGATACATAAATAGGCACTCTATAATTGCCCTTTCTTACTCCCTGGATGCATCTTGCCTTAAAAGGCACAAAACATTTGCCCTGGCCTAATCAGAAAACCATTTATATGTGAAAAAAAAAAAAGAAATGAATGGAATCATCCAGAACCTGGTTATTAGGATGAACAAAATGAACAATTTCAGGTTTATAAAATGTGCTATATGTGCTACTCTTCCCTCTATAAATTTTACCTAGTTTGTTCCTTAAAACAAAGACTGAAGAACACGATTTTCCACAGTTCACACATGAGGGCACTGAAGTTTAGGGCCAAGTGGCCCGGCCCTCGCTCGGTCTGGCCCTGAAGCCTCTGCTCTTTATCCAGCTCCTCCGGCTGTCCAGGTACATTACTTGGAACCTTTCAAACAACTATTTTCACATATTCATTTCTCTTTTTGTTTCTGTCATGTTAATGAAGTGAAGTGGAGTCGCTCAGTGGTGTCCAACTCTTTGCGACCCCATGGATTGCAGCCCACTAGGCTCCTCCATCTGTGGGGTTTTCGAGGCAAGAATGCTGGAGTGGGTTGCCATTAGATTTTGCCACAGAATTTGAATTGGTGGCTCCTTGACACTCTATAAGAGCAAATTTAACCACAAGTTCTGTTTTCACAAAATGTACCAGTACATCAGTTCTAGCCACAGACTTCTCCAGTCACAAGTCTGGAAGATTAAACCAGAGAGAAGCAGCATGGTCCAACCTGATTTAGCTGCCTGAGTCTCTTCCTTGCAAACCATTTACACTCTATCCAGTAGACACAGTATGGGTCCTTCCTAATGGTCCTCGACAATGGCTTGCCCGTGAAAAACAGCGTGGCTAGGAAGGCTAACATGATTTTTCAGAACCTTCACGTGTGCAGCTCATAGGAAGCACACGTATGACAATATGTACCTTCGATTCAACCAGCATCTGTTACAAGGAACTTGTTAACCCTAGAATTCTATTGCTTAAAAATAAAGGGCATCCTGCATTAACGACAGTTGCGTTCCTGTTATTAACTGGTGGCCTCCATGTGCCTGCTATTGTCACTGCTTACTAGTCCCTGAGAGCCATCCTTAGTAGGTTTCAACGTGATGCCCGTTTCAGAGAGGAGGCTGCTGAGCCTGTCAGAGCTTGTCCTATTTCTTGCCAAGAAAAAATGAGAACCCAGGCAGTGCTTTTGGTTGTGACATCCTTTGGGGGATGGATTCAAGGCAGTTGCCTCACAAGTGTGGAGAATGAACTGAAAAATTTAAGAATAAACCAAGTCCAGCCACATCAACACCCATTTTAACTATTTCTTGACATGACTTGGCAACTAAAAACAAAGTAGTGTGGCTTATTAAAAAACTTTCCTTTGAAAAAATAAAACTTCTCTTGAATGGAATAGCATTATGTCAAAATTCTGTTAGGTTTCTTGCTGTGCATTAACAGACTCAAACATATTAAATTCTTTATTGGATTAGACCACTTAACAAATGAAAATTTTGTCACATTTCTACTTTTAAATACCACATCTAGGAAACACATGTATTAATATTTACTGCATTGTGCCAAATCAGATTCTATTATAAAGCTAAATCAAGTATGAATCATTACCCCCAAATTCAAAATCTATATGTACAAGGTAATGATAAACAGCATTGGTGCTCATGTCCTGAGCATAACTGCTCAGCTCTCATATGTTCAACTGAAGGAAAAATTGTGGTATTTCGAGTTATTTAAAAGGAGAAAAGCCATTTTTCTAGATAATAAATTGTAAATGAACCACTGAAATTACTTTGGGAAAACAACTTTTATTCTGATAGATTCTGATATGACTTTGAATACTCTAGGTGTTATAAAAGAAAAATTTGATTTTCACTAATGTAAATTTAGATTATCTAGTCTAAATCAACTTCATTTTTTCAGATTAATCCTTATATGACATATGACATAAAATATTACTTATATGACATAAAATATTACTACTTTACAACCTTGAATTTTCCTCTCTTTCCTTTCCAAGCATTTTATCAGTAGCCATCTATATTTCCAAGCCCATACATTTCTATTACTATGATAGTCATACTGGTATCATATCACTTCCAGTCCCCAAACCATAAACTTCTCAGTCAAAATCTAAGGGAATTCTCAGGGGAGGGAATGAAAACTTAGGAGTTGGACATTTTTCTGCAATTTGAAGAGACAAACATCACGAAAATTCAAACTGGTTGGAAACTCACTGGTCGTCTGAAACACTAAACTCCAAAGAATTCATTCGTACATATGTCAAAACATAGAAAAATCATTCTGATTTTGAAAGAACTTTTGAAAACCTTATCTATATGGGGAAATTCACACCCACCTATGAGGAATATGTAATTTGTGTTGACTACAAAGTCTCATTCAAGAACTAAAGATAATCTTACATCTGATCAATTTAGACCAAATTTTTGTAATTTATTTTGAGTGATAATGTTCTTAAGGGAATAGGTGATACAAATCAAGCAGGATCCAAGTGCAAAAAAACAAAAACCCACTTTAGACATGCTAAAAAGTCTGATTCTCTTCATCTTTATATATTTCCAAGGACTCCACACTTTTTCTTCCTCTGTGTTTCAAGGCAAGTCTAGCGAAACACATGTCAGGGAAGGAAAAAAATGAGGAGTAAAGGCAAGGGGAGATAGGGATAAACAGAAGAGAAAAGTGAAGAGAAGAAGAGACAGTAGTTAAGAAATTAAAGGTCGATGGGAAAATAAAGACAGGTAGTAAGATCATTAGGGTTAAGGATAGTCGGTAGTGGGCATGCAGACAGAGGATTTGAGACAAGAATGAGGCAGGAAATAGAGAGGAGCAAGTGTGTCAGAGGAGCTGAGAAGCCCAAAAGATACGGGACGGTGTACGATTAGCCCCCAGTGCAGAGGTAACATCACAAAGTCATATTCATGTAATGAGAAAATAACAAGGTATAACAACATTTACTGGCAGGCAGACTGGGAAACACCTTTCAAGAATTTCCATCTCACTACCAGTGAGAAAAGCTTCCAAGAGTTGCTTGATGTTCATGGACAATTTGAGTGAAAGGAAGGAGGATGGAAACCTGAAGTCAGGAAGACTTTGAAATTAAAGGGGTTGTCTTGGTAAAAGGAGAGAAAGTAAATTGGATTGTGTATTTACACCAAGTGGAATTTGAGCCAATATGCCTTAAACCAGAATTTCCCAAAAGTTTGCCATATTTCAACACAGTCTTTACTATTACTTACTGGATTTGTTTAAACTGTAGTCTTTTTTTTTTTTTTTTTTTTACAAAACAGCTTATTTAAAAAGAACATCAACAACCTAAACAGTAATATCTGTTTCACATGCTAGTTATGTTTTTTTTCTCATACACATTAAAATAAATAAAATAATTGCTATGGAACCACTTAATAATATAATAATAGAACCAAAATAATATCTCATGCCATTCCTGCTTTGTGTGCTTGAAAAGTGAGGTAGTCCTAGTCTAGGGGGAAAGAGGGATTCTTGTCTGATCTACAGCAGTGGGAAGCTCCTGAAAGACCCTAATTCAGTTCAGTTCAGTGGCTCAGTCATGTCTGACTCTTTGCAACCCCGTGGACTGCAGCATGCCAGGCTTCCCTGTCCATCACCAACTCCCAGAGCTTGTTCAGACTCACATCCATTTAGTCGGTGATGCCATCCAACCATCTCATCCTCTGTTGTCCCCTTCTCCTCCTGCCCTCAATCTTTCCCAGCATCAGAGTCTTTTCAAATGAGTCAGCTCTTCACATCAGGTGGCTAGAACAATGGAGCTTCAGCTTCAGCATCAGTCCTTCCAGTGAATATTCAGGACTGATTTCCTTTAGGATGGACTGGTTGGATCTCCTTAAAAGACCCTAACAAGGCAGGAAATATAGGAGAGCAATGGGCAGTGAGCCCCCAAGGCCTGAAAGAAAGGGGGCAGAGAGGAGAGAATAGCCGCTTGAGATCTGTCATGGAGTTCACACAGTGCTACTTCTGCCTCATTCTTTTGATCAAAGCCACTCACAAGCTAGCCCAGAGTCAAGTGGCAAATAAGTAGACCCCACTTCTTGATGGAAGAATCTGTAAAGAATTTGTGGCCATTTTCAATCTACCTCAACTCACATAATCACAGGCTTAAAAACTCAACAGAGAATCATCAGCATAATTCAAAAGAGTGACATTAATTTGGAATGTTATTTTTGTGTTCTTTTGAAGCTATACAATATTTGGGGCTAAGTTTTACCAAATTAGGTCAGGTAGGAGAAGAATATAGCCACAGTTTTATTCAACTCTCACTTTATTTTAGGATGCCAATTCTTGTAAATTGTACACAAACAAAGAAACACACACACACCGCCAGGTCTATTATTGGTTTCTTGCACTATCTTTGTTCAAGTGAACGAGAAAATCAGTTTAAAATATGAATGGGAAGAATGAAATTAAAGGCCAACTTAATTTATTTATTTAAGCAAAAGTAAACACAAAATGACTTATTTTTGTATGGTATCCCTCAACGGGTGAAACACCTAATTTGGGTATCAAGAGACAGATATTCATTTAGGGTAGAGGAATAGTCTGCTTCAGAGCGGAGATGGAGAGAGGATTTATATTCCACCTCATTAATACTTAACTAAGAGTAATATTATGGTGTTTTATCACACCCGTTTAATAGATTTTTGTTATCTCAAAAGCATAGAAGAGCATCATTTATAAATTCTACTAACCAGTGTTTGAGAAGCCGTAGAAAATTCACAGGTCTTCCTAAAATGATGAGGGGCTTTTCATTTGTCACCTCATTCCTAGGGTTTGGGAATGATGCTCTTTTCGAAGTCTTACCTTGTATGAGGTTCCCCTTTGAATAGATAAAGGAACACGCCTGCCAAAGCAGGAGACCTAAGAGACGCAGGTCCAACCCCTGGGTCGGGAAGATTCTCTGGAGGAGAGCGGGCAGCCCACTCCGGTACTCTTGCCTGGAGAATCTCATGGACGGAGGAGCCTGGTGGGGCTGCAGTCCACGGGGTCGCGAAGAGCTGGACACGACAGAGCAACTAAGCACAGCACAGCATGCCTGATACTAAGCTCTCTTCACTCCGTTCCACTGCCCACCTTCTTCCTCTTCCCCACTTTGTGGTGTCGAGGTCGGGTTTGCTACCAGCTTCGGGCTTGGCTCTGCGTGGATGACGGCGGGAGTGCAAGGCTGGAGGAGGGAGAAGGAGCACCTCCTGAGCGCTTCTGGTTTCACTCCCGCTGCAGCTTCTGCTTCAGGAGCCGGTCTTCACCACCTGCCCATGGTGGTATTTTGCAGTAGCAGCAATTGATGCCCCTTCGCGGTTTCCCAGCCTATAGAGTCAGCCTCAACACAGCCGGTCAGGGATACCGATACCGGCGTCCTGACCTCACAGGTCCAGGTCACAGGTCACAGGCCTAACACGGCAGTGCGTCTCGTGCTCAGGGGCCTGAGCTCCAACTGCACTGGGCCCTTTATGCTTCTGACCCCAGGCTCACAGGTTTTCACAGTGCCACCTCTGTGCTCAGCAGGAACCTCTGCCTTCTCAGTTGCTGCCTCTGGGAGACCTCTAGGTTCCCTTTTGCTCCTAGCTTGCCCTTTCAGTTCTCTGATTCATGGTTATAGTAAGTCCTCTTGATTTAAAGAGTAGACGAGTTTCTGTCTTCTGATTGGACCCTGACTGAATAAGTGACCGAAAAGTAACACAAGTGATCGGTTAAAACTTTAATCTTGATAATCTAAAGTGTGATCTTCAAATTTCAGGATATACCCACCAGAAGACTTTAAACAACACAACGTTTAAGTTTCAGGGTTTACAACCCTCATTTGAAGTAGTTTAATATTAAAGAAGCCTTTGACTGTGTAGATCACAATAAACTTTGGAAAATTCTGAAAGAGATGGGAACACCAGACCACCTGACCTGCCTCTTGAGAAACCTATATACAGGTCAGGAAGCAGCAGTTAGAACTGGACATGGAACAACAGACTGGTTCCAAATAGGAAAAGGAGTACGTCAAGGCTGTATACTGTCACCCTGCTTATTTAACTTCTATGCAGAGTACATCATGAGAAACGCTGGGCTGGAAGAACACAAGCTGAAATCAAGATTGCCAGGAGAAATATCAATAACCTCAGATATGCAGATGACACCACCCTTATGGCAGAAAGTGAAGAGGAAATCAGAAGCCTCTTGATGAAAGTGAAAGTGGAGAGTGAAAAAGTTGGCTTAAAACTCAACGTTCAGAAAACTTAAGATCATGGCATCTGGTCCCATCATTTCATGGCAAAAAGATGGGGAAACAGTGTCAGACTTTATTTTTTTGAGCTCCAAAATCGCTGCAGAGGGTGACTGCAGCCATGAAATTAAAAGACACTTACTCCTTGGAAGGAAAGTTATGATGAACCTAGATAGCATATTCAAAAGCAGAGACATTACTTTGACAACAGAGGTCCATCTAGTCAAGGCTATGGTTTTTCCAGTGGTCATGTATGGATGTGAGAGTTGGACTGTGAAGAAAACTGAGTGCCGAAGAATTGATGCTTTTGAACTGTGGTGTTGGAGAAGACTCTTGAGAATCCCTCGGACTGCAAGGAGGTCCAACCAGTCCATTCTGAAGGAGATCAGCCTTGGGATTTCTTTGGAAGGAATGATACTGAAGCTGAAACTCCAGTACTTTGGCCACCTCATGCGAAGAGTTGACTCATTGGAAAAGACTCTGATACTGGGAGGGATTGGGGGCAGGAGGAGAAGGGGACGACAGAGGATGAGATGGCTGGATGGCATCACTGACTCGATGGATGTGAGTCTGAGTGAACTCCGGGAGATGGTGATGGACAGGGAGGCCTGGCGTGCTGTGATTCATGGGGTTGCAAAGAGTCGGACATGACTGAGTGACTGAATTGAACTGAACTGAATATTAAAGAAGTTGTCTAGTATTAAAGCCACATAAATAAGATAAGCAGATTTTTCACCTAAAAATGTGGAAGAGTTTGATAACAATGACACTTTTAGTTAATCTGCACAGTGATCTTGTGGATGGAAGTCAGTCAAAGATTAAGATTGTTTCAAGTATACAAACAACTATTTCAAGCAAATATAGGAGGAAATCCAAATAAGTCATTTCAAATGTATCCAAGTTGAGCAAGGGTATGTAGGAGAAAAAGAAAAGCAATTGATTCTCAATGGCTTGGGTCTTCAGATGGGGTGTGTGGGAAAAGAGAGACCCTTTAGTTACTGTGGTTCTGAGCAGAAGATGGAGGAGCTTTGGACTTCACTGCACCCTCTGTTGTGTGCTGAGAACGATGGCCTTTTCAGGCTTAGACTCATTCTCTCGGTGACTAAGCAACTCTTAATAGTGAATACAGTCAGCAGGGCAAGTTGGTCAACCGTAAGTGTCAGCTCTGAGCGCTGCCAGCTTTAAAAGTGTAAAGTGGAACCTAAGCTGGAAGAAAGTACGGGGGCTGTTAGAGAGTTTAATAGAAAGTTCGTAATATATTGCCTGTGACTACACTGGAAAGATAAACAAAAATGATAACATCTGTGCTCCCACTGTGGAGAGCTGCTTGGCTAGGCGACAGGAGGGGGAGAAAGACTTGCCTTTCACTGTCTACCCATTCGTATTTTTAAAATGGTATACAAAGTGTATATAATAACTATCCAAAAGTTTTCAGAAGCCAATTAAATGTTTAATTCATATTTGTATTTCCCTTTACAGTTTCCAAATAGCTCTCACTTCTGAAATTCTCTATACTTCTCACTGAAAGCCTGTGAGGCAAAATGGCAGGGTTCTTCTCATTTTATGCCTGAAAACCTGAGGGTGTACATTTCTGATTTTTTCAGTATCATACAAACAGTTAAAGCTTAGGCTAAAAGCAAGGTTTTCTTGCTCCAAGTAGTTTTTTCCATTATGTTGCACTGCCTTTTATGTGGGCCTCGCTTGTGGCTCAGATGATAAAGACAGCCTGCAAGGCCGGAGACCCAGATTTGATCCCTGAGTTGGGGGCGATCTTGTGGAAAAGGGAATGGCTACCCACTCCAGTATTCTTGCCTTATGTGTGCTCAGGACTACAAAACAGATTGGGTAGAAAGACAGTGGGCCTTAACAAGACAGAGTTTACAGGCCAAATGCTGGCCTAGGTATCAACATCTATAAGGTCTGTACACCAGGTGGAAAGACTTTCATTGAAGCCTCAGCAACCTGTGGACCAAAGCTCCATGCCATATGAATTAATTCACATATTCCTCGACTAGTCCAGGGCTAAGGACCCATATTGTATTATCTGCTGCTGTTGCTGCTAAGTCGCTTCAGTTGTATCTGACTCCGTGCGACCCCATAGACGGCAGCCCACCAGGCTCCTCTGTCCATGGGATTCTCCAGGCAAGAATACTGGAGTGGGTTGCCATTTCCTTTTCTCTTAATAATATAAATATTATATGCAATCTTAACCAAAAGATTATAAATAGGTATTCTCCCCATTTTGCAGATGCGGAAATTGAGATTCATACAAGTTACCTAACCAACACATTAATTTTAAAAATTATAAGGCAAGGAATTATTTTCAGTTTATCTTTACCAAAGCCCATTCAGTTTTTAAAGGCATTGGGCTAGTTTGTCCGATGGACACATAGGTAAATGAGAAAGGTGGTGTCTCAGAAACAGAAGTGTGCCTTGTGGGGTATGGAGAGGAGTGGATGACGGGGCAGAGAGGAGACCAGGACTGTGAAAAGTACAAAAGTGATAAATCTAAGTATCATAAAAGAGGCCTGAACCAATGCCATAAGGGTTTAAGGGAACAAGCAAACTTAATCTTCAGGTGAGTTAGACATGTCTTCATTCATGAGAGAGCAAGGGTGAAATAAACATTGAGCAATTACTAGGAGCTGAAATATGGAGTAGGCTAGGAGTTATGAATGTGAAGAAAGCAAAACAAGGCAGATGGCATCTGCGAATGTTGTAAGGATTAGCTGGTGTTTGTAACATAAATTATATTAATAGAAAATCGGTCTGTTGGCTCCGCTAGGACAGGTTTGTAAGTTGCAGGATCTAACTGAGCTGCTGGTGACCAAAGCCCCTCCAGGGAAAATAGTACCAAAAATAAATAAATAAACAATTTTTAAATTGTTGAATGAACGCATGTATGATGACAAGGCAAGAAAGCATGAGAACCTCTTACTCTCAATTTTCTATCATTTTGAATGAGCTCTGAATTACAATATTATCTTATTGTAGTAATTATTCGATTGTGGTTAAAAAAATAAACACTACTGAAACACACAGAATGCTAAAGTAATGCTTTGCGATGTCAACCAACTCTCTCCAAGTCCAAGGAGAATGGCAGAACCCAGAACTCCTGCTGCCAAATAGAAAAGTCTAGAAGGCTTTATGTAGGTAGTTTAGAAGAGAAGTTTAGAAGTTTAGAAGAGAAGTCTAGAAGTTTAGAAGAGAAGTCTAGATTGGAGATAAGAGAGAAATACAAAAGTCACTAGTCTAAAGGCATCTGAAACTGTGGATTAGATGGCCATTCAGGGAAGTGTGTAGACTTAGAATCTGAGAGGAAGGCCTAGGCCAGAGCACGGATCAAAGTCCACATATTAAGAGATGGTTGAAACTCAGGGAGAAAGCCAGGTCACAGAAACTCAAGGGAAGAGGCACTCGAAAGAGTACTGCATGGTCCACAGTATTAGGTGATGTGGAGAACACTCCCCTCCCAGAGGTTCTGAGACGTACCCGTTGGATTTAGCAACCAGAAGGTCATCAGTGTGCCTCGTGATAACAGTCTCACTTGAGTGAAGGGGATGAAAGTCAGATCACATCGGACTCAGAAACGAGTGGGAACTGTGGGCACGGTGACAGCATGTGGAGAGCATGCTTCGAGAAGTGTGACTGGTGAGCGAGGAGAGAAGCAGGGTGCTAGTTGAAACTGAATTGGGTTGAACAGTTTTGGAAGAGACTTAAGCGTGTTTATATGCAGATGGGAAGAATTCAGTAAAGAAGGAAAAGAGACTAGTGAGTGGGTGGGAAGGAGGGGGTGAGGGGATGAGATTCTGGTGGAAGCGTTGGCCTTCACCAGGAAGAGGCAGGCCCTGTGAAGATCAGGGGCATGCAGAGGTGCTGGTCCAGCCGTCTCAGGCTGGGTACCGAGAGGCAGTGTGTAGGAGCCTTCAAGACGCCAAGACGAGCCTGTCAGGACCCCAGGCCCCCTTGGACTGAAAGAGGGAGATAAAACATATACTAGTAATTCTGGTATTAAGTAGAAAGTGATAGATGACACGAGAGAGTTAGAAATAAAAGGCAAAAAAATGGTAGCTTACTGAATGGAAAGGCTGTTCCTGACTTGGGATGGAGTGGACTCTCATAGAGGAGGTAAAATCTGAGATAGACCTGGAAGTATGTGGGAACTTGGAGGCATAGGCCGTTACATTACAGGAGAGTAGTTTAAGCAAGGGAAGTGAAGGTGATATTTAGGGAATGGAGACCACATAAGATCTGAGTGAAATGTCAGATAGGTGGAATGATAGGTGATAAACCTCAAAAGGTGGAGCTGCATTGAGGAAAGCTACCGTGTCAGACCAAGGAGTTTGGAGCTGAATTTGTTGTCTGTAGGCAGTGGGAAATTATAGAATTTTTTTTTCTGTTTAAAAAGTAGAACATTTGGGAATCAAATTAGAAAGGCATGACAGTGTATAAAAATAAAGACTTGGGAAACATCAGGTACTAAAAAGGTATATTAGGAATTTGATAAATATTGATTAACGAGTAGAGAGGTAATTGGATGGCTGAACAAATAAAGACCATGTAACCATTCAAACACTGGAGTCAAGGGCTCACACCGTCCTGAATTTTCCAGTGAAGTTATGTGTAGGGGCTGACTTCGGTTTGATCTCTGCCATTTATGCCAAACATCAACAGTGTCGTCACTTATCAACTGGCCAGATTAATTTAGTTTAATTTAATTTAGATTAATTAATTTTAGTCTAGTTTTAGAACTGGAAAATGAGCTTCTATTTTATAAGTGAAATACATAGTGTGTGAACTGCTTTTGTATTTGTACATAGAAGATTAAATCAAAACCTAATGTACGATATCCCTGGACTTAAGGATGGTTCAATATATACAAATCAATATAGCACGTTAATAGAATGAATGATAAGAATCATACGATAACCTCAATAGATATAGAAAAAGCTTTTTGACAAAATTCAACACCATTCATAATACAAAGCTATAGTCATGAAAACAATATTATTGGAGTAAAAACAGACAAATATTTTAATGGAACAAAATCAAAAGCCCAGAAATAAATCCACGCATAGAAAGACAATAGTTGACAAGGGAGCCAAGAATATGAGAAGTAGTGCTGGGATAATTGTATATTCACATGAAAAAGAATGAAACTAGACCCATATCTTATACTCAAAAAAATTAACTCAAAATGTGTTGAGTTAAATCTAAGACTTGAAACCATAAAACTCTTGGAAGATAAAGACATAAAGTTCCTTAACATGGTTCTTGGTAATGGTTTTCTGTATATAACACCTAAAGCAAAGGTAATAAAATGTAAAAAAATAAACAAGTGGGATTATATCAAACTAAAAAGCTTCTGCAGAGAAAAAGAAACCATCAGCAAACTGAAAAGACAACATTAAGAATGAGAAGAAATATTTGCAAATCATGTATCTGATAAGGGGTTACTACTCAAAATATATAAAGAACTCAATAGCAAAAAAACAAATAATGCAATTGAAAAATGGGCAAAGGGCCGAATAGACATTTCTTCAAAGAATATATATATATATATATAAAAGGCCAACAGAACCTGGAAAGATGCTCAGTATCACTAATCATTAGAGAAATGCAAATTAAAACCACAGTGAGATATTACCTATTAGAATGCCATTATCAAAAAGATAAGAGGTAATAAATGCTGGTGTGGATGCCGAAAAAAGGAACCTTGGCACTGTTGCTGGGAGTGCAGATGTTCCCTGAAAGAGTAAAAATAGTGCTACCATATGATCCAGCAATTCCATTTCAGAGACTATATCCAAAGGAACAAAACACTAACTTGAAAAGATATCTGCATTCCAGTGTTCACAGCCACGTTATTTACAAGAGCCATGTCAAGGAAATGACCCACATCCTAAGTGTTCACTGATGGAAGAATGGATAAAGAAGTTATATTACATACATATATATGTATATATATACACACATATAATGGAATATTTATATATGTATAATGGAATATTATTCAGCTGTAAAATACAAAGAAATCCTACCATGTGTAACAACATGGATTGACTTTGCGGACATTATGCTAAGTGAAATAAGTCAACAAACAAAGACAGATACTATATGATCTTACTTATCTGTGGAATATATTTTTAAAAAATCATAGAAAAAGAGATCTGACTTGTGGTTACCCAGAGGTGGGAAGGTAGGGTGAAGGGGAGTTGGAGGAAGGAAATCAAAAGATACAAACCTCCAGTTATTAGAGATATAAATACTTAAGATGCAATGTATTATATGATAACCATATGACAATCAGCTAATGCTGATAGGTGATATATAGGAAAGCTGTTAAGAGAGTAAATCTTAAGAGTTTTCATCACAAAGTCGATTTTTTTCATTTCTTTTTTTCTGTTTATCATATCTATATGAGAAAATGGATGTTAGCTGAATATATAGTGGTCATCATTTCACAATATATGTAAATCAAGCCATCACGCTCCATGCCTTAAACTTAGGCAGTGATATATGTCAATTATTTCTCTATAAACTGGAAAAACCCTAATATTTAAAATCTTATTTTGACAAATGATTAAGGAGAAGTCTATAAAACCACTTCCCAGGTTGACCCTGTGGTAGAGAATCTGCCTGCCAATGCAGGAGTCACAGGAGACGTGAGTTCCATCCCTGGGTTGGGAAGATCCCCTGGAGAAGGAAATGGCAACTCGCTCCTGTATCCTTGCCTAGAGAATTCCATGGACAGAGGAGGCTGGCAGGTTCCAGTCCATGGAGTGGCAAAGAGTTGGTGGCAACTGAGCACATGCGTTCCTTGCTATGTAACTGCTGCCAGTTTGTACCTCGATTTATTTGCTAGATTTTACAGTTCAGTAAGTTATGTAAGGAAGAACATTTACTCTCAAAACTTTAAAAGTATTTTTCAGTTGTGAGAGATTTGAAGAAATAACAAAGTATAACTATTTCAATTTTAAAAAGTCCCCTTAGGATCACCTGTGTGGGGATGAATGGTAACTGGGCTTATGGTAACCAGTCCTTTGTAGCATATGCAGATGTTGAATTGTGATGCTGTACACCTGAAACTTACATAATAATGATAACAATTCCCCCTAAATTGTAATAGAGAAAAAAAAGGAATCATGGTATTTTCAGTGACATCATGGTGGCTCATATTTGCTTTATGAAATATGCACTTTGATGTCTCCAATCACTTCCTCAAAGAATTTGCCAAGGAGTTGATAGATTTCTCTTTATCAATTGTTGAAAACTTGTGGGATAACATGAGAGGAAACTTATCATCATGTTGAAGGTTTGAACTAAAATGCTTTTAAACTGCATCATAACTTCCCTTTCTTAGAACTGTACCTCCTACAAGTAATAAGTTAACAGTTAATTCCAAAGCCATGTTTAATTGTAAAACATAATATGCCATAAAACATTAAGTAAATACTTTTAAAATATTACTGATAAATATTACAATAGGAAAATGAATAAACTGCTTTATAAGCTTAAGCTAAACTAAGAGTAAATCATGATAAATTTCAGTTTACAAAGAGAATTTTTATATTCATGTCAGCAAATGCAGAAGGGAATGGAATGGAATCTACAATTTTACTATGCTGTTTGCATTAGCAAATATTTTAAATACAATTGTGTAAATTAGTCAAGAGTGTGTTAATACACAGTCATATCTTTTTGAAACTTGAGAAACATATAATAATTACTCACATTTAATCTTTTTGTATGTGTTTACACACTTGAGGCTTTATTATCTTTTTGTTAAGCACTGTAATCTCACGATTTTTATTTACACATTTATGAATTGTATTTTTAAATTTTTGACTCATTAAGCAAGTTCCCTCTCTTTTCAAGGCACATTTACAGCTAAGATACTTCTAATTGTTGCCTTAAACTTGGTGAAGTATATAGAAACAAAAGTTTTAAAAAGAGAACTCTGCATTGAGAAAGCTTAACTAAAGTCTTAGAGATGCAAAGCTTCAAAATATGTCTTCAAGTGGCATGTGCTTTAGATGATAATGTCACTTATTAAAAAAGAGAAGAGTTAGTTAAAAAAGAAAGAAATGACATTGTCTACCATCTATCAGTTTTTAGGAGGTGAAGTTCAGAGGGAAAGTGGATCCTTTGCAAGGCATCAGCCTCTTCTTTTGAAGCAATAGTTCCATCTAGTGGACAGGAACTTAGAAACAAAGCCTCGATTCCAAAAATTAGGTTTTTTTCTTGAATGAAATCAGCATTAAAGGAAAATAACAAGGATAATAGCAGAAATAATTTGTTTAAAATACTAAATTCAAAAGCAACAAAGTAGAAACCCAATAAGCTAGAAAACAAAAATAGCTTCTTTTAAATAAAACACTTTTCCTATGCTTAACACTCTAGGAATTTGGTAAAAAAGAAAAAAAAAAGAAAATTTAATCAGTGCAGAGAGCCAAACTAGGTAACACTGGAATGACTGTGATAAGAAACAAACTACAAGCTTGAAGTTTTACAAATCTGGTACATGTTTCCAAAAATGCAGAGTAATAGAAATCATTCATTTATTCATTTTCAAAGTGGTTTTCCAGGTGGCTAGTGGTAAAGAATCCGCCTTCCAATGCAGGAGAGGTAAGAGATGCCGGTTCATTCCCTGGGTTGGAAAGATCCCCTGGAGGAGGGCATGGCAACCCTCTCCAGTATTCTTGCCTGGAGAATCTCATGGACAGAGGAGCCTGGCCATGGCGTCCCACAAAGTTGGACATGACTGAAGCGACTTAGCACACACGCATTCATTTCAACAACAATATTTATTGGCCAAATGTTTGTTGTTCAGTTCCTAGCATTTCTGATACTGACATTTGCTTTTGTCCTATAGCACAGGAGGGGCTTCCTATCAATATTGGGGCCCATCTGAAGTGATCTGTTGGCAATGTGCAAAGGTGACCTCTGGCAATGGCTCTCACTTGCAATACAGCAGCAAGATGGCCTGGAGAATCCCGCGTTGGGGAAGCCTGGTGGGCTGCCGTCCATGGGGTTGCACGGAGTTGGACACGACTGAAGAGACTTAGCAGCAGCAGCAGCAGCAAGATGGCCAGTCTAGTCAGATATTTCATTAAATATTAATCATCTGGAGGATTCCCAGACATTAATGTGGCTGGATTTCTTCTTTTCTTTCTTTCTTCTTCTTCATCTTCTTTTTCTTTTTTTTTTTTTTTTTTTGCTGATTTGGCGGAGTCTTACTTCTAATCACAGTATGTCTAAAAGCAGATTGTAGGCCTACAGAGTATACCGCTAACCACTTGGAATAAAGGAGGTCTGAAGTCAAAGTTCTTGTTACTGTTTATCCTGTTCTCAAGAACTTGAAACCTAGCCGACAGATTGCTCGGTGTCAGTGGATTTCTTATTTTAAAAGACCAAAATGGTTGACTATTCAGTGAGTACAGTGTGGGGTGAGGAAAAATTCTGGAAATAGATAGTGATAGTAGTTATACAACACAATGAATGTATTTAATGGTACTGAGTTGAACACTGGAGAAGGCGATGGCACCCCACTCCAGGACTCTCGCCTGGAAAATCTCATGGAAGGAGGAGCCTGGTGGGCTGCAGTCCATGGGGTCGCTGAGAGTTGGACATGACACAGTGACTTCACTTTCGCTTTTCACTTTCATGCATTGGAGAAGGAAATGGCGACCCACTGCAGTGTTCTTGCCTGGAGAATCCCAGGGACAGGGGAGCCTGGTGGGCTGCCATCTAAGGGGTCACAGAGTTGGACATGACTGAAGTGGCTTAGCAGCAGCAGCACTGAACACTTAAATGCTAGCTGGTACATCCAGAAAAGTCAGAGGACAGATCCTGAACATTTCTGGGACAAATATGGGATTCAAGGGTTCAGCCCAGTCTGGGTACAGACCATCAAGGGAAAGAGGACAGACAAACAGCACATAACCTTCCTGAGAAAGCGCATTTATTTGCCCAAGATCCTAGTGAAGGACGGACTTGCTCCCAAATCAAGCTGGGAACAGGAGACATGTTTTGCTTTCCCATATGTTAGAGGCTCAATTATATCTTCCCCACAAATTATATATTAAGTCAGTAATGCCTAGTACCTTAAAATGTGTCTATATTTAAAGTTAAGACCTTTAAAGAGCTTATTAAGTTAAAATGAGGCCATTCTAGTGGGCTCTAATCCAATCTGACTGGTGTCTTTCTAAGAAGAGGAAATTTGGGCACACAAGAGACTCCAGGATGTTCACCTTTCGGTGAAAGACCACGTGAGGACAGCTTGCCATCTGCAAGCCCAGAAATCAAGTTTGCTGACACATCACACGGGGCTTCCAGCCTCTGGAACTGTGAGAAAGCAGCTCTCTGATGTTTAAGCCCCCCAGTCTGTGGGGTTCTGCTATGGCAGCCTAGCAAACTAAAACAAGGACAAAATATGTTTCTTGACAAAATATGTGTCTTGCTCTATGGCAGAATAGTTTTATAGGCACTAATTTTTCACGCATATGTGCTAGTTGCTTCAGTCATGTCTAACGCTTTGTGACTCTTGGACTGAAACCCACCAGTCTCCTCTGTCCATGGGATTCTCCAGGTAAGAATACTGGAGTGGGTTGCATTTCCTTCTCCAGGGGATCTTCCCAGGGACTGAACCTTCCATCGACCTTTCGGGCCAGGGATTGAACTTGCCTCTCTTCTGTGTCCTGTGTGGGCAGGTGGGTTCTTTACCACTAGCGCCCCGTGGGGAGCCTCTAACCCTTCACAGGCTGTGCTGAAGAAGACTGAAGGGGAAGTGACGGGGAACATTCCTGAGAAACACTGCCTTTGGGGTGACTTGAGGAGCAGTTGTCTACAGGAAGTTGTGAGGAGCGTCTTCTCCCTTCGTCACACATTCTCTCAGCCGGAGATCCACCCCTGTGAGGCCAGCTCCCCGTGTCCCTGTGCCCCTGCGGCTGACGGGGTGAGCATCGGCAGGGCCCAGCCATCTTCATTCTCTGACCCTGTTCCCAAGCAGACCCAGAAACAGAGGCGAATGCTGCCCTAAACACAGCGGCTTAAATACCTGACCAAACCATTTCTATTATTGAACGAAAAGTATGCAAAACAACTAAATGAGAAAAAACAGCATATTCGTTTTTCAAAGATTCAAAGACCTTTTTGCATGAGTTTTTAATTGATTAGAATTTTTTACAGACTTTTTGATGCGGACCCTTTTAAAAGTCTTTATTGAATTTGTTACAATATTCCTTTTGTCTTTATGTTTTGGCTTTTGGTCTAAGGCTTGTGGGATCTTGGCTCCCCGACCAGGGATCAAACCTGTACCCCTTGCATTGGAAGGGGACATTTTAGCCCCTGGACCACCAGGGAAGTTATGACTGGAATTTCATAGAAAGAAAGCTTCTAGCCCCTGGTCCTTTGGGGAGTTACCAGTTCCTAGCCTGGTGACTACTTTATTCTCCGCCTGCTGGTTTGTTTGGATCTTCCTGCTTTGCTTGGTTCTATGTGAAATGAGTCCCTACTGCAGACAAAGCTCTATGTTGAGCTGCTGCAAAATGGAGTTCAGTAAACACAGTTCCTACCCAATCCTCCTGAAGGAGTTAAGTCATGTGAAGAGCCTAGGGGTCCCATGATTTCCTGCAGTGTGTTTGATCTCCCTGCAATGCAGGGATGCTGGCTCTGCTGAGAGCAGAGAGCGGGTATGGCCAGAGGAGACAGAGGCTCAGCGAGGCTCAGGAGAAAGATGCTTGAGCTTGATTTTGAGGGAGACATTCTTTCACTCATCCAGCCAACAAACATTTACCAAGTACCTGTTACGTGACTCATTGAAAAAGACTCTGATGCTGGGAGAGATTGGGGGCAGGAGGAAAAGGGTACGACAGAGGATGAGATGGCTGGATGGTATCACCGACTCGATGGACGTGAGTTTGAGTGAACTCTGGGAGTTGGTGATGGACAGGGAGGCCTGGCGTGCTGCGATTCATGGGGTCACAAAGAATCGGACACGACTGAGCGACTGAACTGAACTGAACTATTATGTGTCAGGTTATTTTTGTAGTGTTTCCAAACTTTAGTGTACGTTAGAATCATCCGGAGGGCTTGTTTAAATGCAGATTGCTGCTTGCTAAGGCAGGAGGTCTGCAGCATACATTTCTAGGTGATGATGCTATTGATCCAAGAATTGTAGAGAACCACTGATTTAGGCAGAGCAGTAAGAAATGGGGAAAAGATAAGCAGTGCCACTTGTCGGGATTTGCAATGTTAGCATGAAACAAAGGCAGCAGCATGGGTAGTGGGGTGGCAGTGAGCTTGAAATCCAGCCCCAATTGCACTTGTTAAGCCCCTAGGGCCATGTAGACATAAGGGAAGGGCCACCTGTCTGTATTTTGTCCTCCCAGAAGGGGCCCTTTGTTAAATGTCTGCCCTGGGGTGTGTCTGCTCAGAGGGACCACTTTTTTGGTAACTTGCACAAAGGCATGGGTAAATCAAAGGCTGGAAGCAACACGCAAAGCAGGGCATATGAGAGGGAAGTGGATGTGGCTCAGCGTGCCCAGAATGGAACAGTGAGATGAGGCCATGGTTCCTGACTTCAGTCTATGGTCTATTTCATGCAAAAGTCTCCATCCTTTTCCACATACAGATGGATTCTGGGTTCAGCTATTTCACCCACAAGGAGATTGTCTGCCTCTCAGCCTTTCTTGGGTTCATCCTGTCACCGTGGACAGCCCCTCAGCTTGCCTACATTTAGGCCAGGTGATACTATCAGATGCTAAATAGATGCCAGAGAAAGGCAGAGATGAGGGACTCAAAGGACTGAGCAAAGGAGACTAACAAAATAATGGTTTGAGCTGAAGAGGGTGAATGGACTGCACAGGAACAAGAAGCCTGGCGATTACCGAGAACATCAGGGCTCAAGGTATGAACCTGGGGATTAATGAGAAAAGAGGAAGGAGATTACTCACATGTCAAGTCAAGAAACAGAGAAGATGATCAGAGTGGCTGTGTTTGGAACTGACCTGAGAGGATTAGCAAAATGCTGCCTGAGAAGGAAGCCTATTAAGACAAGGCTAGAGTCCTTGGACAAAACAACATCTTAAGAGATCTAGCTTAGTAAAGAAGAGAGAAAACAGCCACCGAGAAGCCCAGATAACCTAGAGACGAGGGCTTTTTAAATATTTTAAAGCAGCACGGCCTGCTGGTTACTGTGTGGAAACCACACTCCTGTACCTAGAGTGCTTCCACTGCCCGGAATTATTCACCTGCTTCTTTTCAACAGGACTTGGTTTCAGGGAATAAGATTCATGTGATACAATAGATTGGGGTGAGAACAAGAAAATATTGAAATGTCAACCTTTCTGTAGTAGAGGCAAAAGGCTTCAGAAAGATGTACTTAAGGTCCTCCACAGCCTGTTTTGTTCAGACTGCCCTCAGCAAGAGAGAGACGTTGCTCTGTGTTATCTAGTTACCATGAACGTAGAATCTGCTGTCTGCCCAGGATCCCACACGTGAAA
Organism: Nanger dama; assembly: GCA_917880005.1. NCBI lineage: Eukaryota > Metazoa > Chordata > Mammalia > Artiodactyla > Bovidae > Nanger > Nanger dama. The sequence continues at coordinate 103,456,211 of CAKJTW010000001.1, forward strand.
GCCCAGCAGGCATCAAGACCCTGGGATGATTGTTTCAGCACCCTCTGGAGCATCTGATTCACCTTCCTGGATATGACCTGGAAGCTTGCATTTCTAACAAGGTCCCAGCTGATGCTGATGTAGCTAGTTTGGGGACCACACCTTGAGAGCCACCATTTGGAAACAGTAATAATATCACTTCTTACAAGCAAGAAATCAATGTCTAAATGCCTGAAGTCCCAGCTGTTGGACAGTCCATAAAGCATCCTGATAAAGCCATTGATTTAACACAGCATCCGAGGGGGCTTCCCTGGCAGTCCAACAGCTGCCTCTGATATCCAGTGCAGGGGGTGCGGGTTTGATCCCCAGTTGGGGAGCCAAGATCCCACATGCCTTACAGCCAAAAAACCAGGACATAAAACAGAAACAATATTGTGCCATGCTAAGTTGCTTCAGTCGTGTCTGACTCTGTGTGATGCTATGGACTGTGGCGATGTCCAGAAGAAGGTCTGGGAGCCTGGAAATCAAAAAAGCCACCACTGGGATGGGTTATAGCTCACCTGTGCATTATTTAAGCATGCCTAGATTAAGTGCCTTGTTTGGCCCCAAAGGAATCACTGAAATAATTGGAAGCAGGAAGAGCTTTTGCACACTGTTCTTCTTTATTTGATTCAGGATGCATCTCTCCAGTAAACAGATTCCACCCAACATAATGATAAATGGTTCAGAACTAGCATGGAATAAGCTCAGACTGGTGAACCAACAGCAATGTTGACTCCAAAATAACACTGTGTGGGCGCTGAATAACTATTGCGGGAAAACATGCTCGAGCCTTATTCGGAATGCTGCTGCAAGTGACGGGTGGGTGGGGTTCCGTTCCTTTAAGAGGAAGGTCGGGACTACTGAGTTCGCTCTCAGCTTCTCTCATTAAAGGAGACTTGAATGAAGACTCCTGACTGTGAAGGGGAGGCCAGCCGCTGGGTGAAGGAGGACGCTTCTGCTGACAAGCCTGGTGTGAGGCCTTACAGAGAAAATCATCGCAACTGGCTTCCTTTGTTGCTTCTACGTGGACTGATGTATAGGAGAGAAGGCCCTGATGGGTTTGTTAAGGACTTCCCTCTGGAGGGAGCCCTGGAAAGGGAGCCAGATGGCGAAATAAAGACTGGCTGAGATCAGTGTGACAGAGCCTTCACAGCGCCTTTAGTTGTGGCTCTGTTGTTCTGGGGAAAACATCCCCTCCTAGTTACACGCTTTGCTCACATGGTGTGAGTGTCTTGAATGTGCTCCTGTAAATGCAAAATGTCAAGACCAATAAAGAGTTTTGTTTTAACTTGTGCACGCAGGGGCTCCTCAATTAGACCTCTTCCCATGAGTTAAGTATTATGTTGGGTGCCATCCTCTACTCTGCCCGTGGGGTAGTGCTTGTTGTTCAGTCGCTCAGGCGTGTCTAACTCTTTGTGACCCCATGGACAGCAGCATGCCAGGCTTCCCTGTCCTTCACTGTCTCCCAGAACTTGCTCAGACTCATGTCCATTGGGTTGATGATGCCATCCAACCATCTCATCCTCTGTTGCCTCCCTACTTATCCTGCTGCTGCTGCTGCTGCTGAGTCACTTCAGTCGTGTCCGACTCTGTGCGACCCCATGGACTGCAGCCCACCAGGCTCCTCCGCCCCTGGGACTCTCCAGGCAAGCACACTGGAGTGGGTTGCCATTTCCTTCTCCAATGCATGAAAGGGAAAAGTGAAAGTGAAGTCGCTCAGTCATGTCCGACTCTGTGCGACCCCATGGACTGCAGCCCACCAGGCTCCCCCGCCCCTGGGATTCTCCAGGCAAGAGTACTGGAGCCGGGTGCCACTGCCTTCTCCGTCTCCTGCCACTAGGTAACCGTAAATCCCAGATGGGCTGATCAGCAAAAATCCACTCTAACCCACTTCAGTCAGGCGTCTCCTGTTCTTTCAAGCACTTTCGATGCGCCAGCACGCTTCTGTCCTCTGTGCTTGTATTTGGGCTCCCCCACGTGGAGAGTGAGCTGGTCCCAACAGTGTGTTCCTACTGCGTGGCCTCCAGACACTGTGCTTATCATAAACGAGTTCAACTCAGAGGCCGGATTTCGGATCAGACTCAAGGTTGAATGGACTCAGATCTGGTAAGGAACGATATTCGCTCCTTAAACGTTAGCTCTGTCCTCTGCTTTGTTTGTTGTTTAGTCTCCAAGTCACGTCCAACTGCCTTGCAACCCCCTGGACCGTATCCCACCAGGATTCTCTGTCTGTGGGATTTCCCAGGCAAGAACATCGACGGCTATAGTGCATTAGAACAAATGAACGTTTACAGTAATAATACTATTATTAAAACTAATGGTCGATATTACCACGTTTAATGCCATGGGGGTGATACAGTTTCTGAGGCTTTGCTGAAACGTGACTGACTACCGCTAATAACTACTGCTTTTTAATGCCTACTCTATGCCAGGGGATTTACATACATTACTAACCATCTAAAAGCTCCACTAAATGTGTAAACCTTAGAATAAGAAATAGGGACTGGCAAAAAAAAAACAAAACAAAAAAACTGAGATCTGTCTGACTCCAGATTCCATGAGTTTCCACAACACTGTGTTATTATTTTGGAGTTTTTCTTTAAAATGAAGGAAAATTATTTTAATATATTTGAAAACAATTCTTTTATTTTAAAGATTTGCAACTCAGAAAAGGAATATAATCTATCATAAAAGTATGTTTGGTAACCCAAACTCTAGGAAAACAATGGACACCTTTCTGAAGGATACCGCCGTTCTCCTCCATTGACTCTCCATAGCATTCAGCTATAGAATTTTTTTCCCTTAGCATTCTAGTGGAAAATATCCCGATTTTAAGCAAAGCTGCTTTCTGCATCTTCTACATTAATGGCACTAATTTTATTTTATTTTTATTTTTACTCTATTTTATTTTACAATATTGTATTGGTTTTGCTATACATTGACATGAATCCGCCATGGGTGTACATGAGCTCCCAATCCTGAGCCCTCCTCCCGCCTCCCACCCCATATCATCTCTCTGGATCATCCCCATGCACCAGCCCCAACTATCCTGTATCCTGTATCGGACATAGACTGGCGATTAATTTCTTACATGATATATACATGTTTCAATGCCATTCTTCCACATCATCTCACCCTCTCCCTCAGAGTCCAAAAGTCTGTTCTATACATCTGTGTCTCTTTTGCTGTCTTGCATACAGTGTTATCATTACCATCTTTCTAAATTCCATATATATGTGTTAGTATACTGTACTGGTGTTTTTCTTTCTGGCTTACTTCACTCTGTATAATAGGCTCCAGTTTCATCCACCTCATTAGAACTGATTCAAATATATTCTTTTTAATGGCTGAGTAATACTCCATTGTGTATATGTACCACAGCTTTCTTATCCATTCATCTGCTGATGGACATCTAGGTTGCTTCCATGTCCTGGCTATTATAACAGTCCTGCAGTGAACACTGGGGTACACATATCTCTTTCAATTCTGGTTTCCTTGGTGTGTATGCCTAGCAGTGGGATTACTGGGTCATAAGGCAGTTCTATTTGAAATTTTTAAGGAATCTCCACACTGTTCTCCATAGTGGCTGTACTAGTTTGTATTCCCACCAACAGTGTAAGAGGGTTCCCTTTTCTCCACACCCTCTCCAGTGTTTATTGCTTGTAGACTTTTGGATCGCAGCCATTCTGACTGGCGTGAAATGGTACCTCACTGTGGTCTTGATTTGCATTTCTCTGATAATGAGTGATGTTGAGCATCTTTTCATGTGTTTGTTAGCCATCTGTATGTCTTCTTTGGAGAAATGTCTATTTAGTTCTTTGGCCCATTTTTTGATTGGGTCGCTTATTTTTCTGGAATTGAGCTGCATAGGTTGCTTGTATGTTTTTGAGATTAGTTGTTTGTCCATTGCCCATTCAGAAGGCTGTCTTTTCACCTTGCTTATAGTTTAAAATGTACTGATTAGCTGATGAACAGTGAACGAAGGTATTTTCCCCTTCTAGTATATTATGGGAAGTGGCGGCACCTACTGACGACAGATGATATTGCAGTCTGGCATCAGAAATTCTGAAGACTTCAGTACAGGAAGAGACTGTTTTGTCAGGTTCTTTAAATTACAGAATGCATCTTCCTGGAGAAATATAGTATGTTTGGAGTATAAGAGGTTACATAATATGCATGGAACAGCTTTCTGACATCTCAATTTTATTCAACATTTTTATATAAAAACAAATATGTATTGGACATAGGATGAGCAACTAGCCTTTTTTTTTTTTTTTAAAGATCTATGATGGAAAATTTCTAAAAGTATCTCTGTTTCAAACACGTTCATTCTCATCTTGCCACTAGAGGTTCTTCAGTGGAAAACTTTTAGAAATATTGGATCTAGCTCATTCCCTTTGTATGAAACATGAGAAAACCATGTTCCAGCTCTGGGTCTAGACAAGTTCATGAAACAGAGAGTTCCAGACTCTTACTTTTCATTCTTTCCACCTGAACTTACCACAGGATCCTCATTTGCACTGCATATACCCAATCAAAATAGCAAAAAAACATTCAATTTGGGGAATCACAAACTTGTGATTTTGGGTCAAAAGAATTTGGGAAATATGAGAATTTCTATAACCTTAGAATCAGTGAAAATTGGTAGTAGTGTTAGAATAAAAATCTCTCATGAGAGAAATTCTGCAAGTCCTTAAAAGGCTGTGACTGACATCTAGTGATTCCAATAGCAAGCATGTCTTCTTTTTGCTGGAAGATTTAAACTTCAGTTCTTCCTGGAGGAATTTTTGGTTATAAATATATCTTTAATTTTATTATGTAAGACAGTTAATAAATCACCAGTTTTAACATTATAGCATAGTCTGCATTATGAAACACATCTAATCCATAAAATGAAGGACACTTAAATTTAGGCCAAATATTTAAGTTCAAAAAATAGTTTTAAAATAAGACTACCAATGAATCTATATTACTTGATTTGCAAATCACGATGGTGTGATCACTCACCTAGAGCCAGACATCTTGGAATGTGAAGTCAAGTGGGCCCTAGAAAGCATTACTACGAACAAAGCTGGTGGAGGTGATGGAATTCCAGTGGAGCTATTTCAAATCCTGAAAAATGATGCTGTGAAAGTGCTGCACTCAATATGCCAGCAAATTTGGAAAACTCAGCAGTGGCCACAGGACTGGAAAAGGTCAGTTTTCGTCCCAGTCCCATAGAAAGGCAATGCAAAAGAATGCTCAAACTATCGCACAATTGCACTCATCTCACATGCTAGTAAAGTAATGCTCAAAATTCTCCAAGCCAGGCTTCAGCAATACGTGAACCGTGAACTTCCAGATGTACAAGCTGGTTTTAGAAAAGGCAGAGGAACCAGAGATCAAATTGCCAACATCTGCTGAATCATGGAAAAAACAAGAGAGTTCCAGAAAAACATCTATTTCTGCTTTATTGACTATGCCAAAGCCTGTGACTGTGTGGATTACAATAAACTGTGGACGATTCTGAAAGAAATGAGTGTCAGACCACCTGACCTGCCTCTTGAGAAACCTATATGCAAGTCAGGAAGCAACAGTTAGAACTGGACATGGAACAACAGACTGGTTCCAAACAGGAAAAGGAGTATGTCAAGGCTGTATATTGTCATCTGTTTATTTAACTTGCATGCAGAGTACATAATGAGAAGTGCTGGACTGGATGAAGCACAAGCTGGAATCAAGATTGCCGGGAGAAATATCAATAACCTCAGATATGCAGATGACACGACCCTTATGGCAGAAAGTGAAGAGGAACTAAAAAGCCTCTTGAGGAAAGTGAAAAAGGAGAGTGAAAAAGTTGGCTTAAACCTCAACATTCAGAAAATTTAAGATCATGGCATCTGGTCCCATCACTTCATGGCAAATAGATGTGGAAATTATGGAAACAGTGGCAGACTTTATTTTTTTGAGCTCCAAAATCACTGCAGATGGTGATTGCAGCCATGAAATTAAAAGATGCTTACTCCTTGGAAGGAAAGTTGTGACCAACCTAGATAGCATATTCAAAAGCAGAGACATAACTTTGCTAACAAAGGTTCATCTAGTCAAGGCTATGGTTTTTCCAGTGGTCATACACAGATGTGAGAGTTGGACTGTGAAGAAAGCTGAGCACCGAAGAATTGATGCTTTTGAACTGTGGTGTTGGAGAAGACTCTTGAGAGTCCCTTGGACTGTAAAGAGATCCAACCAGTCCATCCTAAAGGAAGTCAGTCCTGAATATTCATTGGAAGGACTGATGCTGAAGCTCAAACTCTAATACTTTGGCCAGCTCATGCGAAGAGTTGACTCATTGGAAAAGACCCTGATGCTAGGAGGGACTGGGGGCGGGAGGAGAAGAGGACAACAGAGGCCGAGATGGCTGGATGGCATCACTGACTAGATGGGTATGAGTTTGAGTAAACTCTGGGAGCTGGTGATGGACAGCGAGCCCTGTTGTGCTGAGATTCATGGGGTCACAAAGAGTCGGACACGACTGAGCAACTGAACTGACTGACTAATCCAGATTTTGGGGATCATAGATGTGTTCTACTTTGCTTTATCAGAAAGCAAAAGAACTTTGATATGGCCTAACAATAGATCACCCCCAAATTTCCAAATAATCCTTCAAAATGTAATCATAGACTGAGGTTGGCAAAAATAAGAACTGAAAATATGTAAGGATCATATGATAGCAAATAGCCAAGCCAGGCTCAGAAATGTGCAAATTAGCTGCTACCATATTGCTGAAAAGGGACTTTTTTAAAAAATACTTTATTCTACATTACAATACTGTATTTGCTCTGCCATACATTGACATGAATCAGCCACAGGTGTACACAATCTCCCACTGCCGAAGCCGCCTCCCACCTCCCACCCCATATCATCTCCCTGAATCATTCCGTGCACCAGCCCCAAGCATCCTGTATCCTGTATTGAACATAGACTGGCGCTTCGTTTCTTACATGATCGTATACATGTTTCAATGTCTTTCTCCTAAATTATCCCACCCTCTCCCTCTCCCTCTCCCTCAGAGTCCAAAAGTCCGTTCTATACCTCTGTGTCTCTTTTGTTGTCTCACATAGAGGGTCATCATTACTATCTTTCTAAATTCCATATATATGTGTCAGTATACTGTATTGGTGTTTTTCTTTCTGGCTTACTTCGCAGTGTATAATCAGCTCCAGTTTCATCCATCTCATTAGAACTGAGTCAAATTTATTCTTTTTAAGGGCTGAGTAATATTCCATTGTGTATATGTACCACAGCTTTCTTATCCATTCATCTGCTGATGGACATCTAGGTTGTTTCCATGTCCTGGCAATTATAAACAATGCTGCAATGAACATTGGGGTACATGTGTCTCTTTCAATTCTGGTTTCCTCGGTGTGTATGCCCAGCAGGGGGATTGCTGGGTCATAAGGCATGTTTTTCTTTACTTATGTTATATTATAAAAATTTAAAAGTTATATTAGTATTATATTTTCTTATCATGTTAAAGTTTTGTAAACCTTTTTGATAGTGACAAAATAGCTTACAAATTAAAGATTTATTAAATAAATATTAAGCATATGAGCCAATTGTTCACCATATTTGATGTGTATGTGTTTCCTAGTTTAAGTTTACATATTTATGTTATTTAAAAATATTTAAATATATTACATGTAAATACCACATACGATGTTGTGGTGTCTACATGATAATGATTGCATTTGTAGACCACATCTATGGATGTATTTAGTTGTTCCTTTCTTCTATTACGTTCAATATCACTTTTAAGGTTTTTAACCTCTCAATTCATCTAGAATATATTCTTCAGCTACAATGTAACTTGCAAAACATGTTTTAAAGATACGCTGTAGCTATATGGATATAGATACGTAGATGCCTTAGTTGTACACACATGAGCATCCGCAATGGTATAAGATTTCAGCAGGTACATCGGTTCTCACCGTTGTCTCTTCACAACGTGAGGATCCTTTTTGACTGCTGGGAACCAGTCTGGCTCAGAGAGCTGCTCTCAGCTATGTGGAAGGTTTAGGATTAGAGGCCTGGCCCTGTCAGGGCAGATCACGTGGTCCAACGCTGCGGTTGCTGGGTCAGTATGAGGCAGGTTCTTAGTCAAGAATTGTCTTCAAAAAACCAAAGACAGTAATTTCAAGTGGATGAAAAAGTGAAGAAAGAAGAGAAGCTTTTTTTTTTTTTTTTTAGACTAGAATCTCCATTTATTTATTTTTTTTTCAGTTGTTTTTAAATTAAATTTATTTATTTTTTTAATTACAATACTGTATTTGTTTTGCCATACATTGACATGAATCAGCCACAGGTGTCCACGATCTCCCAATGCCAAAGCCCCCTCCCACCTCCCACCCCACATCCTCTCCCTGAATCATCCCGTGCACCCGCCCCATGCGTCCTGCATCCTGTATTGAACATAGACTGGCACTTCATTCTTAGCTTTTTTCTTAAGAAAGCTTGTAAAGAATGGAAAAAGAAAGCCCAGTGATTTCAGGTGAAGAATCAGAGCAGAGGAAGCCCCTTTCTGGGTGGACTTTCAGAGCTAACATAATGCCAGTAAGGAGCACAGAGAAGCATCTGAGGCCGTGAAATGTGCACCAAGACCGAAACTTCAAAAAGTGCTTGATGAGCCTCATCCCATAAAGAGCCGTAACAGATGGCCTTTCTCAGAAAAGCGCTCCCTGCTGGCTGGGGTGATGATTAGGACGTAGGTATGTATGGGCTGCTCATTTAATAAAGAGGACCTGAATGCTTCAGACAGCGCCACTTGAGAATAAAGAACTTCTAGCTCTAACGTTCCTGCAGTTCCCAGGGAAGGGAAGGTGACTGGTTTTGCTCCTGGAGTGTCAGAGGACGGATGTTCTTTGAGGTCATCCTTTCTCCATTTCACTAATACACCCTCTTTCTGCTAACTGCCTCCTTCCCCTTGTCAAAGTCTGGTAAAGTCAGAAGATTGTGAAGGGGTCAATTTAGATAAGAATGGGAGAACAGTGTTTTAAAGCTTACCACACTCTGAGTACTGCTACTTATTCTGGCAATTCTCAATCCCAGTATGTGTAAATGCCCCACTGGCATGTCTGTCTCTAACTTTTACAAGCTGCCAGGTAACATCCTTACAATCATTGCTTAAAAGAATTTGCAGTACACTCATGTGGCATGTTTATTGGTGCAAAAAACATTCAGAAAGTTAGGAGGAGAAAGAATAAACCACCAAGTTCAGTGCTCTTTCTACAAAATTTGCTCACTCATTACATTCTTATTTGATACAAGTGAATCTCTTACAAGACCTCAGATTAAAAGCTCTTAAACTATCTCAACTATTCCTATTGGGAAGAAAACTTATTTTTACCTGATGGTTTTTTTCATTTTACTGGAAAGCAATCAGTGGAGGGTGAAGGAAATAGATGCTAAATTATTTGGTAACAAAGCAAGAATTAGTATCCAAAGGTAAATTTAAAAATTTGCTAAATATTGTTAATGATAATTTCTTTGGAAAAACATATGATAAACCTTGAAAAATTAAATTTATGAATATAAATAAAATTTATATCAGAAACATTGGCCTATCACTTCCTTATAGTTAAAAATTCATTTTAACTTTGTAAATTATCTTAGTGATTAATCCATATCCTGGGGTTAACTTTAATGTTCTATGAGAAAGATACACTTATGCCATACTGTTTGTTAGAGCCCTATTAAACTAAGAATACTATAAAAATAAATTAAAGCTTAGTTATCCTTTTGGGGAAAACAGATCTACATTTGCTAATTATTGAAATAATACATTTTGATAAAAATCTTACAAAATTTTGCTGGCATATTTGAACATCATTATAGTTTGCTCAATTTAAATTGCCAAATTTTGACTGTCTCCTGTGATTTATGGAAGGAAGAGAATATTTATACCTTCTAGAGACATTGAAGGGCCAAGGAATAGGTTGGAAATTAAAAGGAGATTTAGCCTCCCCTGGCTTCAATGTATTCTCCCCACAGCTGCTAGAATACTTTGCCTTAGACCTCAGAAACAACAGGAACTGCCTCTGATTGATATCACCCTCCCATCATGCCACACACAGTACAATTTTATGCAAACAAAAGAAATTTTCAGTAAAATGACATTGATAAATAATAGCATCCAAAATAGATAATTATCAAGATGTGAGTTAGGATATGTGTAGAACTGGCCAAATGTCCAAAATGCATTGATGACAGAAAATATTGAAGCCATTGGGAATTTTACCTTACCTGCTCATTGAGGAGCTGCACTGAATTTGTATTAATGTTTTGCTACAGAATAGCTCAAAGCTTACAATGCCAGAGTTTAACTTTGCTGGAGTGTAGCACCATCATCTCACTGATCTTTAAAGCAGAACCCATTTGGTATAGTGCTTTCACAAAGGAATACTATTTCCTATAATTTATTTATTAACAACCTATTAAAATGTAAATTATCAGTTATATACAAGCAGGTACTTCATCAAAAGAAATAAGGAAATTAGACATGGGCTTTGGTGGTTTTCTTTCATTGGAACTTTTCCCAAAGTTGCTTCATTAAAATATTTTCTTAAGGGACTTTATCAGATTTTGGAGGAAATTCAAATGAATAATTGTATTTTATTTGTATTACAGTGTTTTCCACTTTAAATATATTAAAATGTACTGTGCAATAGTCCTAGGTAATATTTTGTCAGACTTGGAAGCATAACATTTGGATTAACTCATCTCATTATATTATTTTAAGGCTACCACCAACGCTACTTTTGACTTTCTAAAATATAATAAAGAAAAAGCATGTATATTGGATATGTACATATATTCTTCACAAGACCATTGACTTAAACTCTGAGCTTTATCTTCTGCATCTGTGGTTAAGATTCTTTTGTTTCAAACTAGAGAAACTAACTCTGGCTGGCTTAAAGAACTGGTTGGAGAGATACAGGTTGCTGACATGAGTAACAGGGAAGTTGCAGAGCATGGTCAATCTTAAGGGGGCCAGTATAGCAGCTACTGCCTCCTCAAGGCACTCTGCTGGCTTGAAGATCAAATTCCAGCAAAAGAGAGTGCAGCTGGCCTGGTTTGGATCACAAAATTTTTCCTTGCCTAGAAGAGGACAGGACGCTTTAGATCAAACTGGGTCCAGTGTAGAAAAAAATAATTTTCCTAAATGATATTAATGCAGTATCCCAAAAACAAAATAGAATAAATGTTTGGAAATCAAGGACAGAGGCTGAATACTAAGTGGAAAAAGGCAGAAGAGAAAGTAAAATAAAAATAATAAGGCAAAAAGCTATAGTAGAGGGCAAGGCAGGGTACCTAAGTACTGGATAGGAACTTGTAGCGGGATGCTATGAACACAGCAAATATTCAGGACAGACTGTGCAAACCATGAGAAACTCATGGCAGGGATCAGATTACTTGTGGATCCTCCGAGAGGTTCTAAATTTCATATCCAGGGTTACATACAGAATGAGGCTTGGAGGTCACCGTGAGCTGGTAAAACAGACATGGCAAAATAGGGATAGCAAGTCAACGTAGAGGGTTATGAAGTTCATAGAAGCTGAGTGTTTTGGTCAAACTCAGAGTTACTATGCTGTGCGTCAGAGGTTTAAAAATAACTATGATACCTCTCTCTAGGAGCAAACAGACAAGCCAGGGAAGCAGACACATAAATAAAAGTTTATAGAAGACCGTTACTAGTCTAATGCGTGAAGCAGGTGTGGGTGGAGTCGTAGAAGAGGAAATGAGCAAGACCAGTGGCAGACTTCTCTAAGGGAGGCTCTGCGAGAGCAGGAAGGCGGCCATTGATTGCTGGCAGTGGGAGGATGCTCCAGGAATTGTTTGGGTGTGAATTGTCTTGGGAACCATAAGAGGATATCTGTGTTATACTACAGGCCATTTTTTAAAAAAGCATTTTAAAATCAGTTCAGTCGTGTTCACCTCTTTGCGACCCCATGGACTGTAGCACGCCAGGCCTCCCTGTCCACCACCAACTCCTGGAGTTCACCCAAACCCATGTCCATTGAGTCAGTGATGCCATCCAGCCATCTCATCCTCTGTTGTCCCCTTCTTTTCCTGCCATCAATCCTTCCCAGCATCAGGGTTTTTCACGTGAGTCAGCTCTTCACATCAGGTGTCCAAAGTATTGGAGTTTCAGTTTTAGCATCAGTCCTTCCAATAAACACTCAGGACTGATCTCCTTTAGGATGGACTGGTTGGATCTCCCTGTAGCCCAAGGGACTCTCAAAAGTCTTCTCCAACACCACAGTTCAAAAGCATCAAGTCTTAGGTGCTCAGCTTTCTTTATAGTCCAACTCTCACATACATACATGGCTCCTGGAAAAACCATAGCCTTGACCAGATGGACCTTTGTCGGCAAAGTGGTCTTTGCTTTTTAATATGCTGTCTCAGTTGGTCATAACTTTTCTTCCAAGGAGTAAGTGTCTTTTAATTTTATGGCTGCAGTCACCATCTGCAGTAATTTTGGAGCCCCTCAGAATAAAGTCTGCCACTGTTTCCACTGTTTCCCCATCTATTTGGCATGAAATGATGGGACCAGATGCCATGATCTTAGTCTTTTGAATGTTGAGCTTTAAGCCAACTTTTTCACTCACCTCTTTCACTTTTGTCAAGAGAGTCTTTAGTTCCTCTTCACTTTCTGCCATAAGGCTGGTGTCATCTGCATATCTGAGATTATTGATATTTCTCCCGGAAATCTTGATTCCAGCTTATGCTTCTTCCAGCCCAGCGGTTCTCATGATGTACTCTACATATAAGTTATATAAGCAGGGTGACAATATACAGCCTTAACGTCCTCCTTTTCCTATTTGAAAAACTTAGCTGTGGCCACAGGACTGGGAAAGGTCAGTTTTTATTCCATGTTGTTCCATGTCCAGTTCTAACTTTTGCTTCATGACTTGCATACAGATTTCTCAAGAGACAGGTCAGGTGGTCTGGTATTCCCTTCTCTTTCAGAATTTTCCACAGTTTATTGTGATCCACACAGTCAAGGCTTTGGTGTAGTCAATAAAGCAGAAATAGATGTTTTTTCTGGAACTCTCTTGCTTTTCCTATGATCCAGCAGATGTTGGCAATTTGATCTCTGGTTCCTCTGCCTTTTCTAAATCCAGCTTGAACATCTGAAAGTTCATGTTCATGTATTGCTAAGGCCTGGCTTGGAGAATTTTGCCCATTACTTCACTAGAGTGTGAAATGAGTACAATTGTGTTGGAGAAGGAAATGGCAACCCACTCCAGCATTCTTGCCTGGAGAATCCCAGGGACAGAGGAGCCTGGTGGGCTGCTGTCCATGGGGTCACACTGAGTGGGATATGACTGAAGTGACTTAGCAGCAGTGTGGTAGTTTGAGCATTCTTTGGCATTGCCTTTCTTTGGGATTGGAATGAAAACTGGCCTTTTCCAGTCTTGTAGCCAAAGCTAAGTTTTCCAAATGTGCTGGCATATTGAGTGCAGCACTTCACAGCAAATAGTGCGCACCTTTTGTCAAATAACAAAAATTAGAGCTCTTAATTAAAAGAGGTGTGTGTTAGTAGCTCAGTCATGTCTGATTCTTTGCGACCCCATGGACTGTAGCCTGCCAGGCTCCTCTGTCCATGGAATTCTCCAGGCAACGACACTGGAGTGGGTTGCCATTTCCTTCTCCAATGCATGAAAGTGAAAAGTGAAAGTGAAGTCACTCAGTCATGTCCGACCCTCAGCGACCCCATGGACTGCAGCCTATCAGGCTCCTCCGTCCATGGGATTTTCCAGGCAAGAGTACTGGAGTGGGGTGCCATTTCCTTCTCCAGGGGATCTTCCTGACCCAGGGATTGAACTTGGGTCTCCTGCATTGCAGGCAGATGCTTTACCATCTCAGCTACTAGGGAAGCTCAATTAAAAGATAGTACAAGCATTAAAAGACACTTGCTCCTTGGAAGAACAGCTAAGAAAAACCTGGATAGAGTGTTAAAAGTAGAGACATTACTTCGCTGACAAAAGTCCCTGTAGTCAAAGCTATGGTTTTCCAGTAGTCATGTATGGATGTGAGAGTTGGAGTATAAAGAAGGCTGAGCACCGAAGAATTGATGCTTTTGAACTGTGGTGTTGGAGAAGACTCTTGAGAGTCCCTTGGACTGCAAGGAGATCAAACCAGTTAATCCTAAAGGAATTCAGTCCTGAATATTCATTGGAGGACTGATGCTGAAGCTGAAACTCTAATACTTTGGCCCCCTGATGTGAAGAACTGACTCATCTGAAAAGACCCTGATGCTGGGGAAGATTGAAGACCGGAGGAGAAGGGGATTACAGGGGATGAGATAATTGGATTGCACCACTGACTCAATGGACATGAGTTCGAGCAAGCTCCAGGCGATGGTGAAGGACAGGGAGGCCCTGGTGTGTTGCAGTTCATGGGGTCACAAAGAGTCAAACACGACTGAGCAACTGAACAACAACAAGAGAGCTCTTAAAGAAGGCTCTGTTTCCATGTCTATCAGAAGGCTTTGGAAATTCTCTCTGGATCAGGTAGAGCGTCCCTGGCCCTGAGCACTAACTAGTCTTTCTATCACTCCTAGTGGCGGCTCTTAGGATTATGCCAGGGGACTTCACGACCACAATTTCAAAATACCAGAGCCCTGCCACTTTTACTGGGCTGCCAATCTCAGGGACAGGGGAGCCTGGCGGGCTGGTCGTACAGAGTCGGACATGCCTGAAGCAACTTAGCAGCAGCAGTAGCAAAGAGTGAAATATAAGCTATCTGATTCATTATTTGAAATCTATTATTTCCACGTTTCCCCTCCCTTTCTGTTCTCTGTGAGTGTATGTGAGCTGTATACAGATTTATTTTTCACCAACATGAATTATATTCCCTAAGCAATTGCAGAAAATGATGACAAAAAATAATCTTTAGTACGTAATGGGCTTGCCTGGTGGCTCTCGTGGTAAAGAACCCTTGAGCCAATGTGTGAGATGTAATAGTTGCAGGTTGAATCCCTAGGTCTGGAAGATCCCCTTATCTACTAGTGCCTTCGCTGATCTCCCCTAGTCTCTTATTGTGCACCCGTGTGCATGTGAGGGATGTCAGAGAAAAGAAGTCAGGTCCCCCTGGCTGGATGGGGAGGGTAGCTCAGTTTGGAGCAGATTGGGATGATCCACAAAACTGATCTATCTCATTTATCAGAAGCCAGAAGCTCAGGGCCCAGTGTTGCCAAAAAAGTAAGCTCCTCCTAGAGGGGTTAGGAGGGATGCAGGGTTAGGTCTCCGGCTGACATGTGAACTATAGGCATAGTGCAGGTGAGAGCGGATGCAAGCATGAACAGATGAAGGATCTGGAGAGGAGCAGAGAGATTCGAGTGATGTGGGGGTGGTGAGATAGGCAGTTAGAGGAGGCAGACGGGAGAGGCGCTGCTGTTTCAGAGGCCTCTGGTTTGTGGGACCAGATGAATGGCAATTCTGTAGATGAAAATCAGGTATAGAAGACAGAGTGGGTTTAGAAGGGAAGATGTCATTCCTCACAGTCTGCGAAGTGTTAGGCTCTTAATTAGGAACCAGGAGAGGGATCTGGACTGAGAAATAGGAATCTAGAGACCCCCATGTAAGAGAGAACTTCAGATCACACTGTTGACATGCATGCCAGCATCCATCTTGCCTTTCAAACTTCAGTTACTTAAAAGGAATGTGAAATGCGTATTAAAAAAAAAAAAAATAGAGGACACTGAAGGGAAAGACATGTTTTTAATTTAAGTCACTCAGAAGCAGTCATTCAGGAAACAGGAAGACATTAGGGCCTCCACCCAGGACTCAGAGAAAGAACCTATGGAAGTTAAACTGAATCAAAGGAGGAGAGAAGGCCTAAGTCTCATCCTTTACATGCTAGATTCCGTTTAATGCCGTATCCCCTCGCCTAGGTGGACCCTGAGACCTCACACACGTTTTCCCTCAGCCCCCTTCCAGGGCAGGTGGATGATAAGGACTGAGCATGGCAAATGCACGTGAAGGGACCCACTGAGTAGTCTGACCAGCAGGAAGCCTGCCTTCCTGCCTGCAGAGGGGTGTCTCAGCGGAGGGGGCCTCGTGCTTGCCAGCTGCCTGTGTGTCTGTGTTGGCCAATGTGGGCTGTCATCCAAGGGCTGCAGAGGAGCAAGAAGGGAGCTCAGAGGCTTCCCTGCAGATGTGCAAACAGCCTCACTAGGCTACCCCAGCACACTCCCCCCAAGTCAAGGGCAGGCTCCAGAAAGTCGGTTCACAGGAGGGATTCTCCCAGCAAATTAATTCTCAGTAATAAATTAAGGGCATTGAGAAGCCCTGTGGGTTGGGTTTAGTTTACCCAAGTCATTACTTCATGAACCTCATAAATTGGGCTCTTCTTTTGGATATTGGAATGGAATAAAGTGGAGGAAGAGTAGAGAGAAATTATTTTAACTTCTGAGTACAGGACACAAATTAGTGAGACTCACACCTTTCTACAAACATTAAATTCCTCTCATGTAACTTGTAATTACTGGCAAGTTAATTGGTTTTAGATCTCAATGTTATCACTTCCTGTAGGAAGCATAAGATAGAGTTTGTCAATATTCCTGGCAATATATTATACACATACAAGCATTTGAGGCAAAATGGAAATAGATAGCTTTATTATGGAAAATTTTCCATTTGAATATATCTACCCAACCACAGACAGAGAAACCGGAGGCCCACAGTGTTGCCTGGAAGGATGGGGAAGCAGAGGTAAGGTGTGTATGTGTGTGTGTGCACGCACGTGCCTGTAGAGTTATGTGTGTGTGTGTGTGGCATGTGTGTATTAGCAGAACTTTCCTTTTTATGGAATCACAAAGGCTGGAGGTGTAACTGTTTCCTCATAATACCATTTACCCTTGCAGAGGACACTGACGAAAATGAAGAGATACATATACCAAAAGAAAGCAGGCAAGACGAATCATTTCTGAAATTATTGAAAAGTAAAAGTAAGGATTATAGCAAGTATTTTTCTTTTCTTTTGCGCTTATACTTGAAGCTTAAGCCAGATCACAGTAGAGGTGCAGCAGCAATGCACCTGATTTTATATCTTCCCAGGATGTAAGATCGTGCGGGTGATCAGGGCGATCAGAAGACATGTGAGAGGTGAGACAAGACAAAGAGATCTTACACCGGGAGAAAAACGGCTGCTAGATGAGTCTGTCCCCCCTCAGATATGGACTCAATCAAAACTAATGCAGAGAGAAAGAAGCGTGAGATATGTTGAGCTGCCTGGACATTGTTTAAAACAAGTGGGTATTTAAAGAATAATCGTTAAATTTAATGGTGGAATTGGGAGATATATGTCTTATTCAATTCTACCAGTGGCTGAGGTATGTGAAAAAGTGTCAAAGTGTGAAAGCAACCTACAAGGCCCATACTTGTACCTTTAATGCATCTTAACATGAAATGTTTATTTTTATTTTTCTATGTAGGAGCTTAAATGAGATGATTCTCTTTACTCAGGGGTAGCATAAATTCTATACAGTATATAATATTTTTATAAAAATATTTTCTCCTAAGAAGTATGCTCTTGTATTGCAACTTGATGAAGACCAAAAGAACTGTAAAACAAGTGGGACTTGCTGGAAAATTTAGAAGCAGGATTATAGCATGCAGAGAACTGGGCAGCGCTGGAGAAGATTTGAATCCTGGCTCTGTCATTTTCTTGCCACGACATTTTGATCCATCACCTGTAGCAAGAGGATCATTATGCCTCTTTTGTTTGGTGATGGAGCTCAGTAAATAAGCTAAGGAAAATCATCTGGATTTTCCTGGCTAGCCCATGCTAAATAGTATTAGAAATTTAGTCTGAAATAGTCTTTTCTGCAGATAAGGAAAGTGAAGTTAAAAACTCTGTGCCCGTGAGTGAGCATTAGAAGCTGGTCCCACTCCCAGACCTAACTAGGCTCCAAGGAAGGTCTTCTGACATCACTACACAACCATGACAAAGTGAATACGCTTTTCTTTTAAAGTGATACCTTCAAGTCAAAGATCAAATTCTCCATGATCACTGAAAATCTAAAATATGCCTGGTCTTACTTCTCCAAAGCAAAGGAGACTGAGACTGTGAGCTGTGACTTCCTCTTCTTTCAAAGGGACAAGGCTATTCCTCACAGAGTTTCTAACATCCTGTGTGATAAAGAAGCGAGTGCACAGCCTAGGGGTATGATCCTTACAAGTAGCTGAGGCAGAGAAGTCCCCTAGTGATTCGGGGAGAGGGACAGGAGGGGCTGGCTGGCTTGCAGATGAGGGGTGTGGACGTAGGCCTCCGATGTGCAGTAGCCCTCTGAGCAAGGGCCCTCTGTACTTTTGCACTCACCCACTAGACTTGAAAAGAAATTAGGCCTCACCTACACTGGATTTTCTCCCAATACATTAGCATTTGTACAATCTTGCCAATGTTTGGCAACTTGCTAATTAGTAACAGGATGTCTTCACTAAATTAAATCACGTATTACTGCTGAATTGACCTATAACAAGCCAATCAAGGAGTACTTCTTGTATATAGGTTCAATTTTTATTCTGGTGGGAACATCTCAGTTAGCAAACATAATCCAGTACCAGAAGTTGGATTACAATGACTTTTTTCCTAATTCGAGGAAATGGGAATTTACAAAAATATAGCAAAATGTTAGGAAGCAACTGTTGTTTTTCTGATTCACTTACTCTCAAGTATTGGCCAGGAATGATTTGTCTTTTTAACAAGTAGTAGAAAAACAAAGCTTTAGTAAAACAAAGCTTTAGTAAGGAAAGGATAATTCTTTCTCAAGAATCATTAAGAATTAAGCAACCAAAGACTGAGGTTGAAAGTATTTTACTTTATAAGACCCGTTAATCTTCCTATTATACGAAGCTTCAAATATTTTCAGAAGTTGAAGTAGAAAACACTGAGCTGGAATTAAGCAGAATAACATCTGGAAGTTGGAGCTAGATACTCCCAGGTGTATCTCTGGATTATTTATTTGACTGCAGCTTCAACTGATGCTCCTGGTTTTCTTTAGATATTTAGAGAAATACAGATATTCATGAATCTCACACTCTTGTTTTACACCTCCTCACAAAGAGGATCTCCAGTTGGTCCTAACAGAATCATTATTAAATGGATGAACTTAGTACTTTTAAATCTGCTTAGTCTTTAGGCAGGCTTCCTGGCGGTTCAGATGGTAAAGAATCCTCTTGCAATGCAGGAGACCTGATTTCAATTCCTAGGTTGGGAAGATCTCCTGGAGGAGGGCATAGCAGCACACTCCAGTTTTCTTATTGGAGAATCTCCATGGACAGAGAAGCCTGGTGGGCTACAGTCCTTGGGGTCGTAAAGAGCCAGACATGACTGAATCACCAGGCACAGCACAGCACAGCATACCTGTAAATATTGTTGATCTGTGTTTGCTGAAAAGTTCTCAAAGGATTGAATTCGGGGCTTCCCAGGTGGCGTCAGAGGTAAGAACCTGCCTGCCAGCGCAAGGAGATGTAAGAGATGCGGGTTCAATCCCTGGGTTGGAAAGATCCCCTGGAGGAGGAAATGTTAACCCACTCCAGTATTCTTGCCTGGGGAATCCCATAGACAGAGGAGCCTGGAAGGCTACAGTCCACGGGGTCACAAAGAATCAGACATGACTGAGGAGACTTAGCACAATCTTTAGACATCTGTCTTGTAACTGTATAATTTAACTGCAATAAAATTTGGATACATCCGTTTTCCATTTTAATTGGTTTGAGAAGACAGAGTTATGCTTTTTGTTAGTAATTATGCAAATACACAGGAAGGAAAACAGATTGAACTGCAAATGCATGCATTTTTGAACTAATTCTCTAAATACATATGTACACAGCAAAGCCATCACCACCACGTTAAGATTTTATCTTTCATAATCTAGTCCACCTAAAAATGAAGTAGGCTCACATCTTAAATGATTTGTTTATAGTTTCAAGTTTACTATTTTCTTTAGGTTGAATCCATTTAAAAAAGTATATACACCTCTTCAATTCTTTTTCTAGGTTCACTGAGGTGAACAATCATGAGCATAGCATCTAGATAAGCCTCTATAAAAACAATGGGAGCAATGTTAACATTTCATAACTGCAGGAACTCTTCCCCCAGGGAACACATTTAAATCAATATACAATAGCACTGCATCACAAAGGGAGCTGCTGAAATCGTGAAATCATTCCTGAAAGTCCAACAGCAATATACTGAAGAGAGTTCCGACACATCATCCATAATTCACCAGCCAAATCTCATTTCCAGGAAACTGGAAGTTGTGATAGGCTGTAAATTCTGGCTCCTTGGACTCGATCAGGATCTCAGCTGTCTCAGCCTCATCCTCCGTTCCTGCCAAGGGGCGTCATTCCTGGGCATCCGCAGTGAAGGCAGGGGTGCGCAGCGGCAGCAGTCAGGAGCCCCGGCAAGCGCGGGGCCAGGCCCCCAGCAAGCTGGCCCCGGCCCGTGTACTCCTCTGCGGTGTGTGCGTCTACTGACTGGCTTTCTTTTCTGAGAGGAGATCTACGAAAACCAACGGGAAAATGTTTCAGATTGAAAATTAAAGATTCATTTCTTTTCTTCTGGCTTAGGGCTAACATAAACTTTGATGCTGGCAAGAAAAGAAATACTTTGTTCATGAGCCCCCACAGTTTACACTGCGAAATCAAGAGGAGGCAAATGGAGGGCTATTATTTTCAGCATTGACATATGCGTACTATTTCCTGAAATCACTTGTGGCCACTTCTGATCATGCCTGCCGAGGACTGCTCTGGGCTGCTCATTCTTGCTGGCATTCTCGCGGCTCTGGCATTTGCTTATGAAAGTGAGTTATATAGTTACTATTAGGTTCAGCACTCAACCCACAGAGAGAGAATTGCCCAATGTGCTACTTTAAAAATATGATACTGGGTGCATTATTGCCAAAGTCATAGAAAAGATCAGAGTTGGTAAGATATAAATGTGTATCATGAAAACCAATATAAAAATTTGGAATTTTAGTAGGAGCAGGAAAATATGCCACAAACGAGTGCCATAGGGAAGAATAATCAAAGAAGTTTACTCATGGCAATAGAATTAAAAAATCATATGAATGCCAAGAAGTGAAGTTTCCTGATTGATGATAAGGATTTAGTATGCTAAATGTTTTATATTTGCTGCCCTAGTTGGCATTTCAAATATATGCTGAACTAACATTTTAGTGGATAAGTTACTTTTTCCATGTTTAACAAATATTTTTCTGAGAACTGTGGTTATTACATAAAAAATATCCACTGGAAACCACAAATCTTATAGAAGAAAACATAGGCAGAACTTCTTTGACATAAATCATAGCAATATTTTTTTTGATCTGTCTAAGGCAAAGGAACAAAAGCAAAAATAAACAAATGGGACTTAAACTGAAAAGCATTTGTGCAGCAAAGGAAACTACCAACAAAATGAAAAGACAAGCTACTGAATGGGAGGAAAGTACTTGCAAATGATTCGAATGACATGGGGTTAAAGCCAGCATAGATGAATAGCTCGTATAACTTAACGTGAACAAAAACAATTGAAAATGGACACAGGATCTGAACAGACAGTTTTCCAAAGACAGACATTTGACCAATAGGCACATGAAAAGATGCTCATATCATAATCATCAAAGAAATGAAAACCAAAACCACAATGAGAAATCAGCTCACACCTGCCCAAATGACTGTCATCAAAAAGACCACAGACAACCAGTGTTGGCAAGGAAGTGGAGAAATGGTAAACCTTGGACATTGTTGGTGGGAATGTTAGTTGGTATAGCCACTGTGGAAAACAGCACAGAAGTTCCTCAAAAAAATTAAAAATTGAACTACCATATGATCCAGCAATTCTAACGCTGAGTATATAGCCAAAGAAAACAAAAGCACTAATTCAAAGCGATATAAGTATCCCAAAGTCCACTGCTTATAAAGATTAGTATTTCTCCAGGAATGTATTCACTACTTGAATTTTCACATGTTCCTGTACATTGTAAATGTACTTTTGCATTCTATTTAGTATTCTTGTAGCAAAATCACTTAGTTTACTGATAGGTTGACCTTTGGGGTATTAAAGATGAGGTGGCATTTCTCCTATAACTCTTTTCTAACACTCTAGAAACAGGCATAAAATTATCTGTCTCTAAATTTCAATTAATTCTTCTCTATTCACTAAGAAAGTAAAATATTTTATAAAAGAAAAATATTGTTTTGTCCATTGGTATTGAAAATTATACAATGCATAGTCTCTAAGTTTCTGCTGTTTCTTACATTTCTTGAGTAATTTTCGCTATTTACACTGGTTCTGTTATCTCTTCATACAACTGGGAACTATAAAAAGTCCAACTAATCCAAGCCATTTACTAATGTAAAATCATCTGTAATGTTTAAATATAAAAACAGTTATTAAAGACACAAACTGAGAAATATAGATTCTGACTTTCAGGACAGACCATTAGAACTTATTTAAATACAATAAATGCAAAGTATGATCCTACTACATTTTACTTAATATGGCTTAGCAGTTACAATGTGGGCTTTGAAGCCCAACTGTGGGGTCGTGTCTGTGTCCCAGCCACGTGGGGTTCGACAAGTTACATAATCTTTCTGCTCCTCAGCCTGCACATTTGCAAAACAGGACAACGGCGGTCCTCATTTCACACAGTTGCTATAGGTTTTGATGAGATAATAAACATAAAGCACCTAAAATAGTTTCTGGCATATAGTCAGTGTTATAGGGTGAACTGTGCCCTCTTTAAAAGATATGTTTAAGTCCTTGCCCTGTAAACATGTCCTTATTTGGGAATAGGGGCTTTGCAGATTAACATAAGGCTATACTGCATCTGAGATCCGAGAGATGGTGATGGACAGGGAGGCCTGGCGTGCTGCGATTCATGGGGTCGCAAAGAGTGGGACATGACTGAGCGACTGAACTGAACTGAACTGATACTGGATTAGCCTAATCCAATATGACCGGTGTCCTTATATATAAAAGAAGGGGAAAATTGAGACACAGACACAAAGGGAAGATAGCCACGTGAAGATAGACACAGATTCAGGTTATGTTGCCCCCAACCAGGGAACATCTGGGATGACTAAAAGCTGAAAGAGGCAAGGAAGGACCCTCCCCTCCCTGTAGGCTCCGAAGGGAGCTTGACCCTGTCAACACCTAGATTTCGGACTTCTACTTCTGAGAATAAATTATGTGAGAACATAAATTTGTGATGCGATAAGACACCTAGTTCGTGGTATTTTGCTATGGTTGCCCCAGGAAATGAATTCAGCCGTTATTCTATTACTTGATATTGGTAAAGGCCAGTTAGAATGGTTGGGCTTTGATCTTCTGTATTGTAAAGAAATAATGATGTTTGCTTACAACACAATCTTGCATGCCTACGTTCATGTGGTTCCAAATATGTAAGAACTGAACTCCAGCTTATTAGACAAACTTTAACTCTACACCATATGAGAATTTTGGAAGGTACAGAAGTGATTGGCATACAGTAAAAAACCATAGCCTTGTAACATTTCAGAAAGGAGGCAACAATGTGTTTTCAAGGTTATACTAACTTTACTGTGCCATAATTGTTCTGGAAACATGGAAATCATTTTGCATCCCATTCTGATAACGGATAAAATGAGATTGAAATATTCTTTGTAAAATCACACGTTTAAACAGAAACTGTGACCCATTAACATCTGTGCACTTCAAAGTAGAAAATGCCATTACTTAAGGCTATGCAGAGAGAAAGCCAGGAAACTCTCAAAGATTTGAAAACCTTATTTAAATCTTTAGCTCTAAAAGATTTGCTTTTCAGTGCGTCCCCAAAGCATTTTAAAATAACCATGGATGTAACTGAGAGCAAGGCTGAGCCGACGACTATCCCAAGTGTACTAAATACCTGCTGACCTTACTGCTCAGCCAGGGAGCCCTTTTCCTTTGCCTCCTTTCCTCTTCAGAGGACCCAGCTCTGGCTCTCCTCCAGCCAGACTCCCTTACTATGTGAGCCTGCCTCCCTTTAGAACAAGCCCCAGCACCTGCAAGTAGGCCCACAGGTTCTCTGCCAGGTGACCCTGGGTCTGCTTCCAGGCCCCCATGTGGCCTCTTCTTGAGTGAGGGGTATATGGATGAAGTTGGGATATGCCCGCTGGGCTGTTCTTAAATTCACCCTCCAGACCCCTCCCACGGGGAGAGTAAGAGGGCACAGGTGGGGGCACTGCCCAGATCATTCCATGCCACTGTGTTCTGGCGCAGAGCTGATTGAAATCTGAGGGTTCTAAAGTTGACACTGGCCTTCCAGCCTCATTTATCAATAGGAAGATCGACATATTTTGGGATTCCCTGGTGGCTCAGATGGTAGAGTCTGCCTGTAATGTGGGCAACCTGGGTTTGATCCCTGGGTCAGGAAGATCCCCTGGAGGAGGGCATGGCAACCCACTCCAGTATTCTAGCCTAGAAAATCCCATGGATGGAGGAGCTTGGCCAACTACAGTCCATAGGTCACAAAGAGTTGGACATCACTGAGTGACTTCAATTGCACTTTCTTTTTGCACCCACTATACCTTTGAAACGGAGAAGGCGATGGCACCCCACTCCAGTACTCTTGCCTGGGAAAATCCCATGGACGGAGGAGCCTGGTGGGCTGCAGTCCATGGGGTCGCACAGAGTTGGACACAACTCAGTGAATTAACTTTCACCTTTCACTTGCATGCATTGGAGAAGGAAATGGCAACCCACTCCAGTGTTCTTGCCTGGAGAATCCCAGGGACGGCAGAGCCTCGTGGGCTTCCGTCTATGGGGTTGCACAGAGTCGGACACTACTGAAGCGACCTAGCAGCATACCTTTGAAAATCAGAAGGCTCCATGTGTAAAAATCAGAGTCACTATTTAAGGTTAAATTATAATAAGAAGAATCACAAAGGAAGATGCTAAGATAAAAATATCCTACATATATTGGGGTCAGAAAAATAGATCTGTCATGAGTATAGGAAATTAATAAAACCAAGAACTAGGACAATCTATAAAGCACATGTACTAATTAACATTAATTTAAATATCCATATTTTAAAAAAGGATATTTTTTATTTAAACAAAATATTTAAAGTATTTATTATACGAGTAAAACTTAGAGCAATTTTCAGAAATAGTTTCTGTTTACAGATTATCAAAAACAGAGTCTCATTTTTCTACTCAATTTTCTTCCCACTGCTTGAATTTTTGGTATTTCTGGCCCCAAACACAGGCCATACTGACTAGCGCTATATTCTTGAATAGTGGAGAATAAATATATTAGTCATATAATGAGACAATAGAAATATCTTTATAATAAAAAGATTTTTAAACCTATATATTTTAAACAATACCACAAAATTATTTTCAAGAATTCTGAGCAATTTCATTGTCTCTACAAAGCAAAAGGAGCTTTCCAATTAAATGAAACAAAAACTAACAAGAATTACTACTGAAATTAGTTAATAGCACATGCAATGTCTGTGACAGGGTGATTTCAGAGCTTCTGCCCAGTCTCAAGACCTGGCTTGACCTTGGAAATAGCATCAGCTTTGGAAACTAGGAGAGGAGCAGGTAGATTTTTAAGTAAGGAGTCTCTCTCTATGATGGGTCTCTAGTCATGATCAACCCTTTTCCCTGCTATAGACAAGCCACAGTTAGCTGCAGAGCTGTGTTGGTAAGGAGGTCAGGTTTCAAATGGTAATATCCCTTTAGTTTCTGCCAGGACTGCTCAAGCAAGGTTTATCTTATGACACATTTATTATGCACTTATTCTTACATGGGCTCCCCTGGTGGCTCAGTCAGGAAAGAATCTGCCTACGATGTGAGAGACCCTGGTTTGATCCCTGGGTTGCAAAGATCCCCTGGAGGAGAACATGGCAACTCACTCCAGTATTCTTGCCTAGAGAATCCCATGGACAGAGAAGCCTGGTGGGCTAAAATCCATGGGATTGCAGAGTTGGATACAACTGAGCAACTAAGCACATTCTGACCTAGCACTGTGTCTTTTAGCTGTGAAGAGTCTAAGTGTCGAATGAGAAGCACAGAGAGCACATGCTATGACTTCCTAGGAAGAGGAGATTAGTGAGGGTTAGGTACTAGTCCCATAACGGTCCAAGATAAGACCCCAATTGTCATTTTTATATCTATCATTTTAGAAAATGTTTAATATAGTGAGAGAGGTAGGTTTTCAAGGGCACTATAGGATGTGATTCAAAGCACAGGTTTTGAAGTCTTAATGTACCTGAAATCTAATTCCAGGGCCTAAATCTTCCTAATCAGTTTCCTCATCTGTAAAATGGCCACTTTATAGCATTGCTGTGAAGATTACAACAATATTTTTAAAGTATTCAGGTTCTACATAATAAAGGCTAATTTTTTCATTGTAATTTTAAATCTATAGACCATGTCACACAACATGTTTTACAACACAAAGCTCTATATTTCTTACCAAATAGACAAAAATCAGCTGGTCTCACACAGACTATAAAATTATATGTTTGCATATTACTTAGTTTCTGAAGGCCATCGCAATTCATTCCTGTTTTATATAGTTATTAGGTTCTATGATATTGGTCCAAGATGAATACAACAGTGATATATAAATGGCTTTATGATACTATTGAATTTTCTACTGTATGTCTAGTGATTAAACTCCAACTCAGGAGAAAATATGTTTAATATTCATTCCAGATCAGTATAATATAAAATGGGAAATTATACTTGGGTGGCAACTCAGCTATTGTATAATAATGGATTTCAAAAACATAGACATTATGTAACAACCATTATGGTTAATAGGATGCCTTTCAATTAAAAGCTCTCCATTAAGACTTGAACCCGAGAACATTATTAAAGCCAAAGGTTATATTAGTAGTAGGAAAAAAAAAAGAAAGTACTGCAGTTTTCTGATACATGTATAGACATTTAATGATAGAGTTCTCACTCTCTTTCTTCTGCATCATGCTCCTGTTAGTTGTGGCCTTGCCCCCCCACTGCTTCTGTGTGCATCTTTCAAGGTTGTGCACTGCACAACTATAGGAAGCTCCGTTTATGCAGACTACTATGAAAAGCCCCTGGACTTGTGACGTTCCCAACCTGAGAAACTATATATGGTATCCCTGCCCCTACTTCCACTCAATACTGGACTTCTTGTACTAGAAACTAGAATTCTGTGGCCTCAGATATGAACTAAAGGAGAAAACATTTCAAGCATGGCCTGAACCTGGAATATGGCTCATTTTCAGCTTTTCTAGATAGATTCCAATATCTGGATACTAACAACTTAAAGAGTTACAGGTGTGTGTCATGTTGCAATTTTTAAACATGTAGCAGACATTGCTGACTTTTGATTGCATGTGATGAGAACAGAAGTGGGATTATGATTATAGCTCAGTTTATTCAGCCCATTTCTGGGTGGCCTCATGAGAGCAGAGAAGCAAGCAGCAGAATGTCTAGCAGGTTCTGAAAAGAAAGAGGAGCGTGATAAACCAGAGAAAAATAAGACAAAAGAGTATTCTTATTTGTGAGTACTTCGTAAGTGACTTTTTACTGTTTTCCAGCACACTTAAGAGTGGGTGTTGTGGGCAACTCTGGCCTAAACTTGAAGTCTGACATTTAGTCATTAGGGGAACGGAGCTTTCAGTTTCGTCTGTCTGTCTGCCAGTGACATTTGAAACATCTGTCTAGCAACCTCAACCTGAAAGAGTGATGTGCATCGGTACTTCGTAGTAGAATCACAGAACTTTGCTGCTGTTATTGGTGTAACAGAGCTCTGCTGGAATCTCTAATCCCAGATGGAATACTGACTGAGACAGAATAGGAACAGAAGTTAAAACGGAGATCCATGCATTTCTGCACTCGAGCATTTTCTTTTTCTAAAGGAGTTTGATTTAACTCCAGGCGCATCACATTAGAGTTGTGTTTGCAACACAACTTTATAGTGGGTTCTCCCCAAGTCCAAGTGAATGCATGTCTAGTAAACATCCCCCAAAGATCCTATTAAAATGTAAACATGAAAGAATGCTCAGTCCAGCTGTGGTCTTACCACTTGCCTTGTGCTGCACATCTGGCGGAAACCGGTCAGGAGCATACCATTGGTAGTCTGGCTGTGTGGAACAATAAAACATTATTATAGCAATATGGGTTGCAAACCAAACACGGTGGCACGTTAAAAATATAGCTGTTCTATGTGGCTTTATTACCCAGGCAACACAAAAGTAGTTGCTACCCAAACCTGTTGCTCCCTTATCTCCCTGATCACTGTTACCATCTCCCTACCCACCCCCCTCCTAAATCCACTAAGTGTTCGGTCAGAATTTGGGATTCTGATTTTTTTTGAAGCAGATGTGTTTTGAATATGTGCAGAAGTATAAACACATTTGTAAAAACTTACTATAGCCCATAAAGAAAAGAATTTATCATCAACAAATGTTCTTTTTAAAACCCTCACACAGGAGGTAACAGGAAGACCAAGACAAAAATGTACAAGTTGAATGTTTTCCAGTGGTTCAAGGAAGAAATCTCAGCCATGAGGGCATGGCTTATGGAGGCTCAGGATGGTAAAGCAGGGAAAACCTTTCCTTTTGTACTGTTCCTCTGCAGAAACTGTTCTAAATTGCTTAGATAGTTTAGACTAGAGAGGCAATGAGAAGACAGGGCACACTGGGATTCTTCACTTGGAATTTCTCCTAGATGTACGCCAATTAAGAACAGCTAGATACTGAACCTCAGGAAACCTGTCAAATGAATTGCACTGAAATAAATATAAACTATGGGCAGTCCTGGGTGTTCATTGAAGGACTGATGTTGAAGCTGAAACTCCAATACTTTGGCCACCTGATGTGAAGAGCTGACTCATTTGAAAAGACCCTGATGCTGGGAAAGATTGAGGGCAGGAGGAGAAGGGGATGACAGAGGATGAGATGGCTGGATGGCATCACTGACTTGATGGATGTGAGTTTGAGTGAACTCCGGGAGTTGGTGATGGACAGGGAGGCCTGGCGTGCTGCAGTCCATGGGGTCGCAAAGAGTTGGACACAACTGAGTTACTGAAGTGAACTGACCTGATGGGTTTCCTAGGTGGATCAAATAGTAAAGAATCTGCCTGCCAGTTCAGGAGATGCAGGAGATGTGGGTTTGATCCCTGGGATGGGAAGATCCCCTGGAGAAGGAAATGACAACCCACTCCAGTGTTCTTGCTGGGAAAATTCCATGGACAGAGGAGCCTGGTGGCTACAGCCCATGGGGTTGCAAATGGTTGGATACGACTGAACACAGACAAACAAAATATAAACTATAGACCTGAATTTCAAAATATAGGTCCAAGGCCAGAATACTGTATTTACCCACTTAGAAAAGAGTAGTCTCAGCTTTACCCAAGAGACTGGTCTGTCTTCCTGCTCCAGATGCTGGTCCCTGCCTCCTCTACCTCTCTCCCCAAGACACAGTGAATACAAAGCTTTTGTTCTGTTATTCAATTACCACCTGAAAATAACTCAGGAACATTTTCTCCAACAACCAGCCAATAGGGAGCATTTTACAGGGCTGCCAGACCACTGAAAGTCGCCTAAAATTTCAATTCCTGACAAGCATCCTGACAAGATGCTAAGAAATACTGGATCTGGTGCAGTCTGACTCCATTTTACCCTCACTCCGACACCTAGGCTCTTGGCTCCTTTTGGTCCATGAAAAACTGAAAGAGGATATGAGATCATCTCTGTTTTTCATCTCCTCATTTATTTTTAGATGTCTCAAATAACATTGGATAAGTGACGTGAGCCTCAGTTTTATATTCCAGCATAGCTGCCAAAACAAGGTGAATATATCATAATTTTACAAACACTATTGCATGGGCTTTAATTCAGGCTTAGAAATAAGCATGAAACATGAAATATTATTTTAAAATGAACTGTAGGAGTTTCTGTAAATTTTTCCTTATACTGAGATTTTGTTTAACTGAATACTGCTTGAAAATGTAGCTATTACATGACTTGGAATCTGGTTTCAAATACAGACCTTTATTTGGTGATAATTTTATGTGATCTGGACTGTCTTATTGTTTGTAATTGATAGGAAAAGACTCATGTGCTTTTGTAGTAGGTGAATTTCTACCTTCTTGAAGATTTGAAGTAAACAGTCATTTTTGCTTCCAGGGAAATTTGATTGATTCACTGGCTTTCTAGTTAATCTTCCACAAGAGCATTTCCCAGTTCCCTAACCTGTAGACAACTAAACTCCTTAGTAAATTTTTATCTCTTTATGTTTCCCACAAGATTAATTTCCTTCTATATTCTAAAAGAAAATTTAGAATGATAGCTGTGTTTGGAGATTCCCAGAAATGTTTCTAATGAAAAGAAAAAAGTAAGTAAACAGGTAAAGAAAAAAAAAATGGAGCGGGGAGAGCAGACAGAAGCAGCAAGCAACAGCAACACAAAAAGAACCAAATTCTCATCTGTGCTTGTGTCACACCAGGGTCAAGTAAGAGATGCTCATTAAATTCTGACATCCTTCCGCCACCCGAAGAGTAATTATCTCCTCTCTTGGAAAAGGGCTTTTGAGTCAAAAGCCTTAAATACAAAAGTGTGAGAAGTTTCAGGCAACTCTGAACTCCTTGACTGTTCTCCTAGGAAAATCCCAGTTAAAATCTCAGATTCTTTGCATAATCAGAAATATGGTTAATAATAACTAAGGAAAAGGGATTGTCTGAGCCAATCCAAAATGAAGAAAAATGCATGATTTATTTCCTGCACAATGATTCTGTCTATGTAGGCAAAATAGAGAATAGAGACAAATTTCCAGACCATGGGGGAGGGTGGGTGGAATACTGCCATTGAGAAGGAAAGGGAGGTGTTTTGGGTCTGACTTATTCAGGTTGACTGTTCAAATCAATTCCACTCACAAATAATTGCTTCACTATTCACTTCATTTTGCCTGGGTAGACAGCCATAGAAAGCAACTTAAGTGGGTCACTTTTTCCTGAATCCTTTAAGAATACCCTTTCAATTGGAAAATGTCAAAGACTATTTTGCACAGATGTAACCATATTCACAGTAGTTGAATATAAGTTTACAACTGAAAAAGGCATCTCCCAGCCTGTTTTGTTATGTTATGTTTGCTTTGCTTTGTGCACAGAAATGTCTTCTTTGGTAGAGTCAGGTGTGTCATTAAAAATGACCCATAAATGGTATGTTTGTTCACGGAATTTTGGCTCAATTTGATACCTTTCAGTGAATGTATTCATATTTATATGTCCTGTAGTTGCAGGGTTCCAAAGATACTTAGAGTGTACATTGACCACTGTAACTCTGCAAATCAGAGCCCAAGATAAATAGAGGCTCTTTTTATAGAAAATAATATGTGCCAGTATTCCAGAGACAGACATCATTTCTACCAAAAGAGAGTATTAGCACGTATTAGAGACACAGCACCTGATGGTTGGAATGAAGGCTCCTACTTCCTGGGTGCTTCTGTAGGTCCTGCACAGTCCCAGGGCCCATCAGAAGGTATGGATCCCTTGGGCAGAAATTCCAGTCGCAGTTATAGGTTGGGAAACACATCTGAGAAGAAGAATGCTGTTAGTTCACCAAAAGCAGGTGCAACTGGTGAGTCACACTGACCCTTGCTTTATACAACCCCAAGGTTTGGTTGAAATTTTAAGGTTTAGCCTAAATCTGGCATAATCCAAATTCAAGATAGGAGGTCTGTCAATCAATGCAGATACTGAGATAGATGAAGCCACAGGCCAAATTTTATTCAAAGTGAAATTATAGTTATTTTTCCATGTTGAAGATACTAAAAATACTTGAAAATGTATATAGAGTTAACTTTATGTTTCTGAGTTATCTTCACAGAGTCCTCACTTAAGAAGAACCAATCTTTAAGTCATAAAACAAATTTTCCTAAACTGCAGCCAGAGACTCCAATGACATAACTAATGTCCAGAGAGGAAATGAGGAATTAAGAGAAATAATATTCATTCCTAAGTCTACTAGAGAACCCATGGACTGGAATGCTCTAATGCCCAAGAAGATATTCTTTCTCAAAAAAAAGGATGAAGTCTTTGATGTTGTTTTCCACTGTTGGTGGAAGCAACTGTATGAACTATCGAGGAAATATATTTCTCAGGTGTTTGTAGTCTATGAAGAAATTTTTAATTGCATGAACACACACTAAGGCGTATGCTCCTGTTGAAACATATTCTGTAAAGCATGTGCTTTTCTTGAGTGGTAGGGTCTAGAGGCCTTGGTACCTAAGTATTATCTCTCCAATGACATTTTAATTGATAATGAAAAGCATGAGTTGTCCTAGGCCCTCTGTATCAGAACTTGAATCTGCCTTTAATTGGGACCACGAGAAACTGCTGCATTTGGGAACAAATGTGAGTAAAACTCAGAGTCTGCATTTCTAACATGACAAGAAAGTTGTGAGTAAGGATCAACATACCTGTTTTAATTGCCTCTCTAGTTTTTCTTTTTCCATCTGACAATCTTTTATCTGTGGACAAGACAAAAGCATTTGTGTGTCAGAAAGAGCTGATGTCTTAAAGCAATTCCTGGCCCAGCTGGCAGGGATCTGCTCAGAAATCCAGGGGCTGAAGCCCTGATAACAATAATGCCGATAAAAATAGTTGAGTTTTGGATTTTTCAGGCATAAATTGGTTCTACCGTGAAATTTCCAAATGAAGTTTGCAAAGTTGGATATTTTTAAATATCCAATTATTGGTCCCAATTATTGGGACCACTGCAATTCTGTTTTAGGTTGATGTATTTAGCTCTAGATGTGAATGTAGATAGAGACACAGATGTGGGCATAGAAATAGCTTCTACTGCTTATTGAATGTAATTGTACAGTCAATTGCATAGTCAAAGTTTCCACAATAAATTTTAGAAGTTGCATATGTACTTAATACATGCCACACACTGATCTAAGTGCTTTACACTTAATAACTCACATTTAAGCCTCCAATACCCCTAAATGACACTTAAAAGTATTATTCCTATTTTACAGAAGAGGTCACTGAGGTATGAGATGCTGAGTAACTTGTTCAAAGTCACAGTTATACTTCATCTGGCAGAGTCACCTCCCCTGAGTTCCCCCAACATCTGACACATCTAAGGAAAGCTGGTTTTTCTTGCACTCTTTAATCATGCTGTTGTCATCCCTGAAGTGAAAGTGAAAGTGTTAGCCACTCAGTTCAGTTCAGTTCAGTCGCTCAGTCGTGTCCAACTCTTTGTGACCCAATTCTTTGTGATTTCATGGACTAAAGCCCACCAGGCTCCTCTATCTCTGGAATTTTCCAGGCAAGAATATTGGAATGGGTAGCCATTCCCTTCTTGAGAGGATCTTCCCAACCCAGGGACTGAACCCAGGTCTCCTGCGTTGCAGGTGGATTCTTTACCATCTGAGCCATATGATACCTTTCCAAGTCCCACCTATAGGATTACTCTCTCCTTTCAGTTCAGTTCAGTCTCTCAGTCATGTCCGACTCTTTCCAACCCCATGGACTGCAGCACTCCAGGCCTCCCCTGTCCATCACCAACACCTGGAGTCTACTCAAACTCATGTCCATTGAGTCAGTGATGCCATCCAACAATCTCATCCTCTGTCGTCCCCTTCTCCTCCTGCCTTCAATCTTTCCCAACATCAGGGTCTTTTCAAATGAGTCAGTTCTTCATATCAGGTGGCCAAAGTATTAGAGTCTCAGATTCAGCATCAGTCCTTCCAATGAACACCCAGGACTGATTTCCCTTAGGATGGACTGGTTGGATCTCCTTGCAGTCCAAGGAACTCTCAAGAGTCTTCTCCAACACTACAGTTCAAAAGCATCAGTACTTTGGCGCTCAGCTTTCTTTATAGTCTGACTCTTACATCCATACATGACTACTGGGAAATCCACAGCTTTGACTAGGTGGACTTTGTTGGCAAAGTAATGTCTCTGCTTTTGAATATGCTATCTAGGTTGGTCATAGCTTTTCTTCCAAGGAGCAAGCATTTTTAATTTCATGGCTGCAGTCACCATCTTCAGTAATTTTGGAGCCCCCTAAAATAAAGTCTGTCACTGTTTCCATTGTTTCCCCATCTATTTGCCATGAAGTGATGGGACCAGATGCCAAGATCTTAGTTTTCTGAATGTTGAGTTTAAATCCAAATTTTTTACTCTTCTCTTTCACTTTCATCAAGAGACTCTTTAGTTCTTTGCTTTCTGCCATAAGGGTGGTGTCATCTGCATATCTGAGGATATGGATATTTCTGCTTCATCCAGCCCAGCGTTTCTCATGATGTACTCTGCATATCAGTTAAATAAGCATGGTGATGATATATAGCCTTGACGTACTCCTTTTCCCGTTTGGAATCAGTCTGTTGTTCCATGTCCAGGTCTAATTGTTGTTTCTTGACCTGCATACAGATTTCTCAGGAGGCCTGTAAGGTGGCCTGGTATTCCCATGTCTTTAAGAATTTTCCACAGTTTGTTGTGATCCACACAGTCAAAGGCTTTGGCCTAGTCAATAAAGCAGAAATAGATGTTTTTCTGGAATGCTCTTGCTTTGTCTATGATCCAATAGATGTTGGCAATTTGATCTCTGGTTCCTCTGCCCTTTCTAAATCCAGCTTGAACATCTGGAAGTTCTTGGTTCCTGTACTGCTGAAGCCTGGCTTGGAGAATTTTGAGTATTACTTTGCTAGTGTGTGAGATCAGTGCAGTTGTGTGGTAGTTTGAGTGTTGTTTGGCATTGCCTTTCTTTGGGATTGGAATGAAAACTGACCTTTTCCAGTCCTGTGGCCACTGCTGGGTTTTCCAAATTTGCTGGCATATTGAGTGCAGCACTTTCACAGCATCATCTTTTAGGATTTGAAATAGCTCAACTGGCTTCCATCACCTCCACTAGCTTTGTTCGTAGTGATGCTTCCTATGGCCACCTGACTTTCACATTCCAGGATGTCTGGCTCTAGGTGAGTGATCACACCATCGTGATTATCTGGGTTGTGAAGATCTTTTTCATATAGTTCTTCTGTATATTCTTGCTGCCTCTTAATATCTTCTGCTTCTATTAGGTCCATAACATTTCTGCCCTTTATTGTGCCCGTTTTGCATGAAATGTTCCCTTTGTATCTCTAATTTTCTTAAAGATATCTCTAGTTTTCCCCATTCTATTGTTTTCCTCTATTTCTTTGCGTTGATCACTGAGGAAGGCTTTTTTCACTCTTGTTATTCTTTGGAACTCTGCATTCAGACAGGTATATTTTTCCTTTTCTCCTTTGCCTTTCACTTTTCTTTTCTCAGCTATTTGTAAGGCTTCCTCAACAACCATTTTGCATTTTTGCATTTCTTTTTCTTGGGGATGGTCTTGATCCCTGCCTCCTGTACAATGTCACGAACCTCTGTCCATAGTTCATCAGGCACTTTATCTATCAGATCTAGTCCTTTCATTCTATTTTTCACTTCCACTATATAATCATAAGGGATTTGATTTAGGTCATACCTGAATGGTCTAGTGGTTTTCCCTACCCTCTTAAATTTAAGTCTGAATTTGGCAATAAGGAGTACATGATCTGAACCACAGTCAGCTCCCAGTCTTGTTTTTGTTGACTGTATAGAGCTTCTCCATCTTTGGCTGCAAAGAATATAATCAATCCGATTTCAGTATTGACCATCTGGTGATGTCCATGTGTAGAGTCTTCTCTTGTGTTGTTGGAAGAGGGTGTTTGCTATGACTGGTTCATTCTCTTGGCAAAACTCTATTAGCCTTTGCCCTGCTTCATTCTGTACTCCAAGGCCAAATTTGCCTGTTACTCCAGGTGTTTCTTACTTCCTACTTTTGTATTCCAGTCCTCTCTAATGAAAAAGACAGTTTTGGGGGGTATCAATTCTAGAAGGTCTTGTAGGTATTTATAGAGCTGTTCAACTTCAGCTTCTTCAGCCTTACTGGTCTGGGCATAGACTTGGATTACTGTGATATTGAATGGTTTGCCTTGGAAATGAATAGAGATCATTCTGCCATTTTAAAGACTGCATCCAAGTACTGCATTTTGGACTCTTTTGTTGACCATGATGGCTACTCCATTTCTTCTAAGGGACTCTTGCCCACAGTAGTACATATAATGGTCATCTGAATTAAATGCACCCATTCCATTCCATTTTAGTTTGCTGCTTTCTAAAATGTCTGTGTTCACTCTTGCCATCTCCTGTTTGACCACTTCTAATTTGCCTTAATTCGTAGACCTAACATTCCAGGTTCCTATGCAATACTGCTCTTTACAGCATCGGACTTTACTTCCATCACCAGTCACATCCACAGCTGGGTATTGTTTTTGCTTTGGCTCCATCTCTTCATTCTTTCTGGAGTTATTTCTCCACTGATCTCCAGTAGCATATTGGGCACCTACCAACCTGGGGAGTTCATCTTTTAGTGTCCTATCTTTTGCCTTTTCATACTGTTCATGCAGTTCTCAAGGCAAGAATACTGGAAGTGGTTTGCCATTCCCTTCTCCAGTGGACCATGTTTTGTCAGAACTCCCCACCATGACCAGTCCGTCTTGGGTGGCCCTACACGGCATGGCTCATAATTTCATTGAATTAGACAAGGCTGTGGTGCATGTGATCAGACTGGTTAGTTTTCTGTGATTGTGGTTTTCAGTCTGTCTGCCCTCTGATGGAGAAGGATAAGAGGCTTATGGAAGTTTCCTGATGGCAGAGACTGACTAAGGAGGAACCTGGGTCTTGTTCTGATGGGTGGGGCCATGCTCAGTAAATCTTTAATCCACAGCCCTGCTCATCAACGGAAGACTGAATTAAAGATTCTCTCCTTTGGTCCTCTCATATAGGGTCTTACATTTATTACATGTATTTTTTGTACTCCAGTGTGTACTATGTTCAGTCAATTCTCATGATTCACAGTAGTTATATTCTCTAAAGTAACCATGAACACTGAAGTAGCAAACAGAATCATTGCTTCCGGGGAAATGCAGGCTTAGGTTCCTACCAGCCTCTGGTCGTGCCATTTCTGTTAATCATTCAATACATAATCTTGTTTCATGTGTGTTTCTGTTAAAGATACCTTATTTGGTGTTCAGTCACTCAGTAGTGTCCGACTCTTTGTGACCCCATGGACTGCAGCACACCAGGCTTCCGTGTCCTTCACCATCTCCTGGAGCTTGTGCAAACTCATATCCATTGAGTCAGTGATGCCATCCAACCATCTTATCCTTTGTCATCCGCTTTTCCTTCTGCCTTCTATCTTTCCCAGCATCAGAGTCTTTTTCCAGTAAGCTAACTCTTCACATCAGGTGGCTGAAGTATTGGGGCTTCGGCTTCAGCATCAGTCCTTTCAATGAATATTCAGGGTTGGTTTCCTTCAGTACTGACTACTGTCATTACTTGCTGTCCAAGAGATTCTCAAGAGTCTTCCCAGCACCACCCAGTTCAAAGGCATCAATTCTTTGGCACTCAGACTTTTTATTGTCCAGTTCTCACATCTGTACATGACTACTGGAAAAACCATAGCTTTGACTATATGGATCTTTGGAGGCAAAGTAATGCCTCTGCTTTTTAACATGCTGTCTAGGTTTGTTGTTGCTTTTCTTCCAAGGAGCAAGCGTCTTTTAATTTCATGGCTGCAGTCACCATCCAGAGTGATTTTGGAGGTGAAGAAAATAAAGTCTGTCACTGTTCTCATTGTTGTCCCATCTACTTGCCATGAAGTTTAGTAAGTCGTATAGATCTGTAAACAATAGCGCTATAGTCATCCCTGAATGAAGCTTATCTGACACATATTTTTCCTCCAGTAGGTAGTTTGCAGCTTTCTGGCACTTAGGAACACTGGATAGCACTTCAGCACTAGCTTGAGGGCCATTAAAAAATGAGATCCCCAACAAAAGGCTCAAAAATGTCAAAAATGTGGCACTAAATAGACCATGAAAAGAACACTTTTTACAGTATGAGAGCTGAAAGACGGCAGCGTCACCTTTTGGACTTCCACTGGGAATAAGTGTGTTAGGAGGCTCAAATATTTTGCTGCTCTGTGCAAGTTCACAAATGAACTTAAAGGCGGTCCAAGAATTGATTTTGGGGTGGCAAATATATTTTAGTGAGTAGGTGAATTCACATAATTGGAACCTGCAAATGACGAGGATAGACTATATAGGTTCCCCTCACTATACTGTGGGCCTTTTCGTAGCATTGATTATTTTTCACTTCCTTCACAGCATATAGCAGAATGCCTTGAAGAAAGAAAGCATCAACATTAGATATCATGACGCACTGAATGGGGCAGGCTAATTATAAAACTAAATGAAACTATTATAAATTCTCTCTTCCAATAAACTATTTATGAAATACCTGTGGGCCATGACTTGGGCTGGATGTTGTTGAATAGATTTTTTTTTTTCACTTAATCTTGAGAATAACCTTGTGAAGTCATGAGGCAAGCATCATTATATTTTACAGGTGAGTATGACTCGATGGACGGGAGTCTGAGTGAATTCCGGGAGTTGGTGATGGACAGGAAGGCCTGGCGTGCTGAGATTCATGAAGTCGCAGAGTTGGACACGACTGAGCGACTGAACTGAACTGAACTGATGATGGTGGTAAAGAACCCACCTGAGAATGCAGGAGCCTTAAGAGACTCGGGTTTGATCCTTAGGTTGGGAAGATTCCCTGGAGGAAATCATGGCAACCCACTCTAGTATTCTTGCTTCGAGAAGACACGGACAGAGGAGCCTGGAGGGCTACAATCCACAGGGTCACAAAGAATCAGACACAACTGAAGCGACTTAGCACGCATATGGTGAGAGAAGTTAAGCAACTTATTTTAGAAACAGAAGTTTTGGAATTACATAAAACATTTTAGAGATCATCTAATTCAATTTTGTCATTTTACAGATGAAGAAAAGGAAGTACAGGAAAAAGTTCAATATTTACTCAAGGTCCTCACTAACTGGTAAAGCAGGCATGAACATCAGCCTTTTTATCCTTAGATTTCTCCTAAGCATCTTTCACTTTGCCACAGTGACTATTTTTACCAGTCATTGCCTTAAATGATAGGAGGCAGGGACAGGAGGTGATAGGAGGAATCACCGTCCTCAGTGATAGGAGGAATACACTTTGGTATGTAAGCAACTAGTACCAGATTGATTTGACCTAAAAATTCCTTTGGTCAAGTGGTGCGATTGGACCATAGGTAATATACCACTCAAATAGGTATTATATTATGGCATTTAACCTGCTGTTAATACATTTAACACAGATTGTTACATCATCTATTACATTCTGTGAATTCTATCATACTTTTACCGGGGTAAATGAGACTTTTGAAGAATAAATGCCTGTACTATCATTATAAAGAAAAATTTGATAGTTTTAACATATTACTAAGATCTTCCTTTAGTTCATAAGCACAGTTATATAGCACTGTGATTAAATAACACATTCATTCTGTTGATATCAAACAAAAATTACAGATGACATAGAAAATTACTGTGGATTATAGCCTATAACACAAATAGATGATTGTGTGTTTCTAGCTGTACTAGAGTTTCTATAATGGGAAGAACATTGCCAATCTAGGTAAATACTTATCATCATGTAGTAGAATGAATAAAATTAAAATATGGCAGGAAGTAAAATGATTTGTGCAGTGACAAGTTCAAAGAAATTAAGACAACTTTTCATGTAAGACATAAAAATTGAGAGCAATTTTCTAAGAACAATCAGAACATTTCTCACCCACTGTTATACAAGTAAGTTGCATGCATTACTTCTGGAAAAAGCATTTTATTATGCTTTTACCATTGTTTTATTCCTTCTAATTTCTTAGAAAGGAAATGGTTGTTCCAAATAATTTTCCAGGTGAAATTAGGAATTTAAAGTTAATCCTTAAAAAGACGTCAAAGAAGAAACTGAATTTAATTCACAGTCTACTTTGTATTAGGAAGAAGAGTATGACAAAAAGTTTAAAATCTCCTCTGAGACTAAGAATCTTGAACTTACGGAGCTGTCACAGCATGTCTCACAACAATTTCCTATTTATTGAAACACATTGCATAATTTTGCAAATTAAAAATTTGGTGGTTCCTTTTCTTTTTGTGTTCCCTGGTGGCGCAGAGGATAAAGCATCTGCCTGCCATGTGGGAGACCCGGGTTCGATACCTGGGTTGGGAAGATCCCCTGGAGAAGGAAATGGCAACTCACTCCAGTATTCTTGCCTGGAGAATCCCATGGACAGAGGAGCCTGGCGGGCTACAGTCCACTGGATCGCAAAGAGTCAGACACGACTGAGCGAGTTCACTTTTTTTTTCACTTTTCTTAAGCCTAAATTGTGTTAGCTATATTTCCCTTATTAACATCAATATTTACCCATTATGGCAACTTCTTGAGTCTATGTTTAATAAATTTTATTGCACTTAATTTTAACATGCTTACAGTTAATATTCTGTTCTAATAAAGTGGCTTATATTATCTGGCTTTCTTGAGAGTGCTTCAGTTACATTGAATCTGGGAACCCACTGAACAAAATTCTTGGTCTCATTAGATATATAAATGATATTCATTATGCATGTTTTTGGAAGACAGGAACATTCCAATGTAGTCCTTCAAAGAAAAATGGTAAGAATTTAGAAATAACTTCAATGTATCGGAGTGTTTTGTCTTTGAACTTAAGTGCTATTTAGTTCCAACTCTCATTCTACCAAGATAAATATTATGAGAAAAAGATAAAAAGAATTGGATTTTGTAAAAGACTTTGGAATCCAATTTCTTGGATAACTCTTTAATATACTTAAGTTAAAAGGAATCACCATTTTCATCTCTTTACAAAATTGTTTACAAATGATTTCATCCCAGATGCTAATCTCGCTCTCAAAAAAAGGCCATTAACAGAAGCCAAAATATCTTGATTTTTTAATGAGAAAATGAATATAAAATACATATGTGCTGGCAGTTATTTGAACTTATACCCGAGAATTCAGCCTGTTCAACTGGGATTGAGAAGTCTGAATAATTTGCTGTAGCTCCTCTTTTTCTTGATTAAGTCTTTCTTGGTCTAATCGCTCCTTTCTGAAGTCTTCTTCATATATTTGCACCTAGGAAATCTTAACATGCTGTTACTGCTAGCTTCCTTTTCTCTTAAGCCATTTAAATGAGTTCAGAAGAGATGCTGTCTGGGTTTGTCCAATCTGAGACATGGATGTCCTCTTTTCATGAATATTTCTTTATGGTGGGACTCCATCTTGATACCTGTGACTATAATTTTGTCTTTTAGTTTGTTTAGAATGGCACTTTCTCAACTTTTTTCTCATTGAGCAGTAATTCATAAGTAAATTCATGGACATTTTGAAAAATATTCCCTTCACCAATATTTCTATTGCATATTACATGACTGTGAGGAAACCTTGACCCCGCTTGACTCCATCAATGTTAAGTGTCACTGTTTTGGAACAAATCATTCATCTCTAAAACAAGGCTTT
The DNA here is from genome assembly GCA_917880005.1 of Nanger dama. NCBI lineage: Eukaryota > Metazoa > Chordata > Mammalia > Artiodactyla > Bovidae > Nanger > Nanger dama. The sequence goes on from CAKJTW010000001.1 coordinate 103,497,737, forward strand.
AACATATAAATATTGCTTGAAGTTCTTCAGTCAGTTTACTGACAATAGCCAAGCGAAGCCACTGAATACTGACATGTCAAAGTTTCTAAAAAAAGAAATTATAAGTTGAGCACAAGTTAAAAATGAAAGGGTCATGTATGTGGGAAAGCAAGGGATGTTTGTTAAAGGACATTCATGAGAGTTGCCCTTTATAAGTAACTGTGGGCGTATATCATAAAAAAAGAGGAACGTTTTAGTGGAATGCCTCTTGAGAAGTACTCCAAATATTGTAGAAAAGTAATCAAAACAACCCTGCTCCAGAACAGATTTAATTATTGTTTGTTTTAATTGGCATAGTGTTGATTGGTGGCTTGGAGACTAGAATGTGGAGTTATGAAAGCATATGAAGCTTAAGGAATGAAGCAAAGGAATTCCTCTAAAACTAGATTTAAATTATAACTTACATGAGAACCTACTAGTTAGATGTTTGTCTATTAATGTTAAACCACATTGCACCATCATCACCAACAGTGAAACAAATTTTAACTAAAGGATTATCAATTTTAAGTTAATAATAATAGAACAAAGTGTAATAGGCAAGAGAGGAAAAAATGAAACATTTTATATAGCTCTATATGCAGATATACATATTTAATTTCAAGCCTTTTTTCATCAGCAGCATTGCAAAGGAACTATATGCAGTCAAGCTGACATTTTGTTTTCTGGTGTTGTTGTTTTTTTTTTGGTTGAGAGTGGCAGTCAAAGGCCCAGATACAGTTTAATCAATGTATAATTAATAAACAATTATCAGAGGCAACTAAAGTGGGAGAAGCCCATTGATTAGAACAGAACACACTAATAGTGACATCATCACTTAGGTGGCAAATTCAAGCTCAGTTTCTTTGTGAATTTAAATCCTCTAGAGTTTCATGCAGCACTTGGTGGTGTAATGATTGTAGTTAGCCAGTTAGAAACGTGCACAGTTAAAATGTGAATGCAGAAGGCTAGCAAAAGGGCCATACAAAAATGAAGGAGATTAATTCTGGTGTACTCTTGGGGGTTACGAAAAAAGAATACTTGCCACTGTCTCTATCAAATACAAACTAAAGCATTACTGTAAACACTGCATGTAAGAGCAGCTCTCCTGCATGAAATTTACATTATGTGAGAGCAGTGAAGATGACCCGAGTGTCTGAACATAAGCAGTCTTTTTTTCAAAGGAATCCTGGCTTGTACCAATGATACTTCAGGGGGTGAGAATCTGGCAGTTTTAACACTCCGACTATATCTTTAATCTCTCCATGGGTTTATTTTTAAACTGTATATTTGATCCTGAATGTGATGAAGCAGATTATTCAAATGGAGTTGATAGAAGAAAAAGATCCAATTTTACGTCAAATGCTCTGGATTTTTAGATTTATAAATAGGTTACATTCTATGAAGTAACAAGAATAATGTAAAGAACAGTATCACAGTTGCTCAATTCTTCTATGTATTGCATCAAGATTCCTCGTAATTGGCACTTGCTCAGAGCAAAACAGCCAACAAGTTACTCCCAGGGACATCAGAAAATCATACATATGCACCCTTTGTTCCATGACATCCTGCCCTGCAAGCTGCCATTGTTAACATATCACCAGCAATGTATGCTTCCAGGACTGGAATTCCTGTATTTATCAATACCACCTTGAACTGTTCCAGCCCTTTACCTATATTAGCTCATTTTACCTCTCATAGGAAAAGAGATGTGATAAGCTCGAGTGGCCCTGGGGCTAAGCCAGTTCCAGCTAGACAGTTCAGGCAGTGCTATGTCCCATAGCCCTGTGCCGCTGATGCATGCGAGAGCTTATCAGAGCATCCCTGACTCTTGCTGTGTACTTGGCAACAGTGAGAGAAGCAGGGTGGGTGGGAAGGAGGACGCCATAACTCATGAGTAAATTCCTAGGCAGTGCCATCCGTGTGTGGGAGTAGATAAACAGACTTGCCTCCTCTGTGATCAGTGCAGAGTACTCCCTTTAAAACTGCCCTCATTGTTCCAAAGCCTGGAAGGTCTGCAGCTACAGAGGAGCAGCCCAGCTGCTACCGTTTTCTGAAAAGGTCCAGAGTTCGGGTTAATAGTGTCTTCTAAATAAATTGTGTCTGCGTGAAAAATCTCTGGAACCAGTGCTAATAGAATTTCACTAAAAGGTTAATTAGCATGCCCTTCTTTTAAGTTGTGTGCTCTTGGGCAAGCCACTCAACCCATCTGAAATTCAATTTTCTTTTTTATAAAGTGTGAGAGTTGGACTAGTTGATCTAAATTTCCCCATAAAGCTTTAAAATTAGGTAATTATAATTAAATACATGCAAAAACCTTTGACACAAAGTGAAAAACAGGACTTCTAGAAATGTCTAAAGCAGCACATGAACAACAGGCCCGAAGTTCTCCTCAAGATTGCTCCACTTTCAACTTCTCACCTGCTGTTTGAGAACTTCCATTTCTGTTCGCATCTCCTCACGGCTGCACTCCATTTCAGACTTCCCCAAACGGTCCTCAGGAGATGAACACTCCACTTTCAAGGCATCCTGCAGAGCCTGTGTTATAAGATAAGCACACTGTTGACCTAAGAGTTGCCACATATGTATTTCTCTGCAATTATTACAATCATTTCAAATGCACTCACAAGGTAGAAGTTCATTTTTAAAGGCCTCACTAAATAACATTATTCTGATTTTCTAGCACATATGCATTTTTTCCAGAATCTCTGTCTTTTCTCCATGATGGTGCTTATGTTATTCAACTCTCATTGTTACTTAAGAAGGTTTTTGATATTACAGACCCTCCCTCCCACCTGACTAATCATAGTTGGAAAACAGATATGTAGTCTTTCTCTAGAGTCTCTGCTTCAGTCAAATATATGCTCCATCAATAAAGCTCAAACTTTAGGAAGCATCAGAATCACCTGGAGAGGCAGCAAATATGCCCATCCCTGGGCATTGTTCCCAAGGATCCTGAATCAGTATATGTTGGGGTAGGAACTGAAAATCTGCATTCCTCAAAAGCTGCAGCTGATGATCTCGGATGACATTCTGAGTAATCTATTTCTGCTATATAACCATGTCTCCTACAGGAGAGGTGGGAAGCCAGGCAGATTCGTGACCATTAGATCTGCGGCACTGTTCTGCTCTGCACTCCTTCAGCATACCGTGCCCTGGCCTAGCTACAGCTATATTTATTCGCCAATAAAACATCCATTAATCCGCCACAGGGTAGAGAGTTGTTGTTTAGTCACTAAGACGTGTCTGACTCTTTGTGACTCCATGCACTGTAGCCTGCCAAGTTTCTTACCCAGGGGATTTCCTGGGCAAGAATACTGGGGCTGGTTGCCATTTGCTTCTCCAGAGGATCTCCCTGACCCGGGGATCCAACCGCGTCTCTGCATTGGCCAGATGGATTCTTTACCACTGAGCTGCCACGGAAGCCCACAGAGTGGAGACAGTGCTCTGCTTTCTTGACATTCAGCACAATTTGGTGTTTTGACCATGGAGTGAAGAAGTGGAAGAAATAAGAGACTCTTAGACTTGCCAACCAGATCATCACCCTTAATCATAAATCCATGGTACTCTTACATACACTACACTTTGTCAGATTATATGAAAGATACTGTCTCTATTATGAAGACCTTTGCCTTGTGACAAGTTAAATACAATGGCTGCCAAAAATGGTGACAGAGCATAGCTCATCTTGTTGTGGTATCCAAGCCCGCACACAATACTTGCTGCTTATTAAACGAGTCCTCTATACAAACAGGAAAAGCTCACTTCCAAAGCTGCAAGACTGCAATTCCTCTATGTCTCATTAGTTGCTTCAGTGATAATCATTTGATGATTCTACTAGTAACTCACTTCCCTGCATTGCTGTGTAATTTGGTTGTAAGGTTAGAAAAGCAAAGTAAGTTAATGGTGTTAAATGTGTGTATAGTTAAGACTGGAAACTTCTTAATAGGATGTCATCTAGTCTATGGACGCTGTCTAGCCTGAAATAAATACCATTTTTCAGGAGGTTGTAAGAAAAACAAGAACTTTTTTCTTCCTCTAGGAATTCTTAAAATAACAGAAGTTGTTTAATAATCTGTATTTTGTTAGAATGTATTGCTAATCTATATAGTTCTAGGAATTATCATGACAGCTATATTAAAAAAAAAAAGTGTTAGTAGCATCAGAATCTAGGTGGGGTGAATGAAGTGAGTCAAGGCAATCAAATATGCTGGCTCCATATCCCACAGCTATAAATAGACTTTTGTGGGTCTTGTAATATTTGAATTTCCTGATCTACCTATTCAGACTTCTAGAAATTTTGCAAATGAATCATAAATGAAAGGCGAGTTTAGCAGATATTTATTTCATCTTGGGGTTTTCCAACTTCCCTGAACAAACACCTGTAACCTATTCTAGAACAGCAGTTTACTATCAGCACAGATAAGATATACTAAACACATTGATGGTGAGATGGCAGACACGTCACTTCTGCCCATGGGTGGCATTGGTTGACTAGCCCCAGGTAATTTTTCTCACTTAGATTAAACATCTGGATTCTCTTGTCTGGAACTTTATGAAAACAATACCCTTAGGTATCTCCTTCAAAGCAAAAAAGTAGAACTGAGTACATGTAATTGTGTGAACTTTTGAAAACCATCTGATAATTGCTAAGCTGACATGCTGTGAATTTCTGCTGAGAGACTGGGTCAGCAGGCAGTAAGTTTGAGCAAGCAGGGTGGGCCCCATATTCCATCCTGTGATGAATGGTGTGTACAGTTAGCTACCCAAATCATTTTTGAGTAACTTGTATTTATTACAGTGGTAAAAGAGAAAAGAAAAATCTACAGTATAAAACAGAATAATTTCTTACATTTCATTAGACACTAAATGAGAAAAAAACCTCTCTGTACTAAATGAAAAAAGGAGAAAAAAATCTTTTTATAGTTCATTACTTTTTATCTGTCTTTTAAAAGTGACAGTTGAAGGTATAGATGTGGGGGATGAAATCTCTTCTTGTTTGAAGTACTCTTTTATTTTTTCTTACTACTCATAACTAAAAATCCTCTTGATGAAAGTGAAAGTGGAGTAAAAAGTTGGCTTAAAGCTCAACATTCAGAAAACGAAGATCATGGCATCCAGTCCCATCATTTCATGGGAAATAGATGGGGAAACAGTGGAAACAGTGTCAGACTTTATTTTGGGGGCTCAAAAATCACTGCAGAGGGTGACTGCAGCCATGAAATTAAAAGACGCTTACTCTTTGGAAGAAAAGTTATGACAAACCTAGATAGCATATTCAAAAGCAGAGACATTACTTTGCCGATTAAGGTCCATCTAGTCAAGGCTATGGTTTCTCCAGGGGTCATGTATGGATGTGAGAGTTGGACTGTGAAGAAGGCTGAGCGCCAAAGAACTGATGCTTTTGAACTGTGGTGTTGAAGACTCCTGAGAGTCCCTTGGACTGCAAGGAGATCCAACCAGTCCATTCTGAAGGAGATCAGCCCTGGGATTTCTTTGGAAGGAATGATGCTAAAGCTGAAACTCCAGTACTTTGGCCACCTCATGCGAAGAGTTGACTCATTGGAAAAGACTCTGAGGCTGGGAGGGATTGGAGGCAGGAGGAGAAGGGGACAACAGAGGATGAGATGGCTGGATGGCATCACTGACTCGATGGACGTGAGTCTGAGTGAACTCCAGGAGTTGGTGATGGACAGGGAGGCCTGGCGTGCTGCGATTCACGGGGTCACAAAGAGTCAGACATGACTGAGTGACTGAATTGAATTGAACTCATATGTAAGAGTAAAGCATTATGCTTATTAAAGCATAAATGTCAAGATCACAATTGGCTATTGAACATATTACGTTATCAGTAAATTACATTAGTTAGTTAATTCATCCACTCAACAAATATTTAAGAACATATTATGAGCAAGGCCCTGTTCCAGGCACTTTGAACACAGCAGTGAACAGAAGAGAGACACTCAGGGCCTGTTATGACTATTGTCCTTATGTGTCTCCTCCTTCAAACAAATATGTATTGATAGTAAATTTATATAATTGCATTATTACAAAGATGAATATGTTACTATTAATATGAAATGTTTTTTTGACCTAAAACTTTCAGTTTTTTTCCTCTGACCTTAAGAGAAATTAAGCATCTCAATGGGCCACTAAAAGTATTGTGAGTACTCAACAGTGGGTCTACCATGCTTAGCAGAGATGTCTGCCCTGCAAAAATCCTGCCCATATGGAGCTCACTATCAAGACCAGGAGACAGCAAGCAAATATGATAATAAACATGAGACATTTTGCATGTATTAAATGGCAATGAATTCCAAGGAAAAATTAAAACAGGAAATTTTAGAGGTGTAGTATGTAATTTTAGTTAGGATAACGAGAAAAATCCTCTTTGAGAAGATGACATTTGTATCAAGCTCTGAATTTTACTCAAATTAATTTTTCTCATTGAGATTTCAGGATTATAATCATGAGCTATTAAGTTTTTACTTATTAAAAGTTTTTTTTTCTGTTGACTATAAAAGCAGATACACATAAATTAAGGTTATATATGAGCTTCTTGAGTTAAAAACAGAGTTTTTGACTGTTATAATTTATACAGGCTTTATATCCTTAAGTCCACATTTAGAGAAACAGAGAAGAGAACTAATAAGCGATGACATGCCAAAAGTGGGAGAAATTTCAAGTATAATCTCAACTAATGTCAGTTCTTCTCATTCATTTGCAGAGAATTTCCAACAGAGAATAAGAGAGAAAATCCATTTGCCCTGAATCTGTGTCTCTGAACATTGATTTTTCTCTCTTAAAGGATAGAGAAGTACAGTGTTTATGAAGTCAACCTCCAGTTTCTCACTTTATCCTGAACAATAGCTTGCCTCATAAATAGATCAAATACAGCATCACATTTGTAAAATGTCCTATCAACTGTACAGGCACATCGTTAACACTCTGGGAATCTTTGAGTTATACCTCTGGAAAGCACTTAACTACAAGACCGCACACAGTCCAAAATGCAAGCACTGAGCGTGTGTTTAACGCCAATAACCCACTCACTGTAGAAGGCAATTTCTGTTACTTTGGCCAAGAAATACCTAGCTCGAGAGATGAATATTTCAACTCCTACAGGTATTTCTATGGTCCATGTATACAAAAGTCAACAGCAAAGGGTTTAATTTTTTTCCTCTGAATAAGTCAGCAATTCCTTTCCTCAAAAAATTAAGGTTTAGTCCATGAAACAACACACAGACACACTCACTCAAAAGTCATTCTTTTGCAGCAATTCAAAGGTGGCCCCTTTGATAGTTAAGTTGGAGCGATGGCATTAAAATCACCGGCATTTTCTTAACAGATCTATCCCCACTCTCGGGCTTGCAAAGAGTCGGACGCGACTGAGCGACTGAACTGAACTGAACTCTCCCCTCTAAAAGGCTTTTTCTCGGAAAGGCCGCCGTTCTTGGATTTGGCATGTGGCCTGCTTCCATATAGCCTGCTGCACAGCCAGCAGGCCACGGCGATGATTTTTGAGTGCAGTCTGTTTCCTCAGGAAACTTTTGTGGTTGACCAAGACATACACTACTCTTCACAAACACCCACTTGCTTTATGTGGTTCTTTGAACTACCAAAAAGAAATTCTTACTCTCTTTTATAATATCTCCCTATCTTTTTCATGACAGTCTTTGCAAAGAGACGAATTCCCCCAAAAATCCTTAGCCAAGTATAGCTGAACGAGGAATATAGGAGAGATTTATAAAATGACAGAGACCTTTTGTGCAAGCCCCCCAAGCCTGTGAGCTGCATTGCAGCGTGAGTGGATTTTGCTGTGAGTTTCAGCCCAGAATGTACTCTTTATACAGAAACCTCACATTTGACCTCTCCAGCTTCACCTGGCTTGATACCTTATTGAGGCGTTTTATTTCACATTCATAAAGTTGCTTCTTGTGGTTCAGGAGAGCATTTTTTTCCTTCAAAAGGTTATTCTCTAACTTCAATTCATGTAATTCTCCATTTAGGCTCTCCTTTTCCTTCTGAAATAGAAAGCAAGAAAACAAATTCCAAATCAATAAAATTCAGATGAGATGATTTTGTAGGACTACTACTGAAATTAAAACAAAACGAAACAAAACAAGACCTACTAGATTTTTCACTTAACATCCCACTTGAGTAATAGTCTCTGGGTGGGCTTCCCTCATGGTTCATCTGTAAAGAACCTGCCTGTGAATGCAGGTGATGTGGGTTTGATCCCTGGATCAAGAAGATCCACTAGAGAAGGAAATGGCAACCCACTTCAGTATTCTTGCCTGGGAAATCCCATGGACAGAGGAGCCTGGCAGGATACAGTCCATGGGATCCATGGGATCTTAAAAGGGTCTCATGTGACTTAGCAACTAAACAACAACTCTGGGTGGAAGTCAGGATTAGGATAGAAGAAATCTTTATGTTATCCTTACTGCTACTAAATTTTGTGACTCCAGAACAAGATGTCAAAATCCCCACTCCTCACTTTTAAGGATCAAATGAGTCTGCAGAATAAGCTATTCCCTATGCACTGTTATAAGGTGGTGACGAAAGACTGATTCACTAAAAATAATTGAAAGTTCTAAAATGCAAAAAGTGTTACTGCAACAAATAATACCAGTATCTCAAAGCCCTGCTTCATTCTGTCCTGGAGAGAGAGCAGGCAATAAGGCCCTACACCACAGCTAATTACTCAGAGTGCTGTATTTTTGTGATGATTACTTTTAAAATGTAAGATGGGCTGGTCCAACTGCCGTCACTCCTCCACTTTTCAGATCACCTTCAAGCAATCCAGTGTTTTAAGTGCCTGAAGCAAGGCTGGTGGCTTAGACACAGGTTCTGGATTCAAACAACAGCTGTCTCCTATCTCTTAATTTTGTATTCTGGGCAGTAAACATTTTGTTGAGTGAACTGGATTCTCAATGAGAAGAAAATTTTAACCCAGTAAAATAAATATTCTGGAGTTTAGGTAAATCTATATTGTTTTAATAGCTATTATTTCCCAAAACAATGATTTAAGAAATCAACTTTAGGTAAGTTGTTTTCTTTAAAAGTGAAAATATTTCTACTTGCCTTTGTTTAACCAGAATAGATCTATATGTACACCTAGAAAATTCACCAATCTTTTTCTAATTTAGCATAGCATAAGAGAAAATTATTTCAACTAGAAAATGATCCAAATGATCCCTGATTCCTGTGCTGGGTATAGATGGAACAGAAAGGAACTTTTACATGGCAGAAAGGGAACTGCTAAACTTTGCTTTCTTTGGACACTGCCAAAGATATCCTTAGCAAGATGGGAAATCTGAACAAACATTGTCGTGTACTAATTTGTGAAACTGCCTTAAGACTGGTACATGTTGTAAAACACAACCACTTCATCACAATATCAGTCACAAGACTTCACCTGAAATTAGCATTATTCTTCTTTTTCTTGTCTGAAAAATGAGAGCCCATTAGAGCTCAAGGGCCTCCATCCTTTTCCTACAATATCCATGAAGTCCCATCAGTTCGGTGAAATTCAGTCGCTCAGTTATGTCTGACTCTCTGCGACCCCATGGACTGCAGCACGTCAGGCCTCCCTGTCCATCATCAGCTCTCAGAGCTTGCCCAAACTCAAGTCCATTGAGTCGGTGATGGTCCATCCAACCATCTTATCCTCTGTGGTCCGCTTCTCCTTCTGCCTTCAATTTTTCCCAGCATCAGGGTCTACTCAAATGAGTCAGTTCTTCACAACAGGTGGCCAAAGTATTAGAGTTTCAGCTTCAGCATCAGTCCTTCCAATGAATATTCAGGACTAATTTCCTTTAGGATTGACTGGTTGGATCTCCTTGCAGTCCAAGGGACTCTCAAGAGTCTTCTCCAACACCACAGTTCAAAAGCTTCAATTCTTTGATGCTCAGCTTTCTTTATAGTCCTACTCTCACATCCATACACGACTACTGGAAAAATTTTGAGTAGACTGACCTTTGTCAGCAAAGTAATGTCTCTGCTTTTTAAAAAAATTTAATTTATTTTTTATTGAAGGATAATTGCTTTACAGAATTTTGCTGTTTTCTGTCAAACCTCAACATTAATCAGAGGAGTGGGATGGTGAGGGAGATGGGAGGGAGCTTCAAAATGGAAGATAATATGTTTGCTCTTTCATATGCTGTCTAGGTTGGTCATAGTTTTTCTTCCAAGGAGCAAGTGTCTTTTAACTTCATGGCTGCAGTCACCATCTGCAGTGATTTCGGAGTCCCCCAAAATAAAGTCTCTCACTGTTTCCATTGTTTCTCCATCTATGTGCCATGAAGTGACAGACTGGGTGCCATGATCTTAGTTTTCTGAATTCGAGTTTAAATCCAAAATTTTCACTCTCCTCTTTCACTTTCATCAAGAGGCTCTTTAGTTCTTTGCTTTCTGCCATAAGGGTGGTGTCATCTGCGTATCTGAAGTTATTGATATTTCTCCCAGCAATCCTGATTCCAGCTTGTGCTTTATCCAGCCTGGCATGCTGTATGATGTACTCTGCATTTAAGTTAAATAAGCAGCCTGACAGCCTTGAAGTATTCCTTGCTCAATTTGGAACCAGTCTGTTGTTCCACTTCCAGTTCTAACTGACGCTTCTTGACCTGCATACAGGTTTCTCAGGAGGCAGATCAGGTGGTCTGGTGTTCCCATCTCTTGAAGAATTTTCCACAGTTTGTTGTGATCCACACAGTCAAAAGCTTCAGCATAGTCCATAAAGCAGAAATAGATGTTTCTCTGGGACTCTCTTGCTTTTTTGATGACCCAGCGGATGTTGGCAATTTGATCTCTGGTATCTCTGCCTTTTCTAAAACCAGCTTGAACATGTGAAAGTTCACAGTTCACGTATTGCTGAAGCCTGGCTTGGAGAATTTTAAGCATTACTTTACTAGCGTGTGAGATGAGTGCAGTTGTGCGGTAGTTTGAGCATTCTTTGGCATTGCCTTTCTTTGCAATTGGAATGAAAACTGACCTTTTCCAGTCCTGTGGCCACTGCTGCGTTTTCCAAATTTGCTGGCATATTGAGTGCAGCACTTTCACAGCATCATCTTTTAGGATTTGAAACAGCTCAACTGGAATTCCATCATCTTTACTAGCTTTGTTCATAGTCCCATAACTGTAAAGTCCCATAACTAAAAGTAAAACCAGGAGTCCACATTAAGAAAAGGCATCATCTCAATGCCACTTTCTAGTTCTCAGGAGGATTAAAGGACCCTTCCAATCTGGAGACTGGGTTCAAGTTCCATTTTCCCATGTGCTACTTATAGACATTGGCAAGCCTTCTAAACTCTACACCTTGGCCTTCTCATCTCTAAAATGACAAAGGTAAGATTTTCCTCACAGATGGGCAGAGAATGTTAAATGAGATGAGGAGGATGAGACACTTTTCAAAATGTTATCTTTTAGGGTGACAAAAGTCATACTTATTTGTAAAGCTTCTTGTAAGCTGAAAAGCAGCTGTACAAAGATCTGTCATATTATCAACAATAGCAGTACAAATAAATCAGTATGAGTAAAAGCAAAAAAGCAAAATGAATTTTTTCCTAGGCTGCAATGCCCTAGAAAAACACCCCCAAATCTGTGGCTTGGTTCTCCCTGCGGATGGAGCCTACTGAACGGCAAAGGAGGAAGCGAACAGGGGGCCTCCGGCCTTCTGATTCTAGAGCCCTGGCCCCTGGTTTGGGCCCTTGCGTAACTGTGCACCCGGCCCGTCGGTGGCAGGGATTCGCTCCCGGGCCCCGCCCACCTCCGCAAGCCGCAGCGGCTCACTGGTCCTGCAGCGCGGCGGGCAACTCTCCCTCGGGCTCCTGCAGCCGCTCCTTCTCCAGTGTTCCCAGGAATCTTCCTGCGGAATCCAGTTTCGATTTCAACTCTGCGACCTGCAGGAGTGGTTCACAGACAGCTGCAGACACCTAGTCCGAAGCCCATCAACCTCTGTATTTTTCCCAACCTAACACCCAGGGACAGAACTGGCTCACTCCTGGGCATCCCCTAGGGAGGGGCTCTTCTTCCCACTGTCCCAAACCAAGATCAGGTCTTTTGCTTTTTAAAAATGCTTCCTCTACAAGAGAAAAAAGCAAACACCAAAACAGCTTGTAGGCTCCTTTCTCCAGACCACACCCGGTTGGAGGGAACAAACCCTTAGACCTTACGGGAGCCATCGAGGCTTGTCATTCTATTTTCAACTGGCAAGGTGTGCCTTGCCTGATCTGAAGAGGGCAGCGAAGGATGGAGATCACCGAATATGCTTACATTGCAGAAAAACAGATAAGGCCTTTACTCCTCAGTAACCTGCAGCACTTGACCTGCTGTGCAGTGCCTGCTAAGCGTCTTGACCTGCTATTAAATTCCAAATTAGGTGTCTGGGTGACAGGGGTCCAGGGAGAGAAGCCTTAGGAACAAGCACTTCATCAAAGATGGGGAGTGTGACCATTTTTAACCCTGAGTCTTCACGCAGCTGCAAGCCCTTTGGGAAGATAACTAAATGTTTTCTCTGGAATCATGTGATTTAAAATTTGGAGACTCAAAAGATGCCCCTCTGAATATTAATATATAAAGTGGCTTGGCCATGGCCTGATGTAGTGAAAACTATCCTGCTTTTTCTAAATTTAATACTTTGAGTATGAAAATGGGGAAGAAAAGAGCAATTCTGCTGTATTTCTCACTTGTGGTCAAATTTCTTAATTTTGAATTATTTAGGGAGTTTACTTTTCTCTCTCTTTTGAAACATGAAATGATTTTAAACAATAAATTGACTTTTCCTCTTTAAATATATTTTTTTCAAAAAAAAAAGAGATTATTTCTCACCAAAACAAAAGTTTCTTGTCTGAGAACATGCTTTAGAGAGAAGAGGGTTTGCCCCATTTTCCCTCACTCACTGTTAGCATTCTTTCCTTATCTGTAGGCAACAGCTTATGCTATAAAGAATTAGAGAAACAGCCTTGCATAAAACAGTATGAACTTTAAGCCATTTCTCACCTGGCTAATAACAGAGCCAGGATGCTCTGTGAGCTTTGATAAATGTGCATAAGAACTTAGATCGCTGGAGGCTATTTTTAGTATCTTTATCTTTACATTCTCAGGACAATTCACTGACACCTTTGCTTCCTTCATTAATCTTCAGTACCATGAGGCCAGTAATACACTCAGCACCCTCCCCTTATCATTTTTCAACAGATGGCTGGCTATTCACAAATTTCCTGTAGTTGAAATCAATGAAAATCTTCACATACTTGGCTCACTCAGATTATTGATTTAAAGCAAATACCAAACAGAGAGGTGTTTACCTTTCTTTCATAAAACTCTTTCATGCTTCTAAATTGCTGATACCATTGCTGGTTAACTTCCAGGAGCTGAAATTATTAGAATTTGGTAAATCAACAAAGGATTCTACCCAGTTGGAAATTTAGTCAAAATGAAATCACTTTTTGAGGTAAGATTTGGAAGTCATTAGTGAAGACAGTATTCTTTCCACCAAGTTCTGGTAGATCTGGGATGAGTTAACACATTCACCTTTCATAATGGGCTCACATATGAAAAGCTAGTATATCTTAGGTATATCTTGACTAGTCAGCCGAACAATTTATTAGAAACTTTTAACTTTGCATACTTATTTGAATTTTCATCTTCTTTGTTCAATTCAACTAGAACCTGATACAAATTGCATCAATGGTTTTCTATATTTATTCATATTTGAAGTCTTTTTTAAAAATATTTCCATATTTTTCTATGTGCTTATATTGACTATTATAATGTAATATTTCTTATAGCTTTTAAAGGCAGAATTTATATTAAAAATTCCAAGTCTCATTAACTGATCACTTGCTTGCAATAATGTGTTTTTTTAAAAAAATCAGTACATGATTTATATAATATACTCAACTAATAGATAATATCACTTTTTGAAAACTTAGATTATTTGAGGAATAATAGTTTTGTCATAAGACAATTTTAGAAGCAATTTAGGCTGCAAACAATTTGAAAGTTTGTTTCAGACTTCAAAACTATGTGCTAAATAGATGAAAAGAAAAACACTATGACCTCTTTTTAGTTTTCTAGTCAGGGAAGTCTATAGCTTTCCACATTAAAAGAAATTCCAACAGCTATAAATATAGGACAGACATGGAGAAGATAGATCTAATGACTAAAAAAGGTAACAAAACTTTCTCTTAGTTACAAAACAAAGTATCTAATACAGAGTGGCAGTAGCTAGGCAACTCTGATGCTAGAAATAGATATGACTTTTCAGTATAAGACTATATAATATTATTTTATAAAGATCCCCGAGCTGCTGTCATTTTAGGGACTAACATTTCTGTGCTCTGGTAACATTAGTTTGCTGAAGTTCAGTACTTCCCCAAAAGAGCACACTATTTTACGCAGTACCAAAGAAGGGTGGAGGACACGGAAGAAGATAGAAAGGCTGTAATGTAGAAAATGACTTAGAAAAGGAAGTACCAGATTGATGATGCAGTGCCAGAATTGTTAGTTTTGTACCTCTTCCTCTGTCAAGGAGAATAAAGAAGTTCTAATATTCATTAAACTCAGAAAAACAGAACTCAAAAGAATATCCATTACATACCTAATGACGTTTTAAAACAAACTTCTTTTGTGATAATGCTCCTTAACCCCTGTTGGTCAGATGCCAACTCATGATGTCATAGTACCCAAGTCAACTATACAATAAAGCCTTTGACATTTTGAGTTTCAAGGTGTGTCAAATTGCAGAGCATTAACAGCCCAGACGATAAACTCACCTGGCCCATGTGGAAGAAACATCTAATTAAAAAAATTAAATTATAATGATTGAATTTATGGGTTTGTTATTTTTATTATTTGCACAAGCACTGAGAGACTGAGTAAGAGACGTGTAGGTTAGTAAGACAGAAGCATTTGCTCTCAGTACAATGCAGTCTGTTACCCTGAAGATACGCACTGCAACCAGCAACAGAAACAGATGGCACTAGGCGCCTCTTATTCTCAGCGTTAATCCACGGCCCATGTTGCTCCAACTAATTGCAAAATTACCTCTTTTCTCTGCTTTTCCAGATATCTTATCTTTTGTTCAAGATAATTTAGGTTCTTTCTTCTTGACGACTGAGCACACTAAAAAAAAAAGAGCAAAGCAGAATAGTCTATCAAGTAAGCAGGAGAAATACTGCCTTTCACAAACTCCCATGCTGTAATTTATAAAAATTTTGCAAAAATATTATCTCCTTCATAAAGAACTGTTGATGAAAAAAGCTTTATATTTTAGAAACTCTTTTAGATGAATTAACTACCTTGACAATTATTGAATAAATTACAAATGCATCTATGTAAGAGGCGAGCAAGAAATTAGAATTTTATGAATTTGGATTTTAATCATTTCCCCCAAAATGAAAATACAGAATATAATGTATATAGAAATCAGGTAAGTTTCATAGATACACGTGTGTTAGGTATGTACCTGGTAAAATTTTAAAAAGAATTCATTTATGTAGACATGCCCATGATTTGGAGTGGCCCTAAAAGTCAGCGGAATGATGGAACCAAGAAAAGGAGACTAACACAGTATGTTACATGGAGACAAACTGATTCTGAAGCAATAATAATACATGAACTGCTTCAGTGAGCATCATATGATTATCTTAGAGAGGTGGGCATAGGTTATCTCGTGTTGTATAATTTTAACCAGCCCTATGTATAAAGCCGCTCGGTGACAAATCTAGATTAATAATAAATCATTGGCATGGTGAAAAATTAATCACTTTTTATTTTTTAAGAAAATATTATTCATTTAAAGAAAGCACAAAAATTCTGGAAACTGCCTACCATCTGTCTAAAGCGATCACCAGCAAAGTTCACTAAAGTACCGTTTTCTCTTTTCTAACTCAATAGTCTTAAAGCCATTGCTTGGCTGAATCATAAAAGTAATACAATGAATTGGATGATGAGGGTAGCCTGGAAATCTGCCATTTAGTCTCAGGCTCAATAATTATTGTGGACCAAGAAATTGCTTAAGGGTACTCATGAACAATAAGAAATATTTTCAAAACATGTTGGCCTTTGCCAGAAACGTTACAATGTTGTCTTGTAATCTTCATGGAATTTCAAGGACTTTTTTCATTAGAAATGATTTATAAAATTATTTTTCTATCTTTGCTAACTTTTGTCTGTGTTTTAGGGTTCCATGGTGTTTTACACCTCTATAGACGCTGTTCTTAGTTTTCTTGGTTACTTCCTATTCAGACACATATATAACTAAGACTGCATTTAAAAGGAGGCATTCTTCTGTAGATCGACAAAAATCGGGATGATTATACCTGCTGCTTAACCTCAAACTAGTTTGACCCAGTGCCAGAAGTGATATCAGCTTCCAGGGGAAAAGTATGTTGGGTCCTGCAATTGAGATTTCTGTTTTTAGGAGAACTTCTACGGGACAGAACTTAGTCTGGATCAGAACAGACTAAAACTTAGTCATAGCTGATTTGGAAAATGCTGTGAAGCAACCTTTCTTAGTGTGTGCTGGGCTCGGCAAAGCCGAGATGCGGAAAGACCGGATTCTAGACTAGCGGTTCTCTCACCACTAGGGTGCGTTCACCTGGGGGCTTGCTAAACACAGGGCACCCAGAACACCGATCAGACTTTCTGAAAGGGAGCTATAGCACTCTATCTTCTTTTTAATAGACTTTACTTTTTAGAGCAGTTTTAGGTTCACAGCAAAACTGAGTGGGAGTGTAGAGATTTCCCATGTAGCTCCTGCCCCAACACATGGGTAGCGTTCCCCCATTGTCAGCATCCTCTACCAGAGTGGTATGTTTGTTAACAGAGGAGCCTGCATGACACAGCATTATCACCCAAATCCACAGTTCACATTACGACCCCCTCTTGCTGTTGTGCATTCTGTGGCTGTAGATGAATATGTGATGACATGTATCTATTATTATAAGATCCTGTAGAATGTCTTGTAGAACTGTCTTAAAATTCTCTCTGTTCCACCTATCCATCCCACCTCTATTTTTAATAAATACCACTGATTTTCATGATTCATATTAAAGTTCAAGTTTCCTCCATTTCACATCATGGTTTAGAACTTGAATTTGGGGTCCTCAAAAGTCTTTTTTCTATTTACGACAAAGACAAAAAAATTCTGTGACCAACAAATATTTGTATGACCTTGCCTTCTGAGAATGTAGATTGAGAGTAATCAGATAGTTTGCATTTTTTCCATATACAATTTTCTCTGAAAAATTATGAAGTATTTTGACACTTAATTTTCTTTTAAAAGTTATTTTAAAATAATTCTTTATCAAATGTTTATAAAATGATTTAGTAAATATATTAAGTCTGCAAGATAGATAAAGCACAGCAATGACTTACAAGTCATAAAATATATCACTAAGAATTTCTGTGGAGATTAATCAACATTTTACCACCATTCATCTGACATAGATGTGTATTAAAATGAAACAAAACAGTCAAATACAAAGTTTTGGAGAAACCTTTCACTTGTTTTTGCTGTGCTTCTTATTTGCTAATGAAGGCATAGAAAGATTTTTAGGTCACTGGTCCTTCTAAGGGCTCATTTAAAGAAAAATTACTCCCAGTAAAATGTAATCTATGTGCAAATTATTCAGACCTTGCTTTCTTATTTACCCTAATGCCCGGATCAGCTTTTAAGAGATTCAAGTTCTGGGACTGCTAAATTAAAACCTGAATGGCCAAAAGAGTCTGTTTCCTATTATATCTTAGTTATCATTAAAAAATACTCCAAGAAAGCACTTTCAATTAGTATCTGTTGCAATAAACAGCAACAGAGCAAAGAATGTGATATCAATTGCATGTATATAAGTATTTTACCACAGGTACTCTACTGCTGTAATAGATTTTATTTCTAAGCACACCAATATAATATTCTCTTAAATTTTACATTAAACCAAATTTCTTTTTAAGTCAAGAGCAAACTGTGAAACATAGAATTGAAAAGCTGAAAGGATAGGCTTTTATTTCTCACTTTGTTAAAAAGAAAAAGAAATGTAGCTCAGAGGTGTCAAGGAAAATGCAACCAGTCACCTAGATATTTTTTCTTTATTGAATAGCATTGTTGAAATATGTAGAGCGTATCTTAGCTAAAGAAAGCAAATTAGACATTTCTATTCTTGTTAGTCATTGCATAATTAGCCATTAGCGATCCTGTTGATGCTACATACGGTCAGTTCATCTCCCAGAAATGTGCTCTTACCTCCGCATGATCCGTAGAACTTTCTGCACCACTCATTCTAGCTGTGCTTTGTAAGAAATGTACTACAGGAGCTGTTTTTCCTGGAGGCTTGGAGAGCAGAAAGAAAAAAAGAAGAAAATGTTGTGTTTTAAAGTGAGAGCAAAATATATGTAATTTAAAAAATACTACAAAAATAGTTTACTTGTGACAGAAAACAACAGTAACAATTTTTCACTGAAAATCTACAGAAGTGATTCTGTATGTGAATTATACAGAATAACGCTAAAAGCAACTGTGACGATAGCTTTTCTTCTCTTCTAGCTAGGGGCTTCCCAGGATGTCTCAAGCTGGCAAGCTGTGAGTAACACACAAGGCAGACCGCCTTGCTATGGTATGTAAATTGCCTTTCTTCCTTTACTGGCAGTTTCTCTCACTGGAGGAGGAAGTTACCGCAGACTAGCCTAGGCACACCAAATCTTTCCTCCACAGCCAAACTGCCATAACTTCACTGTATTTCCCAGATCAATTAAGTAACTGTTGACTTTTTGACAACTCGGGGTACTTATTTCCTAAAGGCCGGATTTTCTGGCAATGTCTTATGTGTATCAGCTTAATTGTGTGAAATTTAATGCCATGCATAATTCTGTAAGAGCTACTAATTCTTATGGAACTAAAAAGAAAATAATTCATTACAAAGTTATTGGGTATTGTTTGTACAATTAATCGTCTATATTGGCAGGAAGTTTAAACTTGGTTCTCAAGTGTAAAGTCTCAAGACTGTTTTTGCTGTAGTTGGTCCACATTTTCTTCATAACTCCAGGGAAGTGAAATCTTTTTTTCACTAACATTCAGCTTTAATGAGTTGGCTTGTAGTTTTACGGGGCACTGAGGTAACGGAGCACTTGATAGGTAGTGCAGATGAAAGCACAGAAAGCAGGTGCTCTGAGCTACACACAGGGGCCGTCATGGAGCAGCAGGCCTCATTCTTGACTTGCAGGAAAGGAAACAGAGGGAGAGGCAAGAATAGAAAGGAAAGAACGTGTGGCTGAAAGGAGAAAAGAATTTGGTTACTTAGTTTACATTTTTCTTTAGACCTCTCTATTCAATATCAACATATATGCAGGATAAATCCTAAAACTCCTGAAATTCAAACTCTTTAAAAGGGAATGAATGGGTGGCTAGGATATGACTCTTCTCTGTCTGCTTTAGCTCTTCATCTTTAGCTCTCCATCTCTGCTTCTTGTGTTCCTGCCACACTGAATTCCCTCTGCTTCCTGAACTGGCTACGCCCCTGATATCTGTGGCTCTCTCCATCTGGAATGTGTGTGTGTGTGTATACTTTCTGCTGGTTTCTTGGTCTGTTTAGGGGGTACACTTGAGTGAAATAGAATGATATTCCTTAAGGCAATATCCAAAAGTACAAGTGGGAAACAAATTGTTCAGAGTTCTAAAGGTAAAACGAGTCACATGTGATTTGATTTTAGGGAATATAAGCAGGGGTTTCCTGGAGACTGATACTTCATTAACTGTCAAATCCACTCATCAGGAAAAAAAAAGACAATAACATAAAAATGTATTATTTTCTCTCCCAACCCCTCCTCCCAAATACACTCATATTCAAAGCATAGTTATATATGGTCCAAGTTCCCTTCAGCCTTATCTGCATTTTTAGTAAGAATAACCCAGTGGATGTGGTGGCACTGACCTAAAGAAGTGGTTAGAAGGAACGCCTGCTTGCCAGGCACTGCTGTCTGTAGGTCCTGTCTATACGGGTGTCCTGTTGAACATTCGTTGTTGTAGCCCATCAGGGTGTGAGTGATTCTATTGAATGGAAATCCTGTATTTTTGCATTTTTCATTATATTATTTTTTGCCTCTCCTGCCATGCCAGTTTAACAACAAATGGATTTTCTATTAGATTCAGAGAGCCATGTGGTGATTTATGAATAAATAATAACTCTTCTGGTGTGCCCCAAGTTTGGTGGGAGAAAAAAAAGGAATGTGCATTAGTACAGTCCTAGGAATACACTGGATATTTCTGTTACACATGCTTTCTTCACCTCACCTCCACTGCCTCACATATGCTGTATACTCTCAGTGTCTGACTTTTAGCCAGACTTTGTTCCCTGAGAAGCCTTAGTAGCTGCAATAACTTTCAGAGAAATGGACATGTCACTCCATGTTTCTAAAGCAAGTCTGAGGAGTTCTCGTTTCTCAAGTGACTAAAATAATATTAATATCTAGAGGAAAATAACAAACATGGAAATACGGTGAAGTGAAGGACCAAGGAGCTACCATTCAGAGGTCAGGAACAGTCATTCCAGTTGATGGTAACTCCCTCAAAATTAGTCTGAGAGAAATCATCACATTTCTATAAATGCTTGGAGAGATTCTTTGGTAGGTGAAATAAACATGGATTTTTCTTCAATATCCTTTTAGAATGGGGTTTGAAAAACTTCCTTTGCTTTCTGGATCGATTTGCATGGATTTTAAGTGAATGTGCTATTTAAGTGGGCTTCCCGGATAGTACAGTTGGTAAAGAATCCACCTGCAATGCAAGAGACCCCAGTTCTATTCCTGGGTTGGGAAGATCCACTTGAGAAGGGATAGGCCACCCACTCTAAGCAGGAGTACTTACCTATTCTAAGCTGTCTAACTAGGAGACAGAGGATCTGGTGGTGACTAAAACATCTGCCCTTAGAAAGCAGTCATCTGGATTCATATTTCAGCTCTACCATTCACTGCTTATAAATTTGGGAATGATGCTTAAGGCCCTTAAGTCTCAAATCCCACATAGTAAACTAGGGATAGTAAAGGTGTCCTCTTCCTAGGGTTGCTGTTCATAATAACATATATAAGAGCTTAGATATTAATAATAATATGGCCTTAAGGATAGGGCTCATCAGTCATTTACATATCACTTACAATGCACGTGGCACTAAGTGGGTTCCAAAGGAAAAATAAAAGTTCCTACTTTCAATGAAACATATATATATATATATATATATATATATATATATATGAGCATGCTTGTAAAAATTCAGAGAGAGCTCATTCTGAGCTTTCATAGTTATTGCAGGAGTAGGAATTTTTGCTGGGCCTTGAAGGATGGATTGGATGTTCATAGATGGTAAGAACTGAGCTATATTACCATTAAGGGGAGCAACTTAAAGGAAACAGAGATGGACAAGCCTAAGCATGAAGGATTCTTACAAGCCCAGTGTAACTAGAGAGGGGCTCATGTGTTCTGCCTAAAGTTGATTTGGATCAAATTGGAAAAAGCTTTTAATTTCAGACTAAGAAATTTTAACTTTATTACGTAGACCATGGGGCACTACTGAAGACCTCTGAGCAAAGGAATTACATAATCGAAGTGGCTTTTAAGTAAAAATAAACCTGGATATGCACATTATGTATTAAAGGGGTCAGATTGACAACTCTAATACCACTTAATAGATATTATCAAAAATAATATCCAAAATATTTAACAATTCATGGTAATCAAACTACTTAATAATCCGTTCATCTGGGGCATGTAGAGTGAACGGCAACTCTGAACTCCAAACACCTATATTAATTACCTGCTCATCATCCTTTTTGGATGCTTAATAGATACCTCCTTCACCACTTGGATGAAAGCTATTTCCTTATCTTCTCCCACAAAATTGTCTTCCCCATCACAATCAGTGACAACTTTCATGCCCTTGACTAAGAATCTTGGAGTCATCCTTGAGGTATCTTTTTCCTCACAGCTTTACCCAACTCACCTGGGTATTTTTTCGTGTCTCTGAAAATACATCCAGAAAGGAAAGCAACACGTTGCCACAAAAGCCAAGCTTTCCCAGTTTAAGGAAAGAATGAAATAAACATGCCTTTTTATAAATTGTCAAAATGGAAATGTCAGTAATTGCTTCCTGATTTTGTTCACATGAAAATTCTTAAAAGAAACATGTATACTATCTTGTAAGAATGAAGCGCCAGTCTATGTTCAATACAGGATGTAGGACGCATGGGGCTGGTGCACGGGATGATTCAGGGAGAGGATGTGGGGTGGGAGGTGGGAGGGGGCTTTGGCATTGGGAGATCGTGGACACCTGTGGCTGATTCATGTCAATGTATGGCAAAACAAATACAGTATTGTAATGTAGAATAAAGTATTAAAAAAAATAAAATAAAATAAAATTGTGCTGAAAAAAAAAAAAAGAGCATCAAGTGGTGACTGATCCCTGTCCCTGCATCAGTCCCAGTCCACCTTGTGCTAGCTGCCTGACCTGCATTACTGCACTAACCTGGCAGCTTCCTTGCTTCCACTCTTGCTCCTTCCCCATCTTTTCTCAGTCCAATAGCCACTGCAAGTCTTTAAAATATGTCATTTCATGTCACTCCTCTGCTCAGAACCTTTCAGCGGCTTCCTGTTTCACTCAGAGTGAAAGCAGAACACTCTGTAGTTACAGTGGCCTGCAAGGTCCTCCCTGCTCTTGCCTGTGCTCCCTGACCTCTTTCTCAGTATCCTCCTGTTTGTTTACCCCACCCTGTCCTGGCCACACCGCTGGTCCATGAACCTGTCATGTACACACCCTGTTCTGTCTGCTCAGAACTGTCTTTCTCGTAGATAACCACATGGCTCATCCCCTCCTCTTCAATGCGTAATTACTTCAAACTCATCTCTTCATTGAGATCTTACCTGGCCTCCTGTTTAAAATTGCTCTCGCTCTCAGCCCTTTCTTGCTATATTTTTTCCATAGCACTGTATGTTAATACCCTCTATGTTTTTATTGTCTGCTGTGTTTATTCCATATTTCTTAAACCTAAAATAGTGCCAACTATTTTAGTACCTGTGCAAGCCCAAGCAGTGCTCAGACACATGTAAAGCCTTCTCCCCATCCCAAACTAAATCTGCAATGTTGATGAAGTGGGTACCTACTCAAGAGTTTAAAAAGATCTCAGGGTCAGGAACGTCAACTTCTTGGCGTCCAAACTAGTAAATGACCTCTGTTTCATCCCCCAGACATGGGCTTGGACTAGATGAGTCCCCTGGAGAGGCATGTCTCAAATTCCACATCCTCTTGGGGGATACAGGCTTCTTTCTCTCCAGCTTGGAGTTTAAAGCCCTTCTTCCATGCAGTACATATATGTCTATTTCCACTGCACACTTCTAGTTTTTAGTGCATCTCAGTTACATCATTGGGCAAATTGGACTTTGCCGACTATTCTCTAGTCTTTATGAAACTGAAGACTTTATCAAACTTCCAGTCTAAAGGATTCTCAACACTACCCAAAGCAGTAACCCATCTGATCCAGTCTGACCACCAGCTTCTTTGAAGGCTTCTCTGGTTTGCCAGAGAGGTTAGTTACCTCCTCCTTTGTGATCCCAGGTTGCTGTGTGAGGCATCAATTTCTGCACTTATCATAAAACCGTCATTTTAAATGTACCTTTCTCTCTCAAGGCTGTAAGCTTCTTGAAGGTAGAGTCAATATCATTTTAGCCTTTGGAACTAACATAGTATCTTTAGAGCACAGGCTAGTGACAGACACATTTTTAAAATATCTATTTATGTATAAATCTTTATTTAGTAGGAAATCATAGAACACTGCTACTTCTTAAAACACAGTCCAGAGGAGAAAGGCCACAGGGATAAACAAAGATATATATTTTGTCTCCAAACAAGAAAGGATCAAGGAGGAGTATCTACCCATTTTTAAAAAGCTGTTCTGTTCAAATGCATTTTATTTTTATTCATTTTATAGATAAATATTTCACCTTTATTTTGTTCAAATGATCAATATTAACTTTTCTCCATACAAACCCCTTTAATTTTTTTCTCCTAATCATAGTTAATATTTAATAGATACATAATATCAATGATTATACATGCTATGAGGGATTTTTTAAAAAGTATGTGTGGTTTTCAATAATATTTCCTACATTTGTATAGTGCTTTATTATATAAGTTAATGTCCTGAAATATTAACTGGTAATTCCCCCAATGTACATGGTTCTTTGTTTCATGTAACTAATCATTTTTGCTCAGTGAGAAATACCTTTTGTCTCAGGGCTGAACAAGTTTGTCACTGAATACAAAAGGAAAAACAGTCCCTATTCAGCCTTTCGATTTCAAAACAGACTCTTCAACAGAGGCTATCCTGATAACTGAAGCTTTGAATTGCAAGGCTAGTATTTCTAGCAATATATTTTTAAAAATCTAAGATTAATTCCTTTTGTGTAATTTATTTTGAAATGTCTCAAAAAGCAACATGGATTGATGGATGAAATGAGCAGTAGGTAGATGGATAGATACATGATACACAAGTAGAGTGAGATTTTTAATGGTGAAATCTACGGGTGTATATCACAAAATCTTTTCAAGTTGGCTATATATTTGAAGTTTTCATAACAAAATGTTTGAGAAGAAAACAGAATCAAGGCATAAAATCTTATATCATAAATGATAAAGAGGGAAGATGAAAAGATGGTATAACCTATTCCTTTACCTCTTCTACACTCCCCCACTCCCACCCCCACCCAGGGAATGGTAGGTAAAGGTGGATCATAGTAGATAAAGACCCTGAGGAAGAATGCGGAAGGGATCAGGGAAAACCTGAATGTTGAGCCTCCTCTTGGGCAAGCTGAGCCCAACTCTTCTAGGAACTCACCCATCATCTATCGAACTGCCCAGACTGAACATCACAGGGCCGAGAGGCCTTCCGCCCCTGAGTTAAGCCTGGGGAAGGGCAAGTCTTGAAGAGAATTTCTGCAGAGCCTCAAGGAGCACAGCTGGGACTTTGTGTAGGTGGGGGCGGGGGGGTGGGGTGGGGCACGGAGGTCCTTAGACAGACACCTTAACCCCAGAGTGTTGTGAAAACATAGTCAGAAATTTCCTGCATTCCTGAGAATGATATAAAAATGGTTAACTCGGGTTCTGTGGATTTAAGAATGCTTTGCTGTCAGACTGAGAAAAACGCAGTATTTATCACATAAATCTGGGGACAAGAGATGAGAAGAGGGACCTAGCAGCATCAGTGATTGCCAGTGAAGACGTAAGCTAGCGAAAAGACCATAAGGATTAGATTATGCTGGTGCTAATGGCCATGTAAGATGATGGATTATTGCAACCTGATGCTTTCCTCCTAAAGTAGCCAAAACAGCGTAAGACAGCCAGATAAATTTTAGTTTTAGATGCAGAGTAGTTTTAAAAAGTATTTCCCATGAAATATTTTGTTGTTTTTACGAAATTTAAACTTAACTAGATGTGCTGCGATTCATGGGGTCGCAAAGAGTCAGACACAACTGAGCGACTGAACTGAACTGAGACATCCTATGGGCTTCCCAGGGGGCGCTAGTGATAAAGAACCCACCTGTCAATGAAGGAGATGTAAGAGACCGGGGTTTGATGCCTGGGTTGGGAAGATCCCCTGGAGGAGGGCATGGCAACCCACTTCAGTGTCCTTGTCTAGAGAACCCCAGGGACAGAGGAGAATCCCAGGTGAGCTACAGTCCATGGGGTGGCAGAGAGTTGGACACGACTGAAATGACTTAGCATGCGTGCAGGCATTCTATATTTTTATTTACCACATCTGGCAACTCTACTCCAGCGGGATTTCTTCATAAATCTGCTTCACAGATTGTAGGTGCTGCTATGGCAAGAAGATGGAGGAGAGAATTCCTGTGTAGGACTGCACTGAAAATAGAAACTGTCTGAGCAAACACCAAAGTGGCTGAGATTTCCTGCAGTCAACTGGATTACATTATTCTCCAGAAGGTGGGATGGGGGTCCCAGATTGAAACAAAACAGTTTAAAAAATAAAGAAAATTACAATTTTGCACATGTGAGTTCTGTGGATTGCAATATTTTATCTGCTTCAATTTGAACTTCATAATAGTCTTATTAGGCTGTTAGAAGAGGCATCTTTGATGTTAGTGAAGTGACGTATCAGTTGCTCAGTCATGTCCGACTCTTTGCGATACCATGGACTAAAGCACATCAAGCTCCACTCCCATGGAATTCTCCAGGCAAGAATACTGGAGTGCGTTGCCCTTCCCTTCTCCAGGGGATCTTCTCGACCCAGGGATCGAACTTGGGTCTCCTGCACTGCAGGCAGATTCTTTACTATCTGAGACACCAGGGAAGCCTGAGCTTCTTTGATGTTAAGAAGGATTAAATTGAAGTTCAGAGATATGATGAGAGGGTGGCTGAACCCATACCAGAACTCAGCCCTGCTGGCTTATTCCCAACAAAGAGCATTTTACCTATGTGAGGAGACATGAATAACATGGGTAAAAAAATCACTGGACAAAACATAATTTACTTTGTTTGATGCAGGAGCCTGAGCTAATAAGAAATATAATTCAGAAAACTTTTGAGGGAATTGAGCTTTCTTGTGGGGGTATATATAAACCAGATTGACCTTTAAAATCATATCCAAAGTCTTACTACTTTCTACCACTACTTGCTTAGAAAGTAATTTCTATTGTTAATGTATGGTAGTCAGAAAAGAAAAATTTAGCCTTAGAATATTGTAAGTCTGCAATTGAAGTTTTAAAAATATTCTCTGCTCTGCAAGGACTTTAATCCATGATCACTCAGCATATTTGCAAATCACTTTTTTCTTGTATTTAACATACATGTGTTGACTTCACCTTCATTCATGTACTCATTCTTAAATATTTACAGGTTATAGACTGTGAATTGGGTATGTGTTAAGTACTAGATAATCAAAACAGACATATCTTTCACGTATTTTCTGATTTTGGAACATAAAATCTGAAGATTAGAGGGACCACTAATGATCAAATCCTTTCTGCATCACTTCATAATCACCAAGTGATTAGCCTGGAGACCTCAGGTGAAAGATATCATTTTCTTCTTGAGACAATACATTTCAGTAAGTCGTGGATTTTGATGCTAGTTTTAAATAGCAAAAACCATAGTTACATATAATAATTAAGAAGGGGGATGTACATATGAGGATGATGTAGGAATAATGGGAGACTAGACTATGGTGATGACTTCTGGAAACATAAGTGATCAGGACTGTTTTGTCTGAAAATGAGCCTGACTCAAAGACAGTCTTTCAATATGATAGCCTGAAAAAACTGCAGATATTTGCTAACTGATCTTTAGTGATTTAAGGAAAATTTACTTTAAAAAGTAAATCTTCCTCATTGGAGGGGGAAAAAGGAACACATGATTCTACTTTTTGATGCTTATCCCAGAATCCCAAGGTATTTATACACTTTGTGGGTCAAGTCTCACTCTTCTCACAAGAAAAAAATGGTAAAAGAGTCTTAAGATGCATTTCACCTAGAAGGTAGATATTAGAATGCTATGAGCCTTTTTCAGTGAGAGCTGAAAAAGTCCATCTTGCTGGTACTTTCCCCACACCCGTTAAAGAAATTGTTTCTAATCAAACTAGAAATGGGAAGGCTTGCTTGAGTAAAAAAAAGAAAAGGACTTTTGAGGCATTGGATTCCCAAACCCACGTTGGGTTTGGAAGTTCTTATGAGAGACCCAAATTCTGTCAGAAAGCTGTTGCGTGGGCCAAAATATTAGTTTCCATAAGATCTTGTTAAAAAAACAACCAAAAACCTACACAACCTTTTTGGCCAACCCAATGAACATATCTAGAACATAAGAACACATAATCTGCTAAGCAACTCTGAAACAAATGCGTTTTCTCATGGTAATCTTCCAAGCCAAGGATTTGGCTTCCTTTAGTAGTGTCACAAATTTACAGATTTCTGAATCAAGAGGCTGATGTTATTCTTCCTTCTGCATAACAAGAGAGATATTTTTTTTTCCAAATGTGATTGCTGAAGTCATTTAGATCTAGGAGAAGAGAAGACAGTGATTCCAAAGGTGAAGATAATACCTTTAGCTTCGGAAGTCTGTTCAGAGGAAACCCTGAGACTCTGAATTCTTTTTTCTTCTCTTTGCAGGCTCCTGGATACCTTATTTTTTTAATGTTAAAGTGATAAAGTCTATTCTAATTTCCACCCAGATGTCTCCCTTCCCTTCCAGGCTTGGTGCCTTCCTTTACCAACACGCCCTGAGGTTGTTGCACTCTTCCTAGGGTTGCCAAAGCGGCCTGGATTAGAGCTTCTAGGATTATTATTTTCACGGAGGCAGAAGGAATCCTTTTACACCTATCACTCACAACTTCCAAAGGACACCCAGCATCTTCCAGTGTTCTCTAACCCCATCTCTTGAGGAATCTTGGGCAAATCCTCCCAGCGATGGAAGAGAAAAGTTTTGAGTAAGAAAGTGTCCTACTCAAAAGTATCTCTTACTTATCAAACAAGAGGAGCCTGAGTTTACTATCCCATTTCTCCTCTCCTATAGATAGTCATCTGTGCAACAAATGGATGCCTCTCAAATGGGAAGAGAGCTTTGTCTCTCTTCTTTTATAAGAGTTTTAATTCTTGTGTCTTAGAATTTGATCTTAGCTTACAGACTTGTGTCTCTGTTTTCCTGCAATGTCTGGTGTTATACCTTACTATAAAAATAGAGTTCAAGGTGAACATACACAGGAAGATCTTCTTATCTGGACATATCCCTGATATTTATGTATAGTGGAAGCTTTTAAAACCTTCAAAATGAATGGAAGGAGTCATATGTCATATATCAGGCATGGGGATAGCTTCGGAAACACAGCTTGGTCTCTCTGTCCACCAACCTATTTAGTGTCAAGATTATACTTTTAGAATTATTAAGCGAAAAACTACTAGCTGAACTTAGAGCTAAGAGAAAGATACATAGCTCACATAAATGACTTCACCCAGGTTGCCTACTATGAGCTTCAAACACCACAAAGTGCAGTAGCTGAGTTGAGACAGGCCTTCTTGTTGCCTAAGAACTTGCTGTTTTCCTAGCCAGCTATTCAGACATTCCTCAGGGAATAGGAAACAGCTGCTCATACAACAATGCAACTTATTTTTCCTAACAGAAAAAAAAAAAAAAATCAAAGCATTCCATAGTTACCATGACTCAAAATTAAATAATGGGATTCAAAGAGAAGCTAGTAATGTATGAGAAAAAATAAGAAGACTTTGAGGCTCAAGCTAATCTCACTATCATCGTCATCATAAGAATTGTGTTTTACCCCTTTGGTCTTCCCAGGTGGCTCAGTGGTAAAGAATCTACCTGCAAATATAGGAGATACAGGAGATGTGGGTTTGATCCCTGAGTCTGGAAGATGCCCTGGAGGAGGAAACGGTAACCCCTCCAGTATTCTTGACTACAAAATTCCATGGACAGAGGAGCTTGGTGGACCGCAGTCCTTGAGGTCACAAACAGCCGGACACCACTAAGCATGTATGTATGCAAGAAATTTAGCCCTCTACATTTACAAAATGCTTTCACATTTTCACTCACTTTGTTCTTATCTCATCCCAGTTTAGAGATGAGAAAAAAAGATTTTGATAATGAAATAGCTTAACTTTTGAAAAAGAAAACAAGGAAAGGGAAATTAATGTTTTTTTTTTCCTAACAAATGTGGTTACAGAAAACGTTTGTCAACTTACTGTAGTTTCCAAGAA
This sequence comes from Nanger dama, assembly GCA_917880005.1. NCBI lineage: Eukaryota > Metazoa > Chordata > Mammalia > Artiodactyla > Bovidae > Nanger > Nanger dama. The sequence continues at coordinate 103,527,513 of CAKJTW010000001.1, forward strand.
GTTTTTCTCTCATAATCTTTTAAAGTGTCATTTCATATTGGGACACTTTAAAAGATTATACTCTCCGAGCCATTCAAAGCATTTTACCAAGACTTTTAGCCTTAGGAAGAATGTCCAGAGCTAGAATTTGTCTCCAATTACTTGGAAATTGCTCCTCAACTGGTACCAAAGTTATTAAAAGCCAATTTTTAGTGCTGTGTCTTAGTTAAAATAAGAAAAGCAAAATAGAATCTAAACGCATGACAACACGCTGAAGCAAATTCGGTTTTGGTAGATCTTAAAATTCAAACACTTTTCCTTCTCATCCCAGGTTGAACCCTTGTTTCCAAGCATTACTGGAATATATTTGTTTGTCCAAGGAAACATCTCAAGTCTTCTATGATTTCCTTTTGTATTTGAAGATACACAATTACAGGGTAATAAACTAAGGTTCATATATTAATTTTGTCACTGTATTAAGACCACGTCTTAGTTTAGTGTAAGTTCCATTTAATGTCCACTTTAGAACTGAGTACTATTCTCATTTAGAAAGTGATTTGTTCTTTGCCTACAAGATTTTCAGTGTCTTCTGTTCCCCAACTTTCTACTTTCGACTGTCTCAGAATATTAAAACCCGCTTTCATATGAATAGAGTTCCTCATATTCATCAATAATGTTTTTCTGTTTCCTCCAAGCAATGAGTCAGTCAGTCTTCTCATTTCTATGGGCTTCCCTGGTGGCTCAGACGGTTAAGCATCTGCCTACAACGGGGAGACCCAGGTTCTATCCCTGGGTCGGGAAGGTCCCCTGGAGAAGGAAATGGCACCCCACTCCAGTACTCTTACCTGGAAAATCCCATGGACGGAGGAGCCTGGTAGGCTACAGTCCATGGGGTCGCAAAGAGTCGGACACGACTGAGCGACTTCACTTCACTTCTTCTCATTTTCTCTACAGTAATCCTTCTTATTTTTGGCCAAGGTAGACCATAAAGGGAACATGACGTATGTCTCAGGACTTCTCATTAAATCATATTTCTTTATAACTAGAAACTTACTTAAACTTTTAAAAGACTATGCTCTCTGAACCATTTGAAGCATTTTACCCATCTCATAGTCATAATGAAATACATTTCTTCCTGGAAAGGGAGTCTCCCTTACTGTTCTTATGCTTGCTCCATCCAGTGGGAAAATGAGAGATACCTTCCACAGTTTGTCATTGACCCACTCTTGTCTTACTCCAAAAGAATTTTTCTTATACTTTTTTTCAGTTCTATCAATATATCAGTGAGAATGGAAAAACTTTTGTTTGTTTTGAATGTAGGATTTCCTTCTGTGGGTACTATTGTAAGCATAATTCAGCAGAGATTTCAGCTGGAAATTAAGTGTGTTTACTTAAGGAATCAAATATTTGAATATGCTTCAGATGACAATTGAGAAGGAGATGCCAGAAGCCGGGGAGGTGAAGAGACACTTCTGGGGATTGTTCCTGGGAGACCTTATCCTCAGAGAGCGAGCATAAAGGCACTGCAGCTTGGCGCAAGGGTGCTGCCGCACACAGGAACGCCGGGGTTGCTCTGCAACAGCATCATTCCTGGCAGCAGCTTGAGCTCAGGCCCAGTCACTTCAAAGGATTCTTATTTGAGGAAGAGGTAATTAAAAGGATGTATAGAGCAACCCAGACAGATTTGGGTTTAGGTCCAGAATGCAGTTCCTACTAGCTATAGTAGAAACCATGAGACATGTACTTAGCTTCACTGAACCTCAGTTTCCCCATTTGCAGAAGAATGAAAATCAAAAAGACGGTCACATATTTCTGGCCAACACTGGATGTGTAAAGTAGTACTGCGGGCCTGTGTAGCTGAAGTTGGGAAAGAAAGGTCTCTCCACTGAAATGGAGAGAACCATAGTGTTTATCTCTGTTTGGGCTCTGGAGAGCACATCCACATATTAGGCTTACTTGTCACCATGAATGGTACCACAAAGTGCCCTGGGAGTGGGATAGCTAATATCTCGAAGCAGCAGTGATAGGTGGGCATCTGACAATCACTGCCAGTCAAAAGCTTTAGGATGAGAAGGTGGGCTTTTAAGTGTATATTCAATATCCCTCCTGTAGACTTTGAGATTATTTGTGAAGGATTCTTAGAGATAAGGTGATTATAAGTCTACTTTTCTCATAGTTCATGAAACCAAACATGTTGCATAACATGGGTACCGTCTAGAAAAACTTATGAGACTTTAGATACATTCATGTGATGCTTCACACTCCATCCTCAGGAAGTCTGTGATTGGTAGGGAAGACTATACATAAATGATTACCAAACCGAGGTGATAAAGCCTATGAATGAGGTTTAAAGAAGGTATTTATTTAGGACAGAGCAAACGGGGACCAGAGAACTCTGTGGGACTAAAGAGGGAGGTAATAATTTCACAGTAATTCACATGAAAAACAGCTGGAAACACAGTTCATGCAAGGGGCAAGGAGGCAAGGGTTTCCATGAAGGATAAACAGCATGTGAAAAAGCACAGCACACGAAACTGCATGGTCTGGTAAAGGAGGGTGGGGTGGGACATGGGTGCATCTTGGGAAGTGGGAAATGGAAAGTGGAGAAACAACAAAGAGTTTTAACAGGAAAGATACTGAGCGCATCTTTGAAAATGCTGAGTGAAGTCGACATGAACCTAGAAAAGAGCTACATGTTTAGTAAGTGTATGTGTCGGAAGCCAGCAGCACATGTTTTGAAGTTTAGTGAGCCACCCACTACGTACCGATCCCTGGGTGACGCTAGTGTAACACAGGCAGTGACACAAGAGAGACGGGTGGCGGTGAGTGAAACGGAAAGAGCGGAGGGGAAAGGAGGGTGTGGAAGGATATTTTAAAGATGTCAGTGGAGTAAGACATTTTAAGGAAGTTAGTGAATAGTAGCAAATGCAAATCAAAGGACAAGTGAAAAATCAGATGTGAAATGGCCATGGATTTATCAAGGTAGAGCTTGTGAGTGGTATGACAAGTGGTTGGAAAAACTTGGATGTCATGATCAACGTTGGTTAGGATGTGAAAGAATGAATTAGAACATTGCTCGCAATGTGAGCGGAGGGAGGGAGGGGTTAATTAGGAGTTTGGGGTTAATTAGGAGTTTGGGGTTAATAGATACACAATGCTATATATAAAATAGATAAATAAGAAGGACCTACAATATAGCACATGGAACTATATTCAATATCTTGTAATAACCTATAATGGAAGAGAGCCTGAAAAGAATATAGACATATAACTTTGCTGTATACCTGAAACTAACACAACATTGTAAATCAAGTACACTTCAATAAAAGTTAATAAATAAAAGAAAATCATACTTAATGGTGAACAAAGAACATTACCCATAAAATATTATGAAGTCTCAATATTTAAAAGTTGAAGAGAATTAAGCTGGTAAGAAGTGATGGAGAGACTGAAGATTTCGGAGCCCAAACACTCATCAGTGACTGGTCTTATACAGTGGTCCTCACTGCTGGCCAGGAACTCATTTTAGCTTTGCCCCTCTCTCCCATCTCTGTCTCTCAGTGGCCATTTCATGTGTGTGTGTGCTCAGGCACTCAGCTGTGTCTGATTCTCTGTCACCCCACGGACTGTAGCCTGCCTGGCTCCTTTGCTCATGGAATTTTTCCAGGCAAGAATACTGGAGTGGGTTGCCATTTCCTTCTCCAGTGGATCTTCCCACCTGAGGGATCCAACCCCGGTCTCCTGAATTGCAGGCAGATTCTCTACTGCTAGAGCCACCTGGGTATCTTTCCCTGTTTTAACCAGTGGACTTCACCTTTACTCTCTCATTCTCGGTAGATGTCTTTACCTTACATTTCACAAAGCAAACAAAACAAAACAAGAACCAGCCAGATGCCTGCTCGCCTTTGCTTGGAAATGTATAGGAAGATGAGAAAGTTTCACCAAGGAAGAGATAGGGGAAACAATATCATAAAGAGACAGAGAAGTTCCAGTCAACTCCCCAGAAGACAGGGAACTAGTTACCAGGAGGGCGTCAGTAAGGATGTGAGGTTTTCACCATACAAGGAGGGATCCAGAAAACAAGGGAGCAGAATGGGCAGGGAAGTCAGTCATGAGCAAATGAGTCTTAGGGGCTGATAAATAGAGAATACGAGGATCAGGCTTCTGGAGGGGATTCACATTCTCATCATTAAATTTCTTTTTGGGGTTAACGTAGATGGCCACTACAAAAAGCACACATTTCCATGAAAGAAGCAAGTCTTAACTGGGAGTTAGAGGTTATGTGTATGAGAGTGGGGGTGGGGATGAAAAGAGAAGGAAGTGGAGAGAAAAGCCTTTTGGCCCCTCATCATTAGCAGAGAGGCGATTCTCACTTTGAAAACTAATGCTTCTTTTTCAGGGAGAAGTGGAAAGAACGTACACAATTCTCTTTGTTCATTAAAGTGAATGAAAGAGGTCCAGGAGGATTCACAGTGAATTACTAAGTGAACAGAGTGTTTGACAGAACACTGTGCGTGTGTATGTGTGTCAGAGAGAGAAGTGTGACTGTGTGTGTGTGAGAGAGAATGTGTGTCAGTGTGACTGTGTGTGTGTGAGAGAGAATGTGTGTCAGTGTGTGTGTGTGTGTGTGAGAGTATGTGTGTCAGTGTGAATGTGTGTGTGACTATGTGTGTCAGAGAGAGTGTGAATGTGAGTGTGTTTAAGTGTGTCAGTGTGAATGTGTGTGTGGGTATGTGTGTCCAGAGAGAGTGTGTGTGTGACAGTATGTGTGTCAGTGTGAATGTGAGTGTGCGTGTGTGTCAGAGAGTGAATATGAGTGTGTGTATGTATGTCAGTGTGAATGTGTGTGTATGTGTGTCAGAGAGAGTGTGAATGTGTGTGTATGTGTGTCAGAGAGTGTGAATGTGTGTGTGTATGAGAGAAAGAATGTGTGTCAGTGTGAATGTGAGTGTGTGTGTGTGAGTATGTGTGTCAGAGAGAGAGTATGTGAAAGTGCGTGTGTGAGAGAGAGTATGTATGTCATTGTGAATGTGTGTGTGTGTGTGTCAGAGAGAGAGTGTGAATGTAAGTGTGTGTGTGAGAGAAAGTATGTCAGTGTGAATGTGTGTGTGTATGTGTGTCAGAGAGTGTACATGTGAGTGTGTGAGTATGTGTGTCAGAGAGAGTGTGAATGTGAGTGTGTGTGTGTCAGAGAGAGAGAGAGAGGCCCTGAAGGAGACACACATATCTCAATGCTAAGCGAGGCTCTCTAGGAGCAGAAGGCATGGAGGGGATTTCAGAGGCTGATTCATGTTTGGTGAGGCCTGAGGCTTATACAATTCTAGAACCTTGAAAATTAGTTATGAAAGACAATATTTGTTTAGGGGACTGCAAACTCCATTAGCTCCACAATAAATCTCTCTATACATGATTTCTATAGTTTTCTCTATGCTTAATGTAGCTTTTCCACAACGAGCCTGGATCATTTTAGAACTAAGAAACCAAAGCAGAAGTTATGTAAATATATTTAAGGTCAGCCACATTCTCTAATTTACTTACATTAGATTTATTTTGAAATGATCATTAGAGACGGTTTCTAATTGGAAGGACTGCCGAGCTTAAGAGCTTGTGATGTCACTGATGATGTATTTCTAGAAAGGTATCTGCAAAATTCCTAGCTTGAGCTTACCCTTGAATTCTATTTGTTACATAAAGCACCATAGATAAATATCCTGAAACAAGAGAAAATTCAAAGAACTTATCAGGAAAATCTTGTTTTTGTCCTTTAAAAAATCGGCATGAATTGTGTGGATTTTCGTGACCCAGTGTAAGTGAGTTTGCATATATTAGGTTAGCTCCTCCCAGTAAAAGAGCTGCTGCTGCTTTAAGCACTCTTTCTAATAGCTTGAGCTCCACCTCCCTTTCCTGTAATGACGGTTCCCTGATATCACACTTTAAACTGGAAGGAGCTTCTGTGGAGGGTTTTTTAGTAACAGGAAGTGACTGTGTAAGAGAAGTTTGCACGGGCTCACTTTGTCCTCTCAGTCGTCAAGGAAGTGCCTTACTGGAAACGATTCAGGGACTCTCCCCGTGCGTTCTTCTCAGTGACCATGCTGCTGAACGGTGTATTGAGAAAAGCAGAAGGTTTTCCTTACCTTCACAGAACAGGGACTTCTATGACTCGACGTGGCCCCCGGGCTGACCCCTCTGGGATCAGAAGTATTCCTCTCAATCAAACCGAGGATTTTATTATCCAGCTCCATGCTTTCACACCTGCCCCCAGGGAAATGGGAAAGCCACATTTTACAAAGGTAATTAAAAATTATTATGTTCCTGAATGACATGGAGGTGTTATTTATGTATGATACCCCCCACCCCTAGAATTTCCAGGTTTCTAATCTCATATTCATTAGCTGCTACCCTTAGAGAACTTTAAAGAGTATTGAAGTTTAAATTTCACTTACCCGCACATTTATTCTAAGTAATCTAGTAAGATATAAACAAGTTGAGGGATTTTCACAAGGCTGATAACAAAGACCAGAATGAAACACTCCCAGTAAGCCAGTTGCTTTACATTCATTTTCTTATTCAGTGGGTAAAATTCATTATAGTAGTCAGCATTTACCTGCATTTTATGGATGAGCAAACTTGCATTTAGTAACTAACTTACTGATTTATGCGAAGTCAAACTCCAAAACAGTGGCAGGGCCAAGATCACACTCAGATATATAGGATTCTATAGCTTGTCTCTTGACCATTTTTGCTCTGTGTCTTCAATGAACTGACAATAAACCCTTAGTATTATTTGCCACCAAATGGAAATATCATATCAGAGTCAAAGGGTATCCGGAAGGTACTTTAAAAAGAAGCTAGTCCAACCTGCATCATTTATCTGAGAACCAGAATGAGTTGCTTACATTCTCATGACTATTAACTGATAATGTAAAAATTTAAATCAGATTTTCTGACTCTAGTCCACTTTTCTTTCGGTTGTATCATGCTGACGTGATGGAGAAATCTTCTCATTAAAAACTTAATTCAGAGAGAAAAAGGTAGTCATTATGTTTTTTTCTTTACACTTGTTTTGTCTTCCTCATCATTTTTCATCCCTGAAAACAACCTCTTGAATTGGGGTAGGAATTTTTTCAGGAATACTTCTCAAAGTTGTCTCCAAGTAAAATAAATAGGTGGATGATCTAATCACATGATGTGGCAGAGGTTACTTGGGCTGTCTGTCCAACCCTCTACATTCTTTGAGAGTGGCTCCCAGGCAGAGGCTCTAACAGCCATGCTTGTTGATAGTACTTGACCTAATTTCCTTGGTTATAGCTGATTGGACCAAGAGTAAATAACCAACTCCAGCTTGGCCAGTGAGATTCTCTTCTATGTGCAGAGGGGCGCTAAGAATGAAGCAGCTAGGGAAATGCAGAGCTGTGAGAGGGAAAGTCTTTGCAATTTTCTAGTCTTGAATCAACCCTAAGGCATGACTGCCTTCCCACCCTCGCACAGTTGTGTCTGACTCTGTGCGACCCCATAGACGGCACCCCACACCAGGCTCCCTCGTCCCCAGGACTCTCCAGGCAAGAACACTGGAGTGGGTCGCCACTCCCTTCTCCAATGCAAGAAAGTGGAAAAGTGAAAGTGGAAATCGCTCAGTCGTGTGCGACCCTCAGCGACCCCGTGGACTGCAGCCTTCCAGGCTCTTCCGTCCATGGGATTTTCCAGGCAAGCGTACTATATTCTGCTAATTACCCCATATCTTTTATAAAGAATTATCTGTCTTTTCTTAAGCTAGCTTTTTGGTGTCTGTTATTTGTAGTAGGAAAAAATCTCTGAATAATACACCTCAACCCTCACATTTCTGTTTAGACTTCCCTCAGGCTGTGGAATGCCTGTGCCTCGCGGCCCACATGCAACGTCACCATATGCAGCTACTGGGTGCACAGTGATCCCCTCAGGCCCCAAAGCTTATCAACGTGTAGGATCAAGCTTGTTAGCCTATGCCCAGCGTTTCCTGCCGTCCTCTGAGAAGAGTCTCAAAATTCCTTTAATAAGTGCCCCAAATCCTTCAGGTTAATTAGATTACCAATTAATTAATTAGTCCAGTGCAATTGGACTAGACTCAATGTTAAGCCTCTGAGGCAGCTTTCCTGACCTATTCTGAACCAGACTTGCCTGCCAAGAGGTCACAATACTTTCTGGTGTTACATTCCTTTGTGACGAACATGTTATTGAGCCCAAACCCCAGAGGGGATCATTTTGATACAACCCTCTGTGACCTCCAAGACCCTAGATGACCAGCTCCTGTGCTCTGTTTCTGAGCTCATATCACCCACTCCCCTCCGCCTTGCCTTTCCAGGCACACTTAGCCCATCACAGAACACACCAGAGTGCCTCTCACACAGGAGCTTGGTGTCTGCACTTTCTTCCACGTGTCTTGCTTCCCCCATGCCCTTCAGAGTCTGCTCAAATGTTACTTTATGAAGAAAGCCTTTGCTGATAAACTTATTTAAAATGGCTTTCTCATACCCATCACTACTAGCTTTTAATTCTAATTTTCTCCTTAGAATTTTTATGATCTTGATTTTTTATTTGTTTACTGTTCTCCCCAGCCTCCATACAGGCTTAATATATGTCCCATGAAAGAAGGGCATTTGTCTGCTTTTATTTGTGGCCCTGTTTCTTGGCACATAGTATGACCTCTCTCCATAAATATTTGTTGTTGAATAAATATGACTGTGTGATGAAATTTATTTCAAAACATTAACTCAAATCTAACAGTAAATTAGATGCTTATTTAAAATGTATGCAAATAACCTCAATAACCTCAGAAATGCAGATGACACCACCTTTATGGCAGAAAGTGAAGAGGAACTAAAAAGCCTCTTGATGAAAGTGAAAGAGGAGAGTGAAAAAGTTGGCTTAAAGCTCAACATTCAGAAAACGAAGATCATGGCATCTGGTCCCATCACTTCATGGGAAATAGATGGGGAAACAGTGGAAATAGTGTCAGACTTTATTTTTGGGGCTCCAAAATCACTGCAGATGGTGACTGCAGCCATGAAATTAAAAGACGGTTACTCCTTGGAAGGAAAGTTATGACCAACCTAGATAGCATATTCAAAAGCAGAGACATTACTTTGCCAACAAAGGTCCATCTAGTCAAGGCTATCGTTTCTCCAGTGGTCATGTATGGATCTGAGTTGGACTGTGAAGAAAGCTGAGCACTGAAAAATTGATGCTTTTGAACTGTGGTGTTGGAGAAGTCTTGAGAGTCCCTTGGACTGCAAGGAGATCTAATCAGTCCACTCTGAAGGAGATCGGTCCTGGGTGTTCTTTGGAAGGAATGATGCTAAAGCTGAAACTCCAGTACTTTGGCCACCTCATGCGAAGAGTTGACTCATTGGAAAAGACTTTGATGCTGGGAGGGATTGAGGGCAGGAGGAGAAGGGGACGACAGAGGATGAGATGGCTGGATGGCATCATTGACTCGATGGATGTGAGTCTGACTGAACTCCGGGAGTTGGTGATGGACAGGGAGGCTTGGCGTGCTGCGATTCATGGGGTCGCAAAGAGTCGGACACGACTGAGCGACTGAACTGAACTGCACTGAACCTCAAAGAGCTGGTAAAGGTGGGACACAAAGGAAGCATTAACAGAGGCTGTAAGACTCTGCTTTCCTCTATGCAGGTGCATGTTTTGTCACTCAGTGGTGTCCAATTCTTTGCGACCCCATGAACTGTGACCCGCCAGGCCTCCTCTGCCCATGCAATTCTCCAGCCAAGAATACTGGAATGGGTTGCCATTTCCTTCTCCAGGGGATCTTCCCCACCCAGGGACTGAACCCAGGTCTCCTGCATTGCAGGCAGATACGTTACCGTCTGAGCTGCTAGGGGAAAGCTTTCCTCTGTAGATCACTAAATAATTGCATGCAACAAAGTTATAGTTTTAATATGACATTATGACCCAAGGTTTGGAGTAGAGTAAAAGAAAAGCATGCTACCAAACTTTTAAACACAAACAGAACAAAGCCTGCAAAACCTTGCATTAGTTTCACTGGGTATGTATTATCCTCACCTGGGATCTGTTCACTGATTCTGTAATACTTAGCTGATAGGTCAGGAGTAAGGCTCCAGATGTCTTTGCTCAGGGCCCTACCCCCTTAATCATCTTGATTTTTCAATTAAACTTGAGCCTCGGTGAAGTTAAATACCTTTTCTTAAAGTCACTTGACTTATAAGGGGCAGGATAAGAATGTGTTCTGAGACCCATGACTTTTTAATCTGCTTTTGAGTTGCTAGTGAATTGTCACTACAGCAGGACTATAGAGGAGTGTGTTATTCCCAAATAATTGGGGTCAGGTTCTCCACTGTGAGGGGCATTTCTGCTTCAGTTCCAAAGAAAACCACCTATCATTGCCCGCACTGAAAGTTAGCTGACTTACAGAGTCAGGTATCAAGAGAGGCTTGGGAGACAAGCTATGAAGACCACTTGCTTCACCGATGGCCTTTTAGGTGGCTCCTTGTTTTTCTCAGTTGGGAATTATAGATCAGGATCCAGGATGAGATGCAGGGGGTCCATGAGCCACCCCAAGTCAAATTAAGTACAAAACTATATTATATCTGTTATATGCTCAATGTCTATTTCTGAAGAGAGGGTCAAAATCTTTTTGACCTTCCCAAAAGGTCAAAGAATGCTCAAATTACCGCACAATTGCACTCATCTCACATGCTATAAAGTCATACTCAAAATTCTCCAAGCCAGGCTTCAGCAATACGTGAACCATGAACTTCCAGATGTTCAAGCTGGTTTTAGAAAAGGCAGAGGAACCAGAGATCAAATTGCCAGCATCCACTGGATCATGGAAAAAGCAAGAGAGTTCCAGAAAAACATGTATTTCTGCTTTATTAACAATGCCAAAGCCTTTGACTGTGTGGATCACAATAAATTGTGGAAAATTCTTCAAGAAACAGGGATACCAGACCACCTGACTTGCTTCCTGAGAAATCTTTATGTAGGTCAAGAAGCAACAGTTAGAAATGGACATGGAACAACAGACTGGTTCCAAATAGGAAAAGGAGTACATCAAGGCTGTATATGGTCACCCTGCTTATTTAACTTATATGCAGAGTACATCATGAGAACTGCTGGACTGGGAGAAACACAAGCTTGAATCAAGATTGCCAGGAGAAATATCAATAACGTTAGATATGCAGATGACACCACTCTTATGGCAGAAAGTGAAGAGGAACTAAAGAACATCTTCATGAACATGAAGAGGAGAGTGAAAAAGTTGGCTTAAAGCTCAACATTCATAAAACTAAGATCATGGCATCCGGTCCCATCACTTCATGGGAAATAGATGGGGAAACAGTGGAAACAGAAGAGCCTTTACTTTTTGGGCTCCAAAATCACTGCAGATGGTGACTGCAGCCATGAAATTAAAAGACACTTGCTCTTTGAAAGAAAAACTATGCCCAACCTAGACAGCATATTAAAAAGCAGAGACATCACTTTGTCAACAAAGGTCCATCTAGTCAAGGCTATGGTTTTTCCAGTGGTCATGTATGGATGTCAGAGTTGGACTATAAAGAAAGCCGAGCAACGAAGAATTGATGCTTTTGAACTGTGGTGTTGGAGAAGACTCTTGAGAGTTCCTTGGACTGCAAGGAGATCCAACCAGTCCATCCTAAAGGAGATCAGTCCTGGATGTTCATTGGAGGGACTGATGTTGAAGCTGAAACTCCAATCCTTTGGACACCTGATGCAAAGAAGTGACTCATTGGAAAAGACTCTGATGCTGGGAGGGATTGGGGGTAGGAGGAGAAGGGAATGACAGAGGATGAGATGGCTGGATGGCATCACTGACTCGATGGATGTGAGTCTGAGTGAACTCCGGGAGTTGAACAGGAGGCCCGGCGTGCTGTGATTCATGGGGTTGCAAAGAGTCAGACATGACTGAGCAACTGAACTGAACTGAACTGAACTGAACTGAAGTAAGTCTTTATTTGAGGTAGCCTCCTTGTGACCTTTCAAGTGAACAGAGAACTATAGAGGCAGTATTCTTGGGCTAAGAGTTTTCCAAGTTGATGGTGACAAAGAAGTCTAGTAAATCCCTGTTAGACCCTTTGCTTACTCATTGTTTGCTTTAAACTTACATGGATATAAACTTCCTGTGTTACTGTTGCTCCTTCTTACCTGTCATTCAAAGAATATATCAGCCTAGAAAGTTAATAGAAATGATATTAATATGAGTTATTTTTTACCAGTAAGATAGTAGGTTAGGCCAATGTGACTATGAAGCTTATTTTACAAATAGTTTTCCCTAATTTATGTATGATTTCTGAACTGTTTTTCCCCTAGACTATCATTGAGAGTTAACAATCTGCCCAGTAACCCAGCAATTGGAGGAATCAGAGAAAGAGGTATATCAGAGAAAGTATATTTGGAGCCCTCAGACTTTTATTACACATTCAAGGATCTTCAGTGCAAACCCCTCCCCCAAAAAATTATTCGATAAAGTGAAGTCTTTTTATGCCATTGTTTAATATGCTCATTCAAGGATTATTTAATTATTTAAATTCTACTATTTGATTACAGCCAAGACATTGCTAATTTGTAGAATCCTCTCTGGTAGAAAAGAATCTCAAGGTTATGGCTTACTGCCTCTTAGGGCATTACCATTTTTGTATCTAGTCTAGCATCTTACTCTAACATTCCTTTGTTAAATTGCCTGTAAATACCGAACTCTTCAAATGTTCTTTGAATGGAAGCCTCATTAATGAGCTGAAATAAAACTGTGGACATATGTTCATTGTATATTTGTAGAACAGTCGTGGTTTTAACTCTTTGTGCCTTGTCCATTAGCAGCGCTGGATATCTATACTTTAAACCATGGAATGTCCAGTCACTGAAAGTGACTGCTGGTGAGCACACAAGCCCAAAGCTCCAGACTTGGTTTTTATGGTTACCTGCTATAGTTGCCTCATTAATACACGCAAGAAGTATAAACTCCTAAGGAAAACAATTACACTCAACAGAGAAAGCAGAAGCCACAGTCTTGGGAATAACCTGAAGATCACTTAATTTCTCTCTTGCATTTGGAAGACAGAGAAATGAGACTCAGACGGGGTAAGTAGCAGATAGCAACGCCAAGGCAAGAATTAAGGACACTAGTGTTCATTTTTCCTCAAATGTCCACGTTCCCTCCCCAGCCTGCCACCAAGGTTGCATGTTATGCTTTGATCTTAAATCATAAGCCAAGTCTTTTTAGGGAAGATTCTGGAGAACAAAGCATATTTTCAAATACAAGACAAGGATAAATCAATAGCATCTTCTTCTATAATGGAAAAGTTTCCAGATGTTCAAAGACCAGGACTGCAACCTCTGGAGACACAGAATGAGCAGTGTTCTCTGAAATACTATAATCAAGCAATGACTTTGGGGCTTTACTTTTTGTTACTGTGATTAGTAGTCTGAGTGTGCTCCTGGCTATTGGTGGGAGAAAGAAATTACTCAAGAAAGAAATTACTCTGTGTAAATGTGTTTTAGATCCATAAGGCATGGTATCTGAATTATTTTAGTAATTGGGAGCTCTAACAGTTGTGGCTTAAGGAGGTAAGAGAAGAGAAAAGCTCTGCTCACAAAATTTTCAAAGTAGCAATGGCCTCCGGCAAGAATGAATATTTCAAGAGTTTAACCCAAGGCTATGTAGCTTAATAATTTTAAAAAGTGTCTAAATGTGGTCTTTGCGTGTCTGAAAAGAGAGCCTGGAGAATGGCGACATTGCTTATACACGTGGACTCTGTGACTGCCCTCAGCCTGCATACCTGTCTGCTGCACCGCTGCTTTTGTGATGTGCCAAGTCGCTGAGCTGATGCCACAGCCCTCTGCCAAAACTCTCGCTGCGGTGCTCTGGGGGAGCATGCGGGAGGGGAGCCAGATTGGACCAGAGATAAAGTTGCGGCTGCAGGTGCTGTTCAGACCGCCAAAGGTTACAGGTGAGCACAGTTCTGGAGAAACCACATCCTCTTACAACTATCCTGCAGCGATGAGGTTTGGCCTCCTTACTGGGACTGCTCTGAGCTAGTGAAACATTCTCGTTCACAAGGGCAGAGTGACGGGTTGAGACAGGATACAGCATCGATGAATATACACTGTTTCGATAAGAGATACTATGATACATGCAAGCCTTGGCATTTTTTCTGGCTAAATGTTAGCCATCGTGCAGTTCTCATCTTATGTGAGGGTGACATAAAATGTTCCAACTATGTATTTCCATAGCAACCTGCATTTGCTAATTAGGCTGCTAATTACACTTGATGTTAATTGCGCGTTTTCTCTTTTAGATTAGAAACCCTGAAGGCAGGCACGCGTTTAGCTGATATCACTGCGCCTCCAGAGCCTCACAATGACCATTAAATGTTTGACAAGAGAACAAGTAGTCAGGAACAACTAGGACTGAAGTCAGCAAGAATACCAGGGAATCCTGAAGGTGGGGATGCTTGGACTACAACGTCGTGGGTAGGTTGCTCATCAGTTCTCTCTAGATGCCTTCTCTCCACGGAGTCCATGTGATTTCTTTCCTCCTCATCTCAGTACTTGCCTGTGGGAGAAGGAGCTGAGGAAGCCCTAAGAGCTATGAAGACTGTAAGAGGCAGCCTTTCTGCTGCAAGTCATAGAGCTTTAGACATCAGCAAGCAGGTACATGCGCGCTAACATGCCTCAGTCGGGTTCAACTCTTTGCCACCCTATGGACTGTCGCCTGCCGGGGTCCTCTGTCTATGGTATTCTCCAGGCAAGAATGATGGAGTGGGTTTCCATTCCCTTCTCCAGGGGATCTTTCCAACCCAGGGATCAAACCTATGTCTTACATCTCCTGCCCTGGCAGGCAGGTTCTTTTGGTTTCCCTGGTGGCTCAGATGGTAAAGGCACTTGCAAAGAGGGAGACTCTGGCTTACTCCCTGGGCTGAGAAGATCCCCTGGAGAAGGGAATGGCAGCCCACTCCAGTATTCTTGCCTGGAGAATCCCATGGACGGAGGGAGCCTGGAGGGCTACAGGCTGTGGGGTTGCACAGAGTGGGGCACGGCTAAGCGACTAATACACACATGGTACCACCTGGGAAGCCCCCAGCAAGCAGGGTCCTGCAGGGATTTCAGAGTGGAGGGGTCCTTCCCAATTCCCTGACATCAAACCTGTAGTCAGGTAGATGCTTGAGAAGTATAAATAAGGATAAAATCTTGTCTAAGAGCAAGTAGTAAGCATGATTCTCTCCTCTCCTAACCAGCTCTGAATTTTTAAGAGAAATGACCCCATTTTTAGATCTTAGCTCTGCTGGATAGGCTGACATTGGAATACCAGAGTTTGTTATGATGTGAGTTTCTCTACAGGGACAGCAGAAGAGCAAAGAAGTCTTCCAAACATTGCTACGCTACCATTTATTACAGGGTTGAAAAGGCACAAAATAACACCCCTAACAGGGCTGTGGAAGGACATAGCTTGAGAATTTTATGGGCCAGTAGGAGTAGATTCCTTGCTGTTTTTATTATTGTTGTTTTAATATGGCATACTACCATCAAGGTTGTTTTTTATTCTTTTGAAGAAGCAGAGAGTATAAAAGTGAATACTCTTAAAGATTCAGGTGATAGGAAACATAATTCTCAACCAGCATTGTAAATAAGTTAAACCTCTGTTTTTATGTCAAGAAAACCTTGGCACTTACTCTAACATTTGTATCATGTGGTTGATGCTTTTGCACACTGTCTGCAGAGGAAATATGCTCATACTGATTTATTGAAAACAAAATTGAACATGCAGAGCAAAATTATAAATTTTATTGTGAATGTGGAACAATGGCAGAGTATGCCACACCAAAATATGTCACTTCAGCATAAGGATTATTTTGAACAAAAGATACTTGAAAAACAGCAGATACAAAAATCATTCTGATCTCCCCTCTTTCTTCCTGCAAACAGGAGACAAAATTAGCTTGTGAAAGATGCCCTCCTATACTAGGAAGAAAGAATCATTTTTATTATCAAGGATGGGAAATTAAGAAGAGGAATCCTTATGAACAGACCTCATTAAAATAATTCTTATCTTCCTTTAGCCTCATCATATGTTACAGTTACTTTTCCACAATTGTCTTTCTCTGATCAGTTTAGTACAAAAGTATTTAGATTTTGCCACTTCTTCAGGTCTTCATTTCCTAAGAGGGTTCCCATGTCACAGAAAATCTGTGAGCTTCTCTCTTATTAAGCTGTTTTTTCTTACAGAGCTCAGATAAATATTTTCCTCCTCTACACTGTTCTTGGAAATAAGCATTTCAGCAGAATATTATATATTTTATAATTTTGTCTATGTCAAAAAAGCAAAGTAGAAAATTAGATCAGGTTATATTCATATGAATATAACCGCATTTTGGTGTCAACTATAATTTTCCTTTAATTTATCAAAATGTATTGCTCAGATATGTACATAATACCAAGTTATGACATTCTCTAGGAGGATTAGAAGACTAAATTTCAAGTCATGTCCAATAATTATAATATTTTCCTCAGTATTTCATTGCTATTTAATATTGACTGTGTGGATTTAGGTAAAAATATCATCAAATAAAACAATATGATCTTAAAATTATTCTCTTAAATCTATAATTAAAGTTGAATTTCATTGGGACAAATATTTGAAAGGACTTTTTTCTTAAGGAACAGCCATTGGCAAAAAAATTTTATTCAAATTATTTTAAATTATTGCAAAGGAGGTGAGAAAGTGATACTTCTAATAACTATATCTGAAGTATTGTATAATTTAGACACCATATGCTTGAGAGCTATATAAAATGTTTATGATAAGAGAAATAGTTTACCTTTCTATTTGATTGTTCTTTAAGTAATATTTATTTAAACTCTATTGGTTTAAATGTGGATTTTTACACCTGTGTTGGAGTTTCAAGACATGACTACAGTTCTTGATTTTAATTCACCAGCAGTTTTGAAGTTTGCAGCAGCACATGCGAAGGTTCAGAGCCAAGTGAAGACCGCCCAGTGAGGCAGTTTTCAAGCAGAATCCACACTGGATTCATCTACAGATGGTGAGGAAATAATGGAATAAATTATGGAGACATTTCTTCTGCATGAAATTTTGGGGAGATTTTGAATTTGTTAACAGCTTTACCAAAAGTCACAAACTAACATATGACAATCTGAGGTCTTACCTTGTGATCACATGTCTAGCTGATAAAATGGAAGCCACTTGTTTTGTTGGATTGCTTGCATTAGTTTTGTTAGAGGTGGCACACAATACATGGAAATCATGATGAGTTATTAGTATGCGTACGGTTGCTTAGTGGCTAAGTTGTGTCTGATTCCTTTGCGACTCTATGAATTCCAGTCTGTCAGGGTACTCTGTCCATGAGATTTCCCAGGCAAGATTACTGGAGTGGGTTGACATTTCCTTCTCCAGGGGATCTTCCCAGCACACGGACTGAACCCACATCTCCTGGATTGGCAGGTGAGTTCTCTACCACTCAGCCACCAGGGAAGGTCATGTGTAGAGTAAAGCCTACATATTTAGAGAGAATTGCTTCTGAAAACTTTACTCGGAGATACAAATAGGTTCACTTGCAGCTGGAAACATTGGGTTGTATTGATTAAATGGTGCCTCTAGAGGGCAGTCTGCATTCAGTTCAGGTAGAAACTATAGTTTTCTGATGTTGCCCACGTTTTCTGTTGATACTGACTTTGAATTTTGAGTTCAGGAGAGAGAAATGTGTGGTGTGCACATTGTAATTTGCTTCCTTTTTTTTTTTTTACTGAATTTAAAATTTAAAAATAGCTTTAAATTACTTTTTAATATGTTTTTAAACTTTGCAGTCATTGTTTAACATTTATATAATAGACTCACACCTAATAGCTTTCCTCCTATAGTGGTACATAAATTTTGTTAAAAATTGCAATGATCTATATTCCTTCCTTCCTTCCTGTATTTCTTTCTTTCTTCCACAATGTTCATATGCAGGTGAAAATGATGAGCCTGGAATTTCTTTTTATGCCAGAATTAGGAAATATTAAAGAACTGGTTAGATATGGGATAATTTCAGCATCAAAGTAAGTAATAATAAAATGCATTGTAACTCATTAAATAAAATAGGATTTGTTAATGTATACTGATAAAAATTTAGAAATAGACATAAATAGGGACAGAATAAATCTGTTTTTTTACATTAGAATAGTGACTAATAAATGTAGAAGAAATCATGGTATTAGAAAATCACTATTTGGCAGCCAGCACAGTATAATTTAAATAGAAATCTCAATGGAAGCTAAAACGCATGCCTGAAATTGTGATGAGGAATGAGATCTTTACATAATTTCACAGGATCTCCCTCCCCCCAGTACTTAGTGAATACTAAAAGAAATACTGAAGAATAACTTTACATTGGAGAATCTTGGCAGATTCCACCTTAATGAAATGATCAAGATTAAAATCACCTGTAGTGAGAAAAATCCAGACATCTGATAAGATGCCTTCAGAAACACAACTTCACATTGTGGTATTCCTGCTAAAAATGTGCAAACTGTCAGGTCAAGAAAATTAAGCAAAGACTGGGGAGCTGTTCCAGATTGAAAGAGGCTAAAAATCATGAAAGACTACATGCAGTCTCGGATCCTGGGTTCTGTCCTTCTTTTTTTCTAGGAAGGACATGAACAGAATAATTGGCAAAAAATTGAATGACCGAGTATTAGATGGTAGTATTCTAGCAGTGTTCATTTTCTGATTTTGATGTGAAGGGGATCAGAATACACCACCCTAAAAATACGCTACTTTGGTACAAGGATTGTTATGATTTCCCTGAAAGCAGCTACCTTTTGTGAAGGTAGCATAAATTTGGTCCTTTTTCTGTACCAGGATGAGAAGAACAGCTCGTCCCTGGAGATGAAGCACCAGCAGGCACAATGAGCCTGCGTAAATAAACTTTATGTAAAAATACTCCACTCATCTCCTGATTACTGCCCTACAATTTATTGCCCCCTGAAGCCAAACCTTATGTTATTTGCTAAGAAGGGTACAAAACTTCCTGAGTCTGTTTCTTTGAATTTCATTTCTTTTCTGTGAACTCCAATGCAAATAAAAATATTAATGTGTGTATTGTTTTTCTTTTGTTTATCAGTCTTTGTCAGCTGAATCAGCAGGACCCCGACACTGACCCTGAGAGGGTAAAGACAGTTTTTTTCTTTCTTGTGCTTACATGGGAGAATGTCCTTAGTTGTAGGAGATGCACACTAAACAATCTAGTAGTAATTTATTTCTGAGTAATTCAGTAAAAATATAAAATGTTGTTATGAAATTCTTGAGAGTTTGAAATTACTTTAAAGTAAAAATACATAAATATTAAACCTAAAAATCTGATTTGACACAAGTTATCTTGTATTCAATATAGAAATCATCTTGTGAAAATGAAGTTAGCGTTTCATTATGATACAGAAACTAAGACACAGGCCAATAAATTTTCTCTGAGATTTGCGAAATTAGTGGGAACTAGAACAGAGCAAAGATGATATAGTGTTTTGCTTTGCTTTCCTAAAAGAATGTGGAAGAGAGTTTGTGTGAATCAAATGACTTTGATATTCTCTTCTAGCCCAAGGATTCCAAAAATTAAATGAGCTATTTATTTTCACCATAATATTTAAAGCTCAGTTAGGAAAATACACAGTATAAACTAACAGAACCCCCAAATCTTGAATGTCTTCATCTTTACTCTGTAATATCTGACATTTCACATCCCTGTGGACTTCTCAGAGTAAACTTATTGAAAGTTGTTCAAATACTCAGATTGTAGAAAACTGCTTTTGGAGAAGTAGATTAGTGCCAGAATTGATTACCAGGTGACTCAGTGATAAAGAATTCGCCTGCCAATGCAGGGGATGCAGTTCAGTCCCTAGGTCGAGGAGATCCCCTAGAAGAGGAAATGCCAACCTCCTCCAGTATTCTTGCCTGGGAAATCCCATGGACAGAGGAGCCTGGTGGGCTACAGTTCATAGGGCTGCAAAGAGTTGGACATGACTGAACATGCAGGCATACTATGCACAATAGAACAAAAACTCAAACTCAGAAAGGCTTTTTTCTCATTTAAGTCAACAATTATTTTTTTAAAATTCCTTTATGTACTAAAGTCCATTAACTTTAAAAAGCCTATGACCTCATGATTTTGAATGAGATGCCAAAAGAAAGAAATGTGCATAAAAGATTTTTATTCTTTTATTAACTACCTTTTTAAAACACAATGATATGACTTTGAGCATTGAAGAATATCATAGGGCCTTAAAATGGATTTTTATCACAGAATTATTCTTAGATACAAAACCTATAAAATAATACTACTGTTGACCTTGTCTATTTCTGATTATAGAGAATGGATCATTTATCCTTGAGTGAAATGGGAAAAAGAAACACTGGCTTCTCTTTGTTACAAAACATCAAACCACTGTATTCAGTGGAAATTATCAAGGGTCATGATAATGTGAGAAATAAGTAAAGTGAAACAGTTATTTGGTATAAAATTGTTTTTGTTCTTCAAAAGTCTTTACAAAGTTGACATAAAAATAACTCAGGTGCTTGTATAAACGCAACCATACAAAAACCAGAGGAGGAATTCCTGAAACTGAGTAAGTTGGGATATCTGACAGAAGAAGCGAACCTCACATTTAACTGGCATTTCCAAGATCAAGGGAAAACAAAAAAATCATCTCTAAAGACCAGGTAGCATTCTTTAGTGAAAATAAGACCAGCAGGTGGGTGAGGTGACATTGTTCTTAGGAGGGATGACAGAATAGATGGAAACAGTGGCATGCTACTAAAAATGACATTCACTCTTGCTCAGCTGACTTGCTGAAATCTGAACAGGCACGCAGTCCCCTCCGTGATGGCAGCATCTCCTGAGCCCGGCCCTGGACTCAGCACGGCAGATGCTTGATCCCACTCGCCTCCTAGAAAGCCTCCTTGAGTTAGGAACTGCTTCTGCTGTCTTTCAGGTGAGAAGACAGGTTCCCAGAGACGAGGTAACTTGCTCAAGGCAAGTTCTTCTCATTGCATTTCTTTGAGCAGAGCTTTTGTGTAGATTGCCAAAAGTAGAGAATTAGAACATATCAGCTGTTCTAACACTGGAAGAGACAGATCTTTTTAATAAGCAGTTCTTTTTTCTTTAATAAGGACTTTCTAAAAAAGTAAGAGAAAAAGGACCATGGACAATGTTCAGTTTTTAAAAGCTAAAACTTAGGAACTAGCTCAGAAAGTAATTGTGTGTGCTTGACAGTGTAATGGAGATCAGAACACAATTAAATTCAGAATGCCAGTGGAATTTGAAAAGCCAAAGCATTGGTCAGACTTATGTTTTAAAAATGGGATTATAAATAGCCAGTATTTCGTTCTGAAGATGGAAAATTTAATAATTAATACTATTAAAATTAGTAATTAATTATTGCTTAAATATTCATTCATATCAAATATAAGTATGCATATCTAGGAAATTTTTCTGTAATAAGTATTTTTATAATTATTACAATACTAACACAGCTTTAATATAGAAAATTTAGGATAAAATCTTGGTAAATTTACCATTTTTCTTTATATGCACATATATATTTTTGTAAATTGGGACTAGGGGTATATAAAGTACTTTATTTTTCTAGTCAGAATATTAAAGGCCTTTCCTTTAGTAAGAGATCCATGGGTAGAATAGAAATCCAGTGTAAAACATTCAAGAACAAACATGAACAAAGTTGGCTCAAAGTATTAGGTTTAATGAACTTTAATAAAATACTATGCATTTAAAGGACATCAAAGACTGGGGAAAAAAAACCAGAAAGCAGTGAGGCTATCAGGACATTGTACTGATGTATGATAAAAGTAAAAGTTGTACCCATCAAGTAGATGGCTGTTCAGAGTTAACAAATTTGATTTTTGACTTAATTGTTAAAGATTTTTGGAGAAGGCAATGGCACCCCCACTCCAGTACTCTTGCTTGGGAAATCTCGTGGATGGAGGAGCCTGGTGGGCTGCAGTCCATGGGGTCGCTAAGAGTCGGACATGACTGAGCGACTTCTCTTTCACTGTTCACTTTCATGCACTGGAGAAGGGAATGGCAACCCACTCCAGTGTTCTTGCCTGGAGAATCCCAGGGACGGGGGAGCCTGGTGGGCTACTGTCTGTGGGGTCGCACAGAGTCAGACATGACTGAAGCGACTTAGTAGTAGTAGTAGTTAAAGATTTTGAGTCCTCCTTAACATCTAGGTCCAAGCTTAAGTACACATAGGATCTATTTTAAGCCTAGCTATGACAGTGGGACTCACCCAAGAATTCTGAAGGAATATGGGACAAATTTAGGATTTTCCCTCAATATATGTTAGCTACCAGAGACACAAGGATTGCTAATACTATTTTAATTAATAAGAATTTCAAAGACCTTGTCAGTGAGTAATATAATTTATAATATAGTTTTAATAACATGAAAGTAACAAGCTGTGGAAAGAAAAGTTTCTGTAAGGACAGATCTTGCTTGACTGATTAAATACACACATATAATCTCTTCACCAAGATTATATGCAAAGGCAATTTTAAAACTTGAGTACATGTAAAATATTTTGTCATGTTTTAAAAAATAGATTCTAGAAAGGAACTAAAGGATGTAAGATTATAGACATTCTGGGTGAGCATAGGGATCTGGTTTCTCTTAGGATCTGCGCTAGGAAAGATTTCATTTTGGTTTTCTTGTAAACCACAGGAAAGAAAAGATTAACAATAACAATGACAGTACAGGAGCCTTTTCAAACCAAAATGCTAAACCAAAAGGAACGGACTATGGGGAAAGATACATACATTTAAGGGAATAGGCTGAAAAGTAGTATATCGCCTTCACTGTAGAGAATCACATTCAGAGAAGCTATAACCCAAACATAGGAATCTGACGTGTGTATGTGTTAGTGGCTCAGTCACGTCCAACTCTCTGTGACCCCATGGACTGCAGCCCACCAGGCTCCTCTGTCCATGGAATCTTCCAGGCAAGAATACTGGAGTGGGTAACCATTCCCTTCTCCAGGGGATCTTCCGAACCCAGGGATAGAACCTGGGTCTCCTGCATTACAGAAAGATCCTTTACCATCTGAGCCACCAGGCAAGCCCTGAGAATTTGATATCTGCGGCCTAAATTTTTAGTTACAAAGAGGTTTACATGGCATCAAAAGCACTGAAGATTTTTGCCTATGAAATCATCCTCACAGTTCTACAGAGGTAAAAAAGTGACAAAAAAAAAATGACCCAGTTTTATCACTTATCCATTCAACAAATAACTATTGGACATCTGTTATATGCCAGACATTCTTTCTAGTGGTTGGCACAGGATGTAAAGAAGCAGAAGAGAAAAAGAAATGCCCACACTTGTGGAGCTTACATTCTAGGATTTCTTTAAAATAGCAACTTATCCTGCCTCCAAACAAACTGTAGAGAATTTGCTGTTAAGTTCATTAATAAAGATGGCTTAGAAGACCCAGTGAGGGCCAAATATGCTGATTAAGAAGATTAACTGCCTTAAGATTATCCAGAGGCCAGTATACCTGCTTAAAAACATGAGCTTTCAGGGATTCTCTGGTGCCTCAGTTGGTAAAGAATCTGCTTGCAGTGAAGGAGACTGAGGTTAGATCCCTGGATTGGGAGGATCCCCTGGAGAAGGAAATGGCAACCCACTCCAGTATTCTTGCCTAGAAAATCCCATGGACAAAGGAATCTGGTGGGCTACAGTCCATGGGCTCGAAAGAGTCAGACACGACTTAGTGACTAAACCACTACCACCATATCTGCTTAAAAAAACATGAGTGGGTCCAGAGAGAGTGTTAACAAAATCATGGAATATGTTATGAGAAGAACCCATCCTCTCAAAAGTGACATCAGCTCTGTGATCCTAGAGTTCTTCCTCATAAAGAACTCTTACACATCTGAGATATTGAAATAAAAAAAAAAAGAATTACGGAATATACTAAGAAAGAGATTATCTTTAACATGCACCATTTTTAAAGAGGTCTTTTGAAAAGGGTGTAGATCTTCTATGATGGCTAAAGATACACAGTTGGAAAAAAATTAGAAAGTTCAGTGAAACTGGAAAACAAATAAAAAACTTGAGGGAATCCAGATGCCACACAACAGGCCCAGTTGAGAGCACTGTGCAAGGATCAGGGAGAGGAGATAGTTCAAACTCAACACAACAAAAAAGGAGAAGAAAATCTAGAGGCAATCCAGAGAAAAGGAAACCCGAGACACACTCGGGAAGATGGACATTGGCACAAACTTAAGGACCCAGTAAGTGATGAATACAAAAGCCAGGAAAAGTTTAATAAAATATTTGTAACATTGGTAGGATACTGAGCTCAAAGATACATAGATAAAGCTCATTGTTACTTTGACAGCAGTTTCCACTGAAAAGTAAAAGAAGTCAGGCATGGGGCCTACAACAAAGGAGTGGGGCTATTTGTGTAGCTTGGAAATACCCCTGCCTGGCAGAAGTAAGTGGGCAAGGAAAACAAGGACTCCAGGTGCCCCGGCCACAAGTCAAGGTCAATGGATTAGAAAAGGAAGTGGCAACTGGGAACCACTGATTGAAGATTTCAACCATGACAAGCTGAGAGATGTGAGACTAAACTAATAACCGAACTGATTTTTATCTTCCAAATTCCCCTACGCTGAACTGGAACTCCTTGTGTGCACCACACTGCAATGGCTGGGGAAGAGGAACGGATCATGTCAACCCAAGTCACAGCGTCTGGAGTGGAAACATCCTTCTGCCACCCTCAGATAAGACAGGAAGCTTGCTTCATTCTTTTGAGGTGACACAGCAGGTACCCTGCAGGGCAGCTCAGTGACAGAAGCTGCATGGCTGGCTGTGTCAGGGCACCTGGCAATGAGGAACTGGGGTGAGGACCCGGGGTGAGGACCCGCCTCCTCCTGCCAAGCTGGCCATCCCTGTGTGGGGCTGCACACACCCAGAAGAACGGGCCCCTGTTTCTCAATCGCACAGAGGCAGTCTCTGGGCTAGCAGGGCCCTGCTAACCCTGTCTCCTCTTAAACGATTGTCACAGGAATCTGGCAATTGGGTGGCATTTGACATTTCTTCTGTCTGTGTGTTAAGACATGGCACCCACTTGGAATCAGTTCCTTTACTGCCCCTAAATGGACAGGCACACTAAAGGAGACTCTTCTTGCCTTTGTTCTCACCCGAACAGGCGACACTTTGGACAGCAAGGAGATCACACCAGCCCATCCTAAAGGAAATCAACCCTGAATATTCACTGGAAGGACTGATGCTGAAGCTGAAACTCCAGTCCTTTGATCTCCTGATATGAAGAGCTGACTCACTGGAAAAGGCCGTGATGCTGGGAAAGATTGAAGGTAGGAGAAGGGAACGATAGAGGATGAAATAGTTGGATGGCATCACTAACTCAATGGACATGAGTTTGAGCAAGCTCTGGGAGACAGTGAAGGAGTTTGAGCAAGCTCTGGGAGATAGTGAAGGACAGAGAGGCCTGGCGTGCTGCAGTCCACGGGCTGGCAAAGAATTGTACACAGCTGAGCAACTGAACAACAAAAACCACACCTGAGAGTATTAAACAATTGGTTTACTGGGACAACAGCAGAAAAGGGTTTTGATGAAGGGGACACTATCCAAATTATGAATTCCTTTTGCATAATCTCAAATTAAGAAGGGGACACTTTAGAGTCCAAGATTTCTCAAAAACCTCACAGTAGGGGCCTCAACTGTCTTTATTTAGACCCAATTTCTCAAAACTGTACCTAGTAAGAACTTGCTAGGCACAGGGGGGTTTCCAGGCTTCTGAGCAACGTTTTTCATCTTTACACAAAGTTCTGGCAGTTGGCAGCTATTGGATCACCGGCAGTCTCTGGATGCCAAAGGGGATCCCTGAACACACATGCCCTGACCAGTAGGCTCCCAGCTCCTCTGGTGCTGTAGTAACCACCACCAACTGCTGATTAAAAACATCCTTTTCCTATGACTGAACAATCCAGTTCAAAGAGAGCTGTGGCTGACTCTGACTGTGTGGTTGATTTAATGATCAGGGAATTGCTGCCAGTGAGCAAGCTGTTGTCTATCTTTTTTTCTCTCAACAGATTTGTATTTGTTTGTTTTTGCTTTTATTCCCTCAGAGAGCCTTTTGTTCGTTTTCATCCAGAAGATTTCTGGAACGCCCTGCCCAGCTGGCCATTTTAAGATCTCTGCTCGGACTCCATTTAGAGAAACAAAACAAAACAAAACTGTACCTTAAAATAACCTTTAGGTGGAACTAAACCCAGAGGGAAGTAATACAAAGTGAAACTAGTTCTTTGGATCTGCTAGGTGAGAGTGAAAGTAAAGGTCACTTTTTGGTAAGAGGCTCTGAATGTTAGTAAAAGCACAACTCTGTGTTGGGGAAAAGAGTAGGAGTTGAAGGTCAAGGGGAAATTTGGTGGCTGCAATAACTAGGCTTAATTTATGAATGGACTCTAAGCTACGTCAGTGGACACTTCTGACAAGCTTGAATGAATAGAGGGCAGGAGAGGAAGTTTTGGGGTGGGAGGAAAGTCCAGAAAACACGCTAATCAAATGTTCCACAAAATGGAACAACTGGGTAGCCACACTGATGCTTTATTTAGTGCTTGGAGGGATCAGAGGAGGACTCAACACAGAAACCATGAGGCTGGTCTGCTGGGCTGCTTGTCACAGAGCGGCAGGCCCCAGAGCAAGGCATCTGGCTGTCAGGAGTTGTTTTGTGTGTCCTGTGTTTAAAATGAGTTTCCAAAGCATTGTTCATATGGTTCAAAGAGCAAAACACAAAAGTAGAAACAAAAAGCCTGAAACAAAGAGTAATAAGCTTTCTAAGAGGAAAAGATAGTCATGGACCTTTACTATGTGCACCGTGATTTTTGCCTTAGGCAAATTTAGAGCCAGAGTTTATCACTGCTGTAGGCAGCGTGTAGGCAATACACACACAGCTTTCTCAAGATGCTTTCCCAAGTCTATGTCCCAAGGGAAAGAGCCCTGCAACTGGAATCTGAAGACCTGTATTCTAGATGCACCTCTGCCATTAACCAGCTGGGGTTGAAGCAAGTACTTAGCTCGTGATTTGTCTAGTGATTAATGCATCCAATGTATCCATTCATTTATTCAGTGGCCTTCTACTGGGAACTTAACTTGTACATAATAATCTCATTTTCATCATATGTAAATTAAAGGAACTACCCTAGATCACCCTAAGAAGAGGTGGAAACAATACATGGAAGAACTGTACAAAAAAGATCTTCCACGACCCAGATAATCATGATGGTGAAGGTAAAGTCACTCAGTCGTGTCCGACTCTTTGCGACCCCTGGACTGTAACCTACTAGGCTTCTCCATCCATGGGATTCTCCAGGCAAGAATACTGGAGTGGATTGCCATTTCCTTCTCCAGGGGATCTTCCCGACCCAGGGATCGAACCCAGGTCTCCCGCATTGGAGGCAGATGCTTTAACCTCTGAGCCACGATGTAATCACTAATCTAGAGCCAGACATCTTGGAATGTGAAGTCAAGTGGGCCTTAGAAAGCATCACTACGAACAAAGCTAGTGGAGGTGATGGAATTCCAGTTGAGCTATTTCAAATCCTGAAAGATGATGCTGTGAAAGTGCTGCACTCAATATGCCAGCAAATTTGGAAAACTCAGCAGTGGCCACAGGACTGGAAAAGAACAGTTTTCATTCCAATTCCAAAGAAAGGCAATGCCAAAGAATGCTCAAACTACTGCACAATTGCACTCATCTCACATGCTAGTAAAGTAAAGCTCAAAATTCTCCAAGCCAGGTTTCAGCAATACGTGAACCATGAACTCCCTGATGTTCAAGCTGGTTTTAGAAAAGGCAGAGGAACCAGAGATTAAATTGCCAACATCTGCTGAATCATGGAAAAAACAAGAGAGTTCCAGAAAAACATCTACTTCTGCTTTATTGACTATGCCAAAGCCTTTGACTGTGTGGATCACAATAAACTGTGGAAAATTCTGAAAGAGACGGGAATACCAGACCACCTGACCTGCCTCTTGAGAAACCTGTATGCAGGTCAGGAAGCAACAGTTAGAACTGGACATGGAACAACAGACTGGTTCCAAAGAGGAAAAGGAGTACGTCAAGGTTGTATATTGTCACCCTGCTTATTTAACTTCTATGCAGAGTACATCATGAGAAACGCTGGACTGGAAGAAACACAAGCTGGAATCAAGATTGCTGACAGAAAAATTAATAACGTCAAATATGCAGATGATACCATCCTTATGGCAGAAAGTGAAGAAGAACTAAAGAGCCTCTTGATGAAAGTGAAAGAGGAAAGCGAAAAAGTTGGTTTAAAGCTCAACATTCAGAAAACAAAGATCATGGCATCCGATCCCATCACTTCATGTGAAATAGATGAGGAAACAGTGGAAACAGTGTCAGACTTTATTTTGGGAGGCTCCAAAGTCACTGCAGATGGTGACTGCAGCCAAGAAATTAAAAGACGCTTACTCCTTGGAAGAAAAGTTATGATCAACCTAGATAGCATATTCAAAAGCAGAGACATTACTTTGCTGACTAAGGTCCGTCTAGTCAAGGCTATGGTTTTTCCAGTGGTTATGTATGGATGTGAGAGTTGGACTGTGAAGAAGGCTGAGTGCCAGAGAATTGATGCTTTTGAACTCTGGTGTTGGAGAAGACTCTTGAGAGTTCCTTGGACTGCAAGGAGATCTAACCAGTCCATTCTGAAAGAGATCAACCCTGGGATTTCTTTGAAAGGAATGATACTGAAGCTGAAACTCCAGTACTTTGGCCACCTCATGTGAAGAGCTGAGTCACTGGAAAAGACTCTGATGCTGGGAGGAATTAGGGGCAGGAGGAGAAGGGGAAGACCGAGTATGAGATGGCTGGATGGCATCACTGACTTGATGAACGTGAGTCTGAGTGAACTCCGGGAGATGGTGATGGACATGCAGGCCTGGCGTGCTGCAATTCATGGGGTCGCAAAGAGTCGGACGCGACTGAGCGACTGAGCGACTGAGCTGAACTGACCGTCAGTTCAGCATTGGGATCATAGAGTTAATTTTAAATGTCGCCTTGTTTGGAGAACTGTGATAAAAATCTAGGTCCTCTGATATGGTACATACACTTATTCTGCATTTATCAAAGGATTAGCCTATGTATTTTCAAGTAATAGCCCATTTTATTTTTTCTTTATTGGATATTTTCACACTGTAAAAGTTTATTCACTTTAACAAGCCAACAACATAAAAGATTAAAAAATAATAATCTTTCTCTTCCCTCAGTTCCACTTTACTGTGATAATTAGTATTAGCACCAATATTTCACATTTTTCTCTATGCTCATGTAAATATGTATATGCTGCTAATAGGAATTATAGTTAATTATATTTGATTAATTTTAATTATTTACTAATTATAACTATCCATAATGATATTTCTTTCACTTTAAAAAAATAAAAATATAGTCAGACATCACTGTCAATTATTTGGTTATTTTGTAGTTTTTCTGAGCATTTCTCCAGGTTCATACATATTTTTATAGCCAAATAATATTGAAAATTATAAATGGGCCAAATTTATTTATTTCTCTATGATGGAATATCGAGTTGTTTCTAATGGTTTTTCTTTTAAGTGTCACAATAATCACTGCAGTAAAAGAAATACTTGTCTCGATATATTCTTACACACTGGTACTTTATTTACTCAGGATAGACTTATCAAAGTTAGGTTGTTGAGTCAAAAGTTATAAAAGTATAAACTTCTGATAATGCTTCTGGATTACTTTCCAAATTGGTTATGGCAATTTTCATTTTTATCAACTATATATAAGAATTCTTATTTTCCTACCACTGGCGTTGGCTCCAGGTATATAATAGCTTTGCCAACAATGAGTGTTTCATTGTTATTTTAATTTGTATTTTCCTAATTACCATTGATGCTGATCATATTTCAATATATTTGTTTTTATTTGCTTGTTCTCTTCTTAATTGTTAGTTTTGGTTCTTTTCCTTGTGGGTATCTTTTCACTTTTCCATTTGCAGTATTTCTTTGTCTAGTCATCATTTTAACAGCAAGAAGTGTTACAGAAAATAATACGAATCAAGGTAAGTGGGGTCAGAACTATGGAGTGTTGGGCTGGGGAGGTAGGAATTGCAACTTTATATAGAATGGTCAAAGGCAGGGCTCACTGAGGAGGTGACATTTGAGCAAGCCTTGCAGGAAGTAGAAGAGTGAGCCATGATGTGGTTTACTTGGAAAGCAATATTTCATTCTCTATTGAGATAACTATTACCAAAACTCTGAGGCTAGAGCTTGCCTGGGTGTACAATGAACACCAAGGAGGAAGGCATGCCTGGAGTAGAGGGAGCTTGAAGGGGGAATGGCAGTCAATAATACTAGTGGCAAAAGAGAGCTAGCTCATGGAGGTCTGTGGGTATGAACAAAACCTCGACTTTTACTCTAAGGATATGAGGATTTTGAGCAAAGGAGTAATAGGATGTGACTTATATTTTGGAAAGATCACTGGTTGCTGGGTTTAGAGTTGCCTGCAGGGAGGCAAGGATAAATGCATGGAGACTAAGAAAGCTAGTCAGCAATTTAGCAGAGATGGTATTAACAGTTCCTCTTTACTGAGACAGAAGACTGATAGAGGAGCAAATTTGGGTAGTCTGAGAAATGAGAAGTCTACAAATTATTAGTTTTTGTCACAGGCGCTATATCATACTCACATTACTTAGTGTTCTGACTGTTTAAATACAAATTTACTTAAAGGTGTTGAAATGTTAGACTTGGATATGATCTGGATTTTTTTCTTGTACCAAGCCCCTGAGTTCGGAGAAGGCAATGGCACCCCCACTCCAGTACTCTTGCCTGGAAGATCCCATGGATGGAGGAGCCTGGTAGGCTTCAGTCCATGGGGTCGCGAAGAGTCAGACATGACTGAGCGACTTCACTTTCCCTTTTCACTTTCATGCATTGGAGAAGGAAATGGCAGCCCACTCCAGTGTTCTTGCCTGGAGAATCCCAGGGATGGGGGGAGCCTGGTGGGCTGCCGTCTATGGGGTGGCACAGAGTTGGACACAACTGAAGCGACTTAGCAGCAAGCCCCTGAGTTGGACTATAAAGAAAGCTGAACACCAAAGGAACTGATGCTTTTGAACTGTGGTGTTGGAGAAGACTCTTGAGAGTCCCTTGGACTGCAAGGAGATCCAACCAGTCTATCCTAAAGGAAATCAGTTGAATATTCACTCGAAGTACTGATGTTGAAGCTGAAAACTCCAATACTTTGGCCACCTGGTGCAAAGAACTGGCTCACTAGAAAAGACCCTAATGGTGGGAAAGATGAAGGCGGAAGGAGGAGAAGGAGACGATAGAGGATGAGATGGCTGGATGGCATCACTGACTTGAATGACATGAGTCTGAGTAGGTTCCAGGAGTTGGTGATGGATAGCGAGGCCTGGTGTGCTGCAGTCCATGGGGTCACAAAGAGTTGGACACGACTGAGTGACTGAACTGAACTGAAGCCCCTTAATGTACAGAGCTAACTAATTTTATATATATGCGGGTTAACATTTTACTTCAAAATAGAAATAAATTTAAGCATTGACTTGAAAGGGCAAAGAGCTAAGAGCAGAAAATGGTGGTTAGGTAGAGGAAAATCTTCTCACTGGAAAAATGGAGAGTCACATTAGTGAGAATAGAGGTTTTTTGTTTTTTAAATTTTTTTGCTGTTTGTTTGTTGGTGTTATTAAATACCCACAACTGAAAAGATGAAGAAATCATGGAATTTCAGAGAATTATTCATAAGAGCAGAGTAAAACATCCTTAAGATCAGTTAAAAAAAAATCAATGGTATATGACAGAGAATATAAAGAAGACATTCACCTTTGACAGCAGGAACTTCTAAATCACAAAGATAAATTAATTTACAAGTCTCAGGAAAATAAAAGATTTTATTAACATTAAATCTATTCACGTTTGTAGAAACCAATTAGCGTATACTAATACAGACCTGCCTCAGTTTACATCGGGGCTGCATGTCAATAAACCCTTCATAAAAAAGCATTGAAAATACATTTAATATACTGAACTGCCTACCTTAAAGGTGCTCAGAACACATATTACTCTACAGTTGAATCAAATCATCTAACATCTAACACAAAGCTTATTTTAATGAATACTTAAAGTGAAGCACAGAATGATTGTATGGGGATGGAGTGGTTATAGGTGTATTGGTTGTTTATCCTCATGATCACATTGCTGACTGGGAGCTGCCACTTAATGCCACTACCCAGCCTCACAAGACGGTGTGGTATCACATATTGTTCGGCAGCCCACCAGGCTCCTCCGTCCCTGGGATTCTCCAGGCAAGAACACTGGAGTGGGTTCCCATTCCCTTCTCCAATGCATGAAAGTGAAAAGTGAAATTGAAGTTGCTCAGTCTTATCTGACTCTTCTTGACCCCAAGGACTGTGGCCTACCAGGCTCCTCCGTCCATGGGACTTTCCAGGCAAGAGTACTGGACTGGGTTGCCATTGCCTTCTCCACCGCATATTGTCAGGCAAGGAAAAGATCAAAACTCAAAATGCAACATATAGTTTCTACTGAATGCATATTGCTTTTGCTCTATCATAAATGAAATAAATTCTAAATTAAATTATCATAAGTTGGAGACCTCTGTACATGATTTATTAAATGTCAATTAATTAAGCAACTAATTGTATGTAGATGCTATATTTCTTTAAATCTCTCTACTTTATTTCAAAAGCCTAGTTATTTTTAAATGTTCTATTTAACTGCTCTAACACTGAGTTAAAATTCTAGCAAATTGAGGAACCTGGGGAGAGGGTTATGGGACACCCCCCATGCCTCCCCACCCCTAGCTCTCCCCAGTCCCCGGCCCCAAATTGAAAACCAGTCAGTCAGAAGTACAGCTGCCTCTGGGGCTGGGTTCAAAGTGAGAGCAGCCTTGTGGGACTGAGCCTTTAACCTGTGGGGTCAGTTCCAACTCCAGGTGTCTAGGGTCAGATTGATTTGAATTGTTGGACACTCGGTGTTGGAGATTTGGTCATAGAAAAAGTCACTCATTTGGTGTCAGAAGATAAGTGTTACTACACGGGCATACGTGATGCTCGTACGGACACAAGCAGTGTTACACACAGAAGGAATATGGAGCCCAGAGGGAAGAGCAAGGCTCCGCATCAGCCCTGTGAGTTCAGACCTGGAAAGCTACGGAACGCGCTCGTGCTCAGTCGCGTTTGACCCTTTGAGCTGTAGCCCGCCAAGCTCCTCTGTCCCTGAGATTTTTCAGGCAAGAATACGGGAGTGGGTCCCCATTTCCTCCTCCATGGGATCCTCCTGACCCAGCGTTGGAACTCGTGTCTCCTTCGTCTCCTGTATTGCAGGCAGATTCTTTACCCAGTGAGCCGCTGGGGAAAGGAAAGTATGGAAAGTCTTACCTGTACTCACGTGTGGCTCTGAAGCTCTATAAAATAATTGCAGGAGAATCAAGGTCCTCTGTACTTTCATCCCAAATGGGGTGACATAAAGATTACTTACATAATTTATTATGTGATTTTAATTCACTCACTCAACAGATACTTATTGAAACTTATGATAGGCCAAGTACTATATTTCTTATTGTAAGAAAAAGTCAGTGACACATTTGGGAGTATTAGATAGACTTATACCTAATTTTACATGACTGCTTCTAAGAAGAGAAAATTATTGACATTTAAAATATTTCTAAGGCAAAACATCCTATGTAACATACCTAAGCTGGCTGTCTAAATACATCTGAAGGATGACTGAATGCTCACTATGGGTCAGAAGCTCTACATGCATTATCACATGTATTATCTTATTTAATCCTCACAACAGTTATTATCCCCACTGGAAAGGTGAGAAAATGAAGATTTTTAGAGAGATAAGTAACTTACCTAAAAATGTGATTTGAACTCAAGCAGTCTAACTCAAGAAACCACACTTTTAACCAAAAACCTGTCTTTAAAAGGTGTCAGTGAGATAATGGATGCTCTTTACTTGTCAGTAAATAAGAATTTCTACCAGCTGAGCTCAAAATGATAGGTAGGAGTTTCCCTGAGCCATTGATGAGGTATCTCATCATCCTCTAATAAATTACACCATATAATAAAGAAGGATTACTACTGTATGCAGAGTGTGGGGTAAGTTGAGCCATTGGTATGGACACATATACAGTACGATGTGTAAAATAGCTAGCTAATGGGAATCTGCTGGGTAGCATAGGGAGCTCAATTGGGTGCTCTGTGATGGCCTAGAGAGGTGAGATGGGGGGTGAGAGGGAGGCTCAAGAGAGAGGGGATATATGTATACTTATATCTTATTCATGTTGTTATACAGCAGAAACTAAACAACACTGTAAGGCAACACTCCAATTAAAAGATAAATTTAAAAAGATTGCCACTATATAGGGATTAACAAAATCCTTGTACTCTAGAATATTTCTAATAGTCTTAAATTGAACCAGGTTTGGTAATTATATTTTTGATGATAAAAGTCCATGTGTTTCTTTAGGGCAATATTTGTCAATGTATTGCCTGTAATTCTAGCTTCCTGTCATATTTTAGCAGTTGCCCAATCCAAATTCTTTCATGCATCCTCCAAAGTTCTCACAGATCAACAAGAAGGGCAAATAAAACCCAAAATAGGCATCTGTAGCATAAGCAAGTGTCTCAGCCCGCTCGAACTTTCCTAAGAAAATGCCACAGACGAGGTGGCTTCAACAACAGAAATGTACTTGTCACAGTTCTGGAGGTTGGAAAGTTCAACATCAAGGTGCCAGTGAAGTAAGTTGAATTCCTGAGGCCTCTTCTCTTGACTTGCAGATGGTGCCGTATTGCTGGGCGCTCACTTGATCTCTTCTTTTGTGTGTGTGTGTGTGTGTGGAGAGAGGGAGAGCTCAAGCCAGCTTTTCTCTTCCCATGAGGACCCTGATCCTGCACTAGTACTCCACCCTTATGACTTTGTGTGTGCTGTGTGCTAAGTTGCTTTGGCTGTGTCTGACTCTTTGTGTCCCCATGGACTGAAGCCCACCAGGCTCTCTGTCCATGGCATTCTCCAGGCAAGAATACTGCAGTGGTAATTAAAAAAACAAATAAATTTAATTAAAAAAAAAAAAAGAATACTGCAGTGAGTTGCCGTGCCCTCCTCCAGGAGGTCTTCCCCACCCACGGGTCCAACCTGCACCTTTTACGTCTCCTGCACTGGCAGGCAGACACACTGCCACTCGTGCCACCTGGGAAGCCCCTATGACTTCACTGAACCATAACTATTCCCCAAGAGCCCCATCTCCAAATATAGTCACACTTCTTTAGGAATTCAATATAGGAACTTGGAGAAAACACAATTCAGTCCATAGCAATAGGAGTCAGAGAATACTACAAATTTTAACCTCAAACAAACAGAGCTAGGTTTGGGAACCATGCCAGATCAGGATCTGGTGAAGGATGTGTTGAAAACAGGAGCGCTGGGGTCTAGTGGTGATGAACGTCAATAAAATCTTCCCGAGGAAAAAAGTCCTCATTATTTAAAAAACAAGTACATGATAGATTCAACTTGTTTATATTGCCTCTCCTATATGATCTGTATCTCAGAATAGTCATATAGTTTTGGGGGAAACTTTTAGATAGAATTATTCTACAAAATAAAGAAGAAATGGTAGAATGTTCTATGGCTATTTTAAAATCATAATGATAAATGAATGGATCTAGACAAGTATCAGAGATTGATAGTAATCCAAACAAGAGATGAGCAAGCAACTATTTTCTGGTAGAAGTGTGTAATGTCACCTATAAAGTAAAGAAATCTTGCCAAATGGAATTGTTAGTTGCTCACTCATGTCCGACTCTTTGCAACCTCATGGACTGTAACCCACCAGGCCCCTATGTCAATGGGATTTTTCAGGTAAGAATATTGGAGTGGGTTGCCATTCCCTTTTCCAGGAGATCTTCCCAACTCAGGGATTGAACCCAGGTCTCCTGCATTACAGGCAGTTTCTTTACCATCTGAGTCAAATGAATAAATAAAATCTGATTCTGACCAAGCCTTTAGATATAGGGAGCAATTTACAGTAAATACAGTGGACAGAGGAACATCTATTATATGATCAACATGATTGCTACTGGCAAACTGTATAAATGACCCAGTTCCCTCAAGAGACAACAACAGTAAAACCAAACAACAAAACTGCAAGAAAAAGAAGAGGAAGACAGAGGAAGCTATAGCCCAAAAGATAAGTAAAAGCTATAAAAATCAAATTAAATACTTGATCCTAGTTCAATAAACTGTAAGTAGAAACAAGTTAGTTGGAAAATATCTTACCACTGGATATTTTGTGATGTTAAGGAGTTGTTAATATTGTTAAATACCCATTTGAATGCAGAGTTCCAAAGAATAATAAGGCGAGATAAGAAAGCCTTCCTCAGTGATCAATGCAAAGAAATAGAGGAAAACAATAGAATGGGAAAGACTAGAGATCTTTTTAAGAAAATTAGAGATACGAAGGGAACATTTCATGCAAGATGGGCTCAATAAAGGACAGAAACGGTATGGGCCTAACAGAAGCAGAAGATATTAAGAAGAGGTGGCAAGAATACATAGAAGAACTACACACAAAAAGATCTTCACATCCTAGATAATCACGATGGTGTGATCACTCACCTAGAGGCAGACATCCTGGAATGTGAAGTCAAGTGGGCCTTAGGAAGCATCACTACGAACAAAGCTAGTGGAGGTGATAGAATTCCAGCTGAGCTATTTCAAATCCTGAAGATGATGCTGTGAAAGTGCTGCACTCAATATGCCAGCACATTTGGAAAACTCAGCAGTGGCCACAGGACTGGAAAAGATCAGTTTTCATTCCAATCCCAGAGAAAAGCAATGCCAAGGAATGCTCAGACTACTGCACAATTACACTCATCTCACACGCTAGCAAAGTAACGCTCACAGTTCTCCAAGCCAGGCTTCAGCAATACGTGAACCATGAACTTCCAGATGTTCAAGCTGAATTTAGAAAAGGCAGAGGAACCAGAGGTCAAGTTGGCAACATCCGCTGGATCACTGAAAAAACAAGAAGTTCCAGAAAAACATCTATTTCTGCTTTATTGACTATGCCAAAGCCTTTGACTGTATGGATCACAACAGACTGTGGAAAATTCTGAAAGAGATGGGAATACCAGACCACCTGACCTGCCTCCCAGGAAATCTGTATGCAGGTCAGGAAGTAACAGTTAGAACTGGACATGGAACAACAGACTGGTTCTCAATTGGGAAAGGAGTACATCAAGGCTGTATATTGTCACCCTACTTATTTAACTTACATGCACAGTACATCATGAGAAATGCTGGGCTGGAAGAAGCACAAGCTGGAATCAAGATTGCTGGGAGATAAATCAATAACCTCAGATATGCAGGTGACACCACCCTTATGGCAGAAAGTGAAGAGGAGCTAAAGGGCCTCTTGATGAAGGTGAAAGAGGAGAGTGAAAAAGTTGGCTTAAAGCTCAACATTCAGAAAACTGAGATCATGGCGTCTGGTTCCATCACGTCTTGGCAAATAGATAGGGAAACAATGGAAACAGTGACAGACTTTTATTTTCTGTCTCCAAAATCACTGCAGATGGTAACTGCAGCCATGAAATTAAAAGATGTTTGCTCCTTGGGAGAAAAGCAATGACCAACCTAGACAGCATATTAAAAAGCAGAGACATTTCTTTGCTAACAAAGGTCCATCTAGTCAAAGCTATGGTTTTTCCTGTGGTCATGTATGGATTTGAGAGTTGGACTATAAAGAAAGCTGAGCACCGAAGAATTGATGCTTTTGAAGTGTGGTGCTGGAGAAGACTCTTGAGCATCTCTTGGACTACAAGGAAAATCAAACCACTCAGTCCTAAAGGCAATCAGTCCTGAATATTCATTGGAAGGACTGGTGCTGAAGCTGAAGCTCCCGTACTTTGGCCTCCTGATGCAAGCAACTGACCCATTAGAAAAGACCCTCATGCTGGGAAAGATTGAAGGTGGGAGGAGAAGGGGATGACAGAGGATGAGATGGTTGGTATCACTGACTCGGTGAACATGAGTTTGAGCAAGCTCAGAGACTGGTGATGGAGAGGGAAGCCTGGAGTGCTATAGTACATGGGGTTGCAAAGAGTCAGACATGACTGAATGACTGAACTGAATAAATATATTTTGGGTGTCTTTTTAAAAGAAAGTCTTATCTTTCAGAAATTCACAGATGACATGAAATGACATCTTCAATTTTCTTCAAAATAATCCAAAGTTGGGGGTTAGGTGTGGATAGAGTTTGAAATAAGATTTCTCATGTATTGAATATTATAAAAACTGCTATGATGATTAAGGGCTTCAATATAATGCTTTCTCTGCTTTTGTATATATTGGGAAATATTCATAATATATTTTAGAACGGAATATATCAGAATTTTGAGGGAAAAAGGAGGGGAAAGTCTCATTCCAAATGGGAAAATACTCAGAATGTGTCTGAGAACTGGTTTCTGGGCACCCAAAGATCAAAAGGCCACCATCAAGAAGTGTGAAGAGGCTGATGCTTCCTACTTGCAGGCTATTTTAGCCCGTCAGTGTTTCATGGATATAGCAGCAATGAGACTTCTATTTCAGAAACAAAAGACTTGAGTGCTCACAGAAACATCAGCGCCCGGAGTATCAGTGTTTTTGATAAATCGGGCTAGTTCCTCAAGCCCAGTTCTCAGAGTGACATGCAAAGGTAGACTTGTGAGCAACTTTATTGCACTACAGAGGAGCAGCCCTGATGCTAGAAAAGTGACTAGTTTATATTGGACAGTACATATGCCTGCCCCTGCTATTAAGAGAGACCCTATAATCCAAAACTGCAAGCAACTGTGCCCTTTAGTTCAGAGAAGACATTATTGTGGTCTTCTAAAATTTTTTTTAATGAAAAGCTTGAAAAGGTAGCCCAGAACAAAGGCAGTCAGTGCCTCTGCTTGTAAGACATGCATGAATGTGGAAGCCACATGGAGAATTGTCTCCTGGCAGTGACAGCCTTGAGAAGGCACCATTGTGAAGAGGATGAGACTTGGAAGAAGGAAGCATTCTGTAGAGTCTAGTGGTGAAGGGATATAAGAAAGAAGGCTGTGGAATTCAACACTATAAAAACAAAACCAGAAGATACATCAACTTTGACAACATAAACTAGCAAAACAAACAAACAAACAAACAAACACAAAAAACCCCAAAAAGTATTTATCTTATCAGCAAAGGGTCTTCTTGAGCTAAGCAACCTAGTAAGACAGTCTCAGCAAGTTTATACATAGACAACTATTATTCTCAGTCCATGAAATGATTATAAAATGGACAGTTGACAACCACTAAAAACTATAAGAAGAAAAACAGAAAGTAAGAATCAACAGATTTTAGCTGATCAAAATAGTCTCTAAAATGCCAAACATGAAGTTCAGGAAAGCTGTAATAAAACAGCTATCCCGACAAGCATTAAACATCTTGAAATAAGCATTTTTAGATATAAAACGGACCTTAATTCAAGAAAACCCAGAATAGAAGTGAGCAAAATAACAGTGTAAGGTGAGATATGATCAAACTCAGGGGAAAAAATTGGTAAAAAAATAGATTAAAATTATCTCATAGGTAAAGGCCAAATTACATGGTATCCAAGGAGGGATAGATCTGACTACAAGTCTCATAAGAGATTTTGAGTAGAGAGACAAAAGTATAATGAAATAAGTTGTATCCAAAAGAAAGTGTTCGATAGAGAACAGTGAAAAAAAATTCAGTACATATTTGATTTTTCTGAACAAGAAAAATAAAACAATGAAATAAAACTAGCACTAAAAGTATAATCAAAGTAAAAAAATGAAGTCTTAATCTTATTGGTAAGAGGTTCCCCCCGCCACCATATACCTTCAAAATTACAAGATAGAGTTTAGTAAGACTGTTCAGTTTTTAAGAATCTGTCCTCTGGGGGGAAAAGGAAATACCAAGAAACTAGTTTCTTGACTGAAACAAAAGAAGAAAGACAAAAATGACACAGCATTTAAAAATCAATAAGGAAAATATGAGTAAAGAATCTTATATCCAACTAAGCTGTTTTACATGTCTCAAAACTAAAGGAAAATTTGGCAAAAGGACTGATGATGACTATTAAAATAGTAGATCTAAGAATATACTCAAGACTAAAACAAAAGTGAGAACACGTGTGGAAAAGTATTATCTAAATGTGGGTTCCGATAAAATAAAAGTAATTTTAAAAGTTATAGGAGAAGGAAAAAAAGTAAAAATTAGAATAAGTACATTGCTTATAGTTCATAGACTATAGATAGGAGTCAAAGAATATTATTTAAATCTAACAAACCAGGGAGGAGAAACCTAACCAAGGGAGAAAAGAGATCAAGGGAATTTTAAGAGTTATTAGCAAAGAGTTAGGCATCTACTAGTCCGTCTAGTCAAGGCTATGTTTTCCTGTGGTCAGGTATGGATGCTAGAGTTGGACTGTGAAGAAGGCTGAGCGCCGAAGAATTGATGCTTTTGAACTGTGATGTTGGAAAAGACTCTTGAGAGTCCCTTGGACTGCAAGGAGATCCAACCAGTCCATTCTGAAGGAGATCAACCCTGGGTGTTCTTTGGAAGGAATGATGCTAAAGCTGAAACTCCAGTACTTTGGCCACCTCATCTGAAGAGCTGACTCACTGGAAAAGACTCTGATGCTGGGAGGGATTGAGGGCAGGAGGAGAAGGGGACGACAGAGGATGAGATGGCTGGATGGCATCACGGACTCGATGGACGTGAGTCTGACTGAACTCTGGGAGTTGGTGATGGACAGGGGAGGCCTGACGTGCTGCGATTCATGGGGTTGCAAAGAGTCAGACACGACTGAGCAACTGAACTGAACTGAGAATCAAAATACAAGCTTTCCTAAATGCAAAAGTAAGTACTAAATATAAGCAAAAAAGACAGATCAAGTGAGGAAAGAAACAGTAAATCTAAAGTTAATATTTATATTAAGTAATAAGAACTGAGAACAAACAAACTGATCATATCAATGTAAATGAGTTTAACTTGGCTGTTTCATGAACTAGATGTTGATCATGGCTTACAAAGCAAAATCCATCTCTGTGCTGAGTAGAAAACACACTCCAAAACCAAATGATCCTGGGAGGCTCACAGTAAGGATTTGGGTAAGAGACAAATAAAAACAACAATAGGAGTGCTGGGGTTGATTTTAGCAAAGTAAAATTCAGGTGCCAGTCATTAAAGGAGACAAGTTAACTGTGACGTTAACTGGATATAAATACACTTGACACACCAAATCTCTGGCTATTGAATTGAAAATGTCAGAAAACATTAAGCCCAGTATCTAAACACCAAGTATCACTTATGAAATTATTCTCAAAGTTGATGTTGACTTACTGTTTCAGTAATGGGCAGATATTCCATCAGGTATATAGCACATATGAATTTCACTTTTTTTCTTAAATCCCTGTTAAAATACCAAGAAACAAACTCTTTAAACCATCATTAATTCACAAGAACACAGAGAATTGGGAGAGAAGACAACTTAGATAAATTTTTTTTCCAATCAGTTTTTGGAAAAAGAAAAGCAGAAGTTGTAACTGAACGACTGGAGCAGAGGAAGTTAAAACCCATGTCTTTAGAGAGAGACGCTGCCAAGAAGTGAGACCAATTTGCGGCC
This sequence comes from Nanger dama, assembly GCA_917880005.1. Taxonomy (NCBI): domain Eukaryota; kingdom Metazoa; phylum Chordata; class Mammalia; order Artiodactyla; family Bovidae; genus Nanger; species Nanger dama. The sequence continues at coordinate 103,569,297 of CAKJTW010000001.1, forward strand.
ATAGAATCTCTGAGAGGCTGAGCATTTGAAAGGAGTGAAAAAGTGTCGAAACAGGAATTGATTTGCTCTCTGATTTTGGAGCATTTGAATCCCTGAGGTCTGTTTTCAGGAGAACGTGGGCAGCCAGGCAACTATCTTAATACCCACACATGGCCAGAGGCTAATTCTTTTGGGAAGATGAAACCCAAAGTCTCTGGATTCAGGGACAAGAGGCACAGAAGAAGTTTGGGATGGAGGCGAAGTGTTGCATGAAAATCTACATAGTAAATAAGCTGTAAATAGTCTGAGAGCTGTTCCCTCCCTTTTGCTCTAAATAGTACAGCCATTTGTATATCTCAAGACTGCTAGTTGGAAAAACCCTTACTAGAGAAAATGAACAGCCACAGAAGACCAATGATTGAAAGTTCCGAGGTAGTAAAGAAGGTTCTAGGAAAAAGAGCAAAAAGCCTACTAAGGGTAGGTTTTCTCAGTTTGTGAGAAGGGCTTCTAGAAAGATGACCAACTGAAGTGGCAGAGAAACTTTAACTTCAGTAAGGGATAATATTCTTAGGAAAGACATTTTGACTGGAGTGAATTACCTGGTTCAACAGTGAATAATATCTGGAGCAATAATAACAATGTAGAAAAATTACCCTATTTCTGGAGGGAAAGTGTTATTTTGCTTGGGTGCATATCAAAAGTTTTAAGTTTTTCTATACTTTCACTCAATATTCCACTTTTAAGAATTTACCTTAAGAATATAAAAGTGAATGTGTACGAAGATTTAAATATAAGCTTGTCTGCTGCAGCGCTGTTCCTAATAGTAAAAAATTAAATACAACCAGAATGTCTCAAATAGGAAATCAGTTAAATCAGTAGTGATCTGGCTTAATAACTGGATACTGTAGAGATGAATATACTCAGGAAGATATACCTACTTAAAATTTTTCATAAGTAACTTTTTCTCTATAGTCTCATTTTTATGGAAAAAGGATAAAAAAGTAGAGAGAGCTCTGAAAACTTCAATTAGTAGACATGTTGAGAGTTAGTACTAAACTTGAGTTTTCCTTTCATCTGTATTTGCAAACCCTAAAGCCGTCTGCATAACTGCAGCACACACAGAAAGAACTTATAACTCATGTTTTAGTGTTACAGTTAGAAAAAAGAAACTATTTTCGAAAAGAAAGAGACAAGACAAGAAGAATAAGAAGATGGCATGGCAGCAGGTTAATTTCGAATGGTCAGAGAAATTTTCCCTTAGCAGAGGAGTGATCTTTCAGGCTAAATTAGTCTCTACTCACTCAGTCATTCAATACACATTTGAGGGCATTTATCACATTTACTCACTATCATCAGCTCTTTTCCTATAAAGAGCAATTAACCTTAGGCAGGTAAGACAGAAGCTATCGGAAATAACCAAGAATCATATGCTGAAGTTAGTATTTCCGTGTAGTTTGTGATCTACTTTAAATTTAGATATAAGAGTGAAAGGAGTATCCAAGCTGCATAAAATACTAAGTAGCATAAATCTGACTATGAATAAGGGCACCCCAAGAGTGTCATATTCAAATATTGATAACAAGGACAGTTTAGGGTGGGAAACTCATCTAAGTTTTGTTGCTATTTACAGTCCTTTCCTGTTTATATTCTAAAATTAAGTGTACAGAAGGAAATAAAAAATTTTTAAAGACAAATCATCCAAATGATTGGAGTCTTAAATTTTATTTCACTTTAATATTTTCTGCAATAATTGAAAACACTGAGCTGGTAATATAAGGAAAATAATGGAACTTACATGGTTAGAACAATGTAAGTAATTAGTTTGGAAAGCAGATATCTCCAGCTTAGAAATATATCCTAGATATAGAACGGAAAATTGATTCTATACTACAGTTGCCTTGGAAAGTGAGGTGATGCAACTTAAGTAATTACAATCCTTCCTTAACAAAGCAATGTATTCAGAATATAAAGTGAGCACAGCATTTCAATATAAAAATTAGCAAATGACATAAAGGACTAAGAGCAGGGAAAAAATTTTTATTTCAAACAAATTCTGAACATAACTTCCCTACTTTCTAAAGTAAACCTAGGTTTGAACAGAGATGTCGTAGCATTTGAAATATTAATAGACGCCTACCAGCAATGAAAAAACCCAATTCACTAAGGACAGAGGAACCTGGTGGGTTCCAGTCCCTGGGATTGCAAAGAGTTGGACATGACTGAACAACTTTCGTTTCATTAAACTTAAAATTTCATTTATATGAAGGAATAAAAGAGAAAGACCCAAACCAAAACCAAATCAAATTTTCCAAACTCAAGTCTCTTCATTTTTCTGTGTTCTTTCCTCACTTAGTGTTTTGATACAACTTCCTGTCAGGGCAGCATAAAGAGTTGTCAATTCATTACTTCTAAATTGCCCTGAAAACTGGAATTTTGCTAACACATATCTTCCATCCTGTTGCTTGCCTTTGAACTACGTCAAATTCAAGCCATACTGCCTTAGAAGGGTCCATGTATTTAATAACCACATCGGAGGACAAGCCATAGCTTAAACTCTGAAGCCTTCTGCAAAAAAAAAAAAAAAAAAAAAAGGCAACTCTTAAGAGCTGCCACACACAGAAAGTACAGATTTGTAACTCATTCTGCTGGCTGTATGTTTTTGTGGCCTGACACCTCCAAGGGAGCTCAACAATTAATACCAAAAATGTTTCCACTGTGGTAAATTCTGGCAGATTCAGTCTCCAGAGACAAAATTTCATGCTGAGAGATAGTATCAGTTCTTCCTAGATAATTGACAAGTAGCTCCTTTGGAGAATTTGAACTTGCTATTTTTTTCCAACAGTATTTCCCCAAACACCTCCTAGCATATAGTAGGAACTTCAGGAATGATTGTTGCACTGAATCAAACAAAAAGTTATGTAGGCATAAAGTATTAAAAACATTTGGAACAAAAGATACACTGCGGATGTCTTCTTGGGCATTTTGTTTAAGCTCAGTTCAGTTCGGTTTAGTTGCTCAGTCATGTCTGACTCTTTGCAACCCCATGGAAAGTCTATGTTCATCCCATGGGTGTTGTTTGCATGGAAGAAAAAAAACCTTTTCCAAAATGTGCTTAATGGAATCTGGCTGAGAACACAAGTTTTCTAAAAAGTCCCTGTCTTAAGTTTCTGTGAATGTATCCATCCAATAAAAGTTAACTTTATGCAATATATTACACATAAACACATGCTGAAAATGCCAAGAGATTGAATTAGACTGTTGTCTAGGAGCCCAATGTAACTTTGATGTTTATTAGATTGAAGAACTATAATTTCTGAAAAACTGACAGATTTGTCTCATGAATTTTAATACTGAAACTATTTAAATTAAAGCATGACTAAGAGTTAGCAAAATTTATGAGAAAAAAAAACAGATGGTGATCTGTGAGGTTCAGTGAGTCTTTAAAATACTTATTCAGCACTTCAAAATTAATTTCCTCTTTTATCTAACAAACCAATTTGAATGGATAGAAAACATGTCTGCCTGAGTAAGCAGATGATACCATCAACTTCTCACTTCGCCATGTGGATAGCAGCTATACAACTGGGCTTTTATTCTGCCCTTCCAGAACAGTTTAGTTTAGAGTCAGGTAAGAAGTAGTTTAAAAACAGAGGCCAAAAGAATTGTAAAAATGCTGATAACATCATAAAAATGATCGTGTTAGCTCTTGCTTGCCACATAGTCTTGCTCCAACCAAAACATCTGCCTATCACCCCATAAACGTCCCTACACTACTCTTCCCTTTATAAGCAAAAAATGAAGCTTTTTAGGGACCTTTAATAGTCAGCAGCTGTTTGGCTGCCAGAAACTACATCTGGAGGGGAGTGCACTATTCATGAGGCGAAAAAGCTTACTGTTTAGTTTTCTTTAAGCCCACCAGTGTTACATAAAGACATTTAAACGCTTCCAACATGGGGAAAGACACGGGAGGTCCTTACCCAGTATATTGTTCAAAACCAGTATATTGTTCAAAACCAGTATATTGTTCAAAACCAGTATATTGTTCCCAGAAGACAATGAACAACAGAGATTGTAGTCAACCATGTTCAATACATAGGACGAACGAGTGCTAACGTAAACGGGTTTGATGCCAGTTAAAGGGCGTACGTCATGGTAATTTAACATTCATTTTACTCTACTGAGATTACCTCTACTTGAGTCTATAATGAATCATAATAGTTTTTCTTGCTAGGTAATAATTATAATTTTCTGAATACATTATTTTTTTAAAAATACTTACATTTCTTAAAATGAACATTAGAACAAGGGGAAAAAAAATCTGCTTTAGAAAAATTCAGACAGGAGCTGGTCTTGTAAGAGAACATCAAAGCCAGGATGACCCCAGTATCATCATACTTTGAGTGAGGTTTTTTTTTTTTTTGATGTGGAACATTTCTTTCCAAGTTTTTATTGAATTTGTTACAGTATTGTTCCTGATTTATGTTTTAGCTTTTCGGCTTGGAGGCTTGTGGGACCTTAGTGCTCTGACCAGGGATCAAACCTGTACTCCTTGCATAGGAAGATGAAGTCTTAACCACTGGGACACTAGGGAAGTCCCCAGGTTGCTTTTTAAGCAATGTGACTTGAGGTTTCATTAACAGGAAATATAAAAACTATAAAAACCATAAAATATTAATTTACTGTGATAGTGTCTCACTGGGATCAAAATTGCTTCCTCTGCTCCTTTACTTTAAGAAGAAATTTGGTATGACAACCATGATACAACCACCTTCAAGAGGTGGCAAATTTTACCCTCGCAGAACCTAAAACGGTTCAAGTAGATAGGGGCTGGTTTAGGAGGGAAGTAGGGGAAGATGACCAGCACTCATTATTCAGTTCCCACCCTGTGGTCTCTCACAGCCCTCCTTTCTTCTTGTCTTTCTCACCTCCCCTGAGATGAAGGCATGGGCTGCAGCCTTCATCCACCTATCTTTCTTCTGGACCCCAAGTCATATACACTAAAAACATTAACCTGAAAACCATCTCCTGAGCATTTTAAATTATGGTCAAAGGACCTCTCTCTCTCGTTCTCTTAGAAAAACAAAAATTTTACTACTGTAGAAAAAACTATGTTAACTACTAAATTCTGAGTAATTTTCATCATAGGTAAGTGGAGAGAATCTAAACATTAATTTGGGTTGCTGAGGAGAGGAGGCAATAGAATGGGATTCAGGAGCTTACAGTCTTTATAATTCTCCACATGGAAGAAAATGGTGTGTGTGTGGGAAACGGGAGAGGGGATCCCCACAAAGGAGATCCCTACCTTTTTGCATCATGGTTATACAGAAGGAAAAGCTTCGTAGGGTATATAAAGATATGTAGGGTATATGTATTTTCAAAACACAGAAACAATAGATTTGTCTGCCTTCCCTTTTTCCCTCTCTCTTCTTTTTCCTTTCCTTTCTTTCACTCATTTCATTTTAAACTGCTAAAATTTGCCAAATATTGACCTTTGCTATCAAAGGAGAATGGGGTATCATCTTTCTTAGAAATCATCCAATGTCATATTTTGTCTTCTACGCTTCTATAATATCTACAGTATCTTAGAGGTTGTCAATAAAATCAGTTAATCTTCAGACTAATCCTGTGAAGTGAATTCCTATTTTACTTACACATTTTATAACAATTTATATGAAATTGATCAATCCTTATTGTAGACCTACTGCTAAAGTGGGTTATATGGCAATTTCCAATTTCTTTTCTTGAGGTAGATAAAATCTTATTAAGAAGACAAGACTTATACATACAGCATAAATTTATAGAATAATAAAGAGTAGTGCATAGTAAAATGTTATATAATTAAAGGCTAAAATGCTTGTTATTGATACTGAATATAATTGGTAGAGAGGAATGGGAGAAATCAGCATTTCTACATATATTCAAACTTCTGATCTTCCCCCTGCCAGTTTCAGACACTGTGACCAGATTAGCTGATTGTGAACCCTTGTTCAGAAATCATAATGGCTTCCCTTGTGCACAGTTGTGATTTTCACAGTGGAAGTACACGTGAGCTTCTTTTAATGAAAAAATTTTTATAATCTAAGAATTCTGAGACTATATCTCCAGATCCACAGGTTATGAGAATACAAGTTTGAGTACTCCTGAGTTGAGAACTTGAGGGTAATTATTTCTTTAAATCACCCTTCACTTGAAAGAAGTTGTCTTCATAGCCAGAGGAACATTGGCCTGTATAATTAACCCTCAGCTATTTAGTCTCTCACTCAAGACGTAGTCTATATTCCATACTGGGTGTGGAAGGGAAACTGAACTACTCACCGTTCCAATACAAGCCCTCAACTATGTGACTTGTTTGTATACTTTGTGCCTTCAGCCTGGAATACTCTTTCATTTTTCTCTTTTTCCATCTACCCCCCCCTTTTTTTTTTTGCCAGAAATTGTCAAATAAATCCTTCAGACACATCTTAGTGCTCATTAATAGGATTCTTACCTTCCTCTCATATCTCAGGGCAGGTTATTTGTGCCTCTATTATGAGACAAAACATTCAACATACATTATACTTAGGGGTGTGTGTGTATTAATGGATTTTTACTTCTAAACTGCAAACAGCTAGAGGAAAAGGACTGGATCCAATTCACCATCTAGAAGCGACTGGCACATCTTGTTCCAAATATGTAGAAGAAGTAACTATAGGAATCAGTGAATAGAGTGAAGCTTGAGAAAAGCTTGAGAAAAGCCAGAAACGATCACAGGATATAGCAAGTGACTGAAAATAGAGTTTTTGATAAGGAGTTTGGTAAATTTCTCACCCTATACTTGAGCTAAGGATTTAATAACTCAGGAGAGAAGATATAGCTACTCTTCATCTTATTAATGAAATAGGTTGCTTCCTAGGAGAAAATGTATGTTCCAGAGAAATTATCTTAAGGTCCAAACTTGTCAAGGGAAATTTACCAAACATGTTAAAAAGTATCAGATCTGTTCAAATGCTTCATGCTGGTATCCACAATATCAGCTTTCTTACCAACTAAAGAGTTAATACCTGTATCTGGATATCTGTACCCAGATAAGTTCCAGGGCTTCCTGGTTAGCTCAGATGGTAAAGAATCCGCCTGCAATGCAGGAGACCCCAGTTCGATAACTGAGTTGGGAAAATCCCCTGCAGAAGGGAATGGCAACCCACTCCAGTGTTCTTGCTTGGGAAATTCCATGGACAGAGGAGCCTGGCAGTCTAAAGTCCATGGGAGTCGCAAAGAGTCGGACATGACTGAGTGACTAACACCAAAAGTTCTCATTTACTCTTATTAGACTCAAACCTTTAGTCTGAAAGCTGCAGTGCTCCAATTAGAATATTTATATTAGAGGCATACATTCTGTAAATAAAGTATCTGCAATTACCTTTCAGAATCTTCTAACTGATTGGTGAACATGACCAGTTTCTCTTCGTGTTTCTCGTTTTTATTTAAGAGTGGTCCACATGGAATCTAAAAAAAAAAAAATGAAGGACTTGAGATTTGGCCATATCTCAAGGGAAGATAAATATATCTATCAGTGGAGGAGAAACCACCTATTAAACACATATTTCCCCAAAGCCATGTTTTTATTCTCATGTCTTGTTTTCAGCACTGCCAGTTATGAGAAGACAGACTGTGAACTTGCCTTCTGTCTAGTTTCCATCAGAGGTAAAATACTCCGTGTAAACATAAGGACCCAGTCTGCCAGTTAAGGAAGAATCTCATGACAGGGAGAAATTGTCCAGGAGCAAGTGAAGAAAGCTGGACATTCCAATGCACGAGTCATAAACTGTCAATATTGTCAGACTGACATGTTTGTAGCTCAGTTAGCCAGTCTATGAATGAGTTTTCCAGCAGAGCTTAATGGCCCAACGACACCAAGAGCTCTCTTTTCAGAGCCACATTCCTTCCAACTTTTTCTCCCATAGGAGTGAGTGAGTATTTCCATGATTTTCAGTGTGCAAAGAACTAGTAATGTGATTATTAAAAAGAAGTAGGAAATTTAGAGATGTATGTAAGACACAAAGCTTTTTCCGTTTTCCACTTTTTTTTCTTATTTAATATTAATTGTAACTTAAGCACCAAACTGTGGCCAAACATTATACAGACATCATAGTCCTTTGTGGGGATTAAAGTAGATTCTTGAGACTGAGGCACTGGAAGTTTTGTGTATGTTTTAAAAGCCAATTCCTGCAGGCACTTAACACATCTGAAATGCATCTGGAAACCACTATTGCTGAGATCCCATTAGAAATGTTAGGCAGTTCAGGTCTGTGGGAAACATGAAGCCCCTTTGTTTGAGTTTTATGAGTTTCTATTTAAGTGTAACAACAACCAAAAACAAGTTTGTTTGTTAAAATGCTCCAAGAAGGATTTGTTTTAGGTATTGGCAAGCTGTCTTTACATAGTGTGGGAGGGTGGCTTTGAATTTTGTTTTGTTTTCAGCTTGTGACAGCTGTTTAAAAGTCATCCATTACCACCATGGTTGGACGTGACTGAAGCGACTTAACAGCAGCCACCAGTTACTAGATGAAAGCAAATGCCTTTCAGGACTGCTGTAGCAATCAGGCCACCAACTAGAACAGCCATCTTTTATCTATATAAAATTGTGAAATTGACCCGTTTCTTCATGTGGCATTTTGGAAATACCGTGCAGTTCTGTAAATGCTTGAAAAGGCATGCAAGTGATATGCTCCCTGACAAAGCATGGCCTGCAAAAAGGGCGCGCTCTGAAATTTCCGGAAGATGAAGTTTTTCAAAGTTAATTTGTTAAGAAATTACAATTGAACTAAGGTTTAAAAAATATCCTCAATGGTTTCATTATTCCTAAAATTACTTTTTTAAAAAATGTTAATTTCCCAGAAGACCTGAAATGGCACATGGAGTCCGAGTTTTAGAGAATCATAGAATTAGAGAAATTGGAGAATACTGAGAATTATGACACTAGCAATTTTACAGAGGAAACAGAAGCTCAAAGAGGACAGATGATTTGGCTAATCAATGACTGACCTAGGGTTAGAAGTTAAACCATTCAGCCCCTAGTCCATGAATTTACATTGCTGTCCCACAAGTGAACACTGTGCAGGTATAAGCCACATGTAATTGAAGTTTGGAATAGGTGAGATCTTGTGTTAATGTTAAAATATTTAAAAAGTAATATATAAACGAAACCTCTTAAAAAAAAACAAACAACATTTCTTAGGCAAGGACATTGCATTATTTGAAGTCTGGTAGTGAAAAAGAAAACCCCAAAACAGCCTGTGGAGAGGCAATTTCCAGACTTACAAATGTTATAGTGTAAAACTCACAGGTAATACCTCCAAGGCACTAGAAACAGATGAAATAGATAGTCTCAAATGTGTATTTACTGAACACAGCCTTTTCATAGGCTGAAATTTTACACTTCTTATGCTTCTACCCAGGAAGTCAAAATATCAAAGAGTGATAATCAGAAAAGTCACTATTACAGGAATAATCATAATTTCCAATAATTTATCCATTTCTCCCATGGTGGGTATTTTTCCATTGGAACAAAAACAGACAATCAGAGAAAGACACTCAGCAATTAAACGATTCTCTTCCTAGTGGAAACAAATTAACCAAGTCAACCCTGAGGACACAGGGTCTTTCTCAGTATCAATGCCTCACTTTTTTTTCAGTTGTAGAGAAAATGAGACTACAGAAGTCTCGTAAGACTTAGTAAATATGTGTGTGCCTCTCTGCACTTTACTAATTGCAGGTTACGATGGTGTTAAACCATAAGGTAAGGAATTCTACTGAAGTTCTTGCTCCTTTAATTTTTCACAAAATCAGCCTGGAAGGGAGGGCATGGACTTCCCGGATCTGAACTGGCTAATGTGGAGACATGAGAACAGGCAGGAACAAGGTCTGTTACCTGGAACTAGGAGACACTGCCTTCAGAACTCCCTGTTCTAGGGCAGCACACCTCATCCTGCTGCAGCTCAGCTGAGGCTCATTCATTCCTTGTAAAATGTGTAACTCAAACTTCTTGTTTTGCTAAACATGTTCAACAGTTGAGGTAGATCCTAACTGGGATAACTAAATCAGACATAGAGCATGGCGAGCTTTCATGAAAGAGAATTGTACCTATCAGATAGTGAAAAGATAAAGAAAAGATAGGATACCTCTTAACCTTGGTCTTGGCCCATTCAAGGTGAATTTCTCCAGCTAGCTTGTCCTGAAGTACTTAAAATATAAGCCAGTCAAGTTTACACTGCTGATTTTGATGTCTGCTGGCTATACTCTTATTTCTGTTAACTTTCATGTAAAAATTAACAGATCTTTCCTTTCTTTCATACTGTGACATTTATCTCTACCCTGCAGGGTCATCTGAGAAGCCGTGGTTTCTCCCAGTTATCTTGACATATGTGGTCCATGAGACACAGAACCTTACACTATCATTCTTGATGAGAAGTGTAACTATAATATGACTGTTCCCTGCAAAAAAAGCATTAAATACTAAGACCTCTCTTCTGAAATTACTTCTAGAATCCAAGGCAAAATTCTTTTGGACATTTTTTGAAAAGGCCTAAATTATTTTGGCCTTTAAAAGTTTGGTAAATAAAGTGAAGACTGTAAAGCTAAGTAATATTAATGGTTTAAACATATACGGTGAAAAATATTAGTTTGTAAACAAACAAAAAAAACTTTAAAAGTTTACAAGCTTCTGTCTTTTTGCATCTACAGAAGCATAGTGATTAACAGCAGACTTGGAAACAAGACTGCCCAAGAGCAGTCTTCCCTCTGATGACTAGTTGACCGAGGTGTTACAAGCTCTGTATGTCTCTGTTTCCTCTTAGGTAAGGTGGGGATAATAATAGTATCTGCCTCATTAGGGCTGTAATGAGGCTGCAATATGCTGATACATGTAATATTTATACAATAGTGCCTGGTGTGTAGCTAGCACACTATACTTGTTTATAGGTGTCATTGTAAAGGAGTCTTAGGAGGAAGGACACAAATCATTGTGATCATTTCACCACCTTGACTCATGGCAGGTGAAAGGATCTCATATTGGGAGAGCTTGGGGTATGGGGATCAGTATAGATGATAGCTTCTAAGGTTCATTTTGACTCTAAGCTTCTCTCTTCTAAGATTCCAAGTAAATAGGTGTTTGCTTTCAAAGAACTCATTATCCAGTTGAGAAAATAGTATGCTAACTCTTAGAGGCCCAAATCTAGGTGTTTCTTATTTTGATATACCCAGGATCCCACCTGGTGCTTATATCACTGCTCCTGCTGCTGCTGCTAAGTCACTTCAGTCGTGTCCGACTCTGTGCGACCCCATAGATGGCAGCCCACCAGGATCCCCCGTCCCTGGGATTCTCAAAGCAAGAACACTGGAGTGGGTTGCCATTTCCTTCTCCAATGTATGAAAGTGAAAAGTGAAAGTGAAGTTGCTCAGTCGTGTCCCACTCTTTGCGAACCCATGGACTGCAGCCCACTAGGCTCCTCCCACCGTGGGATTTTCCAGGCAAGAGTACTGGAGTGGGGGTGCCATTGCCTTCTCCTACTTATATCACAGTGAGGATCAAATATTTTAACAGTAGATTTAAGAAGGATACATACCTAATTGTATAAAAGATGTGTGAAATGTGAAAATGTGAGAGATGTGAAAATAAAAATAACACTGACAAGTAAAAGTTTGAGGGTAATAGGTTTTACTATGGCCAACAGCAGTTGCTCAGATATTTTTGGTGGATTATTTGTATTTATTTTTACCATTTGCATGAAAGAAATTTGAAAACAAAATAACTTAAATTTTTACTTAAAGTTGTTTTATACTTTTGTTTTCCCGAGGGAAAATTAGCGAAGGCACGTGTAATTTCTGAAAACCAAAAGATTTACAATTAAAGACCACGGAAGTTAGAGTACCTATCTGGTTTATAGCATCCTCTTGGCTAAAACTGAAAACATTTGTTTACATCATTTGGTTAATTTTTTTTCCTCTTCTCTTCCCCTACCGGTTTTTCCTCTTTTCAAGGAGTTTCTTACTGCTCAAGAAACAGCTGTTGCTTTCTGTTTAACTAAACCAAAAGATGTCTTGGATTCTTGGATGGATTTCAGTACCTCAGTGAAGATCCTAAACTGATTGTTTAAGCAGAAGTTTACAGAATTCACAGTTCCAAAATAACCCAACTTTAGAGGATAAACTTACTTTTGGAAGTAAACCAAGTTTTATGAATGTTTTGCCATTTGTGGTGACAGCTTTTAATACACTTGGTTTTTTTAAAGTCGGGTTCAAGGACTAGGGTGTGAGCATTACTAGCCATAGTCAACAGTGCAGAAATGGGTTTTACAGACCCTGAAAATATCACATTAAAAAATTGCCAAAGAATTCTTCTACCACTGTATAAGTTTGTTTTGTTGATCAAGACGATGCTATAGCATTGAAATGTGTCCAAATAAATGTGCAATTAAAGGCACGAAAGTTTTACTTAAAACAGAATCTGAAGCTGACAAGTGATTTTTATCAACATAAAATGCTCTGCCCTCTGGGGTATACAATTTAGAACTTATAATATTTACCCAGAAAATCTGTTTCATTCCAGAGGCCACCTTGACTAAATTCAAAATTAAATGTTAACTGGTTCAATACATTTAGGATGAAATGTCTTAGGCAAGTACTAAACCATCACGAAAATTATTATCCTTATATCTATATGTGATAAATAATATTTTATAAGATAGTATGCTGGAGAACATACATATACATATATACACTCATACTTACATATTTTAAATGTTATATTGATTTTAAAAGATGATATATTTTAGCCTAATATACATAAATGCTTCCTCATCATCACATAAGAGACTTACAGGTGGATCAAAAACTTGGATAAAACTGAGACTCATGAAGAATAATACATTAATACCATATTCATTCATTGTCACTTAAGATACACAAGTGTGCATGAGTTGCCAAGCCTTCTTTTCTCAGAAGGGGTCTACTGATGGTATTTCATATAGACATTCAGGCCCACAACAAACCCTCCGTGAATTCTAGTTTTAGTTTCTTTACAAGGGAACTAGAATTGTAAGCCATTTCAATGCTGTCTGAAAATAGAATGCTTTTAGATTTCTATGATCTTTTTCCAATCTTTTAAATTTGCCTCATCCACATTTGATTTAATTTTGGCAAGTTACCTTCATTGGATGTTTCCAAGGTACTCAAATTAGCTTGCACTGCACAATTCTTTTATCTTTTTTCATCAGCTTATATAAATTTTATTTAAATTATTTAATTACAAAAAAATTAAACTGGTCACACATCACTTGGGGGAACAAATAAGACCTACTCTTGGTAAATGTGCCACTCAACTTTTAGACGCAGAAATAAGTGAATGTCCTTAGCTATGAGCATGCAGTAGGCCTTGAGTGCCAGTCCACATTTTAGAGAGAGAATAGACAGCATGGTTAGTCCATGCTGAGCTGGTTAAGTAGAATCTGGAAAAAGAGCAATGGTTTCAGTCAGGAGTGGGAAAATGCCTGCAGGGTCAGGAAGCTAAGATAAATTGGTGACATTAGGTGGCGGAAGGGCCTGTGGAGAACAAGCAAATAAATATCCTTCCTAAAGGTTTTAAAATTCATTAAAACACAACACACACACACACAAAAGCAAAGTGAACAAACAAAAACAATGCTCTTAAAAAATATTTCTGTTGACTTTCCACAACTGTTACGTCTATTTTTCATAGCCATTTATAATTTTCAAAGCATCAGTTTATTTGTTCTCAATATGCAAATAATCATGCATACCTTTTTAGATACTTGCAGTTATTAGTAAGAAAGAAACATAAGAAAAACATTAGGTTAGAAAGCAGAATTTGAAGGAACTTTTATTATTTTTTTCTGGCCCCAATTCCTAAGTTAACTAGATATAAAATTTTAAGCATTTTATTATTTTATCTAGATTTCAGCCCTCTTCTGCAGAATCAGGGCCCAATTGGATTACCTTTAATGTCCCTTGAATTCTGAAATTCTGTCATAATCACTGCCAAATACGAGCTGCCAGCCCTGGGGACGACGACCAGAATCACTGCTGGGTTAGCCTCTGTAGTGGGAAGCGGCCATGGGGGCTGCTCTTGTGTGTGTGTGTGTGTGCTGTCACTTAGCCGTGTTCAACTCTTTGTGACCCTGTGGATTGTAGCCTGCCAGGTTCCTCTGTCCTTGGGATTTCCCAGGCAAGAATACTGGAGTGGGTTGCCATTTCCTGCTCCAGGGCATCTCCCCCAGCCCAGGGATTGAACCTGTATCTCTTTTGTCTCCTGCATTGACAGGTAGATTCTTTATCACTGCAGCACCTTGGAAACCAGTCTTCTGTGTTTGGTTCTCCTTAAAATAAAATCACAAAACTCAAGAACAAACTGGGGAAAGAAGGGGCCAAATAAACTTCTCTTTATGCTTACTATTCTATTACATTGGCTGGTAAGAAATTATTTCAAGTATTTTATAGTTTCTTACCAAATGCTTGCAAACCACTGATGATATTTCACCTAGACCACTAAAGTTGCATCCTAACTAGCTTGCTTCATCCCAGTTTTGGTTCCCTTCAGTCTGCTCTCTAAACCTAGTGATCTTTCCAAAATACATATTTGAGCTTGTCATCTCCCTTCTCTCCACCCCTAAAATAAACCACCTTCATGGCTTTCCATTACAGTGACCAAAGTCCTTATCATCATTAAAAGGCTCTGCTTGTCTCAAACTAGTCACTATTGGATGTAGGAAGAGATGGTTCTTTCTTGTGGGGCAAATCTCCCAGTTTTGCAAGGTGCTTGACATCACCGGCACCCAGTCATGATAACTGAAAATGCTTCCCTCTCCCCTACTGACCCAGAAGCACCTTCCAACCAGTTTTCTTATCACCCACTAGACTTTCTGTCAGTTCCTTGAAGGTGCCGTTCTCCTTTCTGCTGTAAACTTTGAAGCTGCTGCTGCTTCCTTTTAGATGGCTCTTCCCCTCAAAGTAAATCTTTCCTGACTTCTATTGCACAGATTCCTTTAGCATGATTCTTACAGCTCATACATAGCTCCTTTGGAGCATTTATCATAATTGTAATTTGACTATTTTGGTGTGGGGGCGAGTATCTGTTCAAGGCCATTCTTCTCCACTAGACAGTAAATTCTGTGTTTTTTCATGTGTTTTGCATACCTTGAATCCCAGTGTCTGGTACAGTGCCTGTAATGTGCTAAATGCACCACACTATTGAATGAATTGAAGAATATTAATTATGCCAGCAATTAGTTGTACATGGAACTGTAACATTTTTAATACAAAATATTGAATAAGATTTCCCAATAATACCTTGCGCGTGTGTGTGTCAGTCACTCAGTCGTGTCCGACTCTGTGACCCCATGGACTGTAGCCCACCAGGCTCCTCTGTCCAAGGGATTCTCCAGGCAAGAGTACAACCTTAGTTTAGTCTAAATCACTCTTGAAACCTTTTTCTGTTCAAGAAGTGTTACCCCCAGAGCTCCCTATTAAAACTATTTTATATTGAAAAAGGAATTCCCTTAGCCTGGAAAAGCATACCAGGTGTTTAAAAGAACAACCTAACTTTATAAGCAAACAGCTAAGATTTCACTGAAATATTCCACAAAATTTCTATAAATTATAAATAAATAAGACATATGCTCAAGGCTTTTAAAGAATACAGCAATATCATTCAAAAACATAAGTATTTGTTCTAGATTTTCATTCATTTACTTTCTCTGGTAAGGAAGATTCCTATATCTAAGCAAGTATTTAAGGCCCTTTGATTGTACATGTGGAAGAAATTGGAAGAGAGGAAAATTACCCATTACTCTCATTTACAGTAATGATGAGGAAATTAAAAAAAGAGATTTGGGGGTACCCATTGTTTGGCTAAAAAACAAAAAAAAAAAAAAACCCTTAAAAGAAGTGCCTTGTTTTTTTTTTTCCACTCATATTTCTGAGAAAGGTGCCAAATTAGGGGCCTTTTATCATCTATTTCCTTCTAAGAAGCCTTTTTGCTTTATGGTAGTGAAGTAAAATTCTTCACAACCACAGATTCTCTATTGTTCAAGCACTTCAGGGCACCTACAGTACTTCTATATGAAAAACTAACAGTTGAGGACTGAAATTGGAAAAGTTCTTGAATCAGAAGTCAAGAGACCAAGATTCTGTCACCAAGTCTGTCACTAAACTCGCTCATCCCTGGATAAGTTGATCCCTCAAATTTGAAGATACTGGATATCACAATAGTGAAAATGAAAGTGAAAGTGAAGTCGCTCAGTCGAGTCCCACTCTTATTCTTTGCAACCCCATGGACTGCAGCCTACCAGGCGTCTCAGTCCATGGGATTTCCAGGCAAGAGTATTGGGGTGGGCTGCCATTTCCCTCTCCAGGAGATCACCGTGGCTAAGAGCTTTCCCGACACTTAGGTGCTGTGAAGTTGGCCATCCTAGAACGACATCTACTGCAGTGTCACCTGTGACCCATAAACCTTAAAGGCTTGCTGAAATGGGGCCAATGGCCAATTCTTACCCCACAGAGAGGAGTGTGTCGTCCATAGAATGCCCCTTCATTCTACAGCAGGACAAAGATGTGTTTACTCTGGGCCTTTATCCAGTTCTGTCTAAGGAATTATTCTCAAACTTTGGATTTCTGTTGAAGAACTTCATTGAGGTCCCCTAATTTATAAATTCACCTTTCTTAACACATATATTCTTTACCATCTGAGCCTATTACAAAAAAATTAGATTAAGTAAATGTTAACATGTGAGTTCCAGTCTATCTCTAACACTCAACAAACTTTGTGACTCTTGGCAAATTAACTCTCTGAGTCCCAGTATCCTCATCTGTGAAGTAACAGTAATATTTCCTATCTTCACATGGAAAAACATAAAGGCTACACAAAGGTTACTCTTGAAAGCATTGCCAGTTTGCCTCCACTACAAGATTTGCCCTGACTTGTCTGGTGAATAGTAAGTTCTAAATAAATATTGTAGAATTTAAATATGCTTTAACATTCAAAACTCACTAGAAAACTGGCAGAGAAAGTGATTCTAATGGGACATGAATGTTTTATGTATGTTATCATTTATGAAGGCTGATTGCTTTGTTGATAATCATGAAAGTGGGAGATTAAAGATGTATTGTTTTATGGCAATATGCACCAAATTTTTAGCAATATAAGCCATATCAGTGACTATTTCAAAAAATATCAGTTATTATTTCAAAAAATAATAACATGTTATCATTATTATTAACATCAAAAAATTCTAAATATCCGTGACTACATATAAATTACCTTGGAATTTTAAAATTCAGGTAATTACCACCAGATTAACAAATGTATATATAAAGAACTAAGCTATCTAATATGACTCAAGTGAAAATAAATTACTGTTTAACAAAAATACATATATAATAAAAATTAATAATTACTAAGCTCAGTTCTGAGATTTTAATAAATACTTTCTGATTTAATAAGAAGTTGAGATGAAACCTGACCCCTGGACACAGGATTTCAAATAGAGAGAATCTATCCTTTCATTTTCACTATGAAATTCAAGATCCTTTCAGACTAATTATATAGTCTCTGTTATAGCCTTATCTAATGTTAATATTTATGGTTTTATTTTTTGATATTCTTTCTTGTTTTTAAATATGCAACAGAATAATCTCTAATTAGAAATCTGTTATTTTTAACACATGTTTAAGTAGGATTAAATTTGTCTATATGAAACATCTTAAGGCTAAGAATCTTCCTTCTCATATTTTTCAATTATAAATCAAATTTGATTTTTTTGATACTCTTCCAATATTTTATCTTCTTCTCTACAAGAAAAATTCAGAAGGGGAGCACATTTTCCTATAGTTTAGACTGAACAGTGTTTTGCATGTTTTAATAACTACAGTTGTTTTGCCTTTTGTAGTTAAAAAAAAAGTAAGCTTTCTTCCCAGAACACTTTTGAACACTTTTCCCCTACTCAAGAGTTGGTTAAAAAGTGATAATATATTCCTTAAAACCAAAGGAAAAATAGTGAATATGGCAAACTACTGAGAATCTAATGATATACCTTGTAAGCATATAATCTGTCATCTGGACATAACTATTTATCAATATTTATTCACATCAAAAGGAACCATTTCACCATCTTTGTAATTTAAGATGTATTTTAAAACTGTGAAAAAAGTAATTTACTTTCAAATGTATTTTATGAATTACTCTACTTAATATGTTTCTTCTTGCAGAATTTAGTGCGTCAGATTAGCAAAAGCATAGAACAATTAACTTTGATTACTTACTATAATAATCTACTAACAGTAGACTAACTGCCCCACTGTGACTCTGTATCTGTCGCCTAAGGGTTTTTACATTCTTAGATCAGTTAAGGGATCCATTTGTTGGAACTGTGCTTTGCAGTCACTAGAATAATCTCCACTCATATGCTGTTTTTATTTTGAAACCTGGAAATGCTTCATGTTGGTAGTGTTTTCAAATAAAATTGAATTTTTACTCATTCTCTGGGCAGTTTCAGTAGAAAGACATTTTAAAATTCTGTCCTCTTTCTTAAAGACTTGAGGACATATGTGTGTAAAATATGTTTTATTTTATTTTAAATCCTTCTTCCTTCATGAAAACAATATTTGAAATATCTAAACTGTCACAACCCCAAACAGATGGCAGAACAACTGTGACTAACAGTTTTTCCTCTGAGATTTCTTCACTCTCTAATCTTAATGAGGAAGCGATGTTTACAAATTGATAGCTAAAGCACCTAAGAGTAAAACATTAAAAAGCAATTTTTTAAAGCTAACAGTTAAAATAAGGCCTCAGGCTTTATCCTTGGCAGGAAGCATTCAGTTGACAAAGAACTTAGTAAGCATCTTCATCCCCTCCTCCCCCGACCCCCTCACTGTGTAGGTAAAGACCTTCACTCCAGTGGAAGAAGGTGGTCAGGGCCAGTCAGGACCTTGACTGATGAGGCATCTAGGATGGTGCCTGTCTCTGCATTGTTCCTCGGGTCCCTCTGACTCTGTCTTTTGGGTTCCTTTTGCAGGAGGAATTGAGTTTAATACTAAATTTCCTATGTTTAAGAAATACTATTTCTTTCCCATTCATGGCTCATTTATCTCATTAAAAAATTATTCAGTGGCTAAAAATTTCAATGGAAAAATTATACAGGAAGCCAATAATGTACTAATTAAAATGTAAACTTAGTGAAGAGTAAGAGAAACCAGCTGAGAAGGAGGCAGAGAGGAGAGAGACCAAAAGACAAGAAAGAGTCAGAGAGAGATGTAAAGGAGAAAATGAGAGGATTTGTTTCTCTTCATTTTCTGGATTTTAAAAATATATTACAATTCTTATTAAAGAAAAAAGTAGATTCCAAAATTTGAGGAGAACATTTCTGAAAATAGCCTGTGTTAACACTGATCTATTTTACAGATACTTGCTTGTCGCTCATAACATTAAGGTTCTGCTGTGAGAGCAAGTCCTTGGATGCTTTGCCATTTAAAAAGGTCTTTCCAAGTTTCTGCAGCAGGGCATTGCCTGAGATTTCCAAGAATGAAGTCCCTTAGTATTTCTCAGTAGACAGTTTTGTGACTAAACCAGACACTTAATATTGCTAGATCAGTGAAAAAATCATCACTCTGTCATAGTCAGCTTGAGTTCATTTGTTCACTGTTGGCTTTAAGGATGAA
This sequence comes from Nanger dama, assembly GCA_917880005.1. NCBI lineage: Eukaryota > Metazoa > Chordata > Mammalia > Artiodactyla > Bovidae > Nanger > Nanger dama. The sequence goes on from CAKJTW010000001.1 coordinate 103,588,983, forward strand.
TGTTCCTGGGATGTCAATCTGATTGCTGACATTAAAATTATACCTATGAAAGTCTGTTTTCCACTTTCCTTTAGAAAATCTGACTAAATAAATCAACCCGGTGATTTTATATTTAGAACTTTTATGCTTTCCATTAACATGATGCTACATGAATCATACATGAAATGTATAATGACGGCTATCTACCACAGTGACATACACTGCCTGGATCCTTGCACTGATTACAGCGTGCTCAAGACTGCTGAACCCTGCAATATCACCTGAGGACAAACGTAGTAAAACTATTCATGAGTGCCTAAGTTTAGCTATTACTTAAAGATTTGTTAGAAATAGTAAATAGGATACCGTCACTTAGTTAAATGTGTCATTTCAGAAACTTCTCTTACTTGACATGCACCAAAGGACTAAAAATTTTGAAGGAGAACATCACACAATGCTACAGTTTATAAATTGTATCTCATTTCCCCTGGAATACACGAAACCAGATCTTAATTGCTAATATTACCAAACTCAAAACTCAGTCATACATACCATTTTAACATGAAAGCTCTAGGCATTTTAAAAAGAAATTAAGTTACAGCAAACTCTGATAAGTAAGCGAAATGAAAGTACAGGCAGGAGGATACGTTACTTACCTTGTTCTATACTGAAAGTTCCTCTCAGATCTAGGGAAGTGTACTACAAGGTCTAATAGAGACGTGGAGAGGGTGTCTTTATAACAGCCCTTGAATCAAACAGTAACCAAGTGGTTTAAGTAGAAACATATATTTTGAAAGGTTAATCCACCCATACACAGGAAACCCCTGTTTTAAGAAAGTCACTCTGCTGCCAAGAGGCTATTAATATTCACTTCTCAGATACAAACACGACCTACAGATAAAAGATTCACAACCTATGTGAAAATACCACAGAGGATTCCCTCTGAGTCGCTATGTTGTAATGGAAACGCAAGACAACAATATACCTCTTCAGGCACTTGGGGTACTACAGGAAATCCACCTGCCCACTTAATGGAAAAGTTATATCAGCTTAATAGGGCCACAACACATAAACATCGATGTAGAATTAGTATAATTTACTGTAAGGACCACATAGGTCACACACTCATTTCTAGGAATGTTCCTCTGTTTCATCTTCCTATTTCTTTCCCTGAGAGAGCTAGCACCCAGGTTAACATTTAAATACTCTTTCTTTAAAGTAATTTAGAAATAAGCCTACTCCCTTTAAAAAAAAAAAAAAAAAAGGAGTTGCTGAGTGTTTTCTTAGAGGGGAAATTGTATTTATGGCCTCTGTGTTGCTTCACTGGCATTACAGGATAGGAATTATGTATATTTTTTCTCATCATACAAGAAAATAGTTTATATAATTATTAGCAGTGGCAAACCTCTCCAAAGTAATACAAAATTTGTATGAGTTCAGAAATGAAATCATTGTGGATAAAATACCCAACAGGTATCATTAGTGTGGTTATTTATATCATTTGATTATGTTGATGTATTAATTTATTTGGTAGTCATGGTGAGAGTAAGTAATAGCCAACAGCATGTGGGCAATACACTGGAGAAGTCAGATTGTGTCAGAGTTTGACTATTGGTATATTTCAGCTTTTATCACAACAAGCATTATAATTCAGAAAAACAGACTGACATCATGAGAAGATCCCACTTTTATAATTCCACTTCTACAAACACTTAGAAAGTCAGTGAATTTCAAAGAGGACTTTGACTTTTTAATGACAAAAATGTTAAAAATATCAATTTTGAGTGGCAAAATCAGGAGTGTTTGTTGTATTTTTTTGCTTTTTCCCTGTATTTTCAAAAATTTTTAGGAAGAAAACAATCTATAATGCAATGTAGATTGCATATACCATCAACTTAAAAATCTAAACAGAAATTAAGAAGTATGCAATCTGTCTTTAATCTGAGTTACTAAAGTAAACATATTTGATATGAAAATACCAATATTGTTATTTGAAGATCTCCTAAAGTCTTTATAACATGTCTTCTAAAAGGTCTTTTGAATTAACACAAAATTACTTTTACCCAGTCAGTTTCTTTCCACGTGAGAAAAATAATTACTTAGTATTTCACAAGAGTATGCCATGTTAGTGTGATACCAAAAGAGCAAGGAGACATTTATCAGCTGACAGCAATAAGGTGGAAAGTCAAGTTATTCTTATAGACTGGAAGTTTTAGATCTAACTGATATTTTCATTTTCTGAAATTTCTTTTAAAACTACAGAGTGCTATACCAATGCATACACAATCGCTGCTATTAATTGATGCTATTAAAACTTTGAAGTGTTGCCAGAATGAGTCTCAGGACCAACGTTGGGATGATCCTATAAATTAAAGTATGGAGAGAACATAGAAGTTTCTTTCAGAATTTATTGAAGATTAAGCAAGATTATTTCCATTTAAATCTATGGGCTAGAGGACTTCCCTAGTGGTCTAGTGTTTAAGAATCTTCCTGCCAATGCAGGGGACAAGGGTTCGAAGATTCCATGTGTAGGAAGATTCCACATGCCTCCAGGCAATTAAGCAGATAAGCTGCAACTGAGCCTGAGTGCCGAAACTAACGAAATAAAATTTTTTTAAATTGAAAAAAAAAAAAACACACAAAACTATGAGATGGACAGTGGTGGTGGTGGTTCTAGTCAATGGAAGATGGAGTAGACATCATTTTCATTTACTTCATGAAAATGTTGGAAAAGGGAAAAATCTCTAAAACACAAGGACATATCTTCTTATCTTGACCTCCCACCACTCTGACTGTGAAAGGGAAGCTGGACCTTCCGTAGAATCCCGTCCTGAAGTAAAGGTATTACTGGTCCATCAAGCACTGTATCGCTTCGGGTACACATCTAAGCCAGTTAACATCAACTGCAAGCAAAAGCTGGCGATCTGCTGACCAAACGACTTTTACTGTTCACAAAAGACCATTTTGTTTAGAGGTTTACCTTCAGGGAAAAATAAGGAAATGAGCTAGACTAGTACCTAAAGTGACTGATCCAAAATTAATTTCACATGGTTTGAGGGCACAAGTGTCTGAGGGAAAGGGGAGGAATGGAGAAAATGAGACTTGGTTAAGAAAGACAAGGCCATTGAGAGTTGAGTTTGGGAAAAGAAAAGTCATATTCAATATTTCATCCTTTGTCCGGAAGTAATATGAAGAGTATTAAAGGGGCTAAGGAAAGGAAGCTTTCCAGCTTTAGGTTTGAGAAAGGGCAAGTCCAGTCTATCTTTAAAGATGAGCTGAATGTGTCACTCAGTCATCAGGCGCCCGCGGACCTCGGCGGCGCCTCCTCAGGAAGGCAAAGCGTCTCCACATGCTTGCTCTCTGGCGTGATTCCAGACCCCTCTCCCTCTCTCCCACTTCCTCAGGTTCCTTTTCCTCTCAACTTCTTAATTTCCCAGATTCTCAATCGAAAGATTGTCGATTGAATGGAGACAATTCGTATAGGTACCACTATTGAGAAATTCACATCTGAAGGCTTCATTGTCAGAAGGTTTTCTAAGAAGTGTGGTAAAACCAACCCAGCAATGTTTGTCCCTTTAAAATACAGTGTCCTTGGGAGTTGTTCAAACTAGATTCTGTCTGTTGGGTGAGAGCTTTCTGCAGGTTGGAGACTTCTGATAGTCCTCCAGAGTCCTTCAAGAAGGAGGCCGTGGCCTCTTGCCAACTTCGGTCATTGTTTCCCGAGGGATTCAAGCCAGAGACTGTATTTCCATTAGACTTCAGGACGCCACCTGCGATATCACTCACAGGATGGGGATGGTTGTGCCAGGAGCCCAGCTGGATGGCCATCAAACCAGAAGAGTAACACCATGGCTTCCGCTCTACTGTCTCCTGGCGTAGTGAATGAAGAATGGACACTAGCATTAATCTGGGCTGCTGTATCTCTGCTCATGCTCTTCCTGATGCCAGCTGTCTCACTGCTTATGCTCTTCGCACTGTTCGCCGCACCCAGGGTAGCAAGGCGCGAGCCTTAGCGGAGCTGCAGGGACTGCAGACACGTGTGTTCTCTCTTGGCGACGGCCACAGCACCCCCTAACACAACCAACTGCTCTCCTGACTGGCACAGCAGCCGCAGCAGCTCTCCTGGCTGGCGCCAGCCGCAGCAGTAAACACGCTACCTTCCTTCCTCGCTGGCTGATCGAAGGGACAAAGCCGTGCGGCAGCAGGACTTCCCGCCACGTTATGGGTGGAGCTCATACATCCGTCTCTCCAAAGCAGCTCCTCCCCATGGCGCTGTAAGCGAGCTCGGCGTTGCATAACTGTCTGCAGAACGTGGGGCAGAGAGCTGAACATGCCATCTTCGCTAATTTGCTCTCTCCCCGCAGCTTTCTTCTTCATACAAGATGGCATTTTTTTTCCTCTCAAATTCCTATAACAACCAAGGTTAGAGATGAAAATTAGAGCTGATTAGAAACTTGATAAAATTTCACCTGGGTAAAAACTGACACAGAAAACAAACAATTTTTGTCATCACTTGGTAAAACTGAATATTTGTCCATAAAGCTCTAGGAACAGTTATAGTATAGTGGTAAAATTTGGTTTTTATACGTTCTTTTTTTTTTTTCAATAAAAGTACCATTTTAAGAAAATGAGTAGTTCCATACATTTTCACTGAGTTCTTCCTCATTACCATGTGCATGTGTGTGTGTGTGTGTTTGCATGCTGTTTTAAAAAAGACTCCAGTATAAATAACAAAGGGTTGCACAGCAAATAACGTAAATCATTAAAATATCACAGATAGACTTTTTCATAAGGTTGAGATTCAACTTAAGAAAAAAAATTCTACCAAAAAGAAGATATATCAGGAAAACAATTGGGTGGGAGAAGAGGCATAAATCTAATTTCTAAAGAGAATGAAAGAATGGATATGAATCATGGATCTAGATAAATCAGAAATGCAGCTGTTTGGAACCTAAGTCTCCTTATTGCTGTACACCAGGCCTAAAAACGTGATGATCTTTAAAGAGCAACCCCAGGTGTTGACAGTGCAGAGACATCTCAAGGGAACTCTTCGACACTCAACCCCTTAGACTTTTACCCTCAACAAGACTGTATCCCTTCTGTTTTTGATACTCATGAATAAAATTTCTCATCCAAATTCAGGAATCATACCTGTTTTCAACATTAAACTTGCTTTGATCATTCCTATCTTAACAGGAATTACCACCCAAAGAGCAATCACTTAGAAGTCAGGCATTTTGGACCAATTTTATAAGACCAACAATGAATATACATTCTCCATCTGTGCAAAAGCTGAGTTTGGGTATTGGAAAGCCTACACATCCTGTTGAAGAGACATTTTTCTTATAGCAGTTTCTTGTTTTCAGTTGAAAATCTAAAACAGAAAAATAATCTCTGATCATAAGTTCTGATTTCCACCTTCTGTGACCCTCACTTAAAGCCAATTGTTCTCATGTGATCTTCAGATCTTAAGTCCAAATCCATAGCATCATGGGGTTTACACACCTGGGAATAGACAGGAACTTTCGTAGAAATAATTCCTAAAATGGATATTTCAAGGAAAAGTCATTTACTTTGCTAAAGTTTGGGAGAGGCCATAAGTGTTTTATCCCATAGGATTCAGAAGGTTATAAACAAATGTAAGACTACCTTCAGCATTTTGAAACTCACAAAATAATTTTGAAGCTTGTATTGGAAATAATTTTGTACACAAAAGAATGAAATGCTAAGATCTGTTTATAGAAGTTTAATTTAAGCCAATGCATTATTCTGTGGCATTCATCCTAACAACCTTACTACAAACTGCACTCATTTAACCCCTGGAGATTTCAGTTCCTTTACCTAAAAATGAGATTGAGCCAGATGATGCCTGAAAATCCCACTCATGTCAAAGATACTATAATTTGATATCACCTAAATAGTGAACAATACATTTCCATTTTGATTGGTTTTATGCTTTTTCAATTCTCTTGTATAGCCGAGGAAAAAAATTACAAAATGTTAACCCTCCTATTGTGCAATGTGTCTACTCTGAGTTGATTGTACTCATGGAATTATCTTAATTCTTTCAGCTCTTAAACCAAAGTATCAAAGACAGAAGAACTGAACTCTCAGCACAATTAAAAAGCTTTATGCTGGAATGCATAATCTACTGCCAAGGAGTAACTAGGCCTTGGGAAAAACTTATCATGTCCTTCATTGTTCTGTAAAAATGTTTAACTGTAAAGCAAAGCACTTCACTTTGAAGGATATTTTCTCTATTTTACAAAGATGCTAATTTGAGAAAGTCAAGAGTAAACACGGGCCCCAAATAATAATTTTTCCTTTAATTTAAAAATTACAAATGTCAAACATACAACTTATGTAAAGTTTAAGAATAATAAAACTACATTAAAGAAAGAAAAAAAATGGAGAAGTAACTCCTGATACAAGGCTGTGATTTTCAAATATAACTGCATTTTTAGATAATTTAGGCCACGTTCCTCCAATTTTTTTCTTGTTGGTCCATGTGACAAGTGGTGTCATTACTGAGCATAATATTTTGTTACTGAATGAAATCAACCAGTATTACTATTGACAATAATATTTTTTGATTGGATAAAGTAGGAACTGAACTTCCTGCAGTTCAATAAATTATATTTTCTTCTTTATATACTAAAATGGACGTAGATAATTAACAAAATTATAAGTTAAAGATATTTTCATGGTCATTCTCTCTGGTTTTTAAAATTGTGCATAATGAGCCATGTAATATGAAAATAAACACATAGAGACAGAGACCGTTGCTGAGATTAAGCCAAGTTTATAAGAAAATTCTCTTGGATAATTTGATAACTTATCTTTATTATATTGCATGATAGTTAAATATAAATGGAAGCAGTTTACATTTATGAGTTCGATGAGGATAATTGGGATAATGACTAGTAGTAATTTCAAATCATCAGTTACGTCTCACATGCTTTACAAACATTTAACGTGAGGTCTTTGGACCATCAAAAAGCTTGTAAGAAAGGCAGAATCTCAGGCCCCATTCCAAACTTACTAGATGAAAATCTGCATTTTAACAAGATATCCAGGTAGGGATGAGAGGGAATCTTATTAATGAACGATAAAATCTGAGATGATGAAAGTGAAAGATGAGAGTGAAAAAGTTGGTTTAAAACTCAACGTTCAGAAAAAGAAGAACATGGTATCCAGTCCCATCACTTCATGGTAAATAGATGGGGAAACAATGGGGACAGTGAGAGACTTTATTTTGGGGGCTCCAAAAATCACTGCAGATGGTTGACTGCAGCCATGAAATTAAAAGATGCTTGCTCCTTGGATGAAAAGCTATGACCACCCTAGAGAGTATATTAAAAAGCAGAGACATTACTTTGCCAACAAAGGTCTGTCTCGGCAAAGCTATGGTTTTTCCAGTAGTCATGTATGGATGTGAGAGTTGGACTATAAAGAAAGCTGAGCATCAAAGAATTGATGCTTTTAAACTGTGGTGTTGGACAAGACTCCTGAGAGTTCCTTGGACAGCAAGGAGCTCCAACCAGTCCATCCTAAAGGAAATCAGTCCTGAATATTCATTGGAAGGATTGATGCTGAAGCTGAAACTCCAATACTTTGGCCACTCGATATGAAGAACCAACTCACTGGAAAAGACTCTGTTGCTGGGAAAGACTGAAGGCAGAAGGAGAAGGGGATGACAGAAGATGAGATGGTTGGATGTCATCATTGACTCAATGAACATGAGTTTGAGCAAGCTCTGGGAGTTGGTGATGGACAGGGAGGACTATGTGCTGCAGTCCATGGGGTCGCAAAGAGTCAGACACGACTGAGCAACTGAACTGAACTGAAAGTCTGAGAAACAACACATTATCTCATTTATTCTTTTCAGTAACTCGCCCCCTGTTGGCTTCCCTGATGGCTCAGTGGTAAAGAATCCATCCTCGATGCAGGAAAACCTGGTTCAATCCCTGGTTCAGGAAGATCGCCTGGAGAAGAGAATTTCACCCCCCCTCCAGGATTCTTGCCTGGGAAATCGCATGCGGGAGAGGAGCCTGAATGACTAAGCACACACACACGTATGGGAAGATGCAAGAGCCTAGGCTCATTGAAATCTCTCCTTTGATGTGCACCTTAGCTATCTCGGGCCAGTGTCCTGTTTTTTTCCTATCTTGAATCCCTCCCACTGGAGTGGGAAGTTGAAGCCATGAGAATCCTAGTCACTGTACTTTGAATCACTTGTTCTTGGGAGTTGAGGTCATTCTACACGGTGTTCATGTCTCTGAGATCGTGAGCCTTGAGACTTCCATACTGTCTTGTGTCACTGATAAAGTTTAACAAGACTCAGTCTTCCTCTTTAGGCTCTTAGAGATACATACTCTCTGAATTTCTCTGGTTTATGGTGAAATATCTTATGCCCATAATTCAAAGCTTGCTTGATTACAAGTCACTTGGTAATAGCCACCTCCATGAAGAATCTGGGATCAATTAGTGAAACAGAGCCACAGGTCTACAATCATCAAATCAAGAAGCATACCCACATAGGTATACGTCACTTCTCAGGAAACAGAGCTTCATGGATGCTGGGTGAAAAGTGATGACAGCTCGGCAATTTCATAAGAGAAATACTGAGTTTTCCTTAAGTTATTGAAGCAACACAATATCAGATAAGTTTTATTCTCTGACGGAGCCAGTTTTGAACTATGCATTTATCTGCTTATTGCAATTCCGATTTCAGTAACATTTCGTTAGTGTTTCATTGGCTTCCCAGGCGGCTCAGTGTAACAAATTTGCTTGCCAATGCAGGAGATGCAGGAGACGTGGGTTCAGTCCCTGGGTTGGGAATAACCCCCAGTGGCTGACTGCCAACATACAGGAGTCCCACTGACACAAAAATTGCCTGTCTGAGCCCAGGACAATGCACAGCAATGTGAGTTAAACAATTAGCCATTTTATCCCATCACTAAGTTTTAGAGTAATTTGCTTCACAGCAAAAACTAAGTGATAGACTGGCCTATGAGATACTAAAGAATGTACACTAACATTAAACTTTAATTCCTTTTTTATTTTTGTCTTTTGAGAAACATGAAAGGGTATCCAACTCACAACTCACAGCCCCACTTCTGAGAAAAATAAAACAGCACAAACCGTCCCCTATCCTTCGCTCTCTAGTCCTGCAAGCCGACCTGGAGCCCCTCCTGCCTCATTCTGAAACCACTCCTCAAAATTCTGTCGAAGGCCCTGCCCACCCACGCTCCTCATTTCCTGTCTCTCAAAAAGTCACCCCTCTGTGAGTGTGGGGGTGACTGCGGACCTGCCCTGCCTGCTCAGCCGTGCCCCAGGGCCCAGCAGCCTGCTTCCTGTCCTTGCGTGCTCCCAGAGACAGCTGTGGCCCAGGCTTCCTGGAAAAGCTGGGCTCCTTCCTCACTCTGACAACTTTTCTTACAGAGAAACTCTTTAAAATGTTTTCAAAAAACCACCTCATGTCCACATTTGGAGATGAGATGTAGAAGGAGCCTGGAAGTGGGAAACTTGTTCACACCTTCACATGGCAGCTGGCTAGACTCTCTGCTCGACGTATGGCAACAATCACCCCTCAAGAGCATACCCAGACTAGGAACTTGATTGGGGAAAAAAAGGTGAGGTGAGGCTATGAGCAAACAGAATTCCCAAATAGAAGATAACTTTTTAAGGTGGCTCAGATGGTAAAGCATCAGCCTGAAACTCCAGAGACCTGGGTTCAATCCCTGGGTGGGGAAGATCCCCTGGAGAAGGAAATGGCAACCCACACCAGTATTCTTACCTGGAAAATTCCATGGATGGAGGAGCCTGGTGGGCTATATAGTCCATGGGGTCACAAAGAGTAGAACTTGACTGAGCAACTTCACTTTTAACTAAAAATGTGTAGTGTCTTCAAATGGTTATCTCCAAATCAAGTGGAAATCAGAAAGCAGTGGTTATAGTAGTTGCCAGAACTTTAATGGAAATATCTCAGCGTAGATTCACCTTTAGCTGCTAGCATTGCTAGACAGTATTAATACTACCATGCAGTACTGGTACTACTAGAGTGCTGTACAGGTGAGCTATGGGGATTGGGGGTTTCTTTGGTAGACTAGGGAGTCTGACTTGCCAATTAGTACAGGAAAAACTCATTCAGCACAACAAATCAGGATATTAAGTTACTGGAGAAATTCAGGGACAAGAACCAAGGGATAAACAAGCCAAAGTATTCAGATAGGGAACTGGGTCAGAGTCCGTTATCACATTTTGGAATCAGCCATGAAGGTCAGGAGTAAGAAAAACTATTGTAATCCAGACCTCATTGAGATGAGACACTAAACTTTCTTACCTGGTTCTTTTCTTCCTAAAATGGATCTGTATCTGTGAGTGGAAAGTTGTGCAGAGCGAAACAAATGTTCCTGCCCACTGTCAGGAAAGCCCCAGGGGAGACTGAGGTGAGGCTTTAAGCTTGCTGGGCATGAGCAGAAGGTGGCAAAGGTCAAAGCCTCAAGTGTAATCATCCAGTTCCCGGGTCCTTTCTTTGGGTCCACCTCATCATAGTCATGGAACAGAAGTGCTGGAGCTTAAAGGTCTTATCCTGGACTGAGTTCTTTTGTTGACTCTTCATTTGATGGTTATAAGTAGAGGGCAAAACTAAGTTGGCCAAAAATGATGAAGGATAAAGGTAAACATAAATGAAGCAGTTAAACAGAGTTGAAAGTATTTGGAAGAGATCAATGAAATGTGTACTTATTAGAAATCATATCTATGTACTTTTTAGGAATTATATATGTGTGTTATATATGTACATATATTTTCTAATAAGTAAGCAATTATATATAACATATATATGCATTCCCAGGTGGCACAGTGGTAAAGAGTCTGCCTGTCAATGCAGGAGATGCAAGAGACGCTGGTTCCATCCCTGGGTCAGGAAGACCTCCTAGAGAAGGAAATGGCAAACCGCTCCAATATTCTTGCCTCAGAAATCCCATGGATAGAGGAGCCTGGTGGGTAACAAAGTCTATGGGGTCTCAAAGAGCTGGACATGACTGAGCATGCATGCACAGAATGCATATATACATATATGAAATGAGAATCACAGTCTATCACTGACTTGGAGAAATTCTCTCAGTATGATTTCATTCATTTGCCATTTTTTAGTAATCTTGACCAGTGAAAGCGTGACTTGAGATCATGCATGTGGCTAGTTGAACAGAAGCACTAAATTGTGTTGAGTCAGAGTCTGGAAAGTTTAGTAAAACTTAACTTCCTGGGGAAGGTCATTTTAGGTAGGGTGGATTCTAGTGTTAGCACATGGATACTTTTCTTTAGGCAGGATTGTTGCCTGGCTGTTTGAAAGATGCTCTTCGACTGTTGTCTGAGAATTGGAATTTGTAGTTAAGTTTAGTTATACTTAGAGGGAGAGCTAAAATATGTTGTTCAGGAATATCTATATATCATTGCTGCTGCTGCTGCTAAGTCACTTCAGTCGTGTCCAACTTTGTGCGACCCCAGAGACGGCAGCCAACCAGGCTCCGCTGTTCCTGGGATTCTCCAGGCAAGAACACTGGAGTAGGTTGCCATTTCCTTCTTCAATGCATAGTAATCATCTATATAGCCTATCTGGGGAAGACATGTGCTATTTGGTTTCTATTTTAATCATCTTGAAGGCAGTAAATATTATGTTGTTAGGATAGATTTCTGCAATAAAATCTCATGAAGCATTCTACTTTTTCAGCTCAGATTTTAACTTGAGCACACACTCCTCAAATTCTATAGTAAGATTCTCCAGGCAAGAATACTGGAGTGGGTTGCCATTTCCCTCTCCAAGAGATCTTCCCAACCCAGGGATCAAACCCGGGTCTCCAGCATTGAAGGCAGGCACTTTAACCTCTGAGCCACCAGGGAAGCCCCATAGTTGATACTCAGTGCTTGCAAAATCTTGAAGGTAACAGTGCTGTGACTTGAAAGCTGTTGCATCAATTAATTTGAGAGAGCAGAGGAACCGAAGTAATGAACTATTAAAAAGGCTATATTTTCAAAGTGGTTGTATGCTCTACATGACAATACAAAGAATACCATCTCCAGTGAGTTTAATTATGCCAAATGGGCGTAACTATAAATTGCTACTCATATGTTTGAGGAGGAGGGAATGTCCATTCTTGCTGTCACTGATGAATATTTTGCATTGATCTTATTGCTTGACTCCTGACTGTCCACCAGGCATAGACTTACTGTTTCTTGTTCACTTCCGGCCTCTGTTCTCTCCAGGGGTGAACATCCTCTTGTGGAGTTCACACACCATATCCTCAGCCTTTGCCTTTGGGTCCCCAGGATCTGGTTTTTGGCTCTATAGCACCACATCACTTTTCGAGTCTCTGCAAGATAGCACTGTAACTTCTGATGTACACATATATTCAGCTTCATAGTCCAAGCCAGCAGATGGATCATGGCTTATTTGCTGCTTACCTATAAGTATCTTTCTATTCTTTGGAACTAGAAGGAAGCTTTCTCAAGGAGAGTAGAAATAACCCCGTCATCGCTCTCTCTTTCCTTCCTGATACTCATGACATTGGGAGTGGAATATTAGGATATGTTGTGATTTTTGTCACAAGGTAAGGCAGATGGCGCTCAGTTGTGTGGCTGGAGGAAGGTCTTTTCCTCTGGATTCAGAGTGCATACTTTAACACCGCAAAGGGTGGAGGGCTGAAATAGTAGGTGCTGTTTCAGAGTCAGTGCTCCCTCCTAGCCCATCCGGAGTGTAGGGTGTTCCTCTTCCCCTCTCCTGGTTCCCTCCTCATGGCCAAGTGCCTCCTTCATCCCCATCACCCAATAATCTGTCAAAATTTCAGTAAATCATGTTGAGGTTAGTTCTCTGAACACTGCCAGAATTGCAGTTGCCTCTAGAGTCAGACACTTCTGGATTTCAGATCCTGGCTTTGTCATCTTGAGCAAGATGACTTTTAACCTATCTGGACCTGATTTTCCTCTGTTGTAAAGAGGATTGGTATGGTGGTGGTCATTATTACATGGTTGCTGTGAGGATTGAAAATGGAGCATAAAAAGTAATTAAAACACAGCAAACATTCTGTCAACCAGCCTGGGCCAGAGAGAGCACGTCCCTTCCCCAGGGCCTGGAGCCTGGAGTGCCCAGCGTTTGAAGCTTCCTGTGAGTCAGGGGATGCACTGTCCTCAGGAGCAGGCGCCCTCGAGTTATAAAGGGTCGCCTCTGAGGTCTCCAGCGGCAGCTGTGAAACATGTTGGGAGTTATGTGTCTGTTATCTCTAACTCTTCAGGAGGTTCTTGGAAAAATCACATCTTGGTCTTCGCTGGCGCTAGGGAGACGAGCACACTTCCAAGGCCGAGAAGGGAGCACCGGCAGGCGCCCTGCAGGACGGATCGCGAAGACCGCGGGACTGCGAGGGCCTCTCGGTCACGGCCGCTGAGAGACGGGTCTCAAGTCTGTCCGAATCGAAAACCCGAGGCTCTCACTGTGGAGGGCATGTGACACGATTCCCTAGGGCTCTCAGATATAACTGGACTGGTAATTGGAGCTGATTTCTGGAAATTAAGCCAAAGAAATTTGTGCCATAGTCCTGGACGTGAGCGTGTATTCGGGTGAAATGCCCTGTATTAATGAGGAGCAAGACGGCTGCTTACGGCCGAGGGGCGTGGCCTCACCATCATTCAAAGCCCTGGGGAAACTGTGGGTGCACGCAGTCATCTGCATCTGCTCGGTTCTCCATGCCTACCAGTGATCTTTTCTGGGAGTGGTAGGACTGCAAAAATAACAGAAAAGTGAGAATGTAATGTTCTGATTTGACTTCTGTTTTATTTGTATTTCATTTACTTTTCTCCCTCTATGTGCGTGTGTGTACATATGAGGAATAGTAGAAGACATGTAAAGCCATAGAAGTTTACACATATAAATACATTTACATAGAACACAAGGTTGAGATTGGTTTTTGATAGAATAAAAGTTAACTTAAATTTTAAATCAAGATTTTAAAAACGAGTTCTTTAAAATTTTGACCCAAGACCTTGGAGAATTTTCCATTTTAAAAGGTAAAAATTAACATTCAGCATACCAGTTCCTGTTCGATAAGTGTTTCTGTGGAAGAGTACATTCTCTGCCAAGGTAAATTTGAGCCACAATCTTAAACAGAATGATGCAAAAGATAGACATTATGTCCTTGGCAAAAAAAAAGAAAAAAAAACCCAACATGAACACTATGACCCAAACCTTGGAGAATTTCAGATGAAATGCTGAGTTTAATATGTTGAATGACACAGCATCTTTATTTCTTTATTTCTCAATGGAACAACTCAATAAGAAATTTACAGGAACATGTGGCTTGAATGATAAAATGTGTGTGAATAAGCTCTTAATAATTTATTCCACTTGCTGATGCTGGTTGATTACAAATGCAAGTGCTTTAGTGAGAGCTGTTAGGTGTTGCGTGAATGTCTGTGTTGAATTCAAGGGACATGCATAGAGAGAACAGACCAGCCAAGCAACTGAACGTAGCTGGGAACTGCTAAAGCAGATGAGAAGGAGTACCCTCTTGGACTTTAAGGCGTCCCCAACCACCTACAGCTTCCCACAGAGATCGGAACCTCTTCCCACGCTGCCCCCACCACTGCTTCGTGTAGGAGTTTATCTTTTCTAGCTATCGCTATGAGTAGAGTAAAAACTACTTTTATAAAAACTACCTTCATGGTTACTGAAAACTGAGGAGGAATACTTCACTAATCGTGGCTCATGACTCATAAAGACTGAACTAGTAAGCATTTATAAGATTTCTAGGGGACTAGATTTTTTCTCATATAAAGATTACTTTCATTTCATTTCATCCACATCATAGCAACACTTTCTGGATGAAGTACTTAAGTCTCTGAATTCAACCCTTCGCAGGAGCACAGAGAATTTTGATGGCTATTTCATTTATGCTTCCTCTAAAAGTAGTTTTCTTTTTAGAAAACATCTTTCAAAAATGGCCACTGTGTGTGAAAGACTCAAAGGAGTTTACAAATAGTTTTTTAAAAAAAAAAAAAGACATTTAGGTGACAAAAATTAACAGACACAGTCCACTTTGGCTGTATATTAAATAATTCATGTATCAAAGACAGTGCTAGAACTTAGGAGACTTGATGCATGAAAAAATTAAGAATGAATGATGATTTTCTGGAAAACTTTTTTTATGACTGCTTTTCTAGCTCGTGTGTGTGTGTGTGTGTGTGTGTGTGTGTGTGTGTGTATGCTCCATTGTGTCTGACTCTGTGACCCTATGGACTGAGCTTTCCAGGCTCCTTTGTCCATGGAATTTTCCCATAACAATACTGGAGTGGGTTTCCATTTCCTCCTTTAGGCGATCTTTAAGAGCCTGGGGTCAAACTTGCCTTTCTTGTGTCTCTTGTATCAGAAGGTGAATTCTTTGCCACTGCTTCATCTGGGAAGCCTCTAACACTTTAATTTGGGCAATTAAAATAAAGGGAATTTTATAAAAACTTGAAATGAGAAAGGAGCCTGGTCACTAGATGTGAAAATAATCTGTCTGCATTTTCTTTGAAGGGTGAAGATGTTCACTGGGATACAGTTCTTATAGCCCAGTGCCAGGGATGTAGGGAACTTCAAATTGTGTGGAGGTTAGAACTTATCCTTTGCTTTAGAGAAGCAAACGTTCTTATGTACACTTCCCTGCTGTGATTCTCTCCTTACAAGCTATTCAATAAAAAGTTCCCTGATAGCTCAGTTGGTAAAAAGCCTGCAGTGCAGGAGACCTGGGTTCGATCCCTGGGTTGGGAAGATCTCCTGGAGAAGGGAAAGACTACCCACTCCAGTATTCTGGCCTGAAGAATTCCACGGACTGTATAGTCCATAGAGTTGCAAAGACTTGGACACCGCTGAGCGGCTTTCACTTTGCTAATATATTTATACATTTGTTGTTGTTTTGTTGCTCAGTGGTGTCCAACTCTTTGTGACCACATGGACTGTAGAGTGAATAAAACATCCATTTCTACAATGTCCAGGAGACAAGGGATACATTCAAAGGAAAAAGCGCGGGGCGGGGGTGGGGGGTGAAATCCCATTAACTACAATAATAAGATAAGGAAAATTTAGAAGGTGTTAGTTGCTCAGTCGTGTCTGACTCTTTGTGACCCAATGGACTATAGCCTCTGTCCATGGAGTTCTCCAGGCAAGAACACTGGAGTGAGTTGCCATTTCCTTCTCCAGGGGATCCTCAGAACCCAATGATTGAACCTGGCTCTCCTGCATTGCACCAGGGAAGCTCAAAATAACTTCAACAAATAATAGTCTCAAGCATATTATAGCCTATCACTTATTTTTGTATCTTCACATATAACATTTCTTCAATTATTTGACATCAGTGAATTACATATAATTAACAATCTTATTAAATCTTTATTTTTCATTACATATAATTAAAAATCTTATTAAATCTTTATTTTTCCATCTGAAATTAAGTATTTTACTTTTCACAGCTTCGTTGAGGTATAATTGACAAAATGGTAATAGATGTGGATTTAATATTTCATTTTTCAGCTTTCTGGTGACAGCGGTAAAGAATCTGTATGCCAATGCAGGACACAAGGGTTCTGTCCCTGGTCCAGGACAATCCCATATGCCATGGAGCAGTTAGGCCATGTGCTACAACTACTAAGTTTGCATGCCCTAAAGCACCTGCTCTGCAATAGGAGAAGTCAGCACAATAAGAAGCTTTTTCACTGCAACTAGAGAAAAGCCTGCACAGCAACAAAGATCCAGCACAGCCAAAAATAAATGAATACGTAAAATTTTGCAAAAAAATTTAAATAGTGTTTCATTTTTTAGCTTCCACCAGTGTTGGTCCTAAGGTCTATAAACTAGTTTATTGGTACTGTTGTCTATAGAAGCATCATATATTGTAGTATAACGGAGAAGGTGATGGCACCCCACTCCAGTACTCTTGCCTGGAAAATCCCACGGACGGAGGAGCCTGGTGGGCTGCAGTCCATGGAGTCGCGAAGAGTCGGACATGACTGAGTGACTTTACTTTCACTTTTCACTTTCATGCATTGGAGAAGGAAATGGCAATCCACTCCAGTGTTCTTGCCTGGAGAATCCCAGGGATGGGGGAGCCTGGTGGGCTGCCGTCTATGGGGTTGCACAGAGTCGGACACGACTGAAGCAACTTAGCAACAGCAGCATTGTAGTATAAAATGTATATGCATAGGATAAGACGTGTCTGTGCGTGTATGGATGTGTGTGTGAAGGAAGGGGTTGTGCATGCATAACATGCTTGTATCTGTTTACTAAGAGTGCTTCTGGAAGTTGATTCCAGTGAGATAGGAGAAGATGCAAGGAGCGCAGGCCAAGGTTGAGAGGAAGGAGGTGAACAGGGGAAGAAGGGCACTGCCACACGATTCCTCGGGCATTTTTAGCTCTTGGGAGCCCTCGGGTTGGTAGATACAAATATTATGCAATGGATTTGGCAGTAAAAGACATTTACGGATTTATTTTGTGGTTTATCTGTCATCTTCCTCTCAGTGTTCCTCCTCATTATTATCAAATTTAAGCCTGCTTTCCACCATCTCAGTCTCCTGGATTCCTGGCATTAAGCTCATATTATTGAAAACCAGTCCCTCGAGGATAATCTTAAATGCTCCCTTTGTGGAAGAAATAAAAAAAGCTGTAGAATATATTTTACAAAAATATATTTGAAAAAATATCAAATTTAATTCATTTCTAGGTAAGCTATTCCCTAACCTGGTTTTAATCTAACAAAGAAAATCTCTTGTCCCCAGGGATTAAAGTGATAGATACTTCAATGGAATATCCCCATTTTACATTGAACTTTTCCTTTGCTGAGTGCCTTGGCATAGATATCATTAATGCTTTATTAGGAAAATGGTGTCTTAGACATATTGTCACACTGTGTTAAAGTTGGTCATAAGCTGTTGAATGTAATAGTTTCAGGGCTCTTCCAATTGGTATTATGTGGATGATGTAGAGCTTTTCTTGATTTAAGCAAAGCCTATTTTTGGCTCCAGTTACTATCTTATCCATAATCTAAAGATTTCATAGCAGATCAACAATAGGAATAAAAAATTATCTTCTGACTTCAATTTTTAAAAACCTATCTGTATATACTTGTTTAATTCTTTAAATACTTGCTTTCATTTTATATCCCCCAATTTGATTCCCCCAAATCTTTTATAATCATTGTATATTTAAATTTTTGTTTATATTTAGTCTCTTGGAAACTTAGCTCTCATCAGATTTTTTTCCTTATCAACTTCATTTTAAAAAAATAATTAAATGTCTTTAAACATATATGATAAAACCATGATAAAAACAAATGAGGTGGAGAAAATGTGTCTTTAAAACTGCCTACACAGACTAACATTATTATTAATTGAATTTTTCTCTTTGAAGGAAGGAGGAAGGTCATGCAATAGAAATAGCAATTTATTTTTGTCATTCATTCATTCATTCAGTCAGCCAGTCTCCATTAGCACCTACTCTATGCCAGACATTGTTCTAGGTGGGGACCAGAAGACAACAGAACAAAATTCCATGCCTTGGTGGAACACAAGATTAATTGGAGAGACAGAGCATTAACTGGAGAGGCAGAACAGGCAAGCAAAACATAGACTATGTCAGATGGCGATAAATGACCCAGTGACAACGCAGTATTCAAGCCAAGACATCGAGGAGGTGAGGTGGGTGAGCATGTGGCTCTCAGGGGCGGAGTTTTCCAGGAAGAAGAGCAGCAAGAGCAAAGGTCTTAGGAGGGTGTGGGCTGAAGGGAGAGAAGAGGCTAGAAAGGTATGAGGAGCAGATTGTGTAGGGCTTCTTGGCCTTTGAAAAGCTGCTAGCTCTTACTCTGGGAGACACTGAATAGTTTTGAAGAGGGGAACAAAATAATCTGATTTTGAGACTATTTCTATTAGTAGGTGGTTGTATATATTAGCTGGGAGTTAAGGAGAGATGTCCAGGTCAGATATATCAATTAAAGAAGCATTCGTATATAGAAAGTACTTAAAGCCCCGAGACTAGATGAAATATTACCAACATAGTGAGTATAGAAGAAAAGAAGTCCAGAGACTAAGCCCTGTGTTGAAAGAATGAGAAAGAGGAGGAGTCAGGGAAAAAACTGGAAGGAAGCAGGAGAGGATTACAATGTGTGGTGCCTGGAAGGCAAGCGAGGAGAATGTATCCAGGAGGAGACAGGAGTGAACGCCTCAGCATTTCCTACTGGATTTTTCAAAAGTTCATTTTGGTGATTGTGACATGAGCTGTTTTTTAGAAAGCTGAGGTGAAGGAGAGATTGGAAGGAGTTACAGAAAAAATAGATGTGGGGAGTCAAAACAAGTTTCAATACTAACAGCATTCTGCTGTTCAGTTGACCCTGTGAAAACTAATGAAAGGAAACCTCGTTTAAGATGGAGTCTCGAAGGGGCGCTCCCAGGCACTACCCATCACTGCCATTCGAAGAGGGCAAGTAGGAAAGAGACCTGCATCTCCAACAAGAGGAGGGAAATTTGCTCCTTGACCAGCAGCAGCCCCAGCCACTGAGAAACTGTCAGCACCCTGAACTCGCACTTTCTTCCAACGGCCTTTGTTTGAAGCGTTTCCTCCCAACTTCCCCCTTTTCCTATAGCAGCTAACCTTCCTCTTTGCCTGTGGTTTTGCCATAGCTTGCCTAGCCCCAAATGCAGTTCCTCTAGTCTTCCCAAATAAACACAATTTGCTGGTGGAATAGCGGGCTGTCTTATTTTTAAAGCCAACAGTCTTCTGTGCTTCAGCCTAGATGGGCCAGATAATGAAGAGGAGAACCATCAAGGCAGCTCACCATCCTGAGTCGCTGGTGAATCATGACCAGACTCACTAATTTTGGCAGATAGAAGAAAGGAAAGCAGAGGTCTTCCTTTCATGGAGAAAAAGTGAGAATCCATACTATAATCTTTAATTCCACTTTCCCACTCTCTTCCAAGCTGTGACTTCTCTCCATCCTTATATTTTCTCCTGGACTGAAACTTTAGTTCTTGCCACCCACTAGTTGGTAAAGAATCTGCCTGCGATGCAGGAGACCCAGGTTTGATTCCTGGGCTGGGAGGCTCCTCTGGAGAAGGAAATGGCAACCCACTCCAGTGTTCTCACTTGGAGACTCCCATTGACAGAGGAGCCAGACAGAGTCAGATAATGGCTTCGTGACCACCAGCCTCCATAGGGCTTCCCAGGTGGCTGGATATGCAGGTCTGATCCCTGGGTCAGGAAGAAGGAAATGGCAACCCCCTCCTGTATTCTTGCCTGGGAAATCCCTTGGACAGAGCAGCCTGGCAGGCTTCAGTCCACAGGGTTGTAAGAGAGTCAGACACGACTTAGTAACTAAACAATCACCCCCAGGCTTAACAGATAACTTTCACAATAGAAGATGGGATAAAAATCTCCAGAAGACCAAATTTAGTGCCTGGATAAAACTTGTGAACGTTGGCTTGCATACTGGCCTGCAGGAGAAGGGGAAAATGATTAAGAGTCTTAACCTTCAACCACAAACACAGAGACGGAGGCATGGTCAGCCACTAGGGCCCAGATTCAGCAATCTCCAGGGGAGTTATGGGGAAGGAATGATTGTGCCAGCAGGGTCAAGGATGGAGTGATGGTTTCAGCCAGGATCATGAATGGGAAGTAGGTGCAGTTAGGTGGGAAAAACTGGCTGAAGTATAGCCAAGGTAGTAAGGTCAATGTTAGCTCAGTAGTAAGACCCAGATGTTTAGACCGTGAATAACCTTAGCAATTCATCGTACACCTTTATATGGAATACTCACATCTTTCCTACTCAGCCAGCCTAACTCCATCCCTAAAGAACTTTCTCCCCAACTGATCCTCCACATCCAAGTCGACAGCTGGCTAGCTCCTCAGTACTTAAGGCATGATTAGAGTTTAAGAGGACATTTCTCTCATTGGCAGTCCCTAGATTTCTTCCTCTCCCATTAAGCCTGCTGCTGAGACTAGAGGTTGATACCGATCAGACCCCAGTAGATAGGATGGCAAATTGCCTCAGCTACCAAATTCTTTCCTTTTAACTCTACCCTCTCTAGTTCCTATGACCCTCCTTGTCCTGACTTACCTACTGGTGATAACTAGATGTGTCCTTTGGGTCAAAAACAGGAGATTTTTCATTGCAAGGGACAGAAATCCAAAGCAAACCAACTTGTTTACATAAGTCACAATATTGTGGGTTTAAGGTACTTATGGAACTGTATTTATCTATTCAAAAGTCCTTGCTTCCTGACAAACCCAGGGCAGGACACACTAAGCATTCTTTTTCAAATACTATAAAGCTTGCTTTCCTTAGAAAATTCAAGATTTTTGTTCTGTCTATACAAATTATGAGAGATTCTGGGCCTTAGATAAGAAAATGGTTCTCTAACTTGGAAATCATATCCTTGAAACCCTTTCTGGGGCTTCCCTGGTGGTCAGTGGTTAAGACTTAGCCTTCCAGTGCGGGGGTGCAGGTTTGCTCCCTCCTGGGGGAGCTGAGACCTGGCATGCCTAGGGGCCAGGAAACCCAAACATGAATCAGAAGCAGTGTTGCAACAAATTCAGTAAAGAAGCAAGAGCTAAGATCTGCAGGCCTCTAGGCAAAAACTGAAGCATAAAACAGAACCAATATTGTAACAAATTCAAAAGAGACTAGATTTTTTCCACATCAAAAAAAAAAAAAAAATCTTAAAAAAAAAAAGCAATCCTTTCTCGCCTCAAAAATGATGTTTTCTGTGGACAGCTACTTTCAACCTCACACCAGCCTTGGAGCTGGATTCAGTTCTTGTCCAGTTTCCCCTCAAAAGAATTCTCTATAAAGCATAAGTGAGCAATGCAAATTTACTAACGGTTTTGTGGAGAAGACAGGAGAACTTGCAACAGGTAATGTCTGATATTTCACTACAGAATCACATTGCCTTTTCCTCCATCTCTGTTGATTATCAGCCTTTGGGTCTCCCTCTTATCTTTCCCCAGTGAAGTCTCAGATTTCTCCCTGCACTCTTCGTTTGTCCCCCCACACCTCCCTACCAAACCTTTTACCTTTGGGAGGACTATAACAGATTAAGCTTTTATTGTTTGTAGAATTCTGTGTGTATGCATGTACATATTTATTTATATTGACGTATATCCCAGGTGGTGCCAGTGATACAGAACCTGCCTGTCAATGCAGGAGACGTAAGAATCATGGGTTTGCTCCTGGTTGGGAAGATCCCCTGGAGGCGGGTGATGCAACCCACTCCAGCATTCTTACCTGGAGAATCCCATGGACAGAGAACCTGGAGGGCTACAGTCCATAGGGTCCCAAAGAGTTGGATACTTCTAAAGTGACTTAGCACGCATGCACACATAGTTGATTTACAATATTGGGTATATTTCAGGTGTACAGCTCGGTCGTTCAGTTATATATGTATGTGTGTGTATTATTATGTATACTCTTTTTCAGATTCTTTCCCTTATAGATGACAAAGTGTTGAGTGTAGTCCCATGTACTTTACAGTAGGTCTTTGTTGGTTATTTATTTTATATACTGCACTGTGTTTAGGTCAATCCCATCCTTCTAATTTTATCTCCTAATCCCTCTCCCTCCTTCCCCTTTGATAGCAATATATTTGTTTTCTATGTCTGTGGATCTATTTCTGTTTTGTAAATTCGTTCATTTGTATCCTCTTTTAGACTCTAGAGTTCTCTGTCATTCCTTTCAATTCATCTCCTGTGCCAACCAACCTACAACCCTGGAAACTCCAGAGAGGCTTGTCTGAGCATTGACTCCAACACTGAATCGCCCCAATGGGAAACTTTTGTAACATGACTAAGAAACTTTTTCTTTGTTATTTACATTCATATTGATATCCTCAAATCAATCTCCAAGTAGTACTTTTTTAAATCTCCTTAGATAAAGCCTGCATGTGAATAATTTAATTACTCTCTATGTCTGAAAGAACTTTCAGTTAAAAGGCTGGTATCTATAGTTAGTGGGCTACCAAGAATGTTTAGGAAGGGTTTCCAAAGAGTAAATCTAAATCGTGAGTAAGTAAGGAGCTCACATAAACTTTCTAATTTTATTCCCGGAACAAAAAACTTGAAGTGGTGGAAAGGAGTTTCATGGTTATATTTTATGATGATAATGAAAATAACTAATTGAGTCAAGAGTGGACTATGCATGGTTTGGCATGAAAAATGCAGCATCTCTCCCAGCCAAAAGAGTGAGAGGGGACAGGAGAATAGGAAGAATCCCTTTCTTGTGATTCAAGACTTTTCATTGAAGAAGACAAAACTGAGAAAACTTGTTATATAAATTTGCATGGGTTATTAACATTTACCATTCAGTCCAATTTGATTAAAAGGCGTTAAGGGTAAATGAGCAAAAGGAATTGGGTTTGCATATAATTTAAATTTAATTTTTATTAAGTTGTTGCTAGCAGGGTTATTCTTAGTAACACTTGCTTACTTTATTCATGCCCATCCCCTACATTCTTTGCTTTCTTAAATCCACTATATATTTAGAGTTGCCATAGGAAGGAAAAAATGAAAATCCAAGCAATATACACAGTCTGAGAATACATAACTTCACTCAGAGGGCTGTTCAGTGCAATATAGTGGACTCTTGATTTTTTTCCAGTTTTATTGAGATATTGTTGACATGCAATACTGTATAAGTTTATGGTATACAAAGTATAATTTTGTGTACACTGTGAAATGATTACCGCCATAAACTTAGTTAACATACATGGCTTCGTATAGTTATAAACTTTTCTCCCTTTGATAAGAACTTTAAGATCAACTCCCTTAGTAACTTTCAAACACAGTGCAGTATTGTTAACTATAGTCACCCCATTGGACACGACATCCCCCAAACTTATTTATCTTATACATGAATAAGTTTATATCTTGACCACCTTCACCCAATTTTCCTGTTCCCCTAAACCCGAGTTTTTAGAAGAACCTTCTAGCGGAAGTTAAGCAGTTTGTGAAAAAACCTTTCAACATTTTTGGTGTGTATTTACATACTTTGAACTTTATCACATTAATGAGATTCATTTTGAAGGGGTGGAAGATGAAGCCGTGTAATAAGTATCAGCCCATCTACTGACTGAAATTCGTGCTCCAGATATTAGCAGGCTCTGGTGCTGAGCCTTTGCTGGCGTCCAAATGTGTCAGAGTGGAAGCAGTGCCATGGCTGGTGCTCTGAACTCTCAAAAGACGTGATGCCTTAGCCACAGACGTCCTATTGCTCACTGACAATATGAAAAACTTGGCAAGGACACTTGGATTCGCAATTTAAATCGTAGGAAATTAACTGGCTTCGTGAGAAGTGTTCCTGTAATCAGGAAACATGAGATTTTCTAAAATTAGCTTTTTCTTCCTTTGAAAACAAAAAAGATTTTGGATGCTGTGGGGTTTTTGGTCTCTCTCCTTCATTCCTTACAACTGTAGTCAAATGAAGTAGACTGCTTGAATTCTTTAATAAATTAATATAAATTCTTATCTGGTTTTAACAAAAGTTACCATTATTAAAAGATCATCTGAACTGCAAGAGACTTCTTTTAGTTATGATAATAAAATCTTGTTATAACTAGATGTCTGTGTGTGTGTGCTCAGTCATGTCCAACTTTTTGGTTTTTAAAAGAGTCAGGATTAAATGCAGGGTGGCATTATTTAAGGTTTGTGATTTACCTCCTGTTGGACCTATGAATGCAGCTGGCAGGACATCTGCAGGCATAATGCAAATCTCTCCAGGTCCCAGCCGCAGAGTGGCGCCACCTGGTGGCAGCTATCCATAACAGTTTAACTACGAAGTGGTGGGCTTTCCAGGAGAGGTCCAGTGATTTCCAGGAATCTTCTGGTTGTTTTCCTGGCTGTAACTGGGGGGCCTGGGCTAGGAAGATGCCGAGGCTGCAGTAATCCACTTATCACCCACTTCACCAGAAAACGTTGCCTGTCATCCCAAGGTAAGAACTTTTCACCTGTTCATTGAGAAAATAATAGGAACAGATTATCAATTGTTTTCTTCCAAAATTTGCAATATCTTGGTGCCATCGTGTGAAAGAACTTTACTTTAATTTAAAGGTATGAAAAACAGCAGAGGGCAAGAGCAAAATCCCGAGGCTTGGTTCCAGGTGATTTTTCCATGTATTCCCAGTTTTGATATGTGAAGAGAACAAGTGTTCCGCAGGATGTCAAGAAGTATGCTGTGCCATTGCATGTGAATTCCTCATAGAGCTGGAATGCTTCCCTACTTTTCTACTGGTGTGAAATAATTGGGTGAACACTGCAGCTCAGCGCCTGGAAACACTGAGCACAGGGGAGACCTGAATACGAGTACCAGATACCAGGCCTGGCAGGCGTGCCTGGGTGAGGGATATTGTGAAGACTCAGTAGTAGAATTCTACATGCAGAGAGCCCTCCACTCATGGGCTGAGCCTGTCCCCACCCAGCCCACCCCCGGGACTGTCACGATGACAATCCTAGTACGTGCCCTAGCTGTGCGCACCTCACTCTGTGGGATCAGTCGCTCTGCCAGGAGCCTGGTCCAGATCTCCTGGACCCGTCTGGTCATTGCCGAAGTCAGGGTGTTTATTGTAGAGCCACTATTATACTTTTAACACGTAAAATTCAAAGAGAAATTTAAATTCCCATCATCTCACCATTCCCCAAATTTATTCCCTAAAATAATACATATATGTTCTTCAAAAATTCAAATAGTGCTAAGAACAATAAAATGAAAATTCATAAGCCTACTTCCCCCAACTTCTCCCTCAAATAACCACTGTCAGCTATTCCGCGTGCAGTTATATGCCACGGACCTGAACAGTTCTGAATCTTACTTTTGCACTTAATATTTTGGAAATCTTTCTGGATCATCACAGGTTCATATAGATTCACCTCACTGAAAAAAAAACTTATAGAGGAGATCATTCATTGTCTTAGCACAATTTCCACCCAAGAGCAGAGACAGAGATAAAGGTTTTTATACAAGTTGTTTATTGGAAGTGACCCCAGGGATCATGAATGAGGGGGTAGAGGAAATATGATAGGAAACTCCTGAGTGTGTGCTAAGTTGCTTCAGTCGTGTCTGACTCTTTGCAACTCCATGGACTGTAGCCCGCCAGGCTCCTCTGTCCATGGGATTCTGCAGGCAAGAATACTGGAGTGGGGTACCATTTCCTTCTCCAATGCTAGAAAGTGAAAAGTGAAAGTGAAGTCGCTCAGTCGTGTCCGACTGTTAGCGATCCCATGGATTGCAGCCCACCAGGCTCCTCCGCCCATGGAATTTTCCAGGCAAGAGTACTGGCGTGGGGCGCCATTGCCTGCATTGGCAAGGAGGTTCTTTACCACTAGCACCACCTGGGAAGCCCTAGCTGTCTCCCAAGACTGCCCAGTGTCTCCACCTCTTGGTATTCACACTCCTGTGTAGTCTCCTCCCACACACACCAGAGTCGATCTATCCCTTCCAAAGTGTGAATTACGACACAGCAGCTCCCTGCTTGCACTCTCCCCTGCCCTCTCTCTTGGATCACTCACTCTGGGGACAGCCAGCTGCCATGAAGTGAACAGCAGTCCTCACTGGAAGGAACTGGGTGCTCCTGCTCATGATCACACGTGTAAGTTCAGAAGTGGGTCCTCCAACCGCACTCGAGCCTTCTCATGAACGCAGCCCTGGCTGATGTTGAAACTGCATCCTCGTGAGAAGCCTTGAGCCCCCTGGCTGAGGCCGCCTCTGATTTGTCGACCATGGAAACTGAGAATGAAAATCTGTTGTTTCACGTCACTAAGTTTTGAGGTAGCTTGTTACACAACAGTAGGTAACTGTCAACCAGAAAGGGAGGAGAGTCAACCAGAAAGGGAGCAGAGTCAATGTAAGGATGTGCTTGTTGCTCCTATGGTCAATGGCTGTTTCATTCAGCAGCACTTTCTGAGGAGACTTAGAGGGAGGCTTATGTCAAGAGGAAACATTCATTCCATCAGCCCCATCCTTCAGGGGTCAGTCATGCTCCATGCATATGGACACTCCAGCGTTTCCAGAAAACACATACGTGAGTGCCATGTGAGTTCTTCCAGGCTTCCCATGGCACACGCTGAGGCACATGACATGGTTCAAAGCAAGATTGTGCCTGTGTAAACATGCTTGAAACCTGCTCCAAATTGCAGGCTTGGTAGCTCGAGGGGTGTATAAGATGCAACCACACACCTGTAATCATAAGGTATTTCTCATCCTCTTTATTTCTGCAAATATGTGCTACATCTCATTTTAAAATTTCATTTTGATGCATCACTTGTTTTTATTTTTGGCTGCACTGGGCCTCCGTTGCTCCTCGGGAGCTTTCTCTGGTCTCAGTGAGTGGGGATCTATTGTCTCGTTGTGTTTGTGGGCTTCTAATTGTGATGGCTTCTCTTATTGCAGAGCACAGGCTCGAGGGAGCCTGGACCTAGTGGTCCCATGGCATGTGGAATCTTCCGGACCAGGCATGGAACTCTTGTCCCCTGCATCAGCAGGCCAGTTCTTAACCACTGGACCACCAGGGGAAGTTCCACATGTCTCATTTTTAATAGAATAATTTTTTTTTGTGTGTGTGTGGTATGTTTTAATACTGATATGGAATACATTTGTCACGATTTTTCCTTCATATGATAAGGTTTATTGTTAATGTGTCTCTGCTTAACTCTATATGAATTTATAAATTTAACTATTTTCCTTTCATTTGCAACCATTAAATTAATAAAGAGATGTATTTTCTAATTTATAGAACTAAAAAGAAACAAAAGAATTTCAAGTCTCCACATTGTTCATCCACATCTCTGAGATTCCTTTGGAGTCTGTGATGAAGTAAAGCAAGAGAAATTTTGCAGGTTGGGGGCCCATTACGAGCTGAGATGAATTACCACTTCCTTTAACACATCAGAAATTGCAGTTAAATTCAACTGTGAGAGATGTTGAAATGTTGATATTTTTCTCTTAGTTTGAACTTTGTACGAATTTTCTTTTTCAAAATAACCTTTCTATTTTGTGGAGGTCAGTCTTAAAAGTAGGCAGGCATTTTACCTGCACCAGAGAAAACAAGATCCTGCTTCAGTGGAGACACTCTGACTTGGCGAATCTTTCTCTTCTGAAGTTGGATGGAGAGATCCGTCGGCAGAAACAGCTTTTAAAGAAAAGCAGCAGTGACTCAGCTTCTGAAGCAGAGCCAGCTTCTCAGGCTGCAGGGTGCCGGGTTGCCTGAGGGAGCACTCATTTCAGGAGAGCAGAGGAAGTCACTAACGCTGCTTATGAGTCAGAAGAGAGCTGGATGGGTGGTGACAGGCTCTTGCCTTATTACATGTGTATGCAGATAGTGTGTGTAAAACACGTGTGTGTATGTTTCTGTCCATCTTGGGTTCTGTGTTTGACTTTGGTAGGAACCCCCCACTCTCACCCTTCCTCAGGTCTTTGAAGGTTGTACTAATGAGTCCATGCTGCCTATTGCTTTGAAAGTGAGGACTTTCTCGGTCAGAGGGTTTTTGTTTGTTTGTTTAAACGTTCCCCTAACTCACTCCCCTCCGTGGAATATTATGTAAGTGTGTGTAGTTCAGAGAATGCTTGAATGAGAAAAGCTAATCTGTATTCACAAGACATCTGCCATGTGCTAGGTACTTTATACATTATTTAATTTAATTCATAAATAGGTATCATGCTTTCCTCTGAGTAATGTGGAAATGGCAGCAGGGGCTTAGCTGTGCTGAGACTTCCCCGCGTCCACTAGGGCGTGCAGGCTGCAGCTGGAGGCAGGGTCTCCTGAGCACAAAACGTGTTCTCTTCCCTCCACCCCACGCGCTCTTTGCGTCTTTGCAGTCGGGCCTTCGCCAAGGTCCAGTGCTGTGACACTGGTCAGGCCACTACCTCTCCATAGAACTGTTTCTTCTGAAAAATGAAATGCTTAAGAAACTCTCAAGCAGTTCAGTTCCAACACTGTTTAGCCTCATTTTATTTTCCATCAGGGGCTTTTAGGGGCTGGCCACTGATAGTTAACATGCTGAATAACACTCATAAGCCGTGTCTGGCACTATTGTGTCTGCCCTTATTGAGATGCTGCCCTGTTTTCAGAAATCTGTCCATTTGTGCAGATGTTTAGATGTAATTTTATTGACAGAGAGAGCCCACAGATAGTCTGCACTCAGTTGGGAATCAATTTAGGTTTTCTTTTCTTTTTTAAAGAATTTTTTTTTAATGTGGACTTTTTTTTTTTTTTTGGTCTTTATTGGATTTGTTACAATATTTCTTCTGGGCCTTTTTTTTTTTTTTTTTTAATGTTTTGCTTTGGCCAGGAGGCCTGTGGAGTCAGCTCTCCAACCAGGGGTGGAACCCACACCCCCTACACTGGAGGCAGAGTTTCAGCTGCTGGACTGCCAGGGAAGTCCTGGCTTGCTTTACTGAACTGTGGACCTTCAGACCACAATGTCCCTGGAAAACTTTAGGGAATTCTGCTAGATAAAACAATTCCACGGGTGAGAACAGTTTCTCTTTGGCCTCTAGAGCCCTCTGTCCATCTTTGGCAGCAAAGAGGAATAAGCAAGTAGCTGGAAAAAGCAGGATTTCATCCCAGTGTTCTTGCGGTCATCACTGTATCTGTATATTCTGCCCTCTTAATTCTAATAGGTGCTCCTATGTGCAGAAGTTAGATGACATTTCTGACAGTTTCAAAATAAGTTATTTTGTTGGAGGTGGTCTTTGTAATAGTATTAAAAGATAATATTTCCAGATGCCATTACTACTTTAACAGGACCTTAATAATCTTATTTTTTCCCCCTGGAGGCAAAAGAGCCCATCTTACAGGCGACACTCAGGTGCCTTCTTGCCAAGAAACCTTCTTGTTGATATGAAGAGCTCTCCTGAAAAAATTCTGATCAACTCCATTCCTTTTGTTCTGTAAGTCAAACCACATTTTTAAGGATCCATTTTGAAAATCAAAGAAATAGAAAATGTGGTCATGTCAGTTGCTGTTCGATAAGCCAGTAAAGAAAAAGGGCAAATGACAATAAGTGAAAACTAACAGGACACGACTGAGCGACTCACACACTCACACAACATGGCACAACTAAAGGCAGAGATTGTTTCTTAAGTTTCTGTGCCTGACACTCTTAGCTTTGTTTGGCTTGAACAAGATAAAATGTCAGGCTTTGCACGTATTTTATGCTTTGCAGGCACCTCTCTCCTTGAAAGTAGAAGTCAAAATTCTGTGTTCAGGTTGTGAGGGCAATCTGGCTGAAAACATACTGGAATCAAAGACAACTTTCTGCTAAAGAGAATTGGTCAGAGTCTAACAACAAAAGCTCTTCTCAGTAAAACTGGGACAGCAGTTGGGACAGCAATTGAGTCAGCAGCAACTAACTTTCTTGTAACTGGATTTTTAAGAACTCAACGTGGTCAAATAAAAGAGGAATTGCACAAGTTCACTTTTACTTAAATTAGCCCCCAAATAATTCTATGACACAGATGAGAGAGCCACAAAATAAAAACAGAATCACTATCGCAGATATTGCTAGTACTTACTACTAATAATTGCAATTTCTTATGCCCTGGCCATGCCTCAGACACTGTGTGTAACGAAGCACTGTTTCTTGGCAGGGCTGAGTGCTTTACTGTTTTCCTACACTATGTGTTCTAATCTGTGCTTCTGGAGGTATTTACAAATTAGACTGGTGTTCTCAATAGTGGCACACGACTGGTGAGTAACATTTTGTAATATTAAACAATTCATAGTCATGTGTGAAATGCAATACTAATATCTCACATCTGAAACTTGCTGAACCTTGACCTCTAGAATTGTGGGGTATTTTTTTAAGAAAAGGAAATTTAATTATATTTTCAAACAACCAAATAAACAGTTCAGTCCAGCTGCTCAGTCGTGTCCAACTCTTTAGGATCCCAGGGATTGCAGCACTTCTGGCTTCCCTGTCCATCACCAACTCCTGGAGCTTACTCAGACTCTTGTCCATAGAGTCAGTGATGCCATCCAACCATCTCATCTTCTATTGTCCCCTTCTCCTCCTGCCTTCAATCTTTCCCAGCATCAGTTCAGCCTGATTTAAATAATTTTGATTTGAATATTTGTTATCACTATTTTTACTTTGCATTTTAATTCTTATGGTTGTGAATATCTAGAAGAAAACAACTTGAAATACTTGTGAAAAATGATTTTTATTCTTAATTTTGGCATTTCTTATATTTGTATAAAGCACATTAAAGTTTTATACAGCTTGAATATAATTATATTTATTTTAAAATCATTTAGATACCATCAGTAGAACACAAATTATGAAGTATTGATGGTGATAGCATGATTAGTAGCCTTATTGATTTAAAAGCAAAAAAAAAAGAATTAATATAAAATTGGTGGAGGAACGCATTCAGAGTGATCTCAGGATGAAAGAACTGTGAAAAAAATCCCTAATTTTCCTCATCTAATTTTCTCCATTTCTGGCCAGGGCCCCCATGGATCAAGTCCAGCTAGAGGTCAGAGGCCACAGAAGCTGTAAGGATGTGATTCCAATCGGTCACAGCCAGAGCACATGAAAAGGGGCAGAAGTGAGTATATAGGGCAAATGGCTGAGATTTGGCATAGAGGGAGTCATTTTATCATATTTTAGATCTTTTGATTATCTTGCTAAGCAGAGTACCAAGAAGCAGTACCTGGAGGGACCAGAACACTCTAATACCTAGGCAAACACGCTGCCTGCTCAAATTGCCTGTCTCAACAGTGTCTAAGACCCTCCTGGTGGTGGGGCCAGGGGAAACCGGCAGACTCCCCTGGGAAGCACTCCGAGAGCAGACCAGGGCCTGTGTGGGCTGGTGTTTGCTTTTTCCTTCACTGCACTTCCTGGTGTTCTATCACACACACAGGGGGTGTTGGAGTTTGAGGAGCTTAGAGACGTGTGCTGTGGGGTTGTCTCCAGTCCTCCTGTCCAGGCCCTAGTGGAGGAAGGTAGCTGGACAGGAGGCTTATTCTGCCTGGCATATGTTTTTTATGGGATGACATGAAGTTGGGCCAGCAGCATGGTGGTAGCAGAGGGACCTGATGTGATTCTCAGCAGGTCAGACACAGGGTGAGCTGGGGCCACTGCTCCATTGCTGGCCCTTGGATTCCAGCCGCAGCTGTGGCCTGGGACGTTGCTCTCACTTGGCCAGGTTTCCACCCAGGAGCCGCCTCCCATCTAGAGAACTCGCGGGTGGTAGCGTGGCAGAAGGCTTCCTTTGGCTTGTGTATTCCCCACCACTGCTGCCCAGAGAGGTCTCCCACGCTGCCGGTGGGCTCCATGGCACGTTATCAGTCAGGGCCCCAGAACTGGCCACACCTGTCGGGATGAAAGTGTGCAAGCCCACGGGCCCTCCCACCCCACGCCCTCTCTTGTCTGCGACTGGTACCGTGGCATGCTCTCAGGCCTGTCTCAGACTATGCCAGTCAAGGGTGACAGTCCTTGGCAACGGGGGCCACTCTTCTTGTGTCAGTCCCTGGCCTCTTGCCTGTCCTTACTGGTAGCACTGTACAGAAGGCAGGGCTTTAGGCCACAGTGAAGACAGGATGTTCTAATACAGGCCTAAAGAGTTCAAATGAAGATACGGTTGGAAAACGTGTTGTTGTGTATTTAAATACAAAGTTCTGAATGGTAAATTTAGCATCATCATGCATAAATTATTGCTTTAATTTTCTTGTGTAGGTGGGGTAAGACTCACATTTGTGGGCTTCTCCAACAAAGCACAGAAACAAACACAATTTCTAAGAGTCACTGGAAGCCAGCGTTCGTGGGCAGCATAATCAGTAACAGAGCGTTTAAAAATGATAATATAACCAGCATCAACTAAATGGTATTGAACAACTGCCAAGGGGAACATGAAAGTGAAGTTGCTCAGTCCTGTCTGACTCTTTGCAACCCCATGGACTGTAGCCCACCAGGATCCTCTGTCCATGGGATTTTCCAACAAGAGTACTGGAGTGGGATGCCATCAAGAAGAGCTTTTATTTCCCTCATACACACAGGTTCTAAAGAGCCATGGCCTTGTGAGTTACAACTGCATTGCTACAAGATGGTTCCGGGACCTAAATGAAAAGAGACGGTGCCTACACACCACAAAGAATCTTTACTGAGCCAATTAGTTAAAAACAATTACATAAGTACTTTCCTCCTGATTATTCTAAATCTTCATCAATAAAATACTATTTTTCCCATGGGCCCATGACTTTCATTTTTAACTTTAAAGATGTGGGCCTATTTAAAAATCTGTATTGAATTTGTTGCAATATTGTTTCCGTTTTCTGTTTTTGGTTTCTGATTATGAGGCATGTGGAAACCTAGTTACCTGACCAGGAATCAAACCTGTATCTCCCGCATTGAAAGGCAAAGTCTTAATCACTGGATTGCCAGGGAAGTCCCTCATGACTTTTATAATGCATTTTAATCAAGATGTGGATATAGACAAAGGATCAAAAAAAAAAAAATTGCCTACAAGGAACTTTGTGGAGGGATTCTATGTTAGCTTTCTCCCTTAGTATCCAGGAACAATTGATGTAGTGTTGATGTCATGAGACGATCACTGGCCCAACAAACTGAAAGCTAAATTTAAGTCTGGGCTTTAATTCTTATGAGCTGTGTGGCCTTTTTAAGTAATATTGACATCACAAATTCTCAGGTTATTCATATACAAAACTGTGGTAGTAATATGTGCCCTACTGATTGAATAGGTTTATTCTATTCCAAACAGAAATTCATGTTTATGAACAAATCGTGTCAATTTTACAGTGATTTGAAATATATATTTTGGAATAGCAAATTTTGTATAAAGACAATGAAAAATTTTTTCCTTAAAAGTAATTCAGTACTCTGTTATGCAAATTGTGTTTGTTTTATTCTAATTAGAAAGAAGTAGTGTCTCTAAGATCACCTTTTCCTTTCAGTCGTTCAAAGCAGCATTTATTATGCCATTTTATGTAATGGAGCTAGTCAAAATTGTATTAAAATTATTAAAAAGCCATTTCCCCTCAAAAGCTATTTGATTTGGGCTTTCCAAACCACTGACAATTTCACTGCTGTGTGTTTTCAGCAAACTGTATATTTAAAGCTTAGATAGAAGCTGAAATTCTCTCCCAGAATATCAAAAACACCACAAGTTTCCTTTGGTGTCTTTTGTATTATGAATTTGATTACTTCTTGACATTTCAGAAGAGAACGCTATGGCCTCCACACTCTATGCCTTCAAAAGGTGGAACCCATTAGATCAGTAAGTGCGCCAAGGGGCTGAAGCAGTATTTCATACTGCCATTGCCATCCGGTTTCCTTTCCAGCCTGGAGTCTCTTTTGTTCAGGAGAAGATGAAGACAATGTGCTCCAGTCTAAACAGAAAGTCAAGTGGAGAAAACACTGGGCTCCATTTTCATTACTTGGCTAAAAAAAACAGAGATGGCGCCTCTCTCTGTCTCTGATTTATTACAGCTCTTCATTGCAAAGATGAAAGGCTACAGCCCATTTGTCATTGTAGACTTGGAGTGCGTAAGCCCTTGTCTCCTTGGAACAAGTTTATCTGGTTTAGACCTCACGTCAAAAACCATGAACGCACAGCCGTGAACTCTGGAGGGAAGTCACGGTGATATTGGCCAACGTGCCTCTAAATTCTTGTGTAGTGTGAAATGGCCAGGTGGTAAAAATGAGGCTGGTCCACCATCACAAGAGCATAGATGTAAACAAACACACCACTGTGGTTTACTGATAGAAATAAAGATCTCTCTCTGTTTCTGACCTCAACCAGACCATTATTAGAAGGTTGTGAAACAGACTCATTTGGAGACACTGTAATTAAAAATAAGAAAACCTAAGAAGTATTCAGAGGTCAAAAGTGACTATAAAGCTAGGAAGGTCCTTTGATGAAGGCCTAAAGGTCTACTTTGGGTTAATGTATATATATTTAAGGGATTTTATAGTAACCTTCAAATCAGAGAAGGTTTTTAACAGAAGCAATGAATTTCTTTCTCATCTTCTTATTTTGCCTTTATTACTTTTATTGAATTTACTCTTTCCATTTTCTTCCCAAGTCTCTGTTCTTTTAAAAAATTAGTTCCCTCTTAACCCTAAAGACATTCATTTCAAAGTTATAATAAATTTAACTCACCATCACAACAAAAGGCCTTATATATGTATGACTCCATTTCTAAAATCTGTAATTTTTGTCCTTTCAAACCACCTCTCAATCACTGCTTTCTTCAGCTCATTGTCCTGTCCTTTCCTCTTGACTGCTTAATATGACTCCTATCCCAGGGTCAATCATCTTGCCACAGGACCTCTAGGTCCTTCTGGCTTTCTAGTCTCTGAGTCTCTGCCCTCCCATAGTTGGAGATCTTTAATCCATGCCTGCAGATAGTCCTAGTTGAAACTCCAAGTCTTCCTCACCAATTTACCCAGTTAGCAACAACTTAGTCATTCTTTCTTCCAAATATTTCTTGTTCCTTCTTCATTATGCTTAACTCAAGTTCAGATCATGGCAAATCTTTTCCTGCAGCAAAAGTCAGCACACTAGAGTGTCAAAAATGTTCACAACTTGAATTTAGACAGTTTGCTCCTTGCTAGCTCTGTGGCTTGGGGCAAATTACTTAATCTGTTTGAACTATAAAGAAAAGGTATTGGTGTCATGAACCTACAGAGCCGGACAACATGAAAGTAAGAACGCTTTTGCTTTAGGCTTCTCCCCTTGCAGGGGTTCCTTTCAAAGTCTCTGGTGGGGGAGCCCTAGCAATGTATTTTACTTAGTCATACTTTCTTGAAAATTTTGCAACAGTGAGACATGTTTGATGTCTGTCTCCCTCTGTTGTAATTTCCATCATCGTGTGGTATTTGGAGTGGCCACAAACATTTCTGGGATCCAGATACAGGGAAATTCAGTTTGTTATACAATTTATTTGCATATGGAAAGATATAAGTATGTGTTTCACAATCACTTTATCATATATGATTAAATGTTACTTGCTTCCAGGAATATTCTTACTACAGAGTATGGCATCAGAGGTATGTGGATACTGGAGAAAAATCAAGATTGAAATGTACAAAGCCAGAAGATAATTTGCATAAAACTCTTCCAATTAGCTTTATAAAATTTTAATTAGAGGATTCTCATCCTGTAGAGAGCTATTTAAAGTGGAATAGGAATATGTTCAGTAAGGCAGCAAATACCAATATGAATGTGTCATATGCTTTTCTCTCTATTTTGATAAATATTGTTTGAAATAGATACTTTCAGAATTCCTGTGTTTGTAGGACACAAACCAATATAGCAGTTATTAATATAGAAGGCAATTATGTCTGTGACAAGTATTAAAGGAATTTCAGGTGTTTCCTGATCAGGCAGGGACTCATCCTCAACTCTTAGCACTCATCCTCATTCTGTTTTTTTAAATCAAAGCCAACAGACCAAACAAGGGGAAGAAGGGGGTTGTCCATCCCCAAACTGTCCCGAAGTATCTTGCTGCTGGTCACGTGGGCGTATCACGCCTTCTGCATGAAACAGCTTCCCCCAACTCCCACCCTCACTCTGCTCTGCGCCGAGCATGTGCCTGTATTTCCATCCATTGCCTGTCCTTCCTATTCCTCCTTCAGGGCTAAACTCAGATCATACTTCTTCCAGAAAGTCTTTCTGGAAAGTAGCCCTTCTCAAACTGGCTTACTGTTCACCCTCTGGGAGTGCATTGGCCTGTGTCTTAACCCCACTGTAGGCCGAGTCATTTTGAAGTTGTCTCTATGTTCTATATGTCTGCTTCTCCTCTAGGTGTGAGACTCCTGTGGATGGCCAGGGACTGTGTCCTGCCCTCAGGATGGTACTCAAGCACAGTGCCTGACACAGGAGAGGGACCAAATATTTGTTGTTTTAAACTTAGCACCAGAAAATAAAAACAGGACTGATTTCATTTTTATATTATTGTAACCAGAGATCTTCTGAATGCAGTTAAGAATCAGCATCACTCTCAACCCTTCTTGCTTAGTCATCTGTTCTTTCAGTTTTTCAGGACACAACGCCATCAGTATTCTAAGGATAAGCGAACAGACATTGTGCTCTTTCCATGCCTGAGGATGCAGTGAGTCATAACAGGATGCTGATGTTTGCTGGAAACGCCATCTCGCTGTTCTGTTAAGCCGTTGTCCTCTGTATTCAGTAGTGTTCTCTCTAAATGTGTTCTTTTGCTATAAGCATGGATAGCTTCATCTAGGAAGCACATTTATTCTCTCAGACTACCTGTTTCTAGAACAGATCAGTTCAGTTCAGTTCAGTCGCTCAATCGTGTCTGACTCTTTGCGACCCCATGAACTGCAGCACACCAGGCCTCCCTGTCCATCACCAACTCCCGGAGTCCCCCAAACTCATGTCCATTGAGTTGGTGATGCCGTCCAACCACCTCATCCTCTGGAACAGATCATATTCAGGGAATTCTTCTGTAACTATCTCAGTATTTCTTTAGATCCAGGTTTTAAGTAATTATAAAAATTAGAACATGTGTGTA
Source organism: Nanger dama (assembly GCA_917880005.1). Lineage (NCBI taxonomy): Eukaryota > Metazoa > Chordata > Mammalia > Artiodactyla > Bovidae > Nanger > Nanger dama. The sequence goes on from CAKJTW010000001.1 coordinate 103,626,522, forward strand.
GTGTTAGAAAGACAGAACATGTAAAGAGGAAAGAAATAACAGAAAATCTATGCCTTCTGTCATTACAATAGGAAACAAATCTAATATCTATTATATCAGATTTAGGGTTAGGTGGTGTGTTACCATTTTGCATTCCTGGGTAAGGAATTACCTCAAAACAAGTATCTCCTTGATTACAAATGGAATTGTGCACTTCGCTGTCATTATGCTAACCAGCTGTATTTCTTATAGTATTCAGCTGTTGTTTCAAGACCCGTTGCTCCCTCCCCCACCTTCCACGCTGGGTCTGGGTTGTGGCTTGCGGAATCTTGGAATCCTTCCTTGAGCTAGTAGTCCTACAGTGGCATGTGGGATCCTACTTCCCCAACCAGGGATCTAACCCTCTCCCCTGCACTGGAAGGCAAATTCTTCATCAGTGGACCACCAGAGAAGTCCCTATACTTTGAAAAGTATCGAGGACCTCAAAACTTTTGTTTACATGGGTCATATATCTATATTTTTACCATATTAGAAATAAATAAATGTATCATGTTAGAAATAAAACTATGGAGTTTTAAAGTATACTTATTAATTGGTTGAAAAACTTATTACATGCTTTCATATATAAAATTTTAATATAAAAGAATGATTTTCAAAACCAAAAAAATTTGACAAGAGTCATATTGTTTTATATTTTCACATTTCAGTCTGAAACTTGTTAGAAGAAAACTGAATCCTCATCTTTGCGTTGGTATGCAATCAGTCAAATGTGTTGTTTTGGTTGAATTATAAGAAGAAAATTCAGTATCTCATAGACTTATAGTTGGAAAAGGAGAATATTCTAATAATAGCCTTTTCTAAAAAATTTTTTGATACTACACAAAACTCATCAAGTGACTGTTTCTTAAAACTTATTTTCAAAACAGAATCTGAAACCATATCAAGGAAATTTTGGTCTTCTTTTCATTAAAATCCATTGGTGCCTCTAGGACTTTGAATAGGTTTTTACCCATGCATGATTTCAAAATGTCTAAGCTGCTTAGAAAATATTAGCTCACTGAGGTGTACAAAACTTCCCAATATTATCACATTTCATTACAAAGAATCAAAGAGTCAAATTTGCTAATATCATTAAGCTCATCAGAAAAGTTTTGAAGAACTAGAAAGCAGTTCAAGTTCACATTTTTCAATATTTTGATTTTCATTGAAAACTCAGACTTTTGTTACTGGCAACAAATACAGTTGTTTTCCTTAAAGTGACAACTTAACTTCAGTTTCAAGAAAATGTATGCCAAACAACTAAGTTTCAATAACACAATTTTCTATCAATTCTTTCAAGTACAAATGTTCCATGAAGAAAAAAATGGATAGTTCAGCTTTTCAAACAGTCATGAAGTTCATGTTCAATTCAAACAGTCATGAAGTGCGTTCTCTAGACGCTATTGTAATTTAGTATTCAGCAAAATGCTTTGTTCACGCTTCTCATTTTGTCACAGAGAAAACAACATATGTCCTCAAAGACTGAGGTTTAGTAAAATTCATAACATCATGGTTACTGCTTCTTCAAGGACATTATTCAGTAAAATTGGCCTTTTTGTTCTGTTTTGTTAAATTTTTATTTTATTTACCACAAGCACAGAGTGGCGAAAAACAGTGACCACAAGTTTGGTGCTGCTCTCTTGGTTTATGCTAAGGCACCTGTAGGTTGCCCACCATTGCTTTTGCACAATGTCAACACAGAGGGTCTAGTATCAAAAAATATAAATAGCTCATACAACTCGGTAGCAGAAAGCGACCCAATTAAAAACGGGCAGAAAATCTGAATAGACACTTTTACAAAGAAGACATATGGATGGCCAACCGGCACAGATAATGGTGCTCACCATCACTAATCATCAGGGAAATGAAAATCAAAACCACAGTGAGGAGTCGCCTTATACCTGTCAGAATGACTATCATTAAGAAGACAGGGACTAAAAAGTATTGGCAAGGACTGGAAGGAAAGAACCCTTATGGAAAGCAGTGTGGAAGTTCCTCAAAAATAGAACTTTCATATGATCCAGCAATTAGACTTCTGGGTATTTCATTCAAAAAGTGAAAACATTAATTGGAAAGATATATTCACTTCCATGTTTTTTGCAGCATTATTTATAATGGACAGTATATGGAAGCAAAAATCTCTCTTGGCTGATAAGGCTTGGAATGAAAGTCGAAGGACACTTGTTCTCTCTACAAGCTTTCCCTGGGAATACACATTTCTTTCACCAGGGAATATGAGCCTGCAAAACAGAAGCACTTATCCCAGCTAGTGGCACTGGGTTAGTCTGCAGGTATGAGGAAGAGAAGGATGACGCACAGGACTTTTGATAGGCTACATCCAACCACCTGAGAAACATGGACCCAGGCTGTTAACAATCAAGGAGGAAAATTTCTCACAGATCTGAGGGATAAGTGCTTCCTGACTGGCCATGATTACTGCTGCTGCTATTGTTAATAGTAGTAATAAACTATTTAAATGAAGTTAGACTTTATATTGGCCTATTGTGTAAGGTAAGGATGAAAGTGAAAGCGTTAGTCATTTAGCCTTGTCTGACTCTTGCGGCCCCAGGGACTGTAGCCCGCCAGGCTCCCCTGCCCATGGGATTCTCCAGGCAAGAATGCTGGAATGGTTTGCCATTCCCTCCTCCAGGGAATCTTCCAGACCTAGGCATGGAACTAGGGGCCCCCACATTTCAGGCAGATTCCTTGCCATCTGAGTCACCGGGAAAGCCCATAGCTGGCAGGATTTATTTGCTTTTATGTTATTATGACAGCAACTGTGTAAGTGGCATGCAAGTTAAAAGCAGGGGAGGTGCTAGTCGCTCAGGCGTGCCCGACTCTCCGAGCCCAGGGACTGCAGCCCGCCAGGCTCCTCTGCCCATGGGATTCTCCAGGCAAGAGTACTGGGGTGGGCAGCCATGCCCTTCTCCAGGGGATCTTCCTGACCTAGGGATTGAACCTGGATCTCCTGCATTGCAGGCAGATTCTTTACTGTCTGAGCCACCAGGGAAGCCCGTAAGGTAAGGATATGACTAGATTTTTCTTCTAAATTGCTAGTCAACTATACCAATTAACAAATTATTCTCCTTTTCCTGACATATCTTATAATTCCCATTTAAAAAAATACGGTCTGTTTTAAGGCTTAACTATCAATTTTGTGACTCTGTCTCCCAACTGTGTTGCAAATACACTGTACTCTTTATTTACTTTAATGTGTTTTATTAGCTTGTAAAACTAGTTTCTTCCACCTATACCCACTACTAGTTGCATTATTTCTTAAGAAATTTCTTTGCTATCATTTCCTGATTATTCTTTCAGATGACATGTTTTTATCAAGAATATAAGTTTCTATTATTTGAAAAATTATTTTCTCTTTTAAATATATCTTTGACCTCTTGAACCAGCAAATGTATTGGGACCCAAAAGAGGGCACTGGCTCTTTTAGAAGAAAGTTGAAAATAAATTCCATTTGTCTCATCGTCATAAGCTGCTTTTTAAAACTTTGACATATTTGTATGGGCTTTTCCATTTAGAATGTGAACTCATTCACCACTTTCTTACACTTTAAGGAACCCTCAATTTTCTCTCCTGCCAATGTTTGAGGTCATAGTGCCACATAGAAAGTCAAAGCTACTGTGACAATTCAGAAACAATTACCAATTGCAAGTACTACACAGTTGAGACCATGATAAACATTAGCTATACTAACTCTTGCAACAATTTTGTTAGGTAAGTATGTGTTAATGAGGAGGAAACTGACTCTCAGATTCATTTACTTATAACTAAAGAATTTCTGGCTACTATTTCAGTGGAGTGATAATAAGATGGACTATTTATCATGCACCTCGGGTAAACTTGAATTCCTACTATCAGTGAAACTTGTAAAAATGTCACTGAAGTAGGCAGAACTCTAATTTTATCCTTAATAAGTCTTGCCCTTGTTTAATTTCCTCCCTTTGAGTTTGGGTGGACTCTGTAAATGTGATCCTGTGATTATCATTTTTTTCCCCCAGGAATCTCACCAAGTCTTAACAGTGAGGAGTTAGAAAAAAAAAAGCCCCTTGTGGTTCTGGCTAGAACCACAAGGGGCTTTTTGAAATGTGCTTAAAAAGAGTATTCTCCAAAAGAAAAAGCTATTCTCCAGGAGCAAATACATTACCAAAGTCTTATTCAGTCTTGGGAAAAGAATTTTACCCTCTTCCAGCTCCCTTTTGCTTTCCTGTCTTACTTTTTAAAAGTGAAAAAAAAAAAAAGAAGAAATCTAAAATGCACTTGTGAAGGTAACAGTCTGGAGCACTGGTTCTAAAAAAACCTGAAATTTAATCAGAAGATTGTTTACCAATAGCTTATTATCACATCAACAGGGCTCTAGAAAAATAACAAGTGGAAGAGCTGTAAGGCTCAGACTTTATTTTAGAAGGAATTTCTAGGAAAGTCTAAAGTCAACAGGGGACAAAGATAAATACACTAAAGAAATTTAAACCCTCTGTTACCTACAGTTACAAAAAAACATTAAATATAGCCCAAGTCCTAGTTGTATTATGAAACCACACAATAAAGGCCTTTAACTTAGTTTTTACTACCCAGTGAATCACTCACTACTCTAAGCATTCTTCAATAAAAGACATATTAAAGGCATAGTCTAAACAGACAAGCACTGCATTCCGGACTCTTTTTGTTGACCATGATGGCCACTCCATTTCTTCTAAGGGATTCCTGCCCACAGTAGTAGGTGGTCATCTGAGTTAAATTCACTCATTCCAGTTCATTTTAGTTCACTGATTCCTAGAATGTCGACATTCACTCTTGCCATCTCCTGTTTGACCACTTCCAATTTGTCTTGATTCATGGACCTAACATTCCAGGTTCTTATGCAATATTGCTCTTTACAGCATCTGACTTTGCTTCTGTCACCAGTCACATCCACAATTGGGTATTGTTTTTGATTTGGCTCCATCCCTTCATTCTTTCTGGAGTTATTTCTCCACTGATCTCCAGTAGCATATTGGGCACCTACTGACCTGGGGGAGTTCCTCTTTCAGTATCCTATCATTTTGCCTTTTCATACTGTTCATGGGGTTCTCAAGGCAAGAATACTGAAGTGGTTTTGCCATTCCTTTCTCCAGTGGACCACATTCTGTCAGACCTCTCCACCATGACCCGCCTGTCTTGGGTTGCCCCATGCAGGCATGGCTTAGTTTCATTGAGTTAGACAAGGCTGTGGTCCTAGTGTGATTAGATTGACTAGTTTTCTGTGGTTATGGTTTCAGTGTGTCTGCCCTCTGATGCCCTCTTGCAACAATGAACTGAACTGAAAGAGACAAAGGAATCATCAGAACCAGACTCAGATATGACACAGATATTGAAATTATCAGGCAGAGAATTTAACTAATTATTAATATGCTAAGCATTCTAATGGAAAATATATAGAACATTCAATAACAGATGGCTACTGTAGTAGAGAGAAACTCCAACAAGGAATCAAAGAGATACTAGAAAGAAAAAACTGTAACAGAAATAAATAATGAATTTGATGGGCTCATCATTAGACAAGGGAAGAATCAGTGAATTTCAAGATATATCAATTGAAACTTGCCAAAATGAAATGTGGAGAAAGAAAAATGGAAACAAACAAACTCTGGAACATCCATGAATTGTGGGACAATTTTTTAAAATGTAGTATGTATATAATTGGCACACACACACGAAAAGAACAGTGGAGAGAGGAAATATTTGAGATAAAAATGGCCAAGAATTTTCCAAAATGAATGACAGCAAACCATAGACCCAGGAAGCTCAAAGAACTTCAAGCAAGATAAATACCAGAAAGAAAAAAACTCAAAACAAGCCTCACATAGGCATGTCATATTCAGAAAGAAGAAAGCCAAATTCAAAGAGAAAGCCTTGGGTGGGTGGGGGGGGCGGCAACAGAGCAAGGTAAATACACTTTAAATATATAGAAACAAGTATAAGAATTACAGTGGATTTTGTGGAGCCCTGTACCAAGGTCACAGGATAAAAATCTCTGAAACTGACCAAGTCCCATAGTAACTGTTGCCATGAGCCTCTGGATCCAAACCAGCCAGTTCCCTGATCCTATATCAGGTAAAATGCCCACCCTATAGCACCCTAACCAATCACCTAATGCCACCGTTCCAGTAGGAATTTTCTGTCTTGAGGCTATAGAAACTGGTTGCTAGTCTGTGAAAGGTTCAGCTCTCCCTTGAGCTGGTCTGCTGTTCTAACAGTGTCTCAATAAACTTTATCCTCTTTTCATTCTGCCTCATGGCTGGAAATTCTTTCCCAACTCACGCACAGACCACTACAGATTTCTCATCAGAAACTATGTGAGCAAGGACTACGAGAATGAAATACTTATGGTCTTGGGAAAAATTCCTACCAATCTGGAATTCTGTATCCAGGGGAAATTATTCTCCAAAAGTGAAGGAAAAATAAAAGCTTTCTCAAGTAAACAATTAGGACTTCATCACCAGCAGAGCTGACTTAAATGAAATGTTAAAAAGGAGTTATTTAGGGGAAAGGAAAACTAAGTAGGTCAAGAACTATAATTGTAAAAAGGAAGAGTGTTAGATGAGCATAAAGGTAAAATAAAATCTTTAACTTCAAAATTTTTAACTGATATAGAATATTACCATCTAAGGTAATAACAACAATGAATTGGCTGGTTATAACATATAGATAAGAAAATCAATGACACCAATGTCATAAGATGGAAGGTAGGAATTGAGAATAACCTGTTACGTTACCTTCTCTACCTGTGAAGTGGTATTTAAGTGTTTTTAAATGTACCCTGAGAGTATTTGTAAAGGCAAATTGCAAACTCTAAGGCAACCATTAAAAAAATTTTAAAATAACTATAATATTTAAGACATGAAAAATAATGGACTTATATAAAATGTTCAATTAAAACTAGAAAAAAGGGGGAAGGAAAAAAGCAAGTACAATGAAATAAAAAATAATTACTAACATGATAGGTAGTTATCCAACTATATCAATACTCTCTTTAAATGTGAATGGCCTAAATTTACCAACTGAAAATGAGATTGTCATAGTGGATAAAGAAGTAAAACCCAATTATCAGTTCAGTTCAGTTACTCAGCCATGTCTGACTCTTTGTGACCCCATGGACAGCAGCCCGCCAGGCTTCCTTGTCCATCACCAACTCCGGGAGCTTGCTCAAACTTACGTCCATTGACTCAGTGATGTCATCCAGCCATCTCATCCTCTGTCATCCCCTTCTCCTGCCTTGAATCTTTCTCAGCATCAGGGTCTTTTAAATGAGTCAGCTCTTCACATCAGGTGGCCTAAGTGTTGGAATTTCAGCTTCAGCAACAGTCCTTCCAATAAATATTCAGGACTGATTTCCTTTAGGATTGACTAGATTGACCTCCTTGCAGAAGACTCTCAAGAGTCTTCTCCAGCATCACAGTTCAAAAGCATCCCCTCTCCACCTCAGGATCATGAGGGAAAGGAATATGGTCATTTTTTAAAAAAATTTCCTAGTGCTCTGTATGCTTTTCTCTTCCATCATCTGAGTCTTCAGGGTTGAGCCTGATGAAGAGAAGCTTAAAGGAAAGGGTCAAGATGAAGATATTCAAAGACAGACAGTTTCTCAGGCATAGATGTGGGTTCTCTGGGAACCTCTGAACTGCAGTTTCTCAGCATGGGCAATACACCCCCTAGCTGAGGTCTTGTGACCCCCTACTCAACTACTCTCTCTCGTGGTTTATCCTGTAGTCACATTGTCCTTGTAGGAGAGCCCCACTGGGAGAAATGGTTTCCAGAAACTTGAGGCTCTCTATCTTTGGAGGTATCTACTTGGCCAACAGGAGCAGTATTCTTGCCATAAACTTTTCTGTAAGTGGGGCTGCTCACACCACTGCCAGGCTCATTGCCTTCCTTTTACAAGCTGTTCCCACTGGCTCCCTGACTTTAGAGCTCTTCACATAGAGGAAGGGACCAGTCCTGTGCCCACATTTCCTAAACCAGAGGAAACTCCATTGCCTTCTCCTCGGAGCCCTTCCACTGCATTCACTCCCAACCTGCAGGTTGAACAGATGGTCTACAGATTTCCAGAGTTTAGTTATTCCTTCTTTAGGAGGTCCCTAAAGGTTTAAGGCAGGAAAGGGAGAAAAAAGCTAAGTATCCTCCACTGCCACGTAGGCTCTTTACTGAATTCTCTCCAAGAATCTCCAGTCCTCACTTATAAAGACTGGAGGTATTAGTTGGGGTAGAGAGCAGAGGACAGGTTAGCTACTTCTGACTGAGTCCACAGAGATAACATCTTTCAACTCTCTTTAGAGAGTGAGGGTACTTGTTAACCAATCTGCACAGCTTTAGAGTTGGACAAGTACTCTAGGGTAATAGAATAAATTTCATTTCCACAGAGTTTTCTCTCCCTGAGTAATGTCTATAACTGCTGAATAAGTAAATATATGTAATACATATTGCTAGACATATTGCTAAGAGCTTAACATGTATGTACCAATTTAATCTTTACTACAATTCTATGAAGTAAGGATATTTGTCATTTTACAAATGCATACAATAAGACAAGTGGATTAAGCAAGTTGCTCAAGGTTAACCAGGTAGTTATTGCCAGAGTTGGAATGCAAATCCCTTTAATCTGCCTCAAAAATTCATGCTCTTAACCCATAAGTCAAGCTGCCACATCAGCATGCCACTGTAGGTCCCAGGATTTCTCAGTCCATAAAGAATTATGGAATTTTTTTCACCACTGACAGGAAGCATGAATTAATGGAAAAGATCATAGGAAAGCTGAAGTTTACCTTTCAATTCATTTCAGTTCAGTCTCAGTCCTGTCTGACTCTCTGCGACCCCATGGACTGCAGCACTCCAGACCTCCCTGTCCATCACCAACTCCAGGAGTTTACCCAAACCCATGTCCATCGAGTTGGTGATGCCAGTGAACTCATCTCATCCTCTGTCATCCCCTTCTCCTCCTTCCTTCAATCTTTCCCAGAATCAGGGTCTTTCCCAATGAGTCAGTTCTTTGCATCAGATGGCAAAAGAATTTTAACTTTATAACAATTATTTAATAAAGAGCAACAATCTATTGAGTGGTACTGTCAACTGGGAAGTTACAGGACTGTAGGGGAAGACGAAATAAACATGGAATCTATCCTGATGAAAGTTATATTATGAGGCGGTCTTTCTCAAACAGTTGGCTGTAACCATTACTAGGTAGTAAATCAGTTTTGTGCAACAAGATCGACATTAGCTTGTTTGTTTTTTTCAGTTGTCACTCAGTCGTGTCCGACTCTTTGGGACTCCATGAATCGCAGCACACCAGGCTTCCCTGTCCACCACCAACTCCCAAAGTTCACTCAAACTCATGCCCATGTAGTCGGTGATGCCATCCAGCCATCTCATCCTCTGTCGACCCCTTCTCCTCCTGCCCCCAATCCCTCCCAGCATCACAGTCTTTTCCAATGAGTCAACTCTTCACATGAGGTGGTCAAAGTACTGGAATTTCAGCTTTAGCATCACTCCTTCCAAAGAAATCCCAGAGCTGATCTCCTTCAGAATGGACTGGTTGGATCTCCTTGCAGTCTAAGGGACTCTCAAGCGTCTTCTCCAACCCCATGGTTCAAAAGCATCAATTCTTCAGTGCTCAGCTTTCTTCACAGTCCAAATCTCACATTCATACATGACCACTGGAAAAACCGTAGCCTTGACTAGATGGACCTTTGTTGACAAAGTAATATCTCTGATTTTCAATATGCTATCTAGGTTAGTTATAACTTTTCTTCCAAGGAGTAAGCATCTTCTAATTTCATGGCTGCACTCACCATCTGCAGTGATTTGGGAGCCCCCAAAATAAAGTCTGACACTGTTTCCATTGTTTTCCCATCTATTTTCCATGAAGTAATGAGGCCAGATGCCATGATCTTTGTTTTCTGAATGTTGAGCTTTAAGCCAACTTTTTCACACTCCTCTTTCACTTTCATCAAGAGGCTTTTTAGTTCCTCTTCACTTTCTGCCATAAGAGTGGTGTCATCTGCACATCTGAGGTTGTTGATATGTCTCCTGGCAATCTTGATTCCAGCTTGTGCTTCTTCCAGTCCAGCGTTTCTCATGATGTACTCTGCATAGAAGTTAAAAAGCAGGGTGACAATATACAGCCTTGACATTCTCCTTTTCCTATTTCGAACCAGTCTGTTGTTTCATGTCCAGCTCTAACTGTTGCTTCCTGACCTGGATATAGGTTTCTCAAGAGGCAGGTCAGGTGGCCTGGTATTCCCATCTCTTTCAGAATTTTCCACAGTTTCTTGTGATCCACACAGTCAAAGGCTTTGGTATAGTCAATAAAGGAGAAATAGATGTTTTTCTGGAACTCTCTTGCTTTTTTGATGATCCAACAGATGATGGCAATTTGATCTCTGGTTCCTCTGAGTTTTCTAAAACCAGCTTGAACCTCTGGAAGTTCACAGTTCATGTATTGCTGAAGCCTGGCTTGAAGAATTTTGAGCATGACTTTACTAGTGTGTGGGATGAATGCAATTTTGTGGTAGTTTGAGCATTCTTTGGGATTGGAATGAAAACTGACCTTTTCCAGTCCCGTGGCCACTGCTGCGTTTTCCAAATTTGCTGGCATATTGAGTGCAGCACTTTCACAGCATCATCTTTCAGGATCTAAAATAGCTCAACTGGAATTCCATCACCTTCCCTAGCTTTGTTTCTAGTGATGCTTTCTAAGGCCCACTTGACTTCACATTCCAGAATGTCTGGCTCTAGGTGAGTGATCACACCATCATGATTATCTTGGTCTTGAAGATCTTTTTTGTATAGTTCTTCTGTGTTCTTGCCATCTCTTCTTTATAAAACACAAAAACTAGTATAGAATGAAAGAGAAATTATTAGAGTGTGTAATCTCTAGTAAGGGTAAATTTTGTGTGTCATATACTTGTGTATGTGTACAGGATAATAATACTGGAAAACTATTATTTCTGATTGTGGCCATGTGTGTCAGAAAAGGCCACTGGACTTCACAGGGTGGTCTTGAAGATTAAAGGGGTCATTTTATGTACATATGTATATGTACATACATATGAGTATGCCACACACATGCATATATACACATGTAAAGTTGATGCCTTCTTTTTCCAAAATATAAGGATATAAGGATTCAGGTAATTTTATAGAAAGATACAGAAAACAGAAAGATATTGTCAACTCAAAAATGATGTGGAGAGACAAGAAGGTAGTGACGTGTATTAGAACCAGGAATGAGGGTGCGTGCATGCTAAGTTGCTTCAGTCATGTCTGACTCTTTGCAACGCTGTGGACTGTAGCCTGCCAGCTTCTCTGTCCATGGGATTCTCCAGGCAGGGGTACTGAAGTGGGTTGCCATGCCCTCCCTCCAGGAGACCTTCCTGACCAGGGATCGAACTCAAGTCTCCTATGTCTCCTTCATTGGCAGGTGGGTTCTTTACCACTAGTCCCACCTGGGAAGGCTCAGATATGAGAGTGAACTTTCTCAAATGTATTCCATGAAGTTCTAAATACTTGTAAACTGGAGGACTCAATTTTAGCTTTAATTTTTGTAGTTAAAGAACAAGAAAGGGAAGCATCAGCTCCATCAGTTATCTAAAAGATCAATGCTCAGGGTCACATGTAGTACACACAGGGAGACCAGGGTTCTAATTAAGAGTAAACTCTAAAATGCAATGCACAGTTTCACTGCAACAAGCAGACACTTAGCTCCATGACTAATTCAGGTAATTAATTAAGGCTATTGCTCTTCTTCTTATCCTGTTCTATAATACTCTTCAAGCTCAGATACACAAAGAAAAGAGTTGCCTTATAAGTCTTAAGAAAAGCCAGGGAGAGTGAGATTTGAACACAAATTAAAATCAACACAGAACCTACACTCCACAATCGTCAAGTCTAAATAAGCTTTCTTAGGAATGTGTTCTTCAGGTAGCAATTTTACAAGCTGTCATACAATTGTAATCCATACAACTGTAATATGTAAATATAACTTTTGCCTCTTAAAACTCGCAAAATTTATACTCATAGGAAATAAAACTTCCTTAAAACACATTTACCATAAATTGCACAAGAACAAAAAACTTACTACTTAATAAAAATGCAAAAATATAGCAGTCTTCAAGTAGCAGAAAATGAGATATCTTTGGCTCGTTATGAGTATTTCTTAAACCTAGTTCCATAGATAAAATGTCAAATTACTAACCTAGGTTACTCATAATCAAATTAAAAAATGATGGAAATCAATTTCCGTAGAGGAGAAAATGAAAGTTTTACAGGACCCAGAACAAATCTATTGAAATGAGCTGCTCTGGGGCTGACTGGTGCTTGTGATGATCTAGAAAAAGAATTTGACAGGATTTTAGCTTTCAAATCTTTATCCTGTTGCCTACAAATATACCAACTTCCTGAGAAGTATTGATAGTACATGCATGGTTAGAAAATATTTTAAACAGATGCCTTCATTGACTACTAGCTGTCATGGGTCCTAAATCAGTGCTTCACACCAGCCCTAGTGACATTTTGGTATGCCAGCATAGGGACAATACCAGATTACTCGCTCTGTGGTAGCATTCCTCTGATTCCATCTTAGTTCCCTCTCGGTCTTCCAAAGACCAAGCCAGCAACACAGTGGAACTGTCTGAAGGAGAAGAAGTCCTTGTACATGGAAGGGATTCCCAAAGGAGTAGGGTGTGTCCTACTCCAGTTTCATAAAACAAACAAAAAACCGAGTTCTGTCTTCTTATGTGGTTGTCTAATTGAGAGTTCCTGAAAATTCTATTTTCTTTGACTTGGTTTAGAGAACACCCCTTGCAAGATGTGGTGAGGGGGTGGAAGAAAGGTGAGGGGGTGGAAGAAAGGTGAGGAGGTGGAAGAAAGGCTAGGGTGTGCCTCACACATGTTGCCAGAAGGGCCTAGTTACAGCATCTGCCAGCTTGCTGTTCAGAGCAGGACTCTGATAAGGGTAAGTGACAATAGCATTTAGATTCCTTATGTACCTGGTGAACGGAATGGGTTTATCTTACAGAACATTCGGGGATTGATTGCATTGTTCTCTAATCATGTCCTGTAGGCATCTCCATTGTCAGACATTCCCCCCAAAATCATCTTAGGTCCTGAAGCTTTTCATTACACCTCTTTCCAGTACTTAGGGCTTGCTTTCAGGCTTTAGTCCAGCTCAGTCTAATGTAAAACGTCAGTCTTATACTGTATAGTCTGTCTGTATATTAATGTATAGTAATCTTATGATGGCTTGGAAACTTCAGTGGGGAGAAGGGATGGCCGGTTTCCCCTCCTGCCATTCCAGTCCTGCTATTTCCATACCTTGCTCCCTTCTCTGGCGTGCTGCAGCCGGAAGGTAGGTGTGCGGAGAGGCACAGACCTCCACGTCCCTTCTGACGGGTGCTGCTGTGGGCTGACAGCAGGGGCCTCTGTGAGGCGGGCTCTTGGAGATGCTCTCGGAGCACATCGTGAGTTTCTACAGGAGGCTTGCTGTGCAGTCTTCTGAAATGGTGAATGACTCTTCCAAACAGGGCAAAGTACAGTCTTTCCTTTATTTATTCAGAAGTTGTATTCCCTAAATATCAGAGGAGTTTGAAAAGGCACCCAAAATACTAGGTGTTTTCATGTACAGTGAAGTTAAGTTCTAGACTCAGGGAGGTACAAAGAGTCATTTCGCCAATGGGACATCTGAAGTGGGTGGGGGAAGTGGGACAGCTCCCTCCTGTGTGGGAGAGCCCTATGTGTTGCAGGATGTCAAGCATCTCCACCTCCTCCCACTAAATGTCAGGGGTGGCACCCCCACCCCCTCATCATTGTGACAGACAAAATTACCCCTTCAAATTTCCAGAAACACCACACTGGGGGTTGCACTGCCCTCAAAGAGGCCTCTAGCAGTTACTTTTTGAGCATGAGGACACATTACCGCCCCTTCTCAACTCTGAGCCTCTAGTTGAATCTTGAAGACAAGGTCCTGACTAAGGAAATCACTACAAGGAATTTCACATTAAGCTACACTTACTGTGATATGCACTAAGAATATAGATTCTCACAAAACTGTGATAGGGTAAACATTTGGAAATGAGGAAACTCAGGATAGTTATTTATCAGAGGCCATTCAGTTCACAGGTGGCAACATCAGAGTTTGAATCACAGTCTTCTGACTCCAATGTATCACAACAACTCAGCTGGATTTATATGAGAAAGATAGAGCAAAGAAAAAAGAAAAATCATGTTATAAAATGGAGCCACAGATCAAGTTTATACTCATAAAACACTTACCATAAAGTTCCATAGACTGCCTAAGGCTGGAATACAGATTTTGTCCTGAAATAAAAAGGAAACATTTTCAGTGACATGATTCACAACATCTAAAAGATAGAGAGAATCACTATGCTTAATTTTATTCTCACCTTTCTTTCTAAACTTCTGTTGTCCTAATTATCTATTGCCCTCACATAGCATTTAGTATCGGAGAAGGCAACGGCACCCCACTCCAGGACTCTTGCCTGGAGAATCCCATAGACGGAGGAGCCTGGCAGGCTGCAGTCCATGGGGTCACTAAGAGTCGGACACGACTGAGCGACTTCACTTTCACTCTTCACTTCCACGCACTGGAGAAGGAAATGGCAACCCACTCCAGTGTTCTTGCCTGGAGAATCCCAGGGACGGGGGAGCCTGCTGGGCTGCCATCTATGAGGTCTCACAGAGTTGGACACATCTGAAGCGACTTAGCAGCAGCAGCAGTATTTAATATAAGGTAGTTTGTAGTTATTTTTCTCTCTGTACATGTTCTCTTAACTGTAGACTTCTCAGAGGGGAGAGCATTCCTTATTGCTTTGCAGTTTTTAGTGCATACATCATTCCGAGTTCTGCAAGTCAGTGAGGTTTTTCTCTTTTTCACTTTGTCATTTTTATAAGAAACTCTAATAGAATATAGATTGTCCTAATTGCAGCGGAGGTAGAGGTTCAAGCCCCTTTTTCTCACCATCCCCTGCACCTTCCTGCACACCCATGTACACCCATGCACACCCAGGCCCCACCCGCAGCCCCATCCTGCTGTGAACACACCGAGCTCTGTGGAGCACACTTTCAGGAAGGGGGTTTTCCTGGAGAAGGCAATGGCACCCCACTCCAGTACTCTTGCCCAGAAAATCCCATAGATGGAGGCGCCTGGTGAGCGGCCGTCCATCGGGTCGCGAAGGGTCGAACACGACTGCGCGGCGTCCTTTCGCTGCCTGTTTCCGCAGGATGATGAGCAGCTGCGTCTCCCGCGCAGCCTCTCACCCGGAACACCAGGCCTTCCTCGCTCCCCGTGTCTTTTCTGGCCAAGCTAGGGGAAAGCATTGTTCCTGTCTCTCGCAGTTTCAGGGGACCTTGCTGGTTTGAACTCAGCCTACCCCTTTCTAAACTGTCCCTTCATTGAATTCCCACCAGTTTTGCTCCATGACTGTGCTGTTTGCTTCCTGATAAACAGCAGTTCATCGCAAATCAATAAAAACCCACTTGCGAAGAACTAATTTGCCGACACACTGAAGTGGTTTTCCTCAAGATTTTCTCTCGGCTCTAGTTCTTCCTCCCCTCTTCCTCAGTCCCTCCCCAAACCCTGCATCTGCCCAGCCGCGCCCTCTTCCGCATCTTAGGCTGTCCTAGACTCACCTTAAATTGTCCTTTGGGGGAAAGTTAACTTTCAGTTGGCTTGGTTTAAGTAAGTTTGCCTTTGGCTAATTGATTTTCAGTGAACTGAGCATTCAGAATCTTGCTCTTTCTGAAAATTAACTGTCAGTAAATTTGACTTTTTTAGAACTTCCTTCGAACTCGCTTTGAAAAACATTGTAGAAGATTGATTTTGTAAAAAAACAAAAAACAAAAAACCAAAAACCAAAAAACAAAAACAAAAAAAACTGATGATGCTGTTGCTGACAATCTTTCTCTTTAAAAGCATTCATTTACTTATGGTCGCACTGGGTCTTCGTGGCGGCACGTGGGCACTCTGGCTGTGGGATCTGGGCTCAGTAGTTTCAGCACACGGGCTTAACTGTACCACAACATGTGTGATCTTAGTTCCCCAACCAGGATCGAACCCATGTCCCCTTCATTGGAAGGCAGATTAACCACTGGACCACCAGGGAAGTCCCTAACTTCTCTAGAGCCTCCATCCTCATCACTGCTTTCGATATCCTGATTTATCTCTTGCCTAGCTCCAACCCAGTCCCCAATATGCTAACTTCTTCTTTCTAAAATACAGATCTAACTACATCTTTTATCTGCTTTAACTATTCCAATGGGTTCTTAATACCTGTGGGACAGATGGTAAATGCTCGTACTTGGCAATGAACTCTTCTTTGACATTCTGGTTCCTGATCATTCCTGTCTAATGCCGCACCACAGCCACACCCTGCGTTACCACCTATTGATCGACTTGCGGTGCACAGCAGCATTTACTGAACGGAGGGAACTTTTTGTGCTGTTCTTTCTGCTTGGAAATCCTTTATACTCTAACTTCCTGATACACATGTCTTCCCTGTTTTGATCAGGGATCATGGTAGCCAGGTTTTAGTTGCTATGGGCTAGTAAAAAAAATCCACAAATTTTGTTTGATTGCAACTGTCATTTACCTCAAGCTCACAAGTTTGCACGTCAGCTAGGGAAGCTCTATTTCAGACTGTGGCTTACAGCTACCCTTCATGTCCCTTGTTATGAGACCTGGGGTTAAAGGTGCCTTTTTTTCTCCTGGTTGATGCCAGGGTGAGAGAAGCAGTCAATCACTAAAGCACATTTAAAGCTCATTAACAGTCCATTGTTCAAGGTGAGGCGTATTGCCAAGCACAAAGTCAACAGGATGGAAAAGCTTACTTTGCCTATTTCATAGTCAGAGTTACAGTTATGTCCCATGGATGCGTAATTCTGTTCAAGAGAGGTAGTAAGACCCGGGGACTATAATTCAATTGGTCCTAATCATCTTGGCATGAAGCTTCCTCTAACTACCCCCAGCCCTCAACAGAGGAGCTGCTTCTTTCTCTGTGGATCCACTCCACCATAAATTCTATGATAGCATCTTAACAATAGACATAATTCTGTGATAGCATCTTAACAGTAAATATCTGTCTTCTTCTATTAGGGGATAAATTCTTATTTTATTCCTCTTTTGTTTTTACAGTTTATCACAAACCCTGGCAGACAGTAATAAATAGTTGTTGAATCAATTATTCAATTTTATCACTAAATACATTGAGCAGAAGAGCATAAAGAGTCTAAACGGATCATGCCAACCTTTGCCCAGACACAAAAAATTTGTGGATCATTTAATTAAGTTTATAAAGAGAGGAGGACTTTTATAACCCATATGTCTTTGAATGATGTTGTTGCTGTTTAGTCACAACATTGTGTCTGACTCTTTGTGACCCCATGGACTGTAGCCCACCAGGCTCCTTTGTCCATGGAATTCTCCAGGCAAGAATATTGGAGCGGGTTGCCATTTCTTTCTCCATGGGATCTTCCCCAGCCCAGGGATTAAACCTGAGTCTCCCGTGTCTCCTGTATTGGCAGACAAACTCTTTACCACTGAGCTACCTGGGAAGCCCCTGTCTTTGAATACGTACAATAAAGATAGCCAAAGCAAAGAGGTGTGCCTGGTTTCTTGTCAGCAATGGGGCAAATGTTCAAAATTTTTTTAATCCAGACAGTGGATGGACATGGTGAAAGAGAGGGTCAGGGAAAATGTGGTGAGGGGCTGTCAGGAGGAGGAAAACTCAGATAAGAAAACAGTCTTTTTTCTTCAACAAACTGTATTTATGAGAACATTTTGTGGTGCTCTTTAAATAGGAAAATAGCTACTTTTAAAGCAAAAATCAGTCTGCTGACAAAGGAAAATGTTCCTTGGTTATAAGGTTTTATAGTTAATGCACAACAAACTTAAAAATAGATCAGAAATATTGTACAGTGTTTATTTGTAAGATGAGATTAAATATATTTGTGAAACCACATTTTAATTAACATAACATTATGTTTTCAACAGGCCATAATATGTCTTCACAGGAATGTAATTTCCAATGTTTACTCAAGCTCCTTAAAGTGAATATTGATTATAAATTCTGCCTTTTTTTTTTAACCAAGTAATTACTCATTATGCCTCATTTAGTTAGATTGTGCAAGATGGGGGAAATACTGCCAAATCAAAAAGAAACTAGAATTTTAAAACTAAAATATCAAACTCTTCTAATTTCTTATTCATCATAAGACTATTTTTTCACTATCTGCCTCCCAGGCCCAGCAAAAGAGGCATAAGAGTAGAATTAACTTACTGTAATTCTCTGGATTCAGTATTTTTTTTTTTTCCATCATCTCTACACTTGCAGAGTTTTCTCTGTAGAGTTAGGTCCCCTAGAGGCTAAGAAAGACCTCAAAGTAAGAGTTCAGATTGCCTGAAAAAAATATCTATTTTCTTTTGAGCTTTAATTTTTAATCTTTCCTGTTGGAAGAGAGGGCTTCAGGGTTTGCTTGCATTTAGTGTCATTTCTTACTGACCTCAACCTGTCTGGATCCAGTTTCCACCACCTTCACTTCACCCAATCTGCTTTCATCAGAATCATCAAAAATCTTCCTGGCCTTCTCCAAGGTCAGCACTTAATAACTAGTGTTCCGCATTCATCTGGCTTAGCATGTTTTCTCCTCTACCCACTGTTTTTCTGATGACTTAACTTGACTCTCAACCGTACCCCCATGGCTTCGGTTCCCATCTTTTGCTCCTATCAAATTCATCATGGCAACTAAGACAGCCTCACCCCTGGCTGCCCAGTCCCCCAGCCCCAGATCAAGGTAGTTATAGCCAACCAGTCATATCCACGTAATAGTTTCCAATGAAATTCAAATTCAGTTTGTTCCACACTTGGTGATATCACCATCCACATACTGGTCAAGTCAGAAATGTGAAAATCTTTCTTGACTCCTTTTTCTCCTTTGCCCATTACTTCCAATCAATGATTAATGAATTTTCCCCCTTAACATTTCTTGAATAAACCTATATCTTTTTGTCTTAGCTGCCATTGCCTAAGGTCAGGCTCTCATTAACTCTCACCTGACTTGTAAAGATCAACCAAATCATTTTCTATGCTGCAACTGGAATTTTTTTCAGTACAAATATGACTTTATTGCATTCCTGCATTAAGCCTTTCCATAGTTCCCTACTGTCCTCACAATAATTCTTAACAGTATAAAAGACGCTCATGCTAACAACTCAAATACATCCCTGGTCTCATCAGATATTATGCTCTCCAAGCCATTTCCACAAAAAATTTTCTTCAGACATAGTGAATGGCTTTCGTTTCCTAACATGCATCATCCTCTTCTTTCCAGGCTCGAAGCGTCCTGCTTCCTTTCTCCTCCACACACCACTTCTTCCTGCATCAACTCAAATTCCGCCTCCTTGGGCTCACCTTCTTGACACTACGAAAGCTCTTTGCCTTACCATCTCCAAAAGTAGCTTATCGAAATCAATCTACCTTCGCTTAAAACAACACAGATGGTGCTCTTAATGCATCCCTTTACTTTGCCTTCTTCTCTATAAAATCTTTGCTTTGAATCTAGACGTGAGATCAATCTTGTGCACTTACCTCTAGCACCTATTTTCACTACCGTCTGCTCTGAGCTCCTGCGGTCCTCGGGCAAGTGGCCAATTGATGTAGCTAGTTAGGAGCCCAGACCCTGAAACAGTGGTCTTGCCTTCTCTACCTACTGACCTGTGACCTTTGATGAGTTGTTTAAATTCCTGTGCTTACTGTCCTCACCTGTGAGATGAAGATAATAGGGCTGCTTAGAGGTTTAAGTGAGTCACTAGACATAAATACTAACAACAGAAGCTGGTACCCAGTAACTCTATACATGCATTGTTATTATTTATGGACAATTCAGTTCAGTTCAGTCCAGTCACTCAGTCGTGTCTGACTCTCTGTGATTCCATGAATCGCAGCACACCAGGCATCTCTGTCCATCACCAACTCCCAGAGTTCACTCAAACTCATGCCCATCTAGTCGGTGATGCCATCCAGCCATCTCATCCTCTGTCTTCCCCCTTCTCCTCCTGCCCCCAATCCCTCCCAACATCAGAGTTTTTCCAATGAGTCATCTTTGCATGAGGTGGCCAACGTATTGGAGTTTCAGCTTTAGCATCGGTCCCTCCAAAGAACACCCAGGACTGATCTTGAGAATGGACTGATTGGATCTCCTTGCAGTCCAAGGGACTTTCAAGGGTCTTCTCCAACACCACAGTTCAAAAGCATCAATTCTTCAGTGCTCAGCTTTCTTCACAGTCCAACTCTCACATCCATACATGACCACTGCAAAAAGTAATAAATACTGGCAAAGTAATGTCTCTGCTTTTGAATATGGTATCTAGGTTGCTCATAACTTTCCTTCCAAGGAGTAAGTGTCTTCTAATTTCATGGCTGCAATCAACATCTGCAGTGATTTTGGAGCTCCCAAAATAAAGTCTGACACTGTTTCCACTGTTTCCCCATCTATTTCCCATGAAGTGATGGGACCAGATGCCATGATCTTAGTTTTCTGAATGTTGAGCTTTAAGCGAACTTTTTCCACTCTCCTCTTTCACTTTCATCAAGAGGCCCTTTAGCTCCTCTTCACTTTCTGCCATAAGGGTGGTGTCATCTGCATATCTGAGGTTGTTGATATTTCTCCCGGCAATCTTGATTCCAGCTTGTGTTTCTTCCAGCCCAGCGTTTCTCATGAGGTACTCTGCACATAAGTTAAATAAGCAGGGTGACATACACAGCCTTGACGTACTCCTTTTCCTATTTGGAACCAGTCTGTTGTTCCATGTCCAGTTCTAACTGTTGCTTCCTGACCTGCACACAGATTTCTCAAGAGGCAGGTCAGGTGGCCTGGTATTCCCATCTCTTTCAGAATTTTCCACAGTTTATTGTGATCCACACAGTCAAAGGCTTTGGTATAGTCAATAAAACAGAAATCAATGTTTTTCTGGAACTCTCTCGTTTTTCCATGATCCAGCGGATGTTGGCAATTTGATCCCTGGTTCCTCTGCCTTTTCTAAAACCAGCTTGAACATCTGAAAGTTCACAGTTCATGTATTGCTGAAGCCTGCCTTGGAGAATTTTGAACATGACTTTACTAGCGTGTCAGATGAGTACAATTGTGCGGTAGTTTGAGCATTCTATGGCATTGCCTTTCTTTGCAGTTGGAATGAAAACTGACCTTTTCCAGTCCTGTGGCCGCTGCTGTGTTTTCCAAATTTGTTGGCATATTGAGTGCAACACTTTCACAGCATCATCTTTCAGAATTTGAAATAGCTCAACTGGAATTCGGTCACCTCCACTGGCTTTGTTCGTAGTGATGCTTTCTAAGGCCCACTTGGCTTCACATTCCAGGATGTCTGGCTCTGGACCAGTGATCACACCATCATGATTATCTTGGTTGTGAAGCTCTTCGTTGTGCAGTTCTTCTGTGTATTCTTGCCACCTCCTCTTAATATCTTCTGCTTCTGTTAGGTCCAGACCATTTCTGTCCTTTATCGAGCCCATCTTTACATGAAATGTTCCCTTGGTATCTTTAATTTTCTTGAAGAGATCTCTAGTCTTTCCCATTCTGTTGTTTCCCTCTATTTCTTTGCGTTGATCGCTGAGGAAGCCTTTCTTATCTCTTCTTGCTCTTCTTTGGAACTCTGCATTCAGATGCTTATGTCTTTCCTTTTCTCCTTTGCTTTTCACTTCTCTCCCTTAATGCTGCAATTTTTTCTCTTATTCTTGAACTGCATTGCCTCTCTAATATTCAGCTTTAATAACTCCTTGTGGAGTTACTACAGCCATGAAATTGAAAGACGCTTGCTCCTTGGAAGGAAAGCTATGACAAACCTAGACAACACAGTAAAAGCAGAGACATCACTTAGCCAACAAAGGTCTCTATAGTCAGAGCTATGGTTATTCCAATAGTCATGTACATATGTGAAACTTGGACCACAAAGAAGGCTGAGTGCTGAAGAATGATGCTTTTCTACTAGGGTGTTGGAGAAAATGCTTGAGAGTCCCTTGGAGTACAAGGAGATCAACCCAGTCAATCATAAAGGAAATCATTCCTGAACATTCATTATAGGAACTGATGCTGAAGCTGAAGTTCCTATACTTGGGCCACCTGATGTGAAGAGCTGACTCACTGGAAAAAATTCTGATTCTGGGAAAGACTGAAGGCAAAAGGAGAAGGAAGCAGTAGAGGATGAGATGGTTAGATAGCATTACCAACTCAGTGGACATGAATCTGAGCAAACTCTGGGAGGTAGTGGAGGATAGAGGAACCTGGTATGCTGCAGTCCATGCAGTCACAAAGAGTCGGACAAGACAGAAACTGAACAACAACAATCCCTTTGGACAGGTACCATGTTTTAAACTTCTTTATACTCCTAAAAGCACCTAGACCAGGACGAGGTGGATAGCAGCTCACTAAATCTTGATTCTGGTGTGATCTATAACTTCGGTGTACTCATTCACCCTCTCAGGATACAAGTATACTCACTCCTCTTAGTTGTGTGCAGTTCATCCAGGCGCCTTCTGTTTGCCCGCAGAGACTGCACCATCCAGAAAAGAGTCAGCTCCACTTCCAGAAACCATGCAGCGGCTGCCCCATGGCTCCTCAGACACTGCACACTCTGGCAGCAGGAATTGCTTTAGTACAGGATGTCCTTGCTGGCCCAGGTGCCTATCTGAGCCTCAGTGGAGCCCAATATGGGCTCCAAGATCAGGCCTACATGCTCAGTTATCATTCCCAAGCACTGTACCCTGCTTGACTCCACAGGGGCTTCTTATCATGAACAAGCCTTGTGCCAGAATCAATTCCAGGCCGTGAGAATCAATTTCCAGGCCTCAGCTTAAGTCAGTCTTCTTTCCCTTAAAGATTCAAAGATGGTTTTATCTGTCCTCAGGTTCCAGTTTGGGCCACCTTGTTCCATCTTGGCCTAATTGTATAACTTCAGGTTTTAAGGCAGTGAGGGTAGTAGGGCTGGGGAGGGAAGTTGAAGCTGTCATTTCTTAAAGACTTTTGGGATCATTATGCTCATTCATCCACTCCTTCCCTAAGGTTTGTACACCAAAGGTCAGAGCCACATTAAAAATCAAATAAAGGAAAAAAAAATCAAAATCTCCAAAAAATCAAAATTAGTCAAAAGACCCTGAATCTGAATCATACACTCCAGGGGCAAAGGTGGTCTCTTGTCCATTTAGAAAATTTTCAACTCACACTTCCAGCAACGTTCCATCAGAGAAGTTCTGGTCAAGATGACTTGGTAGATTCTGGAGTCAGTGAATGGAATAGGTAGCTGCTAGACCTCCTTTAAAGGTTATTTTTAACAGTCACCTTTTGAAAGGCTTAATGGTTCTGATTCTTTCCTATTTTTTTTCCTCACTGAGTCTTTAATGCAACACTAAAGCAAGAGAATTAGAAGAGTTTATAAAATGCTAAAAGCAATACATAAAATCCTGTTAGGACAAACTGGACCTGGCAGGGACTTCTAGCTTTAACAGTGTGAAGTTAAAATGTAATTTTACTTCAATTCTGGGTTTTAAATTAGTCATGATGTATACAAATGAGTATTTGGGGGAAAATATGCAAAGCAAGGAGTCTGCCTCAAGCAGTTTCTCATCTGAGAGGGTCAGTGCCTTCTTCCACCAAGAAAATATCCTGAACTACATTTACTCTATTTACTTAGGGGAATTGAAATCATCATTATTATCTGTATACCACTCACCTTTCTCAAGAGGAGAGCATGGCAGCCCACTTGAGTATCCAAGTCTGGAGAATTCCATGCCTGGTGGGCTACAGTGCATGGGGTCGCAAAGAGTCGGCCACAGCTGAAGTGACTGAGTGCGCATGCACGCACCTCTCTCAAGCCGCACAGAAGTGAGTTGACAATATCATGTTCTAGATTTGATGACAGAGGGGAGAAAAGCATGGGAAGGCTGTTTCCTATTTCTACTTGCATATAAGAAAAAGCAGGAATTTTCCCTCCTAGAGAAAGAAGGCTTATAAGACGATGCTGTGTGTATGGCTTTCTCCTTGTTAGTCATGGTTAAAACAGTTCTGAGCTTGTCTTTGGAAAACCACATCATCATTTATTATTCCCACTCATGTGCTTATCTCCTCACTCCTTGTATTAAAGTTGAAGTCAGGTGTTATGGTGTGGGTGCATGTCTAGGCCCCACGAGGAAGCCAGAAAAAGAGGAAGGGGGTGGTCTGTGAGCTGGTAGAGAGCCTGGCTGGGCCTGGGTACTGAAAGAGGACCCAGAAGAGACCTGGGTAGCTACTTCCTACTCTTAGAGCAGGATAGTAGTTTTAGAAAATAGAATGATGTATTTTATTCCTGCTTAGGAACCCTGCTCCGTTGAAGCCTGTAGGCTGAATTCTGAGGCTCTGTAGGAAAGGAGAGAACAGACCCCGCTAAGAACAGAAGGTTTCCCATTAGATCAACCTTGCTTCTTAAAGGTGGATTCTGTTTGGCTAGAGCAAGACAATAGCACTGAAGCACAGACCTTATCAAAATGCAAAGGAATATTGTAATTTACTCTAATTTAGTCTAATCCTGGCCTCATAGAGCTGATCCTCCAGTTTTCAGGAAGGGAATTCTTTACCTGAGAGGAAGAGTGGGAAAGTCTGGCTTATGGGAGAAGGATGAGCAGAGAAGACTAGAAGTAGGTAAGGTGACACCCTTTCTAGGTGTCCTGTCTCTGAGCAAAAGTCCTGGATGTAGAAAACATGCTGAATAATTTAAAGGCAGTGCAACACAAACATGTACACACATCACCACCACCACTGACAAGAACAACAGCAGAGCCTTTTGCACCTCTCTTCTTTGAGGGTCCACAGACTGTGGGCATATGGTCTGAGTCTCCATCTAACTCACAGCATGAATGTGTTTAAGTCACCTTGCATTCGTGGGGAGGGGTGTGGAGAGCAGGCAATGGTCCTGGTCGACCAGCTCAGGTGAAGGAGGGGTGTCACTGAAGCACAGGCAAAATGCTGGGGGACCTAAGGCCACAAGCTTGTGCTCAAGTCAGAGTTATTGCCTGACCTCAGAAAGAGCAATGGAGCCAGTAGTAGTTGAGGTAGGGCTGAGTGAGAAAGGAGGGTCCCTGAGAAAGCTGAGTTCCTTGCCTGAAGAATTCAGCTTTATATTCCAGTATGTTGCACAGTAATCAGGTAGAAGGGACACTGTGTGAAAGCCGGAAGAGCTGCAGGCCCTGCTAGGGTCTATGCCGAGACCCCTTACCACCTCCCTCATCTGCTGCGATAAGGTTATGCAAACTCTCCACTCCTCGCTGTACATGGCTGGTGAGTCTGTCTGGTGGAGTCTGTCTAGAGCACTGGGGTCGGGGAGGAGGCAATTTCTGGAAGACAGTTACATAAGGAAATATTTGTATTAGATCAAATCTGGTTTTCCAAGTGGGGCTAAATGATTTTCACTACAGCTCAGATAAGTAGGAGCTCGTGAGAAGGATCAGATGCGTTCTGGTAAAGGAGGAGACTATTTTTGTTTGAACATCTGAATTAATCTGCACCTCTGCTACACCCCTGTGGCTCAACTGGTAAAGAATCTACCTGCAGTGCGGGAGACCTGGGTTCGATCCCTGGGTTGGGAAGATCCCCTGGAGAAGGGAAAGGCGACCCATTCCGGTATTCTGGCTGGAGAATTCCATGGACGGTATAGTCCGTGGGGTCACAAAGAGTTGGACATGACTGAGTGACTTTCACTTTCATTTTTCTGCTATACATCTCTGAAAATGCCCACATGGCAGTTCATGTGATCTCTTAAAGTGACTGACTCTCTGCAAGTAACTGAACTTGCCTCCAAAAATGTCAGCTGGTGGATTGGTGTGCTGACTTTCCTCCAGGGAAGGTAACTTCCCGACTGGCTGCTCTTTACTTTTCATGTTCCGAGCTTCCTTCCCTCTCAGGAGCACCTGTTGGAAAAGGAGTTAGCTGAATTAAGGAGAAAAGGACTGCTACTAACACCACTGTTTCTTCAGTCAAAACAATGCAGCATCCTTAGGAAAAAGCCTTTAGCCCCTTATCTGGTGGGAGCTGAAGTGACAGCTCTCGCTGGTGAGGCTGATCCCACACGGGGGTGTGCGGGCTCGGAGGGGCCTGGGGGTCTCGGCGGGGGGTGGCAGTGAGGCGGGGAGCCAGCCGGGGCGGTCAGTCCACGCGGGCTGGAGCCCCACCCGCCTGCGGGGAACTTGAGGACCCTGGCTGATCCCTCCTTCAGTGCCTTGTGCTTCCTGCTGCTGCCGCTTTTAATTTCTGCAGTGTGGAAATGGAAATCTTGAGAGCCATTCAGATACATTGGCAGGGGTGGGCTTTCCTTTTAGATTTTTATCTGAAAGATTTTGGTTTTTTAAGACTCAGCTCCCCCAGCAGTTTTCGTTTGACTTTGGTTGGTCAAGGAGTGAAACAAGGTCAAAGGAATAGACTAAATATAGACTTCATGGTCTTCATTTCTGGATTTGGTTTTTACAAAGTATAGAGGGGTTGAGTCACGAAAAAAGCTCACTTATTTGGAAAATTATTTGCTGGGAGGATGTGCCCCAGTAATTGCTTTGTTATCACACTTTATCAGGGCTTGTCATATGTGTCAAACTGTGTGTGTAAAATTTAACAAGTCATTTTCCTTTCCTGTCTTGTCCCAATAGCAAATAACGAGTTCTCCTTTGAATATTTACTGAGCATCCACTATATTCCAGGGATGTCATAAGTAATGGACTTGCAGAGGTCAGCAAAATCTAGTTCTAAGCTTCAAACAGTTCACAGTCTCATTAAGGAGAAAAGTCTTCCAGAATGGAAAATGAATATCATGCATAACTCATTATAACCAAATGGTGAGACATATGTATGCAATATAGCAGCCTCTAGTGAATGCCATCTGCGTCTGTGAGCCAGAACTTTTCATTCTGAAAAACTTGTACAAAAAGTCCAGAAGCCATATCTGAATCCATGTCATAATCAGTTCAGTTCAGTTCAGTCTCTCAGTCGTGTCCGACTCTTTGCAACCCCATGAACCGCAGCACGCCAGGCCTCCCTGTCCATCACCGACTCCTGGAGTCTACCCAAACCCATGTCCATTGAGTCAGTGATGCCATCCAACCATCTTATCCTCTGTTGTCCCCTTCTCCTCCTGCCCTCAATCTTTCCCAGCATCAGGGTCTTTTCAAATAAGTCAGCTCTTTGCATCAGGTGGCCAGAGTATTGGAGTTTCAGCTTTAGCATCATTCCTTCCAAAGAAATCCCAGGGCTGATCTCCTTCAGAATGGACTGGTTGGATCTCCTTACAGGGAGAGTCCAAGGGACTCTCAAGAGTCTTCTCCAATACCACAATTTAAAAGCGTCAATTCTTCGGCACTCAGCTTTCTTGATAGTCCAGGTCTCACATCCATACATGACCATGGAAAAACCATAGCCTTGACTAGGCAAAATTTTGTTGACAAAGTAATGTCTCTGCTTTTCAATATGCTATCTAGGTTGGTCATAACTTTCCTTCCAAGGAGTAAGTGTCTTTTAATTTCCTGGCTGCAATCATCATCTGCAGTGATTCTGGAGCTCAAAAAAAATAGTCAGCCACTGTTTCCATTGTTTCCACACCTATTTGCCATGAAGTGTTGGGACCGGATGCCATGATCTTCGTTTTCTGAATGTTGAGCTTTAAGCCAGCTTTTCCACTCTCCTCTTTCACTTTCATCAAGAAGCTTTTAGTTTCTCTTCACTTTCTTCCATAAGAGTGGTGTCATCTGCATATCTGAGGGTATTGATATTTCTCCTGGCAATCTTGATTCCAGCTTGTGCTTCTTCCAGCCCAGCGTTTCTCATGATGTACTCTGCATAGAAGCTAAATAAGCAGGGTGACAATATACAGGCTTGACATACTCCTTTTCCTATTTGGAGCCATGACATAATGCCACTCCCCAATTTACCCATACCTGAACAAACCTTTTTGACTAATCTACAAGATATTTTAGATTACACCCAAAAAGTTGTATGTGTTGGGGAACAAGTTCCTCTGAAATATCATTGTCATAAGAACAGTCCAGGTGTCCATGATGCCTGGCAAGTATGACCCTAGTTTTGGTGACACGTGGCGTGTATGTGCTTCCTTTAAAGCTTCTTCTCAGTTTGGTCCTCCTGTTCCCCACTCTGTCTGCCCCTTCCTTCCTATCTGTCCTTATTTTCCATTTTACTGTCCACTTTAATGACATGCTTTCTTCTTCCACTTTCTAGGTTTTCATCTAACTCCATTTTCCAAATTTGGAAGTCCACTTTTGAAATCTTGGATTAATTTTTCTTCCTAAGCACTCCTCCCTTAGCCTCCGTCTACTGCCTTGAATAGGGAGTCAGAAGAGCAAAGTTTTCATACCACTTCTGCTGCTGCCTAGCTGTGCAACAGCTTTGGATAACTCCCTAACCTCATGGGGTCTCGTTAGCTCCATCTGTCAAGGGATGGAGCATCACTGGTCTACAGGCTCTTTTTCTAGTACTATGATCTAATGCGTTCATGAAATTTCCTAGAAAGGTCAAGTCTCAGATGCTTTGTTAGTTTTTATAGCCATCCTCTGAAGTTCCTTAAACCCTTCTTCCTCTCATTCTTTGGGTGAAACTCGCAAACACAGAACTATGTGGATCACTATGATCCTTTATCTTTTGGGAATGTTGACACCCCAGAGCTAAGAAAGAGGAATGAGAGGTTTCCTAGATATTCTCAGACACATGGACATATCGAGTACCAAAGCCTATGCTTCTTTCATTGTCATAGTTACTGCCATTCTCCCTGGTGTTTTCATACTTTCAGAAATACAGGGCTTACCACATGCCAAGAACTGTCTACAGATGCAGCCATGCTCTTTCACAGCGGTTTTGAGGAAAGAGCTCAAGTGTCTATGTCTGCCTGAGGGTTCCTTCTTTCCCAGATTCCTATCTTGGTTTTATCATGCATTTTTGGTCTCAGTAAACAAAAGTACCACCTAGGCCAGGGCTCCTTTGAGGCTCAAACTGTCCCATTAGATGGATAATCCATAGTAATCCAAGTCAGAGTCTTTCTTTCAGTTTAAAAACATTTTCTGCATATTTGAATGTTGAGTCCATCAACCTGGGGTCTCCTGAGGATCTTCCTGACATCTGACAACTGTTACAGCTTCTGCACACGTGGCCCTGCCAGACCTAGTTCATAGTCCTGTGATGGTAGATACTCAGATGGGCCTGTGACTGCGGCCAGAACCCTGAAACATCTGCCGTAAGCTGAGCCCTGGTAGGCTCAGATGGTCCAATACAGTCTGAAGAGTGTCCTCAGCACTCCACGCCCAGTACCTACGTCCTATTGGTAAGTTCACTCACTTCCTCTGTAAAGTTTATCTTCCATAATAGATTGTTCTTGTCCACCTAATGTGAAATGTTATCACCTAGCTACTTTTAAAAATCATGTATTTATTTGGCTGTGCTGGGTCCTTGTCGCTGTATGGGCCTTTCTCCAGCTGCAGCGAGCAGGGGCTACTCTCTACTCAGCGTGCATAGGCTTCTCATGGTGGTAACTTCCCTTGTTGTGGAGCACGAGCTTTGGAGTTTTTGAGCTCTAGCAGTTGTCCTGTGCGGGGTTTGTTGCCCTGTGGGATTTGGGGTCCTCCAGACCAGGGATCAGTCTGTGTCTCCTGCACTGGCATGAGTGCGTGCTTAGTCTCTAAGTCATGTCAAATTCTTTGAGACCTCATGAATTATAGCTCACCAGGCTTATTTGCCCATGGGGTTTCCCAGGCAAGAATACTGGAGCAGGTTTCTATTTCCTTCTCCAGGGAATTTTCCTGATCCAGGGATTGAACTTACATCTCTTGCACTGCAGGTAGAGTCTTTACCACTGAGCCACCAGGGAAAGCCACCACCTAACTATTAGCCCTATAGTTTGGTCCATCCTCGTATAGGTCTTTGGGCTAGTTTGCAATGAAACAAAAGACATTCCATATGTTCCAGTATTTTTCCAAGCTTTTAGGGGGTTATAGCTAACGTGTCTATATATCCCAGTTAACTGGGGATGAAACCAAGGATAGTCATCAGTCAGAACTATGAAAATGTAACCTGATTAATAACGAACTGCAACCCATCTTCCCTGATCAAATCTGTTTCAATTGTTTTTACAAAGCTTGCATATCCTCCAAGGGTCACCTAGCCTAAACAGTAAGATGTTTGTCCAAGTTGTTTTCCAGAAATTTGGAGTCACCTGAGTCTAGTTTGAGTTCCAGCCCTTTAAGACTGATTAGGACCACCAACCCTCCCTCGGGCCTGCATGAGTGTCTTTGGTGGCCTTTTGATGGCAGAAAGCCCAAAACTCTACCTTCAGGACACGCTAATATGGCTGCCATTTTCTGAACGTGGGTTTGATGAAGGGGCCTGCAGCTTACTTGCAAGTGCCCAGACAATAATTATTTCACCTTTTCTTGTTTCCAATCACCTTTCCCCATCCTCTCCACACCCTGGTGTTATTCCATGAATATCCCTAGCCCCTTGCCTTCTGAGAGGAAGATTTGAGATTCATTCTCCTGTCTCCTTGCTTGGCTGCCTCATGAATAAACCCTTTCTCTGCTGCCAATCTTGGCATCTCAGGGTTTGGCTTGCTGTGCGACTGGTAAGTAAACCTGGTTTGGTAGTAGAGACAACCCCAGTTGTGCATGTTCTCACTTTGTCTTCATGAATAGAGGCCCCTTTCACTCTCTTAGAGTATCCAGGTTTAATTTGTCCATGCCCCATGGCATGTAGGAGTTCTCCAATGAGGGGTCAATCAAACCCATGGCCCTAGCATTGTAAGCTCAAAGTCCTAACCACTGGACCACCAGAGAAGTCCCCCTAAAGTGTCCCAGTTTAAATAACACATGATACAGTCAGTTTAGATAACACATGATACAGTTTTCCTAGTCCGGGCACTGAGTGGGTGTTCTGTACGTCTGTGGCTAAAATCTTGACTCCCCGTCTCCATGCTGCTGTCATGTGGCCCACTGAATTACATGTTGAAGCTAAAGAATGACATGGTCACTTGTGTTTCTGAAGCATATCTGACCTACAATAGAAAGAAAATCAGTGAAATAAGCCTTGTTAAATTTCTTTGATTCTTTACAGTAAAAACAATGGTAGAACTTCTAACAGTATGGAATTAGTTAAAAAGAAGAGACTGGTTGAATCTCTTCGTGATAAAATTACAAAGAAAGCTTTCCAAGAGAATGCAAGCACGACTTGCTGTGTTTCCCACCCTCCGTCACAACCTCATACACACCCCCACCCAACCCCAGGCAGGTTGTCTATTGATACGTTTGCATGCTGATAGATAACTCTTCATGGATTCATGGTCCATGGGTGAGCTGCACATTCATTCAGTCTTGGCATATTTCCACATCATGATGAGGTCAGGAGCCAGTTCCACGTTTGTCAACAAAGTGAGCCATTCCACTGAAAAGAAAAAGACCAATTTAAGAATGTTGTTTCAACAAACAATGAATCAAACATTCAGGAAAGGATAGATTTTGTTTAACTGAGATAATCGAGTTATCATGTGCAGTTTACTTATGCTTTGGAGAAAGATGGCTTTTAAATAATGTCTCATGTTTTATCTGCAAAGAGCACATCAATGTCCTGAGAGATACAGCCATATGGATAAAGCACTGCCATCATATTTATAATGAAAATAATAAAGCTAGAGTTGATCAAGTTTCCTGAATGTAGGACATCACACTAAACAGTTTGTGTGCCCTTCTTCAATTAATCCCATAGCAACCTGCATCCAAAGTGCTAGAGGGGACTGCCCGGTGGCACAGTGGCTAGGAATATGCCTGCCAATGCAGGGAACATGGGTTCAGTCCCTGGTCCAGGAAGATTCCATGTGCCACAGAACAACTACTGAGGCTGCTTGTTGCAACCTCTGAAGGTCAGGCACCGAGAGCCTGTGCTCCACGAGAAGAGCCGCTGCGATGAGAAGCCCACACCGCGGAGAGAAGCTCCGGTTCACAGCTGCCAGAGACAGCCTGTGCAGAGCAACAAAGACCCAGAGCAGCCAAAAGTAAAAATAAAAGACAGACCCCCAAATAAAATTATTAAAATAAAAGTACTAGAGGGATATTGTATCATCATATTTGCGGGAGGTCTCAAATCTATCTACCAGTGATATGTTCTAATGATTTTTTTCATGAATTTTCCAGTGATATACTTGAATGAGTCTCTGTTTCAGGGCTGGAAAAATATTCTTATGAATGTGAATGACTGTACATGGAGATTATAAATTATTTGTATCAGTCAGAAGGTAGAGAGGTGAAGTAATAATATGTGGGCTATATTAAAGTTTCTCTAATCTCTGAAACATAATATCATAAAGGTTGCTAATTAAAATTTTTGTCAATCTTAATCTGATGACTGAAATGTCATCAGAGGAAAATTGTGTGTAGTATTAAATTAGAATTGTATATCAAGGTGTTGTAGCCACGTGTTCCGGGAAACAAACTCACTCGGAAGGACAATGCAGATAGCGGAGTGCAGTTTATTACATGGGGGGCCAGGGCAGAGTCTCCTCTTCGCCAAGGATGCTGACCAGTTTTTGTGAAAACCTTATATACCCCAAGTGTACGTGCCCAAACCCACCTCCCCAAATTCCCTGAAACCAGTCTGAACAAAGGAAAAAGAAAGATACAGTCAAAGGCAACCAGTGATTCATATGCCTTAAGCCTATGTAGTTAACAGTAGACAATGACCAATAAGCCTGTGGTCATACTCCAATAAGCATAATAGCATTTATGATTCTATTCGGCTACACGGATAATTAGGGGATTCTTCTAGGTGATGGAGAGTCTAGGTATGAGCCCTGGGGTTCTTCCTTTGGGGTGGGGCGGGGTGGGGGAGGTGTCTGGTTTTCCAGTTGATATGTTGTTTCCATAGGGACTGGGCATATAGCTCAAAGTCCACTGTCCGGCCCAAGATGGAGTCCTGCTTTAAAGATGGAGCCTGTTCTGTTTCCTCCTTCAAAGGTAGGGAACCAGGATTTAAGAAGGTGAGTGGGTATTACTGGGAACCCTTAGAAAAATCCCCTACATGGGTCTGAGGCCCTCTTGACACTCTCATGTCCAATTTTTCCTTCTAAAATAACAAGTTAGTTTAAGTAGACAATGACTTTTATCTATTATTAAATAAGATGTGCCAAAAGTATCCATATTTTTTCAAGAGCAAGGTTAAACCAAATCAATCTTTTATTACATGTAATTTTATATTTACATATATTTTCCCCCTATATAGTACAAATATGACAAAAAATTGTTTGAATATAATTATGAGTTCATAACGTGGCAAGTTAATAAAGAGGGTCAGAAGATTATCAGCTCCAACCATTTGCAGGAACAGACCCCAGTTACTCTAACAGTGGATTGGCCTTAGTCTCTGTTAGGGTCAAGGATCCATCTAGATTCACACTGACTGACAAATGTAAGGGAGGACCCAGAAATGTAAGCATCAAAAAGAATCATCTCCATTTGTATAGCACTGCATACAAGGGAATAATGTAAAAATAAAAGAGAGCCCAACCTTTCAAAGAGCCCATACTCCTTGGTATCTTTTATTTTCTAATATATAGCAATAAAAAGCAATATAGCCCATAGGATGGAAACATTCTTAATTTTGGCAGACTCTGCAACAGTGGGCAGCTCGACAGCCTAGACAAAAGGCAGAACTCTCTTCTTAGCCTAAGAGTCAAGCCCTGGAGATGCAAGGTAGATAATTTAAACTAACACTGCTCTACAATCTGATCGCTCCCAATTGTGACAGTAAAGGTTTTTAATTTTAATTTTTTTTTACTTTATTCTACTTTACAACACTGTGTTGGTTTTGCCATACATTGACATGAATCAGCCACAGGTGTACACAAGCTCCCAATCCTGAAACCAAGGGTTTAGGTAGCACCTCACATTGGAAGCATCCAATTACAACTCTGTCTAGAAATCCTGAGGATTTTCTCTTCATCTGCTCATTCATGGAGCACAGAGATAACCATAGACGCATGTCTTACCAAAGCAGAAATCAGGACGGCCCTCTCCCTCCTCTACACCTTTTGTTCTCTGGCTTCAAGTGACACAGAAGGAATGGACTCAAGAGGACGGATGAAGTCACTTAGAAAATGAAAAATCTCAGCCCATTTTTTTTCTTTAGTTTTTCTCCTTGATTAAGTTCTAGGTAAAAATCAAAATTAAGGGGAAAATTTAGGGAAATGTTATTAGTTGTCTAAAGCTCTGTTCAAATTCAAAGTAAAAAAGAGTATCATTCCTGTTTTAGATATGAGAAATCTGAAGCTTATAGTTAAGTGGACTTGCTAAACCAGACTTTTACCCAAGTCTGCATTTATTCTAAAGTGAGTCCTGCAAATCACTCAAATTTGTGGCTCTTTCTGGATGTATTTATCACTTCCAGACTTGATGGTAATTTTGGTGCAGAGAAAACGTGGCAAATACTCTTTCACTGCCTCATCTACAGAATCAGGATAATTCTCCATGGACAAGCTAAAGGCTGGGATTGGCAAGTCCTTTCCTTGAGCACAAAGGCTAATATCATGAAGGACACCTTTTCCAGCATTTAGCTCCTAGTTGCTAATTATCTAAAAGGCTCATAATGTAAAACAAATTTATATTAATATGACCTAGAAGGGTATGAAGGATAAATAAATCTAGGACTATCATCTCCTGGAATTATAGAAGAGAGGGTGCCTTATAGTGAAGGCATATTTTTTGTATGAGATATTCTTGATAGTATGGCTTCATAAAATCTGATGGAAACAAAAGAAAATGAGTCCATTTAAAAATGTATGAGGCTGGTTTAAAATGGGTTCAGGGATTGCACTCTCTTGAATTTTCAGATTTATTCCCCTTTCTACCTTAGAATTAACATCACCTCAGACAAGGTTTGATTGAGGCTCTTCAAGTACAAAGCACATGTAACATTCACATTTCAGCAGAAATTCAGCTCCTAGCTAAATAAACCATTCTGGCTTCAGTCTATAAATAAAGAATATTGTGTAGTTCATATGGCTTTGAAGTATCTTAAGTAATAAAAAGTTATAGCTAGAACAGAAGTTAGGAAAGGATAAGTTAGGAAAGGAAAAGGATTGTATGTGAGCTATAATTTTTGAAAGAAAAAGATAATCTTTTTCATGTTGGAACAAATCTAGAAGATTTTCTTCCCGTTTTTGAAAGTAAACAGTAAAATAAACACTTTTCTTGCCACTAGTAATAATAATGTCACAGAGAGAAATGTAGGCACAGATAAATGAAGCTCCTCCTGACTAGTAAGTGGCAGACAGCATTTTGCTGGATATATTTA
The DNA here is from genome assembly GCA_917880005.1 of Nanger dama. Taxonomy (NCBI): domain Eukaryota; kingdom Metazoa; phylum Chordata; class Mammalia; order Artiodactyla; family Bovidae; genus Nanger; species Nanger dama. Next base: position 103,661,958 of record CAKJTW010000001.1, read on the forward strand.
GCAAGAATGATCCTTAGGTTCCAGCATTTCATCTTCCATGCAGTGGCCAGACATAGAAATATAGTGCTTAAAAAAATATTCTTAAGGTGTTATTTTTCATCATCTTTGAAATACAAAGAACTTAGAATTCTCTGCAATTGGTATTGAAAGCTATGTTACAAAAAGTTCTTTTTCAGACACAGACGTCATTAGAAACAAATGAAGCAGAAGAGAACTTGAAATACTATATAAACACAAAATAAAGTGGTAGATATCAAGAGACATGAGAAAAAGTAGACAGTAGACATAAGCTTTAAGATTAAGATAATCTAGAAGTGGTAGTTAGCAGGTAGCACTTTAAGTAAACATGATTAATAATTGCTTATTTTAAATTTATGCATAAAATTAAACAAAATTATATTGTTAGATGCATATTGTTTAGAGTTATAGAATCTTAATCTTAATAGCAAACAGCTCAACTGTTGTTAAATTTTAACAAAATATATATAAAAATACTTTTTTTTTTACAAAGAAAAAACAAGTTAAAGAACAGAATGTACAGGGAAATATGGACAACATAGATGAAAAGATGGAGGGTTACAATAGAGAATTATAATCATAAAAAGAACCCCAGAATTCTAAAAATGCAAAATACAGAGCAGGCTGAATTAGAAGTCAGTAGTTACATTATCAAACTTGGTTAATAGAAAACATTCAAGAAGTACAGACAGCAAATAAAGGAAGGAACAAAATAAACCACGGAGGAGATGTAGGATCTGACTAAAATGCCTAACCAGCATGTAGCTGGAGTCTCTAAAGGAGAGGAGAAAGATTGAGACTAAAGAACTATTTGGAGGGACGAAAAAGATGGCGGAGGAATAGGATGGGGAGAACACTTTCTCCCTCTCGACCTCATCAAAAGAACATTTCAAAGCTGAGTAAATTCCACAAGGCAGCTTCTGACTGCTGGCAGAGGACATCAGGCATCCAGCAAAGAGGATCATCGGCTTCAAAACCAGGTAGGAATTAATACATACGACGAAGACAGAGACAAAGGAGGTAGGGAGGAAGCCCCATCCCGGGAAAGGAATCCCGTCCCAGGAAGAGACTCTTAAAAGAGAGGTTCCCTAAACTAGGGGAGCATTCTCACAGCTGTGTATGGGGCGAGCCCTGGAAGCACAGAGGGCAACATAACAGGAAGGAAGAATAAATAAATAAATAATTAAAACCAACAGATTGCGAATTCAACAGTATAACCCCCAGCGGACAAGCAGCGCAGACGCCTGCATCCGACAGCAGCGGGGGTTGGGCAGGGGAGGAGCGCGCCCGGGACAGGGCTTTCTAAGAATTGGGCCACGGGAGACTAGGCTGCAGGGCTTATCTCGAGAATCAGGGCGTAACCGGGGCAGAATCGGGTCCGTGGCTAGAAAGAGCTATCTTGGTCTAGCAAACCAGACTGTGGGATAGCCAACACGCGGAACGCTCAAACGTAAGGACGGACGGATCGGCAATAGCTGGCTGCAGACCATCCCCCTCCGGCGACAGGCAGCCAGAGCCTTAAGTGCTGGAAGGGGGCAATCGCAGCTCAAGAGTGACGTTACCTACCAAATTGCAAACTGATTTCTTTGCTATTGAAACTGCTGTGGGGCTCAGAACAGTCATCATTGGCCTGAGAAAGAGCCCCCGGCGGAGCTCCCAGAAAATCGAGCGACCCAGAAGCCCAGAAGTCGCAATAGCGAGCGCCAAACTCCCAAGCCACTCGGACCTGGGAAGGGAACAAAGCCCCTGTTCAACCAAATTCAAGTCTCGGAGGGCTTCCTGACCGCCAATCCTGAGCGCCAAAGACCAGGGAAGTGCATGAAGCGTAGGGCAGGCCCCACAAGGTTATCCCAAGGAGCAAGAAGGGGCAAGCCCAGTGCAGAGTCCACCACCACCCTCCCTGTGTCAAGACGGAAATCAGACACGGAAGAGACCAGCAAACAGAGGAAGTCAAACAGAGGGAATTGCCTTGGTAGCGACCCCACACAATCTACAATGACAGAGAAAGCGCCAGATATACCGTTACTACTTTTATGATCAAATTTTTTTTTTTGGGGGGTGGAGGATGATGTGGAAGCATGATTTTTTTTTTCTTTTTAAGAACTTTTTTTCTTTCTTTAAAAAATTTTTTTCTTTTTAAAATTTGTTTTCTCTTCTTTTCTTTTTCGTTTTGTTTTTCTAAACTTGCTTAAACTTTTAAGTCTTCTATATTTCTATTTATAATCTTTATAACCTAGTATTACTTTACAAAAAAAAAAACCCTATCTTTAAAGCAAACGCTGTATATAGTCCTATTGGTGGTGGAAGTTGTCTTTTAATAATTCTGGAATCTTTTATTTTATTCTATTTTTATTATTTTTTTCTCAATTTTTTTTAAAATTTTTCTCTCCTTCTTTTTCTTATCTTTAATATTTTATCTTTGAAAATCCAATCTCTACTCCAGATTTTTAATCTCAACATTTTGGTATTTGTTGCCAATTTTGTACTTTTAAAAACCTAATCTTCAGTACCCAGTTTTACATGAGTGCAAGACTACTGGCTTGACCACTCTCTCCCCCCTTTGGAATCTCTCTTTTCTCCACCAGGTGGCTTTTGTCTCATCCCTCCCCCTCCTCTTCTCTACCCAACTCTATGAATCTCTGTGTGCTCCCGAAGGTGGAGAATTCTCAGGGAACTGGTCACTGGCCAGATCTGTATCCCTCCTTTGCATCTCCCTCTTTCATCCTCCTGACCACCTCTATCTACTTCCTCCCTCTCCTCTTCCATGTATAACTCTGTGACCACCTCTGAGAGGTCCAGATTTTGGAGGGCACACAAGAAAGTGGTTACAGGCTAGTTTGCTTTTTCCTCTTTTGATTCCACCTCAGCCCATTCCACTCACCTCTAACTAACCCCTCCCTCTTCTCTCCTCCAAGTAACTCAGCGATCCTCTAGGGACGACCCTCAAAGTGGAGAAACCTATCATCATTAACCCAGATGTTTTAACAATAGTGCTGAATAGATGGAGAAATCATGAGGCTATTGTAAAAATAAATCTGAAAACCAGAATCAGGAGGCGTAAGTCCAAATCCTGAGATCATCAAAGAATTCCTGAATACAGGGAACATTATCCAATAAGAGCTCATCAAACGCCTTCATACCTATACTGAAATTGAGCACCACCCAAGGGCCAACAAGCTCCAGAGAAAGACTTACTACGCAAATTCTCCAGCAACACAAGAACAAGCCCCTGAGCTTCAATACACAGGCAGCTCAAAATACTCCAAAATCATTGACGTCCCATAACCCATTACTTGACACTTCACAGCACTCCAGAGAGAGGAAATCCAACTCCACCCACCAGAGCCTCAACACAAGCCTCTCTAATCAAGAAACTTTGACAAGCCATTGATATAGAGAGGAAGCTCTACAAGAAAGAGAATTCCACAAATTCCCAGAATATAGAAAAGCCACCCCAAACGCAGCAATATAACCAGGATGAAGAGACAGAGGAATACCCAGCAGGTAAAGGAACAGGAGACATGCCCACCAAACCAAACAAAAGAGGAAGAGGTAGGGAATCTACCTGAGAAAGAATTCCAAATACTGATAGTGAAAATGATCCAAAATCTTGAAATCAAAATGGAATCACAGATAAATAGCCTGGGGTCAAGGATTGAGAAGATGCAAGAAAGGTTTAACAAGGACCTAGAAGAAATAAAAAGAGTCAACATATAATGAATAATGCAATAAATGAGATCAGAAACACTCTGGAGGCTACAAATAGTAGAATATTGGAGGCAGAAGATAGGATTAGTGAAATAGAAGATAGAATGGTAGAAATAAATGAATCAGCGAGGAAAAAGAAAGACAAATTAAAAGAAATGAGGACAACCTCAGAGACCTCCAAGACAATATGATACACTCCAACATTCGAATTATAGGAGTCCCAGAAGAAGAAGACAAAAAGAAAGACCATGAGAAAATACTTGAGGAGATAATAGTTGAAAACTTCCCTAAAATGGGGAAGGAAATAATCACCCAAGTCCAAGAAACCCAGAGAGTGCCAAACAGGATAAACCCAAGGCGGAACACCCCAAGACATATACTAATCAAACTAACAAAGACCAAACACAAAGAACAAATATTAAAAGCAGCAAGGGAAAAACAACAAATAACACACAAGGGGATCCCCATAATAATAACTGCAGATCTTTCAATAGAAACTCTTCAGGCCAGGAGGGAATGGCAAGACATACTTAAAGTGATGAAAGATAATAACCTTCAGCCAAGACTACTGTACCCAGCAAGAATCTCATTCAAATATGAAGGAGAAATCAACAGCTTTACAGACAAGCAAAAGCTGAGAGAATTCAGCACCACCAAACCAGCTCTCCAACAAATACTAAAGGATAGACTTTAGACAGGAAACACAAAAAGGATGTATAAACCTGAACCCAAAACATTAAAGTAAATGGCAACAGGTGCATACTTATCAATAATTACCTTAAATGTAAATGGGTTGAATGCCCCAACCAAAAGGCAAAGACTGGCTGAATGGATACAAAAACAAGATCCCTATATATGCTGCTTACAAGAGACCCACCTCAAAACAAGGGACACATACAGACTGAAAGTGAAGGGCTGGAAAAAGATATTCCATGCAAATAAAGACCAAAAGAAAGCAGGAGTAGCAATACTCATATCCAATAAAATAGACTTTAAAACAAAGGCTGTGAAAAGGGACAAAGAAGGCCACTACATAATGATTAAAGGATCAATCCAAGAAGAAGATATAACAATTATAAATATATATGCACCCAACATAGGAGCACCACAATATGTAAGACAAATGCTAACAAGCATGAAAGGGGAAATTAATAATAACACAATAATAGTGGGAGACTTTAATACCCCACTCACACCTATGGACAGATCAACTAAGCAGAAAATTAACAAAGAAACTCAAACTTTAAATGATACAATAGACCAGTTAGACCTAATTGATATCTATAGGACATTTCACCCCAAAACAATGAATTTCACCTTTTTCTCAAGCGCTCACGGAACCTTTTCCAGGATAGATCACATCCTAGGCCATAAATCTAACCTTGATAAATTCAAAAAAATCAAAATCATTCCAAGCATCTTCTCTGACCATAATGCACTAAGGTTAGATCTCAATTACAGGAGAAAAGCTATTAAAAATTTCAACATTTGGAGGCTGAACAACACCCTTCTGAATAATCAACAAATCACAGAAGAAATCAAAAAGAAATCAAATTATGCATCGAAATGAATGAAAATGAAAACACAACTACACAGAACCTATGGGACACTATAAAAGCAGTGCTAAGAGGAAAGTTCATAGCCATACAGGCATACCTCAAGAAACAAGAAAGAAGCCAAATAAATAACCTAACTCTACACCTAAAGCAACTAGAAAAGGAAGAAATAGAGAACCCCAGAGTTAGTAGAAGGAAAGAAATCCTAAAAATTAGGGCAGAAATAAATGCAAAAGAAACAAAAGAGACCATAGCAAAAATCAACAAAGCAAAAAGCTGGTTCTTTGAAAGGATAAATAAAATTGACAAACCATTAGCCAGACTCATCAAGAAACAAAGAGAAAAAAATCATATCAACAAAATTAGAAATGAAAATGGAGAGATCACGACAGACAACTCAGAAATACAAAGAATCATAAGAGACTACTATCAGCAATTATATGCCAATAAAATGGACACCTTGGAAGAAATGGACAAATTCTTAGAAAAGTACAACTTTCCAAATCTGAACCAGGAAGAAATAGAAAATCTTAACAGACCCATCACAAGCATGGACATTGAAACTAATAAGAAATCTTCCAGCAAACAAAAGCCCAGGTCCAGACAGCTTCACAGCTGAATTCTACCAAAAATTCCGAGAAGAGCTAACACCTATCTTACTGAAGCTATTCCAGAAAATTGCAGAGGAAGGTAAACTTCCAAACTCATTCTATGAGGCCACCATCACCCTCATACCAAAACCTGACAAAGACACCACAAAAAAAAGAAAATTACAGGCCAATATCACTGATGAACATAGATGCAAAAATCCTTAACAAAATCCTAGCAGTCAGAATCCAGCAACACATTAAAAAGATCATACACCATGACCAAGTGGGCTTTATCCCAGGGAAGCAAGGATTCTTCAATATCCGCAAATCAATCAATGTAATTCATCACATTAACAAACTGAAAAATAAAAATCATATGATTATTTCAATAGATGCAGAAAAAGCCTTTGACAAAATTCAACATCCATTTAGATAAAAACGCTCCAGAAAGCAGGAATAGAAGGAATGTACCTCAACATAATAAAAGCTATATATGACAAACCCACAGCTAACATTATCCTCAATGGTGAAAAATTGAAACCATTTCCCCTAAAGTCAGGAACAAGACAAGGGTGTCCACTCTCACCACTACTATTCAATATCGTACTGGAAGTTTTGGCCACAGCAATCAGAGCAGAAAAAGAAATAAAAGGAATCCAAATTGGAAAAGAAGAAGTAAAACTCTCACTGTTTGCAGACGACATGATCCTCTATATAGAAAACCCTAAAGACTCGACCAGAAAACTACTAGAGCTAATCAATGAATATAGTAAAGTTGCAGGATATAAAATCAACACTCAGAAATCCCTTGCATTCCTATACACTAATAATGAGAAAGTAGAAAAAGAAGTCAAGGAAACAATCCCATTCACCATTGCAACGAAAAGAATAAAATACTTAGGAATATACGTACCTAAAGAAACTAAAGACCTATATATCGAAAACTATAAAACACTGATGAAAGAAATCAAAGAGGACACTAATAGATGGAGAAATATACCATGCTCATGGATTGGAAGAATCAATATAGTGAAAATGAGTATACTACCCAAAGCAATCTACAAGATTCAATGCAATTCCTATCAAGTTACCAGCAGTATTTTTCACAGAACTAGATCAAACAATCTCAAGATTTGTATGGAAATACAAAAAACCTCGAATAGCAAAAGCAATCTTGAGAAAGAAGAATGGAACTAGAGGAATCAACTTGCCTGACTTCAGGCTCTACTACAAAGCCACAGTCATTAAGACAGTATGGTACTGGCACAAAGACAGAAATATAGATCAATGGAACAAAATAGAAAGCCCTGAGATAAATCCACACACCTATAGACACCTTATCTTCGACAAAGGAGGCAAGAATATACAATGGAGTAAAGACAGTCTCTTTAACAGGTGGTGCTGGGAAAACTGGTCAACCACTTGTAAAAGAATGAAACTAGATCTCTTTCTAACACCATACACAAAAAAAAACTCAAAATGGATTAAAGATCTAAATGTAAGACCAGAAACTATAAAACTCTTAGAGGAAAACATAGGCAAAACACTCTCCGACATAAATCACAGCAGGATCCTCTATGATCCACCTCCCAATATACTGGAAATAAAAGCAAAAATAAACAAATGGGATCTAATTAAAATTAAAAGCTTCTGCACAACAAAGGAAACTATAAGCAAGGTGAAAAGACAGCCTTCTGAATGGGAGAAAACAATAGCAAATGAAACAACTGACAAACTACTAATCTCAAAGATATACAAGCAACTTATGCAGCTCAACTCCAGAAAAATAAATGAACCAATAAAAAAATGGGCCAAAGAACTAAATAGGCATTTCTCCAAAGAAGACATACGGATGGCTAACAAACACATGAAAAGATGCTCAACATCACTTATTATCAGAGAAATGCAAACCAAGACCACAATGAGGTATCATCTCACACCAGTCAGAATGGCTGCGATCCAAAAGTCTACAAGCAATAAATGCTGGAGAGGATGTGGAGAAAATGGAACCCTCTTACACTGCTGGTGGGAATGCAAACTAGTACAGCCACTATGGAAAACAGTGTGGAGATTCCTTAAAAAATTGCAAATAGAACTGCCTTATGATCCAGCAATCCCACTGCTGGGCATACACACCGAGGAAACCAGAATTGAAAGAGACACATGTACCCCAATGTTCATTGCAGCACTGTTTATAATAGCCAGGACATGGAAACAACCTAGATGTCCATCAGCAGATGAATGGATAAGAAAGCAGTGGTACATATAACAATGGAGTACTACTCAGCCCTTAAAAAGAATAAATTTGACTCAGTTCTAATGAGATGGATGAAACTGGAGCCGATTATACAGAGTGAAGTAAGCCAGAAAGAAAAACACCAATACAGTATACTGACACATATATATGGAATTTAGAAGGATAGTAATGAAGACCCCCTATGTGAGACAACAAAAGAGACTCAGAGGTATAGAACGGACTTTTGGACTCTGAGGGAGAGGGAGAGGGTGGGATGATTTGGGAGAATGACATTGAAACATGTATACTATCTTGTACGAATGAAGCGCCAGTCTATGTTCAATACAGGATGCAGGACTCATGGGGCTGATGCACAGGATGATTCAGGGAGAGGATGTGGGGTGGGGGGTGGGGGGGGCTTTGGCATTGGGAGATCGTGGACACCTGTGGCTGATTCATGTCAATGTATGGCAAAACAAATACAGTATTGTAATTAAAAAAATAAATAAATTAAAAAAAAGAACTATTTGAAGAAATTTTGGCTGAAAGCTTTTCAAATCTGATGAAAAATAATTCACAGATTCAACTTCAGTGGACTGCAAGCAAGATTTATAACAATGAAAATTTTAGCTCTTATTATCCTAAAAATTAAGAGAAAATCTTTAAAACAAAATAAAACATATCACCTTCATAAAAATAACAGTAAGAAATACCACTGACCAAATCTATATACTAGAAGACATGATTAAAGAACTGAACGAGGAAAACAACACAAAATGATACTTCTAATCTAGGATTCTATACAGAGTGAAAATACCCTTCAAAAAATGAGGAATAAATTTTTCTATAACCAAAACTGAGAGAATTGTTGCTAGCAGATCTGCAATAGAAGAAATACCGAAGAAAAATTTTCATGCCAAAGGGTAATGTTTCCAGATAATGTTATAGAAGTTCAAGAGTTTATAATTTATGCACAAGGAAAAATGCGACAGGTATAGCAAGAATGATAGTAAGGGAATGAATGGAATAAACTATTATAATCGCCTTGAGATATTTAGGAAATAGGACAAGTAGGTGGCGTCACTGTTAAAGAATCTGCCTGCCAGTGCGGGAGATGTGAGTGCGATTCCTGGGTCAGGAAGACCCCTTGGAGAAGGAGACGGGAACCCACTCCAGAATCGTGCCTGGGAGATCTCACGGACAGAGGAGCCTGCAGGTTACAGTCCATGGGTCCCAAAGAGTCCGACGTCACTTAGCATCTAAACAGCAACAAAAGTAGACTTACATTTTGTAATTTTAAGCTAACTTCCAAAACAGTATTACAAAACTGTTTAACAAAAAACTAATGAAGAAGATAAAATCCAATAATAAAATGAATTTATTAATATAAGAAATAGTACCCCTAATCAGTAAAGAATAAAACAATCATATGACTCTGACTCTTGTTAATGACAAAGCTGAAATATTTAAATTCTACTTTGGGTTTTTCATATTATTTTAAAACACTGATAGAAGCAACACTTACCTTATTGCAGTCTTTATCTTCTGTCCCACTCCATATCGGTATGCACACGATGTAGGTCTATGTAAGTTTAAATTATACACTCGTGTGCCTTAGCTTCCACCACTTTCTCAATTCCAAGTTTATAACACTAAGATGAGTAAGAGTGCAGCCAAAGAGACAAGTTTATTAAGAATCTCGCCAGCATGAAATTTACTATATTTTTTACCAAAATTAATCTTATTCCTCTACTAGATATCAGAAGGTATTTTTCTACTCTTAGTATATTAAAAAGAACTTGAGAGAAAAAACAGTGCTGATCAAGGGGCCGTTGGAAGTCAGAGTAAAAGGATTTAAATTCCAGAGTTTTGAAATCCAAATCTCCACTTCTCACCTTCAGCCCTTCCTTTTATTCATTTCCAAATTTTGTAAGTGCAGAGTGTTTTTTTTTTTTTTTAGTATTGTATCACAAATACTGTGAGTGTAGCCATGCTGCTCCTAATGTTTACCATCAATTTTCTTATTTCTTTTGTACAGGCCAAGATTTATCAAATTTTTGGAGTAATTTATAGAGCATTTATGAATATGGATTTTCAAGTATTGCCTTAGAGCTAACCACATCATAATCTTCATGGGTAGCGTTCACTTCCTACCACACAAATGTATTTGTGCTGTATAAACTATTTTCTTTGAAGCACATAGCAAATCAATGTGTAGAAAAGATGGGAAAGCTGCTGGACTTCCCTCAAAAGAGCTGACACAGGGTCATCACTGGCTGGATCTTTAATGAGTGTTTTTATTTTTGATAGGGCTAGCTATCAACCTAAGTATGTTATTAATGCGACTTCATACTTTCACAAATATGTGACTCAAACTTATTTCTAAGTTACTGAGGTTTTCTAGGAATTATTGTTCTTGCACCTATTTTCAAATTTGCTAGAGGATTTCAAGAGTTGAAGGGAATGCAGTTACATTGTCTGGCTCCCTGAATAGGTCACTGAGCCTCAGAATTTATTTTTATTTGGGCTTTATTACTCACATTCATATTCTACTTTATTATTTCTTCCAAAATTAAGTTTGGAGTGGAGAATTTATTCCATAAAGCAAAAGTCAGAAAGAGACCCAATGTTTTGTTACTAAGATAAGAAAGGGCATTTGGTCAAGAGGAAGAAAAAGGAAGAGTTTGCATGAAAATGTAGATGTCTCCACTGTCATGTCCTCCTTTCCCAGGCAGCTGTCCTTGCCCACCTTCCCACAGGTGAAGATGGACTCAAGCAGGGTGGCATGCTTTTATTCCAGCCCAGGTGAGCCCTGAAAGGAGCGAAACAAGTCATGAACTGGGCTGTCAAGAGCATCCCTCTGAATTGCACCTTCTCTTTTGCTAACAAACTCAAGCTTGTTTTAACCTTTAATTCCCAGAGTGTAGAGGCACCCCAGCAACATCTCAGCACAGGTAAAACTCGAAAATACTTAGTTCTGACCCAACCACAAGCCGGAGTTCCAGAAGGATCCTTCAAATTAACCTGTTTCCAGTCCTCTTAAAGGCCAGTTCTTTTGCAGATGACCTGGTGCTGTGCAGCAATGGCGCCACCTACAGAACAATGTGTGAAAAACAGGACAAAGCACTGAAGGTCTACTTTAGGGGGAGGGAGAGGAATAATACAATTTTTGTCAAGTGTAGCACTTTACAGTGTATTTTACATATGCATTTGGTAGGCTAGTGTTATGGTTACATTTAAAGGGAAGCTCTGTATTTTTCATCACTGATTATTTTTAAAATGTGAAAAAGAGGGATGCAAAAATTAAAGAAAATAATGAAGTTGGAATGAATACATCACAGTCATTTAGTGCATGCATGCTTGCTAATTCACTTCAGTCGTGTCTGACTCTTTGCAACCCTATGGACTGTAGTCTACCAGGCTCCTCTGTCTATGGGATTCTCCAGGCAAGAATACTGGAGTGGGTTGCCATGCCCTCCTCCAGGGGATCTTCCTGACCCAGGGATCAAACCTGTATCTTTGATGTCTCCTGCATTGGCAGGTGGGTTCTTTATCACTAGCGCCACCTGGCAAGCCATGGTGCATCAGTTTCAGTTTCAGTTCAGTCGCTCAGTCGTGTCTGACTCTTTGCGACCCCATGAACAGCAGCACACCAGGCCTCCCTGTCCATCACCAACTCCCGGAGTTTACCCAAACTCACGTCCATTGAGTCAGTGATGCCATCCAGCCATCTCATCCTCTGTCATCCCCTTCTCCTCCCACCCTCAATCTTTCCCAGCATCAGGGTCTTTTCAAATGAGTCAGCTCTTCACATGAGGTGGCCAGAGTCTATGGTGCATGGATCATGGTAGATGAAATGAGTCTTAAGCCAAGAATGCTGGTGTTGATCTTCTGATTGGTCATCTTCCAGACTGTAGCAGAGGAAACAGCTTCTGGTCAGACCATTTATATCTTCTGAGAGTAATCCCTGCCAAGCCAGCCTAGAGCCTCTTCCCCTCTCCTTTCAAAATTGTTGGGAGTTACCTCAAAACTGCTAATTAACTCCTTTTCTACATAGCCCACCAGAGGTGTTCTCTTCCTTCAACCCTAACTCTATGTGATGGGGTACATAGGGGTGAAATAGGTTACTGATGGAAGTGAGGGTGGAGTCAGGGAGCTTGGCTGCAGCTACCACAGAAAACCAAATGCTCTCGAGTGAGGCCCCCTGCAGAGGTAGCACAGCAGCAGAAATGGGGTGTCCTCTTCGACCTCATGCATGCTCTTAAATGATGATGACGGGACAGTCAGGAGGGTGATAAATAGGTGTGATTGCTGTGTCTCCCATGTACCGGGCCGATGAGAGAGCACGGTGGAGCCTGGACTGACGGCGTGTGGGAAAAGCAGTCTTTAGCTTCTAGACTATGGTGTACAGTAAGGTCCATTCTATGCCCGTGGGCATATAGGCAGTGAGGAGTACTGGTCTCACATGCTTTCAGCCTAGAACTTCTTAGGATTGACCAAACTCTTCTTTGTTCTCATTTGACAGGCAGTTTTGTTTAGTAAGGGCAGCTGGTGATGCACCATGTTTTCCAAATTTCTCTCATACTTGCACCATGCCCAAGCCTAGTATTTGTTTAATATTTTTAGAAGTCTTTGAATATTTTAACATAAGCGTTTTCCTGTGCAAGGATGCCTGAGAAATCACAAGCTTGATATAACCATTATATTTTTCTAGGACACATTGTGATAAACCACTCCAGATTCATTTGTGTGCCACTGCTGAGCACATCTAGCACATGGAAAGAGTGCGGGCTTTGAAGCTAGGTCTTATCCTGCTCTACTTCTAATTACCTCCCTAAGCTTCTGCCTCCACTTTCCCGGGAGGATCTAGTCAGAACACTTGTAAATACTTGCCAGATCAGTTAGCCACCGGTTCTGGAATTGATTCTGCTAGGTATTTTTGAATTTTTTAAAGGTTCTAATATAGTAGTTGATTTCTCTGGAAATTAAAAATAGTCAAGTTTTAAGTTATTTAAATATATACTATGTGACAGTAACTTTCTATACGATATGCTAGGATTTCACTCAGTAAGAAAGCATGGGGCATAGTTTATAATAAAACCAACATGGTGTCAGCATGCTGCTACTGCTACAGTTGCTAAGTCACGTAAGTCGTGTCCGACTCTGTGTGACCCCATAGACGGCAGCCTACCAGGCTCCCGTCCCTGGGATTCTCTAGGCAAGAACACTGGAGTGGGTTGCCATTTCCTTCTCCAATGCACGAAAGTGAAAATTGAAAGTGAAGTTGCTCGGTCGTGTCTGACTCTTAGCGACCCCGTGGACTATAGCCTATCAGGCTCCTCTGCCCATGGGATTTTCCAGGCAAGGATACTGGAGTGGGTCACCAGTGCCTTCTCCAGATGTCAGCATAAAACATGCTAAAATCACTTTTGTTCATCTTGTTTCATGCTTAAAGCAACTTGTGCATGCTTCTCTGTACACCAGAGACAGAAAACAGTTTATAATGAAAGAGAGAACTGCCAAGACATTTCATTCAAATAAACTTGGACATAGGTGGATTAAGCTAGAGAAAGAACATTTTTTTTTTTTTAACTAAGAATACATAATGAATGCAGAGTAGATACCTAGGTAGAATGAAGAGAGAAAGAAAAAAATTTATACAATTCTGTTCTGCCAATTGTACCAGATGTTATTTTTCAAATCCAAGGGCCTTTTATTTCATACCATAATACAAATGAATCTAAGCCAAAAGAGAACAAATAATTGAAAATTACTCTTCATTCAAGGCTCTAGGTTGGCAATTTTCCCCACTGATTTAAGAAAAGATTATAGTTTGTTATTATAGATTTTCCCCTTGTCATATAATTTTTTTTCCTTTTCTTTTGGCTTCAACTAAATATTTGTTTCTCTAGCATTATATCATCATAGTCACAGACATTTTAAAGGTAGATAGATATTTTTTTTCAAATACTAAGTACTTTCCGTCTCAGAAATTTTTAGAGAGTGAATTGAAGTAAACTTTAATTCAAGGAACAAAATATGCAAACATAAAGAGTTACATGAAGAGTACAATAGAAATTCTCTAACATGTGAAAGCAGAAATAGACAAAGAACACATTTTAAAAGGTACCCCTGGAGAGAGATATTTTCATCTAAATAGAAAATTACTCTTAAAGTGTGTTTACATCTCTAAGTGGCTCAAGCTGTGACTAAAATAAATTACAATAAAACCAGTAAGAAACCAAAGTGTGTCCTGGCAGTATCATCTTGAGGATGAATAAAAGTAGGGTGGGCCCAAACCTGGATCCTGCTGGCAAAGATAATCACAGAGGCATTTGACTTTCTGAGGCAGCTCTTGCAGGGGTCCTAAAGCAGAGTTCCTCATTCTGCAGTGTTAAACAGAACACAGGACATCCATTTTCATGGAATGGATCATGGTGGAAGTGGCACGATCCTGGAGCCAACTCAGTTCCCTGTCCATCCATGTTGGGTACCAAATATCTGACTTTAAAAAAAGACTTGCTTTGCTCAAACAGATTAAGCTAGAGTCTATGTGTTATGTATTGATAACTAAATCCCAACTAATACAGGATGACAGTATAATAAATCAGATTAATAATAGAAAATGTAATTATAAAAAATGTGAGGAAGAATTGTGATTCATTTTCAGATAATTTAGAATAAGATCAATAATGATGTACTTTTATATTTCAGTGGATTCTTGCCTATGGCTGAGAAACAAGAAAGTGTTAGTGTACTTAGTTCTATAGGTTTATACAGAAGCATGGAAGATGGGATATTACTATGAATTTGCAGAAATGAAAAGAATCATAAGGGCGTATTATAGAAAGTATATAGCTGAAAATTAGCTAACAGTCAGAATTAACAAATTTCTAAAAGACACAAACTACTGAAACTGACTTCAGAAGAAACAGAGCATCTGAGCGGACCAATAGTAAGTGAACAGATCGAATTAGTAATCAAAGACCAGGCACAGATCGCTTCATTGATGAATTTTACTACATGTTTAAAGAGAAATTAATGTATTTGTTAATGCTCCCCCAAATAAAATAAAACAAACATAGGAAGAAGAGCAACTTCCCAATACATTCAGTGAGGCCAGTATTGCCCTGACACCAAAACCAGATAGAAACACAAGAAAATAAAATTACTGACCACTGTCTCTTATGAATATATATGCAAAAATCATCAACAAAACACTAACAAACTAAATTCAGCATATAAGAATTATTTACTGCCAGAGACCAGCTCCAGCAGCCAGGGAGTCAGCCTGAAGGGATGTGCAGTGTCGGTGAGTTACGAGGCAGCCTCTCCTTAATATTCTTGGACTGCATGTTTATTTCAAGTTTTAGATTCTCTTTTATACTTTGACAAAACCATTAGGCCAGAGATTTGACATTTTCAGTTTCCCCTCACCCAGATTTATTGTCTCCATAAATCATTGTTGTCCTTCAAGCAGAGTTTTTGCTTCAGTGGTTCTCTCAGAATTGTGTTTACTTTAAGTTGTGATTACATTGTAACTCATGCTTATGTCTAGGCTGCATACCACAAACCTCAGTTTATTTCTTATCTTTCTAAATCCTGTTTGCCCCTAGTACCTGAGCTCACTATCTCTTAAAAGGCTTCTCAGTTCAGTTCAGTTGCTCAGTAGTGTCTGACTCTTTGTGACCCCATGAAACGCAGCACGCCAGGCCTCCCTGTTCATCACTATCTCTCAGAGTTCACTCAGACTCACATCCATCGAGTCCGTGATGCCATCCAGCCATCTCATCCTCTGTCATCCCCTTTTCCTCCTGCCCCCAATCCCTCCCAGCATCAGAGTCTTTTCCAGTGAGTCAACTCTTCACATGAGGTGGCCAAAGTATTGGAGCTTCAGCTTTAGCATCATTCCTTCCAAAGAAATCCCAGGGCTGATCTCCTTCAGAATGGACTGCTTGGATCTCCTGGCAGTCCAAGGGACTCTCAAGAGTCTTCTCCAACACCGCAGTTCAAAAGCATCAATTCTTCGGCGCTCGGCCTTCTTCACAGTCCAACTCTCACATCCATACATGACCAATGGAAAAACCATAGCCTTGACTAGATGGACCTTAGTGGGCAAAGTAATGTCTCTGCTTTTGAATATGCTATCTAGGTTGGTCATAACTTTTCTTCCAAGGAGTAAGCGTCTTTTAATTTCATGGCTGCAATCAACATCTGCAGTGATTTTGGAGCCCCCAAAATAAAGTCTGACAGTGTTTCCACTGTTTCCCCATCTATTTCCCATGAAGTGATGGGACCAGATGCCATGACCTTCATTTTCTGAATGTTGAGCTTTAAGCCAACTTTTTCACTCTCCTCTTTCACTTTCATCAGGAGACTTTTTAGCTCCTCTTCACTTTCTGCCATAAGGGTGGTGTCATCTGCATATCTGAGGTTATTGATATTTCTCCTGGCAATCTTGATTCCAGCTTGTGTTTCTTCCAGTCCAGCGTTTCTCATGATGTACTCTGCATAGAAGTTAAATAAGCAGGGTGACAATATACAGCCTTGACATTCTCCTTTTCCTATTTGGAACCAGTCTGTTGTTCTATGTCCAGTTCTAACTGTTGCTTCTTGACCTGCATACAGATTTCTCAAGAGGCAGGTTAGGTGGTCTGGTATTCCCATCTCTTTCAGAATGTTCCACAGTTTCTTGTGATCCACACAGTCAAAGGCTTTGGCATAGTCAATAAAGCAGAAATAGATGTTTTTCTGGAACTCTCTTGCTTTTTCCATGATCCAGCAGATGTTGGCAATTTGATCTCTGGTTCTTCTACCTTTTCTAAAACCAGCTTGAACATCAAGGAGTTCACGGTTCATGTATTGCTGAAGCCTGGCTTGGAGAATTTTGAGCATTACTTTACTAGCATGTGAGATGAATGCAACTGTGCAGTAATTTGAGCATTCTTTGGCCTTGACTTTCTTTGGAATTGGAATGAAAACTGACCTTTTCCAGTCCTGCAGCCACTGCTGAGTTTTCCGAATTTGCTGGCATATTGAATGCAGCACTTTCACAGCATCATCTTTCAGGATTTGAAACAACTCCACTGGAATTCCATCACCTCCACTAGCTTTGTTCCTAGTGATGCTTTCTAAGGTTCACTTGACTTCACATTCCAAGATGTCTGGCTCTAGATTCATGATCACATCATCATGATTATCTGGTTCGTAAAGATCTTTTTTGTACAGTTCTTCCGTGTATTCTTGCCACCTCTTAATACCTTTGCTTCTGTTAGGTCCATACCATTTCTGTCCTTTATTGAGCCCATCTTTGCATGAAATATTCCCTTTGTATCTCTGATTTTCTTGAAGAGATCGCTAGTCTTGCCCATTCTGTTCTTTTCCTCTATGTCTTTGCATTGATCACTGAAGAAGGTTTTCTTATCTTTTCTTGCTATTCTTTGGAACTCTGCATTCAGATGCTTATATCTTTCCTTTTCTCCTTTGCTTTTTGCCTCTCTTCTTTTCACAGCTATTTGTAAGGTCTCCTCAGACAGCCATTTTGCTTTTTTGCATTTCTTTTCCATGGGGATGATCTTGATCCCTGTCTCCTGTACAATGTCACGAACCTCATTCCATAGTTCATCAGGCACTCTATCTATCAGATCTAGGCCCTTAAATCTATTTCTCACTTCCACTGTATAATCATAAGGGATTTGATTTAGGTCATACCTGAATGGTCTAGCTGTTTTCCCTACTTTCTTCAATTTAAGTCTGAATTTGGTAGTAAGGAGTTCATGATCTGAGCCACAGTCAGCTCCTGGTCTTGTTTTTGTTGACTGTATAGAGCTTCTCCATCTTTGGCTGCAGAGAATATAATCAGTCTGATATTGGTGTTGACCATCTGGTGATGTCCATGTGTAGAGTCTTCTCTTGTGTTGTTGGAAGAGGGTGTTTGCTATGTCCAGTGCGATGCTTTGCCCTGCTTCATTCTGCATTCCAAGGCCAAATTTACCTGTTACTCCATGTGTTTCTTGACTTCCTACTTTAGCATTCCAGTCCCCTATAATGAAAAGGACATCTTTTGGGGGTGTTAGTTCTAAAAGGTCTTGTAGGTCTTCATAAAACCATTCAACTTCAGCTTCTTCAGCATTACTGGTTGGGGCATAGACCTGGATAACTGTGATATTGAATGGTTTACCTTGGAAATGAACAGAGATCATTCTGTCATTTTTGAGAGTGCATCCAAGTACTGCATTTCGGACACATTGAAGGTCAGGAATGGCGGCGGTAAGGAGATACCCCTCGTCCAAGGTAAGGCGCAGTGGCTGTGCTTTGCTGGAGCAGCCGTGAAGAGATACTCCACACCCAAGGTAAGAGAAACCCAAGTAAGGTGGTAGGTGTTTCAAGAGGGCATCAGAGGGCAGACACACTGAAACCATAACCACAGAAAACTAGTCAATCTAATCACACTAGGACCACAGCCTTGTCTAAATCAATGAAACCAAGCAATGCCTGCGGGGCAACTCAAGACGGGCGGGGTCATAATGGAGAGGGGTGACAGAATGTGGTTCACTGGAGAAGGGAATGGCAGGCCACTTCAGTATTCTTGCCTTGAGAACCCCATGAACAATATAAAAGGCAAAATGATAGGATACCAAAAGAGGAACTCCCCAGGTCATTAGGTGCCCAGTATGATACTGGAGATCAGTGGAGAAATAACTCTAGAAAGAATGAAGGGATGCAGCCAAAGCAAAAACAATACCGAGTTGTGCATGTGACTGGTGATAGAAGCAAGATCCGATGCTGTAAAGAGCAATATTGCATAGGAACCTGGAATGTCAGGTCCATGAATCAAGGCAAATTGGAAGTGGTCAAACAAGAGATGGCAAGGGTGAACGTCGACATTCTAGGAATCAGCAAACTAAATTGACTGGAATGGGTGAATTTAACTCAGATGACCATTATATCTACTACTGCGGGCAGGAATCCCTCAGAAGAAATGGAGTGGCCATCATGGTCAACAAAAGAGTCCGAAATGCAGTACTTGGATGCAATCTCAAAAGGCTTCTAGCTATTAATATCTCTAAGATTCCTAATCTCTATAAGCTATGTAAAATATGCTAACATTACAACATTCCTTAAAACTTTAGCTTCTAACTATTTTTAATTATTCCTAAGCCCTGAATTCAGCAAACTCCTTTGCCATAGACATTTCCCTCACAAATAAGTTTCAGATAACAATCCTTCCCATGGCCTCAAGCTGCAGCCTACGTGCTCACCCTGGAACACTCTTTTGTAAAGATCCTTGAACAAATGTCAATGATTAAATTTATGAATTATTCTCTGAGCACAACTACAGAAGGCTTTGTGCCTTCTCATGCTCCTCTCAAGCAAAATAAGCACCTTAATATTCTTTTCAGTAAACTCAGCTGAGGAAAGGAAAAAGCAAGTCAGAATCACAAGACCTAACTCCTTCATCCCAGGTCCGTGCCTGCAGGACAAGGAGAGGGAGTTGGGGCCGTGCCTCTATTTTGTCAGTAATGCCTAACGTAGCTCCCGACAACTTACTTATAGCTTAGTGAGATATATTCCAGGAATGCAAGATTAGTTCAACATATGGAAATCAATGTACAGCTTCATATAATTGAAAAAGGACAAAAAACATATGAACATCCTAAAGATGCTATAAGAATAAAATTGAATTTATCCAATTTGATAAAGAACATAATTGAAAAACCTGTGATTAATATCATATTTCATGATGAAATACTGAAAGCTTTCTCCCAAATCAGGAACAAGTCAAGATGCCCATTCTTATCATGTCTTTTCAACATTATTCCAGAGATTCTATCCAGGGAAATTAGACAAGAAAAAGAAATAAAAAGCATCTAGATAGGAAAGGAAAAAGTAAAATTACTTCTACTTAGAGACGATGCAATCTTATACATAAAATATCCTAGGAATCCACAGAAAAGTTCCCAAGCTAATAACTTAACAAGATGGCAGGGTGCAAGATCAGTATGAACTTCTATATAGCAGCAATGACCAATCAGAAAAGAAATTTTTAAAACATTCCATTTATAATCACATCAAAGTGCAAAATACTTGGAAAAATTAATTTAAATGTATAAGACTAATACACTGAAAGTATAAAACATTATCAATTAATCTGTTGATGCTGCTGCTGTGATGTCAGTGGGCTCTATCTCATCTATTGTATCATTGAAGAGTTGTGTTTCCTTGCTGTTTTTTGTTTTGATGATCTGTCCATTGGGGTTAAAGTCTCCTACTATTATTGTGTTGCTGTCAATTTCTCCTTTTATGTAGTTAGTGTTTGTCTATATATTGAGGTGCTCCTATGTTGGGTGCATAGACATTTACAGTTGTTATGTCTTTCTTTTGGATTGATCCCTTGATCATTATGTATTGTCTTTATTTCTTGTAATATTCTTTATTTTTAGGTCTATTTCATCTGATATGAGGTTTGCTACTCCAGCTTTCTTTTGCTTCCCATTTGCATGGCATATATTTTCCCATCTTCTCACTTTCAATCTATATGTGTCTTTAGGTCTGAAGTGGGTTTCTTATAGATAGGATATATATGGGTCTTGTTTTTGTATCCATTCTGCCAGTCTGTGTCTTTTGGTTGGAGCATTTAATCCATTTACATTTAAAGTAATTATTAATATATATGTTCCTATTGTCATTTTCTTAATTGTTCAGAGTTTGATTTTGTAGATATTTTTCTTCTCTTGTATTTCTTGACTATATAAGTCCCTTTAACATTTGTTATAATGCGGGTTTAGTGGTACTGAACTCTCTTAACTTTTGCTGGTCTGAAAAGCTTTTGATTTCTCCATCAATTTTGAATGAGATCCTTGCCAGTTACAGTAATCTTTGTTGTAGATTTTTCCCTTTCAATACTTAGAAATATCCTGCCATTCTCTTCTGGCCTGCAGAGTTTCTGCTGAAAGATCAGCTGTTAAATGTATGGGATTTCCCTTGTATGTTACTTATTGCTTTCCCCTTGCTGCTTTTAATATTCTTTCTTTGTGTTTAATCTTTGTTAATTTGATTAGTATGTGTCTTGGTGTGTTTCTCCTTTGGTTTATCCTGTATTGGACTCTTTGTCCCTGTTGGAGTTGATTGACTATTTCCTTTTCTATGTTGGGGAAATTAACAACTATAATCTCTTCAAAATTTTTCTTGTACCTTTTCTTCTCATCTTCTCCTTCTAGGACCCCTATAATTCAAATGTTGGTGTGTTTGATATTGTCCCAGAGGTTTCAGAGACTATTCTCAGTTCTTTCATTCTTTTACTTTATTCTGCTCTTCGGAAGTTATTTCCACTATTTTAATTTACAGCTCACTGATTTGTTCTTCTGCTTCAGGTATTCTGTTACTGATTCCTTCTAGACTATTTTTAATTTCAGTAATTTTGTTGTTTGTCTCTGTATATTTATTATTTAATTCTTTTGGGTCTTTGTTAATTGATTCTTGCAATTCTTCATTCTGTTTTCAAGGGTTTTTTTTTTTAAAATCATCCTTATTATCATTATTCTGAATATTTTTTTCAGGTAGTTTGCCCATTTCCTCTTCATTTATTTGGACTTCTGTGTTTCTAGTTTGTTCCTTCATTTGTGTAGTGTGTCCTCTGTTTTTTTTTTTTTTTTTTTAACTTATTGTGTTTGAGGTTTTCTTTTCCCAGGCTTCAAGGATGAATTCTTCCTTCCTTCCTTTTGGTTTCTGCCCTCCTAAGGGTGACCCACATGACTGGAAAAGGTCAGTTTTCATTCCAATTCCAAAGAAAGACAATGCCGAAGAATGCTCAAACTACTGCACAATTGCACTCATCTCACATGCTAGTAAAATAATGCTCAAAATTCTCCAAGCCAGGCTTCAGCAATATATGAACCGTGAACTCCTTGATGTTCAAGCTGGTTTTAGAAAAGGCAGAAGAACCAGAGATCAAATTGCCAACACCTGCTGGATCATGGAAAAAGCAAGAGAGTTCCAGAAAAACATCTACTTCTGCTTTATTGATTATGCCAAAGCCTCTGACTGTGTGTATCACAATAAACTGTGAAAAATTCTTCAAGAGATGGGAATACCAGACCACTTAACCTGCCTCTTGAGAAATCTGTATGCAGGTCAAGAAGCAACAGTGAGAACTGAACATGAACAAAAGACTGGTTCCAACTAGGAAAAGGAGAATGTCAAGGCTGTATATTGTCACCCTGCTTATTTAACTTCTATGCAGAGTACATCATGAGAAACGCTGGACTGGAAGAAACACAAGCTGGAATCAAGATTGCCAGGAGAAATATCAATAACCTCAGATATGCAGATGATACCACCCTTATGGCAGAAAGTGAAGAGGAACTCAAAAGCCTCTTGATGAAAGTGAAAGAGGAGAGTGAAAAAGTTGGCTTAAAGCTCAACATTCAGAAAACAAAGATCATGGCATCTGGTCCCATCACTTCATGGGAAATAGATGGGGAAACAGTGGAAATAGTGTCAGACTTTCTTTTGGGGGCTCCAAAATCACTGCAGATGGTGACTGCAGCCATGAAATTAGAAGACACTTACTCCTTGGAAGAAAAGTTATGACCAACCTAGATAGCATATTCAAAAGCAGAGACATTACTTTGCCGACTAAGGTCCGTCTAGTCAAGGCTATGGTTTTCCAGTGGTCATGTATGAATGTGAGAGTTGGACTGTGAAGAAGGCTGAGCGCTGAAGAATTGATGCTTTTGAACTGTGGTGTTGGAGAAGACTCTTGAGAGTCCCTTGGACTGCAAGGAGATCCAAGCAGTCCATTCAGAAGGAGATCAGCCCTGGGATTTCTTTGGAAGGAATGATGCTAAAGCTGAAACTCCAGTACTTTGGCCACCTCATGTGAAGAGTTGACTCATTGGAAAAGACTCTGGTGCTGGGAGGGATTGGGGGCAGGAGAAGAAGGGGACGACCGAGGATGAGATGGCTGGATGGCATCATTAACTCGATGGATGTGAGTCTGAGTGAACTCCAGGAGTTGGTGATGAACAAGGAGGCCTGGCATGCTGCGATTCATGGGGTCTCAAAGAGTCGGACATGACTGAGCGACTGAACTGAAGGCTGACCCAGTGGTTTGTGTGAGCTTTGTGTAGAGTGAGATTTGTGCTGAGTTTTTGTTGTTTGTTTGTTTGTTTTCCTCTGCTGGGTAAGGCTGAGTGAGGTGGTAACCCAAATCATTGGGTTTGTACTTTTGTTTTGTTTGTTGTTTGAATGAGGCATCCTGCACAGGGTGCTACTCTCAGTTGGGTGATGCTGGGGCTTGTG
Organism: Nanger dama; assembly: GCA_917880005.1. Classification (NCBI taxonomy): domain Eukaryota; kingdom Metazoa; phylum Chordata; class Mammalia; order Artiodactyla; family Bovidae; genus Nanger; species Nanger dama. The sequence continues at coordinate 103,685,369 of CAKJTW010000001.1, forward strand.
TTCAAGTGATTTTCTTTGTGTGAGTTCTCACTTTTTGATAGTCCCTAGGGACAGTTCTCCAGTAGTCTAGGGTCTGGGACTCAGTGCTCCCACTCCAACGGCTCAGGGCTTGATCTCTGAATATGGTGGTGAAATGTTTGTCTTGACAGGCTCAGGGCTCCTCTTATGCCTTTATTTGCATGGGGATGTTTTTCTGGGGCAAACATGCTAACAGGAGGTGGTAGGAGTTGTCCTTCAGAAAGAGTTCCTTTTTATCTTGGCACAGCTCTCCACTGTGTGGCTTCAAAATCAGACCCAGGTAATGGCTCCTGAAAGGCTAGGCTCACTTCACTGTTATTAATGACCATTCTAGAAGAAAAAGAGCCTCTGCCTGTTGCCCTAACAAGTGCAACTGCCTATGTATAAGTTTTTGTTTGAAGATATATTTTCCATTCTCTTGGATATATATTCATAGGATGGAATTGCTGGGTCATAAGGTAACTTTTTGTTTAACTTTTGGAAGAACTGCCTAACTATTTCTCCCCATTTAACATTTCCATCAGCAAAGTTCCATTCAATGGAATGTTATTTATCCATGAAAAGGAATAAACTAATGTTAATGAGACCACATGATAATCTTCATAAAGATTATACTGCATGGAAGAAGCCAGACAGAAAGGTCACATGTTATACGACTTCATTTATATGAAATTCCCAGAAAAGACAAACCTATTGAAACAGAGCATTAATTAGGGGTTTCTAGAAACTAGAAGAAAGTCACAGCGAAGAATGGCTGCTTAACAAGTACAGGATTTCAATTTAGGTCATGAAAACATTCTGAAACTAGTTAGTGGCAATGATTGTACAACTTTGTGACTATACTTAAAGCTATCAGATATCACATTTTTAAAATGTCAAATTTTATGGCATGTGAAATACATTGCAATAAAAATATTCAGGTCTTCTTTAGAAATAAAGGCAAATACTTTTTGCTAAGCATTATGAAAAATAGTTTTGAACCAAATCTAACTCTTTGCATGTCCTTTTAGAGATATTCTTCCCCTTTTCAGCCAGAAAGGAGTTAAATATTTCTAATTTTTCAGTTCCCAGAAATAATCTTTTGGAATAAGTGAGTTCTTAGAAAAATTCAGAGGTAGAATTCTGAAGAAAAGAAACTAGTATCAGTGGAATAGCCAAGTGCTTTCATATGGATCATAACTTTGGTGTATTCACATAAATGCTTAATTTTCACAGCAGCATGATATACTGCATTTATTTACTTACATATTGTATTACTATCATTATATAGTTATTTATAAATATTTATCATATTTATTATATTCATGGAGAATATAAGAAAAGGGCTACACAGTAACATACAATCAGGAGATTTTAATGAAGTAATCCCAGTCTTAATTGAAAGTTGGATAATGATTCTTATGAATAAAACATAAAGAAAAAATTCTTCAGAAAAGCTATGAGACAGAATAAATAGGAAAGTAATAGAAATTACTGGAAGATGGGAATAAAACACATCTGGAGACATTTTTAGGGCATAGAAATTCAATATTTCATAAATCAGCTTCTGACTAAAAGTATTAAGTACTTTTAGAAAATGCATCTAGTCATTCAAGGCCTTATTCTTTCCATTTATGGTCAATTCTATCAGAGGCTTATGCTTGATTGCTATTTATCACCGTCTCCAGCATAGCTTCTCTTCTGATTCCAAGCCAGCTGACTTCTCCATAGCTCTGTATTGTTCTCTTAACTTGCCCATTTTACCTGAAGTTTCTCTCCCTCTCTTACACCCATACAGATCATAAGCTCTCAGAGTGGGCGCTTATTTTGTGTTGCATGCCCCATGATTAGCCACCGTTGGCACTTAATAAACACATTAAGCAAACAGCTACATAAAGAGTAACTCCCTGCTCTGATAAACTAATGAAAACCCCAACAATATGCACAGTCACAACACCAAGTACAACTGTGATTTAAATGCACTTGCATCCTACTACTTAGTATACGGGGTTTATCTATTCACCCTTTCTACCCTACCTTTCCAGGTGTGCGGCAATAAAGAACTATCATCTAGGAAAAGTAGTACTTCAGTTTCAGTGGACCAAATAAGAATATCTGGGAATTCCCTGGTGGTGCAGTGCTTAGGACTTCTCCCTCTTACTGACTAGGGCCCCAGTTCTATCTCCTGTTGGGGAACAAAACTCCCACAAGCTGCATAGCCAAAAAAAAAAAATGTATTGACTTTTATATTCTCAGTGATCTGTAAAAGTAAAAACAATTAGCAGATAAATGTCTCTAAATGGTCACTGGAGATTCCTCACATCTCTGTTCTTTTACTAAAAGGAAGTTTATACTCTGCCTCTTTTTTTTTGGTAATTATGTGCCTACTTTGTCTTTTTTTTTTAAATCATGTTCCTGGGAAAACTGAATAGGCATTTAAATTCAACCTATACAATAAGACCAGTTGATGGACATGAACTTGAGCAAACTCTGAAAGAGAGAGGCACAGGGAGACCTGGTGTGTTGCAGTTCATGGGATCCTAAACAGTTGGACACAACTTAATAACTGGCCAACAACAACAAGAAGATACACATTTCTGTAACAGCAAAATATTAATAAATTATTACTTGCAGAAAGAGTTCCCAGTGACTCAATGTTTAAACTAAATTTCTCACCAACCTGGTAAAAGAAAGACTGTGATAAGATTTAATTTTATTAATTTTTACATGTATTTACTTTTATTTAAAGAAGATAGATTAATAACCACACAATCTTGCTAAATCATCATAATTTAACCTCAATCTATAAATAAGAAAGGTGAGAGCCAAAGATATCAGGTGACTGACCCATGTCAATTCAGCAAATAAGTGGCGAAGTGGGATTTGAACTCAAGAATATCACATTAGCCCATGTTCCTTCACTATTCCACAGATGACTAACTAGAAAAAAGCAGGGATGGGGTGCAGGGAAGGTATTTCAGGCCATCATGAATGTTCCTCCTCTGAGATTAAAAGTTTTTTCCTCTTCTTGGAAGGAGCAGAAGACCCCAGGTATTATCGACCCTGGATAAAGTCTTCGTGATGACCAGTGAATTAACCAAGACTTCTCCATCCTCCAGTTCTTCCTATCTACAACCTTTGGCAAGAGAATCTACACTCTGACCCAGAACTTATATTCATCTTCTACTTTTTATGTTCAGCTTCTTACTTTGACTAGCACAAATGTTTCATTATTGGAAAATCAGAGCCTGCCCACTAAAATTTTCAAGGATTTCATAACCAAGAAACAGAAAATGTTAGGTAAATTGAGAGCTTTATTGCACCAACACTGCAGATGGTGACTTCAGCCATGAAATTAAAAAATACTTGCTCCTTGGAAGAAAAGCAACAACACACATAGACAGCATATTAAAAAGCAGAGGCATTACTTTGCTGACAAAGCTCCATCTAGTCAAAGCTATGGTTTTTCCAGTAGTCATGTATGGATGTGAGAGTTTTACCATAAAGAAAGCTGAGCATCAAAGAACTGATGCTTTTGAACTGGGGTGTTTGGACTGCAAGATCAAACCCAGTCAATCCCTAAAGGAAATCAGTCCTGAATATTCATTGGAAGGACTGATGCTGAAGCTGAAACTGCAATACTTTGGACACCTGATGCAAAGAACTGACTCATTGGAAAAGACCCTGATTCTGGGAAAGATTGAAGGCAGGAGGAGAAGGGGACGACAGAGGATGAGATGGCTGGATGGCATCACTGACTCGATGGACCTCGATGGATGCAAGTCTGAGTGAACTCCGGGAGTTGGTGATGGACAAGGAGGCCTGGCATGCTGCGATTCATGGGGTCACAAAGAGTCAGACACGACTGAGTGACTGAACCAAACCGAACCGAACTGAATATGTGTCACATGCATTTTAGAACTGCTACATTTCCTCTGTGCCATATGGATCAGGTTGTTGATAAACACAGAATGAAAATAAACTTATGTGATCTATGCAGGAAGAAAAGGATGCATATCCATTTAAATAATATTTCATCACTGTGAGGTACAAAGCATTGTGCTTTGTGTATGAAATACATGCATGTGTATATGTGTATATATAATATGCATGTCCAAACATATGTGTGTGCATGTAATACACACATAGACATATGTGTTTTATATATGTATAAAATGTACATACATATATATGTGTGTACGTTAAATGTATATGCATATATATTCCCTTGAAAGGCGTCTATAAAATAAGGCATAAATGCAACTCATCCAGTACTGAGCATGAAATAATTAAACAGCAATTTCTTAATCCTTTGGTAAAGAAAATATTTAGTACTTTTACCAATATATTCAACTGGCTTTTATGATTTCTTGGAAGCTTCAAAAACAACTCAAAATGTCTTAGAGAGGATTTCCATGCTCTTCTCCGGGGTCTCACAATCTCATTAAATGATACCACCATCTACCCTTACATTATGTAGGAACCTGTGATCCATCTCCCTATACCTACTCCCCATAACCAATGCACCAATAAATCATGTCTATTCAGCCTACAAAGTCTCTTTTCAATCTCTTTAATTCTTCACATCTTTATTTGATGTGTGTCTCTCTAATAATGTCTGGCCTCCCCACTGACAGTAAGCTCCACTGATTAGGAAACACATCTTCTTTTCCTCACCAGTTTATTCTCAGAATCCAGCAAAATACCTGATGCTGATTATGACTTCACTAGATGTATTGAATAAATTTATAAGTAAACACATAGAAAATATCAAAGCATTAGTAAGTCAGGGATCCATTTTCATTTTGAACTCCAAGCAGTCAGTAATATATTCATTAGATCGTTTGTGAAAATGTGTATCTACACAAACACCTTCAAATGGATATTTAAAGCAGCTTTACCCATCCATGGCTTATATTTTTTTCAGTTGTAAGTGACAAAAAAATGCAAGTAGCTTAAGCAAAATTGAATTTATTGAGACATGTATTTGAGCATTCCAGGGGCTGATTTCTTTCAGTGAGTCTTCATCCAGGTCTATTTTCTCCTTTTTTTGTTTGTGCCTTCACTTCCTCAGTGAACATTTTATTATTAAGTCACCGTTAATCTTATCCACAGGATGGCTGCACCAGCACTTGTCCTGAATCCAGCAAGAAAAATCAAAGCTTTTTCTGTTTCACAGTCAGTGAAACTTCCAATCCTAGGACTGACTATCATTGGCCAGAATGGGACTGTATGCCCACCCCTAAACTCATCATTGTGGTTAACAGTAGTCATAGGATGTTGCTGGAGTTGTGAGTAGGAACAAGTCCAGTCAAATACCATAATCTAAGCTGGAGAAAGAGTGATTTGCCAAAGAAAATTTTTTTTGCCATAAAAAAGGATGAATGTTTTCAATATGGCAAAACCTACAAACAATGAATGCCCACCTCAGGGTTTTTACATTTTTCAATTACTGCTGTCACAAGGAAAGAAACATACTGATACCCATAATATTTCTATATTATAGAAATAATTAATATCCTCAGGTGGGAGGTGGGAGAGAAAGCACTGTAGGACACACCACGACTCTTCAGTGGTATAGGTGGCAGGGCAGGGCAGGAGTATTAAAACATGGAACTCGGTATTTGGAAAAATGAAACAAAACAAATCCCGTATATATGGGCCTCATAACCAGACTGGGAAAGCCCTCAGCTGACCCAACCACAGGAACAGAGCACAAGGCAGAGCGCAGGACTCGTCTCTTTATCCCCCACAGGCAAGGTTCCTACTGGCCAACTGAAGATTTAATAACTTACTGGAAAAAAAAAAAAAGCTCCTGTACTTTGGCCACCTGATGCAGAGTTGACTCATTGGAAAAAAACCCCCTGATGCTGGGAAAGATTAAAGGCAAGATGATAAGGGGGTGGTGCAGAATGAGGTGGTCGGATGGCATCACTGACTCAATGGACATGAGTTTGAGCAAACTACAGGAGGTAGTGAAGGACAGGGAAGCCTGGTGAGCTGCAGTACATGAGGTCACAAAGAGTTGGACACAACTTAGTGACTGACAACAGCAACTAAAAAAAAACTGTCACATTTACTTACATATTTATGGTCATTTAGATTCTGGTATCCAGAGTGGGCAAAACCAGGTAAACAACCCACCCGCGCCTTACTTTTACAGAAATCTGTCTGTATGTATCCGTATTACAGGAGGATGCAGAAACTAAGTCCTAAGTCAACAACAGAAGGCAGAGCAGGACAAATTGCCAGATAAATGTGCTACAGGCAAAGATGCTTTTAGAGTTGGGAGAGAAATTAATTCAAGCTGAGCTCTTCAGGAAGAAATACAACCAATTTTGTCCTTCCCATAATGAAGATGACACAGGAAAAATAAAAATACGTACTTTCACTTCCTTTCTTCCCCTGGTAAACAGTTACATAAAGTGACTCAACCACATATTTTTATTTTGTCTCTCTTGTGAAACAGGCATGTATTGATGAAAGGATACATATGTTATCTATAACCATGGAAACACAAAGCTTTAATCAGTTCCCTGGCACTCTTAAGAGGTAACATTTCTTCTACCCAGTTCTGAAAGCCTCAGTGAGATTTCATTCTCAGAAGACCTTATTATGAGCAAGGCCAGAGCCCAAACGGGAGAAGCATCTTTCCCTTCTACCCCAAGGCAGGTGGCAAGGGAAAGGGGCCATCTGGAAGCTCAGCTACGTCAAATTGTCAGCTGCAACACTGATGTCAGACAACCCTCAATCTCACCTGTTCTTAAAAATCTGTCTTACCAATGTTTTCTGGGCCTCTAACCTCTAACCTCCTCCTGTATCCACTCTGTACTTGATGACAGAGGGGTAACGTTTCATACCTACTCATTCCTTTATACACCTTTATCGGTTCTTCACCTCCTTCCTATCTGTTTTCTTCTTCCTTCTCATCATTTTTTCCATTATTAAAAATAGAACAGCGGTTACATTTTCAGGAAAAACCCCTCTTAATTTATTGTTCTTTTGTTTCACCTTCCCTGCTGATCTGAATTTCCCAGACAATGCTATTTACTCTTTGACCTGGTTAGAAAATGTTATTAGAGCCTGCTGCCTCTGTTGACCACTAAAACTTGTGAGGTTTTGCTTTAATCTGGCCCACTTTGTCACAGAGAAACTCTTTCAATCATTTCCTATCGACACATTCCGCATAGCTGAGTGTTCTAGACAGTTTCCACACAGTCCATCCATCCAAGCACTATTTGTTACTCATAGTAGAGGCCTTGCCTTTAAAACCATCTTATTAGAATTTCTACAAAGTTCTCCCTCACCAACTGCAGGAACCTAAATTTGCACTACTTTCCTTATGTACATACAGCATTCTTTCTTCCCCCGGTCATTCCACCCACATCTGCTCTAAGTACTTCAGATGCGAGGTACCGTTCTCTCCTGTCTCCTTGACTACTCCAAGACCTTCTCCAAATTTCTGTATTAATATTATATCTCTCATTTAACACATCCTTTGCTGTCTAATGTTGTCTAAACCTCCAGACAGGAATCCTAACTCTTATTGCAGTATCTTACACTTTACACTTAACCAGGCTGTATCTTAAAGTATAAATTATTTTTTACAGATATAAATTTTAGTTTTGGCAAATTTTTAAATTATGGTTTTATCATATTCTTGAAAATTTAGAAAATGGCCACTAGTAAAGTTATGAGCATGCACTTATATTCAAGATGATAAGCTAGGTTTTTGTTTTTGGAAGACCTAGATTATTTTGTGGACAGAGACAGCAATAACTAGAATTAACTATCTTGCATATGCAAATTTGGCATATAGAAGTCATTCAACAAGTAGATATTGGATAGATACATAAATGGATAAGGTAAAAATGTGTGTGGGTTCATCCTCACTGAAAAAAGGAATTCAGCTGACATCATAGTGAGATGGCCAGGTGTGGCTGAGAATAAAGGGAACAACCCAGGATGGCATGTGTAAACTGGGGCACTTATCTGCCCTGTAGCACATTCTTTCTGCAGACTCACTAACAGGGCAGTATTCAGGTCTTTTAGGTTCTCTGCATATTACTAACCAAGATCTTTAATACTTTAACAGGGAAATAAACTCAAAGGGTAAATTAAGGAGACATCTAAAAACACAGCTACTATTAGAGGAAGATAATAGACTGAAAAATCTATGCAGTAATACAAAATAAATGGAATGAGGAGATCAAGAATTTAAAATACAACATCATAAGTATCCTTCAAGAAATGTTAAGGAAGATTTTGGTGACATGAAAAGGAAATCTAGTAGTTGCAATGAAAAGTCAAGTGGATACACTGTAAATAAAAAACATAAAATTTGAAATAAAAGTATTGAAAGCAGAGTAGATTTAGAGCAAGAATGAATTAAGGAGCAGGAATATTAAGAAACTCTCTGAGAAGGACATCAAGGAAGTTTAATGGTTGGAAAAAATCATTAATTAAAACTTCAATGAGAAAGAGAATAGAAGTGTCAAATACATACAGTAGAAAATCCAGATGGAAAAATAGAGGAAAGGAAGTACTTGAAGAAAGAGTAACTGAACTTTTCAAAAATATAGATTAGAAACCTCAGACTGAAAGTACTCCAATGGTACAACAACAACAAAAACCACATGTAAACACATGATAGTGAAATTTCATAGGATCAAAGAGTTGAAGAACTAGCCTTAAAATACCAAAGAGAAAGAGGGTATGTCAGACTTACATCAGAATTCTGAACAGCCATACTGGCTTCCCTGTTGGCGCAGAGGTTAAAGCGTTAAAGGAAATGGCAACCCACTCCAGTATTCTTGCCTGGACAATCCCATGGATGGAGGGGCTTGGTGGGCTACAGTCCACGGGGTCTCAAGGAGTCGGACATGACTGAGCGACTTCACTTTCATACTGGAATCAGAGCCAAGACATTATAGCCTTAAATGTACGGAAGGGAATGAACCTAGACCTTAGACCTTGTACATCCAGCAACGCACCATTCAAATATGAAAGTGTGACTATCAAATGTTCAGGGACACACGTACTGGATATCTTGTTTGCCCACTCTGAATCATCTACCCTGCATCACTTTGCCCAATGCTTGGATCAAGGGCCCCCAGGCATTTGATTCTGTTGAGGAACAGATACCACTTACAGATCAAAGAGAGGGAGAATCAGGTCACTTATAAAGAGTCACAGGACCTCCCACGAGGGCAGCATGGGCTTCACGCTTCCGCCCAAAGTCAGCTCAATTCAGTGTCTATTCCCACATAGCTTTCTCCCTCTCTGTTTCTCAGTTTCTTCTTTTCCTTCTGCGACTCCTTTTCTCTCTCCTCGTCTCTGTTTTTCTGTTGCTTCTTGTCATCCCTCCAGGCCCAGGGATGGGAAGAGAGCCTTGCTCTTAGCAGCTGGTACTGCACTAATCCTTCTGTTTTTTTGTAGCCCGTTCACTCCTTTGTGAATGGTCCCTTTGTTAATCTCACCTCAAGGTACTTGGTTTGAATGTGCCATCTGTCTCCAAACAGCACTCCAAGTGATAAACTCGCTCGCTGAGGTTGCCATACAAACATCCTTTAGAAAACACTTTTGCAGAAAGTTTTGCAGAGGCTCTTATTAAATATATGGGAAATAAGGATGAGTACATTATCTGTTTTTAATCTCAGCAATCTATTTCTTAATTTCCCAATGTTTTATTAATCCAATTGTTCTTTTTCACAGCATGCTTGCTTTTTATTTTATAAAAGCAATATTTTCTTAAATCTCTATGAGAATAGTAATTAATTAAATTTATGTCCAAGTTCTCTTTTGTTATGTTGTATTTATTTGATTATTCTAGAGTTAGTTTTTTGCTTATCTTAACCTTATTCTTTTACTTTTCAGTTTTTTTTAGAATGTCTAACAATCCTTTAAGAATGCAGAAATGTGAACTGACCAAGAGCTCTGTGGAACATGAGATAGTAATTGGGTGTGGATTAAGTCATTATGGTTGGCCATTCTAGCATTCCAGAACACTGTAGTTTCTGTCAATATTAACACTAAATGCTGTGGTTCACCTCTAATTTCTCTCAAGAGGAAACCTGTGCACCTGTGCATGCGTGCGTGTGTGTTTGTGGAGGGAGGAAGTGTCCAGGCTTGAGGGGTAAATAACTTCCTGACTGCAGCCATGAAATTAAAAGACGCTTACTCCTTGGAAGAAAAGTTATGATCAACATAGATAGTATATTCAAAAGCAGAGACGTTACTTTGCCGACTAAGGTCTGTCTAGTCAAGGCTATGGTTTTTCCAGTAGTCGAGTATGGATGTGAGAGTTGGACTGTGAAGAAGGCTGAGCACCGAAGAACTGATGCTTTTGAACTGTGGTGTTGGAGAAGACTCTTGAGAGTCCCTTGGACTGCAAGGAGATCCAACCAGTCCATTCTGAAGGAGATCAGCCCCAGGATTTCTTTGGAAGGAATGATGCGAAAGCTGAAACTCCAGTACTTCGGCCACCTCATGCGAAGAGTTGACTCATTGGAAAAGACTCTGATGCTGGGAGGGATTGGGGGCAGGAGGAGAAGGGGATGACCGAGGATGAGATGGCTGGATGGCATCACTAACTCGATGGACGTGAGTCTGAGTGAACTCCAGGAGTTGGTGATGGACAGGGAGGCCTGGAGTGCTGCAATTCATGGGATCTCAAAGAGTCGGACACGACTGAGCGACTGAACTGAACTGAACTGAAGTGGACTTATGCCCATTCTGTCCATGGTGAGTGCTAGAGTGGACTGGGCTGGCTAACTGTTCTGTAGACAAGCCGTCAGTGAATCTGCCCCCTTCGCCCACCTCTTGCTCTCACTCTCCAGTTCAGATACTATCTAAAATTTCCCGAGTCTCTCTAGGATTCTGCTGAAGAGACTAATTCTTGCTCCTGTGGTCTTCTCGAGTTAATCCTAATCTTTGACTTCCACTGTTTTTCCTCATAGTTATGTTATTGATCCAGGTCATTTGCTTGATGTGTAGCAAGCCAAAGTCTGAGACACTGAGATTTGCAGCAGTGCGTGCTTGTGTGCTCAGTCGCTTTGCTAATGACACATTGCGACCCCTGGGATTTTTCAGGCAAGAATACTAGAGTGGGTATACCCTCCTCCAGAGGATCTTCTCGACCTAGGGATCAAATCCACTTCTCCTGCGTCTCCTACATTTTAGGCATATTCTTTACCACTGAGCCACCAGGGAAGCCTGAAGTTTGCAGCAGAGAACGGGTTTATACACAAAGCAGCTGAGTGTGGAGACAGGAGAACAAATCTCAGATCTACCTCCCTGAAGGTGAGAGGCTTAGAACATTCATGGGTAAAGCTGAGGAGTGAGGAGTGTGGGGAAAGCTGACTGGAAACAAGAAAAAGGAAAGGTGATCATCCTTCTATGCAGGAGCAACTAAGCTAAATTCTTCTCTATAGAGTGCACGTTCAGAAAAATGTCCTGGAGATGGAGTTTTTGGCCCTCTGATGTTAAAAGGTAACCTAGGACACTCACACGTGCCCAGATGGAGGGCTAGTGGCCCAGTCTTAAATGGCTGGAGCTCAAACTAGACACAGCTGACTCCAAGTCCTTGGAAAATAACTCAGGCAAACATCTTACTATTTAGGCTAGGGGACATTTGGAGGATATTCAAGCTTTATAAAAACATACAGCAAGCTTGATCAGGGAAGACAGTTACAGTTTGCTATTAATTAAGCAAGTTACAGTAAATGGATCTAACTGATGACTATTCTCGTCTTCAAGATGATGTTCATAATCAGCAGCCTATTTTTGTTTTCAAGAAATGTATTGAAAATTCTCATTCACTGTGACTATTCTGTTTATCTTTATTGTGGATTTATACACTTTGTTTTCTTTCATTGTCACTCTGGTAAGATCTTGGGAGAAAAAATAAATATGTTTGGACAGTTTACTATCTTAAGAAATTATTCCTTAATTAGTTTTTAAACCACTAATGTTGGTGGAATCTAGAGTCTGTCACACTTAAGTGCCCACTCCCTACAGAGAATGAACGTAAATTGAAGGTTTCTTGGATGCTCGTTTCCCTTGTGATTTCCCCCTTTTAATTGCCTTTGCCAATTCATTAAAAGTTAATTTTAAAAATCACTTCTTCACATCTATTTTCTAGGTTTTGCCAAGCTAACATCATTTTATAAGCATATCAGTAGTCAAGAGATCTGGCAGAGTGACCAGAAGCCAAAGGAACTGGAACAGTAGCATTTCCCCATACCTATGAAGGGGACTCCTTGGCACGTTTTTCCCACTGCTTTTCCTCTTGTCCTTCAGCTCTCTCCCAGGACTCAAGCTTGGCCAAAACTAATGAAACTCAGGCCCTGATGTCTCATTGTAAAAATTCATTGAGAGTACAAAGCATAAGAGGTGATTTGTTAAGATGCAGAGAGAAGTCACTCTTCAGAGTGTGAACCATTGCCAAGGGCAAGGGCTGGGGCCACGGAATGGGATTAGGCCTGGCTAGGTTTTGTGAAGTGGTGGAATTCGCATACTAATGAGTGGGAGGATCATCCCTACCACTGGGGAACCACCCACTCCTCCCTTTTTTGCCTTGGAGCTGTCCTGCCACCTCTGGGTGTGTCTGTTGGTTTATAGATTGGGGATGAAGTACTTGAATTTTACTTTTCATCTGGGACCCAGTTGGTTTTAATTGGTTTACGTTATCCCCTTGTGCTATGTCATTCTTTCAAAGGTTGTGCTCTTCCCCCTTCCCTCCAGTTTCATGTTCTTTGCCTGAACCCCATCCAGACCCACAAGATTGCCTCTACAATCTTCTGGAGAGACAACCAGAAAATAGCTGGCCTTGGGAGGGAAATACTGTATAATATCCACCCCCTAATCCTACCCAGTACTGGTTACACTGGACACCTTGGGGACGCCCAAACTCCAGTCCGGGGGTCCCAGGAGGTCATTACACCTTGACCTGCCTAGGGATCAGGTCCTAGAGAGGTTGTCATGCCTCAACCTGTTCAGGGATCCGCTAGTCCGGGGGCCCCAGGAGGTCATCATGCCTTGACCTGCCTAGGGATCTGGTCCTCTAAAGGTTGTCACGCCTCAACCTGCTCAGGGATCTGCTAGGCCCAGGGGTCCCAGGAGTCCCAGGAGGTCATCACGCTTCGACCTGCCCAGGGATTCAAATTCTCGGGAGGCCGTCATGCCTCGGCCTGCTCGGGATTCGATCTCTAGGAGGCTGTCACGCCTCAGCTTGCCTGGGGATCTGCACCCTGACCCGGGGATGCCTGACTCTCAGGTTGCAACAGTTCTGAGTAGGATAAGCTTCAGAAAGACTCACCCCTAAGGAAGTCCACCCATGGAAACAGAAGGAAGCCTATTGCTTGTGGGACTGTGCCCAGTCTCAGCAATAACTCAGGAGCCCAATGAGAACCCCATGGCCTTTCTGGAAAGGCTAAAAGAGGCACTCAAAAGTTTACCAATCTGGACTTAGACTCTTACTAGGGACAGGTGATTTTAAAGGACAAATTCCTGTCCCAATGTGCATCAGATATCAGAATTAAGTTACAATAGCTACAACAGCAGGACCCCGCTGCCTCTTTAGATGAGATGGTCCAGACAGCCACCAATACCTTTTACAACAGAGAACAGGAGAAGGAGGCCAAGGCCCAGGAGAAGGAGAGAAAGAAAGAGACAAGGCATGCCCAGATGCTGGCCGCCCTCCAGATAAGCCCTATGGCAAACCCCGAGTCCTTGAAGGACAAGGCAGGAGACAAGTGCCTGATCTGTAGACAGGTGGGGCATTGGGCCAAAGAGTGTCCAAGCTGTGACAAGTCTCCTAGAACAGCTTGCCACAAACGCCATCAACTGGGACATTGGGCGGCACTCTGCCCTCGGGACCCAAGAGCCTCAAGGTCAAGTGCCAAGCCTACCCTCACGATGGTTCAAGAGGACTGAAGCGGCCCGCTCCAGCCGGCCCACCTGTCACAGATAACCATCACGGGGCTGGAGCCAAGGGTGCAACTGGATGTGGCAGGTAGGTCACAGGGGCTACCTACTCTGTCTTGATCTCCTACTCCGGAGCCTTCTCCTCCCAAACCTGTACCATTTTGGGTGCTACAGGAAAAGCAACTACTAAAAGATTCACCAGAGCACTTCTTTGTTGCTGGGATGGACAAATATTTTCCCACCAGTTTCTGGTGGTCCCTGAGTGTCCTACTCCCTTAATGGGAAGAGATATACTCACTAAACTGGGGACCACCCTTGCGATGGGAAGCTTTTCAGCCCCTAGAGCCCTGCAGCTCCTGGTTGCTACTGAGGAACCCATTGCACCTCCAATAGGGAGGGACCAAAAACTATGGGAGGACAAAATTAGCCCCCAGGTGTGGGGCCAGGGGACTCCTGGACGAGCCCACCACGCTGAACCGGTCATCACTGTCCTCTGAGATCCCACTTGGTTTCCTAACCAGAAACAATACCCTCTCAAAAGAGAGGCTCGGGAGGGACTACAGCCTTTAATAAATAAATTCCTTGCTTGTGGGCTATTGGTCCCCACCAGTTCACCATGTAACACCCCAATCCTCTCAGTAAAGGAAAAAGACGGAACCTGGCGAATGGTTCAAGATCTCCGGATCATAAATGAAGCTGTAGTCCCCCTCCATCCCACAGCACCCAAGCCCTATGTAATCTTGGGAGAAATCCCCCCAGTGCCAAGTGGTTTACAGTCTTGGATTTCAAAGATGCATTTTTTTTTTGCATACCACTGGCTAAAGAATCCCAATATCTTTTTGCCTTTGAGTGGGAGGCCCCAGGAGAAAAACACCAACAGATGACTTGGACAGTATTACCTCAGGGGTTCAGAGACAGTCCCCACCTGTTTGGACAGGCCCTTAGCTGGGATCTCCTAGATCTGGACCTGAGACCTAATGGGAAAATATTACAATACGTAGATGACCTACTAATCTGCTCTCCAGAGGAGAAAAAAACCCCAACAACATGCAATTCAGGTTCTAAACTTCTTGGCAGAAAGAAGATATATGGTCTCCCATGCTAAGGCACAGATGGTTGAGACAAAGGTTACTTACCTGGGAGTTCAGGTTACACACGGGTCCAGGAGGCTGTCCTCTGATCCTGTACAAGGAATCCTCCAGTTGCCCCTCTCCCATGACTCGAAAACAATTGCGAGCTTTCCTGGGGCTAAATGGATATTGTAGAATCTGGATACCCAACTATGGTCTAATTGCCCAGCCCTTATACAAAAGCTTAAAAGGACGAGATGATTCAATCCCACTGTTACGGGGCACTCCTCAGAAGAAGGCAGAGGCTACAGTAAAACAGGCCTTAACTCAGGCACCTGCTTTGAGGTTGCCAGACCCAGAAAAAGCATTCCACCTTTATGTCCATGAAAGAGAGGGAATAGCCTGGGCAGTGTTAACTCAAAGGTTGGGTTCTGAGCCCCAGCCTGTAGCTTACTTATCCAAAAAGCTCGATCCAACTACCCGAGGCTGGCCCCCTGCCTTCAAAATCTTGCAGCTATTGCAATCGTGATAGAAGATGCTTTAAAACTCTCCTTTGGGGACAAACTAACTATTTTTACCAGCCACCAAGTAAAACAACTGCTAAACGGGAAAGGCCATTTATGGATGTCTGATCAAAGAATCCTCAGGTATCAAGTCATGCTGATGGAAAATCCAGGCCTCACTATATCCCCTTGTGAGGTTCTTAACCCAGCCACCCTCCTGCCTACCCCCGAGGGCTCTCTCCCCCTTTCACTCTTGTCTAGAAACCTTGGACCACTGGACAAAACCCCGAGAAGGATTGCCAGAAGAACCTCTGACCAATCCTGAGAAAAGCTGGTACACCGATGGGAGCAGCATTGTCTGGGATGGACAAAGAAGAGCCAGGTATGCAGTAGTCTCCAATTGTGAGACCATAGAGGCTAAGCCTCTGCCACCAGGTACTTCAGCCCAATTAGCTGAGCTCATAGCCCTGACTCGAGCTTTAGAGCTGGGAAAAGGGAAAAGAGTAGCCATTTACACTGACTCCAAGTATGCCTTTCTGGTGCTACATGCACATGCTGCTATTTGGAAAGAAAGGGGCCCTTGACCACCCGAGGGTCCCCAATCAAATATGGTGATTAAATTCTTCGACTCTTGGAGGCAGTCCATCTGCCCACCAAGGTTTCAGTCTCCCACTGTAAAGGACACCAAAAAGGGGACACAGAAGTGGCACGAGGGAACCAAGCAGCTGATCAGGCAGCTAGGAGAGCAGCATTACAGAACCATGACCTAATAGGGGTTGCCACCTTAGTTCCACAGACTAATTTGTCAGAAACTCCTTCATATACTGAAGGTGAGACTCTTAAATCTAAGAGCGAGGGCTTTCAAGAAGATCATATGGGGTGGTTCCAAAAGGAGGGGCTCCTTTTTCTGCCTGGGAATCTCCAATGGAAGTTGGTTAACTCTTTACATGCCACTACTCATTTAGGAGAAAAGGCTCTCCAAAGAATAATAGAAAGGTCCTTCAGAGGAACAGACTTCAAAACAACTATAAGACAGGTGGTCTCCTCTTGTCCCACTTGCCAATTAAACAACCCCCAAGGAGTTCGAAGACCCCAGCTGGCCCAGCCCATCCAACGATGTGGGACCTACCCAGGAGAGGACCGGCAGATGGACTTCACCCAGATGCCAGTTTCTCAAGGGTATAAATACCTATTAGTCATGATAGATACATTCACAGGATGGATTGAAGGCTTTCCCACCCACACTGAAAAGGCTGAGGAGGTGGTAAAAAAACTGCTCCATGAAATCATTCCAAGATTTGGTCTGCCCAGGTCATTACAAAGTGACAATGGGACATCATTTACTTCCAAGGTCACCCAAGGGGTCTCAAAAGCATTGGGCATTACTTATTATCTCCATTGTGCCTGGAGGCCTCAATCTTTGGGAAAAGTAGAAAGAGCTAATCAATTCTTAAAATCAGCAATAAAAAAGATAACCCAGGAGACCTCTCTTGGATGGAAGGAGGCTTTACCATTGCCCCTAGGGAACAGCTTGGTCTTAGTCCTTATGAGATGCTCTATGGGAGACCTTTCGTTTATGTCAATGACCTCTTCCTAGATCCAGAGGCTCAGACCCTCCAGTCTTACACTATGGCCATTGGGCAACTCCAACAGGATATACGCTTGGGGGTATAAAGCAGGACCCTAAAGATTCTAAGGAGTCACCACTATATGCTTCAGGGACACAAGTCCTAATTAAAGTCTGGAAAGATGGGTCTCCAAATGCTCAACTCCAGTCCACATGGAAGGGGCCCTACCCAGTAATACTTTCTACCCCCACAGCAGTCAAGGTACTAGGACATGACTCCTGGATTCACTACTCATGAGTCAAGCCATGGAAGAAGACAGAAGAGGACACTCAATATACCTGTGAGCCCCTGGGAGATCTCAGATACCTATTCAGGACTACCAATGAGTGCCATTCTAATGAACACCCCAAAAATCTGGTTTCTAGGGATAAGATTTTGCAGGATAGCTCTACGCAGCCAACACAGCTTGACAGAGATTGCACTCAGGAGATAGATCTGATCCCTGAACAGGGAGGGACTTGAGCCATCCAGGCGATGTGAATTTAACATTGACTAATGCCCCTACTAGTCCTTGTTATGCTATATTGATGACGCTTATGATTATTCCATGTACTGTCAGTTGTCTAACTTGTTTTGTCTCTGCCCAGGTCAACAAGCTACAACATGCAGTGCCAGTTCAACAAAGATATAAAACTCCAGCTGACCGTGAAAAATATCACACCCTTAGATGGACACCACTATAAGGACTCTGAGGCTTGAGACTAGCAAGAAGGGGAGGCCCAATACCCCCTTGCCGCCCCAGTTCAGCAGGAAGTAGCCAGAAAGACCTCGACGCCCCTATTCCCAAAGAATTGGGCCTCCCATCTCTTGAGGGGGAAGGGGCCTCCCACTCAATAGATGCCAAGCGAGTGTATGTTCCCCGGTTCTTTGTCTCATCACAACAAAGATTTTGAGCAACGGACATTAGAGCCCTCGGCGCATCACAGCTCTCAGGTCTTGGACAAACCGTGTTACAGCTCTTAGGCAAATCAGTGTTACAGCTCTATTTTATTTAGAAGATAGCAGGAGAATGGAGAGAGAGAGAAAGAGTGCACGCACGCAGGGAGAGAGAGAGAGAGAGAGAGAGAGAGAGACAAAGAGAGAGACAAAGAGCGTGCGCACACACGCAGGAGAGAAAGAGAGAGAGAAAGCGCGCTTTGGCTCTTCCTTTTATGTTTTCTTCCACTTGGGCCCGCCCTATGCAAATTGGGCTTAGCCAGGAGTGCTGTTTGTTCTACCTGAAGTCTTCACTCTGGTCCTCGGACCTTCCTTTGACCTTCCTTGTTTTTTTAGCCACCGCCATTTTGGACTCCATTTCCCTATTCTATCTACCTAACATTTCCATAACTACTTCCTAGAGCTTTTGACACCCCTTGAGTTACAGCAGCTTTAAAGATGGAGCCATTGTTACTCTGAACTTCAGAGTTTAAGATCCCACTTACATCATGAGAAGTCAGTACAGTAAGATTTTGTCCATTATCAAACTTATGAGCTTTCAGTTCAGTTCAGTCACTCAGTCGTGTCCGACTCTTTGCGACCCCATGAATCGCAGCACGCCAGGCCTCCCTGTCCATCAGCAACTCCCAGAGTTCATTCAGACTCACATCCATTGAGTCAGTGATGCCATCCAGCCAACTCATCCTCTGTCGTCCCCTTCTCCTCCTGCCCCCAATCCCTCCCAGCATCAGAGTCTTTTCCAATGAGTCAACTCTTCACATGAGGACTAAGTACTGGAGTTTCAGCTTTAACATCATTCCCTCCAAAGAAATCCCAGGGCTGATCTTCTTCAAAATGGACTGGTTGGATCTCCTTTATGAGCTTTAGACATTAGCAAAACAACAGTAGCAACTACCCTTATGGAATGTGGCTATAGCATTTTTTTCAGTAAGGAACCAAACGCGGATCCTGTGGGCAATCTCAAAGTTGGAGCCTGCAGGAGAGCAGTATGAAGAGCCTTAAAAGTTTTTGAGTCTCTGAGGACCAAACCAGTTTGTTGGTTTGGGCCTGCTGAGTCTCAGTTAAAAGTTTATATAAAGGCTGGCAATTTCCCCATAACCCAGAATCCAAATGTGGTAATAGCCTATAATGTCCAAGAATCCTCTCAATTGTCTTAAAGTCATAGAAGGTTTAACTCTAGAAAGCATTCTTCCATTTATCATTTGACATTTTTATACCCAAAATAGCAGTGTTGCATAGACTGTTATAAGGAATTAATATTCTTGTTTCTTTAAATTTTCAATGATGGGTTTTAACACTTCCTTAACCTCAGGGTTTAATGGATACTGCTTTGGATGTGGAAATAGGTGAGAGTCTTTGAGTTTGATAATGACAGGAACAGCATTTTGTGCTTGACCCACAGTTTTTCCATCAGCCACACTTTAGGATTTGCATTTTGTTCCATTAGAAAGAGCAAGTTCCATATTCATGAAAACAGAGGCCTGGACCTTGCTCATTATATCCCTCCCTAGAAGGAGTGTAGGAGACTCTGACAGAATCATAAACTCGTGAGAAAACAGCACAGAGTCCCAGTTGCAGCTTAAAGGATGCTTGAAATAACAGCATTGGGCTCGTCCAGACAGCCCCATTTCAGTAGTGGATTGGAAAGAAAGCAGACCAGGGGCTTTAGTGAGCAAGAAGTTGCCCCAGTGTCCAAAAGAGATCGACTGATTGGCCCCTCAGAGTTATTAATACCTGGGCTTCTCAGGTGTTATTAGGATGGGAGCTTGTGTGGGGATCCTGAGGCACCTTCAGTCCTAATTGTCCTGAGGCTTCAGTCTTTCCCTGGTCTTTTTGCCTCTGATTTTCCTCCTTGTATTGTCTACCATAATATACCATATGAGCCAGTTGCAACAGATTATCTAAAGACTGATTTGGTCCATACATCTGATTTTGTAACTTACGGCAGATATCTGGAGCTAACTGAGTGAGCTATCTATCTTTTAAGGTTATTCCTCCTCTGATCTTTGGGAACCAACATCAATAAACTTGTAGAGAGCCTCCTGTACTATCTAGAAATTTACCAGGAGTTTCCTTCTCTCCCTGTTCTATGTCAGCCATCTTAGCATAGTCTAAGGCCTTAGTGTGCACTTGCTTAAGTCCTTCAAGAATACATACGGCAATATGGCTCTGTTATGCGAACTGCTTGATTCCCAGTAGGGAGGAGGGCTATTTCGTGTTCCCTCTTTCCCCTTGCTCTATGTTCAAGCCATTCATCTCCAAAAGTAATAGTTACCCCCAAAACTTGAGCTCTTGAGTCAGGAGTCAGCGTCTGTCCCAAGACATGTATTACATCTCTTCAAGTAAGCTCAAAAAGTAGCCAGTCCTGTAAAGGCTTCTATGTACCTTTCGGATGCACTAAATAGTCTCAACCACAATTGGTACTGTTTGAATTTCTACCTACACTGAGGCAACCCCACCCTGATTCTCAGCCTGTTCAGTTGGGAGCCCCAGATAAAGAGGCAAAGAACAAGAACAGGAGGCAGCTGAAGGTTTCACACCCACATCTGTACCCTTAGGACATAAGTCTGGCATATCTCACAGACAGATAAACAGCAACACATATGTCACTTCTTCCATGTCTTTTATTTTCTACAGAACTGATCTAGTTGTTCAAACTAATAACTGAGATCCTTCAAAGGTCAGTGTTCCCTGTCTTTCAAAGTATATCATAGCCATTCTGTATCACCGAAGAAGATCAGGAATGTCTTGTTCAAATTCTGGGGGTCAAACTTGTCCCAGTACTTAAAATACATTGTAAAGGAGTGGTTCTGGAAATGCTAGCTCCCATTTGTAAGAGAGAAAAAGTGGCATCCAGAGCCATGGCTCTTTTCTACTAGAAGCACCCTTCCCTGCTCTAGGCGGGGGTGTAGACAGACTTTCCACTGAAGCTTTCCTTCCCTGCTTGGACTTAGTCTGTCCTTTACTGATGCAGGCATCTTACTCATCCCTCCCGGTTCTACCAGTGAGGTGAGGTGGAGCTACACCAGGGGTAGACCTGATGGCACCCCAGATTGATTTAGTTCCATACCACCAACACCTTTGTTGGATCTGCCCTTTCTCTGATGCCACCCGGGGTGGAGCAGAGTAGCTTCTCAGAATGTTTCCCAAGCGAGTGCTACCAGGGGGAGCATCGGTCTTCCCTGTGCCCATGCACCTTCCTGAGTACAGTCCCGACTGCAGCAGAAAGGGTGAGTTATAAAGGGACAAGCAACAACCAAGATGTCTCTTCTGAGTGTCACCAATCCAGTAAATGTGACCGCAAAAGAGGTGGCGGAGGGTTGGCCAGTGAGGAAAAAGTGATTTTTGTCCTTGAGCTATTAGAGCCAATCTTTCCAGTTCATTTCCACAGATTCCACAAAAGGACTATTTAAGGAGTTGAAACAGAAACACTGGAGAGTTTCCTCTGGTCCACTAAGAGCTAGTGCTACCAAAGGAAGAAGTCTATTGCACTTCCAATCTGACCAGCTCCTGCAATTCCCAATCTGTGTTCTCAAAAACTTCATGGTCACCAGCAGTGCTTCTATCCACATAGACAGGAGACACAGCCATGACAAAGACTCAGTTTCGGGCCGCTGGCCCCTGAGGCAGGCAGCCAAGACTTCTAGCCTGAGAGACATTCCTGGAGCTAGAGTTCTGCCTCGCTCTCAAACGTGCTCCTGTAACTTTCAGCTCCTAGCAAGGCTAGGCACTTCCATACTTGGGGTCTAAGTAAAAGAACACAGTAACAGCATGGATCACAAGTCCCTTGAAAGTCGATGATTTGACAGATTATTTTAGTAGTTCTAATTCCCCAGGCAATTACAAATGGTCAAAGAGACCAGGAAAAAGTGACCGAGAAGGGAAAGTTCAGTCCACATGGTTTGCCCGTGTCTGGCTGCTCCACTCGCAGGGACACTGGGTGTCTCTTGGCATTGGCAGGCCAGTATAAAGCCCCAACAAGGTGCCCCTTTTGGGGCTTCCTTCAGTCATTTCAAGGCACTGCGAAACCACAGAGCATGGTTCAACTCACTTCACACAGGGCACATCATTCATTCAAACAAGCACACCGTAGAGTTAGTAAAGTAAAGCAGAAAACGTGTGTATTGAGAAAGCAAAGATGCTACAGCTCTGAGTGTTCTTATCTTGTCCTGAAGATCCTGGATGAGCCCCCAAAATGATAGTTTACAGTGAGCAGTGTCAGATTCTTGATCTCTGAAGAAGATTTAGCTTTGGGACCAGGGACCAGGTTTGATTACACAAGAACTTTTGTGTAGCAGAGTTTTATTAAAGTGTGAAAGGGAGAGAGAAAGGTTCTGACATGGACATCAGAAGGGGGATGGAGACTGCCCCCCTCTGTAGTGTAAGGAAGGGAGTTATATACTTTTTTCACTAGTTATTACAATAAACCAAAAGAATGTCTCAAGGCTGTGAAGATGTTACTACACCCACTCCCATAATTTACATTTTCAGCTCAGTTCAGTCTCTCAGTCTTGTTCGACTCTTTGTGACCCCCTGAATTGCAGCACGCCAGGCCTCCCTGTCCATCACCAACTCCCAGAGTTCACTCAGATTCATGTCCATCGAGTCAGTGATGCCATCCAGCCATCTCATCCTCTGTCGTCCTCTTCTTCTCCTGCCCCCAATCCCTCCCAGCATTAGAGTCTTTTCCAATGAGTCAACTCTTCGCACGAGGTGGCCAATGTACTGGACTTTCAGCTTGAGCATCATTCCTTCCAAAGAAATCCCAGGGTTGATCTCCCTCAGAATGGACTGGTTGGATCTCTTTGCAGTCCAAGGAACTCTCAAGAGTCTTCTCCACACCACACTTCAAAAGCATCAGTACTTCGACGCTCAGCCTTCTTCACAGTCCAACTCCCACATCCACACATGACTACTGGAAAAACCATAGCCTTGACTAGATGGACCTTAGTCGGCAAAGTAATGTCTCTGCTTTTGAATATACTATCTAGGTTGGTCATAACTTTTCTTCCAAGGAGTAAGCATCTTCCAAT
This sequence comes from Nanger dama, assembly GCA_917880005.1. Taxonomy (NCBI): domain Eukaryota; kingdom Metazoa; phylum Chordata; class Mammalia; order Artiodactyla; family Bovidae; genus Nanger; species Nanger dama. The sequence goes on from CAKJTW010000001.1 coordinate 103,708,462, forward strand.
TTCATGGCTTCAGTCACCATCTGCAGTGATTTTGGAGCCCCCAAAATAAAGTCTGACACTGTTTCCACTGTTTCCCCATATATTTCCCATGAAGTGATGGGACCAGACACCATGATTTTCATTTTCTGAATGTTGAGCTTTAAGCCAAGTTTTTCACTCTCCTCTTTCACTTTCATCAAGAGGCTTTTTAGTTCCTCTTCACTTTCTGCCATAAGGGTGGTGTCATCTGCATATCTGAGGTTATTGATATTTCTCCCGGCAATCTTGATTCCAGCTTGTGTTTCTTCCAGTCCACCATATAAGTTAAATAAGCAGGATGACAATATACAGCCCTGACATACTCCTTTTCCTATTTGGAACCAGTCTGTTGTTCACATCCAGTTCTAACTGTTGCTTCCTGACCTGCATACAGATTTCTCAAGAGGAAAGTCAGGTGGTCTGGTATTCCCATCTCTTTCAGAATTTTCCACGGTTTCTTGTGATCCACACAGTCAAAGGCTTTGGCATAGTCAATAAAGCAGAAGTAGATGTTTTTCTGGAACTCTCTTGCTTTTTCCATGATCCAGCAGATATTGGCAATTTGATCTCTGGTTCCTCTGCCTTTTCTAAAACCAGCTTGAACATCAGGAAGTTCACGTTTCACGTATTGCTGAAGCCTGGCTTGGAGAATTTTGAGCATGACTTTGCTAGCATGTGATATGAGTGCAGTTGTGCGATAGTTTGAGCATTCTTTGGCATTGCCTTTTTTGGGATTGGAATGAGAACTGACCTTTTTCATCTTGTGGCCACTGCTGAGTTTTCCAAATTTGCTGGCATATTGAGTGCAGCATTTTCACAGCATCATCTTTCAGGATTTGAAGTAGCTCAACTGGAATTCCATTACCTCCACTAGCTTTGTTCATAGTGATGCTTTCTAAGGCCCAATTGACTTCACATTCCAGGATGTCTGGCTCTAGGTGAGTGATCACACCATCGTGATTATCCAGGAAATGAAGATCTTTTTGTGCAGTTCTTCTGTGTATTCTTGCCATTTCTTAATATCTTCTGCTTCTGTCGGTCCATATTATTTCTGTCCTTTATCGAGCCCATCTTTGCATGAAATGTTCCCTTGGTATCTCTAATTTTCTTGAAGATATCTCTAGTGTTTCCCATTCTGTTGTTTTCCTCTATTTCTTTGAATTGATTGCCGAAGAAGTCTTTCTTACCTCTTTTTGCTATTCTTTGGAACCCTGTATTCAAATGTTTATATCTTTCATTTTCTCCTTTGCTTTTTGCCTCTCTTCTTTTCACAGCTATTTGTAAGGCCTTCCCAGACAACCATTTTGCTTTTTGCATTTCTTTTCCATGGGGATGGTCTTGATCTCTGTCTCCTGTATAGTGTCACAAACCTCATTCCATAGTTCATCAGGCACTTTATCTATCAGATCTAGGCCCTCAAATCCACTTCTCACTTCCACTGTATAATTATAAGGGATTTAATTTAGGTCATACCTGAATGGCCTAGTGGTTTTCCCTACTTTCTTCAATTTAAGTCTGAATTTGGTAATAAGGAGTTCATTGAATTTGGTAATAAGGAGTTCGTTGAATTTGGTAATAAGGAGTTCATGATCTGAGCCACAGTCAGCTCCTGGTCTTGTTTTTTTTTACTGTATAGAGTTTCTCCAACTTTGGCTGCAAAGAATATAATCAATCTGATTTCGGTGTTGACCATCTGGTGATGTCCATGTGTAGAGTCTTATCTTGTGTTGTTGGAAGAGGGTGTTTGCTATGACCAGTACATTTTCTTGGCAAAACTCTATTAGTCTTTGCCCTGCTTCATTCTGCATTCCAAGCCCAAATGGTCACGTGGTGACTGGATGATATGACACTTGGTCTGGAGCGACATTTTGACGGTGAATAGATGACAGAACTTTGCTCCAGAAATTCAAGGGTATGCAGCAACTCTTTAACTGCAGTTTTCTAGAGACTCCACATGACATTTGTATCTCACACAGATACTTTTCTATGGGATTTTGCTGGGCATATGATCCAGGTGGCCACATTTCTCATACTGCAACCTAGGCTATTGGATCTTCTAGGTCATCTGGTCCAAGTGACAAGTCTGTTTGGATGTAACCTAGATTAGTTACTGAGCCCCTTCTGGCTCTGGGACCCACTCAAAATTAGCAATCTACCATATTACCAATAAATAGGTCAAAACTAGAGGAGAATATAATGCCTCTGGAAACTTAGGAGAGGTCTATTAAGTACTGTATTTTGTTAGTGGTAAGATGTTCAAAGTACAAAAACCCATAAATTACTTTGAAAGCTATGTCCTAAAACTTCCCAGAACAAGCTGCGACCCCATGGACTGCAGTGGCTCCTCCATCCATGGGATCTTCCAGGCAAGAGCACTGGAGTGGGTTGCCATGGCCTTCTCCTCCCAGAACATAAGATACCCTAAAAATTTCACGAAGGTGGCAACCTCTAAATGTTTTAAAGTTTTATCACTATTATTTTCTTCTCTCTGGAGCACATGTGATTATGAAAGCAGAGTCCTTGCCAATTTTTTCCTTCTTATCAGATCTAAGTAATGTGATAAATATAATGGACCAAAATGATCTTCTGAGGAAAATCCAGACTGTTCATTTCCTTTATATTATGAAGAAGCAGGAAAAGTAATGTAATCTTGGTGGAATGTACATTATTGTCTATCTCACATGAATGTAAACTGCTGATTCTCCTTATAAGTGGGCACTGAAAACAATGGAAATGGACCAGAGGATGTGATAATCTGCTCTACGAAAGATCCTTCACCCAGCACAGCAGCAGCACTTTGAATTATGACCTAAATTTGTGTTAACCCACTGCCATTCATTAAGATCTGACCAGCTTTGAGGGTTTTCCTGGCAGTCCAGTGGTTAAGAATCTGCCTGCCAGTGCAAGGGACACGGGTTCAGTCCCTGGTTCAGGAAGATTCCATGTGCCACAGAGCAACTGGGCCCGTGTGCCACAACTACTGGAGACAGTGTGCCCTAGAGCCTGTGCTCCCCAACCAGAGGCCATGCAATGAGAAACACGAGCACCACACTAAGATTAGCCCCTGCTCTCCGCACCTAGAGAAAGGCCGTAGGCAGCAAGGAAGATCCAGTGCAGCCAGAACTAATTAAATAAATTAGTTAAAAAATTAAACTAATTAGTTTTAAAGACCAGCTTTTTCAGGGGTCTGATTGGTGAGTTAAATGGGGATATGATGGGTACTTATATGCATCATTTGAACTTTGAGAGTGGCACTAATCTTTGTTCATCCTGGGAAGCAATATTGTTTTTGGTTTACTCTCTTTGTTGCTGGAAGTGGGGAAGGGCAGTTTCAAAAATTTTCCTACTATGGCAAATCTTGTGCTACCAGTCAAGGAACCAATATAAGGATTTGACATTTTTGCATTGCAAAATGAAATGCCCTTATGTATTTTTAAAAATTGAGGTGTAATTTTCATACAATAAATTCACTCTTTTAAAGTATACAATTCAAAAAATTTTGACAAATGTATAAAGTCAACTAACCATGATCAGAATCAGGATATGGAACATTTCTATCATTCAAAAATGTCCCTCATGGCCTTCTTATTCAATTGTCTAGATTTAGCTAGGCCCTGGGGCTTCCCAGGTGGCATTAGTGGTAAGGAACATGCCTACCAATGCAGGAGACGTAAAAGATGTAGATTCCATCCCTGGGTGGGAAGATCCCCTGGAGAAGGGCATGGCAACCCACTCCAGTATCTTGCCTGGAGAATCTCCATGGATAGAGGAGCCTGGCGGGCTGCATACAGTCCACAGGGTTGGAAAGAGTCGGATATGACTGAAGCAACTTAGCACACATGCAAATATCCCCTAGCGACCACTTGCTTGTTTTCTATCCCTACCTACTTGCTTTTTCTGGAATCTCACATAAATGGAATCATAGAGTATATATTCTTTACTGCATCACCTTTTTCATTTAGCAAAATACTTTTGAAATTGATTCTTGTTGTTATATGTATTGTTAACTTTTTTTTATTGCTGAGCTATATTCATTGGGATAACATTACCAAAATTTGTTTATTCATTCACTAGTTGACAAGTGTTAGGGTTGTTTCCAGTTTTTGATTATTTTGAATTAAGTTCCTATGAACACTCCTGCACAGATTTAAAAAAAATTTAACTAATTTATTTTAATTGGAGGCTTATTACTTTGCAGTATTGTAGTGCTTTTGCCATACATTGACATGAATCAGCAATGGGTGTACATGTGTCCCCCATTCTGAACGTCCCTTTCACATCCCTCCCCATCCCATCCCTCAGGGTTGTCTGAGTGCACTAGCTTTGAGTGCTCTGTTTCATGCGTTGAAGTTGGACTGGTTATCTATTTCACATATGGTAATATACGTGTTTCAATGCTATTCTCTCAAATCATCTCACCCTCGCCTTTTCCTATAGAGTCCAAAAGTCTGTTCTTTGTAGTCCAAAAGCCTTTTTTGCTGTCTTGCATATAGGGTCATCATTATCATCTTTCTAAATTCCATATATATGTGTTAATATACTGTATTGGTGTTTTTCTTTCTGACTTACTTCTCTCTGTAGAATAGGCTCCAGTTTCATCCACCTCATTAGAACTGATTCAACTGCATTATTTTTAATAGCTGTGTAATATTCCATTGTGTATATGTACCACAGCTTTCTTAGCCATTCGTCTGCCAGTGGACATCTAGGTTGCTTCCATGTCCTAGCTATTGTAAACAGTGCTGCAAAGAACATTGGGGTAAACGTGTCTCAGTTCTGGTTTCCTCCCTGTGTATGCCCAGCAGTGGGATTGCTGGGTCGAATGGCAGTTCTATTTCCAGTCTTTTAAAAAGTCTCCACACTGTTTTCCATAGTGGCTGTACTAGTTTGCATTCCCATCAACAATGTAAGAGGGTTCCCTTTTCTTCACACCCTCTCCAGTATTTATTGTTTGTAGACTTTTTGATAGCAGCCATTCTGACTGGCATGAAATGGCACCTCATTGTGGTTTTGATTTGCATTTCTCTGATAATGAGTGATGTTGAGCATGTTTTCATGTGTTTGTTAGCCATCTGTATGTCTTCTTTGGAGAAATGTCTGTTTAATTCATTGGCTCATTGTTTTGATTGGGTCGTTTATTTTTCTGGTATTGAGCTGCAGAAGTTGCTTGCATATTTTTGAGATCAATTCTTTTTCAGTTTGTTTGTTATTATTTTTTCCCATTCTGACAGCTGACTTTTCACTTTGCTTATAGTTTTCTTTGTTGTACAAAAGCTTTTAAGTTTAATTAGATCCCATTTGTTTATTAGATGGGGAAACAGTGGAAACAGTGACTGATTTTATTTTTCTGGGCTCCAAAATCACTGCAGATGGTGATTGCAGCCATGAAATTAAAAGACGCTTACTCCTTGGAAGGAAAGTTATGACCAGCCTAGACAGCATATTAAAAAACAGAGATATTACTTTGTCAACAAAGGTCTGTCTAGTCAAGGCTGTCTTTTTCGGTGGTCATGTATGGATGTGAGAGTTGGAGTATAAAGAAATCTGACTGCCGAAGAATTGATGTTTTTGAACTGTGGTGTTGGGGAAGACTTTTGAGAGTCCCTTGGACTGCAAGGAGATCCAACCAGTCCATCCTAAAGGAGCTCAGTCCTGGGTGTTCATTGGAAGGACTGATGTTGAAGCTGAGACCCCAATACTTTGGCCACCTGATGTGAAGATCTTTTGAAAAGATCCTGATTCTGGGAAAGATTGAGGGAAGGAGAAGGGGTTGACAGAGGATAAGATGGTTGGATGGCATCACCAACTCAATGGACATGGGTTTAGGGGAACTCTGGGAGTTGGTGATGGACAGGGAGGCGTGGAGTGCTACAATTCATGGGATCGCAAAGAGTTGGACACTACTGAGTGACTGAACTGAACTGACTCTTTCTTTATTTTTCTTTTATTTTCATTACTCTGGGAAGTGGGTCATAGAGGATCCTGCTGTAATTTATGTCAGGGAGTGTTTTGTCTATGTTTTCCTCTAGTTTTATAGTTTCTTGTCTTAACATTTAGATCTTTAATCCGTTTTGAGTTTACTTTTTTGTATGGTGTTAGTAAGTGTTCTAGTTTCATTCTTTTACAAGTGGTTGACCAGTTTTCCCAGCACCACTTGTTAAAGAGTTTGTCTTTTCTCCATTGTATATTCTTGACTCCTTTGTCACAGATAAGGTGTCCATAGGTGTGTGGATTTATCTCTGGGCTTTCTATTTTATTCCACAAATCTATATTTCTGCCTTTGTGCCAGTAGCATATTGTCTTGATGACTATAGTATAGCCTGAAGTCAGGCAGGTCGATTCCTCCAGTTCCATTCTTCTTTCTCAAGATTTCTTTATCCCATTTGAGGTTTTTTTGTATCTCCATACAAATTGTGAATTTATTTGTTCTAGCTCTGTGAAAAATATGGTTGGTAGCTTGATAGGGATTGCATTGAATCTATAGATTGCTTTGGGTAGTATACTCATTTTAACTATATTGATTCTTCCAAACCATGAACATGGTATATTTCCTCCATCTATTTGTGTCATCTTTGATTTCTTTCATCAGTGTTTTATACCTTTCTATATATAGGTCTTTTGTTTCTTTAGGTAGATTTATTCCCAAGTATTTTATTCTTTCTGTTGCAATGGTAAATGGAATTGTTTCCTTAATTTCTATTTCTGTTTTCTCATTGCTAGTGTATAGGAATTCAAGGGATTTCTGTGTGTTAATTTTATATCCTGCAACTTTTACTATATTCATTAATTAGCTCTAGTAATTTTCTGGTGGTGTCTTTAGGGTTTTCTATGTAGAAAGAGGATCATGTCATCTGCAAACGGTGAGAGTTTTACTTCTTCTTTTCCAATTTGGATTCCTTTCGTTTCTTTTTCTTTTCTGATTGCTGTGGCTAAAACTTCCAAAACTATGTTGAATAGTAGTAGTGAGAGTGGGAACCCTTATCTTGTTCCTGACTTTAGGGGAAATGCTTTCAATTTTTGACCATTGAGTAATGTTTTCTGTGGGTTTATCATATATGGCTTTTATTATGTTGAGGTATGTTCCTTCCACACAATTGCACTCATCTCACATGCTAGTAAAGTAATGCTCAAAATTCTCCAAGCCAGGCTTCAACAATACCTGAACCATGAACTCTCTGATGTTCAAGCTGGTTTTAGAAAAGGCAGAGGAACCAGAGATCAAATTGCAACATCTGCTGGATCATCAAAAAGCAAAAGAGTTTCAGAAAAACATCTATTTCTGCTTTATTGACTATGCTAAAGCCTTGGACTGTGTGGATCACAATAAACTGTGGAAAATTCTAAAAGAGATGGGAATACCAGTTCACCTAACCTGCCTCTTGAGAAATCTGTATGCAGATCAGGAAGCAATAGTTAAAACTGGACATGGAACAACAGACTGGTTCCAAATAGGAAAAGGAGTATGTCAAGGCTGTATATTGTCACCCTGCTTATTTAACTTCTATGCAGACTACACCATGAGAAACGCTGGACTGGAAGAAACACAAGCTGGAATCTGGGAGAAATACCAATAACCTCAGATATGCAGATGACACCACCCTTATGGCAGAAAGTGAAGAGGAACTAAAAAGCCTCTTGATGAAAGTGAAAAAGGAGAGTGAAAAACTTGGCTTAAAGCTCAACATTGAGAAAATGAATATCATGGCATCTGGTCCCATCACTTCATAGGAAATAGATGGGGAAACAGTGGAAACAGTGTCAGACTTTATATTTTCGGGCTCCAAAATCACTGCAGATGGTTACTGCAGCCATGAAATTAAAAGATGCTTACTCCTTGGAAGAAAAGTTATGACCAACCTAGATAGTATATTCAAAAGCAGAGACATTACTTTGCCGACTAAGGTCCGTTTAGTCAAGGCTATGGTTTTTCCTGTGGTCATGTATGGATGTGAGAGTTGGAATGTGAAGAAGGCTGAGCACCAAAGAATGGATGCTTTTGAACTGTGGTGTTGGAGAAGACTCTTGAAAGTCCTTGGACTGCAAGGAGATCCAACCAGTCCCTTCTGAAGGTGATCAGCCCTGGGATTTCTTTGGAAGGAATGATGCTCAAGCTGAAACTCCAGTACTTTGGCCACCTGATGTGAAGAGTTGACTCATTGGAAAAGACTCTGATTCTGGGAGGGATTGGGGGCAAGAGGAGAAGGGGACGACCGAGGATGAAATTGCTGGATGGCATCACTGACTCGATGGACGTGAGTCTGAGTGAACTCCGGGAGATGGTAATGAACAGGGAGGCCTGGAGTGCTGTGATTCATGGGGTTGCAAAGAGTCGGACAGGACTGAGTGACTGAACTGAACTGAACTGATGTTCCTTCTATGCCTGCTTTCTGAAGGGCGTTTTTTTTTTTTTTTTAAATCATAAATGAATGTTGAATTTTGTCAAAGGCTTTCTCTGCATTTATTGAGATAATCATATGGTTTTTATCTTTCCATTTGTTAATGTTGTACATCACATTGATTGATTTGCAAATATTGAAGATTCTTTGCATCCCTGGGATAAAGCCCATTTATGATCATTTAAAGCCCATTATGATCATTTAAACATGTTGTTGGATTGTGTTTGTTAGAAATTTGTTGAGGATTTTTTTGTCTATGCTCATCAGTGATATTGGCCTGTAGTTTTTTTTTTGTGGCATCTTTGTCTGGTTTTGGTGTTAGGGTGATGGTGGTCTCACAGAATGAGTTTGACAGTTTTACCTTCCTCTACAATTTTCTGAAAGACTTTGAGTAGGTTAGGAAGGATAGTAGGAGAGCTCTTCTCTAAATATTTGGTAGAATTCACCTGTGAAGCCATTTGGTCCTGGGCTTTTGTTTGTTGGAAGATATTTTTTATTACAACTTTGATTTCCATGCTTGTGATGGGTCTGTTAAGATTTTCTATTTCTTCCTGGTTCAGTTTTGGAATGTTATACTTTTCTAAGAATTCGTCAATTTCTTTCAAGTTGTCCATTTTATTGTCATGTAGTTGGTTATAGGGAGAAGGCAATGGTAACCCTCTCTTGCCTGGAAAATTCCATGGACGGAGGAGTCTGATAGGGTGTAGCCCATGGGGTCGCGAAGAGTCGGACAGGACTGAGAGAATTCACTTTCACTTTTTACTTTCACGCATTGGAGAAGGCAATGGCAACCCACTGCAGTGTTCTTGCCTGGAGAATCCCAAGGACGGTGGAACCTGGTGGGCTGCCTTCTATGGGGTCGCACAGAGTCGGACACAACTGAAGTGACTTAGTAGCATCAGCAGTGGTTGGTTATAGTAGTCTCTTATGTTTCTTTGAATTTCTGTGTTGTCTGTTTTGATTTCTCCATTTTCATTTCTAATTTTCTTGATTTGATTCTTGTCGCTTTTTTCCTTGATGAGTCTGGCTAATGGTTTGTCTAAATTTGTCTTCTCAAACAACTGGCTTTTACTTTTGCTCTAGTCTCCTTTGTTTCTTTTTCATTTATTTCTGCCCTAATTTTTATAATTTCTTTCCTTCTACTAACCCTGGAGTTCTTCATTTCTTCTTTTTCTAGTTGCTTTAGGTGTAAAGTTAGGTTATTTATTTGATTTTTCTCTTGTTTCTTGAGGTAAGCTTGTATGGCTATGAGCTGTCCCCTTAGCATTGCTTTTACTGAATGCCATAGGTTTGGGGTTGTTGTGTTTTCATTTTCATTCGTTTCTATGCATATTTTGATTTCTTTTTTTATTTCTTCCGTGATTTGTTGGTTATTCAGAAGCGTGTTGTTTAGCCCCCATAAATTTTTATTTTCAATAGTTCCCCCCGCCCCCATAGTTGACATCTAATCTTACCACATTGTGATCAGAAAAGATGCTTGAAATAATTTCAATTTTCTTTTAATTTACCAAGGCTAGATTTATGGCTCAGGATATGATCTATCCTGGAGACTGTTCTGTGTGCACTTGAGAAAAAGGTGAAATTCATTGTTTTGGGGTGAAATGTTCTATAGATATCAGTTAGGTCTAACTGGTCCATTGTGTTTCCTTGATAATTTTGTTTGGTTGATCTATCCATAAGTGTGAGTGGGGTGTTAAAGTCTCCCACTATTATTATGTTACTGTTAATTTCCACTTTCATACTTGTTAGCATTTGCCTTACATATTGTGGTGCTCCTATGCTGAGCATATATATACTTATAATTGTTATATCTTCTTCTTGGATTGATCCTTTGATCATTATGTAGTGTCCTTCTTTGTCTCTTTCCAAGGCCTTTATTTCAAAGTCTATTTTATCTGATATGAGTATTGCTACTCGTGCTTTCTTTTGGTCTCCATTTGCATGAAATATCTTTTTCTAGCCTTTCACTTTCAGCCTGTATGTGTCCTTTGTTTTGAGGTGGGTCTCTTGTAGACAGCATATATAGGGGTCTTGTTTTTGTATCCGTTCTGCCAGTCTTTGTCTTTTGGCCGGGGCATTCAACCCATTTACATTTAAAGTAATTTATTGATAAGTATGATCCTGTTGCCATTTACTGTATTGTTTTGGGTTCTAGTTTATACACCCTTTCTGTGTTTCCTGTCTAGAGAATATCCTTCAGCATTTGTTGGAGAGCTTGTTTGGTGGTGCTGAATTCTCTCAGCTTTTGCTTGTCTGTAAAGCTTTTGATTTCTCCTTCATATTTGAATGAGATCCTTGCTGGGTACAGTAATCTGTGCTGTAGGTTATTTTCTTTCATCTCCTTAAGTATGTCCTGCCATTCCCTCCTGGGCTGAAGAGTTTCTTTTGAAAGATCAGCTGTTATCCTTATGGGAATCCCCTTGTGTGTTATTTATTGTTTTTCCCTTGCTGTTTTTAATATTTGTTCTTTGTGTTTGATCTTTGTTAATTTGATTAATAGGTGTCTTGGGGTGTTTTGCATTGGGTTTATCCTGTTTGGGACTCTCTGGTTTTCTTGGACTTGTGTGGCTATTTCCTTCCCCATTTTAGGGAAGTTTTCAACTATTAATCTCCTCAAGTATTTTCTCATGCCCGTTCTTTTTGTCTTCTTCTTCTGGGACTCCTATGATTCGAATGTTGGGTCATTTAACATTGTCCCAGAGGTCTCTGAGGTTGTCTTCATTTCTTTTAATTCTTTTTTCCTCTCTGCTTCATTTATTTCCACCATTCTATCTTCCACATCACTTATCTTCTGCCTCAGTTATTTTACTATTGGTTCCCTCCAGAGTGCTTTTGATCTCAGATATTGCATTATTCATTATTGATTGACTCTTTTATTTCTTCTATGTCCTTGTTAAACATTTCTTGCATCCTCTCAATCCTTGTCTCTAGTTTACTTTGTAACTCCATTTTGTTTTCAAGATTTTTGATCATGTTGACTATCATTATTCTGAATTCTTTTAGGTAGACTCCCTGTTTTCTCCTCTTTTGTTTGGTTTGGTGGGCATATATCATGTTCCTTTTCCTGCTGGCTATTTCTCTGCCTTTTCATTTTGTTTAGATTGCTGTGTTTGGGGTGGCTTTCTGTAGGCTGAAAGTTTGTGGTTCCTCTTTTTGTGGAGGTTGCTCTCTGTGGGTGGGGTTGGATTAATGACTCCTCAAGGTTTTCTGGTTAGGGAAGCTTGCATCTGTGTTCTGGTGGGTGGAGATGGGTCTCTCCTCTCTGGAGTGAATGAAGTGTCCAGTAGTGAGCTTTGGGGTGTCTATGGATTTGGCATGACTTCGGGAAGCCTGTATATTAATGCTTATGGCTATGTTCCTGAATTGCTGGAGAATTAATGTGGTATGTCTTTCTCTGGAATTTTTGGCTCTTGGGTGGAGCTTGGTTTCAGTGTATGTATGGAGGCTTTGAATGAGCTCTTGTTGACTAGTGTTCCCTGGAGTCAGGAGTTTTCTGGTGTTCTCAAGTTTTGGATTTAAGTCTCCTGCCTCTGGCTTTCAGTCTTATTCTTACAGTAGCCTCAAGACTTCTCCATCCATACAGCACAGATGATAAAACATTTATATTAATGGTGAAAAGATTCTCCACAGTAAGGGACACCTGGAGAGGTTCACAGAGTTACATGGAGAATAGAAGAAGGAGGAGAGAGATAGAAGTGACCAGGTGGAGAAGAGGAGGAGTCAAAGAGGAGAGATCAATCTAGCCAGTAATCAGTTCCCCAAGTATTCTCCACAGCCCAGAACAGCCGGAGTGATTCACAGAGTATGTAGAGAAGAGTAGGGGCAGACAGGAGATTGAGGTGACCTGGGGGAGAAAAGGGAGAGTCAAAGGGGAGAGAGCAATCAAGCCAGTATTCACACCCTTAAGTAAAAATGGGTACTGAAGATTAGATTCTTAAAGGTACAAGACTGACCACAAATACCAAAAAGCAAAAATTAAAAATATAGAGTAGAGGTTAGACTCTCAAAAATACAATATTAAGACTACAAAATGAAATCAATCACAAAAATCATAAAAATATGAAATTTGCATTAAAAATAGGGTCTCTTTTTTGCAAGATAATAGTAGGTTATAAAAATGAAAATTAAATGAGTAATAAAGAACTTAAAAATAAAAAAAATTATAGTAGTAAAAATATATCTAGGAAATTCTCTGGAGCTGTTGAGGGCAGTGTGGTGTCAGTTCAGTTTCAGATAATTCCTTGCTCCAGCTTATACTTGTTCTGTGACTGCAGCCATGAAGTTAAAAGACACTTACTCCTTGGAAGAAAAGTTATGACCAACCTAGATAGCATGTTGAAAAGAAGAGACATTACTCTGCCAACAAAGTTCCATCTAGTCAAGGCTATGGTTTTTCCAGTGGTCATGTATGGATATGAGAATTGGACTGTGAAGAAGGCTGAGCACCAAAGAACTGATGCTTTTGAACTGTGGTGTTGGAGAAGACTCTTGAGAGTCCCTTGGACTGCAAGGAGATCCAACCAGTCCATTCTGAAGGAGATCAGCCCTTGGATTTCTTTGGAAGGAATGACGCTGAAGCTGAAACTCCAGTACTTTGGCCACCTTATGCGAAGAGTTGACTCATTGGAAAAGACTCTGATGCTGGGAGGGATTGGGGGCAGGAGGAGAAGGGGATGACCGAGGATGAGATGGCTGGATGGCATCACTGACTCGATGGACGTGAGTCTGAGTGAACTCTGGGAGTTGGTGATGGACAGGGAGGCCTGGCGTGCTGTGATTCATGGGGTTGCAAAGAGTTTGACATGATTGAGCGACTGAACTGAACTGATACTTGTTCTCAAGGTTTATAGGTCCTTTCCAATACCTAGTCAATGTTAACTACAGGGTTTTAATCTGTTGCACCTGTCACTTCCATAGCAGTTCCCTCTTTTCTGTTTATTTTGGCTTTCACTGTTCGCAAGTCTCTTTAGTGTCTATTTTCCACCCTGACACAAGGGGGCAAAGGTGGTCACTTATTTAGGCTCGCTTGTTCAGTTCTGTTGTGGGGAGGGAGGAACACTGCAAACACATACCACTGGTGTGTGCAAAGAGTGCTTGCAGTGTATATGGGCCACACTGGGTTTGCCCCAGTTCATGGCAGTGTGTACTTTCCCGGTCTACACTGCTCAAGCTCCAGGTTGCTGAAGCCTGCTCTGCAGGGGTGCAGTACAAATCCAGGCCCTGCGTTTCATGCACTTCCCAGGTCTAATCTGCTCAGGTTCAGCTTCTCAGGTGCTCCACAAAGGCACAGACAAGGTTGGGCCTGCGTTTTGTGCCCTACCCAGTTCTGAGAAGCTCAGGCAACCAGGTGTTTGGTGAGTCTTAATCACCACCCCATCCTGGCCACTTGGTTTCCTGGGTGCACTATGAGAGTGCTGTCTCAGGTGCCATGCGTCTCCTCTGGGGAGCTGATCTCAGGCTGCAACCCTCCTGGCAGATGACAACCATCTAGGATTCCAGGAAGACATGGTTAGCAACTGGGAGCCTGCTCACAGTTTGGTGGAGGATGCCAGTCTCTGGGGTCTAAATTGGCCATTGCTTTCCAGCTCTGGCTGCCTCTCTTCCCCTGGTGGGGGCTGGGGGCTGGTCTGCAGCTGGCTAGTGCTCCTTCAGTGTTTGTGCAATCCTTTGTTTTTGTGAGTGGCCCAGTCTGCGCCTTAGATTAGAGCTTTTGTGGGAAAGTCCTCTCTTTTTTTTTTTCTCTCTCTGACTATCCCACAGTTTGGGTTTCTGTCTCACGTTAGCTCCCTCAGATTGTCCTCAGGGCATTCAGGCCCGGTCCTTACCCTAAGCAGTGCGGCCTGTGGCTCCCCGTGCAGCCCCCGCTCTCTGGTGGTGGGTGAGAGTGTCTGGCTGCCTCTCCACTGGGAGTTGTGGTCAGGCGCATATTCTGTGGGTTTCTTTTTTTCCCCCTCCCAGTTGTGTTGCCTTCTGAGATTCCAAAACTCCCCACAGGCCTGGCAGTGAGAGGGTTTCCTGGTGTTTGGAAACTTCTCCTCCGTCATGACTCCCTCCCCAGGACGGGTCTCCTTCCCTAACTCTTTTGTCTTTTTATATTCTGTCCTACCTCCTTTTGAAGAGAATGGGCTGCCTTTCCGTGTGCCTGGTGTCCTCCGCCAGAGTTCAGAAGTTGTTTTGTAGAAGTTTCTCAGCATTCACATGATCTTTTGATGAATTTGTGGGGGAGAAAGTGGTCTCCCCATCCTATTCCTCTGCCATCTTAGGACCAGCTCCCAGAATTTTGTTTTTGATGGAGTTCATTTTATCAGTTCTTTCTTTTAGCCCTTCTCCTTTTAGTGCTCTATTTATGAAATTCTGACTTTCCCTAATCTAGGTTGTAAAGATTATCTTCTATATTTTATTCTAGTATTATAGACTTAGCTTCTATATTTAAGTCTATGGTGCATTATGATTTAATTTTTATGTGTGATGTAAAAATCAAGGTCCTATTTTTGGTACTTGGGTATTCAGTTGGTTTGGAAGCATTTGTTTGAAAGATTGTCCTCTCCCTTTTAAATTATGTTGCCACATTGGTCAATACACAGAACTCTTTTTGACACAGTGTTCCAGAGTGAAACAAAAGACTTAAGCATCTGAACAGGGGTACAGATCTTTTCACTGATTTCATAGACATTTTACCCAAAGGCTGGTAAATGGAAGCGCAGTTTTCTTTACCCCTCCTTAACCATGGGCTTCCCCAGCGGCTCAGGGAAAGAATCACTGAGCAACCAGAATGTGTGTGGCTGCCATTTCTCTCTTACTTACCAGCTCTTTCTCTTCATCATGGTGATTAATAATCAACCTTTGGGAATTGGGCTTCCCTGCTGGCCCAGATGGTAAAGAATCTGCCTGCCAATACAGGAGACACAGGTTCAATCCCTGGGTCAAGAAAATTCCCCTGGAGATGGGAATGGCAACCCAGTCCAGTATTCTTGCCTAGGAAATCCCATGGACAGAGGAGCCTGGCAGGCCTCAGTCATTGGGGTCCAAAGGAGTTGACATGACTTAGCAATTAAATAACAACAGTCTTAATAATTCAATGGTCAGGAATAGTATTATTTATTCTTCATTGACATATTGGGAGTATGTGTAACATCAAATTTAGGAAAAGTCATCATATGGATATTGGCCAAATAACTATAAACAAAAGTCAGTGAATATGGTTTGTTTTTGATGGCATAGTGATAATCACTGTTTTGCTACAGGGTAACTAGGGAAACAGGAGAACAGCATACATAAATAACCCATGGTGAGGTCATTTTAACACAACCAAATAATCAGTTTTCCCTCTTGACTATTAATTTTCTTCTGTCATATTAACATTTCCCTTGGTATCACACACTGTTTCATCTGTTTTTTTTTTTTTTAACCATGCTGACATTAACATACATATAAAAGTAAATGTCTGTATCTTGAAAGATATCAGTGGCCTGCATTCATTGGTTCCCAAACCTGAAAGCTCTACAAGAGAAACACCATAAGAGTTTTTGAGCTTCCCTTCCTTTCTAATACCTGGCTGGAAGAAGAAGTGTTGGAAGCAGAAGAAACACTTGGGTCACGAGGTTGTGACTAATGGACTTTGGGAAGCTCAGATAATGAAGGGGAAGCAACAGAGTACGGGGAGGGTGACCACTGGAACCATGACATTTGGGAGTAAGAGGAAGACAAAAAGGAGAGGGGTTGTGTTCAAGGGAGAATTAGGCCAGGAATACAGGTGAGGAACTGTGTTGTTCTTCCTGACCCAGCTCTCTTGGGGGTCAGTTTGGAGCATGATAAACTGTCATGGACTTGCAGCTGATTCTCACTAACTACACCTAAAAGCCCTTAAACATGACAAAAAGTCTTTCATCCCATTATTAGTGAAAATAAAAGTTTTAAAAATATAAATATTTGATATAGCTAGATTGGCCTAAATATATTATGTGCTTCGTCACTCAGTTGTGTCCAATTCTTTGTGACCCCATAAGCTGGAGTCCACCAAGCTTCTCTGCCCATGGGATTTTCCTGGCAAGAATACTGGAGTGCTTTGCCTTTTTCTTCTCAAAATACATTATAGTCAACTTATGAATGAGGATCCCAGGAATAGTCTTCTTTTGATGAAAGAAACTAGCTACAAAACAGGGACATGTGAAAAGTTGAATAGGGTTGAGGTCAAGTCTCAGAAAGGAAAAGAGAACAGATATGGGGTGGGGCAGAACTGAGACATGAAGAACTACAATAATGCTTCAGAACTTGGGTGCTTCAGAATGCAAAGTGGATTCCCACTGCTAGCTCATTTTGTTCTGATAGCAACTTCCTAGAGTTGGAGGAATCACTCTAGTTTACACAAGAAGGAAAGGAGACTTCAAGAGGTTGAGTGGCTGGTCAGTCATTACAATCATGGTGACGGGTGAGAAGCTGAAACCCAGGCATCTGCCTTGAAACCTAAGCTGTCACTCTGCTGTGTCTACACTGTCTTTGGCTTTATGATTATTGGACAGACTTCATTTGCAAGAGACTATCACCAACCTTCAATCGTGCACTAAAAATTACATCATAGTGTTCAACTATTTAACTTAAGAAAAAAAAATACAACTGTTAAGCTATCTCATCCAACTTAGCAATAAATGGAAAGCCACATTACACTGACTGCACATGGAGAAGACTTCTAGATAAAAAGCAAGTCTTTAACTTTTGCTCAAAATAATTTTCAGATTCAGCTATGAATAGCATGAATTATGAAGACAGTTATAATTAATGCCCACTGACTAAACCAGAATTCTCAGAAAGTTCAGAATTAAAGAGGGTAAGGTGTCGTTTGAGATGTTTCTTCTCTTCAGATTGTTCACACAACTTGACTTCAATGTTGCCATCACTGAAAGCTTCTCCTTTGGTCTCCTCAACTGGGTTCTCTTTCCGGGGAAAACACTGCTTTCTTCTGCATCATTGTAATCCCTGAATTTCCATGCCTTCGTGCTGGGGATAAGGTTTCTTTTACAACGCAATAACAGACTGCAGATAAAAAGTTCTTTTTGAAGTTTTCATTCATAAATGCATAAACAATTGGATTACAGATGGAATTGGAGAATCCAATTATTTGCACTATAGCAAAAATCATCTTGATTGTAACATCGTCATATTCCTTCTCAAAGTTGCCTGAAATAAGAAAGTAACGCTTTAGAATGGATATTTGTTTGAATGAACATAAAACAACATTTTGTTTATCTTCCATCTTTGTGAAACAGTTACACTTGTACAACTATGTAAAATTCTCTGTGAAAAATTCTCCAAGACTTTAGGGAGAGCCATCTGATGTCTGAAGAAGACCCACCTTTGTGATGTGTCCTCCTTGTTAGAGAATCTAGGCTTACAAGCGCAGCACATGTTAGAGGGCTTATTGCATTTCAACATGATTTCAAGCTTCACATAAATTGGAAGATTCAGTCACCCTTCAAATGTCCACTTGTCTTACAGAAACATGAACATCTGAGAACCATGTTAAGGTTCAGATTATCAGAGATGATATATTAAGGGTTTAGCTGAAATCCTAGGTGTTATTAAATTCATGTGGCTCAAGTGAGGGTTCCAAATAGGGAATGCTCATAGGATGTCACACCTCTCCCAGGGTTTAAATGGCTTAGGGAGACCAGATGGCAAAACATCTCATACATTTTTCTTTATCTTCTATAATTACTAAAGCTTTGATCATACTCATACATAATTACCCATAACATAATGATCTGGTTATCTTGAAAACTTGAAAGAAACCTAGTAAATGTTTGAGATTCGATTACCCAAGTGAATGGCTAAACATTTCAATGATTCACTGTCCACTGTAGCAGGGAATGAACCAGAACGTCCGTCAAATGAGAAGGACAGTCACTCACTGTATTCGATCATCATGTGAACAACGTGGAAAGGTGCCCAGCACACAGCAAAGAGAGACACCACTGTCACCATCATAACGACGGCTCGCTTCTTCTTCCTGGGTCCGCAAGGATACACTGTATCAGTTAACTTTTCCTTGGCAGATGTGTCAAGTCTAGACCCCTTAGTGATAATTTTCAAATATAAGTGAAGCTCGTGCATGCTCAGCCTCTTCAGTTGTGTCTGACTCTTTGTGACCCTAAAGACTGTAGCCCGCCAGGCTCCTCTGTCCATGGAATTCTCCAGGCAAAATTACTCCAGGCAAAAAATTTCTCATATTACAAATATCCTTAAGATACGTGCTCATTATGAGCCTAGCAGCATGCTAGATGCTTGGCACAGATTAATCTTCCTGACAAACCATTGGACAGATGCAGGAACTGAGGCACAGAGGTTAAGTAACTTGCAAAGTCAGATGGCTTTGCAGATCAGAAAGTTGAGAATTTAAACTATAAAGTTTAGTTTGGATTTAAACGTAGGCAGTCTAACTTCAGTGCCAAAACTCTTATTCATTTTATATCGAAGAAGACTCATGCCTGTGATAGAAAAATATTGGAAGTCCTCAGGACAGAATTAAAATGTAATCTTTCATTATCTAATTAAGTAATACGATTAACTAGGGATTCAGAGTTTTCTCTATTAGTCACGTAAAGGAGATTAACGTTTGCAAAAGATCTGCACATTTTCAAATTTTAACGAGTCGCATTCATTATTATCTCAACGTGTTAGCCTTTTCTTCGGCGGAAAAGAGAGAGCTAAATCAACAATAAGTCCCAAGATGCTGAACAGTCTAGCACCCTGTTCGTGGAGCCGGAGTACGTCTTTATACAAAGGGCACTAGAGGTCGCTGCACACTTGAAGAAATGATAAACTTCGTCCACCACTAGACTTTTAAGCTGGTGTCACGCAGCATAGGTTATAAAATAAACCAAATGGCCCACAAGTACCATAGCAGTAACTGTGTTTTAAAATTTGTTAGTCCATATGATCAGAAAGTAAAGCCCTTAGGTAAAAATAGAATATAAAATAACAATTAAAAATAAATAGCACACTCTCATTTCCAAAGGATTTTCATACGTATCATCTCACTCTTCTTAGCATCATCCTTTGGGTGTGTATGCGTGCGTTAGTTGCTCAGTCGCGTCGACTGTTTGCGACCCCATGGACTGTAGCCCGCCAGGCTCTTCTGTCCATAACATTCTCCAGGCAAGAATACTGGAGTGGGTTGCCATACCCTTCCCTAGGGATCTTCCCAAACCAGGGATTGAACCCAAGTCTCCCGCATTGCAGGCAGATTCTTTACCAATTGAGCCAGCCATCAGGGAAGCCCCCAAATAAAATATAAGATAACAATTTAAAATAAATAACGTACTCTGGCTTCCAGAGTATTTTTATACATATCATCTCACATCTTTTAGCATCATTCCTTGTGTAGGAGGAAGTATGGGTGGGTATTTTGATGCCTTCTAGTCAGAGAAGGAAATGGCAACCCACTCCAGTACTCTTGCCTGGAAACGCTCATGGATGGAGGGGCCTGGTGGGCTACCATCTATGGGGTCGTACAGAGTCAGACACGACTGAAGCGACTTAGCAGCAGCAGCAGTACATATGAGGAAAGTCGGGGGCTTGGAAGTAAGGAGATTTATCTACATCAAGTGGCTGGGAAGTAGCAGAAAGAGAGAGTCACAGAAATTTGTATCAGCATGCCAGTTGAAAATATAAAAATTTAAAAAATTTCAGGCAACTATCTGTCACAGTGACCTTCCCCTCTGACTTGGGAGCTTGGTGATCTTGCTCTTTCTTTCTGTCATATGTAAAGTCAAAAGCTCAAAGTCAGTGCATGTGCTCAACAGAAATTACCAATGACACTTTGATTACATTACCCAGGCATCTGAAATCTCTGGCTACTGTCTCTGAAACAGGTGAATGTTTTAAACAGGTGAATGTTCCATGCAACACACCTGGCTATCTTTGACATTTCTTTCCCATGAATAGTTTGAAGCACAGAGCCATCTCCAACTCTTTTCTTTATCCAAAGTTCATAGCCAATCTTACTGTACAGGATAAGCATCACCATGAGAGGCAGGAGGAAGAGGATGACAAGAATGAAGGTGGTGTAGATTTTCTGGTGCACAGGGCTGCTCCACTCTTCCAAGCAGCACACATGTTCTTTCTCATATAAGAAGTCATACTTAATCTTTAAAATAAGTGTAATTCAGTTAGAAGAGCCAGAGGCAACATCAAAGCACACAAAGCAACCAAGACTATTGTCAGGCAGGCTTCTCAGAGCCTCACATGCTTACCGGGGGTAGAGATTTCAAATGAGATACAATTTTGCTTCTTCTTTTGTTGTGAAGTGTGTTTTCTCGCCTTCACTGCTTAGATTCCTGACAGTTTGATATTTTCTTTTTTATTTTAAATGGAATCGAGGTCCATAGCCTGTTCACTTAAAAAAAAAAGTCTTTTCCACCTTTCTACATGATAGTCAAGAAAATGGCAACCCACTCCAGTGTTCTTGCTTGGAGAATCCCAGGGACGGAGGAGCCTGGTAGGCTGCTGTCTATGGGGTCATAGACAGCAGTAGGACATGACTGACATGACTTAGCAGCAGCAGCAGCAGCATTAAATTTTCAGTTGAGTGAAAGAAAGAACACTAGAATGACCAAAGTATGTATGAAAAAAAAATTTTATTTTAGCATGCCAGCTAGTTATGCTGCATGCATGCTCCATCATTTAGTCACAGCCGACTCTTTGCGACCCCCTGGACTGTAGCCCATCAGGATCCTGTGTTTGTGGGATTTCTCAGGCAAGAATCTTGGAGTGGGTTGCCATTTCCTTCTCTAGGGGATCTTTCCAACCCAGGGATCAAACCCTGTCTCTTGCATCTCTTGCACTGGCAGGCAGATACTTTACCACTGTGCCACATGGGAAAGCGACCAGCTCGTTTGCTGTTATATGATTTTGCTTCCTCAGTTGTTGATGAGATCAGTTTTGACAAGGCATCAGACTTCTTCCAATTGAATAAGTACCGAAAGTCTGCATTTTGTTTCTGAACTGAAAATCTGTATTTTGCTACAGCTGTTTCAGATTGTAGTGATCATTCTGTTCGCAAAGATTTTAGAGAGGAAACGTGTAGCTTTTAGATTTTGAGATGAATGAGAAATTAGGATTTGAACTATTGCCAGTGTACTAATATTCAGACCCAATTATAAGCCTTTGAGGTATATATTATACAGAAAGGCAATTTCTATTTATAAATACTATTTCTAAGAGACTGACTTATGAGTTCAAAAATTAATAGAAACAATTAGAATTTGTTGCTGTTGTTTAGTCGCTCAGTCATGTCCAACTCCTTTGCACCCCCATGTACCATAGCCTGCCAGGCTCCTCTGTCCATGGGATTTCCTAAGCAAGAATACTGTACTGGAGGGGGTTGCCATTTCCTTCTCCAGGGTGTTTTCCTGATCCAGGGATCAAACTCGTGTCTCCTGCATTGGCAAGTGGATTGCTTAACAACCAAGCCACCAGGGAAACCATAGAAAATGCTAATATGAGAAAAACTAAATATTTAAAGTACATTCAAAAGTCATATATCTGGATAATAGGAATTAAAGTTAGAGAATTGATCAAAATTCTTGTCATCTGAGTCACTCTGGAGCTTTACAGATGAGGAATACTTAAGTCTTAACACATATTTCTGCCTCCATTTCTGGAGTATTATCACCAGTCTTCAAAGTCAACTAAATGGTGGTGGGGACGAGGTTGGGGGAGATGGGAAGCTTTCTGGTATTGTTATCAAAAGTATGACAATTCAAGTTTTGATCTAGATATTATTTTTCAAATGCAATGAGGAATGAAAGTATTAAACAATAACTGCAAGGTCTGTACTCCCTGGGAAGAGGATAAGAAGGTGAAACTTATTCTGACTCATGTAAGCAGAGCTCACAGTGGGGGTCACATACTGATGCATTCTAAAGCACAAGGAGAGGTTGACAGCCTCTGAACTATGCACTTTCCCCTGGGGACAAGCAGAGACCTTCTGAGGGTGTGCTCAGATGGTTTCATGGGAACCCATTTCAGACCTTCTATGTCCAAACTCACAATTCTCCAAAATCTCACTGCCTAAGAGCATGCGTGGGGTGGGGTTGAAGTGCCATGCTGGGTCTACATTCCCAGCTCCTTTTTCATAATGCCCCTTCTTTCAGTCTTCGCAAGTCCCATCTCTCACCCAACTGCAATCTCACTATGGACCACCAAAATAAGAGGTGGTCCAAACTATGGATGTCAGTGAAGCCCCCTTGACCAAGGCACCATAAATCCAGGACAGGGTTTTGTGCCTTTCCTGTATTAAATGGATTTCTATTTAGGGGGAACTCGACATTAGAAAAAAAAAAGGTGTTTTGACAGGTGATGAGATGTTGTGAATTCCCATTATCCGCATAGTAAAGGGGAGAAGTGATGACAACTTTAGCTTTACCACCCTGTTGCTTCCAGGCCCTGAAAGCTGTCAGACACATCACTCCTGGGAGACAGCGCAGTAGGAGCAAAGCAAAGAGAACATCAGCGCAAACGGTGACATCACTGATGCTTCGTTTCAGCCGGTGGAGCAATTAAGCCGTCCTGCATGCCTGCACTCTTGCTAACAGAACTTAGGAGTGAGAAAGTGGCCGTGGGAGAGCATATGAATACATTTACTTGACTTGAAAAATGAAATCATACTTTTTCTTGACAGAAAGCAAATCTGATTTGGCTGATCCATCTGACAGAGAGAACTGGTTTTGCCAATTAGATTTAATTAATTTTCTACAAACTAAATGAGTTATATTCTAAAATATATTTAGAGCATATGATAAAATAATTTTATTTTAAGAAATGGACACATCTCCTTGGGTTCTATGAGCCAGAATTAGACTCCCTATGGGAACTGGGTTGAGTTATTTTTAAAGGTATGGGTTTCCTGCTGGAGATAAGGGCAGCCTCAGAGAAAGGAGTTGGCCATGTCCAACTGTGTGTGGAAGCTTAAAGAAGGGAGTAGACATTGGAAGCCCCAGGGATATTATTTGTGAGGAACCCATGAAATAAAGAATCAGTCATGAGAAACAGTAATATGCAGAATAAAGGAATCAAAGCTCCTCTCCATACCCTAGGATTCTAGGCCTAAAATGGCTCAAATTGGGGAAAGGGAGACATCTTAAATTTATTTGAAAGTATGGACGTGAGGGATTGTGGCGCTGGACTGGATATTTTGATAAGGGAACTAACAATATTCAGTGACCAGTTACTGTTCTTGTGACTGAAAGTGACCAGAGGTGTTTTATTCTCTGAATGACCACAAGAGTTACAGGACCCATTCAAGGCTTCATCCATCACATTTTTAGAGGTGGTAAGAGACAGAATAAAACTGCCTCTGTTGTTACCTGTGCAGTCAAGTTCATTTATATACAGGTTGCATCGAACATCAAAGTGAAAAGTGAAAGTGTCAGTCGCTCAGTCGTGTCCGACTCTATGCGACCCCGTGGACTGTAGCCTGCCAGGCTCCTCTGTTCATGGAGTTCTCTGGGCAAGAATACTAGAGTGGGAAGCCATTCCCTTCTCCATGGGACCTTCCCAATACAGGGATCAAACCTGAGTCCCCTGCACTGCAGGCAGATTCTTTACCACATGAGCCACGAGGGAAGCACTAAGTCACTTTTTACAAGGCACTCTTGCCTGAGGGCTCATTTGATATCCTTGCCAGGGGGAACACTGAGTGTCCAGAAGTTTCTGTTCAACTACACTAATTTAAAAGGTACAAAAGATAAGTAATTTAAGAAATTATCTTAGAGGCCATGTGAGCAACCCCCTAGTGTCTCTGAAGACCACTGTCGACACCAGCTCTCCCAGGGAGGACACATTCAGCTAGGCCCAGTAAAGAGACCAGGTCACCAAAAATGGCGCAGGGTCTTCTTCACTGGGAATCACCGCTGCAGGCTGGGCCCAGATGTCAGAGGTGGAAGGGAACAGAAAGGTTTATCTTTATTATAAAGACACACACAGACTGACACCACCGATAGAAAGTTATTAAGAATCAAAGATTTAAGATCATTCTCAGGTTCACAAATTAATGGCTTAGATATTCCAGTTCAAATATTTGTCAGTGACTAAGAGGCAGTGGAAGTGCTTGTGAAGGAGAACCAACCAATAAGTAGATAAATGGTTAACATTAGAAATGCAAATCAAGACCACAATGAGGTACCATTTCACACCAGTCAGAATGGCTGTGATCCAAAAGTCTACAAGCAATAAATGCTGGAGAGGGTGTGGAGAAAAGGGAACCCTCTTACACTGCTGGCGGGAATGCAAACTAGTACAGCCACTATGGAAAACAGTGTGGAGAGTCCTTAAAAAATTGGAAATAGAACTGCATTATGACCCAGCAACTCCACTGCTGGGCATACATACCGAAGAAACCAGAATTGAAAGAGACACGTGTACCCCAATGTTCATCTCAGCACTGTTTATAATAGCCAGGATATGGAAACAACCTAGATGTCCATCAGCAGATGAATGGATAAGAAAGCAGTGGTACATATACACAATGGAGTATTACTCAGCAATTAAAAAGAATACATTTGAATCAGTTCTAATGAGATGGATGACACTAGAGCCTATTCTACAGAGTGAAGTAAGCCAGAAATAAAAACACCAATACAGTATACGAATGCATATATATGAAGTTTAGAAAGATGGTAATGATAACCCTGTATGTGAGACAGCAAAAGAGACACAGATGTATAGAACAGCCTTTTGGATTCTGTGGGAGAGAAAGAGGGTGGGGTGATTTGGGAGAATGGCATTGAAACATGTATAATATCATATGTGAAATGAATCACCAGTCCAGGTTTGATGAATGATACTGGGTGCTTGGGGCTGGTTCATTGGGACGATCCAGAGGGATGGTATGGGGAGGGAAGTGGGAGGGGAGTTCAGGATGGGGAACACATGTATACCTGTGGTGGATTCACGCTGATGTATTAATTAACCTCCAATTAAAATAAATAAATTTATATTTTTAAAAAAGAACTTAAAAAAATAAAACAAAAGAAAAATGTAGAGTGAGCATCAAACTCTTATGATGTAACAAGACAATGAACAACACCAGGAAAGGCATGTTTATGCTGGCAGGCAAATGCAGAAATTGACCCTGGAACATTTTATTTTAAGCATTAAAATCTTAACAATATAAGTTCAAGGAAGAGCTGAAAAAGCAGAGAAAACTATCTTAAAGCAAATCATTGTATTCCACTTGAAAAACCTCCAGTGAAAACATTGAGATCACACAAATCTGCTGTAATGTGCTTGCAGGGGAGGAGAATGATTAAAGAAAGAGGGGTGGGAAGCATGTCAGCAGTGTGGTTCCCGGCCCCAGCCCCCGCCTACCTCCAGGCGCTGCGCACGCCGCAGGGGGCTCCCGCGGCGACGGCCGCCAGCCAGACCAGCCCTGCGAAACGGCAAGATCATTAGAGTGCGACAGTGTGGTTCCCGGCCCCAGCCCCCGCCTACCTCCAGGCGCTGCGCACGCCACAGGGGAGCTCCCACGGCGACGGCCGCCAGCCAGACCAGCCCTGCAAAACGGCAAGAGCATTAGAGTGCAACTCAGCAAAGCAAAGTCCACCTGCACTGAATTCTCTAACCATAAAGACTCCGTATGTTCAAGGGGCAGCATCAGTGTTTCCTTGGCACAGGGCAGTGGTCTCGTCGCATTTTCCACTCTACCCTCCAGATCATCACTGGAGCATCCAGAACAGACTTTTGGATACACTGGGAGGAGGAGATGGAAGGATGATTTGTGAGAAGAGCGCTGAAACATATAGGTGAAATAGGTAGCCAGTGGGAGTTTGATATATGCATGACACAGGGAACCCAACCTGGAGGGAAGGAGCTGGGCGCGAGGTGAAACGGGGGTTCAGGAGGGAGGGGACACGTGTATGCCTATGGCCGATCCATGCTGATGTACAGCAAAACCCAGCACAATATAAATTATCCTCCAATTAAAAGTAATTAAGTAACTAATTTAAAGAATAAAAAGCTGTTGCTGGATAAAGTGCAAATTCCTTAAAAGGGTCCCGGAGGTTCTTGACAATGTTGCTTGCCTCTCTGTGTCCTGTGACATTTCAGTTCACGTTCTTCACGCCCGAGTCCCCTCATGAGGAACTTACAGAATTGGTCTCAGCTCCCATTTCTCTTGGCAGGAACAGATTGGGCGCCTACTGTTTGTTTGTTTGTTGAATGGATGAATAACATAAACATGATAGAGCGAATCCTCTATAGCTTCTTAAAGTTGAAATTATATTTATTTTAAGCATAATTACATGATCATTATTTTCTTGTTTACAAAGCAAACACGTATAACAAAAAACCAGAGTACTTTTTCCAAATTTCCCGTTTTCCATGAGTTTGTTGAGGGAATTACTTCAATGATGCATTCCTTAGCAAAGAACAAAGGAGAATCTTAACATACCCAGGGCAAGGCCAGAACCAAGAGCACTGTTTTGGAAGAAAGTTTCCCAGCTCAAACTCTGCTTGCTCTTTCTGTATTGAGTGGTAGCATTTAAGAAAACACTGCATTGCTGGAGATCTCACGAAACTGAGACCCACTTAAACTGTGATTGGAATTTATTATAAAGATACACATGGACTGACACCACCTATAGAAAGTTATCAAGAATCATTCATTCCAGGTTGTCCTCAGGCTCACAAATCATTGTCTCTGTTTCTGTCCCCCTTCTCTCTTCATTGTGACACACAGCCATTCTCTCTTAGTCCAATCATTATTTTATTATGTTATCTTGTATCCAATCTTTTTTCCAGTCTTTAGTGGAAATTCTGGAGGCATTGAGCCTACCTGGCTTAGCTCAGTGCCAGTTCTCTTGACTCCACTGTCTGCTCAGTGATAGAAGGGCAATAGCTGGTATAATCTAGGCAAGGAAGCCTAACAGGTTCTGCTGAAGCATGGGGGTGGGGGGATTCACCCAGAGGGCGGACCCAGCGAGGGGGCGGACCCAGCGAGGGGGCGGACTCAGTGAGGGGGCGGACCCAGCGAGAGGAGGGACCCAGCGAGGGGGCGGACTCAGTGAGGGGGCGGACCCAGCGAGAGGGCGGACTCAGTGAGGGGGCGGACCCAGCGAGGGGGCGGACTCAGTGAGGGGGCGGACCCAGCGAGGGGGCGGACTCAGTGAGGGGCGGACCCAGCGAGAGGACGGACCCAGTGAGGGGGCGGACCCAGCGAGGGGGCGGACTCAGTGAGGGGGCGGACCCAGCGAGAGGACGGACTCAGTGAGGGGGCGGACCCAGCGAGAGGACAAGGCTGGTTTCCCGAGTGACAGAGACAGAGGAAGATGTTAGCGCTGCAGGAAAGCCTCCTGGGGAGATGAATCTTCTTGATTTAAACGTTTTCTGTCTCCTATGACTATTTTGAGTAGGAACTGACTTGGATGCCTATTATCAACTTTGCCTTCAAATGTCAAAACTCTCTTTCCTTCTCTGTCTTTTTAAAAATAACTTCCACCCTCCATGTATTTCTTTTCTAACCCTCTTTCCACACCCACATGCTGTTTTCAGATGTTCTGATGGTGGAAACATGTCAATTATTAAAAGCCAAGAGGTCTTTGAATTCTTTTTCAGGGAGAATGTGACATAAATTTGAAAATAACAATTTTTCCCTCCATGGGCTTATCTATTCAGTTCAAACTATTTCAGAGTTTAGTGTAGCAAAACCTCCAGGAGTTCTTTCTGTAACTCTACTATCCCATGCTGGCTAAATTCTTACAGCAGAAATAAATGTTTACTCATTCCTCTCAAGTGAGATATTAGGAAAAATTGCTCTCTTTGATTATCATATTAGTTGTTCTGAAACCTCTGGTTATTCAGCTATAATGCATTCAAATCACTGAGAACCACATTGAAGTTTTAAATGGCTCAATTATAATTACCAAATAAAGAAATTTTTCCATTTCACTGTGCTACGCTTTAGGACATTGCTTTCGGTTTACATACATCACAGGACACACGGTGATTCAGAAACAGTTACAGCGAGCTGGGGCTTCAGGAGTACCTGAAGCACAATTAGGGATGGGAATGAAATCCACCTTTGTCAGGCTTTTCCAGCATTCGGGACCCAGTGTCCTCACAGGTCCTGCTGCCTTCTGCTGCTGTGTACTCCGCTCTGAGACCCGTCTGGGCAGCACCCGTGTTCCCCACTCTTCTAAACACACCTTTCTGGCCTCTGTCAAAACCTACCTGTTGAAATCTACTTGCTTCTTACCTCAGGATGACAGCTGACTAGTCTAATGAATATTAATATGGAGATACCACTGACAGATTTTGGATCAGCTGTGTGCCTGTGTGCGTTAAGTCGTTTCAGTCGTATCCCACTCTTTGCAACCCTACGGATGGTCGCCCACCAGGCTCCTCTGTCCACACGATTCTCTAGGCAAGAACACCAGAGTGGGTTGATGTGCCCTCCTCCAGGGGATCTTCCTGACCAGGGATTGAACCCCCATCTCTTATGCCTACCTGCACTGGTAGGCGGGTTCTTTACCACTGCTGCTGCTGCTGCTGCTGAGTCACTTCAGTCGTGTCTGACTCTGTGCGACCCCATAGACGGCAGCCCACCAGGCTCCCCCGTCCCTGGGATTCTCCAGGCAAGAACACTGGAGTGGGTTGCCATTGCCTTCTCCAATGCATGAAAGTAAAAAGTGAAAGTGAAGTCACTCAGTCGTGTCCAACTCTTAGCAACCCCATGGACTGCAGCCTATCAGGCTCCTCCGTCCATGGATTTTCCAGGCAAGAGTACTAGCGCCAGCTTAAAAACTGGGAGAGTTTTTAAAATTTCCCAGCAACTCAGGGAAATCTGAGAGGAGAGATTTTCAGTGCTGAGCTAGGCCTCATGAAGAGAGGGGAGGGGAGAAGTAAGTTCGGAGATGACTGAAACTGTGAAATGACACCCCAATGCCTACAAGACAGACAGGAGGTTCCTCCTCTAGTTCATAAACATGGTTCACGTTACAGAAATTCTCTTTGTTCTGTAATGAAGCACAGCTTTAATGCTGCCAGGGGCATGTCCTCACCCAGCATCGTGAAAGCCCTTCGGTTGGTGTACTGCCACTTCATTTTAAAAGGATGCACCAGCCCCTGGTGTCTCTCCACAGCAATGCAGGTCATCGTGAGGATTTCTGTCACGACAGCGGTGCACTGGACAAATGGCACCATCTTGCAAATGAAGGCACCTGCAGCAAGGAACCAGGACAAGTTAAGCAGCAACAGGAATCGAAGTGTTATCTCTCTGTCATTATCACAGTGAATTCGTTCTGAGCCTCTGTTTAAAAGTTTTATGACTATAATTACACAGTAGACACAAAATGACTGAGAAAGTTTGTACTGGCTGATATTTTCTTTCCTTAAGTGGATTTCAAGTTACTAAATGATGTGTAATTATGTATAGTGGGATGATGAGAGGACAAGTAAGTATCTGGCCATTGACAATAAGCAGAAGAAAATCAGTGTGACCCTTCCTTGAGAAAAAGCAAAGTTGGTATTAACTGGTTTCTTGGGGTCTAAACCACAAAGTGGTTCATGATTCTTTCTTCCTTTTTGGTTCCCTGTCAAATCATAACAAAGGAATAATTTTCACCAAAAGCTCTCTGCTTTCTTCTTTTATCTTTTACTGTCCTTTGACTTCCTGTCCAAGACTTAATATGCAGATTATACCATTATGCTCTTAACCGATTTCACATTCTCTAATGCAAAGGTCTCAAAGTCTGCGAACATACTTCATTTGATATACATAATATTAAAAAAAAAAATCTGAATGCATTGCCCGCATTTATAAATTTCTTACACTGTGTGTCCAGCCCCCTCACCACTGGAATCTGTGAGATACGGTCTGACATTTCTGCTCTTGAATCCACCTGGCTCATCAATACCAAATTTATTACTTTGAACTATCTGAAAAGCATAAGCTCAGGGAGTATAAAAAGTTGGAAGAGACTTCAGTCCACTTGCTCAAGCCAGAGATCTTTTCACCTCCTCTCCCAAATGCTCTGCCTGGCTCTGTTTGGAGACCTAAGGAAGCCCTCCTTGCTGGCACATCCTCACTTCAGGTCTTCACAGGTCTTGTCCTTCTGCTTGGAATGTCCTTCCCCAGGAGACTATTCCTCACACCTTTCACTGAAGTCTTTGCTCAGATGTCACTCTCTCAATGAGGCTGACCTACCTGAATAAACCTGTTGTCACTACAGCATGTCCCTAGCCACCTCCTCTCATTCTACACTTTTCCCATAACGCTTCCAATTCCAACATGCTATGTAATTTACTGACTTGCTTTATTGTTTATTGAAAGTTTCCCCAGCCCTGTGCATGCATGCTTAGTTGCTTCAGGTCATGTCCGACTCTTTGTGACCCTATGGCTCTTAGCCCACCAGGCTCCTCTGTCCATGGGATTCTCCAGGCAAGAGTACTGGAGTGGGTTGCCGTGCTCTCCTCCTGGGGACCTTCCTGACCCTGTGTCTTCTCCTCCTGTGTCTCCTGCATTGGCAAGTGGGTTCTTTACTATTGGCAGCACCTGGGAGGACCTTCCCCACCCCTACTATGATGTAAACACTCTGAGAGTAAAGGTTTTTGTCTCTTTTTGCACTGACGTGTTCTAAGCACTGAGAATGGTACACAGAAGGCTCTCAACTGGCATTCACTGAGCTGAAGAGTATGAGTGACTAGCAAGCTCTTAACCCTGTTAAACTGACATCATTCAACTTTGGAGAGGCTCTCACTGGGAAAAGGATCTTTCAATAATTTCATCCACTTTTTAATTTTTCTTTCTGAGAGTTTTAGAATTAACCAACTATCTTTCCCAAAGAGCAACTCTTCATATATTTAAAAGATACTTTTATGTCGCTCTCACGTCTTTTCTAGTTGCCCCAGCTACTCCTCATGACATGCTCTTCAGATCTTTCAACTCCCTGGACACCTCCCATTGAATTTTCTCAGTGTGTGACTATGTGGCCCAGAAGGGAACCCACCATGCTCAGGATGTGGCCTGGACAAGGCAGCAACTGTAGGGCTGGCCTGCTTCCCTGGGCCTGAACATATTCTTCTGTGCATGTAACTGAAATACACATCAACTAGAATTTTCAAATGGTCGGTGTCTGTTGAACTTGAAGTTAATTTGAAATTAATTGGGTCCATTTAACAGAAAATTTCTGTTAACTCAAGAGTTCCTTAATTTCCATCCTGTGATTTAGTTAAAAAAAAAAAAAAAAGACCTAATATCGCTAGAGATACTTACATTCTAATCTTTCTTGGAAGCTCCACATGGCAACCTAAGAGGCTGTCCCACACACTCCTAATCTCTGTTCCAGGTCCTCAGATTCCAACCTTGTTCAAAGTTAAGGCCCTTCCTTTCCAGCAAGATAGTTTTGAGCTAAATGCTGTAATTTATCAATACTTTCAGTGCCCATATATTTCACTACTTGAACACTGACCATATTGTGAATGAAATAGCTTACCTCAAATCCTGTTTTGGGTGTGACATTTGAAAAAATGAATATATGACCAAATTATTCATCTGAGTATTTCTGTTTTTTTTTTTTTTTTTGAAAATCTGATCAGAATTTCCTTGATTCTTTCAGAACAAAAGTTGGACAGACTAAAGCTAAAGAAATACCAGAAGAGACTTCCCATGAAATGGACATGGATCCATTATCAACACATTTTAGGTATAACTACCCAAACAAAAATGATTGTTGTAGTGTTATCTCATTGACATGGAACAACAGACTGGTTCCAGATAGGAAAAGGAGTATGTCAAGTCTGTATATTGTCACCCTGCTTATTTAACTTATATGCAGAGTACATCATGAGAAATGCTGGACTGGAAGAAGCACGAGCTGGAATCAAGATTGCTGGGAGAAATATCAATAACCTCAGATATGCAGATGACACCACTCTTATGGCAGAAAGTGAAGAGGAACTAAAAGCCTCTTGATGAAAGTGAAAGAGGAGAGTGAAAAACTTGGCTTAAAGCTCAACATTCAGAAAATGAAGATCATGGCATCCGGTCGCATCACTTCATGGGAAATAGATGGGGAAACAGTGTAAACAGTGTCAAACTTTATATTTTGGGCTCCAAAATCACTGCAGATGGTGAGTGCAGCCATGAAATTAGAAGATGCTTACTCCTTGGAAGAAAAGTTATGACCAACCTAGATGGTATATTCAAAAGCAGAGACATTACTTTGCTGACTAAGGTCTGTCTAGTCAAGGCTATGGTTTTTCCTGTGGTCATGTATGGATCCAAGAGTTGGACTGTGAAGAAGGCTGAGCGCCAAAGAAATGATGCTTTTGAACTGTGGTGTTGGAGAAGACTCTTGAGAGTCCCTTGGACTGCAAGGAAATCCAACCAGTCCATTCTGCAGGAGATCAACCCTGGGATTTCTCTGGAAGGAATGATGCTCAAGCTGAAACTCCAGTACTTTGGCCACCTGATGTGAAGAGTTAACTCATTGGAAAAGACTCTGACGCTGGGAGGGATTGGGGGCAGGAGGAGAAGGGGAAGACAGAGGATGAGATGGCTGGATGGCATCACGGACTCAATGGACGTCAGTCTGAGTGAACTCCGAGAGATGGTAATGAACAGGGAGGCCTGGCGTGCTGCGATTCATGGGGTCGCAAAGAGTCAGACACGACTGAGTGACTGAACTGAACTGAACTATCTCATTGTAATGCTTCCATCCTAAATTTACTCAACACGTCCATCACAATGGTATGGAAAACTGGTCAGCTGATTGCCTGATACTAGGATACACTCTAGGATACACTCTAGGATACACCAGGTGACTCCTGGTGGCTCAGAGGTTAAAGCGTCTGCCTCCAATGTGGGAAACCTGGGTTTGATCTCTGGGTCGGGAAGATCCCCTGGAGAAGGAAATGGCAACCCACTCCAGTATTCTTGCCTGGAGAATCCCATGGACGGAGGACCCTGGTAGGCGCTAGTCCACGGGGTCGCAAAGAGTCGGACACGACTGGGCGACTTCACCTCCCCTCACCTCAGGATACACTCTGATCTTGATTCATCTAATCTATTAGTTCACTTCAGTTCAGTCACTCAGTCAGCTACTCTAAACTTCCATTTCATCCCTTTTGTAAAAAGAATTAATAATACCTATCTGTTACAGGACCAATGTTTCTACTTCATGAAATGACATAAATATCCAATAAAAGAATAAATGGTAGCCCGATTAAAAGAATAGTGGCAAATTCAGTACACGTGGAACAGATAGATTATTTGTGGCTAAATGTCCCATTAAAGAACATATACTTCAATAGTCTGTTTTGCAGATAAATATATTGCAGCTCATGTCCAGAGAGCTGTTTATTGACAAAATGAAGGTATGAATCCAGGTCGTCTGTCTCCAGCTCTTTCCACTATGTCACCTTCACTTATCTGAACACACCCATGCTACATGGCTGTTTTCTTGTCTACATGCTCAAAATTCATCTGTTTAATGATCCACTTGAAAATTTTGTACCAAGAGGAGTTCTGTAACCTGTCATTGTAACGATTTTATAAATCTAGACAGCATTTGCCCAACTCATTACTTCTGATATTTCTCCAATCAACTTTCTAAGAAATTACTGAGTTTTTTTTGATCATACCTCCAACTGTCTTCAGTGTTGTGGCATATAATTTATCTGCATGGAAGATATGAGTTGCTTTCAAAATAGGTAGATGCTTTTGAACTGTGGTGTTGAGAAGACTCTTGAGAATCCCTTGGACTGCAAGGAGATCCAACCAGTCCATCCTAAAGGAGATCAGTCCTGGGTGTTCTTTGGAAGGACTGATACTAAGGCTAAAACGCCAATATTTTGGCCACCTCATGCGAAGAGTAGACTCATTGGAAAAGACCCTGATGCTGGGAGGGATTGTGGGCAGGAGGAGAAGGGGATGACAGAAGAGGAGATGGCTGGATGGCATCACCGACTCGATGTTCTGAGATGCTCTTTTGCTATTTACTCACTTATACTGGATCTTTATTTTAGTTCTAGTCATTTTTGTTTTGCCCTTTTTAATTTGGAGGTCACTTTTCAAGATCTAGAAGACTGAAGCAAAAACAGGCATTGAAGAGCTTAGTTTTTTCCCTCTGCCTTTCATTAAATTTCTATCAATGACCTTCCTTTTTGTTTTTAGCTCCTTGTTCTAATGATGAATGTTTCTGATGACTCTACAGTCAGCCTGATCTACACGGCAGCCTTCCCAGTGCGAACTAAATAGGTCTGGTATTTTGTGAGAATGTGTCCCTTATGACATTTCTTCCCCCAAATGGCAATTTTAAACTGGGATAATAACCCTAGGATTTCCTATAGAGGGCATTGTTTTCTTGGGATACCCTTCCCTCTTGTTCTTAAGGGATTATCTGATGTTACTATATGAGCTATGTTTCTTAGAGTCTGCCTGAATGACTACTTCTCTTAATTTTTAAATGTGAATTATGACTATATTTATTTATTTAGCTGTGCCCTGTGGCTTGTGTCCAGTTCTAACTGTTGCTTCCTGACCTGCATACAGATTTCTCAAGAGGCAGGTCAGGTGGTCTGGTATTCCCATCTCTTTCAGAATTTTCCATAGTTTATTGTGATCCACACAGTCAAAGGCTTTGGCATAGTCAGTAATGCAGAAATAACAACAGACTGGTTCCAAATAGGAAAAGGAGTACGTCAAGGCTGTATATTGTCACCCTGTTTATTTAACTTATATGCAGAGTACATCATGAGAAATGCTGAGCTGGAGGAAGCACAAGCTGAAATCAGGATTGTCAGGAGAAATATCAATAACCTTGGATATGCAGATGACACCACCCTTTTGGCAGAAAGTGAAGAAGAACTAAAGAGCCTCTTGGTGAAAGTGAAAGAGGAGAGTGAAAAAGTTGGCTTAAAACTCAACATTCAGAAAACGAAGATCATGACATCTGGTCCCATCACTTCATGGCAAATAGATGGGGAAACAGTGGGAACAGTGGCTAACTTTATTTTTCTGGGCTCCGAAATCACTGAAGATGGAGATTGCAGCCATGAAATTAAAAGATGCTTACTCCTTGGAAGGAAAGTTATGACCAACCTAGATAGCATATTAAAAAGCAGAGACATTACTTCATCAAGAAAGGTCTATCTAGTTAAGGCTATGGTTTTTCCAGTGGGCATGTATGGATGTGAGAGTTGGACTATAAAGAAAGCTGAGTGCTGAAGAATTGATGCTTTTGTACTGTGGTGTTGGAGAAGACTCTTAAGAGTCCCTTAGACTGCAAGGAGATCCAACCAGTCCATCCTAAAGGAAATCAGTTCTGGGTGTTCACTGGAAGGACTGATGCTGAAGCTGAAATTCCAATATTTTGGCCACCTTGTGTGAAGAGCTGACTCATTTGAAAAGACCCTGATGCTGGGACAGATTGAGGACAGGAGGAGAAGGGGACGACAGAGGATGAGATGATTGGATGGCATCACTGACTCAATGGACATGGAGGTGGACTCCAGGAGTTGGTGATGGACAGAGAGGCCTGGCGTGCTGCGGTTCATCGGGTTGCAAAGAGTCGGACATGACTGAGTGACTGAACTGGACTGTGGCTTGTGGGTCAGTTTCCAGACCAGGGATCAAAACCTGGCTCCTGGCAGTGAAAGTTCTGAGTGCAGACCTTTAGACTGCCAAGAAATTCCCTATTTTTCACATTTTGATTGTTTACCATCCACCTTCACTTTCTAATAAAAGCATGGTTTCCTCTGGTGCATGAACTCTCCTCTACGCAGGAAGGTTAGGAAAGAGGCCCTACTAGAGAAGACAAGGCAAACACAGGATGGAGTCTCTCAAAGAATCTATCAGCTCCAAATGTGCCAAATTATCTCAGTATTTTTAACTTGGTGAGAGAGTGCAGTGATGAAGGGAGATGAAGTGGTGGGCCCTGTGCTCACCAGACCACGAGCATGAACGGAATTGGTTAGCTGTGGCTGCTCACCTCTGTGCACCCTTGGTCCCTGCCTGTTGCAGGCCCTTCCTACAGATTCATGATCTGGTGAGCCTCCAACATCTTTCTGGTATATCCCCTTCTCTTAAGCTACTTAGCTATCAACTGCAGACCAAGTAAACTTTTTGGCTACTTCTCTTTCATCACTTTTTCTCTGGAAGGTAGATTTCCTAAAATGTAGAATACTCTGGTTAGCACTCCTCCTGTGTGTATTGCTAAGGCTTATATATAACAGTTCAAATCCTACTAATATAGTTTGCTTCCATCGTTGTTCTGTTTCTACTACATCAAATTCTTTCCCAAGAATTTACAATAATTCTCCTTTGCCTACTGGATTAGGAACAAATGCTTTGATTAAATATTTATTTCCTTCTTTATTTATTGCCTTCTTTCCTGGTGGCTGCAACCTGCAATGCGGGAGTCCTGGGTTCAATCCCTGGGTTGGAAAGATCCCCTGGGGGAGGGCATGGCAACTCACTCCAGTGTTCTTGCCTGGAGAATCCCCATGGACAGAGGAGCCTGGTGGGCTACAGTCCATGGGGCGACAAAGAACTGGACATGACTGAGCAACTAAGCACAGAAAGCCTTCTTTTTACCACCTTTTTATACAACTTAATTTTCCAGAAAATGAACTCTTTGCTCTGCATATGAATGATATCCACTCTTCTACCTACCCATACCGGTCCTCACCTCCTATTGTATGCTGTGTAGGTCTCAATGATTTGAATCGAAATGAGATCTCATTATTTCTAAAAATGATACTTGGAAATTGAAAACAACTTGGCCAGTATTTGTCTTGATGCTTGGGCGATAGTGACTTTAAAAGGATCCAAGCAGAAAGGACAGAGTGAACGACAACCGGAGTTTTCATACTTAGAAAAGATGAAAAACATTCCTTTTTAAATTTAGAAAATGGTAGAATGAGCTATGATTGCAAGAAATGATGATAACTATGATGATGTCTATGAATAATTTGTTCCAAGGTTGGTAATAAACAAAATGAATGGATATTTGCAGTTTTAAAGGAAAGATTACTTTATACAACCACTATTTGAAACAATAGTCTAACAAACTACAAACAATTTGGGATTTAATTTCCTGT
Organism: Nanger dama; assembly: GCA_917880005.1. NCBI lineage: Eukaryota > Metazoa > Chordata > Mammalia > Artiodactyla > Bovidae > Nanger > Nanger dama. The sequence goes on from CAKJTW010000001.1 coordinate 103,745,970, forward strand.
ACAAAAAATTAAGCCATATTCAAATAATTGATGCATCCTGTCCCATTATGGCTGTTAGTTTCTAGTTTTTTCTATAGCATTTCTTAAGCAGCTAGCTGCTAATAAATTTACCAAATCCTTAATCCTAACTGCGTTTCCCTCAACCACATCCAATGGTTGGGAACAAACTAAATACAGTCAGAGTCAGAATTGCTATACAACCTGTGGCTGAGAACCACGATGGAACAGAACTGTGGAATTCCTTGGCAGGAAGGCCCTCCCAGCAAGGATCCAGGCTGAGGGTTTCCATCAGTGTTCCATGGAGCCCTGTGCTCCTGCAGGCAGGCTCTAGGAACCGCCGAGAAAGGAGAGGAAGCTCTGAGCTCCATTCCTGCTACAGCTGGATCAGCCCACCTGCCTCCAGTTTAACTTAACTTGGTTCCAGCACATAAGTCACCGGCAATTTCAAAGAAGAAGTTATAGAACTCCAAAGTGGACTGGGAGACTCTGCCAATTTAAACCATAACAGACTAAATTTAAAACAGATATGTGATAAATCTCTCCTAGAACTTCAGCCCTCCTGATAATTACAGTTGATGCTTGAACAACATGGGGGTTAGGGCATTGACTAGGGCACAGCTGATTATCAGACAGTAACTTCACGGTCAGCCTTCCATATCCAAGGATTCAATCAGCCTTGGATTGTGCAGTACTGCTGTGTTTACTATTGAAATTTTTGCATGTAAGTGGACCCTTGAAGTTCAAATCTATGTTGTTCAAGGGTCAACTGTATCCCTAATTAGTGTAAGACCTTTAGGAAGCGACCTAGTAATTATCCTCTGATTTACAAAATTTCCGATAATGCTGCATCTGTGCAGCAGAAAAGAGGGAGGAACTGAGCTGAGGGAAAGGAAAGCCTGGCTCCCAGCAAAGGGGAAGGCTCAGAGGAGGCAGAAGGCACCTTGACTCCTGCAGAGTAGAGGGGCAAGGAGAAAAGTCTTACAGTTCCCAGGTGCCAAGAGAGAGAGTCTCTACTGAGAGACAGTAGGAGGAAACCGACAGCAAGGGAGATAAGCCACTTTTTTTTTTTTTTTTCCAGAATTCTTGTTATACTTAGGGAAGGAGACAGAAGGCCCCCAGCTGGTTCTGAGAGGAAGCATGTCCATCTGGGATGCTATAAGAACATCCCATGGATGGGATGACTTATAAAGAGAGTGATTTACTTCTGACAGCTGTGGAGGTTGGAAGCCTGAGGTCAAAGTGAACAGCATGGTTCAGGGAAGACCCTTCAGGGCTGCAGACTTCTCACAGCGTCCTCACCTGGCAGAAAGGGCCAGAGAGCTCCATGGGATCTCTCTTACAAGAGCACAAATCCCACTCATGAGGGCTCTGCTCTCCTGACCTCTTATTCCTTCTTTCTCTTTATTAATTGAAAATGTCATGAGATAATTGTAGAGTCACATGCAGTTGTAAGAAGTAATACAGAGACCCCTTGTACACTTTGCCCAGTTTTCCCCGATGGTAACATGTTGTAAAACTACACAAATATCACAACCAAGACATTGACATTAATATAATCCACTGATCTTATTCAGATTTTGTTTGTACTCATTTGTGTTCTATGGATTCTTATTAATAGGTTCATGTATCTGCCACCACAGTTAAGATACTGAATAGTTCCTCCTGTTGCCCTTTTATGATCACACCCACATCCCTCCTGTCTCTGCCCCCTCCCTGTCCCTAACCACTGGCAGCTATTAGTCTGTTTTCCATTCCTAAAACTTTTCATTTCAAAAATATTATGTATATATACTAATATAGTAAAGAACATTTTGGGATTGGCTTTTTCTTTTAGCACAAACCCCTGGACACACATCCACGTTGTTGCATTTGTCAATAGTTTGCTCCTCTGTATGCTAATCCTCCACAGAATGTGTGTGCTGCAGTTTGCTTAATTCATCCACTGAAGACCATCTGGGGTATTCCCGTTTTGACTATTTCAAAAAGCAGTTATGAATATTCATGCAAAAGTTTTGGTATGAACAAAACTTTTCATTTTTCTGGGATAAATACCCAAGAGTTTAATTCTCTGATGGCATGGTAATTGCATATTTAATTTTATAATAAATTGCAAAATTATTTTCCAGAATGGCTGTGTCATTTGGCGTTCCTGCTGGCAATGTATAAGTGCTTCAGTTTCTCCCTGTCCTTGCCAGCAGTCAATGCTGTCACTATTTTTTATTGTAGCCATTCTGATTTATGTGTATTGACATTATTTCAATATTCAATTCCCTGATTTCTATAAGGCTGAACATCTTTTCATGTATTCATTTGCCATCTGTATATCCTCTCTGACGAAATTTCTCTTCATGTGTTTTGCCCATTTTCTGATTACACCGTCTTTTCACTGCTGAATTTTGAGGGTTCTTCATATATTCTAGATACGAGTATTTTGTAAGATATACATTTTGTACGTATTTTTCCCCATCTGTAGCTTGTCCTTTCATCTTCCCACATGGACTTTAACAGATGAAGTATTTAATTTTGATGAGGTCCAAATTATCAGTTTTTCCTTTTGAGTACTGAGCTTTTCGGTGTCAGTTAAGAATCCCAAGAAGTCTGTGCTCACCCGTGATCATTTTCTATGATTTTCCCCAAAGTTTCATAGCCTTACATTTACTTTTAGGTCTATCACACATTTTGAGTAGGCTTTTGTATAAAGTGTCAGATTTAAGATGAATAGTTTTTGTTTGTTTCGTTGGTTTATTTTTGCCTACAAATGTCAACTGCTCCAGCACTGTCTGTGAAACAGGCATTCCTTCCTCCCTTGAGTCACACCTTGTTAAAATCAGTTGAGCATATTTGTGTGGGTCTATTTCTAAGTTCTCCATTCTGCTCCGTTCATGTGTGTTTATCCCTCTGCCAGTACCACACTGTTTTGATTACTTCATCTACATAAAAAGTTTGACAACAGGCAGAGGAATTCCTCCCACTTCATTCTTCTTTGTCAAGATTATTTTAGCTCTTCTAGTCTCTGTGCCTATTAGAAACTTCTGAACAAACTCATCTATGTTTTAAAAATCCTTGCTAAGATTTTGACAGGAATTACTTTAAACCTATTGATCACTTTTAGGAAAACTTACATCCTTAATATGTTGAGTATTCTAAACCATTAACACAGTATGTCTCACCATTTATTTATGTATTCTTTGATTTTCTTCACCTGCATTTTCTCATTTTCAAGTACATAGAATGGAAAACTGTGCCGTGTTTACTGTATACCTAAGTATTTCATTTTCTTGGAGTAGTTGAAAGCAGTGTGGCATTTTTCATTTCCTGCACGTTACTTGTTAATATAGAAATACAACTGAGTTTTGTGTGTTGATCTTGTTTATACTTTGACATTACTGAATTCACTTAATTCTCAGAGATTTTGGTAGATTCCTGGGATTTTTGATGCCCAAAATAATGTCATCTGCAAACACAGGCAGTTTTATATTTCCTTTACAAACTTAAAAATGTCTTTCATTTCTTTTTTTTTTTTGTTTTGGCCTCCCTTCAGTGGCTTGAACTTCAAGCACTATATTACATAGGAGTGGTGAGTAAAAGTCTATAAGCAACAAATGCTGGAGAGGGTGTGGAGAAAAGGGAACCTTCTTACACTGTTGGTGGGAATGCAAACTAGTACAGCCACTATGGAGAACAGTGTGAAGATTCCTTAAAAAACTGGAAATAGAACTGCCTTATGACCCAGCAATCCCATTGCTGGGCATATACACCAAGGAAACCAGAATGGAAAGAGACATGTGTACCCCAATGTTCATCGCAGCACTGTTTATAACAGCCAGGACATGGAAGCAACCTAGATGTCCATCAGCAGATGAATGGATAAGAAAGCTGTGATACATATACACAATGGAATATTACTAAGCCATTAAAAAGAATACATTTGAATCAGTTCTAATGCGGTGGATTAAACTGGAGTGAAGTAAGCCAGAAAGAAAAACACCGATACAGTATACTAACGCATATATATGGAATTTAGAAAGATGATAATGATAACCCTGTATGCGAGACAGCAAAAGAGACACATATGTATAGAACAGTCTTTTGGACTCTGTGGAAGAGGACGAGGGTGGGATGATTTGGAAGAATGGCATTGAAACATGTATATTATCATATGTGAAATGAATCGTGAGTCCAGGTTCAATGCATGAGACAGGGTGCTCAGGGCTGGTGCACTGGGATGACCCTGAGGGATGGGATTGGGAGGGAGGCGAGAAGGGGGGTTCGGGATGGGGAACACATGTACATCCATGGCTGGTTCATGTCAGTGTATGGCAAAAACCACTACAATACTGTAATTAGCCTCCAATTAAAATAAAAAAAAAGAGTGGTGAGTATAGACATCCTTTCTCTGTTCCAAGTCTAAGGAAAAAAAACTGTCTTTCATTATTACATGTGGTGTTAGCTGTAGGTTATCATAGATGTTCTATATAAAGCTGAGAGTCTCTCTATTATTAACCTTTTGAGAACTTTTATCTAAATGGATGTTCGATTTTGTCAAATGTTTTTGGTGTGTCATTTGCTATGCTTCTATCACTTTTCTCCTTTAGCTTGTTGATATGTTGGATTGCATTGATTTTTGAATGCTGAGTCACACTTTCAGACCTGAGATAAATCCCACTTGATCATGTGTATAATCTTTATTATACACTGTTGGATTCTGTCTGCTGATATACTGAGCATTTTTATGTTGAAGTTCGTGAGAGACACTAGTTTGCAGTTTTCTTTTTATTGTACTGTCTTTGTCTAGTTTATTTACCAGAGGAAAAAAGCCTCAGAAAATAGTTTAGGAAATGCTCTTTCCTCTTCTATTTTCAGGAATAGTTTGTGTAAAAGTAGTAATTCTTCTTTGTATATTTGGCAGACTTCTCCAGTGTAACCATCTGGGCTGGGAGATTTTTCTGGAGGTAGGGGCAACTTTGTGGGTGCAAACTAACTGTGTCTCTTCCTTTTAAGAATATCATTTTAGTCAAAGAATTACGAGGAAATGTTTCTAAATCAAAGGGATGCAACAAAAAAGAATGGGTCTCTCGCACCCCTACTCACCTGCTGTCTTACTTCCAACATCTACTTGTGTTGCATTCTTCTGTCAGGCATCTTTACATCTCTAATCTAACTGCTTTTAATTTTTGATTTACTGATTTTAGATTGTCTATATTGACGTTCTTCTAGGAAATATGGACTTTTAGTTCACTTTAATCACCTCCGACGTCTGCTTCTCCTTTTAGTTTTCTTATAGTTAAAACACTTTCTTCAATAATTTTTTTGAAAAGATTTTGAGAAGTGTGCTTCCTAAATTCAAGTATGTGTTTTCCCCTATCTTTGATTCATCTTAAGTAATATACTTAACATGCTATTCCTTGGTTTCTCAGCTTCCAGCAGTTTACCTCACCCCTTACTTTGTAAGATGATAATACCTCACCTCCTTGCATTACCTCCTTCCTCCTTTTCTTTCTCTCTTCTTCCCTATAACTTCTATCAGCCATACCTTGACATGTACTTTATCGAGGCTAACAGCTTTTCATTGTTTCATAGCCATGTTAAATCTTTTGCACTTGGCCTACATTTTTAATTACGAAAGATTAAAACTATAAACAGCATTTTCATCAGTATGACTATTTAAATATTTAAGTACAAAGCCAGTAGGTATGCTCTAAATACATTTCTCTTTCTCTGATTTTATAGTCATGATTTTTGTGAATTTACTTACTGCCCTAAAGTATGCCATAATTTAATCTGTTTTTGATCAAGGCTATGCTCTTTTGTAGAGCATTTTCATTTATTTCATTTTTCCTAGAGTTTTCTTTTTTTTCCCCCTTTTTCCCCCTAGTTTGAAGAAGAAACATGCACCTTCTTCAGCGCAGTATAGTAGTTTAGAGTATGAGCTTTGGAATTAGGGGCTTCCCTTGTGGCTGAGCTGGTGAAGAATCTGCCTGCAATGTGGGAGAAGAAGAAGTCAAGTCTCTCAGTCATGTTCGACTCTGCAACCCCATGGACTGTAGCCTACCAGGCTCCTCTATCCAGGGAACTTTCCAGGCAAGAGTACTGGAGTGGGTTGCCATTTCCTTCTGGGTTCAATCCCTGGGTTGGGAAGATCCACTGGAGAAGAGAAAGGCTACCCCTTCCAGTATTCTGGCCTGGAGAATTTCATGGACTGTATAGTCCATGGGGTTGCAAAGAATCAGACACAACTCTCACTTTTCACTCTTTGATTTTCACTTCACCTTCTGGAATTAGACTGCCTGGCTTTGAATCTTGAGTTAATCAGTAGTTAACTGTGTGTCCGTCACTTCCTTGGTGGTTCAGACAGTAAAGAATCTGCTAAATAAATAAATAAAAATTAAAAAAAAAAAGAATCTGCCTACAATGTGGAAGACCCGGGTTCAAGCCCTGAGTTGGGAAGATTCCCCTGGAGAAGGAAATGGCAACTCACTTCAGTATTCTTGCCTGGAGAATCCCATGGATAGAGGAGCCTGGTGGGCTATAGTCCATAGGGTCGCAAACAGTCGGACACGACTGAGCGACTTCACTTACTTTCACTTTCACTTTAATTGTGTGTCAGAATCTTTGAGACTCCATGGACTGTAGCTCACCAGGCTCCGATGTTCATGGGATTCTCCAGGCAAGAATATTTTAGAGGGTTGCCATTCCCTTCTCCAGGGGATCTTTCCAACCCAGCGATCGAACCCATGCTCCTGCATTGCAGGCAGATTCTTTACCATTTGAGCCACTAGGAAACCCCAAAGACATGACCTTTCTTCACTGTATCTTGGATTTTCTTATCTATAAAATGCAAATGATGAAACACTACTTGTTTCAGATGACTCTTAGAGGATTAAGTGAAATCATATATACAGTGTGTTTAAAATAATCTCTAGCGCCAGTGGAATAGCTTTCATGAGTGTTAGCTACATTGATTGCCGTCATCATCATCATCATCATTTTACTATTATACCTCAACTTTTCACATAATATATTCACTATCTGGAATCAATTCTAGTATTTTTTTTCCTTTCTTTTTATAAAAATGTCATTGGCAGACAGTTGATTTACAATGTTATACTAGTTTCAGGTGTATAGCAAAGTGAATCAGTTATACAAATACATATATTCACTCTTTTTAAGATTCTTTTCCATATAGGATATAAATTTTTCTAACATTTTTTCTTTTAAAACTTTCCCCTAGAACACTATTGATTTCCAATTTTGATGACTGCAGCTGTTTATTTATTTAAGATTGTTCTATAGCCATAATTTTGAAATTCATTTAGAATGGAAACCTTCTCCACTGTTTCTTTTATTTCATTGCTACTTAATTGTTGCATATCATATTCATTTTGCATGGATCTTTTTCACATAACTTCTTCAAAATAATGAGTTTAAAGTAAGTTCTTGCTTATCAGAAAGTGGCTATAATTTGACTTAAATTCAATATATTCTTCCTTTGGAATCTTGAAAATCTTGCCTTATTGATCTCTAGGATCCATTCTTTGTGTTAACATATTTATACCATCAGACTGACTTTTTCTCCCTTATGAGTACCCTGGTTACTATTTGGGAGCTTTTATTGATCTCTTTGTAATTGGATTTTGAAATGTTATGGGGATATGTGTTGAAGCATGGCCCATTTATTCTGCTCTTTGTGTGCTTTTTGAATTTGGAGACTTTGACTCCATTATCTCTATGTTTTATCTCTGTTTTGTTCATTTTGGGGGAGTGAAACTCTTATGAATTAGATTTTGGAATTCCTAGGTGTATCCCCCATGTTGAATATCTTTTGTTTATACATATTTTTTACCTTATAAATTCTCTTTGTCCTTTTGGTCCACATTATAAAAATTTTCTTGTCTTTATCTTCTAATTCTTATATATAAATTCAGTAATCATATTTTCACTTTTAAGAGCTCTTCTTATTCTCAAATTGCTTCTTTTCAGAAATGCTTGCTCTTGAATTATGAAGTCAATATCTTCTTAAATCAAGACACCTCCCACTTATCATCAGTAACTTATTCATGAAAATGATACATTCTGAAATGATACATTGTGAAAATGTGCACTCACAGCCTACTCCCTATTATTTAGAATTCCAAATTAAACTTCCAGCAGAATTCCTCAAGTGTCACTAAAGCATGCAACAGTGCTTAAACTATTGCTTCCAGCTGCAGAAGCAGCTAGAATGCTCTTATCTAATGTTTGTCTGCATGTTGTTCTGCATGCAGCATTTCATGGTACATCACGAATATTTTTTTCCAACAAGTTATAGCAACCAGCACACAGAAATTAATGAATATGTGAGAAAAATTCAGGTATAATTTGCAACAAAACAGGACAATCACCGTGGATGACCTGTTACCCATGAAGAAAGGAACAGACTGGAAATTTGAAGAAAGTTGAGAGGTGAGGAGGGTTGCAGTGTGATCACTGTCATTGGTTGTGGAGAATGATATCATGGGTAAGTTGGGGTGCAAAGGTGCAATTTCAAGCAAACTATAAAATTCAGAAGCCGAAACTGTTTTTTTTTTTAATATCACCTCTGTGCTCAGGTAGACTCCTGAATGAATCTTCAGGGGAGACAGTTGATATTTTAGGATGAAAATTTTCAGAATAAAGCTTTACTTACTCTCCTCTAGTCTTATTGCATGGTGCTATAAGAAATATCTGGCAGCCAAGTTCAAAGATAATGATTATCAATGCATTTGCAGAATCCACAAATAATTTTTAGCAAGCAGTATCTAGTAGTTTAATTGAATGCCTTCTGGTTACAACTGTGATTAAATTTTTCAGACTGATATTCTGAACAACTTCAGTACTTGTTAATTTCTCATCATGCAATTAAACAATTCAGTGAGCTCTTTGCAAAGTGAGTCTCCTTTTCAAAACTAATGATTGCAAAGAATGGCTCAGTCACAAAGAATGTGTGATGTGCTTCATTGCTAGATCGTGTCTGACTCTTTGTGACCCCATGGACTAGCCTGCCAGGCTTCTCTGTCCATGGGGATTCTCTAGACAAGAATACTGGAGTGGGTTGCCATGCCCTCCTTCAGGGAATCTTCCCAACCCAGGGATTGAACCCAGTCTCCTGTATTGCAGGCAGATCCTTTACCAGCTGAGCCACCGGGGAAGCCCAAGAGTACTGAAATGGGTAGCCTATCCCTTCTCCAGGGGAACCTACCTATCCAGGAATTGAACTGGGGTCTTTTGCATTGCAGGTGGATTCTTTACCAGCTGAGCTCCTAGGAAGTCATGAGAATGTGTGAAATGGTGTGGTTTCTTTTACTAATGTCAGCAACATTGTGTACACACAACCTTTTGTGGGCACTAGGCATGCTGTTCAAAATATCCGTGATTTTGATGTTCTGCTGCTGCTGCTAAGTTGCATCAGTCGTGTCCGACTCTGTGCAACCCCATAGATGGCAGCCCACCAGGCTCCCCCATCCCTGGGATTCTCCAGGCAAGAACACTGGAGTGGGTTGCCATTTCCTTCTCCAGTGCATGAAGGTGAAAAGTGAAAGTGAGGTCGCTCAGTCGTGTCTGGCTCTTAGCGACCCCATGGACTGCAGCCCACCAGGTTTCTCAGTCCATGGGATTTTCCAGGCAAGAGTACTGGAGTGGGGGTGCCACTGCCTTGTCTTATTCCCTTTTATTCTGCAAACTTTCTTCAACTGCCTAACAATCCTTGGTTGCCTTTACACATTTAAGAATGGAGCAACATGAAAGACTTCTGGCTTCTCTGTGTGCATGAGCTGGAGTTGTCCTCAGAAAGACTTTGATTTCAGATGAATGGGCTTCCTCTAGAGGTCATACAAATTGCAGGACTCTGAGGTTTTTCCCTTGTGGAGCCAAGCTGGTACTAGTTCTGCAGTCCTGCTCAGAGTGCTTCCTTCAATTTTTCTAGAAGAAACTTCTGCATGTATATTTGTGCTAGAAAAAGCAGGTAGACTGAAGTAAAATTACATCTCTTCTGGTAGTTTTATTTTTATTTGCATTATTCTAATAGGTGTGTGTGTGTGAAGTCACTCAGTCGTGTCCAACTTTTTGCGACCCCGTGGACTGTAGCCCACCAGGCTCCTCAGTCCATGAGATTCTCCAGGCAAGAATACTGGAGTGGGTTGCCGTTTCCTTCTCCAAGATTCTAATAGGTACAAATACTATTTTTAAAAAGTAACTGAATTGGCTTCTTACTTTCCATTAATGGCAATAGTCAGATTTTCAAATAATAGAATAAAATAAGCCCAGGTTAAGCATCAGGGTAATAAAACAGAAAGCAGAAACAATGTGGCTTCATTATGCTAAAATGTTAAAATAACTATCAAACAATGACGGAGGGATTTTCTTTCTTCCCTTTCCTTTTTTTTTGGTACATGAGGAAAGAAATACAGAAACCCAGGTTAGGTATTAGGGAAAAAATTCTTGAATGTAAAGGTTATCATGCAAAAAAAGTGCATTATAAAGTATTCGTCCAAGAAAAGCTTAATAAAAATATTAAACATTCAAGTAACTTATATACTCAGTTGATCACCAAACATAAAACAATGTCAAATTAGTTTAACGTAATGCAAAAAATAGCTGTATGAGTAAATAATTTTTGTGTCAATATAACGTAAATTATTAAGCCATCTTTCAGTGGATGATTTAAAATGAAAACTGAAATCAAGCAGTAAACAAGTGATTTATACATTTAGACATACACATACACACACATACACTCAAACACTGGAGTTTCTATTTTGCTAAAAATATATTTAGGGGAAAACTAAGGTGTAACACACTAAAATTCTCATTATAATTATCTCTGGATTTGAAATACATAAATTTTATTTTCTTTATATTTCTGCATGCATATTTGTTTCTGTATGTAAACTAGGAAATTTGGACTGCAAATAAAAGAAAATTCATCTCAACTGGCTGAAACAATAAGGGAGATGTACTACTTCACATGAAAGCGATTCCAAAGGTAGAGCAATAATGGGGCAGTAAATTCTATAGCTGAATGATTTCACCATGGACTGGCGTTCTCTCCTTTGGATTACTTCATCCTCCTTAGCATGGCTCTGCTTTTGTTCTTAGTATGCTACCTTTGTGCAAATAAGATGACTATACTATCTCTAAGCACTGCAACTCAAACAATATTCAAAAGCCAAGAGAAGAAAGGAAAATATATACTTTTCTCAAACCCTTTATGAAAGTGAGGAAAATCTTAGACTACCTCCCACCCCCATGGTCAAAATGGGTTGTATGCCCATTTTATAACTCATCATGGACAAGGGGAATGAAATTTAAAATACTGACCTAAATGAATGAAATCCAGTCTTAGAGCTGAGAAGGATCCTAAATATCCCTGAAGAACATGTCTATCCAATACCTAGCATACCAGGTTTCTGCTTGGAAGAATAACACCCAATAATACCTAAATAAACAGAACTATTCTATATGCAAAGGGTGATATTATTAGTTCTCTATTGCTGGTACAACAAATTACCACAATCTTAGTAGTTTAAAAGAACACACATTTATATCTTACAGTTCTGGAAATGGGTCTGCAGGACTGCATTCCTTCTGAAGGCTCTAGAAAAGAATTTGTTTCCTCGCCTTTTCCAGTTTCTAGAGATTGCCTGCATTCCTCGGCTCAAAGTTCTGCATTATTCTGACCTGTGACACAGTTGCCACATCTCCTTCTCTGCTTCTGACACTCCTGACTATACATACCCTTGTGATTAAGAAAGTCTAGCCAGATAATACAGGATGATCTCCCCAGGTCTGGATCCTCAACTTGGTCGCATCAGCAAAGTCCCTTTTGCCACGTAAAGTAACATAGTCACAGTCTGTAAGGATTAGGATGTAGACACCTTTGAAGGACCACTACTATGTTTCATCACATAGAATTAACACGACTTAATATTGCACAGTGACTTACCATAAAAATGCCAATTATCTCCAAAACGACACTTAAATTGAATACAATACCAATCAAAATTCCAGGGGAACAAACATTTTTGGGGGCTTCCCAGGTGGCACTAGTGGTAAAGAATCTGCCTACTAAGGCAGAAGACATAAGAGATACAGGTTTGATCCCTGGGTCAGGAGGATCCCTTGGAGGAGGGCACGGAAGGTCCTTGGAGTGGGAATACCCACTCCAGTATTCTTGCCTGGAGAATCCTATGGACAGAGGAGCCTGGTGAACTATGATACACAGGGTCGCAAAGAGTTGGACACAACTGAAGCAACTTAGTATGCACAAACTTATTTTTAAACGCTTATGGAAAAATAAAGGTTCCTACACAGCTAAATCAGCTCTGAAAGAGAAGGTCAAAGAAATGAGGGGCTTTCCAAATACAATATTTAGATATCCTAAAAAACCTTTTCAATAAACACTACAGCACTGGTGTGGCCCTAGACACTAAACAATGTTCAAAATAGAAAGAAAAGAAAATGGGAAGTGGACTTATAATTTTTCTTTTTCCCCCAGTTTCATTGAGATAAAATTGACATACAACCTTGCCTTAGTTTAAGGTGTAAAACATGACTTGAAACAAGTATATATTACAAAATGATTACCACAATCAATATAGTTAACGTCTATCACCTCACAAGGGCCTGCTGTATAGCACATGGAACTAATCTGTGATACTTTATGTGTCAACTTGAATGGACCATGGGGTGCCCAGATGTCTGGTTAAACATTACTTTTGGGTGTGTCTGGGTGTGTTAAACATTATTTGAGGGTGTTTCCAGAGGTGATTATTATTTGAATTGATGAACTGAGTAAAGCAGATGGCCCTTCCCAGTGTGGTTGGGCATATCTGTCTTTTGAGGGCCTAAAGAGACAAAAGGCTAGAGGAAGGTTGAATTTTTTTTCTGCCTGACTGCTTGAGCTGAGAAACTGCTCTTCTGTCCTTAAGACCCCTGGTTCTCAGGCCTTCAGATTCAGACTGAAATCTGCAGGGTTGGTTCTGTGGCTCTCTGGCTTTTGAACTAGCAGCACCACACGCTTTCTTGGTCTCTGACTTACAGACAACAGACTGTTGGACGTCTCAGCCTCCATAACTGTGTGTCAATTCTTCACAATTGATCATACATATGCACATGTACTATTGGTTCCATTTCCCAGCAGAACCTGGCTAACATGCTTGTCTTTCAGCTCTTTCCCTACACTGCTCTCATTGACTTCTGCAGTTCGACAACATCATGAAAGTCTATCTCTGCTCGCCTCTGCTCTCTCTTTTCTTGGCCCCTGTTTAATGCCTTATGGGTTTCCTAGGTGATGCTAGTGGTAAGGACATGCCTGCCAGTGCAGGAGACATAGCTTTGATTCCTGGGTCAAGATGATCCCCTGGAGGAGGGCATGGCAACCCACTACAGTAATCTTGCCTGGTAAATTCCATGGACAGAGGAGCCTGGCAGGCTACAGTCCATGGGGTCACAAACAGATGGACACAACTGAGCGACTGAGCACACACAGACACACACATACACACACACTATATTTTTGCTTTTCTAGGAACAGCTCTGATTTTACTGCAGTAATAAAAATAGTCAGAGAGCTAGGTGGCCTGAGGCAAAAACCATGTAAGATAGCCATTTTTCCATGCAGCCACCACTTGCATCTTTTGGCATAATCTCATCTCAGCAAATCTCATCTCAGTCTCATCTCATCTCTTTGCCTTTGTCATGGTCTATTCCACACCTGCTTGCTCTTTAGGAGAAAAGCTAGGACAAACCTAGACAGTGTACTAAAAAGCAGAGACATCACTTTGCCAACAAAGGTCCGTATGGTCTAAGCTCTTTTTTTTCCAGTAGTCAGGTATGGATGTGAGAGTTGGACCATAAAGAAGGCTGAGCACCGAAGAACTGACACTTTTGAACTGTGCTGTTGGAGAAGATTCTTGAGAGTCTTTATCTCCTTGGACTGCAAGGAGATAAAACCAGCCAATCCTAAAGGAAATCAGTCCTGAATATTCGTTGGAAGGACTGATGGTGAAGCTGAAGCTTCAATATTTTGGCCACCTGATGCGAAGAACTGAGTCATTGGAAAAAGACCCTGATGCTGGGAAAGATTGAAGGCAGGAGGAGAAGGGGGAAACACAGGATGAGATGATTGGATGGCATCACTGACTCGATGGACATGAGTTTGAGCAAGCTCCAGGAGATAGTGAAGGACAAGGAAGCCTGGTGTGCTGTAGTCCATGGGGTTGCCAAGAGTTGGGCACGACCGAGCAACTGAACAACAATTCCACACTCACACATTCCAAGATGAATACAAACTTCTACTTTATTAGCAACCCAAATCAATTTTTTAAAATTAACTGTGTTTCATAGAAATTGCATCATCAATTCCTCCAGTTTAATAATTCAATTCTGAGAGTTGGCTGACAGAGTATTGCCACGTGTAGTGATGGAATATAACCATGACGCTGCTGAGTTCTGATGGGTTTGGTTTGCTTGTGGGCAACTGTACTTACTCTAACTTGATCTCCTTTACAGTAGCACTTTTGACCATGACCTACAATAGGAAATATCTTTACATTACTCACACAGATGTGAAATTTAATTTCTTACTACATGTGTGTATACATATATGATTATACTTATACATACACAAACAACCAAAATTTTACTATGTAAATGCTCTTTGAAATTCTCTATTCTAGTTCAGCTTTTTTCAAAAATTGTTAATCCTGATGCACAAATGACTAATTAACAGGTTTCAACTTCTAGTTTGAAATTCATTGCTCCAGAATAGTGATGTCTCTGCTTCAGAATAAAGTTCAAACTCCTTCGTATAGCACTAGAAGGCTCTTCATGATTTTCTTTTCCTCTCCAGCTTCATCTCCTACCACTTTCTCTTTGCATGCTAAACTTAAAGAATACAGACTACTCACATTTCCCAGGAAAACTGCTCTTTCCTCAAAATCTTACACAACATAAATTGTATACTGTTCACCCGTGTATTTCAGTTCAGTATAATGACTAGCATAAACTAGGGATTCAAAAAATATTAGGTGAATCAGTGAGTGAATAGATGAACCAAGGAAAAATTATATAAAAATCTATTCAAATAATGTACTTTGACAATAACATTCCACAGATTTCACTCTGCAAATGCAGGTTTAGGCTACAGAAAGGCAAAAAAGCATTCAATAACCTAGAGATTTACCAAGGAAAATTATAATTTCTGGAAACTAGAGTGAACAGTTTCATCAACGCTTATTTACTTTGAGGAAATTTTCCCCCATTTAATTTGCTTCAGCTGGATTTTGGCCATCAACAAATCAGACAGACAAATAAAATTGATTGTGTATTAGATTCCACACAACCTTGGTATAATGATGACTTGGAAAAATGAGTCATAATAGCATGAGTCCTGGTTACTGTAGTAACTGCTTCTGTGGTATAACAGACAATCAAAGAGAAATATTTAGCCTGTCTATTTGCTAATGAAAAATGCTTAGTGGTGGCCTATTACCATCAGGGAAAATAATCTGTCCCAAAGTGGGACACAGGAATGGCGCATTAGAGATCAATGGTGTATTAGAGATCAACAGTGTATTTGAGACCTACGGGTCTCAAACTTCCTTGTGAATTTGGATCTTGTTAAAATGCACATTCTGATTCACTAGGTCTGGAACAGAATCTGAGACTGCATTTCTAAGAAGATTCCAGGTGATACGATGCTACAGGTCTATTGCCCAGTCTCTAAATAGAAAGTTCAGTTCAGTTCAGTTCAGTTCAGTCACTCAGTCATGTCTGACTCTTTGTGACCACATGGACTGCAGCACACCAGGCCTCCCTGTCCATCACTAACTCCCGGAGTTCACTCAGACTCACGTCCATTGAGTCAGTGATGCCATCCAACCATCTCATCCTCTGTCGTCCCCTTCTCCTGCCTTCAATCTTTCCCAGCATCAGGGTCTTTTCCGATGAGTCAGGTCTTCACATCAGGTGGCCAAAGTATTGGAGTTTCAGCTTCAGCATCCAATGAACAGTCAGGACTGATTTCCTTTAAGATCAATTGGTTGGATCTCCTTGCAGTCCAAGGGACTCTCAAGAGTCTTCTCCAACACCACAGTTCAAAGGCATCAATCCTTCGGCGCTCAGCTTTCCTTATGGTCCAGCTCTCACATCCATATATGACTACTGGAAAAAGCATAGCCTTGACTAGGCGGACCTTCATTGGCAAAGTAATGTTTCTGCTTTTTAGTATGCTGTCAAGGTTGGTCATAACTTTTCTTCCAAGGAGCAACAATCTTTTAATTTCATGGCTGCAGTCAACATCTGCAGTAATTTTGGAGCCTCCCAAAATAAAGTCTGACACTGTTTCCACTGTTTCCCCATCTATTTGCCATGAAGCGATGGGACCAGATGCCATGGTCTTAGTTTTCTAAATGTTGAGCTTTAAGCCCAACAAGCAAGGAAAGCATTATTTCAGCCCAAATAGCAAGAAAAGCACATAATTTTTATTTTATTATTTTTTGCAGACATCTATATTTAATGTCTACATTGTAAAGGTGGCCAGTTTGAGAAACAAAATCACAGCTACAAAAGCCTCGCACTGGCATTACTGACCTGAAATACTAGTGTTTCTAAGGCGACAGTTTTTGTAAGACTATGGGATCATCATGTATGACGCACTCATGAAAAGCGCACAGTTTACTGAAGAAGTTCTCTTTTGATCCTAGGCAGCGTTACTTCCCATTTCAAATATTTGTGTTACCAAGGTAACTGGGCCACAAGCAGGTCCTATGACCACTTGAGCTAATGACTTGTGCTGGAGAGACTGTTTCAGCGAAACAGAAGCCCTTCCTCCCTCCACAGGATTTCAGATTAGAAGGAACCAGTACTATTCCCAGAATAAGATATCTTCCAGTTATCAGAGAAGCAGCCACTTTTCACTGACATCAGAAACTGCAGTTGTCACTTCTCTACATTGCTACGACATAGAACTGAAACATCTTGAAAAGATACATAAAAGTCACATGGAACCTAAACAGCTCACTATACTATTTTGGCTCATATTCCTCTAACAACTTTTTTTTTCCTGTAAGATTTCCTTCAAGTTTTTCATGGAAGTAATCAAATCCCAGTGGCACAGAGCCAGCTTCCCATGTGTCAGTAGCATCCATAAGTCGAGAGTTTTTGACAATAACAGAAAAACGCAGGTGTAGTTTCCCCCAGTTCCTTTCCTTGATTAAAGATTTTTGTTTTGTTTTGTTTTTACTATATGCCTTTTTTCCAAGGAGAGAAAAAATGGGGAATATATATAGAGATGCTTTAACTAAAGAGAAAGTCTTTCTCTGGAATGTTTACTACAATAAAGACTATTTAAAGAGAAGTCTGTCAAGGATAAAAAGCAAATCCAATTTAGATAACTCATCAAGGTTTATACTTATCCCATGAAATTCCCATCATAATTATTGAAATAACTCTGCAAATTATCACAGAGAACAGTTCTTCCAAAGACTTGAGAATTTCATAGATAAATTTAAAGGAAACAAATTAGTCAATTAACCTCTTTGAGGTCCACACAAGCCTAGTGTATCCTGCAGCCTCCAGGAATTTCCCAAGGAAGGAGCCCAAACTACATCCTGCTTCATGTGTCAATCTTGCCGCAGCACGGCACCACCCTTTCTCTCCCAAGTCTGCCGAAGGAGATGCCCTGTGTGAGTCTCATGACCTTGCCCCTTCTCCCACAGCCCTTTGCTGACTGGATATTGGGCCCAAAGTCAAAGCATATTGTGCCCCAAATCAAAGCTTCTCTTTGGGCCAAGACCTAGTAAATTAAATAAAGATACAGGGTCAAATGAAGCCAGAAGATACAAAGAAAAGACAGAAGCAAGAGTGGAGACCACAGGATTTTGAGGAAATAGAAAACTTAAAGATGAATAAATAGAATAGGATGAGTTTTCCTAGCTTTGTTCTCTCTTCAACACTTCACTAGGAAAATATTTGCTAGATATTTTCCTCTAGGGGCCATTTGATTAACCAGATTGTGTGGGATAAGTGGGGGGAGTAGATATTAGGATGGGGTATTGGCATGAATAAGACTGAGATTTAAAGCGGAGAGAGAGGAAATGGGAGAAGGAAAGGGACAGAGGAAAAGGAGCAGGTGGAGAGAGAGAAGAAAAAGAACAGGAATAAGAGAACAGTGAAGAAAGAAAAAAAGAGAAAAGACTGACCAGGCTGGAGAAAGGAAAGGACCTAAAGAGCAAGAATGTCCACAGTATAAGTGGAACATACTCAAGATAACTGGAATATACTCAAGATAATTGGAACGTAATCAAGGGAGCTTCTCTTGGGGAAGGATGGGGGAGTGTAGCACAAAGGAGTTGAGGAGTCTAGAGGTCCAGGATTACCAAGGGGAGGGCAAGAGTCAGTGGGAGGGCTTTGCATTAATACAACATGGCAACATGACGTGTGAAGTACAGATGGCCTGGAAAGACACCTGAGACTTGCAGGCTGAGAAGAGTCTTGTGGGACATTACCAACTGTGACAGAAAACACCCGAGTGGAAGAGAAGAAAGGGGTTTTCAGAAATAACCTTGTGAAAAGTGAGCTAAAACCTTAAATTTTTGAAGTATACAAGTAAAAGTTTAAATTATTTTACGTGAGTGTTAGTTACTAGACTATGTTTCTTAGAATGTGATGCAATACCTAGCCTGGGCTACCTAGATCACTAGGATTTATTCAGGCTACCAAGAGTAAAGCAGAAGGCAGAAGATATGAGACAGCAGAAAGACTTAAACCAAAGATTAAACATTGTGGTAGCAAAAAGCAATCAGATTTAAACAGCAGGCCTTTCAATTGTTGAAGGGAAGCAAAGTCACATTTGTGGCTAAGCTCTGGAGATCATGACTTCTCATGGTGTGTTCCACACAGCTGCCTCTTTGGGTCCCACTTCAGTTTCCATGAGATCTACCTGTCACCATACTTAAATTCAACACAGAAGCCCTTTTCCTTTATTGCTGAAAAACAGTCTCATTAAAACTCCAATTATTTGAGGTAAAGTGAATCTTTGCTCATTGTGACCGAAAAACCAAAAGTCAATGAAATCTCATTCTCCTGCACATCACAAAAATAAATACAACTTATTCCTTAAAAGCCTCAAACATCAGTGCAATGATAGATAAGATTATATAAATTCATTAAAAATATTTACTGATAACCTCTTACATGATATCAATAACTTTCTATTGCTGGGCAACAAACTAAGTGCTGGATAAACAAGACAGATGAAATCTTTGACCTTATGTAACTTACATTCTAGTGAAAGCATTAGTCACTCAGTAGTGTCTGATTCTTTGTGACCCCATGGACTGTAGCCTGCCAGGTTCCACTGTGCACAGAATTCTCTAGGCAAGAATACTGCAGTGGGTTGCCATGCCCTCCTCCAGGGGATTTTCCTGACCCAGGGATTAAACCTGCATCTCTTATATCTCCTGCATTGGCAGGTGGGTTCTTTACCACTAGTTTATCCAGCACTTAGTTTGTTGCCCCAGAATTGCCCAGATCCCAGCAAATCTCACATGCCAGCAAGAGAGAGTAAAGGACAGCAGTCATGAAACTGATGTCATTGCTTCAGCAAAGCCATGACTCTGGCCATGTTCCTGTCAAGTTGAAGTGCCTGATGTGCCTTTTCATGCCATCAGCTGGGGAGCAGGGATATTCACAAGGTAACCGGCAGCACAGATTCATAATCAAGGGAGGTTCAGTTGGGGTGGGATGGGGAGGGTGGCACCAAGGAGTTGAGGACCTTAAGACTCTGCATTATAAGAGGGGGCACGGTTCAGTGGGACAGCTTGGCACTGACACGGGCATGGCAACACTGTGCCTGCAGCCTGGAGTGGCCTGCAAAGAGGCAGGAGCCTTGCAAGGAATTACAAAAATCTGTACCAGCCCCAACACATTTTTTACTACTTAATTCTCCTCTAGGGATATATTAAATATTATTGCTTCTGAGACAAAAGAAATCAAGCACTCTTTTTATTTTCTGAATACAAATGATTAGTTTGAATATTTATAATAGTCTGCATGTGGAAGTGAATATCTTCAAGATTTTAATAACAAAAATATCAATGGGCCAGATTATCTGTGGTTGTTTTGCATAAATACATTATCATATGTATCTGAGATATTAGTAACATCGTATATACAGTGTTTTAATTCTATCATCCTTATTGATTATAAAACCATTCTACCCACAAATGCACCTAACATTTTAAAGAATGTATTGAAGACATTGGGTTACATCATTATATAAAATTCATGTGTACACTCTATTTTGACTTCTGTATACACTATAGTGTCTGTGTGGTGTGGTGCTCAGTCGCTCAGTCGTGTCTGACTCTTTGTGACCCCGTGGACTGTAGCCCACCAGGTTCCTCTGTCTGTGGAATTTTCCAGGCAAGAGTACTGGAGAGGGTTGGCACTTCCTTCTCCAGGTGATCTTCCTGACTCCGGGATTGAAACCGTGTCTCTTGCGTCTCCTGCACTGGCAGGTGGACTCCTTACCACTGTGCCACCTGGGATGCCCACACCACAGTGTGCTGCTGCTGCTGCTAAGTCGCTCAGTCGTGTCCAACTCTTTGCGACCTCGTGAATCGCAGCACGCCAGGCCTCCTTGTCCATCACCAACTCCTGGAGTTCACTCAGACTCACGTCCATCGAGTTGGTGATGCCATCCAGCCATCTCATCCTCTGTCGTCCTCTTCTCCTCCTGCCCCCAATCCCTCCCAGCATCAGCGTCTTTTCCAATGAGTCAACTCTTCGCATGAGGTGGCCAAAGTACCGGAGTTTCAGCTTTAGCATCATTCCTTCCAAAGAAATCCCAGGGCTGATCTCCTTTAGGATGGACTGGTTGGATTCCTTGCAGTCCAAGGGACTCTCAAGAGTCTTCTCCAACAACACAGTTCAAAAGCTTCAATTCTTCGGCACTCAGCTTTCCTCAGAGTCCAGCTCTCACATCCATGCATGACCACTGGAAAAACCATAGCTACTTGCAAACAAGAATCCTAATAAACCAATCACTTGTCAAAGAACATGCTGAGCTATGTTTCAGGAAAGGAAATTATAAGAAGATTCTTTTTATTCTATGTGAACAATAAAGTTTTTCGAACTTTCTGATTGTTAAATCCTTCCCTTATTTTAACTGTAAAATGTTTTTGTCTTAAGTAGAGAGAATATTTTATACAAATTCCATTGCTGTTACTGCCAATCTAACCATCTGAGAAAATTTAGTGATTTTCTGACCCCTGGCATCTTTCCTTCTCAAAGTGTGCACATAACTGATTCCAGGAAAGATCACCCAGAGGCCAGCCCCATGGCAAAAGTTTTTATTTTATTTCCAAACTGCTGTTGCTGTTGGGCCTCCCTTTGATTTATTTCTTTTATACTTTAATGAGACTATTCTTCATCAATAACTTTCATCATCCCTCTGAAAAGATTTTTTTAAAGGCCCATAATACTGCTGATTTTATATCAATTTCACCATATTTAAATTTCCCCTGGGACGCTGAAGTTTTTGAGCTGTTCTAGAACAAATTATTATAATAAGTACAAGTGGTATTTTCTAACCACTAATCCATCAATAAAAAAACCAATAATATAGACCTGAAGAAGTTCAGTCTAATCTCTCTGTTCTGAACTGGTCCAGAGAATTAAGATCTTATCATCAAATAAAATTTTCACAACTTTTTTAATAACCCACCTCACAATTAATCAGTTCAAAATCTCTTAAAATTCACCTAAATTTGTCATGCTGTGTTCAGTGAGGGCTCTTTCTTTTCCTCCCTTCCTCCCTCCGGTCCTCCTTTCAGTAAAACTGCTCTTTTTCATATGAAATCTTATGCAAAACCCTATCTATTAAGAAGAAAGAAGGGAGTTGTTCTGATGAAGCTTGAGAGCTTTACCTCATCTGTCACAAGTCACCCACCCCCACCAGCCACTATGGCTTGGATGTGCTAGTTTAGTATTAGAGTTCTATCCTCCAGATGAGAGAAAACTTCTTCTAAACTTTGCATAGCTTAGATCCCAACATTTTTTTTTAAATCATTTTTACTTCTTTTCAAAGAAGTCTTTCCATTGGGAAAGACTCCAAAAAAAGTTAAGGGCATCAGTATAGATGAAATTGGCTGTGTACAATAAAAGAACTGCCTCAGAGTTCCATGTTGGACTCAATTTTATGCAACCTGCTTCTGTATTTTCTGCGCATTCTGACTCCAACTACTATTTAAAAAAATATATGATATGTGGTGGGAAGTGGGAGGGGGCTTAGGGATTGGGAGCTCGTGTACACCTGTGGCTGATTCATGTCAATGTATGGCAAAACCAATACAGTATTGTAACATAGAATAAAGTAAAAATAAAATTAAAAAATAAAATAAAATATATAATAGCTACAATATATGACACCGGTACATGTGACTGGCATCATGCTATTTAAGCACTTCACACACATTCTTTCTTTTCACCTTTACAGCAGTCCAAGTGTTGGTGCATTTGTCTTACATCAGTGGTTCTCAACCTTGGTTATAAATTACAATATTTTCTATCAGGAAACTTGAGAATCGGATACCCTGGGATCACACTGATATTCAGGGATCAATTAAATCAGAATCTCTAGGGGAAAAGAATCAGGCATCGTTTTCAGAACTTTCCAGGTGATTCGTGTGTTTTTCCAAGACAGAGAGCCACTGCTCTAAGAGGAATTCTGATGTTTTACATTTTATCACCCAGGCTGGAAGTACTCAAGTGTAGACAAGGATATATGCTTCCCTCACTGATGCAGCCATCACCTAGGATATTTTTGGAATTCCTTTTTTAGAAGAGCTTTTACTCAATTTTCTAGCAGCCATTAGAAAATTCTTTTCATTGCCCTAAGCAGGATTGCAGGGAGAGCCATGGAGCTCTCTGTTCACCTGGGGAGACCATCCTTGCCCCTGGCTGTGACTACAAGCACAGCAGGATTTAAGTGGGCACAGAGCCCTGCCAAGAAGGGACTACTCTTCCCTCTCCCCAAACACTCCCCACCTCACCTTATTAATGTTGAGAGCCATAAAGCAGCCTAGAATTAGAACTGACTTTCTACCTCCAATAAAGACCAAAGATCTTGCCTGCCTCAGCTAAGGCATGATGCAGCCAAATAAATAAATAAAATAACCCCTTGGGCCTCAAGTTCACATGTACCTCAGTCACTGTGAAGCCCATTATCTTTGACCATCCCTCACTTCTGGTCCCAATCCAGGTTCATCCCAACTTGACTCAAGCCCCTGCCGCCCAACACTTGAACTATGCTTTCTCCACTATTCACTCTGGAACCCCGATATCAACAAAATCCTCTGCATTCTCCATCTTTTCTTAGAATGCTTCCTTCCCCTTCTCACTCTAACTGAGACCTGGCTATTCCACAGGCACAGCTTTCTCAACACCAACAATATCCTAATAAACAGAGCAGATACCTAGGAAATGCTGAATACAAGAATGACTCAGAATACTATTAATAATAACTTAGATCCTGGGCAGAAGGACAAAGTAAGGTGAGAAAATGTTGGAGGCTGATAAGATATTCATGTGTCCGTTCAGTTCAGTTGCTCAGTTGTGTCTGACTCTTTGCGACCCCATGAATTGCAGGCCTTCTTGTCCATCACCAACTGGCAGAGTTGACTCAAACTCACGTCCATTGAGTCAGTGATGCCATCCAGCCATCTCATCCTCGGTCGTCCCCTTCTCCTCCTGCCCCTAATCCCTCCCAGCATCAGAGTTTTTCCAATGAGTCAACTCTGCATGAGTTGGCCAAAGTATTGAAGTTTCAGCTTTAGCATCAGTCCTTCCAATGAACACCCTGGACTGATCTCCTTTAGAATGGACTGGTTGGATCTGCTTGCAGTCCAAGGGGATTCTCAAGAGTCTTCTCCAGCACCACAGTTCAAAAGCATTAATTCTTTGGTGCTCAGCTTTCTTCACAGTCCAACTCTCACATCCATACATGACCACTGGAAAAACCATAGTTTTGACTGAACAGACCTTTGTTTGCAAAGTAATGTCTCTGCTTTTTAATATGCTATCTAGGTTGGTCGTAACTTTCCTTCCAAGGAGTAAGCGTCTTTTAATTTCATGTCTGCAATCAACATCTGCAGTGATTTTGGAGCCCCCCAAAATAAAGTCTGATACTGTTTCCACTGTTTCCTCATCTATTTCCCATGAAGTGATGGGACCAGATGCTATGATCTTGGTTTTCTGAATGTTGAGCTTTAAGCCAACTTTTTCACTCTCTTCTTTCACTTTCATCAAGAGGCTTTTAGTTCCTCTTCACTTTCTGCCATAAGGGTGGTGTCATCTGCATAGCTGAGGTGATTGATATTTCTCCCAGCAATCTTGATTCTAGCTTGTGCTTCTTCCAGCCCAGCATTTCTCATGATGTACTCTGCATATAAGTTAAATAAGCAGGATGACAATATACAGCCTTGACGTACTCCTTTTCCTATTTGGAACCAGTCTGTTGTTCCATGCCCAGTTCTAACTGTTGCTTCCTGATCTGCATTTAGGTTTCTCAAGAGGCAGATCAGGTGGTCTGGTATTCCCATCTCTTTCAGAATTTTCCACAGTTTATTGTAATCTACACCGTCAAAGGCTTTGGCATAGTCAATAAAGCAGAAATGAATGACTTGACTTCCCTAGTGGCTCAGATGGTAAAGCATCTGCCTACAATATGGGAGACCCAGGTTCAATCCCTGGGTTGGGAAGATTTCCTGGTGAAGGGAATGGCAACCCACTCTAGTATTCTTGCCCCCTCTCCCCAAAAAAGGGGCTCAAAGAATATTCATGTGTAAATGCTTTCAAATTGATTGAGGAACTATGGCCTAAGATAATGATTAGATATTGATTTCAGAATCATCAGGAAAGTAAGGAAGAGTCCTGGTTGTAGCCCCAATGCAGAAATGAATGAGGAAAGAAAAAAAAGACTGCATACTAGGCTTCAGTGGGTATGCATGCAAAAAAAATAAGGGTAAGTGAGAATCATTCAAAGGGAAAGCATAAAGAAAGAGACAGAGACATAAAGGCAACAAAGATAGAAGGAAAAGAGAAGTTTACGGGAAAGCTAGAGAAGAAAGCAAAGTGTCCCAGAGCGTTACTCAGAAGCCCAATTTATTACACTGATTTTAGCTGGAAAAAAAAGTTGAACACACTCAGTCAGTGAACGTGGAGGCACATGTAGATATTGTAAAGCAAGATAAAAGGAGGAGGAAAGAGACAAAATGAAGAAGAGTAGGCTACAGATAAGGACAGGTAAATTCCCTGGCCCTAAGAACACAGAGGGCAAGCTCACTGCTGGAGTCTGACCAAATAAATCAGAGTAGATCGGAGACAGAACTTTCAAGGTCCTACTGTTAATTGCTATGGTAATAACACAACCCCATCCTTGTATTAGTGATTAAAGAAAAGTTAGCAGAAAATGTTATTTGTTATTTTAGGGGGAAGAGAATCATCATTCCATGTGGGAAGCAGTTCTGGGGAGTAGCCTTGGAACAAGTCAATCGACAGGTCAAAGACAGTTGGTATCAGTATGGTAAGACCCAGGATATAAACAGGATTGTACATCAGCTTGCCACAATGCTGGGCAACACCTAGATGCTGAGGATCAGTTATATCTTATAAATAAACTAAATGTTTATGGCTACACTTTGTCTTACTGTCATGGATGTGCCATCACTGGGCAAAAGGAAACAATACCTCTGCTCAGGGGTAGGCTGGAAAACAAGTGTCTGGGTTTTTTTAAAGGACAAATATATAGCTAACAATTTCCATGGTTCAAATACTCCTGCCACGACCAGTGTCAAGGCAACACCATCATATCCTGCAGCAGGGAGGTGGGTAGAGAGGCACACAGTGGCTCTAAGTCAGTACTCCAGAGCATCAGATGTAACCCGTCTGGACTGGGGCTGGCCCGGCTCAGCTTTCACACTCCTTCAGGAGATCCTCTGTGCAGGCAGGTGTGAGAACCATTACCTAAAGCGGTATCTCTTAAACTTTCATGTGTGCGTGAATCACTTGAGGATCTTATCAAAGCATAGGCTTTAACTCAGAAGTTGCTCTTGGTCCCGAGCAAGGGAGAGAGTAGACTAAAAGAAGAAACACAAGTCATTCCCAACCCTTCTGTTCTCAGAAATGTCTGAGAGGCTTTGTTGAGAAGTCACAAACTGGAGGCCCGTGCTGTTGTTGCTCAGTACCTCGGTCGTGTCCGACTTTTTGCAATCCCGTGGACTTCATCATACCAGACTTCACTGTCCTTCACTATCATCCGGAGTTTGTTCAAATTCATGTCCACTGAGTCAATGATGCCATCCAACCATCTCATCCTCTATCACCCCCTTCTCCTCCTGCTCTCACCCTTGCCTAGCATCAGGATCTTTTCCAATGAGTCGGCTCTTCACATCAGGTGATATATGGCCAAACCCACAGAGAGGTTTGCTTTCACCCAACTGCATTTTATTTTTCAAATCTGAATTAATGTCAAAAGCATAAAAATCTGTATTTCCGGATTCTCTGAAATGCCTTCCTTAAATAGTATTCTTGGACTACATCACTTTCTTTCTTTTCTCCACACTTTGAAGCCCTGTTCCTAAAATGCACTCCATCCTTCTTTTTCTTCTGGAAACAGTCTGAATTACCCTTCAAGATCCCTGCCTTGATGAAACCTTCCTGACTTTTCCATGCTGCAGGGATAAATAAATTCTCTCTTACCATACCTACCTTTTGCCCAGTTTAGGTTATTTCCTCTTCTCTGAGGCCCATAGAGCCACATGTGGGCTTTATTCATTTTTGTATTCTCATAGTAAAATGCTTTGCCAACAAAGGAAATCCTCAGTAGCTTTATAAAGTAAAAAACTGAACTGATTTCAACTGTTAGATTACATTCCCTTTGACTCTCTTTTTGTAATTCATTAGGGAGTTTTGCCATTATTATCCTATCCTGTGAAGTACAAGTTAATTCTCTGTGTACTACTATCTCCAGTTGGCCTACAAGCTTTTTTTTTTGTTTTTCAATTTTAGTGTTGCTTATTCAAATTATAAGAACATTTATTCTATAAATCTGGTTCCAGATGAACATAGATCATCTTTAAATACTTCTTCATAGAATTAATTCCTTACATATTCATGGAATGGTAAATTTTTTCAAAGCATTTTTATAATACACTTTACCTTCACACTAACTCTGAAATATATGTAAGCAACATAGTATGCTCTTTCAGGATTTGAAGTTAAAGTGAAATGTTCACCATGAACTAGGAAAACAGGAAGTTCAAAAAAATCTGCAATGCTCACCTAAATCCTCAGGAGGGAAGGTCCACTAGGTACTCTTCCCTAGGCATCATTCTCCAATGACAGGGGCTAAAGATTTGCCCCATTCCACTTTCAAGCTTCTAGAACCCCTAATACTTAATTGAACTGAGGTCCAGACATGTTGCATTAACCTGCATTAATGCCAAAGTAGTAATCCAAGTCTTCTGATTCCCACTGAAAGAACCCACTTCGCTTAATTGCATTCAATTTTATAAATGCTGCTATCATCATCCAGCAATACAAACATGCTTCACAAATCTGTCTTCACAAACATTCAGAGATGAAAACTCCTGTGCTTTTTTCTCAAAAAAAAAAAAAAAAAAAAGCTAGATGTGATGGTCAAAAGTTTTTCCATTAATGCTGTGGAGTTAGTTACAATGGGCAACTTTAAAATACCCAAGTATAATGATTTAAATCGGAGTACATAAGAAAGTCAGTAATCCATAAATCAATTTATGACACTGCATTATGTGTCCTTTTAAGCCAGTGCTGTGTACTCCAATGTTTGATGCGTTTGGAGAAATACACACATCATAGATGAGATGGGAAACAAAGACTTTAGCATCCTGATCCACTAACAATAAATCCAGTACAAATTAATGAGAAACAAAAAACAATACCAGAGACTTAAATTGAGGATCTCAAGTTGGTAATAGTAGGATGAAATAAACACCCGCCAATAATAAAAAGGATTAGCTCAGGAATGGGTGGAAACAGCAGAGCTTATCCCTGTTCTCCCTCTATTTCCAACCACTTTCTAAGAATTTTGATGTGGTCACACGAGTACAGCCACCCATGAAAATACAGGTACAACCAATGCTTCCTCCACAGGGCACTCCATAAGCACTGGAGAAAATACAACCCACTGCTATTTAGGATTACGAAACACACGCTCTAGCTAGGTGTCTTTGGAAAGACTGGATCATTGGAGGGGAATTTGGTGTCTATTTTTCCCCACATACTACTCTCAACAATGGTTCCAAATGGTTCTCTTCCATTTCTGCTCTCCTAAGGAAGAGAAATTAATCTTTTGTCTTTCAAGGGGACTATGTTTTCTGTATTCCTTCTCCAAAGTATGACTCTGTCTATGTTTTCTTTCTTTCTTTTTTTTAAAAGAGGACTAGATTTTTTTTTTTCTGCTAATGCATTAGATTTGTTTTAAAGTTTTAAGTCCATAAATATACTTGCATTACAAATACCTGTATAGGCAAACTGGGGAGTGAGGCTGGAGATTAGAGGAATGAGATGTTGGGGCTTTTATTATTTGAAAGTATCTCACTTTTATTAAAAAAAAAAAAGAAGAAGAAAAAGTTCTGATAATTATGGAAAGTGTGTGTTTGTTGCTCAGGCCTGTCCGACTCTTTGAGACCCGATGGCTCCTCTGTCCATGGAATTCTCCAGGCAAGAATATTGAAGTGGGTTGCCATTCCCTTCTCCAGAGGCTCTTACCCACCCAGGGAACTATGGAAATGGAAGCTGAAATAATTGATGTGACTTCCCACCCCACTGCACTGAGCCTCTCCTAATTGCTTCCTAACTTGAGTTTCTAAGCGACAGGAAGAAAAACGGTGGAACAGAAACGAAAGCAGCCAAAACTTATTTCCAAGTGAGAGCAGGTAAGAAAGTTCTGAGAAAGGGCGCTGGATTCATTTGGGGCGGGGGGCGGGGGGGTGGGACAGTAAGAAAGTCAAAAGCACAGAGTGTGTGTTGTGGTGGGGGATTCCCTGGAAGGCTGGGGATTAGGGGAGAAGGAAAGGGAGAGAACTCACCCCCAGCCAGTTGTCGGAGATGTTCTGGAGCATAGTGACCGGGATGCAGAAGAAGGCGATGAGCAGGTCGCTGAGCGCCAGGGAGCAGATGAAGATGTTGGTGACAGTGCGCATGGCCTTGCTGCGGGTCACCACGTAGACCACCAGCGCGTTGCCAAAGAGTGCCAGGGCGAAGATGAGCACGCCGGTGAGCACGAAGGCCACCTTGGCGCGCCCGGGCAGCTCTGGGGTGTAGACGAGCGGTTTCAGCCCGTAGAGCGAGATGAACTGCTCCCGCGTCAGGTTGTGGTCCCGCAGCAGCCGGGAGAACTGCTCCGGAGTGATGTTGAGCGATTGCATGCTGCGTGCGCCCCTAGCGCCATCCACCCCCGGGCACGGACTCCCGCGCAGTGGGGCGCGGGCTCCTGGAGGAACGGCCCGGCGGCCGCCTCCCGCCCCTGGAGGCCTCGGCAGCCTCTGCTCCGCGCTCCGGCGCGCGGGAGGGCTCCCGCCAGCACCTCGGGAGGGTCGGGGGAGGGAAAACAGTGCAGGGCTTTAACTCATAATCGAGAGGAGGGAGATTATCCCATTGACCAAAAACGTTCCTAGTTCAAAGTTCTGCTCTTCTCTGAGGCCAGGCGCTGTGGCCGTCCGGAACGCCGGCGCGGCAGCCCACCGCCTTTCACTCCCCGGCCACGCGGTGAGGACGCCGCACCGGCCCCGGAGCGGCGGAGGGCGGGGCGGGAGCTCGGCTGCGCGCCGCTCACTCCCCGCTTCAGCTCGGGACCCGCCTCCGCACCCCTCCCGGCGGGAGTGGGAAACTCCTCCCTGCTCTCCAGTCTCCGGCACGCGTACCCTGGCTGGTGCCCCAGGTCCTGCGTCTGGATAAAACTGAGTACTGCGGTTTTCCACAGTCTCACGGCTTCTCCTCTTATAATAGGGCTACAGCCAGCCAAGGCAAAATGAGATTTACTTTTAATTATTCTCCTGTGTTAAAAAACAATTACAAGCTCCTAGTAAATCACACAGATAGTACAGAGAGGTCTCCTGTATCCTGCATCTGGTTTCTCCAATTGATTACATCTTGTTTAACTATAGTACAATACAAAACCAGGAATCTGATAGACTGTGTGTGTAGATCTGTGTCATTTTATACCACGTGTAGATGCCTGTGACCACCACCAAAACCAAGATAGAAAACTTTTCTTTCACCGCAAAGATTTCCATAAAGCTATCCCTTTACAGTCACACCCAGCACTCCCCCTACCTCTAACCCCTGCTGATCACTAATTATTCTCCTGCTCTGTATTTTGGCAGGTTGTATAAACAACCATACAGTATATAATCTTTTGATACGGATTTTTTTCCCCAATCAGCATAATGCTCTTAAAATTCATCCAAGTTGTTAGGTGTATCGGTAGTTGCATTTTTACTGCTGAGGATATAGCACAGTTTAACCAGTCACCCATAATAAAATATTTTGGTTGTTTCCAGTTTGAGGGTATTACAAATAAAGCTGCTATGAAGAACCAGGTACAGATTTTTGTGTGTATGTTTTCATTTCTTTGAGAAATGACAAAAAGTTTGCTTATCCATTCTGGGCTTTCCTGGTGGCTCAAATGGTAAAGAATTTGCATGCAATGCAGGAGAACCAGGTTCAGTCCCTGGGTCAGGAAAATCACCTGGAAGAGGGAATGGCAACCCACTCCAGTAATTTGGCCTGGACAAAGGAGCCTGGCGGGCTGCAGTCCATGGGGTTGCAAAGAGTCATACACAACGGAGTGACTAACACTTCTCTTCACTTTGCTTGTCCAGTCTATGGTTTGTATATTTAAGTTTTTAAGAAATTGCCAAGGAGTACATCAAGGCTGTATATTGTCACCCTGCTTATTTAACTTATATGCAGAGTACATCATATGAAATATCTGGCTGGACAAATCACAAGCTGGAATCAAGACTGCTGAGAGAAATATCAATAACCTCAGATATGCAAATGACACCACCCATATGGCAAAAATAAAGAACTAAAGAGCCTCTTGATGAAAGTGAACAAGGAGAGTGAAAAAGTTGGCTTAAAACTAAACAACATTCAGAA
Source organism: Nanger dama (assembly GCA_917880005.1). Taxonomy (NCBI): domain Eukaryota; kingdom Metazoa; phylum Chordata; class Mammalia; order Artiodactyla; family Bovidae; genus Nanger; species Nanger dama. The sequence goes on from CAKJTW010000001.1 coordinate 103,777,191, forward strand.
AACTAAGATCATGGCATCCGGTCCCATCACTCCACAGTAAGTAGACGGGGAAACAGTGGAAACAGTGTCTGACTTTATTTTCTTGGGCTCCATTATCACTGTGGATAGTGCCTGCAGCCATGAAATTAAGATGCTTGCTCCTTGGAAGAAAAGTTATGAACAACCTAGACAGCAGAGACATTACCTTGCCGACAAAGGTCCTCTAGTCAAAGTTACGTTTTTTCTAGTAGTCATGTACGGATGTGAAAGGTGGACAATATAAAAGGCTGAGCCCCAAGGAATTGATGCCTTCAAACTGTGGTGCTGGAGAAGACTCTTGAGACTCCCTTGGACAGCAAGGAGATCAAACCAGTCAATCCTAAAGGAAATCAATCCTGAATATTCATTGGAAGGACTGATGCTAAAGCTGAAGCTCCAATACTTGGGCCACCTGATGCAAAGAACTGACTCATTGGAAAAAAACTTTGATGCTGGGAAAGATTGAAGGCAGGAAGAGAAGGGAATGACAGATGATGAGATGGTTGGATGGCATCACTGACCTGATGGACATGAGTTTGAGCAAGCTCCTGGAGTTGGTGATGGACAGGAAAGCCTGGTGTGCTGCCAAGTCCAGGCCTTCCCATGCTGGTTGCAAAGCTGGACACAACTAAGTGACTGAGCAACAAGAAGAAATTGTCAAACTACTTTTTGGAATGGTTGTACATTTTAACTTTCCAACATCTACATATTACAATTTTAGTTTCTCCACATCCTTGGTGTTGTCTCATTACTTTTATTTTAGCTGTTTTAATAAGTGTTCAGTGATATCTCATTGAGTCTTAATTTGCATTCTTCTAATAGCAAATGGTATTGAATATCTTCTCGTGTAAGTGAAATGTTTTTTAAAATATTTACCCATTTTCTAACTGAACTGTTTGGCCTATTTGCTGTTGAGTTTAGAAGGTACACTTTGTATAAAGTGAAAGTAAAGTGAAGTCATTCAGTTGTGTCCAACTCTTTGCGACCCCATGGACTGTGGCCTACCAGGCTCCTCCATCCATGGAATTTTCTAAGCAAGAGTACTGGAGTGCTAGATGCTAATTCTTTATCAAATAAGTGGCTTGTAAATCTTTCCTTCTGTTTATATGCTGTTATTTATCCCCTTTACAGAGTTTCTCATGGATCAAAGTTTTCATTTTAAAATTTTTATTGGAGTGCAGTTGCTTTACAATGGTGTTAGTTTCTGCTGTACAATGAAGAGAATTGGCTCTATGTTTACATATATACCTCCCTTCTCAAAGGTTTTAATTTTGATGAGGTCCCATTTATCCTTTTTTAATTTTATTAGTTATACTTTTGACATCCAGTCTAAGAACTCTTCACCAGACTCCCTGTCCCTCGGCTTTTCTCCTGTGTCCTTTTCTAAGAGTTCTGTGGTTTTACATTTGACATTTTGAACTCTCTATTCTGTTCCACTGACTGAAGTGTTTCTTTGTCCTCTAATCCCTCACAGTTGTGAATACTGCAGCTATGTAAGTCTTGAAACCAAGTAGGGTGATTTTTGCCACTTTCTTCTTTAAAAAAGAATTTTAGATATTCTAGGGCCTGTGTCTATTTGTAAAAAAATTTATAATATATTTGTGTGTCTCTACAAAATGTCTTTCTAGGATTTTGATAGGAATTGAGATCTCTACTATGAATAAATCTGTGAATAGAGTAGGTCTCATTGTATATTTAGGTCTTCTTTGATTTCTTTTATCAGCATTTTGCAGTTTTCAGCATATAAGGCCTGCATAATATTTTGCTAGATTTGTACTTAAGCTATTTTTAAGCATCTGTGCATGGTATTGTAGTTCTAATTTTCAGTTCCATGTGTTCATTGCTAGTACATGGAAATGCAATTATTTCATATGTTGATCTTGAAACCTATGATGCTGTTGAATTTACTTATTAGTTTTAGGCAGTTTGTTGTTGCTTTCTTGGGATTTTCTACATTGACAATCATCTCATTTGAAAAGAGAGAGTCATACAAAGTGAAGTCAGTTAGGAAAAGAAGAACAAATATTGTGTATTAATGCATATAGATGGAATCTAGAAAAAGGTATTTGTAAAGTTGCTCAGTCGTGTCCAACTCTTTGCGACCCCATGGGGTGTAGCCTACCAGGTTCCACTATCCATGGGATTTTCCAGGCAAGAATACTGGAGTGGGTTGCCATTTCCTTCTCCAGGAGATCTTCTCTCCCCAGGGACTGAACCCAGGTCTCCTGCATTATAGGCAGATGCTTTACCGTCTGAGCCACTAGGGAAGGCTTAAGAAAAATGGTATAGGTGATCTATTTGCAAGGCAAAAATAGAGACACAGATGTAGAGCATTAGTCACAATAGGCAAAAGTGGAAACAACCCAAGTGTCTATCAATGGATAAATATATAAACAAAATGTGGTATTATATGTGTATATAAATATTCAGCTCAGTTCAGTTCAGTCGCTCAGTTGTGTCCGACTCTTTGCGACCCCATGAATTGCAGCACGCCAGGCCTCCCTGTCCATCACTATCTCTCGGAGTTCACTCAGACTCACGTCCATCGAGTCCATGATGCCATCCAGCCATCTTATCCTCTGTCACCCCCTTCTCCTCCTGCCCCCAATCACTCCCAGCATCAGAGTGAGTCAACTCTTCGCATGAGGTGGCCAAAGTACTGGAGTTTCAGCTTCAGCATCATTCCTTCCAAAGAAATCCCAGGGCTGATCTCCTTCAGAATGGACTGGTTGGATCTCCTTGCAGTCCAAGGGACTCTCAAGAGTCTTCTCCAATGCCACAGTTCAAAAGCATCAATTCTTCAGCGCTCAGCTTTCTTCACAGTCCAACTCTCACACCCATACATGACCACAGGAAAAATTATAGCCTTGACTAGATGGACCTTAGTCGGCAAAGTAATGTCTCTGCTTTTGAATATACTATCTAGGTTGGTCATAACTTTTCTTCCAAAGAGTAAGTGTCTTCTAATTTCATGGCTGCAGTCACCATCTGCAGTGATTTTCGAGCCCCCAAATATAAAGCCTGACACTGTTTCCACTGTTTCCCCATCTATTTCCCATGAAGTGATGGGACCAGATGCCATGATCTTCGTTTTCTGAATGTTGAGCTTTAAGCCAACTTTTCACTCTCCTCTTTCAGTTTCATCAAGAGGCTCTTTAGCTCCTCTTCACTTTCTGCCATAAGGGTGGTGTCATCTGCATATCTGAGGTGATTGATATTTCTCCCGGCAATCTTGATTCCAGCTTGTGTTTCTTCCCGTCCAGCGTTTCTCATGATGTACTCTGCATAGAAGTTAAATAAGCAGGGTGACAATATACAGCCTTGACCTACTCCTTTTCCTATTTGGAACCAGTCTGTTGTTCCATGTCCAGTTCTAACTGTTGCTTCCTGACCTTCATACAGATTTCTCAAGGGACAGGTTAGGTGGTCTGGTATTCCCATCTCTTTCAGAATTTTCCAAAGTTTATTGTGATCCACACAGTCAAAGGCTTTGGCATAGTCAATAAAGCAGACATAGATGTTTTTCTGGAACTCTCTTGCTTTTTCCATGATCCAGCAGATGTTGCAATTTGATATCTGGTTCCTCTACCTTTTCTAAAACCAGTTTGAACATCAGAGAGTTTGAAAGAGAGTCATTTCCTAGGCAGGTTGATAAGAAGTCTAGGGGTCCCCAAGGAGAGAGGAGTCTGGAATTCTCAAGGAGGAAGAAAATGAAGAAGGAAGTAATATGTTTCCCAGAGAGTTGAATACTAGGTCAGCTTTACTGGGACAGAAAGCCCCAAATTTTAAAGGGAACAATGGATACCAGGTGTGTCACTGCAATGTTTGCTCTGCAACCTAAGAAACAGGATCTAGCTCTAGGAAACAGGGACTCGACGCTAACTGCAAATTGTCACCAATGGTTACATAAACCTTACCTGCCTGCCCACCAATCATGCTCTGCCGAGTAGCCTGGTCCCCCTCCTCCCCTGCACGATAGGATAAAAGGCTCCCAAAGCGGGTGTTCGGGGCTCCCCACCTTTGATTGGCTTGGTGGGGGCCCGGATCCGAAATTGCCAATAAACTGTTTTTCTCTGAACTCCGACTGGTGGTCTCTATTGGCAGCTAGTCTCTCACAGAGTTCATCATTCACGTATTGCTGACGCCTGGCTTGGAGAATTTTGAGCATTACTTTACTAGCATGTGAGATGAGTGCAATTGTGCAGTAGTTTGAGCATTCTTTGGCATTGCCTTTCTTTGGGATTGAAATGAAAACTGAACTTTTCCAGTCCTGTGGCCACTGCTGAGTTTTCCAAATTTGCTGGCATATTGAAGGCAGCACTTTCACAGCATCATCTTTCAGGATTTGAAATAGCTCCACTGGAATTCCATCACCTCCACTAGCTTTGTTCATAGTGATGCTTTCTAAGGCCCACTTGACTTCACATTCCAAGATGTCTGGCTCTAGATTAGTGATCACATCATCATTATCTGGGTCGTGAAGATCTTTGTGATACAGTTCTTCTGTATATTTTTGCCACCTCTTCTTAATATCTTCTGTTTCTGTTACGTCCATACCATTTCTGTCCTTTATCGAGCCCATCTTTGCATGAAATGTTCCCTTGGTAACTCTGATTTTCTTGAAGAGATCTCTAGTCTTTCCCATTCTGTTCTTTTCCTCTATTTCTTTGCATTGATCCCTGAAGAAGTGTTTCTTATCTCTTCTTGCTATTCTTTGGAACTCTGCATTCAGATGCTTATATCTTTCCTTTTCTTCTTTGCTTTTCATTTCTCTTCTTTTCACAGCTATTTGTAAGGCCTCCCCAGACAGCTATTTTGCTTTTTTGCATTTCTTTTCCATGGGGATGGCCTTGATCCCTGTCTCCCTTACAATTCAGCCTTAAAAGAGAAGGAAATCCTGACATGTGCTACAACATGAATTAACCTTGGGACATTATGCTAAGTGAAATAAACCAGTCACAAAAAGACAAATGCTGTGTGGTTCCACTTATCTGAGGTACTTGCTAAGTCACGTCAGTCATGTCTGACTCAGCGACCCCATGGACTGAAGCCTACCAGGCTCCCCCTGGGATTTTCCAGGCAAGAGTACTGGAGTGGGGTGCCATTGCCTTCTCCGATCTGAGGTACTTAGGGTAGTCAATTTCACTGAGATAGAAAGTAGAATGGTGTGCCAGGTGTTAAGTGTTGGAGCAGACGGAGAGTTGTTGGGGTACATCAAGCATCTCAGTCTTGCAAACTGTGAAGAGTTCTGGAGATTGGTTGCACAATGATGTGGATGTACTACACTACTAAGCTGCACACTTAAAAATGGTTAAAATAGTAAATTTATGGTTTGTGTATTTAACCAGTATTTTTTGTTTTTTTTTAAATATAAATTTATTAATTTTAATTGGAGGCTAATTACTTTGCAATATTGCATTGGTTTTGCCATATATCAACATGAATCCAACACAGGTGTACACGTGTTCCCCATCCTGAACCCCCTCCCAACTCCCTCTGCAAACCATCCTTCTGGGTCATTCTAGTGCACTAGCCCCGAGCATCCTGCATCATGCATTGAGTATTTTTTAAAGGGAGCAAAAGCATTAATAATAGCATCATTTGAACTACACGTTGCATTATTTTATTTTTACAACTGTGTGAGGCAGATGCTTTTATTATTCTCATTTTATAAATGAAAAAGGGAGACATAGACAATATTATGAAACTCATTCAAGCTCACAAAGCTCAAAACTGTTAGTTTCTAAAGAATTCCAGGAAGTGAGGTTCTTAAGCCCATACTATCTTTACTATCCAGCAAAAATCTATTAAACTTACCAGGACAAAACAAAAAGAAGGTGAGGTAGGGGATGGAGGCAAGGAGTTGGTTATGAAGAAAGACAAGCAGGCACTTATACCAGTGAATCGAGATAAGAAGCTACAGCAACTGAGTAGAATATTTAGCTACCAGCTTCCTGAGGGGAAGGGAGTAGGGAGGAAGGACTCCTCTCTCCTTCCTGAAGGAGAAGGGAGTCAGTCTTCATTACTCAAAAGAGAAAAGAAGCATACTTGTATGTCAGAAGAGATCAGGCTTTTTCTGACTCTGAATTGCAGCGGAATTGGCCACACCAGCCTTTACAGAAAAAAACATGAAAGTACATGCTGATGTGTCTTCAGCAGTAGTGGCCATTCAGCATGTCGCCGTTCACAGGACAAACGATGCCGGCTGAAGGCAGAACTCAAGTCATAACCCATAAAATGAGGTGTATGGAAAGCCAGAGTAACAAAATGCAGGCATGCTGCTTTCTGGCAATTTGACTGGGTAGGAGAAAGCTTAGGAAATGTATCACTATTCACATCTCATAAACTACCAGCCTTGAATATCAGTTGTATTTGTCAGGCTTTGGACAGGAGCTGCATATAGGAAATGGCTCTAAATTGAGATAAATGGGTAATCTGCTGTTGATTGAAAAGAGACCCATGTGCTCTGGACACAGCATATTTACCAGTTAGTGGGTTTGTTAGGAAAGTTAAGGGATCAGCTGCACTGTCCTCCTGTTCAAGTGGACCCCTCTGATTCTGCATGCGGTCGGCAGCAGACTGTAGAGCTGGAAAGCATGTTTGTTGTTGTTAGTCACTAAGTCATGTTTGCGATCCCATGGACTGCAGCACACCAGGCTTCCCTGTCCTTCACTATCTCCCGGAGTTTGCTCAGATTCATGTCCATTAACTCAGTGATGCCATCCAACCATCTCATCCTCTGTTATCCCCTCTCGTCCTGCCTTCGATCTTTCCCAGCATCAGGATCTTTTCCAAAGAGTCAATTCTTTGAATTAAGTGGTCAAAGTATTGGAGTTTCAGCTTAAGCATCAGTACTTCCAATAAATATTCAGGACTGATTTCCTTTAGGATTGACTGGTTTGATCTCCTTGCTGTCCAAGGGACTCTCAAGCGTCTTCTCCAATACCACAGTTTGAAAGCATCAGTTCTTGGTGCTCAGCCTTCTTTATGGTCCAACTCACACATCTGTACATGACTACTGAAAAAAAAAACATAACTTTGACTATACGGACCTTTGTCAGCAAAGTGATATCTCTGCTTTTTAATACACTGTCTATGAGGAGGAATAACTTAACCCATGGGGCTGAAGAACTGCCACTGATAATCTTTAGAAAAAAAAAACAACAATAAAAATATTGTGGACTAGACGTGGATAAATTCTCCATTTCCCCAGAAGGAAAACAGCAATTTTAAAACCATAAATTTAAAGCGAGTTCCAGTAAAATTGTAGAGTAATTTAATAAAAGGAAGGAGATTATCAACACAGGTTTTTATTAAGAACAAGGTTTGTCGAAGTACTACATTTTTTAAGGTGCTGCTAGACTAGCAGTTGCTAGACACAACTTTATTTTCTTATCCCTGCAGATGGTGATGGCAGCCATGAAATTGAAAGACACTTGCTCCTTGGAAGAAAACAATGACAAATGTAGAGAGCATATTAAAAAGCAGAGACATTACTTTGCCAACAAAGGTCCATACAGTCAAAGCTGTGGGCCAACAAAGGTCCATACAGTCAAAGCTGTGGTTTTTGAGTGGTCATGTACGGATGTGAGAGTTGAACCGTAAAGAAAGCTGAGTGCTGAAGAATTTATGCTTTTGAACTGTGGTGCTGGAGAAGACCCTTGAGAGTCCCTTGGACTGCAAGGAGATCCAGCCAGTCCATCTTAAAGGAAATCAACACTAACTATTCATTGGAAGGGTTGATACTGAAGCTGAATCTCCAATACTTTGGTCACCTGATATGAAGAACTGACTCATTGGAAAAGACCCTGATGCTGGGAAAGATTGAAGGCAGGAGGAGAAGAGGACGACAGAGGATGGAATGGTTGAATGGCATCACTGACTCAATGGACATGAGTTTGGGCAAGCTCTGGGAGTTGGTAATGGACAGGGAAGCGTGGCGTGTTCCATGGGATCGCAAAGAGTCGAACACGGTAAGTGAACTGAGACTAGCAGTGGAACACTGTGGTCAGGGGAGACCCTTCTCATCCCTCAATTCCAGCTCTGTTACTCACTACCTGCAGAACCCAGTTAAACCTGTTAGTTTGTCTAAGCCTCAGTTTCCTTATTCATAACTGGGGATTATAATACCTACTTAATGGTTCTATTGTGAGCAATAAGCAAAATTGTTTACATAAATTGTTTAGTACAGTGCCTAACAAAAAAGTAGTTGATAAACATTAGTCATGATTTTCTTCTGTCAAAATAAAAAGCAAGCATAGGTTCAAAATAATGTTATGAGTTTAAGATTTGAAATCCTCAGAAATTGTTTTCATTTTTATTAAAAGTGTTTACTTTGTCCCTATATGTAGTCACTGGAGAGTAACTTTCCCTATTTCACAGTCACCTAAGGTTCATTTTTTCAAATACAAATGTCATTTACCGACTTGACTAATAAGAGAAAACAGGCATGGGCTACACTGTTGGCTCAGATGGTAAAGAATTTGTGAGAACTGCAGGAAACCCAGATTTGATCCCTGGGTCAGGAAGATCCCCTAGAGAGGGGAATGGCAGTCCACCCCAGTATTCTTGCCTGGAGAATTCCGTGGACAGAGGAGCCTGGCGGGCTACAGGCCATGATGTTACAAAGAGTCGGACATGGCTGAGTCACTAACACACACACATACATTGAACGTCAGAATGCAGCCAAACGTTAGAAAGGCCTCAGTGTCCCTCAAGGGGACTTATGCACTTAAGTTTTAACCTCCCTAATGTTTAGCTGACTTGTCTCCAAGTTACTTTTAATGAGACTAAGGTTTTACACTACACATTGCTGAAGGAATCAGATATGATTCAGGTTAATATAGGCAGTAGTGTGTGGGCATAGTAACGAGAGATGACGAAGGGCTAACATGATGGTGTAAGCACAGATGTTATTCAGATTATTTTGATTGGAAGTATTTTCTATTTTTTCTACAATTAGTGTATATAAGAATGGGAGAAATATTTTGAATTTTAATATAGTGATGAGGAATGTCAAAATTTATAATTAGATGAGAACATGCTTGGAATGTGTTTTTTCAAATTTTCTAGACAATTTGGCTTAGAGGATATAAGTCATAACCTCCAGGCTTAGGACAAAGTTGTAAACACATTTCAGAATATCCATTTATTTATTCATCAAACACACATTATCCCCAAGATATGCTACATGCTATGTCGTATATGAGGAGTAAAGTTATAAGTTAGATAGAGATTAATTCTTGGTGGCGGAGCTTCTTGCCCTTCCTGGAAAAGAACGGAAGCCTAAATTTTCCTGTCGGAAGTTCTCATGTTTGAAAGCAGATTAGAATCATCCGAGGAGCCTTTCACAGTGCCCATGCCGGGCCCCACCTGCAGAGACTGCAGTTTAACTGAAGGGACTCAGGTAACTCTAATATGCAGCCAGAGCCTGAGGAGTGGGTATTGAGACTGACGGTTGAGGGATATGAGGAGGGACGTGCAGAGACAGAGAGAAGGAGGAGTCTGGGTGGAGGCTGGTCAGTGATGGATGCACAGGGCATGGGAAAACATGATGCCCTGTGAAGCCCCAGAAGCTACTGCACACCTGCTTACAGGCATGCCCCATGTACATGTTCTTTTTAAATGTTTTATGAAAAATGACCTGGCCCCTTTAAATAGAGGGAAATCTGTGCCAACCTTCTTGAGACAGGTGGGGACAACTGCTAGAAGCCGGTGACAGTTCAGTAAAAACAAAATTCTGTGTGCACACGAATGATTCATCACAACCCCCAGCTCCCAGGGGAGAAAGCTGCCACACTTCAGTTCAAATGGCACGTGGCGTGGGTCAGGCTAGAAAAGGCCAATAAGCAGAGGCTCCACAGAAGCCCAAGGGCAGAGGAGGTCACTGGGCCAAGTCTCCACAGGCGTCGACAGCAAAGCAGAGGCCATCCAGGGAGACTGGCACATGGATTCCCAGAGGCCTGCTGAGTCAGAAGGCCGCAACAGCAGACCGTGGGCATCAGTGAGATCTGGCCGCATGTGGCCAGCCCAGGCTGGGGCTGATGTTTGGGGCTTAAGCTACAGATGCCAGAGGGAAGAAAGGGAGGCTATCTCAGGTCAGGGCCAGCCTTAGAGGCTGGACTGTGAGTGTGGAGAAGAGAGAAGCAGAGGCGCAACGCTGAGGGTGGACTAAAAGGCAGATGATAATCAATAGCTATGTGCGTGCCCACTTTAAGAGGGACTCGGCACTGTCCCAGAGGTCTGGTTCAGGGCCCCCGTCAGGCTTAGCTGCAGGACCTCCATGGCCTCTGTGAGCAAACCCACGGGCCACCGTGAAGCAGAGTTACCCGAGGAGATGGGAGCAGCCAGAGGGCCCCTTTCTTGGGGCCTGAGGCTGGAGGAGCCTCTCTCTCCTGCAGGCTGCACGGCAGAGAAAGGGAAGTTCTGCCTGGAGCCGGAGGGCCCCACAGCTGCTTGCTTCCTTGCTGAACTTGGGTGTCAGAAACTCTGAGAGGGGGTTAACCAGGAATATCGGGAAGGCAGTTACCAGGGATAAGAATGCCTGCAGCATAGGAGAGGGCTCTTAGGGAGGACTTTATGTATTCTGGGAGGATGGTACTTCACATAAGAACAAAAGAGGCATGCTTGTTCACTTGTTTGGGGAGAGGAGAGTCACTTTATTTTTTTCCCTACTGCATTGCCTAGATGGGGGAAACCAAGTTCTGGGAACAGTGAGGGAGGGTTTCCTCTAGGCCTGGAACCAGGCTGCACGCACATTCACGTGCATTATATTTATCCCTATTTTGCAGAGGAGAAAACCGAGGCTCAGAGAGCTGAAGGAGCCCAGATAGCCAATGGCAGAACTGGGATTTGACTCCAGACCTGACTTAAATGCAAGACCCATTCTTTCTTTCATTTTATAATTTCTATGTTTTCAACTAAAAAGGTAAAAGGTTCAGAACTTTTTAAAGAGAATGAAAGGGAAGACAATTACATAAAGATTTTTATAGGAACGTGCGTTGTCAATGTTAACAAATAGTTTTAAGCTAACGTTCCTGGTACAAGGTATATGGCTTAATTTGTTATATAACATTCCAAAAGAGGTTTGTCTGAGTAAAGCAATTAAAAATAGATCAAGCAGTTACTAATAAGAACTGGTATTTAAGAAGTTTTCTTAGGCTTCCCTGGTGGCTCAGATGGTAAAGCATCTGTCTGCAAGGTGGGAGACCTGGGTTTGATCCCTAGGTCAGGAAGATCTCCTGGAGAAGGAAATGGCAACCCACTCCAGTACTCTTGCCTGGAAAATTCCATGGACGGAGGAGCCTGGTAGGCTACAGTCCATGGGGTCGCAAAGAGTCAGACACGACTGAGCAACTTCATTTTCACTTTCTTTCTTTCTTTCTTATCAATGTATTTCTTTATATAAAGAACAGAAAAGTGTGCCTCTGAGTGCATCCTGACACCACCAATGTAACTACTATTAAATGTTTGTTTTCAAACTCTATTTAAAAACATAAACATTTAACAGACAGAATAATGGTTATGAGCCAAACTAATGGAATAAAAATTATGACTCTGCTACTTACAATGTGAGTTACTTTAGACAATTTTCTTAATTTCTGTCTCTTTTTCCATCGACTGTAACATGGAGATCATAATACCATAGGGTTGTAGTGAAGATTAGGTGTGTTTATATTCATAAAGGTTTACAATGGTGCCCAGTACATTAGCAGGCAAAATATCCCAGTGTTTGCTATTAGTATACATCTAATTAAGTAATATAAAAATTTAAACATTTTCCTTTATATCAGTAGTTTTCAGACTTAGCTACATGTTGGAATCTCCTGGGGCACTTGAAATTGTATGACACCTGGACCCCACCCCAAGTTACTAAGGTAACTAATTTGAATGCCAACTGGGCTTCTGAGAGTGTGGAAGCTCCCTACACAGTTGTAATGGATAAGCAAGCATGAAAATCACTAATGTCAATAATGACTCTCTTGCTTTGATTAAGAGTTTCATTTAACTAAATAGGTCATTTTATAATAAATGAGTCCAATGGCAGCTAACCAAACTACAGATTAAAACCAACTGAAAAGAATCAGTTTTGTGACCCAGTTTGGGAGGTACTTGTGTTGAGTACATAATGCTTGCTTATGAATTCTAGTAGTATGAGAAACACTATAAAAACTGTGAAAAACAATAAATAATTGCCAAATCGATGGAGCAAGTGATCAATTTTGAGTTTTATCAAGGGAGCTGCAAGGGCAGGGGGAAGGCCTCTGTCTTCAGAATGGTGTGTGTGCTCATGCAGAGATTGTGCTCAGAAGCTTTTTATTATTCCTATGGGCTTGTTTATGATAAGAGTGACACACACTTGCTGATGTTCCCAGGATAGTCTAACCCATGTGCTACTGGTTTAAGCAGACATTCTCCCTCAGGACCATTTCTTGGCACTTCTACAAAAATAGTAACTGATGCTACATTTTTCTAGGAAATGACAGCATACCACAGAATGGGAAATCAATTTTTATTTTGGAGTTTGAGTAGCAAATAGTTATTTTGGCCAAAAGGATATTAAAGTGTTTGGGCTACCTGTTAGCAAGACAGAGTCCTATGACTGCAGAGAGACCACAGCCTCGATTGAAGCTGCGGGTATTCAGGTTAGAGAGTCTGGGAGCTGCAGAATTCCTGAGGTCGGTAAGCAAGTCAGGGAGCCAAGATTTTGCTCAGTGTTTTGGAAGGAAGCAACATTTTTGAACAAATTGATTGCATGCTGCTTAAAGACCAAATCTGGAACAATGAACAAAGGTATAGATGTTCTCTATGATTTCTATTAGGAACTCTGAAGTGCATAGGCTGTGGAGGAAGAGTCCTTAGCTGCATTGGTCAAAGACAATGACCACTTTTTGAGTGAGGAGATAGAAGCCATTCACACCTACCATATAACTTTCTTGTATAGTCCTTGTATGCTTTGTTGTTCACTAAATTGTGTCCAACTCCTTGAGACCCATAAACTGCAGCATGCCAGGCTTCCCCGTCTTTCACTATCTCCTTGCGTTTGCTCAGACTCATACCCATTGAGTCATTGAGGCCATCCAATCATCTCACCCTCTTGGCCTCAATCTTTCCCAGCATCAGGGTCTTTTCCAATGAGTCGGCTCTTTGCATCAGGTGGCCCAAGTATTGCAGCTTCAACTTCAGCATCAGTCCTTCCAATGAATATCCAACCCTTTAGGGTTGACTGGTTAAAATGTGTAATTCCCATCACAGAATAAATTTATAGTCAGTCTCAGCAAGCCGATGTGAGAGGCAGCAAAGCATAGCACAGCACGACTGATTCAGACTTGCCAGGTTTGAATCCTGGCTCTGTCAAGTACTCACTGGGAAAACTTGGGCAGAGTCCATAAAAGTATATTCTCTCAAAAAGCTATTATGAAGATTAAAGGAATGTATATTTGTAAGCCACCTAGAAAAATGCCTTCGCACTGCTATAGAAATTCACACTGCTGCAGAAATGCTTCTGAAATAAGTAAATCTTCAGCGAGCCTCAGATCAGAAATTCCCTCCTGACTTTGTGTGTAGGCATGTTCCTGGATGCGGTGTGTATCTGATAGTTAGAGTCCCAACTCTGGCATTTAGAAGTGGAGGAAATAAGATAAGGTATATTTCTTTCAGAAACATGTTTTATCAAGATTATCTGTATCTGAATGAGGACTCTGTTATAATATGCATACAGAGGATATCAGGATGACAGACATGATTGCAATTAGAATCTGAGGGTGTCCTTTGTCTATTACTTTCCTATCAGGAAATAGGATGTAAATCAACTTCCATGGATGAGGAACAGCACATGAGATTCATCCATTAGTACTCAAAACTCTGTCCAGTGTTTGTATTTATCTGTTTTTTTTTTTAAAATTTTATTTTTACTTTATTCTACTTTACAATACTGTATTGGTTTTGCCATACATTGACATGAATCCACCACAGGTGTATACGAGCTCCCAATCCTGAATTCCCCTCCCACCTCCCACCCCATATCATCTCTCTGGATCATCCTCGTGCACCAGCCCCAAGCATCCTGTATCCTGTATCGAACATAGACTGGTGCTTCGTTTCTTACATGATAGTATACATGTTTTATTGCCACTCCCCCAAATCATCCCACCCTCTCCCTCTCCCTCAGAGTCCAAAAGTCCGTTCTATACATCTGTGTCTCTTTTGTTGTCTCACATAGAGGGTCATCATTACTATATTTCTAAATTCCATATATATGTGTCAGTATACTGTATTGGTGTTTTTCTTTCTGGCTTACTTCACTCTGTATAATCGGCTCCAGTTTCATCCATCTCATTAGAACGGATTCAAATTTATTCTTTTTAAGGGCTGAGTAATACTCCATTGTGTATATGTACCACAGCTTTCTTATCCATTTATCTGCTGATGGACATCTAGGTTGTTTCCATGTCCTGGCTATTATAAACAGTGCTGCAATGAACATTGGGGTGTGCATGTGTCTCTTTCAATTCTGGTTTCCTCAGTGTGTATGCCAAGCAGTGGGATTGCTGGATCAAAGGGCAGTTCTATTTGCAATTTTTTAAGGAATCTCCACACTGTTCTCCATAGTGGCTGTACTAGTTTGCATTCCCACCAACAGTGTAAGAGGGTTCCCTTTTCTCCACACCCTCTCCAGCATTTCTTGCTTGTAGACTTTTGGATCACAGCCATTCTGACTGGTGTGAAATGGTACCTCATTGTGGTCTTGATTTGCATTTCTCTGATAATGAGTGATGTTGAACATCTTTTCATGTGTTTGTTAGCCATCCATATGTCTTCTTTGGAGAAATGCCTATTTAGTTCTTTGGCCCATTTTTTGATTGGATCATTTATTTTTCTGGACTTGAGCTGCACAAGTTGCTTATATATTTTTGAGATTAGTTGTTTGTCAGTTGCTTCATTTGCTATTGTTTTCTCCCATTCAGAAGGCTGTCTTTTCACCTTGCTTATAGTTTCCTTTGTTGTGCAGAAGCTTTTAATTTTAATTAGATCCCATTTGTTTATTATTGCTTTTATTTCCAGTATACTGGGAGGTGGATCATAGAGGATCCTGCTGTGATTTATGTCAGAGAGCATTTTGCCTATGTTCTTCTCTAGGAGTTTTATAGTTTCTCGTCTTACACTTATATCTTTAATCCATTTTGAGTTTATTTTTGTGTATGGTGTTAGAAAGTGATCTAGTTTCATTCTTTTACAAGTGGTTGACCAGTTTTCCCAGCACCACTTGTTAAAGAAATTGTCTTTACTCCATTGTATATTCTTGCCTCCTTTGTCGAAGATAAGGTGTCCATAGGCGTGTGGATTTATCTCTGGGCTTTCTATTTTGTTCCATTGATCTACATTTCTGTCTTTGTGCCAGTACCATACTGTCTTGATGACTGTGGCTTTGTAGTAGAGCCTGAAGTCAGGCAAGTTGATTCCTCCACTTCCATTCTTCTTTCTCAAGATTGCTTTGGCTATTCGAGGGTTTTTTTTTTTTTAAATTTCCATACAAATCTTGAAATTATTTGTTCTAGTTCTGTGAAAATATCTGTTTTTAATGTTTATTTTTCAGCTATTTTACATTCTGGAGAAGAGACATGAAATTGCAGAAGGCCGTGCTTCTCAGATTTTCTGGGATTGGCAATGCTCAGGGCAGTGACAACCTTTCAATTATGGTTCTTGGTGAGGGTCAGCCACCAGGAAACAGAGTCCTAAGGGGCCAGTATTTCTATATCACATGGAAGCTGAAGCCTAAAATCTTTGTATATGCAGCGTGGACTCAGATGAGCTATTATATGTCGTCCTGACCCAAAGTGCTCTGGCTAACTGGTTACAAACGTTATCTCTGATGGGCCAGTGACTCTCTCACCAGCTTTAGTGGCAAAACACTGTTGACCTCAGCCATTTTCTCCATGCTGCCATCATGGCAGGAGGACGCTGTCACTAGCTCCTCTGGCCTTACCTGCCCGGAGAGGTAAGAGGATGATTACAGGACAGGACCACACATTCTGAGTGGCAGAAACAGCTGACACCCTCCTACTTGGGATTTTAAGTTTTCATCTTTTTAATGCATACAGGTGTCATAAAGGGTTTCTCTTGTAGTTAGTCAGTAAAGAATCTGCTTGCAATGCAGGAGACCTGGGTTTAATTCCTGGGTTGGGAAGATCCCCTGGGGAAGGAAATGGCAGCCCACTTCAGCATTCTTGCCTGGAGAATCCCAAGGACAGAGGATCTTGGGATCTTGACTGCAGTACATGGGGTCGTAAGAGTTGGATACAACTTAGTGCCTAAAGCACCACTACCCGGGATTTCTAGGGATCTTTCCAGAAGAGCATTTGGCCTAGAGTCCTATTGCTTCAGACTGTACTTAGACTTGCAGGGTAGATTTGTGTTAAAATACTTAGAATATGAAGGTTTTATTAATATGGCTCAAAATTTACCTTATTTTGTTTGGGAAAAAAAAAAAACCCAACAAAAAACAGCCCAGAGTGACTTATCAAGTCTGAACTGTTTTGGGTAGCTTTGGGTAGCTTTCAAGGCAACGATGCCAACAGACCTACTGGGTTTATCCCAAAGCGAACTGAAAATTTATGGAATCCAGCCTGTTGGAGGCTGTGCTACTTAGATTGCCTAACCTATCTTATTAAAAATGATTTTCTAGACCCCAAGTTTCCTTTTTAATCATTATCCATTGTCCATTTTCTTGCCTGTGGTAATAATTACTGGGCTCCTATACCACTGGAAGTACAGCAGAAAGCATGCAACACATTCTTTTGTCTTATGCTCCTAGCCTTGTTTCTATATCCCAAGCAAACCCTTATCATCATAAATTTACACATTGCTATTCTTCTGTAGAGAATGGTATGCATTTCTGTTACTAAAATAATATGGTGGGAAAATAATTACAATAGGACATATTTTTTCCATTTTTGTACAATTTTTCAAGGTCACACTCCTGTTACAGTTATTATAAGATATTGACTATATCCCCCATGTTGCGGTCTGTCTTCCTTCCAATAGTTTATAGCCCCACCGCCCACTCCTGTTTTGCACCCCCCTCTGTTCTCCCCACTGGTGGCCACTAGTCTGCTCTCTATATCTGTGAGTCTGATTCTTTTCTGTTATACTCACTAACTTGTTATAATTTTCAGATTCCACATGTAAGCGGTATCACACAGGATTTGTCTTTTTCATATTTTTATGACCTATTTCACTTAGCATAGTACTCTTCAAGTCCATCTATGTTGCTGCAAATGCCAAATTTCATCTTTTTTTATGCCTGAGTAATATATTGTATATATATGTGCCACATCTTTAAAAAGTCTTTTCTATTGTAGTATAGTCACTTTACAATGTTGTGTTAGTTTCTGCTATACAGCAAAGTGAATCAGCTCTCTATATATCTTCTCTTGGGGGATTTCCTTCCCATTTACTTCACCACAGAACATTGAGTATAGTTTCCTCTACTCTACAGCATGTTCTCGTTGGTTATCTCTTTTACAATAGTAGCGTATGTATGTCAATCCCAACCTCCCAGGTCATCCCACCCTCTCTTTCCCGTTGGTATCCATCCATAAGTTTGTTCTCTATGTCTGTATCTTTATTTCTGCTTTGCAGATAAGTTTGTCTGTACCATTTTTCTAGATTCTACATATAAGTGATACTATATGATACTTGTTTTCCTCTTTTTGACTTAATTCTATATGACAGTCTCTAGGTCTATCTATGTGTCTGCAAATGACACAATTTCTTTCCTTTTTATGGCTGAGTAATATTCCACTGTGGGGCTTCCCAGGTGGTCAGTGGGAAAGAACCAGCCTGTAATGCAGGAGCTGTGGTTTGATCCTTAGATCAGGAAGATTCCATGGAGGAGGGCATGGCAACTCAGCCCAGTATTCTTGTCTGGGAAATCCCATGGACAGGGGAGCCTGAAGGACTACAGTCCACGGGGTTGCAAAAGAGTTGGACGTGACTTAGCAACCAAGCACCACCACCACCACCAGTATTCCATTGTATATATATACTACCACATCTTCTTTATCTATTCATCTGTTGATGGACATTTAAGTTGCTTTTATATCTTGGCAATTGTAAATAATACTGCTATGAACATGGCGTGCATACAGTATAGCAAGTTTTTATCCTGATTTTGTATTTTACTTATACAAAGTAGCTGATATTATCAAATGTTAAGTATTTAAAAATACATTGCATAAATCCTAGAAGTTAATAACTCCATACAATTTTGCACATATATATAGTTGAAATATACATCCATAACTTTAAATTTTGAAATGTATTTTCTCAAAGTGTATTTTGGAGCACATTGATCAAACACTGCTCTCATCTTTAAAATTTACTGAAATTTCTAGCATCTACATTATCTATCATATAGTTCTTTATATTGTTTGGATTGCTTTTGTTTACACTGTTATTTTTATCTTCATGTCTACCCTGTAAGGAAGCAGTCAAGAATTCTTTGCTAATGCATAGCCATTAAGGCTACAAAGTCCTATTGCCTACCTTTGAATCTCAGCTGTCATTTACTTGCTGTGAAATTTGAGCATGCTGTTTCATTTTTCTGACCCTCTCTCTCTCTCCATGACAGAATGGAAATGTAACAGTATTTGCCTCATAGCCTTTTGAACTATTTAATATAAAGTCTTTGTTCAGTTCCTGACACATGATAAACAATCAACAAATGTTAGCCATTAGTTAAAATTATGGAAAATTAGTGTTCTGGGTAGCTCAGTTGGTAAAGAATCCACGTACAATGAGACCCCGGTTCGATTCCTGGGTTGGGAAGATCCCCTGGAGAAGGGAGTTGTAACCCACACCAATATTCTTGCCTGGAGAATCCCATGGACACTAGAGCCTGGAGGGCTACAGTCCACTGGGTCTCAAGAGTCGGACACGACTTGGTGACTAAACCACCACCACCGTATTATTTTCCACAGTGGCTTCACCAGTTTACTTTCCCATCAACAGTTCATGAGGGTTTCCTTTTCTCCACATCCTCACCAATATCTGTTATTTATGTTCTTTTAGATGATCGTTTTCTGACAGATATGAGGTGATATTTCACTGTGATTTTCATTTTCATTTCCCTGATGATTAATGTTATTGAACATCTTTTGTATGCCAGTTGACCATCTAGATGTCCTTTTGGAAAAATGTCTATTCATTTCTCTGCCCATTTTTAATCAGATTGTTTATTTCTTTCACATTGATTTGTCTTGTCAGTCATATGGGTCATATCATCAGCAAATATTTCCTCCATTCAGTATATTGTCTTTTTGTTTTACCGGTAGTTTCCTTTGCTGTGCTAAAGCTTTTCATTTTAATTACTTCCCATTTATTTACTTCTGATTTTAGAGACAGATCCAAAAAATATTGCTATAATTTATGACAGAGTGTACTGCATATAATTACCCCCTAGAAGTTATATAGCTTTTGGTTTTACACTTAGGTCTTTTATCCCTAATGAGATTATTATTATTATTTTTGCATGATTTTAGAGGATGTTTTAATTTACTTATTTACATGTATCTGTCCAATTTTCTGAGCAATACTTATTGAAGTGACTATCTTCACTGTTTGTTCTTGACTTCTTCATCGTAGGTTAATTGAGCATAAATTAACTGACCATAAGCGTGCAGGGTTTATTTCTGTGTTCATATGTTCCATTGACCTGCATATCTGTTTTTACCATTACCATACTGTTTTAAGGTAGGATATACCCATCTGAATGCAGAGTTCCAAAGAATAGCAAGGGGAGATAAAAAGCCTTCCGCAGTGATCAATGCAGAGAAACAGAGGAAAACAATAGAATGGGAATGACTAGAGATCTCTTTGGGAAAATTAGAGATACTAAAGGAACATTTCATGCAGAGATGGGCTCGATAAAGGACAGAAATGGTATGGAGCTGACAGAAGCCAAAGATATTAAGAAGAGGTGGCAAGAATACACAGAAGAACTGTACAAAAAAGATTTTTGTGACACAGATAGCCATGATGGTGTGACCACTCACTTAGAGTCAGACATGCTGAAATGTGAAGTCAAGTGGGTTTTAGAAAGCATCACTACAAACAAAGCTAGTGGAGGTGATGGAATTTCAGTTGAGCTATTTCAAATCCTGAAAGATGATGCTGTGAAAGTGCTGGACTCAATATGCCAGCAAATTTGAACAATGCAGCATTGGCCACAGGACTGGAAAAGGTCAGTCTTCATTCCAATCCCAAAGAAAAACAATGCCAGAGAATGCTCGAACTACTGCACAACTGCACTCATCTCATACACTAGCAAAATAATGCTCAAAATACTCCAAGCCCGGCTTCAACAGAATGTGAGCTGTGAACTTCTGGCTGTCAAGCTGGATTTAGAAAAGGCAGAGGAACCAGAGATCAAATTGCAACATCTGCTGGATCATTGAAAAAGCAAATGAGTTCCAGAAAAACATCTACTTCTGTTTTATTGACTATGCCAAAGCTTTTGACTGTGTGGATCACACAAACTTCTTCAAGAGATGGGAATACCAGACCACCTGACCTGCCTCCTGAGAAATCTATATGCAGGTCAAGAAGTAATAGTTAGAACTGGATATGGAAAAACAGACTGGTTCCAAATCGGGAAAAGAGTACATAAAGGCTGTGTATTGTCACCCTGCTTATTTTAACTTACATGCAGAGTACATCATGAGAAACACTGGGCTGGATGAAGCAAAGGATGGAATCAAGATTGCCAGGGAACTATCAATATCCTCAGATATGCTGATGACACCACCCTCATGGCAGAAAGTGTTGAAGAACTAAAGAGCCTCTTGATGAAAGTGAAAGAAGAGAGTGAAAATGTTGGCTTAAAGCTCAACATTCAGAAAACTAAGATCATAGTATCCAGTCCCATCACTTCATGGGAAATAGATGGGGAAACAATGGAAAGAGTTACAGACTATTTTCTTGGGCTGCAAAATCACTGCAGATGGTGACTACAGCCATGAAATTAAAAGATGCTTGTTCCTTGGAAGAAAAGCTATGACCGACCTAGACAGTATATTCAAAAGCAGAGACATTACTTTGCTACAAGGGTCTCTCTAGTCAAAGATATGGTTTTTCTAGTAGTCATGTATGGATGTGAGAGAGAGTGTATAAAGAAAGCTGAGTGCCAAAGAATTGATGCTTTTGAATTGTGGTGTTGGAGAAGACTCTTGAGAGTCCCTTGTATTGCAAGGAGACCCAACCAGTCCATCCTAAAGGAAATCAGTCCTGAATATTGATTGGAAGTAGTGATACTGAAGGTGAAACTTCCAATACTTTGGTCATGTGATGTGAAGAACTGACTCACTGAAAAAGACCATGATGCTGGGAAAGATTAAAAGTGGGAGAAGAAGGATGAATTGATCGGATGAGATGGTTGCATAGCACGTCCAACTCGATGGACATGAGTTTGAGCAAGCTCCAAAAGGTGATGATGGACAGGGAGGCTTGGCATGCTGTAGTCCATGGGGTCTCAAAGAGCTGGACATGACTGAGTGACTGAACTTATCATTATGATTATTATAATAGTATATAGTACAGTCTGAAGTCATAGAACATGATTCCTCCAGCTCCGTTCTTTCTCAAGATTGTTTTGTCTATTCAGAATCTTTTGTGCTTCCATACAAATTGTAAACTTATTTGTTCTGGTTCTGTGAAATATGCCATTGATATCCTGAT
This sequence comes from Nanger dama, assembly GCA_917880005.1. Taxonomy (NCBI): domain Eukaryota; kingdom Metazoa; phylum Chordata; class Mammalia; order Artiodactyla; family Bovidae; genus Nanger; species Nanger dama. Next base: position 103,798,944 of record CAKJTW010000001.1, read on the forward strand.
TGTCGCTGCTTGGTTGCTAAGTTGTGTCCAGCTCTTTTCTGCAACCCCATGGACTGCAGCCCATTAGGCTCCTTTCTCCATGGGGTTTCCCAGGCAAGAATACTAGAGCGGGTTGTTGTTTTCTTCTCCAGGGGATCTTCCCAACTGAGGGATTGGCCCCACATCTCCTCCATTAGCAGGAGGATTCTTTACCATTGAGCCACCAGAGAAGCCCAGTATCTTGCTAGGGATTGCATACAGTCTTTAGATTTCCATGGGTTGTATGACCATTTTAGCAATACTAGTTCTTCCAACCCAAGAACATGATATATCTTTCCATCTGTTTGTATTATCTTCAGTCCATTTCGTCAGTATCCTAGTTTTCTGAGTACGTGTCTTTTGCCTCCATAGGCAAGCTTATTTCTAGATTTTTAATTTTGAATGCAATGGTGAATGGGATTATGCCCTTAATTTCTCTTTCTGGTAGTTTAATGTTAATGGGCAGAAGTGCAACAGATTACTGTCTATTAATTTTGCATCTGGTAAATTAACTCCCTGATGAGCTTTAATAGGTTTATAGTGGCATCTTTAGCATTTTTTATGTATAGTATCATGCCATCTGCAAATAGTAAGAGTTTTACTTCTTTCCAGTTTGAATTCCTTTTATTTCTTTTTGTTGTCCCAATGCTGTGTCTAGGGCTTTCAATACTATGTTGAAGAAAAGTATCAAGAGTGGACATTCTTGCCTTGTTCGCTTGTTCTTGACTTTAGAAGAAATAATTTTACCTTTTCACCACTGAGCATGATGTTAGCTATAGATCTCTCATAGATGGTCTCTATTATGTTGAGGTGGGTTCCTTCTGTGCCCACTTTTGGAAAGTTTTTATTATTATAATAAGATAAGAACTGTTGTGAAAAGATTTTTCTGTGTCTGTTGAAATGATCCTGTGATTTTCATTCTCCAGTTTGTTAATGTGTATCACATTGATTTGTGAATACTGAAAAATCTTTGTTTCTCTGTTAATTCCATTTAATCATGGTGAATGATCCTTTTAATATACTGTTGGATTCAGCTTGTTAATATTTTATTGGGGATGTTGCCTGTAATTTGCTTTTTTGGTGATATCTTTGTCTGATTTTGTATCATGTTGATGTTGGCCTCATAGAATGAGTTTGGAAGTGTTTCATCCTCTGCAGTTTTTTAGAATACTTTGAGAAAGCTTCCCTGATAGCTCAGTTGGTAAAGAATCTGCCTGCAGTGCAGGAGACCCTGGTTTGATTCCTGGGTTGGGAAGATCCCCTGTAGAAGGGAAAGGCTACCCACTCCAGTATTCTGGCCTGGAGAATTCCATGGACTCTATAGTCCATGGGGTCGCAAAGAATTGGACACGACCCAGTGACTTTCACTTTCACTTGAGAAAGATAGGTGTTTGGTAGAATTCAACTGTGAAGCCACCTATTCCTAGACTTTTATTTGTTGGGAGTTTTAAGATTAGTGATCCACTTTTTTCAACTTTTTATTTTACACTGGAGTATAATTGATTAACAATGTGTTAGTTTCAGGTGTACAACACAGTGGTTCAGCTATAGGTATACATATTTTTTTCAAATTCTTTCCCCACTTAGATTGTTACAGAATAGTGAGTAGAGTTCCCTATGCTATATAACAGGTCCTTATTGGTTATCCATTTTAAATATAGTAGTGTGTACATGCCAATTCCAGGCTCCCTAACTATCCCTCACCCCCACTAGTATCTCCAGTAACCATAAGTTCATTTTCTAAGTTTGTGAGTCTATTTTGTAAGTTCTTTTGATATATATATATATATATATATATATATATATATATATTCTGCATGTGAGCAATATCATATGATATTTCTGTTTCTTTGTCTGATTTATTGATACTTCACTCAGTATGACAGTCTCTAGCTCCATCTAGAGATGGCCCTGCAGATGTTGCTGTAGATACTATTATTTATTGCTTTTAAATGACTGAGTAACTCATCTCACACGCTAGTAAAGTAATGCTCAAAATTCTCCAAGCCAGGCTTCAGCAATACGTGAACTGTGAACTCCCTGATGTTCAGGCTGGTTTTAGAAATGGCAGAGGAACCAGAGATCAAATTGCCAACATCCACTGGATCATGCAAAAAGCAAGAGAGTTCCAGAAAAACATCTATTTCTGCTTTATTGACTATGCCAAAGCCTTTAACTGTGTGGATCACAAGAAACTGTGGAAAATTCTGAAAGAGATGGGAATGCTAGACCACCTGACCTGCCTCTTGAGAAATCTGTATGCAGGTCAGGAAGCAACAGTTAGAACTGGACGTGGAACAACAGACTGGTTCCAAATAGGAAAAGGAAGAAGTCAAGGCTGTATATTGTCACCCTGCTTATTTAACTTCTATGCAGAGTACATCATGAGAAACACTGGACTGGAAGAAACACAAGCTGGAATCAATATTGCTGGGAAAAATATCAGTCACCTCAGATATGCAGATGGCACCACCCTTATGGCAGAAAGTGAAGAGGAACTCAAAAGTCTCTTGATGAAAGTGAAAGAGGAGAGTGAAAAAGTTGGCTTAAAGCTCAACATTCAGAAAACAAAGATCATGACATCCAGTCCCACCACTTCCTGGGAAATAGATGGGGAAACAGTGTCAGACTTTATTTCTTTGGGCTTCGAAATCACTCCAGATGGTGATTGCAGCCATGAAATTAGAAAGATGCTTCCTCCTTGGAAGAAAAGTTATGACCAACCTAAATAGTATATTCAAAAGCAGAGACATTACTTTGCCGACTAGGTCTGTCTAGTCAAGGTTTTTCCTGTGGTCATGTATGGCTGTGAGACTTGGACTGTGAAGAAGGCAGAGTGCTGAAGAATTGATGCTTTTGAACTGTGTTGTTGGAGAAGACTCTTGAGAGTCCCTTGGACTGCAAGGAGATCCAACCAGTCCATTCTGAAGGAGATCAGCCCTGGGATTTCTTTGGGAGGAATGATGCTAAAGCTGAAACTCCAGTTCTTTGACCACCTCATGCGAAGAGTTGACTCACTGGAAAAGACTCTGATGCTGGGAGGGATTGGGGGCAGGAGGAGCAGGGGACGACCAAGGATGAGATGGCTGGATGGCATCACTGACTTGATGGAGGTGAGTCTGAGTGAACTCCGGGAGATGGTGATGGACAGGGAGGCCTGGCGTGCTGCGATTTATGGGGTCGCAAAGAGTCGGACATGACTGAGCGACTGTACTGAACTGAACTGAAGATCATTTAGCCAGATTTATCAAGAAAAAAAAGGAGAGGGCCCAAATCAATAAAGTAGAAATAAGAATGAGGTTAAAACTGACACACAGATGTACAAATAAGAGGCCACTGTGAGCAAATCTATGCCAGAAACAGACAAGCTAGGAAAACGGACAGAATCTTAGCAGGGTGCAATTTCCCAAGCACCATTATACTGATTCAGTTTTAGTACTGGTAGTTTGTTCATATTTTCTATTTCTTCCTGGTTCAGTCTTGCTTAGAAAACTGTACCTTTCTAAGAATTTGTCCATTTATCCTAGGCTGTCTATTTTATTGTATATAGTTGTTCACAGTAGTGTTTCTTATATATCTGTAATGTCAGCTGTTACTTCTCCCTTTTCGTTGATTTGGGCCCTCTCCCTTTTTTTCTTGATGAGTTTGGCTAAAGTTTTATCAATTTTACCTTTTCAAAGACCAGTTTTTAGTTTCATTGACTTTTTTTTTCTCTATTGTTTATCAGTCTTCATTTCATTTATTTTTGCTCTGATCTTTATGATTTCTTTCCTTCTGCTAATTCAGATTTTATTTGTTCTTCTTTCACTAGTTCCTCTAGATGTAAAATTAGTTTATTTGAGATTTTTCTTGTTTTATAAGAAAATATTTTATTGCTTAAACTTCCCTCTTGAAACTACTTTTGCTGCATCCCATAAGTTTTGGATCATCATGCTTTTATTTTCATTTTCTCTAGATATTTTTTTTTATGTCCTCTTTGATTTCTTCAGTGAATCATTGGCTGTTTAGTAGCATATTGTTCAGCCTCCACATGTTTGTGATTTTTGCAGTATTTTTCTTGTAGTTGTTTTTTAGTCTCATCATATTGTGGTCAGAAAAGATGCTTGATATGATTTCAGTCTTATATTTATTGAGACTTGTTTTGTGGCCTAGATGTGATCTATCTGGGAGAATGTTCTGTGTGCACTTGAATAGAATGTACATTCTGCTGCTTTCAGATGTCATATTCTATATACATCCATTAATTGGATCTGGTCTACTGTGTCATCTGAGGTCAGGGTTTCCTTGTTGATTTTCTGTCTGGATGCTACTTCCATTGATGTAAGTGGGATGTTTAAGTCCCTTAACGTTTATTGTGTTACTGTCCCTTTATGTCTTTAATGTTTGCTTTATGTATTTAGATGATTCTATGTTGGGTGCATATATATTTACAATTACTACATCTTCTGAGATTTATCCTTTGATCTTTATTATATAGTGTTGTATTTCCTCTGTTCTAACAGTGTTTATGTAAAGGTCTATTTTGTCTTATATAACTATTGCTACCTTGAGATTTCCATTTTCATGGAATATCTTTTTAATCTCTTCATTTTCAGTCCGCGTGTGTCTTTAGATCTGAATGAGTTCCTGTGGGCAGCGTGCGTACGTGTGTGTGTGTGTGTGTGTGTGTGTGTGCATCTTATTTTGTGTCTGTTCAGCCGCTTGTCTTTTGATTAGAGGATTTAGGTAATTAGTGATATGTGCTTCACATTGTCATCCTGTTCACTGTCTTGCAGTTACTTTTATAGGTCTTTCCCCCCTCTTCTTCTGTTGTGACTGTCTTTACTGTAATGTTTGGATTCCTTTTTCTTTGTAATATGTATCTGTTATAAATTTTATATCTACTTACTTTATATATCACTTAATTGCTTCTGTGGGTATGAATGATTATACTTTTTTTTTTAACTTTTCTTCTAACTTTGTGCATGGATAACTTCCCAACTTTATATTTTCCTTTACTGATAGGCTTTTTCCTTTTACAATTTTAATATTTCTAATTGTGACTTTTCTTGCTTAGAGAAGTTCCTTTAATATTTCTTGTAAAGCTAATTTGGTGGTGCTAAATTCTTTTAGCTTTTGCTTGTCTTTGATTTTTCCATCAAATCTGAATGAACGACACACTAGACAGAGTATTAGTTGTAGGTTTTTCCCCTTTAAGCACTTTAAGTATATAGTGGCACTCCCTTTTGGCCTGCAGAGTTTCTGCCAAAAAGTCAACTTATAGCCTTTTGGGGGTTCCCTTGTATTTTAATCATTGTTTCTTCCTTGCAGCCTTTATTATTCTCTTTCTGTTTTATTTATTTATTTTTTTGGTTATTTTTATTACACTGTGTGTTGGTGTGTTCCTCTTTGAGTTTATCCTGTATAGAATCTCTCTGCACTTCCTGGATATGGAGGATTGTTTCCTTTTCCAGGTTAGGGGAAGTTTTCAGCTGTGATGTCTTCAAACATGTTCCTGGCCCCTTTTCCTCTCTTTTCTTCTTCTGAGATCCCTAAAATGCTAATATCAGTGTTCTTGTTTTCCCAGAGGTTTCATACACTGTCTACATTTTAAAAATTCTTTTCTTTTCTGTTTAGAATCAGTGATTTCCACTACTCTCTCTTTCAGCTCATTCTCCTGTGTCATTTAGTCTACTGCGGATTCCTTCTAGATGTGTTTTCATTTCAGTTATTATATTCATCTGTTTGGTTGTTTTTTATATTCTATAACTAATTCTTGCATTCATTATTCTCCTTAATGTTTGATCATCTTTATGATTACTACCCTAAACTCTTTCTCAAGTAGATTGTCCAACTCTGCTTCACTTAGTTCTTCATAATTTTATCTGTTCTTTCATCTAGAGCATGTTTGTCTGTCACATCTTTTTGCCTAAGCTGATGTTTATATTTTTAAGATTCTGGTAAGTTACTTACATTCCCCAGCCTTGAAGAAGTAGACTTTTGCAGCATACTCCCCTCACCCCACCCACGCTATATGCCTTAGGAGGGCTGTGTGGGCAGGGCCTCGGTTGTGTCCAGCTGACTGTGTGGGGAATCTTACAGTCTTGGTTGGTTGCCAGGCAGGCTATGCCTTGTGGAGACTGACAGCAGCTGGTTGGCAGGGTCGGGTCACAAGGTGGCTTGCCGCAGCATCCCAGGGCCTCTGGGACCAGTGCTGGCTCATTCATAAGTGGCGTCAGAGTCCAGAAGACTCCAGTGCTGTTGCCACATTCTGGTGGATGGAGCCATAACCTGGGGTTAGTGCCAGACCGTGGGATTGAGGACAGCCAGATGTGACTTAGCAACTAGACAATAGCAACGAATGGCAGGGAGTCTGCTTGTAGAGACCAGGCGATCTAGAGTTAGTGTCAGATTGCTCCTGGGCAGGTGCCAGTTCCTGATACAGTTGGATCTGGGACATCCTAAAGCTTTTATTAGCCTAGTAGCGGGCAGAACCAAGGTCCAGCTGGTCCCAGGATAGGGCCTAGCCTGCTGGTGGGCACACTGGAACTAAAGGCTGTGGCTTTGTGGTTTTCTTGCATCTGGTGTCTGCCCCCTTGGGAGCTGAGGCTGGTCCATAGGCTAGAGGGCAGACTTCCAGGGCTGCAGTCCAGTTGACTCAGGGGCTGGTACCTTCCAAGTGGTGGGTGAAGCAGAGTCCTGAGTCATCTGGTGGGCAGGGCCATGTCTAGAGGTTGCTGTTGGCTTAGGGAATCATAAGGCAGCCTCTCTGCAGATGGGTGAGGCTGTGCCCCTGCCCAGTTAGTTGCCTAGCTTGAGGCATGGAAACACTGGCACCTACATGTTGTTGGGCTGGAGCAGGGCTGTCTTGGAGCTCACACGCCAGAAGGAGGGTTCCGCAGTGGCGCCAGAAGCACCAGCATCCGTCCATGTGGCGGCATTCCCGAAGAAAGCTGATGCCAAGGCCTGTATCCCCACAGCGGGTGTGGTTGCTCCCTGCCTCTATGGGAGGCAGTCTTGCTCGCCAAGACTAGCAGGTAGGTCTGATTTGTACTTCTTTCAAATGACTATTTTTTCCCTGAGTCCTGGAACATGTGAAATTTTGTAAGTGCCCTTTAAGAATGAAATCTCTATCTCCCTCAGTTCTCTGGGACTCCAGAAATTAAGCGCCACTGGCCTTCAAAGCGAGGTGCTCTGGAGGCTCCCGTTCCCAGTACAGGACCCCTGGGTTAGGGAGCACAATGTGAGGCTCAGACCTCTACTCCTGGGAGGACTCCTGCCATGTAATTAGACTCTAGTTTGTGGGTCACCCACCCAGGGGTTCTGGAATTTGACTATATCATGACTCTTGTTTTTCCTGCCTGTCTCATTGTGGGTCCTCCTTTATGTCTTTAGTTGCAGATGATTTTTTTCTGATAGGTTCTACTGGGTCTCATGATGGTTGTCCTGCAGATGGTTGTGAGTTTGGTATGCTCAGTGAGAGGAGATGAGCCCAGGGTCTGTCTACTCTGCCACCTTGGCAGAAGGTCCCTAGATATGCTATGCTTTTGTGGGGTTTTTTTTGGCTACACTGCACAGCTTACAGGATCTTGGTTCCGTGACTAGGGATTGAACCTGTGCCCCCTGCAGTGGAAGCTCAGAATCCTAACCACTGAACTGCCAAGAAGTTCCCTGGACCCACTTGTTTTTAAAGTTGATGTTGTTCTCACAAAATACAAAGTTAATTTGATATATATATATATATATTTTTTTTACTTTCTGCTGCTATTGCCTCCTCTGCCATGGTGCCTAGGCACCAGCCCCAGTCACAGTGCCATCTAATCTGAGAATGTTTAAATAATTCTTTTCTCAGAGTTATGACTGCACTGCACATTTGTTTTAATTTAATGTATGGCAAAACAAATACAGTATTGTAATTTAAAATAAATAAATAAAAAAATTATTACTTTAAAAATTGTAGTTTCAATCTAATTGCTTTGTATATAAAACTGAGAAATTACTGCGTAGAAGTAGCAACAAGGAAGCAAAGAATAACTTTCACTTTGAACTGTATACTTTTATGTAAATTTTTAATATTTTATTGCAAACATAAACAGACATATTAATAATTTAATTAAATAATATTTACTCCACAATTCTCAAGCTACCAATTAAGCAAATAAGTTCAGCTGACTGAGTTGGTTATTTGTCCCCCAACCAGCTTACTCCAGCAGAGGAAGTGGAGTTGAGTGGGCTTGGCTAAGTAGGCAAACCAAGCAAGAGTTCATGCTTTTGCCCTCACCGAGATGTGTGTCTTTGAATTGCTCTGCATTCATGCTGGGGAATCCCCAAATGAACACAAAGTATCAGAAAAAAAATCAAGTTTGTCAATGTCCAATCTGAACAGCCAATACATGACCAGATTTAGCTCTTTAAAATACCCTGTGTGTGTGTGTGTGCATGAATGTATGCACACACCCATAAAAGTACCACACTTTTGACCTCCTTTTAATAAAAAAATGAGTAACCAGGCAAATAGGGGCACATGAAGGTGTTTAATTTCTATTAACGTATGGATGTGAGAGTTGGACTGTGAAGAAGGCTGAGCCGAAGAATTGATGCTTTGGAAGTGTGGTGTTGGAGAAGACTCTTGAGAGTCCCTTGGACTGCAAGGAGATCCAACCAGTCCATTCTGAAGGAGATCAGCCCTGGGATTTCTTTGGAAGGAATGATGCTAAAGCTGAAACTCCAGTACTTTGGCCAACTCATGCGAAGAGTTGACTCATTGGCAAAGACTCTGATGCTGGGAGAGATTGGAGGCAGGAGGAGAAGGGGATGACAGAGGGTGAGATGGCTGGATGGCATCACGGACTTGATGGACATGAGTCTGAGTGAATCCCGGAACATGGTGATGGAGGTCTGGCATGCTGCAGTTCATGGGGTCGCAAAGAGTTGGACACGACTGAGTGACTGAACTGAACTGAACTGAAAATGTATTCATGATATTCTTGTTATTTTACCAATATTGTATGTTTTCTTAGTGTCTGGCATCAAATCCTTGAAAATTCTCACCCACTTGTGGTTGAAAGTCCTAAGAACTCTATGTAACGACTCTTTCAACTTTCCCTTCCTTTACTTTCCATTCTAGGTACCCACCTAAACCAGAGGTCCTTCATAGTTACCCTAACTAGCTGTCTATTGTCCTGAGTTGTATAACCACCTGGGCTAATTCTACTATCAAGCATTGGATTCTTGGGGTGGGAAAGAAAAGACCAGAAGGTCCTGTGACCTAAACAGGATCTGCTCTCCAACCTCCCAGTGCCCCTAAAAGATCTCCCTTTTAGGCAAAGGATATACCAGATATGTTAGATTAAACTTATTTATATTCAACTGCTGTCTAAAATGTTTTATGGTTGAAATTTATTCTAAACACATAATACATTTCTAATTTGGGAAGATAATTTTGAATAACTTCATAAGCATGAGAAGAATAAAGACAACATAGGAACTGGAGAGTTTTCTAACATTTCCAATGTTTTCTATACTTATAAGCAGCCTCAGAGAGACTACTTCTATTGGTCTTGAAAGGTATGTGAAAGAATGAAAAAGACTTCAGAGTTTATTTGTAAATAAGCAGGGTAAAACTTCTGAAGCCAGCAAGAATTTCCACCTTAGGGTGAGAGGAAGAATTATGAGTCTTCTAGCAAAACTGAAACATCCAGTTCTACCTATTTTCATGTCTTGATCCCGCTCACTCTTGAACCCAGCAAGAATTTCCACCTTAGGGTGAGAGGAAGAATTATGAGTCTTCTAGCAAAACAGAAACATCCAGTTCTACCTATTTTCATGTCTTGATCCTGCTCACTCCTTTGCAATCCTATCCACAATATGTTTTCTTTTAATTGGATTTTAAAGAACACCTGTGTTAAGTTCTTTGGAACAACATTTCCTGTTTACATTTATGATCCATCTGGAATTTATGTTCCTTTAGTTGAGAATTCCCATAGCCTTATTTTCAAGATAAGAATAACGATGTGCCAGAATCAGCCAGTCTGCTTGGTACTGAATACTACTTATAAACAATGTATACAGCCATTTGCATGCTCTGCTGAATAAGGCACATCTTTCCTCTATCAGAAAAGCCAAATTGCCTTTACAATTTTTTTTAAATAAATAAATTTAAATTAAAAAAGAAAAAGAAAAAAAAAACTTATGAAATAAAAACCTTTCTTAACTTATGGTCCGTGAGCCAAACTGAAGAAATTCTTACAGTATTCAGAACTTAGAGGACATAAAGGCTGTTTCTTTACTTTCACTACCCTTTACAAAAATGGAGCAACTTATCATAGTACCTGTGTGCTTGTCATCAACAGACATCACAGATGTTATACTAAATATAATTGTTAGATATCTCAAAATATCACTTATGCCTATTACTTCTTCAAAATTGTGATCATCCTCAGACTCACTGCTAGATCTTATTATGTAACATGTTAATAAAGAAGCTACTGGAGCTCAAAATTTTCAAAACGTTAATAAATGTATTTTAATATGTAAAAATTTTTTTAAAATTTTTATTGTGGTACAGTTATTTCACAATGTTGTGTTAGTTTCTGCTGTACAACAAAGAGAATTAGCTATAGGTACACATGCAATCCCATCCCTCTTGGACCTCCCCTCCCACCACCCTTCAGTGCCATCTGTCTAGGTCATCAGAGAGCACCAAGCTGAACTCCGTGCACTATACAATAGGCTCCCACTAGTTATCTGTCTTACACGTGGCAGTGCACATGTCATCCCCAACCTGCCAATTCATCCCACCCAACTCCCCCACTGTCCACACATTCATTCCCTACGCCTATGGCTCTATTCCTGCCCTGAAAATAGGATCATCCGTATCATTTTCCTAGATTCCATATATACATGTATTAATATTCAGTATGTGTTTCTCTCTTTCTGATTTGCTCTGTATGACAGACTCTAGGTCCATCCAAATCTCTGGAAGTGACTCAATTTCATACCTTTATATTCTGTTGTATATTTGTACCGTATCTTCTTTGTTCATTCATCAGTTTTGTAAACAAACAAACAACTTTAGGCTGTAAAATTTACATCTGCCTTGAGTTTCAAGCTGTAGCCAGCAAATCATGATGGTGGAATGGGGAGATCCCAGGCTTACATTCTCACACGGACATACCAAAACTACAATTACATATAGATCAACTGTCTCTGAGAACAACCTGAAGCCCAGGGGAGCAGATTTTCTGAAACTAAGGATGTGGGTGGTGTGGATGCATCACATCAAAATGGGCAGGAGAGGCAGAGGTGCAGTCTAGTTAGAACCCACACTCCTGGTGCAGCAATCTATAAGCAGGAGGAACATCACAAGCGGGGGCCCCTGAGGAATGAGGGGTCTGAGTACCACATCAGGTTCCTCAGCCTGAGACTCCTGCACTGGAAAGATGAGCCCCGATATGTCTGGCTTTGAAAACCAACAGGGCTTACATTTGGGAGAGTGGGAGGGCTGTGGGAAACCAAGACTCTATTCTTGAAGGATTCGTGCACAATTTAACTGTCTCCAATTTCCAGTGCAGAGACAAAAGCTTTGAAAGCACCTACGTCATATAAGGAGATTCACTGACTAATTTTAGGATACAAAGTGGAATGGCAGGGATTTGGTGAGAATTTCCCTAGGGATGAAAGTGTTGGTAGGTGGCAGTCTTTTCACTCTCCTTTCACTTAGCTGGCCTGGTACTAGTACGTACTATTTCTGTCACTCACCATCAATTTAACTAACACCATGCACCCCACCCTGGCATTTTCTTGAGGACCAGCTGTGCCCAGTCTATCTAGCTGTCTTCTGGGACAGCCTCACCCACTGGTCAGACCTGGCCTGCTCTGATATCCCTTGAAAAGCATCCCACAGCAGAGGGCCAGCCATACCCATGAAAACTGTCACAGCAGTCAGGGCCAGGCCGCAGATGAAACTGGACCAGGGACAAGCCCTGGCACCAGGATGCCTGAAGCAGTCACAGCTGAGCCACGCAGTCATCCATGGGCTGGTCCCGTTCACCAGAATAGTAGTGGTATAGTGTTAGTCGAGTCTGACTCTCTGTGACTCCATGGACTGTAGTGCCCTGCAGGCTTCTTTGTCCATGGGATTTTCTAGGCAAGAATACTATAGTGGGTTGCCATTTCGTCCTCCAGGGAATTTTCCCAACCCAGGGATTGAACCTGGCCTCTTGCATTGCAGGCAGATTCTTTACTGTCTGAGCCACCAGGGAAGCCTACCAGAATACCTATGGCAATTGCGGCCCAGTCTGAATAGAAGGGTGCAGACAGGTCATGCAGGGCATACCTGGAGCACCCAGCTCTGGTGATCAGACAGGGTGATGCCAACTGGGCCCCAAAGGACGCATTCTATAATGAGGCTACTCCTTCAAGACAAGGTGTGGTGCTAATATAGCTAATAAAGAGAACAAGGCAAAATGAAGAGAATGTTTTCAAGATGAAACCTTAGAAAAGGAACTAACCAAAATGGAGATAGGCAACTTAACTAGATAAAGAGTTCAAAGTAATAGTCATAACCATGTTAACCAAACTTAGGAGAGGGATGGGTGAACTCAGTGAGAATCTCACAAACATACAAAAAATTTTTGAAAAACCAATCGTAACTGAAGAGCATATTAACTGAAGTTATATAATAGCACTAGAGGGAATCAACAGATCAGAGGAGGCAGAAGAGTGAATCAGAGATCTGACACATAGGGTAATAGAAATCACCCATCCAGAAAACTAAAAAGGAAAACGTAAGTAAGAGTAGTTTAAGGCAGCCCCTGGGACAACATCAAGTGTACTAATATTTGCATCATAAGAGTTCCAAAAGAGAAGAGAGAAAAGGATGGAAAACATATTTGAAGAAATAATGGCTACAAACATCCTTAACTTGGTGAAGGAAACAGTCATCCAAGTCCAAGAAGCAGAGTCCCACACCAAGGCACATTACAGTTAACTGTTAAAGACAAGAGAATATTAAGAGTAACAAGAAAATAACAACTTGTTAAATATAAGGGAACACCCATAAGATAACCAGCTGATTTTTCAGCATAAACTTTGTGCATTTTTTTCTCTTTAAAATTTTTTTATTTAATATTGCAGTACAGTTGATTGACAATTTTGTGTTAAGTTTCAGGTGTACAGCAAAGGGATTTAGTTATACATATATCTAATTCTGCAGTATTCTTACCCAGAGAATTCCACGGACAGAGGGGCCTGGCAGGCTGAAGTCCTGGGGTCACAAAGAGTCGGACATGACTGAGTGATTAACACTCTCTCAAACTCTACAATTCAGTAAAGTTCACAATTCAGCATGTTGTGCAACCATCATCCTGATTAGCTTCCAGAACATTTTTAGCCCCTCCCAAAAGAAATTGCATACCTATTTCCTCGCTCCTTTCTGCCCCTGGCACTCACTAATCAGTTTTCTGTATCTATAGACTCTTCCTGTTCTTGAAATTTGATATGAATGGAATCATATACCATGTGACCTTTCGGGTCTGGCTTCTTTCGCTTAGCATCAGGTTTTCAGGGTCTATCCAAACTATAGCGAATATTAGTATTTCACTCATTTTTATGATCAAATAATATTCCATCACAAGGATATACCACATTTTGTTTATCTGTGCATCAGTTAATGGACATTTAGGTTATTTCCATCTTTTGATTATTTGGAATAATGTTATGAACATTCCTGCACAAATTTTTGTGTGGAAACCTGTTTTCAATCCTTTTGTGTATATACCTAGGGGTAGAACAGCGGTTACACCATTTTATAGCCCTACCAGCAATGTGTGAAGGTTTCCATTTCTTCACATGCTCCCGAACACTTGTTTATTTTCCATTAAAAACATTTTTTTAATGCCCACCAAAGTGGGTATGAAGTGGTTTCTCGTTGTGGTTTTGAGTTGCATTTTGACGATGACTAATGATGTTGAGCATCCTTTCATGTGCTTGTTGTTGTTTGTATATCTTCTTTGTAGAAATGGCTATTCAAATCTTTTGGCAGTGTTTTGTTTAACTTAAATTTGTGTGGGGTAAAATATACATAATGTAAAATTTATCATTTCAACCATTTTTGAGTGTACAGTTAAGTAGCATTAAGTACATTCACAATATTGTACAGCTATCATCACTCTCCATCTCCAGAACTTTTTTTTTAAAAGGCTATTTTTAAAAAAACAGTTTTGGGGCTTCCATGTTGGCTCAGTGATAAGGAATCTGCCTGCCAATGCAGGAATTTATTACAGAGTAATAGGGTTCCCTGTGCCATATAGTAGGTTTTGTTGATTATTTACTTTATATATAGAAGTGTGCATCTGTTGATCCCAACATCCTGATTTATCCCTCTCCCCCACCTTTCTCTTTCATAGCCATAAGTTCGTTTTTGAAGTCTGTCAGTCTGTTTCTGTTTTGTAAATAAGTTCACTGGTATCATTCTTTTAGATTTCACATATAAGTAACATCTTACATTTGTCTTTCTGCCTTACTTAGTATGATAATCTCTATGTTCATCCGTGTTGCTGCAAATGACATTATTTCAATCTTTTTACGGCTCAGTACAATTCCACCATGTATATGTACCACATATTCTTTTTTTTCTTTAAATAAAAATATTTTCACTTTTTTTTTTATTTGAAGGATAATTGCTTTACAGAATTTTGTTTTTTTCTGCCGAACATCAACATGAATCAGTCCTAGGTGTGTGTGTGTGTGTGTATGTGTGTGTGTGTATATATCCCCTTCCTCTTGAACCTCCCTCTCATCTCCCTCCCCATCCTACCCCCTCTAGATTGTTACAGAGCCCCTGTTTGAGTTCCCTGCATTATACAGCAAATTCCTACTGATTATATATTTTACTTAAGGTGTTGTAAGTTTCAATGTTAATCTCTCCATACATCTCACCCTCTCTTTCCTCCCCTCCCTGCCCACCAAGTCCATACATCTGCTCTCTATGTCTTTCTCTCCATTGCTGCCCTGCAAATAAATTCATCAGTACTTTCTTTCTAGATTCCATATATATGCATTAATATATATTTACTTTTCTCTTTCTGAAGTTTCTATAACATAGGATCTAGATTTGTCAACCTCATTAGAACTTACTAAAATACATTCCTTTTTATGGCTGAGTAATGTTACATTATATATATATATGTACCACAATTCTTTATCCATTCATCTGTTGATGGACATCTAGTTATTGTAAATGTTCTAGTTATTGTAAAGAGTGCTGCAGTGAACATTGGAGTACACGTATCTTTTTCAGTTTTGGTTTCCTCAGGGTATATGCTTAGGAGTGGGATTGCTGAGTCATATGGTGGATTCCAGTAGTCATGTATGGATGTGAGAGTTGGACTGTGAAGAAAGCTGAGCACCAAAGAATTGATGCTTTTGAACTGTGGTGTTGGAGAAGACTCTTGAGAGTCCCTTGGACTGCAAGGAGATCCAATCAGTCCATTCTGAAGGAGATCAGTCCTGGGTGTTCTTTGGAAGGAATGATGCTAAAGCTGAAACTCCAATACTTTGGCCACCTCATGTGGAGTTGACTCATTGGAAAAGACTCTGATGCTGTGAGGGACTGGGGGCAGGATGAGAAGGGGACGACAGAGGATGAGATGGCTGGATGGCATCACGGACTCGATGGATGTGAGTTTGAGTGAACTCCAGGAGTTGGTGATGGACAGGGAAGCCTGGCATGCTGTGATTCATGGGGTTGCAAAGAGTCGGACATGACTGAGCGACTGAACTGAACTGAACGATGGATTTATTCTAAGTTTTTAAAGAAATCTCCATACCATCTTCCATAATGGCTGTATCAACTTATGTTCCTACCAGCAATGTAAGAAGGTTCCCTTTTCTCCACACCCTCTCCAGTATTTATTGTTGTAGACTTTTTGATGATGGTCATTGTGACTGGTGTGAGGTTGTGCGGGGGGCGCTCCGCAGAAAGAGTGGAGGCAGTGGAACTTCCCTCAGCAAAGCCGAGGGGTCCCGAGGAGAGGTGAGCCTGCTGTCCGCCAACCCAGCCCCTCGGCGAGCGAGAGACAATCAGACGCGACAGGGGTTCCGTCAAGCGGTTCCGGTTTATTGTTGCAAACTCCCAACTTATATAGACAAACCAGAGGGTTTTAGGAGGGACTTTCCATAGTTGCACCAATCACATTAAAGGTCAAATTGTCACCTTCATTATAACAGGAGTCTATGGAGATCACACACTGTCTATGTGCACAGAAATCAAGAGAGCCAATTAAAAACTTTGACAGACAACACAGACCCTGCCCCCATCTCTTCCGCCAGGCGCCATCTTAGGTTTTCGACCGCAAAGCTAGCCCCTTTGTTTTTAAGGTTTCCCATTTAGGGCCCCACAAGGTTGTATCTCCTTGTAGTTCTGATTTGTATTTCTCTAATAATGAGCAATCTTGAGCATCTTTTCATGTATTTGTTAGCCATCTGTATGTCTTCTTTGGAGAAATGTCTGTTTGTGTCTTTTTACCACTTTTTGACTGGGTTGTTTCTTTTTCTGGCATTGAGTTGTATCAACTACTTGTATATTTTGGAAATTAATTAGTTGTCAGTTGGTTCCTTTGCTATTATTTTCTTCCATTCGGAGGGTTGTCTTTTCACCTTGTTTTAGCTTTCTTTGCTGTGCAAAAGCTTTTAAGTTTAATTAGTTCCCACTTGTTTCTTTTTGTTTTTATTCTGTTGCTCTGGGAGGTGGGTCATAGAGGATCTTGCTTTGATCTATGTCATCAAGTGTTCTGCCTGCGTTTTCCTCTGAGAGTTTTTTAGCTTCTGATCTTCCATTTAGGTCTTCATCTATTTTGAGTTTGTCTTTGTGTGTGGTGTTAGGAAGTGCTCTAATTTCATTCTTTTACATAGAGCTGTCCAGTTTTCCCAGCACTGTCTATTGAAGAGGCTGTCTTTGCCCAACCATTGTATGTTCTTGCCTTCTTTGTAAAAATAAGGTACCCATAGGTGCATGGGTTTATTTCTGGGCTTTCTATCTTGTTCCATTGGTCTTTATTTCTGTTTTTGTGCCAGTACCATACTGTATTGATGTATGAGTATTCTTATTAATGCTTTAATAATTGAGATGTATAGAATTTTAACTTAGTTTTAGAAATTTTCAATTTTGGAGTCAAAGGCAAATATATCCCAAGTAATTTCTATTTGCTTTTATTAGTAAATAATCTTATTTCATTTTGTGATCAGAAACTGTTGTTTATATCATTTCTGCTTTATGGCACTGTATTATTTTTCTACTGCTGCCTTAGAAAATTGCCATCAACTTAGCATCTTAAACCAAGACAAATTTATTTTTTCCACAGCTCTGGAGGTCAGAAGTCCAGTAGGCTTAGAAGGTTTCTCTGTTTCAGGTCTCATGAAGCAGAATTTAACTTGGACTTTTATCAAGGAACTTTGGAATAGAATCTGCTCCCAGGTTTATTCTAGTTGCAGGAAGAATTCAATTCAATGTGTTTGTAGGACTGAGTTCCCTGTTTCCTTACTGGCTAAAAGACAAATGCCAGTCTTTGTTCTTGCCCATGTTCCTTCTCAGGCTTTGCATGTGGTTCCCTCCAGTGATAGTAGGTCATCTATCTTTCATGCTCTCAGTCTGTCTGAATTCTCTTTTACTACTTCTGACTCCAGCTGGAGAAAGTTCTCTACTTTAAGGGCTCAGGTGCTTAGATTGGGCCCACCTGATAATCCAGTATAATTTTCATGTGTTAACATTTATAAACCTAATCACCTCTGCATAGTTCCTTTGGCTATGTTATGTAACTTACTTACATATTCTAGGGAACCAGTCATGGATATCTTTTAGGAGGCCTCTCTGTATATCACTAACTTTTCAAGATTTTTCTTTGTGACCTAACACATGGTAAAATTTTAAAATGGTGCATGTGCAGTAGAGAAAACAGCTCTATTTTCTATTATTTTTCAGATTTTTACATAAAGTTATAAGACCTTCTTTATTCATGGTGTTCAGATCTCATGTATCTTTATTTATTGTCAGCTTGACCTGCCTTGCCTACAAGTAGAGTTACAATTTCTAAATTTTAGGGTATTTCTATTTCTTTATATAGTTTCAACTTTATGTAGATTACTTCTGTGTTATTTGAGCATTGATATTAATAACTTATTTTTATTATAAATGGGGAGTTTCAGCTTTATAAATGTTCTTCTTTTGTCTTTGTTAATGATTTGCCTGAATTTACGTGATTAAGAATTCAAGGTTGTAAATCCTGATTTACTTCATTTTTTAAAATTTATTTTATTGTGGTATAATTGATTTACAATTTTATGTTAATTTCTGCTGTGCAGCAATGTGATTCAGTTGTATATGTATGTACATTCCTTTTTATATTCTTTCCCATTATGGTTTATCATAGGATATTTAATAGAGTTCTCTGTGCTATGCAGCAGTACTTTTTAGCCATTCTATGTGCAGTAGCTTGCATTTGCTAATCCTAAACCCCCAATAAATTCCTCCCTCAACTTTCACCCTCAGGAAACACAAGTCTATGCTCTACATCTGTGAATCTGTTTCTATTTCACAGATAAGTTCATGACGTCATATTTTAGATTCCACATATAAGTAATATCATATAGTATTTGTCTTTCTCTTTCTGACTTACTTCACTTAGTATAATAATCTCTAGTTATATCCATGTTGCTTCAAATGGCATTATTTCATTATTTTTTCTGGTTGAGTATCATTTCATCGTGGTGTATACCACAACTTCTTTACCCATTCATCTGTCAATAAATATCTATGCTACTTCTTTATCTCAGCTATTGGGAATCATGCAGTTATGAGCATAAGGGCGCATGTAGAATTTAACTATTGTTCGGTCAGTATATATGCCCAGGAGTGGTGGTGTTAATCATATGGGAACATATGGTCTTCCCTGGGAGCTCAGAGAGTAAAGCATCTGCCTGCAATGTGGAAGACCTGGGTTTAATTCCTGGGTTGGGAAGATCCTTTGGAGAAGGGAATGGTAACCCACATCAGTATTCTTGCCTGGGAAACTATGGAGAGATGAACTTGGTGGGCTATAGTCCATGGGGTTCCAAAGAGTTGGGCACGACTGAGTGACTAATGTGGGAAGGTTATCTTCAGATTTTTGAAGGAATTTTCATACTATTTTCTGTAGTAAATAAACCAATTTATATTCCCACCAACAGTTCCCTTTTTTTCTATATCCTTTCAAGCATGTTATTTGCAGACATTTTAGTGATGGATATTCTGAACAGTGTGAGGTGGTACCTCACTGTAATTTTAATTTGCATTTCTCTATTAATTAGTGATGTTGAACATCTTTTCATGGCCCTGTTGGCCACCTGTATGTCTTCTTTGGAAAAATGTGTATTTACATTTTCCACCTATTTTTCAATTGGGTTTTTTTCCTGGGGTTTTTGTTATTGTGTTGTATGAGTTCTTTCTATACTTTAAATTAACCCCTTGTCAGTTGCATCATTTCCAAATATTTTCCCTCAGTCTGTCACTTGTCCTTTTGCTTATGATTTCCCTTGTTTTGTTTATGGCCTCCTTTGCTGTCCAAGAGCTTGATGAGGTCCCATTTGTTTATTTTTGCTTTTATTTCTATTGCCGTGGGAGACTGACCTAAGAAAACATTTGGTATAATTTATGTCAGAAAATATTTTGCCTATGTTCACTTTTATGAGTTTTATGGTATCATGTCTTAGCTTTATGTCTTTAAATCATTTTGAGTTTATGTTTGTGTATGGTAAAAGGGTGTGTTCTAAATTCATTTTTTTACATATGACTGTCCAGCTTTCCCAAGCCAGTTGCTGAACAGACTGTCTTTTTTCCATAGTAAATTCTTGCCTCCTTTGTCCTGGATTAATTGACCATGGGTGTGTGGGTTTATTTCTGGGCTGTCCCGTTCCATTGATCCACATCTCTGATTTTGCACCAATATCACGCTGTTTTGGTTAATGTAGCTTTATAGTATTGTCTGGGAGGGTTATGCTTCCTGCATTGTTCTACATTCTTGGAATTGTTTTGGCAGTTCTGTCTTTTATGGTGCCATATAAATTTTAGAATTATTCTAGTGAGAAAAATGTCATGGATAGTTTGATAAAGATCACATTAAATCTGCAGATCACTTTGACTAGTATGTCCATTTAAGAAATATTAATTCTTTCAACTGGAGAGCATGGGTTATCTTTCCATTTCTTTGAATCATCTTCAATTTCCTTTATTAATGTTTTATAGTTCTTAGCATCTAAGTCTTTCACCTCCTTGGTCAGGATTTTTACTAAATATTTTACTTTTTAAGATGCAAGTTTTAAGGAGATTGTCTATTGAAATTAGCTTTCTGAGCCCAGGGGCTGCACCTAATGAGTCCAGTTACTGAAACCAGTGCTGCAACTACTGAAGCCAGTGCACCCTAGAACCCGTGCTCTGCAACAAAAGTCCCTGCAGTGAGAAACTCGTGCACTTCAAGTAGGGAAAAGCTCTCACAGCAATGAGGACCCAGCACAGCCAACAATTTTTTAAAAAATAAAATAAATGACTTTATGCATCCTGTCACCTCCCAAATAAGCAACCATATTATATAAACTTCTGACAGACACTTCTCATGTTTGTTTGTTTTTAAGTTGTGGAAAACACACACACACACACACACACACGGGGGCTCCCCCAGTGGCTCAGCAGTGAATAGTGTGCCTGTGGAGTGGGGGACGTGGGAAGGGCAGGTTCAATCCCTGTGTCAAGCAGATCCTCTAGTGGAGGGGGGTGGCAACTCACTCTAGTATTCTTGCTTGGAGAATTCCATGGACAGAAGAGCCTGGCTCACTGCAGTCCATAGGGTCACAAAGAGTTGGATATGACTGAGCAACTGAGCACACACCAAAAACACATAACACAATTACCATCAAAATTATTTTTAAGTGTACAGTTTAGTAGTGTTAATTATATTCAAATTGTTAAGTTCCAGTGTTTTAAATATGAATATACTATCTTGTTTTACTTATTTTTTTGGCCACAGTGTGGCATGTGGGATCTTAATTCCCTGAACCTGTGCCCCCTGTATTGGAAGGTGGAGTCTCAACCACTGAACTCTGGGGAAGTCCTGATATTATCTTATTTTAAAAAATATTCTATATACATTGTTCTACACATTGATGTTTTCATTTTCCATTATATCCTGGAGATCTGTCCATGAAAACTTTCTCATTCTTTTGTCAAGTGGCTTGGTATTCCATTGTGTGGATGTATAGTTGTTTATCTGACCAGCTCTCCTTAGAAAAAATGCTTGGTTTTTCCTACTATTTTGCTGTTGTAAATGAATGCCATAGTCAATAACTATATACATACATCGTTTGGGGTGTATGCAGATATATTTGCAGAACAAATTCCCTGAAGTGCAATTGCTGGGTGAAAGGGTAAACACATTTGTAATTTTGCTTCCCACTGGCAATATATGAAAATGCCTGTTCCCTGTAGCCTCATCAACAGACTATATTGTACAATCTCGGATTTTTGCCAAGCTGATAAATGAGAAATGCAATCTCAAAAATAAATAAATTCCTTTTCTGATATTTTATCATTAGTTTAAAGAAATGCAACTGATTTCTGTATGTTAATCTTGTATCTTACTACCTTGATGAATTTATTTATCAGTTCTAATAGTCATCTGCATATGATGACAACTTTACCTATTCCCTTTCAATCTGTATACCCTTTGTTTCTTGATTCTGTGATTTCTTTCTCTGCTTGCTGTGGCTAGGATTTCAGACGCCATATTGGATAGAAGTGGTGAGAGTGAGCATTCTTGTAGCAGGAGAGCTTTCAGGTCTTCACCTCTGAGTGTTATATTGGTTGTGGTTTGTGATAAATAGTCTTCACTATATTGAGATATGTTGTCTCTATACCCATTTTGGTAAGAGTTTTTGTCATGAATGAATGTTGAGTTTTAGCAATTGCTTTTTCTGGCTTTTGTCTTTTATTGATGTGATGCATCACATTGATTAATTTGCATATTTTAAAACATCCTCATAACTTTGGGATGACTCCAACTTGGTCATGGTGTATAATCATTAAAAAAATTTATTTTATTTTAATTGGAGGCTAATTACTTTACAACATTGTAGTGGCTTTCACCATACATTGACATGAATCAGCCATGGGTGTACACATGTATAATCATTTTGGGTGTAGTTGGATTCACTTATTTGTTTGCTATTATTTTGTTGAGAATTCTTGCATTGATATTCATCAGAGAGATTAGCTTGTAATTTTCTGTTTTGGTGGTGTCTTTGTCTGGTTTTGGTATCAGGTTGATGCTGGCTTCATAGAATGTCTTTGGGAGTATTTCTTTCTATTCAGTCTTTTGGAATAGTCTTGAGAAGGAATGATGTAAATTCTTCTTCATGTGGTTGGTAGAATTTGCCTGTGAAGCCATTGGGTCCCTGGTTTTGTTTTTAGAGAGTATTTTAAATTGAGAGATTCTTTTAACTTCTAGTCGTTGGTCTGTTCAAATTATCTACTTCTTCTTGATTCAGCTTTAGTGAAACTTGTTCATTTTTCTAGGCTATCAAATTTGTTGGCATAGAATTGTTCACTGTACTCTTATGGTTTTTGTATTTCTGTGGTATTGGTTGTTATCTCTCCTTTTCATTTCTTATTTTGTTTATTTGGATGCTCTTTCTTTTCTTCTTGGTGAGCCTGGCCAGAAATTTGTCAGTCTTGTTTATACCTTTTCAAAGAACCAGCTCTTGTTTATATTGATTTTTTACTAATTTTCAATCTTTCCCTGATGCTGGGAGGAGAAGGGAAAGACAGAGGATGAGATAGTTGGATGTTATCCCCGACCCAACAGACATGAGTTTGAGTAAACTCTGGGAGTCGGTGATGGACAGGGAAGCCTGGCGTGTTGCAGTCCATGGGGTTGCAAAGAGTTGGACATGACTGAACGACTGAACTGAACTGAAATGTTTATCCATTTGTTATCTCTTCATAGACCCATCTTTATTTCTGTTGATCTTTTCTTTTATTTTTGTAGTCTGTATTTCATTTATTCTGCTCTGATTTTATGGTTTCTTTCCTTCTACAAACTCGGGATTTGTTCTTTCTCTGCTTGGTATAGGCATAGGGTTAGGTTGTTTACTTGAGACTTTTCTTGTGCCCTGAGGTAGGATTGTATTGCTATCCTTCTTAGACCAGGTTTTGCCACATCCCACTTGTTTTAGTTCATCATACTTTTGTATTCGTTTGTCTCTAGGTATTTTTAAATTTCCTCTAATTTTTTTCAGTGATCCACTGGTTGGTTAGTAAAATATTATTTAACCTCCAGTGTGTGTGTGTGTGTGTGTGTGTGTTTTAAGTTTTTCCCCCTTGTAGTTGATTTATAATCTCATAGTACTGAGTTTGCGGGAAAAGATGTTTGATTTTAATTTTCTTAAAATTTTTACTGAGGTTTACTCTTTGGTCCCGCATGTGATCAATCCTGGAGAATGTTCTATAGGCACTTGAAAAAAAATGTGTATTCTGCTGCTTTTGGATGTGATACTAGTAAATATCAATTGAGTCTACCAGGTCTAGTGTCTCATTTAAGGCCTGTTTCCTTGTTGATCCCCTGTCTGGATGATCTGTCCATTGATGAAAGTGGTGTTTCATAGTTCACCACTATTACTGTGTTACTGTTGATATCTTCTCTTAAGGCTCTTAGCATTTGCCTTCTATGTTGAGGTGCTCCTATGCTGGGTGCATATATACTTAGATTTGTTATATCTTCTTGGCTTGATCCCTAGATCTTTATGTAGGGAACCTTCTTTGTCTCTGGTTGTTCATTTGCTCTCAGTTGTGTCCGACTTTTTACAACCCTGTGGAATGTAGCACACCAGGCTTCTCTATCTTTCACTATCTCTCTCGCTGAGTTTGCTCACACTTTTGTCCATTGAGTTGATAATCCCATCCAGCAATCTCATCCTCTGTCGCCCCTTTTCCTCCTGCCCTCAGTCTTTCCCAGCATCAGGGTCTTTTCCAGTGAGTTGGCTCTTCACATTAGGTGGCCAAATTATTGGAGCTTCACCTTAGGCATCAGTCCTTTTAATGAATATTTGGGGCTTATTTCCTTTAGGATTGACCGGTTTGATTTCCTTGCTGTCCAAGGGACTCTCAAGAGTCTTCTCTAGCACCATAGTTCAAAAGCATCAGTTCATCGGCACTCAGTCTTCTTTATGGTCCAACTCTCACATCCATATGTGACTACTTGGACTATACAGATCTCTGTCAGCAAAGTGATATCTCTGCTTTTTAATATGCTGCCTAGATTTGTCATAGCTTTTCTTCCAAGGAGCAAGTGTCTTTCAATTTCATGGCTGAAGTCACCATCCACAGTGATTTTGGAGCCCAAGAAAACAAAGTATGTGACTGTTTCCATTTTCTCATATCTATTTGCCATGAATTGACGGGACCGGATGTCATGATATTAGGGCCTGCTGAGTAGACTATTTTAGGTTGTAGGTTCTTCCTTATATCACTGTGATCACATCATGCTGCTCCCTTCTGGCCTGCAGAGTTTCTGGTGAGAGTTCAGCTGATAACCTCATGGGGTATTTCCTTGAATGTTATTTGTTACTTTTCACTTGTTATTTTTAATATTTTTTCTTTGTCTTAAACTTTTTGTCAGTTTGATATCTATGCATCTCAGCATATTCTTCTTTGGGTTTATGCTGCCTAGAGCTCTCTATGCTTTCCGGACTTGGGTGATTTTTTTTTTTTTTTTTTTTTTTCATTTTAGGGAAAATTTCACCACTACCTCTTCACATATTTTCTCAAGCCCTTTCTCTCTTATTTTCCTGGAGGCCTATAAGTGAATGCTGATGCATTTAAAATTATTATTCAACATTAGCCCACAGGCATCTCAGATTATCTTCACTTCTTCTCATTCCCTTTTCTTTTTTCTTTTCCACAGCAGTGATTTCCACCATTCTGTCTTCCAACTCACTCATCCATTCGTCTGTCTCAGTTATTCTGCTTTAGATTCCTTCTAGTGATTTTTTTTTTCATTTCAGTTATTGCATTGCTCACTTCGATTTATTTGTTCTTTAGTTCTTCTAGGTCTTTGTTACTCATTTCTTGTCTCTTCTTGATCTGTGCCACTCTTCTTTTTCTGAGATCTTGGCTCATCTTTACTATCATTACTCTGAAATCTTGTGGGTATATTGTCTACCTTCACTTCAGTTAGTTGCTCTATGATTTTATCTTGTTCTTTCATCTGGAACATATTTCTCTGCCATCTAATTTTTGTAACATTTGATGATTATATTTCCCATTCGTAGGCTGAAGGGTTGCAGTTTTCTAGCTCATGCTGTCTGAACCCTGGAGAGTGAGTTTAAGAGCCTTGTACACGCTTCCTGGAGGGAGGGACTGGTTCCTGCTCACAGGTGGGTGGAGCTCAATCTTGTCTGTCTGGGCAGGGCCATGTCAGGCTGTGTGTTTATCAGGCAACTGTGAGCTCAGGAATACTTTAAGGATCCTTTCTGCTGGTGTACAGCAGAGTTCCTGTCCTGATGACTTTTTGGCCTGAGATGTCCCAGCACTAAAGCCTGCAGGTTGCAGATAGGACTAGATGAGACAGTGGTGGCCTCCAAGAGGGCTCACCCTTATCAATACTCTCCAGAACTCTCACTGCCTGTGATAGCTCCTCGCCCCCATGGCGAGCTGCAGCTGTCCCCTGCCTCTGCACGAAACCGTTCAATACTAGCGGATAAGTCTGGCTCAGGTTCTTATGAGGCCACTGCTTTTTCCCCTGGGTTCAGTGTGCAGGAGATCTTGTGTACACCATCTTAAGAATGGAGTTTCTATTTTTCACACAGGAGAAGGCAATGGCAACCCACTCCAGTACTCTTGCCTGGAAAATCCCACTGATGGTGGAGCCTGGTGGGCTGCAGTCCATGGGGTCGCACAGAGTCAGACACGACTGAAGCGACTTAGCAGCAGCAGCAGCAGCAGCAGCATGGAACCCCTAAACCATACTGGTTTTTAGAGATAGTGGGAGTCCCTCCTGTTGCCAGACTCCCAGGCTGGGGAGCCTGACATGGGGCTCAAAACTTTATCTCTTGTGGGAGAACTTTGTGATATAATTATTTTTCGAGTATGTAGGTTGCTCACTGGGTATGTGTGGAATTTGATTTTCTTGTGATTGCATCCCTCCTACTGTCTCATTGTGGTTGCTTCTTTGGCTTTGGGTATAGGGTATTGCTGGGAGCCAGCATGGGAAACCAGCCCATGGCAAAGGTCATGAGAAAGAGGCCTGACAGGCAAAGGTGAGATCAGGCCTCAAGGGGACCCCCTGGACTTTCTCGAGCATTCGAGCATCCACCCCAAAATAGAATCTGTCTACCTTATTGCATTATACCTTTCACCAACTCTTCTGACATTAACAGGGG
The DNA here is from genome assembly GCA_917880005.1 of Nanger dama. Lineage (NCBI taxonomy): Eukaryota > Metazoa > Chordata > Mammalia > Artiodactyla > Bovidae > Nanger > Nanger dama. Next base: position 103,825,404 of record CAKJTW010000001.1, read on the forward strand.
GCTATCCCCCACCACCTTTCTCTGAAAAGAGTTAACTTAGAACTCCCATTAATAATCTCCTAGGTGTAACAAGAGTGTTTCAGTCCAAAAATTCCTCTGATGGCTCTCTAGCCTGCCTGACAAGTTTATCCAGACTCTGACAACCACACATGTGATTGTTCACAGCCTCCCAACTGTGAGAGGCACAAGACACTCTAAACTTTCTAAATACAGAGTCTTTTGAGAAGTTAGCAATTATTAGTGTAGTATTAGTGGATTGTTAGAAATATACCAGTGGAGGGTTTCATTGTTGAGCCAATATTTGCTGCTAAGTCTCCATATCCCTTGTCCCTTATGTACATGAATTGATGTAACTGGCATATAGGAAAAATAAGTAATAACCTTTGATATTAATCACATTAGACCTTAGACTAGTAAATTCTTTTCCCACTGCACCTTTGCCCTGTAGGAATGCAACTTTATCTTGTGCCTTCAGAGGGTGGCGCCTGACAAGAAAAATCACCCATGGAAAAAATAAGTTTTCTGGCTGATTGACCATTATCAGAAAGAAAGGGTCATAAAATGTTAGCAGGGCCCCTGGCCAGAAGATGATGTAAAACCACCTAGCACCTTTGTATGCATGCATAAAGAGTTCCTGGTCTCGATAAGGGTCAGGTCTGCTGACCCTGCATGACTTTGTATTTTCCATTTATCTCTATGTACAACTTAAAGTATAAAAGCTTTCCTGAAAAAGAAAGAGATGGACCAGTTCCTGGAAAGACTGGTTTCCCCATGTCTTCTTTTCTTTTTCTCCTTTTCAGACTAATTCTTATCTGGAACACAGAGGCTCACCGTGTCTACTTATTTGCCTGGGCTTTTTTTTTTTAAATTTTAATTTTTACTTTATTTTGCTTTACAATACTGTATTGGTTTTGCCATACATTGACATGAATCAGCCACGGGTGTACATGAGTTCCCAATCCTGAACCCCCCTCCCACCTCCCACTCCGTATCATCTCTCTGGATCATCCCCATACACCAGCCTGGGCTTCTAAGACCTGAACGGGAAGGCGCTCTGCATCTTCACTCCCTCAGGAGACTGGGAGGGCACCTGCATCCTATGTAGATGGTGCAAGTCCCTTGTCTCAAGGCTTTATTGGCTTCCTGTGTAAACCAAGGAATTTCAGCCTCTTTTTCTCCTCTATTTTCTCCACTACACTATTCTTTCCTGATCTCTCTTTATATCTCTAAATAAATAAATATCTCTTCTCTGATGCTGTCCCCACTTTGGATACCCTGGATCCACTGGGGCTGGACCCTGGCATGGTATGTTTTATAGTAGGTTTCAGCAGTTTTTTGTCTATGGTTATTCAGCCATTAGTTGTGATTTTGGTGTTTCCTTAAAAGAGCTAAGCTCATATGCTACTGTCAAGATAGTTCACATTCTTTCTTGTCTTGACCCCTCCAGTATCTTCATTTCTATTGATAATCTTTCTTAATTCCTTCAGTATTTTCATTTTCTCCTTAAAAAACACCACACACACACACAGTGTATATTAGACTAAAGAAGTCTGTTTCACTGTTTGCTCTTTCAGGGGAATTCTCTTGACATTTTAATTAGGAGTGATTCTTCTGCTTCTTCATTTTACTTATATTTCTTTGCCTCTATGAGTTTAAGAGAAACAATTATCTTCTGTGATCTTGGATGAATATTTTTATGTGGGAGCACTTCGATGTAGCCTGCGTGGGTTTAGTATTTTTGTTGCCAGGGCTGTTTTTAGTATGGATGCCTGCTGCCTCTTTCCTCATGGGGTGCTGGACATTACCCACTTGGTAGGAGCTGTGGACTGGAGTTGTGGTGACAAGAGTCTGCTCTGGAGTCTGCAGGGCCTCCCCTTTGCTTTGTGGCTGCTATGGCCCTTTCACAGGCAGGGTATGTTTCCTGTTTGTTGGATTATAAGTTCTCTGATCCATTTCGGAGCTGTGGTATGAGGAATTGGAACTCTCCTGCTGGGAGAGGCGCCAATGAGTGTTCCTTCCCTGGAGCCGCTCACTGTGGACTGTATGCTGTGCTGTGACTTACCATCTGTAGTGTGGACTCATAACTTACACTGCCCCCAGCCCTGCCTCAACCATGGCAAAGCCAGAAATTGGCCCTGGTGTCAACCAGATGTTTTCTCCAAAGATCTTCACAAAGATCCACTGAAGTCAGGTACCAGGATTGAAGTACTTGGACCCACTATGGAAGCTATGGAAGCAGCCTATATCCCAGTCCCACCTCTGCATGCCCTCTAAGCCCACAGCTGCTATGGCCAGAGCCATTCCAGCTATAGGAGCATCCATTGTCCACTTGGACACCCCATGGATGCTGAGTTTAGAAAGCCAGTGGAGGCAGCATAAATCCATAGATCACTAAGATGCTGGGACAGGGCTCAGATTTCAGCCCTACTTCCCAAGTCACATGGCTCTTGGGGAGGAGCTCTGATTTCAGCCCTGCCTCCACATGTGGAAAATCCACTAGTAGTTGTGCATGACGAAACTCAGAGGTGGCTCTCAGTGGGCTGAGAACATGCTTAGAAAGAGGTTCCTATGGCCCTCCATTCATTCACCACTTAACAGTGTTGCTTTGCTCCTATGGTGGGCCTAGGCTTCTTCCATGTAAACCCCCGATGTGGCCATACAACTCTGCAGCCCCTTCAGGCTGTCTACATGCAGCCAACCACAGTCTTCTCCCTAGGTCTGTCCTCTAAAGGCCAAGCTTTAGTCCCCAGGCCATGCCTGTACCAGCAGACATGTGTCTCAGGCTGGGGGTGCATAGACCATCTGTGCAGATCTCTTTCTGTTCTATTTATCTCAAACCAGTGGTTGCACTCTCCTTTGACACTCCCCACTGATGAGTGCCTCTCAGGATGAAGGAACATTTCCTCTTCACAACTTCCTCCTAGTGGTACAGATCTCATCTTGCTTCTTTTTTCCCCCTTTTGTCTTATCTAGTTACATGGAGATCTTTCTTGCACTTTTATCTGAGATCTGCTAACATTCAGCAGGTAGTTTTTGAGAACTGTTCCACATGTAGATGTATTTTTGATTTATTTGTGGGAGGAGTTGAGCTCCATGTCCTTCTATTTTGTTATATTGATTGGAGCTCCTCCACCACTTGACTTTTGTTTGCATTTGTCTGAGTTACTCTCCATTTTTTTTTTAACTTTTAGCCTTTTTTACTTTAATTTTCCTTAATTGCTCTCTTTTAAGTATCTGTCCTATATATGATACAGAGTTGAATTCTACTTTTAAGCCAATCTTATTTTTTATTTTAATAGTAAATTGAGTCCACTTGCATTTATTAATATGACCAACATTTTTTATCTCTATCTTTTAAATATTTTGTTATATTTTCCATGTGTCTTTTATTAAATGTTTTCTTTTATTTTGAACTTTCTGAGTTTTTGGAAGATGCGTATTTTTGTTCTAATAGTGTAGTAGTGATCTTTGTCCTAATACTTTTATGTAATTCCCTTTCCCTTTTTCTTTTCTTGAACATTTACTCTTAAGTTCATTATCTTTAAAAGATTTTCTGTATCTGTCATATGTTATTTATGGGTAAATTCATGTTCTCTTTTTCTTTATTTTTTCCACTTTTTGGTTGTCAAAGCATATATGTTTTTCTTCTGCCTTTATTTTAGTCTTAAATGCTCACTTTTTTTTTTACAGAAGTCTCCTATTTATGTCTGAAATTCATCTTCTCATTGATTCCTTAAAAACGACATGTAGATAAAATAAATCTCTGAGTTATTGCATGTTTAAAACGATTAATATTTTTTTCAATTACCAAGATGTAGACTTTATAATTTGCTTAGTATGTTGGTATTGAACAGCAGACTTACACCAACCTGATTTCTTTCCTGAGTGACCTGGTCTATTTACCTAGAGACACAGAGTATTCTTTCTTATTATTATTCCTTTTCTTTAAAGTCCAATAGCTCTACTAGAATGTGAGTTAGAATTGAACTTTTGGAATCAATAGTGCTAGGTACTTGGTGGAGACGTAAAGATATGTGTGTTTTTTAAAAAAATTACCTATTTAAAAAGCAGAGACATTGCTCTGCTGACAAACGTCCAACTGTTCAAAGCTGAGTGCTGAAGATTTGATGCTTTTGAACTGTGGTATTGGAGAAGACTCTTGAGAGTCCCTTGGACTGCAAGGAGATTCAACCAGTCCATCCTAAAGGAAATCAGTCCTGAGTATTCATTGGAAGGACTGATGCTGAAGCTGAATCTCCAGTATTTTGGCCACTTGATGCAAATAAGTGACTCATTTGAAAAACCCTGTTGCTGGGAAAGATTGAAGGCAGGAGGAAAAGGGGGATGACAAAGGATGACATGGTTGGATGGCATCACCGATTCAATGGACCTGAGTTTGAGTAAACCCAGGGAGTTGGTGATAGACAGGGAGACCTGGCCTGCTGCAGTCCATGTGGTCACAAAGAGTCAGACACGACTGGGCGACTGAACTGAGCTGAAAATTTTCTTTGCAACTGTATTTTTCCCTACATAGGAGTTAAATTATATATTGTACATAAAATAGGTCTTCTTTCCCTGTCTTTCATTTCTATTGCTTACTTTCTTCTACCTTTTTCACAGTTCCTCACTTCTGTACATTTATTTATTTTTAATTCCAGCTTTATTGAGATATAATGACATACAACACTGTATAAGTTTAAGGTGTACAGTATAATGATTTGACATATATGTTGCAAAAAGATTGCCATAATATACTTATTTAATATCTACCATGTAATATAGATTGAAACATGTATATAACATGTAAGAAACGAATCGCCAGTCTATGTTTGATGCAGGATGCAGGATGCTTGGGGCTGGAGCATGAGGATAATCCAGAGGGATGATGTGGGGTGGGAGGTGGGAAGGGGGTTCATGTTTTGGAGCTCATGTACATCCGTGGCGGATTCATGTCAGTGTATGCCAAAACTAACACTGTACTGTAAAGTAAAATTTAAAAAGAAAAGAAAATTTTTCCTTGTGATGAAAATTTTTAGGATATTGTCTTAGCAACTTTCATATATATCATACAGCAGTATTAACTATAGCCACCATGTTTTATTGATATATTACATCTCTAGTACTTGTTTTTTAACTGAAAGTTTGTAACATTTGATTGCCTTAATCAAATTCCACCACCCCCTTCCTCCATATTTGGTACCCAAAAGTCTGTACTTCTTTATTAGCTTTATTGTTTTTCTTTTAAATTTCACATAAAAATGAAATTGTTTAGTATTTGTGTCTATCTGACTTAGAATAATGCCCTCGCAGTCTACCCATGTTGTCCCAAACAGGATTTCCTCCTTTTTTAAGAGTTGAATGCTATTCAACTGCATTTATAAACACAAACCACATTTTCATCCTTCACCTCTCCATTGACAATTTAGATTGCTTTCATATCTTGGCTATTGTATGTAGTGCTGCAGTGAGCATGAGGGTATGTGTATTTCATCAATGGAGATTTTGTTTTCTTTAGATTATATAACCTGAGGTGAAATTGCTGTGTCATATGATAGTTTGATTCTTAATCTTTTGTGAGACTTCCATATTGCTTTCCATAGTGGTTTCATCAGTTTACATTCCCCCAACAGTGCATAGGAGTTAACCTTTTCTCTATATCCTCATTGCATTAGTTCTCTCTTGTCTTTTCAGTTCAGTTCAGTTCAGTTTGGTTCAGTCGCTCAGTCGAGTCTGACTCTTTGCGACCCCATGAATCCCAGTACGCCAGGCCTCCCTGTCCATCACCAACTTCCGGAGTCTTTTCAGTGATGGCCATTCTAATAAGTATGAGATTATATCTAATGTGGTTTTAATTTGTGTTCCCCTGATAATTAGTAATGTTGAACACTTTTTCATTAACTGTTGATTTAAAAATCTTTGGAAAATCAGGTCCTATGCCTATTTTTAAATTGGATTACTTGTTTTTCTGCTATTAAATTGTATTAGTTCTTTATATATTTTGGATATTAACCTCTTATCTTGTATATGATTTGCCAGTATTTTCCCCAATTTTGTAGATTGCCTTTTCAATTCCTAGGTTTTTTTCTTTTGCTGTATAGAAGATTTTATTAGTTCAGTACAGTTCTATTTGTTTCGTGGCTTATGCTTTAGGTGTCATTTCAAAAAAAATTATCAATATTCATGTCAAGGGGTTTTCTCTGTTTTCTTCCAGGAGTTTTATGATTTACAATCTAATATGTAAGTACTAATTACGAGCATTTTTTTTTGTTAGTGGTGTGAAAGTTTTTGTTAGTGGTCTAGTTTCATTCTTTTACATGAGAATATTTCACTTCTCTGGAACCATTTATTGCAAAGATTGTCTTTCTCCACTGAATATCCATGGCTTCCTTGTGAAATATTAGTTGACTGTATTTGCTTGGGTTTATTTATCAGCTTTTGATTATGTTCTGTTGCTCTATATGCCCATTCTTATGCCAACACAGCTTTGGTTAGCTTTGCTATATAATTTGAATTCAGGAAATTCATACCTCTAGCTTTATTCTTGTTTCTCAGATGTTTTGGCTATTCAAAATCTTTTGTGTTTACACAGAAACTTTAGAATTGTTTTCCCTACTTCTGTTAAAAAAAAATGTTGTTGGAATCTTAATAGGGATTGCATTGTCTGTAGATGGCATTGAGTAGTATGGAAATGTCAAGAAAATTAATTTTTTGATTCATTAACATGTGATATCTTTCCATTTATTTGAGTCTTAAATTACTTTCATCAATTTCTCATGGTTTTCAGTGGACAGATCTTTCATATCCTGGGTGAAATTTGTTTCTAACTATTTTTATTATTATTGATTATATCATAAATGGGATAATTTATTTCTTTTTAGATAATCTCTCATTAGTATATCGAAACAATACTGATTTTTTGATGTTAATTTTGTATCCTGGAGTTATGTTATGTTGAATTTGTTCATTAGATCTAACAGGAGTTTTTGGTGGAGTCATTAGCATTTTCTATATATAAAATTATATCATCCACAAATAGAAACAAATTTACTTCTCCTTTCCAATTTGACTACATTTTCTTTCCTGTCTTTTCCTTTTTCTCTTTTGTCCTGGCCAGAAATTCCAATGTTATGTTGACTAAAAAGTGTAAGAGTGGGCATCCTTGTCTTGTTTCTGATTGTAAATGAAAAGCTTTCAGCTTTTTACTATTAAGTATGGGCTTCCCAGGTGGTTCAGTGGGTAAAGAACCTGCCCACAAGAGACACAGGCTTGATCCTTGGGTCAGGAAGATCCACTGGAGGAGGGCATGGCAACACACCCCAGTATTTTTGCCTGGAGAATCCTATGGACAGAGGAGCCTGGTGGGTTACAGTTCATGGGGTTGCAGAGAGTTGAGCGACTGAGCACACAGAGCACATGATCACTGTGGGCTTGTCATATATGGCCTTTATTATTTGGAGCCTTTCGCCCTTTATATTCCCTTTGTTGTAATATTTTATCATAAATGGATGTTGAATTTTGTCAGATGCTCATTTCTATATCTACTGAGATGAACCTATGATTTTAAATCTTGAGTTTGTTACTGTAGTATATCATATTGACTTGTAGATGTTGAGCTAAACTTAAATACTTGTAATAAAGCCCACTTTATCATAGTGTATGATCCATTTAATGTGCTACTAAATTCAGTTTGCTGATACTTTGTTGACGATTTTCACATCCACATTTAGGATGGAGACCCATCTATAATTTTCTTTTCTTGTAGCTTCTTTTTCTGGTGTTGGTATCAGGATAATTAGAAAGTCATAACATAAATTTGGAAGTGTTCCCTTCCCTTCTATTTTGTGGAAGAGTTTTAAAACAATTGGCATTAAGTTCCTTTAATATATGGTAGAATTCATCAGTGAGGCTGTTTGGTCCTAGACTTTAGTTTCTTGGGAGATTTTTTTCCCTTGATTTAATATACTTACTTGAAGTTAGCCTGTTCAAATTTTTTTCTTTCTTTTTTTTTTTTTTTACTTCTTCATGACTCAATCTTGGTAGGCTGTGTGTTTCTAAGAATTTACTCATTTTTATTAGGTTATCCAGTGTGTTCATATATAATTTTTCACAGTAGCCTCTTATGCTTCTTTGTATTTCTACGGTATCACCTGTAATATTTCCCTTTTCATTGATAATTGTTTTTTCATACAAATTTTAAGATTTTTTTTTGTGTTCAGTTCAGTTCAGTTCATTCGCTTAGTCGTGTCTGACTCATTGCAACCCCATGGACTGCAGCACACCAGGCCTCCCTGTCCATCACCAACTCCCCGAGTTCATTCACACTCAATGTCCATCGAGTCAGTGATGCCATCCAGCCATCTCATCCTCTGTCGTCCCCTTCTCCTCCTGCCTCCAATCCCTCCCAGCATCAGAGTCTTCCAATTTATCTCTAGTTCTGTGGGAAAAAAAAAAAAAAAGCCCTGGTAATTTGATAAAGATTGGTTTGAATCTGTAGTTTTTCTTAGGTAGTATAGTCACTTTGGACAATATTGATTCTTCCAATCTAAAAACATGGTATATATATTTTTAATGAGTACATCTTATTTTGAATTAAGCACCAATTTTGAGATTATTATTAAAATTGTTTTAAAAAGATAAAATAACATCAAGTGAGCGAGTGAGTGAAGTTGCTCAGTCGTGTCCAACTCTTTGCGACCCCATGGACTGTCACTTACCAGACTTCTCTGTCCATGGGATTCTCCAGGCAAGAATACTGGAGTGGGTTACCACTTCCTTCTCCAGGGGATCTTCCCAACCAAGGGATCGAACCTGGATCTCCCACATTGGAGGCAGACGCTTTAACCTCTGAGCCACCAGGGAAGCCCTCATGTCAATATTTGCTATTATCTTGGTAAAAGAAAAATACATGGTTTGGAAGATAAATGGAAGAGCAAAATCAGAACTACTTTGCAAAACATACCATAGGTGTGTGTGTGTATGCAAATGGACACATTCTAAAAATGATGTAAATCAAAGATACTTACTTGTAATAGGAACAGATGTACAGATATAGTTAGCCTAACATGAATATAATTTCCAAATCAGCTATAATGACGATTGTGGCTTAAATGCCGATCATGACTTAAAAAAAAATTAAAAATGATTTTTACATCAGAAGATAAGTGCCCTTTTCATGAAATGTTGCATACAGGCTTGTAAATGGATCATTTAGCTTTGGGAGAGTTCAGATGATTTATCTTAATGAAATCAGCTCATAATGTATTTCAACTGGCTGCTGGAAAACTTTCTTTAACAAATTCAGTTCAGTTCAATTCAGTCACTCAGTCATGTCCAACTCTTTGTGACCCCATGAACCGTAGCACGCCAGGCCTTCCTGTCCATCACCAACTCCCGGAATCCATCCAAACCCATGTCCATTGAGTTGGTGATGCCACCCAACTATCTCACCCTCTGTTGTCCCCTTCTCCTGCCCTCAATCTTTCCCAGCATCAGGGTCTTTTCAAATGAGTCAGCTCTTTGCATAAGGTAGCCAAAGTATTGGAGTTTCAGCTTCAACATCAGTCCATCCTTTCAATGAACACCCAGGACTGATCTCCTTTAGGATGGACTGGTTGGATCTCCCTGAAGTCCAAGGGACTCTCAAGAGTCTCCTCCAACACCATAGTTCAAAGGCATCAATTCTTCAGCACTCAGCTTTCTTTATAGTCCAACTCTCACATCCATACATGACTACTGGAAAAGCCATAGCGTTGACTAGGTGGACCTTGTTGGCAAAGTAATGTCTCTGCTTTTTAATATGCTGTCTAGGTTGGTCATCACTTTCCTTCCAATGAGTAAGTGTCTTAATTTCATGGCTGCAATCATAATCTGCAGTGATTTTGGAGCCCCCCCAAATAAAGTCTGTCACTGTTTCCACTGTTCCCCCATCTATTTGCTATGAAGTGGTTATTAATCACTAATTATTAGTTTTTAATTGGAGGGTAATTGCTATATAATATTGTGTTAGTTTCTGCCATACAACATGAAGAGAAGAAGAAGAGAAGTTGCTCAGTCATGTCCGACTCTTTGCGGCCCCATGGACTGTAGCCAACCAGGCTCCTAGGTCCATGGGATTTTCTAGGCATTAATACTGGAGTGGGTTGCCATTTCCTTCTCCAGGGGATCTTCCTGACCCGGGTCTCCTGCATTGTAGGCAGACAATTTACTGCCCAAGCTACCAGGTAACTGGACATACAACATGAATCAGCCATGGATATATATATATATATATATATATATATATGTAAATATCTCTCTCCTTTTGAGCTTACCTCCCACCCCCCATCCCATCCCAACCCTCTAGGTCATCACAGAGTGCCAGGCTGGGCTCCCTATGTCATATAGCAATTTCCTACTAGCTGTTTTACACATGGTAGTGTATATATGTCAATGCTACTTTCTCCCACCTTTTAATTCCCCCAATGTGTCCACAAGTCTGTTCTCTTTGTCTGCATCTCTATTCATGCCCTGGACATAGGTTCATGGGTACCATTTTTCTAGATACCATATATGTGTATATGTGTGTGTGTGTGTGTGTGTGTGTGTGTGTGTGTATAATTTGTTTCTCTCTTTCTGACTTACTTCACTCTATAACAGGCTCTAATTTTGGAACTGATTCAAATCCATTCTTTTTCATGGCCGAGTAATATTCCATTGTATATATGTAGCACAATTTCTTTATCATTTCATTTGTTGATGGACATATAGGTTGTTGCCACTATTGTAAATAGTGCTACAAGGAACAAAGGGATACCTGTGTCTTTTTGAATTGTTCTTTCCTCAGGGTATATGCCTATACCTCAGGGTATATCCAGTTTGTTGGATCATATGGTAGTTTTATTCATAGCTTTTAAGGAATCTCCATACTGTTCTCCAGTATGTGGCGCAGAACTGTGGTGTTCGAGAGGACTCTTGAGAGTTCCTTGCACAGCAAGGAGATCAAACTAGTCAATCCTAAAGGAAGCCCATCCTAAAGGAAGTCAACCCTAATTATTCATTGGAAGTACTGAAGCTGAAGCTGAAGCTGAATTTGCGATACTTTGGCCAGCTAATGTGAAGAACCAACTATTGGAAAAGACCCTGAGGCTGAGAAAGATTGAGGGCAGGAAGAGAAAGGCGTGACACAGGATGAGATGGTTAGAGGGCATCATCAACTCAATGGACATGAGTTTGTGCAGACTCTGGGGGATAGTGAAGGACAGGGAAGTCTGGTGTACTATAGTCCATGGCATTGCAAAGTGTCAGACACAAAACAACAACATACTGTTCTCTAAGGAAAGTGAAGTTGCTCAGTTGTGTCCGACTCTTTTCGACACCATGGGCTGTAGATTACCAGGCTCCCCTGTCCATGGGATTTTCCAGGCAATAATCCGGAAGTGGATTGCCATTTCCTTCTTCAATTTACATTCTCGCCAACAGTACGGGAGAGTTCTCTTCATGTCCTCAACATTGTTTTGTAGGTTTTTTTTGATGATGACCATTCTTACGAGCTTGAGGTGATACCTCATTATAGTTTAATTTGCATTTCTCTAGTAGTGAGTGATGCTAAACATCTTTTCATGTGCTCATCTGTATGTCTTCTTTGGCAATGAAGACATATGTGTTTAGGTCTTCTGTCCATTTTAATTGGTTTTTGTAAATGATATTTAGCTGCATTTGAGCTGCTTGTATATTTTGGAGATTAATCCTTTATTGTTTGCTTCATTTGCAATTATTTTATCCCATTATTACAGTTGTCTTTTCAACTTGTTTATAGTTTCCTTTGCTAAACAGCTTTTAAGTTTGATTAGGCCCCTTTGCTTATTTTTGTTTTTATCTCCATTAATTTAGGAGGTGACTCAAAGAGGCTATTGCTATGATTTATGCCAAAGCTTGTAGTGCCTAAGTTATCCTCTAAGAGTTTTATGGTTTCTGGCTTTATATTTAGATATTTAATCCATTTTGAGTTTACTTTTGTGTATGGTGTTTAAAAGTTTTCTAATTTCTTTATCTGTAGCTGTTCAGTTTTCCTAGGACTACTTGTTGAAGAGGCTGTCTTTTCTCCATTGTCTATTTTTGCCCCCTTCATTAATGATAAGGTGCCTGTAGGTGCATCGGCTTATCTATGGGCTTTCTATCTTGTTCTATTGGTCTATGTTTCTGTTTCTGTGCCAATACCATACTGTTCTGATTACTGTAGCTTTGTAGTATAGCCTGAAGTCAGGAAGATTGATTTCCTTCAGCTCCATTTGTCTTTCTCAAGATTGCTTTAGCTATTCAGGGTCTTTTGTGTTTCCATACAAATTGTAAAATGTTTTGTTCTAGTTTGGTGAAAATGCCATTGGTAATTTGATAGGAATTGCATTGAATCTGTAGAGTTCTTTGGATAATGTAGTCATTTTTACAACATTGATTGTTTCAAACTGAGAACATAGTGTATCTCTACATCTGTTTGTGTCATCTCTGATTTCTTTCACCAACATCTTATAGTTTTCTGAATACAGGTTTCTTGTCTCTTTATGAAGGTTTATCATTGTTGATGTTGCTTAGTCACTAAATTGTGTCCAGCTCTTTTATGACCCCATGGACTGAAAAGCCACCATGCTCCTCTCTCTATGGGATTTCCCAGGCAAGAATACTGGAGTGGTTTGCCATTTCCTTCTCCAGGGATCTTCCTGACCCAAAGACTGAAACTCAGTCTCTGGCATTGGCAGGCAGTTCTTTACCAATGAGCCACCATGGAAGCCCTTCAGTTCAGTTCAGTTCAGTCACTCAGTCGTGTCTGACTCTTTGCAACCCCATGAATCACAGCACGCCAGACTTCCCTGTCCATCACCATCTCTTGGAGTTTACTCAGACTCACGTCCATCAAGTCAGTGATGCCATCCAGCCATCTCATCCTCTGTCGTCCCCTTCTCCTCCTGCCCCCAATCCCTCCAAGCATCAGAGTCTTTACCAATGAGTCAACTCTTCCCATGAGGTGGCTAAAGTACTGGAGTTTCAGCTTTAGCATCATTCCTTCCAGAGAAATCCCAGGGCTGATCTCCTTCAGAATGGACTGGTTGGATCTCCTTGCAGTCCAGGGGACTCTCAAGAGTCTTCTCCAACACTGCAGTTCAAAAGCATCAATTCTTTGGCGCTCAGCCTTCTTCACAGTCCAACTCTCACATCCATACATGACCACTGGAAAAACCATAGCCTCGACTAGACGGACCTTTGTTGGCAAAGTAATGTCTCTGCTTTTCAACATGCTATCTAGGTTGGTCATAATTTTTCTTCCAAGGAGTAAGCGTCTTTTAATTTCATGGCTGCAGTCATCATCTGCAGTGATTTTGGAGCCCCCCAAAATAAAGTCTGACACTGTTTCCGCTGTTTCCCCATCTATTTCCCATGTTTATTCCTAGATATTTTATTCTTTTTGTTTTAATGGTGAATGGGATTGTTTCCTTACTTTCCCTGTCTGATTTTTCATGGTTAGCATATAGAAATACAAGGGATTACTTGGTAACTATGAAGCCTGGCACTATTGAAGGACATGAGACCCAGAAACATGGTATATCTTTCCATCAATTTGTGTCAACTTCAATTTCTTTCACCAGTGTCTTAGAGTTCTTGGAGTAGAGGTTTTTTTCCTCATTAAGTAGGTTTATTCCTAGGCATTTTATTCCTTTGAATGCAATGATATTGTTTCTTTAATTTCGATTTCAGATCTTTCTTTCTTAGTGTATAGAAATGCAACAGATTTCTGTATATCAATTCTGTATTCTGCAACTTTACCAAAATTATTCATGAGCTCTAGTAGTTTTCTGTTAGCATCTTGAAAATTCTCTATATTTATATTTTACTATAGTATAAAAGATCTTCATGATCCAGATAACCACGATGGTGTTATCTCTCACCCAGAGCCAGACATCCTGGAATGCGAAGTGAAGTGGACCTTAGGAAGCATCACAATGAACAAAGCTACTGGAGGTGATGGAAGACCAGTTGAGCTATTTCAAATCCTAACAGATGATGCTGTGAAAGTGCTACACTCAATACACCAGCAAATCTGGAAAACTCAGCAGTGGCCACAGGACTGGAAAAGGTCAGTTTTCATTCCAATCCCAAAGAAAGGCAATGCCAAAGAATGTTCAATCTACCACACAATTGCACTCATCTCACATAAGATAACACTCAAAATTCTCCAAGTCAGGGTTCAACATTACGTGAACAATGAACTTCTAAATGTTCAAGCTGGATTTCAAAAGGCAGAAGAAACAGAGATCAAATTGCCAACATCTGTTGGACCTTAAAAAAGCAAGAGAGTTCCAGAAAAACATCTATATCTGCTTTATTGACTATGCCAAAACCTTTGACTGTGTGGATCACAACAAATGGTGGAAAATACTTAAAGAGATGGAAATACCAGATCATCTTACATGCCTCTTGAAAAATCTGCATGCAGGTCAAGAAGAACAATTTGAACTGGACATGGAAAAACAGACTGGTTCCAAATCAGAAAAGGAATACACCAAAGCTGTATATTGTTGCCCTGCTTGTTTAACTTATATGCAGAATACATCATGAGAAATGCCAGGCTGGATGAAGCACAAACTGGAATCAAGATTGGCAGGAGAAATATCAATAACCTCAGATGACACCACCCTTATGTGAGAAAGTGAAGAACTGAAGAGCCTCTTGATGAAAGTGAAAGAGGAGAGTGAAAAAGTTAGCTTAAAAACCTTGAATAGCCAAAGCAATCTTGAAAGAAGAATGGAACTGGAGGAATCAACTTGCCTGACTTCAGACTCTATTACAAAGCCACAGTCATCAAGACAGTATGGTACTGACACAAAGACAGAAATATAGATCAATGGAACAAAATAGAAAGCCCAGAGATAAACCCACACACCTATGGGCACATTATCTTCGACAAAGGGAGGCAAGAATATACTATGGATTAAAGACAATCTCTTTAACAAGTGGTGCTGCGAAAACTGGTCAACCACTTATAAAAGAATGAAACTAGATCACCTTCTAACACCATACAGAAAAATAAACTCAAAATGGATTAAAGATCTAAATGTAAGGCCAGAAATTATAAAACTCTTAGAGGAGAACATAGGCAAAACACTTTCCGACATAAATCACAGCAGGATCCTCTATGACCCACCTCCCAGAATACTAGAAATAAAAGCAAAAATAAACAAATGGGATCTAATTAAAATTAAAAGCTTCTGCACAACAGAGGAAACTATAAGCAAGGTGAAAAGACAGCCTTCAGAATGGGAGAAAACAATAGCAAAGGAAACAACTGACAAACAACTAATCTCAAAAATATACAAGCAACTCCTGCAGCTCAATTCCAGAAAATAAATGACCCAATCAAAAAAATGGACCAAAGAAGAAATACAGATGGTTAACAAACACATAAAAAGATGTTCAACATCACTCATTATCAGAGAAATGCAAATTAAAAAAACCACAATGAGGTACCATTTCACGCCAGTCAGAATGGCTGTGATCCAAAAGTTTACAAGCAATAAATGCTGGAGGGAGTGTGGAGAAAAGGAAACTCTTACACTGTTGATGGGAATGCAAACTAGTACAGCCACTATGGAGAACAGTGTGCAGATTCCTTAAAAAACTGGAAATAGAGCTGCCATTTGACCCAGCAATCCCACTGCTGGGCATACACACCGAGGAAACCAGAATTGAAAGAGACATGTGTACCTCAATATTCATCACAACACTATTTATAATAGCCAGGACGTGGAAGCAACCTAGATGTCCATCAGCAGATGAATGGATAAGAAAGCTGTGGTACATATACACGATGGAGTATTTCTCAGCCATTAAAAATAATACATCTGAATCAGTTCTGATGAGGTGGATGAAACTGGAGCCTATTATACTGAGCGAAGTAAGCCAGAAAGAAAAACACCAATACAGTATACTAACACATATATATGGAATTTAGAAAGATGGTAATGATAACCCTGTATGCGAGACAGCAAAAGAGACACATATGTATAGAACAGTCTTTTGGACTCTGTGGGAGAGGAAGAGGGTGGGGTGATTTGGGAGAATGACATTGAAACATGCATAATATCATATATGAAATGAATCGCCTGTCGAGGTTTGATGCAGGGTGCAGGATTCTTGCGGCTGGTGCACTGGAATGACCCAGAGAGATGGTATGCGGAGGGAATTGGGAGGGGCGTTCAGGATTGGGAACACATGTACACCCATGGCAGATATATGTTGATGTATGGCAAAACCAATACAGTATTGTAAAGTAAAATAGAGTAAAAAAAAAAAACCCAAACCCTCAACATTCAGAAAACTAAGATCACAGAATCTGGTCCCATCACTTCATGGAGAATAGGTGGGGAAACAGTGGAAAGAGTTACGGACTTTATTTTTTGGCTCCAATATCATTGCACATGGTGACTGCAGCCATGAAGTTGAAAGACACTTTCTCCTTGGAAGAAAAGCTATGAACAACCTAGACAACATATTAAAAAGCAGAGACGTTATTTTTCCAGCAAATGTCTGTCTTTCAAAGTGGTGAATTTTCCAGTAGTCATGTATGGATGTGAGAACTGGCCTGCAAAGAAAGCTGAGTGTGGAAGAATTGATACTTTTCAACTGTGGTATTGGAGACAACTCTTGAGAGTCCCTTGGACTGCAAGGAGTTCCAACCAGTACATCCTAAAGGGAATCAGTCCTGAATACTCATTGGAAAGACTGACGCTGAAGCTTAAACACCAATACTTTTGGCCACCTGTTGTGAAGAGCTGACTCATTGGAAAAGACCTTGATACTGAGAAAGACTGAAGGTGAGAGAAGGGGATGACAGAGGATGAGATGGTTGGATGGCATCACTGACTCGATGGACATAAGTATGAGAAAGCTCCAAGAGTTCATAATGGACAAGGAAGTCCAGTGTTCTGCAGTTCATGGGGTCACAGAGTTGGACCTGACTAAGTGACTGAACTGAACTGATAGTATTGTATGGTATAGTATAGTACAGTATAGTATAGTATCATGTCATTTGCAAATAGTGACCGTTTTACTACTTCTTTTCCAATTTGGAATTTTTTTCAATTTCTTTTTGGTCTTTGATTTACATGGCAGAACTTTTAAAACTATGTTGAAGAAAAGTAGAAAGACTGGACATCTTTATCTTGTTCCTGATTTTAGAGGGTAGAGGAAATGCTTTCAATTTTTCACTATTTATTATGATGCAAGCTGTGGGTTTGTCATATAAGGCCTTAATTATGTTGAGGCATATTTCCCCTATGCTTACTTTGGAGAGGTGTTATCATGAACAGGGTTGAATTTGTCATAACATTTTTTGCATCCATTGATATGATCATGTGGTTTTTATTCTTCTGTTTATTGATGTAGTGTATCACACTGATTATTTATGGATACTAAAAAATTCTTGCATGCTTGGGATAAATATCACTTGATCATAGTATATTATTTTTATGTACTGTTGGATTTGGTTTACTAATATTTTGTTGACAATTTTTGCATCTGTGTTCATTGGTGATAGTGGCCTATAATTTTCTCTTTTTTGTTATCTTAGAGTGTTTTTGGTATCAGGGTGATGATGCCTTCATGGAATGACATTTTGTTCTGGACATTTTGGGAGAGTTTTTAAATAACAATTTCAGTACTTGTCATTGGTCTGTTCATGTTTTCTGCTTCTTCCTGGTTCAGTCATGGGGAGATTGTACCTTTCTAAGAATTTGTTTCTTCTAGGTTGTCCATTTTATTGCTGCAGAGTTGCTTGTAGTAGTCTCGTGATATTTTGTATTTTTGAGTTGTCCACTGTACTGTCTCCGTTTTCATTTCTAATTTTAAAGATTTGAGCCCCCTCTCCTTTTTCTTGATGAGCCTGGATAAAGGTTTATCAATTTGGTTTATCTTTTCAAAGAATCAGCTTTGAGTTTCATTGATCTTTTCAATTATTTTTTTTGCTTCTATTTCATTTATTTCAGCTCTGATTTTATTATCTTTTTCCTTCTTCTAACTTAGAATTTTGTTTGCTATTCTTTTTATAGTTGCTTTAGTTCTAAAGTTGATTATTTATTTATGATTTTCTTGTTTCCTAGGATTGCATTGCTATTAACTTCCCTCTTAGAATTGCTTTTGCCATGTCCTATAGATTTTGGATTGCTGTGTTTTCATTTCCTGTTGTCTCTATTTTTAAATTTTCTCCTTGTTTTCTTTAGTGATACATTAGTTGTTTGGCAGCATATTGTATAGCCTCCATGTGCTAGTGGGTTTTTTTTTAAATGATTTTTTCTTATAATTGATTTCTTATAGTGTTGTGTTTGGAAAAAAATTTTTATATAATTGGTCTATCTGATCTAATGTATCATTTAAGGTCTGTGTTTCCTTATTAGTCTTACTGATCTGAGTATTCATGAAAGTGTGTATTACAGTACCTCACTGTTATTCTGTTACTGTCACTATCTCCTTTTACATCTGTTGTCATTGTTCAGTCGCTAAATCAGGTCCCACTCTTTGTGATCCCATGAACTGCAGCATGCCAGGCTTCCCTGTCCTTCACTGTCTCCTGGAGTTTGCTCAGACTCATGTCCATTGAGTCAGTGATGCCATCCACACATCTCATCCTCTGTCATCCCCTTCTCCTTTTGCCCTCAGTCTTTCCCAGCATCAGAGTCTTTTTCAGTGAGTTGACACAGTGAGTTGTTCACAGCTGGTGGCCAACTATTGGAGCTTCAGCTTCAGCATCAGTCCTTCCAATGAATATTCATGATTGATTTCCTTTAGGATTGACTGGTTTGATCACCTTGCTGTCCAAGGGACTCTCAAGAGTCTTCTCCAGTACGAAAAGCAGTATTCAAAAGCATCTATTCTTCAGTATTGTTTTCTTTATGGTCCAACTACTACATCCATACATGACTACTGGAAAAATCATAGCTTGGATTATTGTCAAAGCTATGTCACTTTGTTGTCAAAGTGATGTCTCTGCTTTTTAATATGCTGTCTAGATTGGTCATAACTTTTGTTCCAAGGAGTGTCTTTTAATTTCATGACTGCACTCACTGTCTGCAGAGATTTTGGGGGCCAAGAAAATGAAATCTGTCACTGTCTCCACTTTTTTAGCCATCTGTTTGCCATGAAGTGATAGGACTGGTTGCAATGATCTTAGTTTATGAATGCTGAGTTTTATGCCAATTTTTTTTAAATTTATTTATTTATTTTTTAAAAAATTACAATACTGTATTTGTTTTGCCATACATTGACACGAATCAGCCATAGGTGAACACAATCTCCCAATGCCGAAGCCCCCTCCCACCTCCCACCCCACATCCTCTACTTGAATCATCCTGTGCATCAGCCCCATGCATCCTGCATCCTACATTGAACATAGATTGGCGCTTCGTTTCTTACAGGAAAATATACATGTTTCATTGCCATTCTCCCAAACCATCCCACCCTTTCCCTCTCCCTCAGAGTCCAAAAGTCCACTCTATACCTCTGTGTCTCTTTGTTGTCTCACATATAGGGTCATCATTACTGTCTTCTAAATTCCATATATATGTGTCAGTATACTGTATTGGTGTTTTTCTTTCTGGCTTACTTCACTCTGTATAATCGGTTCCAATTTCATCCATCTCATTAGAACTGAGTCAAATTTATTCTTTTTAAGGGCTGAGTAGTATTCCATAGTGTATATGTACCACAGCTTTCTTATCCATTCATCTGCTGATGGACATCTAGGTTGCTTCCATGTCCTGGCTATTATAAACAGCGCTGCAATGAACATTGGGGTACACGTGTCTCTTTCAATTCTGGTTTCCTCGGTGTGTATGCCCAGCAGTGGGATTGCTGGGTCATAAGGCAGTTCTATTTGCAATATTTAAGGAATCTCCACACTGTTTTCCATAATGGCTGTACTAGTTTGCATTCCCACCAGCAGTGTAAGAGGATTCCCTTTTCTGCACATCCTCTCCAGCATTTATTGCTTGTAGACTTTTGGATCGCAGCCATTCTGACTGGTGTGAAATGGTACCTCATTGTGGTCTTGATTTGCATTTCTCTGATAATGAGTGATGTTGAACATCTTTTCATGTGTTTGTTAGCCATCCATATGTCTTCTTTGGAGAAATGCCTATTTAGTTCTTTGGCCCATTTTTTTATTGGATCATTTATTTTTCTGGAGTTGAGCTGCATAAGTTGCTTATATATCTTTGAGATCAGTTGTTTGTCAGTTGTTTCATTTGCTATTGTTTTCTCCCATTCAGAAGGCTGTCTTTTCACCTTGCTTATAGTTTCCTTTGTTGTGCAGAAGCTTTTAATTTTAATTAGATCCCATTTGTTTATCTTTGCTTTTATTTCCAGTATACTGGGAGATGGATCATAGAGGATCCTGCTGTGATTTATGTCGGAGAGTGTTTTGCCTATGTTCTCCTCTAGGAGTTTTATAGTTTCTGGTCTTACATTTAGATCTTTAATCCATTTTGAGTTTATTTTTGTGTATGGTGTTAGAAAGGGGTCTAGTTTCATTCTTTTACAAGTGGTTGTCCAGTTTTCCCAGCACCACCTGTTAAAGAGACTGTCTTTACTCCATTGTATATTCTTGCCTCCTTTGTCGAAGATAAGGTGTCCATAGGTGTGTGGGTTAATCTCAGGGCTTTCTATTTTGTTCCATTGATCTATATTTCTGTCTTTGTGCCAGTACCATACTGTCTTAATGACTGTGGCTTTGTAGTAGAGCCTGAAGTCAGGCAAGTTGATTCCTCCAGTTCCATTTTTCTTTCTCAAGATTGCTTTGGCTATTCGAGGCTTTTTGTATTTCCATACAAATCTTGAGATTATTTGATCTAGTTCTGTGAAAAATACTGCTGGTAGCTTGATGGGAATTGCATTGAATCTGTAGATTGCTTTGGGTAGTATACTCATTTTCACTATATTGATTCTTCCAACCCATGAGCATGATATATTTCTCCATCTATTAGTGTCCTCTTTGATTTCTTTCATCAGTGTTTTATAGTTTTCAATATATAGGTCTTTAGTTTCTTTAGGTAGGAATATTCCTAAGTATTTTATTCTTTTCGTTGCAATGGTGAATGGAATTGTTTCCTTAACTTCTTTTTCTACTTTCTCATTGTTAGTGTACAGGAAAGCAAGGGATTTCTGAGTGTTGATTTTATATCCTGCAACTTTACTATATTCATTGATTAGCTCTAGCAGTTTTCTGGTCGAGTCTTTAGGATTTTCTATGTAGAGGATCATGTCATCTGCAAACAGTGAGAGTTTTACTTCTTCTTTTCCAATTTGGATTCCTTGTATTTCTTTTTCTGCTCTGATTGCTGTGGCCAAAACTTCCAGTATGATGTTGAAGAGTAGTGGTGAAAGTGGACACCCTTGTCTTGTTCCTGACTTTAGGGGAAATGGTTTCAATTTTTCGCCATTGAGGATAATGTTAGCTGTGGGTGGGGTATTAAAGTCTCCCACTATTATTGTGTTATTATTAATTTCCCCTTTCATGCTTGTTAGCAATTGTCTTACATATTGCGGTGCTCCTATGTTGGGTGCATATATATTTATAATTGTTATATCTTCTTCTTGGATTGATCCTTTAATCATTATGTAGTGGCCTTCTTTGTCTTTTTTCACAGCCTTTGTTTTAAAGTCTATTTTATCGGATATGAGTATTGCTACTCCTGCTTTCTTTTGGTCTTTATTTGCATGGAATATATTTTTCCAGCTAAATGTAAATGGGTTGAATGCCCCAAACAAAAGGCAAAGGCTGGCTGAATGGATACAAAAACAAGATCCCTATATATGCTGCCTACAAGAGACCCACCTCAAAACAACGGACACATACAGACTAAAAGTGAAGGGCTGGAAAAAGATATTCCATGCAAATAAAGACCAAAAGAAAGCAGGAGTAGCAATACTCATATCCGATAAAATAGACTTTAAAACAAAGGCTGTGAAAAGAGACAAAGAAGGCCACTACATAATGATTAAAGGATCAATCCAAGAAGAAGATATAACAATTATAAATATATATGCACCCAACATAGGAGCACCGCAATATGTAAGACAATTGCTAACAAGCATGAAAGGGGAAATTAATAATAACACAATAATAGTGGGAGACTTTAATACCCCACTCACACCTAGGGACAGATCAACTAAGCAGAAAATTAACAAAGAAACATAAACGTTAAACGATACAATTGACCGGTTAGACCTAATTGATATCTATAGGACATTTCACCCCAAAACAATGAATTTCACCTTTTACTCCAGTGCACACGGAACCTTCTCCAGAAACTTATGCCAATTTTTAACTCTCCTCTTTCACCTTCATCAAGAGGTTCTTTAGTTCCTCCTTGCTTTCTGCCATTAAAGTGGCATCATCTGCATATATGAGGCTGTTGATATTTTTCCTGGCAATCTTAATTCCAGCTTTTGAGTCATCCAGCCAGCACTCTGCATATAAGTTAAACAAGCAGGGTGACAATATATAGCCTTGATATACTCCTTTCTCAACTTTGAAGCAGTCTGTATTCCATGTCTGGTTTAACTATTGCTTTTTGTGCTGCATACAGGTTTCTCAGAAGAGAGGCAATGTGGTCTGGTATTCCCATCTCTTTAAGAAAATTTCCACAGTCTTCTGTGATCCACACAGTCAAAGACTTTAGCAAAGTTGATGAAGTAGATGTTTTTCTGGAATTCCCTTCCTTTTCTATGATTCCCTGGTGGCTCAGATGGTTAAGCGTCTGTCTACAATGGGGGAGACCCGGCTTCAATCCCTGGGTTGGGAAGATCCCCTGGAGAAGGAAATGGCAATCCACTCCAGTACTATTGCCTGGAAAATCCCATGGACAGAGGAGCCTGGTAGGCTACATGTAGTCCATGGGGTTGCAAAAGTCGGACACGACTGAGCGACTTCACTTCACCAGATGTTGGCAATTGGATCTCTGGTTCCTCTGCCTATTCTAAATCCAGCTTATATACCTGGAAGTTCTTGGTTCATGTACTTCTGAAGCCTAACTTGAAGAATTTTGAGCATGATTTTGCTAGCATGTGAAATGTGTCCAATTGTACAGTAATTTGAACATTCTCTGGCATTGCCTCTTTTGGAGATGGGAATGAAAACTGACATTTTCCAGTCTTGTGGTCACTGCTGAGTTTTGCAAATTTGTTGGCATAAGGCGTGGAGCACTTTCACAGCACCATGTTTTAGGATTTGAAATAACTCAGCTGGAATTTCATCACCTCCACTAGCTTTGTTCATTGTTCATCATAATGTTTCCTAAGGCCCATTTGACTTCACAGTCCAGGATGTCTGGCTCTAGGTGAGTAACCACACTGTCATGATTATCTGCATCATTAAGATCTTTTTGTATAGTTCTTCTGTGTTTTCATGCCACCTGTTCTTAATCTCTTCTGCTTTATCCTTCATTTCTATCCTTTATTGTGCCCATCTTTGCATGAAATATTTATGACTTAGTATTTGCCTTATATTTGGGGTGTTCCTATGTTGGATGCATGTGTATTTATTATGTTATATCTTCTGGGACTGATCCCTTGGTCATTATGTAGTGTTCTTCTTTGACTTTTGTTACAGTTTTTATTTTAAAGTCTATTTTGTCTGATATGAGTATTGCTACTCTAGTTTTCTCATGATTTCAATTAGCATAGAATACTTTTTTCCATCCCCTCACTTTTAGTCTGTATGTATCCCTAGTTGTGAAATGGGCTTCTTGTAGATAGCATACATATAGGTATCGCTTTTATATATCCACACAGCCATTCTATTCTTTTGGTTTCAAGCTTTAATTCACTTACATTTAAGTTAATGATTGGTGTGTATGTCCTTCTCATTTGCTTAATTGTGTTGGATCTGTTTCTGTAGGTCCTTTTTATCCCCTTCCTCTTTTCTTCTTTTCCCTTGTGATCTGATGACTAACTTCTGTGTGTTTTTGGATATTCCGTTTTCTTTTTATAGTGTGTATATAGTGTAAATTATCACTTTGAAGATACTATGAAGGTTTGATATAACCATCTATATATAAGCAAGATTATTTTAACTTGCCAGTCTTTTAATTTTAAATGCATTTCTAATAACCACCGTTTGTGCTCTCCTGTTCTCACAATTGCTAGTTTTGATATAGATTTGCACACAGAGGATTTCCTACCTTTATATGTTTGCCTTTCTGGTGTTCTTTTCCATCTGTACATTTCATGTTGCTTGTAGTTGGCTTTTCTGCTTAGAAAACTTTCTTTAGCATTTGTCACTCATTTTGTCTGGTGGTGCTTTTAGCATTTGCTTGTCTGTCAACTTCTGACTTCACCACTGAATCTTAGTTAGAGCCTTGCTGGGCAGAGTATTCTTAGTTATAGGAATGGAAAATTCTTGTGAAATTTCCGTTACACAGTTATTCTTCATCACTTTAAATATAGCCACTCCCATCTAGTCTTCAGAGTTTCTGCTGAGAAATTAGCTGATAACCTTTTGGGCATCCTCTTGAATGTTATGTGTTCCTCTTCCCTGTTGTTTCTAATATTTTTTTCTTAAATTTTTGTCAATTTGATTACTATGTATATTGGCAGGTTCCTCCTAGCTTTTATACTTCCTGGGACCCCCTGAACTTCCTGGAATTCAATGACTATTTCTTTTCTGAGTTAGATAATTTTTCAGCTATTTTCACTTGAAATACATTCTCAGGTCCTTTCTCTCTTTTTTTCCTGGGATGCTAGTATGCAAAATATTGGTGGATTTAATGTTGTCCCTGAGATCTTTAAGACTGTCTGAATTTCTTTACATTCTTTTTAATTTGTTCTATTTTGTGGCAGTAATGTCCACTATTCTATTTGCCACAGGTTTCTCATCTTCTACCTCAGTTACTCTGAACTGATTCCTTCTAGTTTATATTTCATTTCAGTTATTGTATTGATCGTCTCTGTGTTTGTTTTCTAGTTCTTCTGGGTTTTTGTTTAACGTTTCTTGTATCTTCACAATCTGCACCTCCATTGTTTTTCTCAGATCTTGGATCTTCTTCACTATCATTTCTCTGAATTCCTTTCCCAGTTCAGTTCAGTTCAGTCGCTCAGTCGTGTCTGACTCTTTGCGACCCCATGAATCACAGCACGCCAGGCCTCCCTGTTCATTACCATCTCTCAGATTTCACTCAGACTCATGTCCATCGAGTCTGTGATGCCATCCAGCCATCTCATCCCCGGTCATCCCTTTCTCCTCCTGCCCCCAATCACACCCAGAATCAGAGTCTTTTCTAATGAGTCAACTCTTTGCATGAGGTGGCCAAAGTACTGGAGTTTCAGCTAAAGCATCATTCCTCCCAAAGAAATCCCAGGGCTGATCTCCTTCAGAATGGACTGGTTGGATCTCCTTGCAGTCCAAGGGATTCTCAAGAGTCTTCTCCAACACCACAGTTCAAAAACTTCAATTCTTCGGCGCTCAGCCTTCTTCACAGTCCAACTCTCACATCCATACATGACCACAGGATAAACCATAGCCTTGACTAGATGGACCTTAGTCAGCAAAGTAATGAGTCTTCTTTTGAATATACTATCTAGGTTGGTCATAACTTTTCTTCCAAGGAGTAAGTGTCTTCTAATTTCATGGCTGCAGTCACCATCTGCTATGATTTTGGAGCCCCCAAAAATAAAGTCTGTCACTGGTTCCAGTGTTTCTCCATCTATTTCCCAAGAAGTGATGGGACCGGATGCCATGATCTTCGTTTCCTGAATGTTGAGTTTTAAGCCAACTTTTTCACTCTCCTCTTTCACTTTCATCAAGAGGCTTTTTAACCCCTCTTCACTTTCTGCCATAAGGGTGGTATCATCTGCATATCTGAGGTTATTGATATTTCTCCCGGCAATCTAGATCCCAGCTTATGTTTCTTCTAGTCCAGCGTTTCTCATGATGTACTCTGCATAGAAGTTAAATAAGCACGGTGGCAATATACAGCCTTGATGTACTCCTTTTCCTATTTGGAACCAGTCTGTTGTTCCATGTCCAGTTCTAACTGTTGCTTCCTGACCTGCATACAGATTTCTCAAAAGGCAGGCCAGGTGGTCTGGTATTCCCATCTCTTTCAGAATGTTCCACAGTTTATTGTGATCCACACAGTCAAAGGCTTTGGCATAGTCAATAAAGCAGAAATAGATGTTTTTCTGGAACTCTTGCTTTTTTGATGATCCAGCAGATGTTGGCAATCTGATCGCTGGTTCCTCTGCTTTTTCTAAAACCAGCTTGAACATCAGGGAGTTCATGGTTCAGGTATTGCTGAAGCCTGGCTTGGAGAATTTTAAGCATTACTTTACTAGCGTGTGAGATGAGTGCAATTGTGTGGTAGTTTGAGCATTCTTTGACATTGCCTTTCTTTGGAATTGGAATGAAAACTGACCTTTTTCAGTCCTGTGGCCACTGCTGAGTTTTCCAAATTTGCTGGCATATTGAGAGCAGCACTTTCACAGTAGATTTCCTATTTCTACTTTACTTAGTTGTTTTTCTGTGGTTTTATCCTGTTCCTTCATCTAGAAGGATATATATATTCCTGTGCAGTTTCATTTTTCCTCTTTTTGTGATTGCATTTCCTTTACACAGGGTGCCTTTGCTGTCTGCCCTGTGGTGAATGAGGTTGTCTTAAAAGTCCGTGTATGCTTCCTGTTGGGAGGGCCTGGTTCCACC
Organism: Nanger dama; assembly: GCA_917880005.1. NCBI lineage: Eukaryota > Metazoa > Chordata > Mammalia > Artiodactyla > Bovidae > Nanger > Nanger dama. The sequence continues at coordinate 103,852,120 of CAKJTW010000001.1, forward strand.
TGTTGGTGGCTTGAGGGTGGGTCTTTTCCCTCTGGTGGGCAGGGCTGTGTTCAGGAAGACTTTAAGAAGCCTTTCTGCTGATGATGAGACTGTATTCCACCCTGTTGATTGGCCTGAAGTGTCAAAGCACTGGAGTCTACAGCTTTTGGGTGGGACTAGGTCTTGTGGGGGGAATGGCAACCTCCACAACAGTTCACAGCAGTACTCTCTGGATGCCATTGCCAGTACCTTGGTTCCCCCATTAAGCCAAAGTCAGGCCCAACTCTGCAGGAAACCCTCAAATACTAGCAGGTAGGTCTGATCCCATCTCTTATTAGGTCACTGCTTTTTCCCCCTCTGTCCTGGTGTGCACCAAATCCTGTGTCATCATCCAGGAGTAGAATTACTGTTTTCCTCAGCCTTATGGAATTCCTGCGATGAAGCCCTGCTGGCCTTCAGTGCAAGATCTCTGAGAGTTCCTCCTCTCATTGTCAGATTCCCAGGCTGGAGAGCTGATGTGGGGCTCAGTACTTTCACTTATGTGAAAGAATTTCTGAGGTATAATTATTCTCCAGTTTGTGGCTTGCCATTCAATGGGTATGAGATTTGATTTTACTCTGATGGTTTCCCTCCTACTGCTTGTTTGTGACTTCTTATTTGTCTTTGGGTATAGATTACCTTTTTTTGTAGGTCCAGCAATTTTTCTTTTTAGTAGGTTCTAATATTTTTTTTTCTTTCTTTCTTTCTTTTGTTTTGGTCAGTGGTTTCTTAGCAGTTAGTTGTGATTTTGATGTTTTTGTGAGAAGGGGTGAACTCATATCCTTCTGCTCCACTGTCTTACAATTTTGTCTATTTGGGTCCTTTGCCTTTTGTGTTTTATGGGATTTTTTTTTTTGTTAGAGTAGTTAAAAGTTTGTCAATCATTAATATATCTATCTTTTTAAAGAACAAACTCTTTTTAAAAATTTTTGTTTTTAATTGGAGGATAATTACTTTACAATGTTATGATAGTTTCTACAGTACAAAACATGAATCTTTCATAGGTATACATATGTCTTCCCTCTCTTGAACATCCCTCCCATCTCACCCCTCTAGGTTGTCACAGAGCATTAGCCTTGGGTTCCCTGCATGATACATACACATACATTTCAATAGTTTAAGGGAGTTCCCTTTTCTCCATACCCTCCAGCATTTATTATCTGTAGACATTTTGATGATAGCTATTCTGACCAAAGCTATGGTTCTCCCAGTGGTCGTGTATGGATGTGAGAGTTGGACTATGAAGAAAGCTGAGCACAGAAGAATCGATGCTTTTGAACTGTGGTGTTGGAGAAGACTCTTGAGAGTCCCTTGGACTGCAAGGAGATCCAGCCAGTCCATTCTGAAGGAGATCAGCCCTGAGTTTTCTTTGGAAGGAATGATGCTAAAGCTGAAACTCCAGTACTATGGCCACCTCATGCGAAGAGTTGACTCATTAGAAAAGACTCTGATGCTGGGAAGGATTGGGGGCAGGAGGAGAAGGGGACAACAGAGGATGAGATGGCTGGATGGCATTAGTGACTTGATGGACACGAGTTTGAGTGAACTCTGGGAGTTGGTGATGGATAGGGGAGGCCTGGCGTGCTCCAATTCATGGGATCGCAAAGAGTCAGACATGACTGAGTGACTGAACTGAACTGAACTGATTCTGACCATTGTGAGGCAATACCTTATTCTGGTTTTAATTTGCGTTTCTCTAATAATTAGTGATAGCAGAGCATATTTTCATGTGTGTTTTTCAAAGAGGGCACACAGATGGGCCATCTTGTATGTCCCTCTTTGAAAAATGTCTATTTAGGTATTCTGTCCCCTCCTTTTTTTAAACTGTGTTGTTTATTTTTCAATATTGAGTTGCATGAGTTGTGTGTATAATTGGGGTATTAACCCTTTGTCAGTCACATCATTTGTAAGTACTTTCTTCCATTGGGTAGGTTTTCTTTTCATTTTATTAATGTTTTCCCTTGCTGTGCAAAAACTCTTAAGCTGCTTTAAGTCCCTGTTGTTTATTTTTGCTTTTCTATCTTTTGCCTGGTTGTAGAAAAACCTTGGTACAATTTATGTCAAAGAATGTTTCGCCTATACTCTCTCCTATGAGTTTTATGGTCTCATTTTTTATACTAATATATTTAATCCATTTTGCTTCTATTTTCATATATTGTATAAAGTAATGTTTTAATTTCATCAATTAACATGTAATTGTCAGGCTTTTACAATACCAATTATTGAAGAAACTGTCTTTTCTCCACTGTGTATCCTTGCCTCGTTTGTCATAGTCTTTGTGGCCATACGTGTGTGGTTTACTTCTGTGCTCTCTGTTTTCTCCCATTGATCTACATGTCTGTTGCTGTGCAAGTTCCACACTGTTTTGATTACTGTAGATCTGTGGTATAGTCTGGTTTGAAAGGAATATATTGAGACTTCCAGCTTTGTTTTTCGGCTCATGATTGCTTTGGCATTTATGGGCCCTTTTGTGGCTCCATACAAATTTTATGATGATTGTGTTCTAGTTCTGTGAATGCTGTCATTGGCATTTTGATAGAAATTACATTACATCTGTAGATTGTTTTGGGCAGCACAGCCATTTTAGCAAAATTAGTTCTTCTAATCCAAGAACATGGGCAAGTACATGGGATATATTTCCTTTTTTTTTTTAATCATCTTTAGTTTCCTTTAGCAGTGTTTGGCCTTTCACCTCGTTTGTTAAGCTTATTTAGATATTCATTTTTTTGGACATTATTTAAAATGGGATTGCATTGTTACTTTCTCTTACTGGATATCTAATTATGGAGCACGAGAAATACGGCATGGTTTTCCCTTTCAGCTGCCCACATTGACATGTGGAATTTTAATTCCCCAGCCAGGGAAGAGTCCTAACCACTGGACAACCAGCGAATTCTCCAAGACTGTTAAACTACACTATTGTGTAGATACTGAAAGTTTTTAGGAACTGATCTCCAGAGAGAATGTTCACCTTGAGCCAGGCCATTGTGATTAGAAGCTACCATGCCCTGTCAGTATTTCTAGCTCCCGGAACCCTGGCTGCGCAGGCGCAGGAGGGCATAGAGGAGCTATCCAACACTGAAGGTCAGGAACGGTGGCGGTAAGGAGATACCCCTCGTCCAAGGTAAGGAACAGCGGTTGTGCTTTGCTGGAGCAGCGGTGAAGAGATATCCCACGCCCAGGGTAAGAGAAACCCAAGTAGGATGGTAGGAGTTGCAAGAGGGCATCAGAGGGCAGACACACTGAAACCATACTCACAGAAAACTAGTCAATCTAATCACACTAGGAACACAGCCTTGTCTAACTCAATGAAACTAAGCCATGCCTGCGGGGTAACCCAAGACAGGCGGGTCATGGTGGAGAGGACTGACAGAACGTGGTCCACTGGAGAAGGGAATGGCAAGCCACTTCAGTATTCTTGCCTTGAGAACCCCATGAACAGTATAAAAGGCAAAATTATAGGATACCAGAAGAGGAACTCCCCAGGTTATGAGGTGCCCAATATGCTATTGGAGATCAGTGGAGAAATAACTCCTGAAAAATGAAGGGATGGAGCCAAAGCAAAAACAGTACCCAGCTGTGGCTGTGACTGGTGATAGAAGCAAGATCTGATGCTGTAAAGAGAAATATTGCATAGGAACCTGGAATGTCAGGTCCATGAATCAAGGCAAATTGGAAGTGGTCAAACAAGAGATGGCAAGGGTGAACGTTGACATTCTAGGAATCAGCGAACTAAAATGGACTGGAATGGGTGAATTTAACTCAGATGATCATTATGTCAACTACTGCAGGCAGGAATCCCTCCAGAAGAAATGGAGTAGCCATCATGGTCAACAAAAGAGTCTGAAATGCAGCACTTGGATGCAACCTCAAAAATGACAGAATGATCTCTGTTCGTCTCCAAGGCAAACCATTCAATATCACAGTTATCCAAGTCTATGCCCCAACCAGTAACGCTGAAGAAGCTGAAGTTGAACAGTTTTATGAAGACCTATAAAACCTTTTAGAACTAACACCCAAAAAAGATGTCCTTTTCATTATAGGGGACTGGAATGCTAAAGTAGGAAGTCAAGAAACACCTGGAATCACAGGCAAATTTGGCCTTGGAATTGCAGAATGAAGCAGGGCTAAGACTAATAGAGTTTTACCAAGAAAACGCACTGGTCATAGCAAACACCCTCTTCCAACAACACAAGAGAAGACTCTACATGTGGACATCACCAGATGGTCAACACCAAAATCAGATTGATTATATTCTTTGCAGCCAAAGATGGGGAGACTCTATACAGTCGATGAAAACCAGACCAGGAGCTGACTGTGGCTCAGATCATGAACTTCTTATTACCAAATTCAGACTTAAATTGAAGAAAGTAGGGAAAACCGCTAGACCATTCAGGTATGACCTAAATCAAATCCCTTATGATTATACAGTGGAAGTGAGAAATAGATTTAAGGGCCTAGATCTGATAGATAGAGTGCCTGATGAACTATGGAATGAGGTTCGTGATATTGTATAGGAGACAGGGATCAAGACCATCCCCATGGAGAAGAAATGCAAAAAAGTAAAATGGCTGTCTGGGGAGGCCTTACAAATAGCTGTGAAAAGAAGAGAGGTGAAAAGCAAAGGAGAAAAGGAAAGATATAAGCATCTGAATGCAGAGTTTCAAAGAATAGCAAGAAGAGATAAGAAAGCCTTCTTCAGTGATCAATGCAAAGAAATAGAGGAAAAGAACAGAATGGGAAAGACTAGAGATCTCTTCAAGAAAATTAGAGATACCAAGGGAACAATTCATGCAAAGATGGGCTCGATAAAGGACAGAAATGGTATGGACCTAACAGAAGCAGAAGATATTAAGAAGAGGTGGAAAGAATACATGGAAGAACTGTACAAAAAGATCTTCAAGACCCAGATAATCATGATGATGTGATCATGAATCTAGAGCCAGACATCTTGGAATGTGAAGTCAAGTGGGCCTTAAAAGCATCACTACGAACAAAGCTAGTGGAGGTGATGGAATTCTAGTTGAGCTGTTTCAAATCCTGAAAGATGATGCTGTGAAAGTGCTGCACTCAATATGCCAGCAAATTTGGAAAACTCAGCAGTGGCTACAGGACTGGAAAAGAACAGTTTTCATTCCAATCCCAAAGAAAGGTAATGCCAAAGAATGCTCAAACTATTGCACAATTGCACTCATCTCATATGCTGGTAAAGTAATGCTCAAAATTCTCCAAGCCAGGCTTCAGCAATACATGAACCGTGAACTCCCTGATGTTCAAGCTGGTTTTAGAAAAGGGAGAGGAACCAGAGATCAAATTGCCAACATCTGCTGGATCATGGAAAAAGCAAGAGAATTTCAGAAAAGCATCTACTTCTGCTTTATCAATTATGCCAAAGCCTTTGACTGTGTGGATCACAATAAACTGTGGAAAATTCTGAAAGAGATGGGAATACCAGACCACCTAACCTGCCTCTTGAGAAATCTGTATGCAGGTCAAGAAGCAACAGTTAGAACTGAACATGGAACAACAGACTGGTTCCAAATAGGAAAAGGAATATGTCAAGGCTGTATACTGTCACCCTGCTTATTCAACTTATATGCAGAATACATCACGAGAAACACTGGACTAGAAGAAACACAAGCTGGAATCAAGATTGCCAGGAGAAATCTCAATAACCTCAGATATGCAGATGATACCACCCTTGTGGCAGAAAGTGATGAAGAACTAAAGAGCCTCTTGAAAGTGAAAGAGGAAAGCGAAAAATTTGGTTTAAAGCTCAACATTCAGCAAACAAAGATCATGGTATCCCGTCCCATCACTTCATGGGAAATGGATGGGGCAACAGTGGAAACAGTGTCAGACTTTATTTTGGGTGTCTCCAAAATCACTGCAGAGGGTGATTGCAGCCATGAAATTAAAAGACGCTTACTCCTTGGAAGAGAAGTTATGACCAACCTAGATAGTATATTCAAAAGCAGAGGCATTACTTTGCTGACTAAGGTCCGTTTAGTCAAGGCTATGGTTTATCCTGTGGTCATGTATGGATGTGAGAGTTGGACGGTGAAGAAGGCTGAGCACCGAAGAATTGATGCTTTTGAAGTGTGGTGTTGGAGAAGATTCTTGAGAGTCCCTTGGACTGCAAGGAGATCCAACCAGTCCATTCTAAAGCAGATCAGCCCTGGGACTTCTTTGGAAGGAATGATGCTAAAACTGAAACTCGAGTACTTTGGCCACCTCATGCAAAGAGTTGGCTCATTGGAAAAGACTCTGATGCTGGGAGGGATTGGGAGCAGGAGGAGAAGGGGACGACAGAGGATGAGATGGCTGGATGGCATCAGTGACTTGATGAACGGGATTCTGAGTGAACTCCGCGCGATGGTGATGGACAGGGAGGCCTGGTGTGCTGCAGTTCATGGGATCGTGAAGAGTCGGACACGACTGAGCGAGTGAACTCAACTGAACTGAATTTCTAGTGTAAAGAAATGCAACAGATGCTTGTATATTAATCTTGTATACTGCTGCCTTGCTGAATTGTTTTTGTGTGGAGACTTTAAGATCTTTATTTAGAGTATCATATCATCTGCAAACAGTGGCAGTTTTACCTCATCCCTTCCTGTCTCTATATCTTTTGTGTTTTGGATTTCATTTGCTAGTACACTGTTGGGGATTTTAGCATCTGTGTTTATAAAGTATATTGGTATATATATTTATAAGCATCATTGACTGATTTTGGTATTCAGTTCAGTCGCTCAGTCATGTCCGACTCTTTGCGACCCCATGAATCGCAGCATGCCAGGCCTCCATGTCCATTACCAACTCCCGGAGTTCACTCAGACTCGCATCCATCAAGTCAGTGATGCCATCCAGCCATCTCTGTCGTCCCCTTTTCCTTCTGCCCCCAATCCTTCCCAGCAACAGAGTCTTTTCCAGTGAGTCAACTCTTCCCATGAGGTGGCCAAAGTACTCGAGTTTCAGCTTTAGCATCATTCCTTCCAAAGAAATCCCAGGGCTGATCTCCTTCAGAATGGACTGGTTGGATCTCCTTGCAGTCCAAGGGACTCTCAAGAGTCTTCCCCAGCACCACAGTTCAAAAGCATCAATTTTTTGGCTCTCAACCTTCTTCACAGTCCAACTCTCACATCCATACATGACCACAGGAAAAACCAGACTAGACGGACTTTAGTCGGCAACGTAATGTCTCTGCTTTTGAATATACTATCTAGGTTGGTCATAACTTTTCTTCCAAGGAGTAAGTGTCTTTTAATTTCATGGCTGCAGTCACCCTCTGCAGTGATTTTGGAGCCACCCAAAATAAAGTCTGACACTGTTTCCACTGTTTCCCCATCCATTTCCCATGAAATGATGGGACCGGACACCATGATCTTCACTTTCTGAATGTTGAGCTTTAGGCCAACTTTTTTCACTCTCCACTTTCACTTTCATCAAGAGGCTTTTTCACTTTCTGCCAGAAGGATGGTGTCATCTGAATATCTGAGGTTACTGATATTTCTCCCGGCAATCTTGATTCCAGCTTGTGCTTCTTCCAGTCCAGCGTTTCTCATGATGTATTCTGCATATAAGTTAAATAAGCAGGGTGACAATATACAGCCTTGACCTACTCCTTTTCCTATTTGGAACCAGTCTGTTGTTCCATGTCCAGTTCTAACTGTTGCTTCCTGACCCTCATACAGATTTCTCAAGGGGCAGGTCAGGTCGTCTGGTATTCCCATCTCTTTCAGAATTTTCCACAGTTTATTGTGATCCACACAGTCAAAGGCTTTGGCATAGTCTATAAACAGAAGTAGATGTTTTTCTGGAACTCTCTTGCTTTTTCATGATCCAGCAGATGTTGGCAATTTGATCTCTGGTTCCTCTCCCTTTTCTAAGACCAGCTCGAACATCTGGAAGTTCATGGTTCACATACTGCTGAAGCCTGGCTTGGAGAATTTTGAGCATTACTTTACTAGCATGTGAGATGAGTGCAATTGTGTGGTAGTTTGAGCATTCTTTGGTATTGCCTTTCTTTGGGATTGGAATGAAAACTGACCTTTTCCAGTCCTGTGGCCACTGCTGAGTTTTCCAAATTTGCTGGCATATTGAGTGCAGCACTTTCACAGCATCATCTTTCAGGATTTGAAACAGCTCAACTGGAATTCCATCACCTCCACTAGCTTTATTTATAGTGATGCTTTCCAAGGCCCACTTGACTTCACATTCCAGGATGTCTGGCTCTAGATTCGTGATCCACCATCGTGATTATCTGGATTGTGAAGATCTTTTTTGTACAGTACTTCTGTGTATTCTTGCCAGCTCTTCTTAATATCTTCTGCTTCTGTCAGGTTTAGACCATTCTGTCCTTTAGTGAGCCCATCTTTTCATGAAATGATTTTAGTATTAGAGTGCTAAAAATGAATTTTGGCATGTTCCCTCCCTTTGATTTTTGGAATAGTTTGACAAAGATAGATATGCTATTATCTGTATGTTTGATATAATTCCCCAGTAACGACCTTCTGCCCTAGAATTTTGTTTACAGAGAGTATTTTCATTGCAGATAATTTGAATAATCTGTTCACTATGCATATTTCTGACTCAGTTTTGGCAGGGAAACTCTAGTAATCTGTCCATTTCTTCCAGAGTGTCAAATTTGTTGACATATAACTCTTCAGACTATTCTATTATGATTCTTTTGAATTTATGTGGTATTAATTTCTATTTCACCCTTTTCATTTCCTATCTTGTTTAGTTGGGTCATCTTTTCATCTTGGGGGTCTGGTGAGAGATTTGTTGATTTTGTTTATCTTTTCAGAAAACCTATTTTTGGTTTTATTCATATTTTCTATTTTTAAAATCTTGATTATTTCTTCTCATATCTTTATTTCCTTACTTTTCTGGCTTTGGGTTTTGTTTGTTCTTCTTTTTATAATTCTTTTAGGTGGTAGGTTAGGTTATTTATTTGAGATATTTTTTTTATTTTTTGAGTAAGATGGTAGTAGTATGAATTTCCCTCTTAGGACTGCTCTTGCTTCATTCCATAGATATGTTAGGTTGTGCTTTCATTTTTCATTTGCCTTAATGTATCTTCTGACTTCTCCTTTGATTTCATCATGGAAATCAAATGATGAAATCAAAGATTTTTCTATTCTACATTCAGAAAACAAAGATCATGGCATCTGGTCCCATTGCTTCATGGCAAATAGATGGAGAAACAGTGGAAACAGTGGCAGATTTTATTTTGGGGGTTCTAAAATCAGTGCAGATGGTGACTGCAGCCATGAAATAAAAAGACAGTTACTCCTTGGAAGAAAAGTTATGACCAACCTAGAGAGCATTTTAAAAGCAGAGATGTTACTTGCCAGCAAAGGTCCACCTAGTCAAGGCTATGGTTTTTCCAGTAGTCATGTATGGATGTGAGAGTTGGACTATAAAGAAAGCTGAGTGCCAAAGAATTGACGCTTTTGAACTGTGGTATTGGAGAAGACTCTTGAGAGAACCTTGGACTGCAAGGAAATCCAACCAGTTGATCTTAAAGGAAATTAGTCCTGACTGTTCATTGGATGCTGAAGCTGAAACTCCAATACTTTGGCCACCTGATGGAACAAACTGACTCAACTGAAAAGACCCTGATGCTGGGAAAGATTGAGGAGAGATGAGAAGAGGACAACAGAGGATGAAATGGTTGGATGGCATCACCAACTGAATGGACATGAGTTTGAATTAACTGCAGGAACTGGTGATAGACAGGGAGGCCTGGCATGCTGCAGTCCATGGGGTTACAGAATTGGACACAACAGAGTGACTGAACTGAATTGAACTTTCATCATTGAAATAAAAGGTTTTTTAATAGCATGTTGTCTTGTTCCCATGTGATCCCCCCTCCTCCCTCCCCCTGCCCTGTTTTTCTTTTGTGGTTGTTTTTTATTTTCATACCATTCTGGTCATAAGATGCTTATAATAATTTCTTTCCTCTTGAATTTGTTGAGGCTTCTTTTTGTAACTTAGTATGTGGTCTAGCCTAGAAATCATCCTATATGCACTTGGAAGTATGTTGCATTCTGATTGTGGTGGTGGTGGTGTGTGTGTGTGTCTGTGGAGGGGTGATATAGTGTCCTGTGGATATCAACTAAGTTTAGCTGATCTACTGTGTCATTTAAGACCACATCTGCTTTTGTATTTTCTATTTGGATGATCTGTCCATTGATGTCACTGGCTTGTTAAAGTTTTCCTACTGTTATTGTAGTATTGTCAATTTCTCCTGTCATGTCTGTTAGTATTTGCTTTATACATTTAGACACTATCATATTGAGCTCATATATGATAATGAATAATATCCTCATATTTGTCACTTTATCATTGTATGATGCCCATCTTTTTCTTTATGGTTGTTTGTTTTCAAGTCTATTTTGTCTGATGTTAGTATTGCTACCTCCTTTTTCTTGTTATTTCTGTTTTCATGAAATACCTCTATTAATTCCCTCACTTTTATTCTGTGTGTGTCTTTCACCCTGAGGTATAGGTGACACACTGCAGGTTCTTGTTTTCTTATTCAGCCTCCCATTATTTGCCTTTTGATTGGAGCATTTAGTCATTTGACATTAGAAATAATTATCAGTAAGTGTGTACCTATTACCATCTTATTCCTTAATTTTCAATTGTTTTGTAGTTCTTGCTTTTTCATTTCTTGTCTTTGAATTTCCTTTTGTGGTTTGATGATTTTCTTTTGTAATAAGTCCTGTTTGGGTTTTGTGAACTTAATGTGTATTTTTGGTTTGTGGACCACAGAGTTCAAATATTTGAATCCATAACTATATCTACTTGCTTTAGCCTAGAAGTCATATAAGTTCAAACACTTTTTAAAAGATCTAAATTTTATACTCTCCTTACTCACATTTTATGATTTTGATGTCCTATTTTAAATCATTTTTATCTTTTGATATTTGTTATGGGTATGATCACTTTTACAATTTTTTGATTGTTTTTAAATCTATGTACTGGCTTATTTTAGTGATTTTCAATCCTTTTATATATTTGCCTTTCCTGTTGTGAGTTTCCCTTTCTTATAGATTCTTGCTTTTTTCTATTTGGAGAAGACCCCTGAATACCTCTTTTAGGGTAGGCTCAGTAGGGCCTCCCTGGTGGCTCAGATGGTAAAGAATCCGTCTGCAATGGGGGAGACCTGGATTTGAGTCTTGGGTTCGGAAGATTCCCTGGAGAAGGGAATGAATATCCACTTCAGTATTCCTGATGGGAGAATTCCATGGATGGAGGAACCTGGTGGGCTACAGACCATGGGATCGCAGAGAGTCAGGCATGTGTGACAGACTAACACTTTTCACTTTCACTTTAGTACTGCTGAACTTTTTTTCCGGAGAGCTTTTTCCTTACATGAGAAATTATTTACCACTCCTTCTATTCTAAAGGATACTCTTGCTCAGTAGAGTATCCTAGGTTGCAGAGTTTTACCTTTTAGGACTTGACTATATCATGCAACTGCCTTCTAGATTTGTAAGTGTTTAGCTATAATTTCTTTAACACATTGTGATGCCCTTCTGGATCCCCTATTATGTATAGGTCGGCACATTTTATATTTTTCTACATATCTTGTATGCTGTGTATTCATTTTTTAATTTGTTTGCTGTTTGCTGTTCTGATTGGGGGATTTCCACTATTTTATCAGCCAGATCACGTTTTTTTTTGTCATCTATTTTTCTATTCAGTTGCTTCTAAATTGGTTTTTATCTTGGTAATTGAATTGCCCTTTTTGATTAGCTCATCTGTAAGTTTATAGTTCCTTGTTACAATGGTATGTATTTTTATTAACATTCTTAATTCAGTTAACATTTTTTCACTTTTTGAATTTATTTTTAATTGAAGGATACTTGCTTTACAGAATTTTGTTGTTTTCTGTCAAACCTCAAAATGAATCAGCTATAATAGGTATACATATATCCCCATCCATTTTGAAACTCACTCCCATCTCCCTCCCCATCCCACCTCTCTAGGTTGATACAGAGACCTTGTTTGGTTTCCTGAGACATATACCAAATTCCTATTGGATATCTATTTTACATATGGTAATGTAAGTCTCCATGTTACTCTCTCCATACATCTCACCTCCCCGTGTCCATAAGTCTATTCTCTATGTTTGTTTCTCCAATGCTACCCTGCAAATAAATTCTTCAGTACCATTTTTCTAGATTCCATATATATGCATTAGTATATGATATTTTTTTTCTCTTTCTGACATACTTCACTCTGTATAATAGGTTTATCTACTTCAAGATGTTCATCCAGATCATTAGAACTGACTTAAATGCATTTCTTTTTATGGCTGAGTAATATTCCATTGTATATATATACCACAACTTCTTTATCCTTTCATCTGTTGAAGGACATCTAAATTGCTTCCATGTATTAGCTATTGTAAATAGTGCTGCAATGAACAATATGATACATGTGTCTTTTTCAATTTTGGTTTCCTCAGGGTACATGCCTAGGAGTGGGATTGCTGGCTCATATGGTGGTTTTATTTCTAGTTTTTAAAGAAATCTCCATACTATCTTTCATAGAAGCTGTATCAATTTACATTCCCATCAACACTGCAAGAGCATTCCCTTTTCTCCACACCTTCTTCAGCATTTATTGTTTGCAGACATCTAGATGACAGCCATGCTGACTGGTGTGAGGTGGTATCTCATTGTAGTTTTGACTTGCATTTCTCTAATAATGAGCAATGTTGAGCATCTTTTCATGTGTTTGTTAGCTATCTGTATGTCTTCTTTGGAGAAATGTCTGTTTAGGTCTTTTCCCCACTGTTTGTTTTTCTGGTATTGAGTTGTGTGAGCTGCTTGTATATTTTGGAAATTAATCCTTTGTCAGTTGTTTCATTTGCTATTGTTTCCTCCTATTCTGATGGTTGTCTTTTCACCTTGCTTATAGTTTCCTTTGCTGTGTGAAAGCTTTTAAGTTTAATCAGGTCCCACTTGTTTGCTTTTGTTTTTATTTCCGTTACTCTAGGACGTGGGTCAGAGAGGATCTTGCTTTGATTTATGTCATCGACTGTTCTGCCTGTGTTTTTCCCCTAGAGTTTTATAGATTCTGGTCTTACATTTAGGTCTTTAATCCATTTTTGTTTGACCTCCCTCCCCACCTCAGTGTTTTGAATATATCACATATGTTTATTATAGTTTAGTTTTTAAAATCTTTTTCCTTCTCATCCTCTGTACCTTGTTATTTTTTGAGCATATTTCTTCTCTTTTGGTCACCCTATAATTTAGCATTCATTCCTGAGATATTTTATCTTTTTCTTCAGTTTTTGACCTGAGTTTGTTTAGAATCCATTTGCATTTTCCTCTTGCTTTTCCATTTAATATTTTCAGACTTTGAACTTATGATTTATGCTGTTCTCTCATATCAGCAATTACTTGTTCAATGACATTAAATTCATTTTGGAAAGTTGTGTTAGTGTTTATGTTTCTCATATTTTTCTTTTAGATTTTCACACACCAAAATATATTGATAACCATTTTCTTCTTAATAATTATTGGGATTTCTATTAAATGTGTAGTGTCTTTTGTTTTTGTTTTCTGTTCATGTTTATTTTGTTTCATTTTCCTGGACTCTTGCCTGGGAAATTCCATGAACAGAGGAGTCTGGAGGGCTGCAATCTATGGGGTCACAAAGAGTTGGACATGACTGAGTGACCTAACACTTTGACTTTCTTTTTACTTTTTTCCCAAACTAGCAATAGCAAGAGAGTTTGGATGAGTAACTGTTTCTTACTTCATGAGTGCTCTCTGATGTTACTACACTGAGTGCAGTTTTTTTAAAAAATATAAATTTATTTATTTTAATTGGAGGTTAATTACTTTATAATATTGTATTCATTTTTGCCATACATCAACATGAAGACATAGTTTTTGTTGTTGTTGATATTCTGTATTTTTCTTAGCTTCAATTCTATGTTGATTTAGTAGGATATTTTATCTTTACTCTTTTTTTTCTTTCACCACCAAACAGTCAGGTTATCTGATATTTCCCAGGGAAGGACTTACCCTTCTGTAAAGGTTATCCAGGGCTGCATAATAAATCACCCCCAAAACTTAATGGTTAAAATAATATTTACCTATCATTTTGTAAATTAACTGAGAAGAACTCGCCTGGGATAGCCTGTCTATACTTTGCATAGTATCTACTGGACTCATTCATGCAAATGCGATTTAGGATGGAGGAGTCAAGATGGTTCTGGTAACCTCTACTAGAATGACTGGAATACTGGAGCATTTTCTCCTGTGGTGCTTTTTCTTCCTTGTGGCACTTTATTCTCCAGAAATTATTTTCTCTCAAGACTTTTCAACTTTACATCCTTTTGTTTTCATGTAATTTCCAGTGTGGTAGCTCAGCTTCTTCACATGATGGCTCAGAGACCAGACAGGTCACAAATGCAAGCTGCAAGATCTCTTAAGCCCTGGCCTTGGAAGTTATGTAACCTTGCTTTTACCAAATTCTATATCTTACAGAAAGTCACAGTGGGACCTAGATTCAAAACTCCATCTCTTAGTGGGGAAAATGCAAAATCACGTTGCAGAGAGGATAAAAAAAAGCACGAGGGATGAGAGAGTTGTTATGGCCACCTTTGGAAATGTTTCTCAAATGCTGGGAATAACTTCTCAAGACTGCTGCCTCTAGTTCCATACACTTCCTGAACTTCCTTTTGAGTCTTTAGTAGGTCTTTTCAGACCTACCAGGGCTTAGTTATATCTCCAGTATTTTCTGAGTTAAAGTGGATAATCTACTTCTGGAGGTGAGCCCTAATTGACACTTTGAGTTCCACTACCACCTGATCCAATTCCAACCTGTATTTACCTCTCTTCTGTGTATTCCCTATTGACTTCACTCCGTCCTGAGCTCCAGAGCCAACTATAGTGCTGTTGGATGATTAGGCCCCCTTTAAAAATAAAGTTTACGGAATTTTCTCCAGTGTGACACAAATGATCTAATTGTGTGGCTATAGAGCATCTTTAGAGAGACAGACTTGAATTTAAGCAGCTACCAGCATCAAAAGAAAAGTGAAAGCCACTAAGTTGTGTCCAACTCTTTGCAACCCCAAGGACTGTATAGTCCATCAAATTCTCCAGGAAGGAACACTGGAGTGGGTTGCCTTTCCCTTCTCAGGGGACCTTCCCAACTCAGAGATCGAATCCAAGGAAAGGCAATGCCAAAGAATGTTCAAGCTACCACACAATTGCACTCGTCTCACATGCTAGCAAAGTCATGCTCAAAATTCTCCAAGCCAGGCTTCAACAGTACATTAACCAAGAATTTCCAGATGTTCAAGCTGAATTTTAAAAGGCAGAAAAACCAGAGATCAAATTGACAATATCCATTGGATCATAGAAAAAGCAAAAGAGTTCCAGAAAAACAACCACTTCTGCTTTATTGATGATGCCAATGCCTTTGACTGTGTGAATCACAATAATCTGTGGAAAATATATGGAAATACCAGACCACCCTAAATGCCTCCCTGAGAAATCTGTAGGGGAGTCAAGAAGTAACAGAATTGGACATGGAACAACAGACTTGTTCCAAACTGGAGTATGTTAAGGCTGTGTATTGTCACTTTTCTTATTTAATTTGCATGCAGAGTACTTCATGCAAAATGCCAGGCTGGATGAAGCAAAAGCTGGGATAAAGATTGCTGGGAGAAAAATCAATAACCTCAGATATGCAGATGACACCACCCTTATGGCAGAAAGCAAACACGAATGAAGGAGCCTCTTGATGAAAGTGAAAGAGGAGAGTGAAAAAGTTGACTTAAAACTCAACATTCAGAAAACGAAGATCATAGCATCTGGTCCTATCACTTCATGGCAAATAGATGGGGAAACACTGGAAACAGTGAGAGACTATTTTCTTGGGTTCCAAAATCACTGCAGATGGTGACTGCAGCCATGAAATTAAAAGACACTTGCTCTTTGCAAGAAAAACTATGACCATCCTAGGCAGCACAATAAAAAAAAAAAAGCAGAGATATTACTTTGCCAACCAAGGTCCATCTAGTCAAAGCTATGGTTTTTCCAGTAGTCATGTATGGATGTTAAGGTTGGACTATAAATAAAGTTGAGTGTTGAAGAACTGATGCTTTTAAACTGTGGTGTTGGAGAAGACTCTTGAGAGTCCCTTGGACTGAAAGGAGATCCAACCAGTCAATCGTGAAGGAAATCAGTCCTGAATATTCATTGGAAAGAATGATGCTGAATCTGAAACTCCCATACTTTGACCACCTGATGTGAAGAACTGACTCACTGGAAAAGACCTTGATCCTGGGGAAGATTCTAGGCAAGAGGAGAAAGGGATGACAGAGGATAAGATGGCTGGATTGCATCACCAATTCAATGGACATGAGTTTGAGTAAGCTCTGGGAGTTAGTGATGGACAGGGAAGTCTGTCCATGTGCTATAGTCCGTGGGTCTGCAAGAGCTGGAGACAACTGAGCCACTGAATCGAACCATCATCCTAGATAATCTTTAGTGAGATTCCTGTAATTTCATAACCACAAATCTGAAATTGAAGCATTGTAATTCTATGTATTTTTGAAAACATGTCACATATTGATATTTAAGTACTATGTTAAATATTGTTACATATTCAAAAATATACATATTTAAAACATTTTACATTTAAGAACTCAGAAAAACTATATGCAGAATTCTCAGAACATCTTTGGTTTCAGTCAGTTCAGTTCAATTGCTCAGTCATGTCTGACTCTTTGCAACCCCCTGAATTGCACCACTCCAGACCTCCCTGTCCTTCACCAACTCACGGAGTTCACTCAAACTCATGTCCATCGAGTCAGTGATGCCATCCAGCCATCTCATCGTCTGTTGTCCCCTTCTCCTCCTGCCCCCAATCCCTCCCAGCATCAGCACCTTTTCCAATGAGTCAACTCTTTGCATGAGGTGGCCAAAGTACTGGAGTTTCAGCTAAAGCACCATCCTTCCAAAGAATACCCAGGGCTGATCTTTAGAATGGACTGGCTGGATCTCCTTGCAGTCCAAGGGACTCTCAAGAGTCTTCTCCAACACCACAGTTCAAAAGCATCAATTCTTCAGTGCTCAGCTTTCTTCACAGTCCAACTCTCACATCCACACATGAACACTGGAAAAACCATAGCCTTGACTAGACGAACCTTTGTTGACAAAGCAATGTCTCTGCTTTTTAATGTGCTAACTAGGTTGGTCATAATTTTCCTTCCAAGGAGTAAGGGTCTTTTAATTTCATGGCTGCAATCACCATCTGCAGTGATTTTGGAGCCCCAAAAGTAAAGTCTGACACTGTTTCCACTGTTTCCCCATCTATTTCCCATGAAGTGATGGGACCAGATGTCATGATCTTCGTTTTCTGAATGTTGAGCTTTAAGCCAACTTTTTCACTCTCCTCTTTCACTTTCATCAAGAGGCTTTTGAGTTCCTCTTCACTTTCTGCCATAAGGGTAGTGTCATCTGCATATCTGAGTGATTGATATTTCTCCCAGCAATCTTGATTCCAGCTTGTGCTTCTTCCAGACCAGCATTTCTCATGATCTACTCTGCATATAAATAAGGAGGGTGACAATATACAGCCTTTATGTACTCCTTTTCCTCTTTGGAACCAGTCTGTTGTTCCATGTCCAGTGCTAACTGTTGCTTCCTGATCTGCATACAGATTTCTCAGGAGGCAGATCAGGTGGTCTAGTATTTCCATATCTTTCAGAATTGTCCACAGTTTATTGTGATCCACACAGTCAAAGGCTTTGGCGTAGTCAATAAAGCAGAAATAGATGTTTTTCTGGAACTCTCTTGCTTTTTCCATGATCCAGTGTATGTTGGCAATTTGATTTCTGGTTCCATCTTGAACATCTTTGGTTTAGATGTCCACTAATGATATGTTTTTTTTTTTTTCTTTTTTGCTAACTTTAAACTTTTTATTTTGTGTTGGGGTATAGCTGAGAAGTAATGTTGTAGTTTCAGGTTAATAGCCAAGGGACTCAGCCATCCATATACATTTACCCGTCTTTCCCAAAGCCCCTCCCATCCAGGCTGGCGCAAAACATTGAGCAGAGTTCCATATGGTATACAATATGTCTTTGTTTGTTATTCATTTTAAATACAGCAGTGTGTACATGACCTTCCCAAAGTCCTATCTATATGGATATTTTTTAATAAGAGAAAGTTAAAATAGAAGCAAGAGATAAAGATATTTCCACTGAATGTTTTCTGGGTTTTTGTTCTATATATTTATATATTATTACATTCCATTGAGCAGCACAAAATGCTTTCCAAGTCTTGGTTCGTCACTAGACTAACCAAGGAAAAGAAATCTGCCCGATTCCTGAGAAAGGCTATTATTTTCCAGGATAGCTTATCTTAAAAAGAACAGTCTTAAAAGCATTTTAGTATTCAAGGAAACTTTTTCAAACTTCAATTATGCTTTTACCAAGAATAAATTGAGAAACATATAGTACCTAGTATCTATTCGTGAACACTACCTAATATTAAAATTTCAAATCCTTTTTACTCATAAAATTGTATTGGCAACCTAAATCCAAGATTTTAAGAATTTTCCAAATTGAATTAATTTTTCTTATTCCAAAGATTAAAATATAGTGTACACATAAATTAGGCGGTGCTGTCAGTGGAGAAAGGGTTTTTTTTTTCCTTCCCTTTTTAAAGTCCTCCAGGTAGCAATTCCATATCTGCTCAGTGAATTAAAGATAACCTGTTCTTTTTCCTTGTCTAAGTATAGGTTTGGAGAATGTGTTGCCTTGTGAACAAGAAGGAATTTGCCTAGCCTGTCTGCAAAGTAGGATATTACCTAGTCAGGAAAATGAAACATTCTTAATTGTTGACAATGATTTATTGTGTCTCATTAGGATTAAAAATCTCTCATTACTCAAACAAGTGGTTTGTGAATCAGCAGCATTGCCATCATCTGGGATCTTGTTAGAAATAAAGAATCTCAAGTCCTACAGAATCAGAATCTTCATTTTAACAAGGTCCATTGTGTATTTCTATGCACATTAAAAATTGAGAGTCATTGGTATAATATTTTTTCCAGAAAGAGCTGAAAGGGGTGACCCTGTGGTTATAAACACCATAAAAAAATTTGTCCATTAAAGCATGATTGCATTTAATCATAACTTATAAATTTCATAGTTTTTTCAAAATAACAAAGTCCACAAATTGAGTACCATTTAAAGAAAAGATACTGTTGACAATAAACAAAGTTCAAGAAGATATTCTTTGCCTCTAAATAACATTACAGACTAGAATAGAGATAATATATGTGTGTGTGTGTGTGAGTGTGTGTATGTATATACATATAATCTCAGCACAAGCCACTTAAGGATATTTTCTGTAAGAGAGTTATGGACTATAGAGGGAGAGAAACTGAAAGAGGTCAAGGAAGGACTACATGTAGGAGTTAATATTTGAACTAGTATCTCAAGAATAAACAGAAGTAAAGCAAATGGGATGATGGGTGAGTAAAACCTTAACAGGAAGGAAAATGTAAGGCATTTGTCTAAAACTTAGGCTACATATAAGAGAACATAAACAAAATCTAGAAAGGTAGGATAAAACCAGATCCATTATAGATTCCCTCCCAATTTTGTATTCTCTTCTCATGGTAACAATCAATATCCCAATGTGTAGGTTATTTAAGCAGTTTGTGGTAAAGGGAATGTATTTTAAATCTAGAGCAACATGGATTGAAATTTTAGCCTTGCCTCTTATTTGATATGGGTCCATAGTTAAATCACTTAAACATTCTGTGCCTCATTGGGCATTTGATGTTTTAATACATGCACATAAAATAGTTAGCACAATGCCTGATACATAATAATTACTCCATACATTATTTTCTCCTTGTGAGTTTTTACGTCTTGTCAGTTATGTCACCTCCAAAGTAAAGAACTAAAAATTTCAGGTGTACCTTAGTCTTCACTATCTTTACTCTGGAGTTATAGAAATCTCAAGTGGAAATGGAAGAAAATTAAAGAATATATATCCATCTCTCTAGCAAGAGATATTTTAATAATTCCTTAAGTAAAAGTAATATAAAATGCTTTAGATCTTAGATATGGAATCATTTGATATTAGAGGTCCTAACTACAATAAGGTATCAAGTGCCAAAGCTGATTACAATTTTTTCATCTGTAAAATGGGAATAAAAGTTACTTCTCAAGGTTGATAGAGGGATAAGATTACATACGCACATTTCTACATCATTCAACACAGGTTCTTTAGCACATAGTAAACATTCAATAAAAAAAAAAATAGGTATGATCATGATGGGGCTTCCCTGGTGGCTCTGATGGGAAAAGTGAAGTCTCTCAGTCGTATCTGACTGCTTGCGACCCCATGGACTGTAGCCTACCAGTCTCCCCCGTCCATGGGATTTTCCAGGCAAGAATACTGGAGTGGGTTGCCATTTCCTTCTCCACAGATGGTAAAGAATCTGCCTAAAATGCAAGAGACCTGAATTCAATCCCTGGGTTAGGAAGATCCCCTGGAAAAGAAAATGGCTACCCACTCCAGTATTCTTGCCTGGAGAATTCCATGGACAGAGGAGCCTGGCGCACTACAGTCCATGGGGTTGCAAAGAGTGACTAAGCACATGCTTGCACGCTCACACACACACAATCATGATAATGATGACTATTGTTGTTCAGTCACTAAGTCGTGTCCAACTCTTTGAAATCCATAAAATGCAGCACAGAAGTAGGGGGAACTTGGGAAGTTTCTTAAAGTTTTTGCTGCCTTGCCGCTGAAACCATTCTTGACAAGATCATGAGCAATCTCAGCAAATCTAGTGGTCGAGTCTTGTTCCTCATCTCAATGAAATTTTTGGCAACATTTGATACAGTTGGTTGTTCTCTCCCTTATACACTTTCTTAGGTTCAATGACATCACTTCTTTTTTCTCGTTTACTTACACTGATTCCTGCTGATTGATTTCAGAACCATAGCTTTCAATGTAATAATATATAGGCAAGAGACCTGGCCTCTTCCTGAGCTACAGATTTGCCTCAGATACTGTATCCAATTTACCATCCTGTTTCCTAGGGCTGATGTACCAAATCACTGCAAACTTAGTGGCTTAAAATAAAAGGAATTAAATATCTCATTGGTCTGGAGGCCAGAAGTCTGAAAATCAAGGTGTTGGCAGGATTGCCTGCTCTCCAAATGCCATAGGAAAAAAATCCTTACTGCCTCTTACAAGCATTCCTGAGCTTATGGCTGAATAGCTATAGTTTCTGCTGCCAATTTCACATGGCCTTCTCCACTTTTTTCCTGTGTCTGTGGCTTTTCTTCTGTATAAGGATACTTGTCATTGGATTTAAGGCATGCCAAATAATTCAGAATGATCCTATCTAGAGACCCTTAATTCCATCCAGAAATATCTTGTTTCCAAATAAAGTGATATTCACAGGTTTCAGGGGTTTGGATGTAGATGTATCTTTCTAGGGGCCACCATTCAACCCTTTACTGGAGAAGGAAATGGCAACCCATTCTTGCTGGGAAAATCCCATGGACAGAGAACCTGGTGGGCATAGGTTCACCAAGAGTCAGACACAACTGAGCGACTGAAAACATTCAACCCACTACACAACTTCTCTGTGGACTCTGCTTTCAAATATGTCCCCAGTTCAACCATTTTATACCATCTCCACAGGTTCTAGCCCAGTTGAAGCCACCATCATCTCCTGTCTAGACTGCATACCAACTTAAATTGTCTCCATTCTTCTGCTTCTCCACAGTCTATTTTTTCTGCACAGAAACCAAAGTGGTCTTTTAAAGTGTAAATAAAATCACATCTTTCATCTTGAAATCTCTCCAATACTTTCTCATCATTCTAAAACCAAATCCAAAGTCCTCACCAAAGGCCTCTGAGATCTTGGAGGGCCTGCCCTCCCCCGCCATTCCATACTCATCTCCTACCACCAGCCTCCCTGAGTGCTCTGCTTCAGCCACGGAGCTTCCTGGCTCTTCCTTAACTAAGCCAAGTGATTCCCCCTGGATTCAAGGATATCCTTCTTCAGATCTCCATCAGGTTCCCTCCCTTCATTATTTCAGGTTGCTGATCAAACAGAATTTCTTTCTTTTTTTTGCATTACATTATCAGAACTTATAACTGGAAGTTTGTATCTTTTGATCAACTTCACCCCTTTCGCCCAACCCCCTACCCACTCTTACTGCCTTTGCCACCATCAATCTGTTCCCTCTATCTAATGTCAATGGTTCTTTTTTATTATATATATATGTGAGATCATACAGTATTTATCTTAGCATAATGCCCTCAAATTCCATACATGTTGTCATAAATGACAGAAATTTCTTCCTTTTATGGTTGAATAATATTCCAGTGTGTTTGTGTATATTTGTGTGTGTGTGTGTGTGCACACGTGCGCACGCATGCAACATTTTCTTTATCTTCTCATTCACTGATGGATACCTAGCTTGTCTCCATGTTTGGGATGTTCTGAATAATGTTGCAATGAACACAGAGTGTAGATATTTTCTTGAAATAGTGATTTTGTTCCCTTTGAATAAATACCCAGAATTAGAATTGTTGGATCAAAATGATAATTCTATTTTTAATTTTTGAGGAATCTCCATACTGCCTCTCATAGTGGCTGAACCATTTTACATTTCTACCAATAACATGTAAGTATTCCCTCTTCTCCATATCCAAATAACACTTATTATTTCTTCTCTTTTTGATGATAGCTATGCAAATAGATACGAGATGAGATCTCATTATGGTTTGGTTTGCATTTCCCTTATGTTTAGTGATATTGAGCACTTTTCATGTACCTGTTGGGCATTTGTATGTCTTGGGAAAATGTCTTTTCAGATCTTCTGCCCATTTTAAAGTCAGATTGTTTCTGTTTATGTGGCTGGTAAGCTATATGGGTTCTTAATATCCTTTGGATCTTAGCCTTTTGTCAGATATAAGATTTGCATTTTTTTTCCCCATTCCATTTCATCAATGGTTTCCTTTGCTGTGTGGAAGCTTTTTAGTTTGATAGAGTCCTGCTACTTTATTTTACATTTATTGTCTTTGCTTTCATGTCAAATCCATGAAATCAATCCCAAGACTGATGTGAAGGATAGCATGTCTTAATAAGACTCAGAACACTCTTTCTGAATAGTCTTGTCTGGGCACTTTCTATCATTTTATCCTGCTTTATTATTTTTTTATGTAGCACTGTTTACTAATGGAGTTGTATATGCCCTTTCCCACTCTTTGTGCATTTACTTTTCATGGGCTGGGGCTTCATCTTGTATACCTGTTTCTCTGGTATCTAACAGCAGTCCTTTGAAAGGTCATAGAAACTTAAAAATTATTTGTTGAAGGAATGAATGACAGGATAGTTCCCAGAAAAGGCCAAAGGAGCAAGAGATTTTGGGGTGGTGATAGAGGCATATCAATCTAGGACATACTTCTATTTGTCTGTAAAATTAATCTTGAACTTGCAAAACAGATAAATAGGCAAAGTTTTCCCTCATTTCTCCTTCTCATTTTTGGAAATAAGACAGTGTATCTTAAACATTTAGTTTTGATTTGAACAAGGATAGTACAATGAAAGCTCAAGGTAATTATCTAATTCAAGATACAGGAGATTTGTAATTTCAACTACTGAATATTCAGAATGTTTCAGGAGAGTTAAATTATTCAACAGCAGCTTGGTCTATGTCATAAATACTACCTTGAGAAAGAACATGCATTAGTTAACATCCTTTTTCAACTGTGTCTCTTTCCTTTGTCTCTTACCAGTTTCCTTTCACTCAGGATTCAGTCATTGCAAAACAGGATCTCCTTCCTGCTTAAAAGAATTTACATTGTATTTCCATTCCCATTAAAAGCTACTATCCCAAGGTTACATAATGAGTCGCCTAGGAACTGAGTCAACACATGGATGCAGGCAGTCTAGTATTTAATATGGACACAAACCCTGACAATTAACAAAGTCTTATTTTTAATTTTCCCTGCTTATGGTAATTAGTTTGTAACAGGGCCACAGGTATTTTTATTGTAGGCAAATGGTAATTTTCTCTTTCCTCGTAATGATATTTTGATGGTCGTTATCTGCTAGATAGATAAAAAGAAGTCCTGAGCCAGGATGAGGATGGAAAATTGGAGGATGTGCACTCCTACCTCCCACCGCCCACAGAGCAGCGGGGTTTCAGGAGAAAGAGTACAGCCATTCGAATTCAGTTCAAACTGTAGGGGTTTTTCTGATGATAAGTAATTTTTAAAATTTTACAGAAATTTTTTACATAATTCTCAAAGTTAGGATTCAGATTTCAAAGATATGCACCTATAATGGGCCTCAAAATAGTCAGACCCTGGGATGCACCTTTACTCTCTGTGGGGAGAAGTGTTTCCATGGAGACATCTGAGTAGCACTGGAAGAAAGCACTGTGTTCCAGAAGCTTTGGTCCAGAGTATAATCTGTACCTGAACCAAATTTCCATCTCAATGGTTATTCCATTTGAATTAGCGTTTACAATAAGATATCAAATACCTACCTAGTATCTACAACTGAAAAGCAAAATCAGAAGACACAATTAAAATCAGAAGATGTAATCTCCCAACAAGAAGTATTTTAGACATCTTAGAGCTTGTAGATATATCCAGAAGTTCTTAAACAGAGCTTTTTAAGAATCCTAGCCTTTAATATTTTGGAAAAGGGTTGAAATTTAACATTGGACTCTGGTATTTTCTTCTATGTAAAGAAAGTATTTAGCCAGAGGATAAAATACTTGGAATTTTAAGTGATTTTTCCTATCATTTTTATAAACTGTGGTCATTTTATAATGTCTTCATTTGCTATTGTTTTGTGACTGACTGAATGGGTACACTAAATACTTTAAATGGTTGTGGTTTACTATATAACCTAATTTAAAATCTGTTACCCATTAGTTTGATGGAATTAAATAGACCCATATTCCTCAAACTAATACTGATTTACAAAACTTCTGAAATCTGAACAAGTCTGAGAACAGTTTATCAAGTCCAGTCACCTTGTTTTTGATTAAATAAACATAAATGTTATGATTTATGTTAGAAATAATATATAACCATATGTTAGAAATAAGGTCACAGGAAAAAAAAAAAAGATAAGACTATAACCTGAGTGTTCCACCTCATAGTAAACTTCCTTTCATTGAAGTTGATATTTTTGTAGACTACAGAGATTCTTATTTCTTATGCTAATTGTCAAACTCATAGATTATAACCTTTTGTGCATAGAAAAATGAAAAGCCTATATACACAGCTACATTTGCCCTAAGAAATAGCTGTGCTTTCTCTGGTGTGTTTGTAGGTAAAAATGGAAACATAATTTAGACCTGGAAGTCCACTACGAAAAATTAAAATAAAGAAAACATAAACATCCGTGGACACAAAAAGAAAAGAACATTCACAAGTTTCCAGACGTGCCATGACATTTGGCTAAAAGAATAATCAATGCAGCCAAGAAAGAAAGAAAGTAAAAATAAACAGCTCTGAAGGAGCAAAACGACACCGAGTTTTTAGTTTCCCAAATTAGACAAATTAATCTGATTCTCAGAGGTGAAGGATGTTTACACAGTATTTTAGGGTATTTAACAAAGATTGGCATCAGAGATGAATTAAAGCCTACCCTCATCTAGGTCACACTTGGGAACTTTCTTCCAACAGTAGATAATGGTGCTTGCCTGTGGTCAACCCTAGTGGTGGTGGTGGTTTAGTCACTAAGTCATCTCTGATTCTTGAGGCTCCATGAACAGTAGTCCTTCAGGCTCCCCTGTCCTTGGGATTTCCCAGGCAAGAATACTGGAGTGGGTTACAATTTCCTTCTCCAGGGGATCTTCCCGACCCAGGGACCAAACCCATGGTCTCCTGCAGGCAGCTTCCTGCATTGCAGGCGTATTCTTTACCAACTGAGCCACCAGGGAAGCCTGGTCAACCCTACGACTAGGACCTAACTAAGAGTCAGATCCCCTGGCTTTAGTGGAGAACTAATAATGGAGAACTGTTAGTTTTGCAGGTGAGGCAATTTAGCTCCTAAGGCTTGGATTTCTACAACAGGGAAAATTATGCTTTTAAGACATCTCTTCCAGCTCTATAATCTAGAAAGAGATCAGAAGAAGCACTTCTTGTCTCTCTTTCCAAAAGAAACTTTATTAACTTCTGGCTCAAGACAACAAAATCTGTTATCAAATTCAGATAATCAGTCAATGTTTAAGACCAGTGAGTATATTCATTCTCTGTTAATGAAAAAAATAATCCCAAAGATAATTTATTGATCAGGAATTTAACTACTTTAGCACTACTAGATTTTACTACTTTCTAGGAGTTCAGAAAAGTTGCTTTAAATACTAATTAAATTAATATCAAGTGGGAAATAAGATATGAATTGGCAATCGTGGGATGGAAAGATGTTTTACATTATGTAAAGGACTGTCTGAATTATCTGACATTTATTCAGTGTCTATAATGTGTCAAAAGTTTCACATATATTCTCTCTGATTCAAGCCAGAAAGTATGTATTGTTTTATTTTTAGCTGAAAAAAACAAGTCTCATAACCTAGCTCAAGCCCAGGTCTGTGTGGTCCCAAAGCTCTTTCTTTAAAAAAAAAAAAAAATATATATATATATATATATATATATAAATTTATTTATTTTAATTGGAGGTTAGTTACTTTACAATATTGTATTGGTTTTGCCATACCTCAACATGAATCCTCATCACTCAGTCTCCCTGCTCAGAGGGGAAGTTGGAAAAAGGCTGGGAAAAGAGGATAGAAAGAGCTATGATGGGGAAAAAAGCTCCAAATTTCAAAACCCAGGAGAAACAGACACTTTTACTTCCTGAACCTCCTGGGAATTGATCTCTAACAGTACCAATGTGAATCAGTGACTATTGCTGGCCCCACCAAAGCATATACCTGCTTACAGATGCCCAACATAGACCAAACAGAATTAGAAACTAAAGGTATAAAAGAGAAGCAAAGATCAATATTTGAATGAATGATATCAAAATCTTCTCTATTCTAGGGAAGTAGAAGAAATCATAAAAAATGGCTATGATTTTAAGTTAAGAAATACAGAAATAAAAGATAAAATTTGGAAATCATAACTTTGTCTAGTTCAAAGTTGAGAACCGTCACTTGGGAGTAGCTACTAGAAGCTATACAGGGATTTAACCACTCAGGCCTGTGGGTTGTGCAACTTTGCTTAAATGACTTATTGATTGTTTAGTGGAACTATTTTTAAAACTTTTTTGATAAATGAATTTTATTCCTAAAAACTGGCCAATTATGATTTCACTATATTCCCAATGTACTTGGAGATGTAGCAGATATTAAAAGAGTGATCAGAAATTAAATATAGTTTTTTGCTTAGTGGGAAGAATTTTACCTCTGTGATTACATAATCTTTGCTTTTCTCATGTTGGGGACTCAGCTCTGATAAACTTTTGATTAACAGTTCAGTAGTTTGAGAAGACAATACCAAAATGAGGTCTATTGAAAGCCCACTCCTTGTACTATTATTGGGATAATTAATTTCTGTCATGACTATAGGCCAAAAGGAAATAGCTGGTACACTAATTCAGTTTGGTACACTCTGGTGAAAACTTTTTTCTTTATAATTCATTGGTATGCATCACTTAAAGATGTGATTTTAAAAAGTCAAAGTAAAAACATCTTTAAAGCAATTTTGCATTCTTCCATTTAGTTTCTTTTTGAACTTAAAACGGCAATAATTATCTAGTCCTACTTCTCTTTCCATCCGATCTGAGATGTTTAGAATGTGTTCCATAAAAGTAAGAAGTGTTAAGGTTAACAAACTTAGAAAGCTCTCAATACTTTTGCCTTTCAAAAAAAAAATTGTTTTCCAGAGCTCATTTTAGTAGCACTTATACTAAAATCAGAATGATTCAGAGGTTAGTGAGAGAGTCATTTCTTAGGCAGATTGATAAGTCTAGGACTCCCCAAGGAGAGAGGGGTCTGCAATTCTCAAGGAGGAAGAAAGGACAAACTTATTTCTCTACATTCCTTAGGATTATATAACAACAATGTATTATGCCTGAGGACAGTCTCTGGATTAAACCTTCTGGCTAATCCTGTTATCTTAAAATGTAAATTATGGGAGTAGGTCTGGTGAGGTCTTTACAACCTCCAGACCTTCTTTGGATTAGTTGGAGAGTATATAAACTCATTGCTAAAACTAACAAGCAGGTACTCTTTCTACCCCCTACTGATGCCTATGTCAGAAGCTTTCTCTATCTCCTTTATACTTTAATAAAACTTTATTCCACAAAAGCTCTAAGTGATCAAGCCTTGTCTCTGGCCCCGGATTGAATTCTTCTCCTCCGGGGGCCAAGAATCCCGGCGTTGTGGTTCAACAACAACCTTTCATCTGCATGGCTCCTGTGTGAGAATGACACACAAATTCATGAAGTGTTCCACATTTTTAGACATAGAGAACAAATTTATGGACATGGTGGGGCCATGAGGAGGGTAGGAGAGGGTGAGATGTATGGAGAGAATAACATGGAAGCCTATATTACCATATGTAAAACAGATAACCAATGGGAATTTTCTCTGTTACTCAAATAGGGGTGGAATGGAAAGGGAGATGAGAAGGAGGTTCAAGAAGGTGGGAACATGAGTATACCTGTGGCTGATTCATGTTGATATCTGGCTGTTGCTACTAAGTCGCTTCAATTGTATCCAACTCTGGGCAACACCATAGATAGCAGCCCACCAGGCTCCCCCATCCCTAGGATTCTCCAGGCAAGAACACTGGAGTGGGTTGCCATTTCCTTTTCCAATGCATGAAAGTGAAAATTGAAAGTGATATCGCTCAGTTGTGTCCGACTCTTTGCAACCCCATGAATTGAAGCATGCCAGGCCTCCCTGTCCATCACCAATTCCCTGAGTCCATCCAAACCCATGTCCATTGAGTCGGTGATGCCATCCAACCATCTGATCCCATCCTCCATCGTCCCCTTCTCCTCCTGCCCTCAATCTTTCCCAGCAGAAGAGTCTTTTCAAATGAGTCAGCTCTGCATCAGGTAGCCAAAGTATTGCAGTTTCAGCTTCAACATCAGTCCTTCCAATGAACACACAGGACTGATCTCCTTCAGAATGGACTGGTTGGATCTCCTTGCAGTCCAAGGGACTCTCAAGAATCTTCTCCAACACCATAGTTCAAAAGCATCAATTCTTCGGTGCTCAGCTTTCTTTATAGTCAATCTCTCACATCCATACGTGACTACTAAAAAAACCATAGCCTTGACTATAAGGACCTTTGTTGGTAAACTAATGTCTCTGCTTTTGAATATGCTATCTAGGTTGGTCATAACTTTCCTTCAAAGGAGCAAGCATCTTTTAATTTCATGGCTGTAATCACCATCTGCTGTGATTTTGGAGCCAAAAAAATAGTCAGCCACTGTTTCTACTGTTTCCCTATCTGTTTACCATGAAGTGATGGGACCAGATGCCATGATCTTATTTTTCTGAATGTTGAGCTTTAAGCCAACTTTTTCACTCTCCTCTCTCACTTTCATCAAGAGGCTTTTTAGCTCCTCTTCACTTTCTGCCATAATGGTGGTGTCATCTGCATATCGGAAGTTATTGATATTTCTCCTGGCAATCTTGATTCCAGCTTGTACTTCTTCCAGTCCAGCGTTTCTCATGATGTACTCTGCATAGAAGTTAAATAAGCAAGGTGACAATATACAGCCTTGATGTACTCCTTTTCCTATTTGGAACCAGTCTGTTGTGCCATGTCCAGTTCTAACTGTTGCTTCCTGACCTACATACAGATTTCTCAAGAGGCAGGTCAGGTGATCTGATATTCCCATCTCTCAGAATTTTCCACTGTTTATTGTGATCCACACAGTCAAAGGCTTTGGCATAGTCAATAAAGCAGAAGTATATGTTTTTCTGGAACTCTCTTGCTTTTTCTATGATCCAATGGATGTTGGCAATTTTATCTCTGGTTCCTCTGTCTTTTCTAAAACCAGCTTGAACATCAGGAAGTTCCTGGTTCAGGTATTGCTGAAGCCTGGCTTGGAGAATTTTGAGCATTACTTTACCAGCATATGAGATGAGTGCAATTGTGTGGTAGTTTGAGCATTCTTTGGCATTGCCTTTCTTTGGGATTGGAATGAAGACTGATTTTCCAGTCCTGTGGCCACTGCTGAGTTTTCCAAATTTGCTGGCATATTGAGTGCAGCACTTTCACAGCATCATCTTTCAGGATTTGAAACAGCTCAACTGTAATTCCATCACCTCCACTAACTTTGTTTGTAGTGATCCTTTCTAAGGCCCACTTGACTTCACATTCCAGGATGTCTGGCTCTAGGTGAGTGATCCTACCATCGTGATTATCTCAGTCATGAAGATCATTTTGTACAGGTTTCTGTATATTCTTGCCGCATCTTCTTAATATCTTCTGCTTCTGTTGGGTCCATCCCATTTCTGCCCTTTATTGAGCCCATCTTTGCATAAAATGTTCCCTTGGTATATCTCATTTTCTTGAAGAGATCTCTAGTCTTTGCCATTCTGTTGTTTTCCTCTATTTCTTTGCACTGATCACTGAGGAAGGCTTTCTCATCTCTCCTTGCTATTCTTTGGAACTCTAAATTCAAATGGTAAAGTAAAATGGTTTAAAACTATTAGACAAGCTTTTGGATGGCTGTATAGATAGGGAATGAAAAAATTATGGTTGGAGGATGATGACAACTCAACATCTGAGACTGGAGAGAAATTGATATCATATGCAGTCCCTTTCATTGGCCATGTGAGTGGGGAGACTCTGACTTATCTAGTTCTAACCCATTGTCTATATAATCATAAACCAGGCAATCCTGTTTAAATCTTTATATCATAACCTGCATATAGATTTTCCTCTTGTTCCTCTGTCTAATCGACAGGGTTTGTTAAACGTCAGTATTCACAAGAATTTCCATGTAAGTTATATATATATATATATATATATATATATATATATAATGTTTATATATATATAAACAATGTTTACAAGCACACTTGTTTGATTGTGCCTTGCTTTATTATATTTTGCAATATTAATTGAAGATTTGAGGCAACTTTGCATTGAGTAACCCTATTGGCACCAATTTCCCAACAAATGTTTTTAATGAAGATGTGTACCTTACTTTTAAGACATAATGCTATTGCACATTTAAGAGACTGCTACTGCTACTGCTAAGTCGCTTCAGTTGTGTCCGACTCTGCAACCCCATAGATGGCGGCCCACCAGGCTCCCCCATCCCTGGGATTCTCCAGGCAAGAACACTGGAGTGGGTTGCCATTTCCTTCTTGAGAGGTCGGGCATGTCGAGACATGCCCTGGAAAAGTGCCACGGACAAGTCCTGGAGGTTGGCCAATGCCCAAACAGGAACTGGGAGCGGACCAAACTTCCAGGGACCAACCCCCGTGGCCTGGCCCAATCAGGTGCCAACACGAAGCCCTTGGACACCAACCACTGCTGCAGCCTGCGCTTTCTACCTTATAGGGGAGAACCTGGTTTGAACACCAGCCCTGGCTATAAAACCCCCTCCTCACCCCTCATACCTCGCAGACTCCCTTCCCTTCCTCGCTTGCCCCTGGGAGTTCTGCCTGAGAGTGACCACCCAATAAAGGCTTCCATCGACGGTCCCTAGAAGTGGCTCTTTCTTCCCGCGGGCATTTCTTACATCTGGTGCCCAATGTGGGGCTTGAGGTGAGGGCCCCTGGCACTCGCCGTTGAGGCCCCCCTCGAGCTCCACCGCCGCGGTAGCCCCGGACCCAGGCGGCTGACCAACCTCCCGGATGGTAGAATACGGGGTAAGTCCCTTCGGATTTGGGAGCCGCCCTCCCTGGCAACCATTTCCTAGGGCCCCATAACTGGTGCTCACTTACTGTGCCCTCCCACAGCAGGTTCTGGCCTGCTTCTGGTTCTCAGCTCGTGAGGGAGACGTCCCAAGCAGCTGAGTAAACCTCCGGCTTAAGCCTTCCTCGTGAGGGAGATGTCCCAAATGGCTGCACGGAACTCCGGCCTCTTCTGAGGTCCCATGCTGGCTCCCCTGACACGCCCGAAGATGTTCGGATGACAGGGGTCGCCTCCACGCCACGTGGTCGCCATGGGATTGACGGCTTCCAAACCCGAGTCCAACTGGTCCACCTCCCTTAGAATGTTTATTGGCTAACCTATGGACCTTACAGCTAACGGGCTACATTCACCCCAAGCAGCTCACCTTTTTGTGCTCACAGGCCTGGCCACAATATCCTCTAGATAACGGCTCTCACTGGCCAGCCACAGGGACATTAGACTTTGATGTACTCCGTGATTTAGATAATTACTGCTGGAGAACGGGAAAATGGTCTTAGGTCCCCTATGTTCA
This sequence comes from Nanger dama, assembly GCA_917880005.1. Taxonomy (NCBI): domain Eukaryota; kingdom Metazoa; phylum Chordata; class Mammalia; order Artiodactyla; family Bovidae; genus Nanger; species Nanger dama. Next base: position 103,884,580 of record CAKJTW010000001.1, read on the forward strand.
GGCCTTTTGGGCGTTGCGCTCTCACCCCACCCTATGCACCAGATCCTACTCACCATGGCCCCCTCCCAGTTTCACCTTCCTCAGCCAAGCTAACGCCCACTCCTGAGTCATCGGCTTTCTCTGTTCCCCCAGAGGATCTGATGGCTCCACCTCCTTATAGCACTCCTGCTGCCCCCACCCCCTCCATTCCGATCCCTTCACTCTCCGCTTCTGCCCCCCAGGACTCTGCCGCTGGCCCCGGACCCTCCTGCCCTTAACCCTATCCTGTACCCTCCCCTCCCCCCGTTACCCCCTCTCCTTCTCTGGTTGGCTCCCACACCCATTCCCACAGCAATCCTCCAGAGGCCTCTCATCCCCCTCCCATGGCCCCGTTGTTCCCTCTGAGACAGGTGGCCGGAGCTGAGGGCCAAGCCCAAGTCCATGTCCCCTTTTCCCTCCAAGACTTAGCACAGATTGAAACCAAACTGGGATCCTTCTCCTCCAACCCCACTCAGTACATTAAGCAGTTCACTGGTCTGACCCACGCCTACACCTTAACATGGCAGGACATATATGTCATCCTGGGTCTACCACCACCCCCTGAAGAGAGGCAGGCCATTTGGATGGCAGCCAAGGCTCAGGCCGACCAACGACACTATGCCAACCCCTCCCCTGAGCATCCCCTGGGGGCTCAGGCGGTTCCTGACACCGACCCTGATTGGAACTACCAGGAAGGGGGTGGTGGCCAGCTGCGGGTACGCTATATGATAGAGTGTATCCATGATGGGATGGAAGTGTCCTCTCATAAGGTTTTAAACCTCCTCAAATTAGATGAGGTGACTTAGGGGCCTGACGAAAACCCAGCCATGTTTCTTAATCGGCTGACCAAGGCCCTTGTTCAATACAACAGACTGTCCCCCGAGTCCCCCATCGGGGCGGCCACCTTGGCCAATCGTTTTATCTCCCAATCTGCACCTGACATCCGGAAGAAGCTGGCCAAGGCCGAGGACAGCCCTCAGACCCCTATTCGAGACCTGGTAAAAATGGCCTTTAAGGTTTACAACGCCCGTGAGGAAACTGCTGAGGCCAGCTGAAAGGCAAGTCTCAAGCAAAAGGCTGAATTTCAGGTGAGCCTCCTAAATCAACAAACTCAGGCCTTGGTAGCGGCCCTGCGGCCGGCAACGGGCTCGGGGCCCCAAAACCCCCCTCCGGGGTCCTGCTTCAAGTGTGGCCAAAAAGAGCACTGGGCTAAGATGTGTCCCAATCCGCGGCCTCCCTCCAAGCCGTGTCCAAGATGCAAACAATGAGGACACTGGGCTAGTGACTGTCCCCAGGCCTCTCGGGCCCCGACCTCTAGGGGCCGGGGACCAGAGCACCCCAGGGAGACCTCCTGCCCTCCTCTGGCCTTGGAGCTGCTGAGCTTCGAAGATGACTGACACCGCCCAGACTCGGGGACCCCGATAACCCAAGCCGAGCCCAGGGTAACGCTCCAGGTAGCAGGTAAGTCCATCAACTTTCTAGTTGATATGGGGGCTACCTATTCAGTCCTTCCCTCTTTTGGGGGCACTCTACATCCTTCCCAGGTTTCGGTTATGGGTATTGATGGCCAACCCTCGCGTATGCACCAAACCCAACTATTATCCTGTCAACTAGACTCCTGCCTATTTACCCACTCCTTTTTAGTCATCCCCTCCTTCCCTACTCCTCTCTTTGGAAGAGATATACTTGCTAAGCTGAAGGCCACTTTTCACCTAACTCCAGGATCAGCTCCCACATCAGGGGCCTTCTTAATGCTATTTGCTGACCTTCCAACCTCTTCTGTTAGTCCTGAGGTCTGGGACACCCGAGTCCCAGTGGTGGCTCGGTACCACCCTCCAGTCCTCATCCAGCTAAGGGACCCCACCTGTTTCCCATCCCGGCCCCAGTTTCCCTTGTCTACCCATAACCTCAGGGGGCTAAAACCCATCATCGACCGCCTCATGGGACAGGGCCTCCTGATCCCCATGACTTCCCCCTGTAACACGCCTATCTTTCCTGTTCAGAAGGCCTTGGGAGACTACCGACTAGTGCAGGATCTCCGCCTGATCAACACGGTGGTGGTCCCTGCCCATCCACTTGTCCCTAACCCCTACACCCTCCTTTCTTCCATACCTCCTAAAACCTCTTATTTCACTTTTATTGACCTCAAAGATGCCTTTTTTACCATCCCACTCCACCCTGACTGCCAATTCCTCTTTGCTTTCACCTGGACTGACCCCGACACCCAGCTGACCACACAGCTCACATGGACTGTACTCCCTCAGGGGTTCAGAGACAGTCCCCACTACTTCGGGCAGGCCCTGTCCCGGGACCTGGCCAAATGCTCGCTTCGCCCTAGCACCCTCCTCCAATATGTAGACGACTTGCTCCTTTGCAGCCCCTCGGAAGAGACCTCCCGACAACATACTGCAACTCTCCTTAATTTCCTTGGTTCCTAGGGTTACAGAGACTCGCAATCTAAAGCCCAACTAACTCAGACCTCTGTTGTCTATCTAGGCCTCCAAATCACTCCCACCACTAAGGCCCTGACAGCAGACAGGTGTAGCCTCCTCTGGTCCCTCTGTCCTCCAGCCAACAGAGATCAGATATCATCCTTCTTAGGACTGATGGGATTCTTCCAACACTGGGTCCCAAATTACGCCACCCTGGCCAAACCCCTATATGCCACCACTAAAGAGACTCCCACAGGACCGCTGTCTTCCCCCACTGAATTGACTCAGGCTTTCCACGCTTTACGCTCAACCCTACTGGCTGCACCCCCTCTCTTTCTCCCAAATCCCAACTATCCACACCATCTATACACTGATGAAAAGGGAGGGAAAGCCTTTGGAGCCTTAGTGCAACCAATTGGCTCCAAACTGCTACCTATTGCTTACATATCCAGACAACTTGACCCCACAGCCAGGAGATGGTTCCCCTGCCTGCGGGCACTAGCTGCGGTGACAACATTGTACGCTGATGCTAAAAAGCTGATTCATGGCCAACCCCTGACCATCTTCTCACCTCATCATCTTGGCGACCTTTTAGCCTCTAAATTTCTCTCTGACCTCAGCAAGTCCAGGCTCCAGCAGTTTCACCTGGTATTTCTGGACAATCCGCAGGTCTCCGTGGGTCGTTCTCCACAACTGAACCCGCTTTCCTCATTACCCTCCCTCCCTCTCTCCTCAAAACCCCCAGCCCACTCGTGCTCAACTACTCTACAGCAGGCCCTACCTCCTGACTCACCTCCTGGAGGGAGAGGCCCCTCCCCCACTTGCAGAGTACCTCCCCCTCTTCTCCCTCCTACAATCCTTGCTGAGGAAACACACAGACCGGGTCTTAGCCACAACCGACGGATGATGAGGGGCCAACTCAGCCTCTGGCGCCGGGAGATCAGGTACTGCTAAAAGCCCTAAGTCCCCACCCGCTGCAGCCTCGCTGGACGGGACCCCATACTGTAATCCTCACCACTCCTACGGCAGCCAAATTTCTGGGACACGAGTCCTGGTACCACCTGACCCGGCTCAAACGAGCTCCCTGGGGTCTCTCTGAAACAGAGGCAGCCCAGGCCCAAACTGCCCCTCAGGATTGCCCCCTACCACTCTACCTTCATGGGACCAACCAAACTAATCATTACCCGAACCCCCCTCCCGCCGGTTCCAGAGCAATGCGAGGTATCCAACCCAGACTTAGGCTTATGGTTTGGGTCGCTCTGGGGATGCTGTGGACCCTAAGCAGGGTCGGCAGCTGCAACCCTCACCAGCCCTTTCAGATTACCTGGAAGCTCCAGAATGGAATAATGCGAGAGGTGCTCAACTCGACCACTGAGGTACATCCTCCAAATACTTGGTGGCCGGACTTGTACTTTGACCTTAAGCCAGCTGTAGATGTAGCCTGGGCAAGGGGTTTTCTTCAAAACCAGGGGTTCTGGGTATGTCCAGGACACCAAAGACACACTTGGAAGACTTGCGGGGGGGAGGGCACAAGACTATTATTGTAAGTCATGGGATTGTGTAACTTCTAATGATGGGCCCAGGCGCTGGGAAGTAGGGAATCGAGACCTGCTTAACTTTTCATTTGCCAAACCCATACCTCCCTACAGGGACTGGGGATGTGAAGAAAAGTGCAATTATGCACAAATAAGGGTGAGGTTTAACCAGGAAAGGGCTAAAGAAGAGAGAGTATGGGTTTCAGGCTTGTCTTGGGGAATTCAAACCAGAAGAGACCAATTTACAAGCATTTACAGTGGAATCATAATTATAAGCCAAATTTTAGAGCCGATACAGATATTCAGTACAGGTCCAAACATGGCTGAGAGGGCCGCTGCAGTCCCCCAGCCAACAACCACGGCTCTCACATCCTTAGTTCCACTTAGACCTATGGGCCCCCCTGACCCCAGCAACTCTTTAGGAGGCCAGGACCCTCTGTGGTCTATGATCAAGGAAGCCTACGTTGCCTTAAATCACTCAGACCCAGATGAAACCCAGTCCTGCTGGCTCTGCTATACTCTTTATCCTCCCTTTTATGCGGCAGTAGGTTTAAATGTGTCTTACAACCTGTCTACTGGCTCAAATCCACCTCAGTGTCGCTGGGGAGAATGTAAGGTTGGTCTCACTATGAAAGAAGTATGGGGAAAAGGACTTTGCCTCGGTACGGTTCCTCATGACAAGACTCCCTTGTGTGCCCAAACTGCTAACCTTACTGGACTTAATACAAAAACATGGGTTGTGCCTGAGGCAGGGGCTGGTGGGTTTGTTCCCGTAGCGGGCTGACACCGTGCTTGCACACTTCTGTTTTCAACCAGAGTAAGGAATTCTGTGTTCTAGTGGCGGTGATGCCCCAAAACCTATATCATCCTGAAAAAGTACTGTATGACTTCTGGGATAGGGGAGCCCAGTTTTCCTGACACAAAGGGAACCTGTCACGGCTGTCACTCTGGCAACCCTATTCGCCCTGGGAGCAGCAGGAACGGGCACCGGGATTGCATCACTGTCCATGCAAAACCAGGGTTTGGCCTCCCTAAGAGTTGCCATTGATGAGGATATTACCCATATAGAAAAGTCTATGATGGCCTTGGAGAAATCCCTGACCTCTTTGTCAGAGGTGGTGTTGCAGAACAGACAAGGCCTGGACTTGATCTTTTTGCAACAAGGGGGGCTATGTGCAGCCCTAAAAGAAGAGTGCTGTTTCTACGCGGATCATACAGAGGTGGTAAGAGAATCCATGGCCAAGGTAAGGGAGGGACTGGAGCACAGAAAGAGAGAACGGGAAGCCCAGCAAGGCTGGTTCGAGTCATGGTTCCAGAGCTCCCCTGGCTAACCACCCTGCTCTCTTCTTTAATGGGACCACTCATAATCCTCCTGTTACTTCTAACCTTCGGGTCCTGTCTCTTAACAGACTGTTAGCCTTTATCAAGGAGCGGCTCAACACGATCCGGCTGATGGTGCTGCGACAGCAGTACCAAGAGCTTCCAACAAACGTTCTGTGACAAACTTGACGGCGGACACCCTGTCATCCTGGCCACACCCTACCCTTCGTCGCCCCGTTCAGTAAGAACTAGCCAGAGAGAACCGGCGCCCCTTGTCCTATATCAAAAGGCCGGGATGAGAGGTCTGGCATGTCGAGACATGCCCTGGAAAAGTGCCACGGACAAGTCCTGGAGGTTGGCCAATGCCCAAACAGGAACTGGGAGCGGACCAAACTTCCGGGGACCAACCCCCGTGGCCTGGCCCAATCAGGTGCCAACACGAAGCCCTTGGACACCAACCACCGCTGCAGCTTGTGCTTTCTACCTTATATGAGGGAACCTGGTTCGAGTGCGAGCCCTGGCTATAAAACCCCCTCCTCACCCCCTCATACCTCGCAGACTCCCTTCCCTTCCTTGCTCGCCCCTGGGAGTTCTGCCCGAGAGCAACCGCCCAATAAAGGCTTCCACAGAGGTGGTCCCTAGAGTTGGCTCTTTCTTCCTGAGGTGTTTCTTACACTTCTCCACTACACTGTAGTAAACATAGCTTTTATTTGCACTGGGAAAACAGAAAATTCATGTGACTTTATTGCATTCACTTTATTATAGTAGTTTGGAACAAAACTCACATTATCTTTGAGACTGGGCTGTACTGAATTTGACCCCAAGCCCCTCCATACAACTATGAACATTATGGGTGAGAAGAGGAAGGAAATGAACACAAACTGAGCTAGACATCATATAAGCAGGATGTACCTCATGCCCTTCTGACAATTGTTACCGCCTTGTCAACTGGAGGTCAGAACATATATTAACTTGGCCACATCAAGTTAATAGCAAAAATCATAACTGAGACAAATTTAAAGAACCCAAAGTCTTTCTGATTTCCACTTTTCTTAGACAGAGGGTTACTGGCCTTGGAAATGTATCTTCAATAAAAAAAAAGGAAAAGTTGTCTTCTTGGGGCTAGGAGGAAAAAAAATTGGAGCTGCATAAAAACAATTATGTCAAATTCAACTTTACCACCTCATAATTTTGCCTTAACAGTGAAGTAGTCTTCACTGTTAACAATCATCTCATGTGACACCTTTGGATGAAAGTTTGCTCTAGGTAGATTTCTTCTGTATAAAATATCAACAGCCAAAGATGGATGAATGTATGGAATCATCACACTCACTACATTCCTCAAAAAAACAAAAACAAAAACACAAAAACCCCACAAAGCTACTATAATGGCCAAACATTTCCCCTTTGTTTCTCAGAAGGCTAAATCAGACTTTCAGCTCAGTTCAGTTCAGTTCAGTTCAGTCGCTCAGTCGTGTCCGACTCTTTGCAATCCCATGAATCACAGCACGCCAGGTCTCCCTGTCCATCACCAACTCCTGGAGTTCACTCAAACTCACGTCCATCGAGTCCATGAGGCCATCCAGCCATCTCATCCTCTGTCATCCCCTTCTCCTCCTGCCCCCAGTCCCGCGCAGCACCAGAGTCTTTTCCAATGCCAATGAGTCAGCTCTTCACATGAGGTGGCCAAAGTACTGGAGTTTCAGCTTTAGCATTATTCCTTTCAAAGAAATCCCAAGGCTGATCTCCTTCAGAATGGTTTGGTTAGATCTCCTTTCAGTCCAAGGGACTCTCAAGAGTCTTTTCCAACACCACAGTTCAAAAGCATCTATTCTTCAGCGCTCAGCCTTCTTCATAGTCCAACTCTCACATCCATACATGACCACAGGAGAAACCATAGCCTTGACTAGATGGACCTTAGTCGGCAAAGTAATGTCTCTGTTTTTGAATATGCTATCTAGGTTGGTCATAACTTTTCTTCCAAGGAGTAAGCATCTTTTAATTTCATGGCTGCAGTCATCATCTACTGTGATTTTGGAGCCACTCAAAAATAAAGTCTGACACTGTTTCTACTGTTTCCCCATCTATTTCCCATGAAGTGATGGGACTGGATGCCATGATCTTCATTTTCTGAATGTTAAGTTTTAAGCCAACTTTTTCACTCGCCTCTTTCACTTTTATCAAGAGGCTTTTCAGTTCCTCTTCACTTTCTGCCATAAAGGTGGTGTCATCTGCATATCTGAGGTTATTGATATTTCTCCTGGCAATCTTGATTCCAGCTTGTGCTTCTTCCAGTCCAACGTTTCTCATGATGTACTCTGCATAGAAGTTAAATAAGCAGGGTGACAATATACAGCCTTGACATACTCCTTTTCCTATTTGGAACCAGTCTGTTGGGCCATGTCCATTTCTAACTGTTGCTTCCTGACCTGCATACAGATTTCTCAAGAGGCAGGTCAGGTGGTCTGATATTCCCATCTCTTGAAGAATTTTCCACAGTTTATTGTGATCCACATAGTCAAAGGCTTTGGCATAGTCAATAAAGCAGAAATAGATGTTTTTCCGGAACCCTCTTGCTTTTTCCATGATCCAGTGGATTTTGGCAATTTGATCTCTGGTTCCTCTGTCTTTTCTAAAACCAGCTTGAACATCAGGAAGTTCCCGGTTCAGGTATTGCTGAAGCCTGGCTTGAATTTTGAGCATTACTTTACTAGCGTGTGAGATGAGTGCAATTGTGTGGTAGTTTGAGCATTCTTTGACATTGCCTTTCTTTGGGATTGGAATGAAAACTGACCTTTTCCAGTCCTGTGGCCACTGCTGAGTTTTCCAAATTTGCTGGCATATTCAGTGCAGCACTTTCACAGCATCATCTTTCAGGATTTGAATGAAATAGCTCAACTGGAATTCCATCACCTCCAGTAGCTTTGTTTGTAGTGATGCTTTCTAAGGCCCACTTGACTTCAAATTCCAAGATGTCTGGCTCTAGATGAGTGATCACACCATCGTGATTATCTAGGTCATGAAGATCTTTTTGTACAATTCTTCTATGTATTCTTGCCACATCTTCTTAATATCTTCTGCTTCTGTTAGGGCCACACCATTTCTGTCCTTTATCGTGCCCTTCTTTGCATGAAATGTTCCCTTGGTAACTGATTTTCTTGAAGATATCTCTAGTCTTTCCCATTCTGTTTTTTTCCTCTATTTCTTTGCATTGATCACTGAAGAAGGCTTTCTTATCTCTTCTTGCTTTTCTTTGGAACTCTGCATTCAGATGCTTACATCTTTCCTTTTCTCCTTTGTTTTTCACCTCCCTTCTTTTCACAGTTATTTATAAGACCTCTCCGGACAGCTGTTTTGCTTTTTTGCATTTCTTTTCCATGGGGATGATCTTGATCCCTGTCTCCTGTACAATGTCATTAACCTCATTCCATAGTTCACCAGGCACTCTGTCTATCAGATCTAGACCCTTAAATCTATTTCTCACTTCCACTTGTGTGTTTATGTGCATGTGTATTTAATCACAGTAACAATTATACTGGTATTAATAGATAGTAGCAGCTGTGTTTTCATATATATTGTTGCAGTTTAAGATGGGAAAACACCCACACCAGTAGAAGTCTTTTAAAATATTCAAATTTGATTTTAAATTTCCAGACTGTAGAGTTAAAAGAGAAATTTTAAAGAGAATGGTAAAATCATGACTCTCTTAGAGATATAAAATGAGCATGAAGGTGAAAGTGAAAGTAACTCAGTTGTGTCCTGCTCTTTGCAACCTCATGGACTACAAAATGAGCATATCAAAGATTTTATTTAGCTCAATACATGAAAAGGGAATCAGGCCAATATTGCAACTTATTCAAAGGAGAAGTCAAAGAACCATTGCTGAGGGAAAGAGAAGGGGGCAACAGATGATATGGCTGGATGGCATTAGTGGCTCAATGGACAAGTTTGATCAAGCTCTGGGAGATGATGAAGGACAGGGAAACCTGGCGTGCTACAGTTGGAAAGAATTGGACATGACGTAGGAACTGAAAAACAATAACAAAAGGGAATCTTGACATGAATTTACAAATGGACTCAAATCAGCTTTTTCCACAGGTAGAACTGCAAGATTTATTGTATGATTATCAGTTGAGTTCAGTCACTCAGTCGTGTCCGACTCTTTGCCACCCCATGGATGTCAGCACAGCAAGCTTCCCTGTGGATCACCAAATCCCAGAGCTTACTCAAACTCATATCCATCGAGTCGGTGATGCCATCCAACCATCTCATCTTCCGTCGTCCCCTTCTCCTCCTGCCTTCAGTCTTTCCCAGCATCAGAGTCTTTTTCCAGAGAGTCAGTTCTTTGTATCAGGTGGCCAAAGTATTGGAGTTTCAGGTTCAGCATCAGTCCTTCCAGTGAATATTCAGGACTGATTTCTTTCAGGATTGACTAGTTGAATCTCCTTGCAGTTCAAGAGACTCTCAAATGTCTTCTGCAACACCACAGTTCAAAGTCATCAATTCTCAGCACTCATCTTTCTTTATAGTCCAACTTTCACATCCATACATGACTACTGGAAAAACAATAGCTTTGACTAGATGGACCTTTGTTGGCAAAGTACTGTCTCTACTTTTTAATATGCTGTCTAGGTTGATCATAACTTTTCTTCCAAGAAGCAAGTATCTCAATTTAATGGCTGAAGTCACCATCTACAGTGATTTTGGAGCCCAAGAAAATAAAGTCTTTCAATGTTTAAACTGTTTCACCATTTATTTGCCATGAAGTGATGAAAACAGATGACATGTTTTTAGTTTTCTGCACATTGAGCTTTAATCCAACTTTTTATTTTCCTCTTTCACTTTCATCAAGAGGCTCTTTATTTCTTCTTCACTTTCTGCCATAAGGGTGGTGTCATCTGCATATATGAGTTTTTCGATATTTCTCCTGGTAATCTTGATTCCAGCTTGTGCTTCATCTAGCCCAACATTTCAAATGATGTACTCTGTTCCTGATTTGGAACCAGTCTGTTCAGTTCTTTTTTAAATAAATTCATTTATTTTAATTGGAGGCTAGTTACTTTACAATATTGTATTGGTTTTGCCATATATTGACAGGAATCTGTCATGGGTGTACATGTGTTCCCCATCCTGAACCCCCTCCCACCTCCCTATGCATCCCATCCCTGTGGGTTATACAAGTGCACCAGCCCCGAGAATCCTATATCATGCTTCAAACCTGGACTGGCAATTCACTTCACATATGGTAATTTACATGTTTCAATGCCATGCTCCCTAATCATCTCACCCTCGCCCTCTCGCAGAGTCCAAAAACTGTTCTATACATCTGTGTTGCTTTTGCTCTCTCACATACAGGGTTATCATTACCATCTTTCTAAATTTGGTATATATGCATTAGTATACTCTATTGCTATTTTTCTTTCTGGCTTACTTCGCTCAGTATAATACGCTCCAGTTTCATCCACCTCATTAGAACTGATTCAAATGTTTTCTTTTTAGTGGCTGAGTGATACTCCATTGTGTATATGTACCACAGCTTTCTTATCCATTCATTTGCTGATGGACATCTAGGTTGCTTCCATGTCCTGGCTATTATAAACTGTGCTGTGATGAACATTGGGGTACACGTGTCTCTTTCCATTCTGGTTTCCTCGGTGTGTATGCCCAGCAGTGGGATTGCTGGGCCATATGGCAGATCTGTTTCCAGTTTTTTAAAGGAATCTCCACATTGTTCTCCTTAGTGGCTGTACTAGTTTGCATTCCCACCAACATTGTAAGGGTGTTTCCTTTTTTCCACACCCTCTCCAGCATTTGTTGCTTGTAGACTTTTGGATTGCAGCCATTGTTATTGGTGTGAAATGGTACTTCATTGTGGTTTTGATTTGCATTTCTCTGATAATGAGTGATGTTGAGCATCTTTTCATGTGTTTGTCAGCCACCTGTATGTCTTCTTTGGAGAAATGTCTATTTAGTTCTTTGGCCCATTTTTTGATTGGGTCGTTTATTTTTCTGAAATTGAGCTGCAGGTGTTGCTTGTATATTTTGAGGTTACTTGTTTGTCAGTTGCTTCATTTGCTATTATTTTCTCCCATTCTGAAGGCTGTCTTTTCACCTTGCTTATAGTTTCCTTTGTTGTGTAGAAGCTTTTAATTTTAATTAGGTCCCATTTGTTTATTTTTGCTTTTATTTGCAATATTCTGGGAGGTGAGTCATAGAGGATCCTGCTGTGATTTATGTCGGAGACTGTTTTGCCTATGTTCTCCTCTAGGACTTTTATAGTCTCTGGTCTTACATTTAGATCTTTAATCCATTTTGAATTTATTTTTTTGAATGGTGTTAGAAAGTGTTCTAGTTTCATTCTTTTACAAGTGGTTGATCAGTTTTCACAGCACCACTTGTTAAAGAGACTGTCTTTTCTCCATTGTATATTCTTGTCTCCTTTGTCGAAGATAAGGTGTCCATAGGTGCGTGGATTTATCTCAGGGCTTTCTATTTTGTTCCATTGAACTATAATTCTGTCTTTGTGCCAGTACCATACTGACTTGATGACTGTGGCTTTGTAGTAGAGCCTGAAGTCAGGCAGGTTGATTCCTCCAGTTCCATTCTTCTTTCTCAAGATTGCTTTGGGTATTCAAGGTTTTTTGTATTTCCATACAAATTGTGAAATTTTTTGTTCTTGTTCTCTGAAAAATACCATTGGTAGCTTGATAGGGATTGCACGGAGTCTTTAGATTGCTTTGAGGTAGTATACTCATTTTCACTATATTGATTCTCCCGATCCATGAACATGGTATATTTCTGCATCTATTAGTGTCCTTTTTGATTTCTTTCACTAGTGTTTTACAGTTTTCTATATATAGGTCTTTTGTTTCTTTAGGCAAATATATTCCTAAGTATTTTATTCTTTTCATTGCAATGGTGAATGGAATTGCTTCCTTAATTTCTCTTTCTATTTTATCATTATCACTGTATAGGAATACAAGGGATTTCTGTGTGTTGATTTTATATCCTGCAACTTTACTATATTCATTGATTAGCTTTAGTAGTTTTCTGATGGAGTCTTTAGGCTTTTCTATGTAGAGGATCATGTCATCTGCAAACAGTGAGAGTTTTACTTCTTTTCCAATTTGAATTCATTTTATTTCTTTTTCTGCTCTGATTGCTGTGGCCTAAACTTCCAAAACTATGTTGAATAGCAGTGGTGAGAGTGGGCACCCTTGTCTTATTCCTAACTCTAGGGAAAATGCCTTCAGTTTTTCCACCATTAAGGATAGTGTTTGCTATGGGTTTGTCATATATAGCTTTTATTACGTTGAGGTATGTTGGTTCTATGTCTGCTTTCTGGTGGATTTTTATTATAAATGGATGTTGAATGTTGTCAAAGGCTTTCTTTTGAGATAATCATATGGCTTTTATCTTTCAATTTGTTAATGGGGTGAATTACATTGATTGATTTGCAGATATTAAAGAAACCTTGCATCCCTGGGATAAAGCCCACTTGGTCATGATGCATGATCTTTTTATGTGTTGTTGGATTCTGATTGCTAGAATTTTGTTAAGGATTTTTGCATCTATGTTCATCAGTGATATTCGCCTATAGTTTTCTTTTTTAGTGGCATATTTTTCAGGTTCTGGTATTAGGGTGATGGTGGCCTCATAGAACTAGTTTGGAAGTTTACCTTCCTCTGCCATTTTCTGGAAGTATCTGAGTAGGATAGGTGTTAGCTCTTTAAATTTTTGGTAGAATTCATTTGTGAAGCTGTCTGGACCTGGGCTTTTGTTTGCTGGAAGATTTCTGATTATACTTTCAATTTATGTGCTTGTGATTGGTCTGTTATTTTCTATTTCTTCCTGGTTCAGTTTTGGGAAGTTATACTTTTTAAGAATTTGTCCATTTCTCCCAAGTTGTCCGTTTCATTGGCATATAATTGCTGATAGTAGTCTCTTATGATCCTTTGTATTCTTGTGTTGTCTGTTGTGATCTCTCCATTTTCATTTCTAATTTTATTGATTTGATTTTTCTCCCTTTGTTTCTTGATGAGTCTGGCTAATGGTTTGTCAATTTTATTTATCCTCTGAAAGAACCAGCTTTAAACTTTGTTGATTTTTGCTGTGGTCTCTTTTGTTTCTTTTGCATTTATTTCTGTTCAAATTTTAAAGATTTATTTCCTTCTATGAACTCTGGGTTTCTTCATTTCTTCCTTCTTGCTTTAAGTGTAGAGTTAGGTTTTTTATCTGAAATTTTTCTTCTTTCTTGAGGTATGCCTATATTGCTACGAACCTTCCCCTTAGCACTGCTTTTACAGTGTCCCACAGGTTTGGGGTTGTTATGTTTTCATTTTCATTCATTTCTATGCATATTTTGATTTCTTCTGTGATTTGTTGTTTATTCAGCAGCATGTTGTTCAGTCTCCATATGTTGGGATTTTTAATAGTTTTTCTCCTGTAATTGAGATCTAGTCTTACTGCATTGTGGTCAGCAAAGATGCTTGGAATGATTTCAGGTTTTTTTGAATTTACCAAGGCCAGATGTATGTCCCAGGTTGTGATCTATCCTGGAGAAAGTTCTGTTTGTACTTGAGAAAAAGGTGAAATTTATTGTTTTGGGGTGGAATGTCCTATAGATATCAGTTAGGTCAAACTGGTCTATTGTATCATTTAAAGTTTGTGTTTCTTTATTTTCTGTTTAGTTGATCTGTCCATAGGTGTGAGTGGGGTATTAAAGTCTCCCACTATTATTGTGTTATTGTTGACTTCCCCTTTCATACTTGTTAGCATTTGTCTTACATATTGTGGTGCTCCTATGTTGAAAGTGAAAGTGAAAGTGAAGTTGCTCAGTCATGTCCGACTCTTTGTGACCTGTGGACTGTAGCCCACCAAGCTCCTCTGTCCACGGGATTCTCCAGGCAAGAATACTGGAATGGGTTGCCATTTCCTTCTCCAGGGGATCTTCCTAACCCAGGGATCAAATCCAGGTCTCCCACATTGCAGGCAGATGCTTTAACCTCTGCACCACCAGGGACTCTCCTATGTTGGGTGCATATATATTTGTAATTGTTTTATCTTCTCCTTGGATTGATCCTTTGATCATTATATAGTGTTCTTCTTTAGCTCTTTTCACAGCCTTTGTTTTAAAGTCTATTTTATCTGATATGAGTGTTGCTACTCCTGCTTTCTTTTGGTCTCCATTTGCATGGAATATCTTTTCCAGCCCTTCACTTTCAGTCTGTATGTGTCCCTTGTTTCGAGGTGGGTCTCCTGTAGACAACATATATAAGGGGTCTTGTTTTTTATCCATTCAGCCAGTCTTTGTCTTTTGATTGAGGCATTCAACCCATTTATATTTAAGGTAATTATTGATAAGTATGATCCCACTGCCATTTACTTTATTGTTTTGGGTTTAGTTTATTCTGTGTTTCCTGTCTAGAGAACATCCTTTGTTGGAGAGCTGGTTTGGTGAAGCTGAATTCTCTCAGCTCTTGCTTATCTGTAAAGCTTTTGATTTCTCCTTCATATTTGAATGAGATCCTTACTGGGTACAGTAATCTGGGCTGTAGATTATTTTTTCATCACCTCAAATATGTCCTGACATTCCCTCTTGGACTGAAGAGTTTCTTTTGAAAGATCAGCTGTTATCCTTATGGAAACCCCTTGTGTGTTATTTGTTGTTTTTACCATGTTGCTCTTAATATTTATTCTTTGTGTTTGATCTTTGTTAATTTGATTAATAGGTGTCTTGGGGTGTTTTGCATTGAGTTTATCCTGTTTGGGACTCTCTGGTTTTCTTGGATTTGGGTGATTATTTCCTTCCCCATTTTAGGAAGTTTTCAACTATTATCTCCTCAAGTATTTTCTCATGGTCTTTCTTTTGTCTTCTTCTGGCACTCCTATAATTCTAATGTTGGGGCATTTAACTTTGTCCCAGAGGTCTCTGAGATTGTCCTCATTTCTTTTAATTCATTTTCTCTTTTTCCTCTGTTTCATTTATTTTTACCATTCTATCTTCTATCTCACTTATCCTATCTTCTGCCTCCATTATTCTACTCTTGGTTCCCTCCAGAGTGTTTTTGATCTCACTTCTTGCATTATTCATTATATATTGATTCTTTTTTTTTTTTTTTATTTCTCCTAGGTCCTTGTTAAACCTTTCTTGCATCTTCTCAATCCTTGTTTCCAGGCTATTTATCTGTAACTCCATTTTGTTTTCAAGATTTTGGATCATTTTCATTATCATTATTCAGAATTCTTTATCAGGTAGATTCCCTAACTCTTCCTCTTTTGTTTGGTTTGGTGGGCATTTATCTTGTTCCTTTACCTGCTGGGTATTCCTCTGCCTCTTCATCTTGTTTATATTGCTGCGTTTGGAGTGGCCTTTCCATATTCTGGCAGTTTGTGGAATTCTCTTTATTGTGGAGATTCCTTGCTGTGGGTGAGGTTAGATGTGTGGCTTATCAAGGTTTCCTGGATAGGGAAGCTTGTGTCAGTGTTCTGGTGGGTGGAGCTGGATTTCTTCTCTCTGAAGTGCAATGAAGTGTCCAGTAATGAGTTATGAGATGTGAGTGGGCTTGGTGTGACTTTGGGCAGCCTGTATATTGAAGCTCAGGGCTATGTTCCTGTGTTGTTGGAGAATTTGCGTGGTATGTCTTGCTCTGGAACTTATTGGGCCTTGGGTGGTGCTTGGTTTCAGTATATGTATGGAGGTGTTTGATGAGCTCCTATTAATTAATGTTCCTGGAGTCAGGAGTTCTCTGGTGTTCTCAGAATTTGGACTTAAGCCTCCTGCCTCTGGTTTTCAATCTTATTCTTACAGTAGCTTCAAAACTTCTCTATCTATACAGCACTGATGATAAAACCTCTAGGTTAAAAGATGAAAAGTTTCTCCACAATGAGGGACACCCAGAGAGGTTCACAGAGTTACATGGGGAAGAGAGCAGGAGGGAGATAGAGGTGACCAGGAGGAGAAGAGGAGGAATCCAAAGGGGAGAGAGCAAGCTAGCCAGTAGTCACGTTCCTATGTGCTCTCCACAGTCTGGATCCCTCAGAGATGTTCATGTAGTTAGACAGAGAAGAAAAGAGGGCAGAAGGAGACAGAGGTGGCCAGGAGGATAAGGGGAGAAGCAAAAGGAAAGAGACAGATACAGCCAGTAATCAGTTCCCTAAGTGTTCTCTACAGCCCGGAACACATAAAGAGATTCAAAGAGTTGTGTAGAGCAGAAAAGAGGGAAGGGGGAAGATAGAGGCAACATGGTGGAGAAAAGGGAGAGTCAAAAGGGAGAGAGAGACATCAAGCCAGTAATCTCGCTCCCAAGTCAAAACGGGTACTGAATATTGGGTTCTTAAAGGTGCACAGTTGATAACAAATACCAAAAAGTAAAGCTTAAAAATCTAGAGTAGAGGTTGGATTCTCAAAATACAATATTAAAGAAAAAAAGTCACAAAAATGATAAAAATATATATATGAAGTTTGCTTTAAAAAATAGGATCTTGTTTTGCAAAGTAATAATAGGTTATAAAAATGAACATTAAAGGAGTATTAGAGGACTTAAAAATAAAAAAAAAAGTAAAGAATGACAATAGTAAAAATATATCTAGGACTTTCTCTGATGTTGTGGACAGTGTGGGGTCAGTTCATTTTCAGATAGTTCCTTGATCCAGCTTATACTTCTCAAGATCTATAGGCTCCGTCCTATGAGGTCAGTGCTAATTTACAGGGTTTTAATCTATTGCATCTGTCACTTCCAAGGCGGTTCCCTCTGTTTTAGCTTCTTCTGTTTGCTGGTCTCTTCAGTGTCTAATTTCCACCCTGGCACAAGGAGGTGGTGGTATATACTTTTTAAGGCTCACTTGTTCAGTCGTGCTGTGGGGAGGGAAGAACTCTGCAACAAATAACACTGGCATGTGCTCGCAGTGTCTTGTCCACACTGGGTTTACTCCCCATCATGGCGTGTATGCTTTCCCTGTCTACACTGCTTAGGCTCTAGGTTGCTCTGCCGGGAACTGTCTGAGGCCAGCCCTGGGTTGTATGCACTTCCCAGGTCTAAGCTGCTCAGGTTCAGGTACTCGGGTACTCCTCAAAGGTGCAGGCTCTGTTGGGCCTGAATTTTGTGCCCTTCCCAGGTCTGATCAGCTCAGGTGATCTGGTGTTTGGCGAGCATGGTCCCTGTGACTTATCTCCTCCCTCATGCCTGCCACTCCATTTTCTGGTTGTACAACCAGCACACCTTCTCAGGCGGATGTCGACAGTCCAGAATCCCAAGAAGTCTTGGTTAGCAAAGATGCCTGCTTGCAGTTTGGTAGATGATGCCTCTCTGGGGCCATGATTGCCCCCTCTGGCTCTGGCAGCCCTTGCCTGCCTGTCTGCAGTGGGGGAATGGCTGGCCTGCAGCCAGCAAGCTCAGTTTAGTCCTTTGTTCTGTGAGCCAGCCTGGTGGTGTCTTAGGTTAGGGCTTTTCGCAGGGTAGCTATCCCATGGTCTGGTTTGCTACCTCAAGTTAGTTCTCTCAGACTGACCTTAGGACACTCAGGCCCGGTCCTTACTTTAAGCAATGCAGCTCGCGCCTTCCTGCCCACCCCCTGCTTGCTAGTGGTGGATGAAAGCATCTGTGCTGCTTCTCTGCTGGAAGTTACCACTGGGCATGTAATCTGTGGGTTTTAATTATTTATTTATTTTTCCTCCTGGTTATGTTGCCCTCTGAGGTTCCATGGCTCGCTACAGACTTGCCAGTGAGAGTATTTGCTGGTGTTTGGAAACCTTCTCTTTTTTAAGACTCCCTTCCCAGGATGGATCGCCATCGCTACCATCGCTACCTCTTTTGTCTCTCTTTTACCTTTTATATTTTTTCCCACCTCCTTTCGAAGACAATGGGCTGCTTTTCTGGGTACCTGATGTCCTCTGCCATCATTCAGAAGTTGTTTTGTGGACTTGACTAAGTGTTCAAATGTTCTTTTGATTAATTTGTGGGGAAGAAAGTGGTCTCCCCAACCTATTTCTCTGCCATCTTAGGACCACCTCCTAACTGTTGTTTCTTGATCTACATACAGATTTCTCAAGAGGCAGGTCAGGTGGTCTGGTATTTCCATCTCTTGAAGAATTTTCCAAAGTTTGTTGTTATCCACACAAAGGCCTTGATATAGTTAATAAAACAGAAGTGGATGTTCTGGAACTCCTGCTTTTTTCGATGATCCAAAGGTTGTTGGCAATTTTATCTCTCGTTACTCTGCCTTTTCTAAATCCAGCTTGAACATCTGGAATTTCATGGTTCATGTACCGTTGAAGCCTGGCTTGGAGAATTTTGAGCACTACTTTACTAGCCTATGAGATGAGTGCAATTGTGCAATAGTTTGAACATTCTATGGCATTGCCTTTCTTTGGATTGGAATAAAAATGGACATTTTCATGGTCTGTGGCAACTGCTGAGTTTTCCAAATTTACTGGCATATTGAGTACAATGCTTTCACAGCATCATCTTTTAGGGTTTGAAATAGCTCAACTGGAATTCCTTCACCTCCACTAGCTTTACTCATTGTGATGCTTCCTAAGACCTGCTTGACTTCACATTATAGGATGTCTGGCTCTAGGTGAGTGATCACACCATCATGGTTATACATGTCATGAAGATCCTTTTTGTATAGTTCTTCTGTGTATTTTTGCCAACTTTTCTTAATATCTTCTGCTTCTGTTAGGTCCATACCATTTCTGTCCTTTATTGTATCCATCTTTGTATGAAATGCTTGGTATCTCTAATTTTCTTGAAGAGATCTTTAGTCTTTACCATTCTGTTATTTCCCTCTATTTCTTTGCATTGATCACTGAGGAAGGCTTTCTTATCTCTCCTTGCTATTCTTTGGAACTCTGCATTCAAATGGGTATATCTTTCCTTTTCTCCTTTGCCTTTCACTTCTTTTCTTTCCACAGCTATCTGTAAGGCCTCCTCAGACAACCATTTTGCCTTTTGCATTTCTTTTTCTTGGGGATGGTCTTGATCCTTGTCTCCTCTACAATGTCACGAGCCTCCGTCCATAGTTTTTCAGGCACTCTGTCTATCAGATCTACTTCTTTGAATCTATTTTTCACTTCCACTGTATAATTGTAAGGGATTTGATTTAAGTCATACCTAAATGGTCTAGTGGTTTTACCTTCTTTCTTCATTTTAACTTTGAATTTGGCAATTAGAAGTTCATGTTCTGAGTCCCAGTCAGCTCCCAGTCTTGTTTTTGCTGACTGTATAGAGCTTCTCCACCTTTGGTTGCAAAGAATATAATCAATATGATTTCTGTATCAACCATCTGGTAATGTCCATGTGTAGAGTCTTCTCTAGTGTTGTTGGAAGAAGATGTTTGCTATGACCAGTGTGTTCTGGTTACAAAAACTCTGTTAGATTTTGACCTGCTTCGTTTTGCACTTCAAGGCCAAATTTGCATGTTACTCCAGGTATTTCTTTTAATTCAGTTCAGTTGATTTGCTCAGTCATGTCTGACTCTTTGCAACCCCATGGACTGCATCAGCCCAGGCTTCTCTGTCCATCACCAACTCCCAGAGCTTACTCAAACTCATGTCCATCGAGTCAGTGATTCCATCCAACCATCTCATCGTCTGTCATCCCCTTCTCCTCTTGCCTTCAATCTTTCCCACAATCAGGATTTTTTCAAATGAGTCAGTTCTTTGCATCAGGTGGCCAAAGTATTGGAGTTTCAGCTTCAGCATCAGTCTTTCCAATGAATGGTCAGGACTTATTTCCTTTAGGATGCACTGTTCGAATCTCCTTGCAGTCCAAGGGACACTCAAGAGTCTTCTCCAACACCACAGTTTAAAAGCATCAACTCTTTTGCTCAGCTTTCTTTATAGTCCAACTCTCACACCCATACATGACTACTGGAAAAACAATAGTTTTGATTAGATGGATCTTTGTTGGCAAAGTAATATCTCTGCTTTTAAATAAGCTGTCTAGGTTGGTCATAACTTTTCTTTCAAGGAGTAAGCATCTTTTAATTTCATGGCTAGAGTCACCATTTACAGTGATTTTGAGTCCAAAAAGATAAAGTTTGTCATTGTTTGCACTATTTCCCCATCTATTTACCATGAAGTGATGGGACCAGATGCCATGATCTTAGTTTTCTGAACGTTGAGCTTTAAGCCAACTTTTTCACTCTCTTCTTTCACTTTCACCAAGAGGCTCTTTAGTTTTTTTCTTCACCTTCTACCATAAGGGTGGTGTCATCTGCATATCTGAGGTTATTTATATTTCTCCTGGCAATCTGGGCTCCACCTTGTGTTTCATCCAGCCCAGCGTTTCTCATGATGTACTCTGCATATCAGTTAAATAAGCAGGGTGACAATATACAGCCTTGACATATTCCTTTTCCTATTTGGAACCAGTCTGTTGTTCCATGTCCAGTTCTTATTGGTGCTTCCTGACCTGCATACAGATTTCTCAAGGGGCAGGCAAGGTGACTGAGTATACCCATCTCTTGAAGAATTTTCCAGTTTGTGGTGATCCACACAGTCAAAGACTTTGGCATAGTCAATAAAGCAGAAATAGATATTTTTCTGGAACTTTCTTGATTTTTTGATGGTCCAGCGGATGTTGACAATTTGATCTCTGGTTGCTTTCCCTTTTCTAAAACTAGCTTGAACATCTGGAAGTTCAAAGCTCATATATTGCTGAAGCCTGGCTAGGAGAATTTTGAGCATGAGATAAGTGCGATTGTGTGGTAATTTGAGCATTCTTTGCCATTGCCTTTCTTTGGGATTGGAATGAAAACTGACCTTTTTCAGTCCTGTGGCCACTGCTGAGGTTTCCCGCATCATCTCTTAGGATTTGAAATAACTCAACTGGAAATCCCTCACCTCCTCTAGCTTTGTTCATAGTGATGCTTCCTAAGGCCCACTTGACTTCACGTTCTAGGTTATCTGGCTCTTGGTGAAGATCACACCATTGTGATTATCTGGATCATGAAGATCTTTTTGTACAGTTCTTCTGTGTATGCTTGCCACCTCTTCTTAATATCTTCTGCTTCTGTTAGGTCCATAATATGTCTATCATTAATTGAGCCCATCTTTGCATGAAATGTTTCCTTGGTATCTCTAATTTTCTTGAAGAAATCTCTAGTCTTTCCAATTCTATTGTTGTCCTCTCTTTCTTTACTTCCTGCTTTTTCAGTCCAGTCCCCTATAATGAAAAGGACATCTTTTGGGGTGTTAGTTTTAGAAAGTCTTGTAGGTCTTCAAGGAACTGCTCAACTTCAGCTTCTAGAGCATTATTGGTTGGGGCATTGACTTGGATTACTGTGACATTGAATGGTTCGCCTTGGAAATGAACAGAGATCATTCTGTCATTTTTGACGTTGCATCCACGTACTGAATTTTGGACTCTTGCTGACTATGATGGCTACTCTATTTCTTCTAAGGGATTTTTGCCTGCAGTAGTAGATATAATGGTCATCTGAGTTAAATTCACCCATTCCATTCCATTTTAGCTCACTGATTCCTAGAATGTCAATGTTCACCCTTGCCATCTCTTGTTTGACCACTTCCAATTTGCCTTGATTCATGGATCTAATATTCCAGGTTCCTATGCAATATTTCTCTTTACAGCATAAGACTTTGCTTTCATCACCCATCAAATCCGCAACTGGGTGTTGTTTTGCTTTGGCTCCATCTTTTCATTCTTTCTGTTGTGATTCCTTGATTAATCTGTCATAGCATTTTGGACACCTACTAACCTGGAAAGTTCATCTTTCAGTCCTACCTTTTGCCTTTTCCTACTGTTCACGAGGTTTTCTAGGCAAGAATACTTAAGTGGTTTGGCATTCTCCAATGGATCACATTTTGTCAGAAGTCTCCACCATGACCCATCCATCTTATGTGTCCCTACAAGGCATGGCTCATAGTTTCATTAAATTAGACAAGGCTATGATCCATGTGATCAGTTTCATTAGTTTTCTGTGACTGTGGTTTTCATTCTGTCTAATAAGGATAAGAGGGTTATGGAAGCTTCCAGATAGGAGAGACTGACTGAAGAGGAACCTGGGTCTTTTTCTGATAGGCGAGGTCATGTTAAGTAAATCTTTAATTTTCTGTTGATAGGCATGAATTTATTCCCTTCCTGTTGTTTGACCTGAGGCCAAACTATGGCCAGAGGTAATGAAGATAATGTTGACTTCCTTCAAAAAGTCCCATGCATGCACTCCTACACTCAGTGCCCCTGACCCTGCAGCAGGCCACCATCGACCCATGCCTCCACCAGAGACTCCTGGACACCCATGAACAAGTCTGGGTCAGTCTCTTGTGGGGTCACTGCTCCTTTCTCCTGGGTCCTTGTGTGTACAAGGTTCTGTTTGTGCCCTCAAAGAGTCTGTTTCCCCAGTCCTGTGTAAGTCCTGGCAGCTCTGTGGCAGGGTTTATGGCAACCTCCCCCAAAAGGGCTTAGGCCACACCCAGATCTGCTGCATCCAGAGCCCTTACCCCTGCAGCAGGCCACTGCTGGCCTGTATCTTCACAGGAGACACTCAAAGACAGTTCTGGCTCAGTCTCTGTGGGGTCTCTGTGTCCTATTGTGCATAAGGTTTGTTTGAGCCCTCTGAGCATCTCTGGAAGGCAAAGAGTTTGATTCTAAATCCAATTTTGCCCCTCCTTCCATCTTGCTGGGGCTTCTCATTTTCTCTTGGATGTGAAGTATCTTTTTGCGGTTGGATCCAACATTCTCCAGTTGACAGTTGTTCATCAGTGAGTTGTAGTTTTGGAATTCTCATAGGAAAGGATGAACGCGTGCACATCCTTTTACTCCACCATCGTATGCCACAAATGCACCTTGTTGAGAGAAGTCGCTGTCTCCTCACTTGTTTTTCCCTCACTATAGTCGGATCTATAGATGGAGGAGCAACATCAGGCAGAGGAGCAGCAGCAGCACTCAGGAGCAGAAGACAGTGGTGCCCAGGAAGGGGCGCTGGTGTAGCGGCTAAGGGGCCTCACCATAGTGGATACCTCACCTGGGATGGTGTGCACCCACCCCCCCCCAAACGGGAACCCTGGCCACCTCAGTATGATTATCAAGTATTTAAAATTTGGAGAGTTATAAAATAATTCAAAGGCAATAAAAGGTGCAGAGCCCTCTATGGAATCAGATCATTTCCCGGAGGCTCTAGCTTTCCATTGAAAAAATATCTAGTAGTTTCTTTAGTTTATTACGAAGTCTTAAAATTTCCCCTATAAAGGATCCCTGATAATTCCTGTGAAAGCTATTTTCTAAATAGAACAATTATTAAAAGAATATCCTATTTATGTCTAATCATGTTCTTGTGTTGCTTGGTTTCTTCTAACAGCTGAAAACTACACTAAATAATCAGAAAGTATTCATGAAGAGTATTTGTTTAATGCCTATTTAGGGATTATTGTGTCACAATTTGTTTTCAGAGCCCTTCCTACGTTTTCATAGAGATGTATGAGAAAACTCAAACAGGGCAAGTAAGGAGCGAAAAAGCAATATTGGGTGTAGTGATAGAACAACCTGGATGAATATGGTGGGGGGATGAGGTTCTAAGACATCTGTGGCTTAAATTCACTGAAAAAAAAACCCACACACAATTTAATAGATGTGTGAGTAAATAGAATATGGTGATGCTTTTCAAAGAATTATTGAGGAACATTTAACTTTTGGGGTGAATGGGATGACTTGCAGGTACACAGAACTACAAAACCTCAAAACATTAATTCACATAGTGTTCAGTTCTAAGAAAGCTTTTGAAATGAAATATTAGATTTCCTGACAGAAAAAAAGGACCAACTTACAAGGCTGACATTGAAGATTAAGTAGGGTTGGTTAAATGGTTATTGAGATCAAATGATAGTCAGAGTGTGTATTTGGAGAAGGGATTGAGTATGTGGTTGTTTGTCCATGCATGTACATGAGAGAGAGAAAGAAAGAGGAAGAGTGAACAACAGAGGACTTACTGATGCAAATCTGTGGCTTGGTTACCCATGATAAGACAAAAATATTCATATTTCCCTTAAAATTGTCTTGTCTTTCCATGAATGTAAAGAATATACTCACAAAATAGATCAACAGGCATAGAAAATAAATATATGCTTATCAAAGGAGAGAGGCGAAAGGGAGGGGTAAATTAGAATTGACATATACACATTACTATATATGAAACAGATAACAAGGAATTACTGTATGGCACAGAGAACTCTATTCAATATCTTATAAAACCTATAATGGAAAGAATCTAAAAGAATCCTTTTTAGGAATATATATATATGTGTGTATATCCGTACCTATGTGTATATATACAAATACTGAATCATTTTGCTGTACACCTGAAACTAATACATTGTCAAGCTTTCAATAAAAATTTTAAAAATGAATACATATTTGGTAAAATATCTGTGTGTGTACATATATATGTGTATATGTATGTGTATGTACACATATATGTATAATATATATACAGATATATATATACACACATGCACTTATTTTTTTAATCAATTAATTTATTTTAGTTGGAGGCTAGTTACTTTACAATATTGTATTGGTTTTTGCCATACACTGACATGAATCAGCCACGGGTGTACATGTGTCCCTATCCTGAAGCCTCCCTGCCCATCACATCCCCTCAGGGTCATCTCAGTGCACCAGCCCTAAGGTCTCTGTCTCATGGATCAAACCTGGACTGGTGATATATTTCACATATGATAATATACATGTTTCAATGCTATTCTCTCAAATCATCCCACCCTTGCCTTCTCCCACACATGCACTTATATGTAGAAGTTTCAAAAAGCAAAACAAAAGGCATAGTTGTTATAGTTCATGATTTGGCTTTTTACTCTAACAATCTTTTTGTTGTTGCTGTTGTTCTTTATGTCTTTGAGCAATTCTATTCAAATCTATAAACTTCTATAGCAGTTTCTACTAATCTGTGCAAAATGACACTTTTGAATTATCCTTCTTCCCTAAAAATTATTGAAATCATTGGAATTGATTTTATTGTCACTCACCAAAATGTAGCACCTACCTGCTATGCTGTCCCTCTGCTCTTGAGTTGTTTCTGAAATGGCATATTTAGTAGACTAATTTTAGTTTCATTTATCTAAATTAAAAAGTGGGACAATGGGATTTTCCCCACAATTTTTGTTTTAATATAGTAGAAATTTGAAGAATAAACAAGTGGGCAAGAGAAATCCAGACTATGTATTGTATTCAGACTTTAAAATTTTGATTTTTCCTTAAGACCTTTATAAATTAACATTGGGCTGTTTTAATCATGAATTCTTGTTGTCTAAGAAATATATATATTAAAAAAGGAGCAAATGAGTACTTTTCTAAATATTGTAATGTTAATAGCAGAGTCTACCAGTTCTGTCTGGAGTTATTTCCATCAAGCATTTGAATAAATGGTCTAGAAGAAGAGAAACACAATAAGATCATAATTTCTATGACTTTGAGGGTGACATTAAGGGCTGGAAAAGTAAAGATATATAAAATGCAAACTGATAGACCATGAAGCTAAATGAATCTTTATGAGCAGAGATCTGTGGATGTCAGTTAATAAGTATCTTTTAGGTTTAGTCATTATTCTAAATGCTGGAAATATAGAATAGTAGAATATGTGTTGTCATAATTATTGGTAAATTTCCCAGTGCTTGTAATGGTCTCACTTGACTTCATCTTAGCAAGTGATAACTACAGTAGTGTGCTTTTGGTATTGCGGGTTATATACAGGCTTTTTGGCAGTGCAGGAGTTAATACTGTGGTATCTATAATCCTCTCTAGAAGATACAAAAGACAAAATGGCCATTACTATGAAATGAAAATAGCAGGTAAATAAAATCATTAGAAGATTCATAGTAAAGATCAGAAGGGAAAGTTTCTAAGTCTTTATATTTTTAAAGAGGTCTTTTAATTAATATATACAATGGCCCAAGTAAATTCTAAGTAATATAATGGCAACCTGAAGGAGACAAAAATGTAGAGGAAGAGGGGATGCTGTGAGAGGTAAAATGACCAAAAAGAAGAAGAAGATACATAAGATTGTTAACACATATGTAACTATGAGTTGTTTCTATCATGTTTAAAACAGAGTATGTGGTAGTGGATAATCTTTTAATTTTTCAAGAATAAAGTGACAGTAAGAGACCAGTATATCTTTAGTTGTGGATACTTGCCCCAGACCAAAGAAATTTGAGCGAGCTGCTCTTGTGAATGACTATTCAGCAGTGAGACTATCAAGACACATGGCTTGCCACAGCTGCAGACTGCCCTGACCCTAGTCAGCTAAGTAAAGAGTGGAGCAGTGAGTCTCCTGGAGCCTTTCTCTCTCTCCCCAGTCTTCTCTTGATGGAACAAGACTATTTCTCTTCTCCAGAAGTGTTCCACAAATTGGTTTTACTCTGATCTCTGTGGTGTAGGCCTATACCATGTCTTGTCATATATTCATTAGAAACACTAGAAAATTAAAAACAAACAAGCAAAAATGCCCTCACTTTTCCCATTCTGATAACAAGGATATAAAAAGGATTTCTCTTACCATCCAGAGCATTGCCTATGTTAAATCTGCTGCTGTTAAATTATGTTCCATGACATTACACTATTTTTTCCCCTTCCTCTTATCTGTTTTAGAAAATTCAGCAGTGGCCACAGGACTGGAAAAGGTCAGTTTTCATTCCAATCCGAAAGGAAGGCAATGCCAAGGAATGTTCAAACTATTGCACAATTGCAGTCATCTCACATGCTAGCAAAGTAATGCTCAAAATTCTCCAAGCCAAGCTTCAACAGTATGTGAGCCAAGAAATTCCAGATGATCAATCTGGCTTTAGAAAAGGCATAGGAACCAGAGATCAAATTGTCAACATCCACTGGATCATCAAAAAAGTAAGAGAGTTCCAGAAAAAACATCTACTTCTGCTACATTGACTATGCCAAAGCCTTTGACTGTATGGATCACAACAAACTGTGGAAAATTCTGAAAGAGATGGGAATACAAGATCACCTGACCTGCCTCCTGACAAATCTGTATGCTGGTCAAGAAGCAACAGTTAGAACTGGACATGGAACCACAGACTTGTTCCAAATCGGGAAAGGAGTATGCCAAGGCTGTATATTGTCACCCTGCTTATTTAATGTATATGCAAAGAATATTATGTGAAATACCAGGCTGGATGAAGCACAAGCTGGAATTAAGATGACCAAAAGAAATACCAATAAGCTCAGATAAGGAGAAGATACCACCCTTAGGGCAGAAAGTAAAGAAGAACTAAAGAGCCTCTTGATGAAAGTGAAACAAGAGAGTGAAAAGTTGGCTTAAAACTCCCCATTCAAAAAACTAAGATCATGGCATCCAGTCCCATTACTCAATGCAAATAGATGGGGAAACAATGGAAACAGCAACAGACTTTATTTTGGGGGTTCCAAAATCACTGCAGATGGTGACTGCAACCATGGAATTAAAAGACGCTTGCTCCTTAAAAGTAAAGCTGTGACCAAACTAGACAGCAGATTAAAAAGCAGAGACATTACTTTGCAACAAAGGTCTGTCTAGTCAAAGCAATGGTTTTTCCAGTAGTCATATATGGATGTGAGAGTTGGACTATAAAGAAAAGAATTGCCAAAGAATTGATGCTTTTGAACTGTGGTGTTGGAGAAGACTCTTGAGAGTCTCTTGGACTGCAAGGTGATCCAACCAGTCAATTCTAAAGGAAATCAGTCCTGAATATTCACTGGAAGGACTGATACTGAAGCTGAAACTCCAGTACTTTGGCCACCTGATACAAAGAACTGGAAAAGACCCTAATGATGGCAAAGATTGAAGGTGGGAGGAGAGGGGATGACAGAGGAGAGATGGTTGGATGGCATCATCGACTCGATGGACATGAGTTTGAGTAAACTCCAGGAGTTGGTGATGGACAGCAAAGCCTGATGTACTGCAGTCCATGGGGTTGCAAAGAGTAGGACATGACTGAACGACTGAACTGAACTGAACTGAACTCTGTTCACTCCATTTCATTTTTGTAAAGTTCTCTACTCTTATCATGAATCTTAATTTGTTTTCCCTTAGGGTTTTCCCTGAGCAATTTTTTCAGTTGGAATTCATTGTGGAAAAAGTTTTCTCTAGCTAGCATGGGCAGGAAGGGATTTGCTACAGGGTATTAAATTACCAACAGAGTCATTGAGAAAAACTAAGAAACAGATTCAAGGTTGAGCTTTTAGAAACATCTTCAAGGACACAAAAGGAAACACTGTCCCTTAAACCAGGAAGCCATTTGTTCAAGTGTGAAGGTGCCACCAGTTCATCTACTGACCCCAGAATGGAGCCCCCTTGCCGCAGTCACAAAGCTAACATCCACATGATACATGTTCAAGAAATTGCCCCAGTGGGAAATATGGCACTTTCAGATATTTCTTAAAACTGAAACATCATACATTGCATCAGAATTACCCTCAATTTACCCTCACTTTCTAATTTCACAGAGAGGCCTTCAATTGGTAGAACCCAAAACATCTGAAATCCAAAATGCAAAGGAGTATGGAAAAGTTAGTTTTATCCATCTAGCTTCTGAAGTAAGAATGGCATACTAGATAGAATTAGTTGTATCTGTATTTCAATAGCTACTCAATACCCAGGCACATTTTTCTATCCACACTTAAATGCTAACAACAATTCAGTATTAAAAAAAAAAAAAAAGCCTAAACAGATAATTAAATAATGGGCAGAGAACCGAAATAGACATTTCTAAAAGGAAGACATATAAATAGCCAAGAAGGTATATGAAAAATGCTCAAATCACTTATTATCAGGGAAATGCAAATCAAAGCCACAATGAGATATCACCTCTTGGTAAAATGGCTATTATCAAAAAACAAAAGATGAAAATTATTGACACAGTACCATTTTTCTATATTCTGTATATATGTGTTGAGGTGAGGTGAGGTGAAGTCGCTCAGTTGTAGAATACAATATTTATAAAACAGCAAAATTCTATAAAGCAGTTATGCTTAGATTAAAAATTAATTAAAAATTATTGACACAGATGGAGAGAAAAACGAATACTTGTGCACTGTTGGTGGAAATGAAAATTGGTACAGCCATTATGGAGAACAGTATGGAGGTTCCTCAGAAAACTAAAAATACTACCATATGATCCAGCTGTATATACTCTTTTGAGTATATGTCAGAAAGAAATGAAAGCAGTATCATGAAGTTATATCTGCTCTTCCGTGTTCACTGCAGCATTATCCACAATAGGAAAGATATGAATTAACCTAAGCATCAATCTACAAGTAAATGGATAAATAAAACCTAGAGAGAGGGGGATCAAGATGGCAGAGTAAGAGGATGCGGAACTCTTTACCCCCTGCAAACACATCAAAAACACGTCTACGTGTGGAAGAGTTCTCACAGGAAATTAACTGGAAATGTGTATAAGAACTCCTACCCAACCAAAGCTGGAAGTAAGATATCCATATAACTAGTTATGACGAAAAAAAAAACAAAACCCACTGGGCCAGGATCTGCATCACTGGGAAGGTCTATAAGGAAGAGAAGTTCCTCATGGGTGCACACTTGTCCTGGGAATTGAGCAGGATGAAACACAATCTTTGCATCTCAGTTCTGGGGTTCTGCATGGAGGAGACAGGTCCCCCTGACTGCTGAAAAATCCTCTAGGACAGACAAAAGTGCTGGAGAAGCCTAGGCTCTACTCACGAGAAGTGCGCATGTGCTGGCTTACTGACAATCAGCAGAGAGAGCCTCACTTTGGCAGATTCTACCTTGACACACTTCACAACCAAAAGGCACAAACATCCTCAGCTCTGCTTATTCCACACCACAAGACAGGGGCAGATATTTTGTTTAGCTGTGCATGGATAGACAGGGGTGCCTGAGGTGTGTCCTGGGCAGGGCCACAGAGACCATTGTCTGGACCTGCAAAGGACAGATGTAGCCATGTGGATGTTTTCAGGATGTATGTGGATAGCTCCATAGGAGTGCACAGTGGCTACATGCTTAATCTCAGGCAGCCAGGCCCTTGGAAGGGATTCATCTAACTACACATAGACAACCAGAAAGGTCTAGACTGTGGTCCAGATGGAGTGATGATAGCTATTGTCAGTCAGCTGAAGAGTATGCAGGGTCTCCTCCAAGCTAGAGCACCTAAGCTCCACCCACTCTGCACTGCACACTGGATCTGGGGCAGACAAGTCCTGGGAAGAAACTGACCACAGAGGCAGCACAAATTCCTGCAGCTGCAATGCCTTGATTTCCAGGGCTAGACCACTCCACAGCATAGCCTTGCTCAAGTCGGGAAAGGAGTACATCAAGGCTGTGTATTGTCACCCTGCTTATTTAACTTACATGTAGAGTACATCATGAGAAATGCTGCTTATGGCAGAAAGTGAAGAAAAACTAAAGGGCCTCTTGATGAAAGTTAAAGAAGAGAGTGAAAAAGTTGGCTTAAAACTGAACATTCAGAAAACTAAGATCATGGCATCTGGTCTCATCACTTCATGGCAAATAGATGGGGAAACAGTGAAAACAGTGATAAACTTTATTTTGGGGGCTCCAAAATCACTACAGATGGTGACAGCATCTATGGAAGAAAAATTATGACCAACCTAGGTAGTATATTAAAAAGCAGAGACATTACTTTGCCAACAAAGATCCATCCAGTCAAAACTATGGTTTTTCCAGTAATCATGTATGGAAGTGAGAGTTGAACTATAAAGAAAGAAGAGTGCTGGATAATTGATGCTTTTGAACTAACTGTGATGTTGTAGAAGACTCTTGAGAGTTCCTTGGACTGCAAGAAGATCCAAGCAGTCAATCCTAAAGGAAATCAGTCATGAATATTCATTGGAAAGACTGATGCTGAAGCTGAAACTCCAATACTTTGGTCACCTGATGCAAATAACTGACTCACTGGAAAAGAACCCTGATGCTGGTAAAGATTGAAGGCAGGGGGAGAAGGGGACGCCAGAGGATGAGATGGTTGGACAGCATCACTGACTCTCTGGACATGAGTTTGAATAAGCTCTGGGAGTTTGTGATGGACAGGGAAGCCTGGTGTGCTGCAGTCCATGGGGTCACAAAGAGTTGGACATGACTGAGCAACTAAAATGAACTGAGATCTGTGGTGGACACAATGGAGAAAAATACAACATTGGCCTGGCCTGCTTCTGAGGAGAATCAAAAGCCAGCATCGGTAGTACATAGGTTCTCTGTGACCACACAGGCCTCTCTAGCTTCAGCAATCAAATCCTTTAGTGCAGGGCACACACTCAAAGTTAATGGTCCCTGACTGAACCCAAACTTTAGGACTTCTACTCAAACAACTAGAGAGTAGACCCAGCCCCTAGCAGGGCAATGACAGTCACTGAGCAGAAAGGAAATTCTGTCTAACACTCTGCACTGGCTCTAGATTCTACACCAACTACACCTCCTGTCAAGGTGATAACATCCAGCATGCCCAGAGGAAAGACATATCTGGCATCCATACCAAAAGCAGCCCTTGTACCAAAAACACTGGACATACACAGTCTACGTAAGGACACTTTCACATAAAAACACGTCTTTGGGACCACAGTAGACTGCTCTCACATCTAAGTTAACAGAGCCTATGAAAGTTAAGTAAGATGAAAACGTAGAAGAACTACTCCCAACTAAAAGAACAAGACAAATCCCATGAAAGGAAAATAATGAAACAGAGATCACCAGTCTATTAGACTCTGAGTCCAAAAAGGAGGTAATCAAAATGCTAATTGATTTAAGAAAGATTATTAGTAGAAATGCAGATCACTATAACAAGGACCCAGAAACTATGCAGAAGAACTGATCAAAAATAGACAAAAATAGATCAAAAACAGATAAAAAGCCAAATTGGAATCAATGAAGAGAGAAAGGGATCAAAATGTGTTTGAAGAAATTATGGCTAAAAATGTCCCAAACCAAAGAAAGAAGCACATATATATTGGGACAGGAAGCACAGAGGGTCCCAAATGAACCCCAACAGACACACACCAAGAAATATCACATGTAAAATGGCAAAACTGAAAGATAAAGAGAGGGTTCTAAAGGTAGAAAGAGAAAGAGTCAGTTGTAAGGAGACCTCCATAGGGCTATCAGCTGATTTCTCTGCAGAAACCTTACAGGCTAGAAGGGAGGTGGAAGAAAGTATTCAAAGTCCTGAAAGGTAAAAACCTGCAACCTAAGGTACTTTACCTAGTAAAGTGTCTTTTTTTTTTAACTAAATATTTGGCTTTTCTATCAATAAACATCATAACCACACTGTTGACATGTAATATTGTTATAATACAACAGTTCAACTTGTGAGTTAATATAGTTATGTGTCAACAAACATGAACTCCATGGTCCATAAGAAATATACAATAGATTACAAAAACCAAAAAGAAGAAAATATAAGTATTACCAAAAATTCATCAAAGCCAAAAAGGAAAGAAAAAGTAAGAAATGAACAAATAACTACAAAAACAGATGGAAAATAAGGACTAAAATGGCAATAGATACATACCTATCATAATTACTTTTTAATGGACTAAATGCTTCACTCAAAAAACACAGGGTAGGGGATTAAAAATAAAAGACAAGAAACTGCAATATGTTGCTTCCAAGAGACTCAATTCAGGGTGAAAATCCAACACAACTAAAAGCTGATATTGTTGTTGTTCAGTTGTTAAATCATGTCCAAATCTTTGTGACCCCCAAGGTCTGCAGCACACCAGGGTTTCCTGTCCTTCACTATCTCCCAGAGCTTTCTCAGATTCATGTCCATTGAGTCGGTGATCCTATCTAACCATCTCATCCTCTGTCTCCCCGTTCTCCTCCTGCCTTCAATCTTTCCCAGCATCAGGGTCTTTTCCAATGAGTCAGCTCTTTGTATCAGGTGGACAAAGTATTGGAGCTTTAGCTTCAGCATCAGTCTTTCCAATGAGAATTCAGGACTGATTTCCTTTAGGATTGACTGGTTGGATCTTCTTACAGTCCAAGGGACTCTCAAGAGTATTATCCAGCACCATAGTTCAGAGACATCAGTTCTTCAGTGCTCACCCTTCTTTACGGTCCAACTCTCACATCCATATATGACTACTGGAAAAAACATAGTTTGACTATACAGACATTTTTCAGCAAAGTGATGTCTCTGCTTCTTACTACACTGTCTAGGTTTGTCATAGCTTTACTTACCAGGAGCAAGTGTCTTTTAATTTCATGGCTGTAGTCACAGTGTGCAGTGATTTTGGAGCCCAAGAAAATAAAATTCCCTCAGATAAGGTAAATTATTCCTGTCTCTTCAAGAATTTCTCACAATTTGTTGTGATCTATACAATCAAAGGCTTTAGCATAGTCAATGAAGCAGATGTTTTTCTTGAGCTCCCTTGCTTTTTCCATGATCCAGAATGCTGGCAATTTGATCTCTGGTTCCTCTGCCTTTTCTAAATTCAGGTTGTACATCTGGAAGTTCTCAGTTCACATGCTGCTGAAGCCTAGCTTGAAGGATTTTGAGCATTACTTTGCTAGCATGTGAAACGAGTGCAATTGTATGGTGCTTTGGACATTCACTGGTACTTTCCTTCTTTGGAACTGGAAGGAATATTGACCTTTTCCAGTCTAGTGGCAACTGCTGAGTTTTCCAAAATTGCTAATATACTGAGTGCATCATTTTAACAGCATCATATTTTAGGATTTGGAATAGCTCAGCTGGAATTCAATCACCTCCATTAACCTTGCTTGAAGTAATGCTTCCTAAGGCACACTTGACTTCACACTACAGGATGTCTGGCTCTAGGTGAGTGACCACACCATTATGGATATACAGGTCATTAAGGGGCTTCCCAGATGGCAATAGCGGTAAAGAACCCACCTGCCAATGCAGGAGACATAAGAGATGTGGGTTGGATGCCTGGAAGGGGAGGATCCCCTGGAGGTGGGCATGGCAACCCGTTCCAGTATTCTTGCCCGAAGAACCCCTTGGACAGAGAAACCTGGCAGGGTACAGTTGATAGAGAAGCAAAGAGTCAGATACAACTGAAGTGACATAGCATGCAGGTCATTAAGACCTTTTTGTATAGTTCTCACAGAAGAACTATTCTTGCCACCTCTTCTTCATTTCTTCTGCTTCTGTTAGGTCCTTACCATTTCTGTCATTTATCATGCCCATCCTTGCATGAAATGTTCCCTTGATGTTTCCAGTTTTCTTAATGAGATCTCTAGTCTTTCCCATCTATTGCTTTCCTCTGGTTTCTTTATATTTTCATTTAAGAAGGTCTTCTCTCTCCTTGCTATTCTCTGGAACTCTGCATTCAGTTAGTATCTTTCCCTTACTCCCTTGCCTTTTGCTTTTCTTCGTTCCTCAGTGACTTGTGAATCATCCTCAGGCTACTTTGCCTTCTTGCTTTTCTTTTTCTTTGGAATGGTTTTGGCCACTGTCTCCTGTACAGTGTTATGGGCCCCCATCCATACTTCTTTAGGCATTCTATCAGATCCAATCCCTTGAATCTATTTCTCACTTCCATTTTATAATCATAAGGGAGTTGGTTTAGGTCATATCTGAATGGCCTAGTGGTTTTTCCTACTTTTTTCAATTTAAGCCTGAATTTTGCAACAAAGAGCTTATGCTCTGAGCCACAGTCAGCTCCAGGTTTTGGTTTTGCTGACTGAATAGAAATTCTCCATCTTCAGCTGCAAAGAATATAATTAATCTGAATTTGGTATTGACCAACTGATGATATCTATGTGTGGAGTCATCTCTTGTGCTGTTGAAAAAGGGAATTTGATATGATCAGTATGTTCTCCTGACAAAACTCTGTTAGCCTTTGCCCTGCTTCATTTTGTACTCCAACAACAAATTTGCCTCTTATTTCAAGTGTTTCTTGACTTCCTACTTTTTCATTCTTATCCCCTATATGGGAAGGTCATCTTTTTGGTGTTAGTTCTAGAAGGTGCAGCTTCTTCAGCATGAGTGGTTGGGTCTTAGACTTGGATTACTGTGGTGTTGAATGGTTTGCCTTGGGAATGAACTAAGATCATTCTGTCATTTTTGAGACTGCACCCAAGTACTGCATTTCAGACTTTGTTGTGTCTGAAAAATGAAGGCTTACCATTTCTTCTAAGGGCTCCTTGGCAACAGTAATAGATATAATGGTCATCTGAGTTAAATTTGCTAATTCCTGTCCATTTTACTTCACTGACTCCTAAGATGCTGATATTTATTCTTGCCATCTCCAGTTTGATCACTTCCAATTTACCTTGATTCATAGATCTAACATTCCAGATTCCTACGAAATATTATTTTTTAGAACATCAGACTTTACTTTCACCACCAGACACATCCACAACTGAGTCATTTCTGCTTTGGCCCACCCACTTCATTCTTTCTGAAGCTATTAATAATTGCCCTCTGCTCTTCCCCAATAGCATATTGGACACCTCCCAACATGGGGGGCTCATCTGGTGTCATAAATTTTTGTCTTTTCATACTGTTCATGGGATTGTCTTGGCAAGAATACTGGTATGGTTTGCCATTTCCTCCTTCAGTGGGCCACATTTTGTCAGAACCCTCCACTACGACCTATTTGTCTTAGGTAGCTCTGCATAGTATTGAGTTAGGAAAGCCCCTTCACCACAACAAGGTTGTGATCCATAAAGTGAAGTGAAGTCGCTCAGTCGTGTCCGACTCTTTGTGACCCTGTGGACTGTAGCCCGTTAGGTTCTTCCATCCATGGGATTTTCCAGGCAAGAGTGCTGGAGTGGATTGCCATTTCCTTCTCCAGGGGATCTTCCCATCCCAGGAATCGAACCCAGGTCTCCTGCATTGCAGGCAGATGCTTTACCGTCTAAGCCAGGGAAGCCCCTGATCCATAAAGGAGAACTGAAATTTAAGGGGTAAAAAAATAGCTATAGTGCTTGGGGCAATGATATGGGGAGGGAAGTGTGAGGGGGTTCAGGATTGGGAATTCATGTGCACCCATGGCAGATTCATGTCAATGTATGGCAAAACCGATACAGTATTGTAAAGTAAAAATTAATTAATTAATTTAAAAAGCTAAATAAATAAATAAAAACAGAAAAAAATAGAAATATCCCATGTAGCAATAGGTGAATGGATCAGCACACAATGATACAATACTCAGCAATAAAAGAAATGATACTCATTATGACATGGATGAATCTCAAAATGATTGTGTTGAGTGAAAGAAGCAAGATTACAAAAAATACATACCATTCAACTCCATTTATATGAGTTCTAGAAAATGCAAACTAATCTGTAGCAACAGATCAGCAATTGCTTATGTGTGAGGAAAGGCAGGAAGAGATTACAACGCAACAAAAGTAGACATTTGGGAATAATGGAGGGTTCATTATCTTGATTGTGCTGATGGTTTCACTGATGGATATGTCAAAAGTTATAAAAATGGTGTAGTTTAAATATGCATGTGTGTCAATTATACCTCAGTAAAGCTGTTAAAGTTTAAAAATA
Source organism: Nanger dama (assembly GCA_917880005.1). NCBI lineage: Eukaryota > Metazoa > Chordata > Mammalia > Artiodactyla > Bovidae > Nanger > Nanger dama. The sequence continues at coordinate 103,921,374 of CAKJTW010000001.1, forward strand.
AAAAGAATTAGTGGGAAAAAAAAAACCCCAACAAACCAACCAAACAAACAAAAACAAAGTGAATGGGCCATTGTTGATTTTCTGGGCCAAGAAATGAAGAGTGTTATCAGCTCAATGTTAAAAAAGTTAAAAAATTGTAAGTCCTATAATCCTTTGTTAATACATTTTTCCTGGTTCATTTATTGTTATTTAAATCTTGTTATTTTTTTAAATTTTGTTTTGTTGGTTTTCATGCTTCTGGTTTTTTGGATGTTGACCTTAGAACCAGCCATTTTTAGAATTTCTTAATATTTCTGTTTGTCTTTGGATTCTTTGGGCTTTCTGTACATGAAAGCAGATACATTGCAGACAATGATGGGGTTTTTCTTTTGTGATATTGCATAGTACGATGTTAAATAGTACTAGTAATAGTGGATATACTTGTTTTAATTTTTAAAGGGACTGTTTCCAGTGTTTTAATTACTGATAATGACTTAGCAAGCTCCCTCCACTTCTTGGTTTGCTGGAGCAGGGAAAAGAGGGTGGGGGTATTGGTTGTTTTTTAAAATTTTTGTGAATTAATATTCCAGTGCTTTTTCTTTATCTATTAAGATCATCATGTCATTTTTCTACCTTATTCCATTAATGTGATTGGTGCAACATTAGAAAGTATATTTATGTACTCAATCTTAGTATCCCTGGATTGTGCTCTATTAGATTATGACATATCTTCTTCTTACTCTATTGGATTCAGTTTGCCATTATTTTGTAGTTGTTGTTTTAATTTACACTCATAATGAAGCAGTCTTTGTTTTTTTCCATTCTTCTCCTTAAGTGGTTTTAATTTTATAAAATAAAGTAAGAAATATTTCCTATGGGGGGGAGATATTTTATGTAAACAGAAATGACAAGCAAGGTTATATCAGACCAAAAAAAAAAAAGACTTTAAAACAAAGGTCATAAAGAAAGACAAGGCATTATATAATGATAAAGGAATCAATGTAAAAAGATATCACACTCATTAACATATACACATCCAATATCAGAGCACCAAAATTGTTAGCACTCCACTGACATCAAAGAACAGATTCTCCAAACAGAAAATTAATAAGACAACATGTGCATCTTTACATCAACTGTACTTTATATGATATCTATACTACATCCAAATAAAATCCCTCTCCACCCCACCCCCAAAAAAAACCACACATTATTTTCAAACACTCATGGACTATTCTATAGGATAGACCACATACTATGTCACAAAATAAGCCTCAACAAATTCAAGAAGATAGAAATTATCTCAAGCATCATTTCTAATCACACACTATAAAGCTAGAAATCAAACACAGAAAGAAAATAGGGGACACAATCACAGGGTTACTAAACAGTATGCTACTAAAAAACCAATGGCTCAATGATGAGATAAAGAAGAAATCAGAAAGTAACTTTAAATGAACAAAAATAAAAATATAATACTGCAAAATCTGTGGGCAACAGCAAATAGCAGTCATAAGGGGGAAGTTTGCAGAAATACAGACCTTACTCAAGAAAGAAGAAAAGCCTCAAATAAATAAGCAAACCTATCATCTAAAAGAGTTATAAAAAAGGGAAAATAAAGCCTAGAGTTTGCAGAAGAAAGGAAATAATAAAGATCTGAAGAGAATAGTCAAGGTTAAAAAAGTAAAAATGATGATGAAAAACCTAGAGTTTTTTTTTTTAAAAGAAAAACAAAATTAAAAACATTTTACCAGACCACCAAGAAGAAAAGAGGGAGGACCCAAATAAACTAATAAATGAAAAAGTACAAATAGCAGCTGATGTCACAGAAATACAAAAATAAAATAGAATACCATGACCAGTTATATGCAAACAAATTGAATACTCTAGAAGAAATGGACAAGGTTTTGGAAATATACAGGCTTTCAAAACTGAGTCAAGAAGAAACAGATAATTTGATCAAACTGATCACTAGAGGTAAAATCTTATCTATAATTAAAAAAAAAAAAGAACTCTGACATAAATCACAGCAGGATCCTCTATGATCCACCTCCCAGAATACTGGAAATAAAAGCAAAAATAAACAAATGGGATCTAATTAAAATTAAAAGCTTCTGCACAACAAGGGAAACTATAAACAAGGTGAAAAGACAGCCTTTGGGATGGGAGAAAATTATAGCAAATGAAGCAACTGACAAACAACTAATCTCAAAAATATACAAGCAACTTACGCAGCTCAAGTCCAGAAAAATAAATGACCCAATAAAAAAAAGGGCCAAAGAACTAAATAGACATTTCTCCAAAGAAGACATACAGATGGCTAACAAACACATGAAAAGATGCTCAACATCACTCATTATCAGAGAAATGCAAATCAAAACCACAATGAGGTACCATTTCACACCAGTCAGAATGGCTGTGATCCAAAAGTCTACAAGCAAGAAATGCTGGAGAGGGTGTGGAGAAAAGGGAACCCTCTCACACTCTTGGTGGGAATGCAAACTAGTACAGCCACTGTGGAGAATAGTGTGCAGATTCCTTAAAAATTGCAAATAGAACTGCCTTATGACCCAGCAATCCCACTGCTGGGCATCACACCGAGGAAACCAGAATTGAAAGAGACACATGTACCCCAATGTTCATCGCAGCGCTGTTTATAATAGCCAGGACATGGAAGCAACCTAGATGTCCATCAGCAGATGAATGGATAAGAAAGCTGTGGTACATATACACAATGGAGTATTACTCAGCCATTAAAAAGAATACATTTGAATCAGTTCTAATGAGGTGGATGAAACTGGAGCTGGTTATACAGAGTGAAGTAAGCCAGAAAGAAAAACACCAATACAGTATACTAACACATATATATATGGAATTTAGAAAGATGGTAAAGATAACCCTGTATGTGAGACAACAAAAGAGGCACAGATGTATAGAACAGACTTTTAGACTCTGTGGGAGAGGAAGAGTGTGGGATGATTTGGGAGAATGGCATTGAAACATGTATACTATCAGGTAAGAAACGAATCACCAGTCTGTGTTTGATACAGGATACAGGATGCTTGGGGCTGGGGCTGGGGCTGGTGCACGCGGATGATCGAGAGAGATGATATGGGGTGGGAGGTGGGAGGGAGGTTCAGGATTGGGAACTCATGTACACCTGTGGCTGATTCATGTCAATGTATGGCAAAACCAACACAGTATTGTAAAGCAAACTAAAGTTAAAAAAAAAAAAAGGTGATCAACCTAAAAAAACAACAACAACAAAAAAACTTCCTGCAAACAAAAGTTTGGATAGCTTCACTGGGTAGTTCTAAATATACAAAAAAGAACTTATATTTATCTTTCCAAACTCTATCAAAAATCTAAGAGGAGGAAGCACTCTAAAATTTACTTCGTGAGGCTGCCATCACTCTGATATCAAAACCAGACAAAGACACCACGAATAAAGAAAATCATAGACCGCCATCTTTTATGAGCATGCACACTAAGTCATCTCCAACAATTTGTCACCCCCTGGACTGCAGCTCGCCAGGCTCCTTTTCCCACAGACTTTTCCAGGCAAGAATATGGGAGTGGGTTACTATTTCCTACTCCAGGAGATCTTCCATGTCAAAGGATTGAACCTGCATTTCCTGTGTGGCTGGCAGGTTCTTCACCACTGAGCCAACTGGGGAGCCATCTTTTTGAATAAGGATGCAAAAATACTCAACATAATAGTAGCAAACTAAGTCCAATAAATGCAAAAAGTATCATAAACTGTAATCAAGTTGGACTCATTCCAATGTTACAAGGATGGTTCAACAAACACAAGTCAATCAATGTGATACACCACATTAACAAAAAGAAAGATATAAAAACACATGATCATCTCAATGAACACAGAAAAGGCATCTGACAAAATTTATCATTCATGCAGGATAAAAACTCTCACCAAATTGGATATAAGGAGAACATATCTGAATCTAATAAAGGCCATTTATGACAAACCCACAGCCAATATAGTACTCTATGGTAAAATTTGAAAACCTTCCTGCTCAATTCAGGAAAAAGGCAAGGATGCCTATTTTCACTAGAAAAGGAAATAAAAGTTATCCAGATTGGAAAGGAAGAGGTAAAACTGTCACTATTTGCAGATGACTCTGTTTAGATAACCCTACGTCTCCATACAAAACTATTAGAACTAGCAGCATTCAGCAAAATAGCAGGGTACACAGAAATCTTTTGTGTTTCTTTATACTAACAACAAAATATCCAGAAAAAGTAAACAAATCAATTCCATTTAAAATCATATTAAAAGATTAGTTCAAAATGATGGAGTAGAAGAACATGTGCTCATCTTCTCCTGAAAGAGCCTCCAAATCACAGCTATCTGCTGAACAAACTTCGACAGGAGAATGCAGAACCCACCAAAAAAAAAAAAAAGAAAAGAAAAGAAAAGAAAGAAAAATATCCCACATTCAAAGATGACAGAGAAGCTGCAACAAGATGGACTTCCACAAGACTAGGGAAAACAGAGACTCCACTCCTGGAGGACACACACAAAAAATGCTTTGCATGCACCAGGACCCAGGGGAAAGGAGCAGTGACCCCAAAGGAGACTGAACTAGACCTATCTAGGGCCACAGGAGAAGCAAGAAGAACTACAGTCCTGTAGCCTCCAGAATGAAGACCACAATCCTGGAAAGCTAATCAAAATGAATAGGAATAGGACTATATCTCAGATGAAGGAACAGATAAATCCCCAGAAAAGCAACTAAATGAAGTGGAGATAGACAACCTTCAGAAAACGACTTTAGACTAATAATAGTAAAGATGATCCAAGATCTCAGAAAAGAATGGAGACTATGCAAAAAATGTTTATCAAAAACTAGAATAAGAGAACAAACAAACAGAAATGAACAACACACTAGAAGCAGTCAATAGCAGGATAACTAAGTCAGAAAGATGGATAAGTGACTTTGAAGACAGAATGGTGGAAATCACTGCCAACAGAATACAAAGAAAAGAATGAAAAGAAATGAAGGCAGCCTAAGAGATCCTTGGGGCATTAAACACACCAACATTCACATTATAGGGATCCCAGAAAGAGAAGAGAGAGAGAAACAACACGAGAAAACATTTGAAAGAATATATCTAGGAAAAACCTTAGTCAAGGAAGTGAAATATTTCTGTGCCAAAGACTATAAAACATTGATAAAGGAAATTAAAGATTATTCAAAGAAATGGAAAGATATCTCTTGCTCTGGGATTGGGAGTTGCTATACTACCCCCAAACAATCTGCAAATTTAATGAATTCCTATTAAAATATCCATGACAATCTTTACCGAGCTAGAAAAAATCCTAAAATTAATATGGAACCATAAAGGATTGACAAAGCAATCCTGAGCTTAAAAAAAAAAAAAAAAAGCTGGAGGCACAACTCTTCCAGATTGTATATAACACTACAAAGCTACAGTGATCAAAACCGAGTGTTACTGGCACAAAAACAGACATAGATCAATGAACAGAATAGAGTCCAGAAGCAAACCCATACACCTTAAGTCAAGTAATCTACAACAAAGGAGGCAAGAATATACAAAGGAGAATAGACAGTATCTTCCACAATTGGTGTTCAAAAATCTGGTAAGTTTTATGCAAATTAATAGAAATTAGAACACTCCCTCGTACCACTTACAAAAATAAACTCAAATGATTTAAAGACCTCAGTTTAAACACAACACCATCAAACTCCTAGCAGGAAACATAGGCAAAACATTCTCTCAATAAATTTAGCAATATTTTCTTAATCAGTCTCCCAAGGCAAAAAATAAATAAAAAAATTAAAAAAACAAACAAATAGGACCTAATTAAAATGAAAAGCTTTTTCACAGCAAAGAAAACCATAAAATAAAAAAAAAAACCCTATAGATTAAGAGAAAATATTTTCAAAGAATGAGACTGGCAAGGGATTAATATGTGAAGTATAAAAACAGTTCATACCATTCAATATTAAAAACATCCAATTAAAAAATGTGTCTGCTACTCTGCTAAGTCACTTCAGTCGTGTCTGACTCTGTGTGACCCCATAGATGGCAGCCTACCAGGTTCCCCCATCCCTGGGATTCTCCAGGCAAGAACACTGGAGTGGGTTGCCATTTCCTTCTTCAATGCATGAAAGTGAAAAGTGAAAGGGAAGTCGCTCAGTGTTGTCCAACTCTTTGTGAACCCATGGACCGCAGCCTACCAGGCTCTTCTGACCATGGGATTTTCCAGGCAACAGTACTGGAGTGAGGTGCCATCCCCTTCTCCGTAGAAGATATAAATAGAAAATTTTCCAAGGAAGATGGCCAATGGGCACATGAGAAGATGGCCAACGGGCACATGAGAAGATGCCCAACACAGCTAATTGTTGTTGATCAGTCACTCAGTCACGTCTGACTGTTTGAGACCCCATGGGCTTCAGCACACCAAGCTTCCCTGTCCTTCACTATCTCCCAGAGTTTGCTCAAACTCATGTCCATTGAGTGGTGGACATCCGATCATCTTATCCTCTGTCACCCTCTTCTCCTGCACTCAGCCTTTCCCACCATCAGGGTCTATTCCAATGAGTCAGCTCTTCACATCAGGTGACCAAAGTATTGGTGTTTCAGCATTAGTCGTTCTAATGAGTATTCAGTTTATTTCCTTCAGGATTGACTGGTTTTATCTCCTTGTAGTCCAAGGGACTCAAGAGTCTTCCCCAGCACCACAGTTCAAAAGCATCAATTCTTTGGTGCTCGACTTTCTTTATAGTCCAACTCTCACATCAATACATGACTCCTGGAAAAGCCATAGCTTTGACTATACAGATTTTTGTCAGCAAGCTGATGGCTCTGCTTTTCAATATGCTGTCTAGGTTTTTGTTGTTGCTTTTCTTCCAAGGAGAAAGTGTCTCTTAATATTATGGCTGCAGTCACCATCTGCAGTGATTTGGAGCCAAACAAAATAAAATCTGTCACTGTTTCCATTGCTACCCTGTCTATTTGCCATGAAGTGATATTACTGGATGTCATGATCTTGGTTTTTGAATGCAGAGTTTTAAGCCAACTTTTTGACTCTCCTCTTTCACTTTCATCAGGAGGCTCTTTAGTTCCTCTTCACTTTCTGGTGGTGTCATCTGCATATCTGAGATTATTGATATTTCTCCCAGAAATCTTGATTCCAGCTTGAGCTTCATCCAGATAAGCATATAAGTTAAATAAGCAGGAGGATGATGTACAGCCTTTACACACTCCTTTCCCAATTTTGAACCAGTTCATTGTTCCATATCTGGTTCTAACTGTTGCTTCTTGTCCTACATATGGGTCTCTCAGGAGGCAGGTCAGGTGGTCTGGTATTCCCATCTCTTGAAGAATTTTCCACAGTTTGTTGTGATCCACACAGTCAAAGGCTTTAGCATAATCATTGAAGCAGATTTTTTTTTAAATTCCTTTGCTTTTTTGTTGGCAATTTGATCTCTGGTTCCTCTGTCTCTTCTAAATCCAGCTTGTACATCTGGAAGTTCTTAGTCCATGTACTGTTGAATCCTAGCTTGAAGGATTTTGAGCATTACTTCGCTAGCATCTAACATGAGGGTAATTTTGCAGTACTTTGAACATTCTTTGGCATTGCCCTTCTTTGGGATTGGTATGAAACTGACATTTTCCAGTCCTGAGGCCACTGCTGAGCTTTCCAAATTTGCTGGCATATTGAGTTCAGCACTTGCACAGCATTATTTAGAATTTGAAATAGCTCAGCTGGAAGTCCATCACCTCCACTAACCTTGTTAGTAGTAACATTTCCTAAGCCCCACTTGAGTTCACAATACAGGATGTCTGGCTCAGGTGAATGACCACACCATTGTGGTTATCTGGGTCATTAACTTTTTGTATAGTTTTTCTGTGTATCCTTGCCACCTTTTCTTAGTATCTTCTGTTTCTGTGAAGTCCATACTGTTTCTATCCTTTATTGTGTCCATCTTTGCATGAAATGTTCCCTTGGTATCTCTAATTTTCTTGAGGAGATTTCTGGTCTTCCCATTCTATTGTTTCCCTCTATTTCTTTGCATTGTTCATTTAAGAAGACTTTCTTAACTCTCCTTTGTATTCTTTGGAGCTCTGCATTCAGATGGGTATCTTTCCTTTTCTCCTTTTGCCTTTCACTTCTCTTTTTCTCAGCTATTTGTAAGGCCTCTTCAGACAACCATTTTGTCTTGTTACATTTCTTTTTCTTGGGGTTTATTTTGGTCACCACCTGCCATACAATGTTATGAACCTCCATCTAGAGTTCTTCAGGCACTATATCCATCAAGTCTAATCCCTTGAATCTATTTGTCACTTCCACTATATAATCATAAGGGATTTGATTTAGGTAATTTTTGAATGGCCTAGTGGTTTCCCCTACTTTCTTTAATTTAAGTCTGAATTTTGCAATAACGATTTCATAAAGAGTCACAGTCCCCTCTTGGTCTTTTTTTGCTGATGGCATAATGTCAACCCACTCCAGTACACTTGCCTGGAAAATCCCATGGATGGAGGAGCCTGGTAGGATCCAGTCCATGGGGTCACTAATAGTCAGGCACAACTGAGCGACTTCACTTTCATTTTTCACTTTCATGCATTGGAGAAGGAAATGGCAACCAACTCCAGTATTCCTGCCTGGAGAATCCCAGGGACAGAGCAGCCTAGTGGGCTGCTGTCTATGGGGTCGCACAGAGTCGGACATGACTGAAGCAACTTAGCAGCAGCATAGAGCTTCTCATAAGTATTCAGTTCAGTTCAGTTCAGTTCAGTTGCTCAGTCGAGTCTGACTCTTTGTGACCCCAGAAATTGCAGCATGCCAGGCCTCCTTGTTCATCACCAGCTTCCGGAGTTCACTCAGACTCATGTCCATTGAGTCAGTGATGCCATCCAGCCATCTCATCCTCTGTTGTGCCCTTTTCCTCCTGCCTTCAATCCATCCCAGCATCAGAGTCTTTTCCAGTGAGTCAACTCTTCACATGAGGTGGCCAAAGTACTGGAGTTTCAGCTTTAGCATCATTCCTTCCAAAGAACACCCAAGACTGATCTTGAGAATGGACTGGTTGGATCTCCTTGCAGTCCAAGGGACTCTCAAGAGTCTTCTCCAACACCATAGTTCAGAAGCATCAATTCTTCGGTGCTCAGCTTTCTTCACAGTCCAACTCTCACATCCGTACATGACCACTGGAAAACCCATAGCCTTGACTAGATGCACCTTAGTCAGCAAAGTAATGTCTCTGCTTTTGAATATGCTATCTAGGTTGGTCATAACTTTCCTTCCACGGAGTTAGCATCTTTTAATTTCATGGCTACAATCACCATCTGCTGTGATTTTGGAGCCCCCAAAATAAAGTCTGACACTGTTTCCACTGTTTTCTCATCTGTTTCCCATGAAGTGATGGGACCAGATGCCATGATCTTTGCTTTCTGAATGTTGAGCATTAAGCCAACTTTTTCACTCTCCTCTTTCACTTTCTTCAAGAGGCTTTTTAGTTCCTTTTCACTTTGTGCCATAAGAGTGGTGTCAGTTGCATATCTGAGGTTATTGATATTTCTCCCGGCAATCTTGATTCCAGCTTGTGCTTCTTCCAGTCCAGAGTTTCTCATGATGTACTCTGCATAGAAGTTAAATAAGCAGGGTGACCATATACAGCCTTGACGTACTCCTTTTCCTATTGGGAATCAGTCTGTTGTTCCATGTCCAGTTCTAACTGTTGCTTCCTGACCTGCATATAGGTTTCTCAAGAGGCAGGTTAGGTGGTCTGGTATTCCCATCTCTTTTGGAATTTTCAAGTTTATTGTGATCCACAGAGTCAAAGGCTTTGGCATAGTCAATGAAACAGAAGTAGATGTTTTTCTGGAACTCTGTTACTTTTTCGATGATCCAGTGGATGTTGTCAATTTGATCTCTGGTTCCTCTGCCTTTTCTAAAACTAACTTGACCATCTGGAAGCTCATGGTTCCGGTATTGCTGAAGCCTGGCTTGGAGAATTTTGAGCATTACTTTACTAGAGTGCGAGATGAATGCATTTGTGTGGTAGTTTGAGCATTCTTTGGCATTGCCTTTCTTTGGGATTGGAATGAAGACTGACCTTTTCCAGTCCTCTGGCCACTGGTGAGTTTTTCAAATTTGCTGGCATATTGAGTGCAGCACTTTCACAGCATCATCTTTCAGGATTTGAAATAGCTCAACTGGAATGCCATCACCTCCACTAACGTTGTTCGTAGTGATGCTTTCTAAGGTCCACTTGACTTCACATTCCAGGATGTCTGGTTCTAGATGAGTGATCACAGCATCGTGATTATCCAGGTTGTGAAGATCTTTTTTGTACAGTTCTTCTGTGTATTTTTGCCACCTCTTCTTAATATCTTCTGCTTCTGTTAGGTCCATACCATATCTGTCCTTTATCGAGCCCATCTTTCTTGAAGAGATCTCTAACGTTTCCCATTCTGTTGTTTTCCCCTATTTCTTTGCATTGATCACTGAGGAAGGCTTTCTTATCTCTTCTTGCTATTCTTTGGAACTCTGCATTCAGATGATTATATCTTTCCTTTTCTCCTTTGCTTTTCACTTCTCTTCCTTTCACAGCTATTCGTAAGGCCTCCCCAGACAGCCATTTTGCTTTTTGTACTTCTTTTCTATGGGGATGGTCTTGATCCCTCTACAATGTCACGAACCTCATTCCATAGTTCACCAAGCACTCTGTCTGTCAGATCTAGTCCCTTAAATCTGTTTTTCACTTCCTCTGTATAATCATAACGGATTTGATTTAGGTTATACCTAAATGGTCTGGGCTTCCCTTGTAGCTCAGTTGGTAAAGAATCTGCCTGCAGTGCAGGAGACCTGGGTTCGATTCCTGGGTTGGGAAGATCCCCTGGAGAAGGAAATAGCAACCCACTCCAGTATCCTTGCCTGGAAAATCTCATGGAGAGAAGGCTGCAGTCCATGGGGTTGCAAAGAGTCGGGTACGACTGAGCGACTAACACACTAACTAAATGGTCTAGTGGTTTTCCCTACTTTCTTCATTTTATGTCTGAATTTGACAATAAGGAATTCATGATCTGAGCCACAGTCAGCTCCCAGTCTTGTTTTTGCTGACTGTATAGAGCTTCTTCATCTTTGACTGAAAATAATATAATCAGTCTGATTTTGGTGTTGACCATCAGGTGATGTCCATGTGTAGAGTCTTCTGTTGTGTTGTTGGAAGAGGGTGTTTGCTATGACCAGTGTGTTCTTTTGGCAAAAGTCTATTAGCCTTTGCCCTGCTTCATTCCATATTCCAAGGCTAAATTTGCCTGTTACTCTAGGTGTTTCTTGACTTCCTACTTTTGCATTCCAGTCCCCTATAATGAAAAGGACATCTTTTGGAGTGTTATTTTTAAAATGTCTTGTAGGCCTTCATAGAACCATTCAACTTCAGCTTCTTCAGCATACTGCTTGGATTGGATTACTGTGATATTGAATGGCTTTCCTTGGAAACAAATAGAGATCATTCTGTCTTTTTTGAGGTTGCATCCAAGTATTGCATTTCATACTCTTTTCTTGACCATGATGACTACTCTATTTTTTTTTTCCTAAGAGATTCCTGCCCACAGTAGTAGATATAATGGTCATCTGAGTTAAATTCACCCATTCCAGTCCATTTTAGTTCACTGATTCCTAGAATGTTGACATTCACTCTTGTCATCTCCTGTTTGACCACTTCCAATTTGCCTTGATTCATGGACCTATTCCAGGTTCCTATGCAATATTGCTCTTTACAGCACTGGAGCTTGCTTCTACACACACAACTGGGTATATTTTTTTGCTTTGGCTCCATCCCTTCATTCTTTCTGGAGTTATATCTCCACTGATTTCCAGTAGCATATTGGGCACCTGCCGACCTGGGGAGTTCCTCTTTCAGTATCCTATCATTTTGCCTTTTCATACTGTTCATGGGGTTCTCAAGGTAAGAACACTGAAGTGGTTTGCCATTCCCTTCTCCAGTGGACCACATTCTGTCAGACCTCTCCACCATGACCTGCCCATCTTGGTTGGCCCCACAGGGCATGGCTTAGTTTTATTGAGTTAGACCAGGCTGTGGTCCATGTGATCAGACTGGCTAGTTTTCTGTGAGTATGGTTTCAGTGTGTCTTCCCTCTTATGCTCTCTTGCAACACTTATTGTCTTACTTGGGTTTATTTAGAGAAATGTAAATCAAAACAACAATGGTGGATCACGTCACATTGGTCAGAATTTCTATCATCATAAAGTCTATAATTAATAGACCATAAGTAGAGAGGGTGTGGAGAAAAGGGAACTCTCACACACTACTGTTGAGAATGCAAATGAAAACCTCCAGTGTGGAAAACAATATGGGGGTGCCATTAAAACTAAAAAATAGAGCTACCGTATGATCCAGAAATCTCAGTCCTGGGTACATATCTGGAAAAAATGAAAACATTAGTTCAATAAGACACATGTTCCTCACTGTTCATAGCAGCACCATTTGCAGCAGCCAAGACATTTAAGAGACACAGAAACAACTCTAGTGTCCACTGACAGAGGATTGGTGAAAGAAGATGCAGTGTATATATACAAACGAAACATTACTCAGCTATAAAAATAATGAAATATTGCCATTTGAAGTGACAATGATGGACCTAAAGAATATTATACTTAGTGAAGTAAGTTGGACAGAGAAAGACAAATACGATATTGCTTACATGTGGAATAAAAAAATGCATATAAATGTTTGTACAAAACAGAAAACAAATTTTTGGTTATAAAGGAGGAGTTGGGTGAGAAAGAAATTAGTAGGAAATTAACAGATGCAAACTACTATGTATAAAATATATATACAACATGGAGTTACCATATAACATAGGGTATCCTAGTATCCTATAGTCACCTATAATGGAACATAATCTGAAAAAAATTAACTAAATCATTTTGCTGTACATCTGAAACTAACACAATATTATAAATCAACTGTACTTCAATTTTTGTTTAAATAATTGTATGTATGTTGATTTGCAATATTGTGTTTGAGGTGTACAGCAAAGTATGTATATGTAGAGTAGCTTGTATATGTATAGTAGGTTGTATCTGTTAGTTTCAAATTTCACTACTGTGGTCATGAATTCCCATGATGGGAGAATAGCTTTCTCTCTCTTTGTAATATAAATTTATTTATTTAAATTGGAGGTTAATTACTTTACAATATTGTATTGGTTTTGCCATACATCAACAGGAACCTGCCACAGGTATACACGTGTTCCCCATCCTGAACCCCGCTCCCTCCTCCCTCCCTGTACCATCCCTCTGGGTCGTCCCAGTGCACCAGCCCCAAGCATCCAGTATCATGCATCGAACCTGGACTGGCGATTCATTTGAGAACAGCACTGTCAAGTCACCATTCTTCAAGTCACTACCAAGTCTAGACTCCCCCATCCTTTGTGGGCCTGCTCACCAGCAGAGCTTCAGGGGATAGTCTCCATTTCACTTTTATTTTCCAAATCTTGCAGAGGTGCACTTGCCTTGTGAAATTACATCCCAAACAGCAGCATCCAAGGGGAACATGGTGTTTCTCATTTCAAGTTTCTGCAAAGCAGGGCAGAGTTTGGAGTAGATGTGGAGTGACAGTTTATGACATTCACAACAAGACTCTTATTGGTTCACATACTCTTTCAGGGATCTCATCCACTCAGGAGATTTCAGTTATCGTCCACAAACACTTGATACCAGATAGTTCAAAATTAGATTTACCTTTTGGATTTTAGACATAGAAAGCACTTGCATTTATTGTATATTACTAATACCATCAGCAGGATTTAAATAGCACACCATAACTGAATAAATATATTAACATTTCCACAGCAACAGATATTAATAATCATACTCCTGGAGTAGAAATTTTTAAAAGTTCAAAACAGTTTGCCAGACTTTGCTTACAAATACATTTGCAGGAAACTTTGACAACTTTTCAGTTTTTAGAATATCTGAGATTTGGAATTATAGATCTGTACCAATTATTGTTGATAATTCTGTATCAGTACTTCCAAACCCTGAGGTTTATATCCTTGGATGTTTATCTCTATTCCTAACCTTCATTCGTAGAAAACCACAATGTTTTTCAAACTGAATTCAGAACCCACTGTTCTTCGAGTGTTCTGTGACTCAGTGAAAGGCATCAACTTCTATCTATCTGTTGAATCTGGAAATCCATATGTCATCCAAGAGAATCCCTCTTTCTCATCTACATTCAGAATTATTCATTAAGTCCTGTCAATCTTACTGCCAAAATCTCTCTCCAACATACTCACTGCTTTTCAACACCCCCACCACCTTTTGTGTTCAGATCACTAGTGTATTTTACTTAGATTGTGTAAAACAGCTTTGTATCTTCTAGCCTCCTGTATTTATTCTCAAGGCAATGACACAGGGATCCTGTCACTTCCCTACTTCTAGCACTTCCTATCTCTTTCCTAGAGACTGTTCTCCTACAAGAAAAGGTCAGTCTTGTAAACATTGTTTGTAAGAGCCCTCTGCCTATCACTCCACTCTGACAATCTATGTTCCAGAACCACACTGCACTCCTTGTAGAAATTTGAATTCATCCTGCTTTCCTTCACATTGAATCTCTTTTTTTCCCCTGGAACAAGCCAGGCGACTAAAAGTAATGCTTTTAATTCAGAATAGGCTATTGAATAACTTTGTCTTGGATTTATCTTATTTTGAAAGCATTTTCAAAAAGTAATTTTCAACAAAAAACGATTCATTGTTTCCTGCATAACAGATTTTTGTTTAGTTCTGACAATCAAGGATAAAAGTGAGATTAGTTAAATAATAAAATAAGATTTAAAATGGGGACCTGTTGGAAAAACATTTTATTCCAACCATGTAGAAGTCAGTCATCAAGATCATAAATTAATAGGCAATTACTTAGTGTAGAAAGGTAGTATCAACTGAGCCTGATAGCCTGAGAGTATCCTCCATTACTGATCCACATGACTTGATGCTATGCATGCAGGCAAGACTGGTGCAGATTCCCGGGCTGGAGAGACTGAGAAATGGAGAAAGCTGGTTATTTCTATTCTTCAACCCATAGGACAAGATAGGGTTTGTAGACAGATAGCAGAAGCTAACAGACTTTGAGGCAACTTTATAAAATTGAGGATAACAAAGTGCTGCTTTGGGGACTGAAAAAAAAAAAAAGTAACATAGGCTTGAGTGTGGGAGGGAGCTCTTCTCCCACTCTGAGAGGAGGCCATGGTGGAGGGGCACAACCGAGTCCCACCCTGGAGAAAAACCAGGAGGGAATGGAGAGGTGGCCTCTTGGATGGGATGGAGGCTAGGCAGCAGAGGGAGACTAATGAACCAAGGAAATTTGGATCTGTTAATGTGGCCTCATTTGTAAACTCTGTTTTAGGAAGCCTGGGGGCATTCTGGCTACATAAAAATAAAGTACTTAAAGTAATCTCAGATCCCAGAAAGCTGACATTTCTCCCTGAGAGGAATATTAAAGAATTTATGATTTCCTTCAATAGACAATAGAATACTGCAGTTTCCCTTACAAATTAAGAGAAGTTTGGAGTTTACCTTAGAAGTAGGTAAAACTTTACCAAAAGGAAAAAGAACATTAAATATTATTTGGGTAAAAGAAGCATTTGTTGTTGTTCAGTTGCTGTCATGTCCAGCTCTTTTCAGGCCCATGGACTGCAACACACCAGACTTCCCTGTCCTTCACTATCTCCCTGGGTTTGCCCAGATTCATGCCCATTGAGTCTCTGATGCTATCTAACCTGTGCTAGCTTCTTCTTCTTTTTGCCCTCAGTCTTTGCCAGCATCAGGGTCTTTTCCAATGAGTCAGCTCTTTTCATCAGGTGGACAAAGTATTGGAACTGCAACACCAGTTCTTCCAATGAGTATTCAAGGTTGATTTCATTTAGGATTGACTAGTTTGATCTCCTTGCTGTCCAAGGGACTCTCAAAAGTCTTCTCAAACACCATAAGTGGAAGGCATCAATTCTTCAGTTCTCAGCCTTCTTTGTGGTCCGACTTTCACATCCATATATGATTGCTGGAAAAACCATAGCTTTGACTAAGTCAGATCTTTGTCATGACCTTTGTCGTTCAGACCTTTGTCGTGAAAGTGATGTCTCTGATTTTTAATATGCTATCAAGCTTTGTCATAGCTTTTCTTCCAAGGAGCAAGCATCTTTTATTTTTATTTTATTTTTTTAGTTTTTCCTATATCCTTTATTTTTTATTATTTTTTAAAATTTATTTTTACTTTATTCTACTTTACAATACTGTATTGGTTTTGCCATACATTGACATGAATCAGCCACAGGTGTACACGAGCTCCAAATCCTGAAACCCCCTCCCACCTCTCACCCCATATCATCTCTCTGGATCATCCCCATGCACCAGCCCCAAGCATCCTGTATCCTGTATCAGACATAAACTGGTGCTTCATTTCTTACATGAGAGTATACATGCCAGGACATGGAAACAACTTAGATGTCCATCAACAGATGAATGGATAAGAAAGCTGTGGTACATATACATAATGGAGTATTACTCAGCCCTTAAAAAGGATAAATTTGAATCAGTTCTAATGAAATGGATGAAACTGGAGCCTATTACACAGAGTGAAGTAAGCCAGAAAGAAAATCACCAATACAGTATACTGACACACACATATGTAATTTAGAAAGATAGTAATGATGACCCTGTATGTGAGACAACAAAAGAGACACAGAGGTATAAAACGGACTTTTGGCTTCTGAGGGAGAGGGAGAGGGTGGGATGATTTTGGAGAATGGCAAGCATCTTTTAATTTCAAAACTGCAGTCACCATCTGCAGTGATTTTAGAAGCTCAAGAAAATAAAATCTGTCACTGTTTCCATCTTTCCCCATCTATTTGACATGACCAATGGAACTGGATGCCATGACCTTAGGTTTTTGAATGCTGGTTTTAAGCAAACTCTTTCCCTCTCCTCTTTCACCCTCCTCAAGAGACTCTTTAGTTCCTCTTCACTTTCTGCCATTAGAGTGGTATCATCTGCATATCTGATTTTGTTGACATTTCTCACAAAAATATTGATTCAAGCTTATGATTCATCCAGCCAAGCATTTCACATGATGTACTCTGCATATAAGTTAAAATAGCAGGATGACAATATGCATCATCAGTTCAGTTCAGTTCAGTCGCTCAGTTGTGCCTGACTCTTTGCGACTCCATGAACTGCAGTATGCCAGGCCTCCCTGTCCATCACCAACTCTCGGAGTTCACTCAAACTCACATCCATCTAGTTGGTGATGCCATCCAGCCATCTCATCCTCTGTCATCCCCTTCTCCTCCTGCCCCCAATCCCTCCCCACTTATTTCCAATGAGTCAGCTCTTCTCATGAGGTGGTCAAAGTACTGGAGTTTCAGCTTTAGCGTCATTCTTTCCAAAGAACACCCATACTCCTTTCCAAGTTTTGAGCCAGTCCATTGTCCCATGTCCAGTTGCATACAGATTTCTCAGGAGACAGGTAAGGTGGTCTGGTATTCTCATCTCTTTAATAATCTCACACAGTTTGTTGTGGTCCCCCCACAGTCAAAAGCTTTAGCATAGATGCAGAAGTAGATGCTTTTCTGGAATCACTTTGCTTTCTCTATGATCCAATGAATGTTGGCAATTTGATCTCTGGTTCCTCTGCTTTTTCTAAATCCAGCTTGTACATATGGAAGTTCTTGGTTCACATACGGCTGAAGGCTAGCTTGAAGGATTTTCAGCATTGCCTTACTAACATGCAAAATGAGCACAGTTGTATGGTAGTTCTCACTGTTTTGACGCTGCCCTTCTTTGGGACTGGAATGAATACTGAGCTTTTCCAGTCCTGTGGCCAGTGCTGAATATTCCAGATTTCCTGGTGTATTGGTGCAGCAGATTAACAACATAATCTTTTAGGATTTGAAATAGCTCAACTGGAATTCCATCATCTCCACTAGCCTGGTTTGTAGTGATGCTTCCTAAGGCCTGCTTGACTTCAGACTCCAGGATGTTTGGTTCTAGATGAATGACCACACCATCGGGGTTATCTGGGTCATTAAGACCTTTTTTTTTTTTTTGGTATAGTTTTGTGTATTCTTGTCACCTCTTTTTAATCTCTTCTGCTTCTGTTAGGTCCTTACTATTTCTGTCCTTTATTATGCCCATTTTTGCATGAAGTATTCCCTTGATATCTCCAGTTTTCCCGAAGAGATCTCTAGTCTTTCCCATTCTATTGTTTTCCTCTACTCTTTACACTGTTTGGAGCATTATAGAATAATAACTATTTTACTAGATGATGGTAGATATAATAAAATTTGTACAAATGACTGATTATTAGATTTGTGGAATATAAATTTAAGTGCAAAAATATTCGTTTTAGTTTAAACATCAGTGGTACTAATGAAAAGAAAGTCTCTGAATTTCAGAAACTAACACTAATTCCTAACTATTTACAGTGAAAATAAAGCTTTCATATCTAAATTTAACCTCACACCCACCTCTCTGAAGAGAGGTCAGAGGTTCCCTGGCATAGAAGTTGATGCCCTGAAGTGTGTGTCAAGTTAGAGCCCTGATTGTAGCTCAGATGCTGCCTGTGTGACTCTGGGAAGGTTAATGAGCCTCTGTGTGTCTATTCATTTTGTAAAATGTCACAGTTGGATTAGAACATGTCTAAAGTTCCTCTGTTTCTTAAAGTCTGAAGGCACAGAGTCTACAGTGAGCAGAAAATATTCAGTGAGTTGACATGTTGTACAATTCAACTTTGCTGGCAAGTCAGACAGCAGGGAAAAAACCCTTCAAATATAAGGGAATTTCTGAGCTGTGATAAAATGCAGCCACATGCCTCCATGAAAGGTAGTATCTTTGCTTTCTGCATACATGTGAGAGTTCATCAGATCCCTTGTGACACTTTCTCAGCACCAGGAAGGGGAAGGTTTTGTGTAATGTCTTTGCTGACCCTTTAAGAAAATCCGTTCCATCACTGATGTCTTTAGAATCTGTCCTTTATATTACTGAAAGCACATAGCTTCCAAGAAGGCTGTGCTATAAGTATTCCCTTCTTATCCCAAACCAACTGTTAAATGCATTCATTTGTGCAGTCATATATGTTCATGTTGTATGTAAGTAAAAGTTAACACCACAGATATTTAATCAGTACCCCCTCTGTAGTAGGCAGAATAATGACCCTCCAAAGATGTCCACATCTTAATCCTGGAAGCCTCTATCTTATACTCTACATGGCAAAAGAGATTTTGTAGACACCGTGAAGTTAAGGACCTTTAGGTGAGAGATGATCCTGAATTTTTGAGTATGCCCAGTGAAGTCACAAGTGTCTTTATAGGAGGGAAGCCAGAGTGTCAGAATCAGAAAAGGAACGGGGTGATACAAATCAGGTATTTGAAGATGCTACACCATTAGTCCCAAAGACTGAGGAAAGGGTCACAAGATAAATGTGGCCTCAAATAGTTGGGAAAGCTAAGAAAATGGATTGTTCCCTAGAGCTTTCAAAAGAGTACAACTTTGCTTAAATCCTTTAGCCATTTAAGACAAATATCAGACTCCCATTCTCCAAAACTGTAAATTAATAAATTTGTATTGTAAGTTAACAAATTGGAGCCATTATGTTTGTAGCAAATTGTTAGAGTAGCAAAAGGAACTTCTATACTCCTAATAACAGTATCTATAGAAATAGCAAATACCATCAACTCTCCCCATTTCACAGATAGAGAACTGAAGGATCAGTGGTATCTATATCTCTTGTATACAGTTTAATTAATGAGTTTCCCCAAAGTTCAATTCAGGAATAAATGAAAGTAAGCCTGCTTGTGGCCTCTCTGGTGGCTCAGAGTATTAAGGCTTCAAAAACCGGATCAACTGCATGCAGGTACTGGATGCTTCCATAGATAGTGTTGATCCTGTCATGAATCATGTGCTTCATTGGATGTTCTGCTAAGAAATATCCCCTTCTAAATTAATGTGAGAGCTATAAAAGGAGCCCTGTGAAAACAAACAAGGTCTATTATTAAAACAAACCATGTGCCAAATCTTTCTTCATAAAACAGACATTTCTGTCTTGGAGACACAAAGAAAGAGCTGTGGAGAAAGGATAAATGTTCAGAAAGTGTGTACATTATTGTGCTTTAAACTGTATTTGTGAGGAACCAGCTCTGAAATATCTGTCTTAGATAACCCAGAAGAAGCATCACTTATAATAATTACTTCAGTCTAACGTGATTTGAGGAAATTGTTCTGACAGTTCTTGACCAGATGACTAGAATCCTCCCTGGGAAAACCATTACCAGGTAGGTGTCCTGCCAAGAGTCTGGGATAGAGCCACCCAGGCCTTAGATGATTGACATGAAACCGATTCTCTGCAGAGAATATGAAATAAGAGTTTTATTCTGTTTCTTTAGAAGTAAAAAGTCAGCCCGAGCATCCTGTATCATGCATCAAACCTGGACTGGCAAATAGCTCTATGGCATTTATGATAAATACATCATAAATGTTTTATCATAAATATATGGCATTTATGATGTCCCTGTTTGATACATGACTGTAATAAAGCATTGCCATTCAATTAGAGTTAAAAAAGAAAGAAAGTGAAGAACAACTAAGGAGCCTCTTGATAAAAGTAAAAAAGCAGAGTGAAAAAAGTTGGCTTAAAGCTCAACATTCAGAAAACTAAGATCATGGCATAAAAAACAAAGAAGTAAAAGTCAGATATTTAAAAACTTTTAAAAATGCTTAAGAGAAAATACTTGGCAAAATGCCTATACAACATATTTCATATATTACCAGCAAACTCTACTGTCTGATGCTGACTTTGATTATATTCAAGTTTTCCTACAAGGTCACAGAAAAGGCATGTCCTTTTTTCAAACAAGGGCATAACTAAATTCCAGATGTGAAAATTTAAAAGATGCACACACAGATACTGCTTTGATCTAATAAAGGAAACTACCATATAATATAACTTCTAGTCTTAAGAAGCAAATAGTTAAAATGTGTTTCTTCCATGTTAATCTAAAACTTTCAAAACAACCTTTTTATTTCTCTATTACTTGCCTTGTGCCTCCCTATATCATGTTCTATGTACAGAATCTCATAGCATCTAAATAACTTTGAGCATGCTGCTTTAGCCTTTGTGTCCTTGCCTGTGAAATGGGGATTATAATATCAATTACATAAGGCTGTTGTGAGGATTAAATAGGGGAATTTCAAGAAATTGCTTAGAATGGCTTGATTTCACACCAAGATGCAAACCAAAAGTTCCAGGTACATCTCCCAGAAAATAAATGTAAATATATAATAAACTGGAAGAGACAAGGAAGGATGCTGACACTTAAATTTGTCAAATATATTATAATTATTTTTCTGAATAAAATATTGATAAATCAGATGATTAACTTTATCCAAGAAAGAAGACTAGCTGATTCTCTACTTCCTATAGCTATAAGGTTTCCACCTTACAGCAAACCATCAGGGCCCTGAATCTGAATGGCTGTCATTCACCAAGATTTACAGTTCTGGCTCGGTAGGAGACATCCCTGTTTGAACCTGGCAGGGAAGAGACATAAGATAATTGCACAGAATGAATCGGCATTTACCAACCCCAAGTAATGCAATTAATTTTTAATTTCACAGATCTCAAGTTCACAAGTGTTGACATGGATAAGTGATCGTGGTATGCAAGTGGTCAATGGAATAGTCCATTCAGTTTAGTTCAGTCTCTCAGTCATGTCCAACTCTTTGCAACACCATGGACATGCCAGGCCTCCCTGTCTATCACCAACTCCTGAAGTTTACCCAAACTCATGTCCATTGAGTTAGTGATGTCATCCAACCATCTCCTCCTCTGTTGTCCCCTTCTCCTCCCACCCTCAATCTTTCCCAGGAGCAGGGTCTTTTCCAATGACTCAGCTCATCTCATATGGTGGCCAAAGTATTGGAGCTTCAGCTTCAGCATCAGTCCTTCCAATGAATATTCAGGCCTGATTTCCTTTAGGATGGACTGGTTGGATCTCCTTGCGGTCCAAGGGACTTTACCATATGTGAAACAGATCGCCAGTCCAGGTTTGACGCATGAGACAGGGTGCTCAGGGCTGGTGCAGTGGGATGACCCTGAAGGATGGGATGGGGAGAAAGGTGGGAGGGGGTTCAGGATGGGGAGCACATGTACACCCATGGCTGATTCATGTCAATGTATGCAAAAACTACTACAATATTGTAAGTAATTAGCCTCTAATTAAATAAAATTTAAAAAGAGTCTTCTCCAACACCATAGTTCAAAAGCATCAAGTCTTCAGCACTCAGCTTTCTTTATAGTCCAACTCTCACATCCATACATGACTACTGGAAAAACCATAGCTTTGACTAGACAGACTTTGTTGGCAAACTAATGCCTCTGCTTTTCAATATGCTGTCTAGGTTGGTCATAGCTTTTCTTCCAAGGAGCAAATGTTTTTAATTATGGCTGCAGTGATTTTGGAGCCTAACAAGATAGTCTGCCACTGTTTCCACTGTTTCTCCATCTATTTGACATGAAGTGATGGGATTGGATGCCATGATC
This sequence comes from Nanger dama, assembly GCA_917880005.1. Taxonomy (NCBI): domain Eukaryota; kingdom Metazoa; phylum Chordata; class Mammalia; order Artiodactyla; family Bovidae; genus Nanger; species Nanger dama. The sequence goes on from CAKJTW010000001.1 coordinate 103,943,969, forward strand.
AGAGTTTTCTAAGTGTTGAGTTTTAAGACAACTTTTTCACTCTCCTCTTTCACTATCATCAAGAGGCTCTTTAGTTCTTCTTCACTTTCTGCCAAAGGGTGATCATCTGTATATCCAAGGTTATTGATGTTTCTCCCAGCAATCTTTATTCTACCTTGTGTTTCTTCCCGTCCAGCGTTTCTCATGATGTACTCTGCATATAAGTTAAATAAGCAGGCTGACAATATACAGCCTTGATGTACTCCTTTTCCTATTTGGAACCAGTCTGTTGTTCCATGTCCAGTTCTAACTGTTGCTTCCTGACCTGCATACAGATTTCTCAAGAGGCAGGTCAGGGGGTCTGATATTCCCATCTCTTTCAGAATTTTCCAGTTTGTGGTGATCCACACAGTCAAAGGCTTTGGCATAGTCAATAGAGCAGAAATAGATGTTTTTCTGGAGCTCTCTGGCTTTTTGATGCTCCAGCAGATGTCAGCAATTTGATCACCGTTTCCTCTGCCTTTTATAAATCCAGCTTGTACATCTGGAAGTTCACAGTTCACATACTGTTGAAGCCTGGCTTGCAGAATTTTGAGCATTACTTTACTAGCGTGTGAGATGAGTGCAACTGTGTGGTAGTTTGAGCATTCTTTGGCATTGCCTTTCTTTTGGATTGGAATGAAAACTGACCTTTTCCAGTCCTGTGGCCACTGGTGAGTTTCCAAATTTGCTGGCATATTGAGCACTTTGTCACAACATCATCTTTCAGGATTTGGAATAACTCTACTGGAATTCCATCACCTCCACTAGCTTTGTTGGTAGTGATGCTTCTTAAGGCCCACTTGATTTCACATTCCAGGATGTCTGGCTCTTGATGAGTGATCACACCATCACCTAGATCACATTATCTGAGTCATGAAGATCTTTTTATATAGTTCTTCTGTGTATTCTTGCCACCTCTTTAATATCCTCTGTTTCTCTTAGGTCAATATCATTTTTTTCTTTTATTGTGACCATCTTTGAATGAAATGTTCCCTTGGTGTCTCTAATCTTCTTGAAGTGATCTCTAGTCTTTCCCATTCTATTGTTTTCCTTTATTTCTTCACATTGATCTCTGAGGAAGGGTTTCTTATCTCTCCTTGCTATCCTTTGGAACTCTGCACTCATATGGGTATATCTTTCCTTTTCTCCTTTGCCTTTTGCTTCTCTTCCTTTCTCAGCTATTTGTAAGGGCTCCTCAGACAGCCATTTTTCTTTTTTGAATTTCTTTTTCTTGGGGATGGTCTGATCCCTGTCTCCTGTACAATGTCATGAGCCTCTGTCCATAGTTCTTCAGGCACTCTGTCTATCAGATCTAACCCCTTGAATCGATTTCTCACTTCCACTGTGTAACTGTAAGGGATTTGATTTAGATCATACCTGAATGGTCAAGTGATTTTCCCTTCTTTCTTCAATTTAAGTCTGAATTTGACAATCAGGAGTTCCTGATCTGAGCCACAGTCAGCTCCTTGCCTTGTTTTTGCTGACTGTATAGAACTTCTCCATTTTTGTCTGCAAATAATATAATAGTCTATGGAGCCTATTAAATGCATAACCTAATTCTTCTCAGACCTGCCATGTTTTCCAGTGAAAATACTAGAAATTTTTATGTTGTGTTTCCCTTTTCGTGCATGGAAATGTGGTTTTGAGATACTTAAAGGGCTTTGCCACATCCTATTTGGTTTATTTAATTTCATTTGTGCTATAAAATCATCATTTTAAAGGTTTATTCCTTTAGCAGGTGATTTTAAATGACCTTCACCAAACTGGATTTGACCTCTATTGTACTGATAGGTTGTGAGTAAATAAAAGAGAACAAATTCCTTTAATTTTTTTTTTAAAGGCAAGTTATACACATATCTCCCTTAGTCCTTACATCTAAAGAGGTACATTATCTTTCCCAGCTTGAGATATATTTGAGATAAAATATTTGTAAATTTAAGGTGTATAACATGATGATACATATACATATATGTATATTCATCTTTTTCAGATTCTCTTCTCATATATTGGGTGGAGTTCCCTGTGCTATATGTATATATAGATCCTTGTTGATCATCTATTTTATGTGCAATAATGTGCATATTTTAATACCAAACTCCTAATTTACCCCCCCACACACCACCACCACATTTCCATATTGGTAACCATAAGTTTGTTTTCGAAGTCTTTGACTCTGTTTCTGTTTTGTAAAGAAGTTCATTTGTATCATTTTATGAGATTCCACAAGTAAATGATATTATATGCTGTTTGTCTTTCTCTGACTAATTTTACTGAGTATGATAAAATCTAGATCCATTCATGTTGCTGCAAATGACCTTATTTCATTCTTTGTGATGGTTATGTTCCATTGTATATCTGTACCAAATCTTTTTAAAATTTATTTTTAATTGTAGAAAAATTGCTTTAAAATGTTGTGTTGGTTTCAGCTGTAAAATAATGCAAATCAGTCATAGTTATACACTCACACACACATACACATGCCCCCACACACCCTCCTCCCCTCCCCCAGTCTCACTCCTCTGCTGCTGCTAAGTCAGGTCATCGCAAAGTGCCAGGCTGGGCTCCCTGTGTTATATATCAACTTTCCACTATCTATCTATCTATTTTACACATGATAGTGTGTGTATATATATATATATATATCAATGGTACACTCTCAATTTGTCCCACCTTCACCACGTGTCCATAAGCCTGTTCTCTATATCTGTGTATTCATTCCTTCCCTTGAAATGGGTTCATCAGTACCATTTTTTCAGATTCCATATATATAAGTTAATATACAATATTTATATTTCTCTTTCTGACTGATTTAACTCTATATAACAGGCTCTAGATTCATCCACCTCACTAGAACTAACTCAAATTTGTTTCTTTTATGGATGAGTAATATTCCATTGCATATTATATATACCACATCTTCTTCATATGTTCATCTGTTGATGGACATGTAGGTTGCTTCCACATTCTAGGTATTGTAAATAGTGCTGCAATGAACATTGGCTATATGTGTCTTTTGAATCCTGGCTTTCTCAGGGTATAGGCCCAATAGTGGGATTTCTGGGTCATATGGTAGATTTTTAAAAAGAATCTCCGTATGTTCTCCAAAATGGCTGCATAAGTTTATATTACCAACAGTGCAGGAGGGTTTGCTTTTTCCATACCCTGTCTGGCATTTACTGTTTAGATTTTTGGATGATGGCCATTCTGATTGGTGCAAAATAATACCTCATAGATTTGATTTACATTTCTCTAACAATGAACAATATTGAGCACCTTTTCATGTGTTTAATGGACATCTGTATGTCTTCTTTGAAAAAGTCTGTTTAGGTCTTCTGACCATTTTAAAATTTGTTTGTTTTTCTAATATTGAACTTATATATTTTGGAGATTAATCCTTTGTCAGATGCTTTGTTTGCAATTGTTTTCTTCATTCTCTGGGTTGTCTTTTCATTTTGTTTATAGTTTTCATTGCTGTGCAAAATTTTTAATTAGGTCACAATTGTTTATTTTTATTTACATTACTCTAGAGGTGGGTCAGAGAGGATCTTGCTGGGATTTATATCGAAGCCTATGCTCTCTTCTAAGAGGTTCATAGTTTCTGGCCTTACATTTAAGCCTTTAATCCATTTTGAGTTTATTTTTGTGAACAGTGTTAGGGATTGTTCTAATTTAATTCCTTTACATGTAGCTATTCAATTTTCCCAGCATCACTTTTGAAGAGGCTGTGTTTTCCTCCACTGTATATTTTTGCCTCCTTTATCAATGATAAGGTGCCCACATGTGCATGGGCTTATCTCTGGGCTTTCTTTCTTGTTCCATTGCTCTATATTTCTGTTTTTGTGCCACTACCATATTATCTTAATGACAAGCTTTGTAGTGTAGTCCAAAATCAGGAAGGTTGACTCCTCCAGTTCCATTCTCTTTTCTCAAAGTTGCTTTAGCTATTTAAGGTCTTTTTGTTTTCATACAAATTGTAAACTTTTTTGTTTTAGTTCTGTGAAAAATACCATTGGTAGCTTGATAAGTATTGCATTGACTCTGTAGATTGCTTTGGATATTATAGTCATTTTCAGAATATTGATTCTTGCAATTCAAGAACATGGTATATCTTTCCATTTGTGTTATCTTTGATTTCTTTCATCAGTGTCTTATGGTTTTCTGCATACAGGAATTCTGTTTCTTTAGCTAGGTTTTTCCTAGGTATTTTATTACAATGGTGAATGATATTGTTTCCTTAATTTGTCTTCCTGATTTTTCAGTTAGTGTATAGGAATGCAAAGGATTTCTATGCATTAATTGTGTATCTTGCAACTTTTCTAAATTCATTGATTAGCTCTAGTAATTTTCTGGTGGCATCTTTAGGATTTTCTATGTATAGTATCGTATCATTTGCAAGTAGTGAGAGTTTTACTTCTTTTCCAATCTGAATTCCTTTTATTTCCTTTTCCTGCCATGACTAGGACTTCCAAAACAATATTGAATAACAGTGGTGAGAGTGGGCATCTTGTCTTGTTACTGATCTTAGAAGAAATGCTTTCAGTTTTTCACTGTTGAGAGAAATGTTTACTGTGCATATGTCGTGAAGTGAGTGAGTGAGTTAAAGTCGCTCAGTCGTGTCCGACTCTTTGCGACCCCATGGACTATACAGTCCATGGAATTCTCCAGGTCAGAATATTGGAGTGGGTAGTCTTTCCCTTCTCCAGGGGATCTTCCCCAACCCATGGATCGAACCCAGGTCTCCCGCATTGCAGGCGGATTCTTTACCAGCTGAGCCACCAGGGGAGCCACATACAGTCTTTATTATGTTGAGTTTGGTTTCTTCTCATTTTCTGGAGATTTTTTTAAAAAAATCATAAATGAGTGTTGAATTTTGTCAAAATCTTTCTCTGCATCCATTGAGATGATCACATGGTTCTTATCTTTCAATTTGTTAATATGGTATATCACATTAATTTACATATATTGAGGAATCCTTGCATTCCTGGGATAAACCCCACTTGATCATGGTGTATAATCCTTTAAATGGGTTGTTGTATTCTGTTTGCTAGGAGTTTGTTGAGGAGTTTTGAATCTATGTTCATCAGTGACATTGGCCTATAATTTTCTTTTTCTGTGATATCTTTGGTTTTGGTATCAAGGTGATGGGGGCCCCATAGAATGACTGAGAGTTTTCCTTCCTCTGCAATTTTTAGGAAAAGTTTGAGCAGGATAGGTGTTAGCTCTTCTCTAGATATTTGATAGAATTCGCCTGTGAAGCCATCTGGCTCTGGGCTTTTGTTTGTGGAAGATTTTTATCACAGTTTCAATTTCAGTGCTTGTGACTGGTTTGTTCATATTTTCTATTTCTTCCTAGTTCAGTCTTGGAAGATTTTACTTTTCTAAAAAATTTGTCTGTTTCTTGCAGGTTATCCAATTTATTAGCATACAGTTGCTCATACTCTCTTATGACCCTTTTTATTTCTGCATTGTCTGTTGTAATTTCTTCTTTTTAATTTCTAATTTTATTGATTTGACTCTTCTCCCTTTTTATGGTTGAGTTATATTCCACTGTATATATGGACCACATTTTCTTTATTCATTTGGCTGTCAATGGATGTTTAGATTTCTTCCATATCTTGCCTATTATAAATAATGCTGCAATGAACACTCAGGTATCTTTTTGAATTATGATTTTCTCTGTATATATGGCCATGAGGTCATTGAAAGATGATCAGTTCAGTTCAATTTAGTCACTCAGTCATGTCTGACTCTTTGTGACCCCATGGACTGTAGCATGCCCGGCCTCCCTGTCCATCACCAACTGCTGAAGTTTACCCAAGCCCATGTCCATTGCAGTCGGTGATGCCATCCAACCATCTCATCCTCTGTCATCCCCTTCTCCTTCCACCCTCAATCTTTCCCAGCATAAGGGTCTTTTCCAATGAGTCAGTTCTTTGCAACAGGTGACCAAAGTACTGGAGCTTCAGCTTCAGCATCAGTCTTTCCAATGAATATTCAAGACTGATTTCTTTTAGGATTGACTGGTTGGATCTTCCTGCAGTCCAAGTGATTCTCAATATTCTTCTCCAACATCACAGTTCAAAAGCATAAATTCTTCGGCACTCAGCTTTCTTTATAGTCCAACTCTCACATCCATACATGACTACTGGAAAAACCATAGTCTTGACTAGGTGGACCTTTGTTAGCAAAATAATGTTTTCTCATTTTGTTTATGTTTTCTTTTGTTGAGCAAAAACTTTTAAGTTTAATTACCTCTTTGTTTATTTTTCTTTTTATTTTCATTACACTATATCGTGGATCAAAATGATATTGCTGCAATTTATATCAAATAATCTACTGCTTATGTTTCCTCTAAGAGTTTTATAGTATCCAGTCATACATTTAAGCCTTAATATATTTTTGTTTATTTTTGTGTATGGTGTTAGTGAATGTTCTAATTTTATTCTTTTATATGTAGCTTTCTAGTTTTCCAAGTACAACTTATTGAACAGACTGTTTTTTCTCCATTGTATATTCTTGCCTTCTTTGTTGTAGATTAATTAACCATAGATGCATGGGTTAATTTGAATTATCACACTGAATGATTTACAGATATTGAAAAATCCTTGCATTCCTGGGATAATCCGGTGTATGATTATTTTAATGTATTGTTGGATTCAGTTTTCTAGTATTTTGTAAAGTATTATTGTGTCTATGATAATAAGTGATATTGGCTCATAATTTTCTATTTTGTGGTAGCTTGGACTGACTGACCTCTGGGTGATGGTATCCTCATAAAATGAGTTTGCAAGTGTTCTCTCTTTTGCAATTTTTTAGAATAGTTTCAGAGGATAAGAGTCAGTTCTTGTTTAAATGTTTAATATAATTCGCCTGGAATCTAGACTGATCCTAGACTTTTTTTTTGTTAGGAGTTTTAAATTACAATTTCAGTTTCACTATTTGTGATTGATCTGTTCATTTTCTCCGTTTTTTTCCCCCTCCTGATTCACTTGTGGGAGATTAAATCTTTCTAAGAGTTTGCCCATTTCTTCTGGCTTTCCACTTTATTGACATAGTTGCTTGTAGTAGTCTCTTATGATTCTTTGTGTTTCTGTGGTATCAGCTATAACTTCTCTGTTTTCATATAACTTTAATGATTTTGGTGCTAATCATTTTTTATGAATCTGGCTGAAGATTTATCAATTTTGTTTTCTTTTCAAATGACCAACTTTTAGTTTCAGTGATTTTTTTCTATCATTTTGTCTATATTTCATTTATTTCTGCCCTGATCTTTATGTTTTCCCCTCCTACTAACTTTGAGTTTTGTTTGTTCTTTCTCTAGTTCCTAAGGTATAGGTTTAGGTTGTTTTTTTGAGATTTTTCTTGTTTCTTGAGATAAGATTATATTGCTGTAAACCTTCTTAGAACTGCTTTTGCTACATCCCATAGGATTTGGATCATCGTGTTTTAATTTACATTCTTTTTAATATTTAAATTTATTTATTTTAATTGGAGGCTAATTACATTACAATATTGTATTGGTTCTGACACATTTACATTCTTCCTTAGCTATTTTTAAATTTCCTTTTTGAATTCTTCAGTGATTCACTGGTTGTTTAGCAACATATTGTTTAGCCTCTAGGGGCTTCTGTTTTTACAGGTTTTTTTTTTTTTTTTTTTTTGCAGTTGATTTCTAATCTCATAGTGTTCTGGTCAAAAAGATAGCTGAAATTATTTCAACTTTCTTAAATTTACTAAAGCTTTCTTTTAGCCCAGCATGTGATCTATCCTGGAGAATGTTCTTTGTGCACTGGAGGAGAATGTATTTTCTGCTGCTTTTGGATGGAATGCTCTATAAATATCAGTTAATCCCATCTCCTATAATTTGTCATTTAAGGCTTGTTTTCCTTACTGATTTTCTGTCTGGATGATTTGTTCTTTGATGTAAGTGAGGTGTTCAAGTCTTCCAATATTATTGTGTTACTATCAATTTCTCCTTTTATGACTGTTAACATTTGTATTATATATTAAGGTACTTGTATGCTGGGTGCTTATATATTTATAATTGTTATAGCTTCTTCTTGGATTGATCCCTTGATCATTATGTAATGTTCTACTGTCTCTTATAAAAGTCTTTATTTTAAAGTCTCTTTTGTCTGATAAAGTATTGCTTCACCAGCTTTCTTTTGATCTCTATTTGCACGTAGTAACTTTTTCCATTCCTTCACTTTCAGTCTTTGTGCCCCTAGATCTGAAGTGGATCTCTCATAGGATATATAGAGGCTTTTTTTTTTTTTTAATCCATTTGGCCAATCTGTGTTTTTGATTGGAGCAGTTAAACTATTTGCATTTAAGATAATTACTTGGTATATATGTTTGTTTTGTCATTTTGTTAACTGTTCACGATTTGTTTTGGTAGTCTTTTTTCTTACCTCACTCTTTTGTTTTCTTCTCTTGTGATTTGATGACTAAATTTAATGTTGTGTTTTGATTTCTTTTACTTTGTGTGTGTGTGTGTGTGTGAGTTTTGGTTTGCAGTTACCACAAAGTTTTGATACAACAGTCGATGTATAGACAATATTGTTTTAAGTTGCTAATCTTTTAATTTCAAATGCATCACCAATATTTTGCATTTTACTTCCCCCTTCTCACAACTGCTGGTTTTGATATCATCCTATTTATGCGTGGATGGTGTCCTACCTTTTCTGTGTGCTTTCCTTTACTGATAACTTTCCATTGGTACTTTTCTTGTTTCTAGTTGTGTGCTTTTCTTTTCAGCCTAGAGCAGTCCCTTTAGCTTTTATTGTGTTTTTTTTTTCTTTTAGTGACTCAACAAAACATTTATTATTCTTATGTTTTGACTTGTTCTGTAGATTGTTTGAAAATTTTCCCCTATTTTCTCCCCCTGTGTTCAGTTAAGTTCAGTTCAGTCACTCAGTCATGTCCAACTCTTTGCGACCTCATGGGCTGCAGCACACCAGGCCGCCCTGTCCATCGCCAACTGCCGGAGCCTACTCAAACTCATGTCCGTTGAGTCAGTGATGCCATCCAACCATCTCATCCTCTGTCATCCCCTTCTCCACTTGCCTTCAATCTTTCCCAGCATCACAGTCCCATCAAACGAGTCAGTTATTTGCATCAGGTGGCCAAAGTATTGGGGTTTCAGCTTCAACATCAGTACTTCCAACTAATATTCAGGACTAATTTCCTTTAGGATGGACTGGTTGGATCTCCTTGCAGTCCAAGAGACTCTCAAGAGTCTTCCCCAACACTACAGTTCAAAAGCAACAATTCTTTGGTGCTCAGCTTTCTTTATACTCCAAATCTCCACATCCATACATGACTACTGGAAAAAAACATAGCCTTGACTAGAAAGACTTTTGTTGGCAAAGTAATGTCTCTGTCTTTATTTTTATTTTTACTTAACAATATTGTATTGGTTTTGCCATACATCAACATGAATCCACCACAGGTGTACACGTGTTCCCAATCCTGAACCTCCCTCCCACCTCCCTCCCCATACCATCTCTCTGGGTCATCCCAATGCATCAGCCCCAAGCATCCTGTATCCTGCATCGAACTTAGACTGGTGATTCAGTGATTCATTTCTTATATGACAGTATACATGTTTCAATGCCATTCTCCCAAATCATCCCACCCTCTCCCTCACTCACAGAGTCCAAAAGACTGAACTGGGGTTGCTGGATACTCTTAGCTTTCACATATCTGTAAAGTTTTTGATTTCTCCATCAAATCTAAATGAGAGGTTCCTGGATGGTTTTCCTGGTTGTAGCTTCTTCTTTCTCATCATTTTAAGTATATTGTGCCACTCCCTTCTGGTCTGTAGTGTTTCTGATGAAAAATCACTTGATAACTTTATGAGGATTCCTTTGTATGATATTTTTTGCTTTTCTCTTGTTTCTTTGACTTTTTCTATTTGCTTTAATTTTTATCAGTTTGATTAATATGTGTCTTGGCATGTTCCTCCTTGTGTTTATCCTGTATAGGACTCTCTGCACTTCCTGGTCTAAGGTGCCTATTATCTTCCTCCTGTTAGAAACATATTCAGCTATTGCCAGGGTCCAGCCTCCGCATGATCCAAGGAAACCCGAAGGAGAAACAGTGTCAGCGATTGAGATTGATTTAGAGAGAGAGAGATAGATAAGAATGTTCTAGATTAAAAAAATAGAGGAGAGAAGAAGAGGCTGATGTTCCTTGGTTTATACAGAAAATCAATAAAGTCTCCAGACAAGAGACTTGCACCATCTACGTAAGGCCACAAGTGTCCTCCCAGTCTCCCGAGGGAGTGAAAGTGCAGGGCGCCTTCCCGTTCAGGTCTTAGAAACCTAGGCAAATAAGTAGACATGGTAGACCTCTGTACTCCAGATGGGAACTAGCCTGAAAGAGAGAGTAAGAGGAGGAAAATGATTGACATGAGGAGATCAAGCTGCTTTGATGAGCGAGCTCCAAAAGCTTTATTTTTCAAAGGTACTTTTATACCTTGCCTTATACATAGAGGGAAATGAAAGATGCAAGGTCATGCAGAGTCAGCCCAAACATTCCAGCAGTTTTGCCCTTATCAAAACCAGGATATCTTTGCATACTTTTTCCACAAATGATGTTGTGTACAGTATCTTCTAGCCTTGGAGGCCTGTGAACATTTTATGACCCTCTTTTGATAAAGGCTGCTCAACCAGAAAACTTATTTTCCCTCAAAATGTTTTTCTTTATATTTCTAATCTATGTCAGCCTCAGAAAATGCCAAACAGAGTTATGTTTTTCACAGAGCAAAGGTGCAGTGAGTTACAAGAAAGAACCAAGTAGCTCAAAAGTCTGATATGGTTAAATTCAAGGCTACACGTGTTTTTCTTACATTCTCAGTATGTTAACTAATGCATTTCCAGGTGCACAGTGGACAAGAGATATGGGAACTTAGCCACAAGCATTGGCCCAATAGTGAAATCCTACACCAGCACTAGCACTACTCTAATAACTTTCAACTCTTTCAAAGGCTCTATGTTTTAGGCTTTCTATGCCTCTCATGGTTGGGAGGCTGTAAATAATCACATGTGTAGCTGTAAGAGTCTGGATATACCTGCCAAGCAAGCTAGAATGCTTACAGAGGGGGTTTGATTTGAAATATTCCTCTCATGTCCCGGAGACTTATTAGCTATAGCCCTAAGTTGATTTTCTCCAGAAAAAGGTGGTCAGGGTTAGCCCCGTTAATGTCAGATGAGTTGGTGAAAATCATGAAACAGTAAAACAGACAGATTCTGGTTTTGGGGTAGACGCTCTAGAAAGCCTAGGGAGCCCCTTGTTCTGAAGCCTTGCTTAACAGTTCTCGTCCACATGAATTTGTCATGGGTGGGATCTCCCATGGCGGCTCCCGGAAAGATATTATCTCATCAAATATTTTTCTCAGAGTTTTTCTCTCTCTCTTTTCCTTCTGGAATGATTATACTGTGAATTTTGCTACATTTCATGTCATTAAATGTTGTACTGCTTCAACCATATGTGAACAGAGAAATTCCAGAAGTACAAGCTGGATTTAGGAAAGGCAGAGGAACCAGAGATCAAATTGCCAACATCCTCTGGATCATTAAAAAAAAAAAAAACTACTCCTGCTTCATTGACTATGCTGAAGCCTTGACTGTGTGGGTCACAACAAGCTGTAGAAAATTCTTATAGAGATAGGAATACCAGATCACTTTACATTTCTCCTGAGAAACCTGTATGCAGGTCAAGGAGCAACTTAGAACCTGACATGGAACAATGGACTGGTTCAAAATTGGGAAAGGAGTATGTCAAGCCTGTATATTGTTACCTTGCTTATTTGAAATGCTGGGACTGGATGAAGCACAAGTGGAATCAAGATTACCAGGAGAAATATCAATAACCTCATATATGCAGATGACATCACCCTTACAGCAGAAAGCAAAGAGGAATTAAAAAACCTCTTGAAGAAGGTGAAAGGGGAGAGTCAAAAAGCTTAATTAAAAGTCAACATTCAAAAAACTAAGATCATGGCATCCAGTCCTATCATTTCATGTCATATAGAAGGGGAAAAAGTGGAGACAATGACAGATTTTCCTTTTGGGGGCTCCAAAATCACTGCAGTCAGTGACTGGTGCCATGAAATTAAGATGCTTGCTCCTTGGGAGAAAAGCCATGACAAACCTAGATAGCATATTGTAAAGCAAATATATCACTTTGGCGACAAAGTGATAGTCAAAGCTATGGTTTTTCCTGTAGTCACGTACAGATGTGAGAGATGGACCATAAAGAAGGGTGAGCACTGAAGAACTGACACTTTCAAACTATGGTGCTGGAGAAGACCCTTGCGAGTCCATTGCACAGCACAGAGATCAAACCAGGCAATCCTGAAGGAAATTAACTCTGAATATTCATTGGAAGGATTGATGCTGAAGTTGCAATAATTTGGCAATCTGATGCAAAGAGCTGACTCTCCAGAAAAGACCCTAACGCTGGGAAAGATTGAGGGCAGGAGAAGGAGGTGACAGAGGATTAGATGGTTGGATGGCATCATTGACTCAGTGTACATGAATTTGAGCAAACTCCAGCAGATAGGAAAGCCCAGGGAAGCCTGGTGTGCTGCATTCCATGAAGTCTCAAAGAGTCAGACATAGCTTAGCAACTGAACAACAACAATGTTGTCCCTGAGGTCTCTCCATCTATCCTCATTTATTTTTGTTCTTTTCTTCTTTATCCTGTCCCACAGAAGTGATTTTCACTATTCTATTTACCTACAGCTCACTATTTGCTCTTCTGTCTCATTTTTACTGCTATTGATTCCTAGTGAATTTTTTTCATTCCAGTTATTGCTCATTTCTGTTCCTTATATCTTCTAGCCCAGGGACGAGGAGCCTGGTGGGCTGCCATCTATGGGGTCGCACAGAGTCAGACATGACTGAAACAACACAGTGTTAAACACTGCTTGTATCTTGGTCTGTGCCTCCATTCTTTTTCTAAGATCTTGAATCATATTTACTCTCATTATTCTGAATTTTCTTCTTTATTTTTTGGTAGATTTCTCTCTCTATTTCATTTAGCTGTTCTTCTGGGGTTTTACCTTGTTCCTTCGTCTGAAACAAAAACTATTCTGTATTTTCATTTTGACCTGATTTCTGTGATAGTGGTTTTGCCCCACAGACTATAGGACTATAGTTCCTCTTGCTTCTGCTGTCTTCTGCATGGTGCATGAGGCTAATCTAAGAGGTTTGCACAAGTTTCCTAGTGAATGGGACTGGTGCCCACCCACTGATGTCTGGAGCTGTGCCTGATCCCTCTGATGAGAAGACCATGTTAGAAGGTAGTGTTTAGAGGTAGCTACGGGCTCAGGAAGACTTTAGGCAGTCTGTCTGATGATGAGTGGGGCTATGTTCCCACCTTGTTTGTTGTCTAGATGAGGCATCCCAGCCCTGGAACATAAAGGTGTCAGGTGGGGCCAGCCTGTCAAAATGCTCAAATATTGTTAATATGGTAGCCTCCAAGAGAGCCCACACCAATTAGCTTTTCCTGGTGCTACTGCTGCTACTGCTGCTACTTCCCTTGTCCCCACAGTGAGCCACAGCTCCATTCCACCTCCCAGGATACCCTTCAAGACCCACAGTTAGGTCTGATCCAGGCTCCTAAGAAGTCACTGACTTTTCCCTGTGTCCTGGTGCACACAAGACCTTGTGTGCCTTCCAAGAGTGGAGTTTCTTTTCCCCTTAGGTTTGTAAATTTCTTGCGATTAGACGTCGCTGGCTTTCAAAACCAAATGTTCTTGGGACTCCTCTTCCCAATGCCATACCCCCATATTGAGGAGCCTGACTTGGGGCTTAGAAGTTCATACTCCTGTGGGATAACCTCTGTGATATACTTATTTTCCAGTTTGTGAGTCACCCACTCCATAGGGATTTGATTTTATCATGAGTAATCTTTTTCTACTGTTTTGTTGCGGTTTCTTTGTCTTTGGATGTAGAATGTCTGTTTCGGTAGGTTCCACTATTTTTTGCTGGTGGTTGTTCAGCAGTTAGTTTTGATTTTTGTGTTTTAATAAATGGAGGGAGTGAACTCAAGTTGTTCTTTACTATATTGTCTCCAGCCTTTCTCTGCATATTAGATTATTCTTTCCTATTGAGTTGCAAGAATTCATTACATATTTTAATTACTAATCCCTTATCTGATATATGGTTTGCAAATATTTTCTTCCAGTATATTGGTTGCTTCTTTATATTCTTGATTGTTTATTTTGCTATGAAAAGACTTTTTAATTTGATGTAGTTCAACAAACAATATCAAATAATGCAGTAGTTTGTTAATTTTTGTTTGTGCTTTTGGCATCATATCCAAAAACTAATGCCACAATGAGTGTCAAGGAGATTGTCCACTATGTTTTCGTCTATGAATATCATGGTTTCAAGTCTTGTATTTAAGTCTTTAATCCATTTTGAGTTTATTTTTATGAGTGGTGTGAGATAGGAGCCTACATATGAATATCTATTTGTCTCAGAACCATTCATTGAAACCTTTGCCTTTCTGTCCTTGAGTATTTTGGGCTCCTTTGTCAAATATTAGTTTACCATATATGCATGGATCTATTTCTGGACTCTCTCTTCTATCCCATGGATCTTTGTCTCTACTTTTATGACATTAACATACATTTTGATTACTAAATCTTTGTAATATAGTTTTTCCCCTAAGTTATTTATTTTTATTTTTTAAATTATAAAAATATGGTAACACATTTACAGGAGACTTGGCAAATAGAGAACAAAGTTACATATAATTCCACTATATATTATAATGTTTGTTTTAAATTGATAAAGTAAAATTTTTAGTTGGAGTTTCAATATCAAACTCTCAGAAATTAATAGAACGAATGTACAGAGAAGTAGAATATAGTACACCTTAAAAGCATTATGAACCAATTTGATATAGCAATACTAGATGCCAATATATCAAAATTTTGAGTGAATATAAATTAGAAATCTAGCATTCTATTCTACTTTACTAAGTCAAAAAAGTAGAATCAAAATTCCAGAATTTTTTTTTAACATACTCTCTCTCTACACACACACATTATGTACCCAAAAGCTTTTCTGCTAACTTGGTAAAGGTTTGAGAAAGAACATTAAGAAAAAGAGAGAAATTGAAAAACATGTATGGCAAAACCAATAAGTATTGTAAAGTAAAATAAAGTAAAATTAAAGTAAAAAAGAAAAACATAAATGAAATGGTAATATGAATCAAATAGAAAAAGTAAAATAAATTAGATAAAAGTAAAGGTCATCATGCAGTCCAGTTGTTTTTAAACATGGCTGCTCATTAGAAAACACATCTGGCACTTTGAGAAGAAGAAAAAAGCTATACCAGGGCATTTGTATTTTTCCAAAAAAAATTTCAAGATAATTCTGATATACATCTGGATTTTAAAAAGTGATTACTCTTTTTCTATTAAATGGTAGTTTTAATGATATAGAATTCTATTATTTTCTGTTGAACAATTATGATAAATTTATTGTATTAAGCAAAAATCACAATAGTAGAAGTTTATCAGTTTTTACAGTCAATAGCCAGACAAAAATAAAAGATCATTACAATTGTGAGCCATAATGGAAACATGATTAACCTAACCATGTAAAATAATTAAATACAATTTAGGGCTTCCCTGGTGGCTCAGATGGTAAAGTGTCTGCCTGTGGGAGACCTGGGTTCGATTCCTGGATTGGGAAGATCCCCTGGAGAAGGAAATGGCAACCCACTCCAGTATTCTTGCCTGGAAAATCCCATGGACAGAGGAGCCTTGTAGGCTATAGTCCATGGGTTGCAAAGAGTCAGACATGACTGAGTGACTTTTTCTTTCACTATGTACTTTTTCTTCCACTAGGGGGTTAAGTAGAATGATGTAGTAAGTGAAAGTGCATACAGCACATGTTTTCATCTTCCCAGTCAATCTGTGTCTTTTGGTTTTGCATTTAATCCATCTACATTTAAGGTAATTATCAATATATAAGGTCCTATTACCATTTTATTAGTTGTTTCATTTTGTGTAAGTCTTTTCCTTCTCTTAAGTTTCCTGCTTAGAGAAGTTCCTTCAGCATTCATTGTAAAGCTGGTTTGGTAGTGCTGAATTCTCTTAACTTTCGCTTGTCTGTAAAGCTTTTGAGTCCTCTTTTAAATCTGAGTGAGAGTCTTGCTGGGTAGAGGATTCTTGGTTGTAGCTCCTTCTCTTTTATCACTTTAAATATATCATGCCATTCCCTTCTGGCTTGTAAAGTTTCTGTTGAGAAATCAGTTGATAACCTTATGGGAGTTCCCTTGTATGTTATTTGTCAGTTTTCCCTTGTTGTTTTTTTTTTTTTAATATTTTACCTGTTTTTTTATTTTTGTCAGTTTGATAACTGTGTGTCTTGGTGTGTTCCGCCTTGGGATTATCCTGCCTGGGACCCTCTTTGCTTCCTGGAGTTGGTTGACTGTTTCCTTTATCATGTTTGGGAGGTTTCAGCTATTATCTCTTGAAATATCTTCTCAGGTCCTTTCTCTCTCTATCTCCTCCTTCTGTTCAGTTCAGTTCAGTCACTCAGTCGTGTTCAACTCTTCGCAACCCATGAATCACAGCACACCAGGCCTCCCTGCTCATCACCATCTCTCGGAGTTTACTCAGACTCACGTCCATCGAGTCCGTGATGCCATCCAGCCATCTCATCCTCTGTCGTTCCCTTCTCCTCCTGCCCCCAATCTCTCCCAGCATCAAGAGTCTTTTCCAATGAGTCAACTCTTCACATGAGGTGGCCAAAGTACTGAAGTTTCAGCTTTAGCATCATTCCTTCCAAAGAAATCCCAGGGTTGATCTCCTTCAGAATGGACTGGTTGGATCTCCTTGCAGTCCAAGGGATTCTCCAGAGTCTTCTCCAACACCACAGTTCAAAAGCATCAATTCTTCGGCATTCAGCCTTCTTCACAGTCCAACTCTCACATCCATACATGACCACAGGAAAAACCATAGCCTTGACTAGATGGACCTTAGTCGGCAAAGTAATGTCTGCTTTTGAATATACTATCTAGGTTGATCATAACTTTTCTTTTCTTCCAAGGAGTAAGCGTCTTCTAATTTCATGGCTGCAGTCACCATCTGCAGTAATTTTGGAGCCCCCCCCAAATAAAGTCTGACACTATTTCCATTGTTTCCCCATCTATTTCCCATGAAGTGATGGGACCGGATGCCATGATCTTCATTTTCTGAATGCTGAGCTTTAAGCCAACTTTTTCACTCTCCTCTTTCACATTCATCTGGAGGCTTTTTAACTCCCCTTCACTTTCTGCCATAAGGGTGGTGTCATCTGCATATCTGAGGTTATTGATATTTCTCCTGGCAATCTTGATTCCAGCTTGTGTTTCTTCCAGTCCAGCATTTCTCATGATGTACTCTGCATATACGTTAAATAAGTAGGGTGACAATATACAGCCTTGACGTACTCTTTTTCCTATTTGGAACCAATCTGTTGTTCCATCTCCAGTTCTAACTGTTGCTTCCTGACCTGTATACAGATTTCTCAAGAGGCAGGTCAAGTGGTCTGGTATTCCCATCTCTTTAACAATTTTCCACAGTTTATTGTGATCCACTCAGTCAAAGGCTTTGGCATAGCCAATAAAGCAGAAATAGATGTTTTTCTGGAACTCTCTTGCTTTTTCCATGATCCAGCGGATGTTGGCAATTTGATCTCTGGTTCCTCTGCCTTTTCTAAAACCAGCTTGAACACCAGGGAGTTCACGGTTCACGTATTGCTGAAGCCTGGCTTGCAGAATTTTGAGCATTACTTTACTAGCATGTGAGATGAGTGCAATTGTGTGGTAGTTTGAGCATTCTTTGACATTGTCTTTCTTTGAAATTGGAATGAAAACTGACTTTTTACAGTCCTGTGGCCACTGCTGAGTTTTCCAAATTTGCTGGCATATTGAATGCAGCACTTTCATAGCATCATCTTTCAGGATTTGAAACAGCTCCACTGGAATTTCATCACCTCCATTAGCTTTGTTCGTAGTGATGCTTTCTAAGGCCCACTTGACTTCACATTCCAAGATGTCTGGTTCTAGATTAGTGATCACATCATCATGATTATCTGGGTCATGATGATCTTTTTTGTACAATTCTTCCGAGTATTCTTGCCACCTCTTCTTAATATCTCCTGCTTCTGTTAGGTCCAGACCATTTCTGTCCTTTATCAAGCCCATCTTTGCATGAAATGTTCCCTTGGTATCTCTAATTTTCTTGAAGAGATCACTAGTCTTTCCCATTCCGTTGTTTTCCTCTACTTCTTTGCATTGATCGCTGAAGAAGGCTTTCTTATCTCTTCTTGCTATTCTTTAGAACTCTGCATTCAGATGATTATATCTTTCCTTTTCTCCTTTGCTTTTCGCCTCTCTTCTTTTCACAGCTATTTGAAGGCACAGGGAAGGCCTAGAGGAGCTGTCCCACATTGAAGGTCAGGAACGGCAGCAGTAAAGAGATACCCCTCGTCCAAGGTAAGGAGCAGCAGCTGTGCTTTGCTGGAGCAGTCGTGAAGAGATACCCCATAGCCAAGGTAAGAGAAATCCAAGTAAGATGTTAGGTATTACAAGAGGGCATCAGAGGGCAGACACACTGAAACCATACTCACAGAAGACTAGTCAATCTAATCACACTGTGACCACAGCCTTGTCTAACTCAATGAAACCAAGCCATGCCTGCGGGGCAACCCAAGATGGGTGGGTCATGGTGGAGAGGGCTGACATAACGTGGCCCACTGGAGAAGGGAATGGAAAGCCGCTTCTGTATTCTTGCCTTGAGAACCCCATGAACAGTATAAAAAGGCAAAATGATAGGATAGTGAAAGAGGAACTCCCCAGGTCATTAGGTGCCCAATATGCTACTGGAGATCAGTGGAGAAATAACTCCAGAAAGAATAAAGGGATGGAGCCAAAGCAAAAACAATACCGATTTGTGTATGTGACTGGTGATAGAAGCAAGATCCTACGCTGTAAAGAGCAATACTGCAGAGGAACCTGGAATGTCAGGTCCATGAATCAAGGCAAATTGGAAGTGGTCATACAAGAGATGGCAAGGGTGAATGTTGACATTCTAGGAATTAGTGAACTAAAATGGACTGGAATGGGTGAATTTAACTCAGATGACCATTATATCTACTACTGCGGGCAGGAATCCCTCAGAGGAAATGGAGTAGCCATCATGGTCAACAAAAGATTCCAAAATGCAGTACTTGGATGCAATCTCAAAAACGACAGAATGATCTCTGTTCGTTTCCAAGGCAAACCATTCAATAACACAGTTATCCAAGTCTATGCCCCAACCAGTAACGCTGATTAAGCTGAATTTGAACAGTTTTATGAAGACCTACAAGACCTTTTAGAACTAACATCCAAAAGGCATGTCCTTTTCATTATAGGGAACTGGAATGCTAAAGTAGGAAACCAAGAAACACCTGGAGTAACAGGCAAATTTGGCCTTCGAATGTGGAATGAAGCAGGGCAAAGACTAATAGAGTTTTGCCAAGAAAATGCACTGGTCATAGCAAACGCCCTCTTCCAACAATACAAGAGAATACTCTACACATGGACATCACCAGATGGTCAACACCAAAATCAGATTGATTATATTCTATGCAGCCAAAGATGGAAAAGCTCTATACTGTCAACAAAAACAAGACCAGGAGCTGTCTGTGGCTGAGATCATGAACTTCTTATTACCAAATTCAGACTTAAATTGAAGAAAGTAGGGAAAACCGCTAGACCATTCAGGTATGACCTAAATCAAATCCCTTGTGATTATACAGTGGAAGTGAGAAATATATTTAAGGGCCTAGATCTGATAGATAGAGTGCCTGATGAACTTTGGACAGAGGTTCGTGACATTGTACGGGAGACAGGGATCAAGACCATCCCCATGGAAAAGAAATGCAAAAAAGCAAAGTGGCTGTCTGGGGAGGCCTCCTTCTGGGACCCCTAAAATGTGAATGTTGGTGCATTTAATATTGTCCCAGAGGTCTCTTATACGATTTCTTTTCATTCTTTTCTCTATTGGTACTTTTCTCTATTTGGTACTGCAGCAGTGATTTTCGTCATTCTGTCCTCCAGGTCATTTATACATTGTTCTGCCTCAGTTATTCTCTGTTGTTTCCTTCTAGTGTATTATTCATCTCTCTTTGTTCTTTAGTTCTTGTAGGTCTTCGGTAAACATTTATTGCATCCTCTCCATTATTTTCCCAAGATCTTAGATCATCTTCACTATCATTATTCTGAATTCTTTTTCTGGAAGTTTGCCTAGCTCCACTTCATTTAGTTGATTTTCTGGGGTTTTATCTTGCTCCTTCATCTGGAACATAACTTTCTGTTTTTTCATCCTGATTAACTTTCTATAATATGGCTTTTGTTCTAGCTGCTGTGGGATTGTGCTCTTCTTGCTTCTTCTATTTGTTCTCTGATGGAGGAGGTTAAGAGGTTTGTGTAAGCCTTCTGATGGGAGAGACTGGCAGTGGAAAAAAATGGATCTTTCTCTGTTTGGCAGGGCTGTGCTCAGTAAAAGTTTAATCCAATTGTCTGCTGATGGGTGGGGTTGTGCTCCCCCTTGTTAGTTGTTTAGCCTGAGGTGACCTAGCCCTGGTGAATATGGGCTCTATGGTAGGGTTAGTGGCAATTTCCAAAGGCCATAGGCCAAGGGGTCCCTTGCTGGACTCCTGCTGCCAGCGCCCCATCCCTGTGGCAAGCAACTGCTGACCCATGCTTCCACAGGAGACACTCCAACACTAGCAAGAAGGTCTGGTTCAGTCTCTTGTGAGGTCGCTGCTCCTTTGCCCTGGGTCTTTGTGCACACCATATTTTGTTTGTGCCCTCCAAGAGTGAAGTCTTTTTCCCCCAGTATTCTGGAAGTCCTGTAATCAAATGCTGCTGGCTTTCAAAGGCAGGTTCCCTGAGGATTCCCATTCACTCCATTGAATTCCCAGACTGGCAAGCCTGACATGGCGCTCAGAACCTTCACAACAGTGGGAGAATTTCTTTGGTATTATTTGTCTCCAGTTTGTGGCTCACTCACCCAACAGGTATCGGATTTGATTTTATCATGGTTGCATCCATTCTACCATCTCATTGCTGCTTCTTCTTTGCCTTTTATCATAGGATATCTTTTTTGGTATGTTCCAGTGTCCTCCTGTTGATGGTTTTTCAACCGTTACTTGCAATTTTGGTGCGCTCCAAATCTTTGCAATATAGTTTGAAATCAGAAAGTGTAATGTCTCCAGCTTTGTTCTCATTTAAGATTGCTTTGGCTATTCAGGGTCTTTATGGTTTCATATGAGTTTGGGGATTGCTACTTGTATTTCTGTAAAAAGTGTCATTGGAATTTAGATAAGAATTGCATTGTATTTATAGATGACTTTAGGTGGCATGGGCATTTTAGTGTTCTGCTCCATGAATATGGACTATTCATATTTTCATTTATTTGTGCCTTCAATTTCTTTTATCAGTGTCTTATAGTTTCAGTGTACAGATCTTCCATTTTTTGGTTAAATGTATTTATAAGTATTCTGTTTGCTGTGCCCCCCAGCTTTATTGACTTATAACTAACATGGAACGTTGTGTAAGTTTACATGTTTACTTGATTAATTTATAGATTGCAAAATGATTACACCATATAGTTAGCTACCACTGCAATTCCATCATATAGTTATCATCTCTTTTCTTTTGTGAGGATATTTAAGATTTACTCTCTTAACAGCATTCTAGTGTATGATACTGTATTTTTAGCTATAATAACCATTCTGTACATTGGATTGCCAAAGTTATTAATCTTACAACTGGAGGTTTGCATCATTTGAGTAATATTTCCCCTTTTCTACTACTTGCTAACTTCACATAACCACTACTCTACTCTTCCTGGGAGTTTATCTTTTTTGATCCTACATATAAGTGATTATCACAAAGTATTTGTCTTTTATTAATTTCACTTAACATAATGCCTTCAAGGTCCACCCAAGTTGTTGCAAGTGGCAAGATATCCTTCTTCCTCAAGGCTAAATAATATTCCATACAATATTCCATATGTGTGTGTCTGTGTGTGTATCTGTCTGTCTGTCTATGTCTGTCTGTCTTCTTTATACAATCATCTGTTGAAGGCCACTTCCATTGCTTCCATGACTTTGCTATTGTGAATATTACTTCAAGAACATGTGAGGGCAGATACCTCTACAAGCTCCTGATTTCAATTTCTTTGGATATATATGCAAGAGTAGAATTGATGGGTCATATGGCAGTTCTATTTTTAAGTTTTGGAGGACCTCCATTTTCTTTTCCATAGTGGTTGTACCAATTTACATTCCCACCAACCATGTACTAGGATTTCCTTTGCTACACATCCTCACCAATACTTGCTATTTCTTTTCTTTTTAATGAAAGCCATTCTAACTGTTTTAGGTGATATCTTATTGTGTCTTTGTTTTGTATTTTCCTAATGATTAGTAATGTTGAGAATCTGTACATGCACCTGTTGGTCATTTGCATCTCTTCCTTGGAAAACTATTCAGTTCCTCTCCCATTTTTTTAAAACAACTGTGTTAGATTTTTTTGCTCTTGAAATGTATATAATTTTATCACATATATAATTTACAAACATTTTCTCCTATTCTATTGATTGCCTTTTCATTTTGTTGATTGTTTTATGTGTAGAATCTTTTTAGTTTAATGTGATTCCACTTATTGGTTTTTGCTTTTGTTGATTGTGTTATCACATTCAGTAAATCACTGGTTATACCAATACCAAGGAGACTTTTTTCATTTTTTTCTAGAACATTTATGGTTTTAGAACTTAAATTTAAGTCTTTAATCCATTTTGAGTTCATTTTTTGTGAGTGGAGGAAGGTAGGATGCCAATTTTATTCTTTTCCATGTGGTTATCCAGTTTTCCTGACACCATTTATTGAAGAGATACTTCTCCCATCCTTGGCTGCTTTGTCAATATGAGTTGGTTAAATATGAAAAGATTCATTTCTGGGCTCTCATTTCTGTTCCAAACATTCTGCTTTGGTTAAAATAGCTTTGTAGTATAATTTGAAATCAAGAAGTGAGATGCCTCCAGCTTTGTCTTCTTTTGTAGGATTGCTTTGGCTGTTGGGGGTATGTGGCTCCATACAAATTTTGATTGTTTTTTCTATTTCTGTGAAAAATGCTACTGGAAGTACATTGAATCTATAGATGACTTTGGGTGATATAGATATGCTATTGCTGTTGCTTGATCACTAAGTCACATATGACTCTTTTGCAACTCCAAGGATTGTAGCCCTCCAGTCTCCATGGGATTTCCCAGGCAAGAATACTGGAGTGGTTTGCCATTTCCTTCTCCAGGGGAGAAGCAATTTTATTCTTGGTTAGGAATAAATCTAACCAATCTAATAAATCTAAATCTAATCAATATTGCTAATATGTTTATATTAATTCCTCTAATCCATGAACAAAAATATGTTTTCATTTGTTTTGTCCTCAATTTCTTCTATCAAAGTCTTGTAGTTTGCAATTCAAAGAATTTCACTTCCTTGGTTAGATTTATTTCTAAGTATTTTATTGTTTTTGATGCTATTGTGGCTGGGATTCTTTCTTTTTCAGACATTCTATTGATAGTTGAATATACTTTTATGTATATTCAAGTGTTTTTCTATATGTTGATTTTGCATCCTAAAACCCTATTGACGTTTTTGACTAGTTCTAGGGGTGTTTTGTGGAATCTTTGGGATTTTTCTGTATGTAAGATCACATAATCTGCAGGAACAAATATATATATCATATATTATAATATTATATAATGTTAATATAATTAATATAATATTATATTATATACAATTATTATAATAAATGATAATTAATTATATATTAATTATTATATAATTATAATAAATAATTAATAATTAAAACATAATAAATTTAATTATATATAATAATATATATGATTATATTATATATTATACATTATATATATAATTTATATATACATATATATTTTTTTTCTTCCTTTCCTGTTTGGAAGTCTTTTATTTCTTTTTCTTTCCCAATTTCTCTGGCTAAGATTTCCAGTACTCTGTTGAATAGGGGTGTGAGAGTGGGCATCCTTGTTTTATTCCTGATCTTAGATAAGTATTCAACATTTTACCACAGGGTATAATAAATGCAGGCTGCGAGTTTGTCATATATAGACTTTCTTTTGTTGAGGTAACTTTTTTCTATACCTATTTTGTTGAGCGTTCTTATCATTAAAGGATTTTGGTACTTTGTTAAGTGTTTTTATTGCATCTACTAAGATGATTAAATAATTTTTATCCTTCACTTTTTTAATGCAGGTTATCACATTGTTTTTTTTTTTCCCCTATATTAAACTATCCTTGCATCCTAGGAATGAAATCCACTTAATTTTGGTAAATGGTTCTTTTAATGTGCCATTAAATTTAGTTTGTTAATACTTTGTTGAGAATGTTTGCACCTCTACGATTGACTCTTATACAATGCAGGGTTTGGGGTACTCCCCTGCTGTGCAGTTAAGAATCCTTGTATAACTTTATATTTGGCCTTGTGTATCTGCAGCCCCATGCACAGCTGTGTGAGCCCTGGTTATTGATGGGTTTACTCCTGGCTGTGTTGTCTCCTCACTCCTGCTGTGATCGAGGCCAGTTTGGGGCATCAGGACAGTGGCCCAGCTTGTGGTGCGAGCCCCAAGCGTGGACCTGCTGGTGGGAGTAAGGAGCATAGGAGGCTCTGTGCTGGGTTCTTGCACTTGCGCAGCTGAAGGAGGCTGAGCTAGTTGCCAGCATAGCTCCCAGGCTCTGGTGGGGGACAGGGAGGGGGCCTTAGTGTCTGACATTTATACTTGCATAACCACAGAGAGCTTGGATGGCTGTCAGTGTGGGCCTGGACTCCAGTCGAAGTATGAAGGGTATGAGAGAGAGAGAGAGTATGGGTTGGGAAAGGAGGAGAAAAGCATTGAGGTAAAACTGGCATTCACAAACATAAATACCTGTGGGGCAACTGGTGAGATCTTTGTAGCTGACCCCTTACTGTCAGTTGCAGAAGCTGCTCCTTTGTCTGCAGAGCAGGTCTTTGTGAATTGATAATCAGTCTTGCTATGTGTTTGCTAATAAGAGCCTCTGTTTTACTTTCTTGTTCCTGGCCAGCTCTTTACTTATCTGGGTCGGGTGAAATCAGAGCTAGACATTAATGCAGTATCCTGTAAGAGCTAGAGAAGCTGGTCACCCATCTCACTCTTCCTTTCCTGGTGAGAGGAATTCTTTCTAGGGGAGGAGTTCCTTCTCGGTGCTGAACAGTGCCACTTTGTGGTATAGGGTGGCACAGACAAAATGAAGTTGTATTTTCTTCTTGTGTAATTACTCTGGGGTTTTTTTTTTTGGTGTGTGTTGTTGTTCTGTGGTGTCCCTAAAACTTCCTAAGTGGAATATAGGGGTCTCCGGGAGCTGTTTTTTGTTTGTGGATAGCTCTCTAATCACTGATCTTGGTTGGGGAAAGCTGGGATGTCCTATACACCAGTATTTTTTTTTTTCTGAGAATGTATGATCTTGTAATCATAACAAACATAATTGCAAATGATAACAATTACTTTATTGTTTATGATTCTACTGTAAATGAGTTTTTTTCTTTATTGCTCATTCAGTTATTTTTGCTATATATAGAAAATCAACTGGTTTTATGTATGTTGTTTTATATCCTGCAACTTTACTGACTTCATTTATTCTAAAAGTTCTTTGTTGGAGTCTTTAGAGTTTCCTATAAATAAGGTAATGTCTCTTGAAAATCGATACAATTTTACTTATTTCTTTCTGATTTGGATGCTTTTTATTTCTTTTCCTGTCTAACTGCTCTGGGTAGGATTCCTGATACTATGTTTAATGTAAGTGGCAAGAGTGAGCATCCCTGTCTTCCTCCTGATTTTATAAGAAACACTTTCATCTTTTCACTAATGAATATAATGTTAGTTCTTTGTCTAATGGCCTTTTTACCCCATTACAAGTTCCTTTCAATGTCTACAGTCTGACCCAGTTTGGTGGGTTTATCTCCAGGGGCTCCCAGACATAGCCAAGAGGTCACTTCAGGATCCACAGCTGGAACCAAAGATGTGTGTCTATTACCAGATACAGAGTGAGCAGGACTACTCTTGAGTTCCTTGGTGTATGATGCTGGTGATAGGACCAAGCCAAACAGAGCTATCGCCCATTACTCATGGGTAGAGATCTACTTCTATAGATGGGACCATGGTCAGTGAGTCAGCCACCTTGCTATGAACCTATTTAACAAAAAAGCTCTCTCTGTAATAGGAAGAAGATTCAATCCCTGTCACTCTGAAACAAAAGCCTGCTATTTTTATCATAGAGCCTCTTAACCTCCTAGTAAAATTAAAGTATATCCTCTTCCAGTGATGACAGCATAGGGACTGTTTGATATGTCTTGTTTTCCAAAATTGTAGCCTCAGAGCCTGGTACTAGCAAGAAAAGCAATATTATTAAATAAAATAATATATCTCAGTCTTCTCAGGAATTGTGGCAGCATTTTGGAAGAGGAGACTCGGCTTAATTCTGCAATAGATTCTATTTATCATACCCTGAAGAGGAGACAGGAAGAGAGTGAGCAAGCAGAAGTGCTCTGTATCACTTTGTGGATAAAACTCCACAAGGAAATCTTTTATTACTATCCTTCATCAGCAAATAGAAGAATGCCACTAGTGATGTGCCCTACAAGAAGGCAGTTTCCTTGTATTACAGTTGCTTACACAATCTAATGAGATATTATTTGTCCTTGAAGTTGTATGAGTGTCAGATGTATGTCTGCACAGTAGGAAAGGGGAAAGGAGAGACAGACATCTGTGCAAGGATTACAGCAAGAGACTTGGAGCACATGTAGAAGGCCACAGAAACAGGTGGTGACACATCACCAGATCCTCCAGGGTGGGGTGCAGGAGGCTACACCTGGGCACCGAAGGCTGGCCTCACCCACCCACTGTGTCTGCAGAGTAGGAACTAGGTCTTTTGAAAAATGCATTGTCATAGGTTATTGAGTCCCTTAATCCTGTTGGGAGCAAGACGAGAAGGAGTGGATTCTCAGAAAAAGATTCAATGATAGGACAATAAGATTTTCCTGAACTTGGCTGAGGATTTATTGTTTGAAAATGAAGAGGAAGATATCTTTCTGAGACAAATAAGGAAGACCTTAAGACCGAAAATGAATATGCCTATGAGAATACATCCCAGAAGGGCTTACCTTTTCCTTGAATTCTGAGAATCAGTTATATTTAGTGTCAAACGTTAAGTTGTTGTCTGCTATGTTGCAGTTTTCTCTAGTTATTTTTCAGTAGTTGCCTGATAAAGTCTATTTCTTGTATTTATGTTGGGCAGTGATACTTTGGAAGTTAATGGAACTTCAGTGAACTTTGTTCCTTTTAAGTAAAGGCTGGTTTGCCCTACCCTGGACTGTCCCCCCACCCCCACCCCCAGGGCTAATCAAACAGCATACTGAGAAGTTCTAGGCAGGTGGATGCTATCCAATGAGCAGACGCCCAAGCAAGGTGAACCTGGAAAATTGGCCTATAACACATTCTCTCATAGGTGTACGTTAGAAGCAAGGCTTCTTTTCCCGTTCATAGTTAGGAACAGATGATTCCAGAAAAGTCATCTAGAAAGAGGTAGAGAAACAGGGAGAAAGTATCTGCAATGAGGTTAGTTGCTGCTGCTGCTGCTGAGTCGCTTCAGTCGTGTCCGAGTCTGTGCGACCCCAGAGACGGCAGCCCACCAGGCTCCCCAGCCCTGGGATTCTCCAGGCAAGGACACTGGAGTGGGCTGCCATTTCCTTTTCCAGTGCATGAAGGTGAAAAAAGAGAGTGAAGTCGCTCAGTCGTGTCTGACTCTCAGCGACCCCATGGACTGCAGCCCACCAGGCTCCTCCGTCCATGGGATTTTCCAGGCAAGAGCACTGGAGTGGGGGTGTCATTGCCTTCTCCGACGGAGGCTAGTTACATATATTCTCTACAAGGATACACATGTGGGTCATAATAAAGGCATGATATGTGAGATTTCTTATTTTTTCAAACAATGGCCTGGTTTGTATCTATAGTTTCTCTGTAGAGCATTTGAGAATGCTCACAATCTATGGGCTGGTCTCCATGGAGCTTGTGGGAGAATGATAATGCATTTTTTTCTTGCTGCAAAGCACTGAGCACCATAGTGATTAAGCATATGGGCTCTGGCATTAGATTGCCTGGTGCTATTTCTAGATTCTTAATTTAATAGCTAGGTGGCCTCAGGCAATTTACTTAGTCTCTCTAAACCCTAATTTTCTAAGCTATGTAAACAGGTAGTAATGGTGCACACCCTGTTACATATTGCAGTGATTACATGAGAGAGTTAGTGTAATTTGTAAAAATGCTATCTCTAATTATAATTATCTTTATTTCTAAAGTGCTAGGAAACCTTAGTAGTTGACTGGGGACTCTTGTAGGAAAGGATTATAGGGTTGGCAATATCTTGATAGATACATTGTCTGCAGAACTATCTATGGAGGCTAGTAACATTGTACAGAAGGCGATGATCAAAATCATCCCCAAGAAGAAGAAATACAAAAAGGCAAAATGACTGTCTGAGGAGGGCTTACAAATAGCTAAGAAAAGAGAAGCAAAAGGCAAAGGAGAAAAGGAATGATAAACCCATCTGAATGCAGGGTTCCAAAGAATAGCAAGGAGAGATAAGAAACACTTCCTCAGTGAGCAATGCAAAGAAATAGAGGAAAACAATAGAATGGGAAAGACTAGAGACCTCTTCCAAAAAAAAAAAAAAGTTAGAAATACCAAGGGAACATTTCATCCAAAAATGGGCATAATAAAGAAGAAATTTTATGGACCTAACAGAAGCAGAAGATATTAAGAAGAGGTGGCAAGAATACACAGAAGAACTATACAAAAAGATCTTCATGACCCAGATAACCATGATGGTGTGATCACTCGCCTAGAGCCAGAAATTCTGTAGTGCAAAGTCTAGTGGGCTTTAGGAAGCATCACTACGAAAAAGCTTGTGGAGGTGTTGGAAATCCAATTGAGCTATTTCAAATCCTAAAAGTTGATGCTGTGAAAGTGTTACACTCAATATGGAAGCAAATTTGGAAAACTCAGTAGTGGCCACAGGACTGGAAAAGGTGTTTTCATTCCAATTCCAAAGAAGATCAATGCCAAAGAATGTTCGAACTACCGCACAACTGCCTCATTTCACACATTAGCAAAGTAATGCTCAAAATTCTCCAAGCTAGGCTTCAAGAGTATGTGAACTGAGAATTTCTAGATGTTCAGACTGGATTTAGAAAAGGCAGGGGAACAACAGGTCAAATTGCAAACATTTGTTGGATCATAGAAAAAGCAAAAGAATTCCAGAAAAACATCTACTTCTGCTTTATTAACTATGCTAAAGCCTTTGACTGTGTGGATCACAACAAACTGGGAAATTCTGAAAGAGATGGGAGTACCAGACCACTTAACTGTCTCTGAAAAATCAGTATACAAGTCAAGAAGCAACAGTTAGAACCAGACATGGAAAAAGGTATGGTTCTAAATTGGGAAACGAGTACATCAATGCTGTATATTGTCATCTTTCTATTTAACTTGCAAGAGTACATCTTGTAGTCTTGCAGAGTACATCATGTGAGATGCCAGGCTGAATAAAGCACAAACTGGAATCAAGATTGCTGGGAGTAATATCAATAACCTCAGATATGCAGATGACACCCCCCTTATGGCAGAAAGCAAACAGGAACTAAAGAGATCTTGACGAAAGTGAAAGAGGAGAGTGAAAAAGTTGGCTTAAAACTTAACATTCAAAAAGTGAAGATCATGGCATCTGGTCCCATCACTTCATGACAAATAGATGGGACAACGATGGAAAGAGTGACAAATTTCATTTTCTTGGGCTCTGAAATCACTACAGATGGTGACTGCAGCCATGAAATTAAGACACTTACTCCTTGGAAGAAAACCTATGACAAACCTAGACAGCCTACTAAGGAATCAAACCCGTATCTCTTGAATCTTCAGCATTGGCAGGCAGGTTCTTTACCACTAGCGCCACCGAGGAAGCGCAGATTGTATCCTGCAACTTTACAAATTCATGATGCGCTCTACCAGTTTTCTGATAGCATCTTTAGTGTCTTCTATGCATAGTATGTCATCTGCAAACAGTAACAATTTAGTTTTTCTTTTCCAATTTGTATTCCTTTTACTTCTTTTCCTTCTGATTGGCTAAGACTCCCAAGACTGTGCTGAATAAAAGTGGTGAGAGTAGACATGCTTGTCTTCTTCCTGATCTTAGAGGAAATGGTTCCAGCTTTTCACTGTTGAGTATAATTTGGTGTATCACACTGACTGATTTGCAGATATTAAAAAAATCCTTGCATCTCTGGGATAAATTCTTCTTGATCATGGTATATGATCCTTTTAATATATTGTGGGATTTGGATTGTTAGTATTTGTTGAGGACTTTTTCGTCTATGTTCATCAGTAATGCTGACTTGTAATTTCCTTTTTGTATGTGTGGTGTCTTTGTTTTTGGTATCAGGGTGGTGGTGGCCATATAGAATGAGTTTGGGAGTATTTCCTCCTCAATTTTTTGGAGCAGTTCAGAAAGAAAGGGGTTAACTTCTCTGTTTGATAGAATTCACCTGTGAAGCCATCTGATTCTGGACTTTCATTCATTGGAAGCTTTTTTAGTCACAGTTTCAATTTCAGAAGTTATGATTGGTCTATTGATATTTTCTATTCCATCCTGGTTCAGGCCTAGGAAACTGTACTTTTCTAAGGATTTGGCCATTTCTTCCAGGTTATCCATTTTATTGGCATAAATTGGTTATTTTATCTCATGACCCTTTCTATTTCTTTGGTGACCATTGTAACTTCTTTTTCATTTCTAATTTTTGAAGCAACTGACAAACAGCTAATCTCAAAATGTACAAGCAACTCCTACAGCTCAATTACAGAAATTTAAATGACCCAATGAAAAAATGGGCCAAAGAACTAAATAGGAATTTCTCCAAAGAAGACATACAGATGGCTAACAAACACATGAAAAGATGCTCAACATCACTCATTATCAGAGAAATGCAAATCAAAACCACAATGAGGTACCATTTCACACCAGTCAGAATGGCTGTGATCCAAAAAGTCTACGGGCAATAAGTGCTGGAGAGGGTGTGGAGAAAAGGGGAACCCCCTTACACTGTTGGTGGGAATGCACACTAGTACAGCCACTATGGAGAACAGTGTGCAGATTCCTTAAAAAAATGCAAATAGAATTACCTTATGACCCAGCAATCCCACTGCTGGGCATACACACCGAGGAAACCAGAATTGAAAGAGACACGTGTAGCCCAATGTGCATCACAGCACTGCTTATAATAGCCAGGACATGGAAGCAACTTAGATGTCCATCAGCAGATGAATGGATAAGAAAGCAGTGGTACATATACACAATGGAGTATTACTCAGCCATTAAAAAGAACGTATTTGAATCAGTTCTAATGAAGTGGATGAAACTGGAGCCTATTCTACAGAGTGAAGTAAGTCAGAAAGGAAAATACCAATACAGTATACTAACGCATATATATGGAATTTAGAAAGATGGTAATGATAACCCTGTATGTGAGACAGCAAAAGAGACACATATGTATAGAACAGTCTTTTGGACTCTGTGGGAGAGGGAGAGGGTGGGATGATTTGGGAGAATGGCACTGAAACTTGTATAATACCGTATATGAAATGAGTTGCCAGCCCAGGTTCAATGCATGACACTGGATGCTTCGGGCTGGTGCACTGGGATGACCCAGAGGGATGGTACAGGGAAGGAGGAGGAAGGGGGTTTAGGATGGGGAACACGTGTTTACCTGTAGCAGATACATGGTGATGTATGGCAAAACCAATATAATATTGTAAAGTAATTAACTTCCAATTAAAATAAATTTATTTTAAAAATCAAACTTTTTTTATTGCTGATCTTATTAAGGGTTATAAGTATGTTGGTCTTAATATTTTTTCTTTTAATTTTTTAAAATTAGATGTCCTTTAAGGTTAAGTGTCTATTTTATCTTTGCAAAGAGTTATTAATCATGCATTATCTTAAATGCAGTTAAGGGAATTATATCTGCATGTAGTTAGATGAGTTTTTGTATTAGTATTCCTGTCCTTTAATCTGAAATGGATTAAGTTACAATAAATACTAATCAAATTAATTAACTCAGCTAATTACTTAATTGAAGTTTCTCGAAACCTGAATTGTTGTTCTTCCATACCACTGTGCTTTCTCAAAAGCTGTTTCGTATTTGGATTAGAATTGAATTGTCAAACTACATATATTAGTACATTTTAAAAAGAGAGGCTTATATTATATATATCTATATCTCAACTCCTTTGTGCATTTATATGTATATGTACTCTTCACTCTTTACATAATGAACTTTGGTAGACTGTGACACAGACCATGCCTGATAGAGATTCAGTATTACTGAACAATTAAATATACATGTTGAAATTAGGGGGCACATACTGTAATTATTCATTATGTAGAAAATAGTAGAAAATATCCATTAACTTTTCTTTATTTTTGCTGGAAAGAACTATGATGATAACTATTGATTTTTTACCAATGTAGAAAAAGAATATACTTTACACATTTATTCATTGTTTATTATACTGCAATTTTTAAAATCTTGCTTTACTTATACTCAGTATATGCAACTGAGTTGCCTGCAGC
Source organism: Nanger dama (assembly GCA_917880005.1). Lineage (NCBI taxonomy): Eukaryota > Metazoa > Chordata > Mammalia > Artiodactyla > Bovidae > Nanger > Nanger dama. The sequence continues at coordinate 103,976,791 of CAKJTW010000001.1, forward strand.
TATTTTTGTTGGTCTATTTCAGAGTTTCTTCATAAATCTATTTATTCCTTTATATGTTCTTATTTTTAAAAAATAAAAATTTCTATTAAATATAAAAAAACAAAAGAATAAAAAGAAGCAAATCATATCAATACAAAAACTTGACAAAATATAAAGGAAGGCAGAGAGAAAAAGACAGAAAAATAAACTAAAATAAATTATAAAACTAACAGAAAACAAAATGGCAACAGTAAATCCTTTCTATCAATAGTTACTTTAACTATAAATAAATTAAAACATCTAATCAAAGGTATAACGTGGTGAGTGATTTTAAAAAAGACACCACCACACACACAAAACTAATAAAATATTTTCTAAACTTAAAAAAAATTTTTTAAGACCCAGTATATGTCATCAACAAAAGACTCACTTTAGATTTAAGAACACAGATAGGCTGAAAGCAAAGGGATTTAAAAATTTAGATATTCCATGCAAACACTAACTAAAAGACAGCAGTTGGGTCTATACTTATACGAGACAAAATAAATGTGAACTTAAGTTCAATCTCTGAAAAACTGCCACAATAAATAAAGGAAAACATTATATAACGATGAAAGGGTCAATCCCAGGAAGCTTTAACACAACTATATATGAGCCCAACATCAGAGCATCTAAATATATAAAGCAAGCAGTAACAGAACTAAGGGGGAGATAGATATCAATACAAAGAAAGTAGGAGACTTCAATATCCCACTGTTAACTGTAGATAGACCATACAGATAGAAGATCGTAAGGAAACAGAGGACTTGGCCAATACTATCTACCAATGGACCAAGAGATATACACAGAACAGTGCACCAAACAGTGACAGAATATGCATTCTTAAGCGTATCTTTTTGTGGGATAGATCACAGTTCAGTCCAAAACAATCTCAACAATAACAGTAAAGCTGAAGAAGCTGAAGTTGAACGGTTTTATGAAGACCTACAAGACCTTTTAGAACTAACACCCAAAAAGATGTCCTTTTCATTATAGGGGACTGGAATGCTAAAGTAGGAAGTCAAGAAACACCTGGAATCATAGGCAAATTTGGCCTTGGAATGTGGAATGAAGCAGGGCAAAGAAGAGTTTTGCCAAGAATATGCACTGGTCATAAACATCCTTTTACAACAACACAAGAGAAGACTCTACACATGGACATCACCAGATGGTCAACACCAAAATCAGATTGATTCTATTCTTTGCAGCCAAAGATGGAGAAGCTCTATACAGTCAACAAAAACAAGACCAGGAGCTGACTGTGGCTCAGATCATGAATTCCTTATTGCCAAATTCAGACTCAAGTTGAAGACAGTAGGGAAAACCGCTAGACCATTCAGGTATGACCTAAATAAAATCCCTTATGATTATACAGTGGAAGTTAGAAATAGATTTAAGGGCCTAGATCTGATAGAGTGCCTGATGAACTATGGAATGAGGTTCGTGACATTGTACGGGAGACAGGGATCCAGACCACCTCCATGGAAAAGAAATGCAAAAAAGCCAAATGGCTGTTTGGAGAGGACTTACAAATAGCTGTGAAAAGAAGAGAGGCGAAAAGCAAAGGAGAAAAGGAAAAATATAAGCATCTGAATGCAGAGTTCAGAAAGAGATAAGAAAGCCTTCTTTAGTGATCAATGCAAAGAAATAGAGGAAAAGAACAAAATGGGAAAGACTAGAGATCTCTTCAAGAAAATTAGAGATACCAAGGGAACATTTCATGCAAAGATGGGCTCGATAAAGGACAGAAATGGTCTGGACCTAACAGAAGTAGAAGATATTAAGAAGATGTGGCAAGAATGTACAAAAAACTATACAAATAAGATATTCATGACCCAGATGATCACGATGGTGTGATCACTCACCTAGAGCCAGACATGCTAGAATGTGAAGTCAAGTGGGCCTTAGAAAGCATCACTACAAACAAAGCTAGTGGAGGTGATGCAATTCCAGTAGAGCTGTTTCAAATGCTGAAAGATGATGCTGTGAAAGTGCTGCACTCAATATGCCAGCAAATTTGGAAAACTCAACAGTGGACACAGGACTGGAAAAGGTCAGTTTTCATTCCAATTCCAAAGAAAGGCAATGCCAAAGAATGCTCAAACTACCGTACAATTGCACTCATCTCACATGCTAGTAAAGTAATGCTCAAAATTCTCCAAGCCAGGCTTCAGCAATACGTGAACCATGAAATCTCTGATGTTCAAGCTGGTTTTAGAAAAGGCAGAGGAACCAGAGATCAAACTGCCAACATCTGCTGGATCATCAAAAAAGCAAGAGAGTTCCAGAAAAACATCTACTTCTGCTTCATTGACTATGCCAAAGCCTTTGACTGTGTGGTTCACAATAAAGTGTGGAAAATTCTGAAAGAGATGGGAATACCAGACGACCTGACCTACCTGTGAGAAATCTGTATGCAGGTCAGGAAGCAACAGTTAGAATTGGACATGGAACAACAGACTGGTTCCAAATAGGAAAAGAAGTACTTCAAGGCTGTATATGGTCACCCTGCTTATTTAACTTCTATGCAGAGTACATCATGAGAAATGCTGGACTGGAAGAAACATAAGCTGGAATTAAGATTGCCAGGAGAACAATCAATAACCTCAGATATGCAGATGACACCACCCAATGGCAGAAAGTGAAGAGGAACTAAAAGCCTCTTGATGAAAGTGAAAGAGGAGAGCGAAAAAGTTGATTTAAAGCTCAACATTCAGAAAATGAAGATCATGGCATCTGGTCCCATCACTTTATGGGAAATAGATGGAGAAACAGTGGAAACAGTGTTTTTTTGGGCTCCAAAATCACTGTAGATGGTGACTGCAGCCATGAAATTAAAAGACACTTAGTCCTTGGAAGAAAAGTTATGATCAACCTAGATAGTATATTCAAAAGCAGAGGCATTACTTTGCCAACTGAGGTCTGTCTAGTCAAGGCTATGGTTTTTCCTGTGGTCATGTATGGATGTGAGAGTTGGATTGTGAAGAAGGCTGAGCGCTGAAGAATCGATGTTTTTGAACTGTGGTGTTGGAGAAGACTCTCAAGAGTCCCTTGGACTGCAAGGAGATCCAACCAGTCCATTCTGAAGGATATCAACCCTGGGATTTCTTTGGAAGGAATGATGCTAAAGCTGAAACTTCAGTACTTTGGCCACCTCATGTAAAGAGTTGACTCATTGGAAAGACTCTGATGCTGAGAAGGATTGGGGGCAGGAGGAGAAGGGGGCGACATAGGATGAGATGGCTGGATGGCATCACTGACTCGATGAATGTGAGTCAGTGAACTCTGGGAGTTGGCGATGGACAGGGAGGCCTGGCGTGCTGCAATTCATGGGGTCGCGAATAGTCGGACACGAGTGAGCGACTGAACTGAACTGATAGTCAACAGATCTTTGATAAGGGTTCTGAAAAATACAGTGGAGAAAGGACAGCATCTTCAACAAACTCTGTTGTGTAAAATGGATAGCCATGTACAAAACAGTGAAAATGGACCTTTATATCATATGCAAAAATCAACTTAAAATGTATTAAAGCCTTAAGTATGAGATCCAAAACTATAACACTTTCTAGAAGAAAACATAGAGGAAAAGCTTCATGCTGATCTAAACAATAATTTCTGGGATATGGCACTGAAAGATAAGGCAACAAAAACAAAAATAAGAAAGTTGGACTACATTAAACTAAAAAGCTTCTCTACAGCAAAGCAAACAACCAAATGGTAACATATGGAATGGGAGAAAATATTTGCAAACCATATATGCAACAACAGATTTTTTTCCCTGTCATAATTTTTTTTTTTTTTTACTTTACAACACTGTATTCGTTTTGCATACATTGACATGAATCTGTCACAGGTGTACATGAGTTCTCAACCCTGAAGCCCCCTCCCGCCACCCTCCTCATATCGTCTCTCCGGGTCATTTATTTTTTTTGGAATTGAGCTGCAGGAGTTGCTTGTATATTTTTGAGATTACTTGTTTGTCAGTTGCTTCATTTGCTATTATTTTCTCCCATTCTGAAAGCTGCCTTTTCACCTTGCTTATAGTTTCCTTTGTTGTGCAGAAGTTTTTAATTTTAATTAAGTCCCATTTGTTTATTTTTGCTTTTATTTCTAGTATTCTGGGAGGTGGATCATAGAGGATCCTACTGTGGTTTATGTTGGAGAGTGTTTTGCCTATGTTCTCCTCTAAGAATTTTATAGTTTCTGGTCTTACATCTAGATCTTTAATCTGTTTTGAGTTTACTTTTGTGTGTGGTGTTAGAAAGAGTTCTAGCTTCATTCTTTTACAAGTGGTTGACCAGTTTTCCCAGTACCACTTGTTAAAGAGATTGTCTTTTCTCCATTGTATATTCTTGCCTCCTTTGTCGAAGATAAGGTGTCCATAGGTGTGTGGATTTATCTCTGGGTTTTCTATTTTGTTCCATTGATCTATATTTCTGTCTTTGTGCCAGTACCATACTGTCTTGATGACTGTGGCTTTGTAGTAGAGCCTGAAGTCAGGCAGGTTGATTCCTCCAGTTCCATTCGTCTTTCTCAAGATTGCTTTGGCTATTCAAGGTTTTTTGTATTTCCATACAAATTGTGAAATTATTTGTTCTAGCTCTGTGAAAAATACTGCTGGTAGCTTGATAGGGATTGCATTGAATCTGTAGATTGCTTTGAGTAGTATACTCATTTTCACTATATTGATTCTTCCAACCCAAGAACATGGTATATTTCTCCAACTATTAGTGTCTTCTTTGATTTTTTTCATCAATCTTTCATAGTTTTCTATATATAGGTCTTTAGTTTCTTTAGGTAGATATATTCCCAAGTATTTTATTCTTTTTGTTGCAATGGTGAATGGAATTTTTTCCTTTATTTCTTTTTCTACTTTCTGATTATTAGTGTATAGGAATGCAAGGGATTTCTGTGTGTTGCTTTTATATCCTGCAGCTTTACTATATTCGTTGATTAGCTCTAGTAATTTTCTAGTGGAGTCTTTAGGCTTTTCTATGTAGAGGATCATGTCATCTGCAAACAATGAGAGTTTTGCTTCTTTTCAAATTTGGATTCCTTTTATTTCTTTTTCTGCTCTGATTGCTGTGGCCAAAACTTCCAGAACTATGTTGAATAGTAGCAGTGAAAGTGGGCACCCTTGTCTTGTTCCTGACTTTAAGGGAAATGCTTTCAATTTTTCACCATTGAGGATAATGTTTGCTGTGGGTTTGTCATATATAGCTTTTAATATGTTGAGCTATGTTCCTTCTATTCTTGATTTCTGGAGAGTTTTATCATAAATTGATGTTGGATTTTGTCAAAGGCTTTCTCTGCATCTATTGAGATAATCATATGGCTTTTATTTTTCAATTTGTTAATGTAGTGTATTACATTGATTGATTTGTGGATACTGAAGAATCCTTGCATCCCTGGGGTAAAGCCCACTTGGTCATGGTGTATGATCTTTTAAATGTGTTGCTGGATTCTGATTGTGAGAATTTTGTTAAGGATTTTTGCATCTATGTTCATCGGTAATATTTGCCTATAGTTTTCTTTTTTTATGACATCTTTGTCAGGTTTTGGTATTAGGGTGATGGTGGCCTCATAGAATGAGTTTGGAAGTTTACCTTCCTCTGCCATTTTCTGGAAGAGTTTGAGTAGGATAGGTGTTAGCTCTTCTCTAAATTTTTGGTAGAATTCAGCTGGACCTGGGCATTTGTTTGCTGGAAGATTTCTGATTACAGTTTCAATATCTGTGCTTGTGATGGGTCTGTTAAGATTTTCTATTTCTTTCTGGTTCAGTTTTGGAAAGTTGTACATTTCTAAGAATTTGTCTATTTCTTCCATGTTGTTCATTTTATTGGCATATAATTGCTGATAGTAGTCTCTTATGATCCTTTGTATTTCTGAGTTGTCTGTTGTGATCTCTCCATTTTCATTTTTCTAATTTTATTTATTTGATTTTTCTCCCTTTGTTTCTTGATGAGTCTGGCTAATGGTTTGTCAATTTTATGTATCCTTTCAAAGAACCAGCTTTTTGTTCTTTTGATTTTTGTTATGGTCTCTTTTGTTTCTTTTGCATTTATTTCTGCCCAGATTTTTAAGATTTCTTTCCTTCTACTAACCCTGGGGTTCTCCATTTCTTCCTTTTCTAGTATGCAACAACAGATTACTCGTCAAATTTTATACTACTATAAAATTTAAAAAAAGAAAAATTTCAATAACCAATTTTAAACTGGGCTAAGGACTTGAATTTTTTAAGGCCTCCTGACAGCCATTTTGCTTTTTTGCATTTCTTTTCCATGGGGATGGTCTTGATCCCTGTCTCCTATACAATGTCATGAACCTCATTCCATAGTTCATCAGGCACTCTATCTATCAGATCTAGGCCCTTAAATCTATTTCTCACTTCCACTGTATAATCACAAGGGATTTGATTTAGGTCATACCTGAATGGTCTAGCGGTTTTCCCTACTTTCTTCAATTTAATTCTGAATTTGGTAATAAGGAATTCATGTTCTGAGCCACAGTCACCTCCTGGCCTTGTTTTTGTTGACTGTATAGATCTTCTCCATCTTTGGCTGCATAGAATAGAATCAATCTGATTTTGGTGTTGACCATCTGGTGATGTCCATGTGTAGAGTCTTCTCTTGTGTTGTTGGAAGAAGGTGTTTGCTATGACCAGTGCATTTTCTTGGCAAAACTCTATTAGTCTTTGCCCTGCTTCATTCCACATTCCACGGCCAAATTTGCCTATGACTCCAGGTGTTTCTTGACTTCCTACTTTAGCACACCAGTCCCCTATAATGAAAAGGACATCTTTTTTGGGTGTTAGTTCTAAAAGGTCTTGTAGTTCTTCATAAAACCTCTGGAGAAGACTCTTGAGAGTCCCTTGGACTGCAATAAGATCCAACCAGTCCATTCTGAAGGATATCGACCCTGGGATTTCTTTGGAAGGAATGATGCTAAAGCTGAAACTCCAGTACTTTGGCCACCTCATGCGAAGAGTTGACTCATTGGAAAAGACTCTGATGCTGGGAAGGATTGGGGCAGGAGGAAAAGGGGACGACTGAGGATGAGATGGCTGGATGGCATCAAAGACTAGATGGACGTGAGTCTGAGTGAACTCCAAGAGATGGTGATTAATAGGGAGGCCTGGCATGCTGTGATTCATGGGGTCGCAAAGAGTCTGACAGGACTGAGCGACTGAACTGAACTGAAGGATTTGAATAAGCATTTCTTCAAAGAAAACTTACAAATGGTGAAGAATTGATGCTTTTGAACAGTGATGTTGGAGAAGATTCTTTAGAGTCCCTTGAACTGCAAGATCAAACCAGTCCATCCTAAAAGAGATCAACCCTGCATATTTATTGGAAGGTCTGATACTGAAGCTGAAGTGGCCAATACTTTGGCCACCTTATGCAAAGACCTGATTCATTGAAAAGACCCTGATCCTGGGAAAGATTGATGGCAGGAGCCGGGAATGGCAGAGGATGAGATGGTTGGAGGGCATCACCGATTCAGTGGACATGAGTCTGAGGAAACTCTGGGAGGTTGGGAAGGACAGGAAGGGCTGGTCTGCTGCAGGCCACAGGGCCGCAAAGAATCTGCCATGACTGAACAACAACATCACTAATAATCAGAGAAATTAAAGTCAGACACACAATGAGATGTCATCTCACACTTACTTAGAAGGCTATTATCAAAAAACAAAACAAAACAAAAACAACAACAACAAGTGCTGGGAAGAAGGTGTATAAATTAGGACATTAGCACACACCTGTCAAGAATGCAAAATGGTGTAGTCACCATGGAAAATACTATGAAGGGTCCTAAAAACTAAAAACAACTATCATTTGATCCAACAGTCCTTTATCTGGGTATGTAGTCAAACTAATTTTTTAAATTATAGAAATGAACAAATAGATTAAAGGGATTAGATCTTATACACAGAGTGCCTGAAAGACTATGCATGGAGGTTCATGACACTGTACAGGAGCTGGTGACTAAAACCATCCTCAAGAAAAAAAAGAATGCAACAAGGCAAAATGCTTGTCTGAGGAGGCCTTACAAACAGCTGAGAAAAGATGAGAAGTGAAAAGTAAAGGAGAAAAGTAAAGACATAAATCTGAATGAAGAGTTCCAAAGAATAGCAATGAGAGATAAGAAAGTCTTCTTAAGTGAACAATGTAAAGAAAGAGAGGAAAACAATAGAATGGGAAAGACTAGCGATCTCAAGAGCATTAGAGATATCAAATATGAATTTCATACAAAGATGGGCACAATAAAGGACAGAAATGGCATGGACCTATCAGAAGCAGAGAGATCAAGGAGAGGTGGCAAGAATACTCAGAACTGTTAAAAAAAAAAAAAAGGTCTGAATGATGCGGATAACAATGATGGTGTGATCAGTCACCTAGAGCCAGATATCTTGAAGTGTGAAGTCAAATGGGCATTAGGAAGCATTACTACGAACAAAGCTCTTGGAGGTGATGGGATTCCAGTTGAGCTATTACAAGTCCTAAAAGATGGTGTTGTTAAAGTGCTACACTCAATACGCCAGCAAATTTGGAAAACTCGGTAGTGCCCACAGTACTGGAAAAGGTCAGTTTTCATTCCAGTCCCAAAGAAGGGCAATGCCAAAGAATGCTCAAACTGCTGCACAATTGTACTCATTTCACATGCTAGCAAGGTAATTCTCCCATCAAGCTACACTTCAACAGTACATGAACTAAGAACTTCCCGATGTACAAGCTGGATTTAGAAATGGCAGAGGAACAGAGATCAAATCACTAACATCCACTTGACCATAGAAAAACTAAGGGAATTCCAGAAAACATCTACTTCTGCTTCATTGACTACACTAAAGCATTTAACTGTGTGGCTCACAACAAACTGTGGAAAATTCTTAAAGAGATGGGAATACAAGACCACCTTTCCTGCCTCCTGAGAAACCTGTGTGCAGGCCAAGAAGCAACAGTTAGAACCTGACATGGAACAATGGACTAATTTCAAATTGGGAAAGGAGTACGTCGAGGCTGTATATTGTCATCCTGCTTATTTAACTTATATGCAAAGCATATCGTGAAAAATGCCAGCCTGTATGAATCACAAGCTGGAATCAAGACTGCCAGCAGAAATATCAATAACCTCATATATGTAGATGACACCACCCTAATGGCAGAAAGCAAAGAGGAACTAAAAAGCCTCTTGATAAGAGTGAAAGAGAAGAGTGAAAAATATGACTTAAAATCAATATTCAAAAAGAAACCAAGATCATGGCATCTGGTCCAATCACTTCATGACAAATAGATGGAAGGGAAACAGAAACAGTAATAGACTTTATTTTGGGGGCTCCAGAATCACTATGGATAGTGACTACAGCCAGGAAATTAAAATACACTTACTCCTTGGAAGAAAAGCTATGAGAGACTTAGCATATTAAAAGCAGAGACGTCACTTTGCTGACAAAGGTCCATATAGTCAAAGCTTATGGTTTTTCCAATTGTACGGATGTGAGAGTTGGACCATAAAGAAGTCTGAGTGCCAAAGAATCGATGCTTTCAAATTGTGGTACTGGAGAATACTCTTGAGAGTCCTTTGGACAGCAAAAGAGATTAAACAAATCAATTCTAAAGAAAATCAATCCTAATATTCATTGGAAGGACTGATGGTGAAGCTGAAGCTCCAATACTTTGGCCACCTGATGCTAAGAGTCAACACATTGGAAAAGATCCTGATACTGGAAAACACTGTGGGCAGGAGGAGAAGGGGACGACAGATGACAAGATGGTTGATGGCATTATTAACTTAAAGGACATGAGTCTGAGAACACTCTGGGAGATAGGGAAAGACAGGGAAGCCTGGGGTGCTGTAGTCCATGGGGCCACAAAGAATTGGACACAACTTAGCAACTGAACAACATCAACAACTAATTAACATATTTACTCAACAGGAATAGAGTCACAGATGTAGAAAACAAAGTTATGGTTACCAAGTGGGAAAGTGAGTGGTTGGAGGGAGGGAGAGAGAGGAATCAGGGGATTGAGGTGTACATACATACACTACCGTATATAAAATAGGTAACTAATAATGTATCCATAGCACTGGGAACCATACTCAATACTCCATAATGAAAATAATCTAAAAAGAGTGGATATTTATATTTATATTTGAACAACAAATTCAGTTTGATGTACTCCTGAAACTAACACCATATTGTAAATGAACTGTACTTCAATAAAATTTTAAAAAATAATTAAAATCAGGAAGAATCTCATAGATATATTAACATTACATATTCATTGCAGCACAATAGACAGGGTGTGGAAACAACTTAAATGTCCATCAACAGATGGATATGTAAAGTATGACACATACGATTTGCCTTAATTCTGAAGGGAAATCAGAAGGAAACTGCGTTACATGTGAAAACATGGATGAACCTGAGGACACTATACTGAGTGAAATAAACCAATAATATATAAACAAATACTGCACAATTCTTCCAATATAAGGAACATAAATTGTCAAGTTTATATAATCAAAGAGTGGACTAGTGACTTCCAGAGGGTAAGGCAGAGAGGGAAATGGGAGTTGCTAATCAAGGAGCAGAAAATTTCAGTTAATTAAGTATTGCATTTATAGTCAACAATAATGCATTAAAACTTTGTTAAGAAGATAGAGCTCATGCTAAGTGTTCTTATCACAATAAAATACAATTTTTAAAAAGCGTGGCAGCTAGAGAACATAATTGCTAGATTATGAAGGTTAAAGAAGGGCCTGTCTGCAGAGCTGTTTGAGCTGGGTGAGATCTTAATGAGTCAGACAAGTGATTGTTTGGGTGCAGATATTCAAAACAAAGAGCCAAAGGGAAAAAAATAATTAAACATGTTTAAAAATTATAAAAACAGGAAAAAAAAAAAAGACACTGTGCCCTTTCCACTGAATAGCAACTTAATTTTTCAGGAGCATTGTGATCAAGGACAGTGATAGGAAATAATTCAGAGTGTTAAGTGGAAGCTGAATTGTGAAGTACCTCCTAAGTTGTCTTCAAACTTTAGATCTTATTCTAATAACAGTGAAAAGCTATTAAAGTGTTTTCACAGAAGGAGCTAATAATTTTATTTGCATTTTAAAAGATCATTCTGGCTGCTATGTGTGTGTATATTTGAAGGGATGTAAGGGTGTACACAACGCTATACAGCAGATATTTAGAGCTTATTCATCTTGATTAACTGGATTTTTATGCTCCTTGTGCTAGCAAGAGGGTAGCTAGTAGAAGTGAAGCAGGGTGAGCTGTTGAGAGCTACTGAGGCAGGCCAGATATTACCATCATGGACAGGCTGAGCACAGAGGGTCAGGAGCAGGGCAGCTGACCCTTGAACAAAGTGGAAGTTAGAAGTACTGAAACCCTCTGCACAGTCAAAAATTTACGTATAATTTTTATAATTACCCTCCTTGAACATGGTTTTTCTGTATCTGTGGTTCTGTATCTATGGATTCAATCCAATTATATAGCACTGGATTGTATTTACATAGTATTCAAACCACTTATATATGCCTGTAGCATTAACTATTGATAACAAATTTAAGTATTATATAAGTGGACCCACACAGTAATATCAGCTACAGTTATATTTAGGATATATTTTGAAATTAGAACTCATAGGATTATATAGATGGATGATAAATTAGCTGACACAAATTTCTTCCATCCCAATATATATGATCTCTTGCAAGGTGAATTTCTTTTTAATTTTTGCTAGTCTTTTATTTATTTTTTTAATTGGTGGGAAATTGCTTTACAATTTTGTGTTGGTTTCTGCCATACAACAATATGAATCATGATTATATACATATACGTGTATATGTATATGTATATGTATATGTATATGTATATGTATATGTATATGTATGTGTGGGCTTCCCCGGTGGCTCCAGAGGTTAAAGCGTCTGCTTCCGATGCGGGAGACCCGGGTTTGATCCCTGGGTCGGGAAGATCTCCTGGAGAAGAAAATGGTAACCCACTCCAGTATTCTTGCCTAGAGAATCCCATGGACAGAGAAGCCTGGTAGGCTACAGTCCACGGGGTCTCAAAGAGTCGGACACTACTGAGTGACTTCACTTTACTTTCACTTTACTGTGTATGTGTATATGTGTATGTGTATGTGCATATGTATATGTATATGTATATGTATATGTATATGTATATGTATATGTATATCTCCCTTTGCTCCTGGGCCTCCCTCTCCTCCCTCAATCCCACCCCTGTAGGTCATCACAGAGCACCAGGCTGGGCTCCCTGTGTTATTTAGCAATCTTCCACTAACTATTTTACACATGATAATGTATATAGGTCAATGCTACTTTCTCAGTTCATCTGACCCTCATCTTTCCCCACTTGATCCACAAGTCTGTTTTCTGCTGGCTTGATCAGTACCATTTCTCTATATTCCATATACATGCATTAATATACAATACTTGTTTTTCTCTGACTTACTTCACTCTGTATAAGAGGTTCTAGGTTCATCTACCTCACTACAACTAACTCAAATTCATTCCTTTTGTGGCTGAGCAATATTCCCTAAATGTAATAAATGTACCACAACTTCTTTAACCATTCATCTGACTGTGAACACCTAGGTTGCTTCCATGTCCTGCCTGTTATAAATATTGCTGCAATGAACACTGAGGTACATGTGTCTTTTAGACTTGTAGTTTTCAGTAGAGTGTATGCCCAGTAGTGGGGTTGCTGGGCCATATGGTAGATTTATTCCTAGGATTTTTAAGGACTCCATACTGTTCTCCATAGTGGCTGCATCAACTTACATTCCCACCAACAGCACAGGAGGGCTCCCTTTTCTCCACATCCTGTCCAGCATTTATTGTTTGATGATGCCATTCTGACAGGTATGAGGTACCTCATTGTAGTTTTGATATGCATTTCTCTAATAATGGCTGTCTGGTGAGGCCTTAAAAATCGCTGTGAAAAAAAGAGAGGTGAAAAGCAAAGGAGAAAAGGAATGATATAAGCATCTGAATGCAGAGTTCCAGATAACAGTAAGAGATAAGAAAGCCTTCAGTGATCAATGTAAAGAAATAGGGGAAAAGAACAGAACGGGAAAGACTAGAGATCTCTTCAAGAAAATTAGAGATACCAAGGGAATATTTTATGCAAAGATGGGCTCGACAAAGGACAGAAATGGTCTGGACCTAACAGAAGCAGAAGATATTAAGAAGAGGTGGCAAGAATACACAAAAGAAGTGTACAAAAAGATCTTCACGACCCAGATAATCATGATGGTGTTATCTCTAATCTAGAGCCAGACATTCTGGAATGTGAAGTCAAGTGGGCCTTAGGAATCCTCAGTACAAACAAAGCTAGTGGAGGTGATGCAATTCCAGTTGAGCTATTTCAAATCCTGAAAGATGACGCTGTGAAAGTGCTGCACTCAATATGCCAGCAAATTTGGAAAACTCAGCAGTGGACACAGGACTGGAAAAGGTCAGTTTTTATTCCAAATCCAAAGAAAGGCAATACCAAGGAATGCTCAAACTACCACACAATTGCACTCATCTCACATGCTAGTAAAGTAATGCTCAAAATTCTCTAAGCCAAGCTTCAGCAATACTGAACCATGAACTTCTTGATGTTCGAGCTGGTTTTAGAAAAGGCAGAGGAACCAGAGATCAAATTGCCAATATTCGCTGGATCATGGAAAAAGCAAGAGTATTCCAGAGAAACATATATTTCTGCTTTATTGACTATGCCAAAGCCTTTGACTGAGTGGATCACAATAAACTGTGGAAAATTCTTCAAGAGATGGGAATACCAGACAACCTGACCTGCCTCTTGAGAAATCTGTATGCAGGTCAGGAAGCAACAGTTAGAACTGGACATGGAACAACAGACTGGTTCCAAATAGGAAAAGGAGTATGTCAAGGCTGTATACTGTCACCCTGCTTATTTAACTTCTATGCAGAGTACATCATGAGAAATGCTGGACTAGAAGAAACACAAGCTGGAATCAAGATTGCTGGGAGAAATATCATTAACCTCAGATATGCAGATGGCACCACCCTTATGGCAGAAAGGAAGAGGAGCTAAAAGCCTCTTGATGAAAGTGAAAGAGGAGAGTGAAAAAGTTGGCTTAAAGCTCAACATTCAGACAACTAAGATCATGGCATCTGGTCCTATCACTTCATGGGAAATAGATGGGGAAACAATGGAAACAGTGTCGCATTTCATTTCTTTTGTACTCCAAAATCACTGCAGATGGTGACTGCAGCCATGAAATTAAAAGATGCTTACTCCTTGGAAGAAAACTTATGACCAACCTAGATAGTATATTCAAAAGCAGAGACATTACTTTGCTGACTAAGGTCCGTCTAATCAAGGGTATGCTTTTTTCTGTGGTCAATGTGAGAGTTGGACTGTGAAGAAGGCTGAGTGCCAAAGAATTGATGCTTTTGAACTGTGGTGTTGGAGAAGACTCTTGAGAGTCCCTTGGACTGCAAGGAGATCCAACCAGTCCATTCTGCAGGAGATCAGCCCTGGGATTTCCTTGGAAGAAATGATGCTGAAGCTGAAACTCCAGTACTCTGGCCACCTCATGCGAACAGTTGACTCATTGGTAAAGACTCTGATGCTGGCAGGGGTTGAGGGTAGGAGGAGAAGGGGACGACAGAGGATGAGATGGCTGGATGGCATCACAGACTCAATGGACGTGAGTCTGAGTGAACTCTGGGAGTTGGTGATGGACAGGGAGGCCTGGTGTGCTGAGATTCATGGGGTCAGAAAGAGTCAGACATGACTGAGCAACTGAACTGAATAATTAGTAATATTGAGCATCTTTCTATGTGTTTATTGGCCATCTGTATGTCTTTTTGGAGAAATGTATGTTTAGATCCTCTCCCCAGTTTTTGATTGGGTTATTTGTGTTTCTGATATTGAGCTCTATGAGCTACTTATATATTTTGGAGTTTAACTCTTTGTCAGTTGCTTCATTGGCAATTATTTTCTCCCATTCTGAAGGTTATCTTTTCATTTTGTTTACAGTTTCCCTTGATGAGCAAAGGCTTTAAACATTTTCGGTCCCTTTTTTTTTTTAATTGTTTTTATTTCCACTAACCAACGTGAATTTCTTCTCCCATCCAGAGATGAAATCTATCTACCCTCTTGAATCTGGTTGCTTTATAGTTTGATTGACCAGGAAGCTAGGAAGAAGTGTCTTCATGCAAATCTTAAAGCTAGGCCTTAAGTGATATTTCAGCTTAAGATTTGCTCTCTTGAAATGTTGTGATGAGGCACTTTTATAAGAAAATGTATTTAGCTTGTTATTGAACAAAGAGTCATGTGGAAAAGAATCAAGCACCCCAACTAACAGCATCAACTGCCAGACAGGTGAACAAAACCTTCTTGGTCCTTGCAATCCAGCCAGCTTCTCAGCTGAATGAGCCATATGAGTGTAGATGAACCTAGCAAGATAATCTCCCAGCCCACAGAATTGTGAAAACCAATAAACCACTGTTTTTTAAGCCCCTACGTTTGTTGTAGTTTGTTATGTAGCAGTAGATAGCTGAAACAGATGATATCTCAAGTTTGAGGAACACAGGGGAATTATGGATAGGTCTTAAATGCTCAGCTTCAACAACTGTATGCCACTTGCTAAACCGAGGAATGCTAAGGGAAGATGGGTTTTGAGGTGGAAAACTACAAGTTCTGTTTTGGCTATGTTGAGTTTGGAAATATCTGTTAACCATGTATTTGAATTTAAGTGGAGGAGTCAGCAATGGTTATTGTTTTGAAAGCCATCAAAATATAAATAACATTTAAAGCCATAGAAATAAAATACACAGTTAAGAATAGAGTGTAGTTAGTGAAGAAGAAGACCAGGACTTTGGGACTCTCTAACTTTCCAAGACTGAGTAGAAATAGAAGAATCAAAAGAACAACAAAAACAGAAGAATCATCTAGTGAGCTAGGAGAAAATCCAGAAAGGAGAAAATGGTTCCATGGAAGCCAAGAGAAGAGCACATTTCAAGAAGAGCATGCTAGGAGGCAGTCGGAGGACTACGGCAATATCATCCTGGGAGTCACTGAAAACCACGAGCATTTTCAGTGGAATGAAAACTGCCCTACAGACCGCTCTTGTTAGAAGCATTGCCACTCGGGAGCACAGAAATGCCTCAGGAGCTTGAGGGAGCTAGGGAACCATTAAATAAAGGAAGTTTGATTTGTTTTGTTGTACTGTTTTACTTTTAAACCCTCCTGACCTCAAGTAACATCATGGAATCATAAAGCCAGAAAGTACCACACATTCCAGCTAACCCTCTCAATTTACATATTAGGAAATTAAGAGACACAGACAAGGCAATTACTCTGCCTACTCTGTCTATAACTGCATAGAAAGCTGACCACACAATATTTTCTTTTTTTTGAATATGAACTGAATACTAGATGATATGATGAAACTACTAACTACTAACTATTGTTAGTCATTTAAGGGCAGTAATGTTATGGTAGTTGTCTAGGAGAATGTCTTATTATTTTTAAAAACATTTTAAAATAAATTTATACTCCACCCATTTCTCCTACCCTTCCCCTTGTGTCTCTGGAAACCACCAATCTGTTAACTGAATCTATGACTTGTTTTTTTTGTTGTTGTTGTTTTATATTTCATATATAAAAAGATAATACAGTATTTGTCTTTAACCTTTTTGCTTAGCATACTGCCTTCAGGTCTATCCATATTGCTGGAAATTATAAGATTTCATTTATTTTTATGGCTGAATAATATTCCACTGTGTACATATATATACACATGATTTCTTTATCCATTTATGCATTGATGAATACACACATTGTTCCCATATCTTGGCTGTTATAAATAATGCTGTAATGAACATATGGGTGAAAATATCTTTTTGAGTTACTGTTTTCATTTCTTCAGGTTAATACCTCAAAGTAGAACTGCTGGTTCATATGGCATCTCTTTTTTTCTTTTTTTTGAGGAAGCTCCATACTGTTTATATAGTCGCCATACTAATTTATATTCTATCAAACATTCGTAATGAGAGTTGCACAAATTTTTTGTTTTCCCTGTACATATAAAAGTTATGTTTACACTTTAGTCTATTAAGTATGTAGTAGCACTGTGGCCTAAAAACAACATAAGGCTTCCCTGAGGGTCCAGTGGTTAAGCGTCCACCTGCCAATGTAGGAGAAACAGGTTCCCTGGTACAGAAAGATCCCACATGCCACAGGGCAACTAAGCTCACATGCCACAAGTACTGAGCCTGAGCACCCTAGAGCCTGTTGCCTGCAACAAGAGAAGCCCTCACACTGCAACTGGAGGGCAGACTCTACTCACTACAACCAGAGCAAGCCTGAATGCAGCATCAGAGACACCGTGCAGCCAAAAGTAAATAAATGAATATGCAAAAATCGATGTAAATACCCTAATTTCACAATGTTTCATTGCTTAATATGCTAATCACCATCTGACAATACAGGGTTGCCATAAAGCTTCAAATTGTAAAACAATTAACAACAATAATAAAACACAATATTTTCACGTGCAATATAAGCAAACCACAATAAAACAAGATACCTCAGATAACTGGAGAAGGAAATGGCAACCTCCTCCAGTCTTCTTGCCCTGGAGAATCCTATGGATGGAGGAGCTGGTGGGCTGCAGTCCATGGGGTTGCAAAGAGTCAGACACGACTGAGCGACTTCACTTCAGTTGTCCCTCCATGTCAGTGGTTCCACACCCACTGCCAACTTTGTAGTACTATGATACACATGTGTGCTCAGTCCTGTCTGACTGTTTGCAACCCCAAGGACTATAGGCCACCAGGCCCTTCTGTCCATGGGGTTCTCCAGGCAAGAATACTGGAGAGGGTTGCCATTTCTTTCTCCAAGGGATCTTCTGAACCCAGGGATCGAACTGGTGTCTCCTGCAACTCCTGCCTTGGCTGGAGGATTCTTTTACCACTGAGCCACGTGGGAAACCCATATATATTTTTTTAACATGCATATAAGTGGATCCACACAGTTCAAATCCGTGTTGTTAATGGATCAACTGTACTACCTCAGAAAACACTGTTAGAAGAAAGAGCTGGCTCTCTCAAGGTAGACATTTTTAGGTGCTTGGAATTCAAAATGACAGTTACATACTTCTACTTTCCTTCCAGATGGCTGATGATTGTTAATTCCCAGTGGAAGCAAAATACAAGGATTTTAAACTTTTGTGTGCAAAGAAACCCTAAGCATTTTAAGATATTAATAAAATATTTGTTACAATAAATCAGTGATTCAGTCTCTTCTTAATCCACAAACCTTGACAAACAAATGTGCTACCTATCACTATGGAACATATATAACCTAATATCTAGACAGATGAGATAATGTTCTTACACACCCTGCCCTGACAGTGTCTTCAGAAATGGCTCCATCTTTGGTAACGTTTGAGGCTGCCATTCTATTGCTACAGCACTCTGGAAGCCACCAGGATATGATTCTGGGGTTTCTGTGCTCCAGGGTGTAGGGCCCTAAATGGGAAACCTTGGGTGAAAAAAAGTGGGGGGCTAGCTTAGCGGTTGGAAACTAAGATGGTGCCTGGCGGAATTGATAGGGGTGGGGTCTATGTTGTTTGTCAAAGTTTTTGACTGGCTCTCTTGATTTCCGTGCACGTGGATAATGGTGATCATCATAGAAGGCACATGATGATTTGACCTTTAACCGTGATTGGTGTAACTGAAGGCACATAACGATTTGACCTTTAATGTGATTGGTGCAACTATGGAAAGTCCCTCCTAAACCACCCCCGCTTGCCTATATAAGCTGGGAGTTTGCAACAATAAAGTGGAACTGCTCTGACGGAACCCCTGTCGCATCTGATTGTCTCTCGCTCGCTGAGGGGCTGGGTTGGCAGACAGCAGGCTCACCTCTCCTCAGGACCCCTTGGCTTTGCTGAGGGACGTTCCACTGCCTCTCTTTTTCTGTGGAGTGCCTCCCGCACCAGGGTGCTCTGTTTTCATTCCATCACATCTCCACAACAGCAAGGTCAGACACAGCCAACATCTTTCAGAGCTGAGATACCAGAATGTCCAGATATGCCTGTTAAAGAGTAGACAAGTCAAAATCTTCCTGCTACTGCTAAGACACTTCAGTCGTGTCCGACTCTGTACGACCCCATAGACGGCAGCTTGCCAGGCTCCCCTGTCCCTGGGATTCTCCAAGCAAGAACACTGGAGTGGGTTGCCATTTTCTTCTCCAATGAACGAAAGTGAAAAGTGAAAGTGAAGTTGCTCAGTCGTGTCCAAGTCTTCGCGACCCCATGGATTGCAGCCTACCAGGCTCCTCCATCCATGGGATTTTCCAGGCAAGAGTACTGAGTGGGGTGCCATTAATCTTTCTAGTCTTCCTTAAAAGCCTGGGGTGCGGTGCCCTAACAAAGGAGCCAATCTCTAATCTTGTCACAATTAACTCCTTAACCCCAAAAGCATTTACTGAGAGTCTAGTCTATGACGGATGCTGAGGGAAACAAAAGTAAAGTAGGAAACCATCAGAACAAGCCTTCGCATCTTCCGTGTTATCCATCCCTGGGTTACATTCCTCCAGTGCTTATACCCAGAAACCTATGTGTTCTCACTTCCAACCCTGACCTTCCCTTCAGCAAACAGTTTCTCTTAAGTTCATCCTCAGTCATTCAAACATTTGTCTCCACTCACTCTATTTTAATTAATTAATTTATTTATTTTATTACAATATTGTGTTGGTTTTGCCATACATGAATCTGCCACTGTTGTACACTTTTTTGCATCCTGAACCCCCCTCCCACCTACCTCTCTGTACCATCTCTTTGGGTCATCCCAGTGCACCAGCCCTAAGTATCCTGTATCTTGCATCGAACCTGGACTGGCAATTCATTTCTTATATGATATTATACATGTTTCAATGCCATTCTCCCAAATCATCCCACCCTCTCCCTCTCCCACAGACTCCAAAAGACTGTTCTATACATCTCTGTCTCTTTTGCTGTCTCACATACAGGGTTATCATTAAATTCCATCTTTCTAAATTCCATATATATGTGTCAGTATACTGTATTGGTGTTTTTCTTTCTGGCTTACTTCACTCTGTAGAATAGGCTCCAGTTTCATCCACCTCATTAAAACTGACTCAAATGTATTCTTTTTAATGGCTGAGTAATACTCCATTGTGTATATGTACCACTGCTTTCTTATCCATTCATCTCCTGATAGACATCTAGGTTGCTTCCATGACCTGGCTATTATAAACAGTGCTGCAATGAACAGTGGGGTACACATGTTTCTTTTTCCATTCTGGTTTCCTCAGTGTGTATGCCCAGAAGTGGGATTGCTGGGTCATAAGGCAGTTCTATTTCCAGTTTTTTAATGAATCTCCACACTGTTCTCCATAGTGGCTGTACTAGTTTGCATTCCCACCAACAGTGTAAGAGGGTTCCCTTTTCTCCACACCCTCTCCAGCACTTATTGCCTGTAGACTTTTGGATAGCAGCCATTCTGACTGACATGAAATAGTATCTCATTGTGGTTTTGATTTGCATTTCTCTGATAATGCGTGATGTTGAGCATCTTTTCATGTGTTTGTTAGCCATCTGTATGTCTTCTTTGGAGAAATGTCTGTTTAGTTCTTTGGCCTATTTTTTGATTGGGTCGTTTATTTTTCTGGAATTGAGCTGTAGGAGTTGCTTGTATATTTTTGAGATTACTTGTTTGTCAGTTGCTTCATTTGATATTATTTTCTCCTATTCTGAAGGCTGTCTTTTCACCTTGCTTATAGTTTCCTTTGTTGTGTAGAAGCTTTTAATTTTAATTAGGTCCCATTAGTTTATTTTTGCTTTTATTTCCAATATTCTGGGAGGTGGGTCATAGAGGATCCTGCTGTGATTTATGTCAGAGAGTGTTTTGCCTATGCTCTCCTCTAGGAGTTTTATAGTTTCTCGTCTTATGTTTAGATTTTTAATTCATTTTGAGCTTATTTTTGTGAATGGTGTTAGAAAGTGTTCTAGTTTCATTCTTTTACAAGTGGTTGACCAGTTTTCCCAGTACCACTTGTTAAAGAGATTGTCTTTAACCCATTGTATATTCTTGCCTCCTTTGTCGAAGGTAAGGTGTCCATAGGTGTATGGATTTATCTCAGGGCTTTCTAGTTTGTTCCATTGATCTATATTTCTGTCTTTGTGCCAATACCATACTGTCTTGATGACTGTGACTTTGTAGTAGAGCCTGAAGTCAGGCAGGTTGATTTTCCAGTTCCATTCTTCTTTCTCAAGATTGCTATGGCTATTCAAGGTTCTTTGTATTTCCATACAAATTATGAATTTGTTTGTTCTAGCTCTGTGAAAAATACCATTGGTAGCTTGATAGGGATTGCATTGAATCTATAGATTGCTTTGGGTAGTATACTCATTTTCACTATATTGATTCTTCCTATCCATGAACATGGTATATTTCTCCATCTATTAGTGTCCTCTTTGATTTCTTTCACCAATGTTTTATAGTTTTCTATATATAGGTCTTTAGTTTCTTTACATAGATATATTCTTAAGTATTTTATACTTTTCATTGCAATAGTGAATGGAATTGTTTCCTTAATTTCTCTTTCTGTTTTCTCATTATTAGTGTATAGGAATGCAAGGGATTTCTGTGTTGCTTTTATATCCTGCAACTTTACTATATTCCTTGATTAGCTCTAGTAATTTTCTGGTGGAGTCTTTAGGGTTTTCTATGTAGAGGATTATGTCATCTGCAAACAATGAGAGTTTTGGATTCCTTTTATTTCCAATTTTAGATTCCTTTTATTTCTTTTTCTGCTCTGATTGCTGTGGCCAAATCTTCCAAAACTATGTGGAATAGTAGTGGTGAAAGTGGGCATGCTTGTCTTTGTCCTGACTTTAGGGGAAATGCTTTCAATTTTTCACCACTGAGCATAATGTTTGCTGTGGGTTTGTCATACATAGCTTTTATTATGTTGAGCTATGTTCCTTCAATTCCTGCTTTCTGGAAAGTTTTTATCATAAATTGATGTTGGATTTTGTCAAAGGCTTTCTCTGTATCTATTGAGGTAATCACTTTTATTTTTCAATTTGTTAATGTGGTATATTACATGGATTGATTTCTGGATATTGAAGAATCCTTGCATCCCTGGGATAAAGCCCACTTGGTCATGGTGTATGATCTTTTTAATGTTTTGTTGGATTCTGATTGCTAGAATTTTGTTAATGATTTTTGCATCTATGTTCATCAGTAATATTGGCCTGTAGTTTTCTTTTTTTTGTGGCATCTTTGTCAAGTTTTGGTATTAGGGTGATGGTGGCCTCATAGAACTAGTTTGAAGTTTACCTTCCTCTGCCATTTTCTGGAAGAGTTTGCATAGGATAGGTGTTAGCTCTTCTCTAAATTTTTGGTACAATTTGTGAAGCTGTCTGGACCTGGGCTTTTGTTTGCTGGAAGATTTCTGATTACAGTTTCAATTTCCATGCTTGTGATGAGTCTGTTGAGATTTTCTATTTCTTCCTGGTTCAGTTTTGGAAAGCTATACTTCTCTAAGAATTTATCCATTTCTTCCACGTTGTCCATTTTATTGGCATATAATTGCTGATAGTAGTCTTTTATAATCCTTTGTATTCCTGTGTTTTCTGTTGTGATCTCTCCATTTTCATTTCTAATTTTATTGATTTGATTTTTCTCCCTTTGTTTCTTGATGAGTCTGGCTGTGGCTTGAAAATTTTATGTTTCCTTTCAAAGAACAAGCTTTTGATTTTGTTGATTTTTGCTATGGTTGCTTTTGTTTCTTTTGTATTAATTTCTTTCCTTCTGCTAACCCTGGGGTTCTTCATTTCTTCCTTTTCTAGTTGCTTTAGGTGTAGTTAGGTTATTTATTTGACTTTTTTCTTGTTTCTTGAGGTATGCCTGTATTGCTATGAACCTTCCCCTTACTCTGCTCTTACAGTGTCCCATGGGTTTTGAATTGTTTTATTCTTTTCATTTGTTTCTATGCATATTTTGATTTTTAAAAAATTTCTTCTGTGATTTTTTTGTTTATTCAGCAGTATGTTGTTCAGTCTCCATATGTTGGAATTTTAAATAATTTTTCTCCTGTAATTGAGATCTAATCTTACTGCATGGTGCTCAGAAAAGATGCTTGGAAGGATTTCAATTTTTTGGATTTACCAAGGCTAGATGTATGGCCCAGGATGTGATCTATCTTGGAGAAGGTTGTGTGCACTTGAGAAAAAAGGTGAAATTCGTTGTTTTGGGGTGAAATGTCCTATAGATATCAATTAGGTCTAACTGGTCTATTGTATCATTTAAAGTTTGTGTTTCCTTGTTAATTTTCTGTTTAGTTGATCTGTCCATAGGTGTGAGTGGGGTGTTAAATTCTCCCACTATTATTGTGTTATTGTTAATTTCCCCTTTCATACTTGTTAGCATTTGTCTTACATATTGCAGTGCTCTTATGTTGGGTGCATATATATTTATAATTGTTCTATCTTCTCCTTGGATTGATCCTTTGATCATTATGTAGTGTGGTTCTTTGTCTCTTTTCACAGCCTTTGTTTTAAAGTCTATTTTATCTGATACGAATATTGCTACTCCTGCTTTCTTTTGGTCTCTATTTGCCCAGAATATCTTTTTCCAGCCCTTCACTTTCAGTCTGTATGTGTCCCCTGTTCTGAGGTGGGTCTCTTGTAGACAACATATATAGGGGTCTTGTTTTGTACCCATTCAGCCAGTCTTTGTCTTTTTGGTTGGGGCATTCAACCCATTTATGTTTAAGGTAATTATTGATAAGTATGATCCCGTTGCCATTTACTTTATTGTTTTGAGTTCGGGTTTATACATCCTTTTGGTGTTTCTTGTCTAGAGAACATCCTTTAGCATTTGTTGGAGAGCTGGTTTGGTGGTCCTGAATTCTCTCAGGTTTTGCTTGTTTGTAAAGCTTTTGATTTCTCTTTCATATTTGAATGTGATCCTTCTTGGGTACAGTAATCTGGGCTGCAGGTTATTTTCTTTCATCACTTTAAGCATGTCTTGCCATTCCATCCTGGCCTGAAGAGTTTCTATTGAAAGATCAGCTGTTATCCTTATGGGAATCCCCTTGTGTGTTATTTGTTGTTTTTCCCATGCTGCTTTTAATATTTGTTTTTTGTGTTTGATCTTTGTTAATTTGATTAATATGTGTCTTGGGATCTTTCACCTTGGGTTTATCCTGTTTGGGATTCTCTGGGTTTCTTGGTCTTTGGTGATTATTTCCTTCCCTATTGTAGGGAAGTTTTGAACTATTATCTCCTCAAGTACTTTCTCATGATCTTTCTTTTGTCTTCTTCTTCTGGGACTCCTATGATTCGAATGTTGGAGAATTTAATATTATCCTGGAAGTCTCTGAGATTGTCCTCATTTCTTTTAATTCATTTTTCTTTTTTTCCTCTCTGATTCATTTATTTCTACCATTCTATCTTCTACTTCACTTATCCTATCTTCTGCCTCCCTTATTCTACTATTTGTTGTCTCCAGAGTGTTTTTGATCTCATTTATTACATTATTCATTATATATTGACTCTTTTTATTTCTTCTAGGTTCTTGTTAAACCTTTCTTGCATCTTCTCAATCTTTGTCTCCAGGCTATTTATCTGTGATTACATTATGATTTCAAGGTTTTGGATAATTTTCACTATCATTATTTGGAATTCTTTATCAGGTAGATTCCCTATCTCTCCCTCTTTTGTTTGGTTTGGTGGGTATTTGGTGGGTATTCCTCTGTCTCTTCATCTTGGTTATATTGCTCAGTTTGGGGTGGCCTTCCTGTATTCTGGCAGTTTGTGGAGTTCTCTTTATTGTGGAGTTTCCTTGCTGTGGGTGGGGTTGGACGGGTGGTTTATCAAGGTTTCCTGGTTAGGGAAGCTTGTGTCGGTGTTCTGGTGGGTGGAGCTGGATTTCTTCTCTCTGGAGTGCAATGAAGTATTCAGTAATGTGTTATGAGATGTCAATGGGTTTGGAGTAACTTTGAGCTGCCTGTATACTGAAGCTCAAGGCTGTGTTCCTGTGTTGTTGGAGAATTTGCACGGTATGTCTTGCTCTGGAACTTGTTGGCCCTTGGGTGGTGCTTGGTTTCAGTGTAGGTATGGAGGTGTTTGATGAGCTCCTGTTGATAAATGTTCCCTGGAATCAGTCCTCTGGTGTTCTCAGGATTTGGACTTAAGCCTCCTGCTTCTGGTTTTCAGTCTTATTTTTACAGTAGTCTCAAGATTTCTTCTATACAGCACTGTTGATAAAACATCTCATTTGAAGATGAAAAGTTTCTCCACATGAGGGACACCCAGAGAGGTTCTCCAAGTTACATGGAGAAGAGAGGAGGGAGGAGGGAGTTAGAGGTGACCCAAATGAGATGAGGTGGAAGCATAAGAGGAGAGAGCAAGCTAGCCAGTAATCACTTCCGTATGTGTGCCCCACAGTCTGGACCACTCAGAGATGTTCACAGAGTTATACAGAGAAGAGAAGAGAGAAGAAGGAGACAGAGGTGCCAGGAGGATAAAAGGGGGGAAAGAAAAGGAGAGAGACAGATCCAGCCATTAATCAGTTCCCTAAGTGTTCTCCACCATCTGGAACACACAGAGATTCAGAGTTGGGTAGGGAAGAGAAGGGGGAGGGAGCAGACAGAGGCGACGTGGTGGAGAAAAAGGAGAGTCCAAAGGGGAGAGAGCAGTCAAGCCAGTAATCTTGCTCCCAAGTAAAAATGGGTACTGAAGATTGAGTTTTTAAAGGTACAAAAATGATAACAAATAACCAAAAATCAAAGATTAAAAATCTAGAGTAGAGGTTGGATTTTTAAAAATACAATATTAAAGAAAAGAAGAAAAAAAAGTCACAAAATTATTTAAATATATATATATATGAAGTTTGCTTTAAAAATAGGGTCTTTTTGCAAATTAATAGTAGGTTATAAAAATGAAAATTAAAAGAGTAATAGAGGACTTAAAATTTTTTGAAAAATCATAAAAATCGTAAAAATATATCTGGGACTTTCTCTGGCGTTGTGGGCAGTGTGGAGCCAGTTCATTTTTGGATGGTTCCTTGGTCTGGCTTATATTTCTCCAAGATCTATAGGCCCCTTCCTATGTAGTTGGTGCTAACTACAGGGTTTTAATCTATTGCACCTTTCACTTCCAAGGCAGTTCCCTCTGTTTTAGCTTCTTCTGTTTGCTGGTCTCTTCAGTGTCTGATTTCCACCCTGACACAAGGGGACGGTGGTGTACACTTTTTTAGGCTCACTTGTGGAGAGGGAGGGACACTGCAAACAAATAAACCCTTCACTCTGGAGTGTGTTCGCAGTGTCTCAGCCACACTGGGCCTGCCCCGACTCACGGCGCATGTGCCTCCCTGCCCACACTGCTCAGGCTCTAGGTTGCTCTGCCGGGAACCATCCAAGGCTGGCGCTGGGCTGCATGCACCTCCCAGGTCTAAGCCACTCAGGTTCAGGTACTGGGAAGTCTCAGAGGAGCAGACTCGGTTGGATCTGTGTTTTATGCCCCTCTCTGGTCCAAGCAGCTCAGGTGATGAGGTGTTTGGCAGGTGCTGTCACTGAGACTTATCACCTCCCCCATCCCTGCCACTCAGTTTTCTGGGTGTACAACCGGCACACTTTCGCAGGCGGATGTCCAGAACCCCAAAAAGTCTTAATTAGCAAAGAAGCCTGCTTACAGTTTGGTAGATAATGTCTCTCTGGGGCTGCAATTGCCCCCTTCCAGCTCTGGCTGCCTGTCACCAGAAGGGGATGGTCTGCAGCTGGCTAGTTCTGTTCACTCCTTTGTTCTGTGTGCAGGCCTGGTGGTGTCTTAGGTTAAGACTTTGCACGTGGTAGCTATCCCGCAGTCTGGTTTGCTAGCCAAGTTAGTTCGCTCAGATTGCCCTAGGGGCATTCAGGCCCAGTCCTTTCTCTAAGCAATGCAGCTCGAGCCTCCCTGCCCCGGTTGCTAGTGGCAGGTGCAGACGTCTGCGCTGCTTCTTCGCTGGGGGAGATACCGTTGGGCTCATAATCTGTGGGTTTTAATTATTTATTTATTTTTCCTCCCTGTTATGTTGCCCTCTGTGCTTCCAAGGCTCTCCACAGACTCGGCAATGAGAGTGTTTCCTGGTGTTTGGAAACTTTTCTCTTTTAAGACTCCCTTATTGGGGTGGAACTCTGTTCCTACCTCTGTCTCTCTCTCTCTCTTTTTTTTTTGGTCTTTTATATTTTTTCCTACCTCCTTTCGAAGACAATGGGCTGCTTTTCTGGGTGCCTGATGTCCTTTGCTGGCATTCAGAAGTTGTCTTGTGGAATTTACTCAGTGTTTAAATGTTCTTTTGATGAATTTGTGGGAGAGAAAGTGGTCTCCCTGTCCTATCCTTCTGCCATCTTAGGACTGCCCCCTCCAGTCTATTTTTAAAAATAAAGATTGAGATGGTGACTCTGTGATGCTTAACCATCTACTTGGTGTCTGCAGTCACTGATATGTTTTGTCCCTGTCTTGCCCCTCGGTTTGTGCCTCAAAGAAGGGAAGAGCACCCTGGCTACCAGAAGCTTGAAACACTTTAACTACTTAAACCATCTAAACTATAGGTTAAATCTTCTGAACTTCATTATAAATCCACATGCAGAGTAGCCAGATCAAAGCCCCAGCAAGAAAGATTTATTTGTAGTATCCCAGATGAGGCAGACAGTCCAATGAAAAACTTTTTCTTTCCTTCTTCCAGTGAGAGCCATCATAAGTCCAACTTAAGGATCTTGTTATGATAAGGACGTAGTGTGATTGTAGTTACAGCAGGCAGCAGATTAAATGCATTGACCAAGGAGCGAGAGTTCCAGAAAAACACCTATTTCTATTTTATTGACTATGCCAAAGCCTTTGACTGTGTGGATCACAATCAACTGTGGAAAATTCTGAAAGAGATGGGAATACCAGACCACCCAACCTGCCTCCTGAGAAATCTGTATGCAGGTCAGGAAGCAACAGTTAGAACTGGACATGGAACAACAGACTGGTTCCAAATAGGAAAAGGAGTACGTCAAGGCTGTATATTGTCACTCTGCTTATTTAACTTATATGCAGAGTACATCATGAAAAACGCTGGACTGGAAGAAACACAAGCTGGAATCAAGATTTCCGGGAGAAATATCAATAACCTCAGATATGTAGATGACACCACCCTCATGGCAGAAAGCAAAGAACTAAAGAGCCTCTTGATGAAAGTGAAAAAGGAGAGTGAAAAAGTTGGTTTAAAGCTCAACGTTCAGAAAATGAAGATCATGACATCTGGTCCCATCACTTCATGGGAAATAGATGGAGAAACAGTGGAAACAGTGGCTGACTTTATTTTTATGGGCTTCAAAATCACTGCAGATGGTTATTGCAGCCATGGAATTAAAAGATACTTACTACTTGGAAGGAAATTTAATACCAACCTAGGTAACACAGTAAAAAGAAGAGACATTACTTTGCCAACAAATGTCCATCCAGTCAAGGCTATGGTTTTTCCTGTGGTCATGTATGGATGTGAGAGTTGGACTGTGAAGAAAGCTGAGAGCCGAAGAATTGATGCTTTTGAACTGTGGTATTGGAGAAGGCTCTTGAGTGTCCTTTGTACTCAAGGAGATCCAATCAGTCCATCCTAAAGGAAATCAGTCCTGAATATTTACTGGAAGGACTGATGTTGAAACTGAAACTCCAATACTTTGGCCACCTGTTGTGAAGAGCTGACTCATTTGAAAAGACCTTGATGCTGGGAAAGGTTGATGGCAGGAGGAGAAGGGGATGAGAGAGGATGAGATGGTTTGATGGCATCACTGACTCAATGGACATGGGTTTGGATGGACTTCAGGAGTTAGTGATGGACAGGGGAGGCCTGGCGTGCTGCAGTCCAAGGGGTAGCAAAGAGTTGGACACTACTAAGCAACTGAACTGAACTGAACTGAAGGATCAGGAATCATTAAGTCTATTTCTTGATACAAGAAGTCATACATTTGTTGGCCTTACCCTTCAGATGATATAGTTGTGGAAGAAAGAGGACCAGAAGTCCCTTTCCCTTGCTTATGTGTATTTTTAAAGGTGATAACACATTTGGTTTGGCATCTTATTAAATATGTAGGAGGGTCAGGACAGGAGGAAAACTGCAGGAGTAGGCAGATATATTTATGTGTGCCCTGATTATGGAATGTGGTTTAATTCATTAAACAGATATTGTGGCTCAGGATTGCATAATGAAGAAAAGGATTCAGAAACAGTGATGGCGCCTTCAAAGTGGAGGTAGGATACCTAAGAGAGGTCAGGAGAGGAGTGTGCACTCAATGAGAATGTTGAAAAGGCTCTTACATGGAGTAATTAAGGTTTCCAAGCTCTCAAACTGGGAAGAAAAGAGTCTCCATTTGCTCTCTTCTGTTTAATGGACCTACAGCAGGGGAAGAAAAGAGGACTTTTCTAAGTGCTGGCTCTTGTGAGGAAACACTGTGTCTTCCTTGCTCTAAGTGTCCCTCTTTTTGTATATTTATCTTGGCTTTTAAAAAAATGTACGATACTTCTATATGATATGAAACAACTTTAAATCATCTACATAACTATTCATCATCCTGAACAATTTTTCTGCTAGAATATTGCTTTAAAAACAAAAAGCAGTCTCACACTCTAGGGAAAGATTGATTGTTCTACACCCATGGTAATAACCAGCACAGCTAGTTTAACCTAATAGATCAGTGACAACTTGCTTCATTGAACACGCCTCTGAAAGTCAGCCGACTAGTGACACTGTAAGTCAGTCAGTTAGCAGATGACTTACCCTAGAAAACATGCTTCTAAGGCCAAGGCCAGTACGCTATCAACACATTGTCTTGTGCAAGCAACCCAACCGTGTCTCTCAGACTGATTTAACCCACTTCTTTCCTGGAAACCAATATACATTTGAACAAATCCTTCCCCTAAACCCTATATAAAATCAGCACTTCACTTTGTTTAATGAGCCTTTGACTACTCAGTCTAGTTCTTCCTTACTTACATTAGAAACAAGTTCAGCTTTGGTTTTCATTCCAGATTTTGAATGGTGACCTCACTCATTCAGTCTTTGTTTGAAATATGCCACAGTGACATCCATGTTATGCCACCTAGCACCTTGAAAAGAGTATCAGATTTGATTCTAGAATTTCCTGTGAGACTTCCTGGTGACTCAGATGGTAACAAATATACCTGCAATGCAGATAGACCAAGGTTCAGTCCCTAGGTTGGGAAGATCCCCCAGAGAAGGAAATGGCAACCCACTAGTCTGGCGTATGATATTAGAGGAAATATCTGTTTCTTTATCTGTAAAAAGTAAGGGGGTAAACTAGATGACCTTTACCTCCCTTTAACTTAAATACTGCATGTTTTGTTTCTTGTAAAACCCAACATGACATGGTTATCTTTCTCTATTTCTATATGTTTATAAAGGCTGATCTTTTATATCTTAACATATGTCAACAATTGACATCTCAAAGCATCAGCAATAGCTTATACATTATTTTGTACTTATATTCATGATTTTAATTAAATACTTTATATGTATAAACTCATTTGATTATCATAAAAATAGGAACAAGGGACTATTCTTAACATTCTTACCTTATTTATGAAGAAATGGAGGTGTAGGAACATTAAAACATTTTCTCAGAAAGCACACAGGTAATAACTAGTGAAACAAGGATTCAAACCAGATTATCTTAATTCAGAGCCAGATTTTGGCTACAACAAACTATAGAAATAGAGACTGGTGCTTAGCTATACTCTACAACAAAATAGACTCTTATTTTAGAATTTTTTCCTGTTAAGCCTTTTCATTTGTTTTTTCCAGCTTTCCAATCTAGTTATTGTCCATTACTATTAAACATTCATGAGGTTTATTATTTTGTATACTTTCAACTTTTAAATAGTTGAATAATCTAGCAAATGTACACTTAAATGAATACTCATTCTGTATGTGTGAATATATATGTGTATATATATGTGGTTATAAGTGAAAGTCGCTAGGTCATGTCCGACCCTTTGAGACCCCATGGATTTTAGCCCACCAGGCCCCTTTGTCCATGGAATTTTCCAGTCCAGAATACTGGAGTGGGTAGCTGTTCCCTTCTCCAAGGGATCTTCCCAACCCAGGGATCTAACCCATATCTCCCACCTTGCAGGTGGATTCTTTACTGTCTGAACCACCAGGGAAGCCCATATGTAGCTATATATATGTATTAATATATTACACAGCTGCTAAATCTAATTGCTAAAAGAACTAACCAAAGAAAACATCAGTAACTCTGCTACTGATGTAACAACAAGAGCAAAAACCTTCCTTTTGCAATCCCTCAAGCAATAGTTTAACATATAACACAATTCATTTTGCAGTAGTTTTACTTTCTTTTGCAGTTGTTCGGTGCTGCAAGAATGTATGTATTTTGTTTTTGATAAATGACATTAGTAACACAGAGAAAAAGTCATCTCTGTCCAATAAAATTTCAAATCATGTTCAGAGTACTCTTCTCCTAGCTTGCACTCTTTTTCAATCAAAAGGGATCTTTCAAAGTAGCAATAAAAATTTAATAAGATCAGAACATTCTGACCCTACTCCTATTAATAAATTTAGCTTGTTGGCTCCACTGTTTCAGATGAATCTTTTAGAAAACTTACTAATAAATTTCTTCAAATAAACAATATATTAGGGCAGTACCATTCATAGAAAAATTACTGTCAATTTATCTCTAGAGGAGGACATAAAACACACTCATACAATAACTGAAGTTTTGTAACTTTTATAACTACTCTCAATTACCTGCATGGTTCTTGTAAATTCCAAACAAGGCTCTCATGCAGTATGGTCCCAGACAATTCTCTTCTCTGTGGCCTTAGAAATGTCAATTAACTTTAATATTACCCTAAGCAAGCAATCAGTTCAGTTCAGTTCAGTCGCTCAGTCATGTCCAACTCTTTGAGACCCCAAGAATCGCAGCACGCCAGGCCTCCCTGTCTGTCACCAACTCCCGGAGTTCACTCAGACTCATGTCCATCGAGTCAGTGAGCACAGGTAAATATATAATATGCATTCAGAACCTCAAAGACAAAATAGAAATTATAGTCTAGGGAACTTTTTGAAACTTAAATTCAACATGGTATGCCTGTGAAGAATGTACACCAGATGATTTCTTTGTCTTAATTAAACATTTTTAGACATGGAGTCTTTACACATAGTGAAAGACCAGGTTTATACATAATAAGATACCTCCTGGGTATCTGAGTTGAAACAGTCCAAATGAAATATATTGAACCTAAAATCCCACAGATTGAGGAATAGTTTCCAACTTCAAGGATGTTAAAATACACTTTAAAAAAAATTATACATTAAAACTGACAAAAAAGTTGGTATGTAAAACTCCAGAAAACAATATACATCTTTCAAAAGTCTTGGACAAGTGCCAGACTAAGAAGATATTTTTATTAGGTGGGTCACTGCAGAGATCACTCCCTGATCTGTGGAAATCACTCCATAGCTCTCCATATTCAGAAGAGTTGTACTTTCCTTGGGTCACAGTGATTATTACTACTATGTTATGAATGTAATATATAGAGCACATTTATCTCTTTAAAAGAGTAACTATAAAGCAATAAAAGGCAAGAACCAAGAACTGTTCATGTGCCCTGCCTATTGAACCCATCTCAGTAACTTAGAATGTGCCTTTGAAACTAACCTTACTTATGGCCTCCTCTTCCTTAAGCTTGCATCCCAATTTCAATCTTTTTTTTTCCTTGTAGCATGGTGTATCTTTGAGACACCTTCTTATATCTTACTTTATTACACCATGCAGTATAAACAAAGATACACACACTGAGTATGTATGATACTCATAATGAGCTGTAAATTTTACAAAGAGGTCTCCAGGTCAGAACATCAGATATGAATGGAATAAATATATAAGCCATTATGGAAACAGGAGAGATGTTCTCTTTTAATTTTTTATTCTGTCAGTTTCTACCTGTTAGCCTACTCCTACCACTACAACCTAATACATTTTGAAAGAATACCAAGATCCAATTAGAAAATTCTTTTCTTTAAGATAGATGCTGTAGGAGGATTAACAAATTTTCTTCTGAATTAAAGAATTAAAACAGTTTAAATTGCTTAAAATGTTTCCTACAAGGAAAAAAAAAAACTTGTAAAACACTGATTCCCTGGATATAAATAACTTTCCTTGCAAGCACCTCTAAAATCTGTGGAAATTATTTCTTTATAGAGTCATAAGTTAAACTTTAGAATATTTTTTACATTTCATGTTGATCTGAAAAACACTGGAGAATCAAACATTATAAAATATGATCAACAACTATTAGACATCTGTAATGTACTAGGTACCCATCTTCACAGTGGTAAAAAGGGGCTTTACCATTTTACACAGGGGCTTCCCATTTTTTTACAGTGGTAAAGGATCCACCTGACAATGCAGGAGACACAAGAGATGCAGCTTTGATGCCTGGGTCGGGAAGATTCCTTGGCATAGGGAATAGCAAACCACTCTGTATTCTTGCTTGAACAATTCCATGGACGGAGGAGCCTGGCGGGCTCCAATCCATGGGTTGCAGAGTCGGACATGACTGTGGAGCTGAGAACGCATGCACTTTACACATGATTTAATCTTCACATCACACCTATAAAACTGTTACTTTTTTCCTCACTTCACATAAAAGAAAACAGAAGTTTTGAGAGATTAGGCAAAACATGCAAGATCACATAGCAAATAGTGATTTAAAAAATTTCAAGCTCATACCTGTTTGACCCAAAATCTACGTTCTTTGTTCTTTAGCACATGGATAGCCAATATAATAATAGTTTTATGACTTCTAGAAGGCACCTCTACCTTGTCTTAATTTTCTAAAGACATATACATTAAGGCATAAACTATTAGCAGGCCAATGTGAGAACCCTACATGTACGTCAAGAAGGAACAGTTAGAACCT
The DNA here is from genome assembly GCA_917880005.1 of Nanger dama. Taxonomy (NCBI): domain Eukaryota; kingdom Metazoa; phylum Chordata; class Mammalia; order Artiodactyla; family Bovidae; genus Nanger; species Nanger dama. The sequence continues at coordinate 104,010,840 of CAKJTW010000001.1, forward strand.
GACATGAACAATGGACTGGTTCAAAATTGGGAAAGAATTAATTAAGGCTGCATATTGTTACCCTATGTATTTAGCTTATATGCAGAGTACATCATGCGAAATGCCAGGCTGGTTGAATCACAAGCTGGAATCAAGATTGCAAGGAGAAATATAAACAACCTCAGATATGCAGATCATACCACCCTAACGGCAAAAACTGAAGAGGAACTGAAAAGTCTGTTGTTGAAGGTGAAAGTGGAGAGCAAAAAATCTGGCTTAAAACTCAATATTCAAAAATCTAAGATCATGGCATCTGGTTCTACCACTTTCTGACAAATACATGGAAACAATGGCAGATTTTATTATCTTGAGCTCCAAAATCACTGAGGATGGTGACTGCAGCCATGAAATTAAAAGATGATTGTTTCTTGGAAGAACAGATATGACAAACCTAGACAGCATATTACAAAGCAAGGACATCACTTTGCTGACAAAAGTCCATATAGTCAAAGCTATGGTTTTTCCAGTAGTCATGTACGGATGTGAGAATTGGACCATAAAGAGGGCTGAGCACAGAACTGATGTTTGCAAACTGTGGTACTAGAGAAGACTCTTGAGAGTCCCTTGAACAGCAAGGAGATCCAACAAGTCAATCCTAAAGGAAATCAGTCCTGAATATTCATTGGAAAAACTGATGCTGAAGCTCCAATACTTTGGCCACCTGATGTGAAGAGCTGATACATTGGGAAAGACTTATGTTGGGAAAGATTGAGGGCAGGAGGAAAAGGGGGGAAACAAGAGAATTAGATGGTTGGATGACATCACCGACTCAATGGACATGAGTTTGAGCAAACTTCAGGTTATAGTGAAGGACAAGGAAGCCTGGAGTGCTGCAGTCCACGGGGTCTCAAAGAGTCAGACATGATTTAGTAGCCAAACAACAATGAACAGCGAAGATCTTAGGAGGTTCTCTTGGTGATATGGTACTCATACACTAAGAAAGTTTCTGGACCAATTTATCAAGCCCAGTTCAGAAGGGAAAAGAGTTTGAACAATTCTATAAACTGAATTTTGCTAGTTTTATTGCAACATTCTCCTAGACTAATGGCATAAAGGCACAAGAGATAGGGATATGAGAGGGGAAATTATCAGGAGAGACTGAGCACCTTAGATTTCAACAGATCGTTGGCATCTATCCTAAGTGAATGCCTCCCCACAATATGATCATGTGGGGGCAAAGAAAGAGAATTATATCTCTCCTTAAATTTTTATTATGAAATATATATACAAAAAGTCTAAAAATAGCATACTAAGTTACTCATTGTTTACTTCACAGGGAAAGAAATAAAATGTGACAAATACAATCACAGATAAAGTTGGAGTCCCTTTTTACCTTTTAGAAAGGCATCATCACCCTTCCTTCCTCCTCAAAAGTAATGACTATCCTTAATTTTGTGCTTACTTTCATAGTCTCATCAAGTAAGTTAACAAGCCTTAATAATATATAGTTTCCTTTTGGATTTTGCATAAAATTTTGTATGAAATTCTGTATACATTTTGTATAGACACGTGCAGTAGGCAATTCTGACATGACTCTCAGGGATCCCTACCTGTTGACAGTCACATCCTGTGACTGCCCATCCCCCATAAAATCGGGCTGAACCTAGTGACTTACTTATAAAGAGGAGAATATAGCAGTAGTGAGGGGATGTCACTTTCATGATAAGGATACAAAAGACTGTGACTTACAACTGGCTAATGGTCTCTCACACTGACAGTTCCTGTTGCCTTCTTGCTCACTTGCTCTGATACAGCAAGCTGCCACAGCATGAAATGCTCTGTTGAGAGAACCACTGGGCAAGAAAAGCTCGTGGAATTTAAAATCTCCAGACACTTAAGCTACCTGATTCCAACTAAATGTCTCCAATCCAGTTGCTATGTCCTCTCCCTTTCCATAGCAGTGATGGGACCTCTTTCACTTTTATCAAGAGGCTCTTTAGTCCTTTGCTTTCTACCATAATGGTGGTGTCATCTGCATATATGACACTATTCATATTTCTCCAGGCAATCTTGATTCCAGCTTGTGATTCATTCAGCTCGGCATTTTGCGTGACGTACTCTACATGTAAGTTAAAAGCAGACTGACAATATAGAGCCTTGACATACTCCTTTCCCTATTTGGAACCATTCTGTTGTTCCATATCCAGATCTAACTGTTGTTTCTTGACCTGCATACAGATTTCTCAGGAGGCAGGTAAGGTTGTCTGGTATTCCCATCCCTTTAAGAATTTTCCACAGTTTATTCCGATCCACACAGTCAACAGCTTTGGCATAGTCAATAAAGTAGAAGTAGATATTTTTCTGGAACTCTCTTGCTTTTTTGAGGATCCAATAGACGTTGGCAATTTGAGTGCTGATTCCTCTGCCTTTTCTAAATCCAGCTTAAACATTGGAAGTTCACAGATCATGTACTGTTGAAGCCTGGCTTGGAGAATTTTGAGCATTACATTGCTGGCCTGTGAGATGAGAGCAACTCTGGTAGTTCGACCATTCTTTGGCACTGCCTTTCTTTGGGACTGGAATGAAAACTGACATTTTCCAGTTCTGTGGCCACTGCTGAATTTCCCAATTTGCTGGCATATTTAGTGCAGCACTTTCACAGCATCGTCTTTTAAGATTTGAAATAGCTCAGCTGGAATTCCATCACCTTCACTAGCTTTGCTCATAGTGATGCTTCCTAAAGCCCATTTGACTTCTCATTCCAGGAGGTCTGGATCTAGATGAGTGATCACACCATCGAGGTTATCTAGGTCATGAAGATCTTTCTTGTATAGTTCTTCTATGTATTCTTGCCATCTATTCTTAATATCTTCTGCTTCTGTTATGTCCATACCATTTCTGTCCTTTATCAAGCCCATCTTTGCATGAAATGTTCCCTTAGTGTCTCTAGTTTTCTTGAAGAGATCTCTAGTCTCCCATTCTATTGTTTTCCTTTGGCTCAGACAGTAAAGCATCTGTCTGCAATATAGGAGACTGCTGTTTGATCCCTGGGTCGGAAAGATCCCCTGGAGAAGGAAATGGCAGCCCACTCCAGTATTCTTACCTGGAAAATTCTATGAATGGATGAGCCTGGTGAGAGGGTAACAGGCAGGAAGGCCAGGGGTTTCCAAATGGAGGAAATAGCCTGCAAGTGTCAAATATTTTTATCTCCCTTAAGCGGCAGGAGGAAACAAACTAGCGATTTTTTTTTTCTTCTCTATATAAATTTAAAAGGAGGTTTCTCTTAAAATTCTGTGTTGCCATGATACCTGGTTTCACCTGAAGTTAACCAATGCCTTTTCTTATGGAAATGTTTATCTTAAGCTATGTTAATGTACTATGCATTTACCCCAAACTCTGTCTTCAAGTCAGTTCCACCTTTGGGCTCAGAACCTACTTGATAAACCAGTATGTTGTACTCCGACATTGTTCCTCTAATCTATGTGAAAGAAACTATTTGCATGGTTCTCTGCCCTTCTTCAAGATTCAAGTTAATCCTTTTATGGCCCAAGATAAACCATTTGGTGCCAAGATTATCCCAAAATGCATCTTATGGGTGAGGGGCCTGGTGCCATTCTAAGTTTTGAGACATTCCTTTCTTTCATTAACAGACTGCGTGTGACTATATAACATCCAGCTAAAGACTAGCAAGGGGGTACTCTTTCTGCCCCCTTCTGATTCAAAAAGAGTCGGACACTACTGAGCGACTTCACTTCAATCATTGAGGAAGGCTTTCTTATCTCTTCTTGCTATTCTTTGGAATTCTGCATTCAAATGGGTATATCTTTCCTTTTCTCCTTTGCCTTTTGCATCTGTTCTTTTCTCAGCTATTTGTAAGGCTTCCTCAGGCAATCATTTTGCCTTTCTTTTTCTTGTGGATGGTCTTGATCATTGCCTCCTGTACAATGTCACAAACCCTCATCCATAGTTCTTCAGGCAGTCTATCAGATCTAATCCCTTGAATCTATTTGTCACTTCCACTGTATAATCATAAGGGATTTGATTTAGGTCCTACCTGAACGATCTAGTGGTTTTCCCCTATTTTCTTCAATTTAAGTCTGAATTTTGCAATAAGGAGTTCATTTTCTGAGTCACAGTCAGCTCCCAGTCTTGTTTTTGCTGACCATATAGAGATTCAACCATGTTTGGCTGCAAAAAATACAATCAATCTGATTTCTATATTGACCTTCTGGTGATGTCCATGTGTAGAGTCTTCTCTTGTGTTGTTGGAAGAGAGTGTTTGCTATGACCGGGCTATTCTCCTGGTAAAACTCTATTAGCCTTTGACCTGCTTCATTTTGCACTCCAAGACTAAATTTGCCTGTTACACCGGGTATCTCTTAACTTCCTGCTTTTGCATTCCAGTCCCCTATGATGAAAAGGATTTTCATTAACAAAAAAATAAATAAATAAATTAAATAAAGGATTTTTTTTTGGTGTTAGGTCTAGAAGGTTTTGTAGGTCTTCATAAAACCATTCAATTTCAGCTTCTTTAGCATTACTGGTTGGGGCATAGACTTGGATTACTGTGATATTGAATGGTTTGCCTTGGAAACAGAGATCATTCTATCATTTTTGAATTGCATTTCAGACTCTTTTTGTTGACTATGAGGGACTATCCCATTTCTTCTAAGGGATTCTTGCCCACAGTAGCAGACATAAAGTCCATCTGAATTAAATTCACCATTTCCATTCCATTTGAGTTCACTGATTCCTAAAATGTTGATGTTCACTCTTGCTATCTCTTGTCAGATTATTTAAATATATAATTACCCTATCAAATTACTATGAACATTTCTAACCTCTTACTCTCAACTTCTTATCTCATTGCAGACCAGTAATAAACAGTTCAGGAACTAACACTGGCTCATGAAACACACATTGAGTAACATGTAGGAAAATGTTTAAATCTATGTCAGATACTTAGAATTAATAAAAGGATTTAGCAATATAGCTACTTTAAAAATAAATGTACACATTTATATTTATATATATCAACAACAAACAAAAACAAGATAAAGATATCTTATCTACATATAATAAAGGTATCTAGAGAAAATTTGGAATATTTATTGGGATATATGAAAGAACTAGGGCTTCCCTAGTGGCTCAGATCATGAAAAATCCACCTGCAATGCAGGAGCCCTGGATTCAGTTCCTGGGTTGGGAAGATCCCTTGGAGAAGGAAATGGCAACCCACTCCAGAATTTTGGCCTGGAGAATCCCATGGACAGAGGAGTCTGGCAGGGGTTACAAAGAGTCGGACATGACTGAGAGACTAAGCACATATTAAAGAACTAAATAAAGCCACATTTATTGAATATCAAGAATGTATGTTATTTTAGTGTTAATTCTTCATCAATTGATTTGTAAATTCTAATGTGAAACTTTTCTTTCAACCCGGGTATTTATAATTTGGGCTCTTCCTCTCATCTTCCTTACTCCCCTCCTTTCTTCTTTCTCTCTCAAACAATCAATCTACTAGGGGTTTCTCAATTTTATTGAACTTTTTAAAGAACCAGATTTTGGCTTTTTCTGTTGCTTGCTTTCTATCTCAGTGATTTTTGCATTTATTATTTCTTTCGTTTTTACTTTGCTCTTCTTTCTGTAGTTTCTTAAGCTGGAAGTTAAGTCAATGGATTTTAGGCCTTTTTCATTTTTAATATAAGCATTTAGAAATATAAATTTTCTTCTAAGCACTACTGTTACTGAATCCCATAAATTTTGATATTTTTATTATCTAGATTCATAGATTGTCTAAAATATATTTTAGTTTCCTATGATTAATTCCTTGATTCATAAATTGCTTAGAAGCATGTTATTTAATTTCCATGTATTGGGTGATGTTTCCCAAGGTATTTTAATGTTGTTGATATTTTATCTGATTTCAAAATGGTCAGAAAATATTCTATGTACAATTTCAATTCTTTTCAATTGGTTGAGACTTACTTTATTTCCTAGAACACAGTCTTTTTTAATAATTAACCATGTACAGTTCAGAAGAATGTGTGTGTATTTTGCAGTTATTAACCAGTGTTTTATAATTATTATTAAGGTCAAAGTTGCCAACAGTGCAATTCAGATCTACTACGTCTCTACTGATTTTTTTTTCCCTTTGCAGAGGAACATTTGGTAAACATTCATTTGGGCCAAGCATGTTCTTCCATGCTGTGACTATGAAAGTTTTATCCATATCATACTTTTCCTCAGTTCTCTTTGTTGCAAATTTTCCAATATTATTCTTTCTTCTAAAGCATTATTCTGAGCTCCCAAACTGGAATGCATTCATGTTTCTGCACAGCTCTCCCTCTAGGCAAATCATAATCAGATATATTCCCTGACGTTCAACCCAATGAAAGAGAGGATTTTCTTTTCTCTAGTATTTTTCAGAGCTACCTCTAAGTGGGGCTGTAACATTGTAACAACTTACGTTAGCAGATGTAACCACCTAAAAACCATGCTCAAATGGTTCTTGCTAGCCTGCTGGTCATGTAGAACTCTACATGGGCTGTAGGTATAGGCTAAGGGTGAGAAAGAAATACAGAAGTAGTTGGTGCCCTGAGAGTGTGAACTACAAGATCATGCACCCAATTTGTGCCTGAGTCCTGCTCAGATCACACCTTGATGCCTCCTCTTGGTGACAGAGCACTGCCAAGCACACCAAATCTAAGACCTCATGAATAAAATATTCTCATTTTGTGATGGGCAGCTTTGTTCTCCTGGCTACTTGAGCATTCATGATAGGAAGTTCTGGTTTCTCAAAAAGAAAATCATTATTTAACTAATATGGCATCAGTTTAGTTCAGTTGCTCAGCCATGTCCAACTCTTTGCAACCCCATGAATCACAGCATGCCAGGCCTCCGTGTCCATCACCAACTCCTGGAGTTCACTCAGACTCATGTCCATCGAGTCCGTGATGCCATCCAGCCATCTCATCCTCTGTCGTCCCCTTCGCCTCCTGCCCCTAGTCCCTCCCAGCATCAGAGTCTTTTCCAATGAGTCAACGCTTCTCATGAGGTGGCCAGAGTATGGGAGTTTCAGCTTTAGCATCATTCCTTCCAAAGAAATCCCAGAGTTGATCTCCTTCAGAATGGACTGGTTGGATCTCCTTGGAATCCAAGGGACTCTCAAGAGTCTTCTCCAACACCACAGTTCAAAAGCATCAATTCTTTGGTGCTCAGCCTTCTTCCCAGTCCAACTCTCACATCCATACATGACCACTGGAAAAACCATAGCCTTGACCAGATGGACTTTAGTCAGCAAAGTAATGTCTCTGCTTTTGAATATGCTATCTAGGTTGTGCATAACTTTTCTGCCAAGGAGTAAGCGTCTTTTAATTTCATGGCTGCAGTCACCATCTGCAGTGATTTTGGAGCCCCCAAAAATAAAGTCTGACACACTGTTTCCACTGTTTCCCCATCTATTCCCCATGAAATAGAAATATGGCATATATTTGCTCAAAAGCCCTAGGGGCCTTCACTGCGAGACTTCTTTCAGGGCATGCTCAGACCCAAGAAAGCAATGTGAGCTGCTACAAACATGCCAAGATCATGGACCCACTACACTATCAAGATTGAGCAGCCAGTGTTTTCCACAGCAACATAAACAACCCGAAGAGACTCCTCTTATTCTATGTGCCATTTAAATTGGAAACTTCAGAGATCATTTCATAACTAGACAAGCAGTACACCCAGACACTTCAGATGTTGCTTAAAATATCCATAGAGAACCAAAAAGCTTTGGATTTATTTCTCAGTGATGGGAGATTTGAGATGCAGCAATTTCCTTTTTGCTTTGGAGAAGATATCACAGCTGGCTCTGAACTACTGGATCCAGAACATTTCCTGATGTAGAAGGTTCATAAATTTTTCACGAATCTATTCCTACTCTGACAAGTGTCTTATTGAAGCATAAAATATTCTTGTATGTGTGTTTAGTCACTCAGTCATTTCCAACTCTTGCAACCTCAAAGATCAGCCTGCCAGGCTCCTCTGTCCATGGGATATTCCAGTCAAGAATACAGGAGTGGGTTGTCATTTCCTTTTCCATGGGATCTTCCCAATGCAAGAATCAAACATGGGTCTCCTCCATTGCAAACAAATTCTTTACCGACTGAGCTATGGGGGAAACCAGAATATTTTTACTACTTACCAATCATCAAGTCCAATCAGCGTGATTTCATCAAGATAGTGGATAAGCATTACGTTCTTTGAGATGCTAAGATAACAAGGCCATAGCAAACCAAATAGTGACTAAGAATTGAGAACTGACATGGCTCTGAGGAATAATGAAGATATACCTTGGCTCCTGCTAAGAAAAACCGAAATACCTGGTCTCTACTTATTAAAATAGAAGAAAAAGAGAAATAGGGTTCTGCCAGATTAATAGTTGTCTATGTTAGGAGTCATATGACTTGTTCTTGTGACAGATGTCAACTGAAACAGCAGATACCATCATAATCACCACATGATTAGGTTTATAACAATCTACTATAATTTTCCAAGATCCAAATTTATTCTTCACAAGGCAAAAGGCAAACTAAATGCACATGCTCTAAAAATAACCACCCCTGTAGCCTTTAGACACAAATTTTCTGTGAATCTCCTTGAGTTTGGGAATTGTTTTACTGTTTTGGTAGATGAGGGTAATTTCAGAGGTTTTCAATAAGTTGAATCAAAATAAACCTTGCTCCATGAATCAGAAAGCAAATGGAAGGAATTCTGTGGTTGTTGCATCTGTCTAATCCAGTCACACATCCCAGACACTGGGAAATTATTCTAGCATCACAAATCTACTCAGTTCTCCATGAAAAACAATAAAGCCAAAATGTTTTAATCCCCTGACCCACTCAAGTCCCCACCATCAATGGACTACAGTGGTATTCTCAGTCCCTAATAAGCCCCCAAAAGTGTAGATATTTTCCTTTTCCAAGGATGTAGTTACATCAGTCAGTGGCTTCAGCTCTCTTTGAGAAAGGAAAGGAGTGCTTTATGTACTTGAAGTATCATCACAAGACCTTTTAATCCCACTTCCCCTTTATTCAAGGATCCCTGAATATGTGAACAGTGCAATACCAGGACTTCTATCTACTGATGATGCAAGCAGACTTCTGTTCAATGAATGCAGTCTGCTGCTTTTGGGGTACATTCTCACATACACACTCAGGGCTCTCTCCACATACATTAGTAGCATGTGGGTGTTTTAGTCACCTCAGTCGTGCCCAGCTCTTTGCGACCTCATGGGATGCAGCTCACCAGGCTCCTCTGTCCAAGGGATTTCCCAGGCAAGAATACCAAATATGCATATTGCTAATATATATAATTCTCTTGAGTCTAAGCCTCTACTCATATGATTTATCTTGTATTTGCCCCTTGAGGCATGCTTGACTTGGACTCCAGTTATAGGTCAGGTAGCAATGCCAGTGGCATGTGTGGGCTATGACATGGAACTGCATCTCATTTCAAGGCAGCTGCCACAAGTGAGGTCCTTAAAGTTCTTTAGGAACTAGAACAACTTAACTAACAAAAGAGAATGATTCGTCTGCATCAAGGAGACTTGGTGGGGTTGGAAAGTTTGGGGCACTTAAATACATCTGAATTTACAAACTATTCATCTTCTGATACTTGGGCTTGCCTGGGGCCAGTGTGAGGAACTCCGACCATGGCAAAGGTCATGAGGAAGGAAGCTTGGCATACGCAAAGGCGTGATCAAGCCTCAGGAAACCCCCTGTTTCCGAGCATCTACCCCCAAACCAGAGTACTTTACGAGGAGCTCTCTCCCATAACCATTTCTCTCGGAGAAGGAGTAAACTTGCAGCTCCAAGTTAAAAATTCCTGGGTGTGACAAGAGTGTTTCAACTTACGAACTCCGAAGGTCATCTAGCCTGCCTGTACAGGTTCATCCAGCCATATGTGATTGTTTACAACCCCCAATTGTGAGAGGCTCGAGATGAGATGCTTTAAAACTTTTTAAATACAGACTCTTCTGAGACGTTAGAAGATTATTAATATAGTATTAGTGGGTTGATTAGGAATTATATTGGTGAAGGGTTTTTTCATTTGTCTGCCAATAATTACTGCTAATTCCCTGCCCTGAGTGTGACAAGGGTGTCTCAGGTCAAACCTCTCTGCTGACAGACTAGCTTGTGTGACAACTTCTCAACCATAAACAGCACAGAGAGTTTGGAGTATTAGCACAGGGCTTTTCTCATGTGATTGCCGCCAGGCCTCCATATCCTTGGGCACCTGGGAGTAAATTAATCAATGTATTTGGAATATAGAAAAGGAAATATAGTAGTTTTTGATGTTAGCAATATTAGACTTTTTGAGTTAATGAATTTTCTCTTTTCTTATAGACCACTGTACTTTGTTATAAATCACTCTGTCCTTGCTATGCTAAAATGTAACTTTATCATTATCTTAAGACTGAAGGTGAAGTTGCTCAGTCGTGTCCAACTCTTTGCGACCCTGTGGACTGTAATCTACTAGGCTTCTCTGTCCATGGGATTCTCCAGGCAAGAATACTGGAGTGGATTGCCATTTCCTTCTCCAGGGGATCTTCCTGACCCAGGGATCGAACCTGGGTCTCCCGCACTGGAGGCAGATGCTTTAACCTCTGAGCCACCAGGGAAGCCCCATCTTAAGACTAAATAGATCATAAAGGGAACAATGATGAAGTGTTTTCATTTGTTGGGCTGATGTTTGCTGCTAAATCTCCATATTCCCTGCCCTTATAATGAATATAACTAGCATATAGGAGAAATAAGTATTAACCTTTAAGATTAATCATGTTAACCTTAGGTTAAGTAAATTCCTTTCCTAGTTGTAACTCACTACACCCTCACCCTATAGGAATGCAACTTTATTTGGAGGGTGGTGCCTGATTTAAGAAAAATCACCCCTGGAAAAACAAGTTTTCTGGTTAACTGACTGGTATCAGAAAGGGCCATAAAATGTCAGCAGACCTCATGGCCAGAAGATGATGTAAAAACCCATAAGACCTTGGTATAATTTTATATGAAGCACCTGATTGTGACAGGGGTCAGGTCTGCTGATCCCCATGTGACTCTGTATTTATCCCTATGTATAACAAAAAGTATATAAACAAACCTGAAAAATAAAGAAATCAGATCAGTTTCTGGAAAGAGTGATTCCCCCGTGTCGTTTCTTTCGTAATCTCCGCTTTCCTGGCTGAATTCCCATCTGAAATGTGGGTACTCACCAAGCCTGCTAATTCTGCCTGGGCTTCTGAGATTGAACCAGGGAGGCCTCAGTGCCTCCTCTCCTTTGGGAGAATGGAAAGACGCCTGTGGCCTACGTAGGTGGTGACTGATACTCCATGTAAACCGGTTATTCAGCCTCTTTTTATCCACTAATTTTCCTACTACACTATTCTTTTCTAATCTCTCTATATATCTGTAATTAAATAGCTTTTTTCTAGGACGCCTACTCCGTCTCCACCTTCCAATTACCCTGGATCCACTGGGGCTGGACCCCGGCATGGGCTGTTACACTTTCCCCATTGATATCTTAACATCCCTTAAGAGGACTGGCAAAGTATAGATTCAACCTACACATTAATTCAACAAAATGTAGTATTAGATTCAGCATCTGACTTGGGGATATGTTGGCTCTAAAAGGGATCTAAAAGGGATCAGAGACATCTTCTGTGCAGCAGTGGAGGCTCTCTAGCACTTGAGACCCTGTCTTGAATTTAAAACCTTAGTCTTGCCATTTTTTAAGCTCTCTAGTGCAGTTAGATATATGCAGCCCACCTATAGTCCTTATATTCCACCTTCTTGGTAAAGCATTTCATCTTAGAAACAATTTATCCTAACAAAACCATTTTTTTCAATACACACTTCATTCCAGGTGTTCAAGTACATATTTTACCATGATACACTATAGTTTTGGTTTCCATCCTCTGGTCCTAGTGATATCTTTAAAGCCTTCAAATATAACCAGATTAGAAACCAGTTATATATTCACATTTCCTTGAGAGTCTGTGGCCTATACCATGCTCAGTATTGATTTTGGCATTGTGAGAATTCCAAGAGTTAAGATTACACTGAAATTGCTTAAGGACAAAAAATTGATTCTGGTTAAAAGGCAGGAGGAGAAGGGGATGACACAGGATGAGATGTTTGGATGGCATCACTGACTCGATGGACATGCGTTTAAGCAAGCTCCAGGAGTTGGTGATGGACAGGGAGGCCTGGTGTGCTGCAGTCCAGGCAGTTACAAAGAGTCAGACACGACTGAGCAGCTGAGCTGAGTGGAATAAACGGCTTATATAATTATTGAGCTAAAAGAAAAATCAGATTATAGGCTCAGCTTCCAGGAATGGAAAGTGATAGCACAAAACTGAGCTGACACAGCAAGAAACCACCTTGTCAAGTACTTCAGGCAGCTTCCCCTACAGCTGCCAGCTCCAGAACCACACCACCACCTACAGCAAAAAACCACATGCCAAGTTGAGATGCTGCCACCTCCAGAAAAGTGGTGTAACCTCTGCTAAGAGCCATCAATAAATTAGATCTCTCCACTGACATCAGTTGTGAATTGATGTCTCTTGTAAGTATATCTGACAGAGAAATCCATCCCAGAACTCTTGGCTGCAAGGAAACCTAGGAGGTACAACTGTTCTCTTTGCTGCTTCTGCTGCTGCTGCTGCTGCTAAGTCACTTCAGTCGTGTCTGACTCTGTGTGACCCCATAGACAGCAGCCCACCAGGCTCCCCTATCCCTGAGATTCACCAGGCAAAAACACTGGAGTGGGTTGCCATTTCCTTCTCAATGCATGAAAGTGAAAAGTGAAAGTGAAGTCACTCAGTCGTGTCCGACTCTTGGCGACACCATGGACTGCAGTCTACCAGGCTCCTCTGTCCATGGGATTCTCTTTCTAGGCTTTGCTAGATAAGAAGGCAGATGAATAAATGTAAATTAAAGGAAGATAAGTGAAAAACATGGTAGTCCATAGTCTCTGCTCCCATACTTTAGGCGGAGAAACTGTACTAGGCTATATGTCCAAAGCATTGTCATTAGCAACTTCAAAAAAACGTGAAAATAGGAAAATCGTAGCCAGGTCTATGTCCCGTTATGTACATACACAGGGAAAAATGAATTCTCACAATAGTAGTAAGTGAATGAATTACAGCTACATGGATGATTCTTAGCAACATAATATTGAGAGTAAAGCAAGTCAAAACTACTATATACAGCATAATATGATCTTCATAAAGCTTCAAAGTAAACAAACTATATTGTTTAATGATACACGCAGATGTAGTATAATTACACTTGAAAAAGCAAAGAAATTATGATCATCAAATTCATGAGGGAAGAAAGAATAGAACTGAGGAAAAAATATTTTGCTTCAATGGAACTGGTAATAGTCTAGTTGATAGGTTGACTGTGGGTACTCATATTTTTAAACTATAGTTTAAAACATGTTATATTCCATTATTATGTATTATATAGTTATGTGCTAGAGATTTAAAAGTTTATGTTAGCTTACTTTGCATTTTAAAAGCATGAGGTTCAAATAAGAGAAAATAAAATAGTATTGGTTTTTCTACTTTATGTGTGATTAGTATATTTGCTATACCTACTTCAAGTAATAAAGTTTAAGAATAATATTTGTAAGCTATAATGTCTTTACAGAAATGCTTCTCCACCTTGACTGTATGTTGGAATCATGTGTAAGCTTAAAAAAATAGTGATGTCAGCTTCCTGCCACAGGGAAGATGATAATAAATAGTGGGTCCGGAGTGCAACCTGGGTATCAGGAGTGCATAAAACTCTCCAAGTGGTAACATTTGTATGCAAGGTTGCAAAATACTGCTTTTAGAGGAATACAGTGCAGATTGGATACTTCCACAAAGAGGCATCAAATGAGTATTGATCCCTAGAGAAGGAAATGGCTAAATTGAAGCACAGCATTGGCAGGGTTTCATGTCAAAAGATAAGAGATTTATTCCATCTACTTCAGACAGTCTGCAATGTTATTCTGCATGTCTCATGTTGGACTCAAAACTTAAGTCTTATGCCTCATAAATATGGGGGTTTCTAAGGTCATATTTTCATGTTTCTGGTGTCTTAAAGTAGCCAGGTATGCACAACACAATGAGTTACACATTGCTGGAATTTTATATAGGGATTTAAGGAATTTAGGATTCCTTGCTGGTGAAAGTATCTTTCTGTCAATCAGGAGAACAGACATATGGAGAAAGGCTGTTATAACTGCACTCCAGGGACAGCAGGCAGAGAGCAGGGACCCAGCACAGGGTGACTTTTCTCAGACAACGAGGACCTAACCTAGCCTAAAGTTCTGGGAATGTGTGTGTGCATATGGGTTAGGCAAAAGTTTGGAGACATGACTACAGAACACAAGCCAACCTATGATACTGTGTTCCCATCAATACCTTTACTAAAAAGAATATTTTTGTTATCTTAACAGCCAAAATAACTGGATAGGATAAGCTGATGGCTAAGTAAATCTCTCCTTCACCAGGACACCCACCTTGCCCATACTTACATGCATCCAGATCATCTATAACTAGTTAATTCACTCAGAAAATAATATCAGTATAGTTCCAGTCCTGCTTCCCAGCCCCTTGTGGGTGAGTTAGCTTCATTCTGATCCACAGAAATTCACCTCAAATCTAGCAAATGTGTGCTTCAGGAAATAAATTAGTATACTTATAAAGAAAATGTGGATGGTTATTGACAACCTATCCTTGCTGAGAAAGCATAGTCAAGTGTATACATTGTAAGACTGTGGTGGGAGAAGCAGCATCTGACCAGTTTACAAACAATTAGAAAATGCAACTTAGAAAGTTGTACAAATGAAACAAAAAAGTTCTCAGTCACAGAGCTGGAGGCTTTGGTCCCAAAGCCCAGCAAATAAGTTCAATAAACTTGACCAGTCTACATGGAGATCTCTGCTACTCAAGCAAGGATGGCTGGCAGGGATGAAAATGAACAGAGTGCTGGGGTCCAGCCCCGGTGGATCCAGGGTGATTCAAAGGTGGGGACGGAGTCAGTGTCCTTGGAAAAATACATATTTAATTACAGATATAGAGAAAGATTAGAAACAGATAGTGTAGTAGGAAAATTAGTGGAGAAAAAGAGGCTGAATAACTTGGTTTATGTGAAACAGCATCCATGCTCCAGATGGGAATTCAGCCAGAAAAACGGGGAGCAAGAAAGAACAACTTGGGGGAATCAGTCTTTCCAGGGACTGATCCAATTTTTTTTATTTTTCAGGTTTTCTTATATACCTTTTGTTACATATAGGGATAAATACAGAGTCACGTGGGGGTCAGCAGTCCTGACCTTTATCAAAATCAGGTGCTTTACATTAAAAAAAAAAGGTCTTAGGGTTTTATATCATCTTCTGGCCATGAGGCCTGCTGACATTTATGACCCTTTCTTTCCAATAACCAAAAGCTTATTTTTTCCAGGGATGTTTTTCTTAAATCAGGCACCACCCTCCAAACAAAGTTGCATTCCTATAGGGTGAGGGTGTAGTGAGTTACAATCAAGAAAGGAATTTATTTAACCCAAGGTTAACATGATCAATCTTAAAGGTTAATACTTATTTCTCCTATATGCTAGTTATATTCATTATAAGAGCAGGGAATATGGAAATTTAGCAGCAAACATCAGCCCAACAAATAAAAACCCTTCACCAATGTTCCCCTTAAGATCTATTTAGTCTTAAGATAGTGATAAAGTTACATTTTTGCATAGCAAGGACACAGTGATTTATAACAAAGTACAGTGATCTATAACAAAAGAGAAAATTCATTAACTCAAAAGTCTAATATTGCTAACATCAAAAACTACTATATTTCCTTTTCTATATTCCAAATACATTGATTAATATACTTCCAGGTGCCCAAGGATATGGAAGCCTGGTAGCAATCATTGACTTAACAATGAGAAAAACCCTATGCTAATACTCCAAACTCTCTGTGCTGTTTATGGTTGAGAGGTTGTCACACAAGATAGTCTGTCAGCAAGAGAGGTTTGACCTGAGACACCCTTGTCTCACCCAGGGCAGGGAATTAGCAGCAATTATTGGCACAACAAATGAAAAACCCTTTACTAATATAATTCCTAGCCAACCCACTATACTAATAATTTCTAACTTCCCAAAAGAATTTGCCTTTAGTAAGTCAAATACATCTCATGCCTCTCATGGTTGGGAGGCTGTAAACAATCACATGTGGCCAGATGAACCAGTACAAGCAGGCTAGATAACCTCCAGAGTTCGTAAGTTGAAACACTCTTGTTACATCCAGGAATTTTTATTAACTTGGAGCTGAAAGTTTACTCCTTCTCTGAGAGAAATGGTTATGGGAGAGAGCCCCCTGTAAAGTCAGAGATGTAGGTGAGAGCACAAAACAAAGTCTGGTTTTGGGGTAGATGCTCAGGAACAGGGTATTTCCTGAGGCTTGATCATGCCTTTGTGTATGCCAAGCCTCCCTCATGACCTTTGCCATGGGCGGAGTTCCTCACGCTGGCCCCTGGCAACAGAGTGTGAAGCATGCTTTATTGGTTTCCCCGGTTGACTCCAACTAAGCCTGAGATCTTACACACCAGGTGGTATATCATATGGAAAATCTATTCCCAAACCAGAGAACAGCAGATGGGAACAAAGGCTGAAAGAGTAGTTGATGCATTCTTAACCCACCTATTTCAGGTCTTCTCAGGCCAAGGTAAGAAGTTAACAGGGAGTTTAAACAGAGAGAAGGAGATTTCCTTCTCCCATTGTTTCTTATTCTTCCAGATGGAAGGGCACAAAGAGAGGAGCAACATTATCCCCACACAGGACTTCAGCCCCTCTGACATATCTGCCTTTGAAAATGTGGCCCCATCAGAGTGCTTGAACTTGAGTAATTCCTCTCCTCCTTGTGAAATAAAGCTCATTTCCCTTCTTGACTTCCAACTTTTTTGTGTGGAAGTGGTATGAGCCAAGGAAAGGAAAATCCTTGAGTTCATCAAGGTCTAAACATATCCTTTCAGAAATGAAGCACTAATATAATTTTCAAATATGAACAGAAGCATATTGTGGGTGTTTTATTAAAGCTAGCCTTAAAATAACCTTCAAAGATTCAACACTGAACATGTCACAGCCAACACTAATTCTTAGGAGTAGGAAGGAAAAACTACCATTCATTGAGAAGCTACCTATTCTCAACACACAGGTAACAGTCACTGTGCTGGGAGGTAAATACAACCCTTTTGAGCTCAGGATCTCTCTACCTCATGCTATAGACAGAAATAGAGGCTTGGGAAAATTTTCTTTCCTGCCCATTAAACTGACAATAGAAAAGAGGACTTTCAACCAAACCATGTTTCCAACACCCATGTTCTTCCTCCTACAGCACAAGTCCCATTTCAAAGCTGAGATCCTATAAATAGGGCAAAATATATGAAAATCAGAGAAGGCAATGGCAACCCACTCCAGTACTCTTGCCTGGAAAATCCCATGGATGGAAGAGCCTGGTAGGCTGCAGCCCATGGGGTTGCTAAGAGTCGGACACGACTGAGCAAATTCACTTTGACTTTTCACTTTCATGCATTGGAGAAGGCAATGGCAGCCCACTCCAGTGTTTTTGCCTGGAGAATCCCAGGGACGGGGGAGCCGGGTGGGCTGCCGTCTATGGGGTCACACAGAGTCGGGCACGACTGAAATGACTTAGCAGCAGCAGCAGCATATGTGAAAATGCCTAAGGGCAAGCAGTGGTCTGTACCATCTAAAGGAAACAGTCAAGAACCACAGCCAAAAGGAAACAGAATTCTGCTCTCTCAAGTCCAGTCTTACTTTCAGAAGAGAATGGCAGGAATAAAAAGGAAGTTCATTGTTAAACGTTCCCACCCATGAGTAACTGATCTGAAATGTGCACACCAGACAGGAAAAGTAATTTAGAAAACTATAAAATTAGTGACTAGTGGATAGTATATTTAGTTTAGAAAGAAATGGATTTAATATAGAAACATGTATGGATGCATTTTTTCATTTGGGTCACCTACATCTCACATCTCATACAGTCACATCCAGGAACTAGTTGTCTATAAGTTGCTTTTGTCAAAATCCAATCTTTATATTCTGAAGGCAAGCTATGTTTCACATTCTAAAACTTTCATACTTAAAAACTTTGAGAACTAGACAAGCTGGCCAGTACTTCTAATAGTCATGATTCACTCCACATAAATGCATTGTACATCTTCCAGCAGATACAAAAGCCCTCAGCTGCCCATTTTCTCTTCAAAAGGCCTACCTTTATCAAAGCTGTTGTTAAATTTCTCTAATCACATTATAGAGGAAGCTTCAAGCATCTTATTTGCTTTTAACTGCTATCTTTAGCGCCTGATGATTGTTTTTAATGAGAACACTATCCCTTAGACTCCAAGAAAACTGCAGGCAATTGTAGAAGCAGCCAGGTAGAGGCAAAAAGAAGGGTTAAAGGACATCCACAGGATGGGAGGAAGGGAATAAAAAGGTATAGATCCATAAATAAAAAGGTTACCTGTAAATAAAGGAACACATTTAGAGAAAGAAGACAGGATAACTAAATAATTCTGGGTAGAAGAAAAATCATGCAGATTTCCTAAAACTCAGCCTTCTCCTTTACATATTTCCCTGCAGAATGTTAGCTCCCCAGAGCACAGTTTGAAAATCTTAAATCTAGCTGAGCTCTCAAGGGCTCCCCGGCATATGTGATCTCAAGTACGGAAAACAGTCCTTTATATGCCAAACTTATGAAGTTTTGTTACACACTGAAAGTTCATGACAATGGTATTATTAGAAAAGTATGCAGATAACATCTCATGTGAAGTGTTTTGGGAAATTTGTAAGTTGGTCTCTTGCCTTATCACTCCTACTGGGGTGGTTCCTCAAAGAACCACAACAATTAAAACATATTTCTATAATCAAGGGAGTATAACAAAGATCCAGGAATTTTTTTTTTTTTTTTACAAAACACCCTTCACAAGCCACAGAAGCTAAAGTCAGATTCTCCACTGAGTCCTAGGGCTACCTGTGACCCCAAATTTTAAAACTGCTTTTGGCTGCACATAAGATACTTAGTGTGTGCCAACCTTACAAACCAGTTACCTTCTCACTTCCATTACCAAAATTTGCACCCAGGCAAAAGATCAATGGGAAAACTAAAAGGAAGCCTGTACATACTATGCGTTTCCCCCAGATGAAGGCCCAAAGTCTTCATCAGCAGTATAATGTTCTCAGGACAATTCTCAGTTATTTCCAGACTAAGATCTCCAGACCCTGACACTGATGCAAATTCATACCGGACAGCTCCACTGGATGTCCACCGGCTCTTCAAATTCAACATGATCAAAACTGACCCACTGTCTTTTCACCAATATCCCTCCTTTCTTGGTTTCTGTCATAGATACTGATTTCACCATCTACTTGGCTTCCTAATCTAGAAAATCCAGCAAACTACTCCTCCCTCATTAAGTCTAAATAACTCTGCCTCCAAAGTCTTCCTCTTTTCTGTCCTCTTCCTTGTCCACATCCTTAGCCTGTGCCCTCATTCCCTCTTATCTGGACAACTACAACAGCCATGAAACCAAGTGAGTGCCCTGCATCCTGCTATCCATCCTCACAGCAGCACAAAGACATCTCTCAAACACAAATCTGATTTCACTCCTTCCCTACATCTAAGCCTCAACAGATTCCCACTTTCTTCAGGATGAAGACCAATTCTTGGGCAAGGCTGTAAGAGTCCTTTACAAGCTGGTATCAGTCTGTATGTCTAGTCTCTTTATCCAAAGCTCTGACACTGCATGCCTTATGCTTCACTATACAAAACTTGTCATTCCTATAGTGTGCCTGTGTTATAGCAGATGCTGTGATATCTGTGTAAATGGCCTCCCCTTTGCTCTTTAGATGGCAAATACCTGCCTATCTTTCAAAATCTGGCTCCTGCATCACTTTCTCTGAAAGATCGTCCCTCCTTCCTGCTGGCTGCTGGTTGCTTCTTTTTCAGTACCAACACCAACGCCCTCTATTTGCCTCTTGTGGATTGAATTGGGTTCCCCCAAGATATATGTTTAAGTCCTAATCCTTAATACTTGTAAATTTATTTGGAGCTAGGTTCTTTATAGATGTAATCAAGAGGAGCTGAGGTCATACTGGATTAAGGTGAGCCCTCATCCTTCTAAGTGTCCTTTGAGAAAAGGAACACCTTCATGGATCACTGCCTTGTCATGGAGAAGGGGCTTGGGTAACTCAATGAAGTTATGAACTATGCCATGTAGGGCCACCCCAAAAGGGTCATGGTGGAGACTTCTGATAAAACATGGTCCATTGGAGGAGAGAACTGCAAACCATTCCAGTATTTTTTGCTGCGAGAATCCCATGAACAGTATAAAAAAGATATGACAGTAGAAGATGAGAACTCAGGTCAAAAGGAGTCTAATACACTAAGAGAGAAGAGTGGAGGGCAATTAATAATAACTCTAGAAAGAATGAAGCAGCTGGGCCAAAGCAGAAATGATGCTCAGTTGCAGATATGTCTGGTGCTTAAAGTAAAATCTGATGCTGTGAAGAACAGTCTTATATAGGAACCTGGAATGTTAGGTCCGTGAATCAAGGTGAACTAGACATGGTCAGGCAGGAGATAGCAAGAGTAAACATTGACACCTTAGGAATCAGTGAATGAAATGGACGGGAATGGGTGAATTTAATTCAGGTGACCATTATATCTACTACTGTGGGCAAGAATCTCATAGAAAAAATGGAGTAGCCCTTATAATAAACAGAAGAGTCTAAAATGCAATCAGGTCAATTCAGTTCAGTCGCTCAGTTGTGTCCAACTCTGTGCGAACCCATGAATCGCAGTACATAAGGCCTCCCTGTCCATCACCAACTCCCGGAGTTCACTCAGACTCCTGTCCATCGAGTCCGTGATGCCATCCAGCCACCTCATCCTCAGTCATCCCCTTCTCCTCCTGCCCCCAGTCCCTCCCAGCATCAGAGTCTTTTCCAGTGAGTCAATTCTTCGCATGAGGTGGCCAAAGTACTGGAATTTCAGCGTTAGCATCATTCCTTCCAAAGAAATCCCAGGGTTGATCTCATTCAGAATGGACTGGTTGGATCTCCTTGCAGTCCAAGGGACTCTGAAGAGTCTTCTCCAACACCACAGTTCAAAAGCATCAGTTCTTCAGCGCTCAGCCTTCTTCCCAGTCCAACTCTCACATCCATACATGACCACAGGAAAAACCATAGCCTTGACTAGACGGACCTTAGTCGGCAAAGTAATGTCTCTGCTTTTGAATATGCTATGTAGGTTGGTCATAACTTTTCTTCCAAGGAGTAAGCGTCTTTTAATTTCATGGCTTCAGTCACCATCTGCAGTGATTTTGGAGCCTCCCAAAATAAAATCTGATGCTGTTTCCATTGTTTCCCACCTATTTCCCATGAAGTGATGGGACCGGATGCCATGATCTTCCTTTTCTGAATGTTGAGCTTTAAGCCAATTTTTCACTCTCTGCTTTCACTTTCATCAAGAGGCTTTTAAGCTCCTCTTCACTTTCTGCCATAAGGGTGGTGTCATCTGCATATCTGAGGTTATTGAGATTTCTCCTGGCAATCTTGATTCCAGCTTATGTTTCTTCCAGTCCAGCGTTTCTCGTGATGTACTCTGCATAGAAGTTAAATAAGCAGGGTGACAATATACAGCCTTGACATACTCCTTTTCCTATTTGGAACCAGTCCATTGTTCCAGGTCCAGTTCTAACTGTTGCTTCCTGACCTGTATACAGATTTCTCAAGAGGCAGGTTTAGGTGGTCTGGTATTCCCATCTCTTTCAGAATTTTCCACAGTTTCTTGTGATCCACACGGTCAAAGGCTTTGGCATAGTCAATAAAGCAGAAATAGATGTTTTTCTGGAACTCTCTTGCTTTATCCATGACTCAGCGGATGTTGGCAATTTGATCTCTGGTTCCTCTGCCTTTTCTAAAACTAGCTTGAACATCAGGAAGTTCACAGTTCATGTATTGCTGAAGCCTGGCTTGGAGAATTTTGAGCATGACTTTACTAGAGTGAGAGATGAGTGCAATTGTGTGATAGTTTGAGCATTCTTTGGTATTGCCTTTCTTTGAGATTGGAATGAAGGCTGACATTTTCCAGTCCTCTGGCCACTGGTGGGTTTTCTAAATTTGCTGGTATATTGAGTGCAGCACTCTCACAACAATATCTTTCAGGATTTGAAATATATTATGCATCAAAAATATATAATTTATAAATATATACATTTATATAATATATACATTTATATAATATAAATATATATAACCTGATATGTATAATTTATAAATATATAAATATATCAAATTTTATATATTATAAATATGCAATATATTTTATACTATTATAATGATTATACATAATATAATATATATATTCCTATATAGACTGAAGATGAGATGGCTGGTGGCATCACCTACTCCTTTAACATAAATTTGAGTGAATTCCAGGAGTTGGTGGTGGACAGAGAGGCCTGATGTGTTGTGATTCACGGATCATAAAGAGTTGGACACTACTGAGTGACTGAACTGGACTTATATAGTCTTATATATTATATATTATTACATTAATAATAATTAATATATTATAATTAATACATTATATATTATTATATAATATATTATAATTAATACATTATCATAGTTATATTGTCTATAATTTGTATGTAATTTTTATGTTAATAACTTTCCTGAAAATTATATTTTTCTGGAATTCATCAACATGGTTTTTTCTAGCGAGGATTCCCTGTCTGTGCTGAAACACTGTTTTCCACAAATGTCTACCGTTGATGAATGGAATTTCCTTTTCCCTTATCCCTTTTAAAATGAGCCTCCTGGAACAAAATATCCTCTGAAAAATCATCCTTTGACTAACCTGTACCTTAGGGAATCACGTTGGGGATCAGGCTCTCAAAATCTGTTCATAATAGGTGTGGCTGCTAAAGAGAGTACACCCTTAGTTCATTAGAAATGACTTTCACTGGGACGTTTGCTCAGGAATTTCAACTTATTCATATTAAATTGTTAGTATTGGTTTGTGGCCACCTTTGAGATTTCCTGGGCTTCAGAGAAAAACAGTGATATGAAAAGGGATTAATCACAAGATGGAGCAGAGAGAGAGTTTATGTTTGCTTCTCAAATGACTTGACAAATGATCATTTAAATGTGCCCTTCTTAACCTAAGTCCTTTCTAATAATATCCAGTTCTAGTTCTTTCTATGTATTACTTCTCAATGGTGTGCTGTGCACTAAATCAAAGCCAAGGAGTGACTCCTTTAAAAGACTTTTAAAGATCATTCTCCCAAGGGGAAAGGGACAGGGAGAGGAAAAGAGGGAGGGGCAAAATAGGGGTAGAGAATTAATTTATACATGATTGATTTATAATTATAAAATAAGCTATAAAGACACCTTGTACAACATGGGGAATATAGTCAATATTTTATAACAACTACAAATGGTGTATGTGTTAATTGCTCAGTCGTGTCCAAATTTTTGCAGCCTCATGGACTGTAGCCCACCAGGCTCCTCTGTCCATGGTATTTTCCAGGCAAGAATACTGGAGTGGGTTGCCATTTCCTTCTCCAATAAATGGAGTATAATCTTTAATTGTGAGTCACTATGTTACACACCTGTAACAACATTGTATATCAACTATACATCAGTAAAATTTCTTTAAAAAATAAAATAAATTCCATAAAAATAATAAATATTAGATATAATACTGCACTGAAAACAGTCTCTGTTTATCATGTTCCCCAAACTGAAATAAAGGTTAAATCTATAATTCCTTTTCAATTATATAAATAAAAATAAACATAAAATCAAAGAAAAGCCCCAGACCAAATTATTTAAAAGCATCCTATGGCAAAGAATAATTGACTTTCAATATATGGAACAGTTGCATGAAAAGAGAACAGTTACATGAAAAACTCCCAAAATAGCACTGCTTTCTAAGAAGACTTCCTTGACAATTTGTAGGATCTGTAATTTTGATAAATCACTGGCCTTGACTGAGAATTTTCAGAGTCCTTGTTAGTGAAAAGATGTATGTGCTCAAGGAATTCAACCTCAGGGAAAATTTTATATAAATATATTGATTCATCTGTCAATACTAATGCCAGCATCAAACTATTTCATTATTATAGCATTGTAAGACATTTTATTACAGTATTCTTGATATTTATTTAATTTCTTGAATATTTTCATTTATCTTTTCAATGATATTTAGACCAAGTGATGGCTGAGGAGAGACTCCTTTACAAGCATTTTAAAGATTCCTAGAAATAGGAATCTGCATCAATTTCCCAAAAAAATTTCTAGTGGGACTTTACTTGAAATAGCATTCAATTTAGCAACTTGGGAGAAAGTGATATGTTCAAATAACCTTTTGTTTAATTTAAAAATTATTTTATGTCTTTCACAAGTGTTGGTTTTTTCACAATTCCTAGTAAAGTTGTTTCTTGATATTTAATTCCTATTGATTTTTAGTAGAATCAATTTTTAAATTTTGCACTCTAATTGGTTTTCGTGAATTTAAATAAAAACAGTTTTGTAAATTTGTCTTTATTTTTACTTTGCCAACAAAGATCCATCTAGTCAAGGCTATGGTTTTTCCAGTGGTCATGTATGGATGTGACAGGTGGACTGTGAAGAAAGCTGAGCACCGAAGAATTGATGGTTTTGAACTGTGGTGTTGGATGTGCGGAGCCACGTTAGGCATTACTAACAAAATGGAGGCACAGCCCCAACCCCTTCTCCTCATCTCACAGGCACAGTCCTGGGATGAAAGAGTTAGGCCTTGTGATTCTGACTTGCTCTTTCCTTTCTTCAGTTGAGTTGGCTGGGAAGAATGTTAAGGTGCTTGAGAGAAGCATGAGAAAGCACAAAGCCTTCTACAGTTGTGCCCAGAAAATAATCTATAAAATAACCATTGACATTTGTTCAAAGATCTTTACAAAGAATGTCCCAGGATGAGCATTTGGCCACAGCTTGAGGCTATGGGAAGGATTGTTTTCTGAGACCTGTTTGTGAAGGAAATATTTATGGCAAAAGTAGTTTGCTGAGTTTAGGGTTTAGGAATAATTAAGAATAGCTAGAAGCCTTTTTAGGATATAGTGATTTTAAGATGCTACAGCAAACAGGATTTAGAAAGATAAGAAATTAAAAAAAAGGAATGTGGCGTGAGTTACAATATAATCATAAGTTAAGTATAGGACACATAACAGAAAGTAGATAATAGATAGTAAGGCCACTTCTGAGAGAATTGCTGAAGCAGGAACTCTGTTTGAAGGACAACAATGATTTCTGGAGACAATAAATCTGGGTGGAGAAAACTAAAAATGTCAAACCTCTGACCTAATGGTTTTGTCAAAGTATAAAAGAAAACCTGAAGCATGAAATAAACATGTAGTTCCATACTGTGAGTCAGAGGCTACATCATTATCCACCAACACTGCTCACCCCTTCAGGCTGAATCCCTGGCTGCTGGAGCTGGACTCTGGCACTTGGAGAAGACCCTTGAGAGTCCCTTGGACTGCAAGGAGATCCAACCAGTCCATCCGAAAGGAAACCAGTCCTGGGTGTTCACTGGAAGTTCAGTTCAGTTGCTCAGTCGAGTCCGACTCTTTGCGACCCCATGAATCACAGCACGCAAGGCCTCCCTGTCCATCAACAACTCCCAGAGTTCACTCAGATTCACTTCCACCGAGTCCGTGATGCCATCCAGCCATCTCATCCTCGTCGTCCCCTTTTCCTCCCTGCCCCCAGTCCCTCCCAGCATCAAAGTCTTTTCCAATGAGTCAACTCTTCTCATGAGGTGGCCAAAGTACTGGAGTTTCAGCTTTAGCATCGTTCCTTCCAAAGAAATCCCAGGGCTGATCTCCTTCAGAATGGACTGGTTGGATCTCCTTGCAGTCCAAGGGACTCTCCAGAGTCTTCTCCAACACCACAGTTCAAAAGCATCAATTCTTCGGCACTCAGCCTTCTTCACAGTCCAACTCTCACATCCATACATGACCACAGGAAAAACCATAGCCTTGCCTAGACAGACCTTAGTTGGCAAAGTAATGTCTCTGTTTTTGAATATGCTATCTAGGTTGGTCATAACTTTTCTTCCAAGGAGTGAGCGTCTTCTTAATTAAATTTATTTATTTTTTTAATTACAATACTGTATTTGTTTTGCCATACATTGACACGAATCAGCCATAGGTGAACACAATCTCCCAATGCCGAATCCCCTCCCACCTCCCACCCCCATCCTCTACTTGAATCATCCTGTGCATCAGCCCCATGCCTCCTGCATCCTACATTGAACATAGATTAGTGTTTCATTTCTTACAGGAAAATATACATGTTTCATTGCCATTCTCCCATACCATCCCACCCTTTCCCTCTCCCTCAGAGTCCAAAAGTCCACTCTATACCTCTATGTCTCTTGTTGTCTCACATGTAGGGTCATCATTACTGTCTTCTAAATTCCATATATATGTGTCAGTATACTGTATTGGTGTTTTTCTTTCTGGCTTACTTCACTCTGTATAATCGGTTCCAATTCCATCCATCTCATTAGAACTGAGTCAAATTTATTCTTTTTAAGGGCTGAGTAGTATTCCATAGTGTATATGAACCACAGCTTTCTTATCCATTCATCTGCTGATGGACATCTAGGTTGCTTCCATGACCTGGCTATTATAAACAGCGCTGCAATGAACACTGGGGTACATGTGTCTCTTTCACTTCTGGTTTCCTCAGTGTGTATGCCCAGCAGTGGGATTGCTGGATCAAAGGGCAGTTCTATTTGCAATATTTAAGGAATCTCCACACTGTTTTCCATAATGGCTGTACTAGTTTGCATTCCCACCAGCAGTGTAAGAGGGTTCCCTTTTCTCCACATGCTCTCCAGCATTTATTGCTTGTAGACTTTTGGATCACAGCCATTCTGACTGGTGTGAAATGGTACCTCATTGTGGTCTTGATTTGCATTTCTCTGATAATGAGTGATGTTGAACATCTTTTCATGTGTTTGTTAGCCATCCGTATGTCTTCTTTGGAGAAATGCCTATTTAGTTCTTCGGCCCATTTTTTTTATTGGATCATTTATTTTTCTGGAGTTGAGCTGCATAAGTTGCTTATATATCTTTGAGATTAGTTGTTTGTCAGTTGTTTCATTTGCTATTGTTTTCTCCCATTCAGAAGGAGGAATATACCATGCTCATGGCTTGGAAGAATCAATATAGTGAAAATGAGTATACTACCCAAAGCAATCTACAGATTCAATGCAATTCCCATCAAGCTACCAGCAGTATTTTCTCAGAACTAGATCAAATAATCTCAAGATTTGTATGGAAATACAAAAAACCTCGAATAGCCAAAGCAATCTTGAGAAAGAAAAATGGAACTGGAGGAATCAACTTGCCTGACTTCAGGCTCTACTACAAAGCCACAGTCATTAAGACAATATGGTACTGGCACAAAGACAGAAATATAGATCAATGGAACAAAATCGAAAGCCCTGAGATTAACCCACACACCTATGGACACCTTATCTTCGACAAAGGAGGCAAGAATATACAATGGAGTAAAGATAGTCTCTTTAACAGGTGGTGCTGGGAAAACTGGTCAACCACTTGTAAAAGAATGAAACTAGACCCCTCTCTAACACCATACACAAAAATAAACTCAAAATGGATTAAAGATCTAAATGTAAGACCAGAAATTATAAAACTCCTAGAGGAGAACATAGGCAAAACACTCTCCGACATAAATCACAGCAGGATCCTCTATGATCCAACTCCCAGTGTACTGGAAATAAAAGCAAAGATAAACAAATGGGATCTAATTAAAATTAAAAGCTTCTGCACAACAAAGGAAACTATAAGCAAGGTGGAAAGACAGCCTTCTGAATGGGAGTGAGCGTCTTCTAATCTCACGGCTGCAGTCACTATCTGCAGTGATCCTAGAGCCCCCAAAAATAAAGTCTGACACTATTTTCACTGTTTCTCCATCTATTTCCCATGAAGTGATGGAACAGAATGCCATGATCTTCGTTTTCTGAATGTTGAGCTTTAAGCCAACTGTTTCACTCTCCACTTTCACTTTCATCAAGAGGCTTTTTAGTTTCTCTTCATTTTCTGCCATAAGGGTGGTGTCATCTGCATATCTGAGGTTATGGAAATTTCTCCCAGCAATCTTGATTCCAACTTATGTTTCTTCCAGCCCAGCGTTTCTCATGATGTACTCTGCATAGAAGTTAAATAAGCAAGGTGATAATATACAGCCTTGACGTTATTCCTTTCCCTATTTAGAACAAGTCTGTTGTTCCATGTCCAGTTCTAACTGTTGCTTCCTGTCCTGTATACATATTTTTCAAGAGGCAGGTTAGGTGGTCTGGTATTCCCATCTCTCTCAGAATTTTCCACAGATTATTGTGATCCACACAGTCAAAGGCTTTGGCATAGTCAATAAAACAGAAATAGATGTTTTTCTGGAACTGTCTTGCTTTTTCAATGATCCAGCAGATGTTGGCAATTTGATCTGTTTCCTCTGCCTTTCTTAAAACCAGCTTGAACATCTGGAGGTTCACGGTTTACATATTGCTGAAGCCTGGCTTGGAGAATTTTGAGCATTACTTTACTAGCATGTGAGATGAATGCAACTGTGCGGTAGTTTGAGCATTCTTTGGCATTGCCTTTCTTTGAAATTGGAATGAAAACTGACCTTTTCCAGTCCTGTGGCCACTGCTGAGTTTTCCAAATTTGCTGACATATTGAGTGCAGCACTTTCACAGCATCATCTTTCAGGATTTGAAATAGCTCCACTGGAATTCCATCATTTCCACTAGCTTTGTTCATAGTGATGCTTTCTAAGGCCCACTTGACTTCACATTCCAAGATGTCTGGTTCTAGATTAGTGATCACACCATCATGACTATCTGGGTCGTGAAGATCTTTTTGTACAGTTCTTCCGTGTATTCTTGCCATCTCTTCTTAATATCTTCTGCTTCTGTTAGGTCCATACCATTTCTGTCCTTTATCGACGGACTTATGCTAAAGCTGAAACTTCAATACTTTGGCCACCTGATGAGAAGAGCTGACTCATTTAAAAAGACCCTGATGCTGGGAAAGATAGAAGGCAGGAGGAGAAGGGGACGACAGAGGATGAGATGGTTGGATGGCATCACCGACTCAATGAACATGAGTTTGAGTAAACTCCGGGAGATGGTAATGAACAGGGAGGCCTGGCGTGCTGTGATTCATGGCGTCGCAAAGAGCTGGACACGACTAAGTGACTGAACTGAACTGAAGACATGTATTATGTTTTCTTTGGGAAAAGTTCTGCTTAGATCTTCTACCTATTTTTAATTGTATTGTTGGAGTTTTTTTCATTTGCTTCTTCGTTTATTTTTGCTATTGAGTTGTATGAGTTTTTCATATATTTTAATCCCTTATTAGATATATGATTTGCAAAGATGTTCTCTCGTTTAATAGGTTGTCTTCTCATTTTGTTGATAATTTTCTTTTTGTACAAAAGCCCTTTATAATGATATGATTCTACTTATTTATTCTTGTGGCTTTTGCTTTTGGTGTCAAATTCAAAAATCATATCCAAGACCTCTGTGAAGGAGTTTATGGTTTGTATTTTCTTCTAGGAGTTTTATGGTTTCAGGTCTTATGTTCAAGTCTTTGATTCATTTCAATATATATTTTAATATAATGGAAGATAGTAGATGAATTCCATTCTTTTGCACACAGCTGTCCAGTTTTTCCAACACAATTTAATGAACAGAATATCCTTTCCCACAAGAGACTGAGCCAGACCTGGCTGTGAATGTTTGCGGGTTTCCTGCAGAGGAGTGGGTTGACAGTGGCCTGACACAGGATCAGGGCACTGGCAGCAGCAGTCCTGGGAGGAACAGCTTGTTGTCATAAGTTCTCTTGGAGAAAGTCACCATTAGCCCTACCATAGAGACTGAAGACTTCAAGACTGGACTGACTCAGGCCAAACAACAAATCAAAGAGAGAGCACAGTCCCACCCATCAGCAGAAAATAGGATTAAAAGTTTACTGAGCAAAGCCATGTCCACCAGAGCTAGACTCAGGAATCCCCACAGCCAGACCCTCCCATCAGGAAGCTTGCTTTCACAAGCTTCTTATCCTCACCATAAATGAGAAGATGGAAGAAGCAAGCAGTACAATCCCATGGCCTCCAAAAAGAAAACTAACCAAAATGATTACATGGACCACAGCCTTGTGTAACTCAATGAAACTATAAGCCATGCCATGCAAGGCCATCCAAGATGAATGGGTCATGGTGGAGAGTTCTGACAAAATGTGGTCCACTGGTGAAGGGAATGGCAAGCCATTTCAGTAAACTTGCCTTAAAATCCCTATGAACAGTACAAAAAGGCAAAAAGATATAACACCAGAAGATAAGCACATCAGGTTGGTAGGTATCTAATGTGTTACTGGGGAAGTATGAAGAAATAGCTCCAGAAAGAACAAAGAAATTGAGCCAAAGCAGAAATGAAGCCCAGCTGTGGATGTGTCTGATGGTAAAAGTAAAGTCTGAGGCTGTGAAAAATGATATTGCATAGGAACCTGGAATGTTAGGTCCATGAATCAAGGTAAATTGGATATGGTCAAACAGGAGATGACAAGAATGAAAATTAACATTAGGAATTAGTGAACTAAAATGAATAGGAATGGGTGAATTTAATTCAAATGACCATTATATATACTACTGTGGGCAAGAGTTCCTTAGAAGAAATGGAATAGCTCTCACAGTCAACAAAAGAGCCCAAAATGAAACAGAGCAAAGTCTAACATAGTTTTGTCAAGAGAGTGCACTGGACATAGCAAATACACTCTTCCAGTAACACAAGAGATGACACATGGACCCCAGATTCTCAGTACTGACATGAGATTGATTATATTCCTTACAGATGGATAAGCTCTATACAGTCAGCAAAAACAAGACCTTGAGCTGACTGTGGCTCAGATTATAAGCTACTTATTGCAAAATTCAGACTTGAAGAAAGCAGGAAAAAATCACTAGGTCATTCAGGCATGACCTAAACCAAATCCCTTATGATTATACAGTAGAAGCTACAAATACATACAAGGGATTAGATCTGATAGTGTACCTGAGGAACTATGGAAGGGCCATAACTGTGTATAGGGGGTGTTAACTTAAACCATCCCTAAGAAAAAGAAAAATGCATCCCTAAGAAATCCCTAAGAAAAGAAAAAGAAGGCAAAATGGTTGTCTGAGGAGCCTTTACAAATAAATGAGGAAAAGAGAAGTGAAAGGCAAAATAGAAAGGGAAAGATATACCAACTGAATGCAGAGTTCCAAAGAGTAGCAACAAGAGATAAGAAAGCCTTCTTAAGTGAACAATGCAAAGAAACATAGGGGGAAATAGAATGGGAAAGACTAGAGATTGCTTCAAGAAAACTAGTGATTCTATGGGAACACTTCATGCAAACATGGGCACAATAAAGTACAGAAAAGCAAGGACCTAACAGAGGCAGAAGAGATTAAGAAGAGGTGGCAAGAATACACTGAACAATTGTATAAAACAAGTCTTAATGACCTGAAAAAACCATGATGGTATGATCACTCACCTAGAGCCACACCTCCTGGAGTGTGAAGTTAAGTGGACCTTAGGAAGAATTACTACAAGCAAAGCTCATGGAGATGGTGGAATTCCAGCTGAGCTATTTCAAATCCTTAAAGCACTGTACTCAATACGCCAGCGAATTTGGAAAACTCAGCAATGGCCACAGGTCTGGAAAAGCTCAGTTTTTATTCCAATCCCAAAGAAGGGCAATGATAAAGAATATTCAAATCACTGCACATTTTGAGCTCACTTCACAGGCTAGCAAGGTACTGCTCTAAATGTTTAAGCTATGTTTCAAACAATGCTTCAACAATATGTGAACCAAGAACTTGCAGATGTACAAGCTAGATTTAGAAAAGGCAGAGGAGCCAGAGATCAAATTGCCAGTATCTGCCGGATCATAGAGAAAGCAAGGCAATTCCAGAGGGGGGAAAAATCTATTTCTGCTTCATTGACTATGTTAAAGCCTTTGACTGTGTGGATCACAGCAAACTGTGGAAAATTCTTAAAGAGATGGGGATATTAGACCACCTTACCTGCCTCCTGAGAAACCTGTATGCAACTCAAGAAGCAAGAGTTAGAACCAAACATGGAACAACTGACTGGTTCAAAATGGGCAAGGAGTATGTTAAAGCTCTGTACTGAAGAATGCAAGTGAAATTCTCTCAATTGTGTTCGACTCTGTGACCCCATGAACTATAAAGTCTATGGAATTCTCCAAGCCAGAATACTAGAGTGGGTAGCCTTTTTCCTTCTCCAAGGAATCTTTGCAACCCAGGGATTGAACCCAGATCTCCTGCACTGCAGGCAGATTCTTTACAAGCTCAGCCACAACAGAAGCTCAAGAATACTGAAGTGAGCAGCCTATCCCTTTTCCATCAGATCTTCCCAATCCAGGAATCAAACTGGGGTCTCCTGTATTGTAGGTAGATTTTTTCCCAACTGAGCTATGAGGGAAGCCCTCATATGCAGAGTACATCATGTGAAATGCTGGGCTGAAAGAATCACAAGCTGGAATCAAGACTTCTAGAAGAAATGTCAATAACCTCAGATATGCAGATGACACCACCCTAATGGTAGAAAGCAAAGAGAACTTAAAGAGCCTCTTAATGAAGCTGAAAGAGGGAATGAAAAGGCTAGCTTAAAACTCAGCATTCAAAAATGAAGACCATGGCATCTGGTCCCATCACTTCATGGCAAATAAATCGGGGGAAAATAAAGTGTCAGACTTTATTTTCTTGGTTTCAAAATCACTTTGGACAGTGATTGAAGCCATGAAATTAAAATTTGCTCCTTGGGAAAAAAAAACCTATGACAAACCTAGACGGTGTATTAAAAAGCAGAGTCACCACTTTGCCAACAAGGGCCTATATGTCAGACCTATGGTTTCTCCAGTAGTCATGTACAGTTGTGAGAATTGGAATATAAAGATGGCTGAGCACTGAAAAATTGATGCTTTCCAACTGTGGTGCTGGAAAAGACTCTGAAGAGTCCCTAGGACTGCAAGGAGATCAAATCAGCCAATCCTATGAAATCAATCCTCCATATTCATTGGAAGGACTGATGCTGAAGCTGAAGGTCCAGTACTTCAGCTGACGCTGAAGCCTCCATCAGGTGGCTCCAACACTTTGCCACCTGATGCAAAGAGCTGACTCATTGGAAAAGACACTGATGCTGGGAAAGATTGAAGGCAAAAGGAGAAAGAGGCAGCAGAGGATGGGATGGTTAGACAGCATCACCAACTCAATGGACATGAGTTTGAGAAAACTCTGGGAGATAAAGAAGGACAGGGAGGCCAGGCATGCTGTAGTAGAGTCGGACATGACTGAGTGACTGAACAACAATATATAATATCATATCATGTGCAAATAGCTACAGTTCCATTATTCCTTTTCAGTTTGAATGTTTTTTATTTTTATTGACTAATTGCTCTGGCTAGGATTTCCAATACTATATTGAATAAAAGTGGGGAAGAGTGGGCATCCAATCTTAAAGAATTTAAATTTTTCATAGTTGAGTATGATATTAGTTCTGGGCTTGTTATATATATGGCCTTCATTATGTTAAGGTATGTTTCCTCTATGCCCACTTTTAGAAAGTTTTTTTTTTATCATAAATGGATGGTGAATTTTGTTATACGCTTTCTCTGCATCTGTTTATATGACCATATGATTTTTATCTTTCATTTTAATAATGTGGTATATCACACTGACTGATTTGTAGATGTGGAATAAATCCTATTTATCATGGTGTATGACCCTTTTAATGTATTTTTGAATTTTATTTGCTAATATTTTGTTGTGGATTTTTTTCATCTATGTTAATCAGAGTTACTAGCCTATAATTTTCATTTCTGTTGGAGAAGTTTGGAAGATTTTTCTCCTCTTTAAATTTTTGGAAAAATTTGAGAAGTGTTCATATTATTCTTTGAATATTCACTAGTATTCACAGTGGAAGTTTCTGGTCCTGGACTTTTGTCTATTGGGAAATTTTTAAATTACTAATTTGATCTTTACCTGTAATAAATCTGTTGATAAGTTCTATGTCATCATAACTGAGTCTTTGGAGATTGTATGTTTCTAGGAATTTATCCATTTCTTCTAGATTGTACAGTATGTTGGCGCATAATTGTTCAGAGTTCAGTCTTTTATGATCCTTTGTAATTAGGTGTTATCAATTGTAACATTCCCTCTTTCATTTCTGATTTTTAAAGTCTATCTGTCTTTTTCTTGCCCTTGGTAAGTCTAGCTAAAGACTTATCAATTTACTTTTATGAAAAACCAACTCTTAGTTTTGTTGACCTTTTCTACTGTCTTTTAGTCTCTATTTCATTTATTTCTGCTCTAGTCTAGTACTTACTTTTGGCTTTGTTGTTTTTCTTT
The DNA here is from genome assembly GCA_917880005.1 of Nanger dama. Classification (NCBI taxonomy): domain Eukaryota; kingdom Metazoa; phylum Chordata; class Mammalia; order Artiodactyla; family Bovidae; genus Nanger; species Nanger dama. The sequence continues at coordinate 104,045,421 of CAKJTW010000001.1, forward strand.
TTCAGAGTTGGCACACATCTAATGGACTGAGGAACTTCTTTTAAGAAACATGGGCGGTGGACACCATTTTGTTGCTCTGTCTCTGACTTGCTCTAACTCACTGGTATCTCTCAGAAAAGAACTTATACACTTGTCTGGAGCCCCTAATTTTTGAGACTGCCACCTAGGGAACACAGCCAGATCCTCTGACCAGCAAAGCTTACTCTTTAGGTCCCATGGGTTGTATATATTTGCATTCTTTCAAAAACTGCTGCCTGAGGATCTGGCTTCTGAATACCTTGAATCTAGGTGCTTAAATACTTCCCTTAGGGATACTGACATGTCTTGACATATCCTCAACTACCAGGGCTATTAAAAGTATAATAGGCTGCTTGGATGAGCACAAAGGTTTGAGAGACCAAAAGAGCTAGGACAGGGTTGAATAACAAGGTTCACCACCTGTATAAGATCATTCTTTCAGACTGTGAGAGGTGGTTGCTACATCTAGTGTATAGAAACCTATAAAGAGAGCTGAGTTAAATGAAGAAAGAAAGGATGGAGAGAGAACAAGATGGTGGTGGAGTAGATAGACATGGAGTAGTTTCTCTCCATGGAAACATCAGGAATACACCTTCAGACACAGAAGTGCTCGCAGAACACCAAATGAGAGCAGGCAAGAGAGCCTTAGCACCAGAAAAAGATATATAGAACCACGCAAAACTTGGCAGGATGAAGGAAGTAGTGGGAAAAGAGTTAGGAGGACTAGACCTGCCCTTGGTGGGTAGAGGAACTGAAGCAGTGGTCTTGTAAGACCTCACGGCCTTTTCGGGAACCGTCGCCCCAAAGACCACAGTGACTCGGACTCGATGCAATCAGCAGGAGGATTTATTGGGGCCGGCAAGCCGGGGTTCAATCTTCTGTTTCCAGAAGTGAACCCCCAACACTCACCGAGGGGGATTTTTATACAGAGAGATCAAAGACAACTGGGAATGAGATCAGAATGTAGGGAACAATGTGATAAGGGGGTCTGAGGATGAAGTGGAGACATTTGATTGATGGGGACGGTTTACAGATGATAGTAGAGACAGTTAATTGACCACCTGGCCCGGGCGGTGCCTAGTACAGGGAAAGGCATTTTGAGGAGAAGCCTGTTACACAGTGGAAACTAAGTCATTAGTTAAGAACAGATCAGTCAGGAGGCTCTGAGTCCTTGGAGATAAGGGGGAAAGCTATCTTCTATGCAGCACATTCTGCCTTTCAGGTTTTAACTTTTAACCCAGAAGTTTCCAGTGTCCTTCTCAGAAAGCACTAAATGAAGTTACATTCTTACAGAAAGACGAATACAATGATTTATATGATTTATAACAAAGAGAAATTCTTTAACCCAAAGAGCCTTGTTTTTCTAACATCAAACTACTATATATATTTTAAAACCTAAAAATTCTAAAAGTTCTTCAGTCTGATCCTCACATCAAGGGAATTCTTAGGAACAGAGCAGAAACATTTGAAGCTGAGAGTGAAGCAGCTGATCTGTGACAGTCAAATGGAATGAGAATCATACAGAAAATCCTTGCCACCATCATATGTACCCCAGACAGTGATGTGGGTCCCCTGGAAGGCACAGCATCTGGGAGCTGGAGCATAGGGATTGTGGAGCAATCTCAGGGTAAGGGCTGCTGGTGACTGTGTTGACTGTGCTGATTGTGCCTCCCAAGGGGATGGGAGAGTGAAGATTATGGTGGGGAAATACTTATGGATGAAAAACAAGCAGCCATAGAGGCAAGGCAATTCTGCTGAGTCATGTGTAGATGGTGAAGCCATGACTGTAGCCTCTCTCTCCCTGCACACCAGCACAGGCAGCTGGACACCAGAGAGTCTGGCCCTTTAAGTGCTTGACATGCCAAACAACAGAATAGGACCCCAGTCATGGGGCCCTTTTAAGGGCCTGAACAGGTGAAGCAACAGAGAAGGACCAGCCAAAGGGGCCTTCTGATCGCCCGCTGTGAGGCTAGGAAGACTGTGATGGGGCCATAGCTCCTGCAGCTGAGGCAGTCGCTGTCCCTGAAGTTGGCACCACCAGGGTTCCCACAACCCAAGCAGCTGTGCCACCCCCATCCTTGGTCCTCACTAGGGCAGAGCTGCCACAGGCTGGAGAAAGCCCTTTCGCTGTCCAGTCACTCAGTCATGTTCAACTCTGTGACCCTGCAGACTGCAGCACACCAGGCTTTTCTGTCCTTCACTATCTCCCTTACTCACACTCATTTCCATTGAGTTGGTGATGCCGTCCAACCATCTCATCTTCTCTGTGAGGCAGAAGAATGATATCTGAGGCAGAAGAATGGATAAGTGAGCTGGAAGATAGACTGGTGGAAATAACTGCTGAAGAGCAGAATAAAGGGAAAAGATTGAAAAGAACTGAAAACAGTCTCAGAGACCTCTGGGATAATATTAAATGCATCAACGTTTGAATTACAGGGGTCCCAAAAGAGAAAGAGAAAAAGAAAGGGTATGAGAAAATTTGAAGAGATTATAGCTGAAAAATTTCCCCAGCATGGGAAAGGAAATAGTCAAGAAGCACAAAGAATCCTATACAGGAGAAGCCCAAGGAGAAACACCCCAAGATACATACTAATCAAACTAACAAAGATTAAACACAAAGAAAGAATATTAAAAGTAGCAAAGGAAAAGCAATAAGTAACATACAAGGGGGAAAAATACAAGGGAAACCCCATATGTTTAACAGCTGTTCTTTCAACAGAAACTTTCAGACAAGAAGGGAATGGCAGGATATATTTAAAGTACTGACTGATCTCCAAAGCAGTCACAAGCAAGGAACCCAAGGAGGAAAGCGATGATTTCTATCTGGACTTGGACTCAGCTGTGGGTTCTCGGGCAAAATCTGGAAGAACAAAGAAACCTATAAAGTACCTTGAAGAATCAGATGAAGATGATTTCTTTTAAAATATGAGGTGACCATTTTAAGTAATGATCTTAAAGTTAGGTAAATGTCTCAATTTCCTCCCCTCTGAATTTAGTTTGGGGAAGGCAGTTTTAGTTCAAGACCATGAAGGTGAAGTATGTAGAGCCCAAGTGTCCTTTATCTCTCTGTAATACTCTATAATACTGTGACCATCTCCTGGAAAGTGTTTTGTTTTCTTCTCTGCTTTGTATATGTATTTAGTCTGTTTTCTTTTGTCTTTTAAAGTATGATTTTGGGCTCTCCTGGCCTCTTGGGATAGTTGTGTGGTAACTTTAGCATAATGTGGTTTGACAGTTCATTAAGCTAAAATTGGAGCCCTTTGACATGAAAGTTTCTACTCTGCCTACTTTCAGTAAATATGAGATAGAGCATGATTAGTTCTCTGTTTTATCTAAGTTTTATAAGTAATTTTCCAACAGATAGAACTTTATATAGTTCCAGTTCCAAATACTCACTCAGCCTTTTATATGCTGAATCCCCCCACACACACACACACTGGGATAAATAGGGTTTTATTTATTTCTTTTTTAAGCAGTGAAAAATTGTTCATATTCTTCATATCCTTCTGAATATCACCAGAAATTGAAGAAAAGCATCATGGATGTGTCTTTATAACAGTCAATAAAAATGAAGAAAATTATATCCTAAGTTGTGATTATCTCAACACGTGACTTATCCCCTCAGATGCAAGGGAGTCAGGAACAATATTCTCAAAGAATATTGATGCTATACTCAGCAGTAAGCTTTTATATCCATTTTGGGAAATCTCCATAATTTTCAGTTTATAAACTTTTCAAGACCTTCCTGCATTCGTTACATGTGCGTGACTTGAGTGATGTTATCAATGTTTTTGTAAATATTTACTATGTTTTTCTATTTAGCTTAATTCTAACTATTTTGTACTTTAATAAAATGTTGTAAACATTGCAAAAGAAAAAAAGTACTGAATGGGAAAAATCTACAACCAACATTACTCTACTCAGCAAGAATCTAATTGAGAATTGATAGAGAAATCAAAAGCTTTACAGACAACCAAAAGTTAAGAGAATTCAATACCACCAAATCAGCTTTACAACAAATGTTTAAAAGGACTCATATTGTCAGGAAATACAAGAGAAGAAAAAGATCTACAAAAACAAACCCCAAATAATTTAGAAAATGGCAATAAGAACATATATATCAATAAGTACTTTAAATGTAAATGGATTAAATGCTCCAAAAGACACAGACTGGCTGAATGGATATGAAAACAAGACCCAAATATATGCTGTCTACAAGAAATCCACTTCAGACCTAAAGACACACATATAGACTGAAAGTGAAGGAATGGAAAAAATAATTCCATGGAAATGAAAATCAGAATTAAGTTTGAGTAGGAATTCTCATATCAAATAAAAATAGACAAGATAAAGAATATTACAAGAGATAAGGAAGATACTACATAATGATCAAGGGATCAATCCAAGAGGAAGACATAACAATTGTAAATATTTACACACCCATAATAGCAGCACATCAATACATAAGACAAAATTAATGGATATAAAAGGAGAAATTGACAGTAACACAATAATAGTAGGGAACTTTAACACTCCACTTACACCAATGGACAGATCATCAAAACAGAAAATCTAGAAAGGAGACACAGTCTTAAATGACACATTAGTGAATTTCATTGCTATCTTCAGGATATTGCATCCAAATGCAGGAAAAAACACCTTCTTCTCAAGTGCACATGGAATATTCTCCAGGATAGACCACATCTTGTGTTACAAATCAAGCCTTGGTCAATTTAATAAAACTGAAATTGTATTAAGCATCTTTTCTGACCACAATGCTATGATACTAGATATCAATTACAAGGAAAAAAAAAAACTAAAAAACACAAACAAAGGGAGATTAAACAATATGTTTCTAAATAATGAACAGGTTACTGAAGAAATCAAAAGAGACATTTTAAAAAAATCCCAGAAACATGACAAAGAAAACAGAACAACTCAAAAATATGGGATGTAGCAAAAGCAGTTCTAAGAGGGACATTTGTAGCAAAACAAGTCTACCTCAAGAAACAAGAAAAACATCTAATAGACAACCTAACTTTAGACCTAAACAACTGGAAAAAGAAGAACAAAAACTCCCAAAGATGGCAGATGGATAGAAATCATAAAAATCAGAAAAGAAATAAATGGAAAAAAATGAAAAAAAAAAAGTAAATATAATAAAACTAAAGCTGATTCTTTTAGAAGACAAACAAAATTGACAAACCTTTAGCCACACTCATTAATAAAAAAAAAAGATTCATATCAACAAAATTAGAAATGATAAAGAGAGGTTACAACAATATAAAAATACAATGTAGAAATGTAGAAATACAAAAGAAAATAATGAGACTATATAACCTCATGTATATATATACCCCATATATATTATGTATATAATATGACCAACCTAGATAGCATATTTAAGAGCAGAGACATTACTTTGCCTACAAAGGTTCATCTAATCAAGGCTATGGCTTTTCCAAAGGTCATGTATTGATGTGAGAGTTTGACTGAAGAAAGCTGGAGTGCCGAAGAATTGATGCTTTTGAACTGTGGTGTAGGAGATGACTCTTGAGAGTCCCTTGGACTGCAAGGAGATCCAACCAGTCCGTTCTGAAGGAGGTCAACTCTGGGATTTCTTTGGAGGGAATGATGTTGAAGCTGAAACTCCAGTAATTTGGCCACCTCATGAGGAGAGTTGGCTCACTGGAAAAGACTCATGCCGGGAAGGATTGGGGGCAGGAGGAGAAGGAGATGACACAGGATGAGATGGCTGGATGGCATCGCTGACTCAATGAACGTGAGTCTGAGTGAACTCCGGGGAGATGGTGATGGACAGGGAGGCCTGAAGTGCTGCGATTCATGGGGTCACAAAGAGTCGGACATGACTGAGCGACTGAACTGAACTGAACTGATATAGTGCTCATATATGTACATATGAGTCCGTTCCATTCCAAGAACGTATTCATTAAGTACAACAAATTTAGCTTAGGTACCCAACTAACACAATCAGCTATATAGTACTATACTACAATAGGTTTATAACATTTTTCACACAAATAATACATTAAAAACTAACAAAAATAAACATTTTAATTCTTTTTAAATTTTACTTTTCTTTCATTTTTTTGCATATGCCATGTTGTTTATTTATTTATTTACTTTACAATATTGTATTGGTTTTGCCATACATCAACATAAATCTGCCACGGGTGTACACGTGTTCATCCTGAACCCCCCTCCCACCTCTCTCCCCATATCATCCCTCTGGATCATCCCAGTGTACCAGCCCCAAGCATATTGTATCCTGCATCGCATCTGGACTGGCAATTCATTTCAGTACCTTGAAAAACCTACCGAGGGTTTTGATTCATTTGACAATTATATTCTGATGGGCTACTCATTCCAAGCACTGCGCTAACTAATGTCCAGGGATGCAAAAAGAATAAACAGGCTGCTGTTTTCAACAGTCTCCTCTCAAGAATAACCTTTGACCTATAGGCCAAAGAAGGGGATAGAACATACTTAAAATTTCCTTTTCAAGCTTTATTTTTAATGCTGTAATGTATAGAAACACAGGTCTTGCACTTTGTAGATGTCTTGGATCTTGAAAATAAAAATGCTGATTGTAAACACTCTCTGTAATAGTCATTCAGTGGCCATATGCAGAAAGCAAATTACTATTTTTAAAGTTGTTGCTGAACTCTAACTTAAAAATGCATATAAAGACATATATACATGCATACATTACAGAAACCAAGCACAAGGTTTTTATTTTAAAATGATAAAAAAAAAAGGAATAAAGCAAATGATGCATTTTGAAAAAATATATTGACAACAGGTGGAAAAAACAAGAAAAACAAATTCAAATTCTATCTAAATCATTTTCTCTCTCCTCTAACTGTATTATCTTCTCTCCCACATTCCAAATTTTCTCTTCTACTTAGCTTTTGAAAATGAAAATTTTTTCAAACTACAAGCTTACAGTGCACTTACATTAAGTTATCAAATATCGTTTCATGAAATCTTTTAAAGATGTCTTGAAGTTTTTTGTCATGTTTGAAGAACTTCCTCACCTCCTTTCCTTTCCCTCTAGAAAGAATGACAAACTTCAAAGGTTCAAATTTCATCCGAAGTCAAAAAATCAAGGTTCATAAGTTCTCTCTCTGTGATTCCTCAATGAAATCAATAAATGTTTGAACATCCACCTGTCACACTGGACAGGACATCTCCTTTATGGTCCTGAAAGGTGGTCTGTGATCTCCTGAGGGAGCTCAGACTGAGTGTCTCTGCTTTGCAGTGGTGGCCTGTGGTTCTCTCCTCTATGCCTACAGCCCTGGTGATTCCAGGGAGGACCAAGGCGGCTACATCCTCTGGAGTCCATGCAGGATAACTGAAGAAGTCCCCACAGACTTCCTGTTTTTGGTCTCCCACAGAGCTGGACACCCAGAGCACTTAACCAAAGGACTCATGCATCTCAGAAGAGCAAACTCACACAAAGTCAGGATCAAGAGAAGTTATAGTTTTATTTAATTTAATGTTTCCTTTATAACACACCAAGACTCAGAAAGGGTATCCCAGGTAGCTGTTTGCTCTTTCCAATCCCCATCTCATCTCTCTTCTATCTTTAATTTCCTCTTTCCACCTAGCCTAGTTTTTTCAAGTACTTTGATCAATCCCCTCTCTCTATCCAGGGAAATCTTCATCTCATCACAAGAAGAAAAATTCTGCTCCCATCCTTTACTTCAGCTCTTCCCTGAACCTTGAAGACATTATTCCGTCAGATCATCAGATGCAATGCATATTTCCCACTTTTCATTGATGATCTACATCCTTAAATGGAAGTGAAATGGGTCTTCAACCAGCAAGAGAACTTTACTTGGTTTCCTTACTAGCAAGTTCACCTATTGTTAGAGGTTGGGTTATTTGGACCATATTTGAAATTGGGTTTTCACAGAAGTGATTCAGTTATCATGAGGTCATGAGGTTGCCCCTAATGCAATTTGACTGATGCCTTCATAAAAGGGACATTTAGATACAAAGATGGAGAAGCTCTATAGAGTCACTGGGAGTTGACTGTGGCTCAGATCATGGACTCCTTGTTGCCAAATTCAGACTTAAATTGAAGAAAGTAGGGAAAACCACTAGATCATTCAGGTATGACCTAAATCAAATCCCTTATGATTATACAGTGTAAATGAGAAATAGATTTAAGGGATTAGATCTGATAGAGTGCCTGATGAACTATGGACGGAGGTTCATGACATTGTACAGGAGACAGGGATCAAGACCATTCCCATGGAAAAGAAATGCAAAGAGGCAAACTGGTTGCCTGGGGAGGCCTTACAAATAGCTATGAAAAGCAAATGAGAAAAGGAAAGATATTCCTATTTGAATTCAGAGTTCCAAAGAATAGCAAGGAGAGATAAGAAAGCCTTCTTCAGTGATCAGTGCAAAGAAACAGAGGAAAAGAACAGAATGGGGAAAGACTAGAGATCTCTTCAATAAAATTAGAGATACCAAGGGAACATTTCATGCAAAGATGGGCTCGATAAAGGACAGAAATTGTATGGATCTAACACAAGCAGAAGATATTAAGAAGAGGTGGCAAGAATATACAGAAGAACTGTACAAGAAACATCTTCACGACCAAGATAATCACGATGGTGTGATCACTCACCTAGAGCCAGACATCATGGAATGTGAAGTCAAGTGGGCCTTAGGAATCATCACTACAAACAAAGCTAGTGGAGGTGATGGAATCCCAGTTGAGCTATTTCAAATTTTGAAAGATGATGCTGTGAAAGTGCTGCACTCAATATGCCAGCACATTTGGAAAACTCAGCAGTGGCTACAGGACTAGAAAAGGTCAGTTTTCATTTCAATCCCAAAGAAAGGCAATGCCAAGGAAAGCTCAGACTACCGCACAATTGCACTCATCTCACACACTAGTAAAGTAATGCTCAAAATTCTCCAAGCCAGGCTTCAGAAATATGTGAACCATGAACTTCCAGATATTCAAGCTGGTTTTAGAAAAGGTAGAGGAACCAGAGGTCAAGTTGTTGGCAAAGTAATGTCTCTGATTTTTAATATTATGTCTAAGTTGGTCATAGGTTTTCTTCCAAGGAGCAAGAAGAGTCTTTTGATTTCATGGCTGCAGTCACCATCTGCAGTGATTTTGGAGCCCAAGAAAATAAATATCTCACTGTTTCCATTGTTTCCCAACTATTTGCCATGAAGTGGTGGGATCAGATAGATGCCATGATCTTAGTTTTCTGAATGTTGAGCTTTAGGCCAACTTTTTGCTCTCGTCTTTCACTTTCATCAAGAGGCTCTTTAGATCTTCTTCTCTTTCTGCCATAAGGGTGGTGTCATCTGCATATCTGAAGTTATTTATATTTCTCCTGGTGATCTTGATTCCAGCTTGTGCTTCCTCCAACCGGTCATTTCACATGATGTACTCTGCATTTAAGTTAAATAAGCAGGGTGACAATATGAAGCCTCAATGTACTCCTTTCCCAATTTGGAACCAGTCTGTTGTTCCATGTCCAGTTCTAACTATTGCTTCTTGACCTGCTTACAGATTTCTCAGGAAGCAGGTCAGGTGGTTTGGTATTCCCATCTCTTTAAGAATTTTCCACAGTTTGTTGTGATCCACACAGGAAAAGGATTTGGCATAGTCAATAAAGCAGAAGCAGACGTTTTCTGGAACTCTCTTGCTTTTTTATGATCCAGAGTATGTTGGCAAATTGATCTCTGGTTCCGCTGCATTTCCTAAATCCAGTTTGAACATCTGGAAGTTCACAGTTCACATACTGGTGATCCCTGGCTTGGGGGAATTTTAAGTATTACTTTGCTAGCATGTGAGATGAGCGCAATTGTGCAGTAGTTTGAATATTCTTTGGCATTGCCTTCCTTTGGGATTGGAATTGAAAACTGACCTTTTCCAGTCCTATAGCCACTGCTGAGCATTCTAGATTTGCTGGCATATTGAGTGCAACACTTTCACAGCATCATCTTTTAGGATTTGAAATAACTCAGCGGGAATTCTATCACCTCATTTGCTTGGTTTGTAGTGATGCTTCCTAAGGCCCACTTGACTTCGCATTCCAGGATCTCTGGCTCTAGGTCAGTAATCACACTATCGTGGTTGTCTGGGTCCTGAGGATTTTTTTGTATAGTTCTTCTGTGTATTCTTGCCACCTCTTCTGCTTCTGTTAGGTCCTTTATTATGGACCATTAAAAAGGACTATTTCTGTCCTTTGTTATGCCCATCTTTGCATGAAACGTTCCCTTGGTATCTCTAATTTTCCTGAAGATATCTTTAGCCTTTCCCATTCTATTATTTTCCTCTATTTCTTTGCATTGATTACTTAGAAAGGCTTTGTTTTTCTTTTTCAATCTCTCCTTGGTATTTTTTGGAATTCTGCATTCAGGTGGTTGTATCTTTTCTTTTCTCCTTTGCCTTTAGCATCTCCTCTTTCTCAGCTATTTGTAAGACTTCCTTAGGCAATCATTCTGTTTTTTTGCATTTCTTTTTCTTGGGGATGGTCTTGATCACTGCCTGCTGTACAATGTCACAAACCCTCATCCATAGTTCTTCAGGCACTCTATCAGACCTAATCCCTTGAATCTATTTGTCACTTCCACTATATAATCATAAGGGACTTGATTTAGGTCATATCTGAATGTTTTAATGGTTTTCCCTACTTTCTTCAATTTAAGTCTGAATTTGGCAATAAGGAGTTCATGATCAGAGCCACAGTCAGCTCCTAGTCTTGTTTTTGCTGGCTGTATAGAGCTTCTCCATCTTTGGCTGCAAAGAATATAATCAGTCTGATTTCGGTATTGGCCACCTGGTGATGTCCATGTGTAGAGTCTTCTCTTGTGTTGTTGGAAGCAGGTGTTTGCTATGATGAGTGTGTTCTCAGTGCAAAACTCTGTTAGCCTTTGACCTGCTTCGTTTTGTACTCCAAGGCCAAATTTGCCTGCTACTCCAAGTATCTCTTGACTTCCTACTTTTGCATTCCAGTCTCCTACAATGAAAAGGACATTTTTGGGGGTCATTAGTTCTAGGTCCTGAACTTGAACTTTCTGTACTTGGACTTAAGTACAAATTTTTGTACTTAAGCTCCCCATAATTTGGAGTACTGGTCAAGTTAGGAAATCACTGCTAAAGTCACTCTAGAAATATGAATTAGTCACATTATATTTCTGTTGTGAACAAATTATTATTTCTAGCACTTTTTAGCCACTCTACATCCATGATGACCATTCAAGTTTCAGATGGTAATCAATGAATTAAATAGGGAGTGGCACATTTTTGTGATTGGAGGGAATATCATCCCCAGTGAACATCCCACGTTGGTGTTTTTCTCTGGCTGGGCTCAGCAGTTGTGTCTACACTGTGAGTAACCAAGGCAGGAAGCCCAGTGCCCAGTGCATGGGGCATTTCCCAAAGTGTTAGTCACTCAGTTGTGTCCATCTCTTTGCAATTCCATGGACTGTAACCCACCAATATCCTTTGTCCATGGAATTCTCCAGGCAAGAATACTGGAGTGGGTAGCCATTTTCTTCTCCAGGGAATCTTTCTTCCCGGGATCAAACCCAGGTATCCTGTATTGAAGACTGATTCTTTACCATCTGGGCCATGAGGGAAGCCCAGTTCCCAAAGGCTCATTATTAATCACCATGATGAAGAGAGAGAGCTGGTAAGTAAGGGAGAAATGGCAGCCACACACATTCTGGTTGCTTAATAAGCAGCACCTTGACTTATATTGGAACATATTTCCTGAGATCTTCTGGTCTCAAGTTTCCCCACTGTCATCCCTAGCCAGCTGCTGAAATGCCTCCAGTTATGGATGTACCTGGGCTGGTGCAGGCCTGCCATACGGCTTGGTTTCCCCAGAGCTACCGCTAATACAGTTGCCCTGGGCCATCCATCTCTCCGGATGATTGACAGGACACATAGTTTCCTCACTCTGGCCCCAAATCAGACTTACAGGGGTAGCCCAGGGCAAAATTTGGAAGCAGTTGCTTGCCCCGTGAGGCTATAATCATCCTGTAGTCAATATAAATGTAGATGACTCACCAGTAGATGAATGTTGGGATACCCAGAGACCAGTTTATGGCTTAGGAGCTAGTATGAATTCAATTGATGTTTGGATTAACTAAAGCAACTATAATCATGGCTTCAGAGTACTGGGAGAGCAACCTCTGTACTGAATAAGACCTGAAATGGAAACAATGATATGTATAGAAACATTACAGGAGAGAAAATGTTCTTGATCATTCCATTGAACTGGTTGAAGTAGTGCTGCATTAATGAGAAGAGACTTGGGTTCTTTATCTAGCTCTGCCAGGGAAGCAAATGTACCTCCTACAACAAGGCAGTTACCTCAGTGAGGCAGTTGAAGTGATCACAGAGGAATTTCAGTTTTAGTGTATTATGCTTTTACAAAAAAAAAAAAAAAAAACAGATTCTCCTCATGGACTATTTTTAAAAGGTACAAGCTAAAGACTGAAGACAAAGTATGCTGAAATCTCTGTACAGCTCTAGAGGCAACTTCTACATTTTATTTATTTATTTTTGGATGACTTCCAAGAATATGAATGAAAGCTCTCAAAAATCTGTGGCAAAAAAATAAATAAATAAAAAAATCATACTCCCACAAAGAAATTTCCTTTCAGAAAGTGTAGGCTGAATTCTCATGAATATTTTATGCTTAAAATTAGCCAAGTCAGTCAGTTCCGTAAACAGGCTTGTCCAACTCTTTGCAACCCCATGTACTGCAGCACTGCTTCCCTATCACCAACTCCCGGAGCTTGCTCAAACTGATGTCCATTGAGTCAGTGATGCCATCCAACCATCTCATCCTCTGTCATCCCCTTCTCCTCCTGCCTTCAATCTTTCCCAGCATCAGGGTCTTTTCTAATGAGTCAGTTATTCATATCAGGTGGCCAAAGTACTGAAATTTCAGCTCCAGCATCAGTCCTTCTAATGAATATTCAGGACTGAATTCCTTTAGAACTGACTGGATCAAGTCAACCCTTCTGAGTTTCCTTGGAGTTCCAGTGACTCTCAAGAGTCTTCTCCAATACCACAGATAAAAAGCATCAGTTATTCAAGAGCCAACTTTCTTTATAGTCCAACACTCACATCCACACATGACCACTGGAAAAAGCAGAACTTTGACTGGATGGACTTTTGTCAGCAAAGTAATGTCTCTGCTTTTTAATATGCTGTCTAGGTTGGTCATAGCTTCTCTTCCAAAGAGCAAGCATCTTTTAATTTCATGGCTATAAATCATCTGAGGTGATTGCAGAGCCCCTCAAAAAATAAAGTCTCTCACTCTTTCCACTGTTTCCCCATCTATTTGCCATGAAGTGATAGGACCAGATGCCACGATCATAGTTTTTTGAATGTTGATTTTTGAGCCAGCATTTTCTTTCTTCTCTTTCTGTTTCATCAAGAGGATTATCAGTTCCTCTTCACTTTCTGCCATAAGGGTGGTATCATCTGCATATCTGGGGTTATTGACATTTCTCCCGCCAATCTTGATTCCAGCTTGTGCTTCATCTAGCCCAGAATTTGGGGTGATATACTCTGCATATAAGTTAAATAAGCAAGGTGACAATATACAGCCTTGATGTTCTGCTTTCCTGATTTGGAGCCAGTCTTTTGTTCCATGTCCAGGTCTAACTCTTATTTCTTGACTTACATACAGATTTCTCAGGAGGCAGGTCAGGTGGTCTGACATTCCCATCTCTTTAAGAATTTCCAATTCTTAAAGGCTTTGGCGTAATCAATAAAGCAGAAGTAGATGTTTTTCTGGAACTCTCTTGCTTTTTCTATGATCCAGAGGATGTTGGCAATTTGATCTCTGGTTCCCCTGCCTTTTCTTAAAGCAGCTTGAACATCTGTAAGTTCAGATACTGCTGAAGCCTGGCTTTGAGAATTTTGAGCATTACTTAGCTAGCATGTGAGATGAGTGCAATTGTGTGGTAGTTTGAGCATTCTTTGGCATTCCCCTTCTTTGGATTGGAATGAAAACTGACCTTTTCCAGTCCTGTGGCCACTGCTGAGTTTTCCAGATTTGCTGGCATATTGAGTGCAGCACTTTCACAGTATCATCTTTTAGGATTTGAAGCAGCTCAACTGGAATTCTATCACCTCCAGTAACTTTGTTCATTGTGATGCTTCCTAAGGCTCACTTGACTTCCCATTCAAGGATGTCTGGCTCTAGATGAATAATCACATCATCGTGATTATCTGAGTCATGAAGAGCTTTTTGAATAGTTCTTCTGTGCATTCTTGCCACCTCTTCTTAATATCTTCTGCTTCTGTTAGGTCCATACCATTTCTGTCCTTTATTGTGCCCATCTTTGCATGAAATGTTCCCTTGGTATCTCTAATTTTCCTGAAGAGATCTCTAGTCTTTCCCATTCTATTTTTCCCTCTATTTCTGTGTGTTGATTCCTGAGGAAGGCTTTCTTATCTATCCTTGCTACTCTTTGGAACTCTGCATTCAAATGAGTATATCTTTTTCCTCTCCTTTGCCTTTCACTTCTCTATTTTTTTAAAAGTAAATTTTTTTATTGAAGAATAATTGCTTTACCAAATTTTGTTGTTCTCTGTCAAACCTTTTGAAGCTACCTCCCATCTTCCACCCCATCTCACCCCTCTAGATTGATACAGAGCCCCTGTTTGTGTGTCCTGAGCCATACAGTAAATTCCCATTGTCTATCTATTTTACATATGGTAATGTAAGTTTACATGTTACTCTTTCCATACATCTCACCTTCTCCCCTCTTCCCATGTCCATAACTCTATTCTCTATGTCTGTTTTTCCACTGCTGCCCTGCAAATAAATTCTTCAGTATGGTTTTTCTAGATTCCATATAAATGCATTAGAATACAATATTTATCTTTCTCTTTCTGACTCACTTCACTCTTTATAATAGGTTTATCTACCTCAAGAGAACTGACTCAGATGCATTCCTTTTTATGGCTGAGTAATATTGCATTGTGTATATGTACCACAGCTTCTTTATTCATTCATCTGTCGACGGACATCTAAGTTGCTCCCATGTTCTGGCTATTGTAAATAGTGCTGCAATGAACAATGGGATATATGTGTCTTTTTCAATATTTGTTTCCTCAGGATATATGCCAAGGAGTGGGATTGTTGGGTCATATGGTGGTTTGATTCTTAGTTGTTGTTGTTGTTGTTGTTGTTTAAGGAATCTCCATACCATATTCTATAGTGGCTGTATCAACTTACATTCCAACCAACAGCTCAAGAGCATTCCCTTTTCTCCACACCCTTTCCAGCTTTTATCATTTGTAGACATTTTGATGACAGACATTCTGACCAATGTGAGGTGACATCATTGTAGTTTTGATTTGCTTTTCTCTAATAATGAATGATGTTGAGCATCTTTTCATGTGTTTGTCAGCCATCTGTATGTCTTCTTTGGAGAAATGTCTGTTTAGGTCTTCTTTCCACTTTTTGATTGGGTTGTTTGTTTTTCTGGCATTGAGCTGATTGTATATTTTGGAAATTAATCCTTTGTCAGTTGTTTCATTTGCTGTTATTTTCTCCCATTCTGGGGGTTGTCTTTTCACTTTGTTTATAGTTTCCTTTGCTGTGAAAAAGCTTTTAAGTTTAATCAGGTCCCACTTGTTTGAAGGAAGGTGAAGGTGAAGTCACTCAGTCGTGTCCAACTCTTTGCGACCGCATGGACTGTAGCCTACCAGGCTTCTTCGTCCATGGGATTCTCCAGGCAAGAATACTGGATTGGGTTATCATTTCCTTCTCCAGGGGATCTTCCCGACTCAGGGATCAAACCCAGGTCTCCCGCATTTGGAGACAGACGCTTTAACCTCTGAGCCACCTACTTTTGTTATTATTTCAATTACTCTAGGAGGTGGGTCATAGAGGATCTTGCTTTGACTTATGTCATCACGTGTTCTGTCTATATTTTCCTCTAAGAGTTTTATAGTTTCTGGTCTTATATTTAGGTCTTTAATCCATTTTATCTTTGTGTATGGTATTAGAAAGTTCTCCAATTTATTATTTTACATGTAGCTGTTCAGTTTTCCCAGCACCATTTATTGAAGTGGCTGTCTTTGCCCTATTGTATATTCTTGCCTCCTTTGTCAAAATAAGGTACCCATAGGTGCATGGGTTTATTTCTGGGCTTTCTATCTTGTTCCATTGATATATATTTCTGTTTTTGTGCCAGTACCACACTGTTTTGATGAAATAGCTTTGTAGTATAATCTGAAGTCAGGAAGGTTGATTCCTCCAGCTCCATTCTTCTTTCTCAAGATTGCTTTGGCTATTCGAGGTCTTTTATGTTTCCATATAAGTTGTGAAAATTTTTTTTCTAGTTCTGTGAAAAATGACATTGATAATTTGATATGGACCACACTGAATCTGTAGATTGCATTTGGTAGTATAGTCATTTTCACATTTTTTTTTCTTGCTACCCAGGAACATGGAATATCTCTCCATTTGTTTATGTCATCTTTGATTTCTTTCATCAGTGTCTTATAATTTTCTGTGTACAGTTCTTTGGTCTCCTTAGGAAAATTCATTCCTAGATATCTTATTCTTTTTGTTCAATGGTGAATGGGATGATTCTTTAATTTCTCTTTCTGCTTTTTCATTGTTAATATATACAAATGCAAGTGATTTCTGTGTATTGATTTTGTATCCTGTGACTTTGTTAAATTCACTGATTAGCTCTAGCAATGTTCTGATACTATCTTTAGGGTTTTCTATGTACACTATCATGTCATCTGCAAACAGTGAGAGTTTTACTTCTTCTTTTCCAATATAGATTCCTTTTATTTCTGTTTCTTCTCTGATTGCTGTAGCTAGGACTTCCAGAACTAAGTTGAATAACTGTGGTGAAAGTGGACACCCTTGTCTTGTTCCTGATCTTAGGGGGATTCTTTCAGTTTTTCACTATTGAGAATAATGTTTGCTGTAGGCTTATCATATATGGCCTTTACTACATATAAAGGCCATATAGGGTAGGTTCCTTCTATGCCCATTTTTTGAAGAGCTTTAATCATAAATGGGTGCTGAATTTTGTCAAAAGCTTTTTCTGCATCTATTGAGATGATTATATGGTTATTATTTTTCAACTTGTTAATATGGTGTATCACATTAATTGATTTGCATATATTGATGAATCCTTGCATTCCTGGAATAAACCCAACTTGATCATGGTGTATGAGCTTTTGATGTGTTTCTGAATTTTGTTTGCTAAAAATTTCTGAGGATTTTTGCATGTATGTTCATCAGTGATTTTGGCTGTAGTTTTCTTTTTGTGTATTGTCTTTGTCTGATTTTGGTATCAGGGTGATGTTGGCTTCGTAGAATGAGCTTGGAAGTGTTCCTTCCTCTACAATTTTTTGAAAGAGTTTTAGAAGGATAGGCATTAGCTCTTCTCTAAATGTTTGATAGAATTCTCCTGTGAAGGCATTTGGCTTTTGTTTTTGGGAGAATTTCTATCACAGCATCAATTTCAGTGCTTGTAACTGGGTTGTTCATAATTTCTATTTCTTCCTGGTTCATTCTTGGAAGATAGAACTTTTCTAAGAATCTGTCCATTTATTTCAGGTTATCCATTTTGTTGCCATAAAATTGTTCATAATTGTCTAATAATCCTTTGAATTTCTGCATTGTCTGTTGTAACCTCTTTTTTTTCATTTCTAATTTTTTTGGAATATTTATCATAGCTTTATTTATACAACTGTCAAAATGTCTAAGTAACCAAGATGTAGTAGATGCATGGATAAACAACTTGTGTGTGTGTGTTCAGTTGCTTAGTTCAGTTCACTTCAGCAGCTCAGTCTTGTCCGACTCTTTGCAACACCAGGGACTGCAGCATGCCAGGCTTCCCTGTCCATTACCAACTCCCAGAGCTTACTCAAACTCATGTCCACTGAGTTGGTGATGTTATCCAACCATCTATCCTCTTCATCCCCTTCTCCTCCCGCCTTCAATCTTTCCCAGCATCATGGTCTTTTCTAATGAGTCAGTTCTTCACATCAGGTGGTCAGAGGGTTGGAGCTTCAGCATTAGTCCTTCCAATGAATACTGATTTGTTTGATTGGTTTCATGTTGTAGTCCAAGGGACTCTCAAGAGTCTTCTCCAACATCACAGTTCAAAAGCATCAGTTCTTTGGTGCTCAGCTTTTTATGGTCCAACTCTCACATCCATACAGGACTACTGGAAAAACCACAGCTTTGACTAAACGGTAATGTCTCTGCTTTTTAATACGCTGTCTAGGTTTGTCATAGTTTCTCTTCCAAGGAGCAAGTGTCTTTTAATTTCATGGCTACAGTCTCCATCTCCAGTGATTTTGGAGCCTAAGAAAATAAAGTCTCTCACTGTTTCTATTGTTTTCCTGTCTATTTGAGATGAAGTGATGGAACCAGATGCCATTTGAGTTTTTTGAATGCTGAGCTTTAAGACAGCTTTTTCATTCTCTTCGTTCACTTTCAGCAAGAGGCTCTTTAGTTCTTCTTTGCTTTCAGCTACAAGGGTGGTGTCACCTGCACATCTGAGGTTATTGACATTTCTCCTGGCAATCTTGATTCCAGCTTGTGCTTCATCCAGCCCAGCGTTTCTCATGATGCACTCAGTTACCTGTAACTGCAACCTTCCACTGTGGTTATTACTAGTATCAGACCTTGGTGAAGCAGTGGCCATGTCCCAAAATTCAGCTTAAATTTTGTACCAGGAACTGTTCTAAGTACTGGAGATACAAAGATGAATAAGATACGGTTCCTTCTTCCACGGAGCTCATAGTCCAGTGAGGAGACAACCTGGCGCGAGCCGACAGCTCCCGGCGGCCCGTTGGTGGCGCCTCCTCCACAGGCGGGCGCCCTCAGCCTTCGGGCGCCCAAGACCGCCATCTCTCAGCAGGCGCGGTGGCGGCGACCCAGGCGGCGGCCCCGGCAGCCCAGGCCGCCCGCAGCCACTAGGAACCCGCTCGCCGCGCCGCCGCCACCCGCCTCATTTCTAATTTTATTGATTTGATTCTTCTCTTTTTCCTTGATGAATCTGACTAAAGGCTTGTCAACTTTGTTTATCTTCTCAAAGAAACATCTTTTAGTTTTATCAAACTTTATTATTGTTTTTATAATTTCTTTTTCATTTATTTCTGCTCAGATCTTTATGGTTTATTTCCACCTATTAATTTTGGGGTATTTTTGTTCTTCTTTTCCCAGTTGTTTTAGGTGTAAAGTTAGGTTGTCTAGTCGATGTGTTTCTTGAGATGGGATTGTATTGCTATAAATTACCCTCTTAGTACTACTTGTACTGCATCCCATAGGTTTTGAGTTTTCTTGTTTTCATTGTCATTTGTTTCTAGAAATTCTTTTATTTCCCTTTGATTTCTTCAGTAACCTATTGGTTATTTAGGAACGTATTGTTTAATCTCCATGTGTTTGCATTTCTTACAGGTTTTTTTTCTTGTAGGTGATATTTAGTCTCATATCATTGTGGTCAGAGAAGATGCCTGATATAATTTAAACTTTCCTAAATTTATTGAGGTTTTATTTGTGACCCAAGATGTGGTCTATCCTGGAGAATGTTCCATGTGCACTTGAGAAGAAGGTGTATTCTTCTGCATTTGGATGGAAAGTCCTGAAAATATCAGTGAGATCCATCTCATCTAATGTATCATTTAAGACTTGTGTTTCACTATTAATTTTCTGTTTTGATGATGTCTTCATTGATGTGAGTGGGGTGATAAAGTCTCCTCTTATTATTGTGTTACTGTCAATTTCTCCTTTTATGTCTGTTAGTGTTTGTCTTATGTATTGAGGTGCCCCTATGTTGGGTGCATATTTACAATTCTTTTATCTTCCTCTTGGACTGATCCCTTGTTTATTATGTAGTATCCTTCCTTATCTCTTGTAGTCTTCTTTATTTTAAGGTCTACTTTATCTACTTTGATATGAGGCTTGCTACTCCAGCTTTCTTTTGCTTCCCCTTTGCATGGAATATATGAATATATTTTTCCATCCTCTCACTTTCAGTCTATATGTGTCTTTAGGTCTGAAGTGGGTTTCTTTTTAGACAGCGTATATATGGGTCTTGTTTTTGTATCCGTTCAGTCAGTTTGTGTCTTTTGGTTAGAGTATTTGATCCATTTACATTTAAAGTACTTATTGATATATATATGTTCCTCTATCCATTTTCTTGATTGTTTGGGGATGATTTTGTAGATCTTTTTTCTTCTCTTGTATTTCTTGAGTATATAAGTCCCTTTAACATTTGTTGTAAAGCTGGTTTGGTGGTACTGAATTCTCTTAACTTTTGCTTGTCTGAAAAGCTTTTGATTTCTGCATCAAATTTGAATGATATCCTTGCTGTGTACTGAAATCTTGGTTGTGGATTTTCCCTTTCAATACTTTAAATATACTCTGTCATTCCCTTTTGGCCTGCAGAA
This sequence comes from Nanger dama, assembly GCA_917880005.1. Classification (NCBI taxonomy): domain Eukaryota; kingdom Metazoa; phylum Chordata; class Mammalia; order Artiodactyla; family Bovidae; genus Nanger; species Nanger dama. The sequence goes on from CAKJTW010000001.1 coordinate 104,065,900, forward strand.
TTTCTGCTGAATATTCAGATGTTTAGCGTATGGGGTTTCCCTTGTATGTTACTTTGTTGCTTCTCCCTTGCTGCTTTTAATATTCTTTCTTTGTGTTTAATCTTTGTTAGTATAATTAGTATGTGTCTAAGCATGTTTCTCTTTGGGTTTATCCTGTATAAGACTTTTTGTGCCTCTTGGATTTGACTGTTTCCTTTTCCATGTTGGGGAAATTTTCAACTACAATCTCTTCAAAAATTTTCTTATACCCTTTGTTTTTCTCTTCTTCTTCTGGGACCCTTATAATTCAAGTGTTGGTATGTTTGATATTGTCCCAAAGGTCTCTGAGACTATCCTCAGTTCTTTACATCATTTTTATTTTATTCTGCCCTTCAGAAGTTATTTCCACCATTTTATCTTCTAGTTCACTGATTCATCCTTCTATTTCAGATATTCTACTATTGATTCCTTCTATAGTATTTTAAATTTCAGTAATTGTGTTGTTTGTCTCTATGTTTATTCTTTAATTCTTGTAGGTCTTTATTAATTGATCTTTGCATTTCTCTTTTTTTTTATCATCCTTACTGTCATTATTCTGAATTCTTTTTCAGGTAATTTCCCTGTTTCCCCTTCATTTATTTGGACTTATGTGTTTCTACGTTGTTCCTTCACTTGTGTCATATTTCTCTGCCTTTCCATTATTTTTTTTTAACTTGTTGTATTTGATGTCTCCTTTTCCCAGGCTTCAATGTTGAATTCCTTCTTCCTTTTGGTTTGTGCCCTCCAAAGGTTAGTCCAGTGATTTATGTAAGCTTTGTAAAGGGTGATATTTTTGCTGATTTTCTGTTTGTTAATTTGTTTTTCCTCTGATGGGCAATGCTGAGTGAGGTGGTAATCCGGTATGCTGATGATTGGGTTTGTATTTTTGTTTTGTTACATTCTGTTCTTTTTGAGATTGCAACCAACTACTGCATCTTGGACTGTTTGGTTGACTCCAAGGGCTACTGCATTTCTTCTAAGGGATTCTTGCCCACAGTAGCAGATACAATTGTCATCTGAGTTAAATTCACCCATTCCAGTCCATTTTAGCTCACTGATTCCTAAAATGTCAATGTTCACTCTTGCCATTTCCTATTTGACCACTTCCAATTTGCCTGGATTCATGGACCTGACGTTCCAGGTTCCTATGCAATATCGCTCTTACAGCATCAGACTTTACTTCCATCACCAGTCACATCCACAACTGGGTATTGTTTTTGCTTTGGCTCTGTCTCTTCATTCTTTCTGGTGTTATTTCTCCACTGATCTCCAGCAATATATTGGGCACCTACTGACCAGGAGAGTTCATCTTTCAGTGTCCTGTCTTTTTGTCTTTTCACACTGTTTGTGGGATTCTCAAGGCAAGAATACTGAAGTGGTTTCCCATTCCCTTCTCCAGTGGGCCATGTTTTTCAGAACTCTCTACTGTGACCCAACTGTCTTGGGTGGCCTTACACAGCTCATAGCTTTATTGAGTAAGACAAGGCTGTGGTTCATGTGATAAGTTTGATTAATTTTCTGTGACTGTGGTTTTCATTCTGACTGCCCTCTGATGGATAAGGATAAGAGACTTATGGAACCTTGCTGATGGAGAAATTGACTGTGAGGGAAAGTGGGTCTTGTTCTGATAGGCAGGGCCATCCATGCTCAGTAAATCTTTAATCCAATTTTCTGCTGATGGGTGGGGCTATGTTCCCTCCTGTGTGTGACCTGGGCCAAACTATGGTGGAGGTAATGATGATAATGATGTCCTCCTTCTAAAGGTCCCCTGCATGCCCTGATGCACTCAGTGCCCTGACCCTGTAGCAGGCCACTGCCAATCCACACCTCCGCCAGGAGTCTGAACACTCACCGGCAAGTCTAGGTTGGTCTCTTTTGGGGTCACTGCTCCTTTCTCCTGGGTCCTGGTGTGCACAAGATTTTATTTGTGCCCTCCAAGAGTCTGTTTCCCCAGTTCTGTGTAAGTCCTGTTGTCAAATCCCACTGGGCTCCAAAGTCAAATTCCCTAGGGGTTCTCGGTCCCTTTGCCAGATCGCCAGGTTGGGAAATCTGTTGTGGGTCCCAGAACTTTCTTAACAGTGTGAGAATTTATTCGGTATGATTGTTCTGCAGTTTGTGGGTCATGTGCTCGTCAACTCTATGGTGGGGTTAATGACAACCTCTTCCAAGAGGGCTTAGTCACACCCTGGACTACTGCACCCAGAGGCCTTGCCCCTGAGGCAGGCAACTGGTGACCTCTACCTCTGCAGGAGACACTCAAAAGCATGTCTGACTCAGTCTCTGTGGGGTCTCCTGGTGTGAACAAGGTTTTGTTTGAGCCCTCTGAGCATCTCTGGTATGTATAGGGTTTGATTCTAAATGTGATTTCAACCCTCCTACCATCTTGCTGGGGCTTCTCCTTTGCCCTAGCACATGGGATATCTTTTTTTGGTGGGATCCAACATTCTCCTGTCTATGGTTGTTCAGCAGCAAGTTGTAATTTTGGAATTCTCACAGGAGAAGATGAGCGCATGTCCTTCTACTCTGCCATTTTGATTTGATTTAAATCTCTGACATAAATCTCTTATATAATCTCTCTGACTTAAATCATAGCAATATATTTTCTGATCCATCTACTAAAATAATGGAAAGAAAAATAAACAAATGGGATCTGCTGCTGCTAAGTCACTCAAAAGCCTTTGCACAGCAAAGGAAAATGTAAACAAAATGAAAAGACAACCCACAGATAGGGAGTAAATATCTGCAAATGATCTGACTGATAAGGGATTATTGTCCAAAATTTACAAACAGCTCATGATGCTTAATAGCATCAAAACAAACAACCCCCTCAAATTTCTCCAAAGAAGACATACAGATGGCCAATAGGCATATGGAAAGATGTTCAGCACTGTTAATTATTAGAGAAATGCAAATAAAAATTACAATGAGATATCATCTCACACCAGCCAGAATGGCTATTATCAAAACATCCTCAAACAGTAAATGCTGGAGAGGGTGTGAAGAGAAGGGAGCCCTCCTCCATTGTTGGTGGGAATGTAAATTGGTACAGAGACTATAGAGAGAAGTATGGAGGTTCCTAAAAAAACTAAAAGTAGAGCTCCCGTATGATTCTGCAATCCCACTCCTGGGCATGTATCTGGGGAAAAAAAACATGATCTGAAAGGATACATGCACCCCAATGTTGATTTCAATGTTGTTTATGGTAACCAAGTCACGGGAGCAACTTAAATATCCATCAGCAGAGGAATGTTACATATATATGATGGAATATTATTCAGCCATTAGAAAAGATGAAATAAGGCCTATTGCAGTGACAAGGATGAACTTAGACAGTGTCATACTGAGTTAATTAAGTCAGACAGAGAAGAAGAAATACTGTAAGACATCCCTTATATGTGGAATCTAAAAAGAAATTATATAAATGAACTCACATATAAAATAGACTCACAGACTTCTAGAACAAGTTTATGGTGGCTTGGGGAAGGATGGAGGGAAGGGATAGTTAGAGAGTTTGGGATAGACATGTACACACTGATATATTTTAAATGGACCAACAAGAACCTACTGAATAACTCATGGAACTATATTCAATGAAATGTGGTAGCTTGGATTGGAGGGGAGTTCAGAGGAGAATGGATACAAGTATATGTATGGCTGAGTCCCTTTGCTGTCCACGTGAAACTATCACAACATTGTCAATAAGCTATAACCCAATTTTTAAAAAATGCTAAAAATATTTTAAATATTAAATGCTGCTGAGAAGTAAGATGTAGATTTTCAAATGTCTGAATGAATTGACAACAGTTCAGTTCAGTTCAGTCACTCAGTCATGTCCAACTCTTTGCAACCCTATGGACTGCAACACACCAGGCCTCCCTGTCCAGCACCAACTCCTGGAGTTTACTCAAACTCATGTTTACTGAGTCAGTGATGCCATCCAACCATCTCATCCTCTGTTGTCCCCTTCTGCTCCTGCCTTCAATCTTTCCCAGCATCAGGGTCTTTTCAAATGAGTCAGTTCTTCACATCAAGTGGCCAAAGTATTGGAATTTCAGCTTCACCATCAGTCCTTTCAATGAATATTCAGAACTGATATTATGTGAGAGTTGGACTGTGAAGAAGGCTGAGAGCCCAAGAATTGATGCTTTTGAACTGTGGTGTTGGAGAAGACTCTTGAGAGTCCCTTGGACTGCAAGGAGATCCAACCAGTCCATTCTGAAGGAGATCAGCCCTGGATTTCTTTGGAAGGAATGATGCTGAAGCTGAAGCTCCAATACTTTTGCCACCTCATGCAAAGAGTTGACTCATTGGAAAAGACTCTGATACTGGGAGGGATTGGGGGCAGGAGGAGAAGGGGATGACAGAGGATGAGATGGCTGGATGGCATCACTGACTCAATGGATGTGAATCTAAGTGAACTCTGGGAGTTGGTGATGGACAGGGAGGCCTGGCGTGCTGTGATTCATGGGCTTGCAAAGAGTCGGACATAACTGAGTGACTGAACTGAACTGATCCTCTCCATACCTCTCAAAACACCTTATGTTTTACTTCACAGGACATAGCACTATTTGTAATAAAACATTCTCAAACACTTAATTATCAACTGTGGCCCCCACTGGATTATAAATCTACTTGAGTAGGAATGAGTATGGTTTAGTCCTGGCATGGACAACATCTAGCTCAGTGCCTGGAACTTGGTGAGCAGAAATACTTATTTATAGGCCAAGTACAGTATTCACAAATAAGTACAGTACTTTTCACAGAAGACCATAATCAGAGGCAGAGGATTATCTCCTGTGTTGAAAGGTTTTGAAGAAAAAAATCAAGGAGAACAAAAATAGAAGCCCCATAACTATTAGTGGAGTATAAAACTGAGCAAGAGATCTAGAGAAGCGACTAGAAGACATGACTGGGAGTCAGATGACCTCAGATTCACAGCTTCAGATCCATGGCCCAGTCACTTAGCAGCCATGGAGACTTTGAGAAAGGAACAACCTCTCTTAATCTCAAATCTGAAATCAGGAAAGAGGAATACTACATAACATCTAAACAAAAGAGACTCTCTGGCATCTCCCCTCTGATTTTTCAGGTGCAACTTGCCACAGTATAGTTTAACAGCCCTAAACCTTTTAAGGTCATAGAAATCATACACAGACACACAGAAAACATTTTTTTTCTTTAATCTCAGGAGTTTTACTTGATTATTACCATCCCCTAGCTTTATTTCAGATAGTTAAATTACCCATTTGGGTGCCTCTTAAGATCTCTGAATATTGAATTTCCCATTTCATCCTTCCATGTTATGTGGTAAGACTCTTATATGGAAACAAAGAAAGTTATATTAGTATAAAGAAAAACATAATCTCTTATTAAGTAGCATTATTAAAGTGAGACTATGTGCATAAGATTTTGCTCCCAGGAAATCAAGAGAGTGATTTAATTTTGAAAACATGTTTTTCCCTTTCTAATATGGGCTTCCCTGGTGGCTCAGAGGTTAAAGTGTCTGCCTCCAGTGTGGGAGACCTGAGTTCGAGACCTGGGTTGGGAAGATACCCTGGAGAAGGAAATGGCAATCCACTCCAGTATTCTTGCCTGGAGAATCCCACGGACGGAGAAGCCTAGTAGGGGGTCGCAAAGAGTCGGACACGACTGAGCAACTTCACCTCACCCTCACCTCTCCTCACCTCATTTAAAATTTCAGAATGCACATTTCGGATGAGGTATGCTTATGCAGTATTTGTGCTTGAGTTCATTCTGTGCTTTGATTACCAGACAATTATTGAAAGCTGCATTAGCTAGAGCCCACTGAATATGTCATAAATAGAGCTATATACTGCCATTTCACTCTACATTTCACACACCACCATCAGTTACCCCCTTAAGTCTAAAAGGATCTAATTTCTTCCAATAGTTTTTTGAGAAATAACACATTATAATGTAAACCTACAAATTTGGAGTCAGAACGTCTGGGTTTGAATCCCAGCTTTGTTATTTACTAATTATCCCATTTGGGGCTAGACCATTTGCTCTTCTGAATCTCAGTTATCTCAACTTTAAATGAAGGGCACTGGAGTAGATAAACTCTTAGTGTGAAAGTCACTCAGTCATGTCCAACTTTTTGTGATCCCATGGACTGCAGTCTGTCAGGCTCCTCTGTCCATGGAATTCTCCAGGCAAGAATAATGAAGTGGGTTGCCATTTCCTTCCAGGGGATCTTCCTAACCCAGGATCAAACGCAGTTTCCCACATTACAGGCAGATTCTTTACCATCTGAGCCCCTAGGAAGCCCATAGATAAACTCCCAAACCCACTGTAATTTTAAAAGTGTAACATAGCTGACCAATCATAAGTGCTCAATAAGTATTTTGCCTTGGGTTTATGGGGGGTTCAGGAGGTTTTATTGAATTATAGTTGATTTACAATGTTGAGTTAATTTCTGATGTACAGAAAAATGATTCAGTTATACCTATATACACATATATTCTTTCTCACTATGGTTTATCACAGGATATTGAAATATATATATATAGTTCTTGTGCTATAAAATAGGACCTTGTTGTTTATCCATTCTGTATATATAACGGTTGCATCTGCTGGTCCCAAATTACCAGTCTAACTCCCCACTCCTTGACAACCACAAGTCTGTTCTCTATGTCTGTGAGTCTGTTTCTGTTTTGTGCTTGCATGCACTTAGTTGCTCAGTCATGTGTGACTCTTTGCGACCCCATGGACTGTAGCCTGCCAGGTTCCTCTGTCCACAGGGATTCTCCAGACAAGAATACTGGAGCAGCTTGCCACGCCCTCCTCCAAGGGATCTTCTCAGCCCAGGGGTCGAACCCAGGTCTCCTGCATTGTAGGCGGATTCTTTACCATCTGAGCCATCATTTGCGTCATATTTTACATTCCACACTTAAGTAATATCATATGGTATTTGTGTTTCTTGCCTTGGGTTTTTATTGTATCTGAATTTAAAACTGAGAGGGAAGAATAAAAACGGGATCATAGGAGGTGGTCAGTAGCAGTTTACCCTCAACATGGTCTAAACTAGCCCTCCCTGTTTCTGACGAAGCAGTGTGAAGCAGCTGGCACTGCTGGGATGGGATGACCTCCTCTGTTCTCCCTTCTGCTTCTAGACAGGATAGCATTTAAACCACCCCCAGAGTGCCTATGCTTATTCTCAAGAGCTCAACAGTGGAATGGATTTCATCTATTTCTTTTTTTTTAATTTAAATTTATTTATTTTAATTGGAGGCTAATTACAATATTGCATTGTTCTGCCACACATCAACCTGAATCCGCCGCGGGTGTGCACTCCAAGCACTAGCTCCCCTGCACTAGAGCTGTCCTTTTCAGAAAGTGCTAGTTTATTTTTAAGTTAATGTCTATGTTCATGTAAAGAAAAAGGGCTTGTGTACTCATAGGAGTGAACTTCTGATGATTTTAGAAAGTAGTGTTGCAGTAGGGGTCCTGAACATGCCTAGATTCAGCCTCACTAATCACCTCCTATTTTATTCAGGACTCTTTCCAGATAAGTGACAGAAGCCAACTCAAATTACTGAAAAAAAAAAAAAAAAAAAGTAAGGACATGCTTATGTAATGGAAAATCCAGGAATTTGTCTACATTCAGGCACAGTAAGAACAGACATTCAAAAGAGTGTCCTTGGAGAGTCTCTTTCTCTTTTCACTCTTTCTTCTGCTTCCTTCTGTGTTAATTGCAGTCTCTTCAGAAAGTGCTTTCCTTCAACTCCTGACCTCAGAAAGATAGGGCCACTTCTCTCTTCTCAACCTTCTCATGAGACCCAGTGACCACTATCCCTTACTCCACTTCTTTACACACAATTTCCAATGAAGAGAGGAAGATGCAAGAAATAGTAGCCAAATGGGAAACCAAATGGCCCCTCTCCCCACAATCAATCAAGATACACCTCTCTGCTGACACGTGACAGCTGTAGGCCACAGCTTTGTCCTGGACACCTTATTAAGGTTTCCTGCTTTCTCTTCTTCCAACGGAAGATGGTGGGTTCCGAAAAGCCAGTCCTGGCTTATTGAGCCAAATCAATTTCAGGGACAGAAGAGGTAGAGGAGAAAACTTAAGCCTACTTCATAAAAGGAAGGACAGTGCACAGGGACCCTACCAATTACAAGGTGAGCCCCAAGGAACAACCCCCTCAGCTCTCCTTCACCTGTTGGGAAAAGGTGAGTAGCACTGACCAGGACCTGGCAAAAAATGCCCCATAAACCTTTCTGCCCATCTCTGGGGGTTCAGCATGGTTCTCACACACAAATAAGATATCCAAATTTGAACTGCTTGAGGTTACACAGTAAGAAGAGGAGCAGAGGGAATTCCTTTTCTGCAGAAAAGAATTGTAAGCTGGCCAAGCTGGAGGGGCTCCCTTCCATCAACACTCCCCCACCAAATGAAGCCTCTTTGCCCTAGGGCTACATCCCACCACAGTCTGCTTCTCACTTGGTTATAACCCGACCTTCAAGAGAAGCCAATTTGTCTTCTGGAGCCTGTACTCTGTGATTGCCACCCGCGGCCACTGCCAACCACTTAATCGTGTTTTGATTTTGTTCTCTGGCTTCAGGAAGGGTATTTCCACTTCAATAAGTCAACTGGCAGATCTGCATTTTCTCACTGTTTGGAATCTAGAATATAACTATTTCAAGTGTATCTATGAAATGCACATTTCTCAATATACTTTTCATTTCTTACACTTTTTAAAAAACTTTTCAAGCTATAATTTTTGTACCCACTTGCTCCACTTCACAACCTGACTTCTTCCATCTCTGTGACCATGAGACCATGGCTCAGTGACAATTCCCTGTGGAGGTTTCTTCAAACCCATGCCTGGTCCTCACCCTCTCTGCTTTTCAAAGTCACTAGATGCCATTCATCCAATGTGAACTCTCTAGATTTCTCTTTCCTTTGTCTCAAAGTTTAATTAACATTCTCCCTGCATCCTCTCTCCATTCTGCTTGAAAGGGGCCCTATTTCAAGGCTGATGATCCTCTCGTGTTCTTCATCTCAAGCCCCCAATTTGTTCTTGCCCTCTCTTTTCTGCCTTCCATCTGGATATTTCCCTTAGCCCAGAAATATGCTTGTCTCTCCATTTTAAAAACTAAACAATTCAATAAATACAAACTGAAAATTTTCCCTCAGATATTACTTTTCCATCAAGCAATAATTTCCCTCTCTTTTCTGTAAGTCTTAGATTGGTTAATAGCTGAGTCTTCCTTTGCTCTTGACCAACTCTCGCCTCTGGTTTGCTCCTCATTGTTGCAACTTAACTTCCATAAATCTACTGTCTTTTAACTCCACTCCTCAGCTCACCTTTCATTCTAGTTAACTCTCATGAGGATAGAGATCTTGTGACCATTTTATCCCAACATTTCTCACATCTAATACACATTTTATGCTCAGTTAATATTTGTTTGGTTAAATGGACACAATGTCAGATTTCATTTTCTTGGGCTCCAAAATCACTGCAGATGATGACTGCAGCCATGAAATTGAAAGATGCTTACTCCTTGGAAGGAAAGTTATGACCAACCTAGCTAGCATATTAAAAATCAGAGATATTACTTTGCCAACAAAGGTCCATCTAATCAAGGCTATGATTTTTCCAGTAGTTGTGTATGGATGTGAGAGTTGGACTGTGAAGACAGCTGAGTGCTGAAGAATTGATGCTTTTGAACTGTGGTGTTGGAGAAGACTCTTGAGAGTCCCTTGGACTGCAAGGAGATCCAACCAGTCCATTCCAAAGGAGATCAGTCCTGGGTGTTCTTTGGAAGGAATGATGCTAAAGCTGAAACTCCAGTACCTTGGCCACTTCATGTGGAGTTGACTCATTGGAAAAGACTGATGCTGGGAGGCATTGGGGGCAGAGGAAAGGGGGACAACAGAGGATAAGATGGCTGGATGGCATCACCAACTCGATGGAAGTGAGTTAGTGAACTCTGGGGTTGGTGATGGACAGGGAGGCCTAGGGTCACAAAGAGTCGGACATGATTGAGCAACTGAACTGAACTGAATTGAACTGAGAGGGTTCCATAGACAACACATGTCAAATTATCTAAATTAAAATAGCCACAAAATGTATGCAAAGATTGGTGGACTTATCCACATACCTTTCCTGATAATGGTCTAATAGTTGTCACGGATTGGATTGTGGGTTGTTATGGTGATAAAAGGAGGCTGAATTTTAAGGAAATATAAAATGATAAAATGTGGAAGGAGCTTTAAAAATTATAAAACCATTCATCCAAAGGCACCTACTTCAATGTACCTACTTTGCATCAGAAAATATTCTAAAATTGGCTATGTAAAAATCATCTGATTTTCTCTTCTTATCCGAAGGAACACAAGTGGCTAGAACTAATATAAAGACACAGTTGCAGAAACTTTTTAAAATCAGATTTACAGGACAAGTAACAACAACAACAACAACAACAAAAATGTGGTGTGGAAGATGAAACAGAAAAAGTGCCCTCTAAGTTACACAGAGCAGCCTGGACTTTAACTTACAAAATTAAGGCCAGTTGAGTTACCTAAGATCACATTAGTCAGGGAGAGCAAGACTACAAGCTGTGTTTTGTCTGCCTTGCATCCTATATCAGCATTCAGAAGCTAACAGCTGGAAGTAAGTTTAGAAGTATCAAGTTCAACCCTCCTTATCACTTCTTTTCCTAGAAAAATAAACAGTTCAGTTCAGTTCAGTCACTTAGTCGCGTCTGACTAACCCCATGAATCACAGCACGCCAGGCCTCCCTGTCCATAAACAACTCCCGGAGTTCACTCAGACTCATGTCCATCGAGTCAGTGATGCCATCCAGCCATCTCATCCTCAGTCGTCCCCTTTTCCTCCTGCCCCCAATCCCTCCCAGCATCAAAGTCTTTTCCAATGAGTCAACTCTTCGCATGAGGTGGCCAAAGTACTGGAGTTTCAGCTTTAGTATCATTCCTTCCAAAGGAATCCCAGGGCTGATTTCCTTCAGAATGGACTGGTTGGATCTCCTTGCAGTCCAAGGGACTCTCAAGAGTCTTCTCCAACACCACAGTTCAAAAGCATCAATTCTTGGGCTCTCAGCCTTCTTCACAGTCCAACTCTCACATCCATACATGACCACAGGAAAAACCATAGCCTTGACTAGACGGACCTTAGTCAGCAAAGTAATGTCTCTGCTTTTGAATATGCTATCTAGGTTGGTCATAACTTTTCTTCCAAGGAGTAAGCGTCTTTTAATTTCATTGCTGCAGTCACCATCTGCAGTGATTTTGGAGCACAAAAATAAAGTCTGACACTGTTTCCACTATTTCCCCATCTATTTCCCATGAAGTGATGGAATCGGATGCCATGATCTTCGTTTTCTGAATGTTGAGCTTTAAGCCAACTTTTTCACTCTCCACTTTCACTTTCATCAAGAGGTTTTTAGTTCCTCTTCACTTTCTGCCATAAGGGTGGTGTCATCTGCATATGTGAGGTTATTGATATTTCTCCTAAGGCAGAAATGTGAATTGGTTTACACAAGACTTGATTAGTTACAGAAACAGGTTTCCTAACCTGCTAATATCAATGTCAATGTTTTTTTTTTCTGCAACTGAATACTTGTCTACTCAAAGGTTCCAGTTTGGCAAAATTTGATCCTATGAGAAACTACGGTTATTGTCATTTTCTCATTTTTGTTACCAGAAATTTCTTATGATCTCTTAAAAACTTAAAAGGAACCAATGACATGATGGTGGCTGGGGAGGAGGTGGATGGGATCAGTGAAAGAGAACAGCCTCGGGTAAAGAAGAGCATTTACCACTGATTCCATTTAGAAGTGTCAGCACGTGGTAATAATAAAAGCAATAGCATATTTTGGTCAGTTTTGTTACCATCTTCCAATTTAAAACAACACACTGTCCTATTGCCAACACATAGGGTGGCAATTCAAAACTGTGTCAGTAGTAGAACATGTTTCTCTGGGCTCTGGAAAGCATAAAAAGGACAAAAGAAGCAAATACATTCAAGCAGTAAATTACATCAAATGTAAAATGATCTCCACTTCCCAATAAGTAGACCCTACAAATAAAAAATTTTGGCTCCCTTGACAATATAACATTTTAGGACTGTAGATGAAACAGTAAAATCCCTCCATAAAAGCAGAATTTGTTCATTTTGTTATATGTGTATTTTAAATTATTTGTGTTAGTTCAGTTCAGTCGCTTAGTCATGTCCAACTCCTTGTGACCCCATGGACTGCAGCATGCCAGACCTCCCTGTCCATCACCAGCTCCTGGAGATTGCTCAAATTCATGTCTACTGAGTCACTGATGCCATCTAACCATCTCATTCTCTGTCCTCCCCCCTTCTCCTGCCTTCAGTCTTTCCCAGCATCAGGGTCTTTTCCAATGAGTCAGCTCCTTGCATCAGGTGGCCAAAGTGTTGGATCTTCAGCATCAATCCTTCCAATGAATATTCAGGACTGATTTCTTTTAGGACAGACTGGTTGGATCTCCTTGTTATCCAAGGGACCCTCAAGAGTCTTCTCAAAAACCATAGCTCAAAAGTATCAATTCTTCACCGCTCAGCTTTCTTTATGGTCCACTCTCACATCCATACAGGTGTATGATGTAAAATGACACTAAACATGGCAATTTTAAAACACTGAATTTTTCCCCATCCTTACACTGCACAAAATTATTTATTCAAGCTCTTCACATGCAACCTTGATAGCACTGCCTCCCTAGTCACTAGAACCACTGAACAGTTTCCACAGTATGTCATCTTCATTTCCTTCTAAATTACTATATATTTCATATTTTCTTTGAATCTCTGTGGGAAGCTATCTCAAGAAATTTTACACAAGACAAAATTAGTCATTTCCATAAGCTCTAAAAAATTTGTTTAAATTAGAGTATAATTGCTTTACAATGTTGTGTTAGTTTCTCCTGTACAACAACATGAATCAGACATCAGTTCAGTTCAGTTCAGTCACTCAGTCATGTCCAACTCTTTGTGACCCCATGAACCACAGCACACCAGGCCTCCCTATCCATCACCAATTCCTGGACTTGACTCACATTCATATCCATTGAGTCAGTGATGCCATCCAGCCATCTCATCCTCTGTCATCCCCTTCTCCTCCTGCCCTCAATCTTTCCCAGCATCAGAGTCTTTTCAAATGAGTCAGGTGGCCAAAGTATTGGAGCTTCATCTTCAACATCAGTCCCTCCAATAAACACCCATGACTGATCTCCTTTAGGATGGACTGGTTGGATCTCCATGCAGTCCAAGAGCATCTCCAACACCACAGTTCAAAAGCATCAATTCTTTGGTGCTCAGCTTTCTTCACAGACCAACTCTCACATCCATAAATGACCACTGGAAAAACCATGGCCTTGACTAGACGGACCTTTGTTGACAAAGTAATGTCTCTTGCTGTCTAGGTTGGTCATAACTTTACTTCCAAGGAGCAAGCATCTTTTAATTTCATGGCTGTAGTCACCATCCACAGTGATTTTGGAGCCCAGAAAAATAAAATCAGCCACTATTTCCACTGTTTCCCATCTATTTGCCAAAAAGTGATGGGACCAGATGCCATGAACTTTGTTTTCTGAATGTTGAGCTTTAAGCCAACTTTTTCACTCTCCTCTTTCACTTTCATCAAGAGACTCTTTAGTTCCTCTTTGCTTTCTGCCATAAGGGTGCTGTCATCTGCATATATGAGGTTATGGATGTTTTTCCCAGCAACCTTCATTCCAGCTTGGGCTTCCTCCAGCCCAGTGTTTCTCATGATGTACTCTGCATATAAGTTAAATAAGCAAGATGACAATATACAACCTTGATGTACTCCTTTTCCTATTTGGAATCAGTCTGTTATTCCATGTTCAGTTCTAACTATTGCTTCCTGACCTGTATACAGGTTTTTCAAGAGGCAGGTCAGGTGGTCTGGTACTCCCATCTCTTTCAGAATTTTCCGGTTTATTTTGATCCACACAGTCAAAGGCTTTGGCATAGTCAATAAAGCAGAAATAGATGTTTTTCTGGAGCTCTCTTGCTTTTTTAATGATCCAGAAGATGTTGGCAATTTGATCTCTTGTTCCTCTGCCTTTTCTAAAACCAGCTTGAACATCTACCCTCTCCCATTCAAACCTCCCCTCCCACCCCCACCATCCCAACCCTCTACACCATGACAGAACACTGAACTGAGCTCCCTGTGCTATACAGCAGCTTCCCTCTAGTTATCTGTTTTACAAATGTTAGTATACATATGTCAGTGCTATTATTTCAATTTTTCCCACCCTCTCCTTCCCTGTGCTGTATCCACAAGTCTATATGTCTGTCCTGCAAATAGATTTATTGGTACCATTTTTCTAGATTCCATATGTATGTGATAATATACAATATTTGCTGGGTGGGTTTTTTTTTCTCATTTAAATCTCTCTGTATGACACACTCTAGGTTCATCCACAAAGCTACAAATGAGCCAATATTATTTTTTCATGGCTGAATAACATTTCCCTGTTATATGCCCAATATATTCTTTATCCATTTATCTGCCAATCAACATTTAGGTTGTTTCCATGTCCTGGTTATTGTAAATAGTGCTGCAATGAACATTAGGGTACACGTGTATTTTGAATTATGATTTTCTCAGGGTATGTGACCTGTAGTGGGAATGTTGGGTCATATAGTAGTTTTATTCCAAGTTTCTTAAGGAATTTCCATACTGTTCTCCACAGGAGTTGTATCTGTCTACATTCTCATCAACAGTACAAGAAGGATCCTGTTTCTTGACATCTTCTCCAGCATTTATTGTTTGTAAATATGTCATGGTTAAGCGGAGATTATACCAAGGGTGCAAGGAATCTTCAATTTATGCAAATAAATCAACGTGATAAAACCATATTAACAAATTGAAAGATAAAAATATGATAATTTCAATAGATGCAGCAAACGCTTTGACAAAATTCAACACCTATTTATGATAAAAGCTCTAAAAAATGGACATAGAAGGAACTTACCTCAACATAATAAAGGCCATATATGATAAACCAACATTGAAAATTATTCTCAATGGTAAAAACCTGAAAGTATTTCCTCTAAGATTACAAACAAGACAAGGCTGCTCACTCTCAATATTGTTATTTGGCATGGATCTGGAAGTCCATAGTTCTGGAAGTTCATGGCAATCAGAAAAGAAAAAGAACTAACCAATGAATTTAATAAAGTCACAGGATACAAAATTAATACACAGAAATAAATCTCTTGCATTCCTATACACTAACAGCAACAAATCAAGAAAGAGAAATTAAGGAATAATCCCTTTCAACACATCAAAAGAAGAAAATACTTAGAAATAAATATACCTAAGGAGAAAAAAAAGATCTTATGCAGGAAAAAGTGAAAGAAATCAAAGACAACACAAACAGATAAAGAGGTATACCCTGTCTTTGGATTGGAAGAATCAGTGTTGTAAAAATAACTATACTACCCAAAGCAATCTACAGATTTAATGCATTTCTTATCAGATTACCAATGGAATTTTCCACAGAAATAGAATAAAAATTTTACAATTTTAATGAAAACACAAAAGACCCCAAATAGCCAAAGCAATCTTGAGAAAGAAAAATGGAGCTGGAGGAATCAACCTTCCTGACTTTCAGACTATAATACAAAGCTACAATAATCAAGACAGTGTGATACTGTCACAAAAACAGAAATATAAATCAGTTGAACAGGATAGATAGCCTAGAAATAAACCCACACACCTATGGACACCTTACCTTTGACAAAGGAGGCAAGAATATACAATGGGAGAAAATAGAGCCTCTTCAATAAATGGTGCTGGGAAAACTGGACATCTATATGTAAAAGAATGAAATTAGAAGACTTCCTAACACCATACACAAAAATAAATTCAAAATGGATTAAAGGTTTAAATGTCAGGCCAGAAACTATAAAGTTCTTAGCGGAAAACATAGGTAGTACACTCTTTGACATAAATTGCAGCAAGATCTTTTTTGACCCACCTCTTGGAGTAATGGTAGTAAAAACAAACAGGACCTAATTAAACTTTTGCACAGCAAAAGAAACCATAAAGAAGATGCAAAGACAGCCTTTAGAGTAGGAGAAAACATCTGAAAATGAAGCAGCTGACAAAGGATTAATCTCCAAAATATACAAGCAGCACATGCAGCTCAATATATATATATATATATATACAAAGACATTTTAATTAGAGAAAGGCAAGCCCATAAGCTTTTAAATAGTGACATTCATTTTGTTTTGTTTTTAGTTTGTACTGTAGTTGATAACTTTTTGCTGGAAGGTTTTACTGTATTGCTTTTTAAAGTAACCTTTGGATGGCTTAAGCAATATCCAACCTTGAAATTGTGAGTTTAGACTCCAAGGAATAATTACTAAATCCTTGAGTATCATGCCTCCATTTTAACCTAATCTGTAAATGACCTCACCTTATCTTTGGGCATAGAATTAAATAATTCAGTCTCAAGCTGGCATTAGGAAGAAAGCAATGACACGCAGTGCTGTGGGAGAACATAAGATCTCTCTGCTTTCACTTTAAGAGTGTTAACAGTAAATTTGATAAGAAAAATTTTTGACTAATAAATGAAAACAAATCCAAATACCTGTAGAATAGACTATGCTGTGAAAACTTTGACTGTTGATTAAATTATTTACTTTTAATTTTTAGGCTAGGCAGAGTATTAGAATTTTTAAAAATGAGAGAAATGTAACTTATCTTTAGCCTTCTATGGCACCTTGGGCAAATCAACTAGACTTGTTGGGTTTATTTTCTTCATTGTAAAATGAGATGCTTAAATCCCAGGTTCCTATAAAATTCTATGAAGATGACATTTTTAAAAGTTATGTGAGAAAGACATCTAAATTTAACTATCTGTCAAAAGACATATTCAGAGTACATGAACCATCTAAAAAGCCAAAAAAAAAAAAAAAAAAGAGGTGGAGGGGGGAACAATTCATGTTTTTAACAATAGGTAAAGACTTGAAAAGGCACTTCAAAAGAAAAGGACATTCATATTTCCAATAAGCAAACAAAAAGATGCTCATCTTTGGTCATAAGAAACGCAAACTGAAAATACAATGTGGTAACACTACATCTCACTAGGATGATTTTTTATATTACCAAGTATTTGCAAAGGCATAGAGCAAAGAGAACTAATGGGAATGTAAAGTGGTACAGCCATTTCATAAAACTGTCAATATGTGCTAAATCTGAACATGATCCAGCACTTCCACTCTTAGATATATGTCAACAACATAAAATATTCATAGAAGCTTTACATATAACAGACAA
This sequence comes from Nanger dama, assembly GCA_917880005.1. NCBI lineage: Eukaryota > Metazoa > Chordata > Mammalia > Artiodactyla > Bovidae > Nanger > Nanger dama. Next base: position 104,083,246 of record CAKJTW010000001.1, read on the forward strand.
ATCTAGAAACAACCTCAATGTCCATCAGTAGTAGAATGACTAAACTAATTGTAATGTTATATACTAAAACTTATATACAATTCTGAAAAAGACTGAATTACTGCTACATTCAACAGCATGCATGAATCTCAGATACATTAACAATGTGCAAAAGAAGCCAGACACAACAGAATATTTTAGTTACATGCAGTTCAAAGGCAAGCAAAACTAATCCTTGGTGACAGAAATCAAAATAGTGGTTATCTTTGGGAGCAGAATACTGATTGGGAGGCTGAAAATGTTTTAAAATTTTGATTTAGGTTGTAGTTGTATGGTTTTATTCACTTATAAAAATGCATTAAGCTTTATTATACCTATTGTTAATTAAAAATAGATTTATAAAAATTTATCATTTTACAATATTATATGATGTCATGTGAATTAAAAGATGATTACTGCTTGGCAGGAAAGCTATGACAAACCTAGATGGTGTGTTAGAAAGCAAAGACATTACTTTGCCAACAAAAGCCCATATAGCCAAGGCTGTGGCCTTTCAGTAGTCATGTACAGAAAGAGCTGGACCATAGAGAAGGTAGAGCACTGAAGAACTGATGCTTTCAAACTGTGGTGCTAGAGAAGACTCGAGTCCCTTGGACAGCAAGGAGATCAATCTTGAAAGAAATCAACCCTGAATACACATTGGAAGGACTGATGCTGAAGCTGGAGCTTCAATACTTCAGCCATCTGATGTGAATAGCCTACTCACTGGAAAAGACTCTGATGCTGGGAAAGATTGAAGGAAGAAGGAGAAAAGAGCAACAGAGGATGAGATGGTTAGATGGCGTCACTAGTTCAATGGACACAAGCTTGGGAAAACTATGGAAGATGGTGAGAGACAAGGAAGCCAGGCATGCTGCAAACCAGGGGGTCTCGAAGAGTCAGACACAACTTGGCAACTGAACAATAACATGATGTCAAAAAATTCAAAAAATATGAAGTTTGCTAACTAATTCAGTAAGGATCATGTCTGCAAGTCAAGATTCCCAACCCAGAGAAAATAGCCCTATTGGGATGAAGCCCTAAGGCATCATCAAGAGTAACAAGAAAGAGATTGGTGACAACTTTGATGACATGAACATTTCTGAGTGCCTCCTCCATGACATCTACCCCTATGGTTTTGAGACACCTGCCATCCAGCACTGAACCATTCTTCATTGTATCAAGGACTATGATGTGACTGCTCAAGCCCAATCTGAGATTGGTAAAATGGCAACCTTTGCCATATCAGTTCTGCAACAGAATGAATTTGATGTAAAGACCACCAGGCCTTGGTCCTAGCAGCCATTCAGAGTTGGCTCAGCAGATACAGAAGGAAGTCACAGCATTAGGAGATTATATGTGTGCCCTCTGCCATGCCTCCACTGAGGGTACACACACTGTGAGTACTAATGTGTGTGCTGAGGGGCAGAATTTACAGGCAGAAGCTCTCATTTCACTGCGGGTACCCTAGGCCATAGGTTTGATGTGCTTAACAAGAGACATCTTTCTCTCAAACACATCAAGATATTTATGCCAGATGAAGTTGATGAAATGATTAAGGACCAGAATATCTATGACATATTCCAAAAGCTTAATAGCAAAACCCAGGTGGTTCTGCTGTCAGCTACAATGCCTTCCAATGTGCTTGAAGTGACCAAGAAGTTCATGAGGGACTCAATTCAAATTCTTGTCAAGAAAGAAGAGCTGACCCTGGAGGGTATCCACCAATTCCACATCAATTTGGAATGAGAGAAGTGGAAATCAGACTCACTGTGTGACTTAAACAAAACCTTGACCATTACACAGGCGGTCATCTTCAACACCTGAAGGAAGGCCTGCTGGTCCACTAAGAAGACACAATCCTGAGACTTCACTGTCTCTGCCATGGGCAGACATATGAACCAAAAATGAGATGTAATCATGAGGGAGTTCCCCTCTGGCTCTAGCAGAGTACTGATTACCATTGACCCACTGGCTAGAGGTATCAATGTGCAGCAGGATTCCTTAGTCATAAAGTATGACCTTCCCACAAACAGGACCTTCCCACAAACCATACATTATATGGATGTATAATCAGTCATGGTGAACGTTTTGGTTGTGGTATTGTGGCTGTTATCATGGTGACAGGCCTTGGAGACAACTTCTGCAACACCTCCAATGAAGAGCTGCCCCTCAGTGTAGCTGACTGCATCCGACAGCAGCTGATCTACTATCTAGCCCCAGCCAGGAATCGACCTTGGGGGACCAAGGAGCAGCAAGAAGGGGGCGGAAGGGAGCCAAGGGCTGGATATCTTGCCATTTTGTTTCTTTGAATAAATGTTGCTTTTTAAGGCAAAAGAAGGAACCATGAATATTCTGGACATCCTTTTCTTTGAGGGTAGGCCCAAAAACACTAATCACTTTCCCTAACCTAGTCAGCCTCTGAACTCCAAAGGCTCTCTCCACCCTAGCTGAACTCTTCTGGAAAATTGTTCAGGGGTGGGGAGGGAGCTGTAAGCTGTCACTCGTTTCACATGCTGGACCAAATCTGGAGGGAGGGCACCTGAGTTAGCTGTGCCGGGGATTGCCCCAGGTGACAGGGTAGACCCTGTTACACTGATTTGTATAGTACTGATTCATATAAACCAATTCAGGAAGTCAATTAATGAGTTGGAAATTAAATGACTTAGAAATTGAAAAAAAAATTCTTTTAATTACTACTTCTTCAGTTTAATTTAAGTATCAATTTTAATATTTTATTTTTTAATCAAATGTTTAGTATATGATCCCACTTTCCTAAAATTATTTCTACTTATATAGCCAAATATGCAATATTCACAAAATATTCACCAAATGTTAATGATTTTTTCCAGATGGTGAAATTGAGAGAAAAACTTACTTTTGTCATGAACTTTTCTATATTGTTTGATTTTTTATAATGGAATGTATAATTTTAGCAAAATTTATAGAGCCATTATGCTTTAAGAAAAATGAATAATCAGTGGAGTTTGGGTAACTCAACATTGGCAACAAAACCCATAGCCAGCATCATTCTAAAATCCCTGCCTCGTTTTTGCTTCTTTCTTTTCACCAGCTGCACTGTTATTAATGATTGCTGCTGCTGCTAAGTCACTTTAGTCATGTCTGACTCTGTGCGACCCCATAGATGGCAGCCCACCAGGCTCTATCTTCCCTGGAATTCTCCAGGCAAGAACACTGGAGTGGGTTGCCATTTCCTCTCCAATGCATGAAAGTGAAAAGTGAAAGTGAAGTCACTCGGTCATGTCCGACTCTTCGTGACCCCATGGACTGCAGCCTTCCAGGCTCCTCCATCCGTGGGATTTTCCAGGCAAGAGTACTGGAGTGGGTTGCCATTGCCTTCTCCGGTTGTTAATGACTGAGGATACCACTAAGAAGCTCTGTAATTCATCTCAAGGCTGAACCTGTTCCATGAGCCCATGGCTACCATGTGATCAAGCAATCCTACTCCTGGGCATATATCTAGAGAAAACCATAATTTGAAAAGATAGGTACCCCAGTGTTCACTGCAACACTATTTACAATAGCCAAGACATGGGAGAAATCTAAATGTCCATTGATGGAGGAAAAGATAAAGAAGATGTTATACATACACACACAATGGAATATTACTCAGCCACTAAAAAGAATAAAATAATGTCCCTTGAAGCCATATGGATGAACCTAGAGCTTGTTACACTGAATGATACAAGTCACACAGAGAAGCACAAATATCATATGATATTGCTTAAGAGAAGAATCTTAAAAAAAAAAAGTACAATTGAACATATTTAAAAAACAGCAACCGAGTCACAGATATAGAAAATAAACTTATGATTGCCATGAGGAGGGGAGGAAGGATAAATTGGGAGATTGGGACTGACATATACACACTACTATATATAAAATAGGAAACTAATAAGAACATACTGTATAGCATGGATAACTCTACTCAGTACTCTCTAATGACCTATAAGGAAATGGAATCTAAAAATGAGTGGCTATATGTACAACTGATTTACTCTGCTATACACCTGAAACTAACACATTATAAATTGATTTACTGCAATAAAATTTAATTTTTAAAAAGACCCTCTGGCTATTCTTCCCCTACTGCTGTCACCCTTACACTTCTCCCAGTCTCCCTCCCACAGCTGCAATTATGACACTTTTCCAGGTCCTTTAGCCATCCACACTGCTATGGACAGGATGCCTCTTCCTGCTGAGACAGGCTCTAATGCATATGTCCTTTCTTTTCCCTGAGTCAAGCTGAACCCATGAAGATTATAGGAAGTCTGAATATATGCTATGATTTCCCACAGCAGAGGGCTGTTGATCCCCAAATTGTAGATATTTGTCAAAGTTGATGCTATTACTTTTAACAGTCTGATTATCTTTACTAACTGGGGAAGGAGTTTCCCTTTGTAGATCTTTTTAAGAGACAAGGGCTCAAGATGACAGAGGAATAGGATGGGGAGCCCACTTTCTCCCCCACAAATTCATCAAAAGAACATTTAAACGCTGAGTAAATTCCACAAAACAACTTCTGAATGCTGGCAGAGGACATCAGGCACCCAGAAAAGCAGCCCATTGTCTTCGAAAGGAGGTAGGAAAAAATATAAGACAAAAAATGAGACAAAGAGGTAGGGACAGAGCTCTGTCCAGGGAAGGGAGTCTTAAAAAGAGAGAAGTTTCCAAACACCAGGAAACATCCTCACTGCCAAGTCTGTGGAGAGCCTTGGAAGCACAGAAGGCAACATAACAGGGAGGAAAAATAAATAAATTATTAAAACCCACATATTACGAGCCCAACGGTAAGTCCCCCAGCGGAGAAGCAGCGCAGACACCTTCACCCACCACTAGCAATTGAGGGCTGGGCAGGGAGGCGTGGGATGCATTTCTTAGAGTATGGACCGGGCCTGAATTCCCCAAGGACAATCTGAGTGAACTAACTTGGGCTAGCAAACCAGAATGTGGGATAGCTACCACGTGCAAAGCCCTAACCTAAGACACCACCAGGCCCGTGCACAGAACAAAGGACTGAACAGAATTAGCCGGCTGCAGACCATCCCCCTCTGGTGACAGGCAGCTAGAGCTGGAAGGGGGCAATCACAGCACCAGAGAGGCATTATCTACCAAACTGAAAGCAGGCTTCATTGCTAAGACTTCCTGGGGCTCTGGACGGTCAACATTCCCCTGAGAAGGTGCACCAGTTGTACACCCAGAAAACCAAGCGGCAGGGACAGTGGAGGTGATAAGTCGCAGCGACCACCCTCACCAAACACCTCATCACCTGAGCTTCTCAGACCTGGAAAGGGCACATAACGCAGGCTCAACTGAGTCTGTGCCTCTGAGGACTACTCAAGTGCCTGAACCTGAGCGGCTTAGACCTGGGAGGTGCATGCAGCCCAGGGCCAGGCTCGGATGGTTCCCAGTGGAACAACCTGGGAACAACAGAGCATGAGCTCTGTGGGAAGGGAGGGCACACGTGCTGTGAACAGGGGCAGGCCCAGTGTGGCTGAGGCACTGCGAGCACAGCCCAGTGTTATTTGTTTGCAGGGTCCTTCCCTCCCTACAGAATGACTGAACAAGTGAGCCTTTAAAAAGTGTCCACCACCATCCCCCTTGTGTCAGGGCTGAAATCAGACACTGAAGAGACCAGCAAACAGAAGAAGCTAAAACAGAGGGAACCACCTTGGAAGTGATAGGTGCAATAGATTAAAACCCTGTGGTTAGTACCAACTACATAGGAAGAGGCCTATAGATCTTGAGAAATATAAGCCAGACCAAGGAACTATCCGAAAACAATCTGACACCACACTGCCCACAACAACACCAGAGAAAGTCCTAGATATATTTTTACTATTTTTATGATCATTCTTTTTTAATTTTTTAAAAATTTTAAGTCCTCGATTACTCCTTTAATTTTTATTTTTATAGCCTACTATTACTTAGCAAAAAAAAAAGACCCTATTTTTTAAAAGAAAACTTCATATATATATAATTTTTGTGACTTTCTCTTGTTCTTTTTCTTCTTCTTCTTTTCTTTAATATTGTATTGTTGGAAATCCAACCTCTACTCTAGATTTTTAATCTTTGGTTTTTGGTATTTGTTATCAGTTTTGTACCATTGAGAACCCAATCTTCAGTAACCACTTTTACTTGGGAGTGAGATTACTGGCTTGACTGCTCTCTCCCTCTATGGACTCTCTTTTTTTCTTCAGCAGGTCACCTCTGTCTCCTCCCTCCTCCTTTTCTTCTCTTCCCAACTCTGTGAATCACCAGTGTGTTTCAGATGGTAGAGAACATTTAGGGAACTGATTACTGGCTGCATCTGTCTCTCTCTTTTTCATTCCCCCCCTTTTTATCCTCCTGGCACCTCTGTCTCCTTCCTCCCTCTTCTCTTCTCTGTATAACTCCGTGAACATCTCTGAGCGGTCCAGACTGTGGGGCACACATAAGGAAGTGATTACTGGCTAGCTTGCTCTCTCCTCTTTTGATTCCACCTCATCTCATTTGGGTCACCTCTAACCCCCTCCTCCCTCCTCTCTTCTCCATGTAACTCTGTGAGCCTCTCTGGGTGTCCCTCACTGTGGAAAAACTTAGATGTTTTGTCAACAGTGCTGTATAGAAGGAGAAGTCTTGAGACTACTGTAGAAATGAGACTGAAAACCAGAAGCAGGAGGCTTAAGTCCAAATCCTGAGAACACGAGAGAACTCCTGACTCCAGGGAATATTAATGACAAGAGCTCCTCAAATGCCTCCTTACCTACATTGAAACCAAGCACCACCCAAGGGCCAACAAGTTCCAGAGCAAGACATACCACGCAAATTCTCCAGCAACATAGGAACACAGCCCAGAGCTTCAAACTACAGGCTGTCCAAAGTTACTCCAAAACCACTGACATCTCATAACTCATTACTGGATACTTCATTGCACTCCAGAGAGAAGAAATTCAGCTCCACCCACCAGAACACGGACACAAGCTTCTCTAACCAAGAAACCTTGACAAGCTACCCATCCAGCCTCACCCACAGTGAGGAAGTTCCACAATAAAGAGAACTCCACAAACTACCAGAATACAGGAAGGCCACCCCAAATGTAGCAATAAAAACTAGATGAAGAGACAGAGAAATACCCAGCAGGTACAGGAACAGGATAAATGCTCATCAAACCAAACAAAAGAGGAAGAGATAGGGAATTTACCTGATAAAGAATTCTGAATAATGATAGAGAAAATTATTCATTATCTTGAAATCAAAATGGAATCACAAATAGCCTGGAGACAAGGATTGAGAAGATGCAAGAAAGGTTTAATAGGACCTAGAAGAAATAAAAAAGAATGCAATATATAATGAAGAATGCAATAAATGAGATCAAAAACACTCTGGAGGCAACAAATAGTAGAATAACAGAGGCAGAAGATAGGATTAGTGAAGTAGAAGATAGAATGGTAGAAATAAATGAATCAGAGAAGAAAAAAGAAAAACGAATTAAAAGAAATGAGGACAATCTCAGAGACCTCCAGGACAATACTAAATGCCCCAACATTCGAATCATAGGAGTCCCAGAAGAAGACAAAAAGAAAGACCATGAGAAAATACTTGAGGAGATAATAGTTGAAAACTTCCCCACAATGGGGAAGCAAATAGTCACCCAAGTCCAAGAAACCTAGAGAGTCACAAACAGAATAAACCCAAGTCAAAACATCCCAAACATATATTAATCAAATTAACAAAGATCCAACATAAAGAACAAATATTAAAAGCAGCATGGGAAAAACAAGAAATAACACACAAGGGGATTCCCATAAGGATAACAGCTGTTCTTTCAATATAAACTCTTCAAGCCAGGAGGGAATGGCAAGACATACTTAAAGTGATGAAAGAAAATAACCTATAGCCCAGACTACTGTACCCAGCAAGGATCTCATTCAAATATGAAGGAGAAATCAAAAGCTTTACAGACAAGCAAAAGCTGAGAGAATTTGGTACCACCAAACCAGCTCTCCAACAAATGCTAAAGGATATTCTCTAGACAGGAAACACAAAAAGGGTTTATAAACTCGAACCCAAAACAATAAAGTAAATGGTAACAGGATCATACTTATCAATAATTATCTTAAACGTAAATCAGTTCAATGCCCCAACCAAAAGACTGGCTGAATGTATACAAAAACAAGACCCCTATATATGTTGTCTACAAGAAACCCACCTCAAAATAAGGGACGCATACAAACTGAAAGTGAAGGGCTGGAAAAAGTTATTCCACGCAAATAGAGACCAAAAGAAAGCAAGAGTAGCAGTACCCAGATAAAATAGACTTTAAAACAAAGGCTGTGAAAAGAGACAAAGAAGCACACTACATACTGATTAAAGGATCAATCCAAGAAGAACATATAACAGTTATAAATATATATGCACCCAACACAGGAGCACCGCAATATGTAAGACAAATGCTAACAAGTATGAAAGGGGAAATTAACAATAACACAATAATAGTGGGAGACGTTAATACCCCACTCACACCTATGGACAGATCAACTAAACAGAAAATTAACAAAGAAACACAAACTTTAAATGATACAATAGACCAGTTACACCTAATTGATATCTATAGGACATTTCACCCCAAAACAATGAATTTCACCTTTTTCTCAAGTGCACACGGAACCTTCTCCAGGATAGATCACATCCTGGGCCATAAATCTACCCTTGGTAAATTCAAAAAAATTGAAATCATCCCAAGCATCTTTTTCAGAAAAGATTAAGTAAGATTAGATCTTAATTACAGGAGAAAAGCTATTAAAAATTCCAACATATGGAGACTGAACAACACGCTGCTGAATATCCAACAAATCACAGAAGAAATCAAAAAGAAATCAAAATATGCATAGACACGAATGAAAATGAAAACACAACAAGCCAACAAACACACCAACAAACCTGTGGGATACTGTAAAAGCAGTGTTAAGGGGAAAGTTCATAGCAATACAGGCATACTTCAAGAAACAAGGAAAAAGTCAAATAAATAACCTAACTCTATGCCTAAGGCAACTAGAAAAGGAAGAAATGAAGAACCCCAAGGTTAGTAGAAGGAAAGAAATCTTAAAAATTAAAGCAGAAATAAATGCAAAAGAAACAAAAGAGACCATAGCAAAAACTAACAAAGTCAAAAGCTGGGTCTTTTAAAGGGTACATAAAACTGACAGACCATTAGCCAGACTCATCAAGAAACAAAGGGAGAAAATTCAAATCAATAAAATTAGAAATGAAAACGGAGAGATCACAACAGACAACACAGAAATACAATCATAAGAGATTTCTATCAGCAATTATATGCCAATAAAATGGACAATGTGGAAGAAATGGGCAAATTCTTAGAAAAGTACAACTTTCCAAGACTGAACCAGGAAGAAATAGAAAATCTTAACAGACCCATCACAAGCACGGATATTGAAACTGTAATCAGAAATCTTCCAGCAAACAAAAGCCCAGGTCCAGACGGCTTCACAGCTGAATTCTACCAAAAATTTAGAGAAGAGCTAACACTTAAATTAAAAGATGCTTACTCCTTGGAAGAAAAGTTATGACCAACCTAGATAGTGTATTCAAAAGCAGAGACATTACTTTGCTGACTAAGGTCCGTCTAGTCAAAGCTATGGTTTTTCCTGTGGTCATGTATGGATGTGAGAGTTGGACTGTGAAGAAGGCTGAGCACTGAATTGATGCTTTTGAACTGTGGTGTTGGAGAAGACTCTTGAGAGTCCCTTGGACTGCAAGGAGATCCAACCAGTCCATTCTGAAGGATATCAACTCTGGGATTTCTTTGGAAGGAATGATGCTAAAGCTGAAACTCCAGTACTTTGGCCATCTCATGGGAACAGTTGACTCATTGGAAAAGACTCTGATGCTGGGAGGGATTGGGGGCAGGAGGAGAAGGGGACGACTGAGGATGAGATGGCTGGATGGCATCACGGACTCAATGGACGTGGGTCTGAGTGAACTCTGAGAGATGGTGATGAACAGGGAGGCCTGGCGTGCTGCGATTCATGGGGTAGCAAAGAGTCGGACACGACTGAGTGACTGAAATGAACTGAACACCTACTGAAACTCTTCCAGAAAATGGCAGAGGAAGGCAAACTTCCAAACTCATTCTATGAGGCCACCATCACCCTAATACCAAAACCTGACAAAGATGCCACAAAAAAAGAAAACTACAGGCCAATATCACTGATGAGAATACATGCAAAATTTCTTAAGAAAATTCTAGCAATCAGAATCCAACAAAACATTAAAAAAAATCATACACCATGACCAAGTGGGCTTTATCCCCAGGATGCAAGAATTCTTCATTATCCACAAATTAATCCATGTATAACACCACATTAACAAATTGAAAAATAAAAGCCATATGATTATCTCAATAGATGCAGAGAAAGCCTTTGACAAAATCCAACATCCATTTATGATAAAAACTCTCCAGAAAGCAGGAATAGAAGGAATATACCTCAACATAATAAAAGCTATATATGACAAACCCACAGTAAACATTATCCTCATGGTGAAAATTGAAAGCATTTCCCCTAAAGTCAGGACAAAGACAAGGGTGCCCACTTTCACCACTACTATTCAACATAGTTCTGGAACTTTTGGCCACAGCCATCAGAGCAGAAAAAGAAATAAAAGGAATCCAAATTGGAAAAGAAGAAGTAAAACTCTCATTGTTTGCAGATGACATGATCCTCTACATAGAAAAGCCTAAAGTCTCCACCAGAAAATTCCTAGAGCTAATCAATGAATATAGTAAAGTTTCAGGATATAAAATCAACACACAGAAATCCCTTGCATTCCTATACACTAATAATGAGAAAATAGAAAGAGAAATTAAGGAAATAATTCCATTTATCATTGCAATGAAAAGAATAAAATATGAATATATCTACCTAAAGAAACTATATATAGACCTATACATTAAGACTATATAAAGAATGGATATATAGGTCTTCTATATAAAGACCTATATATAGAAAACTATAAAACACTGGTGAAAGAAATCAAAGAGGACTCTAACAGATGGAGAAATATACCATGTTCATGGACTGGAAGAATCAATTTAGTGAAAATGAGTAAACTACCAAAAGCAATCTATAGATTCAATGTAATCCCCATCAAGCTACCAACGGTATTTTACACAGAGCTAGAACAAATAATTTCACAATTTGTATGGAAATACAAAAAGCCTCAAATAGCCAGCCAAAGCAATCTTGAGAAAGAAGAATGGAAATGGAGGAATCAACCTGCTTGACTTCACGCTCTACTACAAAGCCACAGTCACCAAGACAGTATGGTACTGGCACAAAGACAGAAATATAGATCAATGGAACAAAATAGAAAGTCCAGAAATAAATCCATGCACCTATGGACACCTTATCTTTGACAAAGGAGGAAAGAATATACAATGGAGAAAAGACAATCTCTTTAACAAGTGGTGCTGGGAAAACTGGTCAACCACTTGCAAAATAATGAAACTAGAATTCTTTCTAATACCATACACAAAAAATAAACTCAAAATAAATTAAAGATCCTAATGTAAGACGAGAAACTATAAAACTCCTAGAGGAGAACACAGGCAAAACACTTTCCGACATAAATCACAGCAGGATCCTCTATGATCCACCTCCTAGAATACTAGAAATAAAAGCAAAAATAAACAAGTGGGATCTAATTAAAATTAAAAGCTTCTGCACAACAAAGGAAACTATAAGCAAGGTGAAAAGACAGCCTTCAGACTGGGAGAAAATAATAGCAAATGAAGCAACTGACAAACAACTAATCTCAAAAATATACAAGCAAGTCATGCAGCTCAATTCCAGAAAAATAAACGACCCAATGAATAAATAGGCCAAAAAACTAAGAGATTTCTCCAAAGAAGACATACAGATGGCTAACAAACACATGAAAAGATGCTCAACATCACTCATTATCAGAGAAATGCAAATCAAAACCACAGTGAGATACCATTTCGCGCCAGTCAGAATGGCTGCTATCCAAAAGTCTACAAACAATAAATGCTGGAGAGGGTGTGGAGAAAAGGGAACCCTCTTACACTGTTGGTGGGAATGCAAATTAATACTGCCACTACGGAGAACAGTGTGGAGATTTGTTTAAAAAATGGAAATAGAACTGCCTTATGACCCAGCAATCCCACTGCTGGGCATACACACCGAGGAAACCAGAATTGAAAGATTCACATGTACCCCAATGTACATCACAGTACTGTTTATAATAGCCAGGACATGGAAGCAACATAGATGTCCATCAGCAGATGAATAGATAAGAAAGCTGTGGTACATATACACAATGGAGTATTACTCAGCCATTAAAAAGAATACATTTGAATCAGTTCTAATGAGGTGGATGAAACTGCAGCTGATTATACAGAGTGAAGTAAGCCAGAAAGATAAACACCAATACTGTATACTAACGCATATATAAAATTTTGAAAGATGATAATTATAACCCTGTATCAAAGACAGCAAAAGAGACACATGTATAGAACAGTCTTTTGGACTCTGTGGGAGAGGGAGAGGGTGTGATGATTTGGGAGAATGGCATTGAAACATGTATAATATTATATAAGAAATGAATTGTCAGTCTAGGTTCGATGCAGGATACAGGATGCTTGGGGCTGGTGCACTGGGATGACCCAGAGGGATAGTATGGGGAGGGAAGTGGGAGGTGGGTTCAGGATGGGGAACACATGTACACCCGTGGCAGATTCATGTTGATATATGGCAAAACCTATACAATATTGTAAAGTAATTAGCCTCCAATTAAAATAAATAAATTTAAATTTTTTAAAAAAGAGCCAAGGTCTCACTCTTCTACCATAAAAGACATAAAATGTTCTTTGTAGCTATTAGCAGAGAACTTATCTTCAACTATGCCAGCCAGTAGGAAATTCCACTGAAGGCTTGGAATCCTGAGGGAGCTGTGTAAGGTGCAGGCCCATCTGGTTGCTCAAAGGATGATTGCAGAGTTGAGATTCCATGGATGATGGCAAGAGTTGCCCCGTGATGGCACCAGGGCATTCCACAAGACTTTTCTGAGATATGAATTTGGGTATTTTCAGACACCCCAATTCCTTGATTCATCACTACTCCCCAAGCCTGATTCTTCTGTAAGCTACCAAATACACATTTCCAATAGATATCTCTTCTCTCAGATTCATCCAGATGTGGCCTCTTTTGTTTGCAATTAGAAACCCTACTGTTTATGGGGCTTTCAAGGCAAGAACTTCCAGACGTTCCAATTGGATTTAGGAAATGCAGAGGAATCAGAGATGACTCAACATCTCTGGATTGAACATCTGCTGGATCATAGAAAAAGCAAGAGAATTCCAGAAAAACATCTACTTTGTGTTTTATGGACTATGCCAAAGACTTTGACTGTGTGGCTCACAACAAACTGTTGAAAATTCTTAAAGAAATGAGAATACCAGACCACTTGACCTGCCTCCTGAGAAATCTGTATGCTGGTCAAGAAGCTACAGTTAGAACCAGACATGGAACAACAGACTGGTTCCAAATCAGGAAAGGAGTATGTCAAGGCTGTATGTACATCATGTGAAATGCCAGGCCAGATGAAGCACAAGCTGGAATCAAGATTGCTGGGAGAAATATAAGTAACCTCAGATATGCAGATGACACCTCCCTTATGGCAGAAAGTGAAGAACTAAAGAGCCCTCTTGAGGAAAGTGAAAGAAAGACGAGAGTGAAAAACCTGGCTTAAAACTCAATATTCAGAAATCTAAGATCATGGGATCTGGTCCCATCACTGCATGGCAAATATATGGGGAAACAATAAAAACAGTGACAGACTTTATTTTCTTGGGCTCCAAATCACTGCAGATGGTGATTGCAGCCATGAAACTAAATGACTTCCTGCTTACTCCTTAGAAGAAAAGCTATGACCAACCTAGACAGCATGTTAAAAAGCAGAGACTTTACTTTGCCAACAAAAGTCCATCTAGTCAAAGCTATGGTTTTTCCAGTATTCATGTATGGATTTGAGAGTTGGACTAAAAAGGAAGCTGAGTACTGAAGAACTGATGCTTTTGAACTGTGGTGTTGGAGAAGACTCTTGAGAGTCCCTTGGACTGCAAGGAGATCCAACCAGTCCATCCTAAAGAAAATCAGTCCTGAATACTCATTGGAAGTACTAATGCTGAAGCTGAAGCTCTAGTACTTTGGCCAACTGATGCGAAGAGCTGACTCATTTCAAAAGACCCTGATGTTGGGAAAGATTGAAGGCAAGAGGAAAAGGGAACTGTGGGAAAACATACAGATGTCTTTTTGAAGCCTTGAGAAAACAACAGGAAATACAGTTTAAAGTAACCAGGGTACATGAGCTGATTAGATGAGGTCAGTGAGACCTGCATGAACAGTGAAAGAACAGGAGGTGTGGACTTAGGAATAACAGGTCAGTGCAAGTTAGAATGCTGCCTATGAACACACTGATTATTCTCTGATATTCTTGCAAGGATCGCTACCCCTGTTGTGTGATGTCCTTGGTACTAGGAGATAACATAAAGGTACAAAGAAGAACATTAACCCTAGGATGTGACTGGGGGCATGGGAACCATGTGTTATCTATAAAACTAGACACCACCAGCATGCCAAGAGCTCAATAAAGGCGATGTGGAATTGGTCAGTGGGACTCTTGATCCTGGAGGTCTTGAGTCCCCCAGTCACATCTTTCTTGCTCTTCTGTCTCCTCATTTTCTTATGTTCTGCCACACCCATTTCTTGCCCCATTTAGCTGACCTGGTTGAATGGAATCACCGACTGGATAGACATGAGTTTGAGCAAGCTCTAGGAATTGGTGATGGACAGGAAAGCCTGGCATGCTGCAGTCCAGTTGGACACGACTGGGTGACTGAACTGGACAGAAAGCCTAATCCCCCTTCCATTACTTTTTCTCAAGTGAAGCCTGAAGAAAACTAACATAACTGCTCCTTGAACCTATATCACCGAAAAAGGTTCCAGTCATTGCCATCTCCCCATATCATCCACTGGGATAACTGCTTTCCATCACTCCCCAGACAGTTTCCATATACACTGGGTCTGTTGAGTTGATGCTTTTCCCTTGAAGTCCCTCAGTTTTTATGAAATCCATTCATTAAAGAGCAAAAGTCAACCTTTTTTTCTAGATCACCTTGAGGTTTTGTAAAAGGGTGACATTTACAAACATACTTGTATCTGGAAATAATTTAAGATCTTCCTGCCAAAGTTCATTGTTCTTTCAAATATTCTATATCTTGGCTATTATATATTGGGCACATCTATACTTGGCATACAAATTCATAATCATGAAGGTAAAAATCAATCGACAACCCAATATCCAAGGGCCACTGCCATTCCTACATTAGTTTCTCACTCCTGAGCTGCTTTTTAAATGCAAGACTAAATGAAACCAGATCTGAGATTGGGAGGGAATTATATACGCCTTTGTCCATGATTGACTTCCTGATTTGTCAGAGGTTATAGTGGATATCTGCCATATGTTGAGGTTGCATAACCTGTACATAACCTCACATATATGGGAATTTCCGACCATTAAAGTCCTGCCTCCTCCAGGTAAAAGAGTTTACCCAGAGCCTTCACAACTTGGACTCAGGTAATGACCGAGGGTTCTGCCAGTCAACTGCTTATGGCAAGACTAACAGGAAGACGGAGGAGCTGAGGGGAGTACATTCATCCAAGGTAAATATGATATGACATTGATCTGCTTTGAAATAGAACAGCAGAAGCCAGTCTTGAGTGATGTGAGCTGCCACGCCTGCCCGTCAGTAGCAGGGCATGATGTGAACAATCTGCTGGCTTTTCGGCCTCCAAATCTGCTAAATTTCCTAGAGATTTGTATAGCCACATAACTCTTGGTAATAAATTTACATTTTTTAAAAACTAATTAAAGCAGGACCCCCATGAGTAAGAGATAGTAGGGAAATTGTTTGTACGATGAATTATTTTTATATCCCTTCCTATAAAACAAAGAAACTTATCATGACATGAAATACCCTTACAAATCCTAGTCCGTGAAATGATCTATTACTAATAGTCCTTCCTACATAAAATGTCTCCCCCAAAAAATATTATTCATTGTGGAAATAAATAACTAGCTCTTTGGTTGCAAGAAGTTGTTTTTTTATTTTAAGAAACTAAATCTCACTGAATGCTGTTCACATTCATCTTCAAGGAAGGTAAATAATACCATTGTTTAGTCTGAAATGAACCATAAAAAAGAGATTGTGTTATCTGTGATGTTTGAACCAGTAATTATTGTTCAATAAGTATCATTCAGTAACTATGGCACTGCACCTATTTTGTAGGAGATAATTTTTTTCAATACTTACATAATACTAAAGCTTATTTATTGTTAACTATCTTTGTGAGTCTGTTACTACACTGCCAAAGAGCTAACAGTCACTTTGTTATCTTGCTTTTGAGTTTGTAGACTTCTTCAGCTAGCTGCTGCTGCTGCTGCTGCTGCTGCTAAATCACTTCAGTTGTGCCCCACTTTGTGCGATTCCATAGACGGCAGCCCACCAGGCTCCCCTGTCCCTGGGATTCTCCAGGCAAGAACGCTGGAGTGGGTTGCCATTTCCTTCTCCAATGCATGAAAGTGAAAGTGAAGTCGTATCTGACTCTTCGACCCCATGGACTGCAGCCTACCAGGCCCCTCCATCCATGGGATTTTCCAGGCAAGAATACTGGAGTGGGGTGCCATTGCCTTCTCCGTCTTCAGCTAGATAAACATTTAAAAGACTTATGTGGTATATGAAACTCACTATAGTTTTGTGTAGAAGGGTGAAATATAAAGAAAGCTCAAGCTCCTCTATATGGTTCATATCTCTAAGCCAAGGCAAAGACTCAGTAGGAATCATTTTACTTGGGCAATGTGTTTAAACTTAAAAGTGGAATATATAAGCATTATACCTACAGAAAAAAATTCCCACTTAAAGAATAACTAATAATCCCATAACATGCTTTGTATCTTTATCCATCTATTAAATTCTACTGCAGCTTCTTTAATTTACCCTCCTACACGTTGGTCAGGGTTCATAGACCCAGACAACACAATCTTCTTTACCTGGTTAAAGAAGAAAGGAATTACTACGTGATATGAATCACTCCTAGAATTGCTGAGTGAGCTGTGAAAGCAGACCATGTGGTGACCTCACTAACCATAGCACAGAAATGGGCCTCTCAAGGAGTTTCTGTCTTTACCTCCACTTGATGGACTCATGTTTTAATCAGTTGGCTCGTGTTAGACCTTCCCAATAACAACAGTTCAGGCTCCAAAATTATGCCACCTCCTCTAGTTTTCCACCCCAGCAGACTGGATCTTCATAGCCTGCCTCTCATGAAACTCAGCTTCATATCAGTTTTTTGTTTTGTTTTGTTTAGCTTTTACTTTTGTGTGAATGCATCTGTACATAGTACAGGCCATAAGTCATGTATTATGGGAGTTTGGGAAAATATTCATTTTGGATTTTCAGCTCTTACTTTATGAAAGAACTTCCCTTGTTGCTCAGCTGGTAAAGAATCTGTCTGCAATGTGGGAGACCTGGGTTTGATCCCTGGATTAGGAAGATCCCCTAGAGAAAGGAAAGGCTACTCACTCCAGTATTCTGGCCTAAAGAATTCCATGGAATTCCGTATATAGTCCATGGGGTCGCAAAGAGTTGGACATGACTGAGTGACTTTCACTTCACATTATGAAAAGATGTAATAGAAGGAAGTTGAAATAAGAGTTGAATCAAGCCTAATCTGTAATATGCTTCATAATCACTTTCACATGTTTCCACTGAAGCCAGAAGAATCTTCAAAATGAAACCCTACAGTATACTGACACATATATACGGAATTTAGAAAGATGGTAATGATGACCCTGTATGCGAGACAGCAAAAGAGACACAGATGTATAGAATGGACTTTTGGACTCTGAGGGAGAGGGAGAGGGTGGGATGATCTGGGAGAATGGCATTGAAACATGTATACTATCATGTAAGAATCGAAGCGCCAGTCCATCTTGGATACAGGATACAGGATGCTTGGGGCTGGTGCACGGGGATGATCCAGAGAGATAATATGGGGTGGGAGGTGGGAGGGGGATTCAGGAGTGGGAGCTTGTATACACCTGTGGCGGATTCACGTCAATGTATGGCAAAACCAATACAGTATTGTAAAGTAAAATAAAGTAAAATACAATTTTTAAAAAAAATTAAAAAATAAAAAATAAAATAAAATGAAACCCTAATGTTTTCCACCCCTTATAAAATCCTTCTGGAAATCTAAAAATACTCAACATGGTAATTCCTCAGCATGACTTATAGACCTTTTATAATCTGACCCTGTACAGGTCTCTAGTCTCATCTCTTTCCCTCATACATGCATTTTCTCTCAAGAAATCAAGGACATGATTTGGTTACAAGCCTCCCAATCTTTGCAGAATCTGTCCCTCTGCCTGGAACTTCTTTCTCTGTCATTTTCTCTAATTCCTACTAGCTCTTCAAATTAGATTTCATATTATCACTTGTTCCCAAAGATTCCCACCTCATATAATCTTACTCATCTGATTTTCTGTAATACCCTAGGCATATTGATACACCACAGACTTCCACATTAAACCATAACTAAGGCAAGAATTAAAATCTATTACCTCTATAACCCCAGTACTTACCCCAATGCCTAACATATAAAAAGATTTTTAAAATAAATGGAGAATGAATAAATGAGTGTAGTTAAATGCAATGTGGCACAGAGCTAAGGGAGGGAGTTTCCAAACGCGTGCTGAGAAACAGAGTTAGAGGTGACAGTGCTTTCATAAAAACAGATGGAATAAAAGTCAGCAATGTTGGCTAATCTCTTTGA
The DNA here is from genome assembly GCA_917880005.1 of Nanger dama. NCBI lineage: Eukaryota > Metazoa > Chordata > Mammalia > Artiodactyla > Bovidae > Nanger > Nanger dama. The sequence goes on from CAKJTW010000001.1 coordinate 104,102,199, forward strand.
TTTACAGAGGAGGAAGTAAAGGAGCATTAAGTCATTTTCTCAAGATCACACAAATATAATCTGAGCAGGATACACAAGTGTTTCATTTCTAATTTCTTCCTTGAATAACTCTGGACCGCTGACACAGTCAAGCAGACATAAGCCAGTCCAGAGTCCAAAGAATTAGGCTTTAAAATACAGGTAGGGACTTAAATCTTTGAGTTTATTAAGGATAAACTCATGTATTTTCAAGCAAACTATTATCAGGAGACTCTCCAGAGTCCTTTCTCAAAGTGAATTTAGAGTTTACAACTAACCTTTGTGACTTTTAAGCAGAAAACTAAATAAAGCTGCTAAAGAACAGGGAGGCCTGACGTGCTGTGATTCATGGGGTTGCAAAGCGTCAGACAGGACTGAGCGACTGAACTGAACTGAACTGAAAGGATATAATGAAATAAAGTATGAAAAAGGAAATACAAGGCATTATCATGATTAAATATGTTTCTCTTATAACACAATATTTGCCCTATGCTAGAAAGTGAATAAATATCTTTTTAAAAATTATAGACTTATAATTCATTTTATGAGGTTCCATATATATTGGCTTAAGAGGAAAAAATTGAGAGAAAGTCTGTCTAGCCTGGTAAAGACTGTGGCTCAATATTTCTTTTCCTGATAAATAATTCTGCATACCTCCAAACAGAAGAAAAATAATTTTAAAATATTTTTATTTTTGTACTTGATTTAATTTTAATAAGATGTAACAGTTTAAACTGCAGTCTTAGAGAAATTTACATTCTATTTAGTATCATCACCATCTGTTCAATTCAGTATTTTGATTCTTAATGAGAAAACCTGTGAAATGTCATCAATAAATGTGAAAGATGAAATTTAACAATTACTAGAAAAATATAATTTGTGAAAATTGAGTTAAAGGAAATAAAACCTTTGAATAGACAGCTATTAATGGGCTTCCCAGGTGGCTCAGTGGCAAAGAACCTGTTTGCCAATGCAGGAGACATAAGAGAGGCTGATTCTATCCTTGAGTCAGGAGATCCCCTGGAGGAGTGCATGGCAACCCACTCCAGTATTCTTGCCTGGAGAGTCCATGGACAGAGGAGCCTGGTGGGATACAGTCTATAGGGTCGCATAGAGTCAGACACAACTGAAATGACTTAGTATGCATGCATGCATGCATAGCTATTAAAGGAATTGAACTAGTAACTCAAAACCTTTCCACAAGGAAACTAGGCCCAGATGATTTTATCAACAGTCAATGACAGATAACTCTAATCTGATGCAGTCTCTTGATTCCCATCAGGTTGGTCTGAACCTTATAACAAAAGCAAGGCAAGAACAATTGAAGAAATAAAAACCTATTGAACTCATGATATAGGTGTAGAAATCCTAAACAAAACATTAGAAAACCAAATCTAATCAATAGCTTATAAAATATGATAAAGATGGGATTACCTAAGGATTGGAATAAAAGTTTTATATTAGAAAATCTATTGGTGTTACTTACCACAATAACAAAATTAGGTAGATAAATCATATCATTATCTCTATAGACACAAAAGGCATTGAATTAATTCAATATTTTACTCCTGATAAAACTCTAAGCATTGTAAGACAAGTTCTGCAACTTGAGAAGCATATCTAACAAGCATGCATGACAAACTTCACGCTCGGCAAGATTAAAAAGCAATAAGTGAGTAATAAGGCAAGAAAAGGATGAAGTGTCACAGACTGAAGTATATGATTAATTCTATCACTTGGGCTTTTAAAATATGCAGATAGGTTATTAGAATAGTGAAAGAGCTTGACAATGATATCAATTTAAAAAATCAACTGCATTTCTATATACCAATAACAAGAAGATAGGCCATGCAATTTACAAAGAAATGCCTTTAGGACAGTGATAGGCTGTATTTTTGTATATATTTTAAAATACATACAAAATTATATAAGATATTATAAATCTTTATTGAAAGGCACTAAAGGAGACCTAATAATTGTAAAGAGATATCATGTTCATTGATAGGAGACTCAGTATTGTAAAATGTTAATTCTCCCCAAATTGATATAAATTAAAATTTTAATCAATGTTGCACATGAGTTTTTCATGGAGCGTAAAAAATGGATTATAAAGTTTATACTGAGATACAAAATGTCAGGACTAGACAAAACACTCAAAGAATAAATTAAGCGTGGCAGCAATTTATTCTATCTAATATCAAGATTTATTTTAAAGTTTTAGAAATTAAAATAGTGTAGGCTGATATTGAGGAAAGAGATACAAACCAATCAAATAGAATAGAAAGTCTAGAAACAAATCTATATAAACATGGAAGCTCAAGCTATGACAGAGTCACCATTGTAAATCATTAGAAGAGGATGAATATAGAATAAACAGTTTTTGGACAACTGATTATCCATGTGGAAAAAGATTAAATTGAATTCCCTACACACACACAATAATCAATTCTAGATGAAGTAATTTTAAAAAGCAAGACAAAGTTTTCAGAAGAAACACAAATGCCTGTTTTTACCTTAGAGAGAAAGAGACAAGGCGTTCTTTGGTAAGAAGCACAAAGATGCTTAGCAAAACATATAACCTACTGAGATTGAATGGATACGACTTCCAATAGAATATTTAGTACAGCGGTGAGAGCTGACATCCTTATCTTATTCCTGACGTTAGAGCAAAAGCCTTAACGCTCACCCACTGAGTGAGATGTCGCTGTGGGTCTGTCTTAAATAGCCTTTATTATGTTGAATGTGTTCCCATCTTAGGCAGTTTGTGCCCAGCGGCTTTGATAAGGGAACTGGACTTGAAGACAGCGGGGACTGAATCTTCTGGTGGTCGCTTGTGGCTGGCACCCTGGTGGGGAGTAATGCCAGCCCTGGAGGGGCTAGAACCGAAGCCCAGGGCCAGCCCAGGCTTCTCTCGTGAGATGGTGGTCTCTGCCACGTCGGGGTCTGCAGGGCTGGAGCCACAGACCCAAGGAGGCTTGGCTTCTCCCGTGCGTGACGGTGGTCACTGCTCAGGCCAAGGGTGGGGCCGGGTTCTGAGGGGCTGGAGTCACAGTCCTGAGGGAAGGCAGCTTCTCCTTGCATGAGTGTGGTCGCCACCTTGCCCAGGGGGCGGGTCCAGGGCCGGGTTGCCGCTGCAGTCCCGGGAGAGCTCACGCTCTTCCTGGGGTGCTGGCAGTCATCCTCTAGACGGAGGAGCCTTGCATGAACCTTGGCGTCTCCTTGTGCATCCTTGTGCATGACAATGGCTGCTGCCTGGTCAGGGGGCAGGGCTGGAGCAGGAGGTGCAGGAGCCAGAGCCCTGGCACAGGCTGCAGCTTTGGCTGGGGTGGCTCTAGTCGGCTGCCCAGGGCGTACCAGGCAGTTTTCAGTCTGCCGCCTCTGTGCTGGAAGTGAGAACAGTATGCACTCTCCAAGAGAACAGTCTTGGTTTCTTACACTCATCTAGGAACCCCCACTGATGGCTTAATGTGGTGTACGTATCTTTTCCTATTGTATGAACTGGTTTTTATCCTGTTCATGGTGGATATATGGTATCATATCTATAAATCTGTGTATGTGTTCAGTCATGCCTGACTCTGTGCTCCCATGGACTGTAGCCCACCAGGCTCCCCTGCCTATGGGCCTTACAAGCAAGAATACTGGAGTGGTGGCCATCTCCTCCTGCAGATCATCTTCCTGACCAAAGGAACGAACCTGCATCTCCTGCACTGCAGGCAGATTCTTTACTGCTGTGCCACCTGGGAAGAGCTTCCTAAATCTAACATAGCTAAATTTATATTGTTTCCTTGATAGCAGGAACTTCTGAATGCTTTGAGAAAGTTCTCTTTATTCCTGAAGTCCTAAAGATATTCTTATTTTTCTTTTTTGTCTGATTGGAGTTTTTTTTTTTAATATTTTAATTTTATTGGGCTACAGTTGATTTACAATGAGATGTTAGTTAGCAAGGTGACTCAGTTATACATATGCATATGTACACACTTTTTAGATTTTTTTTTTCTCATATAGGTTATCACAGAATATTGGTTAGAGTTCTCTGTGCTATACAGTAGGTCCTTGTTGGTTATTCATCTTATATATGGAAGTGTGTGTGTGTCTTCATCCTGAACTCCTAATTTATTCCCCTGATCCACATTTCCTCTTTGGTCACCATAAGCTTGTTTTCAATTTCTCTAAGTCTGTTTTGTAAATAAGTTCATGTATCTTTCTAAAACTACATTCCACATATGAGTGGTATCATATTTGTCTTTCTCTGTCTGACTTACCTCACTCAGTATGATGATTCCTAGGTTTATCCTTGTTGCTGAAAATGTCATTATCTCGCTCTTTTTCAAGTTTGAGTAATATTCCTTGTATATACATACTATCTCTTTTTTAGGGTTTCTTTTTAAATTTTATTTATAATTGGAGTATAATTGCTATACAATGTTGTGCTGGTTTCTGCCATACATTAACATGAATCAGCCATAGACATACCTGTGTCCCAACCCTGCTGAACTTCCCTCCAATCTCCCACCCCTCTAGGTTGTCACAGAGCAGCAGTTTGAGTTCTCTGCATCCTACAGCAAATTCTCCCTGGCCATCCATCAGCATCTTGCACATGGCAATGGACATTTCTGCATGCTGCCCTCTCAGCCCCCCCTCCACCCCTCGCTGTGTGCACGAGGCTGCTCTCCACTTCTGTGTCTCTGTCCCTGCCCTGCAAACAGATTCCCCAGTACCGTCTCTCTAGATTTCATATACATGCACCAATATACAATATCTGTTTTTCTCTGACTTACTCCACTTTGTATAATAGGCTCTAGGTTCACCCACTTCATTAGAACTGACACAGATCTGCTCCTTTTTATGGCTGAGTAATCTTCCATTGTATATATGTACCACAGCTTTATCGACTCATCTGTCGAGGGACAATTAGGTTGCTTCCATGTTTCAGCTATTTAAAATAGTGTTGCAATGAACACTGGGATGCAAGTATCCTTTCATATTATGGCTTTCTCCAAATACAAACTCAGGAATGAGACTGCTGGATCATATGAAAGTTCTATTTTAAGTTGAAAGAATCTCCATACTGTTCTCCACAGTGGTTGTACCAATTTACATTCCCACCAGCGGTGTTAGAGGATTCCCTTTCCTCCGTACCCTCTCCAGATTTTATTGTTTGCAGACTTTTTTATGATGGCCTTTCTAACCAATGTGAGATGATACCTCATTGTAGCTTTTACATTTCTCTTATAATTAGTGATGATGAACATATTTTCGTGTGCTTTTGCCCATCTGTATGTCTTCTTTGGGGAAATGTCTGTTCAGATCTTCTGCTCATTTTTTGATTGGGTTGTTTGTTTTCTTGACATATAGCTTCATGAGCTGTTGGTATATTTTGGAGATTAATCCCTTGTTAGTTGCATAATTTGCAAATATTTTCTCCCATTCTGTGGATTGTCTTTTCATTTGGTTGACAGCTTCCTTTGCTGTGAAGAAGTTTTAAGTTTAATTAGGTCCCCTTTGCTTACTTTTGTTTTTATTTTCATTACTCTAGGTGGCGGATAAAAAAAAAATATTGCCACTATTTATGTCAAAGTCTGTTCTGCCTAAGCTTTCCTCTAAGAGTTTTATAGTGTCCAATCTTATGTTTAAGTCTTTGATCCATTTTGAGTTTATTTTTTTGTATACTGTTAGAGAATGTTCTAATTTCATTCTTTTATATGTAGCTGTCTAATTTTCCCAGCACTGCTTGTGCTTTACATGATCTTTTGTGCTTCCAAATAAATTTTAAGATTTATGTTTCCTTTTAAGCACTGTACTATTTTACATTTCATATTTTAGTTTTGCTTCACATAGAAGTCATTATTGCATATAGTGAAATGTAGAGAATTGATTAAACATTTCCATGGAAAGAGCCAATTTTCCAAAAATTACAGGTAATTTCCCCAGTGTTCTACAAATAACAAATTTCTATATATACATAGGTCTGTTCTAGCCTATTTCTCCTGCCATCCTTCCCCTCCCGCACTCCATTCCCTGATCTGTCTTTTGTGTCTACATTACACCATCCTAATGGCCATACTTTTATAGAAGATATGGGACCAAGAGCAAGTAGTCCTGCCTTGGTTCTTCAAAGATTGTCTTGCTGTTGTTGTTGTTGTTTAGAGGCTAAGTCGTGTCTGACTGTGACTCCATGGACTGCAGCACTCCAGGCTTGCCCATTCTTCACTAGCTCTCAGAGTTTGCTCAAATGCATGTCCATCTCATCCTCTATTGTCTTCTCTCTGTGCCATCAATCTTTCCAACCATTAGGGTTCTTCCCAGTGAGTCATCTCTTTGCATCAGGTGGCTGAAGTATTGGAGCTTCAGCTTCAGTATCAATCTTTCCAGTGATTATTTAGGGTTGATTTCCTTTAGGATTGACTGACTTGATCTCCTTGCTGTCCAATGGACTCTCAAGAGTCTTCCTCAGCACCACAATTTAAAAGCTTCAATTCTTTGGTGCTCAGCTTTCTTTATGGTCCAACTCTCACATCTATACATGACTACTGGAAAAACCATGTGTGTTTTCTATTCACTCTTGTCTGACTCTTTTGCAACCCCATGGACTGTAGCCCACCAGGCACCTCTGTCCATAGGCTTTTCAGGCAAGAATACTGGAGTGGGTTGCCATTTTCTTTCCAGGGGACCTTCTCACCCAGGGATCAAGCCCAGGTCTTTCACATTGCAAGCAGATACTTTACTGTTTGAGCCACTGGGAACCATAACTTTGACAAATTACACATTTGTCAACAAAGTGATCTCTCTGCTTTTAATATGCTGTCTAGGTTTGCCATAGTTTTTCTTCCAAAGACCAGATATCTTTTAATTTTATGGCTGCAGTCACTGTCTGCAGAGATTTTGTAGCCCAAGAAAATAAAATCAGTCACCGCTTCCACTTTTTCCTCTTCTATTTTCCGAGACGTGATGGGATCAGATGCCATAATCTTTGTTTTTCGAATGTTGAGTTTTAAGCCAGTTTTTTTTTTTCACTCTCATCTTTCACCCTCATCAAGAGGCTTAACCTGCTATTCTTAGACCTTTGTTATTCCATGTAAATTTTAGGATTCTTATTGTGATTAACATTGAAATTTCGTTGACTTTAAAAATCAATTTGATTTTCAAATTGATTTGCTCTTGCTATCACTGTTTTGATCATCATGAGGACATTTTCAAGTCATCTGGAAACAGTTTCCATGTATATTACCAGGTTCATGTTTTTAGTTTCTAGGTTATTTAAGATACATTTTCTTGGCATCTCTGTAGGATACTCTAGAAACTTTGTATAACCCAGAACTAATCATTCATGTAACTGAGATAGTGAGAGGCTTTTTGTTTTGTTTGTACTACAGTTCAATATTTTTAGTGAAAAAAACTTACTTAATGCTTTTTAAAATATACTTTAAAAAAGATTATTTAATGCTATTTCAAACTTTGAAATTGTGAAATATTGAGTGTACATCTCTCCATTTTTGAGCCTCCTGGGCTTTTATTTACTGACCGCCAATAAAGGCTTTCACTTTTCTCTATAGTTGTCATGCACGTTTTGTTAGATTTACTCCTGGATACCCTATATATTTTTGTTGCTATTGTAAGTGAATGTTATTTTCAGTTCTAAATGTTCATTGCTAGTGCTATGCTTCACTTTTTACTTGTAATAATTTGGGATATTTCCATGAGGTATATAATCAGAACAAAAGGAAACAGTTACTATTAATCAGCATTTTATGAATAAAAATAATGGAAACTAGAAAAGAAAGGCAAACAATGATTACTGAGCCCTTCTGTTCTAGGCATTGAATTAGGAACTCTACACATTATCTCGGTTTACCTATATTGTGTGTGAATGGGTGCTCAGTCACTCAGCTGCGTCAGACTCTTTATGACCCCAGGGACTGTAGCCTGCCAGTCTCCACTGACCATAGGATCCTCCAGCAAGAATGCTGGAGATCCTCCTCCAGAGGATCTCCCAACCCAGGAATTGAACCCATATCTCCCACACTGGCAGGCAAATTCTTTATCACTGAGGCACCCAGTGTAAGGAGAACATTTTATTCTCATTTTATGGTTCAGGAAACTGAGGCTCATACGATTAAGCAAATTTCATTATGATGTGAAAATGGAAGGGAAGGATAGGAGAAACAAAAGGAATGAAGGTGAGGACAGGCAGTAGAAGATTAGAGAAGGCAGCAAAGGCGAGATGGGGAGAGAATTACAGGAAGCAAAGAGCAGCCTGGGGAAACGGAGAAGCACAAGGGAACACGGGTTAAGTTCCCTGTAACTCCTGAGCCTTCTTGCTGCTCAGCACCCACCCATCCACAATATGAGACAAGAATTCATCTTAACGTCTCCTTGATTTCCTGTTCCCTGAGGCCTTCACTAATTTTACCAAAATACATGCTTTCTTAAAATGCTATTGATTTGTACGTTTGAAATTATTTCCAAATGCAGGGTTAAAAATAATAAACAACTTCAGTCAAGAAGAGCATTGTCTGCAAGAATTCCCAACCCCTTGGAACCTGAGTTCCTGTAATTACAGGCAGAGCTGGCTGTCCTTCCCTCCTGTCCCCGCTTCAGGTGGTCCCCTGGCTATCACAGAATTAACTGTCATTCCACCTGGACAGAACTTTCCTGGGTACTGCACTCAGGGCTCCTGAACTTTCTCTCCACATTATTACCCTCCCCTATTAAAACCAGCGCCTGTGCATTTCAAACCCGGAAGACTTTCCTCTTTCACAGCAGACTAATGTAAATAAGTTCTTTTTATTCTGGGTTTTTAAGTTAATTTTTTCTAGACCATAGTTGCTTTCCAATGTTAGCTTCCAATGCACAGCAAAATGAATCAACGATACATATACATATATCCATATGACCCAGAAATCCCAGAGAAAACCATAGTTCAAATAGACAACATGCATCCCACTGTTCATAGCAGCACTATTTACAATAGCCAGAACCTGGACACAACCTAAATGTCCAACAACAGAGGAATGGATAAAGATGTGGTACATATATAGAACGGAGTAATACTCAGCCATAAAAAGAGTGAAATTAGCTCATTTGTAGAGATGTCCATGGACCTAGAGAGTGTCATACAGTGTAAAGGAAGTCAGAAAAACAAATATTGTATATTAACACATACATGTGGACTCTAGAAAAATGGTATAGATGATCTTACTTGCCAAGCAGAAATAGAGACACGGATGTAAAGAACAAATGCGTGAGCCACTGCGGTGTGCAGTGAGAAGCTCCAGCAGTTGCTAAAGGACATTGATACAGTATGGAATAACCTAACTGGCTTCATGTCACTTGCCGCACTCACGCCTGATGAAAACTCACTGGATTTTTCCTCTTGTATGCTCCGGCCTGGGATTAAAAACGCTCAGGAGCTGGCTTGCAGAGTGTGCCTCTTGAACATGGACTCCAGGAGCCAGGCGTTCAACTCAGAAACTGACAGCTTCAAGCTGGTGTATGGGGGACACCAGTATCACGCCAGCTGTGCCAACTTCATGATCAACTGTGTTGAACCGAAACCTCCCGGCCTGATCCTGCCTAATTTACTCTGAAAGCTCCTGACAGCTCCTCTGTTACATACCCAGCTGGGTTTGTTTTTCTCCACCACACCCCTTGGGGTGACAGGGAGGGATAAACGGAATGTGAGTGCTGTGGAGCCCCCACCCCCTAGCCCATCAGGAGGAAAGCCTCAAGAGGAGGGGGAGGGGCTGTGCAAGTTACCCGTCCCTCCCACAGACGAACTTTGCCCCCAAGTTCCCACGGCCAGTCTTTGCGATTCAGGTCAAACCGCCCTACCCAAACTGCACGAGGCACTGGAAGTTTGCTAACTTGTCTCTAGTTCTCTTAAGATGTTTTACAATATGGACCACAATTGCCTTTATCTGAGGAATAATTCGCTGCTTCAGCACGGGAACTGTGAAGAATTGACATTTGAAGAAAATTAAATTCTGGCTCTAGGACTGGAGTCGGGAGGACTTCGAGCCAGTGTCTGTGTATCTGGAACACTTACTGTTGTGTGAAGTAGAATGCATTTAGCCACATTTAGTGTGTTACTATCTAAAATGAATAGAAAGGGGAAATTGTGGTTAAATGGATATTCTTTTTATAGAAAAATTCCTGCTTCTCTCCACTAGACAACAGCAGGTGGGTGAGGGTGGGTTTACCAACTTTAGTGTCAAACAGAACCCGTTCTCCACTCTGTTCGTGCACTGGTAAGACTGGCAGCTTTCAAGAAGACTTTCAGAGCACACCTGGGAACTTTGCAGTGGAGAAGAACGTCCATTTCAACCGAGCCCTGAATCTTGGCGTATCTGGATGAATGTCGTTGCCCTTGGGGGTCTTCACTGAAAGCCCTGTGTTGCTTCACACACAGGCTGTGAATGTGGTATTTTTTAAGACAAGGTTTGGAAAGGCAGCTGGATGAAATCTCTTTGCGAAGGCTTTTGTCCAGATTTCCAAGAACGCCTGCACAGGGACCAATCCGTTTCTCTGTGAGACCTGGAAATTGCTCAGGGCTGGACGGTGGAGCTCATGGCTTAGCAAGGAGAATAGTAAGGTGCATATTAATGGTAGAGGCACGTGACTTGGAAGCAATGGCAGGAAATTGCTCAGAACCAGCACTGAATTTTAGAAGGAAAAGGCTCATGCTCTCTGTTGTGTGGGGGTTTTTTTTTTTTTGGCCTCACTGTGTAGCTTGTGGGTTCATAGCTTCTCTACCAGGAATTGAACCTGCATCTTCAGCAGTGAAAGCACAAAGTCTACACCACTGGGCCACCAGGGAACTCCTTCATGCTCTCTGGTATAGGGAATTTTCTTTGCTGCTTAAACCGAATGCATAGAATCAGGGGGAAAAGTCAAGGAGTAAAGACTGTGTTGTCCCTGGGAAGAACACGTCAATCTGGGACACTCGTTTCTCTGTGGTGAATTACGTGTTCATGAGGCGATTTTGAACCTTGTGTGCCTCACTTTGTGTGGCTTAAACTCTCTGACATAGACTTAGTTTTTTCCAGTTTGTAAACTGGAAAAGTTGGTTTTGTCTCTTTACATAATTAATTAGATCATTGTTCCCTCCTCAGGACAAAAGTGAAGTGAAGTCGCTCAGTCATGTCCGACTCTTTGCTACCCCGTGGACTGTAGCCCACCAGGCTCCTCTCTCCATGGGATTCTCCAGGCAAGAATACTGGAGTGGGGTGCCATTTCCTTCTCCAGGGGAATCTTCCCAACCCAGGGATCGAACCCAGTTCTCCCGCATTGCGGGCAGACGCTTTAACCTCTGAGCTACCAGGGATCAACAGGACAAAATGTGGAGTAATTCGATTTTGCTCCATCTCACATCTTTACTTCCACCCTCCCCAAGAAAGGTAGAGAACATTTTCATTCCTAAGCTCTTGGGGCTTCTGCTTTACCTGGCTGCATGCCGGGATGCAGACAGGGTTGCTGAGATAAATCTGTTTTTTCTCTTCTATTGCGGATGATACCATCTCCAGCTGCTAATAACCAGAACAGCTGTCTCCCTGAGTTGTTCCCTGTGCCCGCCACAGGGCCAGCGGTGTTAGTGATGACGCAGCTGGGCTGGTTTCTAGCAAACTTTGCCTGGGGCCTCTGGGCTCCACTGCAGCCTGAGCAGTGCCTAGGGTTTCGACATGGCACCAAAATTCAAGCAGCCTTCTCACTGGTCTTACACATTCCATGATAGACCATGGTCACAAATCTACTTTTGCAACAAGAAATGTCTCCCAGTCTCACAGAATTTCCACAGCAGAGACACTTTTGGAAACGCTGTGTGGGCTATTAGTCTGTCACAGTGGTCCATACTGACGACAGTGCTCACCTGTTAACCAGATAGGTTTCCATTTCTAGGTGTATTCCAGAACACCTGAGATAAAACTCGTAAGTATAATTACTGCTGACCTTAGCAAGTACGATTGGTTTAGTCGCTTCATGGGAGGTGCCAGAGGAAAAATATAGCAGGCATCAATGAAAAGCTTTTGCTGCAGAGTATTCACGACTTCAGTATCTTGTTTAGTATTGGAAATGCTTTATTAGGTCTGCCAATAAAGATTTGGGGAGTGTGGGGGAAAAAAAGAACAAATGTGTGGATACCAAGGGGGAAATAAGTGTTGTATGAGAAGTTAGGATATACACTATGGATACTATGTGTAAAACGCACAGATGGAAACATACTGTACTGCACAGGAAACTACTTTAAGCACTGTAAATCAGTTCTTGATAGCCTAAATTCATGTCTCCTTTAAAATATGTCAGAGAAAAGACAAATAGAAAAATAGCGTAAAGTATATAATTTTAAAAAATATTGTGAATACGTGGGTCCTAAGCCAGGTCCCAAATCACACTATGTCGGTAGCTGTCTACTCTCTCTTCTACAAAACCTTGTCTTGCTAGAATGATAAACAGACGTGAGGCAGAGGAAAGCAACAGAGAGTCTTTTTAGCATAATACCTCAAGGATGTAACACTGTGACAGAATTTTTAATATTATGATACATTATGCTAAAAATTGAGCAATATTAGCAGGACTTGATCAATCAAAGGAGCACAAAGACTCCATCAACACAATAAACACCAGGATGTACACTGAGAGACAGTCTGTCTTAGCAGGGGCAGCTTGTTCCCTTATATATCTCCTTGAAGTTGGAACAGGAAGCTGTCTTTTTCTTTATTCTTTTCTTCTACCTGCCACATCTGAAGCGCCCTCATTCCAGGTGCTTCCAGGGAAAAACTGAAGTGAGCTGAAACACTGACAGCTCAAATCAAAGCCTGAAAGATGAATAAGCAGATCTCCATGAGCATCTGTGTATGAAGGGACAGAGGCAGGCACGGGACCGGTGGCTGAAAACAAGCAGAGTTGGTGTCAAAGGCAGAAAAAAGAGGGCGACTCCTGCTCATGGTGGGCATGTTGGAAGTGGCTGTGGGATTGAAGGAAAGAAACCAAGAACAGTCTTGCACAACTCCCTGCTTCTCCTGGATGTGCCTGATTACTTATTAGTGAGATTTTTTTCAATAATGAACAGTATTTTTCTTTGCTATTCTAAGCATTAAAAGCATAGCTAATGGATATATACATAAACATTTTCTCTGTAGATTTCATAAGCAGGTCATCATTGCTTTATGATACAGCAAAGAGGAAAGATTTCCTCTCACTATTTTGCATTTTATGAGATCAGGCTGGAAATCATTTTCTACTTTTTCTCCCCTTGATCTTTTCTGCCACTTTTCAGATCAATAAAATAGAATGATGATGTCTCACAACTTTCCTACAATTTGTATCACATGATTTCTTAGGAATGACCTTCTCAATAAGTGAATCTCAACTCTAGTACCTGCTCATTAGATTCATGTTTATTCATTTAATCATTCATTCAACTGATAATAACTAAGCATCTGCTGTATATCATGTTCTAAAGGCATGTCCTAAGTCTCTACTCCATCAGTGATGAGAAAACTGACATAGCCTGAAATTTATTAAAATAAGCTTTAGAAAAAATAATTCAGTCTTAGTTCTGTATGTCATTATTGCCTTTCTACAGAGATATTCTTACAGTCTAAACTAAAATTGACAAATAAAAATGAATTCTATAATTGCATAATTACAATTCTATAATTATATACATTTACAATTATTCTTCCATCTTTTCCCAATCCCAGCTCTTTGCTTTTCAATAAAATCTCTGCTAATGCTAAAGAGAAAAATTCTACTGATATTTTTATATCATAAACAAAAAGTTATTTCACCAAAACATTCACATATTCTAGAAGCCCTTGCACACTCATATATGACAAGATTGTAACTTGTGAAAACAAGGAAATAAAGAGTAGTATTTCTAGGTGTACAAAAGTTCAGTTCAGTCTCTCAGTCATATCCGAGTGTTTGCGACCCCATGAATCGCAGCACGCCAGGCCTCCCTGTCCATCACCAGCTCCCGGAGTTCACTCAGACTCATGTCCATTGAGTCCGTGATGCCATCCAGCCATCTCATCCTCTGAGGTCCCCTTCTCCTCCTGCCCCCAATCCCTCCCAGGATCAGAGTCTTTTCCAATGAGTCAACTCTTCGCATGAGGTGGCCAGGGTACTCGAGTTTCAGATAACTCTGCACACATTATTTATTAGAAAGATAACAATATACTCATGGGACTGAGGAAAAGGTTGAAGAACTGGTGTCAGAAAGGAGCAGGAACTAGGCAGCTTGAGAGAGTTGCAGCAGCAGGACTGTCACCTACAGAACCAGGTGGCCTGCTAAGGTGAATAAAATCCAGCCATCCTCAGACCTCTGAGCATAATTCATGTTCTAGGTGGGCAATGGGTCACAGGGAATATCCTGCTCCAGCTGAGTACCTCGAGAACAATGCACCAGGCTAACTTCAAAGGAGCACAGGCAGTATATTCATTTTTAGCAACTGATATAACAAATCACCCAATCTTGGTGGCCTAAAACAGCATAAATCTATTCTATCATAGTTCTAGAGGCCAGAAGTGGCACATCAGTTTACACTGGGCTGAAATAACAGTCTAAGAAGAGTCCTGAGCCACTGAAAAGAATTGGTTCCTGCCTCTACCAGCCTCTGATGGCTGCTGGCATCCTTTGGCTTATAATCACAAAACTCCAATCTCTGCCTCTGTGGTCACATCACCTTCTTCTCATAAACCTCCCTCTGCCTCTTGGGATAATCCAGAAAAATCTACTATCTAGAGATGATAGATTATTACTTTAACCTAGACCCAGCTGCAAGTCCTTTTTTGCCATAAGGTAACATTCCCAGGATCCAGGGGTTACGATCACCTCAATATCTTTGGGAGGCTATTTTTTAGCCTACTACAGGTAGAAAGAGAGTCAGAGTGTTAACCTCAAAAAGACAGACTAGCCCAAAGTCGGAAGCAATCAAGATGTCCTTCAATAGGTAGACGAATAAACTGTGGTAAGTTTACAATGGAATATCATCTATAATAAAAAAGAGAGGAGCTATTAAGCCACAAAAGGACATATAGGAAATTTAAAAGGAAATGGCTACATGAAAGAACCCAGTCTGAAAAGCTTATATAGTGTATGATTCCAACCACAACACATTCTAGGAAAAGGAAAAATTACAGAGATGGTAAAAAGATCAGAAGTTTACAGGTGCTCTAAGGGGGGAGGGTGGTAGTTGGAGAGATAACTAGGTAAGCACAAGATGTTTCTAGGACAGTAAAACTATTCTGTGTAACACAGTAAAACTAGATGCATGGAATTATGCAGTTAACAAAATTCCAAAACTGTGTAACACAAAGAGTAAATCCTGACGTAAACACTGGACTTTAGTTGATCATAATGTACTAATTTTGGTCCATTAGTTGTAACAAAGGCACCATATAATTGCAAGATGTTAATAAGAGGGGAAGCAGTGGTGGTGGGGAGAGATGGGGATATATAAGACCTCTCTGTACTTTCTGTTCAGCTCTTCCATAACCTGAAACTGCTCTAAGAAAGTCTATTAGTTTTTTAATAAAAGCATATGCTTGGCAGCAACAATAATAATAGTAATTACCATGTCTCAAAGTCAAATCATTATAGCAGCCAATCCAGGTCGTCCCTAATTCTGATGGAACACTGGACAAACCAGTGAATTAATCACTATGTATAATATTAGGAGAACAAATACATGAATAACCATAGATCATAAATAATCAAAGTGTACTATCGTTTGTGAAAATATAAAATGATTTAAACAGCAAATAAACTGCTTCCCCTGACCTTTGTCGCATTCCTAAATATACAATGTGTACAGGTAATAAAACAGATGCAAATATTTTATTTTTTCCCTTCCCCAGCTTACCTCTTGGAGAAGTGTTAAAAACAAGAGGAGAATTAAAGACTTGAACATAGGACCTGAAATCATAAAACTCCTAGAACATAACATAGGTGGTTAGATCCTTGATGGTTAGGATGGTTAGATCCACGGGTGGTTAGGTCTTGGTGATGATTTTTTTAGATTTGGTATCAAAGGCAAAGGCAACAAAAGCAAAAATAAGTAAATGAAACTACATCGTAAAAGCTTCTGCACAGCAAACTAATCCATCAACAAAATGAAAAGGCAACCTACTGGGCAGGGGAGCCTGGAAAGCCCCGGTCTATGGGGTTGCAAAGAGTCAGACACAACTTAGTGACTGAACAAACACATTCTTTTTTGTAGGTTTTTCCTTTCATCACTTTGACCATTTCGTGCCAGTTCCTTCTGGCCTGCAAAGTTTCTGCTGTAAAATCAGCTGATGGTCTTATGGGAGTTCTCTTTTACCTACTAGTTGTTTCTCTCATGCTGCTTTTAAGGTCTCTCCTTATATTTAATTTTTGACATTTTAATTACAGTATATCGTGACCATCTTTGGTTCTATCTTGTTTGGGATTGTTTGTGCTTCCTGGACCTGGATGTCTGTTTCTTTCCCCAGGTTAGGGAAAAGAAACCCTATTTATTTCTGCTATTTATTTAAAGCAGGTCTCTGCCTCTTTTTCTCTTCTCCTTCTGGGACCTCTATAATGTAAATGATAGTGTGCTTTATTTTTTGTCTCAGATATTTCTTAAACTACCTTTATTTTTATTTTTTTATTTTTTTATTTTTTTTTATTTTTATTTTTTTTTCCTACCTTTATTTTTAAAAAATTCTTTTCTTCTTCTTCTTCTTTTTTTAATTTAGCTTAGGTAATTTCCATTATTTTGTCTTCCAGTTCATGGATCCATTCCTTTGTATCATTTAATCTACTGTTGATTCCTTCTATTGCTTTAAAAAAATTTCAGTTTGTTTGATTTCATCTTTTTGATTCTTCTTTATGTTTTCCAGCTTTTAGTTAAAATTTCCCTTGTTTTCATCCATTCTTCTCTTGAATTCATTGAGCATCTTTATGACCATTATCTTTAACTCTTTATTGGATAGATTGCTTATCTCCACTTTGTTATTTTTTCTAAGGTTTTGTCTTATTCTACAGGGGAGTCTCTCCAAAGAGTGAAAGGTCTCAGCCACACATTGGGCTCTCAAGCCTGAGAGTCCTCCACCAGGAAAATAAGTATCCCCAGAATGTCAGACTTTGAAGGCCAGCAGGGCTTAAGTATGGGAGAGCTGGCAGGCCATAGGAAAGAGACTCTACTTTTAAGGGATGTACACACACACAAAAATCTCACATGCTCTGACTTTTTGCCTGGGCAAGAATATTGGAATGGGTTTCCATTTCTTTGCATATCAAGGCTATCATTCAGATTTGAAGGAGATATAGGGTTTTTACAGACAAGCAAAAGGTTAGATCAGTGCCACCAAACTAGCTTTATAATATATGTTAAAGTGATTTCTCTAAATGAACAGACCACTATGAAAAATATGAAAATTATAAAAGGGAAAAAAAACCTCATAGGTAACAGAAAGAAAAAGTAAATGTAGTAGATAAATCACTTATAAAGTTAGTAGGAATGTTAAAAGCCAAAAATAATAAAGAATAACTGTATCACAAAAGTATTTAAGGGAAACATAAAACAAAAAGATGCAAAATATAATGTCAAAGATATTAAACATGGAAGGTGAATAAAATTCAGAGTTGTTAAAGGCATTTGAATATCCACTTAAACTATATTTAAAAAAATTTTAATATACATTAAGCTACACACACACACACACACACACACATATAGTTATAGAGAGAGATATATAGTTATGTATATAGATCACATGCTAGGTGACAAAATAAGTCAATAAATATAAGGCTACGGTTTTTTTCAAGAAACCTTTCTGACTACAACACTGAAACTAGAAATTAAATATAAGAAAAAAAACTGGAAAAACACAGGCCCATGAAGGCTAAACAATATGCTACTAAATAACCAATTGGTCACTGAAGGACTCAAAGAAAAAAATTTAAAAATCCCTGGAGACCAATGAAAATGTAAACACTAGAATCCAAAATCTATAGATGCAGCAAAAGCAATACTAAATGGGAAGGTTATAGCAACACAAGGAAATAAGAAAACTCTCAAATATGCTATCTAAAGGAACTTTTCCCAGAGGAAGTAAAAAATAAATAAATAAATAAATAAATGAAGAAGAACAAACTCTCCAAAGTTTGCAGAGTTCAGTTCAGTTCAGTTCAGTCGCTCAGTCGTGTCCGACTCTTTGCGACCCCATGAATTGCAGCACGCCAGGCCTCCCTGTCCATCACCATCTCTCGGAGTTCACTCAGACTCACGTCTATTGAGTCAGTGATGCCATCCAGCCATCTCATCCTCGGTCGTCCCCTTCTGCTCCTGCCCTCAATCCCTCCCAGCATCAGAGTCTTTCCCAATGAGTCAACGTTTCGCATGAGGTGGCCAAAGTACTGGAGTTTCAGCTTCAGTATCATTCCTTCCAAAGAAATCCCAGGGCTGATCTCCTTCAGAATGGACTGCTTGGATCTCCTTGCAGTCCAAGGGACTCTCAAGAGTCTTCTTCAACACCACAGTTCAAACGCTTCAGTTCTTCGGTGCTCAGCCTTCTTCACAGTCCAACTTTCACATCCATACATGACTACTAGAAAAATCATAGCCTTGACCAAACGGACTTTAGTCGGCAAAGTAATATCTCTGCTTTTGAATATACTATCTAGATTGGTCATAACTTTTCTCCCAAGGAGTAAGCGTCTTTTAATTTCATGGCTTGCAGTCACCATCTGCAGTGATTTTGGAGCCCCAAAAATAAAGTCTGAAACTGTTTCCACTGTTTCCCCATCTATTTCCCATGAAGTGATGGGACCAGATGCCATGATCTTCATTTTCTGAATGTTGAGCTTTAAGCCAACTTTTTCACTCTCTTTCACCTTCATCAAGAGGCCCTTTAGCTCCTCTTCACTTTCTGCCATAAGGGTGGTGTCATCTGCATATCTGAGGTTATTGATATTTCTCCTGGCAATCTTGATTCCAGCTTGTGTTTCTTCCAGTCCAGTGTTTCTCATGATGTACTCTGCATAGAAGTTAAATAAGCAGGGTGACAATATACAGCCTTGATGTACTCCTTTTCCTATTTGGAACCAGTCTGTTGTTCCATGTCCAGTTCTAACTGTTGCTTCTTGACCTGCATACAGATTTCTCAAGAGGCAGGATAATGATCAGAACAAAAATACATAAAATGGAGACCAAAAAAAGCAACAGGGGGAAAAAATGAAACTAAGACCTGGTTCTTTGAAATGATTGCCGTTGATGTTTAGTCATAAGTCATGTCCAAGTCTTGTGACCCCATGGACTGTAGCCCTCCAAGCTCCTCTATCCATGGAATTTCCTAGGCAAAAATCCTGGAACAGATTTCCACTTCCTTCTCCATTGAAAAGATCAACAAATTTGATAAATCTTTAGCCAAACTCATCAAGAAAGAAAAAGAAAGGGATCAAACAAATAAGTCTAAATGAAAGAAAAGTGACAACCAAAAATACAAAAATACGAAGTATCACAAGAAATTATTATGAAGAGTTATACATCAATAAAATGGATAACCCAGAAGTAATGGATAAATTCCTATCCTGTTAGTAGAAACGTACTATCTTTGGACTCAAGGAAGAAACAGAAAATCTGAATACATTGATTGCCAATAATATATATTTGTAATTTTTTAACTCCCCAAAATAAAAGTTCAGGCTCCACAAGTAAATTCTAGTGAAAATTCATATAACACCTAACACAATCCTTTTCAACCAAGTCTGAAAAATTGGAGGGAGGAACACTTCTGACCTCATTCTACAAGGCCAGCATCACCCTGACAGACATCACACACACACACAAGAAAATTATAAGCCAACATCACTGATGAACATAGATACAAAAAACCTTCAACAAAATATTAACAAACCAGTTCACAATACAACAAAAAGATTCCCTGATAGCTCAGTTGGTAAAGAATCCACATGCAATGCAGGAGACCCTGATTCAATTCCTTAGCCAGAAAAATCCACTGGAGAAGGGATTGGTTACCCACTTCAGTATTCTTGGGCTTCCCTTGTGGCTCAGCTGGTAAAGAATCTGTCCACAATGAGGAAGACCTGGGTTCAGTCCCTGGCTTGGAAAGATCCCCTAGAGAAGGAAAAGACTACCCACTCCAGTATTCTGGCCTAGAGAATTCCATGGATTTTATAGTCCACAGGGACACACAGAGTCAGACACAACTGAATGACTTTCATTTCACTTTGTGATCAAGTAGGCTTTACCCCAGAAATATCCAGAAACTCAACAGGATACATGACATTAACAAATTAAATAACACATTAAAAATAATATGACAAGCCCACAGCCAGCATAATAGTCAACAGTGAAAAGCTATAAATACTTCCTCTAATATCAGGACAAAACATGGATTGCCTACTCTCCCCACTTCTATTTAACATAGTATTGCAAGTTTAATTCACAGCAATTAGGCAAAATATAAGACATCCAAAATGGAAAGGAAGAAGTATTAGATTGCTGCAAACATAACTGTGGTTTTGCATTGCTGCACTTTGCCATTTGATATTGGAATATATTCTTAAATATATGTAGTTATACATTATTTTAATGCACATTTCTTCCTTTATGTTTTTTGCCAATGAATTATTACTTGCTGTTTATTTCATATTTTAGACTATGGAAATGTAGCTTCCCTTGTGGCTCAGCTGGTAAAGAATCCACCTGTTTGATCCCTGGGTTGGGAAAATCCTATGGAAAAGGGAAAGGCTACCCACTCCAGTAATCTGGCCTGGAGAATTTCATGGACTGTATAGTCCATGGGGTTGCAAAGAGTCAGACACAACTGAGCGACTTTCTTGGAAATGTTATACACAAAGCAAATTTGAACGGTTTTTTTTATTCGAGTTCAAAACGGGTCATAAAGCAGCAGAGACAACTTGCATCATCAGCAATACATTTGGCCCAGGACTGCTAATGAATGTACAGTACAGTGGTGGTTCAAGAAGTTTTGCAAAGGAGACAAGAGTCTTGACGCTGAGTGCATAATAGCCAGCCATCGGCAGTTGACAATGAACAATGGAGAGCATCATCAAAGTTGAAAGTGAAAGTCGCTCAGTCATGTCAGACTCTTTGCAGCCCCTTGAACTATACAGTCCATGGAATTCTCCAGTCCAGAATACTGGCATGGGTAGCTGTTCCCTTCTCCAGGAGATCTTCCCAACCCAGGGATCAAACCCAAGTCTCCCATACTGCAGGCGGATTCTTTACCAACTGAGCTATGAGGGAAGCCCTGGTAGATGTGAGAGTATCATCGAAGCTGATCCTCTCACAGCTACATGAGAAGTTGCCCAGGAATTCAGCATCGACCATTCTATGGTCATTTGGCATCTGAAGCAAATTGGAAAGGTAAACCTAACCAGTCCATCCTAAGGGAGATCAGTCCTAGGTGGTAGGACTGATGTTGAAGCTGAAACTCTAATACTTTGGCCACCTGATGCAAAGAGCTGACTCATTTGAAAAGACCCTGATGCTGGGAAAGACTGAGGGCAGGAGGAGAAGGGGACGACAGAGGATGAGATGGTTGGATGGTATCACTGACTCAATGGACATGGGTTTGGATAGACTCTGGCAGTTGGTGATGGACAGGGAGGCCTGGCGTGCTGTGGTTCATGGGGTCATAAAGAGTCGGACACGACTGAGAGACTGAACTGAACTGAACTGGAAAGATAAAAAAGCTCCATAAGTAGGTGACTCATAAGCTTACTGCAAATCAAAAAAAAAAAGAAAGAAAGAAAGAAAGAAATCATTTCGAAGTATTGTTTTCTCTTATTTTATGCAACAACAAACCATTTCTCTATTGGATTGTGATGCGTGACAAAAAACGGATTTTATACGACAGCTTAGGGGTTAGACTGAGAAGAAGCTCCAAAGCACTTCCCAAAGCCAAAGCTGTGCCACACAAAAGGTCATGGTCACTGTTTGGTGGTCTGCTGCTGTCTGATCCACTACGGTGTTCTGAATCCCATTGAAACCATTACATCTGAGAAGGAATGCCCAGAAAATCAATTAACACACCTAAAACTGTAATGCCTGCAACGCCTGCAACTGGCATTGGCCAACAGAAAGGGCTTAATTCTCCTCAACAACAGCACCCAACCACACACTGCACAACCAATGCTTTAAAAGTTGAATGAATTGGGCTATGAAGTTTTTCTTTATCCATCATATTCACCTGACCTCTCACTAACTGACTACCACAAGCATCTGGGCAATCTTTTGTAGGGAAAATGCCTCCACAACCAGCAAGATGCAGAAAATGCTTTCCAATAGTTTATCGAATCATGAAGCACAACCAACTTATTTCTCATTGGCAAAAATATATTGATTATAATTATAATTAATTTGATTACTAAGATGTGTCTAGCCTAGTTATAATGATTTAAAATTCAGAGTCCAAAATGACTATTACGTTTGCAACAATCTAATAAAACACTCACTGTTTGCAGATGATGTGACACTATCTATCAAAATTTTAAAGATGATCCCCCAAAAAATTAGAACTAAACATGAATTCAGTAAAGTTTCAGAATATACAATTAATATATAAATCTGTTATGTTTTTATATACTAACAAACTATCAGAAATTGTAATTAAGACAATTCCATTTAAAATCAAATCAGAAATAATAAAAATACCTAGGAGTAATCTAATCAAGGAGGTAAAAACATGTACCTGGAAAATGATATGACACTGATGAAAGAAACTGAAGATGATATAAACAAATAGAAACAGACTAGGTTCACAGATTAGAAAAATAAATATTGTTAAAGTGAAGGCCATCTATAGATTCAATGCGATCTCTATAAAAATACCAATGTCATTTATCACAGAACTAAAGCAATGATTCTAAAATTTGTATGGAAACAAAAAAGACTCAAAATAGCCAAAACAGACTTGAGAAAGAACAAGGCTAGGGATAACATGCTCCCTGACTTCAGGCTATACTCAAAGCTATAGTAATCAAAACAGATACTGGCACAAAAACCCAACACAGATCAATATAATTTAATAAGGGTTCAGAAATAAACCCATACACTTACAGTCAATTGATCTATGTCAAAGTAAGCAAGAGTACACAATTAGGAAAAGACAACCTGTTCATTAATTGGTATTGGGAAAACTGGACAACTATATGCAAAAGAATAAAACTGGGGACTTCCATAGTGGTCCAGTAGTTAGGAACCTGCCAACACAAAGGACCTAGGTTGAGTCCCTAGTTGGGGAACTAAGATTTCACATGCCATGGGGCAACCAAGCCCACATGCCACAGCTGAGAAATCCATGCGCCACAACTGAGAAGCCTGTGTGCTGTAAGCAGGAGCCCATGCACCACCATGAAGACCCAGCACAGCCAAAATATACTGGACTATCTTCTCACCCCATTCACAAAAATAAACTCACAATGGGTTAAATACTTAAATGTAAGACTTGAAACCATGAAACTCCTACAAGAAAATAAAGATAGCATGATCCGTAACACTGATTTTAATCAATTATTTTTGGTATGTGTATCCTCAGGCAAGAGATACAAAAGCAAAAATAAGCAAATACTTGACTAAATCAAACTAAAAATAATTTTCACAGTGAAAAAACTATCAATAAAATTAAAATACAGACTACTGAATAGAAGATGATATTTGCAAATGACATTTCTGACAAGGTGTTAATATGTAAAATATACAAAGAACACATAAACCTCAACATTAAAAAAAAAAACAAACCTAATTTTAAAAATGGATAGAGGATCTGAATAGCTATCCCCCAAAAAAAAAACATAGATATGACCAGCAAACATGAAAAGATGCTGAACACTTTATGCTCAGCATTTTTGGTGCTCAACTAATCATTCAGTTCAGTTCAGTTCACTCGCTCAGTCGTGTCCGACTCTTTGCGACCCCATGAATCGCAGCACACCAGGGCTCCGTGTCCATCAGCAACTCCCGATGTTCACTAAGATTCACTTCCATCGAGTTAGTGATGCCATCCAGCCATCTCAAATTCTGTCGTCCCCTTCTCCTCCTGCTCCCAATCCCTCTCAGCATCAAAGTCTTTCCCAATGAGTCAACTCTTCTCATGAGGTGGCCAAATTACTGGAGTTTCAGCTTTAGCATCATTCCTTCCAAAGAAATCCCAGGGCTGATCTCCTTCAGAATGGACTGCTTGGATCTCCTTGCAGTCCAAGGGACTCTCAAGAGTCTTCTCCAACACCACAGTTCAAAAGCATCCGTTCTTCAGCGCTCAGACTTCTTCACAGTCCAACTCTCATATCCATACATGACTACTAGAAAAATCATAGCCTTGACTAGATGGACCTTAGTCAGCAAAGTAATGTCTCTGCTTTTGAATATACTATCTAGATTGGTCATAACTTTTCTTCCAAGGAGTAAGCATCTTTTAATTTCACCGGCTGCAGTGATTTTGGAGACCCCAAAAATAAAGTCTGAAACTGTTTTCACTGTTTCCCCATCTATTTGCCATGAAGTGATGGGACCAGATGCCATGATCTTCATTTTCTGAATGTTGAGCTTTAAGCCAACTTTTTTGCTCTCCTCTTTTACTTTCATCAAGAGGCTGTTTAGTTCCTCTTCACTTTCTGACATAACGGTGGTGTCATTTGCATTTCTGAGGTTATTGAGATTTCTCCCAGCAATTTTGATTCCAGCTTGTACTTCTTCCAGTCCAGCGTTTCTCATGATGTACTCTGCATAGAAGTTAAATAAGCAGGGTGACAATATACAGCCTTGATGTACTCCTTTTCCTATTTGGAACCAGTCTGTTGTTCCATGTCCAGTTCTAACTGTTGCTTCTTGTCCTGCATACAGATTTCTCAAGAGGCAGGTCAGGTGGTCTGGTATTCCCATCTCTCTCAGAATTTTCCACAGTTTATTGTGATCCACACAGTCACAGGCTTTGGCATAGTCAATAAAGCAGAAGTAGATGTTTTTCTGGAACTCTCTTGCTTTTTCCATGATCCAGCAGATGTTGGCAATTTGATCTCTGGTTCCTCTGCCTTTTCTAAAACCAAGTTAAACATTAGGAAGTTCACAGTTCACGTATTGCTGAAGCCTGGCTTGGAGAATTTTGAGCATACTTTACTAGCATGTGGGATGACTGCAATTGTGCGGTACTTTGAGCATTATTTGGCATTGCCTTTCTTTGGGATTGGAATGAAAACTGACCTTTTCCAGTCCTGTGGCCACTGCTGAGTTTTCCAAATTTGCTGGCATATTGAGTGCAACACTTTGACAGCATCATCTTTCAGGATTTGAAATAGCTCAATTGGAATGCCATCACCTCCACTAGCTTTGTTCATAGTGATGCTTTCCAAGGCCCACTTGACTTCACATTCCAGGATGTCTGCCTTAGATGAGTGATCACACCATCGTGATCATCCAGGTTGTGAAGATCTTTTTGTACAGTTCTTCTGTGTATTCTTGCCACCTCTTCTTAATATCTTCTGCTTCTCTTAGGTCCAGACCATTTCTGTACTTTATCAAGCCCATTTTTCCTTGAAAATTTCCCTTAGTATCTCTAATTTTCTTGAAGATATCTCTAGTCTTTCCCTTTCTGTTCTTTTCAGCATCTTTGGTGCTCAACTAATCATTAGGGAAATGCAAGTGAAAACCACAAGGAGCAAATTACCTCACACTTGTCAGAATGACTATTATTAAAAAGATAGTAATCAAGAAGTATTTGTTAGCATTGTAGAGAAAAGGGAACCCTGCTACATTCTTTGTGGTATTATAAACTGGTGAAGCCACTACAAAAAGTAGTATGGAATTTCCTCAGAAAAATGAAAATAGAACTACCATATGATTCAGCAATTTCACTTCCGGGTATTTATCTGAAGAAAATAAAAATCCTAACTCAAAAGCACATATTCATGTTAATATTCAATGCAATATTACTTACAATAGCCAAGACATGGAAGTAATCTCAGTGTCCACTGATAAACAAATGGATAAAGAAGATACACACACACTCACACATATATGCACACATATACACACATACATACATATATACCACATTGTACATATAATGACATATATAATAAAATATGACTCAGCCATTAAAAAAAAAAAAAGAAGGAAATGTTGCCATTTACAACAATGTGAATGGGCTTAGGGGGTATTATACCAAGTGAAATAACTCAGAGAAAGACAAGTACCATATGGTCTCACTTATATGTAGAATCTAAAACACAAAACAAACAGAACAAAATGAAAAAGACTCATAGGTACAGAGAACAAACTGCTGGTTACCAGAAGGGAAAGGGTTCAGGTGTGGGGAAATAGGTATACAGGATTTGGAGGTACAAGTCTCCAATTTTACAGTAAATAAGTAAAATTTTATTTGAGCATAAAATATAGCATAGTTGATCTATCCATAGGTGTGAGTGGGGTATTAAAGTCTCCCACTATTACTGTGTTATTGTTAATTTCCCTTTTCATACTTCTTAGCATTTGTCTTACATATTGTGGTGCTCCTATGTTGGGTGCATATATATTTATAATTGTTATATCTTCTTGAATTGATCCTTTGATCACTATGTAGTGTCCTTCTTTTCCTCTTTTCACCACCTTTGTTTTAAAGTCTATTTTATCTGATATCAGTATTGCCACTCCTGCTTTCTTTTGGTCTCTATTTGCATGGAATATCTTTTTCAAGCCCTTCACTTTCAGTCTGTATGTGTCCCTTGTTTTGAAGTGGGTCTCTTGTAGACAACATATATAGGGGTCTTGTTTCTGTAGCCATTCAGCCAGTCTTTGTCTTTTGGTTGGGGCATTCAACCCATTTATGTTTAAGGAAATTATTGATAAGTATGATCCAGTTACCATTTACTTTATTGTTTTATGCTTGGGTTTATACACCCTTTTTGTGTTTCCTGTCTAGAGAATATCCTTTAGCATTTGTTGGAGAGCTGGTTTGGTGGTACCAAATTCTCTCAGCTTTTGCTTGTCTGTAAAGCTTTTGATTTCTCCTTCATATTTGAATGAGATCCTTGCTGGGTACAGTAATCTGGGCTACAGGTTATTTTCTTTCATCACTGTAAATATGTCTTGCCATTCCCTCCTGGCCTGAAGAGTTTCTATTGAAAGATCAGCTGTTATCCTTATGGGACCCCCCTTGTGTGTTATTTGTTATTTTTCCCTTGCTGCTTTTAATATTTCTTCTTTGTGTTTGATCTTTGTTAATTTGATTAATAGGTGTCTTGAGGTGTTTCACCTTGGGTTTATTCTGTTTGTGACTCTCTGAGTTTCTTGGACTTAGGTGATTATTTCCTTCCCCATTTTAGGGAAGTTTTCAACTATTATCTCCTCAAGTATTTTCTCATGGTCTTTCTTTTTGTCTTCTTCTTCTGGGACTCCTATGATGTGAATGTTAGGGTATTTAATATTGTTCTGGAGGTTTCTTGAGATTGTCCTCATTTCTTTTAATTCGTTTTCTCTTTTTTCCTCTCTGATTCATTTATTTCTACCATTCTATCTTCTATTTCACTAATCCTATCTTCTGCCTCCATTATTCTACTATTTGTTGCCTCCAGAGTGTTTTTTTATCTCATTTATTGCATTATTCATTATATATTGACTATTTTTTATTTCTTCTAGGCCCTGGTAAACCTTTCTTGCATCTTCTTAATCCTTGTCTCCAGGCTATTTATCTGTGATTCCATTTTTATTTCAAGATTTTGGATCATTTTTACTGATTATTTGGAATTCTTTATCAGGATTCTCTATCTCTTCCTCTTTTGTTTGGTTTGATGGGCATTTATCCTGTTCCTTTACCTGCTGGGTATTCCTCTGTCTCTTCATCTAGTTTATATTGCTACATTTGAGGTGGCCTTTCTGTATTCTGGAAGTTTTGCAGTTCTCTTTATTGTGGAGTTTCCTCACTGTGGATGGGGTTGGACAGGTGGCTTGTCAAGGTTTCTTGGTTAGGGAAGCTTGTGTCCGTGTTCTGGTGGATAGAGCTGAATTTCTTCTCTCTGGAGTGCAATGAAGTGCCCAGTAATGATTTATAAGATGTCAGTGGTTTTGGAGTAACTTTGGGCAGCCTGTATACTGAAGCTCAAGGCTGTGTTCCTATGTTGGTGGAGAATTTGTGTGGTATGTCTTGCTCTGGAATTTGTTGGCCCTTGGGTGGTGCTTGGTTTCGGTGTAGGTATGGAGGCATTTGATGAGCTCCTATTGGTTTGTGTTCCTGGAGTCAAGAGTTCTCTGATGTTCTCAGGATTTGGACTTAAGCCTCCTGCTTATGATTTTCTGTCTCATTTCTACAGTAGTCTCAAGACTTCTCCTTCTATACAGCACCATTGATAAAACATCTAGGTTAAAGATGAAGTTTCTCCACAGTGAGGGACACCCAGAGAGGTTCTCCGAGTTACATGGAGAAGAGAAGAGGGAGGAAGGAGTTAGAGGTGACCCAAATGAGATGAGGTGAAATCAAAAGAGGAGAGAGCAAGCTAGCCAGTAATCACTTCCTTATGTGTGCCCCACAGTCTGGACCGCTCAGAGATCTTCATGGAGTTATACAGAGAAGAGAAGAGGGAGGAAGGAGACAGAGGTGCCAGGAAGATGAAAGGGGGGAATGAAAAGGAGAGAGACAGATTCAGCCAGTAATCAGTTCCCTAAGTGTTCTCCGCCATTTGGAATAAACAGAGATTCAGAGAGTTGGGTAGAGAAGAGAAAAGGGAGGGAGGGGATAGAGGTGACCTGGTGGAGAAAAAGGAGAGTCCAAAGGCGGAGAGAGCAGCCAAGCCAGTAATCTCGCTCCCAAGTAAAAATGGGTACTGGAGATTGGGTTTTTAAAGGTACAAAATTGATAACAAGTAACAAAAGTAAAGATTAAAAATCTAGAGTAGAGATTGGATTTTCAAAAATACAGTATTAAAGAAAAGAAGAAGAAAAAATAAAGTCACAAAATTATTAAAATATATATATATATGAAGTTTGCTTTAAAAAATAAGGTCCTTTTTTTTAAAGTAATAGTAAGTTATAAAAATGAAAATTAAAGGAGTAATAGAGGACTTAAAATTTTTTTAAAAAAAGTTTAAAAAATAAAAAAGAAAGAATGATCATAAAAATAATAAAGATATATCTAGGACTTTCTCTGGTCTTTTGTAGGCAGTGTGGGGTCAGTCCATTTTCGGATAGTTCCTTGGTCAGGCTTATATTTCTCAAGATCTATAGGCCCCTTCCTATGTAGTCAGTATTAACTACAGGGTTTAAATATATTGCATCTGTCACTTCCAAGGTAGTTCCCTCTGTTTTAGCTTCTTCTGTTTGCTGGTCTCTTCAGTGTCTGATTTCAACCTGACACAAGTGGGGGCGGTGGTGGATACTTTTCTAGGCTCACCTGTTAATTCGCACTGTGGGGAGGGAGGGATGCTGCAAACAAATAACACTGGCATGTGCTTGCAGTGTCTCAGCCACACTGGGCCTGCCCTCACTCAACTAAACACAAAATTAACAAAGAAATGCAAACTTTAAATGATACACTAGACCAGTTAGACCTAATTTATATCTATACGACATTTCACCCCCAAAACAATGAATTTCAACTTTTTCTAAAGCACCCACAGAACCTTCTCCAGGATAGATCACATCCTGGGCCATAAATCTACCCTTGGTAAATTAAAAAAAAAATTGAAATCATTCCAAGCATCTTTTCTGACCATAATGCAGTAAGATTAGATCTAAATTACAGGAGAAAAACTATTAAAAATTCCAACATATGGAGACTGAACATCACGCTGCTGAATATCCAACATATCACAGAAGAAATCAAAAAGAAATCAAAATATGCATATACACGAAAGAAAATGAAAACACAACAACCCAAAACCTGTAAAACACTTCAAAAGCAGTGCTAAGGGGAAAGTTCACAACAATATAGGTATACCTCAAGAAACAAGAAAAAAGTCAAATAAATAACCTAACTCTACACCTAAAGCAACTAGAAAAGGAAGAAATGGAGAACCCCAAGGTTAGTAGAAGGAAAGAAATCTTAAAAATTAGAGCAGAAATAAATGCAAAAGAAACAAAAGAGACCATAGCAAAGATTAACAAAGCCAAAAGCTGGTTCTTTGAAAGGATACATAAAGTTGACAAACCATTAGCCAGATTCATCAAGAAAAAATGGGAGGAAAATCAAATCAATAAAATTAGAAATGAAACTGGAGAGATCACAACAGACAACACAGAAATACAAAGGATAAGAGACTACTATCAGCAATTATATGCCAATAAAATGGACAATGTGGAAGAAATGGACAAATTCTTAGAAAAATACAGTTTTCCAAAACTGAACCAGGAAGAAATAGAAAATCTTAACAGACCCATCAAAAGCACAGAAATTGAAGCTGTAATAAGAAATCTTCCAGCAAACAAAAGCCCAGGTCTATATGGCTTCACAACTGAATTCTACCGAAAATTTAGAGAAGAGCTAACACCTATCCTACTCAAACTCTTCCAGAAAATGGCAGAGGAAGGCAAACTTCCAAACTCATTCTATGAGGCCACCATCACCCTAATACCAAAACCTGACAAAGATATCACAAAAAAAGAAAACTATAGGCCAATATGACTGATGAACATAGATGCAAAAATCCTTAACAAAATTCTAGCAATCAGAATCCAACAACACATTAAAAAGATCATACACCATGACCAAGCGGGCTTTATCCCAGGGATACAAGGATTCTTCAATATCTGCAAATCAATCCATATAATACACCACATTAAGAAATTGAAAAATAAAAGCCATATGATTATCTCAGTAGATGCAGAGAAAGCCTTTAACAAAATCCAACATCCATTTATGATAAAAACTCTCCAGAAAGCAGGAATAGAAGGAACGTACCTCAACATAATAAAATCTATATATGACAAACCCACAGCAAACATTATGCTCAATGGTGAAAAATTGGAAGCATTTCCCCTAAAGTCAGGAAAAAGACAAGGGTGCCCACTTTCACCACTACTATTCAACGTAGTTCTGGAAGTTTTGGCTACAGCAATCAGAGAAGAAAAAGAAATAAAAGGAATCCAAATTGGAAGAGAAGAGATAAAACTCTCACTGTTTGCAGATGACATGATCCTCTACATAGAAAAGCCTAAAGACTCCACCAGAAAATTACTAGAACTAATCAATGAATATAGTAAATTTGCAGGATATAAAATCAACACACAGAAATCCCTCGCATTCCTATACATTAATAATGAAAAAATCAAAAGAGAATTATGGAAACAATTCCATTCACCATTGCAACGAAAAGAATAAAATACTTAGAAATATATCTACCTAAAGAAACTAAAGACTTATATATAGAAAACTATAAAACACTGGTGAAAGAAATCAAAGAGGACACTAATCGATGGAAAAATATACCATGTTCTTGGATCGGAAGAATCAATATAGTGAAAATGAGTATACTACCTAAAGGAACCTATAGATTCAATGCAATCCCTATCAAGCTACCAACGGTATTTTTCACAGAGCTAGAACAAATAATTTCACAATTTGTATGGAAATACAAAGAACCTCGAATAGCCAAAGCAATCTTGAGAAAGAAGAATGGAACTGGAAGAATCAACCTGACTGACTTCAGGCTCTACTACAAAGCCACAGTCATCAAGACAGTATGGTACTGGCACAAAGACAGAAATATAGATCAGTGGAAAAAAATAGAAAACCCAGAGATAAATCCACACACTTATGGACATCTTATCTTTAACAAAGGAAGCAAGAATATACAATGGATTAAAGACAATCTCTTTAACAAGTGATGCTGGTAAATCTGGTCAACCACTTGTAAAAGAATGAAACTAGAACACTTTCTAATACTATTCACAAAAATAAACTCAAAATGAGTTAAAGATCTAAACATAAGATGAGAAACTATAGAACTACTAGAGGAGAACGTAGGCAAAACACTCTCCAACATAAATCACAGCAGGATCCTCTATGACCCACCTCCCAGAATATTGGAAATAAAAGCAAAAATAAACAAATGGGACCTAATTAAAATTAAAAGCTTCTGCACAACAAAGGAAACTATAAGCAAAGTGAAAAGACAGCCTTCGAATGGGAGAAAATAATAGCAAACTGACAAACAACTAATCTCAAAAATATACAAGCAACTCCTTCAGCTCAATTCCAGAAAAATAAACGACCCAATGAATAAATGGACCAAAGAACTAAACAGACATTTCTCCAAAGAAGACATACAGATGGCTAAACAAACACATGAAAATATGCTCAACATCACTCATTATCAGAGAAATGCAAATCAAAACCACAATGAGGTACCATTTCACGCCAGTCAGAATGGCTGTGATCCAAAAGTCTACAAGCAATATATGCTGGAGAGGATGTGTGAAAAGGGAACCCTCTTACACTGTTGGTGGGAATGCAAACTAGTACAGTCACTATAGAGAACAGTGTGGAGATTCCTTAAAAAACTGGAAATAGAACTGCCTTATGACCCAGCAATCCCACTGCTGGGCATACACACCGAGGAAACCAGAATGGAAAGAGACACATGTACCCCAATGTTCATCACAGCACTGTTTATAATAGATAGGACATGGAAGCAACCTAGATGTGCATCAGCAGATGAATGGATAAGAAAGCTGTGGTACATATACACAATGGAGTATTACTCAGCCATTAAGAAGAATACATTTGAATCAGTTCTAATGAGGTGGATAAAACTGGAGCCGATTATAGAATGAAGTAAGCCAAAAAGAAAAACACCAGTACAGTATACTAATGTGTATATATGGAATTTAGAAAGAAGGTAACGATAACCCTGTATGCAAGACAGAAAAAGAGACACATAAGTATAGAACAGTCTTTTGGACTCTGTGGGAGAGGGAGAGGGTGTGATGATTTGGGAGAATGGCATTGAAACATGTATAATATCATATAAGAAACAAATCTAGGTTCAATGCAGGATACAGGATGCTTGGTGCTGGTGCACTGGAATGACCCAGAGGTGGGAGGGGGGTTCAGGATTGACAGCACGTGTACATCCGTGGAAGATTCATGTTGATGTATGGCAACACCAATACAATATTGTAAAGTAATTAGCCTCCAATTAAAATAAATAAATTTAGATTAAAAAATGATTGTAATAAAAAAATAAATAAAATGTTGTAAAAAGGAAGTATAATAACTTTGCATGTGGACAGATTACTAGATTACAGATTACTAGAATTAAAATGATATTTTTATAACATATGCAAATGTCATTGACTATATAATACACCTACAACTAACATAATAGTGTACATCAACAATATTTCAATTTTTAAAAATGGGCAGAGGATTTGAATAAACAGTTTTCTAAAGACATACAAATGGCCAACAGGTATATGAAAAGATGCTCAACATCACTAATCATCAGGGAAATGCAAATCAAAACCACAAAGATATATCCCTTCACATCTGGTAGGTTGACTCTCATCAAAAAGACAAATTACAGTGTTGGTGTGGATATGATAAAAAGGAAACCTTGTGCACTGTTGGTAGAAATGTATATTTATGCAGCAAATATGGAAAACGGTTTGAAGTTTCCTCAAAAAATAGAACTACCATATGATACAGCAATTCTACCTCAAATTCACTTATTTGAAGAAAGTGAAAACACTAACTAAAAAGATATGTACACATCCATGTTCAATGCAGCATTATTTATAATAACCAAGGCACAGAAACAGCCAAAATCCACCTACAGATGAATGGATAAAGAAAATGTGGTGTGTATATATACACACCACAATATATATACAAATATGTATTTGCATACATACATATACATACATGAATATTATTCAGTCATATAAAATGAAATCTTGCCTTTTATGATAACATGGATAGACCTTGAGGTCATTATGCTAAATGAATTAAGTCAGAAAGAAAAAGATAAACACCCTAAGATTTCACTTATATGTGAAATGTAAGACAAAATTTTAAAAAATAATAAAAATAAAACCAAGCTCATGGATACAGAGTTGGACCATAAGGAAGGCAGAGCACCAAAGAACAAATGCTTTTGAATTGTGGTGCTAGAGAAGATTTGTGAACAGCAAGGAGATCAAACCAGTCAATCCTAAAGGAAATTAGCCCTGAATATTCATTGGAATGTCTGATGCTGAAGCTTCAATACTTTGGCCACCTGATGCAAAGAGCTGACATACTGGAAAAGACCCTGTTGCTGGGAAATATTGAGAGCAGGAGAAGGGGTGACAGAGAATGAGATGGTTGGATGGTATCACTGACTAAATGGACATGAGTTTGAGCAAATTCCGGGAGACAGTGGAGGACAGGAAAACTAGGCATGCTGCAGTCTATGGGGTTGCAAAGAGTTGGACATGACTTAGCAGCTGAACACAGATACAGAGAACAGATTTTGGCTCCCTAAGGTAGGGGGAGGAGTGATGGGTGAAGTGGATAAAGGGGATCAAAAGGTACAGATTTCCAGTTATAAGGTGAATAAACCATAGGGATATAATGCACAGTGACTAGAGTTAACCATACTATATTATCTATTTTAAAGTAGTTAAATATGCATATCTTGAAAGTTCTCATCACAAGAAAAAGAATTACTTGTAACTGTGTGTGGTGATGGATTTATTGTGGTGGCCATTTCCAATAAATACTCATGTCAAATTTTTCCATTATACACATGAAGTTGATATAATTTTATATCAATTATATCTTACTGAAAAAGTGAGAAGGACCAAAAGGCAGATGAAAAAAATGGATAAAATAATGAATGGAAAATGGACTTGAGAAATTTACAAATCATACCTTCATTCCCCAAATTAATTGTTCTTTAAAAATCCACCTTGAAAAATAAAAATTAAAAAAATAAAAAATAAATAAAAATAAAAATCCACCTTGCCCCACCCAATATCAGGAGAAAAGTATCATCCTTTCAGTTTGCACATAAGCTTAGGAATACATTAACAAGATTATGGCACTGCATGATATAATGTGCAATCCCACCATAAGGCCACACTGACAGCACCTCTTTCAGAAGCCAGAGGAGGCAGTCTTGAAATTAGGAAAATTCTGTCCAATAATCACTTCTAAGGATTGATTTGTCCCAGCACATTTTTGCAGCTAAAATTTTAGCAGACACTTATTCTAAGCCTGTGACATGCTCACTTATTTCAAAATGACACTGCAGTTTGAAATATATCAGAACACTCTTGCTGATATGTGTTCTGATATGTGGCAGAACACATATCAGCCACATGTGTGTAGGCTGAGTAATTATACTTACCAATCAGAAACCCCCATTAATTAGTAATAGAATATTTTCAGAGGTAACCCCAGAACTCATCCCCAAAGAAAATATTCTTTCTCAGACTTCACTATGCAAAGTATTTTATGTACAAATGAGATTCAGCACACTTTCTACACAGTCCAGGTCAGATGAGAATCTTTGAGTCCTTACACTTTGCTATTTCATTAAAATCCTGCCAATTCAAAGAAAGTAGCACAGTCTCCAGGGAAGGAAAACAAGCGCAGGGTTCCTGCTGCAGACTATTCTGACGTTCTATCTCCTGTGCCTGCAGTGTGTTATGAGAAATATATTTGCAGAATCACACACCAAGAAATACTGTTTTCTGTTTTCTCATTTAATTCTCTGGAGTTATTATGTGCATTTCTTCAAATCTGGCTCCCCTGTGATCTGCCTCTCCTATAGACAAATGCAAGAACCACCAACCCCTGATTTCATCACTTGCCCCAGAGACTCAAAACCAGCCTTGCCAACACGTAACTAAGAAATCTCTTGTTTATCTTACTTTTCACACTGTGCAACTAATAAATATCTATTTTTTTAAACTCTCCTCATTTCCTAACATCATTATTCCAACACTTCTGAGAGTATCTGAAATGCCAGAAAAACATTCCTTTTCCATGGTTCAATTATCAGAAAATTCCAGATCATACATTGGAGTTGGCCAAAAAGTGTCAAACTTTTGGCCAAACCAATACTTCAAATGCTGGGTGTCACTTGTTTATGAGCACAGAGATTTCCTGGTCTATCACAGAAAAATGGCAACCCACTCCAGGATTCTTGCCTGGAGAATCCCATGGACTGAGGAGCCTGGTGGGCTACAGTCCACAGGGTCACAGAGTCGGACACGACTGAGTGACTTCACTTCATTTGCCTTAAGCATGAGCAATAACGTGACAAAATGCTGCTTTGTGATTCTAAATGCAGTCGTGGGGCTGCCAGATGTACTGGCTCCAGTTCTCTCAATAGCCGTAAATCAATAGCAGTGAACAAAAAGGAGATGGGTGTAACGGTCCAGTTTCTATTCATCCTGGACTGGTGAGTGAAAGAGTGAAAGTGTTAGTTGCTCAGTCATGTCTGACTCCTTGCAACCTCATGCTGCAGCCCTCCAGGCTCCTCTGTCCATGAAATTCTCTAGTCAAGAGTGCTGGAGTAGGGAGCCAATCTCTTCTCCAGGGGATCTGCCTGACCCAGGGACTAAACCTGGGGCTACTACATTGCAGGCAGATTCTTTACCATCTGTCTGAGCCACCAGGGAAGCTGCTTAATCAGAATGATTAGGGGAACAATGAGCCTCGCACTGTGGACCTGCTATCTGCACTGGGGGCATCTATTTCTTGCTTCAGGTCTTAAAGTACTACAAGTTTAGTCTTTGCTTATACTCATGTGCAAAGTATTTGGGTGGCCAACAGTCAACCAATTGATTTTCTGCAGAAGGCTTTGTTTCCATTCATTCCCCGTTCAGAAGTATCTATTACCTACTACCTGCAGGCGGCTGCGACCCGGCGCACTGAGTGCAGGCGGCTGCGACCCGGCGCACTAAGCACGACAGAGAGGAGTCACCCCATGTCCGAGGTCAGGGGCAGCGGCCGAGAGTGTCAGGCTGCGACGGCGCAGGAACGGCTGAGAGGAGCTACCCAAGTCCAAGGTCAGGGGTGGCAGCCGGGAGGAGCTAACCTGCGGCCAAGGTCAGTGGCGGTCAGGAGGAGGCACACCATGTCCGAGGTCAGGGGCGGCGACCCCACATCCGAAGTCAGTGGTGGCAAGGAGGAGACACCCCGCATCCAAGGTCGGGGGCGGCGACCCCACATCTGAGGCCAGGGGAAGCGGCTGAGAGGAGCTACCTTGCGTCTGAGGTCAGGGGTGGCTGGGAGAAGTCACCCCTCGCTGGAGGCCAGGGGTGGCACCCGAGGCCAGGGGTGGTGGCCGGGAGGAGCAACCCAAGGAGTGGTGGCTGCACGGGCATCTGAGGGCCTAGAGGAGCTGTCCCACGTTGAAGGTCAGTAAGGGCGTGGATAAGGAGATACCCCCTCCTCCAAGGTAAGGAGCAGCAGCTGTGCTTTGCTGGAGCAGCCGTGAAGAGATACTCCATGCTCAAGGTAAGAGAAACCCAAGTAAGATGGTAGGTGTTGCAAGAAGGCATCACAGAGAAGACACACTGAAACCATACTCACAGAAAACTAGTCAATCTAATCATACTAGGACCACAGCCTTGTCTAACTCAATGAACCCAAGCCATGCCTGTGGGGCAACCCAAGACAGGCAGGTCATCGTGGAGAGGTCTGACAGAATGTGGTCCACTGGAGAAGGGAATGGAAAACCATTTCAGTATTCTTGCCTTGAGAACCCCATGAACAGTATAAAAAGCCAAAATGATAGGATACTGAAAGAGAAACTCCCCAGGTCAGTAAGTGCCCAATATGCTACTGGAGATCAGTGGAGAAATAACTCCAGAAAGAATGAAGGGATGAAGCCAAAGCAAAAGCAATACCCAGCTGTGGATGTGACTGCTGATAGAAGCAAGGTCTGATGCTATAAAGAGCAATATTGCATAGGAACCTGGAATGTCAGGTTCATGAATCAAGGCAAACTGGAAGTGGTCAAACAAGAGATGGCAAGAGTGAAGGTCAACATTCTAGGAATCAGTGAACTAAAATGGACTGGAATGGATGAATTTAACTCAGATGACCATTATATCTACTACTTCGGGCAGGAATCCCTCAGAAGAAATGGAGTAGCCATCATAGTCAACAGAAGAGTCTGAAATCCAGTACTTGGTTGCAATCTCAAAAACACAGAATGATCTCTGTTCACCTCCAAGGCAAACCATTCAATATCACAGTTATCCAAGGCTATGCCCCGACCAGTAACACTGAAGAAGATGAAGTTAAATGGTTTTAGAAGACCGACAAGACCTTTTAGAACTAACACCCCAAAAAGATGTCCTTTTCATTATAGGGGACTGGAATGCAAAAGTAGGAAGGCAAGAAACACCTGGAGTAACAGGCAAATTTGGCCTTGGAATGCAGAATGAAGCAGGGCAAACACTAATAGAGTTTTGCCAAAAAAATGCACTTGTCATAGCAAACACCCTCTTCCAACAACACAAGAGAAGACTCTACACATGGACATCACCAGATGGTCAACACCGAAACCAGATTGATTATATTCTTTGCAGTCAAAGACGGAAAAGCTCTATACAGTCAACAAAAACAAGACCAGGAGCTGACTGTGGCTCAGATCATAAACTCCTTATTACAAAATTCAGACACAAATTGAAGAACATAGGGAAAACTGCTAGACCATTCAGGTATGACCTAAATCAAATCCCTTATGATTATACAGTGGAAGTGAGAAATAGATTTAAGGGCCTAGATCTGATAGAGTGCCTGATGAACTATGGAATGAGGTTCGTGACATTGTATGGGAGACAGGGATCAAGACCATCCCCATGGAAAAGAAGTGCAAAAAGCAAAAAAAAAAAAAAAAAAAAAAAAAAAAACCTGTCTGAAGAGGCCTTACAAATAGCTATGAAAAGAAGAGAGGCGAAAAGCAAAGGAGAAAAGGAAAGATATAGGCATCTGAAGGCAGAGTTCCAGAGAATAGCAAGAAGAGATAAGAAAGCCTTCTTCAGAGATCAATGCAAAGAAATGGAGGAAAAGAACAGAATGGGAAAGACTAGAGATCTCTTCAAGAAAATTAGAGATACCAAGGGAATATTTCATGCAAAGATGGGCTCGATAAAGGACAGAAATGGTCTGGACCTAACAGAAGCAGAAGATATTAAGAAGAGGTGGCAAGAATACACGGAAGAACTGTACAAAAAAGATCTTCACTAATCTAGAGCCAGATATCTTGGAATCTGAAGTCAAGTGGGCCTTGGAAAGCATTGCTATGAACAAAGCTAGTGGAGGTGATGGAATTCCAGTGGAACTGTTTCAAATCCTGAAAGACGATGCTGTGAAAGTGCTGCACTTAATATGCCAGCAAATTTGGAAACCTCAGCAATGGCCATAGGACTGGAAAAGGTCAGTTTTCATTCCAATTCCAAAGAAAGGCAATGCCAAAGAATGCTCAAACTACCACACAATTGCACTCATCTCATATGCTAGTAAAGTAATGCTCAAAATTCTCCAAGCCAGGCTTCAGCAATATGTAAACCGTGAACTTCGTGATGTTCAAGCTGGTTTTAGAAAAGGCAGAGGAACCAGAGATCAAATTGCCAACATCTGCTGCATCATGGAAAAAGCAAGAGAGTTCCAGAAAATCATTTATTTCTGCTTTATTGACTCTACCAAAGCCTTTGACTGTGTGGATCACAATAAACTGTGGAAAATTCTGAGATGGGAATACCAGACCACCTAACCTGCCTCTTGAGAAATCTGTATGCAGGTCAGGAAGCAGCAGTTAGGACTGGACATGGATCAACAGACTGGTTCCAAATAGGAAAAGGAGTACGTCAAGGCTGTATATTGTCACCCTGCTTATTTAACTTCTATGCAGAGTACATCATGAGAAATGCTGGACTGGAAGAAACACAAGGTGGAATCAAGATTGCCGGGAGAAACCTCAATAACCTCAGATATGCAGATGACACCACCCTTATGGCAGAAAGTGAAGAGGAACTAAAAAGCCTCTTGATGAAAGAGGAAAGCGAAAAATTTGGCTTAAAGCTCAACATTCAGAAAACGAAGATCATGGCATCCGGTCCCATCACTTCATGGGAAATAGATGGGGAAACTGGAAACAGTGGCTGACTTTATTTTGGGGGGCTCCAACATCACTGAAGATGGTGACTGAAGCCATGGAATTAAAAGACGCTTACTCCTTGGAAGAAAAGTTATGACCAACCTAGATAGTATATTCAAAAGCAGAGACATTACTTTGCCGACTAAGGTTGTTGCTGGGGTCCAGCCCCCGCAGGATCCAGGGGAACCCGAAGGAAAAATGGTATCAGCAGATGATTTCAAGAGAGAGATAAGGAAAGAATATTATAGATGAGAAAATAGAGGGGAGAAAGAGGCTGATATTTCTTGGTTTACATAGAAAGCCAATAAAACTTTGAGACAAGTTTGCCCTGTTCACAGAGGCCACAGGTGCCTTCCCAGTCTCTCGAGGTAGTGAAGACACAGAACGTCTTCTCATTCAGGTCTTAGAAACCCGGGCAGATAAGTGAATGCAGGGAGCCTCTATGTTCCAAGGGATCCGCCTGAAAAAGAGAGGGAGGGAGAGAGAGAAAATGATTGACGAAGGGAGACCAAGCTACTTCAATAAGCGAGGCCTCATAGCTTTATTTTTAAAAGTACTTTTATGCCTTGTCTTATACATAGAGGGAAATGAAAGATGCAAGGTCATACAGAGTCAGCCCAAACATTACATCTGTTTTGTGTTTATTGAAACCAGGATTTTTTTCTGCAAACCTTTTCCATAAACAATATTATGTACATTATCTTCTGGCCTTGGAGGCCTCTGAACACTTTATGACCTTGTTTTGATAAAGGCTTCTCAACCAGAAAACTTATATTCCCTTGAAATGTTTTTTCTTATTTTTCTAATCTATGTCAGCCTCAGAAACTATTAAACAAGTTACATTTCTCACAGAGTAAAGGTGCAGTGAGTTACAAGAAAGAACCAATTAGCTCAAAAGTCTGATGTGGTTAAATTCAAGGCTACACTTGTTTTTCTTACATTCCAACTATGTTAACTAGTGCACTGCCAGGTGCACACTGGATAAGAGATATGGGAACTTAGCAACAAGCATTGGCCAAATAATGAAATCCTACATTAACACTACTCTAATAACTTTTAACTCTTTGAAAGGCTCTATGTTTTAGGGCTTTCCATGCCTCTCATAGTTCGGAGGCTGTAAATAATTGTATGTGTAGCTGCAAGAGTCTGGATATACCTGCCAAGAAAGCTAGAATGCTAATAGAAGGGGTTTGACTTGAAATATTCCTGTCATGTCCAGGAGAGTTATTAGCTATAGCCCTAAGTTGATTTTCTTCAGAGAAAGGTGGTCAGGAATAGCCCCCTGTTAATGTCAGAGGAGTTGGTGAAAGACATGAAATAGTAAAACAGACAGATTCTGATTTGGGGGTAGATGCTCGAGAAAGCCTAGGGAGCCCATTGAGTCCTGAAGCCTTGCTTAACAGTTCTCTTCCACATGACCTTGTCATGGGTGGGATCTCCCATGGTGGCTCCCAGCAGTCTGTCTAGTCAAGGCTCTGGTTTTTCCTGTAGTCATGTATGGATGTGAGAGTTGGACTGTGAAGAAGGCTGAGTGCCAAAGAATTGATGCTTTTGAACTGTGGTGTTGGAGAAGACTCTTGAGAGTCCCTTGGGCTTCAAGGAGATCCAACCAGTCCATTCTGAAGGAGATCAGCCCTGGGATTTCTTTGGAAGGAATGATGCTAAAGCT
This sequence comes from Nanger dama, assembly GCA_917880005.1. NCBI lineage: Eukaryota > Metazoa > Chordata > Mammalia > Artiodactyla > Bovidae > Nanger > Nanger dama. Next base: position 104,143,985 of record CAKJTW010000001.1, read on the forward strand.
GAAACTCCAGTACTTTGGCCATCTCATGTGAAGAGTTGACTCACTGGAAAAGACTGTGATGCTGGGAAGGATTGGGGGCAGGAGGAAAAGGGGACGACCGAGGATGAGATGGCTGGATGGCATCACTGACTTGATGAATGTGAGTCTGAGTGAACTCCGGGAGATGGTGATGGACAAGGAGGCCTGGCATGCTGTGATTCATAGGGTCGCAAAGAGTCAGATAGGACTGAGCGACTGAACTGAACTGAAATGATCTACACAAATTTTTAATCTGATATAATTTCACTCACAGATGAAAATCATTCACAGAAGCAAAAGATTTCTCATAACACTAACCAAATAACTTAGGACATCTGCAGCCATGATATTAAACCTTTGCTACTGACTAAAAGTCAACTGTGACTACCAAAAGCCTTCATTGTAATAGTCAAGAAAACAGAAAAGTTGGATGGGATGAAAATTAATGGAAAAGTAGAGACAATTTTCATTGCACCTATACAAAAATTCAATATTCATAGATTAACAATTTAAGTAGCTACTAAGTATAAAACTCAGATAATCTACCATACATTACCCATTAATTCTAACATCAAAAATAAATTTGAAGAATGATATGTTTGCATGAACCATTATAAAAGAACTTCATCAATTTCTACAGCTACAGAATTTCATCAATTTCTCCAGGTGAAAAAAAAGAAAGAGCTTTCAGAACTTTGCTAGATACAAGGAGAAGGGACTAAAAGAACACAATGAGAAGAAGGGATGACACTAGATCAGGTACTGGGATTCTAACACTGTGAGAGCTCATGGTCTCTAGCCACATTGCCTGCCACGTGGCTCCTTCCATCAAAGATAATTTGTGTTCCAAATCTCCCTAAGCACTTTTATCTTCCAAAATCATTATGCTGTTTAATGTCAAGTGGCCCCTCTTCATTGCATGCATCCCCTACTCCCAGCTACCTGACATTCATTGTGATTTCAAGACCCCATTTGACTTTCTGAAATTGTCCCCTAACTTTCACATTTCTCCTCTCATTCTGTTAGAATGCATGACTCTCCCTTTCATGCCCACACTCTGCCCCATGCACATTATTTTTACACTCCTTTGAGAACACTTACAGGACTTATTTTTCTGCTTGCCTTGTTCCCAGACTAGTAAAATGGGAGCCAGCAGGCCTCTCTGACTCATCTTGCATCCGTGTCACTTAGTACAGTGTCCATGTCACCAAGTAGACCCCAGACACAGCTGATGCTCAGCAAATAATTCTTCAGTGAACCTGTCATCAGAACGTTATTCAACCAAAAATCTAATCTTCTACTCAAATCAAACCACCATGCCAGAGCACATGCATTTAATAGCATTTAGAGGAAAATTTTAAGAGATTCTGGGTGTTTTAAAATCTCATCCCAGAGTTAAACACGTTTATGAGTTCTTTGACACACATCCATCAGTTAAGGATGATGAGTAGAACTGAAACCCCCACAAGAAATAACTTTATGTCACTTGTCACAACAAAATATATAGCTTAAGAGATTTGAAGCATATTGTAGCATACAAAACAGCTCTGCATTCCTGACAGTCCTGGGATACAGGTTAGAACCAAAAGCACCTCATTTTTCTTTCTAATGTAAGCCTGTCTCCCAGTCCCACCCATCACCCCTACTCATAGGCAATCATTTTAAGACTGAAGTATGACTATGTGTTCTGGGAAAATGTATAGGGTTGCTTTGTGCCCATTGTGATGCATATATATTCATAGAGAGATATATACATGCACATTTACTTAAGTTTCTTTTCCACTCTACTCAGTGCTTTAAGGCCCACCCACATCTAACAACATCACTAATTACGTAGCATGCAGGGTTGCAGCTAGCACATTCTATTTTCCTGTTACCATCAACCAGTTTCTACCATTTCCCAACACTGCAAGTGATACTACAATAACAATCCTCAAACATGTCCTCCATAAAACATATGTAGACATTTTACCAAGCTATACACCCAGGAGCAGAGCTGCTACATCACATTTTTACACTTGGACTAAGGGTGGCCTGTGCCCACCTATACTGCCATCATCAGTGCAAAAGGGCATAAGAATGCCTACATGTCCACATCACCATCAACACTTGGTAGTACCCAGATTTAACAGTTTTAGTGAAACATAACTTATGTATAATAAAATGTACTTGGAATATTCAATAGCAGAAATTTTATTTAATATATGTATACGTTTGATTTTATATCAAGACAATGAATCACTCTCAGTAGTATTCTCATGACCTATTGTTGTCTGATTTTTATTTCATTGATTTTTGCACTGATGATTCTTATTATTTTATCTTATTCTTCCTTGAGCTTCAGTTGCTCTTTTTATAGTACATTAAGTCAAAGTTTTTGCTTGAAGATCTTTTTCTCTAAAATAGGTGTTTAGAATGTCAGACTGCATCTTCAGTACTGTTTTAGAAACAACCCACAATTTATGGCACCTGGGTTTCTACTTAAAATGTATCATTTATTTTCCAAATATTGGGGGCTCTTCAGATAGCTGTCTGTGATTGATTACTGCTTCCATTTCATTATGATTAGAGAACATACTTTGTATTACTTGAATTTTTTTAAATTTATAAAGACTTGTGTTATGGCCTGGTCTGTGTTTTATCTTGATAAATGTTCTATGTGCATTTGAAAAGAATGTGTTTTCTTCTGTTGTTAGTTTGAGTGTTCTGTAAAAGCTAATTAGGACTAGTTGGTTGATTAAGCAGTTTAAATGCTTTAATTCCTTACTGCCTCTCTATTTGTTCTATCACTTACTAAAAGACATCCTGAAATTTACAACTATAAATTTTGCTCTATTTCTCCTTGCATTTCTGTTTTTGCTTCATGTACTTTGAAATTCTGTTACTGAATACATAAATATTCAGGATTGTTATATCCTTTTGATAAAATGACCCCTTTATCATTCACAAAATATCCTATTTCTGATGATAGTTTAACCTGAAATCTTTGTCAGACATAAATATAGCAAGTCCAGCTTTCTTTGGATTACTGTGAGCATGGTTTATCTTTTATACCACTTATATTTAAAGTGATTATTAATAGGACTGAATTAAATCAATTATCTTGCAACTTGTTTTCCATTTGTTCTGGTTTTGATTTATTTTTCTGTCTTTTTTTTTTATATAAACGGTATTTCTTTACAATTCCACTTTGTCTTTTTCACTGTTCGTGGTTTGTAAGTCATCACTCTATGTTTTGTTATTTTAGTGATTGCTTGGAGGTTTACAGCATACATCTTTAACTCATCAAGTCTGCCTCCAAGTAATATTGTCCTATTTCATGAATAATACACTTCTATTTCTCTCTTCCTAGGTTTTAGCTTTGTTGCTGGGAGCTGCGATAGGCGTTACTGACAAAATGGAGGCATGGTCCCCAGCCCCGTCTCCTCATTCCGCAGGCACAGATTCCAGAATAAAGGAGTTAGGCCTTGTAATTCTGACTTATCTTTCCCTCTCCTCAGCTGAGTTGACTGAAAAGGAATATTAAGGTGCTTATTGTTCTTGAGAGGGAGCATGAGAAGGCACAAAGCCTTCTCCAGCATTGCTCAGAAAATAATTTATAAAGTTAATCACAGACATTTGTTCAAGGACTTTTACAAAAAAGTGCTCCAGGGTAAGTACATAGGCCATAGCTTAAGGCCATGGGAGGGATTGATATCTGAAGCCTATTTGTGAGAAGAATGTTTATGGCAAAGGAGTTTACTGAATTTAGGACCTAGAAATAATTAAAACAGTTAGAATTTAAAGATTTAAGGAATGTTGTAAAGTTAGCGTATTTTACTATAGTTTATAGAAGTTAGGAATTTTTAGAGACACAAAATGGGAAGGACTAGAGATCTCTTCAAGAAAATTAGAGATACCAAGGGAACATTTCATGCAAAGATGGGCTCGATAAAAGGACAGAAATGGTATGGACCTAACAGAAGCAGAAGATATTAAGAAGAGGTGGCAAGAATACACGGAATAACTGACCAAATAAGATCTTCACGACCCAGATAATAATGATGATGTGATCACTAATCTAGAGCCAGACATCTTGGAATCTGAAGTCCAGTGGGACTTAGGAAGCATCACTATGAACAAAGCTACTGGAGGTGATGAAATTCCAGTTGAGCTGTTTCGAATCTTGAAAGATGATGCTGTGAAAGTGCTACACTCAATATACCAGCAAATTTGGAAAACTCAGTAGTGGCCACAGGGGTGGAAAAGGTCAGTTTTCATTTCAATTCCAAAGAAAGGCAATGCCAAAGAATGCTCAAACTACTGAACAATTGCACTCATCCCACATGCTAGTAAAGTAATGCTCAAAATTCTCCAAGCCAGGCTTCAGCAGTACGTGAACCATGAACTCCCTGATGTTCAAGCTGGTTTTAGAAAAGGCACAGGAACCAGAGATCAAATTGCCAACATCCCCTGGATCATGGAAAAAGCAAGTTCAAGTTCAGTCGCTCAGTCCTGTCCGACTCTTTGCGACCCCATGAATCGCACCACGCCAAGCCTCCCTGTTCATCACCATCTCTCGGCGTTCACTCAGACTCACGTCCATCGAGTCCATGATGCCATCCAGGCATCTCATCCTCGGTCGTCCCCTTCTCCTCCTGCCCTCAGTCCCTCCCAGCATCAGAGTCTTTTCCAATGAGTCAGCTCTTCGCATGAGGTGGCCAAAGTACTGGAGTTTCAGCTTTAGCATCATTCCTTCCAAAGAAATCCCAGGGTTGATCTCCTTTAGAATGGACTGGTTGAGTCAGAATGGCTGCGATCCAAAAGTCTACAGGCAATAAATGCTGGAGAGGATGTGGAGAAAAGGGAACCCTCTTACACTGCTGGTGGGAATGGAAACTAGTAGAGCCACTATGGAAAACAGTGTGGAGATTCCTTAAAAAATTGCAAATAGAGCTGCCTTATGACCCAGCAATCCCACTGCTGGGCATACACACCGAGGAAACCAGAATGGAAAGAGACACATGTACCCCAATGTTCATTGCAGCACTGTTTGTGATAGCCAGGTCATGGAAGCAACCTAGATGTCTATCAGCAGATGAATGGATACGAAAGCTGTGGTACATATACACAATGGAGTACTACTCAGCCCTTAAAAAGAATAAATTTGACTCAGTTCTGATGAGATGGATGAAATTGGAACCGATTATACAGAGTGAAGTAAGCCAGAAAGAAAAACACCAATACAGTATACTGACACATATATATGGAATTTAGAAAGATAGTAATGATGACCCTATATATGAGAAAACAAAAGAGACACAGAGGTATAGAACGGACTTTTGGACTCTGAGGGAGAGGGAGAGGGTGGGATGGTTTGGGAGAATGGCATTGAAACATGTATACTATCTTGTAAGAAACGAAGCGCCAGTCTATGTTCAATGCAGGATGCAGGATGCATGGGGCTGGTGCACAGGATGATTCAGGGAGGTGATCTGGGATGGGAGGTGGAAGGGGGCTTTGGCATTGGGAGATCGTGTTCACCTGTGGCTGATTCATGTCAATGTATGGCAAAACAAATACAGTATTGTAATGTAGAATAAAGTATTAAAAAAAATAAAATTACCATCCCCCAAAAAAATAGAATGGACTGGTTGGATCTCCTTGCAGTCCAAGGGACTCTCAAGAGTCTTCTCCAACACCACAGTTCAAAAGCATCAATTCTTGGGCGCTCAGCCTTCTTCACAGTCCAATTCTCACATCCATACATGACCACAGGAAAAACCATAGCCTTGACTAGACGGACCTTAGTCGGCAAAGTAATGTCTCTGCTTTTGAATATACTATCTGGTTGGTCATAACTTTTCTTCCAAGGACTAAGCGTCTTTTAATTTCGTGGCTGCAGTAACTATCTGTAGTGATTTTGGAGCCCCCAAAAATAAAGTCTGATGCTGCTTCCACTGTTTCCCCATCTATTTCCCATGAAGTAATGGGACTGGATGCCATGATCTTCGTTTTCTGAATATTGAGCTTTAAGCCAACTTTTTCACTCACCTCTTCAATTTCATCAAGAGGCTTTTTAGCTCCTCTTCACTCTCTGTCATAAGAGTGGTATCATCTGCATATCTGAGGTTATTGAGATTTCTCCCAGCAATCTTGATTCCAGCTTCTGTTTCTTCCAGCCCAGTGTTTCTCATGATGTACTCTGCATATAAGTTAAATAAGTAGGGTGACCATATACAGCCTTGATGTACTCCTTTTCTTATTTGGGAAAAGCAAGAGTTCCAGAAAAACATCTATTTCTGCTTTATTGACTATGCCAAAGCCTTTGACTGTGTGGATCACAATAAACTGCGGAAAATTCTGAAAGAGATGGGAATACCAGACTATGTAACCTGCCTCTTGAGAAATATATATGCTGGTCAGGAAGCAACAGTTAGAACTGGACATGGAACAACAGACTGGTTCCAAATAGGAAAAGGAGCACATCAAGGTTGTATATTGTCACCCTGTTTTTTTAACTTATATGCAGAGTACATGATGAGAAATGCTGGACTGGAAGAAACACAAGCTGGAATCAAGATTGCCGGGAGAAATCTCAATAACCTCAGATATGCAGATGACATCATCCTTATGGCAGAAAGTAAAGAAGAGCTAAACAGCCTCTTGATGAAGTTGAAAGAGGAAAGCGAAAAAGTTGGCTTAAAGCTCAACATTCAGAAAATGAAGATCATGGCATCCGGTCCCATCACTTCATGGGAAATAGATGGGGAAACAGTGAAAGCAGCATCAGACTTTATTTTGGGGGCTCCAAAATCACTGTAGATGGTGACTGCAGCCATGAAATTAGAAGACACTTACTCCTTGGAAGAAAAGTTATGACCAACCTAGACATATATTCAAAAGCAAAGACATTACATTGCAGAGACATTACATTGCAGAGACATTACTTTGCCGACGAAGGTCCAACTAGTCAAGGCTATGGTTTTTCCTGTGGTCATGTATGGATGTGAGAGTTGGACTGTGAAGAAGGCTGAGCACCCAAAAATTGATGCTTTTGAACTGTGGTGTTGGAGAAGACTCTTGAGAGTCCCTTGGACTGCAAGGAGATCCAACCAGTCCATTCTGAAGGAGATCAACCCTGATATTTCTTTGGAAGGAATGATGCTAAAGCTGAAACTTTAGTACTTTGGCCACCTCATGCGAAGAGTTGACTCATTGGAAAAGCCTCTGTTGCTTGGAGGGATTGGGAGCAGGAGGAGAAGTGGACGACCGAGGATGAGATGGCATGATGGCATCACAGGCTTGATGGACGTGAGTCTGAGTGAACTCCGGGAGATGGTGGTGGACAGGGAGGCCTGGCATGCTGCGACTCATGGGGTCACAAAGAGTCGGACACGACTGAGCGACTGAACTGAATTGAACTGAACTGAACAATCAATAAGTTTTTTCTACACTCTTAAAATACCTTCTTCCCTAATTTTTTTCTGAGTGTCTATTCAACACGCTTCAAAAGGTGCCAGTTGGAAAAATTACAGAATTTAGGTGTGATTACTTTCAATTCTTATGTCTGCCCTGATCACTGCCTTTCCTCCAACTCTAGTCACTTATCTACAAAAAATAAAATAATAGTAAAGGAACAGTATTCTTCAAAAGAAATTACTTCTCTTTAAATTCTCTTTCTTTTTTTTTTTTTTTGTAGAATATTTAACTAGTACAGCAATTTGATTGCCCACACAGTGGCTTGTCTGTAACTTATTATTTACTACCTGAAATCAGGTTAACAGCACTGTGTGTCTCCTTGGGATTCTCTCAGATAAAAATCCATGCGTGGTACAAAATGCATTTAGGGATATAAGCATCTACTTTGTGTGTTTCACAGTAAAAGAAACACTATTAAATAGTATTATTTAAAAATATTAAATGATCAGATGAAATACAGGCATTAATAGCATTTTGTGACTTACCTTGAGTATTTATGAAAATTCTAAAACTGTAATTGTAACACTAAATAAAGCATAATATATATTGAGAAACATAAGATTCAGAAATAATTATTGTTAACATTTTAATATTTCTCTGAAATATTTTACTGTATGTAGGTCAATAAAATTTGACACAAAATATTTGCAAAATTCTGGATACTGCTTTTATTAATTAATAATTTAACATATTCATTTCCCATATTAGTTAATATGCTTAATACAATGTCACCACCACCATTCTGATGATGTACAATATTCAATATATGGAAATATCAAAAACTATTGAACCATTTCTTCTATGGTCACAGTACAAATAATATTTTCATGAGACATTGAGAAATCAAGTAAGATTAATCCTTTAAATTACTCAAAATAAATCCTAGCAGATATTAATCACTACTTAGCATAGTAAAATAGCTACTTGCTACTTTTGATATTACTGTAAGTTATAAATAATTTTTCAGTTCAGTTACTCATTTGTGTTCAACTCTTTACAACCCATGGACTGTAGCATGTCAGGCTTCCTTGTCCTTCAGCAGCTCCCAGACCTTGTGCACACTCATGTCCATCGAGTTGGTGATGCCATTCAACCAATTCATCCCGTGTCATCCCCTTCTCCTGCCTTCAGTCTTTCCCAGCATTGGAATCTTTTCCAATGAGTCAGTTCTTCACATCAGGTGACAAAACTATTGTAGTTTCAGCTTCAGCATCCATCTTTCCAAAAAATATTCAAGACTGATTTCCTTTAGAATGGACTGGCTTGATCTCCTTGCAGTCCAAGGGACCCTCAAGAGTCTTCTCCAACACCACAGTTCAAAAGCATCAATTCTTTGGCATTTAGCTGTCTTTATGGTCCAACTCTCACATCCATACATGACTACTGGAAAAACCATAGCCTTGACTAGATGGACCTTTGTTGGCAAATAATATCTCTGGTTTTAAATATGTTGTCTAGGTTGGCCATAGCTTTTCTTCCAAGGAGCAAGCAACTTTTCATTTCATGGCTGCAGTCACCATCTGCACTGATTTTGGATCCCAAAAATATAAAGTCTGTCGCTGTTTCCATTGTTTCCCCATCTATTTGCCATGAAGTGATGGGACCAGATGCCATGATCTTAGTTTTTTGAATGTTGAGTTCTAAGCCAGCTTTTCCCTCTCCTCTTTCACTCTCATCAAGAGGCTCTTCAGTTTCTCTTCACTTTCTGCTGTAAGGGTGGTGTCATGTGCATATCTGAGGTTATTGATGTTTCTCCCAACAACCTTGATTCCAGCTTGTGCTTCCTTACAGTAAAAATTTCATGAGTTTTAGCTGTGAGAATAAATGCATTTTATCCAGTTTTCTTATAACTTAAAAAAATTTTTTTCTATAACTTCTAGAAATTATATCAAGAATTTGAATATAAAATTTTTTCTATCACTGAATCAAATGAAAATGTTAGTTGCTCAGTTGTGTCCAATTCTTTGTTACCTCATGGACTAGCCCACCATGCTCCTCTATCCATAGACTTCTCCAGGCCAAGAATACTGGAGTGGGTTGCCATTTCCTTCTCGAGGGGATCTTCCCAACCCAAGGATCAAACGTAGGTTTACTACATTGCAGGCAGATTCTCTACTGTCTGAGTCATGAGGAACCCAAATTTGTGTTTGTATTTATATATCACATCATATTTGTATTTATGTATTTCTTCAGTGACTTATACTATCTCATTTTACATGAAATATATGTATGTGTTCAATAAAATAATTTCAATATATATTTCTAAAAATAAAATAAATAAATAGTATTATTTAAATAGCACCTTACCTAAGTCAATTTCAGTGCATTAAGTAAGCATTATAAAACTCCATCAAACTCCTAGCATGGTAAAATTCTCCTGACTGACACTCAATACCCTGTTTTACTCATAAAACAAAGAAATTGTAACTGAAATAAAAGGAATCTGCAGCTGAGTATAGAAAGAAATAAACTGAGGTTCTTGTCATCTTTTGTTTTCTGTTCTGTGACTGCCTAAATAAAGTTTACTTGAATAGACATTAAGAAAGAAGTTGACTTGGAATAGATAACATCATCCATTGATTCAAAATTTTAAAATATTGCTTATCCTCGATCAATAAAATGTATTATAAAATGTTCAATGTTACTGATAATCATTCATAATTTTATTAAATATCTACTATTGGTAGGTACTGTTCTCAATTTTAGAAACTCAAAGACAAGCACATCATTGTTCCTGCTTTCAATGATCTTAAAAATTGATTAAGAAAAGAGGCTAAGCAATAAATATTTTTGATAGTGTGCTATGTGTCTAAAACAGAGTGGAGTGACAAAGCACCTGTAAGTTTACATCTTTATGGAAACCACAAAGTTAAGATAATCAGAACTGGACAGTTATGTATCTTAAAGTAGTATTAGTTGTTCAGTCATGTCTGACTCTTTGTGGCTCCATGGACTGTAGTAGCCCACCAGGCTTCTCTGTCCATGGGATTCTCCAAGCAAGAATATTGGAGTGGGTTGTCATGCCCTTCTCCAGGGTATCTTCACAACCCCAGGATCAAACCTGGGCCTCCCACATCACAGGCAGATTCTTTACCATCTAGCCACCAGGAAAGTGGTTATGTATCTTAACAACCTGGCAAAAACCGTCCAGAGAATTTTTATCCTATCACTGATGCAAAAAAACAAGAGTAAGTGTGGGGGGTGGGGAGAGTAAGGGGTGGCAGTTCAAGGTGGTGGTACAGAATTTTCCTGAAGTCACCTCATCCTACAGACACACTAAATCTACAGTTATGTGTCAAACAATATAGTTTTCACCTCCTAGTTGAACTAGTTGAACAACTCTTTCATAACAAACAGTAAAAGAGCCACATCAATATGAGTAGATGAGGCAGAGACCTAATCTTGCAAATCGCTGCCCACCCCCCAAGTCTAGCAATTCCTGGTTGGGAGGAGTCTCACTATTCCAAACTTCCTCCCTGAGCAGTGATGGGCTCATGCCCCACACCAGGAATCCCAGCCCTTGGGACATGCAGTGGAGAAAACAAGCCCTCAGAACATCTGGCTTGGAGAACCACATGGCTCATATCCAGGGGACTGGAAGGGCTGTAGGGAATTGTGTCACTTTCCTTTAAGGGCTCTCATTTGCCCCAGGAACCAGGGTAGAAACAGCAAAGTGTAAAGTACCTAAACTATATAAGAAAAAGGTACCCTTGCTAATCTTGAAAGCATCTGTCAGAAGGCAGGGATCTGCTTGGACTCTGGACTGAGGCCACTTTGCACCCTGCCTCCACTGTGACCATGTAGGTGGGCATGCCCCCCAGCCATACGCTCCACATGGCTACAGAATGCAAGGGGCTGTGCCCCCATCCTGGCTCACTGTGGCCCCACGAAAGCAAGGAGGGGCACCTGGCCCTGCACCACTCCTCTGCCTGTGAAAAATGACAGCCACACCTGGATCTGCACTCTTCCATTGCCTCACTGAAGTCAGCAGGTTCAGTGAAGACAGGGACCTTAATGTGTGCTTCTGGGGGGCTTGTGTCCTGGGTCCCACAGGACTGCAACAACCAGAGAAGACAGTTCTCGTCAGGCCACCACCACAGGAACTACAAAGACAGCAACTGAAACATTGCCCAGTCTTTCTGTGAAAAAGGCCTCTGTACTTATCCTGGAACTCAGCCTTAGGGCACAGAATTCAGGCTGCCCATACATCTAGAGGATAGTGAGCTGCTCTCAGGGAACAGAGGCAGCGGGCCACCATGTTTGCAAACTCCCTCAGCCTCCCCACAGTTCACTGATATTGACCAAAAGGAGCTTTATATTGTACACTCATCTGAAGCCCCAATTTCTGTAATCTCACCCAGGGTACGTGTCCAGATTGCCTGGTCTGGAGGTCAGCAGTGCTAATGATTACAGTCTCACAGGAACATACATATTTAGCTACTCTAAAAGCTGCTGTCTGAGAGTTTGGCTTCCAATTAGCCTAAACCTATGTGCGGACTGATATTTCTGCCTTTGAAACACTGACAGAGCTTGGCACACACTTAACAACTGGTACCTATCAAGAATAAACAAGGATACTTAGATAATTACAAAGATTCATGCGATAGCCAATAGTTAGTTCAAGATTGAAAGGTAAGGTTCATCTTCTACATAGACCACTCCTTCAAGACAGAGGAAGAGAGGAGTTTTACCTAATACATGGAAGCAAACACAGTATCAAAAGAAACGAGGAAACAAAGAAATACATTAAAAAACAAACTTCAAACCAGCTCAAAATCCTCAAGCTAGTCTTCATCAGTATGTGAACCAAGAACTTCCAGATGTACAAGTTGAATTTAGAAAAGTCAGAAGAATCAAAGATCAAATTGCCAAGATCCACTGGATCATAGAAAAACACAAAAAGAATTCCAGAAAAACATCTACTTCTGTTTCATTGACTATGCTAAAGCCTTTGACTGTGTGAATCATAACAAACTGTAGAAAATTCTTCAAAAGAGATGGGAATATCAGACTATTTTACCTGTCTCCTGATAAACCTGTATGCAGGACAAGAAGCAACAGTAGAATCAGACATGGAACAATGGACTGGTTCAAAACTGTGAAAGAGCATAACAAGCTTGTATACTGCCACAGTATTTATTTAATGTCTATGTAGAGCACCTTATGTGAAATGCTGGGCTAGATGAATCACAAGCTTGAATCATGATCACTAGAAGAAATATCAACAACCTCAGATATGAAGAGAATACCACTCTAACAGTAAAAAGTGAAGAGGAATGAAAGAGCCTCTTGAAGAGGGTGAAAGAGGAGAGAGAAAAAGCTGGCTTAAAACTTAGCATTCAAAAAATGAAGATCGTGGCATCTAGTCCCATTATTTCATGATAAACAGTAGGAGAAAAAGTGGAAACAGTGACAGATTCTCTTTCCTTGGGCTCCAAAATCACTGCAGACAGTGACTGCAGCCACAAAATTAAAAGATACCCCTTGGGGGGTGGGGGTAGGGGGTGGGGGGAAGCTATGACAAATCTAGGCAGCATTACTAAAAAGCAGAGATATCACTTTGCTGATAAAGATGCATGTAGTCAAAGCTATGGTTTTTCCAATAGTCATATACGGATTTGAGATTTGAACCATAAAGAAGGCTGAGCACTGAAGAATTTATGCTTTCAAGTTGTGGTGCTGGAGAAGACTTTTGAGGGTCCCTTGAACAGCAAGATCAAACCACTCAATGCTAAAGGAAATCAACTCTGAATATTCACTGGAAGGACTGGTGCTGAAGCTCCAATACTTTGGCCTCCTGAAGCAAAAAAGCTGACTCATTGGAAAAGATCTTGATGCTGGGAAAGAGTGAGGGCAGGAGGAGAAGAGGACAATAGAAGATGAGATGGTTGGATGGCATCAGCAACTCAATGGACATGAATTTGAGGAAACTCTGGGAGATGGTGAAGGGCAAGGAAGCCTGATGTACTGTATCCCATGAGATTACAAAGAATCAGAAATGACTTAGGAACTAAACAACAACAACACCTTAAGAAAACGAAGATAAGTGCTCAAAGTAGGGATCACAAAGATGCTCACTGAACTTGTGAGAAGAATACATGAAGACAGTGAAAACTTCAACAAAGAGAAATTTGAGAAATTGTTAAACAGACATCACAGAGGTGAAGAATACAACGAGTGAACTGAAAAGTACACCAGAAGGCTTCAACAGTGAAGCAACACAACAACAAAAAAAGCCAAAAAGGATCAACAATCTACAATACAGAAGTGGAAGGCACCTAAACAGAATGGGAAAAGAAAAAGAAAGGAAAACAAAAATAGCTTGAGTGACCTATGTTAATTGTTAATCAATCAGATCAACATGTATATTATAAGAATTCCAGAAGAGAGAGAGAAGGGGGCAGAAAATTTTTGAAAAAATAATGGTGAAAACTTTCCTAACATAGGGAAGAAAACAAACATCCAGATCCATAAGGCCTGGAGAATTCCAAACGAGGTGAACCCAAAATGATTGACCCTAAGATATATTATAATTAAAATTTCAAAAGTTAAAGACATAGAGAGAATCTCAAAAGCAAGAAGAGGGAAAAAAAGTGCTCTTTTTAAGGAAATCTCCATAATACTATCAACACATTTTTCAGAGATAATTTGAAGGCCAGAAAGGAGTGACATGATACATTCAAAGTGTATAAAGGTAAAACATTCCAACGAAGGATACTCTACCTAGTCAGATTATAATTCAGAACTGAAGGAAAAACAGAGTTTCCTAGATAAGCAAAAGTTAAGAGCTCATCACCACTAAATCAGCCAAATAAGAAATGTTGAACTTTTTAAAGCAGAAAATAAATGCCATTAATTAGTAATTAATTTATTATTTTAATTAATTAAAAATATGAATATAAATGTTACTGGTAATGTTAAATAAATAGAAAAAGTAGTGGATAAATCACTTATAAAGCCATTGTGAAGGTTAAGAGGAAAAAAAGTAGTAAAAATAACCTATAATAATGACAAGGAATACACAAAATAAAAAGATGTAAAATATATCAAAAATATGAAAAATGAATAAGAGAGTAAAAATGTAGAGTTCTATAATGTTTTTAAACTTAAGTTGCTATCAAGTTAACATAGAATGCCTTATGGGCTCTTATATATGAGCACCATGGTAACCATAAAGCAAATATGTCGGGAGCCGCGTTAGGCATTACAGACAAAATGGAGGCACGACCCCAGCCCCCTCTCCTCACTCTGCAGGCATGGTCCTGGGATGAAGGAGTTAAGCTTTGTGATTCTGACTTCTTTTTCCTTTCCTCAGCTGAGTTGACTGAAAAGAATATTAAGGTGCTTATTGTTTTTGAGAGGAGCATGAGAAGGCACAAAGCCTTCTGCAGCTGTGCTCAGAGAATAATTCATAAAGTTAATCATTGACATTTGTTCAAGGACATTTACAAAAGAATGTTCCTGGGTGAGCACGCAGGCCACAGCTTCAGGCCATGGGAGGGATTGCTATCTGAAGCCTATTTGTGAGGAAAGTGTTAATAGCAAAAAATTTGCTGAATTTAGGTCTTAGGAATAATTAAAATAGTTAGAAGTTAAAGATTTAAGGAATGTTGTGATGTTACCGTATTCTACTATAGCTTATAGAAATTAGGGACTTTAGAGGTATTATTAGCTAGAAGTCTTTTCTAAGAAATAGTGAGTTTAGGATACTAGGGGCAAACAAGACTTAGAAAGATAAGAAGTAAACTGAGGAATGCGGTATGCAGCCCAGACATTAGCATGAGTTACAGTGTATTCACAAGGACACATGAGAAAAAGTAGATAAGAGAATTGCTGAGGCAGAAACTCCTTTTGAAGGGCAACAGTGATTTATGGAGACAGCAAATCTGGGTCAGTGGGAACTGAAAATACCAAACCTCTAACCTAATGCTTTTGTAAAAGTATAAAAGAGAATCATAAGCTTGAAATAAGCAGGCAGTCCACCGACACTGCTCACCCCTTCAGGTTGAATCCCTTGCTGCTGGAGCTGGACTCTGGCAAGTGGCGCCTGAACAGGGACACTGAAGGGTAGGTAATTTGAGATTGTAACTCGGGCAGTTAGGATTGTACCTGTGGGTGGCCGGTACCCCTCTGCAGTTTAGGCTGGGTGAGGAGGGTACAGAATGAATAAGAATATTCTCTAGAATAATGGGTTTCTCTGCACCTAAGAATAGACAAATGTTTATTGAAATATTACTTCACATAGTAGCCCATTAAATTTCCACATTTGTTTTATACTTTGCATGGGCCAGAAAAGGTTCCTGTATATGCTTTTGCTCTGTGGAATATGATTAGAAATGTCCTGGACCCTCAACATGAGGTTGTTAGACAGACTGTGGAGGAGGCTATAGCGGTAGATGGTGGGTCTCCACCTTCAGCGCAGATCACATTTTCTGCCATTGATGAAGAAAAGGAGGGAGACTGTGCTCTACCTCCTGAGGAAGGAGAGGGCTTACAGAAAGCTGCAGGCTGGCGCCCTGGTGACCCCCCTCCCCCTCTACGCAAACCTTTAAAAACTTATCCACCACTTTATGATTTAAAGTGATTGCTGCCGCCACGTTTGGGCCTCCCAGGGCCCAGGAGTTCCCCCACTTTGCCCCCAAAGCCTCCCAAAGCGTTGCCCAAGGCTGAGGAAGATAAAAAGTGTTTTGAACAAAGGAGTTTTTAAAGCAGACACGTGCACAATATGCAGAGCGTGCTCCTTGGAGAAAACCCCTTCAGGGGGCCTCACCCAGGCTAGGAGAGAAGTGGAACGGTAAGGGGACTTGGCAACAATATTAACCCTACGTGCTGGTTACTCCGATTCCAACATTCCAACGAGAGTGGTGGCCCCCTACCTGAGGGCATTGTAGGATTTGTGCTGGGGCATAGCTCACTTTCTTTTCAAGAAATTTCGGTGGTGTCTGGTGTAGTAGATTCTGATTACATTGGGGAAATTAAAGTTTTGATCTCACCGCCTACATAAACTGTGCAAATTAATAAAGGTCAAAGAGTAACACAGCTTTTGCTTTTACCTTATTATCAGACAGGAAAAAAAACTTGACTTCTCAAGCTAGGGGCCATAGAGCATTTAGATCTAGTGATCTAGCCTTTTGGGTGCAGGAAATTACAGCTTCAAGGCCTTTGAAAGATCTTTTAATTCAAGGGAATAAAATGTCAGGGCTGTTAGACACTGGAGCAGATGTCTCTTGCATTGCTGGAAAAGATTGGCCCTCATCCTGGCCAACACACTTGACTAGTGCCGGCTTGGTAGGAATAGGGTCAATACCCTCGGTTGCTAAGAGCTCACAAATTTTAACCTGGTCAGATGAGAAGGGGGCACAAGGCATCTTTGTCCATATGTGATTCCTTCACTACCTTTTTCTTTATGAGGGAACTATATATTATCTCAGATG
Organism: Nanger dama; assembly: GCA_917880005.1. Lineage (NCBI taxonomy): Eukaryota > Metazoa > Chordata > Mammalia > Artiodactyla > Bovidae > Nanger > Nanger dama. Next base: position 104,160,898 of record CAKJTW010000001.1, read on the forward strand.
GGAATGCTTTTATACAGCCCAGATAAAAAGGTTACTAATCAAGTGCTGCAAATGAGGTATAATCCTGATAAGGGACTTGGTGACAATCAGCAGAAAATTGTTACTCCATTAGAGATGGTTCCTAACAAAAATACAGAAGGTCTCAATTCAGTTCAGTTCAGTCACTCAGTCAGGTCCAACTCTTTGCGACCCCATGAATCGCAGCACACCAGGCCTCCCTGTCCATCACCAACTCCTGGAGTTCACTCAGACTCACGTCCATCGAATCCATGATGCCATCCAGCCATTTCATCCTCTGTCGTCCCCTTCTCCTCCTGCCCCCAATCCCTCCCAGCATCAAAGTCTTTTCCAATGAGTCAACTCTTTGCATGAGGTGGCCAAAGTACTGGAGTTTCAGCTTTAGCATCATTCCTTCCAAAGAAATCCCAGAATTGATCTCCTTCAGAATGGACTGGTTGGATCTCTTTGCAGTCCAAGGGACTCTCAAGAGTCTTCTCCAACACTACAGTTCAAAAACAAGGTCTAGGATATTCAAATTTATCCTAGAGGCTGTTGCTGTTGCTGCCGACCCTATTACCTGGAAATCTGATTATTTGGTATGGGGGGAAAATGGCCCTTAACAGCTAAAGAGCTATAGGCAGCTGATGATTTAGTTGCGGAACAACTGGCAGCCAGCCATATAGAGCCTTCTAATAGCCCCTGGAATACTCCTATTTTTGTTATTAAGAAGAAATCAGGAAAATGGAGAATTATTACGAGTTGAGAGTTATACATGCAACTATGGAAGACATGGGGGCCCCCCAACTGGGCCTCCCTTCCCCAGTGGCTATGCTTTTTCAGTATAACGTGACAGTTATAGATCTACAGGATTGTTTATTTACCATTCCTCTGGCTGAGCAGGATCGTAAACAGTTTGCCTTCAGTCTCCCTTCAGCTAATTTTAAACAGCCCTATAGAAGGTTTCAATTGAAGGTTTTGCCTCAGGAAATGAAAAATAGCCCCACCTTGTGTTAAAAATTTCTAGATCAAGCTGTACAAAATGTTAGAAGAAAGTATAAAGATCTATATTTGATACATTATATGGATGATATTTTGGAAGCACATAAGGACAGGGCCTTGTTATAGCAAATCTTATCTGAATTGATTGAGGCCTTGGAAAACCGAGATTTAAAGATAGCTCCAAATAGGATAAAAGTAAATCCTCCTTTTTCTTATTTAGGGCGAGTGTTAAATACCCATACTGTGAGTCATGCCCCTTTACAGCTGCGAAGATCACTTACTAACCTTAAATGATTTTCAAAAATTATTAGGGGATATTAATTGGATACACCCACATTAAAACTGACTACTGCAGATTTGAAGCCTTTGATTGCTTAAAAGTGACCCTAATCCCAGTTCTACAAGAAAGTTGACTAGTGAGGCAGAGTCAGCTCTTGTTAAAGCAGATGAGGCTTTAAATGATCAGTTGATTAAGATTAATATTACCAGAGGATGGGATTTAATTATTCTTGCCACAGAGCATACAGCTACAGGATGCTTGTGGCAAGAAGGCCCATTGGAATGGCTCCATCTACCAGTAACCCCAAGAAAAATAGTTTTCTCTTATCCAAGCTTGGTGCCACAATTAATTATAAAAGGTGGAAAAAGAAGTATGGAACTTTTGGGAAAAGAAGTAGCAAATATAGTGATTCCATTCAATAAAGATCAACAGCAATTTCTTTTACAAAATAATGATGATTGGTAAGCTGCCCTGATAGATTTCAGGGGTCAAATTTTGCTTCATTTGCCCTCAAGCCCCTTTTGAATTAAAACACACACACAGACACACACACAGACACACACACACACACACACACACACACACACATCCAGTGATTTTCCTGAAGAAATTTTCTATTCAGCCTTTGGAAGGGGCAATTTTAGTTTTCACAAATGGTTCCTCTAATGGTAAAGCAGTCACGACTATTAGTGGAAAATCCCATGTTCAGGCAATGGGCTTTTCAACATTTAAAAGACCACACCTTCAATCTTCTGACTCCTGATACAATCACTACACCAAAGATAATAAGAAATATAATACTAATAAGGAAAGTCACCAAATTATAAGGGAAGAGGGCAAAATAAGAAAAGGAGAGGAACTATAAAACGGCCAGAAAATTAACAAAATGGCAATAAGTACATATCTATCATAATTACTTTAAGAAAGAAGGTGAAGTTGTATCCAACTCTGTAACCCCGTGAACTGTAGCCTACCAGGCTCCTTCATCCATGGAATTTTCTACACAAGAGTACTGGAGTAGGTTGCCGTTTCCTTCTCCAGGGGATCTTCCCAACCCAATCAAATCCGGATTTCCCGCATTGCAGGCAGACTCTATCGTCTGAGCCACCAGGGAATCCTCAATAATTGCTTCAATTACTTTAAATATAAATACACTAGATTATCCAACCAAAAGATATATTATTGGCTGAAAAAAAAATGAACTATCTATATGTCTATATGCTTCCTGTAAGAGACTTACTTCAGATATAAGGATACAGACAGATTGAAAAGGAAAGGATGGAAAATGATGCTCCATGCAAATGAAAACCAAAAGAAAAGTGATATACTATACTTATATCAGGAAAATAGACTTTAACAAAAAAATGTTTTTAAGTCTTTACTTTATAATAAAGTAGTCAATCCAAGAAGAGAACATAGTATTTGTCAATATTTATGCACCCAATATAGGAGTACCTAAATATATAAATTGGCATGCTGCAGTACAGGAGGTCACAAAGAGTTGAACAGGACTGGATGACTGAACAACAACAACAAAATATATAAAGTGGGCTTCCCTGGTGGCTCAGTGGTAAAGAATCTGTATGATTTAAAAAAAAATAAAACTCTCAACAAGTGGGCATAGAGGAAATATACCAATAGCCAAAGCAATCTTGGGAAAGAAGAACAAATCTGGAGTAACCATGTTCCTTGATTTCAAACTATTTAACAGAGTTATAGCCATCAAAAAGTATGGTATTTACATAAAAACAGACACATAGATCAGTGGGACAGAATAGAAAACCCAGAAATAAAACCACACATAAATGGTTAATTGATTTACAACTAAGGAGATAAGAATATGCAAATGGTAAAAGATAGCCTTTTCAGTCCAGGGCTGGGAAACTGGACAGTCATATGTAAAAGAATGAAGCCAGATTACCATCCTACACCATACACAAAAATTAACTGAATTAAAGACTTGAACATAAGACCTGAAACATAAAGTTTCTAGAGGAAAACATAAATGGTAAGTAAACTCCTTGACATTGATCTTAATGATAATTTTCTGGATCTGACTCCAAAAGGAAAAGCAACAAAAGTGCAAATGAACAAGTGGGACTACATCAAACTAAAAGGCTTTTGCTATGCAAAGAAACCATCAGCCAAATGAAAGAGCAATCCATTCAATGGGAGAAAACATTTGCAAATCACATATCCAACAATTAATATCCATAATATATTTTTAAAACTCATACAATTCTACAGCAGAAAATCAATTTGTTTTAAATATAAACAGAAGCTCTTTTTCGTGGCACCTCAAAGGCTGTCGGCCACTTCAGAATGAAGCTGAACATCTCTTTCCTGGCCACTGGCTGCCAGAAGCTCATTGAAGTGGACAATGAAAGAAAAATTCTTACCTTCTACAAGAAGTGTATGGCCACAGAAGTTGCTGCTGACGCTCTGGGTGAAGAATGGAAGGGTTATGTGGTCCATATCAGTGGCAGGAACGATAAGCAGGGTTTCCCCATGAAACAGGGTGTCTTGACCCATGGCCGAGTTCGTCTGCTTCTGAGTAAGGGGCATTCCTGTTACAGACCAAGGAGGACTGGAGAGAGAAAGCGCAAATCTGTACGAGGTTGCATTGTGGATGCCAATCTGAGTGTTCTCAATTTGGTCATAGTGAAAAAAGGGGAGAAGGATATTCCTGGACTCACTGATACTACAGTGCCTCGTCGCTTGGGTCCCAAAGGAGCTCGCAGAATCTGCAAACTTTTCAGTCTCTCTAAAGAAGATGATGTCCGCCAATAAGTTGTGCAAAAGCCCCTAAACAAAGACGGTAAGAAACCTAGGACTAAAGCACCCAAGATTCAGCGTCTCATGACTCCATGAGTTCTGCAACACAAACGCCAGCGTATTGCTCTGAAGAAACAGCATACTAAGAAAAATAAAGAAGAGGCTGCAGAATATGCTAAACTTTTGGCCAAGAGAATGAAGGAGGCCAAAGAAAATGGCAGGAACAGATTGCCAAGAGACGGAGGCTGTCCTCTCTGAGAGCTTCTACTTCTAAGTCTGAGTCCAGTCAAAAATGAGATGTTCTAAGAGTAACAAATAAATAAAATCAGGAAAAAAATAAAATAAAAATAAGTAGAAGATTTGAATAGATATAGTTTCCAAGAACATATGGATGGCCAAAAGACACATGAAAAGATGTTCGGCATCACTAATCATTGGGGGAAGGGGAGGGTGAGACAAATTGGGAGAGTACGATTGACATATATTCATTACCATGATTAAAACAGAGAGCTAGTGGGAAGCAGCTATACAGAACAGGGAACTAAGCTCAGTGCTCTGTAATGACCTACAAGGCTGGGATGAGGGGGTGAAAGGGAATTTAAAGAGAGACGGAATAAATATGTTTATACATGCAGCTGATTAACTTAACTGTACAGCAGCAATAAACACAATATTGTCAAGCAATTATACTCCAATAAAAATCACTAATGCAAAGCGCAAATCAAATGCAAAGCGCAAACAAGTTATCATCTCATATTTGTCAAAACAGTTATTATCAGAAAGACAAGAAATAACAAGTGTTGGTGAGGATGTGGAGGAAGGGAAATTCGGTGCACCATTCAATTCAGTTCAGTCGCTTGGCTGTGATCGACTTTTGCGACCCCATAAAATGCAGATCGCCAGGCCTCCCTGTCCATCACCAACTCACGGAGTTCACTCAGACTCACGTCCATTGAGTCAGTGATGCCATCCAGCCATCTCATCCTCTGTCTTCCCAATCTCCTCCTGCCCCCAATCCCTCCCAGCATCAGAGTCTTTTTCAATGAGTCAACTCTTCGCGTGAGGTGGCCAAAGTACTGGAGTTTCAGCTTCAGCATCATTCCCTCCAAGGAAATCCCAGGGCTGATCTCCTTCAGAATGGACTGGTTGGATCTCCTTGCAGTCCAAGGGACTCTCAAGAGTCTTCTCCAACACCACAGTTCAAAAGCATCAATTATTGGTCTCTCAGCCTTCTTCACAGTCCAACTCTCACATCCATACATGACCACAGGAAAAACCATAGCCTTGACTAGACAGAACGGACCTTATTTGGCAAAGTAATGTCTCTGCTTTTGAATATGCTATCTAGGTTGGTCATAACTTTTCTTCCAAGGAGTAAGCATCGTCTAATTTCATGGCTGCAGTCACCATCTGCAGTGATTTTAGAGCCCCAAAATATAAAATCTGAAACTGTTTCCACTGTTTCTCCATTTATTTCCCTTGAAGTGATGTGATCAGATGCCATGATCTTTGTTTTCTGAATGTTGAGCTTTAAACCAAGTTTTTCGCTTTTGTCTTTCACTTTCATCAAGAGGCCCTTTAGTTCTTCTTCACTTTCTGCCATAAGGGTGGTATCATCTACATATCTGAGGTTATTGATATTTCTCCTGGCAATCTTGATTCCAGCTTGTGTTTCATCTAGCCCAGCGTTTCTCATGATGTACTCTGCATATAAGTTAAATAAATATGGTGACAGTATACAGCCTTGACGTACTCCTTTTCCTATTTGGAACCAGTCTGTTGTTCCATGTCCAGTTCTAACTGTTGCTTCTTGACCTGCATACAGATTTCTCAGAAGTCAGATTAGGTGGTCTGGTATTCCCATCTCTTTCAGAATTTTCCATAGTTTATTGTGACCTACACAGTCAAAGGCTTTGGCATAGTCATTAAAGCAGAAGTAGATGTTTTTCTGGAACTCTCTTGCTTTTTCCATGATCCAATGGATGTTGGCAATTTGATCTCTTGTTCCTCTGCCTTTTCTAAAACCAGCTTGAACATCAGGAAGTTCACGGTTCATGTATTGCTGAAGCCTGGCTTGGAGAATTTTGAGCATTATTTTACTAGCATGTGAGATGAGTGCAATTGTGCAGTAGTTTGAGCATTCTTTGGCATTGCCTTTCTTTGGAATTGGAATGAAAACTGACCTTTTCCAGTCCTGTGGCCACTGCTGAGTTTTCCAAATTGGCTGGCATATCGAGTGCAGCACTTTCACAGCATCATCTTTCAGGATCTGAAACAGCTCCACTGGAATCATTACCTCCACTAGCTTTGTTCATAGTGATGCTTTCTAAGGCCTGCTTGACTTCACATTCCAAGCTGTCTGGCTCTAGATTAGTGATCACATCATCATGATTATCTGGGTCGTTAAGATCTTTTTGTACAGTTCTTCTGTGTATTCTTGCCACCTCTTCTTAATATCTTCTGCTTCTGTTAGGTCCAGACCATTTCTGTTCTTTATCAAGGCCATCTTTGCATGAAATGGTCCCTTGGTATCTCTAATTTTCTTGAAGAGATCTCTAGTCTTTCCTGTTCTCTTCTTTTCCTCTATTTCTTTGCATTGATCGCTGAAGAAGGCTTTCTTATCTCTTCTTGCTATTCTTTGGAACTCTGCATTCAGATGCTTATATCTTTCATTTTCGCCTCTCTTCTTTTCACAGCTATTTGTAAGGCCTCCTCAGACAGCCTTTTGCTTTTTTGCATTTCTTTTCCATGGGGATAGTCTTGATCCCTGTCTCCTGTACAATGTCACGAACCTCTGTCCATAGCTCTTCAGGCACTCTATCTATCCAAGGAGTAAGCATCTTTTAATTTCATGGCTGCAGTCACAATCTGCAGTGATTTTGGAGCCCCAAAAATGAAGTCTGACACTATTTCTACTGTTTCCCCATCTATTTCTCATGAAGTGATGGGACTGGATGCTATGATCTTCGTTTTCTGAATATTGAGCTTTAAGTCAGCTTCTCCACTCTCCACTTTCACTTTCATCAAGAGTCTTTTTAGTTCTTCTTCACTTTCTGCCATAAGGGTGGTGTCATCTGCATATCTGAGCTTATTGATATTTCTCCCGGAAATCTATTGGGGAAACATAAATTGGTGCAACCACTATGGGAGCTAGTACTAGATCCCTCAAAAAAGTAAAAACAGAGCTATAATATGACTGACTAATTTCAATTTTAGGTATTTTTCTGAAGAAAACAGAAACATTAATTTAAAAATATATATGAACTCTTATGTTCATTGCAGCATTATTTACAATGATATGAGAACAACCTAAGTATATATTAGTAGATGAATGAACAGAGAGGTTGTAATATCTACATGCACACATACATGCATGCATGCACATGCACACATACACACACGATGGAATATTACTCAGCCATGATAAAGGAAATCTTACCATTTGCAACATGAATGGACCTAGAAGGTTTATCTTCTGTTAAGCAGACAGAGAACTACATAGGCCACATGCTTTTATTTTCACATAAACTCTAAAAATCAGAGCAAACAAAATGAAATGAAACTAGACCCACAGACACAAAGAACAAAAGGGTGGTTGCTGTGGGGAGGGTGGTTGGAGGTGGTTTAAACGGGTGAAGCTCAACACGTACAGACTTCAGAAAGTTAAGGGGATGTAACCTCCACCATGGTGACTATAACAAAACATATCACAGTATTTTTGAAAATTGCCAAAAGAATACATCTTGAAAGTTCAGATCACGAGAAAAACAATTTTTTGTGACTTTTATAGTGATAGATGGTAACTAGGCTTGTCATTGTGATCATTTCATACTATATTAAAATAACTAATCTGAAACTAATACAAACATGAGTATGGTCCATATGCAAAGCAGCTATTGAGGAGCCTTAAATCCACAGATATTTATCTAGTTAGGAGCCCTGACTCCTGGTGTTACTAGAACTCAGCAAGAAAACAGAAAAACTGCAATAAATCCTGAACGCCTCTGAAAACTGTATCAAAATCATGGGTGTTCATTCAGGTAAATTGCCAAGGTGATGATGCATGTGAAAAATAATAGCATTTCCTATACACAGTAATAAAGAAATCCCAATTGGTATCCAGAAATATAGAAGGAGGACGAGGTCACTGGGCTGTGGGAGAGCCTGTCCGCTGAGGCCTGAGGCTCGCCACTGTCCCCTGGCCCAAGCTTGGCTTTTCTGGGGCACCCTGAGAGAGGATTACCACTAACTTTAGTCACTAACTGTTAGTCGGGGTTTTCCAGAGAAACAGATCAATAGGACACATATTCACATATGACAGAAAGATTTACCAAATTATCTCATGCAATTGTGGGAGCAGACAAGTTCCAAATTCACAGGGCAAGCCAGCAGGCTGGAAATTCAGGTAAGAATTGATGCTGGAGTCTTGAATCTGAATTCCACAGAGAAGCAGACTTTCTGCCTTTCAGATAGGGTTTCTGTACTATAACCTTGAGGAGAATTTCTTCTACTTTGGGAAACCTCAGTCTTTGTTCTGCTGTGCTGTGCTGTGCTTAGTCGCTCAGTCCTGTCTGACTGTTTAAGACCCCATGGACTGTAGCCTGCCAGGCTCCTCTGTCCTTGGGATTCTCCAGGCAAGAATACTGGACTGGGTTGCTACGGCGTCCTCCAGGGGATCTTCCTGACCCAGGGATTGAAGCCAGGTCTCCTGTATTGCAGGCAGATGCTTTACCAGCTGAGCTACCAGGAAAGTCCATTTGGTCTGTTAAGGCCTTCACCTGATTGGGTAAGTTTCACCCACATTATGGAGGATAGTCTGGCTTACTCAAGTCTACTGATTCCAATGTTAATTATATCTAAAAATCGTCTTCATGGTAATATCTAAACTGGCATTTGACCAACACTGGACACCACAGCCTAGTCAAGTTGACACATAACTGATCATCACGGTAGCTCACACATCTGGTTCATACATTTGGTGTTTTTTGGAGGCTCTGACTACATAGATCTCTAAGTTACAAAACAGCTTTACAGTATTTTGTAAGTTCTGCGAATGTATCTCCTTTATTAAGGGGAAATTTTTTTTTAATGCAGATCTGATAATTAGCTGGTATTCACTCATACTTCATATCATTTTGTTAACTGTTGCTGACAGGTGTTAATTCATTGGAATACCCACCCTGTCTTACTAGGTATTAACACAATGTGTTAACATTTAGGTTTTTTTCTTTTAAAATGGTTCATTGCTTGTAGAAATAAACCCATGCCCTAAAGCCAATTATTCTTTGACAAAGGAGGCATGAATACAAAATGGGAAGAAGGCAGTCTCTTCAGCAAGTGGTTCTGGGAAAGTTGAACAGCTGCCTCTAAAGCAATGAAGTTAAAACACATTCTCACACCATGCACAAAAATAAACTCCAAATGACTTGAAGACTTAAACATAAGACAGGACATCATAAAACTTTTATAAGGGAACATAGGCAAAACATTATCGGACATAAATCATACCAATGTTTTCTCAGGTCATAGAAATAAAAACAAAAATAAACAATTGGAACCTAATCAAACTTATAAGCTTTTGCACAGCAAAAGAAACCATTAGAAAAGTGAAAAGACAACCTATGGAATGGGAGAAAATATTTGCAAATGATGCTACCAACAAGGACTTAATCTCCAAATATACAAACAGCGTATACAACTCAGGGCTTCCCTGGTGGCTCAGAGGTTAAAGCGTCTGCCTGGAATGCAGGAAACCCAGGTTTGATCCCTGGGTTGGGAAGATCCCTTGGAGAAGGAAATGGCAATGCACTCCAGTACTCTTGTCTGGAGAATCCCATGGAGGGAAAAGCCTGGCAGGCTACAGTCCATGGGGTCGCAAAGAGTCGGACACGACTAAGCGACTTCACTATACAACTCAACAACAAAAAACAAACAACCCAAACAAAAAGACAGATTTAGATAGACATTTCTCCAAATAAGACACAAAGATGGCCAGTAGGCACATGAAAGATACTTGTCATTACCATTATTAGAGAAATTCAAATCACAACTACAATGAGGTACCACCTCACACCAGTCAGAATGGCCAACATTAAAATGTCTACAACTAGTGAATGCTGGAAAGGATGTGAAGAAAGGGAACCATTCTACACTGTTGGTGAGAATGGAAGTTGGTGCAGCCACTATGAAAAACAGTATGGAAGTTCCTCACAAAACTAAAAATAAAATTACCAATGATCCAGCAATCCCACTCCTGGGCATTCACCTGGACAACCATAATTCAAAAAGCTATATGTACCCCTTTGTTCCTGTCAGCCCTATTAACAATAGCCAAGACATGGAAACAGCTTAGATGTCCATCGCAGATGAATGGATGCAGAATACGTGGTGTGGAATACTACTCAGCCATAAAAAACAATGCTATCTGCCGCATCATAGATGCAACTGGAGATTATCACACTAAGTCAAAAATGGAAAGACAAATATAATATCACTTATATGTGGAATCTAACACATGGCACAAATGAACCTGTCTACAAAACAGAAACAGAGTTCTGGTTGCCAAGGGGGAGGAGGTAGGGGAGAAGAGGTTAACGTGTAAAATACTATATATAGGACAAATAAAAAACAAGGCCCTACTGCATTGCACAGGGAATTCTGTTCAGTATCCTGTGATAAACCATAACAGAAAACAGTATTTTTTAAATGTCTAAACAAAAGTAAGCTATAAAATAATAAAACTTTCGATTGCTTAAACTGTCATTAAAGTGTAGAGTTTTAGGCTGTCCTCTAATGTGAGAGTAAAGAAGCTTGACATACATGTAAGTATTGGGTTTACAGGAAATTTCCACTTATATGAATAGCATTTATTTACTTAAAATATATTTTTAATCGGGGGTAGGGGGAGGAAGTCCATTTACATTCAAGGAGGAAATGAGTATTATAAGAACTTGAAGGGAATAAATAAGGTATAGAAGCAGATAAAATGAGAAATATTTCCAAATAAAAGAAATTAGATGGTAAAACAGAAAGAGAAACAATAAAAGAGGTTGTAAAAATCAATGAAGTAGCTCTGCATTCTCTGGAAATTCTATTAACACTTTGAAATACCATAGCAATCATTCTCAAGTGCCACAACTTCTGTAAAGAGCAGTATTTTGAGACTTGTCAGACTGAGTAATATTTCTAAACAAGATTAGAAAATCCTCAGACTATCAGAAGTGTAAAAAGAATATAATAATGACCAGGTTCTTGTCAACAGGATGAAGTACCAGTCAGCAAGATTTGTTGTTCTTTTTGATTACTGCTCTAAGTAGTGTGTGTGTGTGTGTGTGTGTGTGTGTGTGTGTGTGTGTGTGTGTGTATTTTTAGGTCACACCACACAGATTGTGGGATCTTAGTTCTGTGACCAAGGAGGAACCTGGCCCCGCAACAGTGGAAACGTGGAATCCTAACCACTGGACTGCCAGGGAATCCCCCTGAATATTATATTCTCATCCAACAAATAACGATGCTTATAGCATAACTTTAAAGTCATGTGAGTGACCTTTAGCTATTTAATCTGCTAGTTTACAAACATTCTAAAATGTACTTCATTTCTTTGTGCAAGAAATATTGCTGAATTACCAATATGTTAGGTTCCATTTAATGGAAAGATTTAATATAGAGGAAAGTTATGGCAGATCATGAGCTAATTTGAAAAGAACAGAGCCTTCAAGTTTCTTGTCTGAGTCTGTTTCTGTTTCAAAAAAGTTCATTTTTATTACTTTTTGATACCTCATTTGCCCCTGTGGCTCAGCTGCAAAAGAACCATCTGCAATGTGGGAGACCTGGGTTTGATCTTTGGGTTGGGAAGATTCCCTGGAGAAGGAAAAGGGTACTTACTCCAGCATTCTGGCCTGGAGAATTCCATGGACTATATAGTCCATGGGGTCACAAAGAGTCGGACACGACTGAGTGACCTTCACTTTCACTTTAAGTGAGAGTATATCTGTCTTTGCTGACTTACTTGATTTAGTGTGATAATCTCCAGGTCCATCCATGTTGCTGCAAATGGCATTATTTCATTGTTTTTTATGGTTGAGTAGTATCCCAATGTATGTGGACCACATCTTTATCCATTCATCCGTCAGAGGACATTTAGGTTGCTTCAACATCTTGCCTATTGTAAACAGCACTGCAATGAACATTGGGGTGCATTATCCTTTTGAACAATGGTTTTCTCTGGGTGTATGACCAGGAGTGAGATTGCTAGATCATGTGGTAGCTTGATTTTTAGTTTCTTAAGAAACTTCCATACTATTTTTCATAGTAGCTATAAAAATTTACTTTCCCATCAACAGTGTAGGAGGGTTTCCTTTTCTTCACACCCTCTCCAGCATTTACCATTTAGAATTTTTGATGATGGCCATTCTAAGCAATGGGAAATAGATGGAGAAAGAGTGGAAACAATGTCAGACTTTTGGAGGGGGGCTCCAAAATCACTGCAGATGCTGACTGCAGCCATGAAATTAAAAGAAGCTTGGTCTTTGGAAGAAAAGTTATGACGAACCTAGATAGTATATTCAAAAGCAGAGACATTACTTTGCCAACTAAGGTTCCTCTAGTCAAGGCTATGGTTTTTCCTGTGGTCATGTATGGATGTGAGAGTTGGACTGTGAAGAAGGCTGAGCGCCCAAGAATTGATGCTTTTGAACTGTGGTGTTGGAGAAGACTCTTGAGAGTCCCTTGGACTGCAAGGAGATCCAACCAGTCCATTCTGAAGGAGATCAGCCCTGGGATTTCTTTGGAAGGAGTGATGCTAAAGCTGAAACTTCAGTACTTTGACCACCTCATGCAAAGAGTTGACTCATTGGAAAAGACTCTGATGACTCTGATGCTGGGAAGGATTGGGGGCAGGAGGAGAAGGGGACGACAGAGGATGAGATGGCTGGATGGCATCACTGACTGGATGGACGTGAGTCTGAGTGAACTCCTAGAGACGGTGATGACAGGGAGGCCTGGCGTGCTGCAATTCATGGGGTCACGAAGAGTAGCACACAACTGAGCGACTGAACTGAACTGAACTGATTCTAAGCAATGTGAAGTGATACTTTATTGCAGTTTTGATGTGCATTTCTGGATCATGGAAAAAGCAAGAGAGTTCCAGAAAAACATCTAGTTCTGCTTTATTGACTATGCCAAAACCTTTGACTGTGTGGATCACAATAAACTGTGGACAATTTTGAAAGAGATGGGAATACCAAACCACCTGACCTACCTCTTGAGAAATCTGTATGCAGATCTGGAAGCAACAGTTAGAACTGGACATGGAACAACAGACTGGTTCCAAATAGGAAAAGGAGTACGTCAAGGCTGTATATTGTCACCCTGCTTATTTAACATCTATACAGAGTACATCATGAGAAACGCTGGAATGAAAGAAACACAAGCTGGAATCAAGATTGCTGGGAGAAATATCAATAACCTCAGATATGCAGATGGCATCACCCTTATGGCAGAAAGTGAAGAGGAACTAAAAAGACTCTTGATGAAAATGAAAGTGCAGAGTGAAAAAGCTGGCTTAAAGCTCAACATTCAGAAAACAAAGATCATGGCATCCAGTCCCATCACTTCATGGGAAATAGATGGGGAAACAGTGGAAACAGTGTCAGACTTTATCTTTTGGGGTTCCCAAATCACTGCAGATGGTGACTGCATCCATGAAATTAAAAGACGCTTGCTCCTTGGAAGAAAAGTTATGACCAACCTAGATAGCATATTCAAAAGGAGAGACATTACTTTGCCAAATAAGGTCCATCTAGTCAAGGCTATGGTTTTTCCTATGGTCATGTATGGATGTGATAGTTGGACTGTGAAGAAGGCTGAGCACCAACAAATTTATGCTTTTGAACTGTGGTGTTGGAGAAGGCTCTTGAGAGTCCTTTGGACTGCCGGGAGATCCAACCAGTCCATTCTGAAGGAGATCAGCCCTGGGATTTCCTTGGAGGGAATGATGCTGAAGCTGAAACTCCAGTACTTTGGCCACCTCATGTAAAGAGTTGACTCATTGGAAAGACTCCGATGCCGGGAGGGATCGGGGGAAGGAGGAGAAGGGGACGACAGAGGATGAGATACCTGGATGGCATCACTGACTTGATGGACGTGAGTCTGAGTGAACTCCGGGAGTTGGTGATGGACAGGGAGGCCTGGCGTGCTGCAATTCATGGGGTCGCAGAGTCGGACACGACTGAGTGACTGAACTGAAGTGAACTGAATAACTATTGATGTTGAGCATTTTTGTGTGCCTCTCTGCCATCTGTGTTTTCTTTGGAAAAATGTCTATCTACGTTTTCTGCCCATTTTTGGACTGGGTTGTTTGGTTTTTTTGACATAAAGCTGCATGAGCTGTTTGTCTATTTTGGAGATTAATCCCTTGTCAGTTACATCATTTGCAAATATTTTCCCCCATTTTGTGGGTTGTCTTTTCATTTTGTTTATGGTTTCTTTTGCTGTGCAAAGCTGTTGAGTTTGACTAGGTCCCATTTGTTTATTTTTGCTCTTATTTCCATTAGGAGATGGATCAAAAATATATTGCAGTGATTTATGTCAAAGAGTGTTCTGCCTCTGTTTTCCTCTAAGAAGGAAATACATGGCAAAAGCTAAACAATGGCAGATCATGAGATGATTGTAAAAGAATAGAGCCTGCAGTCCCAGGTCCAGGAGATCGACCTTACTGCCATGGCTGGTCAGTGAGGACTTAGCCACATGACTAGAAGCTCTAATGTCTCTCTTTGGGGGAAGTCCCAGTAAATCCTCACCCAACATGAAAGGATATAACCATTCTGAACTACTTCAGAGAGTTCTAATTCATATTTATACAGGCTAGAGCAATCCAGCCAGGAAGCAAAGGTGATTCAGCAAAAATCACCATAAGGCGCTGCTTCCCCAAAGACATACCTAGGTCAGCGGTCAGTGCCAGAAAAAAACTTACCTGCGAAGAAGGGTCTTCTCTGATAGTCCAAAGGTTGCGAAACTTCCTTCAACGCAGTGGACAAGGGTTCAACCCCTGCTTGGAGAACTAAGAACCTACACGATGCAAAGCAACTAAGCCTGTGGGCACAACTAGAGAGTCCATGTGCCACAACAAAAGATCCTGCAAGACACAACAGACATTTCACACGCTGCAACCAAGGCCCAGTGCAGTCAGGTAAACAAACACAAATATGTTTAAAAAGAAGCTCCAGACAGCCTTGATCCAATAGGAATGCCTGGAATCCTACTGTCCTGCTTCTTAATGAGTAAATCTCTTTTAGGGGTCCCTAGACAGCATATTAAAAAGCAAAGCCATAACTTTGCCGACTTGAACTTGGGCAAACTCTGGGAGATACTGAAGGACAGGGAAGCAAAGAGTCAGACACAACTGAACAACTGAACAATGAACAGGAAAGTAGTAAAAATTTTCAAAACAGCTCTGCAAACCCAACACTGTCTGTGTCCTTTATCCAGAGACTGGTTCCATGGAGGCAACTCATATGAAATGAATTCCATCTCCCTCTAGGCCACAGATTAACAGTCCAAACACCAGTAATGTGCAACCATCCAAAGAACCCACGCACAAGGAGGAGTAATGAAAAGATTTGTGAAGCAGGAAGGTGAATGGCTCTCAATAAATCAATCACCAGGAAAGAAGACTGATACAGCAGCAGTCTGGTCAGACTACTGAGAAACAAATGTGCCCAATAAATTTTGTTACACAAAGGGACACATCTCAAGACATTTAAACAGTGACAATGAGGTCTTACACTTCTGATCACACTATTTGAGGTAGTGTATTTCCCACACTGAGAGGGAAAAATTGAGAAAAATTTAATGGCACTGGTACTTTTCAAAGAGTTATGACAAACTAAGGGCAACTGGATTGAATGAAAAAACTGGGCACTATAAGCAAATGTTCAGGGTCTCAGGGAAGCACTCTAATCTTCAAAGGAACAAAGAGGAACCCTTGTAAAATCAACTGGTAAGCAATACCTAGGCCTAGGTCCAGGCCAGGTGATTGTCTTACAGAGAGAGGACCTTTAGAAACAGAGGAAGACAAGCACAAACTATCATAAAAGTAATATCCTCAAGTTCTTTCCCAATATATTCCATCCAAAGGACCCTCAATGTTATAAGGCATGAGGGGTGGAAAGGCTTAATATTTTGCTCTTGACTCAAGCACTCCTCACTCTTGGAAATGGGGCTACTTCAATTTCATTTATAGATACAATTCTATATACAATTTTGCAACCTGCAGGGTCAGTGCCCTCCACAGGCAAGTAAAAATAAAAGTAAATACATGTGCTTTCACTATGATCTTCCTTAGCAGAAAGAAATAATAAAGATCAAGCCAAACACTAAAGCTGTACCCTGGCTTGCCCCTCACTGATTCTGTTACCTTAGAAACAAACATCCACTTTCCTTACCTAAATTTTTCCTCATCTGTGAACTAGGAATAATGCCCACACAATCTTTATGAGCACAAATGAGTTATGACATAAATGAAAATGATACATAAATTTAGAGCAACTTTTCTCTAAGTCTAATGTACAGTATACAAACATCCACTTTCCTTACCTAAATTTTTCCTCATCTGTGAACTAGGAATAATGCCCACACAATCTTTATGAGCACAAATGAGTTATGACATAAATGAAAATGATACATAAATTTAGAGCAACTTTTCTCTAAGTCTAGTGTACAGTATACACACCAATCAATGTGATGCACTATATTAATAAATTGGAGAATAAAAACCACATGAGACTCTCAGCAGATGCAATAAAAGCTTTTGACAAAATTCAATAACCATTTATAAGAAAAACTCTCCAAATAGTGAGCAGAGAGGGAAAATGCTTCAACATAATAAAGGCCATATAAGACAAACCCACAGCAAACATTTTCCTCAATGGTGAAAAATTGAAAATGTATCCTCGAAGATCAAGAATAAGACAAAGGTGCCCACTATCACCAGTATTATTCCACATAGTCTTGGAGGTCCTAGCTACAGCAATGAGAAAAGAGAAAGAAATAAAGGAAATCCAACTTGGAAAAGAAGTAAAACTGTCACTGTTTGCAGATGACATGATACTATACATAGAAAATCCTAAAATGCCACCAAGAAACTACTAGAGTTAACAAAATTAGTAAAGTCACAGGATACAAAACTAATACACAGAAATCTCTTAAATTTCTATACACCAACAACAAAAGATCAGAAAGAGAAATTAAAGGGGGAAGTACCTCATTAACCACTGCAACAGAAAGAATAAAATACCTAGAAATCAGCCTACCTAAGAATAATTAATGCTTTCAAACTGTGGTGCTGGAGGAAACTCTTGAGAGTCCCCTGGAGAGCAAGGAGATCAAATTAGTCAGTCCTAAAGGAAATCAACCCTGAGTATTCATCGGAAGGACAATAGCTGAAGCTGAAGCCCCAATACTTTGATCACCTGATATGAAGAGCCAGCTCATTGAAAAAGTCCCTGATGCTGGGAAATATTGAAGGCAAAAGGAGATGGGGTGGTAACAAAAGGAGATGGTTAGATAGCATCGCTGACTCAATAGACATGAATTTGAGAAAACTCCAGGAGGTAGTGGAGGAGCCTGATATGCTACAATCTATGGGGTTGCAAAGAGTCAGACACAACTTATTGATTGAACAAAACAAACAAGGAGTCAAAAGATTTGTACTTGGAACACTAAAATGCTATACTGATGAAAGAAATAAAAGCTGACACAAACAGATGGAAAGATATACCATGTTTTTGGACTGGAAGAATCAATGTTGTGAAAATGACTATGCTACCCAAGTAAAGTAAAGTAAATACCACTCAGTCGTGTCTGACTCTTTGCGACCCCATGGACTGTAGCCTACCAGGTTCCTCCGTCCGTGGGATTTTCCAGGCAAGAATACTGGAGTGGGTTGCTATCCAATGTAATCGAAAAACTGAATGCAATCCCAATAAAATTACCAATGGTATTTTTCACAGAAATAGAACAGAAAATTTTACAATTTTCATGAGATCCAGAAGCCAAAGCTGTCTTGAGAAAGAAAAATGGAGATGGAGGAATCAGGCTCCCTGACTTCAGACTACACTAAGAAACTACCAAAATCAAGACAGTATAGCACCCGCCTCATCCCTTAATGGCAAATAGATAGGGAAACAATGGAAACAGTGACAGACTTTATTTTGGGGGGCTCCAAGATCACTGCAGATGCTGAATGCAGCCATGAAATTAAAAGATGCTTGCTCTTTGGAAGAAAAATTATGACAAACCTAGATAGCATATTAAAAAGCAGAGACATTACTTTGCCAACAAAGGTCCATCTAGTCAAGTTATGGTTTCTCCAGTAGTCGTGTATGGATATGAGAGTTGGACCATAAAGAAAGCTGAGCACCAAAGAATTTATGCTTTTGAACTGTGGTGATGGAGAAGACTCTTGAGAGTCCCTTGGACTACAAGGAGATTCAACCAGTCCATCCTAAGGGAAATCAGTTCTGAATATTCATTGGAAGGACTAATGCTGAAGTTGAAACTCCAATAGTTTGGCCACGTGATGAGAAGAACTGACTCATTGGAAAAGACCCTGATGCTGGGAAAGATTGAAGGCAGGAGGAGAAGGGGATGACAGAGGATGAGATGGTGGGATGGCATCACCTATTCAATGGACATGAGTTTGGGCAGACCCTGGGATTTGGTGATGGGCAGGGAAGCCTGGTGTGCTGCGGTTCATGGGGTCGCAAAGAGTCGGACACGACTGAGTGACTGAACTGAACTGAACTGATAGCAGAGGCACAAAAACAGAAATACAGACCAATGGAACAGGAAAGAAAGCTCAGAAATAAACCCACACACCGTGGTCACCTAATCTATAACAAAAGAGGCTAAAATACACAGTGGATGATAGACCGCCTCTTCAATAAGTAATGCTGGGAAGACTGGACAGCTATATATATAAGAATGAAATTAGGATACTCCCTAATAGCATACATAAAAATAAACTACAAATGGATTAAAGACTTGAATGTAAGGCCAGAAACTATAAACTCTCAGAGGAAAACATAGGCACAACACTCAGTAGGATCCTTTTTACCCACCTCCTAAAGTAATAAAAATAAAAACCAAAAATAAATAAATGAGGCCTAATTAAACTTAAAACCTTAAAAAAATAATAAACATAAAGAAACCATAAACCAAAAGAAACCATAAACAAGATGAAGAAACAACCCTCATTGAGAGAAAATATTTGCAAATGAAGGAGATAACAAAGCATTAATCTCCAAAATACGCAAACAGTTCATGTAGCTCAATATAAAAAAATTTAAAAATAGAAGACCTAAATAGACATTTCTCAAAAAAAGACATACAGATGGTCAAACACATGAAAAGATGCTCAACATCACTAATTATTAGAGAAATACAAATCAAAACTACATTGAAGTATCACTTCACTCAGAATGGCCACCATTAACAAATCTACCAACAATAAATTCTGGAGAAGGTATGGATTAAAAAGAACCCTCTTGTTCCATTGGTGGGAATGTAAACTGATACAGTCACTGTTGAGAACAGTGTAAGATTCCTTAAAAAATTATAAACCATATGACCCAACAATCCAACTATTGGGCATATACCCAGAAAAGACACATGCACTGCAGCACTATTTACAATAGCCAGGATAGGAAAGTCACCTAATTCTCATCAACAGAGAAATGGATAAAGGAGATGTGGTACATATTACAATGGAATATTACTCAGCCATGAAAAGAATGAAACTGGGTCATTTGTAGAGATGTGGATGGACCCAGAGACTTTAACACAGAGTGAAGCAGAAAGAGAACAAATACTGTATATTAATGCATATATGTGGAATACAGACAATGGCATGGATGCTGGTATAGATGATCCTGTCTGCAAAGCAAAAATAGAGACACAGATGCAGAGAACAAATGTATGGACACCAAGGAGGGAAAAGCAGGGGATGAGCTGGGAGACTGGAGTTGATGTATATACTCTATTGATGCTGTGTATAAAAAAGTTAATGAGAATCCATGGTGTAGCTCATACATGATCACCTAAGTGAGAAGGAAATCCCAAAAGAGGGGACACACACACACACACACACACACACACACACACATTTATACCTGATTCACTTTGCTCTACAGTAGGAACTTACAAAACACTGTAAAGTTTAATCCAACAAAAATTAAGATAAAAATTACACAACTGTTCACTGACAGTCAGAGAAATGTCTTCTGATCCTCTTATGGTTATCAAAGGGGAAAAAGTAAGGGGTATAAATTAAGAATTTGAGACTAATATATACATATTACTACATATAAAATATATAAATAACAGTGATCTACCGTATAGCACAGGGAACTCTACTCAATATTTTATAAAAACTATATAAGGAAAAATCCAAAACAATAGTGTTCATATATATATGAATCACTTTGCTGTACCCCTGAAACTAATATCATAAATCAACTACACTTCAATAAAAAGAAGAAATTCTTCCATCTACGACAATATGAGTGAACCTGGAGGAAATTATGCCATATGAAATGAGCCATGACAGAACGACAAATGCCACATGCCACACGATCTCACTTAAATGAGGTATAAAATAACCAAATACACAGATGTAAAGAGTAGAATGTTGGCTGCCAAAGGCTGAGAGAGGTAAAAAGGAAGTTGCTATTCAAGGGGTATAAAGTCTTGGTTATGCAGTATGGTTAATTTCCAGGTAGCGGTATGCCTATAGTTAAAAACCTTGTACAGAATACCTAAGAATTTGTCAGGGGGAGCAGTCAAGGTGGCAGGGCAGGAAGACCCTGAACTCACCTCCTCCCGTGGACGCAGCAAAATTATAGCCATCACATGGCATTAGTGGTAAAGAGCTCGCTTGCCAATGCAGGAGACATAATAGATGGGGGTTTGACCCCTGGGTCAGGAAGATCCCCTGGAGGAGGGCATGGCAACCCACTCCAGTATTCTTACCTGGAGAATTCCTTGGACAGAGGAGCTTGGCGACCTATAGTCCACAGGATCACAAAGAGCTGAATACAAATAAAGTGACTTAGAACACACACAGGGCAACTATCAATCAGAATGACCTGAAGGCCACAGAAAACATTTTCTGCAACCAAAAATATAAAGAAAAAAACACAACAGGATGGATAGGAGGAGCAGCAATGTGATATAGTCAAGACTCATACCCAGTCAGGCAGCATCAGTTCCAGGACCCAGCAGGCCAAGCATACAGAGAGCCAGGTCAAACAGCTAC
This sequence comes from Nanger dama, assembly GCA_917880005.1. Taxonomy (NCBI): domain Eukaryota; kingdom Metazoa; phylum Chordata; class Mammalia; order Artiodactyla; family Bovidae; genus Nanger; species Nanger dama. Next base: position 104,182,266 of record CAKJTW010000001.1, read on the forward strand.
CTTAATGGAAGTGCAGGTCAAGCAGCCAGATGCATGGGACACAGCCCCACACACCAGCAGGTTGGGACCCAGACTCACCCACTTGCAGACCAGTGCAAGGCAAAGGACCTCCGTGAGTCCTGACAACACCCACCAGCTGGAAACACCAGCCCCAGGACTCCCTTCCACTTGCCTGAGAATCAGCCATACCCCCAGTGAGTACACACTGGACTCTGCAGCTGCTCACACCAGGACCCATCATCCTCCCCAGCACAAGACCGGCACTCTCCAGACTGAGCTCCAGCTTTGCCAGAATGCAGCCTTGCACACAGACATCAGCAGCCTCCACTCTGGGCAGGACCTGGGAGCCACAAAGCCAGGGGACAGGCTGCTTACCAGCACACTCACAGTAGTCAGGCCACCAAAACAGAAGGGCCATGCAGCCTGCACAGAGGTCCTTCTACAGCACACAGCTCTGCTGACAAGAGGGGAGAATGCTGCTGGATCTAAGACATCGTCCATGTTAACACTGCTTCTCCAAAACTGGGAAATATACCAACCTAACACAAAAAGTTATGATCAACCTAGATAGCATATTCAAAAGCAGAGACATTACTTTGCCAACAAAGGTCCCTCTAGTCAAGTCTATGGTTTTTCCTGTGGTCATGCATGGATGTGAGAGTTGGACTGTGAAGAAGGCTGAGTGCCAAAGAATTGATGCTTTTGAACTGTGGTGTTGGAGAAGACTCTTGAGTCCTTTGAACTGCAAGGAGATCCAGCCAGTCCATTCTGAAGATCAGCCCTGGGTGTTCTTTGGAGGTAATGATGCTAAAGCTGAAGCTCCAGTACTTTGGCCACAACATGCGAAGAGTTGACTCACTGGAAAAGACTCTGATACTGGTAGGGATTGGGGGCAGGAGGAGAAGGGGACGACAGAGGATGAGATGGCTGGATGGCATCACGGACTCGATGGACGTGAGTCTGAGGAAACTCTGGGAGTTGGTGATGGACAGGGAGGCCTGGCGTGCTGCGATTCATGGGGTCGCAAAGAGTTGGACACGACCTAGCGACTGAATTGAACTGAATGTACAAGAAAAAAGCAAACAAACAAACAAAAAAGTTCAAATGAGGCAACAAAGGAATATTTTCCAAACAAAGGAATAAGATAAAACCACGGGGCGGGGGGTGGGTACTAAGGAAAGTGGAGGTAAGCAATATATGTAATAAAGATTTCAAGGTAATAAAGATGATTAACAAACTTGGAAGCAGAAATTAACACAGTGAATGAAAGTTGACCACAGTTATTCCTGAATAAAAATAAACCAACTCTTAACAGAAAAAAAAAAAAAAAAGTTTAACAAAGAATTAGAAAACATAAAGAGGGACCAAACAGAGCTAAATAATATAACTGAAATATTAAAATACACTAGAAGTAGTAGATTAGATGATACAGAGGAATGGACTAATAAACTAGAAGAGAGAGTAGTGGAAATCACCCAAGCTGAATAGAAAATATTAAATGATTACGTTATTTTATTTTAAAGCAATTTTTAACATTTATTTTTATTTTATTTATTTGGATGTACTGGATCTTAGTTGCAGCATGTGGAATCTAGTTCCCTGACCAGAGATTGAATCTGTGACCCCTGTATTGGAAGTACAGAGTCTTAGCCACTGAACCACCAGGGAAGTTCCTAAAATGGTTTTTTAAATGAGGATAGTTTAAGAGACCACTGGGATGACATCAAGCATATGCACATTCACATTATATTGGTCTTCAAAGAGTTGGACACAACTGAGTCACTGAACTATATAGGTCCCAGAAAGAGAAGAAAGAGAAAAGGGGGCAGAGAACATAAATGAAGATGCAATGGCTGAAAACTCACCTCACTTGGAAGAAGAAACAGACAAACAGATCTAGGAAGCACAGAGAATTTCAAACAAGGTGAACTCAGGGGTCCGTACTAAGACATACGATAATTTAAATAGTAAAAATTAAGAATAAAGATAGAATGCTAAAGGTAACAACACAAAAACAACTAGTTAGTACCAGGGAAGTCCCATAGGACTTTCAGTTATTTTTTCAGCAAAAATCTGAAGACCAGCAGGAAGTGGTATAATATATTTAAAGTGATGAAAAGAAAAAACATAAAAACAAGAATACTCAACCTGGCAAGTCTATCATTCATATTTTAAGAAGAAATAAAAAGTTTTACAGATAAGCTAAAGCTAAAAGAGTTCAGCACCATCAAATCAGCTTTACAATAAACATTAAAGGAAAGTTTCAAAGTGAAAATGAAAAGACTACAACTAGAAATATGAAAATTATGAAAGGAAAAGTCTTACTTGTATGGGCAAATATTCAGTAAAGTTAATAGATCAACCATGTATAAAGCTAGTAGAAGATTAAAACACAAAACTAGTAAAATTATCTATATCCATAAAAGTTAAGGGATACACAAAAGATAAAAATATGATGTCAAAAACATTAAACATGGGTGTAAGGCTAAAAATGCAGAGCTGAGATACATTTGAACTTGAGATCACCAACTTTAAATAATTATGTATATGTTGCTAACATAAACCTCATGGTAACTACAACCAAAAACCTATAATATATACATATACAAAAAAGAATACAAACATAATGCTAAGGTAGTCACCAAATCATAAAGAAAGGAAGAGGGAAAAATAAAATGAAGGAAAAAAAAAGAACTAGAAAAACAACCCAAAACCATAAATAGAGTGATAATAAGTACATTCCTATCAATAAGTACTTTAAATATAAATGGCCTAAATGCTCAAATGACAAAAAGTGACTGAATAGATTTTGAAAAAGAAAGATCTGTGTATCTATGCTCACTATAAGAGCCTTACTTCAGATCTCAAGATACACAAACCAAAAGTGATGGCATGGATAAAAGCATTACATGCAAATAGAAATGCAAAAAGAGATGGAGTAGCAATGTTTATATGAGACTAAATAGACTTTAACACAAAAATTGTGATGAGAGACAAAAATTCATTACATAATGATCAAGGGATACATCCAAGAAGATATGACAATTATAAATAAGCATGCACCCAACATAGGGGCACCTAAATACATAAAGCAAACAGGGGTACCTAAATACATAAAGCAAATATTAAGGGATATAAGTGGAGAAACCGTAACAATAGTAGAAGACTTTAACACTCCAATTACAACAAACAGATCACCCAGGTAGAAAATTAATAAGGAAACTCTGGTCTTAAAAACTCTTATATGTGATGGTCTTATCATATACACCTGGAATATTTCATTCCAAAGCAGCAGAATACACATTCTTTTCAAGTGCACATAGACATTCTCCAGCATAGAATATACACTATGCCACAAAAAAAAGTCTCAGTAAATTTAGGAAAATTGAAATACCAAGTATCTTTTCCAACCACAATATTGTGAGACTAGAAATCAAGAAAAAGCTGCAAAAAAAACACAAACACATGGAGGCTAAACAACATGCAACTAAATAACTAACAAAGCATTGAGGAGATTAATGAGGAAATAAAAAACAGTTGGAGACAAATGGAAACAAAAAGCAATCTAAAATCTATGGGTATACTGCTGTATTTTCTATATGAAACCTGTTAAAGGAGAGAATTCTAAGAGCTCTCAGCACAAGTAAAAACATTTGTTTCTATTTCTTTCATTGTGTATCTATATAAGATGATGGATGTTCACTAAACTTTTAGTGGTAATCATTTCATGATGTATTTAAGTCAAATCACTGTGCTCTACATCTTAAACCTAGACAGTGCTGGATGTCAATTATATCTCAATAAAACTGAAAGAAAGAATAAAGTAGTTCTTGGGATGCCACAAAAGCAGGTCTAACAGGGAAGTTTATAGTGGCAAAAGCAACTAAAAACTAAGAATAAACAAAATAAAAAATTAGTGAAAGGAACGGAATCATAAAAATGAGACTGGAAATAAAATTAAATACAGACTAAGAAAACAGAAAGGATCAATGAAACTAAGAGCTAGTTCTTTAAAAAGATAGGCAAAACTGATAAACCTTTAGCCAGATTTATCATTAGTGAAAGGAAAGGAATCATAAGGTTCAGAGCAGAAATGAATGAAAAAGAGACTAAAAATCAACATGAATCTGCCACGGGTGTACACATGTTCCCAATCCCGAACACCCCTCCCACCTCCGCCCCCACAGCATCCCTCCAGGTCATCCCAGTGTACCAGCCCCAAGCATCCTGCACCCTTCATCGAACCTAGACTGGCGATTCGTTTCTTATATGATATTATACATGTTTCAATGCCATTCTCCCAAATCATCCCACCCTCTCCCTCTCAAGTAAAATAATAATAATAATAATTTTAAAAAAAGAAAAAAGCATCAATTAAAAAATAATAATATCATGCAAGAAATGAATTGCCAGTCTAGGTTCGATGCAGGATACAGGATGCTTGGGGCTGGTGCACTGGGATGACCCAGAGGGATGGTATGGGGAGGGAAGTGGGAGGGGGTTCAGGATTGGGAACTCATGTACACCTGTGGCAGATTCATGTTGATGTATGGCAAAACCAGTACAGTACTGTAAAATAAAATTTAAAACAATAAATAAACTTTATAGAAATCTCTGGCTTTAAAAAATAATAATAATAAATAAATAAAAAGAAAAAAAGACTACAAATCAATAGAAAATATCAATGAAACTAAAAGCTGGTTCTTTAAGAGAAACACAAAATTGGTAAATCTCTGTCTATATTCATCTATAAAAAGAGAGCCCAAATAAAAACAGAAATGAAATATGAGAAATTATAACCAAACCCACAGATGTACAAAGGATCATAAAAGAATACTGTGAATAATTATGCACCAATAAAAATGGACAAATTCCTAGAAATACACAATCTCCCAAGAATGAACCAGGAAGAAACAGCAAATATAAACAGACGGCCAGGAGCCAGCACAAGGAATCCCGCCCATGGCAAAGGTCATGAGGAAGAGACCCGACAGGCAAAGGCAAGTCAGATCTCAAGGGAACCTCCCTGGACGTACTCAAGCATCTACCCCAAAACATCTGTCTGCATTACTATATTATGCCTTTCACCAACTCCTCTGACATTAACAGGGGGCTGTCCCCCTACCACCTTTTCTGGAAAAAGTTAATTTAGAGCTTTTAGATAATAAGTCATCTGGGCATAATAAGAGTGTTTCAATCCAAAAACCCCTCTTATGGCTTTCTCGCCTGCCTGACAGGGTTATCCGGACTCTTACAGCTACGCATGTGATTGTTTACAGCCTCCTGACCTCGAGAGGCACAGGAAGCTAAAACATCCTAGGAATGTAGGGCCCTCTGAGGAGTTAAAATCTTTAGAATAGGATTGATTAAGGGTTTCATTGTTGAGCCAATACGTGCTGCCAATTGTTTATATCTTTTATTCGTTGATATAGTCAGTATGTAGAAAAAACAGGTAGTAGCCAGGCTATTAGCAACATTAGATCTTTGAGTTAAGTTCTTTCTTTGTTATAACCCACTGCACCTTTGTTCTACAGGAATGTAACTTTATTTAGTACTTTGAGGGTGATATAGATTAAAGAAAAAACACTTCAAGGGAAAGTGAGTTTTCTGATTGATAGACATTTATCTAGGAAAAGAGCCATAAAATGTTAACAGGCCTCTTGGCCAGAAGATAATGTAAATCACCTGAGAACTTTTGCATATGGGAAGGTATGAAAAGGAAAGCCTGGTCTCAATAAGGGTCAGGACAGCTGCCCCTGCATAACTCTGTATATTCCATTATTTCTTTATGTACAACTTGGGGTATATAAGCTGCCTTTGAAAATAAAGCTGTGGGTCTTGCTCCGATGCTTGGCTCCCCCATGTTGTTCTGTTCTTATTCTCCCTTTTCAGGCTGAATTCCCATCTGGAACATAGAGGCTCACCTTGCACCGTGTCTACTTATTTGCCTGGGCTTCTAAGACTCTCGTGAGAGGGAGCCCAAGGTGGGGCACCCTCCACTATTCAAGCAGGTGCCTGCAGCCTATGTAGACGGTGCAAGTCCCCTGTCTCGGGGCTTTATTGGTTTTCTATGTAAACCAAGGAATTTCGGCCTCTTTTCTCTTCTATTTTTTTCACTACATTATTCTCCTCTAATCTCTCTTTAAATCTCTAATTAATCTCTCTTTAATCGTCAACTCTGTCCCTGCTTTGAATTTCCTGGATCCACTGGGGCTGGACCCCAGTAACAGACCAATTACCAGTAATGAAATTGAATCATAATTTTTAAAACTCCTCAAAAATAAAATTCCTGAACCAAATAGTTTCACAAATGAACTCTACAAAGCATTTAGAGAACATCTATCCTCATTTTTAAATGATTCCAAGAAACTGCATGAAAAGAATGCTTTCAAACTCACTCTAGGAGGTAAGCATCACTCTCATATGAAAACAAGATAGATAGTCACAAGGGAAAAAAATTACAGACCAATATCATAGATGCACATAGAAGCAAACATCCTCTACAAAATATTAGCAACCTGAGTCCAACAGTAAAAAATCATACACCATGATCAAGTGGGATTTATTATATGGATGAAATCAATATTTTCAAATTAATGTGATATGCCACACTGACAAACTGAAGAATGAAAATTGCATGATCATCCCAATATATGCAGAAAACTCTTGACAAAATTTAATATCCAATTATGATTTTTTAAAAATCCTCAATAAAGCAGATATAGAGGGAACATACCCAAACAAAGGCTACATATGGCAAGCCTTCAGTTAAAACTATAATCAACAGTGAAGCATTTCCTCTAAAATCAGGAACAAGTCAAGGATGCCCATTCTTAACACTTTGCATGTATGCATGCTAGTTCACTTTAGTCATGTCTGACTCTATGTGACTCTAAGAGCCTGCCAGGCTCTTCTGTCCATGGGATTCTTTAGGCAAGAATACTGGGGTGGGTTGCCACGACCTCCTCCAGGGGATCCTCCTGACCAAGGGATCCAACCCAAGTTTCTTATGTCTCCTGATTGGCAAGCAGGTTCTTTACTGACAGCTGCACCTGGGAAGCCAAACATTCAACATAATATTTGAAGTATTAATACTAGCTACAGCAATCACACAATGAAAAGAAATGAATCCAAACTAGAAAGAATATAAACAATTTTTACAGATGACATGATACTGAAGATAGAAAATCCTAAAGACAGCATCAAAAAGATTGATTAGAACTCAATGAATTCAGTAAACTTGAAGGATACAAAATCGATGTATAAAAAATGCAACAGGTTTCTGTATATTAACAGTGAACTATCATAAAGAAAAATTAAGAAAACAGTCTTACATAAAAGTTGCATAATTAAGAATAAAACATCTAGGAATAAACCTAACTGAGGTAAAAGACTTGTATTTGAAAAACTCTCAGACACTGATAAAAGAAACTGAAGATGACAAACAAATGGAAATATATACTAGGCTCATGAATTGGAAGAATTAATATCATTAAAATGACCATACTACCCAAGGCAATCCACAGATTCAATCTGAGTTCATCTCAAATCACCAATGACATTTTTCTAATTTTTCTAATGACAGATATAGAACAAATAATTCTAAAATGTGTGCATGTGTACCAAGTCACTTCAGTTGTATCCAACTTTTTGTAGCCCTGTGGATTGGAGCCCAAAAGGGTCCTCTGCCCATGGAATTCTGTAGGCAATAAATGTGTATGGAAACACAAAAGACCCCAGGTAGAAAACCACTAGACCATTCAGGTATGACCTAAATCAAATCCCTTATGATTATACAGTGGAAGTGAGAAGTAGATTTAAGGGCCTAGATCTGATAGATAGATTTCCAGATGAACTATGGAGTGAGGTTTGTGACACTGTACAGGAGACAGGGATCAAGGTCATACCCATGGAAAAGAAATGCAAAAAAGCAAAATGGCTGTCTGGGGAGGCCTTACAAATAGCTGTGAAAAGAAGAGACTCAAAAGCAAAGGAGAAAAGGAAAAATATAGGCATCTGAATGCAGAGTTCCAAAGAATAGCAAGAAGAGATAAGAAAGCCTTCTTCAGTGATCACTGCAAATAAATAGAGGAAAAGAACAGATTGGGAAAGACTAGAGATCTCTTCAAGAAAATTAGAGATACCAAGGGAACATTTCATGCAAAAATGGGCTTGACAAAGGACAGAAATGATCTGAACCTAACAGAAGCAGAAGATATTAAGAAGAGGTGGCAAGACTACATGAAAGAACTGTACAAAAAGATCTTCATGACCCAGATAATCATGATGATGTGATCACTCACCTAGAGCCAGATATCCTGGAATGTGAAGTGAAATGGGCCTTAGAAAGCATCACTATGAACAAAGCTAGTGGAGGTGATGGAATTCCAGTCGAGCTATTTCAATTCCTGAAAGATGATGCTGTGAAAGTGCTACACTCTATATGCCAGCAAATTTGGGAAACTCAGCAATGGCCACAGGACTGGAAAAGGTCAGTTTTCATTCCAATTCCAAAGAAAGGCAATGCCAAAGAATGCTCAAACTACCGCACAATTGCACTCATCCCACATGCTAGTAAAGTAATGCTCAAAATTCTCCAAGCCAGGCTTCAGCAATACGTGAACCGTGAACTCCCTGATGTTCAAGCTGGTTTTAGAAAAGGCAGAGGAACAAGAGATCAAATTGTCAACATCCGCTGGATCATGGAAGAAGCAAGAGAGCTCCAGAAAAACATCTATTTCTGCTTTATTGACTATGCCAAAGCCTTTGACTGTGTGGATCACAATAACCTTTGGAAAATTCTGAAAGAGATGGGAATACCAGACTACCTAACCTGCTTCTTGAGATATCTGTATGTAGGTCAGGAAGCAATAGGTAGAACTGGACATGGAACAACAGACTGGTTCCAAATAGGAAAAAGAGTACGTCAAGGCTGTATACTGTCACCCTGTTTGTTTAACCTCTATGCAGAGTACATCATGAGAAATGCTGAACTGGAAGAAACACAAGCTGGAATCAAGATTGCTGGGAGAAATATCAATAACCTCAGGTATGCAGATGACACTACCCTTATGACAGAAAGTGAAGAGGAGCTAAAAGCCTCTTGATGAAAGTGAAAGAGAAAAGCGAAAAAGTTGGCTTAAAGCTCAACATTCAGAAAACGAAGATCATGGCATCTGGTCCCATCACTTCTTGGGAAATAGATGGGGAAACAGTGCAAACAGTTTCAGACTTTATCTTTTGGGGCTCCAAAATCACTGCAGATGGTGACTGCAGCCATGAAATTAAAAGACGCTTACTCCTTGGAAGAAAAGTTACGACCAACCTAGATAGCATATTCAAAAGCAGAGACATTACTTTGCCGATTAAGGTCCATCTAGTCAAGGCTATGGTTTTTCCTGTGGTCACGTATGGATGTGAGAGTTGGACTGTGAAGAAGGCTAAGCACTGAAGAATTGATGCTTTTGAACTGTGGTGTTGGAGAAGACTCTTGAGAGTCCCTTGGACTGCAAGGAGATCCAACCAGACCATTCTAAAGGAGATCGGCCCTGGGATTTCTTTGGAAGGAATGATGCTGAAGCTGAAACTCCAGTACTTTGGTCACCTCATGCGAAGAGTTAACTCATTGGAAAAGACTCTGATGTTGGGAAGGATTGGGGGCAGGAGGAGAAGGGGACGACAGAGGATGAGATGGCTGGATGGCATCACGGACTCGATGCACATGAGTCTGAGTGAACTCCGGGAGATGGTGATGACAGGGAGGCCTGGCGTGCTGCGATACATGGGGTCACAAAGAGGCAGACACGAATGAGCGACTGAACTAAACTCATCCAAAATGATCTTGAGAAAGAAGAGCAAAGCTGAAAGTGTCATTCCTCCTAATTTCAAACTATGTTGCAAAGCCACAGTAATGAAGAGTATGGTACTCGCACTAAAACAGACATATAGATCAATCGAACAGAATAGAAAGTATAGAAATAAATCCATGTGTATATGGGCAATTAATTTACAACAGTGGAGGCAATAATATATATGGTAAATAGTCTCTTCAATAAATGGTGTTGAGAAAAGTGGACAGTTACATGCAAAAGAATGTAACTATCCATGGTGTGAGACACTTTCCTCACACCGTGAGCAAACATAAATCCAAACAGGATTAAAGACTTAAATGGAAGACCTGAAACCACAAAACATCTAGAAGAAAACATGGCAATATGTACTTTGACCTTGACTCTGGCAAACTTTTTTTGATATGTCTCCTCAGTCAAGGGAAACAAACAAAAATCAATAAATAGGCCTACATAAAACTATAAAACTTTTGTACAACAAAGAAAACTATCAATAAAGCAAAAACAAATCCATATAGTAAATGGAAGAAAATATTTGCTAATGAGATATATAATAAGAGGTTAATATCCAAAATATATAAAGAACTTTATACACTCAACATCAAAAATACAAACAACTCAAGTTAAAAAGACAGAAGACTTGAACAGACATTTGTGCCAAGAAGACATCAGTTCATTCACTCAGTCATGTCCAACTCTTTGCGATCCCATGAACTGCAGCATGCCAGGCCTCCCTATCCATCACCAACTCCCGGAGTTCACTCAGACTTATGTCCATCATATCACTGATGCCATCCAGCCATCTCATCCTCTTTCATCCCCTTCTCCTCCTGCCCCCAATCCCTCCCAGCATCAGAGTCTTTTCCAGTGAGTCAACTCTTTACATGAGGTGGCAAAAGTACTGGAGTTTCAGCTTCAGCATCATTCCCTCCAAGGAAATCCCAGGGCTGATCTCCTTTAGAATGGATGGGTTGGGTCTCCTTGCAGTCCAAGGGACTCTCAAGAGTCTTCTCCAACACCACAGTTCAAAAGCATCAATTCTTCGGTGCTCAGCTTTCTTCACAGTCCAACTCTCACATCCATACATGAAGACATACAGATAGCCAAAAGGTACATGAAAAATGCTTAACACCACTAAACTTAAGGAAAGTGCAAATCACACCACAATGAGATATCCCCTTATACCTGTTAGAGAATGGCTATTATCAAAAAAACAAGTAACAAATATTGCTAAAGATATAGAGAAAGGGGAACCCACTATCACAATTTATGGGAATGTAAATTTGTGCAGCTACTATGGAAAACAGTATGGAGGTTCCTCAAAAAAAAAAAAAAAAAGCAGACCTACCACATGATCCAGTAATCCCACTTCTAGGTATTTTTCCTGCTAACAAATACACGAAAAGATGCTCAACATCACTCATTATCAGAGAAATGCAAATCAAGACCACAATGAGGCACCATTTCACACCAGTCAGAATGGCTGCGATCCAAAAGTCTACAAGCAGTAAATGCTGGAGAGGATGTGGAGAAAAGGGAACCCTCTTACACTGCTGGTGGGAATGCAAACTAGTGCAGCCACTATGGAAAACAGTGTGGAGATTCCTTAAAAATTTGCAAATAGAACTGCTTTATGACCCAGCAATCCCACTGCTGGGCATACACACCGAGGAAACCAGAATTGAAAGAGACACACATACCCCAATATTCACTGCAGCATTGTTTATAATAGCCAGGACATGGAAACAACCTAGATGTCCATCAGCAGATGAATGGATAAGAAAGCTGTGGTACATTTACACAATGGAGTATTACTCAGCCCTTAAAAAGAATACATTTGACTCAGTTCTAATGAGATGGATGAAACTGGAGCCGATTATACAGAGTGAAGTAAGCCAGAAAGAAAACACCAATACAGTATACTGACACATATATATGGAATTTAGAAAGATAGTAATGATGACCCTGTATGTGAGACAACAAAAGAGACACAAATGTATAGAATGGACTTTTGGCCTCTGAGGGAGAGGGAGAGGGTGGGATGATTTGGGAGAATGGCATTGAAACATGTATACTATCATATAAGAAATGAAGTGCCAGCCTATGTTCAATACAGGATACAGGATGCTTGGGGCTGGTGCACAGGATATCCAGAGAGATGATATGGGGTGGGAGGTGGGAGGGGGCTTCGGCATTGGGAGATCATGTACACATGTGACTGATTTATGTCAATGTATGGCAAAACCAATACAGTATTGTAATGTAGAATAAAGTATTAAAAAAAATAAAACAAACAAAAAAATCAAAGATACATGTTCTCCCATACTCATTGCAAAATTATTTATAAGAGCCAAGATGTGGAAGCAACCTAAGCTCCCATATATAAATGAATGGATAAAGATGTGGGAGATATATAGATAGATAGATAGATAGATAGATAGATAGATAGATATAGATATATAAACACAATGTCCCTGATGGTCTAGTGGTTAAGACTTCACCTGCCAATGCAAGGGACATGGGTTCAGTCCCTGGTGCAGGAAGACCCCATGTGCCTCAGGACAGCTAAGCCTGTGTGTCACAACTACGGAAGCCCACATTCCCTAGAGCCCATGCTCTACAGCAAGAGAAGCACCACAGCGATGAGCCTGTGCCCCACAACCAGAGAGTAGGCCCTGCTAACCACAACTAGAGAAAGCCCTTGGGAGCAACAAAGACCCAGCACAACCAAAATTAACTTAAAAAATTTTTAAATAGGAAATTATGCCATTTTCAGCAACATGAATGGACCTAGACTGTATTATGCTAAGTGAAATAAGTCAAAGAAAGAAAAAATTGTGGAATCTAAAAATCAAAACAAATAAACATAACAAAATAGAACAGATACACAATATAGGTCTTTGCTGAGGGCAGGGGGTTGAGAGAAACACATGAGGGAGATTAAAGAGATAAACTTCCAGTTACAAAACAAATGAGTCATGGGGGTGAAAAAGTGCAGCATGATGAGTACAGTCAATGATACTGTACACCTTTGAATGGTGACAAATGATAACTAGACACATCATGATGATCGTTTTGTATTGTATAAAAGTATCAAATCAGTATGTGTGCATTGGAACTAAATAGTCTTACTGGTCAGTTATACATCAATTTGAAGAATGTGCAGAGACTTCTCTGGTGGTCTAACACAGGAGGTGCAAGTTTTATCCCTGGTCAAGGAGTTAAGAGCTCACATGCCTTGGGGCAAAAAAGCAAAACATAAAACAGAATTAATGGTATGGGGAGGGAGGAGGGAGGGGGGTTCATCATGGGGAACACGTGTATACTTGTGGCAGATTCATGTTGATGTATGGCAAAACCAATACAATACTGTAAAGTAATTAACTTCCAATTAAAATAAATTTTTATTTAAAAAGTAATATTGTAACAAAGTCAATAAAGACTTTTAAAATGGTACACATCAAAAATCTTATAAAGAATATGTAGACACTGGGAGAAAATGTATCAAATGTTAATGGTGATTATCTCTGGGATTGAAGATTACTGCTGACTATTATTTCTTTCTGTACCCTTTTATGCATTTTTTTATTTTCTGAAGGAAAAAACATGGATTGCTTGTAAAGTTCAAAAGAAAACATTATTATTAAAAAGGAAAAAAAATGTTAAGAAGGTAGATCTCATGTTAAATATTCTTACCACAATAAAATATTAACAGTTAAACTACTAAAGACATGCATACATACATACATAAAATGTTTGAGTTCTTAAAGACTCAAGCTCAACATGTAGAAACCTTGGCAGAAGTTCTTCAGGACTTAAGAAGACAAAAATCAAAAGAAAAACAGAGACTAGAATAAAGGAATCCCTACATAAGATCTTGCCATGTTATGACTTGTTTACTGGGATAATTAAAATATACCAGAAAAGAGATGAAAGAAGAATAGAAAGAAAAATTAAAAAAAAATCTTTAGTCAAAAATTAGGAAGTCTACAAAATTTAGTACGTTTTTGTTTCAATCCATCTTTTCAGTTCCACATGAAGTTAAAGTTGAAAACAAAACAAAACAAGTAAAAATAACTAAACCATAAACAATCATGAAAGCATTGTGCAAGTTCACTTAGGACTCTGATCTGAAAATGTAGTTTAAAAAAAGAAAATTTCAATCTAAATAAATGTACAATATTTTAAACATACAACAAAACCAAGTGTACACGATTCACATGAAAATCAAGTTAAAGGTCATTTCCTCACAGATAAGAACTGATGCTTTTCAACTGTGGTGCTGGAGAAGACTCTTGAGAGTCCCTTGGACTGCAAGGAGATCCAACCAGTCCATCCTAAAGGAGATCAACCCTGAATATTCATTGGAAGGACTGATGCTAAAGCTGAAACTCCAATACTTTGGCCACCTGATGCAAACAGCCGACTCACTGAAGAGACCCTGATGCTGGGGAAGATAGAAGGCAAGAGAAGAAGGGGGACAACAGAGGATGAGATGGTTAGATGGCATCACCCACTCAACGGATTTAAGTTTGAGCGAACTCTGGAAGATAGTGAAGAACAGGGAAGCCTGGCATTCTGCAGTCCATGGGGTCACAAAGACTTGTGACTTAGCGGCTAAACAACAACAAAATTCAAGGAAATAAGCGAATTCACAGTAAGAATTGGGTAGAGTTAGTTAAAGAAGAAAAGGCAGAAATCCAGATGAGACAACAAAAAGCAGTAACTCAGGGTATAAGTGGGGAGAAGGCAATGGCACCCCACTCCAGTACTCTTGCCTGGAGAATCCCAGGGATGGGGGAGCCTGGTGGGCTGCTGTCTATGGGGTCACACAGAGTCGGACATGACTGAAGTGACTTAGCAGTAGTAGCAGCAGCAACAGCAGGGTATAAGTGAGAGAAATTATTTCCTAAGAATCCTTGCTGGCTTTCTGGGAAACAAAATACTCTCATAGGATACAAAGCAACAATCATAGAGTACCATATAAAGAATGGAGTTTGATACTCAAACGTCCTGAGTGGAGTACTTGTATAATTCCTGCCCAGTACAAGAACTTTTCAAATTAGAACTGATCTGAGCCTTTTTAGTGCAAACAAGAAGGTATAGTGAACTGGAGAGAGCTAACGGAAGGAGGAAACTAAAACTTTTAAACCATTATTTAGACTTTCAACAAATTTGAAAAAACAAGTTTCCTGCTTTCTGAACCTTCATGGATGTTTAAAATCAAGAGGTACTTCATTCTTCAAATCCATTATTCTTCCCTTTAAATTGAGTTAGAGTTCTTATAGACCTACCTTTTAAGTATATGAGAACCCTACCAACCTACATTCAGTTGATCTACCTGGAAAATTCACAATTGATTCAGAAATGATTAAAGACAAAGAAAAAAGATGAGTGGCTTACATATTTTAACTGGGAAAAAGAAGACAGAAAATTGACTTAGGAACAATCTGTACATTGAGCACTGTAGCACAACACATAGAAAGTGATTAGAAGGAGAGAGAATTTGATGATAAAAAGGAAAGCAATATTTTTGCTATGTGACTAGAGAAAACGGAATCAAAACACCCAGGGGTCTTGGGTTTACATTACTCTTTGTCTGAGGGTATGGAAAAGGCTGTTAACTGCCTACCCAAAATCTATTCTCCTTTTGTTGCAATAAACCACTACATTGTTGGGATAGCATAGAGTGCACTGTTATTTGCAGGTATGTTATTTATGGCTCAGCAAGAATGGCTGAGAGAATTCTTTCTTTGATGAGAGGATTTCAGAAATCTGTTAAATACACCATTTTTATATATATAAAAGGATATCAACAACCTAACAATAATAATTTGGGAAGTCCAAGCTTTATACAAAGCACTAGAAAAGGAAAGAAAGGCAGCCATAACCTTATTAGAATTATTCTTCTGTAGCTTTCAGCCTCCTTTGCTAGTATGACCTGTGGAACATAAACAGAAGTCACTGCGTGGAGCTTCTGGGGAAACTCTTTAAACAGGGCTGATTAATTTAAAAGGCTTATCATTTTTATTCTCCCCTTGCATCCTTGCAGAATACAGAAGTCATCACTAGAGCCCCTTCGTGATCACGGAATAATCTTTGAAAAAAGAAGAAACAAAAGAGAAGTTAATGATGGAGAAACAAAAGAAAGAAGTCTGGAGTCACACACCCCATCCAAGACTGGCTGATTCTAGCTTTCATATCAAGTGAAAGGAAAGCAATCTCCCTATCTTATTTAAACCACTGTTTTTTGACATTTCTTCTACTAGCAGGTGCTTGCAACTCCCAACTGGCTGAGAGGGCTTATGGATCTAGGTAAAAGTGTTCTGTTAGATTCTCATAGGCTCTTGAATATATTATGACAGGCAAAGTCTAAAGCAAATACCATTTATAATGAAAAGGGAATTAAACAACTCGCCTTTAACATATGGAGCTTTTTTCTCCAAGTTAATAAAGTGTACCAAATTTTTTAATCAAAAAAATTCATATTTCCAAATATACTTTTACATTTGGAGATGAAATGTGAGTAATGGTCTGAGTTTAGAATAAACTAAACAAGCTTTGTTTTCTAAATCTTTTTTTAACTTTATTTTGTATTGGTGTATAACTGATAGTTTCAGGTGAACAGTGAGGAAACTCAGCCATTCATGCACATGTATCTATTCTTCCCCAAACTCCCTCCCACCCAGGCTGCTACATCCCATTGAACAAAGTCCCATGTGCTATACAGGATGTCCTTGTTAGTCATCCATATTAAGTATAGCAGTGTGTACATGTCCATCCCAAACTCCCCAAGCTTTAAAACCTGATTCTAGACGCCAGAAGAACAGGAAACAAAAGAAAATCTAGATAAATTAGATTTCATTAAAACTAAGTTTGATGTACCAAGAGTACTATCAAGAGAGTGAAAAGACAACCCAAATAAGGGGGGAAATAATCACAAATCTTATCACTTATAAGCTATTAATTTCAGAATATAAAGAACTAAAACTCAACAGTGGAAAACCAAACAACTCAATTTAAAAGTGTGAGAAGAAAAAAATTGGTATATCCACCAAGAAAAAATTGGTATATCCACCAAGATATACAAATGGCCAATAAACACATGAAAAGATGTTCAGAATCACTAGTCATTAGGAGAACATAAAACCACAGTAAGATACTACTTCACACCCATTATAATATCTGTTATTCCAAAAAAAAAAAAATCAAATAACAAGGTTGATGAGGATGTGGAGAAATTGGAAAATTTGTGCACTGCTAATGGTAATGTAAAATGGCATAGCCATTGCAGAAAACAATATAGAAGGTCTTCAAAAGGTTAAACATAGAACTATTGTAAGATCCAGTAATTCCACTTCCTGCTATATATCCAAAAGAACTGAAAGCAGTGACTCAGATATTTTCAGTATTCACAGGTGGAAACAAATCATTAACCCAAAGATAAGCAAAATGCTGTACACAAATGGAATGTTATTTTACCTTTAAAAAATGAAATTATGAAAATATGCTGCAAGATGGGTAAACTTTGTAAGCATTATGCTGAGTGAACTAGATTTGATGGTTAATTTTTAATGTGTCAACTTAACTGAGCTAAGGGCTGCCCAGAGATCTGTTGCTACATTATTTCTGGGTATGTGTGTGGAAAAATTAGCATTTTAATCAGTAGACTATGTAAGGAACATCAGTTCAGTTCAGTTACTCAGTCGTGTCCAACTCTTGCGACCCCATGGACTGCAGCACACCAGGCTTCCCTGTCCATCAACAACTCTCAGAGTATACTCAAATTCATGTCCACTGAGTCGGTGATGCCATCCAACCATCTCATCCTCTGTCCTCTCCTTCTCCTCCTGCTGTGAATCTTTCCCAGCATCAGGGTCTTTTCAAATGACTCAGTTCTTCGCATCAGGTGGCCAAAAATATTGGAGTTTCAGCTTCAGCATCAGTCCTTCCAATAATATTCAGGGTTGATTTCCTTTAGGATGGACTGGTTGGATCTCCTTGCAGTCCAAGGGACTCTCAAGAGTCTTCTCCAGCACCACAGTTCAAAAGCATCAATTCTTTGGTGCATAGCTTCCTTTATAGTCCAGTCCTTTATATCCATACAAGACTACTAGAAAAACCATAGCTTAGACTAGATGGACATTTGTTGGCAAAGTAATGTCTCTGCTTTTTAATATGCTGTCTAGGTTGGTCATAGCTTTTCCTCCAAGGAGCAAGAGTCTTAATTTCATGGCTGTAATGATCTGCAGTGATTTTGGATCCCCTCAAAATAGTCTGTCACTGAAGTAATGGGACTGGATATCATGATCTTAGTTTTCTGAATGTTTAGCTTTAAGCCAACTTTTCCACCTTCCTCTTTTGCTTTCATCAAAAGGCTCTTTAGTTCTTCTTCATTTTCTTCCATAAGGGTGGTATCATCTACATATCTCAGATTATTGATATTTCTCCTGGCAATATTGATTCCAGCTTGTTCTTCATCCAACCTGGTATTTCGAATGATGTTAAATAAGCATATAAGTTAAATAAGCAGGGTGACAATATACATCCTTGATGTACTCCTTTCCTGATTTGGAACCAGTCTGTTATTCCATGTACAGTTCTGTTGTTTTTGACCTACCTACAGATTACTCAAAAGGCATGTCAGCTGGTCTGGTATTTCCATCTCCTTAAGAATTTTCCACAGTTTGTTGTGATCTACACAGTCAAAGGTTTTGGCGTAGTCAATAAAGCAGAAGTAGGTATTGATCCAGTGGATGTTAGAAATTTGATCTCTTCCTCTGCCTTTTCTAAATCCAGCTTGAACAACTGGAAGTTGATGGTTCCCGTACTGTTGAAGCTTCACTTGAAGAATTTTGAGCATTACTTTGCTAGCATGTGAGATAAGTGCAATTGTGCAGTAGTTTGAGCATTCTTTGGCATTGCCTTTCTTTGGGATTGGAATGAAAACTGACCTTTTCCAGTCCTATGGCCACTGCTGAGTTTTCCAAATTTGCTGGCATATTGAGTGCAGCACTTTCACAGCATCATTTTTAGGATTTGAAAGAGTTCAACTGGAATTCCATCACCTCCACTAGCTTTGTGCATAGTGATGCTTCCTAAGGCCCACTTGACTTTGGACTCTAGGATGTCTGGCTCTAGGTGAGTGATCACACCATCACGGTCATCTGGGTCCTGAAGATCCTTTTTGTATAGTTCTTTTGTGTATTCTTGCCACCTCTTTTTAATACCTTCTGCTTCTGTTAGGTCCATACCATTTATGTCCTTTTTGAGCCCATCTTTGCATGAAATGCTCCCATGGTATCTCTAATTTTCCCACAGAGATCTCTAGTCTCCCATTCGGTTGTTCTCCTCTATTTTCTTTGCATTGATAGCTGAGGAAGGCTTTCTTATCTATCCTTGCTTTTCTTTGGAACATAGTCCTCCCCAATTTGGGTGAGATTATCCAATCCCTTGAAGGCCTAATAGAATGAGTGAAAGTGTTAGTCACTTAGTTGTATCTGATTCTTTGTCACCCCATGGATTGTAGCCCGCCAGGCTCCTTTGTCCATGGGATTCTCTAGGCAAGAATACTGGAGTGGGTTGCCATTTACTTCTCCAGGGGAATCTTGCCAATCCAGGGATTGAACCTGGATCTCCTGCATTGCAGGCAGATTCTTTACCATCTGAGCCACCAGGGAAGCCCATAATAGAACAAAAGATATAGGAAAGATGAATTTACTATCTCAGCTTGAGAGGAGATGTCTATCTCCTCCTGCCCTTGGACATGAATACTCCTGGTTCTCAGGCCTCAGACTGGAATGTATACCTTGGCACCCCATGGCTCAGGCCTATGGTCTTGAACTGAAACACATCACCAGCTTTCCTGCCTCTTCATCTTGTAGACAATAGATCATAGAATTTCTTAACCTTAATAACTGCATGAGTCAATTCCTATAATAAATCTCATTTTATGTGTCTATATATATTCTATTGGTTCTGTTTCTCTGGACAACACTGATTAACACACTAATCAAATTCACAGAGTAGATTAGAGATTGTCAGAGGTTGGGTAGAAGGAAAATGAGAAGGCAGAGGGGAAATAAGAAGATATTAATACATATAGAATGCTGTTTGGGATGATAATGAAGTTCTGAAAACAGTGGTGATGGTTGTACAACATCATGAATATACTTAATGTCACTGAATTATACACTTAAAAATACTTTAAGTGGGAACTTTTTATTAAACATTTTAAAAAACTGCTTCTAATATAGATTAACTGTGAAACAAATGAAGAAAGTTAAACTTTCCAGAGTTAAAGTTGAAAATACTACCCTGCCAGAACAATTAAGAATTAAATGAAATATAGGGTCTGATGCATGGAAATTACCGAGTTATAAACTTAAATGAGATAATGTGTAGAGCACTTAGCTCAGTACCTGAAACACTGTAAGCAGTTCTGAAAGTTAGCCAACATGGCCATGGTAGGTAACAGAATCAGCAGCAGCAGTGAGAGCAGCTATAGCAATAAAGGTATCAGATAATTCACATGAGGGATAAGGCAGAATCCAGATATTCTATAATATGGGGATTAGCTTTTAAGAAGCCATTTGCCAGTTAATGACAAAATCAACAGGCATATCAGAGGTATTAACCTTTGCTACCATATGACTGAATCTATGGACTATTCTGAACAGTGGTTTACAAGCCACTTATGTTGGTATGTAGACTTAAAAAACCTAAAAATCCCTGCTTACTGGACTCTGGTGGTTCAGACGGTAAAGAATCCACATCCAATACAGGAGACCTGGGTTTGATCCCTGGGTCGGGAGGTGGGGGCACAGTGGTAAAGACTTTACCTGCCAATGCAGGAGACTCAAGAGATGCAGGTTCAGTCCCTGTGTCGGGAAGATTCCATGGAGTAAACAATGGCAACCCACTGCAATATTCTTGCCTGGGAAATTCCATGGACAGTGGAGCCTGGCAGGCAACAGTCTATGGAGTTGTGAAGTCAGACAGATTGACTAAGTACACCAAAAATTCCTGCTTACTGAATGTATAAGAACCCTTGTTCTAACTTGACCAAATGTTCTTAAAGAACATATTTGGATTTTTATTGGCTTTTGGGGGCGTTTGTTTTTGTTTGTTTGTTTGTTTTTGGAGCACAGGGAGGTTTGAAAGTGAAAGTGAAGTTGCTCAGTCATGTCCGACTCAGTAACACCATGGACTGTAGCCCACCAGGCTCCTCCATCCATGGGATTATCCAAGAAGAACACTGGAGTGGGTTGCCTTCTCCTTCTTCAGAGGATCTTCCCGATCCAGGGATCGAACCCAGGTCTCCAGCATTGCAGGCAGATGCTTTATCCCCTGAGCCACCAGGGTTTAGTGGCTTGCAAAAGCACCAGTTTATTATTTCACAATTTCTGTAGATAAGAAGACTGACACGGCATGGTAGGATTCTCTTCTTTGGGTGTCACCAGGCTAAACTCAAAGTACAGTTGACCCTTGAACACAGGGGAAAGAGGGTAGGGATACCAACATGCACCCTTCCTTCTGCCTTGCAAGCAAGTAAAAATCCACATATAATTTTTTTCAGTCTACCCTCCACATCCATGGAGAGAACCTATTTGTATTACAGTGGCTTGAAAGCAAGAAGAGAAAGTGACACTGAGCCACAACTGAAACTTAACAACTGAATGATATGACCTAAATAACAGAAACTGTATATGCTGGTGTTCACTGATTCAACATAATAATGTATGAGGACTGCCAGGGTCCAGGCCTGGTGGATCCAGGGAATTTGAAGTGGGGACGGCGTTGGCAAGGAAAAACTTATTTAGAGATATAAGATTAGATTAGGAAGAAATAGTATAGTAGGAAATTTAGGTGGAGAAAAGATGCTGAATAACTTGGTTTACATGGAAAGCCAATAAAGTTCCAGACAAGGAACTTGCACCATCTACGTTAGGCCACCGGTGTCCGTTTGAATATCGGAGAGTGCCCTGCCTTGGGCTCTCTCTCTTATGGATTTTAGAAGCTGGGACAAGTAAGTAGACTTGGTGAGCCTCCACGCCCCAGATGGGAATTCAGCCATAGAAAGGGGAGAAAAGAATGACATGGGAAGCCCAGCATTGGTGCAAGACTCCTAAAAATTTTATTTTTCAAAATCAGCTTATATACCCCAAGTTGTACATAAAGAAATAATGGAATATGCAGAGTTATGCAGGGGCAGCAGTCCTGACCCTCACTGAGACAAGGCTTTCTTTTTGCATACCCTCTCATATACAAAAGGTCTCAGGTGGTTTACATTATCTTCTGGCAAACAGGCCTGTTAACATTTTTATGGCTCTCTTCTTGAATTGTCTATCAACCAGAAAACTCCTTTTCCCTAGAAGTTTTTTTTCTTTACTCTGCATCACCCTCAAAGTACCAAATAAAGTTACATTCCTGTAGAACAAAGGTGCAGTGGGTTATAACAAAGAAAGTACTTAACTCAAAGATCTAATGTTCCTAATACCTGGTCTACTACTTGTTTTTCTATATACCAACTATATCTAAAAATAAAGGATATGAAAATTTGGCAGCAAGTATTGGCTCAACAAATGAAACCTTTAATCAGTCCTATTCTAGGATGTTTTAAGCTTCCTCTGCCTCTGGTGGTCGGGAGGCCTCAAACAATCACATGCGCAGCTGTACGGAGTCCTGCAGGCAGGCTAGAAAGCCATCAGAGGGGTTTTTGGATTGAAACACCCTTTCAAATGCAGAAGACTAAAGCCCTGAGTTGACTTTTTCCAGAGTGTGCCAGAAAAGTGGAAAAGTACAATACAATAAGGCAGGCACATTCTTATCTTTGGGGTACATGCTCAGGAAATACCAGGGGAAAACCTGAGATCTGACTCGACCTTGCCCATCAGATCTCTGCCGCATGACCTTGTCATGGGTGGGATTCCTCATGCTGGCTCCCAGCAGAGAACAGGTTGAGTTAAGCTGAAAGTAACCTATATGAAGTCCAGAAATAAATCAGTACTCATACAGGGGCATAGCAACCCACTCCGGCATCCTTACCTGGAGAATCCCATAGACAGAGGAGCCTGGCGGGCTACAGTCCATAGCGTCACAAAGAGTCGGACACAGCTGAAGCGACTTAGCATGCATATAGTTCAGTCCTTGCAAGAAGTCACATTCAGAGAAGCACAGTTCAGACCAGAAGCATACTGAATGGAATTCACATTTTTACATGCATTTCTCTTAGAACATAAAGTGACACTGAATTTATAACTCACAAGAACTCTTCTCAAATACTTTCCTCCATCTCCAAGCCTCTGTCATTCCACACATTCCACAACATCTCAGAGCCAAACCCCAATACATTCTCTAATCTCTGTCTGTATCTCTTTAAAAATCTCTGCAACTGTCCTTGATCCTTTTGGATAATCCAATCCTTTTTCACCCATTTTCCTGAATCTGCTTCACAAGTCCAGAGTCTGGCTGGTACAGACAAAACTTTTCAGGAGGGGAGGCAGGAAAAAGCAAGGAGGAAGGCAGTCTAGAAGCACAAAAATTAATAAATCTCCCTGTCATGTAATCAACTTTCAGTTAGCCAGTCATTGATAGACCAAGTTTGATGTTAACTGCTACTATGTATTTGGGTACTTAGTGCAGTTTCCATGGATGTAGCAATCATGTCTTGTCTTTGTGTTCCAGAAGCCATCACAGCTAGAAGGCCTGACATACAGGAGCCATGAAATAGAGACACATGAGTTGACAAGACAATCTGAGCCGTTTGGAGACCAGCAAAGAAATTTCCTCCAGTAGCGTAATAGTCTGTTAGTTAATTCCTTGAAGAGTGTCAGCTCCTGTCTTTCCTAGACCCTTACAGATGAAGACTGTAAATGTTTCTGCTCAAAAACACAAGACGAGAATGTCTAAACCCTCAGCCCATCCGTGACTGGAACAGTCTTGTTGGCATATCCTGTGTCACTTGGTAAACTGGGAGGAAGCCTCAAACCCAGGCTCCCTTACTCACCATCTTGGTGTACTAAACATTGTGCATGCTTTGGTCTCTTGTTTTAAGAGTGCTGATAAAAAGTAATAATTAAGAAAGAGTGCTGATAAAGATGAATAAATACAGGAGAACTTTGTTCTTAGGTTTCAAACAACAGTATTCCATTAGCCTGACTTCCCAGAAACAACTTATATGCTATTTTATTCTATTAGTTCCAAAAGATCAAACACAAAGTTCAAAAATACATTAATGTTTTTCTTGCTTGACCTAGGTCAGCATGTGCCCAATGCTAATTTAGTTCATTCTGAATGATTACCTTTAGAGAATCTAAAAGGTTGAAAAGAAAAACCTCAGACCAGCCGTATCAATTAAAATTCTCTTTTGCTCGGAAACCAGGGATAATGAATAGCATGTATCTCCAAGAGACCAACAATGGGAAGACACATTTACAAAAATAACAAATGGTTTATGAGTAATGTAAATTCAGAAAGACTGTTTGATTGAAGTTCCTGAATGTTTTAAGAAGTCTCCTCAGTGTTAAAATCAATTAATACAATAGTGGTTTCTATATACTGATGGATCCTTGTTAGGAAACAAAAATCACATACATTATTTTAATGGAGAAAATTTAGCATAAAGAATTAAACTAAGTAAAAGAATTTTTAACTGAAAAACTAAAAATTCAAAAGAAATGAAAGAACAATAAAGTGTCATGAAATAACAACCAAAGGAAGTAGCTAGCAGCCACCACCTCTAGGGAGAGGACAACAAAGGGAACCAAGGGAAGAGGTCAGAACCATGAAAATGAGAACTGTGAACAAGGATCCCCTTGGAGCTGATATTCAGATCTCTGAAGAAAGGATGCTCCTTATCACCAGGTGTCTGAATTTGTAGGGCAATCCCCCACAGAGCAGGGATTCAGACTTCTCAGAGGGGATGCTTAGTGACAGCTGCTGGTGTCTGAAAGGGACACAAAAGAAACCTAATTCTGCAAAGGCTGGAAAATCTGCAAACTAACTCAATTGCTTCTATAAGAATGAAGTGCCTCTGTCAGACTGAAGAAAGGAGGCTCTTATGATATTGACAAGAGCCCAAACTGATAAGAAGAAAAAGGGGGGGGGGTGGAGAAACTCCTTTCTCCTTTCTCCTCCAGCTCTGTAGTTCTCTGTAGTGCCCCCTTTGTCATAGAGTAACAGAAAGCCACTGGCAAGGAAACCCTGTTTGCAGAATCCAGCCCTAGCATCACAAAGCAGAGTATATAGAATGGATTTGGACCTGAGACACATAAATTGCGTAACTGATCCAATCTATCCCTTTGGTACTCAACATCCATTCATACTTGTTCTACATATATTTGAACTTTCATACAGCAACAAAAGAACTCCACGTAAGCACCTAACATGATGGAACCATCCTTTAGACAAGTTGAAAGCATTCTCATTCTCTCCCATGAAATTTGGGGATGCTAAATTTTTCCAGTAGTCAGGTATGGATGTGAGAGTTGGACTGTGAAGAAGGCTGAGCGCCGAAGAATGGATGCTTTTGAACTGTGGTGTTGAAGACTCTTGAGAGTCCCTTGGACTGCAAGGAGATCCAACCAGTCCATTCTGAAGGAGATCAGCCCTGGGATTTCTTTGGAAGGAATGATGCTAAAGCTGAAACTCCAGTACTTTGGCCACTTCATGCAAAGAGTTGACTCACTGGAAAAGACTGATGCTGGGAGGGATTGGGGGCAGGAGGAGAAGGGGAGGACCGAGGATGAGATGGCTGGATGGTATCACTGACTCGATGGGCGTGACTCTGAGTGAACTCCGGGAGTTAGTGATGGACAGGGAGGCCTGGAGTGCTGCGATTCATGGGGTCACAAAGAGTCAGACACAACTGAGTGACTGAACTGACTGAAGTCCCAACTGTCATTATATTCCTCTGTGAGCTACGTTTGGAGAAGGCAATAGCACCCCTCTCCAGTACTCTTGCCTGGAATATCCCATGGATGGAGGAGCCTGGTGGGCTGCCGTCTGTGGGGGTCGCACAGAGTCAGACATAACTGAAGCGACTTAGCAGCAGCAGCAGCTGAGCTATGTTAATTACACTTCAAAATTCAGCCACAGCCATATGTGAAACATTCTGTTAACTAAAGACTGTAATGAAAGCTTACCTCCAACAAAATTTGCATAAGATTCTAAAGAAAAGGAAATTTACATGAGTATATATACACATACACCCACAAGAAAGAAGTGAAGTGAAACACTCAGTTGTGTCTGACTCTTTGCGACCCCATGAACTATATATAGTCCATGGAATTCTCCAGACCAGAATACTGGAGTGGGTAGCCTTTCCCTTCTCCAGGGGATCTTCCCAACCCAGGGATTAAACCCAGGTCTCTCACATTGCAGACATATTCTTTACAAGCTGAACCAAAAGGGAAGCCCAAGAATACTGGAGTGGGTAGCCTGTCCCTTCTCAAGCAGATCTTCTCAACCCAGGAATCGAACTAGGGTCTCCTGCATTTCAGGTGGCTTCTTTACCACCTGAGCTATGAGGGAAGCCCATGGCTGCTACAAACCTCATTTCAGCCTTGGTTAATATTTATAACCCCTATTTTCTATATCCCATTCATATTTCCTTTGTCCTCAGGGGCCCAGCTGCTTGGGATTCTCTACCTTACACAGGGAACCAAAACTTCATTTCTGAAGGCTCTAAGTCTCTAGTTAGTTGTCCTATCTCTTTTTTGTTGTTCTTGTTTCTCTAGTTTCCTATTAACTTTTGTCCCTGAACAAGAAGTACCAAGAAAATTCCAAAGCATTTCCTACATTCCAAACTGATAAGCTTGAATGTTCATGTCCCTCCAAAATTCTTGTTGAAAATCTACTGCCCAAGGTAATGGTATTAGGAAGTAGGGCCTTTGAAAGGTGATTATGTCATGAGGGTGGAGCCCTTACAAATGGGATTAACCTTTTTATGAAAGAGCCCCCAGAGAGATCATCTGCCCTCCCACCATGTGAGACTACACATAGCAAGAAGTCTGCAGCCCCAAAGGGGGACTCACTGATCCTGTCTGAGATACTTCCTGACCTCAGACTCTCAGCATCCAGAACTGTGAGAAGCTTCTGTTCTTCATAAACCATCCAGTTACATGCATTTTGTCACATCAGCCCAAAGAGACTGAGACATCCTCACTGCCACTGCTTATCAGAGGAATGCAGCTTCCCACGGGCAATCAGGATCAAGCAGTAGACTGACCTCTCCCACAACCTCTGAGCTCAGCGACAGGAGGACTCCAGTAGTCCAGTGGCCATCTTAACACTTAGTTCAATAGAACCACTGTGACGTGTAGGATACCTTAAGATTCTTACAGATACAGTTCATCATCATAAAGTTAATGGTGTCATTATTAATAAAGAACTTGGGATAAAGTGTTACTTTGGTATTTATTTACAGAGTACCAAAATAATTTAGGGACCACATAGTCAAATAATTTCAGAGAAGGCAATGGCACCCCACTCCAGTACTCCTGCCTGAAAAAATCCCATGGATGGAGGAGCCTGGTGGGCTGCAGTCCATGGGGTCGCTAAGAGTCGGACACGACTGAACAACTTCACTTTCACTTTTCACTTTCACGCATTGGAGAAGGTTATGGCAACCCACTCCAGTGTTCTTGCCTGGAGAATCCCAGGGATGGTGGAGCCTGGTGGGCTGCCGTCTATGGGGTCGCACAGAGTCAGACACAACTGAAGCGACTTAGCAGCAGCAGCAGCAGTCAAATAATTTATTTTTAAGTTAAAGAAAGCAAATAAATGTATTAAAATACATTTAGAAAACAGAAGCATTGTGATATCCCCTTGGGAACCAAGGCCACCAAACCATCTGTAAACCAGACTGAGTCCTAAGTTCCTAAGGCATTCTCCATGAAGCCACAGGCATGGAAACAAGACAACACAGCAGCAGGTAATGCCGCAGGAGCCTGAGGAACCTGCTCCTGCAGCTGCCTTGCTGTGTCTTCTAAGCTCAGCTCAGCTCAGTTTCTTAGTTACCATTTCCATTTGATAATTGGTTGCTACTGCCCATATCTAAGTGGGTGGCTCACTGGCTCAGAGAATGCCTGGTTATGATGGGTCACCCAGTCATGTGACGTCCAATGATCAAACATTCAGTCTCTACTGGGGCCACGCAGCAAACCTGCAGTTATTTCTCAAAAGGACAGCTATCTGTAAAAGAAAGCATGGGTTTGCTATATTATCTGCCCGGTAATTCTCCTATTAGAGCTCGCCAAAGTCTTCACAGTGCATACCTAGACGCCATAGGCTTTTCAAGAATCATCAGATAATAGAACCTCAGTAAAGAAGCAGCTTTAATTTGCCCTAAGATAGGACCACAAAAGAGTAAGTCCTGCCATGCAAAAACAAGCTATTGCTGTGGTTCTTACAGATTAGCATGGGGGGAGGGGAGCATTTTCCATGTCATTAGCTGCACCCCAGATGCCAGGCTATGATTTGCTTTACTGATTTGCTTCAGTAAATATGCCACATCTTGAGCAGAAGCTGCAAGGACAGCCAATACCTGATTAAATGTATCCTATTCCATGGTCATTCTCCAAGCTCCATCCCACTTCTACAGAGGCCAGTTCAGTTCTGTTCAGTCGCTCAGTCATGTCCGATTCTTTGCGACCCCATGAATCGCAGCATGCCAGGCCTCCCTGTCCATCACCAACTCCCCGGAGTTCACTCAGAGTCACGCCCATCGAGTCAGTGATGCCATCCAGCCATCTCATCCTCGGTTGTCCCCTTCTCCTCCTGCCCCCAATCCCTCCAGCATCAGAGTCTTTTCCAGTGAGTCAACTCTTTGCATGAAGTGGCCAAAGTACTGGAGTTTCAGCTTTAGCATCATTCCTTCCAAGAAATCCCAGAGTTGATCTCCTTCAGAAGAGACCAGTTGGATCTCCTTGCAGTCCAAGGGACTCTCAAGAGTCTTCTCCAATACCACAGTTCAAAAGCATCAATTCTTCAGTGCTCAGCCTTCTTCACAGTCCAACTCTCACATCCATACATGACCACAGGAAAAACCATAGCCTTGACTAGACGGACCTTAGTTGGCAAAGTAATGTCTCTGCTTTTGAATATACTATCTAGGTTGGTAATAACTTTTCTTCCAAGGAGTAAGCGTCTTATAATTTCATGGCTGCAGTCACCATCTGCAGTGATTTTGGAGCCCCAAAAATAAAGCCTAACACTGTTTCCACTGTTTTCCCATCTATTTCCCATGAAGTGATGGGACCGGATGCCATGATCTTCATTTTCTGAATGTTGAGCTTTAAGCGAACTTTTTCGCTGTCCTCTTTCACTTTGATCAAGAGGCTTTTAGTTCGTCTACACTTTCTGCCATAAGGGTGGTGTCATCTACGTATCTGAGGTTATGGATATTTCTCCCAGCAATCTTGATTCCAGCTTGTGTTTCTTCCAGCCCAGCGTTTCTCATGATGTACTCTGCATATAAGTTAAATAAGCAGGGTGACAATATACAGCCTTAATGTAGTCCTTTTCCTATTTGGAACCAGTCTGTTGTTCCATGTCCAGTTCTACCTATTGCTTCCTGACCTGCATACAGATTTCTCAAGAGGCAGGTCAGGTGGTCTGGTATTCCCATCTCTTTGAGAATTTTCCACAGTTTATTGTGATCCACACAGTCAAAGGCTTTTCCAAACAAGTAAATGAAACAGAGATGCAACAAACATCAATGCAGTGGCATTTCCCGAGCCCCTGATAGTGGCAGCAATCCTTGCAGTTTCTCCAGAGACACAGTATTGAGTTTACCATCCTGCCAAGAAGGGGATGCCCTAGGAGCCTTCCTACCTAATGTCTTTACTTTGTAAGTCAGAGAAGCTATGTGATGATGCTTCCAGTTGACAAGCATGTCTATTCAAATTAAGCAGTCAGCAACTTAGGAGATAGCAACAGGAGTCTGCAGGTCTACTGAGCCCACAGTGATTTAAATTTAGGCCAAAACCACCCATACACCCTACTTTGACTAATGGACACAGCAGCATTTTCCTTCCCCCGGATTGAGCATCAATTCAGAACCAATGTATAGTAATCCTTCAAAAGTCTGGGTATCTCCTTTTTCCCAGTGTTCTTTCACTCTAGTAAAATGCTACAGCTCCCTTTGGAGAAAGCTTTTCAGTACATGAAACATTTTTTTCTGACATGACTTTATAGTTCAAAAACATGAGGATTTTTTTGTGAAAGCATGTATGGTAAATCAAAAAGATGATGAAATATTCATTTTCATCCATTCATTCAGAAAATATTACATTTACCAGACATGGTTAAAGCAGACATAAAGAAGTATCTTTAAGGATCTTACAATTTAGTAAACAGTAAAAGGAAATAATCTTTTACTTCATATAATTTCACACTGTTGTAAATTGAAGAAAAGGAATAAACAACATGATACAGATATTGGAAGGAGACTGAAGTGGGGAGAGTGGTTGACAAAGGCCAACCTAAAAATGTGAAATTGAAGTTAAAACCTGATGAAAGCAATAGGACTACCGATGACAAGCTGTGAGGATAACTTTCCATGCAGAAAGGAGTCTGGAAGAGAGCTTGAGATGGGAGGAAGCAGCTGAAGAACCTTGAGCCAAAGGAAAGGTAGTGTGAGCAGAGCTCGGAAAAACAAGCTGGAGGCAAGGAGCAAGTCTTTTTAAGTGAGGAATTACTGAAACAGTGAGTTCTCCTATACCACAAGATATACATTATTAAAAACCACAGTCCTATGCAAAATCCTACGGTAAAAACCACAGGGCATATGGGAAAAGACAGGACTAATGGTGAAATACTCAAAATATCTGTGACACTTTAGAAAAGGATAAAAACCAAATCAAATATTTTAAACAATGGACTACACAGATACCAAAAAATAAATAAATAAACAGCTGTGAAAATTTACCTTTAAAAAGCCCTCAAGTTTGCAGGTCAAAGGGGGCATTTGAAGGGCTGCTTTCTTCTGGAATGGCCAAGAGGGTTTACATAAAACCCAGGAGAAGCCGCCAGCAACTCAGGGATGTGGGTGAGGCTCGGAACCCTCCATGAACTGAGGGGGCTGCCGGGTGTCAGAGGTGCCCGGCAGGTGCGCCCTGATCAGCGGGAGCTGTTCCTGCATTCTGCCTGTATTTTTGATACAGAAGCAAATGTGAAACTTACATTATGCTCAAAATTGTTCCTTTAGCTAGCTAGCTAGCTAGCTTTCATCATGCTAAACGCATGGTAGCAGAACTGACGGCATTTTAATTGTAGGGGAAGCCATGGCAGGTTTTTAAGTAGCAAAGAAGCCTGATGAGATTGTGTTTTAAAAGCTCATCCTGGCAGGTCTGTGGGAAATAGGTACAGATGGGTAGAAATGCTGATTGCTGATTTGGGAAAGGCTGAGAAAAGGGCAGGTTGGAGGGAAGTGGTCTAGTGGGAATGACAAGTCAGCAGGTACATCTTTGCTTTCAGTCTCAGAGGGAAGGTCAGATACAACCAGCATCTGGAGATTTATGTAATGACACTAAGGAGATAAGCTAGGAGGGTGAGGGCCCAGGGCCTTTCTCCGCACTGCAAGAATGAATTTGAGATGCTATGCAGCTCACTTTTGTTGCTCTGATGGGTTGTTTGAGGTTTCTACATAAGGTCACAGCACTAGGACCAAAAGGCAGAAGAAAGAAAAGAGAGATGGAGGGAGGGAAGGGGAAGAGAAAACATGAGCGGGAGGGAGAGGAGAGCAGAGGAGACGCTATGACACAGGCCTCTGACTCACTTGGGAGACAAAGCTGCAGCAAGGGCGCACCGCATCACAGCTGGCCCTTGAACAACACGAGTTTAAACCGTGCAGGTCCACCTGCATTTTTCAACAGGAAATACTGCAGTACTACATGATCCGGTTGGCTGAATCTGCCTGCCCAGCTCCTGAGGAGCCAGTTATAAATTATCTTCAGATTTTTGACTTTGCTGAGGGTCGGTACCCCTATCACCCGGTGCTATTCAAGGGTCAGTTGTATTTCATAAGGATTATCTACATGATGATCTATCATCTACTATCCTTCTTTTCTCTATACACAGTTCTGTAATCCATTATTCAATCTGGGATATTTATAGGGTTTTTGGCAGAAAGAAAAATAAACACTGTTGTAGACCAAGTTTGGGTGTGTGTGTGTGAATACAGATGAATTTTTTTGTATTTTTCTCATACATTTATCTACTCCTAAAGTAATAACTTTAGGTATTTAAAGTTTCTAAAAGAATGAATAACCAATCCCCACTGGAACTTATCTGATATTTTTTTTCTCATAACTGAAGTTACAGATTTTGAGGAGCAAGACCATAGAAGTAAAATGCCACTTTCATCACATAAAATTCCTAGAAGAAAACAGAAAAAAGCTCCTTGACATGGATCTTGACAAGGATTTTTGATATAACACCTAAAGCAAAAGTCACAAAATCAAAAATAAACAAGAGACTATATCAAACTAAAAGGCTCCTGCATAAGCCAACAATCAACAAAGTGAAAAGACAACCTGCAGAGTGAGAAAAAATGTTTGCAAATCATAAAGTGATAAGGGGTTAATATCTAAAATATAAAAGGAACTCATACAACTCCATAGCAAAACATAATCACCAGCCTTATCCAATTAAAATCTGGCAAAGGATACAAATAGACATTTTTCTGAAGACAATATGTAAAAGACCAAAAAACAGGTACATGGAAAGGTGCTCAAAATCACAAATCATTAGGGTAATGCAGATGAAAACCACAATGAGATATTACTTAATACCTATTAGAATGGTCAACATCAGAAAGACAAGAGATAAGAAATGCTGGCAAAGATGTAGAGAGAAGGGAACCATTGTACAGTGTTGGTGGGAATGTAAATTGGTACAGCCACTATGGAAAACTTCCAGTATGGAAGTTCCTCAAAAAATTAAAAATAGAGCTTCTATATGATCCAGAAATTCTACTTCTGGCAATATCTGTAAAGGAAACAAAAGCACTAACTCAAAAGGATATCTTCACAATTATGTACATAGAAACATTATTATATATATAATATATAAAATATATATATTATATATATATACACACACACATATATATCTCCTGCTATTTGCAACAACATGGGTGGACTTTGAAGGCATAATGCTAAGTGAAATCAGTCAGACAAAGAAAGACATCTGTGATGTATGTGGAATCTTAGAAACATAGGAAAACTCAGAAAAACTCAGATTTGTGGTTACCAAAGCAGAGGTGGGGGTGGGGAGGGGGACTGGATGAAGGTGGCCAAAAGGTACAAATTTTTAAAGGAAAATAACTACTAGGGATGTCACTAGAACATGACAACCATAGCTGGCACTGCTATGTGTATATATGAAAGCTGTTAAGAGAGTAAATGCTAAGAGTTCTCATCACAAGGAAAAGAACATTTTCTTCTCTTTTCTTGTATCTATACAAGATAGTGGATGTTAACTAAACTCATTGTGGTAGTCATTTCACAATATATGTAAGTCTAATCATAATACTATACACCTTAAACTTATACAGTTCTATGTGTCAGTTATACCTCAATAACACTTGGGAAAAAAAAAAAAAAACAGTCTCTTTGCTGTACTATACCTTTGTCTCCTACCAAATGCTTTGTAGACATGCTCATCCTCCTGGGGTGAATTTAGCCCCAGCTCCTGTGTTAGGTTCCATGTACTACGCAGCTACACACTGCAGCCCATCTCTAGCACTGGACGTCTGGATCCAGGTTCTGGGTCCTTGAGTCGGCTCATTTCTGCATGACTTACTGGATTTTGTCTGGTAAAATTCTAGCACTGGCCACCACTGTTTCTGTAGTTTTAACATGATGTTCTATTATATTCATCAGATACATATCCCCAACTCTAGCTATTTATTCCTGTCTTAAACAAGATTTATATTCTACACTCAGTTCAGTCAGTTCAGCCCTCTATTCAATTTCTGTGCTTCCTTTTCTTTCTTTTTATATGACTCATATGCTGAAATCTGGTAGCTGGTTTTGATCAACCACACTCTAACAACTAAGGAGTAATCAGATTCAAAACCAAGGTCAGAGAGTCAGTTAACTGATGTTATATAAAAACAGATTGAATAGTTGTCTGGGAGAAGTCCTTCCACACTGTCTCACCCCAAGTTACATAGCTTAGCCTTGTGTCTAGAAGATTATTCTGTCATTTTTCTTACACCACTTGATAAATCACTTTCAATCTTATACTTTCAAACTTGTACATAGCAAGTATGACATCTTGACATAAAACCACAAAGTTCTTCTGTATGCTGACAAATATATTCCATATGTTAAAAGCCTATTAAGGGAATAAAAATGAGAGGCAAATGTATATAGAGAATATATTTTTCAGCATTCTTAATAAATATTGGAAACAATTTAATTGTCCTACATAAATTATGATATAGTCAATAATGGAATACCATGCTGTTGTCAAAGAAAACATATAGTCAAAGTATATGGATTGACTGGAAGCAAGTCAAAAAGTGAGAAAAATAGTTATGAAACATTTTGTAAATTATGATTCCCATTTTGGTAAAAACTACATGTTCACTCATAAAAATGTTTTTAAAGATATACTCTTTGAACACAACACAAAATATTAATCAGTCATCACTGAGATGACTAATGACTTTATATCTTCTGTCATATCCATCTTTTCTAGCATTTCTACTATGAACATGTATAATCATATAACAATAGTTTTAACTCTGAGCTGGAAACCATCAAATCATATTGTTTTCATATCATCTGTGAGCTGTAAGAGTCCGTGTTTTTAATTCTAGTTCCATCCTTAATTATAATTTAGTTGTAGTGATCTCAAAATTAAGGACTCATGTATGTAGGGAAAAAGGAAACCGGTGAAATATATAACTTATTTTGTAAAAGTATTCACATTGGAAAATATGGTACATGGCTATTTCAGAAGGAGAGTATTGTACACTAAAATGTTAAGAGTGGACTGTTCTGGTTGTTATTGAGTGACCTTGTCTTTGCTTCCCTTTGTTTTCTTATTTTTCAAAATATGCTACCCTTAAAATGTTTTTAAAAATAGAAGTCAAATGAAAAGTTATTGGTATTGTGTAATGTCTTTATTCCATGGAATTCTAAAAATGCTCAAACAAACACAATAAGCCGGGACAAGGAGCTTCTCAGCATGCCCTTTTCCTGTGGGGTACTTGACTACACACCATTAACTGACTCAGAGTAAAAGACTTAAGGCAATTTGATTATAAACCACTTGATTGCAGAGACCACATCTCAGACAATTTGTGCCCACTGAGTGCTCCACATAGAGTAAGGGCACAGTGTTTTTTACCTTTTATTTTGTGCTGAGGCATAGACCATTAACAGTGTTGTGATAGTTTCAGGTGAACAGCAAAGGAACTCTGCCATACATACACATGGATCCATTCTCCCTCAAACTCCCCTCCCATCCAGGCTGCCACATAACACTGGGCTGAGTTCCATGGGCTATATGACAGGTCCTTTCTGGTTATCCATTTCAAATATAGCTGTATGTACAGGCAACCATAAGTTTGTTCTCTAAGCAGGGCACAGTATTTTTGTTCAAAGAAATAATGAAGTTCTCAAGATCCTACTCAGAAGTTTCAGGAGACTGACAGTCACCTGAATCCACCCTTATCAAAAACCACTTATGTATTCATTCTTTCTCCCTCGTCTCCAACCCACTTCAGCTAATCAGAACAGGCATCCAGTCCCTGTAAGTGGCGCAGTTCCTACCCCTACCTCCACTCTGCTAATGTCTCCTGTATATCCAGAGTTGCTCTGCTCTACTCAAGACTATCAGAGAAGGCTCAGCCTTCTATCTCCAATATACAGTTAGGGCCTGTCTCACCCAGGGGTCTCCTCAAAGCTGTTGCAAAGGACAAGCCTCTTCTCAAGTTCCAGGCCATGACCTCAACAACCTATTGATATAAATAATTATGTAAATACCATGATGTCCTGTTCTTTTCCTACCACAAATATTTTTAGCATCACGCTATTATAAAACATGCGTCTTCTAGACAGACTAATAATATAGCATGCCTACAAGACTATATCTCACAAATACATGTTCAACATGTTTTAATAGTAACAGGACTAGTGCCAGCAATGAATAATTTTTGTGAAGCTGTCATTTGTTACCTTAATTTCTTCTTTAGAGAACTGCATATGTTAATGGGAATGAGATATAGCAGTCTTCTGAAAATAATACCCATGTTTTAAATAAGGTGATGAACCTTTTGGCATCCTCTGTAACAGGTTAGCCTTCATGACCTCCATGAAAAAGGTGCAGTTGGCATAAAAAGTAACATCCTGAAATAAAATGGCTAGACGGGAAAGAAGCCAGGTGAGAGGACTGTAGAGAAAGCAAATATTCAATAACACCTATAATTCACATTGGGAGAAGAAAAGGTCAGAATTAACATTACAAAAACTTGAGACCATGAGGGAAAGGACAAGTTTGAGATATAGTTTCAAAGCACAGAGAAAAATGATAAAGAAATGAAAACCAAAGTAAATACAGAAGAGAGATCCAATCTAACAGAGATTACATATTATATTTTTCCCTCAGGAAGAGATCAAAACAATCGGAAAAAAATAAAACCTATAATTAAACAATCCTCTAAATGTGAAAAGGAGTCTTGCTATCTCAGATTAAAACAGTTCACCTCCTTCCAGGAAATCATTCGACATAGCCTGGCAAATTTTTTAAATCAAAACAATAAAGAAAAGAAAATCTTATAAACTTTCAGTCTGATGGAAGTAAAGGGAGAGGGGGCAATAACATAGATTGGTCTAATTTTTCTTGGTCTAAATTTTCTTTTAGATTGGTCTAAATTTTGGTCTAATTGGTCTAAATTTGGCCTAAATTTTGGTCTAATTGGTCTAAATTTTGAAGGGGAAGTAACACAGATTGGTCTAATTTTTCTGGTCTAAATTGCCTTTTAGATTGGTCTAAATTTGGTCTAAATTTTGGTCTAATTGGTCTAAATTTGTTCTAAATTTTGGTCTAATTGGTCTAAATTTTCTTTCAGATTGGTCTAAAATTTCTTCTACTGTGCTCAGGAGAAAAAAAGAAACATCTACAGCTTTTGAACAATAACATATCTTACAACAAATCAAGTTGTTTCTCATGGGGAAAATAACAAAATGACATTCACAAATGTAAGACTTGAAAAATACTTCACAAATATTCTTGCTCAAAAAACTCATGGATTATATACTGGTCAAGAATAAGACAAGTCAAGATAATTAACACTAATATCAGGAAATCATATATAATAAGATTAATAAATCCTTGCTGTAATTAAATCCCAAATTCAGAAATTTATTTGAATTATCTGTACTCAAGAGGATTCTACCCTCTAGGGGCAAGTTGTAATGGGTCTCTCTCTGAGTTCCTCTTTGTTGACTTATTAAAAAGTAATGTGCAAGCGCCTCCTTTGTGTCAGGCGCTGCACTGGGCTCTTAGACTATAGCAGCATATCAGATGACTGTGATTTCTTCCCTTAAAAGCTTGCAGTCCAGTGTTTCACTTCTGTTCCTTCCTCAGTAGAAAAGATTATTCTTGGGTCATATTTTTCATACTACATTAGGCAAGAATCTCTTTTCATCTCTACTGTCCACTTAAAATAACAATGATATTATGTTCCAGCAACTTTAGTTAAATTCTTCTGTGCTGCCAGAATTACTCTGTGAAAGACTTTTGCTTCTCCTTAACAAAAGCAGAAATGCACAGGACAAAATAAGTCATTTTCATTGCTAAGACACTCAGATAATGACTTTCTCCCTCTTTAAACATCACATTAATGAACATGGTCATTTGAATTTTTAACTAGAAAAGATGCAGATATTATTTGTCACCAAGCATATTTTCAAATAGCCTTATATACAAGAGTCAGGGCTGTTTCTGTGTTGACTATGTCTTAAAATTAACTCTTACAGCAAGTAAGTACATGAAAATGTTCAGAGTTCACAGGGGGCCTTAACTGATCCTGACTTCATTACCCTCTCCTTTAGCATCCACTTCCCTTATCAAACAACAACTTGGTCCCAAGACCTGGAATATTTTGATTCAGTGATCTTTCTCTCTCCCAAGCTTGCACTGGAGGTGGTACAGATCTAAACAAAAGGAAATGAAATACCAGAATAGTATAGAACAGAGTTCCAACACTTACACAAAATTAATAACTCAGAAAAATAAAGGTTATTTTCAAAATCTAAT
Source organism: Nanger dama (assembly GCA_917880005.1). Taxonomy (NCBI): domain Eukaryota; kingdom Metazoa; phylum Chordata; class Mammalia; order Artiodactyla; family Bovidae; genus Nanger; species Nanger dama. The sequence continues at coordinate 104,220,392 of CAKJTW010000001.1, forward strand.
TCAATTCCACAAATCCCTCTTCCTATTAGAACAATTAGACTGACTGCCCAATTATTTTTGTGCCCCACATTCAGGTCTATAAATTATGTCCAATATACCCAATGTGAAATATTCTGCTGCCATTAAATAATATTTAGTTAAATACAAATATTATATTTATACAGAACTTAAAACAGGAGACTCATTAGCCAGGTTGTAAGGGAAACTATAACCATCACATTTGATCAGAGAAGCAGATCCACTGCAGAACATATGTAATTCATATTTGGAGTGGGGAGGATTTATCCCTACACAGTTGTGGGATCTGATTAAACAATCTATGTGTGTCTGGTGCATAAAGACCACAGAACCAACAGGAAGGGAAGGTGGAAACAAAGTGCTATCAGAATCTAAGATTTTAACCTACTTACAAGCTGCTAAGTTAGCTTTTTACTGTTCAAGGGTTCTGGCAGTAGACATGAGATAAAGTCCTCTTGTTACTCACAGTACAGCAAGCAGCATGAATATGAAGTTTGTTTTGGTTCCCCATGTTCTCCAGTCCCATGCAGGGCAATGCAGAAAGTCCCCAGTGGATGCTGCACAGCAGTGAATTTACCTCCCAGCTGAGAAACACTGAGTTGAGAAAATTCACCAAAACAAATAAGTATCATAAGCAGTAAGCAACTGTTCTCTGTCCCAGATGGAGGTATTATCTCTTCCTCAGGATGGCTTGCTGTAAACACAACCCTGAGAAATGTCCAGGCAGGGGCAGACCTGTATTCCTGGCACTCTGAGTGGGAACGTCCACGGACACTCACAGCTTGTAGTGGATTACCTCCCTCAGCCCCTGGGAGGCTGGACTTGAAGCCATATGGATGGACTGGACCCTGCCTCAGTCCCTCACCATCTCCAGGTCTCCAACTTTGCAGGTGATACAGCTGCTTTTCACCATAAAGCTAAACACACACCTAAGCCAGGAGCTGGAAAGTAGGGTGCTGAAGGAGGACAAGTCAAGAGCTGCAGGTGACACGAGTCCAGCTGCTGTCCCATGCCAACCAGGTGAGCCTGTGGATAAATGACAGCATAACATGAGCTACAACAGTGCCTCACTAAGCTTTAGAGCATTAGAAAGCAAGATCACCGGCATTCCACTTCTGCCTTCAGTCCTATGCAAAATCTCTCTCGTGACCCACGCTAACCTGGAATTACACAGCAAATGAAATCCTGGAAAACACAATTTCACCTTAGCTAAATGAACCTAAATCCACCACAGGCTGTGGACATACGGTCTTCATATCAACTTCCTTCCAAACCTGTTAAGCCTTGATGTCCATCTCCGGGCAAAGAGACTCCTATCATTCTTGTTTCCTGAAGGAATGGCTGAAAACCAAGGGACAACAGAGACCAATAGTCACATTATTTCGGGGGTTCCCAAGACCACCCCAGGCTCAGTCATTCTTCAGGAGGACTCTCGGGTCTCAGCACATAATCATATTCACAGCTAAGAGTTATTACGGTGAAAGGATTCAAAGCAAACTCAGCCACGGAAAAGCCATATGCAGAGAAGTCTGAAAAACATCAGGCACAAGCTCCCAAGAGTCCCCACCCCATGGGGCCCCACAGGATACTCTTAATCATTCTAGCAGTGAGTTGTAACAACATATGTGAAAAGTGTCTGCTGGGAACACTCATTAGTTATTACCTGCCCAAAGTTTTCCCTGGGGGCTGGTCACATCGCTACTCTCTGCCTGGCATGTACCCGAGTTCCAGACTCCCAGGAGGAAAGCAGGGGTTCGGCATGAACCATGCTGTTTGCACAGTACAGACCCAGTAAGCCTCTCTACTGGGGTCCAGCCCTGGTTGGATCCAGGGTATCCGAAGCATGGACAGCGAGGCAAGAGAGGTATATAGATATAGAAAGAGATAAGGAAAGAATTTGCAGTAAAGAGAATAGAGGAGAGAAAACAGGCTGATATTCCTTGGTTTATGCAGAAAGCCAATAAGGCCACAAACAAGAGACTTGCTCTGTTCACGCAGGCCTCAGGCACCCTCTCGAATAGCAGAAGGTGCCCCATCTTGGGCACCTTCTCGAGTGGGTCTTAGAAGCCCAGGCAGGAAAGTGAACTCAAAGGGCCACTGCATTCCAGGGAGTTAGCCTGAAAAGAGATAAAGAGAGAGAAAGAAAGTACGACATGGGGAGGCCAAGCTTGTGCAAGACCCGTAACTTTATTTTCAAAAGGAGCTTATATACCCTAAGTTTTACATAAAGGAAGATGCAGAGTCATGCAGGGGCAGCAGTCCTGACCCTTATCGATACCAGGCTTTCTTTCTGCATACCTTTCTGTATACAAAAGGTCTCAGGTGATTTACATTATTTTCTGGCCAAGAGGCCCATTAACATTTTATGGCTCTTCCTTGATAAATGTTAATCAACCAGAAAACTAATTTTCCCTTGAAGTGTTTTTTCTTTAATCTGCATCACCCTCAAAGTACTAAATAAAGTTATATTTCTATAGAACAAAGGTTCAGTGGGTTATAACAAAGAAAGTACTTAACTCAAAGATCTAATGTTGCTAATGCCAGGGCGTTTTTCTACATACCAACTATATCAAGAAATAAAAGATATGAAAACTTGGCAGCAAGTATTGGCTCAACAATGAAACCCTTAAGCAGTTCTATTCTAATGATTTTCAACTCCTTGAAAGGCTGTACATTCCTAGAATGTTTTAAGCTTCCTGTGCCTCTTGTGGTTGGGAGGCTGTACACAATCACTTGAGTAGTTGTAAAAGTCCGGATAAACTTGTCAGGCAGGCTAGAAAGTCATGAGAGGGGTTTTCGGATTGAAACACTCTTATTATGCCCCAGAGACTTATTAACCAAAACTCTAAGTTGATTTTCTTCAGAGAAAGGTGGTCGGGGATAGCCCCCTGTTAATGTCAGAGAAGTTGGTGAAAGTCATAAAATAGTAAGAAAGACAGATTCTGGTTTTGGGGTAGATGCTCGAGCAGTTCCAGGGGATCCCTCAAGTCCTGATCTGCCTTGCCTGTCAGGTCTTTCCACATGACCTTGTCATGGGTGGGATCTCTCATGCTGGCTCCCGGCACCTCTCTTAAAAGTTGGGGCCATGATGGGAATCCTCTCAAAACCTAAGTTTCCAGATGCTAGCCGAAGGCCAGCCAGACACTCTGGTTTAGAGCAAAGCAGGAGAGCAGAGGCTGTGGTTATGGGGCTGTGGGCAGCAGTCTATCTATGCAGGCAGACAGTGAGGGCCAGGACTGCAGAGATGGTTGCAGGTAAAGAGGAAGAGAGATTTGAACTACAGAACATGATTCGGGTTTTACAGAGTTGCCTGAAGGAAGCTGCTAAAGGCTTCTGGGCAAGCAGAAACAGGATGAATACGAGACCTCAAAAGTAAACCAGTGTTATCTTTTTTTTTTAATCAATGTCCCCTAACACACACACACAAGCAGCTTTCATACACTTTTTTTTTTGCTAATTACCACTCCATATGAATTTTTAATACCACCGGTATTCTGCTTATTTGCTTATGTACCTATGTATATGTATCTGTGCTTTATACATAAAAAGAGTAAATTCTTTTCAGCCCCAAGAATCAACTTTCACCCTCTTAGGGGTGATATTGCCCCCATCGAAAATAAACAGATTGTAAGATGTATAGAACTGGAGGGTGATTTTTCAACAGCTGGGAATACAAAGGATTTCTGTATTCCTTGCAGCAACCCAAGCAAGCAAGGAGGGGAAGAGGCTGGGGCCTAACGAAAGAACACATGTTGGGTCCAAGCACAGTTTGGCAGCAGACTGACCTACGGCAGGATGTGGAGCCAGGAGGACAAGGTGTTCAGAAGGTGGCCACTTCAGGGGCGATGTGGCAGCAGCTTGCAGCTGGATTACCAGGAGCAGGGGAGGCAGAGGAGCATGGTACCAGGGCATCGGAGAGGGCAGTGGGGCCTGCCAGCTGTGACAGCCCTGCACGTGTGCTGGGCAGGCGGCTGACTCAGCAGACCACCAGCAGGAAAGAAACACACGAGACAAGGGTGCTGGGGGAAGCAAGGAGGAGGCAGTGACACGCTGGGGGCCTGGGGAAGAAGCCGTGTCTGGAGGACAGACCTGGAACCCAGAGGTCAGCAGCAGGACTCCCACCCACAGCCCAGCAGGGCACCCTGTGACCACTCTCTGTGAGGCAGGCAGGGAGACAGTTTAGTACTGCCTCCTGTATGTCACACTGATCGGCCTGGTAACAGAAATGGAGTCAAGGGAAGGAACAACGCTGGTGGTGCCTAGGGAAGCAGAAAGAGCAAGGGCATGGGGACTCAGCAGCATGGGCCAAGAGGCTCTCAACAGCAGGGGCGCTTAAACGGCATTTCAGGACAGATTTTTCCCCCAAGTGAAATAAAAGTTTGCTTTATTTCAAAACGGTAACTTCTTCATACTGGAGCACTGGCTAACATTCAATACTGATACAAATATAAATTCCTTAGAAAGTCAACGTATATATATCAGGTGAATTTTCTGAATTTCTTTTAAAGACAGCATTTTTAAACCATAGAAATCTAGAAATAATTTCCATCAACACATGTGTAAAATAAGCCACAGTTCAAATCTAAGCTGAATAACCAAACCATGAAAATTACCTCAACTAACGTTTGCTATTATTTAGAACATTGCATGGATTTTCAACAACTTAAAACTGAATATATATTCTTCACATCTAATTTCCCCAGGAAGTAGAGCCTTTTTTTTTTTTCCACTACATTTCATTAGATTCATTAGGTGAAAGTCTGAGCAGTTATGAAACCTGGACTCTAAAACCAAAATTGAGGTGCTAAAAATCTCACAAAAGTGAGACTGGGAGGGAAGTCATCAGCATGAGGGAAAAGTCATCAAATGTCTGGGAAGTGGAAGATGGGAAGAAGTGGTGTCTCACGAATCAAAAATACACAGAAAAGAGGCTGCAGATGATAAGAGACTGTCTTCCCCATGGTACCCCAGAAAAAGCTTTTGACTCACAGGTATCAAGGAGCATGGACATGAGAATGGCATGTAGGACCTAAAACGGAAGAATTAATTGAAAATCTGTCTTTGAAACAAAGCTCATACACACACAAAACACTGGAGCTCAAGAAACCTCTCACCAACCGTCTATCCCATCCCTGCCTCCAGCCACAAATAAAGAAAGGAAGGAAGGAAGGGAATGAAGGAAGGAGGATTGGGAAGTGAGGAATGGGAAGAGAGGGGAAAGGAGTGGAGCACAGTGGAGCAGAGAGGAGAGGAAAGTTCTAAAGATTGCAGGCACGTCTAAGGAGAACCAGGCCAGTGAGTGAGCACAGCCACCCTCAGGGTTTAGCCACATACATGCTGGTATTTAGAGGCGCCCACTGTGTAGCACGTCTAGGGAGAAATCAGCTTCAGGACAGAAATCCCAGGAGGAAAAAGTTGGTCAAGGTGCCATAGACTTGTAACAATATTACCATCATTTAAGAAACAACAAAGGCAGACAGCATGAGGATGGAAGATAGAAGTGCACCAGGACAGAAATAAAATCACAGAACACAGCCAGGTTAGAGATTCGTCAATACTTTTCACTTTTCTGTTTCAAAGTGTAGAATCAATAAACTGACAAAAGACTTAATTGGGATCATTGACCAGGGTGTATATAATGAAAACACCTAATTCTATAAAAACAGACAATGGCCCTGCCTATATTTCTAAACAGTTCAAACAATTTTTACATTCATTCTTTATTAAACAGATTACAGACATTCCTTATAATCCACAAACAGAAGACATAATTAAACAAACACATTATACACTGAAACTACAAATAAAAAATAAAATAAGGGGGTACACAGAAACACGTCTATCTTCCTTATCTAGAACAGACTTTACTAGATTCCAATGCAATATATTCCTTTTTTAAAATATAAATTTATTTAATTGGAGGTTAATTGCTTTATAATATTGTATTGGTTTTGCCATACATCAACATGAATCCGCCACAGGTATACACGTGTTCCCCCACCCTGAACCCCCGTCCCTCCTCCCTCCCTGTGCCATATAGTCTTTAAGCCTATAACTATTGTTAATATAGCTTTATTTCTGTTTCCAGTCTGTAAGATCCTTAAAACAAAATAACATCAGCTTCAGTGCCTGTTTCACAACACAAAACAAGAAACAACATAAAAAGATACCGTTTGATGCATGATACCGGATGCTTGGGCTGGTGCACTAGGACGACCCAGAGGGATGGTACCAGGAGGGAGGAGGGAGGGGGGGTTCAGGATGCGGAACACGTGTATACCTGTGGCGGATTCATGTTGATGTATGGCAAAACTAATACAATATTATAAAGTAATTAACCTCCAATTAAAATAAATAAATTTATATTTTAAAGAAAAAGACACCATTTGCCAAATAAGTTATTTGTTCCTAGGAGTATCAAAAGTACAAAATATTCACCTTCTTTTCAGGTCTGTCTTGAAAGTATAATTATCTTCTTTGACACACTGAACAGAGATTCAACAGCTGCCAGGGGACATTTCTTTTCCAGAGACAAGGTCAGGTATTTGGATGTGAGCAACGTTTCATTTGTCAAGGTGTTCTACATCAGCTTTTCAGTAATTTCACTTAAAAAAAAAGAGTTTGAGTGTTTCTCCTAATCCTTTGCCCCAAATAACACAAACCATTTAAAACACAGTCAGATCCCATTTCTTTATATATATAAAGTATGTACTAATGAAGAGAAAATTAACCCATTATTTCAAAACCACAGTGAAATTTTCATGGTTAGTCAATGATGACAGCAAGACTGTGGAGCCTCATGGGAGTTAGGACAGGCTTGCTTACTGACACACTGCTTGGTTGAAGCTGACCAATTACACATTAGACAGACTGTGCCACCAACACCTGGGCCTAATGAAAAAAATTTTTAAATGGGTGCATGTGTCTATAAAGTCTTATTTTAGGCCAGTGACTGTCTCATCTGTTAAATGTGAGGCATAAACTGTATCAAACCAGAAAAACAACATCAGTATTGTCAGTTCCAAGATACCCAAAGACCAAGAAGTTAATTTAAAGCCAAAATTGGGTCTGTTTAATTTACATATGTGAAAAAGAAAAACAATAACATTGGCTGAGCAAGATGGTGGCTCATACATTTGACACAGAAGTAAACAAATTCATGGAAACAATATTCAGGAAAAAAAGGTTTAGGTAGTCAAGAGTCAAGGTCAGTTTAAAATAAAACCTTCTCAGTGTCCTTTTTGGGGACATTATCTACCAGTCCCCAAACAGGTCTCTAGATGATTGTTTTTGGACTGAAATATTTCCTAGAAATGTTTTCATCATTATCACTTTCCTTTCTTTCTATAACTATTGTTAATATAGCTTTATTTGTTTTAAATTTTTTAAACTTACCGCAAAGAGATGTTTTGACAAAAGCAAAAAAAAACATTTTGAGACATTGAAAGACACTTCCCTTCCTTTGCCCATTTGGTATCTAGGTGGGTTAACTATCAATGAAGATACAGAAAACTAACTTTACAGAGAAAGGAGTCTGCTGCTATTTCTCCAGATGGCTCCAACGAGCTCACATGGCTTCCTCTTCAGAAGAGTTGACCTAAGTCGGGGGAGGGTGGGGGGCTACATTCAAACTAGAGACAAAACAACAAAAACCCCAAGAGAAAGAAATTCCAATACAAGCCATGGCAGCTTTAAAATTTTCCAAAAAACGCCGCACTTGATGTCATCGACCTCATGATTTTCCTACTTGGAGACAGATAAAAAACCCTTACTAATCAAGCTGAAAATCTGATTTCTCAACAGGGAATGCCTCAGAATCCTAAAAATATTTTTGTCACTACGTTTGCTTTGCTTGCTGTTGCTTCTCCCTGCTCAGGCTGACTTGACTGATTACACTTATTATTGTAGGTTTTAGAATGGACAGATATAGGACCAATTGTATCCACTAATGGCTCAACACATGCCCCCTCCCTGGAGCTTGGAGGGGCCCTCTCATCCTGAGGAAGAAGGAAGACTAAGTAACATTCCCCTAGGCTATGAAATCCTTCCTTTATGCACGGGCCAAACAAAATCATGTATTAATGTTAGTCGACAAACATGGGCTTTCATCCTGGCTCTGAAAAAGGAACTCCCACACATTCCTTAGTTTACTGCCCTGTCCTTTTATAAAAAGACATGTCAACACTACCAAAACTCTAGGAAAAAGACAAGAGTTAAAATATAAGGGGTTTACTTATAAAGACTTTAAATATACTCCTGTTTATTAAGATAAATGTCAAGCTAAATTAGGGAGATTAATGGTTATGGCCAACTACACCATTGTTGACTGGGGACCCCATGGTATGTGGGTATCTAACCGCTCAGACGCTATTAACAGCACTAGTGAGACTATGCTCCTCAAGTACACTACAATCGAGTATTACCATGACAAAGGACTTCTTGGCGGGCTTGACGGTGGAATGCCCCCCTCCTCGTCCTTGAATCATCCTCAATAAACAGATTGGGCCGGAACAATGGGACATCTGGAAACTTGCTGCGAGCGCAGAAGAACTTGGGACTTGGACTGGACATTTCACAGGGACCAATAATAGTCATAGAAACCATTTCTTTTGTTATAATCAATCATATTTCATACGAGCTTGTGTTCCCCTTCCTTTTGTTCTAGCTATAGGAAGTTTACAATTCAATAAGACTTTACGTTCTATAGCTTGTATAAATTGCAAATTATATACTTAACTCTTCTGTTTCCTTAAGAAATGAATCCCCTTTGATTCTTCGATCTCAAAGTACTCAGTGGTTACCAATAAACCTCCAGTGGCCCTGGGAAGAGGGTCCCATGGCAGGACTTGCTTCGCGGTCACTCACTGAATGCTCCGGTGACCTAAGCGATTCATTGGGTGGCTGATTTGGGGCATTTGGGGATTGACAGCTATTGGCACCACTGCTGCCGTCACTGGCGTTGCTTTACAAACCTCAATTCAAATTTTATCCAAATTTTGGACTAAAGATGCTCATACTATGTGGGCCACTCAGGCTCAGATAGATGAGGATATTCAAGATGAAATACAGGAACTAAAGACAGCCATCAAATGGGTTGGAGATCAATTAATAGAAATACAAAAAGAGGTGATGCTAAAATGTGATTGGAATTCTACTCAATTTTGTGTTCAGTTCAGTTGCTCAGTCGTATCTGACTCTTTGCGACCCCATGAATTGCAGCACGCCAGGCCTTATTCCTGTTCAAATCAATAATAGCGCCTACAACTGGGAACAAATCAAATTTCATTTACAAAACATACATGATAATGCCTCTCTGAATATACAATTATTACAAAAGAAATCTTTGAAATGTTTTCTAAAAATCTGTCCTCTTCCACTAATTTGAAAACTTTAGCTGAACAACTAGCTAATCAATTGTCTGAGCTAGACCCATGCAGATGGTTTCAAAGCATTACTCACAGCATCAGGTCTAAAACTGTAATTTTGGTGATTATCTTGACAATTATATTTGTCATTTACTATTGCTCTCATGCAAAAATTTTTAAAACTAAACAAGCTCAAACGGTCAAAACCCTTTTCACAAATATTATAAATAAATAAGGGGAAATTGTCAGGGAATGTTTAACAGGAGGATTCCTACATGCTGTTTCTCATAAATCCTCTGTTCCTTATAAGTTTCTGTTATCAGAAACCAGTGGAGTGGCACGCTGCTCCCAGGACTGAGGTCATAGGATGAGACAGGCTTGAATCTCCTTCAGTAAACATTCTCCTTACAACAGAAACTGCTTAGTCTTGATGCTGTTTCTTGAGATATGGATTGTCTCCTGAACTTGTGACCATTATTAACCTCTTGTTCCCTTGGTAATGGTTGCTGTACGTTTGGTTTTCTGATCTTTATCATTGTCAAAAGAAATTTCTTGCACAACAGCCTATATATACTCACAGAAAGATCACTAAAGCACCTTTGCTCCATCAGAGCACAGGTCCCTGTGTCTTTCTTTCTTTCTTCCTCTCTCTCTCTCCCTCCCTGCGGCTCTCTCTTTCACTTTCTTATCATCGACTCCAGACTTTCCGGTCCATTAAAAGACCCCAACACCATCTCTTTAAGAATTTCTATTTGTTGTGATCCACACAGTCAAAGGCTTTAGTGTAGTCAATGAAGCAGAAGCAGAATGCATATACATATCTTTTCCAGATGTTCAAGCTGGTTTTAGAAAAGGCAGAGGAACCAGAGACTAAATTGTCAATATCTACTGGATTATCAAAAAAGCAAGAGTTCCAAAAGAACATCTATTTCTGCTTTATTGACTATGCCAAAGCCTTTGACTGTGTGGATCAAAACAACTGTGGAAAATTCTTCAAGAGATGGGAATACTAGACCACCTGACCTGCCTCTTGAGATACCTGTATGCAGGTCAGGAAGCAACAGTTAGAACTGGACATGGAACAACAGACTAATTCCAAATCAGGAAAGGAATACATCAAGGCTGTATATTGTCACCAAGCTTATTTAACTTCTTTGTAGAGTACATCATGAGAAATGCCAGGCTGGATGAAGCACAAGCTGGAATCAAGATTGATGGGAGAAATATCAATAACCACAGGTATGCAGATAATACCACCCTTATGACAGAAAGTGAAGAAGAACTAAAGAGCCTCTTGATAAAAGTATAAGAGGAGAGTGAAAAAGTTGGTTTAAAGCTCAACATTCAGTATATGAAGATCATAGCATCTGGTCCCATCACTTCATTGCAAATAGAGGAAATAGGGGAAACAGTGGTTGACTTTAGTTTTGGGGGCTCCAAAATCTCTGCAGATGGTAACTGCAGCCATGAAATTAATAGATGCTTACTCTTTGGAAGGAAAGTTATGACCAACCTAGATAGCATTTAAAAAGCAGAGACATTACTTTGCCAACAAAGGTCCATCCAGTCAAGGCTATGGTTTTTCAATAGTCATGTATCGATATGAGAGTTGGGCTATAAAGAAAGCTGAGTGCTGAAGAATTGATGCTTTTGAACTGTGGTGTTGGAGAAGACTCTTGAGAGTCCCTTGGACTGCAAGGAGATCCAACCAGTCCATCCTAAAGATTAGTCCTGGGTGTTCATTGGAGGGACTGATGTTGAAGTTGGAACTCCAATACTTTGGCCACTTGATGCAAAGAGCTGACTCATTTGAAGAGACCCTGATGGTGAGAAAGATTGAGGGCAGGAGGAGAAGGCGATGACAGAGGATGAGTTGGTTGGATAGCATCACTGACTCAATGGACATGAGTTTAGGTAAACTCCAGGAATTGGTGATGGACAGGGGAGGCCTGGCGTGCTTCAGTCCATAGGGTCGCAAAGAGTCGGACACGACTGAGTGACTGAACTAATCCATGTCTCAAATATATATATAGAGAGATATATCCACATATGTGTGTTTGACAAGTAGCTCAGTCATGTCCAACTCTTTGAGACCCTATAGACTATAGCCTACCAGGCTCCTCTGTCCATGGGATTTTCCAGGCAAGAGTACTGGAGTGGGCTGCCATTTCCTATATGTGTGTATGTATATATAAATTGTGTGTGTATATATGTGTGTGTGTGTGTGTGTGTGTGTGTGTGTGTGTGTGTGTGTATCTCAGAAATATGGATAAAGCTTCCTGGAAAATTTTAAATGAAAAATGATGAAAATGTTTAAGGCTTTTGATACCCACCCTACTGGGGCATGGAATGGGCTGGGAAGTGAAAGGATAAGGGCTTCTTCCTTATAGTTAGTTCCACGCTTTTGACGTTTTAATTGTTCCATTTATTGCTTTGTTAAAAAACAAAGGAGCTTTTAATAAGCTACCTCATGCAGTAATAAACTAGTTCGTTCCAGAAATAAGGAAGTAGCAGGAATGGAAAGGAGGGGGCAGATGTGATAAACATATTGAAAGAAGTATTATCTGGACTTGATAATTAGTTTAACATGAAACACAAAGAAAGAGAGGATATAAAAATATTTCCAAAATTTTGAGACTGAATAATCAGGAGAATATCAGAGCCAATATCACAAATAGGGAATCTGGGAGGGCAAACTTGTCTGTGGGATGTGTGATGAATATAGATTCAGACATTTGTCTATAAAAGCCAACGTTTTAAAAAGGTGAATTTAAATTTTTAAAATATTTCTCCATTTCAAATATCAAAACCCAGAAGACAATTTCATTCTGTAGAAGGGGCACCGGCTGTATCTTCAAATGTTGTCAGGTTGAAAAATGAAGAGAAATATGTATCATCCATAGAAAATAGTCAAAGACTGTAGGAAAAGGTGACAGTCCTCCACGCTCCATTGCAGGGCTGGGAGCAGGAGAGAAGATGAGACTAAATTAACTACCGAATATCCTGGGAGAAAAGCAAATCAGTGCTTCAGAAAGCAACACTGACTTGCCTAAACCAGGGAAAACAAGATAATTCTAAGCCACCAAGCTACAGATGAGTAACCTAGAAGGGAACTAAATTTTAAATTCACTTTTGCCTGAGGGTTGAGGTGAGGATGATGGGTAGGAATTATCTTCTGTTGCTGAAAAATGAACAAACTCAGTTTATGTGGACGTGCAGTTTGTAAATTTATGCCAACAGCACCACCTACTGGACACAAGATAGACTGTCACAGACCTGGTATGACAAACACACACATACACATTCGAGGGGGAATGTGTGTATCCACAGAGATTTTTATCTTAAGTGTATATTCAAAATCCAGTAATAAAATATTTTTCCCCCATCTATGTCAGCTAAATTAGCTAAGGGTGTGTATATGATTTGGAAGTTTTACTTATACTTGGGATATAGAATATCATTCCTACCCTAAAGGAGAGAAAATACTGTGTGTACCACAAAGTATTTTTTGGAAACCATCTATAGTTGGCAGAAAAATGCCCCCACTCCCAGCAAAAAAAAAGTCAATGTCTTAATTCCTGGAATCTGTGAATACATGATCTCATGTGGCAAAAAGGTATTTGCAGATGTGACTTTGAAATGGAAAGAGGGCCTAGACTACCCAGCTGAGCCCAGTATAAAAACAACAGAGGTCCTTTAAAAGGGGCTGGGGAGAGAGTCCGAGACAGAGAAGGAGATGAGAGGTCAGGAAGCAGAAACTGGAGCAAACTGATTGCTGTTTTGAAGAAGGAGGAAGGCCCAACGTGGAGGATTCCAGGTATCCTCTAGAAGCTGGAACAGACAGGATGGATTCTCCCCAGAGCCTCCAGAAGGAGACAGTCCTGCCGACACCTTGATTTTAGCCCAGTGAGAATGATTTTGAACTCTAACCTCTCAAATTCTTTAAGACAGTTATTTGTGTTATTTTAAGCCACTAACTTCATGATTATAAAGAGAGCTGAGTGCCAAAGAATTGATGCTTTTGAACTGTGGTATTGAAGAAGACTCTTGAGAGTCCCTTGGACTGCAAGGAGATCCAACCAGACCATCCTAAAGGAAATTAGTCTTGAATATTCATTGGAAGGACTGATGCCAAAGCTGAAACTCCAATACTTTGGCCACTTGATGTGAAGAACTGATTCATTGGAAAAAGACCCTGATCCTGGGAAAGATTAAAGGTGGGAAGAGAAGGGATGACAGAGGGTGAGATGGTTGGATGGCATCACCAACTCAATGGACATGAATTTGGGTAAACTCTGGGAGTTGGCGATGGACAGGGAGGCCTGGCGTGCTATGGTTCATGGGGTCACAAGAGTTGGACACGACTGAGTGACTGAACTGACTGAACAACTTCATGATATCTGATGTCTATATGAGGGTGTGAGAACAACGGGCATTGGCCCCCAGAGAGCCGAGGGTGCATATCCAGGGGTGATCTCAGTGAGCCCAGACTCCTGCAACTTCCTGTACAGAGAAAAGAGCTAAATTCCTTGAGGTATTTGGTTTTCTTTAACAATGATCCTTTGACATTCAGACTACCTGCCTGTTGTTGCTAGACTTCTATATAAGCTGGCTCCCTGCCAGCTGCCTCAACACCCTGGAACAATTCTCTCAGGCTTCCCTGAGATGCTATCGACCAGGCGTGAGGTCCTAAAAATTCCTGCCCAAAGAAAACGTAACTCTCAACTTTCAGGTTGTGTGTTATTTTTCAAGTTGACAACAGATATTTTAATTTGTAGCTTAAAATTACCCTTCTCCCCAAAATAGAATGCTCATGAGAGGCTTCACTGGCAAACCAACCAAACACCAAACATAAAAAGAAACAGGAAATTTTTCATACCAGCTCTACATAAACCCACACAAGATAGATTGGAAATACTTCTCAATTCATTTTATGAGGGTAGGTTTACTGTGATATCAAAACTAGACAAAAATGTATTTCAAGAAAACTACAGGCCAGTATCCCGCATAAACAAAGAAAAATCTTCAAAGAAGTATTAGAAAAAAATCCAGCAATACATAAAAATGATAAAGCATTGCTGACAAAGTGCAGTTCCATCCTGGGAATGCAAGATCATTCAAGAATTGAAAACTGTTGACAAAAAGCTGGCGCTCGCCAATGGCGTCTGCCATCCACCTCCGTGGGGACCGAGTCTTCTGCGCTGCAGCTGTTGACCTTTGACATGCCTGGAAAGAGTTCAGGGTGGACAACAGGAACGAGGCACTCTGTGCTCCAGGAAAACTGGTCAGTTATTTTCAGGAACTGATTTTTCTGAGCCCAATGCTTGCATCTCTTCATATCCAATAAAAGTACTAAATCCCTTCATGGTGACCTCAGCTCTGAAAACCTTTGTGCGATAAATGCTTGACTGCGTGAACTCTCCCTTCACCAGATCACATGAACTGACCTTCCCCCACACCCCACCTCTTTGGAGCAGTCTCTCAGAACCATCTGAGGTGCTGTCTCAGGGTGGCAGTCCTCATTTTGTTCCAAATAAAACTTAACTCACATCTCTCATGCTGTGTATCTTTTTAAGTCAACAAAATCAGTTGATGTAATTCACCGTATCAACAGAAAAATAAGAAAAACCAGGAATCTGGTTCAAAATGGTGGCATAAAGGATCTTGAACTTATCTTCTCTAATGGCCACTAAATCTACAGCTAAGAAGGCAAAATTTTCCTCTGTGGGGGATGAAAAAGATAAAAAATTCCTAGCTAAGTGACTCCCATGCATCAGACAAATGAGGAAAACCCTAAAATGAAGCTGGAGGAGAGACTGATACACAGTCTCACCATCAACCTCACTCCAGCACACTCACTCCCGCCTTGCCCCAGACTGCCAGATCTCCCAGGGCTGCTCGCACACTCACTCCGCCTTGCCCCAGACTGCCCGGACCTCCCAGGGCTGCTCGCACACTCACTCCGCCCTGCCCCCAGACTGCCGGACCTCCCAGGGCTGCTCGCACACTCACTCCGCCCTGCCCCAGACTGCCCGGACCTCCCAGGGCTGCTCCCCGCCCCACACTCCCCTCCCACCCCCCCTCCGCCCTGCCCCAGACTGCCGGACCTCCCAGGGCTGCTCGCACACTCACTCCGCCCCTGCCCCAGACTGCCTGGATCTCCCAGGGCTGCTCGCACACTCACTCCGCCCTGCCCCATACTGCCAGGGCCTCCCAGGGCTGCTCGCACACTCACTCCGCCCTGCCCCAGACTGCCGGACCTCCCAGGGCTGCTCGCACACTCACTCCGCCCTGCCCCCATACTGCCAGGGGCCTTCCAGGGCTGCTCGCACACTCACTCCGCCTCGCCCCAGACTGCCAGATCTCCCAGGGCTGCTCGCACACTCACTCCGCCCAGCCCCAGACTGCCGGACCTCCCAGGGCTGCTCGCACACTCACTCCGCCTCGCCCCAGACTGCCGGACCTCCCAGGGCTGCTCGCACACTCACTCCGCCTCGCCCCAGACTGCCAGACCTCCCAGGGCTGCTCGCACACTCACTCCGCCTCGCCCCAGACTGCCAGACCTCCCAGGGCTGCTCGCACCTCACTCCCGCCTCGCCCCAGACTGCCGGACCTCCCAGGGCTGCTCGCACACTCACTCCGCCTCGCCCCAGACTGCCAGACCTCCCAGGGCTGCTCGCACACTCACTCCCGCCTCGCCCCCAGACTGCCAGACCTCCCAGGGCTGCTCGCACACTCACTCCCGCCTCGCCCCTGACTGCCAGGACCTCCCAGGGCTGCTCGCACACTCACTCCGCCTTGCCCCCAGACTGCCGGACCTCCCAGGGCTGCTCGCACACTCACTCCGCCCCTGCCCCAGACTGCCGGACCTCCCAGGGCTGCTCGCACCACTCACTCCGCCCTGCCCCAGACTGCCTGGATATCC
Organism: Nanger dama; assembly: GCA_917880005.1. Classification (NCBI taxonomy): domain Eukaryota; kingdom Metazoa; phylum Chordata; class Mammalia; order Artiodactyla; family Bovidae; genus Nanger; species Nanger dama. The sequence goes on from CAKJTW010000001.1 coordinate 104,236,700, forward strand.
CAGGGCTGCTCGCACACTCACTCCGCCCTGCCCCATACTGCCAGGGCCTCCCAGGGCTGCTCGCACACTCACTCCGCCCTGCCCCAGACTGCCGGACCTCCCAGGGCTGCTCGCACACTCACTCCGCCCCTGCCCCAGACTGCCGGATCTCCCAGGACTGCTCGCACACTCACTCCGCCCTGCCCCATACTGCCAGGGCCTTCCAGGGCTGCTCGCACACTCACTCCGCCTCGCCCCAGACTGCCAGATCTCCCAGGGCTGCTCGCACACTCACTCCGCCTTGCCCCAGACTGCCGGACCTCCCAGGGCTGCTCGCACACTCACTCCGCCTTGCCCCCCGACTGCCAGGGCCTCCCAGGGCTGCTCGCACACTCACTCCGCCTCGCCCCCAGACTGCCAGACCTCCCAGGGCTGCTCGCCACACTCACTCCGCCTCGCCCCTGACTGCCAGGACCTCCCAGGGCTGCTCGCACACTCACTCCGCCTTGCCCCAGACTGCCCGGACCTCCCAGGGCTGCTCGCACACTCCTCCGCCTTGCCCCAGACTGCCGGACCTCCCAGGGCTGCTCGCACACTCACTCCGCCCCTGCCCCAGACTGCCGGACCTCCCAGGGCTGCTCGCACACTCACTCCGCCTTGCCCCAGACTGCCGGATCTCCCAGGACTGCTCGCACACTCACTCCGCCCTGCCCCAGACTGCCGGACCTCCCAGGGCTGCTCGCACACTCACTCCGCCCCTGCCCCAGACTGCCGGACCTCCCAGGGCTGCTCGCACACTCACTCCGCCCTGCCCCAGACTGCCGGACCTCCCAGGGCTGCTCGCACACTCACTCCGCCTTGCCCCAGACTGCCAGATCTCCCAGGGCTGCTCGCACACTCACTCCCCCCTTGCCCCAGACTGCCAGGATCTCCCAGGACTGCTCGCACACTTGGTCTGGCGCAGCAGTCACAGAAGCTGCGGCTCACGAGACACCTCCTGGTTGCCTGGCTCTGGTGGCCACTGGGGCTTGCACGCAAAATGTCCCACAGGAATGTTACGATCAGTCATCCTTGGCCTGTTCCCCCTGCTCAGAGACAGCAGCTTGAAAGAAGTAAAACTGTCATTATTTACAGATGACATGATACTAAAAAGAAAACCCTAAAGACATTACCAAAAACTACTAGAATAAATGAATTCAGTAAAGTTACAGGATAAAGAAAATATATACAACCCCTCCCACCTTTCTATACACTATAACAAAACTATCAGAAATTAAGAAAACAATCCCACTTACTAGAGCATCAAAAAAAAAAAAATTTAGGGATAAACTTAACCAAGGAGATAAAAATTCTAAGAAACTGATGAAAGAAGTTCAAGACATAAATAAATGGAAGGATATATATTCCATACTTATAAATAATTAATACTGTTAAAATAGAAAGATATATATTCCATACTTATGGGTTGAATAATTAAAATGTCCATGTGACCCAAAGCAATCTACAGATTCAATGCAATCCCTATCCAAATCTCAATAGCATTTTTCACAGAAAAAGAACAAACAATCCTAAATTTTTATGTAATCACAGCCTCCAAATGGCCTGAGCAATCTTGAGAAAGAAACACAAAGTTGGAGACAACATGTTTCCTTATTTTCAACTATATTATCCAGCTATGGTACGAAAACAGTAAGGCGTTGGCTTAAAGGGTTCCCCTAGTGGCTCAGATGTAAAGAACCTGCCTGCAGTGCAGGAGATGGTTCAATCCCTGGGTTGGGAAGATCCCGTGGAGAAGGGAATGGCAGCCCATTCCAGTATTCTGGCCTGGAAAATTCCGCAGAGGAGCCTGATGTATAGTCCATGGGGTCACAAAGAGTTGGACACGACTGAGTGACTAACACCAACTATTGGCATAAAATAGACATATAGCTTAGACAGATCAACACAGCAGACTAGAAAGCCCGGAGACAAACCCAGGGATATATGGTCAATCAACGTTTGACAAAGGAGCCAAGGATATATAATAGGAAAAGAACAGTCTCTCCAGGATACAGTGCTGGGAAAACTGGACGCCACATGTAAAAGAGTAGAATTGGGCCTACACCACATATAGGACTTAACTCAGAACGGATTAAAGTCGTGAATGCAAGACCCGAAACCACAAGACTCCCAGAAGAAAAACATGGATGGCCACCTCCTTGACATCAGTCTTGGTGGTGATTTTCTGGACACCAAAAGCAAATATAAACATGTGGGGTTACATCAGTCGAAAAGCTTCTGCACAGCAAAGGAAACCATCAACAAAATTAAGAGGCAACCTACAAATGGGAGAAAATACTTGCAAATCCTATGCCTGATAAGGGCTAATATCCAAAATGTTGCAGGGTAATATCCAAAATTTATGAAGAGCTCAAAAAATAGTAACAACAAAAAATAATCTGATTTTTAAATGGACAGAGGATCTGAATAAACGTTTTTCTACTTAAGATGTACAGATGGACAAGATACACATAGTGTGGGCGTCTCCCAGGCTCACATGAGTCATCTTCGCCTCCACAGAGCAGCAGGAGGGCTGTCCCCAGACGTGTCCCCCTGAAACCCAAATGCACTCTGTTAACCTTCATGACTCACAGAAGCCACAGAAAATAAAACATTAAGACAGATCTGGTAACATGTTTTATTCATATGACTTTTCTCCAAGTGACTTTCACATCAGGAATGTTTGGGTTTTGTTTTTAGTTTAAGTTTTTAAATCAACTTTTCCAATAAGCAACTAGCGTTAGCATTGCTTTAACTGATGCCCACATAAACGTGCTACCAATAAATCAGAATGTTTAATAGCTTATTAGATGCTATGTATGTGCTTAGTTGGTAATTTGTGTCTGACTCTGCAACCCCATGGACTGTAGCCCACCAGGCTCCTCTGAGAGTCCAGGCGATTCTCCAGACAAGAATATTGGGTGGGTAGCCACTGCGATTCCCAGGGGATCTTCCCCACTCCAGCCTCTCTTATGTCTCCCAAATCGGCAGGTAGGTTCTTTACCGTCTGAGTGACCATGGAAATGCCCCACTTCAACTCCTCCCTCATCCCCTACTGCACAGGAAATTCATTCTGCAGTGCTGTATTTCATGCTTTTCAACCAAAAGTCAACTTTTAATAACTTTCGACAATTCAGTTGTCAACTGATTAGCCTGAAACAAATATATTCTTGTTCAGTATGTAAATCAAATAAGTTTTCTAGACATACACCCACGAGAAATTCAGGAAGACAGAAATGTTTATTATTCACTAATCTTTTGATTGCAACCACTACAATTTTTTGGTTTAACTTGGTAGCAAACTTGATTAATAACACTTCCAGGAATTCACAATTTTAAGGCTAAGGCTCTGATTAAGGTAATATGGTTATCAATTTAATATAAATGAAGCTTTTTAAAAGGGTGAAAGCAGTCTGCCTCTTACAGGAAAATATAAATGATCCAGACTTTAGTCCTAGTAACGTAAGTACACTTTAGTGCTACAACAGTTAAAGAAAGCTCTTAACTAAAGATCGGAAAGGAGCACCGCTACATTCTTCTACAACATTTATGTTCTGGCCACAGCATGCTAGCGTGAGTAAGGCAGTGTGCTCAGCACTGGCGTGCAGAGTGCGGTGAGCTGCGCTGCAGGAAGGCAGTGCTGCCGGGCGGACGCGACGCAGGGGCGGCTCCCAGGCTGCCGTCAGTCATCTTCGCCTCCACAGAGCAGCAGGAGGGCTTTCTTATAGTCCCCAGACGTGTCCCCCTGAAACCCAAATGCACTCCGTTAACCTTCGTGACTCACAGAAGCCACAGGAAAGAAAACATTAAGACAGATCTGGTAACATGTTTTATTCATACAACTTTTCTCCGAGTGATTTCACATCAGGGATGTTTTAGAGAGTATCCTACTGATGAGACTGATGTTTACCTTTTAATTTTACCCCTTAAAAGCTCAGTCCTGTCTGAGACAGTGAAGTATGTTCTCCCCTCCAGTAACACAGAGAACAGGGAAGCTTTTATAACGATGTTCAACTCAAGCTTTCTGAGCAAACTTAAGTCTCTGTCGCAGTATATGTCTGGCCATGGGGGGTGAGCCACACTGGGATTGCCTGGCTGTATGGCTTTGCCTCAGACAGGAAGGCAAGGTACATTTTGCCTCTGCTTGTCCCATGCACAGATATGTGTGATCAGTGATGTTTCAAGCTCTGAGTTACTGGGAGGACTCTGTAGTGCCCATCAGCCGAGCCACATCTCTCACACACGCACAAGGAAAAAGCTTGCTCAACTGAAACGCTGCTTGGCACACAACTCACATTCCCCTTTATCAAACAGAAAGATAGAGACAGGAAGGAAGGAGGGAAGGAATGAAGGGGGAAGAGAGGAAGGGAAAAGAAAGAAAAACTCAGAAGGCTTTAGGCCAAATTTAATCACAAACCAGTGTCCCTTGCTTTTAAAAGAACAAAAATGATAGCAATACTTAAGCTCTTTACTGCTGCTGCTAAGTCACTTCAGTCGTGTCCAACTCTGTGCCACCCCATAGACGGCAGCCCACCAGGCTCCCCGTCCCTGGGATTCTCCAGGCAAGAACACTGGAGTGGGTTGCCATTTCCTTCTCCAGTGCATGAAATTTACTTGTACCTAATATGACCTGTTTGGTTCTTTGCTGAACTATGAACCCATACTAGAAACCAGGTGATAACAGACAAGAAAGAAAAGACTGATACATTAATAAAAGAAAGGAGAAACTGATAAAGACAGCTGGAACTGATAAAAGGCAGAAAGAACAAACATTACTGTGGACAAGACTGGATTTAGTGAGTTATCTGTCACCACTACTAAATAACACTCCTATGCTCACCTGGAGCCTCAGCCTCACCAAGAGCCAACCCTTCACCCGGGAGCCAGCATCTGCACTTCAGCAGACCCTGTGCCAAATTCTGTACTTCAGAGCTCTAACCACACAACTGGAATTTTAAAGTTGACAGAAGAATCGGGTTCTCCCATCCATGTCTTCCACGCTATTTATTGTCTTGCTGAGGATTTCCAAACATAATTTAAAGAAAGGTTTTACTACCTTAATCATGGAATAAAGAGAGGTGCCAAAATTCTTCCTAAACTCCTTCCTAATGTTATACAGATCAATCTCACTTCTGGAAACCACCACTCTGATGAGGGTATGATCATCTGTTCCAGCTCCCTTTGAAAAGAAAAAGAGAAACACACATTGTTTAAAAATGTCAATTATAGCATCAAACTCTCCTGAGTTGGGCGAGTCAATAAAGTAAAACAATTAGTAGAATTCAACCACTTGTTTTAAGGAGGAAAAACCCCTCAAGGTCTATTCTCTAAAACATATTTAGAGAGAATTTAGACAGAAGATTCAAGGCATGCACTTACCTTCATAGCATAGTAGAGGGTTTCTGCAAGGTAGGCAGGTATACTGCGAATGGATTTCACTAAGAAAATAAATGCAATGGTCACATGCTATTCTAATGTGAAAAGGGTTAAGTAATTAAAATCAATGGTGCCTCATGCCTATGGCTCTTCTTAAACACAAGTATGAAAGGAACACAGGTGAAAGAGCTGCTCATCCACGAGCTGCTCTGATTTCCTTGCTACAGAGCGTCTCCACAGACAGTGGCTTGCATTCTCCTCAGAGTTCTAAAGTCCACACAGAAAGGCACGCGGCACGGGCTGCTGCACGGTTTCCACCCCTTTCTGCTATGACCACCTTTCTGCCGAGGTTTTGGCAGCCTACGCTGTTCAGCCATAACCTTCTTCATCCCCATGAATTACGCAAATCTCCCAGGAGTTTTCACTTCAATATATCCAAGCAAACAATGCACACCATTACCCTGTGTGCCCTGGCAAGCCTCAGGCCAGCTGCCTGGAATCTTAATCTGGGTATGCCCTCTGTATTCTGTAACATCCAGGATTCACACAGAGCAGAATGAGACTTTCCCGTTTTGGTAGAAACACTCAGACAAACAGAAGAGCACCTTCGCCGAACATGTACACATCTACTGTATGTTAGGACTCCTCAGAACCAAGTCCACTAGTTTCAGAAACTATCACACAAAAGTTCCTTAATATTCAAAAACACGGTAGTCCCTGGTGGCCCAGTGGTGAAGACCCCGTGCTCTCACTGCCAAAGGCTTGGGTTCAGTCCCTGGTTGGGGAACTAAGATCCCACAAGCTGCGTGGGATGGCCAAAAAGAGAACAGGAACACTTAATACACAAAAATAACAAATTGCTGACTGGAGGCTGTGTTTTCTCTTTTCCAATGCTTAAGAAAAACAGCCACTGGTAACTAAAACTGTCATAACTTTTCTGTGCATTCTATTTTAAACAGACCATCTAAAAGATTTCTAATAAAATTCATTAACTACAGATTGAAATGAAAGGCTACTGTTACTGCTGGTTCGTGCACACACTGAGCTTATTTTCCAGAAGACAGCACAAAAACTTCAGCTCAACACCATATACTTGGAACAAACAGCAGACAGAGGTTCACTCCAAACCCATATGAAAATTGGGACTTCAGCAAACTCACAAACTAGATTTTCCCTGGCTCTGGAGAGTGTGTAATAATGCTACAGTAAAATGCACAAACTCGGCCTCCAATTTTCCACGTTATTATGAATATTTAGCTAAAATAAAATTCTATTTACTCAGGTTAATAACCACTATCACATTTTCCATTATAGCAAAGATACTTTTTCTAAATCAGACCCCAACTTCTCAGTGTGCTTCAAAACTGCGACAATGGTATTCTAAAGAAAAAACTCCACGGGTATCAGACATAACATTTACAAGAAAAATGTTTACCTCTTGAGATAATAATACTCATACTTCAAGTTCGCAATGAAACAGTAATATTTTTAATGCCACTTCAAAGTGATTTCTAAAAAAAAATTATCTTAGTGTTTCCATATGATAAAATGAAATAACCAGATATTTCACTTTTTGCAACATCAAAGTAGATTCTGAATTGGAAATCTAGGAGTTTGCGTCACCCATATGTCATGACTAAGCTCTTTTTATATAAAGAAATTGATGGTTATTTTTACATATAGCTTCAACTGAATAAAATACTTTAGCTCTTAACACCATGAATATTATATACATTATAAAATTACTTACCAACAGCAAGGAGAAGCTGTTCCAAATTGCCAGAAGTCTCCCGGTCAATGGTTTCTTCTATTTGAAACCCGGATATAGTCATGTATTTGTCAAACACTAGAAAACATGAAGACAATTTCTTAATCACATAGGAACCACTTTTTCCAGAAAGAAGACATTTACTCTAACCAGGTACTGTCCAACCAAACACAAATTTCCCCTTTATCCTTGCTGAAAAACCTTGATTTTGCTCAGAGTCTCAATGTGCCAAGCTCAAAACAACAGATTATAAATGTTCTTTGTTCACTCATTTCCCAGCCCCTCCTTACTAGTTATAAACAATAAGACCCAAAGGTAAATTTGCTGGAGAGGATTCTGAAAAATCTTTCTCTTTCCTTATTAACTAAAAGTAATGAATGAATAGGATTAGTTTACCCTTGTCTTCTTGCTGTGAAAACAGCTCATACGTTTGGAGCAACATCAGCCGTCTTGTGACAATAAGGTACGGAGATGAGAAAGAGAGCCAGAGCAGAGAACAGCCGAACAGCAAGCAGAAAGAGCCTGGGTCCTGCCAAACCAGCCAAGCAATGCCTGACAGAGAGCCCCACCCTAAAGCCACTCTCGGCAGGGTTCCCTGCTACTCGCAACTGAACTCACTACCACCCACTAGAAGGACCGATGAAAATCCAGAGCGGAGCTCTGAGGTACCACCTACAGCTCGGTGATGTGTGACTGTGAGTAACAGTCTAGTGCCCTATCTCCCTCATTACCCTGACAGCAAAGAGCAGAACAAGGGTCTCGAGTTTTGTAAAACCTACAATGGCAGCAAAGAGAATTATGAGATTTCCCAAGGTCACCAAAGGAAGAAAAAAAACAAACCAGATTCATTCAGTAAAAGCCTGTTATGCATCAGGTATTTTGGCACACTGGCTCTTTACTTTCAAAATTGATCAAAGTACCTGTATCATACACATTTTTATTACTCACCTCTTCTCAAGTGAGATACACTTCGTGTTCCTAAGATGGTAATAAACTTTTCTTCATCTGTTCCCCATTTAAGTTCTCCAGCCTGAAACAAAGCCTATTAAAAAAAAATCAACTTCAATTAATAAATTGTTCTCCCATCTCATTTCCAGGTTCTTAATCATACATGTGCTGTATTCCCTGAATATTAATTTGCCTGACTCCTATTTATATTTCAATTCCAATATTTCCTACTCTGATATTCTGTTCACTAAGTTTGGAGCCACCTCAAAGCTCACCACTGAACCCTGCTGCAGCAAATTACTGGCACAAAACAACGAAGCCAGAGAACACGTCTAGGATAAATGTACCCAGTGTCTACCAGGACCTGCAATCAACAAGAGCAAAGACATGTGCGACAGAGAGCTCTCTCTGCGTCACGCTCAAACACCACCATTTATAGACCAGGAAGCGGGCTGTGGCGTGTGCTATGCTTGCTCAGTAGTTGCTCAATGCTGCTGCTAAGTCTGCTAAGTTGCTTCAGTCGTGTCCGACTCTCTGCGACCCCATAGAAGGCAGCCCAGCAGGCTCCCCATCGCTGAGATTCTCCAGGCAAGAATACTGGAATAGGTTGCTCAATAATATATGATAAAACTCCAGAGTCTCTTTCAGTTCACTTCAGTTCAGTCACTCAATCATGTCTGACTCTTTGCGAGCCCATGAATCGCAGCACGCCAGGCCTCCCTGTCCATCACCAACTCCCAGAGTTCACTCAGACTCACGTCTATCCAGTCAGTGATGCCACCCAGCCATCTCATCCTCTGTCGTCCCCTTCTCCTTCTGCTCCCAATCCCTCCCAGCATCAGAGTCTTTTCCAATGAGCCAACTCTTCGCATGAGGTGGCCAAAGTACTGGAGCTTGCTTTAGCATCATTCCTTCCAAGCTTGTGCTTCATCCAGCCCAGCATTTCCAAAGAAATCCCAAGGATGATCTCCTTCAGAATGGACTGGTTGGATCTCCTGGCAGTCCAAGGGACTCTCAAGAGTCTTCTCCAACACCACAGTTCAAAAGCATCAATTCTTCGGCGCTCAGCCTTCTTCACAGTCCAACTCTTACATCCATACATGACCACAGGAAAAACCATAGCCTTGACTAGATGGAAGTTAGTCGGCAAAGTAATGTCTCTGCTTTTGAATATGCTATTTAGGTTGGTCATAACTTTTCTTCCAAGGAGTAAGAGTCTTTTAATTTCATGGTAGTCACTATCTACAGTGATTTTGGAGCCCCAAAACACAAAAGTCTGACACTGTTTCCCCATCTATTTCCCATGAAGTGATGGGACCAGATGCCATGATCTGCATTTTCTGAATGTTCAGCTTTAAGGCAACTTTTTCACTTTCCTCTTTCACTTTCATCAAGAGGCTTTTTAGTTTCTCTTCACTTTCTGCCATAAGGGTGCTGTCATCTGGTTATAATAGCCCAGTATCCATGGAGCTGTTTTAGCTGAGGAATCCTCACATCTCCTCACTCTCCGGCTTCTCTAAAAGGGGCTTTTCAGTTCCCCCAAGCAGTGTGATAACCTCCAATTCCCATGAAGAATACAGAAGTTTAGGAATCAAAAAAAAGACCTGAGCCTTGTATTTATCTGTGTTTGTATTTATTTATCTTAGATGAATTCTTAATTGCATCTTAAGCCTCAATGTCTTCATTTACACAGGAATACTGTTTATATAGTTACCGATGGGGATTCTATAGCTCACATGATGAATTCATGGAACACTGTTAGGCAATCAATAGAAGGAATTCAATAAATATTGACTCCCTTGTCCCTCCTTCCTTTAAGAGCTCAACTTTCTCTCCACAGAAAGCATAAAACAAAGATTTGGTGCGGGAAGAAGTAAAATCAGATCAACATACTAAAAATGTTTTTAAACAAGTGAATTATCTACAGAATGTTCAATTGCCAGGTGAATGACTCACTGAAGTTTACCAAGTTCCTGAAATAATAAGGATCTTCTTAATGCCAGCTATCAGCAGAGAAAAAAATTCAAAAGCTTATGAAAGGGCCCTATAGATGTCTTGGATTACTCTGAACTATGAAATCTGAAGTTCTCATTATGGCTTCCCTGTGGCTCAGATAGTTAAGAATCTGCCTGCAATGCAGGTGACCGGGGTTCAATCTCTGGGTTGGCAAGATCCTCTGGAGAAGGAAACAGCAACCCACTCCACCTGGAGAATCCCATGGACAGAGGAGCCTGGCAGGCTACCATCCATGGGGGGATCGCACAGTCGGACACTGACTGAGTGACTAACACGTTCACTTTCAAGGGATTTACAGGCACACTGCAAGTCTGAAAAGCACCTCTTTACAGTGCGTGCTCTGAGCAGAGGAATCAGTGAAATGGAGGTGAGAATGTCCAGTTCGCACTCCATGGCCTCACCCCACAGCAGGGCTCCCATCACACCAGCAGCCCCCCCCGCCTCCTGAAGCAGGCCTTGCTGCGGGCCCCAGAGACAGCTGAAGCTGCCCCTCTCCACGGTGCCCATGGGCCATAAGCAGCAGCCAGGATTCCACTCCTGAGACGCAGAGTGCCACCAGCACGGCTCCTACAGAAGCGCACACAGAGCCACAGGGCTCATCTCACCCACTCAAAGCCCTACCGCCAGGGAGTGTGCGGGCTGCGCCAGCTTCGTTCCCTCAGGGCCAAGGCGAAGCTGTATCTTTCCTTCCAATCTATTTCAATAAGCACATTTTGGGGAGGGAGAAGTAAGAGAGAGGAACTAATAGGTAAGAACAGCAAGACTAGTCTAGTGAGAAAGGAAGGGCTTCAGAGGCAGATAAGCCCAGGTGGAAATTCCAGCTCCACTGTGACCCAGTGGGGGCCGCGGGCTTGTTTCTCAAACCCCTGAGCTTCAGCTGCCTCATTTACAGAAGAGAAATGATGCCCCTATGTTAGAGTTATGCACTGGCTCGCTCATTAATCCCTTACTGAGTGCTAACCCTGTGCCCGGGGTGGGCACTCAGGTCAACAGGCAGCTTCCAGGTCAGGTGGCACGGCCGTGACAGGAAGCTTGAGATGCTCCCGTCTCCCCTGCAAGGATCACCCGGCAGGCCTGGGTGTCGGCAGGGCGACCTGCAAGACGCCAATAGGAGGGCTGAGCCCCGAGGAGGAAAGAGGTGATGGAGGCGGAAGCAGGGCGGCAGGAGGAGGCTGAAGGCTAAAAGCGAGAGACAGATGATAAAACCACACTGAGGGGCCTGAACTTTATCCTGCAGGCGCTCAGCTCCACTGAAGGTTTTAAGGTTTTAAACAAAGATGGGACACAACAGGTTTGCATTTAATAAGGGACAAATACTTGACAGACAGCCCCCCCGCACACGTTCATTTCCTTTCCTTTTCCTTCTCCAGCCACACACACAGATGGTAGCTTCCTGACACCGTAATGATATCAACCCGATTTAGATCAGAGTAACGTTCTCCTCTTTTCTGTTAACAAAGTCAGATCACACATCCAAAGGCTGCTTCACACTGAACAGTCAACTGGAGGAGTGAATATAGCTTTTCTCTTTCAATGGTGAATAACAATCAAAATTTCATATTTTATTACAGGCATACCTCTTTATTGCATGCTTTACAGATATTTAAATTTCACAAACTGAAGGTTTGTAAGCACCCCTGAGTCAGGCAAGTTTACCAGAACCATTTCTCCAACAGTATTTGCCCACTTTTGTCTCTCTGGGCCACATTTTGGTAATTCTCACAATATTTTTAAAACTTTTCCACTATTATTGTTTGTCACGGTGATGTGTGATCAGTGATCTTTGATGTTACTATGTAGTTGTTTTGGCATTTTTTTTAGCAATGAAGTATTTTTATTTAGGGCTTCCCAGGCGGCACAGTGGTAAAGAATCTGCCTACCAATGCAGGAAACACAGGTTCAATCCCTGGATTGAAAAGACCTCCTGGAGAAGGGAATGGCAACCCACTCCAGAATTCTTGTCTGGAGAATCCCATGGACAGAGGAGCCTGGCACGCTACAGTCCATTAGTTCAAAATGAGTTGAACACAACTTTGCAACTGAGCTCAAGCACTGTTCATTTAAGGGAGAAACACTGTTTTTAGATATAATGCTCCTGCACACTTACTGAAGTATCGTGTAAACATAACTTTTATACACACTGAGAAACCAGGACAATTTCTGTAATTTGCTTTATTCTGATAGTCACTTTAGGGTGGTGGTCCAGAACCAAACCCACATGATCTCCGAGGTAAGCCTACATGGGAAACGTGACGGGAGAGACAGGACCCGGGTATGTGCTTCTAGGAACCCAAGCAATTCCTTTATTAACATTTTCCGGTTTTCAGGTCTCATGTTTCAAATTTCCCAACACTTATTTCCTACATTTGACTACTTTACAAACCACATTCAGACTACAATGGGATTTAAAAGCAACTTAGGTACAAAAATTTCATTAGGGAGTCACTGAAGAGCAACTGACAAAAGGACAATTCCATTTACAATTCTATCAAGGAAAAGGAGATGGAATCATCAAATACTACAATAACGTGTCATCTCTTACATAATAAAACACCATGTATCACTAAAATACTTTATTTTTCTTCTTTGCCCTTTCCTGCCAAGAAACTGACTGCCACATTGCCGGAAGCATTCATAACTCCAGGTTTTCCTGTAAAATTCTCTATTTGGGGAGTGTTCCACAAGAAAAGTACTTTTCTACAGAAAAGTAACACATCCAGGAGGAATTCAATATTTATATGCAATTTAATTTTTTGTTTCAGCTTTGGGATAAAATACCTTGTTGTCCAGATCAAAATGAGTGACACTGACTTACACGTGCCTTGTGATTTGTAAATAACCCATTGGGTTACTTTCAGATGCTATTATAAGACGTTATGGAGAAGCAACGGCACCCCACTCCAGTACTCTTGCCTGGGAAATCCCATGGATGGAGGAGCCTGGTGGGCTACAGTCCATGGGGTCCCAAAGAGTCGGACACGACTGATCGACTTCACTTTCACTTTTCACTTTCATGCACTGGAGAAGGGAATAGCAACCCACTCCAGTGTCCATGCCTGGAGAATCCCAGGGACGGGGGACCCTGGTGGGCGGCTGTCTATGGGGTCGCACAGGGCAGGACAGGACTGGAGTGACTTAGCAGGTAGCATAGGATGTTATGGCTTTCCATTAGCATGGTTCTCTTTTCACTTATGTCATAATAAAGTCATCCCCTAAGTCTCACTTACCTGGGCATCTTGTTCAACCTGTGCTTCATCAATGCTAGTGTCAGGGTCTCTGTTAGCCTAGAAGAGATATGTCATATTATAGGATGACATGAGCATTTTCATTCAAAAAACCAACAGTTCCACCAGATGGTTATGCACATAGAGCTTTTTCTCTTAGGAATAATCTGCTTTTATTAGGATCTTACCAATTCTGCAATATTTTAGATTATCACACAAGCACTATTCAAAACCGACCTAACCCTTTTGGTTTTAAAATCTATGAATAAAAGAGGATAGTGGTATAAAAAAAAAAAAAAGAAGCAACTATGAGTTAGCTATTAAGAATTCAGGTCAGATATGCTGAAACACAAACACTGGCACCACATAGCAGAATCAAGCAAGTACCAGAAACAATTACAAGAATTTTAAGTGACCTTACTTAACCAATCTCAGACTAGTCCAGCTTTAGATTTTTAGTCAAACCACAAACAGTCTCTAGCCAATACCTGCAGGAGGACCACCAACATCCTCTGGTAGTACCCTGAAGTGTCCCCCACCACATCATCTTCCAGGCTCGAGCCATACTCTGCAACAGAATAATGTCACTCATTTACAGCTTCTGTCAACTAGAAAAGGGTATCTTGCCGCATGAATCAAGTGGAAGAGACACGAAAGAAGAAATATTTGATTAGCATAATATTTTATCCTTCTCTGAGTCCTCTACAGACTGAAGGGTAAATGCTTTGAGTGAGAGGCTGGATGAAAACAGTCTCCCAAAAGCATTTGGTTCAAACCTAAATCATGACTTAGTCTTTTAGAAATGCTCCCAACCAATGCAGTTATTGATCTGTAGATACCGGGTGATGCTGGAAAGCCTCTAAAATACAATCAATCGTAACTTCAAACTTTTGCTTTGCTTTCCTTTCAAATATTTTACATGATTCATTTCCTTAGGTCTCCCATTCTCTAATATTCTGAATTTTTTTCCTTTGGGGAATGGCCTTTCCCCTAACAAAATATTTCTCCTCTGCAACAGAGTTATTTCTGAGAGACAGCAGGGATATTTTTAAATATGTCTTTCCCCCTCTATTTCCAGCTGTTCAACATAAAACCACAGCAAAGGGAGAAAAGGATTTGCACAAGTCCAGAGGCACCTTTCACTGTCTCTCTACCAGCTACTATTAAAGGAACAGCTACAGAAGATACTGAAAGTGAAAGTCTGTCGCTAATGGAGTCTTCCGCAGTCTCATGGATGATACCACACTAGGCTCCTCTGTCCATGGAATTATCCAGGCAAGAATACTGGAGTAGGTTGCCATTTCCTTCTCCAGGGGATCTTCCCAACCCAGGGATCACACCTGCATCTCCTGCATTGGCAGGCAGATGCTTTACCACTGAGCCCACTGAAGGTGTTACTCCAAGGCATTTAAATACTTCGGTATTTGAAAGGAGACAAACTTTAAAAGCTTGAAACTTCTCCTTCTAGAAGTACAAAAGAGATATATATCTATTTCAATCAGTTGCTCAAATACAAAAACTCTGATGGAATTTTTTATTCCTTCCTTTACTCCAATACCTATACATATATAATCAACCATCAAATGCTTTTAATTATTTCTCCTCTTTCTGATGTATTTGCTTCATATCTCCCACCAACCTAGGCTGAGCCACAATTGGCCAGCTTACCTCCTCTAATATAGCTACCTAATCAGTCTCTTTGGAGAAGGTGATGGCACCCCACTCCAGTACTCTTGCCTGGGAAATCTCATGGACGGAGGAGCCTAGAAGGCTGCAGTCCATGGGGTCACTATGAGTCAGACATGACTGAGCAACTTCACTTTGACTTTTCTCTTTCATGCATTGGAGAAGGAAATGGCAACCCACTCCAGTGTTCTTGCCTAGAGAATCCCAGGGATGGGGAGCCTGATGGGCTGCCGTCTATGGGGTCGCACAGAGTCGGACACGACTGAAGCGTCTTAGTAGTAGTAGTACTAGTAGCCTTCAACTCTTGAAGGTTTTCTAAGTCATGTCAGAAGCAGACTGCAAACTCCTGAGGACAGGAGCATCTTCTGCATCCTTCCCGAGAGCCAGTACACCGCTGGACAGAGCCAGTGCACACGAACCCGGGAGTGGACGGACCACACACAGTTGCTATGCTCCTAGGGCACCACATCTGCCATCCAGCAGTACGAAGGCTCACTCCTCAGTGTCAGCATCCCCGGAAAGAGACAGCTGAATATTATACCAGGTAAGAGTCAACAGCGATCAGCTGCAGCTGAGATACATATATCCCCTTTGCTTTCATGGCTTGGCCCTATCCAACAACAGAAACAGGAGCAGGAAAGAAAGATGCAGCAATTCAAAAGGTCATAATAGAGTTCACAGTTCTAATTAGCTGCGTTCCAGTGTCATTTCTAAGATGAACAAACTAATGGTGAGACAGGGACCTGCTGTATAAGCTGCAGGTGCTGGGCCTGGAGGCCTGCTGCCTGCACTGGCAGCCTGATGGTCTGATCCTCCCCAGCCAGGCAGAGGGCAGAGTCCTCTAGGGAAAATCTGAGGAGGAAAGAGCTCGACTGCTACTTTTCATTACATTCTTTTGGTTCCATTAACAGGATATGCTTCAGATCAAATCAAAGATTTTTTACACACACACACACACACACACACACACACACACACACACATTTATTAAAAAAAAAGAAAAATACACCAAAAAGAAAAGTCAAAATGCAGAATACTCAAGTACTGTGCTTAGCTAAAACAACATACTTGTACTCAGACATTATCACCTCTGATTTGGGCGAACTTTTCAGTAACTTTTAACTTCTACTAACATAAAACAATGTTTTTAAAGAAAGACCACTTACATCTTAAATTTAGTGTAAAAGAGACAACCTGTATATTCCTACACTGAATGTAAATCCTGTGTGAAAATAAGCTCCATCATCAGAAGGTTCCTACAAATACTCAAATAGTAACTGGTACAGAAAAAAGGCAGTCTTTTCCTCCTGAAAAGAAACTACTTTGAATTGTTGCTAATCTGTTTACTCATTCATTCACTCATCCACTTGTGTATAGCCTATCTCCTGGAACTCTAAAGGACTGCATTTACTTTGGAGAAATGAAACACTGACAGTAGAAATGAAGGAAATATACTTGAAACATTTACCTTCTTCATAAACTTGTTTTATGGCTCTCAGTTCTTCAGGTGTCCTTGAAGCAATAATTTCTGTCAAGACTTTTTCATCTGTCCCAGCTCCCTGTTTGGAGATTTATTTTTATAGAATTTAAAAAAAAATGCTAATAAGATTAAAAGAAAGTGATTTTCCCAGAATAGCTGTTATTCAAATTGCAAAAATACAGAAATATTATCCAACATAACATTCACTTCTTGTATATGGGTTCTATTAGTCACAGAAATAAAAAACTTCATAATTTTCTTTCTAAAGACAATTTTATCATTTTTGTCTAATAAAAAATGTTTATTCTATGTTATGTGTATACATACTATATAACAGATCACATAAATTTATAATTTTATCAGTTTAATTCTAAATAGTTTAAAAATGAAACATTTTAATGAAACGGGACATAATAAAAATAGTAAAATATTAATATGAAAAATTTACATAAATTTACATAGATGGCCATTGATACTTAAGTTATATATACCTCAGAGCATAAGCAGCTCTGCCCTCAAATTAAGCGCTCTATGGATCACAGGGAAATTCTATAATGAAGGTAACACTAAATGTAGCATGGCTTAGTTATTAGGAACCAGTTACTGGATCAGTATAAAGGAACTGGCACTTGCTGTCTGTAGTTCTGAAGAGTAATTGTAGTTTGTTCTCCTTCCTGATGAAAGTCTTATCTACACTGCTAAACTAGAAGATACAGCAATGACGCAGCTGAACTTAATTTTAAAAGATGACTTGATTTCTTTATATTTCTGTTTCTTTACCAAAAATGAAACACTGAAAAAAAAAAACTAGGTTTATGCTCTGGCAAAATTTTAGCTACTATTAACATTTCAAAAGGCTGAAAAAAGATTTTCTTTATTCCAGAGAATCACTGTAAGAAAATGAAGCAGCATAGAAAGGTTCTAACTTGACAAGCCCTCTCTTTCCTCCACCTGAGCTACATGATAACTAATTGTTAATTTCAGTTCGCTCATGCAAAACCTAGATACTAAGGGCTGAGTTACTTCCACTCCCATAAACCTAAACAAATGATTCAATGTAGCCATATTTTATACAACATTCCAAACAGGAGGCAAGGGAACATATATTTAAGTTATTGCTACAATGAAATTATATCGAGTTTACCAGCTGCTTCATTTTAGTATTCAGAAGTACAGAAATGTACAAAATGGTACTAGAAAATCTTTCTTATCTCAAAGTCCCAAAGTTCTCTTCACTTCAAAACTTCATCTTTTAAGCTAAAACTATTAACAATATTGTTTCCTAATCAGGTAACTTTCCAAACTAAAGGACTGAATAACTAATCTGTAACATGTTGAAAACATATCTCAAAATTAGGAAATAAGCATGAAATAAAATATAAAAGTCTGTAAAATTTATTAAAAATTAAAAAAAAAACACTATCATTGAGTTAACTATACAAAAGGGTTAAATAACATACATGTCATTTTTTTCCTTCCTTTTCTTATTGCCTCCTACAATTCTGTCCTTCAATAAGCCTTCAGTGAAATCAGTTTGTTTTAATATAAAAAACACCATCAAGTAATTACCAACACAAAATAAAATCGTTCATGACAAGAATGTTCCTTGCACTCATCTTTTTACCTTAAGAGCATGCTTCAGTTCATAGGCATCATAAAGCCAAGAGGGTTTCATCAGAGCCACGATCAATTTTTCAAATTTTCCAGTCAGTTCTGATTTCAGGTCATCCAGAAGGTCCTAGGACATAGAAAATATGAAGTTGTGAACCAGGTAGAAACTTTAAGGAGATTCTTCTTAAACATGAACAACAGCCCTTTGCACTAATGAATTCTTTACGTTGCTATCTCCAAGTAAGATGTATGAGATAAACAATACCCTATAGTTTTGCGTGATGTACTTTTGACATCTAACCTACCACGTGAGCAAAGTAAAGACACTCATGTGTCAAGGAATTTGTTTTTAAGATGTTTTTCTTACTTTCAGAGATTTTAAAAACTGACTGTATTTAAAGTAAGCTAAAAATATTTTTAAAATACTGTCCTGAGAACCATGTCTATTGCAAAAAACACCCCCCACCAAAAAATCATAAATGCATTTTTACAAGGAACAAAATTTGGCCTATTTAAACAAAACAATGTTTTCTCTTCTCTCCATATCTAATAATACTATAATACAAAACATACTATGTTCTAATACAGAATATGTTCTAAAACATAACGGATTATGTATTTCAGGACACAACAGATTATGTTCATTACTATGCCCCTGACGACTGCAGGACAGTTGCTATTATGAGGAACTTGCCTGTGTAATTTCAAAGATAAAAGCAGTACTTCGCATCCATTTAAGTTTCAGGACACAGGCAAACAGAACTTGTGTTTAAAATACTTTCTTTTTTCCCCTTTTTGTTTCTCGAAATAATGAACAAAAATTGTCAGAATAACAAAAGTACATTTAGCTTTTCATGTCTGTATTAATTCACTCAGTAACTCATTTAGTTTTGAGTTGTTAATCAAGAACATTTAAACCAATGAATTAAAATTCATTTATTAAAACATCACTCCAATGGAACCAGACTGTGACTGCATCATAACAAAACATGCTGCAATACAAGTTTACACCTGGGAGATAATACAACAATCCTGACTATGAAACACAGAAGGGAAGAGGGCTGTTAGCACCATGAGATCTTTCAGCGACTTATGGTGTCAAGCAAGGAAAATCAATCACATGAAAGTAAGCTGGGTGAGCATCTTAACCAACAGCTCAAAACTAAGACACTAGAAAAGAGAAAAGGGGGAACAAGATGTCAGGATCATAAAATAAATGATATTTACAAAGAATATCAGTAGATTTTCAAACCAGTCTTAAAAGATAAAGCAGCTCTCACAGTTCTACCTTGGGATGAAGTGTGGTCTTACCCTGCCAAACAGAGTTTTAAAAGCCACAGCAATCTCCTGGCGCTGATCATTACTGCGGGATGTCAACAGAGTCAGGATGCTCTCCTCATCCGTGCCTGCAATTATGTTTGAACCATTACACCTTGGCTCCCATGCCCCCTCTCTCAAAAACCTTTGTAACCAGATCCCCAGTCACTTCAATTCCTTGCCTCATAAAAATTATTTTATTAAACCATTTATTAAAATGCAAAATTTACAATATGAAAATGTTACTATTTCCAACAATGCATACTACTCCTAAGCATGATAAAGTAGATGCAAAAATTCTTCTCACTTTTTAAAAACTAATGCACCTATTTTTTTCTTGAAACAAAAGTTATTCAAATAACACTTCTTCACAAGGCACAATGTGTTGGGAGTTACAGGATACTGAGAAAGGAGAAAAGAGACAGACCCTGGTTTCAAGTTACAAACAATGTAGGGGGAAAAAAAATACAAAAATACAAATAATCCCAAGCTAAGGTGGAATGTGACAAGGACCTTAGGAGAGGCCCAGGTGTTACATGCGGGTTCAGAGGAGGTTCTCTAAGCTGGTAAGTAATGGAAGACAGTTTTAGGAAAAGCTTCTTGGAAATGGTAAATCCCACCCAAAAGAGTCTTAAAGGATGAAAAGATTTTGACAGGCTTTTGACAGTGATATAAAGAAGGGAAGCTGGCTTTTCAGGAAAGCTCAGCAGTAGGAAGATGCAGGTCTTTCCTCATCACTGGAGAGCAGCTGGGTCAGGGGACACACCAGGCAGTGATGTGAGCCAGCGAGAAAGTGGGCTGGAATGCCACGGAAGGCCGTGCAAGGCCAGAAGGCCTGCACCTGGCCCTGCTACAGCAGGAGACCTCACGAGACGCTCAGAACACAGAGCGCTGGGTCAGAGCAGCAAGACTGAGAAAGACGGGGCCGTTCATGGGGACATTAGTGCAGGAGGAGCCTGAGGACGAGGGGGAGCAGTTATCTGCGGGAATTCCCATGGTGAGAGGTTTCCAAAAGGGCATAAAAAGAAAAAAAAACAGCAAAAGAGAAGACAGTGGGATGTAAGACACTTACATTACCAGATATCTGAGCGGACACTGAGAGCAAAAGGCTACACCTCTCATCACCCTCAGATATGTCTGCTTGTCTACTCAATCAGCTACTGTGCAGGTAAAGCCGAAAAGCTAAAAAGAGGCTGCCGTCCAGTTCTACAGACTGAATATTGATGGTTAGTCATTATTTTTGTTATCTTTATTACCTATTTATTCCTTCTATGTACATTCAGCTCAAAATATTCTAAAATTAGTCTTACTGTAAAACAAGACTTTTTGTTCAGAAAAACAAGTGTCACATTTTTTTTTTTTAGAACAAAAGAAGGCTGAATTTACCCAGGCCTTTCATGGCCTTCCGGAGAGTTTCTGCATCGGCCCGCTCATCGAATCCAGGGAAGTCAGTCACGGTGCCTCTGAGAACCTGGCTCGGGAACATTTTTTTTTATTAATGGCATGAGTAAGACCACAAACAGCATAAATCTCCTCTGTATCATGTTCAGACTTTACATTAATTTAGTAAGATACATAGCTTCATCTGAAATGGGAAATACACCATTACAACGTGGATCAGCAGTGCACCAATTCAGCGCACGGGCTCTCCGGGCCCACCTGCACTCCCAGGAGTGGGAAGGCTGGTGTCCCACCTGCAGGCACCGCCCCAGGGAGCAAGCCCCACCAGCACGTCCTGCGGAGGGTGCTTCCTTACAGGCTTGTTTCCCATTCAGTCTCTCATCACTTTGATCTGCATGCATGCTCAGCTTGTATCAGAATTTGATGCCTTACCCTAAGCACTCAACTCTAAGCGATGCTTTTAATACATCTAGTCCTATCTCTTAGGGATTTGAAGGTTTGGCAAAACCTGAAAAGATACTTAGTTGCTCATGTGCCCGAAAAATACAAATTTCTGAATTTAGAGTTCTTTAAAGATATGTTAGAATTATCAGAATATTCTATTTGTAAGATTTCCTATTTTATCATATATAGTACTTTTAATCATCCAAGTATTTTAATATTTAAAAAATGTTTATAATATCATTAGATCTTTAGAATCCAAAGGCTTTACTAATCCTGAGCCATAAATTTTTATCTTCTGATAAAAGGAGGCTCCCAGGATTTATTTTTACCAATAAACGTTCCTGAAGTACCTCACAACTCCTGGCAAGGCTCCATCTAAAACTGAGAAATAAACAGTTACAAGGAATGGAGGTTGAGAATACTGGTTTATAATCACTTGTGCTTTATTATGAAGGCATGGAAGCGCAATCTCCTACAAGGAAACAAATTTTCTTCTACTTTAACATCCAACTGCTGCATCTGCCAACAATATCATAACACCAACCAATGAAACAAACAAAAAAAGATGACCAAAAAAGAGCACTATCCTTGGTATCCTTGGGGAAGAACTTCCATGGGACACAGCACCAGAGGTCAGCTCAGTGACCTCTCTTCAGTGGAATGAATTACACCTCCTGAAGCAGCACTTGAGATTCAGGAGACCGATTCTCTCCTTGACCAAACTTTAGACAGAAACCTCAGGGCCTTCTTTTTGACAAGTGCTGGCATCAGCCTGCCAAGCCCAGATGCACAAGAATCTTGCTGAGTCAGTTTACAGAGAATCCCCCTAATACTTAGTAACTATTCAAGTTCCTCCTCTTCCATCTTTGACGAATGAATCTGTGGACTGCCTTTAGCACGAATCCTATTCAGTTCAGTTGAGTTCAGTCACTCAGTCACGTCCAGCTCTTTGCAACCCCATGAACTGCAGCACACCAGGCCTCCCTGTCCATCACTAACTCCCGGAGTCCACCCAAACTCACGTCCATCAAGTCAGTGATGCCATCCAGCCATCTCATCCTCTGTCGTTCCCTTCTCCCCCTGCCCTCAATCCCTCCCAGCATCAGTCTTTCCAATGAGTCAACTCTTCGCATGAGGTGGCCAAAGTACTGGAGTTTCAGCTTTAGCATCATTCTTTCCAAAGAACACCCAGGACTGATCTCCTTTAGAATGGACTGGCTGGATCTCCTTGCAGTCCAAGGGACTCTCAAGAGTCTTCTCCAACACCCCAGTTCAAAAGCATCAATTCTTCGGCACTCAGCTTTCTTCACAGTCCAACTCTCACATCCATACGTGACCACAGGAAAAACCATAGGCTTGACTCGATGGACCTTTGTTGGCAAAGTAATGTCTCTGCTTTCAAATATGCTATCTAGGTTGGTCATAACTTTCCTTCCAAGGAGTAAGCGTCTTTTAATTTAATCCTAATAGGCCAGTTCAAAAGAACCCCTCTGCCCTTGATGTCTCCTCTCAGTAACTCCCCACCCACTGGCACCCTCAGTCTGCTCAGTAGTTATACATCCCAGCTGCCTTTGCTATATTTGCACTTGAACCCAATCTCTCTCTTCTACTGAAATAGTCATGACCCTTACTGCAGTAGTCTTCAAATTCTTCCTTATATTTTAACAACTGTGAGAATAATTTTTTAACAGTAGTTTTCTCTCATTCAAAGAAAAGAAAGATTCTTCCTTCCTCTAAACAGAGTTAGCCTTGAGAGAACCTACAGGAAGAACTTAGTGCTATAAAGATGTGGCCAAAAGTATATAATCCCAGGGAAGAGATGTTTCCCAATTTGATCTCCCCAACCCAGACTACTGACTGGTAGCAACTTTCATCCCCACTCCTACCCTCTCCTCACACATGTAAAACAATAATTTGTGGACCTGGCTTGACCACGTAGGGATGAGAAAACTCCCCTGCCCACTCTGGAGGAGGAGCTGATGACGGAAACATGATGTCTACTCAAGGAAGACAAAGAAGTCTTCTCCCTCTCCTCACTTTTCCTTTGATTATAAAACTGCAACCCAGTAAATTCTCGGCATGGCATTTCTCCCCCATCCACGTGTAAGCCTCAAAGCGTCCTATTCTAATAAATCACTTATCCATCACTTTACCTCTCACTGAATTCTCTTCTGCACTGAGACAAAAGGACTATGGTACCTGAGCTCTTCAGACCCCATAAATGACACACAATGCTTTCTTTCCTGGATACCTTGCCCTACGTATCTCTTCATCTGGCTGTTCCTGAGTTGTATCCTTTTATAATCAACCAGTGATCTACTAAGTAAAATGTTTCTCCGAGTTCTATAAGCCAGTGATGCAGTCACTGGAAACTCCAATCTACAGGCAGTCAGTCAGAAGCACAGGTGACAGTCTGGACTTGCAACCAGCATCTGAAATGGCTGGATACCGGAAGCTCCCAATGGTTCAATGTAATTAAAACAAGAACATTAGGTTGGGAGAAAAACTGGTAAGATCTGGGGAAATGGCCCTTCAAAATTAGTATGGGTTAGAAAGTTATTTACCTCAAGTCCAGCTGCAATTTCTGTTTAGTAAGACCACTTCAAATTGGTGAGAAAGATACCATCAATATCATCACAAAAATGAATAAATACCATGGGTTTTCTCAGTGTGAGAACGTGAATGACTTAGTTCACCTGTCTGCTTATTTATTCAATCAAAACCATTTTCTGAATGGCTTCCTCATGCCACTCATCACTAGGAAAAAGTCATGATCCCCTAAGAGAAAATGACAGACATGTAAATAATCAAGTGCAATAGAGTATATTCACACAGAAGTTCCATCAGGGTGACGTGAGCACACAAAGGAGGGGCTAAGATGGGAAAAGTGGGAAGAAAAGAAATCAGAAAACCTTTCCCATAGCAAGAGACGGCTAGGGAGTTTGGGATAGACGTGTGCACGTTGCTATATTTAAAGCGGATCAACCTACTATATAGCACAGCGAACGCTGCTCAATTTTACGAGGCAGCCTGGATGGGAGGGGACTTTGGGGGAGAATGGACACATGCATATGTATGGCTGAGCCCCTTTACTGTTCGCCTGAAATTATCACAACATTCTTAATTGGCTACATACCAATATAAAATAAAAAGTGTGAAATGTGTCAAAAATAAAAGAAAGAAAGAGAAACTTCCCCCAGCATCTGAAGAGATGCCTGTGATTTTGCCAGGCAGGCTCAGAAAAACAGCGAAGGGCAGGCAGGTATTTCAAGGGGCACAGAGATGTGATACGACTTTGCCTGTGTGTACTGAACTGTAACTTCCTCCAATTTTAAAGGAAAACTGGAGAAGGAAATGGCAACTCACTCCAGTGTTCTTGCCTGGAGAACCCCAGGGACGGGGAGCCTGGTGGGCTGCCGTCTATGGGGTCACACAGAGTCGGACACGACTGAAGCGACTTAGTAGAGATGTAAGAGAAGGAATCAACGTGGCACTTTGGACAAGGGGTTAAGCATTTCAACAGCCTGGAACAACCAGGAAGACTGGAGAGAAACACAAAGAAGGGAAAGGTCGTCACCAAAGGAAGGCTGGAAGCCGCAAAGCCAGACTTCCCACCTCGGTAAGGGAAGCCCCTGGAGGGCATTTCAGCAACAGGGAAGAACAAAGTTGACGCCGCAGGGCAGCAGCGGGGAGAACAGGACAGAACTGTGCATGAATGGAGACAGAAGGACTGGCTTAAAAATGGCTAAACAGAAGAAGCTTAAAACAGACCTGATCAAAGTCAGGAGCAGGAGAAATGGAAAGGCAATGGCAGCTGGGCCGGGGCCAAGGCAGAAGGAATCCATTCAGGATGACTTGCTTTTGGAAAGGAAGAGGATGGCTGGTTCTGCCTTTCTCCACAAACTGAACCAACAGCAGGCTTGTCAGTTGCTGGGGCACATCAGCAGCAACTGGAGCTGTGCGTGGCTCCTGTCACCAAAGACAATGCTAGTGGAACGGAAAGAAGAGCCAGAGGAGAAGGGAAAGTCATCGTCTTCGACAATCAGAAGAGCAAATAATATCAGCCAGAGCGGCAATGAGCTCAGAGCTTCAGGGGGTCCTCTCAGTGAAACCGCATTTCACATATGAAGAAACACGCTGGCTTAGAAGGGTTTGGCAGGTCACTCAAGTGACCGGCAAGCAAACTAGCAGCAGAGCTGGAACGGAACACAGCCACGGGACTGTGGGCTCTTGACTAGGATGCTAGTCAGCCTCCCAAAGGCAAAAGATAAAATCCAAAGAAGGTGATGGAACAGAAGCCAAAGCAAGGAAAGGAAGAAAAGGCAGTGCGCAAACAGGGCGTGAGCCATGTGAGAGAAAAGGTGGGGAAAGGGTCCACTGGGCCTGGCAACCAGGAGGTCTCTGGTGGTGGTGAAAGTCTGAAGGGCACTGATGACTGAATCGAGAGGCAGAGCATCTCTGTGAACTCCCATCCTACAAACAGGTGGGGTTTTATATACATATATATATATGTGTGTATATATATATATATTTTTAACACACTTTAAAAACACTTTATCCAGTTTACAGGCTCTGAAGAAGCTGCCGGTAATAAGAGAAGTTAAAAATAGGGAAGAGATTAAGAACAGGAGACAGGAGGGGTTTGCCTTAGAAAAGAGAGACATTTAACCCCTGATCCTGAAGAAAATGAAGTGAAGAATGGAAAAAGAGACAGAGGTGTCTCCTCATGTCTTAGCACTGTGAAGAAGAAATAACTGCTGAAGAGTTTTCTAGAAACGGGGGAACACTCTTACTACATTCCACTTGATCAGTCATCGTGAAAGCTCGAAAAGCCACGCAGCAGCGTTAAGGGGCCAGCTGTGAATCACAGGACGTGAGTCACACAGACAGAACCCTTGCCTGGACAGCTGTTTCCAGCTCCATCCCCACCCTCGCCCACGCCAAACCGTCTATGTTGGGCCAATGGGACTCTGAGTGACTCATATAGAGGGCTTATCCTGCTTCCTAGCACCGCTGCTAGCCTCCAAGATCCACACGCACACCTTCCCCAGATGACTTCCAAGGGTAAGCAGCCACTGTTCCCTGAACCTGCCCTCAGTTCACCTCATTTACCCTGATTCTCTGCCACCAGTGCCATAAGCAAGGGAGTTATCATATATGCTTAGACAATAGTTGGCCAAAACATGTAATCCACTCTGCTAACTCTCAACTTCAAAATTACTCATTTTTCTAGGTCTATAATTTTGTGGGCTTTGTTTGTTTGCTCTAATTGAAAAAGTTCTTTACCTTCAAAGAGTAGGTATGCAAAATAAAACTAATAAAATTAAACCAAAACACAAGTGGAGGGCTGCTTTTCTAGAATTTAAGACACAAGAAAATAATACAGAAATACCCCTTCAAATTTAAAGATGAGAAAACATTCAGCTGGGTCTGGAACATTTTAAACGGAAGGCACAGAAGAGAACTAACTCTCTTCAAGTCTGTCATCTAGTTCTATGAAATCAATCCCTAAGCACCTACCAATCATTCCACATAGTATTAATTGAGCCAGAAATCATTAAGCAAAGCCATGTAGCTGAGCAGCTGTACAGTGGGTTTTAAGTATGGTTCTTCTGAGGCTCAGGTTTTGCAAAAAGCCTTCTGGAGGCCACCAAGAAAGAGGCAAGGGGGGAAGGCCAAGGGCAGTCCTGCCTTTCCTCTCGAGTCAGAGCAGCTGAGGGCTCATCTAACGGACAAAGTACAGGCCCATTAATATTTCCTGTGATAATGGGACTCAGAGATCAGTAGAAGGAAAAAATATTGAAAATTACTGTACTGGAAAAGAAATGAGATAAACAAGAAAAGAGGGAAAAGCCACGGCAGCTTTGATTTGAGACACAAAGTAAATTAGTATCAGAAAAAAGCAGAATCTCCAAGAGTAGTGAGAGACACAAGACAAACACCTATCACGAGGGCTCACAAACAAGATACCTTACCTTTGCCATTGCGCAATGCCATCAAAACAGGTTAAAAACTACAATTCAAAGTCTCAAATTCAAACTATCGCTATTATTAAGTTTCACGTAGCTTCCTTTCCCTTTCATGCTCCTTTTTAGTTCCTTCCATTTTGTCTAGTTATTCAACTACCTTTGACCTTTAAATGTTAGGTGTAAGTAAAAAAAGCATCTCTATAAAGTAGTTTACACTCAGCGGTGAAGAATCCACCTGCAATGGAGGAGATGCAGGTTTGATACCTGGGTTGGGAAGATCCCTGAGGCGGGCATGACAACCCACCCCAGTATTGTCTGGATAATCCCATGGACAGAAGAGCTGGCAAGCTACAGTCCATGGGACTGCCAAGAGTCAGGCATGACTGAAGCACCTGGGTCCGCATGCACACACAGTAGAAGAAAAGGTTTAGTAACTTAATAAAGATTTTGTCAATATAAGTTAGACTTCTGTTGTATTTCTTTAATGCACCTACGGCTACCACCTTGCTAATTATAAGAATGCCTTCCCGTGGCAAATACTAATAAAATGGAAAGTTTAACTGTCTATGAATAATGGTGATACTTTTGAATCAGTTAAGTGGGCAAATTCATTAACCGCTGATGAAGGGGCTATTATATCTAGTTGTTCAATGGGCCATTTTGCATACAGCAAATGAATACCTATTTTACTAACCAATTCATTCTCAGCAAAGCTTCAGAAAATAATCAAGTTTATAGATTTCTCATATTAGAGAAGACTGTACATGGATTCACAACCTCCTTTTGCATTGAAACAAGAGACAGAATGAACATGGCTGGTCCTACACAGAGGTAGAAAATAAGCTTCAAATCTTTAGTTGCAAGAAGAGATAAATAATACATAACAAAGGGATGACCTATAGAGATGAAAGATTATAGTCCATGGAATTCTCCAGGCCAGAATACTGAGTGGGTAGTTTTTCTCTTCTCCAGGGGATCTTCCGAACCCAGGGATGGAACCCAGGTCTCCCACATTGCAGGAGGGATTCTCTACCAGCTGAGCCACAAGGGAAGCCCAAAAATACTGGAGTGGGTAGCCTATCTGTTCTCCAGCGGATCTTCCTGACTCGGGAATTGAACCAGGGTCTCCTGCACTGCAGGCAGATTCTTTACCAGCTGAGCTATCAAGGAAGCCCTTATACATAAACCAACGGATGACCTATAGAGATGAAAGACGGTAAAATCATATACACCTGCTACACAACCTAAATGTTTTATAAAGAACTCAAGGTCAACAAATCTACAAACTGTTTTCTCTCACCTCAAACTTGCGTTCCTTTCTCAAAAGAAAAACACAGTCTACCACTTCATCAAGCAAGCCACTCATCTTGAAGGGTGGTGGCCCTTCACTAACCCCCATTCATTCATGCATCCGATGTGCCCACTCTCTCCTACAGTCCCCTCCTACCCAAAGTCCCAGCTACTGCCTAGGTTAAGATATTAAAATTTCACAGTGATTACAGCAACGGATTCCCAAGTAGCCGTCCAGCCTCCCCTTCCCTCCTCAACTCCCACACCATCCGGGCATGACCCTGGGGCCATCTTTGTTAATGCAAACCTGATGTGGCACAGTCCACCCTCTGACTATATGGTAGGGCCTCCCCCGGCCCCATTCCCTACAGAATGGCCCGTCTTAACTCTGGCTCCTGGACAGCCTCTCCAGCACCCTTTCCCAAGGCACGCTCCATCACCCCACCTGCCTGGCCCTTTAATCCAGCAGAACCAGACTGCCTGAAACGCTGGGCCCTGCCTCCCAAACTTCTCTACAGCCCTGAGCATGTGCTTTTGCTCTTACTGCCTCAAGGTATCATGCCTTTCCTCTTTTGTCCCCTATGACTAACATCAGCTAAGGAACCTCCATTTCCTCTGCTGTGAAACAGAAACAGTAATACTTACTTCCAAAACTGTACAGTAAGCACCAAACACAAAGGACAATGGCAACTTTGTATCAATAAATCTCAGTTCCATTCTCCTTTTTATATCCCGCCTCTAAGAATACTGGCTCAGAGGAGGAATTCAAAAGCTTCAAACGTTCACAAATATACGCATGAATGGCAAAGTAAAGAGAACAGTTAGGAACTGGAGTCCAAAGAAAATGGCACCGACTGGAATATGCACTCCTTGCAAATAATCAACTGCTTACAGATTTATATATTCTACAAACCAATAGACGTGTCCATGAAACACAAAGCAAAGGGGTTAGGAGCACTAATTTTTGTTTAAAAAAAAATCAACTGATCTATTTGTGAAGTTTTAGAATAGTATATGGGTTATATGAATAAATTTTATTTCAGAACTAGACCTCCTAACTTACCACCTGTGTCAAACGAACACTAGCTCAAGATAAGAGAATTTAGGTTTACTGAACAACAAATTGCTTTGCCAACAAAGGTTGGTATAGTCAAGCTATGGTTTTTCCAGTGGTCATGTATGGATGTGAGAGTTGGACCATAAAGAAGGCTGAGTGCTGAAGAAGTGCTGCTTTTGAACCGAGGTGCTGCACAAAACTCTTGAGAGTCCCTTGGACTGCAAGGAGATCAAACCAGTCCATCCTAAAGGAGATCAACTCTGAATATTCATTGGAAGGACTGATAACGGAAGCTGAAGCTCCAATACTTGGGCCACTTGACGTGAAGAGCTGACTCAGTTGGAAAAGGCCTTGATGCTGGGAAAGGCTGAGGGCAGGAGAAGGGGACGACAGAGGATGAGATGGTTGGATGGCATCACCAACTCAACGGACGTGAGTTTGACCAAACTCCAGTAAACAGTGAAGGACAAGGAGGCCTGGCATGCTGCAGTCCATAGGGTCACAAAGAGACGGACATAACTTAGCAACTGAACAACAAAAATGAATTGCCCGTGGCTTGCAAAGCTGTCAAACAGCTTGGGATCGAGTTCTTTCTCAGCATCCAAAATGAAGGAATTAGGAACTGAGAGAGACTAACCCAAAGCAGGAGAGTATGGGTAAAAGGTAAGCTAACCTAAGAACCACCAAGGGAGAAACTACAGAGAGATTTGACCTTAAAGTGAACGGCATGAAAAAAGGCACTCAAAATCCAGGCAACTCCTCTGGAATGAAGGTCATTTCAAATTTCTCCATTTCCATTGATACTGCTTGCTCTGCACAGGACCTTTGTCAACTAGCATTGAGCAGAGATGTCAAGCAAACCAAAACAATTTCTTATTCAAATCTTGGAGAGTTTAAACATGAATCAGGCTGGTAACTATGATGTTCATGAAGCTTCTAGCCAAAAATTATGCAGCCTCCTTTTGCTTCATGACATTCCTAATGCCTTGAAGATATTAACTCTTTGTAAACAACACTATAAATAAAACTAAGTTTAGACAGTCAAAAATCTAACTTTTAAAAGTTTCATTATCTTAAAAGATAACTAAATGACATAAAAACCTTAAGTTGAATTAAAATGTATTATATGGATCATTTGTCTATGAAACAGAGCCAACTCTTGATTTTCCAAACCAAAAGAATACAGAAGTACACAATGTACTTTTAAGCACTTAAATAAATTAGACTATCTATAAAGTAATTTGGTTCTAGCTAAA
Organism: Nanger dama; assembly: GCA_917880005.1. Taxonomy (NCBI): domain Eukaryota; kingdom Metazoa; phylum Chordata; class Mammalia; order Artiodactyla; family Bovidae; genus Nanger; species Nanger dama. Next base: position 104,267,561 of record CAKJTW010000001.1, read on the forward strand.
CACTGAGATTTAAAAAAACCTGTGTAAGCAAGTAAAGCCAGAAGTGAGAAACAGGTCAAGACTCTATTTAAGAAATCCAGCCCAAAATACTGCATATCAGATTAAAGAGATGATCCTAAAGCATAATGAAAAAAATCACTTTTATAATCAGAAGTTGATTGCTGAGAGGAAAAAAGGTGAGAAAAGATTCAAAAATATTTACTATATATAGTAATTCAGGCAATTTTAACAGCTCTTTGGTTATTCCTTAGTAAATATCTTCAACCAGCTTGTATCCAAAGTTAACAGAGTAGATTATGTGACTGATCTGATAATCATAATAATTTATTATTCATTTGGCACTTTATGTGAAAATAACATGAATGCTGTGGTTTCAAACCATATAAAAATAAAACCATCCAAATGAATAGTTTCAAACATAAAAAAAGAAAAAGTAAATATTACCCAGGTATTGTGTACACACAGGCACATCTGTAATTTATATTCTTCTTGTATGTCATGAGTAGTTTACAGTTAACCGGTGTGCTCTCTTTGAGAAAAACTGGGAAGCTTCAGGTTAGACCACTTCTCTCCCATAACAGTTAAATGGCTGAATCTCACATATTTCAATACTAACGGACAAAGATTGGGACCAGAAAGAGGTCAGAGCTCAAGGAGTAGCTGCCTCACAAATGCCTCTAACTCCACACGCATTTTCTAACATCATGTCAGTTTTTAAAAATTTTATTTTTATTGAAGGATAATTGCTTTTTGTTGTTTTCGTCAAACCTCAACATCAATCAGCCATAGGTATACATATGCTCTGTATCAGCCCACCCCTAGGTTGATACAGAGCTATACAGCAATTCCCACTGGCTGCCCATTTTACAGATGGTAATGTAAGCTTCCATGACCTTCTCCACACATCTCACCCTCCCCTCCCCTCTCCGTGTGTCCACAGCTCTATTCTCTACATCTGCGTCTCCACGGCTGCTCTGCAAATAAACTCATCAGCCATCTTTCCAGATTCCATACATAGGCATTAGCATGCAATATTTCTCTTTCTCTTTCCGACTTACTTCACTCTGTATAATAAGCTCTAGGTTCATCCACCTCATTAGAAGTGACTCAAGTGTGTTCCTTTGCATGGCTGAGTAGCATTCCACTGTGCATACATCATGTCACTTTTTAAGTAGTTTCCAACATTTGCTATAGCTCTGTCCCCCTACACTGACATCATTAGGGTAAACTTTAACTAAAAAGGGGCACTGATATGAATTATATTAATGTTATTAATATAAATATGCACAAGAGTATAAAATATCCCTAGTTATTTGTTTACATAAAAAAGAAACTCCAGGGTATCTGTCAGATTCATCAATACTATCTGTCAAAGATCTATCAATACTGTTTTTCTTAATAAAACATTAAGTCATGACATTCATCTATGTATGTGATAACTGACTCCTGGGTATCTGCTGTTATCTGCAGGGTGGTCTCAATATTAAGTGGAAAGAGAAACCCATTGGTATGGAAGATTTAGTTCATAAACGTGAAGCGTCACTACTGTGGGAGGAGCATTTTCATTCTTCAGTGCATGAGACACTCACATTTAAGGATGCGTTTTAGCTTGCCAGAATGTGCACCTCTTCAAGCCAGGCATGATTCCATTACTCTACAGATGGCCACAGTGTGGAGGCCTTTGGTTCCCACACCACACATCAACAGCTGGAACTATCATAGAAACTGTCCGAAACCTAACACTGAAGTGCTTCAGCTTTCCTACAGTTACGTCAGAGCCCACATGAAATTTGAGACAGTTAAAGTGCAATTCCATAACGTGTGCATTCTGCACACCATCAAATGTTAAGTACAAAGCCAACAAAACTCCCATCTTAATATTAAATATTTTAACAAACTATTTCACTTCCATGGTTTCCAAGGATAATAACAAAAGTTACTGTAAAATTCAACACTGTATTTCTTAATATTACTTGTAACTTTTACGATAACTAAAAACTGACTTGTCTAGAAAACAGTCCTGGTTATACTGTAATAGAGATCACATACAAAATTCTATAATACAAGTCAGCAATCTCCCAGGTTTTGCAAATACAAAGGCTTTTACATTACTTTTAATTAATGTAATTACATTAATTTTCTTTGAAATTATTAATATCCACATTTGGAAAAATGTGTTCATTTATGCTATTTTGGGTAAAGAGTCTACATAATTAAAGGAGATTGGAAAACTTCAGGAATCACTGGGTAAACTTACAAAAGAGATAAGAGAAACAGCCGAATGAGCTAGAATAAAGAGCATTATTCTCTGATGCTTGCGAAATCACCGTTTACATCGACACCAGCATATCAAGATAGGAAAAATAATTCTCAGAGAAGTTAATCCCATATAAAAGTATCCTTTATAAGGTTAAGAATCTAAACCAAAGTTTCCACTTGAAGTAATATGAGAATTGGTTTGCTGTAATTCTTGAGTGCAAAAGAGGAAGTAAGACTGGAAGTACTGTATAAATTTAAGAAAATTACTAACTTCTCTTAATCCTCCCATTTTCTCTTGGAGAAGACTATGAAACCTTTTTCAATTTTGGTAAGTCGATCTGATTTTTTTTTTTTTTTTTAGTGAACTATACATGAAAGAGGGCATTGTTTGAGCAGTTTAAACACTTGTTTAAATAAAAGTTTCTGGACTCTAACAAGCCAGTTAGATCGATGAGCTCTGTGAAATTAGTTTCGGGGTGGAGCTGTCTTAAGTACCGATTTTTTTATTCACTGTTGAAGACTGTATGACACAGTCAACTGTTAGTGTTCGACATAATTTAGACGACTTTCTCTTCCCTACACTTTTGATAAACGTAGGCACAGCAAAGAAAGCAATATTATTAGGTAATCAAATTCTGAAACAGTCCCAAGGCAGATTCAATTCAGAACTCGTTGCACGAGTTCGTTACTTAGGAAAAGCAGCTCTTTGGTTTAACATTTTGGCATGGGGCCGGGTGGAATCAGTTCCTTTGGGTGAGGCTAGGTTGAGCAATAGGAAAAAGCTCCACTACAACTCTACTAGAAAAAGCCAACGCCCACCCCTAGTATTAAAGTACAAAAAGTTACAGAAAATAAAGTCAAAAGAAAAAAGAAATGCGTTCGCATCACATGACCAGTGAGATGCATTTGCTTTGGTTCTAACTTCAGCAACTGTGGGCTTTCTGAAAGGCTCCCTTTCACACATTTACTCACGAAAAAAAGCGCAGAAAACTCCGGCCACGTCAGCGGCGGCGGCGCCCGCAGGGCTGCAGCGCCGGGTGGGAGCAGGTTCCGGGGGACTTTCCCCAGGCAGGGGAGCAACGGGGGAACGAAACAGGAACAGATTTCCCGCAGGCAGATTCAGTTTACGCTTAAACTTTCTGACTTTCCAACAGATTCTGGAAGTCCTGAGCAGTTAACAAAGCTGGTCAATCCGAGCGCTGCGCAGGGGCGCACCGCCTTACCTGTGCCATGGCGCCTGCCCAGGTCAGGAGAAGGTGAGCGACGGGGGACTGCAACAGAAGAGAGAGCGCGGCCTCAGCCGGCCAGACGCCTCCGCCAGGCGCCCCGACAACCCCGCCGCCCGGCCTCCCCGCAACCGGGCCCGCTGGCCGCCCAGCGGAGGGCCCGCCGGCGCCCCCGCTCCCTCCGCGGGCGCGGCGAGCGCGCACTCACCCAGACCCAAGCTGCGGGGAGCGCGGCGGGCGTGCGGAGCCGGCGAGGGAGACCGGAGGAGCCGCGGCAGCTGCTCTCTGGCGGCTCCAGGCAACGGAAACCCAGCGGCGCGGTCCGGCCCCGCCCGGCCTCGCCCTGCCGGGCGCTCCCCGCACCGCCCCTGCGCGCCCCCGGCCGCCTCAGGCCTCAGCGCGCCTGCGCGGGCCGCGGCTGCTCCCAGCCCTCGCAGCCTGGGTGGGGCCCGCCGCCGCGGCTTTGGAACCCAGGGGGCGGCCCCGCAGGGCACCGGGGAAAGCCTGGCCTTCGTGCAGCGAGGAGGCGGTTGGGGAAGGGTGCAGGACTCCGAGTTTGGCGTGAGGGATGTTCCTCCGCTCCGTGGCCGCAGGAACGTGGGCCTCACCCAGTGCTCGGGCATCACGGTGCATGCGCATCTTTTTGGAAGACCAGTCACTGTCGTCTAGGAGAGTGCGTCTTTGACCACGCTCTAAAATTACCAAGTTTATTTTTGTTTAAAAAAAAAAAAAAGTGGCACTGCTTGCTTGTTAGATAGCCATGTCTTTTCTTTGGTGTCTTACGTGGAAAATTTCAAAACCTCTGTCACGAGAGTGTATGTTCCTTGTTTCTTTGTGTCGTCACAACAAAGATTTGGAGTGACGGACATTAAAGCCCCCTCCACGTGTCACAGCTCTCAGGTCTTGGATAGACCATGTTATACCTCTCAGACAAATCAGTGTTACAGCTCTATTTTATTTAGAAAATAGCAGGAAAATCCATCTTTGAGACGTGAGGGCAGGTCAATCCAAAGGGACGAGGAGAAGAGCGCCCCAGTGCTTGGGGGGGAGAGAGAGAGAGAGAGAGAGAGAGAGAGAGAGAACTTTGGATTAGGGGTTAGGGTTTTTATGTTTAGTTTTCCCTGGGCCTGTCCTATGCAAATTGGGCCAGCCAGGAATGTTTGTTTTACCTGAGGTCCTCATTCCTGTCCTCAGTCTTCAGACCTTCTTTTGTTCTATTTTAATGTACTTTTCCCTTCCCTGTCTTTTAGCCACTGCCATTTTTGACTCCTTTTCCTATTCTACCTACCTAACACCCCCGCCTGGGGTCAGTTTCTATACTTAGAACCAGCCTGCTGCTGCTGCTGCTGCTGCTAAGTCGCTTCAGTCGTGTCCAACTCTGTGCGACCCCATAGACAGAGCCCACCAGGTTCCGTCATCCCTGGGATTCTCCAGGCAAGACCACTGGAATGGGTGGCCATTTCCTTCTCCAAGGCATGAAAGTGAAAGTGAAGTCGATCAGCGTGTCCAACTCTTAGGGACCCCATGGACTGCAGCCTACCAGACTCCTCCGCCCATGGGATTTTCCAGGCAAGAGTACCGGAGTAGGGTGCCATTGCCTTCTCCAAGAACCAGCCTAGAACCTTCAAATAGCTTAAATTTGGCCCATTTCCTATTATTAACTAAACATAAAATATATGAATAGCAGGGAAGGGGGGTTGGGACAGAGACAAAGACACAGACACAAAAGGATACTGTAGGAGGCTGATGCAGAGAAGGCAGACAGAAAGACCGTGCCCTTCTCAGACTCGCAGGCTTGGGGAGGGGAGATACTGGAGTGGGCTCCATGGGGCAAGAGCACAGAGCTTGCAACTCTAGACACAGTAATGTATTCTAGGATCAGAAGAGCAAAGTCCTGTGATGATACAAGATAGATTAGAAGCTAGTCTGCTTTGCGGATTAAAGAGGTTTTTCTCATAAATTATCAATAAATGTAGAACTAGTGTGGTTCTTTGTATGGATAAAACTTCTTTCATTCATGTATAAGCCACACGCTTCATCAGGCCCTGACACAGTCACAACAGAGTGATTATTTGCTGGAAATGGAGGCAAAATTTCGAAGTATGTGGAGGTTGCTGCACAGGAAGACACACATTCTCTCTCTCTCTCTCTCTCTCTCTCTCCTCTTTCAGCTTGCCTTTCCTCTTCCCTGGAAGCCTCTTCTCAGGTGGCCCAGCATCTCTACAGTGGCCTCACGCTGCCTAATTTGAACCTCTCCCCGAGCACTGTAGACAGGTGCAGGAGTGTGAAGGCAGCCCTGCGCTCTGCATCTAGGTCTCCTCAGTAATGCTTTTCATTTTACTGAACTTCACCAAGAGGAGCTCCTTCAGCAAGGTCTGCAGCATTCTCTTCTCTTTACACATCCACTTATTTAAAGTCCTTTTCTTTATGGTCTTTCTCATTTTCTACTCTGAGAATGATGGAATGCCACCAGACCTCAGCGATTCTGTTCTTAACAATGTTGTTGATTTTATAGGAGAATGATGCCTATTGTAGGTTAACAATTTTCTCTGTGTCCTGCGGCTAAATAATGATAGAGTCAATGAATTATTAAACAGTATTTTGATATACATACTCAGTTGATATTTCTTTCAGTCACATAGAGCTATTCAACACCTACTCTGGATGAGGCAGAGTCCTAGGCGCTGGGGGTAGGATGATGCAATAAATGAAACAAAGTACCTGCCCTCATCCGCTGGATCATGGAAAAAGCAAGAGAGTTCCAGAAAAGCATCTATTTCTGCTTTATTGACTCTGCCAAAGCCTTTGACTGTGTGGATCACAATAAACTATGGAAAATTCTGAATGAGATGGGAATACCAGACCACTTAACCTGCCTCTTGAGAAATCTGTATGCAGGTCAGGAAGCAACAGTTAGAACTGGACATGGAACAACAGACTGGTTCCAAACAGGAAAAGGAATACATCAAGGCTGTATATTGTCACCTTGCTTATTTAACTTATATGCAGAGTACATCATGAGAAACTCTGGGCTGGAAGAAACACAAGCTGGAATCAAGATTGCCGGGAGAAATATCAATAACCTCAGATATGCAGATGACACCACCCTTATGGCAGAAAGTGAAGAGGAACTAAAAAGCCTCTTGATGAAAGTGAAAGAGGAAAGCGAAAAAGTTGGCTTAAAGCTCAACATTCAGAAAACAAAGATCATGGCATCCAGTCCCATCACTTCATGGCAAATAGATGGGGAAACAGTGGAAACAGTGTCACACTTTATCTTTTGGGCTCCAAAATCACTGCAGATGGTGACCGTAGCCACGAAATTAAAAGACGCTTGCTTCTTGGAAGGAAAGTTATGACCAACCTAGACAGCATATTAAAAGCAAAGACATTACTTTGCCAACAAATGTCCATCTAGTCAAGCCTATGTTTTTCCAGTAGTCATGTATGGATGTGAGAGTTGGACTATAAGGCTGAGCGCCAAAGGACTGATGCTTTTGAACTGTGGTGTTGGAGAAGACTCTTGAGAGTCCCTGGGACTGCAAGGAGATACAACCAGTCCATTCTACGGGAGATCAGTCCTGGGTGTTCTTTGGAAGGACTGATGTTGAAGCTGAAACTCCAATACTTTGGCCACCTGATGGAAAGAGCTGACTCATTTGAAAAGACCCTAATGTTGGGTAAAATTGAGGGCTGGAGAAGAAGGGGACGACAGAGGATGAGATGGTTGGATGGCGTCACCAACACAATGGACATGTGTTTGAGTAGGCTCTGGGAGTTGGTGATGGACAAGGAGGCCTGGCATCCTTCAGGTCATGGGGTCGCAAAGAGTCAGACATAACTGAGTGGCTGAAGTGAACTGAACTGAACTGAATCTGTAAAAATGCCTAGCAATGATAAAAGAATTGGTGTTCCTCCTATGAAAAATGGGGTAATTCTCAGCCCCTAACCTGATGATTCAGCTGTGCCCCCCACCCTTCGCATTTATAACAAATTAGTCTCTGGTGTTCCCACTGCTCCCCTGAAGCATGACCCATCCTTATTGGCAGAGGATCCCTCAGACCTGACAGGCAGGCCCCAACTCTCCAGGGCTAAGCTGATGCTTCCCGGTTCCCTCCTACCCTTCGGCACTGGAGTCACCCATCAGTGGCCTCCATCACGTACAGCCAAAGGAGACTCCCACCCTCTACTCTCCTCTCAATATGCAGGCCCCCACTGTCCCCATGTGCTGGGGCCAAAGGCATCAGAAGAAACATCTCAACCTGAACTCAAGCCCCCTGCCTGGCCTCGTCTTGTCCATCCTTGAACCTTCTGGGTGAGAGGGAGGGGAGGCCTCATTGTTCTGCAGATTCTGCCCCATCCATTTTCACCATCATCTCTCTCCCAGAAGTGATACTGAACATAACTAGCATTCTAGTGGCTCCTCAACCTTGCCCTTTATATTTGAAGTGGTTGTAACGTCCCCTGGGGAAACAGGTCCAGACAAACTCGTCCTGAGCCAACAGTGTGAAATTATTAGGAGACTTCTTCATTTCCACCTTATTGAGATCCACATGCTCATCAGAAACTAAAAGCAGTGACCCCTTGGGAAATATTTAGCTTTAGAAGTCCTTCCACTGCTTTTATTCAAAACAATATTTGTGTTTATCCAGTAAAAGCTAAGTCAATTTCCCTAGCAGGAGACTGTAATGTAGGTCTTAGGTAAATAATTATGTAAAAAGATTCTTAAAGGAATCTTTCAGGCAGAATGTTTAATTAAGCCTGGTTAAATCTTCAGAGAAATTAGTAGAAAGACTCACAGAACTACTCAGCATATTTATAAATGGACAAGCATCCTGTCCCTCTTGCTCGTTGCTAAATCCGCAGCACCTAGCACAGAGCCCTTAGTAGCCTTTAGTACCTGCTGAGTAACAGTTTGGTGACTGTTTCAAATAAGTGAGTGAATGGCTGAATGAATCCACTGTGGTGTTGGTTATTAACTGCAAGCTGGTGATATGCAGAAAGATGAGGAAGACATGGGAAAAAGTTAAAAAGAAACCTTGTAAGTGAGAATTTTGCCAGTGGAATAAATGTATTGTCAGTCTGGGATTCTGAATTCTGGAAAGGACTCATCTCCGGGTGGGTGAAGTTTTGTTTCATGATTTTATTCATGTGTGGCTTCAGACAATGATTTGATTTTTCCTAATTTGGAATGGTGGTTAGGATTACATGCGTTAACTTGTTTAAAGTTTAAAAATAACAAGAGGGCTGATTTCAACTTCTCATTCAGTTCAGTTCAGTGCTCAGTCCTGTTCGACTCTTTGCAACCCCATGAATAGCAGCACGCCAGGCCTCGCTGTTCATCACCATCTCTCCGAGTTCACTCAGACCCATGTCCATCGAGTCCGTGATGCCATCCAGCCATCTCATCCTCTGTCATCCCCTTCTCCTCCTGCCCCCAATCCCTCCCAGCATCAGAGTCTTTTCCAATGAGTCAGCTCTTCGCATGAGGTGGCCAAAGTACTGGAGTTTCAGCTTTAGTATCATTCCTTCCAAAGAAATCCCAGGGCTGATCTCCTTCAGAATGGACTGGTTGGATCTCCTTGCAGTCCAAGGGACTCTCAAGAGTCTTCTCCAACACCACAGTTCAAAAGCATCATTCTTTGGCACTCAGCCTTCTTCACAGTCCAACTCTCACATCCATACATGACCACAGGAAAAACCATAGCCTTGACTAGATGGACCTTAGAATCGGCAAAGTAATGTCTCTGCTTTTGAATATACGATCTAGGTTGGTCATAACCTTTCTTCCAAAACTTCTTACTACGAAATCCCACTCTCATCCATTCCATGCTGATGATTCAGTCCGTACTAGTCTCCCTCAGAATCCCAAATTAAATCCCTATGGATCCACTGAGGCAGGCTTCACCCATCAACAGACAGCTTCTCAGCACTGGCCCCCTTTACCCAGCCCACCCCCACTTCTAGGGCCAGTGTTAAGTCCTCTCAGCACTGGTTTCTTTATCTGAACTTTATCGTCATTCATTCAGTGACTTTACTGTGTGTTACATCTTGTCATTGGCACTAAGGAAACAGTAATTTAAAAAAGAATCTAATTATAGTGTTCGGTTTAACATTAAATGAGATGTGTCAGCAGAATCTCGTTAACTTTAGGGTAGGAGGCAAGAGCAGGAAGTAGCCTTGAAACAAGGAAAGTTTTGCAAGGTGGGTATGTTTGTGTGACTGGGGGCTGGCGGGGTGGAGGTGGGGGCGTTGTCCTTCCCAGAAGTCAGCCTAACAGAGATATCAAGGCATGTGATGGATGGAAGCAGAGTTCCTTCTTTCCCCTTCAGGCAATCTGACTATTTGGATGAGATGGGCATGAGGGCTCACTGTGTCACACCCCAAACACTGCTATCCTCTCCATAGTTCCTCCTCTAATACCTTACTTACTATTTCTCCCTTCCTGTCCTCCACGTTTTCTTACCATTCCAATCATAAATCTGCTGGTGTTCTAGACTTCACCCACCTCTAGCCTCTCTCTCCACCCAGGCTGCCGTCCATCCTTTCTCCTGCTCTGTTTCTTCTCCATCCTACCTATGGCCTGTAGACCGCCCCCCCACCCTCATCTTGTCACTTTCCTTCAGTCTGCCTACTCTTCACACGTCCCGCTGACCACTATCCCACCATCATATGCCCCTATCGACGCTGAAAGCTCAGCTTCTCTGTACACCAGTGCCAAATCAAATCGCAGAGACAGAGTTCTGGGTGAAGTTCAGTTCAGTTCAGTCGCTCAGTCATGTCCAGCTCTTTGCGACCCCAAAGACTGTAGCACACCAGGTCTCCTTGTCCATCACCACCTCCCAGAGTCCACCCAAACCCAAGTCCATCAAGTCGGTAATGCCATCCAACCATCTCATCCTTTGTTGTCTCCTTCTCCTCCCACCTTTAATCTTTCCCAGCATCAGGGTCTTTTCCAATGAGTCAGTTCTTTGCATCAGGTGGCCAAAGTATTGGAGTTTCAGCTTCAGGATCAGTCCTTCCAATGAATATTCAGGACTGATTTCCTTTAGGATGGACTGGTTGGATCTTCTTCCAAGGGACTGTCAAGAGTCTTCTCCAACACCACAGTTCAAAAGCATCAGTTCTTTGGTGCTCAGCCTTCTTTATGGTCCAACTCTCACATCCATACATGACTATTGGTAAAAACCATAGCTTTTTAAAAATATAAATTTTTTTATTTTAATTGGAGGTTAATTACTTTACAATATTGTATTGGTTTTGCCATACATCAACATGAATCCACCACAGGTATACACGTGTTTCCCATCCTGAAACCCCCTCCCTCCTCCCTCCCCGTACCATCCCTCTGGGTCATCCCAGTGCACCAGCCCCAAGCATCCAGTATCATGCATCGAGCCTGGACTGGTGATTCATTTCATATATGATATTATACATGTTTCAATGTCATTCTCCCAAATCATCCCACCCTCTCCCTTTCCCACAGAGTCCAAAATACTGTTCTATACATCTGTGTCTCTTTTGCTGTCTTGAATACAAGGTTATTGTTACCATCTTTCTAAATTCCATATATATGTGTTAGTATACTGTATTGGTGTTTTTCTTTCTGGCTTCCTTCACGCTGTATAACAGGCTCCAGTTTCATCCACTTCATTAGAACTGATTCAAATGCATTCTTTTTAATGGCTGAGTAATAGTCCATTGTGTATATGAACCACAGCTCTTATCCATTCATCTGCTGATGGACATCTAGGTTGCTTCCACGTCCTGGCTATTATAAACAGTGCTGCAACGGACCTTTGGGTGAAATAGAAAAGGATAGATCTATTGCCTCCTGAGGCAAAGGGGGGACACAGCAGGCTCATGCCCTCAAAATCATATGTTTGGGGAAAATACTACCAAGTTTTATAGTAATTGTTCAAAGCGGGCGTGATCAGCTCGTGAGCATTTTTTGATGTATTGATATCTGGCTATGCTTGGTCTTCAGTGCTCCCTGTGGGCTTTCTCTAGTTGCAGTGAGCAGGGACTACCATCTAGTTGCAGAGGGCAGTCTTCCCCTTATGGCTGCCCCTCCTATTGCAGGGCATAGGCTCTAGGTACGTGGGCTCAGTAGCTGTGGAGTAGGGGCTTAGCTGCTCTGTGGCATGTGGGATCTTCCAGGATCAGGGATGGAACCCATGTCCCTTGAGTTGGCAGGCAGATTCTTAACCACTAGAGCACCAGGGGAGCCCATGTAAACATTCTTCAGAAGAATGAGGTGGTAAGTAGGAGTCCATGTCGTCAACCTTCAGGTCCAACTAGTCTGGGGTTTCCCATGCTTGTGGCGGCATAGCATCATGAATCATTAACTTCTCCTACCTGGAGGGGTTTCAATATCTGCAAAATAGCTCAGAGACACTGTGTGTCTCCACTGATGGTGAAACAGGACTTTGCCCCCATTGCTCTTGACTATTTCTCCTTGCCCTCCCATTCTCTCCCTTCCCTAATGAACAACTGCTTGAATCTGCCCATTGGAACTCAGGGAAGGTCACGAAGACTGTATGAAGGCTGTTTCCTATAATCAAAGAAATGGGAGACATGAAGGCCTCGCCCAAGAGCCCCACAGGGTATCATTATATGCATGTTGCTGAGCACAGTTAGACACAACAAAATCACACAATAGATCAGCGAAAAAAACAGTCTGGAGTCATCAGTCTCAACTGGGCCCTCAGCATTCCATAGTGATGCTTTAACATGTCCCTATTCGGGCCTCTTACCATCCCATATCATATTTGATCTTCACTGCTCTCCTTTACACCCTCACCCTCACCCTTTCTCCCAGCAGGTGATCTTAATTCTTACTCATCAAGTCTAGTTGCCCTGAATTCTCACCCTACACCTACAAACGCATCTTGGCCCATACCCATTCTTACCTCCTCATTCAGAGGGTGAGAGGACCCTCTTCCTATTTGTTCTAAGATTTAAAGTTCATTCTCCAGGATTGTGATCTTATTCCCACCTATATTTAAATCTTTTCCTTTCACTAGCTTCTTCTCAGGCTAAATTAACAAAGCTGTTTAAATCAGAACTCTTTTAGTTGCAATTGACAGAAATCCAACTCAAGCTAATTTAGGTAAAAAGGCAGAGAGCTAAGAATTTGTCATCAGTCATACTTCAAGGTTTTGGGAAGTGAGTGTTAGTTTGAACTTTATGGAAGCAATATCCTTCCTTCCTTCCCACACCAATTTCATAGAAGTTAAAACCGAAAAAAAAGAAAGATGAAGAAAAGTCAATAAAGGGAAAGTATGACTGATCACACATTCTCAGCTCTCTCTCTGTTTTATTTTCCTGTCTCAGAGACCAGCTTTGTTCTTGTGGCAAAATATGGCTACAAGAAATAATAGTTCAGCCTGAAACAGAGCCCTAGCTCCTCCTCAAGGAACACCCAACAATCTGCTACATATCTTTGACATCTGCAGGAAATAAAGCCCCACCCAAGAGGAGGATAGAAGAAGGCTCCTGACCTTTGCTGACTTCAGTCTACTAAAGCTTGGCCTCTGTTGACCTACGTCCCAATTCTATGCTGAATTCTCCTCTGCTCAAGCCTTTTCATGACTATGTATGTAACCTTAGCTTAAAATTTCCCCAATCTTGCTGTTCAAGGAAACACTGCTTCGCTGCATTGGGAGAGATCCCCGGTGTTCTCTTTACTTGCTCCGTGTGTGTGTGTGTGTGTGTGTGTGTGTGTGTGTGTGTGTGTGTGTGTGAGCCTGCTCAGTCGCACAGTTACATGCCACTCTGTGATCCCATGGATTGTAGCCCGCCAGGTTCCTCTGTCAGGAATACTAGCCATAACAAAGTACACTTCCACATCTTCATCTGCAGCTCAGACCTCTCTCCTTTGCTCTAGGCTCACATAGCTACCTGCTTGCTTCTCATGTTTCAGCCAGGATGGGCCATAGATAAAACCAACACATTCAAATCAAATTCATCATTTTACCTTCAAGACCAGATTTTTTCATATTCCCTGTTCTGGTTAAAGAATCCTGTTAACCAGTCACTCGTGATGAATCCAGGCAATGCTCTGGGTTCTTCACTTTCCCATACCAGCCCTGCCACTACCACATTTAAGGTGGTAGATTCTAATAATGCCCTTCCTGTCTCGTCCTGGCTCACTTCTACTCATTTGCTACAGCAATCATTTTCTACTGTCCTCTTAGTTTCTCTTCTAACTTGTCTTCTAAATGCAAATATTTTGTGTTACTCCATGCCTAAAATCAATAGATTCTTTGCAAATCCAAATTCCCTGTAGGAAATATTCCGAATTCTCTAGCAAGAAGTGCAAAGGCCTTCTAGAAATTTTTCTCCAACTTTACTGACACTCTATTTTTTTTTGCTAATGAACTACTTAAAACTCCATCTTTTGCATTTACCTCCTCTGCCTGCTTCAAACACACTCCCTTACATTCTCTTAGCTCTCCTGGTGAGTTCCTATTCCTCCTCAGGGCCCACTGTTAAGCATCTTCTCAATATTTTTTCCTAAGACTCTTCTTAGGGGCTTCCCTGGTGATTCAGTAGTAAAGAGTTCACCTGTCAATGCAGGAGACATGGGTTCGATCTCTGATCGGGAAAGATGCCACACATCATGGAGCAACTAAGCCTGGGAAAGAAAGTTGAGTCTGACTCTTTGCGACCCCATGGACTATACAGTCCACGGAATTCTCCAGGCCAGAATACTGGCATGGGTAGCCTTTCTTCTCCAGGGGATCTTCCCAATCCAGGGATCGAATCCAGATCTCCCGAATTGTGGACGGATTCTTTACCAGCTGAGCCACAAGGGAAGCCCAAGAATACTGGGATGGGTAGCCTATCCCATCTCAAGCAGATCTTCCCGACCCAGGAATCAAACCAGGATCTCTTGCATTGCAGGTGGATTCTTTACCAACTGAGCGATCAGGGAAGCCCAGCTAAGCCTGTGGACCACAGCTATTGAGCCTGTGCTCAGAGCTGGGACCTGCAGCTGCTGAGCCCACGCGCTGCAGCTACTGAAACCTGTGCACCTGGAGTCTGTGCTCGGCAGCAAGAGCAGCCACAGCGGTGAGAAGCGCACATCATGGGCCGCAGCTAGAGAAAGCCCGAGCACAGCGACGAAGACCCAGTATAGCCACAGACAAATAAAAGATTCTTTGGCCCTGTGTCCCAGCACCTTGATGGCAACCTCACAACAGACACTGAGCCTCACCTGGCTAAGCTGATCCTGAATTCCTGACCCGCAGAAATGAGGAAATGAAAAATATTTACTGCTGTAAGTCAGCAAGGTTGTTTTGGGATAATTTGTGACAGAGCAATAGAAAACCAGCTGAAACAGTTCCCTTGCAGAGGTCAACACGAATGAAATTCTAGACCCAAGTTTCAAGTGCAGGGGCTCGGTCTTTCTAACTCAATCCTCAGGGGTCTTTAAACAATACCAACCAACTGCTTTTTATTTCTCCAATTTCTTTTTGAAACATAGTAAAACTAATTATGGGTTAGTAGTGGATTAACTACTTAATGCTCATACAGTAATATGCAAAGTAAGAGTTCAAAATTCTATTATTATTATTTAACAAGGCCTTAAAGACTCAGGATGGAAATTGAGAGAACATTACTACATTTTCTTTTTCTTTTCTTTTGGCCACACCACTTGGCTTTCAGGATCTTAGTTCTTCGACCAGGGATTGAACCCAGGCTGTTGGCTGTGGGAGTGCGGTGTCCTAACCTGTAGACCAGCAGGGAATTCCCAGGACATTCTTGTTTGACATTCAAGCATCTATTGTTTTCAGTAATGAGATTATATAGGATACATAGAATCTAATTCCCATATTTTAGATAATCAGCTAGGGATGTAATTTTTAAAAATTTATGTATAGGTGACGTACAGTATAATACTGTCATACAATATTGGTGTACAATATAGTGATTCACAATCTTTAAAGGTTATATTCCATGTATAATTACTATAATATATTAGTTATAGTCCACATGTTATATAATATACCCTCATAGCTTATTTTACACAGAATAGCTTGCATCTCTAACTCCCTCCCTGCTCGCCCCCCCCCCCTTCTCCTCGTCACTGGTCACCACCAGTCTGTTCTCAGTTAGGGATGTAACTTTGCTTTCATGAAGAACACACTCCCCTGTAACACTCTTTCTATAAAATTAGTTTGCATTTTAAAAATTAGTGTTTAGGAACAACTGAAATGATCATCAAAATGAGAATAGATAAATAAACTGTGGTATATTCATATAATGGGATGGTATTCATCAGTAAAAAAAAGAACACAACAGGAAATAGTCTCAAATATGTGTTGAACAAAAGAAAAAGAGGCAGATCAAAAGAAAGATTCTATGTGATCCCACTTATATGAAGTTTGGGAACAGGAAAACTAAGCTAAGGTGATAGAAATCAAGAGTAGTTTTTTGTAGGATTGAAGCTATTAACAACTAAAAGAGGAAAAAAGTTCTGGAAAGGACTGAAAGGTTCTCTATCTTGATTTGATTATAATTACATGGGTGTAAATATTTACCAAAAATCACAATTTACTTATGTTCCTTTTACTCTATGTCATTTTAAGCTCAATCTTAAAAAGACAACGTTAAAAAAAAATAGTGCATAGCACCAAAACAAAATCATGTTTCCCTTTTGAAAGGATAACCTCTGTTTCAGAAGAAGAAAACTGGGAATTCAGAAACCAAATAGGAAGAGCTTTCACATCACACAAGTGGGACAATGTAAATATTTCCAAATATTTTCCAAATACTACCTTTGAGAAAAGGAAACCCCAGACCCTGAGCCATGATAAATACCCACTGGTTCTGAGCTGAGTTGGGGAGGGAAATCAGCATTCAACTCTCTTCACTTTGGACAGGCTGTGTCCAAATATTAATAGCACTCTGCAAGACGGGGACGCTCCACGCAGCAGAAAACCCCAGAAAAAAAGAAAGAAAGAAAGAAACTGGAGGCAGAGCAAAAAGTTACGGTAGAGGGCAGGGTGCCACGTGTGACTCAGCATGCGGGAATCCCACAAGGATGGAGGAGGAGGGCTTTGAGCACAGAAAAGAGACAAAGAAGGAAAATATATTGACAAGGGCTTCATAGTTGCAGACTGGGGCTGCCTGAGAGACAGGTGGGACGGCTGTGGAAGAGGAACTGAGCACTGGACGCTGAGCCCAGACTGCGGAGAGCTGGGCCTCCAGGGGAGCAATTAGGAACAAGGGCACCTCGCTCCCCTCCGTGCTGGAAGGCAGGAAAAGGCAAAAACAGGAAGCTTGCCCAGGCAGAAAAGGACCACGTTACGGGAAAACTCCTTTGTAAAGAATCTGGTGGTGGTCGTGGTGGTGGTTTCCTCCCTAAGTCTGTCTGGACTCTTGCAACCCCAAGAACTGTAATCCACCAGGCTCCTCTGTCCATGAGATTTTCCAGGCAAGAATACTGGAGTGCCATGCCTTCCTCCAGGAGATCTTCCCCACCCATGGATTAAACTGGTGTCTCTTATCTCTCTTGCATTGGTAGGCAGATTCTTTGCCATTAGCGCCACCTGGGAAGCCTTCACATATACCACAAATGTCCCTAACTTGCTTCAGTTCAGTTCAGTCACTCAGTCGTGTCCAACTCTTCGTGACCCCATGGACTGCAGCACGCCAGGCCTCCCTGGCCATCACCAACTCCCAGAATTCACTCAAACTCATGTCCATCGAGTTGGTGATGCCATCCAACTATCTCATGCTTTGTTGTCCCCTTCTCCTCCCACCTTTAATCTTTCCCAGCATCAGGATCTTTTCCAATGAGTCAGCTCTTTGCATCAGGTGGCCAGAGTACTAGAGTTTCAGCTTCAACATCAGTCCTTGCAACGAGCACCCAGGACTGATCTCCTTTAGGATGGACTGGTTGGATCTCCTTGCAGTCCAAGAGACCTCAAGAGTCTTCTCCAACACCACACAGTTCAAAAGCATCAATCCTTCGGCACTCAGCTTTCCTCACAGTCCAACTCTCACATCCATACATGACTACTGGAAAAACCATAGGCTTGACTAGACGGACCTTTGTTGGCAAAGTAATGTCTCTGCTTTTGAATATGCTGTCTAGGTTGGTCATAACTTTCCTTCCAAGGAGCAATCATCTTTTAATTTCATGTCTGCAGTCACCATCTGCAGTGATTTTGGAGCCCCCAACATAAAGTCAGCCACTGTTTCCACCATTTCCCCATCTATTTGTCATTAAATGATGGGACCAGATGCCACGATCTTAGTTTTCTGAATGTTGAGCTTTAAGCCAACTTTTTCACTCTACTCTTTCAATTTCATCAAGAGGCTCTTGAATTCTTCACTTTCTGCCATAAGGGTGGAGTCATCTGCATATCTAAGGTTATTGATATTTCTCCCAGCAATCTTGATTCCAGCTTGTGCTTCATCTAGCCCAGTGTTTTTCATGATGTACTCTGCATGTAAGTTAAATAAGCAGGGTGACAATATACAGCCTTGACGTACTCCTTTTCCTATTTGGAACCAGTCTTTTGTTCTATGTCCAGTTCTAACTGTTGCTTCTTGACCTATATACAGATTTCTCAAGAGGCAGGTCAGGTGGTATGGTATGTGCATCTCTTTAGGAATTTTCCAGTTTGTTGTGATCCATACAGTCAAAGGCTTTGGCATAGTCAATAAAGTAGAAGTAGTTGTTTTTCTGGAACTCTCTTGCTTGTTCAATAATCTAGCAGATGTTAGCAATTTGATCTCTGGTTCCTCTGTCTTTTCTAAAACCAGCTTGAACATACTATTGAAACCTGGCTTGAAGAATTTTGAGCAACACTGCTGTCTGCTCATATTTAAAAATAAAGCAATTTTTTTAAACTGCCTGGAATAGACTAGTATCTATACGTGTATGGCAATCTGATTTGGTTTTTAATTGTTTCTTAAGTTTTTTTAATTAAAAAATTTTTTTTAATTGCAGGAGAATTTCTTTACAATGTTGTGTTGGTTTCTGACATACAACAACATGAATCAGTCATAGGTGTATATATATGCCCCTTCCCTCTTGAACCTCCTTTCTACATTACACCCTTTCATTGTTTCTTTTCTTTCCTTTTTGTCTGGCTTCCCACAGAGGACTCAGCCACACTCTCACCAAAAAAGTAAAAGTTTGGCTGCTGATTAATTCCTTTTACAGACCTGCCTGCAACTAATCCTCCCATTGTCATCACCTCCCGCGCCCTTATTCTAATAGTTCTAAGTATTTCTGAGGTTCTGTAGTTCAACTCAGCCTTCTTCTTAGCTTTCCTTACTGCCAGCTTTGGTTCAATTGTTAAGTCAGTTTTGCGACTAGTCTACCTACTTTAGTTTGCAACATTCCACTGCTGTCATATCCTCTGTTTACAACTGTTTCATTTTTTGCCTTTATAAGTTCATGGCTTTTATTAATAAAGAAAAAGTTCTTTACTGTTACTTTTATGTAATTTGGGAGGGAGGAAACATGTGTTTGCTCTGCCATATTTTAACCAGAAATCTTGAAATTGCTTCCTTCTTGGTGCTGAGGACAGCAGCTCATTTGTCATGACAGTCTGGAGTCTAGCCTATTGCCTGGCATAAATAAGGAATTCAGTGAGAAAGTAAGGGTCTACTGAGTGAATACACATGTAGCACAGTAACTTTCTTGAAATAGTAACCAATGTTTTGCTTTGTTTTTCTCTCTAATATTTCATTTTCTGCTTTTCAGCTAGGTCTATATCTTATCTCGGAGAAGGCAATGGCACCCCACTCCAGTACTCTTGCCTGGAGAATCCCAGAGACAGAGGAGCCTAGTGGGCTGCCGTCTATGGGGTCGCACAAAGTCAGACACAACTGAAGTGACTTAGCAGCAGCAGCAGCAATATGTTATCTAAGCTTCAGGGAATGCATAGGACAATAGAGAGAAAATTCTGTCTGGATTTTGAATTTCAAATATTTATGTCTTTAGGAAAATTCAAAGCGCTTATGGCATAAACAAAATTTTGGGGCAGAAAGTTGTGAAGTATGCCTCTATCTCTCCTTTAAAACTGAAAGATTGATCCAAAAGAGAGTCAGAGCCCAGTTCTAGGGAGGCACCAAAGCCCTACAGAAAAAATAAATAGTATGCCCAGGCAGTGGGGGATCATTTCTTCCCCACTGGGGAAGAATGGGGAGACAGGATGGTGTCATGTCAGAGATCATGGACTCTGGGATCAGGGCATCATGGACAGGTGATGCCCGTGTGAGCAGATACTTCATGGACAGATGACACTGAGATCCCTCCCATCCCTGAGGCTTTGACACTATGTAAGCCTCTCATTATTTAAACACAACCCTAAGGAGAGCCTCAAATTGGCTGAGATTAAGTTTATGCCATCCAAGTAAAATGGAAGCTCAAGACTGAAATTAACTTGAGTTATAAAAAAAAAGTATCTGTACACCAGAAACTAATACAGAATTGTAAATCAACTCTACTCAGTTTAAAAAATTATATTTCCCCAATATATTGTGTTGCTCAGTTAAAATTCATGTACAGTACATAAAAGATGGTGATTATGACCATTAAATATTCATTTTTATATAAATTCATGAAAACATCCATAAGTATTTATATAACAGATGATCAAAGATGTTAATATAGTGACATTCAAAATTAAAGTACGGATTTATATTTGTGAAAGACAAATCATCCATAAAATCAAGCATGTAGGTAGACTGTAGATTGCTTGGCTAAACTCTTTCTATTATTTGTTAATAATAACAAATAGTAGAATAAACAAATTATATATAATTATATAATTTACATAATAATTTATATAATTAAAAACAAGATATAATTCTTAAATAATATATTTACTAATAGTAGAATAAATGAGAAAATATGGATCCACATGTCAGGAATGTATGTCAGGACTTCTGCTTTCAGTGAGATGAAGGCCAATGCTCCCACTGAGAATGACTAGAGAAGCTGGATAAAATACACAAAACAGTACCTGTCTGAAGGCAAAGAAGAACTGCAGGGGAAATTCAGACTTGGGCAGTCAGATTCTGGAGAAGGACGACACTTGGAGAGGAGTGCTGACATTCTTCAGTTGATTTTTCCTTTGGGGCACTTGCCGATTCTGAATACCTGGCAAGAGGCCAGGAATCCAGGCAAGCGATTTGGGCAGGAGGTCACCAAGGGCAGAGAAGGCAGCAGAATTCTTAGCAGTCTGGGGAGCTAGAGAGAAAAATTGGAATTTTCTGAGGCGAGGATGCCAGTGAGAAGGGTAGGTAGAAAAACGAGTCTAACACCCTGTTTTCCCAGGTTCCAATGCTGCATGGATCAAGCTAAACTAAGCAGAAAGTCTCTGTAAAGTAGAGCAGAGATTTGGAAAGCTCAAAAGACTCATCAGGAGGACAGGGACACAGTGAGAACCAAGTACCCAGGTGGAACCCCAGGAGGTGTTTTAGTTGGGTGGGATGGGTATACCAAAAACACCATGGCTGTGTGATTTAAACATTTATTTCTCACAGTTCTGGAGGGTGGAAAGTCCAAGATCAAGAATCTGGCAGATTCAGTGTCTGGTCAGGGCCAACTGCTTGGTTCACAGACGACCATCTTCTTGCTGTTTCCTCCATGTTAGAGGGGATGAGCTCTCCAGGGCCTCTTTTATATGGGCACTAATCACATTCATGAGGGCGCCTCTGTCATGACCCAACCACCTCTCAAGGCTGCACCTCCTGATGCCACTGCCTTTGGCGGTTAGGGTTTCACCATAATGGGCTTCCCTGGTGGCTCAGACAGTAAAGAATTCACCTGCAGGCAGGAGGCCTGGGCTCAGTCCTTGGGTCGGGAAGATCCCCTGGAGAAGGGACTTTGGCAATATGCTCAAGTATTCTTGCCTGAGACCCCCATGGACAGTCCATGGGGTCACAAAGAGCTGGACACAAATGAGCAATGAACACACACACAAAATATATCTTAACCAGTGAATTTTGAGGGGAACATAAACATCCAGTCTACAGCAGAGGGCTACGGCCTGGGAACAAAGATGGATCAGAGATGGAATCATGGTGCTCCAAAGGGATCACTGTGCTTAGCAGCTCAGTTGCGTGTGACTCTCTGCACCCCCATGGACTATAGAGATGGAACAAAGCCTCACAAAGCTATGATGCATTATATGTCATTCTGGAAAAGGCAAAGCTAAAAAGACAAAAAAAATATCAGCAGTTTCCATGGGTTAGAGATAGGGAGGAAAGAACAGATGGAACAAAAGGGATTTTTTAGTGCGGTGAAACCACTCAGTATGATACTATAATGATGGATATATGTTGTTATACATATGTTAAAGTCTGTAGAATGTACAACACCAAGAGTGAACCGTAATGTAAATTGTGGACTTTGTGATTAAAGCTGTGTCAATGGAGAGTCATCCCTGGTTTAAAAATTCCCATTCTGGGATAAAGAAGAAGTGGTACATACATACAATGGAAGGTACTCAATCATAAGAAAAGAGATGAAATAACAGCATTTGCAGCAACATGAGTGGACCTAGAGATGATCATATTAAGTGAAGCATGAAAAATAAAGTCAAATACCATATGATATAACTTCCATATGAAATCTAAAATATGGCAAAAATGAACTTATCTATGAAACAGGCTTACAGACAAGGGGGTAAACTAAGGGAGGGATGGATTGGTAGTCTGGGATTAGCAGATGCAAACTATTATGTATCAAATGGATAAACCACAAGGTCTTACTGTATAGCACAGGAAACTATTCAATATCCTGGGATAAATCATAATGGAAAAAAATTTGAAAAGAATGTATATAGACATATACATTAAGTGATCAATGCAAAGAAACAGGAAAACAACAGAATGGGAAAGACTAGGGATCTCTTCAAGAACATTAGAGACACCAAGGGAACATTTCATGCAAAGATGGGCTCGATAAAGGAAAGAAATGGTATGGACCTAACAGAAACAGATGTTAAGAAGAGGTGGCAAGAATACACAGAAGAACTATACAAAAAGATCTTCACCACCAAGATAACCACGATGGTGTGATCACTCACCTAGAGCCAGACATGCTGGAATGTGAAGTCATATGGGCCTTAGAAAGCATCACTACGAACAAAGCTAGTGGAGGTGATGGAATTCCAGTTGAGCTGTTTCAAATCCTGAAAGATGATGCTGTGAAAATGTTGCACTCAATATGCCAGCAAATTTGGAAAACTGAGCAGTGGCCACAGGACTGGAAAAGGTCAGTGTTCATTCCAATTCCAAAGAAAGACAATGCCAAAGAATGCTCAAACTACCACACAATTGCACTCATCTCACACACTAGTAAAGTACTGCTCAAAATTCTGCAAGCCAGGCTTCAGCAATACGTGAACCATGAAGTTCCAGATGTTCAAGCTGGTTTTAGAAAAGGCAGAGGAACCAGAGATCAAATTGCCAACATCCACTGGATCATGGAAAAAGCAAAAGAGTTCCAGAAAAACATCGATTTCTGCTTTATTGACTATGCCAAAGCCTTTGACTCTGTGGATCACAATAAACTGTGGAAAATTCTGAAAGAGATGGGAATACCAGACCACCTGACCTGCCTCTTGAGAAACCTATATGCAGGTCAGGAAGCAACAGTTAGAACTGGACATGGAACAAATGACTGGTTCCAAATAGGAAAAGGAGTATGTCAAGGCTGTATACTGTCACCCTGCTTATTTAACTTCTATGCAGAGTACATCATGAGAAATGCTGGACAGAAGAAACACAAGCTGGAATTAAGATTGCCGGGAGAAATATCAATAACCTCAGATATGCAGATGACACCACCGTTATGGCAGAAAGTGAAGAGGAACTCAAAAGCCTCTTGATGAAAGTGAAAGAGGAGAGTGAAAAAGTTGGCTTAAAGCTCAACATTCAGAAAACTAAGATCATGGCATCTGGTCCCATCACTTCATGGGAAATAGGGAAACAGTCGAAACAGTGTCAGACTTTATTTTTGGGGCTCCAAAATCACTGCAGATGGTGATTGCAGCCATGAAATTAAAAGATGCTTACTCCTTGGAAGAAAAGTTATGACCAACCTAGATACACTGAAAAGCAGAGACATTACTTTACCAACAAAGGTCCGTCTAGTCAAGGCTATGGTTTTTCCTGTGGTCATGTATGGATGTGAGAGTTGGACTGTGAAGAAAGCTGAGCCCCGAAGAATTGATGCTTTTGAACTGTGGTGTTGGAGAAGACTCTTGAAAGTCCCTTGGACTGCAAGGAGATCCAACCAGTCCATTCTGAAGGAGATCAGCCTTGGGATTTCTTTGGAGGGAATGATGCTGAAGCTGAAGCTCCAATACTTTGGCCACCTCATGTGAAGAGTTGACTCATTGGAAAAGACTCTGATGCTGGAAGGGATTGAGGGCAGGAGGAGAAGGTGACGACAGAGGATGAGGTGGCTGGGTGGCATCACTGACTTGACGGATGTGAATCTGAGTGAACTCTGGGAGTTGGTGATGGACAGGGAGGCCTGGTGAGCTGCGATTCATGGGGTCACAAGGAGTCGGACACGACTGAGAGACTGAATTGAACTGAACTGAACTGTTACATACATATATATATATATATAACTAAATCACTTTGCTCTATAGTAGAAATTAATACAATACTATAAGTCAACTGTACTTAAGTAAAAAAATTATTTTTAAAACGTACCATTCTGGTGAGGGATGTTGATAATGGAGGGGGCTATGCAATGGTGAGGGCAAGAAGCAAATGGGAACTTAGTAGTTTCTTCTCAGTTTTTCTGTGTACTAAAAATAGCTCTAAAAATAAAAACCTGTAATGCAGCCTGCAGTTGGTTCTACCTTTGATTGGATTAAAGTGATCAGTTTTCTAATAGAAAAGCTAAGGCCTCTCTTTGTGGAAGATTTCACCCCAAAGTGCTCTAATTTTTGAAATACAGCGTCTGGATCAAATTGGATCAATACTTAACAGGCATTCCAGGACACAGAAACAGTTAGTAAAGACCATAAAGAAAATGTTGGAAATAGACACATTGATCCAGATATTTTAGTTATCAAAAAATACTTAAAATAAGTATGATTAATATGCTCAGGAAAAACAGATGAAAAGAATGTATGTCATTAGTTAAAACTGTAGCTATGAACTGTAGAGTGAAACACACGTCCAAAAAGTAATAATAGCCGTATTTTACATTTACCAAATGACTACTTTATATCAGGCATCGTTTTAAGTGATTCTTTGGTTTCTCACAATTCCAGGAAGTAGCGTTGTTGCCCTCACTTTACAAGTGAGGAAACTGATGTACAAAATAGTCAAATAAATGTTTATGGTCACAGAACTAGTAAATGGAAGAGGTAGAATTTGAACTCAGTGCAGTCTCAGCATTAATCACAATGCTGTGTAGAGTACACACCTTGTTCCACTACCACAGCCATAGAATAGTCTACGTTTGGGTTAAGGAGATATAGAATTCTGACGGTTCAAATTATTTAGGTCAGCAAGATGTTATTTTGTTTTCTCAAGACCCCAAAACATGAGAATGTGAGAGTTCCAACTTAGCCTAAATTGCATAGTGATGTATTCTCGAATCCAAGAAGCCCAATAATGTTTATCTGAAAGTACAGAGGCCAAGGAGAAATATCTAATTTTAAGTAGACAAAAAATAGGAACTAAAAACAAGCATGTGAAATCTGACCCAAAATAATACTCAGTACTAACCACCACTTAAGTTATTTTTGTAAACTCTTGCCTAGACACCCTCTAATTACTGTAAGTGCCCCCTGTGAATTCTTCGCTGCAGAACTACAGTTAATTTACTTAAACCCCTATGGGTAGATTCCCCCACATACATTAAGCCTCTACTCTTTCAGCAGTACTCCTGAAGTACTCCTGAAGTACATTCTCTAACATGTGCTGTTCTTGTTGACAAACACACATATCTGGCAAACACTGAAGAAATGGTTTTGAAAGTGAGGTGGACTACACAGCAGGAACGCCCACCCTGTCTCCTGCACTCCCATTCCCAGCAATATCCTTTCACTGCCAGAAAAAAATCTACCATTAGATTTTATTTCTCTTCTATACAGATGAATCAAACATTCATCATCATGTTTGTATTAGTGACTTGACCTCATGGGCAGCTAGCTGTGATCAGAAGCATAAAGGAGTTGGTTTTGACTGGGGTGCACCAAGCACAGGTCATGACAATTGTGAACATGAACTACAGGCTGCTGTTTTCTTTCTTTTTTAAAAAATACTTTATTCTATGTTACAATACTGCATTTGTTTTGCCATACATTAACATGAATCAGCCACAGGTGTACACGATCTCCCAATGTCGAAGCCCCCTCCCACCTCCCACCCCATATCATCTCCCTGGATCATCCCGTGCACCAGCCCCAAGCATCCTGTATCCCAGGCAGCTGTTTTCTTAACCGCTCAAAATGAAGACAAGAATGCAATCTACCTCACAAAGCTAAAATTAAGATTGCATGAGGATAATGAGCACAAATATGCTTAAGACAATATTAGCCATTCAGTAGGTGGTGAATAAATGATGACTTTTATAATTAATTATAATGACTTTGGCAATAATGGAGAAATTGTTAAACATCAAATGTATTTTAAGAATTGGCAAGATGGTGATGACAGTAGGTCTGAATAAAGTTTAAAGAAACAATAAAATTAATCCCTTGTGCAAAAATTTTTGCTACTTAGGATGATGTATGAAAGACTTATATGGAATTTAGAAAGATAGTAATGATGACCCTGTATGTGAGACAACAAAAGAGACACAGATGTATAGAACGGACTTTTGGCCTCTGAGGGAGAGGGTGGCATGATTTGGGAGAATGGCATTGAAACATCATATAAGAAACGAAGTGCCAGTCTATGTTCAATATAGGATACCGGATGCTTGGGGCTGGTGCACGGGATGATCCAGAGAGATGATATGGGGTGGGAGGTGGGAGGGGTTTCAGGATTGGGAGCCCGTGTACACCTGTGGCTGATTCATGTCAATGTATGGCAAAACCAATACAGTATTGTAACGTAGAAAAAGTAAAAATAATTAAAAAAAAACTGAAAAGCAGAAAAAAAAAATATATAAACACACATAGGCACAAAAAAGAAAGACTTGGAAGTATCTTGGGAGCTAAATGTTTAGCATACAGACCCAAATAGTCCCAGATTTAAAAATCTAACATATTTAAAAAATTGTATGGAATCAAACGGTTGTTTATTTCTCCAAAATGTTGAATATTCTCTCTCCATTTATTGAGTGGTTCATCATCTCTCCACATATCTATTTACTGGTGAACAGAATACACGCCTAACATAATGCCCACCCACACAAGGATAGGTGCATTGTTTTTGTCCTGTGAAAATTATCTTCCCAACTCATTATCAACATGATGTGCCCACTGAGATATATTTTCCAGTACTAGTGGACTGTATATGTAAACTCCAGCATTTTCTCACTGAGTCCGTTTGCAACCTTTAGGTCATTAAGAGGTTCTATCGGTGCCATTTGTATACAGATCAAAAATAAGCCAACTGTCTCCCAGGCTGCAAGAACTCAGGAAGGAGTTGCCTCACTAATGCTTTGCTTGAACTAACCTCAGAATGATTTCCCCTGGGCTGGTTTTCTGGTTAGCGTTGTGGAGACTATGTTTACTCAGTCACCTAAGAAGTATGTGTTTATGAATTAGTATGACTAGAGAAAATGATGGAAAGAGGTGGAGGCCTCTTTTTAAACTAGGAGACCGTGTGGGGTGACAGGATTGGCTGGAGTCCTGCATGAATCATTCATCATTGGTTAGTGGTCCTACCACTTACCTGCTGTTTGATCTTGAGTAAGTCATTCACAGGCATCTTCCCTTTTCTCACAAAATGAATAATACTGTTAGTCTGGAAGGTCTTTAATTCCCTTTCTATTAATCTTATCTAAGTAAGGGAAAATTGAAATTGAAGATTTTTGTTTCTTATTAAGAGATGCCATTTTCAAAGGCTGAGATGATAGCTACCTATGTGATAATAAAAGATTATGATAAAATTAAATTACACAAGCTAGTAGAAATAAAATCAGTCAATTAATTTTAAGAATCATTCTCAAGTGTACCTTCAATTAAATGAATTACCCACACAAATATTGTAAACTAATTTTTACAAAGGCAATTTGAAGGGTGGTTTGTAAACAGTGCAACAACAACTGAACATCCACATGCAAAAATAAATAAAACTAGATACAAACCTTCCACAAAAATCAGCTCAGAATGAATTATAGGAGGTAGAACATAATTCTTTATCCTTTACAAGTGGGCTACAAATAGCCACTTCTTTCTACAGAGTACAATATGGAAAGGGGGAGAAAAGAATAATTTTATCGTGGGTAAACCTAAAAATACTATCTCTGCTAAGTGATCAAGATTAATATTAACAGCTATAAGTCACACTGACCACATATGCTCCTGATACAATTGTTGAGAACTGTGCTTTACCTCATAGGAAACACCCTCTTCTAACAAAGCAAGAGAAGCCTGTACACACAGACATCACCAGATGGTCAATACCGAAATCAGAATGATTCTATTCTTTGCAACCATAGATGGAGAAGCTCTATACAGTCAGCAAAAGCAAGACCAGGAGCTGAGTGTGGCTCAGATCATGAACTCCTTACTGCCAATGCAGACTCAAACTGAAGAAAGCAGGGGAAACCGCTAGGCCATGCAGTTATGTCCTAAATAAAATCCCTTAAGATTATACAGTGAAACTGACCAATAGATTCAGGGGTCTAGATCTGATAAACAGAGTGCCTAATGGACTATGGATGGAGGTTTGTGACACTGTACAGGAGACAGGGATCAGGATCATCCCCAGGGGGAAAAAAAAATGCTAAAAAGCAAAATGGCTGTCTGAGGAGACCTTACAAATAGCTGTGAAAAGAAGAGAAGTGAAAGGCAAAGGAGAAAAGGAAAGATATACTCATTTGAATGCAGAGCTCCAAAAAATAGCAAGGAGTGATAAGAAGGCCTTCCTCAGTGATCAGTACAAAGAAATAGAGGAAAACAGTAGAATGGGAAAATCTAGAGATCTGTTCAAGAAAATAAGAGATACAAAGAGAGCATTTCATACAAGTTCAGATCAGTCAGTGACTCAGTCGTGTCCGACTCTTTGAGACCCCATGAACCACAGCATGCCAGGCCTCCGTGTCCATCACCAACTCCCAGAGTCTACCGAAACCCATTTCCGTGATGCCATCCAGCCATCTCATCCTCTGTCGTCCCCTTCTCCTCCTGCTCTCAATCCTTTCCAGCATCAGGGACTTTTCAAATGAGTCAGTTCTTCACATGAGGTGGCCAAAATACTGGAGTTTCAGCTTTAGCATCATTCCTTCCAAAGAAATCCCAGGGTTGACCTCCTTCAGAATGGACTGGTTGGATCTCCTTGCAGTCCAAGGGACTCTCAAGTCTTCCAACACCACAGTTCAAAGGCATCAGTTCTCTGGCACTCAGCTTTCTTCACAGTCCAACTCTCACAACCATACTTGACCACCGGAAAAACCATAGCCTTGACTAGATGGACCTTTGTTGACAAAAAGTAATGCCTTTGCTTTTTAATATGCTATCTAGATTGGTCATAACTTTTCCTTTTTCCTTCCAAGGAGTAAACATCTTTTAATTTCATGGTTGCAATCACCATCTGCAGTGATTTTGGAGCCAAGAAAAACAAAATCAGCCACTGTTTCCACTGTTTCCCCATCTATTTGCCATGAAGTGATGACTGGATGCCACGATCTTAGTTTTCCTAATGTTGAGCTTTAAGTCACTCTCCTCTTTCACTTTCATCAAGAGGCTCTGCAGTTCTTCTTCACTTTCTGCCATAAGGGTGGTGTCATCTGCATATCTGAGGTTATTGATGTTTCTCCCAGCAGTCTGATTCCAGCTTGTTCCACCCCAGCCTTTCTCATGATGTGCTCTGCATGTAAGTTAAATAAGCAGGGTGGCCATATACAGCCTTGCTGCTGCTGCTGCTGTCACTTTAGTCATGTCTGACTGTGTGGGATCCCATAGACAGCAGCCCACCAGGCTCCCCCATCCCTGGGATTCTCCATGCAACCAAGGAAGGAAGGAAATGAGTGATTTTCCATTTCCTTTTCCAATGCATGAAAGTGGAAAGTGAAAGTGAAGTCTCTCAGTCATTTCCAACTGCTTGCAACCCCATGGACTGCAGCCTACCATGGGATTTTCCAAGCAAGAGTACTGGAATGGGTTGCCATTGCCTTCTCCGATACAGCCTTGATGTACTCTTTTTCCTATTTGGAACCAGTCTGTTGTTCCATGTCCATTTCTAACGGTTGCTTCCCTGACCTGCATACAGGTTTCTCAAGAGGCAGGTCAGGTGGTCTAGTATTCCCATCTCCTTCAGAATTTTCCACAGTTTGTTGTGATCCACACAGTCAAAGGCTTTGGCAGAGTCAATAAAGCAGAAATAGATGTTTTTCTGGAACTCTCTTGCTTTTGCGATGATCCAGCAGATGTTGGCAATCTGATCTCTGGTTCCTCTGCTTTTTCTAAAATCAGCTTGAACATCTGGAAGTTCATGGTTCACGTATTGCTGAAGCCTGCAGTTTCATGGAAAGATGGGCTCAATAAAGGACAGAAATGGTAGGAACCTAACAGAAGCAGAAGATATTAGGAGAGGTGGCAAAAATACACAGAAGAACTGTACAAAAGATCTTCACAACCCAGATAGTCACGATGGCATGATCACTCACCTAGAGCCAGACATCTGGGAATGTGAAGTCAAGTGGGCCTTAGAAAGCATCACTATGAACAATGCTACTGGAGGTGATGGAATTCCAGTTGAGCTATTTCAAACCCTAAAAGATGATACTGTGAAACTGTTACACTCCATATGCCAGCAAATTTGGAAAACTCAGCAGTGGCCACAGGACTGGAAAAGGTCAGTTTTTGTTGCAATCCCAAAGAAAGACAATGCCAAAGAATGCTCAAAGTACTGCACAATTGCACTCATCTCACACTTGAGCAAAGTAATGCTCAAAACTCTTCAAGCCAGGCTTCAACAGTATGTGAACCGTGATCCTGCAGATGTTCAAGCTGGTTTTAGAACAGGCAGAGGAGCCAGAGATCAAATTGCCAGCATCCACTCTATTATCAAAAAGCAAGAGAGTTCCAGAAGAACATCTATTTCTGCTTTTTTGACTATGCCTTTGACTGTGTGGATCACCACAAACTGTGGAAAATTGTTAAAGAGATGGGAATACCAGACCACCTGACCTGCCTCTTGAGAAATCTGTATGAAGGTAGGAAGCAACAGTTAGAACTGGACATGGAACAGTTCTGGTTCCAAATAGGGGAACGAGTACATCAAGGCTGTATATTGTCACCCGGCTTATTTAACTTATATGCAGAGTACATCATGAGAAATGCTGGGTTGAAAGAAGTACAAGCTGGAATCAAGATTGCTGGGAGAAATATCAATAACTTGAGATATGCAGATGACACCACCCTTATGGCAGAAAGTGAAGAAGGACTACAGAGCCTCTTGATGAAAGTGAAAGAGGAGAATGAAAAGGTTGGCTTAAAGCTCAACATTAGGAAAACTAAGATCATTGCATCTGGTCCCATTACTTCCTGGGAAATAGATGGGGAAACAGTGGAAACAGCGACAGACTTCATTTTTCTGGGCTCCAAAATCATTGTAGATGGTGATTGCAGCCATGAAATTAAAAGCCAGTTGCTCCTTGGAAGAAAAGTTTTGACCAACCTAGATAGCATATTAAAAGCAGAGACATTACTTTGCCAACAAAGGTCCATCAAGTCAAGGCTATGGTTTTTCCAGTAGTCATGTATGGATGTGAGAGTTGGACTGTGAAGAAAGCTGAGTGCTGAAGAATTGATGCTTTTGAACTGTGGTTTTGAAGCAGACCCTTGAGCATCCCTTGGACTGCAAGGAGATCCAACCAGTCCATCCTAAAGGAAATTAGTCCTAGGTGTTCATTAGAAGGACTGATGCTGAAGCTTAAACTCCAACAGTTTGGCCACTTGATGTGAAGAGCTGACTCATTTGAAAAGACCCTGATTCTGGAAAAGATTGAAGGCAGTAGGAGAAGGGGACAACCAAGCATGAGATACTTGTATGGCATCACCACCTCAATGGACATGAGTTTGAATAAACTCCAGGAGTTGGTGATGGAGAAAGAGGCCTGGCATGTTGCTATCCACGGGGTCACAAAGAGCTGGACACAACTGAGTGACTGAACTGAATTGAAGTGAACCGTGCTTCACCTCTTTGATCATCTTCATCTTCCATAAAATCCCAAATCCCAGTCTAATTAGAAGGAAAAGTCAGAAAAGTTCCAGTTGAGAGACTTACAAAATACTTGGCCAGTGGGAGTCCCCTGGTAGCCTAGTGGTTAGGATTCCTGGCTGTCATGCTGTGGTACAGGCTCAATCCATGGTCCAAAAGTGAGATCCCACAAGCTGTGTGACAAAACCAAAAAAAAAAAAAAAAAAGCTTGGACAAAAATTTGGCTAGTGTAAGAAACTGTCATAGCCAAGACGTGATGACTAAATGTAATGTTATATCCTGGGTGGAATCTTGTAACAGAAAAAGGACATTAGATAAAAACAAAGGAAATCTGAATGAAGAAAGGATTTTGATTAATAATAGTGTATCAATATTAGTTCATTATTTCTGTTATATGTATAATACTAATATGATCTTGTACACAGTTAATAACAGAAATTGTATGTATGGTATATGGAACTTTCTCTACTGTCTTTACAATTTTTTGTAAATCTTATACTATTTTAAAATTTATTTTAGAAAATTACATGAACTTTTGTGTATTTTCAGCAAAATGTTTACACTATTAATATTTCTTTGAAATTTTTCTCTCTGTTTCCTTCAGAGTAAATGATACAGCTGTTATGTAACACAATCCTACCCTATACTACTATTAGGTCCTTTAATGAGCTTTCAAGTTTGAAAATAATTTGCATCCAAAGAACTATATCTTTGAAGGTAAAATACCACCAACAGAAAATAAGGGGGAAAGCAACTCACTTTGTGAGGATCTTATCAACAAAACAATAACAACCACAAACTATCAGGTTAATAATAAGAAACGAGCATCCTTAGGAGCCCCAGTGGTTTGAGGATGAGCTTATCTTGTAAAATAAAAATCTATGTAATAACGCCAGCATAGGCAAAAGACTGCAGCAAGCTGGATTCTATGTAGCACTGTTAGTTAACCCCACTGTATTGTTTGATTTGCTGCCTGTCAAAGTGTTTCCTAGGAGTGTGGTCTGGCACATGTCCTGCTACGCTGAGGACTCAGAAATTTGCGTTGTGATCCTAGTTTACCCACCAACAACGTACGTGACACTACACCTTCCTGTGGAATGAGGGCTGGCTGATCTCGAAGGTCTCTTCCCGTTTTGTGATTATAGACTTAGGTGACCTAGAGGAAATAAAGGAGACACAAGAGACCCAGTTTCAGTCCCTGGATCGGGAAGATCCCCTAGAGGAAGGCACCGCAGCCTACTCTAGTATTCTTGCCTGGAGAACCCCATGAACAGAGGAGCCTGGAGGGCTGCAGTCCATAGGGTCCCAAAGAGTCAGACAGGACTGAAGCGACTTAGCACACACTCAGACATAAGAGTAACTTATTACCACTCACTGACAAAGCATCATGGATTTGCTTTTCAGATTACCTGGCCTCACCCAACACAGAGTGGCGTGCTGAGGGTTAAGAGTGTAGGATGGGTGAGAAAGCACATAGCAAGGATTTCCTTGACGGTCCAGTTGTTAAGACTCTGATCTCCCAACTCAGGGGACACAGATTTGATCCCTGGTCAGGGAACTAAGATCCTGAATGGCACAGGGCGTGGCTAAAAATAAAAAATAAAAAAAAGATAATTGGCAAAATAATTGAAAAAATTTTAATAACACAAGTTTAGTGTGGAAAAGAGAAGTCTGACTCCTGGTATTTGAAGAAGGGTCATGTGACAAGGGGTAGCAGATGTGTTTGGGGAACTTCCAGAGAACTTAGGACGAGCAGATGTCTAGCAGTGGTCTCCATGTGAACCAGTGTAACCTGAGGGCTGGGGGCGTCGGCCGCAGGCGCCCACGGGAGAGGGGCTCCCTGGAGCCTGGTGGCGCCCGGGAGGCTGAGGAGGCTGGCCCCGCTCAGCCGGCTGGGTTCTTAAGATTGCCTTTCCTCCCTTCACCGCCTCGCCCCTTTTCCTGCCAGGGTCCCCATCTCCACCAGTTTCTGATACCCAGCCCTGCGACAGTTCCTACCACAAACGCTTTGTGTCTGACAAGCGTTTAGGGGCAGAAAAATAAGAAAAGGTGAGGAAAGGCACTGATTCAGATCATTTAAAAGCCCTTTGCCACGCTGAGTGTGTAGTTATAACCGAAAGCATCCGCTCTGTGTGCCTTTCCCCGCCTCAGCAGGCCTCTTGTCCCCTCAGCAGCCCCTTCTCTTTCCAATTCCCACCACATCCCTGGGTAACATTTCTTTTCACAACACAAGACATTGTATCATAACGAAGTCAATTTCACCATGCTTGGAATTAGTTTTTATTGATGTTTTTAAATGTTTAAAATTCCCACAGATTTTAACCCAGCTACCCAGGAGATCCATGTAAGAAGTCTCCTTAAATTCACAAGTTTTGTTGTTTTGGATTTTTTTTTTTCCTGCAGGGTAAAACCTGTGCTGCCAAACAGCAACACTGGAATCGAGGGAAGCTTATTTCTCTGCTCATTTGGAAACCCACAGGCCCCTAGTACATGGACCGGTTTTCCATCCGTAAAGTGATGCGTTGGTTGAAAGCCACAATGCATCATAGACTGGCATTCCTGGCATCATGGCTTTTCCTTCAAGACTGCAGTTCTCTTCCATGACATCAGTAAAACTGAAAAGAGCACAATTGTATGCTCGGTGGGCAGTCTTTCGAGGAGTCCTGCCTTTTCACATTTTCCCTGACAACTCAGAAGACAGGCCCTGGCAGAGGGAGGACATGACCTGAAACGTCTCTCTCTGCTCTCCTCCTGCTCAGAGCAAACCTCGAGACTAGCACTGTGGAATCGAACATGGTAAGAACAGGGTCATCACAGAACACAAACATCACAGGATGGCCCTTTATTTCTATAGAACAAGCTGAATACCTGCTTCACAGTTTATCAGTTTTACTGATTATGAAAACAATGGAAGGAACTACCTAGCTCTGAGTCACATGATATTTGATTATCATTCTTTCTCCAGACACAGATAATCCGTCTTTACTCTAGTGACAGATGTCTGTGGTTTTCAGTTCTGGCTTCCCCACTTTGAAGTGTATGAAATGGCATAATTAACCCATCTGTGGGTTATTTGAACATCCTGCATAGGGTTGTTGAATTAGTGTATATGAAGCATGTAGAAAAATGCAGGTACACTGATGTTTAACACCTATTTACTGTGGTTGATATTATCATTAATATGATTATGATTATATATAGGCAATAATAAACACCTATTAATACTGGATTAATTCCTGACATGGGTTCATGGTTCTTTGCAGCAGAGCCTTTGATAGACAGGAGGCAAGCCAGATGTATTCCACACAGTGGACACAGTGACAAGTGATGTTGGAAAAGCACTCTGTAATCTGTGAAAAAATGTAGCTAATATTGGGCAAGTACTTCCTATGAACTAGGAAGTTCTAGGTTCACAACAAAATTGAGGGGGAAGGTACAGAGGTTTCTCTTTACTTTCTGCTCCCACACATGCATAGCTTCTCCAGTTATCAACACCTCAACCAAACAGGTACATTTGTTACAACTGACGACTCAACACTGACACATCGCAATCACCCCAAACTATAGTTTGTGCTTGGTTTCACTCTTGGTGTTGTACATCCTATGAGTTTGGACAAATGTACAGTGACACGTATGCATTACACAGAGTAGTTTCACTGTCCTAAAAATCCATTGTATGTGACCTCTCTTCATTTTCAAAACTATGAGTTATTATTATTCCCATGTGTAAAACATGAGAAAAACAAGTCTTGGAGAGGTTGAACAATTTACTAAAGATTGGAAAAGAAATGCAAAGAAACAAAATGGCTGTCTGGAGAGGCCTTACAAATAGCAGTGAAAAGAAGAGAAGTGAAAAGCAAAGGAGAAAAGGAAAGATATAAGCATCTGAATGCAGAGTGCCAAAGAATAGCAAGGCGAGATAAGAAAGCCTTCCTTAGTGATCAATGCAAAGAAATAGAGGAAAAGAACAGAATGGGAAAGATGAGAGATCTCTTCAAGAAAATTAGAGATACCAAGGGAACATTTCATGAAAAGATAGGCTCGATAAAGGACAGAAACGGTCTGGACCTAACAGAAGCAGAAGATATTAAGAGGAGGTGGCAAGAATACACCGAAGAACTGTACACAAAAGAGCTTCATGACCCAGATAATCATGATGGTGTGATCACTCACCTAGAGCCAGACATCCTAGAATGTGAAGTCAAGTGGGCCTTGGAAAGCATCACTATGAGCAAAGCTAGTGGAGGTGATGGGATTCCAGTAGAGCTCTTTCAAATCCTGAAAAATGATGCTGTGAAAGTGCTGCACTCAGTATGCCAGCAAATTTGGAAAACTCAGCAGTGGCCACAGGACTGGAAAAGGTCAGTTTTCATTCCAATCCCATAGAAAGGCAATGCCAAAGAATGCTCAAACTACCACACAATTGCACTCCTCTCCCATGCTAGTAAAGTAATGCTCAAAATTCTGCAAGCCAGGCTTCAACAATACATGAACCATGAACTTCCAGATGTTCAAGCTAGTTTTAGAAAAGGCAGAGGAACCAGAGATCAAATTGCCAACATCTACTGGATCATCAAAAAGCAAGAGAGTTCCAGAAAAATGTCTATTTCTGCTTTATCAATTATGCCAAAGCTTTTAACTGTGTGGATCACAATAAACTGTGGAAAATACTTCAAGAGATGGGAATACCAGACCACCCGACCTGCCTTTTGAGAAACCTATATGCAGGTCAGGGAGCAACAGTTAGAACTGGACATGGAACAACAGACTGGTTCCAAATAGGAAAAGGAGTATGTCAAGGCTGTATATTGTCACCCTGCTTATTTAACTTATATGCAGAGTACATCATGAGAAATGCTGGACTGGAAGAAGCACAAGCTGGAATCAAGATTGCCGGGAGAAATATCAATAGCCTCAGATA
Source organism: Nanger dama (assembly GCA_917880005.1). Classification (NCBI taxonomy): domain Eukaryota; kingdom Metazoa; phylum Chordata; class Mammalia; order Artiodactyla; family Bovidae; genus Nanger; species Nanger dama. The sequence goes on from CAKJTW010000001.1 coordinate 104,304,311, forward strand.
TGCAGATGACACCGCCTTTATGGCAGAAAGTGAAGAGGAACTACAAAGCCTCTTGATGAAAGTGAAAGAGGAGAGTGAAAAAGTTGGCTTAAAGCTCAACATTCAGAAAACTAAGATCATCGCATCTGGTCCCATTACTTCATGGGAAAAGGATAGGGAAACAGTGGAAACAGTGTCAGACTTTATTATTTGGGGCTCCAAAATCACTGCAGATGGTGATTGCAGCCATGAAATTACAAGACGCTTACTCCTTGGAAGGAAAGTTATGACCAACAAAGATAACATATTGAAAAGCAGAGACATTACTTTGCCAACAAAGGTCCATCTAGTCAAGGCTATGGTTTTTCCAGTGGTCATGTATGGATGTGAGAGTTGGGACTGTGAAGAAGGCTGAGCACTGAAGAATTGATACTTTTGAACTGTGGTGTTGGAGAAGACTCTTGAGAGGCCCTTGGACTGCAAGGAGATCCATTCAGTCCATTCTAAAGGAGATCAGTCCTGGGTGTTCTTTGGAGGGAATGATGCTGAAGCTGAAACTCCAGTACTTTGGCCACCTCTGTGAAGAGTTGACTCATTGTTAAAGACTCTGATGCTGGGAGGGATTGGGGGCAGGAGGAGAAGGGGACTACAGAGGATGAGATAGCTGGATGGCGTCACCGACTTGATGGGCATGAGTTTGAATGAACTCTGGGAGTTGGTGATGGACAGGGAGGCCTGGCGTGCTGCAATTCATGGGATTGCAAAGAGTCGGACACGACTGAGCGACTGAACTGAACTGATACATTAACAAGTGGATCATCTGGCTCCAAAGTCCATGATCTTTCTGTTGCTGGTTGCCTCCCAATGGACTGTGCAGAGAGAAAATGAATCACAGGAGTATGATAATATTCCCTATAGGAGCAACCAATTGATGAGGCTGTAAGGCAGTGTTACCAGGTACCTTCAGCCCGTGGTGCTAATGAGGTCCCATGAACAGTCATATATACAAATAATGGTGGTTCTAGGCCTCCTTCCAGCCCTGAATGAAGCCTCCTGGATATACTTCTGAGAGTTGAAGTACACAATTCTTATACACAATTCTTTTTTAAAAAAACATTTAATGCAAGTTAGTCAAAAATCAAATAATAATGCATAAAATTTCCCCAAGGAGTCCTTCATCTGAACTATGCTCTGGCCAGCTACGAAACTCTAAGGATGGCCTTCATATACTCTAGCCCATTATCAGCCACAGCCCATTTCTCAAAGAGCCATTGATGTAACTGGGTGTTTTTAAATCACTAAATTATTAAGTTATAAATACTATTATGTTCATTTTATGCATGAAGAAGGTGTCTTTTTGAGTTAACTGCCTTGTCTAAAGTTCTACAGTTAATAAGAAGCAGAGTAGAATCGAAGCTCGGATTTGTAGCTTCCACACTGTGTCTCTGACAATCAGCTCTTAGCCATTTACTGTGGAAAAAATTTGTGACAGGCATTGTGGTAAGGGTTGGAGGTGGAAAAAGTGAAGACAACAAAGCTCCTACCCTTTGGGGGAGACAGAGCTATGAATAATGATAATAATATGTAAGAATAGTGGTAGAATATATACATAAGATACCACTGGAACACATGAAATTCTCTTAAAGAATGTGACATTTGAGCTGGGTGTTGCAGGGTGAGTAGTTTGCCCAGAAAGGGAAGCATACTGTAAGCAGAAGGCAAGGCTTCTGCATGGAGTGTACGGGGAAAGGGGGCAGGGGTCGATTTCTTGCTTCATACTGCATTTTAAAAGGCGAGACATTTTTAAATTTATGCTATTCACAACACAATACTAATAAACCTTGCAAAAGGATCCTTTAAACATGTCTTCTCAGTAAGACCTGATATGTGTGTGTGTGTGTATAACTAATTAAAAGTCATTTAGGAGTGGTGAATTTAGGACTATATCTTGCCTTTTGTGCTTAATCTATCTCAGTGGTTTTCCAGTGGGGCCTTTTTGAACCTAGAGGCCATTTGATAATATCTGAAAGCATTTTTGATTGTTACAACTTTGTAGGGAAGGGGAATGCTATTGGAATCTAATGAACAGAGGTCAAAGAATGCTGCTAAACATTTTACAATGCACAAGCCAGTCCCCCGCCTCAGAGAATTATCCCATTACAAACCTCAGTTGTGCCAAGGTTGGGAATCCCTGCGCATCTGCTTGGGAAGCTGTGATTCTGTCTCAGGCTACCAGCGCAGTCCAGGGCACGAGCCCCTCTGGGATGAAGCCACAGACACTGCGGTTTCAGAAGAGTCAGCACTGGAGCTCGTGAGCCTGTTCTTGCTTCACAACCTGGCAGAAATCCTGCTCTGTTTATCTGGGTAGAGAGGGAGCATAGAGAAGCGCGAAGGTCAGGGGTCCTGAAAACCGGTAGTAACACTGAAAAATCAAGATGGTTTACCTAAATCATTGATGGTTTACCTAATAAACAGAAATACCAAGCTAAGTGCTAAAGGCCCTTCCTCCTCCTGTGAAGAGACACAAAAGCCAACAATTTGTTCCTGCGTTGTTTGGCCTTTCCTCTGTTTACTTAATAAGGGCCACGGCTGACGTCACCGAGCACTTAGCCAGTGCCCGGCGCTCTGCTGCCTGCTTTCTGCGAGCTCTAACTGAGCCCTCCTTCGGGGCAGTATTATTTCCAGAGTGTACACTGCCTCCTGCTGGAGAAGTACCCCTGCTGTGAGAAAAAGCACTGAAGCCGGTCCACAAAGAAGGCCCTTCCACCACAATAAACAGCAGGTAGGTATCAGTTTTCACAGGACTGAGCAAGAGGGAAAACCCAGTCATCAGACCAGTGGAGCTCAATGAGCAGTTCCCGAGGACATCTACCTGTCAGCTTGCTGCTATTTTCTCAGAAGGCCCTTACCCTTAAGGAGCTTGCAGAGAGAGGAGAAAAAAAAGTGTGTGTATATATATATATATATATATGTATGTATGTATGTATCAGCTTCTATTCCATGAAAGTTCACGTCTAGATAAACTATGATAGATGAGGGCTTCCCTGGTAGCTCAGCAGTAAAGAATCCACCTGCCAATGCAGGAAATGCAGGTTTGATTCCTGGGTGGGGAAGATCCCCTGGAGGAGGAAGTAGCAACCCACTCCAGTATTCTTGCCTGGGAAGTCCCATGGAGCAAGGAGCCTGGCAGGCTCTAGTCCATGGGGCCTCAAAGTGCTGGACACAACTTGACAACTAAACAACAACAAATGATAGACACGCCACTCACATTCCTCAGTTATTTCAGAGAAGAAAAGTGTTATCCTGTAAGCAAAGACAAGATGTTTCAGGGAACTTTGCTTTAGTCCAGGCCCAGTGCTAGGGTTCAAGTGGGATGAGTTTAATTGTAAGACTTATGCTTTTTGAGAGCCTTTATTAGGGTGAAAGGAGGCTGGAGTAGAGAACGATCTACAAGGAAAGCATAATGGCCTTTCCCAAAGTCCCCTCTGCAGTCGCCCTACAGAGAGGGACTTTCAAATGTTTTCATCCTTGGCCCCAGTAAGAAATGGTTCTTACCTGCTCCCAACACATGTCATTAACCACTGTTTACACTTTCTGTGGGCTTCCCTGGTGGTTCAAAGCGTAAAAAATCTGCCTGCCATGTAGGAGACGTGGGTTCGATCTCTGGGTCAGGAAGATCCTTGGAGGAGGAAATGGCACCCCACTTCAGTGGACTTGCCTGGAGAACCCCGCGGACAAAGGAGCCTACCAGACTACACCCCATGGGGGGCACAAAGAGCGGACGTGACTTAGTGACTGATGCTTTTGCTTTCACACTTTCCATATGTGACACGCTGACACTTTCTGTTCTGATCTCACTTCATCCTCTTCCGCTCTGACTCTGAGCTAGCAGGTAAGCGTATGAATGCTTTGTCCAGGACAGTTCCAATTTGTGACTGCTGTCCCTGTGTAATTATTAACAATACCCTCCTTACTCACTAAATTCATTTCATAACCTACCAGCTCACGTTTGGAAAAATCCTGCTATAGAAAAAGAAGCCTCAAGCAGCAGGTGAAGGGCCTGTTTACACAGAGAGAAAGAGCTGCCTTGGGGCGGAGAATGGCCAAAAAAAAAGAAGCAGTTTAGCAAGGGGCTGCCTTCTCCCAGTTTTGAAACCGAGGCTTGCAGCTTTCGGGAGCCCTCCCTCTTGCAGGCCTCAGCTGCTGCGACTGCAGCAAGATGTCGCCCCCAAGTGGCTTCTCATGCGGCAAAAGGAGTGATTGCTTGGACCCAGAGACTCACTGAGACACTAGAGAAAGCTCCTGGAGGGACTTGGGGCCTAGAGGATGCAGCTTGGGGCAATAATCCAGTAACACACTAATGTTTAAACCCAGAGTGTGAAGAAGTAAGTTACCATTAGTTTTCATAAATACCTAACCAAAGTATGCTAGAAATAAACGATAGTTGCTTAATGAATTTTCTTATTCTTAATAAGCTACTCAAAAGCAAAAAAAAGTTTCCTTTAAAAAGAAAATTTGCTCAGAGGTACAAATTTTCCAATAGCTGTCCTGTGAATAACATTTAAATTTGAAATGAACATTAAAAATAATTAATGTTATTTCCTTTCCTATGGAAAGCAAACTTCGTTACTTTAAATTGCCTTGAATATTCATTTATTTAACTCTTCCTTCCATTTCCCTGTCTTAAAATATATTTGAAGTTCATGAAATCATACCAAATGTAGTATGACACAGTGATTCGGGAGGAAATATTTGATCCATATTCTCCCCAAACATTGTATTCTTTTTTTTTTTTTAATTCTTATTTTTACTTTATTTTGCTTTACAATACTGTATTGGTTTTGCCATACATTGACATGAATCCACCACGGGGTGTACATGAGTTTCCAATCCTGAACCCCCCTCCCACCTCCCACCCCATATCATCTCCCTGGATCATCCCGTGCACCAGCCCCAAGCATCCTGTATCCTGTAACGAACATAGACTGGCGATTCGTTTCTTACATGATAGTATACATGTTTCAATGCCATTCTCCCAAATTATCCCACCCTCTCCCTCTCCCACAGAGTCCAAAAGTCCATTCTATGCATCTGTGTCTCTTTTGCTGGCTCACATACAGGGTTATCATTACTATCTTTCTAAATTCCATATATATGTGTCAGTATACTGTATTGGTGTTTTTCTTTCTGGCTTACTTCACTCTGTATAATAGGCTCCAGTTTCATCCACCTCATTAGAACTGATTCAAGTGTATTCTTTTTAATGGCTGAGTAATACTCCATTGTGTATATGTACCACAGCTTTCTTATCCATTCATCTGCTGATGAACATCTAGGTTGCTTCCATGTCCTGGCTATTATAAACAGTGCTGCGGTGAACATCGGGGTACACGTGTCTCTTTCAATTCTGGTTTTCTCAGTGTGTATGCCCAGCAGTGGGATTGCTAGGTCATAAGGCATTTCTGTTTCCAATTTTTAAGGAATCTGCACACTGTTCTCTATAGTGGCTGTACTAGTTTGCATTCCCACCAACAGTGTAAGAGGGTTCCCTTTTCTCCACACCCTCTCCAGCATTTATTGCTTATAGACTTTTGGATCACAGCCATTCTGCCACATTTGCTTTTTTTTTTTATTTTATTTTTATTTTTACTTTATTTTGCTTTACAGTACTGTATTGGTTTTGCCATACATTGACATGAATCCGCCACGGGTGTACATGAATTCCCAATCCCGAACCTCCAAACATTGTAATCTTATCAAGAAAAAGTCGTCTTCACTACAGTTTTTAAAAGTGTGTTCACATTTCTGCTTGAAGTTACTAATAAGAAAATAAGTCAATCTTTTTGTCTTATGAAAATATTTGTTTTAAAATTCCTATTGCTGCTTCTTCTCTCTTCAAAAGTCTTATTTAAGAAAAGAGAAAAGCATTCTCAAAGTCAGCTGGTAGCAAATGAAATTTCCAGGTTGTTTTTATTTAGTATTGCCACTTCTGAGCATGACTGTACAAGTGCCCCAATGGATATTCACACATTCTTCTCATGTACTGTGCTAGGCTGCGGGCTCAAGACGACAGACAGCTTCTGGCTTTTTTAGCTTTCCAGGCAAGAGTCCAAAAACAACTTGTTAAAATAGGTGCTTTCAGAAAAATAGAAATGAAATAACTATAGTCCTGATCAAATGCTTTGAAACATCTTGGATACCCTTGATTCACTCCTCTAGAATATCAGGCTTGTTTTGGAAATGATGAGCTGGACTTTCATTGTCAACACTCCAAAGGGATGCAAGCATGCATGCACGTTCAGAAACCCCTCACATAAGTCTAGATGCTGGCTGATGTGGATCAGGTTCAAACAGCCCAGGAGCCGACCCTCGTAAAGCATCCTTGAGACCGTGTGCCTGGCGCCTCCATTCTCCTGTGTCTCCTGCTGAGGCACTTTCTCCGCTCGGCCTCTGGGATGGCTGTCTGGCCTGGACTCCCCCAGGCTCAGGCTACTCCCGCTCCCTCTCTTGCCGGAGCTGCCTCATCGCCTCACACTCGGACCATGAAGTGCACTAGGTCCAGCCTTTGGCTTGGTTCTGTTTTGTTTTTCCTACGCACACTCACTCCTAAGCAGTCTCACTCATTCTCACCCCACTTAGTAAGCCATCTCATTCATTCTTAGGGCTTAAAAGGCCATCTCCAAGGTAGAGATTCCCAAATGCATAACTCTGAACCCTTCCATGATTTCCAGGTTTACATATCTGGGTGTTGATCGGATGTCCAACAGGCATCGCAAGCTTAATGTGTGCACAACTGAGTTTGCATTATTGCCCTCACCTCTCCAGCTGCTCCTTGCACTGTCTGCTCCATCTCAGTGAATGGCAACCCCATTGCCAGGTGTTGGCAATGCCAACTTGCCAAGGTGTCAGGCCAAGAACATTGAAGCCTGGTTCTTCAAACCATTTCAGAGCTCCCTGTGAGGCAGGCTGAGTCCTCTCTCCAGACTGACAGTCCAACTTTCCTCTCTGCCCAGTCATGCTTTCTTCCCTTCCCTTCCACAGGTATTGACTCCAAGAGTGATCCTTAAACTGCTTGCATTCTAAGCAGTTTCCATCTCAGATTCTTCTTCCAGGGGAACCCAATCTACCAGACCTTGAAACCCAGGAATCTTCACTGTTACATGCTGCTGCTGCTAAGTCGCTTCAGTCGTGTTCGACTCTGTGCGACCTCATAGACAGCAGCCCCCCAGGTTCCCCGCCCACCCCCATCTCTGGGATTCTCCAGGCAAGAACACTGGAGTGGGTTGCCATTTCCTTCTCCAATGCAGGAAAGTGAAAAGTGAAAGTGAAGTCACTCAGTCGTGTCCGACTCTTTGTGACCCCATGGACTGCAGCCTACCAGGCTCCTCCATCCACGGGATTTTCCAGGCAAGAGTACTAGAGTGAGGTGCCATTGCCTTCTCTGGACTGTTGCATAATACCTCTTAATTATACCTAGAAAACCAGTTTAGTTGACAAGGTACTATAGGTCTATACAATGTGCTCACTTATGGATGTTCTTTAAAATACAAAGAGGAGAAGGAAAAATACCACAATATTAGACCCTATATGTCCTTATTTATCAAAAGTAAAATTTAAGAAAGGATTTTGCTGAAAATAATCAAGGACTATAATCTCCAGCTGCACTTTTCTTGCATGACTAATATATAAAAGATATAGTAGATACACTATATCAAAAACCATCTACCATTGCTCATGGATAGGTAAAACTGCCTGATAAGATTTCACTGGTGTGTCACATAGCCATTGCTAGATTATGTTGCTGTGATAAACAACCTCATCTCAGCGGCTGAAAAAACCGGATTTGTTTCTCACTCATAGGGTCTGTTTCACATAATCTTCTCGCTCCAGGATCCTGATTAAAGGAGACGCCCTTAATGTGGGCATCTTTTTCTCATGGTAGAGGGAAAGAACAGTGGAAAACCACAGGGGGACTCTTAACAGCATCTCCTTGAATGAGACATGTGTTACTCCAGCTCACAGCTGTTTGGGTAAAGTGAGCTATATGGCTAAGCCTGACCAATAAAATCCTTCCCCAGGAAGGGAGTTTGCAGGAATAAATCCAGTAAAGAGGGGCAGGCAATGTTTTGAAGAAATGATACAATCTACCACAACTGGTAACATGAGTGTCTAGAATCTGACATCTTTAATAAATGTTTTGCCTCCCTTAGTAATTCCATACCAAAATCATATGAAAGTTCATGTGTCAGTCAAATCAACAAAATATTCTGCAGCACTCTTTCTGTACTCATTTATGAATTCCAACATCTCAACTTTATTAAAGGATGATGGGGGTGGGGGTAAATGAAGGCAGTAAAAAGAGTTATAAATAAAACAGTGAAATAGAAACAGACTTCTAGATTCACCCAAATGTGGTAATAGTCATCAGTGGCATTTCTACTCTGAGTTTGGCAAAAATCCAGTAAGGCTATCTGAAGATAAAGACTGGGCCTCTAAGTGAGCCCATGTGAACTCATGTTTTCCCTAGCTGCTTCTTATGTTTACCAGCCTTATTTACCATCATCATCATTATAGATATCATAAACAGTATAATTTTATTAGTCACTTCATGCTTTTCTCTTTCTCCCATTTGTGATGATCTTATGTGTATTTATAGGAATCATTTTAAATTTGTCCTGGAAAAAGATGTAAGGCTACTATACATATATTATTTAGTTGTTTTTAAAACAAGATCTGACAATGTGAACAGTACTAAAATGAGAGAGTGGAAGAATGAAGACAAACCCAAGTTTATTCAGATGGGTTTAATTCAGAGAGGAGTTTGAAAGTTGAGTCAAGGTTGCCTCAGGAATGGACCGGAGAAGGCAATGGCATCCCACCCTGGTACTCTTGCCTCGAAAATCCCATGGACAGAGGAACCTGGTGGGCTGCAGTCCATGGGGTCGCGAAGAGTCAGACATGACTGAGTGACTTCCCTTTCACTTTTCACTTTCATGCACTGGAAAACGAAATGGCAACCACTCCAGTGTTCTTGCCTGGAGAATCCCAGGGACGGGGGAGCCTGGTGGGCTGCCGTCTATGGGGTTGCACAGAGTCGGACACGATTGAAGCGACTTAGCAGCAGCAGCAGGAATGGATGAAAGGGCACTGGTGAAGGCCAGAAAGAAAGCCTTGTTTTTCAAGACTCCATTTATTTGAAAAATAATCAAAATATTAGTCAAAACAAATACGAAAGGCCAAGACGCAAAATGAAAGATGATCTAAGCAGCAAAGAGGGGTCAAACACGGAGAAGATAAGCACGAGGACATCCTGATGGAGACACAGACTGAAGCTCTCCTTACTGAAGGACACTGCGCATCCGCTCCCTTCCTGCCTTTCCAGAAGTTAAACCTCTTTGACCAGAAGTTACATATATCACATTTCCCAGCCATGTCACTCAATGCTATTTGTGAAATAAAAAACACTTACATATACTAAGGAATAGAAAGCAAAACCCATACAACTTGTGAAGTAAACTTGCGACTCTTCAAAGACAGTGCCTTTTTCTGAAGGGTCACTTTCAGCTAGTCTGTAGTTCTTGGGATGCACTCTCTCCTCTGCTGCTGGGAGCAAGCTGGGGAAGCATCAGCCCAGGAAATAATAATCCCAGTGTTCATGGGAACCATCAGAACTAGTAACAAGAACTGTAAATTGACTGTTTGTGCTTAAGGGCAGATGTGTTATGGAGGTGTATATTCTAGAAAATCTTCAAAACTGCAGTATTTCTGATATATTCCACTCTCTGGCATTATTGAAATAGCTAAAATATGCTTTTAAAAAAGGTCTGGCTTTGATTTTGATAAGCATTTTCACCCATTGAAATCATAAGCAACCTGTTTAGGATGGTTCACCTCACAATCACAGCGAGTCTATTTTCTGGAGAGTTCCTTACGATTTCAATACCCCCACCTGGGGCCAGAAAGAGTTAAGGTTAGTCAGGGTGGCAGTGTGCTCCCCAAAACACATTTGGGGGTGTCGAGTCCTCTGGTCACAATGGGGGACCCTGGGCCCAAGAGTAAGGGCAAACTGGGGTTGCCCCATGTTATGGGTGCAAAATGTTACGAGGAAAGGAGGTATGGGGACACAACACAGGCATGAGACTAGCACCCTCCTTGGGGTGAGGTCAGAGCTGAGTCACTGAGGAACAGAGCCTGAAACGTGGTAAGTACTTAACATTAGGAGATGCTTTTATTGTCATTAGTTTAAGAAGACATGTGATAGATGCCCATGGAAATAAAAGACGATCCCCAGCTCCACTTTCAAAGGGAACTGCAGTTTTCAAGGGCAGGTCGGATAAGTAAGATGAAATAAAAAGGCAGACTCCCTCTCCCAGGACAGCAGTTTCACATGAGAAAATAAGAGAGTAAGACTATGAATTTAATGAAGTTTAATGAATGTGGAGAGAAGCTCTCACCAGAGGCAGGCGTGAGCTTACATCTTGTAATACATCATAAACTCCCACAGGAGAAAGGACCCAGTTAAGATTATACGTATGGCAAAGGCTCCTATTACAATTCAGAGATTCTTTACATGGAACAAACCTCCAGGTATAATGAATGTGAGAACAGTTCAGTCCTTGTTCCCCTTATCCTCCATCACACAACCCATACTTTGAGCATCTCCAGCGCCTTGCTGGGCAGGAACCACACAAGCATAATGAATGTGTGACCCTTCAAACTCTCTTAGACATAAAAGAGCTCACACTACAAGTATGCAGCGTTCAACTTTGCGTCTCTCTCCTCCCTGACCACTCAGATCCTCGTTAGCTGCGTGCCCACATACTTCTGGCTCTTGATTATATCTGAGTTAGGACAAAGAGTCTGTTCTTGATCAAATCCTTTTAGGACTAACTTCTAATGGCTCACCTGGGCTTACAGACCATTGTCAGAACTGTCCAAAATGTCCCTCTGTGCAATTTTTAAGTTCTACGCAGGAAGCTAAGGACATCAGGTATAAGATGTGTTTGTCTTTCCTTCCAGGAAAAGGCTGTGACTTTGCAAGATAAAGGAGCATGGGAAAAGTGACCAGCCAGCTTTCTTTATGGGTAGGGGTGAGTTCAGATGTCTGGGATAGTGGTCTCCTGCAGAGGCCAGAGCATTTTTACATGGGCTGGAAGAAACACATTTGCTAGAAGAGTGCCAACCTGAAATTCCTGAAATTTTCAGGAAAGGAAAAATGCCCAGATAAACCACATTCATACAGAGAATGTCAGGTAGGACATGAGAACAATAACATCAGAGGCGACTGATAAGTATTGGCAGAAAATAAGGAACTGAATGGGAACAATACTATTATCTCACATGTGTATATAAATTAACAAACTATAGGTTATGAATCAAGTTAACTTGAAATTTTAGCCAAACGAAAAGGAATGCTGTGTTAGAAAAAGAAGATGTGGTGAAAAGGGAGGAACAGTTAGAATCAGTAATGGAAGAGTATATCTTGTCTAATAGAAACACTAGCTAACATTTTGGAGAAGGCAATGGCACCCCACTCCAGTACTCTTGCCTAGAAAATCCCACGGATAGAGGAGCCTGGTAGGCTGCAGTCCATGGGGTTGCTAAGAGTCGGGCATGACTGAGCGACTTCACTTTCGCTTTTCACTTTCATGTATTGGAGAAGGAAATGGCAACCCACTCCAGTATTCTTGCCTGGAGAATCCCAGAGACAGAGGAGCCTGGTGGGCTGCTGTCTATGGAGTCGTACAGAGCTAGACATGACTGAAGCGACTTAGCAGCAGCAGCAGCAGCTAACCTTTATGGAGCACTTACAAAAAGAGCTTCATGACCCAGATAATCATGCTGGTGTGATCACTCACCTAGAGCCAGACATCCTGGAATGTGAAGTCAAGTGGGCCTTAGAAAGTATCACTATGAACAAAGCTAGTGGAGATTATGGAATTCCACTTGAGCTGTTTCAAATCCTGAAAGATGATGCTGTTAAAGTGCTGCAGTCAATATCCAAGCAAATTTGGAAAACTCAGCAGTGGCCACAGGACTGGAAAATGTCAGTTTTCATTCCAATCCCATAGAAAGGCAATGCCAAAGAATGCTCAAACTACCGCATAATTGCACTCATCTGACACTCTAGTAAAGTAATGCTCAAAATTCTCCAAGCCAGGCTTCAGCAATACGTGAGCTGGGAACTTCCAAATGTTCAAGCTGGTTTTAGAAAAGGCAGAGGAACCAGAGGTCAAATTGCCAACATCCACTGGATCAAGGAAAGAGCAAGAGAGTTCCAGAAAAACATCTATTTCTGCTTTATCGACTATGCCAAAGCCTTTGACTCTGTGGATCACAATACACTGTGGAAAACTCTGAAAGAGATGGGAATACCAGACCACCTGACCTGCCTCTTGAGAAACCTATATGCAGGTCAGGGAGCAATAGTTAGAACTGGACATGGAACAACAGACTGGTTCCAAATAGGAAAAGGAGTACGTCAAGGCTGTATATTGTCACCCTGCTTATTTAACTTATATGCAGAGTACATCATGAGAAAAACTGGGCTGGAAGAAGCACAAGCTGGAATGAAGATTGCCGGGAGAAATATCAATAACCTCAGATATGCAGATGATACCACACTTACGGCAGAAAGTGAAGAGGAGCTAAAAAGCCTCTTGATGAAAGTGAAAGAGGAGAGTGAAAAAAGTTGGCTTAAAGCTCAACATTCAGAAAACTAAGATCATGGCATCCAGTCCCATCACTTCATGGGAAATAGATGGGGAAACAGTGGAAACAGTGTCAGACTTTATTTTGGGGGGCTCCAAAATCACTGCAGATGGTGACTGCAGCCATGAAATTAAAAGATACTTACTCCTTGAAAGGAAAGTTATGACCAACATAGATGGCATATTCAAAAGAAGAGACATTACTTTGCCAACAAAGGTCCATCTAGTCAAGGCTATGGTTTTTCAGTAGTGATGTATGGATGTCAGAGTTGGACTGTGAAGAAAGCTGAGTGCCGAAGAATTGATGCTTTTGAATTGTGGTGTTGGAGAAGACTTTTGAGAGTCCCTTGGACTGCAAGGAGATCCAATCAGTCCTGGGATTTCTTTGGAAGGAATGATGCTAAAGCTGAAACTCCAGAACTTTGGCCACCTCATGCGAAAAGTTGAGTCATTGGAAAAGACTCTAATGCTGGGAGGGATTGGGGGCAGGAGGAGAAGGGGACGACAGAGGGGGATGAGATGGCTGCATGGCATCACCGATTTGATGGACGTGAGTTTGAGTGAACTCCAGGAGTTGGTGATGGACAGGGAGGTTTGGCGTGCTGCAATTCATGGGGTTGCAGAGTTGGACACGACTGAGTGACTGAACTGAACTATATGTCACATATGATCCTGTCATATATATTTAAAGTATTTTACAGGTATTATTGTTACCAAAGTGCAAGTACATGTACCCAATGCCCAGTGAGACCAAACAATACCAAAACATTGGAGTTTAGATCAGAGAAAGGTTTACTGCAGGGCCATGCAAGGAGACGGGTGGCTCACGCTCTGAAACTCCAGCACTTCAGAAAGCTTGCAGCCAAGTCCTTCTCTAGGAAAGGTGAGGGAGGGGGTTTGGTTGTTTGTGGAAACTTCTTATCAGATTCTTTGTTCCAGAGGTCAAGCCATGGACAGCTAACCAAATTCCTATAAATGTCCACCAAACAAACGGTATTCTCTATTCTGAAAAGAAAGAGCCAGGTCCCAAGGCACTACTGTTCCCCTCTGAAGCCCAGGTCCTGGCTAAGAGGAGGCAGGTCTCAGCTGGCGGCTCCTGCAGGGCAGACCCCCAGACCCTGCCCAGCGGTCATTGCTGACGCAGCCAAGTACCCAGGCCCCAGCTGGCCCGCAGGCTCCTCAGGTGGCCCAGATGGCAGAGACAGGTCCTGCATGCTGCAGCCCAGGCAGACGGCCGCTGCCATCAGGGCACAGAGGCCAGGATGGGCAGAGGTCAGGTCCTGCACACTGCAGACGGCCGCTGCCATCAGGGCACAGAGGCTGGGATGGGCAGAGGTCAGGTCCTGCACGCTGCAGCCCAGGCCGACGGCCGCTGCCATCAGGGCACAGAGGCTGGGATGGGCAGAAGTCAGGTCCTGCACACTGTAGCCCAAGCAGACAGCTGCTGCCATCAGGGCACAGAGGCCGGGATGGTGAGAGGTCCACTGCCACCTGAAGGCAGGCCTGGGCCCGACTGGTGGGCAGCCTTGGCAAGGGCTCTGGAGCCCCATGCAGAACACAGCCCTGGCCTGTTCCCCAAGGCTGAGGCAGAGTAAGCTGGAGGCCTGGGGAGCAGGCCAGGATCCATCACTTCTCTCTCTTCACCTGACAACCATCATTCTGCAGACCATTGGCTGACATCTGCTCACTGACAGTTGGTTATTTGGGGGAGAGGCTCACTGTGGCCACTGACTGATGACTGAACAGGGTCATTAACAGTCTCACGCATGGACAGTCAGTCACTTGGGAGGTGGGCACATGGCAGCCCTGACCAGTGGCTGAGGAGAACCACTAATGGGCCCTTGGTAACTGTTACCTGGTAAGGGGATGAGGGAGAATGGCCAGCATCAATGGCAACGTGCTAAGGGCTCCACTCTGCCCTGCACTATTACATTATTATCTGCATTTTGCAGATGGTACACTGAGGCACAGAACGGTGATACAATGAGGATTTAAATGCAACAGTCTGGAATCAGTGTCTAAGTTTTTAAGCACTTTTTCTCTAAGATTAGAGCGACCAATGTGGGCTGAGAGAAATCCATAAACTAACAGAGTGGAATGATCTCAGTTGGAAGTAAGACGCGAGAGAGAGAAGTGAAATTCTTATAAGATTGGCATCCTGGCCAGACACCCGATATAATAATGCAGTTTAACTCAGAGGGAAAACTGGCACAGAGACGAATGTAGTAGAATGATTGGCAAGTTTGGCTGTGGGGAAAGCTGTTGTCCAAATGCCCTCCCTTCCTCTCCTTGAGTTCTGAGAAACCAAGGCTGGCAGAGGCGGTTTCACACCAAAACTGCAAGGGATGCAGAGGAGTCACAGGAACAGGGTAGAAACTGAGTTTGGAGGCAGGCAAATGGTCCTGTTTTCAAAAAGCAGGCAGAGTGGGTGGGGGTGAAGAGTCTGCAAATCATGAAGGAAGGCTTAATGTCAACCCACATCAAAATTCCATATTTAAAAATATAGTTTATATGCATTAGAAATGAAGGCATCTGAAAGCTACTGAATTATACTTATTTTGCAGGGTGAAGATAATATTCCCCCAACCTAGATGTAGGTCAGTGGTTTCCAGTTCTTTCAACTTCAGCCTTTCTGGGCTGGAATCTACTGTGCCCACCAGGCGAGACAGTATACCAGCCATCTCAGAGGCTCGGTATGCTGGCAATGGGAATCTGGAATCAGTCCTTCTGTCACCAACTGGGTGTCCAATGAGCCTGAAGTTCTGGTTGACTGCCTAATTGTACTCATCACAGGACGATGAGGCTTCAGGCCCTCGTTTGCCTTTGCGTTGCCTTTGCCTTCTCCTCTAATTCTAGAGTGTCCTGGGGGCTTACCCTTTGCTCACACCCACCGCTCCAGCTGCCTTTAGTTTCAGCCTCTGATCCACTGTAAATGGGACTGATGGCCAGACGCACGGTGTTACCTACTTTACATTTACGTGTTTCTCTATAACAGACAGGAAATGGTAGAACTGCTCCTCCTGTGCAATTTCAGGGTTAGTAGACACTACCAAGCTGCCCTCCAATGTATCCGCTCAGATTCACATGCCTGTCAGAGTGTATGAGAGGACCTGGTCACCTCCACCAATGCCAACAGCACCACTTTTTAAGTGGAATATTATCAAATTGAAGGCCTTCCAGAGAACAGCAAACAGAATGGCAGAGTGTGGCATATTCCCCAAAAAACTTCAGATGTTTAACCTAGAAGAGAGAAATTTTAAAGAGCTCTCATGTGAAAGAACTCAGATTATTCTTCATCACCTCTAATTAGGATAAAGTTCTGCTTCCCCACACACATCTACAAGGCAAATAAGTCCACTCACACCTGGTTCTAAATTCCATGGTGTGACTTTTCCTAAAGATGCTAATGATTCAAATCATTTATTTAAATACTGTATTTTATTTAAATAATGACCTTATAATGACCATGGTCTTTGTATAATGACCATAGGGCAAAATATCAATGGAATAACCTATCTTTTTTGGTATCATGTTTGTTAAGGAGCTGACTCCATCTTATAAGGTAATTGTAACAATGTAATAACATCTCATTTTTTATTTGCACCTGATATTAAGATGACATGTCCTAGATAAAAGTCATCCAATTAACCTGTGAAAATTTGTTCAATGTTACTAATAATTTTTAAACTACAAAAGTTTGCTTTCAATCTATTAGATTGGAAAAGATATAAAAGACTGACAGAAGCTTTTTGCAAAGGTGTAGGGAAATGAACACTTTGGTGTACTAGTGAGTAGAATATAAGTGGATATAACCATTCTGAAAATAAATCATTAAATTTATGACAATTACAAAATGTGCAAATGCTTTAACTCAGCATTTCTATTTCTAGAAATTCATCCTAAGAAAATAATTATGAATATGCACAGTGACTGTTAACATGGACATCCAAAGTCATTCATTTATACTAATGAATAATTGAACACAATCTAAAGATACATCTGTGCAAGACTTGTTATATAAATTATTTATTAGGTATAATGGAATCCCTTGGACTGCAAGGAGATCAAACCAGTCAATCCTAAAGGAAATCAGTCCTGACTATTCATTGGAAGGACTGATGCTGAAGCTGAAACTCCAATACTTTGGCCACCTGATGTGAAGAACTGACTTATTGGAAAAGACCCTGATGCTGGGAAAGATTGACAGAGGATGAGATGGTTGGGTGGCATCACCAGCTCGATGGCCATGAGTTTGTGCAGGCTGCAGGAATCGGGGATGGACAGGGAAGCCTGGTGTGCTGCAGTGCATGGGGTCGCAAAGAGTCGGACACGACTCTTAATAATGGAATACATGTGGTCATTAAAATGCTGAAGTAGATCTATGTGCTGGATTACTTCCCATTTGACCTGCCAGATCTGCATCCTTGTCTCTGACTTCTGGCTGGATTTGGTCTTTGGGAGGAACTGGTAGAAAATGAACAGCTGGGCAGATTGTGCAATCTGAGCATTCCATTCCTATTTCCTCCTTGCTGAGTCACCCTGGGTGGTGGCGGCCCTCTTCTAAAGCCCCTGGCCTCTGTGAGAGACCCTCTCCTGCCACCACCCTCCTGGGTCCTAGTAACCACACTTCTCCTTACCCTTTAGACCTACGGTGGTAATAGCTCCAGTTCACCACTGTCACTATGCTTGGGGTAGGGGGCATCACCAGCCTTTGTTGTTTCCCCTGACCCTACCCTATGAGACTGGTTTAGCTTCTGCCATCTACTATTGACAGTTCAAAGACAACGGAGTAAAGATATGCAGAGAATTTCATCTTAACTAGTCCAAAATTGTATATCAAACATATGTTGCTGCTTATGGGACACAACAAAATTTAGATGCATTCAGAGTTTAAAATGCACAAAAATTTGCAGCTTTTTATACTAACTATTGTACCTTGTTTTATTTATTTATTTTTTACTTTACAATACTGTATTGGTTTTGCCATACATTGACATGAATCCGCCTCGGGTGTACATGAGTTCCCAGCCCTGAACCCCCTCCCACCTCCCTCCCCATATCATCCCTCTGGGTCATCCCAGTGCACCAGCACCAAGCATCCTGTATCCTGTATCGAACCTAGACTGGCGATTCGTTTTTACATGATAGTATAGAATACATTTGAATTAGTTCTAATGAGGTGGATGAAACTGGAGCCGATTATACAGAGTGAAGTAAGCCAGAAGGAAAAACACCAATACAGTATACTGACACATATATATGGAATTTAGAAAGATGGTAATGTACCTTGTTTTAGAGTGCCATTTAAAAAGGAAAGTATCAAGCTGAGAGTTGAAGAAGGAAAAGTAATGTTACAAAACTCTTTTATAATCACATGGGAACATGTCCTGGCATGTCATGTTGTAATAAGGACCCACCGACAAGCATGGGTTTAAATAAAGCAGTAAGAACGCCTTTGAGGGGAGAAAGGCTAGGTATCTAAACAGTCACGTGATTACCTCCTCCAATATATGTTTAAAATAAAAATATATAAGGTGTGCTAAGTGGCTTCAGTCATGTCTAGCTCTGTGCGACCCTATGGACTGTAGATCTTTAGGCTCCTCTGTCCATGGGATTATCAAGAATACCTGAGTGGGCTGCCAGGCCCTTCTCCAGGGGATCTTCCCGACCCCGGGATCCAACCCATGTGCTTATGTCTCCTGCATTGGCAGGTGAGTGCTTTACCACTAGCATCACCTCGGAAGCCCCACATATAAGGTGATCAGCCTTAATTTTAAAACTTCAGGAAGATTTTTAAATGAGAATACCTTTTTTTCTCAATATCAAGACATATTTCTAATTTAGACTGTATCTGGGATGGGAACAATTTCTAAGCAGCACTGGATTTTATTTTCATAGGTAGTATGGATTTCCTTTAGCAACAAGGCAGAAGTTACCTTCTAAATTTGTTTTATAAAATGCAGACCAGGGCCCAGAAGTAGGTCCTGAAATCAATTTAGTGGATGGAGTGGGGGGGGCAAGCAGTATTTGTGTGTTTTTTTTTAATGACATAAAATAGACTAGAATTATATTAAATAAAAATATTGAAATGTATTTCATATAAGTATACTAGATAATGAAATATGTTTATTTTCATGTACATGTCTGTGTATTGGATAACAAGACAAAATGCATTTTTACTATGAATCTTGGTCAAAACTGTTTGAAAGTATCTATTTTAGTCTAAGATAACCTCTGACAATAATTTTACTGCTTTCAACCAAGCCTGTATAGTAAGGTTAATAAAAGCAGCAGACAGAAGGAAAGGTGAAGATCAAAGCAGAACAAATTTATAGCAAGTGTGTTAGAATAGAGAACATTTTAGTGTTATTATCCTAAAAAGAATCTTCACATGGATAAAAGCCATGTTATTTGATTGCCATGACTATATCTTTGAAGCAGAGTGAAGCAGATGAATAGCTATATTGGATAATTAGTAACTTATCTTCTCTGATAGTTCTCCATGACAGGCTATTTACTCAGTTATTTTCAAGAAATGCCTGGTGTGATTATAAATAACATGGTTCAAATTAAAAAGTAAGTGAATAAAAATTGTCAGAACATTGTTATATAAGACAAGAAAATAAGAAAACAACATACAGAATTGTTTCCAATTTATAGTTCAAAAAATAATAAACAAATAGCCAACAGGTATGTGGAAATGTACGCAACATCACTTAATTATCTTTCGTGATCAGTCACTCAGTTGTGTTGACTCTTTGCAACCCTGTGGACTCTATTCCATCAGGCTCTTCTGTCCATGGAATTTTCCAGGCAAGAATATTGGAGTGGGTTTCCATGTCCGTCTCTAGGGGATCTTTCCAACCCACAGATTGAACCTGCATCACTTGCTTTGGCAAGATTACAAATTTCCCACTTTGCTACCTGGGAAGCCCATCACTAATTATCAAGGAAATGCAAATCAAACCCATGCGGTAGCACTTCACATCTACTAGGACAGCTATGCTTTCTCTTCTTTTCTCTTTTGCCCATGCCGAGAACGGGATCTTAGTCACTGACCAGGGATCAAAGCTGTGCTTCCGGCAGTGGAAGCACCGAGTCTTAACTACTGGACTGCCCGGGGAAGCTCCTAGGATGACTATTATCAAAATATAAAAGATAACAAATGTTGGAGAGGAAAAAAAGGAACACTGGCAATGTGAATTGGTATAGCCACTAAGGAAAACAGTATGGTGATTCCTCAGAAAATTTAGAACTACCATATGACCCAGCAATTTCACTCCTGGGTATATATCCAAACAAACAAACAAACAAACAAACAAAAAAACCCTTAATTTAAAAAGATACATGTACCCCAGTGTTCATACCGGCATTATTTACAATTACCAGGATATAGAAGCAACCTAAGTGTCCCCATCACTAGAGGAATAGATAAAGATGTGGTATGTATATATACATATACGAAATGGAATACTACTCAGTGATTTAAAAAATTATAGAATTGCGTCATTTGCTGCAACATGGATGGTTTTGGAAGAGATAATGATAAGTGAAGTAAGTCAGAGAAAGACAAATACTGTATTCTATCACTAATACGTGGAATCTAGAAAATACAACAAACCATAAATATAACAAAGAAGAAGAAGACTCAACAGATATAGAGAGCAAAAAACGGTTACCAAGTGGCAGGGGGCAGGGAACAATGAAAGGGTGGAGGAGTGGCAGTAAAAACGACCACAAGCTAAGCTCGAGGAGGTATCACACAGCATGAGGAATATCAGCAATGTTCTGTAATAACTGTAAATGGAGTACAACCTTTAAAAACCATGTAAAATTTTCTATAAACAAATAAAGAACAACTTCAACAGCCTTATACTAATACTAAGGCATTTTAAGTCTGAGCATAAAGACTTGTTTTTTATCGTTTTATTTGGCCAGCATGACATTTTACAAACCTCTGAACTAGCACATGTAAAAAGAGCAGGTACCATGGAGCCATAGTGCTGACCTCTCACCTCATGTGTATGGGCATGCCCATGTACATGTGTGTACACAGTCATACACACACACCTCTACAGACACACACACTCACCTACAAACACACAATCATGGAACTACATATAATCACAGTCACACAACTGCACATATGGCCCACAAACACAACCATACAAACCCACACAACTACAAACCCACACAACCATATAAACACACATAACTACAGTACAATGCAGAAACACAGACAACTATACACACGCACACAACTACAAATATACACACAACTAAAACATACACATAAAGACACAGCTACAAATACACACAACTACAAACAAACACAAAAACATGCAACCATAAACACACACAACCAAACTGAACATACAATCAACAAACACATTCAATTGCACACACACATACAAGTACAACTGCACGCATACACACAGACATACATATGTATATCACACAGACTTTTGTCTTTATGCTACCTACCTGATTTTTGAAGGAATTTGAGTTTATGTCCCTTTGTTAGAATTTCAACCAAATAGAAGGGACATCAAAGAACTGTTAAGAAGCTGCAAAGCAGCTGAGGAAAATCTACAGTTCACACAAAATTAGTAAATTTAGGAGATGATGTCATACAGAGTCGTAGAGAGGGGGATACTGGAATTATTAAATTAACCCAAACATATATTTATTGGGGATATATAAAATTCCTATTTTCATTTGTTCTTCTTCAAAAATTATGCCTTTTTTGATATTGTTTCAGACCAAAAGCTAGCAGGATAACGATATGGTCATGATCAGTAACTCACATTTGTGAACTCAATTTTAACTTTTCAAGTATTTTCACATCTGGGTATAAGGCTCTAGGACAGAAACAAAAGCAATTAAAATAATGTATAAAGCTGGCAAAAACTGAAATAGCCATATAATCATATTTTAAAACTCATATTGAAACTTCAAAAGAAAAACACTTTACCGGGTTTGCTAGTCCAATTGTAAAGTAAAAAAATAAAAAACAAACAGCCAAAAAAAAAAAAAAGAAAACACTTTAAAAAGGAAATCTCATTATATTGCCCTCTTGGCATTCCCAGACCTCTCCATTATATTCTCTGATTTCAAAGAATTTCACTGTTTAATCTTCATTCTCCTGGGATATTCTTGAGGAATAAATACATTTTCCAGAAGCATCAGGACATAGTGAGTCCCCTCAAGGTGTCCTGAATCCTTATCATGTTTACTATACACGGTTTGACACTCAGTAAATATTATGACTAAGAAAACTATTTTTGCTATTACAATGTGATTTCAGGTGATTCTTAGAAAAGTTTATTATGGTTCAATGAATAATTACAAGTGGTCCAATAAAAAGTCTATATGTACTTCATGCCCCACATAAAAATTAGCACTGTGACAATTTAATGTGAACAAAAATTCATATCCAATTAGCATCTATGTTGATTAGAAATTTATCTTTTCTAAATATCAGAAGAATTCAGAAACACCCATACATTAATAATATATGGGAAGAATAAGTATGTTGAGTATTTTAGGCATTTATTACCTAAGAAATTTGAGGTACACAGGCTTTGTCCACATGAAATCATACTCACAGAGGTGACCGCAAGGAACACTCTTCCTGTGCCTATAGGAAGCACTCTGTAGACACCTGCCATTCTCAGCACAGGCTTTTGTCATAATGGTGGGCTCACGGTACAGGGCCCTACTGGAGAGGGAGCCACCATGGCTATACTTCAAGCAACACGGAAAAGAAAGGCAGAAAGGGCCTCAGGGTCTGCCCGAGCACTTTCTCCTTTTAAAAGAGAACACTGTCCAGTAATGTGAGCCTTTAGTTCATTGGCAAGGGAGTCTCAAATGTACAACTCTGGATAAAATCAGGTTCACAGAGGCCCAAGAAACACGAATGTTGTAAAAGCTTGCCAGTTTGTCCTAATATATCCTAAATCTTCAAGAATTATGGTTAAAGAAATATCTTCTTGGAGAATTTTCTTAGACAATCTCCCAAAAACATAATTTAAAAAGACATTTATCACTTGTCTCCCAGCATCCATTCTGCCTTTTCTCAACATCATCTCTGGTCTTCATTTGGGTACCTAGCCCCATCCCACTCTTAGCCCATGTGGTCCAGGCCCATCCTTAGTCCTAGGGATGGAACATATCACCCAGGTTTGGGTCAGATCAGCCCACAGCTGGCTAAGTGACTGGTTCATCAGTTGAGTATGTGATCTGAACTAGTCCAATCAGACTGAGTCTTAAAACTTTTACTGCTTCCCTGGTGGCTCAGATGGTAAAGCATCTGTCTGCAATGCAGGAGACTCAGGTTCAATCCCTGGGTTGGGAAAATCCCCTGGAGAAGGCAATGGCACCCCACTCCAGTATTCTTGCCTGGAAAATCCCATGGACGGTGGAGCCTGGTAGGCTACTGTCCATGGGGTCGCAAAGAGTCGGACACGACTGAGTGACTTCACTTTCACTTTTAAACCCAATAAAAGTAGGGCACTTCCTTTCTTATCTTATTTCCGCTGCTTCTGCAGCGTCTAAAGCAGTGCTACAGAGGAGATGCAGCATTCATATGTATGTTGTTGCTGTTGGTGTTATTCAATCGTTTAGTCATGTCCAGCTGTTTGCAGCCCATGGACTGCAGCACATCAGGTTTCCTTGTCCTTCGTATCTCCTGGTATTAGTTACTAGACATGACTGAATGGTAAATATCTGAAAATAGAGCTAAAAGTTGAAGGAAAAATTGGATTTTAATGACATTGTTTGAATATTTGTACCTCAGCGAAATCTACCCCGAGGTCAATTTAGGACAATAAATTTTCTTTGTTTATACCAGTTTGAGTTTGGATTTCTCTCTCTTGCAACCAAAAGCCAATAGGAAAATGGGGAGGACCAGTAGTCTAATCGGGTAAAAGCTTGATAATCCATTAAATTCAGAATATGTCAATCATTTCTATTTGGTAAAATAGATAAAAACAGACAGGCAACTTAATGAGCAAAACTTTGGAGCATGAAGAGATGAGGATTCATCTTCTATTGACATACTTTGCTTTTAAAAATCAATGAGTCTTTTCAACAAATTGTGCTAGACATCCATATGCAAAAAAAAAAAAAAAAAAAAAAGAATCTAGGCACAGATCTTATTCCTTTCACAAAAATCACCTCAAAATGGATCATAGGCCTAAGTGTAAACTGCAAAATTATAAAGCTCCTAGATGGTAACATAGGAGAAAATCTAGATACAACACCAAAATCATGACCCATAAAAGAAAAGAGTTGATGCAATAGACTGCATTAAAATTAAAAACATCTGCTCTGCAAAAAACACTGTTAAGAGAACAAAAGGACAAGCCACAAACTGGGAGAAAATATTTACAAAGACATATCTGCAAATGAAGGTCTGCTATCCAAAATGCATAAAGAATCCTTAAAACTCAACAGTAAGAAAACAACCCAACTTAAAAATGAGCACAAGATCTAAACAGACACCTCCACAAAACACCTTATCTCATCTATAAATCCTCTGGCAGATTCTAACAAAATTAAATATATTCTTACCATATGATCCACAATTGTGCTTCTTTCAACCCAAATGGATTGAACACTATGTCCACATGAAAACCTGCATACAGAAGTTCGTTTCAGGTTTCATTATTATTTATTTTTATATTCAGTTCAGTTCAGTTCAGTCTCTCAGTCGTGTCCGACTCTTCGCAGCCCCACGAATCACAGCAGACCAGGCCTCCCTGTCCATCACCAACTCCCAGAGTTCACTCAGTCTCAACGTCCATCGAGTGAGTGATGCCATCCAGCCATCTCATCCTTTGTCATCCCCTTCTCCTCCTGCCCCTAATCCCTCCCAATATCAGAGTCTTTTCCAGTGAGTCAGCTCTTTGCATGAGGTGGCCAAAGTACTGGAGTTTCAGCTTCAGCATCATTCCTTCCAAAGAAATCCCAGGGCTGGTCTCCTTCAGAATGAACTGGTTGGATCTCCTTGCAGTCCAAGGGAGTCTCAAGAGTCTTCTCCAACACCACAGTTCAAAAGCATCAGTTCTTCGGTGCTCAGCCTTCTTCACAGTCCAACTCTCACATCCATACATGACTACTGGAAAAACCATAGCCTTGACTAGATGGACCTTAATTGGCAAAGTAATGTTTCTGCTTTTGAATATGCTATCTAGGTTGATCATAGCTTTCCTTCCAAGGAGTAAGCGTCTTTTAATTTCATGGTTGCAGTCATCATCTGCAGTCTCTAGACATGTACATTGTGTAAATTTTTGTTATAGAAGTTTTTATATTATTTATAATATATTATTTATAATTTTTATATTATTATCACCCAAACATGAAAGTAGACATCCTTCAATAGGTAAGTGGATAAACAATTTGTGGTACATTCAGACAATGGAATATTATTCAAAACGACCAAATAAAAATTAATAGAATGTTTAAATAATCAGTAAGAATAAAAATTTATAGCAATATTTCCTCATTTATATATCTTTTAAATTTCTATAACAAAAATTTACACAATGTACATGTCTAGAGATTCCACATTTAGGATTTTATTTTTGTAAATATTTGGAAACATTTGTTAAAGTTTTATGTCAAAGGATTATGTAGTAGTTTTAGAAATAACAAATGCCTGGCAACAATTAAATACCCATTACAAAAGAAATAGATAAGTAAACGGTGCTTCCTTTACTCGTGCATGGAATACTATAGTTAAGAAGCAGCAGCCTCATTTGAAGAATGTACATAAGCTCCATGAGAGAAGGAGTCCACTGTCTGTTTTTTTCCCACTGGTAAACCAAAGAATCCACCTACAATGCAGGAGACCCCAGTTCGATTCCTGGGTTGGGAAGATCCCTTGGTGAAGGGAAAGGCTACCCACTCCAGTATTCTGGCCTGGAGAATTCCACAGACAGTTTAGTCCACGGGGTCACAAAGAGTCAGACATGACTGAGCTACTTTCACTTTCACTTTCAAATCCCAAATAACTTGGATTGTGCCTAACACATGATGAGTGCTCAATAAATATTTGCTGGATAAATAAGTAAGGAATAATTGGTACACTTTTTTAAAGCAAGGAATAGAACAATGTGCATATAGTGTGACTTAGTTTATGTAAATTTAAAAGACATAAAAACATATGAATGAATATAATAAATATATTTTTTAAGTCCACAAAAATACATAAGAATCTGGTATCCAAGAAGACAAAATGGAAACCGGTAGTTATGGATAGGCAGAAGACTTAACCTCATTGTGTTCACATTTATAAATAAAATTCTTTAAGAAAAGAAAAGAAAACTAAATATCAACAAAGAATTCAATAAGTAATTAAAAAATGCACCAACAGGAAAAGTGGGCAAGATATGAGTAAGCAACTCACAAAAGAAGGAGAAATGATCAGTACTCAAACTAATAATAGAATGATTCTTAATAAAAACAATAAATAATCACATTTTATCTATCAAATTTATAAATTTAAAAAGATCTTTAAAATGCAGAATTAACAAGAGTAAAGGGAACACAGACAACTGACCAGGAGAAAATATTTTCAGCTTCTAGTTGATGAATGATTAATGATTGTATGTATATATGCATATGCATTTAGTGATTTTATTGCCATACATGATCATTATAATGGGCTTCCTGGCGGCTCAGTGGTAAAGAATCCGCTTGCAATGCAGGAGATGCAGATTCAGTTCCTGGGTCGGGAAGATCCCCTGGAGAAGGAAATGGCAACTCACTCCAGTATTCCTGCCTGGAAAATACAAGGAGCCTGGGGGGCTACAGTCCATGGGGTCGCAAAAGAGTCGGACACGACTTAGCAATGAAACAGTGACAACATATGGCCATTATATATGTATCATCTTATGTATATGAATATAGTATATATGTAGTAATTATATATCTCTACTGTATATAAATTACTTATTAAAAGATAACTTATTAGAAAAATAGGTAAAATATATGAATAGGCACTTAGATTTGAAGAAATTAAAATTACTAATAAATATAAAACAAGAGGGACGTGCCTCATAATTTTTCAAATCAAACCAATGAGGTTTTATTGTTTTTTGTTGACTACAACATAAAATTTTTAAAAGATCCATAATGTCAAATGGTGTAGGAACATGGATAGGTATATATTGGCATAGTCATTTAGTACGGAGATTGTCAGTATCTACCAACCCTTGAGATTTCTAAGCCACTAACCCAGCAATCACACTTGCATAAATAAAATCTGTACAAAACTGGCAACAAATTTAATGTTTAAACAGCATATACTTGTTACATTGCTGAGTACTCTATACAACTTTCTGAGACATATTATCCAGTTACTATTGCTATAAAAAATTCTCCCCAAACTTAGTGACTTAAGAAAACCACCAAAAGTCAGACAGGGCATGGTGAGATGGCCTGGTCTCTGCTCCAGGAAGCCTGGAAGCTCAGCTGACAGGACTCATCATTCGTTGTGTTATTCTTCTGTGGGAACATTCAACTACAGCGTGCCTACATGGAACCTGGGCCTGGGGTTCTTCAGAAAAATGATAGGCTCAGAATATTCCCACAGTACGTGGTGACTCAGAGCTCCAAAAGTAGATATTCCATCAAACAATGTAGAGACTGCCTTGCCTCTCCTGATCTAGCTTCACAAGACAGTGTTGCTTCTGAAAATTTCTCCTGTCACGAGCCTGCCCAGATTCAAAGGGAAGGGATACAGACACTGTCTCTCAATGTCAAAGTCACTTGGTAAGACCATGAAAATACACAGGAAATCATCTCAAAAGATACGGTAGCAAACTGTTAAGAACTGTTATCTGCAAGGAACATAGTGAGATTATAGTTGTAGGAGATGGATGAGACCTTTTACTGTCCCTATAATGAGAAGACTCTTCCCAGTGAGGCCCCAGTTGAGACATGTAAAGGACAAGAACATGCGAGAACTGGGAGTCTGGAAAACTGAAAGCAAATAAAAGAGGGCATGAGACATGATTTGGTGCCAATCAAACCAGCTCAGCCAAATTTCTAAAAAGCACTATCAATTACTCAAAGGTCAAGACACCACGCAGACAAGTGGAAAACATCCAAATGAATGTCCCGATACTTGAGCTAGGCAATCCACCTGTGGCCAGACTTCTGTTGGTAAAGAAGCTGAGACCCTAACAACTCACGAGCTTCTGTGCTGGTTTTGTTTTGTATCACTTTGTTTTCTCTCAGCTGTAGTAACGGGTGGGGGTGGGGGGTGGGGTGGGGAATAAAAGGATATTCTCTACCTATGACGAGTTTTTTTGACCATGTTCTGTTCCAGATCTAGATTTAGATTACAGGTGGAGCTACAAGCTAGAGTAAAGGAAGCATGGTGTCAGGTGGGGGTTTCTTACTGAATTTAAATATTTTCAACTGAAATTGTTCAAGTGTCTTTATGCACACAGACTAACTCTTCAGTAGAAGTTTATTACAAAAGTTAGGACTGATAACATTGTGGTGAATACCAAGACTTGGGTAAGGAAGACAGGGAGGCAGTCGCTTAGGATGACCCCATGGAACAGAAACGAGAGCCCAGAGATAGTCCCACATTTACATGGCCATTTGATTTTTGACAGAGGCCAAAGTAGTCCAATAGGGAAAAGAAAGCCTTTTCAATAAAAGGGGAAAAATAAGAGGCGAGGGAGAAAGAACCCAATCCTTACCTCATAGCATACACAAAAATTTACACTGAGGTGGATGACAGACATAGTAAACGTTAAAACTATAAAACTTCCAGTCTGGAAGAAAGCACTGGAGTATATTTCTGTGACTCAAAAGAAAGGAAGAATTCTGTTAAAGAGTACAGAGAAAGCAATAACACACACAAAAAGTAAGAGATTTAAATTTGAAAATCGCTCTTTTAAAAAATTTATTTATTTTTAATTGAAGGATAACTGCTTTATAATATTGTGTTGGTTTCTGCCATATATCAGCATCAATCAGCCATATAAAAATTTCTCTTTATAGATATGTTAAGAAAATGAATAGGCTATCCACAAACTAGGGAAAAAGCACACACTAGATAAAGAAACAGTGTCCAGTATATTTTTAAGAACAACTCAGTAAAAGACAAACAAACCCAAACGACTCGGGTAAACAAGAGTCAAGTGACGCTCAGTGTACAAAAATATCTAGAGACTTGCAGAAGATACCATTGCCCACCCCCTCCACGGTTTACCCAAACTCTGTATACAATGAAAGAGTCATTAAATATTTTCAGAAGGTAACATTAACTGGCATATAGACACATCCATTATAAAGAAAATCTGATACAAAAATAAATATTTCCTTCCACCCATTTATCTCATTCTAATGAACTCTTCAGAGGGTATGGGTAATAATAATTCACTTACACACAAGGCTGAGCTACTATTTTTTATTTCACAGCCTTTTAAAAATATAAACCACAAAGTATTTTGAAAAACAGATATGGAATAATCATCTAGCAGCCACGATAGTACAAAAATAAAGTAACAGAACGAACTGTACAACAGGATCTCTACTGACCATGACAAGGAATACATAATGTTCTCTAGGAAAGTAAAGTGACCAGCACCACCATTGTCCCATCATCAGTTATCAACCACAGGATCTATTCCCAGAAACCATTCTATTCACACAGGAACACACACAAATACATATGTTCAATGTGTAAATGTCAAGTTAACATCTAAATTTAGTTCCAAAATACCATTTTTCCCTTTCCTCTCAGAGACAAGTTCAACAGCAAGGTGGAATAGTAAAGACCATGGAATGCCAAGCATACAACTTATTGAATACCCCCCACCCACACACACACCCAGCAAGTCGTAAAACACAAGAAAGAGAAAGGTTTGTCTACAACACTAGTTGCTAGCCACGTGTGGCTATTTACATTTAAAGTATTTAAAATTAAATAACATTACAATTTACTTCCTCAGTCACGGTAGCGCCATTTCAGTTGTTCACTAGCCACACGTGGCTAGTGGCTACTGTATTAGACACTGCAGATACGGACCATTTCTGTCATCATAGCAAGTTCTCTTAGACAGCCCTGGATGTGGGAAGTGTTTCTTCTCTCTGCTTAGACAGGATGTAGGCTGTTTATGGAGGCAGCTCTGAGAAGCAATTCTTCCATGATATTCCTAGATGAGGTGGTGGAGACACAGAAGGGAGTAAAGTAGCCTTTCTTTACATAGATTACCCTGCCCTGTACATGAAAAGAATGATACTTTTATGAGGATCAAATACACAACTAGACTGCACCAAAATTTTTTTAGGAAAAAGAGAAAAGGTAACACAGATGTGGAAGCAGAAAGGTAAAACATTCCTTATCTCGTTTCAAGCCTCCAAGAAGCAAGCACATCCTCTGAGAAAGTCCAAGGGTTCCCGGGGACTAGAGAAGCCTGATGGGGACAGGCATACCGGCTGAGAGAGCAGGCAGTCCTGGTAAGTGTTTCATGAGGACGCCTGGCCTGTTTTGCTCTAGTCATGCTCGTGGATCACAGCAGTCTGCTTGGCGTGCTGCCAGTTGTGAAGGAGCTGCCGTTTTGAACCATCTCAAGCATTATGCTTCTTTAACAATGTATTTTGTATTCGGGGCACAGACTACAAGTTGCTCACCCAAGATCCACTGTTACCTTCTTCCTTATGAAGAGAACTCAGATTTTTGTTGAAGGTAGTTACATGTCCACCTACAAAAACTACATTTCTCAGGCAACTTTAGAGATAGCAGGGGCCAATGATATCGTTTGGCCAATGAGATGTGAGCAAAAGTTGTTGGACTGCTGAGAAAGCTCTTTAAAAAGAGGTAGCCTCACACTGGCATGCCCTGTTTTCCTCTTGGTCTTCCCTCCGTCTTCCTGCTGGGAACCAAAAGAACCATCTTGGAACCTAGGGGAAAAGCCACGGGAACCTCAGGGCCATTCTGACCCTGATGTCTGTGAGCTGCTGAACCAGGCAGTACCAGAAGTAGCCGAGCCTCCAGCCTCCATGGTACATGAGAACAAAACCCCTAACAAAAAGAAAAATTTTCATCTGCAAGTAAAAAATATCTTGCCTGAAGAATATGTGCATATTCAATAAGTTTAAGTAACTTCAGAGAATCATATTAGGAGAGGGCAATGGCAACCCACTCCAGTACTCTTGCCTGGAGAATCCCATGGACGGGGGAGACTGGTGGGCTGCAGTCCATGGGGTCGTGAAGAGTCGGACACGACTGGGCGACTTCACTTTCACTTTTCACTTTCACGTATTGGAGAAAGAAATGGCAGCCCACTCCAGTGTTCTTGCTTGGAGAATCCCAGGGACGGGGAGCCTGGTGAGCTGCCGTCTATGGGGTTGCACAGAGTTGGACACGACTGATGTGACTTAGCAGCAGCAGAATCATATTAATAGAACAAAAGTTTATTTGAACCCACCAAAGCCTCAACAGACCAGAGGTGGAAGAAATGAGCAGGTTTATTGTGTAAAATAGCTAGCTGCTATTAAGGAAAATAAGATGATTTTTAGATTAATCCATTAGGAAGTTTTTTTGTGTGTCTGTTATGTTCTGATTACTCTTCTGAACACAGGTCTACCCTTCTTCTTATCCTAATTCTTACATGATAAGATGCTAACCATTCAGATACTTAATCAGATCATTATTTCATATATAACTTTATTTTGTATAGACAAACTAAAAAATGAAGAATTTATCATTTATTTCCTTAATTCAAACACCCAAAAAGAAATATCAACATCAACAAACTACAACTCAATTTTTAATTCTCCCTTGTATGTAACATAGACATCTGACAGCAATTTCCTAATGGTTTCAGACTTTTAATTAATTGTGGATTTAGCTTAAATAAGCAAAGGTACCTTAGAGGAGTTACAAAAATTAAAAATAGAGTACAGTGTTCTGCAAGTACTTTCTTTGTATTACATCAGTATATCCTTAGTATTCTGCAAGTCCCTATATTAGTAGGTATGGATTAGGGGAAAAAAAGCATTTACCACTATCCTAAATGGTTTTACCATTGACAGTGTTCAGAAATTTGGCCATTAAAAATGTTCAACCCTATTGCACTTATTTTGAAACTATAGGCAAAATTGGAAACATGAAATGTCAAGCTAAAAGTGGGATATTGCTTTTTTTTTTTTTTTTTTTTACTCACCTAGTTCCAAGTTTCCACCCCTGCAAGTGAACCAAAAACAAATCCTGGCACCTTGTCATTCCCAGAAAAGCCAGTGCATGGCACACTCTGGGAAAACTTTTTCTTATTCTGTGGAATCACACCAGATGGCATGAGTCCTGTGTCTACAGCTGTGCTTAAAACTGAAGTTGAGACATAGGAATTGACTTTATCAGACATTTTAGATTTCAGGTATGACTGTGATGTCATTCTTAGCCAACTTAAAAGTTTATCTTTTCAAGTAGAACTGCAGGTTCATTGCATTTTCAAGTTTGGAAGTCAGTGAAACAATCAAGATCATCCTAATAAAATTTGAGTCATTTAAAATAGCTGAAATTTAGAAACAAAAACGAAATAAGAACAGTTGAAATAGAATATTAATATAACAACTGAATTATGGCTCATTTCCTTATAATGTAAGAAATTCAACTCAGCTTCTAACATTGCTGAAGTCGCTCAGTCATGTCTGACGCTTTGCGACCTCATGGACTGTAGCCTACCAGGTTCCTATGTACATGGGATTTTCCAGGCAAGAGTACTGGAGTGGATTGCCATTTCCTTCTCCAGGGGATATTCCTAACTCAGGGATCGAACCTGGGTCTCTTGCATTGTAGACAGATGCTTTACTATCTGAGCCACAAATCACTAAAAACCTCTTACTGAAAATAAAATATAGCAATTTTAAATAATCAAGTTATACTTATATAATGAGCAGTTATTAAAATGTTCCTGACTTTTCAAATGCTTTAATGTCTAGCTCATATGTACACGGTCTTCAAAAACAGACTTAGTGTAGTGACTGTCAGGACCAGGGTGTGGTCAGTGGATGGAGCAATCAATCTACAAGCCTTTGACCTAAACAACTGTGGATGCTGGGACACTAGATCAAGAATGGATACAGGTTAGGACTTCCCTGATGGCCCAGTGACTAAGACTCTGAGCTCCCAATGCAGGGGGCTTGGGTTCAATCCCTGGTCCCGGAACTATATACTGCATGCCGCAACTAAGATATGCTGCAACTCACATGCCAATAAGGGCACAACCAAGTAAATAAATAATTTTTTAAAAAGAATGTATACAGGTAGAAAAAAAAATTTGAATTCAAAGGTAGTTCTAACGTGAGAGACCAGTCTGTGTTGGGTTTTGAAAAACAATGACTGAATAAATGAATAGAACCAGGCAGTATGAGAATCTTTAATTCCCAGGGTTTAGGGCAGGCTCAAGGCAGAGATTTGCCTGTAGAAATGGGAACTTAGTAACTCATGAATTAGATTCTGAGGAGGTCGTAAAATGGTACTGGCCACAAAAGAGAAAGGCAACCATTCCTTTCGTAGGAAGCTGAGTTAACAGAACCAGCAAAGAGATTGACTTCAAACTGGGATAGCAGCAAACTACTCACCCTGAGTTCTCTAGTCTGCTGTCTAGAAGAGTCAGGGGTGGTTTAAACCTTTGGACACCAGTGGCATTACTAGGAAGAATAAAGGATTGTAAAGTCAAGTCAAACATGTGGTTAAAGTAATTTGCATTTTGATTATTTATAAAGTAGGAAGTGATTGTTTTTATCCTTATAAAGTATTAATGCTTATTAACTACTCCCACACTCATCTTCAAAGTCTGTAATAACCACACAACTGTATAACTAGATGTCATTGTAGGGGTGTCAACCAATTAGAGAATTACTGTTCAAAGAGCAATTTAGAATCACTGTAGTTGATTTTGGGATTTAAATTGGGAATTAAAATAAAGTCTTATTACACCTCCCATAAAGAGAGGTATGTGTGTGTGTTTATATACATATATATGAATTCATATGTATGGATTTACTTATGACATATTTAAAATTCATATATGTATGAATTCATATATATTTATGTGAATGTATATATATGAATTTATTTATGACCTTATATTTACAATAAACTTCTTACTTTATTCACAATAGCGCCATTCCAGTAAAGTGAAATAGAAAATGTAGGAAATTATCTGAATGTCTCAGACCAAAACTTTCCCTGTAAGTAGTGAGACTATTTTTCCTTCTACTGAATTATTAAAATAATTGTCTTCCACTTCACTTTCATATTCTCAATTGAGGTTAACACTTAGCATTTTGTTGTTTTTAGCCTTTCTACATGGTCTGTCTTTGTGCCGAAAATTAATAAGTGTTTTCAGTGTTATAGTCATGATTTGGATGGCTTATCTTACCCTAAACATGGCTGAACCCAAATCTTCCCTTATTGAAAAGACAGACTATATCTGCATTACATATTTCAACTTCAAGAACCCCTGTTCTGTTTTCCAATAGGGCATATTTATCAGTCGCAATTATTTCTCACATCCCATTCTAATTTTTATGATCCTCTACCAAGATGCTGTACTGGACTGGGAATTGGTTTGGCTCCCTGATCCTCTACCAAGATACTGTACTAGGCTGGGAATTGATTTGGCCCCTTGGTTCCTATAGAAGCTCACTGGCTCTGAGTAGGAGAGGAGCCCTTTATGTCACTGCACCATTTCCTTCATCTTGAACCCTCACTTTTGTAAGGGCCTGGGTCTTTAGAAGTTTACCCAGGGACAGAGCAAAACCAAGGGTGGTCCTTGCTTACCATCGCAGAAGTCGTCTGTGTCTGGTTACTCCCGCCTGACCGGCCCATAACTCCACCATCCTCCACACACCAGCCCGGGGCAGCAGCTCCGCTCCAGAACCTGAGATGGCAAAGACTGAGGAAAGAGCACCTGGAAGATGAAGTTATTTCCCAAACTAACATTGCCCAGAGGGTACTTGGGGCACACGGGTGAGCAGTTACTTCAGCCCATCAATCTAATCATTTTAATCACCTAGGACATCCTGGCAGAAACGTCAGCCTCGATCTTCCCGTGTTATCCATCCCTGTTGCCCTACCACGCGTAAATGGCCTCATTTCTTCAGCCCTCCATGGCAACCCCAAGAAATCTCCCAGTGACTCCCACTCTAAAGCTCACCCTCCTGCTGATTCTATACCTACCCGCCACAGCAATCCGCAGGCACCTCCAGGGTCGGAGTCTAGAATAGGAGCAGGGATCGGGAGGAAGGAGATACCCCATAACAAAATGGGCCACTCAACCCTCTCTCCCACGCACTGCCACTTGAATCCCACATAGGGTCTACCACAGCACAGACATTCAAAGCAGTATGTGGAATACTCCGGTGTGACCTGTTTTCTCCTGTCTCTTATCCCAAAGGTTAGGTTGACATTCGATTTTGTTTGAAAGTGTCTGGACTGAATCATCTGAATAATTTAGTTTTGGATCCCTGGGGTACAAGATAAAAATGCAGTTGGACTGGAAAAAGAGCTTGCAGGTGCTCAGAGCCATTCTGGCTTCAAAAGCTAACCGTCTTTCTATTTTGTATTTCTCCCCACCCCGGAAAAGCTAAGGGTCCCTCCCTAAAAGCACACCACCAGCCCAGACCCCAGGCATCCGTCATCACTGACATCCCAGCGCGCCGTGAGCCCCTAGCTTCCCGGAGGAGCAGAGAAACTCGCCCATTTGCCAACAGCTCCCATGCCCAAACGGACCTGCCAGCGAGGCAGCCGAGCCTGGCCCTAGAAGCCGGGCGGCCGTGCTGCCAGAGAATAGAGGCCGAGCCCCAGCCCGGAGCCCGCACAGTTCCATGCCCTCCCGCCAGTGTCCGCGCGGCGCCTGTCACACCGCTTGCTCGCGAGAGAAGCCCCAAGGCTCCCGGTGCAGCGAGAGGCGCCCGGGCTGGAGCGCCCCGGCCGTATTGGCCACCGAGTTCTTCAGCTGTTTGATGACCACGAAGAGCAGGAGGAAAAGTAAGAAGAGCAGAAAGAAGAAGAGCGCCAGGTAGAGCAGAAAGTTGAGCTCCCACTCCATGCTGGAGGCGCCGGCGCTCAGTGGCCGTGCGCGCTCCGCGCGGGTTGCCTTTGCCGGCGTGGCGCGCCTTCAGGGTCCCACCTCCAGGCTCCTCCCGCCCGCGCAAGGGCGCCTTGTCTTGGGCCACGGTTCGGGGGTCCACAGGCAGCCTCGTCCAGCAAACGCGCCAAGGAGCCGGTATAACCCTGGCTCCCACCCTCCCGGTAGCCACAACAGCCTCTCTACGCCAAGATCCTCTCCAGAGCTCTTGGGGACATGAGCAGATTTTTCTAGGAGCGAACTTCAGTGGGAGGAGACAGGGAGAAGAGGTGACGGCTCAGCCTCCCAGCGGGTGTTGGGGCTGATGTTTTGCAAATGATTTTAAGATTTCCACTTCCAACATTTAGTGGGGTCTCTACCCTTTCCCCTTCCTAGTAGATTTGTTTCGTTATTTTCCCTTGTTCAGGCTTTTCCAAGGGGCAGGCAAAGCCATGGCCCAGAGACCCAAAAGCGACAGTGAAGGCGGGGGTCCAAAGGGCTGTGAGATGACTTAAGGGTGCCTGAGTGAGTGCCAGTTCAAGCGCCTTGCTCTATAGATTTGCAAATGTTCTCAGTATAGAGCGGCACTCATTTAAAAAGCATTAAAAAGAAAATGCATTTCTAGTTAAACTGTACAAAACCCTCTAAGGTCGTCCAATTTCTTTGGTGGAAAACAAAAACAACACAAAAACCAATTTACTTAAAATGCTTCCTTAAGCCCCTAACACCTCTCTGTAGTTAAGATTACCCATAGCCCATATGGTACAGCTCTTAAAAAAAAAAAAAATCCAGTTTATCTACCAGTGTGTAACAAATTACCCAAGAACTAAGTGGCTCAAAACAACATAAACATTAGTCATAGCTCACAGTTTCTGTGGGTCAATAATTTGGGAGCACTTTGCTGGGTGATTCTGACTTGAGGTTTCTCATAAGCCTACCGTCAGATGTTAGCCCAAGAGGCAGTCCTCTGAAGGCCTGGCGGGAGCTGGAGAGTCCACTTCCGAGGTGGCTCACTTTCAGGGCTAGCAAGTGGCGCTTTCTGTTGGGGCTCTCAGTTCCTTCCAGTGTGGGCTTCCCCACAGGGCTGCTTGGGTGTTTGCACAGCCCTCTGCTGGCAACCTGCAAAGCATAAGATCTGAAGGCACTTCCCCCAGGGATCTGAAAGGAGGCAGAAGCTGCATCGCCATTACCAGTTGGCTTCAGAAGGCATATGCGGTCAGCGGTCACTCCTGCAGCACTGACTTGGTTGCACAGGTCTGCCCTCTTCTATGTAGGGGTCCAAGGACATGAATACCAGGGGGTAAGGATCACTGGTGGCCAACGTGGGGTGCAGCTATCAAAGCTGCTAACACAATGGGTCATCATTGCCCACTCTATGAGCCTCCAACTTTATTTCACTCTTTATTTGTGAAGACACAAGAGAGGCCCCTGAAATGAATTTGAGGAATAAGGGCTGATGTACAACATCCCAGACTATGTAATGGGCTGTCTGTAATAAGTGGCTCTCCCAGTGAATGCAGGGGGTTCAAAGAAATAGGATGGCATGGGACAGGCTGTGAACTGGAAATCTCAAAGTCCCAATTCTAGTGTCAGCTCCACATGTCAGGGGTCACTTCAGCTCTCTGACTCTCCATTCCCTTACCTGTTACATATCTTGCTTCCCTTTTTCTTGAGTTTGTTGTGAGGATCAAAAATGAGTGGAATGTTGAGTAAGACTGTGTTTTGCTAAGTAAATGACAGATACTATTATTATTCTGTTGCTGAGAGTCCCCATTGTTATAGACTGCTGCACAAAATCCCCAGGCCCTAGGCCTCTCCACCAAGCATCTTACTGTGTAAGGAATCTCTCAAATCTCTCGATCTGTTTCTCCCAATAACATTACTGACCCACCTCATGGGCAATAGAAAGCTTGAACTGGCTCAAAGATTTTCTCAAAAATTTTGCGAGTCATGTGCTAAAATACAGCTATCATTAAAAATGAAATCATTTAAGTGCATGCAGGAGTGCTCAACCATGTCCTACTCTTTGTGATCCCATGGAGTGCAGCCCACCAGGCTCCTTTGTCCATGGGATTGTTCAGGCAAGAATACTGGAGAGGGTTGCCATTTCCTCCCTCCAGGGGATTTTCTCAGCCCAGGGATCGAACCTGTGTCTCCTGCACTGGCAGGCAGATTCTTTACCAATTGAGCCACCTGGTCATTTCCTTATTGTATAAACTTACAATTAAATAAATAATGTTAACAAAGGTAACGGATACTCAAAACTCACCACTCCCTAATTATTTCACCATACTTTACTGTCATCCATGCACTGGAGGTTCTTCGCGTCTGGCCAGGCTATATAGTTGAAATGTTAAACAGCAGTACACTACTGTGTATCTCCATCTGCCCCGATGTCATGGGGGTAGCTTGAAATTGGCCACATGCATTGGATAAGGCAATGGCACCCCACTCCAGTGTTCTTGCCTGGAGAATCCCAGCGACAGGGGAGCCTGGTGGGCAGCCGTCTATGGGGTCACACAGAGTCGGACACAGATGAAGCGAGTTAGCAGCAGCAGCAGCAGGAGCATTTGCCCTGTGGAAATGCACAAGTGCTACAAATCAAGGCCAGAGAACCAAGTTGTTAAACACTTAGCAGCGTATCACTGCTCATGGAGCTACTGAGGAAAATCTGAAGCCTTACATGAGTAAAGTAGATAGCTGTGATTTTTGTTTGTTTGTTTGTTTTTGACTACCCAGAATCCACATACCTCTACTCTAGGCACCACATATTCCTACTGGTAGAATTCTCTATTTTATGTACTGTTGGCAAAAGGACAGATCCCAGTGACTGCTCTCCATTGCCACCTCCCATTGTGGAAACCGAGGGGGTCAGATATATCTTCTACCCACTCTTGATACAGTGCAGGGAGGGCAGGAAGAGCCATGCCAGAAACTCACCCACAATCCCTGTTTCCAGGAGTCTGAAGTTTGGGAGCAGATGGAACAGGACAAAATGTTTGGAGGTCAGATGCATTAAGTGGCAGAGGGGCTCCTAGGCCAGACCAGTTCCCGGAGTGACAGGCGAGGCTCTTGCTGCTGCTTCTGTGGTATCCTTGACTCCTGCCCTTTTTCTAAACTGCCTCTTTCCTATTCTGTGAATCCCCACTGGCTTTCCAGTAAATCTGTTTATTGCAGAAAAGTATTAATGGTTAATGACAGCTTGCAGGTGAGAATACTGACTGAAAAAGGAGGTGTGACTTACACACTTTGCATATGTTAAGCACTCATAATCAACAAGGTGTTTGGTGGAAAAGGCATATGCCACTTGGCACATTGCCATCTGGGTAGTCAAGCCATTAAAGGATGAACATTGAGGCACACAGAGGTTAACTGACCTGCCCAGGAACACAGCTGGTAAGTGGTAGCCTGCATTCTCAACCCTTATGCTATTTCATGGGGGTAAATGCTCTTTTCTTGTCTTTGACTGTCAAATCAATGACTGTTCTTTTTGAGTGTCAAACTTGAAAGAAACAAAGAGACACATACCTTCTGCTTACATACATCTCGGCTCCTTCCTTTGAAATCTTGAAGGTTGAAGCTTCAGGTAAACCAGTGTTTCCCTACAGAATGCCGAGGAAAGAGGCCAAGAAATGAGGATTTTATGTCACCAAATTCAAATCCACTTCAAATCCTAACCGTAACTATTTAGATTATCCTTTTATCTCAGCAGCTTAAATGAATTTATAAATAATGACTAATAAATCTTCATATTCACTCTCAATAAAATTTGTATTTAAAATAATATTGCTGCCACAAAAATAAGATATTACATTTATTATGTGCTTCCAATGTTTTTTAGCCTCTTGTCATATTTATATATCTCATAAGATAGTCTGAATTTCAGTAATGACTCCATAGGAATAAGACACCATCTTTCTCTGCCTAAATATGCATTCAGTAGAAATCCTTACAAAGCAAATCTATGAATTTTAAAAGCCAGAAAGGACACTTGCTGTAGATAAGAGCCTGGCCAGTTCCATCATTTAAAGAGAAAGCCCTGGTGCACACACTGGTAAGGTGGAATAGCACTGCCCACAGAGGGGACCCTACGTATACTTCAATAACACAGCAAGCCTCATCTGCCACTCAGAGGCACACTTTCAGCTCCTCCGTCCCCTCTTCATGAGTCTCAAAACAACTGCTCCAAGTCCCTGCCTATGGACATCCACGGTGTGTAGCAGGATGGAGCTCTCCATCCCGGTGCCTCCTTTGTTCTTCCGTACCCTCACCTCCAAGAGCAAGGGCGGTCTTTTATTATAAGGAGCAGCAAAGGTGTTTATGGAAAGTGATTAACAGTAACAGAAGAGGTTGCCTTGTGTCTCTAACAATCAGGGCTGTAAAAATCTGTCACGATCCCAGGATGGGGCTTACCTTTTGGGGATGCCTGCTAGATAGAAGCAACTTCCCTAATACAAAGGCAGGATAAGAGCAGGAGACTGGAGAAAAAGAGATTTGCAGGCAGCTTCGCAAGGTTGACTCAATTTGGCCTGAAATAAATCCAAAGGAAATGAAAGAAATATTTTGTACCATGGCCTCAAAATGTATTGTTGATACAGATACTGTAGACCATAAAAATTGGGTCATTGGTTTCTGCTTAGATGGAATGTCTTTTTAAAGTGCCTCTGTGTGTGCTGGGAATGACGTCCATTTCTAGGGAAGTTTCCAGGCCCTAAGCAGCTCTGTCCTAGCTAGTGAGGGCCTGAATCCATCCTAGTATCCTGGCAACTCTGAATGGCTCCAAACTATCCACGTTCCTTCGATGCCTCATTTCCCTTGCTCCTGCCTCACGTACAGATATAACACCATATTCATTTGGGACTCCTGAAATTGCCTTTTACATATTTTATCATCCCTAAAAGCCTCAAGATCAGAATTAGAAAATCTATGAGAATGTTCACTACTGTAGGAGAGAAAAGTGGATTGTTCTATCATAGCGAGTCATCTAAAGTTTATCAACAGTTACTGTAACATTCTAACACCCTCACCTCTCCCCCATTTTACCCCCAAAAGAATGAGCTGGGCTGTTGTGCAATGCTGACAAAATGAGCTATAAGGAAATAAATAAAATGTGCATGACGGGCTGCTTAAATCTGATATAAACATTCAGAAATTCCAGTGAGTCGGAAGAAGGGAGGGAAGGAA
The DNA here is from genome assembly GCA_917880005.1 of Nanger dama. NCBI lineage: Eukaryota > Metazoa > Chordata > Mammalia > Artiodactyla > Bovidae > Nanger > Nanger dama. The sequence continues at coordinate 104,345,286 of CAKJTW010000001.1, forward strand.
AGGTAGAAGGGAGGGAAGGAAATCTATGGGAGAAATTTATTTGAGGGGCATGTAGGAGATCATGCTATGTGGTAGACCATGAATCCAGGATTCACCGCTAAGAATAATTCTATGGGAACAATGACAATAGCAACTCTAGATCCCGCCCTTAGCTTCAAATGTCTCAAAACACAAAGGAAGAGATCCAAGTCTGTCCAATACTAAAAAGAAAAATATTAAGTGACAGATATGGTAACATCCAAATGCTATTTCTTTAATTTAGACTCTTTCCAGCAAGTTAACAGGAACACTGGAGAAAGCTGATGCAACTGTGACTGACCCTAGAATTGATCATTACCATGCCATGTGGCAAAATGAAATGCCTGAGCATTACAGAAAGTGATATGTCCTTTGTTCAGCACAACTTTAATAATGACAGTGGAGAAACTGTCACCACTAATGGAAAGTCTGCAGGCTTCTATGTGAGCTGATAATGATCAGAGCTGTGGGCTTGCAGAATACTGTACATACACGAGGCTAAAACTGGATTGCCCCGAGGGAAAAAAGAATTAGGAAAAAGTAGAATTTGTTGTCATACATACTCCCTTAGAGAAATGCCACCTTGTGAGCTCTGACGACCCAACAAGCAGGGCCTGCCTTCCCAGGCCTGGGGATCCAAGCTGTCCTCCAGGCACACAGACACAGGGGTGCAGACTGGCAGTGACAGACTTGGTCCTAGTCCAGTATACTCGTCCCTGTACTATACGCTGTGCAGTGTTTCCAGCCTGATGGGCTTGGACACCTATCCTGGCTTCGTTCTTGCTAGCTGGGTGACCTTGGACATCCCTGGTTGCCTACCAAGCACCTCATAATCTCTTTCTTATCTATAGAATCCTGCTGTTTTTCAAACTGGAACTATATCTTCAGCTCTTCTGGGCCTCTAGCTCACTGACTGTGGACCTTCTCATCCTCTATAATGACATGAACCAATTCATTATAATGAACCATATCTATCTGTCTCTATCTCACTAGGTATCCTATTTTCTGCTGTTTCTCTGGAGATCTTTGACTAATACATATTCCATTCTATGTGTTTACCACCCATATAGATATGCTTTATTCTGAGTAAAACAAGAGCTTTACCACATGATCTAAAGTATTTAAATAATCTACTTTGACTGTAGGTTATAGGAAGGCATGTAAATATCCTTCCTAAATAACTATTTCCTGAGGAGTTGAATATTATTAATGCAGAAAATCACACTGCTATTTAGTATATGTGAAAAATAATTCTCGGAGTTTTCAGTACTTAGGCCAATTCCACAGTGGCTAAGGTATAGGCCTGATATTATTGGCTCTGTGATAATGTCATATTAGAAGGCCTGCTATCATAAATGCTGGTTGGAATCTACAACAGAAACTCTTGGTGAGAGACTAAGGCCTTCACTAGGAAACATTCCTGGATATTCCTTTGTAATCATCATCATAAACTAGGCAACAAATGACTGCTTACCCAAGCTTCCCTCTGGCTTTTGCATCATCTGTGAATCAGTCTGAGGACTCTTCTAACCTGCTCTGCCACCCACCCATAGAATTGTTACTTCAGACAGGAGACGGCAGGCTTGGGGCAGGCAAAGCCTCTGTATGGCTTCATTCACTTTCTTTTAACCTATGGAACTGAGCGCCTAAACACCAAGAGGATCGGCATCTTGGAGACAGCAACTTTAAGGCACATTTTCAAGAATGCAAATGTTATAGTTGATAACTTCAGCAATATAGAGATCATCCCATCATTTCCTATGACCTGTGAAACACTGTAAAAGAGAAAGCTCAGGATGAGGGTGAAACTGGTGGCGCTAGCCTACTAATACCATCAGGAGGTTTTCTTCTGCTGTTGCGGATACTGTTGCTTGAACTAAGTGATGTGATTACCGTGATTACTCGATGATGAAAACGAAGCACTGTGACATCTGGAAAAAATGTATACTCCTTGTTGGCTGTTGCACACCTGGCTCTTCCGTGTGCCCTTCCTAATCATGGTCCCTTCATGTGGTGTATGGCTGAGCAGGCGGGCTCTGTCACTAGACACCACCAAGAATTGCGCTTCTCCACCCACCCTCTTCTCACCTATGAGAAGCGAAGAACACACAACTCATTATACAAAACTCAGCACCTGCTACCAACATATTTTTTGGTGCTTCATGTTTTCTTCTGTCTTGTATATTTCTTCAGATGAAAAAGTCTGGTCCTAGAAGAAAACAGCCATTTATCAGCTTTGTCGGTTTTGCTGATGCCGTAGCTATACTTGCCAGCCAGTATGATTTTCCTCCTCCTTTCCCTCATTTCTTCAACTTTTCTGTTGTTGTGGAAAGAATACTGGTGGGGAAAAAAGGCCTGGCTAACCATCCCATGCTTGCAGAGCCATGTAACACTGGGAATGTCTTTAACTTCTCTATGCTTCTGCTTCCTAAATAGGGGACTTGAACATAACGATAGCCATGTCCCTTCTGGTTCCAAAATTCAAATGACTTATCATTTTTACTGCCCAAGCCAGGGGTGGTGGAAGAGTGAAATTATCAGAGTGAATTGCTCCCAGTTGCCATGATGATGGGGTAGGCCTAGAACCCAGGGTGCCTTCTTTCAGGAAAGCAGCTGGCTCTGGGAAGGGCCTCCGACACATTAACAGGAGAGGTCAGTGAACCACTGCTCATTGCTCAACCCCCACCATGACATTTTGCCTTTTAAGGAAGCACAGCTTTTCACATGTGACCAATAGATCAGTGGCTCCCCAAAGCAGTCACTTTTTCACTACGTGCAGGATTCAGCACAGCAGCGGTTCCTTCTAAAGGGAAAATCATGCTACAAAGCATCACTGAACAACACAGAACTTACTGAAGGAAGAATTTAGACTGCGGAGCCAACAACGTGCACTGGACATTTCTGTTGCTCCCAAAGGCCCTGATGGACGGCTGGACAACTCAGGTGTGCACTTCTTTTAACCCTTTCTTCCCCAGAGTCATTATTTTCCCTACCTGCTTTCTTCGTTAAGCAGGAAACCTGAGCACCCATCTGAGCTAGCTTCTAGTTGTAAGTTTATCAAATTCTCTTTTAAATAAAGTTCCTGCCAACAGGAATTCTCCAATCAGCTGCCAAGAAGGTTCTTTTTTTTTTTTTCCCCCAAAGAGTATTACATGTAACTCTTAACCTCGCTGATCAAGCCCAAATAATTTCCAAATAAGAAAGCATGTGTGAGAAAGATTATTATATTAAGAAGACCTCCCAGGTAAGATGCTGAGGATAGGACTTCATGTCAATGCAATTGCAGGCATTGTGTCTCTCCTCTTTCAGCTTAGATAGAATGAGTAAAACTCCATTGTACAGGCTTAAAAATGAAGCTTTCTAAATACCCACCACCCTAAGAAAAAGGCTTTATTAGTTTTTATCTAATTTTGAACCAAAATTGATCTCATCTTAAAGATTATTTAATACTAAAGAGTATTGAGTGTTTTTGTTATTAAGCAGTTGACAGTCCATTATTATATTAATATATTGTCTTTAACATCACAGTAATCATTTAGTGACAGTATTATAAAGCTAGTGTGTTTGGGGTGCTATTTGGTATTCATGCTTTTCCAGTGAGGTTTACCCTACCAAGGAAATAATGGGACAACATTTGCACTTCACTTCAACACTAGCAGAATATTAAGTTAAAGGACAATAGTTTGCTCATCAAACTATTGATAATCATGTTTGTTAAACAGTTCATGCTTAATGGCAGTGTGTTTGTAAGACAAGTTTACATACTGTGATGTTTTAAAAATATATACCATGAAATTAAATTGTGAAAGAAACCTTGCAAAGATGTCAAAATTATACTCGCCAGTTACTGAAACACATAAGGGATAAAATAATTCACTTTTTAATGAAAAATACTCTTTTAAGCTTTCCTAAAGGAAAGTAAATGTACAAATTGTTTAAACTTACTGCTGTGGATACAACTTTGTCAAAATTTAATACTAATCCATGTATCTAGCATGTTTTAAAAGCACGTACTTGAGCATTGCTTCATAATTGAGTGTGGTGATTAAGTGCCTGGGCTCTAGAGCCAGGCTGCTTGTCTTGGCTTCCCTGAGCAGCATGGGACTCCAACTCTGTGACTTGGTTGCCTCATCTGTAAAATGGAGGAGGGAATGGTACCCTCAACTTTGGGCTGTGGTGAAGATTAAATGGACTAATATGTATTAAGAGCTTAAAGTGAAGTCGCTCAGTCTTGTCCAACTCTTTGTGACCCCATGGACACCAGGCTCCTCCGTCCATGGGATTTTCTAGGCAAGAGTACTGGAGTGGGTTGCCATTTCCTTCTCAAGGGAATCTTCCCGACCCAGGGATCGAATCCAGGTCTCCTGCATTTTAGACAGACACTTTACCGTCTGAGCCACCAGGGAAGATTCATTAAGAGCTTAGAACACTGCCTAAAACGTGGTAAGTGCCCATAAAATTTAACTATTATTCTCATAACTATTGCACACACCAGGACGGTGACACAGCAGGCACAGTGCCGATCTGTGAAGACATGAACCACTGTGTGATTCACTAATCACATCTGGCAATGTCTCCAGGTCATGTTTCTGCTATTACATTTAGCGCTTTTTCTCCTGATGTTTAAACTGTTGATACATCCAGAATTTGATTTTTGGTGAAGTGTAAGGTAGAGATCCACCCATATTTTTTTCCATATGACTACCTTGTTTTCCCCAAATCATTTGTTCAATGATTACCTCTTTTTTTTTTCATATTACTTTTCTGTGTCTATTCATCTCCCATAATCTTAAAACAAATCTTCAAGCCAGGTTTCAGTTATGCTTGAGGATATATGAAATGGCACATGAGCATGGGCGGCTTCGGTGGTCATATATAGATCTTCCACTTCCACTTTCCTAAAATCATTTGCCTAGGAAGATGCCAGTCACCAAGGATCTCTCTCTTTCTCTATTTTAAGTAGACTGTTTTTAAGAGCAGTTTCAAATACAAAGCAAAACTGACTAGAAAGTACAGTTCCATACACCCCTGGCCTCAACGCACGTACAGCATGCCCACCATCAGTACCCTCTACTGAGTGCTGCCCTTGTTACAAGTGCTTAATAGGCAGGGACACAGTATCATAGTTTACATTAAACTATGGTCCATAGTTTACATTAAAGTTCACTCTTAACATTGGACATTCAATACAGTTGCAGTTCAGTCGCTCAGTCGTGTCCAACTCTCTGCGACCCCATGAACCACAGCACATCAGGCCTCCCTGTCCGTCACCAACTCCCAGAGTTTACCCAAACTCATATCCATTGAGTCGTGATGCCATCCAACCATCTCATCCTCTGCCGTTCCCTTCTCCTCCTGCCTTCAATCTTTCCCAACATCAGGGTCTTTTCAAATGAGTCAGCTCTTCACATCAGGTGACCAAAATATTGGAGTTTCAGCTTCAACATCAGTCCTTCCAATGAACACCCAGGACTGGTTTCCTTTAGGATGGGCTGGTTGGATCTCCTTGCAGTCCAAGGGACTCTTAAGGGTCTTTTCCAACACCAGAGTTCAAAAGCATCAATTCTTCAGTGCACAGCTTTCTTTGTAGTCCAACACTCACATCCATACATGACTACTGGAAAAACAGTAGCCTTGACAAGATGGACCTTTGCTGACAAAGTAATGTCTCTGCTTTTTAATATGCTGTCGAGGTCGGTCATAACTTTCCTTCCAAGGAGTAAGTATCTTTTAATTTCATGGCTGTAATCACCATCTGCAGTGATTTTGGAGCCCTGAAAAAATGAAGTCAGCCACTGTTTCCACATCTATTTCTCATGAAGTGATGGGACCGGATGCCATGATCTCAGTTTTCTGAATGCTGAGCTTTAAGCCAACTTTTTCACCCTCCTCTTTCACTTTCATCAAGAGGCTTTTAGTTCCTCTTCACTTTCTGCCATAAGGGTGGTGTCATCTGCATATCTGAGGTTATTGATATTTCTTCCAGTAATCTTCATTCCAGCTTGTGCTTCCTCCAGCCCAGCGTTTCTCATGATGTACTCTGCATAGAAGTTAAATAAGCAGGGTGACAATATACAGCCTTGATATACTCCTTTCCCTATTTGGAATCAGTCTGCTCTTCCTTGTCCAGTTCTAACTGTTGCTTCCTGACCTGCATACAGGTCATTCAATGGATTTTGACAAAAATAATGACATGTATTCACCATGATACTATCATACAAAATAGTTTCACTGCCCTAAAAATCCTCTGTGTTCTACCTGTTTATTCTTCTCTCTCTCACCTCTTCCCTGGCAACTACTAATCTTTTTAGTCTTCAGTTTTGTCTTCTCCAGAATGTCATAGTTGGAAACATACAGCATGTAGCCTTTTAAGATTGCTTTCTTTCACCCATCAGTGTCACAGGTCTCTTCTCATACTCCTCTTTCCAAATTGCCTATTTCAACAAGAAAGTCATATATCTTACCTAGTCCTAATCGTAATACCTAGAGAAGGAATTGGTAACCCACCCTAGTATTCTTGCCTGGAAAATCCCATGGACGGAGGAGCCTGGTAGGTTACAGCCCATGGGGCTGCAAAGAGTTGGACATGACTGAGCGACTTATGACTGACTATGAGTCTTAATATTGTACTTTGCCAAATGAATAATCCTTTAAACAACTCCTTTAATGAAGAAACCATAACACATTCTCCCCTGTACATCCCATTAAGAAATACATTTCCAGTAAATTTTACTATTTAGGTGACAAGGAACATACCCTCTGTTTGCTGAAAGGCTTCAATGGCTCTGTCTCCCTGCCCCATTGGACAGCCTAGCAATGATTCAGCTAAAAATACTGGAAGGCAGTTTCTAGCTGAGGTCAGCCTCACTAAGCTCCAACTACTCTTTTCTAAGAAAGTCATCTCACCTCTAGGAAGAACCTGTTCTTACATAGTTAGACAAATGCTTTCTGTCCATTCTCAGTGCCATAATTTTACATAAGTGGGGTCCTTGGTCTAAATGCCTCTAATGGCAAGAATAGATGGAGAAATCCTGTGTGCTCTTCTGATGTATTTTAGGTGTAAGACTTGCCATTAAGCCTTGCTGCATACCTCCTGTGTGTGTTGTTTAGGGATATTTAGTTCAGTTCAGTTCAGTCCCTCGGTCGTGTCTGACTCTTTGCGACCCCATGACACAGCACACCAAGCCTCCTTGTCCATCACCAACTCCCGGAGTCCACCCAAACTCATGTCCATCAAGTCGGTGATGCCATCCAGCCATCTCATCCTCTGTCGTCCCCTTCTCCTCCTGCCCCCAATCCCTCCCAGCATCAGAGTCTTTTCCAATGAGTCAGCTCTTCGCATGAGGTGTCCAAAGTACTGGAGTTTCAGCTTTAGCATCAGTCCTTCCAACGAACACCCATGGCTATTAGTGCCAAGTAAAAGTCATCAAATAATTGTTTATCAGAATTCATAATTTATGATGTTCTAATCAAATATGTATTACTATGTTTATCATAGAGAACATATATAAGGTGAAAGCAGCATGATGTGAATGCCAATAAAGCAAATTCAATAGAAAAGCCTACTCAGTTCAGTTCAGTCGCTGAGTTGTGTCCAACTCTTTGTGACCCCATGGACCGCAGCACACCAGGCTTCCCTGTCCATCAACAACACCTAGAGCCTCCTCAAACTCATTTCTGTCGAGTCAGTGATGCCATCCAACCATCTCATCCTCTGGTGTCCCCTTCTCCTCCTGCCTTCAATTTTGCTCAGCATCAGGGTCTTTTCCATTGACTCAGTTCTTCACATCAGGTGGCCACAGCATTGGAGTTTCACCTTCAGCATCAGTCCTTCCAATAAATACTCAGGATTGATTACCTTTAGAATTGACTTCTTTGATCTCCTTTCAGACCAAGGGGCTCTCAAGAGTCTTCTCCAACTCCACAGTTCAAAAGCATCAATTCTTCGGTGCTCAGCTTTCTTCATAGTCCATCTCTCACACCCATACATGACCACTGGAAAAACCATAGCTTTGACGAGACAGACCTTTGTTGGCAAAGTAATATTTTGCTTTACAGAATTTTGTTGTTTTCTGTCAAACACCAAAATGAATCATTCATAGGTATACATATATCCCTCACCTTTTGAACCTCCCTTCAATCTCCCTTCCCACCCTACCCCTCTAGGTTGATATAAAGCCCCTGTTTGAGTCTCCTGAGACATATAGCAAATTCCCATTGGCTATCTATATTACACATGGTAATTAAGTTTCTATGTCACTCTCTCCACACATCTCACCCCTCTCCTCCCCTCTCCCCATGTCCATAAGTCTCCTCCTGTGCTATGCCTGTTCCTCCACTGCTGCCCTGCAAATAAATTCTTCAGTACCATTTTCTAGATTCCATATATATGCATTAGAATACTATATTTCTCTTTCTCTTTCTGACTTACTCCACTCTGTAAAATAGGCTCTAGGTTCATCCATCTCATTAGAACTAACTCAAATGTATTCCCTTTTATGGCTGAGTAATATTCCATTGTGCATATGTACCACAACTTCTTTATCCATTCATCTGTTGATGGACATCTAGGTTGCTTCCATGTTCTAGCTATTGTAAATAGTGCAGAAATGAACAATGGGATACATATGTCTTTTTCAGTTTTGGTTTCCTCAGTGTATATGCCTAGGAGTGGGATTTCTGGGTCATATGGTGTGGTTTTATTCTTAGTGTTTTAAGGAATCTCCATACCGTCTCCCATAGTGGCTGTAAATGTATATTTACATTCCCACCAACAGTGAGAGTGTTTCCTTTTCTCCACACCCTCTCCAGCATTTATTGTTTGTAGACTTTTTGATGGTGGCAATTCTAACTGGTGTGAAGTGATATCTCGTTGCAGTTTTGATTTACATTTCTTTAAGAATAAGCAATGTTGAGCATCTTTTCATGTGTTTGTTAGCCATCTGTATGTCTTCTTTGGAGAAATGTTTGTTTAGGTCCTTTCTCCACTTTTTGATTGGGTTGTTTTTCTGGTATTGAGTTGTATGAGCTGCTTATATACTTTGGAAATTAATCCTTTGTCAGTTGCTTCATTTGCTATTATTTTCTCCCATTCTGAGGGCTGTCTTTTCACCTCGCTTATAGTTTCCTTTGCTGTGAGAAAGCTTTTAAGCTTAATAAGATCCCACGTGTTTACTTTTGGTTTTATTTCCATTACTGTAGGAGGTAGGTCATAGAGGATCTTGATTTGATTTACGTCATTGAGGCTTCTGCCTATAATTTCCTCTAAGAGTTTTGTAGTTTCTGATCTTACATTTAGGTCTTTAATCCATTTTGAGTTTATCTTTATGTATGGTGTTAGGAAGTGTTCTAATTTCATTCTTTTACATGTAGCTGTTCAGTTTACCCAGCACTATTTATTGAACAGGCTGTCTTTGTCCTATTGTATATTTTTGCCTCCTTTGTCAAAAATAAGGTACTCATAGGTGCATGGGTTTATTTCTGGGCTTTCTATCTTGTTCCATTGGAATATATTTCTGTTTTTGTGCGAGTACCACACTGTCTTGATGACTGTAGCTTTGTGCTATTATCTGAAGTCAGGAAGGTTGATTCCTCCAGCTCCCATTCTTCTTTCTAAAGACTGCTTTGGCTATTTGGTGTAATTTGTGTTTCTATATGAACTGTGAAATTTTTTATCCTAGTTCTGTGAAAAACGACACTGATAATTTGATATGGACCACACTGAATCTGTAGATTGCATTTGGTAGAATAGTCATTTTCACAATATTGTTTCTTGCTATCCAGGAACATGGAATATCTCTCAATATATTTATGTCATCTTTGATTTTTTTCATCAATGTCTTATAATTTTCTGTGTATAATTATTTTGTCTCCTTAGGTAAGCTTATTCCTAGATATTTTATTCTTTTTGTTGCAATGGTGAATGGGGTTGATTCCTTAATTTCTCTTTCTGCTTTTTCATTGTTCAGTTCAGTTCAGTTCAGTCACTCAGTCATGTCCGACTCTTTGTGACCCCATGAATCGCAGCACGCCAGGCCTCCCTGTCCATCACCAACTCCCAGAGTTCACTCAGACTCACGTCCATTGAGTCAGTGATGCCATCCAGCCATCTCATCCTCTGTCGTCCCCTTCTCCTCCTGCCCCTAATCCCGCCCAGCATCAGAGTCTTTTCCAATGAGTCAACTCTTTGCATGAGGTGGCCAAAGTACTGGAGTTTGAGCTTTAGCATCATTCCTTCCAAAGAAATCCCAGGGCTGGTCTCCTTCAGAATGGACTGGTTGGATCTCCTTGCAGTCCAAGGGACTCTCAAGAGTTTTCTCAAACACCACAGTTCAAAAGCATCAATTCTCCGGTGCTCAGCCTTCTTCACAGTCCAACTCTCACATCCATACATGACCACAGGAAAAACCATAGCCTTGACTAGACAGACCTTAGTCGGCAAAGTAATGTCTCTGCTTTTGAATATGCTATCTAGGTTGGTCATAACTTTTCTTCCAAGGAATAAGCGTCTTTTAATCTCATGGCTGCAGTCACCATTTGCAGTGATGTTGGAGCCCCCAAAAATAAAGTCTGACATTGTTAGTACGTATAAATACAAGTAATTTCTGTGTATTGATTTTGTATCCTGTGACTTTGCTAAATTCACAGATTAGCTCTGGGAATGTTCTGATACTATCTTTAGGGTTTTCTATGCACAGTATCATGTCATCTGCAAACAATGAGAGCTTTACTTCTCCTTTTCCAATCTAGATTCCTTTTATTTATTTTTCTTCTATGATTGCTGTAGCTAGGACTTCCAGAACTAAGCTGAATAATAGTGGTCAAAGTGGACACCCTTGCTCTTGTTTCTGATCTTAGGGGCGAAGCTTTCAGTTTTTTTTTTTTAAGACTCGGTTTTCTTTCTTTTTTAAATTTATTTATTTTAGTTGGAGGCTAATTACTTTACAATATTGTAGTGGTTTTGCCATACATTTATATGAATCAGCCATGGCTTTACATGTGTTCCCCATCCTGAACCCCCTCCCACCTCCCTCTCCATCCCATCCCATCTGGGCCATCCCAGTGCACCAGCCCTGAGCACCCTGTCTCATGCATCGAACCTGGACTGGTGATCTGTTTCACATGTGACAATATACATGTTTCAATGCTACTCTCTCAGATCATCCCATCTTCGCCTTCTCCCGCAGAGTCTAAAAGACTGTTTTATACACCCATGTCTCTTTTTCTGTCTTGCATATAGGGTCATTGTTACCATCTTTGATGCTTTCAGTTTTTCACCATTGAGAATAATGTTATCATATATGGCCTTTACTACATTGAGGTGGCTTCCTTCTATTCCCATTTTTTTGAAGAGCTTTAATCTTAAATGGGTGTTGAATTTTGTCAAAGGTTTTTTATGCATCTATTGAGATGACTATATGGTTATTTTTCAGTTTGTTAATATGGTATATCACATTAATTTATTTGCATATATTGAGGAATCCTTGCATTCCTGGAATAAACCCAACTTGATCATGGTGTATGAGCTTTTTGATGTGTTGCTGAATTCTGTTTGCTAAAAGTTTTTGAGGATTTTTGCATGTATGTTCATCAGTGACAGTGGCCTGCAGTTTTCTTTTTGTGTGTTGTCTTTGTCTGGTTTTGGTATCAGGGTGATGGTGGCCTTGTAGAATGAATTTTGAAGTGTTCCTTCCTCTGCAATTTTTGGAAAGAGTTTTAGAAGGATAGGCATTAGCTCTTCTCTAAATGTTTGACAGAATTCTCCTGTGAAGCCATCTGGACCTGGCCTTTCTTGGTGGGAAAATTTTTGATCACAGCATCAGTTTCAGTGCTTGTAACTGGGTTGTTCAGATTTCTATTACTTCCTGGTTCAGTCTTAAGAGATTGAACTTTTCTAAGAATCTGTTCATTTATTCCAGGTTATCCATTTTATTGCCATATAGCTGTTAATAATAGTCTCATAATCCTTTGTATTTGTGCATTGTCTGTTGTAACCTCTCCTTTTTCATTTATAATTTTGTTGCTTTGAGTTTTCTCTCTTTTTCTTGATGAGTTTGGCTAAATGTTTGTCCATTTTGTTTATCTTCTCCAAAAATCACCTTTTAGTTTTATTAATCTTTACTATCGTTTCTATTATTTCTTTTACACTTATTTCTACTCAAATCTTTATGTTTCTTTCCTTCTAATTTTGGGATGTTTTTGTTCTTCTTTTAAGTCTAAAGAAGTTAAGTGTAAAGTTAGCTTGTCTAATCGATGTTTTTCTTGTTTCTTGAGGTAGGATTGTATTGCTATAAACTTCCGTCTTAGAACTGCTTTTCCTGCATCCCATAGGTGTTGAGTTGTCATGTTTTCATTATTATTTGTTCTAGAAATCTTTTTATTTATCTTTTGATTTCTTCAGTAACCTGTTTGTTATTTTGAAATGTATTGCTTAATCTCCATGTACTTGTGTTTCTTACAGCTTTTCTTTTTCTCTTGTAATTGATATCTAGTCTCATAGCGTTGTGGTTGGAGAAGATACTTGATACGATTTCAGTTTTCTTAAATTTACTGAGATTTGATGTTTGACCCAAGATGTGGTCTATCCTGGAGAATGCTCCATGTGCACTTGAGAAGAAGGTGTATTCTTCTTCATTTGGATGGAATGTCCTGAAGATATCAATGAGATCCATCTCATTTAACGTATTATTTAAGACCTGTGTTTCCTTATTAATTGTCTGTTCTGATGACCTATCCATTGGTGAGTGGGGGTCTCCTCCTATTATTGTGGTACTGTCAGTTTCTCCTTTTATGTCTGTTAGTGTTTGTCTTATGTATTGAGGTGCTCATATTTGGGTGCATAGATACTTACAATTGTTATGTCTTCCTCTTGGACTGATCCCTTGCTCATTATGTAGTGTCCTTTCCTATCTCTTGTAATATTCTATATTTTAAAGTCTATTTTGTCTGATATGAGGATTGCTACTCCAGCTTTTTTTTGCTTCCCATTTGCATGGAATATATTTTTCCATCCTCTCACTTTCAGTCTATATGTGTCTTTAGGTCTGAAGTACATTTCTTGTTTTTAACATCCATTCAGTCTGTCTGTGTCTTTTGGTTGGAGCCTTTAATCCATTTACATTTAAAGTAATTATTGATATATATGTTCCTATTGCCATTTTCTTAACTGCTTGGGGTTTGATTTTGGAGATCTTTTTCTTCTCTTGTATTTCTTGACTATGTAAGTCCCTTTAACATTTGTTGTAAAGCTGGTTTTGTGGTACTGAATTCTCTCAACTTTTGTTTGTCTGAAAAACTTCTGGTTTCTCCATTAATTTTGAATGAGACCCTTGCTGGGTAAAGTAATCTTGGTTGTTTATTTTTCACTTTCAATACTTTAAATATATCCTGTCATCTCCTTCTGGCCTGCAGAGTTTCTGGCTGAAAGATCAGCTGTTAAAAGTATGGGGTTTCCCTTGTATGTTCTTTGTTGCTTCTCCCTTGCTGCTTGTAATAATCTTTCTTTGTGTCTAATCTTTGTTAGTTTGACTAGTATGTATCTTGGTGTGTTTCTCCTTGGGTTTATCCTATATGGGACTCTTTGAACCTCTTGGATTTGATTGACTATTTCCTTTTCCATGTTGGGGAAATTTTCAACTATAATCTCTTCAAAAACTTTCTTGTATCCTTTTTCTCTTCTTCTGGGACCCCTATAATTCGAATGTTGGTTCAGTTGATATTGTTCCAGAGGTCTCTGAGACTATCCTCAGTTCTTTTCATTCTGTTTCCCTTTTCTGTTCTTCAAACGTTATTTTCACCATTTTATCTTCCAGCTCACTCAATTGTTCTTCTGCTTCAGATATTCTGCTATTGAGTCATTTTAGAGTATTTTTAATTTCAGTAACTGTGCTGTTTGTCTGTGTATGCTTTATTCTTTAATTCTTATAGGCCTTTATTAAATGATTCTTGCATTTTCTCCATTTTGTTTTCAAGGTTTTTGATCATCCTTACTATCACTATCTGAATTCTTTTTTCAGGTAGTTTCCCTATTTCCTCATTTATTTGGACTTCTGTGCTTCTAGTTTGTTCCTTCATTTGTGTAGTATTTCTCTGCCTTTTCATTATTATTTTTTAACTTATTGTGTTTTAGTTCTCTTTCCCCAGGCTTCAAGGTTGAATTCTTTCTTCTTTTGGTTTCTGTCCTCTGAAGGCTGGTCCAGTGGTTTGTGTAAACTACATATAGGATGAGATTTGTGCTGAGGTTTTTGTTGTTGTTTTTCCCCTGATGGGCAAGGCTAAGTGATGTGGTAATCCTGTCTGCTGATGATTGGGTTTGTATTTTTGTTTTGTTTGTTATTTAGATGAGGCATTCTGCACAGGCTGCTACTGATGGTTGGGTGATGCCAGGTCTTGTATTCAAGTGGTTCCTTTGTGTGAGTCCTCACTATCTGAAACTTCCTAGGGTTAGTTCTCTGGTAGTCTAGGGTCTTGGAGTTAGTGATCCCACTCCAAAGGCTCAGGAATTGATCTCTCCCTAGGATGCCCTCCAACACTGTGCTGGACTCTGAAACTGCTGTGGGGACAGCTGAAATTCTAAACTGGTCCTGCTCCTGTGTGTTCTTCCTTCCAATGTCCACAGCTATCAGAACTAGTATGTTTTCTTTTGGGGGAGCTGTCAGTGTCCTTTCATATATTCCATAGACATACAGTCTGCCTAGCTGATCATGTGGATATAATCTGCAGCTTGTGCAGCTGGTGAGAAGGTTTTGAGTCTTCCTTAGCCACACTGCCCCTGGGTTTCAATTGTGGTTTTGTTTCCACCTCTGCATGTGAGTCATCCCACATACTTGGGTTTGCTCCTGAGGCTGCCTGGAGAGCTTCAGTCTGCCCAAGTGAGGGTGAGGTATGGAGGTGGCACAGCTGCTTAAGTCACAGGGTTTCTGGCAGCCATCAGATACTCAGGGGAGTTGGCAGCTAGGACAGCAGGAAACGTAGTGCTCTAGAAGGGTATGGCAACCTATTGGCCAATACCCTCCAGTATTCTTGTCTGGAGAACCCCCTGACAGAGAGGAATGGCAAGCCAGTCCAGAGGGTCACAAAGAATTGGACACAACAGAAGTGACCATGAGTGCATAGAAGCAAGATTTTTTTTTTTTTGGCCTATGGCAGCTATGCCCCAATGAGGATTCAGGGTGAAGGTGGCACCTGATTCTGTCTCTGCTTTTTATTATGCTGTCTAGGATGGTCATAGCTTTTCTTCTAAGGAGCAAGTGTCTTTTAATTTCATGGCTGCTGTCACTATCTGCAGTGATTTTGGAGCCCCCAAAAATAAAGTCTCAGTTTCCATTGTTTCTCCATCTATTTCCCATGAAGTGAGGGACCAGATGCCATGATCTTCGTTTTCTGAATGTTGAGTTTCAAGACAATTTTTTCACTCTCCTTTCACTTTCATCAATAGGTTCTTGAGTTCCTCTTCACTTTCTGCCATAAGGGTGGTGCCATCTGCATATATGAGGTTACTGATATTTCTCCTGGCAATCTTTATTCCAGCTTGTGCTTCATCCAGCCCAGCATTTCTCATGATGTACTCTGCATATAAGTTAAATAAGCAGGGTGACAATATACAGCCTTGACATACTCTTTCCCAGTTTGGAACCAGTCTGTTGTTCCATGTCCAGTACTAACTGTTGCTTCTTGACCTGCATACAGATTTCTCAAGAGGCATGTAAGGTGGTCTGGTATTCTCATCTCTTGAAGAATCTTCCACAGTTTGTTGTGATCTACACAGTCAAAGGCTTTGGCATAGTCAACAAAGCAGAAATAGATGTTTTTCTGGAATTCTCTTGCTTTTCCAATGATGAAACAGATGTTGGCAATTTGATCTCTGGTTCCTCTGCCTTTTCTAAATCCAGCTTGAATATCTGGAAGTTCATGGTTCACATACTGTTGAAGCCTTGCTTGGAGAATTTTGAGAATTACTTTGCTAGCATGAGAGATGAGTGCAATTGTGTGGTAGTTTGAACATTCTTTGGGATTGCCCTTCTTTAAGATGGAATGAAAATTGACCTTTTCCAGTCCCGTGGCCACTGCTAAATTTTCCAAATTTGCTGGCATATTAAGTGCAGTACTTTCACAGCATCATCTTTTGGGATTTGAAATAGCTCAACTGGAATTCCATCACCTCCACTAGCTTTGTTCACAGTGATGCTTCCTAAGGCCCACTTGACTTCACATTCCAGGATGCCTGGCTCTAGATGAGTGATCACACCATCGTGGTTATCTGTGTCATGAAGATTTTTTTGTACAGTTCTTCTGTGTATTCTTGCCATCTCTTCTTAATATCTTCTGCTTCTGTTAGGTCCATGTCATTTCTGTCCTCTATTGTGCCCATCTTTGCATTAACTCTTCCCTTGGTTTCTCTCTTGAAGAGATTTCTACTCTTTCCCATTCTATTGTTTTCCTCTGTTTCTTTGTACTGATCACTGAGGAAGGCTTTCTTATCTCTCCTTGCTATTCTTTGGAACTCTGCAGTCAAATCGATGTATTTTTCCTTTTCTCCTTTGCCTTTAGCTTCTTCTTTTTTTTTTTTCCCTCAGATATTTCTAAGGGCCTCCTCAGGCAACCATTTTGCCTTTTGCATTTTTTTTTTTTGAGAATGGTCCTGTACGGTGTTGGTGTCATGAACCTCTATCCATAGTTCTTCAGGCAATCTATCAAATCTAGCCCCTTGAACCTATTTATCACTTCCACTGTATAAGTGTAAGGGATTTGATTTAGGTCATACCTGAATGGTCTAGTGGTTTTCCCTACTTTCTTCAATTTAAGTTTGAATTTGACAATAAGGAGTTCACGATCTGAGCCACAGTCATCTCCTGGTCTTGTTTTTGCTGACTGTATAGAGTTTCTTCATCTTTGGCTGCAAAGAATATAATCAGTCTGATTCTGGTATTGACCATCTAGTGATGTCCATATGTAGAGCTTTCTCTTGTGTTATTAGAAGAGGGTGTTTGCTATGACCAGTGCATTCTCTTGGCAAAACTTTTAGCTTTTTCCCTGTTTCACTCTGTACTCCAAGGTCAAATCTGCCTGTTACTCCAGGTATTACTTGGCTTCCTACTTTTGTATTCCAGTCCTCTGTGATGAAAAGGACATCTTTTTTTTGCGTATTAGTTCTAGAAGGTCTTGTAGGTCTTCATAGAATTGCTCAACTTTGGCTTCTTCAGCATTACTGGTTGGGGCACATACTTGGATTACTGTGATATTGAATGTTTCGCCTTGCAAACAAATAGAGATCATTCTGTCATTTTTTAGACTGCACCCAAGTACTGCATTTCAAACTCGTTTGTTCACTGTGAGGGCTACTCCATTTCTTCTAAGGGATTCTTGCCCACAGTAGTAGATATAATGGTCATCTGAGTTAAATTCACCCATTCCAGTCCATTTTAGTTCATTGATTCCTAAAATGTTGATGTTCACTCCTCCCATCTCCTGTTTGACTACTTCAAATTTACCTTGATTTATGGACCTAACATTCCACGTTTCTATGCAATATTGCTGTTTACAGCATTGGACTTTACTTCCATCACCAGTCACATTCACAACTGGGCATTGTTTTAGCTTTGGCTCCATCTCTTTATTCTTTCTGGAGTTATTTCTCCACTTTTCTCTCCAGTAGCATACTGGAAACCTACCAACCTGAGGAGTTCATGTTTCAGTCTCATATATTTTTTGCCTTTTCATACTGTTCATGGGGTTCTCAGGGAAAGAATATTGAAGTGGCTTGCATTCCTTTCTTCAGTGGACCACGTTTTGTCAGACCTCTCCACCATGATCCGTCCATCTTGCGTGGCCCTACATGGTATGTAAAAGCCTTGGATTAAAATCTATGGGAGAAATTTAATAGAAATGGAAGCTGAAGGAGAAAAAGAGGCAATATAAAATTTTTGACTGAGAGGAGCTCGTTTTAGTGTTTTAAATGGATGGTGTCAAGTTCAAATCACTGTGGTACTTTTATTTCCACTGAAGAGTGATAGTTTGCTTTTAAAAATAGATATTTGCAATGTGTATTAAACAACATACTTTTGTACTATACACTTATAATGAAATTTTTAGATGTCAATTTTAAATGTTTTTGGGAAAGAGAGTTTTTCAAGTAGCTTTTAGAGGGACTGTGATAAAAATTTACTAAAAAGAATCTTAGGACTGTCAGGGTGGTCTAGTGGTTAGGAACCCATGCTTCTACTACTGGGAACACAGGTTCAATCCCTGGTCAGGGAACTGAGATCTCACATGTTTCCTGTTTTCTTTTTGGTATATAGTATGACCAAAAAAGGGAAAAAAAAAGAATACTAGAATGCAGTTTTTTAACACCACCACCACCACCTCCTCCTCCATTCTCATACTCAGCTGGAATTATTCAGGCACTTCGAGGGTGTGCGTGTTTCTGTGTTTGTGTTTAAGGGTGCCAGGTACAAAAGTTATGTAATTTGAGCCCACTCTCCCAATAGTTAGTTGCTTAGTAAATATTTTTGAGATCAATTGAACATAAAATATTTACAATTTAAAACAAAGGCAAAAAATAGGATATAAAGATTCTTTCTCTGCCTATTTTCATAAATTTTCTGTGATAATGGATTACATGTGGTCTGCACTCCAGAGAACATAGGCTTGGCTTCATTCTGCCAAATATTCTTCTTCTTTTTTTTTTCTATTAAGCAAAGTTTTATGAAGGCTTACAACCTTGCTGAGTGAAGTGTTTCTTTGGATCAGCAGTGTTGGCATCACCTAGAAGCTTTTTGGAAATGAAGACACCCAGGCCAGATTCCAGATTTTTGAATCAAAAACAGTAGTTCAACAATATCGCCAAATGATCCCTAGGCACATTCAATTTGAGAAGCATTAGCTTGGTGGCCCCTAGTTGTCTCACGGGTGACAGCCCCACCCAGTGAGGTTCTAGTTCCAAATGTGCCTAAACGTATTCTCGGCTGTTCCACAACCATCATCATCACTAATGATACTAATGACATAGCTACAGAGGAATTAACTGGGCACTTTTATACACATTATCTAATCTGATCCTAACTACCTTCTCCAGTTTAGAGCAAAGTACTTTTTGCAAATTCAATTCCAACATTGTGAAGAGATGAGTAGAGTTTCCTGAATTGTTTTCAAAGATGAACATACTTTAAGCCCAGAGAATCATTTATAATTATCTTCAAATTTAATGATGTCAATATTCTTCAGCCAAATATACTTTCTTGTTATATTTCAGAGTATTTTAGAAAAAAACATAATAAAGTAGTGATTTTGAGTGGGTTGGCTTTATTATTATATCATAAAAATCTAGATCTGGAAAGCATATTAATAAAACTGTGCTGAAAGAGGTCAAACAGTTTATCCAGGAGAGTCACTCAAAAACACATAAGGGCCATCGAGTTAATTGACAAAAGGGTTTTAAAGGTCTAATTGCACATGTACTGTTTCAGGTACGAAAAAATTAAAAACACTTGGTATTAACGTTATATCTGCATCATCCACACTTCAATCCTTATGCATTAGACAGAATACCAAACAACAAAAATGCATCCCCAACTTTCAGGAATTGTTATTTTCTGCATAAGAAGAAACTACATTCAGAGATTTAAAAAGTAGAAAACAATTCCAGGGCAGAATATGGAAAAGAGTATTATAATTTAATACAGTGTGTATCAAAGTGATATAAACAAGCAGACTGAGGTGGAAATAGTAAGAAAAAACTGACATAAACATTTATTTCAAGATTTTCTAGTTGATTTCCTTTGTACCCATTGCTTATTTATTGAGCTGCTAAGAAAGAAGGTCTGCAGGGTGGAGGGGGAAGGGTGCAGAACAAAAGGCAGATAGGTCAAATTACCAAGGAGTGGTGGGTAATTAGCAATGGGGGAGATGCCTGCAGAGATGGGAGTTGTTTCTTCACAGAAGGTCAAAATCTGTATTAAATGAACTACAGATAAGCAATCAATAGGCCAAATATTAATATTTTATTAATCCTACCCAGAGGTCACTCATTCATATGTTAGACACATTATTTTCAAGGGATCATACCTGGTAAACTGGACTACTTAGTCTGCTTTGGTAAGCCTGGTGGATTCCTGGGTTTCTAATATCAGGTCTCCTTGAAACTCAAGAAGCCCTCTTCTGGACCAGGAGTCACATGAGAGCCTCACAGTTCTAATGGGTTGATTCTTGTGCCAAGCCCACCGTGTCATAGAGATGCTCAGAGCCCTGTACTTGTCTCGAAACCTCTTGTGTAGAGTCAGAGTGAGCCCATGAACAAAGCCCATCTTGGCTTCACTGGAAGTTCCTCACTGTGTATCATCTCCTTACACACACTGACCTTACTTTATATGTAATTCACTTAATATAGATTATGACCCCTGAGGTCCCCTCATACACACAGAAAATAGCCTCTAACATGTCGCATCTCTGAAGGCATCTTCTCCATTGCTTATTTCCCACTCCTCCTTGGAATCAGGCTTGCGTTCTTCCCTTTGCCTCTTCGTTCAACCCACCCACCAACAGTTGCTCTCTCTTGGCAGCCTGAAAGGCTCTGGCACTTCTGATACAACTACCAACGGCACTCTGCTTAGCCAAATTGGGTTCTGACACCCTGCTCTGCTGCCAAGGGCCCTGCTTCGCTCCAGCTGTTCCTCTATTTTTTCCCCAGCCACCCATGTGACGCCTACAGTAAGGAGCAGGGGAGAAATCAACAGCCAGCATCCCTGTTTCTATCCTTGGGCTCCACTGAAAACTCTTAAGAACCCAACACAATCGTGAGTTACTAAGCATAGGGCACAGATTTTGGGCTAATCAGTACAATTTGCTTCGCACTTTGGAACAAAATTAATTTTGTTACTTGGTGTCATGAGTCTTGAGCCAAAATAGACATCATAGCCTGAGCAGAGTGATTACAGGTTGAAGCCACCTACTTCCAGTCCACAGGGCTGCTTAATAAGAGCTTCGGTAGATGTGAGCCAGATACAAGAGGCTGCCCAGGCACACACTCCTGGCAGACCTTGTACTTGTCCCTGACTTTTATCGATGGCAAACATAGCATCTGTCAAATTATGGGAGAAAACATCCCACCACTCTAGCACATTCACTAGTTTAAGTCTTCTGTAATTCTTTCCAGTGCTTATTGCTATGCATTTATTTTCACACACAGTTAATCAACTAGCTTGTAGTTGCTTTGTGATAAAATTGAGAGTATTGCCATTTAAAATCACTTCAGGAAAATATATACTGATCACTTTCTCTGTGAAAAGCAGAATTTCAAACTGCCTTCCAAGTCCTGATTACCAAACTATTGACTAATCTCTTACAGAAAAATACAACACACTAAGCAGCTGGTGAAATACATTTTAGATGGCTAAATACGTGGTGTTTTTTGTTTAAATCTGTAAAGTTTCCCACTACTGAACCAATTTATTTATACATCTTAAATCGATAGCCTGGTTGAAAGGTATGTGGTGCTTTGGCTCACCTCACTGGCTTTGGTATAATCCATACTATTGTTTATGATGAAAACACCATCCATCCTTCTTGAGAAGGTTTCAAAGCTATTTTGAAAGAGGGTAGTTTCATTGAAATTTTACTTTATTTATACAGTGTTGGCAAAGGTTCTTAAAAATAGTCTTAACAGTTTTCTCATAACAAGGATGTATGGCTATTTAAAATGAAATGATGTTTTCTAATTTGAAGAATATGTATTTATTAAGTCTATCATAATCATGTTGGTGGTACTTTCATGCAAAATACTGTTAGTAATCTGCCTTGTTAGACTTGGTGAACATATAGCTTCTCTACCAAAGAGGAGAAAGCCTCAAATTAAAGATGTCTGACTTCTGGTAAGTTACCTTATTTATCTCAGCATCAAAATCTTCTACTCAGGGTTGTTGGGAAAATTAAATGTAAGGCAGTTGCTCTGAACAGTGCCTGGACCACAGTAGGAAGGCAAAAGTAACTCAAGATTGCTTTTGCTGGTAGCGCAGCACAGGCCGCGTGGATCTCAGTAAATGCGTCCCCATCTCCATCCTATTCTTGCTCTTCTCTCACTTACTCATCATTTAGTAAGTACCTACCATGTCTTGGGCTCAGGTGCTAATGACAGAAAAGTGAATGAAACAGGCCCTCCAGAGGGTGATGAGTGAGAGACACAGCCAGACAAACAGACCACTTAAAATGTACCTGTTGAATGCTGTGGGAACACCAAGAAGGGGCTCATCCAGTCTGGGTTTTCATGAAATACTTTTTCTTTTCTCTGAGCTGAGAAGAGAAGAATGGTTAGAAGTTGGCCAGAAAACAAAAAAAGTGAGGTGAAGTACTCATGCAGAGGGAACTCCACTGCAACTGCTTGGAGGTGAGAGAGAATCTGGTGCCCTGCGTAACTGAAAATAATTCAGTATCGCTGAGGACTAAAGACAGAAGAGTTCACAGAAGATACTGGGGCAATAAATAGGAACTAAATTATAAACAGCTGTATATTGTCACCCTGCTTATTTAACTTATATGCAGAGTACATCATGCAAAATGACAGGCTGGATGAAGCACAAGTTGGAATCAAGACTGTAGGGAGAAATATCGATAACCTCAGATATGCAGATGACACTACCATTATGACAGAAAGCTAAGAGGAACTGAAGAGCCTATTGATAAAGGTGAAAGAGAAGAGTGAAAAAGCTGGCTTAAAACTCAACATTCAAAAAACCAAGATCATGGCATTTGGTCCCATCACTTCATGGCAAATAGATGAGGAAACAAAACAGTGACAGATGTTATCTTCTGGGGCTCCAAAATCACTGCAGATGGTGACTGCAGCCATGAAATTCAAAGACGCTTGCTCCCTGGAAGAAAAGCTATGACCGATCTAGACAGCATATTAAAAAGCAGAGACATTATTTTGTTGATAAAGGTCTGTATACTCAAAGCTATGGTTTTTCCAGTAGTCATGTATGGATGTGAGAGTTGGACCATAAAGAAGGCTGAGGGTTGAAGAACTGATGCTTTTGAACTGTGGTGTTGGAGAAGACTACTGAGCATTCCCTGGACTGCAAGGAGATCAAAACAGTCAATCCTAAAGGAAATCAATCCTGAATATTCATTGGAGGCACTGATGCTGAGGCTGAAGCACCAATACTTTGGCTACATGATGCAAAGAGTCAACTCACTGGAAAAGACCATGATGCTGGGGAGATTGAAGGCAGGAGGAGAAGGGGACAACAGAGGATGAGATGGTTGGATGGCATCACTGACCCAATGGACAGGAGTTTGAGCAAGCTCCAGGAGATCGTGAGGGACAGGGGAGCCTGGCATGCTGCAGTCCATGGGGTTGCAAAGAGTGTGACTGAGTGACTGAATAAAAAAAACAAACAAAAATTAGAAAAGACACTGGAAATCACAGTGTAGAGTTTAGAATTTATCTTAAAACCAATGGGAAGTCATTGGTTGTTAAGTAAAACAGCATGGTTAGCTTTGTGTTTGGGAAGCATCATAATGCAGAAAATGAACTTGAAGAAGAAAGACTGGAGACTCGGAGGCCATGCTTGTGGCTGGTACAATAATTTATGCAAAAGAAAACAGCAACCTGAATTTTGGTCATGATGATAGCATGAGAAAAAAACAAATGGGTTAAGTGTTCAAGCAGATGTCAACAACTGGAATTGGTGATTTATGAGAGAGGTGGGTGTAGCGAGAAAGGATATGAGGATGCCACTCTGGTTTACCAGCAACCGGGGTGTTGGCATTTGCTAGAGAGACTATAAGAAAGAACAAGTTTGGGAGGAAAGATAACGAGTTCAGTTGTGGACAAAATAAATTTCAAATGTCCACAGAACATTTAGAGACCTTAAGAGTCCAGAAGAAGTCAGAGGTGGCACAGTATATTTGGGAGTAACCAGCAGATAGCTGGTCAATGAAACCATGGAAGTGGAAACTGAGAGTATACAAATGGAGACATTCTCTGGGACAGAATCCCATGACACATAGACACTTAACAAATGAACTGAGGAAGAGGAATCCCCCAAGG
This sequence comes from Nanger dama, assembly GCA_917880005.1. NCBI lineage: Eukaryota > Metazoa > Chordata > Mammalia > Artiodactyla > Bovidae > Nanger > Nanger dama. The sequence continues at coordinate 104,369,344 of CAKJTW010000001.1, forward strand.
GATTGAAAAGGAATGGCCAAACAGGTAGAAAAATCAGATGAATTAGAAGTCACTATGGTTGTGACAGCTGGACTGTAAAGAAGGCGGAGCACCAAGGAATTGATACCTTTGAACTGTGGTATTGGAGAAGACTCCCGAGAGCCCCTTGGACTGCAAGGAGATCCAACCAGTAATCTTAAGGGAAATCAACCTTGAATATTCATTGGAAGGACTGATACTGAAGCTGAAACTCCAGTATTTTGATCATCTGATGACAATAGCTGACTCACTGGAAAAGTCCCTGATGCTGGGAAATAACAAGGGCAGAAGGAGAAGAGGGCCTCAGAGGATGAGATGGCTGAATGGCATCACCAATGCAATGGACATGAACTTGGGCAAACTTCGGGAGATGGTGAGGGACAGGGAGGCCTGGCGTGCTTCAGACCATGGGGTCACAGAGTAGGGCATGACTGGGCAACTCAAACAACAAAAACAAAGAGAAAAAAAGTATTTCAAGAAGGTCACAAAAGTCATGGGAAAGAAGTATCTCAAGAAGACAAATGACATCAAATGTTATTGAAAAACCAAGTAAGAGAATTCAGATTTCATTGGTTTTAACAGCAAGGAGGTGTAAGTCAATCTAAATTTCATACACACAAACACACTTACATGCATATACATATACTCACACAGATTTTAAATCCTCAAATAATAGATTATGTTTCTTCTAAGATCCACCATCTCTGATCTGTCTTGTTTTTCTTCTCTTTCCACAACTATCCTTTGTAGTTGCACTGCAACTCACCTATAGCCTTTATCAGACCAAAAGATAAAACAGGGGTGGTGGGCGACTTAAAAGTTTGGTGACCAAGGCATAATCTGTTTCAGTGGTACCTGGATTCCAGCTATGGTATGGAAATGGATGCCACTTATCATTTCAAAAGTACACTGTGTTAATAAAATGCTGACCTGACCAACTGAGATTAGGACTTTTCATTTTGTCTCTAATTTGCCCTTTGGAAAATTTAAGAAGGGAGACCCTGGACTATACATTTTAACATTTAAGAACTTTTACTGCTAGCTTTTGATCTAAACAATACCATTTATAGACACAAACATGCATACCTTAATTCCTTTGTCATATTTAGATGATCAGAAAGGAAAACATGCAGTTGAAAAGGTTTACTACAAAGAAGACAAATGACACATTTTTGAAGTCCAACTATAACTTAGCAATTCAAATGTCTAAAAGTTTTAATTGGTCAAAGGATTCAATGTATAAAAATTTTACATTTTCTTTTTTTTTACTCCTATAAAGCATATGGTTTAGTTAAAAGAAATAGGATTTATTTAGATAGCAGATGAATGTCAGATCATATGACTCATATCCTACCTAAATTTTTCTGTTCCTGCTGGAAAATTTCCTCTAACAGATGAGTAATCTTATTTTATGCTGGATCAGCCCCACAGTTTGATACAGCCATGGGTTTGAAATAGGAGAGTTGCTGGTTGTATGATTCAAATGCTCTTTGAGAACAACACAGATATCTCATTACTTTAACATAAAATTGAAATTATGTAGAAAATTTCTAACAGTTTTCATCACTAATGAAGTATACTAGTAACATAAACCAGATTTTCACCCTGAAGAGAGCTAGAGGTCTCCCAAATTCCAAAAGAATGAAAAAAGGCAAATATGTAAATTATGAGCTTGACACTGATTGCAAGCAAAATTCTAAAATAGAGTCTCAAACAGATGGTCTGTGAGCATTTAGAAAAATAAGAGGTGATCATCAGGAACCACCATGGGCTCAGTACAAACAAATTTCACTAGCTAAGTCAATGTTCTAACAAAATAGGGTTACTAGACTAATGGATTTGCAAAGCTGATGGAACACACACAAAGGAACCTTAAAAAGTTAAAATAATTTAACTTCAGCTATAGTAGAGCATGTGTGCTTGCTAAGTCACTTCAGTCGTGTCTGACTTTTTGCAACCCTATGGACTGTAGCCTGCCAGCCTCCTCTGTCCATGGGATTCTCCAGGCAAACATACTGCAGTGGGTTGTCATTCCTTCTCCAGGGGATTTTCCCAACCCAGGGATTGAACTCATGTATGTCTTTTACATCTCCTACATTGGCAGGTGGGTTCTTTACCACTAGACCCACCTGGGAAGCCACCTAAAACAGAGCATGCAGGTTCTCTTCTCACTATGATATAATTTACTATGACTTGTGACCAACTCTGTGTCTTGCACCGTGCTAAGTGCTTATACACCACTTGTTTTAACACAATTCAATCCCTGGTCTGGAAGATCCTCTGGAGAAGGAAATGGCAACCCGCTCCAGTATTCCTGCTGGGAAAATCCCATGGACAGAGGAGCATGGTAGGCTATAGTCCATGGGGTCGCAAAGAGTTGGACACAACTGAGCGACTTCATTCACTCCCTCACTCACTTGATGCTGAAGCTGAAACTCCAATCCTTTGGATGCTTGATGCAAAGAACTGACTCACTGGGAAAGACCCTGAGGCTATGAAAGACTGAAGCAGGAGGAAAAGGAGATGCAGAGGATGAGATGGTTGGATGGTATCACCAACTCGATGGACATGAGTTTGAGGAAGCTCTGGAGTTGGTGATGGACAGGGAAGCCTGGTGTGCTGCCGTCAACAGTGTCACAAAGAGTCAGACATGACTGAGGGACTGAACTGAACTGAACCTATGAGGTAGAAACTGCTGCTCCCAAGAGGCAGTGGGGTGTACGGCTTAAGTGCACAGACTTGAAGCCAGATAGCATCCTTTCAAATCCTGACTCTATCACTTAAACGGCTGTGTGACCTTGAAAAGTCACTTGATCTCTGCCTTGTGTTGATCATCTGTAATATGATGATAATAATAGTAACTCCTTTCAAAAGGGGCTGTGAAGATTAAATGAGCTAATGTATGTACACATCTTAAAAAAGTATCTGGTGCATAATAAATTCTATGAATGTCAGCTGTGACAACTCCACTTTGGAGAAGTAAGATGACATATCCAAAATGCTACAGTTCCTCTAGCCAGGATCTAAATCCAATGCTGAGATCAAAGCCCATGCCCTGAACAACCATAAAATTTATATTTTTTAAAATGTGTGGGATTCTTAAATGATTTTGAAGAATCGCTAATATCCACACACTTCTTTATACCTTTGTTCTAACAATGTACTTTATACCTAAGTTGTTTGGGAAGCTATTTCTGGGATCTTGTGCTGAAACTTTCCTGGATGCCAGAAAAGTTTTTGAGGAAATTAGGTTTGCAAATTTGAAGGCTACAGCCCTTGTATATCAAAGGCATATGGTTATATGTCTGGAGAGTCACATGTGTTGACCTAATTTAATAAAAAATAAATACTGTATGGAAAATTATGTGTGTGCTCAGTCATGTCCAACTCTTTGCGACCTCATGATTTTAGCCTCCCAGGCTCCTCTGTCCATGGAATTCTACAGGCAAGAATATTGGAGTGGGTTGCCATTTCCTATTCCACTACGGAATATTACTTGGACATTAAGAAGAATGAAAGAATACCATTCTCATAGATGGAACTAGAGATTATCATACTAAGAGAAGCAACTCAGAAAGAGTCAAATACCATATGATATAATTTACATGTGGAATCTAATATATGACACAAATGAAAATATCTATGAAACTGAAACAGACTCATGGACACAGAGAACATACTTGTGGTTGCAAAGGAGGGGTGGGGGGAAAGAAGGACTAGGAGTTTGGGGTTAGTAGATGTAAACTATTATACATAAGATTGATAAAAAACAAGCTCCTACATTATAGCTCAGGGAACTGTATTCAATATCCTGTGAAAATGAAAAAGAATATATACAATTGATTTTCTTTCCTGTACAGCAGAAATTAACACAACATTGTAAATCAACAACACTTCAATAAAATTGAAAAAAGAATATTGTAACAGAGTAAGTTTAGTAAGAGCCATAGGCAGTGTTTATTACTGTTAAATATGAACTGAGGCCTGTCCTAAATGCTTTTCACATATTATTCAGTCCTCATGACCACTTTATTAGGGTATTATGAGCCCCATTTTTTTTTTTTTCAGAGAGGTTTACAACCTGTCCAGGATCACCCAGCAAGCAAGTTGAAGATCTGGAATTCAAACCAGGTAATTGGAGCTCTTGGACTGCAAGGAGATCCAACCAATCCATTCTGAAGGAGACCAGCCCTGGGATTTCTTTGGAAGGAATGATGCTAAAGCTGAAACTCCAGTACTTTGGCCACCTCATGCAAAGAGTTGGCTCACTGGAAAAGACTCTGATGCTGGGCGGGATTGGGGGCAGGAGGAGAAGGGGACGACAGAGGATGAGATGGCTGGATAGCATCACTGACTCAATGGATGTGAGTCTGAGTGAACTCCGGGAGTTGGTGATGGACAGGGAGGCCTGGCGTGCTGCGATTCATGGGGTTGCAAAGAGTCGGTCATGACCGAGCGACTGAACAGAACTGAACTGATCCATTAAACTCCATATCAAGAAACCACATCCAAGGGTACTAAATACTTGCTAAAGAACCTCAAAGAAGTCACTCTGCTTGTTTTCAGTAAGCCTCTTCGGTTATTTTGATTGCTAAAGTTCACTGACTTAATCATTCATTGCCCTCATTCCAGGCTTCCTCAAATGCCTCATCACTGGGGAGGCCATCTTCCTGCTGACGCTGACCTCACAGTAACCTTCTAACCACCCTCCCTTACCCATGCCTGGCTTGGTTTTACTGTTCTTTCTATCACTCACCCCTGCCAGGCATTTTTCATTTGCTCATTTGTTGATTCCTTTAGTGTCTACCAGTCTCTATAACAAACACTCCAAGGGATTTGTGTATTTTGTTTTCCTACATTATCCCAGTATTTAGAGTAAATGCTGGTATGTCATATGCTCACAAAAAATACCTCTATAAATAATTGAATTCTTACATATGCTTGTTATACAATCTAACTTATCAGTAGTATCAGAAACAAAGATTGACTAAAACTACCATGATCAGATATAATATACAATCTCTACCAATTTCAGTCTTCCTTCCAGACCCTATTTATAAGCAGATACTATTTCTTTCACAACCTACTCCAGCATTCTTGCCTTGGAAATCCTATGGACACAGGAGCCTAGTGGGCTACTGTTCATGGGGGTCGCAAAGAGTCAGGCACGACTGAGTGTACACACACACATACACGTGTACACTCTCCTAACAGAGCTTCCGATATGATTTTACTTTTTCAGATAACATTATCAGAGCAAATAAAAAATTCAATTCTGAATGGTCAGTGACCTTCAATAAGTTACCCTTTAAGGCTCAGTTTTGTTTTACTTTTGTTTTCTTAAGTAAAAGCAAAATTGGTCAAAGATTTTCCATTTGCACATTAGAAGTCACGTTTCCCTGCCTTTTATATTTTCAGAGGTAGAAACTATAGCTCTAATCCAGTAGTACTTAGCTAAAACAAGATTCCTGAAATGAAAACTATGCTTTCCTTTCATGCCACCTCTTAAAGATCATTAAAATTTTCCTAATCACTAAAGAAAGCACATGTCAATGATATAGATCTGACATTTTCTGTTTTGCAAACTTCTTCATAAAATATTCTAGCAACATTTTGATGGATTTGAAGGTTGCAAAAATATCAAATAGAGTTTTCTTTGCATTTCTTTCTTTCCAAAAGATGAGATTCAGTTCAGTTCAGTCACTCAGTAGTGTCTGACTCTTTGCGACTCCATTAATCACAGCACACCAGGCCTCCCTGTTCATCACCAAATCCTGGAGATTACCCAGACTCATGTCCATTGAGTCAGTGATGCCATCCATCTCATCCTCTGTCATCCCCTTCTTCTCTTGCCCTCAGTCTTTCCCAGCATCAGGGTCTTTTCCAATGAGTCAACTCTTCGCATGAGGTGGCCGAAGTGTTGGAGTTTCAGATTCAGTATTGGGGTTTCAGCTTCAGCATCAGTCCTTCCAATGAACACCCAGAATTCATCTCCTTTAAGATGGACTGGTTGGATCTCCTTGTAGTCCAAGGGACTCTCAAGAGTCTTCTCCAACACCACAGTTCAAAAGCATTAATTCTTTGGTGCTCAGCTTTCTTCACAGTCCAACTCTCACATCCATACATGACCACTGGAAAAACCATAGCCTTGACTAGATGGACCTTTGTTGGCAAAGATGAGACTAGGCCAATGGAATTTGAAATCCAAAAGTAATGCTTACTGAGAAGAATTTGTGGTAGAAATGGCACTAGCTGTCTATTCTTTCTTAGCAGCTTAAACAACACACATTTATTATCTCACAGTTTCTGTGAAGTCAGGTATACAGACAGAGCTCAGCTGGGTCTGCTTACAATTCTCTCTAAAGGCTGCAGTCAAGATATCAGCCAGTGGTTAAGAATCAAGCTTGCAGTGCAGAGGCCATTGGTTCAACCCCTGGTCTGGTAAGATCTTACATGTCACAGGGCAGCTAAGCTGCGTGCCAAAGCCAGTGAAGCCTGCATACCTTAGAGCCCATGCTCTGCTGATAGAGAAGCCACCACAAAGAGAAGCCTGTGCAGCACAGCTAGAGAGCAGGTCCCACCTGTTGCAATTAGAGAAAGCTTGAGTGCAGCAACGAAGACTCAGTGCAGCAAAAAAAAAAAAATAAAAGGAGTCAGCCAGGGCTGGGTTCTCATCTGAAAGCTTAATCTGAGATGCATCTGTTTCCACAATCACTTATGTGATTGTTGGTAGTATTCACTTGTACTTGTGCTGTGGATTATGGGTCTCAATATCTACTAGGCTCTTGGCTGGAGGACACCTTTAGTTCCTTGCCACATGGAACTTTGGATCATCATAGAAATCTGCATCATCAAAACCAACACAGAAGAGAACCTGCTGGAAGGATGGAAACTGCAGTCCATCTAATCACAGAAGCATCATCCCCTTGGTGCTGAGATTTTCTGTTGGCCAGATGCAAGTCACTCAAGGGGAGAGGATTACCAGGCCTTGAATGCAAGCAGGTGGGGATCACTGGGGGTCATCTTAAAAGCTGTCTACCACTGAAGTACTATCTCAAGATAAAAACATATTTCTTGTGAAAGACACGAGGCCACCTGATACCGCCTTTTGGCCTTGGTTGTCCGCTAATACCTCACTGGAGAGTCGGCATCATTTACTGTATTCCCACTCCTGCTGACGCTTCTGCTTCTGAAACAACCTAAGCATTTCTCCCTAGGCAACTTTAAAAAGAGGAAAACAGGGTGAAAACAAGAAAAGGTAGAAACTTTTTTCCTCAAGTCATAAATCTGAATGAAGAATTGGTCATGATGTAGGTGCAGCATCCTTGAACTTGGGCTAAAAGAGAGAGAGGAATGTCTTACAAATGATATAGTCTGTAAGGGGCTCTCGGTCAAGAACGGACAATACTTCTGTACATGCAGCTTCTTCTACTGCTTGTTAATCACTCTTGCCTGTATGCAAGCTTTGGGATTAAAGCTGGAGCTCACCTCTCTTTGCATTAATGTGCCCTACCTCTTGGTTGTACTTCTAACTATGTGTCAAATCTAAGCATAAAAAATTGAGTTTGATAATCTATTAATTTTGTTGCTGTTTAGTTACTAATTCACATTAGATTCTTTTGAGACCTCATGGACCATAGCCCACCAGGCTCCTCTGCCCATGGTAGTACCTTTCTTATCTATACAGATGTCAAAGGCAGAGTAATCGAGTGAGGAAAGTTAAGATCCTCACAGAGAGGAAAAATAAGCAGGTTCAGTGTTAAGGTGAAGTTCACACACTTAGTATAGACATGGATTCCCATTTATAAGAAGCACAATGGTATAGTAGCTGTGAACACAGTCTCTTGAGACAGACTGTTTGGGTATGAATGCTGGTTGTATGATTTACTAGCTGTGTAACCTTAAGGGAAAAAAAAATCACTCAATTTCTCTGTGCCCTGGGTTTCCCCATCTGTAAAACAGATAATTTTACCTATCTCATGTTAAAGTGCTGCACTCAGTATTCCAGCAAATTTGGAAAACTCAGCAGTGGCCACAGGACTGGAAAAGGTCAGTTTTCATTCCAGTCCCAAAGAAAGGCACTGCCAAAAAATGTTCAAACTACCACACAATTGCATTCATTTCACATGCTAGCAAGGTAATACTCAAAATGCTTCAAGCTAGGCTTCAACAGTATGCAAACTGAGAACTTCCAGATGTTCAAGTTGGTTTTAGAAAAGGCAGAGGGATCATAAATCAAATTGCCAGCATGCATTGGATCATAGAAAAAGCAACAGAATTCCAGAAAACGACCTACTTCTGCTTTATTGACTACATTAAAGCCTTTGGCTGTGTGGATCACAACAAACTGTGGAAAATTCATAAAGAGGTGAGAATACCAGACCACATTACCTGCCTCCTGAGAAACGTTTATGTAGGTTAAGAAGCAACAGTTAGAACCAGACATGGAACAACGAACTGGTTAAAATTGGGAAAGAAGTATGTCAAGGCTATATATTGTCACCCTGCTTATTTAACTTATATGCAGAATATATCAAGTGAAATGCCAGGCTGGATGAAGCACAGGCTGGAATAAAGATTGCCAGGAGAAGTATCAATAACCTCAGATATGCAGATAATACCACCCTTATGGCAGAAAGCCAAGAGGAACTAAAGAGCATCTTTAGTTGAAAGATGAAAGAGCATCTCTAGTTGAAAGATGAAAGAGCATCTTTAGTTGAAGGTGAAAGAGGAAAGAGTGAAAAAGCTGGCTTAAAACTCAACATTCAGAAAATAAAGATCATGGCATCCAGTCCCATCACTTCATGACAAATAGATGGGGAAACAATGGAAACACTGAGAGACTCTATTTTCTTGAGCTCCAAAATCACTGCAGATGGTGACTGCAGCCATGAAATTAAAAGACACTTAGTCCTTGGAAGAAAAGCTATGACAAATCTAGATAGCACATTAAAAAGCAGAGACATTATTTTGCCAACAATGATCCATATAGTCAAAGCTGTTGTTTTTCCAGTGATCATGTATGGATGTGAGAGTTGGACTGTGAAGAAAGCTGAACACTGAAGAATTGATGCTTTTGAACTGTGGTGTTGAGGAAGACTCTTGAGAGTCCCTTGGACTACAAGGAGACCCAACCAATCCATCCTAAAGGAAATCAATCCTGAATATTCAATGGAGGGACTGATGCTGAAGCTGAAACTCCAATACTTTGGCCACCTAATGTGAAGAGCTGACTCATTAGAAAAAACTCTGATGCTGGGAAAGACTGAAGGCAGGAGGAGAAGGGGATGACAGAGGAAGAGATGGTTGGATGGCATCACCAACTCAATGGACATGATTTTGAACAAGCTCCGGGAGATGGTGAGGAACAACCTGGAATAGCCTGGTGTGCTATAGTCCATGGGGTTGCAAAGAGTTGGATATGACTGAACAACAACATAGGTTAATTATTAGAATCAATATTTATAATACGTTAAATCAGGCCCTGGGATACAGTAAGTGTTACATTCATGTTTCTCAAATTTAAAAATTATATTTAAGTTTTTATGTTATACAACTTCCAGTTTCTGGTCCAACACAGTCAGCTTAGAAATGTCATCCCTGTTCATACAACGAGAAGAAAGCTGAACAAACTGTCAATAACTTTTCTTAGATTTATCATAGAAGTGAGGTCACAGGATAAGCCACTGCCACAGAATTTGGCCAGGCAGCCAGACAGATACAGAAAACCATAATTTACTAGAGCAGAAACTCTATTCTTAGAAACACATATTAATAGAAACTACAGGAGACATGGGTTCGATTCCTGAGTTGGGTAGATCACCTGCAGAAGGAAATGGCAACCCACTCCAGTATTCTTGCCTGGAGAATCCCATGGACAGAGGAGTCTGGTGGGCTACAGTCCATAGGGTCACAGAGTCAGATATGACTGATGCAACGGAACAAGCGTGCAAGTAGAGCCCAACAGACTGGGATTTTACCATAGTTTCACTAATCTGGGGAAAGAGAAAAGACCCACCTTCATCCCTCCCAGCCTTATGGTATCACCTAAGGACCACTTGTAAAAGGTCATACTGGCTTGCTAAAAATTTGAGACCAAAATGTAAGATTATAGAATGCTCCTCTCCCACACACCTTGCCAACACATCACAAAGCAACACATCACAAAGCACTTATATACCTCAGTTCCTTTTATCCTACGCATGATGTCTAACTTTCAACAAAAAATTACAAGGCATACTGAAAGACAAAAAGTACAGATTGAAGAGACAGAGCAAACATCAGAATCGGTCTCAGTTATAGCAAGGATACTGGAATGATCAATCTAGGAATTTAAAATAACTATCATTTATACTCCAGGGCTTGAGTAAAAAGGACACAATGCACAGAACACAGGAGACAATCTAGATAATCTTGGGATTGGAGGTGAAGTTTTAGCTACAACACTATAGAAACAATCCACAAAATAAATTCTGATAAATTGAATTTTGTTAGAATTAACAATTTCTCTGTGAAAGACACTGTCAATGAGAAGACAAGCCAGAGACTGAGAGAAAATAATGCAAAAGACAAATCTGCTGAAGTTCTATTATCCAAAATATGCAAAGAACTCAGCAATAAGGAAGTATAAGCAACGCAGACATCCTTCAATGGGTGGACGGATAGACGAGATGTGGACGCCTTACAATGGGTTACTCAGTAATGAAAAGAAATGAACTATCAAGCCACAAAAGACATGGAAGAACCTTAAATGCATATTGCAAAGTTAAAGAAGCCAACCTGGAAAGGCTAAATTCTGTATGATTCCAATCATATGACATTCTGGAAAAGGCAAAAAGGAGTCAGTGGAAAGATTAGTTGTTTCCAGGAGTTAGGGGAGAAGGAAGGATGACTAGATGACTAGGCAGATCACAAATAACTTCTAGGACAGTAAAATTATTTTGTATGATATGATAATAGTGGATACATGTCATTATCTGACTCTTTGTGACCCCATGGACTATATCCCATGGAATTCTCCAGGTCAGAATACTGGAGTGAGGAGCTGTTTCCTGCTCCAGGGGATCTTCCCAACCCAGGGATAGAACCCAGGTCTCCTGGATTGCAGGTGGATTGTTTACCAGCTGAGCCACCAGGGAAGGCCAAGAATACTGGAGTGGGTAGCCTATCTTTTCTCCAGAGGATCTTCCTGACCCAGGAATCGAACTGGGGTCTCCTGCATTGCAGGTGGAGTCTTTGACAGCTGAGCTACCAGGGAAGCCCATACATATCATTATACATTTGTCAAAACCCACAAAATGCACATATAAAGTGAACCATAAAATAAAGTATGAACTTTTGGTGATACTGATGTAGATTCCTCATTTGTAATAAACAGAGCACATGGATAGGGGATGTTGATGGTGGGGGAAGTTGTATGTATACTCGGAGGGGAGGTATATAGGAACTGTGTATTTTCCACTCTTTCTTGCTGTGCTCTTAACAATGTCTATTAGGTTTTTAAAAATTCATGCTGCTAAAACATAGCTCAGGTTTAGATTGTGGTTTAAAGTTCTCCTGAGTAAAGAGCAAGTTGGAAATCATCCTAAGGAAGTCACAACTTTGCTGGCACCAAGTGTGAGGTCCATAAAACCTTCTGTCTCTACCTCGCTCCAGAAATCTGTAAGCCCTCCATTAGCAGTGTCTCCTGGGGAGAGGGGAGTGAATGACGACTGCAGGCACATTCTGCACAAAACAGACTGGGAATCCCAGGACTATGTGCCAGAACTGGATGTACCTTTTTTCCCTAAGACATTTAGATCAGGGCTTCTCTGACTTTAGTGCGTGTAGGAATCACTTGTTAAAACAGACTGCAGGGCCTCTTCTGCAAAGATTCTGATTCAGGAAGTCTGCAGTGGGGCCTGAGAATTTGGATTGTCAACTGCTACCCTGGTGATGCTGATGCTACCGGTCAGTGGATCACATTTAAAAGTCACAAGAATTTTGATGGTTTTTAAAGATGAAATCTTCTCAGTAGACATTCTGGAATTTATATAGGAAGAGCTTGGGACCAGCAATCTGAAAGAGAATAAGGAACTGCTCAGAAGGCTGCATCTACTTGGCAAATACACTACTTAGAATAACAGCTTATTTGGATGGACTAGGCTGATGAAGACTAGGAGGGGAGACTAAGCAAACTAAGAGCACATATTTTGTTTTGCTCTCAGAAAGTTTTAATGATTTTTTGATACATTTAGACAGGGCATGTCCTGTGTAGATCACCATAGTCCCCATCACTTCCTAAGTCCCAAACTGACCAGCTTCACACATTTAAAACCTGTGAATCATTTGACTTTCCAAGTCCTATACTTGATGATCTATCAGACCCATTATAGTTTTAAAATTATGAGATATTATCTATAGGCTTTCCTATTGTACCCAGAGAAGAAGTTTCTCAGTTGAGTTCAGTCACTCAGTGTGTCCGACTCTTTGCGAGCCCGTGAGTTGCAGCACGCCAGGCCTCCCTGTCTATCACCAACTCCCAGAGTTCACTCAAACTCATGTCCACCGAGTCAGTGATGCCATCCAGCCATCTCATCCTCTGTCATCCCCCTTTCCTTCTGCTCCCAATCCCTCCCAGCATCAGGGTCTTTTCCAGTGAGTCAAGTCTTCACATGAGGTGGCCAAAGTACTGGAGCTTCAGCTTTAGCATCATTCCTTCCAAAGAACACCCAGGGCTGATCTCCTTTAGGATGGACTTGTTGGATCTCCTTGCAGTCCAAGGGACTCTCAAGAGTCTTCCCCAACACCACAGTTCAAAAGCATCAATTCTTCGGCACTCAGCTTTCTTCACAGTCCAACTCACATCCATGCATGACCACTGGAAAAACCATAGCCGTGACTAGACGGACCTTTGTTGGCAAAGTAATGTCTCTGCTTTTTAACATGCTACCTAGGTTGGTCATAACTTTCCTTCCTACAAGTATACAGAAAAGAGCCTTTGCCAACCAATACTTTTAGCTATGTGCTTGGATGAAATCGTTAGATAGCATCATTGACTCAGTGAACATGAAATTGAGCAAACTCCAGGAAACAGTAGAGGACAGAGGAGCCTGGGGTGCTGCAGTCCACGGGATGGCAAAGAGTTGGACACGACTTGGAGACTGAACAACAATAGCAACTGTATATCTTCACACTACAATGAAAAATATTCAGGTAAAAATTGCTTTGTGAATACTATGACTCCCCATAACAATATAGCTTATGATGAACATAAGCATCTTCCTTTAAGAAAACTTCACATATAAAACTAGATATAAATTAATACATATGTGAATAATAAGGCAAACTATAATAGTTTAGGGTTGCCTGATTTTGTTTAAGATATAGGATGCTCAGTTACATTTGAATTTCAGATACACAACAAAGAATTTTTTTTCAGTATAAGTATGCCCTATAGAAATATTTCGAAAACAAACTGGACATGGGCTTCCCTGGTGGCTCAGAGGTTAAAGCGTCTGTCCCCAATACAGAAGACCTGGGTTCAATCCCTGGGTTGGGAAGATCCCCTGGAGAAGGAAATGGTAACCCACTCCAGTATTCTTGCCTGGAGAATCCCATGGATGGAAAAGCCTGGTAGGCTATAGTCCATGGGGTTGCAAAGAGTTGGACACGACTGAGCAACTTCACTTCACTTCCCTCGTGGTTCAGATGGTAGAAAATCTGCCTGCAGTGTGGAAAATCCAGGTTCGATCCATGGGTCAAAACGATCCCCTGGAGAATGGAATGGCTATCCACTCCAGTATTCTTGCCTGGAGAATTCCATGGACAGAGGAGCCCAGCAGGCTATACAGTCCATGGGGTTGCAAAGAGTCAGACATGACTGAGAAACTAAACTTTCACTTCTCCCTTTTCATACTAAACAAACAAAAAACCAAAAAACTATTGTGTATTTGAAATTCAATTGTAAATTAGCATTCTGTATTTTATTTGGCAATCGATGCTAGTTTCCTATTGCTGCTGTTAACAAAGTATTGCAAACTTAATGGCTCAAAGCAACATAAAATTTACTATCTTACAGTTTTGTAAGTTAACTTTTGGAGGTAAGAAATCTAAAATATGTCCCCAAGGCCACTTTCATTTTGGAAAGGAGGCTCTAGAGGAAAATCCCTTTTCTTGCCTATTCCAGCTTCTAGTGGCTTGCCCACATTCCTTGGTTTGCACACCCTCCTCAATCTTTAAAGCCAGAAGTATTTTCCTACAGATTTTTATCAACGAGTATGAATCTTATTTTTGTAGAAGAGAATGAGTCAAAGGACTTCAGTTACATGCCTGAGACAGAGCCATATGCATAATTTTCTTTGGCATAGGATTACCCACATGTTACAGTAGTCTGAGTGCACTGAAAATCACCAGGTCCCCTGCATCTCTTCCCCCTCATTTTGTTGTATTTATGACAAGCTGAAGACTTAATTCCTCTGAACATATAGAAGAGCTTAATAATAACAGAAGAGAGATTCCTGGCATAGTGAATGATAAGAATGGAAGCAGAAACTCTTCCAATTATTCAATAGAAACCAGAACAAAACTTGATAAGCTCAAGATTTTTATTACATGAAGTAAAAAATATGGAAGGAAAGTATATACTACATGTGACTTATTAGTGTTCAATGTTGTTGTCTTAATCAATTCAAGCTGCTATAATGAAAATACTGCAGACTGGGTGGCTTATAAACAACAGAAAATTACTTTTCACAGTTCAGGAGACTGGAAGCCTGAAATCAGTGTGCCACCATGCCACCCTGATGGTTGTGCCACCATCTCCTTCAAGTTGCAGACTTCCTATAGTATCCTCACATGGTGGAAGGAACCAGGGAGCTTTTGTGGGACCTCTGTAATAAGGGCACTAATTTCATTCAGGAGGGCGCCACCCTTATCTCATCTCCAAAAGGCCCCACCTTCAACCACTATCAACTTTTGGGATTAGGATTTCAACATATGAATCTGGCAAGACACAAACATTCACACTATAGGAGTGGTCAAGGCAAAAAAATCTTTTCAGATGTTGATCATGTAGCTTCCCATTTGAATCCTGAAAAACAGCAAAACAAATATCTCTGACAAAATGTTTTAATGCCAAAATTATTTTAAATAAAGAAATAGTAAAATGTGTCAGAACAAGAAAAGATATTGCTTTTAACTCTTTCAGATCATAAAAGCTACTCACATGCCTTACAAAAGATTTGGGAAATTCATGAAGAAAAAATTCAAAAGGAAAAAATATTTTTCCTCAAATCCCACTATGTAGAAATAATCATCTTAACATTTTGCATTATTTCTTTCCATGATAATTTATAGAAAACCAATTTCTATATAGGCAAATTGCATAGCAGATGTATTATGTTATACAGTAAATAAAGTGTAAGTTTCCATTTGTTTATTCTGAGATCTGCCCATTGGTTTCTTTCACCAGATGTGCTATGAAATAGGCCTTTTGTCCACTTCTTTACAAAGTACTCCACCAGTCTCAGTGGGGGCTATAAAGGTTAATAAAACATGGCTATCTTTATACACTTCTTATTGAAGTATATGTGGTCAGTATTCTTTTGAACACATTTAACAAAAGACCAACTCAAATGTATTGACTCACAACTGGGAAGTCCAAAATTGGTACAAGCTACTTCTACATAAAGGATCTACCTCTCTCTCTCTCTTCTAGAGAGTATCTTCAAACAGGTTCTCTCCCTGTGGTGGCAAGATGGCCCCTCATAGTTCTAGACTTTCATGAACCTTAGTGTTTATAATCCTAGAGAAGGAAAGACCTACTCTCTCTCAGAGTTCACATGCTCAAGACTGATGGAGGAATTCTTTTGGCCCAGCCTGTGTGTACAGTCAATGAGGAGAGAGGGGATGGGGGTTCCACAATTAGCACGGCCTGATCACACCCATGCCTGCTATTAACAATAACACCAGAATCACGTAGGGTCAGGAAAAGGCACTTGACCAAGAAACAGAAGAATGCTGATCAGACAAAGCAACAGATGTACAATAAAGAGGAGAGAAGGTCTATACTGAAAAATTTTGTTGAAAACCAGGTTATATTTAGATGGATCATCTAGGTCAAAATACTGACTCAAACTGATTCTTTTTAAGGGGCAGAATGTACAACATTATCTGAATCTCTTCTCAAATTACAAAGTAATTTCCCCCTGAAAGCAAACAAATATATTCCTTGGGCATTTCAAAATTTCTTACTAAAAACAAGGTTATAAAGTAAACATATTTTATAATGGTATGTAGACGGGAGTGGAAATGGCTTAAACACGTTTGGATTGACTCCAATAAAAGGCAAATGCTCAAGTGATAAAATTACAATCCTGTAATACTAAAGAAGGAAGGAATGATGGAAATAATATAAAAGTGGAAGGTACACAGGGGAAAGGTAGGCAAACATAGGCAAATCAAGCAGCAATCTCAGAATAGTGATCAGACATGGTGTATTGGGGCAGTTTCATGAAAAGCCTTGCCAAATCAAAAAGGAAGGAAACTAACAATTTGAATGGCTAAAACATGTCAGAGGCTTTCATTCAGACCACTTAACACAAGGCAACTGTTTCCAACCTAAAGACACAGAAGCTGAAGATTATTTAATTCAGCTAGAGTCCATATGATTTCAAAGTTTATCTGAAGTCAAAGTCCATTCTTTTTCTACCACCAAGTTGTTTTCCAGGAAAGGACAGACTTTTTTCAGTAAAGGCCTATATCCTTTCTGAGAAGAAAGAGAAATACCAAATGCCCACTAAAATAACCCAAAGATTTAAATGATAAACTTAGTAGCTAGGAGTTCTGTTGCAAAGCTATAAACATGAACTGTGTAGTTAAAGAACTTAAATGACCTATATCCTGCAATTGCCTTGCCCCTTTTAAAAAATCAGTCAGCTGTCTGAATGTGTAGCTATAAGATCTGTTCAATTCCCTTCTTCACAATTTCTGTCTCCAGACAATGTCAAGCTCTTCCTTACCTCAGTCTTGGTTCACATGGGTCCTTCTTGAAAGACTTTTTCTCCCCTGCAGATGATATTCTGGCTGATCCTTCTCATCATGAATGATTTACTTAACTCAGATGTCACCTCTACCTAGTGACCTCTTCCAGTACCTAGCCCTATTAAAATAGACTCCTCAGATAACACTTAGTATGTGAAAGTGTTTTATTTGTGTATGTTTTAATTGTTTATCTCCTCCAAAGAGAATAAATATTTTTTTAAGAGTCAGGAGCTTGTCCACCCTGTTATCCCAGCTCTTGAATTATTCTTAGGACACAAGAAGCTCTCACAAATAATAGAAGTAATTAATTGAGTATACCTATTACAAGTGGTATAAATTGAGGCTATAATGTATCACTGTTAGGAAAACACACTTGAGAAGAGACAGAAGTGGAATGGAGCCTGTGTAGGAGTTACATTGCCTATTACTAAAGCAAATAAAACAACAATAATATGTGAATACTATTATTCAGGGCCCAATTCAAGCCAGGCCCTGTTCTAAGCATTTGACATGTGCTAACCTGTTTTTCTCATCATCAATAAATTTATCATTGCTATTTTGTAGATGAATAAAAGTGAAATATATAGGCTACATTGGTGAAGGTCACAGAAAAACTAAAGGGCAGAGTCAGAATCTGGGCTCAGTGTGGAATTAATTCCTGCTTTTAACTACAAATGGTCCTGGACTACAATGGTTCCACTTTCCATTTTTCCATGGCTTGAAAGCAATATGTAGAAACCATTAGCATACTTACAAGTTTTCATCTTTTCGCAGGCAATGGATATGTGGTCCGATACTCTATGGTCATGTCAAATACTGGTAGCAACCACAGCTCCCTTAGCCATCCAGGAGTCCACTTGAAATGCAGGAAATCCTGGGTTTGATTCTTGGGTCAGGAAAATCCCCTGGAAAAAGAAATGGCAACCCAGTCCAGTTTTCTTGCCTGGGAAATCCCACAGACAGATGAGTTTCGTTGGCTACTGTCCATGGGGTCACAAGAGTTGGACACGACTTAGTGGCTAAATCATCAACAAACAACTGATACAACCGTTTTGTACCCATAAATCTATTCTGGTTTTCACATTCAGGACAATATTCAGTAAATTGCATGTAATATTTAACACTTTATTATTAAGTAGTTTTTGTGTTGGATGACTTTGCACAACTGTAGGCTAATGTAGGTGTTCTGAGCAAGTTTAAGGCAGGCTGGGCTAATCCATGACATTCTTAGGTGTATTAATATATTTTCGACTTAACATGGCTTTATCTGCACATAACTCTACCCTAAGTGGAGGAAGATCTGTACTATTTGATTCTGTCTCTCCCCAAAAGCCAAGTGGCTGGCAGACGAACACACTAAAAGTCCTCTACGCCTGCTATAAAAGGAGGTTAATACCTTAAAGTAATTGCGGAGACTGTAAGAAATAAACAGAAAATTTTGTTTCAGTCAATGGTAGGTATAACACGATTAGTTATAAACTGCGAATATTCTCAATTCTTGTCAGCTTTTCAAGGCTTACGAGGTTACACGGTCAGCTAGAACCCTAATTCACCATCTCAACTTTCTTCCTTACCCTACTCTTCACTTAACGGCGTTTCTCCAATTCTAGTGTTTCTCCAATGAAGTGCAGCAAACTCTGTCTCTGCAGCTTTTTAGTAGCGACATCTCAACCTCCTCATCTGTAAAGTGGCAATAATACCTTCTAGTCTACTCCGCTAGAACTGAAGATAGAAGTGTGCAAGTGTGAGTGCTCTACTGATATTAATTTCTATCTCTGGTGGTTCTGTCGGGGTCCTTTCCTCGCTTGCCGCTGCTGCTGCTGCTAAGTCGCTTCAGTCGTGTCCAACTCTGTGCGACCCCATAGACGGCAGCCCACCAGGCTCCCCGTCCCTGGGATTCTCCAGGCAAGAACACTGGAGTGGGCTGCCATTTCCTTCTCCAATGCATGAAAGTGAAAAGTGAAAGGGAAGTCGCTCAGTCGTGTCCGACTCTTCGCGACCCCATGGACTGCAGCCTGCCAGGCTCCTCCGTCCATGGGATTTTCCAGGCAAGAGTACTGGAGTGGGTTGCCATTGCCTTCTCCGCCTTTTCTCGCTTACTTTGTAATAAAAGAAACAGATCTTTCCGGTTCTCCCTGAATTTTGCCTCCGTGTGCTTCACCAGCCAGCAGGGAGAGTGCAGCCAGGATGGCGTAACTTCGCTTTGAGCTGGCGCTCTAGCGACGCCCCGCTAGCCTCTGCTTCCCAGCTTCAGCCACCGCGCTTTGATGACGTCAGTCCTCTGCGCCGCGGTGCGAGCTGGGCGCGCGTGAAGAGGTTCGAGTTCTGTTTTCCCTGCGAATTCCAGTACTTGTTGGTCTTCTGATTTGACAGTATGAAGGAAACGCCACTGTCAAACTGCGAGCGCCGCTTTCTACTCCGCGCCATTGAAGAGAAGAAGGTAAACTGGGAATTGAGCGCTGCTCAGCGGTTGGGTTGCAGGCGGCTCGCAGCCTTCCGGCTTGGATGCTTGGACTTAGCTCTCGTAGGCCCGGGGAGCCCCAGGAGTGCCTCCAGTGCTTCCCCAAGCCCCCGGTGTTTATTTGGCTCAGGTGGGGTCTTTTCAAGGCTCGGGCCATGCCAGCGACTGTCAGTACCCGGGCACCTAGTTTCCACCCTCCCCTGTGGAGTAGTTAGTATCACACTTACCTCTAAGTCCTTAGCCGGGGGCCTGCCTAGCAAAGAGTAATAGATATTTGTATTAGGAATAAACGAATGAATGTTCTGCTTACAGCGGCTGGATGGCAGACAAACCTATGATTATAGGAACATCAAGATTTCATTTGGAACAGATTATGGGTGCTGCATTGTGGAGCTTGGGAAAACAAGGTAACAATTCAAATTAGGTATAAGCTCAATAGACATTTAAAAGAACTTTATTGGCTCAGTTTACAAAGCATAAGAAGTCTGAACAGTACTTTGTTTAGCTGCCCCAAATATTTTCTTTAATGTAGGACTTTAGTTTTATAACTATACATTTTTAATCATGAATATATTTTCTGTCAACACGAGCCACACATAGTTGTTTCTGATCTCTCCGAATCATATATGCAGCCAGCAGTGATTGCACAGAATTTGTTCCTTAGACATTTGTTGTCATTGAGAAGGGCCTACTTTCCTTATTTTACTGAGTGACGTGAGAATTTGATTTTTAATGTTCATTTGGAAGTTGTGGAGATATTGGTCAGATAATGTTGGTGAACTATGCCATATGAAAACTTAAGGTGTCTCAAGGTTGTATGTCCGATTGTATCACTAAATATTTGTGAAAAGAGGAGTAATGGTCATTGACGCTAAAAATCTGTGGAATAGTAAATATTGTAATAAATGTTTTGGTGTATGCCAATATATGTTTTATTTCTGTATATATTCTACTATTGAACTTCGTGTGTAACTTCAACCATAGCCATGTATCATACTGAATATTTAGTTAACAGATTTGCACTTTATTTTTGCAGAGTTCTTGGACAGGTTTCCTGTGAACTTGTTTCTCCAAAACTCAATAGGGCAACAGAAGGTATTCTTTTTTAACCTTGAACTCTCGCAGATGGCTGCTCCAGCTTTTGAACCTGGCAGGTATTTAAATCTTTTTTTTTTTTTTTTTAAACTGCTTTAACCAGAGGAAAGCCTAACAGGGATGAGCTATTGTTTGAATGCCTGGTGTTACATTTCATGACATTAGCCCATTCCTGTTTTCACAGGCAGTCAGATCTCTTGGTGAAGTTGAATCGCCTCTTGGAAAGATGTCTAAGAAATTCAAGTGTATAGACACTGAACTCTCTGTGTTGTTGCTGGTGAAAAGGTGGGCAGTATACCCAAAATTCTTAATCTTGGGATAAGTGCTGTTGATTTGTGGATCTCTCTACCTGTACTTTCATTCTCAGAGCTTCAGTTAATTCAGTTTTATTCTGGTTCACTTCAGATGTTACAGAGTGCTGTCTATAGAACTTTCTGTAGAATCTCTCTTTGAAGGGACAAAAAACATTGGTGAAAATAGTAGCTTAGATTTGTATACAAACTCTTTATTCAAAGAACTTGTGATTTTTACATATTCTCATGTCTCTTTCTTATGTTATAAGTGAGTTGATGGAAGCAGGTAATATTCTCTTTTTTATGGATGAAGAGCTAAAAACTGATTAAATCCTTCATTTGGATAAGTTCATTGACCTACACAGGGCCTCATAGTGAGTCACTTGTAGTCTGACATTGGAAATATTACTGTCAATATATTGTGCTGCTTAATAATATTAAAACTTTATTCTTGATTAGGGTATTTTAACCATCTTTTTGGCTTCAGAGAAGTCACTTTAATCTTTCCACATTACATACTTGAATATTATACTTCCTTTACTTGTAGGATTATCATAAATATTGTCCAGGAACCTAAGTGTTTGAGTCTTTTAAGTTAGGAGATAATAAAAATACATTAGTCTTGGAAGTTAGGGAAATCTTAGTACTAAACATAAGAGTGGTTCTGTTCAGTTGGAGTATATATTTTACTGTTGTCAAATGACTCATAGAAAGGTGAACTATCGGTATTTCAGGTGTTGGTCTGGATTAATATTTTTCTAAATATGTTTTTACTGGTACATTGGAAGGAATAAAGGCATGTTTTAACAGCAAGAGAAAAATTTGCACACAGTGTTATCTTTCCTTATAAATAAACTGTGCTTGTGACCATTTAGGATTTATTTTTGTTGTAAATTCACGTTTAGGTTTGGCAGATACGCGTGGACCTACACTTATTAAATCACGATGGAAATATTATTGATGCTGCCAGCATTGCTGCAATTGTAGCCTTATGTCACTTCCGAAGGCCTGATGTCTCTGTCCAAGGGGATGAAGTAACATTGGTAAGCTCCCCGTGATGTGAGCCAGGCTCCTTCTTAAGAATGAATGACGTGCGGGACAACTTGTTTTTAGTGAAGTTTCATTGTAAATGGCAGTAAGATATGTTCTAAAATTTGTTCACAAGGCAAAAACTACATGTGCTCATAATTGCCCTTGAAATCTCTTAAATCTCATATACAGAAGTTTTGTCAATGGAAGTACAGGCTATCTTGATAGTCTAGAATAGAACTAAGATTGTATTGAGCATTAGATAAAGTGGTTGGCTTTTGCTTGGGGGTGTGTGAGATATATACAGTTCTCAGTATTTTCACATGGAGATGCTTTTTCTTATTCTGTGACAAAAGCCATCAGAAACTCCTGGAAAGACTGTTAAAACATATTGCTAGTGTCCATCCTCAGAGTAGGATGGGGATAGGATGTATGACTTTGTACTTCTAACAGTGTTCCCAGGTGATACTGATAGTGGTGGTATAAGGATCACATTTTGAAAACCATGGAGTTAGACTATTTCCATTGTCCTTTTTGTGTGTACAGAGTATCAATTTCAATTTATATAAATTATGTGCTAGGATAGTGGAAGTGCACAGTGGTGATAGTTTGATTTTGAATTTACAAAAGAAACATCAAATGCCCAGATTCTCTAAGCTGTCGTTCATGATGCTATTTTTAGGAATTAAGTTGGAACAGACTCTTTCACTTTTCACTTTCATGCATTGGAGAAGGAAATGACAACTCACTCCAGTGTCCTTGCTTGCAGAATCCCAGGGATAGGGAAGCCTGGTGGGCTGCCATCTGTGGGGTTGCACAGAGTCAGACACAACTGAAGCGACGTAGCAGCAGCAGCAGACTCTTGACAGAGATATAGACAAAGATTTGTTAACAATGGAGATATTCCTTTAGAGAAGAGAGTTGGTATAAGGAAATAAGAAAGTATAGTATGATTAGTAGGCAAAAAGACAATAAAAAAACTGTACAGGACTTTCCCAGTGGCTGGGTAGTGAAGAATCTGCCTGCCAGTGCAGGAGACACAGGTTCGATCCCTGATGCAGGAAGATCTCACAGGCCACGGAGCACCTCAGCCCCCGAGCCACAGACACTGAGCCAGTGCTCTGGGGCCGATAAGCTGCAACTGCTGAGCCCACGTGCTGCAGCTACTGACGCTTATTTGCCTAGAGCCTGTGCTCTGCAACACGAGAAGCCACCACAGCGAGCAGCCCACACAACCAGAGAGTAACCCCTGAAAAGCCCACGCAGCAACAAAGACCCAGCACAGCCCAAACTAAGTAAATTAATTATTCATTAAAAAAGATACTCAACAGATATTGATGGTGGTAAAGTGGTACAGCCATGTTGGAAGAGTTTGGCAGTTTCTTAAAAAGTTAAGTGTAAGCTCAATACAGCCCACCAATTCTATCCCTAAGAGTGTACTCAAAGAGAATGAAAGTATACATTCAGTCAAAGACTTCTATGTGAATGTTCATAGCAGCATTGTTTGCAGTAGCCAAAAACTGGAAACTATCCAAATGGTCATCAACTAGTGAATGGAAAAGCAAAGTGTGGTATGTCTACACAGTGGAATATTATTTCACAGCAAAAGGACCAAGCTGCTGATGTCATATATACTGTAAGGTGGATGAAACAGGCTCAGTTGAAAGGAGGCAGATGCAGGAGATGGAAAATTGATTCCACTTACATGAAATGCCCAGAAAAGGCAGATTTCTAGAGACAAATCAGTGGTTGCTTTGACCTGGGAGTGAGGGTGATCAACTTCAGACATGCTAAAGAGTTTCGAGGTGAGTAATGAGAATGTTTGAAAAAAAACAATTGTGGTGATAATTACACAACTATGATGTTGAAATTGAAGCTCCAATACTTTGGCCACCTGATGCGTAGAACTGACTGGAAAAGACCCTGATGCTGGGAAAGATTGAAGGTGGGAGGAGAATGGGACGAGAGAGGATGAGATGGCTAGATGGTATCACTGACTCAATGGACATGAGTTTGGGTAAACTCCGCGAGTTGGTGATGGATAGGGAGTCCTGGCGTGCTGCAGTCCATGAGGTCACAAAGAGTCGGACACAACTGAGCAACTGAATTGAACTGAATTGATATATTTACTAGAAAGTGGATTATTTACTAACAATTAGTGGACTTTACGGTATGTAAATTATACCTCAATAAACCTTTTGACAAATACATAAAGTTATAAGAAAGGTGAATGGCAAAGTCAGACAGGTGATTGCAAAAGAAGTTATTTAGGTACTCAGGATTAAAGGGATTTCATGTTTTACCTTAATATTTGATATACAAGATGGTTTTTTGTATGTTTATAACTTAGGGACTGTAATTATTGAAACTTATTTTCAAACAGTATACACTTGAGGAACGTGACCCTGTGCCATTGAGCATCCATCACATGCCCATTTGTGTCAGTTTTGCCTTCTTCCAGCAAGGGTAAGTCTCATCCTCATCATGGCCAAAATTATTAATGAAGCTAGAAATTTTTGTTCCACTCAAATATGCCATAGGCAAATGAACAAATCCTTCCTTTAATACTAAAGTACTTCATAGTTCTTTTCTTTCTTTTTAAGAGCATTAGTTGACAAACGCTCAGTACTGAGAATTTCCTCAATAGAAGTGATAAACTCTCCTCTAACGAAGAGACTTGATGTTTTTCTTTTCATGGATTACTTAGAAATTTATGAGTTTACCACAACATGTTAGTGTATCTTCCTTAGATACAGATATTTGGCTCTAATTGGAGCATGGGTGAGACTGGGTTCATGGAAGAAGACTTTGGAGTATATTTGAGGAGCATAATAGATGGAATAGTTGTAGGATAAGAGCAGGTCACAATGGGTAAAATGGTTCACAGATGGGTAAAAATCTAGGTTCCGTTAGCTCTCCAGTAGTTTCTTCACAACTCACTGCTAAGTCCTCCTACAGGAGAAAACCTGAAATCTTAGGTCCTTTAAATGTTGTTTATGTGCCTTTAAATGAAAACCTGAGCCTTAAGTCTCTTTAGAAACAAAGGTATAAATATTTTAGCAATTTCATAACTGAGAATTGGAGAAAAGCTTTCATCTTTCAGTCACTGAATTTTATTAGAGGGAAATAGCACTCTCAGTAGAGTTACTACATAAGCCATATATGTAGTTTTAGTAGCCACATTAAAAGGGTAAAAAGAAACAGATAAAATTAATTTTGATGTAGTTTATTTTACTTAGTATATCTAAAATATTATTTTAATATGTAATCAGTATCTTAAAAATTACTCCTGAGATATTTTGCATTTTTTTAATGAGCCATAAGCAGAATCTGAAAGAATTTCAAAGTACAGAATATTAGGAAGCTTTAAAATTAACCAAATTAATGTTTTAATAATTCTGTTGTCTCTTCACATTGAAGTGACTCAAATTCATAGGCTCAGACCTGCATACATTTTCTTGATGTTATTATAATGCTGTCTTTTAAAAATGGTGTGATTAGATTGATACTTCTCTGTCCATGGGATTTTCCAGGCACAAATACTGAAGTGAATTGCCATTTCCTTCTCCAGGGGATCTTCCTGATTCTTCCTGACCCAGGGATTGAACCCATGCCTCCTCCATTGGCAGGCGGAGTGGATCAGTGGTAAAGAAGGTGCCTGCAGTGCAGGAGGTGTGGCTTCAGTCTCTGGGTTGAGAAGATTTCCCTGGGTTGAGAAGATTTCCCTGGGTTGAGAAGATTTCCTGGAGTAGGAAGTGGCAACCCACTCCAGGATTCTTGCCTGGGAAATCCCATGAACAGAGGAGCTGGGCGGGCTACAGCTCATGTCAGACATGACTTGGCTGAACAATAACAAATCTTTTTAAAATATTCATTATCTTAAAACTGACACAGAACGGGAGAAATAGTAGCAAACCCGACAAATGATTAATTTCCAGAATATACAAGCGGCTCATTCAGCTCCTTGGAGAAGGCAGTGGCACCCCGCTCCAGTACTCTTGCCTGGAAAATCCCATGGACGGAGGAGCCTGGTGGGCTGCAGTTCATGGGGTTGCAAAGAGTCAGACACAACTGAGTGACTTCACTTTCACTTTTCACTTTCCTGCATTAGAGAAGGAAATGGCAACCCACTCCAGTGTTCTTGCCTGGAGAATCCCAGGGAAGGGGGAGCCTGGTGGGCTGCCGTCTATGGGGTCGCACAGAGTTGGACACGACTGAAGCGACTTAGCAGCAGCAGCAGCATTCAGCTCAATACCAGAAAACAAACAATAAAGCACTGGCAGAAAATCTAAACAGATGTTTCTCCAAAGAAGACATACACATGGCATGTAAACACATAAAAAGATGCTCAGCACTGCTCATGACTATACACATAGTGTATAGACCCATGAAAAGATGCTCAGCATTGCTCATTACCAGAGAAATGAAAATCAAAACTACAATGAGGTATCACGTCACACCAGTCAGAATGGCCATCATGAAAAAATCTAAAGATAATAAATGCTGGAAAAGCTATGGAGAAAAGGGAAACCTTTTGCACTGTTGGTGAGAATGCAAATTGATACAACTACTGTAGTATGGAATTTCCTTAAAAAATGAGGAATAAAATCACATAACCCAGCAATCCCACTACTGGGCATATATATATATGGGTTGCCATTTCCTTCTCTAATATATATATATATATATATATATTTATTTATTTATGTATACCCTGAGAAAACTATAGTTGAAAAAGATATGTACTCCAGTGTCATCACAGCACTGTTTCCAATAGCTGGGACATGGAAGCAACCTGGATGATTATTGACAGATGAATGGATAAAGAGGCTGTGGTACATATACACAGTGGAATATTACTCAGTCCTAAGAAGGAAAAACATTTAACTCAGTTCTAATGAGGTGGATGAACCTAGAGCCTATTATACAGGGTGAACTAAGTCAGAAAGAGAAAGGCAAATATCATATATTAACACATACACATGGAATCTATATCATATATTAACACATACACATGGAATCTAGAAAGCTGGCACTGATGAACCTATCCGCAGGGCAGTAGTGGAGATGCAGACACAGACAGCAGACTTGTGGGCGCAGGGAGGAGGAGGGAACAAATTGAGAGTGGCTTAGAAACATAGCCATTGGTAAAATTAGCCAGCCAGCGGACACTCCCTGTGTGACGCAGGAGCTCAGGTCTGGCGCTCTGACAATCTAGAGGGGTGGGTGGGATGGGCTGGGAGGTGGGAGGGGAAGGGACATAGGCATACCTATGGCTGATAGATGGTTGATAAATGGTAGAAACCAACACAGTATTGTAAAGCAGTTATCCAATTAAAAAAAAATTGACAAGTACTCAGTATCACATTTGTTCAGGTAAACTTAACATTCATTTCAGAACATATTTATTGGTGGATCCCAGTGAACGAGAAGAACGTGTAATGGATGGCTTGCTGGTGATTGCCATGAATAAGCATCGAGAGATTTGTACCATCCAGTCCAGTGGTGGGATAATGCTGCTAAAAGATCAAGTCAGTATTTTGATTGATGTTCCATTAAGAATAGGTCTCATTTTTAGAAGCTTTTTCTTGATTTTTGCCTAAAATCCAACAGGTATTTTCCGCGATTGATCCTAGGCTCTGTTAGACTCTGGTTTCATGACTGTCCTTATGCGCTGCTGTCCTTACGCTACAAGGGCTCCTTCCTCCCC
Organism: Nanger dama; assembly: GCA_917880005.1. NCBI lineage: Eukaryota > Metazoa > Chordata > Mammalia > Artiodactyla > Bovidae > Nanger > Nanger dama. The sequence goes on from CAKJTW010000001.1 coordinate 104,396,972, forward strand.
AGTGTGTGGCACTCCACAGTCTACGCCCCTCTACGTAGAGCAATACTCTCCTTCCCAGTGAGGAAAGGGATTTATATCCCTGTTTTTTTTTTAAGTGTAATAAGGTAGATTTAGGTATAAATTTTACTTTTGAGATTCGGGTACAGTGGGCAGAAATTCTCAAATCCAGCTGCATATAAGGTTCATGTGGGGGCTTTTAGAAAATAGATTGCCACGTAGCACATGGTGTAGCTGGTTAGGAGCACAAAGGCTGCTTGGTTGGAATTCCAGCTCTGCCTTTACACTAACTGACCTTCGGCAGATTAATTCATCTTTTTGTGCTTCAGTCTCTTTATCTGTAAAATAGGAAGTAACCTTACTGTCAGCACCTTCTTGTTAGGAGAATGTAAGTATCAATATGGATACTTTGGACTGGGTAGCAGTACAGTAAATGTTATTTCCAGAGATTCTGATCCACTGGTCCCTGAGGCCTGGGAATCTGCTTTATGAAAGCTTCTGAGGGGACACTTTGCAGCTCTGTCTTGAGCAGAGATAGGGATCACTCACAGAAAGGAAGAGAGTGTATGTGTGGCCTTTTTAGTGGTATCTTACATTATCATAGAAAAGTTTTTGGGTCACTTCCCTTAATTAAAAGTCTCTTACATCTTGCCTTAATTTGTGTTTTTATATTGTATTCTAATTTGAAAAAAAAGTAAAGCTTAAATTGCAAAGGTAGAAAAACTAATCTTACGTTTTTAGTTTTGCTAAAGAATACTCTTTGTTGTCTGTAAATAATAGCATTCACTTTTATAAATAGGTTTTGAGATGTAGTAAAATAGCTGGTGTGAAAGTAGTGGAAATTACAGAGCTAATACAGAAAGCTTTGGAGAACGACCAGAAAGTTAGGTAAGTTTATTTTTTTTAGAATTGAATGGTCTTGTTATAAATTTTTGCGTTAGCGACTTTTCTTGCACAAGCATGACCATACAGTTATTACACTCAAATCTTTCCTTATCTAATAGTCTCAGTTGAATATAGTACTTAATGTTTTTGAAAGTTGATCAAACTGTTCATTGTATTGCATTCCATTTAAGCATAATCTGTACTGAAAAGCCACACAATGCTTTTCTTTAAAAAAAATGTTTTTCTTAGGAAAAAGAGAATCTGGTAACTTAGATAATAACAGAACACAAGCTAGGGTTGATCCCCATCTCTTCTTATTCTGTGATGTTAAGTGATAGTGTGTCTTGGCACTTCAGTGTCTGCTGTGGTCTGGGAGGTTACTGCCTACCTGGTGGGGCTGGTTTGAGGTTTGGAGAATAATATACCTCAAGCACATAGCACACGCTTGGCACGTGGTTTAATAAATGGTTAATTATAGTAGCTTTCTATTATCTCACTTGATAGGCCAAATAAATGGGTGAGATTGTTAGTCAAATGATTTCTCTTCCAGTGTCTCTCATCTGTCATAAGGATAAAAGTTAACTTTTTTTCCTTCCTGTCTTCTCTTCCATCTCATTCTCCCTTTCCCTCCCCACTCCCTAAAAATATCCACATAGGAAAGAAGGTGGAAAGTTTGGCTTTGCAGAATCTATGGCAAATCAAAGGATTACAGCATTTAAAATGGAAAAGGCCCCTATTGATACCTCTGATGTAGAAGAGAAAGCAGAAGAAATCATTTCTGAAGCTGAACCTCCTTCAGAAGTGTATCTTTACTGGGTGGTTTTTTTTTTTTTTTCAGTAAAAAAATTTATAATGCTTGTGGCATGATTAGGGCTGTGTGAAGTGTGTGCATAATGAAATTTGTTTTCTGAAAACACTGTTAGAAAAAATATTTACAAGACAAGATAGTGATGAGGTAAATTGATGGTGTATCATCTACCTTCTCTTCAACTTCTCTTCTCAGAAATCAGAAAATTTTATATTTTAACAACTTTCAGTGTTTTATTTTCCTTTGGAAAAATTCTTGAATCTCAGTGACATAGTCAAACCCTATATATACATCATTACATTGTTCTTAAAGTTGATACATTCACCAGATTTATTACTACAACTGAAATGTTCCAAGCCAGTGTGTGTGTCTTGATATATCTGTCACCCATTCTGTCCATAAAATCTTAATCTGATTCACATTTTTTCTTCATTGTTCAGCCATCCATAAGTATAGCCATTAATAATTTTTCTAATAATTTGAGGTGAACTTCAGACTTAACAGAAGAGAACTTACATTCTAATTGTTTTCAACACTGCATCAAATAGCAGTATATTTGTTATTCAGTTTTCTTAACTTGCTAAGTGTTTCTAAACCTGTGCTGTGGACTCCTGGGACCGCCCAAATTGGAGAGGGAATAGAAAACTCCTGGGGTCATCTTGAAGACTCTGAGAAGGAAGACGAGGATGAAGGTGGCAGTGATGAAGCTATCATTCTTGATGGTATGAAAATGGACACAGGAGTAGAAGTGTCTAATATTGGAAGCCAAGGTATGTGACACTTTATGGCTGTATGTAATGTGTGTATATACACATACACACACATATATCTTACAAATCTTATTTTTTATATTAGCAATTACTTATTTAGAGGGACTAAATGTTAATTTAAATTTCAACTGTTGAGGCTAACTGCAATGTTAACTCCCAATTCTTTTCTAAGAATATACTTTGTAGAATTGTGGTATTCTTTGATATGTGGAGAGTGGCATGAAAGGTTTTTTTTCTTTTGATTATATATCTAGGGCAGTCGTAAAAGGATAAGTTTCTTAAACCTCATTCGTGCACGCTGTTTTTTCTTTGTATACTTTTTAGTGCATGCTCAGTCGCCAAGCTGCCTCTGACTCTTAACAACCCCACTGACTGTAGCCCGCCAGGCTCTGTCTGTGGGATTTCCCAGGCAAGAATACTGGAGCGGGTTGCCATTTCCTCTTCCAGGCAGTCTTCCCATCCCAGGGATCAAACCCTCGTCTCCTGCATTGGCAGGTGGATTCTTTACCACCGAGTCAGCTGGGAAGCCTCAAGTATAAAAAGGCCGCGCCATCCATGTATTAGAGCAGTGCTGTCCACAGAACTTTCTGCAGTGTTAGAAATGTGCTGTCTACACTGCCCAGCATAGTGGCCCCTAGGCCAGTGCTATTGAGCAGTGAAATGTGGCTTGTGGAACCGAATACGGAATTTTAATTGATACAGTTAATAGAGCTGTATGAGAACCCACAACATTCTAAATGTGCATGAACAGTGGTAGTCCCAGATGTTCCTGGCATCCTGAAAGCAACAGAACTATAGAAATGGTTCTTACCTGTGGCTATTTTAAGGAAAGTCAAATCATGAATTATTTATGTAGACATAAAGTAGGTTGGTAGATACCTAAAGGACAGTTACTAAATCTGGCTGAGAAAATAGCTGCACATACCTGCCTACCTTTGAGGAAGATTACTGCCTGTAAATATTACTGAGAACCTACTGGGTTTTTTTTGGAAGGCAAAAAAAAAAAAAAAAAAATCCCCATTGATTGGGACCCTTACTCAACTTGGGGTCTTTTTAACTATATATGCCTTTATATATATATATATATATATATATATATATATATATATATAAAGGTGTGGCCCACCTGCCAATGTAGGAGACCTGAGACGTGGATTCGATCCCTGGGTGGGGAAGATTCCCTGGAGGAGGAAGTGGCAACCCACTCCAGTTTTCTTGCTTGGAGAATCCCAGGGGCAGAGGAGCCTACAAGCCTGTTAGGGTCGCAAAGAGTCAGACACAAGTGACACAACTTAGCACACACATACGAACAAAGGAAGAAATGGGAAACTCTTATGTGGATTGGAAATGGATTTGTAGGAAGTCGGTTCTTCATATACTGTTTTTTGGAATTTAAATTGACAGTTTCTGGAGGAGTTTGGCAAAAATCTTTTAGAAAGCACAAGGAATTCAGTTGGCATATTGAGTTGTTTCCAGATTAGTTCTATAAAAGATGCACTGTATCTATAATATAAATATATAGATTCACCCCCTAACTTTTCTGTGAAAGCAGCACACATGGTTTTTCAGAGCTCCAATGAATAAACTCAGGGAAGAGAAGAACCAAACAAATCTGTAAGCCTCCAGCCAAAATGGCTGGGCCTCTTCTATCTGAAATCTAATTCCTCTAACATTTTCTTAAAGATGCCCCTATAGTGCTCTCAGACAGTGAAGAAGAAGAAATGATCATTTTAGAACCAGATAAGAATCCAAAGAAAATAAGGTAACAAATTTCTCATTTATTTCAAATGTGTACTCAAGACTCTTTAGAGGCTTGCTCTCTGCTTTATTGTCATCTTACCCTCTAAACAGACACCTTTTTCATTAGCAATCCAGATATTCTTTCTATGGTTTCTCTATACATCTGCATGGGTGCCTTTCAAGGTTACAGTATTCTTCTGCCATAGTTGGTAAATATCCAGCCTACTGGAAAAATAGTTTGGATCACCAAAGTAGGGGGCAGTGTAGGAAGTAAGGTTGGTAAAAACCATTTGTGGAATCAGCTCATAGTACTAATACTGTTGAAACATTAATTTACTTTGTTCACAGAACACAGACCATCAGTGCAACTCAAGTAAAAGCACCAAGTAAAAAGCCAGTGAAGAAAAGAAAAAAAGAAGAGAGCGGCCAATTAAAGTTCACATAGTTGTATATTTGTGTATATAACTATTAAAAAGGTATTTATTCAGTGCTAACAATCGAGTATTTTATTCACAAATCCATCATAAAATCTACTTCTTTATACAGTTTTTTACATTACGCTTTAAAATAAATGTCTGGAGAACTCTACAGGTTTTAAATAGCTGTCATTTTGGTAGGTCAAGTGTACTAAAAGCTGACGAGTGAAGAAGTGTGTACACAGGCCTGATAGTCTCAGATTATTCCCAAGTCACAGCTGGCCCAGTTTCTTAAGGAGGTGAATATCAGCACCTGTGTATCGGAAGGAGAAGCCTTCCCAGTCCTGATGAATTTTTCTGAGTGAAATCCTGAAGTCAAATTTTTACTTCAAATTAAATTTGACTTACAAACCAAATTTTCCAAATCAATTTATTAATTATTATCCTGACAGCTGACATCATTAATACTTTAACAGAAACCACTTAAAATTAGCCAAATATCTAAGATAGTTACATTTACAAAAGATATACAAATTAAAACCATTTAAAAAGTAATAGATACCATAATTTGTACTGGACCATAAACTTCTGTATTCAGAAATGATTGTAAAATTAAAACCTAAGATAAAATCTATACACCATATACTTTGAGTGATTTACATCTTAGAAAACAAAGGCAGTCTTTTCACTGTTACACATTTAGTGTCTCTGGTGGGTTGAGGAGAGAAACACCGTGATACCTGTAAACAGGAAAAAAAAATCCAGTTTTAGTAGACATTCATTGGGTGAAGCAGATCATGGAATTATACACATACCAGGAACTCACAAATTTCTGCCTACTTGATTTAATATTTACAAAACCAGTCTGGTCCCCCAAACATGCATGCATGCCCTGTTCCTCTCCCCTCTTCTCCCTCAAATATAGGACAGAAAGCTCAAAGCACATGGCTGCTAAGAGAGTGGTTGCTTACAAATAATAAAGTTAAAATATTAAGGAATTCTGAGCTGTAGGATAGCATGGAAAAGCAAACTTATGTAATATCTACTGCTGTTAATTCTTACTTTGAATTTTTGTACTTCTCTCTTATTGACTGTTGTGCGTGCTGTGGTGCTCTGAGGTAGGTCTGGTGAAGGTCCAGGAGACAAGGCTTTAGAGTTTCCAGAGTATATCCAGTCTTCTGTACTAATGATTCAGGCTGCAGGAGGGAGGAGAAAACCACTGGACTTTGTTTTTGTAACAGACACTAAACACAAGTTAGTAGTTGGTATTAAGCTTGAGTTTTGTTAAACTTCAGCATTTAACACCTCCAATGGTGGACAGGGAAACCTGGCATGCTGCAGGCCACGAGGTCACAAGGAGTCGGACACGATTGAGTGACTGAACTGAACATTTTCCAGTTTTCTTAAGCTCCTTTTTGCTGACTTCAATTTTTACAATTTTCCCTGCCAGTGGCAGGCCTTGTTGCCCAAATTCTTTAAGCACATCTTTCAAATGTGCAAAAGTAACTAAGCTTTCTAAGACAGGACGCTTTAAACAGAGTATATGGTTGAACAGCTCTTCCAGTTCAGTACATTTAGACAACTATCAATTGTCTAGGACAGTTACTCATCTGACACAGGCATTTAAAATCAAAAAGTAGACGTGTGAAGATGTAATACATACCCAGCTTTGTCCTGTGACTGTGTAGAGTGCTAAATGAAAGGCCGCTGCAGCGGTAACTGATGGCAGATACTTTAGATATGGGTCAGCATCTATCAAACTTAACTCTCCCAGAAACTGGAATGAAAAAGTAAATAACTTTATGATCATAAAGCGCTCTGGAATTCAAACCTCAAGTCCGCCCTTTCTGACTTAATTTTTTCTTGTCTTTTAAGACTGGCTGTATAGCAACGATAGAAAAATTTTCAGTCACATCTTTACATATATCCACTACCGCATTGTTTTGCTTCATTCTCATCCTGTATTTTTCCTCTGGCCTTTAGAACAACCCTTCTGGCTACCACTTATTTTCCATTCTCATATCCTCAATGCTTTCCCAATTTACATTATCCTTTGCTGGGCTTGCTCTCATGTGCTGCAGCACTCATCTGTCCCAGAATACTATATTCCTTGACCAAGACTGTATAATGAAACTAGAGCTTGCCCCAATTGTGACCTTAGAATCTTCATTCCAGAATGAAAGGAACTTACCATTGCTAAACTTTCAACTTTGCAGTTTGCAGGCTGCTGATGCAGAAAGTACTGGGTAAGAAACTGATTTATTGTTGGTGCAGCTAAGTCAAAAGCCAAGACTTTCAAGACTAGGTGCTCCATCCTCAGAACTTGTTTCTTGGTATAAGTGTCATCTGTAATGTATACAAACTCTGCTACTTCTGGTGGGTATATTTCTTCAAACTTTCTACAATGAAAGAAGTAATTAGTCCAAGAAAAGCAAGCTTGTTTATCCCGCTTGAAATCCCTTAAGCAGAATCAATGGAATGAATCTGAAACCAGTTCCCTGTTTCCACGGATACTTGACCATTTTTTTAGCTGAAATTGGTTAAATGCTAATTAAAAGCCCCCATATATGTCTTCCACTGAAGTCCAAGGAAATGATGAGACTGACTTCCCAAGATGGGAGCAAGGTCATCAAGTAACTGAAAATGTAGGAAATTTCCTTAGAAAAAGAAATGTTTAAAATTTTAGTTTTCATATCTTAATGGGGAAAAGGTAAGATTTTGCTTATTTAACAGAAGGTACTTTTCTGTGGAAGGAACCATACTTTGTAACTTGGTCCTAGTGTATTAAAATCTTGCCAGTCTGTAGGTTCAAGTGCCCTGAAAGACCGATCTAGGCAAATTAATGTCCTAAATTGATAGTTTCATCTACACTATCACCCTTCACGTAGTTGTGAGTCCTGCTTTGTGTTATATGTTAAAACATCACACTTGCCAAATATATGTATTTTAAATCACAATTTCTTCCCTACACAGAAAAATACTAATCACTTTTAACCCAATGAACCAAGTTGGACTTACGAGGCTAAAAGCATAGCAGCAGTGCCCACAAGCTGAAGTTTTCCTCTCAGCACAGACATGGATGAAAGAAACCTATCAATGTAGTTCACAGCCAAATGCAGGGTCTCGTTCTGCAGTTTATATTCTTCTCCTACTTCAACTAACCAGTCCACGAGGATAGCCCTCATGCTGTTAGTAATGTCTGGCTGTTTCTTCATGTAACCCACTTTAGGCTTACATTTAACCTGTGGAGTGTTAAAACTGCAGTTAGATATTCTGTCATTAACAGATACCAGCTACATGCTAGAAACTTAAATATAGTATTAATCAACTGGCAGTTAAAAAACTTAAAAACATCATCTTATTTCATTTCCCCACAGTAAATAAACAGCAGTATAAAGAGTAGATTCAGGGAGCAGTTACCTCCATTTCCCTAAGGTATGTGTGAATGTCCTCATGGTAGTCTGGTACTTCATTAACACTCACTGGCTTTTCATCTTCCAATACAACTGACATTTCCATAGTATGTGGAGACTCTGGGACAATTCAAAAATACAGTTAAGTTCACTTAAGAGCTAAAAATGATTGTCCTTGTAAGGAGTCCCATACTACCAATGAGCTTATTTCATCCAACTAAAAGAGCTTTTTATGACAAAATACATAGAAGATTTAACTCTTATCTTAGTACCTCTGTCTACTTAGTTTTGGAATGATCTTAATTAAAATATCATTAGACCATTAACGGGAAAATGAATTTGAGGAGCAGGTTATTAAGTTACACCATCATTCACCTTGCATGATAGGAAGACAGTGGTTCTATTAGAACAAGGTTAAAATCCAAACTGAGAAAATATCTACAATTTATCATAAGAGAGTTTGCAGACCCCAAAGTCTAATATTTGCAAAGCATAATCCAGGCAACAATTAGAAGCAGGACTAACAAGTGTGCTAAAGAGGAAATCAGATTTGTCACGGGCAGTTCAAACATATTAACAGTACAATCAATGGGCGATTGGTAAATTCATCTTTGGAGGCAATGAATGTCATCTATTATTATTTCAGCTCAAAGTTTACTTTGAGGTTAAAATTTGTTGTGAATTTTAAATAAGAATACACAAATTACTGTATTTCCAAAGTACCTCTCTGCTATACTTCTCGTTTATACAACTAAAACTGATATTGAATTCAGTGAGCTGTCCAGTGAACCCACAGTCTGATGGTAAAGCAGCACAAACTGTAGACAGAGCTGTCCATAGCAGTTACTCTGACTCACAGGAATACAATTGTCTTTCTGCTATCAGACAATCACTCAGACAGGTTTTACAGAAACAAATTTTAGAGCTGGATGGGATGTTGGCCATCTCAGTATTTAAAGCTGCATCCTCAGATGGCATTCTCTGAAATGGTATGAACAAAGTTAGTCTTAACTGAAATATATTCTCCCAACTAAGCAAATATGTTGAGGGTCAATTAAGTCTTTGGGATCTCATGAAATTGATGTGACTAGCAGTGTACCAACCCACTCAAGTGTTCTTGCCTGGAGAATCCCAGGGACAGAGGAGCATGGTGGGCTGCCGTCTATTGGGTCGCATAGAATCGGACACAACTGAAGTGACTTAGCAGCAGCAGCAGTGTGCCAGAAGGAGCACGGGATTAGAATCTTTTTGGAGGTCACCAGGTCACAGATTAGCTGTGAGGCCTGAGTTAAGTCACACCCTTTCTAAACTTGTTATGCCGAACTCATAATGTAGTAAGGCTCAGGTAAAATGTCTTAGAAGGAAATTATTAATCCAACCTATTTAATAATTACATTTATTCAAGTTTTCTTTAAAACTTACCAAAACTACCATCCATTGGGTAATCAAGAGGTGCCAGTGGCTTTCTTGGTCCTGGTAAAGTAACAGCTGAATTAAAAGCCAGGACATCTTCACTTTCTGATTTTTTAGATTCAGTTGGCCTCTTTTGAATCTCTTTTTCTGCTTCATCCACATGAATGGTAAATGCAGGCTGTTTACTGTTTGCTTTCCAGGGAGGAACAGTGATATGCTCATCATTTATAGGAAGATCCTTAAGAGGTGCAACCTACAATGAAATAATTAACTGCTTTGAGCCTATTAAGTGGAATTTTACTTTCATCCCCTTATACTGCTGAGTATAGTCCCAAATCCTCTATCAGGAAAATTAAAACTTTGGGGGCAAAGTTCAGGCAAGGAAATTTGAGTAGCTGGAGAAAGACGAGATGCTTCAATTTGTCATAGGCATTCCTGTGACACCAAAGATTTGAGTCACACCAAATGGAATTATGCAAAACTAGGCCAGAGATGGCTGGAGTGGCAGGCCGAAAGATGCCAAATTTAACAGAGATGGCAAAAAAACAAGTGGTTTTCCTTTTTCACCCTAGGGTGGAGCAACAGAGCAAATTCAGTAAGATGGCGGAATTGACCAAAAACAAAGTATTTTTATACCTTCGCCCAAAGTAGAGGTAGTTTCTTTACCCATCCATATGGGGAAGATGAAGAAGGTTGGAATAGTGCCTGGGGTTTAAAGCAGAAAGGCGCGGAGGCGGGCAAAGACCATACTCAACGTTGTGGGGCTTGGTTTGATCCCATTATCTATGGAAAAATACTCCCAATGTAAAGCTGAGAGGCAGCATGAAAGCACAGCGCTGTCAGGAACACTATGGAAGAGTAACTAATGGGAGTAATGTGGCGTCCTACACTCTAGAAACCCAGGGATCAAGGGACTCCAGATCCTGGCCTCCCATGAAAAGCCTAGGGAATGCTTTCTCGCCTCTCCTCTGCCGGCTAAACCCGTGCAAAACCCCCGCTTGGCCCTCCCTCCTGAGGATATCTATCATTCATTGCTTTACCCGTCGCGTCTTAGGCCTCTGGGGCGCTGGACCCCGCGAGTTCCCGGCCCTCAGTACCGCCAGCCCAGCCCGGGTCCGGGGTTGCTGGGCGGGCGCCGACTTCTCGGGGTTGACGTTCTCTTGGTCCTCCTGGAACGCCGTCTGCTGCAAAGTAAGCGCCGAACCCGCCTCGCGGGCCGCAGGCCCGTGCGCGGAGCCGCCCAACATCACTGCTCCCGGGGGCGCGGCGGGTCAGCCCGGCGCCAAGCAGCGTGCACTGCGTCCCGCACACGAGCCGAGGAACACTCCAGCCGTACCCGCCCGCCGCAGCCCGAGCCAGCCTGCCCGTCCGCTCGGGACCGTGTAGGACCGAGGAGACTGAAAAAGGCGGAGGCAAGAACTGCCGGGCGTGGAGGGACAAGGACGCCCCCGAAATGAAGCGAGCAGCCCGCCGGAGCTGCGGCTGTTCCCGCAGTTCAAGTATCCCGCGACTATTGAAATGGACCAATGAAAGGTGCCGGTCCCTGTGACGTCACTCGGGGCGCCGCGGTCGCAGGCGAATGAAGGCGGCTGCGAAGACACCCGAGCAGGGGCGGAGCGGGACGAAGAAACAGAACGGCGGCAGAAGGAAGGACGCCTGCGCCGGGCGGGGAGGCAGGGCCTAGGCTTATGGTGGCTTTAAATACCGCGGCTAAGCGGTTCCTGGCTTAGGGTAGGGGCGGCCGCTAGTACAAAATGAATTACAGTTCAGCGATTATTAGTGGGCCGTACATTGCGTCTGACAGGTTAGTCCATGGGGTCGCAGAGTCAAACATCACTTAAAGACCACACCATCACCACCCGGCCTTTAGCCATAGGACCTCCAGTTAGCTTGACTGAAGTTTCTCAAGGTCTAAAATCGGATCCGGCCATACTGGCCTGGTGGTCTTGTTCAAGTTACTCAATGTTCTGATTCTCAGTTTTCCTATCTGTTAACTGGGGTGATAATATCTACACGTTATAAATTATCATTAATTACTATTAAATAACGTGCATAAATCATTTCACACGCTGCTTATGTAATTGATACTCAAGTGGATGACTATAGTGTCATCTTACCATTTTCGTGTTTCTTCAGAGTCTTATCCTTTTTATTTTTCTTCATGAAGATGCAATTAAACTGCCACCTTGAATTACTGTTGATATACGTAACAAACTAGTATACAAGAAATTCAACTAGACAGCCATTAACTTTCATCTCTTTTTTTTCCCCCCAAGGTATGGCAGCCAACAAAAAGCACGGAGTGAAATTCCAGCGACCTAGATATAATTGTGTTCCATTTAGAAATGAAGGTTGTTTAAATATAGTAAAAAATAATATGATCTTATTAAAATAAAACTGATAGAAATACGTGCCTTTAACAAATTTTCACATTTAATATACAACAAGGCTTGCATATAACTAATAAATATAATGGTATATAATTGAGGAGCATTGTTGTTTCTCAACAAATTAATAAGTGTGCCCTTCTTGAAAACACAATGGTTTATTTTCTATTATAATCCTTATGCCACTTTAAATAGCACAATCTTAAGTATAATATTCACCTGAATATGAATAAATATGAATTAAGATTGATGACTTCCATAGTCTTAAAGTTATATTTCCCTCCATATACGATAAAAAGGAAATTAGTATTTATTAGTGCAGGACAATCTAAGAAGCCATCACTATTTCTGTACTATTCATATGTAGTACATTTGTATAGCCCTATTGGTTACAGCACATCAAGTTAAAATATCCCCAATCTGTGCAAGGTCTGATTTCCCTGGCCAAAATTTAAGGCAATGAGCCAACCTAAGTATTTAACAAACTGAGTATGACTCACAAAAGATTACCAAGCAACAGCAAAATCAGTTGTAAATCAATCTCAATTCCTAGAAAAAAAAAATTATAGGTTATATCACCTAGTTGACAACACACATTGAGGCACCAGAACTTGGGGCCCACATTTATGAAATAACAGCATGTCCTCTTAAACACAATCTCACTGAGTTTTCTTATATGATTTGACAAAATAATCAACATACTGTGAAGATCACTTGAGGTCACATATGTACATACATTTTGAAAACTGTAAAGCAGTTTATACATATGTGTTAGCTTGTTAAAAATTTAAATGTGTCTATTTTCCAAACAATATTTTTTGATTTGAAAGTTGAAACAGCTTCTTGAAATAAAAGTTCATTAAAATCTGTTATAATCATTCCATTTTTAAAAAATAAAAATTCTCTTTACTTTAAAAAATTACATTTGTAAAAAAAAAAAAGTGCTACAAAAACCAGTCATACTTCATTTATTTTAGACAGTATTAAAAAGCACTTGAAATAAAAATATGTACAGTTAGCTTGTAATTCTATTTTAACAATTTCCATTTAAACAGACAACTTCTTTGGAACTTTACCTTGTTTATACTTCATGCAGCATCAAAGAAAGCAATCAGTGCATTTTGGTCATAACTGTCCAGAATTTCCAGTAAAAGAGGCACTTTGGTTTTACATTGGTGCCTTTAAACTTGAACTTATCTATGAAAAGATCAGTGATCATGCCTACAAAGAAAAAAAGGATAATTTTCTGTCATTGATTAATTCGATTAACCACACATTATTTAATGAAAGTGATTGCTTGAGAATTTCTTAGCACGTGTGATTTTTATTGTTTAACATACACATCTGAAAGGATTGGTGCATTAAAAAATATTTATTTGGGGGGGATTTTACAGCAAATTTCAAAATATAAATCATTTGGCTAATAACTGTCTTAACAACTGGTTACAAGCTATTAGTTCAGACAATCAACTGCTGGCCAGTTTTGAATTCCTATCGGTAGATATAAAATTACAAGTGGTTTTCTTTTTTTCCCCACCAGTTTGACCATTTCGACATAGTGTAGACAGATTTTGTTCCTTACAGCTTTATTTGAAGTAACATTCTTCGGATTTGACTTGAAGACAAATATTTCTAGATTCAAAGATCTGGACATATATACAGTAGAAATAATTCAAGCTGTCAAATCCTTTATCTAAAGCCTCTAAGTCGTGTTTCATAGTTTTTCATATTTTAGTAAGATAATAAAAGGAATATACCATATGTATGGCATAATACTCATGGAAAGTAAGTGGCAGCATCTGACAACAAAGCAACATTTCTGCAACAAAATGTATGAATGGAATTTAAAAAAACCTCATAGCAGTTTATGTGAGGTTCTGTTATTAATTCAGATCAAGTTAGATTTATTGCCAAATGATTTATCAAAAAAAAAAAAAAAAAGCTTTTGATTTCAAAGCTTTCTTGACTGCAAAACTGGTGATAAGAGATGGCAATTCTGTGCCACCCATCCTTTAGGTTATGATGGAGATAAAGATCATGTGCTTGCCACATGGTAAACATTAAGATATCAGATATTATTGTTATAGCTTGAGAGCAAGTCTTTGGGCATAAAATAAATTATTAGGAATATATTAAGGATCAATATGGACAGATGATACCAACTGACTCCATATAAGACTTGGCACAGTGCAAAAAGCATGCATCTTGGGGCAAGGAGGTCCTAATGAAGGCTTTGCCACTAGCTACTTATGTGGCAAATTCTCAAGTTCAGATTTCAGTTTTTAAAAATATGAAAAACAGAGACAGCACCATCTATCGCACAGCACTGTTGTAAGGATTAAATATCCCACCTGATTATAAATATGCATAAATAAATAGGTATACTATGCATATCAGGTCTTCTGTAAAGACTGAAAAAAAAATTTCCTTAAGCTGTTCTTTCCTTCCTCTCTCTCTGCCTCCTCATATCTCCCTCTTGCTTTTGCTTTTTCAGTATATTGTGAAACACTCAACTTCTTGCCACCAAAGCAAAATGAATCTTAGACTATAAATTGACACAACACATATATAACCCTTATTCAATTTTGCATAAAAATATTAAATGCTGTATTTTGATACTTCAAAATAGCAATGAAAACTGAAAATTACTGGTATGTAATACAGCCTAAATTATAATGTTTCATAAGGTATCATACCAGGTTTCTTCATATATATAAATTAATTGCATTACATTTACCTCATTTGTTAATGTTTACTTGTATATTATCAAGTAATAATATTAAACATTAAAACCAACTCGACCAAATACACTGTGCAGTGCACTGGCTGTTACTGTTTCAGTCGTGACTGTTGTAATCTTTGCCTATTTCCTTCCGCCTGTCTTCATTCATGTGATCCTTTGCAAACAGCCAGTAGAAAAGAGTATGACAAGGTATGGTAGAATAGTCCACTAACCATAGAGTCTTTCAAGATGTGCAGGCTGCTTTTTGTATTCTTCCTGTAGGTGATCTGCCTCTTCTAGAATACAGCGATATTCTGGTATCAGAAAGTTTGTGTTTCCCTCATGAACCTGCAATTCCTTATTTAAAATAAAAAATAAAAGCACCTTAATTTCAAAATCCAATCCAGTGTAAAGTGGACTTAAAGTATAAAAATTTAAGTTCTTTACCATTTTAGAAATCCGATCACAATAAAATAATAATCATGAATCCATGGTAGACATACTTACTTTTAAAGCATCAATTAACTGCACTTTCTTAGCCAAAAGCAACTGGTACTCCAGCTTTGGGTGGATTAGCTTTAATGTGTGTTTGACTGATACTTCATTTATCTCTAGAAGAAGTTGAGGCAGGCACAATTAGATAAGTCACTTTGATCAGGAATATTCTTATTGTAACAACAACCCCCTAAAACAAAAAGAATGATTCTTTTTATGCTTTTCTTTTACCATAAGATATGTTGAGGTTAATTTTCCTTTTTGTAGCTTCTTTAGAGAGCACATCTTTTAGGATGGATATAGTAGAAATGTTGTCAGATTTAAAAATTCCTTCGCCTTTTCTATAAAATTAATATTTTTAAA
This sequence comes from Nanger dama, assembly GCA_917880005.1. Taxonomy (NCBI): domain Eukaryota; kingdom Metazoa; phylum Chordata; class Mammalia; order Artiodactyla; family Bovidae; genus Nanger; species Nanger dama. The sequence goes on from CAKJTW010000001.1 coordinate 104,412,381, forward strand.
GAAACAGTTTTAGAAGTACATCAAATAAATATGTCCCGTAAACACATATTTTGTCACTAGAACCTTGTGTTTAAACTACATTTAATTTTAAATTTCTTTATATACACATCCCCACTGTTAATGTAAAGCATATTTAAACATGTAACCTACTACTGTTGTAGTAATTCAAGTTCTAAACATACTTGTAAAACTGAGTAAAAGATGTTGACATATGCCTCCTAAAGATATGACAATTTAAGTCCTTCATTTAAAACTTTTTAATTCATTTTCACTAATAAAATAGCTAATACCTTATATATATATAATGCATTTAGAACTGCTTACTTTCATATCAGTTCTTATGTAACACATAAATTAACAGCATGACTCCGTGCTTCATCCTTAAATATCAAACCTAAGAGTAACATCTATAATCACAGGATCCTTCTTTTTCTTTAGGAAACTCCTTCGTCCTCTCTCTCTCTATCTCTCTCTCCCCTCCTCCTCAATCCTTATAGTTTCATTGGCCTCAACCCTATTTCTGGGACTTCAGGAAGCAGCTTTTACCAGTGTGTTTCATGACCACAGTGGTTCATGTTTTAACGACGATAATCAATCATGGGGCTTTTATTGGAACTAGTGGCAAAGTGAGGCTCTGGTACCTGAAAAGACATAAAGCTGGATGGAGTTGCTGGCGGGCCCCATGGCACCACATAGGAAAACCAAAAGCAGTCAGAATCAGAGTTGAGCAATGAAAAGCGATGAAGTCTTACGATGGAGAGGGTTAAAGGGATCAGTTAAGCTTCTGATCCAGTTGTGTCTGAAGCAGACTACCTAGTTATACAAGCTGATAAATTCCTTTTATTTAGTTAAGCCTGCTTACATTTGGTTCCTTTTTATGATGACCAAAATTTTCCTAATTAATATATACTATCTTTACATATTTAACGTGGCCTTTTTATTTGGTTTCATATTGCTTAGTTGTAGACAAATGCTAATTCTTTTTTCTAGAAAGATTAATGATACACACTTATTTTGATCCCAATTATATTTTAGAAATCATGAGATTTTTCCCATTAGTCTTCAACTTTAATGAAATTTCACATTAAATACATATATGGTACCTGGCAGTGTAGAATGACTTACACAGTTTATCTTCCTTTAAGTATTACAATTCAGTGAAGTAAGTGCTATTATTTCCATTCCTCAGAAAAGAAACGGAAACTCAGAAAGTAACATATCTAAGGTCGAATAGCTGGTGAGTCACAGACTCAGATTCAAACCTAAGTATTTCTGTCTCCAAAGTATACACTTCTTTTTTTTTCAATCTAAACTTTTCATTTTGTATTGAGGTATAGCTGATTAAAAATGTAGTGGTAGTCTCAGGAGAAGAGTGGAGAACTCAACCATACATATACAAGTACCCATTCTCCCGTAAGCCCGCCTCCCCCTTCCCATCAAGGCTGGCACATACCATTGAGCAGAATTCCATATGCTATACAGTAGGTCCTTTTTGATTACCCATTTTAAATACAGCAGTGTGTACATGACCTTCCCAAGGTCCCTAACCTTTCCCCTGGCAATCATAAGTTAGTTTTCTAAGTCTGTGAGTCTCTTTCTGTTTTGCAAGTAAGTTCATTTGTATCATTTCTTTTTAGATTCCACATACAAGGGATGTCATGCCATATTTCTCCTTCTCTGACTTACTTACTATGACACTCTCTGGGTCCATCCATATAGCTGCAAATGGAATTACTGAATTCTTTTTAATGGCTGAGTAATGGTTAGATAGCATCACTGGCTCAATGGACTTGAATCTGAGCTAACTTTGGGAGAGAGTGACAGGGAAGCTTGGTGTGCTGCAGCCCAGGAGAGAGCATAGAGTTGGAGACAACTTAGCGACTGAACAACAGCAGCAATATTCTACTGTATATATGTAACACATTTTTATCCATTCCTCTGTTGATGGACATTTAGGTTGTTTCCACATCTTGGCTATTGTAAACAGTGCTGCAGTAATCACTGTGGTGCATGTAACCTTTTAGATTATGTTTTTCTCCAGATATATGCCTAGGAGTCAGATTGCAGGGTCTTCTTCAATATATATGTCTGAATCAGGTACCCAAAAAACATTTATTGAGTGTACCACTATGTCCAAGGGGCTTCCCAACTGGCTCAGTGGTAAAGAATCCGCCTGCAAGGCAGGAGACCTGGGTTAGATCCTTGGCTTGGGAAGATTCCCTGGAGGACATGGCTACCCACTCCAGTATTCTTGCCTGGAGAATCCCCAGGGACAGAGGAGGCTGGCCAAGTGCAGTCCCTGGGGTCGCAAAGGAGTTGAACACGACTTAGCGACTAAACAACACTATGTTCAAAGCCATGTGTTAGACACGTGAGGATACAAACAAAAATAATAAAGAAATAAACTCTTCCCAGAAGCTTACAATCTGGTTTAGAGACTAGCTTGCATAAAAATTATTACATACTTCAAACAAGTAACAATATAAGCCTAAGACAGGTAAGAATAAAATGCTATGGGAACAGAGAAGAGCATCCAGGAAAACTTCAAAAATGTAGCTGCTGAGTTGGACCTTCAAAAATAAGCAGAGTTTTGACTGTTAAGAAAAGAATATTTAAGGATACAGAATGATAAAAAGCAAAGATGTGCTACTATAAAAATATATAACACGCCAGGGGCCTGTCAAATTGTCTACTATGATTAAAGTGTGAGGTTCACTGTCATACTCCAAAGCAGAAGTCATTATTCCAGGCTTAGACACAGATAAGATCCCCTAGAGGGTACAGTGAAATGGCCCCTCAGAATTGATGCTAAAACCAATTATATAAGCAAGATTTGGGGAAATAAATATATATAAAAAATAAAACCAATTAGACTTCTGGAGAGTTCTTGGTCCCAAAGGCTATATCCAAAGGTAAAATTACGTGTTCACTGCTGTTTGCTGAACTTAGCGTGGTAAAGTCTCAGCTAGAAAGCAGGAAGTAGAATAACTCAGTAAACTGCTCAGGGAAATAGTCAAGAGACAGAAACAGAGGGAAGATAAGAAGCCCTCTCCCCTCCAAACAACAAAATTAAAATAAAAACAAAAGATCAAACAGACAATACCAACCTATAGCTGTGAGAGAATGAGAAAAAGTCTAAGGGTACAAGGTCAAAGCAGATTACAGAGAAATCAGCCTTACCCAACACATTCTGAAAAAGAACAGAGGAGGAGAAAATTTGGGCCTCCACTATATTCAGAAACAGAAAGTAGGGAGGCCTATGGGAGGGAGTGACAGCGAAGAGGGCAAGAGGGCAACTGTGAGCTTGAGGAAGAGTGTAAGAGAATGATGACCTTCACTTCATAATATGGTAGCTTCAAAAGCCTGCATGTTCTAAGATTTCAAATTCTGAGCCATTTCTTATTTTTGCATAAAGAAACTCAATGGTCATTCTTGCAGTTCAAAGTGGAATTAGGATAAACGTTCCAGTCAATCTGAGAAGGACTTGCATGATTACGATGGCTTCATAGCAATCAAATCTTTAAATGTCAATAAAAGGTTAAAGTTTTCTTCATGAAGTTCTACATATTTCTAAAAAAGAGCATTCCACATATTTTTATGAATATTTTGTTACTGTTGCTCTGAAACATTTTTAAAAAATAATTTATTTTCTAACTGGTTATGGTTGAGAATGGGAAACATATTGATCTTTCATATTTATTGCTAGTCAATCATTAGTCCCACTTGCTTTTCAGTAGATTCTCTTGAACAGTACAGTTTTCAAATTGTATTATTTGCAAATTACTGTCTTAAAACATATGAAAATTTAGAAGTTCTATTTATGTAAAAACACATGTGAAACACAAATAAGTTTTATTCACCTGTAGGTACTTTCAAGTTGTGTATCCAGGAAGGTGTTCTGAAAATAAAATGTCACGCATTCTCCTGCTGGAGGTTTTTCAGGAACTTCAGGCATGCAAAAACCACCCAGGAGTGAAGTTCAGAAAAGCTGAACTGCCCTGTCAAAGTCAATGTATTCATGGGTCTGCAATTTAATAGAAGTACATATATTTGTGTGGGAATACAAAGAGGTACTTAATACATTAAAAAACAGAATTTTGCAACAGTAGTTACAAACATAAAGGCAGCCATTTAATTTTTCTCAGGTTAATCTTACCCATCAGATAAACATTTTGCTATACCTGTACTTTAACAGTTAAATGACATAAATAGCTTGTTTTCATTATAATATGCCTTTACAAATACAGTTTACTTAGGTCAATTCCATTTTTCATAAGTTCATCTAGTATTTTTACTATACAAACTACAAAACATACACAAGGCAAGGAAAAAAAATCAGCATAATGTGAAAGTAAAGAACTGGGCTTTTTAAAGACAGATAGATGTGGGTTTGAAACACTAGCTGCATGCCACCAGGAAAGTTAAGGAATGATACCTTCTATTTTGCAAGGATATGGAATTAAATTTCTATCCTGCAAATCACACATACACATAAAAGGTTGTAAAGTAAATTAAATGTAAAATGAATCAAATGGATAGCTAAGAAAATACAAGTTTATCAAATTAAAGGTACAGAAAGAATTTTAAGAGAATATAGAACAGAAGAAACTTTTGACATCTCCACACCAACCTTATTTTCAGATTAAAAAAAAACCAAACAAACCCAAAACCCAGAGAGTTAAATTATTCCCATAATGTCATGTAGGAACATATATAAGACTAAAATCCAAGGAGAGCCCAGCTCAAATCAGCCTCTAAAAGAAGACAAAGACTCATCTCTATTAGAAATATTAGCATACGTATCCCCCGCTTTTTGAAAGCTCACTTTATGCCACTTTGATTTTATGTAAGGCCTTCATGAGTATCTATTTTTAGTAACCAAAAAAAATCGAAAGAGGATTTTTGCTTTTACAAAAAAAGGTACAAAGCAAAAATAGCCTCAGCATCTGTTATGCAGCAAACTGTTAGAGAAGTAGCCCGCACACCAGCAGCACCAAGAAAGGACTCAGCTTCTGAGCACCAGGCAGCAGAGCTCTGAACTCTGTGACCATCTGTGCCTTATCACAATTGATTCTAAGCATCCATTAGCAAGATGTGTCCTAAGGTAACTTTCTCTGCTTTATGCTATTTTGGCATATGAAAGGTTTCATTAAAATGACCTACTTTTAGATAGCAGGGGAAACTTGTACATAGCATTTTTTTTTTTAAGAACAAATTTGCTAACAGAATAAAATAACAAGAAAGTTTATATGCATCATGTAATATCCTGAAAATAAACTCCCTTTGTCATACCTGTCATGATCAATAAAGTGAGTTCTTTGATGGAGTGAAAGGGGTTTGATATGGTACTGGCGGACCTGACATGTTTTGGGTTGAATTCTTGGAGTCACATATGCTTGAAGTGTGCCATACTGGCCTTCAATTGAGCGAATCTGATTCAACACAAAAGAGGAAAGAAAATAAGAATAATCTAGTAACATAATGCTATCTTGAAAATGTTCAACACAAGTAATCAAGTACTTAGGCTTTAATTTCTTCTGTAACATGCTGATGGAAATAAAGACATTCTATTCAACAGGAACTTTTTACTACTATAATCAAAGAAAATTTTAAAAGATTTTAGCAATCAAAAGCATAATTAATCCATCTGTAAGTCATCCCTCTGACCTGGACCTCCACAGGAGACACTCAAACACTCAAAGGAAGTATGCTTGCTCCTTGGAAGAAAAGCTATGACCAACATAGACAGGACATTAAAAAGCAGAGACATTACTTTGTGAACAAAGGTTCATATAGTCAAGGTTGTTATTTTTCCAATAGTCATGTATGGATGTGAGAGTTGGACTATAAAGGAAGCTGAGCGTCAAAGAATTGATGCTTTGAACTGTGGTGTTGGAAAAGACACTTGAGAGTCCCTTGGACTACAAGGAGATCCATCCAGTCTATCCTAAAGAAAATCAGTCCTGAACATTCAGTGGAAGGACTGATGCTGAAGCTGAAACTCCAATACTATGGCCACCTGATTCGAAGAACTGACTCACTGAGAAAGACCCTGATGCTGGGAAAGATTGAAGGCAGGAGAAGAAGGGGACAGCAAGATGGTTGGATAGTGCCACCGACTCGATGGATATGAGTTTGAGTAAGCTCTGGGAGTTGGTGATGGACAGGGAAGCCTGGTGTGCTGCAGTCCATGGGGACACAAAGAGTCAGACCCAACTGAGTGACTGCACTGAGCTGAAGTCATCCCTACCATACAATCTATAGATTGTCATTCCGAAAGAAAAACATTCTCATACACCACCTTATCACATCTAAAAACATAGGTGTATAATACACTGTATAAGATTCACATTAAAAAATGGTAAAAATTTAGACATTTTTGTTGAAAGGATATGTGAGTCAATAACTTAACACTTAGTTCTCTCAGAAATGGGGACATTACAGAGCTATTATAAAAATCTATTGCAAGGGACCTTCCCTGGTGGTTCAGTGGTTAAGAGTCTGCCTTCCAATGAAGGAGAAACGGGTTTGATCCCTAGTCAGGGAACTAAGATACCACATGCCACAGCGGGACTAAACCTGTGAGCTGCAGCTACTGAGTCCAAGCTCTCGAGAGCCCATGTGCCACAACAAGAGAAACCCTCGCTCTGCAGCTAGAGGAACCTTCATGCTGCAATGAGGAGCCTGTGCAGCCAAAATTTTTTAAAAATCTATTGCCAGGAAAAAAAAAATGTTTCCAATAACTTAATTCTTAACTTTTATGAAAACAGAAAAGCATACTATACTCATAATCTAATTATGACATATTTGGATTAGGAAATTCTTTGTACCTTTTTAGTTGGATATCCTGAGAACTTAAAACACTTATAGAAAACTCTAATTTACATAACTGTGAAGACCTAATTTTAGAGGAATTAGAAAGCAGTTCAGCTTCTCTCTCCTGCCGCCCCTTTCAACTCCTCCCTGCTCTAGTTCATGAAACGGTCTGTAGAACCTCTTGTATTACAAAGGCAGCTTCTTAACTGACATATCAACTCATACTTTCCCTGGCATGTGAGGCGGGGGGAAGCAAATCAATGTTTTACCTAAATGGGAAACACAACTAAAAATTTAAAGCAAGAAGTTTTTGCAAATGTTACACTAAAAATATTTCTCTGAATGCAAAGAGAGAAAACATAAGAAAAGGATAAAGAATAAAAATATAGGAGGAAAAGAAAAAATTCATCTGATAAAGCTGTATCTTTAGGGCTTCTTTTTAAGGGGTAAGCTTAAACTGGCACATAGATTTTTCCACAATAAATTCATAATTAGTATCAGTTCAGTTCAGGTCAGTTGCTCAGTTGTGTCCAACTCTTTTTGACCCCATGCACTGCAGCATGCCAGGCCTCCCTGTCCATCACCAACTCCTGGAGTTCACCCAAACTCATGTTCATTGAGTCAATGGTGCCATCCAACAATCTCATCCTCTGTCGTCCCCTTCTCCTCCTGCACTCAGTCTTTCCCAGCATCAGAGTCTTTTCAAATGAGTTAGCTCTTCACATCAGGTGGCCAAAGTATTGGAGTTTCACCTTCAGCATCAGTTCTTCCAATGAATATTCAGGACTGACTTCCTTTAGGATGGACTGGTTGGATCTCCTTGCAGTCCAAGGGACTCTCAAGAGTCTTCTCCAACACCACAATTCAAAATCATCAATTCTTCAGTGCTCAGCTTTTTTTATAGTCCAACTCTCACATTCATACATGACTACTGGAAAAACCATAGCCTTGACTAGATGGACACTAGATGGACCCTTGCTGACAAAGTAATGTCTCTGCTTTTTAATATGCTGTCTATGTTGGTCATAACTTCCCTTCCAAAGAGTAAGCATCTTTTAATTTTATGGATGCAGTCACCATCTGCAGTGATTTTGGAGCCCAGAAAAATAAAGTCAGCCACTGTTTCCACTGTTTCCCCATCTATTTGCCATGAAGTGATGGGACCGGATGCCATGATCTGTTTTCTGAATGTTGTAATTAGTATAACACAGGGAATATATCCAATATTTTATAATAACTATAAACAGAGTATAATTTTTTTAAAAAGAACACAATTGTTCATAATATTTTTAAAAAGTCATAATGTTTTCTCATTATATACTTCATATTCATTATTTTAAAAATCAAAACAATGAAGAAAAATTAGGATTAACATATGCGTCATCTGAAATCCTACCACCTAGAGATGATCATTATTGCTATTTTGATAGTCAACCTTTCATACATCTCTCTATGCAGATGTACAAAAATAAATGTATAATTTCACATGAATAAATTCTATTTATATCATAGACAGCTTTGTTTTTATTTCTAATATCTTCCCTTATCTCTGCCTCTCCTAATACTATTATCTCCCTACCTCTCACATCCCACCCAAACCTTTCCCCTATTGTATGACCTATCATATCAGACAGCTAAGATTCTTTTATATATTTCTTCATATTATAGATAATATATATATATACATATATAGAACTTTTATCTGCATTTTGCGTTTTTCATGGAAATTGCTCTACGTTAAAAGGAATAGATCAGCTCATTCTTTCTTGCAGCTGTGCAATATTCTATGGAATGGATAAACAGCTACTTATTCAAACATTAAATCGGAGTGTTCACTTTGATTCCACCTTTCTGCTTCTACACACAATGCTGCAGTTAATTATACATATATCTGTGGGTATACTACTATGGAGAAGGAAATGGCAACCCACTCCAGTATTCTTGCCTGGAGAATCCCAGGGACAGGGGAGCCTCATGGGCTTCTGTCTATGGGGTCGCACAGAGTTGGACACGACTAAAGCGACTTAGCATACTACTATGACTTTATTGCTATGCAATAGATTCCAATAAGTAGGACTATAGCCTATTTTACGAAAGTGGCTTTAGTAATTATTTCCTTCAGCTATGACTGACAGTGTCCTTTTCCTCATCCTGTCACTAATGATGCTGCTTTCTCTAAATATTTGCCAATTTGTTAGATAAGCAGAAACTGAAAGTTCCTTAACCAGATGTGAAAGAGTTATTGTATAATAGCATCTCTGTTGAAGAAAATCTTACTTTGAGTCTCAGAACATCAACAACACCAGGAAAAATTTATATAGTCCTTAATTTTTGTATCATAAATGTACCAAATTTTTTTTTAAATCTCACACTAAAAACTAAAATATATTTGTGTGCTAAACAGTATTTAATTATAAAAATGATTATCCTAGTACATTGCAAAAGGAAACTTCAAAGATTTTCCCTGGAATAGATAGATAGTAATGCCATCACTGAATGCAATCAGAAAAATCCAGATAATAACAAAATACACGGCAAATGCTCAGATACTTCAGTAACCAAATTACTTTATTTGGACTAAGACTGAATCAAAATTTAAATTAAAAGCAAAAACCACTACACTAAACATTTGATGATACTAAGGAATTATTAACTTTTTGGTTTGATAACAGTATTGTGATTAGATTTAAAAAGAGTTCTTATCTTTTAAACATATATACTGAAATACTTACAAAAAAAATTACATCCTGTATCTGCTTCAAAATAATTTGGAACAGAGAGTGACTGCATAAATAAGATTGTTATGAATTGATCATTGCTTAAGCAGGAATCATTACGCTTATGTATGTTTGAAACTTTCCATAATAGAAAATTAGAAAAAATATTTTCAGATACAGGAAATTTAGGATTGGTAAAAATTTTAGTGAATGTAATTAGTTGAGTGTTAATAGAAGAGACAGTGGTTTGGGCTGAATTAAATCAAATAGGTGAAACATCCACTTGCAATGCAGGAGACCTGGGTTCAATCCCTGGTTTGGAAAGATGCCCCTGGAGAAGGGAATGGCAACCCACTCCAAGATTCTTGCCTGGAGAATTTCATGGTTAGAGGAGCCTGGCGGACTATGGTTCATGGGGTTGCAAGGAGTTGGATACATCTGAGCAACTAAGCACAGCACAGCACAGAAACCTCAGATTCTCAAAAACAGGTCATTCAAAAGACATTATTCAAAATGCTTGTTTGAAGGAGAAATTTAATGCAAAGAAATGATATCACATGTTGCAAGACTTACCAAGGAAAAAGAAAGTTAGAACTTTCAAGTAAAGATAATTTCAAACATTTTTACCTTGAGCTCTAGTCTTGTGGTATTTGCCTGGCACCGGTAAGTGGCGAGGAGAAAATTGTCATTTGACTAGGAATAATTCAAAAGTTGAGGAGAAGAATGAATCCATGTCTTTAAGAATAACAACAGCATTAATAATAATAATAATGTTATCATTTTACTGAGCAACTGTCATTCGGGTGGCACTGTGCTATGAGCTTTATGCTTATTCCTATTAACAACCCTATGCGGGAAGTTCTAACAGATGAAGAAAATGGGGCATGAAGGGTTAGGCAACTTTCCTCAAAGCCAGCAAGTAATAACACTGGAATTCAAATTCATATCTATAGCTCAGTGCTCTTTCCATCTTGAATTTCTCCCAAAATATTTAAAAATATTAATTGTCCTTCCAAAAATTTAACTGATAGTGCAAATTCCTAATGTTTATATTATAAAGGCAAAAAACATAAATGTTCAGTGTTGAACCTATTTGATTTTCACACATACTAACAGATAACTTAGAAAGATGTCATCTATGTATTTCTAGCAAAGCACAGTGTCAAGTAGACCATAGGCATTCAATACATGTTTGCTGAATAAAATTGGAAATAATGTAACTTCTTGAAATAGAATAATAAACTACTAAAAACAAAAAAAAAGTATTTCTGGGTGCATGAATTGCAAAATCAGACAAAACAACATGAACTATTTGATATGCAATTTTCATGTACTGATATTTCCCTATTTCTAATAAATACCTGAATAAATAAAAGGAATGCTAATATTAAAAGAAAATTCAAATGTTTTAAACTCAGCAAGCACAGAGGATAAGTCAACTTAGAAATAAATATACTTTCGTGTAATTAAAAACAAATGTTATGTATGTCAGTGTTTCCAGACAAAATGACTAATTAAAAGAGATAAAATGTCTGGAGTTAGGTTTGGGATAGGGAGGAGAGGGTAAAGAGCAGAAAACAAGACTGGCCATGCGTTAAAGTTAGTGATGAGTTCATGGAGGTTGTGCTACTCTTTCTCCTTTCGTACATGTTTGAAATCTCTATAAGATTTGTTTTATAAGTCATCATTCTAGAAAACAGGTTTTAAATTAGTATAAAATACTCAAATCCTGCATTGATATAAACAGGCTAATTGTTCACTGTAATTTAGGAATTAAAGATCTGAAGTTCACACTAACTTAATTTTTTTTAATGATCATGAAAACGTAGGTCTTAATCTTTTGTATCTTATTCTCAAACAGGGATGGCAAAGCATATATGATAACAATACAACTGCTTTTTGATAAATCTCTTATCAAAAAAGTTTTACTCTGAAATTATTTTGAAAATTATTCCCTAATACAACTATCAACTTTGTTCTTTTCTATCCTTCTCTTTTTAATGCCAGTTCCAGTCACACTTTCTTCTCTGGCTTGCCTTCCCCAGACTTTCTCTGTACCCTGACTCTCCTCAGGAGCTGAACCTAGCACTGAGACTGCTAGTCAGCCAGTACCAACGTAGAGAGAAGTGAACGGCAAATGCATCCGAAAGCTCAGATATGGGCTCATCCCGGGTACTCTGCACAGAGTAGGTGTTCAATAAATGTCTATTGAATGAAGGGTAAGAGTCAGCAAGAAAAAGTGTGGAAAGGCAGGCAGATGGAACAGATCGTGTTTAACTGTAGGAATGTGGGAAACTATATAGCATTTGAGGAAATTTTAAGAACTTCAGTTTGGCAGAAATCATGTGCCTGGGAGGGAAGGTAGCAGCTGGTGAGAGATTAAGTTAGAGTTGTAATCAGAACTGAATTATGGAAAGCTTTTTATGGTACAGTGAGAGGTCTAGACTTACATGCAGCTCAGGAAAGGTTTTAAAAGGTTGTGAGAAGAGAAATGACACAGTGATGTTTGTATTTTAGGAAGGCCTCTTGGATGGAAGTGTACAACATCTCCTGTGATTGAGAGGCAATACTGAAGGCAGAGAAACTGGTGGATACAAGCAAGCTGGTGGTTCAAGCAAGCACGGTGAGAGCTGGAAGGTTAACGGAAGTGGAAATGAAGCAAAGTAGACAGCTGAGAGCGAGGGAGTGAGAACTGACAGAAATCACTGACTGCAGCAGTCTCCCCCTTATCTGTGGTTTTGCTTTTTGGGGTTTCAGTTACCCATGGTCAACTGTGGTCTGAAGATATTAAATAGAAAATGCCAGAAATAAGCAACTCATAAGTTTTGCTTACAGAATCACACACCATTCTGAGTAGTGTGATGAGAACTTATAACATCCCACTCCATCTCATCCAAGCCATGAATCAGTCCTTTATCCTGCATATTCAATGTCGTATATGCTACTTGCCCATTAGTTGCTTAGTAACCATCTGTTATCAGATGACATGTTGTGTTCAGGTAACCCATGTTTTACTTAATAATAGCTCCAAAGTGCAAAAGTAATGATACTGAAAAAAAACCACAGTATTATTCAAGGGTTCTGTAGTATTTATATTTTCAAGCATCCACTGGGGCTTTTAGAATGCACAGTATCTCCAGCAGATAAGAGGGAGGGATCCACTATAACTGGATTAAACAGATCAGAAAAAAGGAAAGAATTTAAAAGACAACACTCCAGTTTCTGGATTATATGAATACAGAGAAAGAGAATGCAAACAGATTTTGAGGGAAAGGTTATGGAAGCAGATATTGAAGGAACAATGACCCTAATAGCATTTACAGGTTTCATACAAAACGGCATAATGGAAATGAAAGCATCTAAAGAATTCTTTATATTTTTTACTCACCTCAGAATCACAGCTGCTAAAGCTGACAACAGCAGAATTTTTATCCACATCAAGTAAATCTATTGGAACATCACTCTACAATCAATATCAAAAGGAAAAGAAAGGTTCAGGTAGAAAACTAGAAATTTTTCAATGCATATTTTCTCTTAGGGTTTTCTTTGGTTCTACTTTATGTTAATCTCTAAATATGAGAGTATGAACTCTCTAAACTTATATTTGATAATATGTACTTCTAGAAAATTAATATGAATAGATGTCACATTATGACTTATTTTTCTAATTTGGATTAATCAGAGATTACAGATTTTAATCTCTCACTGCTCTTTTTAAAGTGTAGTCTTCTTAGACCTTTCTGTCAGTGCTAAAAATGCTACCATGGCCTACATATGGTCATGTTTATTATGCATGCTTGCATGATAAGTCGTTTCAGTAATATCTGACTCTTTGCAACACCATAGACTGTATCCTGCCAGGCTCCTCTATCCCTGGGGTTCTCCAGGCAAGAATACTGGAATGGGTTGCCATGCCCTTCTCCAGAGGATCTTCCCGACCCAGGGATAGAACCCGAGTCTCTTATATCTCTTGTATTGGCAGGCGGGTTCTTTACCACCTGTGCCACCTGGGAAGCCCATGTTTATTTATATCAGTTCATTTTTATAATTTTTTATTTCACCTGTAACACAGAAAGAGGGTGATTTTTAATCTACTCTGCAGAGGTAGCTTCTAGGACAATGAGTTTGCACTGTGCTCTATATAAATGATGCACCTAGAGTTGTTCAGTGTAGCAGTCCCAGAGCTAACATTACTTAAGAGAAATTCTGCCTTTAAGCTTTAATTAATAATCCTCCCCCTCCCCATATCTTTTCAAACTTTGTCTTCTTCCTTCTCTTTACTCTTATTTTCCATCCATCCTACTATCATCCTTTTCCACTCTCTTCTAGTATAAGAAAAAAAATAATTAAATAAATTGAGAAAAATGGTGCTATACATTATTATGTCTAGGTTTCACCCTTCGAAATCATCTGCTTTGCCTATTGACCTATCTGGAAACTGATGGTTAATGAGCAGTCTATACTGTAAACTCTTACTTTAGTATTTGGAACTTAAAGATCCTATTCAGGATATTAAATACTGAAGTTTTATAAATCACATCTCTGTTAAAATTTTCCTAAAGGCATTCCAAAGAACAAAATCCTAAACGTCCTTCCTCAGTCTTTCTGAAACTTAAGTTCACCAGCCTTGTGTTTAATATGTATAGGGTGAAAGTAAAGATATAATTTAAATAATCTATAAGCAAACTGAATATCTAATGGAAGATTAAGATAAATGTTTAAAATCACTGTCTAAAACTAAAAGTGTCCAAAATAATTAGTGGACTCTAAAATATATCCAGTCATAAAACAAAGAAATTATGCATACTTACCTGTATTAAGACATTATCTATTGCTGTCTGCACCTCTAAGATAAGGCTGTAGCTGGCATCATCTTTATTTAATGTAAATTTGTCATTTACACTGAATGAAGGTACTGCTGATTTTGCTTCGCTTGACTGAGAAGACTGTTGATATTTCTCTCTCTCCTGTAGCACTTTATACTGCAGCTGTTCTAATTCACTCCTAGAGGAAAATATAGAACTTCGTTACCTATAACCATTTGAGGTCCTCAGAATGTTTACAAAAATTTGACAGACATTTACTTCTGCAAAATGCATTTTTAATTGGTTGCATTTGAACTATAACACAAATAGAAACAAAATTTTCTATCACTGACCAACTGGTTCCATATTATCTATCTATAATCTAAAAACTAAAATATTTTCTCAGCCGCATACCAGCAATATTAATAAAGAGTTGTAAGAATCAAGGCAAGCTGCAAATACACGAGTCTGGCTTCAGTTACATGTAGTACTAATCGCAAGACAAACTGATTGTTCTGGGGTAGAATAGCTTATATTTAATGAGAAGAAACAAAATGTGTGAAATCAATAAACATGTACCTTTCAGAAAAACATTAGAGTAGACAGACAACAAAGACTGCAGAGTATCAGTGATAATCATGAGCCAGCTGAAGTTCCAAGTGCTGGAGATTGAACTGTGCAGGCACTGCTTTGAGTTGCTCCAGTTAAAAGAAAAGGCCAAATGCAAACGAAGCAAACAGTAACTGGGAGAGAACAATATGAGGTTTAGCTACCTCGAGTTTAGGGGGAAAGTCTGGGAAGGATCTTGGAAGAGATTTGTGCAGTTAACCAAGGAAAAGATTCATTCACTCAAGAAATATTTACTGAGTGACTCTATGAACAAAACAGACATAACCTTCTCATAAGCATACATTCCAGTGAAATCAGGAAGGGGTTGACTTACTTATAAATATAAGGTATAGAACTGAGGGCATAAGATAGCAATTCATTAACTCTACTTGGTATCCTTACTGGAGAACATTAGAGCTTTCTCTCCTAGTGACTCTGGTGAACTGGTTTGTGGTGAGCTGGTGGTGTGGTTTAGTGAACTAGTACTTGTGGCATTTGTTGCCTCAAAACTTCTGTAGCAACTACCACCAAAAAAGATTGACTTTCACTCCCCCAAGAAGTGGACAAGGGCTGAAGTAAGGAGAATAATCATTAAAAGTTGCACACACCTATGGACACCTTCAGACAAGGCAATGGCACCCCACTCCAGTACTCTTGCCTAGAAAATTCCATGGAGGGAGGAGTCTGGTGGGCTGCAATCCATGGGGTCACTAAGAGTTGGACACGACCGAGCGACTTCACTTTCACTTTTCACTTTCATGCATTGGAGAAGGAAATGGAAACCCACTCCAGTGTTCTTGCCTGGAGAATTCCAGGGACGGGGGAGTCTGGTGGGCTGCCGTCTATGGGGTTGCAGAGTTGGACACGACTAAAGTGACTTAGCAGCAGCAGCATGGATACCTTATCTTTTACAAAGGAGGCAAGAATATACAATGGAGAATAGGCAATCTCTTTAACAAGAGGTGCTGGGAAAACTGGTCAACTACTTGTAAAAGAATAAAACTAGATCACTTTCTAACACCATACACAAATATAAACTCAAAATGAATTAAAGATCTAAATGTAAGACCAGAAACTATAAAACTCCTAGAGGAAAACATAGGCAAAACACTCTCCAACATAAATCACAGCAGGATCCTCTATGACCCACCTCCCAGAATATTGGAAATCAAAGCAAAAATAAACAAATGGGACCTAATGAAAATTAAAAGCTTCTGCACAACAAAGGAAACTATAAGCAAGGTGAAAAGACAGTCTTCAGAATGGGAGAAAATAACAGCAAATGAAGCAACGGTCAAAGAATTAATCTCAAAAATACATAAGCAACTCCTGCAGCTCAATTCCAGTAAAATAAAAGAAACAATCAAAAAGTGGGCCAAAGAACTAAACAGACATTTCTCCAAAGAAGACAAACAGATGGCTAACAAACACATGAAAAGATGCTCAACATCACTCATTATCAGAGAAATGCAAATCAAGACCACAATGAGGTACCATCTCACACTGGTCAGAATGGCTGTTATCCAAAAGTCTACAAGCAATAAATGCTGGAGAGGGTGTGGAGAAAGAGGAACCCTCTTACACTGTTGGTGGGAATGCAAACTAGTACAGCCACTATGGAAAATAGTGTGGAGATTCCTTAAAAAAACTGGAAATAGAACTGCCATGTAACCCAGCAATCCCACTGCTGGGCATACACACTGAGGAAACCAGAATTGAAAGAGACACGTGTACCCCAATGTTTATCACAGCACTGTTTATAATAGCCAGGACGTGGAAGCAACCTAGACGTCCATCAGCAGATGAATGGCTAAGAAAGCTATGGTACATATACACAAAGGATTATCACTCAGCCATTAAAAAGAATACATTTGAATCAGTTCTAATGAGGTAGATGAAACTGGAGCCTATTATACAAAGTGAAGTAAGCCAGAAAGAAAAACACCAATACAATATACTATGGCATATATATGGACTTTAGAAAGATGGTAAAGATAACCCTGTATGCGAGATAGCAAAAGAGACACAGATGTATAGAACAGTCTTTTGGACTCTGTGGGAGAGGGCGAGGGTGGGATGATATAGGAGAATGGCATTGAAACATGTAAATTACCACATGTGAAACGAATCGCCAGTCCAGGTTCAATGATACAGGGTGCTCGGGGCTGGTACACTGGGATGACCCAGAGGGATGGGATGGGGAGTGAGGTGGGAGGGGGTTCAGGATGCAGAACACATGTACACCCGTGGCGGATTCATGGCAATGTATGGCAAAACCAATACAATATTATAAAGTAAAAAAATAAAAAATAAAAGTTTCGGCACTATATGAAGCAATTTTCCTTGAGGCCCTTGTCATAGGACTTGTCAAACTGATAGGCCGTGAAAGTGATCCTTGTGTCTAAAGGAGTTAACATTACTCATTTCCAGAAAGGAACTTATAAGCCAAAGTATAGATTCTGAAAGGTCCACAATAGCAGTGAATATTAGAATTAATAAGGAATGGAGCCATCTATATTGGCTACTTTCTAATGTCTATTAAAAAAACACTCTATAATAGACAAATGCAAAAACATAGTCTTGATTTTTCTTAGATTTTTGATCTAAGAAAAAATCAACATAGAAAAAGACACATAAAAAGTGTATTACTAGCTCCAAATATTAATCAGCACTTACTGCTGATGTTCTTAAATGGATAAACCTTCACTTAAAAAGGTGATAAACTAATTAATTATATAATTTATTCTAGTAAAATATACAGTACCAATAAGTAAGAAAGAAAACAACAATCACATACTTCATGAAATGGAAAAAAAAAACAACAAAAGGCAAACCAAAATCCAAAATTACCGTAAAGAAGAAATTTTATTCTGCATCTCCTGATTAAATTTTAATTCTTCTCCTGGTCCACTTTCCTTATGAACAGGCTCTGTTGTCAGACCTGTAACCCAGCCTGCAGAGATGAATTAAATCGTGCACCATTAAGTGCTGCCAGTGTTAAACCCAAAATGCATGCCCCTTTGTCCACCAGCATCAACCTCATTTAGTTTTGGACTTACTTTTTTCAAAAAAGCATAAGCAAAACAAAACAAAAAACAAAAGAAATCAAGCTGGAAGATATTCAAACTATAAGGAAATTATTTCAGATACCATTTTTCCTTTGCTTGAAATACTGTAATACTGTAATTAAAGAAATCCTTTATTTCTTAATTTGTAACTTTAGTTTTCACGGATGAAATAAGTCAACATAGTCTAGCAAATGCCAAAAGAGCTGATGGGTAAGAGTTGTCTTTCAAAAATTACTTTCATGGAAAGTTAAAATCTCATATAACTATAGTGAAAATCCAAAAATGACCAACTCAAAAGAAAGTAAGTTTTATAAGAAATGTACATAGTAACAAAACAAACTAAATTTCAGTAAATAATAATTTTTAAGTCAAAGGATATCATTTAATTTTCAAAGATACTAGAGATATTATAAACATTTTTAAAAGCATTAATAAACAAATTATTTTATAAATCAATAACACTCCTTTCTTTCTTATTTTTAACCAATAAAGCTTTTAATGCTATAGGTAAGGGATATTTACTAATAAACTGAAAAAAAAATCAAAAGCAATTTATCAAATTTATATATTTTTAAAAGCTATTTATCTAATATTTTTTATGATTGAGTCTTTCAACTAGCTATTACCATTTCCATTTATCTTACCTGAGTATGTGGATACCACGATTTCATCATAGCCGTCCTTCCCTACACAACCACCCTGGATTGATGTGACACTCTCAGACAACGTCTACAATGAATTTAAGATCAAGCACATCAGCAACAAAATTTCACAAAGTTAAATAAGCTACAAAACTTATTTTCCTATCTCCAAACATTAAATATATTTTTACTGAATACTTATTTGAAGACGCTGAGATTGGAAAGTTGAAAACGCTGTACAAGTGGTCCAGAAATTCCAGTGTTTTTCAATATGAGGAAAGGAGACTGAAAATGACACATGTATCTGTGTGTACCACTCAGCTACAGTAGTCATTAATAAGCAAAGATCATTTATTTATATAAAGAAGTTATTTTTAAAAAAAAACATTACATAAGCAAAACTCTTAACACATTTAGTTTCTTATCTGAATTCCACAGACCACCTCTCATGTGTTTTCTCCAAGTAGCTTTTTAGAAGAATAAAGAAAATGATAGCTAACATGGGCCCTTTAGGGAATTTGCTATAATGGAGAGAAACCCTGTTTTTCAGGAGTTTATATCTCTTTAAAGCAATACTTCCCAAACTTGTCTGACAATAATTACTTGGATGAGTCAACCAGGAATCTGTTTTTAACAAACACTCTAGGTCAGTGGCTTTCAAGCTATTTGAAAAGTAATCAATAAGTTTTATACTACAATCTGGTATACTTCACATATGAATATATACAACAACAGGAATAACTTAAAAGGCTTAAGTATTGTTCTCTATATTGTACTCTGATATATTTTAATTTATTCTCTTTCATTAAGGAAAAAAATGGGCTGGCAACCCATTAATGGGTTTGACCAGCAGCTCTGCTAGGTAACTCTTACAAGGCAAAGCCCAAAACCATTGTTCTGACGGAGAAGGTAGAGGGAATGGACACTAGCATCAAAAATGCTGGTCGTCTTCACCCTCCCTATAGAAGGCAAGCCACTGAGCTATTTTGCAAATCAGACTGTCTTAGCTGTTTCTGAGCTAATTACCTGAGGGTTTCAAGTAACAGAGGTTTGATTAAATATCTGCATGAAGTTAGGTTCATAAGTGCATTTTCCCCCCTTTGGCCATGCTGCATGGCTTGTAGGATCTTAGTTCCCCTACCAGAGACTGAACCCATGCCCCCTACAATAGAAGCATAGAGTCCTAACCACTGGACTGCCAGGGTAGTCTTTAGTATAAGTGCATTTTTAATGAGTGTCCCAGTGTACTTAATATACACTAGAATTCTTTGAACTTTTTTGTTCATGTTCCTGCTAAAGTTAATTCTGGGAAAAAAAACAAAACAAAACTGCATCCATTCCTGTGTACATTTTTCAACTTTCAGATTTTCATCACTACTATATTTAAATTATTTAACTTTTAGTCTTTGCTTTCTGACTTCTGAAGTTTTTTTTTATTTTACTCAGGAAATTCTCTTATCATCAATATTATAAGGACTATATTCTTATTATTTCATTATGTTACTGTTTTCAGCCATCTTCCTTTCTTCTCTGCCTTCTGCCTCCCCCGCCCTCCCTCCCTTCTCTTCTCTGTCTGTTTTTGGTGGCGCTGGGTCTCTGCTGCTGCTGTGTCCCACTGTGCGACCCCAGAGACTGCAGCCCACCAGGCTCCCCTGTCCCTGGGATTCTCCAGGCAAGAACGCTGCTCGTGGGCTTCCTCTAACTGCGGAGAATGGGGGCCGCCCTTTGTTGGCGGCGGGGGCTGTCCCTGCAGGGACGGCCTTCCTCGTTGCGGAGCACAGGCTGGAGGCACACGGGCTTCAGCAGTTGCGGCTCACGGGCTGAGCTGCTCCGAGGCCTGTGACGTCTTCCTAGAGCAGGGATCGAACACATGTCCCCTGCGTTAGCAGGAGGATTCTTAACCACTGGAGCAACAGGGAAACCCCCTCAAGTGACTATTAATTATAACTTACTCTCTCCTCACTTAGAAGTACTTTATTTAACCTAATGTACTCAGGAAAAGTTAGAAAATTTAAAAAAAAAACCTATAATTTCTTTTTTTTGCCAATACATTTTAATGAAATTCATTTACTTTATGTAATTTAAGTATCTTTTTATAAAAGTCCTAGAGTTGTAGAATTAGTTAATTCAATCTATACTTTGTAAAACCAGTCACAAACCATAAACAAGAGATCCTAGGCAACATAGTATAGACGTGGTTTATGTAAGTAACAACATAGAATGCTAATTAGGGGAATTTACACACACACAAAAGACCTTGGTCATGGTTCAAAATATTGGTGAGTAAATATATAAGCTTAAGTTAAACTGTGATGTGTAGGATTCCCCAGGTGGTCCAGTGGTTATGAGTCTACCTGCCAATGCAGGGGACACAGGTTTGATTCCTGCCCCAGGAGGACTCCACATGCTGTGGAGCAACTAAGCCCTTGCGCCACAATCCCTGAGCCCACACCACACAACTTCTGAAACCTGCACACTTAGACCCACACTCTGCAACAAGGGAAGCCACCCCAGTGAGAAGCCCAAGCACCCCAACTAGAGAGTAGCCCCCACTCACTGCAACTGGAGAAAGCCTGCATATGGCGACAAAGACCCGGTGCAGCCAAAAATAAATTAATTTAAAATATTTTTACAAGTGGTTGACCAGTTTTCCCAGCACCACCTGTTAAAGAGACTGTCTTTACTCCATTGTATATTCTTGCCTCCTTTGTCAAAGATAAGGTGTCCGTAGGTATGTGGGTTAAGACCCCTCTCTAACACCATACACAAAAATAAACTCAAAATGGATTAAAGATCTAAATGTAAGACCAGAAACTATAAAACTCCTAGAGGAGAACATAGGCAAAACACTCTCCGACATAAATCACAGCAGGATCCTCTATGATCCATCTCCCAGTATACTGGAAATAAAAGCAAAGATAAACAAATGGGATCTAATTAAAATTAAAAGTTTCTGCACAACAAAGGAAACTATAAGCAAGGTGAAAAGACAGCCTTCTGAATGGGAGAAAACAATAGCAAATGAAACAACTGACAGACAACTAACCTCAAAGATATATAAGCAACTTATGCAGCTCAACTCCAGAAAAATAAATGAACCAATAAAAAAATGGGCCAAAGAACTAAATAGGCATTTCTCCAAAGAAGACGTACGGATGGCTAACAAACACATGAAAAGATGGTCAACATCACTCATTATCAGAGAAATGCAAATCAAGACCACAATGAGGTATCATTTCACACCAGTCAGAATGGCTGCGATCCAAAAGTCTACAAGCAATAAATGCTGGAGAGGGTGTGGAGAAAAGGGAACCCTCTTACACTGCTGGTGGGAATGCAAACTAGTACAGCCATTATGGAAAACAGTGTGGAGATTCCTTTAAAAATTGCAAATAGAACTGGCTTATGACCCAGCAATCCCACTGCTGGGCATACACACTGAGGAAACCAGAATTGAAAGAGACACATGTACCCCAATGTTCATTGCAGCGCTGTTTATAATAGCCAGGACATGGAAGCAACCTAGATGTCCATCAGCAGATGAATGGATAAGAAAGCTGTGGTTCATATACACTATGGAATACTACTCAGCCCTTAAAAAGAATAAATTTGACTCAGTTCTAATGAGATGGATGAAATTGGAACCGATTATACAGAGTGAAGTAAGCCAGAAAGAAAAACACCGATACAGTATACTGACACATATATATGGAATTTAGAAGACAGTAATGATGACCCTATATGTGAGACAACAAGAGACACAGAGGTATAGAATGGACTTTTGGACTCTGAGGGAGAGGGAAAGGGTGTGATGGTTTGGGAGAATGGCAGTGAAGCATGTGTATTTTCCTGTAAGAAACGAAGCGCTAATCTATGTTTGGTGTAGGATGCAGGATGCATGGGGCTGATGCACAGGATGATTCAGGTAGAGGATGTGGGGTGGGAGGTGGGAGGGGCTTCGGCATTGGGCGATTGTGTTCACCTATGGCTGATTCGTGTCAATGTATGGCAAAACAAATACAGTATTGTAATTAAAAAAATAAATTTAAAATTAAAAAAAAAAGCTCAACATTCAGAAAATGAAAAAAAATATATTTTTAATGCAATGTTTAAGGCATATGCATATTCTCTTTTTATGATCTCCTCCTTAACTTTTTGATTAACCAACAGTCAATTCAGACTGTGTCAAACAAGAGTACTTGTCCTGATTAGAAAGACAACAAAGTGAGTGACATCAGGAATCAAGATGAGACAACAAATTTGCAGCTTTAACATAATGTGAAAGCAGTACCTCTATCATCTAACAAACAGAAGAAAGACTTGAAAGACAGGAATCCTTAGTGCCACACCTGGCAGAGGGGACACATGCTATGTCATTACTGGCATTTGGAAAAGAAGTCAAAGAGGAGATTTGAGGTCTAAATAGGAAAGTTTCCCAGGGGTTAATAAGAAAAACTAAAAGAGATCCCCAAATAGGATTATTATGTATGTTTAAGCCTAAACTATAATTTGCATCATTAACAAGGTGACTTTTATACCAAAGTAAGATGAATATGAAATATATCTAGAAAATATGTTGTATAATGTTTTTATCCCCATATTATCCCCCCTATATAATATTATATATACTATACTTTAACTGTGCATCAATACATCTGTATTTACTGACACGTAATTAAAGTAGGTACTGTGAAAGTGAAGTCGCTGTCGTGTCCGATCCTCAGTGACCCCATGGACTGTAGCCCACCAGGCTCCTCTGTCCATGGGACTTTCCAGGCAAGAATACTGCAGTGGGTTGCCATTTCCTTCTCCAGGGGATCTTCCCAACCCAGGGATCGAACCCAGGTCTCCCACATTGCAGGCAGACGCTTTAACCTCTCAGCTACCAGGGAAGCCCAATTAAAGTAGGTACTAGGAGAACTTCTACCACAATTAGAGAAACTAGACAAAGAAAGAAAAGTTGATACTGAATTGTGGCTTTTTGTTGTTCTTAAACAGCCTCAACACATCATGCATGAGGCGGAAGAGGGAAATCCTGGACAGGAGGACACCACTTTATGAAAATGAAAGATTCAGTTTATGCAAGAATGCTTCTCCATGGGACTCTATACCTTGGCATAAAGAAGCCTAATTATGCTTAAAATCTGTGAGCTCAAAATTACTCTTATCTAGTATTTCTTCTTATACGTGGACCTTGGGTGACTAAAAGTGAAATTGCAACTTTGCCCTCCCTGTTTAAGGATATTTTTATATCATCTCAACAATACGAAGTTTATTCTCCAAACCTTATTACTTTAAAACAACACGATCTCATTTATGTTACCCAAACATATAAATGCTACTCTTATAATATATTATGCATTATAGAAACTAAGGTAAAATATTTAATACTTTAGATATAGAATATTTAGAAATCAAATGAAAAAGTTAATTTATTGTTCAGCTTGAAGGCAATATCTATTATTCAAACATAAGAGCAGTCTAGACAAGATTTTGATAATATCAAAGCAGCAATATTTTAAGCCAAACAGAAGATTTTAACATAATCATTTAATAAAGCACAAACTGTCAGCCATTTCTACAATTGTTTGATGAAATATAAACATATATAGTCTTCTTAAAATTAACTTACATGATCAAATCGTAGAACAGGCTCATTGGTATTATCAAAATTATATACTTCCACCATTCCATCATCTCTTCCAACAAGTAAATCTTTAACCCCATCACCCACAATGTCAAAGCTGTCAACACACAAAATACCTTTAAAAAAAGGTAAGTAATAAATTAGCAATAATACTGATATTGCAGTCAAATATACTAACTATGAATGAAAAAAATCTATATATCAGAGTAGGGGAAAAAAAAGTAAATTACAACTATAGCAATAACTTCCTAATTCAATTCCCTGTCTTTAATTTCAACCTGTTTCCTGGCAAATCCACTCTCTACGGAGTGTTTTTGTTTGAGTTTTGGTAAATTAGATCACATCATATTCTCACTTACAGTTTTCTAATGACTCTCCACTGCACCTAGACTAAAATTCAAACCCTTTATCAAGGCTCCCAAGGACCTCCATGACTTGGCCTTAGCCTACCTCTGACTTCATTTCATGCCATACTTAGCCACACTGATCTTCCTTCTGCTCCTCAAATGAACAGAATTTACCTCTGCCTCAAGTTTTCTGTCTTTAATTTTTCCTCTTCCCAGACACTGTTTTCCCTTAAATGTTTTGTATTGTTAACACATTTTGTCATCAATCAGATTTCATGCTGTACTTATAAACAGCCATCCAAATTTACCAAGTCAGATAAAAATTCCCCTTAGAAAGGTATAAATTCCTTAGAAAAAAAGGATCTGATCTCATTGTACTTCTTTGACTCATACCAAGTATTCCCAAATTCCAATTAATTCTCTACAGCAAACAATGAAAATTGGATTTGAGGAGAGATTGATGTCATAGATAAACATTAGCCCATAAAAGCCTGCTAAGTCACTTCAGTTGTCTTCAACTCTGTGTGACCCCATAGACGACAGCCCACCAGGCTCCCCCGTTCCTGGGATTCTCGAGGCAAGAACCCTGGAGTGGGTTGCTATTTCCTTCTCCAGTGCCTATCCATCCCAAATTACTATTAGTATATCCTGTGTGTGCTCAGTAGAGTAGTTGAGTTATGTCTGACTCTTTCTGACCCCTTGGACTGTAGCCCACCAGTCTCCTCTGTCCATGGGATTTTCCAGGCAAGAATACTGGAGTGGGCCGCCACATCCTACTCCAGAAAATTATCCTGATCCACAGATTGAATCGGTATCTCTTATGTTTCGTACACTGGCAGGTGGATCCTTTACCACTGAGCCACTTGGGAAGCCCCATTAGTACATTTTACTTTAAAAATTACAGCAAAACTGACAGACCTACTAAATAAACAAACAGTAAATAAACATGAGGTGGCTCTGTATATTGCTAGGTCTGCTCTGCCTTACGGATAAAGGAAACAGGATGAACTGTACAATGCAGGTTGGTCTATCTATCTATCTATCTCTGTGGTCAAGCACCATGCAGCAGGCAGGGTCTTAGTTCTCTGACCAAGATCAAACTCATGCTCTTGGAAGTGAAGGCATGGAGTCCTAACCACTGGACTGCCAGGGAATTCCAAGGCTATTTTATTCAATAATCACTAAAATTCAGAATCTGAGTTTATACAAAAAACATACCTCCCCTCTTTTTCTCATTTCGAATTTCCCACTTGTGTATTGGTTTGGATGTAGTGATCTGAATAAGCCCAAGTTTTCCATCTGATGTTCCAAACAAAAGGTCTTCTCCAGAGTCACCTAGTTACAGTTAAAAGTCAACATATTATGGTTATCTCACAGCTCACACTATTCCTTTAAAATTAAAATACTTTCATATATATTGGCTTTCATATAAAAACCTCATTTAAAATATTATGAAAAGACGGATTTTAATTAATTTACTTATTTTAGAAAGATGGTTATACAGTCACCGAATTTTACAACCATAAGAGATGGTTTCCTCATCAAGTAATCTTAAGATGAGGAAACTGAAAAGCCAAGTTCAGTGACTCATAACTGTTAGCTACTGGCAAGTTAGAAGACAACTTTCTCTATTTCAGTTCAAGTTCTTTTTACAGTTTCCCATTTCCACTTAATATATAGTTAAATGATTAAAACCTGAAACATCTAAACTGAAATAACATAACTCACTCCCTTATTTGATTGTCAAAAATTAAACCCTGATTACCGCCATTTCCATTGTGTAGGGCTAAAACAGTAGGTGGGCCAGGAACTTCAATTTCATACATCACATCAGATCCCTGAAGGAGAACAAGTATTTTAAAACTAAAACAATACAAATTGAAAATACTGATAATAAAATAACTCATAGATAACATCAATATTCATATAAAGAACTCTAGAATAGAACAATTGAAAAAAACTAGATTGTGAATATTAACTTTTGTTAGCAACTTTGCACGTTGACTCATTTTATATGGGCTCATTGGAAAAGACTCTGATGCTGGGAGGGACTGGGGGCAGGAGGAGAAGGGGATGAAGAGGATGAGATGGCTGGGTGGCATCACTGACTCGATGGACATGAGTCTGAGTGAACTCCAGGAGTTGGTGATGGACAAGGAGGCCTGACGTGCTGCGATTCATGGGGTCGCAAAGAGTCGGACATGACTGAGCGACTGAACTGAACTGATATATATATATATAATAAAGAGAGCAAGGAAATAAGTATTTCAAATATTCTCCACTTTGAATAATTTTCACTTTAGGTACTTTGCATGAAAACTTGACACTGGTAAATTTCCCTATCAAAACTTTCTAGGAACAAGCTTTTCTTCTGTCCTAACTTGGGGCACATTCAAACAGATTCAAAGCTACTTCCTAAGGAAAATTCTGGCCTTGCCTTTCTGTATCTCCAAAACCCACTCTAGTAAGAGGCAGAATTCTCTGCTATTTAGATAAGAAAACAAGTTAAATTCTGTCTTTAATTTGGTGCATAGTATTTGTGAAGCTGTTAAAGAATGAGACAGAAGTATTAAATTCACATAGAAAAAATATGATAAATCTCTCAATGAAGAAACATTTGCAAAATTACAGTAAATCTGATATACCATTTTGTTTAAAAATTTTAAATACATGAGTCATATGTTTTATACTTTATTTAGAATAACATTAAATATTCACAGATATCTGTATCTAACTATATAAACACAAAACTATATCTAACTATATAAACACAAACTGTTTTAAAAGGCTACCTTTGGGGGTAATGGATTGCATACAGAGGCAGAGGGGAAGTAGGGAAAAAGTGTGCAGGTCAGAGGAAAGACTTCAAGTTTTTACTTTCCACAGTAAGCACATGGGTCACTGGTTAAACAAAGCAGGGTCCTAGAATTCAGTCAGGTCAATTTCTAAATGTATGTGAGTCAGCTCCTATTAAAAGCCTTACTCAAACAACTCAAATTGGGGAGCACAGGCTAGGGGGAGAGATCAATCATTCATGCTGCTAGAGAGAACCTTGAACATTACTTTAGTCAACCATAGGGGAAAAAAAAAGAACTGATGTCTAAACATATATCTGTTCATTTTGCTGTACAGCAGAAATTAGCACAACATCCTAAAGCAAATAAACATCAATAAAAATTAATTTTAAAAAGGAGGCTGATGCTAAGAAATGGCCATCTGGTAGTACTGAATAAATAGCTATACTTTTTGTTCAGTTGCACTAGCATTATCCTAAATTTTGATCCAATTAATTCATTCATTATATTTACATTTAAACTTTTATTGTATTTTGTCATTTACATTTAAACCTTGTTTTATGGGTCCTGGGTGTGTGTGTGTATGTGTGTGTGTGAGAGAGTGTGTCTATTTTATTGAAAGTAACTTTCAGAATTCTTTGGTGGTCCAGTGGTTAGGATGTTGCACTTTTTCACTGCCAAGGGTCTGAGTTCAATCCTTGGTCGGGGAACTAACATCCCACAAGCTGTACAGCAGGGTCAAAAAAAAAAAGTCACTTTCAAGAAGACAGTTGTAACTAGTATTATTAATAACAATGGCCTTAAGTAGTTGCTTTAGTCAATCACAGTTTTTAATAAAAATATAAAGATAATAAATGATTTTTCAAATATTTACTGAGTGCTTATTCTGTTCAACATACTGTCATAAATGCTGGATAAGCTCAAATGATACAATCTTGATCTCACCTCCCCCTTGTAAAGCCTAACACCTTCTCCCCAACCCAACTTCCTCTTTTAGTTTGATTTTTGGGGAGAGGGAGGGTGATCGACACATTCAGAAAACTAAGATCATGGCATCTGGTCCCATCACTTTATAGCAAACTGATGGGGAAACAGTGGCTGACTTTATTTTGGGGGCTCCAAAATCACTGCAGATGGTGACTTCAGCTATGAAATTAAAAGACGCTTGCTCCCTGGAAGAAAAGCTATGACCAACCTAGACAACATATTAAAAAGCAGAGGCATTACTTTGTCAACAAAGGTCTGTATAGTCAAAGCTATGGTTTTTCTAGTAGTAAGAGTCAGACTATAAAGAAAGCTGAGTGCCAAAGAACTGATGCTTTCAAACTGTGGTGTTGTAGAAGACTCTTGGGAATCTCTTGGACTGCAAAGAGATCAAGCTAGTCCATCCTAAAGGAGATCAGTCCTAAATATTCACTAGAAGTACTGATGCTGAAACTGAAACTCCAATACTTTGACCACCTGATGCAATGAACTGACTCATTAGAAAAAAACCCTGACACTGGGCAAGATTGAAGGCGGGAGGAGAAGGGGACAACAGAAGACGTCACTGATTTGATGGACGTGAGTTTGAGCAAGCTCCGGGAGTTGGTGATGGACAGGAAAGCCTGGCGTGCTGCAGTCCATGGGGTCACAAAGATGACTGAGAGACTGACCTGAACGGAGGGTGATAGATGGGAAAAAAAATAAAAGTGGGGGAAGTAAATGTAGCAAAGGTACTACATTCTAATTAAACTAACTCAGATATCATGTATGGGGTGAAGGGGAGAAAAGGGTCCTTTTTTCCATATATGCCTCTCTAAAAACTTGCTAAAGATTTCAACACATTTGCCTCAAGTAAAAAAAAAAGTGTTAGTCAAGTAAAACATTAAAAAATTTTCAGATATAATTTTAAGATACTTAAAGTGGTAGCGGTCACTAAAGTAATTTATCTCAATTATACACTGTTCAGCAATATTTACATACCTATAAAAAACTATAAAAATGCAAATAACAGTAACCTGTAAAACTCGGAGTACTCTGTCCTGGCAGGCCAACACCGGTACTTCACGAAGTAGTCTTTCCACTGGAAGGCAGATGACATCATTGATTTTGTCCCCAGAAAGGTAATAATGTTGGTCTTTGCAGTCACAATAATGGTTATAGATGTAACTTGCACTGAGAAAAAGGTCTGAGCCAGATATGTGCCTGAGAGTATGAAAAATAATTTAAGACATCCACATTTAAAAAAATAAGCATAGGAAACTCCTGAATTATTTTCAGAGATAAAAAGTTTATTTATTTACAGTTTACTATCATTTTATCATAGACTCAGAGAACATTGTTTGTTTTCATTTCCCATGCTTATTCTAGCCTTTTGGTATAGCCATGGTTTTGAAAGCTGAAAATGAGGTTCTTAAGGCCGTGGGCTTCTCAAAAATTGAGTTCAGAAAAACTACAAATGAAGACAGGATAACGGTAATTCACCTGTCTACACCTGAAGACAGTTAATATATCAAAAAGTAGGTTTTTTTTTTAATGTGTACTATGTGCCAAGCACTGTCCTAAGTGACTTAAATATATTAGCTCAATCCTCATAACTCTATAAACTAGGAACAATTATTCCTAGTTTATACAATTATCCCTTTTTAAGGGGAATAATATTAATAAAATGTTAAGTAACTTGCCTAAATGCACAGTAGACAGTAGACTGGATTGCAACTCAGGTAGCTTTAACTCTATAGTTATCCTTCTTGCACACTCAGCCATTCAGTTTTGTCTGACTCTTTGCAATCCCATGGACTGTAGCCCACTAGGCTACTCTGTCCATGGAACTTTCCAGGCAAGAATACTGGAATGAGTGAGTGAGTTGCCATTTCCTACTCCATATCTTTCTTACTACCACACTAAATAGAATAAGGCTATCTAAACTGAATCTACCTGAAACTAAATAATAAATAGTGGAAAAAATGATTTCATTAGAATTTTAACTTGAAAAAATAAATAATAAGTTCATTTAAAATTATAGTTAATAAAATTTAGATAATAATAATAACTATATTCTAGTTCTTAGAATGAATCAAGTTTTCATTGGGGGAGGTAAAATATTTGACAAAAGTTCTATACTAATATATTATTTTCACTGGATAGCTATCATCACCTGTGATCATAAAGAGGGTATTTATTTGAATATAAATATCTAGAGTTTTTTTACTTCTTTTATACTTTGGTTATGAATGATAACTGAATATAAATACTACAAATGTCTTGAAAAGATTTCAATAGCCAATTGATTATATATTGATTCCAGGTCAAATTCAATTTCTGACTCATAAAGTATTTTTAGTTATTTCCTAGATAACCTATTAAGATATGATACTTAATCAGATGTTTGTCACCTATCCAAAATATTGTAAATGAACATGTAAAAATAAAAAGAAAGAATAAACATACATAGCTTTAATGCTTTCAGTGAGATTTGTTTCAAAAGAGAGGAACTGTTTTCCTCTCTTTGTGAAGCCTCTAATTTCAGATCCTGCAGCAATAAAAATTTTCTCCTGGGGTGTATTAAGAACCCCTCCTAGTTCCAATCTTGCAATCTTCTGCCCAGGTAAAGTCTTGAACACTGTCTGCAAAAATTGTTAAGGGAAAAATTAAGTACACAAACTTATTGCAAATATTTTCCTTTACCATAAAAATGTAGTGCTTTTAAACTTACAAAAGTTTATAGTTTTACTATATAGGAACACCTATAGGTGCAAATGTGCTTACTTCAACCATCTTGTGGACTTTTTGCTAAATATCTTCAAACTTTATTCCCACACATATTTCAATATCATTAAAATCTAAATTCTTGCAACTCAAAGTAGGGCTCACTAAGCAGCAGCACAGCATCACTTTCCTTTTAGAAAGTCAGACCCTCGGGCTCAACTGTAGATCTACTGAATGAGATTCTGCACTTTACCAGGACTCCCCATCTGGCTCTAATGGACATGTTTTTACACTTTAATCATCTTTTATGGGCTTCCCTGTGACTCAGCTGGCTAAGAATCTGTCTTTAATGCAGGAGCCCTGGGTTTGATCCCTGGGTTGGGAAGATCCCCTGGAGAAGAAAACGGCTACCTCCTCCAGTATTTTAATCATCTTTTTAAAACTAATTTCTCATGGTTTCCTTACAATTTTAAAAATTTTAGTAGGATAAACAAAGGACTACGGAATCTACTGAAAACCTGAGTGTATAACTTCATATCTCTCTTATTTAATTGGAAGTATTTGCATTATTCTTTAATTTCTATTTTATTATTGGCATCAGTTTCTTTCTTCACCCTCAATGACTTTAAACACAGAGAACAAAATATCTGGAAGAATATATGGATAATGGAAACACTGAGTTTCTGATCATTTTTACCTGCTTCATCTTTTTGCAAATTCCATATAAGGTATAATGAAGATAAGAGTTCACATCTCAGACCTATCACTTTTAAATTACAGTCTGTAAATATGATAATGTAATAATCACTTCCTTGACTAGGCTATATTAAATGGTAAAGGTGATGTGATGGTCATTTCCAGGTTGCACTCTATTAGGTAAGACTCTATCTTAGAAGACTGGACAGATTTTTCCATTGGCCTGAAGAAGCAGGTTGCCATGTTGTGAGAGGGCCTGTGAAAAGACCACACGGCAAGGAAGTGTGGGGGCCTCAAATGATGAAAGCAGGCCTGGGCTTATAGACAGCAATAAAGTGGGGATCTCAGTTCAATAATAATAAAGAATTGAATTATTCAAACAGCCAAGTGAGCATGGAATAGGACCCTGAGCTCCAGAAAGAAATTGAGTCTGGCTAGCATCCACGTTGCAGCCACATGAGGTCTCGAGGCTAGATTCTTGCCTCTGAGAGGTAATAAATGTGTTTCATTGTAATTTGAGGTAATTTGTTACACAGCAGAAAAAACTAATTTATCACCTTACAATGTCAAAGATATTTTACAAACAGCTAGCAAATGACTCTTATGCTGCCTGAAGTCTCATACTTCATATTACTACTTTCTTTAACCCATTTTTCATTGTGCTTTAGAAAAAGCTTAACCTGGGAGTATTCAAAATATACACATACCGCTGCTTCTCCCTTCTTCATGCCAAAGCACATAACTATGCCATCATGATCTCCAACAACCACCTGTAACAGATTGAAGAGAATCTAAAATTACTGTTATTATGCCTTATTAACTTATATGGGGAAACAAGATCCACAATATAGAAATTATAATTTAAAAAAACAGAGATCAGAAAACCTAGTAAAGACAGCCCTACAAAAAATATTCACTAAAGAATTATAAGAAAGGGACAAAGAGAAGCCTGTGGGAGTTGTTACAGAAGTAGCTGGTTGCCTACAAGGTAAAGAGAATAAGAGAATACAGATGGATATGACAAGGAGGTGACTTTTTCCCTGTCACTAGGGCATAAGAATGTTGTAAGAGTAATTTTTAAAGCATTATGAAAATAAGTTTGCAACAGACCTATTTGATATTTTTAAAAGCTTTTTTCATTTTTTAATTTTTATTGAATATAGTTGATTTACCTAAACAAAAACTTTTGCACAGCAAAGGGAACCATAGGAAAAAAAAAAAAGAAAATCTATCAAATGGGAGAAAGTATTTGCAAATAATATGAGCAATAAGGGGTTAATATCCAAAATATATAAGCAGCTCATACAACTTAATATTAGAAACACAACCTGATTAGAAAATGGGCAGAAGACCTGAATAAACATTTTTCCAAAGAGGAAATGCAAATAGCCAACAGGGACATGAAAAGATGCTTAACATCACTAATCATCAGAGAAATATAAATCAAAACCACAATGATATATCACCTCACACCCGTCAGAATGGCAATCATCAAAAATAACATAAATAACAAATGCTGACAAAGATGTGGTGAAAAGGAACTCTTATACTCTGTTGGTGGGAATATAAGTTAGTGCAGTCACTGTAGAAAACAATATTGAGGTTTCTCAAAAAACTAAAAATAGAACTACTATATGACCCAGAAATGCCACTCCTGGGCATATATCTGAAAAAACCAAAAACATGAATTCAAAAAGATATATGCACCCCAATGTTCATGGCACTGTTTATAATTGCAAGATACAGAAACAACGTAAGTGTCCATTAACAGATGAATGGATAAAGAATACTACTCAGTCATAAAAAGAATGACATTTTCCCATTTGCAACAACATGGATGGACTTAGAGGGCATGATGTTAAGTGAAATAAGTCAGATGGAGAAAAACAAACCATATATCATTTGTATGTGGAATCTAGAAAACACAACAAATTAGTGAATATAACAAAAAGTAGCAGAGTCATAAATATAGAAAACAAACTGCCAGGGGTCACCAGTGGGGAGAGGGAAAGAAGAGGGGTAACACAGGAGTAGGGATTAAGAGATACAAACCAGTATGTATAAAATTAGGTACAAGGATATACTGTATAACACAGAGAACAGAGCCAATATTTTATAATAACTATAAATTGAATATAATGTTTAAAAATTATGAATCACTATGTTACATACCTGTGACTTACATAATATTGTACAACTATATTTCAATAAAAAATAAACAAAATAATAAAATGATCTTAAAAATATATAAGTGAGTCCTAAGACCAAAAAGTTTGAAAAATGTTGCTTTAGTAGACTGAATACAATAAATGATAATAAAAAAATCTGTTGATTTATCTTCATAAAATGTATTATATGGTAACACTATTTATTTTGCAGCTATTAAAGAATCCCATTAGTATACTAAAAAATTATATTGTTTTACAGAAATTTCAGGATTAATATTTCTATAAAAAATCATTATTGTTTGTTAAATATAAAGTTTAAAATAAAAATTACTCTTAAAAATATGACAAAGTTTTTTAAAAGTATTTTCCCTACAGCATATTGTGTTTTATATTTCTTTTTCCCTATATACAATCTGGTATGCACAAGTACACTCAGGGAAAATTATTCCCAGAAAAATGGAACATGGTTTTCAACTAGTTTGCTAATACTATTTACTGATTGTACATGATACTTATAATGTACAAGAAAATTACTGTATGTAAGTGTCCTTGGTATTCTAACCTCTGTTCAAATTAACAGAAATCCATTTCCACTTTAGCTTTGAAATTAAAAAAAAATCAATAAAGAAGGGAATATAAACTTCTCCTCTGTAAGAGCTAGAGAGATATGGAGGAATCAGTATCTCTACATTACCTTTTGTGTGGCTCTATGTTTTGAGGCAGGAAGTAGCTTCATAGTCTTCTGAGAGGTCACCCCCACCTAAGGAAACACACGAGCTGCCTAGTTAATGTTTTCTAATACACTAATTTAAAGTTATACCTCCAATATTAAAAGAACCAGCAGATTCTAATCATAGTAAGCCTTAGTTTTTCATTACAATTAGCGATATAAAATAATTGTTATCAGAAGTGAACTTACTTTCTAATGAAATATGCCACAAAAGTCAGAATATAGGAAATAATAAAAAACAGTAAAATTCATGCTATATAGTTGTCAAGTCAAATATAATTATGTGACATTACTGGCAAGGTACTTCACACATAAAAAATTATATCTAGAAGCCGTTTTTACAACTTCATACAGCTGTTAAAGAAGAGTTTGTAATGAAAAATCTTTAGAAATAGATTATATTGAAAATGGAACAGAGAAGATATTTGCTAAAACACCCACATGCTGATGACAATGACATCCAATTTAACTGATGATGAAGATTATTTTACAAAAGATACAGAAGTTGGAAACAGCATGGTTTGCTCAGCAGAGAAATATCAGTAGTTGGGCATGGTTAGGGGAGGAGAATGGGACCAAAGAGAGAGAGATTGAGACGATAGACCATGAAAGAATTTACATATTGTACATACAGATCTACCCTGTTATTCTGTATTCTATGGAATAGTGTTAAAGTTTAAACTAATCTACTTAGATTTGTATTTGTGAAACATCAGTCTAGCCAGTGTTGTAAAGTATGGGTTGGAGGGAGAGGAGGATAGAGGCTATTTCCATTATCCAAGAGATGAGGACTGAACCGGGGATAACAGAGATGGAGGGAGAAAATGTGACAGATTCGACAGATACTTCCGAGATAGAAACAGCAAAATGTGGTGACCAGATGGATATGGAAGATATTAAGGTGGGATCATGAGAAACACTGGGCTGGAAGAAGCACAAGCTGGAATCAAGATTGCCGGGAGAAATATCAATAACCTCAGATATGCAGATGACACCACCCTTATGGAAGAAAGTGAAGAGGAACTAAAAAGCTTCTTGATGAAAGTGAAAGAGGAGAGTAAAAAAGTTGGCTTAAAGCTCAACATTCAGAAAACGAAGATTATGGCATCTGGTCCCATCACTTCATGGGAAATAGATGGGGAAACAGTGGAAACAGTGGCTTTTATTTTGGGGAGCTCCAAAATCACTGCAGATGGTGATTGCAGCCATGAAATTAAAAGATGCTTACTCCTTGGGAGGAAAGTTATGACCAACCTAGACAGCATATTAAAAAGCAGAGATATTACTATGCCAACAAAGGTCCGTTTAGTCAAGGCTATGGTTTTTCCAGTGGTCATGTATGGATGTGAGAATTGGACTGTGAAGAAAGCTGAGTGACAAAGAATCGATGCTTTTGAACGGTGGTGATGGAGAAGACTCTTGAGAGTCCCTTGGACTGCAAGGAGATCCAACCAGTCCATCCTAAAGGAGGCCAGTCCTGGGTGTTCATTGGAAGGACTAATGTTGAACCTGAAACTCCAATAATTTGGCCACCTGATACGAAGAGCTGACTCAATGGAAAAGAGTCTGATGCCGGCAGGGATTGGGGGCAGGAAGAGAAGGGGATGACAAAGGATGAGATGGCTGGATGGCATCACCGACTTGATGGACGAATTTGAGTGAACTCTAGGAGTTGGTGATGGACAGGGAGGCCTGGCGTGCTGCAATTCATGGGGTCACAAAGAGTTGGACACGACTGAGCGACTGAACTGAAGGTGGGAAGTATCTGGCGTAAGTCTCAAGTAAAGTGGCAGGATAAACATTTGTACCATTAGCCAAAAGAGGATTACTGGGAAAGGGGATGGAGAAGAGGGAAAGTCTACGGCTGAAATACTGAGAGGCAGGGTGGTGTAACAGAAAGAGGCTTTGTTTCAAATAGGAACTACATCAGTTTGGCTATTATGAAAATTACCTTCTTTGAATCTTTGATCGTCACGTACCAACTTTGAGAATTTTTTTTTAATTTTTACTTTATTCTACGTTACAATACTGTATTGGTTTTGCCATACATTGACATGAATCAGCCACAGGTGTACACAATCTCCCAATGCTGAAGCCCCCTCCCACCTCCCACCTCATATCATGGGGCTGGTGCACGGATGATCCAGAGAATTTTTGTGAAGGAAAATATATCTGAAGTTCCAATACTTCGGCCACCTGATGCTAAGAGCTGACTCACTGGAAAAGACCCTGAGGCTGGGAAAAACTGAGGGCAGGAGAAGGGGATGAATGAGGATGAGATGGCATCACCGATTCAACATGGGTTTGAGCAAGCTCCAGGAGACAGAGAAGGACAGGGAAGCCTGGCGGGTTGCATGCAGTCCATGGGGTCCCAAAGAATCTGACACGACTGAACGACGAACAACAATATAATATATGCACAAAAGGTAAGCTCTGAGACTAAACCAGACCCTCGAAAACGGCTACCATTGCTTTTATTGCTGTCCGGGTTGCCAGGTCCAGCTCACAGTAAGAAATAAGTGTCTGGCCCGCGGGACACGAGACTGGGTAGAGAAGGAGAGTCAGGAGTTTGAAGCCCGCAGGTAGCGGCAGCCAGAGAGGAGGAGAAGGAAGGGCCTTGGGGAGGAATCCCGGATCGCGTCAGGACACTCGGAGCATCTTCAGGACGCCGGCACACCCGCGCGGGAGGGCGGTTCTCCTTCCCAAGAGCCCGCGGACCGGCCCCGCGGGGCAGCCTGTGCGGAAGGCGTCCGGAGGGCTCCACTCACACCCACTCCTTCACCGCTCGGCTCCCACAGACCCCAACAAACGGCAGTGGAAGGATGGAATCCTCTTAGAGCGGGGCTCACCACGCGCAGCGTCCGCCCCAACCCCTCGGGTTTACCTGCAAATAATCCGCTCGGTTTAGATTCAGATCCATGACGGCGGCGCGGACGCGGCGGACAGCGCTAGGCCAGGCGAAGTGGGTCAAAGAGTGTGGTGTCCCAGGCCGCAAGGGAAACTGCTCGCGACTCCTTTGAGGGGTAACGCCAGTTACTGCGGGTTCAGTGGGGGATGCAAAGGCGGAGCGTCGGGGCAGCGGCGTCCTGCGTGACGTCAGGACGTTCCTGCGAGTGGGCTCTGTAGGGCATGAAGCCACGCCCGCCTCCCGACAGACCGCCCACTGACTGAACCCGCTCCAATGAGAGGCGGAGAGGAAAGGAGGGCCGGATTCAGGAGCCCTGAGAAGAGTGGTTTCCAGGGAGACCAAGACGCAGACCAGCTACGATGCAAAGACTTCGCTGAGCCCCGTCTTTGTCTTTGTGTGTGGAGCACTGACTTGAAGCCAGGGTAGCTTCTGACCTCTTTCACCGCCACTGGAAAGGCTCCCTCAAAGAGATATGTTTCACCGCCGTAGGAGTTAGTGTACTAGGAGCAGTTCTCAAACTCTGGGCCCTAGGACCCCTTCAGTTCAGTTCAGTTCAGTCGCTCAGTCGTGTCCAACTCTTTATGACCCCAAAACCGCAGCTCGCCAGGCCTCCCTGTCCATCACCAACTCCCTGAGTTCACCCAAATCCATGTCCATCGCGTCGGTGATGCCATCCAGCCATCTTACCCTCTGTCGTCCCCTTCTCCTGCCCCCAATCCTGCCGGCACCAGGGTCTTTTCAAGTGAGTCAGCTCTTCGCATCAGGTGGGCAAAGTATTGGAGTTTCAGGTTCAACATTAGTCCTTCCAATGAACACCCAGGACTGGTCTCCTTTAGGATGGACAGGTTGGATCTCCTTGCAGTCCAAGGGACTCTCAAGAGTCTTTTCCAACACCACAGTTCAAAAGCATTGATTCTTCAGTGCTCAGCTTCTTTATAATCCAACTCTCACATCCATACATGACCACTGGAAAAACCATAGCCTTGACTAGACGGACCTTGTTGGCAAAGTAATGCCTCTGCTTTTAATATGCTATCTATGTTGGTCATAGCTTTCCTTCCAAGGAGTAAGCGTCTTCTAATTTCATGGCTGCAATCACCACCTGCAGTGATTTTGGAGCACAGAAAAATAAAGTCAGCCACTGTTTCCATTGTTTCCCCATCTATTTCCCATGAAGTGATGGGACCAGATGCCATGATCTTCGTTTTCTGAATGTTGAGCTTTAAGCCAACTTTTTCACTCTCCTCTTTCACTTTCGTCAAGGGAGTCTTTAGTTCTTTGCTTTCTGCCGTAAGGATGGTGTCATCTGCATATCTGAGATTATTGATATTTTCCCCAGCAATCTTGATTCTAGCTTGTGTTTCTTCCAGCCCAGCGTTTCTCGTGATGTACTCTGCATATAAGTTAAATAAGCAGGGTGACAATATACAGCTTTCACGTACTCTTTTTCCTATTTATTTTGTAAAGGACCCCTTTACAAAACTCTTATAAACTGTTGAGGACCTTAAAAATCTTTGTTTATATGAATTACCTGTTGATACTTACCAAAAGAACTAAATTTCTAAAAATAATATTGAAAAAATAATGAACTCATTATGTATATATTTTAATGGAAAAGCATTCTTTTTCAAAATAAAAGTAAAAAGACTGGCTTTGTTTGCAAATCTATTGACTGCCCACCTGAAGAGTAAGCAAGGAAGTCCTGGATCTACTTCTGCATACAATCTATTGGTATATGTAGTTTTTGTTGTTGTTGTTACTGTAAGTATATGAAGAAAATGAGGCCAAAACTTAACAAGTGGTAGTTTTGAAAAGTTAGTTGCAATGTGGAATGTGGCTTCATTTAACAAACAGACTTTTGAGCATGTTGTATATGTCATCAAAGTTTCCATCAGAAAAAAATCTGAAGTGTTGGAAAGTTGTCAGTCTCAGATGATGGACACAAATTTTTTCAAAATTCTAATTTGTGCTTAAAAGTTTGAATTTTAAGCATTGGCAACAAATGTCAATTATTTCCCTTTAAATGATAATTTCACTTCTTGAATTAATAAGGAAGTATATGCCAAGTACCCAAGTCTAAACAATCATAATTTGCCTGTCAGTCATGCTTTCAAAAAAATGTACCATGGAAAAAATCAGTGAATTCAGCCAGCAACTCAAATAATCTTACAAGTGTTTTTCCTTGAAACAACTAATGTATTCTGTATTCACTAGAAATTCTTTGTGCATACTTCACATGTCACCCCACAGAATATTAAAAAGATAATCCAGCATAGAGACTTAAAATTAACTATTTCCACTGCTTCATAAAGGACATTTTTGTTACTACATGAAGCATTGTTTCTTGTTGGTAACAAAGGGATGAAGAATAAAATGACTACGACAGTTTAAAGCCCTTGCCTTGATCCATGCTTAAGTACCAGCAGTATTAGCCCTTGTTTTTGTACCGCCAGTACAAATGCCAACACAGAGAAAAAGGCAAATAGAATCTTAGTATTATGAAAATACCTTCAAAATCACATGTCTTGGAAAAGGCCTAAGGGATCCTCACACTGCTGCTGTCCTAGAGTGGTGATCCAGGATCTGAGCACTGACATTCCTCGAGTGACTCTCACCAGTCTGTCCTTTGTGCCTATCATACTCCGCCTGCAGAAATACAGCAAATGAATAAATGGTCTCTGTGGTCTATGAGGAGAGGGTTCACAAATGATTTCTGTGGCTTACTAAGGGAGAGTTCAGAGATGTTTGTGAAACAAAAATTAATCTCTTCAGAAGAGCTTCTTAAGGAAAAAAAAAGATTTCCTACACAGAGATCTGAGAAGGTTCTACCTCGGTCCCAGGGTATTATGGACAATTTTTTTTCTGAGGCTAAAATAACTCTGTATGGAAATATACAACAATGCTTGAAGATAGTTTAGCTGTGCAGCAATTTGGAGAAAATATCAATTTAGACTCAATAAAATACATATATGTTGTAGAAGTAAATAGAAAAATAAAGCCATGAAGAAGATGAAATAGAATAGTTACAGAATTTTATGGAAATTAGGGGGTTGGAAGCTATATTAGTTAAATAGGGCCTCCATGATAAAGTACCACAAACTGAGTGGCTTACAGAACAGAAACTTATTTTCCTGTAAGACCTCACAGGCTAGGAATACAAAATCAAGATGTCAGCAGGGAGCTAAACCAGCTTTGGAAGGCATTTTTCTCCTTGGTGCATAGGCTGGCGCCTTCTCACTGTGTCATCACGTCGTCTTCCCTCTGAGTCCTTCCATGTTCTAATCTCCTCTAATAAGGACACCAGTCATGAAGGATAAAGAATCATTCTGGTGACCTAATTTTAACTTAATTATCTTTTAAAGGTCCTTTCTCCAAAAACAGTCACATACTGAAATACTGGGGGTTAGGACTTCAACAGATGAATTTGAAGACGAGGAGGGGAGCAGGGGGGACACAATTCAGCCCATAACAGAAAGAAATCTGTCTCATCTTAAAAGGAATAGACGATCCCTAGTCCAAGGGGCGTTGTCTGTGGGAGTTCAATGGCCGTCTCTCAGAGGACATGTGGGAGAAGGGGTCGGGAGGGGAAGCAGGGGCTCTGGCAGTTGGAAAGCGACCACCGGATGTCAAATAAAAAAATTATGACAACGGCAACAAAAGGAATAGAAGAAGCCACAAGGGAGAAAACAATATGAAAAATAAAGATTAGACATTTCATATGTCACAAAATTTTAAAATATAAAAATAAATGGGATAAATGTGTGCAGTTAGTATACTTATAAACAATTCTTACAAATATTTTAAAAAGAAATACAATTATTCCAATAAGAAAAACACGAACAGACAATTCACAAAGATGGCTTCTGCACAACCACATAAAAATGTGTTACCTTCAGTTGTAATCAATAATACTAAAGTAAGATACATTTTGTTTGCCTTTTGAATGAGAAAAACATTTAAAGGATACCACTATATATGCTGTAGAGAGAACATGAGCTCAACCATGATGGTTTAAACTACTAATAAAACCACTTTCAAAAGCAACTTAGTAATATGTATCCAAATCTATAAATTATGTAGCTATATTTTTAACTCATAACCCCAATTTAGGGGCTTCCCTGGTGGCTCAGACGTTAAAGCGTCTGCCTCCAGTGCAGGAGACCTGGGTTTGATCCCTGGGTCAGGAAGATCCCCTGGAGAAGGAGATGGCAACCTACTCCAGTATTCTCGCCTGGAGAATCCCATGGATGGAGGAGCCTGGTAGGCTACAGTCCACAGGGTCGCAAAGAGTCGGACACGATTGAGCAACTTCACTTCACTAACCCCAATTTTGGATATTTAGTCTATGAAAACCACAAAAAACAGGTTAGAAGCCATACTCAAGGCATTATGTAAAACAGAAACCAAGGCAATGGCACCCCCAATCCAGTACTCTTGCCTGGAGAATCCCATGGATGAAGGAGCCTGGTAGGCTGCAGTCCATGGGGTCTTGAAGAGTCAGGCACGACTGAGCGACTTCACCTTCAGTTTTTGCTTTCATGCACTGGAGAAGGAAATGGCAACTCACCCCAGTGTTCTTGCCTGGAGGATCCTAGAGATGGGGAGCCTGGTGGGCTGCTGTCTATGGGGTCACACAGAGTCAGACACGACTGAAATGACTTAGCGACTATCCACTAAATAGGGAAATAGTGCATCCACTTTGTGGGCCATTATGCAGCCATTGAAAGTGATAACAGGGAAGAAGCTAAACAGAGTTGGTCTCAGCTAGAGTCTGTGCTGTGCTGAGTGCTGTGCTCTTTGTGACCCCATGGACGGTAGTCTGCAAGGGCCCTCTGTCCATGGGATTCTCCAGACAAGAAAACTGGAGTGGGTTGCCATGCTCTCCTCCAGAGGATCTTCCCAACCCAGGGATCAAACCCAGGTCTCCCTCATTGCGGGTGGATTCTTGACCATCTGAGACACCATGGAAGCCTGGCTGGAATCTAGCCATAGCCTGAACCCTTTCCAGAGTTCTGAAGCAAGACTTGGACCAAAGAGTTGGCCCCCCCTTGACACAAGAAAACAGCTTTTCATGCCTTCACAGAAATTGGTTGTTGACTACCAGACCAGAACGAGGGTGCTTTCTTTCATCTGATGGCAATTCCCTGGGGAACAGGCCAGTTGGGATATCAGAGACACATGCACTGGTCTGTTAAAAGGGATCCAGGTGGGGGCATCCATAGTAGCAGCATCTACCACGCCTTGGCGTCATGTCCCTTCTCTTGAAGCTCACCCAGAAAGTGTAAAGAGAGGAAAAATGTGAAGTATCATAACATACTTATTTTACACATGATGCTGAGATCAGAGCCCCTGGGGAGATGACCCAAGAAGAGACTCAAAGGTAACAGACCACCAGCATGGAAACTTTGCTTCTGTGTGACATAAATGTTTGTTATATATTATTTTCATGTTAGACTGTAATTAATCTATAAGTTCCAGGAGACTGCAGATTTTTGTCTGCTATTTACCCTGATTTTCCCTTGAACATTATTAAACATCTCTTAACATGCAATAAATATTGATTGAATAAATTAATTCCTAAAAACTGAAAAAATGCTAGTTTTACCCAAACATAATAAATAATGGAAAAACAATCTATGTTGAGAGTTCTAGAATTGCAAAATGTATGGACTAAAATATAAGATGTATGGACTCACCTGAATTTCATCTTCACTCAAGACTCTAAGAATCTTAAACTAGCTGAATTTGACACTTTTACATTCAACATCTTTCCACCCCAGTTAAAACTATTTCTTAATATTCTGCTCCATAACTGTAATCAAAAATATTCACACTTGGAAGCCTAAGCAATACTATATATAAGACAAAGTGTTGTCTTTCATGGAAACTTCCTATCTTTCCTGTTTTCATATAAAATATAGTAACATATAGCAATGAAAAAAATTCAGTATTTTCAGTTCTGAGGCATAACATAAAATACATAAAGTTTTAAAAATGTTTAAGACAAAATACTATTAACAGCACAAAAGTTAATGAAATATCCTACACTGGCAGCAAAAATGTATAGAGTTCTTTTCTTAATTTAATTAAGTCTCCAAAAGTAGAAATTAAGAAATAATCTTTAAAAGGCTTTATGTAGTTCCTTTAATGTTCATGTTTGTCTTCATATCTAGAAAGCCTTTCTGTGTGATGTAGTGACTGTTAAAATATTGTATATTTAAGTGACTTTTAGAACCTATAAAACGATCTTTGAGCTACGACCATAATTTGTATTCTGGTATAGATTTGGCAGGAACATATGGGAGAGAATCAGGATGATAATGAAAGATTTAAACCTAGCTGGTCAAAAAACAGATACTTTGCATATTTTATTGTCTATGAAGAGATGAGAGAGTTTACCAGCCTGTATCCCCTTTCTTATTAGTCAAAAATCCTCAATATTACCACTGTTCAGCTCACTTATATAGTAAGTCAGATACAGACATATCACTATCTATTCCATGTAACAGGTATAACTTAAATGCTTTGATTAAAAAAAAGATGTTACTCAGCGTAAGCAGTAATGGCAAGAGAGGCCGCAAAGGGAAATGCAACGCAGCTGGTGATGCTTGGCTGCGCCTGTGCAGGCACATGGCCATTGCTCTGTCGCTCCCCCACAGTGTGCCCACCAAACTCAGAGTGGAGCTAACAGCCAAGATGTGAAGCCAGTTGTTGATGACTTATTAGCATTAAATCATCAGATGCAGAAATTAAGAGGTCATAACTAACAACCCTGCATAGCCCCCAACTTTAAAAAAAAATTCACCACCCTGCTGACTAAATTCACATTACTGAAAAACAACAAATGAAAATCTAAAACAGTAAGCAAACAACATATACTTTAGAAAAACCTTTAATGTGTTGCTTTGAGCAATTCTATGAAACAAATATGTAATGTAATTATATTTTCTGTTGACCCATTTCATTGTGAAATTCTTCATTCAGGATTCAAAGGTTCTAGGAGTATCAGTAATGCCAAAAATCTAAGAAAATCTGACCAAGTCATAGCTTTTTGTAAATTTTTCAGTTTCTATTAAAAAAAAAGTCTTCAGTATTTGCACAAGGGAAGATATGCTACATAGTGATGGACTTTGAATTTTTATTTGTATTTTGTTGGCAGTTTGGTTGGCTTTGACAACATTTATTGAGCACCTACTGTGTGCCAAGC
The DNA here is from genome assembly GCA_917880005.1 of Nanger dama. Taxonomy (NCBI): domain Eukaryota; kingdom Metazoa; phylum Chordata; class Mammalia; order Artiodactyla; family Bovidae; genus Nanger; species Nanger dama. The sequence goes on from CAKJTW010000001.1 coordinate 104,457,225, forward strand.
ACTGTACTAGATCCTGGAGACATAAAGATGAATAAGACATGGTTCCTGTCCCCAAGGAGCTTACAGTAGCTTGTAGGCAAACAGGTAGTGCAGAGACATTGTGCTTATTCTAAAATGGACAAAAAATGTCGGTAATGTAGTTAATATTGGGCCTCTACATGCAATGACATGTTATTATTTGTAATGTCAAGGCAAGCCATTAAAATGAAGACCATTGCATGTGATAAAACAGTAAAATCAATAAGACCTAACTTTTAAAGATTCACATGATAAAGGTAGTCAATACTAAAAGTTTACACTGTAGTTTTCAAGTATTTTATACTTAGAATTATTATTGCCCACAGTTGTGCTCTAGTCAAAGCCGTAATTCCAGGTTTCTTTCTTTTTTAATTTTTGTGTATTTTATTTATTTATTTTTTAATACTTTATTCTACATTACAATACTGTATTTGTTTTGCCATACACTGACATGAATCAGCCACAGGTGAACACGATCTCCCAATGTCAAAGCCCCCTCCCATCTCCCACCCCACATCAACTCCCTGAATCATCCTGTGCACCAGCCCCATGCATCCTGAATCCTGCATTGAACATAGATTGGCGCTTCGTTTCTTACAAGATAGTATACATATTTCAATGCCATTCTCCCAAACCATCCCACCCTCTCTCTCTCCCTCAGATTCCAAAAGTCCGTTCTATACCTCTGTGTCTCTTTTGTTGTGTCACATAGAGGGTCATCTTTACTATCTTTCTAAATGCCATATATATGTGTCAGTATACTGTATTGGTGTTTTTCTTTCTGGCTTACTTCACTCTGTATAATCGGCTCCAATTTATCCATCTCATTAGAACTGAGTCAAATTTATTCTTTTTAAGGGCTGAGTAGTATTCCATTGTGTATATGTACCACTGCTTTCTTATCCATTCATCTGCTGATGGACATCTAGGTTGTTTCCATGTCCTGGCTATTATAAACAGTGCTGCAGTGAACATTGGGGTACATGTGTCTCTTTCAATTCTGGTTTCCTCAGTATGTATGCCCAGCAGGGGATTGCTGGGTCATAAGGCAGTTCTATTTGCAATTTTTTTAAGGAATCTCCACACTGTTTTCCATAGTGGCTGTACTAGTTTGCATTCCCACCAGCAGTGTAAGAGGGTTCCCTTTTCTCCACATCCTCTCCAGCATTTATTGCTTGTAGACTTTTGGATCGCAGCCATTCTGACTGGTGTGAAATGATACCTCATTGTGGTCTTGATTTGCATTTCTCTGATAATGAGTGATGTTGACCATCTTTTCATGTGTTTGTTAGCCATCCGTACGTCTTCTTTGGAGAAATGCCTATTTAGTTCTTTGGCCCATTTTTTTATTGGTTCATTTATTTTTCTGGAGTTGAGCTGCATAAGTTGCTTGTATATCTTTGAGATTAGTTGTTTGTCAGTTGCTTCATTTGCTATTGTTTTCTCCCATTCAGAAGGCTGTCTTTTCACCTTGCTTATAGTTTCCTTTGTTGTGCAGAAGATTTTAATTTTAATTAGATCCCATTTGTTTATTTTTGCTTTTATTTCCAGTATACTGGGAGTTGGATCTAGAGGATCCTGCTGTGATTTATGTCGGAGAGTGTTTTGCCTATGTTTTCCTCTAGGAGTTTTATAGTTTCTGGTCTTACGTTTAGATCTTTAATCCATTTTGAGTTTATTTTTGTGTATGCTGTTAGACAGAGGTCTAGTTTCATTCTTTTACAGGTGGTTGACCAGTTTTCCCAGCACCACCTGTTAAAGAGACTGTCTTTACTCCATTGTATATTCTTGCCTCCTTTGTCGAAGATAAGGTGTCCATAGGTGTGTGGGTTAATCTCAGGGCTTTCTATTTTGTTCCAATGATCTATATTTCTGTCTTTGTGCCAGTACCATACTGTCTTAATGACTGTGGCTTTGTGGTAGAGCCTGAAATCAGGCAAGTTGATTCCTCCTGGTTTCTGAGTCATTCGCATCTCAGCATGCTGGATTCAGTTTCCCACTGAGCTTATGAATTAGAATGGCTAATTCCTCAGTTGCCTGGCTCTTGTCCCCCAAAAGTTCATAATGAAGGCTGGAGATATCTTGCTTGATTTCTTTTAATTCACCTGTAGTGTTTGTATTAAAAACATATAATTGGTAATTTGCTCTTTGGATTTAGGAAAAAAAATGAAGAATTAAATTCATACAACATGAATACATTCGTCTCATAATGTCTCCAGCATAGTTACTTTGGATTTTTTTCATTTAAAATGTTTAAGAAATGCTTTGCTTTTAAAAATGCACTGACTTTGGGAAAAGCTATAACAGTAGTCCAGCTGTGTTTTAAAAGTAAACATCAACTAAAGTGTCCTGGCTCAGCGCATGTTTAACACAGGATGATTTATCTGTTGGGGCTTCCCAGGTGGCAGATTTATCTGTTAACTAGTAATCTATAATCATGATGCAATCTATAATCAGGGTATCTCCTTTCTGTCTTCAGGGAGTTCCTCTGGTTCCCTGAGCCATAAGAGTTGACACCTATATAGATCATCTCCCACTGCTAGGCTAGAAGGAAATCCTAGTCAAGGAGATATTACTAAAAAGAAATCAATCTATTCAATAGTCAAATGCTCACATGGAAGCACTATATTTGAGGTTAAGTTTGAAGGAAGGGAAAGCAAGGAAAATGAGGAAAGGTTTTTCTTAGGGAAGCCAATGGTAATGATTATGGAGTCAAGGAACAAACAGATTAGTTTTTGTGGCACAGGTAATGATGTATTTAATAGAAGGAGACAGCAAGCGATGGTGAAATTAAGAAGCTTGGATGCGATACCATGCAAGGTTTACACACACAGAAGGCTATAGGAAACTTCTGGCTAAAACACAACCATTCCCATAATTTAGCTTGGCAATATTTTGAGAATTTGTAGATTTCAATTAAAAACTGGATTGTCTTGCAAAGAACTGAAATGTAGATGTCACTGACCTTGAAAGGTAACCTTTGGGGTATGAACTTATCTTGAATCCAAGAAATGATTCTTCAAATCATTGGCACTTTAACAGCATTTTGTAATAGAATCACATGTAAAACATATGTTTTATGATACTTCCTGGTATCTTTGTGATGTTTTAAAGTATAATCCATGTTCTTTTATTATATAAAAGACATAACCTGTTATTTTAAGGAATCCTAACTCTTATTCAAGAATACATACAAAACACTTATTGATTCTTTTCATCTTTTCATGGCAAAGAAAAAAAAATGGAGGTGATTTTCCTTTCACATATGGCAATAGGAAATAAACTGATCAATTTTGAAATCACAAGTCTTCTGTGGAAGAAATGGATTCTCACACCATTTAGTATCATATTTGGACCATAAGCCAGTGAGCTTTCTCTTGCCTCCCTACTACCATATCCTTCATCCTTGTTTTTGAGTTATGGAAAGCCTACACACCAAATGTTGTATTTATCAAAATGGGAAACATATTTATTAAATGAGGTGGTTATGTTATATGATACACTCTTTTAGTTAGAACTTTGTCCCAAACTGTAAATTCTCTTTAATTCATTAATTCTCATTAATTCATTTTCCTCTTTTGTGTAAAAGAATTTAGGAGACAGCTCCTTTCTCCTGAAGCTGCCATGGTGGCCTAGTTCTGCATTTCACTTAATTTTTTTGTTTTCAGGGAGGTTATGGCACAACTGATAAGGTTTCTGCTTTCTAAACTAAAACTCAATTATAGTCCTCTCTCTGAGACTGTTTCTAGATAACCATGATTGGATTTTTGCTGGTTCCCAAACATACATTGTTGGATTTCAGTGTTACAAACACATACCTTTGATTTGATTGAGATTTGGGATTCCATGCATTAATGGCTTCAGAGCTCATCAGCAGTTTAGTTTAGCTCTTTCTTATCAGTGTTCAGTTGATTTCAGTCGCTCAGTAGGGTCCAACTCTTTGCGATCCCATGAATTGCAGCACGCCAGTCCTCCCTGTTCATCACCATCTCTCGGAGTTCACTCAGACTTATGTCCATCGAGTCCGTGATGCCATCCCGCCATCTCATCCTCGGTCGTGCCCTTCTCCTCCTGCCCCCAATCCCTCCCAGTATCAAAGTCTTTTCCAGTGAGTCAACTCTTCTCATGAGGTGGCCAAAGTACTGGAATTTCAGCTTTAGCATCATCCTTTCCAAAGAAATCCCAGGGTTGATCTCCTTCAGAGTGGACTGGTTGGATCTCCTTGCAGTCCAAGGGACTCTCAAGAGTCTTCTCCAACACCACAGTTAAAAAGCATAAATTCTCCAGCACTCATCCTTCTTCACAGTCCAACTCTCACATCCATACATGACCACTGGAAAAACCATAGCCTTGACTAGATGGACCTTAGTCGGCAAAGTAATGTCTCTGCTTTAGAATATACTATCTAGGTTGGTCATAACTTTTCTTCCAAGGAGTAAGTGTCTTCTAATTTCATTGCTGCAGTCACCATCTGAAGTGATTTTGGAGCCCTCCAAAAATAAAATCTGACAGTTTCCACTGTTTCCCCATCTATTTCCCATGAAGTGATGGGACCAGATGCCATGATCTTCGTTTTCTGAATGTTGAGCTTTAAGCCAACTTTATCACTCTCCTCTTTCACTTTCATCAAGAGGCTTTTTAGCTCCTCTTCACTTTCTGCCATAAGGGTAGTGTCATCGACATATCTGAGGTTATTCATATTTCTCCCGGCAATCTTGATTCCAGCTTGTGTTTCTTCCAGTCCAGCGTTTCTCATAACGTACTCTGCATAGAAGTTAAATAAGCAAGGTGACAATATACAGCCTTGATGTTATGTACTCCTTTTCCTATTTGGAACCAGTCTGTTGTTCCATGTCCAGTTCTAACTGTTCCTTCCTGACCTGCATACAGATTTCTCAAGAGGCAGGTTAAGTGGTCTGGTATTCCCATCTCTTTCAGAATTTTCCACAGTTTATTGTGATCCACACAGTCAAAGGCTTTGGCATAGTCAAGAAAGCAGAAGTAGATGTTTTTCTGGAATTCTCTTGCTTTTTCCATGATCCATTGGATGTTGGTAATTTGATCTCTGGTTGCTCTGCCTTTCCTAAAACCAGCTTGAACATACAGGAGTTCACGGTTCACGTATTGCTGAAGCTTGGCTTGGAGAATTTTGAGCATTACTTTTCTAGCATGTGAGATGAGTGCAATTGTGCGGTAGTTTGAGCATTCTTTGGCATTGCCTTTCTTTGGGATTGGAATGAAAACTGACCTTTTCCAGTCCCGTGGCCACTGCTGAGTTTTCCAAATTTGCTGGCATATTGAGTACAGTACTTTCACAGCATCATCTTTCAGGATTTGAAACAGCTCAACTGGAATTCCATCACCTCCACTAGCTTTGTTTGTAGTGATGCTTTCTAAGGCCCACTTGATTTCACATTCCAAGATGTAGTGTAGATAGATCTAATAGCAACTCATTGGTATTGAAAGCTGTAGTTTTCATTAAAAACAAACAAAAATTTTGGCTGTGCTACAAGGATTCTAATTTCTCAACCAGGATTGGAACCCTTGGCCCCTGCAGGAGAAGCAGGAAGTCCCTGCCGCTGAAATGACAGGGAAGCCCTGCAGCTGTCATTTTTAAGTTCAGTTCAGTCGCTCGGTCATGTCAGACTCTCTGCCACCCCATGGACTGCAGCGCGCCAGGCCTCCCTGTCCATCACCAACTCCTGGAATTTACCCAGACTCATGTCCATTGAGTTGGTGATGCCATCCAACCACCTCATCCTCTGTTGTCCTCTTCTCCTCCTGCCCTCAATCCTTCCCAGCATCAGGGTCTTTTCAAATGAGTCAATTCTTCACATGAAGTGCCCAAAGTATGGAGTCTTAGCTTCAGCATCAGTCTTTCCAATGAACATTCAGGACTAATCTCCTTTAGGATGGACTGATTGGATCTCCTTGCAGTCCAAGGGACTCTCAAGAGTCTTATCCAACACCACAGTTCAAAAGCATTGATTCTTCAGCACTCAGCTTTCTTTATAATCCAACTCAAAGTAGGACCTTTGTTGACAAAGTAATGTCTCTGCTTTTTAAAATGCTGTCTAGGTTGGTCATAACTTTCCTTCCACGGAGTAAGTGTCTTTTAATTTCATGGCTGCAGTCACCATCTGCAATGATTTTGGAGCCTGCAAAAATAAAATTGGTCACTGTTTCCATTGTTTCCCATGTATGTGCCATGAAGTGATGGGACCAGATGCCATGATCTTCGTTTTCTGAATGTTGAGCTTTAAGCCAACTTTTTCACTCTCCTCTTTCACTTTCATCAAGAGGCTCCTTAGTTCTTCTTCACTTTCTGCCATAAGGGTGGTGCCATCTGCATAGCTGAGGTTATTGATATTTCTCCCAGCAATCTTGATTCCAGCTTGTACTTCTTTCAACCCAGCGTTTCTCATGATGTACTCTGCATAGAAGTTAAATAAGCAAAGTGACAATATACAGCCTTGGCGTACTCCTTTTCCTTTTGGAACCAGTCTGTTGTTCCCTGTCCAGTTCTAACTGTTGCTTCCTGACCTGCATACAGATTTCTCAAGAGGCAGGTCAGGTGGTCTGGTATTCCCATCTCTTTCATAATTTTCCACAGTTTATTGTGATCCACACAGTCAAAGGCTTTGGCATAGTCAATAAAGCAGAAATAGATGTTTTTCTGGAACTCTCTTGCTTTTTCCATGATCCAGCGGATGTTGGCAATTTGATCTCTGATTCCTCTGCCTTTTCTACAATTGGCTTGAACATCTGGAAGTTCACGATTCACATATTCCTGAAGCCTTGCTTTGAGAATTTTGAACATTACTTTGTTAGTGTGTGAGATGAGTTCAACTGTGCAGTAGTTTGAGCATTCTTTGGCATTGCCTTTCTTTGGGATTGAAATGAAAACTGACCTTTTCCAGTCCTGTCACCACTGCTGAGTTTTCCAAATTTTCTGGCATATTGAGTGCAGCACTTTCACAGCATCATGTTTTAGGATGTGAAATAGCTCAACTGGAATTCCATCACCTCCACTAGCTTTGTTCGTAGCCATGCTTCCTAAGGCCCACTTGACTTCACATTCCAGGATGTCTAGCTCTAGATGAGTGATCACATCATCATGATTATCTGGGTTGTGAAGATCTTTTTGTACAGTTTTGTGTGTGTTGTGTTGTGTGTGTGTGTGTGTGTGTGTGTGTGTGTGTGTGTGTATTCTTGTCCATACCATTTCTGTCCTTTATCGAGCCCATCTTTTTTAATGAAATGTTCCCTTGGTATCTCTAATTTTCCTGAAGATACCTCTAATCTTTCCCATTCTATTATTTTCCTCTATTTGTTTGCATTGATCACTGAGGAAGGCTTTCTTATATCTCCTTGCTGTTCTTAGGAACTCTGCATCCAAATGGGTATATGTTTCCTTTTCTCCTTTGCTTTCTGCGTCTTTTCTTTTCACAGCTATTTGTAAGGCCTCTTCAGACAGCCATTTTGCATTTTGCATTTCTTTTTCTTGGGGATGGTTTTGATCTCTGTGTCCTGTACCATGTCATGAACCTTTGTCTGTAGTTCATCAGGAATTCTATCTATGAAATCCAGTCCCTTAAATGTATTTCTCTATTCCATTGTATAATCATAAGGGATTTGATTTAGGTCGTATCTGAATGGTCTAGTGGTTTTCCCCACTTTCTTCAATTCAAATGTGAATTTGGCAGTCAGGAGTTCATGATCCAGAGTCAGCTCCCAGTCTTGTTTTTGCTGACTGTATAGAGCTTCCCCATCTTTGGCTGCAAAGAATATAATTAATCTGATTTTGATGTTGGCCATCTGATTATGTCCATGTGTAGAGTCTTCGCTTGTGTTGTTGGAAGAGTGTGTTTGCTACGACCAGTCCGTTCTCTTGGCAAAACTCTATAAGCTTTTTCTCTGCTTCATTCTCTACTCCAAGGCCAAATTTGCCTGTTACTCCAGGTGTTTCTTGACTTCGTACTGTTGCATTCTAGTCCTCTATAATGAAAAGGACATCTCTTTTGGATGTTAGTTCTGAAAGGTCTTGTAGGTTTTCATAGAACCATTCAACTTCAGCTTCTTCAGCATTACTGGTCAGGGCATAGACTTGGATTACTGTGATATTGAATTGTTTGCCTTGGAGATGAACAGAGACCATTCTGTCATTTTTGAGACTGCATCCAAGTACTGCAGTACTTGGATGGACTCTTTGTTGACCATGATGGTTACTCCATTTCTTCTAAGGGATTCCTCCCCACAGTAGTAGATATAATGGTCATCTGAGTTAAATTCACCCATTCCAGTCCATTGTAGTTCGCTGATTCCTAGAATGTCAATGTTTACTCTTGCCATCTCCTGGTTGACCACTTCCAATTTGCCTTGATTCATGGACCTGGCATTCCAGGTTCCTATGCAATATTGCTCTTTACAGCATCGGACCTTGCTTCTATCACCAGTCACATCCACAGCTGAGTATTGTTTTTGCTTTGGCTCCATCCCTTCATTCTTTCTGGAGTTATTTCTCCACTGAACTCCAGTAGCATACTGGGCACCTATCGACCTGGGGAATTCCTCTTTCAGTATCCTATCATTTGCCTTTTCATACTGTTCATGGGGTTCTCAAGGCAAGAATACTGAAGTGGTTTGACATTCCCTTCTCCAGTAGACCACATTCTGTCAGACCTCTCCACCATGACCCGCCTGTCTTGGCTGGCTCCATGGGCATGGCTTAGTTTCATTGAGTTAGACAAGGCTGTGATCCTAGTGTGATTAGATTGACTAGTTTTCTGTGATTATGGTTTCAGTGTGTCTGCCCTCTGATACCCTCTTGCAACACCTGCCATCTTGGGTTTCTCTTACCTTGGATGAGGGGTATCTCCTCACCGCTGCCCCTCCTGACCTTGAACATGGAGTATCTCCTCTTGACACTCCTGTGCCCATCCAGCCACTGCTCCTTGGACCTGGGGTACTTAAGTCAAATCATTATGCTGTACACCTTAACCTTATACAGTGCTGTATGTCAATTGTATTTCCATAAAATTGGAAAAAGACAAAAGTGATACAATTTTGTATCTAAAAGGGAAAAATTAATAGATCTTACAATGCCAAGTGTTGGAAAGGATGTGGATCAATGGAACTTCTGTACTTTACTGGCATAGGTATAAGATCATTTTGAAAAGCAGTTCAGCATTCTCTGTTTTCCTGAAATACAGTCTATTTGCAATAGGCTACTGGTTCAGGTGTACAATGCAGTAATTTAATATTGGTTATTAAGAAATGGCTCTCTTTCCTTGTGCCATACAATATATCTTTGAGCTTATTTTATACATAGTAGTTTGTACCTCTTAATCCCTTATTGATTTGGTATTATCTTTTAAAGTGAAACATTTTCATATCCTGTCACCCAGAAAGTCCACTCCTTGGTACAAGGCCTAGAGAAACTGCATGTGTGGACCAAGATCCCCTGGAGAAGGAAATGGCAACCCATGCCAGTGTTCTTGCCTGGAGAATCCCAAGGACAGAGGAGCCTGGCGGGCTACAGTCCATGGGGTTGCAAAGAATCAGACACAACTTAGGAACTAAACAACATATATGTAATAAGCCTATATTTGAAAAGAAAACAAAAGCAAGAGGATGAGAAACCCAAATTTCAGGATAGTGATTACCCTTTAGGTGGCTGCAAGGGTGTGGCCTTGGGAGCCGCAGCCAGGCGGAGGCAATGGACAGACTTGGTTTTCTCTCCTGGGGACATGGTGGATTCCTAAATATGTGTGTAACTGATCACGTCATAATTGATCATGTGTTGCACACTTTCTTGTGCATATACCATACATCACATTAAAAAGATAATAAAGTAAAAATGTCTGAACTGAAATGCAAATATAGTGAGGGTGGAAAATATACCTCTGTTTTAAGAAAGTAAAAATTATGAACTGAAGTGACCCACTAGATGCCAAGGTCAAGTAAAGAGAGATGCAGGATAATTCAAAATGTCTGCCTCAGATAAGTCGAGGGGGAGTGAGTCCATGCTATCAAGAAAGAAAAGCCCATATTATCAGTCATAATAAAATATATATAAAACATGTTGAGTTGTGTGGAATCGGAACCTCAAGACAGACTCACGGCTGGGTAAATCTTAACCAGGACTCATTCATTCATTCACCAAATATGTAGCTCTGTGCCTGGTACCATACTAGACACTGTGGATGCGACACGGAACACAATCACTGCGCCAATGAAACTTTACCAGAATAAGTCACTATGACACGTCAACATATCAGGTATGTTATTAAGTTTAGGGGACAATGTAGGCATATTCTTATAAAAGAAAAAGCAAATGTTTATCAGTTAAAAGCAGCTTGAAAGGCAGTAATACAAATCAGTGGGAAAGAAAAGACTACTCAAGTCAGTGGATCATCCTTACAGGGAAATTAAAAGAATAAGCCATAAGGAAAAGGTTGATGAAGCTAACCATACTAAGACAGTATAAAACTTCCATATTAGGAAGGATGCCAGACAACATGTAATCTTATGTTAAACAGGATTTTTCCTTTTGTCCTAGAATTGTTGATAAAACCCAAACTGATGATAAAGGATGATAAGTGCCCCATGGTCTAAGACCATTTTGCCACCTGCAGTTGGAGCCAGCCACCTCCCTTTAGAGCTCACTGAGAATCTCTAGACCAGTTCTGAACCTACCAACTTGCCTGGATTTAAATGTGTTTTGAGTTATTTATAAGCTATGGAATCTTGGTGACAATCTGTGTAGTGTAAATATTAGAATCTATCTTGTAAAAGACATTATAAGTAAATTACATAGAAGTTGTTTAATTAATATAACTATCATTCCTTAGTTTTATTCCTTATTAGCATTTATGCTTCTTTTATTAAAGCAAAGTCTTTATTAACCAATAAATAATGCTGGGACTGCAGGCAAGGATCATGATACTTCTGAGTAATAAGTAAAAGTATCATTTAAAATAATATCTCTACCTATATTTACAATGGATTCTTTAATCAAAGCCAGTATCAAAAATTAAATTGGTCAATAACAGAATCACCTTCTTTCCCTCTTGGTCAAATTGCTAACTAATGCAAAGGAAGTCTATAAATTAATTTCCACATTCCACAGGCCTCCTTGAATTACCTGTATTTCTCTGAAAGAGCCTGTGATCACTCTTTAAAGGAGACATTGTAACTTTACCGAGTGGACTATGGATTTTCTCTGTCCAGGGTATGGAAAGCTTGGTGGTAGTTACCTCAAATATTAACACTTGCAAACAAATTTAAGTTCATTTCTCAGCCCTCCATTAAGACTGGAGACAGGAATGAGATTTGGATGGTTGGATATTTGCTATGCCCTGCCTTTCCAAAAAGCATCAAATCTTTTCTTTTTCCTTGCTTATTTTTTACTGATTCAAGTTCCATTAACGATTGGTGGGACTTTCCCGTTGGTCCAGTGTTTAAGAATTCACCTTGCAATGCCGGGACATGGGTCTGATCCCTGGTTGGGGAACTAAGATCCCACACGCATCAGCCTCGGAGCAACTAAGTCCACGTGCCGCAGCTACTGCGCCTGTACACCATAGCAAGAGGGGTCGTGTGCCGCAACGAAAGATCCCGGATGCGGAAACTGAGACCTGATGCAGCCAAATAAATAAATAAATATTACAAAATTCAACTAACAATTGTTGAGTGCTCTATCCGGCATTTTTACATTCATCTTCTCATTTACTTCTACACAGAAGCCAAAATTGATCGACATCAGCGGGTTCTATACTCTGAATTTTAGCCATCTCTAAAGTAGGAATATAAAGTAACAAGGTAGATTTGGACAAGCACAGAGAACTTAGAAGTAGAGAGCAGAATGTGAGGGAGGGAAGATACCTTGGAAATCATGTGTTTTTCATTTTTCACACCACTTATGTGACATACTCTGACAGATGTCCATTGTGCAGCCTCTGAATAAATCACAGGGTCTGTGATTCAGACCCTGCTACTTTTTCCAGACAGCTGGTTTAGTCTATTTTGGGACAACAGTAGCTATTAAAAATCCCTTTGTACTGAGCCCAAAGTCTGCTTCAGACTACTGGTCCAAATTTTGTTCTTTGGAGAAACGGAAAACAGGTTTGCTTGCTGCTTCTTCTACTCGATCAGCTTTCACCTCCTCTGGGTCTGCCTGGGTCCCCATACCATTTTATTTACATCTCACCTATACTAGGTAGCCGTATCCCAGGGCTGTGTGAAGGTCCGCCTACTTTTTCTTTTTCCCCTTTCTCTCCATCTCTGTGCTGCCTTTCCATTCCATTTGAATTGAACCCATTCCTCTCGGATTGAACCCATTTTCATTATATAATGCCCTTCTTGTCTTTTGTTATGGACTTTGCTTTAAAGTCCATTTTGTCTAATATGAACATTGCTACCCCAACTTTCTTTTCATTTGCCTAGAATATCTTTTTGTATACCCCATGGATGGAGGAGCCTGGTGGGCTACAGTCCGTGGGGTCACGAAGAGTTGGACACGACTGAGCAACTTCACCTTACGTATTTTCAGCTTGTATGTTTCTTTAGTTAAGTGAGTTTTATAGATAGCATATGGGTGGGTCTTGAATTTTATCCAGTCAGCCACTATAGGTCTTTTGATATGAGTATTTAGTCCATCTACATTTAAAGTGATTATTGATAGTTAATGCTATTTTGTTACTTGCTTTCTGCTTGTTACTATAGTTGTTTTCTATGCTTTTTCTTCTTTCCGTCTCTTCCACTGTGGCCTGATGATTTTCTTTAGTGTTATATTTGTGCTCCTATTTTTTTTTTTTTTGTTCTCTGCTGCTGCTACTGCTGCTAATTCACTTCAGTCGTGTCTGACTCTGTGTGACGCCATAGACGGCAGCCCATGAGGCTCCCCCGTCCTTGGGATTCTCCCGGCAAGAACACTGGAGTGGGTTGCCATTTCCTTCTCCAATGCATGAAAGTGAAAAGTGAAAGTGAAGGCGCTCAGTCATGTCTGACTCTTCGCGACCCCATGGGCTGCAGCCTACCAGGCACATCTGTCCATGGGATTTTCCAGGCAAGAGTACTAGAGTGGGGTGCCATTGCCTTCTCCGTTTTGTTCTATTGTACATTTTTTAAAAGTTACTATAGTATCTATATGTGTGTGTGTGTGTGTGTGTGTGTGTGTGTGTGTGTGTGTATGCTAGTCACTTAGTCCTGTCTGACTCTTTGTGATCCTCATGGACTGTAACCTTTCAGGCTCCTCCGTTCCTGGGATTTTCTAGGCAAGAATACTGGAGTGGGTTGCCATTTCCTTCTCCAGGGGATCTTCCTGACCTAGGGATGGAACCTGGGTCTTCTGCATTGCAGACATATTCTTTACCACTTGAGCCACCCGAGAAGCTCCATACAGGTATAGCTAATCTTTAACTACATTTGTCTTACAGTGATTGAAATTAAATTCAAACACATTCTAAAGGCTCTACGTGTTTATCATAACATAAACCACCCCACATTTTATGTTTTTGATGTAATGTATTGAATCTTTATCTGTAACTCTTTAACTATTTATTGTAGTAATAGTTTATTTTTATAACGTCATCTTTCATCTTTTCTACTAGCTTTTTGCAGTGGTTTGTCCGCTACCTACACTATGTATTTGCCTTTACCAGTGAAATTTTTTTCCTTAGCATATTTTCTTATTTTTATGGCCTTTTAAAAACTTTCTTTAAAGATATTTTAATATATCTTGTAGGCTAGTTCAGTGGTGATGAAATCTTAGTTTCTGTTTGTCTGAAAAAATTTTTATCTCTCCTTCAATTGTGAATAATTCCCTGCTGAGTAGCTTTTTTTTTTTTTTTTTACTTTCAGTACTGTTGATATATCATGCTTTGATATATTTAATATATTCCACTCCCTTTGGGCCTGCAAAGCTTCTGCTGAAATATCAGCTTAAGAATCCTGTCTTATGAGGATTCTCTTGTGTGTGACTCCTTATTTTCATCTTGCTATCTTTAAAATTCCGTATCTTTAACTTTTGCTATTTAAATTATGATATGTATTGTTGCAGGTCTCATTGGGTTCATCTTGTTTGGGACTGTACTTCCTGACCAGGATATCTGTTTCCTTCTTGAAGTTAGGAGAGTTTTCTGCCATTATTTCCACCAAATATGTTTTCTGGCCCTTTTCTCTCTCTCTCCTCCATTTAGGACCACTATAATGTGAGTTAGTATGTCTGATGTTCCACAGGTCCCTTAGACTAAACCGTCAGCTCTTTGCTTTTGCTGTTTTTATAGGGTGACTTTTCCTCTTCTGTCTTCAGGGCTGTTTATCTGTATCACTAAAGTTGTGCTGATTCCTTCCAGTGCATTTTTCACTTTGTTTATTCTATTTTCAGCTCTGATTGCATCTATCTATATCTATATATTTTAAAATTCTTTATTACAGCTCTGCATTCCTCTATGCTTTTCCCAAGTTCACTTAATGTTTTTATGGTCACTGCTTTGAACTCTTTTTCAAATCAATGGTTTATGTTTGCTTTATTAAGGTTTTTATTTTCTGAAAATTAAACTTGTTATTTCATTTATAACTTATTTCTCATCTTATTATGTTTGAATATTTATCTGTCTCTATGAAATGAGGCAAAACAGTGGTCTATCTTGATCCTGAAGGCATAGCCTTATGTGGTAACTGTTTTATCTGCGTGTAGGGGCCACAGCGAGAGGGTTGGATCTGAAATAAGTGCAGGCTGGGGCTTTTTTTTTTTGTTTCTGAAAGATCTGGGGCCATTACCTTGGCAGGTGGGGTTGTGGGTGGGAATAGGAACTGGAGCCCCGCACAGGCCAGGATTTCTTCCAGGGTGTCTGTGGGGCCACTGGCTTGGCAGAAGTGGACTGGACCCAGGAAGGGTAAAGAGAGCGTGACTGCAGCTGCAGCGTCACCCGGGGTGCTGACAGTTACGACATTAGCAGAAGGCAGGGGCCACGGCCTGGTATGGTCTGGGGAGTGCACTGAGCTGGTCTCTCAGCAGGCTGGCCAGAACAGCAGGTACATTACAGTCTGCTGCCTGCACCCTGGGACTGGGGAGCAAGTCTGTGCATGCTTGAAGAGAAGAGTCTCGTTTCCCACAGCACTTGAATCTTTGCTCCTTAGGGAAAATCCCTGAGTTTGCAGAACTCCCTCCTTCCTCGGAGTCGCTTCCTGAGGGGATGGGGCATGTGTGGGTCCTGATTAGATCAGTCTCTTCCCCTTTTGCTACTGTCACTGTGTCTTTTTCTCTGTATCTTTGGTTGTTGAAGAGTCCTCTGGTAGTTTTCAGGTCATTCTTAAAGGGAACTGTTCTATGGGTAATTTTGGTGTGTTCATGAAAGGTAATGAGCTAAGGATTTTCCTCCTCCACCATCTTGATCCTGCCTATGCATATCTGATCTTTGCATAGGAATCTGTGTTACTTTTCAAAGTGAACAGACCATAGTAAGTTAAATTTGAACAGCATTATTGGGGAACTGGCATTATTTAACTAAACCACAATAACTAAAATCTGTGCTTATCAGAATGGTACAACATGAGAAGTACTAGTATATTAAAAGTTTTTAAACCTAAAGATATTTTAATTAATTATTTATTTTTAAGCCTATAGTTTTCTTTTCTTAATTTTATTTTATTATTATTTTTTTACTTTACAATATTGTATTGTTTTTGCCATACATCAACATGAATCCGCCACAGGTGTACACACATTCCCAATCCTGAACCCGCCTCCCACCTCCCTCCCCATCCCATCCCTCTGGGTCATCCCAGTGCACCAGCCCCAAGCATCCTGTAGATTGGTGATTCATTTCTTATATGATGTTATACATGTTTCAATGCCATTCTCCCCAATCATCCCACCCTCTCCCTCTCCCACAGAGTCCAAAAGGCTGTTCTATACATCTGTGTCTCTTTTGCTCACATACAGGGTTATCGTTACCATCTTTCTAAATTCCAAACAAACAAACAAACAAACAAACAAACCCCACCACAGCTATAAATAAATGGGAAAAAAAGATTATGCCATTATTGTAAAGTGCCAAGAAAAAAACAATGGAGAAATTCAGCCTTACTAATATAAAAATACAGATTCTAGTATTGGTCAGGATATAGGAAACTGACTTATGTTGTCACTGGACTGTAAACTGTCACAGTTTTGAGGAGATTAATCTGGTAATATATATCAAGGATTAAAAATGTACACATCCTAAAAAAAAGAATATTTTTAAAATTTGTTTTAATAATGAGGAAACATAGAGTAAAAGACATAGTACATAGAACAAAAGAAGAAAAGGAATATTTATTCTATGTAATTTACTTGTGGAGAAAATCACAACTTTTTTTTTTAATGTGTGTTTATGAATTAGACAAAGTGTCTGTTGACGTTTTTTGGAATGGTGTGACTTTTTTGATGATGGAGGAAATATGATATAGATAGCCATATTTTCTTATGAAATAGAGTGAGGTAATTTTTAAATTCTGTATCCAAGATTGTCTTCATAATTGGCAAGATGCAGTAGAAAATGAAAGTTTGGACCCTATATTCAAAAGTTATTAAGAATTTCAAAACAGCAACAGAAAAAAACAAATGCTCCTTCTGAGTATGGTGACCTGTGAGACTACAGGTTACATGCCTAGGTGGCCCACTTTGCATGTAACAATTTAAGTTAGCATATTGTTAGGTAGCTTGTTGGTATACTTTTAGTTGGTTGGACACCCTGAAGTAAGCTGGTTGTTTTGGTTTGATTATTTATTTATACGTCAACTTTTCAGACTCAAAGCTGTCCAATTTAGATTCTAAATTCTGTAGTCACTCTGATTATAAGTTGGCTAAAGCCAACATGCTCTTGAAAAAATGGTTTATAATTTTTAAAAATAACCAATATTGATATTGATGGTTCATCAGTATTCTGTATACTCTTATACAGAATACTGGGCTTCCCAGGTGGCTCAGTGGAAAGAATTCACCTGCCAATGCAGGAAACACAGGTTTGATCCCTGGGTTGGGAGGATCTCCTTGAGAAGGAAATGGTAACTTATTCCAGTATTCTTACAGGGAAAATCTCAGGGACAGAGGAGCTGGTGGGTTGCAGCCCACGGGGTCTCAAAAGAGTCAGACTTGACATAGCCACTAAACAAAAGCAATACAGAGTAGTAAGAACTTTTGCTCTCTTAATGAGTCTTATATATAGGAATATAGCTGAGAAGGAAGAGAGAGCAAAGCATCAGAAGGAGAACTCCTGGGTTACAGCCATAGCTCACTCTGGAGGATGGGAAAAGGAGCATCAATGATTCCATTGTAGAGACTGTAATGCTCTCTTCATTTTCCTGCTCCTAATTTTTTTCTCATAAACCAGGAGAGACTGAAAATTTCAATAAACTGTGAATAGCAAATAGCTTTGTCTCTCTCTGTATAGGTGTGCTCAGTTCCTACACCCGTGTCCAACTCTTCGTGACCCCATACACCCTAGCCCACCAGGATCCACTGTCTGTGGGATTTTTCCTGCAAGAACACTGAAGCTGGTTGCCATGCCCTCCTCCAGGGGATGTTCCCGACCCAGGGACAAACCTGTGACTCCTGCAGCTCCTGCATTGCAGGTGGATTCTTTACTTGCTGGGTCATCAGGGAAATCCATATACATACAGCTATAAAAAAAAGATATTATATATCCATATATCACATCTATATTTCTATTATAAATAAATATATAGATGTATAAAATACATTTATATGTACATTATAGATACGTATAGCTTTGGATAGTTTGTGTATTATATGTAGCTAGTTCTACATATAAGTTATATCATATAATATATATGTAGGTTGCATATATTATATATAGACAGAGCTATATTATTTGTGTATGTGTCCACCATATATATGTATACATATCTGCGTGTATGTATATTTTAGCACATGAAAGTATGTCTCATTATTTTATTTGGTCTAAAAATTATTTCTTAAGATTGTGACTTAATATTTAGTTTTTAAAAGAGGTCTGATTTTCTAACTTCCCCTAGATGGTTAACCTAAAAAAATTAGGGAAGTGAAATTGTCTAGATTATTTTTTCTGTGGACTTCCCTGGTGGCTCAGACGGTAAAGCGTCTGCCTACAATGCGGGAGACCCGGGATTCAATCCCTCAGTCGGGAAGATCCCCTGGAGAAGGAAATGGCAACCCACGCCAGTACTCTTGCCTGGAAAATCCCACGGACGGAGGATCCTGGTAGGCCACAGTCCATGGGGTCGCAGAGTCAAACACGACTGAGCCACTTCACTTCAGTTCATTTTTTCTGTAACCACCAGGTGGCAGCAAAGGATAAGAGCACATGCATAGAGCCACCGTACTCTTTATTTTATTTTATTTATTTATTTATTTTTTAAATTACAATACTGTATTTGTTTTGGCATACATTGACACGAATCAGCCATAGGTGAACACAATCTCCCAATGCCAAAGCCCCCTCCCCACCTCCCACCCCACATCCTCTACTTGAATCATCCTGTGCATCAGCCCCATGCATCCTGCATCCTACATTGAACATAGACTGGCGCTTCGTTTCTTACAAGAAAGTATACATGTTTCATTGCCATTCTCCCAAACCATCACACCCTTTCCCTCTCCCTCAGAGTCCAAAAGTCCACTCTATACCTCTGTGTCTCTTTGTCGTCTCACATAGAGGGTCATCATTACTGTCTTCTAAATTCCATATATATGTGTCAATATACTGTATTGGTGTTTTTCTTTCTGGCTTACTTCACTCTGTATAATCGGTTCCAATTTCATCCATCTCATTAGAACTGAGTCAAATTTATTCTT
This sequence comes from Nanger dama, assembly GCA_917880005.1. Classification (NCBI taxonomy): domain Eukaryota; kingdom Metazoa; phylum Chordata; class Mammalia; order Artiodactyla; family Bovidae; genus Nanger; species Nanger dama. The sequence continues at coordinate 104,476,084 of CAKJTW010000001.1, forward strand.
TTTAAGGGCTGAGTAGTATTCCATAGTGTATATGAACCACAGCTTTCTTATCCATTCATCTGCTGATGGACATCTAGGTTGCTTCCATGTCCTGGCTATTATAAACAGCGCTGCAATGAACATTGGGGTACATGTGTCTCTTTCAATTCTGGTTTCCTCGGTGTGTATGCCCAGCAGGGGATTGCTGGGTCATAAGGCAGTTCTATTTGCAATTTTTTAAGGAATCTCCACACTGTTTTCCATAATGGCTGTACTAGTTTGCATTCCCACCAGCAGTGTAAGAGGGTTCCCTTTTCTCCACATCCTCTCCAGCGTTTATTGCTTGTAGACTTTTGGATCGCAGCCATTCTGACTGGTGTGAGATGATACCTCATTGTGGTCTTGATTTGCATTTCTCTGATAATGAGTGATGTTGACCATCTTTTCATGTGTTTGTTAGCCATCCGTATGTCTTCTTTGGAGAAATGCCTATTTAGTTCTTTGGCCCATTTTTTTATTGGATCATTTATTTTTCTGGAGTTGAGCTGCATAAGTTGCTTATATCTCTTTGAGATTAGTTGTTTGTCAGTTGTTTCATTTGCTATTGTTTTCTCCCATTCAGAAGGCTGTCTTTTCACCTTGCTTATAGTTTCCTTTGTTGTGCAGAAGCTTTTAATTTTAATTAGATCCCATTTGTTTATCTTTGCTTTTATTTCCATTATACTGGGAGTTGGATCATAGAGGATCCTGCTGTGATTTATGTCGGAGAGTGTTTTGCCTATGTTTTCCTCTAGGAGTTTTATAGTTTCTGGTCTTACGTTTAGATCTTTAATCCATTTTGAGTTTATTTTTGTGTATGGTGTTAGAAAGGGGTCTAGTTTCATTCTTTTACAAGTGGTTGACCAGTTTTCCCAGTACCACCTGTTAAAGAGACTGTCTTTACTCCATTGTATATTCTTGCCTCCTTTGTCGAAGATAAGGTGTCCATAGGTGTGTGGGTTAATCTCAGGGCTTTCTATTTTGTTCCATTGATCTATATTTCTGTGTTTGTGCCAGTACCATACTGTCTTAATGACTGTGAGCCACCGCACTCTTATGTAAAAAGGAAAACTTGAAACCGCTAAATTCTGTAAAACAAGCTTACAATTAAAAATAGTCCTATAGCATAAATTAACTTAGACTATATGGGTTTTACAAGATATTATCTATTGAAATTCATATATCTGAGGTTTTTTTTTTTTAATTGAAGAATAGCTGATTTACAGTATCAGTTTCAGGTGCGTAGCATAGTGATTCAGTTATTTTTTTTTTCTTGTTTGGATTTCATTATAGGTCATTACAAAATACCAAATATAATTTACTTTCTATACAATAAATCCTTGTTACTTATCTATTGCTTGTATCTGTTAATCATATACCACTAACTTACCCTCCTACTTTTCCTCTTTGGACAATTTGTTTTCTGTGAGTTTGTTATATATATATATATGTTTGTGTGTATTTGTTTTATGTTTTAAGATTTATTTATGAAAGTGAAAATGAAAGTTTCTCAGTTGTGTCCCACTTTTTTCAACCCCCTGGACTTGTAATTCTCCAAGTCAGAATACTGGGACGGGTAGCCTTTCCCTTCTCCAGGGGAACTTCCCAACCCAGAAATTGAACCCAAGTCTCCTGCATTGCAGGTGGATTCTTTACCAGTTGAGCCACCAGGGAAGCACAAGAATACTGGAGTGGATGTCCCTTCTCCAGCAGATCTTCCCACCCTAGGAATTGAACCAGGGTCTCTTGCATTGCAGGCAGATTCTTTGCCAGCTGAACTGCCAGGGAAGCAAGTTCTACATATGAGTTATATCATGTAGCGTTTGTGTTTCTCTATCTGACTTACTTCACTAAGTTTATTGTCTAGGTCTATCCATGTTGCTGCAAAGGGAAATACTTCATGAAATGAATGAAGTATTATATATATACCACATCTTTTTAAGGGTTTTAAAATAACATTTATTTCTTAAAAGTTAACATATGCATAAGAGGAAACCAAAAAACACGAGGCAAAAAATAGTCATTCATAATCACAAGCAGTTTACCATTGATATATCTCATTTCTATGTCTCATTTGTGTATTTTCACAACTAAGCATCCATTTTTATGTAAGTCAGATCATACAGTTATATATCATGCTATTTCACACATCATGAGTATTTACCATTTCAAAGTCCCCAAATTACGAATATTTTGATAACCAAGAATAGACTACTTCAATTCAATCTGGAAGGAAAAATATATAATACTGCCTTTCTTGGCAACAAACATTTCAGAAAAGCACAAAAATGGCAATAGGCCTCTAGATAAAGATACTGGTAGAGTTATGATTAAAATACTATATTCCTTTAATGTTCAATTAAAAATGAGACATAAAGCAACAGAGTACAGAAAATAGTGCTTCTAAGAGAATTCATTATCTGATCTAAACTATTAAAGTATTAACAAAGAGGCATGTTTCTACTATTAAAGTATTAACAAAGAGGCATGTTTCCACTAACTGACTTAGCAGTGCACCCCTATAGCACAGCCAAGAGATGCACACACATCCACGGTTATCATCAAAATATGAATGTGAACACATCCACATACAGCCTTTGTACTTTATACTCCCTTTATACTTCTTTCTGCCCTCTGCTGCCAACCTAGTGAGCAAGTCCTGATATACACTTCTCAGTGAATGTTTAACAATTCCATGTCCAAGATGCTGCTTAAAAAAAAAAAAAAAAACACTTAAATGTAACAAAGATATTTGCAAATGTTGAAGCCAGCACGCAGGATTTTGAGCATAACTTACTACCATGGGAGATGAGTACAACTGTCTGGTGGTTTGAACCTTCTTTGTACTGCCCTTCTTGGGAATTGACCTTGAAGACTGATCTTTTCCAGTCCTGTGTCCACTGCTCTGAGTTTTCCAGATCTTGATTCCAGCTTGTGTTTCTTCCAGTCCAGCATTTCTCATGAAGTACTTTGCATAGAAGTTAAATAAGCAGGGTGACAATATACAGCCTTGACTCACTCCTTTTCTTATTTGGAACCAGTCTGTTGTTCCATGTCCAGTTCTAACTGTTGCTTCCTGACCTGCATACAGATTTCTCAAGAGGAAGGTTAGGCATTATTAATTTAGAAGTGCATTCAAAACCACTGGATTCCTCAGTGTGTATGCCCAGCAGTGGGATTGCTGGGTCATAAGCCAGGTCATGGAAGCAACCTAGATGTCCATCAGCAGATGAATGGATAAGAAAGCTGTGGTTCATATACACTATGGAATACTACTCAGCCCTTAAAAAGAATAAATTTGACTCAGTTCTAATGAGATGGATGGAATTGGAACCAATTATACAGAGTGAAGTAAGCCAGAAAGAAAAACACCGATACAGTATACTGACACATATATATGGAATTTAGAAGACAGTAATGATGACCCTATATGTGAGACAACAAGAGACACAGAGGTATAGAATGGACTTTTGGACTCTGAGGGAGAGGGAAAGGGTGGGATGGTATGGGAGAATGGCAATGAAACATGTATATTTTCCTGTAAGAAACGAAACGCTAATCTATGTTCAATGTAGGATGCAGGAGGCATGGGGCTGATGCACAGGATGATTCAAGTAGAGGATGGGGGTGGGAGGTGGGAGGGGATTCGGCATTGGGAGATTGTGTTCACCTATGGCTGATTCGTGTCAATGTATGGCAAAACAAATACAGTATTGTAATTAAAAAAATAAATAAATTTAATTTAAAAAAACCACTGGAATTTTTAAAAAGAATTTTAATTAGGGAATAAACTTGAAAAGTGTTGGTACAGTTTTAATTAAAATTAAAAACATAGCACAGTGCACATAGGTTAAAACATAGCACAAGGCTGTATGAGAAGCCTGTTAACAGTGGATATGGAATCTCATTGTATTATAAGCAATGATTATTTAAAGATGGTAGAATGGGTGGCTACCTTTGTTCCAGTTTTTTAATTTTTCAGATTTTATAAAGTTAGCATTTTTAGTGATCAGAAAGTAATTAATAAAAGATATATAAATTTAGTCATTACTTTGATAATATAATATTATGAGTTGTGATGATAGGAGAGTTGTCCATTATGATTTGAACAGTCCACTGTTAGTAATACATCATAAGAATTATTTAAAAATAGGAAAATTCATTTAGTCACTAAGCTATGTCCAACTCTTTGCAACCCATAGAACGAAGCCCATCACTCTCTTCTGTCCATGGGATTGCCCAGACGAGAATACTGGAGCAGTTCACCGTTGCCTTCCCCAGAGGATGTTCCTGACCCAGGGACTGGACTCACATATCCTGCATTGGGGGCAGATTCTTTACCACTGAATTACCAGACAAGCCCTCAAATAGAGAAATACCCAAAGTATAATTCTAGGAAATAAAAGAAACTGGTATATTGCTATGCTCATATTCATGTCAGTATGTACTGAAGAGAGAGAGGCAGAGGCAAAGAGAGATAGCAGGAGAGTGTCCTAATGAAGATAGAAACCTCATTTATCTGGTGTATTGTGTGACCTCAATGCTTGGGCCTGGGTCAAAGTCTGGCACAGAGTAGACATGGATATCTATTTGTCAAAGAATGTATGCATGTGAAGATTAACATGTTGAGACTCAAGGAAATGTACTAAAATGCTGCTGTACATATTAATGTAGACTTCGGGTGGTGGAAAAATGGTGATAGATAAGTTTTGATAAAAAGTTTTCTTTTACATTTTTATATTATCTAATATTTCTAAAATACTTACATAGTATATAATCTATTTCTTAGCCTGATCTAAAGTACCTCAAAAAAAAAAAAAAAGGTCAAATGCATGTCAATGTGATTTTAGGCACAAAAAGAAAAGTAAATTGAAAATAACATTTTTATTCTTATAAAAATTTTTAATTTTTTTGTATATATCACAGTGAAATGGCTGCTCTGACTAAACTTAAATCCAAATATCTTTATTTTGGTAGCAACTCCTCATAAAATGTGACTATGAAAATCACTGCTGGTGGTTAATTATTGTCAGGGTTGAAATTAGTATTCCAGCTACCAACTCTTTAAGGAGACCATAGTGCCATAGAAAAGAAGCACCAGATGTTCAGATGACTGCAATTTGGTGCTTAGCAAAGGTTATAATCAAGTTCATAACATAAGCCTCAACGAAGAAGCAATGTATTATAGAAGAAAAGAACAATGAGAAAAAACTCATGAAAATGAGCTTAAAATGTATTATAGAAGAAAAGAACAATGAGAAAAAACTCATAAAAATGAGCTTAAAATTGGTCTTCATCACTTAGTAATTATGAGTTTGATTCATCCTTAACTGTTGTAAGCCTCAATTCCTTCAACTATGTAATAGAGATCATGAAAACTGGCTTACTTGGTCATTTCGAGTATAGTTTAGAATATCTGTCAGATTTCAAAGAGTTTGTGTCATTTTTTTTTTTTTTTGGTTGAGAATCTGTATATTATTTTCTCTTTCCTACCCAGGAAATCAGATGCCATCCAAATCATTTTATTAAAAAAAAAATCAGCAGATCAGCTATGTTGGAACAATTTGCCGATGTCACAGAAATAACTATTAAAAAATATTTTGAGATGTGTATTTATAGATTGTTCTACTTAAAATAATATTTTAAAAAGAATACTATAGTATCAAATAAAATGCAGCCTTTTTCATATTATATTGTTTACTTAATTTCACTTTAAAGGTGGTGTGGCTAAAAATAGTGTAAGATAATAGATCTTGACCTTTCCACAAGGTCAGGGTAGGAGGTGCCTGTAGGCTGTAGATCCTGCAGCTTCTGAGTCAGCCACCTCTTTACCCAATATTCCCTCTGGATTTTAGGCAATGTGCTCACATTTCTTAAAGGGATTTCTAAAGTAACTTCACAAGTCTCTTCTTCCATAAGCTCTCCTTCCTGCTGATCTTCCATCATACCAGCATCCCAGGAGCATCTGAATTTTCCTCTTCACTTCTCTTTCTCTGGATCCTTTAGAACTCTTTGTAATTGGTAACAATCTTCAACTCTTTCTACTTGCCTCCCACCTTAGGTCCTAAGCGACCACGGTTTTGCTAGTCTCGAAGAAACAAGGATTATAGGTATTTACTAAGGTTTCCTGTCAAGGGAGAGAATACGCAATTGAGATGACAGCAAGCTGGTGTCCTCACGAGTACTGAGGCTTCAGGTAGACTGAGGCAGGTGGGGAATCTGGCCCCTTCAACCATATGAGTTACAGCCAGGAGTCTACAGCAAGGAATCTGCAAGAAGGCTGTCACTTGACCATGTTGCCATCCTCATCTTGAACTCCCAGCCTCCAGGATTGTGAGAAACACATTCCTGTTGTTTATAAGCCAGCCAGTATGGAATGCTTTGTTATAGTAACCGCAAAGAACTAAGACATGGTATGAAATAATCATTTTAGAGAAAAGGAAAATGAATTTACAAGGAAAGTAAATTATTCTGTTTATTGAACATTCACTTTTAATTTTTGCTTATAAATTTTAAGTGAGTCTAATGAGTTTTGGGAGAAGGCAATGACACCCCCACTCCAGTCAGTACTCTTTCCTGGAAAATCTCATGGACGGTGGAACCTGGTAGGCTGCAGTCCGTGAAGAGTCAGACACGACTGAGCGAATTCACTTTCACTTTTCACTTTCATGCACTGAAGAAGGAAATGGCAGCCCACTCCAGTGTTCTTGCCTGGAGAATCCCAGGGACGGGGGAGCCTGGTGGGCTGCCATCTATGGGGTTGCACAGAGTCAGACACGACTGAAGTGACTCAGCAGCAGCAGCAGCGAGTTTTGTGGTGTGTTTCTGTCAGTGCTGGGCTGCTTTAACTGAATTACAATGTAGATGGTTGGATTTAGCAAAGTTTAGTGCTGCCAGATTTGAATGAGAGAGGGAAAGAGGAACAGGGAAGTAAGGATATTTGCTATGAACTGTTAAAGAGCTGTATACTATCTTGTAAGAATGAAGCGTCAGTCTATGTTCAATACAGGATGCAGGACGCATGGGGCTGGAGCACAGGATGATTCAGGGAGAGGATGTGGGGTGGGAGGTGGGAGGGGGCTTTGGCATTGGGAGATCGTGGACACCTGTGGCTGATTCATGTCAATGTATGGCAAAACAAATACAGTATTGTAATGTAGAATAAAGTATTAAAAAATAAATAAATAAATAATTTTAAAAAAAAGAAAAGAAATTTGTTCGGAATGACAGTGATTAAAAAATAAGAGATAGAATCCTTCCAAAATCATGTTTGAACCCAGACCTACGAATGGATAGGAAAAAATGCAATTAACAACAATAAACAAAGATGGGAAAAATAAAGTGAGAGTAGGGGAAGGGTGGAAATGTAAATGGGGGAAGAACATTCCAGACACATAAAAAAAAAAAAAAGAAAAATAGGGAAAAGCAGTGCATTCACTGAAGTGAGAGTCTTAATGAGATCGAAGAGCTTTGGATTGGGGTCAAAAGTGTGAGTAGAATAGGAAGCAATCATGAATTGTGATCATGGATCAAGGTGTAAGGGCACGCCAGTGTCTAGGATATGAGGGTGTCAGAACACAGCTGTAGCAGCTTTGCTCTTTTGGCGGCAATGAGTGGAACCTGGGGAGGGCAGTGCTGATTCATCACAGAAATGATTTCAATAAGTCAGACAGAGGAGAAATATCATATGATATCCCTTATATGTGGAATCTAAAAATATATATCTAAATGAACTTATTTTCAGAACAGAAACAGACTCATATTTAGGGAAAGAATTTATGGTTGCCAGGGGAGAAGGATGAAGGGAAGGGGTAGTTAGGGAGTTTGGGATGTACATGACACACTGCTGTGTTTAAAACGGATAGCCAACATGGACCTGCTGTGCAGTACAGGGAACTCTGCGGAGTATTACGTGGCAGCCTGGAGGAAGGGGAGTTTGGCGGAGAACTGATACATGTACATGTGTGGCTGAGTCCCTTTGCTGTCCACCCGAAACTATCACAGCATTGTCAATTGGCTCTACTCCAATATAAAATAAAAAGTTTCAAAAAATGACTTTAAGACATGCCTTATACCTGTTACCCTCTCCCTCTAAAACTAGCTCTAATTAATCATTGCAAGGAGAATGAGGCATTCAACAAACAAACTGCTCAGCTGACACACACCCTCAGCTTACAACTAGCCCTTGTCTCTCATTGCTCTTGGATAAAGAGCGCAACTCTAAGTATTTCCATATTGCCCAGTCTCTACCTAACTCATCAACCTCATCTTAACCAAATGAGTCTTCTTGGCTTTATTGTGTACTCAATATGTAATGCACTCTTAGGATTCTCAGTCTTTAAAAATCAGACCTTTCTTCCTTCAGAGGTCAGCACAGTTAGTCTTTTCTTGGAAAATCTTCCCTAATTTTCCAAACTATCCCAATTCCAATCTCCCTGCCTCTTGAATTCAGAAATGCACATTAAATAATGAAGATCATGCTCCACATTTCAAAAAGTCTAAAATGTCCTATCTTCCCATTTTAGTGAGGATGTGGAAAAATATGACTTCTTGCACAGCTGATGAGAGCATATATAAGCCTCAATTCAGGTTTGATATACCATTGAGTTAAGAAAGCGCATAAGACACAGGAACACGATGAAGCAAATTTTGTAATAACTTAGTACTAATGAAAGTGAAATTCTGTTACATGTTACTGGGAAAAAAGATGGATAAACAGGATAAGAACCACTATTTCAGTCGCGTGTTTTAGTGTTAACACACACACTCAGAAACTGCACTATTATGCTATATTAAGGCAACTCAGATTATAGTTAGACTGATTTAAAAATTCACCAAAGTGCTTAGAGTAAATATTTTTGTGGGTGAGTTTTGGGTGGAGAAACTTCAAATTAGTTTCTGGAAAATGAATTATTTGTGTTGAGTAGAATTATTAATAGGCCACAAACACTCACTAAAAGCCTAGACCTATTTTCTGGAAATTTCCGTTGGCTGTAACTAATTCAGCCACTTACTCTAATGCAATGTTCAGTTGTTCCCTGTCACCATTCAGCTGTTTTCCTCTGGCATATCCTATGTGCTCACTCTCTCAGAGATGGCTATTCCAGGAAATTGCCTGTCAGACTTCTGAGCATCTACTGTTCTGGGGACAATCTGGCTTTTTCCTATACTAGGTGAAGTCAGCAAGGAGATTTTTGTCTTAAAGAAAAATGATGTTTTAACTAAAACATCAGACAGATTTTTTTTTTTCTAAAATAACAAAGGGTTAGATTAAGACTTGAAACATACAAAATTAGAAAACTAGAATGAATATACATACTGCATCTTAATATTCACCCAGAAAAATGATTGATAAAAATATAGTACTTTTTAAATGGGGAATAAATACCTAAAGTCAGGGAGGCCAGGGGAAAGAAGGAAAACAGACCTGACTTTTTGATTCTACTTTGAATCCTATAGTACAAGCATTTATTTTTCTAGACTTGACTGTGAAGACTGGACAAGAATCATAATGTATTACAGAATAAGCTTGGTCTTTACCTTTTATCACCTTGGGGTCAGATACTTACCAACTGTATATTCTTAGGTCATTCACTTCTGTCTCTAATTCTTTGTTTCCCCTACATGAAAAGTAGATATTAATGAAAACATGTGTTCCCTATGCTTCCAGGGTAAGGTGGGACAGTGTGTTGAGGCATGTGGAAATTATTTACAGATTGACATGCAAGTTAACATTATATTCTCATTGTTCTGGGATTGGGGGTGGCTTCCTTACCAGCTCAGACAGTATGCGATGCAGGAGACACGGGTTCGATCCTTGGATCAGGAAGATCCCCTGGAGAAGGAAATGGCAACCCACTTCAGTATTCTTGCCTAGGAAATCCCATGGACAGAGGAGCCTGGTGAGCTACAGTGTATGAGGTTGCAAAGAGTTGGACACAACTTAATGACAACACACACACACACACACACACACACACACACACACAGAATTGAGTGAGTTCTCCATGTCTCCACAAAAACTGATGCCACAAAGATGTAGGAACACTGTTCTTATGGAGGAGAAAACAGGGAGAACACAGGGCACACTTCACCAGTAGGTCCTTTGTCAGAATTGTCCCTGATGGCAATTCTGATCGTAGGGGACTGTTCCTCCCAGGAGTGATAAACAAGGGAAAAGAAGCTGGTCTTCACCTCTGGGTCACACCTCTGAGAACTATTCCATTTGGTTAGGGCAACACGTAAAAGTGTGAGACTAGACGTGAGTTTGCAAAAGAAAGGACAAGCCAATCTATAACATTAGTCTCTTGTGGGAAGTATCATGTTTTTAGTTTGGATAAAGCACAATGTTTTCATTACAACTCTCCATTTATCCACATATGGATAAATACGGTTAAAAAGTATGAAAATTCAGTGATTTCAGAATAAGTATTCAAAATACACAAATGACCAGAATTTATCCCTAAGCTCAGCAAAACAGAATCTACCAGTCATCATCTTTATTTGTGGGTATTAACCATAAAATACCCCTGGCTATTTGCTGTATGCAATAATCTTACAGATATTATCTATCCCTGAGGTTGAAACATTGATTAAAGATTTACACATAATTCAAAGGACAGAATTCTTTGGGTTGCTCAGGAAGCATTTAATGTTCTTGGACGCATGTCTTTAAAAGTAACAGAAAATACTAAGTAGGACAAAAATAGTTAAAGACAACAGAGAAGGGAAATAATGAGCAGTGTAAACCTATTTTATAAGAAGAGGCCAAATTCAAATTGTCCTCTGAATTTCTGTAGCACTCTTTTCCTATCCCATCTCCCATCAGGATAAAATGAATACTGAGTTTCATCACAAGTGGGCTATAAATGAGTGCCATACAGATATAGTAAAATGCATATTAACACCAAAAAAAAAAATTGCCTTCTACATAATGCAGTGATAACAGCAATCTGAAGGGAAATTTTCAAAAATTTTTTCATTTTATGCTAACATGATGCAGGTAACTATGGCAACATTTCCTGACAGTCTTAATTTAAACAGTAGATTCTGAAAAAGTTCCAGATTGATTCCAGAAAAGAAATAGCTTCATCATTGTCTACATAAATCTAATTTAAAGGAATGCTTTATACAGTAATGGAAAGGTTTTATCTAAATTATGATAATAGATATGGTAGTTTTGTGTTCAACCATGGCAACAATTAATTTACTTTTACATATATTTATTCATGATGATTCCTAGGTAAGGATCAAAAGCTATCTATCATTTCTGTACTCACTAGAATGCATACAATGCCTATAAGACATAAAATTTTAGTATACTAAAAATGAAAGCAGTATTCAAATTCAGAACAATTTTAAATTGAGAATTATATTTAATCCAAATAGCTGGTTACTGGTGACGCCATTGCTTAATTCCATGGGTTCACAAATAAAAGCACCATGAAGCTATGCATTTACACAGAAGACATTTTCACAAATATATATGTGTGTGTATATACACATACAGAAAGAGAAGCAGTGGTTTGCTCATTAAGTCATCTGACTGCGACCCCATGGACTGTAGCCTTCCAGGTCCTCCGTTCACGGGATTCCTGAGGCGAGAATACTGGGGTGGGTTGTTGTTTCCTTCTCCAGGAGATCTTCCTAACCCAGGGACTGAACCCTCATCTCCTGCATTGCAGGTGGATTCTTTACCACTGAGCCTTATATAGGTACAAAATATTCAACGTGAGAGAGAAAAAAATCACAAGAAATATTTTAAATATTTAAAAAGCTGATAAATACCATAAACATCACAAAATCTAGAAATATTCATAACTTAAACTTATTTGCCTTACTTTATTACTTATATTCATAACTTACTTATTTGACACACTTCACATTATAATTGCTATTTCATTTTGAACTATGTAAGAATATGATTATTAACGGTAAATTATGATATTTTCTATAGAAAGAATAGACAGTTCAGTCTTTGTTTTAGCATGGTGATCCAAATTTCTTTTTAAGAAATTTTTAAAATACAGAAGAATTTTAGTTTTACAGAGATGTGAATATGGTTCAGAGTTCCTATATATCCTTTACCCAGTTTTCTCTATTATCTGTTACAATGAATAAATCAATACTGAATCATCATCTTATAAAAATTTTTATTGGAGTATAGTTTATTTAAATGTTTTGTTAGCTTCTGCTGTACAGAAAAGTGAATCAGTTACATGTATACATATATCCACTCTTTTTTAGGTTCTTCATCTTTGTGTATATTATATATTTTGGCTCAAAATTCACATAGTTTCTCTCATCTATTGGACACAAGCTCATTTTGACTATTTAGAATAAAGAGATTCTGTTTGAGTCATGCACTTTTGATCTCTGTTCTTGTTCTTATTTGTTCTTACAAACCAGAGTCAGATTCTTAGGCCAAATCTTATCACATTAATAAAATAGGAAGAACACAAAGAGGTGAGACAATTTTCCTGGCACATTTATTTTTAATGCTTTCTTTCAGAGCTAGAAACACTACTGCTGACTCTACCCTATCATTGATGAGTCTCTATCTAGTACGCTTTTGTATATCAGCAGTCTCTATTTTGGAAAACATAAGTGGAAGGCAACAGCCTTGAGTTTCTCTTGATAGTTATAATATTTCACTAAAAATATGGATGACTGCACCCTGTGAACTAATATTTAAAATTATGTTTTATTTTTAATTCCTTATGTGTATTAATATCATCTTTCCATTAGACACAAGATATATACAAAAGTATATTTGGGAAACATGGTAACAGATCATTCCAAAGAACAGTAGGAGTGTTAAAAGCATGAAGGAATGGATGGATAGACTATTCTCTGCTGGATACAATTAAATTCTTCAGACTCTCTCAGACCTACACTAGATGGCCAGTCCAAGCAGAAGGAAAAAGAAGATCTGAAATATCTCCTTCCTTATTTCATGCATATTGGCCCAAACTTCCTCATAGCAATAAAAGAAACAAACCTAAACTCTGTTGTCAGAGACACAACTATTTTCAGAGCTTTGTAAAAATGGCTTTGCATGGAACAGCTGCTCTATTTGAGGAAAGATGATTCGTTTCATTTCACTTCATTTCAATGGTGTTCACTTGACTTGCTTTAACCAATCCCACAATTTTGGGGCAGTTGAGAGTGGCTATTGAAACTGTAATTTTTCAAGATTTCTCAAAATTTCAAAACGATACAAACTTTTCTAGCAATACTCTATAGATAAAACATCAAAAAAATTGAATATGTGTTTTTTTACAAAAAGTGGCTTATGCTACTAGTATAGTATTATGGTCAAGGACCCATTAAAGAATTATGTTATAAGCCTGTAGAATCACTTTTATTGCTTTTTATAATATGTGATTTATATATCTTACATATTTTTATATTGCACTGAGATCTAAATGCATTATCACTTCTTAAAACTTCTTTTTTATAAGATGACACTTTTTTTTTTAGTTAAGCTATTGTCACTTTCACTTCACTTCACTTTCACATACTATTGTAACTACAAACTTTAAATAAGAACATTAGTAAAGTTTTTATTTAGATATTCATGTTATTCCAAGAAAGGGACCATTTGATGATAATGATCCAACTGCCCTTCAGCTCATCTAATATGACTTCAATTCAAGTGTATGCAATCTAGATGAGTAACGTTCACCTGAGATTCAAATTGACCAGTAAGTAAAGCTATTAGAAAAAAGTTAAATTTCAGTTTAGGTGGTCATTTTTATGCTGATGAGATAATTACCACTCTGTAATTTTTTTCATACTCTTATCATCTGCTCTAAGATAGAGTATATGGTAAGACATAGAGAGCAGCTGTGAAAGTATGTGTAATATCTGACACAAAGTCTTTATACTTAAGTATAAGAGCTCTTACTTGGCCCCTTTGGGTCATTTTAGGCAATCTGGGATTTTGTAAAGGCCAACACATACAATAAACCTTTCAAATATTGGGGAAAATGAGGGTATTCTTTTCTTTCAGTTTCACTGAGATACAATTGACAAAAACATTTCATAAATTTTGGAGAAGGAAATGGTCACCACCCTCATAATCTTGCCTGGAAAATTCCATGGACAAGAGCCTGGTGGGCTTTAGTCCATGGGGTTGGATGCAAAAAGTTGGACAAGGCTGAGCACGCACACACACTATATAAATTTAAGGTGTACAGAAAATGATTTGACATATATACAGCAAAATGATAACCATAGTAATGTTAATCAACATCCATAGTCTCATAGAGATAAAAAGCAGGAAATAAAAAGGACAAATGTGATGTGTTTTTTCTGTGTGATAAGAAATTCTAGGACTTAACTCTCTTAGCAACTTTCAGATGTACCATAGAGCAGTGTTATCCATGGTTCTACTGGTGTATTTTGTATCCCCAGTACCTTTTCATGAAAGGGGGAGATTTTAACCTTCTTGAGAAGAACTGAATAATACCATTAGTCTGTAGATATATGTATATAGACCTTATATAAAAGCATGATCATGGACAATTAAAAGTAATGTATTAATTTTATACTGCTGTGATTGTAATAAAGCAGTTGAAATAGATACTTGCTCTAAAAGAAAGAACAGGGTGCACAGTTGTGTGGGGGAAAGAAATGTACCAGTTGAGGGGGTTATGGGATAAAAATGAAAATACTGAGGACTAACTCCAGTACTTTGGCCACCTAATGTGAAGAGCGGACTCATTTGAAAAGACCCTGATGCTGGGAAAGATTGAGGGCAGGAGGAGAAGGGGGACGACAGAAGATGAGATAGCTGAATGTCAAGGGACATGGGTTTGGGTAAACCCAGGAGTTGGTGATGAACAGGGAGGCCTGGTATGCTGTGGTTCATGGGGTCGCAAAGAGTTGGACACAACTGAGTGACTGAACTGAACTGATTGAGAAAAACCCAAAAAGCTTCTGAATTTGCTCCCTTCAGGAAGGTGCTGAAGTCTTATTGAGAGAAATTATCAACAAATAAAACAAAAATGAAATCAAAACTGTAATTTGTATGTGAAGCATAGTGGACAAAGTCAATCAATGTCACTCAGTTTCCAGCAAAGATCTCAGCCAGGGACACCTGAGGGCAAAGGGCAGCAATAGCCCCTGTGGTGAACAGACCTGGCAGCAACCCCAGTGTCTGGATCCTTGGCAGGACTGGTTGACCCACTCCTGGGGTCTATGAGGGGAAGGTACCATCACCACCCTTACCGAAAGCCCAGAAAGCCATGTGGGAAGATAGTGGAAAAAGGAACATATCCAAGTCTCCAGGGCTTTGAACTAAAAGCTATGGTGCAAGTTCCACTGATATACCTCTAGGACCAAAATAAAAATAAGCTACTTTTTAATCTATGATTACTTTTATGATCATTCTGAAAGTGAAAGTGTTAGTTAGTCAGTCATGTCCGACTCTTTGTGACCTCATGGACTGTAGACCACCAGACTTCTCTGTCCATGGAACTTTCCAGGCAAGAATACTGGAGTGGGTAGTCATTGCCTTCTTCAGGGGACCTTCCTGAACGAGGGCTGGAACCTGAGTCTCCTGCATTACAGGCAGATTCTTTACCAACTGAGTCAACAAGGAAGCCGATAATCTTTCTAGGATACATTGCAACAGGATGCATGGCAAATAGCAGCAATTCTTCTAACAATTAAAAACCTTGAACATAATTAACTTATCAAGGATGTACAAAAATGCTGAAATTGTGAATAAGATACACAAAAACTATATACTTTTACTAAAACTGTATGTACAATTATTTTAAATCTGATTCTTTTTGAAGGTCCTAGAATAGTAATAGTTATGTAGATCACTCTGCCAAATTTATAATAATTATAATTTTGCAAATTAAAATTTGTATAATTTGTATAAATTCAAGTTAAAATAATTGCATTTGGTCAGTTCATTTAATCATGCCCAACTCTTTACCATCCCATGGACTGCAGCACGCCAGTCTTCCCTGTCCATCACCAACCCCTGAAGCTTGCTCAAACTCATGTCCAATAAGTCAGTAAAGCCATCTGACCATCTCATCCTCTGTCATCCTCTTTTCCTCCTGCCTTCAATCTTTACCAGCATCAGGGTCCTTTCCAATGAGTCAGTTTTTCACATCAGGTGGCCAAAGTATTAGAGTCTCAGCTTCAGCATCAGTCCTTCCAGTGAGTATTTAGGACTGATTTCCTTTAGGATTGACTGATTGGCTCTCCTTGCAGTCCAAGAGACTCTCAAGAGTCTTCTCCAACACCACAGTTCAAAAGCATCAATTCTTCAGCACTCAGCTTTCTTTATGGTCCAACTCTTGCATCCATACATGACCACTGGAAAAACCATAGCTTTGACTATTTGTAAATTTGTCAGCAAAGTAATGTCTATGTGTTTTAATATGCTGTCTAGATTTGTCATAACTTTTCTTCCAAGGAGCAGGTGTCTTTAATTTCAGACTGCACACACCATCTGCAGTGATTTTGGAACCCGGGAAAATAAAGTCTGTCACTGTTTCCATTGTTTCCCCATCCAGTTGTCATGAAGCAATGGGACTGTATGCCATGATCTTCATTATTTGAATGTTTTTAAGCCAGCTTTTCGACTTTCCTCTTTCACTTTCATCAAGAGGCTCTTTAGTTCTTTGTTTTCAGCCATAAGGGTGGTGTTATGTGCATATCTGAGGTTATTGACATTTCTCCCAGCAATCTTGAGTCTAGCTGGTGCTTCATCCAGCCCGGCATTTCACATGATGTACTCTGCATATAAGTTAAATAAGCTGGGTGACAATATACAGTCTTAATGTACTCCTTCCCCAATTTTGAACCAGTCTGGTGTTCCATGTCCACTTCTAACTGATGTTTCTTGACCTGCATACAGGCTTCTCAGGAGGCAGGTCAGGTGGTCTGGTGTTCCCATCTCTTGAAGAACTTTCCACGGTTTGTTGTGATCCACACAGTCAAAGGCTTTGGCATAGTCAATGAAGCAGAAGTAGATGTTTCTCTGAAATTCTCTTGTTTTTTCAGTGATCAGTGGATGTTGGCAATTTGATCTCTGGTTTCTTTGCCTTTTCTAAATCCAACTTGGACATCTGGAAGTTCACAGTTCATGTACTGTTGAAGCCTAGATTGGAGAATTTTGAGCATTACTTTGCTAGCATGTGAGATGAGTGCAATTATGCAGTAGTTTGAACTTTCTTTGGCATTGCGTTTCTTTGGGATTGGAATGAAAACTGACCTTTTCCAGTCCCATGGCCGTTGCTGAGTTTTTCAAATTTGCTGGCATATTGAGTGCAGCACTTTCAGAGCATCATCTTTTAGGATTTGAAATAGCTCAGTTGGAATTCTATCACCTCCACTAGCTTTGTTTGTAGTGATGCTTCCTAAGGCCCACGTGACTTCACACTCCAGGATCTGGCTCTAGGTGAGTGTTCACACCATCGTGATTATCTGGCTCATGAAGATCCTTTTTGTACAGCTCTTCTGTGTTTTCTTGCCACTTCTTCTTAATATCTTCTGCTTCTATTAGGTCCATACTGTTTCACTCTCCTCTTTCACTTTCATCAAGAGGCTCTTTAGTTCTTTGCTTTCAGCCATAAGTGGCTGTTAAGTGGCTATTATCTGCATATCTGAGGTTATTGACATTTCCTTTATTGTGACGATCTTTGCATGAAATATTCCCTTGGTATCTCTAATTTTCTGAAAGAGATCTCTAGTCTTTCCCATTCTTTCATTTTCCTCCATTTCCTCCATTTCATTGATGACTTAGGAATAATGTGTAATTACATTATAATCCTATAATGTTGAAAAATTAGTCTGATAAATAACATTTAAGTTCTAGTTTCTGCTGCTGTTTGTTTGCAATACACAATGCAGATTTAAATGAATAACTGCACTCTAAATGCATAGATTAATTTTAATTTTCCATATCCACACTTTTATATGTATGTGTTTTGCATATATCTACAGATTAATTGTATTATTGAGCTCTGCTCAAGTTCAGCAGAATGATCTACATAGGTCTAAAGTACACGTACATACACAGCTTTAGCAAAAGTATATAACCTTTGTGTCTCATCCTTATTCATAATTTCAGTATTTTTGTACATCCATGAGTTAATCATGTTCAGGCTTTTAATTGCCAGAAGAATTGGTATTATTTGCTATTCATCCTTCTGCAAACCACTGGATGGAACCTATTCCTAAGTGTGAATAGTATGAGATAATATCTCAGGTCTGCTTACTTTTTCTTTTTGGCACAAAAAAATTTTTTTTTAACCTGGGCACCAGTCCTACCAAAACTACATATAACTTCTTTGAGATAGAATTCCTTTAAAGAAAGATAGTCATTCCCACTTTAATAGACAAGATAGAGATTATAGTCCTTACTCCCTAAATTGCCATCTGAGAAGTCTTTTGATCATCTCAACTTTTTGAAGGATTTTAAACTGGACAATAATCATTTAACTTTTTCACTAAAGCTGAAATTCCAGTAGTTAGGTATGTGACATCTTGCAGGGTATTCACAAAATTGCCTGGTTTCAGGCCTGTGACATGTGTGACTTTGTGGGTGCATTAAGAATCACTGGTGGAGACTGAGAGGTACCGCAGACCTTGTCTCCAGACACCACCTTGCTGGTACACTAAGCAGAATCACAGACAGCTGGGGAGGGCAGAAACCAGAGTCAGTGCCAAAGGAAGCATTGTTTAGATTCTAAGAACTCAGAATTCTTTTGGGTTTGTGTCAATTTTATTTGTTCATCACTTTTATATTTGGTCTGTCCCTTTATTCAAGTAAACTGAAATATATATTTTTGGCATTCTGTTTCCAAATGCCTGTACTGAAAGTCATAACTAGCTCTCCTTCATCTCTTGGTGATGGGGAAGGGGAGAGAAGCTGTCCCTAAAGTGTCAGGATTCCCTGAGGTCCCAGAAACACTCTCTCTTGAATGAGAGTTCTTTAGTGAGTGTGAATCCCTTGGTTAATTACAGCAACAACTCCAGAACAACCTTCCTGAATATGAGTTTGCTTGTCAGTAAAGTGAGAAGTAAAATTCATATTCTATGGTAAGACAAAAAAAAACATAAAATTTCTCTGACATTTAGCCTCTTCTCTCCCCTTCACTGTGCATTATGTTTCTGCATTATACATTGACCAAAACTTCCACATCAGTAGAAATACCTGCTCAACCATAAAGAGCAAAATTCTAGCACCAACAAGACAATTCTTTAAAGATAACATTCCTTCTTAATAGGTCCAGTTTGTATAAATTGTCAGTTATACAAATATACAACCTTCTGTCTCAAAAAAACATATGTAACTGTGACTTGAATTCTAAGAGGCAAAACCATTCTTGGAGTTTTCTGAGATGCTGTTCTCAGGTCATAATCCTCAAATTTGACTTGAATAACATTTTCTATTTCTTTTTAGATAAACTGATTATTATTATTATTTTTTTTGTCAACAAAAGAAAAGCTCATCTCAAGAGAGTGGAGCATGTTTACCTGCCCCAAATTTTTGGAGGGTTGTTCCCTATTGAGCTCTTCCAGAAGACTCTAGTGATGTTGTTATTAACTAACTCAGGATACTGCGGATCCTCATATGACTATGATTCTGGGTCCAAGCTGGCCTCTTTCTGCTTCTATAAGAGATTCTACACCAGAGAGATGCAAGCTTGTGCCAAGCACGGCTCTAGCTGTACTGCTGCTGCCAGTCACGGGTCAGAAAGGTCTGATTTGGTTTTAAACATGTGTGTGTGTGCTCATTTGTGTCCAGTGCTTTTGTGTAGCCAGCCAGGCTCCTCTGTCCATGGGATTTTCTAGGCAAGAATACAGGAGTCAGTTTCCATTTTCTATTTCAGGGGATCTTCCCTACCCAGGAATTGAACCTGTGTCTCTTGCATATTCTGCATTAGCAGGCCAATTCTTTACCACTGTGCCACCTGGAAAGCCCTCGCTTTAAATGTGCTTTGTATAAAACCGCTTCAGAAGTAGGTCTCTGCCTGCCTTAATCTGTAAATTGAATGTCTCGTAAGTGACACCTAACTGCTTTTTTTCTTTAATTCTAGCTTTATGATTTTTGCCCTCTGTGCAGTCAAATTGTGAACTCATCTTTCCTGGGATCCTGATAGAATGTTTTTGTCTATGTGAACTGTGCTGCTGCTGCTGCTAAGTCTGTGCATTAACCCAAGAGCATTTCCTTCACCCACTAGTTAATTCGGACCTGCATTCTAAGCTCTAGGATTAACTACAACATTTCAGTCACTTCTATCTGCTGTTCATGAATCACAGTTATATTATCCTAGGCCAGTGGACTTGACCTTCAAGCAAATGCCTGACATTTTCACAAGTGTTTACTTTCCTGTAGTCTTCAGACTACCAGACTGATCAGGTTTGCGTGGTTACATTGATCTGGATTAAAATTTCTCTCTCAAATGACCTCACAAATATTATTTTCCATTTTAGTCAAAAGACAACAAATGGCTTTAATAGTACTAATTGTTTTAGTTTGTACCTATTATACTTACCTTAGCAGTGTTCTATAATCCAATTTCACTCTCCAAATTGTGCCACAAATTATTACTGAAATTCCTAGTGAAGGAAATAAAGTGTTTTTACGTGTATAAAATTTTATCCATCATTCCTTTTCTCCAACTAAAGATACACTTTAAAATGTGTATTTTATAATATATAATTTAAAATGATAGATGACTTTTAATAAATAAATATATTATGGTAGAGCAAATTATGTTTTGCTTTAATAAAACAGAAAATTTAATTTTCTGCTCTTCCCTTGGTCATCTAAAATCCTCAAGCGTGGTGCACTGCAACACTTGCTGTATTTACACAGAATTGTCCTCCCCAAAGGTTTGCTGGGGTCACTCCTTCACGCACTTTCCAATGAGGTGTTCCCTCATGATTGCTATGAGTCTATTTTAAATTGCAAATTTCTCAATTATCCTCTTTATTTTTCTTATGTTTTAAGTTTGTTTCAATTGTCATACATGACAGTGATGTATGTTTCATCTGTTTATTAACCTGTCACTAAAAATGTAGCCCATTGGAAAATATTCCATATGGTATGAAAATATAAATCCTTCTCTTTAGCAACAGCATATCACTGGAGATATTTACATACTTTTAAACAAAACAGCCAGTGTAGAAGTTATTTCCAATGATTTTTGTGGATGAAGATGCTAAAGGGATCACATACTGACCAACAGAACATAAGGGCAAGACAGAACTCTTAAGAAATCTCTTTTAGACAGGGTAGGATCAGTTTCACCCTTTATATTTTCCTTTATCTTTCCTGAAATGAGTGTTCAGTGCTGGCAATGGAACAACCAATTTGTAGCCCTTAGGTGATAATTATGAGGACTAAACCACATGCTAAGAAAGATTGGGCAGAAATATAGATTGAACCTAAAACACTGATGAGATTGCCACTAGATTTCCTTTTTCTGGACTCCCTGGTTATGTGAAAATAACAGGCCCTCACCTGATCAAGGTATTGTCATTTGGGTTCTCTATTGTTCAGTTGCTTAAGTTGTATCCGACTTTTCAATTCCATGGACAACAGTACAGCAGGTCCTCTGTCCTCCACTATCTCATGGAGTTTGCTCAAATTCATGTCCACTGAGTCAGTGATGCTTTTGAACCATCTCATCCTCTGCCAACATCTTCTCCTTTTGCCTTCAATGTTTCCTCCCACCAGGATCTTTTCCAATGAGTCAGCTCTCTGTGGCTCTCTACATCAGGAGGCCAAAGTATTGGAGCTTCAGCTTCAGTTTCAGCATCAGTCCTTCCAGTGAATATTCAAGGTTGATTTCATTTATGATTGACAGATTGGATCACTTTGCAGTCCAAAGGATTCTCAACAGTCTTCTCCAATCCCACAATTCAAGAGTATCAGTTCTTTGGCATTCAGCCTTCTTTATTGTCCAACTCTTACATCTGTACATGAATAAAAATCCGCCTGCAATGTAGGAGACCTGAGTTTGATCCCTGGGTTGGAAAGATCTCTTGGAGGAAGACATGGCAACCCACTCCAGTATTCTTGCTTGGAGAATCTCCAAGGACAGAGGAGACTGGTGGGCTGCAGTCCGTGGGGTCAGAAAGAGTCGGACACACTAAGAGACTAAGCACACGCACACTGGAAAATCCATAGCTTTGACTATATGGACCTTTGTTGGGAAAGTGATGTCTCTTACAAAATGTAATCATTTGTGTGCTCAGTCACTCAGTTTAACTCTTTGCGACCTCATGGACTGTAGCCTACTAGATAAGGTAGGTTACATGGAATTTTCCAGGCTAGAATACTGCAGCAAGTTGCTATTTTCTATTCCAGGGTATCTTCCTGGACCAGGGATCAAACCTGCATCTCTTTGTGTCTCCTAGCATTGACAGGCAGGTTCTTTACCACTGTACCACCTGGGAAGCCTTTTGGTTCTCTATTATAGGTGGTAAAAAATAAATCCTGGCCAATGCAAACCTAAAAATATCTCAAAAGTTCTACCTTATTTCTGCATTTCAAATGCTCCTCTGCCTGAGAGTTGCACTCTAGCATTATAATTTATGCAACAAGTTTACATATAAAATATATCTCACAATAGTATGAATTTTATTTTAGGATCAATTTTAACAGATCTGTAGGAAAATTGCATAAGTTCCTGAAAAGAGAAAGACATAAAGATTAGAATTTGAACACGCTAGTGAGTAGTATGGGACTTCAGGATGATTGTATGATCATTCTAGGTCTCATTCTCTTAATCTGATTATGAGATTCAATTTAAAAACCTCTGAAATCTCTTCTGCTTGGCTGTTTCTGGGATGTGCCACTAAAGTGACTTAGCACGCATGCACGGCCAACTGTAAACTAGATGATTAAGGCTACCCCTTTGCCTCACAAAACACAGTGCGAAGGCTGTGGGTCAGATATTTAATATGCTGTATTTACCAAATTAGAAAGCTATTGTAACACTCTCTAATGACACCTGCTATCTTTTATTGATGATTTTCTAAACTATTCCTGGCAGATTAGACTCTATTTGCTACATCTATTTCTAGTACATGGTCAGACTGACCTGGAGAAAGGTCTTTGGTGGTAAGAGTGGAAGATTGATGGGGCAGTATTTGCCAAATTGAAGAACTGAGAAAATATAATTAGAAACATTCTATAAAGCAAAGGCTCTGAGTCACTCTAGAAGTTGCCTTTCTATCTGTATACCATTCTAGAACATTCATGCCATTGCCTTATGAAGGGACAATTGCCTTGCTGAAGAATGTACTTCAAAGGGCAAGTGTATCCATCTCTTTCTCCATCCTAGACCCTCTATGACACTGGCACAGAGTAGACACTTAAGAAATAGTGTTTTGGTTGAACTTAATAAAATGACTTACTTGCATAGCATTGCCTGTTTAGAAGAAAATTGGCTATATTTAAAGTAGGTAATTTCCAAATTTAAAAACTAACAACTCATTTGTATTGCTAAGAAGAAAGTCTGTCTTCCTATGAAATGTAAAATATATGTTTTAAGACTATATCAAATACGTTTTCTGAGTTTTACTCAAGTTACCATGACTTGGCATGAATTCAGTGTCATAACAAATTTTAAGATGCATAAATATTAAGTGCATAAATGGTACTTTCTTCTTTTGCTAAGTTTTCATAGACAAGTGGCCCTGGTAGTAGAGCACCTGACTGCCAATGCAGGAGACATAAGATACGTGAGTTTGATCCCTGGGTTGGGAAGATCTCCTGGAGATGGGCGTGGCAACCCACCCCAGTATTCTTGAATGGAGAATCTCTCATGGACAGAGGAGCCTGGCAGGCTACTGTCTATGGGGTCGCAAAGAGTCAAGTATGACTGAGAGAGTAACACTATCACTTTCACACACTAGCATCAAGGATTCAGCTCAGACACATGGGCATGAATAGGAGAGTATGAGGAAGACCTGGATCAGGTTTCCCAGTGTCTGTCAAAGGAGGGGCAGCATTGCTATCAGGCTGCTGGCTGCTGGCAATTTATCAGGAAGGAAGTTAAACATAATGAAGGTATATTGCTGAGATGCAATACAGTTTTGCCACTATAGTGAGCAAAAAGGGCAGGGAAGTAAAATACAGATTGCAAGCCTTCTCTCAAGTTCAGTTCAGTTCAGTCACTCAGTCGTGTCCAACTTTTTGCGACTTCATGGACTGCAGCACGCTAGGCCTCCTTGTCCATCCCTAATTCCCAGAGTTTACCCAAACTCATGTCCATCTCATCCTCTGTTGTCCCCTTCTCCTCTGCCTTTAATCTTTCCCAGCATCAGGGTCTTTTCAAATGAGTCAGCTCTTCACATTAGGTGGCCAAAGTATTGGAGTTTCAGCTTCAACATCAGTCCTTTCAATAAATATTCAGTACTGGTTTCCTTTAGGATGGACTGGTTGGATCTCCTTTCAGTCCAAGGGACTCTCAAAAGTCTTCTCCAACACCACAGTTCAAAAGCAACAATTCTTCGGCTCTCAGCTTTCTTTATAGTCCAACACTCATATCCATAGATGACTACTGGAAAAACCATAGCCTTGACTAGATGGACCATTGTTGGCAAAGTAATGTCTCTGCTTTTTAATATGCTGTCTATGTTGGTCATAACTTTTCTTCCAAGGAGTAAGCATCTTTTAATTTCATGGCTGCACTCACCATCTGCAGTGATTTTGGAGCTCAAGAAAATAAAATCAACTACTGTTTCCACTGTTTCTCCATCTATTTGCCATGAAGTGATGGGACCATATTTAACTTCTATGCAGAGTACATCATGAGAAACGCTGGACTGGAAGAAACTCAAGCTGGAATCAAGATCACTTGGAGAAATATCAATAATCTCAGATATGCAGATGACACCACCCTTATGGCAGAAAGTGAAGAGGAACTAAAAAGCCTCTTGATGAAAGTGAAAGTGGAGAGTGAAAAAGTTGGCCTAAAGCTCAACATTCAGAAAACAAAGATCATGGCATCCGGTCCCATCACTTCATGGGAAATAGATGGGGAAACAGTGGAAACAGTGTCAGACTTTATTTTTGGGGGCTCCAAAATCACTGCAGATGGTGACTGCAGCCATGAGGTTAGAAGGTGCTTACTCTTGGAAGAAAAGTTTTGACCAACCTAGATAGCATATTCAAAAGCAGAGACATTACTTTGCCGACTAAGGTCCATCTAGTCAAGGCTATGGTATTTCCAGTAGTCATGTATGGATGTGAGAATTGGACTGTGAAGAAAGCTGAGTGACAAAGAATCGATGCTTTTTAAGTGTGGTGTTGGAGAAGACTCTTGAGAGTCCCTTGGACTGCAAGGAGATCCAACCAGTCCATCCTAAAGGAAGCCAGTCCTGGCTGTTCATTGGAAGGACTGATGTTGAAGCTGAAACTCCAATAATTTGGCCACCTGATACGAAGAGTTGACTCACTGGAAAAGACCTTGATGCCAGCAGGGATTGGGGACAGGAAGAGAAGGGGATGACAAAGGATGAGATGGCTGGATGGCATCACCGACTCAATGGACATGAATCTGAGTGAACTCTGGGAGTTGGTGATGGCCAGGGAGGCCTGGCATGATGCGATTGATGGGGTCGCAGAGTCGGACACAACTGAGCGACTGAACTGAACTGAACTGATGGGACCAGATGCCATGCTCTTTGTTTCCTGAATGTTGAGCTCTCTCAAGTTAGGCATTGATTACAAAAACAAACAAAAACTCATAGCGAAACAATGCTGCCTTATATTGAAATTTAGTGAAATAAACATAAAAGGAAACTATCATATGCTGTATTCTCCCATCTTTGCAAGGGATATCAACTCTATTGAAATATGATTTGGTATTAATTCTAGATGATCCAGACTTAAGTTATTTGTTTCCATAGAGGAAGGGAATTAAATTTGCTAATCTTTTGTACTTAAAATTTTTTATCTCTGGAATTCCATTATTAATAGCAGGTGTTTCATGATAAAGTGCCCCAAACCTTTTTAAATTAATATCATGTTTGAAATTAAAAATAGTAACATACTCACAACTGTATATGATACATATGACAAATTTTGTATGTTGGAGCTACTGATAACAGGAAAGGAGGGAAATACACCTGTTTTGATGGGTCATTTTGGGGGTTTAGAAGGTGGAAGATTGGAACTGGGCAGCAAGAAAAATATGGGTGTCTCAACTCTTTGGTGGGATCTTCTCAATAGCACCGTTGTCTCCTGACTGTAGTGGTCACTCCCCTCCTTATTCTGGCCCCATCCCTCCCTCCAACTTCCTCTCCCACCTTCTCTCTCTCCAGCCAGCCTGGCTTTTTGGTGCTCTTGGATGTCACATTTTCACCTTATAGTGTTTTCATCTTTGTTGTCTGGTGAGAATGGTATTCAGCCATTTATCTTCATAGCTTACTTCCCCGTGCAATCCTAGTTGATTGTCAAATATCACCATGTTATTAAAGGTTTTACCTACAGACATATGTCAGGGAACACTCTATGTTTCTCACCTTATATCTCCTGGTTTGATTTTGCTATCCTATCAATGTCACATGCATGCCTGCTAAGTCGCTTCAATCATGTCTGGTGATTCTAGTCTGATTTGCGACACTCTGGATCAGGCTCCTCTGTCCATGGGAATCTCCAGGCAAGAATACTGGAGTGGGTTGCCATTTCCTTCTCCAAGGGGTCTTGTCCACCCAGGGATCGAACCAACATCTCTTGCATCTTCCAAATTGGTAGGCAGGTTCTTTACCACTAGCACCACTGGGGAAGCCAATCAATGTCTCATATTATATACTGATTTATTTCTATTTTTTTCCTGTAGAATATAAGCTCCACTGCAGACCCACAACACCTAGAATAGTCCCTAATGAGTAGCAGCTCCTCTCATAATTACACTTGGATAAATAAATGTGTAGCTTCAATGGCAGCCTACTCAAAACATGCTGCAGTTCTGAGATAAGCCACTTTTTAGACTTAGTAGCCAAGGTGCTAGCTGACTCTCTAAGATCTGTAAAAATGAAATATTCTGCTTAGACAGTTTTCTCTAATTTCAACGTGTCCTTTGATCATCTCCCTAGTTTTGGAATTGGGTCCAGTTTAATGAAGAGCCCAGACTCCCCGTGTTGTCCTATAAGACATGATGAAGTTCACCTATGTTAATAGAGGTTTTAGGCTGCAATAAAAAGAATATGCCATCTTTTTCTTTTCTAAATCTAGATCAACTTTATTTTCAAAACTGTATCTCACTGTTAGCTTCTGCTGGTAGATAACTCTCTTGCCTGCAGACACTAACAATCTGCTACATGGGTTCTACTCAAATGTTACATCTCTTGCTGTATTTTCTAAGTATCGAACAGGATCTTTTCCTGGTATACGGGGGGTGTTTGGGGACATGGAACAGGGAAGAAAGTTTTATGGGTCTGCGCTGAATGACTTTGGGCAATCTATTACCCTATCTCTAGTCTTCCATACCAGCTTGTGTGAGAATTTTTTTATTTGTTTTCCCCTTGATAGGTAGAATATTAGAACTAACAGTTGACACTGATTTTAAGGTACTTTGGAGATCTGTGTATCAAAGGATGGAGAAAAGAAAATTTTGAAAAATGGAAACATGAATGTGATTCCTGATTTTTCTACTTGATAAAAGAATTTTAAGAAAACCATTTAGTGTTCCTGAAGTGGTTTTCTTCATCTGAGAAATTTTAGTCACACCATTATTTTATAGGAAATTTGCAATAATTATGTGAAATAATATATACAAAATACCTGGAACATATTTGATACCCAATAACTGTTGCCTATTAATTATTAGTCTAAGTAATAAGGTTAGCAAGTGCTGTGAAAATGAGGAGAAAAGAAGATGCAAAAAAGCAAGAAAGACAGAAAAAGAAAGAAGAAAAAGAAAAAGAAAACATCCCAAAATAAAAGAAAAGGAGTAAGACAAATTCACATACACAGAAGACAGCCATGAGCAGGAGAATGGGATCAGGAAGCCACTGAACTATCTATGTTACAAAGCATATTAAAACTCTTGCATTCTCCAGCTCAAGAATTCAAATATTCTATGTGATAGTATTAGCAACTTTTAGTAGATTAGAGCATAGGGGACACTATTGTTAGGTACATAATTAAATTCACAAAGTCAGTTTTGGAAATCATTGAACACATGATCGTGAGTCAGTCATTATTATGGATTACTATCAATTATGGCTCTGGTGATGAAAGTAAAATCTGATGCTGCAAAAAACAGCATTGCATAGGAACCTGGAATCAAGTTCCATGAATCAAGGGAAACTGGATATGGTCAACCAGGAGATGATAAGAATAAACATTGACATCTTAGGAATCAGTGAACTAAAATGGATAAGAATTGGTGAATTTAATTCAGATAATCATTATATCTACTACTGTGGGCAAGAATCCTATAGAAGAATTGGAGTAGCCCTTATAATCAACAAAAGGGTCCAAAATGCAGTACTTGGGTAAACCTCAAAAATGACAGAATGATCTGGGTTCATTTCCAAGGCAAACCATTCAACATCACAGTTATTCAAGTTTATGTCCCTATCACCAATGCCGAAGAAGCTGAAGTTGATGAATTCTATGAAGACCTCGAAGACCTCTTAGAACTAACACTAAAAAAGATGTTCTATTCATCATTGGAGATTGTAATGCAAAAGTAGAAAGTCAAGAGATACCTGGAGTAACAGGCAAGTTTGGCCTTGGAGAACAAAATGAAGCAGGACAAAGGCTAACTAAATTCTTTCAAGAGAATGCACTGGACATAGAAAATTCCCCTTTTCAACAACACAACAGACAGCTTTACACATGAACATCACCAAATGGTCAACATTGAAAGCAAATTAATTGCATTCTTTGTAGTTGAAGACGGAGAAGCTGTATACAGTCAGCAAAAATAAGACCTGGAGCTGACTGTGGCTCGGATCATCAGCTTCTTGTAGCAAAATGCAGTTTAAACTAAAGAAAGCAGGGGAAACCACTGGACCAGCTAGATATGACTGAAATTAAATCCCCTATAAATATGCAGTGGAGATAATGCATAGATTCAAGGGATTAAATCTAGTAAACAGATTGCCTGAACTATGGGCAGAGGTCTGTATTATTGTACAGGAGGCAGCAAACAAAACCGTCCCAAAGTAAAAGTAAAGCAAGAAGGCAAAGGGGCTTGCTGAGGAGGCTTTACAGATAACCAAATAAAGAAGTGAAAAGCAAGGGAGAAAGAAAAAGGTATGTTCAGCCAAATGCAGAGTTCCAAACAACATCATGGAGAGATAAGCAGGACCTCTTCAATGAACAGTGCATAAAACTAGAAGAAAACAACTGAAGAGGAAAAACTAGAGACCTCTTCAGGAAAATTGGAGATATCAAGGGACTATTTCACCAAAAGATGGGCACAATAAAGGACAGAAACTGTGGCGACCTAGGGGATGCTGAAGAGATCAAGAAGAGAGGGAAAGAATACACAGAACTGTGCAAAAAATATCTTAATGAACTGGTTTACTATGATGGTGTCAGTCACCCAGACCCAGACGTTCTGGAGAGTGAGGGCAAGTGGGCCTTAGGAAACACTGCTGTTAATAAAGCTAGTGGATCATCATCATAGGCATCTTTCAAAATAAAGCTTTGGTCAATCAAAAAAAAAATCCAACAACAACAACAACAACAACAGCAAAATAAAGCTAGTGAGTGTGATGGAATTCCAGTAGAATTATTCAAAACTCTAAAGGATGATGCCATCAAGGTGTTGCATTCCGTATGTCAGGGAATCAGAAAGACCCAGTAGTGGCCACAGTACTGGAAAAGGTCAATCTTTATCCCAATTCCCAGGAAGGGTAGTACTAAAGAATGTGCCAACCACTGGACAGTTGTACTCATCTCCCATGCTAGTAAGATCATGCTTAAAATCTTGCATGCTAGGCTTCAGCATTACGCAAACCTAGAACTTCCACATGTCCAAGCTGGGTTTAGAAAAGGACGGAGAAAGTTAGTGAATTCCAGAAAAACATTTACCTCTGTTTCATCAGGTATGCTAAAGCCTTTGACGGTGTGGCTCATAATAAACTGTGGAAACCTCTTAAAGAGATGGGAATAAGGACTATCTTACCTGGCTCCTGAGAAACCTGTATGCAGGTCAAGAAGCAATAGTCAGAATCCTGTGTGGAATAACCAACAATCTTGGTTCAAGACTGAGAAAGGAGTATGATAAGGCTGTCTGCTGTCACCCTGTATATCATGAGAAATGCTGAGCTGGATGAATTACAAACCAGAATCAAGATAGGCAGAGAATCATCAACAACCTCAGCTACGTGAATGATTCCACTCTAATGGCAGAAAATGAAGATGAACTAAAGAACCTCTTGGTGAGGTGAAGGAGGAGAGTGAAAGAGTTGTCTTAAGACTAAATATTAAGTAAACTAAGAACATGGTATCCAGCCCCATTACTTCATGACAAATAGAAGAGGAAAAAGTGAAAGTAGTGACAGATTTCCTCTTCCTGGGCTCTAAAATCACAGTGGATGGTGACTGTAGCATGAAATCAAAAGATGATTGCTTCTTGGCAGGAAAACTCTGACAAACTTAGACAGTGTGTTGAAAAGAGACACTGCTCTGCTGACAAAGGTCTATGTAGTCAAGGCTATGGCCTTCCTAGTGGTCATGTACAGTTGTGAGAGCTGGACCATAAAGAAGGCAGAATAACAAAGCACTGATGCCTTTGAACTGTGGTGCTGGAGAAGACTCCTGAGGGTCCCTTGGACAGCAAGGAGATCAAACCAGTCAATATTATGGGAAATCAAATCTGAGTACTTGCTGGACTTAAAGAGGAACTTAAGAACCTCTTGTTGAGGTGAAGGAGGAGAGTGAAAGAGTTGGCTTGAGACTAAATATTAAATAAACTAAGAACATGGCATCCAGTTCCATTACTTCATGGTAATGGTCTTCCCAGCGGTCATGTACAGTTGTGAGAGCTGGACCGTAAAGAAGGCAGAACGCCAAAGAACTGATGCCTT
The DNA here is from genome assembly GCA_917880005.1 of Nanger dama. Taxonomy (NCBI): domain Eukaryota; kingdom Metazoa; phylum Chordata; class Mammalia; order Artiodactyla; family Bovidae; genus Nanger; species Nanger dama. The sequence continues at coordinate 104,507,143 of CAKJTW010000001.1, forward strand.
TGAACTGTGGTGCTGGAGAAGACTCCTGAGGGTCCCTTGGACAGCAAGGAGATCAAACCAGTCAACCTTAAGGGAAATCAAACCTGAATACCAGCTGGGAGGACCAATACTAAAGCTGAAGTGACAGTGTTTTGGTCATATGATACAAACAACCAACTTATTGGAAAGGTCCCTGATGCTGGGACAGAAGGAGTGCAGAAGGAGAAGAGAACATCAGAGGATAAAATGGCTGGATGACATCACCAGTGAAATGGACATGAACTTGGGCAAACTTTGGGAGATGGTGAGGGACAGGAAGGACTGGCGTGCTGCAGTCCATGGGGTTGCAAAGAGTTGGATATGACTGGATGACTGAACAAAAACAACAATAAATTATGCTGAATTACTTCTATAATTATTATTATGGATCAATCTATACTTGAGATGATAGGAATAATCATAATCCTGGGAAAACAATGACTCCCTTAAAGTATCTGTAACTTTTTTAAAAATTTTTATTTTTTTAATACTTTATTCTACATCGCAATACTGTATTTGTTTTGCCATACATTGACATGAATCAGCCACAGGTGAACATTTTTAAAGGAGAAAAATGTTATTCTCTTAAAGGTTTAGTAATTATGCAAACAGTTAACCTAAGCAAATCTGTAGAAAAATATATTAACAAACACAATATTTTTATAAAAGCAAACAACAAAAAGCACAAGATAGGGTTTTAATTTGTTGGAACTTTGAGTTAGTCTTCTTGAAATTGTTCATTGACCCCTGGTTACATTTCCCATTACTTTCATTTCTATTTCCTCTCATTACAAATTAAATTATTACTTTGAACTTCTTTCTATTCCCTTGATAGATCATTCTCACTTGCACCAGTGTATGGGAATGTTCTGGAATCATATCTTAAACACATTCTCCAGGAAGCTTTTCTTTACCTTTGGAGCTTGGGTTATTTGCCTTCCATAACCACTCTAACAGAACCAACATTCAAGACTTCCTTAACCAAAAATTTAAGATTTTGTAATTGCTTATTTAGTATACTTTTACACCCTCAAAGACAACAAACTCTAGAAGGCCAAGGACTGTAGCTGTGTTATTCATAGGTAAAACACCTGTATCTGGCTCAACAAATATAATATGAACTTGGGTATGTGTGTGCTCAGTCACACAGTCATGTCTGACTCTTTGTAGCCCTGTGGACTGTAGCCTGCCAGCCTCCTCTCCCCATGGAATTTTCCAGGCAAGAGTACTGGAGTTGGTTGCCATTTCCTTCTGTACTGGATCTTCCTGACCCACGGATTGAAATTGCATCTCTTGTGTCTCCTGCATTGGGAGCAAGATTCTTTATCACCAGTGCCACCTGGAAAGCCTTGAAATGGGGACAAAAGGGAAATAGACACATAAGTTTATAGGGTGACAGATTCTAATATATACACACATTTGTTTACAAATTTGGAAAAATGTTTTTGATAAGGTGGTAAAAATTTTTGTATCATTTCAGCCTGTTTTCATCAAGCTTCAGGAAGCTTTTCTTAGGGTAATACATACAACTGGTGTTTCTAGTACAATTATATCATCAGGAAAGCATAATCTTTCTTCTTTTCACAAGTATCTCTTATTACTTGGTAGAGGAAGCACAGTTCTTGCTTATGTAACAAAAGTGGTGAAACTTGAAATGAGTTATCAGGATAAATAGCAACTGAATACAGCAAATACATGTCCAGACACATTTGTATACACACATTTAGGCTGCCAAATAGAATGAAATACATTTCTTAAGAAAGAGCTAAATAGCCTAATGAATTCAGAGAATAGGATGACCAGTGCTTGCTGGAAAGAACAGAATAGATGCATCTTCATTGAATGTGTGGCATTTAATTTTAGCTTTAGGAGTGATGACAGAATAATAGGTAACTAGTCTGTGAAAAATGTAGCTAAAATAGAGATTATGATGGTGGGAAAAGAGGGCAGATTAAAGATGTATTTGGGAATTTTTAAAGGTGTAGGGGTCATGCAGAAATATGACAAATAAACTGTAAATACACATTTGGTTTGAAATTGGGACAGTTCTGAAGAGTAAAGATTTTGTATCCCATAAGACTATTTGAGGTTTTTCCCTAGTGGTTCAATGGTAAAGAATCTTCCTGCCAAAGCAAGAGGCAGAAGTTTGATAACTGGGAAGGGAAGATTCCCTAGAGAAGAAAATGGCAACGCACTCCAGTATTCTTGCCTGGGAAATCCCATGGGCAGAGGAGCCTGGCAGGCTACAGTCCATGGTGTCGCTGAAGAGTCAGACACAACTGAGTGACTGAAAACAACAAAAGCCCATTTGAACAGAGAAGGGATGTGATTAGAGATTTCTTGGTGAGAGTTTTTCTTTAGATAAATTTTGTTTTTAAGGCAGAGAAAGAATTGCAAACTGCAAGATGTTTAAACTGGTGCTTCTGATAAATACCCACAGCTTGCTGTAAAAACATGGTTGAAGGGGTTAAAAAATCTCAATGAGAACAATATCAGATTCAAACACATCATTATATAAACCACATTAGGGATGGATCGTGTACCATGTAAATGGAAAAACAAGGTTTACTCTAATCTTAGAAAAATTTTCTCATCTATAATTTTCCTCTCTGACTCCCACCATCCATATCAATTTACTTACTTGTTCAATTTCCATTTACATGTAAAACAGTTATTGAATTGTTAACCTGTACTACCATGAGAAACAAATTTTTCAATTTGAGTACAGTGTTTATGTACAGTTCCTTTAGTCTTTAGCCTGACAGTTTCCAGTCAATGCACCATTTTCCAAAGTTATGAGTACATTTTAATGTCTACAAAGAATGCTAGAATTAACATCTGTCTTCAGGTTTATATATTTTCAAAGGAAATGAGACACTTGCAGAAATGGTAAAGGATTAACCATCCTGGGGTGAGATATGAAGAAACAAGGTAATTTATTGGTTTGGGTTAGATTTTGGTTGCAAGAGAATAGTTCTGTAAACCAAACACAAATTATTATTATTATTTTTTTCTCATGGAAGATCCTGGAGATGTTGGTCCTAGGGCTGGTGTGCTCTGTGGAACCAAGCATCTTCTTTCTTACTAATCAGACATTCAGACCTCTTTTGTTAAGTGACCATGCTGCTGCTAAATTGCTTCAGTCGTGTCCAACTCTGTGCGACCACATAGACAGCAGCTCACCAGGCTCCCCCGTCCCTGGGATTCTCCAGGCAAGAACACTGGAGTGGGTTGCCATTTCCTTCTCCAATGCATGGAAGTGAAAAGTGAAAGTGAAGTTGCTCAGACGTGTCCGACTCTTAGTGACCCCATGGACTGCAGCCTACCAGGCTCCTCCATCCATGGGATTTTCTAGGCAAGAGTACTAGAGTGGGGTGCCATTAAGTGACCATAGATGCCCCCAAAACTGCTTAAACTCCAGCCTTCATGTTGTCATTCTAGCTAGCAAGAAGAAGGAAAGAAAATTAGAAGAAAGTTTTTTTTAGGAAAATTCCCAGAATCTGCACATGTCATCTTCATGGATATCTCAGAGGCCAAAACTTAGTCATGTGGACACACTCAGCTCCAAGGTAGCTGGGAATATTACTGTACTCTTGTCATCCATATGTCTGCTTCAAGTTTGGGGAGTATAGCATTGCTAAATAGGAAACAACAATTTTCTTCTCTTTTGATGTCTACAACATAAATAACCTTGCTCAAGTGTATCAATAAATTTGTCCATAAAGAGAATTTAGGAAGAGAACCTCCCACGATGGTTTTTATGAGTCACAGGATGCAACAACGAGATATCAGTTGTCAGTCCATGATTGAGCTCTTCTAGGGTGCTTCTTGAGACAGAAATTACCTTCTGTCTCCTGTATGCTATTGTTATTTTTTCTGACAAAGGCAAACCTAGTCCTACATGATATAGAGAAAAAAAATCACCTGTTTCTTTCACAATACCTTCATTCAAATTGCTGCCACAATAGAGAGGCTTGTTTTGAAAGTTTTCAAAAGTAAAACTAGGACTAATTGGTGAATTCACAAAACAAGATTTCAATTCACAGATTGCTTACCGAATTTCTACTATGTACCAGACAGTGTGCTAAGACAACAAGAGTGAAGTCTGAGCTGATCTTAACATGGCCCAGCCTTCCTGAAATTTTCTGTCTATTTAAGGGTAAATATTTTAATAAGGTAATTTTACAAAAAAAAAGGTATGTGTATTATTTTGGAAAGTGATACCAAAGAAGGAAGAGAAAGAACTTTTAGACAAACTTGTCCATATGATGAAAGCATCACTATTTATTGTTGCCTTTTTTTTTTTTTTTTTTAAGGCAGAAGGTAGATGACAGCTTTGGAATGTGGTGGCAAAAATCTGTGTGTGGAAAAGAGACCTTGTGAAATTAAAGGTCCCATACAAATCATGCATAGATCCTATGATATGAAATCTTACAGAAATTATGCTGTAAATCCCAAAAGTGTTTTAAAAATGTATTCTAAATTTCTAAAAGCTCTGTTTCACATGCTATCTTATATAGGACATGAAATGAGCCTTTGATAGATTTCATGATGTTAAAAGGGTTATATTTAATTCTGAATGCATCCTTCAGCCTCCTCAGGAAATACGATGTTATTTATTATCTTCTTCCATGAGATTTGATGAAATTGTGGCATATATTAACTGCTTGACAATTACATGTTGCTGAGTAACTCATTTGGTCTCAAACCAATGCTCAATTAAACCTCTAGGAAGACAAATAATTCCCAAAAAAGGTATTAGTTCCTGGTTTGTGATTTAAATGCTTTGGGGAATATAAAGTATTTTAAGAAAGCAATATAACAATCTGATAAGGTAATTGCCTTATTAATCTTGGAAGGTTCCTCATTTTACTGAAAATAGTACAGAGCCTCACAAGCATCTAATGTGATAAAAAGCATTCTCTGCAACAGTAGAATGGAGATATATACTGATGTCTTCTTATTAATGTGAGAGACTAGCTGCCAATAGAGACCACCAGTCGGAGTTCAGAGAAAAACAGTTTATTGGCAATTTCGGATCCGGGCCCCCACCAAGCCAATCGAAGGTGGGGAGCCCCCGAACACCCGCTTTGGGAGCCTTTTATCCTATCGTGCAGGGGAGGAGGGGGACCAGGCTACTCGGCAGAGCATGATTGGTGGGCAGGCAGGTAAGGTTTATGTAACCATTGGTGACAATTTGCAGTTAGCGTCGAGTCCCTGTTTCCTAGAGCTAGATCCTGTTTCTTAGGTTGCAGAGCAAACATTGCAGTGACACACCTGGTATCCATTGTTCCCTTTAAAATTTGGGGCTTTCTGTCCCAGTAAAGCTGACCTAGTATTCAACTCTCTGGGAAACATATTACTTCCTTCTTCATTTTCTTCCTCCTTGAGAATTCCAGACTCCTCTCTCCTTGGGGACCTCTAGACTTCTTATCAACCTGCCTAGGAAATGACTCTCTTTCAATTAATTCTGAAGTTAGTGTGTTTGTTCTCAAGTAATCTAATTATTCCACATTGTGAAGCTATCTGCAATTTAGGTTGGTAGTAAAAAGTAGCATAAATGAAGGGTTAATGTGGCCACAATAGGGAAAGCGGAGATATGCATGCAAGTGGGTCTCTCTGCTCAAGGCTGAACATGCTGGCAAGCGAGGCATTCTACCAAGGAGTCTGGACACAGCCTTGAGTTTAATGGTCCCTTGCTAACGAGGGAGCATTCCTTTCTTTTGATAAAAGGAGAGAAGAGGGCTCTGGACAGACCTTGCAGTAAACAGAGGTTTCACTCCCCTTGCTGTATGATAACATGTATGCACCTGCGCTGTACTGAAAAGGCTTATTCATGCAGTCTGGAATTCTGTCTAGGGGGCTATATAATAATAAACCACAATTATTTGTGCAGTCTTTTCCTCCAGCTGGAGTGTGTGTGTGTGTCTCCTGTGCATCTCACATGCCTTGTGTGTTTTATGTCATTTCACTCGTAATCTCCAGTAATCAAGATCTGGCGCCCAACGTGGGGCTCGAGTGAAACTGGAAGGGTGAGTAACCCAGGGGGATTTTAAAATCCATAGCAGGGGAACTTTCGGGAAAATCATGGGGAATTCCTCACCCTGGCAGGCAGGGGATCATCATCATTACAGGCACAATACATGGAGTTAGTCAAAGGACTTCTCCACTCCATAGGCATTAAGAAGATCTCAACTCGTCGATTGAATGAGCTCTTTTGCTTGGTAGAGCAACATTGTCACTGGTTTCAATATCAAACTAAGTTACAGTTAAATTGGAAGGAATGGAATATAATTCAAAAGGAATTGAGAAAGCAACATCAGAAGGGTAATGTGATCCTTTTGAAGTTATGGACTTTGTGTAATGCTATAACACAGGCGTTGACCTTGCTTTCTACTGATAGTGAAACTAAATCTAATGCTTCAAGGAGGGGAGAAGTAATTTATGAGGATGTGTCAGACGTCGGTGGGACTTCTGCACTGCCTGAAGGCAAGGATGCAAATGAGCCTCCTCCTGTAAATGATGAAACATCTGATAGTTCAGAATCAGATTCAGAGGCTTCTTTGGTTTCATCAGAGAGGGGCAAAGAGATTAAAGAAATGACTCATTTATTCCAGGAGTGGTGGAAATCCCATAAGGAGGAGCAAAATCCAGAGACAGCAAGATGGCAATATGATAAATGTTCAATACACTCCCTTGAAATATAAATTTTTTAAACATCTTAAAGCTGCAATGGCACAGTATGGTCCTCAATTTCCCTTTGTTTTGGCTATGTTAGAGTCATTGGAAAAAAGCAAATTAATCATTCCGTTAGATTGGGAATCTATTACCCAAGCTGTCTTGGAGGGTTCTCAATGGTTGCAACTTTGTAGCTGGTGGGAAAAAGAAGCTAAAAAACAGGCTCAGATTAATGAGGGACAAAATCCCTTCGGTCCTCTCGAGGAAGAGCTAATGGGAGAGGGCCAATATTGGGCTTTAAGAGAACAGGCTCAATACTCTGATCAGGACTTACAAGTCTGCCAGGTTTTTTTTATGAGCATGGCGGCATATGGTGAAGAACTTAGATTAAAAATTTAAGCTCGGGAGGCAAGGCCGTGGCCTCCTGGAAAATAGCTTTCTCTGTTGCTTTCTGTAGATTTTCCCACCAATTAAGCGTATCCCCCGCACCTATGGCCCCTGTTTCATTGTATCCCATAACCTGACCTCATTCCCGCCTGCCTGTGATTTTTTGTATAAAAACCCCTCACTACTGACGCTGTGGGTTCACTCCTCCCGAGGAGACTGAACCCCGGCGCGCCCGGCTTAATAAATCCTCTTGCTTATTGCATCGAATTCGAGCCATTGTGGTCTTTGGAGCGACAGGTCCTGAGAAAAGGCCGTGAGGTCTTACAGTGGTGCCTACTGGCAATGTCCAGCCCTCCTTTGTTAAAACAATGCAAGGCCTCAATGAACCATATACTGATTTTCTAGCAAGATTGAGGGTAGCCATGGAACAAGCTGTAGGGAGAGATGAAATTTCAGAGCTATTATTACAAACTTTAGCATTTGAAAATACAAATCCTAAATGCAAGCGTTTCCTGAGACCATTAAAAGGACAGGGTGCATCTATAGCTAAATATATCAGAGCCTGCTCGGGAGTAGGAGGGACAGAGCATCAGGCTAATGTTTTTGCTACAGCCTTAGCCAAGGCTATAAAACCACATAAGAGAGGGACAGAGCATGAGGCTAATGTTTTTGCTACAGCCTTAGCCAAGGCTATAAAACCACATAAGAGAGGTAACTGCTTCCATTGTAAAAAACCTGGTCATATGAAAAGAGAGTGTTGGAAATTAAAAGCTGATCAAGGTGCTATTCCTAAAGACAGATCCCTTGCTGGGAAAAATAAGACTCCTCCTGGACCTTGCCATCGGTGCAAAAAGGGGTTTCATTGGACTAATAAACGCAGATCTAAAACAGAAAAAATGGGCAACCCGATACCGAGAAACTATCTTGTGGGCCTAAATCCTTGGGGCCCAAGAACAATACCAGGAACTCCTGCCACCCCACCTACCTGAACCCTGTTCCCTCCCAACAACAGTTACCAGTCAATGCCTCATTAAAAGGACCTCAAATGATGATTTCAGATTTACGGTCTGCTACTTCAGGAAATGCTGCTGCTGATTTGCCACTAGCTAAAAATGTTCTTTTGTTACCAGGAGGAGGCATTTACAAATTAAAAACAAATGTGTTTAGACCACTGCCTAAAGGCACTTTTGACCTGATATTAAGCCATAGCAGTGCGGCTTTGAAAGGTTTAACCATAATCCCTGGGGTAATAGACTCTGACTATGTTAAAAAAATTTTTTAATTATGGTTTCTACTTCTAACATGCTTTCATTATTAGCTGGAGAACATATTGCTCAAATACTTCTTCTACCTTATCACCCCTTCTTGGCTCTTCCTAATGAACAAACAAAGATTTGGAAGTACTGAGTGACATATATTTTGAAAAATTCTTATTAACAATTCTCGCCCTGTTCTCTCCTTGATTATACAAGAAAAAAAAAAACAAAAAACTTTGAGAGACTAATAGACACAGGGGCAAAATATTTCAGTCATTTCTTCTCAACAATGGCCCCAAAAATTGCAGATCAGAAGAGACCACCTCAAAATTTTAAATGATTTTCAAAAGTTATTGAAAAATATCAGTTGGCCATGCCTAATACTTGCGATTCCTACTTATCAATTACGACATTTGTTTTCTACTTTACAGGGAGATACAACTCTAGATAGCCCCCAAACTTTAACCCCATTAGCTTTACAAAAACTTCAATTTGTTAAACAACAGTTAAATGACGGCTTTCTGACTTACTTACATACATCTCAAGCTATTTTATTTATAATATTTCATACCCTTTATTCTCCATCTGGTGTAACTGCTCAAAAAAAAAAAGGGTTAATAAATTTTTTTTAACCTAACAGTTTTTCTAAAAAAATTGACTACATATATGGATAAATTAGCCTTCCTTGTACAAAAAGGTCGCCATCGTACTTTACAATTATCAGGATGTAAACCCTATCAGATTGTTACTCAGTTAACTGCTCAAATATCTTGATGTTTACAATTTAATGAAAACTGGCAAATTTCTCTTGCCTCGTATCCTGGTTTATTTTCTAATCATTATCCATCATCTAAATTGATTGATTTTCTCCAGACTAACTCTATGATATTTCGATCCCCAATTTCAGATGTTCCAGTTAAGGGACCCACTATTTTTACAGATGCCAATAAAAATACTGCTAGATATTAGACCCCAGAAAGTTCCAAGGTTCTCCCCCACTCATTTTCTTCTGTACAGCCCATTAAACTGTGGGCTATCTATTTAGTTTTGCAAGATTTTCCCCAACTTCCTATTAATATTGTTTCAGATTCTCGATATGCTGTTCTCTCTTGCTTACATCTTCCCCTTGTCTCCCTTCCAATGACCCTTAAAACAGCTATTGATAAATTGTTTTACCAAGTACAACAATTGCTCTTGCAACATTCAGAGCTAATTTCCTTTACACATTCTGTACATCAGTACACATTCTGCCCTTCCTGGACACTTATCATTTAAAAATGCTACAATTGATGCCTTACTTTATCCTATAAAAGCAGCAAAACAAAAACATCTGTTACAACATACCAACTCCAAAGGGTTACAAAAATCTCATGCTATTACTCACAAACAAGCTCAAAATATTGTTCGTTCTTGTTCCATATGTGCACCCTTTGCTTTGCCACTTACCCCACTAGGTGTCAAAGTAAGAAGACTACAAGCAAATCAAATATGTCAAATGGATATAATTTACATTTCTTCTTTCGGACAACAAAAATATGTACATCATACTATAGACACACACATTTTCAGTGGGCTGCTGCATTACATTCTAAAAAGGCTGACGCTGTTATTACTTATTTGTTATCTTGTTTTGCAGTTATGGGATTACCAATTAAATTAAAAACTGATAATACACTTGACTACCAATCTGCAAAATTAGCTCACTTTTTATCTCAATACCACATAACTCATACGATATTCCTTATAATAGTCAAGGGCAAGTTATCATTAAAAGAACTAACTGCACCTTGTGTAAATATCTTAAAAAATAAAAAAGAGAGAACAGGAGAGATTTATGAAACCTAAAGACACTCTGAACAAAACCTTACTTACCCTAAATTTTTTGAATGTTTGGAGCAAGGGAAATCTATCAGCAGCAGACTTGCATTTTCAAGGGAAAGAAGAGGATAAGAGTATCTTGAATATGCCTATTTGGTATAAAGATAAAGAGAAAGGTTGGATCCCAGCATCATTAATATATTTGGGATGAGTGTATGCTTTCATTTCTGTTAATAATTACAGGCTTTGGACCCCAGCGAGATTATTAAAATCAACAATAGCTGATCCCTTGGTTCAAAAATTCGAAGAGCTTACTATGCAGAGAAGCTCTACTTTCTGTACAAGGAAGCAACACTTCCTACGTGGGGTCAAATGAAAAAGTTGACCCAGGAAGCAGAGAAGATGTTAATGAAGGCGGGGCAACCTCTGAATCCTACCAATCTTTTGCTTGCCATGATGGTGGTGGTGACATGTCAGGTAATTGGTGTATCGGCAAGTAATCATACATATTGGGCATATATACCTAATCCCCCATTAGTAAAAGCAGTTTCCTGGGGGAACCAGAAGTGCAGTTATGTACTAATGAGACTGCCTTCTTTCACCCTCCAGCTTGTGGGGGGGAATAGAACAACTATCTCATCATAAATAACAATATAATATTAGTAACTTGACCACTGCAGTGGAAGGTATTCCTTTATGCATAGGAGGACACCCCTTTTGTCTATCCACCAAGTAACATTCTCATCATTCCTATTATACACGGGGAGTAAAGTATAATAACTACCATTTTGCTACTTTTACTGTGCTTGTTTCTACCAGGGGATTTGACACCTCGACAAAATTGTTAGACATTCATAATGGAAAACACATGTCACTATGTCCTGTTAACTTTTTTGTTCCTTCTCTAGAATCTTTGAAATGGAAATGTTGCTGAGGTCATCGACCCTTTAAAGTCTTGAATTATTTGGGGTCTATCATTGTAGATTGGAGTCCAGTCATGGGCAATTCTTAAAAAAAAAAAAAAAGGGTCAAATAAATCTCTTAGGTGGCATCGTGCAAATGGCACTTTGATGGACAATGGTAATGAAACAGTTAAATGGCAGCAATTTGCACTTGTCCCTCCTCAATTACAATTGCAAGGATATCCGCACATTCAAGGAGATATTTGGAAACTATGGGCGGTTTCTGGTAATCTCACTATCTGGTCAGGAAACTATAGTTTGGATAGTGGTGACTCTTCGGGTCCATTCCATGTTAAGTTACATGTTAATAAATCTTATTCCGCAATGGCATGTGCAAAATATCCTTTTGCATTGTTATATGGAAATTGGACTTTGAACGATACTGTGGGGTCTGTGTCATGTGATTATTGTAACCTAACTCAATGTGTAAATCAGTCTTGGTGAAAAGAATTTGAAAAATGAGCCTATAACTCCAATTTCTCGTTAGTAATTGTTAAGGCTCGGACAAAAGTATGGTTGCCTATAAATCTGACTCGGCCGTGGTCAGATTCTTTTGCTGTTTCTCATCTAGTAGCTGCTGTACAGACTTTGCTACACCAATCTCGATTCTAGCAGTCATGTCAGTAACTGCAACAGCAGCGGTAACAGGCCTTGTGTTACACCAAGAAATTCAAACAGCTGATTTTGTTAGGGACTGGCATAATGACTCTCATTTGTTATGGCAACAACAGCGAGATTTAGATGCACAACTTGCCACCAATGTGCTCAATCTTCAACACACCATTTCCTGGCTTGGAGATCAAATGTTATTGAAATTCTTCTCAATTTTGTATAACACCTATATCATTTAACATGAGTAAGGAATGGGAAAAAGTAAAACAATCTTTGACTGGACATCAAAATCTCACTTCAAAAATTATGGACCTGGAACGACAAATTTTGTCCACTTTTAGCAAGACTTTGCCTGACATTGCAGGATCTGATTTGTTAAAAAGTCTTCAAGAAAGACTGAATAACTTAAATCCATTAGAGCATGTATCCACACTAATGGGATTACCTTTGAGAACACTGTGTTTATATTACTTTTATGTTGTGTTGCTATTCTAGTCTTCCAACGATGGCAGAAAGGAAAACAACTAAAACGTAAAGCAGAAAAGATCCAGACCATGCTACAATTTGTTAAAGCAAACCGAGACATATAAATAAAAAAGTTCTAGATGCCCATCATCTAGAGAGATTCTGCCTAGCCCCCAAGAGGTGGCTGGATAGCCAATGACGGGTAAGACCCTCAGAGAAGGGCAACCTAAGACAGGCACAGCCACGAGAGGGGCTGGCGAGGCTGGAGGTTGGCTGCCTACAGCTTTACGCCTTGCTCTACAAAACATCAATACAAATGTCTTGAGGGCTTAAATAAAATAAAAAGGGGGAGATGAAGGGTTAATGCGGCCACAATAGGGAAAGTGGAGATATGCATGCAAGCGGGTCTCTCTGCTCGAGGCTGAATGTGCTGGCAAGCAAGGTATTCTACCAAGGAGTCTGGACACAGCCTTGAGTTTAATGGTCCCTTGCTAACGAGGGAGCATTCCTTTCTTTTGATAAAAGGAGAGAAGAGGGCTCTGGACAGACCTTGCAGTAAACAGAGGTTTCACTCCCCTTGCTGTATGATAACATGTATGCACCTGTGCTGCACTGAAAAGGCTTATTCATGCAGTCTGGAATTCTGTCTAGGGGGCTATATAATAATAAACCACAATTATTTGTGCAGTCTTTTCCTCCAGCTGGAGTGTGTGTGTGTCTCCTGTGCATCTCACATGTCTTGTGTGTTTTATGTCATTTCGCTCATAATCTCCAGTAATCAACAATAAAAGTGATCTCTAGTTTTATTTTTAGAAGCAATGTTTATCTTTAAATGCCTTTCTGTAGCATTTCATCACTCTTTCCAAGTAAAACTGTTTCCTGTTTTCATTAACTACTAAATTAAAAAATGGTGACAATATGATTAGTTGACTTATGAAAGAAGTTCTAATGCTTAAAAAATTAAATGACAAAATTATATTAAAGTTTTGAGAGCATCTGATAGTATAGATACTTCTGAAAGCAAAGCAAAATCCACATTAAAAATATCCCAGTCTTGAGAGTTCAAGATGGCAGTGTTACAGCTGAACTCACCTCCTCTCATGGATACAACAAATCTACAATGACATATGGAATAATTCATGTACAAAGGGATCTGAAAACTGAATGAACAAAATGTCCACAACAAAAAGGGGAAAGTATAGCATTAAGATGGATAGAAGAGGCAGAGAGACAGTCTGGCCAAGAAAAAAGCAACAGTCCAACCAGTGAACCACAACTGAGTGGGATCACCAAGGGTCAGATCTTTTTCCTAACCAGCAAAGGATTCAGGCTCCACATCAGGAATCCCAGCCCCTAATCCTGTATGGGAAGGACCAGCCCCCAAAACACCTGAGCCAGAACTGCCTTCGAGTGTTTGTCTCCTGCAGAGGCATGGGTTAGCAGTGGCCTGCCATGGGGACAGGGGCTCTGGCTGCAGCACACCTGGGTCACACAGTGTTACCCAATATAGAGCCACAAAGCAGATGACCTACAAACTGCAGAACAATTATACTAAAGAAATCTCACACCGTTAAGAAAGCTCTAGGACCCACAAGAGATTTCCCAACCTGGGGATCTGGTAAAGGGACTGAGAAGCCCCAGGAAATTTGACTTAGGGCCCCAGTGGGATTTGACTGCACAACTTTCACAGGACTGGGGAAACAGACTTTTGCTGAGCACAAGTAAAACCTTGCATGTACCAGGAGCCAAGAGAAAGGAGCAGTGTCCCCACAAGAGAATGAGTCATACTTGCCTGTGAGTGTCCACGAGTCTCCTGTGGAGGCATGGGTCAACAGTTCAGCCTCAGGCCAAACAAGAGGGAGGGAACACAGACCCATCCATCAACAAACAATTGGATTAAAGAATTACTGAGCATGGGTCCCCCATCAGAATAAGACCAAGTTTCCTCACAGTCAGTCTAGCCCATCAAGAAGTTTCCAGAAGCTTCTTATACTTATTAATCAGAAGGCAGACAGAATGAAAACCACAATCACAGAAAACTAATCAATCTGATCACATGGATCATCACAGCCTTGTCTAACTCAATGAAACTATGAGCCATACCACGTAGGGCCACCCAAGATGGATGGATCATAGTGGAGAGTTTGGAGAAAACATGGTCCACTGGAAAAAGAATGGAAAGTTGCTTCAGTAATATTCCCTTGAGAACCCCATGAACAGCATAAAAAGGCAAAAAGATATGACACTGAAAGATGAACTCCCCAGGTTGGTAGGTGCCCAATATGCTACTGGAGAAGAGTGGAGAAATAACTTCAGAAACAATGAAGAGACAGAGCCAAAGTGAAAACAACACCCAGCTGAAGTAAAGCCTGATGCTGAAAAGAACAAATTTCATAGGAACCTGGAATGAATTGCATAGGAACCTAGTCCATGAATCAAAGTAAACTGGAAGTGGTCAAAGAGGAGATGGCAAGAGCAAACATTGACATTTTAGGAATCAGTGAACTAAAATGGACTGGAATTCAGTTCAGTTGCTCAGGGGTGTCCAACTCTTTGTGATCCACGAGCTGCAGCATGCCAGATCTCCCTGTCCATTACCAACTCCAGGAGTCCATTGTGTTGGTGATGCCATCCATCCATCTCATCCTGTCTTCCCTTTTTCCCACCTTCAATCTTTCCCAGCATCAGGGTCTTTTCAAATGAGTCAACTCTTCACATCAGGTGGCCAAAGTTTTGGAGTTTCAGTTTCAACACTAGTCCTTCCAATGAATACCAGGACTGATCTCCCTTAGGATGGACTGGTTGGATCTCCTTGCAGTTCAAGGGACTCTCAATATCACAGTTAAAAAGCATCAGTTCTTCGGCTGTCAGCTTTCTTTATAGTCCAACTCTCACATCTGTATGTGACTACTGGAAAAATCATAGTCTTGACTAGACGGAACTTTGTTGGCAAAGTAATGTCTCTGCTTTTAATATGCTGTCTATGTTGGTCATAACTTTTCTTCCAAGGAGTAAGCATCTTTTAATTTCATGGCTGCACTCACCATCTGCAGTGATTTTGGAGCCCCTCCAAAATAAAGTCAGCCACTGTTTCCACTGTTTCTTCATCTATTTGCCATGAACTGATAGGACCAGATGCCATGATCATAGTTTTCTGAATGTGGAGTTTTAAGCCAAATTTTCCATTCTCCTCTTTCACTTTCAATGAGAGGCTCTTTAGTTCTTCTCTTTCTGTCATGAGTGTGGTATTGTCTGCATATCTGAGGTTATTAATTTTTCCCAGCAATCTTGGTTCCAGCTTGTGCTTCATCCAGTCCAGCATTCTCATGATGTACTCTGCATATAATGCAGATGACCATTATATCTAGCATTGTGGGCAAGAATCCCTTAGAAGAAATGGAGTAACCCACAGAGTCAACAAAAGAGTCTGAAATGCAGTACTTGTGTGCAATCTCAAAAATAAGCAAATGGTTTCTGTTCATTTCCAAGGCAAATCATTCACTATCATAGTAATCCAAGTCTATGCCCCCAAAAGTAATCCTGAAGAACTGAAGTTGAATCGTTCTATGATGACCTACAAGACCTTCTAGAACTAACACCAGAAGAAGGTGTCCTTTTCATGATAGGGGACTGGAATGCAAAAGTAGGAAGTCAAGAGATACCTGGAGTAACAGGCATGATTGGCCTTGGAGTGCAAAATGAAGCAGGGCAAAGGCTAACAGAGTTTTGGTGTGAAAATGCAACAGTCATAACAAACACCATCTTCCAATAACACAAGAGACGACTCTACACATGGACATCACCAGATGGTCAGTAACGAAATCAATTTATTGTATTTTTGGAGCCAAAGATGGAGCTCTATACGGTCAGCAAACTCAAGACTAGGAATTGACTGTGACTCATATCATGAACTCCTTATTGCAAAATTCAGACTTAAATTGAAGAAAGTAGGAAAACCACTAAACTCTTCAGGTATGACCTAAGTCAAATCCCTTATGATTATACAGTGGAATGACAAATAGATTCAAAAGATTAGATCTGATAGACAGAGTTCCTGAAGAACTATGGACAGAACTCAATTTCACTGTACAGGAGGAGGCAGTGATCAAGACCAGCCCAAGAAAAGAAATGTAAAAAAGGAAAATGATTGTCTAAGGAGGCCTTACAAATAGCTGAGAAAAGAAAAGTGAGAGGCAAGGGAGAAAAAGAAAAATATATCCATCTGAATGCAGAGTTCCAAAGAATAGCAAGGAGAGATAAGAAAGCCATCCTCAGTGATCAATTCAAAGAAATAGAGGAAAACAATATTATTGGAAAGACTAGAGACCTATTCAAGAAAACTAGAGGTACAAAGGCAACATTTCATGAAAAGATGGGCAAAATAAAGGATATAAATTGTATGGACCTAACAGAATGAGGAGATAGTAAGAAGAGGGGGCAAGAATACACAGAACTTAAAAAAAAAAAAAAGTTTAATGATCCAGATAACCACGATGCTGTGATCACTCACCTAGAGCCAGACATTCTGGAATCTGAAGTCAAGTGGGTCTTAGAAAGCATCACTATCAACAAAGGTAGTCAAGGTGATGGAGTTCCAACTGAGCTATTTCAAATCCTAAAAGATAATGCTGTTAAGTGCTGCACTCAAGATGCCAGCAAATATAGAAAACTCAGCAGTGGCCACAGGACTGGAAATGGTCAGTTTTCATTCCAATCCCAAAGAAAGGCAATGCCAGAGAATGCTCAAACTACCACATAATTGTACTCATCTCTCATGCTAGCAAAGTAATGCTCAAAATTCTCCAAGCCAGGCTTTAACGGTACATGAATCATGAGCTTCCAAATGTTCAAGCTGGTTTAGAAATATAGAGAAACCAGCGATCAAATTGCCAATATCTGTTGGATCATCAAAAAAGCAAGAGAGTTCCAGAAAAACATCTACTTCTGCTTTAGTGACTATGTCAAAGCCTTTGACTGGGTGATCACAGCAAGCTGTGTAAAATTTTTAGAGAGATGAGAATACCAGACCACCTGACTTGCCTCCTGAGAAATCTGTGTGCAGGTCAAGAAACAACAGTTAGAACTGGATATGGAACAACAGACTTTCCAAATCAGGAAAGGAGTATGTCAACACTTATATTGCCACCCTGCTTATTTAACTTACATGCAGAGTGCATCATTCAAAATTCTGGGCTGGATGAAGCACAACCTGGAATCAAGATTGCTGGGAGAAATATCAATAACCTCACATTTAAAGATGACACCACCCTTATGGCAGAAAGCAAAGAAGAACTATAGAGCCTCTTTATGAAAGTAAAAGTGGTGAGTGAAAAATTGGCTTAAAACTCAACATTCAGAAAACTGAGATCATGGCTTATGGTCCCCTCACTTCATAGCACATAGATGCAGGGAACAATGGAAACAGTGACAGACTTTATTTTGGAGGGCTCCAAAATCACTGCAGATATTGACTGTGATCATGAAATTAAAAGACGCTTACTCCTTGGAAGAAAAATTCTGACTAAACTAGACATCATATTAAAAAACAGAGCCATTTCTTTGCCAACAAAGGTCCATCTAGTCAAAGCTATGGTTTTTCCAGTAGTCATATATGGATGTGAGAATTGGACTATAAAGAAAGCTGAGTGCTGAAGAATTGAAGTTTTTGAACTGTGGTGTTGGAGAAGACTTTTGAGAGTCCTTTAGACTGCAAGAAGATCCATCCAGTTTATCCTAGAGGATATCAGTCCTGAATATTTATTGGAAGGACTGATGATGAATCTGAAACTCCAATACTTTGGCTACCTGATGCCTAGAGCAGACCCATTGAAAAGACCCTAATGCTGGGAAAGATTGAAGGCATGAGGAGAAGGGGATGACAGAGGATGAGATGGTTATTTGGCATCACCGAATCTATGGACATGAGTTTGAGTAAGGTCTGGGGGTTGGTGCTGGACAGGGAAGCCTCTCATGCTGCAGTACATGGGGTCATGAAGAATCGGACATGACTGAATGATTGAACTGAACTGAAGGAGCCTAAACAATATGCTGCTGAATAACCAACAGATCATGGAAGCATTAAAAAGGAAATAAAAATTATGCATAGAATCAAATGAAAATATAAACGTGACAACCCAAATGTATGGGATTCAGTAAAAGCAGTGCTAAGCAGATGATTCATGGGAATACAAGCTTATCTCAAGAAGCAAGAGAAAAAATCAAATAAATAGCCTATCTTTATATCCAAGTCAACTAGAAAAAGGAGAAATGAAGAACCCCAAAGTCAATAGAAGAAAAGACATCATGAAAATCAGAGTGAAATAAGTGAAAAAGAAGCAAAGGGGACTATAGTAAATATCAGAAAAACTAAAAGGTGGTTCTTTGAGAAGATAAATAAAATTGACAAACCATTAGCTAGACTTATCAACAAAAGGAGGAAGAAAAATCCAACCAGCAAAATTAGAAATGAAAATGGAGAAATCAAAACAGATAGCACATAAATGCAAACGATCATAAGAGAGTAGTATGCGCAACTATATGCTAATAAAATGGGCAACTTGGAAGAAACGCATGAATTCTTAGAAAAATACAACTTTCCAAAACTGAACCAGGATAAAGTAGAAAATCTTAACAGACCCATTACAAGGATGGAAATAGAAATTGTAATATAAAGTCTTCCAGCATACAAAAGTCAAGGACCAGATTGGCTTCAAAGATGAAATCTACCAAAAATTTAGAGAACAGCTAAGACCTCTCCTACTCAAATGCTGCCATAAAATTGCAGAGGAAGGTAAACTCCCAAACCCATTCTATGAAGTCACCATCATCCTAATACCAAAATCAGACAAAGATGCCACAATAAAAGAAAGCTACAGGCCAATATCACTGATGAACATAGATGCAGAAATCCTCAACAAAATTCTAGCAAACAGAATACAACAACATATTGAAAAGATCATACATAATCACCAAGTGGACTTTGTGCCAGGGATGCAAGGATTCTCAATTTTCACAAATCAATCAGTGTGATACACCACATTAACCAATTGAAAAATAAAAACCATAATATTATCTCAATAGATGCAGAGAAAGCCTTTGAAAAAATTCAATAATCATTTATGATAAAAACTCTCCAGAAAGCAGGTAAAGAAGGAACATACCTTGACATAATAAAAGTCATATATGATAACCTCATAGCAAACATTATCCTCAATGGTGAAAAATTGAAAGCATTTCCTCTAAAGTCAGGAACAAGACAAGGGTGCCCACTCTTACTACTACTATTGAACATAGTTTTGAAATTTTTAGCCACAACAATCAAAGAAGAAGTAATAAAGGGAATCCCGATTGGAAAAGAAGAAACAAAACTCTCACTGTTTGCAGATGACATGATCCTCTATATAGAAAACCTTAAACATACCAGCAGAAAATTACCAGAGCTAATTAATGAATATGGTAAAGTTGCAAGATATGAAATTAATACACAGAAATCCCCTGCATTTCTATACACTAGCAATGAGAAAACAGAAAGAGAAATTAAGTAACAATCCTATTCACCATTGCAATGAAAATAATAAAATATTTAAGAATAAATTTACATAAAGATGCAAAAGACCTATATATAGAAAACTATAAAACACTGATGAGCCAAATCAATGATGACACAAATAGATGGAGAAATAGGCTATGTTCATGGATTGAAAGAATCAATATAGTGAAAATGAGTATACTACCCAAAGCAATCTATAGATTCAATGCAATCCCTATCAAGCTACCAATGGTATTTTTCATAGAACTAGAACAAATAATTTCACAATTTGTATGGAAACACAAAAAACCTCGAATAGCCAAAGCAATCTTAAGAAAGAAGAATGGAGCTGGAGGAATCAACCTGTCTGAATTCAGGCTATACTACAAAGCCACAGTCATCAAGATAGTATGGTAGTGGAACAAAGACCGAAATACAGATCAATGGAACAAAATAGAAAGCCCAGAGATAAATCCATGCACCAATGGACACCTTATCTTTGACAAAAGAGACAAAAATATACAATGGAGAAAAACAATCTCTAACAAGTGGTGCTGGGAAAACTGGTCAACCACCTGTAAAAGAATGAAACTGGAACACTTTCTAACACCATACACAAAAATAAACTCAAAATGGATTAAATATCTAAATGTAAGACCAGAAACTATAAAATTCCTAGAGGAAAACATAGGCATAACATTCTTTGCCATAAATCACAGCAAGATCCTCTATGATCCCAGAATAATGTAAATAAAAGCAAAAATTAAAAAATGGGACATAAATAAAAGATTTTGCACAATGAAGGAAACTGTAAGCAAGGTGACAAGGCAGCCTTCATAACTGGAGAAAATAATAGCAAATGAAACTACTTACAAAGAATTAATCTCCAGCTGCAAGCAGCTCATGCAACTCAATATCAGAAAAATAAACAACCCAATCAAAAAATGGGCCAATGAATTAAACAGACATTTCTCCAAAGAAGGCATATAGATAGCTAACAAACACATGAAAAGATGCTCAACTTCACTCATTTTCAGAGGAATACAAATGGAGACCACAATAAAGTACCATCTCATGCTGGTCAGAATGGCTGCCATCAAAAAGTATACAAGCAATAAATGCTGGAGAAGGTGTGGAGAAAAGGAAACCCTCTTACACTGTTGGTGGGAATGCAAACTAGTATAGCTATTATGGAGAACAGTGTGAAGATTCCTTATAAAACTGGAAATAGAACTGCCTTACCACCCAGCAATCCCACATGTATGCCCAATTCCTGGACATACATGCCAAGGAAACCAGAATTTGAAAGAAATATGTGTACCCCATTGTTCATTATAGCACTGTTTACAATAGCCAGAATATAGAAACAACCTAGATGTCCATTGGTAGATGAATGGATTAGAAAGCTGTGGTACATATACACAACAGAATATTACTCAGCTATAAAAAGAATGCATTTGAATCAGTTCTAATGAGGTGGATGAAACTGGAGCCTATTCTACAGAAGTGAAGTAAGTCAGAAAGAAAAACACCAATGCAGTATATTAATACATATATCAATGATCCTATATACAAGACAGCAAAAGAGACACAGAGGTAAAGAACAGACTTTTGGACTCTGTGGGAGAAGGCAAGGGTGTGATGATTTGGAAGAATAACATTGAAACATGTGTATACCATGTGTGAAATAGATGCCCAGTCCATGTTTGATGCATGAAACAGAGAAGTCAAAGCCAGTGCACTGGGACAACCCAGAGGGATGGGACGGGTAGGGAGGTGGGAGGGGTGTTCAGGATAAAGGGGGCACATGGACACCTGTGGCTGATTCATGTCAATGTATGGCAAAACCCAGCACAATATTATAAAGTAATTAGCCTACAATTAAAATAATCCATTTTTTTTTTAAAAAGAAAGAACCAAACAAAGTTTTAACTCAGTTAAGAAATACACTACATGGGTTCAACATCAGACTGGATGAGGGAGAAAAATCATGATCTAGAAGACAAAGCAATGGAAATCACTGAGACAGAGTTAAAAACAATTTTTTTAAAATTAAAAAGCAAAACAACTTAAGAGACCAAAATACTAATAACATTCATATTGTAGGGACCTCAGAGAATAAGAGAAAAAGAACTAAAAAATTATTTCAAGAATTCATGATGGAAACCTTCCTTAATTTTGGGAAGGACATAGGAATCCAGGTTGAGGAAACCCAGAGAGTTCCAAGTTAGATGAAGCCAAAAAGATATACTCCAAGAAATATTATAATTAAACTAGTAATTAAGGGACTCTGAACAGCAGTAAGTAAAGAATAACTTGTTATGTATAAGGAAAACCCCATAAAGTTTTCAGAAGACTTTTAGCAGAAAATTTACAGGCCATAAGGGAGCAACATGATTTATTTAAAAGCTGAAAGAAAAAAGAATCAGCCAATAATTCTTTACCTAACAAAGTTATCACTCAGAACTGAAGGGGCTGTAAATCGTTTCCCAGATGTACAAAACCTAAAGAAATGTGTAATCACTAAACTAACCCTAAAAGATATGTTAAAGGGAGGTCTTTAAGCTGAATTAATTGCTAATAAAAAACATACAAAAGTAAAAATCTCACTGGAAAAGGCAAATATATAATAAAGGTAGTGGAGTAGATCACTTAGAAAGAAAGCATGAAGATTATAAAAAAAACAATAGTAAAGTTAAATTACAAAGATGTGTAAAATAAAACGATGTAAAGTATGCCATTGCAAGCATAAAACATGATGGAGGATGAATAAAAAAGATAGCTTCGGAATGTGCTACCAACTTAAACTACTACTAATATAGAATATTAAATGTGAACCTCACAGAAACCACAATAAAAAGTCTTATAGTAAATACAAAAAAAAAAGTGAAAGGAATCTAAACTTGGCATTAAACACACACACACACACACACACACACACACACAAGAGAGGAGAGAAAGAGAGGAAAGGAACAGAGAGGGATAATAAAAACAGAAAACAATTTAAAAATGATGATAGGTGTTGGCAAATTTTGTACATTTATATTTATACCTGGTAATAATTACTATAAATATAGATGTAAAAATTTTGCCAACCAAAAAGCATAGAGTGGTTGAATGGATAAACAATTCTGTCAATATATTGCCCACAAGAACTCACTTGAGAAGCAAAGGATACACACAAACTGAAGATTAAATAATGGAAAAAAATTGAGTAAATGGAAATGAAAAGAAAGCTGGACTAGTCAGATAAAACAGACTTTGAAACAAAAGCTATAACAAAAGGGAAAAAAAAGATATTAAAAATATAATAATGGGGCTCGATCCAGCAAGAAGATATAACATTTATAAACATTTATGCATCCAACAGAGAAATGCCAAGATATATAAAACAAATATTAATGGATTTAATACAAGAAATTGAAAGCAATACAATAATAG
The DNA here is from genome assembly GCA_917880005.1 of Nanger dama. Taxonomy (NCBI): domain Eukaryota; kingdom Metazoa; phylum Chordata; class Mammalia; order Artiodactyla; family Bovidae; genus Nanger; species Nanger dama. The sequence continues at coordinate 104,530,308 of CAKJTW010000001.1, forward strand.
TAAAGAGCATTAATATTGCACCTACATCACTGGATGTATCATCCAGACAGATAATGAGTAAGCAGTCATTAGGTTAAATAATATGCTAAATCACACTGACTAATAGATGTAGCAAAGTGTTAGTCACTTAGCCTTGTCCAGCTTTTTTGTAGCCCAGTGGACTTGTAGCCTGCCAGAGTCCTCTGTCCACGGGATTCCCCAGGTAAGAAAACTGGAATAGGCTGCCGTTCTCTTCTCCAGGGGGATCTTCCTGACCCGGGGATCAAACCTGTGCCTCCCACATTGTGGGCAGACTCCTTACCATCTGAACCACCAGGAAACTACAGAACATTTTATTGAAAAGTAGCAGAACACACATTCTTTTCAAGGGCATATAGAAAATTCTCCAAGAAGAATACATATTAGTTCACACACACACAAAAAATCTCAAAAAAATTCAAGAATTTTAAAATAATATCAAGTGTCTTCTCTGACCAAAATAGTATGAAACTAGAAATCAATCAAAAGAAAAAAATAGGAAAATTCACAAATATGTAGAGATTAAGCAAGATGTGACTAAACAACAAAGGAGTCATCAAAGAAATCAAAGGAGAAATCAAAACTTTCCTAGAGATAAATTAAAACAGAAATATGACATACCAAATTCTATGTAACACAGCAAAAGTAGTTCTAAGAGGGAAGTTGTTAGTAATGCAGGCCTGCCTCAAGAAAGAAAAAGATTCCAAATAAATAAAGTAATTGTACACCTAAAGAAACTAGAAAGAGAACAAAATTCATAATTAATTTAAAAAAAAGTAGGAAAGAGGAATAAAATGAGAGTAAAAATGAGAGTGGAAATAAAGACTGAAAAAGAAATAGAAAGGTTTGATGTAACTGAGATTGGTTCTTTAAAATATAAGCAAAAATCAACAAACCTTTAGCCAGACTAACCAAAGAAAAAAGAAAATTCAAATAAATAAAATCAGAAATAAAGAAATTGCAACTGATACCACAGAAATGCAACCAATCATGAGAAATTACTAAAATAATTATGCACTATGGAAATTGTACAACCTAGAAGAAATGGAATTCTAAATTCCTACAAATATACACTCTTTCAAAACTAACTCATGAAGAAAAGGAAAACCTAAATAAGCCACTTACTCAAAGAGAGATTGAAAGAGTAATCTAAAATTTCCCAACAAGAAAAACTTCAGGATCAGAAGACCTCACTGGCAAATTCTATAAAGTATAATATATATAATATATAATAATATATATATATTTTTTTCTTGAGCTTTTCAAAAAAACTGAAGAGAGGAAAATCTTCCAAACTGAATTTATGAAGAAAGCGTTATGCTGGTCTCAAAACCAGACAAGGATATCTCAAAAAAAGAAACCTGATAAACATTTGCAAAAATATTCAATGAAGTATTAGCAAACTGAATCCAACAGTACATAAATGAATCATGCACCATTATTTTTGGCCTCTGAGGGAGAGGGAGAGGGTGGGAAGATTTGGGAGAATGGCATTGAAACATGTATACTATCATGTAAGAAACGAAGCGCCAGTCTATGTTCAATACAGGATACAGGATGCTTGGGGCTGGTGCACGGGATGATACAGAGAGATGATATGGGGTAGGAGGTGGGAGGGGGCTTCGGCATTGAGAGATCGTGTACACCTGTGGTTGATTCATGTCAATGTATGGCAAAACCAATACAGTATTGTAAAGTAGAATAAAGTAAAAATAAAATTAAAAAAACTGCAATTTGTTTTGGGATGCAAATATGGTTCAACACCTGCAAATCAATCAAAGTGAAACAACACAAACAAAATAAAAGATAAAAATCATATGGTCATCTCAATAGATGTGGGAAAAACATTTGACAAGATCAAACAACATTTATGATAAAAACTTCAAAAACCAGCTGTCAAGGGAACATGCTTCCATAAAATAAAGGCCACATAGGACAATTCCATAGCTACCACCATCCTCAACAGTTAAAAGCTAAAAGATTTTTCTCTAAAATCAGGAACAAGATAAGGATGCCCACTGTGATCATTTTCTTTCCATATGCAGTGCAATGAAATGTATTTCATTCCATATGCAATTGTTGGACTCAGTTTGCTAATAGGATTGGAAGTCCTATCCACATCAATTGGAGAAAAAAAGAATTAAAAAGCATTAAAATAGGAAAAGATTAATTAAAACACAAAATTAAATATACAGAAATCTGTTTTGTTCTCTGTACGTATAACAAACTATCATAAAGAGAAATTAAGAAAAGAATCCATTTACTATTGTGTCAAATGTAATCAAGGTAGTGAAAGATCTGATACAAAAATTTAAAAACACCAGTGAAAGAAATTGAAGATACAAATAAATTAAAAGACATTCTGTATTCATGAATTGAAATAATTCATTATTGTTAAAATGTCCATACCTTCCAAAGCAATTTGAAGATTCAATGCAGTCAGTATAAATATTCTGATGACTTATTTCACAAAAATTGAACAGGTGATTCTAAATTGTTTATGGAATCACAAAAGATTACAAATAATCAAAACATTCTTGAGAAAGAAGTACAAAGCTGGGGGCATTAAGCTCCCTGATTTTCAACTATACTACAAATCTATAGCAATCAAAAATTGACATATATACAGATACACGGATGAATGGGACAAAACAGAGCGTTCAGAAATAAGTCCACATGTATTTGGTTGATTAATTTATGACAAACCAGTCAATCCTAAAGGAAATCAGTCCTGAATGTTCCCTGTAAGGACTGATGTTGAAACTGAAACTCCAATACTTTAGCCACCTGATGGGAAGAGTCAACTGTTTGGAAAAGACCCTGAAGCAGGGAAAGATCGAAGGCAGGAGGAGAAGAGAATGACAGAGGATGAGATGGTTGGATGGCATCATTGACTTAATGGACTTGAGTTTGAGCAAGCTTAGGAGTTGGTGCTGGATAGGGAAGCCTGGTGTACTGCAGTCCATGGGGTTGCAAAGAGTCGGACACAACTGAGCAACTGAACTGAATTTATGACAAATAAGCAAAGCTCATGCAGTAGAAAAACAAGAGTCTTTTCAGTAAATGATGTTGGAAAAACCGGACAGTTGCATGCAAATAATGAATCTAGACAACTTATGCCATACACGAAAACTAACTCAAAAAGAGTTAAAGGCTTGAATGTGGGGATTTTCCCTGGCAGTCCAGTGGTTAGGACTCCATGCTTCAGGGGACTTATGTTTGATCCCTGGTCAGCGAACTAAGATCCCACTTGGCATGTGGTGCTTCCAAAAATTAAAAACAGACAAACAAAAAGACTTGCATGTAAGACCCGAAACCATTAAATTCCTAAAAGAAAACATAAGTTTTGATTTCACTGATATCCATCGTTAGTGATGCTTTTGTGGATCTGACTCCAAAGGCATGGAAACAAAGCGATAATAAACAAATGGGACTACATCAAGCTAAAAATTCTGAATAGTGAAGGAAAACACCTCAAAACAAAAGGTGTTTTACAGAATGTGCGAAGATATTTACAGATCATATATTGAATACAGGGTTAATATCTAAAATATAAAAAGAATTCATATGGCTAAAGAAAAAAGACACAACCCACTTAAAAATGCACTGAAGTCTTAGAGAATTATTTTTCCAAGAAAGGACATATGGGTAGCCAAGAGGCACATGAAAGGATGTTCAACATCCCTAATTACTAGGGAAATGCAAATCAAAAGCACCATGAAATATCACCTCACAAGTGATAGAATCAGTTCAGTAGCTCAGAATGGTTGTTATTAAAAAGACAATAAATAACAAATGTTGGATAAAATGTGGAGAAAATGGCACCCTTATCCAGTTGCTACTAAAAGCTGATGATGTCACTATGGAAAACAGTATGGAGATTGCTCAAAATTTAAGACCTAGTTATTCTATCCTAGGTATTTATCTGAAGAATATGAAAACACCAATTTGAAAATACATATGCACCCTTGTATTCACTGCTGCATTATTTACAATTGGCAAGATATAGAAGTAAACTGCCTATACACTGATGGACGAATGAATAAATAAGATGAGGTATATATACACAATGGGATACTACTCAGTCATAAAAAAAAAAAAACAAACAAACCCTGAGATTTTTCCTTTTGGAACATGGATATCTCTTGAATGTAATGGATTTCCCAAACAGTTCATTTGGATTTCTGCAGTATCTTAGAGAAAAACCCAAATGAACTTTTTGCTAATCCAGTACTATGCTATGTAATATGTCAGAGAAAAACAAATATGCCTGATTTTATTAATATATAAAATAAAAAAAAAGTTAAAACAAAAACAGATGCATAGAAACAGATATCAGGTTAGTGTTTAAAGAGAAAGTTGGAGGTCCAGAAAAATGAGTAGAGAGCCAACTGCATGATAATGAATGGTAACTCAACCTGTGGGGTGATCAGTGTGTGTGCATACACATGTCAAATTATAATGTTGTACACCTGAAGCTTTACTGGTAATATCATCTCCAAGGAAAAAATTAAGGTCTTATTTTCAACTAAACCTCTTAAAATAAGAATGCGTTAATGAACACCTTGGACACAGTTTTAATGAACAGAAACTCAAGATAAAGGTAATTCAGTGAGGAAGCTAGGTGACTAATCTCATACAATATTTTCCAAAGATCCCTAGCTATCCAACATAGAAGTGTGTAACACACATACCAACAAAAACACTCTGTGATCTCAAAACTTTGGGAAGTCCTGGGTAATGTAAAATAATTTTGTAACATCGTGCTGTTTATTTTTGCAGAGTGTCTCAGGTGACAAATGTTAAACCAATCCAAATGAAGCAGGTTTTACTTCATTTTAGGAATTTGGGACTTGAAAACTTATGAGTTTAAATTTCTTCAGTGATTGAATTGCTCATAGAATTATGCAAATAGTGTGTTATTGTGGAAAGAGCTGTGTAATAAACTAGAAATGAGTTCAAATATTTTACTATCATTTACTAGTTTCATGACCTTTGCTGCTTAATTAAGTTTTATGAATTTTAGTAATATCTTTCATAAAAAAGAAAACTTAAAAAAATTCACCTGATATAGTTTATGTGACTTTAGTTAGATAATTCATTCAATGACTAAGAATAATTTTAATAAATTATGCATAAAAATTCATCATAGCTCTTATTTACTTTATTTTTATGTTTATAAATCTTTAGATAAACCTATAAAACATTTATTTAAACATATTTGGATAAACATATAAAAAGGTATTTCCAAAATGATATGGGCTTTTGTTTCTTGTTATGCTTTGTAGTGAATTTAATTTTAGGGAACAGAAGGGATCCCATGATTGTTATGCAAATGCCATAAAATATATGTACACAAAAATGCTTACATAATTCAAAGATTATGTTTATGTCAGACTGGAAACCTCCAACTCTTGGAAGTCTACCCTCAGTATTTTTGTGCTCAGTATTTTGTGTCCAAGTTTGATGAGGGATAAAAACAACTTTTAGCAATATTTTTGACTTTTGATTCTATACAGAAGTGCATAATTTTGAATATGTGTGGGTTGGTGAAGGAGGATTAAGTGATAATGATGTGAGCGTAGTTTAAAAAGACTTTATATCTGATTCTGATAAGCTTTCCAAGTTCAGTAAAAGGTTATAGAATTATACAGCCATGGACTTACAAATCCATTCTAAATTAATCATCATAGGGTTTTTAATACTCAAAAGTTATGACACCTTTGGGTAAAACACAGTAGACATATTGACTCAGTAACAGCTTATAAAGAAAAATAGCTGTTTAGGCAACTTTTGAGTGAAAAGGAAAATGTTCATATGGAGTGATCTTTGCAAAAATGACTCAATATATGAAAGTATAAGCCAAAAGATTTTAAGAGTCTCATGCTCTACTGATTGAGCTAGTTGGGCGCTAAAGCAAAAGATTTTAAGAATGATTTTTTGCATTTAAAGAGAAAGAATGAGAAGTTACTGGTCAATATTAAGAGAAAGTTTAAAGTGAAGAAGAGCAGCCCTTTAGAGACTTTTTTAAAATTCTTTTTTGTAATGAAAAACTATTATTTTTTCCTTTCTTTTTTGTATTTTATTTTTAATTTAAATTTATTTATTTTAATTGAAGGCTAATTACTTTACAATATTGTATAGGTTTTGCCATACATCAACATGAATCTGCCACGGGTGTACATGTGTTCTCCATCCTGACCCCCCCTCCTACCTCCCTCCCTGTACCATCCCTCTGGGTCATCCCAGTGCACCAGCTCGAAGCATCCTGTATCCTGCATCAAACCTGGACTGGCGATTTTGTGAAGAGAAAACATAATGGATTTGAGCCACTTGTGGAAAAAAATGGTCTTAGTCTTTAAAAACCAAAAAGGACTCAGGAAATTGAGAGCTAAAAGGCATTTTTTTTTTGTTAGTGTGAAATTACTGTAGCTGCTCATTGTGATACTATCTCAGTAATAGAATCAACTGCATAGTCCCACAAATATGTTAAACTTCTGTTAATACTATATTCATAGCTTCACTGAATTTTGAACTTTAAAAGTTAGCATGGGTGTATCACTTAACAGTTGCTTTAGAACATTATTTAATTACTGGGAAACCAGCCATGGAGAAGATTAATTTGTAATAAATTTTAGCTTGAGTTAATAAATGAAACAACCTACTTCTGAAGAAAGATAATGATTATAAGGAAAATATCCCCCTTTGCCAAACACCTGTTAATTAATACAAGATTTCAAGACCCAGGTCAAATGTACTTTCTCTGTAAAACTTTTGTTTTTTCATTAAACTACTTTTATCTATTAAAATCATTCATTCAGTGGATATTATCAACAGCTATGGGTTACCCATTTTATTGTGTTGGAGATATTTGTAAGCACTGTTTTTAGGAAATCTAAAAGGAAGGAAAGACAGGTATATTGACTTTACAGGTTGTTTTCTCACTCTCTCTAAAAAAGAAATAGTGAATACAGACCTCAATGGGAGAGTGTGCCTTTTGAGCTGGTGGTGATGAGGTGTGAGAAGAAAGGATAGTGAAGAATTTTTCAGGGAGGAGAAGGTGTCTGCAACAAGTTCTGAAAAAGAAAAGGAGTTACTTCGTAGGTAAGGTGAAAAGAACCTATGTGTATTTAACATGTTGAACTAAAAATCTTTGTTAATACTTCTAATCCATATGCCATACCCTAAACTTGAAAGCAAGGATAGAAATGATAAATTATTTTTTTTTATTACTCTAGCACTTGGAAAAGAACCTTAGGTTTCAGATGTCATTCAACAAATTATCACTAAGTAAGGGCTTCCCTGGTGGCTCAGATGGTAAGGAGTCTGCCTGCAATGAGGGAGACCTGAGTTTGATCCCTGGGTTGAGAATATCCCCTGGAGAAGGGCACAACAACCCACTCCAGTATTCTTGCCTGGAGAATGCCATGGACAGAGGAGCCTGGCGGGCTACAGTCCATGGGGGTCGAAAAGAGTCAGACACGAATGAACAATTAAAAACAAGCACAAGCAATGACTATACACACAAAAGATAACATAGTGACCTTGATGCAAGAACTTATTTGGACTATAGGAACATCAAGGGCAAAGATGGAGGTCCTTTAACAAAATCTTGGAAATAGAATTCAAGCTAGAAAGTGGGAGTGACAGCCTAGTTTCTAAAATTGTTTAAATCCTCCAATAAAATCAAACAAGAAAGTAGGAGAGACAAGCCAGAATAAAACTGAAAACTCATGGAAAATGCATATAATATTAGGTAGAAAGCATTCTCATATAACACAAAAAGCATGAGTGGAAGATCAGTCACCACCAATTCCAGAATGTACATGAAATCAGTGTTTGTATATGAGGAAGTAGCAGGAACTGTTGTAATATCAAAGAGACCTAAACTTTTCAGGATAATCACCATTCCCTCAACGTCTCAGTGAGCTGACTTGAAAATTGTAAGGGGTTAACATTCCAAAATCAAGTAGGAATAAAGGGCTGTGATGAGATTTGAAAGAGAAAAAAGTAGTTTGTGCTTTATGAATTCTGTAAGTTAGAAAATAAGATTTCTCCTGGTTTTCAGGAGAAAGCATCTTTGAGGAAAAAATTGTTAAACATAGGTTCCAAATGTAACACAATGGGACAATAGAAACAAAGGAAAAAGAAAATCCAGATAAAATGAGGGAGGGAACAGGGCAAGGAAGACCCAAGAAACCTAGCCACATATATTTAACACTCTTTTAGAAGAGGAAACTCTAAAACTATGAAGCTAGAAAAAAGAGTCTTATGCCTTCTATCTAAAAGTTCAGAAAAGTAATTATGCACACAAATAAGAAAAGGAACAGCAATGAAGCTGAATACCATAGAATGCTCATAATAAAGAATAAAAATGAAGACAAGAGACCACATAAAACAAGTACACACATAGATTATGCATTAAAAAGTAGAAGAAAAAAATGATACAACATTTACTATATAATAAAGAATTAAAGAAAGAAATTAGATAAAAATGAAACTTTGAAGACAAGCAAAGTATATATCCAATTTCCATATATTAGGAACGGTAGAGCAAAGAGGAGGGGAAGCAAATAGAACAGTAGAGCAAAGAGGAGGGGAAGCAAATAATCAGATCAGGGCTGAAACTTCACAGACGTTTATGAAATCAAATTTAAAGAAGGTTTGAAACCCCATATTGAAGAAGTACAATGACACATACCGGGAAAAGCCTACATAAAATGTCTAACATTAAAAAATATTCTAGTAAATTTTGGTTGTTACAGGAAAGGAATAGACAAGAAAAATCCTTCAAGTAACTTCAAGAAAACAGGCAAACAAAGAAGTGAGTTGGACCATTTTTTTATTGGATCGTTTATTTTTCTGGAGTTGAGCAGCATAAGTTGCTTATATATCTTTGAGATTAGTTGCTTGTCAGTTGTTTCATTTGCTATTGTTTTCTCCCATTCAGAAGGCTGTCTTTTCACCTTGCTTGTAGTTTCCTTTGTTGTGCAGAAGCTTTTAATTTTAATTAGATCCCATTTGTTTATCTTTGCTTTTATTTCCAGTATACTGGGAGGTGGATCATAGAGGATCCTGCTGTGATTTATGTCAGAGAGTGTTTTGCCTATGTTCTCCTCTAGGAGTTTTATAGTTTCTGGTCTTAAATTTAGCTCTTTAATCCATTTTGAGTTTATTTTTGTGAATGGTGTTAGAAAGAGGTCTAGTTTCATTCTTTTATAAGTGGTTGACCAGTTTTCCCAGCACCACCTGTTAAAGAGACTGTCTTTACTCCATTGTATATTCTTGCCTCCTTTGTCGAAGATAAGGTGTCCATAGGTGTGTGGATTTATCTCAGGGCTTTCTATTTTGTTCCATTGATCTATATTTCTGTGTTTGTGCCAGTACCATACTGTCTTAATTACTGTGGCTTTGTAGTAGAGCCTGAAGTCGGGCAAGTTGATTCCTCCAGTTCCATTCTTCTTTCTCAAGATTGCTTTGGCTATTCGAGGTTTTTTGTATTTCCATACAAATCTTGAGATTATTTGATCTAGTTCTGTGAAAAATGCTGCTGGTAGCTTGATGGGAATTGCATTGAATCTGTTCTCCAAAGACATACGGATGGCTAACAAACACATGAAAAGACGTTCAACATCACTCATTATCAGAGAAATGCAAATCAAGACCACAATGAGGTACCACTTCACACCAGTCAGAATGGCTGCGATCCAAAACTCTACAAGCAATAAATGCTGGAGAGGATGTGGAGAAAAGGGAATCCTCTTACACTGCTGGTGGGAATGCAAACTAGTACAGCCACTATGGAAAACAGTGTGGAGATTCCTTAAAAAATTGCAAATAGAACTGCCTTATGACCCAGCAATCCCACTGCTGGGCATACACACCGAGGAAACCAGAATTGAAAGAGACACATGTACCCCAATGTTCACTGCAGCGCTGTTTACAATAGCCAGGACATGGAAGCAACCTAGCTGTCCATCAGCAGATGAATGGATAAGAAAGCAGTGGTACATATACACAATGGAGTACTACTCAGCCCTTAAAAAGAATAAATTTGACTCAGTTCTCATGAGATGGATGAAATTGGAACCGATTATACAGAGTGAAGTAAGCCAGAAAGAAAAACACCAATACAGTATACTGACACATATATATGGAATTTAGAAGATAGTAATGATGACCCTATATGTGAGACAACAAAAGAGACACAGAGATATAGAATGGACTTTTGAACTCTGAGGGAGAGGGAGAGGGTGGCATGGTTTGGGAGAATGACATTGAAACATGTATACTTTCTTGTAAGAAATGAAGCACCAGTCTATGTTCAATGTAGGATGCAGGATGCATGGGGCTGGTGCACAGGATGATTCAGGGAGATGATATGGGGTGGGAGGTGGGAGGGGCTTCGGCATTGGGAGATTGTGTTCACCTGTGGCTGATTCATGTCAATGTATGGCAAAACAAATACAGTATTGTAATAAAAAAATAAAATTAAAATTAAAAAAAAGAAGTGAGTTGGAAGGGTAAGAAAATTCAGATATAATAAAATTTCTCAGTAGAAGAAATTGTGAACATTTTAATGATATTTACAAAAAAAAAAAAGACAAACACTCAAAGGTTTCATTTACACCTAAACTGCATTTCAAGTATAAACACCGCAAATAAACATCTTCAACATGCAAATTTTCGGGGAATATATTTACTAGAAATCTTCCAAAGAATGATTTGGGAGTAAAAGACTAAACAATTATTGACATAAAGTGGTTAATGGCAAATCTATATTCATATGTGGAATAGAATAAATTAGGAGCAAACGAATAAAGTTTAGGTAATGGCTATGACTATATTTAAATTTGAAGTAAAGTTTAAATAAACTAGTAAAAATTAAAAAAAATTTTGCAGCAATAAAATGGGTGAGTTTTATGTTGCCATTCTATGAATGTTTTATTTGTAATGTAGAAAAAATAATTTCATCATGTTTTTATAATATCTCCCTTTGGGTCCTTGAGACTGATGATTCTTTGAGGAAGAAAAGGAGTAAAAGATATGAACTGAAGAGTTATGTAAATACTATGAAGTCTAGACTTTCATCTGGCAATAGCAGTTTGAACATATGATGTGTTTTATCAAAAAGGAAAATATACTTAACAAATACTTTTTCTGGCTCTGTCCACCTAAAAGACCTAGGAAAAATAATATATCTGGTGTCAGTGATTGCCTCCAGCAGCCAGATTGAAATGCCATTTCCTACTAAAATAAAACATGCCATTTTAGAGACATGGCTGATTTTAAGTCTGGAATAGAAAATGGACTAAATCAGCTACAAAACCTTATTTTAAATTAAGCACACACATATATTTTTGCCTTTTAAAATGTACATTCCATGTATTTGAACATATATATGGAGTTCTATAATCACCTCCACAATCAGGATACAGAACGCTATGATCTCCTCAAAACTCCTTCAGATCTCTTTATAATCACATTCACTCCATCTGTAACTCGGCAACCACTGACCTGCTCTCAGTCACTATATTTTGTCGTTTTGAATGGACTTATATATAAGACGTAGTCTGTCAAGATTGGCTTTTTCATTCAGTATTGTTGTTCAGCTATTCAGTCGTGTCTGATACTTTGCGACCCCACGGGCTGCACACCAGGCTTCCTTATCCTTCGCTATCACCTGGGTTTGCTGACTCATGTCCATTTAGTCAATGATGCCATCCAACCATCTCGTTCTTTGTCACCCCCTTCTCCCCCTGCCCTCAGTCTTTCCCAGAATCAGGGCTTTTTTACCAGTGAGTTGACTGTTTGCATCAGATGGCCAAAGTATTGGAGCTTCAACTTCAGTATCAGTTCTTCCAATGAATCTTCAGTGTTGATCTTCTTTAGGACTGACTGGTTTGATCTCCATGCAGTCCAAGGGAATCTCAAGAGTCTTCTCCAACCCCACAATTCAAGAGAATTAATTCTTTAGCGTTCAGCCCTTTTTACGGTCCAATTCTCATAACCATGACTGTGGTTTTCATTCTGTCTGTTCTCTGATGGTGGAGAAGGCAATGGCAACCCATTCCAGTACTCTCGCCTGGAAAATCCCATGGACAGAGGAGCCTTGTGGGCTATAGTCTATGGGATCACAAGAGTCAGACATAACTAAGCCACTAAAAAAACAAAAACATCAGAGTACTCATCCTCTAGTCCAAGTGCTAACATCTGTCACATTGTTCTATCTATCATCTTTCTATCTATATCATTGCCGATGTCATAGGTCACCCATACAGAATAAAAATACTCTTCTACACAAACATAATACCATTACCACAATCAAGAAATTTAATATTATGTATCCCAGGGACAGAGGAGCCTGGTAGGCTGCAGTCCAAGGGATTGCTAAGAGTCGGACACGACTGAGCGACTTCACTTTTCACTTTCCTGTACTAGAGAAGGAAATGGCAACCCACTCCAGTGTTCTTGCCTGGAAAATCCCAGGGATGGGGGAGCCTCATGGGCTGCTGTCTACGGGGTTGCACAGAGTTGGACACGACTGAAGCGACTTAGCAGCAGCAGCAGCCCTTGAATGGATGGGGATAAGAGACTTGTACAAGCTTCTTAACGGGAGGAATTTTCTGTGGGGAAAAGTAAGCCTTGTTCTGAAGGGCAGGGCTATGCTCAGTAGATCTTTAATGCAATTTTCTGTTGAGTGAGGCTGTGCTCCCTCCTTGTGGTTAGGCCTTAGGCAGCCCAGTCCTAGAGTTTGCAGTCTTTGGAAGGCTATGAGTGAGTGAAGTCGCTCAGCTGTGTCCGACTCTTTGCGACCCCATGGATTGCAGCCTACCAGGCTCCTCTGTCCATGGGATTTTCCAGGCAATAGTACTGGAGTGGATTGCCATTTCCTTCTCCAGGGGATCTTCCTGATCCAGGGATTGAACTCGGGTCTCCTGCATTGTAGACAGATGCTTTACCATCTGAGCCACCAGGGAAGTCCTTCAGAAGGCTATAGGCTCTATCATAATGTTAATGGCAACCTCCTCCAAAAGGACTTAGGCCAGCAGGCCATGACTCCCAGGACTGCTGCTCCCAGAGCCCCTGATCCCACAGCAGGCCATTGTTGACCCATGTCTCTGCCAAAGACTCCCACTCACAGGCAAGTCCGGCTCAGTCTCTTGTGGGGTTACTGCTCCTTTCTCCTGGTCCCTATAGTCATAGCTGTGGTTTTTCCAGTGATCATGTACAGATGTGAGAGTTGGGCTATAATGTTTTCAAATTGTGGTGCTGGAGAGGACTCTAGAGAGTCCCTTGGATAGCAAGGAGATCAAACCAGTCAATCCTAAAACAAATCAACCTTGAATATTCATTGGAAGGACTGATGCTGAAGCTCCAATATTTTGGCCACTTGATGTGAAGAACTAATTAGAAAAGACCTTGATGCTCACATTGAAGGCAAGAGAAGGGGGTGACAGAGAATGAGATGGTTGGATGGCATCACTGACTCAATGAACATGAATTTAGGCAAATCCGGGAGATAGTGAAGGACAGAGAAACCTGGTATACTGCTGTTCATGTGGTCACAGAGTTGGATACAATTGAGTGGCTGAACAAAAACAGCTCACATCTGTACATGCTGCTGCTAAGTGGCTTCAGTCGTGTCCGACTCTGTGCGACTCCATAGACAGCAGCTCACCAGGCTCCTCTGTCCCTATGATTCTCCAGGGAAGAATACTGGAGTGACTTGCCTTTACCTTCTCCACATCTGTACATGACTAATGGAGAAATCATAGTTTTGATTAGACAGATTTTTGTGGGAAAAGTGACGTCTCTGTTTTTAATACACTGTCTAGGTTTGTCATAGCTTTTCTTCCAGGAGCAAGTGTCTTTTAATTTGATGGCTGCAGTCACTGTCTGCACTTTGTTTTTGTTTTCCTGGAGCCCAAGAAAGTATATCATCTATATCTATATCTATCTATCTATCGGGGTGTTACTTTGCTGACTAAGGTCCGTCTAGTCAAGGCTATGGTTTTTCCTGTGGTCATGTATGGATGTGAGAGTTGGACTGTGAAGAAGGCTGAGCACTGAAGAACTGATGCTTTTGAAGTGTGGTGTTGGAGAAGACTCTTGAGAGTCCTTTGGACTGCAAGGAGATCCAACCAGTCCATTCTGAAGGAGAGCAACCCTGGGATTTCTTTGGAAGGAATGCTGAAGCTGAAACTCCCTCAGTACTTTGGCCACCTCATGCGAAGAGCTGACTCACTGGAAAAGACTCTGATGCTGGGAGGGGGTTGGGGGCAGGGGAAAGAAGGGCACGACAGAGGATGAGATGGCTGGATGGCATCACTGACTCGATGGATGCGAGTCTGAGTGAACTCCAGGAGTTGGTGATGGACAGGGAGGCCTGGCGTGCTGCGATTCTTGGGGTCGCAGAGTCGGACACAACTGAGCGACTCAACTGAACTGAACTATATATATAATATATATTATATATAAAATAAGAATAGAATACTATAATATATTATAACATGTATAATACATTTTCAAACGTTATTGTTAAAATTAACCATATTAATCTCATTAACAATTATATTAAGCAATACAATTAATAATACTAATTTCAATTTTATTAATAATAATTCAAACTGTGGTATGAAGTACCTGCCAGCTAAAAGAAACATAGTGGATCAACCTCAGATTATAGGAGACCATGAAAGGAAAGTAAGTCCATATAAGACCAGCATCAAGCTGGGCCTAAATGCACATTAGTTCACTGAGGTCACACAACTATGAGATAACGTGGTAATAACGCTATACTCTTTCACACATGGAGGAACATAAGTGTTTAATGAAAAGTAACTTGAACAAGAACATCATAAAATTTTTTTAACGTGCAGACATCAAGCCCAAACTTTCAGACACTAATGTTCTTTCTGGAAGGATAGAATAGCTATTCTTAGCTTACATATTTACTTCTGAATAAACATTTTGTAGCATTCAAATTCAGAGCATTTTGGAAGTAAGATATGTGTGTGTATATATATATCAAACATTCTATACCATTGCCATTATTATTTATCTGAAATAAAAAAAAACTGCTACTTGCTATTTTTTCTATAAAAATAAAAACTTTTAAATCAATGTTTTCATATTTCTGCTTACTCTGACAATATTTTGTCTATACAAGTAAACATTTGAATAAGAAATGTGCATGCATATGGATAGCTAATTCTTCTAAAGTAAAATATGCAACTTGTATTTAAAAACTCTTTCCCCTCCCACCAGCTGTCCTCAAATACCTCATGAATAAATACTGAAAGCCTACAGAAAGTCAATTAGGCTATAACAGCTAAAAGGCAATTTCCTCCATTTAACTGTTTCTTTACAAAAATAGTGATGAACACGAAAAATTTAATATTATCAGGAAATACTGTATATATTATTTAGATGTTATCATGAATGCATTTATATATTCTTATCTCGCTAGAAAAACATTTTAAACATATAGACCCTTTGTGTTGTTTGATAAGACTGATCTTAGTTTGGAAGTTATTTTTGCTCAAATATTGGATGTGAAAAATTATATTTCAGATTTTATTCAGATTAAAGTATGTGTTTTTAACTGAACAGAAGAAATTATTTATGCCACTACATAAATGATGATTACTTCTGGATGGTAGGATTCTTTAGTTTTCCTATATTTTCTAAAATGACAATATATCATTTCTTTATTCAGTAATTTAACATTACTATAAATACTTGATGGTGGTACTATTTAACTTATTTAGCCTTATTACAGCTGTCTAAATATTATTTTATTAAGTTAATATAAACCTTAAAAGTTCATTTTGACAGAATATTAGCTATTAACTAAATACCAATTTTATATAGCATATTTTGAAAAATTTTTAATTTTAAGGTAGAAGTAGATAAACCTTCTAGTTAAGATGAATTATATATCTAAATTTAAACATAATAAACAAATAAATAAATGTACATATACAAGTTACAAATTACATATACATAGTGAGTCCATGCATTAATAATGCACATATATAACACATATAGTTCAGTTGAGTTCAGTCGCTCAGTCATGTCTGACTCTTTGCGACCCATGAATTGCTGCATGCCAGACCTCCCTGTCCATCACCAACTCCCGGAGTTCACCTGAACTCAGGTCCGTCGAGTGGGTGATGCCATCCAGCCATCTCATCCTTGATCATTCCCTTCTCCTCCTGCCCCCAATCCCTCCCAGCATCAGAAGCTTTTCCAATGAGTTAACTCTTTGCATGAGGTGGCCAGAGTACTGGAGTTTCAGCTTTAGCATCATTCCTTCCAAAGAACAATCAGGGCTGATCTCCTTTAGGATGGACTGGTTGAATCTCCTTGCAGTCCCAGGGACTCTCAAGAGTCTTCTCCAACACCACAGTTCAAAAGCATCAATTCTTTGGCACTCAGCCTTCTTCACAGTCCAACTCTCACATCTATACATGACTACTGGAAAAACCATAGCATTGACTAGATGGACCTTTAGGCATGTATAATACTTTAGCCATATTTCTCCATTTCTATAAATGAATTTCAATAAATTTTCCCTTTGCTCTTAGTTCCTTGACTTTGTATACATAGTTTATGCTGGAATATTTTTTCATGTAACTGAATACTTAATCTATTCCGTGTTTTTACTTTTTTGAAATTAAGTAGAGGTGAAGTTCACATAATATACAATAAACTATTTTAAAGTTGATGTTAGTGACATTTAGTACATGAACACTGTTACACAAACTCCAGTTCCATCTAGTTACAAAATATTTTCATCATCCCAAAAGGAAATTTCTTATCTGTTAAGTAATTCTCTGGTCCCTACTTCCCTTGCCCCTTGCAATTTGTACACTGCATATTGTCTTTGTGGATTTACCTCTTCTGTGTATTCCTGAGAAAATAAGCCATACATTCTCTGTCACTTCGTAGGTGGCTTCTTTCACTTAATGCTTTCTAGCCTCTAGCAGTTCTTTTTTTGTTTTAAATACCTGAGTGATGCTCCGTTGTATGTAAATATACCAGAGCTTGTACTATATTCACCTTGTGACAATCATAAATAACTCTACAATAAACATACATGCACAGGTACTTGTTTGAATACTGATTTTGAATTCTTCTGCATATACATGTTGGTGTGGAATTGGTAGATCTTATGGTAATTTTATGTTTAACTTTTGAGGGCCCATCAAACTACTCTCCATAGTACTGAGCTATCTTTCACTCCCACCACTCACATATAAGGGTGCTAATTTCACTGTATCTTCTTCAACTTTTTTTTTATTATTGTTGCTTTTTATTATTCAGTAGCTAAATCGTGTCTAATTCTTTCAGATCCCATGAACTGCAGCACATGAGGCTTCACTGCCCTTCACTATTTCCCTGAGTTTGCTTAAATTCATCTCCACTGAGTCAGTGATGCCATCGAACAATCCCATTTTCTATTGCCCCCTTCTCCTCTTGCCCTCAATCTTTCCCAGGATCGGAGTCTTTCCCAATGAATCAGCTGTTTGCATCAGGTGGCCAAAGTATTGGTGCTTCAGCTTCAGCATCAGTCCTTCCAATGAGTATTCAGAGTTGATCTCCTTGCCGTCCAAAGGACTCTCAAGAGTCTTCTCCAGTACCACAGTTCAAAAGCATCAGTTATCAGTGCTCAGCCTTACATGTGGTCCAACCCTCACATCCATACATGACTACTGGAAAAGCCATTGCTTTGACAATTTGGACCTTTGTTGGCCAAGAGATGCCTCTGTTTCGTCACAGCTTTTCTTCCAAGGAGCAAGTGTCTTTTAACTTCATGGCTGCAGTCTCTGTCCACAGGGATTTTGGAGCCCAAGGAAATGAAATCTGTTACAGTTTCCACTTTTTCCTCATTTTTTTGCTATGAAGTGATGGGACTTCATGATCTTTGTTTTTTGAATGTTGAGTTTTAAGTCAGATTTTTCACTCTCTTCTTTCACCTTCATCAAAGGCTCTTTATTTCCTCTTCACTTTCTGCTTTTAATGTGGTATCATCTACATATCTGAGGTTGTTCTATTTCTACTTGAAATCTTGTTTCTAGCTTGTGCTTCATCCAGTCCAGCATTTTGCATTATGCACTCTGCATATAAGTTACATAAGCAGGGTGAAAATATATAGCCTTGACATACCTCTTTCCCAATTTGGAACCAGTTCATCATTCCATGTCTGGCTCTAACTGTTGCTTCTTGACCTACATACAGTTTTTCTATGATGCAGATAAGGTGGTCAGGTATTCTCATCTCTTTAAGAATTTTTCAGTTTGTTGTCATCCAAACAGTCAAAGGTTTTAGTGTAGTCAATGGAGCAGAAGTAGATTTTTGTTTTTAATTCCATTGCTTTTTATATGATCCAGCAGATGTTGGCGTTTTCATCTCTGGTTCCTATGCCTTTCTAAATCCAGCTTGTACATCTGGAAGTTTTTGGTTCACATACTGTTGAAGCCTAGCTTGAAGGATTTGAGTGTTACCTTGCTAACATGAAATGAGCACAATTGTGCGGTAGTTTGAGCATTCTTTGGCATTGCCCTTCTTTGGGATTGAAATAAAAACTGACCTTTTCCAGTCCTGTGGCCATTGCTGAGTTTTCCACATTTGCTGGCATATAGAGTGCAGCACTTTAAAAGCATCATCTTTTAGGATTTGAAATAGCTCAACTGGAATTCTGTCACCTCCACTAGCTTTGTTTGTAGTAATGCTTCCTAAGGCCCACTTAATTTCACATTCCAAGATGTCTGGCTTCATGTGAGTGACCACACCATTATGTATGTGAGTGACCACACCATCATGGTTATCTGGGTTATTAAGACCTTTATTACATAGTTCTTCTGTGTATTCTTGCCATCCTTCTTAATCTCCTATGCTTCTGTTAGGTCCTTGCTGTTTTTCTTCTTTATTGTATCCATCTTTGCCTAAAATGTTTTCTTGGTATCTCTAATTTTCTTGAAGAGATCTCTAGTCTTTCCCATTCTATTATTTTCTCTATTTTTTTCGTATTGTTCACTTAAGACTTTCTTATCTCTCCTTGCTATTCTTTGGGACTCTGCATTCAGTTGGGTATAGCTTTCCCTGTGTTGTTGCTATTCTTATTATTATTGATATCTTAGTGCCTCAACTCTCTTTCTCTCCCCCTCTCTCATAGTCTCTCTCCATAAATTGGCTTTCTTTCTTTAGGAAATACTGACTAATACACTTGTTAATTAGAGACAAATTAATAGACTCTTATACACTCAACACACAATGAGTGAGAGAGACTGTAATTAGATGGTCCCGCCCGGAGGAAGAAAAGCAGTACTCATACAGAAATACTAATGATCGTGGGCACGTGCAGTCAGTCAGGCTGGACTCTTTGGGATCCCATGGACTGTAGCCTACCAGGCTTCTGTGTGCCTGGAATTTTCTAGGCAAGAATGCTAGAGTGGGCTGTCATTTCCTTCTCCAGGGGATTTTCCCAACCCAGGAATTGCACCCACCTCTGCACTGGCAGGAAGGACCTTTACCAGCTAAGCCACTGTACACAGCAATTCTGAAATTCAGATGAGAATATAATGTGCTTTGCTGTGTAGTGCTTAATCACTCAGTCACGTCCAACTCTTTGTGACCCTATGAAGCCCACCAGTTTTCTCTGTCCATAGGGATTCTTGGTAAGAATACTGGAGTGGGTTGCCATGACCTCCTCCTGGGAATCTTCCCAACCGAGGACTGAACCCAGGCCTCCCATATTGCAGGAGGATTTTTACCATCTGAGCCACCAGTGAAGCCCAAGAGTACTCTGCAGTGGGTAGTCTATCCCTTCTCCATGGGATCTTCCCAAACCAGGAATCAGACCAGGGCCTTCTGATTTCCTTAGGGTATATGCCTAGAAATGGAATTGCTGGGTCATATGGTGGTAAAATTTCACCTCCCACCTGAGCTACCAGGGGAAGCCCGAGCAATAATTAATTACCACTCATTAATTAGCTCACAACTCTCCTACCTGGGAATGATTCCCTACCATTCTTATTTGATGTTGCCATCTAAATTATTCCTCTTCAGAAAAGAAAAAATTAGCTTGTGTTTGTAGCTCATTTCTCACCATTCTTACTACCCAAAGTCAAAGATTCAAATCTTCCTTTTCATGTTGTACTCTATCTTCTTTCAGTTCTACCTGATACAATGTCTTAAACCTAAAATTTTTCAAGTTTCTTTATTTTTTAAATTATTTTTTAATTGAAGGATAATTGCTTTACAGAATTGTGTTGGTTTGTGCCAAACATCAACATGAATCAGCCATAGGTGTACATATATTCCCACCTTTCTTCCCAATCCACCCCTCTAGGTTTTCACAGAGCCCCAGTTTGAGTTCTCTGAGTCATACAGCAAATGCCTTTTGGCTATCTATTTTACATATGGTAATGTAAATTTCCATATTATTCTCTCTATACATCCCAACCTCTCATTGTTCCCATCCCCCGGGTCATCAAGTACGTTCTGTATATCTGTGTTCCCAGTGCTGCCCTGCAAATAATTTTATCAGTATCACCTTTCTAGATTCCATATATATGCATTAGTATAAGATACTCGTTTGTCTCTTTCTGACTTACTTTGCTCTGTATAATAGGCCCTAGGTTCGTCACCTCATTAGAACCGACTCAAATGTGTTCCTTCTCATGGCTGAGTAATAGTTCATTGTATATATGTAACACAGTTTCTTTATCCATTCATCTGCTGATGGACATCTAGGTTGCTTCCATTTCCTAGCTATTGCAAATAGTGCTGCAATGAACATTGGGGGTATATGTGTCTTTTCCAATTTTGATTTCCTTAGGGTATATGCCTAGAAATGGAATTGCTGGGTCATATAATGATAAAATTTTTCATTTTTTTGAGTCAATTTATAATTTACTCCAGTAAATAAGAAACAATCCCACAAACTTGATCTAAAGAAGCTACTGAATACTTGGATTCCTTGTAAATCTTTTATAAGACAACACTCTTAAGATGTAAGGAAGCTCTGTTATTTAGAAAAAGATATGTGAGAAATGACCTAAACATACTTAGAGGGGCTCCAGTTTTTGAACAGATCCCTGAGGTTGACTATGCTTTCCAGAAGTCTTGATGAGGTGTTTTACTTTCAAAGCCCTAATTCCATTTACAGAACCATTTATTTGTCTGTTGCCATATTCAGCTACTGTCTCAAGCCATTTCTTAATCTTAGAAACATTTGCTATATGGAAGGCTGCATCTAAAAATATTTTATTTTTAAACTGAGAAAACCTATGAGACTTTATATTATATTGTTCTTATTTCAGTATTTTCTATTCTCTCACATTTTACTATAGACAGCAAGGAGACTGTAGGCTATATCTTCAACTCTCTTCCTAGAAATCACTTTACTTAGTTCAACAGTTTCTTAGGTGAATTTTCTCTTTCCACGTTATTTTAGGCCATAATGTCCCCAGATTTCTTTGACTCTATTAACAAGGCTCTCTAGCTTCTGATCACTTCATGGGAAATAGATGGGGAAACAGTGGAAACAGTGTCAGACTTTATTTTTTTGGGCTTCAAAATCACTGCTGATGGTGATTGCAGCCATGAAATTAAAAGACACTTACTCCTTGGAAGGAAAGTTATGACCAACCTAGAAAGCATATTCAAAAGCAGAGACATTACTTTGTCAACAAAGGTCCATGGAATCAAGGCTACGGTTTTTCCAGTAGTCATGTATGGATGTGAGAGTTGGACTGTGAAGAAAGCTGAGCACTGGAGAATTGATGCTTTTGAAGTGTGGTGTTGGAGAAGACTCTTGAGAGTCCCTTGGACTGCAAGGAGATCCAACCACTCCATCCTAAAGGAGATCAGTCCTGGGTGTTCTTTGGAAGGACTGATGCTAAAGCTGAAACTCCAATACTTTGGCTACCTCATACGAAGTGTTGACTCATTGGAAAAGACTCTGATGCTGGGAGAGATTGGGGGCAGCAGGAGAAGTGGACAACAGAGGATGAGATGGCTGGATGGCATCACCGACTTTATGGATGTGAGTTTGTGTGAACTCCAGGAGTTGGTGATGGACAGGGAGGCCTGGTGTGCTGCAATTCATGGGGTTCTAAACAGTCAGACACGACTGAGTGACCAAACTGAACTGAACTGAACTAGCTTCCAATGACATTTATTTATCCTTCATTAAGCACTCATCAATATGTCTGTGAGAGCAATTAGGCCTTTACTAGCAGTCTTTTCTTAGTCTGTCTGTCACTAATGCTCTTCTCAGGGCTCTTCCAGCTTCCACATGCAACCTAGTTCCACATGCTCCAAAACCACTGTCTCAGATTTAGATGCTGCTTTGGGACCAACCTCCAATCCAACATGAGTTGCTGTAACAAGATGGTAGACTTTGGGAAACTATGTTTCCCAACAAAGAGCACAGTTCCAATCTCATATGTTGTTTCAGAAACTTGCTATTCTTGCAGGATATATTTTCTCTACTCTTAAAACTGGATGGCTCTTTGTAAATGCCTCAAGCAAATAGAATATAGCAGAAATAACATACTGTAACTTATAAGTCTATGTTAGAACAGAAAATACAATTTCTACCAATCTATGTCCCTTGGAACCTATGTACTATATTGTAGGAAAGCTCTGACCCACTGAAAGGCCACAAACACTGTATGGTAACTGAAAGCCAAGCTAAGGGTCCAGCTTATCAACCATCAAGAAGTTATCAGCCATGGGAGTGTGAACGAAATTCCTCAGGTGAGTTCAGACCCTATGTGTAGTGTCAGCTCAAGCCCTCAGCTGTTAATAAAATGCCCAAACATCACTGGACAAAACAAATAAACCTTCCTTTGTCCTTTCAAAATCTTAATGCTCCATAGAATGTGTGAGTATATGAAGTAGCTGTTTTACAGTACTAAAATTTGGGGTAACTTTGTACAACAGTAAATAATCAGAACAGTAAGAACTGTCAAGAACAGATGAAAAATATGGAAGTAAGTAGTTGTTAGATAAATCAAATGGCTAACAACAATGCAAAAAGTCATAATGGCAGAAAACAACACAACACTGTAAGGCCATTATCATCCAATTAAAAATAAATAATAAGAAATCAATTGGCTGAGTAAGAAAAAGTTTGCATCTCCCTAGCAGGCATCATTAAAGCAGCAATGATTTCTACCTATTATGAACCAGTTTAATTTATTATTTTGGGCTTATGAAGATACTTAGATTCCTAATAAAATTCTTTTTCCTTCAGTTTTTCAGAGTTGGTGTGTCTTGCTTACAGTCAAAGAATACCAACTGATCACAAAGGAAGTTCAAGGAGTGGAAGCAAGCAATAGATCCTTTGAAAAAAATGTGTAGTATTTGAAATATTTGCTCACGCTAGTTGGGGAAATAGCAGTGAGGTTGCTTTTTAAAGACCAAGATGAAATAGTAACTCCTCATTACACACAGTTGCAAAGTAGTGAATTAATCTATCAGTGGTGGCCCCCGCATCTTTGCTATAAGGAATTCCACTTGTTACTATAAAATAATTCAACTGTCATTGGTCCAACCACACAGTCATATTTACATATGATTAATGCACTAATTGTTTAAAATAGTGAAGTATAAAATAATTAAAAATTGCATGGAATTATAGGTCTAAAATAAGTTTAATTTTGGTCTCTCACAAGGCTAAAATTCCTTGAGAATTGAGATAATTTTTCAAATATTTGCATAGGTTCTCATTCTTGATAAATAAAATATCGAATTAATGATTGAAACAATAAATTATTGAATGATGTACAGTACTTTCTCTGAATTGGTTGGAATTAACATGGGGAATTTAGATTCCTGAAAGTCAATGATTGTAGGGATTTCTAATTGCTTCTCCCACACTGATACACACACACACACACAAAATAAGATCTTAAAGACATGGTTTAAAGATACATGAGAGTAGAAATATTTCTGGTTATTTTAAAGTGTTTAGCGTATTTTTTTTTTGTTTTAATGACAGGATGAGAATATAATAATATTGCAAATATCCATAGTTGTAAAATTCTTAAAGTTTATAATATTACATTTTTTTCACCATTTTTTAACTCAGAGTGAAAGTGCTAGTTCTCTATATATAGACTACAAGCAAGAAGAGCAAAATATGTTCTTGTTCTTCTGTAACACATATTTCTAATTATTCAAAATTTAAGCAGTTTGACACTACCCATCTATATGCTGCCTGAAATTATAACATTGTTTATGCCTGGATTGGTTGAAATAGTTAAACCAATCTCTTAAACTAAAAACATTTTTGTATATAAGCTATTGGTGTTGCATCTGACATCTGGACCAATTGTCAGCTCTGGTAGTTATGTCCCTTTAGTGTTCCATGTCAGAGAAGGCAATGGCACCCCACTCCAGTACTCTTGCCTGGAAAATCCCATGGACGGAGGGGCCTGGTGGGCTACAGTCCATGGGGTCGCTAGGGAGTTGGACACGACTGAGCAACTTCACTTTCACTTTTCACTTTCATGCATTGGAGAAGGAAATGGCAACCCACTCCAGTGTTCTTGCCTGGAGAATCCCAGGGACGGGGGAGCCTGGTGGGCTGCCCTCTATGGGGTCGCACAGAGTCGGAAAAGACTGAAGCCACTTAGCAGCAGCAGCAGCAGCAGTAGTGTTCCATGCACCTATTTTCTATCTTGTTTAGATCTTATAGTTTCAGTTCAGTTCAGTCGCTCAGTCCTGTCCGACTCTTTGTGACCCCATGAATCGCAGCACGCCAGGCCTCCCTGTTCATCACCATCTCCCGGAGTTCACTCAGACTCACGTCCATCGAGTCAGTGATACCATCCAGCCATCTCATCCTCTGTCGTCCCCTTCTCCTCCTGCCTCCAATCCCTTCCAGCATCAAAGTCTTTTTCAATGAGTCAGGTCTTTGCATGAGGTGGCCAAAGTACTGGAGTTTCAGCTTTAGCATCATTCCTGCCAAAGAAATCCCAGGGTTGATCTTCTTCAGAATGGACTGGTTGGATCTTCTTGCAGTCCAAGGGGCTCTCAAGAGTCTTCTCCAACACCACAGTTCAAAAGCATCCATTCTTTGGCACTCAGCCTTCTTCACAATCTGACTCTCACATCCATACATGACCACAGGAAAAACCATAGCCTCAACTAGACAGACCTTAGTCGGCAAAGTAATGTCTCTGCTTTTGAATATATTATCTAGGTTGGTCATAACTTTTCTTCTAAGGAGTAAGTGTCTTTTAATTTCATGGCTGCAGTCACCATCTGCAGTGATTTTTGAGCCCCCCTCCCCACCACCACCAAATAAAGTCAGCACTGTTTCCACTCTTTCCCCATCTATTTGCCATGAAGTGATGGGACCAGACGCCATGATCTTAGTTTTCTGAAAAATCAACTTTTTCACTCTCCTCTTTCACTTTCATCAAGAAGGTATTTAGTTCTTCTTCAATTTCTGCCATAAGGGTGGTGTCATCTACATATTTGAAGTTATTGATGTTTCTCTCAGCAATCTTGATTCCAGCTTGCGCTTCATTCAGTCCAGCATTTCTCATGATAAGCATATGCATATCTAAATATCCAAATCTGGGTAGCGGCTTTGCTTCCAGCCGCCAGTGAGGCGGAGACCTGGGCTGGCGGCGGAGCAAGAGGCACCGCACCTCGGCCACAGGTGGCTGCTGCAGCTGCTGCCCCCTTCCCCGCCGCTGCTTCTCCAGTCCCGTCAGTGGTTACCCCTCCAGCTGCTGGGAATGGACGAGAGAGAGGGAGGAGGGCGAGAAACTCCCACAGACCCACAGAGGTCCCAAATTGAAGATAATTACCTGGTTGTCAATTTTTCAGGAGTTTTAAGACCATGTTTCGAAGAGTAGTACACTGTAACCTAAAACAACATAATTCCCAGGACAGTTTCTTAGCAAGTTAATATGGTTTAGAGATGACACATATATTAAAACCTATTAAGGATTGGGAAAAAGATGGCGGAGGAATAGGATGGGGAGACCACTTTCTCCCTCACTACTTCATCAAAAGAACATTTCAACGCTGAGTAAATTCCACAAAACAACTTCTGAATGCTGGCAGAGGACATCAGGTATCCAGCAAAGCAGATCATTGGCTTCAAAAACAGTAACTCAGTGATCCTCTAGGGGTGACCCTCAAGGTGGAGAAACCTTTCATCTTTAACCTAGATGTTTTAATATCAGTCCTGTATAGATGGAGAAGTCCTGAGGCTATTGTAAAAATAAATCTGAAAACCAGAATCAGGAGGCGTAAGTCCAAATCCTGAGATCATCAGAGAATTCCTGAATACAGGGAACATTATCCAATAGGAGCTCATCAAATGCCTTCATACCTACACTGAAATCGAGCACCACCCAAGGGCCAACAAGTTCCAGAGCAAGACACACCATGAAAATTCTCCAGCAACACAAGAACACACCCCTGAGCTTCAATATACAGGCAGCTCAAAATACTCCAAAACCATTGACATCTCATAACCCATTACTAGACACTTCACAGCACTCCAGAGAGAAGAAATCCAGCTCCACCCACCAGAACTCCAACACAAGCCTCCCTAATCAAGAAACCTTGACAAGCTACTGATACAACCCCACACACAGTGAGGAAGCTCAATAATAAAGAGAACTCCACAAATTCCCAGAATATAGAAAGGCCACCCCAAAAGCAGCAATATAACCAAGATGAAGAGACAGAGGAATACCCAGCAGGTAAAGGAACAGGAGAAATGCCCACCAAACCAAACAAAAGAGGAAGAGATAGGGCATCCACCTGAGAAAGAATTCTGAATATTGATAATGAAAATGATCTAAAATCTTGAAATCAAAATGGAATCACAGATAAATAGCCTGGAGTCAAGGACTGAGAAGATGCAAGAAAGGTTTAACAAGGACCTAGAAGAAATAAAAAAGAGTCAACATATAATGAATAATGCAATAAATGAGATCAGAAACACTCTGGAGGCTACAAATAGTAGAATATCAGAGGCAGAAGATAGGATCAGTGAAACAGAAGATAGAATGATAGGATAGAAGATAGAATGGTAGAAATAAATGAATCAGCGAGGAAAAAAGAAAAACGAATTAAAAGAAATGAGGACAACCTCAGAGACCTCCAGGACAATATGAAACACGCCAACATTTGAATTATAGGAGTCCCAGAAGAAGAAGACAAAAAGAAAGACCATGAGAAAATACTTGAGGAGATAATAGTTGAAAACTTCCCTAAAATGGGGAAGGAAATAATCACCCAAGTCCAAGAAACCCAGAGAGTGCCAAACAGGATAAACCCAAGGCGAAACACCCCAAGACATATATTAATCAAATTAGCAAAGACCAAACACAAAGAACAAATATTAAAAGCAGCAAGGGAAAAACAACAAATAACACACAAGGGGATCCCCAGAAGAATAACTGCAGATCTTTCAATAGAAACTCTTCAGGCCAGGAGGGAATGGCAAGACATACTTAAAGTGATGAAAGATAATAACCTACAGCCCAGACTACTGTACCCAGCAAGGATCTCATTCAAATATGAAGGAGAAATCAAAAGCTTTACAGAGAGGCAAAAGCTGAGAGAATTCAGCAACACCAAACCAGCTCTCCAACAAATGGTAAAGGATAGACTTTAGACAGGAAACACAAAAAGAATGTATAAACCTGAACCCAACACAATAAAGTAAATGGCAACAGGAGCATGCTTATCAATAATTACCTTAAATGTAAATGGGTTGAATGCCCCAACCAAAAGGCAAAGACTGGCTGAATGGATACAAAAATAATATCCCTATATATGCTGCCTACAAGAGACCCACCTCAAAACAACAGACACATACAGAATGAAAGTGAAGGGCTGGAAAAAGATATTCCATGCAAATAAAGACCGAAAGAAAGCAGGAGTAGCAATACTCATATCCAATAAAATAGGCTTTAAAACAAAGACTGTGAAAAGGGACAAAGAAGGCCACTACATAATGATTAAAGGATCAATCCAAGAAGAAGATATAACAATTATAAATATATATGCACCCAACATAGGAGCACCACAATATGTAAGACAAATGCTAACAAGCATGAAAGGGGAAATTAATAATAACACAATAATTGTGGGAGACTTTAATACCCCACTCACACTTATGGACAGATCAACTAAACAGAAAATTAACAAAGAAACGCAAACTTTAAATGATACAATAGGCCAGTTAGACCTAATTGATATCTATAGGACATTTCACCCCAAAACAATGAATTTCACCTTTTTCTCAAGGGCACACGGAACCTTTTCCAGGATAGATCACATCCTGGGTCATAAATCTAACCTTGATAAATTCAAAAAAATCGAAATTATTCCAAGCATCTTCTCTGACCATAATGCACTAAGGTTAGATCTCAATTACAGGAGAAAAAATATTAAAAATGCCAGCATTTGGAGGCTGAACAACACGCTCCTGAATAACCAACAAATCACAGAAGAAATCAAAAAGAAATCAAAATATGCATTGAAATGAATGAAAATGAAAACACAATTACACAAAACCTGTGGTACAGTATAAAAGCAGTGCTAAGAGGAAAGTTTATAGCAATACAGGCATACCTAAAGAAACAAGAAAAAGTCAAATAAATAACCTAACTCTACACCTAAAGCAACTAGAAAAGGAAGAAATAGAGAACCCCAGAGTTAGTAGAAGGAAAGAAATCTTAAAAATTAGGGCAGAAATAAATGCAAAAGAAACAAAAGAGATCATAGCAAAAGTCAACAAAGCAAAAAGCTGGTTCTTTGAAAGGATAAATAAAATTGACAAACCATTAGCCAGACTCATCAAGAAACAAAGAGAAAAAAATCAAATCAATAAAATTAGGAATGAAAATGGAGAGATCACGACAGACAACACAGAAAGACAAAGGATCATAAGAGACTACTATCAGCAATTATATGCCAATAAAATGGACACCTTGGAAGAAATGGACAAATTCTTAGAAAAGTACAACTTTCCAACACTGAACTGGGAAGAAATAGAAAATTTTAACAGACCCATCACAAGCACGGAAATTGAAACTGTAATCAGAAATCTTCCAGAAAATAAAAGCCTAGGTCCAGATGGCTTCACAGCTGAATTCTACCAAAAATTTCGAGAAGAGCTAACACCTATCTTACTGAAACTATTCCAGAAAATTGCAGAGGAAGGTAAACTTCCAAACTCATTCTATGAGGCCACCATCACCCTAATACCAAAACTTGACAAAGACAGCACAAATAAAGAAAACTACAGGCCAATATCACTGATAAACATAGACGCACAAATCCTCAACAAAATCCTAGCAATCAGAATCCAGCAACACATTAAAAAGATCATACACCATGACCAAGTGGGCTTTATCCCAGGGATGCAAGGATTCTTCAAAATCCGCAAATCAATGTAATTCACCACATTAACAAATTGAAAAATAAAAATCATATGATTATCTCAATAGATGCAGAGAAGGCCTTTGACAAAATTCAACATCCATTTATGATAAAAACTCTCCAGAAAGCAGGAATAGAAGGAACGTACCTCAACATAATAAAAGCTATATATGACAAACCCACAGCTAACATTATCCTCAATGGTGAAAAATTGAAACCATTTCCCTAAAGTCAGGAACAAGACAGCGGTGCCCACTTTCACCACTACTATTCAATATAGTTCTGGAAGTTTTGGCCACAGCAATCAGAGCAGAAAAAGAAATAAGAGGAATCCAAATTGGAAAAGAAAAAGTAAAACTCTCACTGTTTGCAGATGACATGATCCTCTACATAGAAAATCCTAAAGACTCGACCAGAAAACTACTAGAGCTAATCAATGAATATAGTAAAGTTGCAGGATATAAAATCAACACACAGAAATCCCTTGCATTCCTATACACGAATAATGAGAAAGTAGAAAAAGAAGTTAAGGAAACAATTCCATTCACCATTGCAACGAAAAGAATAAAATACTTAGGAATATATCTACCTAAAGAAACTAAAGACCTATATATCGAAAACTATAAAACACTGATGAAAGAAATCAAAGAGGACACTAATAGATGGAGAAATATACGATGTTCATGGATCGGAAGAGTCAATGTAGTGAAAATGAGCATACTACCCAAAGCAATCTACAGATTCAATGCAATCCTTATCAAGCTACCAGCAGTAGTTTTCACAGAACTAGAACACATAATCTCAAGATTTGTATGGAAATACAAAAAACCTCGAATAGCAAAAGCAATCTTGAGAAAGAAGAATGGAACTGGAGGATTCAACTTGCCTGACTTCAGGCTCTACTACAAAGCCACAGTCATTAAGACAGTATGGTACTGGCACAAAGACAGAAATATAGATCAATGGAACAAAATAGAAAGCCCAGAGATAAATCCACACACCTATGGACACCTTATCTTCGACAAAGGAGGCAAGAATATACAATGGAGTAAAGACAATCTCTTTAACAAGTGGTGCTGGGAAAACTGGTCAACCACTTGTAAAAGAATGAAACTAGACCTCTTTCTAACACCATACATAAAAATAAACTCAAAATGGATTAAAGATCTAAATGTAAGACCAGAAACTATAAAACTCCTAGAGGAGAACATAGGCAAAACACTCTCTGACATAAATCACAGCAGGATCCTCTATGATCCACCTCCCAATATACTGGAAATAAAAGCAAAAATAAACAAGTGGGATCTAATTAAAAGTAAAAGCTTCTGCACAACAAAGGAAACTATAAGCAAGGTGAAAATACATCC
Source organism: Nanger dama (assembly GCA_917880005.1). Taxonomy (NCBI): domain Eukaryota; kingdom Metazoa; phylum Chordata; class Mammalia; order Artiodactyla; family Bovidae; genus Nanger; species Nanger dama. Next base: position 104,561,132 of record CAKJTW010000001.1, read on the forward strand.
TTCTTAATGGGAGAAAACAATAGCAAATGAAGCAACTGACGAACAACTAATCTCAAAAATATGCAAGCAATTTACGTAGCTCAACTCCAGAAAAATAAACGATCCAATCAAAAAATGGGCCAAAGAACTAAATAGGCATTTCTCCAAAGAAGACATACGGATGGCTAACAAACACATGAAAAGATGCTCAACATCACTCATTATCAGAGAAATGCAAATCAAGACCACAATGAGGTACCATTTCACACCAGTCAGAATGGCTGCGATCCAAAAGTCTACAAGCAATAAATGCTGGAGAGGATGTGGAGAAAAGGGAATCCTCTTACACTGTTGGTGGGAATGCAAACTAGTACAGCCATTATGGAAAACAGTGTGGAGATTCCTTAAAAAATTGCAAATAGAACTGCCTTATGACCCAGCAATCCCACTGCTGGGCATACACACTGAAGAAACCAGAATTGAAAGAGACACATGCACCCCAATGTTCATTGCAGCATTTTTTTAAAATAGCCAGGACATGGAAACAACCTAGATGTCCATCAGCACATGAATGGATAAGAAAGCTGTGGTACATATACACAATGGAGTATTACTCAGCCCTTAAAAAGAATAAATCTGAATCAGTTCTAATGAGATGGATGAAACTGGAGCAGATTATACAGATTGAAGTAACCCAGAAAGAAAAACACCAATACAATATACTGACACATATATAGGGAATTTAGAAAGATAGTAATGATGACCCTCTATGTGAGCCAACAAAAGAGACACAGATATATAGAATGGACTTTTGGCCTCTGAGTGAGAGGAAGAGGGTGGGATGATTTGGGAGAATGGCATTGAAACATGTATACTATTATATAAGAAACGAAGTGCCAGTCTATGTTCAATACAGGATACGGAATGCTTGGGGCTGGTGCACGGGATGATCCAGGGAGATGATATGGGGGAGGAGGTGGGAGGGGGGTTCGGCATTGGGAGATCGTGTATACCTGTGGCTGATTCATGTCAATGTATGGCAAAACCAATACAGTATTGTAACGTAGAATAAAGTAAAAAAATATGAAAAAAAATGAAACCTATTAAATATCTTAAAAAAAAAAAAAATCCAAATCTGCATATAAGTTAGAAAAAGCAGAGTGAGAATATATATCCTTGAAAGACTTCTTACCCGATTTGGAACCAGGCTCTCGTTCATGTCCAGTTCTAACTGTTGCTTCCTGACATGCATACAGATTTCTCAGGAGGCAGGTCAAGTGACCTGATATTCTCATCTCTTTCAGAATTTTCCACAGTTTTTTATGATCCACACAGTCATAGGCTTTGGCATAGTCAATAAAGCAGAAATAGATGTTTTTCTGGAACTCTCTTGCTTTGTCAATGATCTAACAGATGTCGACCATTTGATCTCTGGTTCCTCTGCCTTTTCTAAAACCAGCTTGAACATCTGGAAGTTCACGGTTCATGTATTGCTGAAGCCTGGCTTGGAGAATTTTGAGTATTACTTTGCTAGCATGTGAGATGAGTATAATTGTGCAGCAGTTTGAATATTCTTTGGTGTTGCCTTTCTTGGGGATTGGAATGAAAACTGAAAATTTCCAGCCCTATGGCCACTACTGAGTTTTCCAAATTTGCTGGCATGTTAAGTACAGCACTTTCACAGCATCATCTTTTAGGATTAGAAATAGCTCAACTGGAATTCCATCACCTCCACTACCTTTGTTCATAGTGGTGCTTCCTAAGACCCACTTGACTTCACATTCCAGGATGTCTGGCTCTAGGCGAGTGATCACATCATTGTGATTATCTGGGTCATGAAGATCTTTTTGTACTGTTCTTTTGTGTATTCTTGTCATGTCTTCCTAATATCTTCTGCTTCTGTTAGGTCTGTACCATTTCTGTCCTTTATTGAGCCCATCTTTGCATGAATTATTCCCTTGGTATTCTTATTTTCCTGAAGAGATCTCTAGTCTTTCCCATTCTATTGTTTTCTTCTATTTCTTTGCACTGATCATTGAGGAAGGCTTCCTTATCTCTCCTTGCTATTCTTTGGAACTCTGCATTCAAATGGGTATATCTTTCCTGTTCTTTGCCTTTCAATTCTCTTCTTTTCAAAGCTATTTGTAAGGACTACTCAGTTAGCCTTTTCTCTTTTTTTTTGCATTTCTGTTTCTTGGGGATGGTCTTGATACCTGTCTCCTGTATAATGTCATGAACATCTATCCATAGTTCATCAGGTACTCTCTCTATTAGATATAGTCCCTTAAATCTATTTCTTAATTCTACTGTATAATCATAAGGGATTTGATTTAGGTCATACCTGAATGGTGTAGTGGTTTTCCGTACTTTCTTCAATTTACGTCTGAATTTTGCAATAACGAGTTTATAAACTGAGCCATAGTCAGCTCCCGGTCTTATTTTTGCTGACTGTATAGAGCTTCTCCATCTTTGGCTGCAAAGAATATAATCAATCTTATTTTCAGTGTTGGACATCTGGTGATGTCCAGGTGTAGAGTCTTCTCCTGTATTTTTGCTATAACCAGTGCATTATCTTGGCAAAACTCTATTATCATTTGCCCTGCTTCATTCTGTACTCCAAAGCCACATTTGCTTGTCACTCCAGATATTTCTTGACTTCCTACTTTTGCATTCCAGTCCCCTATGATGAAAAGAGCATCTTTTGAGATATTAGTTCTAGAAGGTCTTGTAAGTCTTTATAGAACCTTTCAACTTCAGCTTCTTCAGCATTCTTGGTCAGGCCATTGACTTGGATTACTGTAATATTGAATGGTTTGCCTTGGAAATGAACAGAGATCATCTTGTTGTTTTTGAGATTGCATTCAAATACTGCATTTCAGAATCTCTCTCTCTCTCTTTTTTTTTCACTCTGAGGGCTACTCCTTTTGTTCTAAGGGATTCTTGCCCATATAATATTATTAAATATTAGTCACTCAGTTGTGTCTTTTGCGACCCCATGGACTGTAGCCCGCCAGGCTTCTCTGTCCATGGGATTCTCTAGGCAAATATACTGGAGTGGGTTGCCATTTCCTCCTCCAGGGGACCTTCCCAACTGTACATAAAAGAGACTTCAAAATATGTGCATTAGAGAATACCCCAGGTTAACAGTCATAGAAAACTGTCTCTTGAGCTTTTAAATTCTATACCAATTCTACACCTCTGGTTGGCCAACTGTTTGTTTCTTTACTTAGATTTTAAAGTGAATGACCTGGGGCTATTTGTTTCCATCAACCTGACTGCAAATCTAAAGGTCCAGTTGAAATGTCTATTTTTCTTGCCATCCTCAGAAGAAGATTGCTACAGATCTACTCTATGATTCTCATTCTTTTCAGCTTACAATACAATACAAATAGCTTATTATTTTTGCAACCTATATCTTAAATTAAATAGAAGAATGTTCAGTTGCCATATAGGCTACAAAAATGATTTGCTGGTGGTGATATTTAAGCTTGATTCTAAATAGATTTATGAAGAACAGCACTTGGAAGACATGGTTAAAATTTTGCTATTTAAGGTATCTTGAAATTATAGGCTCACTCTCCCTAAAATTTCAAAAAGCATAGAGCTGAGGCTCTTAAGGGTATAGCAGTGATAAAAGCTTTCATAGTCATTTCTAAAAAGCAGCACTTCATAGTGTTCTGTCTCCAGTGGTTCTCTAATATACTTGTAGAAGGAAGGCAACAGAAAACCAAGAATAAAAATAGCTGAGCTCTCCACAATTGGGCTTCCTGCTTACTTTCCCTGTTCAAAGAGAAGAGGAGACACTATCTTGCAATAGAGGCTTCATAGACAACTGGGCTTCTCCAGTGACAGTCAGCATTTGATGCCCCATATCTTTTGGTTCTTCTTGTTGCCAATGGTCAGCCTGGCGATGGTGGTGAAATGGGAGCAATTAATCTGTGATGAGGGAGGGCTTCCTTTAACAGTTGAAGGGTATTGTCTGGTACGATTCCAAAGACCTGTAGTGTTTTTAATGTGGGAATTTCTCCAAGTTCAAGTAAAGTTTCAGGTATTATGTCATAGCACCGACCTAGTGGTAGGTGTTGGAGGTAGTTGAGTTGGTAAAATTATGGAAAGCAGTCATTTTTCAGCATGACACTATCGCTTAAGCCTAGGTGGACAAGATTGGGACATCTTCCAACTAAGGTAGAGACATCTGATCTCTGCAGATCTTTTTGGTACTCACTGAGATTCAGCTGGGTGATAGTCTCTGACACATGTGCAACAGCCACCTGTACATGCTTTTCAGTGAAATCATAGCACCAAGAGAGGCTCAGTTCATCCAGTCTGGAACAGCTGCTCAGCAAAGTCTTCAGGGCAGATTCAGAGAATCCAGAAAACCCAGAAAGGTTGAGTCGCAGTAAATTTGTGTTCTGAGCAAGATTATCAACAATGGGATCTGAAAGTCGAGGCCTTTGAGGCTGAGATTCTGCAACTTGGAGAAGTGAGATAGAAGGCCTTGCAGGGTAGACACATCGATCACAGAGTTCGATGGGTCCAGGTGCTGCAGACGAAAAGGGCTGAAACGTTCAACTAACGGTTGGTCCATAAATGATCGTGGACAGTGGAAGGCAACCACCCCTCAGGACAAAAGCTGACCAACCACATCTCGGTAGAGATTTCTGCCCATGAGGTCTACAGTCTGCCAGAGAGACTCGTCAAATGCTAGATGATACCATCTCTTACTAGCACTGGAGACTTTCAAGAGTTCAGGAAGGCACAGACAGGAAAAGATTCCTAAGAGCAGCTTATCTGGAAGGGAGTCCCAGGAAACACCTGGAAAGTTCTCTCGGTTTAGCTTAGGTCTGTGGACAATCACAAAGTCCTTGTCATCCCCTTTGCTTTTCAGACATTTTCGTGGGGGGCTCTGTGGGAGGCCCAGGTTTGAGAGCAGTTCCTGGGGGATGTTCTCACTGTCCACCTCCTCCTCCATGGCAGAGACCCCCATGCCTGAAAGCAGTTCATAATGGTCATCTGCGTTAAATTCACTATTCCAGTCCATTTTAGCTTGCTGTTTCCTGAAATGTCAGCATTCACTCTTGCATTTCCTGTTTGACCACTTCCAATTTGCCTTGATTCATGGACCTAACATTTCAGATTCCTATGCAATTTTGCTCTTTACAGCATCAGACTTTACTTCCATCACAGTCACATCCACATCTGGGTGTTGTTTTTGCTTTGGCTCTGTCTCTTCATCCTTTCTGGTGTTATTTTTCCACTGATCTCCAGTAGCATATTGGGTACCTCCCAACCTGGGGAGTTCATCTTTCAGTGTCCTATCTTTTACCTTTTCATACTGTTTATGGGATTCTCAAGGCAAGAATATTGAAGTGGTTTGCCATTCCCTTCTCCAGTGGACCATATTTTGTCAGAACTCTCCACTATGACCCATCTATCTTGGGTGGCCCTACACGGCATAGTTTCATTGAGTTAGTCAAGGCTGTGGTCCATGTGGTCAGATTGGTTAGTTTCCTGTGATTGTAGTTTGTAGTCTGTTTGCCCTCTGATGGAGAAGGATAAGAGGCTTATGGAAGCTTCCTGATGGGAGAGACTGACTGAGGGGGAAACTAGGTCTTGTTCTGATGGTTGAGCCCATGCTCAGTAAATGTTTAATCCAATTTTCTGTTGATGTGTGGGGCTGTGTTCCCTCCCTTTTATTTACCTGGTGCCAATCTATGATGGAGGTAATGAAGACCATGGCGACCTCCTCCAAGGGTCCCATGCAGGCACTGCTACACTCATTGCCCCCAACCCTGCAGCAGGCCACAGGGAACCCACGCCTCCACTGGAGGCTCCTAGACACTCATGGGAAAGTCATAGGTAGAGACCAACTTTGAGGTAATAGATTACATACTTGTTCAGTCTCTATAGAATTTAGCTTTCTAGTCTACCATTTTGCAGTACATGCTTTTCTTTTCTTTTCAAATTCATTGGAGTCATTTTGTTTGTTAGTAATTTAATGCCTTCTTTTCACACTTCTCAGCATTTACATAGATGTATGGTCCTTTGATTTTATCTTCTATCACAGGACACAATGTTATCATTTGAGCTCTTTCATCTAGCACCTCTTTCTTTCACCCCCTCCTTCTACTTTCTATCTTTCAATTGTGAGTTTTTTTAAATCTCTGCATCTCTGACCTTTTATTTTCTTAATCATTCAGAGATTTAATTCTAATAATTCATTTTCCCCCTGTGTTGTGTTTTTAGAATCATTTGCTTTTAGTTCCAGAGATATAAAAAGCAATAGTATTTTATAAGAGGTGCCTGGAAAATCCCATGGATGGAGGAGCCTGGTGGGCTGCAGTCCATGGGGTCGCTGAGAGTCAGACACAACTAGACGACTTCACTTTACTTTTCACTTTCACGCACTGGAGAAGGAAATGGCAACCCACTCCAGTGTTCTTGCCTGGAGAATCCCAGGGATGGAGGAGCCTGGTGAGCTGCCATCTGTGGAGTTGCATAGAGTCAGACACGACTGAAGTGACTTAGCAGCAGCAGCAGCAGCACTTATTTATTGGTGCAGTTTTTAAAAAGCAACAATCACAACAGTAATTAGGAAAGGGGTTACTAGCTTACCCAAAAGGAGATTTGGGGGCAGTATGCGAAGTAGGCCCACCATGAAATAAGGTAATAACAAAATTACACTTTTAAAGAAGAGTGAGGATTTTCAGGAAAGACTGTTTATTACTTTGCACAAATGACATCAGAACCCACTGCCACTCTGTCAATGAAAGGAAGCAATGGATATTAACAAAATAGGAAAGTATGGTGTTTCGGAACTAATCTGTAGGGAATGAGAAATCATTCTCATATTTCTAAAGTACAAATATTTACATTATTTCTCATCCAGTGTGCTTTTATTTTTAAATAATTATTAGACCTAAACCTTATAGTCTGTAGAAAAATAAGCCTTATCAATCTTTTTTAAAAATTAATTAATTAATTTTATTTATTTATTTTTTAATACTTTATTCTACATTACAGTACTGTATTTGTTTTGCCATACATTGACATGAATCAGCCACAGGTGTATATGATCCCCCAATGCCGAAGCCCGCTCCAACCTCCCACCCCATATCATCTGCCTGGATCATCCGTGCACCAGCCCCAAGCTTTGAATCTTTAAATAAGTGAAATTTATTTTTAATTGAGGTAATAAATTATGATATTAAGCAAAGTATGCACATAGTAAATCAGGTGAAGTTCAACTCAAAATAATCTAAAGAGGTGTTTCATTAAAAGAACTAATATATATTTCTGACGTCTTTTAAGGAATCCAAGGATATTTGTGGTAAAATGTATGATAATTTAATTGTGAAGAGAAATTCAGATGAAAATTTGGAAACTCATATATATGTGTGTGTGTGGAAAATTCATATAGACATATTGTAAAAACGTCACATTTCTCTTCAATAATTTATATTTAATAAGATGTATTTCTTTCTGATAGTACATCATGCATACAAAAGTCAGCATATATCACTGGATTGTCCTCAGTGCAAAATGTGCCATTTTAATAACATGATACAATAAAATAGCTATTTGACTTCAGAAACTTATGCATCTGATTTGATAGTACATTCAAGTTAAATAGATACCAAATATTTTCTTCCACCCTTCCAATATAAAAAGGGGCCAAAACATTTACATATGAAATACGTGAACTGTCATGAAAGACTTATCTTTACAGCCAGTTTCAGCAGACAATATTTATTTAACCATACAGTCATAATTCAAAAAAAATTAATGACAATTTTATTTAAGAACACTGTCATCTTGTTTCTGGAAAAAAACAATTGGGGCACTATTTCTGCCAAAGAGGTTTAGGAAACTCAAAGCTGCCAGTTATGCAAATTCATATGAAACAACAACTCCAGCGTCATTCAAGGACGGCGTGCTGGTAATGATTATTCTTCTACTGTGACCATCTTTGTAATTGTCCATTTAAGAAGAAAAGTTAAATTTTCAACCCATTTAACATCAGGAAGAAAATAATGAATCTCAGGGGTGGTTGTTTTGATGATTACATTGAAACTGTTATAGATTTTGTTAGAGAAATGCCATTTCCCCCATGATGTACTTTATTTTCTGGTTGCTTCATTTCCCTTTCAGTTGCCTTGTTTAGCAGTAATGATGTGTAATGTTGGTAATGCATTATTACTCTACAACAAGAGAAAATATTGTAGATTTTGGGGTTTGTAAGGAGTGTATTTTTCTTTTCTCCATACTAATTCAGAACCATCTGAGAGAGATATTCAGGATTTAGATTGATCGAGATCTAAACTTTGCTTTTACCTTTAATAAAGCAGAATGAAGAGCATGATTTTGCATATGTGTGAAGGGAATTTGTTACTACTTACTCCTGGTTTTGGTTTATTAACTAATCTAATTAGAAGCACAACTAGCAAAATTACAGGATTTGCATAAGTGAATTGTCCCCTGCATCTTGTGATCAGGAAGCTCTCAAAGAGTAGAATATTGAGCAATGTTTTCTTACAGACTTATCCCAAACTTACTGTATTAACTGTCTATCATTGCATAGAAATTACCTCAGACTTACTGGCTTAAACCAACACTCACGTATTACCTCACACAAAGGTCAGAAGACTGGGCTTGTCTATTATGGGTACTGGGTGCAGGGAATCACATCCTACAAAGTCACATTGGGCAGGGCTGAGGCTCAGGGTCCTCTCCTAAGCTTATATGACTATGGGCAGAGCTCATTTCTTGAACACATGGCAGCTTTTTTATTCAGGACCAGATGAAGCATCTCTCTGATCTCAACAAGAGCCTGAACAGTCTTTTAAGGGTTCACCTGGTAAGGCATGCCCACCTAGAATATCTTTTTCTTCTGATTAATTCAGTATCAAACTGATTAAAGACTGCTTTTATCTGCAAATGCATTCACCTTTGTCATTTAGTGTAACATCATCATGGGAGTGAATTCCATCAATCAGTTCTTCCTATAAACAAGGGAAAGAGATTATGGAGCATGTTAATACCAAGGTCTGGGAATTTGAGGAGCATCTTAGAATTCTTCCTACTACAATTGTCAGCCATAAAGTCCACTCTTTCCTTTAAGCAGTTAATATGGAATAAAGAGAGAGTTCAAGAGTGAATATATATTTCTAATAGACAGTACCAGCCTAAGGGAAAGATTATCTACAATAAAGATCTTTGCTACATTTTATTGTAAACATTTATTGAGTCAAATTTCCCTGGTAAAAACATGTTCCAGTATTGTTCAAAGTTTATTCTAAATTTCCCCAATTAGCACTTTAAGAATTCAAGAGAGATACAACTCATGACATTATATTTTAAAACTATGATTTTTCTATACAGTAGCTTCAATGTAGTTTGAGCTTGTGTTATATACACGCATAAAACCTTGGAAGAAACTATGTTAAACACTGCACTTCACTTAAAATTTTACAGATTCTCTGATATTTTACTTTTTTCTACCTCTTCCTGTATTTCATTACAGATATTAAACACAGACACTTTAAAATTCTCATCTTACTCCTGTTGACTGAATTGTTTCTTATATTTTGGTCATTTGGTCCTATCTTTTGGCAACTCTAGTAATTTCAGTAAATATTTGATGTTGTTTGAAGAGTATATGTTCTAAATTGTGCCTTCTATCAAAGCTTTATCCCAAATCTGTATTCCTAGCTGAGGAACTGATGAACTGACTCTACTTATGAACTCGCTGACTTTGAGATGAGCTACAGTTGCAGTAATAATATGTCTTATGTGTTTTACACTCACCACCCACTTCTCATCATATCCCTCCAGTGATTCCAGATCACTGAGATGTTCACTGAGCTGGCCTCCCACTGGGGTCTGAACCTTAGAATCTTTGTCCATTCAGCACATTGAGACAAAAGAAAATTCTATTATGTTTTTCAGAAAGTTTTGACTCACTTTCTTCCCCTCTTACTTACATTGTTTATAATTTGAAAATAGCTTAATTGAAAAACTCATCTGCATTTATGCTCAGTTCTTTAACCTTTCTTTCTACCAGAATCTTGTACATTCTCATCTCCAGATTTCATGTCTTCAGTCACACAAAAATTCAAAACACTTGCTGATTTTCTCTGATGCTCAACTGTCAACTGCTCAACTGTTATCTTTTTCTCAAGCCCTGTGCTTACACCAGCCTGTTTCCAAATACCTAGAAACAGAAATATCCTAAAAGAAGAAATGGCTGACATCTGCTCATCTCTCCACACTCACACTCTATAAAATGTAGCCTTTCATAATTGTCTCAACAACATTCTGCTGCCTTTAAATAAAACAAAAATTATTAAGCCATAAAATTAGTAAATAAATACATATGCAATTTTTCTAGATTTCTAGACCATTCCCATGGAGGAGTTATTTGGCTAAACACTACTTTTCTTAGTCAGAAACAGTAGTTTTCTGCTGACCTAGTTTTGAAAGGACTTGAATCCTCACCTCAAATTAATAAACAATGTAAGGAGAATACTGAATGTAAAGGTGTAAATTCAAGCACAGAGGCAAAATAGAGTGAATTGGATATGTGTATTGCTACTGCCTAAATTACCTCCCTTCTGTTACCAAAGTCAAAGATTATGTAATAAATCGTTTGTGCAACTAAATGTCTAAGTCCTATTTTAAAAGTCACATCAGTTGTCTGATTAGTATGTTACCAAGAATTTCTTAAGGAATGTTGTCCAGTGGTAGGTGAAAAAATTTGAATTTAGAAAGGCCATACAAAATTGTCAGATCATCTCCAGCGTAATTAAGCATTATTTGAAGTCCTTAAAGTTACTTTTTACTAGGTATATATTCTACTGGATAAGGAAAACTTATGAATCTTAATATCATCCTGTTTTCTATACCATCTGAGTGTCATAAGTATAACTGAAATATAAATTTTGGGGAAAGCTCAACCATGAAGCTTTACTTTTAGAAAAATAACCTAAAGAGGAAAGTTTCATTTAGAAAGAACTTCAGAAGTCACTAAGAGTTAGATGCAATTGCTTTCATTAGAACAATAATTAGCATCAGGACTACCTTGGAGGTCCAGTAGTTAAGGCTTCAGTCTTCCACTGCAAGGGGCCTGACTTCCATCCATGGTGGAGGAACAATCCTACATGCCTCACAGATTGCTCCTCCCAAAAAGAACAGGCTAATTAGCAACTGTTGACTGTAATACGTATGCTTCTCAGAGCTCTTTTGACCCTGATATTTTATGTTAGGTAAGAGTAACCAGATTTTAAACAGAATATCTGTTTGTCCATATATGTAAAAATATTCACCTTACTTAAATATAAGGTGATAAATATTGCATTTCATCTATCTCACATATAAAATTTCATATGTATATATGTATTAGTCACATTACTTACATATATTACTTTCTTATATGCTGCTGCTAAGTCGCTTCAGTCGTGTCCGACTCTGTGTGACCCTATAGACAGCAGCCCACCAGGCTCCGCCGTCCCTGGGATTCTCCAAGCAAGAACAGTAGAGTGGGTTGCCATTTCCTTTTCCAATGCATGAAAGTGAAAAGTGAAAATGAAGTCACTGAGTCATGTCCAACTCTCAGCGACCCCATGGACTGCAGCCTACCAGGCTCCTCCGTCCATGGAATTTTCCAGGCAAGAGTACTGGAGTGGGGTGCCACTAACTTCTGATTTGATTTTCTTGAGGCATACAAAGTTAGGTCTCTGCCTGAGGGTAAAAGTCTCCACTTCCACTGTAGGATCCAGAACACTATGATATAGCTTATATAAATTGTAACAAAACAATGAATAAAGCTTAAATATATCACTGTATATTACTATACAAAGTTAATTTATAGCAAAGGAATTTCCATTGTACATTTAGACAAAGAGTTTGAGAGCAAAATATACCCTCTTAACGCAGAGAGTTCGACCTACCATTAAAAACTACACATCAGACAATACACTGTATGCAACAAATGTAAAGACAAAATGTTGTTGTTTCTACTCAGCCCTTAAAAAGAATAAATTTGACTCAGTTCTAATGAGATGGATGAAATTGGAACCGATTATACAGAGTGAAGTAAGCCAGAAAGAACAACACCAATACAGTATATTGACACATATATATGGAATTTAGAAGACAGTAATGATGACCCTCTATGTGAGACAACAAGAGACACAGAGGTATAGAGTGGACTTTTGGACTCTGAGGGAGAGGGAAAGGGTGGGATGGTTTGGGAGAATGGCAATGAAGCGTGTATATTTTCTTGTAAGAAATGAAGCGCCAATCTATGTTCAATGTAGGATGCAGGATGCATGGGGCTGATGCACAGGATGATTCAAGTAGAGGATGTGGGGTGGGAGGTGGGAGGGGGCTTCGGCATTGGGAGATTGTGTTCACCTATGGCTGATTCGTGTCAATGTATGGCAACAAATATAGTATTGTAATTAAAAAAATAAATTTAATAAAAAAAAGAAGTCAACAGTCTTCAGTTTGGAAGGAAAATTGGTGGGAAACCACACAGAGCCTTTTACATGTATAAAACATAACTTTAATTCAAAATGAAAAGTTTTCACTTGTTGTGAGTGGTATAGGTCTGTGGATTGAAGAGTATTGTTGTTGTGTTTGAGAATGTTTTTAAGAAAAATTTTTCAGTAGACTTAGTATTTTAAGTAGGCCTGGAAGAAGGGGAAAACTTTCATTTTGTAAGGAAGGAATGCACTTCAAAACATAGTTTCTGCAATGAGCAGAAGTGGAGATATGAGAGTGAATCTTAAGTGCATGATAGAAACTATATGTAAATGAAGATGGAAAGATTAGTCGTGGTCAGGATATGAAGGCTTTAAATACAGACAAAAAGGTTCAGACATCCTGTAAACCCAGAGAGTCACCAAGAAGTATATTATTTGGAGTTATGTTTCAAGATAATATTCCTTAAAGCAGTCCTTGGGAATTTAATCACAGATGAGAGAAATGTAACATTGGAAGGCCATTGTGAACACTGGAATTTCATATCTATTGTAATAGCCCAGGCAGAAAATAGCATTGTCTCAATAAGAGTAATACCAGTAGGAGTGAAAAAGCAAAAAGGTAGAATGGATTAGTTAATAACTTAGTTTTGCACATACCAATATTTCCTAAGCTTCTTAGAAATTTAAATTTACTTGTGCTAGAGAAAGGAAAATAAAACACAAAGTGTCTTTAATTTGGCAGTTTACATCCACTGTGTTTACAGTCTTATTAAATCAGACACATTTTGCAGCTGAAGAAAGCAAGACCAAGAGATGGTAAGTAACTTTCCTAAGGCCAGGGATGGAGCTACTAGGCACTATTTACAGTTCTAAACCCCTTCAAACATGTTACATAACATGTTCATACAATTTCTTCAACAGTTATGTATATATATATACATAAATATATATCTGTATGTATACATATACAGATATATATTTAACAATTTTATCATTAATTTAAGGAAATAAATATTTGATATACATTTATTACAAATATATATTAAATGCATATTTTTATTAGACTAATGATAAAAATTGTTTAAAAATATGGTTTTATAAAGAGTACCTACTTCAAATTCAACATGGTGGAGTTGAAGGATGTGAGCTCATTTCCTCCTAAGAGAGCATCAAAACTGCAGCTAACTGTTGAACAACTATGGACAGGAGGGCACTGAACTCATCAAAAAAACCCCACAAAAACCCAGGGTCCAAAGACGAACCGCCAGTCTATGTTTGATACAGGATACAGGACACTTGGGACTGGTGCATGGGGGTGATCCAGAGAGATGATTTGGGCGGGAGATGGAAAGGGGGTTCAGGATTGAGAATTCATGTACACCCGTGGTGGATTCATGTCAATGTATGACAAAACCAATACAGTATTGTAAAGTAAAATAAAGTAAAAATAAAAATTAAAAAAAATAGAGGTTCAGGATGGGGGACACATGTACATCCAGGCTTGATTCATGTCAATGTATGGTGAAAACCACTACAACACTGTAATGTAATTAGCCTCCAATTAAAAAAAAAAAAAAAGAAGCTGCAGCAAGACAGTAGGAGGGGCACAATCATGAAACAATCAAATCTCATATCTGCTGGGTGGATGACTCACAAACTGGAAAACAATAATACCCAATAAGTTCTCCAACTGTTGTAAGTTTATGAACCCCACTTCCAACCTGGTCTGATCCAATAAAGAGACTGGGAATCCCACGGAATCTGACCTTGAAGACCAGTGAGATTTGCTTATAGGACTTCCATAGGATTAAGGGAAACAGAGACTCTGTTTTGGAGGGCACAAACAAAATCTTGCAAGCATCAAGACCCATAGTAAAGGAGCAGTAATCCCATGGGAGACTGAGCCAAAACTATTTGCTAGTGTTGGAGGGCTTTCTGTGAAGACTTTGGTCAGCAGGGGCTCATCACAGGGACAGGGGCACAGGCAGAAGCAGTTTGGAAACGTCTCCCTTGTCATAAGCCTTCTCTGAAGTTGCCATTAATGCTATCTTAGAGCCCAAACACCACTGGGCTAAGTTCAATTCAGTTTAGTCGCTCAGTCATGTCCGACTCTTTGCGATCCCATGAACTGGAGCATGCCAGGCCTCCCTGTCCATCAACAACTCTTGGAGTCCACCCAAACCTATGTCCATTGTGTTGGTGATGCCATCCAATCATCTCATCCTCTGTCATCCCCTTCTCCTGCCCTCAATCTTTCCCAGCATCAGGGTCTTTTCAAATGAGTCAGCTCTTCACATAAGGTGGCCAGTTTCAGCTCCAACATCAGTCCTTCAAATGAACACCCAGGACTAATCTCCTTTTGGATGGACTGGTTGGATCTCCTTGCAGTTCAAGGGACTCTCAAGAGTCTTCTCCAACACCACAGTTCAAAAGCATCAATTCTTCAGGGATCAGCTTTCTTTATAGTCCAACTCTCACATTCATACATGACTACTGGAAAAGCCATAGCCTTGACTAGATGGACCTTTGTTGGCAAAGTAATGTCTGCTTTTTAATATGCTGTCTAGGTTGGTCATAACTTTCCTTCCAAGGAGCAAGCGTCTTTTAATTTCATGGCTGCAGTCACCATCTGCAGTAATTTTGGAGCCCAGAAAAATAAAGCCTGACACTGTTTCCACTGTTTCCACATCTATTTGCCATGAAGTGAAGGGAACAGATGCCATGATCTTAGTTTTATGAATGTTGAACTTTAAGCCAAACTTTTCAGTCTCTTCTTTCACATTCATCAAGAGGCTGTTTAGTTCTTCTTCACTTTCTACCATAAGGGTGGTGTCACCTGCATATCTGAGGTTATTCATATTTTTCCCGGCAATTTTGATTCCAGCTTGTGCTTCCTCTAGCCCAGCATTTTTCATGATGTACTCTGCATATAAGTTAATGAATCAAGGGCTAGATTACCTCAGGGCAAACAATTAACAGGGAGGGAGATAATTGGATTAAAGCCTTACTGAGCAAGGCCCTGCCTGCCAGAGCAAGACCCAGTTTTTCCCACTGCCAGTTCTTTCCATCAGGTCCTCCATCAGAGGGCAGACAGAAGAGACCAGAAGAACAAGAGTTTCACAGGTACTAAAATGTAAACCGTATTACAGAAAGATAAGGCAATTGCACCCCACTCCAAGTACTCTTGCCTGAAAAATCCATGGATGGAGGAGCCTGGTGGGCTGCAGTCCATGGGGTCACTAGGAGTTGGACACGACTGAGCAACTTCACTTTCACTTTTCACTTTCATGCATTGGAGAAGGAAATGGCGACCCACTCCAGTGTTCTTGCCTGGAGAATCCCAGGGACAGGGAAGCCTGGTGGGCTGCCGTCTCTGGGGTCGCAAAGAGTCAGGCATGACTGAAGTGACTTAGCAGCAATCACCATGAAACAGCAGAAACTTATGTCCCAGATGAAGAGACAAGATAAAACCCTAGAAAAACAGCAACATGAAGTGGAGATAGGCATCCTTTCAGAAAACAAATTCAGAATAATGATAGTGAAGATATCTAGGATCTTGGGAAAATAATGGAGAGGAAGCAAGGGATATTTACCAAAGACCTACAAGAAAAAAGGAAGAAACAGACAGAGATGGATAATATAGTAGAAGGAATCAACTGCAGAATAACTGAGCCAGAAGAACAGATAAATGACCTGGAGAGCAGAATGGTTGATATTACTGCCACAGAACCGAATATGGAAAAGAAAGAAAAGAAATGAAGGCAACCTAAGAGACCTCTGGGGCAACATTAAATACACCAAATTCATATTATGGGAGTCCCAGAAGGAGAGAGAGAGAGAGAAAGGATCTGAGAAAATATTTGAAGAGATAATAGCTGATATAAAACAATCTCTTTTTCCAAAACTTAATTACTGTCTTAATTTTTGGCCTGTCACTTTAAAATGCTAATATATGTTAAAAAAAAAAAGAAAAGATAACTGTATTGACAAACATGGTTTGCTGTTTGGTTAATGATATGTTAAGTTAGGAAAGATCAAGTATTTTCTCTAAGGAATGTTATCTTGGAAGATACTACAGTAAGTTCCCTACATTTGAACCTTCAAGTTGTGACATTTCAAAGACAAGAACATGTCCCTATATGCCAGCTGTTGTACTGTACTACTGTACCTTTCATGATATCATACTGTAAGATTAAAATGTTCTCTTTATTTTCTGTTTTTCTTTTTTATGTATTATTTGTGTGAAAACTATTATACATCTATTACAGAACAGTACTATACAGCTGATTGTGTTAGTCCTGTACCTAGTTAACTTTGTTGGACTTATGAACAAATTGGGCTTATAAACACACTCTCAGAACAGAGTGCGTTCATATGTAGTGGGCATGCTATAAGAGCTATGACAGAAAGTCTGTCACATTCAGCCATTGCTTAAGCACTTTGTCTATCTCAATCTAGTTCACACTAGTAATTACCCTGTGAAGTGGGTACTGTTATTTTAAAAGAAAATGAAAAATATAGAGGGTAAGTAATGTGCCTTAACAGTGTGTGAATGAGAGAAAAGGGATTAAAACCAGTCAGACACCAATATCTCTGATTATAATTGTTGTAACTGTATTTACATTTATGGAAAAATGATAACTATGTTATTAATTAACAGAACTAAATTAATGGTAAAATATGATAAATTTTTATGTTCCAAATCCTACTGAAACTTAAGTATCCAAATGGTTCAACGTCATATCATAGCTTACTTTAAGGGTAAAACCATAAGTACAAAACTAATCTTTATTATGGTACAATGACTTTAGAAAAACTTTTCCACTTTCACCTACAATTTATACTTTTTATGGTCTTATAAGTAAATCCACATTTGTTTATCATACTAATAAAATGGAGCTCTGTTTCTACTACTTTATTTTGTATTTTTATTTATAAGGCTATTCTTTTACCTTAGTCCTTTACTGCTTTCCTTTTTCTATTTCATGTTTGATTTATTTATTTTTCCACAATACTTGCATGAATTGAATTTGATTGTTCAGGATGAAAGAGTTTGCTTTTAATCTGAGTAATATTGACTGTTTGCATTTTTCTTCTGATAAAATACCAGCTTTAATACATAGAATACTAGTTCACATCATACATTTTATGTTCTGGAAATCATTATAGGCATATATAGGAGCCATCTAATCTAGCTTCTATGTCTTATGGGAGCATTTTCCACATTTTTTAGAATCTGTACAAATTTCGTTTTGTGTGACTTCTCATTAATGTATTTCAATTAGTCAATTTTATCTTAATTGATTTAAAATTCAGTCTGCTGTGTGCCATGTTTGTCTCAATGACTTCTTTTTATTTATAGAATTTTTCAGGTGGACTTTATTTTCAGAACAGTTTTAAGTTAAAGCACAATTGAGAGGAAAGTATAACTCCTTATCCAAAGTGGTACATTAGGTACAATCCATTGTCTGACTTGAATATCATTTTCATTTAGAGCCCATAGTGTATACTAGAGTCCACTCCTGGCATTACGCATTCTATGGATTTGGCAAATGCACAGTGATGTGCAGGCACCACTCTAGTGTCATACAAGTTGTTTAGGTGCCCTGACAGTCCTCTGCGCCTCACCTATTTATCTCCCCAGTAATGCCTGGTGGCCACTGATCTTGTTATTATCTCTGTAGTTTTGCCTTTTCCAGGAGGTCATATAGTTGGAAATAAAATATCCACTCTTTTCAGATTGACTTACCTCCTTTAGCAAGATGCATTCATGATTATTCCATGTCTTTTCACAGCTTGACAGCTGAATCATTTTGGCTCTGAATAATATTTGATTTTGGGATGTATCAAAGTTTATTTATGCATTTGTCTTTGGAAAGCCATCTTTGTTTACATCTATATTCTGGCAATTATGAATAAAGCTGCTTTAAATATCTGTGTGGGTTTTTGTAACAACATAAGCTTTCAACTCAAGAAGCATGATTGCTGAATTGTATGGTAAGAGAATATTTACGTTTGTAACAATCTGCCCAACTGTCTCACAAGGTGGCTGCATTATTTTGCATTTTTACCAGCAATAAATGAAAATTCCTGTTGCTCTACATTCTCACCAGCATTTGGTATTGCCAGTGTTTTCAATTTTGGTTATTTTAAAAGATGTGTAGTGGTACTCATTATTGTTTAAATTTCAATTTCCTTAATGACATATAATGTGGTGTATGTTTTCATAAGCTTCTTTGCCATCAGTACATCTTCTTTGGTGAAGTGTCCATTAAGTTATTTGTCCCATTTTTTTAATTGACTTGTATGTTTGCTTACTTTTGAATGTTAAGATTTCTTTAAATATTTTGGATAAATTCTTTTTGCCTGTGGTTTGCAAATGTTTTCTTCTAGTTTACAGTTTATTTTCCCATTGACAGTGTTTTCGCAGAACAGAAATTTTTCATTTTAATGAAGTCCAGCTAAGCAGTTCTTCATGGATTATGCTTTTGGTGTTGTAACTAAAAGATTTTGCAAATGCAAGGTTATCTAGATTTTCTGCTATATTATCTTCTAACAGTTTCACAGATTTGCATTTTACATTTAGGTTTATGATTCATTTTGAGTTAATCTTCCTAAAAGGTGTAATTTCTATATAGTTTTTAAAATTTATTTACATGTGTATGTCCAGTTGTCCAGCACAATTTGTTATAATGCTTTTGCTTCTTTGTTAAATATCCATTCGCTATATTTGTGTAAGTTTATTTCTGTACTCTTTATTCTGTTTCATTGATCTATTTGTCTCTTCTCTTACCAATATTATACTGTTTTGAAGGCTGTAGTTCTAGTATTTTTAATTTGTCCATCTTCATTGCTACTGGCTTATGTCACTTGAAGTTAAGAGGGTTTTTCATAATTATTTGCATTTTCGATTAAACATATTCATTATCACCTTGAGGATGCATATATATTCATTGGATAGCTCTTTTAAGGTCATCTTGCTTAGAATTCTAAACATAATTTTCTCAATTTTTTATTTGTTAGCTCTCTTAGTATCAAGTTTCATTACATATTTTCGGATGTATTTTGTAGACTTATCTTTAATGTGCATTTTTTGTATTCCAGATTATACTTCTTAAGCTCCTATTTTGATTTCAATTTCATCTGTCTTCCTAAATTTCTCAGACCAAAATTAAATTACGTGTTTATATTTGTATTTATCCATCTATAGCGATATTGGCAATATTGCAATTTTATTGCAAGTTTGCAATTTTGTTGCAAATTTGCAATTTTGTTGCAAAAGTTTAATTCAAAATATAACCTCTAAGCTCTATCTGCTTCATTTGCTACCTTTCCATGTGTAATGGAATTTTATATGTCAACTTGACTAGGCTATGGTACCCAGTTGTTTGCTAAACATCAGTTTAAATACAGTTATGAAAATATTTTGCAGATGTGATTAACATTTAAATCTGTAGACTTTGAGTAAAGAAGATTACCACCGTAATCTTGATGAGTCTCATTTGATTAGCTGATGGTCTTAGAGAAAAGACTGAGGTCACCAAGGAAGAAGAAATTCTGTACCCAGACTGCTTTAGACTCAAACCTGAGCATAGCTCTCCCTGGGTCTTTAGGCTTCAGTCTTCCCTGAAGATCTAAAATCTGCCAGCCTCCATAATAGATGTACAGAGATTTATATTTCATATATATATGACCTATAGCCTCATGAGGTGGTCAATTACATTTTTGTTTTGTTTTTCAGAATAAATTTTTTTAGCTTTCTTTTTAATACCCAATATGCTTGGGGGTAGAGACAGAGGTGATGGTTGGGCTGCATCACCGTAAGCAGGCTTCCTCTGCTTTTTAATCTATGTCAAATTTTGAGAATTGTCATACCAATACTTATATTCTATTGAAGAGTAAAAATATGGAAATACATGTAATTTTTAATGCTGCAATTTTCCTTAAAAATGAGTGGCATTTGTATTTCTATTATATCTAAATTACTATGAATATGTTAATATAATTTGATATTTTGTGTTTTGGTTTAATATTTTCTTTACCCTTTGACAAACAATTTAGCTTGTTGTAGACAAAAATAGTAAATTTCTTGTTAGTATTTGATTTAGAATCTCAGAATTTATAGAGATCTTTTTAGAATATTTGTGGATTAAAACAGGTCAAGACAATAATCCTCCAAAACAAGATGAATTCCTGCAAGATGGTTTTTGAGGTATTTACATAGAAGCCCTTTGATGTCATTTTCTATGATTTCAGCACTTTTCTATAAAGTCAATCAAAACATTTTAGTTCAAAAGCCATTATGTATTATCTTAGGTTTATAATATTTTAGTATACAGAAAGTGTTGTCATACTACACTTAAAATTCTAAGTCTGCTCAGAATTTTACTATAAAATTCTCAAAATATATTTGCTGAACTGGCTCAGGCATGATAGCTACAGTCTGTAGTCTCCTAACTTGCAGTTTATGTCACTATGATGTAAAATTTGATTGGTTTATTATTTATATCATACAGAATAAATTTTAGGTTATGCTAATAATTATATCACTTTCAAGCACTTGCATCCTATTCAGATTCTTTAGGATAAAGTAAAATATGGATTTATAGTTCACGCCATGAAAATTATGTAAATCTGTGATGTGTTCATTGGTGTGTATCATGAAAATGAAAGTATTTTTATAGAACATGCAAATATTTCTATATATAACAAATGGAAGTACTTCACTTAGCTTCAAGAACATCTCTCTATAGACCTCTTTATGGAAGGATTGAAAGATTTTTGTTCAGTTTTCTTTGCTGATTCCAATTTGTACCACCAATTAATTTTTCCTGCCTAGATGGACTCCCTGTCTCCTGCATTGCAGACATATTCTTTACAGTCTGAGCCACCAGGGAAACCCCTAAAGCAGGGGTGAACAGGAGGCACCAGCTAGAATCAACTTATCACCCCTGGCTTATAAGACTGGTGCTCTAGCCACTAAGATACGGAGCCCTTAGGTGATCTTATCCAACTAAATATCACCTATATCCATGATGGTATCTTCAGCCTCAACTCTTTTTGATCCAAAGATTGACATACACACACTTTTCAGGTGCTGGAAATGCAAAGATGGGAAAAGAGATTATCTCATCCTTTGAAAAAACACACTTTTCAGGTACTGGAAATGCAAAGATGGGGAAAGAGATTATTTTATCCTTTGAAACACTTGGTTTAGTATGAGAAATAGATACTTCATCAGTGGACAAATATAAAAATATAGGAATTATATAAAAATTTTAAAATACAATGATACATGTTAATATAAAATGGTAGAGAAGTAATGAGAGAGACAGGACTTCATGTTTAAAATGCTACAAAATATTTTTTTAATATTTGTAAAATATTGTTTTAGACACTAATTAAGATTAAATGTTTAGATTTATAGTATACTTGATTTAAAGTATATGTTACAGTTTTGCACTGTAGAGAAATATACTTTCTGAATATTACAGAGGGCAAGTAAAGTGTTGATATAGTGAACTATATTCCTTACTCTATCATTTTTCCTTATGAGCCCTTCCTATTTTTCTATTCTTTTACTAAGTCATATAAGAAAAAAAATATATACATTTCCTCATACTTTTATACATATTATATGAGAATATTTCTAGAAATACAAGCCCACATACATGCTACACACACAGAGTTATTACCAAATAAAGGTATAAAAATAATAGGACAAGAACAATGAGAGTTATACATTTTGTGTCATTGTTTTCCATTTCCCTTATTTCATTAAATCTATTAGTTGCCTATTAAAGGCAATCTCTGGTCACAGGGTTGTTTTATGAAACAAACATCTCAGTTTTATGGAGAAACAGGGGAACAGCTGTCACTTAATCTTACTCCAGGATTTTCAGGCCAGCAGAGCAATTATAAAGCAGGACACTCTGTCTAATGTAGCTGACATTTAATCAGCTTCCACTGTTGCTTTGGCCAAAATAATGTGCATTAAATTTTGTAAGGAAAACATCTTTATTGAGCAAGAAATTATTTCTAAATGGCTTTGCATTAGGTAAAATAATACGCTTTTACAGTCATAGTGATGTTTGGGGAGCATGTGTGTGCTGTGCTTAGTCACTCAGTTGTGTCCGACTGTTTTATTTCATAGTTCTGTGACCTCAGTGAACTAATGTGCATTCAGGCCCAGTTTGATGCTGGTTTTATATGGACTTATTTTCCTTTTATGGTCTCCTATAATCTGAGGTTGATCCACTGTTTTTTTAGCTGGCAGGTACTTCATACCACAGTTTGCTGTTTCCTCTCCTGGGCTTTGTTACGGTCAAGTATTAAAATGTTAATATAATAGAAAGAGAATAACTACCTATGCATTATGAACATTTCTTCTGTTTAATGAGAAATCAGTATTAAAAATAGCAGCTTAAAAATATAAATAAATAAATAAATAAATAGCTACTCAATAGAAAGCCTACTGACTGGTTAAGGAGACAATGTGTCTAGTGCAGGGCTTTGTAGAGCTTACTGATGGTGTGAATCTTTGGTCAACTCAAATTGAAGACGTTAAGTGTTGAGCTTCCAAAATTCCCACTCTTATGCTATACTGTGCTGCAAGGGATTCTAAATTTACCAGCTGCCAAGGGTTCCTGACTATACACTATAAAGCTAAAATATACGAAATTGTGTGACTTTAAAAATTCTGATATGTTGATGAACGTTATTACATGGATCAATCTGTATAGTTTGGGTGACTTCTTTAGCAGGTCAGTGGTTAAGATTCCATGTTCCCACTACAAGGGGCCCTGGTTCCATCCCCATGGGGCAACTAAGATCCCATATGCTGCGCATAAAAAAGATTAAAAAACATTCATATACTTTTGTCCAGTCAAAAGATGCTATACATCCCTTGGACAGACTGGAAGCAAAGAGAGAGGGGAGAGATGAATATATACAGCTATATAACTGATTCAAGGCACAGTTAACAATAAAGTAGTGGGGGAAACATAGAGTTTAAAAATGCCTTGACCTGGAGTTGGGTCTGAAGATCATACTTTTTCTTTTTTAACTTTCAGGTAACACTCTCATTTAAGTCATTAATGCATTTGTAAATTTATTCACTTAATCAACACACACTCAGTATTACTAAATAAATGCCAGACAGTGTCTAAGATACTGGAGATGCAGTAAACAAGGCTGGCGATGAATCTGCTCTTGGCAGTTATGTCAATAGGATGGACCTAGAATCTGTTATACAGAGTGAAGTACATTCAGTCAGTTCAGGCGGTTTAGTCGCTCAGCCGTGTTTGACTACTGGCGAACCCATAAACCACAGCATACCAGGCCTCCTTGTCCATCACCAACTCCAGGAGTTCTATAAATATATACACATATATAACATTATAATATATATATATGTGATACATATATAAAATATATAATATATATATTTTATAAGAAATATATGATATATAAATGTATCTTGTATTATAAAAATTAAATTTATAATTTTAGAATATATAAATTCATAATTTTATATAATACTTATTATTCATAAAATTTTATTAAATATATATTTAATATAATGTATTATATGCATAATATAATGTATAATACATATTTTATATATAATATATAATTTATGTTATATATATTATATATAATACATACATATATGTTATATAATATTACAAAATATATAATTTATATGCACATATTCTATTATATTTAATTAATATTATTATATTAATATAAATACATAATTGAACACTATAGTTATATGTTAAATATAACATATCTTATTAATTATTATATTATATATAATTATTTTATATTGTTATATGTTATACATTATATGTATTATATAATGGAACATAATACATTATATTATATATAATATGTATATATTGGAGAAGGCAATGGCACCCCACTCTAGTACTCTTGCCTGGAAAATCCCATATATATATATACATAAATATGTATGTATAAACACTATGTACTATATAATATATTTGTATATATAATATGATAATATGCTTTATAATTATTATACTACATGTATAAAATGATATATATAATATGCATTTTATATAGAACATATAATCATATATAATATATAATGCACAATTACATATTATATGTAATTATATATAATTACATGATTATCATTGTAGTATTAGTATATATAATAGTATATTAGTGTATATATTTGTATATATAATATTTAGTATTATATATTTTATTTAGTATATATATCATAAGTATATATGTATATAGCTTATATATAATATATAAAGCATATATAATGGATATATGACATTGTATTATATATATATCTGTTGAATATACATTTGATAATATTGTATTGTATTATATATAATAATGTATATGTATGTGTATACATAATATATATTATATATATATATATTGTATAAGATTGTGTTATATTATGTACATGAGGTGAGGTGAGGTGATGTCGTTCAGTCATGTCTGACTCTTTGCAACCCCGTGGACTGTAGCCCCCTAGGCTCCTCTGTCCATGGGATTCTCCAGGCAAGAATATTGGCGTGGGTTGCCATTTCCTTCTCCAGGGGATCTTCCCCGACCCAGGGACTGAACCCAAGTCTCCTGCACTGCAGGCAGACGCTTTAACCTCTGAGCCATCAGGAAGTCCCTATTATGTATATAATATATTATATAAAAATATATATAGATTACATATATATCTTTTATAATGTAAATAATGTAATATAGTATTTGATATATATAATATATAAGCATAATATAAACATTATATCAATACTATTAATTATAATAAGGATTAGTAATAATGATAATAAAGTAGTTAAATAATGAAATAATTAATTAAAATACTAAAACTATTGTTATCTAATTCTTAAATATTTTAAATATTCATATTAAATTCATGTAAATATTTATTATTTTAGTAAGATTAATTCAATTTAAATTATTAATGAATGATTTGATAAACAAATAATTAATTAAATAATTAAATAGATAAATAAATATTCAAATTATTAACTTAATTATTAAATATTAATAGATAATACTAACAAATTATTTAATAAAATTATCATTTATTTTATGAAAATTATTAATAAGTGATAGTTGAGTAGTTATGAATGACATTGATTTTGTATTCATTAATAAATAATATTAATAATTGAGAACAAGTAATTAAAATTATTAATGCATGATTGGCTGTAATGAATGATGCAGATATTATTAGAGAACTATATAGTCTCCTTTTAATATACTGACATTAAAAACAACAACAACAAGAAACGGAAAGAGCAGAGGAGAGCAATAGTGTATACATCACCAAACTGGATTTGCCGACATCCAGACTTAAACAGCACTGGGAAGTCCGCGTGACAGCAGTCTGGAGTTACAATGCTGTTTACTTTGTTCTGCACATCTTGGAATGTTGCTAAGTCTGGAAAATGGTTGGCCAGACCTCTTCCAGGGACTTGACAAATTCCAAGATCCACTTCCTGTCTGTGGTGTCTCTTTTCCTACACTCCGCAGGTGTGGTGGACACCCAAGCAGTAGTCAGGGCAGTGTCCAGGTAGGTCAGAAGCACCCCAAGAGCCCTGCTATGCTCCTTTGCCTCTAAAGCCTGAACGAGTCTTGTTCTATTTCCCTAACATAACCATAGCTTCTTTCCTACATCTGTGACTCTATTTCTGTTTTGTAAATAAGTTCATCTGAACTTTTTTTATATTTCACATATAAGTAATATCACATGATATTTGTTTTTCTCTGTCTGACTTGCATCATGCTGAATGACAATCTCTAGATCCATCCATATTGCTAAAAATTGTATTTTGTTATTTTAAAGGCTTAGTAATATTCCATTGTGTTTATATACCATATCTTCTTTATCATTTTCTCTGTCAAAGAACAATAAGCTGCTTTCAGGTCCTGACTATTGTGAATAGTGCTTCAGTGAACATTGGGGTGCATGCATCTTTTCAAATCATGGTTTTCTCCAAATATATGTCATGGTGAGAGATTGCTGGATTATATGGTAGCTATATTTTTACTTTTTAAGGAATCTTCATACTGTTCTCCATAATGGCTATACCAATTTACATTCCTATCAATAGAATAGGAGGGTCCCCTCTTCTCCACACTCTCTAGTTTTTATTATTTGCAGATTATTTTGATGATGGTCATTCTGACCAAATGACTATTTTTAAATGAGACCGTTCATAGTCTGCATCTGAGGTTGTTATATTATTAATAAAATAGGCTTGATCTGTACAAGCTGGCACATTCAACTGGACTGAAGTAGCACTTAAACAATTTGGTTTATTTTCATCAACAGCTGTCCTCTCCAGTAATACATTATCATTGACATAGTCTGACATTTGAATAGTTTTTTTTTTTATATCTAGCAAATTTTGTAATGTATTCAATGTGAATAAATTGTCTATAAAAACAAATATTTTCAGTTCTAAGAAAAAATATTTGGAAAAACAATGTATTTGATAGATAGCATTTTAACTCAAATATTATTGATATCTCATGTAGTTTATAAAATTGAAGATATATTGATACACAAATTAGAAAGAATACATAAATTTAAAATTTATAAAACTAAAATTTATAGTTTATAGAGTATATTTATTAATAGCATAAAAAATCCTATACTGTTACATATTCCAAACAGTTCCATGATCTAAATTCTTTGTTTCAGCACAATTACATAGTAATTTTTAATAGCACATGTGTATTTTATAAACTCTGAATTAAGTATATCACAGGTAACATTAGTTACTTGCCACAATGGGATATATTTATCTGTCTAAAGATCATGTAAGATTTTCATTGTTTTGAGCATGATCAAAACTGGTTTTTCAAAATTATAACTCTAAAACATTTCAAAATGATGAACAAAATATGTAAAACATTGCCTTTATTTTATTTTACAAAACAATTTTTGAAGAAAATAAGTTGTTTACAGGAAAATGCCATTTCAGACCATTTCTCATTGTAAGAAAAGGTTCAGGCATCTTGACTGAAATAGGACAACTTGGCAGCCAAAAAAATGTAGGTATGTATATAGCAGCTTCCCAGGTGGTGCTATGGGTAAGAACCCACCTGCTAGGGCAGTAGATCTAAGAAGCTAGGGTTTGATCGTGGTTCGGGATGATCCCGGGAAGAGGGCATGGCAACCCAGTTCAGTATTCTTGCCTGGAGAATCCCATGACAGAGGAGCCTGGAGGGCTACAGTCCATAGGGTTGCAAAGAGTTGGACACAAATGAAGTCACTTAGCATGCACAGTTGTTTATTTATTTATTTTTCTTAAATCTTTTTGTAAAGCAACTATGCCTGCTAAGATTCTTAACTCTAAGCTTAGGGCCTTTTGAACTCTACTGGCCAGACTCCAGGATACATTTTGAGGAAAATAGCTTTTATCAATGTTTTTATTTTATATTTATCTCTTTCTTTTTGCTTGAGGGCTTTTAGGGAACTTGTAGAATAAAATTAAATGTATTGATTATCATTCTGATTAATTAGGCAACTTGGATTCAAAGTCGATAGTTTTATTTTCTTTGATAAAGTATGTAAAATTCTGCCTTAAAACAGAATTGGATCCTAAAAGTACATAGGGCTCCCCAGGTGGGACAGATTGAAAGAATCTGCCTGCCAATGCAGGAAACACAAGAGACATGGATTTAATTCCTGGGTCAGGAAGATCCCCTGGAGTAGGAAACTGCAATCCTCTCCAGTATTCTTGCCTAGAAAATTCCATGGACAGAGGAAACTGGCGGGCTACAACATAAGGTCTCAAAAAGTCAGACATGACTGAGCAACTAAGCACAAACATAAACGTATATAAGTATAATTTATTTTATATTTATTGCAGTATATAATCCTAAAAGCTAGCTTGGTATTACAGAAAAAGTAACATGATTACACAGCAAAATATGACCAATGCTTCAAATAAAATAAATGTTAAGAAAAAGTATGAAAAGTGTCAGATGGTATGGCTGATTTAATTTTATAACTAGACATTTTATTGACTGTATTGAAAAACATCAGTGACTGTGTTATATCTACTATATAATTAGCTAGCTAAATATTTGATCATTTACATACTTATTTTTTTGACAAATCTAGAGAGTGTATTAAAAAGCAGAGACATTACTTTTCCAACAAAAGCCCATCTAGTCAAAACTATAGCTTATTCCAGTAGTCGTATATGGATGTGAGGGTTGGACCATAAAGAAGGCTGAGTGCTGAAGAATTGATGCTTTTGAATGGTAGTGTTGGAGAAGACTCTTGAGAGGCCCTGGGAATGCAAGGAGATCAAGCCAGTCAATCCTAAAGGAAATCAACCCTAACCCTGAATACTCATTGGAAGGACAGATGCTGAAGCTGAAGTTCCAATACTTTGGCCATCTAATGAGAAGAGTTGACTCATTGGAAAAAACTCCGATGCTAGGAAATATTGAAGGCACGAGGAGAAGGGGACTACAAAGGATGAGATGGTTGGATGGCATCACCATCTCAATGACATGAGTTTGAGCAAACTCTGGTGAGTGATGGTGAAGGACAGGGAAACCTGGTATGCTGAAGTCCATGGGATCACAAAGAGTTGGACACAGCTTAGCAAATAGACAACAACAATACATATTTTGGCTTAGAAGATATTTTTTTCAGTATGGTATGATAAAAACTATTTTCAAAGGGGGAAAATTATTAATATGTAATTGTAATGTGATTCTTTGCCTTGCAATTTTTTTCTCATTGTGAATTTGACAACATTAGTTAAGTTGCAAGTAGATAGATAGATATAAAAAAGTGGGGAGTGATAGGTGACAGTCCATGAAAAGACATTATCTCTTTGGAAGTAATCTTACTGTGTTCAGATTAGAGAATCTATGGAGAGAAGTATTAATATATTTGGAGTTAGAGGGCTTCTCAAAACTAGAAATACTGTAAATGCAGGTTTTCAACCCTCCCTTACAGCAATGATAAAGGTAAATTATATTGGTTTAAAATAGTAGTTCAAGAATTTCTATTTTGGTCCAAAATAGATTTACAGACGTTGGATTTACTCTCCTACCTGAAGGGGGGAAAAAGACAAAATATATTTAAAAATCTCTCAAAATATTGAGCATCAGGCAATGGAAGGCAGAGATCCCTGAGAATAGGAAAACAAGCAAGGTAATCCCCGTTGTGGCACACCTTTCTGTCTGGAGAAAGATTCTAGATTTCAAAACAAGAAAAGGTACTGCCTGCTAGCACAGTTAAGTATTGCCTGTGCTGGACAGATTGATCTGGAAGTGCAGGGAAGCTAAATAGGGTAGAGTTTCCAGGGCATGATACTGGGGCAAGAGAGAGCTGCATATAGGGATAACTCTAGAGCTAAAGCACAAGGTCCCTTGAGAATGCAGTTGAGAATTTCTTAGCAAACGTGTGCAGGAAATTGTTCTGAAACCAAGGAAAGAGCCACATCAAAAAATTAAGGAAAGAATGGCTAAAGTTCAGATAGGCCAACTTGGAAATCTTCATAGTCATCTTTTGGTATCCATGGAGTACTGGTTCCAAGACCACCACCCGAATCCACACTGTGGATGTCAAAATCCTATGACACCCAGGTCCCTTGTATAAATGGCATACTATCTACATCTTCCTTTGTACTTCATATCATCTCTAGATTACTTATAATACCTAAAACAATGTAAATTCTATGTAAATAGTTGTCCGGGCAAGACAGTTCAAATCAGTTCAGTTGCTTAGTTGTGTCCAACTCTTTGCAACACCATGAATCACAACATGCCAGGCCTCCCTGTACACCACCAACTCCCAGAATTTACTCAGACTCACATCCATCGAGTCTGTGATGCCACCCAACCATCTCATCCTCTGTTGTCCCCTTCTCCTCCTGCCTTCAATCTCTCCCAGCATCAGAGTCTTTTCCAATGACTCAACTCTTCTCATGAGGTGGCCAAAGTACTGGAGTTTCAGCTTTATCATCATTCCTTCTAAAGATACCCCAGGCTTGATCTCCTTCATAATGGACTGGTTGGATCTCCTTGCAGTCCACGGGACCCTCAAGAATCTTCTCCAACACCACACTTCAAAAGCATCAATTCTTCGGCACTCAGATTTCTTCACAGTCCAACTCTCACATCCATACATGACCACAGAAAAAACCATAGCCTTGACTAGACGGACCTTAGTCGGCAAAGTAATATCTCTGCTTTTGAATATACTATCTAGGTTGGCCATAACTTTTCTCCCAGGAGTAGTGTCTTCTAATTTCATGGCTGCAGTCACCATCTGCATTGATTTTGGAGCCCCCAAAAATAAAGTTTGACAGTGTTTCCACTGTTTCCCTATCTATTTCCCATGAAGTGATGGGACCGGATGCTATGATCTTATTTTTCTGAATGTTGAGCTTTAAGCCAGCTTTTTCACTCTCCTCTTTCACCTTCATCAAGAGGCTTTTTAGTTCCTCTTCACTTTCTGCCATAAGGGTGGTGTCATCTGCATATCTGAGGTGACTGATATTTCTCCTGGCAATCTTGATTCCAGCTTGTGTTTCTTCCAGTCCAGCGTTTCTCATAATGTACTCTGCACAGAAGTTAAATAAGCAGGGTGACAATATACAGCCTTGACGTACTACTTTTCCTATTTGGAACCAGTCTGTTGTTCCATGTACAGTTGTAACTGTTGATTCCTGACCTGAATACAGATTTCTCAAGAGGCTGGTTAGGTGGTCTGGTATTCCCATCTCTTTCAGAATTTTCCACAGTTTCTTGTGATCCACACAGTCAAAGGCTTTGGCATAGTCAATAAAGCAGAAATGGGTGTTTTTCTGGAACTCTCTTGCTTTTCCCATAATCCAGCAGATGTTGGCAATTTGAGCTCTGGTTGCTCTGCCTTTTCTAAAACCAGCTTGAACATCACGGAGTTCACGGTTCACGTATTGCTGAAGCCTGGCTTGGGGAATCTTCAGCATTACTTTACTAGCGTGTGAGATGAGTGCAACTGTGCGGTAGTTTGAGCATTCTTTGGCATTGCCTTTCTTTGGGACTGGAATGAAAACTGATCTTTTCCAGTTCTGTGGCCACTGCTGAGTTTTCCAAATTTGCTGGCATATTGAGTGCACCACTTTCACAGCATCATCTTTCAGGATTTGAAACAGCTTCACTGGAATTCCGTCACTTCCACTAGCTTTGTTCATAATGATGCTTTCTAAGGCCCACTTGACTTCACATTCCAAGATGTCTGGGTCTAGATTAGTGATCACATCATCATGATTATCTTGGTCATGAATATTTTTTTTTGTACAGTTCTTCCTTGTATCCTGCCACCTCTTCTTAATATCTTCTGCTTCTGTTAGGTCCATACCATTTTTGTCCTTTACCGAGGCCATCTTTGCATGAAATGTTCCCTTGGTATCTCTAATTTTATTGAAGAGATCTCTAGTCTTTCCCATTCTGTTGTTTTCCTCTATTTCTTTGCATTGATCGCTGAAGAAGACTTTCTTATCTCTCCTTGCTAGTCTTTGGAACTCTGCATTCAGGTGCTTATATCTTTCCTTTTCTCCTTTACTTTTCGCCTCTCTTCTTTTCACAGCTATTTGTAAGGCCTCCCCAGACAGCCATTTTGCTTTTTTGCATTTCTTTTCCATGCGGATGGTCTTAATCCCTGTCTCCCATACAATGTCACGAACCTCATTCCATAGTTCATCAGGGACTCTATCAGATCTAGGCCCTTAAATCTGTTTCTCACTTCCACTGTATAATCATAAGGGATTTGATTTAGGTCATACCTCAATGGTCTAGCGGTTTTCCCTACTTTCTTCAACTTCAGTCTAAATTTGGTAATAAGGAGTTCATGATCTGAGCCACAGTCAGCTCCTGGTCTTGTTTTTGTTGACTGTATAGAGCTTCTCCATCTTTGGCTGCAGAGAATATAATCAATCTGATTTTGGTGTTGACCACCTGGTGATGTCCATGTGTAGAGACTTCTCTTGTGTTGTTGGAAGAGGGTGTTTGCTATGACCAGTGCATTTTCTTGGCAAAACTCTATTAGTCTTTGCCCTCCTTCATTCCATATTCCAAGGCCAAATTTGCCTGTTATTCCAGGTGTTTCTTGACTTCCTACTTTAGCATTCCAGTCCCCTATAATGAAAAGGACATCTTTTTTGGGTGTTAGTTCTAAAAAGGTCTTGTAGGTTTCATAAAAACTTTCAACTTCAGCTTCTTCAGCATTACTGTTTGGGGCATAGACTTGCATAACTGTGATATTGGATGATTTGCCTTGGAAATGAACAGAGATCATTCTGTCGTTTTTGAGACTGCATCCAAGTATCGCATTTCAGACTCTGTTGTTGACCTTGATGGCTACTCCATTTCTTCTGAGGAATTCCTGCCCACAGTAGTAGATATAATGGTCATCTGAATTAAATTCACCCATTCCAGTCCATTTTAGTTCACTGATCCCTAGAATGTCGACATTCACCCTTGCCATCTCTTGTTTGACCACTTCCAATTTGTGCTATGTAAATATGTAAATAGTTATTTGAATGCAAGAAACTCAAGTTTTGCATTTTGAAACTTTCTGAAATTAAAAAAAATCCTCATTTCATAAGTGGTTTTATTTGCAGATGCAGAATAGGATGATACAAGGACTCATCATAATTGAGGGGCATCGGTTGACTACTAGAAGTATATTACCTCAGTACTGGGGAAGATTGATCTTAGACTAAATAAATGCTACTCAGGTCCTGATTAACAGAAAATAAAAAAGTAAGAAAAATAAGAACCAAACTCTTTCCAAGTAACTTAGTCATCCAGAACAAAGCCTTCAGATTATTTAAGACTATGAAAATATCCAACACTGAACAAGGTAAAATTCACAATGTCTGGCATCCAATCGAAACCTACCAAACATGTAAAGAAGCAGGAAAGTACTAGTCATACTAAGAAAAATTAGTTGACCAAAAATTTACTCAGAAGTGACATAAGTAATAAAAATTGATACAGAAAGGAGTAAAAGAGTTATATTTTCAGAAAGCTTATCAAAATAGACTTGAGAGGTAACAAAAAGTCCAACTAGTACTTCTAGATACCAGAAATTGCAATGTCTGAGATACAAAGTTCACAAAATAGGATAATAACTAGATAAAACCCCACAGATGAAAATGTTAATGAGCTTGAAGCTAGCAATTGATTTTATAAAAAATGAAACAAAGAGGGAAAAAAAGCAGAAAAATATAAACAGAGCATCTATGAGATGAGACAAGTGTAAGTAGTGAAATATAAGTTAATTTGAATCCTAGTGGGGAATACAAAATTTAATTATTTGAATAAATAATGAGAAATTTTGTTCAAAATTTTTTTCACAGAACTAAAACAATTAATCCTAAAACTTATTGTTTATTAATATCTTTTAAGATGTGGAATATTTATTTTATTATAGTTGATTTCAAAGTTATGTTAGTTTCAGATGTACAGCAAAATGATTTACATATATTATATATATGTAAATATATATACTTTTGTATTCTTTTCCCTTATTGGTTATTACAAAATACTGCATTTTCCCCCTGTGCAATATAATAAATACTTAGTTATCTATTTTATATATAGTAGTGTGCAAATTTTAATTACAAAGTTTTTGTTAATCCAATCATTTACATTTAAAATTTATGAAAACTATGAATTTACAGATAAGATGATCAACCTATCCCCAAGTACAAGAAATCTGAAGAAAATTACAAGAAGACACAGTTTAAAGAAATTGCCTAAAACAATGATAGAATGAATATCTAAAAGTAGTTAGGGAAAAATAATACATTATGTACAAAGGAAAAAAGCTAAACATAAGAGCAAATCCTAGCAGGTAAGTATTTAAAAGTACTAAAGGTAAAGATAAATAAAATTGTCAAACTTTCAACTTAGAATTCATTACCCAGAGTAATTTTTTTTTCAGTGAAGGAGAACGTTTTTTCAGACATGTAAAACCTGAAAGAATTTAACTGCGGATCTGCACTAAAGAAATGTTAAGAAAAATTCTTTCGGCAAAAGAAATGGTACCATATGCAAATAAAGATCTACACAAAAGCAAGAGAAGTGTGGGAAATGGAAGGATGGAGGAACTGTAATTTTTTTTCATTCAAATCTTTTTAAAGTAATAGCATTATGATTTGTAGTTTGTTGTATAATACATAGTGGGGGCTCATCCGGGATCCCTCGCCCATCTCAGATCTCCCTGACTCCCGGATTCAGAGGTACGCTCGAGCTCTCTATGTGTTCTTGTTGTGCTAACTCTGTTTTCACTTGGAACTGAGGTACAGCTCGCACGTCTGCCCAATTCTGGTTTTCTGAATTTTCTGAAATCTGCCTGGGAGGCAGATCTGTGATGATCCTTGGGGACGCCCAAGACGTCAGTCTGGAAGGAGGGTTCAGTTTGATACCCCTTCGTCCGAATCAGGCGGAGCCTCAGGCGGGGCTCCCATCTGTAGTTTCTTCTGTTTTTGGTCAGACATGCGGCGGCCGTTCTCTCTTTCCGTTTTTGTCTTGTTTGTCTCTCTTCTAACTTGTCTTTCCTGTGGCATCCCCAGACGACTTGACGATGGGACAGACTGTGACAACCCCTTTGTCACTGACAACAAGTCATTGGACTGAAGTTAAGGCCAGGGCACATAACTTATTAGTAAGGGTTAAGAAGGGAAAGTGGCAGACTCTGTGCTCAGTAGAATGGCCCAGCTTTCAGACAAGGTGGCCTCCCGAAGGTTCTTTTCCTTAGAACAGGTCAGCCTAGCAAGGCTGTAGTTTTACCCCTGGACCTCAAGGATACCCAGACCAGGTGCCCTATGTTATAGTATGGGAGGACCTGGTTCTCTCCCCCTCAGCGTGGGTCTGGCCCTTTGTTCTCTCCACAGGAATGACGTCGAGACCCTCTGTGGGGATTCTAGCCTTGAAACCAGCAGAGAAAAAAGAAGAAAAAGCAAAAGCTCCTGCCAAAAAGATATACCTGGACACTCAGACCGATCTCCTGCTCCTGAACTCTCCCTGGCCC
Source organism: Nanger dama (assembly GCA_917880005.1). Classification (NCBI taxonomy): domain Eukaryota; kingdom Metazoa; phylum Chordata; class Mammalia; order Artiodactyla; family Bovidae; genus Nanger; species Nanger dama. The sequence goes on from CAKJTW010000001.1 coordinate 104,596,664, forward strand.
TATCCGCCGGCATTAGTCCCCTCGCCGGACCCACTCCCCCGGCCCCAGCAACCCAGCCAACTGCTCCAGCCGAGCCCGACCTGGATGAGGAGGAGTTGGGCCCAGCGGCGGGGGAAGCAAAGCCGCCCGAGCGGCTACCCCAGAATCCTCTGCCGTCCTTCCCCTCTGGGAGTACGCCCCCCCCATAACCACGGAAATCGGCCGCTCCAGTATTGGCCATTTTCCGCCTCAGACCTCTATAATTGGAAAACTCATAACCCTTCATTTTCCGATAATCTACAAGCGCTGACTTCTCTAATAGAATCCCTTGTTTTCTCACACCAGCCCACTTGGGATGACTGCCAACAATTGTTACAGACTCTCCTCACAACTGAGGAGAGACAGCGGGTATTGCTGGAGGCCTGGAAAAACGTGCCTGGAGACTATGGGCGCCCCACGGCACTACCCAATGAAATAGATGCTGGATTTCGCTGACAAGACCCAACTGGGACTACAATTCCCCGGCAGGTAGGGAGCACCTGAGGGTCTATCGCCAGGCTCTGGTGGCGGGTCTCCAAGGGGCTGCAAGACGCCCCACGAATCTGGCCAAGGTAAGAGAAGTGACTCAAGGATCCACTGAGTCACTGACTGTGTTTCTAGACAGGTTAATGGAGGCATTTAGATGATTCGCTCCTTATGACCCCACGTCCGAGGAGCATAGAGCAACTATAGCAATGGCTTTTATTGACCAGTCAGCCTCAGACATCAGAAAGAAATTACAGAGACTAGATGGGTTACAAGGATTCTCCCTTCAGGATCTGGTTAGGGAAGCAGATAAAGTATTCAATAAGAGGGAGACAGAAGAGAATAAAAAGGAAAGAACAGGAAGAATGAGAGCTAGAGAGAGAAAAGAGACAAGAGAGAAACTTAACTAAGATTTTGGCCACGGTAATTAGAGAGGGAAAAGGGAGAGATAGGGCTGAAGAGAAAGACTGCAAGGGGAGTAAAGCGAGAACTAGGCCACCTCTAGATAAAGACCAATGTGCATACTGCAAAGAAAAGGGGCACTGGCTCAGAGACTGCCCCAAAAGAAGAGGGGAAGGCCCTCCACTCCCGACAAGATCCTAGGTCTCGAGGAAGAAGATAAGGGGAGACGGGGCTTGGACCCCCTCCCCGAGCCTAGGGTAACTCTCAAGGTGGAGGGGAAGCCTGTGCAGTTCCTGGTAGGCACTGGAGCCCAACATTCGGTCCTGTTACAGTCAGAAGGGACGTTGTCTACAAAGAAGTCTTGGGTACAGGGCGCTACAGGGTACCAGCAGTACCCATGGACTACCCAAAGAACAGTGGATCTCAGCGTGGGCCAGGTATCCCACTCGTTCCTTGTGATCCCTGAATGCCCTTACCCCTTGTTAGGACGAGACTTGCTCACAAAAGTGGGGGCTCAGATCCATTTCCACACGGAAGGTGCCACAGTGACAGACGGGAAGGGGAGGCTGCTACAGGTTCTGACCTTACAACTGGAAGATGAACACAGGCTGTTTGAAAGCCCCTCCCCCCTCCCCTGAGACCACTGATATGCAGGAATGGCTGACTAAAACCCCTCTAGCCTGGGCTGAAGTTTCAGGCATGGGGATGGCGGTCCAGGAACCCCCTGGTGGTGGTGGAAGTCAAGGCCACCTCTACTCCCGTATCTGCCCATCAGTACCCGATGAGCAGAGAGGCCAGAGACAGGATCCACCCTCATATCCAGTGGCTCCTCAAATTAGGAATACTAATAAAGTGCCAGTCAGCCTGGAACACCCCTCTGCTCCCAGTCCGCAAACCCAGAACAGGCGACTACCGGCCTGTGCAGGACCTGAGGGAGGTCAACAAGCAGGTGACCGACTTACACCCCATGGTACTCAACCCCTACAACCTGTTGAGTACACTTCCCCCCAGCCGAAGGTGGTATACTGTCTTGGACTTAAAAGATGCCTTCTTCTGCCTCCAATTCAGTCCCGTCAGCCAGCCTATTTTCGCTTTTGAGTGGAAAGACCCCCTTACAGGACTCTCTGGACAGCTAACGTGGACCAGGCTGCCACAAGGATTCAAAAACTCGCCAACGATCATTGACGAAGCCCTCCAGCAGGACCTCGTGCATTTCCGTGCCACCAACCCCCAGGTAACTCTGCTCCAATATGTAGATGACTTGCTCCTGGCCGCTGACACTGAAGAAGAATGCAGGAAGGGGACTGAGACCTTACTAATTGAGCTTGGATCTCTTGGTTACCGCGCCTCCACCAAAAAGGCCCAGATCTGCCGGCAGCAGGTCAGTTACCTGGGGTACCAAATCAAGGATAGGAAGCAATGGCTTTCAGAGGCCAGAAAAGAGGTGATGGCTAGAATACCAGCTCCTGAGAACCCTCGGCAAGTCAGGGAGTTCCTGGGCACTGCAGGATTCTGCAGGCTCTGGATCCTGGGGTTTGCGGAGATGGCCACCCCCTTGTACCCACTGACAAAGGGCAGTACACCCTTCACCTGGGGAGAAAGTGAACAAAAGGCTTTTGACAACATTAAGCGAGCCTTGTTGTCAGCTCCTGCCATGGGACTCCCAGACGTGAACAAGCCATTCCATCTCTATGTGGCAGAAAATAATGGCATCACCAAAGGGGTCCTCACTCAAAAGCTGGGACCATGGAACCAGCCTGTGGCCTGGACCCTGTGGCTGCTGGCTGGCCTAATGGTTTGCGTACAGTGGCCGCCATGGCAGTCCTAGTAAAAGATGCAGATAAATTGACTTTGGGACAGAACTTGATCGTCACTGCGTCCCACGCCTTAGAAAGTATGATTCGACAACCCCCTGAGAGATGGCTGACCAACACCAGAGTGACCCACTATCAGACGTTACTCCTGAAGTCTGAATGGATCAAATTCACACTGGCGACTGGGCTTAATCCTGCCACGCTGCTACCAGACCCCGGCCAAGCCGAGGTGGTGCACAATTGCCAAGAGGTGCTGGCTGACATACACGGGACCCACAAAGAGCTATCCGACCAGCCGCTTCAGGATGCTGAGGTGACGTGGTATACGGATGGAAGCAGCTTTCTCGAAGAAGGATACGAGGTGCCAGGGCTTGTCATATTGGCTGAACAGATGGTCCAGAATTGCAAGCCTTGCCAAGAGGTGAATGCCAGCCAGAACAAAGTGAGCCAAGGTAAGCGGCTGCGCGGAGACAGGCCGGGGGGCTTATTGGGAGGTGGACTTCACCGAAGTACGCCCCGCGAGGTACGGCAACAAATATCTATTGGTTTTTATAGATACTTTCTCGGGGTGGGTAGAGGCTTTCCCCACCAAAAACGAAAATGCACTAACGGTGGCCAAGAAAATTTTAGAAGAAATCTTCCCATGGTTTGGGGCTCCAAAGATGATAGGGTCAGATAATGGGCCAGCTTTTACCGCCCAAGTAAGCCAGGAAGTAGCTAAGTTTCTGGGGACCAATTGGAAATTACATTGTGCATACAGACCCCAGAGTTCAGGACAGGTAGAGAGGATGAACAGGACTCTAAAAGAGACCCTAACTAAATTGTCCTTGGAGACTGGCAGTATTGACTGGACGGTGCTCCTTCCCTTAGCCCTGTTCCGAGTATGGAACACCCCTTCTTGTTTTGGTCTCTCTCCTTTTGAAATTCTATACGGGGTCCTCCCCCTATACTGTCACTCAGAGAAGGGTTTGGTCCCCGCTGTTTTAATAACGGTGATCTATATGCCAGGCTTAAAGGACTTCAACTGGTCCAGAGAGAGGTGTGGACCAAGCTCGCTGAAGCTTATCAACCCGGCACCCCAGGAGAGGCCCACCTGTTCCAAGTGGGAGACTCGGTTTACGTCTGCCGACACCGGCGGTAGAACCTAGAGCCCAGGTGGAAGGGACCCTACATCATCCTGCTCACCACCCCCACTGCCGTCAATGTCGACAGAATCTCCTCCTGGATCCACGCCTCCCACGTCAAGGCCGCTCCGGAACTGCCACCTCAATGGAAGGCGCACCGTACCTGTACCTCTCACCCCTTAAAGCTCAAACTCTGCCAATCCTCGGGTTCACAGCCCTCCTCCTGATCCTCCCAACTGTGAGTGCGTCAAATCCCCACCAGCCTCAACAACTGACTTGGCAAGTAGTTTCACAGGCGGGAAGGGTCATATGGTCTAGTACTAATATCGTCCCACCAACCGCCTGGTGGCCAGACCTGTACCCAGGCCTCTGTCAGCTGGCAGTAGGAGTGCCTACTGGATGGGACCTTGAAGGGCATTCTGACCTTCATGAAGCTCCCCACATATTCACCCCTGACCTTGGTGACTTTGACTTTCCGACTCCCTCGGTTGCGCCAATCAATTCAGAAGGAGTGTGCTAAGAACTTATACTCTGTATGTATGTCCAGGGCTCCATAGGGAACGAGCCTTAAGCAATTGTGAGGATGTAGATGATTTCTATTGTCAACACTGGGGTTGTGAGACTACGGGTGATGTTTACTGGGGGCCGTCTTCTAGTTGGGACCTTATTACAGTCAAGGCCAATTATACGCATCATCAAGATGCATATAAATGCAAGTCATGGTGCAATCCGCTCCATATTCAGTTTTCTGATAGGGCAAAACAGAGGCGAACTACAGAATGGATCAGGGGTTTTTCGTGGGGCCTACGGCTATATAAAAGCCATTACCATGGCCTCCTATTCTCCATTAGATTAAAAATAGACTCTTCACCCCCCAATCTATCGGTCCTGACCCAGTTCTAAATCCCCGGGAGCCAGCTCCTACTGAAAAAGAAAAAAATAACAGCAACAGGAGCCACAATAGCTCCACCCCAGGCGGCTCCCTACAACATATCCACCCTAATGGGGCCACTGGTCATTTTACTCCTCCTCCTCCTCACTATAAGGCCTTGTATTCTCAACTGGTTAATCTCGTTCATCCGAGACTGGATAAGTACTATGCAGGTGCTTATGCTAAGACAACAATATGCAGCACTTCCCCAGGGAGACCTAGGCCCATGATTTCAGGATTGAAATCCAAACTAAAAGAAGAGGGGGATGAGAGGAAAGGTGGATAAAAATAAAGGTTAAAGTTTCACTAGAGCCTTAGGGAAACAGGCCCTCCTGTTAATCTTAAGACAAACCTTTATCTCAAGAATGTGTAAGGGGCTCATATCTAAGGCATGCAGCCTCTGGGGGATGTTTATCTCAAAAACCATTCCAGGAAATTATTTTCCAGAGAACGGGTTAACAGTAAAAATTCAGCTTGTCCAGCCATGTCGACCTGATAACAAATAAACCTATCCCTGAAAATGTCAAGACCTGTACACCAATCAGGTTGCTCCACCCTAGCTGTACCCGTTTGTGGTTTTTGTGCTTAAAAACTGCTCTGTAACAAATGTTCGGGGTTCGTTCTCCTCTGGTGGTGATCGAACCCTGGCGCACCGGCCTAATAAATCCTCTTGTGGTTTGCATCGAGTCCAAGTCCTGGAGATTATTTGGGCGACGGTTCCCTGAAAGAGGCTGAGAGGTCTAACAATAGGAACCAACATTTCCTGGAAATGGAAAATTGCCTGTCTTGAAACAGTCAAGAAAGATATCTCAAATCTTTCAGAATTTTCTCTTCACCGAACCACCTAAAATTAGTGACAGTGTGGACAAGGTGATTTAAATTAGAGATCCATCACTAAAATTTTAAAATATCTTGGTATAAAAATACTAAAACATATTCTCTAACATTTAATACATTTTTGTCCACTAAAGGGGTTTCCCTGGTAACTCAGATGATAAAAAACCTGCCTGCAATTGAGAAAGTCATTTCCTAGGCAGGTTGATAAGAAGTCTAAGGGTCCCCAAAGAGAGAAGGGTCTGGAACTCTGAATGAGGAAGAAAGGACAAACTTTTTTTCCTTCTCTACATTCCTTAGGATTATATAGCAATGATGTATTCTGCCTGAGGACAGTCTCTGGATTAAACCTTCTGGCTAATTCTGTTATCTTAAAATGCAAATTATGGGAGTAGGTCTGGTGAGGTCTTTACAACCTCCAGGCATTCTTTGGATTCATTAGAGAGTATATAACTTCATTGCTAACACTAACAAGGGGGTACTCTTTCTGCCCCCTTCTGATGCCTATGTCAGAAGCTTTCTCTATCTTCTTTACACTTTAATAAAACTTTATTACATGAAAGCTTTGAGCAATCAAGCCTCGTCTCTGGCCCAGGATTGAATTCTCCTTTGGGAGCCAAGAATCCCAGTGTCGTGATTCAACAACAACCTTTCACGATGTGGGAGGCCTGGGTTCAGTCCCTGTTGGAAGATCTCCTGGAAAAGGGTATGGCTACCTATGCCAGTATTCTTATCTGGAGAATTCCAGGGATAGAGGAATCTGGTGGGCTGCAGTCCATGGGGCCACAGAGTTGGACACAACTGGGTAACTAACACTTCCATTTCTCCACTAAAGAAATGAAGAAAATTCTGCATTGCTCTGAAGTTTGCTTTGGATTATAATTTTATTTCAATCTTCTCTACAGTAAAGTCCTTGACCTTCTGAAGAAATATTTTCCATATCCTTGTCCTCATCCTCTACCTCACTTGTTCATTTTTAAGAATTTGAACCTCATTCACAATGATCCCAGAACAGAGCCAGAGATTGAAAATACATTCAAGCCTACTCTGCTGAATGCCAGAAGCACAACTGAACAAAATATTGTTTTATTTGCAACTCAATACACATAGATTAAGTTGAGTTAACTAATTTATCTGATCTTGCCAAAACCAAATAAGGCACAGATGTGGGAAGCCTGGTGTGTTGCAATCCATGCGATCACAGAGTTGGGCAGGACTTACTGAACAGCAACAAAGACTATGCATAACAACACACATACATTAAGTTGCTACAGATTTATCTTTTGTTTCTCTGTCTCCTTCCCAGGTACTCAACTCAATCCAGTAGTTATCTATGCATCAACCTAATAGTTGTATAAAAAAGGAAACCATATTACAAAAAACAAAAAACCAAAAAAGAACACAAAAAACCAAACCTCACGAATGAACTCTAAGCCTAGATATCTATGGTAGGTAGGTTGTATACTGTTATTTTGTCAGGCTGTGGCCAAAGCACTATCTCTTGACAATTCCGCTATGTCTCATCTTCCAAAGGTAATTGGTGTGTCTTGGCTGGGGTGGGGGGCTACAAGGTGGGCGAGGCTACAGAACTCACATTGGGCCTATGGTATTTATTCTTTGGAGGTCAACTGAAAAACAAAGTCTAAAAAATCTGTTAATTGAATCATGTTAATAGGAGAGGCGGCTGTGCAGGCACAGGAAGGTCGAGAAGAGCTACTCCACATTCAAGGACAGGAGGATTGGCCATGAGGGGATACCCCTCATCCAAGGTAAGGAGCAGTGGCTGTGCTTTGCTGGAGCAGCTGTGAAGAGATACCCCATGTCCTAGGTAAGAGAAACCCAAGTAAAATGGTAGGTGTTGCAAGAGGGCATCAGAAGGCAGACACACTGAAATCATAATCACAGAAAATTAGCCAATCTGATCACATAGATCACAGCCTTGTCTAACTCAGTGAAACAAAGCCATGCCCTGTGGGGCCACCCAAGATGACCAGGTCGTGGTGGAGAGGTCTGACAGAATGTGGCCCACCGGAGAAGGGAATGGCAAACCATTCCAGTATTCTTGCCTTGAGAACCCCATGAACAGTATGAAGAGGCAAAATGATAGGATACTGAAAGGGGGACTCCCCAGGTCGGTAGGTGACATATGCTACTGGAGATCAGTGGAGAAATAACTCCAGAAAGAATGAAAGGATGGAGCTAAAGCAAAAACAATACCCAATTGTGGATGTGACTGGTGATAGAAGCAATGTCCAATGCTGTACAGAGCAATATTGCATAGGAACCTGGAATGTTGGGTCCATGAATCAGGGCGAATTGGAAGTGGTCAAACAGGAGATGGCAAGAGTGAACACCCACATTCTAGAAATCAGTGAACTAAAATGGACTGGAATGGGTGAATTAAACTCAGATGACCATTATATCTACTACTGTGGGCAGGAATCCCTTAGAAGAAATGGAGTAGCCATCATGGTCAACAAAAGAGTCCAAAATGCAGTACTTGGATGCAATCTCAAAAACGACAGAATGATCTGTGTTTGTTTCCAAGGCAAACCATTCAATATCACTGTAATCCAAGTCTATGCCCCTACCAGTAAGGCTGAAGAAGCTGAAGGTGAACGGTTCTATGAAGACCTACAAGACCTTTTAGAACTAACATCCCCAAAGATGTCCTTTTCATTATAGGGGACTGGAATGCAAAAGCAGGAAGTCAAGAAACATCTAGGGTAACAGGCTTGTCCTTAGATTACAGAAAGACGCTAATACAGTTTTCCCAAGAGAACCCACTGGTCATAGCAAACACCTTTTTCCAACAACACAAGAGAAGACTCTACACATGGACATCACCAGATAGTTATCACTGAAATAAGATTGATTATATTCTTTGCAGCCAAGGATAGAGAAGCTCTATAAAGTCAGCAAAAACAAGACTGGGAGCTGACTGTGGATCAGATTATAAACTCCTTAATGTAAAATTCATACTTAAACTGAAGAAAGTAGGGAAACCCACTAGACCATTCAGGTATGACCTAAATCAAATCCTTTATATTATACAGTGGAAGTGAGAAATAGATTTAAAGGACTAGATCTGATAGATAGAGTGCCTGACAATCTATGGACAGATGTTCTTGACATTGTACAGGAGACAAGGATAAAGACCATCCCCATGGAAAATAAATGTAAAAACTCAAAATTGCTGTCCGAGGAGGCTTTACAAATAGTTTTGAAAAGAAGAGAGGTGAAAAACAAAGGAGAAAATGAAAGATATAAGCATCTGAATGCTGAGTTCGAAAGACTAGCAAGGAGACATAAGAAAGCCTTCCTCAGTGATCAGTGCAAAGAAATAGAGGAACAACAGAATGGGAAAGACTAGAGATCACTCTAAGAAAATTAGAGACACCAAGGGAACATTTCATGGAAAGATGGGCTCGATAAAGGACAGAAATGGTAGAGATCTAACAGAAGCAGAAGATATTAAGAAGAGGTGGCAAGAATACACATAAGTGTACAAAAAGATCTTCACGACCAAGATAATCACAATGGTGTGATCACTCACCTACAGCCAGACATCTTGGAATGTGAAGTCAAGTTGGCCTTAGAAAGTATCACTACAAACAAAGCTAGTGGAGGTGATGGAATTCCAGTTGATCCATTTCAAATCCTGAAAGATGATGCTGTGAAAGTGCTCCATTCAATATGCCAACAAATTTGGAAAACTCAGCAGTGGCCACAGGACTGGAAAAGGTCAGTTTTCATTCCAATCCCAAAGGAAGGCAATGCCAAAGAACGCTCAAACTACTGCACAATTGCACTCATCTCACATGCTAGTAAAGTAATGCTCAAAATTCTCCAAGCCAGGCTTTAGCAATATGTGAACTCTGAACCTCCAGATGTTCAAGTTGGTTTTAGAAAAGGCGGAGGAACCAGAGATCAAATTGCCAACATCTGCTGGACCATGGAAAAACCAAGAGAGTTCCATAAAAACATCTATTTCTGCTTTATTGACTATGCCAAGGCTTTGACTGTGTGGATCACAATAAACTGTGGAAGATTCTGAAAGAGATGGGAATACCAGACCACCTGACCTGCCTCTTGAGAAATCTGTATGCAGGTCAAGAAGCAAAAGTTAGAACTGGACATGGAACAACAGACTGGTTCCAAATAGGAAAAGGAGTGCGTCAAGGCTGTGTATTGTCACCCTGCTTATTTAACTTCTATATAGAGTACATCATGAGAAACGCTGGGCTGGAAGAAACACAAGCTGGAATCAAGATTGCTGGGAGAAATATCAATAACCTCAGGTACATAGATGATACCACCCTTATGGCAGAAAGTGAAGAGGAACTAAAAAGCCTCTTGATGAAAGTGAAAGAGGAGAGTGAAAAAGTTGGCTTAAAGCTCAACATTCAGAAAACGAAGATCATGGCATCCAGTCCCATCACTTCATGGGAAATAGAGGGGGAAACAGTGGATACAGTGTCAGACTTTATTTTTTTTGGCTCCAAAATCACTCCATATGGTGACTGCAGCCATGAAATTAAAAAGCACTTACTCCTTGAAAGAAAAGTTACGACCAACCTAGATAGCATATTCAAAAGCAGAGACATTACTTTGCTGACTAAGGTCCGTCTAGTCAAGGCTATGGTTTTTCCTGTGGTCATGTATGGATGTGAGAGTTGGACTGGGAAGAAGGCTGAGCGCTGAAGAATTGATGCTTTTGAACTATGGTGTTGGAGAAGACTCTTGCGAGTCCCGTGGACTGCAAGGAGATTCAACCAGTCCATTCTGAAGGAGATTAGCCCTGGGGTTTGTTTGGAAGGAATGATGCTAAAGCTGAAACTTTAGTACTTTGGCCACCTCATGAGAAGAGTTGACTCATTGGAAAAAGCTTTGATGCTGGGAGGGATTGGGGGCAGGAGGAGAAGGGGACGACTGAGGATGAGATGGCTGGATGGCATCACTGACTCGACGAACGTGAATGTGAGTGAACTCCAGGAGTTGGTGATGAACAGGGAGGCCTGGCGTGCTGCGATTCATGGGGTCCCAAAGAGTCGGACACGACTGAGCGACTGAATTGAACTGAAATCTTACTTCAGCTCAGTTCAGTTCAGTTCAGTCATTCAATTGTGTTCCAGTCTTTGCGACCCCATGGCTGCAGGCTTTGCTGTCTATTTCCACTTCCTGGAGCTTGTTCAACTCATGTTCATTGAGCCTTTGATGCCATCCAACCATGTCATCCACTGCCGTCCCCTTCTTCTCCTGCCTTCAATCTTTCCCAGCATCAGGGTCTTTTCTAATGTGTCAACTCTTTCCATTTAGCAGCCAAAGTATTGGAGCTTCAGCTTCATCACCAGTCTTCAATGTCAATATAGATTTCCTTTAGGATTGACTGTGTTGATCTCCTTGCAGTCCAAGGGACTCTCAAGATCCTTCTTCATCACTGCAGTTCAAAAGCATCAATTCTTCAACATTCAGCCTTCTTTATGGTCCAAGTCTCACATCCATACACGACTATTGGTAAAACCATAGCTTTGACTAGATGAACCTTTGTCAGTAAAGTAATGTTTCTTATTTTTAATATGCTGTCTAGGTTTGTCATCGCTTTTCTTCCTAGGAGCAAGCAAATTTTAATTTCATGGCTGTGGTCACCATCTGTAGTGATTTTGGAGTCTAACAAAATAAAGTCTGTTACTATTTCCCCATCTATTTGCCATCAAATGATGGAACCAGATGCCATGATCTTAGTTTTCTGAATGTTCAGCTTTAAGCCAACTTTTGCACTCTCCTCTGTCATCAAGAGGCTCTTCAGTTCCTCTTCACTGTTCTCCATAAATGTGGTGTCATCTGAATATCTGAGGTTATTGATATTTCTCCTGGCAATCTTGATTCCAGCTTGTGCTTCATCCAGCCTGGCATCTTGTATGATGTACTCTGCGTATAAGTTAAATAAGCAGGATGACAATGTACAGCCTTGACACACTCACTTTTGATTTTGAACCAGTCCATTGTTCCATGTTAGATTCTAGTGGTTGCTTCTTGACCTGCATACAGATTTCTCAGGTGGCAGTGTGGTATTCCCATCTCTTTAAGAATATTCCACACTTTGTTGTGACCCACACAGCCAAGGGCTTTAGCATAGTCATGAAGCAGAAGTACATGATTTTTCTGGAATTCTCTGTTTTTTGTACAGTCCAAAGAATGTTGGTAATTTGATCTCTGGTTCCTCTGCTTTTTCTTAATCCTACTTGGTCAAGGTATATTTTAGTTTTTATAGATTTTGGCATACCAATTTTTAAAGGATGCTTGTTCAAGATGTTTACAGATATATTCATGTTTATCATTATCCCTTCTTTCTTGTAATGTGTTTTTCTGATGTGTGTATCATGATTACGATGGTCTCATGGAATGAGTTGAGATATGTTTCCTGTTTTTATTTTCTGAAGGAGATTTTGGAGAATTGGTATAATTTATTTTTAAAATGTTTAATAGAATTTACCATTAACACCATCTAGCTTTTAGGATTTTTTTTGAAGGATGTTAGTTATTGATTCAATTTCCTTAATTAATTTTGGGCTCTTCAGGTTTTCTATTTCTCTTTGTGAAGTCTCGTAGCTGTGCCTTCAAAACAATTGTTCCATTTCATTTAAGTTATAAATTTTGTGATCATATTATTATAATACTTTATTATTTATTTAATGTACTTTAACACAATAATGATTTCATTTGTACTTATATTAGTAATTCATGTCTTTTAAATTTTTTCTTTATTAGTTTGGCTTGAGTCTTATCAATTTTATTAATTTTTATGAAGAACCAGTTTCTGGTTTTATTGATTTTCTCTTCCATTTCCTGTTTCATTTATAAATTTCTACTCAAAATTTTTTTATGTGTGCTTGCTTTCTTTTATGCTTGCTTTAATTTGATCTTCTTTCTCTAATTTTCTAAGGTGGAATTTTGTTATTGATTTGGCATTTTTGTATTGTATTAATTTAATGCTTAATTTTTTTTTCTGAAGGACGTTTCACTGCATTCCACAGATTTTGATAAGTTGTATTTTTTTCTTTCAAAACATTTTCTAAAAATGTTTGATACTTCTTACTGGTCTGAGTTTTTAGAAGTCTGTTATTAAATTTCCTCTTATCTGAGAGACTTTCCATTTGTATTTATGTTATTCAGCTCTAATTTTATTCCATTGTGGAAAAGAATATACTTGAACAATTTATATAGTTTAAAGTTGTTAGTATGCATTTTGTAGTTCAGAACATGGTCTCTCTTTGTGAACACCCCATACATCCTTGAGAAAAATGTTTTTTTTTTTTTCCTACTATTGTTGTATGGAGAAGTCTATAAACTTCATTTAGTTCAAATTGATTAATAGTGCAAGTCAAATCAGCTATATCCTCACTGATTTTCTGTCTTGTGATCAATCAGTTACTGATAGATTGAACACTGAAATGGGTCTACTTGTTTCTTTTAGTTTTATCAAGTTTTCCCCTGTGTATTTGATTCTCTGTTGTTAGATGTATATACTTTTCAGTTTGTTACACCTCTTGGAGTACTATCCTCTTTATAAACATGCAACATTTCTTTTTATCTCATAATTTTCCTTCTTCTGAAGTCTGGTTTTTCTGTACTCTACCTTTCTTTTGATGGTGTTTCTGTATCTTTCTCTATATCTTTACTTTTGACATACACATTTATTCATATTCAAAGTAGAATTCTCATAGACAACATTTAACTGAGTCCAGTTTATCTACTCTCAGAATCTCTTTCTTTTTATTTCTATATTTAGACAAGTCATATACAAAGTCATTTTTGAGGTATTTAGATTAATATCAATCATATTTACAATTGTTTTCTGTTTTTAATTCCAGAGGCTTTTTATTTTTTTGCCATCTTTGGTTTAATTGAGCATTGCATGTGATCATTTTATCTCTTAGCATATAAATTATACATCTTTTAAATTAAGGTTTTTCCATAGTTTGAAATAAACATATTTAACTAATACCTTCAAATAATACTATTTCACTTGATGTGTAGTGCTGATGCATTATAATAAACTATTACCAATTCTTTCCTACCTTGAAACATTGTTGTCATTCATTTACATATTCACATAATATAATTACACATACATTATTCGTATTATTATTTTGTTACTTCTAGATCAATTTTTAAAAATTAGCTATTTATACCTTCTCTGATTTTATTTCTTATTTTCAAGTAAGTATCTGGTTATCCAGACAGAATGGGCATGATGATTTTCAAGCTTTTACATGTCAGAGTTGAAGGGGAATGCTAATCTTCTACTGGCTTGATCTTTGAAATTAGAATGCTTGAATTCAAAGCCGGGGTCCTATGAGAAAACTCTTGAGAAATGCTTGGACTGCAAGGAGATGAAACCAATCAATCCTAAAGGAAATCAGTCCTGAATATTTATTGGAAGGACTGATGCTGAGCTGAAGTTCCAGTACTTTGGCCACCTGATGCAAAGAGCTGATTCATTGGGAAAGAACCTGATGCTGGAAAAGATAGAAAGCAGGAGAAGGGGATGAGTGAGGATGAGATGGCTGGATGACATCACTGACTCAATGGGCATGAGTTTGAACAAGCTCCAGGAGATGGTGAAGGATAGGGAAGCCTGGTGTGCTGCAGTCCATGGGGTCACAAAGAGTTGGACACGACTAAGTGACTGAGAAACAAAAATGCCAGAATTACTGCTTAAAAAAAAATCACTAATTATGAGTATGCAGCCATTGAATCTTCTCTTTTATCCAGTCAAACTACTTGATGATGTATCTTCACAAAATCTAAGCTATTTGCCAAACATTCTATTAACAAGTGGATGATCTAATTTTCCCAAATTTCCATTGTAATGCCAGATGATAGAATGTAATGTTGGCATACATATAAGCAGCCAACTTCTCAGTCACATGTTGAATCATGGATCAGAAATCTAATGACCTGTGGCTGAGAGGTGAGTATCACATTGTATGATTTTGGTCAAACATTGATTGCAAATACATAGTCAATTATAAAATGGTGTATTTATATTTATCAGGATTCTTCAGAGAAATAGAACTGATAGGGTGTATGTGTGTGTTTATGTGTAGAAGTGAATTGGTTCATGTAATTATGCAACTTTGGTAATCCAAACTCTGGAAGGAAAGCTGGAGACCCAGAATAGACAAAGTTCTGGTCTGAGTTTGATGGTTTTCTTATTTAGAACCATGAGCAACTATTGTTGCAAATCAAGTCTGAAGGTAGTCTTCTGAAGAATGCTCTCTTGTTTTATTCAGGTCATATACTGATTGAACGAGACCTACTCACAATGAAGAGGAAAATCTATTTTACTCAAAGTTCATCAGTTTCACTGTTAACTTCGTCCAAAATTGTTTTACAAAATATTCTGAAAAAGATAAAAACATCCCAGTATCAGGGCACTCCATCACCCAGTCAAGTTAAAACATAAAATTAATCATCAATGAATGTAAATAAGTATCTTGATAGATTTATAGTATATTTTCTAAAATAACTTTTTTAAATGAATGACAAAACTAAGGGTCATATAGAATAAGTGATAATTTCAAAATCACACAGTAAATATTAGGACAAGAATTCAAATTCATTTCTGACTTGGGAATCTATGCATATCCCATTATGTCCTACATTTAGCTGAATGCCACTTGCTTTTTAGTTTGGTATTTCTTATACTGTTTTCAACTCAGATTTTATTATCCATGGCTACATCATGTTACAACTAAGTGGTAGTATTGTACAATAATGGATTTGGCAGGTCTTTGTCCCAGGTTTCTTAGACAAAGCATTTAAGCCATTGGAATTATGCTAGTAATGGAAGTATATTTATTATAGTGGGTCCCTTCTGAGTTTAAGCTAAAGAGGTGACTCACGATAGGGCTTTAGATAGCTTTAGGCTGTGTGTTGGCTATGCCAGAAAGACCAACCATGACATTAGAAGCATAGTATTTTGGGCTAGGGGACATCAATGCAACCTCCATGGAGTGCAGGGGAGATGAAGATTGAATTTGGTTACATAATCGGTGATTTTATCAATCATGCCTACATAATGAAATTCCAATAAAAACTTTAGATACCAAGGTTCAGGTGAGCTTCCTGATTGGTGAGAACATGAACACACCAGGAGGATGATGTGTACTGATTCTGCAGGTAGAGAAAACAAACTCTACATTCAGAACTCCCTTTGACATTGTCTAATGAGCCTCATCTTTTGTCTGATTCAAGTCTTTTATAATAAAACTATAACAATAATTAAAATGATTTCTTTAGTTCTGTGAATTATTCTAGCAAATTATCAAATCTGACAAGGTAGTGGAAACACAAAATTTATCCAGTTAGTTAGAAGTGTGTGGGTGGCCTTTAACTTGCAGCTGATATCTGGGATAAAGGCAGTCTTGTTTAGTATTGTGCCCTTAACTTGTGGTGGTGGTGGTGGTGGCGGTGGTGGTTTAGTCACTAAGTCATGTCCAATTCTTGCGACCCCATGGATTGTAGCCGACCAGGCTCCTCTGTCCATGGGATTCTTCAGGCAAGAATACTGAAATGGGTTGCCATTTCCTTCTCCATGGGATCTTCTTGACCCAGGGATCGAACCCAGATCTCCTGCATTGCAAGCAGATGATTTACTGACTGAGCTATGAGGGAAGCCCCCTTAACTTGTGAAGTATATAGCAACTCTGAGTAGTTAATGTCAGACTTGCATTGCAATATTGCAACTAGTCTATATGGTTAACTTGCTGTGTCTGGAGAAAAAGCAGAAAATATGGAGTAAATTTTTCTTTTTCACCCATAATGGCCATTATTTTTTTTTTTTATCAAGAAAGTCACACTCACTGAGCCTAGATAAAAATCTCAAAATGTCTTAAAATCTTCCTCCAAGCATAAACAACCTGATTCCTTGGCTCACGCTAGAGGTTCTTTGTACAAATTAATTTGACTGGATCTCCTTTACCAGTCATAAAATATGCCACCATAAGAATGAGCCACACTAGATCATGTGCTCACACTTTTCTCAAGCAATGTATAACAAAGCCTAAGACAAGAGTCATTCTTATGCTTCTTAATATATTGAAAATTAGTGATCAACTATACTGTTTCTCAAACTAATTTCCCCAGAAGCAGACCTAGGGTTTAAAAGTCTATGGAGTAGGGAGAAAAATGGGACCAGATTAGGGTTTCAATTTTATCTTGTGTTAAAATTATCAAGGATAATAAAAATATTTTATCAGTTGCAAAACATGGGTTTCTATAAAGTTGGTTGGACACCAGATAATTAATCTGACACATATAGGTATAATGTAAGTAAATAAATAGCTTTCTTACTCCTAAGGACCAAGAAATTTATCAAAAGGGGGTTAAGATGATATCAATCAGGATGATGAACTATAAACTATAAAAATAGTACTGGAGAGGAGACACAACAGACCTCCTCATACTACAAAGGGTATTATAGTTCTGGATGCTCACATATGAAATACTCATAGTTCTGAAAGTGGGGGAGCCTACTGATGGCATTTAAGATGACATATAATTCAGCTCATTAGAGGTAGGAATTCCTAAAGACTTCTGTAGATGAATATATCTTCTTGCTTAGCCATAAATAATATAAATACATCTTTCCTTTGGGCTAATAACCCACCATTAAAGTCATTTTTTTTCATTGAGAAAGTCTTTATTTCTTAAGTTTGTGTGGTTCGAACTCCCCCTTTTTAAAAAGGTATTTTTGTTATTCAATTCTAGAATACTGTCTACAGGCTTAAGAAAAATGAAAAATCAAAAGCCACATAAGTGAAGTGAAAGAGGAAGCTATGTTCTTTGTGAACATATTGTACTCCATTTATTTTGCTGGGCACTTTCCCCTGTGCCATCACCTTTAGCCATCAAAAAACTTTGAAATAAGGATAAATAATCTTCTGAAATATGTAGAACTAAATCACAATGTCAATGATAGGTAATTTAAAAAATGTTACAAAGCCAGCAAGAAATAAAGTAGGATTTAAACTTAACTCTTTATCCAAACCTGGACTTCTCTTTAGGATATATTTATATAAAACCACATAGTCCATATATTTCTTAGTGGCTCAGCTGGTAAAGAATCTGTCTGGAATCCAGGAGACACATTTTTGATCCCAGGGTTGGGAAGATACCTTAGAGGAGGGCATGGCAAACCACTCCAGCATTTTTGCCTGGAGAATTCCTTGGACAGAGGAACCTGGTGGGCTGCAGCCCATGGGGTCACAAAGAGTCTGACACAACTGAGCATGCACACATACATACATATAAAACCATAAGTAGCATTGTTTCAAGTTATCTGAAGCAGTATCATTGTTTATTTCTTTATTTCATCTATAAAGAAGAAATCAAAAGAAAATAAAGTTTCAATTTTATTGTGTTAAAATTATTAATTATAAAAAATATTGGTTATTGCTGATCTTGCTCATTATGCCAATTGCCTTGCTGTTCATACTGTTTGTTGAACCCAGACTGGAAGAAGATGGGAGGAGCTGGAGGAACTGAAGACATGCTTATTATTTTCTGGCTGGCATGGAGGACATAACACAGCCTCTCTTCTTACTGATGCAGCAGCTATAGCAGCAGCCATAACTTAACCATAATGTAGTCATAACGTAACCTCACATAACATGACCATGATGTGGCCCCAGTGTATCCCTGGTGTGGCAGAAGCCAGGGCTTTTCAGGTGAAGCTTATATATTCTTACACAACAAAAGTAGCCCATAGCCAAGCGAGTACCTTGTGCTGCACATATGAAGCACTATAAGTGATCTCAGCTGTTATATAACTGTGCAAAGTCATTGTTTAGTGCTGAGAGGGCATGAGAGCATGAGCTGAGAGAGCCTGATTGGCACCATCTTGTTAATTTACCCACAATCCTTATGCAATTTTTAGCACCTGCATGAAATAACTCATAAATAAACCTTAAGCAAGGCACATTATTATTTTTTTCTTTTTTTTAAATTTTATTTTTACTTTATTCTACTTTACAATACTGTATTGGTTTTGCCATACATTGACATGAATCAGCCACAGGTGTACACGAGCTCCCAATCCTGAAACCCCCTCCCACCTCCCACCCCATATCATCTCTCTGGACATTATTGTGAAATATCACAACACCAAAAGAAAAAGGCTTGACATGGGATGTCTCAAAACTAACCTAAAGAAAAGAAAATAGAATATTTAATCCCATATTAAGATAGTCCTCAAAATAACAGAAACTCCCAAACTTCAGTTGTTTCTGTATCAACCACTTTCTTTTGTTTGTTTTTTAACACCTAAATTTAATTTAAAAATTGTATACAACTTTTAAAGGTAACTTTCCATTTGCCATTATTGCAAAATATTGGTTATATTCCCCACATTGTATGATATATCCTTGACCCTATCTTACACCCAGTAGTTTGTACTTTCCACTCTCTCACCTTTATATTGTCTATCACATTCTCCACTGGTAAGGACTGATTTGTTTCCTATATTTGTGACTCTGCTTTTTTTTTTTTTTTTTTTTTGCTATATTCACTACTTTACTATAATTTTCAGACTTCACATGTCATTTATATCATACAGCATTTGTCTTTCTCTGTCTGAAATTTCACTAAACTTAATATTCTCCGAGTCAACCCATGTTGTTGGCAAATGACAAGATTTCTTTATTATGGCTGAGACTATTCCATTATATATATTGCTTCTTCTTCATTCATTCATCTATTGATGAACACATAAATTTCTTACAACTCTTATCTGTTATAAATAGTGCTGCTACATTAACTTTTTGATTAATTTGTTTTTAATTGGAGGATAATTGCTTTACAAAGTTGTGTTTTCTTCCATACATCAACATGAATCAGCCATAGATATATGTATGTCCCTTCCCTCTTAAATCTCCCTCCAACCTTCCACCCAATTCCACCTCTCTAGGTTCTCACAGAGAACCTGGTAGAGCTCCTTGTGTTATATAGAAACTAAAAATAAGCTGTTTATTTTACATATGGTAATCTCTCAATTCATCCCACCCTCTTCTGCCACCTCTGTGCATAAGTCTGTTCTCTATGCCTGAGTCTCTATCCCTGCCTTGAAAATAGGTTCATCATACCATTTTTCTATATTCCATATATGTGTATATAGGTGTGTGTGTGTTAATATTTGTCTTTCTTTTTCTGACTCACTTGATTCTGTTAACAGGCTCTAGGTTCATTAGGTTCATCCAGCTTACTAAAACGAGATCAAATGTTTTCCTTTATATGACTGAGAAATATTCCATTATATATGTGTACCAAAACTTTTTAATCCATTTATCTCTTGACTGGCATCTAGGTTGCTTTCATGTCCTGGCTATTGTAAATAGTACTGCAGTGAATTTTGGGATACATGTGTCTTTTTCAGTTCTGGCTTCCTCAAGGTATATGCTCACTAATTGAGATTGCTGGATCATATGGTAGATACGGTAGTTTTATTCCAAGTTTTCTTTTCTTTCTTTCCTTTTTTTTTTTTTTAAGAAATTTCCATACTGTTCTCCATAGTGGCTGTATCAGTTTACATTCTCACCAACAGAGCAAGTGTTTCCTTTTTCCACATCCTCTCCATCATTTATTGTTTGTAGATCTTTTGATGATGGCCATTCTGACCAGTGTGAGATGACATTTCATTGCAGTTTTGATTTGCATTTCTCTAATAACAAGTGAGATTGAGTAATTTTTAAATGTGTTTATTATCAATCTGTGTTCCAGAGTAACATCTACTTCTGCTTTACTGATTATGCTAAAGCCTTTGATTGCGTTCAGTTCAGTTTGGTTCAGGCACTCAGTCGTGTCTGACTTTTTGCAACCCTATGGACTGCAGCATACCAGGCATCCCTGTCCATCATCAACTTCCAGAGCATACTCAAATTCATGTCCATTGAGTCAGTGATGCCATCCATCCAACCATCTCATCCTCTGTCGTTCCTTTATCCTCTCGCCTTCAATCTTTCCCAGCATCAGGGTCTTTTCCAATGAGTCTGTTCTTCACATCAGGTGACCAAAGTATTGGAGTTTCAGCATCAGTCCTTCCAATGAATATTCAGGACCGATTTCCTTTAGGATGGACTGTGTAGAGCACAAAAAACTATGGAAAATTCCTAAAGAGATGGGAATACCAGACCACCTTACCTGCCTGCTGAGAAAGCAGTACTCAGGTCAGGAAGGAACAGAACAGGAAATGGGACAACAGACTGGTTCAAAGTTGGGAAAAGAGTACATCAAGGCTGTTTATTGTCACCCTGCTTTTATGCAGAGTACATTATGCGAAATGTCAGGCTGGATGAAGCACAAGCTGGAATCAAGATTGCCAGGAGAAATATAAAAAACTAAAAACAGGCAGATGACACCAACTTAGCAGAAAGCAAAGAGGAACTAAAGACCTTTTATTGATGAAAGTGAAGAGGAGACTGAAAAAGGTGTTTTAAAGCACAACATTCTAAAAACTAAGATCATGGCATTTGGTCCCATCACTTCATGGCGAATAGATGAGGAAACAATGGAAACAGTGACAGATTTTATTTTCTTGGGCTCCAAAATCACTGCAGATGGTGACTACAGTCATAAAATTAAAAGATGTTTGCTCCTTGGAAGAAAAGCTATGACAAACCTGGATAGCATACTCAAAAAGCAGAGACATTATTTTGCTGACAAAAGTCTGTATAGTCAGAGGTTTGGTTTTTCTAGAAGCCAGGCATAAATGTGAAAGTTGGACCATAAAGAAGGGTGAGCACCTAAGAATGGATGTTTTTGAACTGTGGTATTGGAGAAGACTTTTGAGAGTCCCTTGGACTGCAAGGAGATCAACCCAGTCAATCTTAAAGGAAATCAGTCCTGAATATTCATTGGACGGACTGATGCTGAGGCTGAAGCTTCAATATTTGGCCACTTGATGTGAAGAACTGGCTCATTAGAAAAGATACTGATGCTGGGAAAGATTGAAGGCAGGAGAAGAAGGGGATGAAAGTGGTTGAGCTGGATAGATGGATGGCATCACCGACTCAATGTACATGAGTCTGAGCAAGCTCCAAGAGTTAGCGATGGACAGGGAAGTCGGACATACTGCAGTCTACAGGGTTGCAAAGAGTCGGAAACAACTGAGCGGCGGACTGAACTCAACTGAGGTTCCTTCTCTCCTAAGCCAGTTACTTTTATCACCTTATTTTTTCATTCTGGCCTTTCATTTCATTGTTTAGATTTACTGATATTACTTATAATTTAAGATTGTAGCTAAAGAATATTCACTGAAATACCAATATTTTCCCCATATTGGCTGTTTGTTCTAATAAGACACTCAGTGTCTGGAAGATGACATTTTAATACGTCAGTTCAGTTCAGTCACTCAGTCGTGTCCAACTCTTTGTGACCCCATGAATTAAAGCACACCAGGTCTCCTGTCCATCACCAACTCCCGGAGTTCACTCAGGCTCACGTCCATCGAGTCAGTGATGCCACCCAGCCAGTATTCCAATACAATTCATCTGGAATTTTTTTAACAACTACACTGTGCAAAGCATCATGGTTGGGAGAATAAGTAAGGTACTTACACTGCTTTCAGTATTTTATATTTTCTTAAAGAGGTTACCCTTTCTCTTCTTTGAGCATGATTTCTTTTATCAAGTCATTATATCTATTCTACTCTTTATATGAATGCTTTTGTCAGTAACTAGCTAGGATTTTTGTATTTTTAAATGCTTAATAGCACTTGATGAATGTCTAATGCATAATGAGTAGTTCCTCAAGGAGCAATACATTTTTTTTCACGTCATTGCTGTCTATTGTGTCAGAGAACAAAAAGTAATAAAATAATTTGAAAGGAAAATACATTTTAAAAATAAAGGAGTTTGTAAGCCTAACTTTATGTTGCTAAATGGCATGTCTCTAAGGTATTTTCCAGAGAAGACAATATCATTAGGTCAAAGTTCAGTTCAGTTCAGTTCAGTTCAGTTCAGTTCAGTCTCTTCAGTCGTGTCCATCTCTGCTACCCCATGGACTGCAGCAGGCCAAAATAGTAAACTGTGAACAGTCTTTTATTTTTATGAGTGCTTATTATATTAAAAATTGTAATTAATCTATTCCATGAAGTTTAAAATTTTTAAGTGCTCTAGGAACTAAGAAATGCTTAATGTAAAATCACGGTAATGATGGAACAGCTCTCTAAATATACTGACAACCAATCAATTGTGAGCTTGTGTGTGAAATATATCTCAATAAAAATCTATCTAATTTGTCACATTAACAAAAACAAAAGGGGAACAAGAAAATCTCCATATTTAGGGTTCCATGAAAAATTTGATAACATTTAATTGCCATTTAATAAAAAAAACTCTAAGGAGACTAAAAATGGAAATAAATGACTACAAAAAGCCTACATTAACCATCACATTTAATTCTGAAATATAGAAACTTTCCCCTTGATGTTAGGTATAAGATAAGAATATTCTCTTTTCCCCTTATATTCAGCACTGTTTCAGAATTTTCAATACTTGCAATGAGGTCAGAATAGAAGTAAATGGCTTAAGGGCAAGTAAAGAAGTAATAAAATTGTCATTTTTGCATTTCATATAATCCTAGTTTTAGAAAATCCAAAAAAATCTGTGGCAAAATTATAAAGCAAAATCTCTGGATGCAAACTTATAATACAAGGTAAATATATAAAAATAAATGGATTTCTTCATTCCAGCAACACAGGAAATTTGTTTAAAAGCGATTTCAGTAAAATCAACGTGTCAAATGCACAAGAACAAAGCTCGTGAAAATATTCAAGTTTTCTACATTGAAGACTGCAAAGTGATAGTGAGAAATTTTAAATAATCTAAATATGTAGAGGGATTATACCATATTCAAGAATTGGAAGATTCAGTATTATGGATAAATTTCCCCAAGTTTTTCTATGGAGTCTATGCAAAATATATAAAGACCTTGAATTGAAAGCAAAAAGCAGAAAATTCATTAGAAAAATGAAAAATAGAATGCTTTGGATCTTTACAATAGTGTATTTCCAAATGGACAAGAAAAAGTTTTTCACCTTCGTTAGACTTTAGAGAAATAAAAAATAAACCACAATGAAATACCACTACATGATTCCCCATAAGACAATGACTAAGTTAGAAATAATCATGCAATTTTGTCAAAAGTGTTGCAAATATTTGAGTTGTCATACTCTTTGTAGAAAGAGGAGGTATACCCTGGCCATATGCTTAATAATTTTTAATGATAAGTGACTTGTATACTTTATTACCCAGTAATTCCATGTCTAGTATACAGTCAATTGAAATGCATGTACACATTCAGCAGATACTCAGGGCTAGACTAGACTTTTTTTTTTAATTTTATTTTTAATTGGAAGATAATTGCTTTACAATGTTATGTTGGTCTCTGCTATAAAATAACATGCATCACTTATAGGTATGCATATGTTTCCTCCCACTTGAGCCTCTCTCCCATCCCACCCCACCCTTCCCCATCCCACCCCACTAGGTTGTCATAGAGCACCAGGTTGAGTTCTCTGTGTCATACATCAATTTCCCACTGGCTGTCTATATATTTTACACATGGTAAAGTATAGGTTTCAAAGCTACTCTTAATTTGTCCCTACCTTCTCCTTCCCTCACTGTGTCCACAAATCTGTTCTTTATGTCTGCACCTCTAATGCTATGCTGCAAATATATCATCATTATCTATTTTCCAGATTCCATATATATGTGAAATGTATGATATTTGCTTTTTTCATTATGACTTACTTCACCCTGTCTAGCAGGCTCTAGGTTCATCCACCTAACTAGAAACTGACTCAAATTTCTTTCTATGGCTGAGTAATATTCCATTGTATATATGTAGCACTACTACTTTGTCAATTCATTTGACAGTGGACATCTAGGTTGCATCCACATCCTAGCTATTGTAAATAGTGCCACAATGAATACAGTGGTACATATGTATTTTTGAATTATGGTTTCCTCAGGATATATACCCTGTAGTGAGATTTCTACATCATATGGTAGCTTTATTCCTAGACTTTTTATAACAGAACTGCACATAATAGTGTCAAGTTTTAAACTTCCTGAACATCTAACAACACAAAATAAACACATGAATGGTAATATATTCACATATTAGAATGTGATACATCAAAAACATTATATTACAATTTCCTATGTCAATATGGATGAATATCAAGCTGAAATGATGAAAAATGAAGGCCAGGCACAAAGGAGACTGTATTTCATTTTTATAAAATTTAAAAATAGCTGAAATGACTTTTTGGATTTAGAAGATCTCATAGCAGGAGAAAAGAAACTGGAAGAAAGTAGCTCTAGGGAGATGAAAACATTGTTTACTTTTTTAATAAAGTGCATTCTTCCCATATTTTATTTTAGTTTTCTTTTTAAAAAATCTATTTATTTTTTAATTGAAGGATAATTGCTTTGCAGAATTTTGTTGTTTTCTGTCACACATCAATGTGAGTCAACCATAGATATACATATATCCCCTCCCTCTTGAACCTTGCTCCCATCTCCCTCCCCATCCCATCCCTCTAGGTTGATACAGAGCTCCTGCTTGAGTTCCTGGAGCCATACAGCAAATTCCCATTGGCTATCTATTTTACATATGGTAATGTAAGTTTTCATGTCACTCTTTCCATATACCTCCCCCTCTCCTCCCACTGCCCATGTTCATAAATCTGTTCTCTGTTTCCATTTCTCCATTGTTGCTCTGCAAATAAATTCATCAGTACAATCTTTCTAGATTCCATATATATGCATTATCTTGTTCTTTCTGGCTTACTTCACTCTTTATAACAGGCTCTAGGTTCATCTACCTCATTAGAATAGACTCAAATGCATTCCTTTTTATGGCTGAGTAATATTCCATTGTATATATGTACCACAGGCTCTTTATCGATTCATCTGTAGTTGGACATATAGTTGCTTCTGTGTTTTAGCTATTGTACATAGTGCTACAATGAACATTGAGGTACATGTTTCTTTTTAAATTTTGTGTATATGCCTGGGAGTGGAATTACTGGGTCATATGGTGGTTTTATTTCTAGTTTTTTTTTTTTTTAAGAAATCTCCATACCTTTTTCCATAGTGGCTGCATCAATTTACATTCCCACCAACACTGCAAGAGTGTTCCCTTTTCTCCACATTCTCTCCAGCATTTATTGCTTGTAGACTTTTTGTTCATGGCCACTGTGACCAGTGTGAGATGATACTGTTATAACACCACTATAGTTTTGATTTGCATTTCTCTAATAATGAGCGATGTTGAGCTTTTTTTTTTGTCTTTAAAATGTGTTTGTTAGCCATCTATATGTCTTTGGAGAAATGCCTGTTTTGGTCTTTTCCCCACTTTTTGATTGGGTTGTTTGTTTTTCTGGTATTGAGTTGTATGAGCTGCTTGTATATTTCGGAAATTAATCCTTTGTCAGTTGTTTCATTTGCTATTATTTTCTCCCATTCTGAGGTTGTCTTTTCTCCTTGCTATAGTTTCCTATGCAGTGCAAATGTTTTTAATCAGGCCCCGCTTGTCTACTTTTGTTTTTATTTTCATTACTCTAGGAGGTGTGTCATAGAGGATCTTGCTTTGATTTATGCCATTGAGTGTTCTGTCTATGTTTTCCTCTAAGAGTTTATAGTTTCTGGTCTTACATTTAGCTCTTTAATTCATTTTAAATTTATCTTTGTGTGTAGTGTCAGGAAGTGTTCTAATTTCATTCTTTTATACGTAGCAGTCCAGTTTTCCCAGCACCACTTAATGAAGAGGCTTTCTTTGTCCCATTGTATATTCTTGCTTCCTTTGTCAAAAATGAGGTGTTCATGGGTGTGTGGGTTTATTTCTGGGCTTTTCATCTTGTTCCATTCATCTGTATTTTAATTTTTGTGCCAGTACCGTACTTTCTTGATGACTGTAGCTTTGTAGTATAATCTGAAGTCAGGAAGGTTGATTTCTCCAGCTCCATTCTTCTTTCTCAAGACTGGTTTGGCTGCTCAAGGCCTTTTGTGTTTCTATATTCATTGTGAAAATTTTTTTTCTAGTTCTGTGAGAAATACCAGTGGTATCTTGATAAGATTCATATTGAGTATGTAGATTGCATTTGGTAGTACAGTTATTTTCACAATATTGATTCTTCCTATCCAAGAACATACAATAGCTCTCCATCTGTTTATATGATATCTGATTTCTTTTTCAGTGTCTTATAATTTCTTGTATATAATTCGTTTGTCTCCTTGGGTAGGATTAGTCCTAGATATTTTATTCTTTTTGTTGTAATAGTGAATGGGATTGATTCCTTAGATTCTCTTTCTCATCTTTCATTGTTAGTATATAGGAATATGTGATCTCTGTGTATTGATTTTGTATCCTGTGACTTTGCTAAATTAATTGCTTAGCTCTAGTAATTTTCTGATAGTAACTTTAGGGTTTTCTATGTATAGTATCCCCTGGAGAAGGAAATGGTAACCCACTCCAATATTCTTGCCTGGAGAATCTCATGAACTGAGGAGCCTGGTGGGTGCAGTCCACGGGGTCACAAAGAATCGGACACGACTGAGTGACTTTACTTACTTACTTATGTATAGTATCATATCATCTGCAAACAGTGAGAGCTTTACGTCTTTTCTGATCTGGATTCCTTTTATTCTCTTTCTTCTCTGACTGTTGTAGCTATGACTTCCAAAACTATGTTGAGTAATAGTGGTGAGAGTGGATCCCCTTGTCTTGCTCCTGATCTTAGGGGAAATGCTTTCAGTTTTTCACCATTGAGAACGTTTGCTATGGGCTTATATATGGCCTTTACTACGTTGAGGTAGGTTCCTTCTATGCTCATTTTTTGAAGAGTTGTAATCATAAATGTGTGCTGAATTGTGTCAAAGGCTTTTTCTGCATCTATTGAGATTATCATGTGGTTTTTATATTTCAGTTGTTAATATGGTGTATCATATTGATTGATTTGTGTATATTGAAGATTTTTTTGCATCTCTGGAAGAAATCCAGCTGGATCATGGCATATGTTGTATCTATAATGTGATGTTGAATTCTCTTTTGCTACAATTTTGTTGAGAATGTTTGCATGTATGCTCATCAGTGATATTGGCCTCTAGTTTGCATGTGTGTGTGTTATCTTTGTCTGGCTTTGGTATCAGGGCAATGGTGGCCTTAATAGAATGAGTTTGGAAGTGTTCCTTCACTGCAATTTTTGAAATAATGTTTTAAGGATAGGCATTAGCTTCTCTCTAAATGTTTGATAAATTCTGCTGTGAAGCCACCTGGTCCAGGGCTTTTGCTTTTGTGATTTTTTTTTTTATCACAATCTCTATTTCAGTGATTGTATTTGGGTTGTTCATAATTTCTATTTCTTCCTGGTTCAGTCTTGGAAGTTTGAAGTTTTCTAAGAATCTGTCCATTTCTTCCAGGTTCTCCACTTTATTGCCATATAGTTCTTCATTGTAGTCTCTTATAATCCTTTATATTTGTTTATTGTCTGCTGTGCTTTGCTGGAGCAGCTGTGGAGAGATACCCCATGTCCAAGGTAAGAGAAACCCAAGTAAAAGGTAGGTGTTGCAAGAGAGCATCATAGGGCAGACACACTGAAACCATATTCACAGAAAACTAGTCAATCTAATCACACTAGGACCACAGTCTTGTCTAACTCAATGAAACTAAGCCATGCCTTGGGGCCTCCCAAGATGGGCAGGTCATGGTGGAGAGGTCTGCCAGAATGTTGTTCACTGGAGAAGGGAATGGCAAACCACTTCAATATTCTTGCCTTGAGAACCCCATGAACAGCATGAAAAGGCAAAATGATAGGATACTGAAAGAGGGAATCCCCAGGTCAGTAGGTGCCCAATATGCTACTAGAAATCAGTGGAGAAATCACTCCAGAAAGAATGGAGGGATGGAGCCAAAGCAAAAACAACATCCAGTTGTGGATGTGACTGGTGATAGAAGCAAGATCTGATGCTGTAAAGAGCAATATTGCATAGGAACCTGGAACGTCAGGTCCATGAATCAAGGCAAATTGGAAGTGGTCAAACAGATGGTAAGAGTGAACATCCACATTCTAGGAATCAGCAAACTAAGATGGATAGGAATGGGTGAATTTAACTCAGATGACCATTATATCTACTACTGCGGGCAGGAATCCCTCAGAAGAAATGAAGTAGCCATCATGATCAACAAAAAAATTCGAAATGCAGTACCTGGACGCAATCTATGACAGAATGATCTGTGTTCATTTCCAAGGTAAACCATTCAATATCACAGTAATCCAAGTGTATGCCCGACCAGTAATGCTGAACAAGCTGATGTTGAATGATTCTATGAAGACTTACAAGACCTTTTAGAACTAACACCTAAAAAACATGTCCTTTTCATTATAGGGGACTGGAATGCAAAAGTAGAAAGTCAAGAAACACCTGGAGTAACAGTAAAATTTGGCCTTGGAATGAGGAATGTAGCAGGGCAAAGACTAACAGAGTTTTGCCAAGAAAATGCACTGGTCATAGGAAACATCCTCTTCCAACAACAGAAAAGAAGACTCTATACATGGATGTCACCAGATGGCCAACACCAAAATCAGATTGATTATGTTCTTTGCAGCCAAAGATGGTCAGCAAAAACAAGACCAGGAGCTGACTGTGGCTCTCATCATAAACTCCTCGTTGCCAAATTCAGACTTAAACTGAAGAAAGTAGAGAAAACCACTGGACCATTCAGGTGTGACCTAAAGTAAATCCCTTATGATTATGCAGTGGAAGTGAGAAATAGATTTAAAGGACTAGATCTGATAGATAGAGTGCCTGATGAACTATGGATGGAGGTTCATGACACTGTACAGGAGAGAGGGATGAAGACCATCCCCATGGAAAAGAAATGCAAAAAGCAAAATGGCTGTCTGGCAAGGCCTTACAAATAGTCGTGAAAAATAGAGAAGTAAAAAGCAAAGGAGAAAAGGAAAGATATAAGCATCTGAATGCAGTGTTCCAAAGAATAGCAAGAAGAGATAAGAAAGCCTTCCTCAGTGATCAATGCAAAAAAACAGAGAAAAGCAACAGAATGGGAAAGACTAGAGATCTCTTTAAGAAAATTAGAGATACCAAGGGGATATTTCATGCAAAGATGGGCTCGATAAAGGACAGAAATGGTCTGGACCTAACAGAAGCAGAAGATATTAAGAAGAGGTGGCAAGAATACACAGAAGAACTGTACAAAAAGATCTTCATGACCAAGATAATCACGATGGTGTGGTCACTCACCTAGAACCAGACATCCTGGAATTTGAAGTCAAGTGGGCCTTAGAAAGCATCACTATGAACAAAGCTAGTGGAGGTGATGGAGTTCCAGTTGAGCTATTTCAAATCCTGAAAGATGATGCTGTGAAAGTACTGCACTCAATATGCCAACAAATTTGGAAACTCAGCAGTGGCCACAGGACTGAAAAAGATCCGTTTTCATTCCAATCCCAAAGAAAGGTAATGCCAAAGAATGCTCAGACTACTGCACAATTGCACTCATCTCACATGCTAGTAAAGTCATGCTCAAAATTCTGCAAGCCAGGCTTCAGCAATACGTGAACTGTGAACTCCATGATGTTCAAGCTGGTTTTAGAAAAGGCAGAGGAACCAGAGATCAAATTGCCAACATCTGCTGGATCATGGAAAAAGCAAGAGAGTTCCAGAAAAACATCTACTTATGCTTTATTGACTATGTGGATAGTCAAGCCTTTGACTGTGTGGATCACAACAAACTGTGGAAAATTCTTCAAGAGATGGGAATATCAGATCACCTAACCTGCCTCTTGAGAAATCTGTATGCAGGTCAAGAAGCAACAGTTAGAACTGGACATGGAACAACAGACTGGTTCCAAATAGGAAAAAGAGTGCATCAAGGGTGTATATTGTCACATTGGTTATTTAACTTCTATGCGGAGTACATCATGAGAAACGCTGGGCTGGAAGAAGCACAAGCTGGAATCAAGATTTCCGGGAGAAATATCAATAACCTCAGATATGCAGATGAACCACCCTTATGGCAGAAAGTGAAGAGGAACTAAAAGCCTCTTGATGAAAGTGAAAGAGGAGAGTAAAAAATAAAATTCAACTTTCAGAAAATGAAGATCATGGCGTCCAGTCCCATCACTTCATGAGAAATAGAGGCGGAAACAGTGTCAGACTTTATTTTTTTCGGTTCCAAAATCACTGCATATAGTGACTGCAGGTATGAAATTAAAAGACTCTTACTCCTTGTAAGAAAAGTT
Source organism: Nanger dama (assembly GCA_917880005.1). Classification (NCBI taxonomy): domain Eukaryota; kingdom Metazoa; phylum Chordata; class Mammalia; order Artiodactyla; family Bovidae; genus Nanger; species Nanger dama. Next base: position 104,627,606 of record CAKJTW010000001.1, read on the forward strand.
ATGACCAACCTAGATAGCATATTCAAAAGCAGAGACATTACTGTGCCGACTAAGGTCCGTCTAGTCAAGGCTATGGCTTTTCCAGTGCTCATGTATGGATGTGAGAGTTGGACTGTGAAGAAGACTGAGCACTGAAAAATTGATGCTTTTGAACTGTGGTGTTGGAGAAGACTCTTGAGCGTCCCTTGGACTGCAAGGAGATCCAGCCAGTCCATTCTGAAGGAGATCAACCCTGGTATTTCTTTGGAAGGAATGATGCTGAAGCTGAAATTCTAGTACTTTGGCCACTTCATGCGACGAGTTGACTCATTGGAAAGGACTCTGATATGAGAAGAATTGGGGGCAGGATAAGGGGATGACAGAGGATGAGATGGCTGGATGGCATCACTGACTCAATGGACGTGAGTCTGAGTGAACTCCGGAAGTTGGAGATGGACAGGGAGACCTGGCATCCTGCGATTCATGGGATCGCAGAGTCAGACACGACTGAGCGACTGAACTGAACTTAAATGAACTGAACATCTCTTTTTCATTTCTAATTTTGTTCATTTGTTTCTTCTCTTTTATTCTTGATGTGTCTGGCTAAAGATTTTCAGTTTTGTTTATCTTCTCAAAGAACAAGCTTTGGTATTATTAATCTTTACTATTGTTTCTTTTTGGTGCTTCCCTGGTGGCTCAGAGGCTAAAGCATCTGCCTGCAATTCGTGAGGCCCAGGTTAGATTCCTGGGTCTAGAAGATTCCCTGGAGAAGGAAATGCCAACCTACTCCAGTATTCTCACCTGGAGAATCCCATGGACGGAGGAGCCTGATAGGCTACAGTCCACGGGGTCGCAAAAAGTCGGACATGGCTAAGCAACTTCACTTTCATTTTTCTTTCATTGTTTCTTTTCTTTTTCATTTATTTCTGCTTTGATTTTGTGATTTCTTCCTTTCTCCTAATTTTGTGGATTTTTGTTGTTGTTCCTTTTCCCACTTGTTTTAGGTGTAAGTTTAGGTTGTCTATTCAATCTTTTTCTTGTTTCTTCAAGTAGGATTGTATTGCTTTAAACTTCCCTCTTAGAACTGCTTTTAACACATCCATAGGTTTTGAGTTGTTATGTTTTCATTATCATTGGTTTCTAGGAATTTTTAAATTTCCCTTTTGATTTCCTCAGTAACCTGGTCATCATCTAGAAATGTATTATTTAATCTCTATGTGTTTATGTTTTTTTACAGTTTTTTTTTCCTTGTAATTGATATCAGGTCTCTTATTGTTGTGGTCAGAAAAAATTCTTGATATGATTTCAATTTTCTTAAATTTACTGAATTTTGATTTGTGACACAAGATGTAGTCCATTCTAGAGAATGTTCCATGTGCACTTGTGAAAGAGGTGCATTCTGTACCTGGATGGAATGGCCTGAAGACATCAATGTGATCTATCTAGTCTAATGTATCATTTAAGACTGGTGTTTCTTTACTAATTTCGTTTTGATGGTCTGTCTATTAGTGTAAGTGGGGTGTTAAGATCTCCTACTATTATTGTGTTACTGCTAATTTCTCCTTTTATATCTGTTAGTGTTTGTCTTAGGTACTGAGGTGCTCCTATGTTGGGTGCATAGATGTTTACAATTTTTATGTCTTCCTCTTGGACTGATCCCTTGATTATCATGTAGTGTCCTTCTTTATATCTTGCAATATTCTTTATTTTAAGGTCTGTTTTATCTGATATGAAGATTCCTATTACAGCTTTCTTTTGGTTTCCTTTTGCATGGAATATATTTTTCCATCCTCTCACATTCAGTCTATATGTACTTTAGGCCTAAAGTGTTTCTTTTAGACAGCATACGTAGAGGTGGGTCTTGTTTTTGTATCCATTCATATAGCTGTGTCTTTTGGTTGGAGCATTTAATCTATGTACATTTAAATTAATTATTGATATTTATGTTCCTATTGCCTTTTTCTTAATTGTTTGGGGTTTGTTTTGTAGATTTTTTTTTTTAATTTTCTGACTATATAAGTCTCTTCAACATTTGTTGTACAGCTGGTTTGGTGGTACTGAATTCTTTTAACTTTTGCTTGCCTATAAAGCTTTTGATTTCTCCATTAATTTTGAAAGAGATTCTTGCCAGGTAGAGTAATCTTGGCTGTAGATCTTTCAGGATTTTAAATACATCCTGCCATTCCCTTCTGGTCTGCAGAGTTTCTGCTGAAAGATCAGCTGTTAATTGTATGGGCATTCCCTTGTGACCCAGCTAGTAAAGAATCTGCTTGCAATGCAGACCTGTGTTCAATCCCTGGGTTGGGAAGATCCCCTGGAGAAAGGAAAGACTACCCTCTCCAGTATTCTGGCCTGGATAATTCCATGAACTGTATAATCCATGGGGTTGCAAAGAGTCGGACATGACTGAGCAACTTTCACTTCCCTTATATGTTACTTGCTGCTTTCCCCTTGCTGCTTGTAATAATCTTTGTGTTTAATCTTTGTTAGCTTGATTAGTATGTGTCTTGGCATGTTTCTGCTTGGGTTTATCCTATAGGGGAATCTCTGTGCTTCCTGGGCTTGATCGGCGATTTCCTTTTCCATATTGGAAATTTTCAACTATAATCTCTTCCAAAATTTTCTCATACCCTTTCTTTTTCTCTTCTTCTTCTGGGACTCCTATAATTCAGATGTTGGTGTGTTTAGTATTGTCCCAGAATTCTCCAAGAGTATCCTCAGTTCTTTTCATTCTTTTTACTTTATTCTGCTCTTCAGGAGTTATTTCCACCATTTTATCTTCCAGCTCACTGATCCATTCTTCTGCTTCAGATATTCTAGATATTCTGCTGTTGATTCTTTCTAGAGTATTTTTAATCTCAGTAATTGTGTTGTTTGTCTCTGTATGTTTATTCTTTAGTTCTTCTAGGTGTTTGTTAATTGATTCTTGCATTTTTCTCCATTCTATTTACAAGGCTTTGGATCATCTTTAATATCTTTATCCTGAATTCTTTTTCAGGTAGTTTGCCTATTTCCTCTTTATTTATTTGGACTTGTGTGTTTTAATTTGTTCCTTCATTAATGTAGTATTTCTCTGCCTTTTCATTATTTTTAAACAGTTATTTTGTTTGAGGTTTCCTTTTCCCAGGCTTCAATTCTTTCTTCCTTTTGGTTTTGCCCTATCAAAGTTAGTCCAGTGCTTTGTTAAGCTTCATATAAGGTGTGACTTGTGCTTTCATTTCAGTGGGAAGAAGTGAATTTTTTTTCCCTCTGATGGGCAGGGCTAAGTGAGTTGGTAATCCTGTCTACTGATGACTGGGTATTTTTGTCTAGCTTGCTATTTGGATGAGGCTTCCTGCACAGGGTGTTCCTGACAGCTGCTTGGCTTCAAAACCCAGATAATCATGATGATGTGATCATTCATCTAGAGCCAGACATCTTGGAATGTGAAGTCAAGTGGGCTTTAGAAAGCATCACTACGAACAAAACTAGTGGAGGTGATGAAATTCTAGTTGAGCAGTTTCAAATCCTGAAAGATGATGCTGTGAAAGTGCTGCACTCAATATGCCAGCAAATTTGGAAAACTCAGCAGTGGCCACAGGACTGGAAAAAGTCAGTTTTCATTCCCATTCCAAAGAAAGGCAATGCCAGAGAATGCTGAGAGTACCGAAAAATTGCACTCATCTCACATGCTAGTAAAGTAATGCTCAAAATTCTCCAAGCCAGGCTTTAGCAATACGTGAACCATGAACTCCCTGATGTTCAAGCTGGTTTTAGAAAAGGCATGGGAACCAGAGATCAAATTGCCAACATCTGCTGGATCATGGAAAAAGCAAGAAGGTTCCAGAAAAACATCTATTTCTGCTTTATTGAAAGCCTTTGACTGTGTGGATCACAAGAAACTGTGGAAAATTCTAAAAGAGATGGGAATGCCAGACCACCTAACCTGCCTCTTGAAAAATCTGTATGCCGGTCAGGAAGCGACAGTTAGAACTGGACATGGAACAACAGACTGGTTCCAAATAGGAAAAGGAGTATGTCAAGGCTGTATATTGTCACCCAGCTTATTTAACTTATAAGCAGAGTACATCATGAGAAATGCTGGACTGGAAGAAACACAAGCTGGAATCAAGATTGCTGGGAGAAATATCAATAACCTCAGCTATGCAGATGACACTACCCTTATGGCAGAAAGTGAAGAGGAGCTAAAAAGCCTCTTGATGAAAGTGAAAGAGAAGAGTGAAAAAGTTGGCTTAAAGCTCAACATTCAGAAAACGAAGATCATGGCATCTGGTCCCATCACTTCATGGGAAATAGATGGGGAAACAGTGGAAACAGTGTCAGACTTTATTTTGGGGGCTCCAAAATCACTGAATATAATGACTGTAGCCATGAAATTAGAAGACACTTACTCCTTGGAAGAAAAGTTATGACCAACCTAGATAGCATATTCAAAAGTAGAGACATTACTTTGCCGACTAAGGGTTGTCTAGTCAAGTCTATGACTTTTCCAGTAGTCATGTATGGATGTGAGAGTGGACTGAGAAGAAGGCTGAGCACCGAAGAATTGATGCTTTTGAAGTGTGGTGTTGGAGAAGACTCCTGAGAGTCCCTTGGACTGCAAGGAGATCCAACCAGTCCATTCTGAAGGAGATCAGCCCTGGGATTTCTTTGGAAGGAATGATGCTGAAGCTGAAACTCCAGTATTTTGGCCACCTCATGCGAAGAGTTGACTCATTGGAAAAGACTGATGCTGGGAGGGATTGGGGTCAGGAGGAGAAGGGGACGACAGAGGATGAGTTGGCTAGATGGCATCACTGACTCATTGGACGTGACTCTGAGTGAATTCCGAGAGATGGTGATGAACAGGGAGGCCTGGCATGCTGTGATTCATGGGGTTGCAAAGAGTTGGACACGACTAAGCGACTGAACTGAACTCCTCTGCTTTTTGTAAATCCAGCTTGAATATCTGGAAGTTAATGGTTTACGTACTGTTGAATCCTGACTTGAAGAGTTTTGAGGATTACTTTACCAGCCTGTAAGATGAGTACAATTGTGTGGTAGTTTGAACATTCTTTAGCATTGTGTTTCTTTGGGGTTGGAATGAAAACTGACCTTTTCCAGTCCTGTGGCCACTGCTAAGTTATCCAAATTTGCTGGCATATTAGGTGCAGCACTTTCACAGCATCATCTTTTAGGATTTGAGATAGCTCAACTGAAACTTCATCACCTCCAATAGCTTTGTATGTAGTGATATTTCCTGAGGCTCACTTGATTTCCCACTCCAGGATGTCTGGCTCTAGGTGAGTGATCACACCATTGTGATTATCTGGGTCATGATTTTTTTTTTTTTTTTGTACAGTTCTTCTGTGTATTTTTGCCACTTCTTAATATCTTCTGCTTCTGTTAGGTCCATACCATTTCTGTCCTTTATTGTGCCCATCTTTGAAAGAAATGTGTCCTTGGTATCTCTAATTTTCTTGAAGAGGTCTCTAGACTTTCCTGTTCTTTTCTTTTCCTATATTTCTTTGCTTTGATCACTGAGGAAAGCTTTCTTATCTCTCTTTGCGATCCTTTGGAACTCTACATACAAATGGGTATCTCTTTCCTTTCCTCCTTTACCTTTTACTTCTTTTCTCAGCTATTTGTAAGACCTCCTCAGACAAACATTTTAGCTTTTCTGCATTTCTTTTCCTTGGGGAATGTCTTGACTCCTATACAGTGTCCCAAACCTCTGTCCATAGTCCTTCAGGCACTCTATCAGATATAATCCCTTGAATCTATTTGTCACTTCCACTGTATAATCATAAGGGATTTGATTTAGGTCATACCTGAATGGTCTAGTGGTTTTCCATATTTTCTTCAATTTAAGTCTGAATTTGGCAATAAGGAGGTCATGATCTGAGCCACAGTCAGCTCCTGGTCTTGTTTTTGCTGACTGTATAGAGCTTCTCCATCTTTGGCTGCAAAAATATAATCAATCTGATTTCAGTATTGATCATCTGGTGATGTCTACGTGTAGAGTCTTCTCTTGTGTTGTTGGAAGAATGTGTTTGCTATGACTAGGGCATTCTCTTGGCAAAACTGTATTAGTCTTTGCCTTACTTCATACTGTATTCCAAAGCCAAATTTGCCTGTTACTCCAGGTATTTCTTGACTTCCTACTTTTGCATTCCTTTCCCCTGTAAAGAAAAGGACATATTTTAGGGTGTTAGTTTTAGAAGATTTTATAGGTCTTCTTAGAACCTTTCAACTTCAGCTTCTTCAGCATTCCTGGTCATGGTATAGACTTGGATTTTTGTGATATTGAATGGTTTGCCTTGGAAATGAACACAGATCATTCTGTCATTTTTTGAGATTGCACCCAAGTATTGCATTTCTGACTCTTTTGTTGACTATGATGCCTACTCCATTTGTTCTAAGGGATTCTTGCCCACAGTAGCAGATTTTCATCTGCATTAAATTCACCGGTTCCAGTCCATATTATTTCACTGATTCCCCAAATGTTGATGTTCACTCTTGCCATCTCCTATTTGACCACCTCTAATTTGCCTGGATTCATGGACCTAACATTCCGGGTTCTTATGAAATATTGTTCTTTATAGCATCAGACTTTACTTCCATCACCAGTCACATCTATAACCGGGTGTTGTTTTTGTTTTGGCTCTGTCTCTTCATTCTTTCTGGTGTTGTTTTTCCACTGATCTCCAGTAGCATATTGGGCAGCTACCAACCTGGGGAATACATCTTTCAGTGTCCTATCTTTTCGCCTTTTCATATTGTTCATGGTGCTCTCAAGGCAGGAATACTGAGGTGGTTTTCTATTCCCTTCTCTAGTGGATCACGTTTTGTCAGAACTCTTCACCATGACCCATCTGTCTTGAGTTGCCCCACATGGCATGGCTCATAGTTTCACTGAGTTAGTCAAGGCTGTGGTCCTTGTGATCAGATTGCTTAGTTTTCTGTGCTTGTGGTTTTCATTCTGTCTGCCATCTGATGGAGAAAGGTTAGAGGCTCCTGAAAGCTTCTTGATGGGAGAGACTGACTGAGGGGGAAACTGAGTCTTGTTCTGATGGACAGGGCCATGCTCAGTAAATCTTTAATCCAGTTTTCTGTTTTTCATTCCATTTTGGCTGCCATAAATCAGCTGCTTCACTGTCATTCTCACATGTTTCTCTTCTGACCCATTTAATGGCCTCAATGTGGGGATCGAATCCCTGTTTCAGTTCCCCTACCTGCTGAGGGCAGGTCCAGTCCTACTAACAATTCTGTCCCCCCCAGTTCCTTCATCTTACCAAGTTTTTCATGGTTCTATATAGTCTTTTCTGGTGGTCAGGTATTCCTGCCCACTCTCAGCTTGTGCTCTGCAAGCACTTCTGTGTCTGAAGGTGTATTCCTGATATTCATGGAGAGACATGTACTCCTTGTCCACCTTATTATCTTTCATCTTCTTCCTCCAAGAACATTGTTTATTCTTTTAGTTGTGCTCACAAGTCTAAGTATAGTCTTAAAAATTGACTCACCTATTTAATTTATTTGTATGTTTTATCTATGCAAGTTATTCTTTGATAAATAACTAACAAAATAAGCATGGTAGTGTGAGTAAACATCTATTCAGTTTAAAATAATAAAATTATTGTCATGTGCTTGGACCATAGGAAAAAATATTCTGAAAAAAAGCATAAATATAATATGCTGCATAATCAAAACTAGAATAATCTAGCAATAAAAAGGAATAAAGTTTATATCAAATTCACTTGTCTATGCTTTCAAAAATCCCTTCTATTATTTGTAAATCAAGATGATGGAATACTCTATTTTTAGAATATTTTTTCCTTTCCATGAATTCTCAAGGATGTGCCACAATGACTAATACCTGTAAATTATTCCAGTACCACATAATAAAAATTGAATAAGTCTTGAAAGTGAATTAATTTTTATAAGCAATTGTGCTCTTTTGTAATGAAAAGAGTTATTGTCTCCACCTTTCAGACAGTAGTTTTCTCTTTAAAGTCTTTGCACTGTATTTCCAAGTCTGAAGATAAATTCTTATGTATTTAGAAGATGGAAACAAAAAAGCAGTTGACTTTTTATCTCCAGTCTTGTTTCAAATCAGTGGATTGACATGATTATAGTTATTCACTCTAACATTAAAGATATTTTTAAATTGAGAATGATAGTTTTCTTTGAGTTTCTGCTCATTTTCTCAGTTAAGGATAGTATTGTGATAGAATTCTTAGGTTTAATTTCCTCTTATTTACATTATTTAAAACTCTTAATATGTTATAGCTGTTTGAATGCAACAATTTACATTTTTGTTTGAAAAAACATTATGTTAGAATTTTTAGTATAAAGGTTAGGATATAGCAAAAATTCTGAAATTTTGGAATAAAATTATTTTTAAAAGCATATTAATAAATGTTTATGATAAAAAACAGTCTCATTTGGGCATATATTTATAGCAATAGAATTTAGAAATTGAAATCAGATGACTTGTCAACATAAAAGATCATATACACTAGACAAGAACATTCATGAAAATTTATTTTGCTAGATATATAAAAAAAGAACATTTTCTACACTTAAGATTGTTCCTGGTATAAAAGATTACGGAAGTTGTTGTTTTGTTGATCACAGACTATAATGTAATGTACTCAGAGCTACCCTCTTTGTGCCAAGCACTTTAAGCTGTTCTCTTTTCTAGTCTCTTTGTTAAACTTTAGAAGGATTAATAATCATTGAGTATCATATTATGTCAGACTGCCTAATAAACAGAGCAAATATTATTCTAAAAAGTGTTATTTGTAGTCCAACAAAACTAATCAATCTACAGTGTCAAAATTATTTTGAAAATTCATTTTGAGCTCACTAAAATAACTTGATACTATAAACCAGAGAATTTTGAATTTTTTCCTTTAAATTCAGAATAAATATATAATGGAGCCCTCATAGTCAACAAAAGAGCCCAAAATGCAGTACTTGGGTGCAATCTCATAAGACAGAACCATCTCAGTTCATTTCCAAGGCAAACCATTCAACATCATAGTAGTTCAAGTCTATGCCCTAAAACACTAATGGCAAAGAAGCTGAAGGTGACTGGTTGTATAAAGATCTACAAGACCTCTTACAACTAACACAAACAATGATATATTTTCATCATTTGGGATTAATACCTGGAGAAACATCCAAGCTTGGCCTTGGAGCACAAAATGAAACAGAGCAAAAGCTAACAGAGTTTAGTTAAGAGAACACACTGATCATAGTAAACACCCTCTCCCAACAACCCAAAATATGATTCTACACATGGACATCACCATATGGTCAATACCCAAATCACACTGATTATATTCTATTAGCCAAAGATGGAGAAGCTCTACACAGTCAGTAAAAGCAGTAAAGGAGTAAAAGCAATAAAAGCAGTAAAAGGTCAGTAAATCTGACCTCCTTATTGAGGGATGAGATGGGGAGGGAGTTGGGAGAGGGTTCAGGATGGGGCACACATGTACACTCATGGCTGATTCATGTCAATGTATGATAAAAAAAAAAAAACCCACTACAATATTGTAAAGTAATTAGCCTTCAATTAAAATAAATTAATTTTAAAAATTCAGGCTTGAATTGAAGAAAGTAAGGAAAACTAGTAGGCCATCTAGGTATGACCTAAATCAAATGCCTTATGATTATACAGTGGAAGTAAGAAATAGATTCAAGGGATTAGATCTGGTAGACAGAGTGCCTGGGGAACTACGACGGAGGTTCCTAACATTGTACAGGAGGCAATGACCAAAATCACCACCCCCTCACGCCTAAAAAAAATGCAAACAGACAAAATGGTTGTCTGAGGAGGCCTTACAAATAGCTGAGAAAAGAAGAGAAATGAAAGGCAAAGGAGAAAGGGAAAGATATACCCAACTGAATGCAGCATTCTGGAGAATAGCAAGGAGAGATAAGAAGGCCTTAAATGAAAAATGTAAAGAAATAGGATAAAACAATATTATGGAAAAGACTAGAGATCTATTCAAGAAAATTGATAACATCAAGTGAACATTTTATATAAGGATAGGCATAATAAAAGACAGAAATTATAAAGCCTAAAAGAAGCAGAAAGAATTAAGGGGAGGAGGCATGAATACACAGAAAAACTAGACACAAAATATCTTAATGACCCAGATAATGGGAAAGGTGTGGTCACTCATCTAGAGCCAGACATCTTGGAGTATGACGTTAAATGTGCCTTAGGAAGCACTGCTATGAATGAAGTTAGTAGAGTGATAGGATTCCAGTTGAACTATTTAAAATCCTCAAAGATGAAGCTGTTAAAGTGCTGCACTTAATATGTCAGCAAATTTTGAAAATTCAGCAGTGACCAGAGGACCACAAAAGGTCAGTTTTCATTCTAGTCCCCAAGAAGGTCAATGCCAATGAATGTTCAAAGTACCAAACAATTGCACTTATTTTCACATGTTAGCAAGGTTTGCTAAAAATTCTTTAACTTAGGCTTTAGCAGTATTTGAACAGAGCACTCCCAGATGTACAAGCTGGATTTAGAAAGGAGAGGAACCAGAGATCAAATTATAAACATTGGTTGGATCAGGAAGAAAGCAAGGGGATTTCAGAAAAACATCTACTTTCTGCTTCATTGACTGTGTCGATCACAACAAACTGTGCTGTTATTCACTCACTTAGCCATATCTGACTCTGTGCCCGCATGAAGTGCACCATACCAGGCTTCTCTGTTCTCTATCTCACAGAGTTTGCTCAAAATCAGGTCCATTGAGTCGGTGATACTATCCAACCATCTCATCTTCCGTCGTCATCTTCTCTTCTTGCCCTTAATCTTTCCCAGCACCAGAGTCTTTTCAAATGAATCAACTCTTTGTATCTGGTGGCCAAAGTATTGGAGCTTCAGCTTCAGCATCATTTCTTCCAATGAATATTCAGGGTTGATTTCCTTTGGAATTGACTGCTTTGATGTGCTTGCAGCCCAAGGCACTCTCAAGAGTCTTTTCCAGCACCACAGTTTGAAAGCATTAATTCTTCAACTCTAACTCCAATACTTTGGCCACCTCATGTAAAGAGTTGACTCATTGGAAAAGACTCTGATGCTGGGAGGGATTGGGAGCGGGAGGAGAAGGGGACAACAGAAGATGAGATGGTTGGATGGCATCACCGACTCGATGGACATGAGTTTGAGTGAACTCCGGGAGCTGGTGATGGACAGGGAGGCCTGGCATGCTGCGATTCATGGGATCGCAAAGAGTCAGACACGACCGCGTGAGTGAACTGAACTGAACTGAAGCCTTCTTTATAGCCCAACTCTCACATCCATACATGACTATTGGAAAAACGTAGCTTTGACTTTATGAACCTTCATTGACAAAGTGATGTCTCCACTTTTTAATAAGCTGTTTAGGTTTGTCATAACTTTTCTTCAAAGAAGCAAGTTTTTAAGTTCCATGGCTACAGTCACCATCCAGAGTGATTTCAAACTCCAAGAAAATAAAATATATCCGTTTCCACTTTTCCCCATCTATTTGCCATAAAGTGATGGGACTGGATGCCATGATCTTTATTTTTCCAACATTGAATTTTAAGCCACCTTCTTCACTCTCCTCTTTCACCCTTGTCAAGAGGCTCTTTAGTATCTCTTTGGTTTCTGCCGTTAGAGTGGTATCATTTGCGTATTGGAGGTTGTTGGTATTTCCCCTGGCATTCTTGATTGAGGCTTGTGATTTATCCTACAAGGTATTTTGCATGATGTACTCTGCATATAAGTTAAATAAGCAGGGTGGCAATATACAGCCTTGATGTATTCCTTTCCCAATTTTAAACCAGTCCATTGTTGCATGTTTGGTTCTCACTGTTTTTCTTGACCTGCATACAGGTTTCTCATTAGACAAGTAAGGTAGTCTGGTATTCCATCTCTTTAAAAATTTTCCACAGTTTGTTGTGGGATTTAGCACACAGAGGATGAGATGGCTGGATGGCATCACGGACTCTATGGACGTGAGTCTGAGTGAACTCCGGGAGTTGGTGATGGACAGGGAGGCCTGGCGTGCTGTGATTCATGGGGTTGCAAAGAGTCGGACATGACTGAGCAACTGAACTGAACTGAACTGAATGATTTAGCATAGTTAGTGAAGCAGAAGTAGTATTTTTTCTGGAATTCTCTTTCTTTTTCTATGATCCAACAGAGTTGGCAATTTGATCTTGGTTCCTCTACCTTTTCTAAGCCCAGCTTATACTTCTGGAAGTTCTTAGTTCACGTACTGTTGAAGCCTAGCTTAAAGGATTTTGAGCAATAACTTGCTAGTATGTGAAGTGAGTACAACTGTGTTAGTTTGAAGATCCTTCAGCATTGCCCTTCTTTGGATTTTGAATGAAAACTAACCTTTTCCCATCCTGTGGCCATTACTGAATTTTCCAAATTTGCTGACATATTGAGTACAGCACTTTATCAAATTGTGGAAAGTTCTTAAAGAGATGAAAATACCAGACCACTTTACCTGTCTCCTGAGAAATCTGTATGTGAGTCAAGTAGCAACAGTTAGAATTGGACCTATAACAAATGACTGGTTCAAAATTGTGAAAGGAGTATGATGCAGCTGTATATTGTCATTCTGTATGTTTATGCAGAGTACATTGTAAGAAACTCTGGGCATGATGAATCACAAGCTGGAATCAAAATTGTCAAAGAAGCATCAACAACTTCAGAGAAGCAGATGATACCACTTTAATCTCATAAAATGAAAAGGAAATAAATAACCTCTTTATGAGGGTAAATGAGGAGAGTGAAAAAGCTAGCTTAAAACTCAACTTTCAAAAACTAAGATCTTGATAACTGGTCCCATGACTTCATGGCAAATGGAGAAAAAGTGGAAGCAGTAGTGTATTTTATTTTCTTAGTCTCTAAAATCACTTCAAATGGTGACTGCAGCCATGAAATTAAAAGACACTTGCTCCTTTGAAGAAAAGCTACAACAAACTTAGATAGCATATTAAAAAGCAGAGACATCACTTTGCTGACAAAGGTTCAGAGAGTCAAAGCTATAGCTTTTCCAAACTCAACTTTCAAAAAACTAAGATCTTGATAACTGGTCCCATGACTTAATGGCAAATGGAGAAAAAGTGGAAGCAGTAGTGTATTTTATTTTCTTAGTCTCTAAAATCACTTCAAATGGTGACTGCAGCCATGAAATTAAAAGACACTTGCTCCTTTGAAGAAAAGCTACAACAAACTTAGATAGCATATTAAAAAGCAGAGACATCACTTTGCTGACAAAGGTTCAGAGAGTCAAAGCTATAGCTTTTCCAGTAGTCATGTACAGATGTGAGAGTTGGACCATATAGTAGACTGAGTGACAAAGAATTGACATTTTTGAATTGTAATGTTGGAGAAGACTCTTGAGAGTCCTTTGGACAGCAAAGAGATCAAACCAGTCAATTCTAAAGGAAATCAACTCTGAATGTTTATTGGAAGGTCTGATGCTGTAGCTAATACTTTGGCCACCTGATCCGAACAGCTGATTCACTGGAAAAGATCCTGGTGCTGTCAACGATAGAAGGTACAAAGAGAAAAGGATGGTACAGGATGAGATTGTTATATAGCATCACTGACTCAGTGGATATGAATTTGAGCTAACTCTGGGAGGTACTGAAGGACAGGTGAGCCTGGTATGCTGCTGGCCATGAGGCTGCAAAGAGTTGGACATGACAGTGAATGAACAACAACAACAACAATACATTCCTTGAAGAAAATCAATGCAGTTTTTATGGTGCTTCATCTTCTTTTTAAATAAATGAATATGTCTTGCTTAAATAATATTTGGTATCTATCATCATATCAGATACATTGTCATTTTTCTTCATAATTTTTGCTTTTGTCCATCACATTTTTTTTCTCTCATTTGCAACACTGTCCCCATCTGTTCATCCTGAGAGCTTTTTGTTCTTTAACATAACAATATTGCTTGTATCTTCTCTCTTCCTATCAGTTCATCTCCTCTTTCATTGATCAGATGCCTTTCTTAGTCCCAAATGGGAATGCTACAATATCAGTGAAGTGAAGTCGCTCAGTCGTGTCCGACTCTTTGCGACCCCGTGGACTGTAGCCTACCAGGCTCCTCCATCCATGGGATTCTCCAGGCAAGAACACTGGAGTGGGCTGCCATTTTCTTCTCCAGAGGATCTTCCCAACCCAGGGATCAAACCCGGGACTCCCACATTGCAGGCAGACACTTTAACCTCTGAGCCACCAGTAGTAGGATGCTATTGTGGTTGTCGTCGTCTTTATTTGTAGTAAGAAGTTTGAATGTACCTAGCTTCAAAATGTCGCAGAGTCCCCTTTTGTGACATACATATGTTTGGAAACCAGAAATCTGGGAAAGTGAATTAGAACCGTGTGATTAACCTTTGGGCTTCTCAATTGGCTCAGTGGTAAAGGATCTGACTGCAGTGCAAGAGACACAGAAGACGTTTTTTTTTTTTTTTAAATTTATTTACAGGGCATTAGTGGAGAAACAGGCATAGAGAATAGATTTATGGACATGGGGAGAGGGGAGGAAAGGGTGAGATGTATGGAAAGAGTAACATGGAAACTTACCATATGTAAAATAGATAGCCAATGGGAATTTGCTGTATGGCTCAGGAAACTCAAACAGGGGTTCTGTATCTAAGAGGGGTGGGATGGGGGAGGGGGATGGGAGGGAAGTTCAAAAGGGAGGGGATATATGTATACCTATGGCTGATTCATGTTGAGGTTTGATAGAAAACAAAATTCTGTAAAGCAATTATCCTTCAATAAGAAAATGTTTTTGTTTTTGTTTTTGTTTTAAAGATGTGGTTTTGATCCCTGAGTTGGGAAGATTCCCTGGAGGAGGAAATGGCAATCCATTCCAGTATTCTGGACTGGAAAATCCCATGGACAAAGGAATCTGGCCAGCTACAGTCCATAGGGTTGCAGAGAGTTGGACACCACTGAGCCTGTATGAATGAATAATTAGCCTTTATTTGATCATCTATTTTTTTCCCTTTCACTGTATTTTTAAAATTTTTAATTGAAGGATACTTACTTTACAATATTGTGTTGATTGGTTTTACCTACATTATTATTGCATTGTCATGATAAGTAACCAATAACCGTTCAAAGAGCTGAATAGTTTGCACTCATTCCCTCTTCCTATCTCCTTATTTCAGAAATTAATTTGTCTTTTATACATTTAAAATTGCAGTGAGGAAAAAAGTGAAATTTCAGCCAGTAAAGCCTTATTATATAATAATTATTATAATATTTAATTTTATATATTAATAGTATTTAATAATAATCATAATTGTTATAATATAGTACCATGTTTTATAATAAGTCATATTTTCTTAATCTAAATGTAATTGTATTTTCAAACCACTTAATTTAAAGGTAAATTTTGCTAAGAGAGGGAGTTTGAAACATGGTGTTATTTTTGGAATATTTCTGTCATATAGTTTCCCTAAAAGCAGCATTGACAAATATTCATTCAAATGAATTAATATGTATTTTTAAAATAAGGCAACAAGTTCAAAACATAAATGAATGGAATACTCAACATAAAGAGAATATAAATTTGGGGACACATAGTCATTAAGAAGCTCCTTGCTCTTGATTTTTCAAAATTATATATATATTTCTGTCCCCTCCACACATATTTCATTTATGTATTTCCATATATATTATACATGTATTCCCAAATATTATGTATATACATATACACAGAAAATTTCACAGAAAAATAATTGGAAGAACTTCCTAACATAAAAATGTAAATATTTATATTTAATTTCCCTTTGAAAAATCACTAAGGTCAATTGTACTGTGAAATAAGGAAAATCACAAGCCTGAAAACATTGCCATCAAAGTTGAAAATCCAAACAAGGCTCTATTTATCTTGGCTTCACAGTTATTTTGTTTTAGTGTGTTAACTTCTTTCCCAACATTAAAAATGCCTGTTTAAAAGTTTGGAAAAAATATCTATTTTACTCTAGTTGATTAATTCTTTCCTGCCCAACGCATTTAATTCCTACTGGAGCCATTAACAGTTTCATGAATTTCTAATTTCATGAGAAATTTAGACTTGTTTCATAATGTGTCTTAAAGAAACATTTTATCAGAATGAGTGGTCCTCATGTTACCTAATACATAGACATTTATCTCTGAAGCAGTCATATTAATCTTGAACACCTCTGATGTTATTTTAACCCTATTTAAAGCACCTATTTCTTTTTTTATAATAATTGAAGAATAATTGTTTCACAATGTTGTGTTGGTTTCTGCCATGCAACAATATGAATCAGCCATAAATATACATATATCCCCTCCATGTTAAGCCTCCTCCACAAGCTTGCCCCCATCTCACCTCTCTGGCTTATCACAGAACACTAGACCTAACTTCCTGTGTTATACAGCAACTACCAAATCTATTTTACACATGGTAATGTATATATTTCAATACTATTTTTTTCATCTATTTTTGATATACAAGCTATTTCAAAGAGACTGGAGATATTGCACAGTTCAAGACCTATGTTCACCCATACTACATTAATTGCTTATAACTGAAACTTACTACATCTTTTAGTTTAAGTGTGTTTAAAGATTGCTCTAAAGATTGTTGTCAGGTGTTTTCACACAATATGAGGTTTATATTAATATTTCAGCTAAAACTTTCATGTAGACATTTCTATAGCATAGAAGATATCACAAAATCCAATTAAAATGAAGTATTTTTCCCTGATGGCTCAGAAGGTAAAGACTCTTCCTGCAATGCAGGAGACCCAGGTTCAGTCCCTGGGCTGGGAAGATCCCTTGGATAAGGGAATGGCTACCCATTCCACTATTCTTGCCTGGGAAATCCCATGGATATAGGAGCCTGGAGGGCTACAGTCTATGGGGTTGCAGAGTTGGACATGACTGAGGGACTAACATGTATGTATTATCAAACTCAAAGTTTTGAAATGTGAACTCACTTACACTTGCTTATAAATTATTGAATTTCATAATATTGTCCCCCAAAACTGCCTATCAGCTGTGTTGACTGAAAATAATTCAGTGTAACTGAAATCCCTATCAGGAGAGCTGAAATAATCACTCGATCAGCAGTTGCCTTTTCTCTTGTAGTCAAAGCCAGACAAGCTTAAACTCTTAAAATTTTTAAGTAGGTCACTGTTGTCTGATGCTCCTTATTGCTAAGGTTATAATTCATTCTGAAATATTTAAAGCCATTGTTTACCAAAACCATAAAGTGATGTCATATCTTTTTCTCACACTTTGGTCTAGATGAAGCAATTTGTAGTGAGTTCAAGACTATTCAATTCTTAGCCAGGATATCACCAGGACATGGATGCTTCTATGTCCTTATGTACTTTTTGAAATAAATAAATATTTCCTAATCATAGAAAACAAAAGTTTTATCTTGGTCTTTTATCAGTAGAGCAGATAAAAATGATAAAATATAAAATACACTTTAATAAAGTCAATGGCTTCATTTATGCAACATCTCAATTAATTTATCAAGTAAATCAATTTACTTGATTAGAAGAATAATTTGGGCTTTTGTTTACTGTCCAAATCTCTTCATCCTTCAGAGTATAGGAAATAGTTTAATAATTTGTATTTTTCATATATACCATAAGGAGTTTTGAGGGAAATGCTGTACTAGGAACATGTAAGGTTCAATGTCTTAGTAAAAATATGCCAAAAATCAAGTTGGAGCCCAAAAACTCAGGCAAATTAAGTCATTAATACATGAACTCCTTGAAGCTTAATTTGAAGGCCAATGACCTGAGTCACAAATCCTGGGATGAAAGTAAAGGTATTTAAATCATTTACTTTTCCACTCTTAAAGTAGTTTTCAATTTGATTGAAAGTTTTGAAAATCTGGTAGCTATTACACAGACCAATTAAATCAGTATTTCTGGAGGTGACCCCCATGTATCAGAAGTTTTGAAAGCTCCCCATATGATTCTAAAGGCTAGATAGTGAGAACTGTGTTCAATATAAAGGAAGCTCAGCTTCAATATCTGATCTCGTGAAGACTGAGCAAAGCTATTATAATAGTATATAGAATTTAACAGTAAACCTCTCTTTTATTTCCAGATCATTGTACAAACCTATAAACCCCATAGTTAGAAGAAATGAATTTCAGTAAGCGCATTTCTTCCATACTGATTTTATATATAGATATCTTTCTAAACTCATTAATTCAAATATTTTTCTGTATACAATGTTGTATTTTCTCTGTAGATAAACATTATCTGTAAATGATGAGAGTATAGGTTCTTCTTTTCAAATGCTTATTAGTTTTAATTATTTATTTGGTTTTATTATGGGCATAGCTATGACCTTTCTGTTCAATATTGTCTGGAAACAGTGATATTAAGTATGCTCACTTAGTTCTTGATTTTAAAGAGACCATTTATGATACTTCAAATCAAGATTAAGGATTTTGGTAGATTCAGTTTATACTAAAGAAATGTTCTTCTATTCCTAATTTGCCAAGAAATTGTAGTCATCTACTGAGATGCTTATATTTACATGCTCCTGACAGCCATGGTGTCACTGTTTTTCATCTCTTTAATTTATACTTAGTATTTACTTTCAGTATTCATCACATGGTTTGACTTCATTCTTTTATTATTTTTCTATTATGATTGAAATTTTAATTTATTAAATATTAGTTTTTCTATTTGTTTGTTGTAATCATGTTTGACTATGAAATTTCCTTAATATAAGAATGTCACACATTTTTATGTTAATATTTGCCATTTCACTTAGTTATATTTATTCAACTCATGAATACTTTAATATTAGCACAAAAATGTAAAAATATTGTTAGATTTTCTTTCTTCTTTTGAATTTTAATTTTCATTAAGGGAAATTTCAAATACATAGTAAAGAGAGAAGTGGTGAATCCCTATGTACCCGTTTCTGAGCTTTCAGTTCAGTTCAGTTCAGTAGCTCAGTCGTGTCCGACTCTTTGTGACCCCATGAATCATAGCACACCAGGCCTCCCTGTCCATCACCAACTCCCAGAGTTCACTCAGATTCATGTTCATTGAGTCAGTGATGCCATCCAGCCATCTCATCCTCGGTGGTCCCCTTCTCCTCCTGCCCCCAATCCCTCCCAGCATCAGAGTCTTTTCCAATGAGTCAGCTCTTCACATGAGGTGACCAAAGTACTGGAGTTTCAGCTTCAGCATCATTCCTTCCAAAGAAACCCCAGGGTTGATCTCCTTCAGAATGGACTGGTTGGATCTCTTTGCAGTCCAAGGGACTCTCAAGAGTCTTCTCCAACACCACAGTTCAAAAGCATCAATTCTTTGGCACTCAGCTTTCTTCACAGTCCAACTCTCACATCCATACATGACTACTGGAAAAAATATAACAGTTAATAATTCATGGTCAATTTAATTTTTTTATATACACCGAACCACTTCCTCCTTAACTTAACACATATAACTTATTTTAAAACAAAAAATATACATTATAACTTCTAATATGTTAACACTTCAGTATTTACATCTAAAAGATCAGCATACTTTTTTAAACATAAAAATATTGCACTATGACAACTCAAAGTTAATAATAAACTAGTTATCATATATTCAGCTATTGATCAAATTTCCCTTATTTTATTATATTTTTACAGTTTATCTGCTCAATTTAGAATAAAAACAAAGTTCACAATTTGCATGTGAATTAATGTCTATTTAATCTATAGTTTCTACCTCCCTTAAAAAAGAATGAAAGCTTTGAGTAATTTGTGTGGTAAAATTTTCTATATTAGAGATTTGAAAACTACGCCCATGAGGTACCATTTCTATGTTTTATATTTCAGGGACTTTTTAGATAGATGGAACTCAGGTTCAGTTTTTTGAAAGAACACCATGTATTCATAGTTGATGCAGTTTATATGTCAGAACATCACTTGAAATGTGATCCAGATTATCTCTCATTCAATAATGTTAAGATTTATCAATATCAGTGCAGTCAGTCTCTTTCCTTGATAATAAATTTCCCAGTAGTCTTTTGCATAAAGGGGCTTCCCTGGTAGCTCAGACAGTAAAGCGTCTGCTTGCGATGTGGGAGACCCGTGTTCGATTCCTGGGTTGGGAAGATCCCCTGGAGAAGGAAATGGCAATCCACTCCAGCACTCTTGCCTGGAAAATCCCATGGACAGAGGAGCCTGATAGGCTACAGTCCATGGAGTCAAAGAGTTGGACACAACTTAGTGACTTCATTCATTCATTCATTCAAGAGCCTGACAGGCTGCAGTCCATGGGGTCGCAAAGAGTCGGACATGACTGAGTGACTTCACTTCACTTCACTTTTGTATAAAAATATTGGCAGTCATTTAAGATCAAAGCCTCAATTTACTGTCTTATCAAGGGTTACAAATTGTTGATATTCACCTTTGTTAGTTCTTTTGCACTACTTTCTGGAATACTTCCCTAAACAATAATGTATCTCATCAATAATTAGATTATTAAAATTTATAGATCTAGTAGAAATGGCTTAAATTGAAGAAAGTAGGGAAAATCACTAGGCCATTCAGGTATGACCTAAATCAGATATGACCCTTATGATTATACAGTGGAGATGACAAATAGATTCAAAGTATTAGATCTAGTAGACAGAGTGCCTGAACAACATGGGTGGAAGTTCATAACACTGTGCAGGAGGTGGTGATTAAAAGCATCCCTAAGAAAAGAAATGGAAGAAGGCAAAATGGTTGTCCGAGGAGGCCTTACAAATAGCTGAGAAAAGAGGAGTGAAAGGCAAAGCAGAAAGGAAAAGATAAACCAAACTGAATACAGAGTTCCAGAGAATAGCAACGAAAGATAAGAATCGTGGACACCTGTGGCTGATTCATGTCAATGTATGGCAAAACAAATACAGTATTGTAATTAAAAAATAAATAAATTTAAATTAAAAAAGAAAGCCTTCTTAAGTGAACAATGCAAAGAAACAGAGGAAAACAATAGAATGGGAAAGACTAGAGATCTCTTCAAAAAATTAAGGATACTAAGGGAATATTTCATGTTATGTTAGGAAGTGTTCTAATTTCATTCTCTTACCTGTAGCTGTCCAGTTTTCTCAGCACCACTTATTGAAGAGGCTCTCTTTGCCTCATAGATTAATGACTTAAATGTAAGACCAGAAACTATAAAAGAAGAAAACATAGGCAGAACACTTGATGACATAAATCAAAGCAAGATCCTCTATGACCCACCTCCTAGAGTAATGAAAATAAAAACAAAAATAAACATGTGGGACCTATTTAAACTCAAAAGCTTTTGCATACAAAGGAAGTGATAAACAAGGTGAAACGACAACCCTCAGAATGGGAGAAAATAAAAGCAAACGAAACAACTGGCAAATGATAACCCTGTATGTGAGACAGCAAAAGAGACACAGATGTATAGAACAGTCTTTTGGACTCTGTGGGAGAGGGAAAGGGTGGGATGATTTGGGAGAAAGGCATTGAAACATGTATAATATCATATATGAAATGAATCACCAGTCCATGTTCGATGCCTGATACTGGGTGCTTGGGGCTGGTGCACTGGGACAACCCAGAAGGATAGTACGGGGAGGGGAGGTGGGAGGAGGGTTCAGGATGGGAAACACGTCTATACCTGTGGTGTATTCATGTTGACGTATGGCAAAACTAATACAATATTGTAAAGTAATTAACCTCCAATTAAAATAAATAAATTTATATTAAAAAGGATTAACTTCTAAAACATATAAGCAGCTCCTACAACTCAATGCTAGAAAAACAAACCTAATCAAAAAGTGAGGAAAGCTCTAAATAGACATTTTTACAAAGAAGACATACAGATGACAAATAAACACATGAAAATAGTCTTAACATTGCTCATTAGAGAAATGCATTATTAGAGAAATGCTAATCAATACTACAATGAGATATCACCTCACACTGGTCAGAATGGCCATCAACAAAAGCCTACAAACAATAAATACTGGAGAGGGTGTGGAGAAAAAGGAATTCTCTTGCACTGTTGGTGGGAAAGTAAATTGATACAGCGACTATGGAAGATGGTATGGAGATTCCTTAAAAACTAGGAATAAAACCACCTTATGACTCAGCAATATCACTCCTAGACATATACCCTAAGAAAACCAAAATTGAAAAAGACACGTTCTCTACAATGTTCATTTCAGCACTATTTACAATAACTTGAAAATGGAAGCAACCTAGATATCCATCAAAATATGGATGGATAAAGAAGCTTGTACATATATGTAATGGAATATCACTCAACCATAAAGAGGAATGCATTTGAGTCTGTTCTAATGAGGTGGATGAATCTAGAACCTTTTATACAGAGTGAAGTGAGTCAGAAAGTGAAAGATAAATATCAAATGCTACTGCAAATATATGGAATTTAGGAAGATTTTAACAATGTATTTATTTGCAGGGCAGCAATGGAGAAACACATAGAGAACAGATTTATGGAAATGGAGGGGGAGAAGAGGGAATAAGATGTATGGAGTGAGTAATATGGAAACTTACATTACCATATGCAAAATGGATAGCCAATGGGAATTTGTTGAATAACTCAGGGAATACAAATAGAGGCTCTGTATCAACCTAGAGGGGTGGGATGGGAAGGGAGATGGGAGGGAGTTTCAAGAGGAAGGGGACATAGGTACACATCACAAATTCATGTTGATGTTTGACAGAAAACAGAAAAATTCTGTTAAGCAATTATCCTTCAACTAAAAAATAAATATATATCTTTAAAAAAGTGTTCTTTGCTTTGGCTCCATCCCTTCATTCTTTCTGGAGTTATTTCTCCACTGATGTCCACTAGCATATTCGTCACCTACTGACCTGGGGAGTTCCTCTTGCAGTATCCTATCATGTTGCCTTTTCATGCTGTTCATGGGGTTCTCAAGGCAAGAATACTGAAGTGGCTTGCCATTCCCTTCTCCAGTGGACCACGTTCTGTCATCCCTCTCCACCATGACCTGCCTGTCTTGGGTTCCCCCCACAGGCATGGCTTGGTTTCATTGAGTTAGACAAGGCTGTGGTCCTAGTGTGATTAGATTGACTAGTTTCCTGTGAGTATGGTTTCAGTGTGTCTGCCCCCTGATGCCCTCTTGCAACACCTACCACCTTACTTGGGTTTCTCTTACATTGAGCGTGGGGTATCTTTTCACGGCTGCTCGGCTGCTCCAGCAAAGAACAGCTGCTGTTTCTTACCTTGAACAAGGGGTATCTCCTTACCGCTGTTTTCCTGACAATACCCAGTTGTGCATGTGACTGGTGATAGAAGCAAGATCCGGTGCTGTAAAGAGTGATATTGCATAGGAACCTGGAATGTCAGGTCCATGAATCAAGGCAAATTGGAAGTGGTCAAACAAGAGATGGCAATGGTGAACGTCGACATTCTAGGAATCAGTTAACTAAAATGGACTGGAATGGGTGAATTTAACTCAGATGACCATTATATCTATTACTGCGGGCAGGAATCCCTTAGAAGAAATGGACTACCCATCATGGTCAACAAAAGAGTCTGAAATGCAGTACTTGGATGCAATCTCAAAAACAACAGAAAGATCTCTGTTTGTTTCCAAGTCAAACCATTCAATATCACAGTTATCCAAGTCTATGCCCCAAAGAGTAATGCTGAAGAAGCCGAAGTTGAACGGTTTTATGAAGATCTACAAGACCTTTTAGAACTAACACCCAAAAAGATGTCCTTTTCATTATAGGGGACTGGAATGATAAAGTAGGAAGTCAAGAAACACCTGGTGTAACAGGCAAATTTGGCTTTGGAATGCAGAATGAAGCAGGGCAAAGACTAATAGAGTTTTGCCAAGAGAATGCACTGGTCATAGCAAACACCCTCTTCCAACAACACAAGAGAAGACTCTACACATGGCCATCACCAGATGGTCAACACCGAAATCAGACTGATTATATTCTTTGCAGTCAAAGATAGAGAAGATGTATGCAATCTACAAAAAAAAAGACCAGTAGCTAACTGTGGCTCAAATCATGAACTCCTTATTACCAAATTCAGACTGAAGTTGAAAAAGTAGGGAAAACTACTAGACCATTCAGGTATGAACTAAATCAAATCCCTTATGATTATACAGTGGAAGTGAGAAATAAATTTAAGGGCCTAGATCTGATAGATAGAGTGCCTGATGAACTATGGAATGAGGTTCATGACAGTGTACAGGAGACAGGGATCAAGACCATACCCATGGAAAAGAAATGCATAAAAGCAAAACGGTTGTCTGAGGAGGTCTTACAAATAGCTGTGAAAAGAGGAGAGATGAAAAGCAAAGGAGAAAAGGAAAGATATAAGCATCTGAATGCAGAGTTCCAAAGAATAGCAAGAAGAGACAAGAAAGCCTTCTTCAGCGATCAATGCAAAGAAATAGAGGAAATCAACAGAATGGGAAAGACTAGAGATCTCTTCAAGAAAATTAGAGCTATCAAGGGAACATTTCATGCAAAGATGGGCTCGATAAAGGACAGAAATGGTCTGGACCTAACAGAAGCAGAAGATATTAAGAAGAGGTGACAAGAATACATGGAAGAACTGTACAAAAAAGATCTTCATGACTCAGATAATCATGATGATGTGGTCACTAAATTAGAGCCAGACATCTTGGAATGTGAAGTCAAGTGGGCCTTAGAAAGCATCACTATGAACAAAGCTAGTGGAAGTGATGGAATTCCAGTGGAGCTTTTTCAAATCCTGAAAGATGATGCTGTGAAAGTGCTTCACTCAGTATGCCAGCAAATTTGGGAAACTCAGCAGTGGCCACAGGACTGGAAAAGATCAGTTTTCATTCAAATTCCAAAGAAAGGCAATGCCAAAGAATGCTCAAACTACCGCAAAATTGCACTCATCTCACATGCTAGTAAAGTAATGCTCAAAATTCTCCAAGCCAGGCTTCAGCAATACATGAACCGTGAACTCCCTGATGTTCAAGCTGGTTTTAGAAAAGGGAGAGGAACCAGAGATCAAATTGCCAACATCTGCTGGATCGTGGAAAAAGCAAGAGAGTTCCAGAAAGACATCCATTTCTGCTTTATTGGCTATGCCAAAGCCTTTGACTGTGTGGACCAGAAGAAACTGTGGAAAATTCTTCAAGAGATGAGACTACCAGACCAACTAACATGCCTCTTGAGAAATCTGTATGCAGGTCAGGAAGCAGCAGTTAGAACAGGACATGGAACAACAGACTGGTTCCAAACAGGAAAAGGAGTACGTCAAGGCTGGTATTGTCACCCTGCTTATTTAACTTCTATGCAGAGTACAGCATGAGAAATGCTGGACTGGAAGAAACACAAGCTGGAATCAAGATTGCCAGGAGAAATATCAATAACCTCAGATATGCAGATGATACCACCCTTTTGGCAGAAAGTGAAGAGGAGCCAAAGGTCCTCTTGATGAAAGTGAAAGAGGAGAGTGAAAAAGTTGGGTTAAAGCTCAACATTCAGAAAACGAAGATCATGGCATTCGGTCCCATCACTTCATGGGAAATAGATGGGGAAACAGTGGAAACAGTGTCAGACTTTATTTTTTGTGCTCCAAAATCACTGCAGATGATGACTGCAGCCATGAAATTAAAAGACGCTGACTCCTTGGAAGAAAAGTTGTGACCAATCTAGATAGCATATTCAAAAGCAGAGACATTACTTTGCCTACTAAGGTCTGTCTAGTCAAGGCTATGGTTTTTCTGGTGGTCATGTATGGATGTGAGAGTTGGACTGTGAAGAAGGCTGAGTGCTGAAGAATTGGTGCTTTTGAAGTGTGGTATTGGAGAAGACTCTTGAGAGTCCCTTGCACTGCAAGGAGATCCAACCAGTGCATTCTTAAGGAGATCAGCCCTGGGATTTCTTTGGAAGGAATGATGCTACAGTACTTTGGCCACCTCATGTGAAGAGTTGACTCATTGGAAAAGACTCTGATGCTGGGAGGGATTGGGTGCAGGAGGAGAAGGGGACGACCGAGGATGACATGGCTGGATGGCATCACTGAGTCGATACACATGAGTGTGAGTGAACTCCGAAACATGGTAATGAATAGGGAGGCCTGGCATGCTGCGATTCATGGGGTCACAAAGAGTCGAACACGACTGAGCGATTTCACTTTTAAAAAGTATTAATTAATCACTGCAGATGGTGACTGCAACCATGAAATTAAAACACACTTGCTCCTTGGAAAAAAAGGTATGACAAGCCCAGATTGCATAGTAAAAACAGACAAATTACTTTGCTGACAAAGGTCTATCTAGTCAAAGCTATGGTTTTTCCTGTAGTCATGTATGGATGTGAGAGTTGGACCATAAAGAAAGCTGAGTGCTGAAGAACTGATGCTTTTGAACTGTGGTGTTGGAGAAGAGTCTTGAGAGTCCCTTGGACTGCAAAGAGATCCAACCAGTCCATCCTAAAGGAAATGAGTCCTGAATATTCATTGGAAGGACTGATGCTAAAGCTGAAACTTCAGTACTCTGGCTACCTGATGCAAAGAACTGACTCACTGGAAAAGACCCTGATTCTGCCAAAGATTGAAGGTGAGAGGAGAAGGGGATGACAGAGTATGAGATGGTTGGATGGCAACACCAACTTGATGGACATGAGTTTGAGCAAGCTCAGGGAGTTGATGGATAGGGAAGCTTGATGTGCATCATGCAGTCCATGTGGTCGCAAAGAATTGGACACAACTGAGTGACTGAACTGAACTGACTGAATAACCTGGATAACCACAATGGTGTGATCATTCACCTAGATAGAGCTAGACATCCTGGAGTGTGAAGTTAAGTGAGCCTTAGGAAGCATTAATATGAACAAAGCTAGTGGAGGTGGTATAATTCCAGTTGAGTTATTTAAAATCCTAAAAGATGATGTTAAACTGTTGTACTCAATATGTAAGGAAATTTGGAAAATTCAGCAGTGGACGTGGGACTGGAAAGATCATTTTTCCTTTAATTCCCAAAGGAAGGTAATGCCAAAGAGTGCTCAACTACTATACAATTGCACTCATTTCACATGCTACAAGATTATTCTCAAAATCCTTCAAGCTAGCCTTCAGCCATATGTGAACCAATAACTTACATAACTGAGAACAAGCTGGATTTAGAGCAGGGATAGAAACCATGAACCAGAGATGAAATTGCCAACATCGGATGGATCATAGAAAAAGCAAGGGAATTATGAAAAGAAAAACAAAACCATCTGCTTCTGCTTCATTGATTATGCTAAAAACTTCAACTGTGTGGATCACAACAAACTGGGAAATTCTTGAATAGGTGATATACCAAGTCACCTTACTTGTCTCCTGAGAACCCTGTATTCAAGACAAGGAGCAACAGTTAGAACTGGATGTGAAATGGTGGACTGGTTCAAAATTGGGGAAGGAGTATGTCAAGGCTGTCACCCTGCTTATTTAACTTATATTCACAGTACTTCATGTGAAATATCAGCCTGGATGAATCACAAGGTGGAATCAGATTGTTGGGAGGAATATCAACCTCAGATACACAGATTATACTACTTTGATGGCAGAAACCAAAGAGGAAATAGAGAGCCTCTTGAAGGTGAAAAAGGAGAGTGAAAAAGCTTGCTTAAAAGTCAACATTCAAAAAATGAAGATCATGGCATCTGGTCCCATCACTTCATGGCAAACAGATGGAGAAAATGTGGAAACAGTGACAGATTTTATTTTCTTGGGCTCAAAAATTTCTGTGGATGGTGACTGCAGCCATGAAATTAAAACAAACTTGCTGCCTGGAAGGAAAACTATGACAAACCTAGAAAGCATATTAAAAAGCAGAGACATGGGGGAAAAAGATGGCAGAGGAAAAGGATGGTGAGAACACTTTCTCCGTCTCTACCTCATCAAAAGAACATTTCAACGCTGAGTAAATTCCACAAAATAACTTCTGACTGCTGGCAGAGGACATCAGGCATCCAGCAAAGCAGATCATTGGCTTCAAAACCAGGTAGGAATTATTTTAAAGGATGAAGATAGAGACAAAGGAGGTAGGGAGGGAACCCCGGCATGGGAAGGGAATCCCGTCCCAGGAAGAGACTCTTAAAAGAGAGGTTCCCTAAAATTGGGGAACTTTCTCACAGCTGTGTATGGGGCGAGCCCTGGAAGCACAGAGGGCAACATAACAGGAAGGAAGAATAAATAAATAATTAAAACCAACAGATTACGAATTCAACAGTATAACCCCCAGTGGATAAGCAGCGCAAATGCCTGCATCTGACGGCAGTAGGGGTTGGGCAGGGAGGAGCGTGCCTGTGACAGTGCTTTCTAAGAATTGGGCCGTGGGAGACGTAGGCTGCAGGGCTTTTCTCAAGAATCGGGGCCTAACAGGGCCAGAATCATGTCCGCGCGTGGCTAGAACGATTTATCCCAGACTAGCAAACCAGACTGGGGGATAACTAACACGCGAAACGCTCGAACATAAGACACTGACAGGCCCGCACACAGAACAAAGGACGGATCGGAAATAGCCAGCTGCAGACCATCCCCCACCGGCGACAGGCAGCCAGAGCCTTAAGCGCTGGAAGAGGGCAGTCGCAGATCAAGAGAGACATTACCTACCAAATTGCAAGCAAGTTTCTTTACTGAGACTTCTGGGGTCTCTGAACAGGCATCATCTGCCTGAGAAAGAGCCCCAGGGGAGCTCCCAGAAAATTGAGCGACCCGGAAAGCCCAGAAGACGCAACAATAGTGCGCGCCAAACTCCCTAGCCACTCGGACTTGGGAAGGGAACGTAGCCCAGGATCAACCAAACCCGACATGCGGAGGGGGCTTCCTGAGCGCCAAACCTGAGCGGCTTAGACTGGGGAAGTGCATGAAGCATAGGGCAGGCCCCACACGGTTATCCCGTGGAGGGAGAAGGGGCAAGCCCAGTGCAGAGCTCACCACCACCCTCCCTGGGGCAAGACAGAAATCAGACACGGAAGAGACCAGCAAACAGAGGAAGTCAAACAGAGGGAACTGTCTTGGTAGCGACCCCACACAGTGTACAATGACAGAGAAAGCACCAGATATACTGTTACTACTTTTATGATCAAAAATTTTTTTTTGGGGGAGGGATGATGTGGAAGTGTGATTTTTTTTTTTAAGAATTTTTTTCTTTCTTAAAAATTTTTTTCCTTTTAAATTTGTTTTTTCTTCTTTTCTTTTTCATCTTTTTTCCTAAACTTGCTTAAATTTTTAAGTCTTCTATATTTCTATTTATTATTTTTATAACCTAATATTACTTAAAAAAAACCCCTATTGTTAAAGCAAATGCCGTATATAG
Organism: Nanger dama; assembly: GCA_917880005.1. Taxonomy (NCBI): domain Eukaryota; kingdom Metazoa; phylum Chordata; class Mammalia; order Artiodactyla; family Bovidae; genus Nanger; species Nanger dama. The sequence continues at coordinate 104,656,908 of CAKJTW010000001.1, forward strand.
TCCTATTGGTGGAGGAAGCTGTCTTTTAATAATTCTAGAGTCTTTTATTATATTTTACTTTTTTCAATATATTTTTTAAATTTCTCTCTCCTTCTTCTTCCTCTCTTCAATAATCTATCTTTGAAAATCCAATCTTTACTCCAGATTTTTAATCTTGGCATTTTGGTATTTGTTGCCAATTTTATACTTTTAAAAACCTAGTCTTCAGTACTCAGTTTTACATGAGTGCGAGACTACTGGCTTGACCACTCTCTCCACATTTGGAATCTCTCTTTTCTCCACCAGGTGGCTTTTGTCTCCTCCCTCCCCCTCCTCTTCTCTACCCAACTCTATGAATCTCTGTGAGTTCCAGAAGGAGGAGAATTCTAAGGGAACTGGTCACTGGCCAGATTTGTATCCCTCCTTCCCATCTCCCTCTTTTATCCTCCTGTCCACCTCTATCTACTTCCTCCCTCTCCTCTTCCATGTATAACTCTGTGACCACCTCTGAGCAGTCCAGACATCAGAGTGCACACAAGAAAGTGGTTAAGGGCTAGCTTGCTTTTTCCTCTTTTGATTCCACCTCGTCCCATTCCACTCACCTCTAACTACTCCCTCCCTCTTCTCTCCTCCAAGTAACTCAGAGATCTTCTAGGAATGACCCTCAAGGTGGAGAAACCTATCATCATTAACCTAGATGTTTTAACATTAGTGCTGAATAGATGGAGAAATCATGAGGCTATTGTAAAAATAAATCTGAAAACCAGAATCAGGAGGTGTAAGTCCAAATCCTGAGATCATCAAAGAATTCCTGAATACAGGGAACATTATCCAATAAGAGCTCATCAAACGCCTTCATACCTATACTGAAATGGAGCACTGCCCAAGGAGCTCCAGAACAAGACATACCATGCAAATTCTCCAGCAACACAAGAACAAGCCCCTGAGCTTCAATACACAGGCAACTCAAAATACTCCAAAACCATTGACGTCTCATAACCCATTACTTCACACGTCACAGCACTCCAGAGAGAGGAAATCCAGCTCCACCCACCAGAACTCCAACAAGCCACTGATATAACCCCAAACACAGAGAGGAAGCTCTATAAGAAAGAGAATTCCACAAATTCCCAGAATATAGAAAAGCCACCCCAAACGCAGCAATACAACCAAGATGAAGAGACAGAGGAATACCCAGCAGGTAAAGGAACAGGAGACATGCCCACCAAACCAAACAAAAGAGAAAGAGATAGGGAATCTACCTGAGAAAGAATTCTGAATACTGATAGTGAAAATGAGCCAAAATCTTGAAATCAAAATGGAATCACAGATAAATAGCCTGGGGTCAAGGATTGAGAAGATGCAAGAAAGGTTTAACAAGGACCTAGAAGAAATAAAAAAGAGTCAACATATAATGAATAATGCAATAAATGAGATCAGAAACACTCTGGAGGCTACAAATAGTAGAACATGGGAGGCAGAAGATAGGATTAGTGAAATAGGAGATAGAATGGTAGAAATAAATGAATCAGCGAGGGAAAAAGAAAGACGAATTAAAAGAAATGAGGACAACCTCAGAGACCTCCAAGACAATATGAAACGCTCCAACATGCGAATTATAGGAGTCCCAGAAGAACAAGACAAAAAGAAAGATCATGAGAAAATACTTGAGGAGATAATAGTTGAAAACTTCCCTAAAATGGGGAAGGAAATAATCACCCAAGTCCAAGAAACCCAGAGAGTGCCAAACAGGATAAACCCAAGGCGGAACACCCCAAGACATATTTTAATCAAACTAACAAAGACCAAACACAAAGAACAAATATTAAAAGCAGCAAGGGAAAAACAACAAATAACACACAAGGGGATCCCCAGAAGAATAACTGCAGATCTTTCAATAGAAACTCTTCAGGCCAGGAGGGAATGGCAAGACATACTTAAAGTGATGAAAGATAATAACCTTCAGCCAAGACTACTGTACCCAACAAGGATCTCATTCAAATATGAAGGAGAAATCAAAAGCTTTACAGACAAGCAAAAGCTGAGAGAATTCAGCACCACCAAACCAGCTCTCCAACAAATACTAAAGGATAGACTTTAGAAAGGGAACACAAAAAGGACATATAAACCCAAACCCAAAACAGTAAAGTAAATGGCAACAGGAGCATACTTATCAATAATTACCTTAAATGTAAATGAGTTGAATGCCCCAACCAAAAGGCAAAGACTGGCTGGATGGATACAAAAACAAGATCCCTATATATGCTGCCTACAAGAGACCCACCTCAAAACAACGGACACATACAGACTAAAAGTGAAGGGTTGGAAAAAGATATTCCATGCAAATAAAGACCAAAAGATAGCAGGAGTAGCAATACTCATATCCGATAAAATAGACTTTAAAACAAAGGCTCTGAAAAGGGACAAAGAAGGCCACTACATAATGATTAAAGGATCAATCCAAGAAGAAGATATAACAATTATAAATATATATGCACCCAACATAGGAGCACCGCAATATGTAAGACAAATGCTAACAAGCATGAAAGGGGAAATTAATAATAACACGATAATAGTGGGAGACTTTAATACCCCACTCACACCTATGGACAGATCAACTAAACAGAAAATTAACAAAGAAACGCAAACGTTAAACGATACAATAGACCAGTTAGACTTAATTGATATCTATAGGACATTTCACCCCAAAACAATGAATTTCACCTTTTACTCAAGTGCACACAGAATCTTTTCCAGGATAGATCACATTCTGGGTCATACATCTAACCCTGATAAATTCAAAAATATCAAAATTATTCCAAGCATCTTCTCCGACCATAATGCACTAAGGTTAGACCTCAATTACAGGAGAAAAACTATTAAAAATTCCAACATTTAGAGGCTGAACAACACCCTTCTGAATAATCAACAAATCACAGAAGGAATTAAAAAAGAAATCAAAATATGCATCGAAACAAATGAAAATGAAAACACAACTACACAGAACCTTTGGGACACTATAAAAGCAGTGCTAAGAGGAAAGTTAATAGCAATACAGGCATACCTCAAGAAACAAAAAGAAGTCAAATAAATAACCTAACTTTACACCTAAATCAACTAGAAAAGGAAGAAATAGAGAACCCCAGAGTTAGCAGAAGGAAAGAAATCCTAAAAATTAGGGCAGAAATAAATGCAAAAGAAACAAAAGAGACCATAGCAAAAATCAACAAAGCAAAAAGCTGGTTCTTTGAAAGGATAAATAAAATTGACAAACCATTGGCCAGACTCATCAAGAAACAAAGAGAAAAAAATCAAATCAACAAAATTAGACATGAAAATGGAGAGATCACGACAGACAACTCAGAAATACAAAGAATCATAAGAGACTACTATCAGCAATTATATGCCAATAAAATGGACAACTTGGAAGAAATGGACAAATTCTTAGAAAAGTACAACTTTTCAACACTGAACCAGGAAGAAATAGAAAATCTTAACAGACCCATCACAAGCATGGAAATTGAAACTGGAAATCTTCCAGCAAACAAAAGCCCAGGTCCAGACGGCTTCACAGCTGAATTCTACCAAAAAATTCGAGAAGAGCTAACATCTATCTTACTGAAGCTATTCCAGAAAATTGCAGAGGAAGGTAAACTTCCAAACTCATTCTATGAGGCCACCATCACCCTAATACCAAAACCTGACAAAGACACCACAAAAAAGAAAACTACAGGCCAATATGACTGATGAACATAGATGCAAAAATCCTTAACAAAATCCTAGCAATCAGAATCCAGCAACACATTAAAAGATCATACACCATGACCAAGTGGGCTTTATCCCAGGGATGCAAGTATTCTTCAATATCCACAAGTCAATCAATGTGATTCATCACATTAACAAACTGAGAAATAAAAATCATATGATTATCTCAATAGATGCAGAAAAAGCCTTTGACAAAATTCAACATCCATTTATGATAAAAACTCTCCAGAAAGCAGGAATAGAAGGAACATACCTCAACAAAATAAAAGCTATATATGACAAACCCACAGCTAACATTATCCTCAGTGGTGAAAAATTGAAACCATTTCCCCTAAAGTCAGGAACCAGACAAGGGTGTCCACTTTCACCACTACTCTTCAACATCGTACTGGAAGTTTTGGCCACAGCAATCAGAGCAGAATAAGAAATACAAGGAATCCAAATTGGAAAAGAAGAAGTAAAACTCTCACTGTTTGCAGATGACATGATCCTCTACATAGAAAAACCTAAAGATTCGACCAGAAAACTACTAGAGCTAATCAATGACTATAGTAAAGTTGCAGGATATAAAATCAACACTCAGAAATCCCTTGCATTCCTATACACTAATAATGAGAAAGTAGAAAAAGAAGTTAAGGAAACAATTCCATTCACCATTGCAACGAAAAGAATAAAATACTTAGGGATATTCCTACCTAAAGAAACTAAAGACCTATATATCGAAAACTATAAAACACTGATGAAAGAAATCAAAGAGGACACTAATAGATGGAGAAATATACCATGCTCATGGGTGGGAAGAGTCAATATAGTGAAAATGAGTATTCTACCTAAAGCAATCTACAGATTCAATGCAATTCCCATCAAGCTACCAGCAGTATTTTTCACAGAATTAGATCAAACAATCTCAAGATTTGTATGGAAATACAAAAACCTCGAATAGCCAAAGCAATCTTGAGAAAGAAGAATGGAACTGGAAGATTCAACTTGCCTGACTTCAGGCTCTACTACAAAGCCACAGTCATTAAGACAGCATGGTACTGGCACAAAGACAGAAATATAGATCAATGGAACAAAATAGAAAGCCCTGAGATAAACCCACACACATATGGACACCTTATCTTCGACAAAGGAGGCAAGAATATACAATGGAGTAAAGACAGTCTCTTTAACAGGTGGTGCTGGGAAAACTGGTCAACCACTTATAAAAGAATGAAACTAGACCTCTTTCTAACACCATACACAAAAATAAACTCAAAATGGATTAAAGATCTAAATGTAAGACCAGAAACTATAAAACTCCTAGAGGAGAACATAGGCAAAACACTTTCTGACATAAATCACTGCAGGATCCTCTATGATCCACCTCCCAGTATACTGGAAATAAAAGCAAAAATAAACAAATGGGATCTAATTAAAATTAAAAGCTTCTGCCCAACAAAGGAAACTATAAGCAAGGTGAAAGATAGCCTTCTGAATGGGAGAAAACAATAGCAAATGAAAAACTGATAAACAACTAATCTCAAATATATAGAAGCAACTTATGCTGCTCAACTCCAGAAAAATAAACTATCCAATCAAAAAAATGGGCCAAAGAACTAAATAGGCATTTCTCCAAAGAAGACATACGGATGGCTAACAAACACATGAAAAGAACATCACTCATTATCAGAGAAATGCAAATCAAGATCACAATGAGGTACCATTTCACACCAGTCAGAATGGCTGTGATCCAAAAGTCTACAAGCAATAAATGCTGGAGAGGATGTGGAGAAAAGGGAACCCTCTTACACTGCTGGTAGGAATGCAAACTAGTACAGCCATTATGGAAAAAAAGTGTGGAGATTCCTTAAAAATTGCAAATAGAACTGCCTTATGACCCAGCAGTCCCACTGCTGGGCATACACACTGAGGAAACCAGAATTGAAAGAGACACATGTACCCCAATGTTCATTGCAGCGCTGTTTATAATAGCCAGGACATGAAAGCAACCTAGATGTCCATCAGCAGATGAATGGATAAGAAAGCAGTGGTACATATACACAATGGAATACTACTCAGCCCTTAAAAAGAGTAAATTTGACTCAGTTCTAATGAGATGGATGAAATTGGAACCGATTATACAGAGTGAAGTAAGCCAGAAAGAAAAAATACCAATACAGTATACTGACACATATATATGGAATTTAGAAGATAGTAATGATGACCCTATATGTGAGACAAGAAAAGAGACACAGAGGTATAGAATGGACTTTTGGACTCTGAGGAAGAGGGAAAGGGTGGGATGGTTTAGGAGAATGGCATGAAACATGTATACTATCTTGTAAGAAACGAAAGGCCAGTCTATGTTCAAAGCAGGATGCAGGATGCGTGGGGCTGGTGCACAGGATGATTCAGGTAGAGGATGTGGGATGGGAGGTGGGATGGGGCTTCGGCATTGGGAGATGGTGTTCACCTGTGGCTGATTCATGTCAATGTATGGCAAAACAAATACAGTATTGTAATTAAATAAATAAATAAATTAAAAAACAAAAGCAGAGATATCACTTTGCCAACAAATGTCCATATAGTCAAAGCTATAGATTTTCCAGTTTAGTTCAGTTCAGTCGCTCAGTCGTGTCTGACTCTTTGTGACTCCATGAATCGCAGGATGCCAGGCCTCCCTGTTCCTCATCATCTCTCGGAGTTCACTCAGACTCATGTCCATCGAGTCCGTGATGCCATCCAGCCATCTCATCCTCGGTCATCCCCTTCTCCTCCTGCCCCCAATACCTCCCAGCATCAGAGTCTTTTCCAATGAGTCAATTCTTCCCATGAGGTGGCCAAGTACTGGAGCTTCAGCTTCAGCATCATTCCCTCCAAAGAAATCCCAGGGCTGATCTCCTTCAGAATGGACTGGTTGGATCTCCTTACAGTCCAAGGGACTCTCAAAAGTCTTCTCCAGTGCCACAGTTCAAAAGCATCCATTCTTCAGCACTCAGACTTCTTCACAGTCCAACTTTCACATCCATACATGACCACAGGAAAAACCATAGCCTTGACTAGTTGGTCCTTAGTCGGCAAAGTAATGTCTCTGCTTTTGAATATACTATCTAGGTTGGTCGTAACTTTTCTTCCAAGGAGTAAGCGTCTTTTAATTTCGTGGCTGCATTCATCATCTGCAGTGATTTGGAGCACAAAAAAATAAAGTCTGACACTGTTTCCCCATCTATTTATTTCTGCATGAAGTGATGGGACCGAATGTCATGATCTTCGTTTTCTGAATGTTGAGCTTTAACTCAACTTTTTCACTCTCCTCTTTCACTTTCATCAAGAGGCTTTTTAGTTCCTCCTCAGTTTCTGCCCTAAGGGTGATGTCATCTGCATATCTGAGGTGATTGATATTTCTCCCATCAATCTTGATTCCAGCTTGTGTTTCTTCCAGTCCAGCGTTTCTCATGATGTACTCTGCATAGAAGTTAAATAAGCAGGGTGACAATATACAGCCTTGACATACTCCTTTTCCTATTTGGAACCAGTCTGTTGTTCCATGTCCTATTCTAACTGCTGCTTCCTGACCTGCATACAGAGTTCTCAAGAGGCAGGTTAGGTGGTCTGGTATTCCCATCTCTTGAAGAATTTTCCACAGTTTGTTGTGATCCACACAGTCAAAGGCTTTGGCATAGTTAATAAAACAGAAATATATGTTTTTCTGGAACTCTCTTGCTTTTTCCACGATCCAGCAGATATTGGCAATTTGATCTCTGGTTCCTCTGCCTTTTCTAAAACCAGCTTGAACATCAGGGAGTTCACGGTTCATGTATTGCTGAAGCCTGACTTGGAGAATTTTGAGCATTACTTTACTAGCATGTGAGATGAGTGCAATTGTGCGGTAGTTTGAGCATTCTTTGGCATTGCCTTTCTTTGGAATTTGAATGAAAACTGACTTTTTCCAGTCCTGTGGCCACTGCTGAGTTTTCCAAATTTGCTGGCATACTGAGTGAAGCACTTTCACAGCATCATCTTTCAGGATTTGAAAAAGCTCCACTGGAATTCCATCACTTCCACTAGCTTTGTTCATAGTGATGCTTTCTAAGGCCCACTTGACTTCACATTCCAAGATGTCTGGCTCTAATTTAGTGACCACATCATCATGATTATCTGAGTCATGAAGATCTTTTTGTACAGTTCTTCCATGTATTCTTGTCACCTCTTCTTAATATCTTCTGCTTCTGTTAGGTCCAGACCATTTCTGTCCTTTATCGAGCCCATCTTTGCATGAAATGTTCCCTTGATAGCTCTAATTTTCTTGAAGAGATCTCTAGTCTTTCCCATTCTGTTGATTTCCTCTATTTCTTTGCATTGATCGCTGAAGAAGGCTTTCTTGTCTCTTCTTGCTATTCTTTGGAACTCTGCATTCAGATGCATATATCTTTCATTTTCTCCTTTGCTTTTCACCTCTCTTCTTTTGACAGCTATGTGTAAGGCCTCCCCAGACAGCCATTTTGCTTTTATGCATTTCTTTTCCATGGGGAATGTCTTGACCCTGTCTCCCGTACAGTGTCACGAACCTCATTCCATAGTTCATCAGGCACTCTATCTATCAGTTCCAGGCCCTTAAATCTATTTCTCACTTCCACTGTATAATCATAAGGGATTTGATTTAGGTCATACCTGAATGGTCTAGTGGTTTACCCTACTTTTTCAACTTCAGTCTGAATTTGGTAATAAGGAGTTCATGATCTGAGCCACAGTCAGCTCCTGGTCTTGTTTTTCTTGACTGTATAGAGCTTCTCCATCTTTGGCTGCATAGAATATAATCAGTCTGATTTCGGTGTTGATCATCTGGTGATGGCCATGTGTAGAGTCTTCTCTTGTGTTGTTGGAAGAAGGTGTTTGCTATGACCAGTGCATTTTCTTGGCAAAACTCTATTAGTCTTTGTCCTGCTTCATTCTGTGTTTCAAGGCCAAATTTGCCTGTTACTCCAGGTATTTCTTGACTTCCTACTTTAGCATTCCAGTCCCCTATAATGAAAAAGACATCTTTTTGGGTGTTAGTTCTAAAAGATCTTGTAGGTCTTCATAAAACCGTTCAGCTTCGGCTTCTTCAGCATTACTGTTTGAGGCATAGACTTGGATAACTGTGATATTGAATGGTTTGCCTGTACAGATTTGAGAGTTGTACCATAGCGAAGGTAGAGCATCAAGGAATTGATTTTTTTGAATTGTGGTATTGGAGAACAGTCTTGAGACTCCCTAGGACAGCAAGGAAATGAAACCAGTCAATCCTAAAGGAAATCAAGCCTGAATAGTCATTGGAAGGATTAATGTTGAAGCTGAAGCTTCAATGCTTTGGCCATTTAATGTAAAGGGAGAACTCACTGGAAAAGATCCTAATGCTGGGAAAGATTAAAGGCAAGAGGAAAAGGAGGTGACAGAGAATGAGATGGTTGGATGGCATCACTGACTCACTGGATATGAGTTTGAGTAAACTCTGGGAAAGGGTGAAGGACAGGGAAGCCTGGGTGCTGCAGTTAATGGGCGTTGCAGGGTCGAACATGACTTAGCAAATGAACAGCAATGGAAATGGCTACATGTATGGTTGATGGCTTCTCTTTGTTTAGCATTTTTCAGAATAACAAATTGGTTTTTAAACAAATTCAAATGTGAAGAGCTTCATGAAAGTTTTCCTATTTTTTAAGAACTCATAAACTTAATATATATGTTTACTTTCTTTCTAGTGTAAGTTTTATTTTCTTTAATGTTGAATTTTGTCCCTATTTGCTACTAGGAACCCCTTTAATGTGACTCATGTATCATTTTAATACAATCCGATTGTCTTTGCTTTTGAACAAAATAGTCCAAATTCATCTTGAATGTTTCCTATCACAGATCTAAAGGTATGTATTTCTACTGTCTGCTTCCCTTTAGTGGAAAATAGCATTTATGGTAGATGTGCTTATTATTTTTGGATGGTCACTTTTTATAGTCTTATTTAAGGAGAAACTATACTGTAAGTTTATAGCATTGATATTCAAGTTTAGAATTTGTAAAAATGTAGTATTTTTACTAAGATCTTTGAGTATTTCTCTTACACCTACATTTGTGTTTCTTAATAACTTTAGTATAAACACTTGTTTGTTTTATTCACATACCATTTTATATTTCAATGTTTTTCATCATTACACTAAGAACTACATTTTATATATAATATGTATAACTTGAAAACAGTGATTTTAATACTACTGTTAATATCATTATTGAAAACAGCTTAATGTATATTTAACACTAAGATATATCCTACTGTGTATGTTGAATACACTTTTTAAAAACTTTTTATTTTGTATTGATATGTAGCTGATCAACAATGTTATGATTGTTTCAAGTGAGCAGCAAAGGGAATCAGCCATCCATATACATGTATTTATTCTCCCCCAAAGTCCCCTCCCTTCCAGGCTGGCTCATAACATTGAGCAGAGTTTACAGTTATTTTGAAGTCATTTGAAATAAAACCTTTCTTTAACATTAAACCACAATATATTAATCATAAGTATGTTACAGTCTCTGATATTTCCAATGAATCTGAGTCTGGTCTTATTGATTGCTTTTTCTAATGACAATTGGTAATTTTTTCATATTTTGTTGTCTCATAGTTTTCATTATCAATACATATTGGACATTGTATGTGGAACAGAGATTGAGGTAAATAGTTTTAATGAATACTTCTTTTTGTGTCATACTGTCAATGGGAGTGGTTGAGTCATTTTAGTGAGTAGTTAAGCTGGGTTTGAGGCACCACAGACTTCAAATTACTCCAGAGATGGAATTTTCTGCTTTGTGCTTATTAAGGATCCAAGAAGTCCTGAGAATTGTTCACTAGTGTTCTTACTCTACCCTCAGTTTTCAGCAAGCAGGCATGACACAGGTCCAGAAGGTGAACATAAGCCTTGGGGGTCAACTTCTGTTGCTCTGACTTGAAGAGAAGCTCACGGTGGGCGCCGGATGGCTCAGTCCTCTTGGTCCAGCTGTGGGCTCAGGCCACCACTCTCATAAGAACAACAGGGCTTAGCACTCCTGGCCCTTCTCCCATGGCCCTGAATGCTGTTTTGGGCCCCTGGACTATTTTGGGGAGGAGCTCCTGGATTGGAGCAAGTGTCCTGTTCTCTAGCGATAGTGGATCTCCACTTTATAACAGTGCAAGATTCTTGATAAGGGAGGGCTTTTGTCCTTTCCTCACCAGCAGATGGCTTTTTTAAATCTCAAATTTATATTTCAAACTTGTGGTTAGATGTTAGCCACATGGTTCTTTCATCTGCAATTGGGTCTGACAACATAGCTTTTATCCTACACAACTATTAAAAATAGAATTTTGTTATGAAAAAGAAGTAGAAAATGAATATGGTAGTCAGCTAGCATGATCTAATCTGCAAAAAGTACTGTGTTAGGCACCTATAAACATAATATAAAATAATATTATTTTAGTTTTTATAAAATCTTTCAAGTAAATCTTACTTAATTCTTTTAACAACGTTGTGTGAAACAGAAAGACAATGCCCTACCCCCAATTTTTTGGGGATACACACTATAAACCTCAGCCTCAAAATTCTGCAAGATGCCTAAGACAATACATTTTTGACAGAATTACATAACCTTTCTCTAGGGATATATGTAAAGTGCACTAAAATAGGTTTCACAAAAGTGAAAATTTTTTGATTTTTTTCCCCTTGTAATAGTTCTATAACCTTGTGCTTATTTGAGCCTCAATACTTGCAGCTAAAAATAAGCACTCTAATCCTGAAAGTTTGAATTGCAAATGAGAAAATGCAGGGAAAAATGCTTTGACAACCAGGGACTACTGAAGAACTGTATGCAATATGATGGTAGGATACATTCATCTGTTGTAAATTATTGAAATAAGTAATAAGTGTGAAATACTGTACATGAGATTTCTGAGAATGTTGTTGACAATTGATAAATATTTGTTAAAAAATCAAAAGTGTGAATGTTGTGATAGGTATGGTATTTTGTTTTTATTAAGGTACTTTTTTGTTTGCATTTTCCCGTACCCAGACTAGTTAGCCTCAGCCTCAGGCATCCACTTAGTCCAGGGCTGAGGGCAGGGCTCTTAAATTAATTAAACAGGAAGATGTTAGACTTAGGGAGCTTGTATGGTCAGGTCACTCAAGGTGGCTGTTCTCTTGTCTCTTCACATCCCCTGCCAGACCAATACCTGCATCAACTATACCCTACATACATGACTGACCTTCCTATACACTTGCCTCAGGCCCCCAGCTAGTGACTGCTCTTATCAAAGGGATGGTAAGGGGCATGCCCCTCTGCTGGTTTCCCTGGTACTGGTGAGTTAACCTGTTATCAGTTCTCTTATAACTAGCAATCTCCCCTTCCTCCCTGGCACTAAGACTGCTGACCACAATATGTGGTGGCTGGTTGCCCTGGGACTCTGCTTCAGACATGTAAGTTCCCCTTTTCATCAAACCACTGATGTTTTTGTTGCTAATTCCGGGCTTTTCTTCCATCTTGAAGTTAGGCAAGCACAGGTCTTTGTAGGACTGCAGAGCTCAGTCCTACAGAATTCTAAGGCCTTAGCAGTCTGTAAAAGTAGGCTGAAATCCAAGCCAGAGTCAATACCTATAAATGCCTTAAGATTTAAAAAAAAAATCAAAACTTAAGAACTAAATAGACATTTCTCCAAAGAAGACATACGAATGGCTAACAAACACATGAAAAGATGCTCACCATCACTCATTATCAGAGAAATGCAAATCAAGACCACAATGAGGTACCATTCCACACCAGTCATAATGGCTGCTATCCAAAAGTCTACAAGCAATAAATGCTGGAGAGGATGTGGAGAAAAGGGAACTCTCTTACAGTGTTGGTGGGAATGCAAACTAGTAAAGCCACTATGTAAAACAGTGTGGAGATTCATTTAAAAATTGCAAATAGAACTGCCTTATGACCCAGCAATCCCACTACTGGGCATACACAATGAGGAAACCAGAATTGAAAGAGACACATGTACCCAAATGTTCATTGCAGCACTGTTTATAATAGCCAGGACATGGAAACAACCTAGATGTCCATCAGCAGATGAATGGATAAGAAAGCAGTGGTACATATACACAATGGAGTATTACTCAGCCCTTAAAAAGAATAAATTTGACTCAGTTCTAATGAGATGGATGAAACTGGAGCTGATTGTATAGAGTGAAGTAAGCCAGAAAGAAAAAACACCAATACAGTATACTGACACATATATATGGAATTTAGAAAGATAGTAATGATGACCCTGTATGTGAGACAACAAAAGAGACACAGAGGTATAGAATGGACTTTTGGCCTCTGAGGGAGAGGGAGAGGGTGGGATGATTTGGGAGAATGGCATTGAAACATGTATACTATCATGTAAGAAACAAAGCGCCAGTCTATGTTCAATGCAGGATACAGGATGCTTGGGGCTGGTGCACAGGGATGATCGAGAGAGATGATATTGGGTGAGAGGTGGGAGGGGGATTCAGGACTGTAAAGTAGAATAAAGTAAAAATAAATAAATAAGTAAAATATCCATAATTGAAATTTTAAAAAAAGAAAAGAAAGAAAAACCAATCCCTAACAGTCAGCTAGGTTTCCCAAAAAAGACAGTAACATTAGCTATAGCCAGTCAAATAATTTCTTTGCTTTGCTTACCCATTTGCTTTCCCACATTTCATGCTCGTGGAAAGCTCCAAGCCTTTTTCTATTTGGCATTAGCTGATTCAAATTGGTGTTTGCTCAAATAAAGTTCAAAATTTTAATGCACTACAGTTTAACTTTTAACAGTGTAGAAATTCAGTTTGCTAAGGTAACTAGAAAGAAAAGTAAAAGGAAAAAAAAATCAGCTTCTAAATTAACAATTGAAGAAATAACAGAATTTCTCTAGAAGAAAGAATTCTGTAATTTTCCTTATCTCCCATTTTATGTATTGGCAGCTAGTCCAGGTCACTAATTCATAGTTTGTTGGTTTGTTTGTTTTTTCCCATAGAATGATTAAGATATCACTTTCTCTGAAAACTGTTAACCAATGAAGCTTATTACACTCAAATAAAACGGATCTTGTATAGAGAAAATAAAAATATTGAAACCCTCACCTTCTAACTGAGAAGGGGCGTGGGGTAATGTGTCCAGATGTGTGGACAGATCTCAGACAATGAGGACAAGCTATGCTAGTTTCATCTAGAGCAGCAGTTTTAAGTATGGTCCCTGCACTAACAGCAGTTTATTATCTGACGTTTACAAGAACACAAAATGTCCTGATTTCTAACAAATAGGAACAAAAAAACATCAGCTGCTGTAACCTACTTGAAACGTATGTCAGAATTAGCTACTTCCAGGGGAAAAAGTGGCCTGTAACTGGCAGCCACAGGAGAGGATGCTTGTACCAGACTGGAAACTACAGTCAGATTTCAGAGATTAAGCAAAGCTAGAATAAAGCTGAGGTTTGTACTGAGTTGAATAGTGCCCATCCCCCCCAAAAAAAAGAAAATTTAATGCCCAATCAGAACCTTAGAATGTGATTGTATTTAGACATTGTATGTTTGCAGATGAAATTAGTTAAGATAAAGCTATTGTAGATTGATAAGGACCCTGAAAACAATGACTGATGTTTTTATAAGAAGATCTGGTGAAAAGACAAGGAGACATGTTAAGAAGATGCTATGTGAAGACAGAGGCATATTGGAGTGATGCATGTACAAACCAAGAGATTCCAAGGACTATTCCAACCATCAGGAGCTGGGAAAGAGAGGATTTGGAGCAGAGCCTCTAAAAGAAATCAAATTTACCAGCACATTGAGGTCAGATTTCTAGTCTCCTGATCTGTGACAGCATACACGAGTGTTGTTTTAAAGTATCAAGCTTGTGGTTATTTGTTACAGCTGCCCTATGAAATCAATACAAAACTAGTCAAAGAAAATTGGGAAGAAGATGAAACATAGGAAAAACCAGAATTAATTCAGACAAAGATTTCAGCAGCAAAATATTCAGCAAGTAGAAATTCAAATGAGACAAACTTTGCACCACAGTTAGCAATTCAGAGAAATTCCTGACTCAGTTCTTGCAATAAAGTATAAAATGGGGTACTATGACCTGCCGCTTGAGAAACCTATATGCAGGTCAGGAAGCAACAGTTAGAACTGGACATGGAAAAGCAGACTGGTTCCAAATAGGAAAAGGAGTAGGCTGTATACTGTCACCCTGTTTATTTAACCTCTATGCAGAGTACATCATGAGAAATGCTGGACTGGAAGAAACACAAGCTGGAATCAAGATTGCCAGGAGAAATATCAATCACCTCAGATATGCAGATGACACCACCCTCATGGAAGAAAGTGAAGAGGAACTAAAAAGCCTCTTGGTGGTGGTGAAGTCGCTCAGTCGTGTCCGACTCTTTGTGACCCCGTGGACTGTAACCTACTAGGCTTCTCCATCCATGGGATTCTCCAGGCAAGAATACTGGAGTGGATTGCCATTTCCTTCTCCAAGGGATTTTCCTGACCCAGGGATCAAACCCGGATCTCCTGTATTGGAGGCAGGCGCTTTAACCTCTGAGCCACCGGGGAAACCTCCAAAAGCCTCTTGATGAAAGTTAAAGAGGAGAGTGAAAAACTTGGTTTAAAGTTCAACATTCAGAAAACGAAGATCTTGGCATCCGGCCCCATCACTTCATGGGAAATAGAGGGGGCAACAGTGGAAACAGTGTCACACTTTATTTTTGGGGGCTCCAAAATCACTGCAGATGGTGACTGCAGTCATGAAATTAAAAGACTCTTACTCCTTGGAAGGAAAGTTATGACCACCCTAAATAGCAGGATGCATGGGGCTGATGCACAGGATGATTCAGGCAGAGGCTGTGGGGTGGGAGGTGGGAGGGGGCTTTGGCATTGGGTGATTGTGTTCACCTATGGCTGATTCGTGTCAATGTATGGCAAAACAAATACAGTATTGTAATTAAAAAAATAAATAAATTTAATTGAAAAAAAAAAAAGCAGAGACATTACTTTGCCAACAAAGGTCCGTCTTGTCAAGGCTATGGTTTTTTTCAGTGGTCATGTATGGATGTGAGAGTTGGACTGTGAAGAAAGCTGAGCACCAAAGAACTGATGCTTTTGAAGTGTGGTTTTGGAGAAGACTATTGCGAGTCCTTTGGACTGTAAGGAGATCCAACCAGTCCATTCTAAAGGAGATCAATCCTGGGTGTTCTTTGGAAGGACTGATGCTAAACCTGAAACCCCAATACTTTGGCCTCCTCATGTGAAGGTTGACTCATTGGAAAAGACTCTGATGCTGGGAGGGATTGGGGGGTAGGAGGAGAACAGGACGACAGAGGATGAGATGGCTGGATGGCATCACCAACTCGATGGATGTTAGTGGGAGTTAGTGATGGACAGGAAGGTCTAGCGTGCTGCAATTCATGGTGTCGCAAAGAGTCGGACACGACTGAGCGACTGAACTGAACTGAACAGAAAAGTTTTACAACCCTTTCTCTTCCTATCACTTTGAGATCTTATAAGCTACCAATCTCTTTCTGAACTCTATGTTCCATCTTGGATATGAGAGAGAAAACAGAGAAATCTGAAAGACCACCTGTTAAACTGAGGGATATTAAGCATTAAAGCAACAATCTCAGACTACTGAATCTATCTAAGATTACAGATTTTCTGAAATTATTATTATCAAAATAGTAACCTTTTTCTGTGACTTCCTCCTTTGTCTTCCCTGGTGCTTGGGACTGGGACCAACCAGATGTGAATCCTCTGCAGTTCAGAAAGAATCATCTCAACTGTTTGTCAGCTCTGTTCTAGGAAAGAAGGAAAGGGTAGGATCAGGTTTCAGTCAGGGTCACAAAGAAAATTAGTAAAATGCCAAGAAAAGGGCCTGATCACAGGATATTTGATTGGGGTTTCATATCCATGATTCCACTTATTTATCCATTTATTTATTTTTATTTCTAAAGTTTGATTCAGTTCAGTTCAGTTCAGTTGCTCAGTCGTGTCCTACTCTTTTCCACCCCATGAATCTCAGCATGCCAAGCCCCCTGTCCATCACCAACTCCCTGAGTTCACTCAAACTCACGTCCATCGAGTTGGTGATGCCATTCAGCCATCTATACTCTGTCGTCCCCTTCTCCTCCTGCCTCCAGTCCCTCCCACCATCAGAGTCTTTGACTCCAGTACTTTGGCCACATCATGCAAAGAGTGGACTCATTGGAAAAGTTTGATTAGACACTCCCTAAACACCAGACATTGTGTTCGATGCTTTAATATATTAAAAATGAACAAAGAGCATAAGCTTTCCAGGATTTAATTGTGAAAATATGCAAATAGGAAAACTTCAGACTTCTACAGTGCATATCAATATACCCACCATTACCTAGCTTATAATTTAAATATTTTGCTGTACTTCCTTTATAACATATTAATCTATCCCTCTATTCCTTATTCATGATTATTATTTTTGATATATTTCAAAGTAAATTTCAGACAGCAGTAGAATTTCTCTAGATACTTAATCTTGCTTATAATTTAATAAGATTAAATATTTGTTTGCTGGTTTATTTTCTTTAGAATTTAAATATATATATATTGAAATCCAGGAACTTTTGGTGAACATCCACTGAGTTTTGACAAGTAGATAGGTATATTTAACACCCAAATCTGCAGACCCCAGATTCTCTAACTTTCTCACCCATTCTAGAGACAACTATTTTTTTTTCTCATCATAGAAAAATTTTGCCAATTCTACAAGTTCATATGTACAAAATAATACATATTGTATAACTTTGTGTAAGTTTTTTTCACTCTTTTATATTGAGTTATATTGTTTTTATCTAAATATGTTCCTTTTCATACTGTTCATACTATTCATGGGTTTTCAAGGCAAGAATACTGAAGTGGCTTGCAATTCCTTTCCCCAGTGGATCATGTTCTGTCAGAACTCTCCACCATGACCCGTCCATCTTGGGTGGCCCTACAAGATATGGCTCATAGTTTCACTGAGTTAGACAAGGCTGTGTTTCATGTGATAAGATTGGTTAGTTTTCTGTGATTGTGGTTTTCAGTCTGTCTGCCCTTTGATAGAAAAGGATAAGAGGCTTTTATAGAAGCTTCCTGATGAGAGAGACTGACTGAGGGGGAAACTGGGTATTGTTCTGATGGGCAGGGCCATGCTCAGCAAATCTTTAATTTTCTCTTGATGGGTGGGGCTATGTTCCCTCCTTGTTATTTACCTGGGGCCAAACTATGATGGACACTGAAAGATGAGCTCCCCAGGTCGGTAGGTGCCGAATATGCTACTGGATATCAGGAGAGAAATAACTCCAAAAAGAAGGAAGGGATGGATCCAAAGCAACACCCACTTGTGGATGTGATGAGTGATGGAAGTGAAGTCTGATGCTATAAAGAGCAGTATTGCATAGGAACCTGGAATGTCAGGTCCATGAATCCAGGCAAATTGGAGGTGGTCAAACAAGAGATGGCAAGAGTGAACATCCACATTTGAGGAATCAGTGAACTAAAATGGACTGGAATGCATGAATTTAACTCAGATAATCAGTATGTCTACTACTGTGGGCAAGAATCCCTTAGAAGAAATGGAGTAGCGATCATAGTCAACAAGAGTCCGAAATGCAGTACTTAGATGCAATCTCAAAAGCGTCAGAATGATCTCTGTTTGTTTCCAAGGCAAACCATTCAATATCATAATAATCCAAATCCATATGGCACCCCATTCCAGTACTCTTGCCTGGATCCCATGTATGGAGGAGCCTAGTAGGCTGCAGTCCATGGGGTCATGAAGAGTCGGACACGACTGAGCGACTTCACTTTCACTTTTCACTTTCATGCATTGGAGAAGCAAATGGCAACCCACTCCAGTGTTCTTGCCTGGAGAATCCCAGGGACGGGGGGAGCCTGGTGGGTTGGGGTCACACAGAGTTGCACACGACTGAAGCAACTTAGCATGCCTTGACCAGTAATACTGAAGAAGCTGAAGTTGAACAGCTCTATGAAGACCTACAAGACCTTCTAGAACTAACATCCAAAAAAGTTGTCTTTTTCACTATAGGGGAAGGGAATGCAAAAGTAGGAAGTCAAGAAATATCTGGAATAACAGGCAAATTTGGCTTTGGAGTACAGAATGAAGTAGGGCAAAGGCTAATGCAGTTTTGCCAAGAGAATGTACTTGTCATAGCAAATACCATCTTCCAACAACACAAGAAAAGACTTTACATGTGGACATCACCAGATGATCAATATTGAAATCAGATTGATATATTCTTTGTAGCCAAAGATGGAGAAGCTCTATACAGTCAGCAAAAACAAGACTGGGAGCTGACTGGCTCAGATCATGAACTCCTTATTGCCAAATTCAGACTTAGAGAAAGTAGGGAAAACCACTAGACCATTCAGGTAGGACCTAAATAAAATACCTTACAATTATATAGTGGACATGACAAATCGATTCAAAGGATTTGTTCTGGTAGACAGAGTGCCTGAAGAACTATGGACAGAGGTTTGTGACATTGTATAGGGATCAAGACCATCCGCAAGAAAAAGGAATGCAAAAGGCAAAATGATTGTCTGAGGAGGCCTTACAAATAGCTGTGAAAAGAAGAGAAGGGAAAGGCAAAGGAGAAAAGGAACGATATACCCATTTGAATGCAGAGTTCCAAAGAATAGCAAGGAGGGATAAGAAAGCCTTCCTCAGTGATCAATGCAAAGAAATAGAGGAAAACAATAGAATAAGAAAGTCTAGAGATCTCTTCAAGAAAATTAAATATACCAATGGAACATTTCATGGAAAGATGGGAACAATGAAGGACAGAAATGGTATGGACCTAACAGAAGCAGAGATATTAAGAAGCAGTGGCAAGAATACACGGAAGAACTATACAGAAAAGATCTTCATGACACAGATAATCACGATGGTGTGATCACTCACCTAGAGCCAGACATCCTGGAATGAGAAGTCAAGTGGGCCTTAGGAAGTATCACTATGAACAAAGCTAGGGAGGTGATGGAATTCCAGTCGAGCTATTTCAAATCTTAAAAGATGATGCTGTGAGAGTGCTGCACTCAATATTCCAGCAAATATGGAAAACTCAGCAGTGGCCACAGGACTGAAAAGGTCAGTTTCCATTCCAATCCCAAAGAGAGGTACTACACAATTGCAGTCACCTCACATGCTAGGAAGGTAATGCTCAAAATTCCCAAGCCAAGCTTCAACAATACATGAACCGTGAACTTCCAGAAATTCAAGCTATATTTAGAAAAGGGAGAGGAACCAGAGATCAAATTGCCAACATACATTTGATCATTGAAAAAGCAAGAGAATCCAGAAAATCATATATTTCACTTCATTGACTATGCCAAAGCCTTTAACTGTGTGGATCACAACAAACTATGGAAAATTCTGGAAGAGATGGAAATACAAGACCACCTGACCTGGCTCTTGAGAAATCTGTATGCAGGTCAGGAAGCAACAATTAGAACTAGACATAGAACAATGGACTGTTTCCAAATAGGGAAGAGAGTATGTCAAGGCTGTATATTGTCACTCCTGCTTATTTAATTTATATCAGAGTACATCATGAGAAACATTGGGCTGGAGGAAACACAAGCTGGAATCAATATTGCCAGGAGAAATATCAATAACCTCAGATATGCAGATGACACCACCCCTATGGCAGAAAGTGAAGAGCTGCCTCTTGGTGAAAGTGAAAGTGGAGAGTGAAAATGTTGGCTTAAAACTCAACATTCAGAAAACTAAGATCATGGCATCTGATCCCATCACTTCATGGGAAATAGATGGGGAAACAGTGGAAATGGTGGCTGACTTTATTTTCTTGGGCCCCAAAATCACTGCAGATGGTGACTGTAGCCATGAAAGTAAAAGATGTTTGCTCCTTGGAAGAAAAGTTATGACCAACCTAGATGGCATATTAAAAAACAGAGACAGTACTTTGCCAACAAAGGCCCATTTAGTCAAAGGTATTATTTTCCCAGTACTCCTGTATGGATGTGAGAGTTGGACTGTGAAGAAAGCTGAGCACAAAAGAATTGATGCTTTTGAAGTGTGGTGTTGGAGAAGACTCTTGAGAGTCCCTTGGACTGCAAGGAGATCCAACCAGTCCATTCTAAAGGAGATCAGTCCTGGGTATTCTTTGGAAGGACTGATGCTAAAGCTGAAACTTCAGTACTTTGGCCACCTCATGTGAAGAGTTGACTCATTGGAAAAGACTCTGATGCTGAGAGGGATTGGGGGAAGGAGGAGAAGGGGACAACAGAGAATGAGATGGCTGGATGGTATCACCAATTCAATGAACGTTAGTTTGAGTGAACTCGGAGTTGGTGATAGACAGGGAGGCCTGGAGTGCTGCAGTTCATGGGGTTGCAGAGTCGGACACAGCTGAGCGGCTGAACTGAGCTGAACTGACGGTTTTTTTCAGTAGTCATGTATGTATGTGAGAGTTGGACTATAAAGAAAGCTGAGCACTGAAGAATTAATGCTTTTGAACTGTGGTGTTGGAGAAGACTCTTGAGAGTCCTTTGGACTGAAAGGAGATCCAACTAGCCCATCTTAAAGGAATTTAGTCCTGAATATTCATTGGAAGGACTGATGCTAAAGCTGAAACTCCAATACTCTGGCCACCTGATGTGAAGAACTGACTCATTGGGAAAGACCCTGATGCTGCTAAAGAATGAAGACAGGAGTAGGGGATGACAGAGGATGAGATGGTTGTTGGCATCACCAATTCAACAGACATAATTTTGAGTAAACTCTGGAACTTAGTAATGGAATATGAGGCCTGGATGTCCTGCAGTCCATGGGGCACAAAGAGTAGGACACGACTGAGTGACTGAAGTGTACTGAAGTGAAATATGTTCCTTATTTACAACATATTTAGAATTACATTGTGTAGAATTACATTGCCTAACCTTACCCCAATTTTGTATTCTTCTCATATTTATGGACATTTGGACCGTTTCCAGTTTTAGGCTGATATAAATCATCTTTCTATCAACAGTCTATATAATCTTCTGGGGTATGTATCCGTGTGTGTGTGTGTGTGTGTGTGTTTCCCTTCAGTACTCTGGGATAATATGACATTTGACCTTATTTTTGTGTGTGCATTTTTATTTTTCAAAAATAAGATAGATTTTTAAAAAGATATAGATCATGGCATCAGCTGTTAGTATCACTGAGATAACAATGTGCTCAGAAAGAAAAAAAAGCATGGCTCTTACCTTTGTGACCTTTCTGGAATTCTCTGGAAATTTTTCTGTATAGTCATATTTAATTATCTTCGAGAATTCATTTCCTTTCAGGTGGAAAGACTCTGTAGGCCTAGATTTTCCAGATCGACAATAACAAAGACTCCAGCATTTCTCATCAGAAACAGTCATGTTCAACTAAATTAAAAAGAGAAAACTAAATGTCAAGCATTGCGTATAAATTTGGTTATCCTGTAAGGCTTAGAAACAATTAATGATCTAACAAGGGGGAAGGAGTAACATCCCACCTGTTTTGGACGTTAGGGAACCATTCTGCTGTTCTTGCTGCTAACTAATGTCCGGTCATTTTGAAGTATTTTAAGCAATGTGTCTGAATAATATTTTGCCTTGTGGTCCTGTCACAAAAGCCTTGCTCCTGTCATGGCTTTTCTTTCTAAAGACCAGTATCTTCAGGATAAGTTGTGAAAGTTAGAATACATGGACTTTTACCATATGAACTTAACTGGTTTTCAAACTTTACAACCATCTTCATAAAATTTGCTGTTTCTGAAAATATTTGACCGCTTCTCTTCCCTAGAGATGCTTGTGCTTTAGCTTTCCTCACTGCACTTGGTTCCCACACAGGAATCCTATAAAAGACTTTGGCAGTCTTTCCTGCTGACATTCCAAATGTGATTGCTCTTTCTTCTGAATTCTTACATCTTTTAATTATGTATCTTTATCACTAGCACATGAAAGCTTGTACAGTAGTGACATTTTTTCAAATGTTTCTTTACCACAAACTAGGTAGTAACATGGTTTGTGCATCATTGTCTTCCTCCTTGCTCCCTAATACCTAAACAATGCATTTACATGTATGAAGAGACACCTGGTTGTGAAAAAAAAAAAGAAAAGAACAAGAAAAGAAAGAATTTACCTAAAGATATAACATCCACCCACACCATTTCACATACCATAGCCATTAAAAGCCTCAATAAATAAACCTATCAAAAAAAAAAAAAAGAAACACACACACACACACACATTGAGCAGACTTTGTTGAGGCTGACATGAAATAAATAAGATGAAAAGGAAAACATACTAGTTCCATGGTTGTATTATTATTTTTTTAATTTTCTACTTCAAGACAGAATTGCATTGTTCTTGGTGGCTTAGATGGTAAAAAAATCCACCTGCAATGCAGGAGACCTCAGTTTGATCCCTGGGCTGGAAAAGTCCCCTGCAGAAGGGCATGGCAACCCACCCCAGTTATCTTGCCTGGAGAATTCCATGGACAGAGGAGCCAAAGAGTTGGACATGACTGGGCAACTAACACTTTCACTCTCAAGACAGAATTATCCTCAGATGTATTCACTGCAGCTAGAGTCAGTACTTCAATTGTATAAGAATAGTTAAAAATTAATGTGTTAATCTCTGGCTGGGGAACTAAGATCCTATCTGCTGCAAGGCAACTAAACCCACATGCTACAACTACTGAGCCCACATGCTACACCTAGAGAGAAGTCCTCACTACAACAAAAATCGTGCATACTGCAGCTGAGACCTGACAAACCAAAAATAAAAGTAAATAAATAATAATTTAAAAAAGAATAGTATGACAAGACACTTGCTGAAATTTGAGAAACTCTGCCATGATTTTCCATCAAATTAAATACTATAGCATTAGTATTAGTACTTAGCATTCCTAGTAGTTTTTTTTTTTATTAAAATACACAGGCTGTAGACCTATCACATCTTCCCTGCATATAGTAATTTTTAATTGCTATAATTAAGTTTTCAGTTGATCAGTAATTGCCCATGAAGGCTCCCCAAAACCCATCATAAGCCCGTGACAGAATCCTCTGAATTTTCTTTTTCATCTTCACTGCTGAGTGAGGCTATGATGGGTAGTCTTTTGTAAATATAAGTAAGAATTTTTCATAATACTTTTAAAAACAATCCATGGATACTACTTGTATTACTCTGCTCTGATAGAGGTTAATTTACCAAAAAGCATGTCTGCATTAATGGGAAAGTGATGTATATCTATATTTAGCATAAATATATTTATGATATATATTGTATATTTATCACACAAGGCTAGCTGTCATAAAACTTGAGTTGCATTTTTCCAAAATTATTTAGATTTTGTTATTTTGTCCTATCCAGAGAAGGGAATAGCTACCAACTCCAGTATGTTATATGCTATTCCAATTTTACACTACTTTCAGGTGGTTCATTATAGTTGAGTTTTATGACCTCAATGTAAGATATTACAATTCAAAAAAATTTAGATTCAAAGACTATCTTATTTTTTATTTGTTTTGATCACATCTTATAATATTTCATTTTACTGGCCTAATTTTTTTTTTTTTCCCTCTAGACAATACATTTTACTAAAAGAGCTAGAAAAATGTGCCTCAAACTCACACCCAAAAACTTGTTAGCCTAGAGAGCAATATCAGTCTGAAGTTTTCCCCAGGTTCCACACATTCTGTTCATGCACACAAACAATAAATCTGCTCAGACCCATTCCAAGGAACAAGACATTTGGTGTACAGGATAATTCCCTGAAAAGAAACTGTAATAAACATAGCTTTAGGGAAATCACAAAGCCCTTTACTGTTCTTTCCATTACAGCCAAAATTCTATGTCATTTATCATGTTTGCATAAAAATAGAAAAGAAGATACTGTTATATGTAAACATCATATATATTTCTAAAGTACATAGTGTGTGTTACATAGATAATGATAAGGACCAGCGTTGGCTAAAATATTATATATAACATAAACACCAAGGCAGTAGCCAGTGAATGCTTCATCCATCTAAGCTGGGACAAGTGAACATACAAGATAACTTGGAACACCCCAAACTCACTGGCACGTAAGACTCCTTCATTAAGGGTGGTCCAGGGGCTGGGATTAATGAATTTTATGTCTATTTTTCAGGTCATATTGGCTTCCCAAGTGGTGCAGTGATAGAAAATCCCCCTGCCAGTGCAGAAGACATAGGAGATTCAGGTTCAGTCCCTGGGTCAAGAAGATCCCCTGGAGAAGGAAATGCAACCCACTCCAGTATTCTTGTCTGGAGAATTCTATGGACAGAGGAGTCTGGCAGGCTATAGTCCATGGGGTTGCAAAAAGTTAGACATGATGAGCATACGCACACACACGTCAGGTCAGACTTATTCCAGTTTGAGAATAGCTTGAGCAAACCAAAAAGAGAGAACAGCTTCACATCCAACTTTTACCTAGAATCCCACAGAGGGTACTCTCTCTGAACACTGCTCAAGAGACGTTATTTCTCCCAGTGTCTCCTCCCCCACCTTCATCAAAAGCAAACAACTCTTGCCTTCATGGCCCAGCATCTGGTAAGTAAGATGGTATTCCCCTCCCTTCACTTTATATTCATTTTATTTACAACTGTAGTATAAGTAAAGGTATGTAGAGGAAGGAGAAAAATAGTTGAAATGTTCCTTTAAGAACACCATGGGACTTCCGCTGGTGGTCCAATAACTAACACTCTATACACTCGATGCAGGGAACCCATGTTTAAACTCTGGTCAGGGAAATAGATTTCACATGCCACAAAACAGACTGAAGCCTGCTGAGCTCCTCTCTCCATGGAATTCTCCAGGCAAGAGTATTCTTCTGCAAGGATCTTCCAGATCCGGGGATCAAAACTGGGTCTCCCACATTACAGGCAGATTCTTTACCATCTGAGTCCCAAGGAAGCCCAAGCGTTCACATGTCACAACTAAAGATTTCATAAGCCACTGCAACGAATATCCTGTGTGCCTCAGCTAAGATTTGGCACAGCGGGATAAATGAACAAATATAAATTTAAAAATTAAAAATAAGCACCCTTAAAGAAGGTATCTTTCTTTTCTTTTATTATCTATATAATCTCTGAGATAAAGTGATTTATCACATTAGAAATTACAAAGCACATCAATTGGGTTTGTAAAAATCAAAGCCAAGCACAAAAACCACACACACAGGCTCCTAGAGAACATATATTACATTACAAAAGATATAATTCAGTCATTTCTATAGGGAGCACTACCAAATCTTTGCATATTGAAACCACACTTACTGACCTACTTCCTTTCACAGCACACTAATTAACTGTTGAACAAATCACCACAGACGTTTTGGAAAAAAAAAGAAAAAGCCACTACAGTCAACAGCTAGTTTTTTTCAGAAGCTCTATTCTCTATTTGAAATTAAACATGAAAGCATTAGGTGTGCACAATGAAAGTTTACCCCAGTCTACTTCAAAGGACAAGCAAAACAAGATAAAGGAAGAAGTCATTTCATTCCCTTTTGTTAACAGATCTAAGTGAAAGTGCTCCAAACAGTTTGAGACTTAATGATGACAGAGACTAGTGGAGAAGATCCATCATCTTTTTCTTCTGACTATGAATAGCGCAAGTCTGAAGCAGACTGATGCAGAAATAAGGAAAAACTCTTTCTAGCCACTCTCATTTGCTGGCTGATGCCTTTGAAAATAGCATGTCATTTTACCAGAATGTGTTTTATTCAGTCTTATCCCTAAATAAAATAAATTATATGCATGCTGCCGTCAGGAAGTATTAAATTAATTAAAGAGGCCATTATGTTGAAAGGCTTGCGTGAGTTCAGTCTTGTTTGACTCTTTGCGATCCTGTGGACTATAGCCCACCAGGCTCCTCTGTCCATGGGATTATCCGGGCAAGAATACTGGAGTGGGTTGCCATTTCCTCTTCCAGGGGATCTTCCCTACCAAGGGATTGAACCCCTGTTTATTATGCCTTCTGCACTGGCAGGTAAGATCTTTACCACTAGCACCAGCCGGGAAGCCTAGGC
This sequence comes from Nanger dama, assembly GCA_917880005.1. NCBI lineage: Eukaryota > Metazoa > Chordata > Mammalia > Artiodactyla > Bovidae > Nanger > Nanger dama. The sequence continues at coordinate 104,683,749 of CAKJTW010000001.1, forward strand.
TACTGAAACAAACAAAAAGCCTCAAGGTTAGGAAATGGAAACAGAAGGAAACGGCAACCCACTCCAGTATTCTTGCCTGGAGAATTCCACGGATAGAGGAGCCTGGTAGGCTACAGTCCATGGGGTCGCAAGAGTCGGACATGACTTAGTGACTGAACAACCAACCAACCGAGGATAACCAGTCATAGCCAGCTAGACTTTAATTGTTAGACAATCAGTAATCTCCTTAACTTTTCTTCCACCTTTTCTCTATTAAATTCTCTCTCTGAGGATCCTATCAGTGGAGTGCTCCTAATCACTTACTATTGATGCTACCTGACTGAAATGAATTTTTATTCAAATAAGCTATTAATTTTTTAATGCCTCTGATTATCTTTTACAAAAACAAAAGATTTTTAAAGGAAAACATTTGTTTTTAACAAATAAAGCATATTGTAAAAGTATTTTTGTGTGCATTTTAAGAATTTTACTATGAATGTCTGTTATTTTGTAATATTGGAATACATTAGTGCTTTCTTGGGTCTTTGATATCAGCAAAGCTTGTCTGCCTTTGGCATCCTTGTAATTCATACAGTTTACTCTGATGCTCTAGTGGGCTTCTGCTGTGTCCAGATGCAATGGTTTCTACAGAGTATCTACTATAATGTTTTAGTTAACACATATGCTTTTCTTTTCTTGCAGCTGAAACCTTGGATTCAGCGAGTTTATTTCTATTGTTTTCCAAACTTTCATTCTAATTTGGATCATCAGTTTGTAAAATCACTGCCCCAATTTCTGATTGTAATCTAAAGCTTCTAAGGAGGCTGGTAAAAAATAACAAAGACAGAAGATGGTGCATAATTGTTATCATAAAGAACAAATCCATCACTGCCTATAGTATATTCAGTAATAATGGATTTCTTCCACTTCTAAATTCTTGTTATAATTGTTTAGCAATTTTCCACTTCTACTTTGTTTTATGCATACTTTATGTATGTCTTAGCTTCCATACTAAATTTTAGTCTTTTAAGGACAGAAGCAAGTACATCATGATTTCTATCTTTCCTTACTAGTTCATTTGTAGTATCTTAAAATGAATGTCTGAGTAGTGGAAAGTACACGTTCTTTGAGACAAGATTTTATAGATTAATAAAAAGAGTGTTAAAAGAATACCAGAACATGGAAAAACAAAAGTGCCAACAAACAGAAATAGTATGCTGCAACTGCTAAACAAGTACATGTGTGCATGCTAAGCCACTTCAGTCGCATCCAACTCAAATGTTAAACACAGAACCTGTAAGATAGGATTTATAAAGAAAAGCAACAGTCCCCTGCCTCATCTTTCTTTAAACACAGGCTTCCTTGGAGGAATTGGCTGTGGTTCCTTCATGCAGCTATATATATGCCTTTAATTCTTTGGATTTTATTCATATTACAAATTAACTTGCTTACACTGCTATGTCTTAACTTTATGTTTTTATTTCTTTTTTTTAATTTTATTTTTACTTTATTCTACTTTACACTATTGTATTGGTTTTGCCATACATTGACATGAATCCACTATGGGTGTATACGAGCTCCCAATCCTGAATCCCCCTCCCACCTCATATCATCTCTCTGGATCATCCCCGTGCACCAGCCCCAAGCATACTGTATCCTGTATCGGACATAGACTGGTGCTTCATTTCTTACATGATAGTATACGTGTTTTCAATGCCATTCTCCCAAATCATCCCACCCTCTCCCTCTCCCTCAGAGGCCAAAAGTCCGTTCTATACCTCTGTGTTCTTTTGTTGTCTCCTATACAGGGTCATCATTACTATCTTTCTAAATTCCATATATATGTGTCAGTATACCGTATTGGTGTTTTTCTTTCTGGCTTACTTCACTCTGTACAGTTGGCTCCAGTTTCATCCACCTCATTAGAACTGAGGCAAATTTATTCTTTTTAAGGGCTGAGTAATACTCCATTGTGTATATGTACCACTGCTTTCTTATCCATTCATCTGCTGATGGACATCTAGGTTGTTTCCATGTCCTGGCTATTATAAACAGTGCTGCAATGAACATTGGGGTACATGTGCCTCTTTCAATTCTGGTTTCCTCATTGTGTATGCCCAGCAATGGGATTGCTGGGTCATAAGGCAGTTCTATTTGCAATTTTTAAAGGAATCTCCACACTGTTTTCCATACTGGCTGTGCTAGCTTGCATTCCCACCAACAGTGTAAGAAGGTTCCCTTTTCTTCACATCCTCTCCAGCATTTATTGCTTGTAGACTTTTGGATAGCAGCCATTCTGACTGGTGTGAAATGGTACCTCATTGTGGTATTGATTTGCATTTCTCTGATAATGAGTGATGTTGAGCATCTTTTCATGTGTTTGTTAGTCATCCCTATGTCTTCTTTGGAGAAATGCCTATTTAGTTCTTTGGCCAATTTTTTGATTGGGTTGTTTATTTTTCTGGAGTTGAGCTGAATAACTTGCTTGTATATTTTTGAGATTAGTTGTTTGTCAGTTGCTTCATTTGCTATTGTTTTTTCCCATTCAGAAGGCTGTCTTTTCACCTTACTTATAGTTTCCTTTGTTGTGCAGAAGCTTTTAATTGGATTGGAAGAATCAATATAGTGAAAATGAGTATACTACCCAAAGCAATCTACAGATTCAATGCAACCTCTATCAAGCTACCAGCGGTATTTTTCACAGAACTAGAACAAATAATTTCAAGATTTGTATGGAAATAGAAAAAACCTCAAATAGCCAAAGCAATCTTGAGAAAGAAGAATGGAAACTGGAGGAATCAACTTGCCTGACTTCAGGCTCTACTACAAAGCCACAATCATTAAGACAATATGGTACTGGGACAAAGACAGAAATATAGATCAATGGAACAAAATAGAAAGCCCAGAGATAAATCCACACACCTATGGACACCTTATCTTCAACAAAGAAGGTAAGAATATACAATGGAGTAAAGACAATCTCTTTAACAAGTGGTGCTGGGAAAACTGGTCAACCACTTGTAAAAGAATGAAACTAGATAAATTTCTAACACCACACACACACACAAAAAACTCAAAATGGATTAAAGATCTAAACATAAGACCAGAAAATGCAAAACTCCTAGAGGAGAACATAGGCAAAACACTCTCCAACCTAAATCACAGCAGGATCCTCTATGATCCACCTCCCAGAGTACTGTAAATAAAAGCAAAAATAAACAAATGGGATCTAAATAAAAATATGTCTTAACTTTAAAGTTTTAAACATTTAAAATTGATGTGTTGTGGGAAGGAGAGGAAGACTTGGAGTAGGAAACCCTCTGCCACTCTCTGCTCTCAGGTACACCAAAATTGCAACTCTTTACAGGACAACTATCTGTGAGAGTGACTTGAAGTTTAATAGAAAATATTTTATGCAGCTAAAAACATAAAGGAGTGACAATGCCAGGTAGGAGAGGCAAAGACACAGGCTACTCAGGTGTGACCCTCTGGCTGGATGGATACCACCACTACAGAGATCCTCCCTTCCAGAAGCAAGGAGCCCAAGCCCCATACATGGGACCTCCAACTCTCAGGTCCTGCACCAGGAATACAAACCCCCAGAAAGTTGGGCTTTGAAAACTAGTGGGGCTAATATTCAGGAGAGCCACAGTGCTATAAAAAACAGAGACTCTGCTCACAAAATCTCACACTCAGAGTTCCAGTACAGAGGCATTAGTCTGAAAGGAGCTGGGGACATACCCAACAGGGAACTTGGGAGAGCTTCATGAGAGTCAGGAGAGAGCTGGGTGACTGAAACTCTGGACTCAGCCATTTGGGGAGCTGCTCTGGTAATACCAGCTGTCAAATGCTAATTTGAAACACTTCCTTTAGCCTATTAGCTCTGCAGGCCAGCCCTAACCACCAATGAGTCCACAGTGGCCAAGCAGAAATGGGCCACATGCCTGTCTGCTCAGGAAAGCAGCCTCACCCGCCAATGGCTGCAGCAGCCACAAGGCCTGGCCTTGCAACCTGCCTGGTGGGGGGCCAGCATCACTGCATCCATGTAGTCAGCCCTCCACAATAGAAGGGTTCACATAGCTCACCTAAGGGACAAATCTGAAGCATCCAGTTCTGATGGTCAGAAGGGAATGCGTGGCTGGGCCCCCATATATGTCCTTCTAAAATCAGGAGGTATACTGTGCTGCGCTTTGTCACTTAGTTGTGTCTGCCTCTGCAACCCCATGGACTGTAGCCCACCAGGCTCCTCTGCCCATGGGGATTATCCAAGCAAGAATACTGGGGTGGGTTTCCATGCCCTACTCCAGGGGATCTTCCCAAGCTGGGGATTGAGCCCAGGTCTCCCACATTGCAGGTAGATTCTTTACCTTCTGAGCCACCAAGGAAGCTGCAGGAGATATACTACACTTACTTGATACATAGAAAGAAACAGAATTAGACAAATTGAGGAGACAGGGTCAGTGCAGTTCAGTTCAGTCACTCAGTCGTGTCCGACTCTTTGCGACCACATGAATCACAGCACGCCAGGCCTCCCTGTCCATCACCAACTCCTGGAGTTCACTCAGACTCGCGTCCATCGAGTCAGTGAGGCCATTCAGCCATCTCATTCTCTGTCGTCCCCTTCTCCTCCTGCCCCCAATCCCTCCCAGCATTAGAGTCTTTTCCAATGAGTCAACTCTTCGCATGAGGTGGCCAAAGTACTGGGGTTTCAGCTTCAGCATCATTCCTACCAAAGAAATCCCAGGGCTGATCTCCTTCAGAATGGACTGGTTGGACCTCCTTGCAGTCCAAAGGACTCTCAAGAGTCTTCTCCGACACCACAGTTCAAAAGTATCAATTCTTCAGCGCTCAGCCTTCTTCACAGTCCAACTCTCACATCCATACATGACTACTGGAAAAGCCATAGCCTTGACTAGACAACCCTTAGTCGGCAAAGTAATGTCTCTACTTTTGAATATGCTATCTAGGTTGGTCATAACTTTTCTTCCAAGGAGTAAGTGTTTTCTAATTTCATGGCTGCAGTCACCATCTGCAGTGATTTTGGAGCCCCCAAAATAAAGTCTGACACTGTTTCCACTGTTTCTCCATCTATTTCCCATGAAGTGATGGGACCAGATGCCATGATCTTTGTTTTCTGAATGTTGAGCTTTAAGCCAACTTTTTCACTCTCCTCTCTCACTTTCATCAAGAGGCTTTTAAGCTCCTCTTCACTTTCTGCCATAAGGGTGGTGTCATCTGCATATCTTAGGTTATTGATATTTCTCCCAGCAATCTTGATTCCAGCTTGTGTTTCTTCCAGCCCAGTGTTTCTCTTGATATACTCTGCATAGAAGTTAAATAAGCAGGGAGACAGTATATAGCCCTGTCATACTCCATTTCCTATTTAGAACCAGTCTGTTGTTCCATGTCCAGTTCTAACTGTTGCTTCCTGACCTGCATACAGATTTCTCAAGAGGCAGGTTAGGTGGTCTGGTATTCCCATCTCTTTCAGAATTTTCCACAGTTGATTGTGATCCACACAGTCAAAGGCTTTGGCATAGTCAATAAAGCAGAAATGGATGTTTTTCTGGAACTGTCACCTTTTCCATGATCCAGCGGATGTTGGCAATTTGATCTTTGGTTCCTCTGCCTTTTCTAACACCAGCTTGAACATCAGGGAGTTCATGGTTCCTGTATTGCTGAAGCCTGGCTTGGAGAATTTTAGCATGACTTTACTAGCATGTGAGATGAGTGCAATTGTGTGGTAGTTAGAGCAATCTTTGGCATTGCCTTTCTTTGGAATTCGAATGAAAACTGACCTTTTCCAGTCCTGTGGCCGCTGCTGAGGTTTCCAAATTTGTTGGCATACTGAGTGCAGCACTTTCACAGCATCATATTTCAAGATTTGAAACAGCTCCACTGGAATTCCATCACCTCCACTAGTTTTGTTTGTAGTGATGCTTTCTAAGGCCCACTTGACTTCACATTCCAAGATGTCTGGCTCTAGATTAGAAATCACACCATCGTGATTATCTGGGTCATGAAGATCTTTTTGTACAGTTCTTCTGTGTATTCTTGCCACCTCTTCTTAATATCTTCTGCTTCTGTTAGGTCCAGGCCATTTTTGTCTTTTATCAAGCCCATCTTTGCATGAAATGTTCCCTTGGTATCTCTAATTTTCTTGAAGAGATCTCTAGTCTTTCCCATTCTGTTCTTTGCATTGATCACTGAAGAAGGCTTTCTTATCTCTTCTTGCTATTCTCTGGAACTCTGCATTCAGATGCTTATTTCTTTCATTTTCTCCTTTGCTTTTCACCTCTCTTCTTTTCACAGCTGTTTGCTAGGCCTTCCCAGACAGCCATTTTGCTTTTGTGCATTTCTTTTCCATTGAGATGGTCTTGATACCTGTCTCCTGTACAGCGTCACAAACCTTATTCTACAGTCTATGAGGCACACTATCTATCAGATTTAGATCCTTAAATCTATTCCTCAGTTACACTGTATAATCATAAGGAATTTGATTTAGGTCATACCTGAATGCTCTAGTGGTTTTCCCTACTTTCTTCAATTTGAATATGAATTTGGTAATAAGGAGCTCATGATCTGAACCACAGTCAGCTCCCGGTCTTGTTTTTGCTGACTATGTAGAGCTTCTCCATCTTGGCTGCAAAGAATATAATCAATCTGATTTCAGTGTTGACCATCTGGTAATGTCCATGTGTAGAATCTTCTTTTGTGTTGTTGGAAGATGGTGTTTGCTATGACCAGTGCATTTTCTTGGCAAAACTCTATTAGTCTTTGCCCTACTTCATTCAGCATTCTAAGGCCAAATTTGCCTGTTTTTCCAGTTGTTTCTTGACTTCCTACTTTAGCATTCCAGTCCCCTATAATGAAAAGGACATCTTTTTGAGTGTTAGTTGTAAAAGGTCTTGTAGGCCTTCATAAAATCGTTCAACTTCAGCTTCTTCAGCATTACTTTTAGGGCATAGACTTGGAGACAGAGTAATATTTTCTAAATGAAGAAAAAAAGACAAAACTTCAGAAAAAGATCTAAACAATGATAAGCAAGTTACCTGTTAAAGAGTTCAAAGTGATAATTATAAGGCAATAAAATTGGGAGAGGAATGGATGAACACAGTGACAATTTTAAGAAAGAATTAGAAAATGTAAACAACCATAAATAGTTGAAAAATACAATAATTAAAGTCAACTACAGAAAAACAAAAACTTGAAAAAACCCACAACCAAGTGGCGGATAAATAATATGCTACCAAAGAAACAATGAATCATTGAAGAAGTCAATGATGGAATGAACAAAATACCTAGAGCAAAATGAAAATGGAATCTCTATGATTGACTATTAAGGTATTTAGAAAAAAAAAACTTTAAAAAACAAAATCTAAGAGACACAGCACAATAATTCTAAGAGAGAATTTATAGAGGGACAATCTTGCTTCAAGAAACAAGAAATATTTCCAATAAACAATCTATAACTTACGCTTGAAAGAATTAGAAAAAAAGTAACTGAAAGAAAAGCAACGATAAATATCAGCAGAAGTAAGTAATACTGAGTTTAAAAAACAAGAGGTAGGAAAGATCAATGAAACTAAGAACTGGTTCTTTGAAGAGCCAGACAAATTTGATAAACCTTTAATCAGACTCAACAAGAAGGGAGTCTTGCCCAAAGAGAGAAGGCCCAAATAAATAAATCAGAAATGAAAGAGAAGTTATAATCAATACCACAGGAACAATAAGGGTCATAAGAGATTACCATGAACAATTATACTCCAAAAAAAAATGGACACCTAGAAGAATGAATAAATTCCTAGAAAATTACATGATCCTGAGATCAATGGAATCGAACACAGAGCCCAGAAATAAACCCACACATTGTGGAAGTGCAAAGAATATACAAATATGCAAAGAATATACAGATGCAAAGAATACAAAGACTATATAAACACACGTACACAGATATACTAAGGAGGCAAAAATAGACAATAAGAAAAACAGCATCTTCAAAAAATGATATTAGCAAAACTGGACAGTCATGTGCAGAGTCAAACTGCACTACTTTCTCACACTGTATACAAAGATAATTGCAAGATGGGTTAAATATTTAAATGTAAACTCTGAAGCCATAAAACTTCTAGAAGAAAGCATAGTAGGCTCTTTGACATTAATCTTAACGATGACAATTTTTTTTTTGATTTGTCTCCTCAGGCAAGGGAAATAAAAGCGAAAATGGAACTACATCAACTGAAAAGCTTTTGCAGAGTAAACTATGACAGAGTCAAAAAGTACCCTGCTAAATGACAAACAATATTTGTGGATAATATATCTCTGACAAGAGGTTAATATGCAAAGTATCAGAAAAAACTCATACAATTCAAAACAAACAAGTCAATTAAAAAAATGGGCAGAAGGCTTGAATAGAATTTTTTTTTTTCTCAAAGAAGACAAAAGGTGGCCCATACGCACATGAAAAGATGCTCAGCAGTGCAATCATCAGAAAAATACAAATCAAATCCACAATGAAATATCACCTCACACCTGTCAGAGTGGCCATCATCAAAAAGACCATAAAAACAAAATGTTGGCCATGATATGGTGAAAAGGGAACCTTGTACACTGTTGATGAGAATGTAAATTGATGCAACCACTGTAGAAGACATACTATTTCTCAAAAGTTTAAAAACAAAACTACCATATGAACCAGCAATTTCACTTCTGAGTAATTTTCCAAAGAACAAAAACACTAGTTCAAAAATATATATGCACCCCATGTTCACTGCAAGATATGTAAGCAACTTAAGGGTTTATAGATAGATTATTAGATACAGAAGTGTTAAATATGCCCAACTAAATAATATTCAGCCACAAAGGAAGAATGAAATCTTGTCATTTGTGACAACATAGATAGACCTAGAGAGTATTACACTAGGTTGAAATAAGTTAGACTGTAGAGGAAAAATATCATACGGTTTTACTTACATGTGCAATCTGAAAGCTAAAACAAATATAACGAAATAGAAACAAACTCATAGATACAGGGAACAAATCAACCACTGTCTGAGGAGAGAGAAATGAGGGGATAAGTGACATAGTTGAGGGAAATTAAGAGGTACAAGCTTCTAATTATATATATATATATATATATATGTAAATGTCATGGGGATGTAAACTATAACGTAGGAAATATAGTCAATAATATTATAACAATTATGTATAGTGACAGATAATAACTAGACTTGGATGATCATTTTGTGATATATAAAACATTGCATCTGTCAGAATGACTATCATAAAAAGACTAGATATAATAAGTGCTGGAGAGTGTGTGGAGAAACAGAACCCTTGTACACAGTTGGCTGGAATGTGAATTGGTTCAGCCACTATGAAAAACAGTTTGAAAGTTTCTCGAAAAACTAAAAGTGTAACTACCGTATGACCTGACACTTCTGCTTCTGAGGATTTACCAAAATAACAATTACAAAAGTGTATGCATCCCTTATTATGTTCATTGCAGCATTGTTTACAATTGCCAAGCAGCAACCTAAGAACCCATCAAGAGATGAATGAAGAAGATGAATATATGAATATTACTTAGACTAAAAGGATAACTTCTTTAAGAAATCAATAAACACTGAATCATTTTTGTAGTACACCTGAGAGTAATATAGTATTATGATTCAATTTTATTACAATAAAAAAGAAAAAAATTAGGAAGTGATAGAAGCCAAAATAAGCCTCTTTATCTTTGTAAAATTTATGTCAATAAAATTATTATGACTTTCCTCTTCAGACTCCAAGGAAGATTAAGCTAGTTCTCACTTAAATAGATCTGGCAGTCCTTGATGATGAAATTGTGTGTGTGTGTGTGTGTGTGTGTGTGTGTGAGAGAGAGAGAGAGAGAGAGAGAGAGAGAGAGAGAGAGAGAGTACTATTTTAAAAATCTGCTATAATTCAAATTCTATACAGCATATGGTTTATTTTATGGCTAAAGTAATAATACTATGAATTATATTACCTTAGATTTAGTAAATCTGTTCCTTAAATCAACCTTCCCATACAAACAGTATTATTTTCCTATTTGAGGAAACTCAGGTACAGAGCCTGTTATTTTTCCAAAGTCAGGGGACTAATAAACGGTTTTGCAACACAAATTGAGACACAAGCTGTTTGTCTTCAGAAAAAGTACATTTAACCACCTGGCTTCTCATATCATACTTGATCCAACAACTAAGAAAGAGTTTTCAAGACATTTTCTTTAATAACCTCCTGCCAACCTATTCACTGCCCTTTGATCAGCTACCCCTTTCATATTTGTGTATTCTACAATCAGCTTATTTGTCATACTGTATGAAACTGTTTATAAATTGTCTCCCAAAGGAAAATTCGATTCATTTGAATTGAAGATTAAGCACTTGATATCTATCAAAAATAAAGAAAATAAAGCTGTTGTGCAGAAGATCATATGTGAATGTTTAATTAAATTCATGGTTTTATGCTTTTATGTTAATATTCCTTCCAGCTCTGCACTCCAATGTCAATGATACAATGAAAACTTTCCAACAGTGTTTTCACCATCTTGGTCCTGACTTTAAAATCAGCTTTTTCCTGTAAATGTGAATTCTTAAAAGGTTTCTTTTTATTATAACACTTTTAGTTCTGTTTGCCTATTTATTTATTCTTTATTTTTATTGAAGTGTTAGGTAGTTAGAATAGGGAAAAGGAGTCCAAAATGGTGGTAGCTAAAAAACAAGGAAGGGAAAAGCCTGTGAAAATAGAACAAAGGAAGATCAAAGAAAGGTCCAATGACCAGAGTGAGGACCTCAGGAAGAACAAACAGCACTCCTGGGTAAGCCCAATTTGCATAGGGCAGGCCTAGGGAGAGGAGGAAAAACACATAAAAGGAGGAGCCAAAGCGCTTTCTCTCTCTTTCCCGTGTGCATGCGCTCTTTCTCTCTTCCTCCTGCTGCCACCCCCATCCCCCACTCTCTTTTCTTCGAGGATGGATTCTCCTGCTATCTTCTAAATAAAATAGAGCTGTAACACTGATTTGTCTAAGAGCTATGATATGGTTTGTTCAAGATATCTGTGATGCCCTGAGAGCTTTAATGTCCATCGCCCCAAATCATTGTTGTGACGAGACAAGTACAAAGACACATACACTCGCCTGACAGTTCCGTAACTACTTCCTGCTGTTCAGAGACATAGTCTTTAAATTGTTAAGGCAACATATTCTTCTAACCCTCATATTGAGAGTCTCTGATCCAGGGGCCCCAACTAATATTTGGAAGAGGCTGTGGCACTCGTAGGAACATGGACAACCATTTGTAACTTAAAAGCTTTCATGAGACTAGAAACAAATCCAATTACACAGTTACAGATGTAAGGCAAAATAATCATTAAAACAAGTTAAAATCAAAATTAAAAGTCATAGTATGTCCATAGTTACATCAGTGCATCTTAGGATTGTTAGATATCATCAGTTTAAGAAGAGGCATCACATGCAATTGTTGTTGAGGGTATTTGCAGACTTGGAGAAAGTCTTTTTCTTGAAGTGGAGATGTCCACCACAGGAAGCCTTCCACTGATGAAGAGGGGAGCACTCCACAGATCCGGCAGTTAGACTGATTGTGGAATTCAGCATAAGAGTGAGTCCAGGACAGGAAGGCTTTGTCTTGAGGATCAAACAGCAGGCCCAGGATTTTTGGAGTCAGCAGAAGAAAGCTCCCATAGATTATTAGGCCCAGCTGAAAAGTACAAAGTCAGAGCATAGAAAGTAAAGACATTAAACGAAGTTACTTAGTTCTGGTCAGGGTGCCACCTCTCAACTCGAGTGTGATGTACCCACAAATCAATTCCTGGAACTTTGATAGCTGTGGGAGAAGAAAGAATAACCTGATAAGGGTCTTCCCAGAAGGGCTCAAGGGATGGGCCCCCAAACCCCAATGTTTTTATGAGGACCTTGGTTCCTGGCTCAAATAGAGGCTTGCTTGACTCAGAGGCTGGGTCAAGAGTCGTCTCCCAGGGTTCTGTTAATGTCTGTTGAAAAGTTGAGAGCTGAGTTACATAATTAGTTAATTCCAAGTCTTCAGGGTCTATAACAATGTCCGTGCATAAGAAAGGCTTTCCATAAATACATTCATAGAGGGACAATCCCTCCTTTTTTGGGGCAGTTCGAGCCCTCATTAAAGCTATGGGCAGGACTTTAATCCAATTGTCCTGCGTTTCTTGAGTTAACTTGTGCAGATGTCTTTTGATAATGTCATTAGCTTTTTTCAACCTTTCCTGAAGATTGAGGTCTCCAGGAACAGTGTAAATGATATTCTATTACTAGGGCTTTAGACATCCCCTGAGTTACAGCAGCTTCAAAGGCGGAGCCATTGTTACTCTGAAGGTTCCGTGGCAGCCCAAACCTGGGGATAATTTCATGGATTAAAATCTTTATAACCTCCTTAGCTTGTTTACTACAGCAGGGAAAAGCCTCAATCCATCCAGTAAAAGTATCCACCCAAACTTGTAAGCAAGAATACCCATTAGCTTTTGGCATATGAGTAAAATCAATTTCCCAGTCCTCTCCAGGATACTTTCCACTTCATTGTAACCCAGATTTTCCTAGCTTTTCTGTCTCTGGGTTATTTCTCTGACAAACCTCATACCTTTTGATAATGTTCTTTAAAGTTTTCATTAATTTTTACCTTCAAACAAACAAGAAGCCATCTGGTAAGTACTCTCTGCACCCAAATGAAAACTCTGGTGTAAACCCTTTCCACTGAGCACTTTCAGGAATTATTTCATCCATCCTCAGACTGTAAGCATCCTTTATCAGTAATCTTTGCTTTTCTTCTCTCATATCTTTCTAGATCTTCCTCAGTATATTGTGTTTTTTCCTGTTCTACAGGACCTGTCCAGATGAAAGGCATCTGTAGTGAAGGGATTTTGTAAAGTACCAGTTTTCTGGCTTGACAGTCAGCCAGCTGATTACCTTCAGCTACTTTACTCCCATCTCTGATGTGTCTTTGCAATGCATATTCTTTAGGACAATATATAGCAGTTAAAAGTCTCTCGGTCTCTCTGAAATGTTTAATAGGTTCTCCTGTTGCTCTTTTAAACTGTCTTTCTTTCCATATTGCAGCATGAGCATGTAAAGTCAAATAAACATACTTAGAATCAGTGTAGATATTTGCCCACTACCCTTATGAGGCCAGGGGCGGCGGTCGGGAAGAGCAACCCATGACCAAGGAGAGGTGGCTGTACTGACACAGGAAGGCCTAGAGGAGCTATCCCACACTGAAGGTCAGGAAGGAGAGTGGTGAGGAGATTCCCTTCATCCAAGGTAAGGAGCAGCGGCTGCACTTTGCTGGAACAGCAGTTAAGAGAAACCCCACACCCAAGGTAAGATAAACCCAAGTAAGATGGTAGGTGTTGCAAGAGGGCATCAGAGGGCAGACACATTGAAACCATATTCACAGAAAACTAGTCAATCTAATCACACTAGGACCACAGTTCAGTTCAGTTCAGTCACTCAGTCCTGTCTGACTCTTTGCAACCCCACGAATCACAGCATGTCAGGCCTTCCTGTTCATCACCATGTCTAGGAGTTCACTCAGACTCATGTCCATCGAGTCCGTGATGCCATCCAGCCATCTAATCCTCTGTCGTCCCCTTCTTCTCCTGCCCCCAATCCCTCCCAGCATCAGAGTCTTTTCCAATGAGTCAACTCTTCGCATGAGGTGGCCAAACCACAGTCTTGCCTAACTCAATGAAAATAAGCCATTCCCGCAGGGCAACCCAAGACGGGCAGGTCATGGTGGAGAGGTCTGACAGAATGTGGTCCACTGGAGAAGGTAATGGCAAACCACTTTAGTATTCTTGCCTTGAGAAATCCATGAACAGTATGAAATGGCAAAATAATAGAATATTGAATGAGGAACTCCCCAGGTCAGTAGGTGCCCAATATTCTACTGGAGATCAGTGGAGAAATAACTCCAGAAAGAATGAAGGGATGGAACCAAAGCAAAAAAAATACCCAGCTGTGGATGTGACTGGTGATAGAAACAAGGTCCAATGCTATAAAGAGCACTATTGCATAGGAACCTGGGATGTCATGTCCATGAATCAAGGCAAATTGGAAGTGGTCAAACAAGAGATAGCAAGAGTAAACATCTACATTCTAAGAATCAGTGAACTAAAATGAACTGGAATGGGTGAATTTAACTCAGATGACCATTATATCTACTACTGTGGGGAGGAATCCTCAGAAGAAATGCAGCAGCCATCATGGTCAACAAAAGAGTCTGAAATGCAGTACTTGGATGCAGTCTCAAAAACGACAAAATGATCTCTGTTCCTTTCCAAGGCCAACCATTCAACATCACAGTTATCCAAGTCTATGCCCCAACCAGTAATGCTGAACAAGGTGAAGTTGAATGGTTCTATGAAGACCTACAAGACCTTGTAGAATTAACACCACCCAAAAGATGTCCTTTTCATCTTAGGGGACTGGAATGCTAAAGTAGGAATTCAAGAAACACCTGGAGTAACAGGCAAATGTGGCCTTGAATGCAGAATGAAGCAAGGCAAAGACTAATAGAGTTTTGCCAAGAAAATGCACTGATCATAGCAAACACCCTCTTCCAACAACACAAGAGATGACTCTACACATGGACATCACCAGGTAGTCAACACTGAAATCAGATTGATTATATTCTTTGCAGTCAAAGATGGAAAAGCTCTATACAGTCAGCAAAAACAAGACCAGGAGCTGACTATGGCCCAGATCATGAACTCCTTATTGCCAAATTCATACTTAAATTGAAGAAAGTAGGAAAAACCGCTAGACCATGCAGGTATGAAAGTGAAAGTGAAGTCGCTGAGTCGTGTCCGACCTTCAGTGACTCCGTGGACTGTAGCTCACCAGGCTCTTCTGTCCATGGGTTTTTCCAGGTAAGAGTACTGGAGTGGGATGCCATTTCCTTCTCCAGGGTATCTTCCCAACCCAGTAATCGAACCCAGGTCTCCCATATTGCAGGCAGATGCTTTAACCTCTGAGCATGACCTAAATCAAATCCCATATGATTATACAGTAGAAGTGAGAAATAGAATTAAGGGCCTAGATCTGATAGAGTGCCTGATGAACTATGGAATGAGGTTCGTGACATTGTACAGGAGACAGGGATCAAGACCATCCCCATGGAGAAGACATGCATAAAAGCAAAATGGCTGTCTGGGGAGGCCTTACAAATAGCTGTGAAAAGAAGAGAAGCAAAAAGCAAAGGAGAAAAGGAAAGATATAAGCATCTGAATGCTGAGTTCCAAAGAACAGCAAGAAGAGATAAGAAAGCTTTCTTCAGCGATCAATGCAAAAACAACAACAACAAACAAACAAAACACACACACACACACACACAAAACAGAGGAAAACAACAGAATGAGAAAGACTAGAGATCTCTTCAAGAAAATTAGAGATACCAAGGGAACATTTCATGCAAAGATGGGCTCGATAAAGGACAGAAATGGTATGGACCTAACAGAAGCAGAAGATATTAAGAAGAGGTGGCAAAAATACACAGAACTGTACAAAAAGATCTTCATGACCCAGATAATCATGATGGTGTGATCACTCACCTAGAGCCAGACATCCTGGAATGTGAAGTCAAGTGGGCCTTAGAAAGCATCACTATGAACAAAGCTAGTGGAGGTGATGAAATTGCAGTGGAGCTATATCAAATCCTGAAAGGTGATGTTGTGAAAGTGCTGCACTCAATACGCCAGCAAATTTGGAAAACTCAGCAGTGGCCACAGGACTGGAAAAGGTCAGTTTTTATTCCAACCCGAAAGAAAGGCAATGCCAAAGAATGCTCAAAGTACTGCACAATTGCACTCATCTCACATGCTTATAAAGTAATGCTCAAAACTATCCCAGCTAGGCTTCAGCAATACATGAACCGTGAACATCCTGATGTTGAAGCTGGTTTTAGAAAAGACAGAGGAACCAGAGATCAAATTGCCAACATCTGCTGGATCATGGAAAAAGCAAGAGAGTTCCAGAAAAACATCTATTTCGGCTTTATTGACTATGCCAAAGCCTTTGACTGTGTGGATCACAATAAACTGGAAAATTCTGAAAGAGATGGGAATACCAGACCACCTGACCTGCCTCTTGAGAAATCTGTATGCAGGTCAGGAAGCAGCAGTTGGAACTGGACATGGAACGACCGACTGGTTCCAAATAGGAAAAGGAGTACGTCAAGGTTGTATATTGTCACCCTGCTTATTTAACTTCTATGCAGATTACATCACGAGAAACGCTGGACTGGAAAAAAACATCAGCTGGAATCAAGATTGCTGGGAGAAATATCAATAGCCTCAGATATGCAGATGACACCACCCTTATGGCAGAAAGTGAAGAGGAACCTAAAAGCCTCTTGATGAAAGTGAAAGAGGAGAGTGAAAATGTTGGCTTAAAGCTCAACTTTCAGAAAATGGAGATCATGGCATCCAGTCCCATCACTTCATGTGAAATAGATGAGGAAACAGTGGAAACAGTGTCAGGTTTTATTTTGGGGGCTCCAAAATCACTGCAGATGGTGATTGCAGCCATGAAATTAAAAGACGCTTACTCCTTGGAAGAAAAGTTGTGACCAACTTAGATAGCATATTCAAAAGCAGAGACATTACTTTGCCAACAAAGGTCCATCTAGTAAGGCTTGGTTTTTCCAGTAGTCATCTATGGATGTGAGAATTGGACTGTGAAGAAGGCTGAGCGCCGAAGAATTGATGCTTTTGAACTGTGGTGTTGGAGGACTCTTGAGAGTCCCTTGGACTGCAAGGAGATCCAACTAGTCCATTCTGAAGGAGATCAGCCCTGGGATTTCTTTGGAAGAAATGATGCTAAAGTTGAAACTCCAGTACTTTGGCCTCCTCATGCGAACAGTTGACTCATTTGAAAAGTCTCTGATGCTGGGAGGAATTGAGGGCAGGAGGAGAAGGGGACGACAAAGGATGAGATGACTGGATGACATCACTGACTCAATGGATGTGAGTCTGAGTGAACTCTGGAAGTTGGTGAGGGACAGGGAGGCCTGGCGTGCTGCAATTCATGGGGTCGCAAAGTGTCGGACACGACTGAGCGACTGAATTGAACTTTGCTTAACTCTAGAGCTCAGGTCAGAGCCACAAGTTCCACTGAGTACCAGTTCCCTGGGGGAGAACCTGTTCACCAGTCACTACAGCATAACCTGCTTTATGCTTTCCATCTAGAACAGAGGAACTGCCATCTGTAAATATTTCCATGCCAGGATTGTCTAATGGGGCATCCATTAGATTTTCCTGAGCTGCATATTTTAAAGTTAGGAATTGGGAACAATCATGATCAAGTATTTCTTTTTCCTTTTCAGGAAGAAAAGGGGCACGATTTAAATTTTCACAAACTTTAAGCTTAGTTACTGGACTTCCCTGGTGGCGCAGATGGTAAAGCGTCTGTCTACAATGCAGGAGACCTGGGTTGATCCCTGTGTTGGGAAGATCCCCTGGGGAAGGAAATGGCAGTCCACTCCATTACTATTGCCTGGAAAATTCCATGGACAGAAGAGCCTGGTAGGCTAGAGTCCATGGGGTCGCAAAGAGTCGGACATGACTGAGCGACTTTTCTTCACTGGTCCTTCTAACAACAATGACTGATATTTAAGAAGCCTACTGTCTGTTATCCAAATATTAACCTTAGAATTTAAGATTCCCTCACATCGTGAGAAGTCAGTACAGTAAGTTTTTGTCCATTAATTATTTTTAAAGCTTCAGGTGCTAATAAAGGCACTGCCCCAATTACTCTTAGGCAGTGGGGCCACCCACGTGAAATTACATCTAATTCTCTGCTTAGATAACCAATAGGTTGCTGGTGAGACCCTAGGGGTTGTTCAAAACTCCCAAAGCCACACCTTTTCTTATTCTGACCCTGTGAGCAAGCTCAGAGCTGGAGCTTGTAGGAGAGCAGTCTGAAGAACCTTAAAAGACTTTTGAGTATCTGGAGACCAAACCAGTTTGTCAGTTTGGGCCTGCTGAGTTTCAGCTATAAGTTTATATAAAGGCAAGGCAAGTTCCCCATAACCCGGAATCTAAATGCGACAGTAGCCATCTGTGATTCCCAAAAATTCTCTCAATTGTCTTAAAGTCATAGGTAGAGGATCTTTTAGTATAGGTTTAATTCTCTCAGGGCCTATGGCCCTAGTCCCTTCTGATATGATTAGGCCCAGATATCTAGCAGATTGTTGACAAAGCTGAACGTTTTCTCTTGATGCCTTGTAACCGCAACCTGCTAGAAAGTTTAAGAAGTCTTCTGTGGTCGTTCTGAGGCTCATGAACAAGCTTCCTCTGTCTCAGCACAGAGCAAAATATCATCTACATGAAACACCACTGCTTCGGAGTTATTAAAGTTTTGTAGATCCCGTGACAAACTTTGTCCAAATAAGTGAGGACTGTCATGAAATCCCTGAGGCAAAACTGTCCAGGTTAACTGAGAAGGTGGCTGCGTAGGATCCTCAAAGGCAAATAGAAATTGACTTTCCTGGAATTTAGAAGGCAGTAATGATGACACTATATGTGAGACAACAAAGAGACACAGAGGTATAGAGTGGACTTTTGGACTCTGAGGGAGAGGGAAAGGGTGGGATGGTATGGGAGAATGGCAATGAAACATGTATACTTTCTTGTAAGAAACGAAGCGCCAATCTATGTTCAATGTAGGAAGCAGGATGCATGGGGCTGATGCACAGGATGATTCAAGTAGAGGATGTGGGGTGGGAGGTGGGAGGGGGCTTCGGCATTGGGAGATTGTATTCACCTATGGCTGATTCATGTCAATGTATGGCAAAACAAATACAGTATCGTAATTTAAAAAATAAATAAATTTAATAATAATTAAAAAAATAAAGATTACTATTCGTAACGACAAAAAAAAAAAAAAGACATGGTAAATTGCCCTCTGGGGTGGGGGGGAAGCACTGAATAGAAAGCATCTTTCAAATCAATTACTGAGAAATATTTGGCTCATTCAACAATTTCAGAAAATAGAGTATAAGGTTTAGGCACCACGAGGTGTAAAGAAACTACAGCTTCATTTATTATTCATAAATCTTGAACTTGTCTCCATTTATCATTTTATTTCTTTATACCCAAATAGGAGTGTTGAATGGACTGTTACAGTGAACTAATAGTCCCTGTTCCTTTAAATTTTCGATGATGGGTTTTATCCCTTTCTTAATCTCAGGTTTCATTGGATACTGCTTATGTGGAAATAAGTGCGGGTCTTTGAACTTGACAACTACAGGAACAGCATTTTGTGCTCGACCCACAGATTTTCCATCAGCCCATACTCTAGGATTTACATTTTGTTCACTTAAAGGGAGAGAAAGAGAAGGCTCCATATTCATGAAAACAAAGGCATGGACCTTGCTCAGTATATCCCTCCCCAAAAGGGGTGACGGAGACTCTGGCATGATTGGAAACTTGTGTAAAAATAGCACCAGATCCCAGTCACAACTGACAGAAACAATGAAGTAATACCTTTTGACTTGTCCAGACAGTCCCATTACGGAAGCGGATAGGGAAGAAAGTGGGCCAGGGGCTTCAGTAAGCATTGAGTAAGTTGCCCCAGTATCTAAAAAGGAAATTGATGGATTGGCCCCCCACAGTTATTAATACCCAGGGTTCCTCAGTTGTAGTTAGGACAGGAGTTTGTGTGGGGACCCTTGGGCATCTTTATTCCTGATTGTCTTGAATCCGACCCCTGAGACCTACACCTCTGGGAGGCAGTCTCTCTTCCAGTGTGGTCCTTTACAGACTGGACATGGAGCCAAGGGCAGCTTAGATGCCTGAGGGCACTTCCTCTTGAGGTGCCCTTCCTTTCCACAGTAATAACAAGCCCATCCCTTTTCACTTGGGTCCCTCTGGGCATTTTTCTCAGGCTGTTTAAGAACAGTACTGATAGCCATTGCGAGGGCTTCTACCTGTTCCTTTTTTCTGCCTTTCTTTCTTTTCCTCATCAGTTCAGTTCAGTTGCTCAGTTGCGTCCGACTCTTTGCGACCCTATGAATCGCAGCACGCCAGGCCTCCCTGTCCATCACCAACTCCCAGAGTTCACTCAGACTCACGTCCATCGAGTCAGTGATGCTATCCAGCCATCTCATCCTCTGTCGTCCCCTTCTCCTCCTGCCCACAATCCCTCCCAGCATCAGAGTCTTTTTCAATGAGTCAACATTTCCCATGAGGTGGCCAAAGTACTGGAGTTTCAGCTTTAGCATCATTCTTTCTAAAGAAATCCCAGGGCTGATCTCCTTCAGAATGGACTGGTTGGATCTCCTTGCAGTCCAAGGGACTCGCAAGAGTCTTCTCCAACACAGTTCAAAAGCATCAATTCTTCGGTGCTCAGCTTTCTTCACAGTCCAACTCTCACATCCATACATGGCCACTGGAAAAACTATAGCCTTGACTAGACAGACCTTTGTTGGCAAAGTAATGTCTCTCCTTTTCAATATGCTATCTATGTTGGTCATAACTTTTCTTCCAAGGAGTAAGCGCCTTTTAATTTCATGACTGCACTCACCATCTGCAGTGATTTTGGAGCCCCCCAAAATAAAGTCTGACACTGTTTCCCCATCTGTTTCCCGTGAAGTGATGGGACCAGATACCATAATCTTCGTTTTCTGAATGTTGAGCTTTAAGCCAACTTTTTTCACTCTCCTCTTTCACTTTCATCAAGAGGCTTTTAGGTTCCTCTTCAGTTTCTGCCATAGGGATGGTGTCATCTGCATATCTGAGGTTATTGATATATCTCCCAGCAATCGTGATTCCAGCTTGTGCTTCATCCAGCCCAGTATTTCTCATGATGTACTCTGCATAGAAGTTAAATAAGCAGGGTGACAATATACAGCCTTGACGTACTCCTTTTCTATTTGGAACCAGTCTGTCTTTTCCTCATATTCCCTACCATAATAGACTGTCTAAGCCAGTTGTAACAGAGTATCTAAAGACTGATTTGGTCCATAGGCCCATTTTAATAGCTTACGCAGATATCTGGAGCCAACTGAGTGAGAAATCTATCCTTTAAGATCAGTCTCCTCTCTTCAGTTTTGGGGTCAATCTCCGTGAATCTGCTAAGGACTTCTCTCAGTCTGTCTAGGAATTTACCAGGAGCTTTCTTCTCCTCCTGTTCTATGTCTGCCAATTTGACATAGTTTAAAGGCTTAGCATGTCTCTGCCTGAGTCCTTCAAGAATGCATCGGACAAATGACTCTGATCCCATCTTCCTTTAACTGTGCTGTAGTCCCAGACTACATCCCAACTTGTGGTTGCCAAGGGAGAGAGGGTTGTGAGAAAGATACAGTGGGGGTCGAGGTTAGAAGATGTGCTATTATCTATAGAATGGATGAACAACAAGGTCCTACTGTATAATATATGAAACCATAACCAATCTCATATGATAAACAATAAAAGAATGCAAAAAGAATGTGTATATATACAAGTCTGATGTCTCTCTATCTCTGTGATTTCAAATTATATGGAATACAAAATATGGATATATTTTATCATGATATTTGTCTTTTACTTTTTGACTTCACTTACTATGACAATCTCAAGTTGCACCTGTGTTATAATAGTAACTGAAAATGGTGTTATTTCATTCCTTTTCATGGATGAGTAGTATTTCATTGCATATATGTACCACGACTTCTTTATTCATTCCTTTGTCAATGGGCGTTTAAGCTGTTTCTATGTTCTGTCTATTGTTAATATATCTATGAACATAGCATACATATATCTTCTTGAATTATAGTTTTTCCTAGATATATGCCTATGAGTTCATGGTTCACGTATTGCTGAAGCCTGGCTTGGAGAATTTTGAGCATTACTTTACTAGCGTGTGAGATGAGTGAAATTGTGTGGTAGTTTGAGCATTCTTTGGCATTGCCTTTCTTTGGGATTGAAATGAATACTGACCTTTTCTAGTCCTGTGGCCACTGCTGAGTTTTCCAAATTTGCTGGCATATTGAGTGCAGCACTTTCACAGCATCATCTTTCAGGACTTGAAATAGCTCCACTGGAATTCCATCAGCTCCACTAGCTTTGTTCATAGTGATGCTTTCTAAGGCCCACTTGACTTCACATTCCAGGATGTCTGGCTCTAGGTGAGTCATCACACCATCGTGATTATCTGGGTCATGAAGATCTTTTTTGTACAGTTCTTCTGTGTATTTTTGCCACCTCTTCTTAATATCTTCTGCTTCTGTTAGGTCCATACCATTTCTGTCCTTTATCGAGCCCATCTTTGCATGAAATATTCCCTTGGTATCTCTAATTTTCTTGAAGAGATCTCTAGTCTTTCCCATTCTGTTGTTTTCCTCTATTTCTTTTCACTGATCATTGAGGACGGCTTTCTTATCTCTTCTTGCTATTCTTTGGAACTCTGCATTCAGATGCTTGTATCTTTCCTTTTCTCCTTTGCTTTTCACTTCTCTTCTTTTCAGAGCTATTTGTAAGGCCTCCCCAGACAGCCATTCTGCTTTTTCGCATTTCCTTTCCATGGAGATGGTCTTGATCCCTGTCTCCTGTACAATGTCATGAACCTCAGTCCATAGTTCATCAAGCACTCTATCACATCTACTCCCTTAAATCTATTTCTCACTTCCACTATATAATCATAAGGAATTTGATTTAGGTCATACCTGAA
Organism: Nanger dama; assembly: GCA_917880005.1. Classification (NCBI taxonomy): domain Eukaryota; kingdom Metazoa; phylum Chordata; class Mammalia; order Artiodactyla; family Bovidae; genus Nanger; species Nanger dama. The sequence continues at coordinate 104,706,439 of CAKJTW010000001.1, forward strand.
TGGTCTATTTGTTTTCCCTACTTTCTTTAATTTAAGTCTGAAGTTGACAATAAGGATCTCATTATCTGAGCCACAGTCAGCTCCCTGTCTTGTTTTTGCTGACTGTATAGAGCTTCGCCATCTTTGGCTGTAAAGAATATAATGACTGATGCTTATGAGTGGTATTGCTGGATCATAAAGTAATTCACTTTAGTTTTCTGAGAACCTGCTATATTGTCTTCCACAGTGATTGCACCAACTTGCAATACCATCAGTGGTGTAGAAGGTTTCTTCTTTCTACATACCCTCTGCAGCATTTGTTATTTGTAGGCTTTTTAATGATATGGAATGGAGTTTTCAAGTCAAGAATACTGAAGTGGATTGCCATTCTCATCTCCAGCAAATTGCCAACATCCACTGGATAAAAGAAAATGCAAGGAATTCCAGAAATGCATCTATTTCTGTTTCACTGGCTGTGCTAAAGCCTTTGACTGTGTGAATCACAACAAACTGTGGAAAATTCTTAAAAAGATGGGAATACCAGACCATATTACCTGTCTCCTGAGAAACCTGTATGCAAGTCAAGAAGCAGCAATTGGAAGCGGGCATTGAACAATGGACTGATTCAGAATTGGGGAAGCAGTATATTGTCACCTGTTTATTTAACTTCTGTGCATCATACCTCATGTGAAATACTGGGCTGGATGAATCACAGGCTGTAATCAAGTTGCCAGTAGAGATATCAATAACCTCAGATATGCAGATGACACTATCCTAATGGCAGAAAGTGAAGAGGAACAAAAAAGCCTCTTGATAAAGGTGAAAGAGGAGAGTGAAAAATTGGCTTAAAACTCAACATTAAAAAAAAACAAAAACAAAAACTAAGATCATGGCATTCAGTCCCATTACTTCATGACAAATAGATGGGGAAAAATGGCAAAAGTGACAGATCTTATTTTCTTGGGCTTAAAAATCACTTTGGACGATGATTGCAGCCATGGAATTGAAGGATGCTTGCTCCTTGGAAGAAAAGCTGTGACAATCCTAGACAGCATTTAGGGTGAGTCTATTCCTTGGCTACTGCAAATATCGCTGCAGTAAAAATCGGGTTGCATATATCTTTTCTCTGGATACACGCCCAAGAGTGGGATTGTAGTATCATATGGTAACTTTATTTTTAATTTTTAAAGGAACTTTCATACTGCTCTCCATAGTGACTGCACCAGTTTATATTCTGACCAGCAGTATAGTGGGCTTCCTTTTTTTTACATGCTCTCCAGAATTTATTATTGTTTGTAGATTTCTTGATGATGGCCATCCTGACTGAAGTGACATAATACCTTATTGCACTTTTGATTTGCATTTCTCTAATAATTGGCTATATTGAGCATCTTTCCATATGGCTTTTTGCATTTTCTATGTTTTCTTTAGAGAAATGTCTATATAGTGTATCTGCCCATTTTTGATTGGGTTGTTTTTTTGCTTGTTTTTTCTTTTACAATAAGTTGTATGAGCTGTTTGTGTATTTTGAAAATTAATCCATTGTTGGTTGCATCATTTACAAATATTTTTCCCCCATTCCATAGGTTGTATTTTCTGTTTATGGCTTCCTTTACTGTGCAAAAGCTTTTAAGTTGATTAGGTCCAATTTGCTTATTTTTGTTATTGCCATTACTCTCGGAGATGGATTCAAAAAAATGTTGCTACAATTTATGTCAAACTAGTGTTCTGCTTGTTTTCCTCTAGGAGTTTTAGAACATTTAGGTATAGTCCATTTTGAGTTTATTTTTATATATAATATTTTAAAACATGTTCTGATTTCAGTTTTTTACATGTGGCTGTCCAGTTTTTCCAGCATCAGTTACTGAAGAGATAGTGTCTTTCCTCCACTGTATATTTTTTAAATTAATTTTTATTTTAGTATATAGTTGCTTTACGATGTTATGTTAGTTTCTACTGTTCAGCAAAGTGAGTCACAATAAATGTACATATATCTTCTCTTTTTGGATTTCCTTCTCATTTAGGTCACCACAGAGAACTGAGTAGGGTTCCCAGAGCTATATTGTGGGGTCTCATCAGTTATCTATTTTATACATAGTATCAACAGTGTGCCTGCATGCTAAGTTGCTTCAGTCGTGTCCAGATCTTTGTGACCCTATGGACTATAGCCTGCCAGGCTCTTTAGCCCATGGGATTCTCTCAGCAAAAATACTAGGATGGGTTGCCGTGCCCTCCTTCAGGGGATTTTCCCAATAGAGGGAGCAAACCCTCATCTCCTACATCTCCTGTATTGGCAAGCTGGTTCTTTACCACTAGTGCCTTTCTGTAGACCATAAATGCCTGGATGTATTTCTGGACTTTCTGTCCTATTCCATGGATCAGATCAGTGTGTCTATTTTTGTGCCAGTACCATACTGTTTTGATTACTGTAGCTATGTAATACAGTCTGAAGCCAGGGAGCCTGATTCATTCAGCTTCATTCTTCTCTCTAAAGATTATTTTGACTTTTTGATGTCTTTTGTGTTTCCATATAAATTGAAGGACTTTTTGCTCTAGTTCTGTGAAAAATGGCATTGATAATTTGATAAGATTGCATTGAATCTGTAGCTTCCTTTGTGTCATTTTAACAATAATAATTCTTCCAATGAGAACATGGGTATATCTTTATATCCATTTGTGTGTTCTTCCATTTCTTTCATCAGCATGTTATAGTTTTTGGAGTATAGATTTTTGTGTTCTTAAGTAGATTTATCCTTGAGCATTTTATTTTTGTTTATACCATTGTAAATGTAATCACTTTCTAAATTTATCTTTCTGGTATTTTGTTGTTAGTAAAATCAATTTTTAAAAATATTTTTATATTTCCTTCTGCACACTCTAGCACTGAAATTAGCAGTTCCTTTAGGTTTATTCCCTTCCCTCACTCAAACCTTACAAATCTTTCTTTATACTAAATTACTTATGTGAATCTAGGTTAAATTTTGTCATTTGATAATCAGTTTATTTTTTATGTTAGCTCTATAGACAGTTTCACTTTATACAAGCAAACATATGTTCTCTCATCTATGTCTCATTTTGTCGCCATCTAGTTTTCTTATTCCAATCATGAACCTGTCTTTTGCCAGTTTAATATTACCTGTCTCATCCCATTTCTCACTCCCTCATCTGTTTTCCTTAATCTTCTCTCCCTCACTGTGCAACAAAAATTTCCTAAAACCATTCCAAAAGGCAGAACAGAATGGTCTGGGACTTGAGACTTTGTCTAGTTATAAAGGTAGATAATTAAAACATTCAAATGCAAGATATCATTTCATATTGATTTAAGAAGAAAGAACAGAGACATAGGTGGCTAAATGGCTAATGATTGAATATAATTTCAAGTAATGAAGACTATTTAAAATCTTTTTCCTCTTTAATTATATAAGATGCTATAAGCCCTTGCTTCTGGTTTCTGATAAATACTACTATCACACATACTATTGCTATTATAACCTTTGTAATGAAGACACAGATTCTAGTGATACTTCTATGCCAGAAATTTGAGATAAAATTTTAAGAAATAAAGAAGTCTAAGTAATTATACAAAATTATATTACAATCTATATTGCTAAATAATAACTAATATTGTAGGAGTATGTGTGGAAAAAAGATTCACTTATATTTGAGTGGTTTAGAGGAAATGGAAAAAAAATTCTTCAACTTAAAGAGAATGAATAGCATTCATGGTTTGGAAAAGGAAGAGGTAGGTAGGAAGGAAAGGAGTAGAGGGGAAGTGGAAGGGGATAGGAAGGAAATGATGCACAGAGAAAATTTTAGAGTAGAAACCTGCCAAAGAAACCAAACTCTTCCTTGTGATTTGATGATTCATTTTTCATAGCAAAAGTTATAAATCTGTTCTAATTTTTTGTATTGAATTCATGAAGCATTAACACTAACCAGGAAAAATTTTGGTGACAAAAACAATAATATTCACAAAACATTCTACAATAGTGCACAGAGATATGGGCAATGGGTCTGGACATCAGATCTTGGACATGGGACCTTTGGTTATTGGGCTTTGAAAGAGCACAAGTAAGGAAACACTAGCTCTTTCCCTGGTGAAACTGAGCACAGGGCACAAGCAATATGATATGGAGGGGAAAAAAGAAGCAATATGATATGGAGGGGAAAAAAGTATGATTTAGCCCATCATCCCATCTAAGGCTTTATATTCAGTGGGAAAATGGCCTCCCCTAGACCTATGACACTCAAATGTCTGAGGCTCACAGCTGCAGCTCAGTAGCCTGGTAGAGCCTATGTTTGGAGGATGCATCAGGCACCATCCAGGCGGGATGGAGCTTTGACTCAAACACTGCTGTTGACTGAGACTGAAATCCTGAAGCACAGGGCTCTGGTTAGCTTCTGTGGAGTTTTTCAGAAAGTCAGTTCTTTTATGGGAGGCCAGCCAGAAGGCAATCTTACCTATTTTCACTTCCCTGCTTTGTTAGTTTTAGAGGAGGCAGCTGCTGTTGCATGCTTCCCCAGACACTTCCAGACTGGCAGACACATGGTCGTCTTTAAATCATTAACATACTTTAATGTCCTGATGTTTATAAAATTGCTCATCCCCATACTTTTCAAGATCAATGGAAACTTAAAAAAAAATTTGAGTAGGAATGTATGCCTCTGGCATTCTGTTTTCTCCCTCAAATAGAGACACTGAGGTTGACATTACACATTCTTTTCAAATAATCAGATCTTAAATTTAAATAATAAAGTTTTCTGGTATATGTTTTATAAATCATTTTATATTTACTGATTTTTCTAATTTACATTAATAACATTTTTTCAAATTTTTAATCTTACACATTAATTTTTATTCTGACAAATATTACATTCTATCTTCTAAAATGGTACCTAGTTAAACTTAGACACTTTTGCAAAACAAACTGTAAACACAATGAAAGACCATACTTAAAATGGGAGAAAATATTCTTAAATTAAGCAAGCAATATGGATTAATCTCCAAAATATATGAATAGATCATGCAGCTCAATATCAAAAGACAAACATTCCAAACAAAAAATAGGTGGAAGATCTAAGTAAATATTTCTCCAAAGAAAATATATGGATGGCTAAAAGGCACATAAAAATACAGTAGCATCTTTAGCCATTAGAAAAATGTAACTTAAAACTACAGTGATATATCCCTTTACACTGGTCAGAATGGCCATCATTAAAACCCCCGTTTTATTAGGGAGCCATGGGGCCATGAAATGTACTTATTCAGGGAGTTTTAAACTGTAGGATATTAGCAAACCATAAGCAAGAAGATAAGACATTGAAAGATGAATTTCCCAGGTTGGTAGGTACCCTATATGCTACTGGATAAAAGTGGAGAAATAGCTACAAAAAGAATGAAGAGGGTGAGCCAAATAACAACAACAACAACAGCGCCCAGTTGTGGATGTGACAGGTGATGGAAGTAAAGTCCATTGCTGTAAAGAACAATATTGCACAGGAATCTGGAATGTTAGGTCCATGAATCAAGGTAAATTGAAAGTAGTCAAACAGGAAATGGCAAGTCAACATCGACATTTTAGGAATCAGTGAACTTAATGGACTGGAATTGGTAGATTTAATTCAAATGACTATTGTATTACTGTGGGAAAGAATCCCTTAGAAAGAATGGAGTAGCCATCGTAGTCAACAAAAGAGTCCAAAATGCAGTACTTGGGTGCAATCTCAAAAGCAACAAAATGATCTCTGATAGTTTCCAAGGCAGACCATTCAATATCATAAAAATCGAAGTCTATGCCCTAACCACTAATGCTGAAGAAGTTCAACAGTTCTGTGAAGACCTACAAGACATTCTACAACTAACATCCCCCAAACAAATACAAAAACAAAAACAAAACAAAAACCAAGATGTCCTTTTATGATAGGGGACTGGACTGCAAAAGTAGGAAGTCAAGAGATACCTGGAATAACAGGAAAATTTGGCCTTGGAGTACAAAATGAGGCAAGGCAAAGGTTAACAGAGTTTTGTCAAGAGAACATCCTGATTTTAGCAAACACCCTCTTCAAACAACATAAGAGATGGACATGGACATGGACTTGGACATCACCAGCTGGTCAATACTGAAATCAGATTGATTATATTCTTTGCAGTCAAAGATGGAGAAGCTTTACAGAGACAGCAAAAACTAGACAAGAAGCTGACTGTCACTCAGATCATGAACTCCTTATTGCAAAAGTCAGACTTAAAATGAAGAGAGTAGTGAAAACCACTAGTGAAAACATTCAGATATAGCCTATATCAAATCCCTTATGATTATACAGTGGAGGTGACAAATAGATTCAAGGGATTAGATCTGACAGATAGAGTGCCAAAGAACAATGGATGGAGATTCGTAACATTGTACAGGTGGTGGTGATCAAAACAATATGCAAGAAAAAAATGCAAAGAGGCAAAATGGTTGTCTGAGGAAGCCTTAAAAATAGCTGAGAAAAGAAGAGAAGCAAAAGAAAAAGGAGAAAAAGAAAGATATATCCATTTGAATACAGAGGTCCAAAGAATAGCAAGGAGAGATAAGAAAGCCTTCCTCAGTGATCAATGCAAAGAAAGAGAGGGAAACAATAGAATGGGAAAGACTAGAGATCTCTTCAAGAAAACTAGAGATACCAAGGGAACATTTCATACAAAGATGGGCTCAATAAAGGACAGAAATGGTATGGACCTAACAGAAGCAGAAGATATTAAGAAGAGGTTGCAAGAATACACAGAAGAACTATACAGAAAAAGATCTTAATGACCAGATAACCATGATGGTATCATCACTCATCTAGAGTCAGATATCCTGGAGTGCGCAAGTGGGCCTTAGGAAGTATCACTTCAAACAAAGTTAGTGGCAGTGACAGAATTCCAGTTGTGCCATTTTAAATCCTAAGAGATGATGCTATTGAAGTGATGCACTCGCTGCTACTGCTGCTGCTAAGTCACTTCAGTCGTGTCCGACTCTGTGTGACCCCATAGATGGCAGCCCACCAGGCTCTTCTGTCCCTGGGATTCTCCAGGCAAGCACACTGGAGTGGGTTGCCATTTCCTTCTCCAATGAGTGAAAGTGAAAAGTGAAAGGGAAGTCGCTCAGTCATGCCAGACTCTTCATGATCCCATGGACTGCAACCCATCAGGCTCCTCCATCCTTTGGATTTTCCAGGCAAGAGTACTGGAGTGGGGTGCCATCGCCTTCTCACATCATAGCAAATTTGGAAAACTCAGAAGTGGCCACAGGACTGGAAAAGGTCAATTTTCATTCCAATCTCATAGAAGGGAAGTGCCAAAGACTGTTCAAAGCACTACACAATTGTGCTCATTTAATGTTCTAACAAGGTAATGCTCAAATCCTTCAAGCTAGGCTTCAACTGTATGTGAACCAGGAACTTGCAGATGTACGAGCTGTATTTAGAAAAGGCATTGGAGCCAGAGATGAAATTGCCAACATCCGTTGGATCAAAGAAAAAGCAAAGGAATTAGGAATTAAAAAAAAAAATCTATTTCTGCTCCATTGACTATGCTAAAGGCTTTGACTGCGTGGCTCTCAACAAAGTGTGGACACTTATTAGAGAGATGGTAATACAAGACCACCTTACCTGCCTCCCGAGAAATCTGTATGAAGGTCAAGAAATAGAACTGGACATGGAACAGTGGACTTATTCCAACATGGGAAAGGAGTATGTCAAGACTATATACTGTCACTGTGCTATTTAAGCTATATGCAGAGTACATCATGCAAAAAGCAGGGCTAGATGAAGCACAAGCTGAAATCAAGATTTCAGGGAGAAATATCAACAACCTCAAATATGCAGATGACACCACCCTTATGGCAGAAACTAAAGAGGAATTAAAGAACTTCTTGATGAAAGTGAAAGGAGAGTGAAAAGGCTGGCTTAAAACTCAACATTCGAAAAACTAAGGTCATGGTATCCAGTCCCATTGCTTCGTGGCAAATAGATGGGGAAACAGTGGAGGAAATGTGACAGACTTTATTTTTGGGGCTCCAAAATCACTGCAGATGATGACTGCGGCCACGAAATTAAAAGACATTTGCTCCTTGGAAGAAAATCTATGACAAACATAGACAGAATAAAAAGCAGAGACAGTATTTTGCCAGCAAAAGTCCACCTAGTCAAAGCTATGGTTTTTCCAGTAGTCATGTATGGATGTGAAAGTTGGACCATAAAGAAAGCTGAGTGCTGAAGAACTGTGGTGTTGGAGAAGACTCTTGAGAGTCCCTTAGACTGCAAGATCAAACCAGTCAATATTAAAGGAAATCAATCCTGAATATTCATTGGAAGGACAGATGTTAAAGCTGAAGCTTCAATATTTTGGGCACCTGAGGAGAAGAATTGACTCATTTGAAAGGACCCTTATGCAGGGAATTGTGGAAAACAGGAGGGGAAGGGGATCAAAGAGGATGAAATGGTTGGACAGCATCACCTTCTTGATGGACATGAGTTTAAGCCAGCTCTGGGAGCTGGTGACAGACAAGGATGCCTCAGTCATGACTATGCAACTAAACTGAACTGATAATGTGTCTTACCCTAAAAACATAATCATGTTCCATTAGTTGTTCTCTCTTTGGAATTTGAAATAGGCAGCATGGAGGAGATAAGATAGGTAGCAACAGCAAGTGGAGCTTTGAGACAGTGTTGAGAGAGAGGTCATAAAATAGAATCATAGAATAATGTTGGAGATATATTAAGTGGAAGATAGGGTGTGAGTACAGAATTATGGGAATTATGAGAGGATGAGATGTTGTGAATAATCTAAAGTGCTGAAACCATTGGTAAATATAAATTTTGAGAGGATTGCAACCCAAAGCTCTTACAAAAACAGCATGACTGTCTCTCTTGGGCAAACTGAGAATGGCCTGGACAGTCAAGTATTATTCTTTGTTGTAGCTCCACAATTAAATGTTGTTCAGCTTTATAAAATAAAACTTAATTCTGGTTTCCTCAGTGATGGATTCATGTTGATGTATGGCAAAACCAATACAATATTGAAAAGTAATTAACCTCCAATTAAAATAAATAAATTTATATTAAAAATTAAAAACCTTACTTTTCACAAAAAATTTACAAACAATAACTACTGTAAAGAGTGTGGAAAAAATGGAAGCCTCTTTCATTAGTACACCCACTATGGAAAGCTGAATGGAAATTCCTTAAGAAACTAAGAATAGAGCTACGATATAATCCAAAAATCTCAGTCCTGAGCATATATTGCAGAAAATCATAATTCAAATTGTACATGCACCCAGTGTTCATTGCAGCACAGTTTACAATAGCCAAGACTTGGACACAACCTAAATGCCCACTGATGGAGGAGTAGATAAAAAGATATGGTACATATATATAATGAAATATTACACAGCCATAAAGAAGAATGAAATAAAGTCATTTGCAGCAACATGAATAAACACAGAGATTGTTTAGACTTAGTAAAGAAAGTCAGACAGAGAAAGAAAAATATCATATGATATTACTTATATGTAGAATCTAAAAAAAAAGGTACAAGTGAATTTATCTACAAAACAATAAAATGAGTCACAGATACAGAAAACAAAATTGTAGAGAGAGAGAAAGAGAAGCTTTATATATAATGTTGTGCTGTACCAGGTAGTGCTAATGGTAAAGAACCTGCCTGCCAATGCAAGAAAAGCAAGGAAAATGGGTTCAGTCCCTGTATCTGGAAGATCCCCTGAGGAGGGCATGACAACCTACTCTGGTATTCTTGCCTGGAGAATCCCATGGAGAGAGAAGCCTTGTCACAAAGAGTCAGCTAGGACTAAAGTGACTTAGCATGCATGCATGCATACACACACACACACACACACACACACACACACACACACAATTATATGTAGGTATAACAGATTCATTTTGTTTTATAGAAAAGCAGTATCATAAATCAATTATACTCCAATAAAGATTTTTTAAAATATGTAAGTTACAAGAATAAAGTGTAGTAATTCACAGTTTTTAGAGGCTATATTCCATGTACAGCTGTTATACAATATTGGGTATATTGGCTAATTGTCTACGATTGTGGTTTCAGTCCGTCTGCCCTCCAATGCTTTCTCTCAGTGCCTACCGTGTTACTTGGGTTTCTCTTACCTCGGACATGGGGTATCTCTTCACGGCTGCTCAAGCAAAGCACAGCTGCTGCTCCTTGTGGTTTCAGACAGGCTGAAACCACAGTCACAGACAACTAGCTGATCTGATCACATGGACCACAGCCTTATCTAACTCAGTGAAACTAAGCCATGCCGTGTGGGGCCACCCAAGATGGTCGGGTCATAGTGGAGATGTCTGACAGAATGTGGTTCACTGGAGAAGGGAATAGCAAACCACTTCAGTATTCTTGCCTGAGAACCCCATAAACAGTATGAAAAGACAAAATGATAGGATACTGAAAGAGGAATGCCCCGGGTCAGTAGATGCCCAATATGCTATTGGATATCAGTGGAGAAATAACTCCAAAAAGAATGAAGGGATGGAGCCAAAGCAGAAACAATACCCAGTTGTGGATGGGACTGGTGATAGAAGCAAGATTCAATGCTGTAAAGAGCAATATTGTATAGGAACCTGGAATGTCAGCTCCATGAATCAAGGCAAATTGGAAGTGGTCAAACAAGAGATGGCAAGGGTGAACATTCACATTCTAGGAATCAGTGAACTAAGATGGACTGAAATGGGTGAATTTAACTCAGATGACCATTGTATCTACTACTGTGGGGAGGAATCCCTTACAAGAAATGGAGTAGCCATCATAGCCATCAAAAGAGTCTGAAATGCATAGTTGGATGCAGTCTCAAAAGCGACAGAATGATCTCTGTTCATTTCCAAGGAAAACCATTCAATATCACAGTAATCCAAGCCTATGCCCCTACCAGTAAGGCTGAAGAAGCTGAAGCTGAATGGTTCTATGAAGACCTACAAGACTTTTTAGAACTAACACCCAAAAAAGATGTCCTTTTACTAGAGGGGACTGGAATGCAAAAGTAGGAAGTCAAGAAACACCTGGAGTAATAGGCAAATTTGGCCTTGGTGTATGGAATGAAGCAGGGCAAAGGCTATAGAGTTTGCCAAGAGAACACACTGGTCATAGCAAACACCATCTTCCAACAATACAAGAAAAGACTCTATACATAGACATCACCAGATGGTCAACACTGAAATCAGATTGATTATATTCTTCACAGCCAAAGATGAAGAAGCTCTATACAGTCAGCAAAAACAAGACTGGGAGCTGACTGTGGCTCATATCATGAACCACAGATTGTGGTTGTTGTCAAATACCCTTATTGTCAAATTCAGATTTAAATTGAAGAAAGTAGAAAAACCACTAGACCATTCAGGTATGACTTAAATCAAATCCCTTACGATTATATAGTGGAGGTGAAAATGGATTTAAGGGACTAGATCTGATAGACAGAGTGCCTGATGAACTATGGATGGAGGTTTGTCACATTGTACAGGAGGCAGGAATCAGTACCATCCCCAAGAAAAAGAAATGCAAAAAGCAAAATGGCTGTCTGAGGAGGCCTTGCACACAGCTGTGAAAAGAAGAGAAGCAAAAAGCAAGAGTTCCAAAGAATAGCAAGGAGAGATAAGAAAGCCTTCCTCAGCGATCACTGGAAAGTAATAAAGGAAAAGAATAGGATGAGAAAGACTAGAGATATCATCAAGAAAATTAGAGATACCAAGGGAAAATTTCATGCAAAGATGGGCTCAGTAAAGGACAGAAATATTATGGACCTAACAGAAGCAGAAGATATTAAGAAGAGGTGGCAAGAATACACAGAGGAACTGTACAAAAAGATCTGCACAACCCAGATAATCACGATGGTGTGATCACTCACCTAGAGCCAGATATCCTGGAATGGGAAGTCAAGTGGGCCTTAGGAAGCATCACTATGAACAAAACTAGTTGAGGTGATGGAGTTCCAGTTGAGCTATTTCAATCCTAAAAGATAAGTCTGGGAAAGTGCTGCACTCAATATGTCAGAAAATTTGGAAAACTCAGTAGTGGCCACAAGACTAGAAAAGGTCAGTTTTCATTCCAATCCCAAAGAAAGGCAATGTCATGAATGTTCAAACTACTGCACAATGGCACTCATCTCACACACTAGTAAAGTATTTGCTCAAAATTCCCCAAACCAGGCTTCAGCAATATGTGAACTGTGACCTTCCAGATGTTCAATCTGGTTTTAGAAAAGGCAGAGGAACCAGAGATCAAATTGCCAACATCTGCTGGGTTATGGAAAAAGCAAGAGAATTCCATAAAAATATGTATTTCTGCCTTATTGACTATGCCAAAGCCTTTGACTGTGTGGATCACAATAAACTGTGGAAAATTCTGAAAGAGACAGGAATACCAGACCACCTGACCTACCTCTTGAGAAACTTGTATACAGGTCAGGAAGCAATAGTTAGAACTATACATGGAACAACAGACTGGTTCCAAATAGGAAAAGGAGTACGTCAAGGTTGCTTATTTAACAGGGTGTCACCCTGCTTATTTAACTTATATACAGAGTACATCATGAGAAACACTGGGCTGGATGAAGCACAAGCTGAAATCAAGATTGCCTGAAGTTTCAATAACCTCAGATATTCAAATGACACCACCCTTATGGCAGAAAGTGAAGAGGAACTAAAAACCTCTTGATGAAAGTGAAAGAGGAGAGTGAGAACGTTGGCTTAATGTTCAACATTCAGAAAACTAAGATCATGGCATTTGGTCCCATCACTTCATGGCAAGTAGATGGGGAAACAGTGGAAACTGACAGACTTTATATTTTTTGGCTTTCAAAATCACTGCAGATGGTGACTGCAGCGATGAAGTTAAAAGATGCTTGCTCCTTGAAGAAAGTTATCACCAACGTGAAAGTGAAAGTGAAGTCATTCAGTCATGTCCAACTTTAGACCCCATGGACTGGAGCCTACCAGGCTCACAGTCCATGGAATTTTTCAGGCAAGAGTACTGCAGTAGGTTGCTATTTCCTTCTCCAGGGGATCTTCCCAACCCAGGATTGAACCAGGGTCTCCTGCACTGCAGGCAGACACTTTACTGTCTGAGCCACCAGGGAAGCCTAGATAGCACATGACCGACCTAGACAGCACATTAAAAAGTGGAGACATTACTTTGCAAACAAAGTTCTCTCTAGTCAAAGCTATTGTTTTTCCAGTCGTCAGATATGTATGTTAGAGTTGGACTATAAAGACAGCTGAGTGCTGAAGAATTGCTGCTTTTGATCTGTGGTGTTGGAGAAGACTCCTGAGTATCCCTTGGACTTCAAGGAGATACAGCCAGTCCATCCTAATAGTCCTGAATATTCATTGGAAGGAATGATGTTGAAACTGAAACTCCAATACTTTGGCCACCTGATGGGAAGAACTGACTCATTGGAAAAGACCCTGATGCTGGGAAAGGCTGACAGCAGGAGGAGAAGGGGGCAACAGAGGATGTGATGGATGGATCCCATCACTGACTCAATGGACATGGGTTTGAGTAAACTCCGGGAGTTGGCCATTGACAGGGAGGCCTGGCATGCTGAGTATGTCAGGTCGCTAAGATTCGGACACAACTGAGCAACTGAACTGAACTGGACTCAGTATTCTTGCCTGGGAAATCCCATGGACTCCCATGGGGAGCCTGTGGGACTACAGTCCATAGGGTCACAAAAACTTGGACAGGACTTAGCAAGATAACACAACAATTATAAATCAAGATAACTCTAAATGGGTTTGAAAGCTTTTCTCCAAAATAATGCAAATAAAGTTTATTTTATTTTCACATTTATTTGAGCAACATTCCACTTAGGCTTCTGTAATGTAATCATAAGGCCACAAAATAAAGTTATATTTAGTCTCAGTATCTTTATGGATGTGATAATAAGCTACTATTACTGTTGCAGATCCTAATCTGTACACAGTGTTTGTGTGAGTAGCCTTTTATACTATACAGATTCAACAAGATTTGATTGATACTACCTTTTCTATTTATAGCAGGGTTCCATTTCAAGTAAGCCCCCTTACTAACAGGTCACAGTGGTATAAAGCCTTATAAGGCAAAAGTTTAGTTTTGTTTTTAAGTTTTGCCAGTCTGCAAGTATTTTCTTCAGTAAAAACAGTGTGGAAGTACCTCCAAGAGCACTGCTCCCCACAATTTCTATAGCCAAATATATTGACAAAGAGCACTGCAGTTCTACCCATGTCAGATAAAGCTGGCATTTTTCCTATAAGCTTGTAATTTAGGCTACAGATCATTATCAATTGTGGTATTTAAAGGGGACTTCCAATGCATTGTATCCAAAATCCTTTATATTCTACCTATAATTCGATATACATTCTTTGCAATTGGGTGATGTTGTTCAGTTACTCAGTTATGTCTGACTCTTTATGACCCCGTGGACTACAGCATATCAAGCTTCCCTGTATTTCACCATCTCCCAGGGCTTGCACAAACTCATGTACATTGAGTCAGTCATGCCATCCAACCATCTCATCCTTTGGCATCCCCTTCTTCTGCTGTCTTCAGTCTTTCTCAGAATTGGAGTCTTTTCAAATGAGTCTGTTCTTTGCATCAGGTGGCCAAAGTATTGGAGCTTCAGCTTCAGCATCTGTCCTTCCAATGAATATTAAGGATTGATTTCCATTAGTATTAACTAGTTTGATCTCCTTGCAGTCCAAGGGGCTCTCAAGAGTCTTCTCCAACAGCACAGTTCAAAAGCATCAATTCTTCAGCATTCAGCTTTCTTTATGGTCCAACTTTCACATCCATACATGACTAATGGAAAAACCATAGCCTTGACTAGATGGACTTTTGCTGGCAAAATACTATCTCTACTTTTACACTGCTGTCAAGGTTTGTCATAGCTTTCCTCCCAAGGAACAAGTATCTTTTATTTTCATGGCTGCAGTCACCATCTGCAGTGATTTTGGAGCCCACCCCCAAAACAGTCTGTCACGTTTCCATTGTTTCACCGTCTATTTGCCATAAAGTCATGGGACTGGATACCACGACCTTAGTTTTTCAAATGTGTTTTAAGCCAGCTTTTCACTCTCCACTTTCACTTTCATCGAGGCTCTTTAGTTCCTCTCTGGTTTCTGCCCTAAGGATGGTGTTATCTGTATA
Source organism: Nanger dama (assembly GCA_917880005.1). Taxonomy (NCBI): domain Eukaryota; kingdom Metazoa; phylum Chordata; class Mammalia; order Artiodactyla; family Bovidae; genus Nanger; species Nanger dama. The sequence goes on from CAKJTW010000001.1 coordinate 104,721,602, forward strand.
TCTGGGGTTGTTTATATTTCTCCCTGAAATGTTGATTTCAGCTTGTGCTTCATCCAGCCATGCTTTTCGTATGATGTACTCTGCATATAAGTTAAATAAGCTGGGTGACAATATACAGCCTTCCCCAATTTGGAACCAGTCCATTGTTCCATGTCTGGTTCCAACTGTTGCTTCTTGACCTGCATACAGGTTCCTCAGGAGGCAGATAATGTGGTCTTATATTCCCATCTCTAAGAATTGTCCACAGTTTGTTGTGATCCACGGAGTCTGAAGATTTAATGTATTCAAAGAAACAGAAATAGATGTTTCTCTGGAATTCTTTGGCTTTCTTATGATCCAAGAGATGTTGATAATTTGATTTCTGATTCCTCTGTCTATTCTAAATCCAGTTGAGCATCTGAGGTGCTTATTATTTGCCATAAAGAGTCTGTCTGCAATGTAGGAGTCCTGGGTTTGAGCTCTGAGTTAAGAAGATCCCCTGGAGAAGGGGGTAGCAACCCAATCCAGTGTTCTTGGAGAAGTCCATGGACAGAAGAGCCTATAGCCGATGGGATCACAAAGAGTCGAACATGCCTGAGCGACTAATGAATGCTTCTTCTTAATTTCCAAAATACTCTCATTCTCTCTGGGAGGCAATTGTATCTTGAGTTATGATGTCCTGTTTTATTTTCCTCTGATTTTGACATGCATGGCACAAATTGTCTGCAGTTTTTACTAAATAATTGTCATTCCACACTGATTTTAATACTGCATTTTTTCCCCTCAAGGTAAATATAAATATGAATAGCACTTCAAGAGTTCCTCACTGTGAATAAGATTGAAGTTATGTTAATATCCAGAACTATATCTACCCTTTTGCTATGATAAATTATGTACGTGTCCAGAATTTCTTCCATATTCTTCTGAGGTTGTTTAAGAATGTCCACAATTGCTGTCTATCTGATGTCCTTACTTAGTACCTATGGATTACTAGAGGGGTAGACCTAATTTTGTATTCTATTCAGTTCAGTTCAGTTCAGTCGCTCAGTTGTGTCCAACTCTTTGTGACCCCATGAATCACAGCATGCTAGGCCTCCCTGTCCATCACCAACTCCTGGAGTTCACTCAAACTCACGTCCATCGAGTTGGTGATGCCATCCAGCCATTTCATCCTCTGTCATCCCCTTCTCCTCCTGCCCCCAGTCCCTCCCAGGATCAGGGTCTTTTTCAATGAGTCAACTCTTCCCATGAGGTGGTCAAAGTATTGGAGTGTCAGCTTCAAAATGAGTCCTTCCAATGAACACCCAGGATTGATCTTCAGAATGGATTGACTGGATCTCCTTGCAGTCCAAGGGACTCTCAAGAGTCTTCTCCAACACCACACTTCAAAAGCATCAATTTTTCAGTGTTCAGCTTTCTTCACAGTCCAACTCTCACATCCATACATGACCATTGGAAAACCATAGCCTTTGACTAGATGGACCTTTGTTGGCAAAGTAATATCTCTGCTTTTGAATATGCTATCTAGATTGGTCATAACTTTTGTTCCAAGGAGTAAGCATCTTTAATTTCATGGCTGCAATCACCATCTGCAGTGATTTTGGAGCCCCCCAAATATTACCTGTATGATATTCACCTTAAATTGTTTAAGACTTTCACTTTTACTCAGAATTCTATTAAACAAAGGATATTTGACAAGTTACTTACTATTCAAAACATGCTTTGCTCATTGATGCTATATATTTTCTCAGATATAAAATAAGACATATTTGTCTTTTAAGGCTATACAAGCTATATTTTTTGTTTTCATTTAATCTGTAGAAAATGTAATTCCCAAGCTCTTATTTTTATATATCCTGAGTTCTTTAATTCAAGTTTCGCAATTAAGTGATTAGTCCCTGTTAGTATCTTTTTGTCTATATGAATGTATATCTGTCTCTTCATGTCTCTTTGTCTCCAATTCTCTCTTTTCTCTCTCGTACACACCACACACACACACACACACACACACACACACACACACTCATGAAGCACATTGTTAATCTTATTTGCCTCGGTCACTAAAATGCCAAGAGAAAATTCAGAGCCATGCTAACACCATAACTTTTCCTGTTGCACCCTCAGCATTCCAGATCTAGAAACCCTTTGCAGAGTGGGGTCTTTACTAGGTGTGTGTCCTCAAACTCACCTCATGGTAAACATCTGATGATCCCAGGAGGCAAAGGTGTTTCTACAAAGTGAGTTCTCATCTTCTGTGCTGTATGATAACCATGTGCATCTCTCAATGAAGAAGACTGTCTGGACCCAAGTGATACAGGTTTCTGGTGGTATTGTTTTCAACTCACACATGGTCTGCCGTTTTCTCCAAACCCTTTCCATAGCCCTGAGTTTCTGAAATAAAATCGATTCTGACATCAGCATTTTTCTTAAGTTTTAATGAAATAAAACTCTGCTGGATCAGACTCATTTGATCTTAGTCATATTTTCTTTCTCAGATATATCTTTATCCATTTCTGTAAAAAAGCTTAGTAAAGAACATCTTGTGCAGGTAAGGACTATATTGATTTTTTCTTTTATCTCAAGAAAATAACATAGTTCTTGGAGTGTTATTAATCTGTTTATGTATTTTCTCTCTCAAGCTTAAACTCTCCTAAACCTTAGCAGCAGGGATGATGTCTTTTACAGTAATCACTGCATTTGTTGTTCTCAGTGCAGTGCATGGGACATGGGGAGTACACAGTAAGGCAGGGTTAACAAAAATTTGTCTGATTGGTGGGTTCATAAGCAGGCTTCAGGTTGTCAGCTCTCTGACCCTCCTCTTCATTATTAATTCACATGAATATTTGGTAAACAGTGATGAGTAAAGTCACAAAAGCAGAACTTTAAATAATTTTGAAGCTAGTTCATAGGTATAATAAAATAATGTAAAATGTGTTCCATTTGGAACACATTTTGTTCCACATCAGTCAGTTTGAGAAAGGCATCAAGGGAGAAATCTGGGGAAGTTTTTAAGCTTATTATATTACTGTCTTGTCAGGGAACTCTCATGTGCTGCCTCTGAATCTAGCTATTTCTATTTTTATTTCAATTATATATATATATATATATATATATATATATATATATATATATAATTGCATATATGTTAGATCTGAAAGACAGAGTGCCTGAGGAACTATGGGCAAAGATTTGTAACATTGTACAGGAGGTGGTGGCCAAAAGTATGCCCAAGAAAAAGAAATGCAAAAGCAAAATGGTTGTCTGAGGAGGCCTTACAAATTGCTGGGAAAAGAAGAGAAGTGAAAGGCAAAGAAAAAAGGGAACAATAAACCAAATTGAATGCAGAGTTCCAGAGAACAGCAAGGAGTGATAAGAAAGCCTTTTAAGTGACCAATGCAAAGAAATACAGGAAAATAATAGAATGGGAAAGTCTAGAGATCTCGTCAAGAACATTAGAGATACAAAGTGAATATTTCATGCAAAAATGGGTACAATAAAAGACAGAAACAGTAAGGACCTAACAGAAGCAGGTGAGATTAAGAAGAGGTAGCAAAAATACACAGAATAACTATACAAAAAGATCTTAATGTCCCAGAAAATCACAATGATGTAGTCACTCACCTGGATCCAGACATCCTGGAGTGTGAAGTGGGCATTATTATATGTGAAACAGATCACCAGTCCAGGTCTGATGCATGAGACAGGGTGCTCAGGGCTGGTGCACTGGGATGACCCTGAGGAATGGGATGGGGAGGGAGGTGGGAGGGGGTTCAGGATGGGGAGCACATGTACACCCATGGCTGATTCATGGCAAAAACCACTACAATATTGTAAAGTAATTAGCGTCCAATTAAAATTAATTAATTAACTTTAAAAAGGAAGCATTGGTTGTTGATTATTTAGTCACTAAGTTGTGTCTGACTCTTGTGACCCCATGGACTGTAGCCTGCCAGGCTCCTTGGAATTCTCCAGGCAAGAATACTGGAGTGAGTTGCCATTTCCTTCTCCAATTAAGAAGCATAACTATAAGCAAAACTAATGGAGGTAATGGAATTCCAGTTGAGCTATTTCAAATCCTGAAAGATGGTGTTGTTAAAGTGCTGCACTCAATACGTAAGCAAATTTGAAAAACTCAGCAGTGACCATAAGACAGGAAAACTTCAGTTTTCATTCCAACCAAAGAGAAGGGCAATACATGCCAAAGAAGGTTTAAACTACAGCACAATTGTGCTCATTTCATATGCAAGCAAAATAATGCTCAAAATCCTTCAAGCTAGGCCTCAATAGTACATGAACTGAGAACGTCCAGATTTTCAAGCTGGATTTAGAAAAGAAAGAAGAATCAGAGGCCAAATTGCCAACATCCATTGGATCATAGATAAAGCAAGGGAATTGCAGAAAACATCTACTTCTGCTTCACTGACTATGCTAAAGCCTTCAACTGTGTGGATCACAAAAATTGTGGAAAATTCTTAAAAAGATGGGAATACAAGACCACATTACCTGCCTCTGGAGAAATCTGTATACAGGTCAAGAAGCAACAGTTGGAACTGGCCACTGAACAAAGGACTGATTCAAAATTGAGAAAGCAGTACATCAAGGTGGTATATTGTCACCGTGTTTATCTACCTTCTGTGCAGAGTACACCATGCACAATGTTGGGCTAGATGAAGCTCAAGTTGGAATCTAGATTGCAGGGAGAAATACCAATAACCTCAGTTACACAGATGACACTACCCTAATGGCAGAAAGTGAAGAGGAGCTAAAAGGACTCTTGATGAAGGTGAAAAAAAAAAAGAGTGAAAAAGCTGGCTTAAAATTCAACTTTCTAAAACTAAGATCATGGCATCTGGTCCTATCACTTTATGCATGGTAAATGTATAGGGAAAAATGGAAACAGAGACAGACATTATTTTGGGGCTTCAAAATCACTGTAGACAGTGACTGCAGCTGCTAAATTAAAAGAAACTTGCTCCTTGGAAGAAAAGCTATGACAAAACTAGTTAGTGTATTAAAAAGCAGAGACGTCACTTTGCTGACAAAGGTCCACCTAGTCAAACCTAGAGTTTTTCCAGTAGTCATGTACAGAGGGAGATTTGGACCATAAAGAAGGCTGAGTGCCATGGAATTGATGCTTTTGAATGGTAGTGTTGATGAAGACTCTTGAGAGTCCCTTGGAGAGCAACAAGATCAAACCAGTCAATCTTAAAAAGAAATCAACCCTCACTATTCACTGGAAGGACTAATGCTTAAGTTGAAGCTCCAATACTTATAGCCACCTGATGTGAAGAGCCAACTCATTGGAAAATACCTTATGTTGGAAAAGTTGAGGGCAGGAGGAGAAAGGGGCACAGAAGTTGAGATGATTGGATGGCATCATTGACTCAATGAACATGAGTTTAAGAAAGCTCAGGAGATAGTGAAGGACAGGGAAGCCTGAAGTGCTGCAGTCCATGAGATTGCAAAGAGTCAGATAGGACTGAGCTTCTGAACAACAACAACAAAAACTATCTATCTATCTATCTATACACACGCACATACATATATATATAGCACAGTGATTCCATTGGGTGTCGACTTTGTCAAGTGATACATTAGTGTTTTTCTTACTTATAAATGTTGAGTAGATTAGATTCAGTTTTCAAAACCGTTCAGTTCAGTTTAGTCACTCAGTTTTGTCTGACCCTTTTTGACCCTATGGACTGCAGCATTCCAGGCTTCCCTGTCCATCACCAACTCCCAGAGCTTGCTCAAACTCATGTCCATTGAGTTGGTGATGCCATCCAACCATCTCATCCTCTGTCATCCCCTTCACTTCCTGCCTTCAACCTTTCCCTGATTCAATCTTCCAAAGTGAAGTCACTCAGTCGTGTCCGACTCTTTGTGGCTCCATGGACTGTAGCCTGCCAGTCTCCTCCCTCTAGGGATTCTCCAGGCAAGAGTACTGGAGTGGGTTGCCATTTCCTTCTCCAGGGGATCTTCCAGACCCAAGAATCGAACCCGAGTCTCCTGCATTCCAGGCAGAAGCTTTAACCTCTGAGCCACCAGGGAAGCCTCAGTCTTCCAAAGCAGTTACCTAAGAAGGATTAGGATTCTCTTTCTATACCAGATGGCTAACTGTCTTTGGACTACCTAAAGCATTGTACTTTCACTGGAGTATTAAAAACACTCTGAACTGTCAAATAATTTTATTTTCTGCAAAATATAAACTTTTCAGGAATCAGAAGTAGATGATTAATATTGAAAGAAATAAAATTTTTATTACAAAAATGATCAGGAAGTTTAAAAGAAATTGTAAAACTGTTAAAAATCACATTTCAGTTTTATCTGTACATTTGATTCTAAATGATTTATAATAGTAGCTAACTTGACTATCAAATAGATATCAGGCACACTAAATGTGTTACTAAATGTGTTATCATGACAACAGATGTCTTACAGTGACTAATGAGTTTTCTTATTTAAAACTGTTTATCTCAAATAATTTATGAGTTCTAATCAATGTCATCAAATTCATCTCTGTTCTATTGAAAAGTAAGCTCATCACTGATCCTTCCCTTGAAGGCTCAGATAACTTAGATGGAAAATTTAGTGTAATTATACCAGTTAAAAATTATTTAGTATGCACTAAATAAAAACATATTCAAAATAACTATGCTTAACTGGAGATATACAGCAAACTGTTTTATAATCTTTCTAAATATTATATATTTTGTCAACTGCCATTTATAAATATTATTAGTTGGATGAGTTTAAAGTGTCAAACATATTTTCATGTGCCTATTGGTGATTTGTATGTCTCTTTTGGGAAAATGTCTATTTAACTTCTCTGCCCATTTTTTAAAATTAGGGTTTTGTTGTTGAGTTATGTTAGTTCTTTATGTTTTTTGAATACTAGCCCTGATTAGACATACTGTTTACAAATATCTTTTCCTATTCAGTAGGATGCCTTTTCATTTTATTGATAATTTCTTTCACTCTGTGAAAGCATTTTAGTTTTATATAGTCTCATTTATTTTTACTTTGGTTTCCCTTGCATTTTGGAGACAATATCCAGAAATATGTCACGAAGACCAGTATTAAATAGTGTAAAACTAATACTGCCTAAGATTTCCTCTGGGTGTTTTTGGTTTGGAGTCTTTCATTCAAATCTTTAATCCATATTTAATGGGGTTTGTGCATGGTATGGGAGAAGGAGATGGCAACCCACTCCAGTGTTCTTGCCTGGAGAATCCCAGGGATAAGGGAGCCTGGTGCGCTTCCATCTATGGGGTTGCACAGAGTCGGACACGGCTGAAGTGACTTAGCAGACTTAGCAGCAGCAGTGTATGGTATGAGATACTGCAGACAGGTAATTTAAAGACACATGCTCCTTGGGAGAAAGGCTATGACAAACCTGTAGATAGCATATTAAAAAGCAGAGACATCACTTTGCCTAAAGATTCATATAGCCAAAGCTGTGGTTTTTCCAGTAGTCATGTACAGATGTGAGAGTTGGACCATAAAGAGGGCTGAGTGCAGAAGAATGATGCTTTCAAACTGTGGTGCTGGAGAAGAATCTTGAGAGTCCCTTGGACAACAAAGAGATCAAACCAGTCAATCATAAAGGAAATCTACCCTGAATATTCATTGGAAGGACTGATGCTGAAGCTGAAGGTCCAATAATTTGGCCACCTGACGTGAAGAGCTGACTAGTTGGAAAAGACCCTGATGCTGGGAAAGAGTGAAGGCAGGAGAAGGGGTTGACAGAGGATGAGATAATTGGATGGCATCACCAACTCAATGGACATGAGTTTGAGCAAACTCAAGGAGGTAGTGGAGGACAGGGAAGCCTGGTGTGCTGAAGTCCATGGGGTGGCAAAGAGTCCAACATGAATTAGCAACTGAACAACAGCAAATGAAACTAGATAGTTCCTTTTTTTTTTTTTTTAATGTAGATGTCTAGTTTTCCCAACACCACTTATTGCAAAGATTATCCTTTATCCATTGTATCTTTTGCTCTTTTGTCATAAATTAATTGTCAATTTATGGGTAGGTTTATTTCTGGGGTCTCAATTAGGTTTTACTGATCTATGTGCTTTTTTTTTTTTTTTCCGCTAATAGTATGCTGTTTTGATTATTGTATCTTTGTATTATAGCTTGGAATTAGGGAGTGTGATGTCTCCGGCTTTGTTCTTTTATCTCAGGATTGCTTTAGCTTGTTGGGATTCCAGATAAACTTTATAATTTTTTGTTTTATTTCTATGAAAACTGTCCTTGACATTTTCATGGGGATTGTATTTAATATGTGCAAATTGCTTTAACTAACATTTATATTTTACCAGTGCTATTTTTTTCAATATGTGAGCATGAAATATCTTTCCATTACTTTTGTCTACTTCAGTTTCAACAATATATTCTAGTCTTCAGTGTACAGGTGTTTTATCTCCTTTGTTAAATTTATTCCTAGGTATTTTATCCTTTCTGTTGCAATTGTAAATGGAATTCATTTCTTAATTTCTATTTTTGGTAGCTCATTGTTAATAATTAGAAATGAAACAGTTTGTTTTATGTTCATTTTGTACCCATCCATTTTATTGTATTCACTTATTATTTTGAATAGATTTTTGGTGGAGTCTTTAGGATTTTCTATGTATATAAAACCATGTCATCTGAAAATAATGAAAACTTAGTTTCCAATTTGGATGCCTTTTATTCTTTTCCTTGCCCAAGTGCTCTCATTAGGACTTCCAAAACTATGTTGAATAAAAGCGGTGAGAATGAAAATTGTTGTCTTATTCCTGATTTTAGAGGGACAGCTTTCAGTTTTTCACAATGGAGGATGATGTTAGCTGTGACTTTTGTCATATATGGTCTTTGTTAAGAAATATTTCTTCTATGCCTATTTCACTGAGAGCCTTTTTTTTTTTAAATTATAAATAAACATAGAATCTTTTTTTTTTCTTTTTTTGTTATTTATTTATTTATTTATTTTTAAAAATTACAATACTGTATTTGTTTTGCCATACATTGACACGAATCAGCCATAGGTGAACACAATCTTCCAATGCCGAAGCTCCCTCCCACCTCCCACCCCACATCCTCTACTTGAATCATCCTGTGCATCAGCACAAAAAAAAAAAAAAACAAACAAAAACGTAGAATCTTCTGAAATTCTTTTTCTGCATCTATTGAGATTATCATATGGCTTTTATCCTTCATTTTGTTAATGTGGTGAATCACGCTGATTGATTTATGGATATTAAATCACCCTTGAATCCCTGAAATAAATCCCACTTAATTATGATATATGATCCTTTAAATGTATTGCTGTATTCAGTTTGCTAATATTTTGTTGAGGATTTTCATATCTAAGTTTATCAGAAATATTAACTTATAATTTTTTGTGTGTGTTATCTTTGTCTTATTTTGATATCAGGGTAATGCTGGCCTTGTAAAACGAGTTATAAAGTATTCTCTCCTCTTCAAATTTTTGGAACAGTTTGAGAAAGATAGGTATTAAATATTTCAGTGTTGAATTCACTGGTGAAGCTATCTGGTCCTGGACTTTTGTTTTGGGTAATATTTTTTATTTCTGTTTCAATCTCTTTACTAGTATTTGGTCTATTTCAGATTTTCTATTTCCTCATGATTCAGTCTTGAAGGATTGTATGCTTGTAAGAGTTAATCTCCCCCCACCCCCAGGTTGTCCAATTTGTTTGTATATAGCTGTTCACCAAAACCTGTTATACTCCTGTGAACTTTTGTGGTATCTGTTGTTCTTTCTCCTTTTTTATTCTCTGATTTTATTTATTAGAGTCTTCCCCCTTTTTAAAATGAATCAGTTTATTAATTTTGTTTACCATTTCAAAAAACAGTACACATGTGGCAGATTCATGTCAATGTATGGCAAAATCAATACAGTATTGTAAAGCAAAATAAAGTAAAAATAAAAATGAAAAAACAGCTTTATTGATACGAGTGATATTTTTATAACTTAATTTTTATTAGTTATTTTTTCTTTGATTTGTTTACAAACATTTCAGCCACCATTCAACATCAAGGGTATGGATGGGGTGGATAAAACAGTTTTATAAAGGTACAGATTGGGTGCTGATAATGCATATTCACATACATAATTGTAAAAGTAACCTTTTCACAGTATAAAGTGTGTTAATATAATCTAAATTCATGAGGCTTTCATCTATTGCCACTTAAAAAGTACTTTCGCTTGCTTACACAGATCTCTCAAATTACCAGGTTGTGGCAATGAGTAGGAATTTCATAGGAGCAACTTCAAAGAAAGTACCATATTTGTGCAGTAAATTTTCTGATAATATTTTTATCTCAATATAATTTGTCATATGAAGACATATCCTGGGATATTGTCAAACAATTGACCAATACACGTTATGGAACTTTCAATATGAAATTTTTTTCTCATGAGAGGAAGATAGCATAGGTTCCTATTAATTCTATGCTATGACTTCTCCCAGAAAATAACTTCTAATTTCCTACAGTTCTAGAAAAAAAGTATGTAATTAATATGAGTCCTTATTAAGTTAGAATTTGCTGGTGTATTAACCACTGAATAAACATAAAAAATAAGTTCTTCAGAAAGCTACATGAATTACACAGACATCTGAAGATTCCTGAGAGCTTTTCATGCTATTCAATAAATGCAATTCTGTGATAAATTAAGCAGTTTACATTTCTCTTTTAAAGTCAAAAACATTTATTTTGGTATGAATTACATATAGAAATAACTTGATCAAGTATATTAATTGATTACTTATATTTATGGAGCCTCTTCTTTTTATTTCTAGAGTATTCATAATAAAAGCTTTAGAGATTATTGAAAATAATCAAAGGATCAAATATAGTAGGAACAGATAAATAAGAACTTAAAAAAGGTATAGCATTAGATAAATCAGTAAAAATCTGAGGAAAATCTTGATTGTCTGATACTCAGATCATCCCAAATAACATATTATAGAAGACAATAATCTATTTTCACAAACTGTGTTTTTTTTTTAATATTGAATATGGCATTACTTATGTGTTTATTATGTTTTTTCCTGCCTCAACGAGTTGATTTTTTTTAAATTTTTTTTTTTAATGTATTTTTTTTTCTTTTTTAAGAGATGGGAATGCCAGACCACCTGACCTGCTTCTTCAGAAATCTGTATGCAGGTCAGGAAGCAACAGTCAGAACTGGGCGTGGAACAACAGACTGGTTCCAAATAGGAAAAGGAGTACGTCAAGGCTGTATATTATTACCCTGCTTATTTAACTTCTATGCAGAGTACATCATGAGAAATGCTGGGCTGGAAGAAGCACAAGCTGGAATCAAGATTGCTGGGAGATAGAAAGTGAAGAGGAACTAAAATGCCTCTTGAAAGTGAAAGAGGAGAGTGAAAAAGTTGGCTTAAAGCTCAGCATTCAGAAAACTAAGATCATGGCATCTGGACCCATCACTTCATGGGAAATAGATGGGGAAACAGTGGAAATAGTGTCAGACTGTATGTTTTGGCCTCCAAAATCACTGCAGATGGTGATTGCAGCCATGAAATTAAAAGACAGTTACTACTTGGAAGGAAAGTTATAACCAATCTATATAGCATATTGAAAAGGAGAGACATTACTTTGCCAACAAAGGTCCGTCTAGTCAAGGCTATGTTTTTCCTGTGGTCATGTATGGATGTGAGAGTTGGACTATGAAGAAGGCTGAGTGCCAAAGAATTGATACTTTTGAACTATGGTGTTGGAGAAGACTCTTGAGAGTCCGTTGGACTGCAAGGAGTTCCAACCAGTCCATTCTAACACCCAGATCAGTCCTGGGTGTTCTTTGGAAGGACTGATGCTGAAGCTGAAACTCCAGTACTTTGGCCACCTCATGCGAAGAGTTGACTCACTGGAAAAGACTCTGATGCTGGGAGGGATTGGTGGCAGGAGGAGAAGGGGATGACCGAGGATGAGATGGTTGGATGACATCACCGACTCGATGAACATGAGTTTGAGTGAACTCCGGGAGTTGGTGATGGGCAGGGAGGCCTGGTGTGCTGCAATTCATGGGGTCGCAGAGAATCGGACATGACTGAGTGACTGAACTGAACTGAATTGTAGTTACTTTGCCTAGAAAGTATCATCACCATCACCAAGTCACCTGGATAAATTATTACTCTTATCAGTTCAGTTCAGTTCAGTTCATCACCATCTCCCAGAGTTCACTCAGACTCACGTTCATCGAGTCAGTGGTGCCATCCAGCCATCTCATCCTCTGTCGTCCCCTTCTCCTCTTGCCCTCAATTCCTCTCAGCATCAGAGTCTTTTCCAATGAGTCATCTCTTCGCATGAGGTGGCCTAAGTACTAGAGTTTCAGCTTTAGCATCAGTCCTTCCAAAGAACACCGAGGACTGATCTCCTTTAGAATGGGCTGGTTGGATCTCCTTGCAGTCCAAGGGACTCTCAGAAGTCTTCTCCAACACCACAGTTCAAAAGCATCACTTCTTTGGCACTCAGCCTTCTTCACAGTCCAACTCTCACATCCATACATGACCACAGGAAAAACCATAGCCTTGACTAGAAGGACCTTAGTGGGCAAAGTAATGTCTCTGCTTTTGAATATACTATCTAGGTTGGTCATAACTTTTCTTCCAAGGAGTAAGCGTCTTAATTTCATGGCTGCAGTCACCATCTGCAGTGATTTTGGAGCCCAAAATGTAAAGTCTGACACTATTTCCACTGTTTCCCATCTATTTCCCATGAAGTGATGGGACCGGATGCTATGATCTTTGTTTTCTGAGTGTTGAGCTTTAAACCAACTTTTTCACTCTCCTCTTTCACTTTCATCAAGAGGCTTTTAGCTCCTCTTCACTTTCTGCCAGAAGAGTGGTGTCATCTGCATATCTGAGGTTATTGATAATTCTCCCGGCAATCTTGTTTCCAACTTGTGTTTCTTCTAGTCCAGCATTTCTCATGATGTACTCTGTATATAAGTTAAATAAACAGGGTGACAGTATACAGCCTTGACGTACTTCTTTTTCTATTTGGAACCAGTCTGTTGTTCCATGTCCAGTTTTAACTGTTGCTTCCTGACCTGCATACAGATTTCTCAAAAGGCAGGTTAGGTGATCTGGTATTCCCATCTCTTTCAGAATTGCTCTTATAAAAGTACTCAAATACTTCCTAATCCATGATTCCTTCACTTAACTCTGGCACCATCTGGATAAATAATTAATTCCCCACCCTCTAGCATCTAAATACTTTCTATAACTGTATTACATGTACACCATTGTCTTGTCACCAAGATAGATAACTGTATTTTATTCAGTTTATCTGTACTACCCAGTTTACTGTCTGCCTAAATATTGCTGAGCTAAAATACAGTGTGTCATAAGGGATTATCTAGTTGTTTAATGGCGAGTTTTAAAGCAAAAGTCTTTAAACTCCCAAGAGAGAGGTAGCACTGTACCAGCTCTCCTAAAGCATCTGTCTTAGGCAGCTGTGTCTGCCTAAGTGTTCTCTCTCCCTTCTACCCTATAAGGCTCCAGGGGAGTGAGAGGGAAAGCAGCTGACTGAGGTCCTTGCTCCATACTGTTTTACTCTCAGTCATGGGTCATGTAAACAATCTTTCCCTGCAGTGTGTTGTGTCTTATTGAGCTTCACCTTCTGATATTCTAATCTACTCCCTACTTTGTCAATCAGATCATTTGTGAAAGTTACAAAATGGCTCACCTGAGAATTTACCTAGGATATCATAGGGCTACACTTGACTTGCAGTTGATATCCTGAAGCTCAGTCTGTGGTTCATTTGCCATTCTAGCTAATAACAAACTACCATCTTCTGACTCTATTGAAAATGTTTTGTTGATCTTCATCATAGTACAGTCTAAATTTATGTAGCCAGTGCCTTTTTTCTCTTTTCAATAAATACTATCCTGAACCTACCTTGTCACTCATGCTGTACATCCCAGATCCCAGGTGCAGAAACTATTTTTAACCAAATAGGCTAGCTATGTTTTACCAATGATGCCACAAAGGCTATAACACAGTGAGACTGAACAGACTAGATCCAAGATGGAGGACAATGTACATTAATGGTCACCATTGTTCTTGTCATGTTTATCTCTGTGTTTGTTTCAGAAGCACCTGGTATTTGGCAGAGACGCTTTGCAGCTGCACTTTGAAAGATACCCAGTGGTCAATCCTGCAAATGACTCTGACTCGATCACAGGAACACAATGTCACAGATGAGACCAGGTGTCCCAGAGTTTCCTTTGCCTCACTGCAACACTAAGATCTTCACCCCAAGATAGGATATGTACTCTGTTAGGCACAATAGTGTCGTGTGCAAGGGAATCTGAGGGGGCTGTGTATGCGCCAGCTGTTTCAGGAACTCTCCACCTTTTCTCTCATTTTCTGATAATTCCCCAACAATCCTCTCTTAAGGGAAATGATGCCTTTAGAGCATGGGCTCCCTTTCTCCATTCTCTGGCCACTGAATAAAAGCCTGTCTTGCTTGGACTTAGCTCAGTTTCATGACTAGGAGTGTGAATCCAAGTGCCAAAGAGCTTCTTACCTATCAGAGGGGCTTTGGTTTAGCCAGGAGCCGAGTCAGCAGTGTCTCACGTCTAATCTGGTAACACTTTCACAAAATTTTGGAAAAAGTTTTGGAGGTTCTACTAAAAATTTATTTATTTTATTTTATCTTTGCTTTTTATTATTAAAGGATAGATTGTTTCATTTATCAATTTAGGTACTTTCTTATTTTACAGCTGAGAACAATTGCCAGTGTTTTGTAATCCCATTAAATTTTGGGAAAAACCATCATGCTTCAGTTATGACTTTAATTATAAATTTTTTCAGGCAAGGTTTATTGGATCTCATGCTATAGCTCCAAGGAGCAAAAGCAATGGGCTATTACTCAGCCATAGAGAGGAATGAAATGATGGCATTTGCAGCAACATGGATGGACCTATAGATTACCATAGTAAGCAAAGTAAGTCAGCAGAAAGATAAATCATGGTATATCATGTATGTGTAGAATCTAAAAATGATAATATACATGAACTTATGTATGAAATAGATATACACTCACAGATATATAAATAAACTTAAAGTTACCAAAGGGGAGAAGGGATAAATCAGCAATTTAGGATTAACAGACACACATTACTATATAAAAATAGATAAGCTCAAGGACCTACTGGGAATTAAATCCAATATCTTGCAATAATTCATAATGGAAAAAAAAATAATGTGTATGTATACGTGGGCTTCCCTGGTGGCTCAGACAATAGGAATCTGCCTGCAATGCAGGAGATTCAGGTCCAGTGCCTGGGTGGGGAAGATTTCCTGGAGGAGGGCCCACAACCCACTCCAGAATTCTTGCCTTGGAGAATCCCTATGGACAGAGGAGCGTGGTGGGCTCTAGTCCATGAGGTCACAAAGAGTTGGACATGATTGAGTGACTAACACATATGTATATGTGTATATACATATATACAAATCATTTTGATGTTAACTTGAAATATTATAAACTGACTATATATAAATTTTATTTTTAAAAAAACTGAAAAAAAGTCATTCTGTATATACACAAAGTCATTAATCAATATTAGACTCAAAATGGAATATATTAATAAAAAGTGACTGAGTGTGAGTCACAGAATTCGGTGGTGTGATTTATCTAAATATGATTTATTCATTCTAACACAGTTGTGGGAACTTCCCTGAGGCTCTGTACTGTACAGGTACAGAGGAGCAGAAGAGCTGGTGGGCTACAATCCATGGGGTCGCAAAGAGTCAGACAACTGAGCAACTAAGCACACAACACAATACAGTTTCAAAGACACAAACATTTCTCTCATTTACTCACACCGTTCCTTCCATCTTAGATCTTTGACTGATGTTACCTTTGTTAAACTTGCTGAGAGCAAATTGTGAATGATGTTGGTAACGATGATGGTAATAAGGAAGCAAAAGAAGACAAAGAGGATGAAGAGCAGCTTCACAGAACCCTTTGCCTTTTACAAAGTGGTTTCACATACAGCTTGCACTTACTCTCACAGCAACTTGAGAGGTGATGTTGTATTTCTCACTTCTCAACTTAGACAATGTCATTTCAGAAAGTTTGTGACCCCTTTCAGGGCACAAAGTTCTAGAAGCAGAATTGAATCAAACAAATATGTTTTTTCTCTCCAAACTCCATGGTTCTTGCTACTTCAGAGTTAATCAATAAATGACTGTTTCATGCCATTCAAATGCACTTACTTGCAGCCCTCATGACATTTCATCACTAAATATTTCAACATTTCTTAAAAATGAATGTGTTCTGCTACATAACAAAATTACATCCATCACTTCAGAAAAATAACAATATGTAAGTTAATATAATACAAATACCTAACCCTCAGTTCAAGCTAAAATTTCTCTAATTGCTCAAGTAATATTCTTTATTGCTTTATTTTCTAAAATCTTGGATCCAAGAAGAAGCACGTGTTGCCTAAAGTTGTTACCTTTCTTTAGTCCACATCATTCAGCACAGATCTTTGGTTGTGTTTGGTTTTCCTGACATTGTCATTTTTTAAAAAGTATCCTAATTTAAGCTTTCCTTATTTTCTCTGTTTTTAAATAAAACTTTTATTTAGTAACAGGAGAGTAAAGGTGAATCTCAGATGATGCTTTTTCCACCCAGGAGAGTGAATTAAAAAAAAAAAAATGGTTTTGTGTGTATGGCAAGAGGGGCAGCTGGAGGACAGAGAAACAAGTTCAACTCATACAATAGGCTTTACAAATAACAACCAAGGAAATGAGTCCAGGGCATAAGACACAGTCTCTACTTTACATCAGCTCTGCAAAAAGAAAGACACCATCTTTAATTAGTAGGAAAAAAGACTGAGGATTATTTAAACAGCCTAGGGAAAAAAAATAATTTGAAAGACAGCTGATTTAACCTATTTTTTATATGTTTGACAGAGAAGGCAATGGCAACCCACTCCAGTACTCTTGCCGGGAAAATCCCATGGACGGAGTAGCCTGGAAGGCTGCAGTCCATGGGGTCGCTGAGGGTTGGACACGACTGAGTGACTTCACTTTCACTTTTCACTTTCCTGCACTGGAGAAGGAAATGGCATCCACTCCAATGTTCTTGCCTGGAGAATCCCAGGGATGGGGTCACAGAGAGTCGGACACAACTGAAGTGACTTAGCAGTTAGCAGTTATATGTTTGAAGATTAGCAGAAGCTAATGTTTGAACAAAAGCAGTAAGACTATTGGGAGAAAGATCAAGGGCAGGAGAAGAAGAGGGGTCAGAAAATGAGATGGTTGGGTGGTATCATTGACTCAATGATCATGAGTTTGAGCAAACTCCAGGAGATAATGAAGACAGGAAAGCCTGACATGCTGTAGTCCATGGAGTCACAGAGAGTCAGACACAATTTAGCAAGTGAACAACAACAAAAGATTGTTGCTCTTCATTTCTATGTATTTTTTTAAAATCAGTTTCATATATTGCTTTAGAAAAAAAAATTTTAATTTGAAAAATGATTCTGGGGAATTTTGAAAGACACAGAAGGATTATAATCCATAACTGATATCAACAGTTTTCTTAAATTCTTCACTTTAATTCTCTGGAAACTCTTGTCAGGACCTCCACCCACAGTTTTCCTGAAACTCAAGTGTCCAAATCATTTTCTCTAGTTGAATCTCTCTCTCTTTTTTAAAATCTTTATTTATTTTTTTAATTAAATTTATTTATTTTTTAAATTACAATACTGTATTTGTTTTGCCATACATTGACACGAATCAGCCATAGGTGAACACAATCTCCCAATGCCGAAGCCCCTCCCACCTCCCACCCCACATCCTCTACTTGAATCATCCTGTGCATCAGCCCCATGCATCCTGCATCCTACATTGAACATAGATTGGCGCTTCGTTTCTTACAGGAAAATATACATGTTTCATTTCCATTCTCCCAAACCATCCCACCCTTTCCCTCTCCCTCAGAGTCCAAAAGTCCACTCTATACCTCTGTGTCTCTTTGTTGTCTCACATATAGGGTCATCATTACTGTCTTCTAAATTCCATATATATGTGTCAGTATACTGTATTGGTGTTTTTCTTTCTGGCTTACTTCACTCTGTATAATCGGTTCCAATTTCATCCATCTCATTAGAACTGAGTCAAATTTATTCTTTTTAAGGGCTGAGTAGTATTCCATAGTGTATATGTACCACAGCTTTCTTATCCATTCATCTGCTGATGGACATCTAGGTTGCTTCCATGTCCTGGCTATTATAAACAGCGCTGCAATGAACATTGGGGTACATGTGTCTCTTTCAATTCAAGTTGACTTGAACTGTTCTTACTGTTGAATGACTTTCATATTTACTTTTCCTTTTTGATCTGTCCTGCTCTTTTCTGCCAATATTAAATCCTGAATTTCTACTGGTGAGAGATGTGGGGGTGGCACCCATGGTAGCTTGGGGTGTAGGGGTAACAGGCAGTGAAGAGAAGCTAACTTCTATCAGCTTCATCACCTCCAGGTCTCCACTACCCTCTAGCCACTGAGAGGTGCCTCTGCTAAATCTGTACTATGGAACACACAGAACTGCTCTTGCCTAGATAATTTGGAAATGACAGTGTCTAAACTCTTTCATGCTCATGACTTTGCTGCTTGAAACAAGCACTAACTGTAAACTTTCACACACTCTGGAACAGAACCAGCTCAGACTACTCAAACTACACAGCAGAAAGTCAGAGAGGTCAGTAGAGATTTTCTGTAGATGATTCTCTCAAAGCTGAAACTTAAAGAATGTGCAGGTAAAGAATCCACCTGCCAAGCAGGAGATTTGGGTTTGATCCATAAGTAAGGGAGACCCCCTGGAGAAGGAAATGGCAACCCACTCCAGTATTACTGCCTGGGAAATCCCATGGAGAGAGGAGCCTGGCAGGTTAGAGTCTTTGGGATCTCAAAAAGTTGGCATGACTTAACATCTAAACAACAACAAGCAGTTAGTTAAGAATACAGACAGGAAAATTCATTTCAAAAAAGAATTAGAGATCAACAGAGCATTTGACTGGACCATAGCGAGACAGGAAGGAAGGGGACTAGACACAACCGTTCAGAAGAATGGGATACCACAAAAACTGGTTAGAACATGCTGGGTCCAAGATGGCAGAAGATTCGACTTCCAGTATACCTTGAGTCTCATGATATGCTCATTGTAATATGTTAGCATTATACCCACCAGCACCATGACTGTTCCAAGGTCAACCCCTCAAGGCCAAAAACCGGGTGGTGTGTCTTCTCCAAGATAATTAGCATATCCTTCCCACTTGTTAGCCTGTAAAATTACCCAGCCCATGAAAACTAACCACCCCCACAGCTCAGGACTGCTCTCATTTTGAGACCACCCCGAAGCAGGGAGGCCCTGGGGCCACCTCTTGTCTTCTGAGATGGCCCACACTGTACGGAATGTGTATTTCCTTAAGTAAACCTACTTTCAGTTTACTATGGCTCTTGGATTTTTTTCTGGTGAAGCAGGAAAGTGGTAAAGGAACCTTCACTTGGTGGCTCATCCTAGGACTCACCTGAGATCTGGGACAGGACCATCTCACACTCCATTTTTCCTGTAACAGCAGGAGCAAAAAGGACTGGGTGAAAGTAAAGAGTGTGGATGGGAGGGCACCAGAGATGTGAGTAGCCATTGGGTCATAAAGAGACTTATGCACTAGATTAAAAGAACTTAATTTCTCATCTGAAGCCAAAGGAAATATTTGTATCTTCTTTATGGTAAAGTCATAAATTTGGCTGTTATCTCCATTAAATATATTTATACAATTGTCAAGGCAGTATAATAAAAATCCCATGTTAATTTACCCTTGAGTTATCTAACACAAGATTACAGATGAACAAATAATTTTTTTTTGTCTGGCTTCATATATTTCAATGAAACAGAAAAGCATACCATGCTTGTTATTATTTTGGAAAAAACCTCCCTTTATCTTGCCAATTTTCTCCAAAATACACCAATATGTTTGTTTGAAATATATTTTCCTATATGAATGCTGAAACAAACAAATTTATGACATGCCAAGTGTTTCTGATACAAACTCTTCTTTTCCAGCAACAATTTTGTCCTCAAAATCATGGCTACTCCATGTGATATTTTTTGGATACACTATCTTAGTTTGCAATTTTAATCATCATATCTTGTGGTCATTGAGAAATATTATACTTTTTGGGAAAGGTTTAGTTTTGCCTGACCTCAAGGGAAGAGGCATTCTCACTTTTACAAGTAAACAAAGCGTCCTTAGATATGAGAAGAGAGCATAGATGCTGGTTATTAATGCACTTCGATGTAAGTAGGAGCTCTTGTCTCTCTCTGATGCTTATATTTTTGTATCTGGTCTTCCAAGAGTCTAAATTTTCTAGTAGGGTTAATTACATTGGAAAGCACATTTGGTGTCTTAGAGTTCTCCACAAGAATGTGCCTAAGAATGGATTAAAAGGTTAATTCTTTATTTGTGACTTACAAGCCCGAGTCAGTAAAAGGAGTGGGGGAAAGGGAAGTGAAGCCAGGAAAGATGCAAATCAAGAAGAGATGTTTTACAACATTGGCTAATGCTTCACAAGCTGCTTTATTGGCATACAAGTGGCTCATAACTTGTGTTCAGCAGTACAAGGCACTTTGTTAGAAGGGCTACAGAAAGATCCACACCTTGAAGGAAGGGAAAGAAGGTGACTTATCCATTTTCACTGTTTAGTGTTACATTTCTCGTGGGACAAGATTCACCCCACGAGTGGCTTAGCTTCCTTCATCTGATTACTCCAGAAGCCATGCTCCACAAACTCCAGTCTGGTATTTCACACAAGTCTGGCATTAGAATCATGATTCTACAAAGGATTGCAACATCACCAAAAAAAAAAAAGAAAAGAAAAGAAAGAAAGAAAGAAAAAAGAAAGTGGTAAAGGAACCTGCAAAGATGTGTGAGCTTTGAAACAAGAAATGGTGCTCTGGAGGAATCTAGGTAGAGAGACATACACCTATATGAAAGAGAGTCATTTCCTAGGCAGGTTGATAAGAAGTCTAGGGGTCCCCAAGGAGAGAGGAGTCTGGAATTCTCAAGGAGGAAGAAAATGAAGAAGGAAGTAAAATGTTTCCCAGGGAGTTGAATACTAGGTCAGCTTTACTGGGACAGAGAGCCCCAAAATTTTAAAGGGAACAATGGATACCAGGTGTGTCACTGCAATGTTTGCTCTGCAACCTAAGAAACAGGATCTAGCTCTAGGAAACAGGGACTCGACGCTAACTGCAAATTGTCACCAATGGTTACATAAACCTTACCTGCCTGCCCACCAATCATGCTCTGCCGAGTAGCCTGGTCCCCCTCCTCCCCTGCACAATAGGATAAAAGGCTCCCAAAGCGGGTGTTCGGGGCTCCCCACCTTCGATTGGCTTGGTGGGGGCCCGGATCCGAAATTGCCAATAAACTGCTTTTCTCTGAACTCCAACTGGTGGTCTCTATTGGCAGCTAGTCTCTCACATTTGGGGGCTCCTCCGGGATAAGCTGCCTGGAGACTGCCAGCGGACTATTCTTTAAGACTATTCATCTGGAACCCTGCACGGCGCGCCGGTAGGTCAGGCCTGTTTAATTTACTGATCTGGTATTAGTCTGCAGACTCTGTTCTGAGTTGCGTGTGGACGGTGGGACGCCGCCGGGAGGTCCCACGCAATTGCCGAACGGAGTGACGACTCCGGGAGGCCTGGATCTGAGTTTCTGGTTTTAAGATTGCCTGTTTGGATGTTTGGTGTCTGTTTTCCTGTCTGTTCCTTTTGTCTGATTGTCTAATTGTCAAAATTTGCCTCTCCCTCCAGGCCAGGATGGGACAAGGCAGTTCGAGTGGCCCATTGAGCGCACTCGAGTGCTTGATTGAAAATTTCGCTGATTTTAAGCGATGGGCTGAAGGCTACAGAGTGTCCGTAAGCGCCTTTGACCTAAGGAAATTCTGTGAGCTTGACTGGCCCACATTTGGAGTGGGTTGGCCGAGCGAGGGCTCTCTCGACCTGGCTGTGGCCAGGCGAGTTCAACGTGTGTGCTATGGGAACCCAGGACACCCAAATCAGATTCCTTATATCGATATGTGGGCCGAAATTATTTGAGATAATCCATCCTACCTAAAAAGTGCGGGTGCCAGGAACCTGTGAGGGCGGGAGGCCGGGGAAGGCAGTCATCTAGTATTATGGTAATGCGCCAGTTAAAATCTAAGAAGCCGACTGCTCCCCTGTTGCCTCCTGCCCCGGAGTCCCCTCCCCGCTGGCGACCTCCGCCCTACCCTGAGCAGGAGCTGGAGGGGAGGCGATCCCAGTTCCCTGATTCGACCGAGGCCGCTGCAACCGCCGCCCCATGACTAGCCCTTCCCACACTCGGGCTGGGACCCCTTTCGGGCCTGCTGGGGCGGCAGGGACATACCCCCTGAGGGAGACGGGGGGAGGTGAGTCCCACCGGTAGGCCCGTCCAAACCTATGTCCCCTTTAAAAGTCAAAATCCCTCCTTTTCAGAGGAACCCCAGTCAGTTATAACTCTTTTAGAATCTGTTTTCTATACTCACCAGCCCACTTGGGATGACTGCCAACAACTTCTCAGCACCTTATTCACTACTGAGGAGAGAGAATAAAAATGAGAGTAGAAAGCAGGTCCGAGACAATCAGGGAGAGCTGACTACGGACCCTAGACTGGCTCATGAAATTTTTTTCCCCCAGCCGTCCTAACTGGGATCACAATGGGGTGGGAGGGCTGGGCTCCCTCAACCGGTACCGCCAGACTGTGTTAGCGGGACTACGCGCAGCTGCCCGGAAGCCCACTAATATGGCAAAGATAACTGAGGTTAGATCTATACTGTTACTGTGTACTGTGGCAAACTTAGATTGGTAGTCAAGAAAGCACCTAGCCTCACTAGAAATTAAAAGTTTAGAAGCTAGATGGAGCTTTAGCCCCAAAACATCTCAGAGGTTAAAGGTTACTCTATGAGAGTTAATATGCCTTTTCCTTATCAAAAAAAAAAAAAAATCAAGGAGGATCTGGGAGACTATTTAGAGGGCCCAGAAAAATATATTAGAGCTTTTAAAGGTGTTATTCTGCTTTATGACCTTACTTGAAAAGATGTGATGTATATCTTGGGACAAACGCTGACTCCTAACTCAAAGACTCGAGTTTTGGGAAAAGCGGTTTGCTTATGGAGATGAATGGCTTGGTAATAAATCAGTAGGAAAGCGGGAAAATGAGATAGCGGCCCTCCCCACTGGGAATCAGGCGGTCCCAACTATAGAACCAGACTGGGACTACAACACAGCTAAAGGAAGATGGGATCAGAGTCATTTTGTCAGATGTATTCTTGAAGGACTCAGGCAGGCGCATTCTAAGCCTTTAAACTATAGCAAATTGGCAGACATAGAACAGGAGGAGAAGGAAGCTCCTGGTAAATTCCTAGATAGACTAAAAAAAAGCTCTTCGCAGATTCACTGAGATTGATCCCGAAAGTAAAAAAGAAAAAGTGATCTTAAAAGATAGATTTATCACTCAGTCGGCTCCAGATATCCGCCATAAGCTACAAAAAACGGGCGTATGGACCAAATCAGTCTTAGATACTCTGTTACAACTGGCTCAGACGGTCTATTACGGTAAAAAATATATAAAAAAATGCCCAGAGGGACCTAGGTAAAAAGGGATGGGCTTGCTATTCCTGTGGAAAGGAGGGGCACCTCAAGCGGGATTGCCCTCAGGCATCTAAGCCGCCCCGGCTCCATGTCCGGTCTGCAAAGAACCACACTGGAAGAGAGAGACTGCCCTCAGAGGCGTAGGTCTCCGGGGTCAGACTCTCAAGACAATCAGGACTGAAGGTGCCCGGGGGTCCCCACACAAGCTCCAGTCCTAATTACACCTGAGGAACCCTGGGTATTGATAATTGTGGGGGCCAATCTGTCAATTTCCTTTAAGATACTGGGGCAACTTACTCTGTGCTTACTGAAGCCCCTGGCCCACTTTCTTCCCGATCCGCTTCCATAATGGGACTGTCTGGACGAGCCAAAAGGTATTGTTTCAGTTATTCTTTATCTTACAACTGGGAGTCTGTGCTATTTTCACATGAGTTTCTGATCGTGCCAGAATCTCCCTCACCCCTTTTGGGGAGGGATATACTGAGCAAGGTCCATGCCTCTGTTTTTATAAATATGGAGACCTCCTTCCTCTCCCTCTAGTTGAACATTTATAAAAGGCCTTTCTTATGCACAAACATTGTTATAGACCCTGAAGCCTTGGAATTAACTAGTCATGTAACTCAGCTCTCAGCTTTTCAACAGACATTAACAGAACTCCGGGAGACGACTTCAGACCCTGCCTCTGAGTCAAGCAAGTCTCTATTTGAGACAGGAATTGAGCTGTCAAAGTGCCAGGAATTGATTCGTGGATACATCACACTCGAGTTAAGAGATGACACCCTGACCAAAACTAAGTGACATCTTTTTATGTCTTTACTCCTATGCTCTGACTTTGTACTTTTCAGATAGGCCTGATAACCTGTGTGAGCTTACTTCTGCTGACTCCAAAAGTCCTGAGTCTGCCGTTTGATCCCCAAGACAATGCCTTCCTGTCCTGGGCTCACTCCTACGCTGCATTCCACAATCGTTCTAACTGCTGGGTCTGTGGAGCACTCCCTCTTCATCAGTAAAAGGCTTTCCATGGTGACATCTCCAAGTCTGTAAATACCTTTGACAACAATAACATGCAATGCTTCTTCTTCATCTGAGGACATCTACCAACCTTAAAATGGACTGGTGCAATATGTTGCACTTTATGGACTTAATGTGACTTCTAATTTTGATTTTAACTTGTTTTAATGACTATGTTGCCTTACATCTGTAACTGTATAACTGGATTTGTTTCTAGCCGCATGAAAGCTTTTAAGTTACAAATGGCTGCTCAAGCTCCTGCTACTGCTGCAACTTCCTCCAACTACTACTTGGGGCCCCTGGATCAGATATCCTCAATATGAGGATTAGGAGAATATGTTGCCTCCCCAGTTTAGGGACAACGCCCCTTCTCAGCTCAGAAGCAGTTACGAAATAAAAACGATGCCCCTTCTCCCTAGGCAACATAATTCTCCTAAAAGAAAAGGGGGGAATGAAAGAGAGTCATTTCCTAGGCAGGTTGATAAGAAGTCTAGGGGTCCCCAAGGAGAGAGGAGTCTGGAATTCTCAAGGAGGAAGAAAATGAAGAAGGAAGTAAAATGTTTCCCAGGGAGTTGAATACTAGGTCAGCTTTACTGGGACAGAGAGCCCCAAAATTTTAAAGGGAACAATGGATACCAGGTGTGTCACTGCAATGTTTGCTCTGCAACCTAAGAAACAGGATCTAGCTCTAGGAAACAGGGACTCGACGCTAACTGCAAATTGTCACCAATGGTTACATAAACCTTACCTGCCTGCCCACCAATCATGCTCTGCCGAGTAGCCTGGTCCCCCTCCTCCCCTGCACAATAGGATAAAAGCTCCCAAAGCGGGTGTCCGGGGCTCCCCACCTTCGATTGGCTTGGTGGGGGCCCAGATCCGAAATTGCCAATAAACTGCTTTTCTCTGAACTCCGACTGGTGGTCTCTATTGGCAGCTAGTCTCTCACACTATAGGATTTTGTACAGAAAGTGTATGTCACAATTTATGTGGCAATATCATATTTTGAAAGGTTATGTTTTCTATGCATTTCTTGCTGATTTTCTCACACAGATACTCTGATGATTATTTTTCAGTCCTGGCACTCTTCGAGGCAGAAAACAAAGATTCAGAGATAAACATTGAAGGAACTTTTCATCCAAATTTCAGGAAAGTAAACTTGGAACTATGTAGATTAATAAAAGTCTTTTTTTTTTTCATGAACTGATACAGAACAAAATTGACTCATTATTAGATCTGTTTCTTTTACCTTAAACTTTGTGTTCTATTGCTTTTGCTATAAGTTACTCACTAAAGGGATGTTGCCTACAGCTTAAAGTGTACATAATAGCCCATCTCTGGGAACCCAGACTTTCAAATCTGGAATTAAACTTTGTTTAGGTCACAGGAAATATCCTGACCATGCCCACCTGTGAATGGGTTCAGGAAAGAAGAAATTAACATATCCTCTTAGGAGTCTGGCTTACTAGAAAATATTTACAAAACTTATCACCAGTTTTACCTTACCTCCTTCCAACCCTCTCCTTACTCCATAAGAGCACCTAACACCCAAACCTGGACCATAGGGTTCTTTGAGACAGTAGTCTGCCATCTTATTGGCCTGCTGGCTTTCCTATTAAAGTGGCTATTCCTTGTCCCACAACTCTTCTCTTAATATACTGTCCTGTTGTGCCTAGAGCGGTAGGAGCTTGGACTCAGTATAACACCATCAAATCATGCACTGTGCAACATAACCCTGCCAATTTCATAGATGCTGGCAGAAGGCGGGAAACCACTGTTGACCCAGCAAGTAACATCAGTTCCCTGTTTGCATCAGTTGCAAATGCCATGGAGGTGATGCGAAAAAGCCAAAGTGGAAACTTCTCATGTGGTGGGTGCGCATCAACTGGGGAAACTCCCAGATTATATGAGGGCTGCTATCACATCTGACCAGTCCCTGTCCTGTGGAAGATGTTCTCTTTATTATCTTGGCCAGGAAACAGATCTGCCATCCAGCTGCAAGAGAGAAAACTGTGTCTTCCAAAGCTCATAGCTGTGCTAATATGCTTGAAAAAAGAATCTATTACAAAACAACAAAAACTTTAAATGCTTCCTGCTCAGATGTAGAGAAAAAAGAAAGCCATGACAAATCATATCTCAGCAAAGAGCAGAAAGTTTAGTTTGGAAGAAAAGTCCATTTGGCCACAAATGTTCTCTCAGTCAGGATTTTTGTTGTTGTTATAATGTAAGTATTTAATAAAACCTGTATTTACCCCTCAGCTGTATCAAAAATTAGAGAAAGTAAAAGGAGTTATTATCTTGCCTCCAAACTCCATACACACAAAAACTACTATTTAAATCAGATGAAAAATTGCTAAATTTGTATTTTCAAGTAACTGGTGAGTGTTGTGGGTTTTAAAATAAGCCAACTGCTGAATCTTGTATAGATATGAAAAAAATAGCTAGTGTAAAAATGTCATGTCCTGTGTATTATCTTCTAAAAACATTGTTGTTGTTGTTCAGTCACTCAGTCATGTTCAATTCTTTGTGACTGACCCCATGGACTGCAGCATGCCAGGATTCCCTGTTCATCACCAACTCCTGGAGTTTGCTCAAACTCATGTATCATTGAGTCAGTGATACCATCCAAACATCCCATCCTTTATTGCCCCCTTTTCCTTTGCCCTAAAAAAAAAGTGAGCTTTCTCAAACAAGTAAATAAATTCCAGCTTTATCAAGATATAAAATACCACAGTCACATTTAATATCTTGGACTTT
The DNA here is from genome assembly GCA_917880005.1 of Nanger dama. Lineage (NCBI taxonomy): Eukaryota > Metazoa > Chordata > Mammalia > Artiodactyla > Bovidae > Nanger > Nanger dama. The sequence continues at coordinate 104,749,051 of CAKJTW010000001.1, forward strand.
GACTAAATCTTGGACGAATTTGTGGAAATAGAAGAATATTTCTGCTAAGGCAATTTTATGTTAAAAAAAAAAATCTTATTGGTTAAATCTTAGGTATCTACTGATTTTCTTTGACTTTAAGACCCAGTTTTTCTGTAAGAGTCAGTGAGAAAATATCAGATGCCTAAAATCAAATATCTTTGCTTCTAGTCACAAGGCTCAGCAAAAGAAAAAGCAGCAGTTGGTCTGTGGGTCTCTACTCTTTCAATGCAGCTGTAACCAAGTTCTCAGCACATGGAACTGGAGAATCAGGCCTCGAATCTGACCTCTTGGGAACAGCCATTCAGTGTCCTGAGGACTGGGAAAGCCAGCACTGCTGCCCATGCCACTGACACATGAGTGCAGTAACCATGGGTTTATATCATGACTTTTATAATAGAGTGCAGACACTGGCCCAGAGCAAACATGTCATATGGGCTTCAGGTTTCCTTGATATCTGTGGCCTCATCATTTCTTGTTCTTTGCTGACATCCATGAATTCATCTTGCAAATGGTTGCCCCATGATTTTATTCTCTGTCCCCAACCCTCCTCAAGCACTAAATGCAGGAAATATTTAATATATGTGTTTCTGCGAAGTTGTAAATGACTGACACGTTTTAGCTTGCCAACCCTAGTATGGTGCATTGTTACCTGAATAGATGGGAAATTTAAACCAAGGATCAGTCAAAAATTAGCAAAGGCTGAGAGGAAAAAAATTGAGAACTGACTTTGTATTGAAATCTTCATATGGCCTACGTTGTTTCAAATAGTGAATTAGCTGTGTTGACTCCTGGCATCCTCATAATACTTCTAGGAGGGAGGTATGGAAACTATACTCTCCTTAAATGGCACTGGAAGCCAGCCACATCTCTTATTGGAAATTGATTTCATGATCCCTAACTTAGGAGAGGACTCTAACACACTATGTTTTGATTGAAACTACCCACCTGGTCTTAGGACTTTCTGACACACAGGCTCTTTGTCTCAAGGCAGAAAAATTCAGTGCAAGGCAAAGCAACAGGCAGAGAGTGAGGTTATTGGCCTAGGAAGCTTGTGAGAGATACAAGAGGCAGGAAAGGGAGTGAAATCCTGAGAACAAAGAGGGCTCAGTTCAGTTCAGTTCAATGAGTCGTGTCCGACCCTTTGTGATCCCATGAATCACAGCATGCCAGGCCTCCATGTGCATCACCAATGCTAGAGTTTACTCAAACTCATGTCCATCAAATCAATGATGTCATACAGCTATCTCATCCTATGTTGTTCCCTTCTCCTACTGCCCTCAATCCCTCCCAGCATCAAGGTCTTTTCCAATGAGTCATCTATTCACTTGAGGTGGCCAAAGTATTGAAGTTTCAGCTTTAGCATCAGTCATTCCAATGAACTCACAGGACTGATCTCCTTTAGAATGGACTGGTTGGATCTCCTTGCAGTCCAAGGGACTCTCAAGAGTCTTCATCACCATCACAGTTCAAAAGCATCAATTCTTTGACTCTCAATTTTCTTCACAGTTGAACTCTCACATCCGTACATGACCACTGGAAAAACCATAGCCTTGGCTAGATGGACCTTTGTTGGAAAAGTAATGTCTCTGCTTTTGAATATACTATCTAGGTTGGCCATAACTTTCCTTCCAAGGAGTAAGCGTCTTTTAATTTCATGGCTGCAGTCACCATCTGCAGTGATTTTGGAGCCCCCAAAATAAAGCCTGACATTGTTTCCACTGTTTCCCTATCTATTTCCCAAGAAGTGATGGGACCAGATGCCATGATCTTAGTTTTCTGAATATTGAGCTTTATGTCAACTTTTTCACTCTCCTCTCTCACTTTCATCAAGAGGCTTTTTAGTTCCTCTTCACTTTCTGCCCCAAGGGTGGTGTCGTCTGTACATCTGAGGTTATTGATATTCTCCTGGAAATCTTGATTCCAGCTTGTGTTTCTTCCAGTCCAGCATTTCTCATGAGGTACTCTGCATATAAGTTAAATAAGCAGGGTGACAATATACAGCCTTGATGCACTCCTTTTCCTATTTGGAACCAGTCTGTTGTTCCATGTCCAGTTCTAACTGTTGCTTCCTGACCTGCATACAGATTTCTCAAGAAGCAGGTCAGGTGGTCTGGTATTCCCATCTCTTTCAGAATTTTCCACAGATTATTGTGATCCACACAGTCAAAGGCTTTGGCAGTCAATAAAGCAGAAGTAGATGTTTTTCTGGAACTCTCTTGCTTTTTCCATGACCCAGCAGAAGGTGGCAATTGGATTTCTGGTTCCTCTGCCTTTTCTAAAACAGGCTTGCACATCAGGGAGTTCACGGTTTACATATTGTTGAAGCCTGGAGAATTTTCAGCATTACTTTACTAGCATGTGAGATGAGTGCAATTGTGCGGTAGTTGGAGCATTTTTGGCATTGCCTTTCTTTGGGATTAGAATGAAAACTGACCTTTTCCAGTCCTGTGGCCACTGCTGAGTTTTCCAAATTTGTTGGCATATTGAGGGCAGCACTTTCACAGCATCATCTTTCAGGATGGGAATTCTATCAGCTCCACTAGCTTTGTTCATAGTAATGCTTTCTCAGGCCCTCTTGACTTCTCATTCTAGGATGTCTGGCTCTAGGTGAGTAATCACACCATCGTGATTATCTGCATCATGAAGATCTTTTTTGGTCTTCTGTGTATTCTTTCCACCTCTTCTCAATATATTCTGCTTCTGTTAGGTCCATACAATTTCTGCTGTTTATCGAGCCCATCTTTGCATGAAATATTCCCTTGGTGTTTCTAATTTTCTTGAAGAGATCTCTAGTCTTTCCCATTCTGTTGTTTTCCTCTATTTCTATGCATTGATTACTGAGGAAGGCTTTATTTCTCCTTGGTATTCTTTGAAACCCTGCATTCAGATGCTTATATCTTTTCTTTTCTCCTTTGCTTTTCACTTTTCTTTTCACAGCTATTTGCAAGGCCTCCTCAGACAGCCATTTTGCTTTTTGCATTTCTTTTCCATGGGGCTGGTCTTGATCCCTGTCTCCTGTACAATGTCACAAACATTCATCCATAGGTCATCAGGCACTCTGTCTCTCAGTTGTAGTCCCTTAAATCTATTTCTCACTTCCACTGTATAATCATAAGGGATTTGATTTAGGTCATACCTCAATGGTCTACCGGTTTTCCTTACTTTCTTCAATTTAAGTCTGAATTTGATAATAAGAAGTTCATGATCTGAGCCACAGTCAGCTCCTGGTCTTGTTTTTGTTGACTATATAGAGCTTCTCCATCTTTGGCTATATAGAATATAATCAATCTGATTTCTATGTTGACCATCTGGTGATGTCCATGTGTAGAGTCTTCTCTTGTGTTGTTGGAAGAGGGTGTTTGCTATAACAAGAGTGTTCTCTTGGCAAAACTTTATTAGCCTTTGCCTTGTTTCATTCCATACTCCAAGGCCAAATTTGCCTGTTACTCCAGGTATTTCTTGACTTCCTACATTTGCCTTCCAGTCCCCTATAATGAAAATGACATCTTTTTGGGAGTTAGTTCTAAAAGGTCTTGTAGGTCTTCATAGAACCATTCAACTTCAGCTTCTTCAGCATTATTTGTTGGGGCATAAGCTTGGGTTACCGTAATACTGAATGGTTTGCCTTGGAAACGAACAGAGATCATTCTGTCATTTTTGAAATTGTATCCAAGTACTGCATTTCTGACTCTTTTGTTGACCATGATGGCTACTCCATTTCTTCTAAGGGATTCCTGCCCACAGTAGTAGATATAATGGTCATCTGAGTTAAATTCACCCATTCCAGTCCAAAAACAGGCAGGGGAGGAGACCACCTTCTTCCTCATTTTGGGGCAGACATTAAGGCTTACTTCATTAGTTCCTCTTTTGATTCTGTGTGGTCTAACCAGGACAGTCATGGCTCTATTTATTTATTTATTTTAGATTGGAGGATAGTTGATTCACGGTGTTGTACCGATTCCTGATATACAACAATGTGAATCAGCCATAAGTTTACAAATATCCCCTCCCTCTTGAATCTCGGCTGTAACTCCCATCCCATCTCACCCCTCTGGATTGTCACAGAGCACCAAGTCGAGCTCCCAGCACTACACATGGCACTATTTAAGTCACATGTATATTAGCAAAAGATGTTGACATACGCCAAGAATGGTAATTCATCTCTGGTTTCACTGTAATGTCCCCTTTCTAACTTTTTCACTCATATTTCTGTCTTGCTTACTTCAAGGACCATTAACTCCCTCACTTCATGTAAGAAGATTCAGACCCTACATCTATTGTCTTGTACTTTAGATTGTTGCTAGGTTTTACTGGATTCTTTTCTGGAGTGGTCATCAACTTACAACGATCTCCCAAACTCATTTAAAATTTCTTTTCTGTCTTTAACCCCCCTAGTGGGATTTCTAAATTTTTTAATTACCCTACTCTATTTCTATAGATATTTACATTTTCAAGTAGATATAATTCACATATGAGGAAACCCTGGTGCAGTGTTTTAAGCAGGGAAATTAAGCAATTTGTTCAAGATTATTTCCATAGTTAATTTCTACACTAGAATTTGATTCCACTTTCCTCAGCATCTGCATACACAAACACTACAGTACACTGGCTCTAAGAAGCCAAGAAGAAGAAAAAATAATAATTTGGGGGGCTTTCCAGAAATCATGTCATGTAAGCACCACATTGTCTGTTCCTAATGCCAGCCCAACCAGTCTTGTGGGAGTATGTGAATGTTTCTGTGTTCATTAAAGGAAATGCAGGAAGCTTGTCTTCACATCCCTTGTTATATTAATGATCACCCAGAAGACTGACAAGCACCAAGGTGTCAATACATAATCCTACAATAAAATTTTCCTACCTTATTAACATGTACTAAATTTAGCTGGAGAATAATTGGATTTAATTATGAAAGGCATTTACAGATTGAGTCATTATTTTTGTTCTCTTGTTTGCAGTGATTCCCTCCAGGAATCATTCCCCTGCTTTCTCAAAAAATATTTTCCAATTATTTAGCTACACTTGGTACAGAATGAAAGATTGTTCTAAAAATCAGCAGTGAAAAGGCCCCCAAAAGAATACACAACAACATTGCAAAATAATAGGCTGTGCTATTTGTATTATTTCTATCACACTTGTTTTATAAAAAAACAAAACCAAAAATTGCTATATATATTTCTGAAATAAAATATATGTTCTTACTGAGTGAGCAGTTCTTAAAATGTGCCAATATTGTGAAATTTGTTTAAAAATATTATTATTAAAATAATTTAACTGAGTATAAATAATGTAAGCCATAATTAAAAATTTAACTTGAAGCCTCTAGATATGTTTTCACCATTTTTTATCTAGAAGTGAAGGCACTAGAAAAATAATGCAAATAAATAAAAAGGTAATATTATACAATCAGAAACTAAGTCTTTAGTACTATTGTCTACAGTGATAATCAGATCTGGGGAGTATTGCTTCTTCACTTAAACAACAGAAAGGCTTGTGATAAGTATTCATAATGACCATTTTGGCATTCCTTTCCTTCTTCTTTTTATTCCTATGAAAATATGCTTGCATAAATATATATAAATAGTCAAATTTTATGTGCAAATATTAGACAAGGACCATAAATCTGACTGGTGCTTAGAACCATATTCAAGTTTTTTCAAACTACAGAACGTCAGGATCTGCTCCAGTCATGCCGAGTCAAGATTCCAGGATTAGACACAGCATGTGAGTATGCAAGAAATCAGCAGATCTTTAACTAGGCTATTATACCTAAGAGGTCTTGTTTAATCCAATTCATGTTTATACTTTGTCAACTACAAATTGGTATTTGTCATGGCCACTTGAAGAGAATTGAAAGACAATGGACAAAAGGAAGGATATACCCATCTGAATGCAGAGGTCCAAATAATAGCAAGGAGACATAAAAATCCTTCTTAGGTGAACAATGCCAAGAAATACAGGAAAACAATAGAATGTAAAATACTAAAACTTTCTTCAAGAAAATTAGAGATACCAAGGGAATATTACAGGCAAAGATGGGCACAATAAAGGATGGAAATGGTATGGGCCTAAAAGAAGCAGAAGATATTAAGGAGAGATGGCAAGAATACAAAGGAGAGCTATACAAAAAAGGTCTTAATGATCATGGTAACCACAATAGTGTGATCACTCACATAAAGCTAGACATCTCAGAATGTGAAGTCAAGTGGTCCTTAGGAAGCAGCACTATAAACAAAGCTAGTGAAGGTTATGGAATTCTAGCTGAACTATTTCAAATCCAAAAGATGATGGTGTTAAAATATTGCACTCAATACGCCAACAAATTTGGAAAACTCAACAGTGGCCACAGGACTGGAAAAAGTTAGTTTCCACTCGAATCCCAAAGAAGGGCAATGCAAAAGAATATTGAACTACTGCACAATTTCACTCATTTCACAAGCTAGCAAGGTAATGCTCAAAATGTTTCAAGCTAGCATTCAACAGTACATGAATTGAGAGCTTGCAAATGCACAAACTGGATTCAGAAAAGGCAGAGGAACCAGAGATCAAATTGCCAACTTCCGTTGTATCATAGAAAAAGCAAGGGAATTCCAGAAAAAATATCTACTTCTGATTCATTGACTATGTGATAGTCTTTGACTATGTAGATCACAATAAACTGTGGAAATGTCTTAAAGATATGAGCATACCAGACCATCTTTCTGAGAAACCTGAATGCAGGACAAAAAGCAATAGTTAGAACTGGAGATGGAACAACGGACTGGCTCCAAATTGGGAAAACAGTTTGTTAAGACTGTACATTGTCACCCTACTTATTTAACATATATTCATAATAAATCATATAAAATGACAGACTGGATGAAGTTCAAGCAGGAATCAAGATTGCCAATAGAAATATCAATAATTTCAGATATGCAGATGATACCACCCTAATGGCAGAAAGCAAAGAGGAAGTAAAGAGCCTCTTGATGAAGGTGAAAGAGGAGAATGAAAAACTGGCTTAAAACTCAGCATTCAGAAAACTAAGATCATGGCATCTGGTCCCATCACTTCATGGCAAATAGATGGGGAAACAATGGAAACAGTGGCAGACTTTATTTTTGGGGGTCCAAAATCACTGCAGATGGTGACTGTAGCCATGAAATTAAAAGCTGCTTGCTCCTTGGAAAAAAGCTATGACAAACCTAGACAGTATATTTTAAAGCAGAGACATCACTTTATGAACAAAGAGCTGTATAGTTAAAGCTATGGTTTATCTAGTAATCATGTATTGATGTGAGAGTTGGAGCATAAAGAAGGCTGAGGGCTGAAGAACAGATGCATTTGAACTGTGATGTTGGAGAAGACTCTTGAGAGTCCCTTGGACTGCAAGGAGGTCCAACCAGTCCATCTTAAAGGAGATAAGTCTTGAGTTTTCATTGGAAGCACTGATGATGAAGCTGAAGCTCCAATAATATGGCCACCTGATGTAAAGAGACAACTCATTGGAAAAGACCCTGATGCTGGGAAAGATTGAGGGCAAGAGGGAAAGGGGCAGCAGAGGATGAAATGGTTGGATGGCATCACCAACTCAATGGACATGAATTTGAGCAAACTCTGGGAAACAGTGAAAGACAGGGAAGGCTAGAGTGCTGCAGTCCAAGGGCTTGGAAAGAGCCAGACACAGATGAGTAAATGAACAACAACAATGGCCACTTACCATCTACCTCTACAGGGACTGAATCATGTGCCTCTGCAGCTGCTGACCTTCAACACTCCATGAAACAAGATCAGGGTGGAAAGCAGAAATGAGGCTCTCTGTGTTGAGGGGGAGACTGATAGGGCAGGCCTTCAGATAGTTAGATATTCTTGGGAGCTGATTTTATGAGCCCAATTCTTGTATTTCCTCATATCTAGAAAAGCACTAAAATCTTTCACAGTGATTACTGTTCCTTGTGACTAGCAGAAAGTTTACCAAAACAGCAGAAAGCTTCTGCAAAGGTATGTTTGCATGCATTCTATCTTCACCAAAATCAGATATACAGTGACCTCCACTCTGCTTCTTTGGAGCAGTCTCTCAGAGCTATCTGAAGTACTGCCTCCCAGGCTGCAGTCCTCATTTAGCCCCAAATATAACTTAACTCCCAATTCGCACATTATACACTTCTTTTAAGTGGACAAATTCAGTTATAAGAATTATATATATTTACCTCTTCACTGTTGCTCCTTAAAAATAGATTAAAATATTTCCAGTATGATGGTAAGTTTAAATATAAGGTGCCTTGAAGTGCATGCAGTTCAGTTCAGTTCAGTCGCTCAGTCGTGTCCAACTCTGCAACCCCACAAATTGCAGCACACCAGGCCTCCCTGTCCATCACCAACTCCCAGAGTTCACTCAGACTCACATCCATTGAGTTAGTGATGTCATCCAGCCATCTCATCCTCTGTCATCCCCTTCTCCTCCTGCCCCCAATCCCTCCCAGCATCAGAGTCTTTTCCAATAAGTAAACTCTTCACATGAAGTGGCCAAAGTACTGGAGTTTCAGCTTTAGCATCATTCCCCCAAAGAAATCCCAGGATTAATCTCCTTTAGGATGGACTGGTTGGATCTCCTTGCAGTCCAAGGAACTCTCAAGAGTCTTCTCCAACACCACAGTTCAAAAGCATCAATTCTTCTGTGCTCAGCCTTCTTTACAGTCCAACTCGTGTTAATTTTAAGCACATCATCAGTTCAGTTCAGTTCAGTCACTCAGTCGTGTCCGACTCTTTGTGCCCCCATGAATCGCAGCACACCAGGCCTCCCTGTCCATCACCAACTCCCAGAGTTCACTCAGACTTGCGTCCATTGAGTCAGTGATGCCATCCAGCCATCTCATCATTGGTCATCCCCTTCTTCTATGCCCCATATTTTACATATAATAGGCACAATTAGAACCATGCTATTTAAGCTGATAAATACTTTGATTGATAATACAATTATACACATAGAAGTCCTTCAGTATCTTCCCAATATTTGCCTATATCTAGAATCATAATAAACTGGAAAATTCTGAAAGAGATGGGAATACCAGACCACATGACCTGCCTCTTGAGAAACCTATATGCAGGTCAGGAAGCAACAGTTAGAACTGGACATGGAACAACAGACTGGTTCCAAATAGGAAAAGGAGTATGTCAAGGCTGTATATTGTCACCCTGCTTATTTAACTTATATGCAGAATAAATCATGAGAAACGCTGGGCTGGAAGAAGCACACACTGGAATCAAGACTGCTGGGAGAAATATCAATAACCTTAGATATGCAGATGACACACACCACCCGTTGGCAGAAGATGAAGAGGAACTAAAAAGCCTCTTGATGAAAGTGAAAGAGGAGAGTGAAAAAGTTTGCTTAAAACTCAACATTCAGAAAACTAAGATCATGGCATCTGGTCCTGTCACTTCATGGGAAATAGATGGGGAAACAGTGGAAACAGTGTCAGACTTTATTTTCTTGGGCTCCAACATTACGGCGGATGGTGATTGCAGCCATGAAATTAAAAGACACTTACTCCTTGGAAGGAAAGTTATGATCAACCTAGACAGCATATTAAAAAGCAGTGACATTACTTTGCCAACAAATGTCCATCTAGTCAAGACTACGATTTTTCCATTAGTCATGTGTGGATGTGAGAGTTGGACTGTGAAGAAAGCTGAGCACCGAACAACTGATGCTTTTTACTGTAGTGTTGGAGAAGACTCTTGAGAGTCACTTGAACTGCAAGGAGATCCAACCAGTCCATCCTACTGGAGATTTGTTCTGGGTGTTTATTGGAAGGACTGATGCTGAAGCTGAAGCTCCAATACTTTGGCCATTTCATGCAAAGAGTTGACTCATTGGAAAAGACTCTGATGCTGGGAGGGATTGGTGGCAGGAGGAGAAGGGGATTACAGAGGATGATGGCATCACTGGCTCAATGGACATGAGTTTGAGTAAACTCTGGGAGTTGGTAATGGACAGGTAGGCCTGGTGTGCTGCAGTTCATGGGGTCACAAAGAGTTGGACACGACTGAGTGACTGAGCTGAACTGACCTCAGCTGAGCCTTCATTTCTTACATACATAGAGGGAAGTTTTACTTATTTTAGGAGCATCTTATCCTAGAAATTTCAACATAAACATAAAAATGTGGCAGCCTATGAGTGCTTAGTAATTTAGTTAACAGACATCTTATAGTCAATGAGACTGGCACAACAACAAAAATGATTTTTATAATTTATTATGTACTCTTTCATGGATAGATATATCATGAGAAATGAAGTAGACAATAGAAAATGAATTTCACAATATAAAATGTGATGAAGAACATAGAATTATCTCATTAGAGATGATATTTATACAGATTCAACTTAATATGGCTATAAGGTAATAAGACTGCATCGTATCAATAACTATTGCAACAGTCTTAATTTTATAATCACATTCACTTGTATGTAAGTATGTTAGCTTAGCTCACAAACAAGAGATAAAAATGATATTTTCATTCATTCATCCTATCGTTTTAAAAAAATGGAAAGAGAAAGAAAAATGCTTACTGAATGTGGATACACACGGGAGGATGGTAGCTGTCGCACACACAGCAAGCACGGTGCCTGCCGTCAGTAAGTTTCACTTAGTGAGGGAAGTAATCAGGAAACCACTAGTCACCAAGCAATTACAAGTGTGACAAGAGCTAGAAGGGAAAGAACTTGCTGTGGGGATGTCAGGAAGACATAGAAACAGCCACAGGGAAGTTCAAGATTCTCCATCATTGATGACATTCAAACTAATCCATTGAGACTGCTGTGGTGCAGAATTTAGCCAATTAGGAAAGGGGAGCAAGGAAGCATCTTAGAAAGAATAAACAGCACATGTGAAGAATGAGAGATGTGGGAATTCCCTGGCAGCTCAGTGGTTAAGACTCTACAAGACTCTACACTTTCATTGCCAAGGTTGCAAATTTGATCCCTGGTTAGGGACCTAAAATCCTGCAAGCTGCATGGTGTGGCCAAAAGAAGGGAAAAAAAAGAAGAAAAATGAGGTGGAAAGAACTAGATGGACTCTCCCAAAGATTTCTGCATCGTTTCTTATTGATCTGCATCATCCATTTCTAGAGATGCAAATAATCACACACCTTCTTAATGGCCTGTCCTAGTTTCCCATTCACTCGCCCCCTCCCCCATTCCGACTCAGTTAGATCCTTTCCATGTAAACCTTTATCTCAAGTCTGCTTTTAGAAGAGCCCAGATTTTAAAGCATAATATGAAAGCCTCAGGGCTTCTTTGGTGGTTCAGTGGTAAAAATCCTCTTGTCAATGCAGGAGACATGGGTTCAATCGTTGGGTTGAGAAGAGCCCCTGCTGGAGAAGGAAATGGCAAACCACTTCAGTGTTCTTGGCTGAGAAATCCCATGGACAGAGGAGCATGGTGGTATACAGTCCATAAAGTTTCAAAAAGTCAGACACAACTTAACAACTAAACAACAACAAAGCCTCAGATAAAATTTTGAAGAGTCTTTACACAGGCACAGCATTTGACACAGAATATTTCAGAACATTCATACTAGAAAAGCATAAAGGATATTTTCTTTTCATCATTTCAGTGAGATTTTGCAGTATCCAGTTCAGTTCAGTTCAGTCGCTCAGTCGTGTCCGACTCTGTGACCCCATGAATAGCAGCATCCCACGCCTCCCTGTCCATCATTAACTCCCAGTGTTTACCTATCGACTCCCAGAGTTTACTCATGTCCATCGAGTCAGTGATGCCATCCAGCCATCTCATCTTCTGTCGTCCCCTTCTCCTCCTGCCCCCAATCCCTCCCAGCATCAGAGTCTTTTCCAATGAGTCAACTCTTTGCCTGAGGTGGCCAAAGTACTGGAGTTTCAGCTTCAGCATCATTCCTTCCAGTGAACTCCTGTAGAATGGACCCAAGACAGTAGTAAAATAAATTAGAATAATAAAAATGGAGAATTTACATTCTATTGCTATTGAGGCATATTTTAAGTAACTATGAGAGGTTCCTTTCATGGATCACAGCCTTGTTGCAGCATGATGTGTAGAGCCACCCAATATGGATGGGTCAGAGTAGAGGGTTCTGAGAAAACATGGTGCACTGGAGGAGGGAATGGCGAACCTCTTCAGTATTCTTGCCATGAGAACCCCTTGAACAGTACAATAAGGCAAAAATATATGAAACTGTAAGATAAGCCCCCCTCCCCCCGGTCAGAAGGTGTCCAGTATGCTACAGGGGAAGATCAGAGAACTATTGCTAATAGCTCCAAAAAGAATGAAGCAGCTGAGCCAAAGTGGAAATATTGCCCAGCTGTGGATGTGTCTGATTGGTAAAAGTAAATTCCAAAGCTATAAAGAACAATATTGCATAGGGACTTAGACTGTTAGGTCCATGAATCAAGGTAAATTGGATGTGGTCAACCAGGAGATGGCAAGATTGAACACTGACATCTTAGGAATCAATGAATTAAAATGGACCAGAATGGGTGAATTTAATGCAGGTGACCATTATACTACTGTGGGCAAGAATCCCTCATAGTCATAAAAGGGTCTGAAATCTCAAAAATGACAGAATGATCTTGGTTTGTTTCCAAGGCAAGCCATTCAACATCACAGTAATCCAAGTCTATGCCACAACCCCTCATGCTGAAGAAGCTGATGGTTCTGTGAAGACTATAAGACCTTCTAGAACTAAAACCAAAAAAGATGTCCTTTTCATGATAGGAGAATGGAATGAAAAAGTAGGAAGTTGAGAGATACTTGAAGTAACAGGCAAATTAGGCCTTGGAGTACAAAATGAAGCCGGGCAAAGGATAACAGAGTACTGTCAAGAGAATCACTAGTCATAGCAAACACACTTTTCCAACAATACAAGAGACAACTCTACACATGGACATGATCAAGCGGTCGATACTAATATCTGATTATACATTTTGCAAGTGAAGGTGGAGAAGATCAGCAAATACAGATACTAGAGCTGACTGTGGTTCACATCATGAGCTCCTTATTACAAAAGGAGCTGGCTTAAACTTCAGCTTAAACTTCAGCTTAAACTTCAGGCTTAAACTGAAGAAACTAGGAAAAAGCAATAAACCATTAAAGTATGACTTAAATAATGTCAGCAAATTTGAAAAACTCAGCAGTGGCCACAGAACTGGAAAAGGTCAGTTTTTATTTCAATCCCAAAGAAAGGCAATGCCAAAGAATCCTCAGACTACAGTACAATTTCACTCATCTCACATGCTAGTAAAGTAATGCTCAAAATTCTCCAAGCTAGGCTTCAGCAGTATGTGAACTGTGCACTTCTAGATGTTCAAGCTGGTTTTAGAAAAGGCAGAGGAACCAGAGATCAAATTGCCAACATCCGCTGGATCATGGAAAAAGCAAGAGAGTTCCAGAAAAACATCTATTTCTGTTTTATCGACTATGTCAAAGCCTTTGACTGTGTGGATCACAATAAACTGTGGAAAATTCTGAAAGAGATGGGAATACCAGACTACTTGAGCTGCCTCTTGAGAAACCTGTATAAAAGTCAGGAAGCAATAGTTAGAACTGGACATGGAACAACAAACTGGTTCCAAATAGGGAAAGGAGTACATCAAGGCTGTATACTGTCACTGTGTTTATTTAACTTCTATGCAGAGTACATAATGAGAAACGCTGGACTGGAAGAAACACAAGCTGGAATCAAGATTGCCAGGAGAAATATCAATAACATCAGATATTCAGGTGATACCACCCTTATGACAGAAAGTGAAGAGGAACTAAAGAGCCTCTTGATGAAAGTAAAAGAGGAGACTGAAAAAGTTGGCTTAAAGCTCAACATTCAGAAATTGAAGATCATGGCATCCGGTCCCATCACTTCAGTGGAAATAGATGGGGAAACAGTGGAAATAGTGTCAGACTTTATTTTTGGGGCTCCAAAATCACTGCAGATGGTGATTGCAGCCATGAAATTAAAAGGTGCTTGTTCTTTGGAAGGAAAGTTATGACCAACCTAGACAGCATATTGAAAAGCAGAGACGTTACTTTGCCAACAAAGGTCCATCTTGTCAAGGCTTTGGTTTTTCCAGTGGTCATGTATGGATGTGAGAGTTGGACTGTGAAGAAAGCTGAGCACCAAAGAATTGATGCTTTTGAACTGTGGTTTTGGAGAAGACTCTTGAGAGTCCCTTGGACTGCAAGGAGATTCAACCAGTCCATCCTAAAGGAGATCAATCCTGGGTGTTCATTGGAAAGACTGACGTTGAAGCTGAAACTCCAATACTTTGGCCAACAGATGCCGAGAACTGACTCATTTGAAAAGACCCTGTTGCTGGGAAAGACTGAGGGCAGGAGAATAAGGGAATGACAGAGGATGAGATGGTTGGATCGCATCACTGACACAATGGACATAGGTTTGGGTGGACTCTGGGAGTTGGTGATGGACAGGGAGGCCTGGCGTGCATGGCGTTGCAAAGAGTCGGATGTGACTGAGCGACTGAACTGAACTGAACAAAATATGATCCCTTATGAGTATACAGTGAAGGAGACTAATAGATTCAAGAGATCAGATCTGATAAACAGAGTGCCTGAAGAACTGTGAACAGGGGATCATAACATTATACAAGAGGCAGTTTCTGAAACAATCCCAAAGAAAACGGAATGTAAGAAGGCAAAGTGGTTGCCTGAGGAGGCTTTACACAATGAGTCCATCATCTACACTATCAAGAAGTGACTCAGGTCATGCTGCCTACATCTGCCAGGCAAAAAGCAGAAACATCATTCTGAATGCAGAAAACCCAAATCAAACTGACACTCATCTGCTATTCTAGCCAATATTGATTAGATGCTGTGAGAGAACCATATTGTATAATGCTCTAACAATATTAAACTTGCTGTTTATTTTGGTAATTACCTTAACATTTCAAAATCAAATACAGATGGTTCAGTACCAGAAATGAAATCATTGATAATGAGCTGATTGATCATATTCACACACAAGAGATAGGGTGCAAAATGGTTTCCTCTTTATTCCCCCAGTATCTATCCATAACTCTTAAAATGGTGTTAGAGAAAACTTTCTCTGACACCCCTCTGTCCTTCATCCCTCCTCACAGTTTCCCTGGATCTTATAGCCCACTGTCCCACAATACAATTACCCTCTTTCTGCTGGATATGGTGTCAGTCAAAAACTGCCTAAGTTTCTCCTGGGTGAAGATTGGAATCATGAGGTTACATCCTTCAATGTCCTGTCCATAGAAGGAGTAAATGAGTAAAATAGTTTGCCGCATCCATTTTGCACTATATAGATATAAAATACAAAATAAGTTACTTACTAAAATTATTTGCTTGTCCTATAAGAAAACACTTTTATCAATCTAGATTGCAACAGCCATTGTTTGGAAGTATGAGTGAGTGAGCACACAGCTTTAAAAGAGAAAGTGGGAAATAAAATTCCATTCTAGTATAAATTCCCCCTGTGAAACTTTTTTGGAGAAACTCCTTAAGGAATAGACTTTGGAGAAGACCCCAATTTATCTACACTCCGATTTATCTACACTGTCTTACAGGGTACATTTGCTCAATATAGATCAATGAGTGGGTCTCTCCATGCCTTCAGTTTGGAACTGACATTGATCTTTCATCTCATTATCCAAAATATACCTCCACCCTAAGAAATATACTTTATCTTCATTATTTTAAATCTGAAATATCACCAAATGCTTGCGTTTCAAACACTGAAACTTCAAAGTTCTGAGGAGGGTGATTACCTATATGGATTAAGTCTTGTCCTATGCAACCTAGGGTTTGAGAACACTGGGTTCCTGCTCTAGACAGTTCCCTTATCCTTTTATTTACTATCAAAAATACACATATTCACTTCTAGAAGGGAAGATCGGCTCTCTTTCATGTTCCTCCTTTACTAAGGGCTTTGCATAGATTTGAAAAAGACAGTCACTTAGAACAAAGTGTCTAATTTTCCCAAAATATTTATTTTTGTGAACCTGATGGGACAGGCAAGAGGGTAAGAAATCTTTTCAATACATCTCCTCAAGAACAAGGAGAGGAGTAGAGGAGATACAGAGATAATTCATTTAGGTAGAACAGTTGTAACATATAACATGTGTAAGGGTAGAAGAAAGATGATTTGTCTTGAAGGATACCAGAGAAATTTGGGCAGGGAGACAGCAGCTATGGTAGAGAGTTGGGGTCCATCAGAGTATGAAAGATGGAAGACAGTGTAGGCTACAAGTCTATATGGGATCAGCCAACACTTTGCCTTCCTTAGCTTATAGGGATCTAACCTCACACACTCCAACCAATGGGAAGATGAGACCTAAGAATACAACATGAATAAATATGCAGAAATGGTAGGCCTCAGAAGTGAAGAGGATGAAGGTGACATAGGTTTTGAACTGGGAAATAATTAAAATCAACAAAAAGAAAGAATAGTCAAATCTGAGGGCCCTATCACTATGCTAGGTAGAAAACATGTAAAAGTGGCCCTTTGGGGAACCAGCCTCTGCTTCAATGGGTAGAGTCTATTAAAAATTGAAGGAAAGGGACGAAAAAAGATGGTAGAGGACTAGGATGGGGAGAACACTTTCTCCTCACTACTTCATCAAAAGAACATTTCAAAACTGAGTAAATTCCACAAAACAACTTCTGACTGCAGGCAGAGGACATCAGGCATCCAGCAAAGCAGATCATTGGCTTCAAAACCAGGTAGGAATTAATACATATGACAAAGATAGAGACAAAGGAGGTAGGGAGGGAGCCCCTGTTCCGGGAAGGGAATCCCGTCCCAGGAAGGGAATCCTGTCCCAGGAAGAGACTCTTAAAAAGAGAGGTGTCCTAAAACTGGGGAGCATTCTCACAGCTGCGTATGGGGTGAGCCCTGGAAGCACAGAGGGCAACATAACAGGAAGGAAGAATAAATAAATAATTAAAACCAACAGATTACGAATTCAACCAACAGATTGCACAGCGGATAAGCAGAGCAAACGCCTGCGTCCGACAGCAGTGGGGGTTGGGCAGGGAGGAGCGTGCCAGCGACAGTGCTTTCTAAGAACTGGGCCGCGGGAGACATAGGCTGCAGGGCTTTTCTCGAGAATCGGGGCGTAACGGGGCCAGAATTGGGTCCGCACGTGGCTAGAAAGAACTATCTTGGTCTAGCAAACCAGACTGTGGGATAGCTAACATGCAAAACGCTCGAACATAAGACACCAACAGGCCCGCACACAGAACAAAGGATGGATTGGCAATAGCCGGCTGCAGACCATCCCCCTCTGGCGACAGGCAGCCAGAGCCTTAAGTGCTGGAAGGGGGCAATCGCAGCTCAAGAAAGACATTACCTACCAAATTGCAAGCAGGTTTCTTTGCTATTGAGACTGCTGGGGGCTCTGAACAGTCATCATCTGCCGGAGAAAGAGCCCCGGCGGAGCTCCCAGAAAATTGAGTGACCCGGAAGCCCAGAAGTCGCAATAGTGAGCGCCAAACTCCTAGCCACTCGAACCTGGGAAGGGAACAAAGCCCCTGTTCAACCAAATCCAAGTCTCGGAGGGCTTCCTGACCGCTAATCCTGAGCGCCAAACCTGAGCGGCATAGACTGGGGAAGTGCATGAAGCATAGGACAGGCCCCACAAGGTTATCCCAAGGAGCGAGAAGGGGCAAGCCCAGTGTCGAGTCCACCACCACCCTCCTTGTGTCAAGACGGAAATCAGACATGGAAGGGACCAGCAAACAGAGGAAGTCAAGCAGAGGGAACTGCCTTGGTAGCGACTCCAGACAGTCTAAAATGACAGAGAAAGCGCCAGATATACCGTTACTACTTTTATGATCAATTTTTTTTTTGGGGGGGATGATGTGGAAGCATGATTTTTTTTTAAGAATTTTTTACTTTCTTCAAAAAAATTGTTTTTCTTTTTAAAATTGGTTTTCTCTTCTTTTCTTTTTCATTTTTTTCTAAACTTGCTTAAATTTTTAAGTCTTCTATATTTTTATTTATCTTTATAACCTATTATTACTTTTCAAAAAAAAAACTCTATCTTTAAAGCAAACACCATATATAGTCTTATTGGTGGTGGAAGTTGTCTTTTAATAATTCTGGAGTCTTTTATTTTATTTTATTTTTATTAATTTTTTTCTCAATTTTTTTAAACTTTTCTTTCCTTCTTCTTCTTATCTTTAATATTTTATCTTTGAAAATCCAATCTCTACTCCAGATTTTTATTTTTTTAAATTTATTTATTTTTTGCTCTTCATGTTTCTGTTGAGGTTTTTTTTTTAAATTAATTTATTTATTTACTTTAAATTACAATACTGTATTTGTTTTGCCATACATTGACACGAATCAGCCATAGGTGAACACAATCTCCCAATGCCGAAGCCCCCTCCCACCTCCCACCCCACATCCTCTACTTGAATCATCCTGTGTATCAGCCCCATGCATCCTGCATCCTACATTGAACATAGATTGGCGCTTCGTTTCTTACACAAAAATATACGTTTCATTGCCATTCTCCCAAACCATCCCACCCTTTCCCTCTCCCTCAGAGTCCAAAAGTCCACTCTATACCTCTGTGTCTCTTGGTTGTCTCACATACAGGGTCATCATTACTGTCTTCTAAATTCCATATATATGTGTCAGTATACTGTATTGGTGTTTTTCTTTCTGGCTTACTTCACTCTGTATAATCGGTTCCAATTTCATCCATCTCATTAGAACTGAGTCAAATTTATTCTTTTTAAGGGCTGAGTAGTATTCCATAGTGTATATGTACCACAGCTTTCTTATCCATTCATCTGCTGATGGACATCTAGGTTGCTTCCATGTCCTGGCTATTATAAACAGCGCTGCAATGAACATTGGGGTACATGTGTCTCTTTCAATTCTGGTTTCCTCGGTGTGTATGCCCAGCAGGGGGATTGCTGGGTCATAAGGCAGTTCTATTTGCAATTTTTTAAGGAATCTCCACACTGTTTTCCATAATGGCTGTACTAGTTTGCATTCCCACCAGCAGTGTAAGAGGGTTCCCTTTTCTCCACATCCTCTCCAGCATTTATTGCTTGTAGACTTTTGGATCGCAGCCATTCTGACTGGTGTCAAATGGTACCTCATTGTGGTCTTGATTTGCATTTCTCTGATAATGAGTGATGTTGAGCATCTTTTCATGTGTTTGTTAGCCATCTGTATGTCTTCTTTGGAGAAATGCCTATTTAGTTCTTTGGCCCATTTTTTTATTGGATCATTTATTTTTCTGGAGTTGAGCTGCATAAGTTGCTTATATATCTTTGAGATTAGTTGTTTGTCAGTTGTTTCATTTGCTATCTCAACATTTTGGTATTTGTTGCCAATTTTGTACTTTTAAAAACCTAATCTTCAGTACCCAATTTTACATGAGTGCAAGATTACTGGCTTGACCACTCTCTCCCCCTTTGGAATCTCTCTTTTATCCACCAGGTGGCTTTTGTCTCATCCCTCCCCTTTCTCTTCTCTACCCAACTCTATGAATCTCTGTGTGCTTCCGAAGGAGGAGAATTCTCAGGGAACTGGTCACTGGCCGGATCTGTATCCCTCCTTTGCATCTCCCTCTTTCATCCTCCTGTCCACCTCTATCTACTTCCTCCCTCTCCTCTTCCACGTATAACTCTGTGACCACCTCTGAGAGGTCCAGACTTTGGAGTGCACACAAGAAAGTGGTTACGGGCTAGTTTGCTTTTCCCTCTTTTGATTCCACCTCATCCCATTCCACTCACCTCTAAATACTCCCCCCTCTTCTCTCCTCCAAGTAACTCAGCGATCCTCTAGGGACGACCCTCAAGGTGGAGAAACCTATCATCATTAACCTAGATGTTTTAACATTAGTGCTGAATAGATGGAGAAATCATGAGGCTATTGTAAAAATAAATCTGAAAACCAGAATCAGGAGGCATAAGCCCAAATCCTGAAATCATCAAAGAATTCCTGAATACAGGGAACATTATCCAATAAGAGATCATCAAACGCCTTCATACCTATACTGAAATGGAGCACTGCCCAAGGGCCAACAAGTTTCAGAGCAAGACATACCACGCAAATTCTCCAGCAACACAAGAACAAGCCCCTGAGCTTCAATACACAGGCAGCTCAAAGTACTCCAAAACCATTGACGTCCCATAACCCATTACTTGACACTTCACAACACTCCAGAGAGAGGAAATCCAGCTCCACCCACGAGAACTCCAACACAAGCCTCCCTAATCAAGAAACTTTGACAAGCCACTGATATAACCCCAAACACAGAGAGGAAGCTCTATAATAAAGAGAATTCCACAAATTCCCAGAATATAGAAAAGCCACCTCAAACGCAGCAATATAACCAGGATGAAGAGACAGAGGAATCCCCAGCAGGTAAAGGAACAGGAGACATGCCCACCAAACCAAACAAAAGAGGAAGAGATAGGGAATCTACCTGAGAAAGAATTCCGAATACTGATAGTGAAAATGATCCAAAATCTTGAAATCAAAGTGGAATCACAGATAAATAGCCTGGAGTCAAGGTTTGAGAAGATGCAAGAAAGGTTTAACAAGGACCTAGAAGAAATAAAAAAGAGTCAACATATAATGAATAATGCAATAAATGAGATCAGAAACACTTTGGAGGCTACAAATAGTAGAATATCAGAGGCAGAAGATGGGATTAGTGAAATAGAAGATAGAATGGTAGAAATAAATGAATCAGCGAGGGAAAAAGAAAGACGAATTAAAAGAAATGAGGACAACCTCAGAGACCTCCAAGACAATATGAAACGCTCCAACATTCAAATTATAGGAGTCCCAGAAGAAGAAGACAAAAAGAAAGACCATGAGAAAATACTTGGGGAGTTAATAGTTGAAAACTTCCCTAAAATGGGGAAGGAAATAATCACCCAAGTCCAAGAAACCCAGAGAGTGCCAAACAGGATAAACCCAAGGCGGAACACCCCAAAACATATACTAATCAAACTCACAAAGACCAAACACAAAGAACAAATATTAAAAGCAGCAAAGGAAAAACAAGAAATAACACACAAGGGGATCCCCATAAGAATAACTGCAGATTTTTCAATAGAAATTCTTCAGGCTAGGAGGGAATGGCAAGACATACTTAAAGTGATGAAAGATAATAACCTTCAGCCAAGACTACTGTACCCAGCAAGAATCTCATTCAAATATGAAGGATATATCAAAAGCTTTACAGACAAGCAAAAGCTGAGAGAATTCAGCACCACCAAACCAGCTCTCCAACAAATACTAAAGGATAGACTCTAGAAAGGAAACACAAAAAGGACGTATAAACCTGAATCCAAAACATTAAAGTAAATGGCAACAGGTGCATACTTATCAATAATTACCTTAAATGTAAATGGTTGAATGCCCCAACCAAAAGACAAAGACTGGCTAAATGGATACAAAAACAAGATCTCTATATATGCTGCTTACAAGAGACCCACCTCAAAACAACGGACACATACAGAGTGAAAGTGAAGGGCTGGAAAAAGATATTCCATGCAAATAAAGACCTAAAGAAAGCAGGAGTAGCAATACACTTATCTGATAAAATAGACTTTAAAACAAAGGCTGTGAAAAGAGACAAAGAATGCCACTACATAATGATTAAAGGATCAATCCAAGAAGAAGATATAACAATTATAAATATATATGCACCCAACATAGGAGCACCGCAATATGTAAGACAAATGCTAACAACCATGAATGGGGAAATTAATAATAACACAATAATAGTGGGAGACTTTAATACCCCACTCACACCTATGGACAGATCAACTAAACAAAATTAACAAAGAAACGCAAACTTTAAATGATACAATAGACCAGTTAGACCTAATTGATATCTATAGGACATTTCACCCCAAAACAATGAATTTCACCTTTTACTCAAGTGCACACGGAACCTTTTCCAGGATAGATCACATTCTGGGTCATAAATCTAAACTTGATAAATTCAAAAATATCGAAATTATACCAAGCATCTTCTATGACCATAATGCACTAAGGTTAGATCTCAATTACAGGAGAAAAGTTATTAAAAATTCCAACATTTGGAGACTGAACAACACCCTTCTGAATAATCAACAAATCACAGAAGAAATCAAAAAGAAATCAAATTATGCATCAAAACAAATGAAAATGAAAACAGAACAACACGGAACCTATGGGACAATATAAAAGCAGTGCTAAGAGGAAAGTTCATAGCCATACAGGCATACCTCAAGAAACAAGAAAAAAGCCAAATAAATAACCTAACTCTACACCTAAAGCAACTAGAAATGGAAGAAATAGAGAACCCCAGAGTTAGTAGAAGGAAAGAAATCCTAAAAATTAGGGCAGAAATAAATGCAAAAGAAACAAAAGAGACCATAGCAAAAATCAACAAAGCAAAAAGCTGGTTGTTTGAAAGGATAAATAAAATTGACAAACCATTAGCCAGAGTCATCAAGAAACAAAGAGAAAAAAATCAAATCAATAAAATTAGAAATGAAAATGGAGAGATCACGACAGACAACACAGAAATACAAAGAATCATAAGAGACTAGTATCAGCAATTATATGCCAATAAAATGGACAACTTGGAAGAAATGGACAAATTCTTAGAAAAGTACAATTTTCCAAAACTGAACCAGGAAGAAATAGAAAATCTTAACAGACCCATCACAAGCATGGAAATTGAAACTGTAATCAGAAATCTTCCAGCAAACAAAAGCCCGGGTCCAGACGGCTTCACAGCTGAATTCTACCAAAAATTTCAAGAAGAGCTAACACCTATGTTACTGAAGCTCTTCCAGAAAATTGCAGAGGAAGGTAAACTTCCAAACTCATTCTATGAGGCCACCATCATCCTAATACCAAAACCTGACAAAGACACCACAAAAAAGAAAACTACAGGCCAATATCACTGATGAACATAGATGCAAAAATCCTTAACAAAATCCTAGCAATCAGAATCCAGCAACACATTAAAAAGATCATACACCATGACCAAGTGGGCTTTATCCCAGGGATGCAAAGATTCTTCAATATCCGCAAATCAATCAATGTAATTCATGACATTAACAAACTGAAAAATAAAAATCATATGATTATCTCAATAGATGCAGAAAAAGCCTTTGACAAAATTAACATCCATTTATGATAAAAACTCTCCAGAAAGCAGGAATAGAAGGAATGTACCTCAACATAATAAAAGCTATATATGACAAACCCACAGCTAACATTATCCTCAATGGTGAAAAATTGAAACTATTTCCCCTAAAGTCAGGAACAAGACAAGGGTGTCCACTTTCACCACTATTATTAAATATCGTACTGGAAGTTTTGGCCACAGCAATCAGAGCAGAAAAAGAAATAAAAGGAATCCAAAATGGAAAAGAAGAAGTAAAACTCTCACTGTTTGCAGATGACTTGATCCTCTACATAGAAAATCCTAGACTCAACCAGAAAACTACTAGAGCTAATCAACGAATATAGTAAAGTTGCAGGATATAAAATCAACACTCAGAAATCCCTTGCATTGCTATATACTAATAATGAGAAAGTAGAAAAAGAAGTCAAGGAAACAATCCCATTCACCAGTGCAATGAAAGGAATAAAATACTTAGGAATATACCTACCTAAAGAAACTGAAGACCTATATATCGAAAACTATGAAACACTGATGAAAGAAATCAAGGAGGACACTAATAGATGGAGAAATATACCATGCTCATGGGTTGGAAGAATCAATATAGTGAAAATGAGTATACTACCCAAAGCAATCTACAGATTCAATGCAATTCCTATCAAGTTACCAGCAGTATCTTTCACAGAAATAGATCAAATAATCTCAAGATTTGTATGGAAATACAAAAAAAAACCTCGAATAGCCAAAGCAATCTTGAGAAAGAAGAATGGAACTGGAGGAATAAACTTGCCTGAATTCAGGCTCTACTACAAAGCCACAGTCATTAAGACAGTATGGTACTGGCACAAAGACAGAAATATAGATCAATGGAACAAAATAGAAAGCCCTGAGATAAACCCACACACCTATGGACACCTTATCTTTGACAAAGGAGGCAAGAATATACAATGGAGTAAAAACAGTCTCTTTAACAGGTGGTGCTGGGAAAACTGGTCAACCACTTGTAAAAGAATGAAACTAGACCTCTGTCTCACACCATACACAAAAATAAACTCAAAATGGATTAAAGATGTAAATGTAAGAACAGAAACTATAAAATTCTTAGAGGAAAACATAGGCAAAACACTCTCCGACATAAATCACAGCAGGATCCTCTATGATCCACCTCCCAATATACTGGAAATAAAAGCAAAATAAACAAATGGGATCTAATTAAAATTAAAAGCTTCTGCACAACAAAGGAAACTATAAGCAAGGTGAAAAGACAGCCTTCTGAATGGGAGAAAACAATAGCAAATGAAACAACTGAGAAACAACTAATCTCAAAGATATACAAGCAACTTCTGCAGCTCAACTCCAAAAAAATAAACGAACCAATAAAAAAATGGTCCAAAGAACTAAATAGGCATTTCTCCAAAGAAGACAAAAGGATGGCTAACAAACACATGAAAAGATGCTCAACATCACTCATTATCAGAGAAATGCAAATCAAGACCACAGTGAGGTACCATTTCACACCAGTCAGAATGGCTGCGATCCAAAAGTCTACAAGCAATAAATGCTGGAGAGGATGTGGAGAAAAGGGAACCCTCTTACACTGCTGGTGGGAATGCAAACTGGTACAGCCATTATGGAAAACAGTGTGGAGATTCCTTAAAAAATTGCAAATAGAACTGCCTTATGACCCAGCAATCCCACTGCTGGGCATACACACTGAGGATACCAGAACTGAAAGAGACACATGTACCCCAATGTTCATTGCAGCACTGTTTATAATAGCCAGGACATGGAAGCAACCTAGATGTCCATCAGCAGATGAATGGATAAGAAAGCTGTGGTACAAATACACAATGGAGTATTACTCAGCCCTTAAAAAGAATAAATTTGACTCAGTTCTAATGAGATGGATGAAATTGGAACCGATTATACAGAGTGAAGTAAGCCAGAAAGAAAAACATCAATACAGTATACTGACACATATATATGGAATTTAGATGGATAGTAATGATGACCCTCTATGTGAGACAACAAAAGAGACTCAGAGGTATAGAATGGACTTTTGGACTCTGAGGGAGAGGCAGAGGGTGGGATGATTTGGGAGAATGGCATTGAAATATGTATACTATCTTGTAAGAACGAATCGCCAGTCTATGTTCAATACAGGATGCAGGATGCATAGGGCTGGTGCATGGGATGATTCAAGGAGAGGATGTGGGGTGGGAGATGGGAGGGTGTTTTGGCATTGGGAGATCGTGGACACCTGTGGCTCATTCATGTCAATGTATGGCAAAACAAATACTGTATTGTAATGTAGAATAAAGTACTAAAAAAAAATTGAAGGAAAGAGAGAAGGAAGGGAAGAAGGAAGGCTGGGAGAGAAGAAATAATTGTAGTTTTATTATTATTTTTTAATTAGATAGATCATCCTCAGCAACCTGTTGGTCTTTACTTAATTCTGATCTTACAGACTCAGACTGAGCAGCATCCTTATTTGTTGCTTGAGAAATGCACACATTGTTAACACTTTCCTGTATTTCTATACTTGTTGATTCAGAAAACGAAGATCATGGCATCCGGTCCCATCACTTCATGGGAAATAGATGGGGAAACAGTGGAAACAGTGTCAGACTTTATTTTTTGGGCTCCAAAATTACTGCAAATGATTGCAGCCATAAAATTAAAAGATGCTTACTCCTTGGAAGAAAAGTTATGACCAACCTAGATAGCATATTGAAAAGCAGAGACATTACTTTGCCAACAAAGGTCCGTCTAGTCAAGGCTATGGTTTTTCCAGTGGCCATGTATGGGTGTGAGAGTTGGACTGTGAAGAAAGCTTAGCACCAAAGAATTGATGCTTTTGAAATGTGTTGGAGAAGACTCTTGAGAGTCACTTGGACTGCAAGGAGATCCAACCAGTCCATTCTGAAGGAGATCAGCCCTGGGATTTCTTTGGAGGGAATGATGCTGAAGCTGAAACTCCAGTACTTTGGCCACCTCATGAGAAGAGTTGACTCATTGGAAAAGACTCTGATGCTGGGAGGGACTGGGGGCAGGAGGAGAAGGGGATGACAGAGGATGAGATGGCTGAATGGCATCACTGACCTGATGGACGCGAGTCTGAGTGAACTCCGGGAGTTGGTGATGGACAGGGAGGCCTGGCATGCTGCAATTCATGGGGTCACAAAGAATCGCACACGACTGAGCGACTGAACTGAACTGAACAGATACTTGTTGTAGGTTATTGGCTTCCCTTCATTGCAATAATTGCCTCCACATTTAAACACTGAAGCCAGGCCTCCTTTGCTGATGGGGGGAGGGGGGTCAGCGGGCAGCTTCTATAAACTTCCTTGCTACTTGTAAGCCCAGATTTCCAATTGTGTCTTCCTCAACAGCCCTATCATAAATTGATCCTTGCGTTCCTTCTCAATACTAATTCATCATTGCTTTGAAAAATGGTGCCTCATCCAGGATATATAATGAAGTATAGTCTTGGGTAAACTTTCGGCCATGCATGCACTTTGATTATTAAGTTAACAAATTAAATTTATTAAATGCACTTTAATACATATATGCCAACCTTCCCACCTCTGCCTTTAATCCATATTTCCACAGTCTCTCACACACAAAAATCTGGCCAGCACATATATATATTTATGTATACACACACATGACTATTTTTCGTCATATTGTTTACAGTTATAATTCCTAGAAGATACTGAACAGAGTCCTCAGTGCTATATAGGAGCACCTTGTCTCTCTGGTTTATATATATATATATAAGTATTTCTTTATTTGGCTGTGCATGTTTTAGTTGCAGCATGTGGGCTTTTTTTT
Source organism: Nanger dama (assembly GCA_917880005.1). Lineage (NCBI taxonomy): Eukaryota > Metazoa > Chordata > Mammalia > Artiodactyla > Bovidae > Nanger > Nanger dama. The sequence goes on from CAKJTW010000001.1 coordinate 104,776,054, forward strand.
GGGGGGGTGGAGCATGCACACTCTTAGTTGTGGCATGTGGGATCCAGTTCCCTGAACAGAAATCAAACCCTAGCCTTCTCTGCATTGGGAGCAAAGAATTTCATATACTGGACCAACAGGGAATTCCCCATCTGTTTCATATATAATAATTTTTAAATTTTTTTAACTGGATTGGGTCTTAGTTGTGGCCTGTGGATCTTTTGTTGAGGCTTTCTCTAGCTGTAGCCTGTGGGTTCTAGAGCTTGTGAGCTTAGTTGTTGTGCAGCATGGGGATTAGTTCTCCAGCCAGGGATCAAATCCATGCCCCCTGTGTTGGAAGGTGGACTCCTAACCACTGAACCATCATATAGTAGTATGAATCTGCTAATTCCAAACTCCCAGTTTATCTCTCCTCAATCCTTTCCTCTGTGTTATCCATGAGTTTGGTTTCTATGTGTGTGAGTCTGTTTCTCATTTGCAAATAAATTCATTGGTATCATATTTCAGATTCTTTATATAAGTGATACCATAGAATATTTGCTTTCTCTGCCTTCACTTCATAAGATCATCTCTCCATCCCTCCACATTGTTGCAAATGCCATTATGTCAATTTTTTTGATGGCTGAGTAACATTTCAGTGTGTTTATATGGAGTTATCCATATATCTGTATAGAGTACATCTTGTTTATTCATTCTTCTGTTAATGGACATTTAGGTGGCTTCCATGTCATGACTGTTTTAAACAGTGTCCCTATAACCTGTGGGCTGCTTGTATCTTTTGGAATTAGAGTTTTCTCCAGAAACAAGCCCAGAATATGACTGTTGGTAATATGGTAGCTATATGTTTAGTTTTTTTTTCTATCATAGTTTTATTTTTTAATATAAATTTATTTATTTTAATTGGAGGTTAATTACTTTACAATATTGTATAGGTTTTTCCATACATCAGCATGAATCCACCACAGGTATGCATGTGTTCCCCATCTTGAACCCCCTCCCTCCTCCGGAACCTCCATACACTTCTCCAGGGTAACTGTGCCTCTTCACAGCCACCAAATGGTAACCGGATTCCTTTTTCTCTGCACCCTCTCTTGCATTCATAATATGTAGCCCTTTTGATGATGATCTTCTGACCAGTGCAAGGTGACAACTCACTGGAGTTTTAATCGAACTTCTCTAATAATTAGGAATGTTGCATCTTTTCATTTGTCTATTCAGTTCACTTCAGTCGCTCAGTCGTGTCCGACACTTTGCTACCCTATGAATCGTAGCATGCTAGGCCTCACTGTCCATCACCATCTCACAGAGTTCACTCAAACTCACGTTTATCGAGTCCGTGATGCCATCCAGCCATCTCATGCTCTGTCCTCCCTCCATTCTCCTCCTGCCCCCAATCCCTCCCAACCTCAGAGTCTTTTCTAATGAGTCAACTCATCGCATGAGGTGGCCAAAGTACTGGAATTTCAGCTTTAGCATCATTCCTTACAAAAAAATCCCAGGGCTGATCTCCTTCAGAATGGACTGGTTGGATCTCCTTGCAGTCTAAGGGACTCTCAAGAGTCTTCTCCAACACCACAGTTCAAAAACATCAATTTTTTGGCGTGCAGCTTTCTTCACAGTCCAACTCTCACATCCAAACATGACCACAGGAAAAACCATAGCCTTGACTAGATGGACTTTGATTGGCAAAGTAATGTCTCTGCTTTTGAATATACTATCTAGATTGGTCATAACTTTCCTTCAAAAGAGTAAGCGTCTTCTAATTTCATGGCTGCAGTCACCGTATGGAGTGATTTTGGAGCCCCCCAAAATAAAGTCTGACACTGTTTCCACTGTTTCTCTATCTATTTGCCATGAAGTGATGGGACCGGATGCCATGATCTTCGTTTTCTGAATGTTGAGCTTTAAGCCAACTTTTTCGCTTTCCTCTTCAACTTTCATCAAGAGGCTTTTTAGTTCCTCTTCACTTTCTGCCATAAGGGCCGTGTCATCTGCATATCTGAGTTTATTGATATTTCTCCCAGCAGTCTTGATTTCAGCTTGTGTTTCTTCCAGTCCAGCGTTTCTCACGATGCAGAGTACTGCATAGAAGTTAAATAAGCAGGGTGACAATACACAGTCTTGATGCACTCCTTTTCATATTTGGAACCAGTCTGTTGTTCCATGTCCAGTTCTAACTGTTACTTCCTGACCTGCATACAGATTTCTCAAGAGGCAGGTTAGGTGGTCTGGTATTCCCATCTCTTTCAGAATTTTCAACAGTTTATTGTGATCCACACAGTCAAAGGCTTTGGCATAGTCAACAAAGCAGAAATAGTGTTTTTCTGGAACTCTCTTGCTTTTTCCATGGTCCAGCACAGGTTGGCAATTTGACCTCTGGTTCCTCTGCCTTTTCTAAAACCAGCTTGAACTTCAGGGAGTTCACGGTTCATATATTGCTGAAACCTGGCTTGGAGAATTTTGATCATGACTTTACTAGCATGTGAGATGAGTGCAATTGTGTGGTAGTTTGAGCATTCTTTGGCAATGCCTTTCTTTGGAATTGGAATGAAAACTGACTTTTTCCAGTCCTGTGGCCACCGCTGAGTTTTCCAAATTTGCTGGCATATTGAGTGCAGCACTTTCACAGCATCATCTTTCAGGATTTGAAACAGCTCCACTGGAATTCCATCACCTCCACTAGCTTTGTTCATAGTGATGCTTTCTAAGGCCCACTTGACTTCACATTCCAAGATGTCTGGCTCTAGATTAGTGATCACATCATCATGATTATCTGGGTCGTGAAGATCTTTTTGTACAGTTCTTCCGTGTATTCTTGTCACCTCTTCTTAATACCTTCTGCTTCTGTTAGGTCCAGACCATTTCTGTCCTTTATCGAGCCCATCTTTGCATGAAATGTTCCCTTGGTATCTCTAATTTTCTTGAAGAGCTCTCTAGTCTTTCCCATTCTGTTCTTTTCCTCTATTTCTTTGCATTGATCACCAAAGAAGGCTTTCTTATCACTTCTTGCTATTCTTTGGAACTCTGCATTCAGATGCCTATATCTTTCCTTTTCTCCTTTGCTCTTTGCCTCTCTTCTTTTCACAGCTATTTGTAAGGCTTCCCCAGACAGCCATTTTGCTTTTTGCATTTCTTTTCCATGGGGATGGTCTTGATCCCTGTCTTCTGTACAATGTCATGAACCTCATTCCATAGTTCATCAGGCACTCTATCAGATCTAGGCCCTTAAATCTATCTCTCACTTCTACTGTATAATCATAAGGGATTTGATTTAAGTCATACCTGAATGATATAGCGGTTTTCCCAACTTTCTTCAGTTTGTGTCTGAATTTGGTAATAAGAAGTTCATGATCTGAGCCACATTCAGCTCATGGTCTTGTTTTTGTCGAGTGTACAGAGCTTCTCCATTTTGGCTGCAAAGAATATAATCAATCTGATTTCGGTGTTGACCACCTGGTGATGCCCATGTGTAGAGTCTTCTCTTGTGTTGTTGGAAGAGGGTGTTTGCTATGACCAGTGCATTTTCTTGGCAAAACTCTATTAGTCTTTGCCCTGCTTCATTCTGCATTCCAAGGCCACATTTGCCTGTTACTCCAGGTGTTTCTTGACTTCCTACATTAGCATTCCAGTTCCTTATAATGAAAAGGACATCTTTTTGGGGAGTTAGTTCTAAAAGGTCTTGTAGGTCTTCATAAAACTGTTCACCTTCAGCTTCTTCAGTGTTACTGGTTGGGGCATAGACTTGGATAACTGTGATATTGAATGGTTTGCCTAGGAGATGAACAGAGACCATTCTGTCAGTTTTGAGATTGCATCCAAGTACTGCATTTCAGACTCTTTCATTGACCATGATGGCTACTTCATTTCTTCTGAGGGATTCCTCCCCACAGTAGTAGATATAATGGTCATCTGAGTTAAATTCACCCATTCCAGTCCATTTTAGTTATCTGATTCCTAGAATGTCAACGTTCACCCTTGCCATCTCCTGTTTGACCATTTCCAATTTGCCTTGATTCATGGACCTGGCATTCCAGGTTCCTATGCAATATTGCTCTTTACAGCATCGGACCTTGTTTCTATCACCAGTCACATCCACAGCTGAGTATTGTTTTTGCTTTGGCTCCATCCCTTCATTCTTTCTGGAGTTATTTCTCCTCTGACCTCCAGTAGGGTATTGGGCACCCTAGTGACCTGGGAAGTTCCTCTTTTGGTATCCTATCATTTTGCCTTTTCATACTTTTCATGGGGTTCTTAAGGCAAGAATATTGAAGTCACTTGCCATTCCCTTCTCCAGTGGACCACATTCTGTCAGACCTCTCCACCATGACCCATCCATCTTGGGTTGCCCCGCAGGCATAGCTTGGTTTCACTGAGTTAGATAACGCTGTGGTCCTACTCTGATTAGACTGACTAGTTTTCTGTGAGTACGGTATCAGTTTGCCTGCCCTCTGATGCCCTCTTGCAACACCTACCATCTTACTTGAGTTTCTCTTACTCTGGGCATGGGGTATCTCTTCACGGCTGCTCCACCAAAACACAACCGCTGCTCCTTACCTTGGAGGAGGGGTATTACCCACAGGTATATCTTCCTTGGACAACTATCTTTTGAAGTTGTCTGTGTAATTTTTAAAATTTATTTAAATTCATTTTTACATACTATTCATGCATTCATTGATTATTTTTTATTTTGGGCTTCCCTTTCTTCATTGCTGTGCTTGGGCTTTCTCCAGTTGTGGCGAGCAGGGGCTGCTCTTCCTTGCAGTGTTCCAGCTTTTCATTGTGGTGGTTTCTCTCGTTGCACAGCACAACCTCTAGGTGTGCAAGCTTCAGTTGTGGCATACAGCCTCAGTATTTGTAGCACGTAGCTCTATAGAGTGTGAGTGGACTGAAGTAGTTGTGGAGTGCCTGCTTAGTTGCTCTAGGGCATGAGGGATCTTCATGGACAAGGGTCAAACCTCTGTTCATTGCATTGGAAGGTGAACTCTGGCCACTGGACTACCAGGAAGTTCCATGTCCAGTTTTATTTTTTAAACCTTAGTAATTACTGTGTTTTATTGTTATTATTTTACTTTATTTTACAATACTGCATTGATTTTGCAATACATCAACATGAATCTGCCACAGGTGTCCATGTATTCCCAATCCTGAACCCCCTCCCACCTTCCTCCCCAAACCATCTCTCTGGGTTATCCCAGTGCACCAGCTCCAAGGATCCTGTATCCTGCAGTGAACCTAGACTGGCAATTCATTTCTTATATGCTATTATACATGTTTCAATGCCATTCTCCCAAATCATCCCACCCTCTTCATCTCCCACAGAGTCCAAAAGACTTTTCTAATTATCTGTGTCTCTTTTGCTGTCTCACATACAGGGTTATCATTACCATCTTTCTAAATTCCATATATATGTGTTAATATACTGTATTGGTGTTTTTCTTTCTGGCTTACTTCACTCTATATAATAGGCTCCAGTTTCATCCACCACATTAGAACTGATTCAAATGTATTCTTTTTAATGGCTGAGTAATACTCCATTGTCTATATGTACCACTGCTTTCTTATTCATTCATCTGCTGATGGACATCAAGGTTGCTACCATGTCCTGGCTATTATAAACAGTGCTGCAGTGAACACTGGGGTACACGTGTCTCAATTCTCATTTCCTCAGTGTGTATGCCCAGCAGTGGGATTACTGGGTCATAAGGCAGTTCTATTTTCAGTTTTTTAAGGAATCTGCACACTGTTTTCCATAGTGGCTGTACTAGTTTGCATTCCTACCAACAGTGTAAGAGGGTTCCCTTTTCTCCACATCCTCTCCAGCATTTATTGCTTGTAGACTTTTGGATCACAGCCATTCTGACTGGTGTGAAATGGTACCTCATTGTGGTCTTGATTTGCATTTCTCTGATAATGAGTGATGTTGAACATCTTTTCATGTGTTTGTTAGCCATCCGTATGTCTTCTTTGGAGAAATGTCTATTCAGTTTTTGGCCTAGTTTTTGATTGAGTCGTTTATTTTTTGAGAATTGAGTTACAGGATTTGCTTGTATATTTTTGAGGTTTGCTGTTCATCAGTTGCTTCATTTGCTATTATTTTCTCCCATTCTGAAGGCTATCTTTTCACCTTGCTTATAGTTTCCTTTGTTGTGCAGAAGCTTTTAATTTTAATTAGATCCCATTTGTTTATTTTTGCTTTTATTTCCAGTATTTTGGGAGGTGGGTCATAAAAGATCCTGCTGTGATTTATGTCCGGGAGTGTTTTTCCTATGTTCTCCTCTAGGAGTTTTATAGTTTCTTGTCTTACGTTTAGATCTTTAATCCATTTTGAGTTTATTTTTGTAAATGGTGTTAGAAAGTGTTCTAGTTTTATTCTCTTACAAATGGTTGACCAGTTTTCCCAGCACCACTTGTTAAAGAAATTGTCTTTCTTCCATTGTATATTCTTGCCTCCTTTGTCAAAGATAAGATGTTTATAGGTGCATGGATTTATCTCTGGGCTTTCTATTTTGTTCCATTGATTTATATTTCTGTCCTTTTGCCAGTAGCATGCTGTCTTGATGACTGTGAAGTCAGGCAAGTTGATTCCTCCAGTTCCATTCTTCTTTCTTGATTGCTTTGGCTATTCGAGGATTTTTGTATTCCCATACAAATTGTGAAATTGTTTGTTCTAGTTCTGTGAAAAATACCGCTGGTAGCTGAAAGAGAGTCATTTCCTAGGCAGGTTGATAAGAAGTCTAGGGGTCCCCAAGGAGTGAGGAGTCTGGAATTCTCAAGGAGGAAGAAAATGAAGAAGGAAGTAAAATGTTTCCCAGGGAGCTGAATACTAGGTCAGCTTTACTGGGACAGAGAGCCCCCAAAAGTTTAAAGGGAACAATGGACACCAGGTGTGTCACTGCAATGTTTGCTCTGCAACCTAAGAAACAGGATCTAGCTCTAGGAAACAGGGACTCGACGCTAACTGCAAATTGTCACCAATGGTTACATAAACCTTACCTGCCTGCCCACCAATCATGCTCTGCCGAGTAGCCTCCCTCCTCCTCCCCTGCACAATAGGATAAAAGGCTCCCAAAGCGGGTGTTCGGGGCTCCCCACCTTCGATTGGCTTGGTGGGGGCCCGGATCCGAAATTGCCAATAAACTGCTTTTCTCTGAACTCCGACTGGTGGTCTCTACTGGCAGCTAGTCTCTCACAGTAGCTTGATAAGGATTGCATTAAATCTGTAGATTGCTTTGGGTAGTATACTCATTTTCACTGTATTGATTCTTCCGATCCATGCACATGGTATATTTCTCCATTTATTAGTGTCCTCTTTGATTTCTTTCATCAGTGTTTTATAGTTTTCTATAAAGAAGTCTTTAGCTTCTTTAGGTAGGTATATTCCTAAGTATTTTATTCTTTTCATTGCAATGGTGAATGGAATTGTTTTTTTAATTTCTTTTTCTACTTTCTCATTATTAGTGTATAAGAATGCAAAGGATTTCTGTGTGTTGATTTTATATCCTGCAACTTTACTATATTCATTGATTAGCTCTAGTAATTTTCTGGTGGAATCTTTAGGGTTTTCTATGTGAGAATCATATCATCTGCAAACAGTGAGAGTTTTACTTCTTTTCCAATTTGGATTTCTTTTATTTCTTTTTCTGCTCTGATTGCTGTGGCCAAAACTTCCAGAACTATGTTGAATAGTAGTGGTGAAAATGGGCACCCTTGACTTGTTCCTGACTTTAGGGAAAATGCTTTCAATTTTTCACCATTGAGGATAATGTTTCCTGTGGGTTTGTCATATATAGCTTTTATTATGTTGAGGTATGTTCCTTCTATTCCTGCTTTCTAGAGAATTTTTATCATACATGTATGTTGAATTCTGTCAAAGGCTTACTCTGCATCTATTGAGATAATCATATGGCTTTTATATTTCAATTTGTTACTGTGGTGAATTACATTGATTGATTTGCGGATATTGAAGAATCCTTGCATCCCAGGGATAAAGCCCACTAGGTCATGGTGTATGATCTTTTTAATGTGTTGTTGGATCCTGATTGCTGGAATTTTGTTAAGGATTTTTCGTCTATGTTCATCAGTGATATTGGCCTGTGGTTTTCTTTTTTTGTGGCATCTTTGTCAGGTTTTGGTATTAGGGTGATGGTGGCCTCATAGAATGAGTTTGGAAGTTTATCTTCCTCTGCCATTTTCTGGAAGAGTTTGAGTAGGATAGGTGTTAGCTCTTCTCTAAATTTTTGGTAGAATTCATCTGTGAAGCCATCTGGATCTGGGCTTTTTGTTTGCTGGAAGATTTCTGGTTACAGTTTCAATTTCCATGCTTGTGATGGGTCTGTTAAGATTTTCTATTTCTTCCTGGTTCAGTTTTGTAAAGTTGTGCTTTTCTAAGACTTTGTCCATTTCTTTCACATTATTCATTTTATTGGCATATAATTGCTGATAGTAGTCTCTTATGATCCTTTGTTTCTCTGTGCTGTCCTTTGTGATCTCTCCATTTTCATTTCTAATTTTATTGATTTGATTTTTCTCCCTTTGTTTCTTGATGAGTCTGGCTAATGGTTTGTCAATTTTATTTATCCTTTCAAAGAACCAGGTTTCGGCTTTGTTAATTTTTGTTATGGTCTCTTTTGTTTCTTTTGCATTTATTTTTGGCCTAATTTTAAAGATTTCTTTCCCTCTACTAATCCTGCGGTTCTCCATTTCCTCCCTTTATAGTTGCTTTAGGTGTAGAGTTAGTTATTTACTTGATTTTTTTTTCCTTGTTTCTTGAGGTATGCCTGTATTGCCATGAACTTTCCCTTTAGCATTGCTTTAGAGTCAGACATGACTGAGCAACTGAACTGTACTTAACTTAACAGTGTCCCGCAGGTTTTGGGTTGTTGTGTTTTCATTTTCATTCGTTTCTATTCATTTTTGATTTCTTCTGTGATTTGTTGGTTATTCAGAAGCATGTTGTTCAGCTTCCATATGTTGGCGTTTTTAATAGTTTTTCTTCTTTAATTGAGATCTTATCTTACTGCATTATGGTCAGAAAAGACGCTTGGAATTATTTCAATTTTTTTTTTGAATTTACCAAGGCTAGATTTATTGCCCAGGATGTGATCTATCCTGGAGAAGGTTCCGTGAGCACTTGAGAAAAAGGTGAAATTCATTGTGTTGTGGTGAAATAGCCTATAGATATCAATTAGGTCTAACAGGTCTATTGTATCATTTAAAGTTTGTGTTTCCTTGTTAATTTTCTGTTTGTTTGATCTATCCATAGATGTGAGTAGGGTATTAAAGTCTCCCACTATTACTGTGTTATTGTTAATTTCCCCTTTCATACTTGTTAGCATTTGTCTTACACATTGTGGTGCTCCTGTGTTGGGTGCATATATATTTATAATTGTTATATTTTCTTTTTGGATTGATCCTTTGATCATTATGTAGTGGCCTTCTTTGTCTCTTTTCACAGCCTTTGTTTTAAAGTCTATTTTATCGGATATGAGTATTGCTACTCCTGCTTTCTTTTGGTCTCTATTTGGGTGGGGTATCTTTTTCCAGCCCTTCACTTTCAGTCTGTATGTGTCCCTTGTTTTGAGGTTGGTCTCTTGTAGACAACATACATAGGGTTCATTTTTGTATCCATTAAGCCAGTCTTTGTCTTTTGTTTGGGGCATTTAACCCATTTACTTTTAAGGTAATTATTGATAAGTATGATCCTGTTGCCATTTACTTTATTGTTTTGGGTTCTGGTTTATACATCCTTTTTGTTTTTCCTGTCTAGAGAATATCCTTTAGCATTTGTTGGAGAGCTTGTCTGGTGGTGCTGAATTCTCTCAGCTTTTGCTTGTCTGTAAAGCTTTTGATTTCTCCTTCATATTTGAATGAGATCCTTGCTGGGTACAGTAATCTGGGCTCTATGTTATTTTCTTTCATCACTTTAAGTATGTCTTGCCATTCCCTCCTGGCCTGAAGAGTTTATATTGAAAGATCAGCTGTTATCCTTATAGGGATCCCCTTGTGTGTTATTTGTTGTTTTTCCCTTGCTGCTTTTAATATATATTCTTTGTGTTTGATCTTTGTTAATTTGATTAATATGTATCTTGGGGTGTTTCTCCTTGGGTTTATCCTGTTTGGGACTCTCTTGGGTTCTTTGACTTGGGTGATTATTTCCTCCCCATTTTAGGGAAGTTTTCAACTATTATCTCCTCAAGTATTTTCTCATGGTCTTTCTTTTTGTCTTCTTCTTCTGGGACCCCTATAATTTGCATATTGTAGCGTTTCATATTGTCCTAGAGGTCTCTGAGATTGTCCTCATTTCTTTTAATTCGTTTTTCTTTTTTCCTTTCTGATTCATTTATTTCTACCATTCTATCTTCTTCATTAATCCTATCTTCTGCCTCCATTATTCTACTATTTGTTGCCTCCAGAGTGTTTTTGATTTCATTTATTGCTTTATTCATTATATATTGACTCTTTTTTATTTCTTCCAGGTCCTTGTTAAACCTTTCTTGCATCTTCTCAATCCTTGTCTCCAGGCTATTTATCTGCGATTCCATTTTTATTTCAAGATTTTGGATCATTTTCACTATCTTTATTTGGAATTCTTTATCGGGCAGGTAGATTCCCTATCTCTCCCTCTTTTGTTTGTTTTGGTGGGCATTTATCCTGTTCCTTTACCTGTTGGGGATTCCTCTGTCTCTTCATCTTGTTTATATTGCTGAGTTTGGGGTTGCCTTTCTGTATTCTGGCAGTTTGTGGAGTTCTCTTTATTGTGAACTTTCCTTGCTGTGGGTGGGTTTGTATCAGTGCCTTGTCAAGGTTTCTTGGTTAGGGAAGCTTGTGTCGGTGTTCTGGTGGGTGGAACTGGATTTCTCCTCTCTGGAGTGCAGTGAACTGTCCAGTAATGAGTTATGAGATGTCAATGGGGTTTGGAATAACTTTGGACAGCCTGTATATTGAAGCTCAGGGCTGTGTTCTTGTGTTGCTGGAGAATTTGCATGGTATGTCTTGCTCTGGAACTTGTTGGCCCTTGGGTGGTGCTTGGTTTCAGTGTAGGTATGGAGGTGTTTGATGAGCTCCTGTCGATTAGTGTTCCCTGGAGTCAGGAGTTCTCTGATGTTCTCAGGATTTGGACTTAAGCCTCCTGCTTCTGGTTTTCAGTCTTATTTTTACAGTAGTCTCAAGACTTTTCCTTCTATACAGCACCATTGATAAAACATCTAGGTTAAAGATGAAAAATTTTTCCACAGTGAGGGACACCCAGAGAGGTTCACAGAATTACATGGAGAAGAGAAGAGAAGAGGGAGGAGGGAGTTAGAGGTGACCTGAATGAGATGAGGTGGAATCAAAAGAGGAGAGAGCAAGCTAGCCAGTAATCATTTCCTTATGTGTGCTCCACAGTCTGGACCACTTAGAAATGTTCACAGAGTTATACAGAGAAGAGAAGAGAAGAGAAGAGAAGAGAAGAGAAGAGAAGAGAAGAGAAGAGGGAAGCAGGAGACAGAGGTGCCAGGAGGATAAAAGGGGGAATGAAAAAGGAGAGAGACAGATCCATCCAGTAATCAGTTCCCTAAGTGTTCTCCACCATCTGGAACACACAGAGATTCACAGAGTTGGGTAGGGAAGAGAAAGGGGAGGGGGGAAACAGAGGCAACCTGGTGGAGAAAAAGGAGAGTCCAAAGGATGAGAGAGCAGTCAAGCCAGTAACCTCACTCCCAAGTAAAAATGGGTACTGAAGATTGGGTTTTTGAAGGTACAAAATTGATAATAAATACCAAAAAGCAAAGATTAAAAATCTAGAGTAGAGGTTGGATTTTCAAAAATACAATATTAAAAAGAAGAAGAAGAAGAAGAAAACAAAGTCACAAAAATTATTTATATATAAAGTTTGCTTTAAAAATAGGCTTTTCTTTCAATTAAAAATTTTATTTTTAAAAAAGTGTAATTTTTTTTGCATTTCATGTATTTTCTTTCTTTCTTTCTTTCTTTTTTACTTTATTTTGCTTTTCAATACTATATTGGTTTTGGGTTATACAAATGAAAATTAAAGGAGTGATGCTGCTGCTACCGGTGCTAAGTCGCTTCAGTCGTGTCCGACTCTGTGCGACCCCACAGACGGCAGCCCATTGGGCTCCGCCATCCCCGGGATTCTCCTGGCAGGAACATTGGAGTGGGTTGCCATTTCCTTCTCCAGTGCATGAAAGTGAAAAGTGAAAGTGAAGTCACTCAGTCGTGTCTGACTCAGCGACCCCATGGACTGCAGCCTACCAGGCTCCTCTCTGTCCATGGGAGTTTCCAGGCAAGAGTACCAGAGTGGGATGCCATTGCTTTCTTCCAAAGGAGTAATAGAGGACTTAAAATTTAAAAAAAAAAAAAGAAGAAGAAGAAGAAAAAGAAAAGAATAAAGAGTGACTGTAAAAATAGTAAAGATATATCTAGGACTTTCTCTGGTGCTGTTGTGGGCAGCGTGGGGTCAGTTCATTTTCAGATATTTCCTTGGTCCAGTTTATATTTCTCAAGATCTATAGGCTCCTCCCTATGTAGTCGGTACTAACGACAGGGTTTTAATCTATTGCACCTGTCACTTCCAAGGTGGTTGCCTCTGTTTTAGCTTCTTCTGTTTGCTGTTATCTTCACTGTCTGATTTCTGCCCTGACACAAGGGGGGACGGTGGTGGACACTTTTTTAAGCTCACTTGTTCAGTCGCACTGTGGGGATGGAGGGACGTTGCAAAAATAACACTTGCATGTACTCGCAGTGTTTCAGCCACACTGGGCCTGCCCCCGCTCACAGTGCACACAGCTCAGGCTCTAGGTTGTTCTGCTGGGAACCACCTGAGGCCGGCCCTGGGCTGCATGAACCTCCCAGGTTTAAGCCACTCAAGTTCAGGCACTCAGGTAGTCTTCAGAGGCACAGACTCGGTTGGGCCTGCATTTTGTGCCCCTTCCCAGGTCTGAGTAGCTCAGGTGTTTGGCGAGTGCAGTCACTGCGACTTATCACTTCTCCTGTCCTTGCTGCTCCGTTTTCTGGGTGTACCACTGGTGCACCTTCTCAGGCCGATGATGACTGTCCAGAATCCCAAGAAGTCTTAGCAAAGAAGCCTGCTTGCAGTTTGGTAGATAATGTCTCTCTGGGGCTATGAGTGCCCTCTTCCAGCCTTCTGTCTCTGGCTGCCTGTCACCAGAGGGGGATCATCTGCAGCCAGCTAATTCTGTTCCATCCTTTATTCTATACATGGTCCTGGCAGTGTCTTATGGTAGAGCTTTTCGAGTGATAGCTATACCACAGTCTGGTTTACTAGCCCAAGTTAGTTCACTCTAGTTACTCTGGTTCACATTTGGGCCCAATCCTTAAAAAGCAATGCAGCCCGCGCCTCCCTGCCCAGCCCCTACTTGCTAGTGACGGATGCAGGCATCTGCGCTGCTTCTCCGCTGAGGGAGTTACCGTTGGGCTCGTAAGCTGTGGGGTTTAATTATTTATTTTTCCTCCCTGTTATGTTGCCCTCTGTGCTTCCAAGGCTCGCCACAGACTCAGCAGTGAGAGTGTTTCCTGGTGTTTGGAAACCTCTACTTTAATGACTCCCTTCTCTGATGGAGCTCCCTCTCTACATCTTTTGTCTCTCTTTCTTTTGTCTTTTATATTTTTTCTTACCTCTTTTCAAAGACAGTGAGTTGCTTTTCTGGGTGCTTGTTGTCCTCTGCCAGCATTCAGAAGTTGTTTTGTGGAATTTACTCAGCGTTTAAATGTTCTTTTGATGAATTTGTGAGGGAGAAAGTGGTCTCCCCATCCTATTCCTCCACCATCTTAGGACCGCCACCCCCAGCATTGATTCTTTTATACATCACAATTTTTCCACTCTTATGGTATATTCTAGACTGTATGCTTCATTTTCCAAGGTCCTTGCTGGGTATTAAATCATACATCTGAAAATGTAAAAATCTTTATATCAATAACGTACTTTTTATTCAAAATTAAGTTAAACCTCCCTTCATCCAGTACCCTCAGAATTCAGTCCTGTATTCACTTTCACAGCTCCTGCCAGTTTGTGATGTCTGGGTCCTGTGCTTTCACAGGGCTTTTCCTCTCTTAGTGGACCCACCACATCCCCAATCAGGTTATGTTGAGACTTACCCATGCACTGGCCATGTGTGGACATGTCTTGACAGAGTGTATGTCATCTTGTAAACAAGAGACACTTGCATCATCTTCAAGCAATGGCAGAGCTCCAGCCCTTAGTGCATAAAAGTGAGTGGCTTTTGCAAGCTCACAGAGTTCTAGGAAAGTGAAAGATTCATGACTTTTTATCCATTCATATGTGTCCCAGCACCGTGCTTTCTGAGTAGGACCCTAATCTTCATATAGGTAGTCTACCTTGATTGAGAATTTGATATTCACAGGAGCTTTTTCTACTTTTCTTTTGCAGATGATGAATACCCCTTTATACCCTGCCACGGAGGCTTTGAACTTTTATCCTTGGCTTCTAGCTGCCAATTGTTTCTGCTCTTATTCACCTTTTATCAGAGCATCAGTTAAGCAGAGTAATAACCACCCAATTACATTGCCTTTACAGTACTGTTTCCTACCTATTTCTAAATTCATGATAGAGAATTCAGTCCTTTTGGGTGGGAATTTTTTCATAGCACCTGGTCAGCAGCAATGCTAATCAAAACACAGGTGCAGACACCACCTTCCTCTCCTCCTGGCTCATTCCAGCTTGTCCTATCCTTCTCCCATAAATGCCAGATAGGTCCTGAAGGATGTGTGTTTGATTCCATTCATTTTATTTCCCACAGGACTGCATATCCTCTGCCACAGTACCCAGCACATTATATGGGAGCTGGGTACTGTGAAAATCTCTTCCCCACACTCTACAGACTCAGCTGGAGGTAGGGCCCCACGTCTGTCTTACTCCCTATTGATTATACCTGTAGCAAGGAGCATAGCACCAGAGACCTACTAAATAATAGATAAAGGCTTGGGGAATAAGTCAATGTTGCTCAATACTCTGGTTTTCTATTATCTAGGTGTCCCTTGATTCAGTATGCTGTACTCATTAAAGAAAAAAAAAAAGGAAGAGTGAGTTAGCTGTTAATAAAAATATTCATTAGATTTAGTGACAAATCTCTTTACACATCTATTGTGTAGCTAGACAGCATCCCCTAATCCTACTTTTCAGAGCTAGCTATATATATCACTAAAACATCACTTGCCATTATTTTATTAAGTTTGTAGACTTTCAATTTAGGATCTATCAGCATCATCACCATTGTTTAAAATGTACTGCTGTTGCATTATGTAAAATGGTCCTGCAGTGACCTAACTGTCTTACTCACTTTCTCTGACTATTCAGTGAGTCATACCATATTTCCTTTCAAAATATTTCATCTAATTTTTAACTATTCAAATGCTTAAATAACTGGCATTATTTATGGAAATGAAGCATGGTGAAAGTAAGTGGAATGTTAGTCAAAACCCAGTCCATTTTATTGGAGAAGGACATGGCAACCCACTCCAGTTTTCTTGCCTAAAGAGTCCCGTGGACAGAAGAGCCTGGTGGGCTGCTGGTCCACAGGACTGCACAGAGTCAGACACGACTGAAGCGACTTAGGATGCATGCATGCAGTCCATTTTATAAGGTACAATTATTTAAGAGCTACACAGTTTTGCCACAGTTTTATGACAATGCATGTGTGTCCAACTCTTTGCAACCCCATAGACGATAGCCCACTAGTCTCCTCTTGTCCACGGGATTCTCCAAATAAGAATATTGCAGTGTGCTGCCATTTCCTTCTCTAGGAAATCTTCCTGACCCAGGGACCAAACCCAGGTCTCCTACATTGCAGGCGGATTCTTTAATACCTGAGCTACCACAGAAGACACTATAACAATAGGAATAATTATGACATCTTCTTATTTAAAATGGTTATATTCTCTTTCTTTCTATATACAAATAAAATATATGATATACAGGTATCATATACATATAATACACACATATATATTTACACACATATGGGTGTGATTGTACATTCATAATAAAAATGATATTTTCTTTATTTTAATATCCACTCTGAAAGTTCTATAAGCTATTCTATGATATATTCCTTTACAAACACTGAATCAATTTTTGACTTAAAGGAATGTTTGTTCTGTTGATCTTTGCACCTATTGGCTGCAAATCTTAGTGCCCACCTTTCTTTCAATTATCTTAGCTCAATTTATCTTGTAACAACTGGCTTCTGGAATCCTGTGGAGAATTTCAAAGTTTATTGTCTTTGAAATGGAATCATTTTCCAGAGTTTCATAGTTAGATACAGCTAACTACTTAGAGGTGTGTGCAGATTATGGTTTATATTTGCTGGTGAGGAAACTGCTCAAATAATTGGAACCAAAAGAAAAGTCAAATGCAAATCCAAGTGTATCAGTTATGTGCAAAGTAAATCCTAATTTAGTCTCCCAGTAAATCCCACTGATTTGTTTCAGTGATAGAAGCCACATTTTTGCCTGCTTTGCTGTTAGCCCAAAGTGTGTGCATGCTGACTTACATAATTTGATTTTCTATTCTGTCAATTGTTTTAGCCACTATGTAACAAAATCCTCTACTAGGAATGGAAGTGTAAATTTTAGCTTTTATTTCTCCATGAAATGAAACTACCCAATCTAGTTTAGTTCACTTTAGTTTGTTGTTCTCTGGGCATATCGATTATATTATATATCAGATTGATTATATTCTTTATAGACAAAGATGAAGAAGCTCTATACAGTCAGCAAAAACAAGACTGGGAGCTGACTGTGGCTAAGATCATGAACTCCTTATTGCCAAATTTAAACTTAAATTGAAGAAAGTAGGGAAAGCCACTAGACCATTCAGGCATGACCTAAATCAAATCCCTTATGATTATACACTAGAAGTGAAAAATAGATTTAAGGGACTAGATCTGATAGACAGAGTGCCTGATGAACTATGGATAAAAATTCATGACATTGTACAGCAGAAAGGGATCAAGATTATCCCCATAGAAAAGAAATGCAAAAAGTCAAAATGGTTGTCTGAGGAGGCCTTAGAAATAGCTTAAAAAAAAGAGAGAGAAGAGAAAGGCAAAGGAGAAAAGGAAAGATATGCCCATTTGAATGTAGAGTTCCAAAGAATAGCAAGGAGAGATAAGAAAGCCTTCCTCAGTGATGAGTGTAAAGAAAGTGTAAAACAATAGAATGGGAATAACTAGATATCTCTTCAAGAAAATTAGAGATAGCAAGGGAATATTTCATGCAAAGATGGGCTCAAAAGGACAGAAAATGTACGGACTTAACAGAAGCAGGAGATATTAAGAATACACAGAATACACAGAAGAACTATACAAAAAGATCTTCATGACCCAGATAATCACGATGGTGTGATCATTCACCTAGAGCCAGACATGGAGTGGGAAGTCAAGTGAGCCTTAGAAAGCATCACTACGAACCAAGCTAGTAGAGTTAATGGAATTCTAGTTGAGCTATTTCACATCCTGAAAGATGATGCTGTGAAAGTGCTGCACTCAATATGCCAGCAAATTTGGAAAACTCAGCAGTGGCCACAGGACTGGAAAAGTCAGTATTCATTCCAATCCCAAAGAAAGGCAATACCAAAGAATGCTCAAACTACCACACAACTGCACTCATCTCACACTCTAACAAAGTAATGCTCAAAATTCTCCAAGTCAGGCTTCAGCAATACAAGAACCATAATTTTCCAGATGTTCAACTGGTTTTAGAAAAGGCAGAGGAACTAGAAATCAAATTATCAACATCTGCTGGATTATTGAAAAAGCAAGAGAATATCAGAAAAACATCTATTTCTGCTTTATTAACTATGCCAAAGCCTTTGACTGTGTGGATCACAACAATCTGTAGAAAAACCTGAAAGAGATGGGAATACCCCAGACCACCTGACCTGCCTCTTGAGAAATCTGTATGTAGGTTAGGAAGCAACAGTTAGAACTGGACATGGAACAACAGACTTGTTCCAAACAGGAAAAGGAGTACATCAAGGCTGTATATTGTCACTCTGTTTATCTGGTGGCTCAGATGGTATTGCGTCTCCTTGCAATGGGGGAGACCCAGGTTCAATTCCTGGGTCAGGAAGATCCCCAGGAGAAGGAAATAGAAATCCAGTTCCGTATTCTTGCCTGGAAAATTCTATGGACGGTAGAGCCTGGTAGCCTACAGTCTACGGGGGTTGCAGGGTCAGACACAACTGAGCGACTTCACTTTCTTTTTTTAATTTAACATATCCAGAGTACATCATGAGAAATGCTGAGCTGGAAGAAGCACAAGCTGGAATCAAGATTGCTGAGAGAAATATCAATAATCTCAGGCATGCAGATGACACCACCCTTATGGCAGAAAGTGAAGAAGAACTAACCTCTTGATGAAACTGAAAGAGGAGAGTGAAAAGTTTGGCTTTAAGCTCAATATTCAGAAAACTAAGATCATGGCATCTCCGCCCATCACTTCATGGCAAATAGATGGAGAAACAGTGAAAACAGTGACAAACTTATTTTTCTGTGCTCCAAAATCACTGCAGATGGTGACTGCAGCCATGAAATTAAAAGATGCTTACTCCTTGGAAGGAAAGTTATGACCAACCTAGACAGCATGTTAAAAAGCAGAGATATTACTTTGCCAACAGAGGTCTGTCTAGTCAAGGCTATGGTTTTTCCAGCAGTCATGTATGGATGGAGATTTGGACTATAAAGAAGCTGATCACGGAAGAATTGATGCTTTTGAAGTGTGGTGTTGGAGAAGACTCTTGAGAGTCCCTTGGACTGCAAGGATTTCCAACCAGTCCATCCAAAAGGAGATCAGTCCTGGGTGTTCATTGGAAAGACTGATGTTGAAATTGAACTACCAGTACTTTAGCCACCGGATGCGAAGTGTTGACTCCTTTGAAAAGACCCTGATGGTGGGAGGGATTGGGGGCAGGAGGAGAAAGGGATGACAGAGGATGAGATGGCTTGATGGTATCACTGACTCGATGCACATAAGTTTGTGTGAACTCACTTGAATTCATATTCCAGGATGTCTGGCTCTAGGTGAGTGATCACACCATCGTGATTATCTGGTTCGTGAAGATCTTTTTGTACAGTTCTGTGTATTCTTGCCACCTCTTCCAAGTATCTTCTACTTCTGTTAGGTCCAGACCATTTCTGTCCTTTATCGAGCCCATCTTTGCATGAAATGTTCCCTTGGTATCTCTAATTATCATGGAGTGATTTCTAGTCTTTCTCATTCTGTTGTTTTCCTCTATTTCTTTGCATTGATCACTGACAAAGGCTTTCTTAGCTCTCCTTGCTATTCTTTGAAACTCTGCATTCACATGCTTATATCTTTTCTTTTCTCCTTTGCTTTTCACTTCTCTTCTTTTCACAGATATTTGTAAGGCCTCCCCATACAGCCATTATGCTTTTTGCATTTCTTTTCCATGGGGATGTTCTTTATCCCTTTCTCCTGTACAATGCATGAACCTCCACCCATAGTTCATCAGTACTCTATCAGATCTAGTCCCTTAAATCTATTACTCACTTTCACTGTATAATCATAAGGGATTTGATTTAGATCATACTTGAATGATCTAGTGGTTTTCCCTACTTTCTTCAATTTAAGTCTGAATTTGGCAATAAGGAGTTCATGATCTGAGCCACAGTCAGCTTCCAGTCTTGTTTTTGCTTACTGTATAGAGCTTCTTCATCTTTGGCTGCAACAATTGTAATCAATCTAATTTCAGTGTTGACCATCTGGTTATGTCCTTGTGTAGAGTTCTCTTGTGTTGTTGGAAGAGGGTGTTTTCTATGATCAATGTGTTCTCTTGGCAAAACTTTATTAGCCTTTGCCCTGCTTCATTCCATATTCCAAGGCCAAACTTGCCTGTTATTCCAGGTGTTTCCTAACTTCCTACTTTTGCATTCCAGTCCCCTATAATGAAAAGGACATCTTTTTGGGGTGTTAGTTCTAAAAGGTCTTGTAGGTCTTCATAGAACCGTTCAACTTCAGCTTCTTCAGCATTGCTGTTTGGGGCATAGGCTTGGATCACCATGATATTGAATGGTTTGCCTTGGAGATGAACAGAGATCATTCTGTTGTTTTTGAGATTGCATCCAAGTACTGCATTTTGGACTCTTTTGTTGACCATGATGGCTACTCCATTTCTTCTGAGGGATTCCTGCCCACAGGAGTAGATATAATGGTCATTTGAGTTAAATTCACCCATTCCAGTCCATTTTAGTTCGCTGATTCCTAGAATGTGGATGTTCACCCTTGCCATCTCCTGTTTGACCACTTCCAATTTGCCTTGATTCATGGAGCTGACATTCCAGGTTCCTATGCAATATTGCTCTTTACAGCATAGGACCTTGCTTCTAGCACCAATCTCATTCACAACTGGGTATTGTTTAAGCTTTGGCTCCATCCCTTCATTCTTTCTAGAGTGATTTCTCCACTGATCTCTAGTAGCATATTGGGCACCTACCAACCTGGGGAGTTCCTCTTTCAGTATCCTATCATTTTGCCTTTTCATAATGTTCATGGGGTTCTCAAGGCAAGAATACTCAAGTGGTTTGCCATTCCCTTCTCCAGTTTACCATATTCTGAGGGTATATTAAGATGAAAATAAAATTAATGGTAAATTATACATTTAGTGATATATAAATTAACAAAAGCCTATTCTTATATTCACTGACCTTTACTTTCCTAAAATTTATCATATTAAATAGACGTAGTTCTACTTATCTTAAAAACTTTTAGATATCAAAATCTCTATTTTTGTATATGAACGGAGTATGGGTGAGAAGGAATAGATGTATATGTATGTTTGAACCCTTTTGCTGTCCACCTGAAAACCATCACAACATTGTTAATCTGCTATACTCCAATGTAAAGTAAAAATGTTTAATAAAACTGGGGGAAAAAATCTCTATTTTGAAACTATTCCCACATTTAGGTGGACAAAATGGAAAACGGAGGGACTGTAATTGGAAGTTGCCTATTTTGGTGTTATGTAATGGTGGATTCCTGGAATAATGTGTATAAACCACACCTCTGAAAGTTGAAAGTCCTTGTATTTGCTAATGGTCTAAGATCAAGCATCGTGTGCCTGAGAATTCCTCTGTATTAAAACTATTGACTCTAGAGCCTTTGGACTTCCATAGTGGCCTCTGTTTTTGAACTGGCTTGTAGGTGCCAAGGCTTTAGTCTTCTTGGACTATATTAACTAAAGATCTTATCAAAGTCCAGAGGAAATAATCAAAAGTTGAAGGGTTTGTCTCTTCTCTGTTAATCAACTGGTGAGATATTTAAACTATTTACGTTTGACCCATGGAACCTTAGAAAGTAGCATACGTAAGTATTAAAATCCAGTGATTAGACAAAATAACATAATGCAGCCATGGGTGCACATCTGACCCCCATGCCCTGCTCTCCACTTTTCCACAGTATCCCCAAATGGCCTGCTCAGTACTTCCCAGTGTCTGTGTGTATATGAAAGTTGCTCAGTTGTGTCTGACTCCTTGATCCCATGGGCTGTAGCCCACCAGGCACCTCTGTCCATGGGATTTCCCAGCAAGAATACTGGAGTGGACAACCATTGCCTTCTCCAAGGGATCTTGCCAAACCAAGGATGGAATATTGCAGGCAGATTCTTTACCATCTGGGCCACCAGGGAAGGCCTTCCTAATTGCTACTGTGCTGTGCTCAGTCACTTCAGTCATGTCCAACTCTTTTTAACCCTATGAACTATAGCCTACCAGGCTCCTCTGTCCATGGGGATTCTCCAGACAAGAATACTAGAGTGGGTTTCCACACCCTCCTTCAACGGATCTTCCTGACCCAGAGATCAAACCTGAGTCTCCTGCATTGCAGACAGATTTTTTTTTACCTCTGAGCCACCAGAGAAGCTCCTCCTAGTGGCTACTTAGTAGCAAATAGCCGAAGTCCAGTTCCTCTGTCAGTGTACTGCCTTTGGAACTTTCATGTCCTTCCTGTTTCACATAAAGGACTATCTAGATTTATTTAATCCATGCCCTCTTAGCACAAGCTATCCAGCATGCCCATCCAATATACCATCATCTGACATAAGACATTCTAAAGAGTAGAGTAACACATTTTTATGATTATTATCTTATCAGCACTGACAACAGTGTATGAAACATCTTTTATGGTCTAGTTAGCAAATTTCAGTATAAGCAACATCATTATTCTGAATATATCCTCAAAATAGTTTATACCATGAATCCTTTCATAGCTTACTTGCCTATTAAATTATTCCTTTTTATCTAAGGCTTTGTGTTAGTTGAACAGTCATGTCCGACCCTTTGTAACCCCATGGACTGTACCCCACCAGGCTCGTCTTGTCCACGGGATTCTCCAGGCAAGAATAGTGGAGTGGGTTGCCATTTCCTTCTCCAGGGGATCTTCCTGACCCAGGAGCAAACCCCGGTCTCCTATACTGGCAGGCTGATCCTTTACCATGTGAGACACCAGGGAAGTCCTAAGTGAAACTAAAAACAAAACAAATAAATCTTTTTCTTTAGTTTTAGCATGCACGTATTAGGTAGCCACAGATATTTTATAATTAAATATGTCAAACTGAGTCAACTGCTTCATATTTTAGAAATTTTATTACACATCTCTTTGCAGTAAACCTAACATTAGTCCATCCATATCTATGAGCTGCATAATCCTTGAAGTCAATTACCTTAGATTATACTTATTTGGACTTCCTTGTTGGCTCAGACGGCAAAACATCTGCCTTCAATGCGGGGACCCGGGTTTGATCCCTGGGTCGTGAAGATCCTCTAAAGAAGGAAATGGCAACCCACACCAATATTCTTGGCTGGAAAATGTTATGGATGGAAGAGGGTGGTAAGCTACAGTCCATGAGGCTGCAAAGAGTCGGACATGACTGAGCAATTTCACTTCACATATTTATTTAAAAAATGCAGTCATAGAAACAACACAGTACATATTGAAATTATGTTAGGTAATATAAACTATATGAATCTGACAATTAATAAATAATGTATTATATTTTAATATACCTAAAGATTACATTTAAAATCTAATAATTCTCTAAAGCTGTTTGAGTTACATGATCCTTTCAAAAGGTAATCATTTGCATTTCAAAAGGAGCTTTTGTCCTTTAAGGCTATGAGAGCCCACCTGAAATAAAACCTGACTGGGATAAGATTCACTCTAGAAGATGAAGCAGTGTTAAGGTTTACTTAATGCTTGCAGAGAAAGCAACCAGATAGTATCTCTATAGTGTAGTTTAATGCAAATACTTGTAGCTTTTTTCAACTTAATTTTTATTTAGACAGTGAAGGAATAATTTTTAAAAGACCAAAATTTTTTATCATGGCAGCTTTCAAGACAAAGGTTAACATTCATATACCTTTGGCTCAGAAAAATAAATAAATAAATAGGACCAAAGAGATTTATTGACCAGATTTTTAAAAATACATGTCAAATTGGATTTTAAATCATCGAATCAAAATGCATAGCTAGATCCTTGGCCCAAAGCAACATCAAAATGAAAACAGTTTCATTCAGCTAACATTTCTATCAAATCTAGGGACACAGAGTTTTCTAATTTACATAATTATAGATTTAAATTTTCATGCATTTAAATAACCTTAACAGATTTGAGTTCCAGTTTTTAAATATAGTGAGACAAACTAAGAATTTATCCTCAAATTATTTACATCCACTGCTATTGAAAGTGATGGAAAAAATAGCTGTACATGAAGTAAGAAATTTCATTTTAGAAGCTGAATGCTACAACAAGAAAGTGTGACTAACGATTTATAATCTTCAGCTGTGTGTTAAGATGCAGTGCCCAGTTAGCATCCGGACATCCTGAGCGCATTTTCTGCAGTTCTCCCCAGCAGTTCTCTCAAATCGTCACCAATCCAACTATGTAGCATCCGCCTCTCTCAGCATATGACCGTTTTCTTGACGTCTGTGAGAAAAGATAGTCCATTAGGTATGAAACCCCACATCTTTCTCTTAATATTATTTTAATTTGACTTCATCACTTTCTCTTTCCTTCTGATTTTTTAATCTTAATGGTCAATCACTTCACATGTAACCTGGATTTCATTATCTGCTTCCTGTTCAGTGGACTTACTCCACATTAAAAAAAAAAAATTATTGGCATATAGTTGCTTTACAGTGTTGTTCGTTTCTGTGCTCTGCTGTGCTTAGCTGCTCGGTCATGTCCTACTCTGTGTGACCCCAAGGGCTGTAGCCCGCCAGGCTCTTCTGCCCATGGGATTCTCTACTGGAGTGGGTAGCCTTTCCCACCCAGGGACTGAACCCGGGTCTCTCACGTTGCAGGCGGCTCCTTCACCGTCTGAGCCGTGTTAGTTTCCACCGTACCGCAAAGCGAATCAGTCACGTGTATGCTATGTACCTTATTTGGGGTTTTCTTCCCCTGTGTGTGGCCACAGGGCGGTGAGTGCGGCTCCTGTGCTACGCGGTAAGCTCGCGTTAGGTGTCCGTTGTATACACGCTGCCACTAGTGTGTGTGTGTCAATCCCGGGCTCCCGATTCATCCTGCCCTCCCCTCTCCCTGCTTGGCGCCTATGAATTTATGCTCTGTGTCTGCCTATTTCTGCTTTGCAAATAGTCTATACCATTTTCCCAAATTCCACACATATGTGTTAATACACAATATTTACTTTTCTCTTTCTTACTCGCGTCATTCTGTATGATAATCTCTAGTCGCCAGTCAAATTATTTCTCTTTTGTGTATGTTGTCTTCCCATCTTCCTCCAGACTTGTTTCTTAAATTCAGTATGCAAGTCTGCTCACACTTAGTATGTGTTAAATAATGAACTTTCCTTGGGCTTCCTGGTGGCTTAGCAGTAAAGAACCTGCCTGCAATGCAGGAGACCTGGGTTTGATCCCTGGGTCAGGAAGATCCCCGGGAAGAGGGCATAGCAACCCCCTCTAGGTACTCTTGCTTAGAGAATTCCATGGACACAGGAGCCTGGCAGGCTGCAGTCCATAGGGTCAAACCGAGTGGTACACATCTGAAGTGACTAAGCAGCAGCAGCAGTGAGCTTTTCTTATGCCTTCATCTCCCTACATCTAGTCTTATATGTACATCTTCCTACACTTCCATTCATCACCATGGCTCCACATGGGGCTAATTTATATAGTTTATATTCTGGGTCCACACCTCCTCACCTCACCCTTTCATACCTCTACGTTTTGTTATTAACCTTGCATCTAAACTGTCTTTGCCAGAGATATTAATAAAGCCTAACTAGTAAGTGAAAAAGTTATGTAGTACTTTTTTCATGTCAATTTCCTGCATTTTACAGTTGACCATCTCATCCTTGAAATTCCACATTCCTCTGCCTTCAATGACTGCACTTTCTTCTGGTTTTCCAGCTACTCTTTCAAAAACATTTTCCTAACTTCTCCATTCTCTGACTAGCTCTTAAACAGCAGTGTTGTCCAGGGTTTCACTCTTAATCATTTGTATTTTATTTAAATTCTGTATCTCCTCCATAAGTGATCATATTCATACCCATCCCTTTAATAAAATTAATAACTAAAGTTTAACCCCTCACTCTATTTATAAGGGTGATTGCTATGTTCTCTACTGCTAAATATTAGAGATTACTAAAATACCACAGATTAATATATAAGAGAATTTGGCCACCTGATCCAATAGTTTGGCCACTGATGTGAAGAGCTAACTCATTGGAAAATACTCTGTTGCTGGGAAAGATTGAAGGCAGGAGTAGAAGGGGATACCAGAGGATGAGATGGTTGGATGGCATCACCAACTCGATGGACATGAGCTCGAGCAAGCTCTGGGAGTTGGTGATGGACAGGGAAGCCTGGCATGCTACAGTCCATGGGATGGCAAAGAGACATGACTGAACTGAACTGAATATATAAAATACTTGATTGTTCTGTCATTCCAAAATTCCAGATGACTAGTAAAAAGTGAGTGTAATAAACGCACATGTGTGTCCAAACTGGTGTTGGACAAACTTTGGTTAAAATCTTAGGCCTGACATACAGTAGTTGAGTGGCTTGTATCTCACCTTAAGACTCATTCAATTTGAATTCTCTCATTTGTGTGGCTCAGCTGGTAAAGGATCTGCCTGCAATGTGGGAGACCTGGGTTTGATCCCTGGGTTGGGAAGATCCCTGGAGAAGGGAAATGCTACCCACTCCAGTATTCTGGTCTGGAGAATTTCATGGACTATACAGTCCATGTGGTCTCAAAGATTTGGGCATGACTGAGCAACTTTCACTTAATTTCACTTAATTTGTAAAGTGGGTCTAAGTAGTAATACCCACTCTACTGCTGTAAGATACATACGTAATGAAGTCCTCGGCATTTAATAAATTTTCAACAACAACAACAACAACAAAAATTAAAAGACAAACTGCTAACATCTTTGGTAAAATGCATAATTTTACCAAATTTAGCACTTTAAGTATATTAGCTATGCCTGAAATTAATAAAGCTTATTTTTATTGTCACTTTGAAAAAGAAAATGAAGAGAATTGGAGAAAGCATTCCCTTCTCTAAGAGGCTCCAGACTTGGAGATTCTCTTGTCAAGCTAAAAGACCAGTTCTTTTGAATGAAATGAGAGACTTTATTCAAAAAGACTGTTGGGATAAGGGAAAAGTGACAACTACCATATAGAAAATTTTCCATTGTAAGTCCTACACGTTTTTCAAAGATTAGGCAGAAAAGTTTCCTTTTGCAGGAAATGAAATAAATTTTCTTATATTAAGACACAGGGAAGTCATTCAGGCTTATGCATGAGTTAACTTGAGAGCCCGTCTCTGCCCCATCAAACATACACTGTCTCTCTGCTCTACCTATGTGTATGTGTTCATGGATGAGCTGGGTCTTGGTTGCAACACACTAGCTCCTTGCTGCTGTGTGCAGGCTTTTTCTAGCTGCTGCGAGTGAGTGCTACTCTCTAGTTTTGATGCACGGTCTTCTCATTGCACTGGCTTCTCCTCTTGTGGAGCATAGGCTTAGTTCTTCCACGGCATGTGAGATCTTAGTTTCTGGACCAGGGATCAAACCCAGGTCCCCTGCATTGGCAGGAAGATTCTTAACCACTGGACCATCAGGAAAGTCCCTGCTTTAATTATTAAAGAAAAGGACACACTGTTGCTGCTGCTGCTGCTAAGTCGCTTCAGTCGTGTCTGACTCTGTGCGACCCCATAGATGGCAGCTCACCAGGCTCCCCTGTCCCTGGGATTCTGCAGGCAAGAACACTGGAGTGGGTTGCCATTTCCTCCTCCAATGCATGAAAGTGAAAAAGGAAAGTGAAGTCACTCAGTTGTGTCCAACTCTTCACAACCCCATGGACTGCAGCCTCCCAGGCTCCTCTGCCCATGGGACTTTGCAGGCAAGGGTACTGGAGTGGAGTGCCATTGCCTTCTCTGAAAGGGCACACTGACCACAAGTAAAGAATGTGCATGTAAAAATGACTCCCTTCTCATGTGCCAAGGCCATATTGTACATGCTGTACATGCAGGTAATGATCTGTTTTCTTTCTTTTTTTAAACGTTGGATAAATGCATATCTGATTTATTTAATGTTCTTTGTTCTGATAGATATACAGCTATGCTGAAAACTCTGCTTCTCCAGAGCAGTTTTGAGTTATCTGCGAAGCAAGCTTCTGAGCTATTTCTCAGTTGGCTCAAAAAAAAAAAAAAAAACAACCTCCTTTTATTCCTGATTCTTATCATTGACAGAGGAGTGGGGTGAGCAGGAGGCATGACTGGGTAGTTGAGCAAGAAGTGTCAGTTTTGCTGTCAGCCAGTTCTCAGGATGAGGCATTGAGAGTGAAGAGACCTGTTTCTCATTCTAGTATCAAGAAAATTAGAGATACCAAGGGAACGTTTCATGCAAAGATGGGCTCATAAAATACAGAAATAGTATGGACCTAACAGAAGCTGAAGATATTAAGAAGAGGTGGTAAGAATACACAGGTCTATACAAATAAGATATTCACCACCCAGATAATCACGATGGTGTGATCACTTACCTAGAGCTAGACATTCTGGAATGGGAAGTCAAGTGGGCCTTAGAAAGCATCACTATGAACAAAGCTAGCGGAGGTGAAGGAGTTCCAGTTGAGCTATTTCAAATCCTGAAAGATGATGCTGTGAAAGTGCTGCACTCAATATGCCAGCAAATTTGGAAAACTCAACAGTGGCCACAGGACTGGAAAATGTCAGTTTTCCTTCCAATCCCAAAGCAAGGCAATACCAAAGAATGTTCAGACTACTGCACAGTTGCACTCATTTCACATGCTAGTAAAGTAATGCTCAAAATTCTCCAAACCAGGCTTCAGCAATACATGAACCATGAACTTCCAGATGTTCAAACTAGTTTTCGAAAAGGCAGAGGAACCAGAGATCAAATTGCCAACATCCACTGGATCATCAGAAAAGCAAGAGAGTTCCAGAAAAATATCTATTTCTGCTTTATTGACTATGCCAAAGTCTTTGACTGTATGGATCACAGTAAATTATGGAAAATTCTGAAAGAGATAAAAATACTAGATCACCTGACCTGCCTCTTAAGAAACCTGTATACAGGTCAGGAAGCAACAGTTAGAACTGGACATGGAAAAACAGACTGGTTCCAAATAGGAAAAGGAGTACATCAAGGCTGTATATTGTCACCCTGCTTATTTAACTTACATGCAGAGTACATCATGAAAAATGCTGGGCTGGAAGAAGCACAAGCTGGAATCAAAATTGCCAGGAAAATTTATCTCAGGGCTTTCTATTTTGTTCCATTGATTTATTTTTCTGTCTTTGTGCCAGTACCATACTGTCTTAATGACTGTGGCTTTGTAGTAGAGCCTGAAGTCAGGTAAGTTGATTCCTCCAGTTCCATTCTTCTTTCTCAAGATTGCTATTGCTATTTGAGGATTTTTGTATTTCCATACAAATCTTGAGATTGTTTGTTCTAGTTCTGTGAAAAATACCGCTGGTAGCTTGATAGGGATTGCATTGAATCTGTAGATTGCTTTGGGTAGTATACTCATTTTCACTATATTGACTCTTCCGACCCATGAGCATGGTATATTTCTCCATCTATTAGTGTCCTCTTTGATTTCTTTCATCAGTGTTTTATAGTTTTCGATATATAGGTCTTTAGTTTCTTTAGGTAGGTATATTCCTAAGTATTTTATTCTTTTCGTTGCAATGGTGAATGGAATTGTTTCCTTAACTTCTTTTTCTGTTTTCTCATTATTAGTGTATAGGAATGCAAGGGATTTCTGAGTGCTGATTTTATATCCTGCAACTTTACTATATTCATTGATTAGCTCTAGTAGCTTTCTGTTCGAGTCTTTAGGGTTTTCTATGTAGAGGATCATGTCATCTGCAAACAGTGAGAGTTTTACTTCTTTTCCAATATGGATTCCTTGTATTTCTTTTTCTGCTCTGATTGCTGTGGCCAAAACTTCCAGAACTATATTGAATAATAGTGGTGAAAGTGGGCACCCTTGTCTTGTTCCTGACTTTAGGGGAAATGTTTTCAATTTTTCACCAAAATAGAAAACCCTGAGATAAATCCACACACACACATATGGACACCTTATCTTCAACAAAGGAGGCAAGAACATACAATGGAGTAAAGACAGTCTCTTTAACAAGTGGTGCTGGGAAAACTGGTAAAAGAAAACTGGTAAAACACTTGTAAAAGAATGAAACTAGATCACTTTCTAACACCACACACAAAAATAAACTCAAAATGGATTAAAGATCTAAACGTAAGACCAAAAACAATAAAACTCCTAGAGGAGAACATAGGCAAAACACTCTCCGACATAAATCACAGCAGGATCCTCTATGATCCACCTCCAAGTATACTGGAAATAAAAGCAAAAATAAACAAATGGGATCTAATTAAAAGTAAAAGCTTCTGCACAACAAAGGAAACTATAAGTAAGGTGAAAAGACAGCCTTCTGAATGGGAGAAAACAATAGCAAATGAAGCAACTAACAAACAACTAATCTCAAAGATATACAAGCAACTTATACATCTCAACTCCAGAAAAATAAATGACCCAATAAAAAAATGGGCCAAAGAACTAAATAGGCGTTTCTCCAAAGAATACATACGGATGGCTAACAAACACATGAAAAGATGCTCAACATCACTCATTCTCAGAGAAATGCAAATCAAGATCACAATGAGGTACCATTTCACACCAGTCAGAATGGCTGTGATCCAAAAGTCTACAAGCAATAAATGCTGGAGAGGGTGTGGAGAAAAGGGAACCCTCTTACACTGTTGGTGGGAATGCAAACTAGTACAGCCATTATGGAAAACAGTGTGGAGATTCCTTAAAAAATTGTGAATAGAACTGCCTTATGACCCAGCAATCCCACTGCTGGGCATACACACTGAGGAAACCAGAGTTGAAAGAGACACATGTACCCCAGTGTTCATTGCAGCGCTGTTTATAATAGCCAGGACATGGTAGCAACCTAGATGTCCATCAGCAGATGAATGGATAAGAAAGCAGTGGTACATATACACAATGGAGTATTACTCAGCCCTTAAAAAGAATAAATTTGAATCAGTTCTAATGAGATGGATGAAACTGGAACCGATTATACAGAGTGAAGTAAGCCAGAAAGAAAAACACCAATACAGCATACTGACACATATATATGGAATTTAGAAAGATAGTAATGATGACCCTGTATGTGAGACAACAAAAGAGACACAGAGATATAGAATGGACTTTTGGCCTCTGAGGGAGAGGGAGAGGGTGGGAAGATTTGGGAGAATGACACTGAAACATGTATACTATCGTATAAGAAATGAAGCGCCAGTCTATGTTCAATACAGGATATAGGATGCTTGGGGCTGGTGTACGGGATGATCCAGGGAGACTGTGTGGGGTGGGACGAGGGAGGGGGTTTTGGCATTGGGAGATTGTGTAGACATGTGGCTGATTCATGTCAATGTATGGCAAAACCAATACAGTATTGTAAAGTAGAATAAAGTATTATAAAAAAAAAAGATTGCCGGGAGAAATCTCAGTAACCTCAGATATGCAAATGACACCACCCTTATGACAGAAAGTGAAGAGGAACTAAAAAGCCTGTTGATGAAAGTGAAAGAGGAGAGTGAAAAAGTTGACATAAAGCTCAATATTCAGAAAACTAAGATCATAACATCTGGTCCCATCACTTCATGGGAAATAGATGGAGAAACAGTGGAAACAGTGTCAGACTTTATTTTCTGGGGCTCCCAAATCACTGCAGATGGTGACTGCAGCCATGAAAGTAAAAGACGGTTGTTCTTTAGAAGGATTTATGATCAACCTAGATAGCATATTGAAAAGCAGAGACATTCCTTTGCCAACAAAGGTCCGTCTAGTCGAGGCCATGGTTTTCCAGTGGTCATGTATGAATGTGAGAGTGGGACTGTGAAGAAAGCTAAGTACTGAAGAATTGATGCTTTTGAACTGTGGTGTTGGAAAAGACTCTTGAGAGTCCCTTGGACTGCAAGGAGATCCAACCAGTCCATCCTAAAGGAGATCAGTCCTGGGTGTTCACTGGAAGTACTGATGTTAAAGCTGAAACTCTAATACTTTAGCCACTTCATGTGAAGAGTTGACTCGTTGGAAAAGACCCTGATGCTGAGAGGGATTGGGGGCAGGAGAAGAAGGGGACAACAGAGGATGAGATGGTTGGATGGCATCCCCAACTCGATGGATGTGAGTTTGGGTAAACTCTGGGAGTTCGTGATGGACAGGGAGCCCTGGCATGCTGCGGTTCATAGGGTTGCAAAGAGTCAGACACAACTGAGCAACTGTAGTGAACTGATCTGCTGGTTTCCCAATGCTTGCTTAAAATTTAGGGTGGGTCAAAGGTCGGAGCCCTTAGAAGAGGAAGCCTGGATGATATTTGTTAATGTCAAACTAAAGGGCATTTTTTCCAGGTCAGTCAGCTATTCATTGAAGAGACAGAGAAGAGGATGTGTATTCAGCCTGGTCCAAGGTCAACCAGAGGGCTGCCCCCAAGTCTCACCCTAGATTCTTTAGGACAAGTGTGGTTCTTAGAGTAAGTCCTTTCCTGGAACACACAGTGGGAAGAATTCCTAATCATCTTTTATTTCCTATTTATAACAAAATGTGTAACATCTTTGGTACAACCTATTCCATCCCACAGTTAGTGTCTGACCAGAGCAATGTGAGGAATCTGGTTTCACATGGTCACTGCACACATGGTGATAAAGATAAGGCATGAATTTTGCAAGAACTTGTGCAATCTTTATTTTGGAAGTTTTCACCTTCTAAACGTTAGGCCTTTGTTGCTTTTTAGTGTGAAGCGCACTCAGCTAGCTACTTTGGCTATCTGTTCCTTTTGTTACTGTTTGTGTGTCTTTCTTATCACTAGGCTTCTCACCAACCCCAAGTCCAGTGGAAAATTGCTTCTAGACATGCTCTACTTGTTGTTAGGACTAGGCCATTATGAGAATAAACTTTTCCTTGAGAAATATCTTCTTGAAGATCCTTATAGAGACATAAGTTGAAGTTTATTAAAGGGATTCATGCCTAGTTTATAAAAATGTCTTTGCCTCTAAAGCCTTCTTATTATTAACTTTAAGTTTCTGCAATATTAACAATTACACTATTATTTTTCCATTTTTGAAAATTTGATTTAATATTTTATACCCCTTTTTCCCCAAATGACCAATTAATGTAACTATGTAATACATGTAAGAAATAACTGTTATGTTTTACTGAGTTCACTGGTAATTTTCCCATCATTCTTATTGAAATGTGGTCTCCAGATTCCAAATGTCCAAATGTGTTACTCACATGCACAATAGATGTGTGCATTTTACTGATGATCTTCTCCTTAAAGTTTCAGTTCTTCTGTGCTGATCTCGACTGCTCCTCCCTTACCTGCCACATGACTGTCCTGTGAATTCTCTCAGCCTGTGTGTTGGTAATACTGTATCCTGATCATTCATATTTTTCCTTTCTGAATTTACTCCTTTGTTTTGATAGAACAAACCTTCTAGTAGCTTCCTCTTAATTCCCATTGTTATAAGGGTATAACTATTTTATTCCTTTAGTTAATTGGTGGAAAGTAAAGGAACACTGATGTGATCAATCCCTATTTTTAATACTTTTTGCTCATAAATGATATTTTAAAAGGACTTTGGAAATTAGGCCTAAGTGATAAGGCTACTTTCATCATTAAATTTAAAATACAGAAAATTCTACAAATTCAAAACTAATTGCATTTACTAACCTTTTGCAACCTAGAAATAATATTTGTATTGTCTTATCAATCTAAGAGTTAAAATTGATTGACATACCGATATTTCATATAATAAAAGAAAGGGAATTGGTGAGGAAAAAATGAAGTAAACTGCTAATCAACTTCAAAGGAACAAACACTAATTCCAACTATTATAAGTTTGTTTTCTAATTACAGTACAGGATGGCCAGAACTGTGGAGAAATACAAGCTTTAAGAATTGAAAAATGTTTGTTGATTTTGCATCCCACTTTTAATCTTTTCATGCCTAACTTTGTTAACTAGATAACTGACAGCCTCCTTTTCCTTTCTTCATGTATCCTTTTTTTTCTTTTCTTTTTAAAATTTTCTTTGAAGTATAGTTGATCTACAAAGGAGTGAGGAATTAGTTTGGAGATTGGGATTGACATATACACACTATAAATAATATGGATAACCAACAAGGACCTACTATATAGCATGGGGAACTCCACTCAATGCTCTTTAATGGCCTATGTGGGAAAAGAATCTTCATGCATGTTCAACAGACATGCATGCATCAAAGAAAATATTTCCTAGATGACTAAGTTGTGATTGCAAAGAGGTATATATGATATATGAAATCAGCATTTAAACTAATTCTCAGTTGGCTTTATTGAATAACCAAGAATAAGTATGAGAAAACAATTCTATTCATAAGCTATTCAGACTCTCACCAATAAAAGTAGTTAAAAAGGAGGCCCTGACTGCTTTGCTCACTATGTAGCCTCAGAATTTACTTGAGTGCCCAGTGTCTCAGGAAATGTGTGCTCAGTCACACTGTTGTATTTAACAATTTGTGACCCTATGGATGATAACAGACCAGGCTCCTCTGTCCATGGGATTCTTCAGGCAAGAATACTGGAGTTGTTGCCATGTATTTATTGAAGGGATCTTCCTGAACCAGGGATCAAATCTGTGTCTACTGTGTCTCCTGCACTGGCAGGTGAATTCTTTATCATTGAGCCATCTGGGAAGCCTACGTTGGTAATATCTGCAGCTAAATGAATACTGTTATAATTAGCTTTCAAAATTATTGTTGTTATCTGAGGATTCTAATTTATATAAGCTAGTTTTCTAATTTCTTTTATTGTTTCTTTATTTATATATCTCCAAAATAAGTTTTTTCCACTAATGTTAGAATTGTGGGTTCTACTGCTTTATGTAGCATTCTTATTAAGAATTTTGCAGCTGCTAGTGCCGCTACTATTATTATAATGGTATATTATGGTGAGAAGTCATCTATGGATGTGAGAGTAGGACTATAAAGAACGCTGAGCACTGAAGAATTGATGCTTTGGAACCGTGGTGTTGGAGAAGACTCTTGAGTGTCTCTTGGACTGCAAGGATATCAAACCAGTAAACCCTGAAGGAAATCAGTCCTAAATATTCATTGGAGGACTAATGCTGAAGCTGAAACTCCAATACTTTGACCACCAAATATGAAGAGTGACTCATTTGAAAACACCCTGGTGCTGGGAAAGATTGAAGGCAGGAGGAGAAGGGGAAGACAGAGGATGAGATGGTTGGATGGCATCACCGACTCAATGGATATGAGTGTATAAACTCTGGGAGTTGGTGAAGGACAGGGAGGCCTGAAATGCTTCAGTCCATGGGGTCACAAAGAGTCGGACACAACTGAATGACTGAACTGAACTGAACTGAACTGATAATCCTAAAAGATGATGTTGTTAATGTACTGCAATCAATATACCAGCAAATTTGGAAAACTCAGCAGTAGCCACAGGACTGGGAAACATCAGTTTTCATGTCAATCCCAAAGAAGGGCAATGCCAAAGAATGTGCAAACTACTGCACAATTGTACTTATCTCACACACTAGCAAAATAATGCTCAAAATTCTTTAAGCTAGTCTTCAACAGTACATGAATCAAGAACATACAGATATTCAAGCTGGATTCAGAAAAAACAGAAGAAACAGAGATCAAATTGCCAACATCTGTCGGATCATAAAAAAGGCAAGAGAATTCCAGAGAAACATATACTTCTACTTCATTGACTGTGCTAAAGCCTTTGACTGTGGATCACAGCAAACTGTGGAAAATTCTTAAAGAAATGAAAATATCAGGCCATTTTACTTGCCTCCTGAGAAATCTCTATGTAGGAAAAGAAGCAACAGTTAGGATCAGACATGGAACAATGGACTGGTTCCAAATAGGGAAAGGAGTATGTCAAGGCTGTATATTGTCACCCTGCTTATTTAACTTATATGCAGAGTACATCATGCAAAATGCCAGCTGGATGAAGCACAACTGAAATAAGATTGCCAGGAGAAATATCAATAACCTCAGGTATGCAGATGAAACTACCTTTATGGCAGAAAGTGAAGAAGAACTAAAGAGCCTCTTGATGAAGGTGAAAGAGGAGAGTGAAAAAGCTTGCTTAAAGCTTAATATTCAAAACAGGAAGATCATGGCACCTGGCCCCATCACTTCATGGCAAATAGATGGGGAAACAGTGGAAACAATATGGCATTACTTTTCTGGGCTCCAAAATTACTGCAGATGGTGATTGCAGCCATGAAATTAAAAGGCACTTGATCCTTGGAAGAAAAGCTATGACAAACCTAGACAGTGTATTTAAAAGTAGAGACTATACTTTCTCAACAAAGGTCAAAGTGAATATTTTTTCTAGTAGCCATGTAGAAATGTAAGAGTTGGACCATAAAGAAGGCTGGGTCCCAAAGAACTGATGCTTTTGAACTGTGGTGTTGGAGAAGACTCTTGAGAGTCCCCTGGACTGCAAGGTAATCAAACCAGTCAACCCTAAAGATCAATGCTGAATATTCATTGGAAGGACTGATGCTGAAGCTGCAGCTTCAAAACTGTGGCCACTTGATTGGAAGAGCTGAGTCATTAGGAAAGACCCTGATGCTGGGAAAGATTGAAGGGAGGAGGAGAAGGGGAGGCCAGAGGATGATATGTTGAATGGCATGAGTTTGAGCAAGCTCCAGGTGATGGTGAAGGACAAGGAAGCCTGGAGTGCTGCAGTCCATGGGGTTACAGAGTCAGACATGTCTGAGTGACAAGAAAGACCAGGCTGCTGCTAAGAATGATGATTATGAATTTGACATAAAAACATCACATTCTTAAAAGTTGGATCCATCTTCATGGAGGGCTCACTGTACCTCTAATAAGAGCAAAGCCCTTCACCATCCACTTTACCTTTTTTCACATAGACATATGCAAATCATTTTAATTCCTTCATTTTTTTCTGTTCAGAGGTCTTGTTTGTCTGCTAGTTTCATGCTCCTTTCTTCAGTCCCCTACTAGGGCAGGCAACACACTCTTTTTTTACATTTTTGGGTCAATCTCAGCAGGAGAGAGATGATACAGGAGAATCATTTGAAGAATGTATATGTATAAAGATACTAACTCTCTCTTTCACACACACATACACAAAAGATTAAAAGAAGTCCCTAAATAGAGGAGGAAGCAGAGGCCAATGGCGGCACAGCTGCCACAACCCCCATGTGATGAGGAGCAAGTGGAGGAAAAGGAGGAGACTCGGGTGGAGTCTTGAGAGAACCAATGTCTTTCAATAAAGTGACACCACCAGGTCAAGACAAACTCTCTGGACAGGAGTCAGAGAAATAAACAGAAAATTGCCAGAGAAGTACGTTCCCATCAGTCTCTTCCATTCTGCTGATCCCAGCCTGTAGTTTAATCTCAAAAGATGCCAGACTGCATAGGAGCTTGTGATGTGATTAATGTGGGTTAGGAACCTGGAGGAGAGAATGAGGTGGAAGGGTGGAGACCAGGTGTGGGGTGGAGTCTTCTGGCACAGTCTGTACCTCTGTTCCTCAGCATCTATTCTCCTTTCCATCCTGCTTAGTCATAAATCCTGAAGAGGAGGACAACTTACACCGTAAACTTAATGCTGTTTTAAGGTCCTTTCTTTATGTCAGTTCAGTTCAGTTGTTCAGTCGTGTCTGACTCTTTGCGACCCCATGAACCACAGCATGCCAGACGTCCCTGTCCCTCACCAACTCCCAGAGTCTACCCAAACCCATGTCCATTGAGTCGGTGATGCCATCCAGCCATCTCACCCTCTGTTGTCCCCTTCTCCTCTTGCCTTCAACCCTTCCCAGCATCAGGATCTTTCCAAATGAGTCAGCTCTTCGTATCAGGTGGCCAAAGTATTGGCCAAAGTATTTCAGCTTCAATATCAGTACTTTCAATGAACACCCAGGACTGGTCTCCTTTAGGATGGACTGGTTGGATCTCCTTGCAGTCCAAGGGACTCACAAGAGTCTTCTCCAACAGCACAGTTCAAAAGCATCAATTCTTCAGTGCTGAGCTTTCTTTATAGTCCAACTCTCACATCCATATATGACCACTGGAAAAACCATAGCCTTGACTAGATGGACTTTTGTTGACAAAGTAATGTCTCTTCTTTTAATTTTTTTTTAATTTTTAATTTATTTATTTTAATTGGAGGCTAATTACTTTACAATATTGTATGTGGTACATATAAACAATGGAATATTACTCAGCCATTATAAAGAATATATTTGAATCAGTTCTAATGAGGTGGATGAAGCTGGAGCCAATTATAACAGAGTGAAGTCTCTGCTTTTTAATATGCTGTCTAAGTTGGTCATAACTTTTCCTTCAAAGGAGTAAGCGTCTTTTAGTTTCATGGCTGCAATCACCATCTGCAGTGATTTTGGAGCCCAAAAATAAAGTCTGACACTGTTTCCACTGTTTCCCCATCTATTTCCCATGAAGTGATGGGAGTGGATGCCATGATGTTAGTTTTCTGAATGTTGAACTTTTAAACCAACTTTTTAACTCTCCTCTTTCACTTTCATCAGGAGACTCTTTAGTTCTTCACTTTCTGCCATAAGGGTGGTGTCATATGCATACCTGAGATTATTGATATTTCTCCTGGCAATCTTGATTCCAGCTTGTGCTTCCTCCAGCTCAGTGTTTCTTTATTTGGGAACCACATAAAACTGAAATACATGTCACATGATACAAAGGTTGGAAAAATATGTCCAAATGTGACATATGTTTGCTTCTGAAACCCAAAAGTTTTCCAAACACGGTGTCACTTTCCTTCATGAGGGGATATTAAATGCACTTTCAGAGCTCATCTTGATTCTGGTGGTGGAATGGCTTAAAGGATCTTGGTCCTTGACTTTTCGAAGAAAGGGTTCGGTAGCCAGACCAAGGTTGTGTAATAGAGACAGCGTTTATTAGAAGCAAAGTGTGGACGATCACATGGGTGAAAAAACAAGTTTACACACAATAGGGCAGCTTAGTTTGCTTACATAGGGGCAGTTTTCCAGATTGTCTCTGGCCAGTCTTCTCATTTGTGCCCATGTTTGGTCTGTTAAAAGGCAGTGGGAGACCAGTTGCACCTGCTCAGTCTGGGACCTATTTTCTACCTCAACCTGACAAGCACTAGGTTATGGACTTTTACAAACTTCACTAACAGATTGGGTTTCTGAGGTTTTCCAGAGTTTATTTTCAAACTTCAAAGAAGAAATGTCTTATTAAGTTGTAGAGGGTGCTTCCTGATTACTAGATCTTAGCATCATGAAGCCACCAGTGCCATGAGCCAATGTGATGTCTTATGGAATATCAAGTTGATCAAGGCCCCTCTAGATTATATCATAAAACAGATCCAAAGAAAGGGCATAGGAGGAGCAGAGCAGGAAATAAGAAGAATTGTCAGTATTCTGCACATGCAGGATTGTTTTGGTTTTGTGTACTGACTGCACTAGAAAGGAGCATATCTGACAAATAAATAGCTAAAGATCAGGAACCAGGAGTTGTATTGAAATATTCCACTAAAACATTAAAGAAGCAAACCAAAAAACACAA
Source organism: Nanger dama (assembly GCA_917880005.1). Taxonomy (NCBI): domain Eukaryota; kingdom Metazoa; phylum Chordata; class Mammalia; order Artiodactyla; family Bovidae; genus Nanger; species Nanger dama. Next base: position 104,815,214 of record CAKJTW010000001.1, read on the forward strand.
AACAATAGCAAAAAAGAAACACAAAAGACAAAACACACACACACACACAAATCCATAATGGGTTGTAAACTGCATCATTACTTGGCTTAGATCATGACAACCTAATGAGACACTCCATGATGCATCTGGTCTTTTTTTCCTGATATGTAACTTACATGTGAAGTGAGTATGGGTTAAGAATCACCACTCCTGCACCTATAGACTTTGATAGTATCCCTCCACTCTACTTATTTCAGGGGCATGGAATTACTTTTGGTACACTCTCTCTGATGGTGAATGTCTGGGAGCTTTAACTTGGCTTTAACTTATGTGATAGCCCTTCCTTTATTACTCAGATAATTTTAGTATTCTCCTAGTTATTAAAAATATCCATTTCAGCTGTACATTCCTGAGATTGTGGAAATATTGAATGATATGGAATGTGGAAATGATTGAATGACAGTCTGCTGCTGCTTTGTTGCATCAGTCATGTCCAGCTCTGTGTGACCCTATGGACTGTAGCCTTCCAGGCTCCTCTGTCCATGGAATTCTAGTACTCAGGCAAAGAGTACTGGAGTGAGTTGCCAGGCCCTCCTCCAGGGGATCTTTCCAACCTAGGAATCAAACCCGGGTCTCCCGCATCACAGGCAGATTCTTTACCACTGATCACGAGGGAAGACAAAATGATAGTCTAATCTCACACATAAAATCCATTCCAATATTGCCAAGTTACTGAATTTTACTCTGCTTCCTCTACAATATGCCAACATATCAGGTCACTGAGTTCATTAAGTGTAGGCCATTGCTGAGTTGAGTCTGATTCTGGCATGTTTTTATTATAATTTCTAGATACTTGAATCAGGCATTAAATTCCTAAATTCTAATTTGGTTCACTGTTATTAACAAATTTGAGTTATCTGATATTTACATTATTTCCCTCTTTGTCTAGTATCCTCACAAACTTTAGCTCTTATGCTCCTTGGGATCCTACAGATAAATATTAGAAAGGCATTGTCATTCTCTTAAGTTCTCTAGTGGCTCAGATGGTAAAGCATCTGCCTGCAATTTGGGAGACCCAGGTTTGATCTCTGGGTTGGGATGATTTTCTGGAAAAGGAGATGGCAATCCACTCCAGTACTCTTGCCTGGAAAATCCCATGGACCGAGGATCCTGGTAGGCTACCGTCCATGGGGTTGCAAAGAGTCAGACATGACTGAGCAACTTCACTTTTCTTTCACTTTGTGATTCTCTTAATATGCAGATTATATGTCTTCTTCTGGACCATGTTTTATATCTTTTGATCACTGTAGAAAATGTCAAATTCAAACTCAAATATTGCCGTCAAGAAAAATAAAGGAAAGTAGTTTCTGGAGAATTGGTACTAAGCTTGAACACCTATAGGAGAGATTCAATGTAGAGGTGGACTAAGATCCCTCAGATAGGAGGATAACTTGTCACCTATGGCATAAGCATTTAATGAAGATATTAGATGTTTATTTTCTCCACCTCAGTTCTGTTTGCCCAAATGTCCTAAGGCCTCAGTCTTTTCCCATCAGTATCATTACTGCAAGGAAAGAGACTTATTAGGATACAGGGTTTCATCTGTGTTGCTGCTTTGAGACCCTCACAAAGCTAAGCTGATTTCCAGGTGTATCTTCCCATCTATGACTATTAAAGATAAGAAATTTCAGAAGTACTATGGAGTCTTTTGGTCTCCACAAGTGCCTTAATTTTAGAGTCCTAATTTTCAATTTGTCTTTGTTTTTCTATGTATGTCCTTTAGAGTGTTATGGAGTAACCAGGTGACTCCACCATCACTTAGGAATTTTTGTTGCTATGTTGTGTTGAGGAACCCCAAACCACCTCCTGGCTCAGTGATTTTCAAGGAGGATTATAAGACTCTCCTATAGTTTCATGAATGCTATGATTTATTATAACTAAAGAATACAAAGCAAGTGCACAAAGGGAAAAGCATATTGGGTAAAGTACAGAGGACACCGGGCATAAATTCTCTCCTTCCCGGTGGAGTCACACAGGGACTACTTAATTATTCCAGTGAGATTGTGACAAAAAGTATGCAATGTCTCCCAGGGGAGCTCATTAGACACTCTGTTCCCAGGAGTTTTATTGAGGGCTGGTCATGCAGGTACTCACTGGAGACCAAGTGTTGAAATTCCAGGCTCCTGAAGGAAAGCAGGTGCACAACAAAAGTACATTGTTGTGTACACCAGAAAATATTATGGTGTGTACTTAAGTACATAGTTTTTGTCATCAAACATCAAATAAACCTGAGGGAAAACACATTTTCCAAATAGTTTAGGCATAGAGAAACACTCTTGGAAATTCTGGGAATGGTAAGAACTCCCTTCCACAATCTAAATTTCCATATGTCAGCTAAGAGCTTGTCTTGCAAGCAGGCCTTGGAAAGGGTAGGGGTCTCATGACATTTTTGTGCAGCCCACTAACTCAGTGCAAAGAAACCTGTTCTTCCAAGACTTTGATTTCTGATTGCACTTTATCCCAGGTCCTTCTAAAATTTGGGAAATTATAGTATTTTTCACTGCTATGATTACTTGTGTCTTATTTTCATTTGCAATGGAAGTTATTTATGTATTCTTTAAATCTATGCAAAAAAACCCTCCAGAATCCCATTGTTATTAGCTTTTATTATAATATAGTTGCTTTGTAACATTGTTTTAGTTTCTATTGTACAGCAAAATTAATCAGCTATATATCTCTTGAGAAACTTATATACAGGTCAGGAAGCAACAGTTAGAACTGGACATGGAACAAGAGACTGGTTCCAAATAGGAAAAGGAGTACATCAAGGCTGTATATTGTCACCCTGCTTATTTAACATATATGCAGAGTACATCATGAGAAACGCCAGCATGGAAGAAGGACAAGCTGGAATCAAGATTGCCAGGAGAAATATCAATAACCTCAGATATGCAGATGACACCACCCTTATGGCACAAAGTGAAGAGGAACTAAAAAGCCTCTTGATGAAAGTGAAAGAAGAGAATGAAAAAGTTGGCTTAAAGCTTAACATTCAGAAAACGAAGATCATGGCATCTGGTCCCATCACTTCATGGGAAATAGATGGGGAAACAGTGGAAACAGTGTCAGACTTTATTTTTGGTGCTCCAAAATCACTGCAGATGGTGACTGCAGCCATAAAACTAAAAGATGCTTACTCCTTGGAAGAAAAGTTATGACCAACCTAGATAGCATATTCAAAAGCAGAGACATTACTTTGCCAACAAAGGTCTGTCTAGTCAAGGCTATGGTTTTTCCAGTGGTCTTGTATGGATGCGAGAGTTGGACTGTGAAGAAAGCTGAGTGCCGAAGAATTGATGCTTTTGAACTGTGGTGTTGGAGAAGACTCTTGAGAGTTCCTTGGACTACAAGGAGAGCCAACCAGTCCATTCTAAAGTAGATTAGCCCTGGGATTTCTTTGGAAGGAATGATGCTGAAGCTGAGACTCCAGTACTTTGGCCACCTCATGCACAGGGTTGACTCCTTGGAAAAGACTCTGATGCTGGGAGGGATTGGGGGAAGGAGGAGAAGGGGGCGACAGAGGATGAGATGGCTGGATGGCATCACCGACTTGATGAACATGAGTTTGTGTAAACTCCGGAGCTGGTGAGGGACAGGGAGGCCTGGTGTGCTGCGATTCATGGGTTCACAAAGAGTCGGACACAGCTGAGCAACTGAACTGAACTGAAGTAAACTGATACATACATATACATCCCCTCTTTTTGGATTTCCTTCCCATTTAGGTCACCACAGTGTATTAAGTACAGTTCACTGTGTTATACAGTAGATTCTCATTAGTTATCTGTCTTATATATAGTACTGAATATATGTCAGTCTCAGTCTCCCATTTCAACCCACCCTCATCCCATCTATGTCCATATGTTTATTGTCTATGTCTATGTCTCTATTTTATTTTGCAGATAAGACTGTCTATACCATTTTTCTGGATTCCGCATATATGTGTTATTAATAGTATATATTTGTTTTTCTTTTTCTGACTCACTTCACTTTGTGTGCAAATCTCTAGGTCCCATCCATGTTTCTACATATGAGCCAATTTTGTTCCTTTTTATGACTGAGTGATATTTTATCATATGCATGGACCACATCTTCTTTATCCATTCCTCTATTGATGGACTTTTATGTTGTTTCCATGTCTTGGCTGTTGTAAACAGTGCTACAGTGAACACTGGTATACATGTGTGTTTTTGAATTATGTTTCTCTCAGGAAATTCTCTGGCAGTCCAGTCATTAAGACTTCATCCTCCCCCTTCTGGGGTGATGGTTTTATCCCAGTTTGAGGAACTAAGAATCCTACATACAGTGTGGACAAAAACAAAACAAAAAACAGAATACAATTTTACAGACCTTCTTATTAGGCCCACTTCTGGTGGTAGTTATTATATCAATCTGTGACCCAACAGAAAACAAGTGAAATAATAAAATTTGAGATATGTCAAAGGGGAGGTATTTACAAAGGTCAGAGTAGGGAGAATTCATAGAATGAGATAGAAACACAGGACCACCACCAGCAGAGTTGCAAACCACCTAGGCACTAGGAGATATTAGAAGGATAGTTTTCTGCACACACAAAAATGAAAGGGGACACCTAGGAGAACCAGTGGTCTGTGCTATCCTGGGGGATGCACCAAGCTGAAGCCATCCAGGAAAGAAGCACTCTGAGCTCACTCTCCTCCCATTTTTATGATCTCTCACAGTACTGCACGTAGGTTCAACCCAGTGAGAGCCCACAAGCCAGAGGGTCTGATATAATCAATATAGGGCAGATCCTCAGGACATGGGCCAATTTGAAAAAGATTACAGAGATTGACCTGGAAGAGCAACAGAAGATTTGGAGGGCATGAACTATAGTTTCCTTTCCATTTGCCACAAATTCTGCATCCTTTGATTAAAATATATTCTGACATCTCACATTCTCAAAGAATAATTCTAAAAATGAATTACAAGTAATGAACTTCCTTTCTCTTCCTTGTCTAAATATTCAAGTCTCATCAGTACCTACCAGTTTTCTCAAATATACTATTAAAATGTAATTCTGTGTTTTAAAAATTTGCAGTTTTATTTCTCATTTTGTTATTCATTGAGAGTATCTTAATGCCCTTAATAACTATTCATTTTGTACTGTATAAAACAAATCTTGTGTTTTAAAGCTCCTAATTGGCAAGTGCTCTATGTGTTTTGCTAAATTAATACAAGGTATTGCCAAGCATTCTGACATGTAAATTTGGCATTCATTTTTTTTTTTAATCCTTGCCAAAATCTAGCTCAGTAAAATGTTTACCAGAGAATGAGAGGCATTAGCTTATGTCAAGAGACTGGTATTCTAAGCACTTCTTATGCCTGCTAGAAACACATCTTGATCTGGAAAATTTCTCTCAGTCTCAGCATCCTCACTTGCAGCTTGGATATTATGATTTCTGATACCTCTTCCAGGTTTAAGAGTCTGTTTGCTGATTTCAGTTCAATCATCTTTAGAAATTTTTTTCCATCCTTCCCCCTAACTGGAAATACAGAGTATTTTCAAGAGGACATCAAATTTCTATGCCAATTATTCTACAGATTTGAAGTGTCCTTCTGAGAGTCAACTTGTCCAAAAATAACTTTTGTGATGCAATGTTCTCATCTGATTTTAAATGTTAGAATTATAAAACAAACTTCCACCAATATTGGCATTTCCTCATTATTCCATTACATGCTTTATTGGTTTACATCTCAATGATAAGACAGTTCTCTTGTCTGGACCTTACTATGCCAGTTTTCATGTTTATATATAAACATTACTGCATCTAAACTATACATTAAGCATTTTAGACTTTATTACTTTTTAAAAATAATTAATTTATTTTAATTGGAGGCTAATTACCTCACAATATTGTAGTGATTTTTGCCATACATTGACATGAATCAGCCATGGGTATATATGTGTTCCCCATCCTGAATCTCCCTCTCACCTCCCTCTCCATCCCATCCATCAGGGTCATCCCAGTGCACCAGCCCTGAGCATCCTGTCTCATGCATTGCACCTGTACTGGCAATCTGTTTCACATATAATATACATGTTTCAATGCTATTCTCTCATATCATCCCACCCTTGCCTTCTCCCACAGAGTTCAAAAGACTGTTCTTTACATCTGTGTTTCTTTTGCTGTCTTGCATATAGGGTCATCATTGCCATCTTTCTAAATTCCATATATATGTATTAGTATACCATATTGGTGCTTTTCTTTCTGGCTTACTTCACTCTATATAATAGGCTAATAGGCTCCATTTTCATCCACCTCATTAGAACTGATTCAAATGCATTCTTTTTAATGGCTGAGTAATATTCCATGTGTATATATACCACAGCTTTCTTATCCATCCATCTGCCGATGGACATATAGGTTGCTTCCATATCCTGGCTATTGTAAACAGTGCTGCAATGAACACTGGGGTACACATGTCTCTTTCAATTCTGGTTTCCTTGGTGTGTATGTCCAGCAATGGGATTGCTGGGTCATATGGCAGTTCTATTTCCAGTCTTTTAAGGAATCTCCACACTGTTTTCCATAGTGGCTATACTAGTTTGCATTCCCACCAACAGTGTAAGAGGGTTCCCTTTTCTCTGCACCCTCTCCAGCATTTATTGATTTTAGACTTTTTGATAGCAGCCATTCTGACCAGTGTGAGATGGTACCTCGTTGTAGTTTTGATTTGCGTTTCTCTGATAATGAGTGATTTTGAGCATCTTTTCATGTGTTTGTTAACCATCCGTATGTCTTCTTCAGAAAAATGTCTGTTTAGATTTTTGGCCCATTTTTTTGTTGGGTCTTTTATTTTTCTGGAATTGAGACACAGGAGCTGCTTGCATATTTTTGAGATTAATTCTTTGTCAGTTGCTTCGTTGGCTATTATTTTCTCCCATTCTGAAGGCTGTCTTTTCACCTTCCTTAGTTGTGCAAAAACTTTTAAGCTTAATTAGGTCCCATTCATTTATTTTTGCTTTTATTTCCATTACTCTGGAAGGTAGGTCATAGAGGATCCTGCTGTGATTTATGTCAGAGAGAGTTTTGCCGATGTTTTCCTCTAGGAGTTTTATAGTTTCTGGTCTTACACTTAGATCTTAAATCCATTTTGAGTCTATTTTTGTGTACGTTGTTAGAAAAGGTTCTAGTTTCATTCTTTTACAAGTGGTTGACCAGTTTTCCCAGCACCACTTGTTAAATAGATTGTCTTTTCTCTATCGTATATTCTTGCCTCCTTTGTCAAAGATAAGGTGTCCAAGGTGAATGGATTTATCTCTGGGCTTTCTATTTTGTTCCATTGACCTATATTTCTGTCTTTGTGGCAGTACCATACTGTCTTGATAACTGTTGCTTTGTAGTATAGTCTGAAGTCAGGCAAGTTGATCTCTCCAGTTCCATTCTTCATTCTCAAGATTGCTTTGGCTATTAGAGTTTTTTTTTTTTTATATATTTCCATACAAATTGTGAAATTATTTGTTCTAATTCTCTGAAATAGCATTGGTAGCTTGACAGGGATTGCATCGAATCTATAGATTGCTTTGGGTACTATACTCATTTTCATTATATAGATTCTTCTGATTCATGAGCATGGTATATTTCTCCATCTATTTGTGTCATCTTTGATTTCTTTCATCAGTGTTTTATAGTTTTCTTTTGTTTCTTTAGGTAGATTTATTTCTAAGTATTTTATTCTTTTCATTGCAATGGTGAATGGAATTGTTTCCTTAATTTCTCTATTTTCTCATTGTTAATGTATAGGAATGCAAGGGATTTCTATGTGCTGATTTTATATCCTGAAACTTTACTATATTCATTGATTAGCTCTAGTAATTTTCGGGTGGAATCTTTAGGGTTTTCTATGTAGAGGATCATGTCATCTACAAACAGTGAGAGTTTTACTTCTTCTTTCCAATCTGGTTTCCTTTTATTTCTTTTTCTTCTCTGATTTCTGTGGCCAAAACTTCCAAAACTATGTTGAATAATAGTGGTGAGAATGGGCACCCTTGTCTTGTTCCTGACTTTAGGGAAATGCTTTCAGTTTTTCACCACTGAGGCTAATGTTTCCTGTGGGTTTATCATATATGGCTTTTATTATGTTGAGGTATGTTCCTTCTATACCTGGTTTCTAGAGGGTTTTTATCATAAATGTATGTTGAATTTCGTCAAAGGCTTTCTCTGCATCTATGGAGATAATCATATGTTTTGGTGTATTACATTGATTGATTTGCAGATATTAAAAAATCCTTGCAATTCTAGAATAAAGCCCACTTGGAATAATGTATGATCTTTTTAATATGCTGTTGGATGCTGTTTGCTAGAATTTTGTTAAGGACTTTTGCATCTATGTTCCTCAGTGATATTGACCTGTAGTTTTCTTTTTTGTGTGGCATCTTTGCCAGGTTTTGGTGTTAGGGTGATAGTGGCCTCATAGAATGAGTTTGGAAGTTTACCTTCTGCAATTTTCTGGAAGAGTTTGTAGGATAGGTGTTAGCTCTTCTCTAAATTTTTGGTAGAATTCAGCTGTGAAGCCATCTGGTCCTGGGCTTCTGTTTGCTGGAAAATTTCTGATTATAGTTTTGCTTTCTGTGCTTGTGATGAGACTGTTAGGATTTTCTATTTCTTTGTGGTTCAGTTGTGTAAAGTTATACTTTTCTAAGAATTTGTCCATTTTTTCCAAGTTGTCCATTTTATTGGCATATAGTTGCTGATAGTAATCTTTTATAATCATTTGTATTTCTGTGTTGTCTGTTGTGATTTCTCCATTTTCATTTCTAATTTTGTTGATTTAATTCTTCTCCTTTTGTGTCTTGATGATTCTGGCTAATAGTTTGTCTATTAGCCAGAATCATCAAAGAACCAGGTTTTAGCTTTGTTGATTTTTGCTATGGTCTCCTTTGTTTCTTTTTTCATTTATTTCTACCCTAATTTTTATGATTTCTTTCCTTGTACTAACCCTGAGGTCTTCATTTCTTCTTCTTCTAGTAGCTTTAGGTATAGTTAGGTTATTTATTTGATTTTTCTCTTGTTTCTTGAGGAAAGCTTGTATTGCTATGAACCTTCCTCTTAACACTGCTTTTACTGAATCCCTTGGGTTTTGAGTTGTTGTGTTTTCATTTTCATTTGTTTCTATGCATATTTGATATTTTTATTTCTTCTGTAATTTGTTGGTTTTTCAGAACTGTGTTGTTTAGCCTCCATATGTTTTTATTTTTAATAGTTTTTTTCTCCTGTAATTGACATCTAATCTTACTGCATTGTGATCAGAAAAGGTGCTTGGGATGATTTTTTATTATTTATCAAGGCTAGATTTATAGCCCAGGATGTGATCTATCCTGGAGAAGGTTCTATATGCACTTGAGAAAAAGGTGAAATTCATTGTTTTGGGGTGAAATGTCCTATAGATATCAATTAGGTCTAACTGGTCTATTGTATCATTTAAAGTTTGTGTTTCCTTACTAATTTTTGGTTTAGTTGATCTATCCATAGGTGTAAGTAGCATATTAAAGTCTCCCACCATTATGGTGTTATTGTTAATTTCCTTTTCATACTTGTTAGCATGTGCCTTACATATTGCTGTGCTCCTATGTTAGGCGCATATATATTTATAATTGTTACATCTTCTTCTTGGATTGATCCTTTGATCATAATGTAGTGTCTTTCTTTGTCTCTTTTCACAGCTGTTATTTCAAAGTCTATTTTATCTGATATGAATATTGCCAATCCTGCTTTCTTTTGATCTCCATTTGCATGAAATACCTTTTTCCAGCCCTTCACATTCAGTCTGTGTCCCTTGTTTTGAGGTGGGTCTCTTGTAGGCAGCATATATAGGGGTCTTGATTTTGTATCCATTCAGCCAGTTTTTGTCTTTTGGTTGGGGAATTCAACCCATTTACATTTAACCTAATTATTGATAAGTATGATCTTTTGCCATCTACTTTGTTGTTTGGGGTTCGAGTTTATATACCTTTTCTGTGTTTCCTGTCTAGAAAAAATCCTTTAGCATTTGCTGAAGAGCTGATTTGGTGGTGCTGAATTCTCTCAGCTTTTGCTTATCTGTAAAGCTTTTGATTTCTCCTTCATATTTGAATGAGATCCTTGCTGGCTACAGTAATCTGGGTTGTAGGTGTTTCTCTTTCATCACTTTAAGTATGTCCTGCCATTCCCTTCTGGCTTGAAGAGTTTCTATTGAAAATCAACTGTTATCCTTATGGGAATCCTCTTGTGTGTTATTTGTTGTTTTTCCCTTGCTGCTTTTAATATTTATTCTTTGTGTTTGATCTTTGTTAATTTGATTAACATGTGTCTTGGGGTGTTTCACCTTAGGTTTATCCTGTTTGGGACTCTGGGTTTCTTGGACTTAGGTGGCTATTTCCTTCAATTTGGGGAAGTTTTCAACTATTATCTCCTCAAGTATTTTCTCACGGCCTTTCTTTTTGTCTTCTTCTTCTGGGACTCCTGTGATTAGAATGTTGGTGCATTTGACATTGTTCCAGAGGTCTCTGAGTTTGTCCTCATTTCTCTTAATTCTTTTTTTCCCCCTTTTTTACTCTCTGCTTTATTTATTTCTACCATTCTATCTTCACCTCACTTATCCTATCTTCTGCCTCAGTTCCCTCCAGAGTTCCCTTGGTTCCCTCCAGAATGTTTTTATCTCAGTTATTGCATTATTTGGACTTCCCTGGTGGCTCAGAGGCTAAAGTGTCTGCCTGGAATGCAGGAGACCTGGGTTCGATCCCTGGGTCGGGAAGATCCCTTGGAGAAGGAAATGGCAACCCACTCCAGTATTCTTGCTTGGAGAATCCCATGGAGGGAGGAGAATCCATGGGGTCACAAAGAGTTGGACACGACTGAGTGACTTCACTTTCAATTGCATTATTCATTATTGATTGAATCTTTTTTATTTCTTCTAGGTCCTTGTTAAACATTTCTTACATCTTCTCATTCCTTGTTTTCAGACTATTTATCTGTAACTCAATTTTGTTTTCAAGATTTTGGATCATTTTTACTATCATTAATCTGAATTCTTTTTCAGGTAGACTCTCTGTCTCCTCCTCTTTTGTTTGCTTTGGTGGGCATTTATCGATTTCCTTTACTGATGACTATTTCTCTGCTTTTTCATTTTGTTTAGATTGCTTTGTTTTGGGTGGCCTTTCTGTATGCTGGAAGTTTGTGGTTCCTCTTTATTGTGGAGGTTCCTCCCTGTTGGTGGGGTAGGACATGTGACTTGCCAAGGTTTCCTGGTTAGGGAAGCTTGCATCAGTGTTCTGGTGGGTGGAGTTGGATCTCTTCTCTCTGGAGTTCAATGAAGTGTCCAGGAGTAAATTTTGAGGTGTCTTTGGGTTTGGTGTGACTTTGGGCAGCCTGTATATTAACGCTTACAGCTATGTTCCTGCATTGCTGGAGAATTAGCATGGTGTGTCTTGCTCTGGAACTTTTTGGCTCTTGGATGAAGCTTGGTTTTAGCATAGGTATGGAGGTTTTTGGATGAGTTCTTGTTGATTAATGTTCCCTAAAGTCAGAAGTTTCTGGTGTTCTCGAGTTTTGGATTTAAGCCTCCTGCCTCTGATTTTAAGTCTTATTCTTACAGTAGCCTCAAGACTTCTCCATCCATACCTCACTGATAATAAAACATCTAGGTTAACGGGGAAAAAATTCTCCACAGTGAGGGACACCTGGAGAGAGTCATAGAGTTACACGGAGAAGAGGGAGGAGGGAGATAGAGGTGACCAGAAGGAGAAGAGGAGAAATCAAAAGGGGAGAGAGCAAGCTAGTCAGTAATTAATTCCCTATGTGCTCTCTACAGCCTGGAACACCCAGAGAGGTTCACAGAGTTACATAGAGAAGAGAAGAGGGAGGAAGGAGGTAGAGGTGACCAGGAGAGGAGGAGGAGGAGTCAAAAGGAGAGAGACAGATCTAGCCAGTAATCAGTTCCCTAAGTGTTCTCCATAGCCCAGAATACCCAGTTCACAGCATTAGGTAGAGAAGAGAAGGGCAAGGGGAGGAGACAGAGGTGACCTGGGGGAGAAAAAGGAGAGTCAAAATGGGGAAAGGACAATCAAGCCAATAATCACACTCCTAAGTAAAAATGAGTACTGAAGACTGTATTCTTAAAGGTACAAAATTGATAACAAATACCAAAAAGCAAAGATTAAAAATCTAAAGTAGAGGTTAGACTCTCAAAATACAAAATTTAAAAAAATCATAAAAATTATAAAAAATATATTTGAAATTTGCTTTAAAAATAGGGTCTTTTTTTTGCTAGGTAATAGTAGGTTATAAAAATGAAAATTAAAGGAAAAATAAAGAGCTCAAAAATTTAAAAAAAAATAGTAAAATATATCTAGGAATTTATCTGAAGCTGTTATAGGCAGTATAGGGTCAGTTCAGTTTCAGATAATTCCTTGTTCTGGCTTATACTTCTCATGGTCTACAGGCGCCTTCCGATGTAGTTAGTGCTAACTACAGGGTTTTAATCTATTGCACCTGTCACTTCCCAAGTGGTTCCTTCTGTTTATTTTGGCTTCTTCTGTTTGCAAGTCTCTTCAGTGTCTAATTTCCACCCTGACACAAGTGGGTGGAGATGACCACTTATTTAGGCTCTCTTGTTCGGTTGTGCTGTGGAGAAGGAGGAGAACTGCAAACAAATATCACTGGCATGTGTGGGGAGTGCTCTCAGTGTCTGGGCCACAGGGGGTTTGCCCTTACTCACGGCATGTGTGCTTTCCCAGTCTACACTGCTCAGGCTCCAGGTTGGTCTTCAGGGGAACTGTCTAAAGTGGGAACTGGGTTGTGTGCACTTCCCAGGTCTAGGCTGCTCAGGTTCAGGTTCTCAGGTACTCCACAAAGGCTCAGACTCGGTTGGGCCTGCATTTGGTGCCCTTCCCAGGTCTGAGCAGCTCAGGTGACCAGGTGCTTGGCGAATACACTCTCCCCAGGTGGGCAGTGCGTCTTATCACCTCCCCCATCCCAGTCGCTGGATTTCCTGGGTACGCAGCAGGATTGCCATCTCAGGTGTGCCATGTGTCTCCTCTGGGGGCTGATCTCTGGCTGTGGCCCTCCTGGTGTATGTCAACTGTCCAGGATCCCAGGAAAAATTGGTTAGCAACTGGGGACCTATTCACAGTTTGGTAGAGGATGCTGTCTTTTGGGGCCAAGTTTACCCCTTTCCAGCTCTGTCTGTTGCTCGCCTACCTACCTGCCTCTGACAGGGGATAGGCCGTTCCATGGCCAGCTAGCTCTCCTCTGGTATTTGCTCAGTCCTTTGTTCTGTGAGTGGGCCCAGGAGTGCCTTAGGTTAGAGCTTTTCACAGGAAAGTTCTCTCTCTCTCTTTCTTTTCTCTCTCTCTGATTATCCCATAGTTTGGATTGCTATCTCATGTTAGCTCCCTCAGATTGCCCTCAGGGCATTCAGGTCTGGTCCTTACTCCAAGCAATGCAGCCCGTTCCTCCCTGTTCAGCCCCTGCTTGCTGCTGGCAGATGTGAGCATCTGGGCTACTTCTCTGCTAGGAGTTACCATTAGGCATGTAATCTATGGGTTTTATTGATTTATTTTTTCTTCCCAGTTATGTTGCACTCTGAGATTCCAAAACTCCCCACAGACCCACTGGTGAGGATTTCCTGGTGTTTGGAAACTTCTCCTCTATTAAGACTCCCTCCCCAGGATGAGTCTCCATCCCTAACTCTTTTGTCTCTCTTTTTATCTTTTATATTTTGTCCTACCTCCTTTCAAAGACAATAGGCTGCCTTATCGGGTGCCTGGTGTCCTCCATGAGCATTCATAAATTGTTTTGTGGAGTTTGCTCAGTGTTCAAATGATCTTTTGATGAATTTGTGAGGGAGAAATTGGTCTCCCCATCCTATTCCTCCATCTTAGGACCACGCCCTTTAGACTTTATTGCAATAAACAGATATCAACAGGACAAATTTCAAACTTCATGAGGTGACCTACACATACATACATGCCAAATCAAGAAGTATAAAATTTGATGAGAATTTAAAAGTTGAAGACAGTATGAGGTTATTAACTACCATCAAATTTATGTAACTAGCCCAGACTCTTCATGTAAGTAGCTGTACTCATATGTGAAGCAATTTTCCTATAAAGAAGTCGATAGTTACTCTCCCAAATAGCTGTTTGGCAGTTGCTCCCTTTGTATTGTATACTGTGCTAAGAGCCAAAAACACAAAGAAATCAAAATTAAAATGATACTGTTGTAATAGAACTTACCATCTAATAAGTTAAAATGTACTTTTAAAAATACACATAAATGGGTTTATCACTGTAAAAATTTGTTATGTAAATAAACCAAGAAGGACCCAATAAAGTCTAAGAGACAACTGAAATCTATCCAGAAAAAGACATTAAAATTAGATACAAAGAACAAGTAATCATTAACTGGGTAGACAGAGAAGGAAAACTCCAGGCTAAGGAAACAATAAGTATGAAGAGCTTACGAGTTAATAAGTGTGGCTGGAAGAAAGATGAACAGGGAGGCAGTTCTGGGTGAAATGATAGGTCAGACTTTGGGGCCATATTAAGGATTTTGGCTTTTATCTGTTGGGAATAGGACTTACTAAGGGGTTTTAACAGCCAACACCATGTCTATAATTCCACTTTACAAACATCATTCTTGCAAAACATCCACTCATTACTAACACTATGTTGTTTTCTGAAAACAAATTATTAGAAATATTTAGGAGAAGCTAAGGTTTAAAAATCTGAGACTTCCGTTGGGAGGCTACAATAGTCCAAGTGGGACATGGCGGTAGCCTGGCTAGGGGCTATGACAGTAGAGATGGGATTAATAGGATGGTTTCAATACATACATAGATCATAAAGTTAGAGGAACTTACTGATTTGTTGGATGATGGGAAGTGAAAGAAAGAGAAAAGACAAGAATAACTCTTCGGATTTTACCTTGAGCTTCTAGTAGATGATAGTGTTCTGTTGATAGTAGAGGCAATGAAGATTAAATATATTGAGTAGTTGTGAATGGGGACAACGAATCAAGATTTGTATGTGTTTCTTGGAGGTGGTCATGTCATACTCAAAGCAGCTTAAGATCTTGTCTAAGTCAAAGATGCAGATATAAGAATCACTGATGTTTAGATAACTAAAGCCATGGAAAAGGATGAGATATACGTCTGTATACAGCATTCTTTAAGAGAGTAGAGGAAAGCATGAATTCTGGCTTCTGATTGACTAGTGCTGACAGACTTGAATCTTCACCTAACATTCGTCGGATGAATTAGCTTGAGTAAGATTATTAACCTGTGTTTAGCATTCTCATTTTTAATGAGAATAATGATAGTGGACAGCCTATGGAGATACTAAGAGTATGTCATTAGTTAAAATACACTAAGAGCATAGGGCGGCGTCTGGCAGAAAGGGACATGCTCAGTGAATATCAGATGACTGCCACCGTCACCATTATCAGCATCTCTGAAGAGCACGCTGAGTAAGAAGAGGCGCAGGACAGTGATGAGAAGTCTCAACATTTGACAGCCAGGAGAGGAAAATGAAGATCGTGAAAAGAAATTAGAGAGACCTGAAAAAATGTACACCAGATTTAATAGTATGAAAGATTTTCTAACTCAAGATCACCTAAACAAAATGGTAAGAGTAAACCTCTAATGATTCTGTTTTGGAGAGTATACAAAACTCTTTCAAGTTGTTACCTGTGAAAGGCAGGTAGTTGGAATGAAAGTGGATAGGCAGCAAGTTTAAATACAAGTAGGAGTATTCTAATAATAACAGAGAGACTGAAGCTAGGCAACGTGAAAGGAGGTCATGGAAGAGTGATTAATAGTCAAAGTCTCTAGAAAGAAAATGAGACTGTTCTCAGCTACCAATAGGGCAACTGGGTAAGGATTATAAATTTATCTGGAAAGGAATACAGCTCCATTCTTGTAATAGAAAAAATAAAGGAAAGAATAAGTTAATATTTAGGATTATTTGTAAATTTAGTTGTTAAAAATGAGGAAAATTCTCTTTAATCATTTTTTTCTGCTCTCACTAAAAATAGTAGTCAAAGATGAGGCAGATGTTTGTAGTCTGCAAATATTAGGTAAATTTGTTATGACAACTACAAAAAGATTGAACTTAGAATCAGATACAGGTATTTAGTTGATTATAAAACAATTAATAAGTAAAACTCAGAAATTAATGGTTATTAATTTTTGGTACCATCAATGTGACCCAATATATAAGAATCTCCAGTTTTGCATGTATTTGGGTGAATACATGTATTTGGGTGAATACATGTATAAGGTGGTCACTTTCATGCACAGTTACAATTTTTAATGTGCTAAATAGAGAGGACTTAGAAATATAGGTCTAGGTAATTATTCATGGATTCTAATTTTTGTTAGAAAGGAAGTGATTATTAGCAAGGAAGATTCTGCTGAATATGGAGAAATAAGAAGAGTTGGTACTCTGGCACTTTCCATGGGCCCTGGAAATGAAGATGACGGATTTAATAAGTGAATGACCTAGAAACAGAGTGTGTTGCATTAAGACAGTGGGGTTTCAAGGCTAACATTCAGAAAGGACTAATAGATTTGAGTGATGTAAAGGTAATGGGTATGATTCTGGGACCAGAGCACCATCCATTCAGCCTGCATGGAGTTCAGCTCTTGATCAACCACTTGTGTTTTTGTGCAGTTCACAGTGTACAGCCTGCTTCCTGGGTATGGCTAGCAAAGGTCAAGTGGAAAGATTTTTGTAGTTGAAAAAAAAACTGAGGAACCAGTGTGAGGAACTGGCCAACAATGGATTTGATAGTTTAGAATGATGGCAGGACTTAAAAGTAAAAGGAATATTTTAATGTGCTGACCAAAGTATTATGAGGAAAGATGATTGAATAGATGCTCATCTGTAATGCAGAGTCAAAGAGAGTGTGAACAGCTTCCTCAGATAAAATGACACTTGAGTTTTCTGAGACAAATGCCAGCCTATCCTTCCTACTCAGAGGTAGATAGGTTCTAATTTGATTTTTTTTTCTTTTAGTGAACATTTGCATAAGACTGCATCTTACAAACTGTTCTGATCTCTTTAAAATATTAGCATATTTAATCTCATAACAATTTTATGGGGGCCACTCTCATACTTGAAGCCACACTGCTTTGAGTGAGCCTTGAACCCACAGTCCCTGACTTAGGAGGGAACTTGAACCCACTATCTTTTAACTGAACCTGCTCATCTGGTCTCAGAAATTACTGAAGCTCAGGTTCTTTGTTTCAATGCAGAAAGAATTCATCATGAGACAAAGTGATAGACAAAGATTAAGTTTATTAGCACAGGACATTTGTGAGAGATACAAGTGGGCAGATAAGGGAAAACAGCCTTGAGAACACTGAGGGCTGTATCTTTATAATCAAAGGAAAAGTGAGAAGGGTGAAAGACTGCTTTCCTCCTCATTTTTGGGCAGATGTCAAGGCTTACATCATAGTTTCTCCTTTAGCCCCATATGGCCTAAGCAGGACTTTCGTATCACTATTTAAATCATATTATATTAATAGAAGGGTGGATATATGATAATTCATCTCAGGTTTCAGTATAATGACCCATTTTCCTAAATTTTTTTTCCCTTTCACCTGTAATCCTGTTTTTGGCAATGAGCAGGAAGAGAGTCTTTTTTTTTTTTTTTTCAGGGTCTATTAACTTATAGACTTACCAAGATCGAATGCAGGTCTTGTATCCATGTTTCTGTGATAAGAGTTTAAATATGTCTGTTTAGTTTTAAAATGTTTTGATTGTTGCTTAGTTGCCAGATGTTCTGGTTGGTGTCTAGTTTACAGTGATCTCTTGAAGTTCCTCTCTATCTATCTTTCCCTAGTGGGATTTCTAGCAGGGTAACTATTAGGTTGGTGCAACTGTAACTGCTTTTGGACCTTACATTTTAAATCATTATAACTACACTCAAGCACTCTTTATTAATCAAAATAGGAACAATTACAATCAACACTTTTTTTTTTTTTGCCAATGAGAAATAAGTTTGCTTATTCCTGTAGCATAAAAATCTGTGCTTCAGGATTTGGCAATATCTTGGAAAGTATTTTCTGCCTCCTTTTCCAGGTGGCATTAGTGGTAAAGTACCCACCTGCCAATGCAGGAGACATAAGAGACACAGGTTCTATACCTGAGTTGGGAAGATCCCCTGGAGGAGGGCATGAAAATCCACTCCAGTATTCTTTCTTGGAGAATCCCACAGACAGAGGAGTCTGGTGGGCTACAGTTCATAGGGTCACAAAGAGTCAGACATGACTGAGTGACTAAGCACACACACGCTCTGGTTGTGGAAGCATTTTCCCTGCAGAAAGTTATCGAGATGCTTGAATAAGTGTTGGATTGTGGGAAGTCAGGTGAATATGGCAGGTGAGGCAAAACATCTTAGCCCAATTTGTTCAACTTTTGAAGCCTTGGTTGTGCCATGTACGTGAGGTCAGGTGGTGTTGTGTAGAAGAACTGGGTCCTTTCTGTTGACCAATGCAGGCTGCAGGCATGGCAGTTTTCAGTGTGTCTCATAGATTTGCTGAGCATACTTCTCAGATATAATAATTTCTGCGGGATTTAGAAAGCTACAGTGGATCAGATCAGCAGCAGACAATCAAATAGCAACCATGACCTTTTTGGTGCAAGTTTGGCTTTGGGAAGTGCTTTGGCATTTCTTCTTAATTGAACCACTGAATCAGCCTCCTCCAGTTTTTATAAAAATCTACATTTTGTCAAAAGTCACAATCTGAGAAATGGTTTGTTGTTGCGTACAGTAAGAGAAGATGACACTTCAAACGATAATATTTTAAATTTAGTCAGCTGATAAGGCACTCATCAAGTTTTTTCACCTTTCCAATTTGCTTCAAATGGCAAATAACCATAGAATTGTCGACAGTGAGTTCTTTGGCAACTTCTCTTGCAGTTGTATGAGGGTCATCTTTGATGATGCTCTTAATTGGTCATTGTCAACTGCCAGTGGCCAGCCACTGTGCTCCTCCTCTTCAAGGCTACGATCTCCTGTGTAAAACTTCTTGAACCACCACTGTACTGTACGTTCATTAGCAGTTCCTGGGCCAAATGTGCTTTTGATGTTGCGAGTTGTCTCTGATGCTTAATGATCTATTTTGAACTCTAATAAGAAAACCTCTCATATTTGCTTTTTGTCTAACATAATTTCCAGTCTAAAATAAATATAAAACGAACAGCAATAACTCATTAGCCAAAAAAAAACACAAAGCAAGAAATGCACATTAAAATAATGTATAAAAAAACCACATTTACTTAAGAATGTATTCCTCTATCAAATGGCTAATTTCAACAATGCAAAAATCGTGATTACTTTTGCACATAAGTAATATCTTATTCTATTTCTATCATAATCATTCAGCAGATAAAGATATGTAAACTGAGAAAGTTAGATAAGTTGTCTAAAGTGATATTGCCAGTTAACAGCATAGCTGAGATTAAATCCACTTGGTGAGAGGGAGAGAGAGAGAAGCCACTTCTTATTTAAATCAAGGATTGTGAAGGGTAGATAATTCAGTAGTATTTATGGTTAGTATAAATAAATATTGAGTGGTTAGAAAGATGTTAAAGAGACAAAGATTATATGAGGAAAATAAGAAGTGGAAGGTTGACTTTTGAAAAGTAATTTGATGCTGGAGTAAGAGCCAAAAGGAAGAAATGAGGAAATGTCACTGAGAAAAATAAAAGGTAACACAATCTAAATTGGGTTGGGACAATTCCTTAATAAAAAGTGACTGTTAAAACTGACAGGCTTGTGCCATGATCTGAAATAAAGTTTGGAATTGTTGTATTTGGTTGGAGCTTTTCCCTTCATGTCCCAAAGATGCAAATGTTTCCTTTGCTGTGGCCTTGTGGCCTAGCACAGAGGCAGGGAGCAGTTAGTTAGAATTAATCATGCTGTTGATCATCCTCCCAGCAAAGCAAAGGGCACTTCTCCATGGCCCTGTTCACCACCCTCTACAACGACGTGTCTCTACTAGTGTTTACATTCTATTCCACAATATGTGGGTGGTAAATTTCCATTATCTTCATCACACTAAAAATGATTAAGCTACATCGCTTTCTGTTTCTCAAGTTTCTGTGTGTTTGGGCAACAGGACTGCCAGGTAGTTGTTGAATAACGTTTTTAAGAACCTTAATAAGAGCGAAACCACAGGCCGCCATGATGACTAATCAAATACAAGAGATTAGTGGCACCACTGTGGGGACACTGTGCCAGGCCAATATTTAGTGATAATTTTAATTTTTTAAGAAGAAGGATTCAGACTTCCCACTGCTAATCTCACATCCATATTAAAAATAATAATAATAAAGCAATGAAAATTACTGGGGAAAAAAGACTCTCCAAGATAGAACACAGTTATAAAGGAGCTCAAGAAGATCTAGATGTCACAGAATAAAGGACCATGTGAGTCATCTGATCAGAGAAGTCCTGGGCAGTCATATGGCATCTGCTTTTTCACAGCCAAAGCAGACCTCCAAGACAAACCCTAGTGTTCTTCCTGCTGATCACAAATCTAACCCTAAAAACTAAAAACAGAGCTTCAGATACGGCCAGAAAATTAACATATGGAGATGATGTACGTTAATTTACACTCCTCCATCAGATAGTATTTCTTCATCTTTGAGAAAAGGAAAAGATGCTAAGTGACCAGTGAGTCCAAGTGAGTGAGGGAGAAAGTCAGACTCAACCTCAGATTCACCCCTGAACCATCTTGTTCTCTGCAGACCGTGTCCATTTCAATGATACAATAGTTGACTTATCTTTTGATGAGAGAAATACAAAAATTTTCCTAATCAAAGGAACAAATGAAGTCTTCCTGCAATCTGAGCCCCCATGCTCCTGTTCATTGAATGACAGACCCATCTCAGGAATTTCAAGCCAGTGCACTTCTTCATTTGTATGACAGATGAAATGTGAGTCTCAGCAGCCTAAGTCCAATACTATCTTCTGAAATTCCACATCCAGTAACTAAAGGTGGTGGTTATTTTGATTTGAGTAGAGTATTTTTTTAAATCAACTTTATTGAAGTATAGCTGGTAAAATTATATTGCACTTAAGTATAATATGTGATGATTTGATATGTGTATACATTGTGAAGGATCCCACTGATCCTTCATTGCTTTCACCACTTGTCAATTTTGACTCTAATTGATAATACTGTATTGTATAACTGAAATTTTATAACAGTATAACATAAGTGTTGTCACCAAAAAGACTAAAAATGACTAGAGCAATATTTTGAACTTCATGGACTAGGACTTACTAAACACATCATTCTGGAGATTTTTTAATATGTCTTTTGTTATGCAAACATTATTGACCAGAGTATTTCAATATTCACTTATATATTGATGGCCACAAGCATTAGTTTCTGCAAAAATCTGCTGGCTAATAATGTAACAGTTGGTTGAAAGCATGGTCTTTATGAGAGTGGGAAATGTGTATTTCCTGGTGGGAAAAAAGAAATAAAATGGATATTTAAAAAAACAGCACTTTGGCATTTCATACCACTGTTTTGTCCTGCCCAGGTCTTACCTTAATTAATTGCCTTTCACTTATTCCTAAGAGTATATGTAATGGTACCAAATATCTCTTGGGATTGAGGATTTTGCAACTAAAGTGACATTCATTTTCTTTCAGAAGACTGTGATGTTGGATTGTGAAAATTACGAGTAGGCATTCATTTCATTCTAGAACAGTGTGTGTCTTAACCCACAGCTTTCCTCCTTCTTGAGTGCCTTATAGACAGCATTATTTTTCCCTTTCTCACTCTCACTGAACTGTGCTTAAAATGGACCCTAGAAACAGGACTGTTTTGCCAACTCTCTATTTTCTAGCATCTAATTTGTTCCATGTATGGATGTGAAAGCTGGACTGTGAAGAAAACTGAGCTCTGAAGAATTGATGTTTTTGAACTGTGGTGTTGGAGAAGACTCTTGAGAGTCCCTTGGAGATCAAAGGGACTTGCAAGGAGATCAAATCAGTCCATTCTAAAGGAGATCAGCCTTGGGATTTCTTTGGAAGAAATGATGCTACAGCTGAAACTCCAGTACTTTGGCCACCTCATAAGAAGAATTGACTCATTGGAAAAGACTCTGATGCTGGGAGGGATTGGGGGCAGGAGGAGAAGGGGACGACAGAAGATGAGATGGCTGGATAGCATCACTGACTCAATGGATGTGAGTTTGAGTGAACTCCAGGAGTTGGTGATGGACAGGGAGGCCTGGTGTGCTGTGATTCATGGGGTTGCAGAGTCGGACATAACTGAGAGACTGAACTGAAATGAACTGAATTGAATGCAAGTGTTCCCATTCATTTTAGGAATAACCTAGAGGCAATAAGGTATTCAAACCCTGTAACTGTATCTCTTCAGATTTTCTTCTAATTTAACTTTCATATATTTCTGCTTTCTTTTCCCTATTCTCTTATGTGCATTATGCTTTAGGGAATTTGGAGTGAAGGGGATAAATGCTGGCATCTTCCCCAAAGATTCTCATCACCTTTAGACTATCTTTGACTTATGACTATTTAAAAATAATTGCAGTGCCTATTAATTCTTAATTGGCAGGTAGGAAAAAGATTTTTTGTTTTTGATTATCTATTTGCTTTGATGGGACTTCCCAGGTGGCTCAATGGGTAAAAATCTTCCTGCAATGCAAGAGACACAGGAGACATGGATTTGATTACTGGATGGAGAAGATCCCCTGGAGGAGGGCAGGGCAATACACTCCAGTATTCTTGCCTGAGAATCCCATATACAAAGGAGCATGGCAGGCTATAGTCCATAAGATCACAAAGAGTTGGACACGACTAAAGCAACTGAGCATCCACATATATTTTTTGCTAAGCTTTGAAATTTAAAAACATTTTTATGTGTAATAAAGAGCTTAATAAATTGGACAATACTGAAGACCAGTGAAATTTAAGCTTAAATATAGAGGGCAAAAATTATTGATCAGTGTAATCTAATGGTCTACATTTCCTTGTGAAAAGCTCATATCTGTTCTCACTCTCAAGTGCTAGCAGTCTATTTATAATCTTTTCTCTCAGTGTACAAGCAAGGACTTTTAATTTTGTTACTAGAGTTTGGAATAAAAGGAAATGGTGATAGAATGCCATAGAGCAATTTATTTTTTTAATGCTTTCCACTGAAATTCCCTCTCTCTTCTCTAGGTGAAGAAAATTACTCTTGGCTTAAGTTTCAATTTTCCTTCAAAATTTCACTTTCCTACCACCAAATTCAATTAATTTGTTCAACAAATTAATTTTTTTTGTTCCTAATTCAACAAAGCTTTTCATAAGGCTGTATGGCCATTCCTGGAGAAGGGAATGGCAACTCACTCCAGTACTCTTGCCTGGAGAATCCCAGGGACAGAGGAGCCTGGTGGGCTGCCATCTATGGGGTTGCACAGAGTTGGACATGACTGAAGCGAGTTAGCAGCAGCAGCAGCAGGCCATTCTATTCTGTGCAAAGTGCTATCAACACACAGATATACCAGCCACTGAACCACATAATATATTTCTGAGTCCAGTGTAGGGAAAACTAACATGTTAAATGTAGAAAATAGAGTATTCAAGTCAGAATTTTTCATCATGGCCAGAAACTGTAAGTAATATAAAACATCATAATTTCAAAAAGAATAAATACATGTTCTCTGTTCTTATACATGAACGTGGCATGTTCATGTACCAGAAAACCATGAAGCAATAGAAATGAAACTGCAGCTACATTCAGCATTATGGGTTAATCTTAGAAACATTGTTAAATGGAGAAATCTGTAGGAAAAAATGCATATTGTGTAATTCCCCTTTATGTGTATTTCAACAATTGGAAGAAAGTGAGAGTGTTAGTAGTTCAGTTGTTTTTGACTCTTTGGACCCCATAGACGGTAGCCCACCAGGCTCCTCAGTTCATGAGATTCTCCAGGCAAGAATATTGGAGTGGGTTGCCATGCCCTCCTCCAGGGTATCTTCCCCACCCAGTGATCGAAGCTGGGTCTCCTGCATTGCAGGCAGATTCTTTACCATCTTAGCCAACAGGGAAGCCCCATTGGAAGGTAAATGTAAGTGTTAAAAGGATAAAGAAAAGTAAAGAAACTATGAATAATAAATATTATGATAGTGGTAACTTTTGAGGAAAAGGGAGACAATATAATTTTAACAATTATAAAGAAAGACATAGTGTCCTTGTTCAGGTGTCCAGATGTTTGTTCTATACTAGTTTATGATGTTTTGCCTATTGTTTTATTTTTGATGTCTGTTATTTTTCAAAAACAAAAATATTTTTACAACAAAAGAGTGTAACATATACTGAAAATGAATACGTGTTTATTTTTTTTAAACACTTTATTTTTTTATTTTTTTTTTTTTTACGTTGATTCCAAGGTTTATTGTAAAGCTACAGTAATCAAGAGAGTGTGATACTGACATGGAGTTAAACATATAGGTCAATAGAACAGAACTGAGTCCAGTTACCTGAACACATATACAGTTAATTAAATTTTGAACAGCAATTCAGTAGAAGAATGTGTATCTTTTCAGCAAACGATGAAACAATTGGATATCCATATTAAAAATTAATTTCAATACATAACATACAAAAATTAACTTAAAATGAATCATACCCTTAAATGTAAGGCCTAAAATTTTAAAACACCTCAAAGAAAATGTACAAGAATATTTATGATCTTAGGTTAGGCAATATATATATATTTTTTTAATACTTTATTCTATGTTACAATACTGTATTGGTTTTGCCATACATTGACATGAATCAGCCACATGTGTACACAATCTCCCAATGCCGAAGCCCCCTCCCACCTCCCACCCCATATCATCTCCTTGGATCATCCCGTGCACCAGCCCCAAGCATCCTGTATCCTGTATTAAACATAGACTGGCGCTTCGTTTCTTATATGATAGTATACATGTTTCAATGCCATTCTCCCAAATCCTCCCACCCTCTCCCTCTCCCTCAGAGGGCAAAAGTCTGTTCTATACCTCTGTGTCTCTTTTGTTGTCTCACATAGAGGGTCATCATTACTATCTTTCTAAATTCCATATATATGTGTCAGTATGCTGTATTGGTGTTTTTCTTTCTGGCTTACTTCATTCTGTATAATCGGTTCCAATTTCATCCATCTCATTAGAACTGATTCAGATTTATTCTTTTTAAGGGCTGAGTAATACTCCATTGTGTATATGTACCACTGCTTTCTTATCCATTTATCTGCTGATGGACATCTAGGTTGTTTCCATGTCTTGGCTATTATAAACAATGCTGCAATGAACATTGGGGTACATGTGTCTCTTTCAATTCTGGTTTCCTCAGTGTGTATGCCCAGCAGGGGATTGCTCGGTCATAAGGCAGTTCTATTCACAATTTTTTAAGGAATCTCCACACTGTTTTCCATAATGGCTGTACTAGTTTGCATTCTCACCAACAGTGTAAGAGGGTTCCCTTTTCTCCACATCCTCTCCAGCATTTATTGCTTGTAGACTTTTGGATCACAGCCATTCTGACTGGTGTGAAATGGTATCTCATTGTGGTCTTGATTTGCATTTCTCTGAGAATGAGTGATGCTGAGCATCTTTTCATGTGTTTGTTAGCCATTCCTATGTCTTCTTTGGAGAAATGCCTATTTAGTTCTTTGGCCCATTTTTTGATTGGATTGTTTATTTTTCTGGAGTTGAGCTGCATAAGTTGCTTGTATATCTTTGAGATTAGTTGTTTGTCAGTTGTTTCATTTGCTATTGTTTTCTCCCATTCAGAAGACTGTCTTTTCACCTTACTTTACATGTTTTTCAAAATAGAGTCTATGTCCTTTGACAGTGGAAACTGCTATCTTCAACTCTGGATACTCAGTGCCTAGCACTTAGCTTGTGCTTTACACATTCCTGTTGAATAAATGAACATTTATTGAGTATTGGAAGGCAATAGAAATTGTATATACTTCAATAACATTTAGTATACATTTTTAATCATTGATAAAAGTTATGGAGGCTTAAAAATATTAAATAGCAGGACTTCCTGGTGTTCCAGTTATTGAGACTTCACCTTCCAATGAGAAGACACAGGTTCAATCCCTGGTTGTGGAACTAATATCCCACATGCCATGGGCCAGCTAAGCTTATGCCCTCTGGAGCCTGCATGCCACAACTAAAGAAAGAGGTCCATGTGCCACAGTGAAAAAAATCTTACATGCCACAGTGAAGATGCCCTGTGCTGCAGTTAAGACCCAACACAGTCAAATAAATAAATATTTAAAATATATAAAATATTTGTATTATATCGTATTTTAAATATAAATATATATAATATTATGGTTTCCCAGGTAACTCAAACAGTAAAGAATTTGCCTGCAATGTAGAAGAACTGCATTCAATCCCTGGATTGGGAACATCCTCTGGAGCAGAACATAGCAACCCACTCCTGTATTCTTGCCTGGAGAATCCCATGGACAGAGGAGCCTGGTAGGTCTACAGTCCCTGGGGTCAAAAAGAGTCAGACGCAACTGAGCGACTAACTTTCTCAATAAGTTTTAGCTTTTTAAAGATTTTTTTTAATGTAGACCATTTTAAATGTCTTTATTGATCTTATTACAATTTTACTTCTGTTTTCTGTTTGGTGTTTTGGTTGCAAGGCATGTGGGATCTTAATTCCCCACCAGGGATCAAATACTCACCCATGCCACTGGAACACAGAGTCTTCATCACTGGACCAGCAGGGAAGTCCCTAACTTAATAGTTGAATTGAGGAGAGTGAGGTGAGAAGATAGTGGCATCACAGCATTTACAGACAGTCCTCTGAGGGTCTATCACATTCCTGCATGTCTTGAAAGCAGAGATGTTGCTATCTTTATTCCAGACTATCCTCTAAGAGATGTTTCTCTCCATTCAAAATCAAGGGCAGGTTTGTTTAGAGTCCATTGTAAATGATTTGGGCTCTCTAAACTCAGGACTCCTTTCTATGATACAACCTGCTGAGTGTTCAGCCACCACCTGGTCCCCTCACCGTTGCTTCATGGTTATCAGCACTTGGGTCACCAACAGAAATGCTGATATTCTGGCTATTGCCTTTGTCATGAGTAGCGGACATTCCTTTCTTTTTGGAACAGGCATCTTGTGTCTTCCACAGCATCTCTGGAACTGTTGTAGACTAACTCGTAGAGAGAAAAACCTGACCTTTAACAGCACTCGACACACAGATATTACCTTAAGGAATTGTAAAGACACTAGAAAATCCCAATGAAATATATCAACACCTCAGTACTCTTGCCTGGAAACTCCCATGGATGGAGGAGCCTGGTAGGCTGCAGTCCATGGGGTTGCTAAGAGTTGAACATGACTGAGCGACTTCACTTTCACTTTTCACTTTCATGCATTGGAGCAGGAAATGGCAACCCACTCCAGTGTTCTTGCCTGGAGAATCCCAGGGATTGGGGAGCCTGGTGGGCTGCCATCTACAGGATTGCACAGAGTCAGACACAACTGACATGACTTAGCAGCCGCATGGTTTATTTTGAAAACAGATTTTTAGTAGAAAATCATCTGAAGTTCTGGAAGTTTATTTTAATGAATAATTGTACTTACTATTTCTAAGTTGTCACATTAAAATTGAGTTTTCTCCTTTACCCCAAAAAAGTGTTTTCAGTGAAAATGTAATGATATAAGCTAAAAAGAATATTGGAAGTATTTTTTCATTACCTTCCTGTCTATTTATGAAATGTTAGATTTCCCTTCACTTATTTGGCATATTTAACTACCTATTGAAAAACTATTCAAGAGTTTTATTCCTTAAGTGAAGTCTTGAACAACAATATTCCTCTATGCACAGGATGCTAAAAGTGAATTCACAGTTAAAGCTTCACAAAATATGATGAAGCTGAATGTGACCTACAGGAAATTACATAGCAAGGTCTTTGGGCATAAAAATGTCAGAACAACAGGACACCAAAATGCAAAGGTTTTTGCTTTACTTTCTGAAAAGAAAAATGACTTGAAAATGAATATAAATACTACACAGAAACATTTAAAACTCTCGGAATAATTTCCATGAAAATTATCAATGTTCCGCATTTTTCTTAAATGTCTTGAAATAGTCTGTATGTAATTAACACTTGCCAATGAAATTTTCCTCTTAGATTTTTTTGATGGATGGCCCATTTGTCCCATGCCACAATGTGCTGTATGTGCTCTGTCATGCAGGCGTACCTGACGCTTTGCAGCCCTGTGAACTATAGCCCACCAGGCTCTGTCCATGGAATTTTCAAGACAAAAATACTGGAACAGGTTGTCATTTCCTACTCCAGGGGGTCTTCCCAATCCAGGGATTGAATCTGAATCTCCTGCATTGGCAGGCAGATTCTTTATCACTGAGCCACCTGGGAAGACCCCCCCCCATGCCATAATACTTTGATATTTTAGAAGTCACTCAAATTAATGAAACCGTTTCCTAGTTGCCAAGCTCTTATGCCTTACATGTCTTATCCCACTTAATCTCCAAGACTACATAACGTTATTAGGTACTATGCCAAAGTTATTACTTTGGTATAACCATGCAGCATGTGAGATCCTAGTTCCCCAACCAGGGATTGAACTGGCACTCTCAATATTTGAAGTGTAAAGTCTTAACCACTGGGGCACTAGGTAAGTCTCTCTAAAACATTTTTCAGAATACACTTTTCTACATTCATTGTCCCTGTTGGGTAGAGAATTATGTTAAAAACTCCAAGGTCAATACCAGAATGCTGAAATTTGACTGAAATCACAAATACTAGCCCATCATGCAATATACAACTAGGATAAGTGAAAGAATCTTCGTAAAAGTAGATTAAAAATACTTTTCACTCTGCGCTTCTCCACTCTCCCAGTTTGCCTCATCGCTTCCAGGGCAAGAGAGTTTCTTTTTAAAGCAATCAGAATACCTCTTTAGAAACTCTATTACATTTTGTCTTTCTAAGTCCAATTAAAATTACAATTGCATGAGAGCTACTGGGTGGGAATCAAGGCAGGAAAGAAACCAGGAGAGACACTACAGCAGCCTGAAAATAAGGCCACCTTACATAAAGGGCTATAGAAGGGGTCTGTGCTGTGGGAAATGGGTATCACAGCTCCCCGAGCACCAGACCCATCCACAGAGTCAGAGAGCAGGAGTGCAGCCCCGAAAGCTCCTAGCAACGATCATCTAGATGTAAGCCTGCCCACTGTGAGCAGCAGGATGATGGCATCACACAGCGCCATCACTCAACTATTACCCTTGGGACACACTGGAAGTATGCCTGCAGGCAGAGAATCAAGACAGAGGGAATAGCCTGGAAGACCAGGGAAAATCATTCAGTATCTTAAGTAAGAAAAACAAAACCTCTTCCCTACCTAGTAAGGGGTAGACATGCTCATTTGTCACATGTTTTTAAACACATCTTTTCTCAGACATTCAGGATACACACATACAGGCTGTCATACATTTTTATGACTCAGAGAAGGACGCTGAAGTTGAGTCCCTGGCAAAGAAGGACAGAGGTACTAAATTTTTAATAGAAAATACTGGAAGGACAATTCTGCAAAAGAATTGTCTTGAGAACTGATTAATTCTTAAAGTTTTACCTGTGTTTGTGAAATGTTAAAATGTGAATTTCATCTTTGAATAAAACTTGATTCGCATGGAGTTCTGGGTAGTTCATATATACTGCTGCTTCTTTGTCTGATAATTGTAAAATTTACCAAAGTGATTGTAATCATAATCTGACTCCAACCCAACACAAACAATATACTACATGAAACAGGGAGGGGAATTTCTTTTATTTTTGGCTAGAAACTATAATGGGATTTGGCATTTCCCTAGGAAACCAAAAACTCAGTTTTGCCTAATTTTGAATCAATCAATAGTCCTTTTAGTAAAAAGGGTGAAGGGTTTCATTAGAGACCACTGTGTGTCATTTAATCAGTAAATGTGTATACACATTTGAGAACATTAATTAGAAGTATATAATTATCATTGTAGGAATTGAATTTGGACTCAGTTTGGTTGCAGATAAATTTTCATTGGTAATTTTAATTATCAGTCAGAAATGTTTATTTTTGAAGTAAACAGATATCTCTTAATATCCTTCATGTTCAAGCTATGTACCATAACAGAACACAATGTAGCAAGGTAAGAATATGGTGTTTCACCTCGGCAAGTGTTACCAGGTCAGGTCTGCTGCTCACTACTCAAAAATCAATCCTCAAGAGGTAAAAATGTTGGTAGGAAGAAAAGTTGCTTTAATCAGAATTCTGGCAATCTGGGGGAGAAGGTGGACTCATGTCCATCAGTGTCTCCCAAAACCACCTTCAAAGATTCTGCTGGGCCATGAAAGTTTTTATTTTATTTTATTTTTATTTTATTTTTACTTTATTCTACTTTACAATACTGTATTGGTTTTGCCATACATTGACATGAATCAGCCACAGGTGTACACAAGCTCCCAATCCGGAAACCCCCTCCCACCTCTCACCCCATATCATCTCTCTGGATCATCCCTGTGCACCAGCCCCAAGCATCCTGTATCCTGTATCGAACATAAACTGGTGCTTCGTTTCTTACATGATAGCATACATGTTTCAATGCCATTCTCCCAAATCATCCCACCTTCTCCCTCTCCCACCGAGTCCAAAAGTCCGTTCTATACATCTGTGTCTCTTTTGTTGTCTCACATACATGAAAGTTTTTAAAGAGTAACAGAAGTAATTTCAGTTACATGGAGTTACATGGAGGGTCAGAGTCATTGCCATCTCCCATTGTGTGCAGGCTTGTCACTTTTTGTGTTCTTTAGATATTATCTTCTTCACATAGTTTGTGCGATGGATGAAGGGGAAGCTGGAGAAGAGATCTGGCATGGATTAATTATTTATTCTCTACTACTTTGATCTGTGGGAAGCATCAACATCTTAGGCAAAGTATGGCATGATGAAAGGATTTGGAAGGTGTGTTTGGGCTGAAGATGAGTAGAGCATGGGGGCAGCTGGTTTAAGATTAGTAACAGACAAAGGGGCCACTGCAGGGAGCTCTTCCCTGCCTAAAGCTGCGTACACAAGCTATTTATAAGCCTTGAAATCCGTTTGCAATTTAATTGATTGTAAATGTTTAAGAATTGTCATTGTATAATTTTTGTTTGTTTTTTACATTTGTGGAAACGTATAGTCCTTTCCTGTTGAATGTGGGAGTCCTGTAGAATAGATCTTGGGTGGTTATTTGTGCCCTCAGTTGGATCTTTCCTCCCGTGAATGCTGGGAGGAATGCTGAGATACTGAATGCTAAAAACCCGATGTTAGCATTTCAGGTTTTCTCAATATGTTGACAATCATGAGAACTGATGGAGGAGGCAGACTGAACCCTGGATACCTGATGCTGTTTTGTTGTTTTCGTTTGTTTGTTTTCAGCTTGAGAACAGGCTGCTGCTGCTAAGTCGCTTCAGTCGTGTCCGACTCTGTGCGACTCCATAGACGACAGCCCACCAGGGCTCCGCTGTCCCTGGGATTCTCCAGGCAAGAACACTGGAGTGGGTTGCCATTTCTTTCTCCAGTGCATGAAAATGAAAAGTGAAAGTGAGGTCGCTCAGTCGTGTCCGACTCATCGCGACCCCATGGACTGTAGCCTACCAGGCTTTTCTGTCCATGGGATTTTCCAGGCAAGAGTACTGGAGTGGGATGCCATCGCCTTCTCCGAGAACAGGCTAGTGAATGGCAAATAAGAGTCTGTATGCCCTATAATATCATTACTCCCCATCGACATTATTACCAGTCATTTCCTTGAGTTTTCTTGGGGTCTAAGTAATGGGAACTCAGAAATACGGACAAATTCTCTTCCTTTTCTTCTTTTATGGTCCCAAACCATAGCTTCTGCTGACAAGGAAAGCCTTTTGTTTTGAGCACGGCTCTCCTCTCCCTGTGATGACCACTACTGTTGACATTGTGTGTTGGGGAATGGGCTCTGCTTTAGGACACATGAACGTGGCATGGCCCTTTACCATCTGGTGAAATCTTAGTCTGAGTTTCAACAGGAATAGGATTAAGTGACCTCAACCTATCCCTCCATCTCTGTGTCATTCAGTTTGAGCACCACTTGTCAACAGCCCAGCTCAAAAGGTAAAGTACTAAGATCACACCACTACCTTTCTAACTCCTCATCCACAAAGCTTGGAATCCAGTCTCACTCGTGGCTCCCCCCTTGCTAAGGATACCTGAAAACACAAATGTGACACTGCATTCCTTCTCGGGTGGGACTTGAACCTCGCCAAAACTCAGATTGGGGCCTGAACCCAAGAACCCTGACTTAGGAGGGGACTCGAGCCCACTGTATTTTAACTGAAACTGCCCACCTGGCGTCAGGACTTACTGAAACGCATGTTCTTTTGTCTTGAAGCAGAAAAACATCAGTGTGAGTCAAAGAAATAGTAGAGAGTGAGTATATTAGCATAAGATGCTTATTAGCATAGTGGGCAAGCAGGGAGCGCAGCCCTGAGAACACACAGGGCTACATTTTTATAACCAAAGAAAAAGTAAGGAGGGGAGAAGAACACGTTCATCTTCATTTTTGAGTGGATGTCAAAGCTTACATAATTAGTTTCCCCTTTGACTCTACACAGTCTCACTGGGAGCAGTCATTAGCTATTTAAATCATATGTTAATAAAGGAGTGGTTATAAACACTAAAATATGGCAGTTTATCCCAAGTTTCAGCACAATGCTCCCTTTCACCTAGTTTCTTTCCACTTTCACCTGTGTTTCTGTCTTGGCTATATCTAGAATGTTACTCTTCAAGGACTATTAACTCCCTGGCTTCACCTTATGACATTCAGACCTCATATCTATTTTCTTCTGTTTTGACTATCAGGGTTTGTGGCTTGAATGTGCTTGGTGCTTGAATGTACTGGGTCTTCCTTCAAGGCAGAGTAGATTGTTGTTAGGCTACTAGATTATTTTTTTGAGTGTCATTAGCTTACAACAGTCTCCCACACTCCCCTTAAAATGCCCTTTCTATCATTAATTCCTAGTAGGATTTCTAAACTATTGAATATCCTACTCTATCCCTATCAAATGTAATAAAGTGATGCAGTG
This sequence comes from Nanger dama, assembly GCA_917880005.1. Classification (NCBI taxonomy): domain Eukaryota; kingdom Metazoa; phylum Chordata; class Mammalia; order Artiodactyla; family Bovidae; genus Nanger; species Nanger dama. Next base: position 104,848,380 of record CAKJTW010000001.1, read on the forward strand.
ACATCACACAGTAGTGAAAATGATTGAAAGCTACTGACATCAACATGGACGAGTTTCAGGAACAATAAGAAAGAGAAGAAAGACTCAGAAGTCTCTAGCGCACACTTCCTTTTATATGAATTTTCCAAACTAAACAATATATTGGACAAATTAAGTATATAGCACTTAAACATATATTAAGCAAACAAAAAATACTGTTAAAATAAATATGTAGAAGTAAAATATGAAGAAAATAAATGGGAATGATTGGAAAACAGTTCAGGATTTGGTCATTCTCCAGACAAACTAATGCTCAGACCTGGGCTGGCAGGAGCTTTGGGCTATGAGTAATGTGTATGTTCTCCTCTGAGGCTGGGCAGTCACTTTTCCTTACTCACTTTTCAAATCTATGTATGTATTCATTATTTCTACACTATATTCCAAAGGTTTATGAAGGTCAAAAATTATAGAAAATAAATCTGAAATATAATACAAATGAGCAATTAAACTAGTGCAAAATATTGCTTTTTAAAAAGAAAATATTTAAATGCCAAACTCCGAGTTTATGCCCCCTCCCACTTTTCCCCTTCAGTAACCATAAATTTGCTTTCTATGTCTGTGGGTCAGCTTCTTTTTATAAATAAGTTCATTTGTATCATTATTTTTAGATTACATATATGAATAATATCCTACAATTTCTGTCTTTCTCTGTCTGACTTACTTCACTTAAAATATACATACTCAGTTCAGTTCAGTTCAGTTGCTCAGTCATGTCCGACTCTGCGACCTCGTGAGTTGCAGCAAGCCAGGCCTCCCTGTCCATCACCAACTCCTGGAATTCACTCAAACTCACGTCCATCAAGTCAGTGATGCCATCCAGCCATCTCATCTTCTGTCATCCCTTTCTCCTTCTCCCAATCCCTCCCAGTATCAGAGTCTTTTCCAATGAGTCAGCTCTTCGCATGAGGTGGCCAAAGTCCTGGAGTTTCAGCTTTAGCATCATTCCTTCCAAAAAGCACCTAGGATTGATCTCCTTTAGAATGGACTGGTTGGATCCCCTTGCAGTCCAAGCGATTCTCAAGAGTCTTCTCCAACACCACAGTTCAAAAGCATCAATTCTTCGGTGCTCAGCTTCTTTATAGTCCAACTCTCACATCCATACATGACTACTGGAAAAACCATAGCCTTGACTAGACAAACCTTTGCTGGCAAAGTAATGTCTCTGCATATATATATAATGGGCTTCCCAGGTGGCGCTAGTGGTAAAGAACCTGCCTGCCGATGCAGCAGGCATAGGAGATATGGGCTCGATCCTTGGGTCGGGAAGATCCCCTGGAGGAAGGCATGGCAACCCACTCCAGTATTCTTGCCTAAAGTATCCCACAAACAGAGAAGCCTGGTAGGCTACACAGTCCATAGAGTTGCAAAAAGTCAGACACAACTGAAGCAACTTAGCATGCATGCATATATATAAAATAACCAACAAGGACCTACTCTGTAGTAGAGGTCCCCATCCTTTTGGCACCAGGCATGAGTTTCATGGAAGACAGTATTTCTATGGACAGAGGGATGGCTTAGGGATGATTCAAGTGCATTACATTTTTGTGCACTTTATATTATTATTATATTGTGATATACATTGAAATAACTGTACAACTCTCCATACTGCAGCACCAGTGGGAGGCCTGAGCTTATTTTCCTATAACTAGATGGTCTCATTTGAGGGAGATAGGAGACAGTGACACCCAAAATGTATTGCTTGTGTCCAAATGAAGCTTCTCTTGAGTGCCTGCTACTCACCTCCTGCTAGGCAGCCCTGTTCCTAACAGACCACAGATCAGCACTGGTCTGTGACCAGGGGTATACTGCTCTATAGAGCAGGGAGCTATATTCAACATTATAATAAGCTTTAAAGGGAAAGAATCTGAAAAGAATATATATATATATATATATATTTAATTGTTAATTGTATATATATATATATATTTAATTGTTTATATATATTGTTATATATATATATTTAATTGTATATATATTTATTTAATTGTTAATAAAAAGGGGGAAGAAAGATAAAAAGAGGGGAAAAAATGAGATTTTAAAAGATTAGGCTTAAAAATAGATTTTAGCCTGCAAAGAGAAAGAGCTGGAGCAGAATGTTTGCAATAACTGCAAGTCATTTTTGTTGTTTTTATTGTTACTCTTATTGTTGTCATTTAGTCTGTGCTATGGGTTGTGTTATAGACCATGCTGTAGATTGATTAGGCCTCTCTCTTTTCCACTAGCTGTATTGTATGTCTGCTTGATGTTGCCATTAGGGAACGTTGGTTTATGTGGCCAGTTCTAGATGCCTATAACAAAGGTCAAGAAAAACCAACACATTATTGCTGAGCTTCCTGGCCTTTTGATGTGCTAGTTGGGCTTTCTATGTTGTCCATTTTGTCTTATTGTACTCTGATTTTCCACTCTTGTTTATTTGAGGGAATACATACAAGATAACATAAGTATGTTGCAAGAAAGATAGCCGTAGTGGAATTTAGCACAACTTTATGTAAAAGACATCTAGCCACACAGGAGAAAGAAAAGGGATTTCTGACATACAACAAAATGTGTAAGCTTATTATATCTACTTGGAAAAAATTACTCCAAGGTTGACGGCTTACAGATATGATGCAAAGGTTGGCAGAATAGATTGGGCAGTCTTATAGGACTTCATTGTGAGAAATAGTCAAAATATCAGGACCTTTATTAGGATTTTTTATCTCCTGACACACAGAGGTATGGAACAAAGACCGGAAGAAAACATTTTTTTTAATGCTCTACTATGAAATCTCTGTGATTTATAACTTATAATGTACTGTGTAACTTATAACAAACTTGTAACATCCTATGTAAAAAGCAGCCCTAGGTCAAATGGATGTATTTCCTTTTATTAAGATGAGCTGAGTAGGTCAATGAAATATTTCCAAAGCCTGTCATAAGCATCCTGGTTGCTGTCAGCAGTGTTCCAGCTGTAATGCTGCCCTACGTCCTCCACAAAGGCCACTACCGATTTCCTGCAACCTGCCGACACTCCTGCTCCAGTGGCGTCGTTGTCCTAGGAACATAACGTGAATGGTATTTACTAGAATTGTGCAGAGGGGTGGCCTGGGCCCCTGAGCACCACCTTATGAAATATAACGAATGCGGTGTATCTAGGAAAGCTCGAACCCTACAGAACACTGTGTATCCCACAAGTGTGATGGGCACAGCTGCTAAATGATCTGTGTCCTGTGTCCAAATTCATGTGTTGAAGTCAGCCCTAACTTCCATGTGACTATGCAAAAGATAGGGCCTTTAAACAGCTGGTTAAGGCTAAATGAAGTCATCAGGACAGAGACCTGACCCAAAAGAACTGGTTTGTTTATAGAAAAGGAAGAGACACCAGAGCTTGCTCTCTCTTTCCGTGCATGATGAAAAAGCAGGCCATGTGCGCACGGGGAGAAGATGGCTACTACCAGTTAAGGGAAGAAGCCTTAGAATGACACCTACCTTGCTGGTTCCTGGACCTTGGGCTTCCAGCCTCCAAAGTGATGAGAAACAGACCTCTGTCATTTAACCCTCGCTCCAACCCTAAGTCTACAGTTTTTGTTATGACATTGTGAGAAGAATAAAACAGGAACTTAAGCTCTTGAGTGCAAAATTTTACTAGTGATTTTATTTATATTTAGAGTGCTACCCTTCCTATTCCTCTCCATCTACTCACAAGCAACTTCATAATATGTATATTTGCATCCTGAAAATCCATGTCAGGCAATCTCTCTTCCACAGTGCCTTTCTTCATCTTTCATTGTATGTCATCCTGCTAGCAATTGAAATTAATAGCATGTTTTCACCATTCATAACTTATGTTCCAGTGATCTGTATGTGTAATTATGAGCATTATCACTATTCTTGTTATCCTGTCAGTAAAAGGCAGCTGCTGAGAACAGAAACTTTTCTTTCCTTCGTATTGAATATATTGGCAAGTTTTGTCAGCCCTGTGTCAACATATTCCTTGAGATTGAGCATGTTGCCTCAGATCCAGCTCCATCTGTTGAATTTTAACTACATCACCTGCCACTTGGACAATATCAGTAACTTCCTAGAGACAGTTGTCTTCCATTGCTCTAGTTTCCTTATAGGCTAATCTTTCATAGAAGCCATTATAATCTTTTTAAAATGTAAGTCATATAGCATCACTTATCTGCTTAGTCACCAATGCCACCATCTTGCTGCAAGTCACAGTAAAAAACCAAAGGTTGTCCTAAAAGGGATCATTTAACTTATCTTGTTTGGTCATTTCAGAATGAGAGTGTTGGAGTGGGCAAGAATCTTCCAGAGTCACGTTCAACATATCAGCTGCAGAACTGGGATTGTGCCTATCACCAGTGCCAAACATTTATCACACCACATGGGGTACAATGTTTCCTTTTAGGAGGGATGAAAAAAAGGCAGTCTTTGAGAAAGCAGAGATTCACAGAAGGAGATGCCTGGTTGGAGGACAGAAATTTGTGATAAATAATATCTTTTGTTTTGGCTTCCAAGAATCTATCTGAAAGAATGAGTTTCCATTATATATGTTTTTCATTGCAAATTAATCTGTATGTTTCATGCAATTATAGCTATGATTAATAAATAGCACATTAAATCCAATTGTTCATTCACTTCTCAAATATTGTATATTTCCTAAATCCCAGTCATTATTGTAGGTATTAGAGAAAAGTAGTTAACAAAATACACACATATGTATAAATTCAGTTAAATAAAATTATAAAAGTTCATTTGTTTAGAACTATTATATGAAAGAAATCAAAACTGAAAAATTAGTGATTTACATCTGTACAATGTACAAAAAGACAGACACTGTACAGAAACTTCAGTAAAGCATGGAGTATGTCAGATCCAAATAAGTGTTAAAAAGTAAAATAAAATAGGGAGGAGCTAGGAATAATATGGGGGTGGAAAAAAAAGATGTAATTTAGGTTGAGGATCCAGGAGAGTTTTCCTTGACAAGTTCAGTCATTTGACTACAAATCTGAAAGATATGAAGGGGTGATCCACATGGGTACATGAGAAGGAACAGCTGGCAGAGCAGAGTCAGTGCCAAGGCCACGAGGCAGGAGTGTGTCTGCATGTGTGAAGACAGGTTAGTCAGTGCAGGCAGAGCAGAATGAGCAACAGGGGGTGCTACCAAGGTAGAAAGATACCAGGGCATGCCAAAAGTCAGGGGCTGGTGTGAGACCTCCACTTTTTCTCTGAGATGGAAACTCTTGGAGGGCCTGAGCAGAGCAACAGTTCCAGGGTGAAAGAGCAGCAAGGGAGAAGCAGAGGTACACTTTGAAGACAATTGTAACAACCCAGGCATCTGAAATGTGGGCAGTTCTGAGTCACCTCCACACAGGTCTCCTCTAATACCATAGGCTGTCTGACTGAAAACTCATCTAATCTCGTCTAGGTAACCAACCAAACTAATACATCTTCCTCATTCCCTTGGAAACATGGCTCAGTTCAGTTTTCTTTCATTTAGCTACCTTGCAGGTGGGATGCTTGCCAATTATCACTATCTTCTTCAAAAATCTTTAAGGCTATTTTTATTAACTGATTATTTTATGCATTGATTTATTGTGTAATCCAAACAAATATTATGTAAATAAATTAAACATGTGTACAAAAAAATCATTATTTATATGAAGACCATGTGAAAATTTTTGACAAACTGATAAAAAGAAGTGTATTTTAAAATATTAAATTAGGTGAAGGAGATGATTTTAAAGACTAGGGAAAAGGAAAAATCTGTAAAGATGCTTTACTCAGATTGTTTTAAAAATCTATTTAAGTAGAATATCTACTTTAAGTAAACCAAACTAAATGCAAATATTGATAAAGATAAGTGTAATTATTTTTAATTAAAATAAAATATCTAAGCCTAACTCATTATCTCTAAATGATCCTTTAAATGTATGTTTTCAATTACTCAGCCTATTATCTCTACTCCCGATAGAGAGAAGGGTCCTATTAGAACATGTGTAATGTCAAATAATTAAGGAAAACTATAAAAACTAAGTATTTGGAATTTTTATCTGAAAACAAACATAACAAAGAATAATGACTGATACTATCTACAAAGCATAGAACTATTGAAGCAAGTCTTTGCCATAGACTGTTGTGCTATATTCATATATGCTTTCTGTTCTGTTCAGTTGCTTAGTCATGTCTGACTCTTTGTGACCCCATGAACCACAGCATGCCAGGCCTCCCTGTCCATCACCAACTCCCGGAGCTTGCTAAGACTCATGCCCATTGAGTCGGTGATGCCATCCAACCATCTCATCCTCTGTCGTCCCCTTCTCCTCCTGCCCTCAATCTTTCCCAGCATCAGGGTCTTTTCAAATGAGTCAGCTCTTTCCATCACGTGGACAAAGTATTACAGTTTCAGCTTCAACATCAGTCCTTCCAATGAACACCCAGGACTCATTTCCTTTGGGATGGACTGGTTGGATATCCTTGCAGTCCAAGGAACTCTCAAGAGTCTTCTCCAACACCACAGTTCAAAAGCATCGATTCTTTGGCACTCAACTTTCCTCATGGTCCAACTCTCTTCACAGTCCAACTTTCACATCCATTCATGATCACTGGAAAAACCATAGTCTTGACTAGATAGACCTTTGTTGGCAAAGTAATGTCTCTGCTTTTCAATATGCTATCTAGGTTGGTCATAACTTTTCATCCAAGGAGTATGCGTCTTTTAATTTCATGGCTGCAATAACCATCTGCAGTGATTTTGGAGACCAAAAAAATAAAGTCTGACACTGTTTCCACTGTTTCCCCATCTATTTCTCATGAATTGATGGGACCAGATGCCATGATCTTAGTTTTCTGAATGTTGAGCTTTAAGCCAATTTTTTTACTTTCCTCAAGAGGCTTTTTAGTTCTTTTTTCACTTTCTGCTATAAGGATGGTGCCATCTGCATATCTGAGGCCATTGCTATTTCTCCCAGCAATCTTGATTCCAGCTTGTGCTTCCAGCGTTTCTCATAATGTACTCTGCATAGAAGTTAAATAAGCAGGGTGACAATATACAGCCTTAACATACTCCTTTCCCTATTTGGAACCAGTCTGTTGTTCCATGTCCAGTTCTAACTGTTGCTTCCTAACCTGCATACATATTTCTCAAGAGGCAGCTCAAGTGGTCTGGCATTCCCATCTCTTTCAGAATTTTCCACAGTTAATTCTGATCCACATAGTTAAAGGCTTTGGCAGAGTTAATAAAGCAGAAATAGATGTTTTTCTGGAACTCTGTTGCTTTTTCGATGATCCAGTGGATGTTGGCAATTTGATCTCTGGTTCCCTCTGCCTTTTCTGAAACCATCTTGAACATCTGGAAACTTATGGTTCACGTATTGCTGAAATATATGTTTTAGCTAAGTGGAAATTGAACTTTAAGGCAGAATTTCTGTGATTCACTCCATCCCCACAGAAATAGAGTCTAGCAAATATTAAAAAAATATGCAAAAATAAATTTGTGAAATTAAAAAAAAAAACTAGCCTGGTCCTCACAAATTTCCATAGTGTTTTGTGTCAGTATTGTGAATATTCAAATGATATATTAAAGCAATCTACAGATTCAGCACAATTAATATCAAATTACCAATGACATTCTTCACAGAATTGGAACAAAAACTTTTACAGTTTGTATGGAAACACAAAAGAGCCTGAATAGCCAACATAATCTTGAGATAGAAGAACAAAGCAGGAGGAATGAGGAGCCCCAACTTCAAACTATACTACAAAGCTACAGTAATCAAAACAGGATGGTACTGGTACAAAAACAGATACATAGGCAAATGGTACCAGATAGAAAGCTCAGAGATAAACCCATGAACCTATGGTCACCTAATCTGTGATAAAGGAGACAAGAATATACAGTGGAAAAAGACAGCATCTCCAATAAGTGGTATTTGAAATCTGGACAGGTACGTGTAAAATAATGAAATTAGAACACTACCTAACACCATAAACAAAAATAAACTCAAAATGGATTAAAAACCTAAATGTAAGGCTATAAAGTACAAAATTCTTAGAGGGAAAAATAAAAGGATAATATTCTTTGATATAAATTACAGCAAGATCTTTTTGTCCCATCTTCTAAAATAATAAAAATAAAAGCAAAAATATACAATTGGGACCTAATCTGCCTGCAATGTGGGAGACCTGGGTTAAATCCCTGGGGTGGGAAGATCAAAGAGTTGGAAACGACTGAGCCACTTTCACTTTCACTTTCTTTGGGACCTAATTAAACTTTAAATCTTTTGCACAGACAAGGAAACCATAAACAAGATGAAAGACAATGCTCAGAAAGGGAGAAAATATCTTCAAAGGAAGCAATAGACAAGGAATTAATCTCCAAAATATACAAACAGCTTATGGAACTCAATATTAAAACAAAACAAACAAACAAAAAAAAGCAAGCAAACAATCTGATCAAAAATGGGTGGAAGATCTTAATAGACATCTTTCTAAAGATGACATATGGATGGCCAAGATACTCATGAAATGATGCTCCTTATCACTAATTATTAGAGAAATGAAAATCAAAACTACAGTGAGTTATCACCTCATACTAACCAGAATAGCCACCACCAAAATATCTACAAACAATAAAAGCTGGAAAAGGTGTGGACAAAAGGGAAAGCTTTTACACTTTTGGTGGGAATGGAAAATGGTACATCCACTGTGGAGAATAGTATGGAGGTTCCTTGAAAAACTAAAAATAAAACTGCTATATGGCCCAGAAAACCCACTACAGGAAATATACCCTGAGGAAACCATAACTCAGAAGAACACATGTACTCCAGTGTTCACTGCACCACTATTTACTGTGGCCAGGACATGCAAGCAGGCTAGATATCCATCAACAGATGAATCAGTTAAGAAAACATGGTACTTGTATACAATGGAATATTTCTCAGTCATAAAAAAGAATGAATTTGAGTCAGCTCTAGTGAGGTAGATGAACCTAGAGGCTGTTACACAGAGTGAAGTAAGTTATAAAGAGAAAAACAAATATTGAATATTAATGTGTGTGTGTATTTATATATATATATATATATATATATATATAACACCTAGGAAAATGGTATTGATGAACGTATTTGAAGGGAAAGAAGGGAGATGCAGATATAAAGAATGGACTTGTGGGTACAATAGGAGGAGAGAGTGGGACAGATGGCGAAAATAGCTTTAACATATATACACTACAATGTGTAAAAGTAATTGGTTGGTGTGATTTATAGATAACTAGTGGAAAGCTGCTATATAACATAGGTGGTGACCTAGATGGGTGGAATGAGGGAGAAGGGTGTGGGGCAGGGTGGAGGAAAACAAAAAGTTCGAGATATATGTATTATGGCTGATTCACAGTGTGGCACAGCAAAAACAGCACAACATTGCAAAGCAATTTTTCTCAAATTACAAAAAGAATCTGATCACATCCAAAAAATTGTGAAAACTAAGAATGTTTAGAATATAGAAAGAGACTCTTCAATGGCTAGTGTTCAAAAGTTTTGTATTCAGTGTGTTTTACTGTATCACAATACTTAGGCAACATTATGACCTTTCACAGAGTCTAACTGAGGTGTAACTACAGAAATCATGCAATGAGTGAGGCAAATGCAGCATAGATACTGTACTCCCGGTGCCATCTTCCTCTCTCATTTTTCCGGTGACTAGGTAAGTGTCTTTTATTGAATCAAATCCACCCTCTAACCTGGATACTTTCCTAACTCTGGCTACACAGTATCCCTGCTGGTTCAATGTTGTCCTCAGAACATGTTTTTTTTTAAATATCCAACAGAGTTATCTGAAATAAAGCATAAAAAGTAGGCACTGTACACAGAAAATAATAGACATTTGATCAATAATAACTGTAGATGTAAATTTTTAAATGATTTTAATTAATTATTTTTTTGCTGCAGTTTTTAATTTTAAAATTTTAGGGCAGACTGGCAGACTGGAAGATTGGGAGAGAATTGATATTACAGTCTTCTTATTTTCCAGAAAACTTCACTATTGCTCTAAAGGCCTCCACTGATAGGGTGAGCCCCACCTTCATTGTTGAGGTTCGTCTCCTTTACTTGATGTCAGTTGGCTGTAAATGTGGACCACACCTTCAAAATATTTAGATTAATGTTGGATTAAACAGCGGAACACTACAGTCTAATGAATTTAGCACATGAAACAGGCCATTTCATAATGTTAAGGCAGCCATACACAATATGTAAACAAATGGATGTGTAGATGTTGCTGTTCCAATAAGACTTGATTTAGTTTGAATTTCATAAACTTTTCACATGTTACCTATTGTTTTTTTCCTTAAAACACTCCAAAATGTACACACCATATTTAGCTCACAGACAGATCATATAAATCAGGGAGTGTGCCAAATTTGTCAGAGTTGTTGACCCCCTACTCCAAGACAATGCATTGCATGTGTTATCTACATTAATTATAAATATATTAAAATTTTGTTTTAATCACATTGAGTGACTTTAAGAGAGTATTTGATAATATGTCCAAACTCAGAGCAGTGCAATGCAGAAATCAGAGCATGGTCTTGGTTTCTGACATAGGCTGTACTCTTGAACTAGGAGGTGCTGGTTGAGCATTTTAAAACAATAGGAAATGTTTGGGAAGTCCCATGGACAGAGGAACTTAGAGGGCTCCAGTTCATGGGGTTGCAATTGAGTCAGACATGACTGAGAGACTAAACAACAATAACAAGAAAGTGTTTTGTGCGTTTTCCCTATGAATTAAATGATATAAAGAAACAAAATTAAAAGCAGGTCTGTAGACAGAATAAGCGCTAAGCAAGATAGTTACTTAGTGCTATCTAAGTAACTAAGATATCTAACTATCTAACTAACAGTAAGATAGTTACTGTTATTATCAGTGATAGCATCTTTTTGCCTTATTGTGGCCAAAACACTGGTTATGTAATTATCAGTTTTGGCAATCTAATGACCTAACAATGCAAAAGAAACATCATTAAGAAAGAAAAGTAGTTTTTCATATAAAATACACAATCAAAAATATTCTTAAGTTGACACATAATTTTCCCCTAGAAAAGGGAATGGAAACCCACATCAGTATTCTTGCCTGGAGAATTCCATGGACAGAGGAGCCTGGTGGGCTCCATGGAGTCTCAAAGAGTTGGACACGATCAAATCACTGACACATACATACACATTTGTAACTGAGCAAATATTATTTTCAAAGCAGAAAAGATACGATCTTAATTAGAAGTGCCTTCATTTTTTCCATATATCCACTTGAATTCTCCAAAGTCTCTTAAAATCAAGCAAAATCTAAAATATGTATTTTTTCACAGTTCCCAACCTTCACCTGTCTTCCAACGCCCCTTGCTTCTGCACTTTTAATCTTTAGATAGTACCTCCCGAGTTCTTGTGCTTGCGCCATGCAGTGGGCCAAAACTCTCCTTGAGAATACCTGTGAGAGGAAAATAAACTTCCTTCCATTGATTCTGTTTAAAATTAAATCTCATGTGCACATATTCTTAATAACTGCATTCTTGTATAAATAAATTTTTCTACACAGTTAAAGAATCATTTTCTTCCATAAATTTGACCATTTCAGCACTGACAATTTTATTAATAGGTAAATAATATCCTCTGTGATACTTAAATAATATATCATGGGCTTTTAGCATTCATTTTTAGTCTCCCTCTTATCTATTTGAAATTTTTATGCGAGTCTCAATTTCCACACATCACCTTCTTAAACTCCTGAGACATTACAAATTGAATTTCTCCTTCTGAAATGAATGACAGTTTGGTAGTGACATTAAAATTCTCCTTCCTTTCAAGACTCTCCATAATCTGTGTCTTCTACAAAGGCCTTGCACTCCAGCAACTCCTGTAGACTTCAGCACCCTTCTTTGTGCTCCACACCATCTTCCTTCCCATCACAGTTCAGTTCAGTTCATTCAATAAATTAACCATTATTAATTAAACAAAGACCTGTTGCTACCAAACCCTATGTGAAGTTCAACTGAGTCGCCACCTATGAGGATTAGCTCAGCTTTCACTCAGCAACCACAGTGTAAAGCATCGACATTTGTCAAGTTTTAAAGGATCATAGCCAAAATTACTGCTTATTTTCTCTTTCTGTACATGTGTATTGCTTCTATAAACCACAGGCTCATGGGACTGTTACCGGTCCTTGTCTTCAAGTTCTTTGGAGGTCATTTAAAGTATATTTTATGTCATTCTACATGTGTCAGTTCAGTTCAGTCACTCAGTCGTGTTCGACTCTTTGTGACCTCATGGACTGCAGCACGCCAGGCCTTCCTGTCCATCACCAATTCCCAGAGCTTGCTCAAATTCACGTCCATCAAGTTCGAGTTGCCATCCAATCATCTCATTCTCTGTTGCCCCCTTCTCCTCCAGCCTTCAATCTTTTCCAGCATCAGGGTCTTTTCTAATGAGTCAGTTCTTTGTATCAGGTGGCCAAAGTATTAGAGTTTCAGCTTCAGCATCAGTCGTTCTAATGAATATTCAGGATTGATTTCCTTTAGGATTGACTGGTTTGATCTCCTTGCTGTCCAAGGGACTCTCAAGAATTTTCTCCAACACCACAATTCAAAAGCATCAGTTCTTCGGTGCTCAGCTTTCTTTATAATCCAACTCTCATATCCATACATGACTCCTGGAAAAACCATAGCTTTGACTAGACAGACCTTTGTTGGCAAAGTAATGTCTCTGCTTTTTAATATGCTACATGTGTCAGTCCACACCAAATTAATATTCTAAAGGTGATGGCAATCATCTCAGGTTTAACTGCTCCAAGAGAGATGGGGTGGTGAATATTTATATCTCCCTTACCTACTAGTATTTTATTTACTCTAGCTTGGATAATTGTCATTTCCAGATATACCTTGCTAGCTTTATATTTGAGAGATTAACCAGAGTTCCCCAAAGTTCATTTTGTATATGTCATATAGTCAATATTTAGTCAGTCAATGCCATATACGCCCCCTAGTTTGGGTAAAGATTCATATACTCTTCTAAAGTGATGGAGTGTTAGGAGACAGTGCTTACTGTTTTTAATAGCTTACCCTTGAACAAAGTGGTTTGAACGGTGTGGTTTCACTTATATGGATATTTTCTGTAGTAAATATTGGAGTACTATATGGTCCAAATTATACTTGGATTAACCCTCATATTGTTCAAGGGTCAACTGTATATATGAATTATTGGACATTGAAAAACCAAATGCAATTGAATAAAAATATAGCTACTTTCATTTCTATTATTTGTTTTTATTGGCAAAATAAATTTTATTGTGAACACATTATAATATTAGCTCTTTACTGTTCATTTTTTTTCTATATGCTTTTCTAGTAGTTTTCTTAGGTTCTCTCTTCAGACACTTCTTTTTATCACACCTATTGTCTTTTCATTATAACTTCAATTTTAAGGTATAATCACCTTTCTGGAATTTTCTACAGACTTTTAAAAATTTTAATATTTTTATTTATCCTGTAAAATCTTTACAAACTATAATTTCAAATTGATTTAGAATTTTACAGTAATAAAAATTGTACTATAAACATTATGAAATGTTACACATGTTTCATACAGATATTTGATTAACAGAAAAAGTTATTAGTCTATTTAGTCTAAGCATATATTGTAAGAACTAGTTCAATCTAGAAAACAAAGAAAAACGTTTTGGAACAAGCATCGCCATGATATCAAAGTAAAGGTTAATCTTTATCAATTTATTTGGACTCTGACATTATTAAATCAATGCTGATTTTTCCAAAGCAGAGATGTCAAGTTACCCTGATCTACAGTGAGACGGTAAGACTGAAATGCAGACCAAATGGAGAAACTCCTATAATTTGTGTGTAACAGAAAAAACTCATAATTAACTTTGGAAATATATACTGGTGACAGTATGAAATAAATTGTCAAAAGGCAATCAGAGATTCTAGAAAAAAAAATCTATTTAGCTCACACAATATATGACTTTCATTATTGTCAGGTCTCACCAAGTTAGAAAGCAAAGTAAACACCACTTGTTTGTATGTGTGCTCCTTTTAAAATATTAAATATAAATACTTTATAAGCATTAATATTTCAATAGAATAAAAGACATTAACCTATATAAAAATTTCAAATATTTTAAAGTGGCTTTACATATCATTTGATACACTAACTGAAACAGTGATTATTAAAATAAGAGTCACCAAAAAGTTCTACCTGTCAACATTCTTAAGAGATAAGAGGTGTTATGGATATAATTGTAATCTCATTAATTCAGACTATTACCTTCTGAATATTTTGTTCTTAATGTTTTAAGAAAAGCAGAATGTTTTCCATACTAAACAACTTCTATTTGTGGAGTCTGTCTTTGATCATTCTTTAAAAGTAAAATATCAAGGCAATTTATTCTTGAAGTGAAGAGATAAGTATATTTTCTTTAAAAGTAGAGGATTGTCTGATTAGGTACTTAAATAGCATAAAAATCGAAAATAGTCTCTGAAATGTGTTGATTGAAAGCTATAAATAAATATAGAGAATCAACGTTTGAATTAGGTGGTGCTCCTATCACAACCTTTATGTTAGCAATGAGTAAAAGCCTATGCAAATTAGCATAAAAGTAAATGTGAAGATATAACACACAGCAGGTGAGTGCCGTGCCCCCCACCTCCTGGATCCACCAGGTCTCAGCACAGCTGTCTTGGGCTGTTCCAGGCACGTTGCAGCCTCCCACTTGTGTCACAAGGTGTCTGTTTGACTTTCTAGTGGCTCTCCTCACAACCAGGACAAGCTACCCAGCTCATCAGCAGAACACAGAGTGCAGGAGATGAGTGCCCACCAAGGGAAACAGACCTTGCCGGGTCATTTACTTAGCTTCATGGTCTTTGGTGAAAAACTGTAAAGTATGCATGGGCTCCTCAGGAGGCCCCCAAAGGAAGTAAGTGTCATTTGCCATAGCTTATAATGCTCCCTTAACAGGTTTTCCCTCTCTTGTCTCATTCTCCTCTTTAATTCCACTTCCAGGAATCACTTCCCAAATATTATGTCAAAGGCCATGTTTCAGGCTCTGCTTTCAGTGGAATCTGAGGATATAGGACACAGACCTCCCTCCCAAATTTCAGCAAGTACTTATGGGCTTGTAGGGCATGGAGAATGTATTAGTTCCTCACAGGTGTTCTCTGTTATGTCCACTGGAGTGGCGGGGGGGTGGGGGGGTGGGGTGGGGAGGAGGAGCACCATCTAAAAATTGACAACTGTGTTTTGTTCTGCAGACAAGCTGAGTATTCAAACCCAGGACATAGCCTTTCAGGTAACTCTGAGGGACTGCTCCACAAAGAAGAGACAAGATGTATAGAGGGTTTTGCAACAAAAACCAGGTGGTTGAAACATCAAAAGATGACAGCTAATTAAAGAAAATCAGGTATCTTGGATCTTCCCAGGTGGTGCTAGTGGTAAAGAACCCATCTGCCAGTGCAGGAGACATGAGTCCAATCCCTGCATCAGGAATGCCCAGTGGAAGAGGACAAGGCAACCCATTGCATTTATTCTTGCCTGGACAACCCCATGGACAGAGGAGCCTGGTGAGCTACAGTCCATAGTCCATAGAGACACAAAGAGTCAGACAAGACTGAAGTGACTTAGCATGCACACACAAACAGACAGATATCTTCAGTTAAGGAATTTAACACTTTTCTATGTATGGGGCATTGCAAGAGTTTGGGCTCATCAAAATAGTTCTTTTGATATGCATCTCAGCTATCTGGGGTGTATATCCTCTGTTTTCACACCCTGTTATCTCAGTGTACACCACTGGGAGCAACTGAGTGACTAGTGACTTTATGTTCTAGCATCCTTTGTTTACTGATTTGGCAATTAACAATCTTAGTCTACACTTATATCTCCCTCTCTTGAGTTCTCTGTCCTTATGTCTTTTTCTTTTCTTTTTTTTTCATAAGCTCAGCAGTTTAATTCTGTTTTTGGCTTGTTTATCTTCTGTAAACTATACATTCAAGATCTCATCATCTAGCACAGGCAACTTATAAACACATTATCCTAAACAAAGGTAGCTTTGCCATGAGAAGAATCTTTGTTAACTGTTAGCTTTTTAATGTTTTCATAAATAAGTAACATTTTTAAGGTAGAACTTGTTTATATTTATCAGACATCTTTATTCCCTTCCTATGCCAGGAGATATATGCCATATTTTAATAAAATATTTACTTGTGTTGGAGCAGTGGCTGCACAGTGCTGGAGTAACTTTGAGGAGATATCCCATGTCCAAGGGCAAAGGAGAAGCCCCAGCAAGATGGTAGGAGGAGTGAAATCAAGTTTAGACTCAAATCCCATACCTGCCAGAGACACTCTGAGGGCTCAAATATACCTTGTGCACACCAGGAAACAGAGATTCCACAGAGACTGAGACAGAACTGTGTTTGAATGTCTCCTGAGGAGGAATGGGTCAGCAGCAAACTGCTGCAGGGGCAGGGGCTCTGGGTGCAGTAGACCTGGGCATGGCATAAGCCTTCTTGGAGGAAGTCACCATCAACCCCCTCATAGAGCCGGCAGAACTTACACAGGACTGGGGACACAGACTCTTGGAAGGCACAAGTAGAAGCTTGTGTGCATCAGAACCCAGAAGAAAGGAGTAGTGACCCCAGAGGAGACTGACCCAGACTTGCCCGTGAGTGTCCAGGAGTCTTCTACGGAGGTGTGGGTCAGTATTGGCCTGCCTTAGGGTTGAGAGCATTGAGTGTAGCAGTGTGTGCATGGGACCTTTTGAAGGAGGTCACCATTATCTTCATTAACTCCACTATAGTTTGGGCTTAGGTCAAATAACAGGGAGGAAACATAGCCCCACCCACCAACAGAAAATTGAATTAAAGATTTACAGAACATGACCCCACCCATCAGAACAAGATCCAATTTCCCCCTCAGTCTCTCCCATCAGGAAGCTTCCATAAGCCTCTTATCCTTCTCCATCAGAGTGAAAACAGACTGAAAACCACAATCACAGAAACTAACCAGTCTGAACACATGGACCACAGCTTTGTCTAACTCAATGAAACTATGAGCCATGCTGTGTAGAGCCACCCAAGACTAACGGGTCATGGTGGAAAGTTCTGACAAAACATGGTCCACTGGAGAAGGGAATGGCAAACCACTTCAGTACTCTTCCCTTGAGAATCCCATGAACAGTATGCAAAGGGGAAAAAAAAAAAAAAGGACACTGAAAGATGAACTCCCCAGGCTGGTAAATGCCCAATATGCTACTGGAGATCAGTGGAGAAATAACTACAGAAATAATGAAGAGACAGAGCCAAAGTAAAAACAACATCCAGTTATGGATGTGACTGGTGATGGGAGCAATGTCCAATGCTATAAAGAACAATATTGCACAGGAACCTGGAATGTTAGGTCCATGAATCAAGGTAAATTGGAAGTGGTCAAACAGGAGATGGCAAGAGTGAACATTGACATTCTAGGAATCAGTGAACTAAAACTAAACTCAGTGTTCAGAAAACTAAGATCATGGCATCTGGCCTCTTCACTTTATGGCAAATAGATGGTGAAACACCAAAGACAGTGACAGACTTTATATTTTTGGACTCAAAAATCACTGCAGATGGTGACTGCAGCCATGAAATTAAAAAACACTTGCTCCTTGGAAGAAAAGTTATGACCAACCTAGACAGCATATGAAAAAGCAGAGACATTACTTTGCAATAAATGTCCATGTAGTCAAGGCTATGGTTTTTCCAGTAATGTATGAATGTGAGAGCTCGACTATAAGGAAAGCTGAGTGCTGAAGAACTGATGCTTTTGAACTGTGGTGTTGGAGAAGACTCTTGAGAGTCCCTTGGACAGCAAGGAGATCAAATTACTCCATCTTAAAGGAAATCAGTCCTGATATTCATTGGAAGGACTGATGCTGAAGCTGAAACTCCAATACTTTGGCCACCTGATGGGAAGAACTGACTCATTTAAAAAGATCCTGATGCTGGGAAATAGTGAAGGTGGGAGGAGAAGGGGATGACAGAGAATTAGATGGTTGGATGGCATCACCGACTCAGTGGACATGAATTTGAGTGAACTCTGGGAGTTGGTGATGGACAGGGAGACTTGTCGTGCTGCAGTCCATGGGGTGGCAAAGAGTTAGACACAACTGAGCACCTGAACAGACTTACTGATTGTAAGTTCAGTGATAATAACTATGATTTACTGTCCATTAAAGAAAAGAAATAAGTGAAGTCAGACAGAAAAAGAAAAATATAATATTACTTATATGTGGAATCTAAAAATATGATACAAATGAACTTATTTACAAAACAGAAACAGAATTGCAGGCAAAAAACAAATTTATGATTAGCAAAGGGAAGAGTGGAGGGATAAATTAGGAGTTTGGGATTAAGATATACCCACTATTATACAAAAAAGACCTACTCTATAGCATAGGGAGCTATACTGAATATGTTTTAATATTTTAATAGTTTATAATGTTGGAGAAGGAAATGGAAACCCACTCCAGTGTTCTTGCCTGGAGAATCCCAGAGATGGTGGGCTGCCATCTATGGGGTCACACAGAGTTGGACACAACCTAGCAGTTTATAATGAAAAAAAAACCTGGAAAATTTTATATATATATATATATATATATATATATATATATATATATATTCATATATGGAGAAGGGGACAGCAACCTACTCCAGTACTCTTTCCTAGAAAATCCCATGGACAGAGAAGCCTAGCAGGCTACAGCCCTGCTAGGACTGTAAAGTGTAAGACATGCCCGAGTGGCTAAACAACAACAACAATGTGTGTGTGTGTGTGTGTGTGTATCTGAATGACTGCTATACAGTTGAAATAACACAGCACTGTAAATTAGCTTTGATTTAAAAATTCAAATTCAAAAACACTTTTCAAATAACAAGAGATATATTTAGTTGATACACACACATATGTATATATACATTTGCCATGCAGAACCTAATAAGCTGATTTTTTTCCCTATGAGATTACATAAACTTTGCTTTTTCTGTTTGTACTTGTTAGAAAAATATCATCAACAGTTCTTCATTTTTATTCCCCTAAATGCTGCACATGATTTTTGACCACGTTCTTTCTATACAAATCAGTAAAATGTCAACACATTTTTACCTTGGACATTTTTACATATACAGACTTTTGAATTGTTAATCAAAAGATGATGCTGTTAAAGTGCTGCACTCAGTATGCCAGAAAATTTGGAAAACTCAGCAGTGGCCACAGGACTGGAAAAGGTGTTTTCATTCTAATCCCAAAGAAAGGCAATATTCAAGCTACTGTGAAATTGCACTCATCTCACAGGCTAGCAAAGTAATTTTCAAAATTCTCCAAGCTAGACAGACTTCAACAGTACATGAACTGAGAACTTTCAAATGTTCAAGCTGGATTTAGAAAAGGCAGAGGAACCAGAAATCAAGTTGCCAACATCCATTGGATCATTGACAAAGCAAGAGAATTCCAGAAAAAGCATCTACTTTGGCTTCATTGGGCTTCCTTGATAGCTTGGTTGGTAAAGAACCTGCCTGCAGTGTAGGAGACCCTGGTTCGATACCTGGGTCGGGAAGATCCACTGAAGAAGGGATCTTCTCCAACATTCTTGGCTGCCCACTCCAGCATTCTTGGGCTCCCCTTGTGGCTCAGCTGGTAAACAATCAGCCTGCAATGTGGGAGACCTGGGTTCAATCTCTGGGTTGGAAAGATCCTCTGGAGAAGGGAACATCTACCCACTCTAGTATTCTGGTTTGGAGAACTTCATGGACAGCATAGTCCACGGGGTCGCAAAGAGGTGGAAACCAGTGAGGGACTTTCGCTTTCATTTTCTGCTTCACTGGCCACAGCAAAGCCTTTGGCTTTCTGGATCGCAACAAACTATGGAAAACTCTTTAAGAGATGGGAATACAGCAATCTGTATGCAGGTCAAGAAGCAACAGTTAGAACCAGACATGGAACAATGGACTGGTTCCAAATTGGGAAAGGAGTATGTCAAGGCTGTATATTGTCACCCTGCTTATTTAGCTTATATGCAGAGCATATCATATGAAATGCTAGGCTGAATGAAGCACAAGCTGGATCCAGGTTGCTGGGAGAAATATAAGTAACCTCAGATATGCAGATGACACCACCCTTATGGCAGAAAGTGAAGAGGAACTAAAGAGCCTCTTGTTGAAAGTGAAAGAGGAGAATGAAAAAGTTGGCTTAAAACTCAGCATTCAAAAAACTAAGATCATGACATCCGGTCCCATGCTTCATGACAAATAATGGGAAAACAATGGAAACAGTGTCAGACTTTATTTTTTTGGAGCTCCAAAATCACTGCAGATGGTGACTAAATTAAAAGACACTTGCTCCTTGGGAAAAAATCCCTGACCAAACTCAGTTCAGTTCAGTTCAGTTCAGTCTCTCAGTCATGTCTGATTCTTTGCATATCAGGATTGATTTCCTTTAGGATAACCAACCTAGACAGCATATTGAAAATCAGAGAAATTACTTTGCTGACAAAGGTCCATCTACTCAAATCTACGGTTTTTCCAGGAGTCATGCATAGATGTGAGAGTTGGACTATAAAGAAAGCTGAGCATCAAAGAATTGATGTTTTTGAACTGTGGTGTTGGAGAAGACTCTTGAGAGTCCCTTGGACTGCAAGGATATCCAACCAGTCCATCCCAAAGGAAATGAGTCCTGGGTGTTCATTGGAAGGACAGATGCTGAAGCTGAAACTCCAATACTTTGGCCAGGTGATGGGAAGAACTGACTCATTTGAAAAGACCCTGATGCTGGGAAAGATTGAAGGTGGGAAGAGAAGGAGATTACAGAGGATGGGATGGTTGGATGGCATCACTGACTCAATGGGCATGAGTTTGAGTATGCCCTGGGAATTGGTGATGGACAGGGAGGCCTGGTGTGCTGCAGTCCACTGGGTTGCAAAGAGTCAGACACAACTGAGTGACTGAACTGAATTGATGAATTTTAAGGAAAGATGATTTTAAATTGCTTATTAACTATCAGTCATAACCCCGTCTGCCAAACAGTCAATATGGAAAGACCTACGTTTAAAGGCATTTTAGAACCAACATTCCTGATTTGGGGTTTAATTCAGCTACCAGCCATAGACCTCAGCAACAGAATGGTTCAGCGTGGCGTCTTCCACCTGACTACTGGCCCTGGGACCCAGGGTCTAACATTTTCTGTCGCCACTTTTGCAATAAGTCCTCACACTTTCAATTTAACACACAGAGCTCCCTGACGGCCAGGGCTCTGAGGTCTTCCACGCTATGGTCATAGACCTAGACTTCACTGTGAACGAATCACTCTCTCCCTACCCTTTGGGAAAGAGGCACGGAGTGCTCTAATCCCAGCTCACTGCTGTCACCTTCTGGTCTTGAGTAGTAATTCTGACTGCCCCCTTCCTATCTATGCCACGTGGGCCTTTCGCCCTGAAAATTAGCTTTGTAAAACTCAGGTTAAAGAGACTTATTTGATTTTGCATTAAAAGCTTGAATTCTTCACAAGGCCACATTCCCCTGATTATCTTGTCATGTCTTATCTAAGGATTATTTTAAGCTTCACTAAAATGGCACAGTGTAGTCGTAGTAAAATAGCTTTCTTCTTTGTCTCAGGTTGATGGCAACTACTCTGAAGTCAATACTGCTAACTTCGTTTCTAAATTGTTGCACCTACTGTTCCAGTCAGATTTACCTTCTGTGCCAGAGATTTAGAATCCACTGAGTACCGCTGGCATGTTGGGGGAGATTAGAGAAAGGTACTTTGATATGGACGAAATTTCTTTAGCCAAGCATACCAGCATCGGTCTCATGTGCCTTGGGTGGCTCACGAGCTCAGCACCACCGACAGCTGTGACGTGGTGGACAGCTGGTGAAGAGTCTAGAACTGTGGCTATTATTACAGCCAAGGTGTGGGAAACTTGGAAGGATAAGACCAAATAACACCAATCATGTCAAAAGGAGTCTTAAGTTGTTCTTTCAATGGTTAACCAGTGACTCTGAGCTAGGGAGGATATTTTCTTCTTTGTGATACAAGTACTTTTACAAAATGATAGAAATCCAAGAGTGCTAGATTTGAACTAATATGACCCTTAGCTTCTTCAACAGAATTGCAGACCCAGCTGCACCTTCTCTATCCTCAGTAAAGAACCTCAGTCTCATCACTTAGGGTGGAAGCCCGGGGGGCTCACCGCCTTCTCCATCAGGAAGTTGAGGCTGGGCCTGTTCTCGACCACATAGATCAGGCTGCAGGACCAGAGTCACAAGCAAACAGGTTAAGGCAGGGTTTGAAATGTCTAGAGGGACTAAGCTGGTAAGCTAATCAAGGAAGCAATTTATACTATGCAAATTAGCTGAAAATGGGAGGAAACGTGATAAATGACCCGATGCCTCAGTTTTGAAGGAGCAATACAGAGTGATGGTCAAGAACTGTCACAAGTGTAGAAATTCATTACATGAGTGAGCAGCCCCAAATCTTGCCATCTAAAAATGTGGGCTTAGTGTACTGGAGGTTTTGTTTTTTTCAGCAAAAGTCATTCATTTGATTCTTTAAGTGAATTTTCCTGGAGTTAACAACTAATGCAATTTTCTCAACAAGTATGAGAATCTCAAAGAGCTTTCTGACAAGTTGGAAACTCTTGGAATAGAAGCTGTTGTCTTCAAAAGACATAACCTTCTCAGGGTTATGCCCACTTAGTGTTTGCTCTGTGGTTCAATCCGGTGTCTTTTAACTTTTGAGCTTCTCTCTCTGAAGGTCTGATATGACTTGTCTGACTCCAGTTTCAAATGGATAACAGGCCTTAGGAAAACTGGGCAGGTGGCAAGAAAAAGAGGCACTGACTAAATTCAACACAGTTTTTCAGAAAACTGAATGGACATTTTGGCCAATGCCTTACAGACCCCATAATTTTCTCCAGAATACCTCCTTAACTGAGACAGAAATAGTTATCTGTTAATAAGTCAGTGATTCCTTCCTGTTAGTCTTTTTAGTTTTTTTTTCTTTCATTTTGAGTCTGTAAAACATGTTAAAAATATCTATATCCTATAAGACCAATAGAAAATTATAGACAGTTGTTTCCCATACCCTGTGTTGATATTAATGTCTACATGCATCAGGTGATAGGTTGTGATTATGACACACTCATGTCTAAACACTGGTAGCCTCACATGACTGTACTTCACCACGGACCGTGTCAACTGTCTGTTGAGACACAGTCCTCCACAGATCTCTTGTGTTTCCACACAGCTCATTAGTGAAGCACTGACTGTACTTTTTTGGCATAAACCATCATGGATGCTTGTCTAGTGAACAATCCTGGAAGACAGAGATGGTATCTCCTTCTGGAACAAAGGCTGAGCATGCATCTGCCCATTATAAGACTGGGGTGTTCTCAAGTTCAACATACCTTAGTGTGAGTTGGCATCCACGCGGCCCGTCCATATCATCCCCGTGAGTGTAGAGGCCTAGAAAACTGACACATATGTGTTAATGCTGACCCTGCTGGTCATGTCCTGAATGACAGAGTTGAGTCCTCTGTGCCTGACCTGAAGTCTTGTGTCTGCTGTCAGCATCCATGAAGCTGGCTGGCCACCATCTCAGCTCCCGAGGAAGGGAGAACCTCAGACTCTCCCAGTGCTGGGCAGTGCTGTGCTTGTAACAGAATGCTGACCTGTTACATGTGGCCGGTCTCTTGCTGTTGCTCTAATTTGCCCTTTCCACATGTCTAACCTGAGACTGTGTTACTATTCTGCAAGCTAGAGGTTAGTGTTCTCCACCCACCTGTGGTATTAGAGGATTTTAATTAATGTCATTCCTTACAGAGGGCAAGGACTGTGGGTCCTTGCAGAAGCTGAAACAGCACTTATTTCTTCATTCTTTCATAAAACTATAAAATAATTTAGTACACTAAAACATGTATTTAACAACAGCTCTCATTTGTTTACAATCCAGATAGCAACTATGTTCTACAACTAAGATGCAACTGTCCCAAGAAACTTGCCTTTCACTGTTTGCAGAAAATCCAAACCATGTTCTTCCAAAACTTTTCCTGAATCTTTACATGTCTTGTGTCCTTCTCCAATTCTTCAGTCCTATTTTCTGTCTTATAGTTGCTTTATTTTTTTTTAATCTCTCTTCTTGCATTAAGTCAAATATGATAATCATCCCCTTATCTTGATTTTCACTGAGGGTGAAATATACTGTATGAGATCAATGTACATATATGAGATTTATTAAAGATTTGAAGGAAGTTTATGCTGTATCAAAGACATAGAGGTTAGGAGACTGTCTTGTCCTTCTTGTTAGGGAATGAATGTCTAATACCCACCCTACAGTTCAGGAAGAGTGGTGTCTATCCTCGATTGGCATAACCCTTGCATCCACTCTGCCTTTCTCTGCTGTGCGCAGAGCCCCAGGACACCGGAAAGTGCATCACTCAGGCTCACGTGTCCATTAGGAGGAAAGTGGAAGATCAGAGCTTGGTAGAGAGAGGGAAGATTCTCTCTCCTTTGCCTTCTCTTTAGCTTGCTGTCATCTGGCAGAATCAACACTCCTCTATCAAGGTCCACAGGTCCTGTCCAGCCATTTAGGCAGAGGCTAGGTGCCCCTGCTACACTCCAGGTGTTTCAATATCCTTGTTGATTCCCCCTGCCCAGAATACAGAAAATAGATCCTTTGCTGAGCCACATGAAGCTAACTTTTTGAATGTATCATCTATTTCCTTCTGGTATCCCACCTAATATATCCAAGCACTGAAAACTTGCTATTTCTAATCCCAGTTTTCCAGAGAAGAAGCTAAAACTCAAGGAGACTAAGCAATCTAGCCCTCGGTCATTCAACCCTCAAGGGAAACATCCAAGATGTAATGATGAAAGGGTTGTTTTCAAATTCTGCACAGTTGGTACCATGTCAGGCTGCCTCTCCTACAGTGCTCTATAGTTCAATAATGGATATGCCATAACAGCAAGAATGCTCTAAAACATTTTTCTAAACATGGTTCTATTGCTTCTACAAACTGCATAACAATGAAAGCTCCATATAAAGCTTCTTTAGTCTTGAATGATCTACATGGTTTATACTAAATAAATAAATGTAAATAGATAGATAAGATTTTTAAAGAATATAGTCCAAATGTCATTCAATTATTGCTTTAAGTTTTCTCATAGAGCATTTATTTCTCACCCAGAATGAAGCAGAATATAAAAAGATTTCTCAGTTAATTAACCAGTACTAATATCAAAAACACTTTATTCGTATTTATCTCCATCCATCACTTTACCAAGAAAAAAATCTGATATAAGTGCGAAAATTTAAAGTCAAAAGGCAAGTAGTAGAGTGTCAGTAGATGTGCTTTCATTGGAACCTACCAAGGAAGTCTGGGACAATCCAGAGAAAAACCACCAAGGTTGACTTATGGGAGAATGTAATTAAAGCTTGGTCTCATTAGTTGTTCAGGAACACAGACAACATCACTATTCTATGCATAACTAGTAAACAAATGGACGTCCTTGATGGCAGGCTAACAGATACCATAGACATCTTATGGAAACTTAAAACCAGTTGTTTCTGATTTCCTTAGTCATGCTTAGTGTATACCTCTGTATACTGATGTTCACACTTTTCTCCAATTACTAAGCCTAATTTTACTTAATTTTCTTCTAGAAATTCAGTTGATAATTTGGCCATATTTTTAAGACATATTATTATGTACCTTTTTGTTCTTTGCATACATAACATGAAAATATTGTTTCCTAACATATTTGGAGGAAAAAGCAACTCCCTCTCTTTTGGTAGCA
The DNA here is from genome assembly GCA_917880005.1 of Nanger dama. NCBI lineage: Eukaryota > Metazoa > Chordata > Mammalia > Artiodactyla > Bovidae > Nanger > Nanger dama. Next base: position 104,874,280 of record CAKJTW010000001.1, read on the forward strand.
GTTCCAGTTAGATATACAGTATGCATTCCAGTAAATACAAATGTGCATCAAAATTCACCTGTCTAGAATGATTCAAAAGCATTCCCAGGTTACATAGTCAGTTCATTGTAGATAAGAGTGACTTTTAGATATTTGTTTTCAATAAATATATTTTGCAGACATTTTGGGGGAAATAGAATTTTAAGGCTAAATAATTGGATTTTATTGAATTTTCTGCTACATCTGATAAGAGTTCTCCAAACAAAAATGTTCAGCAATAACAATAATGGAAGCATGTTCAATAATAAATGGTCAAAAGGCATGGTAAATACAGGGAACATAAAAGATCACTTCAAGTACCATTAAAGAACCACAAAGTGTCTATGTCAGAAGGACCCAAAACAAAGGAATTATTGGACTTTTTAAGAACAATTTCTGGAGCTCGAGTGAGTCATACCCAGGTCCATCTTGAATCCCATCTTGCCCTGCCCAGCAAATGATATTCTGATTCCAAGCAGCTAAGCTTTACAGTCGGGCTCAGCAAGATGGAAATGCATCAGGTCAACATGACAAGAAGAAAAAGAACACCTTTCAGAGCAGAACAGCCAGCTCGCTCTTTTCCAGCTTTTGATGCTCTTAACAAGACTGAAGACTGTGCTGTTCCTTTAAAACAAACACCCACAGACTGATCTTCTGAATCTCCTCTCTGAGCTACAGTCATCATCACAGCTTTCTTCTTAGAGCCCAAAACGTTCCTCTCCTTTTCTTTCATCCTGTTAGTGGATTGCCACCTGTGTGTCTTTGTACAGAAGAAAGTGAGCAAGAGTACCTATCGATGTGCATGTGTGTAGAGATATCTTTTTGTGCTGGGTGATGGTATGGGAAGGGAGGTGGGCGGGGGGTTCAGGATGGGGAACATATGTACACCTGTGGTGTATTCATGTTGATGTATGGCAAAACCAATACAATATTGTAATTAGCCTCTAATTAAAATAAATAAACTTATATTAAAAATAAAAATGAAATAAAAATAGATAATTGATAGATGATAGATAGACAATGGATAGAGAGAGAGAGAGATAGGGAACTAACAGATTATAGATAGATAATGGATAGAGAGAGTGCTAATGGATAAATAGTGGATGGATAGATAGACCAATAGATAGATAATGGATAGATGAAGAGGCAGATGAACAGAGAAATATAATGGATAAATAGATTCATACAAATAAAGATAGATAAATGATAGATAATAGATAGATAATGGATAACTAGACTATGGATAGATGGATGGATTGATAGAAATGGAGAGGTAGATATACTGGACAGATAGAGGATGGATGGATGATAGATGAATTGATGGATGTTAGATAGCAAAACCTTTCAAAATTTTGAAAAATATGAATAATTTTAATATATTTTCGGAACTTCTAGTTTATACACAAGTTTTTTCCCGAGTTAATATGTATCTCTCTCTCTCTCTCAAAGTCACTTAGTAATGTCCAACTCTTAGTGACCCCATGGAATGTAGCCAACCAGTCTCCTCTGTCCATAGAATTCTCCAGGAAAAATATTGGAGTGGGTAGGCATTCCCTCTCCAGGGGGTCCCTCTGACCCAGTGATCAAACCAAGGTCTCCTACACTGCAGGCAGATTCTTTACTGTCTAAACTACCAGGGATAGACTTCATACAATTTTTAAATTTATATTTACTTAATGTATATTACAAAAAATTACTAGCACCTTAAATCCATAATTTCATTGCTTATGTATTCGTGCTTTCAACTAGAAATACCAAGTTATTTAAATAAAAATATTAAACAGTATTACAGTTCAAATGCAGTTTAAAAAAAAATCACAAAAGCAATAAATGACTAAGTTTGGAATGTTTCAGATGTTCAAGGTGGATTTAGAAAAGGGAGAGGAATCAGATATCAAATTGCCAACATCCGTTGGATAATTGGAAAAGCAAGAGAGTTCCAGAAAAAAATCTACATCTGCTTTATTGACTCCTTTGACTGTGTTGATCACAACAAACTGTGGAAAATTCTTAAAGAGATGGGAATACCAGATCATCTGACCTATCTCCTGAGAAATCTGGATGCAGGTCAAGAATCAACAGTTGGAACTGGACATGGAACAACACACTGGTTCCAAATATGGAAAGGAGTATATTAAGGCTGTATATTGTCACCTGCCTATTTAACTTAAATGCAGAGAACATCATGAGAAATGCTGGACTGAATGAAGCAGAAGCTGGAATCAAGATTGCTGGGAGAAATACCAAAAACCTCAGGTATGCAGATGGCGCCACTCTTATGGCACAAAGCAAAAAAGAACTGAAGAACTTCTTGATGAAAGTGAAAGAAGAGAGGGAAAATGTTGGCTTAAAACTCATATTCGGAAAACTAAGATCATGGCATCAGGTCCCATTTCTTCACGGCAAACAGATGGGGAAACAATGGAAACAGATATTTTTTATTTGGGGGTTCCAAAATCATTGTTGATGGTGACTGCAGCCATGAAATTAAAAGACACTTGCTTCTTGGAAGAAAAGCTATGATCGACTTAGACAGCATATTAAGAAGCAGAGACCTTACTCTGCCAACAAAGGTCCAGCACCTGTAGTCACAGCTCTGATTTAACAAACAAACACAAATGTTAAATGATACAATAGACCAGTTAGACCTAATTGATATCTATAGGACATTTCACCCCAAAACAATGAATTTCACCTTTTACTCAAGTGCACATGGAACCTTCTCCAAAATAGATCACATTCTGGGTCATAAATCTAACCTCGATAAATTCAAAAAAATTGAAATTATTCCAAGCATCTTCTCTGACCATAATGCACTAAGGTTAGACCTCAATTATAGGAGAAAAACTATTAAAAATTCCAACATTTGGAGGCTGAACAACACCCTACTGAATAATCAACAAATCACAGAAGAAATCAAAAAGAAATCAAATTATGCATCGAAACAAATGAAAATGAAAACACAACTACACAGAACCTTTGGGACACTATAAAAGCAGTCCTAAGAGGAAAGTTCATAGCACTACAGGCATACCTCAAGAAACAAGAAAAAAGTCAAATAAATAACCTAACTCTACACATAAAGCAACTAGAAAAGGAAGAAATAGAGAACCCCAGAGTTAGTAGAAGGAAAGAAATCCTAAAAATTAGGGCAGAAATAAATGCAAAAGAAACAAAAGAGACCATAGCAAAAATCAACAAAGCAAAAAGCTGGTTCTTTGAAAGGATAAATAAAATTGACAAACCATTAGCCAGACTCATCAAGAAACAAAGAGAAAAAAAATCAAATCAACAAAATTAGAAATGAAAATGGAGAGATCACAACAGACAACTCAGAAATACAAAGAATCATAAGAGACTACTATCAGCAATTATATGCCAATAAAATGGACAACTTGGAAGAAATGGACAAATTCTTAGAAAAGTACAATTTTCCAAAACTGAACCAGGAAGAAATAGAAAATCTTAACAGACCCATCACAAGCACGGAAATTGAAACTGTAATCAGAAATCTTCCAGCAAACAAAAGCCCAGGTCCAGACGGCTTCACAGCTGAATTCTACCAAAAATTCCGAGAAGAGCTAACACCTATCTTACTGAAACTCTTCCAGAAAATTGCAGAGGAAGGTAAACTTCCAAACTCATTCTATGAGGCCTCCATCACCCTAATACCAAAACCTGACAAAGACACCACAAAAAAAGAAAACTACAGGCCAATATCACTGATGAACATAGATGCAAAAATCCTCAACAAAATCCTAGCAATCAGAATCCAGCAACACATTAAAAGGATCATACACCATGACCAAGTGGGCTTTATCCCAGCGATGCAAGGATTCTTCAATATCCGCAAGTCAATCAATGTAATTCATCACATTAACAAACTGAGAAATAAAAATCATATGATTATCTCAATAGATGCAGAAAAAGCCTTTGACAAAATTCAGCATCCATTTATGATAAAAACTCTCCAGAAAGCAGGACTGGAAGGAACATACCTCAACATAATAAAAGCTATATATGACAAACCCACAGCTCACATTATCCTCAATGGCGAAAAATTGAAACCCTTTCCCCTAAAGTCAGGAACAAGACAAGGGTGTCCAGTTTCACCACTACTCTTCAACATCGTACTGGAAGTTTTGGCCACAGCAATCAGAGCAGAAAAAGAAATACAAGGAATCCAAATTGGAAAAGAAGAAGTAAAACTCTCACTGTTTGCAGATGACATGATCCTCTACATAGAAAATCCTAAAGACTCGACCAGAAAACTACTAGAGCTAATCAGTGAATATAGTAAAGTTGCAGGATATAAAATCAACACTCAGAAATCCCTTGCATTCCTATACACTAATAACGAGAAAGTAGAAAAAGAAGTCAAGGAAACAATTCCATTCACCATTGCAACGAAAAAAATAAAATACTTAGGAATATTCCTACCTAAAGAAACTAAGGACCTATATATCGAAAACTATAAAACACTGATGAAAGAAATCAAAGAGGACACTAATAGATGGAGGAATATACCATGCTCATGGCTTGGAAGAATCAATATAGTGAAAATGAGTATACTACCCAAAGCAATCTACAGATTCAATGCAATTCCCATCAAGCTACCAGCAGTATTTTTCTCAGAACTAGATCAAATAATCTCAAGATTTGTATGGAAATACAAAAAACCTCGAATAGCCAAAGCAATCTTGAGAAAGAAAAATGGAACTGGAGGAATCAACTTGCCTGACTTCAGGCTCTACTACAAAGCCACAGTCATTAAGACGGTATGGTACTGGCACAAAGACAGAAATATAGATCAATGGAACAAAATCGAAAGCCCTGAGATTAACCCACATACCTATGGACACCTTATCTTCGACAAAGGAGGCAAGAATATACAATGGAGTAAAGATAGTCTCTTTAACAGGTGGTGCTGGGAAAACTGGTCAACCACTTGTAAAAGAATGAAACTAGACCCCTCTCTAACACCATACACAAAAATAAACTCAAAATGGATTAAAGATCTAAATGTAAGACCAGAAACTATAAAACTCCTAGAGGAGAACATAGGCAAAACACTCTCCGACATAAATCACAGCAGGATCCTCTATGATCCAACTCCCAGTTTACTGGAAATAAAAGCAAAGATAAACAAATGGGATCTAATTAAAATTAAAAGCTTCTGCACAACAAAGGAAACTATAAGCAAGGTGAAAAGACAGCCTTCTGAATGGGAGAAAACAATAGCAAATGAAACAACTGACAAACAATTAATCTCAAAGATATATAAGCAACTTATGCAGCTCAACTCCAGAAAAATAAATGATCCAATAAAAAAATGGGCCAAAGAACTATATAGGCATTTCTCCAAAGAAGACATACAGATGGCTAACAAACACATGAAAAGATGTTCAACATCACTCATTATCAGAGAAATGCAAATCAAGACCACAATGAGGTACCATTTCACACCAGTCAGAATGGCTGCGATCCAAAAGTCTACAAGCAATAAATGCTGGAGAGGGTGTGGAGAAAAGGGAACCCTCTTACACTGCTGGTGGGAATGCAAACTAGTACAGCCATTATGGAAAACAGTGTGGAGATTCCTTAAAAATTGCAAATAGAACTGCCTTATGACCCAGCAATCCCACTGCTGGGCATACACACTGAGGAAACCAGAAGTGAAAGAGACACATGTACCCCAATGTTCATTGCAGCGCTGTTTATAATAGCCAGGACATGGAAGCAACCTAGATGTCCATCAGCAGATAAATGGATAAGAAAGCTGTGGTTCATATACACTATGGAATACTACTCAGCCCTTAAAAAGAATAAATTTGACTCAGTTCTAATGAGATGGATGAAATTGGAACCGATTATACAGAGTGAAGTAAGCCAGAAAGAAAAACACCAATACAGTATACTGACACATATATATGGAATTTAGAAGACAGTAATGATGACCCTATATGTGAGACAACAAGAGACACAGAGGTATAGAGTGGACTTTTGGACTCTGAGGGAGAGGGAAAGGGTGGGATGGTATGGGAGAATGGCAATGAAACATGTATATTTTCCTGTAAGAAACGAAATGCTAATCTATGTTCAATGTAGGATGCAGGAGGCATGGGGCTGATGCACAGGATGATCAAGTAGAGGATAGGGGGTGGGAGGTGGGAGGGGGATTCGGCATTGGGAGATTGTGTTCACCTATGGCTGATTCGTGTCAATGTATGGCAAAACAAATACAGTATTGTAATTTAAAAAATAAATAAATTTAATTTAAAAGAAAAAAAAAAAAGAAAGCTGAGCACTGAAGAATTGATGCTTTTGAACTGTGGTGTTGGAAAAGACTCTTGAGAGTCCCTTGGACTGCAAGGAAATCAAACTAGCCCATCCTAAAGGAAATCAGTTCTGAATATTCATTGAAAGGTCTGATCCTGAAGCTGAAACTCCAATACTTTGGCCACCTGATGCAAGGAACTGATTCATTAAAAAAGACTCAGATTCTGGGAAAGATTGAAGGCAGGAGGAGAAGGGGATAACAGAGTATGAGATGGTTGGATGACATCAGCGACTTGATGGACATGAGTTTGAGCAAGCTTTAGGTGTTGGTGATGGATAGGGAACCCTGGCATGCTGCAGTCCATGGTGTCACAAAGATTCAGACACGATTGAGTAACTGAACTGAACTTATTTGAACTGACTATATAGACCTTTGTTGGCAAAGTGATGTCTTTTCTTTTTAGCAAACTATCTAAGTTTGTCATAGCTTTCCTGCCAAGAAGCAATCATCTAATTTTAGGGGTGCAGCCACCATCCACGGTGACTTTAGAGCCCACAAAGAGGAAATCTGTCACTGCTTCCACCTTTTCTCCTATTTTCCATGAAGTGTCAGCAAATTTGGAAAACCCAGCAGTGGCCATAAGACGGGAGGCCAATCCTCATCCCAATTCCCAAGAAGAGCAGTACTAATGAATGTTCAAACCACTGCGCAATTGCACTCATTTCCCATTGTAGTAAGGTTATGCTCGAAATCCTCCAAGCTAGGCTTCAGCAATACATGAACCAAGAACTTTGAGATATTTAAGCTGGGTAAAAAGGCAGAGGAACAAGAGATCAAATTGCCAATATTCACTGGATCATATAAAAAGCAAGGAAATTCCAGGAACACATGTAATTCTTCTTCATTGACTACATGAAAGCCTTTGATTGTGTGGGTCACAACAAACTGGAAAGCTCTTAAAGAGATGGAAATACTAGACCACCTTACCTGTCTCCTGAGAAACCTGTATGCAAGTAAGGAAGCAACAGTTAGAATAGGACACAGAAGAACAGACAGTTTCAAAATTGGGAAAGGAATGCATCAAGGCTGTATATTGTCACCGTGCTTATTTCACTTACATGCAGAGTACACCATGCAAAATGCCAGGCTATATGAATCACAAGCTGGAATCAAGATTGCCAGGAGAAATATCATATATATGGATGATACCATTGTAATGGCAGAATGCAAAGAGGAATTAAAGAGCCTCCTGATGAGGCTGAAGGAGAAGAATAAAAAAACTGGCTTAAAACTCAGGAAAGAAAGAAAGAAGGAAAGAAAGAAAACTAAGATCATGGCATCCGGTCCTATTACTTCATGGTAAATAGAAGAAGAATACATGGGAGCAGAGGAAGCAGATCTTCCAGATCCTTCCAGGTCTTGAGCTACCTGGTGGTATATATTTATATACAATGGAATATTACTCAGCTACAAAAAGAATGAAATAATGCCATTGGCAGCAACATAATGGACCTAGAGATCATCACACTAAGTGAAGTAAATCAGCAAAGACAAGTGTCATATGACATCACTTATATGTGGAAACTAAAAAACGGTGCAAATTAACTTATTTACAAATCAAAAATAGACTCACAGATATAGAAAACAAAGAAACTTATGGTTAATACAGGGGAAAAGTGAAAGTTGCTCAGTCATTTCTGACTCTTTGTGACTGCATAAACTATACAATCCATGGAATTCTCCACACCAGAATACTGGAGTGGGTAGCCATTCCCTTCAGGGGATCTTTCCAACCCAGGGATTGAACCCAGGTCTCCTGCATTGCAGCTGGATTCTTTACCAGCTGAGCTACTAGAGAAACCCATAATATAAATACAAGTTCAGTTCAGTTCAGTTCAGTCACTCAGTCGTGTCCGACTCTTTGCAACCCCACGAATCGCAGCACGCCAGGCCTCCCTGTCCATCACCAACTCCCAGAGTTCACTCAGACTTGTGTCCATAGAGTCAGTGATGCCATCCAGCCATCTCATCCTCTGTTGTCCCCTTCTCCTCCTGCCCCCAATCCCTCCCAGCATCAGAGTATTTTCCAATGAGTCAACTCTTTGCATGAGGTGGCCAAAGTACCAGAGTTTCAGCTTTAGGATCACTCCTTCCAAAGAAATCCCAGGGCTGATCTCCTTCAGAATGGACTGGTTGGATCTCCTTGCAGTCCAAGGGACTCTCAAGAGTCTTCTCCAACACCACAGTTCAAAAGCATCAATTCTTCAGTGCTCAGCCTTCTTCACAGCCCAACTCTCACATCCATACATGACCACAGGAAAAACCATAGCCTTGACTAGATGGAGAGTTTGGGACTAACATATACAAACACACACACACACACACACACACACACACACATATTTATATATATATACAAAAACACACACTCATACACACACAAACACACACACACAGAGTAGTTTCTATACGGAGTTTAAGAAAACTCCAGGGAAAACTGGTGTGGTGCAGTCCATATATATATGTATATATATTTTAAATTTACATACATATAAATTAAAATTTTAAAAAAGCTTTACCAAGAAGGTATGAATTGAGCAGAGATTTTTAAGAAAGATGAGAATAAGCCATGTGGTTCCCATAAAGAGAGTATCTCAGGTAGAGGAAGTATAAGAACAAAGACCTGAGGGTGGAGAACCCCTGGTCTGCCTGCAGACGTGAGAGAGATCTGAAGGAGGGGTGGGTGCACAGGGCCAACACAGAGTCCTGCTGACAGGCCATTGTAAGGACCATGGCTTTCACTTTGAATGAGGTGGGAAACTACTAGACAGTCTTAAGCACAATAGTGATGGGATCTGATTCATATTTTTAAAGGTGGGATGTAGGTAAGGCTACAAGAATGGAGACCAGTGAGGAGTCTAATGCAGTAACTCAGGCATGAGATGAGGATGCTTGTACCAGAATAACAACAGGGAAGGTGGTTCACACACAGACACACACACACACACAAAAGATAAAAATCTGAAAATATTTTAATAATAATGCAACATAATTTTCCAACATATTTTATGTGAACTATGATATAAAGAGAGAGGAATGAAGAATTCTACATGTTCAGAGACTAGCTAAAATTATTGACCTACAATCTCTTCTTATAAGGGGTTGTATTTCCATACTTAAAAGTAAAGGAAACTAAAATCTAAGTAGATTAATGAGACTTGGCATTGAAGTACAATTAATTTGTGATGCAACAAGGCATCCAGATTCAAAATCTACATTTTTTCACTATACCTACTTTGCTTCTAAGTTCAGTGTTTATGCCATTTAACCTTAAACCATAAGCATTTGCCCAATTCAAGCTGAGTAACATCTGCCTTCTGGAGCTTACTGTTTTTGCATGAGATAGTATAAGATTATCAAAGGGTTCACAGATACAATAGGAGGCAATTTCTCAACTTACAATGGATTTGCTCAATTGCTGAGGCTGAGGAATGACTGTTATGATAAAGTATGAATGATCTAATCCTTTCTTGAATGAGAACAGTTCTGGGTGAAAATGCTTTCATTTTTCCTCCTCACTTTTTATAAGCTACATTGCCACTGACAACAAATGAAAAATATTGTGGAAAAGCTGAGACAAACAACTCCTTTAAAAGATAGCTGTGTGAACTTTTATACTAATAGCTCTCTACCCAGTTCCTTCTCCTTGAGAGGGAAAAACTTCTCATTTTATACAAGAAAGCAATTTGTTGTAAGAGTCCTTGAATTAAACCTTCAGAAAAAAAGAAAGTTCAGAAACTATTTGAAGAGTCTTACAAACAATGCAAGCCACACTCTCAAGTTTATGTCAATTGATGTGGTAATAAGTTCCTAAGAGCTCTTTCCCAAGACCTCCGATTGCAGACAGCATTCAGAACCGAAGGATGATGACATACCAGCGTTACTAGCATCCTAGAAGAATATGGGGGCAAGCTGTTGGCAGCAAACTATACCCACTTGTTTCAGTTCATGAACTGGCTGAACCCATTTGAGGCTTTCTATAATTGAGTTTAGCAGAAAAAAATGATACATCGAAGTGAGTTCAAGGTAACAGCCATTTCCAAAATTAAAATGATTGTTTGGGTTTACTAATATGCCTTACAAGTTAACCGACAGTGTTTCCTGACCTGGATTTTTCATATATAAACTTTAGATCATAAGGTCCAAATATATCTGTAATTATAAGGCAACCTTATACAGCTTTTATAAGCACTTAGATGACTGTGAACGCATACCAAAAAGAACAAGGAACAAGTTTTGAAATGAGAATGAGACAGTGACAAAAAAGCAATAAGACTGGTTTTTATATATTTATGAAGACCTATTACATAAACTTAAGGCTATGCCTTATACAAATCTCTTTTGTAGACAATGTAGATGACTAAAAAGTGAGCTAGAATTGCCATAAAAAGAAAAAAAAATGTACATAAAACTTAAAGCTGTTTCTAAAACGCTACTGGGATGAATTAGATTGCCAGATAAAATACAGGGAGTTCAGTTCAACTTGAATTTCAGATAGACAAGAAATATTTTTAGTATAAATATGTTGTAAGTATTGCAGTTTTTAGTCTGTTATATTTTGTATATTTTAGTGTTTAGTATCACATAATATGTATTATGCATATTGCCCATTTCATATTTAAGTATGCCCTAAATATTGCATGGAACATAGTTAAACTAAAATGTTAGTTGAGATCTATATGAGATTCAAATTTGAACACACTGTACTTTTGTTTGCTAACTCTGCAAACCTAGATGGAGAGAGATCATTCTGGATAAGCCAGCAAGGTTTTGGGGGAGAATATAGTTTCAAGAATTTTGGAAACTTTTGAGTTTCCAATCAGCTGAGTGATTTTGAGCTTGTCTGAGTCTTAGTTTTCAGTTGTCAGTTAAATCATTTAAAGTATTACTGGTTTCAATTTTATGATTTATAAATATTCAAAATTAAAATATCTCATTATATGAAAACTGTCAGTCTGCAATATCAAGCTAAATACCATTAGTTCAGTTCAGTCACACAGTCGTGTCCAACTCTTTGTGACCCCATGAATCGCAGCACGCCAGGCCTCCCTGTCCGTCACCAACTCCCGGAGTTCACTCAGATTCACATTCATCAAATCAGTGATGTCATCCAGCCATCTCATCCTCTGTCATCCCCTTCTCCTCCTGCCCCCAATCCCTCCCAGCATCAGAGTCTTTCCCAGTGAGTCAACTCTTTGCATGAGGTGGCCAAAGTACTGAAGTTCCAGCTTTAGCATCATTCCTTCCAAAGAAATCCCAGGGCTGATCTCCTTCAGAATGGACTGGTTGGATCTCCTTGCAGTCCAAGGGACTCTCAAGAGTCTTCTCCAACATCACAGTTCAAAAGCATCAATTCTTCGGCGCTCAGCCTTCTTCACAGTCCAACTCTCACATCCATACATGACCACAGGTGAAACCATAGCCTTGACTAGATGGACCTTAGTCGGCAAAGTAACATCTCTGCTTTTGAATATACTATCTGGGTTGGTCATAACTTTTCTTCCAAGGAGTAAGCGTCTTTTAATTTCATGGCTGCAGTCACCATCTTCAGTGATTTTGGAGCCCCCAAAATAAAGTCTGACACTGTTTCCACTGTTTCCCCATCTATTTCCCATGAAATGATGGGACCAGATGCCATGATCTTCATTTTCTGAATGTTGAGCTTTAAGCTAATTTTTTTACTCTCCACTTTTACTTTCATCAAGAGGCTTCTTAGTTCCTCTTCACTTTCTCCCATAAGGGTGTTGTCATCTGCATATCTAATATTATTGATATTTCTCCCAGGAATCATGATTCTAGCTTGTGTTTCTTTCAGTCCACCGTTTCTCATGATGTACTTTGCATAGAAGTTAAATAGCAGGGTGACAGTATACAACTTTGACATACTCCTTTTCCTATTTGGGACCAGTCTGTTGTTCCACGTCCAGTTCTAACTGTTGTTTCCTGACTTGCATACAGATTTCTCAAAAGGCAGGTCAGGTGGTCTGATATTCCCATTTCTTTCAGAATTTTCCACAGTTTATTGTGATCTCCACAGTCAAAGCCTTTGGCATAGTCAAATAAAGCAGAAATAGATGCAAGCACTAATTTAGATCTTATCAGGATCCATGGATAGCACTGTATTTACAGGGTATCAACCACTTGACCCCTAAATAATCTAACAACACAATAACACCAGCGAAATTATCTCCCATTTTGCAGGTGAGAAACTCTGCTTCAAAGTTTAAATAGCTCCTTTGAGAACACAAATCTACTAAGTGTCAGATCCAGGGTTTAAACGGCGATCTTGACCTCAGGAAACCTCATACTCAGTAACACTGTACTATGTCTTTTCCAATGATGCTTAAATCGAACCAGACAACTATTCAGTCTTTGTTGCCTTATAAACATGTTATAGACAGCCAACATTGAATGTATTTTTACATGAAAAATGAAAACAAGGCAGTGATTTTTACCATGTGTATTAAACAGAAAATATAATTCAACTGGGGCTTCCCAGGTGTTGCTAGTGGTAAAGAATCTGCCTTCTAATGCAGAAGACATGAGACGTGGATTTGATCCTTGGGTTAGGAAAAATCACCTGGAGGAGGGCATGGCAACCCACTCCAGTATTTTTGCCTAGTGAATCCCATGGGCAGAGGAACCTGACAGACTATAGTCCATAGGGTTGCACAGACATGATTGAAGTGACTTAGGACACACATGTACATGCATAGATCAACTGCCGTCTTGCCAACTTGCCCTGAACCCAAGAAGCCGTCTTCCTTTGGTAGTCTCACTGTCTTTAGGGCCTTACTGCAAAAGAAAATCACCAGCCACTTGGTGGAACCTAAACTAGCTTCAGTTGCCTGGCAAAGCATCTGTTGAAAGAACACAGATTGACAACCTGAGTCAATAGAGATACAGCACTTGCTGTGGTGCCCACCACTTTGCAGTGTGGCTGGAGAACGGGAAGTGTCAAGTGTATATTAGAAAATGCAGTTAATGCTGTCCAGTGATAAAACAATCAATGGAAAAATAAGTCATATGATTCCAAGTTATTGGAGACTGAAAGCAATATTTATTTGGTCTTCTAAGCATCAAAAACAAATATTGTTTGATGAATCGCTATATCTAAAAGATGACAGGCAAAATAAGAAAATATTCCAAAACTAGTGTGCTATCCAGAATATAGCATAAAATACTTTATAAAGTTATTAAAAAGTCAACACAACTTTATTAAATCTAATGGTTTTAAAATATAAAACCCCTCATAGCATGTTATGGCCCTTTCTGGAGTGAGAAGAAAATTAGCAGAATGTAGCAAATGTCATAAGAAACAAAATCACATTTGAGGCAGAGCTGATCTAATTCTGTTATAAGTGAATAGAGATACAGGGAATGAGGCTATGAGTTTCCAGCAGGAGGGAGACGGATGAGAATGATGTTGCTGCTTGTTGAGAGAGCAAAGGAGAGCTTTGAATTAATTCCCTGCCACTATGTGGTGCTAGCTACCATAAAAAGAATGAATAAAATGGCCATGCCATCTATCTTGGCACCTGATTAAGAGAATTTGACCCCCTTAAAATAATTTCTAATTTGAAAAGAGTAAATAATCCAAACTGATCTCTCAGATATGAGGCTGCTCTGAAGGAAACAGTATGAAGTATCAACAGCAGCTGAACAGCAGTTCGGCAGCATCAGGAGTATGGATCCCAGCCTCACTGGGGTGGACAGGTACCATCTCATCTTCATGGGGAATGAGAGGACAGTTGGACAGGAAGAACAGCAGCAGGGCACAGGGACCCCCTGGCATCTGCCCCTAACTGAACCCCCAACTCTACAGTGAGTGGAGCTAATGTGAGAGAATATTGCTCGTTTGAAGCCTGCCTATAAACCACTAGGTCTTACCTGTTGTTCTGACTTTTCACCTGCTGAGGTCTAGCCAATGACAGTGAAAGTTGTTCAGCCATGTCCAACTCTTCGTGACCCCATGGACTGTGCAGTGTATGGAGTTCTCCAAGCCAGAATACCAGAGTGGGTAGCTCTTCCCTTTGCCAGAGGATCTTCCCAACTCAGGGATTGAACCCAGGTCTCCCACATTGCAGGCAGATTCTTCACCAGCTGACTAATGGGAAGAGCTGACTAGTGGGAAGAGCTGACTAATGGGCACTTCTGAATGAGTCATTTCAATAAGTGGAAGAAATCTATGTAAAAATCAATGGTATGTGTTATTTTCCTTCAGGCCTAGAGACCTAAGGGCTTCCCTGATAGCTCAGATGGTTAAAAATCTGCCTGCAATGCAGGAAACCCCAGTTCAATTCCTGGGTTGGGAAGATCCTCTGGAGAAGGGATAGGCTACCCACTCCAGTATTGGGTTCCCTGGTGGCTCAGACAGAAAAATACACTTGCATGCAGGAGACCTGGGTTGGATCCCTGGGTTGGAAAGATCCCCAGGAGGAGGGCATGGCAACCCACACCAGTATTCTTGCCTGGAGAATCCCCATAGACAGACAAGCCTGGTGGGCTACAGTTCATGGGGTTGCAAAAAGTTGGACCCAACTGAGCAGTCAGCTTAGCTGACTAAGCAGCTAAGAGACTAAAGTCATAATGAACAGCTAGAGAACAGCTAGAGACTAAAGTCATAATGCAGTTTGATGAGAGTATAACATTCCACAGTCTAAGCTAGCTGTTTAAACTATGTTATGTGATTCATCAGTGGACAAAATAGTACCCAAAACAAACAAACATCACCAACAACAACCAAAAAAAAAAAAGGCAAAAAAGCTAACAAAAACCACTAACTACTGAGGACTTTCAAATTTAATATCTAAACAAGATTCTGTGTTTTCCAGTATTAGACTACTCTCTCTTTTGAAGCTATAAATGAGGCACAGGCTGGGCTTATTCATAATTAATGATTTTCTTTGGCTCCCATCTTAAAATTAATCATCTACCTTATATTGCTATGTTTTTTGTAATTACCTCTAAAATTATTGGACAATAGTTGTATAGAATAGAAATTGTTTCAGCCAATGTATGTAAAAATATGTTACAGAGTATCTTGCAAAATAGTGAAGATATGCGAAGAGACAACCTTTAGACTGAGCCTCCAGAATTTCCACCGTCAGTAAGCCACCCCATGGATCTGTTACCACAGCTGACAGCTCCCTGATCTGCACAAGCAAAATGGACCCCCAGCATCCTTCCTCTGTCATTGACTGGTTCCAATGTAAGTCTTAGTAGAGTGTGTTTAATCAGCATACTTGTCGTCAACCACGCAGGCAGCACAGAAAAAAGGATCATCTGCTCTTCTGACCTCTGGCTGAAAGTCAGTAGGAATACATGTTGAGCTAAGTAATTCCTAAGTTATTGTAACCACCCAATACTTTTAAAAATGCAAAATACTTTTATACCTTGTAAAATCTTAAATGGGTGAACACAATTACACAATCATATACTTATTTTATCTGAAATATAAAGTTGACATTGATTTAAAATATTTTCTTTAGATAATTAAACAAATAAATATCTCATCTAAGAACCTCATTGACAATTGAATAATCAGCTATTGTGATCAATGTGAAATTTGCTGGAAATAAATTAATAGCATATATTATTTTATACATAGATAAAGAAAGGAAGAACTGAATCACTTGATAATTTCCATGGAAAAAGAATTGAGTGACTCATTATGTTATTAAAATAGATAAGTTCTTAAAGTTATTAAATTCTTCAGGACTAACTCCTAAGGGTGATCTTTCATATTCTTTCCTAGAATAAACATAACAAAACACTTGTAATAAAATTTGGATGTATTCTTTCAAATAGGATTAAGCCTAGATTTTTATGTGGGAGGAATAAAAGAACCATACATAATAGTATGTTGATTGAATACTGTTGTTAGTGTTTTGAACCAGAAACCTATTTTTCTAGAATTCTGTGCATACACTTTGCAAAGTTATTAAAATATTCTCCATAAATTTTAATAAATATACCAAACTCTTAATAAGTGAAATTTAATGTACCCATAATTTAAGTATGTTCATGTTTATTCCATTTGTTTATTTTTAGATATTCTCTTAATAAGACCAAAAACTTTCCCTATTAATTGTACTGCTCTTATTGCTTTTATCTTTATCTCAATAAATTATTCCATGAAGCTTTTAAAATTAAGTATAGTAGACTATTGGTCTTTGTTGATATAACATTTACTATTTTGACAGGCAGTACTGTGAAATTTGGGGCTTCTCCAGGTGGCACTAGCAGTAAGGAACCTGCCTACAAATGCAGGAGACATGAGAGTCATGGGTTTGATCTCTGGGTTGAGAAGATCCCCTGAATGAAGGCAAGGCAATCCCATTCCATTATTCTTGCCTGGAGAATCCCATGGACAGAGGAACCTGGCAGGCTGAAATCCATAGGGTGCCAAAGAGTCAGACATGACTGAAGCAACTTAGCATGCACATACTGTGAACTTAACCTAAAACTCAAATGTAGCAATGGACTATTAACCATAAAAAGGAATGAAATCATGCCATTTGCAGAGAAACGTGGATGCATCTAGAGACTGTCATACAGAGTGAAGTAAGTCAGAAAGAGAAAAACAAATATCATATACTAACTTTTCTTTCCACATATGTGGAATATTCCACATATAAAAAATGGTGTAGATAATCTTATATGCAAAGCAGAAATAGAGACACAGATGTAGAGGAAAAAAATGTACGGCTATCAAGGGAGTGTGATGAATTAGAAGACCGGGATTGACATAAATACACTATTGATACTGTGTATGAAATAGGTGACTGACGAGGACCTACTGTATGGCACAGGGCTCTCTACTCAGTGCTCTGTGGTGACCTAAGTGAGAAGGAAATCCAAAAAGAGAGGCTGTATGCAAACATGCAACTGATTCATCTTGCTATACAGCAGAAATTAACACAACTATTAGAAATAGTTGTATTGGTAATAGAGTAGTTATATTAGTATTATAGAAACTATAATTGAAAACTATAATAGAAACTAATACAACTAAATCAACTGTACTCCAATCAAATTAATTTAAAAAGTGACATTAGAGTTGTCCTCAAAATAATACACATTGTCCAAAGAGGAAAAAAAATGGGACAATTACAAGTGAAAAATCATAGGAAAACCGCAAGCCATGGTGGTAGTCTAGGCTGTGGTGTGCTGGGCCACCTGGAGTCCATCACGGCACAAGTGTCCAGGGTGTGCGGGGATGTGGTAGTGGACAACACTAGAAAGGCAAGCAGGAAACAGGCCTGGGAAGTCTGAGTTTGTCCTGCTTACAGTTTGAATAGTATCATGAAAATAAAATGGGAAACACTGAAAACTATTCCACTGAGGGTGAATGTCATCATCAGAGGTGTCAACTAGCTAGTTTTGTGCTTCCAAAACATACTGTTTGGCAGTGATGGGATGATTTCAGAAGTTCCATAGGAAAAACAAGAACAGCAGCTAACTAAAGAGATTGGAAATGATAGGGCCTTAAAGTAGGAGAGGCACAATGCATGAAGAATGTCATAAACTTCAAGAGATATATAGGAAATAAAAGTGACTGGACTAGTAAATAATGGCATGTGAATGACAAAGATAAGTTAAATTAGTCTCAAGTTTATACATTGATTGAGTAGATGGTGGAGGAATAATTTTGAGATTTCAGATTAGTAGATCATTCTGCATCTTCAAAGATCAGCTTATTTTTTTCATCTCTTTCAAAAAAGCAACAAATACCTTTCTACTAATAATGATTAAATTCTAAAAGTGGGAGGAAGTGAAGAGACTACAGTAATTGCTCCTTATATAACCCAGGTGCCAATGGGAGTTCATAAAGCCCAAAATAAACTTGGTAAATTTGATTTAAATACTTCTTTCACTGTGTAAAGTTTATTCCAATGCTCCATATTTTTTGAATTCCTAGAGTTCCAATAGTCCTATAGTGTCAGCTAAATTCCTTTTTCTTCAGGACATCTTGTTTCTAACACTAACTATGCATGTGTGCCAAGTTGCTTCAGTCATGTCTGACTCTTCGCAAACCTATGGACTATAGCCTACCAGGCTCCTCTGTCCATAGGGATTCTCCCTGGCAAGACTACTGGTTAGCCTGCCTTGCCTTCCTCCAAAGGACCTTCCTGATGCAGAGATTGAACCTGTGTCTCTTGTGCCTTTTGCATTGGTAGATGAATACTTTGCCATTGCCCAGGTAGTACCAGTGGTAAAGAATATGCTTGCCAATGGAGGAGGTTGAGATGCAGTTTCAATCCCTGGGTCAAGAAGATCCCCTGGAGTAGGAAATGGTAAGTCACTCCAATATTATTGCCTGGGAAATCCCATAGGCAGAGGAATCAGGTAGGCTACTGTTCATTGTGTCATAAAAAGTCAAACACAAACTATACAAGAACTCAACTCAATTTTGGGCAAGGGAGAGAAAAAGGAAAAAAAAAATATATATATATATAAAATGTATAGATATCATTGAGTCTTCCTTGGTAGCTCAGATGGTAAAGCATCTGCCTGCAATGCAGGAGACCTGGGTTTGATCCCTGGGTTGGGAAGATCTCCTGGGGAAGGAAATGGCAACCCACTCCAGTACTCTTGCCTGGAGAATCCCACGGACGGAGGAGCCTGGTAGTCTACAGTCCATGGTGTCGCAAAGAGTTGGACACAATTGAGCGACTATTTATTTATTTATTTTATAGATATCATTACTGAATTTTAGTGATCTGTTATAATTTATATCACAGAAATGTCAAAACTTAAGGTTCAACATCTCAGTTTTTATAGGTATTTCCATGAATTAGCCAGGTTTCTTATTCAGCTATTCACTCTCTAACTTTGTATCCTGATTTTGTTCCTTCCCTTACAGGAATATAAACCTGCTATTTGTCCCAATTTTCTTGTGGAAACAAATCAGCTTTCTCTAATCTCTCTTCCCACATCCAAATACTGGGATGAGATGAGAAGTTACAGATGTCAAAAGGCTAGTTTTCCATACAAGGGTCACATTTCTTCCTGCCTATTCTATGACTGGAAATGCACTGTTTATTGCAGGGGGCATCTCCTCTTCCAGATATTTCTATCACTTCATCTTTTGCTTATTTTTTATGATTCAAAATCACATATGGAAATTTCAAAGTATGATATTGGTCAAGTGTTTTTACTTAACTTTACAAAAAGCTTCAAAGCAAAGAGATGAAGAATAAATAACTCTTTAAATGTGAACAGTTCTAAACTAAAATGGAAGTTCTACAATAATAGGAAAATTGTTTTACCTGTTTCAATGTTGTAACTCCAGAATCCAGAATTCTACTTGGCATATGGCAGACATTTAATGTATATTTGGATGTTTGAATATATTATATTAAAAAATAGAGCTATTATATCTGATCTCTATCCTTACAGTTATCTTATAGTTATCAAAAGGAAAAAAAGTTTTCATCATGTATAAAAAAGTGTTCATCGTGTTCAGATTTAGTGAATGTATTTTACTGTACTCCAGGACTCATAGCATTTTTTATATAGTAAATACTTCTGAATTGAAAGAATCTTCTACTTCTCCTGCACTTGGCAGATTATTCAACATGTCTTCTGAACTTTGCTGGTATGACTCCAACATCCTTCTCTAGAGGACTCCCATTCTTTATGGCTCACAGACCACCAACTCTAATACTTTTCTCATCCGTTTTAAGAGCATCTTGCTTGCTTTTGTTTTCAAGAAAGTACACAGTATGTTTCTTTGTGACCAAAACAATTCATTGGGCCAAGCAGAAAGAAGATATAAGTAAAATATTTGCATGAATAGAATGCCCAAACAAAAACTTGGTGAGCTTGCTGACACATGACACAGCTTGTCACCTAAAGCATTGTCCCACCAAAGTCTTAAGATTAATGGTACCAGTTATTCAGGTTTGTTTACTTGCCCAGAGCAACTGTAAAAGATTGCCACAAACTTAGTGGCTTTAAACAGCAGAAATTTATTCCCCATAGTTCTGGAGGCTGGAGTCTGAAATCAAGGTGTCAGCAGAGCCATTTTCCTCCCTGTTTCCAGGAAACAATCTTGTTGCTTGCCTCTTTCAGTTTCTGGAAGCTCTGGGAATTCTTTAACTTGTGGTTATGTCATCTGGGGACATAACCCAGTTCTGCTTCTGTGCTCACATTTCTTTTCTTTGTTCCTTGTGTCTCTTACAAAGACAGATCATCCATGATATTTTTCTTGTATAAGACTCTTTACCTTGATTACACCTGCAAGGACTACCTCATCACTACCTCTAAGGCATAACTTTCAGGGTGTAATGCTACAGCTCAAACTTAAAAGATTCTGTATGTCTATACAAATGTCTTGTTTCTACAGGAAGGAAAGTTGGCCTCTGTACCTGGTCCAGCATTTCTCAACACCATTCACAAGCTAGTTTATAAGTTATCATAGAGATTACAAAGACAGAAAAATAAAAGAGTATATTTGTAGGTATATTATGGACTTTCTGGTGGCTCAGCGGTACAGGATCTTCCTGCAAATGCAGGAGATGCAGGTTTGATCCCTGGGTCAGGAAGATCTCCTGGAGAAGGGAAATGGCAACCCACTCCAGTATTCTTGCCTAGGAAATCCCATGGACAGAGGAGCCTGGTGGGTTACACTATATGGGGTCACAAAGAGTCAGACACGAGTTAGCAGACAACAACAGGTATATTTTATATACATAATCTGTGAGACACAAGTGTGTGGAATGATAAAATATCAGTTTTAAGTTCTAATCTTTGCAAGAGTATATGAAAATGATTAACTGTACCAGTAAGCAAATTATTATATAAATAATGATCACCATTTTATATAGAGAAATGGATGAGAACACTTACCTTTGAGAAGACATAAATTATGAAGAAACATTTGGGTTGCAAATTGAAAACTGTCAAATGTGGCATGCTTTTAATTTGATCTGCCCAGATTTCTCCTAATTTTTATTACTCACTAAAATTCTAAATTTTGATTACTTAGTCTGCAGAGTAGGCAGTCTCTTTCTCAGTCAGCATTGCTTTTACTAGTTAGTCAAGTTATTTAAATCAATTTTAAATTGAGGGGAAAACACACATCAAGTTGAAAGGGAACAAATAAAGGAGAATTTGCTTCATGCAGATGATTGAGACATTACAAAACCTTCTCTAAGCATTTTAATCATTCATTTAAAAGTTTGGACAAATGTGGAAATGAACATGCTCCTCTCTGTATTATTCATTTAAATATAGAAATGATTAAGCTGATGTTTCTACTTTTTCCTCAAAAAAAAAAGAAAAAAAAAGAAAGAAAGAAAAAGAAAAAACATCTCTAGAGAGATTATCCCTCTTGACTTGTCAGTGAAAGAGGAAGAGCTCATTTTGATCACAGATGACCAAGGACTGTTTCAGAGATCATCCTGGGTTTTTCTGAAGCATCTGTGATACTCAGTTCTCCCATCAAAAAGTCAGTAAGATTATATATCACCAGAAATATCTTAAAATATAAGATTCTGTGGTATACTTTTTAAAAATCACATGCAAGTCTTAAAAGAAAGAGGATTACTAATAAAACAAATATGTCTACTATTCTTATGTTATTTTCAAAAAATTATTCAGAAAAGTCATTTCAGTATGATATGATTGGCATTTTGAAATAACAATGACTAGAAATCACTGAGCTATTAATATGTCCAAGACAAAGAGCTTAGCAGTTTATATGAATCATTATAATTAATCTTCATACCATTATTAGTAGGTAGAAATTTGTATAAAAATTTTATATATGTCAGCTTCTGTATGTATGTGTGTGGGTGTAGAAAGAGAGAGAGAGAAGAGGGAGAGAGGAAGTGAGGAAGGAAGCATGAGAAAAAATAAACAGAGGAAGGAAAGAGAGAGAAATGGAGAGAGAAAGAAAATAATAATTTGAACCATGTTTAATTCCAGGGAAAATGCACATATGAAAGTGATCAGTTACAAATATCATTGATTTCTACCACGTGCTATGCTTGAAAGTGAGAAAACTTTCCCAAAGTTCCCCAACCATGAGGCTGGGGAATGTCTATTTGCCTGGCCTGGAAATCAAGTCACTTCATTGCTATGCTACACTTTACTTTTTCACCTTTTTCAACACCTTTTACTGTTTCAAGACATAGATACTTTACATACAAATACATTTCTGACTGTATTTCTTTCCCTAAAAATAAGAACATAAAAGTCTAGTTAAAAAATAAGGTCAATAATGGACTAGTATATCCATAAGGTTCTTCTTCTTCTTCTTCTTTTTTACTTATATTTTATGTATTCCTTCCCCCACACAATGTTAAACATTCTTTTTGGTTGAATGATAATGACAATTTTGTGTTAGTTTCTGCTGTACAACAATGTGAATCAGCAATAAGTATACTTAGCCCCTCTCTCGAGCATCCCTCAAAAACACTGATCCCACTGCTCTAGGTCATCACAGAAGACTGGACTGAGCTCCCTGTGTTATAGAGCAAGTTCCCACTAGCTATTCTACACGTGATAGTTTATATATGTCAGTGCGACTCTCCCTATTTTTCCTACCCTCCCCTTCCCCCAACTGTGTTCACAAGACCATTCTCTACATCTGTATCTCTGTTTCTGTCCTGTAAACACAAACTACAAATATAGGATAAATCAACAAAAAACTCTAACACTTACTTTAAGTAAGAAATGAGTCCAATAGCTACTGTTCAAGCTGGTGAAATAATCTGACCTGATCCCAGGAATATGATGCCTCCTCTAACTGAGCTCTTCTACTTCTTAGGCTTATATGTATATAATCTAAAAAAGATAATTATATTCCTATTAAGAGCTCTGCATCCTGGATGGCAAATAAACAAATTTCGATAACTCATTCCTCTGTTCTTGAGTCAAGAATGTTCTTATCTGACCTGATTCTGATAAGTCATCTTAGCACTAATTACTTGCTAGTGCTTTAATTCATGTTTTATAGCTCTTTTTAAGTAGGATGGAGTTGTCCCTATTTCTTTTGGATCATGAAAACCAGAAATCTTAGGATCAAAAGTGCTTTTCAGAGAAGTCAGAGCAAAATCATTATTTAACAAACGGTCTATCTTGAACCAAGTTATAAACAGAAAAATTAAACCTCAAGACAGAAATTGTCTTAAAGATGATGTTGTTAAAATGCTGCACCCAATATGCCAGCAAATTTAGAAAACAGCAGTGACCACAGGACTGGAAAAGGTCAGTTTTCATTCCAATCCCGAAGAAAGGCAGCACCAAACAATGTTCAAACTACCACACAATTATACTCATCTCACATGCTAGCGAAGTAATGCTCAAAAATTTCCAAGCAAGATTTCAACAGTGTGTGAAACATGAAATTTCAGATGTTCAAGCTGGATTTAAAAAGGCAAAGGAATCAGAGATCAAATTGCCAACATCCGTTGGATCATACAAAAAGAAACAGAGTTCAAGAAAAACATCTCCTTCTGCTTTATTGACTATGCCAGAGCTTTTGACTGTGTACATTACAATAATTCTTAAAGAAATTATTAAAGATATGGGAATACCAGACCACCTGATCTGTCTCCTGAGAAATCTGTGAGCAGATGAAGAAGCAACAGTTAGAACCAGACATGAAACAGACAGGTTCCAAATTGGGAAAGGACTACATCAAGGCTGTATATTGTCACCTGGCTTATTTAACTTATATGCAAAGTACATTATGTGAAATGCCAGGCTGGATGAAGCACAAGCTGGAATTAGGATTGTTGGAGAAATATCAAAAACCTCGGGTATGCAGATGATACCACCCTTATGGCAGAAAGCCAAGAACTAAAGAGCCTCTTGATGAAAGTGAAAGGAGAGTTACAAAATTGACTTAAAACTCAACTTTTAAAAACTAAGATCATGGCAAATGATCCCATCACTTATTGGCAAATAGATGGGGAAATAATGGAAACAGTGGCAGACTTTAGATTTTTTTGGCTGCAAAATTGTTGCAGATAATGACTGCAGCCATGAAATTAAAAGACTTGCTCCTTGGAAGAAAAACCATGATCAACTTAGACAGCATATTAAAAAGCAGAGCCATTATTCTGCCAACAAAGGCCCATCTAGTCACAGCTCTGGTTTTTCAAGTAGTCATGTATGGATGTGAGAGCTGGATTATTATAAAGACAACCGATGCCAAAGAATTTGATGCTTTTGAGCTGTGGTGTTGGAGAAGACTCTTGAGAGTCCTTCAGACTGCAAGGAGATCAAACCAGCCCATCCTAAAGGAAATCAGTCCTGAATATTCATTGTAAAGACTAATGCTGAAGCTGAAACTCCAGTACTTTGGCCACTTGTTGCGAAGAACTGACTCATTGGAAAAGACCCTGATGCTAGGAAAGACTGAAGGTGGGAGGAGAAGGGGATGACAGAGGATGAGATGGTTGATAGCATCACTGACTTGATGGACATGAGTTTGAGCAAGTTTGAGTTGGTGATGGACAGGGAAGCCTGGTGTGCTACAGTCCATGGGGTCGCAAAGAGTCAGACACGACTGAGAGACTGAAATGAACTGAAGACAGAAATTAAATTGAAATGTATCACCATATAGAGAAAATGTATTATCAGTCAGGTACAAAATGTACTACATTTAGGATACTGTAATTATTGCATGTGGGGAATATATTTTTCCAGTGAAGATATCAAAAATCACGTTCAGTAACATCCAAACATAGTCTGCTGCATTTATATATATATTTTTTCTTCTCAAATCCCATCATCATATTTCTCAATACTAGTTGTTTGGAGATGAAATCAAGCTAAAATGAACATCCGTGGTAGGCTCAATGGTACTGAGGGAGGATTTCTGAAAAAGTCATCATGCAGCATATAAATTGAGAGAAAAGCTGTTTCCATCTGCCTTAGAGCACTGGTTCTCCACCTCTGCACTAATGACACCTTGGTCCAAGCAGTCCTTTGTTTTGGTGGCCTGTGCTGGTTACTGATGGATGTTTAGCATACTTCTTGCTCCTGCCCACTGGATGCTACTTCCAGTTTCCTACCCTCCCTATGATAAACAAAATTGTCTCCAGACATTGCTTTTGTCCTCTGATTGAGAACCTTGCCTAGAGAAAAGGTTAATGGTATCTTTTATGGAAAAGAGCCGTATAGCTGATCTGTTATTGATGACAGGCTATTGAAACTGGGACATGTGTACTCTGTCATTAAGTGGAGATCCATCCTCTTACAAAGGTTCTTGCCTCTTTTCCCTGATGCACTTTTATCCCCAATTCACTTCCCCAAGATCTGATGCAGCCATTAAATATGTTTCCTGATTTTATGAAAACTAACATTTTCCTATCACATGGATTTGAAATAACAATCTTTGTGCATGCATGTATCTTAAATAGTCTAAATGTCTTTCCTTATTATACCTGAATTTTTTTTACCATGGGTATGTCAAGTAAATACTTTGAGGAGCTTTCTATGTAAGAGTTCTTTTTTAATTGTACAGGGAATATAATTATTATAAAACTTCATATGGGGTATGGAGATTAAAACAAGTAGGCCAAAGAGTGCTATAGAGTCATAACGATAGCAGATAAAATTACAAAATACTAGTACTGATAATTTTAATATTTAAAAAAGCAACTACTTTAATTCATACTACAACCTCCGAATTATTTTGGAGAATTCTGACTTTATGTATGTGGTTGATATACTAGAAAAGAAAAATTTAATAGGTAGATTTTTTCCAGTACTAATATAAACGTATTTTATGTACCTTGAAAAATGTCTTTACTTTGAAGTTAAAATGTTCCACTAAAGGGATAATTTATGAAAGCATCATTTATGATAAAATTAAAAAATGATAATTTAAGGATGACCAAACTAGATAGCATATTCAAAAGCAGAGACACTACTGTGCTGACTAAGGTCCATCTAGACAAGGCTATGGCTTTTCCAGTGGTCATGTATGGATGTGAGAGTTGGACTGTGAAGAAGGCTGAGCGCCAGAGAATTGATGCTTTTGAACTGTGGTGTTGGAGAAGACTCTTGAGAGTCCCTTGGACTGGAAGGAGATCCAACCAGTCCATTCTGAGGGATATCGGCCCTGGAATTTCTTGAAAGGAATGATGCTAAAGCTGGAACTCCAGTACTTTGGCTACCTCCTGCGAAGAGTTGACTCATTGGAAAGGACTTTGATGCTGGGAAGGATTGGGGGCAGGAGGAGAAGGGGATGACAGAGGATGAGATGGCTGGATGGCATCACTGACTCAATGGATGTGAATCTGAGTGAACTCCAGGAGTTGGTGATGGCCAGGGAGGCCTGGCGTGCTGCGATTCATGACGTCACAAAGAGTCAGACATGACTGAGCGACTGAAATGAACTGAACTGAAGGGTAACAAACATGCGACTCATAATTAAATGTTAGTAAATTTAAAAATATATATATACTATCAACAGCATTATAGTTGAATTATAAAACATCATAAAAATGTATGCTATAACATTTTTATCATTTGTAGAACTTCTAGGTTGACTCTCACATGTATTTGAGAAAAATACAATGTTGAATGTTCATGCCTTCCCTAGAAACTCAGACTCATGTGTCATAAGCTAGTTTTCCAATATGCTGCAGAACAAGCTAACAAAACTGGACCCTGAAGACAACTCTAAAACCAATACAGTACTGTAATGTAGAATAAAGTAGAAATAAAATTTAAAAAAAGTGTCAAACCATTTTTCAAGAAGACATATCTCTCTCTTGCTGACTGAGAATGAAATTTGAAGCTTATTTAAGCTTTGAAGGTGCCCTTCAGTTCAGTTCAGTCGCTCAGTCGTGTCTGACCCTTTACGACCCCATGAATTGCAGCACGCCAGGCCTCCCTGTCCATCACCATCTCCCGGAGTTCACTCAGACTCATGTCCATTGAGTCCATGATGCCATCCAGCCATCTCATCCTCTGGCGTCCCCTTCTCCTCCTGCCAACAATCCCTCCCAGCATCAGAGTCTTTTCCAGTGAGTCAGCTCTTCGCATGAGGTGGCCAAAGTACTGGAGTTTCAGCTTTAGCATCATTCCTTCCAAAGAAATCCCAGGGCTGATCTCCTTCAGAATGGACTGGTTGGATCTCCTTGCAGTCCAAGGGACTCTCAAGAGTCTTCTCCAACACCACAGTTCAAAAGCATCAATTCTTCAGCACTCAGGTTTCTTCACAGTCCAACTCTCACATCCATACATAACCACAGGAAAAACCATAGCCTTGAC
Source organism: Nanger dama (assembly GCA_917880005.1). NCBI lineage: Eukaryota > Metazoa > Chordata > Mammalia > Artiodactyla > Bovidae > Nanger > Nanger dama. Next base: position 104,901,881 of record CAKJTW010000001.1, read on the forward strand.
TAGATGGACCTTAAGAATTAGATCCAGACTTATTCACAGTTAGAGCTGTTCTCAGAGGTTAGCACACCAGTGGTTCACATCAATATATGGTTTGAATTTTCTGCCTCAGTTGTGTATGCAGGTTCAGTTTATACAAATGCAATTTTTAAAGTGAACAATGATATGAAAACCCCATTTATTCAAGAAGTCTTCAGATCATGGAAATAAATATTTCCATATTATTTTACTTCAAAATAGTTTTTTTCTTCTTCTTGATATACATTGGTGTGCTTCTAAACAGATTACTTTATACACCACTTATAGTGAAATTGAAGCTGTTAGGTTCAATCTTTTAGGTGCCCCCATTCATCTTTTACCATACAAATAATTCATCATCACTACTTTTTTCTTCTCTCAGAAGATGTAATTTATCTGTCACATCATTTCATCCTTTCAAACATGAGTTCCACACTTGCTGGCCTCATCCACAAATATTAACACTGATGGGACCTGTGGAATTGGTTAATGATAATGATAAGTCTTTGCTGGTGATCCAGTTGTTAAGAATCCTCCTTGTAATGCAAGGGACACCAGTTTGGTCCCTGGTCCCAGAAGATCCCACATACTGTGGGACAGCTAAGTCCATGCACCACAACTACGGAAGTCTATATGCCTAGATCCTGTGCTCTGTGCAAGAGAAGCCAATGCAATGAAAAAACCATGCACTAAAATGAAAGAGAAGCCCTTGCCCACCTCAACTAAATAAAGCTCTGTGCATCAGAAAGATCCACCATGATCGAAAAATGTTAAATAAACCTCAAAAAAAAAAAAAATAAAATGACAATACTGGCTCATCAGTGGTAACACAACATCTGAATAACTAATGAACACTCATCAACCTCCTTGACCTAATTTACATTTTAAGAAAAATCCACACAACACACTATTTTCAAGTGCACATATATTAATAGCAGTCACTGAGTTTTGCTATACTCTAAGAGGAGGAGAGTGAAAAAGTTGGCTTAAAGTTCAACATTCAAAAACTAAGGTCCTGGCATCTGATCCCATCACTTCATAGGAAATAGATGGGGAAACAGTAGAAACAGTGTCAGACTTTATTTTGGAGAGCTCCAAAATCACTGCAGATGGTGATTGCAGCCATGAAATTAAAAGACACTTACCCCTTTGAAACGCTTACACCTATAACCAACCTAGATAGCATATTCAAAAGCAGAGACATTACTTTGCCGACTAAGGTCCATCTGGTCAAGGCTATGGTTTTTCCAGTAGTCATGTATGGATGTGATAGTTGGACTGTGAAGAAAGCTGAGCGCCGAAGAATTGATGCATTTTGACTGCAGTGTTGGAAAAGACTCTTAAGAGTCCCTTGAACTGTAACGAGATCCAACCAGTCCATTCTAAAGGGGATCAGTCCTGGGTGTTCTTTGGAAGGAATGATGCTGAAGCTGAAACTCCAATACTTTGGCCACCTCATGCGAAGAGTTGATTCATTGGAAAAGACTCTGATGCTGGGAGGGGTTGGGGGCAGGAGGAGAAGGGGATGACAGATGGCTGGATGTCATCACTGACTCAATGGATGTGAGTGTGAGTGAACTCCAGGAGTTGGTGATGGACAGGGAGGCCTGGCGTGCTACAATTCTTGGAGTTGCAAAGAGTCAGACACGACTGATTGAATGAACTGAACTGAACTGACGTATGAAATGAATCATAGTGAATTTAAGAGGTATGAAAATAGTATAAAATGTGTTTGCTAACCACAAGATATTAAACTGAAATCCATAACAGGTATCTAGAAGTTCCAAAATGTTTGGAAATTTAAAAAATTGGAAGTGACAAATAGATTCAAGGGATTATATCAGATAGAGTGCCCAAAGAACTATGGATGGAGATTCATAACATTGTACAGGAGGTGGTGATCAAAACCATCCCCAAGAGAAAGAAATGCAAAAGGCAAAATGGATGTCTGAGGAAGCCTTACAAATAGCTGTGAAAAGAAGACAATTGAAAAGCAAAGGAGAAAAAAAAAAGAAAGAAAAGAAAAGGAGAAAAGGAAAGATATATCCATTTGAATGAAGCATCTCAAAGAATAGCACAGAGAGATAAAAAGCCTTTCTCAGTGATCAATGCAAATAAATAGAGGAAAACAATAGAATGGGAAAGACTAAAGATATCTTCAAGAAAATTAGAGATACTAAGGGAATATTTCATGCAATAGTGGGCACAAAAGGACAGAAATCATAGGGCCTAACAGCAGCAGAAGATATTAAGAAGAGATGGCAAGAATAAACAGAAGAACTATACAAAAATGATCTTAATGACCCAGATAATCACGATGGTGTGATCACTTACCTAAAGCCAGATGTCCTGAAGTATGAAGTCAAGTGGGCCTTAGGAAACATCACTATGAACAAAGCTAGTGGAGGTGATGGAATTCCAGTTGACCTATTTCAAATCCTAAAAATGATGCTGTGAAAGTGCTGCACTCAATATGCCACCAAATCTGGAAAGCTCAGCAGTGGCCACAGGATTGGGAAAGGTCAGTTTTCATTCCAATCCCCAAAAAAGGCAATGCCAAAAAATGCTCAAATGACTCCATAATGGCACTCATCTCACATGCTAGTAAAGTAATGCTCAAAATTCTCCAAACCAGGCTTCAACAGTATGTGAACCATGAACTTGCAGATGTTCAAGCTGCATTTACAAAAGGCAGAGGAACCAGAGGTCAAATTGCCAACATCCATTGGATCATTGAAAAAGCAAGAGAGTTCGAGAAAAACATGTACTTTTGCTTTATTGAATATGTCAAAGCCTTTGACTGTGTGTACCACAACAAACACTTGAAAATTCTGAAACAGATGAGAATACCAGAGCACCTGACTTGCCTCTTGAGAAATCTGTATGCAGGTCAGGAAGCAACAGTTAGAACTGGACATGGAACAACAGATTGGTTCTAAATGGGAAAAGGAGTACGTCAAGGCTGTATATTGTCACCCTGCTTATTTAACTTATATGAAGAGTACATCATGAGAAACACTGGGCTGGATGAAGCACAAGCTGGAATCAGGATTTCTGGGAGATATATCAATAACCTCAGATATGCAGATGACACCACTCTTACAGCAGCAAGCAATAAAGAATTAAAGAGCCTCTTAATGAAAGTGGAAACGGTGAGTGAAAAATTGATTTAAAGCTCAACATTCAGAAAACTATGATTATGGCATCTAGTCTCATCACTTCATGGCAAATAGATGGGGAAACAGTGACAGACTTTATTTTTTTGGCTCCAAAATCATTGCAGATGGTGTCTGCAGGGATGAAATTAAAAGACGCGTACTCCTTGAAGAAAAGTTATGACCAACCTAGACAGCATATTAAAAAGCAGAGACATAACTTTGCCACGGAGAAAGTGATGGCACCCCACTCCAGTACTCTTGCCTGGAAAATCCCATGGACAGAGGAGCCTGGTAGGCTGCGGTCCATGGGGTCGCAAAGAGTCAGACATGACTGAGCGACTTCCCTTTCACTTTCCACTTTCATGCATTGGAGAAGGAAATGGCAACCCACTCCAGTGTTCTTTCCTGGAGAATTCCAGGGATGGGGGAGCCTGGTGGGCTGCCATCTATGGGGTCACACAGATTCGGACGCGACTGAAGTGACTTAGCAGCAGCAACTTTGCCAAGAAAGGTCCATGTAGTCAAAGCTATCGTTTTTCCAGTAGTCATGCATGGATGTGAGAGTTGGACTATGAAGAAAGCTGAGCACCAAAAAATTGATGCTTTTGAATTGTGGTGTTGCAGAAGACCTTTCAGAGTCCCTTGGACTGAAATGAGATCCAACCAGTCCTGAATATTCGTTGGAAGGACTGATGTTGAAGCTGAAATTCTAATACTTTGGCTACTTGATACAAAGAACTAACTTTTTAGAAGACCTTGATACTGAGAAAGATTGAAGACAGGAGGAAAAGGGTATGACAGAAGGTGAGATGGTTGGATGGCATAACTGACTTGATGGACATGAGTTTGAGTAAACTCTGGGAATTGGTAATGGACAGAGAGGCCTGGAGTGCTGCAGTCTATGGTTTGCAAAGAGTCGGACACGACTAAGCGACTGAACTGATAAAAAGAGTCAAACAGCTGTTTGGCTGGCATTTATGGCGAAGGATTATCTGTAGCATTAATAGATGAGAATTAATGCAGTTGTGATTGTTCATTCTCATTACTCTGTATCTTTCTATAGGAATGTTCTACAATTTATTCTTTTATAGATTATATTTTTGGTAGTTTATTTTTACTTACAATGTTGTGTTACTTTCTCTTGAATGGCAAGGTGATTCAATTATACAGACATATATTATTTTCTATATTCTTTGTCAGTATGATTTATCACAATATATTGAAATAGTTCCCTTTGCTTTATAGTAGGACATTGTTATTATCCTTTTGCATAATAATTTGCAAATTTTATTATAGATTCTATTTTTAGTGATACTTTTAGTTTCTCATCCATTCATAGACTCTCTTTTAACATGCCTTTTGGTGTCTATACAAGCAAATTACTATGCACTAATATGCAACTAGAAGTGAAATCACTGGGTTTCATAAAATGAGTTTAAAAATTAGGCTTTTTCTACCCTAATCTATTTTCTGAACATAGTTGGGTAATGTTAATATTTTCTAGAAGTCATTCATGAATGAAGCCATCTGGTCCTGGAATTTTTTCCATGGAAAAATTTTTAGTGATGGATTTGGTTTATGTATTACTTTTATAATACAATATGCTTCTTAATGTATAACATACATAGATAAAAGCACACATTTTCTAAGCACATGAGGGTAAAAATCATTAAGGACATGTAAGAAGTTTGAGTTTGACTGTAAATTGAATAGCATATTTCTGTTAAGGCATTTGCTTGGATAAATCCAGGGATTCTTGGGTTTTCTTATTTTGCCTTGGAGATGGTTACTTGACTTTCAGGGCTGTGTTGTGTCAGAGATTATGTGTGTAGTGTTTATGGCACCTACTACAGAGTAGCTATTATTATTATTATTATGAATGTTCTCTGTCATAGGCACAAATGACACCTGGTGGTTATCATCTTCAGCTAGAATGAAAATAATGAAGTCACAGAATAGCTAATATTTTAAATACTTTTAAAATAATAATAGCTAATATTTTAAATAATTTTAGAGAATATTTTTAGCAATGATAATTCATCTTGATCTTCTGCATTACTTACTCCTTTTACCTTTCCCATAAGCAAGATAAACTGAGGCTTTCATGGAGGCAGGCTCTTGAAGGAACAGTTCCTTGTTGCAGTCCTTTAATGGGCTGGAACCTGGCGGTCCAGAGTCGACAATAAGAAAGTAAAGGAGAGAAAGAGACTGATATTTCTTGGTTTACGCAGAAAGCCAATAAAGACCCTGGCATGGGGCTTGCTCTGTTCATGGAGCAAGGAGCCCTCTCGATGGGGTGAAGGTGCAGAGCAGCTTCTTGAGAGGATTTTAGAAGCCCAGGCAGGAAAGTGAACTCAAAAGCCTCTGCACTCCAGGGGAATCAGCCTGAAAGAGAGAGGGGAAGAGAGAGAGAGACAGAACCACACAGGGACCAGAGCTCTGATGGAGCAAAGGTGTTTTAATCAACATGGTGTGGGCATATATGCTGTAGTTATTTTCAGCAAAGATAAATATTAAAATTCCAGACTTACAAAACATAGGTGATCCATATTAAAGAGAGAGAGAGAGTTATAAATAATCACTTTTATCCTATGGTTCACAAGAAGAAAGTTTTTCTTCACCGTATAGAAAGTTTTTCTATCACCGTATAGAAAAACTAATGAAGGAAATGCCTGGATCCTCAGCCCCAGGAGGGACTTGCCTCTCCTCTTTCAGGAATTAATAAGGAACAGAGGATTCCTGACAGATCCAAAGCAGCACACAGGAAGCCTCCTGTTAAATGTTTCCTGACAGTTCCTCGAATGGAGAAAGGTAGAGCTTGAACAAAAACTTTGGAATTTCTAAGAATAAGTTTTTTCATATTAAGTACCTTGGCAATTTCTAAAAATTCCATGACATATTTAAAACAGAGAAATGTTTGTTTTATAACTTCATGATCAAAATTAATTCTGGAAGAAGCAGAACCATATAAAAGAGAAGATAGTATGTACAGAATTAGGTAGTTATATTTCTTATAGTACTTGTGAGAACATAAGTACATTTACAAAACACACACACACACACATTTGGAGAAAGAGAGCAGAACAAATGTTGTGAATACAGAAATCAGAAGCAAGTTTTCTCTTGCTGAGAGTTAATTCTTAGGTAGGTTGATAAGGAGTCTGGGGCCCTCAAGGAGAAATGGGTCCAGGACCCTTGAGAAAAAGAAAGGGATCTGGGGTTCTTGAGGAGGAGAAAGGGACAAATGTTTAGTTTTCACATTCCTTTGTCTTAGTCACATAAGACATTCTTTAAGCCCAGAGCTAATGATTATACAATAAAACAACTCATCTTGCTCAAGTATATGTTTTTCCTTAAGCTCTGTACCAATGATTATATGACAACAGTGTATCTTGACTGAGGGTATTTCTCCTTCTCAACAAGAACCTTTCACTCTAGAGCTGGTGCTCCACACCAAGAGATGCCACTGCAATGAGAAGCCCAAACACAACAACTAGGGAGTAGCCCCTGCTCATTGCAACTAGAGAAGAGCCTGTGCAGCAGTGAAGACCCAGCAGAGCCAAAATTAATTAATTAAATTAAATAAGCAAAAGTAAAACTATTTCCTTTTTAAAAGGAGAAATAGGGCTGGAAAAACATATTCCATGCAAATAGAAACCAAAAGAAAGCAGGAGTAGCAATACTCATATTAGATAAAATAGACTTTAAAACAAAGGCTCTGAAAAGAGACCAAGAAGGACACTACATAATGATCAAAGGATCAATCCAAGAAGAAGATATAACAATTATAAATATATATGCACCCAACACAGGAGCGCCGCAATATGAAAAATGCTAACAAGCATGAAAGGGGAAATTAAAAATAGCACAATAATAGTGGGAGACTTTAATACCCCACTCACACCTATGGATAGATCAACTAAACAGAAAATTAACAAAGAAACACAAACATTAAATGATACAATAAACCAGTTAGATCTAATTAATATCTATAGGACATTTGACCCCCAAAAATGAATTTCACCTTTTTCTCAAGTGCTCACGGAACCTTCTCCAGGATAGATCACATCCTGGGCCATAAATCTAGCCTTGGTAAATTCAAAAAGTTGAAATCAGCCCAAGCATCTTTTCTGACTATAATGCAGTAAGATTAGATCTCAATTACAGGAGAAAAACTTAAAAATTCCAACATATGGAGGCTGAACAACACTTTGCTGAATAACTAACAAATCACAGAAGAAATCAAAAAGAAATCAAAATATGCAGAGAAATGAATGAAAATGAAAACACAACAACCCAAAACCTGTGGGACACTGTAAAAGCAGTGCTAAGGGGAAGTTCATAGCAATACAGGCATATCTCAAGAAACAAGAAAAAAGTAAAATAAATAACCTAACTCTACACATAAAGCAACTAGAAAAGGAAGAAATAAAGAGCCCCAGGGCTAGTAGAAGGAAAGAAATCTTAAAAATTAGGGCAGAAGTAAATGCAAAGGAAACAAAAGAGACCGTAGCAAAAATCAACAAAGTGAAAAGCTGGTTCTTTGAAAAGGTAAATAAAATTGACAAACCATTAGCCAGACTCATCAAGAAACAAAGGGTGAAAAATCAAATCAATAAAATTAGAAATGAAAATGGAGAGATCACAACAGACAACACAGAAATATAAAGGATCATAAGAGACTACTATCAGCAATTGTATGCCAGTAAAATGGACAACATGGAAGAAACGGACAAATTCTTAGAAAAGTACAACTTTCCAAAACAGAACCAGGAAGAAATAGAAAATCTTAACAGACCCATCACAAGCACTGAAACTGAAACTGTAATCAGAAATTTTCCATCAAACAAAAGCCCAGGTCCAGATGGCTTCACAGCTGAATTCTACCAAAAATTTAGAAAAGAGCTAACACCTATCCTACTCAAACTCTTCCAGAAAATTGCAGAGGAAGCTAAACTTCCAAACTCATTCTATGAGGCCACCATCACCCTAATAGCAAAACCTGACAAAGACTCCACAAAAAAGAAAACTACAGGCCAGTATCACTGATGAACATAGATGCAAAAATCCTCAACAAAATTCCAGCAATCAGAATCCAACAACACATTAAAAAGATCATACACCATGACCAAATGGGCTTTATCCCAGGGATGTAAGGATTCTTCAATATCCACAAATCAATCAATGTAATTCACATTAACAAATTGAAAAATAAAAGCCATATGATTATCTCAATAGATGCAGAGAAAGCCTTTGACAAAATTCAACATCCATTTATGATAAAACCCTCCAGAAAGCAGGAATAGAAGGAACATACCTCAACATAATAAAAACTATATATGACAAACCCACATCAAACATTATCCTCAATGGTGAAAAATTGAAAGTCTTTCCCCTAAAGTCAGGAACAAGACAAGGGTTCCCACTTTCACCACTACTATTCAACATAGTTCTGGGAGTTTTGGCCAGAGTAATCAGAGCAGAAAAAGAAACAAAAGGAATCCAAATGGGAAAAGAAGAAGTAAAATTCTCACTGTTTGCAGATGACATGATCCTCTACATAGAAAACCCTAAAGATCCACCAGAAAATTACTAGAGCTAATCAATGAATATAGTAAAGTTGCAGGATATAAAATCAACACACAGAAATCCCTTGCATTCCTATACACTAATAATGAGAAAATAGAAAAAGAAATTAAGGAAACAATTCCATTCACCATTGCAATGAAAATAATAAAATACTTAGGAATATATATATATATATATAAAGAAACTAAAGACCTATATACAGAAAACTATAAAATACTGGTGAAAAAAATCAAAGAGGACACTAATAGATGGAGAAATAGATCATGTTCATGGATTGGAAGAATCAATATAGTGAAAATGAGTATACTACCCAAAGCAATCTACAGATTTAATGCAATCCCTATCAAGCTTCCAGAAGTATTTTTTAAAGAACTAGGACAAATAACTTCACAATTTTTGCATGGAAATACAAAAATCCTCGAATAGCCAAAGCAATCTTGAGAAAGAATAGAACTGGAGGAATCAACCTGCCTGACTTCAGGCTCTACTACAAAGCCACAGTCATCAAGACAGTATGGTACTGGCACAAAGACAGAAATATAGATCAATGTAACAAAATAGAAAGCCCAGAGATAAATCCACACACCTATGGACACCTTATCTTCGACAAAGGAGGCAAGAACATATAATGGATTAAAGACAATCTCTTTAACAAGTGGTGCTGGGAAAACTGGTCAACTACTTGTAAAAGAATGAAACTAGAACCCTTTCTAACACCAAACACAAAAACAAACTCAAAATGGATTAAATATCTAAACATAAGACCAGAAACTATAAAACTCCTAGAGGAGAACATAGGCAAAACACTCTCCGATATACATCACAGCAGGATCCCCTATGACCCACCTCCCAGAATATTGGAAATAAGAGCAAAAATTTTAAAAAAGGGGGATCTAATTAAAATTAAAAGCTTCTGCACAACAAAGGAAACTATAAGCAAGGTGAAAAGACAGCCTTCAGAATGGGAGAAAATAATAGCAAATGAAGCAACTGACAAACAAGTAATCTGAAAAACATGCAAGCAACTCCTGCAGCTCAATTCCAGGAAAATAAATGACCCAATCAAAAAATGGGCCAAAGAACTAAATAGACATTTCTCCAAAGAAGACATACAGATGGCTAACAAACACATGAAAAGATGCTCAATATTACTCATTATCAGAGAAATGCAAATCAAAACCACAATGAGGTACCATTTCACACCAATCAGAATGGTTGTTATCCAAAACTCTACAAGCCATAAATGTTGGAGAGGGTGTGGAGAAAAGGGAACCCTCTCACACTGTGGTGGGAATGCAAACTAGTACAGCCACTACGGAGAACAGTGTGCAGATTCCTTAAAAAACTGGAAATAGAACTGCCTTATGACCCAGCAATCCCACTGCTGGGCATACACACCAAGGAAACCAGAATTGAAAGAGACGCGTGTACTCTAATGTTCATTGCAGCACTGTTTATAATAGCTAGGACATGGAAGCAACCTAGATGTCCATCAGCAGATGAATGGATAAGAAAGCTGTGGTACATATACACAATGGAGTATTACTCAGTCATTAAAAAAATACATTTAAATAAGTTCTTATGAGGTAGATGAAACTGGAGCTGATTATACAGAGTGAAGTAAGCCATAAAGAAAAACACCAATACAGTACTCTACCGCATATATATGTAATTTAGAAAGGTGGTAGCAATAACCCTGTATGTGAGACAGCAAAAGAGATACAGACATATAGAACAGTCTTTTGGACTGTGTGGGAGAGGGAGAGGGTGGGATGATTTGGGAGAATGGCATTGAAACATGTATATCATATAAGAAACGAATCGCAAGTCTAGGTTCGATACAGGATACAGGATGCTCGGGATGGTGCACCGGGATGACCCAGAGAGATGGTGTGGGGAGAGAGGTGGAAGGGGGGTTCAGGATTGGGAACACGTGTACACCCGTGCGGGATTCATGTTGATGTATGGCAAAACCAATACAGTATTGTAAAGTAAATAAAGTAAAAAATAAAGAAATAAAAACAAAGAAATAATACTTGATAAAAGTAAAGAGCTTATTTTTTTCTCAGAAAACTGAATATATATATATATATATATATATAATAAAAGTGGGAGAAATACAACACAGTATATAAAATTATACATTTAGTTTCTTTCTGAGATTGAGAGAGAGCTTTCTTCTCTTCTGCTGAAAAAGAATCAGACTATATTGAAGAGAATTCAACTCCCACTAGTTTAGATTTCAGTCTTTTATCTATTTCAGTGGGCCAGCTACAACTTATGATTTCTGAATTCTTCATTTAAAAGAAAATGAAACATCCCTACTCATCTAATGAAAATCCAAGAAGACATATGTAGCACTGCAAGTTTTAATAAGAATCATGGCAATCATGAATGGTAACCATCTTGGTTTATTCGTAAAATAGATGCATACATTTGAATGCCCTTTAAAAATGTATTGTGCTTTTACTCCAACAGTTTTCCCTCTGTGCTGAGTCCTACTAGTAACAACCAGATCCACACAAGCTCCTATTCACTTCAAGCCAAGGCAACCTGTCACATCTGGGCTTGGTCCCTGTTTCAGCCACAGCTGTTTCATGCCCTCAGAACCACTGTGGTCATGCAGGGTCCCTCTCTTCACTCAGCAGACAGAAATAGTCAGGGAAGCTCTCCTCATGGTACATTTTTGGCTGATGGACAACAGGGGACATGGGTAAATGTTTCCTCCTTCTTTCCTTCAGGAAGAAAATTTAGATACATTTCACAAAGGTCCTTAGAAGGAAGATAGTAAAGTCATCTTGAAGGTGAACAACTTGATTGTGAATTTTGTTTCTTTCTCTTTTTTTGGTCTGGTTTTGTTTTTCTTTATGTAATGGCAAAGTTTATTCCATTTTTAATAACAGAGGAAAAACTGTTTAAAATTTGCAGTTTAAAATATGCACATTCACAAAGGCCAATGACACATAATGCTGCATAGAACTGAATATTAGTCGACTTTAATAACTCTAAAATACAGTTTATTGAACACCGAGATATACACATCTGAAAAAAACTACTATAATCACAGAATCAATATTCTTCATTCAGGCAACTTTTGCATTTTTATGTGACTTTTTCTCCTTCACTGGTTACTTTCAGTCCCTCAAAGCTACTTGCTGGGAGCACATTCCTAAATGAACTCTTATCACAGCTTTGATTAAGCTTTACTTTTAGAAAAGGTAGAACTCAACAGCTTGCCTTTGGTGGGGATCTTACATGACTACTTGCAGGCTGCCTGGTCAAACTTTCTTCACCGGTTCCTTGAATCACTTCAGTAACTGTTCTAGAGTTTGTCTACTTTTCAGGTCTGGTTTATAGCCCCTCAAGGTTTCTGCTTAGATTTGTTACTGTATTCTCTATCTTAGCCCCTTCCCTTAATAATAATAATAACAATAACTTAAGTCCATTTCTCTGCCATTTAAGATTCTCCATTAAAGACCCTGACTCCATTTCCTGATATTGGGTCTTCAGCTAACCATGTGAATGAACCATCAGACCAGCTGGCTTCCCACATACCATATAGGAGCGGAACCGTCTCCCCCCACCCCCACACTGACTCAGATCGCATGATGAGTACCAGGCTAGCTCTGCTTGCTTAATGATATCCCTGCTAGAGGAAAACCATAGCCTATTTTGTTCAAAAGAAAAACAAGAGCAAGACTGAAATATATTCTTCACTTTCCTTTCTTTGAAGTCTATTTTATTTTCTCTTCTCCCAACTTGTATCCACAATTTTGAAAGTGTTGTCAAGTTTGCTATGATTGGGGCATGATGGGAAAATTAACTGAAAGATGAGGTGTTGAGGAAAGGAATACAACTTTACTTGAAAACCCTGCTGGCCAAAAGATGGCAGACTAATGTCTCAAAATAACCTTTTATGGGTTCTGGATGCCAGGTTCTTTTATAGAATAGTTATCGGGGGAGTGAGGAGGCAAAGTAGAAAGCTCATTAAACTTGCAAATGTCTCCTGGAATGGCAAACCTTGAGGAGGGGATGTGCTAATTTCTGTAGACATCCACAGGTGGAGAGGGTCCTAAACAAAGGCATTTTAGCTTAAAAGTTAGACATAGAGGCAGGATTCTCCAAGGCAGGCCATTATGCATGATTATAATAACAAAAACATTAAAAAGCAAGTCAAAGAAACAGTTCCAATATGGAATCAAAATTGACTGTTCCCTGCAACAATATCACTTTTAAAATGTGGTTAAAATAGCTGTGTTTAGTTTGAATATCTAACCTTTTGTGTCCCTCTTAAGCCCCAGTCAAATCTGTTCTTTAAAACCCAAAGCCTCAAGATTTTGCCAGACAAAATTAAATATATCACATATATGTAATAATTGCAACTTGTAAAACTCTTTTACATATGTAATCTTATTTGACTCCCTCAACATCAAAAGTGGAAGAAGATAGTACAAGCAACAACATCTCTATTTTACAAATAAAGACACAAATTCAGACAATAGAATTGCATATGCCCACAGTCATCAGGGTGGTAGTAAATATTGAAGCCAGGCTGTGAACTCACATCTTCTGACTTCCTGATCAAATGCTATTTCCACATTCAAAACAAATGACCCTTCAGCTGGTGCCATCTGATGCTATAATGGAGAACACAATCCAAACTCACTTCTTCCTCCAAGAAAACATAACAAGAATAAAATTCATCAGTCACCTTCTTCCCGAAGGAAAGGAACATGAAGCAGAAATATGCTGTTTTGTGAACAGTGCTGTCCTGGAGGTACAACAGATGCCTGGAGTGTCTGTAATGAACTTCACATACATCAGTGTGCTTTGTAATTAGAATCTTCTGCAAGTTCTCACAGATTTTTGTTCCCTCTTTTTTCTTGATACATTTCACTTTCATGATGAAACTTCGTATATATGATGAAACTATATATATATATATAAAGTTATATGTATTCATATGATTATATATATATGAATATAGATAACTAGATCATTTTGCTATATACCTGAAAATAACACACCATTGTAAATCCACTACATTTCAATAAAAAGCAAAAATATTATCTATATAACAGTTACACAGAGTTCCACTCCCCTTGCCTGATTGGGAATGGACTTCAGAGACTACCAAACACTCTCATTGGCCTGGAATACACACATGTACAGATGAATTAGGTTCCATGACATCATTGAATAATGTGCCTTCAAAGATGAGTGGAATCAAACAGGTTTGTTTTAAATCAAGAATTTAGTTTCAGATACACCTAGAGGAATGTTGCAAATGGAATTCCTAAAGTAACCATGAATAAATCCAAAACACATTCTTTTAGTTTCTAAAAATCTCGATGTAATTTTAACAACTTTTGGTTTCTGGTCAGTTTGATTTCATGGGTTGCAAACTTAAAGTCATCTTTAATTTATACACTTTAGTTGTCGATATCTCAACAGTCTCAGGTCTACTGACTAATTCTTCAAAATGCCTCAAACCTTTGCTATTCTTACCACTTTCATAAGTAGCATTCTAATTTATCCCTGACAACTGGCTAGAATAATGTCATGAAGAAGATAAACACTTGAAAAGAAAACGAGAACTAGTCTCGGTGGCTGTAAAAAAAAAAAAAGGCAAGAAAAACTGCAACGGAAAGAATAAAATCTTACAGAAAATAGTTTTAGAAGATTCATTTTTATGGCATTAATTATATTTGAGAAACACAAGAAAGTAAAATTTTAGAAGTCATTGGTTTTCAAAACAAGCCATATTCATCAATTTTATTATTCTGCTCTGGTAGATAGCTTTCACCAGTACTGATCTTCTGTAGTTCTGAGTCAGCTGTTTCCAAGTGATGGAGCAAAGGGTGGAACCATTGGATGCTGCAGTCATCACACATTGCTGCACCATCTTTGCTGCATAATTCCTGAGATCTTACGCCAATACATCAGGTATTCTTAAGTTCTAGGATGTTGCTCTGTACATCTGGCAGATGACAAAGAGAAGATGAGCCTATTACTGGACTATGTATCAACAGAACTGGCTACATAATTTGTGGGACCTAGTGCAAATTTAAAGTGCAGGCTCCATTGCTCAAAAAGTGTAACGATTTCACAACAATGACACCAAAGCAGTAAGCCAAGCACACAGTCCTGTGTACAGGTCACAAGCCCTTGAGGAGGCCAGCCTTTGTATCAGATTTGATAATGAATTGATGGCCTCTTCAGATGCAGAAGGTGTCAACTAAAAAAAAATGCACAATTTAAATTTAAAAGTTGAAAATTATGTTTAATTCCGGAGGACAAAACTGAGGACTTGGTCTGGAATATGGCTTCTCAGACAGCTCTGAGAGACTGCTCTGAAGAGGGAAAGGACCCAGGATATACAGAAGTTTTTGCAGCAAAGGTTAAGTGGTCAGAACTTCAAACGATTACTATTAATTAAAGAAAACCAGATATGCCAAGTTAAGGAATTTAGCACTTTTCTATGTATGTGAAGATGCAAAGTCTGGGCTCACTGATATCATCCCTTTGATAGGCACCTAGGCTGTCTAGTGTCAGCAGCCTGTTCTTTTCCATCTGGAAACCTCTCAGGGAGCACAGCTGGGAATGGCTGCAGCGGCTAAGAGGGCTTGGTGGTATGCAACCCATTAGTCTCCACCCTAAGCTCCCTTGAGGTTCACCACGAGGGCAGCTGTAGTGG
Source organism: Nanger dama (assembly GCA_917880005.1). Lineage (NCBI taxonomy): Eukaryota > Metazoa > Chordata > Mammalia > Artiodactyla > Bovidae > Nanger > Nanger dama. The sequence goes on from CAKJTW010000001.1 coordinate 104,917,340, forward strand.
CTTGAAGGCTGCCACATCCTTTGTTTACTGTTATGGCAGGCAGTGATTTTTTTCATTGACAAAGTGTGTAACATAATAAACTCACTGTCAAAGGTGAACTGCAGTCCCTGCGAGATGACACCTCTTTGAAGGTTCTGAGTTGGTCTCTGCTATTGGCAGGGTAGGGTGTCAGCAGAGGCAAGGGCTACATCACCCTTGGGGAGGAAGACCATGCTACCAAGCCCACAGTCTCCATTGTAGCTTCATGGACACCAGGTTCATGATCTCTTCGGGCACCAGGGGGCCAATAAAGCAGGCTGATGACAAGCTGGTTGGTGACTTCTTCAGCAACAGATACTCTCTGAGGGGATTTGATATGAGACTCAGGGTTCCACCCACTTTGAAGGTCCAGCCGCAGGCCTGCTCTCCCAGATGCTCTTGTCTTTGACTTCCATTAGAGCTCATTTGTGACATAATAAGTGTTTGTTCTTTAATAACAAGTTTTGGGGTAATGTGTTATGTAGCAATAGATAATTGATACAAGGAGTAAAGAGATTTTTTATTAATATTGTAATACAGAAGAACAAATCTGACTCCATATTGAAGCTGTTTCTTTTACTTTAATCCTTGTATTCTATTGCTTCTGGTACAAGTTAAACACTAAAGAGATGTTGCTTACAGCTCAAAGTACACATAATGGCCCATCTCTAGGAAACTTGCCTCCCACTCCTGTGTGTTAAGCCAAAATACCTTTACTCAGCTCGCAGGAAACATCCTGACCAGGCCCACCTGTGAACGACTTCAGGAAAGAAGAAATTAGCATGTTCTCTCGAGAGTCTGGCTGGAACCAAGAAATAGTTCCAATTTATCAATATATATTTTTTCACTTTATTTTACCACCTTAACTCCCCTTGTCCTGTTTGTTCTATAAAAGAAACTATCACCCAAACCCAAGCTTCTTGGAACACTAGTCCACCAACTTCTTTGTCTGCTGGCTTTCCAAATAGAATCACTATTCCTTGCCTCAGCAACTGACGTGTCACATGGTGAACGGTATGAGCTTGGACTCAGTAACAAAATTGTCCCCCCTTACCTCTCCTATGACCCAACATAGGCCAGCATGTCTATTGCATGCAGGGAAAAAAAAAAGAAAAAAAAACCCTGCCCTCATGGAGGAAGATATAAATTATATAATTAGGCAAAATGTTTCTTTTCTACATTTTTATTGAGATGTAATTGACAATTGTACTAGTTTCAGGTTTACGACATAATGATAATACAATATAATGAAAATGATCACCACAACAAATCTAACTAACATCCATCACCATACGCAATTACATTTTTTTCTGGTGATGAGAACTTTTAAGATGTACTGCCTTAGCAACTTTTAAATAGACTTTATAGTATTGTTGAGTATGGTCATTATATTATATATTACATCCTATGGACTCATTTTGTAGTAGAGTTTTCTGTCTTTTGACCCCTTCACCTATTCTGCCCACCCTTCCTCAAAATGTTTATCTTGTTTACTATATCCATTGATCCCATGACTGAATATGATTACCTACTTTTTAAAAGTGCTTGTAGTATCCTTGACTAAATAAAGCCAGGGTAAGTGAACTAGATTACTTTAGTAAGAACAATTCATGGAGCAATAATCAATACTCTGATACAAGACAGAAAGAAATGCAGGAAACAATCCGTGTTCTAACACACCACCAGGCTTTAACACAGCTAACCAATGTTAGAGGACAGAATCAATTTTGAATCTAAGAAGAGACAGCAGGAAATCACTGCTGTTTTTAATCACATCTCTGAGAGTCTGGAGAGTCTTTGTCAATTTTTCAGAGTTTGCTTGAGTAAGAAGAGAGATTTCTTTAACTTTGTTTCAGCTTCTTGTGCCTATCCATGCTCCAAGTAAACCTTTGAAAGACCATCACCATAGAAAATAACAAAGACTCCTCAATGTTGCTCTTGAAAAACAAGGTGGATTGTGTATGCTTGTGATTTACTAAAGGAGACTGAAAGGATAAGAGCCTCAGCAGGGCAGCCTAGACAACTAACTGCTCTCTAGCGGGAAAGGGTGCTTTTTGTACTAAATTAGAGCTTTCCCTGAAGGATTATTCAGGGGAAAACATGGCATACACAAGCATTTTATATATAAAATATATATATAAACTTTATATAGAAAGAACTAAACAAAAACTTTTATTCAAAGAAGTAATATTGAACTTCAGAGAAATCATTTAGAAAAGAAAAAAAAATGTTGATTGAAACATTCAGAAACCACCTGTGCTAATGATGTCAGAGAATGGACAACCATGAAATGGAGCAAGAAATTTTGCAAACACAGATGTGTAATGCTTACAAAGTTGCATTTGAAGAATGCTTTGTAACTAAAGGATTTCCCCATTTTTCTCTAATTGTATTCTCTTAAAAAACACTGTGAGGTAGGAAAAACTGGTAGAAATTTATTACAGATGAGAAAAACGTGAGATCTTCTGAAGCTAAGCAACTTGCCTAAGAATAAATAAGATCCCTAGAGTTTTTTTTTTTTTTCCAGCATTATTTATTATGACACTGAATTCTATTTTAGGGCATCATGAAAATATGTCATTTATGATTTTCTTTTCACAAGTGAAATTTAGAAAGATAATAATTTTGAAGAAGTTCCTATCATAAAGCTCTCTTCAGGAAAGTTTAGGTTATTGTGCAAAACTTTGCATTACTTCAGGAAATCAGAAGTGGATTTTCAGAGACATTTTAGAATAAAATCATTGCTTCCAAATGGTTTCTCTTCTGTGTCCTGGGAATCTTCTCCACTCTAGCAACTGAAAAAGAAGTCCAAAATATGATAGAAAAAAAAAGATATTTTAAAAATAAAAACAGAAAACAAAATACCTGATATTCAACACTCACACCTTTCAAAACTTCTCAGAAGAGTATGGCCAAATTATATAGCCACATTTCCAAGTAACATTTTACAAAATATTAGTCCCTTTTCTTCTTACTAGAATCTTTTTCTTCTTCTTCTTAGTAATAGACTCTGTAATAGACTCTGCTGTAGTTACAAATCTGCTTTATAATAGAGAGAATATATTTTTAGATATGAATTAAATAAACATGTTTTAATTCATAGTATAATTTAGTTACCTTTAAGGCTATGCACGTTTCAGAAGGAAAAATAGATTTTGTCGCCAAAATCTTGGCTCTCCGTGTACCAATGCCAAATAAAAATACAGAGACAGAGTTTTGAATAAAAGAGAAAAAGTAGTTTTATTTCCTTGCCAAGCAAAGAAGGAACATAGCAGATTACCACCTCAAGAACTCTGTCCCCCTGGAGGGGAAGTAAAGAGATTTATAGTCAGGGCTCATAGTCTGGGGTAGGCAGTAAGTCTCAAAGTAGAGAACGGCTTGTAGTCTTTTTTTTTTTTTTTTTTTGCAATATTTCAAAATGGCCACAGCTGGCATCAGGCAACTTGGTAACTGGGATTGGTCTTTTCCAAACTTATTGCGCTGTGGCCTTCTTTATTAAATGAAAAATACTGAAAGAGAGTGTGGGGAATGGATATGATGTCAGATGTAGGATAGAATTCATATGGAGTCAGAGAGTAAATAGCTTTGTGAGGACAAGTCTAGCTACATGTTTGTTAGTAGAAACAGTTAAAGAATAACCGGAACTTCTTCAGTCTTACTGGCCTGTTTGGTTTGCACCTAAGGCTGTTGACTCATTTCTGTTTTTGCTGCAAAAGTTTCAGAGTCAGAAAAAAATTCAAATCTTGGCATTGTTTCTGTAAAGATAGCATTGAACCTTTTTCAACTTTTCTTTAGAAATGCTTTCTTCAGTTCATTATCTAAAATCTACTCCAAAATATAATTTGCAGTTCTTAAATTGTTCTTAAAGTGTACTTTCCTTATGTTTATAAGCTTTAATTTGACCATCCTCAATATTACCCTAGTATTTACTCAGTATCTTTTACTTTTAGAATTTAATTTTTAATATAAATTTATTTATTTTAATTGGAGGTTAATTACTTTACAATATTGGTTTTGCCATACATCAACATGAATCCACCACAGGTATACACGTGTTTCCCATCCTGAACCCCTCTCCCTCCCTCCCTCCCCGTACCATCCATTGTTTCCGAATCATCCTACTTCAAATGGATACATATCCCACTCAACCAAGAAATTGGTTTACAAGACTTAACCCTATGATTACAAACTCTTGTAGGCAAGAAATGTCACACGAATCTAATTCTAGTTGATAAAATAAGTCTATGAACCGATCTGTCCCACTTTAGCAGGCAGTTCACTTTCAACTCTGAATGCCGTCTCTGCCCGCTCAACTCCGCAGGATGCAGCAAATGGCCTGGCCTACTCTTTGAAATTTGAAGCGAAAACTAGAGATGTAGAAAACTCAAACACTGTGTTATTAGCATTCTTCAACCCTAATTTTTTCATTTAATAACTGACCCTGTTTATTTGTTTTGCTATGCCACAGTCAGAGGCACACGCAGTTTACCTCAAGTTATGTAAAAAGAAAAAGAAATAGTGTAAACAATACACTAAAATATATGGTCAATAAAATCATTGAAAGATAGTAAAAAGTGATAGTATTAAGTGTAATGCTTTTTGGTAGATAAGGGCATCTTGTCTACTATCATTTTGTCATCCAGGAATGTGAGGACACTCATTGGTCCTTATCTATGGGCAGAAATAAAGCCATACTAGTTTTCCTCATGCTTTGTTTCTTCCATTGTCTCTTGGCACACAATCAGTCTCTCTCCCGCATACAAATGCTCTAAAAAATGGATTTGAGTGAGTCCCTTAGTCACTATTATGGAGTGCCACTTTAGTGCAGAAGCATGACAAGTCACCTGGTAGACCACTGATGCCTTCTGTGCTCACCCTGTAAATGACCAACTTTAAACAGGTTCTGAGTTAAGGCCACTCAACCTTGCTCCAAAAAGAACACTGCAACTTAATATGTCAGAAATCCCCTGTGACTGCTTTAGTCAAAATGGGTCAAAAAAATCTACAAATTACCTTTAGACTTCAAAGTTTGTTGATACAAAAATACAACATCACAGAAGTTGAAGAAGCATATTTGAAGATGTTCTGTATTCTCAGAATGAGCGGCCAAATAGAATCTACTTAAATGGAAAAGGAAAAAAATAGTAGAAAATAAAATGGACTTATCTTCCAGCTTTCCAGGGTCTTATTGTTCATTGTTCAGTTGCCTAGTCATGCCCAACTCTTTGTGACCCCATGGACTTCAGCCTGCCCTTGTGAAATCTTATGCAGGCCTGCTTTCCATAAGAAGCTATGACCTTCAATATTTGCAGTTTTATGGTCTCACTTTTAAAAGTTAGGCCTCTTAGATCCTATTGCTAAGACAGTCAAACTTTTACCAACTAAATCAAAAGTCAAAATATAGTACAGTATTAATGGATAATCGTGAGTTAATGGGTTAATATTCCCATGTTTGTATTTCTGAAGAATTCAATGAATTAACCCCAGTAATAGGAACATTAAACACTGTGATGGAGTTAGGAAACATACTTTATGGATGGCAGACTATTCTAATTAAATAATATCACTAAAGTTGATAGCATTATCACCTTGTGAGTTGTATGGCAATGCTAATAATAACGGTCTCACTTCTGTGGTCAGTGGAATAAACAGCTCCAAAAGCACCACAATCACTGTGTAAATCAATACTGACACTATGAAAATTTCAAAATCCTCATATATTATGTTTTCCAACTTTATTTTATAGTGCTGATAGGAAATAAAATATGATAAAGCATTAAGCACAGTCTCTGGCACATACAATAAATCAGGGCATATTAGAAGACTTGGAATCTGGAAAATATGAAACTGAAAGTAGTGAAGGTAATCAACAAAGCTCACAAAGCTAGATAACGAAAAATCTGAAAGAATAATCCACATCTCTAAAGCATTTGCTGCATGATTCTTTCTGCTTCACCATGTGCATTTATTTAGCCCAAAGCTATTATTTCCTCCCTGACTGCCCTAGATATTACAGGATAGTCCTGATTTGTTTATTAATACTTTTTTTTTTTTTTGAGTACTAAATGACTTCCACATTGAGAAAAATGATTGCTTTAAAGAATTATAGTTCATTATATAGATTTTATATTTTATATTTAACCTTGTAAAATGAAGCTTTCAAAAAGTTTCAAGAAAAAATAAACAAACCAGAAATACAGCACTTAAACTTCTTAATAAAAAAACATTAAGTGATATCCTATGAATTTTCTCTTCCTGCAAGTAAATTTTGCATAAATGTAAGCTCAAAGGTTTTACATTAACTTGATATTTGAGATCAGTTCAATCAATAGATCAAATATCTTTTTATCTATATGTCATGGTGTATAAGCAAAAGTTAAAGAAAATAGGAAGAGGAAAAATAAGTGATAATGGAAAGAAAGAAAAGAAGTAATTTCTCTCAAGATAATTTTAAAATATTTTGAACTAAGTGAAAATTAAAGCACTGCTTATCAAAATTTGCTGGGTGCAGCAAAAATTTTACTTGGGATTTTATAACAATAAATGTATATATCAGAAAATAAGAAAGTTATTATAAAAAAAAAAAAACAACACTGAGTTTTCACTTTAGGAAGCTAGAGTAATAAGGAAAATTTACCCCTGAATGAACAGAAGAGAATTTTAAAATAGAACAGAAATCAATGAAATTAAAAACAGGAACTGTTAATCACTGAGTCATGTCCTACTCTTTGTGACCTCATAGACTGTAGCCCTCTAGGCTCCTCTGTCTATGGAATTCTCCAGGCAAGAATACTGGAGTGGATAGCCATTACCTTCTCCAGAGGATCTTCCTGACTCAAGTGTTGAACCCCAGTCTCCTGTATTGCAAGTGGATTCTTTATCTTCTGAGCCATCAGGGAAGCACCCCTTCCCCAAAAGGCAATAGTAAAGATTTTTAAAAATCAAAAGCTAATTATCTGAAAAGATCGATAAATTTGATGAAACTCTAGCCAGATTAAGATTAAAAGAAAAAAGATACAAATTACCAGTATCAGAAATAAAAAGTATCACCACTGACTCTATGAACATTAAAAGGAAGATAAAACACTATGAACACCTCTGTTAACACAAATGTGCTAACTTAGATGACTTGAATGTCTTCTTTAGAGGGCACAGATTACCAAAGCTCACAAAAGGAGAATGAGCTCTATAGCTATTAAAAATATTGAAGAAATAGTTTTTAAGTCCTCCAAAAAAGAAAACGACAGCTCTAGATGTTTTTCACTGGTGAATTCTACCAGACACTTGAGACATTATACACATTCCAGAAGACAGAATGAAAAAACACCTTACAACTGCTTGTAAGAGGCCAGCATTGCCTAATGATAAAATCATATAAAGGCATTCCACAAAAAGAAAACTACAGAGCAATGTCACTCATGAACATAGACATAAAAGTTTTTAATAAAATTCCTTTGTTAAGTTTCTGGTTAGTATGAACCCCGAGTAGATCCTCCTGATATTTGGTAGGATGGTTGGCTTCCTTCTTGACAAATATATCAGCTTTGTTGATCTGCTAACTTAATTGCAGGAAGCAGCAGCTAGCCCAGATGTATGGACTTGCTTTGTGACAAATGGTCTCAACTTCTGCAGGACATCTTGTCATCAAAGACAGGGAAATGGAAAGGTAGGCAAGTTTCAGCCTATCCTTGTGAGCTTAAACTCAAGCTGGTGGGATTCTAGCCTGTTCTTGATCTCTCCCTCCTGACTTCCTATGAAGTGAACTTCAAATTTCAGCTCAGTCATGCTGAGACAGTCCTGCAGAAACTCAATGATGCAAATCAGTTATGTTGTAGCTATACATTATACATATAAAATATCCTATTGGGTCTATTTTTCTGATGGACTTCCTTTGAACCATGAAAGGATCCAGTGTGGTGAGATAAAAGGGTGACTTGGAAGAAATGGTATTTGTTAGGAATAAGAGATTGGTGAGATTCAGATGATGAATGGACTGGAGTGCTGTGCTACAGATGAGACTTCTAATAGAAAACAAGAAGTCACTGAACATGAAAGTGATGGCTAATAAGTAAGGCCCATTGTCTATTTGTTTATTCTTACACTATAGGAAATTGTCAATATATCTTCACTAAGTTTGGAGGGGGCGGGTACAGTGAGGATGGCTTATGAAAATGTAGATTTTTAACCCATCTTTAAAATTATGAGATGAAAGGCACTTTGGACGGCTTCCCAATTAGAATGGTTTAAAGAGAGATGATATGGGGTGGGAGGTGGGAGGGGGATTCAGGATTGGGAGCTCGTATACACCTGTGGCGGATTCATGTCAATGTATGGCAAAACCAATACAGTATTGTAAAGTAGAATAAAGTAAAAATAAAATAAATTAAAAAAACAGTGTTTTGGTTAAGTTCTTTTTTATTCATTCCTGTTAGCTTAGTCCCTGATAATTGTAGGCTTTCCATACTTAAAAACAAACAAACAAACAAAAAAACAAAACAAAACAAAAAACTTAGTTATGACATGAGCCTCATTGTAGTCTAATAGGAGACATGGCATATCTATCAGGATGATTTGAAATTTTGCTTCAAATATAAGCCCCAAATTGAAAATCATAAAGACATAGTCCTTTAGCAGTAGTCCACGTTTGATCTTCCAACACCTGGTCCTTGAAGCCAGGTTCAAGGTAGGATGTTAAAAATAAGATCATCAAATACCATGACTCAGATGAAGAAGGGAAGTGCGGAGATGCTTCTGTCAGGAAACATTCAGAAGGAAGGGGCATATACATAAAGAATGTGTTGTTGCCGTTAAGTCACTAAGTCAAATCTGACTCTTTTGTGACCCTGTGGGCTGTAGTCTGTGAGGCCCCTCTTTCCATGGGATTTCCCAGGCAAGAACACTAGAGTGGGCTGCCATTTCCTTCTCTAGGGAATCTTCCTGACCCAGGGATCAAACCCAAGTCTCCTGCATTGTAGGTAGACGCTTTATCACTGAGCCACCAGGGAAGCCCAAAGATGCCTTAGCTGAAACCAGAATATGGCATGGAAAGAAAACATTAAAAAAATTTTTATATTAAAAGAACAGCCAGTACCAACCAATAGAATGATTCTGTCCCATCCATTCTATATGGACTTGAACCAAAGCGTAATTGCCTAAATGTCATTATGCTAACATTCTTTGTCAATAATACCCTTGGAAGGCTTCAAATGGCACATTAACAGTAGAAGCAGAAAACTGAAAGTCTCAGGTTGATATTACAAATGATCACTTAACTACTTTAAGTGAATTTTTGTGTGTGTGTGTGTGTGTGTGTGTGTGTGTGTGTGTGTGTGTGAAACACAGTGTGGAGTACCCAGCATAAGACAGATACCAAAGGAATGAAAACCAGTGAGGAAAATTAAAATAGATTTCAGCAAAATAAAACAAATTCTCTAATAATGATACATTAGCTTATAGAGGAACTTCCTGCTTTCACTCAGGATTTTCTCCAAAGTGAAAATGGTCACATGAAAACTGAATGATGGGACGTCCCTGATGTTCTGGTGGTTAAGAATCTGCCTTGCAACGTAGGGGATGTGGGTTCAAACCCTGGTAGGGTAGGGGAGCTAAGATCTCATAAGTTGTGGAGGAACTGAGCATGTGCGCTGCAACTACCAAAGTCTGCACGGTCTGGGCCCTGCACAGCACAACTCGATAGTCTGTTTGCCACAAGGAAAGATCCCACAGGCTGCAATGAAGACCTAATGCAGGCAATAAATAAATAAATAAATAAGCTGAATGACTTCTTGGTGATGATACTTCAAAAGAGAGTCATGTGTCCACTCTGAGACTGTGATTCTCTCAGCCCCTGATTCTTGATGTGCAGGGTTTAAATCAAGAGTGCCAAAATTTTAGGTAAGTCAAATATGTTCCTCATTCAGTAATTAAAAGTATGGTCCAAATAAATATAGATCAATAAAAACAATTATCTTGGTATATTTATTTTTAAATTTATTTATTCACTTAACAAAATATAGTTATCCATATAATTACCAAATTTAAAATCATTTCTATGTGAAGTATATAATACCACACATGAAAAATAAAAGTTAACTTCATAGTAAAAATAGAACATAAAAACAAATACAAGAAAAATGCAAGTTTTACAAAGCACAAAGAAGAGCATGCATTTAGTTAGAAAAGAAAATATTTTTCGAACAGCTAGGATTTGGACTATATCTTGAAGATACATAGTGTATCTTCCAATGGATCTGATGGAAAATCATGTGGGAGGAGAGACCAGTAAAAGAAAGAAGGAGAGAATTATTTAATTTTACAAAGCATCGGGTAAAATTTGGAAATAAGGCTGGAATGTCATTGATACACAGACAAGAAAGCTAGTCTAATTCTGGGCAAATAGTTTTGACTTTGCTTCATAGGTAGTGTATTTTTCATTCAGGACAGGGCCTTGGTCTGACAATATGTTTTAGTCTGTTTTGTTTTTATTTTTGGCCATGCTACATGGCTTGCAGATTCTCAGTTCCCTAACCAGGGGTGAACCCAGGTCCTTGGGAGTGAAAGTTCAGAATTCTAACCACTGGTTCACTAGGGCATTTGCAGAACTGCCCTTTCTGAAGATTAAGATATTTACAAGTTGACATATAAGTGCAGCAGAGTTTTGTTATCTCTTCAGATTCAGGGAGAAAACAGAAAAGCCTAAAGTTCTGATCCTGATTGTTGTTTTGCCCATATTATCCCCCTACCTTTTTTTTTTTTTTTTTTTTTTTGACTAACCACCTGTCAGCCTTCTACTACCCACATTTTACCGAAGAGGAAACAGGTTCAGAAATACTAGATCACTTCCAAGGGACACACAGTTGGTATTTGGCTGAGTTAGGATTTGAATTCATATCTAACAAGATTCAGTTTCTTAAACACTACTTCATATTTCAAAAAGCAGTGACAGTGAGAATGAAGAGAAAAGACAAGCAAAACATTTCTGAGAGGGAATATCCAGAAAACAACTCTCAATAGTAAGACGAGGGATTAAGAGAAAAGCAAAAGATGAATTGGATTGTCACTATTCCACCTGACTGAAAACCTTTAAACACAGAACTGACATTTTAAACAAGCAGAAATTATCCTTAAGTGGAATGTCTATAACCCTGACTTTTGTTTTTCTATAATCAAAAATTTCTCTAGAGATACTGGGTTTAGCTTAATTAGCATACGCTTCTTATTTATATTCACATTAACCCATTTGTGATAAATCATTTCCAAATGGACTGTCCTTATCCAATATTTTAATTAGTCCTCTAAATAGTGAATGTATGGTAGAATCTGAATGTTTCATCTCTGAAATTCAGAGAATTAAATAAGTAGAAAGATTATAACCATGGTGCATTTGTCAAAAATCTACCCCCAGGACAGAGCTTATTAGCCGAGGTTTCATAGCCAGTGCTCTAGCAGCCCTCATATTTCCCAGTCATTCAACAGAAGAGTTCATGGAAAAAAAGATTGAGTGGAAAGCTTCAGGCTATTTTTTTTTCCTGGGGAACAAGAGAGTAAAAGGACACAGAAGTAACATCATTGTGTGAAAAAAGATCTGCAATAAATATTCCTTCATTAAGTCTTCTCCTTCAACATGTCTTCCTCTCAAAACCAGATAACACATCTTAGTTAAAAATGAAAGTGAAAAAGAAGGCTAAACAAAATAAATAAATAAAATAAAAATTCTGTAAATTAATGACTTTACAAAATAGTGTCCTATATTTGAAGTTTGAATATTACAAAACTGTCAATTTTCCCCAAATAACTGTATGAGTTTAATTCTAATCCAATAAAAACCATAAAGTTGTTTTAAAAAAATTAAAAATTAAAAAAGAGAAAGAGATCGTAAAAGTAAGATGATGTTATGCCAGAACTCAGAGCTCCAGCATCATTCTACCATACGTTCAAACTTTTTGTATATAAGCATCATACACACACAAGCATACACACATACGCAGACTCATTCATTCACTAATGCACAGATTGTTGCACTGTGGTCTCTTCCCACAAGTTCATCAATAGATCAAACACCAGTTCAGTTCAGTTGAGTTGCTCTGTTGTGTACGACTCTTTGCGACCCCATGAATCGCAGCACAGAATAACTCCCTGTCCATCACCATCTCTCGGAGTTCACTCAGACTCATGTCCATCGAGTCCGTGATGCCATCCAGCCATCTCATCCTCTGGCGTCCCCTTCTCCTCCTGCCAACAATCCCTCCCAGCATCAGAGTCTTTTCCAATGAGTCAATTCTTCGCATGAGGTGGCCAAAGTACTGGAGTTGCAGCTTTAGCATCATTCCTTCCAAAGAAATCCCAGGGTTGCTCTCCTTTAGAATGGATCTCCTTGCTGTCCAAGGGACTCTCAAGAGTCTTCTCCAACATCACAGTTCAAAAGCATCAATTCTTTGGCACTCAGCCTTCTTCACAGTCCAACTCTCACATCCATACATGACCACAGGAGAAACGGTAGCCTTGACTAGACGGACCTTAGTTGGCAAAGCAATGTCTCTGCTCTTGAATATACTATCTAGGTTGGTCATAACTTTTCTTTCAAGGAGTAATTGTCTTCTAATTTCATGGCTTCAGTCACCATCTGCAATGATTTTGGAGCCCAAAAGTATAAAGTCTGACACTATTTCCACTGTTTCCCCATCTATTTCCCATGAAGTGATGGAACCAGATGCCATTATCTTCGTTTTCTGAATGTTGAGCTTTAAGCCAACTTTTTTCACTCTCCTCTTTCACTTTCATCAAGAGGCTTTTTAGTTCCTCTTCACTTTCACACAGAAAGTGTCCTTCTGACACAGCCAGAAGGGTGGTGTCATCTGCATATCTGAGGTTATTAATATTTCTCCCAGAAATCTTGGTTCCAGCTTGCACTTCTTCCAGTCCAGCGTTTCTCATGATGTACTCCACATAGAAGTTAAATAAGCAAGGTGACAATATACAGCCTTGATGTACTCCTTTTCCTATTTGGAACCAGTCTGTTGTTCCATGTCCAGTTCTAATTGTTGCTTCTTGACCTGCATACAGATTTCTCAAGAGGCAGGTCAGGTGGTCTGGTATTCCCATCTCTTTCAGAATTTTCCACAGTTTATTGTGATCCACACAGTCAAAAGGCTTTGGCATAGTCAATAAAGCAGAAATAAATGTTTTTCTGGAACTCTTTTGCCTTTTCCATGATCCAGCGGATGTTGGCAATTTGATCTTTGGTTCCTCTGCCTTTTGTAAAACCAGCTTGAACGTCAGGGAGTTCACAGTTTACATATTGCTGAAGCCTGGCTTGGAGAATTTTGAGCATTACTTTACTATCATGTGAGATGAGTGCAATTGTGGGGTAGTTTGAGTATTCTTTGGCATTGCCTTTCTTTGGGATTGGAATGAAAACTGACCTTTTCCAGTCCTGTGGCCACTGTTGAGTTTTCCAAATGTGCTGGCATATTGAGTGCAGGACTTTCACTGTATCATCTTTCAGGATTTGAAAGAGCTCAACTGGAATTCCATTACCTCTACTAGCTTTGTTCGTAGTGATGCTTTCTAAGGCCCACTTGATTCACATTCTAAGATGTCTGGCTCTAGATGAGTGATCACATCATCATGATTATCTGGGTCATGAAGATCTTTTTGTACAGTTCTCCCATGTATTCTTGCCACCTCTTCTTAATATCTTCTGCTTCTGTTAGGTCCAGACCATTTCTGCCCTTTATCAAGCCCATCTTTGCATGAAATGTTCCCTTGGTAACTCTGATTTTCTTGAAGAGATCTCTAGTCTTTCCCATTCTGTTCTTTTCTTCTATTTCTTTGCATTGATCACTGAAGAAGGCTTTCTTATCTGTTCTTGCTATTCTTTGGAACTCTGCATTCAGATGCTTAAGTCTTTCCTTTTCTCCTTTGCTTTTTGCCTCTCTTCTTTTCACAGCTATTTTTAAGGCCTCCCCAGACAGCCATTTTGCTTTTTTGCATTTCTTTTCCATGGGGATGGTCTTGATCCCTGTCTCTTGTACAATGTCACGAACCTCATTTCATAGTTCATCAGGCACTCTATCTATCAGATCTAGGCCCTTAAATCTATTTCTCACTTCCACTGTATAATCATAAGGGATTTGATTTAGATCATACCTGAATGGTCTAGCGGTTTTCCCTACTTTCTTCAGTTTAAGTCTGAATTTGGGAATAAGGAGTTCATGATCTGAGCCACAGTCAGCTCATGGTCTTGTTTTTGTTGAGTGTATAGAGCTTCTCCATCTTTGGCTGCAAAGAACATAATCAATCTGATTTTGGTGTTGGCCATCTGGTGATGTCCATGTGTATAGTCTTCTCTTGTGTTGTTGGAAGAGGATGTTTGCTATGATCAGTGCATTTTCTTGGCAAAACTCTATTAGTCTTTGCTGTGCTTCATTCCACATTCCAAGGCCAAATCTGCCTATTACTCCAGGTGTTTCTTGACTTCCTACTTTAGCATTCCAGTCCTCTATAATGAAAAGGACATCTTTTTGGATCGAAAGGTGGTGGTAGAGAGATACCCTTCGTCCAAGGTAAGGAGCAGGGGCTGTGCTTTGCTGGAGCAGCCGTAGAGATACCCCACACCCTTGGTAAAAGAAACCAAGTAAGATGGTAGGTGTTTCAAGAGGGCATCAGAGGGCAAACACACTGAAACCATATCACAGTAGGACCACAGCCCTGTCTAACTCAGTGAAACCAAGCCATGCCTGCAGGGCAACCCAAGATGGGCGGGTCATGATGGAGAGGGCTGACAGAACATGGTCCACTGGAGAAGGGAATGGCAAGCCACTTCAGTATTCTTGCCTTGAGAACCCCATGAACAGTATGAAAAGGCAAAATGATAGGATACCAAAAGAGAAACTCCCCAGGTTATTAGGTGCCCAATATGCTACTGGAGATCAATGGAGAAATCACCCTAAAAAGAGTTAAGGGATGGAGTCAAAGCAAAAATAATACCCAGTTGTGCATGTGACTGGTCATAGAAGCAAGATCCAATTCTGTAAAGAGCAATATTGCATAGGAACCTGGAATGTCAGGTCCATGAATCAAGGCAAATTTGAAGTGGTCAAACAAGAGATGGCAAGGGTGCACGTCAACATTCCTGGAATCGGAGAACAAAAATGGACTGGAATGGGTGAATTTAACTCAGACGACCATTATATCTACTACTGTGTGCAAGAATCCCTCAGAAGAAATGGAGTAGCCATCATGGTCAACAAAAGAGTCTGAAATGCAGTACTTGGATGCAATCTCATAAACAACAGAATGATCTCTGTTCGTTTCCAAGGCAAAGCATTCAATATCACAGTTATCCAAATCTATGTCCCAACCAATAATGCTGAAGAAGCTGAAGTTGAATGGTTTTATGAAGACCTACAGGACCTTTTTAGAACTAACACCTAAAAAAGATGTCCTTTTCAGACACCAGTAGTATCTTATAATAAAACCAGAACTGCTCCTCAGTACCCACTGAGGATTTCACTAGAGAATAATATAATAATACCAAATAAGTTAACTGCTATGTCAATATAGATGAAAAAAAAATAAAGTAATGTATGGCTATTTTTATAAAAAGCATAGAGTGCAAAAATTCACAAGTCCTAGTACCTGAGAACCTTGCTCTTAATAGTTTGGGTTTTTGTTTTTCCTTGTCCTTTAGAAAGAAAACCACAAATCACTGGAAGGTTGTGAGGCTTTTCCTGATGAACCATGCAAGTCTTGCCTTTAAATATAAAGAATGAATTATCAGCAGTTTCACAGTTTTGTTTTGGCTTATAATAGAGAGCTCCTTCTTATTAGTATAGGGTGAAATTACTAAGAATTACTAGAAGCGGACAGTGGTTAAGATTTATTGAGGGCTTTATACATGCTAAATATTTGAACTGTTAACTAATTTTTCTCACAACAGCTGTGAAACGGACACCTCCTAGTTTACACATGGATAGGAGGTTGGGTTTCCACACCTGCCACACATTTGTAAATTGTGCCTATATTCAGATCCACAAATCTAAATTGGACCTCTCAGGACTTCTTCTTCATGGCACTGCATCCTGTACGCATAAACATATGAAATGCACTTTAGAAAATTTAAGTGAAGTGCAAAGACTAGAAAGTTTAACAAGACTCTCCTGACAGTGAAAATCAGTGTTACCTTTTCATACCAGAGAAAGAAATTTGGGGTCACTCACAGATTGGCATGGACACTGGATTCAGAGACACAGATGTGGATTAAAACTGTCCTGTCATTTTCTAATCATAAGTAGAAAAACAGATGTGTGCATACTGGGGCACAAATGAAGATGGAGTTTGTTTAGCAGTTCAACAAGCATATTTCTCCTTCCTAGTACAGAGCAAGGCTACATTTTCCAGTATCCTTCAAGGTTAAGTTTGGCCATTTGATAAAAGTCTCAACAATAGGACATGCACAGAAAACAGGGTGCCACTGCAGCAGAACAGATATTTAGGAGGAGAGTACCTTCTCCATTGTCTTTAACCCAGTCTCCCAACTCAATGAAGTAAGCATAGAAACCCTGAGAGACACATTCTGAAGAGAGCAGAGGAATAAAATGGAACAAGCCTGAACTTTAAATCAATATTTGGAAGAGAGATCTAAAATTCTACAGGATGGGCAACACATGTACACCGTTGGCTGATTCATGTGAATGTATGGGAAAAGCTAACACAATATTGTAACGTAATTAGCCTCTAATTAAAAAAAAAAAATTCTACTGAACCGACTTGGGTCTGTTTACCCATGCAGAACAAAGCCAACCTACTGATGCAGGGGTGTGGTGGAGGAAAGTGCAACATTTAGTGCCGGCACCAGGCGAGAATCCAGGGCAGCTAGTGCTGGAAAACCCTGAACTTCCCAACAGATTTCAGCAAAATATGTTTAAAGTCAAAGTAAAGGAGTGTCCCAAGATGTGCAATCAGCTGGTGCACAATTCTCTGATTGGTTTAACGGTGAGGTAACAGGGTCACCTTGCAAGCAGCTGTGATGGTGCACAGAGCTTGGCCGAGAGGAGCTACCAAACATCAAAGGTCAGGGGCAGAAGCCAGGAGGACCCCATGCCAGAGGGGCAGCAGCCAAGAGGAGTTACCACACGTCCAAGGTCAGGGGCAGAGGCTGAGAGTGCCAGGCTGTGTGGGCACCAGAACGGCCAAGAGGAGCTACCCATGTCCAAGGTCAGGGGCAACGGCCAGGAGGAGCAACCCCACATCCAAGGAGCAGTGGCTGCATGGGTGCAAGAGGGCCTAGAGGAGCTATTCCACGTTCAAGGTCAGGAAGGGTAGCGGTGAGGAGATACCCCTCATGTGAGGTAAAGAGCAGCAGCTGCGCATTGCTGGTGCAGCCATGAAGAGATATCCCACGTACAAAGTAAGAGAAATCCAAGTAAGATGGTAGGTGTTGAAAGAGGGCATCAGAGGGCAGACACACTGAAACCATAATCACAGAAAACTAGTCAATATAATCACACTAGGACCACAGCCTTGTCTAACTCAATGAAACTAAGCCATGCCCATTGGGCCACCCAAGATGGGTGGCTCATGGTGAAGAGGTCTGACAGAATGTGGTCCACTGGAGAAGGGAATGGCAAACCACTTTAGTATTCTTGCCTTGAGAGCCCCATGTAAAGTATGAAAAGGCAAAATGATGTGATACTGAAAGAGGAACTCCCCAGGTCAGTTGGTGCCCACTATGCTACTGGAGATCAGTGGAGAAATAACTCTAGAAAGAATGAAGGGATGGAGCCAAAGCAAAAACAATACTCAGCTGTGGATGTGACTGGTGATAGAAGCAAGATCCGATGCTGTAAAGAGCAATATTGCATAGGAACCTGGAATTGGAAGTGGTCAAACAGGAGAGGGAAGAATGAACATCAACATTCTAGGAATCAGCGAACTAAAATGGACTGGAATGGGTGAATTTAACTCAGATGACTACTATCTACTACTGTGGCCAGGAATCCCTCAGAAGAAATGGAGTAGCCATCATGGTCAACAAAAGAGTCTGAAATGCAGTACTTGGATGCAATCTCATAAACAACAGAATGATCTCTGTTCGTTTCCAAGGCAAACCATTCAATATCACAATAACCAAGTCTATGCCTCAACCAGTAACACTAAAGAAGCTGAAATGAGCGGTTGTATGAAGACCTAAAAGATCTTTCAGAACTAACACCCCAAAAAGATGTCCTTTTCATTGTAGAGGACTGGAATGCAAAAGTAGTAAGTCAAGAAACACCTGGAGTAACAGGCAAATTTGGCCTTGGAATATGGAATGAAGCAGGGCAAAGACTAATAGAGGTTTCCCAAGAAAATGCACTGGTCATAGCAAACACCCTCTTCCAACAACACAAGAGAAGACTGTAAACATGGACATCACCAGATGGCCAACACCAAAAATCAGATTGATTATGTTCTTTGCAGCCAAAGATGGAGAAGCTCTATACACTCAACAAAAACAAGACCATGAGCTGACTGTGGCTCAGATCATGAACTCCTTATTCCCAAATTCAGACTTAAATTGAAGAAAGTAGGGAAAAACACTAGACCATTCAGGTATGATCTAAATCAAATCCCTTATGATTATACAGTGGAAGTGAGAAATAGATTTAAGGGACTAGATCTGATAAATAAAGTGCCTGATGAATTATGGACAGAGGTTCATGACATTGTACAGGAGACAGGGATCAGGACCATCCCCATGGAAAAGAAATGCAAAAAAAGCAAAATGGCTGTCTGGGGAGGCCTTACAAATAGCTGTGAAAAGGACAGAAATGAAAAGCAAAGAAAAAAAGGAAAGCTATAAGCATCTGAATGCAGAGTTCCAAAGAATAGCAAGAAGAGATAAGAAAGCCTTCTTCAGCAATCAATGCAAAGAAATAGAGGCAAACAACAGAATGGGAAAGACTAGAGATCTCTTCAGGAAAATTAGAGATACCACGGGAACATTTCATGCAAAGATGGGCTCAATAAAGGACAGAAATGGTAGGGACCTAACAGAAGCAGAAGATATTAAGAAGAAGTGGCAAGAATACACAGAAGAACTGTACAAAAAAAGATCTTCATGACCAATCTAATCATATGGTATAATCACTCACCTAGAGTCAGACATCCTGGAATGTGAAGTCAAGTGGGCCTTGGAAACATGACTATGAACAAAGCTAGTGGAGGTTGTAGAATTCCAGTTGAGCTGCTTCAAATCCTGAAAGATGGTGCTGTAAAAGTGCTGCAGTCAATATGACAGCAAATTTGGAAAACTCAGCAGTGGCCACAGGACTGGAAAAAGTCAGTTTTCATTCCAATCCCAAAGAAAGGCAATGCCATAGAATGCTCAAACTACCACACAATTGCACTCATCTCAGATGCTAGTAAAGCAGTGCTCAAAATTCTCCAAGCCAGGCTTCAGCAATATGTGAACCGTGAACTTCCTGAAGTTCAAGCTGGTTTTAGAAAAGGCAGAGGAACCAGAGGTCAAATTGCCAACCTGTGCTGGATCATGGAAAAAGCAAGAGAGTTCCAGAAAAAACATCTATTTCTGCTTTATTGACTATGTCAAAGTCTTTGAGTGTGTGAATCACAATAAACTGTTGAAAATTCTGAGAGAGATGGGAATACCAGACCACCTGACGTGCCTCTTGAGAAACCTACATGCAGGTCAGGAAGCAACAGTTAGAACTGGACATGGAACAACAGACTGGTTTCAAGTAGGAAAATGAATATGTCAAGGCTGTATATTGTCACTCTGCTTATTTTACTTCTATGCCGTGTACATCATGAGAAACGCTGGGCTGGAAGAAGCATAAGCTAGAACCAAGATTGCTGGGAGAAATATCAATAACCTCAGATATGCAGATGACACCACCCTTATGGCAGAAAGTGAAGAGGAACTAAAACGCCTCTTGATGAAACTGAAAATGGAGAGTGAAAAAGTTGGATTAAAGCCCAACACTCAAAAACCAAAGATTATGGCATCTGGTTCCATCACTTTATGGGAAGTAGATGGGGAAACAGTGGAAACAGTATCAGACTTTATTTTTGGAGGCTCCAACATCATTGCAGATGGTGACTGCAGCCATGAAATTAGAAGACGCTTACTCCTTAGAATTAAAGTCATGACCAACCTAGATAGCATATTGAAAAGCAGAGATATTACTTTGCCAACAAAGGTCCATCTAGTCAAGGCTATGGTTTTTCCTGTGGTCATGTATGGGTCTGAGAGTTGGACTGTGAAGAAGGCTGAGTGCCGAAGAATTGATGCTTTTGAACTGTGGTGTTGGAGAAGACTCCTGAGAGTCCCTTGGACTGTAAGGAGATCCAACCAGTCCATTCTAAAGGAGATCAGCCCCGGGATTTCTTTGGAAAGAATAATGCTAACGCTGAAACTCCAGTACTTTGACCACCTCATGTGAGGAGTTGACTCATTGGTAAAGACTCTGATGCTGCGAGGGATTGTTGACAGGAGGAGAAGGGGACGACAGAGGATGAGATAGCTGGATGGCATCACTGACTCGATGGACATGAGTCTGAGTGAATTCTGGGAGGTGGTGCTGGGCAGAGAGGCCTGGATTCCTGTGATTCATGGGGTCGCAAAGAGTCAGAGATGACTGAGCGACTAAACTGAACTGAACAGGCTCACAGTGGTTAGCACTGTCAATCCTTAGGCACTTATGAGCTCAAGATCATCAAGTAGTTAATTCTTACATTTGGTGGTGGATTTAGCATCTGTAAAACAACTTAGGAAATATGCCACAGATACTGTTATCTAGATGCTTCAGAGAGGATCTAAAGCAAAAGATATGAAGGAGGATATCTGTCCTGTAAAGGCCCCATATGGTCCTACTCAGTTACAATTCAGCATCAATTTATATAGTCAAGAAAAAAATGTTTATTGTGTTTAAGCCGGTATACCTATTGTTTTTTTCTTACAGCAGCTAACACCTCACTTGTAAGGTTCTTTATTATATAGTCCTATTAAACATACACACAAAAAATTTTGCTGAGCTTTCAATCCTAGCTCCAGCATACATGCTTTGTGATCTTGGGCAACTCATATAAATTCTTTGAGCTTAAATTTCTTTATTTGTAAAAAGAGAGAGAAAGAGAGAGAGAGAGAGAGAGAGAGAGAGAGAAAGAGAGAGAAATTATTATAGCATATACCCTGAAATTTTTCATGAAAATTAAATTAGTATTATAAATTCCTTGGCATAATACCTGCATTATAGTTAGCAAAAAAAAAAAAAAAGTAATAAAATGCTCTTATATTTCATATGATTGTGAAGCTACTTATAATAAGTAAGTTTCTTTAAAACCTCATCTCAAACAAGCTATTTATTAATTTCACAGTACCCTCTAATTCAATTATATAAATTTTAGCTTATCCATATTAATTACATTTCTAAAGAAAAACTAAATAAAACAACCTCTGGGCTTTTGATTAAAAACTGTTAGTTACTGTTCACAGTAACTTTCACTCTCACTTTGTCCCACCATCTGCAAAAAATTACTAAAAGGGCTCTAAATAAAAAACCATAATGCTGAAACTCTTAAGTGGCTTTTTGGGGGTTCCAGAGAGCAATGAGGTGCTATGGTTCTTTATGTTTCAGCACCGAGGAATTCAGAGATAGGCAAAATGATAGATAAGAAGTGGTTTATTAGAATAGAACTCTTGTGAGGCTTACAAGCAGGAGGGAGAGACAGTGTAGATCCTAGCGGGCTAGAGTTTTATAATCAAAGGAAAAGAGAGAACAGCTGAAAGAAAATCTTCTTCCTCCCGCTTGAGTAGAAGTCAAGTTTCCATCATCAACTACGCCTCCAGGTTGAGCAGAGGTGTTTTCTTGTCCCTACATGGTCAAGTTGGGACTGTCATAACACTATGGAAAAAATTATCTCATGTCTCAGTACAATGAGGGTCTTTCACTTTGAAATGTCACCTTTCCATAAGTAATTGTTTTTATGTGTGCAGAGAGCATGCGCTGCTGCTGCTGCTGCTGCTGCTGCTGCTGCTGCTGCTGCTGCTGCTGCTAAGTCGCTTCAGTCATGTCCAATCCTGTGTGACACCATAGACAATAGCCTACCAGGCTCCCCTGTCCCTGGGATTCTCCAGGCAAGAATACTGGAGTGGGTTGCCATTTCCTTCTCCAATGCATGAAAGTGAAAAGTGAAAGTGAAGTCGCTCAGTTGTGTCCTACTCTTAGCGACCCCATGGACTGCAGCATATCAGGCTCCTCTGTCCATGGGATTTTCCAGGCAAGAGTACTGGCGTGGGGTGCCATTGCCTTCTCTGAGCATGCCCTAGGGGTCATTATCTCACTGAGCTTACTGAGCAGGGTGGGTCTCACACTACCACTGTTTTGTTGTTTAAAGGTATGTTTCATTCTTATGTTGTATGGTTTTGTTGCTAAGCAAGTCTGCTTGGCTCCTTTGTTAAGTAAACCTATTTTCTTGAGTGTTCACTAGCTTACATGGAGTTTCCTATATTTTTTTACTTACTAATAACCCCCTGTGGGATTAAGCATCTAATCATCTACTTTGTCTCTTTAGCCTGTCCCTATTGAAGCCACAAAAATAAAAATTGAATGTAAAAGAAGACGACAAAGCAAATTTGATGTCTGGAAAACAAATGGATGAATGGTAAATAACTTGTAAGCCATCAGTGTGGAAAGCTGAGACTTAGTCCATTAACCCCATGGAGTTTTGAGGAGCTAGTACCAGCTACCTCTGGGATGGAACAGAAAACAACAGAACTGATTAAGAATTCTAGGAACATTCAGATTCTTAAACACTCTTTCTACTCTGTGTGTTTGAATAAGCCCTCCATGATACATGGAAGCAGAAGCCTGAAGAGTTACTTTCTAGCCGTAGTTACAGAAAAATACAAAAAGATTACCATGTAAGCATAGAGACGTCCATGAACTAGAGGTCCAGAATTGATATCCAGAACTCTGGCCACCAGGCTTGTACTAGCTCCAAGGGAAGTTCACAGATAATAATATGACCAGATTATTATTGCCAAAATCTGGCTTCTTTCATCCAATATACCACTGTTGGATTAAATCTCAGAGACAGAGTTTTGGGTGAAGTAGATAGCTTTATTGTTTTGCCCGGCAAAGGGGGCCACAGATGGCTAATGCCCAGAACACTCTATGTCTTCCCTACAGAGTTCAAGGAGCTGGGTGTGGTCAGCTCATGGACATTCTTCTGATTGGTTGGTGATGAGGTAATTGGGAGCCAGCATCATCATCCTTCTGGTTCCACCTGGTCTGAGGTCTACAAGTTTGTGGGCAGCATACAGCTAACTTCTTCCACCTGATGGATGTTTCAGTATCTGCAAAACAGCTCAAAGGACATGGGTCAGAATATTATCTATAGTCTTTGAGGAAGAAGTCTTTGCCCTTGCTTAGTGGCTGAAGTATTATTATTTTGTCTTGCTTGATTTTCTTTCCTTTTTGCATTTATCACTTCTCTGATTAAATTTATACTTCGCTTAAAGTTTTTCTACAGGAAAAAGGAAGGTGGAGAACAAGGGTTGGGATGGGGCTGGGGCATCCATTCTAGGAAGGGTTCATAGGGTCCTGGTCAGTTACACCATGAGAACAGTATCCAAAGATAATGAAATGGGAAGACAGTCAATAAGCCATCCAGTCTGATTACCTTTTGATGAAAATCCAGTCAGTATTCACACAGGACCTCAATCAGCTTTTTATTGTCACACACATAAATATATGCAGAAAATTAAATGATATCAGATATTTTCAGAAAAAAACTATTATATAAAATATGGAGAACAAATAAAAACTACTGAAGAAGCAGAAACTAAAGAGGAAGAGGGAAACTTCATATATATAGTGCTGTCTCTTCAGTTGTGTCCAACTCTTTGTGACTCCATGGACTGTAACTCACCAGGCTCCTGTCCATGAGATTTTCCAGGCAAGAAAGGCTGCCCTTTCCTTCCCGGAGATCTTCCTGACCCAGACATTGAATCCACATCTCTTATGTCTCCTGCATTGGCAGGTGGGTCCTTTACCACTAGTGCCACCTGGTAATTACATATATATTAACCTCAGGAATCTGCTTGCAATGCAGGAGACCCCAGTTCGATTCCTGGGTTGGGAAAACCCACTGCAGAAGGGATAGGCTACCCACTCCAGTATTCTTGGGCTTCCCTTGTGACTCAGCTGGAGATCACCTGGAGAAGGGAAAGGCTACCCACTTCCATATTCTGGCCAGGAGAATTCCATGGACTGTATGGTCCATGGGGTTGCAAAGAGTCATACACGACTGAGTGACTTTCACACTAACCTCAAAAAGATGACAGGTTATTTAACAACTGAACAAGAAAAAGATGTTATTTAAATTAAAAAGTAATAGTAATAATAAGAATTTAGTGAATAATAAAATAGTGATATATATTAAATTTTGATAGCCAAAAAGAAAAAATATATATATATAAAACTCAACAAAAGATTTAGAAAAACTATAAAGATTTCTGGGAAACTTTCTCAGAAAGTAATAAGAAGATAAAGAAATACAAGGAAATTACAGAGAGTGATTTTTTAAAATAGAATAACATTTCAGAAGGTGCCAAAACTGCATTTCAAGA
This sequence comes from Nanger dama, assembly GCA_917880005.1. Taxonomy (NCBI): domain Eukaryota; kingdom Metazoa; phylum Chordata; class Mammalia; order Artiodactyla; family Bovidae; genus Nanger; species Nanger dama. The sequence continues at coordinate 104,941,995 of CAKJTW010000001.1, forward strand.
GTTTCAAAATAGGATATCAGCAAAATGAAGAAACTGATAATAAAATAATGCAAGAAATCTTTTCAGAACTACTTCAGTTTTCAGATAGAAAGGGACCACTAATGGCCCTAAAAATGGACTAAACTAGAACCAAACCAATAAACATCATTATAAATCTTCAGAACACTAGAGCAAAGAGAAAATCTTGAAAGTATCCAGAAAGGAAAATTTGGCTTTTAGAACAAGATTGAACTTGATAATATAATTAGATTTAAAAAGAACAATAAAGGCTAGGAGATAATGGGATACCATGTTCAAAATCCAGGGAAATTTAGTTACAAATCAGAATTCTTTATTAAGTCAATTTATTAACTAAAAGTAAGAGAAGAAAGAAGATATTTTCAGATAAGGAAAATCAGCAGCAACAGCAAAAGTACCTATTATGAATCCTTTCTCAGAATGCTCCCAGCAGAAATTTTCCATTAAAAGAGAGAATTTAAGAAAGAGGAAAGCTTGAACATTAGGAAACGAATCAAGAAATGTAATTCTACAGAGACTCCCTAGTATGAGGTTGAAGGGATGCCTAAAATAATGTCTGTGTAGATGTCTTAAATCACGTGTTTCAGACTAGCATAATCAGAGGTGATGAAACATTCAGTTCAACTTAATTCTGTTTAATGAAGTTAAATTCTGTGTAAAAAGACAAGACAACTGGAAGAAATTATATTCCAAACATTTAAAAAGTTAAGTAAACATGGATTTAATATTCATGTGTTTTTTTCTATTTTATTTTAAATGTCAAATTGTCTTAACGAGATTCTATTAACATATGTTCTCTTTAATCTTAATTAAGTCTTAAGAATTTTAAAAAATGGCATTAGGTCTTTCATTTTCTAATCTAAAGAATACTAAATTATTTAGCCTTTCTTCAAGCTAAATTAATACTGACATTTTATTAGCAAACAATTTTATTAATTAAAATTACTTTTTGAAATGGAGTAAAACTGTTTTTCTGTAACTTGAAACATGTAGCCCTTTTTCTCTGATCCAGATTGCAAGTTCTCTTTTATGTGATGACATCAAATACACAACTTCCTATCATTTTTTCAGACAAGAAAAACTTGTTATGTCTAGGGATTATAATTCATTCATTCATTTCAGTTTTTCGGTCATGTCCAACTCTTGGTGATCCCAAGTACTGCAGCAACCAGGCTTCCCTGGCCCCCAACTCCCCAACTCCCAAAGTTTGCTCAAACTCGTGTCCATTGAGTTGATGATGCTATCCAACCATGTCATCCTCTGTTGTTCCCTTCTCTTCCTATGTTCAATCTTTCCCAGCATCAGGGTCATTTCCAATGAGTCAGTTCTTTGCATAAGGTAGCCCAAATATTGGAGTCTTTCCAATCAATATTCAGAATTGGTTTCCTTTGAATTCACTGGTTTGATTTCCTTGATATCCAAGGGACTCTCAAGAGTCTTCTCCAACACCACAGTTCAAAAACACCACTTCTTCAGCGCTCAGCTTCCTTTATAGTCCAACTCTCACATCCATATACGACTACTGGAAAAGCCATAGATTTGACTATACAGATCTTTGTCCAAAAGTGATGTCTCTGTTTTTTAAAATGCTGCCTAGATTTGTCGTAGATTTTCTCCCAAGGAGCAATTGTCTTTTAATATCATAGCTGTAGTCACCATATGCAGTGATTTTGGAGCCCCCCAAAAATAAAGTCTGTCACTGTTTCCACTGTATCCCCATCTATTTGCCATGAAGTGATGGAACTGGATGTTTTGATCTTTGTTTTTTGGATATTGAGTTTTAAGCCAGCTTTTTCACTCTCTTCTTTCACTTTCATCAAGAGGCTCTTTAGTTTCTCTTCTCTTCCTGCCATAAGGGTGGTGCCATCTGCATATCTGAAGTTATTGATATTTCTCCCAGCAATCTCGATTCCAGCTTGCAATTCATCTAGTCTGGCATTTCACATAATGTACTCTGCATATAAGTTAAATAAGCCAGGTGACAATATACAGGCTTGACATATTCCTTTCCCAATTTAGAATAAGTCTGTTGTTCCATGTTTGGTTCTAACTCTTGCTTCTTGACTTGCACACAGATTTCTCAGGTGGCAGGTCAGGTGGTCTGGTATTCCCATCTTGTTCAGAATTTTCCACAGTTTGTTGTGATCCACACAGTCAAAGTCTTTGGTGTAGTCAATGAAGCAGAGGTAGATTTTTTTCTGGAACTCTCTTGCTTTTCCTATGATCCAGTGGATGTTGGCAATTTGTTCTCTGGTTCCTCTCCCTTTTCTAAACCCAGCTTAAATATCTGGAAGTTCTTCCTTCATGTACTGTTGAAGCCTGGCTTGGAGAATTTTGAGAATATCTTTGCCAGTGTGTGAGATGAGTGCTATTGTGTGGTAGTCTGAACATTCTTTCATATTGCCTTTCTTGGGATTAGAATAAAAACTGATGTTTTCCAGTCCTATGGCCACTGCTGAGTTTTCCAATAGTGCTGGCATATTGAATGCAGCACTTTCAAAGCATCATCTTTTAAGATTTGAAATAGCACACCTGGAATTCCATCATCTCCACTAGCTTTGTTCATAGTGAAACTTCCTATGGCCCACTTGACTTCACACTCCAGGATGTCTGGCTCTAGGTGAGTGATCATACCATCATGTAATTAATGTCTGATGCTGTAAAGAACAATATTACATAGGAACCTGGAATGTTAGGTGCATGAATCAAGGTAAATTGAAAGCGGTCAAAGAGGAGATGGTAAGAATGAGCATAACATTTTAGGAATCAGTGAACTAAAATGGATTGGAAGGGGTGAATTTAATTCAGGGATTGTAATCAGCATTTTAATATAAAATAATCCCTTCCAGGTTAACACTAATTTAAGTTCAAAATAATATAAAAATTTGAGTCTACACTATCTCTATTCCTTTCCCCATCTTTTGTGCTATTATGTATTTTTATAATTATTGCTTAATGAATTATGTTTTCAATCATATGAGAGATGAAAAGTTACAAAAATACATTTATGTTGCCTTTTATATTGATCTATAATGGCTGTCTTTTCTATTGCCTGTTATTTATTCCCAGACATTCCAGTTACCATGCACTGTCCCTTCATTTCAAGTTGAAGAACTCCCTTTCCTATTTCTTGTATGACAGGTCTTCTAGTAATGTGTTCTCTTGGATTGTTTATCTAGGAATATTTTAATTTCTCCATTATTGAAAGAGAATTTTGCTGAATACATAATCCTTGGTTGACTTTTTGTTTTGTTTTGTTTTAAATTCATTTTGAACTTGCCATCCATTTGCCTTCTGTGAAAAGTCACCATCTGATATTATTGAAGATTCCTGTACATGATCCCTGTTTTTCTTGCTTTAAAGATTGCCTTGTACTTTGTCAGTTTGACTATGATGTGATGGATGTGGATCTCTTTTAATTTATTTGAAATTTGTTGAGATTCTGTAATGTTTTTCATCACATTTGAGAAATTTTAGGCTATTGTTTTTTTCAGATAATGTTTGTGCCCCTACCTCTTCTCCTCTTCTTGTACAATTCCTATTTTATACATATGTATATATGGTATATGCTCAATGGTGTCCCATAGTCCTCCAAGACTCTCTTTGTTTTTCTTCATATTTTTGTTTCTTTTCTTCATTCTGGAAACTCTCTATTGGTGTATCTTAAAATTAAATGATCGTTTTCTGCCAAAACAAATCTGATGTTACACTCCTCTAGTGAGTTTTTTTCATTTTCATTATTGTTCTTTCAACTTCTGAGTTTATATTTGAATCTACTATAGTATTTCTTTGTATTTATTGATTATGTATGTTTGTATGTATATTTGTTATGGTTTTCTTCCATTTTTTAGTCATAGTCTCCTTTAGTTCCTTGAACATGTGTACAATAACTGCTTCAAAGTCCTTGTCTATTAAGTACAATATCTGGGCCTCCATAGGGATACTATATATAATGCTGACTTTTTTCCTGTGTATGTAACATATTTTTCTATCTCATAAGTTTTGGTTGAAAACTGGACATTGCAATTATTGTATTGTACCAACTCATGTCGTTTCCTTTCCTCAGCCCTCAGGCTTAATTTCATTGCTGTTACTGCTATTTTCTTATTACTGCTTATTTTTTAAATGACTTTCCCAGGCTAATGAGGCAGATTCTCTACTCCCTGTACTATGTGGCCACTGAGTTCTTAGCTAGCATTTATTAAGTTAAGTTCTTGCTTTTATTTTTAAGTCTCATTTAGTAGGATAAAGCCCAAAGTCAGTATAATTTTGTAGTCAGCTCAATGGTAAGATAGAAGAATTCCTCAAATGTTTGCCAGCCATGTCCCTTTTCCAAGGGAATCTGTGTGAGAAGGCATGCCTTCAAATTTTCAGGCAGCTTATTATCAACTTTCTATTTGCACAGGGTTTCTGTTTGCACAGGGTCTCAAGTTCAGAGAGCAGTGAGTGACTGGAATGCTCATTTCTCATGTCTTTCCTGGGCAAGACCACACATATGAATGTAACTTTCTCAATCCCAGGAACATGTTGGAAATTCACAAAGCTCCCTTCAGTTCAGTTCAGTTCAGTTCAGCCACTTAGTCATGTCCAACTCTTTACAACCCCATGAATCGCAGCAAGCCAAGCCTCCCTGTCCATCACCAACTCCTAGAGTTTATTTATTCTCATGTCTATTGAGTCGGTCATGCCATCCAGCCATCTCATCCTCTGTTTTCCCCTTCTCCTCCCCCCCTAATCCCTCCCAGCATCAGGGTCCTTTCCAATGAGTCAACTCTTCGCATGAGGTGGCCAAAGTATTGGAGTTTCAGCTTTAGAATCAGTCCTTCCAATGACCACCCAGGACTGATTGTCATCTAATTCTCCTGGATTTTACTTCAAAATTTTGACCAGGCTCTTATTCCTCCAGTTGAAATCACAGCCTTTGGCAACATTGATGCTGCCAGCAGACTGCTATTATTTTCAGACTGTTATGCCCAAGGGAAAAGGATATTATACTACACTGAGCTCTGAGTCATTCTGAAAGAGATAAGATTACCAGACCACCTTACCTGTCTCTTCAGAAACTTGTATGCAGGTCAGGAAGCAACAGTTAGAACTGGACATGGAACACACTGGTTCCAAATAGGAAAAGGAGTACATCAAGGCTGTGTACTGCCACCCTGCTTATTTAACTTATATGCAGAGTACATCATGAGAAACCCTGGGCTGGAGGAAGCACAAGATGAGGATGGGATTTTTACCATAAATCCAAAAAAAGAGAAAAGGGTAACATTCTTACCTTTGGATGCAAGACTGCTGGCTTTCTGGAACCAAGATTGCTGGGAGAAATATCAATAACCTCAGATATACAGATGACACCACCCTTATGGCCGAAAGTGAAGAACTAAACAGCCTCTTGATGAAAGTGAAAGAGGAGAGTGAAAAAGTTGGCTTAAAGCTCAACATTCAGAAAACTAAGATTATGGCATGCAGTCCCATCACTTCATGGCAAATAGATGGGGAAACAGTGTCAGACTATTTTTCTGGGCTCCAAAATCATTGCAGATGGTGAGTGCAGCCATGAAATTAAAAGATGCTTAACTCCTTGGAAGGAAAGTTATGACCAATCTAGACAGCATATTAAAAAGCAGAGACATTATTTTTCAACAAAGTAGTCAAGGCTATGGTTTTTCCAGTAGTCATGTATGGATGTGAGAGTTGGAGTATAAAGAAAGCTGAGCACCAAATAATTGATGTTTTTGAACTGTTGTGTTGGAGAAGACTCTTGAGAGCCCCTTGGACTGCAGGGAGATCCAACCAGTCCATTCTAAAGGAGATCAGTCCTGTGTGTTCATTGGAAGAACTGATACTGAAGCTTAAACTCCAATATTTTGGCTACCTGATGTGAAGAGCTGACTTATTGGAAAAGACCCTAATGCTGTGAGGGACTGGGGGCAGGAGGAGAAGGGGACGACAGAGGATGAGCTGATTGGATGGCATCACCAACTCAATGGACATGGGTTTGGGTGGACCCCAGGAGTTGGTGATGGACAGGGAGGCCTGGAGTACTCTGGTTCATGGGGTCACAAAGAGTTGGACATGACTGAGCAACTGAACTGAACTGAACTGAACTGAGCTTTGAGTGAAATTAAGTAGCCACAACACATTAAGAATGGATATTTTCCAAAAGGCTACTGACAAAATATCGACTGTCCTCTGAGGATGGGATTTTTACCATAAATCCAAAAAAGAGAAAAGGATAACATTCTTACCTTTGGATGCAAGACTGCTGGCTTTCATAAGTGAAACATCACTAGAACTAGAGGTGGCGATGTGATGGGAACTGGTCAAGGGTTAAACTCTTCTGCCCTGAGTGTCTTACAAAGATTCCGTATTTTCTCATGGATAGATGCTTTTCAGTTTGTTTGGTGGTTTGAAATAATTTTCAAAGTTATGAATGGTTGATTTTAGTCATTTTGTCATTTTTTCCATTTCTGTAGGAGAGCAGCTCACCAAGGTTCCCAGAGTTCCATTCCATAAACCTTAGTTTCTTATTGTTCTTATCTTACCTCCAATTACCTGTAAAGTTTAGTATTTTAAGAATAAAGGTCCAGTTCTTTTCACTCACAACTGTATCATCAGAACTAGCACAGCACTTTTACACAGACAGTTCTCAAAGACAGAGTTTTATATAGAAACATAGATAATGTGTAGATCTGTACAGAAAGAGAAAAAGAGAAAGATATGTATATATATATATATGGGCACTTCTGAGCATAAATAATTTCTATAGTGTATAAGACATTAAGCAGTGATAATGCCTGTGAAATGAAAGTTATTGGAGGAAAATACACTTGATTTAACTATTTATGCTTTAGAGAAATATGAATTATATCTATAGTTAATATAGATAGATTTATAAATGGATGAGTAGAACTAAATTATCATCAAAAATTTTTTTTGGGGGCGGTCCTAAGATGGCGGAGGAATAGGATGGGGAGACCACTTTCTCCCCCACAAAGTCATCAAAAGAATATTTAAACACTGAGTAAATTCCACAAAACAACTTCTGAATGATGGCAGAGGACATCAGGCACCCAGAAAAGCAGCCCATTGTCTTCGAAAGGAGGTAGGAGAAAATATAAAAGACAAAAAAAGAGGCACAAGAGGTAGGGATGGAGCTCTGTCCCAGAAGGGAGTCTTAAAAAGAGAGAAGTTTCAGAAACACCAGGAAACACTCTCGCTGCCTAGTCTGTGGTGAACTTTGGAACCACAGAGGGCAACTTAACTGGGAGGAAAAATAAATAAATAATTAAAACCCACAGATTATGTGCCCAGTGGTAATTCCCCCAGCAGAGAAGCAGCCCAGATGCCTGCACCCGCCACTAGCCAAGCAGGGGCTGGGCAGGGAGGTGTGGGCTGCATTGCTTAGAGTAAGGACCAGGCCTGAATGCCTCAAGGGCAATCTGAGGGAACTAACTGGGCTAGCAAACCAAACTGTGGGATAGCTACCACGTGCAAAGCCCTAACCTAAGACACCACCAGGCCAGCTCACAGAACAAAAGACTGTACAGAGCTAGTCAGCTGCAGATCATTCCCCTCCTGTGACAGGCAGCCAGAGATGGAAGGAGGCAATCTCGGCCCCAGAAAGACATTATCTACCACACTGCAAGCAGGCTTCTATGCTAACTAAGACTTCTTGGGGTTCTGGACAGTCAACATCCTCCTGAGAAGGTGCACCAGTTGTACACCCAGAAAACTGAGCAGCAGGGATGGGGGGGGCAATAAGTTGCAGCTACTGCGCTTGCTAAACACCTCATCACCTGAGCTGCTCGGACCTAGGAAGGGCAAAACACCCAGGCCCAACTGAGTCTGCACCTCTGAGGACTTCCTGAGTGCTTGAACCTGAACGGCTTAGTACTGGGAGGTGCATGCAGCCCAGGGCCAGCCTGGGACGGTTCCCGATGGAGCAACATAGAGCCTGAGCAGTGTGGGCAGGGACGGCATGCGCACCGTGAGCAGGGGCGAGCCCAGGGTGGCTGAGGCACTGCAGGCACGCACCAGGGTTATTTGCTTGCAGTGTTCCTCCCTCCCCACAGCACGGCTGAACAAGTGAGCCTTAAGACAGTGTCCACCACCGCCCCCATTGTGTCAGGGCAGAAATCAGACACTGAAGAGACCAGCAAACAGAAGAAGCTAAAAGAGAGGAGACCGCCTTGGAAGTGACAGGTGCAATAGATTAAAACCCTGTAGTTAGTATTGAATACATAGGAAGGGGCCTGTAGATCTTGAGAAATATAAGTTGGACCAAGGAGCTATCCGAAAATGAACTGACTCCACACTGCCCACATCAGAGAAATTCCTAGATATATTTTTACTATTTTTATGATCATTCTATTTATTTTTTTAAAAAATTTTAAGTCCTCTATTACTCCTTTAACTTTCATTTTTATAATCTACTATTACTTGGGAAAAAAGACCCTGTTTTTTAAAGCAAACTTCATATATATATATATATATATATATACACACACACATATATATATTTATAATTTTTGTGACTTTTTTTCTCTTTTCTTTAATATTGTATTTTTTTTAAATCCAACCTCTACCTCTAAATTTTTAATCTTTGCTTTTGGTATTTGTTATCAATTTTGTACCTTTAAGAACCCAATCTTTAGTACCCATTTTTACTTGGGAGCGAGATTACTGGCTTGACTGTTCTCTCCCCCTTTGGACTCTCCTTTTTCTCCACCAGGTCGCCTCTATCTCCTCCCTCCCCCTTCTCTTCTCTACCCAACTCTTAATCTCCTTGTGTGTTCCAGATGGTGGAGAACACTTGCTGCTGCTTCTAAGTCACTTCAATCGTGTCTGACTCTGTGCGACCCCATAGACGGCAGCCCACCAGGCTCCCCCCGTCCCTGGGATTCTCCAGGCAAGAACACTGGAGTGGGTTGTCAGTTCCTTCTCCAATGCATGAAAGTGAAAAGTGAAAGTGAAGTCGCTCAGTCGTGTCCAACTCTTTGTGACCCCAGGGACTGCAGCAGGACTGGTTACTGGCTGGATCTGTCTCTATCCTTTTGATCCCTCCCCCTTTTATCCTCCTGGTCACCTCTGTCTCCTTCCTCCCTCTTCTCTTTGTATAACTCCGTGAAGATCTCTGAGTGGTCCAGACTGTGGAGTGCACATAAGGAAGTGATTACTGGCTAGCTTGCTCTCTTCTCTTTTGATTCCACCTCATCTCATTTGGGTCACCTCTAACTCCCTCCTCCCTCTTCTCTTCTCCATGTAACTCTGTGAACCTCTCTGGGTGTCCCTCACTGTGGAGAAACTTTTCATTTTTAATCTAGATGTTTTATCAATGGTGCTGTATAGATGGAGAAGTCTTGAGACTACTGTAAAAATAAGACTGAAAACTAGAAGCAGGAGGCTTAAATCCAAATCGTGAGAACACCAGAGAACTCCTGACTCCAGGGAACATTACTCGACAGGAGCTCATCCAACACCTCCATAGCTACACTGGAACCAAGCACCACCCAAGGGCCAACAAGCTCCAGAGCAAGACATACCATGCAAATTCTCCAGCAACACAGGAACACAGCCCTGAGCTTCAATATACAGGCTGCCCAAAGTCACTCTAAACCCACTGACATCTCATAACTCATTACTGGACACTTCATTGCACTCCAGAGAAGAAATTCAGCTCTATCCACCAGAACACGGACACAAGCTTCCTTATTCAGGAAACCTTGACAAGCCACCTGTACAGTCCCAACCACAGTGAGGAAACTCCACAATAAAGAGAACTCCACAAACTGTCAGAATACAGAAAGGCCACCCCAAACTCAGCAATATGAACAAAATGAAGAGAAAGAGGAATACCCAGCAGGTAAAGGAACAGGATAAATGCCCACCAAACCAAACAAAAGAGGAAGAGAGGGAATCTACCTGATAAAGAATTCTGAATAATGATAGTGAAAATGATCCAAAATCTTGAAATCAAAATGGAATCACAGATAAATAGCCTGGAGACACGGATTTAGAAGATGCAAGAAAGGCTTAACAAGGACCTAAAAGAAATAAAAAGAGTCACTATATAATGAATAATGCAATAAATGAGATCAAAAACACTCTGGAGGCAACAGATAGTAGAATAATGAAGGCAGAAAATAGGATTAGTGAAGTAGAAGATAGAATGGTTGAAATAAATGAATCAGAGAGGAAAAAGAAAAACGAATTAAAAGAAAAGAGGGCAACCTCAGAGACCTCCAGGACAATATGAAATGCTCCAACATTCAAAGCACAGGAGTCGTAGAAGAAAAAGACAAAAAGAAAGACCATGAGAAAATACTTGAGGAGATAATACTTGAAAACTTCCCTAAAATGGGGAAGGAAATAATCACCAAAGTCAAAGAACCCCAGAGAGTCCCAAACAGGATAAAACTAAGGCAAAACACCCCAAGATACATATTAATCAAATTAACAAAGATCAAACATAGAGAACAAATATTAAAAGCAGCAAGGGAAAAACAACAAATAACACACAAAAGGATTCCATAAGGATAACAGCTGATCTTTCAATAGAAACTCTTCAGGCCAGGAGGGAATGGCAAGACATACTTAAAGTGATGAAAGAAAATAACCTACAGCCCAGACTACTGTACTCAGCAAGGATCTCATTCAAATATGAAGGAGAAATAAAAAGCTTTATAGACAAGCAAAAGTTGAGAGAATTCAGCACCACCAAACCAGCTCTCCAACAAATGCTAAAGGATCTTCTCTAGACAGGAAACACAAAAAGGATGTATAAACTCAAACCCAAAACAATAAAGTAAATGGCAACGGGATCATACTTATCTATAATTACCTTAAACGTAAATGAGTTGAATGCCCCAACCAAAAGACAAAGACTGACTGAATGGATACAAAAATAAGATCCTGATATATGTTGTCTACAAGAGACCCACCTCAAAACAGGGGACACATACAGACTGAAAGCGAAAGGCTGGAAAAAGATATCCCACCCAAATAGAGACCAAAAGAAAGCAGGAGTAGCAATATTCATATCAGATAAAATAGACGTTAAAACAAAGGCTGTAAAAAGAGAAAAAGGACACTACGTAATGAACAAAGGATCAATCCAAGAAAAAGATATAACAATTATAAATATATATGCACCCAACATAGGAGCACTACAATATGTAAAACAAAAGCTAACAAGTGTGAAAGAGGAAACTAACAATAACACAATAATAGTGGGAAACTTTAATATCCCACTCACACCTATGGATAGATCAACTAAACAGAAAATTAACAAGTAAACACAAACTTTAAATAATACAATAGACCAGTTAGACCTAATTGATATCTATAGGACATTTCACCCCAACATAATGAATTTCACCTTTTTCTCAAGCGCACATGGAACCTTCTCCAGGATAGATCACATCTTGGGCCATAAATCTAGCCTTGGTAAATTAAAAAAAAATTGAAATCATCCCAAGCATCTTTTCTGACCACAATGCAGTAAGATTAGATCTCAATTACAGGAGAAAAACTATTAAAAATTCCAACATATGGAGGCTGAACAACACTCTGCTGAATAATCAACAAATCACAGAAGAAATCAAAAAGAAATCAAAATATGTATAGAAATGAATGAAAATGAAAACACAACAACCCAAACCTGTGGGACACTGCAAAAAGAGTGCTAAGGGGGGAAGTTCATAGCAACACAGGCATACCTCAAGAAACAAGAAAAAAGTCAAATAAATAATCTAACTCTACACTTAAAGCAACTAGAAAAGGAAGAAATGAAGAAGCCCAGGGTTAGTAGAAGGAAAGTAATCTTAAAAATTAAGGCAGAAGTAAATGCAAAAGAAACAAAAGAGACCATAGCAAAGACCAACAAAGCCAAAACCTGGTTATTTGAAAGGATAAATAAAATTGAGAAACCATTAGCCAGACTCATCAAGAAACAAAGGGAGAAAAATCAAATCAATAAAATTATAAATGAAAATGGAGAGATCACAACAGACAACACAGAAATATAAAGGATCATAAGAGACTACTATCAGCAATTATATGCCAATAAAATGGGCAACTTGGAAGAAATGGAAAAATTCTTAGAAAAGTGGAACTTTCCAAAACTGAACCGGGAAGAAATAGAAAATATTAACAATCCCATCACAAGCACAGAAATTGAAACTGTAATCAGAAATCTTCAAGCAAACAAAAGTCCAGATCCAGATGGCTTCACAGGTGAATTCTACCAAAAATTTCGAGAAGAGCTAACACCTATCCTACTCAAACTCTTCCAGAAAATTGCAGAGGAAGGTAAATTTCCAAACTCATTCTATGAGGCCACCATCAATCACCATAATACCAAACCTTGACAAAGCTGCGCAGGCGCAGGAGGGCCTAGAGGAACTATCTCACGTTGAAAGTCAGGAAGGTCAGTGGTAAGGAGATACCCCTCATCCAAGGTAAGGAACAGCTGCTGTGCTTTGCTGGAGCAGCCATGAAGAGATACCCCACGCCCAAGGGAAGAGAAACCCAAGTAAGATGGTAGGTGTTGCCAGAGGGCATCAGAGGGCAGACCACTAAAACCATAGTCACAGAAAACTAGTCAATTTAATCACACTAGGACCACAACCTTGTCTAACTCAATGATACCAAGCCATGCCTGCAGGGCAACCCAAGTCAGGCAGGTCATGGTTGAAAGATCTGACAGAATGTGGCCCACTGGAGAAGGCAATGGCAAGCCACTTCAGTATTCTTGCCTTGAGAACCACATGAAGAGTATGAAAAGGCAACATGATAAAATACCAAAAGAGGAACTTCCCAGGTCAGTAGGTACCCAATATGCTACTGGAGATCAGTGGAGAAATAACTACAGAAAGAATGAAGGGATGGAGCCAAAGCAAAAACAATACTGAGTTGTGTATGTGACTGGTGATAGAAGCAAGATCCGATGCTGTAAAGAGCAATACTGCATAGGAACCTAGAATGTCAGGTCCATGAATCAAGGCAAATTGGAAGTGGTCAAACAAGAGATGGCAAGGGTGAACGTCAACATTCTAGGAATCAGCAAACTAAAATGGACTGGAATGGGTGAGTTTAACTCAGATGACCATTATGTCTACTACTGCGGACAGGAATCCTTTGGAAGAAATGGAGTAGCCATCATGGTCAACAAAAGAGTCCAAAATGCAGGACTTGGATGCAATCTCAAAAATGACAGAATGATCTCTGTTCATCTCCAAGGCAAACCATTCAATATCACAGGTATCCAAGTCTATGACCCAACCAGTAACGCTGAAGAAGCTGAAGTTGAACGGTTTTATGAAGACCTAGAAGACCTTTTTAGAACTAACACCTCAAAAAGGTGTCCTTTTCATCATAGGGGACTGGAATGCTAAAGTAGGAAGTCAAGAAACACCTGAAGAAACATGAAATTTGGCCTTGGAATGAGGAATGAAGCAGGACAAAGACTAATAGAGGTTTGCCAAGAAAATGCACTGGTCATAGCAAACATCCTCTTCCAACAAAACAAGAGAAGATTCTACACATGACCATCGCCAGATGGTCAACACCAAAATCAGACTGATTATATTCTGTGCAGCCAAAGATGGAGAAGCTATATACAGTCAACAAAAACAAGACCAGGAGCTGACAGTGGCTCAGATCATGAACTCCTTATTCCCAAATTCAGACTCAAATTGAAGAAAGTAGGGAAAACCGCTAGACCATTCAGGTATGACCTAAATCAAATCCCTTATGATTATACAGTGGAAGTGAGAAATAGATTTAAGGGCCTATATCTGATAGATAGAGTGCCTGATAAACTATGGAATGAGGTTCGTGACATTGTACAGGAGACAGGGATCAAGACCATCCCCATGGAGAAGAAATTTAAAAAGTAAAATGGCTGTCTGGGGAGGCCTTACAAATAGCTGTGAAAAGCAAAGGAGAAAAGGAAAGATAGAAGCACCTGAATGCAGAGTTCCAAAGAAGAACAAGGAGAGATAAGAAAGCCTTCTTCAGTGATCAATGCAAAGAAATAGAGGGAAAGAACAGAATGGGAAAGACTAGAGATCTCTTCAAGAAATTAGAGATACCAAGGCAACATTTCATGCAAAGATGGGCTCGATAAAGGACAGAAACGGTATGGACCTAACAGAAGCAGAAGATTTTAAGAAGAGATGGCAAGAATACATGGAAGAACTGTACAAAAAAGATCTTCACGACCCAGATAATCATAATAATGTGATCACTCATCTAGAGCCAGACATCTTGGAATGTGAAGTCAAGTGGGCCTTAGAAAGCATCACTACGAACAAAGCTAGTAGAAGTGATGGAATTCCAATGGAGCTGTTTCAAATCCTGAAAGATGATGCTGTGAAAGTGCTGCACTCAATATGCCAGCAAATTTGGAAATATAGTGAAAATGAGTATACTACCCAAAACAATCTACAGATTTAATGCAATCCCTATCAAGCTTCCAGCGATATTTTTCACAGAGCTACAACAAATAATTTCACAATTTGTATGGAAATACAAAAAATCTTGAATAGCCAAAGCAATCTTGAGAAAGAAGAATGGAACTGGAGGAATCAACCTGCCTGACTTCAGTCTCTCCTACAAAGCCACAGTCATCAAGACATATGGCATTGGTACAAAGACAGAAATAGAGATCAATGGAACAAAATAGAAAGCCCAGGGGTAAATCCAAACACCTATGGACACCTTATCTTTGACAAAGGAGGCAAGAATATATAATGGAGTAAAGACAATCTCTTTAACAAGTGGTGCTGGGAAAACTGGTCAACCACTTGTAAAAGAATGAAACTAAAACACTTTCTAACATCATACACAAAAATAAACTCAAAATGGATTACAGATCTAAATGTTAGACCCGAAACTATAAAACTCCTAGAGGAGAACATAGGCAAAACACTCTCCGACATAAATCACAGCAGGATCCTCTACGGCCCACTTCCTAAAATATTGGAAGTAAAAGCAAAAATAAACAAATGGGACCTAATTAAAATTAAAAGATTCTGCACAACAAAGGAAACTATAAGCAAGGTGAAAAGACAGCTTTCAGAATGGGGGAAAATAATAGTAAATGAAGCTACTGACAAACAACTAATCTCAAAAATATACAAGCAAATCCCACAGCTCAACTCCAGAAAAATAAATGATCCAATCAAAAAATGGGCCAAAGAACTAAATAGGCATTTCTCCAAAGAAGACATACGGATGGCTAACAAACACATGAAAAGATGCTCAACATCACTCATTATCAGAGAAATGCAAATCAAGACCACAATGAGGTACCATTTCACACCAGTCAGAATGGCTGCGATCCAAAAGTCTACAAGCAATAAATGCTGGAGAGGATGTGGAGAAAAGGGAACCCTCTTACACTGCTGGTGGGAATGCAAACTAGTACAGCCATTATGGAAAACAGTGTGGAGATTCCTTTAAAAATTGCAAATAGAACTGCCTTATGACCCAGCAATCCCACTGCTGGGCATACACACCGAGGAAACCAGAATTGAAAGAGACACATATACCCCAATAGTTCATTGCAGTGCTATTTATAATAGCCAGGACATGGAAGCAACCTAGATGTCCATCAGCAGATGAATGGATAAGAAAGTAGTGGTACATATACACAATGGAGTACTACTCAGCCCTTAAAAAGAATAAATTTGACTCAGTTCTAATGAGATGGATGAAATTGGAACCGATTATACAGAGTGAAGTAAGCCAGAAAGAAAAACACCAATACAGTATACTGACACATATATATGGAATTTAGAAGACAGTAATGATGACCCTATATGTGAGACAACAAAGAGACACAGAGGTACAGAGTGGACTTCTGGACTCTGAGGGAGAGGGAAAGGGTGGGATGGTTTGAGAGAATGGCAATGAAACATGTGTATTTTCCTGTAAGAAACAAAGCGCCAATCTATGTTCAATGTAGGATGCAGGATGCATGGGGCTGATGCACAGGATGATTCAAGTAGAGGATGTGGGGTGGGAGGTGGGAGGGGGCTTCGGCATTGGCAGATTGTGTTCACCTATGGCTGATTCGTGTCAATGTATGGCAAAACAAATACAGTATTGTAATTAAAAAAATAAATAAATTTAATTTAAAAATAAAAAAAAAGAAAGCAGTGGTACATATACACAATGGAGTATTATTCAGCCATTAAAAAGAATACATTTGAATCAGTTCTACTGAGGTGGATGAAACTGGAGCCGATTATACAGTGTAAAGTAAGCCAGAAAGAAAAACACCAATACAGTATACTAATGCATATATAAAATTTTGAAAGATGATAATTATAACCCTGTATGCAAGACAGCAAAAGAGACACAGATGTATAGAACAGTCTTTTGGACTCTGTGGGAGAGGGAGAGGGTGAGATGATTTGGGAGAATGACATTGAAACTTGTATAATATCATATAAGAAATTAATCCCTAGTCCAGGTTTGATGCATGATACAGGATGCTTGGGGCTGGTGCACTGGGATGACCCAGAGGGATGGTATGGGGAGGGAGGTGGAAGGGGGATTCAGGATGGGGAACACGTGTACATCCATGGTGGATTCCTATTGAGGTACGGCAAAACCAGTACAATATTGTAAAGTAAGTAGCCTCCACTTAAAATAAATACATTTAAATTAAAAAAAAAAAAACTTCTGGACTTTTACTTTCATGATTATTCTCTGTAACATTTTTCACTGATGCTCATTTAAAACTACGGATTCCAGATTTTACAGCTCAATAAAATTATGTGAGAAAAGCAAATTGAATAGCTTAGTCTCCCTGTAGTAGATTAACTGACCACAGTTGTGTGGGTTTATTTTGTGGGCTTTTTATCCTATTCCATTGATCTATATTTCTATGCTTGTGCCAGTTAATGAGTGAGTGAAAGTTGCTCAGTCATGTCCAACTCTTTGCAACCCCATGGACTGTAGCCTGCCAGGATCCTCTGTCTATGGAGTTCTCCAGCCAAGAATACAGGAGTGGGTAGCCATTCCCTTTTCCAGGGTATCTTCCCAACCCAGAGATCGAATCCAGGTCTCCTGCATTGCAAGCAGATTCTTTACTGACTGAACAACCAGAGAAGCCCCTGTTTGTGCCAGTACCATATTGTTTTGATGGCTATAATTTTGCAGTATGTCTGAAGTCAGGGAGCCTGATTCTTCCAGCTCCACTGGAAGTTACTGAAGAAACAAAAACTGGAGATACCCTATGATCCACAGTCCCACACATAGAGGTATACCCAGGCAAAAACATGGTCTGAAAGAACATATGCACCCCAATGTTCATTACACTGCTGTTTATAAAAGCCAAGGCATGAAACCAGCCTAAATGTCTACCAAGAGAATAGATAGAGGAGATGTGGTACATATCTCAGCCATTGAAAAGAATAAAATGATGTCATTTGCAGCAACATGAATATACCAAATTGTCTCATATTGAGTGAAGAAAGTCAGACAGAAAATGACAAATATCATAAGACATCATTTATATGTGCAATCTAAAAAAAACGATGCAAGTGAATTTATTTACAAAACAGAAACAGACTTACAGACTTAGAGAGTGAACTAATGGTTACTAAGGGGCAAGTGAGTATGGGGGAGGTATGGCTAAGGAGCTTGGGATTGACATGTACATACTGCTATATTTAAAATGAATAACCAAAGGGACTCACTGCATGGCACAAGGAACCCTGCTCAATATTCTGTAACAATCTAACTGGGAAAAGAATTTTTAAAAGCACAGATACATGTATATAAGTATAATTGAATCACTTTGTTGTACACTTGAAACTAATACATTTTATTCATAAAGAATAAAAAAATTAATAAATGGGAAAAAAGAAAATTGAGCTATCACACTGAGAATAATGTGACTTTTTTTTTCTTATTTGTAAAGAGTTAGTCCTAAGGATGAGGTCCTTTGGGAACTTTAATAATGAAATATCTATGCTCTGTAGAAACAGCTATACTTTGCAGTGCTAGTGACATGTACAGAAAATGCAAAAAAGATGGGAAGGATTTTACCTGGCTGTTGAGATTCCAGGTAGATAAAAGTTGCTAAAGCTCAAGGTGTGCTTCTCCAGAACAGCAAGACTCAAAGTACATCTCACAACCCTCAAGATTTTCTGGGGGATACACAAACCCAAAATATTTTTTGTAATAATATTAAAGTGTTTGCCATCTTCACTTTCATACTGTCTGGAAAAGCACAGTGGATTTTTCCAGAGGCTATCCATTATGTGATATCACAACAGTTTGAATGCAGAAGCACACTGAGGATTCAGCTGTCCTCTACTAAGCCAGACT
Organism: Nanger dama; assembly: GCA_917880005.1. Lineage (NCBI taxonomy): Eukaryota > Metazoa > Chordata > Mammalia > Artiodactyla > Bovidae > Nanger > Nanger dama. The sequence goes on from CAKJTW010000001.1 coordinate 104,960,364, forward strand.
TTAGAGAGAATTGCAAAAATGTGAAATAATATAACTTTTCTCAATAACCATTGTCTGGAAGTGACAGCTACTTTTATAAAAACTTTATCTATATTAACCTGTTATGAGCTTGCTTATATTTCTGTGGGACTTTCAGTTTTAATTTATAATATGGCTAATGTGTATAGATATAACTATCATTCATAAAAAGCTCCTTAAGGTCTTCAAGAATTTTTGTTGGTGTAATGAGGGCCTGAGTCCAAAATTTTGAGAATTGCAGTGCTAGGTTAGTCAGTCAAAGACTTCATAAATGGAAAAAAAAAAAAAAGAAGAAGAAGAAGAAGAAGAATTGATTTACTTGAATATTTTACCAAATGCAAAATTTAAGACAGAGGAAAATTACACAGATTGAGACACAATCTCAACATGGGGAAATAGTAGAAAATCAAATTTTCACAGAAAAAGAAACTAAGACTAAAGATATTCTAAAATGCTGACACATGAAGTTCTTTAATTTTTAAACTTGTAAGTATCCAAAAAAATTACAAAAATTTGGATGAACAGCAAGAATCAACAATGTTTAAAAAGACAAACTTCAAAATTAATTTTAACAAAACAGATATTTCTCCTTCAAGAATGTTAAAATATTTATTTGACAATTATCCAGCATAAAAAAATTCTGAGAGTATAGAGAATAAAAATTATATCAGCCCATAAACTGGCAAATGTAATAATATATGCAAAGTATCTTATTGTCTAAGGAAATTAAAATCTGTATAATGATTTATTCATAAATGACATAAATTAGTCGATTAAATAAAAGAAATACATATATGTTAATATGTGCCTATGACTTTGCGTAAGTCCATATGTGCTGCATATTTTTACTCAGAGCTATGGGGTCTTCAATCCATTTTAAAATGTCCTTCAGATACATTTCCTCCAACTGGCTTAAAACAAAAGGTCAGGTGAATAAAAGTATTGAGTTTGGCTGGAGACTTAAAATCAGCCACACTCAGAGGATCCTGATCATCTGATCAGGTCAAGAGGCTTGGTATTTTTGTTAGTTTGGAAGAAATTTTTTCCCTTAGTACAGAAGAAAAGACAGCCAAATATTAACCTGAATAGTTACTATTAATTAAAGTAGTGTTCCCTGCAAAATAATAGTACATGAGTACAGGGTTACACTGAGACTATTTTTAAGGGCTTAGAATTTATTAACAGTGATAACGATCAGTTCAAGATGTGTTTCATGTCATAATCAGCAATTCTTAAATTCTAATGTGTATAGGAAATTCAGGTGAATCTTGCTAAAAACAAAATTTCATAGAAATTCTACTTTAATACAGTGAAGTGGAAACCTAGGAATTTACATGTTTACTGGCATCTGAGTTGATTTTGATCCCTATGAATTAGGTAGCACTTTGAGAAAATATTCTGGTAAAATCTGAGTATTTTAAAACTTTGAAGTTCTAAAATATTTAAATTTTGATAAATTGGTTCATAAATTTAATTTAATATATTAAAGCTATTTAGCATTAAATACAATCATATTAAGAGATTTGGGATACAGTACATAATATGTAGTTAAAAGCCATCTCAATATATCAACAATGATAAAGTTACCTTATTTTTCAAATTTCCTTCCATATTTGTGTGGGCTTTCCTGGTAGTTCAGCTAGTAAAGAATCCACCTGCAATGCAGGAGACTCTGGGTTGAATCCTGGGTCAGGAAGTTCCCCTGGAGAAGGGATAGGCCACCCACTTTGGTATTCTTGGGCTTCCCTGGTGGCTCAGAGGGTAAATAATTTATCTGAACAGCTGTGCTTCCCTGTTCAGTTGTGTCCCGCTCTTTGCCACCCCCGTGAACTGTAGCCCACCAGTCTCTCTGTCTATAGGGATTCTCCAGGCAAGAACAGTGGAATGGATAGCCAGTTCCCTTCTCCAGGGAAACTTCCTGACCCAGGATTCAAACTGGAGTCTCTTGCATTGCAGGTGGATTCTTTACCAGCTGAGCTATCAGGGAAGCCCCACATGTACATGAATGTGTGTTAAAAAATAGTTTCATCACATTGATCACTATTAAGTTATTCAATTTTGATAGATATTACACTAATGTTTCTAGTTTAGTGATTTTCCAAAGTCCAGTTAAATAAACACCCCCTTGCTTCAAAACTCATTTGGGATTTACATGTATGTTCTTTACTTTAATAACATCATTAGTCCTATCTTTAGGGGCTTGGTTTTGTATAGTACATGTAAATATAAAAATTTAATATATTTTTGATGGCCTTAATATTTATGAAGACATGAAAATATGTGTTATGTAAGTTATAGAAAATCTATTCAAAGTTTATATAAATTCTATCAGAATACTACATGACCTGATGACCTAATAAAGTAATAATCTTTATCATATTTTGAAGTCTTTCTTTTAGGATAGTGATTACTGTATTCCTGCAAACAACACTAATTTCATTTTCTAAAATAAATGTCATAATTTGGTTTAGAATTTGGCTGGAAAATGATCATTTTAATTTTGAGTCTGAATCAAGAAATTTAACCAACATTTTGTTGAATATCTCCTACATGCAAGATAGGGGCAGGCACAGAGATACAAACTTGTATGTATGTTTAAACTGAACCTATTATAAACAGTGCTGTGATGAACATTGGGGTATACGTGTCTCTTTCAATTCTGGTTTCCTCGGTGTGTATGTCCACAAGTGGGATTACTGGGTCATAAGGCAGTTCTATTTCCAGTTTTTTAAGGAATCTCCACACTGTTCTCCATAATGGCTGTACTAGTTTGCATTTCCACCAACAGTGTAAGAGAGTTCCCTTTTCTCCACACCCTCTCCAGTATTTATTGCTTGTAAACTTTTGGATAGCAGCCATTCTGACTAGCATGAAATGGTACCTCATTGTGGTTTTGACTTACATTTCTCTGGTAATGAGTGATGTTGAGCATCTTTTCATGTGTTTGTTAGCCATCTGTATGTTTTCTTTGGAGAACTGTCTGTTTAGTTCTTTGGCCCATTTTTGACTGGGTCATTTATTTTTCTGGAATTGAGCTGCAGGAGTCACTTGTATATTTTTGAGATTGCTTCTTTGTCAGTTGCTTTATTTGCTATTATTTTCTCCCATTCTGAAGGCTGTATTCACCTTGCTTATACATTCCTTTGTTGTGCAAAATCTTTTAAGTTTAATTAGGTCAAATTTGTTTATATTTGCTTTTATTTTCAGTATTCTGGGAGGTGGGCCATAGAGGATCCTGCTGTGATTTATGTTGGAGAGTGTTTTGCCTATGTTTTTCTCTAAGAGTTTTATAGTTTCTGGTCTTACGTTTAGATCTTTAATCCATTTTGAGTTTATTTTTGTGTATAGTGTTAGAAAGTATTCTAGTTTCATTCTTTTACAAGTGGTTGACCAGTTTTCCCAGCACCACTTGTTAAAGAGATTGTCTTTTCTCCATTGTATATTTTTGTCTCCTTTGTCGAAGATAAGGTGTCCATTGGTGCATGGAAACCAGAATTAAAAGAGACATGTGTAGCCCAATGTTCCTTGCAGCACTGTTTATCACAGCCAGGACTTGGAAACAACCTAGATGTTCATCAGCAGACAAATGGATAAGAAAGCTGTGGTACATATGCACAGTGGAATATTACTCAGCCATTAAAAAATAATTCATTTGAACCAGTCCTAATGAGGTGGATTAAACTGGAGCCTATTACACAGAGTGAAGTAAGCCAGAAGGAAAAACACCAATACAGTATACTAATGCATATATATGGAATTTAGAAAGATGATAATGGTAATCCTATATGCAAGACAGCAAAAGAGACCCAGATATATAGAACAGTTTTTGGACTCTGTGGGAGAGGGCGAGGGTGGGATGATTTGGGAGAATAGCACTGAAACATGTATATTATCATATGTGAAAGGAATCACCAGTCCAGGTTTGATGCATGAGACAGGGTACTTGGGGCTGGTGCACTGAGATGACCTAGAGGGATGGGATGGGGAGGGGGCATGGGAGGGGGGTTCAGGAGGGGGAACACATGTACACCCATGGTGGATTCATGTCATTGTATGGAAAAACCACTACAATATTGTAAAGTAATTAGTAGCCTCCAATTAAAATGAATAAATTTATATTTGAAAAATAAACTGAACCTAAATGCATATATCTAACCTGTAGTAGCCTGAGCTGCAGTGCTTTAATAGGGGCATAAAAGACATGAAACTAGAGGAAGAAAATCACTAAACCCAGGAGAAGGGAGGGAGAGGCCTGGAAAGCTTTGTAGAAGCTTGCTCAAAGAGAAATATGGGCAATCTAATGGTTAGAGCTCAGTGCTCTCACTTCCAAGGCCCTGGCTTCACAAAAGAAAAACAAGATTGCACAAAGGACAGTGAATTTGAGTTTAAGGATTAATTGGGATTATAAACCAACTAAAACACATAAGTACAGAAAGACACATAACAACATCAAATGCATGCAGTCTAAAAATTGTGTCGTATTGTGTCAAAGGAAGTGTGATGTATAAGATCCATAACATGGAAAGATGAGGTTGGAAGGCTGATCTTGTTGGTTAAGTTCAAATTCTAAATAAGCATTAAAAAATGTCGGGAGTATTTATTTGAGTCTATAGGATGTTTAAAGCCATTAATTTGTTCTAAAAACAAATTGACATGGTGGTATGTGTACCCTGGAAATATCCTATGCGAGCAGTGTTGAGAATTAACCTTAAAGGGAAAGCTTGGTGTACAGAGGTCATTAGGTGAATAATGCTTTCAGCTCAGTTCAGTTCAGTTCAGTCACTCAGTTGTGTCCAACTCTTTGTGACCCCATGAATCACAGCACGCCAGGCCTCCCTGTCCATCACCAACTCCTGGAGTTCACTCAGATTCACGTCCATCAAGTCAGTGATGCCATCCAGCCATGTCATTCTCTGTCATCTCCTTCTCCTCCTGCCCCCAATCCCTCCCAGCATCAGAGTCTTTTCCAATGAGTCAACTCTTCACACGAGGTGGCCAAAGTACTGGAGATTCAGCTTCAGCATCATTCCTTCCGAAGAAATCCCAGGGCTGATATCCTTTAGAATGGACTGGTTGGATCTCCTTGCAGTCCAAGGGGCTCTCAAGAGTCTTCTCCAACACCACAGCTCAAAAACATCGATTCTCCAGCGCTCAGCCTTCTCCACAGTCCAACTCTCACATCCAAACACGACCACAGGAAAAACCATAGCCTTGACTAGATGGACTTGGACTTTAATAATGCTTTAGGTACCTGAATTAGGATAGCAGTGGTGAGAAAGGAAGATAGAAGGCAGGGAGGGACGGTGAGAGGATGGATTTCACAAATATTGCCAAAGTAAAATTAGGATAAATCGAGATAAATTAGTGACTCTATATATAAGATGAATCATATATGCTCAAAAGTTTGATTTAAATACACCTAGCTTAAACTGTTGGAGACAGAAATGGCGACCGACTCCAGTATTCTTGCCTAGAGAATACCGTCCGTGGACAGAGGAGCTTGGTGTGCTGCCGTCCATGGGGTTGCACAGAATCAGACACGAATGAAGCGACTTAGCATGCATGCATGCATTGGAGAAGGAAATGGCAACCCACTATTCTTGCCTGGAAAACCCCAGGGGTGGAGGAGCCTGGTAGGCTCTAATTCATGCGGTTGCGAAGAGTCAGACACGACTGAGCGACTTCACTTTAAATTTTCACTTTCATGCACTGGAGAAGGAAATGGCAGCCCACTCCAGTGTTCTTGCCTGGAGAATCCCAGGGACAGAGGAGCCTGGTGGGCTGCCGTCTATGGAGTCGCACAGAGTCGGACACGACTGAAGCAACTTAGCAGCAGTAGCTGCTTAAACTGCAGAGTTATATTTTAGTGCCTTAAACATCTTTTGAATTTATTTTGTTTTCTCTTAAAAGTACTTAGGACATTAAGATGACATATTTTCAATATTTCTCTACCTGTTGAGATGTGAAGTTACAGATTTCACACCAAAACAAACAAAATAGCTATTTAATTAGTTTGCTCCTATACATTATAACTTTTTTTTCCAAATTTTCTTGAGATCCATTGGCATTTCACCTCACTGTCTATTTCAAATATGTTTTCAGCATTACTTTAAGATAATTAAGATTTATTATAGTCAAAGTACTTTTTTGTGCTGCTAACTATTAGGCAACTATAAATTGTAAATGACAGCATCCCGTATGGCTCAGTAACTGAAAAATTATTAGTGCTCTGTATTGCATTTTTTCTGTTACATAGCTGACCATTAATCTCTCTCACAGAAGTTTAGCACAATCTCTACTGAAGAGGCAGACAACTGCCATTTTCTCATGACTCACCCATGCACCCTCCCCTCAGCAGTGGCTAATTGTTATGTCCTGCCTGGCTGGAAAATAAGAACAGAGCCAGATTTTCTCCCTTGGAATGTGAGCTAAGTGACACCAAGACAATAAATTTTATTAAAAGACATCTGGAGCTGGAAGTTTCAGTTCCAAATCAAAGAGATAAAAGTAAAACCAGTAAATAACTCAAGGGAGAAAAATGGACTGAAAGACAGAAGAAACTGGAACAGCTTTAAAGAAAAAGACAATGTGAGTTCAACAGGGCTGATGCTTTCCCAATTCTGCCTGAAATACACCCTTTAATAAGTAAACTGCAGGTATATTGTGCTTCTTATACCCAAACTTGGCTACTCAAAATTTTACATAAATCTCTTCCTACTCTCCACATCTGGGCAATCAAAATATGCTTAAACTCTATTCTCAGAAGCATAGTGGAGGATGAGGGGACACACAACTGTCCTTTCAGTTCAGTTCAATTGCTCAGTCCTGTCCAACTCTTTGCAGCTCCCATGAACTGCAGCACTTCAGGCTTACCTGTCCATCACCAACTCCCAGAGCTTACTCAAACTCATGTCCATTGGTCAGTGATGCCATCCAACCACCTAATCCTCTGTTGTCCCCTTCTCCTGCCACCTTCAATTTTTCCCAGCATCAGGGTCTTTTCAATGAAATAGGTCTTCACATCAGATAGCCAAAATATTGGAGTTTCAGGTTCAGCATTGGTTCTTTCAATAGTCAGAGCTGATTTCCTTTAGGATTCACTAGTTTGATGTCCATGCAGTCCAAGGGACTCTCAAGAGTCTTCCCAACACCACAGCTCAAATGGATCAATTCTTCAGTGCTCAGCTTTCTTTATGGTCCAGCACTCACATCCGTATATGACTACTGGAAAAACTATAGCTTTGACTAGACGGATCTTTGTTGGTAAAGTGATGGCTCTGTTTTTTAAAATGCTGTCTAGGTTGGTCATAGCTTTTCTTCCAAGGAGCAAGCATCTTTTAATTTCATGGCTGCAATCACCACACGCAGTGATTTTGGAAGCCAAGAAAGAGTCTGTCACTGTTTTCATTATTGCCCCATCTATTTGCCATGAAGTGATGGGGCCGGATGCCATGACCCTCATTTTTTTGAATGTTGAGTTTTAAGCCAGCTTTTTTCACTCTCGTCTTTCATCAGAAGGCTCTTTAGCTCTTCTTCACTCTCTTCCATAAAGGTGTTGTCATCTGCATATCTGAGGTTATTGATATTTCTCCCAGCAATCTTGATTCCATTTGTGCTTCATCCAGCCTGGCACTTCACATGATGTACTCTTCGTAGAAGTTAAATAAGCAGGGTGACAATATACAGGCTTGACATATTCCTTTCCCAATTTGGAACCAGTCTGTTGTTCCATGTCTGGTTCTAACTGTAACTTCTTGACCTGCCTACAGATTTCTCAGTAGGCAGGTAAGGTGGTTTGGTATTCCCATCTGTTTAAGAATTTTCCAGTTTTTTGCAGTCCACATAGTCAAAGGCTTTGTTATAGTCAATGAAGCAGAAGTAGATGTTTTTCTGGAATTCTCTTGCTTTTTGATGACCCAATGGATGTTGGCAATTTGAGTTCTGTTTCCTCTGTCTTTTCTAAATCCAGCTTGAACAGCTGTAAGTTTGTGGTTCACTTACTGTTGAAGCCTAGCTTGGAGAATTTTGAGCATTACTTTGTTACTGTGTGAGATGAATGCAATTGTGCGAGAGGCTGAACATTCTTTGGGATTGCCTTTCTTTGGGGTTGGAATGAAAACTGACCTTTTCCATTCCCGAGGCCACTGCTGAGTGTCCCTGGTCATAACTCACAGAAGGATATGAGATGATAACCAAATTTTGTGGGTTTTTTATTCTTTTTAATTTAATTTTTATTTTGTATTACAATACAGTTGATATACAAGATGAATTAATTTCTGGTGTACAGCAAGTTGATTCAGTTATACATATACATACACCCCCTTTTTTTTTTTTTCAGATTCTTTTCCCATATAGGTTACTACAGAATATTGAGTAGAGTTCACTGTGTTATACAGTATGTCTCTATTGATTATTTTATATATAGTAGTGAGTACATGTCAATCCCTAACACCCAATTTATCCTCCCCCAACCTTTCCCATTTGGTAATCATAATACATTTTCAATGTCTATTAGTCTGTTTTTGCTTTGTAAATTTTTCATATTTTTTACACTCTCCAACATAAATCACAGCAGGATCCTCTATGATCCACCTCCCAGAATACTGAAAATAAAAGCAAAAATAAACAAATGGGATCTAATTAAAATTAAAAGCTTCTGCACAACAAAGGAAACTATAAGTAAAGTGAAAAGACAGTCTTCTGAATGGGAGAAAACAATAGCAAATGAAGCAACTGACGAACAGCTAATCTCAAAAATATACAAGCAACTTATGCAGCTCAACTCCAGAAAAATAAATGACCCAATCAAAAAATGGGCCAAAGAACTAAATAGGCATTTCTCCAAAGAAGACATACGGATGGCTAACAAACACATGAAAAGATGCTCAACATCACTCATTATCAGAGAAATGCAAATCAAGACCACGATGAGGTACCATTTCACACCAGTCAGAATGGCTGCGATCCAAAAGTCTACAAGCAATAAATGCTGGAGAGGATGTGGAGAAAAGGGAACCCTCTTACACTGTTGGTGGGAATGCAAACTAGTACAGCCACTATGGAAAACAGTGTGGAGATTCCTTAAAAATTGCAAATAGAACTGCCTTATGACCCAGCAATCCCACTGCTGGGCATACACACCAAGGAAACCAGAATTGAAAGAGACACATGTACCCCAATGTTCACTGCAGCACTGTTTATAATAGCCAGGACATGGAAGCAACCTAGATGTCCATCAGCAGATGAATGGATAAGAAAGCTGTGGTACATATACACAATGGAGTACTACTCAGCCCTTAAAAAGAATAAATTTGACTCAGTTCTAGTGAGATGGATGAAATTGGAACCGATTATACAGAGTGAAGTAAGCCAGAAAGAAAAACACCAATACAGTGTACTGACACATATATATGGAATTTAGAAGATAGTAATGATGACCCTATATGTGAGACAACAAAAGAGACACAGAGGTATACAATGGACTTTTGGACTCTGAGGGAGAGGGAAAGGGTGGGATGGTTTGGGAGAATGACATTGAAACATGTATACTATCACATAAGAAATGAAGCGCCAGTCTATGTTCAATACAGAATACAGGATGCATGGGGCTGGTGCACGGGGATGATCCAGAGAGATGATATGGGGTAGGAGGTGGGAGGGGGTTTCAGGATTGGGAGCTCATGTACACCCGTGGCTGATTCATGTCAATGTATGGCAAAACCAATAGAGTATTGTAAAGTAGAATAAAGTAAAAATAAAATTTTTTTAAAAGGAAAAAAAAAGAGACCACTTAATTCCCATAACAGATCTTTACAAATGTTGTTTACAGATGAGGGTACAGACAGATGAAGTCACCTAAAGTCACCGAATCAGTAGGGAGACAGAGCTGGAAGCAAACTTCCACAATCTGATACTAGTCTGGCTTCCTAATGACTACATCCTACTGCCTCATGGAGCTTTTAGATTCAAAACCAGCTATGAGCACAAAACATGGCTTAGAGGAATGAAAGAGTATTTCAAAAGATACTCTGTAGAAAAAAGGGCCCAAAGCTGAGTACAAAGCTTCTAACTTGGGGAAATGGAAGAAAGATGGTGTTCAAGATAAAAATTAGATAGCTGGAAAAGAGAGTTAGATTGAAGATTGAGGAGAGGCAAAAGAAGAAACTTTCACGTTTGGAAATGCCAAATTTGAGGTGATGGTGGAGCAGCCATAAAAGTTCTATTCTATGAGCAAGTGAAAACTGGTTATACAAATTCAGTTTTATTTTTTCTCAAGACTAGAAGTCAGTGATTAAAGCTAGAGATATTAATTTAAGAATTACATAAATATTCAACTAACAGTGACCAAGTAGCCAATATTATGTTGATATCATGACAACTTCATTTTATTTTTATTATTTTATTTTTAATATTCACTATACCATGCTTAACTGCCTGCCTTTCCTGAGTGACTGTTAACTTTAGATTTAGAGGACAATGACAGTGTCTTTTTCTTTCATTTATTCATTCAACAAATGCTTATTGAGTATGTACTATGGGCCAGGCTCTAGGAATATGATGGAGAATAAGAAATACACAATTCCTGCTCCCATAAAACACAGACTAACAGCAAAAATTCTCAACCATTCCTGAATATTGGAATCATCTATAAAGGTGATGTCATAGAAGCAGGCATTCCAGCCTGATCCTTTAATCCCTGACCTAATTTGTGCTTCCCATGGTGAGCCCCAGTTATGTTTAATTTTTTAAGGGTTTCATAGACAATTCTGAGACTCAGGGTTGAGAATCACTTCTAAAGCAAACGTCTTCACTAATATATCTTAGTATCTAGCATAGTTGCTTGGCATATAGGAGGCCTCAGAATATATCTGCTGTATTAATGAGTAAGGACACATTACTGTTACCATTTACCAGTCAAGGAGACTGAAAGGAAAGCAGCTACCTTGCCCAAAGATGCACACAGCCAGCAGCAAAGCTAGAATTCAAATGAGTTCCTTCAGAGGCAACCAATCCCATCAACCAAATGTGACTGGCTGACAGAAAAGGATACTAGATATATAAAGGAGCAATGTGTCATAGAGACTTAGAATCCCAGAAGCCTGAGGGAATGAACCTTCTCAAAAGAACTGGCTCTTATTCAGTCTCCACTCAATCTGTTAACTGTTTTTTTCATTTATTTTTGTATTTCTGGTGTAATCTATTTTGATATTAAATACCCATGTATCCATCAACAAGATTTATTATGCCCTAATAATTACTATACTTGTAATTTTTAGTTTTTAAGAAGTAAGATATTGTCTCCTTCTCCCTTAGAAATAATCACTGGTGTTCATTATTCCTCTACATAACTTTGTATTTCTACTGAAAATCTATATAAATGGTATCGGATTACCTGTAAAATTTTGAAACTTGTCTTTTCCACCCTTGAGGTTTCTCCATGGTGCTCTAGTTCACTCATTTTAATTCTATATTGCTATTGTTATGAATAAACCACAATTTTACACATTTAAAAAAATAGATTCCATATATAAGTGACACCTCTGATATATTTCTCTGTTTAACTCACTTCACTTAGTATGATCATTTCTGGGTCCATCCATGTTGTTGAAAGTGGCATGATTTCATTCATTTTATGACTGATGTAATGCAGTATTCTAGTGTATACATGCACACTCTCTTCTTTTTCGATTTATCTTTTGATGGATATTTGTTTTATCCATGTCTTGTCTGTGTAAATAGTGCTGCAATGAACCCTGAAGCACATGTATCTTTTACAACCATGATTTTCTCTGAATATATGCTCAGGTGTGGAATTGCTGAATCATATGGTAGCTCTATTTTTGGTTTTTGTGTTTAAGAGCATTTGCATATCATCTATAACCCTTTATTTATAGCACAATGTAAATTCAAATCTCTATTTAATTTTCCAAAAGAAATGCAAAGTCTTTCCATATCCTGTACATACTGTCCACTTTTGAAGTTTGTTAGTTCTTTATTATTTGAACAAAAAGACAAGGAAAAAAAAAAAGGCACATATTTTCCAGACATAGCAGCAGTACTTTTTAGCTTTAGAATAAAATCAGGAAATGTCATTAATTCCACTGTTGCCTGAGAAAACAAGCCAATATCTGCTTTCAAGTCCCCTTATATCATAGACTGCCATAGAAAATTACAAGCCTTCCTTTGGGAGTTCTGAAAACATTTCTGAAGAACACTGGCATAGTATTAAAAAGCAAATCAATTTTGACTCGACTGGATAAACAAACTTGGACTACCTCAGTGAAGGAAAAACCTGTCATTAGAGGAGATATTTTAGAGGACTAATTTTAATTCTACTAATTGTAGAATATATTTTTATGACAGAAGATCATTTTGTTAAAACATGAGATAAGAAATTAAAGTAAAATGTCAATATCACATAATTATTTTACTCTTATATTTCCAAACTACAAAATGTTTGGCAGTTACTGTACTGTAACTTCAGTATTTCAAATCCTACTTGAATATAGGCGAAGTAAATATCTAAACAAATAAATCACATGTATAATAGATATCAATGTCATATCTAATAAATATGGCATTGTAAACACTTATTCCAATAACTACTCTTTATTAAAGCTTCCATTTATACTTCCTTTGAGGAACTGTCAAGCCGCTTAATGAAATTTAACTTGTGTCACATCCTATATTTACCCCACATGATATTGCCTAGCTTGAAAGTTTTATCAGGCTTTAGATAATTTTTTTTATTTTCAAAATTATGAACTTGCAAAAGATAAAGATTCATTTTTTTAAGTGTTGCAAATTCTGAAGTCATTAAACAGTTACAAAATATTTTGGCTACCAGCTGTTTCCCTGGAGATCAATCAAGATGATGGAATAACTTATTTTTAAAACTGCACCTTTTAGAAATAACACCCCAAAAGATGTCCTTTTCATTGTAGGGGACTGAAATGCAAAAGTAGGAAGTCAAGAAACACCTGGAGTAACAGGCAGATTTGGCCTTGGAATATGGAATGAAGCAGGGCAAAGGCTAACAGAGTTCTGCCAAGATAATGCACTGGTGATAGCAAACACATTCTTCCAACACAAGGGAAGACTCTACACATGGATATCACATCTATTTGCCATGAAGTGATGGGACCAGATGCCATGATCTTCGTTTTCTGAATGTTGAGCTTTAAGCCAACTTTTTCACTCTCCTCTTTCACTCTCATCAAGAGGCTTTTTAGTTCCTCTTTACTGTCTACCATAAGAGTGGTGTCATCTGCATATCTGAGGTGACTGATATTTCTCCCAGCAATCTTGATTTCAGCTTGTGCTTCCTCCAGCCCAGTGTTTCTCATGATGTACTCTGCGTATAAGTTAAATAAGCAGGGTGACAATATACAGCCATGCAGGTATGACCTAAATCAAATCCCTTATGACTATACAGTGGAAGTGAGAAATAGATTTAAGGAACTAGATCTGATAGAGTGCCTGATGAACTATGGATGGAGGTTTGTGACATTGTACAGGAGATAGGAATCAAGACCATCGTCAAGAAAAATAAATGCAAAAAAGCAAAATGGCTGTCTGAGGAGGCCTTGCAAATAGCTATGAAATGAAGGGAAGTGAAAAGCAAAAGGGAAAAGGAAAGATATACCCATTTGAATGCAGTATTCCAAAAAATAGCAAGGAGAGATAAGAAAGCTTTCCTCAGCAATCAATGCAAAGACATAGAGGAAAACAAGAGAATGGGAAAGACTGGAGATCTCTTCAAGAAATTTCAAGATACCAGTGGAATATTTTATGCAAAGATGGGCTCAATAAAGGACAGAAATTGTAGGGACCTAACAGAAGCAGAAGATATTAACAAGAGGTGGCAAGAATACACAGAAGAACTGTACAAAAAAGATCTTCACAACTCAGGTAATCATGATGGTGTGATCACTCACCTAGAGCCAGACATCCTGGAATGGGAAGTCAAGTGGGCCTTAAGCATCACTATGAACAAAACTAGTGGAGGTGATGGAATTCCAGTTGAGCTATTTCAAACCCTGAAAGATGATACCTTGAAAGTGCTGCACTCAATATGTCAGCAAATTTGGAAAACGCAGCAGTGGCCACAGGACTGGAAAAGGTCAGTTTTCATTCCAATTCTAAAGAAAGGCAATGCAAAAGAATGCTCAGACTATCGCACAATTGCACTCATCTCACACGCTAGTAAAGTAATGCTTAAAATTCTCCAAGCCGGGCTTCAACAATATGTGAATCGTGAACTTCCAAATGTTCAAGCTGGTCCAAAAGGCAGAGGAACCAGAGATCAAATTGCCAACATCTACTAGGTCATTGAAAAAGCAAGAGAGTTCCAGAAAAACATCTATTTTTGCTTTATTGACTATGCCAAAGCTTTGACTTTGTGGATCACAATAAACTGTGGAAAAATTCTGAAAGAGATGGGACTACCAGACCACCTGACCTATCTCCTGAGAAACCTGTATGCAGGTCAGGAAGCAACAGTTAGAACTGGACATGGAACAACAGACTGGTTCCAAATAGGAAAAGGAGTACGTCAAGGTTATATACTGTCACCCTGCTTATTTAAGTTATATGTAGTGTACATCATGAGAAATGCTGGGCTGGAGGAAGCACAAGCTGAAATCAAGATTTCTGGGAGAAATATCAATAACCTCAGAAATGCAGATGACACTACCCTTATGGCAGAAAGTGAAGAAGAACTAAAGAGCCCCTTGATGAATGTGAAAGAGGAAGGTGAAAAAGTTGGTTAAAAGCTCAACATTCAGAAAACGAGGATCATGACATCCAGTTCCATCACTTCATGGCAAATAGATGGGGAAATAGTGGAAACAGTGGCTAACTTTATTTTTCTGGGCTTTAAAATCACTGCAGATGGTGATTGCAGCCATGAAATTAAAAGACGCTTGCTCCTGGGAAGGAAAGTTATGACCAACCTAGATAGCATATTGAAAAGCAGAGACATTACTTTGCCAACAAAGATCCATCTAATCAAGGCTATGGTTTCCCAGTGGTCATGTATGGATGTGAGAGTTGGACTATAAAGAAAGCTGAGTGCAGAAGAACTGAGGCTTTTGCACTGTGGTGTTGGAGAAGACTCTTGAGAGTTCTTTGGACTGCAAGGAGATCCAGCCAGTCCATCCTAAAGGAGAT
Source organism: Nanger dama (assembly GCA_917880005.1). Classification (NCBI taxonomy): domain Eukaryota; kingdom Metazoa; phylum Chordata; class Mammalia; order Artiodactyla; family Bovidae; genus Nanger; species Nanger dama. The sequence continues at coordinate 104,975,553 of CAKJTW010000001.1, forward strand.
CAGTCCTGGGTGTTCATTGGAAGGATTGATGTTGAAGCTGAAACTTCAATACTTGGGCCACCTGATGTGAAGAGCTGACTCATTTGAAGAGACCCTATGCTTAGAAAGATTGTGGGCAGGAGGAGAAGGGGACGACAGAGATTGAAGTGGTTGGATGGCATCACTGACTCAATGGACATGAGTTTGGGTGAACTCCGGGAGTTGGTGATGGACAGGGAGGCCTGGTGTGTTGCAGTTCATGGCGTCACAAAGAGTCGGACAGGACTGAACTGAATTGAACTGAACTAATGGTTTAGTGTCCCCACAAAACATCAAAAATGCATGTACATATGGAAATATTCTCACTAAAACTAACTGGAAGAAAGCCTCCTGTACAACTAAGGCTGTAAAAAATATATATTTGTGACAGGGTAAGAGAAGAAGGTAAGTGATTAGTTTGGGACCTGTGTCCCTGGGTGGGGGGAGGGTGTGGCAGATGTGGGGGAACTCAGAGAAAAAGAAAGGAAATGTGGGTGGAGTACTGCCCTGGAAAGGAAGCTGTTCCAACCTCAGTCCTGGGGTCTGACACTGAGGAGACAAGCTCCCTTGCTGGATGTTGGACTGCTGAGACTAAAAGTAGGACAAGAGAATCCTGAGTACCCATGAGGAGTGTGTGTTGTCTTGCCCCTGAGGCAGGGCACAGAGAGGCCTGCTCTAATGGCTGCCAGGTTTCATGCAGCCACATTGGCACATGCCCCAGCCCCAGCTGAGCAAACGCCCTGGCCCCACTCAGTCCATGTCACAGTGCGGCACTGCATGTGGGCAGGTCATGACTGGGAAATGACTACACTGTAGGATACAGCGGTGAGCTGGTTCCAAGCCTGCATGGGGCAGTGGTGTCCAATGTTGACCCTTACTCAAACAGTGTATTGGAAGCTGCCCTGGTCTCTTACAGCTGATGCTATACTGCAGCTCACCCACAATACACGCAGAGTCCACACAAGCCTTGTAGATCCACAACAGGGCAGAAGAGGCAGAAGCTGGGGGGTAGTGATCAGCTGTGAGGGACAAAGGGAATGTACACCTGAGGCTGCACGTGAGCAGAGCAAGGGGAAAAAATACAGACACCTGTACAGGCAATGCATTTGGAGACAGCTTCAGCTCCTGTATGCAGCTAACCCAAGCTGAGAGGTTGCATGGAGCCCAATTGCTCCAGCATTCTATCCCTCTGGAGTAAGAATCCCAGTTCAGGGAGGGGGGAAAACATTTAAAGGGGACAAAGCCAGCTTGTGCCTGACTCCAGCAACTTAGGATCAGTCACCTCCCCTAGTAGGGCAGCAGTGGCCACTGAGCATAGAGGAAGCCCTCCCTCATGCCCAGTTCCAGCTCTAGCCTCCATCTCCAGCCCTGCCTCCTACTAAGGTGGTAGTTGCTAACACACCCTGGGGAAAGCTGTGCCTGGCATCCACATCAAATCCAAACCTCCCACCAAAGGCATTGGGCACACAGTCTGCAAAAGCATGCCTTCACGTAAGAACACACCGTCAAGACTGCAGTTGGTAAATGTTTGACCTAAATTCATGGAAACAGAGAAAGCAAAATGAAACTGCTCTCAATTTGAAGAGTAAGATAAAAATCTGAGAAAAATAATGAAACAGTTTAGAAGATGAATTTTTAACAAATGGTAATAAAACTGTTAACTAAATCATGGGAAAGAATAAATGTACACAGTGAAAATTTTATCAAGGAATTAGAAAATGCAAGAAGACCCAATTGAAAATAAAGAATTCAAAAGCTGAAATAAACACACACACGTACACACACACACACACTAGAAGGGATGAATTTGCAAATGGTGCTTCATATAGAAAATGCTCCAACCAACAACTACTAGAACTAATATATGAATTCAGCAAAGTTGCAAGATGCAAGATTAATATACAGAAATCTGCTGATAAATATATAAAAATTCATCTCTCCTCCTGTCCCCATCCCCTGGTCCTATTTCTCTGGAGAGCCTGACTATACATTTACCTTGATAGAAATCAGCATTTAAGCTATGTTCAGGTTTACCAAAACCTTCTCCTTAGTTCCATATGTATATTAGCATAACAAACAGTAACAGATATCTAGTACTGAATGATAGTATCTCACAAATATATGACCTAAAAAATTGTTCTTTTCTAGTAGCTTTATTTATTTTTCTTTTTGTTAACTGATACCCAATTTATGGTTAAAATGCTCTCTAGAATTTTTAGTATTTAGATAGATCATAAGTCCATCTTTATTTTCCTAAATGTACTAATTAAAATGAGTGAGTTTTGTGCCTGAATTATCTAAAGCATCTGTATCTTTCAACATTAAAAATTTCTATGCTTAATTTGGCACATGTCATCCTAGATAAAGAGATTATTATTCAAAGTCTAATTAAAATAGGAAAAATGTGTGCCAAGTTTCAAGAAAAATAATATATAGAAAGTATGTTGGAGGCAACTATGAGGAACATAAAATTATGTAACTCAGTTGCTTACATCAAGCATTTCCAGTAAATGAAATTTAATCTAAAACATTATCCCACAATTATGTCATTCCTTTCTTTTTATATAGCTAGAGAATCGAATGAGTGCTACTATAATGTGTTACTGTGTAGCACATGGGGTAGTGGAAAATGAGGAAGAATTAAAATATAAATATAATCTTCTTGCCATACTTATCATGCCTATTATAATTACAATTATAGAAATCTATCTAAACTAATTTCAGCTTTATACGAAAGATTTATTGGCACATGTAACCAATTTTTTTCAAGCAGAGTAGTATATCTGGGCCATAAGGTAACAGGATTAGAGGACCTGAAAACTGCCAGAATTCACTCCCTATATCTTTTGCCCCCCCTTTTTTTAATCTGCATGCATTCTCTTTATTCAGTCAATCTGGAATTTTTCCACTGGATTAGAATTAAGAGTACCAAAAATCTTATTGATATATTGTTCACCTTTCTTTTAAAAAGAACTGAAACTTTTGTCTAATGTTAATTCTAAAAAATCTCCAGGAAGTGTTATTCTTGACATAGATTGGATAAAGTTCTATCTTTGAACAAATAATAGTCAGGGAGGTGGAGTATCATAATGGAGCCAACTTCAGTCAGCTACTGCTTCCTAGACCAATCCTTGCAGACACAGAAGTCTGTACCAGAGGTATACAATGGAAGGGACAACTTGAGTACGTGTATGACAGTAGTACATGTATAACTAAGGGGAAGAAGTTTGAGAAGAGACTCAGTAGGTGTCTACTACACTGACCTCAAAAGTTAAAATAACTGAGTTGGCATACACAACATTTTATTAACTTTTAAGTGAAATCTTAGGACTTCGATTAGTTTGTTCACATACAATTTGCTTTGAACACACCTAAACAGAAATATTTCAGGAATGGGAATAAAGTGAATCATACCCAGAGTACAGAGACAAATTAGAACTGTGACATTACAGTGCTGAATTGCCTGTATTCAAGGAAATAACTGCCATTTTCTCAAGACACCTAATTTGACAGCTCACAAAGCTCTACCACACTTGATGTTTATAATCCTAATTATGAGAGCATAGCAGAAATTACCAACATTGTATTATCAACAAGTAATGCATCAGAATATCTCAAAGAAAAGACTCAAAATGAAAGGTTCTCATACAATTTAAAAAAAAATGGAGTGCTTATAAATAAAGACCAAAGTTGTGGTATCTAAAATGGCACAAGCATTTCCCCTGAATTATGTTCCAGAAAATAAATAACACTTTAAAAGAAACATAGTATTGCCTGCAGAGTTTGAAATTGCAGCCTCCAATAACACTACTTCCTGTTGATATCAATTTGGCTCAGGGGCAAGATGTTTAACTAGAAGTTCGTCCCCAACTGAGTACCAGCACTGTCTGCTGATGACCATGTCTGTACACATGGTCTGATATTGGGTCAAGGCTTTGTTCCATAGCTCAGTGACAGCATTCTGCTTGCAGCAAATGGCCCAGTCACTAAGTGAGCAAATATCCACCATCATGCTCTTGTATCTAAACTGACAATGTTGGCACTGCTTCCAGCTGTTTCAATAATCCTCACATGAGGGATATTCTTCCTTTATTGAATACTTAAAGGAGTTGGAAATCTTCAGAGGTCATAATCCATGATCATGAGTGCAATACTTTTTATACAGCAGTTTTGTTTCGTTTGTTTGCTTTCTTTTGTCTTAGCCACATTCACTGACTCTCAGGAAGATCAGAAAGATTTTTGTCTCATGTTTTGTGAGAGCTTTAACCATTCCATACCATCTGTTATTGTTTAGTCATTAAGTCTTATCTAACTCATTGTGACATCATGGACTGTAGCCCTCCTGGCTCCTCTGTCCATGGAATTTCCTAAGCAAGAACACTAGAGCGGGTTGCCATGTCCTCCTCCAGGGAATCTTCCCAACCCAGGAATCAAACTCTCATCTCTTACATTTCATGCATTGGTAGGTGGATTCTTTATCACCGAGTCATCAGGGAAACCCTCCTAAACCATCTACTACAGGAAAATCTTTCAGAGGAGAGTGAATGTAAATTATTCATCTTTTCTGTCCCTAGCACATATTCTACTCTAGAAAGCACTTGAGAAAAGTTTGTTGATTAAATAAATACAATCAGCTCTTCATATCCACAGATTTTTGCATCCATGGTTTCAACCAACCATGGGTTGAAATTATTCCAAAACTTCCAAAAAATTCCCAAAAGCAAAATTTGAATTTGTTCCATGTTGACACTGTATACATGGTATTTATATTGCACTTACCATTATTTACATAGCATTTTCATAGTATTCAGTGCAGTTCAGTTGCTCAGTCATGTCCGAGTCTTTGCGACCCCATGAATTGCAGCACAGCAGGCCTCCCTGTCCATCACCAGCTCCCAGAGTTCATGCAAACTCATCCATCGAGTCGGTGATACAATCCAGCCATCTCATCCTCCATCGTCCCCTTCTCCTCCTGCCCCTAATCCCTCCCAGCATCAGAGTCTTTTCCAGTGAGTCAACTCTTCGCATGAGGTGGCCACAGTACTGGAGTTTCAGCTTTAGCATCAGTACTTCCAGTGAACACCCAGGACTTAGCTTCTTTAGAATAGACCGGTTGGATATTCTTGCAGTCCAAGGGACTCTCAAGAGTCTTCTCTGACACCACAGTTCAAAAGCATCAATTCTTCTGTGCTCAGCTTTCTTCACAGTCCAACTCTCACATCCATACATGACAATATGGAAAAATCATAGCCTTGACTAGATGGACCTTAGTTGGCAAAGTAATGTCTCTGCTTTTCAATATGCTGTCTAGCTTGGTCATAACTTTCCTTCGAAGGAGTAAGCATCTTTTAATTTCATGGCTGAAATCACCATCTTCAGATATTTTGGAGTCAGCCACTTTTTCTACTGTTCCCCATCTATTTCCCATGAAGTGATGGGACCAGATGCCATGATCTTAGTTTTCTGAATGTTGAGCTTTATAAGTACTTGGATTAGAGAGATTTGGTAACTTTCTCAAGTCACATAGCTAGTAAGAGGCAGAATCAAGAGTTAAATTGAGGACTGTGTTGATATTTTAATTTAATAACAAGTTTAATTGAGGACTGTGTTGATATTCCATGAGCTTGATCTGTTATTATTTACTTTGTCAAGTCACTAAAATACAGTAACTAATTTTATCTGAACTCAGGACCATGAAATTATGCAGCTTTCCAATACCTAAGAATTATCTTTTGATCTAAGAAAGAACCAAAAATAATATTTTTAATAAATCTCAGCTATATAATTTTTCATTCTTAAGCTATAGAAAGTAACTATAAATATTTAGCTATGTCAGCTTATAAATGGTGTTTATACATCTCTGTCCAATTTTTTCAACCTTGACAACACATTAGAGTCAGAGAGAACTTAGCCATTTATTTCCCATAGTCAAATATCATAATTGTGGATATCAAGGCAAGGAGAGGCTGAATCATTTGCCCACGATAAAGATGAGGTTAGAGGGATTTCCCTGGGGATCCAGTGGCTGAGACTCTATGTTCCCAATACTAGGTCCACAGGTTTGATCCCTGGTCAGTCAGCAAAGATCCTGCATGCTGCAGAATACTCAATAAGCAGAGTGGGAAGATAGAATTAGAACCACAGAAAAGAAGGAAAAATTCATTGGGAAATTAAAATAAATACATTTTTCTTTTTCTTCTTAATATGTTACATACGCTTACCTTAAAATGATCAATTAATGAGGCTAAATATCATATCTTGACAAAATAAGAAAGTTAAAAATTGAAACCTAAGAAAGTTATAAATGAGAAAAATTTGCTTTGACTGCTACAGATGAAAGTGAAGGAACGAAACTATTTCTTTTATTTCTGAGGTAGAATCTGTTTAAAAAATAATAATAATAACTGAGTACATTTTGAAGATCTTATTGGCTTATTCAGTGATTCCTGAATTGGACAGTATCCCATCTGCAAAATAACGGTGCTCTAAGAAACTGTACAAAGTGAGACTTTTATAGGCAGAAGGAATCAAGTGCAAGAAAATCATACTAGCAAAATGTAGATTGGTTGTGGCAAGGTCACTTCTTCAGTGGCTGGTGGATGACCTCACCATTTCAAGTCAGATGACTCCTGATTGACTGAATTAACATTCAATTTCTAAGAGTTTGTCTCAGTTTGGTGATGTGGAGCTTAACATAAGAGACTCCATTTGAGAGTCACATTTGTCTTGTTTTTGACAATTACTTTTTATTGACCGGGCTCAGCTTTACTTAGAGATGTGATCAAAATTTAAAGCATTCGTACTTCTCCGAGCTACTGCTCTGAAGTTCTTACAGGTTTTTGCTGATCCCTGTGTAGTATTCTCAGCTTATGAGACTTTTTGCTGATTCTCTGAGGTGTTCATAGGTCACTACTTAGGCTTCACCTATTTTAGTTAGGCTTTCTCTTCCTTGTTTGTCTGATGTTTCAGTCTTAAGGAAACCATTGCTTGGGGGTTAGTGACTTTGAAACTGCATTTAAAGCTCTTGAGAGAATACAACTCACTGGGGAGACTATTATTGTTATAAGCAGGATAATTCCCACAGTTTGGAGTATACTTCAGAGCCACTGTTCCCAATAGCCAAATCAATCAGAATCAAGTAAGTTAAAAAGTAATAATAATAAAAATAAGATCCCATTGAAAGAATCACTTTCTTGTTCAGCGACTTTATATAGGTAAGACTCAGCCTCCCCAGATGTGTCAATTCAGGGGTAGCAAGTGGTGTTAGCAACACATAAATATTTCCTTACACAGCTAAAAGATAATCAAGGACTTTCTTTTTATCATCAAGAACAATTTTGGTAAGAGTCTAGGAACTTTTTTGAACAACTATTGCTTTAGCAATAGATTCTTAAATATCTTCAGAGGTAAAATAGAGATTCCTAATCATAGACACATTTACACTTATTAATCAGGGAAGTAGAGGTCTACCAAAGAAAGTGAATCCTGAATCCTGAATGCCTCCTGGTAGATCCCTTCCAGCTCAACAATGCAAATCTAGGGAGATGATCAATGTGATATCTCAGTTTGGTTGTAGACAGTTAGAGTCACAGTTGGATAATCTAAGAAGCACTGCCTAGTCATGCACCAGTTATCCAGACATCCATAGATACAAGGAGCATAATAACAACCACAAAGATAAATCTTGTCGGGGTATAAACCAGTCTAGTAAAACTGCATTGTTAAATGGATTTATTGGACTTCCTAATGGCTCATTGGTAAAGAATTTGCCTGCAGTGCAGGAGACACAGATTCAATCCCTGGGTCAGGAAGATCCCCTAGAGAAGGAAACGGCAACCTACTATATTACAACGAACTCCTGTATCTCATGGATAGAGAATCCTGGTGGTCTGCCATTTGTGTGGTCACAGAAGAGTCAGCCATGACTTGGTGACTAAACAACAACAAAGGGGATTTATTTATAGGGATATTTGCATTTGTTCATTCAAACCAGGGGTCAGTTTTTAGATCATATGAGAAATAAACCTCAGAGAACAAGATGGCAGAAGAGTAGGTGGACACGGAGTCCATCTCTTACCACAGACACATCAGGGATACACCTTCAGACATAGAAATGCTTGCAGAACACCAGTTGAGACCAGACAGGAGTACCTGACCACTGGTAAAGAATATATCAGTTTAGTTCAGGTCAGTCACTCAGTGGTATCCGACTCTTTGTGACACCATGAACCGCAGCACGCCAGGCCTCCCTGTTCATCACCATCTCTCGGAGTTCACTCACACTCACGTCCATCGAGTCCGTGATGCCATCCAGCCATCTCATCCTCGGTCGTCCCCTTCTCCTCCTGCCCCCAATCTCTCCCAGAATCAGAGTCTTTTCCAATGAGTCAACTCTTCGCATCAGGTGGACAAAGTACTGGAGTTTCAGCTTTAGCATCATTCATTCCAAAGAAATCCCAGGGTTGATCTTCAGAATGGACTGGTTGGATCTCCTTGCAGTCCAGGGGACTCTCAAGAGTCTTCTTCAACACCACAGTTCAAAAGCATCAATTCTTCGGCGCTCAGCTTTCTTCACAGTCCAACTCTCACATCCATACATGACCAGAGGAAAAACCATAGCCTTGACTAGATGGACCTTAGTCGGCAAAGTAATGTCTCTGCTTTTGAATATACTATCTAGGTTGGTCATAACTTTTCTTCCACGGAGTAAGTGTCTTCTAATTTCATGGCTGCAGTCACCATCTGCAGTGATTTTGGAGCCCCCAAAATAAAGTCTGAGACTGTTTCCACTGTTTCTCCATCTATTTCCCATGAAATGATGGGACCATGATCTTTGTTTTCTGAATGTTGAGCTTTAAGCCAAATTTTTCACTCTTCTCTTTCACCTTCATCAAGAGGCCCTTTATCTCCTCTTCACTTTCTGCCATAAGGGTGGTGTCATCTGCATATCTGAGGTTATTAATATTTCTCCCAGCAATCTTGATTCCAGCTTGCACTTCTTCCAGCCCAGCATTTCTCATGATGTACTCGGCATATAAGTTAAATAAGCGGGGTGATAATATACAGCCTTGACATACTCCTTTTCCTATTTGGAACCAGTCTGTTGTTCCATGTCCAGTTCTAACTGTTGCTTCCTAGGCTGCATACATATTTCTCAAGAGGCAAGTCAGGTGGTCTGGTATTCCCATCTCTTTTAGAATTTTCCACAGTTTCTTGTGATCCACACAGTCAAAAGGCTTTGGCATAGTCAATAAAGCAGAAATAGAGGTTTTTCTGGAACTCTCTTGCTTTTTCCATGATCCAGCAGATGTTGGCAATAAGATCTCTGGTTCCTCTGCCTTTTCTAAAGCCAGCTTGAACATCAGGGAGTTCACAGTTCATGTATTGCAGAAGCCTGGCTTGGAGAATTTTGAGCATTACTTTACTAGCATGTGAGATGAGTGCAATTGTGTGGTAGTTTGAGCATTCTTTGGCATTGCCTTTCTTTGGAATTGGAATGAAAACTGACCTTTTCCAGTCCTGCGGCCACTGCTGAGTTTTCCAAATTTGCTGTCATATTGAGTGAAACACTTTCACAGCATCATCTTTCAGGATGTGAAACAATTCAACTGGAATTCCATCACCTCCACTAGCTTTGTTCATAGTGATGCTTTCTAAGGCCACTTGACTTCACATTCTAAGATGTCTGGCTCTAGATGAGTGATCACATCATCATGATTATCTGGGTCTTGAAGATCTTTTTGTACAACTATTCTGTGTACTCTTGCCACCTCTTCTTAATATCTTTAGCTTCTGTTAGGTCCCTACCATTTCTGTCCTTTATTGAGCCCATCTTTGCATGAAATGTTCCCTTGATATCTCTAATTTTCTTGAAGCGATCTCTAGTTTTTCCCATTCTGTTATTTTCCTCTATTTCTTTGCATTGATCACTGAAGAAGGCTTTCTTATCTCTTCTTGCTATTCTTTGGAACTCTGCATTCAGATGTTTATAGCTTTCTTTTTCTCCTTTGCTTTTTGCTTCTCTTCTTTTCACAGCTATTTGTAAGACCTCCCTAGACAGCCATTTTGCTTTTTTGCATTTATTTTACATGAGGATGGTCATGATCCCTGTCTCCCGTACAATGTCACGAACCTCATTCCATAGTTCATCAGGCACTCTATCTATCAGATCTAGGCTCTTAAATCTATGTCTCACTTCCACTGTATAATCATAAGGGATTTGATTTAGGTCATAACTGAATGGTCTAGCGGTTTTCCCTACTTTCTTCAACTTCAGTGTGAATTTGGCAATAAGGAGTTCATGATCTGAGCCACAGTCAGCTCCTGGTCTTGTTTTTGTTGATTGTATAGAGCTTCTCCATCTTTGGCTGCATAGAATATAATCAATCTGATTTCGGTGTTGACCATCTGGTGAGGTCCATGTGTAGAGTCTTCTCTTGTATTGTTGGAAGAGGGTGTTTGCTATGACCAGTGCATTTTCTTGGCAAAACTCTATTAGTCTTTGCCCTGCTTCATTCTGCATTCCAAGGCCAAATTTGCCTGTTACTCCAGGTGTTTCTTGACTTCCTACTTTAGAATTCCAGTCCCCTATAATGAAAAGGACAGCTTTTTTGGGTGTTAGTTCTAAACAGTCTTTATGTCTTCATAAAACCATTCAACTTCGGCTTCTTCAGCGTTACTGGTTGGGGCATAGACTTGGATAACTGTAATATTGAATGGTTTGCCTTGGAAATGAACAGAGATCATTCTGTCATTTTTGAGATTGCATCCAAGTACAGCATTTAGGACTCTTTTTGTTGACTATGACGGCTACTCCATTTCTTCTGAGGGATTCCTGCCCGCAGTAGTAGACATAATGGTCATCTGAGTTAAATTCACCCATTCCAGTCCATTTTAGTTAGCTGATTCCTAGAATGTCAACATTCGCCCTGGCCATCTCTTGTTTGACCACTTCCAAGTTGCCTTGATTCATGGACCTGACATTCCAAGTTCCTATACAATATTGCTCTTTGCAGCATTGGACCTTGCTTCTATCACCAGTCACATGCACAGCTGGATATTGTTTTTGCTTTGGCTCCATCCCTTCATTCTTTCTGGAGTTAGTTCTCCACTGATCTCCTGTAGCATATTGGGCACCTACTGACCTGGGGAGTTCCTCTTTCAGTATCCTATCATTTTGCCTTTTCATGCTGTTCATGGGGTTCTCAAGGCAAGAATACTGAAGTGGCTTGCCATTCCCTTCTCCAGTGGACCACGTTCTGTCAGACCTCTCTACAATGGCCCGCCTGTCTTAGGTTGCCCTGCAGGCATGGCTTGGTTTCATTGAGTTAGACAAGGTTGTGATCCTAGTGTGATTAGATTGACTAGTTTTCTTTGAGTATGGTTTCAATGTGTCTGCCCTGTGATGCCCTCTTGCAACACCTACCATCTTACTTGGATTCCTTTTACCTTGAGCCTGGGGTATCTTTTCATGGCTGCTCCAGCAAAGCACAGCTGCTGTTTTTTACCTTGAATGAGGGGTATCTCCTTACCGCCGCCTTCCTGACCTTCATTGTGGGATAGCTCCTCTAGAACCATGCAAGACTTGGTAGGATGAAGGAGCTAGGAAGAAAAACTGGAGTGTTAGTAGGACTGGACCTACCCTTGACAGGTGAGGGAACTGAAGCAGGGGTCCAACCCCACATCGAGGTAATTGTCTGTTTCAGAAGAGAAATATTTAAGGCTGAGAGTGAAACAGCTGATCTGTAGCAGCCTAAATGGAATAAGAATGAGACAGTCCTTGCCACAGCCATAGTACCCTGACAGGGATGAAGGTCCCCTAGAAGGGGCAGTGACTGGGAGCTGGGTTTAGGGATTGTGGAGCAATCACAGAATGAGGGCTGCTGTTGACTGTGGAGAAACAGAGGAGGAGACTGTGGTGGAAAATGCCTGAGGAGTAAAGCCAGGAAGCCAAGGAAGCAAGGCAAAACTGCTGAGTCATGCATAGAGGTTGGAGCCATCACCATAGCCTGTCTCTCCCCTCACAACAGCACTGACAGCTGAACAATAGTGAGGCTGGCCCAGCAACTGCCTGGTGCACCAAACTGCAGAGTGGAACTCCCCCCACCCCAGGGTGTCCTTTAAGTGACTGATACACCCGAACTACAGAGTAGGACCCTACCCAGGGTGCCCTTTTAAATGTCTTATGTGCCGATCTTCAGAATAGGATCCAAGCCAGGGAGGGGAACATGGGTGCACTCTATATGCCTAACTCACTGAACAACAGAGAAGAACATTAGGTAAAAGAGCCCTCTAAGTGCCGGAAAGGGTGAAGCTATGGAGAAAGACTAGCCAAAGAGGCTTTCGGATCGCTAGTTACCAGACACTTGAACAACAGACTCTGATAGGGGCATAACTCCTGTGGACAAGGCAGTCCATCTCCCTGTATACTTGGCTCCACTAGGGTCCCTGTGACCCAAGCAACTGCATTACCTCTACACCTGGCCCTCATAGGGGCAAACCCAAGTCCTCCAGGACAGCCTCAGGAGCAAATCCCAGTGGACAACCCACATGCAGAGGTGGAAATAAAACCACAAGTGAAACCCAGGGGCAGTGTGGCTAAGGAAGAAGACCCAAAATCTTCCCATCAGCTGTATAAGCTGCAGATTAAATCCACATGATCAACTAGGTAGACTCTGTATCTGTGGAATAAATAAGAGGACATTGAGAGCTCCCACAAAAGAAAACATGCTAGTTTTGAGAGCTGTGGACATTGGAAGCAAGAACACACAGAAGCTGGACCACATTAGAGTCTGAGCTGCCCCCACAACATGTCCAGAGAACAGGGCAATGTTGGAAGGCACCCTAGGGGGCAAGGTGGACTGTGACTCCCAGCAATGGAAAGGACCCTGACAGCAGTGATTCAAAATAAATTTTTACTGTTCTTATATTTTTATTTGTTATGCATTTTCTTTTGAATTTTTCTTATTTTTTCTTTTTACCTCTGTTGTAGTTATCTATTTTATTAGCACAAAGAAATCAAATTAAGCTTTTGAGTTTTGTTACACTTTTATTATTGTTATAAACCTCTACTTTGGCCTTTTTCAAAGTTTTGTGGAGTTTTCCTTTCTCTCTCTCTCTCTCTCTCTTTTTAATTTTCCTTTTAAATTTTTTAAAAACCTATTATTACTTTTACTACATTTATTATTTGCTTTTCCTACTGTTCTTTTCCCCTTGCAGTTCATATTTAATGTATATAAATCATCTTTATCTACCTCTATGTAACTTTGCGTATCTATTATTTCTTTCCTTTCCTCTCGCTATATTTGTCAGTTTTATTTTCATTGCTTTATTCCCCGCTTGTCACCTTGCTTTAGTTTTGTTTTCCAGTTTGTGCTTTAGTTTTATTCTTAACTGGTACATACCATTTTTGGTTTTCTTTGTTTGTGGGGTCAATCTGTTGTGCTTTATTTTGAGGGGACTGGTTTGATTTTGCTTATGGGAGTATATGTATATGTGTATATTCCATTATTTTAATTATTATTTGCCTGATTTTGTAAATGCCATTTGTCTGGGGTTCATCTTTTGACTTCTAGTTTTTGGGTATCTGTTTAATCTCACTTAATGCCATAACAAACGACCTGTGGAATCTTTGTACCTGGCCAGAGGTCAAGCCCTGAGGCTTTGGAGTGGGAGCACTGACTCTAAGATCCTAAACTAGCAGAGATCTTCTAACCCTAGGGAGTATCAAACTCCCACAAAGGAAACCACTTGAATACAAGATCTGGCATCATGCAGCCACCAGTAGCACCTAATGCAGTATGCCTCATCCAAACAACAAGCAAGACAAAAATAGAAACACAATCATCAGCAGACAGGATTACCACCTCACTCAGCCCTGCCCATCAGAGGAAAAAGAAAAACAAAAACTCAGCACAAATTTCACCCTATATGAAACTTACACAGACCACTGGACCAACCTTAGGAGGGCAGAAACCAAAAGGAAGAAAGAATTCAACCTTAAAGCCTGGGAAAAGGAGACCTCAAACACAATAAACTTTAAAAAAAATTTTTAAGGCAGAGAAATACTACATAAATGAAGGAACAAAATAGAAGCATGGATGTCCAAATAAATGAAAAGGAAATAGGCAAACTACCTGAAAAAGAATTTAGAATAATGATAGTAATGATGATAAAAAACCATGAAAACAGAATGGAGAACATGCAAGATCAATTAACAAAGACCTAGAGGAATTAAAAATAAATATTCAGAGACAATACAATTACTGAAATTAAAAATACTCTAAAGAATCAATAGCAGAATATCTGAAGCAGAAGAATGGAGCAGTGAGATGGAAGATAAAATGGTGGAAATAACTACTGAAGAATAGAATAAAGTAAAAAGAATGAAAAGAAATGAGGATAGTCTCAGAGACCTCTGGGACAATATTAAATGCACCAACATTTGAATTTTAGGGATCTGAGAATAAGAAGAGGAAAAGAAAGGATGTGAAAAAAATTTTTGAAGAGATTATAGTTGAAAATTTCCCCAACATAAAAAAGAAAATAATCAACTCTAAGAGGTGTAAAGAGCTCCATACAGGATAAACCCAAGGAAAAAAATCCCAAGACACATACTAATCAAACCAACAAAGATTAAACATGCAGAATATGAAAAGCAGGAAAGGAAAAGCAACAAGTGACATGCAAGTAACCCACATACAATTAACAGCTAATCTTTCAGAAGAAACTCTACAGGCCAGACGGGAATGGCTGATATATTTTTTAAAACTGAAAAGGAGATATCTACAACTAAGATTATTTTACCTGGCAAGGATCTCATTGAAAATTCATGGATAAATAAAAAGCTTTTCAGACAAGCAAAAATTAAGAGAACAATATCACCAAACCAACTTTACAACAAATGCTAAATGGACTTATATAGTTAGGAAATACAAGAGAAGAAAAGCATATACAAAAATAAACTCCAAACAATTTAGAAAATAGCAATAGGAACATCAGTTCAGTTCAGTTCAGTCACTCAATTGTGTCTGACTCTTTGCGACTCCATGAATCGCAGCACGCCAGGCCTCCCTGTCCATCACCAACTCCCGGAGTTCACTCAGACTCACGTCCATTGAGTCAGTGATGCCATCCAGCCATCTTATCCTCTGTCATCCCCTTCTCCTCCTGCCCCCAATCCCTCCCAGCATCAGAGTCTTTTCCAATGAGTCAACTCTTTACATGAAGTGGCCAAACTACTGTAGTTTCAGCTTTAGCATCATTCCCTCCAAAGAACACCCAGGGATGATCTCCTTCACAATGGACTGGTTGTATCTCCTTGCAGTCCAAGGGACTCTCGGGAGTCTTCTCCAACACCATAGTTCAAAAGCATCAATTCTTCGGCTCTCAGCTTTCTTCACAGTCCAACTCTCATATCCATACATGACCACTGGAAAAACCATAGCCTTGAACATATATATCAATAATTACTTTAAATGTGAACTGATTAAATTTTCCAACCAAAAGACACAGGCTAGCTAAATGGATACAAAAATAAGATCTATATATATGCTGTCTACAAGAAACCCACTTCAGACCTAAAGACCTAAATAGACTGAAAGTGCGAGGATGGAAAAATATATCTGCCATACAAATGGAATAAAAAAGAAAGCTGGAATAGCAATCCTTATATCACACAAAGTAAACCTTAAAAAAATATATTATAAGAGGTAAGGAAAGACACTACATAATGATAAAGGGATCAATTCAAAAGGAAGACATAACAGCTATAAATATCTATGCACCCAACATAGAAGCACCTCAATACATAAGACAAACACTAACAGACATGAAAAGAGAAATTGACAGTAACAAAATAATAGTAGGAGACTTAGCATTCCACTCACAAAAATGGATAAATAATCAAGACAGAAATTTAATAAGGAAACACATATCTTAAATGATACATTAGACAAGATGGATCTCATTGATATCTTCAGGACATTCCATCCAAATGCAGAATACACCTTCTTCTCAGGTGCACACAAACATTCTCCAGGATAGACCACATCTTGGGTCATTAAACAAACCTCAGTAAATTTAGGAAAATTGAAATGATATCAATTATCTTTTCCAATCACAACACTATGAGACCAGATATCAATTACAAGAAAAACACTGCAAACACACACACACACACACACACACACACACACACACACACACACACAAATGCATAGAGATTAAATAACCAACAGGTTACTAGAGAATAAAAAGAGAAATAAAAAATTCCTAGAAAAAAAATGACAATGAAAACACAACAACTCAAAACCTATGGGATGCAGTAAAAGCAGTTCTAACAGAGAAGTTTATAGCAATACAATCCTACCTCAAGAAACAAGAAAAACATTGAATAGACAACTAGCTTTACACCTAAAACAACTGGAAAAAGAACAAATAAGCCTCAAAGGTAGAAAATGAAAGAAATCATAAAAATCCAAGCAGAAGTAAATGAAAAACAAATGAAAGAAATAATAGTAAAGATTAACAAAAATAAAAGCTGATGCTTTGAGAAAATAAACAAAACTGACAAAGCTTTAGCTAGACTCACCAAGAAAAACGGAAGAGAAAAGTCAAATAAACAAAACTAGAAATGCAAAATGAAAGGTTACAGCAGACAATGCAGAAATACAAAGGATTATGAGACTATTATGAACAATTAGGTGGCAATAAAATAGAGAACCTGGAAGGAATGGACAGATACTTAGAAAGACTCAATCTTCCAAGATTGAACCCAATTACGTGCAGTGAAATTGAAACTGTGATCAAAAATTTCCCAAAAACAAAAGCCCAGGACCAGATGGCTTCACAAGAGAATTCTATCAAACATTTAGAAAAGAGCTAATGCCTATCCTTCTAAAACTCTTTCAAAAATTGCAGAGGAAGGAACACTTCCAAATTCATTCTACGAGGCCACCATCACCCTGATACCAAAACCAGACAAAGACAACACAAAAAGACAGAGAACAAGATGGCAGGGTGTATATGGGTTACATCTCTCTCCATGATATCTCAGGAATACACCTTCAGACACAGAAGTGCTTGCAGAACACCAGCTGAGAGTGTACAGGCATACCTGACCATCAGAACAGAATGTATCTAACCATGCAAAACTCAGTAGAATGAAGGAACTAGGGGGAAAACAGGAGTTTTAGTAGGACTGGACCTGCTCTTGATGGGTAGGGAAACTGAAGCAGGGGTCTGATCCCCACATTGGGGCAATTGTCTGGTTCAGAAGAGAATATTTAAGTCTGAGAGTCAAACAGCTGATCTGTGACAGCCTAAATGGAATGAGAATAAGACAGTCCTTGCAGCAGCCAAACATACCCTGAACAGGAACGATAGTCCCCTAAGCACAGCATCTGGGAGCTGGAGTTTAGAGATTTGGGGGGCAATTCCAGGGTGAGGGCTGCTGTTGACTGTGAAGAGATGGATTGAGGGGATGTGGGAGAGGAGATCGTGGTGGGAAATGCCAGTGGAGGAAAGCCAGGCAGCCATGGAAGTAAGGCGAAACTGCTGAGTCATGCATAGAGGATGGAGCCATCACCATAGCCTCTCTCTCCCCACACTCCAGCATTGGCAGCTGAACAATAGCGAGGCTGGCCCATCAAATGCTTGATGAGCTGAACTACAGAGTAGGATCCTACCCAGGGTGCTCCTTTATGTGACTGAAGCACCAAACTACAGAGTAAGACCCCACACAGGATGCCCCTTTAAGTGCCTGACATGCCAATCTACAGAGTAAGACCCCAGCCAGGCAGATGGGGAGCCCTTTATGTGCCTGATGTGCCCAACAACAAAGAAGAATCCCAGGCAAAGGAGCCGTCTAAGTGCCTGAATGTGTGGAGTACAGAGAAAGACTGGCCAAAGAGGCCTTCGGATCACCAGCTACAAGAAGCCCCCCAAAGACTCTGATAGGGCCATAGTTCCTGCAGTAGAGGCAGTCCATGGCCCTGCACACATGGCAACACAAGGGTCCCTCAAGCCAAGCACACATGAAGGTTGACCTTCATACTCAACCCTCACTGAGGCAGAGTTGCCACAGGCAAAAAAAAGGCTTGCATCTATGTGGGCTGGGTCACTTCAGTCATGTCCGACTCTGCAGCCCTGTAGACTGTGGCCTCCCAGGCTTCTGTTAGGGACTATGGTTCTCCAGGCAAGAATACTGGAATGCATTGGCCAATACTGGTTGCCATACCCTTCTAGAGCACTATATTTCCTGTTGCCCTAGGCCGCCAATGCCCCTGAGTACCTGGTGCTGCTAGAACTCCTGTGACCCAAGCAGCTGCACCACCTCCACACCTGGCCCTCACAGGGGCAAACCCAAGTCCTCCAGGACAGGCTCAGGAGTAAACCCCAGTGGACAACCCACATGCAGAGGTGGAAATAAAACCACAGTTGAGACCCAGGGGCAGTGTGGCTAAGGAAGAAGACCTAAAACAATCCCACCAGCTGTACAAACTGCAGGTTAAATTCACATGATCAACTAGGCAGACTCTGTGTCTATGGAATATATAAAAGGTGATTGAGAGCTCTGACAAAAGAAAACACACTAGTTCTGATAGCTGTGGACACTGGAGGCAAAAACACATAGAAGTAGGACCAGGTTAGAAACTGAGCTGCCCCCACAGCAGGTCCAGAGAATAGCACAGTGTTGGAGGGCATCCTAGGGAGGTAGGCTGGACTGTAACTCCCAGTGAGGGAAAGGTCTCTGACAGCAGTGACTCAAGAAAAACATCCATTATTCTTATTTTTTGACTTGTTCTATAGATGCTTTTGGGTTGTTGTTGTTGTTGTTTTTAATCCTTTTTCTCCCCTCTCTGTTCTAGTTGTTGATTTTATTGGCACTATGAAATCCAATTAAGCTTTTGAGTTTTCTTCTTCTTTTTCTCAATCAAAATTTTTATTGTTGTTATAAACTTCTGCTTCAACCCTGGCCTTTTGCAGTTCTGTGGAGTTTCCTCCCTCCCCCGTCTTTTTAATTTAAAATTTTAAAT
Organism: Nanger dama; assembly: GCA_917880005.1. Classification (NCBI taxonomy): domain Eukaryota; kingdom Metazoa; phylum Chordata; class Mammalia; order Artiodactyla; family Bovidae; genus Nanger; species Nanger dama. Next base: position 104,994,608 of record CAKJTW010000001.1, read on the forward strand.
CTATTATTATTTTTTCTACACTTATTTCTTTCTTTGCTTTCCCTATTGTTCTTCCCCTTGCAGCTAAACTTTAACATATATAAATCGTCTTTATCTACCTCTATCTAACTTGGCTTATCTGTTCTTTCTTTCTTTTCTTTCTCTCCTTTCTTCACAACATATGTGTTTTAGTTTCATTCCTTTATCCCCCAATTGGCAACTTGATTTAGTTTTGTTTTCCAGTTTGTGCTTTAATTAGTTTTGCTCTGATAAATATAATTTTTGGTTTCTCTTATTCGCCAGGTCAATCTATTGTACTTTATTATTATTGCATTTGTTTGGATTTTGCTTACGGGTATATATGCATACGTGTATATTCAGTCACACTTTCTATTGTTTTTATAAACCTCTGCCTCTATGTTGGGCTTTTGCAGTGCTGTGTTTTCCTTCTTTTCCTTTTCTTTCTTTTTTTTTGCTTTTTTCTCTCTTCTGTTTTTCCTTTTTCTTATAATTTTAATTTTTTAATGTATTATATTTGTTTTCTACATTTATTCCTTTGTTTGCCTGTCCTACTGTTCTTTTCCCTTGCAGTTAATCTTTAATGTATATAAATGATCTATATCTACCTATACAAATAAATAGAGCTATATCTACCTCTATAAATCTTCTATAGCTTCCCTGGTGGCTCAGACGGTAAAGACTTGACCTGCAATGATGGAGACCAAGTTCGATCCATGAGTCAGAAAGATCCCCTGGAGAAGTCAATGGCAACCCACTCCAGTATCCTTGCCTGGGGAATCCCCTGCACAGAGGAGCCTGGTTGGCTACAGTCCATGGGGTCATAAAGAGTCGGACATGACTGAGTGAGTAATTTTCACTTTTTTTTTCATATCTACCTCTATTTAAATTTACATATATATTCTTTCTTTTCTTTCCTTCTTTTCCTGTCAATATATTTGTTAGATTTGTTTTCATTGCTTTATTCCTCTCTTGGCACCTTGCTTTAGTTTTTTTTTTTTTTTTTTTTGTCCAATTTGTACCTTATTTAGTTTTGTTCTTAACTGGTAAATATAACTTATGATTTCCTTTGTTCACCAGGTCAATCTGCTGTTCTTTATTTTTGTTGGACTACTTTGACTTTGCTTGTATATGTATATGTGTATATTCTATTTTTTTGCCTACTTTTGAAACTGTCACTTGTCTGGGGTTTATCTTTGGTTTCTCATTTTTGGATATTTGTTTTAATCTCACTTAATACCATAACAAACCACCTGTGGAATTGTTCCTGATCAGACATCAAGCCCTGAGCCACTGGAGTGGGAGCACTGACTCTAAGACCCTAGACTACCAGAGAACTGACCCTAAGGTATCAAATAGTGAGAACTCACACAAACTAAACCACTTGAATACAAGACCGAGCATCACTCAATCACCAGTAGCACCCTGTGCAGGATGCCTCATCTAAACAACAAGCAAAACATAAGTACAAACCCAATCATAAGCAGACAGGATCACCACCTCACTCAGCCTTGCCCATCAGAGGAAAAACAAACAAGAAAACAAAAACTAAGCAAAAATCTCACTCTATACCAAGCTTACACAAACCACTGGACCAACCCTGCTGTTGCTGCTGCTGCTGTTGCTGCTGCTGCTAAATTGCTTCAGTCGTGTCCAACTCTGTGTGACCCCATGGATGGCAGCCATCAGGCTCCCCTGTCCCTGGGATTCTCCAGGCAAGAACACTGGAGTGGATTGCCATTTCCTTCTCCAATGCATGAAAGTAAAAAGTGAAAGTGAGGTCACTCAGTTGTGTCCAAGTCTTAGCAACCCCATGGAGTGCAGCCCACCAGGCTCCTCAATTCATGGGTTTTTCAAGGCAAGAATACTGCAGTGGGGTGCCATTGCCTTCTCCAGGACCAACCCTAAGAGGGCAGAAATCAAAAGGAGGAAAGAATTCAACCTTTTCCAAGTGAAGAAATAACTTTTCTTGAAGCTTGGGAAAAGGAGACCTGAAACACAGTATGCCAAAAGATAATAATAATAATGAAAAGGCAGAGAAATACTACACAAAGAAAATAATAAACTAGAAACACAGAAGTCCAAACAAATGAAGAATAGGCAAAATACCTGGAAAAGAATTCAGAATAATTATAGTAAAGATTATTTAAAAAAAAAAAAACCTTGAAAAAAAATGGAGAAAATGCAAGAATCAATTAAAAAGATCTATAAAAATTAAAGAATAAATAAACAGAAACAAATAACACGATTACTGATATTAAAAATACCCTGGAAGGACTCAGTAACAAAGTATTTGAAGCAGAAGAACAAATCAGTGAGCAGAAGAACAAATCAGATAAAATGGGCGAAATTACTTCTTTTCTGTAGACAACCTAGCTTTACATCTAAAACAGCTGGAAAAAGAACAACAACAACAACAAAAATCCCAAAATTAGTAGAAGGAAGGAAATCATAAAGATTTAAGCAGAAATAATTGAAAAATAAATGAAATAAACAATAGTAAAGATTAACAAAAATAAAATCTGGTTCTTTGAGAAGATAAACAAAATTGGCAAGCCTTTAACCAGATTCACCAAGAAAAAAAGAGAAGAATCAAATCAGCAAAATTAGAAGTGAAAAAGGAGAAGTTACAACAGACAATGCAGAAATGCAAAGGTTTATTGGAGACTCCTATGAACAACTATACGGCAATGAAATAGATAACCTGGAAAAAATGGGCAGATTCTTTTAAAAGTTCAATCTTCCAAGAATGATCTAGAAAGAAATATAAATTATGAACAATCCAATTACAAGCAATGAAATTGAAGCTGTGATTAAAAAAAAAAAAAATCTCCAAAAAACAAAGGCCCAGGACCAAATGGCTTCACAGGAGAATTCTATCAAACACTTAGAGAAGAGCTAATGCCTATCTTTCTAAAACTCTTTCAAGAAATTGCAGAGGAAGGAACATTTCCAAACTCATTCTACAAAGCCGCCAGCACCCTGATACCAAAATCAAAGAAACAAAAAAAAAAAAAACTACAGGACAAAAACACTGATGAACGTAGATGCAAAATCCTCAACACAATTTTAGGTAACAGAATTCAGCAACACATCAAAAAGCTCATACACCATGATCAAGTTGGGTTTATTCCAGGGATACAAGGATTCTTCAATATATGCAAATGAATCAATGTGATAAATCATATTAACAAATTAAAACATAAAAGCCATATAGTCCCAAAAGAGGCAGAAAAAGCCTTTGACAAAATTCAGCACCCATTTATGATCAAAACGCTTCCAAAAATGGGCATATAAGGGATCTAACTCAATACAGTAAAGGCCGTATATGATGAACATACAGCAAACATTATTCTCAGTGGTGAAAACTGAAAGCATTCCCCCTAAGATCAGGAACCAGACAAGGGTGTGAACTTTCACCACTATCATTCAACATAGTTCTGGAAGACCTAGCTACAGTAATCAGAGAAGAAAAAGAAATAAAATGAATCCAGATTGGAAAAGAAGTAAAGCTCTGTTGCAGCTGACATGATACTGTACATTGAAAACCTTAAAGATAGTATCAGAAAATTACTAGAGCTAATCAGTGAATTTTTCAGTGAAAGTTGCAGGATATAAAATCAATACACAGAAATCTTTTGCATTTGAATATACTAACAATGAAAAATTAGAAATAGAAATAAAGGAATTGATCCCATTCACCTTGGCAGCAAAAAGAATAAAATATCTATGAATAAACTTACCTAAGGAGAAAAAAGAACTGTACACAGAAAATTATAAGACACTAATGAAAGAAATCAAAATGACATAAACAGATGGAGAGATATTCCATGTTCCTGGGTAAGAAGAATCAATATTGTAAAAATGACTATACTACCAAATGCAATCTACAGATTCAATGTGATCCCTATCAAATTACCAATGGCATTTTTCACATAACTAGGACAAAATTTTTCACAATTCATATGGAAACACAAAAGATTGCAAATAGCCAAGGCAGTCTTGAGAAAGAAGCAAGATCCTCTATGACCCACCTTCTACAGTAATGGAAATGAAAACAAAAGTAAACAAATGCGACCTGATTAAACTTAAAAGTTTTTGCACAGCACAGGAAACTATAGCCTAGCTGAAAAGACAGCCCTCGGAATGGGAGAAAATAATAACAAATGAAACAACTGACAAAGGATTAATTTACAAAATATACAAGCAGTGCATACAACTCAATATCAAACAAACAACCCAATCAAAAAGTGGGGAAAAGACCTAAACAGACATTTCTCCAAAGAAGACATACAGATGGCTAACACATGAAAAGATGCACAACATTGTTTATTATTAGAGTGATAGAAATCAAAACTGCAATGAGATATCACCTCACACCAGTCAGAATGGCCATGATCAAAAAGTCTACAAACAGTAAATACTGGAGAGGGTGTGGAGAAAAGGGAATGTTCTTGCACTATTGGTGGGAATGTAAATTGGTACAGTCACTATGGAAGACGGTGTGGAGATTCCTTTAAAATCTAGTAATAAAACCACCATATGACCCAGAAATCCCACTCTTAGGTATATACCCTGAGGAAATCAAAATTGAAAAAACACTTATATCCCACTGCTCACTGCAGCACTATTTACAATGGCTAGAACATGGAAGCAACCTAGATGTCCACTGACACTTGAATGAATAAAGAAATTGTGGTGCATATACACAATGGAATATCAGTTCAGTTCAGTTGGGTCTGACAATTTGCGACCCCATAGCCTGCAGCACAGCTGGCTTCCCTGTCCATCACCAACTTCCGGAATTTACTCAAACTCATGTCCATTGAGTTAGTGATGCCATCCAACCATTTCATCCTCTGTTGACCCCTTCTCTTCCCGTCTTCACTCTTTCCCAGCATCAGGGTCTTTTCAAACGAGTCAGTTCTTTGCATCAGCTGGCCAAAATTTTGGAGTTTCAGCTTCAACATTTCTTCAATGAATATTCAGTACTGATTTCCCTTAGGATGGACTGGTTGGATCTCCTTGCAGTCCAAGAGACTCTCAAGAGTCTTCTCCAACACCACAGTTCAAAAACATCAATTCTTTGGTGCTCACCTTTCTTTATAGTCCAACTCTCACATCCATACATGATTACTGGAAAAAACCATAGCTTTGACTAGATGGACTTTTTTTTTTTTTTTTTTTGCAAAGTAATGTCTTTGCTTTTTAATATGCTGTCTAGGTTGGTCATAACTTTTCTTCCAAGGAGCAAGGGTCTTTTAAATTCATGGCTGCAATCACCATCTGCAGTGATTTTGGAGCCAAGAAAATAAAGTCTGTCATGGTTTCCATTTTTTCCCATCTATTTGCCATGAAGTGATGGGACCAGATTTCATGATCTTAATTTTCTGAATGTTGAGTTTTAAGTCAGTTTCTTTTCACTCTCCTCTCACTTTCATCAAGAGGCTCTTTAGTACTTCTTTGCTTTCTGCCATAAGGGTGGTGCAACTCAGCCATAAAAAGGAATGCATTTGAGGCAGTTCTAATGAGGTGGACGAACCTAGAGCCTATTATACAAAGTGAAGTAAGCCAGAAAGAGAAAGAGAAATATTGTATACTAACACATATATACAAAATTTAGAAAGATGCTACTGAAGAATTTATTTGCAGGGCAGCAATAGAGAAACAGACATAGAGAACAGACTTCTGGACATAGGGAGAGGGGAGGAGAAGTTGAGGTATGGAGAGTATCATGGAAACTTACATTACCAAATGTAAAATAGATAGCCAATGTGAATTTGCTGTATGGCTCAGGAAACTCAAACAAGGGCTCTGTATCAACCTAGATGGGTGGGATGGGGAGGGAGATGTGCGGGAGCTTTAAGAGGGAGGGGATACATCTGTACCTATGGTTGATTCATGTTCGGGTTTGACAGAAAATAGCAAAATTGTGTAAAGCAATTATCCTTCAATTAAAAAATAAATTAATTAGAAAAAGAAGTAAATCTCCTAGTCTAAAATAAAAATTTATTCTAATTTTTTTAAACAGGTGCTAATCTTGAGAATTTTTAGTATTGGGGGCAGGTCTGATTTAAATAATTATAAGAGCATGGGGGTGCAAATATATTTGCAAAGATATCCATGGATTTTGGGCTCTGTAGAAGAGGGAGAGGGCGGGATGATTTTGGAGAATGGCATTGAAACTTGTATAATATCATATATGAAATGAGTCACCAGTCCAGGTTCAATGCATGATACTGGATGCTTGGGGCTGGTGCACTGAGACGACCCAGAGAGATAGTATGGGGAGGGAGGAAGGAAGGGGGGTTCAGGATGGGGAACACGTGTATACCTGTGGTGGATTCATGTTGATGTATGGCAAAACCAATACAATATTGTAAATAATTAACCTCTAATTAAAATAAATAAATTTATATTAAAAACAGTTTCAATAATTAAAGAAAGGTAAAAGCAAGGTACTGGGTGTTCTGGCTTCAGTGGATGACTTCTAAGGTGAGCTGATTGTAGTTTATATTGTCATTGGGAATGGAAGAAAAACTGGTCACAGGGAGAATAGATTGGAATTTTGATGGCAGATTCAAGTTTGCACCCTCTCCCTTTTAAATGGCTTGAGAAATACAGATTATGGTGTTGCTTTTCCAGGACTATGTCAGAGTAATGTAAAGAAAGAAAGAAAGAAAGACAAATTTTATTATAGTTAAATTATGAAGTCTTGATCTGGTGTCTTGGGCTGAAACTGGCAACCATATGAAGTCACCATCTTTCTCCCAGTTCAGCTTAATTTTTGGTGGCCAGTGTGAGAGAAGAATCAAATGTCAGAAGGATCCCTGTTCATCTTGGGACATGAGTGCCCGAGGCTCAATGACTCTGGTTTTGCCCCAGCATTCATGGTCAGGAGCTTTGTAAGTCCCCTTCCAACAAAGCCCAGGAGCTGTTTTCCTCTGATGATGTTTCTAAAGTACCAACTCACTAAGCTCCAAATTGTGACCAACAGGATCCTTTTAATTTGGATCTTGAAGGTTTCTTTAAACTACTGATGACAAATTTAGCAAAGGATACCAACGACCTTCAGTATTCCATCATATTAACATGAGATGAAAGAGGTCAGCAAAGAGTTGTACTCCAATAGACACTGGTCTACCTCTGAATTTCTCATAGAGAATGAATTTCTGTTTCATGAATGGAACACTATGAACCGTTGACAGGACCAGAGGCAATACTTTAGGCCAAGGGCGTCCAATAGTTTTAGTAAGTTTAGAGATTTTGAGTTTGAAGATCCTATCTTCCAGTCTTGCCTGATGACTGACAATGATAGGTGATAGAGACAGTGATAATTCCAAGAAATTTGCAATAATTTTGTTAAAGCTTGTATGATTTACCCAGAGAAGTGAATGGCTGAACACTAGAGATCATAGAGGGTACACTCCAAGAGAAAACACATTTTCCAAGAGTTTTATTTCCCACTGTGAGGGCATTAGTCTTGTGGCATGGGAAGGCTCCAACCCATCCCAAAAACACATCTACAATAACAAGGACATATTGATAAACTTTTTCATACTGATCATGGGGTTCTCAAGGCAAGAATACTGGAGTGGTTTGCCATTCCTCTCTCCAATGGACCACCTTTTGTCAGAACTCTTCACTATAACCATTCTTTCTTGAGTGGCTCTGCACAGCATGGCTCATAGCTTCACTGAGTTATGAAGCACCTTTATTACGACAAAGCTGTGATCCATGAAGGTTGAACACCCAAGAATTGATGCTTTAGAATTGTGGGGCTGGGGAAGACTATTCACAGTCTTGTGGACTGCAAGGAGATCAAACCAATCAATCCTAAAGGAAACATTCCCTGAATATTAGTGGAAGGATTGATGCTGAAGCTGAAGCTCCAATATTTTGGCCACCTGATTTGAAGAGCACTGGAAAAGACCCTGATTCTAAGAAAGATTGGAGGGAAAAAGAGAAGGGGGCAGTGGGGGATGAGATGGTTAGACTGCATCACTGATTCAATAGATACGGATTTTAGCAAATTCTGAGAAATAATGAAGAACAGAAGAGCCTAGTGTGCTCTAGTCCATCAGGTGACAAAGAGTCAGACACAGCTGAAAAACAACATTATAAACTATCCTGAGAGACAATTAAAGAAATCCAGTTACAGATGCTCAAATGGTCCAGAGGGAGGAGGTTTGAGGCCTCTAGAAACAAAAATAGCTTTTCTGGGATTATGGAATCACTCGTCAGATGGTGGTGGTAAACTACTTTTACAATTTTAAAGAAGTCTCCCCACCAAGTTCAGTTCAGTTCAGTCTCTCAGTCGTGTCCAGTGCTTTGCAACCCAAAGGACTGCAGCATTCCAGGCTTCTCTGTTCATCACCAACTCTTAAGTTTACTCAGACTCATGTCCATAGAGTCAGTGATGCCATCCAAACATCTCATCCTCTATTGTCCTCTTCTCCTGCCTTCAATCTTTCCAAGCAACAGGGTCTTTTCCAATGAGTCAGTTCTTCGCCACAGGTGGCCAAAGTATTAGAGTTTCAGCATCAGTCCTTCCAATGAATAGTCAGGACTGATTTCCTTTAGGATGTACTAGTTGAATCTCCTTGCAGTCCAAGGGACTCTTAAGAGTCTTCTGCAACAGCACAGTTCAAAAGCATCCATGCTTTGGCACTCAGCTTTCTTTATAGTCCAACTCTCACATCCATACATGACCACAGGAAAAACCATAGCTTTGACTACATGGACCTTTGTTGGCAGCATAATGTCTCTGGTTCTTAATATGCTGTGTAGGTTGGCCATAGTATTTCTTCTTTACAAGAAGTAAGTGTCTTTTAATTTCATGGCTGCAATCACCATCTGCAGTGATTTTGGAGCCCCAAAATATAAAGTCTGTTGCTATTTCCATTGTTTCCCATCTATTTTCCATGATGCGATGGAACCAGATACCATGATCTTAGTTTTCTGAATGTTGAGTTTTAAGCCACATTTTCTACTCTCCACTTTCACTTCCATCAAGAGGCTCTTTAGTTATTTGCTTTCTGACAAAAGGGTGGTGTCATCTGCATATCTGAGGTTATTGATATTTCTTCTGGCAATCTTGATTCCAGCTTGTGCTTCATCCAGTCAAGCATCTCTCATGATGTACTCTTCATATAAGTTAAATAAGCAGGGTGACAATATATAGCTTTGATGTACCCATTTTCCGATTTGGAACCAGTCTGTTGTACCATGTCCAGTTCTATCTGTTGCTTCTAGACTAGCATACAGATTTCTCAGGAGGCTGGTCAGGTAGTCTGGCATTCCCATCTCTTGAAGAATTTTCCAATTTTTTTATAACCCACACAGCCAAAGCCTTTGTAGTCAATAAAGCAGAAGCATATGTTTTTAGGAACTTCTTGATTTTTTTGATGATCCAACAGATGTTGGCAATCTGATCTCTGGTTCCCTTGTTTTTCTAAATCCAGCTTGAACATCTGGAAGTTCATGGTTCACATACTGTTAAAGCCTGGCTTGGAGACTTTTGAGCATTACTTTGCTAGCTTATAAGATGAGTTCAATTATGCAGTAGTTTGAGCATTCTTTGGCATTGCCTTTCTTTGGGATTGGAATGAAAACTGACCTTTTCCAGTCCTGTGGCCACTGCTGAGTTTTCCAAATTTGCTGGCGTATTGAGTGCAGCACTTTCAAAGCATCATCTTTCAGGATTTGAAATAGCTCAACTGGAATTCCATCACTTCCACTTGCTTTGTTCACACTGATGCTTCCTAAGCCCCACTTGTTTTTGCATTCCAAGATGTCTGGCTCTAGGTGAGTGATCACACTATTGTGGTTATCTGGGTCATGAAGATCTTTTTGTATAGTTCTTCTGTGTATTCTTGCCACATCTACTTGATATCTTCTGCTTCTTTTGGGTCCACACCATTCCTGTCCTTTATTGTACCTATCTTTGCATGAAAAGTTCCCTTGATATATCTAATTTTCTTGAAGAGATCTATTCTTTCCCATTCTATTGTTTCCCTTTATTTCTTTGCATTGATCACTGAAGAAGGCTTTCTTATCTCTCCTTGCTATTCTTTGGAACTCTGCATTCAAATAGGTATATCTTTCCTTTTCTCCTTTGCCTTTCACTTCTCTTCTTTTGTCAGCTATTTGTAAGGCCTTCTCAGACAACTATTTTGCCTTTTGCATTTCTTTTTCTTTGGGATGGTCTTGATCACTGCCTCCTCTACAATGGCAATCCACTCCAGTATTCTTTCCTGGAGAATTCCATGAACAGAGAAGCCTGGGGGCTACCGTTTATAGGGTCACAAAGAGTTGGACACGACTGAGCAGGTAACACTACTACTCTGTCTATCTGAATTTTTATAGGTCCAGAACTTTTTATTTTCCCAATGTCAATATTAGAGAGCTAATATGTTTTGGCTCCATAATAGGTCCTACTTCAGAAGTTTTTGATCAAAGAAACAATCAGCTTTAAATAGGCCAAAACTTCTGAAGTGAGGCCTATTATAAAGACAAAACATATTAGCTCTTTTAATTTGGAGAGGCTACCTCTACGTAATAGATTAATTAGAGATGTCTCACACAGAAAAAGGGAATGCTTCTCAGTGAAAGGTCTAAGAGTCATTTGCACTGGTTGAGAGAAAAACTCTGAATTTTATTATATACCCCCAGACTATGGAAAATTTTTTTTTTTACTCTGAGAGATTTGTTGTCCTATGAGAGTGGAGATTAAAGTAGATAGCGTAGCACCAATATCTACCAGCATTTGGGCAAGTTTTCCAGTAACTTTAATTTTAGTTTGTTGTTTGAAGAAAATACTGGTAGCAATTTACAGAAGAACCACTCAGGGCCTCATCAGCTCTGGGAACGGAACAAAGACGGGCAGACATGGAAGCCTTCAAGCTCATGTTGAAGAATCTACATAAGGCCTTTGAGGACTGTGTGGAGAGAGCAAATTGGCCAAGATGGCATGTTCAGGCTCTCTCACTCCATGCTTTGTAAATGATGACTATGTAACAGCTGGGATCATTTACAGCACTGCATATGCACATCACGAGGTGCCTGTTTGGTCGCAGGTTGTGTGCAGTAGGCATGCATGTGAGCTCCTCCCAGAAAGTAGGGGGAATTACTGATGCATAATGGCTATGTCCTTTGGGTCAGCCATGAGAGGAGAGAAAATTGTGGTATGGCTGCTGTGCCATCCAGGAGAGAATGAGTCTGAAGTTCCTGTGCCTCCTCACATTTTCTTCCAGCCTCTTAGCTCATGCTTTGCCTACCCTGAGTTCAGTGAACAGTGTGCACAGTGAGATAGCAAGAAAATTAGCACAGTGAACAGAATCAACAATACAGGGACAATCTCATTTCCAATGCCCTAGTTGACAACAAAAGGGAGACACATTCCTGGACCAGCGTTTGATGATTTGCTCCAAGCAGTGTAATTTGAGAAAACCAGGTGTTGTTTTAATTTTCTGTCCATGGACCCCTTGCCACTGTAGCGTTATAACTTGGCAGACTTTTGTCTGTGGCCTTGTTCCAAGGTTCTTTCAAAGTGCTCAGCTATGGTCCAAGTTCAGCCAGTCCTTTGGCTTCTCACCCTGTCTTCTGCCTTCTAATCAACCCACTAATCTCAGGAGATAATCAGTTTACAAATAAGGCAGCAAGAAAAGGTTGAGGAACTTCCTTTGTTATGTGGAATCCAAAATGCTATAGGAAGAGAGCTTCCAGACTTTGAAGTTAGACACAGATTCATTTTTCTTTTGTTTGCAGGTTTGAACAGTTGCACCAATTACTGTGGGCAGGAAAGACTCTAGGAATGGCTCTTAACAGATTGCTTGCTATTTTTCAAGTCTCTCTCTCTCTCTCTTTTTTTTTTTTTCCCCTGACTTTCAAGGGAACAGTATTGAAGATTGAGAATCTTAAATATCTTCATTGGAGTTATGCCAATCTACCTCCAGCATCTATTTGTGGGCTTCCCCAGATCCTACTGGGCTTTCCTGGTGGCTCAGAGTAAAGAATCTAGCTACAATGCAGGAACCACAGAAGACTCGAGTTTGATCCCTGGGTCAGGAATATTCTCTGGGGGAGGGCATGGCAACTCATTCCAGTATTCTTGCCTGGAGAATTCCATGGAGAGAGAAGCCTAGCAGGCTACAGTTCATTGGGTTGCAAAGAGTCAGACACGACTGAAGGGACTGAGGATGCTCACATACACAGATCCTACCAGCATATACACACTGACAAAGAACTGGCAGCCTGGAGTCATAGGTCTCAATAAGGATTCTAAATACTTCAGAAAATGTTGGAGGTTCCTCCTTGGGTTCAGGAAATTATTTAACTGTGGCCCTTAATTTTGTATTATTTTAAAAGGAGTTGTTAAATAATCTCTTCAGAATGAAAAGACAGTGGATAGAGGACTAGTAGAACGTGAAAACTCAGGGAGGGTAGAAAGGAGCAGTAAAAGTCTCAGAAATCTTATTTTCTATAGTTTTAGGTACCTCTTGTGACTTTAATATTTTATTAGCCTGTTGCAACAAAACTTTCAATAAAGTTATTCTGGAAACTTGAAGCCTTTTTGAAAGCTTCTGTGTATGGATTAAAATAAGTAACTCATTCTGTTTCTTTGGTTTGGGATCCCTTGCTTTCCAGTGCACTTTTCAAATGAAACATTCATCAAATGTTCCCTGTAATGGTCAGTGTAATTCTCGATTACATTTAGTAAGATTTTGCTAGTTCTCTGGATATCTGCAGCTTTGGAGAGACACAGAATAAGCAGGTATGTCAGAAAGAACTGTACCCAATTATTTCAAGCTCAAGGATTCCAGTTTTTGAGCTAAACTTTGGGTCTCTTGGAATCAAAATTAATATTTATGAGAAATGTGCTGATGAGTTGGAAATTTCATGGTGTTTTACGGTGTATGTCACTGCCCAGGAACTTTCTTGAGGTTGACTAGTGACCTGGTGTCAACCTGACTTATCCTGTGACCAACTAGCCCTAACACAGGAGCCTCAGATTTAAACGGGGAGTGCACAACAAGCAGGTTTCAAGTGCTCCATCTCTCCCACGAATCTCAGAGTTTTTAGCTTCCAAGATATCTATTGGCAATAAAACCTACAGATGGGGAAACAGTGGAAACAGTCTCAGACTTTATTTTTGGGGGCTCCAAAATCACTGCAGATGGTGACGGCAGCCATGAAATTAAAAGACGCTTACTCCTTGGAAGGAAAGTTATGACCAACTTAGATAGTATATTCAAAAGCAGAGACATTACTTCGCCGACTAAGGTCCATATAGTCAAGGCTATGGTTTTTCCTGTGGTCATGTATGGATGTGAGAGTTGCACTGTGAAGAAGGCTGAGTGCCCAAGAATTGATGCTTTTGAACTGTGTTGTTGGAGAAGACTCCTGAGAGTCCCTTGGACTGCAAGGAGATCCAACCAGTCCATTCTGAAGGAGATCAGCCCTGGGATTTCTTTGGAAGGAATGATGCTAAAGCTGAAACTCCAGTACTTTGGCCACCTCATGAGAAGAGTTGACTCATTGGAAAAGACTCTGATTCTGGGAAGGATTGGGGGCAGGAGGAGAAGGGGACGACAGAGGATGAGATGGCTGGATGGCATCACGGATTCGATGGACGTGAGTCTGAGTGAACTCCGGGAGTTGGTGATGGACAGGGAGGCCTGGCGTGCTGTGATTCATGGGGTCGCAGAGTCAGACACAACTGAGTGACTGAACTGAACTGAACTTGTGCACATTAACAGAAGCCAACAGTAACCAAAAATACAGTGTTGTGGACAGCAGCAGTAACCAAGGAGTTGGTACTGCAATCTCTGTGAACTAACTGGCCAAGAGAAAGCCTTAGGTGCACACAAGCAGCATTTCCCAGTGGGAAGCAAGGGTCTGAACCAGCAGACCTTAGCAAATGGACTGCAGACCAAACCCAAGGCTATGGGGAGGGGTTCTGAGTGGAACCCTCAGCTATTCAAGCCGATTAACCTTAAACTGGAAATCCAATTAGATCAGAAGATCAGTACAAAGAGAGTCAGTCTCAGAACTCAGCCCTTGGAAAGAGTGAGAGAGAACCCAAAGGGTTCATGGGTTCCAGTGACTCTGTTTCTTGTCATCCCTAAAGCCATCAGAAGTCACCTTGAGATCCCACTCCTACTACCAAAACTGTTAAAAAGCAAAATTTACCTAAGTAACTTCTGAAGATACTATTGGCTTTTTTCAGCAATTCAGTAATTAAGCAGTCTCTCACCTAGCAGAGCAAAGGAGCTCCAAAAACTCGACAGAATAAAAGATTTTTTAAGCAGAAGGCAGAAGGAATAAGGAAGTCATAGTAACAGAAAATGGACTGGGCAGGGCAAGGTCACTTTAAGGGATGGCAGGGCTTGATTAAATATTTTAAAATTCTCTTTTAAGAATTAAAGCTGTAATTAAGACTCAGTTTAATGATACTGAGCTCAGCACAAGTGATTCCATTTGGGCCTATTGGCCTGTTTCAAACATATGTGAGTGACAGAATATTTTTCCTCCCTAAACTCAATTTCCTAACTTGAAATAACAAGAGAGGAGCATTTTTCAAAAGCTGCAGAAATGACGTAAGATCATTTTGATGGAACATACAGCCTAACCCATACTAAACACTGCAGTATGTCTACTAATTTGATTGCCTCCTACATTTGTATAAGTGTTTCTTTTTCTTGAACATCACTGCAATTTAAAATTAATTGTTCTATACTCCAATACAAATTTTTAAAAATAAAATTAATTATGGTTTTCCTTAATTAATTTTAAAATTTAAAGAGGTATAAATAAATAGCTGAATAGAGGTTCAGAAAGATAAAAACGTTGAGAAGAATAGATACAACAAAGCATATTTTTAAATCCATATATTCACAGTTTCTTTGCCTGTAATATTTCTGTGATTTTTAAAACTAAAATATATTTAATTTTTAAGGAATCTCCACACTGTTTTCCATAATGGCTGTACTAGTTTGCATTCTCACCAGCAGTGTAAGAGGGTTCCCTTTTCTCCACATCCTCTCCAGCATTTATTGCTTGTAGACTTTTGGATCGCAGCCATTCTGACTGGTGTGAAATGGTACCTCATTGTGGTCTTGATTTGCATTTCTCTGATAATGAGTGATGTTGAGCATCTTTTCATGTGTTTGTTAGCCATCCGTATGTCTTCTTTGGAGAAATGCCTATTTAGTTCTTTGGCCCATTTTTTATTGGATCGTTTATTTTTCTGGAGTTGAGCTGCATAAGTTGCTTATATATCCTTGAGATTAGTTGTTTGTCAGTTGTTTCATTTGCTATTGTTTTCTCCCATTCAGAAGGCTGTCTTTCACTTGCTTATAGTTTCCTTTGTTGTGCAGAAGCTTTTAATTTTAAATAGATCCAATTTGTTTATTTTTGCTTTTATTTCCAGTATACTGGGAGTTGGATCATAGAGGATCCTGCTGTGATTTATGTCGGAGAGTGTTTTGCCTATGTTCTCCTCTAGGAGTTTTATAGTTTCTGGTCTTACATTTAGATCTTTAATCCATTTTGAGTTTATTTTTGTGTATGGTGTTAGAAACAGGTCTAGTTTCATTCGTTTACAAGTGGTTGACCAGTTTTCCCAGCACCACCTGTTGAAGAGACTGTCTTTACTCCATTGTATATTCTTGCCTCCTTTGTCAAAGATAAGGTGTCCATAGGTGTGTGGGTTTATCTCAGGGCTTTCTATTTCGTTCCATTGATCTATATTTCTGTCTTTGTGCCAGTACCATACTGTCTTAATGACTGTGGCTTTGTAGTAGAGCCTGAAGTCAGGCAAGTTGATTCCTCCAGTTCCATTCTTCTTTCTCAAGATTGCTTTGGCTATTCGAGGTTTTTTGTATTTCCATACAAATCTTGAGATTATTTGATCTAGTTCTGTGGAAAATACTGCTGGTAGCTTGATGGGAATTGCATTGAATCAGTAGATTGCTTTAGGCAGTATACTCATTTTCACTATATTGACTCTTCCGACCCATGAGCATGGTATATTTCTCCATCTATTAGTGTCCTCTTTGATTTCTTTCATCAGTGTTTTATAGTTTTCGATATATAGGTCTTTAATTTCTATAGAACTGTCTTATGACCCAGCAATCCCACTGCTGGGCATACACACTGAGGAAACCAGAACTGAAAGAGACACATGTACCCCAATGTTCATTGCAGCACTGTTTATAATATCCAGGACATGGAAGCAACCTAGATGTCCATCAGCAGATGAATGGATAAGAAAGCTGTGGTACATATACACGATGGAGTACTACTCAGCCCTTAAAAGAATAAATTTGGCTCAGTTCTAATGAGATGGATGAAATTGGAACCGATTATACAGAGTGAAGTAAGCCAGAAAGAAAAACACCAATGCAGTATACTGACACATATATATGGAATTTAGAAGATAGTAATGACGGTCCTATATGTGAGACAACAAAAGAGACACAGAGGTATAGAACGGACTTTTGGACTCTGAGGGAGAGGGAAAAGGTGGGATGGTTTGGGAGAATGGCACTGAAACATGTATGCTTTCTTGTAAGAAACGAAGCACCAATCTATGTTCAATGCAGGATGCAGTATGCATGGGGCTGGAGCACAGGATGATTCAGGTAGAGGATGTGGGGTGGGAGGTGGGAGAGGGCTTCGGCATTGGGAGATTGTGTTCACCAGTGGCTGTTTCATGTCAATGTATGGCAAAACAAATACAGTATTGTAATTTAAAAAATAAATTAATTAAAAAAATTAAACATTAAACATAAAAAAAAATAAAAAGTAAAAATAAACTTCCTTGCAGGCAGGAAATGCAGCCACACACACACACAAAAAATTTAAGTATAATTATTATTATTTTTTATAAAAAACTATCAAATTTATTTCAGTATCTAGTTTCATTTTTAAATTAAAGCTATTGGACAATTTTTTGCAATTTAAAATTCATTATTAGAGGTGAGGAAAACATTAATAAGCTATTAATTACTAAAAACAAAATTATCAACCATGCATTTTTAAAAGCCATGTTAAAGAGTAAAAGTTCCAGTTATACTATTTAACTGAAGGAAATATCCTTTACCTCTTTATTTCTAATTATAAGTCTCATTTTGACACAATTTACACCTTTTTACCCAGTTAATACAACGCAAACAAAATTTTTCCAAATATTAAGACTTTCTTTACCATTTATGATACATGACATAACTGTAACTCTTTAAAAGTTCCTTAAAATAAAGTTGAAATTTTAATTTTCACCATGAACCTGTCTGATCAAAAGTAAAGGACATCACCACCACATGAATTAAAACAAAGAATAGAATAAAAAACAAAAGTGGTATCTATACAATCAGCAAATTATCTGATGAGACATGTTAACTACTTCACATTTCTACTTAGCACAAGTGAGAAAAACTGGTTCCAAGGTTTGGCATTTTTACTGTTAAGCTTTAAATCATAGTGTTACTCTACTCAAGTCATCTCTAAGAAAATGGCAGTGTTCATAAGTACAAAAATGATTATATCCAGTAGGTGGTATTCTACATAGTCAAGATAATATGAAAATTCTTTATAAAATTAGATTTTTTAAAATGCAGACTATCTGATAATTACCAGTATCTCAAAAGCTAAAATAAGAAAAATACAGAAAATAAAGTACTCATTGAATAATATTAGTTTGCTTTGAGGAAACCAGAAATGATTCTATTTCAAGAAATAATAATGATAAAGAGATGTAATTAATACACTATATATCTTTTAAGCCAAACCACGCTTTTCTGCTCAGAACAACTCTTGATTTTTACATTCTTAATCTCTGTCCAGAACAGGACCAATTTTGAGCCATTTTTGAATAGAGTTCATAATCTAAAGCCACTTTTCTTCACAGGATGTTTTCATTTTAGTATTCATATAAGCTGCAAAAAGGCAAATGAAAGTCAGTTATAAGAGTCTGTAGCATAATAAATGCCAATTTACAGTAACTGTCAAGAGACTTCTATACCGAAGCCGAAAAGTTGCTACAGTACAGGTGAGAACTGACATGATTCTTCCATAGACTCAGAATTCATTTAGTAATACTGTCATAAGATCCAAAAAGAAACCTTAATGGGTCCTTTCAAAGATGCATAATTTTCCGAACTATTTTCCTCTGGACGCACAGCCTGTTCATTCCTTCAATCCTTTTTAGTCGTTTAGCTTTTGCAATATTTTCTTGACGTTTTTGTTTCTTCTTTTGCTCCTTTTCCCTGGCCTCAATCATCTTGGCCAATTTCCAAGACAGCACAGCACTTGCTAGAAACAATGGAGTCAGAGCCAAAATAACTGTTGTAAGGAAGCCATATGGGTCCTTTGCAGCCCATTCCACAACATACTCAGCCCAAGCCTTTAAATCAAACATCTTCGTGGAGGCCTTATGCTTCAGTAGTGATCTCTTAATTTTGTCCTGGGATTATCAGCCAGTCGCAATTTCAGGTGACCTCTGATTGACTATCTTCTTCTTTAACTCTACCAATACACTTCTGAGAGAAGGCTTAAATTCTATATACTCCGGGCCGGAAGCCTAAGTATAATTAAACTTATTCAAAACATCTATTAATATAAGATTAAATTTTCCACTTCCAGCATAGAGCTCTAACAAGGCAAAATTCAAAGTGCAGAGTGGAGAGAAACTGGGCTTTGAGGGTAGACAGACATGACTTCACTCTCCTCTCCAAGGGCATATAATATACTTACTGCATGGATCTGGAGTTGGTTAGCTTAGTGTTAGTGTGCAACCAATTTCACTCCATATACTCCATCTCCATAACCTTTTAAATTGATAAAAACATAATTTATCTCCCAAAAGTTTTGGTAAAAATTAACCATAAAGCTAATAGTAGTACTGTACTGCCTAACAGAAAGTTGCTAAAAGAGTAGATCTTCAAAGTTTTCATCACACACCAAAGTCTGTAACTATGTATGAAGCCACTTCAGTATTCTTGCCTTGAGAACCCCATGAACAGCATGAAAAGGCAAAATGATAGGATACTGAAAGAGGAACTCCCCAGGTCAGTAGGTTCCCAATATGCTACTGGAGATCAGTGGAGAAATAACTCCAGAAAGAATGAAGGGATGGAGCCAAAGCAAAAACAATATCCAGCTGTGGATGTGACTGGTGATAGAAGCAAGGTCTGATGCTGTAAAGAGCAATATTGGAACCTGGAATGTCAGGTCCATGAATCAAGGCAAATTGGAAGTGGTCAAACAGTAGATGACAAGAGTGAACATCGACATTCTAGGAATCAGCAAACTAAAATGGACTGGAATGGGTGAATGTAACTCAGATGACCATTATATCTACTACTGTGGCCAGGAATCCCTCAGAAGAAATGGAGTAGCCATCATGGTCAACAAAAGAGTCTGAAATGCGCTACTTGGATGCAATCTCAAAAATGACAGAATGATCTCTGTTTATTTCCAAGGCAAACCATTCAATATCACGGTAATCCAAGTCTATGCCCCAACCAGTAATGCTGAAGAAGCTGAAGTTGAACAGTTTTATGAAAACCTACAAGACCTTTTAGAACTAACACCCAAAAAGTATGTCCTTTTCACTATAGGGGACTTGAATGCTAAAGTAGGAAGTCAAGAAACACATGGAGTAACAGGCAAATTTGGCTTTGGAATGCGGAATGAAGCAGGGCAAAGACTAATAGAGTTTTGCCAAGAAAATTCACTGGTCATAGCAAACACCCTCTTCCAACAACACAAGAGAAGACTCTACACATGGACATCACCAGATGGTCAACACCGAAATCAGACTGACTATATTCTGTGCAGCCAAAGATGGAGAAGCTCTATACGGCCAGCAAAACAAGACCAGGAGCTGACTGTGGTTCAGATCATGAACTCCTTATTGCCAAATTCAGACTCAAATTGAAGAAAGTAGGGAAAACCGCTAGACCATTCAGGTATGACCTAAATCAAATCCCTTATGATTATACAGTGGAAGTGAGAAATAGATTTAAGGGCCTAGATCTGATAGATAGAGTGCCTGATGAACTATGGAATGAGGTTCTTGACATTGTACAGGAGACAGGGATCAAGACCATCCCCATGGAAAAGAAATGCAAAAAGCAAAATGGCTGTCTGGGGAGGCCTTACAAATAGCTGTGAAAAGAAGAGAAGTGAAAAGCAAAGGAGAAAAGGAAAGCTATAAACATCTGAATGCAGAGTTCCAAAGAATAGCAAGAAGAGATAAGAAAGCCTTCTTCAGCGATCAATGCAAAGAAATAGAGGAAAAAAACAGAATGGGAAAGACTAGAGATCTCTTCAAGAAATTAGAGATATCAAGGGAACATTTCATGCAAAGATGGGCTCAATAAAGGACAGAAATGGTAGGGACCTAACAGAAGCAGAAGATATTAAGAAGAGATGGCAAGAATACATTGAAGAACTGTACAAAAAGATCTTCTTGACCCAGATAATCACAATGGTGATTACTCATCTAGAGCCAGACATCTTGGAATGTGAAGTCAAGTGGGCCTTAGAAAGCATCACTACAAACAAAGCTAGTGGAGGTGATGGAATTCCAGTGGAGCTGTTTCAAATCCTGAAAGATGATACAGTGAAAGTGCTGCACTCAATATGCCAGCAAATTTGGAAAACTCAGCAGTGGCCACAGGACTGGAAAAGGTCAGTTTTCATTCAAATTCCAAAGAAAGGCAATGCCAAAGAATGCTCAAACTACCCCACAATTGCACTCATCTCACATGCTATTAAAGTAATGCTCCAAATTTTCCAAGCCAGGCTTCAGCAGTATGTGAACTGTGAACTCCCTGACGTTCAAGCTGGTTTTAGAAAAGGCAGAGGAACCAGAGATCAAATTGCCAACATCTGCTGGATCATGGAAAAAGCAAGAGAGTTCCAGAAAAACATCTATTTCTGCTTTATTGGCTATGCCAAAGCCTTTGACTGTGTGGATCACAATAAACTGTGGAAAATTCTTCAAGAGATGGGAATACCAGACAACCTAACCTTCCTCTTGAGAAAACTGAATTCAACCCAGGAAGCATCAGTTGGAACTGGACATGGAACAACAGACTGGTTCCAAATAGGAAAAGGAGTACATCAAAGCTGTATAGTGTCACCCTGCTTATTTAACTTCTATGGAGAGTACATCATGAGAAATGCTGGGCTGGAAGAAACACAAGCTGGAATCAAGAATGCTGGGAGAAATGTCAATAACCTAGATATGCAGATGACACCACCCTTATGGCAGAAAGTGAAGAGGAGCTAAAAAGCCTCTTGATGAAAGTGAAAGAGGAGAGTGAATGGGTTGGCTTAAAGCTCAACATTCAGAAAATTAAGATCATGGCATCCAGTCCCATCACTTCATGGGAAATGGATGGGGAACCACTGGAAACAGTCTCAGACTTTATTTTGAGGGGCTCCAAAATCACTGCAGATGGTGACTGCAGCCATGACATTAAAAGACGCTTACTCCTTGGAACAAAAGTTATGACCAACCTAGACAGTATATTGAAAAGCAGAGACATTACTTTGCCTACTAAGGTCTGTCTAGTCAAGGCTGTGGTTTTTCCTGTGGTCATGTATGGATGTGAGAGTTGGACTGTGAAGAAAACTGAGCGCCGAAGACTTGATGCTTTTGAAGTGTGATGTTGGAGAAGACTCTTGAGAGTCTCTTGGACCGCAAGGAGATCCAACCAGTCCATTCTGAAGGAGATCAGCCCTGGGATTTCTTTGGAAGGAATGATTGTAAAGCTGAATCTCCAGTACTTTGGCCTCCTCATGCGAAGAGTTGACTCATTGGCAAAGACTGGGACGGATTGGGGGCAGGAGGAGTAGGGGACAACAGAGGATGAGATGCCTGGATGGCATCACTGACTCAGTGAAGGTGAGTCTGAGAGAACTCTGGGAGTTGGTGATGGACAGGGAGGCCTGGCATGCTGCGATTCATGCGATCGCAAAGAATCGGACACGACTGAGCTACTGAACTGACTGAACTGTGTTAGTAAATATAGAAGAGTTACATTGGATAACAAAGGATTTAAGCAATTCCCTTTTCTTATGTGCAATTTCAAGCCATAAAGGAAAACCAAACAACTAATCTAAAATCTTACCTCTCACGACTCCTTTTCTGATGCATCCTAAAACTATTCCACAAGTCATTTGGTGGTGATCATGAGAATAGAAAGATACTATCTAGCAACAAACACCAGGTACTTAGATACGTCTAGTGTTTTATCAACCAATTCTATTCATTTCAGCAACTACTCTTTGAAAACCTATGAGATCTATTTTTCTTGACCAAAAAAATTTAAAAAATTGAAACATGAGCAAGAGTTTTTGAATATGACAAAAGAAGAACAATATTTTCAAAGAAGGAAATACCTGCAAAGAGATGAGGTTGGAAGCAATGTACGTAGAAGATAGAAATAAAAGTGGAGATGAAAGCCCTCTCTGGAAGTTAGTGCAGGTTATAACAGATACAGTATAGTGAGTGATCTTCAAAGATGTGACAGGACGATTTGTTAAGGTATAAAAGCATATTTTGTTTGTATTACTGTTCGTGGTTTTCTTTTGTCAATGCATATCAAAAAAAAAAAAAGGAAGGCAAACTACTTGGAAATAAAAATTGTCAGCCACCTTTTCTCACTCTACTGGCTGGCAACAAAGGAAACATGGGATTGTTTCTTAATCTAGTGGGTGGGCAGAGAAAAGCTTGGTAATGGTGGTTATTTAATTTTCTCCCAGCTGCATACATGAGCTCAAAGATGAACACAAAGTTAATGAAATACAGTGTCTCAGATATTTGCTAGAGATTTTCTCTGAAACAAATTTCATATCCACCAGACAAGTTAAAGAGTTTTATTCTTCAGTAAATTTCAGCTATTTCCCAAGTTATTGAAACATACAAGATGGTTCAATAATGTAGCCAAATATAATGTTGGCTCAAAATCCAATAAAGTTTCAACCACTAGCACCACCTGGGAAACCCTTTCAATCACTAGCATTAATGAATTGTAAATATTATAGGAACAAATAATCCTATCACAATTTCTACAACATTTTTAAAAAAGGAGGAACTCCAAAAACTACTGGAAGAAAACTGCACTAATATTGAAATGTATAAAAAATAGAATAAACACACAGAAAATTAAAGATTTAAAGTTTTCATACATTTTTTAAAATATAAGTCTACTTATAAGCATTTATCATCCAAATGGACTATGCTTTTATTATAGCTTTATTATAGTGAAAAACTGGAAATATAAATGTGCATTAATAAGAAAATGGTTACACAAATTACAATAAATTCATACTAGATCATTCCATGAAATCATCAAGATGCATTATTAAATATTAAAGCATTTAATTTACTAAAGTATTTGTTAGACATCAGAAATATATATTTATATATAAGATTTATATAAAATATATCTAAGTATTTTATTTATATGCAATATATTTAAGTATAAAATATATTTAAATATATATCTAAATATTAATGGATATAATATATTTATATAAAATTATTTACATGTTTTTATTAATTGATATATCATTATATTTTATACAATAATATATTATTATATAATAATATATACGATATAATTATAAAATATATTTTATTAATTATATATAATTATATATTATATATTTGTATGATTAATTGTATGTATAATTATTTATATACATATATAGTATATATGTATATATAAAATACATATAGATTATATCAGTTCAGTTCAGTTCAATTCAGTTCATTCGCTCAGTGGTGTCCGACTCTTTGCGACCCTGTGAATTGCAGCACGCCAGGCTTCCCTGTCCTTCACCAACTCCCGGAGTTCACTCAGACTCACGTTCATTGAGTCCATGATGCCATCTCATCCTCGGTCGTCCCCTTCTCTTCCTGCCCCCAATCCTTCCCAGCATCAGAGTTTTTTCCAGTTAGTCAACTCTTCGCATGAGGTGGCCAGTGTACTGGAGTTTCAGCTTTAGCATCATTCCTTTCAAGAAATCCCAGGGTTGATCTTCAGAATGGACTGCTTGGGTCTTCTTGCAGTCCAAGGAATTCTTAAGAGTCTTCTCCAGCACCACAGTTCAAAAGCACCGATTCTTCAGTGCTCAGCATATTATATATTTTAATATATATAATATAGTCCTATGTTAATAAATGTGTTTATGCAAATATATTTAAATATGTTTGCCATATAGAATATAAATAATATGTTATGAATATATTAAAAATTATATCATGAATATATTTTAAATAATTACATATATAAATAATTAATTTAAATTATTGATTATTTAATATTAAAAATAAATTGTTTAATATTGAAATATTAAAATATAAATTATTAATTATTTGTAAATAATTGATTTAAATTATTATTTAAGTAAATTAAATAATTACATATAATACATATAATTTTATATTTTTAATATGTAATTATATATATAATACATATAATTAAATATATATTAAATATAGATATAATATATATAAAATACATGTAGACTTTATATAAAATATATGTAATATATGCATACAAAATATGCTTTTATACCTTTATATATATAAGGTAAAAATATATAATATATCATATATAACATACAAATATTTATGCTTATTTATATATGTAATATAATCTATAAATATAATTATAATATATTTTATATAATGTATTCACATAATATTTATATCATATATCATATATTAATAATATAATAACCATTATATAATGTATATTATATATATGAATTGGATGGCTTATATTTTAAAAGGTTAATTTTTATCAAATTTGTGTTTAGATTCAGATAATTCCAGCATGAACTGGATGACTTGATATTTTAAAAGATGTTAATTTTTATCAAGTTTTTCTTTAGATTCTGATAATTCCAACAATATTTCAAAATGCTTTGTAGAAAGTTGCACACTGAATACTAAAATGCACATCAAAATATACAGGACCTTGAATAGCCTATTTAGGCTTCAGATAGGTAAGCAAAAATCAAGTTTCTTTTCTGTTTCATCAAGTTTATTCATGATTGTCTGTAACTTTCAAACAAAATGACCTATGGAGATTGCGTATCAAAAGGCCTCATGAATATTATCAGTATCAAATAGACATGTCTCTTCTCCATGACTCTCATCGCCCCAAATTGCCACCTTTTCCCTACCAGATAAGTGTTTTGTTGTGTGTGTGTGTGTTTTCAGCCACGCCTTTCCAATTTCTTGGGTTGGAAAGTTGCCTTAGTTCCAGTATCTGTGACTCATAATGTGAAAACCCTTTCACAGATATAAATGATATCCTTCCATTAATCTTCTAGGTACCAGAGGGTCACTAAGACTTGCTTCTCCATTGTTACCCTTTATATTGTATCACAGTATGATTTCTGCTAAGAGCTTTTTGCATCCATATGTACTAATGTTCTCCTCATGACATTCTGCGTAAAAGTTTTCCCTGTTTGTGTCAGATTCAATTCTTCCAAACTAGCACACACAAGGGGCAAACTTTATCCAAGATCTTTTAAGGTACTATTTCGTGGCAGAATACAGATAAGAGGCTCAAAATATTTAGGACACCTGTCAATCATGTATATAACAGCACAGCCAAGTTCTTTGGTTTGTAGATTCAGAGTCCATTCCAGGCAGGAGTGGGATAATTTTACCAAATTTCAAGGTTGCACAGTAATTTTTAAATATAAACTTTATCTTTCTTTGAAGATGGTAAGTATATGTTTTAATTACATCACAATTTAGGACCCAAGATTCTTGGTTCAACTGTTAGTTCAGTTCAAGGTTGATCCTCAGATGCGGGTTTGCCCTAGTAGATCTGTTGTGTGTGTGTGTGCTAAGTCACTTCAGTCGTTCTGATTCTTTGCAACTCCATGGACTGTAGCCCACCAGGCTCCTCTGTCCATGGGACTCTTCAGGAAAGAATATTGGAGTGGGTTGCCATTTCCTTCTCCAGAGTTCATAGTAATCCTTTTTTTTTTAACTAGACAAAGATTTTAATTTTATTTATTTATTTACTTATTTATATTGGTTTTGCCATACATTGACATGAATCCTCCATGGATGTACATGAATTCTCAATCCTGAAATCCCCTCCCACCTCCCACCCCATATCATCTCTCTGGATCATCCCCGTGCACCAGTCCCAAGCATCCTGTATCCTGTATTGAACATAGACTGGCGCTTCATTTCTTACATGATAGTGTACATGTTTCAATGCCATTCTCCCAAATCATCCCACCCTCTCCCTCTCCCTCAGAGGCCAAAAGTCCGTTCTACACATCTGTGTCTCTTTTGCTGTCTCACATACAGGGTTATCATTACCATCTTTCTAAATTCCATATATATGTGTCAGTATACTATATTGGTGTTTTTCTTTCTGGCTTACTTCACGCTGTATAATCGGCTCCAGTTTCATCCACCTCGTTAGAACTGATTCAAATGTATTCTTTTTAATGGCTGAGTAATACTCCATTGTGTATATGTACCACAGCTTTCTTATCCATTCATCTGCTGATGGACATCTAGTTTGTTTCCATGTCCTGGCTGTTATAAACAGTGCTGCGATGAACATTGGGGTACATGTGTCTCTTTTAATTCTGGTTTCCTCAGTGTGTATGTTCATCAAGCTTTTCTAAACAGTGATAGTTTATTACATCTAACAATTAAGAATATGCAAATAATAGACCATAAAAATATTTTTTAAATTTTAATATATTTGACATATTAATTGTGTTAAATTAACATGTTAATTAATTTAATCATTTAACATACAATAAAATAGTTAATTGAGAAATACAACTTTAGTGATCTCCGAGTGATCAAGGGCATATTTTAACATTTCTTCCTGAAAATATATTGATGGTATTTCGTTTGTAACACCAAGATGATAATCATAGAGGGATAATGTAACAGTTTATACTTATTTCAGGCACTCTGAAAAATGATCATGTTTGCATTTTTGGAAATCTAGTGGTTTGGATTGAACAAAGTCATTGGTGGATGAATCTTTTGTTATAATAAGGAACTGACCATTCTGAAACTCCTTCACCATCAAGATGCAATGTGAGCATCATGTTTTCACATATGGGTCTCAATCATGAAAGTAGAATCTCAGCAGCTAAACTGAACCACCCTAGAATCTCACTTTTCCTTGTCACAGTACTTGGTATAGAAAAAGGGCATGTGACACATGTTAGAATTCTTCACCAAAACTTTTTGGTACAACGAGAGAAGAGAAGCAAAGTTTTGCTACAGGAACTACTCCAGTGCCGTTTTGCCTGCAATGTGCACACAGTCTTTCAAGTTTCAGGTTCCAACTCTGGGGTTTCCTAAAATTTTCCTTGCTTCTGTATTAATTACCACAGTGTTTTAGCTAGTGTATAGACCAAACTGTTACAACAAAGAGAAACAGAAATTCAGTGCCTCCAACAAATTAGCATTTTATTTCTTTCTGTTGCAATAGACTAGCTGTAAGCAAGCAGTGAAGAGTGGAAGAAAGATTCTGCTCTGAAGTCATACATAGAAGGATTCATTGCATCCTATGCTCCTGTGTCTCTAAGAAAATTTTCACTGTGTATGTTTTAAAATTTAGTGCACACCATATTTCACCATAATAGAATTTATCTAAAGATTCAAGGGTAGGGTGATAGCTGGAAAATATACTGGACACTGCTACTGGTGCAATTTAAAAGGAATTTCTCTATTATTAAAACAAAGAGAAAAAAGACATATCAATTGTCAGTTTCTAGCTAACAGATGTGTCTGCTCAATTTTTCCTTGAATTCTCTGACCTACCCCAATTTTTTGCCTGACCTACATTGCACAGGCTTGTGCAAACTGCTGATCCAGAGAGGCAGTGACACTGTGACCCACTTCAACTTTTGACAAAAATTCTACTCCTGGAGTAAATCAATATCAACTAACTTACCTGAAACACTGACCATCTGAGGCTCTGATAAAAATATAGTATTTAATTAAAACTAAGCAGTTTAAAATCTAGATTTGGGAAGTTTAAAATCAAGTTCAACAGTGACTAACTTACCTTGCTTTGCCTGAAAATTTCCTGATTTAATCACTGGAATTTAATCTTATGTTCCAGAAGCCTCTCAATTCCAAGAAAACCCTGATAGTAACCCTATGGTATAACTTTGTATATGAATTATAATGGGTTCTCAGCTCCCATTTTCAGCCCAGTTTAATTGACTGACTTGCATTCTAATGACATGACATTCAGGTGCCCTAGGACTCGAATCCCAAGCATATTCACACTCTCACGATAATAATGTTAATGTAAAGTCCTAGACCCATGGTTGTAACTATACTCTGGTTCCTATTGACTGAAAATTTGTCACTCCATTTGAAATACAAGCAAGAACACTATTTTATAGACTGTACTTCCAAAACCTCCCACATGTGTGCAAGTGTGCTCAGTCACCCAGTTGTTCCCAACTCATTGTGATTCCATGGACTGTGGCCTGTCAGATGCTGAAAGGATTATTTTTGTGAGCTTTAGTTTGTCTTGAATCAAGATAACCAGATATTTTCCACAATATTACAGGAAAAGGACTGAATTCCCTTTCATGGCCTTGAGGCCCTATAGGATAAAGAGGAAAAGTTATATTTTACTTAGTATTCTTTTAATATTTCAATTCTATAAAGTTTGATAAACCATTTGTGGGTTGCTTTATGCTGCAAGTTAAAGAAAGATTCCTTGGAATTTTTATAAATAAGGAGGTTTAGTATCTCTATCACAGGAAGCACAGAGGCAGGTATCCACTGAGCACTTGAATGAGAGCATGTCTCTGCTCAGCTTTCTATTCAGCCACATTCTTGGCATCAACTTGTTTGGGGATCAGTTCTTCTCATCTTCCCAAGATAGTTGCCACAGTTTTAGATATTACACACACATGGCCAACTTCAGGGCAAAAAATGTAGGGTTCTCACCCATGCATCACTGTTTAGCATCAAGATTGACCTAGAATCTGTCCTACAGAGTGAAATAAGTCAGAAATAGAAAAGCAAATATCATATATTAATGCATATATGCAGAACCTAGAAAAACAGTACTGATGAACCTATTTGCAGAGCAGGAATAGAGATGCAGATATAGAAAATGGATTGGTGGACATGGAGGGAGAAAGTAGGTGGAAAGAATTGGGAGGTTAGGATTGACATAGATACACTACTATGTGAAAAGTAGATAGTTGGAACCTGCTGTCTAGCACAGAGAACCCAGCTCGGTGCTCTGTGACAGTCTAGAGAGGTGAGATTGGAGTAGGGGGTGGGAGGAAGGTCCAAGAAAGAGGGGATATATGTATACACGTGGCTGATTCACTTCATTATACAGCAGAAATTAATACAACATTGCAAAGCAACTATACCCCAATTTTTAAAAACAGAGAAAAAATAGCCTATGATAGAAACCTTCAGACAGATTTCCCAGTTTACCTTGCCAGTCAGAATTCTGACACATGAGGTTATCATGGTTGTTTTGACCAACTGTGATTTACCCAGTGGAGCATAATCCAACCTGTTCCATTGCTTTATCCAAATAAGTTCCTCCCTGATTTCTAGCTTTTATTTGTGGCATTTGGATTTCTATAACCTCAGTCTGAGATATTTATGCTCAGAAATTCATTCTCACCCAAACATATTTCCTTTTGAGGTTTACTTCTACCACATCTTCTTTTAAATGTGTGGTGGCTGTGTCAAGATCACGTGCTTCTATACTGCTGGGAACAGATGATTACACCTAGAGTGGACACATAAAACAGTGGAAATCCACGTATATTTCTTGTCCAGTTGACCAGATTTTTTCCCATATCAAAAATGTGGACTATGAGACAGAGCTTGAATGAGTCTGGTGATTTTGGGACATGAGTTTATTTGGACTTGGGGCCAAAATTAGCACTGGGGCAAGCCACATCATGAGGAGGTTAAATTTACAGGAAATCAGAAGTGTAATCTTGCAGCAACAACAAAATGCTAGCCAATAGATTTTGAAACAGAACAGATGGACAGAGAGAAGGACATTATGACCGAGAGAGTAAAAGAAGCAGAGAAAGAGAGAAACTTCCACTAACATTTGTATTCCCAATGACACTGGGCTGCAGTTCCTGGAGTGAATTACATGAAGCCCCTGTATCCTGAAAGCCAGCACCCCTCTTGCTAGAATCTCTTTGAATGCTCTTTTCACTGAAACCAAATGAAATTGGTCTTCTTGTTTTTTTCTCTTTCAAATAGCCAGACACCAGTACCAAGTTAAGGTTCCAAATACCTAAACTTAGTGTTTGCCGTGTACATAATACTGTCGCCTTTATCTTTAGAGATTAGGATCAGAGTATGTTGCCACTGCATAGGACCTTCCACGTACCTACTTCACTCCTCTCATTTTGCAAAAGGGGAAACAGACCCGTAGAACTGGAGCGATACACTATCTGTGAAAGATGGCAGTGGCACAGTCAGGGGCTTTCAGTCAACTTTCCCAGCCTAGAATTGCTTACTCTACCAACCATGTGATTGTTTCACATACATCTGAGTTTTTCTGAAAAGCTAAGTACAATCCCTTTTCTCTGGCCACCAACAGCAGCCACTGAGCATATGGGTCACACACGTGATGTTTGTGTTGCTATGCCTTTGTCTGAGTCAGCTCCCCAAGAGCTGTCATCCTGTTTGTGATGTGTCTAACTATGGCTCCAAGCCTCACTCGGTTGGCACTTTGGTTTATATTGTGCTCCTCTTGAAACACACTTTCTGTTGCCTTGCTCATAGGCTCAAACACGGCTCATTGTTTCTGCTTTGGTAACTGCTACTGCCATCATTGTCCCTTGCATATCTCCACAAGGAAAGGTGAAGCACTCACTTTATGTTCTGTATACCCATTTTGTGGGTTCTGTATACCCATTGTAGCTATTTCCACAATGTGGCCCTTAAATACGTGATGGTGCAACCGTACACCATGCATGTGATGTATGAGATTAAGGAACACCTTAGTGGGGAAGGCTAAGTGCAAACTACAAAGCAGCCCCTAACTCTGCCCCTTGGGAAGTGTGTGAAGACCCTGAAGAGCTAAAGGATGCAAAAGTGGTGAGCCCATCATGTTCTATTGTGTTTTCAATCGGGTGCTAAATGAAGACTGCGATCACCACACGCCCTGCAGAACAGCAGCCCAGGTACCTCTGCCACCTTGCGGGTGATGATGTTGTAGGTGGGTTAACCCAGTTAGAACAGATGAATCTAGGGTACTGTTTCACCAGTTTGGCAAATGTGCTATTTTCTACTCAGATCAGTTAAAGCAGAGCAAAAACAGCTTGCATTCATACAGAAAGGGCAAAATTAGTTATTTTAAGTTCTTCTTTAGAGTTCTGTTAACTTAGTTTTTCTCTGTCAGAATACAGATCTGAGAGAACTGTACTCACAGAGCATCACTTGGATTTGCTACATGGGTAACTTTCTGAGATCTGGGGCAATGAGCAAGAAGGGGCTAGCAGACTAGAAGTCTTGATGAAACACATGTGTTCCAAAGAGTGAGAGAAATAAGCCCCATGGAATTTCAAAGAGCTGCCTAACATTAGTCTAACTGTTACCAGTACAGTGTTCCAGGACTGCAAGGGCATCCTAAATACATTAAAGGTCAAAAGATTGAATTTTGCATGTTCTACCACAAAGAAGGAAGCAGAAGGTCCAGGAAAACTTTTTGAGTTTAGGAAGGTGACATGTCCCAGGGAAGGAAAAAAATCCTGCAGATGATCCAGGCTTCAATTAAGGCAATCCTGACACATGATCCAGAAGGCCTTGTGATAGTAGAAGTATCCATCAAAACAAAACATGCCACATGACACTATCCTGTGGGAGAATTACACACACCACATGGGTTCTGGACCAAGGCTCTGCCAGAGGCAATGGAGAATTACACCTTTTTGGAAAACAGCTCTTGGCATGATCCTGGACCTTGGATATCACAGATCTGAAACATATCTGTTTTTGTAATATCTAAGTCATAAGGATGAATGAGTTCAGAAGTAATCTCTTATAAGGTGGAAGTGGTGTGCCCAAACTCAAGCAAGACTCAGAGAGAAGGATCCAAGGAACTTGCCCAACTCATGCCCATTGCCACACCTATGATAGGGGATCCATTATGACTCTGGTTTATCGATGGGTCATATTGAGGATGAAAGCTGAGAACAGCAGCAGGATGACTCAGGAATGATCTTGAAGGACAATGGGGAGTGCTTCATGTGGTAAACCTGGTCATCCACTTTATAGACATGGAGGTCAGGATGTACACAGAGCTCTAGGTCGTGTGTACAACATTTTTCTGGGGGTTCTAAAGCAGAAGTTCTAAAAGACCTTCTTTATAGCAAAGGAGGTATGGGACTGGGTCCATGACCATGTGAGCCAACAGTTTATCACTCTTACTCCAATAGAAGCTGATAAAAAAGCATTGGAAAGTAGAGTTAACCAGCTAAGAAGCAGTATTATGTGAAAGTCAGGCTTCAACCTCCGGGATGCAATATACACATTGAAGCAAAAACTTAAGAAAGCATTATGTAGGTAGAAAATATCCGAGAACCAAGGAGTAAATACGGGAGGGACCCCATTAATTGTTTTCTTCATAACCTGCTGGGGAAATCTGTGCCTCACATCCCTGCAACTCTAGGCTCTGCAACTTGTACTGTGTGGTTGGGGGTGGGAGGTGAGGTTTAGTCCCCAAAGGGTGCAAATTGTTGCCACAGAGAAGCAATAGAAACCCTATTGAGCTGTAAGCTACGGTTGATACTTGGACACTCAGGCTCTTTGTGCCCAGAGACCAGCAGGAAAGAAGCTATAATCCTGGCAGGAATAATCAACAGTAACCACCGTGAAGTGGTAGGGCTTCTGCCACACAGAAGGAGTGGGGAGAAATATGTGTGGCACTGGGTAATCCTTGTGGGAAAACATATTGCTACTTCTTTGCCCAAAAGTAATGATAAATGAAAAAGGCAAGCAAGCACAACGTGGGAAGCTTATGGTTACCAAGGATGGCACAGAACATCACACAACAAGCAAACCACCAAGACAAGCAACTGTGGCCCATCTGAGGTTAGAGGAATCCATGATGCATAGCTGAGGAAGAGGCTGAATATCAGATGGAGCCCCCAGATCAACTTGATAGTAGGGGCTGGACTCTATACTGATAACCTTCCCCTTCTCTGCTTCCTTTAAAAAGAGAGGTCCTCTGGACCCTCAATCTCACTCCTCCCCAAATTTCTTGGAGGAAGTCAAGACAATCAGCTCAAGAGGCAGAGTGTTGTGAACGTGAACAGGGAACATGGCTCAGATCCCACTGCAAGCAGACTCGCTCCAGCATATGATGTGTTAATATCTTCAGAGTCTGCCTCAGCAGCAGAGAGCTACGAAATTCAAGAGCATAATCTTCCCTGGGTGGGCCACCCCCAAGGATGAGCAAGAGGTTGCTCTGAAGGCCTAGCCACCTCTCTCACTGTGAGGTGTCAGGTCGTCACAGCGATGCACACTCAGGAGCCCGTGGAGTCAGCTGATGCTGCATTGTACCTGCAACCATGGAGGCCTTTAAAATAAGGTTTCTATTTCTAATGTCTATCTTCCACATTTCTAATAATATTTCTTATAATTTCCTCTTTTATATTCATTTTATATGCAAAAGCCTGAGACTGTCATTTAGTGAAAACCATGTGTCAGAAGCTGAGTCCCTCTGTTTTAGCCCAGAACTCGTAATATGATATAATCTTAAAACAAAAAATAAAATAAACAACTTATACAGCAAAGAATCTGGCCATGTTAATAGATGGAAATTCTGTTTTGAAGTATGGTTGATTTTCTGTATTATATTAGTTTCTGGTGTACAACATAGTGATTCAAAGTTTTACAGATTCTGCTCCACTTAATGTTTCATAAAATACCAGTGATATTCCTTCTCTTGTACAATATATCCTTGTTCCTTATTTATTTTATACATAGTAATTTGTACCTGTTAATCTTTCTTCCCTATGTTGCTCCTCCCCTCTCTACTCTCCCTACTGGTAACCACAAGGCTGTTCTTTCTGTCTGTGAATCTGATAAAATATTACTTTTCTCTGAAACTCAAATTCTTATTTTAAAAATCAAGAATGAATACAGTTTCCCTATGGTATGGATTTTGATTCCACAGGGGGATATGTTTCACTTGTAGTAAATTCAAGAAATTGTTGAAAGGCAGCTAGAGTAAATTGCTCTCTTGGGAAATCCCAGTTTCTATTTTTTATGATCTAGCTATTGCATTTCTTTGTGACGATAGTGCATGGCTACTGCATGCCTCCTAGAGTTTTCTGAAAAGCAAATTGAAGCTAATTAGATTGCCATTCCAGCTCTGCTTTTGATTCTGAGTTATTTTCTTTTTAATTTATCTTGTAACAACACTGTGCATGCGTGTGTGCCAAGTTGGTTCATTCGTGTCCGACTCTTTGTGACCCCGTGGACAGTAGCCCACCAGGCTCCTCTGTCCATGGAATTCCCCAGGCAAGAATACTGGAGTGGATTGCCATCCCCTCCTCCAGGGGATCTTCCCGACCCAGGCATCAAACCTGTTTCTCCCGTGGCTGCTGCACTGCAGGTGGATTTTTGCCCCCGAGCCACTGAGGAAGCCCTAGTAACACCATTAGCATTTCATGAGTGGCTGCAGTTAAATCTTTATATATTTTTTTCTTCTTCTTGAAAGCATGTTAAAGCACACATATACTTTACATATAAATTAGTATCCACAGTTCTAAATTTAATGATGATTCATTTATTCTGTTACAACCAAGTTTACTGAATGCCTACCAGGTGTCAGACCCTTGGCTATGTGTTAGGGACACAAAATTGAGTAAGATATGGTTATTCCTTTTAGAAATCATTCCCTAAGAATACACAGTGGATGGCTTTTTAAATGGGCTTTTTTGCTCTGCCACCAAATTCTTAAATTGTTTGTTATTGTGATGGATTGAGCTGTGTGTCTCCAAAAATTCATATGCCAAAACCCTAATTTTCGGTGTGACTATTTGAACATAGAGCATTAAAGAGGGAGTTAAGATTAAATGAGCTCACAAGTCTGGGGCCCTAATCCAGTAGGATGGGTGTCTTTGTAAGAAAAGGAAGAGGTACCAGTGGGATGTGCACACAAAGAAAAGGCCAAATGAGTACTCACAGAAGAGGGCTTTCTGCAAGTCAGGGAAAGAGGTCTCAGGAGACATCAAACCTGCCCACATCTTGATAATGGACCTCCAACCTCCAGTTCAGTTCAGTCACTCAGTCCTGTCCAACTCTGCGACCCCATGTACTGCAGCATGCCAGGCCTCTCTGTCTATCACCAACTCCTGCAGTTTACTCAAACTCACATCCATTGAGTCGGTGATGCCATCCAGCCATCTCATCCTCTGTCATTCCCTCCTCCTCCCGCCTTCAATCTTTCTCAGCATCAGGGTCTTTTCAAATGAGTCAGCTCTTTGCATGAGGTGGCCAAAGTATTGCATTTTCAGCTTCCAGAACTGTGGAAAAAAATAAGCATCTGTTGTTTAAGCCACCCAGTCTGTGGTATTTTGTTATGGCAGTCTCTAAACTAATGCAGCCAGATATTCCTTTTGGCCAGTTGATCAGGAATTCACTCTTGCAAACTGCAATGATATGAGGTCATTTTACCTCTAAGAACATCCTCCTTTTAGCATTAAAAATAAAATCAGCTGCAAATTATTTTAACTGAATATTCTTTTTTTCTCTGGCCTGTCCCTGTCAGCAGACAGAAGGGAAACGGATGGCTCCTTTCTGTAGCTCCTCCTCTCCCCAGTGCCCCCTCCAGCTTCCACTATCATTCCTCCTCCACTTGCTCTGATTCCTCTGACTCATCTTGGGTTGAGGACAGAAGAAAGGCAATGGTACAAGGACAAAATGTGACATTTTGCTTCTACAATATCCCAATTATCA
The DNA here is from genome assembly GCA_917880005.1 of Nanger dama. NCBI lineage: Eukaryota > Metazoa > Chordata > Mammalia > Artiodactyla > Bovidae > Nanger > Nanger dama. The sequence goes on from CAKJTW010000001.1 coordinate 105,030,612, forward strand.
TGCCCTCTTTCCTGGTACTAAAAGTGGTGGACTTGCCCAACTCTTCAGAGATCCTCAGAAACTGCCCTGAAACCTTCTGCTTCTTGCTCACTGACCCTTACGTGTGCTTATTTATAAAGAAGCCAATATGGATTTGCATAGCAACCACAAATTTGTGTTTGTGTGGTCTATTAATTACAGGCAATTAGAGTGGATTTTTCTCCAGTAAAACAGAAATTAAAACTTATGCTTCACTGACTAACAAACAAGTATATTCTTGTAAAACTCAAAAAAAAAAAAAAAAACTTACGCTTTCACATGATATACAAGAAGCAGGCATATAATTACTATCCAGCCTAAGAACTATATCTATATATTCATATATGCAAAACAATGCCCAGTTGTGATTGTGACTAATGATGCAAGTAAAGTCTGATGCTGTAAAGAACAATACTGTATAGGAACCTGGAATACTAGGTCCATGAATCAAGCTCAACTGGAACTGGTCAAACAGGAGATGACAAGAGTCAACATTGACATTTTAGGAATCAGTGAACTAAAGTGGACAGGAATAGGTGAATTTAACTCAGATGACTATTATATCTACTATCGTGGGCAAGAATCCCTTAGAAGAAATGGAGTAGCCCACATAGTCAACAAAAAGTCAAAAATGCAGTGCTTAGGTACAATTTCTAAAGTGACAGAATGACCTCTGTTCATTTCCAAGTCAACCATTCAATAGCACAGTGATCCAAGTCTATGCTCCAATCAACAATGCCAAAGAAGCTGAAGTTGAATGGTTCTATGATGACCTACAAGTCCTTCTAGAACTAACAGCTAAAAAGATGTCCTTTTCATCCTAGGGTACTGGAATGCAAAAGTAGAAAGTCAGGAGATACCCAGAGTAACAAGCAAGTTTGGCCTTGGTGTACAAACTGAAGCAGGGCAAAGGCTAATAATTTTGACAAGACAATGCACTGGTCATAGCAAACACCCTCTTCTAACAATACAAGCAACAACCCTACAGAAGGACATCACCAGATAGTCAATACAAAAATCAGATTGATTGTATTCTTTGCAGTCAAAGATGGAGAAGCTCTATACAGTCACCAAAAACAAGACTAGGACCTGACTTCAGATCATGAACTCCTTATTACAATATCCAGACATAAACTGAAGAAAGTAGGGAAAGCCACTAGACCATTCAGGTATGACCTAAAATAAATCCCTTATGATTATACAGTGGAACTGACAAAGATTCAAGAGATTAGGTCTGAGAGACAGAGTGCCTGAAGAACTATGGACGGAGGTTCATGACATTGTACAAGAGGTGGTGATCAAAATCATCACCAAGAAAAAGAAATGTAAAAAGCAAAATGGTTGTCTGAGGAGGCCTTACAAGTAGCTGAGAAAACAAGAAAAGCAAAAGGCAAAGGATAAAAGGGAAGATATATCTATCAGAATGCAGAGTTCCAAAGAATAGCAAGGAGAAATAAGAAAGCCTTCCTCAGTGAACAATACAAAGAAATAGAGGAAAAAAATAGATGATCCCTTCAAGAAAATTAGAGATACCAAATGAACATTTCATGCAAATATGGGCACAGTAAAGGATGGAAACAGTATGGACATAATAGAAGCAGAAGATATTAAAAAATATAAAAAAGGTGACAAGAATAAACAGAAGAACTATACCACAAAGATCTTAATGACCCAGATAGCCACAATGGTGTGATCACTCATCTGGAGTCAGACATCCTAGCGTGTGAGGTCAGCTGGGCCTTAGGAAGCATCACTATGAACAAAGCTAGTGGAGGTGATGGAATTCCAGTTGAACTATTTCAAATCCTTAAAAACGATGCTATGAAAGTGCTGCACTCAACACACCAGCAAATTTGAAAAACTCACCAGTAGCCACAGGACTGGAAAAAGTCAGTTTTCATTCCAGTCGAAAGAAAGGCAATGACAAAGAATGTTCAAACTACTCCAAAATTTTACTCGTCTCACAAGTAATGCTGAGAATTCTCCAAGGTAGGCTAGTACATGAACTGAGAAATACCAGATGTTCAAGCTGGATTTAGAAAAACAAAGGACTCAGAGATCAAGTTGCCAACATCCAATGCATTATAGAAAAAGCAAGAGGATTCCAGAAAAACATCTACTTTTGCTTCATTGATTATGCTAAAACCTTTAACTATGTGGATCACAAAAATCTGTGGAAAATTCTTAAAGAAACGGGAACATCAGACCACCTTACCTGCCTCCTGAGAAATCTGTATGCAGGACAAGAGGCAGTTGTTAGAACTGGATATGGAACACTGGGAAAGGATTATGTCAAGGCTGTATATGGTCACCCTGCTTATTTAACTTATGTTCAGAGTACATCATATGAGATGTTGGGCTGGATGAAGCACAGTTCAGTTAAGTTCAGTCGCTCGGTCATGTCTGACTCTTTGCGACCCCATGAATTGCAGCACACCAGGCCTCCCTGTTCATCACCATTTTCTCGGAGGAGTCCACTCAGACTCACGTCCATCGAGTCCGTGATGCCATCCAGCCATCTCATCCTCTGTTGTCCCCTTCTCCTCCTGCCCCCAATTCCTCCCAGCATCAGAGTCTTTTCCAATGAGTCAACTCTTCGCATCAGGTGGCCAAAGTACTGGAGTTTCACCTTTAGCATCATTCCTTCCAAAGAAATCCCAGGGCTGATCTCCTTCCGAATGGACTGGTTGGATCTCCTTGCAGTCCAAGGGACTCTCAAGAGTCTTCTCCAGCAACACAGTTCAAAAGCATCAAGTTTTTGGCGCTCAGCCTTCTTCAAAGTCCAACTCTCACATCCATACATGACCACAGGAAAAACCATAGCCTTGACTAGACGGACCTTAGTCGGCAAAGTAATGTCTCTGCTTTTGAATATACTATCTAGGTTGGTCATAAATTTTCTTTCAAGGAGTAAGCATCTTCTAATTTCATGGCTGCAGTCACCATCTGCAGTGATTTTGGAGCCCCCAAAATAAAGTCTGACACTGTTTCCACTGTTTCCCCATCTATTTCCCATGAAGTGATGAGACCAGATGCCATGATCCTCGTTTTCTGAATGTTGAGCTTTAAGCCAACTTTTTCACTCTCCTCTTTCACTTTCATCAAGAGAGGTTTTTACTTCCTCTTCACTTTCTGCCATAAGTGTGGTATCATCTGCATATCTGAGGTTATTGATATTTCTCCCTGCAATCTTGATTCCAGCTTGTGTTTCTTCCTGTCCAGCATTTCTCATGATGGACAAGATGGAATCAAATTGCCAGGAAAAGTATCAATAACCTCAGATATGCAGATGACACCACACTTATGGCAGAAACCAAAGAGGAATTGAAGAGCCTCTTGATGAAAGTGAAAGAGGAGAGTGAAAAATCTGGCTTAACTCAACATTCAAAAACTAAGGTCATGGCATCCAGTCCCATCATTTCATGGCAAATAGATGGGAAAAAATGGAAATAGTGACAGACTTCATATTTTGCATTCCAAAATAACTGCAGATGGTTACTGCAGCCATGAAATTAAAAGACACTTGCTCCTTAGAAGAATAGCTATGACAAACTTAGATAGCATGAAAAAGCTGAGACATTACTTTGTTGACAAAGGTCTGTATAGTCAAAGCTATTATTTTTTTCAGTAGTCATGTATGGATTTGAGAGTTGGACTATAAAGAAAGCTGACCACTGAAGAATTGGTGCTTTTGAACTATGGTGTTGGAGAAGATTCTTGAGAGTCTCTTGGACTTCAAGGAAATCAAATAAGTCAATTCTAAAGGAAACCAATCCTTAATATTCATTGGAAGGACTGATACTGAAGCTGAAGCTCCAATACTTTGGGCACCTGATACAAAGTACTGACTCCTTAGAAAAGACCCTGATGCTGGGAAAGACTGAAGGCAGGAAGAGAAGGGATTGACAGAGGATGAGATAGTTGGATGGTATCACTGACTCAATGGACATGAGTTTGAGCAAGCTCTGGGAGTTGGTGATGGACAGGAAGCCTGGTGTGCTGCAATCCATGTGATCACAAAAAGCCAGACACAGCTGAGCCAGTGAAGTGAACTGATAAGCATTTATATAAATATATGTATACATAAAGCATCCTGTCTTCTGAAGACTTCTACGCAATCCTGTTCAATTCCATTTTCTTGTTTCTCTCCAGAAATAACAATTCTTTTGACTTTGTGTTTATAATTTTTTGATTTTTTTCAATGTAGTTTTATCATGTGGTACTACCTATCTTTTTGTTGTTGTTGTTTTCCAGTCATTAAATCATGTTTAACTCTTTGTGACCCCATGGACTGCAGCACATCAGGCTTCCCTGTCCTTCATTATCTCCTGGAATTTGCTCAAACTCATGTCCATTGTGTTAGTGAAGCTATCCAACCATTTCATCCTTCGTTGTCCCCTTCTCCTCCTGCCTTCAATCTTGCCTAGCATCAGGGTCTTTTCCAGTGAGTCAGTTCTTTGCATCAGGTGGCCAAAGTCTAGGAGCTTCAGCTTCAGCAGCAGTCCTTCCAATGAGTATTCAGAGTTTATTTCTTTATAATTTACTTCTTTGATTTCCTTGCAGTCTGAATGACTCTGAAGAGTACTCTCCAACACCACAATGTGAAAGCATCAGTTCTTCACCACTTAGACTTCTTTATGGTCCAGCTTTCTCATCCATACATGACTACTTGAAAAACCATAGCTTTGGCTACATGGACCTTTTTCAGCAAAATGATGTCTCTGGTTTTTAATATACGATCTAGGTTTGTCATAGCTTTTCTTCCAAGGAGTAAGCCTCTTTGAATTTCATGACTGCAGTAACCAGCTGTGGTGATTTTGGAGCCCAAGAAAATAAAGTCTGTCACTGTTTCCTTTTTATTCTTTTTCCCATGTAGTTGCCATGAAGTGTGGACTGGATGCCATGATCTTAGTTTTTGAATGTTGAGTTTTAAGCCCATATTTTTTTTTATTACCTATGGTATGCAACCTTAAATAGCTGATTGTTTAATGTTCTGTTCTTCCATTTTACTTAAGTGGAATTATCTGTGTAGTTTCCTCACCTCTTTCACTCAATAGTGCATTAAGGGTGTTCAAATATCCTGCATCTGTAGATCTATTTAGTTCACTTTCCTGGTCGCCCATACTTCATTACAGTGAAGTGAAGTCACTCAGTCATGTCTGACTCTTTGCAACCCCATGGACTGTAGCCCACCAGGCTCCTCCATCCATGGAATTTTCTAGGCAAGAGTACTGGAGTGGGTTGCCATTTCCTTCTCCAGGGGATCTTCCCCTACCCAGGATTGAACCCGGGTCTCCCACATTGCAGGCAGATGCTTACCATCTGAGCCACCAGGAAGCCCCATTGTATCCTTTATATATATGCTTTACATTATATACATTATACATATACTCCATTATAGGACTATCATAGAAATTTTTGATCTTTTGTAGTGTTCATAGACTATTGCTCTTTTCCCGTGTGTTGTTTCAAGGAATCACAGCCATGAGCTCTGTGCATCAGGACTCTCCCTGAACCCTAGAGAATGTATCACGAACTTCAGCAGGTAACGTAAGCTTTCTAAAGGAACTGCAGAAGTTTAAACAACCACAAGCAGGTGAGGAGCATAATTTCTCCACATCCTGGAAAACACTTCTACCATCAGGGTCTTTCATCTTGGCAGGCTGATCAGTATGAGAGAGTTAGTTGGCTTTAATATCCATCTCACTACTTAGTAATGATGTATTTTAAAAAACTCACATATTCATTGACCATTTTTTCTGAACTATTACTCATAACTCTTAATAAGTTTAGATAAGTTTTTCTTTATCTCATTGATATGCAAAAGTTTTTATATATTTGAGACAACAATCATTTGTCAGTTGTACGTTAAGCAAATATCATTTACTTTGAAGCTTGTCATTTCACTCCTTTTATGGTGTCTTTTGATAGACAGTTTTAATGAACTCACTTATAAATCTTAGCTTTTATTCTTTTGTGCATTAAGAATAATGAATTTTTCTTTGTTATTCAATGCATAATAATTACTGTCATTATTCTCTTTTTGGTGTGCAAATTACCAAATTTGTCTAGTGGAGGCTGCTTCAAGATAGGCCTTGAGCCATTTTTTGTATTACCTCACTTACATTTGGGCTCTTTCTGGCACAGGCTACTTCAGCCTCACTGTGCACTTTTCTGTCTCAGGCCTGGAATTAACCAATTTTTTAAGTCCTAATTCTTTTGTATAAGCAATTATATTAGGTTGGTGCAAAAGGAATTCCTTAGAAACAAAGATCCAGGCAATGGGTGTGCTAACTACCTCCAAGGTACTTTGAGACCTTTTTTGTGAAGAGAAAGATTATAAAATATGCTTTAACAAGCATCAGTTCAGTTCAGTTGCTCAGTAGTGTCCGACTCTTTGTGACCCAATGAGTTGCAGCACGCCAGGCCTCCATGTCCATCACCCCCTCCCAGAGTTCACTCAGACTCACATCCATCGAGTCAGTGATGCCATCCAGCCATCTCATCCTCTGTCGTCCCCTTCTCCTCCTGTCCCCAATCCCTCCCAGCATCAAAGCCTTTTCCAGTGAGTCAGCTCTTCCATGAGGTGGCCAAATTACTGGAGTTTCAGCTTTAGCATCATTCCTTCCAAAGAAATCCCAGGGTTGATCTCCTTCAGAATGGACTGGTTGGATCTCCTTGCTGTCCAAGGGACTCTCAAGAGTCTTTTCCAACACCACAGTTCAAAAGCATCAATTCTTCGGCACTCAGCCTTCTTCACAGTCCAACTCTCACATCCATACATGACCACAGGAAAAACCATAGCCTTGACTAGACGGACCTTAGTTGGCAAAGTAATGTCTCTGCTTTTCAATATGCTGTCTAGGTTGATCATAACTTTCCTTCCAAGGAGTAAGCGTCTTTTAATTTCACCATCTGCAGTGATTTTGGAGCCCAAAATTAAAGTCTGACACTGTTTCCACTGTTTCCCCATCTATTTGCCATGAAGTGATGAGACCAGAAGCCATGATGTTTGTTTGCTGAATGTTGAGCTTTAAGCCAACTCTTTCACTCTCCACTTTCAGTCTCATCATAAGATCTCATTAATATTTCCAATCCAAAATCAAAATCAGAGAGGCTTTTCTTTGTTGTCTTCTTTTAAATTCATATATCCTTTTTCCTATAGTGAAAAATTCTAGTACCTAAAATATTAATACATTGATTTTACTGCATTCTATAATATATACAGAGTCTATATATTATATTGCCAACATTGATATTAACAATAAATCCATAAGTACCACATAAGTAATATTTAACATGTTTTTCACAGTACTTTAGTCCTGAGATTACATCTCACTAAGGATGTGCAGTCAGGGCTATGTTTTTCAAACATTAACAGAAATAATCCTTTTCTTCAAATGGTTGTGCTATCAGTGTGCTATACACATACAGTGGTGTGCTTGTATTTCACTTTAGGGGGAGTCTTCAATTCTTGTTGGATACAAATTCATCTTTGCATGTGCATTATTCAAGAGTGAAAATAGCATAATGTTTGCTTGGGAAAACACCAATGTGTTCCATCACCATTTATAATAATTAGCATGATGTAAAATTGACTTTGCTTAAACATAATATGGGGCTTCCCAGATGGCTCAGCTGGTAAAAAAACCTGCTGGCCAATGCAGGAGACTTAAGAGATGCAGGTTCTCAGTTGGGAAGACGTCCTGGAGAGGAAAATGGCAGTATGCTCCAGTATTCTTGCCTGGAAAATTCTATGGACAGGGAGCCTGGTAGGCTACAGTCCATGGAGGTCACAAAGAGTAAGACATGACTGAGTGCGTGAACGCACACACACACACACACACACACACACACACACACACACACACACACACACACACACAGAGTGCATCAACAGGAAACCTCATCCAGTTGACCCTGGAGAAGTAAGAATCCGTATAAGCAAACATACACAGACCTGAAACATCCACTTGCAGCCTCAGCTATGACGGAGGCTGTGTGTTGCAAGCCCCATCATCCACATTTGCTGTCACAACTTTTCTTCTCCACCTCCTCCCCCATCTCACAGTAACTCACAGGCTGCAGCCCCACTGACAGCCACTTTCACATGGCAGCTTTAGGTCTGTTTCCTGATAGAGCACCGTGTTCACTGTAATATTTATGTGTTTCTTAAACATTTTACATGTTTATCGCCTTTATTGGATTCCTACTTTTTTAATATGTCACTGACGATTTTTTGAGTTTTGTGCCTCTAACCTTGTGTTTTTCTGTGGATTTTATTGTGCAATTTTGTACATCCTAATGATTTAGGGGAATGATATGTCTTATTAGAGCAGAACTAATAAGAACCCAGACTCTCATTCTGCGCCCCTCCCCCTCCACTCCTTCCTTTCATCCTCTCATTGGTAGTATTTTCTTCATTAAGTAGTGCACTAGGTTCTGATTTATCCTCCCTGTTTTTCATTTTGAAAAATGAATAATTAATAATTATATGGTGAATAAATAGACATTCTTATTTCCCCTTCTCTCTTACCAAATCAGTCACACTAACTGTCGACAAGACTGAGCGACTGAACTGAACTGAACTATACCCTCGGCTACTTGAATTATTTTTCACTTAACAATGTGTCATGAACATCACTATCTATAAGATCATAGAAATTTTTCTCTCCTGTTTTTTAAGCTCCAAATAATTCCATTATGAGATTGTGCCACAGTTTATTTAATCAACTTCTTTTTGATGGATGGATATTTGTGTTATTAATCCTTTGTTATTTTAATTGATGCTGCAGTAAGTAATTCTGTGCATATGTTATTTTGTATTTGTGGAGCCAAATCTTCAAGGTAGATGCAGAGAAGCAAAATGCGAGAGTGCCTATTTCTTCATAATCTTGAGTTCACAGTGAGTTGATAAGTCATTTTTGTTTGTCAGTATTATATGTGAAAAAATGATACCTGTGTAGCTTTAATTTGTATATTTCTTACTCTGAGCAAAGCTGAGGTTCTTTTTGTACATTTAAGAAACACGTGTTTATGCTTTCCCATGTTCTGTCTGTTTATGGTTTTTGTCCGTTTGTTAATTTGGTTTTGTTCTTTCCCTTCTTCATATTCTTATATATTGAGAATATTAGTAAATATTTTCAATATAGAAAGGTTAGCCATCTATCTGTGACATAAGTTATAAAACTGCAAATATACTTTCCATTTAATTTTGGCTATGATTTTGCTTTGTTTTGTTGTTGTCAACAATCAAGTGTTTTTCTTATTTTATACAGTTGAATCTACAATTTTTTTCTTTTTAAAAAATTTTATGTATTTATTTACTTTTGGCCGTGCTGGGTCTTTGTTGCTGTGCAGGCTTCTCTCTAGTCGTGGGGAGAGGGGCCCCTCCCTAGTGGTGGGGAGAGGGGGCCGCTCTCTAGTGGTGGGGAGAGGACTTCTCATTGTGGTGACTTGCTGTTGTGGGGGTTCAGGCTGTAGGGCACACAGCTTCAGTGGTTGTGGCATGCAAGCTCAGGCACTGTGCTTCCCGGGCTCTAGAGCGCAGGCTCCGCAGTTACGGTGCACAGGCTTAGCTGCTCCATGGCACGTGGGGTCTTCCCTGAGCCAGGGATCAAACCTGTGTCTCTGTCCTTGGCAGGAGGATTCTTTACTGCTGTGCCACCAGGGACGCCCCAATTTTTCTTTATTACTTCTATACACTGAGTCATAGTTTGAATGGCTCTCCAAATATCAAAGTTATTATAGAATTTATTTCAGTGTACGGTGTGAGTTATAAAATCTAATCTTTACCTTTTCACCTGATGGCTACTGGTGTTTAACAACATTTATTTTCAAATCTATTTTCCTGAGGGATTTGAGATACTTCCCTTACCGTAAACTAAATGTCCATGAGTATCTGGACATGCTTTTCTATTTCACTCTATTATTTTGTCTGTTTATATCCATTCAACACTTTTAATTAGAGAAACTTTTAATGTGCTTTAATAGATAGCCTTAGCTGTTCTTTCATGTTTGATTTCCCACACGAACTTTAAAGTAAACCTGTGTATAAGTGAAAAAAAATAATAATTTGTTGGTGACAAGCTAATCTACGTAAGAATCTTTACATTTATTTTATTTTATTTTATTTAATACTTTATTCTACATTACAATACTGTATTTGTTTTGCCATACATTGACATGAATCAGCCACAGGTGTACACGATCTCCCAATGTCGAAGCCCCCTCCGTCCTCCCACCCGGTACCATCTCCCTGGATCATCCCGTGCACCAGCCCCAAGCATCCTGTATCCTGTATAGAACATAGACTGGCTCTTCATTTCTTACATGATAGTATACATGTTTCAATGCCATTCTCCCAAATCATCCCACCCTCTCCCTCTCCCTCAGAGTCCAAAAGTCCGTTCTATATCTCTGTGTCTCTTTTGTTGTCTCACATAGAGGGTCATCATTACTATCTTTCTAAATTCCATATATATGTGTCAGTACATTTTTAAATCTACTTTTATGTTTCTCATGTGTGTTGCTAAGTACTCCTTGGGCAGGTTTTGCCATTGTTTGTTTATTCTCAAGTGTTTTGTAGTTCTATAATTATTGTAAATTCAATCTACTCTTCCATGATATTTTTAACTGTCTATTATTAACACATATGAAAGCTGTTACAATTTTTGTGTCAGTTGTTTATCTTGCTCCTTTACTGCATTCTCTTATTATTTGTATAAGCTTTAACAATGATTCTGTTGAGTTTTTCAGGTGCACAATCATGTTATTTACAAACTGTACTTTCATGTTTCAATTTCTAAACACGTAAATGTTGTCTCTCGTCACTTTGTATCAACCAATACTCCAACATAACAGCAAAGAGTAGTGAAGAAAGTAAATATTCTTTCCTCATTCCTGACATTAGAAGTGTCTTTTTTCCAACGGTTTAGCTTTCAGAGTGCGGTGGTTTAGCTTTGAAATTGAAGCACACCAGAATAAGGAGTTAACCATTAGTTTCTATAAATAATTGTTACTATTAGAAATAAGAATTGAACTTTGTTGAAGGGTTTTTCAGCAATTGTGAAAAGATCATATGACTTTCTTCTTAGGTGTCTAGATAGGATGATTTATATTAATGTAAATCAATATTAAATTATTTGTATCCTCCTGGAATAAACCTTATTTAGTCTTAAAAATATGCTGATGTATTCTCTTTGCTAACTTTTTTCCCCAGAGAAAGAGATGCATGTGTGTGTGTATACATACACATACATACATGTATCTGCCTATACATACATGCATATAACTATGCATACATGTATGTGTATACCTAGACAGAGATGGATTAAAAGATAGACAAGTATATAGATAGGTAGAGAGAAATATTTATTACAAGCAGTTGACTCGTTCATTTATTGGTGTTGGCTAAACAAGTCCATTGCACAGCGTAGGCAGTCAGGAAGAGGAAATCCTCACCAGACTGTCAGCAGTGAGCTGTAGGGAGCCTCTGAGTGCAGGGACAGCCTGATTCTGTTTTCAGAAAACTGTCCTGGTTAGATCAGACTCCTCTGACAGAATCTCCCTTTTATACCTTAAAATCACCTGAGTTGGGACTTAAATCAGAGATGCAAATTCCTTTCACAGCAACATCTAAATTAGTTGGATTGGATAACTGGTAACAGTGACCCATGATAGTCAGCTGTAAGAAGGCTAATGTTATTTTTCTAGGGGTAACATTTATATACAAATAATTGTCTTTGATATTCATAATATTTATTTTCCTTTCTTGTGCTTCTCCCAACTATGCAGAGAAGTTGGGAGGTGCAACACCATCAATGAGAGCATTCTACTCTCCCATTCTTCTTGCCTTTTTCATCCTCTTAGTTGTGTTATCTTTCTGTATCATAATTCAAAACATTTGCATATTATTTTCCACCCATATCCCTAACATTGTTTTAATATTAGAAATGTTATTAAATGTATTCAGTTCTCTGGGACCAGTTTCCCCAGTCATTTTGAGAACTAATGAAGTTTGTCCGTTAGTAGATCCCTCATAAAGTGCACATGTATGAAGCAATCTTTAAATTTTATTTATATGTTTGCAGCCTGCATTGCTTTTTGTAGTCTTGAAACATCAAAAAGAGCTTGGCCAGATTTAAAATCCTCAACTCATACTTGCTTTCTTTGGATTTCTAGAAAAATTTTCTCTACTGTTACTAATGAGATGTTGCAGCCAAACAGATTATTTTCTCTTTCCCATAAAGAAATCTGCTATCTTTTTCCTGTATGCTCAGATAATATTAACAAATTTTTATCATTAAAAATGGTTACAAGTAAAATAAATTATAGCCTATCTGGGGCTCATTTTTAAATGTCACAAAGGATAAATTCTGTTTTATTTCTTAGTGAGCAGTCTGCCATGAATTTTTTCAGAGTCTTAAAATCTTATTAATTAAGCATAATTAAAAATCAGTTCAGAGCTCAATCACATTTTCATTTACATTGTTAGTCTGAATTTTTAAATTTTATTTTATTTTTTTCCTTTAATTTGTTTATTTATTTATTTTAAATTACAATACTGTATTTGTTCTGCCATACATTGACACGAATCAGCCCCAGGTGAACACAATCTCCCAATGCCGAAGCCCCCTCCCACCTCCCACCCCACATCCTCTACCTGAATCATCCTGTGCATCAGCCCCATGCATCCTGCATCCTACATTGAACATAGATTGGCACTTCGTTTCTTACACGAAAATATACATGTTTCATTGCCATTCTCCCAAACCATCCCACCCTTTCCCTCTCCCTCAGAGTCCAAAAGTCCACTCTATACCTCTGTGTCTCTTGGTGTCTCACATACAGGGTCATCATTACTGTCTTCTAAATTCCATATATATGTGTCAGTATACTGTATTGGTGTTTTTCTTTCTGGCTTACTTCATTCTGTATAATTGGTTCCAATTTCATCCATCTCATTAGAACTGAGTCAAATTTATTCTTTTAAGGGCTGAGTAGTATTCAATAGTGTATATGTACCACAGCTTTCTTATCCATTCATCTACTGATGGACATCTAGGTTGCTTCCATGTCCTGGCTATTATAAACAGCGCTGCAATGAACATTGGGGTACATGTGTCTCTTTCAATTCTGGTTTCCTCGGTGTGTATGCCCAGCAGTGGGATTGCTGGGTCATAAGGCAGTTCTATTTGCAATTTTTAAGGAATCTCCACACTGTTTTCCATAATGGCTGTACTAGTTTGCATTCCCACCAGCAGTGTAAGAGGGTTCCCTTTTCTCCACACCCTCTCCAGCATTTATTGCTTGTAGACTTTTGGATCGCAGCTATTCTGACTGGTGTGAATGGTACCTCATTGTGGTCTTGATTTGCATTTCTCTGATAATGAGTGATGTTGAGCATCTTTTCATGTGTTTGTTAGCCATCCGTATGTCTTCTTTGGAGAAATGCCTATTTAGTTCTTTGGCCCATTTTTTTATTGGATCATTTATTTTTCTGGAGTTGAGCTGCATAAGTTGCTTATATCTCTTTGAGATTAGTTGTTTGTCAGTTGTTTCATCTGCTATTGTTTTCTCCCATTCAGAAGGCTGTCTTTTCACTTTGCTTGTAGTTTCCTTTGTTGTGCAGAAGCTTTTACTTTTAATTAGATCCCATTTGTTTATCTTTGCTTTTATTTCCAGTATACTGGGAGTTGGATCATAGAGGATCCTGCTGTGATTTATGTCGGAGAGTTTTTTGCCTATGTTCTCCTCTAGGAGTTTTATAGTTTCTGGTCTTACATTTAGATCTTTAATCCATTTTGAGTTTATTTTTGTGTATGGTGTTAGAAAGGGGTCTAGTTTCATTCTTTTACAAGTAGTTGACTGGTTTTCCCAGCACCACCTGTTAAAGAGACTGTCTTTACTCCATTGTATATTCTTGCCTCCTTTGTCAAAGATAAGGTGTCCATAGGTGTGTGGGTTAATCTCAGGGCTTTTGATTTTGTTCCATTGATCTATATTTCTGTCTTTGTGCCAGTACCATACTGTCTTAATGACTGTGGCTTTGTAGTAGAGCCTGAAGTCAGGCAAGTTGATTCCTCCAGTTCCATTCTTCTTTCTCACGATTGCTTTGGCTATTCGAGGTTTTTTGTATTTCCATATAAATCTTGAGATTATTTGATCTAGTTCTGTGAAAAATACTGCTGGTAGCTTGATGGGAATTGCATTGAATCTGTAGATTGCTTTAGGTAGAATACTCATTTTCACTATATTGACTCTTCCGACCCATGAGCATGGTATATTTCTCCATCTATTAGTGTCCTCTTTGATTTCTTTCATCAGTGTTTTATAGTTTTCGATACATAGGTCTTTAGTTTCTTTAGGTAGGAATATTCCTAAGTATTTTATTCTTTTCGTTGCAATGGTGAATGGAATTGTTTCCTTAACTTCTTTTTCTATTTTCTCATTGTTAGTGTATAGGAATGCAAGGGATTTCTGAGTGTTGATTTTATATCCTGCAACTTTACTATATTCATTGATTAGCTCTAGTAGTTTTCTGGTCGAGTCTTTAGGATTTTCTATGCAGAGGATCATGTCATCTGCAAACAGTGAGAGTTTTACTTCTTCTTTTCCAGTTTGGATTCCTTGTATTTCTTTTTCTGCTCTGATTGCTGTGGCCAAAACTTCCAGTACGATGTTGAAGAGTAGTGGTGAAAGTGGACACCCTTGTCTTGTTCCTGACTTTAGGGGAAATGGTTTCAATTTTTTGCCATTGAGGATAATGTTAACTGTGGGTTTGTCATATATAGCTTTTATTATGTTGAGGTATGTTCCTTCTATTCCTGCTTTCTGGAGAGTTTTTATCATAAATGGATGCTGAATTTTGTCAAAGGCTTTTTCTGCATCTATTGAGATAATCATATGATTTTTATTTTTCAGTTTGTTAATGTGATGAATTACATTGATTGACTTGCGGATATTGAAGAATCCCTGGGATAAAGCCCACTTGGTCATGGTGTATGATCTTTTTAATGTGTTGCTGGATTCTGATTGCTAGGATTTTGTTGAGGATTTTTGCGTCTATGTTCATCAGTGATATTGGCCTGTAGCTTTCTTATTTTGTGGTGTCTTTGTCAGGTTTTGGTATTAGGGTGATGATGGCCTCATAGAATGAGTTTGGAAGTGTACCTTCCTCTGCAATTTTCTGGAATAGCTTCAGTAAGATAGGTGTTAGCTCTTCTCGGAATTTTTGGTAGAATTCAGCTGTGAAGCCGTCTGGACCTGGGCTTTTGTTTGCTGGAAGATTTCTGATTACAGTTTCAATTTCCGTGCTTGTGATGGGTCTGTTAAGATTTTCTGTTTCTTCCTGGTTCAGTTTTGGAAAATTGTACTTTTCTAAGAATTGTCCATTTCTTCCAAGTTGTCCATTTTATTGGCATATAATTGGTGATAGTAGTCTCTGATGATTCTTTGTATTTCTGTGTTGTCTGTCATGATCTCTCCATTTTCATTTCTAATTTTGTTGATTTGATTTTTTTCTCTTTGTTTCTTGATGAGTCTGGCTAATGGTTTGTCAATTTTATTTATCCTTTCAAAGAACCAGCTTTTTGCTTTGTTGATTTTTGCTATGGTCTCTTTTGTTTCTTTTGCATTTATTTCTGCCCTAATTTTTAGGATTTCTTTCCTTCTACTAACTCTGGGGTTCTCTATTTCTTCCTTTTCTAGTTGCTTTAGGTGTACAGTTAGGTTATTTATTTGACTTTTTTCTTGTTTCTTGAGGTATGCCTGTATTGCTATGAACTTTCCTCTTAGGACTGCTTTTAAAGTGTCCCAAAGGTTCTGTGTTGTTGTGTTTTCATTTTCATTCATTTCGATGCATAATTTGATTTCTTTTTAGATGTCTTCTGTGATTTGTTGATTATTCAGTAGGGTGTTGTTCAGCCTCCAAATGTTGGAATTTTTAATAGTTTTTCTCCTATAATTGAGATCTAACCTTAGTGCATTATGGTCAGAGAAGATGCTTGGAATAATTTCGATATTTTTGAATTTATCAAGGTTAGATTTATGACCCAGAATGTGATCTGTCCTGGAAAAGGTTCCGTGTGCACTTGAGTAAAAGGTGAAATTCATTGTTTTGGGGTGAAATGTCCTATAGATATCAATTAGGTCTAACCGGTCAATTGTATCGTTTAACGTTTATGCGTTTCTTTGTTAATTTTCTGCTTAGTTGATCTGTCCATAGGTGTGAGTGGGGTATTAAAGTCTCCCACTATTATTGTGTTATTGTTAATTTCCCCTTTCATGCTTGTTAGCAATTGTCTTACATATTGCGGTGCTCCTATGTTGGGTGCATATATATTTATAATTGTTATATCTTCTTCTTGGATCGATCCTTTAATCATTATGTAGTGGCCTTCTTTGTCCCTTTTCACAGCCTTTGTTTTAAAGTCTATTTTATCGGATATGAGTATTGCTACTCCTGCTTTCTTTTGGTCTTTATTTGCATGGAATATCTTTTTCCAGCCCTTCACTTTTAGTCTGTATGTGTCCGTTGTTTTGAGGTGGGTCTCTTGTAGGCAGCATATATAGGGATCTTGTTTTTGTATCCATTCAGCCAGTCTTTGCCTTTTGGTTGGGGCATTCAACCCATTTACATTTAAGGTAATTATTGATAAGTATGCTCCTGTTGCCGTTTACTTTATTGTTTTGGTTTCGGGTTTATACGTCCTTTTTGTGTTTCCTTTCTAGAGTCTATCCTTTAGTATTTGTTGGAGAGCTGGTTTGGTGGTGCTGAATTCTCTCAGCTTTTGCTTGTCTGTAAAGCTGTTGATTTCTCCTTCATATTTGAATGAGATCCTTGCTGGGTACAGTAGTCTTGGCTGAAGGTTATTATCTTTCATCACTTTAAGTATGTCTTGCCATTCCCTCCTGGCCTGAAGAGTTTCTATTGAAAGATCTGCAGTTATTCTTATGGGGATCCCTTGTGTGTTGTTTGTTGTTTTTCCCTTGCTGCTTTTAGTAATTGTTCTTTGTGTCTGGTCTTTGTTAGTTTGATTAAAATATGTCTTGGGGTGTTTCGCCTTGGGTTTATCCTGTTTGGCACTCTCTGGGTTTCTTGGACTTGGGTGATTATTTCCTTCCCCATTTTAGGGAAGTTTTCGACTATTATCTCCTCAAGTATTTTCTCATGGTCTTTCTTTTTGTCTTCTTCTTCTGGGACTCCTATAATTCGAATGTTGGAGCGTTTCATATTGTCTTGGAGGTCTCTGAGATTGTCCTCATTTCTTTTAATTCACCTTTCTTTTTCCCTCGCTGATTCATTTATTTCTACCATTCTATCTTCTATTTCACTGATCCTATCTTCTGCCTCTGATATTCTACTATTTGTAGCCTCCAGAGTGTTTCTGATCTCATTTATTGCATTATTCATTATATGTTGACTCTTTTTTATTTCTTCTAGGTCCTTGTTAAACCTTTCTTGCATCTTCTCAATCCTTGACCCCAGGCTATTTATCTGTGCTTCCATTTTGATTTCAAGATTTTGGATCATTTTCACTATCAGTATTCGGAATTCTTTCTCAGGTAGATTCCCTATCTCTTCCTCTTTTGTTTGGTTTGGTGGGCATGTCTCCTGTTCCTTTACCTGCAGGGTATTCCTCTGTCTCTTCATCCTGGTTATATTGCTGCGTTTGGGGTGGCTTTTCTATATTCTGGGAATTTGTGGAGTTCTCTTTATTATAGAGTTTCCTCTCTGTGTTTGGGGTTATATCAGTGGCTTGTCAAAGTTTCTTGGTCAGGGAGGCTTGTGTTGGAGTTCTGTGGGTGGAGCTGGATTTCCTCTCTCTGGAGTGCCGTGACGTGTGAAGTAATGAGTTATGCGACGTCAGTGGTTTTGGAGTATTTTGAGTTGCCTGTGTATTGAGGCTCAGGGGCTTGTTCTTGTGTTGCTGGAGAATTTGCGTGGTATGTCTTGCTCTGGAGCTTGTTGGCCCTTGGGTAGTGCTCAATTTTAGTATAGGTATGAAGGCGTTTGATGAGCTCTAATTGGATAATGTTACCTGTATTCAGGAATTCTTTGATGATCTCAGGATTTGGAATTATGCCTCCTGATTCTGGTTTTCAGATTTATTTTTACAATAGTCTCATGATTTCTCCATCTATTCAGCACTAATGTTAAAACATCTAGGTTAATGATGATAGGTTTCTCCACCTTGAGGGTCGTCCCTAGAGGATCGCTGAGTTACTTGGAGGAGAGAAGAGGGAGGGAGTAGTTAGAGGTGAGTGTAATGGGATGGGGTGGAATCATAAGAGGGAAAAGCAAGCTAGCCCGTAACCACTTTCTTGTGTGCGCTCCGAAGTCTGGACCGCTCAGAGGTGGTCACAGAGTTATACATGGAAGAGGAGAGGGAGGAAGTAGATAGAGGTGGACAGGAGGATAAAAGAGGGAGATGGGAAGGAGGGATACAGATCCGGTCAGTGACCAGTTCCCTTAGAATTCTCCTCCTTCTGGAACACACAGAGGTTCATAGGGTTGGGTAGAGAGGGGGAGGGGGGGGAGGAGACAAAAGCCACCTGGTGGCGAAAAGGGAGATTCCAGAGGTGGAGAGAGTGGTCAAGCCAGTAGTCTCGCACTCATGTAAAACTGGGTACTGAGGATTAGGTTTTTAAAAGTACAAAATTGGCAACAAATACCAAAATGTCAAGATTAAAAATCTGGAGTATAGATTGGATTTTCAAAGATAGATTATTGAAGAGAAGATGGAGAAGTAGAAAGAAATTTTTAAAAAATAGAGAAAAAAGAAAAAAAAAAAAAAAAAGTAAAATATAATAAAAGACTCCAGAATTATTAAAAGACAACTTCCTTCACCAATAAGACTATATATGGCGTTTGCTTAAACAATAGGGTTTTTTTTTTTTTAAAGTAATATTAGATTCTAAAATAATAACTAGAAATATAGAAGACTTAAAAATTTAAGGAAGCTTAGAGGAAAAAAAGGATGAAAAAGAAAAGGATAAACAAATTTAAAAGGAAAAAATAATTTTTAAAGAAAGAAAACAAAATTCTTAAAAGAATGAAAAAAATCACACTTCCACATCATCCCCCCAAATTTTTTTTTTTTTGATCAGAAAAGTAGAAACGGCGTATCTGGCGCTTTCTCTGTCGTTGAGGACTGTGTGGGGTCACTACCAAGGCAGTTCCCTCTGTTTGACTCCCTCTGTTTGCTGGTCTCTTCCGTGTCTGATTTCTGTCTTGCCTCAGGGAGGGTGGTGTTGAGCTCTGCACTGGGTTTGCCCCTTCCCAATCCGCGGGATAACCGTGTGGGGCCTGCCCTATGTTTCATGCAATTCCCCGGTTTAAGCCGCTCAGGATTGGCGCTCAGTAAGTCCCCTCCGGGTGCCGAGTTTGGTTCCAAGTCCGAGTGGCTAGGAGTTTGGCGCGGACTGTTGTTGCAGAAGTCTCAATAAAGAAGCTTGCTTGCAATTTGGTAGGTAATGTCTCTCTTGAGCTGCGTCTGCCCTCTTCCAGCGCTTCAGGCTCTGGCTGCCCGTCGCTGATGGGGGATGGTCTGCAGCCGGCTATTTCCGATCCGTCCTTTGTTCTGTGCGCGGGCCTGGCTTTGAAGCCAATGATCTGCTTTGCTGGATGCCTGATGTCCTCTGCCAGCAGTCAGAAGTTATTTTGTGGAATTTGCTCAGCGTTGAAATGTTCTTTTGATGAGGTAGAGAGGGAGAAAGTGTTCTCCCCATCCTATTCCCCCGCCATCTTTTTCCTCCGAATTTTTAAATTTTAATAACAGTCTGGTTCAGCTATTTGTTTAAGTTGATAAAAACCTATTACTTTGGTTTCCATATTCTTTAATTAAAATTAAAATGGAAGCAGAATAGTTTTGCCCTCAAATTGACTTTTTATCTCATCCTAAAGAATTGTTCAGAAGCCATTATGCTCAGAATATGATTATTCTTAAAAGAATTAGATTCCAGCAGTCAACTATGATTGTTAGCCTTGAAGTAACCATGCTAATGAAATATTCAGCCTTTTTCAAAAGCTTAAAATTTTTCAAGAGATTAGCCTGAATTTTTTTTCTCTTTTAATTGGCTTCATTTATGACTAAAGGGCTGGCTAGAAGACTGGCAAAGTGTAAAGGAAAATTTTTATTTTAAAAATAAATAAAAATAAAGCCCTCTTGCTTATTGAACCAAGTTTTGAGGCAAAATAAGCTAATGTTTGATAACTGCTTAAAGAAGGACAGGGGACATATGATGAATCTTGAAACTAGGAAAGTTGTGAAGAATTTTATTAATGAAGATTCTTTTAAACAGAATTTTTATATTTATGCAGCTTACCTGAGTATTGCTCATTCATATCTACCATCAGTAGGTAAGATGAGAGCTATTTGAAGATGTGTATATATATATATATATATATATATATGTATGTATATACAAAGATATACAAGATATAGATATATATCTTTAGTAGTTATAAAGACATTAATGTGAATGCTCCTCTAGAATATTTCTTCTCCCAATTTTGAATTCTTATTTTAGAAGGTTTGGTAGATAAAGATGAGTTATCTTTCACTCATTAATTTAGACATTGCTCTCTGACCTTAAACTAGCCAGTCACTAGCACCATTCTGTAATCACAGTTAAAATGGGGAGATCAAGATGGATGAGTAGGAGGACATGGAGGTCACCTCCCCAAGAACACATAAAAATACATCTATGTGTGGAATAATTCTCACTGAAAAGTAACTGAAGACTAGCAGAAGGCTCCTATACAACAAAGGATATAAAAAAACATACACATAAAATCAGATAAAAAGGAAAGAGAAGCGATCAGGTCAGGACCTGTGCCCCAGGGAGGGCACTAATTAGAGAAGGGAGCTTGTGCGAGAGAGCATCCTCTCCAGGAAGTGAGCAATTTTAGCACACACTGGGCGCCCCGGGTTGGGGTTTGACACAAGAAAGACAAGGCCCCTGGGCTGGCTAGAGGGTCAGTGGGACTAATGAGAGGGCTGTGGGAAGTCTGGAGGCTGCTGCTGCTGAATGCTTTCATGTGGCTCTTGTGTCACGATGACGCTCCACACAGGAGCGAGGGCGAGCTCAGTTGAAAGAGATCTCAGCTGTGAGACACAAAAGCAGCTCAGACCCAAAGTGGCATCTTAGCAGGGGTCAGACATTCTCAGCACTCACACAAACAGCATATCAGAAGTCCCATTGGTAGCCTGCCACCAGACTAAGTGCCCCCACCAGCCTTTCTTCCCCCATCACTTCTGCCCTCTAGGGCAGGCAGGTATGTTCTCCTGGGAAGGAGAGAGCACACACTTAAAAGGAATGGAGCCCATTCAGCCCTAAACTTTAGAGCTTCTGCGTCAGCATCTTGGGACCCAGTCCCAGCCCCAGTAGGGTGATGCTGGCCACTGGGCAGAGGAGAAGCCCCGGCTCACACTGCCTCTGGCTCTAGCTGCTCCATCTCCAGCCCTGCCTCCTACCAAGGTGGTAACTGCCAGTGCACCCAGTGCACCCTGGGAAGCAATGTGACTTGTGTTCGTGTCAGATCCTTCTCTTCCACCAAACCATTGGCACATGCAGTCTGTATAGGAATGCTCTCTCATAAGAACATATGAACATTTATTCAAGATCACAATAGGAGGTAACTGTTTCACCTAATTTCATACAAGCAGAGAAACTGGAAGCAAAATTAGAAAACAAAAGAAAAATTAGAATACAGTTTGTTCAAAAACCAGTTGTTCAAAAACAACTAGTGAAGCAGAAATAATTTACCAAATCAAGAACTCAGTGCATTACTAATAAAAATCCTAACTGAGTTAGGGAAACGAATAAATGAACACAGTGAAAATATTAACAGAGAACTAGAAAATATAAAAATAATCAGGTAGAACTGAAGAATAAAATAACAAATATGGAAAACAACATCCAAAGTGATACAGAACTCACAAGTGATCTGGAAGATAGTATAATGTAAATAATCTAATCAAAGCAACAGGAGAAAAAAGGGAGAACAGTTTAAGAGATCTCTGACACAGCATCAAACTTGCCAGCACCATTATAGGGGTCCTGGGAGGAGAAGAGCGAGACAGAGGAGATTGAGCATGTACTTACTGATATTATGGATGAAAAGTTTCCAAACAAGAAGGAAACAGACATTTAGGAACAGGAAGCACAAAGGGTCCCAAACAAAGTAAATCCAAATGAACTCATACCAAAATGTATCATAATTAAAGTGGCAAGAGTTAAAGAAAGAAATCTAAGGAGAAAAACAAAGAGCCATGTAGGAGAGAATCCCCATAAGACCATCATCTGATTTTTCTATAGAAATTTTTCAGGCCAGAAAGGAGTGGCATATTATATTCAAAGTGCTGAAAAAAAAAACAAAACCCTGCAAAGTAGGATGTTTTACACAAGATTATCATCTAAAGTTGAAGGAGAGATGAAGAATTTCTCATGCAAGCAACAACCAAAGGAGTTTATTAATACTAAACCTACGCTAAAAGATATGTTGAAGACTTTAAGAACTAAGAATCTACCAGAGTCTTTGGGCAGTGGCTTCATGGCAATTTTCTAACTATTTAGTGCACTATAGACAACTAGGGATCTTTAAAAATACTAATGCCTGGTTCCTACACAAGGATATACTGATTGAATTGCTTGGGCATCAAACCTAAGCACCCCAGGTGCTGCAGAGCTGGTGAACATTTGGGTTGGTGTAATGGCCCAGGTCAGAAGCAGGGTCTATGGGCCATTGGCTAGTCTGAAGAATCTGTCATCCTACCAAATAAATAAAACAAATCTAGATTATGGAGGCTGGGAATAAGTGCTTCACCAATGCAATGAACACAAACTTGGGCAAACTCCAGAAGATGGTAAGGGACAGGGAGGCCTGACATGCTGCAATCCAGGGGGTTTCAAAGAGTCAGGCACAACTGGGTGACTGAAGAACAACAAATACTACTGCCAGGGGTAACTCTTGAACAATTGCTAAATAGTTTGTAAAAACATGAAGATATAGCCATTTATTGGCCAAGTCATCCAGTGCTAGCATGACTACCTGAGGTTTGGCTGACTGTGCTGACGGTTAGATCTAGTCCTTTATCAGGGACAACCAAGTGAAGGCATGAAACTCAGCAACATTCCAAAGAATGTGGCCTCAGTATGTATATGAGGATGGTATCAATTCAACTGATACCAACTCAACTGAACCCAAAGGACTCCCTACGTAATCAAAGTTTTATGCCACCTGGCAAGGGTTTGAGGACAGGGAGGCCACCTCCTCTTTCAGGTCCAGATATGGCTCCATTCTATAAAAAACAAGTTTGTGGGGTGTGGCTTGCATGACCGAAGATATAATAGGCCGCTGAGTATAGAGGGTTACAGGCTTGGGATCTTTAAGATACCCTGTTTCCAGGACAGGGCAGTATGTGTCCAGCAATTGCTCTTCTATTGGTGGATAGTATGGAGCCTTATACTGCAGTTTCTTGCATCAGAAGTCCATGGCCAATTTACCAACACAGGTGACGCAAAGGCTCCAGGAGGGAGGATGGTAAGGCACTAATGCCTCCACAGTGAAGGTGTCTCAGAAAGCACTAGGAGGAGTGCCCTTTGGTTTCAAATTGGAGTCTTTTGAGAGGGGAACATACCAGGTGAGCTTATTTCTAACATAACATCAGGAAAACTAAATGAAATTTGTAAATAAGGAATATATTGTCTACAAAACCAACAAGGGCTAAAAGATAATGGACTTGTATCAACCTTGTAGTGTTATGATGATGTTTCTTAATATCAAGCTTTTTCTTGACAGTGATAGAGATGAAGAAGCCTTCTGTTAACCACATAATTGTCAGGAAGTTAAGAGACATGGGCTGGCCCTGAACTCTGTGTGGGGCAATAGTCCATTCCATTCTGTGAGCTCCTTTGTGACTATTTGTATTTTTTTTTTTTTTTTGCTGTTTTTTAAATTGTGGTTGATTTATAATGTTTTAGGTGTACATCAAGTGAAGTGAAAGTTGCCAGTTGGGTCTGACTCTTTGCGACCCCACAGACTACATCCTCTGTCCATGGAGTTTTTCAAGCAAGAATACTGGAGTGGGTTGCCATTTCTTTTTCCAAGTACATAAAAGTAATAGTTTATATTTGTAGTATTTTTTCAGATTCTTTACTATTATAGATTAATACATGTTATTAAAAATAGTTCCCTGTGCCATACAGTAGGTCCTCACTGATTATCCATTTTATATCTAGTAGTATGTATCTGTTAAGCCCAAACTCCCAATTCATCCTCCCCTGTTCCTTTTGTAACCATACATTTGTTTTCTATGTGTATGAATCTGTTTTGTAAAAAATTTCATTTGTGTTTTTTTTTTTAGATCCCATATATCAGCAATATCATGTAATATTTTTTTTTACCTTTTTGACTTAACTTCACTTAGTATGTTAATCTCTAGGTTCAACATTGTTGCTACAAATGGCATTATTTCCACTCTTTTATGGCTGTGGTTTTTCCAGTAGTCACGTATGGATGTGAGAATTGAACCATAAATAAAACTGAGTGCTAAAGAATTGGTCCTTTCAAATAGTGCTGCTGGAGAAAACTCTTGAGAGTCTCTTGGAGAGCAAGGAGATCAAACCAGTCAATCCTAAAGGAAATCAATCCTGAATATTCATTGAAAGGACTGATGCTGAGGCTGAAGCTCCAATACTTCGGCCACCTGTTGGAAATAATAGACTCGTTGGAAAAGACCCTGATGCTGGGAAAGACTGAAGGCAAAAAGAGAAGGTGGTGGCAGAGGATGAAATGGTTAGATAACACCACCGACTCAGGGTACATGAAATTGAGCAAATCCTGGGAGATGATGGAAGACAGAGGAGCCTGGCATGCTGTAATGCAACAAGTGGTAAAGAGTCTGATATGACTTAGTGAGTGAACAATAAGAAGAATATTCCATTTGTATGTATATATACACACATCTCTTTATTCATTTATGTGTTGATGGATATTTAGGTTGCTGCCATGTCTTGGCTATCCTAAAAATTCTGCCCTGAACATTGCAGTGCAAGTATCTTTTCAAGTTGGTTTATGTCTTTTCCACATATTACATGGTAACTCTATTTTCAATTTGTAAAGAACATGCATCTGTTCGTCATAGTGGCTGCACCAATTTACATTCCCACCAACAATGTAGGAGAGTTTCCTTTCCTCTACACCCTCTCCAGCATTTACTATTTGTAGATTTTTTGATGATGGCCATTCTGACTGGAGTGAGCTGATACCTCATTGCAGTTTTGATTTTCATTTGTCTAATAATTAATGATGTTGACCACCTTGTCATGTGCCTGTTGGCCTTCTGTTTGTTTTCTTTGGGGAAATGTCTATTTAGGTATACACATTTTTGACTGGGTTACTTGATTTATATATATATATATATATGTGTGTGTGTGTGTGTGTGTATGTGTGCATATATATATATTTATATAAATATATGTATATGTATATATATGTATGGAGAGCAGTATAAGCAGTTTGTATATTTTGGAGGTAAATCCTTTATCAGTCTCATAGTTTGCAGACATTTTCTCCCATTTCATAAGTTTTCTCTTTGTTTCATTTTAATTTCTTTCACTGTGCAAAAGACTTTAAGTTCAATAGGTTTTGCTTGTTTATTTTGACTTTTGTTTCCACTACTCTAAGAGACAGATCCAAAACAATATTGCTGTGATGTTTGTCAGAGTGTTCTGCCTATTTTTTCCTCTAGGAGTTTTAGAGTATCCCATTTTACATTTAACTCTTTAATCCAGTTTGAGATTATTTTTTGCATATGGTGTTTGAGAGTGTTCTAATTTTATTCTCTTACATGTTGCTGTCTAGTTTTCCCAGTACTACTTATTGAGGAGATTGTCTTTTGTCCATTGTATATTCTTGCCTCTTTTGTCATAGATTAATTGACCATAAGTGTGTGAGTTTATTTCTAGGCTTTCTTTTCTCTTCCATTGATATGTTTGTTTTTGTTCCAATACCATACTGTTTTGATTACTATAGCTTTGTAGTCTGAAATCATGACTGTGATTCCTCCAGTTCCATTCTCCTTTCTCAAGATTATTTTGGCTATTCAAGGCATTATTCCATTGAATTCTTCACTTATGAAATCCTAAAGTAATTGATATATTAAACTTTCTAAATACACCAGTCTTCAGAATAAAGGGGCTATGCAATACTTTAAATGTTTTACAAAAAGCTAATGCCAGTAATATAATGAATATAGTGAAAAACAAATGGGTATATATAGGAAGGAAACTATATTTTATAACTAGACTTCTAAGGTTCTAGTTAAAGTTTTATAGAAACAGGTTAATTATGCTACTTCAATCTTATAACAATGGAATACCTGAAAACTTTGTACGAAAAGATTTATTTATTCATTGACATAGAACCTGAAAAAACATATTTTATTCCTTTCTCCTTCATTTTCAACATTAACATTTTATTATGCAGGAACATCAAATGTCACATAATTTGCATATTTGAAGAAATTAACAACTTATATTTATTTATACTTGATTTAACATACTAACGTTAAAACATCTCAGAATATCCTTTATTAATTTTCTCAATTATCAAGCACTTATTAACATTCTAGAGATGATATAGTCAGGTTGTAGAAAACCGTAATTCTGTTGATATTTTAAAAGTATTGTTTTCATAGCAGTAAGTTTGAAAAGAAATGTAAATTATAAATTACCCTTCTTATAAAATGAAGTTTGCTTATTTTTTTTTATGTTAACATTGATTGATGGCTATATATGTGTTCTCTTTTAAGGAAGGGGGATACCCAAAAGCATTTGACAAAGAGAATCATCCTGAATTAACTGACCAGTGGAGAAGAAAATTGATTAAGAAGCTAGAGAAAATTGTGTGAATTTATATGAATATAAGTTCTCTTCATCAGTGAGTCAGTGGTTTCTAACAAGCTGCTGCTGCTGCTGCTGCTGCTGCTAAGTCACTTTAGTCGTGTCCAACTCAACTCTGTGTGACCCCATAGACGGCAGCTCTAACAAGCTAGTAATTGCTTTTTCATGAGAGTACTATTCCTGCTCTTTGATGTGTGCAGAATACCTATTCATTTTATCACAATGAAGGGAGAGGCTGTCTTCCCACTTCCTTCCAGAGGTGGAGACTATTGGACTCACTAACCAGCTGTTTATAAATGCTTAGGACTACTTTCTGAAAGGCATAATTTCCTCTGAAAATTCTATTTTCCTGTTTTCAGGTCCACAGGACAAGATACTTCATACTCTGTGTTTTAAAGATAGCCCTGGTTTCAGTTTTATTCTTTTCTGTATTTATCATTTGTTTGATGCACAACTGAAAGTTATTTTAGTTTATACATTTTTGTGAAGCTTATCACATCACTTCCTCTAGTTTTAATTCTCAAACATACTCATTGTGTCCATAAGACAGTAATTTTCTGAGAAATAAGTTATACAGTCAACTGCTTAACAGAGAAGGGTTTGCAGTCAGCAGGCATATAATATGTCTGTTTTGGAGAATGTCAATAAACATAGAACTAATAATATTAGGCAACCCACTCCATTGTTCTTGCCTTGAGAACCCCAAGGACAGGAGAGCGTGGTGGGCTGCCGTCTATGGGGTCACACAGGGTTGGACACGACTGAAGCAACACAGCAGCAGCAGCAGCAGCAAATGCTTATTATATGCCAAACACTTTAACTGCATTATCTCACTTTCAATCCTCTTAGCATCCTCAGATCTGAGTGGTACTTGTATCATCAAACCACAAAAGAGATCATGGAGGAATGAAGATTTAGTCACATGTTCAGGTCTAGTGAGCAGTGAGTAGGGTGGGGGTTTGAATGGAAATGTTCCATCTGCAGAGCTTGGGATCTTAACACTTAGCTGTCAATTACAGTTTCCTGAGAAATTTTACACACATGATTTCATTTTGTCCACATAACAATCATGTTGTTGTTGTTCAGTCTCTGTCGGGTCCAACTCTTTGTGACCCCATGGACCACAGCACACCAAGCTTCCTTGTCCTTCAGCATCTCATGGAGCTTGCTCAAAATCATGTCTACGAAAAAAGATGCCATGCAATATCTCATCCTCTGACACCCCCTCTCCTCTTGCCTTCAGTCTTTCCCAGCATCAGGGTCTTTTCTAATGGATCAGCTCTTCCCATTAAGTGGCAAAACTATTGGAGTTTCAGTTTCAGCATCAGTTCTTCTAACGAATATTCAAGATTGATTTTCTTTAGAATTGACTGCTTCGATCTCCTTGCAGTCTAAGAGACTCTTAAGAGTCTTCTCCAACACTGCAGTTCAAAAGCATCAATTCTTCGGTGTTCAGCCTTCTTTATGGTCCAGATCTTACATGTATACATGACTACTGCAAAAACTACAGCTTTGACTATAAAGACCTTTGTCTGCAAATGATGTCTTTGCTTTTTAATACGCTGTCTAGGTTGGTGGTCATAGCTTTCCTTCCAAGCAGCAAGTGTCTTAATTTTGTGGTGTCAGTCATCATCTGCAGTAGAGCCCAAGAAAATAAAGCCTGTCACTGTTTCCATTCTTTCTCCATCTATTTGCCATAAAGTGAAGTGACTGGATGCCATGATCTTCAATTTTTGAATGCTAAGTTTAAAGCCAGCTTTTTCCACTCTCCTCTTTCACCTTCATCAGAAGGCTATTTAACTCCTTAGTTCATAAGGGTGATATCATCTGCATATCTGAGGTTATTGATATTTCTTCTGGCAATCTCAATTACAGCTTGTGTTTCCTCCCATCTGGCATTTTGCATGATGTACACTGCATATATGTTATATAAGTAGGGTGACAGTATACAGCATTGACATACTTCTTCCCCATTTTGAAACCAGTCCATCGTTCATGTCTGGTTCTAATTTGCTTCTTGACCTGCATACAGGTTTCTCAGGAGGCAGGCAAGGTCATCTGGTATTCCCATCTATTTAAGAAATTTCCACAGTTTGTTCCACACAGTCAAAAGCTTTAGTTTAGTAACTGAAACAGAAGGTGTTTTTCTCTGGAATTTCCTTGCTTTTTCTATGATACAAGGGATGCTGGCAATTTTATCTATAGTTCTTCTATATTTTATAAATCCAGCCTGAACATCAGGAAGTTCTCAGTTCACGTGCTGTTGAAGTCTGGCTTGGAGGATTTTGAGCACTACTTTGCCAGCATGTGAGATGAGTGGAATTTTGCAGTGGTTTGCACATACTTTGGCACTGCCCTTCTTTCGGATTGGAATGAAAACTGATCTTTCAGTCCTGTGGCCACTGCTGAGTTTTCCAAATTTGCTGACATATTGAGTGCAGCACTTTTGCAGCATCATCTTTCAGGATTTAAAATAGCTCAGCTGGAATTCCATCACTTCCACTAGCTTTGTTCATAGTGATGTTTCCTAATGGCCACTTGACTTTGCATTCCAAGATGTCTGGCTTTAGGCAAGTGATCATACCATCATGATTATCTGGATCATAAAGATCTTTTTGTATATTTCTTCTGTGAATTCTTGCCACCTCTTCTTAATATCTTCTGCTTCTGTTGGGTCCAGACCATTTCTGTCCTTTATAGTGCCCATCTTTGCATGAAATATTCCCTTGATATCTCTAATTTTCTTAAAGAGATCTCTAGTCTTTCCCATTTATTGTTGTCCTCTGTGTCTTTGCAGAGTTCACTTAGGAAGGCTTTCTTATCTCTCCTTGCTATTCTATGGAACTCTGTGTTCACATGGATATTTCTTTCCTTTTCTCCTTTCCTGTCACTTCTCTTCTATTCTCACCTATTTGAAAGGCCTCCTCAGGCAGCCATTTTGCCTTTTTGCATTTCTTTTTCTTTCTGATGGCTTTGATCACCACTTCCTGTATAATTGCATCAACTTCCATACATAATTCTTCAAGTACTCTATCAGATCTAATTCCTTGAAACTATTTGTCACTCCCACTGTATAACTAAGAGATTTGATTTAGGTCATAACTTAATGGCCTCATGGTTTTCCCTACTTTCTTCAATATAAGTCTAAATTTTGCAATAAGCAGTTCATGATCTGAGCCACAGTTAGATCCAGTCTTGTTTTTGCTCATTGTATAGAGCTTCTTCATCTTCAACTGCAAAGAATATCATCAATCTGATATCAGTATTGACCATTTGGTGTTTTCCATTTGTGTAGAGTCATCTCTCGTGTTGTTGGAACAGGGTGTTTGCTATGACCAGTGCATTCTGCTGGCAAAACTCTGTAAGCCTTTGCCCTGCTTGATTTTTCACTCCAAGCACCAAACTTGCCTCTTAACAAAGGTGTCTCTTGACTTTCTACTTTGCATTCCAGTGCCCTATGATGAAAAGGACACCTTTTTTGGGGGGTGGGGGGTTAGTTCTAAAAGGTCTTTTCAGTTCAGTTCAGTACAGTCACTCAGTCGTGTCTGACTCTTTGTGACCCAAGAATTATAGCATGCCAGGCCTCCCTGTCCATCACCAACTCCCAGAGTTCACTCAGACTCACGTCCATTGAGTCAGTGATGCCATCCAGCCATCTCATTCTCTGTTGTCTCCTTCTCCTCCTGCCCCCAATCCCTCCGAGCATCAGAGTCTTTTCCAATGAGTCAGCTCTTCGCATGAGGTGGCCAAAGTACTCGAGTTTCAGTTTTAACATCACTGAAGTGACGTGAAGTCGCTCAGTCATGTCTGACTCTTTGCAACCCCATGGACTATAGCCTACCAGGCTTCTCTGTTCATGGGATTCTCTGAGGCAAGAATACTGGAGTGGGTTACTATTTCCTTCTCCACGGGATCTTTCTAACCCAGGGATCGAACCTGGGTCTCTCACATCAGAGGCAGATGCTTTAACCTCTGAGCCACCAGGGAAGAAATCCCAGAGCTGATCTGCTTCAGAATGGACTGGTTAGGTCTTCATAGAACTGTTTAACTTCAGTTCCTTTGGCATTAGCGTTTATGGTATAGACTTGGATTATTCTGATATTGAATTGGAAATGAACAGAGATCCTTCTGTAGTTTTTAGATTGCACCCAAGTAATTGGGTATTCATTCCAATCCCAAAGAAAGGCAAGGCCAAGGAATGCTCAAACTACCACAAAATTGCAGTCATCTCACACGCTAGTAAAGTAATTCTCAAAATTCTCCAAGCCAAGCTTCAGCAATATGTGAACTGTTAACTTCCAGATGTTCAAGCTGGTTTTAGAAAAGGCAGAGGAATCAGAGATCAAATTGCCAACATCCTGGATCATGGAAAAAGCAGAGAGTTCCAGAAAAAACATCTATTTCTGCTTTATTGGCTATGCCAAAGCCTTTGATTGTGTGGATCACAGTAAACTGTGGAAAATTCTGAGAGAGATGGGAATACCAGACCATCTGACCTGCCTCTTGAGAAACCTGTATGCAGGTCAGGAAACAACAGTTAGAACTGGACATGGAACAACAGACTGGTTCCAAATGGGAAAAGGTGCACGTCAAGACTATATGTATATTGTCACTCTGCTTATTTAACTTATATGCAGAGAACATCATGAGAAACACTGGGCTGGAAGAAGCACAAGCTGGAATCAAGATTGCCAGAAGAAATATCAATAACCTCAGATATGCAGATGACACCACCTTTGTGGAGGAAAGTGAAGAGGAGCTAAAAAGCCTCTTGATGAAAGTGAAAGAGGAGAGTGAAAAAGTTGGCTTAAAGCTCAACATTCAGAAAACAAAGATCATGCAACTGGTCCCATCACTTCATGGGACATAGATGGGGAAACAGGGAAATATTGTTATACTTTATTTTTGTGGGCTCCAAGGTCACTGCAGATGGTGACTGCAGTCATGAAATTAAAAGATGTTTACTCCTTGGAAGAAAAGTTTTGACTCACCTTGATACCACAGTGAAAAGCAGAGACATTATTTTGCCAACAAAGTTCTGTCTAGTGAAGGCTATGGTTTTTCCAGTGGTCATGTATGGATGTGAGAGTTGGACTGTGAAGAAAGCTGAGTGCCGAAGACTTGATGCTTTTGAACTGTGGTGTTGGAGAAGACTCTTGAGAGTCCCTTGGACTGCAAGGAGATCCAACCAGTCCATTCTGAGGGAAATCAGCCCTGGGATTTCTTGAAAGGAATGATGCTGAAGCTGAAACTCCAATACTTGGGCCACCTCATGCAAAGAGTTAACTCACTGGAAAAGACTCTGTTGCTGGGAGGGATTGGAGGCAGGAGGAGAAGGGGACGACAGAGGATGAGATGGCTGGATGGCATCACTGACTCGATGGACGTGGGTCTTAGTATACACCTGGATGTGGTGATGGACCCAACTAAGTGACTGAACTGAACTGAACTGAACTGGAAACTTTGAAAGGTTAAACACAAACAGCCCATGTCCCTCCACAGGGATCTTAAGTAGAAAAGGATTTTAGAACCTGCTTATTTTTAAACAATTTTATTGTAATGTAACATTGTACCATACTATTTTTGAATGTTGATTTACTGTAAGTAGATGAAAGAATTAAATGATTAGGAAACATGCTTCCAGTATCAAAGGAAAAGGTGTGTGTTATATATGTTCTTGGAGAAGGAAATGGCAAGCCACTCCAGTATTCTTGCCTGGAGAATCCCAGGGACAGGGGAGTCTGGTGGGCTGCCATCTATGGGGTCGCACAGAGTCAGACTCGATTGAAGCAACTTAGCAGCATATATGTTCTTATGTTAACTATAAAAATTCAAGCTACAGTGAATTATCAAAATCAAATCAATGTCAATGCTATGTTGGTTGCCCAATAGGTACTAAGTGGAGACAGTGTTAAGGAAATTAAAATAGAGATAGTCTTGTTCAGGCTTCAGAAGAAGGGGAGCAGGGCTCTGACTGACTTCTGACTTTGCTTGAACCTTGTCTGGACTACATGCTTGCCTGTAAGCACACCAATTGTTACCACCAAGTCAAGTAGCACTTTAGAAAAGAGAGTGGATCTTGGAATTTCTTAAGTCCTTGAGGAGCTAGCCAGTCCCCCTGGGATTTAAGAAGTCATACAACTCACAAGGTGAGACAAGCAGCATTGAAAAAGTTAAAAAAAAAAATACAGCTGTATCATTTTTGCTCAAAATAATGATGATATCACATTGTGACCAGGAATAAGTGGGATCCCACAAAGCTACAATTTGAAGTCCTACCCCTGGAATGGAAGCACCACCCAGGACACTTTTCCCAGCTGTGATTCCTGATTGCAGATACTTGAGACTTCCCAGTGATGTTCAAGTCTGGATGCAGGTTTCATCCCAATTTGGTCATATATACTGTTACTTCTTTCTAATGTTTTTGTTCTTTCTTTTTAATGACTGTATATTGAAATCAAGTCAAATAATCCTCTATTAAACATCAGTTCAGTCACTCAGTCATGTCCGACTCTTTGCGACCCCTGAATCGCAACACGGCCAGGCCTCCCTGACCATCACCAACTCCCGGAGTTCACTCAGACTCACATCCACCGAGAACGTGATGCTATCCAGCCATCTCATCCTCGGTTGTCCCCTTCTCCTCCTGCCCCCAATCCCTCCCAGCAACAGAGTCTTTTCCAGTGAGTCAACTCTTTGCATGAGGTGGCCAAAGTACTGGAGTTTCAGCTTCAGCATCATTCCCTCCGAAGAAATCCCAGGGCTGATCTCCTTCAGAAAGGACTGGCTGAATCTCCTTGCAGTCTAAGGGACTCTCAAGAGTCTTCTCCAACACCACAGTTCAAAAGCATCAATTCTTTGGCACTCAGCCTTCTTCACAGTCCAACTCTCACATCCATACATGACTACTGGAAAAACCATAGCCTTGACTAGACGGACCTTTGTTGGCAAAATAATGTCTCGGCTTTTCACTATGGTATCTAGGTTGGTCATAACTTTTCTTCCAAGGAGTAGGCGTCTTTTAATTTCATGACTGCAGTCACCATCTGCAGTGATTTTGGAGCCCCCAGAAATAAAGTCTGATATTGTTTCCACTGTTTCCCCATCTACTTCCCATAGATTGATGGGACCAGATGCCATGATCTTCGTTTTCTGAATGTTGAGCTTTAAGCCAACTTTTTCACTCTCCTCTTTCACTTTCATCAAGAGGCTTTTGAAAGTTTGAGGGCTGGTAAATTATAAATAAAATAGATAATAAACAAAAATAATTAAGGATATACAAGAAAGAAAGAAAATTTACACCAATAAAGGCAAATATATAGTAAAAACTAAAGATCAATCACTTAAATCAGCTAGTACAAAGATTAAAAACAACAAAACCGGATTGGAAAAAGATGGCGGAGGAATAGGAGGGGGAGAACACTTTCTCCCTCTCTACCTCATCAAAAGAACATTTCAACGCTGAGTAAATTCCACAAAATAACTTCTGACTGCTGGCAGAGAACATCAGGCATCCAATAAAGCAGATCATTGGCTTCAAAACCAGGTAGGAATTATTTTAAAGGACAAAGATAGGGACAAAGGAGGTAGGGGAGGCAACCCCGGCACAGGAAGGGAATCCCGTCCCAGGAAGAGACTCTTAAAAGAGAGGTTCCCTAAAATTGGGGAACTTTCTCACAGCTGTGTATGGGGCGAGCCCTGGAAGCATAGAGGGCAACATAACAGGAAAGAAGAATAAATAAATAATTAAAACCAACAGATTACTAATTCAACAGTATAACCCCCAGCAGATAAGCAGCGCAAATGCCTGCATCCGACAGCAGTGGGGGTTGGGCAGGGAGGAGCATGCCCTCAACAGTGCTTTCTAAGAATTGGGTTGCAGGAGACGTAGGCTGCAGGGCTTTTCTCGAGAATCAGGGCATAACGGGGACAGAATCGGGTCCGCGCGTGGCTAGAACGATTTATCCCGGACTAGCAAACCTGACTGGGGGATAACTAACACGCGAAACGCTCGAACATAAGACACCGACAGGCCCGTGCACAGAAGAAAGGACGGATTGGAAATAGCCGGCTGCAGACCATCCCCCACCGGCGACAGGCAGCCAGAGCCTTAAGCGCTGGAAGAGGGCAGTCCCAGCTCAAGAGAGACATTACCTACCAAATTGCAAGCAGGCTTCTTTACTGAGACTTCTGGGGTCTCTAAACAGTCATCATCTGCTTGAGAAAAAGCCCCGGCGGAGCTCCCAGAAAATTGAGCGACCCGGAAAGCCCAGAAGACGCAACAAGAGTGTGCGCCAAACTCCCTAGCCACTCGGACTTGGGAAGGGAACGTAGCCCAGGATCAACCAAACCCGACACCCGGAGGGGGCTTCCTGAGCGCCAAACCTGAGCACCTTAGACTGGGGAAGTGTATGAAGCATAGGGCAGGCCCCACACGGTTATCCCGCGGAGCAAGAAGGGGCAAGCCCAGTGCAGAGCTCACCACCACCCTCCCTGTGGCAAGACAGAAATCAGACACGGAAGAGACCAGCAAACAGAGGAAGTCAAACAGAGGGAACTGCCTTGGTAGCGACCCCACACAGTCCACAACGACAGAGAAAGTGCCAGATATACCGTTACTACTTTTATGATCAAAAAAATTTTTTGGGGGGATGGTGTGGAAGTGTGATTTTTTTTAAGAATTTTTTTCTTTCTTTAAATTTTTTTTCCTTTTTAAATTTGTTTTTCTTCTTTTCTTTTTAATCTTTTTTCCCTAAACTTGCTTAAATTTTTAAGTCTTCTATGTTTCTATTTATTATTTTTATAACCTAATATTACTTTTCAAAAAAAAAAAAAAACCCTATCGTTAAAGCAAATGCCATATATAGTCCTATTGGTGGAGGAAGTTGCCTTTTAATAATTCTGGAGTCTTTTATTATATTTTACTTTTTTCTCCATTTTTTTAAATTTCTCTCTCCTTCTTCTTCTTCTCTTCAATAATCTATCTTTGAAAATCCAATCTTTACTCCAGATTTTTAATCTTGACATTTTGGTATTTGTTGCCAATTTTGTACTTTTAAAAACCTAATCTTCAGTACCCAGTTTTACATGAGTGCGAGACTACTGGCTTGACCACTCACTCCACCTTTGGAATCTCTCTTTTTGCCACCAGGTAGCTTTTGTCTCCTCCCTCCCCCTCCTCCTCTCTACCCAACCCTATGAACCTCTGTGCATTCCAGAAGGAGGAGAACTCTAAGGGAACTGGTCACTGGCCGGATCTGTATCCCTCCTTCCCATCTCCCTCTTTTATCCTCCTGTCCACCTCTATCTACTTCCTCCCTCTCCTCTTCCATGTATAACTCTGTGACCACCTCTGAGCGGTCCAGACTTCGGAGCACACATAAGAAAGTGGTTACAGGCTAGCTTGCTTTTTCCTCTTTTGATTCCACCCCATCCCATTCCACTCACCTCTAACTACTCCCTCCCTCTTCTCTCCTCCAAGTAACTCAGCGATCCTCCAGGGACGACCCTCAAGGTGGAGAAACCTATCATCATTAACCTAGATGTTTTAACATTAGTGCTGAATAGATGGAGAAATCATGAGGCTATTCTAAAAATAAATCTGAAAACCAGAATCAGGAGGCGTAATTCCAAATCCTGAGATCATCAAAGAATTCCTGAATACAGGTAACATTATCCAATTAGAGCTCATCAAACGCCTTCATACCTATACTAAAATTGAGCACTACCCAAGGGCCAACAAGCTCCAGAGCAAGACATACCACGCAAATTCTCCAGCAACACAAGAACAAGCCCCTGAGCCTCAATACACAGGCAACTCAAAATACTCCAAAACCACTGACGTCGCATAACTCATTACTTCACACGTCACGGCACTCCAGAGAGAGGAAATCCAGCTCCACCCACAGAACTCCAACACAAGCCTCCCTGACCAAGAAACTTTGACAAGCCACTGATATAACCCCAAACACAGAGAGGAAACTCTATAATAAAGAGAACTCCACAAATTCCCAGAATATAGAAAAGCCACCCCAAACGCAGCAATATAACCAGGATGAAGAGACAGAGGAATACCCTGCAGGTAAAGGAACAGGAGACATGCCCACCAAACCAAACAAAAGAGGAAGAGATAGGGAATCTACCTGAGAAAGAATTCCGAATACTGATAGTGAAAATGATCCAAAATCTTGAAATCAAAATGGAAGCACAGATAAATAGCCTGGGGTCAAGGATTGAGAAGATGCAAGAAAGGTTTAACAAGGACCTAGAAGAAATAAAAAGAGTCAACATATAATGAATAATGCAATAAATGAGATCAGAAACACTCTGGAGGCTACAAATAGTAGAATATCAGAGGCAGAAGATAGGATCAGTGAAATAGAAGATAGAATGGTAGAAATAAATGAATCAGCGAGGGAAAAAGAAAGGTGAATTAAAAGAAATGAGGACAACCTCAGAGACCTCCAAGACAATATGAAACGCTCCAACATTCGAATTATAGGAGTCCCAGAAGAAGAAGACAAAAAGAAAGACCATGAGAAAATACTTGAGGAGATAATAGTCGAAAACTTCCCTAAAATGGGGAAGGAAATAATCACCCAAGTCCAAGAAACCCAGAGAGTGCCAAACAGGATAAACCCAAGGCGAAACACCCCAAGACATATTTTAATCAAACTAACAAAGACCAAACACAAAGAACAATTACTAAAAGCAGCAAGGGAAAAACAACAAATAACACACAAGGGGATCCCCATAAGAATAACTGCAGATCTTTCAATAGAAACTCTTCAGGCCAGGAGGGAATGGCAAGACATACTTAAAGTGATGAAAGATAATAACCTTCAGCCAAGACTACTGTACCCAGCAAGGATCTCATTCAAATATGAAGGAGAAATCAACAGCTATACAGACAAGCAAAAGCTGAGAGAATTCAGCACCACCAAACCAGCTCTCCAACAAATACTAAAGGATAGACTCTAGAAAGGAAACACAAAAAGGACGTATAAACCTGAAACCAAAACAATAAAGTAAACGGCAACAGGAGCATACTTATCAATAATTACCTTAAATGTAAATGGGTTGAATGCCCCAACCAAAAGGCAAAGACTGGCTGAATGGATACAAAAACAAGATCCCTATATATGCTGCCTACAAGAGACCCACCTCAAAACAACGGACACATACAGACTAAAAGTGAAGGGCTGGAAAAAGATATTCCATGCAAATAAAGACCAAAAGAAAGCAGGAGTAGCAATACTCATATCCGATAAAATAGACTTTAAAACAAAGGCTGTGAAAAGGGACAAAGAAGGCCACTACATAATGATTAAAGGATCGATCCAAGAAGAAGATATAACAATTATAAATATATATGCACCCAACATAGGAGCACCGCAATATGTAAGACAATTGCTAACAAGCATGAAAGGGGAAATTAATAATAACACAATAATAGTGGGAGACTTTAATACCCCACTCACACCTATGGACAGATCAACTAAGCAGAAAATTAACAAAGAAACGCAAACGTTAAACGATACAATTGACCGGTTAGACCTAATTGATATCTATAGGACATTTCACCCCAAAACAATGAATTTCACCTTTTACTCAAGTGCACACGGAACCTTTTCCAGGACAGATCACATTCTGGGTCATAAATCTAACCTTGATAAATTCAAAAATATCGAAATTATTCCAAGCATCTTCTCTGACCATAATGCACTAAGGTTAGGTCTCAATTACAGGAGAAAAACTATTAAAAATTCCAACATTTGGAGGCTGAACAACACTCTTCTGAATAATCAACAAATCACAGAAGAAATCAAAAAGAAATCAAAATATGCATCAAAATGAATGAAAATGAAAACACAACTACACAGAACCTTTGGGACACTTTAAAAGCAGTCCTAAGAGGAAAGTTCATAGAAATACAGGCATACCTCAAGAAACAAGAAAAAAGTCAAATAAATAACCTAACTGTACACCTAAAGCAACTAGAAAAGGAAGAAATAGAGAACCCCAGAGTTAGTAGAAGGAAAGAAATCCTAAAAATGAGGGCAGAAATAAACGCAAAAGAAACAAAAGAGACCACAGTAAAAATCAACAAAGCAAAAAGCTGGTTCTTTGAAAGGATAAATAAAATTGACAAACCATTAGCCAGACTCATCAAGAAACAAAGAGAAAAAAAAATCAAATCAACAAAATTAGAAATGAAAATGGAGAGATCACAACAGACAACACAGAAATACAAAGAATCATAAGAGACTACTATCAGCAATTATATGCCAATAAAATGGACAACTTGGAAGAAATGGACAACTTGGAAGAAATGGACAAATTCTTAGAAAAGTACAATTTTCCAAAACTGAACCAGGAAGAAATAGAAAATCTTAACAGACCCATCACAAGCATGGAAATTGAAACTGTAATCAGAAATCTTCCAGCACACAAATGCCCAGGTCCAGACGGCTTCACAGCTGAATTCTACCAAAAATTCCGAGAAGAGCTAACACCTATCTTACTGAAACTATTCCAGAAAATTGCAGAGGAAGGTAAACTTCCAAACTCATTCTATGAGGCCACCATCACCCTAATATCAAAACCTGACAAAGACACCACAAAATAAGAAAATTACAGGCCAATATCACTGATGAACATAGATGCAAAAATCCTCAACAAAATCCGAGCAATCAGAATCCAGCAACACATTAAGAAGATCATACACCATGATCAAGTGGGCTTTATCCCAGGGATGCAAGGATTCTTCAATATCCGCAAGTCAATCAATGTAATTCATCACATCAACAAACTGAGAAATAAAAATCATATAATTATCTCAATAGATGCAGAAAAAGCCTTTGACAAAATTCAACATCCATTTATGATAAAAACTCTCCAGAAAGCAGGAATAGAAGGAACATACCTCAACATAATAAAAGCTATATATGACAAACCCACAGCTAACATTATCCTCAATGGTGAAAAATTGAAACCATTTCCCTAAAGTCAGGAACAAGACAAGGGTGTCCGCTTTCACCACTACTCTTCAACATCGTACTGGAAGTTTTGGCCACAGCAATCAGAGCAGAAAAAGAAATACAAGGAATCCAAATTGGAAAAGAAGAAGTAAAACTCTCACTGTTTGCAGATGACATGATCCTCTGCATAGAAAATCCTAAAGACTGGACCAGAAAACTACTAGAGCTAATCAATGAATATAGTAAAGTTGCAGGATATAAAATCAACACTCAGAAATCCCTTGCATTCCTATACACTAATAATGAGAAAGTAGAAAAAGAAGTTAAGGAAACAATTCCATTCACCATTGCAATGAAAAGAATAAAATACTT
Source organism: Nanger dama (assembly GCA_917880005.1). Lineage (NCBI taxonomy): Eukaryota > Metazoa > Chordata > Mammalia > Artiodactyla > Bovidae > Nanger > Nanger dama. The sequence goes on from CAKJTW010000001.1 coordinate 105,070,895, forward strand.
AGGAATATTCCTACCTAAAGAAACTAAAGACCTATGTATCGAAAACTATAAAACACTGATGAAAGAAATCAAAGAGGACATTAATAGATGGAGAAATATACCATGCTCATGGGTCGGAAGAGTCAATATAGTGAAAATGAGTATACTACCTAAAGCAATCTACAGATTCAATGCAATTCCCATCAAGCTACCAGCAGTATTTTTCACCGAAGTAGATCAAATAATCTCAAGATTTATATGGAAATACAAAAAACCTCGAATAGCCAAAGCAATCTTGAGAAAGAAGAATGGAACTGGAGGAATCAACTTGCCTGACTTCAGGCTCTACTACAAGGCCACAGTCATTAAGACAGTATGGTACTGGCACAAAGACAGAAATATAGATCAATGGAACAAAATCGAAAGCCCTGAGATTAACCCACACACCTATGGACACCTTATCTTCGACAAAGGAGGCAAGAATATACAATGGAGTAAAGACAGTCTCTTTAATAGGTGGTGCTGGGAAAACTGGTCAACCACTTGTAAAAGAATGAAACTAGACCTGTTTCTAACACCATACACAAAAATAAACTCAAAATGGATTAAAGATCTAAATGTAAGACCAGAAACTATAAAACTCCTAGAGGAGAACATAGGCAAAACACTCTCCGACATAAATCACAGCAGGATGCTCTATGATCCAACTCCCAGTATACTGGAAATAAAGGCAAAAATAAACAAATGGGATCTAATTAAAATTAAAAGCTTCTGCACAACAAAGGAAACTATAAGCAAGGTGAAAAGGCAGCCTTCTGAATGGGAGAAAACAATAGCTAATGAAACAACTGACAAACAACTAATCTCAAAGATATATAAGAAACTTATGCAGCTCAACTCCAGAAAAATAAATGATCCAATAAAAAAAAAAATGGGCCAAAGAACTAAATAGGCATTTCTCCAAAGAAGACATACGGATGGCTAACAAACACATGAAAAGATGCTCAACATCACTCATTATCAGAGAAATGCAAATCAAGACCACAATGAGGTACCATTTCACACCAGTCAGAATGGCTGCGATCCAAAAGTCTACAAGCAATAAATGCTGGAGAGGATGTGGAGAAAAGGGAACCCTCTTACACTGCTGGTGGGAATGCAAACTAGTACAGCCACTATGGAAAACAGTGTGGAGATTCCTTAAAAAATTGCAAATAGAACTGCCTTATGACTCAGCAATTCCCCTGCTGGGCATACACACCGAGGAAACCAGAAATGAAAGAGACACATGTACCCCAATGTTCATTGCAGCACTGTTTATAATAGCCAGGACATGGAAGCAACCTAGATGTCCAACAGCAGATGAATGGATAAGAAAGCTGTGGTACATATACACAATGGAGTACTACTCAGCCCTTAAAAAGAATAAATTTGACTCAGTTCTAGTGAGATGGATGAAATTGGAACCGATTATACAGAGTGAAGTAAGCCAGAAAGAAAAACACCAATACAGTGTACTGACACATATATATGGAATTTACAAGACAGTAATGATGACCCTATATGTGAGACAACAAAAGAGACACAGAGGTATACAATGGACTTTTGGACTCTGAGGGAGAGGGAAAGGGTGGGATGGTTTGGGAGAATGACATTGAAACATGTATACTTTCTTGTAAGAAATGAAGTGCCAGTCTACGTTCAATACAGGATGCAGGATGCATGGGGCTGGTGCACAGGATGATTCAGGTAGATGGTGTGGGGTGGGAGGTGGGAGGGGGCTTCGGCATTGGGAGATTGTGTTCACCTGTTGCTGATTCATGTCAATGTATGGCAAAACAAATACAGTATTGTAATTAAATAATTAAATAAATAAATAAAAATTTTAAAAAATTAAAAAAAAATAAAAACAACAAAACCATAAAATCAACTACAAAAATCAGTTAAGGGATAAACATGAAGATGTAAAGTATAATATTAAAAGCAACATGTGAGAGAGAGGAGTAAAAAGTGTACATTTTTTAGAATGTAATTGAACTTAAAGACTACATTTTTAAAACAACTGTATAGCGTTATGGGTCAATATAAATGAACCCATAATAACCAAAGTCAAATATCTACAATAGATACACAGAAACTAAAGAAAAAGGAACATAAGCAAACCACTAAATAAAATAATTAAACCACAAAGGAAAAAAATTAAAGAAGCAATGAATGGAGAGGAACCACAAAAACAATGCAAAAAAAAAAAAAAAGTAACAAAATGTCTGAAAAGGCCTAACAAATAGCTGTGAAAAAAGAGAAGTGAAAAGCAAAGGAGAAAGGAAATACATCCATTTGAATGCAGAGTTCCAAAGAAGAGCAAGGAGATATTTTAAAAAGCCTTCTTCAGTAATCAGTGCAAAGAAATAGAGGAAAACAATACAATGGGAAAGACTAGAGATCTCTTCAAGAAAATTGGAAATGCCAAGGGAACATTTCATGCAAAGATGGGCTCAATAAAGGAAAGAAACGGTATGGACCTAACAGAAGCAGAAAATATTAAGAAGAGGTGGCAAGAATACAGAGAAGAACTATACAAAAAGACCTTTATGACCCAGATAATCATGATGGTGATCACTTGCCTAGGGCCAGACATCCTGGAACACAAAGTCAAGTGGGCGTTAGGAAGCATCACTACAAACAAAGCTAGCGGAAGTGATGGAATTCCAGTTGAGCTATTTTAAATCTTGAAAGATGATGCTGTGAAAGTGCTGCACTCAATATGCCATCAAATCTGGAAAACTCAGCAGTGGTCACAGGACTGGAAAAGGTCAGTTTCATTCCAGTCCCAAAGAAAGGTAATGCCAAAGAACGCTCAACCTACCACACAATTGCACTCATCTCACATGCTAGTAAAGTAATCCTCAAAATTCTCCAAGCTAGGCTTCAACAGTACCTGAACCGTGAACTTCCAGATATTCAAGCTGGATTTAGGAAAGGCAAAGGAACCAGAGATCAAATTGCCAACATCCACTGAATCATTGAAAAAGCAAGAGAGTTCCATAAAAACACCTATTTCTACTTTACTGACTATGCAAAGCCTTTGACTATGTGGATAACAACAAACTGTGGAAAATTCTGAAAGAGATGGTAATACCAGACCACCTGACCTGCCTCTGGAGAAACCAGTATGCAGGCCAGGAAACAATAGTTAGAACTGAACATAGAACAACAGACTAGTTCCAAATTGGGAAAGGAGTACATCAAGGCTGTATATTGTCACCCTGCTTATTTAAGTTCTATGCAGAGTACATCATGAGAGACACTGGGCTGGATGAAGCACAAGCTGGAATCAAGACTGCTAGAAGAAATATCAATAACCTCAGACATGCAGATGACAGCACACTTATGGCAGAAAGCCTCTTGATGAAAGTGAAAGAGGAGAGTGATAAAACTGGCTTAAAACTCAACACTCAGAAAGAAAACAAAGATCATGGCATCTGGTCCCATCACTTCATGGCAAATAGATGGGAAAACAGTTGAAACAGTGTCAGACTTTTTTTTTGGTCTCCAAAATCACTGCAGATGGTGACTGCAGTCATGAAATTCAGAGATGATTGCTCACTGAAAGAAGAGTTATGACCAACCTAGACAACATATTAAAAAGCAGAGCATTATTTTGCCAACAAAGGTCTCTAGTCAAGGCAATGTTTTTTTTCCGGTAGTCACATATGGATGTGAGAGTTGGCCTATAAAGAAAGCTGAGCTCCGAAGAACTGATGCTTTGGAACTGCAGTGTTGGAGAAGACTCTTGAGAGTTCCTTGGACTGCAAAAGAATCTGTCCTTCCTAAAGGAAATCAGTATTAAATAGACTGATTTCATTAGAAGGACTGATGCAGAATCTGAAACACCAGTACTTAGGCCACCTAATATGAAGAACTAACTCATTTGAAAAGACACTGATACTGAGAAAGATTGAAGGCTGAAGAATAAGAGTACAACAGAGGATGACATGGTTGGATGGCATCACTGACTCAATGGACATGAGCTTGAGTAAACTCTGGGAGTTGGTGATGGACAAGGAGGCCTGGCGTGCTGCAGTCCATGGGATCACAAAAAGTCAGATATGACTGAGCAACTGAAATGACTGAACCAAAAGGCAATAAGTACATATCTATCACTAATTACTTGAAATGTTACTGGACTAAATGTTCCAGTAAAAAGATATAGGGTAGCTGATTGAAAAAAAAAAAAAAAAAGACCTATTCTATATGCTACTTAATAGAGATTCATTTAAGAGCTAAAGACCAGCACAGGCTGAAACTGAGGGGATGAATATAGATATTTCATATAAATTGAAATGACAAGAAGTACTCCTATTAGACTAAACAGAGTTTGAAACAAAGTGTGTAAGAAAAGGGAAAGAATGACATTATACAATAATAAAGAGATAAGTTGATAAGAGGATTTTACATTCAGTAGCATATATGAGCTTAACACAAAAGCGCCTAAATGCATAAAGCAAATTTGAACAAACATAAAGGATGACGCTGACAATAGCAAAATAACAGTCAGAAAGCACAACACCCCAGTGGCGCCAACGGGCAGATCACTCAGACAGGAGGTCAACAAGGCAGCAACGGGCATGAAGACACAGAAACCAGACTTCACAGATGAGCACAGAATATTCTACTCCAGAACAGCAAAATAGACATTCTTTAAAAGTGCATATGGACTGTTCTTCAAGATAGATCACATATTAAGACAAAACAAACGCCTTGACAAATTTAAGATAGAATTTATATTAAGCATTAATTCTGATCACAAAACATACAACCAGAAATTAATTAGAGAAAAAAGTGAGGAAAGAATACACACATGGAGACTATTAAACAACCAATGGTTAAATGATGAAATCAAAGAGGAAATCAGAAAATAACTCAAGACAAATGAAAACAAAAACACAAATTTCCAAAATCTATGGGATACAGCAAGTCAATTCCAAGAGGAAAGCTTATAGCAATACAGGCCTATTTCTAGAAATGAGAAATATCTTAAATAAGCAGCCTAACTTTTCATCTGAAGAAATTTAAACAGAACAAAGCCCAAAGTCACAGAAAGGAGGAAATGAAATTCTGAAAGAAAAAATATAGAGATTTTAAAAGAAAAACAATGGGAAAGATGAATAAAACTCAGAGCTTTTAAAAATATAAACAAAATTGAAAAGTCTTAAACTAGACTCATCAAGAAGAAAAAAAGAGAGAGAACATAAATAAACTACCACTTCCTAGAGTAATGAAAATAAAAATAAATGGGATCTAATTAAACTTAAGCCTTTTGCACAACAAAGGAAATCATAAACAAAATAAAAAGACAATCCTCAGAATGGGAGAAAACAGTTGTAAATGAACAAACTGACAAGAAATTAGTCTCCAAAAATGTACGAACAGCTCATACAACTCAATATCAAAGAAACAAACAAACCAGTAAAAACAACAGGCAGAAGTTCTAATAAATATTTCTCCAAAGAAGACATACAATGGCTAAAGACCATATGAAAAGATGCTTAACATCACTAATTATTGGAGAAATGCAAATCAAAACTGCAATGAGGCATCACCTCACACCAGTCAAAGTGGCCATCACCAAAAAAATCTACAAACAGTAAATGCTGGAGAAGATGTGGAGAAAAGGGAACCTTCCTACACTGTTGGTGGAAAGTAAACTAATATAATCACTATGGAGAACAGTAAGGAGGATACTTGAAAAAAATAAAAATAGAGCCACTATATGATCCAATAATCCCACTTCTAGGCATATATCCAGATAAAACCATAATTTAAAAAGATGCACCCCAATATTCACTGTGCACTGTTTATAATAGCCAGGGTATGGAAGCAACCTAAATGTTCATCAACAGAGAACTGAATAAAGATGTGAGATATATATATGTCAATCCCAATCTTCCAACCTTATCTCTACTCTTATCCCCTGGTAATAATAAGTTTGCTTTCTATATCTGTAATTCTATTCTGGTCTGTAATAAGTTCATTTCTACTCTTTTTTTTAAGATTCCACATGTAAGTAAAATCATGTTTGTTTTTTTCTGTCTGTCTTATTTCATTCAGTATAACAATCAGTCTCTAGGTCTATCTTCATTACTGCAAATGGCATTATTTTGTTCTTTTTGTATGGCTAATATTCCATGGTTGGAAGGTTGGGATTGACATATTCATACTATCAAATATAAAATAACTAATAAGGACCAACATAAGTACAAATAACTCTACTTAATACTTTATAATGGCCTATATGGGAAAAGAATTTTAAAAATTTGCTGTACACTTGAGGCTAGCGCAACACTGTAAACCAACCACACTCCAATAAAGGTAAAATAGGAGAGGGTCATCTTGTCATTTTTAAAACAAAGAAATGAATAATTAGAATATCAACCTATATTTGCTTATAAACATTATAAGCAAATACAATGAAATTATGTATTAACAAATTCAATAACCAAGAAAAAATGGACAAATTTCCAGAAATGTATAAACTTCCAAGACTGAATCAGGAAGAAATAGACAACTGAACAGATCAATTACTAGAAGTGAAACTGATTTTAAAAAATGAAAAAACAAAAACCTCTAGGCAAACAAAAATCCAGGAAAAGTTGACATTACAGAGTAATTTTACCAAACATATAAAGAAGAGCAAGTATCTGTCCTTCTCAAGCTATTCCAAAATATGGAATAGGATTATGGGCCAACATCTCTAATGAATATGAATGCAAAAATCCTAAACAAAATATTAGCATACTGACAACAATATATAAAAGGGCCATTCATCATGACCACATTAGATTTACTGCATGGATTCAAGGGCTTCCCTGGTGGCTCAGTCAGTAAAGAACTGCCTGCAATGCATGAGGCAAGGGTTTGATCCCTGGGTCTGGAAGATCCCCTGGAAAAGGAGTGGCAACCCTCTCCAGTATTCCTGCCTGGGAAATCCCATGGACAGAGGAGCCTGGAAGGTACAGTCACAGAGTGACAAGAGTCAGGCACAACTTAGAGGCTTAACCACCACACCAGGGATTCAAGTATGGTTCAATAGCCACAAATTAATCAATATAATATACCACACTGACCAAAAGAAAGATAAAAATAACATGATCATCTCAGTAGACAAAGAAAGAATATTTGACAAAATTTAACATTCATTAATAATTTTCAAAAATCCTCACCAAAATATGTATAGAGGGAACATATCTCAACATTATAGAAACCATATAAGGCAAACATGCAGCCAACCTAACACCCAATGATGAAAAGCTGAAAATCAAGGACAAGACAAGGATGCCCACTTTCAGTTCAGTTCAGTTGCTCAGTCGTGTCCAACTCTTTGTGACCCCATGAATCGCAGCACTAATTGTGTTTAAGATAGATAGTATTGAAAGTCAGCAATCAAAACAAAAAAAAATTAAAAGACATCCAAAGTGGAAGGGAAAGAAATAAAACACACTATTTGAAGATGATATGATACTATTAATATACAGAAAGCCCTAGTATCTCCACCAAAAATCTATTAGAATAAATGAACTCAATAAAGTTTCAGGATACAATAATAATATATAGAAATCTGTTGCTTTACCAAACACTAATAATTAACTATCTGAAAGAGAGAGCAGGAAAACAATTCCATTTAAAATCCCATCAAAAAGAATAAATAACCTAGGAATAAACTTAACATAGGAGTTGAAAGACTTATGCTCTGAAAACTCTAAAACACTGATGAAGGAATTTGAAGATGATTCCAAGAAATGGAAAGCTATCCAGTGTTCTTGGGTTGGAGGAATTAACATCATTAAAATGTTTATACTACCCAAAGAAATCCGCAGACTTACTATAACCCCCAACAAAATATCATGACATTTTCACAAAACTAGAACAAACAATCCTAAAATTAATATGAAATTCCAAAAACTCAAAATTGCCAAAGCACTTTAAGAATAAAGAACAAAACTGGAAGCGTCATGCTCCCTGACTTCAGAGAGTGCTACAAAGCTACGGTAATTAAAGCAGCGCAGGACAGACACAAAAACAGACACTTAGAGCAAAATAGAGGCATAAATAGATCAAAATAGTGGAACAAAATGGATCCCACAAATAAACTTACACACCTATTTTCAATTAACCTACAACAAATAAGTCAAAAATACACAATGGAGAAAAATAGTCTCCTCAATAAGTGGTGCTGGTAACTGGACAGCTGCATGTGAAACAATGAGATTAAAATATTGCATCACAGCATATACAAAAATATGTATATCATATACATTATCATATCATAACACAAAATGTATTAAATATCTAGTTATAATACCCGAAAGGATACAACTCCTAAAAAAGAACATAGATAGTACACTCTTCGACATAAATCATAGCAATTTTTTTTCTGAATCTGTCTCCTAAGGCAAAGTAAACAAAATGAGATAAACAAATAAGATAAACAAATGAGACCTAAATAAATGACCTAAGATAAACAAATGAGACCTAAATAAACATGAAAACTTTTGCACAGCAAAAGAAACTACAAATAGGATGAAAAAACCTACTGAATGGGAGAAATATTTGCAAATGATATGACTGATAAGGGGTTAATACAAAAATATATGACAGTTCATACAACTCAACATCAGAAAAACAACCCAATTACATAAGAAATGGGCAGATGACATGACTAGACATCTTCCCAAGGAAGATACAGAGAGACCAACAGGCACATGAAAAAAATGTTCAACATCACCAGTTATTAGAGAACTAAATCAAACTCACAATGAGTTATCACTGGTCAGATTGGGTATCACTGAAAAGTCTACAAGTAACAAACGTTGTCAAGCATGTGAGAAAGAGAACCCTAGTACTTTAGGTAAGCTTGTAAATGGAAGAAAGTATGAAGGCTTCTCAAAATATTAAAAATATAGCTACTGTATGGTCCAGCAATTCCATTCTTGTATATATATATATATGATGAAAGTAAAAGCACTAATTCAAAAGATTCATGCATCTCACGGTTCATAACAATATTGTTTATAGCTGCCAAGATATGGAAGAATCCCAAGAATCCATCAACAGATGAATGGGTAAAGAAATAGTGTATACATACAGTGAAATGCTACTAGCCACAAAATTGAGTGAAATGCAGCTATTTGCAGAAGAATGGACTTTGAGTGCATTATGCTTAATGAAATAAGACAAAGACAAATATTCTATATTTTCATTTATATGTGGAACCTAAAAAATGAAAGAAACAAATGTACATAAAAAACAGAAACAGATGTACAGATACAGAGAACAGACTAGTAGTTACCAGTGGGGAGAGGGAAGGGAGAAGGGGCAGGATAGGTACAGGGGATCAACAAATACAAACTACTATGTACAAAATTAATAAGCAACAAGTATATATTGTACAGCAGAGGGAAATATATCCAATATTTTGTAATAACTTTAAATGGTATATATCAAAATATTGAATAACTATTGTGTACACCTGAAGCTAATAAAATGTAATTCAATTATATGTCAATAATTTACATGTAAAAATTTAAAGCTAAAAAAAAGCCTGAAGAATCCCAAAGATTGATAGTTGATAATCACAATCTCTAAAGTAGTGTACATTTTCTAAGTAATATTATAAAATATGGATAAAAGGAAAACATGATATCTGATAAGAATGGCTTTCAGTGAAAGAAAATTTAAGTTAGCTTTAACAAAATTCTAGAAGAGATGTTTTTGCATTAAATTTTATTAGTTTAACTAGTATCATAGCCAATGAGATTTATCTGAGATGCAATTATTAACTGAAAACTATTGCTAATATGTACTTAATCTAATGTATTTTTAATTAAATTTTTAAATTATTCTAGCAATCCCTCTGTAAAATATCTTAAGCCCATTACAAGGAAACTACATATATAATATATTTCAGCCATCTTCATCCTAAAGGAATTCATATAATCCTGTTATAATTATGTTACTGAACATACAATGTATAATAGTTGCTTGCAGATTGTCTTAGTGTTTATGAGGAAATACTTCGTGTCTAGTTGCACTAAATTATCTATAATTAGCACTCAAGAAGCTAAATATTGTCAGGAAAAACAGTGCCAACATAACTGATTGATTTAGGCTTTAATCTATGACTATCAATTACAAATCAGCACTCATATTCACCGGATAATCCAACCACACTTCCACAGGAAATATAGTTTTTATTCTCAAAAGTGTTTATTTCACATGGTATCCTCTCTTCTTATACTATCAGCGTCTACTTTGGCAACTTCAAACACAACTGATTGCTTCACTTCCTTAAGAAAATAAAAATCAGGCAGAAACCAGATTATCTCCACACACCAAATCCAAGCTGTATCCTTAGCAATTTCTCATATTGTGAAATAAAAAGACAAATCTGACTTAGGTGATGAGAGATCTTATTCAAAAGGAATATCATACTAAGTGGGGGAACCTATCATAATAGGGAGAACACTCATACTGTAAGATCTGCAAGTGCCTCATGGGTCCAGCAGAAAGGAAATTTCTTTTATAAGAGCTAGAGACAAGGCTGGAATAGAAGGGGCTGGGTGTGGGAAAATGCGTGGTATGATTATAATGGGAAAGTTGCTTGGACAATCTCTCCACTTGTGGCCAGCTGATTCCCTTAAGGAGAAATTGTATGCTAGCTTAGCCTAGGTCAAATGTCAAGGACATGGGGGATGTAAAAGAGCAGACTTTGGTCAAATCAGTTAATAAGCAGTTCATTTAAACTGATCATTGTTGACAAACAGTTCTGCTTATCTTTTATAACAAAAGAATAGAATTTGGGGGTGGGAGGTGGGAGGGGGCTTCGGCATTGGAAGATTGTGTTCACCTATGGCTGATTCGTGTCAATGTATGGCAAAACAAATACAGTATTGTAATTAAAAAAATAAATAAATTTAATTTAAAAAAAAAAGAATAGAATTTGGAAGCTCTTTGCCTTTCTCAGATATAACATGCTGCATGCTCAGTCGTTTAGTCACGTGTGACTCTTTGCGACCCTATGGACCGTACTCCATCAGGCTCCTCTGTCCATGGTATTCTCCAGGTAAGAATATTGGAGTGGGTTTCCATTTCCTCTTCCATGGGATCTTCCCAGTTCAGGAATCGAACCCATGTCTCTTGCATCTCTTGCATTGGCAGGCACATTCTTTATCACTGAACCAGCTGGAAAGTTCTCAGGGGAAGTATGGATCTTATCTAAGTACAAGGGAAAAGCATAGTTTTTACAGTAAGAAACAAGAAGAGGAGAGGATTTTTGTAACTATTACTGTTTCCCAGGAGCACAGGACTCAGGTAAAGTGAAACTTTTTGCCAACAAAGAAAACAGAATATCTCCTGTTCATTATCTCCATTTCTTATCTCCATTCCCTTGTGTTCTTATCTCCATTTCCTTTTATCTTCTAAATATTTCTTTTACTATCTTTCCTCTCTTTCACAAATATCTACCTTTCTAGTGAATTGTTTCCAAAAGTTCTTAGTCATGCCTAGGTATATCCAATTTGAAAATAAATCAGGATGAACAAACCATTTCCTCATTGCTCTTGGCCCTTTCAGTTCAGTTCAGTTCAGTTCAGTCGCTCAGTCGTGTCTGACTCTTTGAGACTTCTCTGGCTAAATCCATATTTTTCCTCTCCCCTAACCTCAGGCTGTCTCTACTCCTGCTCACGCTCACTTTCTGACACACTGCAGTATAGAGCTTATCCTTCTTATCATTCTGAACTCACTAATAACTTAGATGTTACAGTTTCCAATAGAGATATTTATTTTCACAACTTTGGTACCTGTCAGCAGAATCTGGACACAAGCAACTATTCCTTCCTTCCTTAAATATTCTTTGCTAAGTCACTTCTGTTATGTCTAACTCATGGTGACCCTATAGACTGTAACCAGCCAGGATCCCCTGTCCATGGGGTTATCCAGTCAAGAATACTGGAGTGGGTTGCCATGCCCTTCTTCAGGGATCTTCTCAACCCAGTAATCAAACCCATTTCTCTTTCATCTACCTGCAATGGCAGGCGGATTCTTTACCACTAGCACCATCTGTATTCTTTATCCACCTTCTGATGTGGCATGTTTTAATCTAATTTATCCAACTGAGATAAGAAAGGGGCAGGACACAACGTTTAAAAGATTGAGAGCCATTGAAGACACAATATAAGCTGGTTAGAATCAATTAGAACCAAGTGGAGGATGAGCTGACTTTCACTCGACTTTGAATCTCAGTATATGCTCATTGGAACATATCAGGAAGCTAAATTACATACCCACAGGCACCATGATAGTTCTGAGGCTGACCAGAAAAGGCCAAAAAGTTGGTGGGGGCCCAATTCCTGGAAATTCCACCCCTTCCCAAAATACTTGGAATATTCCTCTGACTCACTAGCCTATGAAATTACCCAGCCTTATAAAAACTGAGAACTCCATATCCTGGGGCCTCTTGCCTTCTGAGACAGCCCACACTCCATCTATGGAGTCTGTTTATCCCTGAATAACCTTTCTCTTTACTATGACTCTCTCTTGAATTCTTTCCTGTGAGAAGTCAGGAACTCATACTCAGTGGTCATCCCATGGACTTGACTGAGACCTAGAATGTGGCCTTCCTCTCATGCCCCACCATTCTTTCCTGTAACACAACCTCACTAGAAATTTGTTTTCATTCTTCACTGTTGACTTCTTTCCTATACAACTTCCAAACGTTAAAATCTTCAGGACATTTTTTAGACCTTCTTCCATTTTCATCCTAATTGTTCGCTCAATAACTTCATCCAGTCCCAATGCTTTAAAACCACCTTTATCCTAATGTTTCAAAATTTCTGTGTTCAACCAAGGTGTCTTCCAAGAGCTCTAGACTCATAGACCCCATTTCTAAGTTGACATCTCTATTTGGATACCAGATATTAAGAGAACTTCTTAAACCCGTGCCCCGTTCTGCTACTATTTCTGCAGGTGAGGCAACTGTTCTGAGAACACCCTACCAATGTGAATCATCACTTCAGAAGAGGACTTTCAAAACATTCTAGTGCTTTATTTGCAGATGACAATAAATGAATATGAGAGGGATCCTTGCTTCTACTGGGTTAATCCCCAGTTGAAAGAAGCATGTTACTCTATTTAATGATACCTGGTTGAATTGAGGACTTACCTGTGTGGTAGTCAAAATGAATACTGTAATTCAATTTTCAAATGGGAAAAAAATGTTTTTCTTCAGACGGTACAGCCAATTTTCTGAAACTGGGAGAAGTTTGGCATAAATTCACCCAACAAAGATTGCAGAGATTTGCAAGCAAAATTTTTTAAATTATGATTAAATAGGGATGAAAACAATCAAAGTAGAAAAGTGGGAAATCAACTCTTTCTGAGTGTTACATAAGTCAACATAATCTTTGTAAGACAGAGAATGACCAATTCATATTTGTAGTTTAGAAATTTGTGTTCCATCAAATCAAGAATTCACACATTTGGAGAATCATTCATGGTTTCTGTATTTTTCAGTGGTGTTGGTATTTACCTTTTCTGCCTTATTTCTGTTTACTGGTTCATTCTTGCTGTTTTCCTCTTTACTTTAGTTTGGGAATCTAAGATGATCCAGTTTTCTCATCCTTTCCAATTTTGCTTAAATCCTCCTTCTTCTAGGTTTTATTTCAACAAGCTTATAATCCTTGTTCTATTTTTTGAACAATAAGGAATAGCTGCTGAAAATTGATAGGGTTGAATAATGCTGGTCACTTTGAAGTCTATATAGCATCAAATTAGAACTGTTTTAGAAAACAGGTATTAACTTCCTTCAGGTTTGACCAAGACAGTGCCTTGAAGGCCATCACCTTTATTGACTAAGCAACTGTATCCTTTCATTATCTGCTCCCTTTCCCTTTTGAAATTAATTCCTAGAGAATGTGACTGGAAAACACCATCACAATAAGTACAAGTTCTTGGTCTCATTACTGGCACCCACAGAAAATATGAGCCTTCTAAGCACTTTTCCAGTCCCACGGTTTACATCACCTGAGATATACTGACCTAACTGACCTTAGACTTTTTTTCTACTCCATGGTCATTTATGTAATTTTATTCTGCTTTAAGAATAAAATTCAAACCCATTAAAGCCTAGCACAGAAGGCTCTCTATTTTCCAGTCTTGCTTCCATAGTTTTCTTACTTAAACCTCTGCTCCCACAGGCAGTCAGAACCCTCCCTCTCTCTCTTTCTTAATTAGCAGTTGCTGTTCAGGGATACACAATGTCCCTTGAAAAGTGTAGCATGTTTTAGTGATTTATTGCTGCAAGTCATAATTTCATTGCTGCCTCTGGAATACAAATTAGATATGCCTTTTTCTCTTGTAACTCAAACCATAACATCAAAATAATTGTCTGCTATTCAGATAAAACATAAGAAAACAGAAGTATTTCTTCTACTTCAGTTTCTGATTAGCCACAAATATAAACCATGCTCTTTGAATTCTGTGAATTAATGTCTCCCACACACCATTCCCAAAGAGACCTTTATTTTCTCTCATGATGGGAGGACTTCTGAAGGCAAGGATCTCTGTCCCCAGCAAGAGCAGAATATTTAGCACACATAAGAGCTTCATAATTGTTTGTGAAGTGAATGAATGTTACTTCATTATTTAAAATAACAAATGAAAAAACCAGGATTTACTATAATGACCTCTTCAAGAAAATGAAAGATATCAAGGGAATGTTTCATGCAAAGATGGGCACAATAAAGGACAGAAATGGTATGGACCTAACAGAAGCAGAAGATATGAAGAAGAGGTGGCAAGAATATCTGGAACAACCGTGTAAAAAAGATCTACATGACCCAGATAACCATGATGGTTTGATCACTCACCTAGAGCCAGACATCCTGGAGTGTGAAGTCAAGTGGGTCATAGGAAGCATTACTATGAACAAAGCTAGTGGAGGTGATGGAATTCCAGTTGAGCTATTTCACATCCTAAAAGATAATGCTGTTAAAGTTCTGCACTCAATATGCCAGCAAGTTTGAAAAACTCAGCAGTGGCCATAGGACTGGAAAAGGTCAATTTTCATTCTAACCCCAAAGACAAGAAATCCCAAAGAATGCTCAAAAGACTGCGCAATTGTGCTCATTTCACATGATAGCAAAGTAATGCTCAAAATCCTCCAAGCTAGACTTCGAAAGTATGTGAACTCAGAACTTCCATATGTTCAAGCTGGATTTAGAAAATGCAGAGGAACCAGATATCAAATTGCCAACAGCTGTTGAATTATAGAAAAAAACAAGGGAATTCTAGAAAAACATCTACTTATCCTTCATTGACTATTCCAAAGCCTTTGACTGTGTGGATCACAACAAACTTAAAGAGATGGGAATTCTTAAAGAGATGGGAATGCCCAACCACTTTATCTGCTATCTGGGAAACCTGTATGCAGGTCAAGAAGCAAGAATTTGACCGAGACATGGAACAATGGTCTTGTTTTAAATTGGGAAAGGATTACATCAAGGCTGTATATTGTCACCCCACTTATTTAACTTATATGCAGAGTACATTATGCAAAATGCTGGGCTGGATGAATCACAAGCTGGAATCAAGACTTCTGGGAGAATCATCAGTAACCTCACAAATGCAGTTCATACCAGCCTAATGGCAGAAAACAAAGAGAAACTAAAGAGCCTTTTGGTGAAGGTAAAAGAGGAGCATGAAAAAGCTAGCCTAAAAATCAACGTTCAGAAAAAAGACCTTGGCATCTGGTACCATCACTTTATAGCAAATAGATGGGGAAAAAATGGAAACAATGAGAGACTTTATTTTCTTGGGCTCCAAAATCACTGTGGACAGTGACTGAAGCCTTGAAATTAAAAGATGCTTGCTGCTTGGAAGAAAAGTTATGATGAATCTCAACAGTATATTAAAAAGCAGAGATATCACTTTGCAGACAAAGTTCCTTATAGTCAAAGCTGTAGTTTTTCCAGTAGTCATGTACAGATGTGAGTGTTGGACCATAAAGAAGGCTAAGTGCTGAAGAATTTATGTCTTTGAACTGTGGTGCTGGGGAAGACTCTTGGGAGTCCCTTGGACAGCAAGAAAACTGTCAAACCAGTCAATCCTAAAGGAAATCAATCCTGAATACTCGTGGGGAGGACTAGTGCTGAAACTGAAACTTCAATACTTCGGCCACCTGATGCCAAGAGCCAACTCATTGGAAAAGACTCTCTTCCTGGGAAAGACTGAAGGCAGGAGGAGAAGGAGACAGAGGATGAGATATTTGGATGGCATGAGTTTGAGCAAACTCTGGTAAATAGTGAAAAACAGGGAAGCCTGGAGTGCTGCCTGTATGGGATGGAAAAGAATAAGATATGACTGAGAAACTGAACAAACAAGTGTTTATAAGGTCTAGGAAAAGGGATGAAGAAAGCCCAGAAGATGGAAATGGAACTGGGATTGCTCAGTCTTTTATATTTAATTTCTACTTCTTTCATCTAATATGTTTCATTTTTCTTTGCCCTAGATTATTTATCTCCCTCTCTTCTTTCTCTGTCTCTCCCTATCCCTCTGATCCAGTTTATTTTATTTCTCTCACCCACATGGTATGATCCCATATCTCTACAACTATTTTCTTTACAATCTATATTCAAAAATATAAAAGCTGATCTGCCTCTTCTAGGTCAAACTTCTATAGCTGAAATAACTAAGACCAAAGGGCTAGATGCACATAGAACAAATATAGTTAAAATCATGCTGATGGAGGAGGAAAATAGTTAAGTTCTAAAAATAGGTGGTAGGCACACAGTGTAAAAGATCTAGTGTGACAAAGTTAGTCAGTCAGTCGTGTCCAACTCTTTTCGATCCCATGGACTATATATAGCCTGCCAGGCTCCTCTGTCCATGGAGTTCTCCAGGCAGAATACTAGAGTGTGTTGCCATTCCCTTTTCTGGGGGATCCTCCCCATCCAGGGATCAAACCTGTGTCTCCTGCTCTGCAGGAAGATTCTTTACTGTCTGAGCTACCAAGGATCTAAGAGGAGTCTATTAGGGGAAACAACTGAATAATTTTTATTTTGACCTTATTAATATTGATTACTAGACAATTTCTTAGAATATACCAAGAAACTATAGAATTCCCATTTTAAAAATTTGCTTGAAATATTCTAAGGATCTCATCAAATATTGCCCTTGATCTTGCTTAATCCCCCAGTCTGTCCTTGAGATTACAAGAAACCTCAAAGTCCATGATGTTGTTACCAAACCAACTTGAGTCTGCTCATCCATATGCAGCAAAACAAGTCTACTGACAATCAAAACTTGGTGGGCTGTGCTGAAGAGAAATTCAGGATTTACTGTAAAGTAATATACAAGGAGTTTAAAACAGACAGTGCTCAAAAGCCTGGACAACCTGATGGGTTTTAGCAAAGCATTTTTAAAGGCTGAGCAAGGGAGTCATATCCCTGAGTATTTATCAGGTCATGAACGATTCTCTGATTGGTTGATGATGAGGTGAGTAAAAAGGAAGTTATGCTGCTGCAAATGGTTACTGGTTCTAGCCAGACTCCTGAGGGGAGGTGTTAATTTTTCCACTTGGTGGGGGCCCTGGCATCTGCATCTGAGTTATAACTCAGGAAATGTGCATCAGGTACTATCATCTAGGTACTTCAGAGAGGAGCTAAAGCAGAGCAAAAGGGGAAGAGGACTGTTTCCTGAAAGCCCCATAGGGTCCTACTTGGTTACCATATTATTTCTTTCTTGCCACACCATTTTCAGGGTTGAACATCAAAGCTCTTTCCAGCCAAACAATTTAAAGTTTGCATTCCCTCCCTTCCCCCATAGTTTTGAATCTGTAATGTAGTTGTTTGACAACACTGTTACTGACCCAACTCCTCCACCCCTACCCCTTGTTTCTATTCTTCTACTTCCCAACTTTGAAAATGAACCTAATTTCACTCAGAAAAACAACAGACTAGTTTGAAGTACCAGCTGTTTTTTTCCAACTCTTTGAAATACTTGTCTTTAAACTCAGGTCATCGTTATTGTTTCCAGCTCTTCAGAAACATTCACATTTCAGCTCTTCAGAAACAACAATTCAAGTTGTTTACGTAAGGAAGAAGGCTTTTGAATGCCTTATGAGTGTTTCAGTCCTGTTTTCCCCAGTGGTTTGGTTTTTCTTTTTATCTTCTATGTTGTACATCCTCCAGCCTCAGCAGCTGTTCATCTCCTGGGAACTTTTAGACTAGCCACTTTTTTTTTGCTATTTTCCTTGGACTTTATAAATGAATCTATTAGTGTTTAAACCAACCAAAATTTCAAGTATTTGTATGCAGGTCAGGAAGCAACAGTTAGAACTGGACATGGAACAACAGACTGGTTCCAAATAGGAAAAAGAGTACATCAAGGCTGTATATTGTCACCCTGCTTATTTAACTTATATGCAGAGTACATCATGATAAATGCTGGACTGGAAGAAACACAAGCTGGAATCAAGACTACCGGGAGAAATCTCAATAACCTCAGATATGCAGATGACACCACCCTTATGGCAGAAAGTGAAAAGGAACTTAAAAGTCTCTTGATGAAAGTGAAAGAGGAGAGTGAAAAAGTTGGCTTAAAGCTCAACATTCAGAAAACAAAGATCATAGCATCTGGTCCCATCACTTCATAGGAAATAGAGGGGAAACAGTGGAAACAGTGTCAGACTTTATTTTGGGGGCTCCAAAATCACTGCAGATGGTGACTGCAGCCATGAAATTAAAAAGAAGCTTACTCCTTGGAAGAAAAGTTATGGCCAATCTAGATAGCATATTCAAAAGCAGAGATATTACTTTGCCGACTAAGGTCGGACTAGTCAAGGCTATGGCTTTTCCAGTAGTCATGTATGGATGTGAGAGTTGGACTGTGAAGAAGGCTGAGCACAGAAGCATTGATAATTTTGAACTGTGGTGCTGGAGAAGACTCTTGAGAGTCCCTTGGACTGCAAGGAGATCCAACCAGTCCATTCTGAAGGAGATCAGCCCTGGGATTTCTTTGGAGGGAATGATGCTAAAGCTGAAACTCCAGTACTTTGGCCACCTCATGCGAAAAGTTGACTCATTGGAAAAGACTCTGATGCTGGGAAGGATTGGGGGCACGAGGAAAAGGGGACGACAGAGGATGAGATGGCTGAATGGCATCACTGACTCGATGGACGTGAGTCTGAGTGAACTCCGGGAGTTGATGATGGACAGGGAGGCCTGGCGTGCTGCGATTCATGGGGTCAAAAAGAGTCAGACAGGACTGAGTTACTAAATTGAACTGAAATGACCAAATCTCTTGCTTTTCATACTTAAGTGTGATCAGAATTTCATGAAGATACAGTTTACAAATCCAGCAGTAAATAAAAGTAATGAGGCACCTCCTATGTGCCTATTACCGTCTGCACACTTCATGGCCATCAGCTAAATCCTTCCCAGTGGCTCAGATGGTAAAGAGTCTGCCTGCAATGCAAGAGATCCGAGTTTGATCTTTGGGTCAGGAAGTTCCCCTGGAGAAGGGAATGATTACCTACTCCACTATGCTTGCCTGAAGAATTTAATGGACAGAGGAATATGGCAGGTTACAGTTTATGGGGTCAAAAAGATCAAATATGACTGAAACACTTTCACTTCATTTTCATGGTTAGAATACTTCACAATTCAAGAAGAGCTGAGGCTCAAGTAATTTTCCTAAGGTCACATGACTAGTAAGTTAAGAAATCATCTTGAAACATTTGGGTCACTCCAAAGCCTGTACAGTTTCTAGAACAAAATATTATCAATAGATTATACCTTCCCCTCAGTGATTACATATTCATATATACCCTGTTTTCTAATTTCCTGACTCATTTATTATTATTAATTTTTTTTAAAGTAATGTTAGGCCATAAGTGGGTAAAGAGGTGACAAAGCACTCCAGTGTTCTTTCCTGGAGAATCCCATGGACAGAAGCACTTGGTGAGCCACAGTCCATGATGTTGCAAAGAGTCAGACATTACTGAGTGATTAACACTTCACACTTCACAGACCATAAGAACATACAGACCCAAAATGTTGCTTTCTTAAAAACAGGTATATTAGTGTCCCAATTGCTGCTGTAACAGATTTTCAGAAGTTTTAAAACAATAAAATTTTATTATGTTATAGTTCTAGAGATCAGAATTCCGGTCTCACTGGCTCTTATCTATATGACAGATAAGCAAGAAGATCCTACTGTATGGTACAAGAAACTGTATTCAATATCCTGTGATAAATCATAATCAGTTCAGTTCAGTAGCTCAGCTGTTTCTGACTCTTTGTGACCCCTTGGACTGCAGCACATCAGGCTTCCCTGTTCATCACTAACTCTCAGAGCTTACTCAAACTCATGTCCATTGAGTTGGTGATGCCATCCAACCACCTCATCCTCTGTTGTCCCCTTCGCTTCCTGCCTTCAATCTTTCCCAGCACCAGGGTCTTTTCAAGTGAGTAAGTTCTTCACATCAGGTGGCCAAAGTATTGGGGTTTTCTGCTTCAATATCAGTCCTTCCAATGAACACCCAGGACTGATCTCCTTTGGGATGGACTGGTTGGATCTCCTTGCAGTCCAAGGGACTCTCAAGAGTCTTCTTCAACATCACAGTTCAAAAGCATCAATTCTTCAGCACTCAGCTTTCTTTATAGTCCAACTCTCACATCCACACATGACTACTGGAAAAACCATCACTTTGACTAGGTGGACCTTTGTCGGCAAAGTAATGTTTCTGCTTTCTAATGTGTTCTCTACGTTTTCATAGATTTTTTTTCCAAGCATCAAGCATCTTAATTTCATGTCTTTGGTCACCATCTGTAGTGATTTTGAAGCCCATGAAAATAAAGTTTGTCACTGTTTCCATGGTTTCCTCATCTATTTGCCATGAAGTGATGGGACTAGGTGCCATGATCTTCATTCTTTGAATGCTGAGTTTTAAGTCAGCTTTTTCACTTTCCTCTTTCACTTTCATCAGAAGGCTCTTTAGCTCTTCTTCACTTCCTGCCATAAAGGTGTTGTCATCTGCATATCTGAGGTTATTGACATTTCTCCCAGCAATCTTGATTTCAACTTGGGCTTCATCCAGCCCAGCATTTTGCATGATGTACTCTGCATATAAATTAAATAAGCAGGATAACAATATACAGCCTGATGTAATGTTTGCCCGATTTTTAACCAGTCCATTGTTCCATGTCTAGTTCTAAATGTTGCTTCTTGTCCTATATACAGGTTTCTCAGGAGGCAGATAAGGTGGTCTGATATTCCCATCTCTTTAAGAATTTTCCACAGTTTGTTGTGATCCACAAATTAAAAAAAGAAAAATGTCCTTTTCATTCTAGGGGACTGGAATGCAAAAGGAAGTACAGGAATACCTGGAGTAGCAGTCGAGTTTGGCCTTGGAGTGCAAAATGAAGGAGGGCAAAGACTAACAGTTTTACCAAGAGAATGTACTGGTCATAGCAAACACCATTTGCCAACAACACAAGAGAAGATTCTACACATGGACATCACCAGATGGTCAATACTGAAATCAAACTGATTATATTCTTTGCAGCCAAAGATGGAGAAGCTCTATACAGTCAGCAAAAACAAGACCAGGAGCTGACTGTGGCTCAGATAATGAACTCCTTATTGCCAAATTCAGACTTAAATTGAAGAAAGTAGGGAAAACCATTAGACCATTCAGGTATGACCTAAATCAAATCCTTATGATTATACAGTAGAAATGACAAATAGATGCAAGGGATTAGATCTGACAGAGTACCTGAAGAACTGTGGAAAGAGATCTGTGACATTGTATAGGAGGCAGTGATCGAAACCATCCCCAAGAAAAACAAATGCAAAAAGGTAAACTGTCTGAGAAGGCCTTACAAATAGCTGAGAAAAGACGAGAAGCTCAAGGCAAAGGAGAAAAGGAAAGAATACTCATCTGAATGCAAAGTTCTAAGAATAGCAAAGAAAGATAAGAAAGCATTCCTCAGTGATAAATGCAAATAAATAGAGGAAAACAATAGAGTGGGAAAGACTAGAGATCTCTTCAAGGAAATTATAGATACCAAGGGAATATTTCACGTAATGATGGGCACAATAGAAGCAAGAAATAGTATAGACCTAACAGGAGCAGAAGATATTAAGAAAAGGAGGCAAGAATACACAGAACAACTATACAAAAAAGATATTCATGACCCAGATAACCTTGATGGTGTTATCATTCACCTAGAGCCAGACATCCTGGAGTATGGAGTCAAGTGGATCTTAGGAAGTATCACTACAAACAAAGCTAGTGGAGGTAATGGAATTCCAGCTGAACTATTCAAATCTTAAAAGATGATCCTTTGAAAGTGCTGCACTCAATATGCCAGCAAATTTGGAAAATACAGCAGTGGCCACAGGACTGGAAAAGTTCTGTGTTCATTCCAAACTCAAAGAGGGATGATGCTAAAGAATGCTCAAACTACAGCACAATTGCACTCATCTCACATGCTAGCAAAGTAATGCTCAAAATTCTCCAAGCCAGGCTTCAACAGTATGTAAACTGAGAAATTCCAGATGCTCAAACTGGTTTTAGAAAAGGCAGAGGAACCAGAGATCAAATGCCAACATCCACCGGATGATTCACCAGATCATCGAAAAAGCAAGATAGTTCAAGAAAAACATCTACTTCTGCTTTATTGATTATGCCAAAGCCTTTGACTGTCTGGATCATAAAAAACTGGAAAATTCTTAAAGAGATGGAAATAGCAAACCACCTTACCTTCCTCCTGAGAAATCTGTAAGCAGGTCAAGAAGCAATAGTCAGAACTGGAAGTAGAACAATGGACTGTTTTAAATCGGGAAAGGAGTACATCAAGGCTGTAATATTGTCACCCTGCTTATTTAACTCATATGCAGAGTACATCATGTGAAATGCCAGGATGGATGAAGCACAAGCTGGAATCAAGATTGCTGGCAGAAATTTCAATACCTCAGATAAAGATTACACCCCCCTTGTGGCAGAGAGTGAAGAACTGAAGAGCTTCTTGAGGAAAGTGAAAGAGGAGAGTAAAAGCTGGCTTAAAACTCAACATTCAAAAAACTAAGATCATGGCATCCGGACCTATCATTTCACGGAAAATAGATGTGGAAACCATAGAAACAGGGACAGACTATTTTCTTGGGCTCCAAAATCACAGCTGATGGGTGATCAAACCCATAAAAGACGCTTGCTCCTTGGAAGAAAAGCTATGACCAGCACAGATAGCATATTAAAAAGTAGAGACATTACTTTGCTGACAAGGATCCATCTAGTCTAAGCTATGGTTTTTTTCAGTAGTTATATATGAATGTGAGAGTTGTATCATTAAGAAAGCTGAGACCTGAAAAATTGATGCTTTTGAACTGTGGTATTGGAGAGGACTCTTGAGAGTCCCTGGATTGTTAGGAGATCAAACCAGTCAATCCCAAAGGAAATCAGTCCTGAATATTTATTGGAAGGACTGATGCTGAAGCTGTAGCTCCAATACTTTGGCCACCTGATGCAAAGAACTGCCTGATCGAAAAAGACCCTGATGAAGGCAGGAGGAGAAGGGGACGACAGAGGTTGGCATGTTTGAATGGCATCACCAACTTGATGAACATGAGTTTTAGCAAGTTCTGAGAGCTGGTGATGGACAGGGAAGCCTGGTGTGCTGCTTTGGGATTGCAAAGAACTGGACATGACTGAGTGATTGAACTGACCACACTCAAAGGCTTTAGCATAGTCAATAAAGCAGAAGTAGATGTTTTTTTTTCTGGAATTCTTTTGCTTTTTGATTGATCCAGTGGCTGTTGACAAATTGATTTCTGGTTTCTAGGCCTTTTCTAAATGCAGCTTGAACATCTGGAAGTTCTCAGTTCACATATTGCTGAAGCCTAGCTTAAAGGATTTTGAACATTGGCTTGCTAGTATGGGAAATGAGTGCAACTGCACACTAGTTTGAACAGTATTTCCCATCTTGGGGTTGAAATGAAAACTGACCTTTTCCAGTCCTGTCACTGCTTAATCTTCCAAATTTGCTGGCATATTGAGTGCAGCACTTTAATAGCATTATCTTATAGGATTTGAAATAGCTCGGCTGAAATTCCATCTCCCGCACCAGCTTTGTTTCTTGTAAAGCTTCTTAAGGCCCACTTGACTTCACGCTCCAGGATATCTGGCTCTAGGTGAGTTACTCCACTACTGTGGTTGTCCAGGTCATGAAGACCTATGTTTAACAGTTCTTTTGTGTAATCTTGCCACCTGTTCTTAATATCTTCTGCTTCTGTTAGGTCCATACCATTTTAGTCCTTTGTCATTCCCATCGTTGCATGATATGTCCCCTTGGTATCTCTAATTTTCTTGAAGAGATCTTCAGTCTTTCCCATTCTATTGTTTTCCTCTATTACTTTGCATTATTCACTTAAGAATTCTTTTTTGTCTCATTTTCACCTATAAAAACTCTTTCTCAATAGCCACTGGGAAATTTTGAGCATGAGCTGCCCATTCTTCTTTCTTGGACTTTGCAATAAACTTTTATGCTCCAGACTCAGATGTTTTATTTGGCCTCCCTCTGTGTCAGGCACACAAACTTTGGTTCAATGATTACTCTGCCAACAATAGTGAGTTTAGAAGGGAACCCTGAGAACCAGAGACCTGGATGCTGCCTTGTTTAAACTCACTGAGCCCCCTGAACAGAGAATTCACATGATACCAGATCTCTACCTACACAACTATGAGGCAATAAGGTAAACTTGGCAACATGGTATGACAGCAACAGAAAACTAACACAGTGAAAAAGAGGAGACAGTGAGGATAAAAGCTTATCTTGTAGCATACACAACTGCGTGAAAACTGGTCCAACATTATGGGATAAGAACAGGTCGGAGAGTGAGCCACTGAGTCGAATGGGAAGAAGGGATCATGAGTTCACTTGTGGACATGTTCAATTTTCAGTACTTTTGGAAGTTCAGGTGAAAAAAAAGTTTATTTATTTTTATATAGACCTCAAGTTCAGAGAGTAAATCAAAGCTAAAAATAAGACTATCTTAACATCTAGCTATTAACTGAGGCCAAATGCGTAGATAAAATTGTCTAGGCAGAATACAGTGGAAAGTGACACATGACTATCTGAAGCTGTGCTGTCTTGCACTTCTAGCTACGGACTAAAACAAGTCTCCTCTGCTCAAACCTGTGTATCTGCTTTGTGTTCCCCATCTACTTTAGGATGGTTATATTGAGCCTGGAGTAAAGTTGGTCTTTCTTGAAGCTCTTCAAGGGTCAAGACTAGCCTACATATTCCCATAGTCTCACATGAAAATATATAGTCTAGCACATCTCCTTAAAAGCTCCAGTTTAAACAGCAGGTTCACTAACACATATCAAGGACGGACAACTTAGCAGACTGCAAAACTGAAATTCATGGTCTCCCCTTCCTTCAGCACAGTGGTATGACTGAACATTTAAAAACATATCCCACTTCTAAGTATTAATGTCTACATTTTCCAGGAGTCCTTCATTTGAAAAATATAAGAACTTAACCTCAAGCAGCCTAGGTAAAAGAGGAAAATTTCTTGAGAGGTGTATTCAATAAACAAAAATTTATAGTTTTATCAATATATTTATATTACATTTATATTATGCATTAAATATTTATTTTATTATATATTTTAATTATACCATATGACACTATATTTATATTGCATTATATTTATTCTATTATATCATATATGTTAAATGAGACTATATATCATATATTAATAAATATTTTATAAAATGCTATATATAGCAATTATATCTTTATAAGCAATGTAAATATATTTATTATATTATATATTCTTGCATAACATATATTATATTATATCTGATTGTTTATAACATGTCAGACACTGCACTGTGCCAGATGTGCAAAGGTGAGCAGTGAAGCTCTGGGCCCAGCATTCCCAGCCAAGTATATCATGGGTCACATGTCCCTGAGACACGCAGCAGGAGGAAGAGTTAAATAGCCAAGGTGGGGCCAGAATAATGAAGGCACCAAGCTTTGGAGGAGGCTAAGACGAGAGACCACTCCAAGAGCAACAACACTGGGGACCTTCGCTTTCGTAGACACTTTCTATTCGCCATCTTATGTAGCTCCTATGATTTAAATAGTCTTAGCTCCATTTGCAGATGAGGACACCAAAATTAACAAATTGCCTAAACTAATCTAAGTAATAAAATTGAGAGCTAAGATTTGAACCCAAATCTCATAGCCTTAACATCTATGCCTTTTCACTATGCATTGCTTCTACTCCAAAATCCAAGGAAAGGAAGGAATGGCATTCATGTTCAATTTTATTAAAAAAAATTTTTGATGATATTATCTTTAATTCATGCCAATGACTAAGTAATTCTTGTGACTATTTCTACAGCTGACTCCATAGCATTGAATACATCCTACGCCTATGTGCTATCCAATAGCAAGAACAGTATCAATCTTCATAGACATGTTAAAGCCTGAAGTAAACAGCGTTACTTCATCAATGTAAGTTTAAAACAACCTAGCTGCATGTTTATGTCTGAAAATTACAAGAAAATAAAATAAATGTTAGTAGATTTTCAAAGGTAAATTTAAATTAGAGTAACAGATGTAAGCATACTACAACACTGATAAATTCAAAACTGCTATTGTTAAGTCACTTCAGTTGTGTCCAGCTCTTTGCAACCAAATGTCCATGGGATTCTACAGGCAAGAACACTGAAGTGGTTTGCCATTTCCTTCTCAAAAATGTTATTAGGTCAGACCGTGTGGTGATGCTAGTGGTAAAGAACTCACCTGGCAATGCAAGAGACGCAGAAGATGGGGGAAGGATTCCTGGGTTGGGAAGATCCTCAGGAGGAGGCATAACAACTCACTCCAGTATTCTTGCCTGGAGAATTCCATGGACAGAGGAGCCTGCAGGCTACAGTCCAGGGGGTCATGAAGAGTCAGACACGACTAAATCAATTTAGCATGTATGCATGCATGTTACAACAAACCCTACCTGACAGATTATGCATTGTTTATATAGCCTCTCATTTACACGACATTTATGAAAACAAGACCTTCTGAGATGGTTCAGCAGTATAAAGTATAAACCACACTTTATGGATGCTGTTAGCAAATATGCTTCCAAAGGGAACAGTGCTTCTAAAGAATATTACTTTTGAGGAAAGTTCATGTTACAGCTTTCTCATATCTCATAAACGTGATTTTTTTAATTTGAAAAAATAAACTATATAAATATAACATATGTTAGTGCCCATCCTTAGAGAAGGCAATGGCACCCGACTCCAATACTCTTGCCTGGAAAATCCCATGAATGGAGGAGCCTGGTAGGCTGTGGTTCATGGGACTGCTAAGGGTTGACACACTGAGCGACTTCACTTTCACTTTTCACTTTCATTCATTGGAGAAGGAAATGGTAACCCACTCCAGGACGGGGGAGCCTGGTGAGCTGCCGTCTACAGGGTCACATAGAGTTGGACACGACTGAAGTGACTTAGCAGCAGCAGCAGCAGTGCCCATCTTGATCTATGTCTTTCATTTTCTTCTGACAGCAGTGCAAAGCTCGGAAATCCCAGAATCTTATAAATAATGCATAAGCAACGCCACTAGCTATGCTAAAAATCCTCAGATTCATGTTGGCATAAAGAAGGGGAGAGAGGATTCTCTATTTTCTACTTCCATGGACTACTTTAGCTCACTCCTTGTTAAAGTGCACACATTCACACAGGTACATGTGCATGACACCCACCTGCACACACAGACATACAGGAACAGCAAGCAATTATTTCAAGCTAAGATATTCAAATCCCGAACTGTGAGCTACTAACAATAATCTTGGATGATTCATTGGATACAAGAGATATATGTTACTTCAAAGAGCAAAATCATTACCCAAAGTGAATATGTAATTTTGAATACATTGTATTTACTTAAGTATATTCTCTGACAACAATTTGCATTGTGTGCTTACTTAAGCTTAACAAATAACACTCCATCTAAAATGAGACTGGAGCACTGGAGTCTGAGAGAGTCCATGCGCTGTAGGCAGAAGGACAAGTGATGCCCACGTGGCCTCAAGTCCTCCCACTTCCTGGGTTTGCTCTTTTTTTCAGAATAAAATAGTTTAATGCTTCTTCATTTCAAGTGCTCTAAGAACTGCACCACTGCCTCAAGTATTTCTGAAGTTCTTGAAGGAGGTACTTTGTCAACTCTGTGCCCAGATGTAAATTCCAGTGATTCCTGCATGGATGGACCCCTGCCCCTCACTCACCTCCTGTAGCATCTTTCTTCTCTCTCTGTTCTATTGCTTTATGGCTGTGTCTAATCCCTCATCCTCATTCCTTCTCTCAAACCTCCATTAGCATCCTTTGGTATCACCAACTTTGAATCAAGACTTTGGCAGAATGATGGGACACTAACAGAGTACATAAAAGAAAGCAATTTTAATTGCTTTAATTTAATGTATTGCCTATAATTTCTAGTTTTGTTATTCAATTGCTCAGTCATGTCCAGTTCCTTGTTACCCCATGGACTGCATCCCTGTCTTTCATCATCTCCCAGAGTTCACTCAAATTCATGTCCATTGAGTCAGTGATGCCATCCAACCATCTCATCCTCGTCGCCTCCTTCTCCTGCCTTCAATCTTTCCCAGCATTAGGATCATTTCTAATGAATTGGCTCTTAGCATCAGGTGACCAAAGTATTGGAGCTTCAGTTTCAGCATCAAGTCTTTCCAATGAGTATTCAGGACTGATTTTCTTTAGGATTAACTGGTTTGATCTAACAATCCAAGGTACTCTCAAGAGTCTTTTCCAACACCACAGTTCAAAAGTATCAATTCTTTGGAGCTCAGCTTTCTTTATAGTCCAGCTGTCACATCTGCACATGACTACTAGAAAAACCGTAGCTTTGACTAGATGGACCTTTTCAGCAAAGCAATGTCTCTGTTTTTAATATGCTGTCTAGGTTGGTCATAGCTTTTCTTCCAAGGGGCACACTTCTTTTAATTTCATGGCTGCAGTCACTGTCCACAGTGATTTTGGAGCCCAAGAAAATAAAGTCTCTCACTGTTTTCATTGTTTCCCCATCCATCTGCCATGAAGTGATGGAACCATATGCCATGATGTTAGTTTTTGAATGTTGAATTTTAAGTCAGCTTAAATGGACAATTTCTAGTTAATTTTACTTATTTCACAAAATATTTAGGATTTTAAATTCTAACAAAAGTCAGAAAATAACAAAGAACCCAAGGCTTGTACACTGGATGACTCAGAAGCCAAATTGTGAAGTTACCAAGCAGTTAGTAGAAAAAGTTGACCACAGAGAAATAAAACAAGGAATTCACAAAAATATTAGACCATGAAACTCAGAGTTCCTTACAAGCTTTTCTCAGTCGTTTAACACTTGGGTACTAAACCACCACCATAATGGTCTTACTTATTTTTTGCATAGTTTACTCTGAGATAAGTATGCTAAAGTCTCTCACTAGTATCTATCAGTAAAAAGATCCTTTCTATTCTGCTTAATGTTAAAGGAAAGCAATTTTAAAGTTACTGCTAGATATCAGTGCCATTGATTTTATTGGTACAACCTGGTCATACAAAACTTCCTACTAGCTGCTCTTATTCTAAACCTGATTATTTGTTTATTTTTAAAGACATTTTTCTGTTTTCATTTCCTCTAACCAGGGCCTTCTCTCATCATGTCCTCTTCACGCTGTGGCCTCCTGTCCTCCTCTTCACATTACCCAGTCAAGAGCTCAAACCTCCAAATTTCTGTTATTTTACTGATATTAAGCAATTAAGGAGAGGAAATTAGTTCTCGCAGCTTCATTGTTATTCATACCAAAAGTTCATTAAAAGATTTCTCTAAACAAAAGATCTGTCACCTGTGAACTCCAGCTTAAGATATACTCAAACAGACAATAGAAAGTGAAGCTTTCCTTTCATGTAAGATGAAAAGCAAACTCTGCTCCACACAGTCACTGAAAATGCAAAGGAAGTTTTAGGAAATTGACTCTTTGTGCACTGAGAAAATCTGAATCATAATTGGTTGGTTGATTACTTCTTACCATTTTATACAAAATTAAATTAGGGATATTAACCCTCTTGATTCTAAACTACAGCTCTGAAAAAGTTCAATTGTAAAAATATTTTGGAGTGGATTTACAACAAAAAGAGAAGAAAAACACTGGGTTTGTTTAGAGAGAGGACTTCTGCCTTTTTTTCCCCTGGTTCCCTCAAAAGCCCACCTTTTCACAATTACTTTCCCCATTTTGAGGCCAGTCTCAGCAATGCTGGTGTGGTATGTGTTGTGCAAAGTCAGTGGAAGATTTCTGCCCAAATAAGTCAGGGTGTTATAGAGTCCCTGCAGTCTGTATCAGCAAATTCAAAGAAACCAACCCTTTTGAAACAAGATTTTCTCTGGGTGTGTGCCCAGGAGTGGGATTGGCAAGTAATCTGATAGCTCCATTTTTAATTTTTAAGGAACCTCCCTATACTTCTCTGCAGTAGCTGGTGGTTTGCACCCCCGCCAACAGTGTAAGAAGATTGCTGTCCTCCCCCCAGCATTTACTGTCTGCAGATTTTGTGATGATGGTAATTCTGACCACTGCACCCCAATGTTCATTGGAACACTGTTTACAATAGCCAGGATATGGAAAGAACCTAAATGTCCATCAACACAAGAATAAATAAAAATGCGGCACATATATAAAATGGAATATTGCTCATTCATAAAGGGTAATGAAATTGGGTCATTGGTAGAGATGTGGATGGATCTAGAGACTGTCATACAGAGTGAAGTGAGTCAAAAAGAGGAAAACAAATATATTTATATTAATGCATGTATGTGAAATCTGAAAAAATTAGTATAGCCAATCTTATTTACAAAGCAGAAATAGAGACACAGACACAGAGAACAAACTTACGGATACCAAAGTGAAAGAGAAGGGTGGAAGGAATTGGGAAATTGGGATTGACAGATATACATTATTGATACTATGTAAAATAGATAACTGATAAGAATTTACTCTTTATCACAGGGAACTCTACTCAATGCCTTGTGGTGACCTCAATGGGAAGAAAATTGAAAATAAAAAGGGGATGTAAGTACAAGTGTCACTTTGCTGTATCGCAGGAACCAACACCATGTTGTAAAGCAACCACATTCCAATAAAAATGTGAAAAGGAAAAAGAAATGCAGTCCTTTCTCATTCTCAATGATTTCCAGGTTCACCCAAACATAGCCTTTATTATTGTTTTTCCAAAAAACTGCCTCATCTTTTTTAGCAATAGAAATAAACCAAATTCCCATTTCCTCATTCTATAAAGTATATAGCAATGGAATATGGAGCAAATGAGGATGAAGGGTCTGTTTCTGTCCTCTTAATCACTTCTTGACACGATCTTTGCACAAGACAAGGATGACAATTCAATCTGTTGGCAGGAGCAGCATTCTGAGCTGGGACCAAAAAAAACCACATATTAAATTCAACCTCCCAGTCTGGGTTATATTAAAACACACCCTAGGAACATGCTGTTGATACATTTCCCTTCATAAGTTGATATGAAGAGACTCCAAGTTCAAGGCTCCTCTTCACCACCTTCTTAACAAATGACATAGACTGAAATATTGATGTTTGGATTTCCTCTTAGCACCTTTAGTGAGTCTTTTTCAATTTGCATATTTCTTCATTACCTTTTACCGATTTACATTTTCTCTTTGTTGTTCTTTTGCTATTGCTGATGTGAAAGCAAAAGTTAATTCACTGTAACTTTAAAAATTCAAAGGTTATTTTTGTTGCTATTATTCCAGAAAGGTAGTTTTTAATTTCGACTAAACTATGCTGCTGCTGCTGCTAAGTCGCTTCAGTCGTGTCCGACTCTGTGCGACCCCATAGACGGCAGCCCACCAGGCTCCCCCGTCCCTAGGATTCTCCAGGCAAGAACACTGGAGTGGGCTGCCATTTCCTTCTCCAATGCATGAAAGTGAAAAGTGAATGTGAAGATGCTCAGTCGTGTCCGACTCTTATCGACCCCAGGGACTGCAGCCCACCAGGCTCCTCCGTCCATGGGACTGTCCAGGCAAGAGTGCTCGAGTGGGTTGCCATTGCCTTCTCAAGCCCTTTATTTTACAGAATAGGAAACTGAAATCTGAAGAGATTAAGTAAGAGTTGCCTTTAATTTCTCAGTTAAATTTGTAAAAACAGGAATCCAGCTCTAAAGAGCTGCCTCCTTGTCCCTGTCACACTCAGTGACACAATAACAACTAATATGCTGTATTGTGTTAGTTACTGTTATTTTATCCTTGCTATTTTTGTCTAAACGTTACAGTTTCCTTGAGGGCACAGTTTATATCTGATACCTTTCATGCCTGTGCAAGTACACCACAGTGCTGGGTACGCACCTTGCGCTGACTAGGAAAGAAAGGGAAAGGGAAAGTCGCTAAGCCGTGCTCAACTCTTTGCGACCCCATGGACTGTCCATGGAATTCTCCAGGCCAGAACACTGGAGTCAGTAGCCTTTCCCTTCTCCAGGGGATCTTCCCCAACCCAGGGGATCAAACCCAGGTCTCCCTCATTGCAGGCAGATTCTTTACCAGTTGAGTCACAAAGAAAGCTCAAGAACACTGGAGTGGATAGTCTGTACCTTCTCCAACAGATCTTCCCGACCCAGGAATCGAACCGGGGTCTCCTGCATTGCAGGTGGATTCTTTTTTCAACGGAACTATCAGGGAAGCACTGACTATACTTGCTGGGTAATTTTAATACATCTTTTTTTTACAAGTACTTTTTAAATTTACCAGGACTCTGAGATCCCTAAGCATGGCAGCTTTTCCTCCATTTCTTGTTTGTAGGGAATAGGCTTCACCTACATGACCCTCCCTGAGTCACAAAGGGCAGATTAAAATAGTTTCTAATCACTGATGGGAGGGGAGGCAGTGAGAAGGGAGGAGCTGCCAAGAAACAATAATGCAGCCTTAGGACAGGGTCCTGGTCCACTTCAGGGGATACACAGAACAATATATTTGAGTTCTTTACAGTTCTTTACAGAACTAAACCCCAACAAATGGAGTTAGCCTTCTTCATTCCAGAATAGACTATCTAAAGTCAGATTAAAGGAACCAGAGAAAGTCAAGAGATTTCCTGAGACCAGTTCAAATGAATACAGGCGCTTCACACATCCTAATCTTAAAAGCAACCTCACCCTTGCTATACCACGAATCAGCAAATTCCCCAGGCTGAGACAGTTTTTCAGGAACATGAGCCTGATGGCCCCTCCCCTCTTTGCTTCGCAAAGAAATAAAGCTATTTATTTTTTTTTACTTCACCCAAAACTCTGTCTTCAAAATTTGATTCAGCACAAGCACACAGTCTGAATTTTTGGTATCACCTTTGCAAGTTTTCATTCTTTCTAAACTGAGTAAGTGATGTTAAAATTAAGATCAAATTAACTTCAGGAGTGAGTGATAAGTCTTTTTCTATCTCTTCTCTAATGTTAATGTGAGAAAATGAGGCTGGATCAAATGAAGTCTTTAGGAAGGGTAACCCTCTGGGTGTTGATGTTTCCTTATGGAAGGCACTCCATTAAAGGAACACTCCAGTCTCTTTTAGCTGATGCTCCTCACCTCTGGGAAGACAGTAAGGAAACCACTGTGCTCAGGATCAGTTCAGTTCAATCACTCAATCGGGTCCGACTATTTGCGACCACGAGTCACAGCACCCCAGGCCTCCCTGTCCATCACCAACTTCCGGAGTTCACTCAAACTCACATCCACCGAGCTGGTGATGCCATCCAGCCATCTAATCCTCTGTCTTCGACTTTTCCTCCTGCCCCCAATCCCTCCCAGCATCAGAGTCTATTCCAGTGAGTCAACTCTTAGCATGAGGTTGCCAAAGTACTAGAGTTTCAGCTTTAGCATCATTCCTTCCAAAGAAATCCCAGGGCTGATCTCCTTCCGAATGGACTGGTTGGATCTCCTTGCAGTCCAAGGGACTCTCAAGAGTCTTCTCCAACACCACAGTTCAAAAGCATCAATTCTTCAGCACTCAGCTTTCTTCACAATCCAACTCTCACATCCAAACATGACCACTGGAAAAACCATAGCCTTGACTAGATGGACCTTTGTTGGCAAAGTAATGTCTCTGCTTTTGAATATGCTATCTAGGTTGGTCATAATTTTTCTTCCAAGGAGTAAGTGTCTTTTAATTTCATGGTGGTAGTCATCATCTGCAGAGATTTTGGAGCCCAGAAAATAAAGTCTGACACTGTTTCTACTGTTTCCCATTGATTTCCCATGAAGTGATGGGACCAGATGCCATGATCTTCGTTTTCTGAATGTTGAGCTTTAAGCCAACTTTTTCACTCTCCTCTTTACTTTCATCCAGAGGCTTTTTACTTCCTCTTCACTTTCTGTCATAAGGGTGGTGTCATCTGCATATCTGAGGCTATTGATATTTCTCCCGGCAATCTTGATTCCAGCTTGTGCTTCCTCCAGCCCAGCATTCCTCATGATGTACTCTGCATATAAGTTAAATAAGCAGGGTGACAATATACAGCCTTGACACACTCCTTTTCCTATTTGGAACCAGTCTGTTGTTCCATGTCCAGTTCTAACTGTTTCTTCCTGACCTGCATATAGGTTTCTCAAGAGGTAGGTCAGGTGGTGTGATATTCTCATCTCTTTCAGAATTTTCCACAGTTTATTGTGATCCACACAGTCAAAGGCTTTGGTATAGTCAATAAGTATAAATAGATGTTTTTCTGGAAGTCTCTTGCTTTTTCATGATCCAGCAGATGTTGGCAATTTCATCTCTGGTTCCTCTGTCTTTTCTAAAGCCAGTTAGAACATCTGGAAGTTCACAGTTCACATACTGCTGGCACCTATCTTGGACAGTTTTGAGCATTACCTTACTAGGATGTGATATGAGTGCAACTGTGTGGTAGTTTGAGCATTCTTTGGCATTGCCTTTCTTTGGAATTGGAATGAAAACTGACCTTTTCCAGTCCTGTGGCCACTGCTGAGTTTTCCAAATTTGCTGGCATATTGAGTGCAGCACTTTAGCAGCATCATCTTCCAGGATTTGAAATAGTTCAACTGGAATTCCATCACCTCCACTAGCTTTGTTCATAGTGATGCTTTCTAAGGCCCACTTGACTTCACATTCCAGGATGTCTGGCTCTAGATGAGTGATCACACCATCGTTGATTATCTGGGTCATGAAGATCTTTTTGTACAATTCTTCTGTGTATTCTTGCTGCCTCTTCTTAATATCTTCTGCTTCTGTTAGGCCCATACCATTTCTATCCTTTATCAAGGCCATCTTTGCATGAAATGTTCCCTCGGTATCTCTAATTTTCTTGAATAGATCTCTAGTCTTTCCCATTCTGTTGTTTTCCTCTATTTCTTTACATTGATCACTGAGGAAGGCTTTCTTATCTCTTCTTGCTGTTCTTTGGAACTCTGCATTCAGATGCTTATATCTTTCCTTTTTTCCTTTGCTTTTCACTTCTCTTCTTTTCACAGCTATTTGTAAGGCCTCCTCAGACAGCCTTTTGCTTTTTGCCTTTCTTTTCTATAGAGATGGTCTTGATCCCTGTCTTTGTATAATGTCACGAACCTCATTCCATAGTTCATCAGGCACTCTATCTATCAGATCTAAGCCCTTAAATCTATTTCTCACTTCCACTGTATACTCATAAGGGATTTGATTTAGATCATATGTGAATGGTCTAGTGGTTTTCCATATTTTCTTCAACTTAAGTCTGAATTTGGCAATAAGGAGCTCATGATCTGAGCCACGGTCAGCTCCCAGTCTTGTTTTTGCTGACTGTATAGAGCTTCTCCATCTTTGGCTGCAAAGAATATTATCAATCTAATTTTGGTATTGGCCATCTGGTGATGTCCATGTATAGAGTCTTCTCTTGTGTTGTTAGTAAAGGGTGTTTGCTATGACCAGTGCATTCCCTTGGCAAATATTTGTCTTTGGCCTGCTTCATTCCGTATTCCAAAGCCAAATTTGCCTGTTACTCCAGGTGTTTCTTGACTTCCTACTTTTGCATTCCAGTCCCCTATAATGAAAAGGACATCTTATCTGGATGTTAGTTCTAAAAGGTCTTATAGGTCTTCATAGAACTGTTCAACTTCAGCTTCTTCAGCATTACTTGTTGGGGGCTTAGACTTGGATTACTGTGATAATAAATGGTTTGCCTTGGAAACGAACAGAGATCATTCTCTCATTTTTGAGATTGCATCCAAGTACTGCACTTCAGATTCTTTTGTTGACCATGATGCCTATTCCATTTCTTCTAAGGGATTCCCCCCACAGTAGTAGATATAAAGGTCATCTGTGTTAAATTCACCCATTCCAGTCCGTTTTAGTTCGCTTGATTCCTAGAATGTTGACGTTCACTCTTGTCATCTCCTGTTTGACCACTTCCAATTTGCCTTGATTCATGGACCTAACATTCCAGGTTCCTATGCAATATTGCTCTTTACAGCCTTGGACCTTTCTTCTATAACCAGTCACATCCACAACTGAACATTGTTTTTGCTTTGGCTCCATCCCTTCATTCTTTCTGGAGTTATTTCTCCACTGATCTCCAGTAGCATATTGGGCACCTACTGACCTGGGGAGTTTCTCTTTCAGTATCCTATCATTTTGCCTTTTCATACTGTTCATGGGGTTCTCAAAGCAAAAATACTGAAGTGGTTTTCCATTCCCTTCTCCAGTGGACCACAGTCTGTCAGACCTCTTCACCATGACCTGCCCATCTTGGGTGGCCCCGATAGGGCATGGCTTAGTTTCATTGAGTTAGACAAGGCTGTGGTCCTAGTGTCATTAGATTGACTAGTTTTCTGTGAGTATGGTTTCAGTGTGTCTGCCCTCTGATGCCCCTCTCGCTACACTTACCATCTTACTTGGGTTTCTCTTACCTTGGACATGGGATATCTCTTCGCGGCTGCTCCAGCAAAGCACAGCCGCTGCTCCTTACCTTGGACGAGGGGTATCTCCTCACCACCACCCCCTCCCATCCTTGAACGTGGAGTAGCTCCTCTAGGTCCTCTTGCACCCGCAGCCACCACTCCTTGGACATGGGGTAGCTCCCCCCTGCCACTGCCCCTGGCCTCGGGTGGGGTAAGCTCCTCTCGGCTGCTCCTGCGCTGTCGCAGCCTGGCACTCTCGGCTGCTGCCCCTGATCTTGGATGCAGGGTAGTTCCTCTTGGCCGCCGCCCCCTCGGGCATGGGGTCCTCCAGGCTTCTGCCCCTGACCTCGGACGTGGGGTAGCTCCTCTTCCCGACTGAGCTTGTGCACCGTCGCAGCCACCTGTATTCAGGATAGGACTTCTGTTTTCACAACCCCATGGAGATATTATTTAAACTGCAGTCTCTAGACTCTTTAGGAAATTATCAGTGAAACTAACCATTCTTTAAGGATCTAATTAGCTACAGAAAGGTTGTTTCCCTTTGTTCTCAGCAAATAAACTCAACAAGATATAGTCCTATAGTTTAAGAGGATAAATTTAATGATAAGGAGCAAAATTAGCAAAACCACTTGTCTGCAAATCTAAGCTATATTTTCCACACAGTTTCCTCACACAGGAAACTGATTTTTTTAGTGTATTTATTTTTTAATTGAAGAATAATTACTTTACATAATTTTGCTGCTTTCTGTCAAACCTCAACATGAATCAACCATAGGTACACATATATCCCCTCCCTTTTGAACCTCCCTCCCATATCCACTCCCCCATCCCACCTCTCTAGGTTGACATAGAGCCCCTGTTTGAGTTAGAAACTGATATTTTTACTCTCCTGTTATTTGCTTCCAAATTCATGTGCCAGGAAAGGGAATTTATTTATTTAGTGAACCTCTTTAAATATCAATAATGGTTGCCTCTTGTTGTAAATCACTTCCAAAGCCCCATAAGAGGACAGCAGGTGTGATCTTGGCTGTTGGCTGTCTGACTATCTCAGAAGATAAATATAGGTGTCCACTGCCTGTGGAAAGAGAAATGGAGTGTTGTCTCCTGTCTCATTTTCTAAGACAGCAGAAACCAGTAAACTCAACTTTTACATTTCTAGCATTTCTGTATTTTTAGCATTGAGAAGTCTTGTACAACCAATGCAGTCATTCATTTCACCCAAGTTAGTGTTCTACTGAGCTGAGAGCTACAGTTTTTCACATGAAGGCTCTGTAACTAGATTGTCATAAGAAATATTTTGTCCACCTGGGACACTGCTGAACTAACGTGATGCAATATATCAAGCATTGACAGTTTGTCACTTGCTATTACAGTGCTTTGGAAAATGATTGGGTTAATTAATTAATAAGTATAACTAGTTCAAAACATTCAACAATAAATCAATTAATTTACTTTTAGTAGAACTAGTATGGATACTAAATACCTCCCAGGAGAAAATGGAAAAATAGGCTGTAATGTTAGACAGGTTAGTCAAAATAACATAAACAGAGTGTTGGGGAATTTCTCAGTTGCTTTCCTAGTGAGGCCTTTCTAACCACTCTTTCTAAAATGTCAAACTGCAGAAGAGACACGGATGTATAGAGTGGACTTTTAGACTCTGAGGGGAGAGGGAGAGGGTGGGATTATTTGGGAGAACGGCATTGAAACATGTATACTATCATGTAAGAAATTAAGTGCCAGCTTATGTTCGATACAGGATGCAGGATGCTTGGGGCTGGTGCACGGGGATGATCCAGAGAGAGGATGTGGGGTGCAGGGTGGGGGGGGGATTCAGGATTGGGAGCTCGTATACACCTGTGGCGGATTCATGTCAATGTATGGCAAAGCCAATACGGTATTGTAGAGCAAAATAAAGTAAAAATAAAATAAAAATAAAGTAAAATGTCAACCTGATATCCTGACCCTTTATAAGCCCCTTCTCTGTTTCTTTGTTTGCTTGCTTTTTCTTCTTGGGTACTTATCACTGATTAAAGTGATATGTATATTGTTTAACTTTTTTTTTTTTTTCTCCAAAATCACACTCCATGAAAACAAGTATCTTTTGCTCATTTTTGTGTCTCCGGATCCTGGAACTATACCTGACACATTAGAAGCTATTGGTAAACATTTTTAAATGAATGAACAGATACATGAAGGACAAAATTCTGAAAAGTTCCTTTAATTTTCTCTTCCTTGCAGTGAAGAAAATTGCCTTTTTCTACAGGAAAGAAAACTGCTTTTTCCTGTCCCAACCTTGTCCTTGCAGAGTTCCTTTAACTTCACTCTATCACTCTGGTCTACATCTTTTCCCATAAAAATAACAATACAGACACTTAGAAAAGTGTGAGATTGTGTACCTAAAACCATAGATTTGTTTTACCTCTCTCACTGAGGAGCTGTTTAATGTGAGCCTGTTATCTCACTTGTGAAGGGGAAATACAAATACATTCACAAAGATGTAGAAAAGATTAAACTAACATTGGAAAGTGCTTTGCAAATCTCAAAATCCTATATAAATATTTACAATAACAAGCCAACTGTCATTTCTACAAGAGCTTTTTCTTCTCCTTTCTGCCAAATTGTATTCTCCATCCCATATATGTGTGTTTTAATTGTAAATAAACCATTCCATGAACTCTTTATTTGGAAATGGACAGAATGGCAGTCCAGGAGCTTCTCTACCATTGGCTAACAGAGGTAAAGACCATGCCATTGGCCATCATTTGTGTGACTGCTGCTGCTTACAGACCTCTGACAACCAGATGTAAATCCATGAGCTGATAGAAAAGATAATAACACATTAAAGGGTTCAACAGCCAAAGAGCAAAATACCAGACAAAGCAAACAAAGCACATGCATGGTAACTAACAGCGCAAGTGGAGTAAGTAATATAATTAGAAAGGTGGTAGGAAGATCTTTCCTCATTTGCTGTGGACTCTGAAATTACAAAATGAGATATTGATTTATTTGTTCCACAACATTTCTCTTCAGAAGTCTTCTATTAGTGAGTAAATGCCATCTGAGAGAGACACATAAAAGCCAGTAGCAATCTTCAGTATCCTTGCATAAATTAGGTTTTATAACTAGCCCTCTCATTGAGAGTATAGGGGGATTTTTTTTTTTTTTTGCCTCTGTAGGGTTTTTTTGTTTGTTTGTTTTGTTTATTTTTTTATTTTTGCCTGTGTTGAGTATTAGTTGCAGTATACAGACTTCTGTAGTTGCAGAATGTGAGTTTCTCTGTAGTTCTTGCATGGGGGTTCCAGAGTGTACTGGCTCAATAGTTGTGGCAAGCAGGCTTAGTTGCCCCACAGCATGTGGGATGTTTATTTCTCCAACCAAGAATCAAAGTTGTTTCTCCTACTTTGTAATGTGGACACTTAACTACTGAACTGCTAGGGAAATCCCAAAAGAGTATGTCAACCTATAGCAAGGTTCAGCAAATCTTTTCCAGAAAGGATCAGTTTAGCTCAGTCACTCAGTCGTGTTCGACTCTTTGCTACCCCATGAATCGCTGCATGCCAGGCCTCTCTGTCCATTACCAACACCTGGAGTTCACTCAGACCCATGTCCATCGAGTCAGTGATGCTATCCAGCCATTTCATCCTCTGTCGTCCCCTTCTCCTCCTGCCTCCAATCACTCCCAGCATCAGAGTTTTTTCCAATGAGTCAACTCTTCAAATGAGGTGTCCAAAGTACTGGAGTTTCAGCTTCAGCATCATTCCCTCCAAAGAAATCCCCGGGTTGATCATTCAGAATGGACTGCTTGGATGTCCTTGCAGTCCAAGGGACTCTCAAGAGTCTTCTCCAACACCACAGTTCAAAAGTATCAATTCTTCAGCCCTCAGCTTTCTTCACAGTCCAATTCTCACATCTATACATGACCACTGGAAAAACCATAGCCTTGACTAGACGGACCTTTATTGGCAAAGTAATGTCTCTGCTTTTCAATATGCTATAGGTTGGTCATAACTTTTCTTCCAAGGAGCAAACATCTTTTAATTTCATGGCTGCAGTCACCACCTGGAATGTCAGGTCCCTGAATCAAGGCAAACTGGAAGTGGTCAAACAGGAGATGGCAAGAGTGAACATCGACATTCTAGGAATCAGCAAACTAAAATGGACTGGAATGAGTGAATTTAACTCAGATGACCATTATATCTACTACTGTGGCCAGGAATCACTCAGAAGAAATGGAGTAGGCATCATGGTCAACAAAAGAGTCTGAAATGCAGTACTTGGGTACAATCTCCAAAAATGACAGAATGATCTCTGTTTATTTCCAAGGTAAACCATTCAATATCACAGTAATCCAAGTCTATACCCCAACCAGTAATGCTGAAGAAGCTGAAGTTGAGCGGTTCTGTGAAGACCTACATGACCTTTTAGAACTAACATCCAAAAAGATATCCTTTTCATTATAGTGGACTGGAATACAAAAGTGGGAAGTCAAGAAACACCCAGAGTAACAGGCAAATTTGGCCTTGGAATACGGAATGAAGCAGGGCAAAAACTAATAAAGTTTTGCCAAGAAAATGCACTGGTCATAGCAAACACCCTCTTCCAACAACAAAAGAAAAGACTACACATGGACATCACCAGATGGTCAACACCAAAGTTAGATTGATTATATTCTGTGCAGCCAAAGATGGAGAAGCTCTATATAGTCAACAAAAACAAGACCAGGAGCTGACTGTGGCTCAGATCATGAACTCCTTATTGCCATAAAGGGTAGTAACTGTTTTAGGCTTTTCAGGAGATTTGGTATCTATTACAACTACCCATCTCTGACATTGCAGCTGTCAAAAACAATAAATACATGAATGGGCATGGCTATGTCCCAATAAAATTTTAGTATTTACAAAAAGTTATTGGACTGAATTGGCTGCTGGGCCATAGTTTACCAACTATGGAGGTTTGGCCTGGAGTTTCAAAATGGGCAGCTACTACTGGGATGCACCAGGGAGTGCCTGGGGCAATAGAGATCCGTTGGATGTTGTTACAGCTTGAGGTGGTCATGAGCTCTCCAGAGGAAGATTCCCCAGTTCACAGCTCCCTGTGAGGAGCCATGCTGTTAAGCCCCCAGCATGGTGTGGGCAGTAACCTGTGCCTGCTTACAGCCCGGTGGTAGTTCCACCTCTTGCATCAGGACCACATCAGCAGGGTTTTGTCCACCACCTCAGGCACATTCCCTGGGCTTGGCAGCTGCGGTCACACCTAATTCTGCAGCTGGGTCAAAGTAGCCTTCTCAGCGTGTCCTCATGGCCAGCAGCCCCCAGCCTCCCCCAGGGATCTTTGTTGGAGCCTTTTGCCACCTCCACCCTCTGATAAAGGCAGAAGCTTGCTAGCTGTTTCACTCAGCAACCTGTCCCCACCCTCTGGTTTGGGCTGAGGCTTGTGAGAAGTGTTGTTGATTAGTGGCAGTGATTTTTTGCAGTGAACTTTCTCTGTGTTTTGCCCTCTAAGCTCCCACTCAGAGAAAGATCCACTCTGAGGCTCCATAGCTCCCCCTTGGCCCCTCCTGTGAGGTGGTTTCCTAGTGTGTGGAAACATCTCCTTTATGACTCCCTCCCTCACTAAAGGCATGAGTCCCCTTCTTAAAATACTTAGTCTCTTTTGTGTCTTTATCTTTTGTCCTACCCCTTAAGGAAGCTGACTTGTAAAAGTTTTTGGAAGTTTGGGGTCTTCTGCTATTGTTCAGAAGTTGTGTTCAGTAGGAATTGTTCCATATTCCAGTGAATTTTGATATATTTGTGGGGAGGCAATTGATCTCCCTGTCTTACTCCTCTGCCATCTAATTGAGAACATTTTTAAGAGTTCCTTCTTGTGAGTGATTCAGAATGACACACTCCTTAAATGAATGTCCAGGGGATTCTGTAACTGTGATCTCTGAAGAATGACTATAGCAGAATCTGGATAATAAGAGGGCTCTGGCTAATGATGAGCTTGCTATTGTTTAGCTGTGTCTAAAATTTTGCAGTCCCAAGGGCAGCACCTCATGCTCTTCTGTCCTCCACTATCTCCTGAAGATTGCTTAAATTCATGTTCATTGAGTTGGTGATGCTCTCCATCTCATCCTCTGTCATTCCCTTCTCCTCTTGCCTTCAATTTTCCCCAGCATCAGAGTCTTTTCCAGTGAGTTGGCTTTTCACATCTGGTGGCCAAAGTATCGGAGCTTCAACTTTAGCATCAGTTCTTTCAATGCATATTCAGGATTGATTTCATTTAGGATTGACTGGTTGGATCTCCTTGCAGTCCAAGGGACTCTCAAGAGTTTTTTCCAACACCACAGTTCAAAGCATCAACTCTTTGG
The DNA here is from genome assembly GCA_917880005.1 of Nanger dama. NCBI lineage: Eukaryota > Metazoa > Chordata > Mammalia > Artiodactyla > Bovidae > Nanger > Nanger dama. The sequence goes on from CAKJTW010000001.1 coordinate 105,114,239, forward strand.
CATTTAGCTTTCTTTATGGTCCAATTTTCACACTTGCACATGACTACTGGGAAAACTGTAGCTTTGGCTATATGAACTTTTGTCAGCAAAGTGATGTCTTGCTTTTTTGATAAGGAGCTTAGCAGCATCCCAAAGCCTGTTTCAAGGCTGCACTTGAAATTCTAAGATGTCTTAGTGTTTTCTCATCTTTGAAATCCATTTTGAAGAAGATCTTTCAAGTAACATGGATTAGTTTCTCAGGGCTGCCATAACAGTGTACTAGAAGCTACATAGCTTAAAACCAGAGAAATGTATTTTTTTCAGTTCTGGAGCTAGAAGTCCACCCAGAAAGCTCTTGTGGAGGATCCTTCCTGACTTCTTTCAGCTTTTCCTAGCTCCAGGCATTCCTCAGCCTGTGGCAATGTGAACCCACTTCTGCTTCATCTTCACACGGTACACTTTTCTCTCTGTCCTTCCTCTTACAGACATCACTCAGATTCTATTACCCACCCAAAGGCCCCTTCTTAACTTGGTTACATCTTAAAGACTCTCCATAAGGTCACATTCACAGGTACCAGGAGTTAGGATTTCAATATTTTTGAGAGACACAATTCAATCCATAAGGTAAGCAACAAACTTATGCAAATTTCACTTGTGTTGTGTTGGGTTTTAAAGACATTGAATTACATTCCTTGCCACAAAGTAATCACATGTAGCCTTGGCTTATTGTTAGGACCACTTGGGGGCTTTTAAACATCCCAGTGCTCAAGTCTGCACCATAAAACAATTAAATCAGTATCTCTGGAGGTGACCCAGCATCAGAATATTGAAAGCTCTTAGGTGATTTCAATATGTATCTAAAGGTTGAAAATTACTGTAGCAGACACAGGAGACAGTAAGTATAAAGAAAATCTGCTTTATTATTGAAGAGCATAGTTTCACCTATGAGGTCAAAATACATTCCTATTTCTTTGCACATGAATCAAACTTAACTCCTTGGTGATAGAACATCTTGATAATAGCAGGCTACCCCTGCAGGGACAGAGGTTGGCCTAGTTGGCTTTTAGCATCTGAGCTGCCAGCAGTCAAGTCTGGGGAGTGAGAGGATCAGGCTAAGCCAGCACACAGAGATTTCAGTCACATCAATCAGATCAGTCTCCCATGGAGAGTAGTGAGAGGCAGAAAAAAGAATGGAAAGTTACTGCTGCTTCCAAGTATCAGATACTCATTTGATTTTCCCTTCTAAAGAAGTAAACATAATTTCTAGTTATAACTTAAAAAGTACACTCTATTGATTGTTTTCATTCCCCACAAAATATTGTTAAGCTAAAACTTAATTTCTACCCAATTGACTCATGTGACTTTTAATGGACTCCCTTTTTTTCTATCCAATGGAATCCTCTTCAAATAAGACTTTCTACAGAGAATGGAGCGTCCTTTTTATTTTCACAGCATTTCAATTATGATTATCTGTCCAAGGAAGATACAAATTGATTGATTCCTTTATGGCTGCTCACGTTCTGCTCATGAATCTCAGGTACTGTGCTCTGAGCCAACAGGCATCTTTCTCATCCCTGTCTTGGAGTTTAGATTCTGTTAAGAAAGAGAAAATAACAAGCAGACAATTAAATTTTTTGGTAGCGATAAGTGCTTTGGAAAAACATAAAGCAGAATCAAGAAGAGAGTGTGACAAAACCCACGGGAGTGTGTGCTGCCTGCTGTCTCTTGGCTTTCCTCCAGGCCTCATGCCTCCCTTATAACTTTACCGGGATTCAGAGAAGAAGATCCATCTCCAGACTGCCTTGCACAGCTCCTAAACACTAGGAGCGGTTTGGGTTCTACCAGGAAGATGTTTTTACAACAGATGTGGAACACTCAATGGATGAGAACCTTGCAGAACCAACTACCAGGCAAGTAGACGTGAGCTTGTCCTAGGTACCAGAGGCCACTGTCTAATACTTGCTTCAGGGCAGGTGTGCAGTAACATGAAAGTAACAACGCATCAGCTATTTCCTGACCTCTACAGGGGTGCGACCCAAAGTCAGTGGTGCTGTGCTGAAACCTTGATTTCTTTTCCATCTATTAACTTTGTAAGCTCCTAATTTTCAAAATAAATTTCTTTCTGCTTGAAATACCTACTGTTATTTCTGTTTCCTGCCCTAAGTAAAGGCGGCTTCTTAAAAAAAAAAAATGTAGCTAGGAAAGTGTCTAAAATGAGCTGACTTCTGGGTGGAGAAAGACCTCTGAATGAAGTCAGGGCTGTATTCATGCAATGACCAGGGGAAGAGAGTTTTAGGGGAAAACGATTCAAATCGCAAAGATGGGAGTTGAGTTCAACATGTCTACAACACTGCATAAAGTCCAGCACTTGGAAAAAATTTGAGTAAAAAGAAGGTTAACATAATATGGAAGCTAAGCAAAGGTAGGATCATGTCAGGCCCTATAAGGCATGAAAAGATGGTAGGATTTATTCCTAGATGGAAAGCTATTGGAAAGTTGTAATGAGGGTGTGACATAAGTTTTCTCCTGTGCTGAGTGAAAGGGAAAGTGGCTCAGTCATGCCTGACTCTTTGTGACCCCATGGATATACAGTCCAAGGAATTCTCCAGGCCAGAATACTGGAGTGGATAGCCGTTCCCTTCTCCAGGGGATCTTCCCAACCCAGAGGTCAAACCCAGGTCTCCCTCATTGCAGGCAGATTCTTTACCAGCTCAACCACCAGGGAAGCCCTGGGCTGAGAGTAGAATATAATTGGAGCAATTATAAAAGTAGGAAGACCAGTTTAAAGGCTGTTGCCGTAATCCAAGGAAGAAAGAAGAATGTGGACAATGAAAATGTGGTGGAAACGGGGAGAAATGAATGAATGCTAGATATTAAGATATTTTGAATATTTTTTAAATAATGCCAGTAGGATTTTTGATGTGTTGTATAGGACTGTTCCATGGAATTGAAATTGGGTAAAGCCAGAAGACCTTGAAATTGAATAAGGATCTTATATTTCTTCTAGGGACACAAACATAAATTGAGACTGTCCTAAGCAAACTAGGGGTATAAAGAAGTATACACTTTAAGTATAAAGAAAAGTATAAACAAGCATACACTTTAAGTATAAAGAAAATAAATACTTCAAGAATTACACAAAGTTCTTAGTTTTAACCACTGGATGATAAGATTGTCATTTTCAGGAAGAGAGGTGAGCGCAGCAGCTTAAATCAAGAATCCTGTAAGGGCTGGCCTTATGAACAAGTGACCCCTGACGTCACAGAGACATTATGCTAAGAAGGAGGTCTCCAAACCAGGGCTGCAGAGAAGATGCAGAAAGTTCAACTCACTCTAATTGTCGGAAAAGTCCTCACATGACCAGTAACAGAGCAGTCTGACTGTGAGTCTCACAAAGCTGAAAACCTGATTCTCCTTTTGTCTGAATCTGGATTGGTCTTAGATCTGGGGAAGCAGCTGAACCTGCAAGTGACAGTGGGTTGTTCTCATTGTTGGGTTTAGGCAGGAAGGTGTCCTAGGTGAACAGAAATGGGTGTTGACTTGGACTCGTGCCATTACACACACACACACACACACACACACACACACATGCATACTAGGGAGGGACTGGCAAAGAGGAGGGTTTGAAAACTCCAAAGCTATACTAGATGCTACAAGTCACTAACATCTTCTATTTAATTTTGTTTGGGTAAAAGTACAAATATGTTTCAAGACTGTGCTTTGAGGAACTGAAAGTAATTGCTTTTAAAAATTACCTAAATGTATCATTTTATAGCTAATTTGTATTTTTCTTTTTCAGTTTTGCTGTTTCTTATTTCCTTTCACTTTTTATTCTCTCCCACTTGATGTCTCCTGCCTTTGTAAAATAGCATGTCACACTGGGTTATTTAAATGTGAACACCATCATTAACATTCAAAAGAAATGTGGTAACCATAATTTTTACTTAATACTTTGATTAGTCATTTGATATGTCTGTTTTTAAGTGAAATATTAGTATTTGAATATGGATAATAAATCTGCATTTTATCCTGGAGAAGAGAATTCCATGGACAGAAGGGCCTCGCAGGTTATAGTCCATGGGGTCACAAAGAGTTGGACATGGCTACAAAACTAAGCAGCACGCATGGATAATAAGTAGAAAATTGGTCATTATTTCAATAATTTCAAAATAAATATAGATTTTTGTAACTGGTTAATTTTAAAGGAAAATTATGAATAATCTGTTTAATTTTATATCATGTAAAATAACATAAAAAGTCTTTAGTATATTTAAAGCATTTCCTATCTAGATATTTCTGTCATAAATTCTAAAATTTTATCATAATTGACTCATATTAGCTATGACTTAACAGCTATTACAATGCTCAGAAATAGGACACATCACATTTCTCTGATTTCTCTAAATAAATTTTAACGAGATCTGACCCCCTTTCCTGCCAAATTTGTAAGAATTTTGTGCTTAGTCTTTTTTGGATCCTGTTCTCCCTCTGAGAACTTACAGTGTACAGGTCTCTGGACAGACCGCACAGCCCATGGGAGTGTGAAACTCTGGTGCTTTCCCATCACCCCTTGAGCACAAAGGGTGTGTGTGTGTGTGTGTGTGTGTGTGTGTGTGTGTGTGTGTGTGTGTTGAAAGGAGACGTGGTGACCCCAAGAGTCAGCTTCTGCTTTGTGACTCTGAAAACTCAGTTAAAGGGCTGCACTCCATATGGCAGCAAATTTGGGAAACTCAGCAGTGGTCACGGGACTGGAAAATGTAAGTTTTCATTCGAATCCCAAAGAAGGGCAATGCCAAAGAATGTTCAAACTACTGCACAAGTGCACTCACCTCACACGCTAGCAAAGTAATGCTCAGACTTCTCTGAGCAAAGCTTCAGCAGCATGTGAACTCTGAACTCCCTGATGTTCCTGCTGGATTTAGAAAAGCAGACGAACCAGAAATCAAACTGCCAACATCCTTTGGATCACAGAAAAAGCAAGAGAGTTCCAGAAAAACATCTACTTCTACTTTATAGACTATGCCAAAGCCTTTAACTGTGTGGATCACAACCAACTGTGGAAAAATTCTTAAAGAGATGGGAATACCGGACTGCTTCACCTGCCTCCTGAGAAACCTGTATGCAGGTCAAGAAGTAACAGTTAGAATGATACATGAAACAATGGACTGGTTCCAAATTGGGAAAAGAGTATGTCAAGTCTGTATATTGTCACCTTGCTTATTTAACTTCTATGCAGAGTACATCATGTGAAATGCAGCACTGGATGAAGCACAAGCTGGAATTAAGACTGCTATCTGAAATAGCAATAACCTCAGATATGTAGATAACACCACCTTAATGGCAGAAATGAAGAGGAACTGAACCTCTTGCTGAAGGTGAAAGAGGAGAGTAAAAAGCTTAAAACTCAACATTCAAAAATGAAGGTCATGGCATCTAGTCCAAACACCTCATGGAAAATAGATGGGAAACAATGGAAACAGTGACAGACTTTATTTTTGGGGCTCCAAAATGACTACAGCCATGAAATTAAAAGACACTTGTTGCTTGGAAGAAAAGCAATGACAAAACTAGGTAACATATTAAAAAGCAGAGACATTATTTTGCCTACAAAGGTCCATATAGTCAAATACTGGTTTTTCCACTAGTCATGTACAGATGTGAGAGCTGGACAATAAAAAAGCTTGAGTGCTGAAGAGGTGATGCCTTCAAAGTCTCATGCAAGAAAAGACTCTTGAGATTCCCTTGGACACCAAGGAGATCAAACCAGTCCATCCTAAAGGAAATCAGTCCTGAACATTCATTGGAAGGACTGATGCTGAAGCTGAAACTCTAGCGTTTTGGCCATCTGATGGGAAGAACTGACTCGTTGGAAAAGACCCTGATGCTGGAAAATATTGAAGGCAGGAGGAGAAGGGGACAACAGAGGATGAGATGGTTGGATGGCATCACCGACTTAATGGACATGAGTTTCATCAATCTCCGGGAGATGGTGAAAGACAGAAAAACCTGGCATGCTGCAGTCCATGGGGTTGCAAAGAGTCGGGCAAGACTGAGCAACTGAACAACAACAACACTCAGTGGATGCAAGACTCTGACGCCTGATCCCATAGGCTCCCATCCTGCTGCCTGGTTCATCTGTGAACCAACTCACTCGAGTATTCCAGTCAGCTTGAACAGTATTCAGAACTCTTTGTAAAACACTACTCTTATCCACATTTTCACTTTGTTGAAAGATGATTTTATGACCATCTTAAATCAGCAAGCAGTTGTATTTTAAATGACTGTAACTTTATATTTAAAAAATCTAGTGGATTGCCTGGGCTGGTGACTGGTTTCTAAGGTCTGACTCTCTCAGCACATACCAAGTTTTGGAACCATGCCTGTGCAGCTGCTTTTCCTGTGAAGAGGATTCTCCTGTCTCCCTGGGGCTGCTCCACCTTCTTAATGTGCTCCTCAAAGAGCACAGGTGCCTAAGATAAAAGAACAAACAGGGAGAGAGCTATTATCTGAGAAAAACAACTTCTCAAGTATGAACCAGACATGTAGAAGCTGCCTATACCTTTAATGACTGCTGATTTTAACATTATGAAGACATCAAATACAAATAGTAACTTTTATTTTATTGAAAAGAGATTATTTGAAGGTTAAACAGGATCCATGCTAAGTACCCACCAACTCTGAAAATTCAATATGAGGGGCTGTCTTGAGTATTTTAATGTATGGAAAATGTTTCTGTAGTTTGGGTGTCTTGAAAAAGTCATAAAATTCCATAAATGGAGTAAAGACCATAAAATGGAAAAAAAAAAGGAAACTAATGTTCAGAAACATCTTTTATATTGCGTGAAATTCTCTGCTTAGAACCATGATTCCTAATTTCCTCAATGGGATGCTTGGTGTCACTAAGAAAGAAAATGTAATTTGTCCTTTTGTTCTATGAGTGACAGCAATGAGTGGTCCTGAAACAAGATCTCAGTTTCCCGCCCAGGAATTGCACCTGGGTAGCTTGGATGACCCTCAGGAATCCGAGCCACCAGCCCACCAGGGACTAGAGGCGAGAAGCAAAATTGCCTGACTCTTGCCCCAGTTTGAAAAACAAATTTCTCAAAAACAAGTGCAAGCTTTATTATCAGACATGCAGCATAGTATATGAGAGAGAACACAGATAAGTAGTTTATTTATTTAAGACAGAAGCAAGGCAGAAATGCATATGCATAGAGAAAGGTTGTACCATCCTCCCTGATGAGGAGAAGTGCAATAAAGAGGTGGTTAAATCATTTCTATAGGGCAGTTCTTCTGGATCATTTTTTACTTTTAGCCAATTATTTCATTACTTTTCCATACTTGACTTGCTCTAGGACCCTTCCCAATATGTGTGTGTATCTTTTGCCAAGGTGAATTCCAGTGTAGAGGCTTGTGGGAGGTTTAACAGCACTTATGGGATGACACTCTCTACTTTTTGACCTCTGAGAAGTCTTTCTGTACATGTGCAGTCCACAAGATTTCCCTGACCTCCTGAGTGATAGATAAGTCATCTTATCTTTTATTCTAGCAGAGCTCAGCTTCTGCCACCAACTTTGTCTTTGAAGTGTCTAGGGGAAACAAAACTCCAATTTACTCCACTTAACAAATTCCAGCTGCTCTGCCCAGAGGTCTGTCTGTCTCCTCAGTTCAGTTCAGTTGCTCAGTCATGTCCGACTCTTTGCGACCCCATGGACTGCAGCACACCAGGCCTCCCTGTCCATCACCAACTCCCAGAGTTTGCTCAAAGTCGTGTCCATTGAATCGGTGATGCCATCCAACCATCTCAACCTCTGTCATCCCCTTCTCCTCCCACCTTCAATCTTTCCCAGAATTTCCCATACCTTCCATATTGTCTTTTCCAAGGAGTCAGTTCTTCACATCAGGTGGCCAAAGTATTGGAGTTTTAGCTTCAGCATCAGTCCTTCCAATGAATATTCTGAACTAATTTCCTTTAAGATAGACTGGTTGGATCTCCTTGCAGTCCAAGGGACTCTCAAGAATCTTCTCCAACATGAGTTCAAAAGCATCAGATCTTTGGCGCTCAGCTTTCTTTATAGTCCAGCTGTATGTATAGTCCAACTTTATAGTCCAGTCTGTCTCCTGCTGCTGCTGCTGCTGCTAAATCGCTTCAGTCATGTCTGGCTCTGTGTGACCCAAGAGACGGCAGCCCACCAGGCTCCCCCGTCCCTGGGATTCTCCAGGCAAGAACACTGGAGTGGGTTGCCATTTCCTTCTCCAATGCATGAAAGTGAAAAGTTAAAATGGAGTCACTCAGTCATGTCTGACTCCTAGCGACCCCATGGACTGCAGCCGACCAGGCACTTCTGTTCATGGGATTGTCAGGCAAGAGTACCGGAGTGGGTTGCCATTGCCTTCTCCTACTTCACTCTAAATCCCTGACTTTCCTAACCTCACCCAGATGTGGGCAGTTTTGAGAGAAGAGAAGGGGCAAATCACAAAGTTTTTAAAAAGAATTTGCTAGAATATGAGCTCACCTGAGGAGAGCTGATTTGATCTTCTTCACTGCTATCTCCCATGACCTACCACATGCGAGCAAATAACTGATATTGTAAATATTTGTTGGATTAATTAATTAATTAATTGAAAGGGATGGGAGATCATTATGGATATACGAGTTTCTTTTTCTGTTTTTTCTTTTTAGGAACATTTGGAAACTTCTGCTAGCATAGTTTATCTGCATCTTGCAGTAGGCTAATTAAGAACTCCTCCATTGCAAGCATTATTCGCAATTCCAAATATTTAGCCTTTCTTCTGCTTTGAAGGGACAGCTCTCTCTCATGGCCAACAGTACAGCCTCTTGAAGTCTTCGCTGAAGTCTGTCTCTCTAAATTAGCACTGAAAACTGCTATTAGATGTATTTTGGGCATTTCACAGTTGCTTGTTTTTATTGATGGCCTCTAAACCCTATCTCTTTAATTAATGATTATTTATATCATTGTTGTTTTCAGTCAGTAAGTTGTGTCAAACTGCAATTCCATGGACTGCAACATGCCAGGCCTCCTGTCCTGCACAATTTCCCAGAGTTGGCTCAAATTCATGCTCATTGAGTTGCTGATAGCTATATAACCACCTCATTCTGTGCTGCCTTCTTCTCCTTCAGGATGTTTTATCTCCTGAATATCTCCATCAGGATATTTTCCAATGTATTGGCTCTTCACATCAGGTGGTCAAAGTATTGGAGCTTCAGCATCAGTCCTTCCAATGAATATTCAAGGCTGATTTCCTTTAGAAATTAACTGGTTTGATCTCTTTGCAGTGCAAGGGACTCTTAAAGAGTTTTCTCCAGCAATAGTGTGTACGAAATAAGATTGCTTTCAGTCTTTTCTGTAACTTTCAGCTATAACTTAAACTCAAGGGAGTAAGTGTGGCAACAACTCCCATTCAATTTAGGAAAAGGAAGCTTAATGTGGAAGCCCTGGGGCCCCTGTGCTTCCTGGAGTCCCCTTCTAACACCTGGAGCCGCCTTCTAACACCCGGCTGTGCTGGTACAGTACCTGCCTTCCCTTCTCTGGGGACATAAGAGGTATGCTTTGTGTTACATCCCAGCTCCCTACAGGCAGTACAATCCCAGGCTGTGTTTGCCTGGAAAGGTCTGAATATCATGTCTTTGAAAAAATATAAAATTTAAACTAATAGAACATATATTCAGAATAATCTAGTTTTTACCTGTGTATGGTTGGTCAAGCTTTAAAACCAGAACTTCCATCCAGAAACCAACCTTTCTTGGAAGCGTCCTCATTTCTAAAAATGCTTCTCCATCTACAGTGCCAGAAGTATTTGACTGTATATTTTTGTGCATGTCTTTTCTTTCCCTTCTAATACCAAATAGCTTCAGATGTGACTGAGAGTCAGCAGCTTGACTAAAGAGTTATAGCAGTGCCTTTGTTTCCTAGGCCTGCCATAATGAAGTCCCAAAACTGGGGTAGCTTTGGACAACAGAATTTAGTGTCTCAGAGTTCTGGGAGCTAGAAGCCAAGATCAAGGTGTCGAGTGAGCTCATGTTTTCTCTGATGGCTCTAAGGGAAAATACATCCCTGCCTCTTCCAGCTTCTGGGGTTCACTGGCAATCCTTGATGCTTCTTGGCTTGTAGATGTATCACTCCAGTCACATGGCTGTCTTCCTCCTGAGGGTCTCTATATCATCTTCCCTTGGTTCGTGTCTTTCTCTCTTTACAAATTACCTTTTTATTTAAGGACATCAATCATATAAAATAAGACCCAGCCAGTAACTTAATTTTAACTTGATCAACTCTATGATCAAGGGTCTAGGTCCAAATAAGGTCACATTCTGAGATACTGGGGATTAGGACTTCCACCTTTATTGCAGGGGTGAAGGGGGCACAGCTCAACCCACAGCACACAGGAAGGATGAAGAGGGGACTGGGCATCATTAAGGAAGATGATGAGGGCTGAGTTTTCTTTGTGCCATATTAGAAAGACCAAGGAGTCAATTACATTCCCACCCCCATTGTGTGATGGAGAAGGAGGGGCGACCTGCCGTTTGCCCCGCATTCATGGTCCAGGACCACTGCTCTGTTTCCTGATACTCAGGGCGGTGGGTTATCTGCAGGTGCCCACAGCGCTATGCCCTGGCTCTCAAGCTTCAGCATGCATCAGAATGACCTGGAAAGTTCTGGGCCCACCTCAGAGTTTCAGTTCAAAAGGCCCAGAATAGTGTCAAGATGATCAGGTTTCAGTTTCCCAGCAACCACACATGGAAAATCACTGCTTTAGTGTAAATTGGGATATGGTAAACAACAAAATCTTATCACGCATTAATTTATCTTCTAATTCCACTCACTTGAATGGAATGTCCCATCCTGACACATACTATAGGCCCCCATCAATTTTAGTACAAGGTTTTTCTAATCAAATGTGAAGTCATATTGTCAGAAATGATAATATAAAAACCTGTCCCAGAACACCTCCAGTCTGTGTTTACTTCCCATGTTTATCTTCTGTAAATGCTGACTTAACATCCTTGAGATTCAACCTTCCCTCAGCTGCCTCCTATTCAGACAGTTTGTCTAGCTTTAGTAATCCTATTTTTAACACTCCAGTCTAACATTATCTTGCAAGTAAATCAAATTCAGTATGTCCAGAACTCACCTCCAGCTTCACTTGTCCCTGCCTGCCCTACTAATGGCCCTCTAGTCACAAGACTGGCCCAGGAGGATATCTCTGATGCCCTGCGTCATTTGCCAGGCAGACTGCCCTACCTCTCCAGGTCCCCTCTCACCCCTTCCGTTTCTGCTGTGACCAGCATTCAGCCCTCAGCTCCTCGGCTATGTCATCTCAAGCATTACAGCCTCACCCCGGTCTTCAGCTTCCCTGACTCCAAGCTGGAGTCCATCCAGACCCCGCCAGGTGGCTGGTGCTGGGGGACACAGCACTGATCACTGAGCTTCCTGCTGGAAAGCTTCTGTGGGGCCTGCATTGAAAACCCCAGCCCAGCACTCAGGGCCCCCTGCAGTCTAGCCCTCTCTACCTTTCCTTAAATTAATTTTTATTGGAGTATAGCAGCTTTACAATGCTGTATTCGTTTCTGCTCTATAGCAAAGTGAATCAGTTTTATGTACACGTATATCCTCTCTCAGATTTCTTTCCATTTAAGTTACCACAGAGCACTGAATAGAGTTCCCTATACTGTACAGTAAGGTTTCATCAATTATCTGTTATACACAGTAGTGTATATATGTCAATCCCAGTCTCCCGAATCTTCCCACACCCCTCCATGCCATAGTATCCATAAATTTGTTCTCTAGAGCTATGTCTCTATTTCTGCTTTGCAAATCAGTTCCTCTGTACTATTACGTTTGTATATTGCTTGTGTGCCTGCTAAGTGGCTGCAGTTGTGTCTGACTCTTTGCAACCCCATGGACTGTAGGCAGGAATACTGGAGAGGGCTGCCATGTCCTCCTCCAAGAGAACTTTGCCGCCCAGAGATTGAAACCACGCCTTTTATGTCTCCTGCCTCTTACTTCTGCATTGGCTCAGTTCAATTCAGTTCAGTCGCTTAGTCATGTCCGACTCTTTGTGACCCCAGAATCACAGCACACCAGGCCTCCCTGTCCATCACCAACTCCCCGGAGTTCACTCAGGCTCACGTCCATTGAGTCTGCAATGCAATCCAGCCATTTCATCCTCTGTCATCCCCTTCTCCTCCTGCCCCCAATCCCTCCCAGCATCAGAGTCTTTGCCAATGAGTCAACTCTTTGCATGAGATGGCCAAAGTACTGGAGTTTCAGCTTCAGCATCATTCCCTCCAAAGAAATCCCAGGACTGATCTTTAGAATGGACTGGTTGGATCTTCTTGCAGTCCAAGGGACTCTCAAGAGTCTTCTCCAACACCACAGTTCAAAAGCATCAATTCTTCTGCACTCAGCTTTCTTCACAGTCCAACTCTCACATCCATATATGACCACTGGAAAAACCATAGCCTTGCCTAGACGGACCTTTGTTGGCAAAGTAATGTCTCTGCTTTTGAATATGCTATCTAGGTTGGTCATAACTTTTCTTCCAAGGAGAAAGCATCTTTTAATTTCATGGCTGCAGTCACCATCTGCAGTGATTTTGGAGCCCCAAAAATAAAGTCTGACGCTGTTTCCACTGTTTTCCCATCGATTTCCCATGAAGTGATGGGACCAGATGCCATGATCTTCGCTTTCTGAATTTGAGCTTTAAGCCAACTTCTTCTCTCTCCACTTTCACTTTCATCAAGAGGCTTTTGAGTTCCTCTTCACTTTCTGCCATAAGGGTGGTGTCATCTGCATATCTGAGGTTATTGATATTTCTCCCAGCAATCTTGATTCCAGCTTGTGCTTCTTCCAGCCCAGCGTTTCTCATGATGTACTCTGCATATAAGTTAAATAAGCAGGGTGACAATATACAGCCTTGACATACTCCTTTTCCTATTTGGAACCAGTCGGTTGTTCCATGTCCACTTCTAACTGTTGCTTCCTGACCTGCATATAGGTTTCTCAGGAGGCAGGTGAGGTGGTCTGGTATTCTCATCTCTTGAAGAATTTTCCACAGTTTATTGTGATCTCCACAGTCAAAGGCTTTGGCATAGTCAATAAAGCAAAAATAGATGTTTTTTCTGGAACTCTCTTGCTTTTTCCATGATCCAGGATGTTGGCAATTTGATCTCTGATTCCTCTGCCTTTTCTAAAACCAGCTTGAACATCAGGAAGTTCATGGTTTATGTATTGCTGAAGTCTGGCTTGGAGAATTTTGAGCATTACTTTACTAGCGTGTGAGATGAGTGCAATTGTGTGGTAGTTTGAGCATTCTTTGGCATTGCCTTTCTTTGAGATTGGAATGAAAACTGATCAGTGTGTGATCAAGGTCAAGACTGACAGTGATAAATCAAGATAGTCATGTATCCTTTTATGTAAATCACAATAGTATGTACCATTTATATGATATGACAAAATGTTGCTGTATCTCTGTAGTGCTGCTCCTGAAAAACCTGTAACTGCCATCTAATCACAAGACAAACATCAGATGAATTCTAGTTTGGAGGCATGGTACAGTATATCTGACCAATTTGACTCATCACAACTGTCATGATCATCAAAAACAAAGGAAGTCTGAGAAATTCTCACAGCCAAAGGGAGCCTAAATAGTCATGGCAACTAAGTGTCATGTGATGTCTTGGAGAAAAAGATGTTATGCTAACACTAAGGAGATAAGAATCAAGTAGGGACTTTAGTTTAATATTAATAATAATGCATCAATACTGGTCCGCCAGTTAAAACAAATGAGCCACGTGTATGTAACGTACTAACTAAAGGGAAACTGGATGAAAGCATATTGTAAGTCTCTGTACTATCTACAGTTTTTCTATATATCTAAAATTGATGTAAAATAAAGATGTTAAATACACTGGCCTGTTTCTGTAGAAGATTATAAATATCACTCATTTTATCCTCAATTACTGCTAGGTTTTGTTACCATGAGTACAATTTTTAAGGCATTATAAATTTCTGTTTTTCACCATCATCCAATACAAAATTAAAAAAGAGAACTAACACCTCCCTGGATCAATATACCCTACAAGTCTAATAGATAGTGAGCATTCACAGACCAATGATGGGAATGCTCCCAGACTCAGACGCATTACTGCAACCGCTTGTGGACAGTTCTCACAAGACCAGCTAGTGTCACATCAGCAACATCTTCCATCTTCAGACTCTCCCTGGACCACAGGACGTTCTGCTGATGGAAACTCTTACCAGCAGATCACAGTTTACAGTCCATCAGTGAGAAGCTTTGACAACAGAGAAGAGGACACCCTTATTCTCTTGGGCAGCAACATTCAGTGGTCTGGATTAATGACAAGTGCACATTTTCATCACCTTTTGGGTATTCTTTACTTCAGTTCTTCAGGAGGTTGGGGCTACAGGCACTGCTTTCCTGGGAATTATACAGTTTCTTGATTTCTTGTATAACAGTTTCTTGTATGCAGTTTCTTGATTTCTTGACTTGCCCTCCTCTGATCGTCCAAAGATTCTGCAAGTAACCAATTTCTTACATTAAATTTATTCTCATTTGACACACCTTGAATGTTGGCTGGTTTACTAACAAAACACTAATTCATTAGTAGTTTGGTCGATGAATGCAGCTATCTTGTCTTCTGGGTCATTTAATTTCCAAATATGTGTGTGTGTCGCTCAGTTGCTCAGTCATATTTGACTCTTTGCAGCCTCATGAACTGTAGCCCTCTAGTCTTCTCTGTCCATGGAACTTTCCAGCCAAGAATACTGCAGCAGGTTGCCATTTCCTACTCCTGAGGATCTTCCAAACCCAGGGATTGAACCCATGTCTCTTTCTTCTTCTGCACTGGCAAGCAGATTTTTTACAGCTGCACCACCTGGTGAGCCCAAATATACTGCCTCACAATCTAGTAATAATTTATTGTATTCCCATACCAGAAAAGCTTATTCAATCTGATATACAAGAGACTGATATACAACTGAGGTAGCTTATAATTCACTCTTTCTTTGGTTCCAAAGTTTGTAATTCTGGCCCACATAACTTTTAACCCAATCTCTACATAATCATTCTGAGTTGCATCATTTATTTTAGTAATTAATATCTTTGATATACAATAAAAAGCAAAATTCCAAACCAAGTTAGAACTGTTCAGTATTTCCCCACTGACAGAGATGAATCCAACACAGCATTCAGAGGTCTATGTAGTAAAATAGGTATTTTTACAAAATCATCTTAAATATATTTCAAAGTTCTTGAATTAAGCTAGAAAATAAATTTGAGATAGATATGCCTCAACAGTACTAACAGGTTCAAGAGCCCCAAATGAAACACACATTAGAAGAACAAAAATCCAATCAGTCCCTGACTCAGCTTCCTTGGAAAGCCATGTCTTTATGCAAGAACAAGGTGTGTTTTGCTATTTTGCATATATCTCTATAAGGAAATATGTTGTATTAATAAACCTAGTTCTGAAGCATGCAGAAGAGGTAAAATGTGTCTCAGCCTTTGAGTAATAATAACCATCTAATAAGATAATAACCATCATCTTTGAGCAATAATAACCATAATAATAAGAAAGAAGAGAGGAGGAAGGAAGGAGTAAAGAAAGAAAAAAAATTTAATCACATAAAGGAAAATAGAAAGGGAACAATTGAGAGAGAAAAAGAATGAATAAAAAGAAAGAAATATATAATATTTTCTTTATCCATAGTAATTTTTAATGAGAATTCTTGGCTCAAGCTAAGAACTCACTTGCTCTAGCTAAGATAAATATTTTTAAGTTCATTTCTATAGTACTACATGAATTTCTGAGAAAGATTTGTCTGTAAAAATTCAAGCATGCATTATTATTTGGTATGCAAATTATATATTACTCATCAACTATAAATTTTGAAACCGGACTACTGAGAATATACAAAGTAAGTTTTACTATATCCATATCTGCTGCAAAATAGGTGCTCAGATTTTTGAACATTAATAAACACTTCTAATTGCAATATTAATTAAAATATCTAAATTTATTTTATACTTATTATAAGGAGGCATTTTATGATCATTATCCTGCTTAAGGCTCAAAGATGTTGTTTAAGGTATGTTGTATACTATTATTCCCTTTATACATGAAACATGTATTCCCTTTCCCATGAAACATGATGCACAGAGTTTTAATAACATAAACACAAACATACACACACTTTTTTGTCAAGGTTTTATTTATTTATTTGGTCTAAAGAAAGAGCATAGAATCAGCTTTTGAGAAGATGCGAACTTAAGACAAACCAAACTGCCCAACCTGTGAGGACGGCTACAAAATGAGATGAGATCCCATTAAATGACATTAGAACTTCTATCATGCTCATGCACAACACTGTTCAGTGAAGAACTGAACCACAAGAATTTTAGTGACCCGAAAAGCATTAAACAGAAATTAGTTAATTTATGATTAAATAGCAACTTCGCTGTTAATAAGGAAAATTTGATTCCAGTACTTTTATTACTTCTTTCCATTTGAATTGTAACAATTAAGCTAGACTTCTAAAAGCAAGCAAAACCTCCCTCATACTCTGTATTTTTGTAAAAATGTAGTTCTGGCTATTCTTTGGGATAATTAAAATTTATTACACAGTTTTCACATATTTCTGAAGCTTGGAATACACAGACATAGTTCACATTTACTTAAAAATGTTTTAGTTTTTACCTCTCCCATTTTTTCCAAGTTCTATTTTCCAATAAATTATTTATAGCAGCAGACCTGAAGCACCAAGTCTTCTGTTTCATCCTAATTGCTATAATCATTTTTCCTATATATTTAGATGAGATGAATCACTTCTTAGAAATGCAGTGTGTATATTTAGTATGAATTTGTGTCCTAAATTTACTAAGGAAGGCACAATATCCTGAAATTGTCATCATGTATTATAACAGACTTAATGTTACTTTGACATGTCAAAAATACTGCTGTTTCCTGTCACGCTTTCCTGAAATATTTCACTGTTACCATTTAGTTTCTCTCAAGTTAAATAACTAGGTAAATAGCATGAGCTCTAATGATCCACCTAAACTTCTTGTAGGGGAACATGTAAGTATATTTGAAAGTTCACATAAGTTACATTTGACTAGAAGTACCCGTAGCTCAATTTAGAAAAGAATAATTTATGATTCCTCTTCACCAACTTGAAAAAAAAATTGTTCTTGATGTCTTTTCTGGGTTCATCAGAAACTTCTAGAGTGGAATTCCTGCTAGAGAGGTGACCCTAACAAATTTTGATATCTATTATATAAAAATAGGATTTCAATCAGAGATTGTCAGTTTTGTTAAGCCACACAAGACAGGATGGACATTTAAAGTAGGCAGTGGAACTCGGGGAAAGCTGAAGAGGAATACATGTGTGTGTGTGAAGTCACTTCAGTCCTGTCTGACTGTGTGACCCCATGGACTGTAGCCTGCCAGGCTCCTCTGTCCATGGGGATACTCCAGGCAAGAATACTGGAATGGGTTGCCATTTCCTTCTCAAGGGATCATCCCAACACAGGGATCGAACCCACACACATCTCCTGCATTGGTGGGTAGGTTCTTCAGCACTGAGCCACCTGGGAAGCTAGTGAAGAGGAATAAATCCTCTTTAATTTCACCAAAACTCATATAGGTCTTTGCAGTTGTTGTTCTATTAACAAAAGGTAAAAAGTAAATGTCCTTTTGACTTTTACTGTTTTAAAATATCCTTAAATGGAAGCCAAAGATTTATCCTACGTGCTTCCTTTGAAAGGAAAGAGAAATTAACAATTAACGTTAATTCTATCTATACCAGACAGATACTTTGCAAACAATTGTAGTGCAGAGGTTCATGCACCTATCCATTCACTTACAACAGAATGTACCTTCTTTTTTTAAATTAACTTTCATTTCATTTTGGAAAATTAGTCACAATTTTTAAACACTGTATTTTTGTTTTATTTTATCAAAACTCTTTTAGTCCTTTATTCTTACCTCTGAGATGCATTTTTTCCTGCACTCTTTCTCTTTTTGCAGACAGTGAGTTTACTTTTAACATTTTAACTTCTCATAAAAAAACAAAAATTATTTATTATTGTTTTTTAAAATATAAAGCACTAGACTTCTAAAAGTCCTCTAAAGGACTGCCTAATAATAAACATACACTAATATTATTAAGCCCTTTAGGTACTCTCTAGAGACCCAGGACTAATCTGGAAATCTTTTCATCTCTGATGTAAAACTTGGCTACTTCAGTTTCCCAGAGACTTTGGTAACTAAAAATGGTCAAGGAGAGAAATAAAGTGTGATGCCATCATGTACTCTGAAAACACACTGTGAAACTCTCCCAGGCCTCCTTCTAACAGGCTAGGGTTGGACATGAGCAATGTTTCCTGAGTTAGAAATAGGAACTGACAAACAAT
Organism: Nanger dama; assembly: GCA_917880005.1. Taxonomy (NCBI): domain Eukaryota; kingdom Metazoa; phylum Chordata; class Mammalia; order Artiodactyla; family Bovidae; genus Nanger; species Nanger dama. Next base: position 105,132,674 of record CAKJTW010000001.1, read on the forward strand.
ATGAATTATTTAGGCCTTAAATTAGTAATTTAGCTGTGATGTTTGCAAACAGTGTCTCCTTTTGTAAAGTGAATTAGCAAATGTAAAAATCGAAATGTGGTTGATATTGATGAATTTACTTGCACCTGTGATTAATCCCTGGTTTTTAGAGAAGTCTAACTTGTTTCTAACTGCAGATGGTGATTGCAGCCATGAAATTAAAAGATGCCTACTCCTTGGAAGAAAAACTAAGCCCAACCTAGATAGCATATTCAAAAGCAGAGGCATTACTTTGCCAACAAAGGTCAGTCTAGTCAAGGCCATGGTTTTTCCAGTGGTCATGTATGGATGTAAGAGTTGGACTGTGAAGAAAGCTGAGTGCAGAAGAATTGATGCTTTTGAACTGTGGTGTTGGAGAAGACTCTTGAGAGTCCCTTGGACTACAAGGAGATCCAACCAGTCCATTTTGAAGGAGATCAGTCCTGGGATTTCTTTGGAAGGAATGATGCTGAAGCTGAAACTCCAGTACTTTGGCCATCTCATGCAAAGCGTTGACTCATTGGAAAAATCTCTGCTGCTGGGAGTGACTAGGGCAGGAGGAGAAGGGGATGACAGAAGATGAGATGGGTGGATGGCATCACTGACTCAATGCACGTGAGTCTGAGTGAACTCCAGGAGTTGGTGATGGACAGGGAGGCCTGGCGTGCTGCGATTCATGGGGGTAGCAAAGAGTTGGACACGAGTGAGCGACTGAACTGACTGAACTGAACTGAGCTTCATTTCCATTCCATGGGACCATCTCATCTGAAGGGTAACTTCAATGCCAGGGATTAGCAAAGGAAAAAGCTCCATAAGCAACAATGGTGCTGCTGCTGCTGCTGCTGCTAAGTCGCTTCAGTCGTGTCCGACTCTGTGCGACCACATAGACAGCAGCCCACCAGGCTCCCTCATCCCTGGGATTCTCCAGGCAAGAACACTGGAGTAGGTTGCCATTTCCTTCTCCAGTGCATGTAAGTGAAAAGTGACAGTGAAGTCGTTCAGTCATGTCTGACTCTTAGAGAGCCCATGGACTGCAGCCTACCAGGCTCCTCTGTTCATGGATTTTCCAGGCAAGAGTACTGGAGTGGGGTACCATTACCTTCTTCGCAAGAATGGTGAGGACATGTTAATTTTTTTTTTTTTTTTAAGTTTGAAGGAACCTCAGGAGGGCAACTGGGCTTCCCTGGTGGCTCAGTGGTAAAGAATCTCCTTGCCAGTGTAGGAGACAAATTCGATCCCTGTGTCAGGAAGATTTCCTGGAGAAGGAAATGGTAACTCACTCCAGTATTCTTGCCTGGAAAATCCCATGATCAGAGAAGCCTGGAGTGCTACAGTCCATGGGTTTGCAAAGAGCCAGCCATGACTTAGTGACTGAACAACAACAACAGGAGCAAATGACTTAGACATCCTCTATCCTTAGTTTCTAGTCTGACCAATTTTAACAACAAAGGATCAGACACCAGCAGCCAAGCCCCGCTGGAACCCATGGCGTTCTCACACCATCCCCTGAGGACTTCGGTTTTCCCATTGTCTTATTAACAAAGGAAAAAAGACAGTGCCTTTTAGCTTTTTGCTATTTTAAGATGTCCTTAAAAGGAAGCTAAAGAGTTCTCCTATGTGTTTCTAAGTGAAAGAGAAATTAACAATTAATATTGATTCTATATATACCAGAAATACATCTTTGCAAGCACTTACAGAGCAAGGCGGAGAAGGCGATGGCACCCTCACTCCAGTGCTCTTGCCTGGAAAATCCCATGAATGGAGGAGGCCGGTAGGCTGCAGTCCATGGGTCGCTAACAGTCGGACTCGACTGAGCGTCTTCACTTTCACTTTTCACTTTCATGCACTGGAGAAGGACATGGCAGCCTACTCTGGTGTTCTTGCCTGGAGAATCCCAGGGACGGGGAGCCTGGTGGCCTGCCGTCTCTTGGCAGAGAGTCAGACACGAGTGAAGCGACTTAGCAGCAGCAACAGTGCAAGGGGATTATGCACCTAAACGTTCACTTATAACAAACAGGAAGTAACTTCTTTGTGTTTTATTAACTTTTTTAATTTTCAAAAATTATTCATAATATTTAACTATATTTTCCCCAATAAAAGTAACTTTGCAGATTTTTTCTGCCAGAAATCATTTTTATAACTATTTACAGCTGGTTAAACTAAACTAAAAAGAGGTCAAATGCCTTGTCCCAAAAGAATACCAAATTAGTTACAGTGTCAGGAAATAGAAACCAAGTGTCAGGAAATAGAAACCAAGTTTCATGATTCTCTATCCGGTATTCTAGTTCACACTGAAAATTTGAATTATTAAAAATAGTTCTAGAGAAGAAGTATGGGGCCTATACATTTGAAATAAAACAATTGCCCCTGTGTTAACTATAAAGAATAAGAATTTGATTCTTGTTTAAGTTAAAGTATAATTAAAAAGTAATTATGTATTCCTTCTATAAGGTATTATAAAGCTATTTAAATATTAGCTTCAGATGGATACCCTTTTGGCTCAGCTGGAAAAGAATCTGCCTGCAATGTAGGAAACCTGGGTTTGATCCCCAGGTTGGGAAGATCCCCTGCAGAAGGGAAAGGCTACCCACTCCAGTATTTTGGCCTAGAGAATTCCATGGACTAGAGAAATCCATGGGGTCAAAAGAGTTGGACATGACTGAGTGACTTTCACTTTTCACTCACTTTCAGATGGATACACTAAGTGGTTGTTTTCTTGTTTTTTTTTTTTAACCACAATAGCACTCCCAGTCAAAGCAACCGCATAACAGCTGCAGTGACAGTGTGTTAAATCTCACAAAATGCATCACCTGTAGTACAAAGTCACTGACATTTTATAGGTGAGGAAAATGAGGCTAGGAAAAGAGTGAACACACTCCCTTCGAGGCTTCCTTGGCGGTTCAGTGGTGAAGAATCTGCCTGCTAATGCAGGAGACAGGGCTTCAACCCCTGATCTGGAAAGACTGCACGCGCTGCAAGCAACTATGCCCGTGCACTGAAACCACTGAGCCTGCGCGCTGGAGCCCTGGAGCGCAACTGCGGGGCCCACGAGTCCCGGCTCCTGCGGCCCGAGAGCTGCAGAGCCCGTATTCCACAACAGGGGTCGCTGCAGTGAGAAGCCTGTGCACTTCAGCTGGAGAACAGCCCCTGCTCACAGCAACTAGAGAAAAGCCTGTGTGGGAACGAAGACCCAGCACAGACGAAAATATAAGTAAATAATTATAAACGCATTCCCTGCCTGAGTCAAACTGCTGAAAAAGGACGTTTCTGCGACTTGAACCTATGGGGAGTTTAAGTGTCATTACATGCTCTTACTAAGTAGAATACTTGTTTGCTCTATAATGAAGAGCCCAAGACCAATAATAGTGATATAAAAATCATTAAGGCAATTTATATGCAGAGATAAAGCTTGGAATTTGTCAATATTTGTTTAATCTATAACAGGATGGAAAAATTTTTAAAAACTCGTTCATACAACAATGTCAGCCTTAAAAAGTTATAGAAGCAATCACATTTTCAAATAAAAATAAATGATGAGTGAGTAACTTTCCACTGGGACATTTAAGGACATTTATTTCAATCAATATCTTTTGAGCACTGCCATATGTCAGGTCACAACTTGGCATGACCCTCCAGTCCCATCCGTTTTGTCCCAGAAACAAGACCCTCGTCAGGACCTGGGTCTGTCTTACCTGCTCTGACATGGGACTCACTTAGGTACGGTAACATGAGCACAAATTATCACTAGGGATAGCAGCTGGTCCACATGAGGCATAAAGTCACAAAGAAACAAATGCTTTTTAAATATATTTTATTGAAATATAGTTGATTTATAATGTTGTATTAATTTCTGCTTCCCAGCAAAGTGACTCAGCCAAATATAATATGTATGTGTATATATACACACACATGCATTCTTTGTGTATTCTTTTTCATTATGGTTTATCATAAGCTATTTCAGGACTTCTCTGGTAGCTCAGATGGTAAAGCATCAGCCTACTATGTGGGAGACCCAGGTTCAATCCCTGGGTCAGGAAGATCCTCTGGGGAAGAAAATGGCAACCTACTCCAATATTCTTGCCTGGAAAATCCCATGGATGGAGGAGCCTAGTAGGCCACAGACCATTGCGTCACAAAGAGTCTCAGACTCATAATTATTTATATATACACCCACACACACATGTATAATAATGTATATACATACATTATTTGTTGTATTCTTTTTCATTACGGTTTATCATATGATATTTTATACAGTACACTGTGCTATACAATAGGGCATTAGGTGCAGACAAATACTGTTTAAGACAAAAATTAATAAGTCAAAAATCAATGCTAAGAGTCTTGGCAGGCTGGTAAGTCTTCACCAAGTTTATGAAAGTACGAAAGTGAAAATTGCTCAGTCATATCTGACTCTTTTTGACCCAATGGGCTATACAGTCCATGGAATTCTCCAGGCCAGAACACGAGTGGCTAGCCTTTCCCTTCTCCAGGAGATCTTCCCAGCCCAGGGATAGGATCCAGGTCTCCTGCATTGCAGGTGAATTCTTTACCAGCTAAGCCACAAGGGAAACCAAATGTGAGTAATGCCATAACAACCTTCCTACCCAACAGGATAAAAAGATGAAGTGGACTGTTTAATTGAAAGTTGACTAAAACAGGTATTAACAAAAGAAGTATATACATTTCCTCTTTTTTAAACTTAGTGAACTGTAGTGAAGTCGTTCAGTCGTGTCCAACTCTTTGTGATCCCATGGACTGTAGCCTACCGGGATCCTCCATCCATGAGATTTTCCAGGCAAGAGTACTGGAGTGGGGTGCCATTTCCTTCTCCAGAGGATCTTCCCAACCTAGGGCTCGAACCCGGGTCTCCCACAGTGTAGGCAGACGCTTTACCACCTGAACCACAAGGGAAGCCCTTATATGTTTACAGTCATTTGCAATCTTTAGGTTGTCAGACTTAAGACTGTTTTGGTTAAACATCTGTGATCAGATGCTCAAGGTGCCTTTCTTGTCTAAACCACAATCATAATATATTATCCTAAGATTTATAGTTTATGACTCTTGAAAGTGGAAGAAGAACATTAAGAGCCTTATAGGCAACTTAATGAAGAATCCCTCTGGCCTTTTTTTCATCATTTCCCTTCTGTTATTTAGAGTTGTCTAGCACACAGCTAATTTCTTTATATATATATATATATATATATATATATATATATTTTAATATTCTATTTTATATAGAAGTGTAATTGACCAACAACGTTGTGTTAGATTCAGGTGTACAGCAGAGTGATTCAGCTTTTCATATACATGTATCTATAATAATAGAGAAGAACTACACAAAAAATGGCCTTAATGACCTGGATAACTAAGATGGTATGGTCACTCACCTAGAGTCATACATCCTAAAGTGTGAAGTCAAGAGGGCTGTAGGAAAAATTACTACGAACAAAACTAGAGGAGATGACAGAATTCCAGCTGAGTTATTTAATATTCAATATATATTCAGTTCAGTTCAGTTCATTTCAGTTGCTCAGTCATGTCCAACTCTTTGAGATCCCCTGAACCATGGCACACGAGGCCTCCCTGTTCATCACTAACTCCCATAGCCCACCCAAATCCATGTCCATCGAGTCATTGATGCTACCAACCAACTCATCCTCTGTCGTCCCCTTCTCCTCCTGCCCTCAGTCTTTCCCAGCATCAGGGTCATTTTCAATGAGTCAGCTCTTCACATCAGGTGGCCAAAGTATTGGAGTGTCAGCTTCAACATCAGTCCTTCCAATGAACACCCAGGACTGAACTCTTTTAAAATGGACTGGTTGGATCTCCTTGCAGTCCAAGGGACTCACAAGAGTCTTCTCCAACACCATGGTTCAAAAGCATCAATTCTTCAGCACTGAGCTTTCTTTATAGTCCAACTCTCACATCCATACATGACTACTAGAAAAATCACAGCATTGACTAGACAGACCTTTGTTGACAAAGTAATGTCTCTGCTTTTAATATGGTATCTAGGTTAGTCATAACGTTCCTTCCAAGGAGTGTCTTTTAATTTCATGGCTGCAATATATCAACAAATTTGGAAAACTCATCAGTGGTCACAAGACTGAAAGAGGTTAGTTTTCATTCCAATCCCAAAGGAGAACAATGCCAAAGAATATTCAAATTACCATACAATTGTGCTCATTTCATATGCTATCAAGGTAATGCTCAAAATCCTTCAAGTTAGGCTTTAGCCAGGCTTCCCTGATAGCTCAGTTGGTAAAGAATCTGCTTGCAATGCAGGAGACATGGTTCAATTCCTGGATCAGGAAGTTCCCTTAGAGAAGGGAAAAGCTACACACTCCAGTATTCTGGCCTAGAGAATTCCATGGAAAGTCCATGGGGTCCACAAAGAATCGGACACAATTGAGTGACTTTCACTTTCATTTTCAGGCTTCAGCACTCCTTCAAGCGAGACTTTAGTAGTATGTGAACAGAGAACTTCCAAATGTTAAAGCTGGATTTTGAAGAGGCAGAGGAACTGGAGATCAAATTGCCAGAATTTGTTGGATCATAGAGAAAGCAAGTAAATTCCAGAAAACAGCTACTTCTGCTTCACTGACTATGCTAAAGCCTTTGATTATGTGAATCACAGCTGTGGAAAATTCTGATAGAAATGGGAGTGCCAGACTACCTTACCTGTCTCCTGAGAAACCTGAATGAGAATCAAGAAGCAATAGTTAGAACTGGACATGGAACAAGTGACCTATTCAAAACTGGGAAAAGAGTATGACAAAACTGTGTATTGTCACTCTGCTTATTTCACTTATTTGCAGAGTACATCATGCATAATGCTGGGCTGGATGAATCACAAGCTGGAATTGAGATTGCCAGGAGAAAAATCAACAACCTCAGATATACAGATGACACCACTATAATGGCAGAAAGCAAAGAGAAACTAAAGAGCCTCCTCATGAAGGTAAAAGAGGAGAGTGTAAAAGCTGGCATGAAACTTGACATTAAAAACTAAGATCATGGCCTCCAGTCTTGGTTTTTCATGGCTTCAGGCTATGGTTTTTCTAGCAATTGTATACAGATCTGAGAGTTGGACCATAAATAAGGCTGAATGCCAAAGAATTGATGTTTTTGAATTATGCTGGAGAAGACTCCTGAGACAGTCTCTTGGACAGTTAAGAGATCAGAAGAGTCAATCCTAAAGGAAATCAACCCTGAATATTCATTGGAAAGTCTGTTGCTGAAACTGAAACTCCAATAGTTTGGCCACCTGAGGCAACAAGCTAACTATTTGGAAAAGACTCTGATGATGAGAAAGATTGCAGGCAAAAGGATAGAGGGTGGCAGAGGATGAGATGGTTAGACAGCATCACCAACCCAATGGACACAAACTTGAGCCAACTGCAGGAGATAATAAAGGACAGAGGAGCCTGGTGTGCTAAAGTCAATGAGGCTGCAAATAGTGGGACATGACTTTGTGACTGAACAACAAAAATAACACTTTTTCAAATTCTTTTCCCGTTTAGCGAAGAATATTGAGTAGGGTTCCTGGGCTATGTAGGTCCTTGTTGGCTCTTTATTTTGAATATAGCATTGTGTGCATATCAATCTCACACTCCCAACCTATCCCTCCACCTGGTAACCATAAACTTGTTCTCTAAGTCTGTATGTCTGCTGCCATACACCTAATTTGAATGTGCTTATTAAGTTTTTTAACATATTGAACATAATGGCAACCACAAGCTTTTCTAACCCATATTTTACCATATATATAATATCTAAATTACAGAATTAAAATAGTGATTCAACCATTATCATCAGATTTAATTGCTAATTGTGTTTTAATTAAAACACAGTTGACTCTTGGGAAGCCCAGTAGAAGCAGAAGAGCACAGGGATGCTCAGAAAAAGCCTATTAGTGATAAATATTTGTCGTGTCATGGGTATCTGTCAATATTGTACAAAAGGAAAGGAAAACATCATGATGTCCAGTGAAAGACACCACAAAGCAATCATTTCAATTAGACACCTCAGGATCTACAGTTTTTATGCAGGTCAATTCAGAACAATTTCAGCTTTCCTGAGCTGAATGAATTAAATAAAGTTAGCCTATGGGAACTCTGATTTTTCTGAAAGTGAGCTTGCTCTCAATATTTAAGCTGAAATCTTCAGCCTATCAAAATAACCTCCTGGGTGCCTCTAGACAATGCTTGGAAGCTCTTGCAGTTTATCTCTTATATTTGCCCTCAAAAATGCTGTTAATTTCATAATTATTATATTAATACTGAATCCATAAGAGATAGTACTGCTGTGCTTGTATTCAAAGACATTTGGTGTTGAAGGTATTTTGGAATGCCTGAATAGCAAAATGATATAAAATATTTATAGAGATAATGTTCATAATATCTTTCTAGAACATAAAAATTATTTCTGTATGTTCCACTTCAGTAAAGTAAATACCAATCATTTTCTCTGCCCTGCATCCCGAAAACTTTTCCACAGGACAAAAGTTCCACATGGCAGAAGCTTTTAGAGAGAAAATGGTAACAAAAGATTCAGTATTTATCATCCAAGAAATTCCCTAAGGAAACCAGCTGTCCTTCTAAGCATCTCCTAATGAAAATACATTTCGCTATGATATGGCTCATAAAACCTTGTGAATATTTCTGAAAAGGCAATCAGTCAAGCACAGTAAGCATATAGCAGTCCAGTTCCTTCTCGATGTTCTGAATGAGCTCATGTTCAATTGCTCTTATACACAATAAGTTAAAGAGTGTGGGCCACACTCATCCTCTGTGATGGCCCACACTCTGTCTGTGGAGGGTGCTTCTCTCTGAATCTAAATAAATCTACTTCTTACTTATCACTTTGTCTCTCACTGAAATTTTTCTGCAATGAGGCATCAAGAACCTGAGCTTCATTAAGTCCTGAAAACCACCAAGAGAGAAAGTTCTAGAAAGAAGAATTCCCAGGACCAGTCTATGTGGCTGGAGGTAGCCTGGGTCTGGGGCTCAGTGTCTCAGGCCACTTTGGAATCCAGACCTACAAAGATCTGGGTCTTGACAGGTTGGTCATTTTGAGGCACTAGCCTGTCATCTTCTCGGCTGGCTGTCTCCCCAGTTGAAGTCCCTTCCTTGCCTCAGCAACTCATCTCTCAGATTTGCTGGCCTGTCACGCAGTGAGCAGAGCGAACTTGGCTCAATAACACTTCCAGAGCCTGTTCTGTGCGCTGACATCCATATACATGAATGTATGCAGGTGCCGAGTGGTGTTTTGTGGGTGTTCTTTTACATAAATTAGATTACACTAATTCTCGTTGTTCTGCAACTTGCGTTTGCCACTTACCAGTTCGTCTGGGAGATTAACAAACATACACTGAGCTCTCACCTTGTGCCAGACACAGTTTCTAAGAGGTGGAGAGACTTCGGCATACAGCCTAAAAATCCTCACCCTCATGGAGCTGACATTCTAATGGTGGAGGTGCAGGGAGGAGGAATAACATAAGTGAGTGAAACATAGAGTATGCTAGGTGATAACGAGCCCTAGGGAGAATAGGAAAGTGGGGGAGAGGGGTAGGAAGAGAGGACGTGGCAGGAGGGGCTGCAATTTTAAATAGAATGATCAGGGAAGGCCTCACGAGAAGGTCTGCAGAAGGTGAGTGAGCAAGTCAACCAGACACCTGGGGAAGGAGCATTCCATGCCAGGAGCGTGGCCGGAGTCCTGGAAACAAAGGTCAACTTATTCCCAGAGCTGGTGAGTGATGGGGAGACTAGGTGGAGAGGAGAACTTTGGCTTTGAGTAAGATGGGGCCATTGGGCCATTGTGAGCAGAGAAGTGATGTGATCTGAGTTACATTTTACCCAGAAGTGAGAAGTGGCTGGATTTGAATACCTATTGCATAGAGAACTGACAGCATTGGCTGAGTAAGGCTGTGGGATGTGTGATGACTGTTGGGGAGGAAAACACTTCCCCTTAATCCTTTTAGGTTCTTTTTTGGTCTAGTCATTAAATTGATGTAAGACAGATTATCAGGAGAAAAATCAAAATTTGACTTGGTACTTACAGGAATTCATAGATATATGAGGCTCAAAGAAATGACCAAAGCAAGCAGCTTTTATACCTTTTAGACAAAGAAATAATAAACTTGTTAAGAACTGACAAGACAAAGAAACTTAGGCTTGGATACTAATCAGTGAAGTACCCAAGCACTTACCCTGTACCAAGCACTGTCCTAACAGCAGAAGAGACCTCCCTGGCATTGGCAGAGAGGCTGTTTCCCTATCTTCTGTTTTCAGAGACACAGAGAGGAGGATCATAGTGTTCTTTCTGCACTGGCTGTTTCTCAGATAACTTTAATTCAACATAATTAATATGCCAAAGTGGCATATTTGGGGGTGGCCTGTTGCATCTTGACCCCAAGTTTTTTGATCTGAGTGCTCCATTGAAAGCATGGAGTGCCCATTTTAGAAATGCAGAAGACTGTGAGAAGAGCAGGTTTAGGAGGAGGCATCAAGTATTTGATATTGCACCTGCTAAATGTGATGTAACAACTAGATATCCAGGTGGTGATGCCAAGGAGGCCACTGGTTATACAGGTGTGGAGTTCAAGATAGAGGTCCCTCACAAATTAACTTGTCTACTAAAGAGAAACAAAGAGAGGGTTGGGTTGGGAGATTAGGATTAGCAGACGCAAACTATTGTTATTGAGAATGGATAAACAACAAAGTCCTATTGTGTAACTCAGGAACTATATTCAATATCCTGTGATAAAACATCATGGAAAAGAATACATGTATATATTACAACTAAACCACTTTGGTTTACAGCAGAAAGTAACACAACACTGTAAATCAACTATATTTCAATAAAAACTTTTTAAAAAGAAATAAATGTGTGTACATTGTTATGTATATATACATATATATAATTTTTAAACTGTCAATCAGTTTTATTGGCATTTTAAATGTCTTCTAAAAAATTGTCCAATGGTTTGAAATCGGCTTATTAAGAGCGATTTTTGAGCTGAAGTAAGAGCCAAAAGATGGAATTTCTCCTTTTAACATTAATTTTTCATTAAAAATCATGAGGTTCAATTTTTACAATATTATTTTAACAAATTATTGTTTGCTACAAATTAAAGTAAACCAGTAATTTTTTTAAGGCATAATGTGTTTTGGATTCACTTTATAAAGAAACTTAACTGTACAAAATGCTGAATATATGTGAGGATTTTTTGTTTGCTTGTTTGATACCTTTCTTAACATTTGCTTCATTTCACTTAAGTTCAGTTGCTCAGTTGTGTCTGACTCTTTGCAACCCCATGGACTGCATCACACCAGGCCACCCTGTCCATCACCAACTCCCGGAGTGTACTCAGACTCATGTCCATTCAGTTGGTGATGCCATCCAACCATCTCATCCTCTCTCGTCCCCTTCTCCTCCTGCTTTCAATATTTCCCAACATCAGAGTCTTTTCAAATGAGCCAGTTCTTCACATCAGATGGCCAAATCATTGGGATTTCAGCTTCAGCATCAGTCCTTCCAATGAATATTCAGGACTGATTTCTTTTAGGATAGACTGGTTGTATCCCCTTGCAGTCCAAGGGACTCTCAAGAGTCTTCTCCAGCATCCCAGTTCAAAAGCATCAATTCTTTGGCACTCAGCTTTCTTTAAGACGAACTCTCACATCCATACATGACCACTGGAAAAACCATAACCTTGACTAGATGGACCTTGTTGACAAAGTAATGTATCTGCTTTTTAATATGCTCTCTAGGTTGGTCATGGAGAAGGAAATGGCACCCCACTCCAGTACTCTTGTCTGGAGACTCCTATGGATGGAGGAGCCTGGTGGGCTGCAGTCCATGGGGTCACAAAGGGCTGGACACCACTGAGAGACTTCACTGTCACTTTTCACTTTCATGCATTGGAGAAGGAAATGGCAAGCCACTCCAGTGTTCTTGCCTGGAAAATTCCAGGGACGGGAGACCCTGGTGGGCTGCCGTCAGTGGAGCTGCACAGAGTCGGACACGACTGAAATGACTTAGCAGCAGTAGCAGCTAGGTTGGTCATAATTTTTCTTCCAAGGAGTAAGCATCTTTTAATTTCATGGCTGCAGTCACCATCTACAGTGATTTTGGAGCCTCCAAAAATAAAGTCTGTCACTGTTTCCATTGTTTCTCCATCTATTTGCTATGAAGAGATGGGACCAGTTACCACGATCTTAGTTTTCTGAATGTTGAGCTTTAAGCCAACTTTTTCACTCTTCTTTTTCACTTTCATCAAGAGGCTCTTTAGTCCTTCTTTGCTTTCTGCCATGATGATGGTGTCATCTGCATATCTGAGGTTATTGAGATTTCTTCTGGAAATCCTGATTCCAGCTTGTGCTTCATCCAGCCCAGCATTTCTCATGATGTACTTCACATATAAGTTAAATGAGTAGAATGACAATATACAGCCTTTACATATGCCTTTTCCTATTTGGAACCAGTCTGTTGTTCTCTGTCCAGTCTAACTGTTGCTTCTTGACCTGGATACAGATTTTTAAGGAGGCAGGTCAAGTGGTCTGGTATTTCCATCTCTTTCAGAATTTTCCTCAGTTTGCTGTGATCCACATAGTCAAAGGATTTGGCATAGTCAATAAAGCAGAAATAGATGTTTTTCTGGAACTCTCTTGCTTTTTCTATGACCCAGCGGATGTTGGCAATTTGATCTCTGGTTCCTCTGCCTTTTCTAAATCCAGCTTGAACATTTGGAAGTTCATGGTTCTCATATAGTTGAAGCCTGGCTTGGAGAATTTTGACCATTACTTTACTAGCGTGTGAGATGAGTGCAATTGTGCGGTAGTTTGAGCATTCTTTGACATTGCCTTTCTTTGGGATTGGAATGAAAACTGACCTTTTCCAGTCCTGTGGCCACTGCTGAGTTTTCCAGATTTGCTGGCATATTGAGTGCAACACTTTCCCAGCATCATCTTTTAGGATTTGAAATAGCTCAACTGGAATTCCATCACCTCCACTAGCTTTGTTCATAGTGATGTTTCCTAAGGCCCACTTAACTTCACATTCCAGGATGTCTGGCTCTAGATGAGTGATGACACCATCGTGATTATCTGGGTTGTGAAGATCTTTTTGTACAGTTCTTCTGTGTATTCTTGACACCTCTTCTTAATATCTTCTGCTTCTTTTAGTTCAGTCTTACTTAGCTCTCATTCAGCCTGGATCATAAAGCAATATGTGGTGTGTATGCCCAGCAGTGGGATTGCTGGGTCATAGGCACTAGAGCAGCTGTGAGGAGATACTGGAGAAGGCACAGCAAGATGGTAGGAGGTGTAAATTTGTGTTTAGAATCAAACCCCATTCCCACCAGAGATGTTCAGAGGGCTCAAGCACACCATGTGTGCACCAGGACCCAGAGACCCCCAGAGACTGAGACAGAACTGGGTTTGAGCATCTCCTGTGGAGGTGTACGGGCCAGCAGTGGACTGCTGCAGCAGCAGGGGCTCTGGGTGCAACAGACTTGTGTATGGCATAAGCCCTCTTGGAGGAGGTCACCATTAACCCCCACCATAGAGCTCAGACGGCTGTGAGAGCCGGGCTGGCGCACGAAGCACAGCCGAGAGGAACTACCCCAAGTCCGAGGTCAGTGGCAGCACGGAGGAGGCAACCCGCGTCCAAGGTCAGGGGCCATGGCCGGGAGGAGCTACCCCACGTCTGAGGTCAGGGCAGCAGCTAGGTGGAGCTACCCCGCGTCCAAGGTCAGGGGCAGCCAGGGGAGACACCTCACGTCGGAGGTCAGGGGGCGGCCAGGGGAGACACCCCACATCTGTGTCCAAGGTCAGGGGCGGCCGGTGGGAGACACCTCACTTGAGGCCAGGGGCAGTGACACTGAGGAGACACCATGAGCCCGAGGCCAGGGGCAGCAGCTGGGAGGAATCACCCATGCCTGAGGCCAGGACTAGCGGCCAAGAGGATCAACCGGAGGAGTGGTGGCTGCACAGGAGCAGGAGGGGCCTAGAGGAGCTATCCCACATTGAAGGTCAGGAAGGTGGCAGTAAGGAGATACCCCTCGTTCAAGGTAAGAAACAGTAGCTATGCTTTGCTAGAGCAGCCATGAAAAGATACCCCAGGCTCAATGTAAGAGAAACCCAAATAAGATGGTAGGTGTTGCAAGAGGGCATCAGAAGGCAGACACACTGAAACCATACTCTCAGAAAACTAGTCAGTCTAATCACCCTAGGACCACAGCCTTGTCTAACTCAATGAAACCAAGCCATGCTTGTGGGGCAGCCCAAGACAGTCGGGTCATGGTGGAGAGGGCTGACAGACGTGGTCCACTGGAGAAGGGAATGACAAGCCACTTCGGTATTCTTGCCTTGAGAAACCCAAGAACAGTATGAAAAGGCAAAATGATAGGATACTGAAAGAGGTACTCCCTAAGTCAGTAGGTGCCCAATATGCTACTGGATATCAGTGGTGAAATAACTCCAGAAAGAATGAAGGGATGGAGCCAAAGCAAAAACGATATCCAGTTGTGCATGTGACTGGTTATAGAAACAAGGTCCAATGCTGTAAAGAGCAATATTGTATAGAAACCTGGAATGTCAGGTCCATGAATCAAGGCAAATTGGAAGAGGTCAAACAGTAGATGACAAGAGTGAACATCGACATTCTAGAAATCAGTGAACTAAAATGGACTGGAATGGGTGAATTTAACTCAGATGACCATTATGTCTACTACTGAGGGCAGGAATTCCTCAGAAGAAATGGAGTAGCCATCATGGTCAACAAAAGAGTCTGAAATGCAGTACTTGGATGCAATCTCAAAAATGACAGAATGATCTCTGTTCATTTCCAAGGCAAACCATTCAATATCCCAGTTATCCAAGTCTATGCCTCAACCAGTAATGCTGAAGAAGCTGAAGTTGAATGTTTTTATGAAGACCTACAAGACCTTGTAGAACTAACACCCAAAAATGATGTCCTTTTTTTTATAGGGACTGGAATGCTAAAGTAGGAAGTCAAGAAACACCTGGAGTAACAGGTAAATTTGGCCTTGGGATGAGGAATGAAGCAGGGCAAAGACTAATAGAGTTTTGCCAAGAAAATGCACTGGTCATAGCAAACACCCTCTTCCAACAACACAAGAGAAGACTCTACACATGGACATCGCCAGATGGTCAACTTCAAAATCATATTGATTATATTCTCTGCAGCCAAAGATGGAGAAGCTCTATACAATCAACAAAAACAAGACCAGGAGCTGACTGTGGCTCAGATCGTGAACTCCTTATTGCCAAATTCAGACTGAAATTGAAGAAAGTAGGGAAAACCACTGGACCATTCAGGTATGACCTAAATCAAATCCCTTATGATTACACAGTGGAAGTGAGAAATAGATTTAAGGGCTTAGATCTGATAGATAGCATGCCTGGTGAACTATGGAATGAGGTTCGTGACATTGTACGGGAGACAGGGATCAAGACCATCCCCAGGGAAAAGAAATGCAAAAAAGCAAAATGGCTGTCTGAGGAGGCCTTACAAATAGCTGTGAAAAGAAGAGAAGTGAAAAGCAAAAGAAAAAGGAAAGATATAAGCATCTGAATGCAGAGTTCCAAAGAATAGCAAGAAGAGATAAGAAAGCCTTCTTCAGCGATCAATGCAAAGAAATAGAGGAAAAGAACAGAATGGAAAAGACTAGAGATCTCTTCAAGAAATAGAGATATCAAGGGAACATTTCATGCAAAGATGGGCTCGATAAAGGACAGAAATGGTATGGACCTAACAGAAGTAGAAGATATTAAGACAAGGTGGCAAGAATACATGGAAGAATGGTCCAAAAAGATCTTCAAGACCCAGATAATCAGGATGATGTGATCACTCATCTAGAGCCAGACATCTTGGAATGTGAAGTCAAGTGGCCTTAGAAAGCATCACTGTGAACAAAGCTAGTGGAAGTGATGGAATTCCAGTTGAGCTGTTTAAAATCCTGAAAGATGATGCTGTAAAAGTGCTACACTCAATATGCCAGCAAATTTGGAAAACTCAGCAGTGGCCACAGGACTGGAAAAGGTCAGTTTTCATTCCAATTCCAAAGAAAGGCAATGTCAATAAATGCTCAAACTACTGCACAATTGCACTCATCTCACATGCTAGTAAAGTAATGCTCAAAATTCTCCAAGCCAGGCTTCAATAATATGTGAACCGTGAACTCCCTGATGTTCAAGCTGGTTTTAGAAAAGGCAGAGGAACCAGAGATCAAATTGCCAACCTCCGCTGGATCATGGAAAAAGCAAGAGAGTTCCAGAAAAACATCAATTTCTGCTTTATTGACTCTGCCAAAGCCTTTGACTGTGTGGATCACAATAAACTGTGGAAAATTCTGAAAGAGATGGGAATATCAGACCACCTGACCTGCCTCTTGAGAAATCTGTATGCAGGTCAGGAAGCAACAGTTAGAACTGGACATGGAACAACGGACTGGTTCCAAATAGGAAACGGAGTACGTCAAGGCTGTATATTGTCATCCTGCTTATTTAACTTATATGCAGAGTACATCATGAGAAACGCTGGGCTGGAAGAAGCACAAGCTGGAATCAAGATTGCCATGAGAAATCTCAATAACCTCAGATATGCAGACGACACCACCCTTATGGCAGAAAGTGAAGAGGAACTAAAGAGCCTCTTGATGAAGGTGAAAGAGGAGAGTGAAAAAGTTGGCTTAAAGCTCAACATTCAGAAAACGAAGATCATGGCACATCTGGTCCCATCACTTCATGGGAAATAGATGGGGAAATAGTGGAAACAGTGTCAGACTTTATTTTTGGGGGCTCCAAAGTCACTGCAGGTGGTGACTGAAGCCATGAAATTAAAATACGCTTACTTCTTGGAAGAAAAGTTATGACCAACCTAGATAGCATATTCAAAAGGAGAGACATTACTTTGCCAACTAAGGTCCGTCTAGTCAAGACTATGGTTTTTCCTGTGGTCATGTATGGATGTGAGAGTTGGACTGTGAAGAAGGCTGAACACAGAAGAATTAATGTTTTTGAACTGTGGTGTTGAAGAAGACTCTTGAGAGTCCCTTGGACTGCAAAGCGATCCAATCAGTCCACTCTGAAGCTCAACCTTGGGATTTCTTTGGAAGGAATGATGCTAAAGCTGAAACTCCAGTACTCTGGCCACCTCATGCGAAGAGTTGACTCATTGTAAAAGACTCTGATGCTGGGAGGGACTGGGGGCTGGAGGAGAAGGGGACAACTGAGGATGAGATGGCTGGATGGCATCACGGACTCGATGGATGTGAGTCTGAATGAACTCTGAGAGATGGTGATGAACAGGAGGCCTGGTGTGCTGCAATTCATGGGGTCGCAAAGAGTCGGACACGACTGAGTGCCTGAACTGAACTGAACTGAGAGCTGCCAGCACTTACACACGATTGGGAGACTCTTGGTGGCCACAAAGGTAACCTTGTACACCAGGACCCAGGAGAAAGGAGTAGTGACCCCACAAGAGACTGGCCAAGACTTGCCTTGAACTGTCCAGGAGTCTCCAGCAGAGGCATGGGCCAGTGGTGGCCTGCTGCAGATTTGGGGACACTGAGTATAGCAGTACTAGCATGGGATCTTTTGAAGGAGGTCGACATTATCTTCATTACCTCCACCATAGTTTGGCTCCAGGTAAATCAAAGGGAGGGACCACAGCTCCACTCATCAACAGAAAATTGGATGAAAGATTTACTGAGCATGGCCATTCTTTCTGGAGTTATTTCTCCACTGACCTCCAGTAGCATATTGGGCACCTACTGACCTGGGGAATACCTCTTTCAGTATCCTACTGTTTTGCCTTTTCATACTGTTCATGGTGTTCTCAAGGCAAGAATACTGAAGTGGTTTTCCATTCCCTTCTCCAGTGGACCACAGTCTGTCAGACCTCTCCACCATGACCCGCCCATCTTGGTTTGCCATGCGAGCATGGCTTAGTTTTACTGAGTTAGACAAGGCTGTGGTCCTAGTGTGATTAGAATGACTAGTTTTCTATGAGTATGGTTTCAGTGTGTCTGCCTTCTGATGCCCTCTTGCAACACCTACCATCTTACTTGGGTTTCTCTTACCTTGGGCGTGGGGTATCTATTCACGGCTGCTCCAGCAAAGCACCGCCACTGCTCCTTACCTTGGATGAGGAATATCTCCTCTGCCACCTTTCCCGACCTTCAGCGTGGGATGGCTCCTCTAGGCCCTCATGCACCCGCACAGCCACCACTCCTCAAAAACAATACCCAGCTGTGGATGTGACTGCTGATAGAAGCAAGGGCCGATGCTGTAAAGAGCAATGTTCCATAGGGACCTGGAATGTCAGGTCCATGAATCAAGGCAAATTGGAAGTGGTCAAACAGTAGATGACAAGAGTGAACATCGACATTCTAGGAATCAGTGAACTAAAATGGACTGGAATGAGTGAATTTAACTCAGATGACCATTATATTTACTACTGTGGGCAGGAATCCCTCAGAAGAAATGGAGTAGCCATCATGGTCAACAAAAGAGTCTGAAATGCAGTACTTGGATGCAATCTCAAAAATGACAGAATGATCTCTGTTCGTTTCCAAGGCAAACCATTCAATATCACAGTAATCCAAGTCTGTTGCCTAACCAGTAATGCTGAAGAAGCTGAAGTTGAATGTTTTTATGAAGACCTACAAGACCTTGTAGAACTAACACCCAAAAATGATGTCCTTTTCATTATAGGGGACTGGAATGTAAAAGTAGGAAGTCAAAACACACCTGGAGTAACAGGCAAATTTGGCCTTGGGATGCGGGATGAAGCAGGGCAAAGACTAATAGAGGTTTGCCAAGAAAATGCACTGGTCATAGCAAACACCCTCTCCCAACAACACAAGAGAAGACTCTACACATGGACATCACCAGATGGTCAACACTGAAATCAGATTGATTATATTCTCTGCAGCCAAAGATGGAGAAGCTCTATACAATCAACAAAAACAAGACCAGGAACTGACTGTGGCTCAGATCATGAACTCCTTATTGCCAAATTCAGACTTAAATTGAAGAAAGCAGGGAAAACCGCTCGACCATTCAGGTATGACCTAAATCAAATCTCTTATGATTATAAGTGAAAGTGAGAAATAGATTTAAAGGCCTAGATCTGATAGACAGAATGCCTGATGAACTATGGATGGAGGTTTGTGACATTATACAGGAGGCAGGGATCAAGACCATCCCCAAGAAAAGAAATGCAAAAAGGAAAATGGTAAATGAGGAGACCTTACAAATAGCTGTAAAAAGAAGAGAAGTGAAAAGCAAAGGAGAAAAGAAAAGATATACCCATCTGAATGCATGCTGCTGCTGCTTAGTTGCTTCAGTCGTGTCCAACTCTGTGTGACCCAATAGACATATCAAGGAGAGATAAGAAAGTCTTCCTTGGTGATCAGTGAAAAGAAACCGAGGAAAACAATAGAATAAGAAAGTCTAGAGATCTCGTCGAGAAAATTAGAGATACCAAGGGAACATTTCATGCAAAGAAGGGCTCAATAAAGGACAGAAATGGTATGGACCTAACAGAAGTATTTGCTTAAATACCGCTAAAAAGGCATTCCCTAAGTAAGCATTAAATGAACAAAATTAAGTTTACAGTCTGTATTAAGCCTACTGGAAATCTTATAAGAAAAGGTGAATTTAGGAACATCTTCCAATTGCTGTAATCAAAAGATTGTTTTCAGCGTTGTCTTTTTTTTTTTAACCTGAACATACGACGTCTGACATCGCTTATCACACCTTCACTGAAGTACTGCCGTCACTTTGCTTTCACTGCATCGTCTTTTCTTGGTTCTCTTAAATGCTCTATTTGTTCTCCTTCTTCACCATAGACAGTTTTCGTGACTCAAATCTTAATTATTGCTGCTCTTACAGTTACTTCCATCCTTGGACTTCTCTTCCATGTTTTGTCTTTGTGGCCTGAGCCATTTCACTAACTTCAATCACCAGAACTTCAAATTCTGCATCTCCAGGTCCTTCTCAACTCTGTACTGCAACTATCTCATCTAATAGGTCCATTTTTCTGAGATGATAATAATCCATGTATCTTACAAGGATTATTGTATAATCCATGTATAATGGATTATATTCCATGTATAATCCATGGCTGCATAATCCATGCATCTTAAAACCATAAGCACTCGTTTCTTGTTTGGGGTTCTGTGAGTCGACAGCAGAGGCTCTGCTCCTGATAGTGAGATATGACCCATTATGGGATGGGTGAAGGAATAAACTTAAGGTTTTGATGTCTTTGTGGTGGAGAGCAGGAACAATAACAAGAAATGAAAACGTGTTTTTTTAAGGCTCTGTTTGTAACAGGCAACCTGAAGCTCTTACTTTTATTTCATTAGTGCAAGAAAATTACATATTCAAGCCCAAAATTAATGGGGCAGGGAAGCATATTCTATCCACATTAAATCAATGCAAAGGATAGAAAGGAAAAAAATTAAACAAATTAAATAATTTTCAGTTATACCTGAAAGCAGAAGGTTCAAATTGATAATACTTATAATTTCAAAATAGCTTTTATCATCCCAAGAATCCTGAGCATTACTATTTTTCACTGTTACCATGTTCCCAGCTGAAAAGCTAAAAATTATTCTCTGCTCTTCCATTTTTTCATGGTAAATTAGTCAATGCCCCTTGCTACTTCTCTCTCTTAAACACTTGTTATAAAATTCATTTCTTTCTAGTCCCATTACCACTGCACTGTTTCAGGATCTTATCATCCTTGACCAATCCATAGTGATAGCTTTCTTTCATTTGAAAGAATCTACTATTACAGATTAAGCGCAAAACTTCAGTAACTTAACACAACAGAAATTTATTTTTCACTCATAAACTATCCAAAATAGGTATTCTAACTTCATGGATGCTATCCTTCCGAATAGTGACCCAGAAAACTATAAGACTTCTACCTAATGTCTCTGCCATCTTCATATACTTCTTCCTAAGGGTCTAAAATATGCAGAATTGCATGTTTTTTCAAGTTTTTTTTTTTAAATTGATTTTGTTATAATATTGCTTCTGTTTTATGTCTTGATTTTTTTGGCCACAAGGCATGTAGGATCTGAGTTCCCTGATCAGGGGTCAAACCTACATCCTCTACACTGAAAGGCGAAGTCATAATCTGTGGGCCACCAGGGAAGTCCCCAGAATTGCATGCTACTGAGTCTTGAGTGCCAGGCCTAGAAGTGACACCTATTTCTTCTACCCACTTTCCTTTGCCTAGAACTCATCATTTGGCTTTACCCATCTTTAAGACTGGAATATACCATCTAGTTGTGTGCTCAGGAGGAAGAGAAAATGTTTTTGGTGAATGGCTAGTCAGACTCTGCTACAAACTTCTAGCTGATCTCTTTGCCAGCAGGAATGGTCACCATTGTCAGAATAATATCTATAAAGCATAGTGTTCATGATGTTATTCTTCAGGATAAAAATTTTCATAACACTAGAAGAATTGAAAGTGAAAGTTGCTCAGTTGTAGCCTACTCTTTGCGACGCCACAGACTATACAGCCCATGGAATTCTCCAGGCCACAATACTGGAGCGGGTAGCCATTCTCTTCTCCAAGAGGTCTTCCAAACCCAGGGATCAAACCCAGGTATCCCGCATTGCAGCAGATTCTTCACCAGCTGAGCCACCAGGGAAGCCCAAGAACACTGCAATGGGTAGCCTATCCCTTCTCCAGCGGCCCTACCCTACCGGGGTCCAGCCCCAGTGGATCCAGGGTGATTTGAAGGGGAGACAGAGTAGGCGAGGAAAAACTTATTTATTTATTAATATAAGATTAGAATAGGAAGAAATCATGTAGTAGGAAAATTAAGTGGAGAAAAGATGCTGAATAACTTGGTTTATGTGGAAAGCCAATAAAGTTCCAGACAAGGAACTTGCACCATCTACATTAGGCCACCGGCGTCTGTTTGAGTATCAGAGAGTGACCCGCCTTGGGCTCTCTCTCTTATGGATCTTAGAAGCCAGAACAAGTAAGTAGACATGGCGAGCCTCCATGCCCCAGATGGGAATTCAGCCTGAAATTAGAGTAAAGAGGAGACATGGGGGAAACCAGTCCTTCCAATGACTGGCCCAGCCTCTATTGTCTAGAAAGGCCTTTTATACCTTTTGATTGTACATAGAGATCAATGGGTAATACAAAATTATAGAGCCCAGATTCTTATCAAAACCAGGCTTTTCTCTCTGCATACCTAGTTGTATACACAAATCTTAGGTGATTTACATCATTTTCTGGCCAAAAGGGCCAATTAACATTTTACAGCCTTTTTTCTGATAAGGGTTTGTCAACCAGAAGACTTATTTGTGTTGATCTTCCCAAAGTCTGGTGCCACTCTCAGAAAGCACTAAATAAAGTTACATTCTTACATAGCAAAGATACAGCAATTTATAACAAGTAAAAGGAGTACTCAGCAGTGGCCACAGGACTGGAAAATGTTCATTCCAATCCCAAAGAAAGGCAATGTCAAAGAATGCTCAAACTACTGCACAATTGCACTCATCTCACATGCTAGTAAAGTAATGCTCAAAATTCTCCAAGCCAGGCTTCAGTAATACGTGAGCCGTGAACTCCCTGATGTTCAAGCTGGTTTTAGAAAAGGCAGAGGAACCAGAGATCAAATTGCCAACATCCACTGGATCATAGAAAAAGCAAGAGAGTTCAAAAAAATAAAATCTATTTCTGCTTTATTGACTATGTGGATCACAATAAACTGTGGAAAATTCTTCAAGAGATGGGAATACCAGACCACCTGGCCTGTCTGTTGAGAAATCTGTATGCAGGTCAGGAAGCAACAGTTAGAACTGGACATGGAGCAACAGACTGGTTCCAAATAGGAAAAGGAGTGCGTCAAGGCTGTATATTGTCACCCTGCTTATTTAACTTAAGAAATGCTGGACTGGAAGAAACACAAGGTGAAATCAAGATTGCCGGGAGAAATCTCAATAACCTCAGATATGCAGATGACACCACCCTTATGGCAGAAAGTGAAGAGGAACTAAAAAGCCTCTTGATGAAAGTGAAAGAGGAGAGTGAAAAAGTTGGCTTAAAGCTCAACATTCAGAAAACGAAGATCATGGCATCTGGTCCCATCACTTCATGGGAAATAGATGGGGAAACAGTGGAAACAGTGTCAGACTTTACTTTTTCGGGTTCCAAAATCACTGCAGGTGGTGACTGCAGCCATGAATTTAGAAGACACTTACTCCTTGGAAGAAAAGTTATGACCAACCTAGATAGCATATTCAAAAGCAGAGACATTACTTTGCCAACTAAGGTCCATCTAGTCAAGGCTATGGTTTTTCCTGTGGTCATGTATGGATATAAGAGTTGGACTGTGAAGAAGGCTGAGCACCGAAGAATGGATGCTTTTGAACTGTGGTGCTGGAGAAGACTCTCGAGAGTCCCTTGGACTGCAAGGAGATCCAACCAGTCCATTCTGAAGGAGATCAACCCGGGGATTTCTTTGGAAGGAATGATGCTGAAGCTGAAACTCCAGTACTTTGGCCACTTCATGCGAAGTGTTGACTCACTGGAAAAGACTCTGATGCTGGGAGAGATTGGAGGCAGGAAGAGAAGGAGACGACAGAGGATGAGATGGCTAGATGGCATCACTGACTAGATGGACGTGAGTCTGGGTGAACTCCGAGAGATGGTGATGGACAGGGAGGCCTGGCGTGCTGCAATTCATGGGGTCACAAAGAGTCATACTCGACTGAGCGACTGAACTGAACTGAACTGAACTGAACTGAAAAGGAGTATAGTGATTTACAACAAAAGAACGTAATTAACTCAAGAGTCGTGTTGTTAACATCAAAACTACTATATATTTTTTTCCATATCCCATTTACATTGATTAACATCCTCCCAGGTGCCTAAAAGATAAAGAATATGGCGGTCTGGCAGCAGTCATTGAGTCAACAGTGAAAACCCTCTACCAATATAATTTTTAACTCTTTAGAAGAGGCTCTGTATCTTTAAGATGCTTTTAAGCTTTGTCTCTCTCGTGGTTGGGGGGCTGTAAGCAATTCACAAGCTGTTAGGCAAGCTAGAGAGTTATCAGAGGGGATTTGAGCTGAAATATCCCTTTCAAATGCATAAGACTAAAGCCCTGAGTTGACTTTTTCCAGAGTGTGTCAGAGGAGTGGAAAAGCAGGCAGATTTTTATTTGGGGGGGCTACTTGCTCAGGAAATACCAGGGGGGAAAACCTGAGGTCTGATTATCCTTGCCATCAGAGTTCTGCCACATGACCGTGTCACAGGTGGAATTCCTCACGCTGGCTCCCAGCACTACCCGACCCAGGAATCCAACCAGGGTCTCCTATATTACGAGCAGATTCAAGAATTGAAAGCAAAGGTCAAATTTCTCAATGAGATTTTCAAGGCACTTGTTGTGAAGATAACATAGAATATAAAAAGGCAGATGTGTTAATATTCTAGGGACAGAACTCAGCTCATCCAGATGAAATCAAGTGACAGAAATCTCCATAAGGCTACATGTCATCTACAAGTTTTCCAGAAAAGTGTAGGCTACTTAACTCTCCAGATTCTTATTCTCTGATTGTGAAAAGATGGCTATGCCTGTACAATTATTCTAGCCATTCCACATATACTGAGAACTTTTCATCACTGAAAATTATTTTAAAAGCTACTGTGTTAATTATTAAACTTGGTATTAACTACAGATAGAGTTAAATCCTTACTAGTGAAGCCTTAAGATTAGTGTGTGTCAAAGGCAAAATAATGTCTCTGCTTTTTAATATGCTGTCTAGGTTGGTCATAGCTTTTCTTCCGAGGATAAATATCACATTTAGAGTTAATATTACATCTAGAGCTATACTTGTGCACAAACTTGTTGATTTTTCAGAAAATTAGAATGACCAGAATATCAGAAAACATCATATAGCATTCACTGTACTCTACATAGAATTAAGAATGGAAATCCATATGTGCGTCAGTGTATCATCAATAAGCATAATATCAAATTAAATCAATGAAAGCAAAACTGAAATAATAGAAGAGAGTTCCCAGGCACCAGGAGGCTGCAACTTCCCAGTCCATCCTGGATCTTACTCCTGTGGCTTGTGAAGAGCACCAAGAGGATCCTGGGAGTGGTAAAAGGGCTATGGACCAAAAAGAAAAAGAGTGACAAGAAATGGGAGATCAGAAGTGAGGCTACTTCTATGTCCAAAAATCTTAATGTATGAGTTTCTATATTATTTGTTAGTTTGTTTACAATGGGTTGCTGCTTAGATAATATAAAATATCTTTGTTCATTTAGCAAATGTGGTGTGTGTGTATATGTGTGTGTGTGTGTATATTCCATCATATGATGGAATACTACCCAGCTGTAAAACAAGAAGGGATAGTGCCACTTAAAGCAACATGGGTGGACCTAGAGATTATAATATTAAGTGAAGTAAGACAGAGAAAGGCAAAAACCATGATATCACTTATATATGGAATTTAAATGACACAAATCAAACTTATTTACAAAACACAAATAGACTCACAGACTTGAAAGCAAACTGATGGTCACCAATGGGGAAAGAGAGGAGGAAAGAGGAATAAACTAGGAGTCTGGGATTATCAGGGGCTTCCCTGGTGGCTCAGACAGTAAAGAATCTGCCTGCAAATTTGGAACTTGGGTTTGATTCCTGGGTCAGGTAGATCTCCTGGAGGAGAAAATAGCAACCCTCTCCAGTATTCTTGCTTGGAGAATTCTCTACAGTCCATGGGGTCATAAAGAAGATATGCCTGAGCGACTAACACATGGGATTAACAGGTACATGGCATGATAGCTTGGTAGTGCAGATGGTAAAGAATCTGCCTGAGATGCAGGAGACACGGATTCAGTCCCTGGGTTGGGAAGATCTCCTAGAGAAGTAAATGGCTACTCACTCCAGTATTCTTGCCTGGAGAATCCCATGGACAGAGGAGCCTGGTAGGCTACAGTCCACCGGGTCGCAAGGAATCAGACACAACTGAGTGACTTCCACTCACCCTGATATATAAAAAATAGATAAACAACAGGACCTCTGGTATAGCACAGAGAACTATATTCAATATTTTATAAAAACCTATAAGGGAAAAGAATCTGAAAAAGTCCATATACATATACATGTGTATCTATGCTTGTGCTCAGCCTCTAAACCATGTCCAATATAAACATGAACCACTGTGCTGTATATTTGAAACTAACAAAACATTGTAAATTAACTATACTTCAATTAAAAAAATAAAATATGCTTTTTAAAGTGGTCTGAATTTTTCTCAGCTATCAAGAGTAGTTGAGTTAATCATTACAAGTAGACACCTTAGTTCAGTTCAGTTCAGTTGCTCAGTCATGTCCGACTCTTTGCGACTCCATGAATCACAGAGCACCAGGCCTCCCTGTCCAGCACTAATTCCCGGAGTTCACCCAAACTCATGTGCATCGAGTCAGTGATGCCATCCAGCCATCTCATCTTCTTTTGTCCCCTTCTTCTCCTGCCCCCAATCCCTCCCAGTATCAGGGTCTTTTCCAATGAGTCAACTGTTTGCATGAGGTGGCCAAAGTATTGGAGTTTCAGCCTCAGCATCAGTCCTTCCAATGAACACCCAGGACTGGTCTCCTTTAGGATAGACTGGCTGGATCTCCCTGCAGTCCAAAGGACCTACAGGAGTCTTCTCCAGGAGCACAGTTCAAAAGCATCAATTCTTCAGTGCTCAGCTTTCTTCACAGTCCAACTCTCACAACCATACATGACCACTGGAAAAACCATAGCCTTGACTAGATGGACCTTTGTTAGCAAAGTAAAGAAAGAAAGTGAAGTCACTCAGTTGTGTCCAACTCTGAAACCCCCGTGGATTGTAGCCTACCAGCCTCCTCCATCAGTGGAATTTTCCAGGCAAGAATACTGGAGTGGGTTGCCATTTCCTTCTCCAGGGAATCTTCCCAACCCAGGATTAAACCTGGGTCTCCCCACATTGCTGGCAGACCGTTTATGATCTGAGCCACCCGGGAAGCCCTGGCAAAGTAATGTCTCTGCTTTTTAATATGCTGTCTAGGTTGATCACATTTAATATGGTGTCTATATTGATCATATATTATGCACCATAATATATACACTATAAATTATATAAAATTACATTTTAAAAAACTTAATTAACTGAATGCTTTTAAATTTAAGTATTAATACTATAAAGCATTTCTTTTCAATGATATCTATTATTACTATGTTTAATGATAACAATGGGGCTGAATCTTATTTTTAATATTGGTTTAACATTTTGTGATGCAAGGTAATACAAGTCAGTTCTTAAGTTTTGTTTACTTAGATACTGGGTATTAATGGTTCTCATAGCCAAAACTATATCCCTAAAAGATTTATTAACTCAAATGAAAGAGATGTATCACTGACAGTATTTTTCTACATTTTAATTTCTAAAAGTTTCAATCACATATTTTTACCATACAGTACTAGTAATAAAGAGCTGCTCAGGTGACTCAGTGGTAAGGAATCCATATGCTAGTGCAGTAGACTCAGGAAATTCAGCTTTGATCCCCAGACAGGAAGATCCCCCGGAGGAGCAAACGGCACCCACTCCAGTATTCTTGCCTGGGAAAATCCCATGGACAGAAAAGCCTAATGGGTTATAGTCCATGGGGTCACAAAGAGCCAGAGATTACTGAGCAGCTGAACACACACACACACATACACACACACAATAAAAAATTTATTGTAAATAAAATGTTTAAAACATACATTTTCCAAAAATTGCTTTTTTTTACTGTATATAGTTAATAAAATGTGTACGCTTATATTTTACAAATTATAATAAATATTTGAGAACTCACATTGAACATTTTTAATGTTGGTGTTTTGGCTACCCACTGCTCTATAATGAACTACCAAAAACTCGGTAATTTAATACATCTCACACTTACTATCTCACTGTTTATAAGGGTCAAGGTTTGGAATGAATCTGATCCAGGGTCCTCCACGTGGGGTCCACAGACTGAAGACAAGGTCTCAGTCAGGCTTATTCTATTCTGAAAGCTGGAGTGTAGAAACCATTTCCAAGTTCACCCAGATTGGTTTCCTTGCAGAAAAAAACATAGCCATAGAAATAAAAATATAAGATAAAAGGCAATGAGTAACTGGGTCTCTGGCTTTTTCTTTGCTGCTGCCTAGAAGCTACACACTGGTCTCAGCATCCACCTCATTTCCCTGCCACATGGGCCACCCACATGGCTATGTGCTTCTTTCAGGCCATCGAGGGAAAAAGAGTTTCTACCAGAATAGGGGTCCGATCTGATGAAACCACTAGAGAAGGAAATGGCAACCTGCTCTAGTATTCTTAGCTGGAAAATCCCATGTACGGAGAAGCCTGGAGGACTACAGTTCATGGAGTTGCAAAAAGTCAAACATGACTTAGTGACTGAGCACACATGCACCCTGATAAAACTGATGGTGGGGTATGCCAGCCCTTCTGCAATGTCCTGTCAATCACAAGCAAGTTGTAAATCCCACCCACATTCAAGGGGAGTGAATTACATAGGATGTGAATGCCAGAGATAAGGATTTTTGGAGGTCACATTAGAATCTGGCCTTCAGTTGTGTTATTAAAAAAAAAAAAAAAGAAGAAGAAGGTTTGGAGACCACCATTTTAGACTAATACATGAAAATCTGGATATTCCTATTAAAAGTATGTCAGAAAATCATATTGAATAATTTCATTGGCCTTTCCATATTCTAATGAATTTTTAAGTTGCTAAATATTTAAGGTTCATTGGTTTTAACACTCTTCTGTACCCTAAACAGACTACTTTGTTCTTCTCTATCTTTAGCTTGCAAGATCACTGAATTAATTCAATGTGATCCTATTAAAGTTCAATTCATGGGAAATTTTTAAACAGTTTACTATCTTGTCAGTCATCTACTGATGTGTAAAAAGCCACCTAGCCCATAGTGATATAAAGCAACAAGAATTTATTATTTCTCATCATTTTGTAGGGTGTCCGATCCCACGTGAGATTTTTTTTTGCTGCACATTGTGTTGGGTGGGGATATTCATTAACTACATTTAACTGAAGCTAAGCTGGAGTTGAAATGTCCAAGATGGCTTTTCTCATATGTCTAAGACTTCATCTGGGGATACCATTTAATGTTTAGAGCTTTATTTTGTTAAGTCTACAAATAATAGATGCTGTAGAAGGTGTGGAGAAAAGGGAACCCTCCTATAATGCTTATTGGAATGTAAATTTGTGCAACCACAATGGAGAACAGTATGGCGATTCCTCAGAAAACTAAAAGTAAAGCTACCATATGATCCAGCAATCCCATTCCTGAGCACATATCTGAGAAAATGATAATTCTAAAGGAAACATTCATCCCAATATTTATAGGAGCACCATTTACAGTAGCCAAGACATGTCAGCAGCCTAAATGTCCACATACAGATGAATGGATAACAAAGATGCTGTACATATACATAATGGAATATCACTCTTTCTTGTGAAAGAATTAATAATGCCATTTGCAGCAACATGGATGGACCTAGAGATGATCATATTAAGTGTAGCAAATCAGACAGAGAAAGACTAATATTATATGATATCACTTATATGTGGAATCTAAAAAGATGGTAGGTACAAAGGTGCTTATTTATAAAACAGACTCACAGACATAGAAAACAAATTATGGTTACCAAAGGGGAAAAGTAGGGGTAGAGATAAATTGGAAGATTGAACTTGACACACACTACTATATATAAAAGAGATAAACAATAAGGACCTACTGGGACTTTCCTGGTTATCCAGTGGTTAAGAATCTGCCTTCCAATGCAGGGACATGGGTTCAATACCTGGTTGAGGAACTAAGATTCCACATGCTGCGGGGGCAACTAAGCCTGCATGCCACAACTAGAAAGAAACCGCCATGCAGCCGCTAAGACACAATGCAGCCCAAAATAAATTGATGAATTAATTTAAAAAAAGGACTTACCCTATAACACAGGGACCTATGCTCAATATTTTGCAATAATCTATATGGGAAAAGAATCTGCAAACAACAGACTGGTTCCAAATAGGAAAAGGAGTACATCAAGGCTGTATATTGTCACCCTGTTTATTTAACTTCTATGCAGAGTACATCATGAGAAATGCTGGGCTGGAAGAAGCACAGGCTGGAATCAAGATTTCCAGGAGAAATGTCAATAACCTCAGATATGCAGATGACACCACCCTTATGGCAGAAAGTGAAGAACTAAAGAGTCTCAATGAAAGTGAAAGAGGAGAGTTTAAAAGTTGGCTTAAAGCTCAACATTCAGAAAACTAAGATCATGGCATCCTATCCCATCACTTCATGGCAAATGATTGGGGAAACAGTGGGAACAGTGGCACACTTTATTTTGGGGGACTCCAAAATCACTGCAGATGGTGATTGCAACCATGAAATTCAAAGACGCTTGCTCCTTAGAAGAAAAGCTATGACCAACCTAGATAGCATATTAAAAAGTAAAGACATTACTTCACCAACAAAGGTCTGTCTAGTCAAAGCTATGTTTTTACCAGTAGTCATGTATGGATGTGAGAGCTGGACTATAAAGAAAGCTGAGCACCGAAGAATTGATGCTTTTGAGCTATAGTGTTGGAGAAGACTCTTGAGAGTCCCTTGGGCTGCAAGGAGATCCAACCAGTCCATCCTAAAGGAGAGCAGTCCTGGGTGTTCATTGGAAGGACTGATGTTGAAGGTGAACCTTCAGTACTTTGTCCACCTCATGCAAAGAGCTTACTCATTTGAAAAGACCCTGATGCCGGAAAAGATTGAGGACAGGAGGAGAAGAGGGCGACAGAGGATGAGATGGTTGGTATGGCATTACTGACTCAGTGAACATGGGTTTGAGTAAATTCCAGTAGTTGATGATGGACACGGAGTCCTGGCATGCTGCAGTCCACAGGGTCACAAAGAGTCAGACATGACTGAGTGACTGAACTGAACTGAATAATATATACACAACTAATCAGTTTTCTGTACCTGAAACTAACACACATTGTAAATCAACTTTACTTTAATAAAACAATAAATATTTTTAAAAAAACTTTATTTTGTTATTTTTCTTATTTATTGTATTTATATATTTTCCTACAAAATGTTGCTTTTATTTCATTGTGGATACATCTTTTTTCAAAAATAATATAGCCATAGTAGCAAAAAGTAAAAATAATGTAGGATTTTAGAAAATGAACCTTTATTTAAATGCTCAGGAAAGTACTTTTGGTTAGGGTACATGATATTTACATGCATTTATACAAGAGTCAGGCTTCCCTGGTGGCTCAAAGGTAAAGAATCCACTGGCCAAGGCAGGAAAGGTGGGTTCGATCCCTGGGTCAAAAAGGAAAGGGCAACCCACTTCAGTATTCTTGCCTGTGAAATCCCATGGACAGAGGAGTCTGGCGCACTACAGTCCCATGGGGTTCCAACTAAACAAAAACAATAACAATGCAGTAGCCAGGGTGTCATGAGTAGCAAGAGGTAAAATTGTTTCTTAAACAATAAACAGAAAAATGATAAATCTGAGTTTGTCTGGTTGCTCAAAATGCATAAGACTGTATAGAAGAGAAAAAGAAATTATTAAAATGATGCAATTAGAAGCTCTTCAGATTAGTTTATTTATACAGTTGTCAAAGTAATATATGACATCAGTGAAGAAATATTTCTTACATACAGATGGTTCTTTCTGTTTCTTGAATATTGTCAGCAGGCTATTAAATTTGCATTTTCAGAAATGAATAAAAATCTCATGGCTTCGGGATAAAGAAAAAAAGAGCTAGAGAGAAAGCAAAATGCTATACTCTAGAGAACTCTAAAAAGTGTATGTGACTTATGTCCCCCTTTGGAGGCTTAAGCTCCAAAGAGAGATTAAGAAGCACTTACTTGATTCTCAGTTTTCCTAAAGCAGAAGTGATCTGTACCCAGTGCTTTTCTCTGAAACTCTGATAATCAGAAGCCCACAGAAGCTCAGTACCTTACCACAGTCTCATGGGAAAGCAGCTGGAAGTCTCTGGGCTCTTGAAGAGGATGCAGAATTTAGCGAGAAATTAAACACAAGTAAGACCAAGGTGTTTCCTTGCCACAGGGAGGAACCACATCAGAAGTGGAAACTGGCATAGATCACACACCCAGGTACAACTGGGACAGGAATGCCTTAGAAATAGTGCTGAGAGGGATCTGCAGAGACCCCGAAAGTGCTGTCCACTTCAGGGAGGCCAGAGTGGACAGCTACTGATCAAAGACCAGCTGCCTCGCTTAGTGCTGAATGGCCACGTAAGCCCCTTTTCCAGAACTCAGGTGATCCTCCAAAGAAAAGCCAGAAGGATATACGTTGAGTTTAACAAGTTTAAACCAGAGAGAACAGTGTTTTCCTGGAAGCTGTGATCAGATAGAATAAGAATTAAAAGAGAAGCTGAATTAATTTAAGAGATAGAGGGCATTATATTTATCATATACCTCAATTCATGGCCCCTGAAGGTCAAGTGAGCACAAGTGCTCAGTCACTCAGCCATACATGACTCTTTGTCACCTTATGGATGTAGCCTGCCAGTCTCCTCTGTCCATTCTTCAGGCAAGAATACTGGAGTGGGTTGCCATCCATTCTCCAGGGGATGTTCCTGACCAAGGATCCAACCCATGTCTCCTGTATCTCCACTTTAGCAGGTGAATTCTTTACAACTGAGCCACCTGGGAAGCCTAAAGTTCAAATACAATAATTTGCTTATTCAAATAATTAAAATTAAAAGCTGTGTCCCCTCTGAGATTTCTTATTGCTTATCTGTTCAGCTCAGAAAAGTACTGATTTATGCATTATGTTTAACTTTGAAAGATGAAACTGAAAGGATGATCTGGAGAGCATAATGGAGAAATCAGTGGTTTTACATATTGAATCTGAAACTTTAGCGAAAATAGGACTCACATGCAGAACTTGGAAAAAAAAGACGATTTAGTGAATCTGGAATACAGCATAGCAATCTGCATTTTTACAACTTTAATACTTCAATCAAAGATAATGTGTCAGCAAGAATGTAGAGAAAAGAGGACCATTGTACACTACTGACAGGAATGAAAACTGGTACAGCCAACATGGAAAATAGTATGGAGAGTTCTCAAAAAAAAAAAAAAAAAGGAACTATTATATGATCCAGCAAGCTAACTTCTGAGCATATATCCAAAGGAAATAAAATCACGATCTCAAAGACACAACTGCACTTCCATGAAAATTGAAGCATTAGTCACAATAGCCAAAATATGGAAACACCTAAGTGTCTGTCTGTCAATAAATGAAATGGATAAGGAAAATGAAGTGTGTTTACAGACACACTTCAGAGATATTTCAAGTTCATGGAAATAAGCAAATATCCCAGTAAAGCTAATCAGATTTGCAGCATATTTATGACAGCCAAGACATGGAAGCAACTTAATTGTCCATCAACAGATAAATGGATAAAGAAGATGTGATGCAAAATGCAATACTACTCAGTCATGAAAAGGAATAAAATATTGTCATTTGCAGCAATGACCTATGAATGGACCTATAGATTATTATACTAAGTGAAGTTAAGTCAGCAAAAGACAGCTATTATATGATATCACTTATATGCAGCATCTAAAACAAAACAACAAATAAATCTATTTATAAGACTCACAGACATAGAAAACAAACTATGGTTATCAAAGGGATAAGGGATTGAGGAGGAATGAATTAGGAGTTTGGATAAATAGATGCTTACCACTATATATTAAATAGATAAAATCAAGTACCTACTGTATAGCACAGGGATATATACTCAATCTTATAATAACCTATAAGGAAAATAATCTAAAAATACTAATCCATATTTCTAACTGAATCACTTTGCTGTATATCTGAAACTAACACATTATTGTAAATCAGCTATGCTTCAACTACATAAAAGGAAATTCTGGCATTTACAACAATGTGAATAAAATTGGAGGGCATTATGTTAAGTGAAACTAGCCAGACAGAGAAAACTATCACTTTTATGTATAATCTAAAAAAGTTGAACTCACAGAGGCAGAGAGTAGAATGGTGACTACTAAGATCTAGGAGCTTGGGTAATCAAGAAATGTTGGTCAAAATGTATAAAGTTTTATACAAAATGAATAAAGACTGGAAGTCTAATGTAAAGCATGATGACTGTAATTAATAATACTACATTGTATATATGAAATTTCTAAGAGAATAGAATTTGATTGTTCTCTCCCCCCCGACCCCCAAAGAAAAGGATTATGTGAAATGATGGCATGTCATTTAGCTTAACTGTAGTAATCACTTTAACAATGTATACATATATCGAAACATCACACACACACATATATATATACACCTCAAAAATTTTTGTGAATAATACAATTTTTGTTTGTGAACTATAAACATGCATGAAAAGGCAAAATGATATGACACCAGAAGATGAGCCCCCTAGGTTGGAAAGTGTCCAGTATGCTACTGGGACAAGCAGAGGGCAATTACTAGTAGTTCCAGAAAGAAAGAAGCAGCTGGGCCAAAGCGGAAATGATGCTCACTTGTATATGTGTCTGGTTGTCAGTCTGATGCTGTAAAGAGCAATATTTATTTACCTGGACCTGGAATATTAGGTTTATAAATCAAAGTAAATTGGACATGCTCAAGCAGGAGATGTCAAGGTTGAACACTGACAGTTTAGGGTTCAGTGAACTAAAATGGACGGTAATGGGCAAATTTAAATCAGATGACCATTATATCTGCTACTCTGGGCAAGAATTCCTTAGAAGAAATGGAGTAGCCCTCCTAGTCAATAAGAGAGGGTCCAAAATGCAGTACTTGCATGCAACCTCACAAGCAACAGCGATCACATTTCATTGCTAAAGCAAACCATCCAACATCACAGTAATCTAAGGCCATGCCCTGACCACTGATTGCATAGACGGTGATGCTGATCAGTCCTGCCGATCAAGATACCTACAAGACCTTCTAGAACTAACACCTGAAAAAGATGTCCTTTTCATCATAGGATACTGAAATGAGAAAGTAGGGAAGCCAAGAGAGAGTCAGAATAACAGGCAAATTTGGCATTGGGGTGCAAAATGAAATGTGGCAAAAGCTAACGGAGTTTTGTAAAGAGAAAATGCTGGTCACAGCAAACACCTTTTCCAACAACCCAAGAGATTACTCTCACATGGACATCACCAGATGGTCAATACTGAAATTAGACCGATTACATTCTTTGCAGCTGAAGATAGAGATCTCTATAGGTCAGCAAAAATAAGACCTGGAGCTGACTGTGGCTCATATCATGAACTTATTATTGCAAAATTCAGACTTAAACTGAAGAAACTAGGCAAAACCACTGACCATTCAGGTATGACCAAAATAAAATCCCTTATGATTACACAGTGAAGGTGATGAATAGATTCAAAGGATTCGATCTGGTAGACAGAGTGCCTGAAGAACTAAGGACGGAGGTTCATAACGTTACACAGGAGGTAGAGATCAAAACTATCCCAAAGAAAAAGAAATGCAAGAAGGCAAAATGGTTGTCTGAGATTTTGCAAACAGTTGAAAAAGAAGAGAGTGAAAGGAAAGGGAAAATGGAAAAAATATACCCAATTGAATGCAGAGGTCAGGAGAATAGCAAGGAGAGATAAGAAGACCTTCTTAAATGAGCAGTGCAAAGAAATAGAGGAAAACAACAGAAGGGGAAAGACTAGAGGTCTGTTCAAGAAAACTGGATATATCAAAGGGAACACTTCATGCAAGGATGGGCACAATAAAGGAAAGAAATGGTAAGGACTTAACAGAAGCAGAAGAGATTAAGAACAGGTGGCAAGCACACACACACACACACACACACACACACACACACACACACACACACACAAACAAAACAAAACAAAAATGTACAACAACAACAACAACAACAAATGGTCTTAAATGACCTGGATAACCATGATGGTGTGGTCACTCACTTAGAGCCAGACATCCTGGAATGTGAAGTCACGTGAGCCTCAGGAAGCATTACTAAAAGCATAGCTAGTGGAGATGATGGAATTCCAACTGAGCTATTAAAAATCCTAAAAGATATTCTGTTAAATTGCTGCACTCAATATGTCAGCAAATTGGGAAAAATTCATCAGTGACCACAGGACTAGAAAATGTCAGTTTTCATTCCAATTCCAAAGAAGGGCAAAGCCAAAGAATATTCAAACTACCATACAATTAATTATCCTCACTTCACAGGCTAGCAAGTTTATGCTCTAAATTCTTCAAGCTAGGCTTCAGCAGTACGTGAACCAAGAACTTCCAGAGATACAAGCTGGGTTTCGAAGAGGCATAGGAAGCGGAGATCAAATTGCCAACATTCACTGAATCATGGAGAAAGCAAGGGAATTCCAGAAAAACATCTTCTTTGCTTCATTGACTACACTAAAGCATTTGACTATGTGGGCCACAACAAACTGTGGAAAATTCTTAGACATGCGAGTACCAGACCACCTTACATATCTCCTGAGAAACGTGTGTGTGGATCAAGAAGCAGGAGTTAGAAGTGGTCATGGAGCAACTGACTGGTTCACAACTGGGAAAGAAGTACAACAAGGCTATATCTTGTCACCCTGCTTCTTTAACTGATAAGCAGAGCTGTTGCTGTTTAGTCGCTAAATCATATATCATTCTTTGTGACTCCATGGACTGTATGTAGCCTGCCAGGTTCCTCTGCCAATGGGGATTCTGCAAGCCAGAATAATGGAGTGGGTAGCCATTCCTTTCTGCAGGGGGATCTTCCTGACCCAGGAATTGAACCAGGGTCTCCTGAATTGTAGGTGGATTCTTTTCCAGCCGAACTACCAGGGAAGCCCGCTCTGACTATACAGACCTTTGTCGGCAAAGTGATGTCTCTTTTTTTAATACACTTTCTAGGTTTCTCATAGCTTTCCTTCCAAGGAGCAGTTCCAAGGTGTGCCTTTTAATTTCATGGCTTCAGTCACTGTCCTCAGTGATTTTGGAGCCAAAAGAAGAAAATGAATGTCACAGTTTCCACTTTTTCCCCCTCTATTTGCAATGAAGTGATGGGATCAGATGCCATGATCTTAGTTTTACTGAGTTTCAAGCCAGCTTTTTTCATTCTCTTCTTTCACTTTCATCAAGATACTCTTTAGTTCCTCTTCACTTTCTGCCATTAGAATGGTAACATCTACAGATCTAAGGTTGTTGATATTTCTCCCAGCAACCTTGATTCCATCGTGTGATTCATCCAGTCTGTAATTTTGCTCAGTGTACTTTGCATATGAAAATAAAAGATGCTTTCTCTTTGTAAGGAAATCTATAACATATTAAAAAGCAGAGATACCACTTTACCATCAAAGGTCAGTATAGTCAAAGCTACGCTTTTTTCCAGTGGTCATATACAGATGTGAGAGTCCATAAAAACGCTGAGGACAGGAGAATTGATACTTTCAAGTTCTAGTGCTGGAGAAGACTTCTGAAAGTCCTTTGGACTGCAAGAATAGAGCAGTCAGTCTTAAAGGATATCAACCCTGAGTAGTCATTGGAAGGGCTGATGCTGAAGATGAAGCTCCAATACTTTGGCCACCCAGTGAAAAGAGCAGACTTATTGGAAAAGATTCTGATGCTGGGGAATATTGAAGGCAAAAGGAGAAGGGGGTAACAGAGGATGGGATGGTTAGATAGCATTGCTACCTCAGTGGACATGAGTTTGAGCAAACTCCAGGAGATAATGGAAACAGAAATGTCTGACGTGCTGCTGTCCATGGGACTGAAAAGAGTTGGATGGGATTTAGCTACTGAACAACAACAATATACCTAGGGTAACAAAGCCAAGCAAAACTTATCCTCCCCAAAAAGGTAAATTAAATATATATATATATATATATATATACACACACAATGTTGTGTTTTGTGTATATTCATATGGCATCACTAATACCTACTTTCAGATAATTTATAGATTTTTTAATATTGTATATATATTAGAATGAACACACATGAAATTTTTAAAAGAGT
Source organism: Nanger dama (assembly GCA_917880005.1). Taxonomy (NCBI): domain Eukaryota; kingdom Metazoa; phylum Chordata; class Mammalia; order Artiodactyla; family Bovidae; genus Nanger; species Nanger dama. The sequence goes on from CAKJTW010000001.1 coordinate 105,170,816, forward strand.
CTGGTGTCAAGCACATTATTACCCACTCAGCAATCCTGGATAATTCTAGCTGCCAAAGGCAGTACATGAAAAATTTCTTCTGGTATCCTTCTTGCAAATTTCTCTAGATTTACCTTTCTTCTATGTCTTTACCAGCTCTCTCTCTCTCCTTGAGTCCCCAAGCTCTGTAGCCTCACATTAGGTGGCTTTTTTTTTTTTCCTGGTATTGCCTTGATTGGATCATGGATGTTTTTTTAAATGTTGATCTTGCTTTTGACCTAGCAATCCATAAGATGCTATATATGAGTGTTCTCAAGTTCCACATATTGCAGAAAACTCCCAGAATGCTGGCTTATCTCTCCCACTCTTCAGTCCAGAGAATATCAGATAGGATAGTTGTAAGTCATTTGAAGATAATATGCTGATATAAGGGGAATTTTTCTGACTGATTTATACTCTGAACATTCTGACAAAAAGTTCTTCAGAAGGTTTCAAAATGATGGCAGAGGAATAACCTGAACTTACCTTCTATTATAGACACAACAAATCTACAACAACATATGAAATAATTCCTTCAGAATGAGCTCTGAAAACTGGATCAATAGAACTTCCACAACAAAAGGTAAAAGAACATTACTGAGACAGCCAGAAGAAGCAGAGATAGACTCATTAAGAGAAAAAGTCTCCCTAGCTACAGCAACTCACAATGGGGAGGGATCCGAAAAATTTGCATCTTCTCCCTGAGAAGTGAGGAATTCCAAGTCCATGTCAAGGATGCTACTCCTAGATCCTGCACAGGAGAGAAGAGCCCAATGAGGAATACATACAAGAAAACTATGCAGGGAATGAAAATATTGCTTAAAAAGAGCTCACAAGCAAAAACTTCTTGATTCAATAACCAATGCAAAAAGCAATAGCAATCAGGCAAGAAAAAGAAATAAAAGGAATCCAAATTGTAAAAGAAAAAGTAAAATTATTACTATTTGCAGATGACATGATTTTATATATAGAAAATCTAAAGAATCCACCAAAAATGTTAGAATTAATAAATAATTCAATAATTTTGAAAATTAAAAATAAATTCACAGAAGTCTGCTGCATTTCTATGTATTAATAATGAACTATTAGGGAAATTAAGAAAACAATCCCATTTACAATTGCATCCAAAAAAAATAAAATACCTAGAAATACATTTGACTAAGGAAGTGAAAGACCTGTACACTAAAAACTGTAAGGTACTGATGAAAGATACTGAAAACACAGATAAATGACAAGATAGTTCATTCTCATGGATAGGAATAATTCATATCGTTACAATATCCCTGCTACCCAAAAGCAATCTTCAGATTTATATGTAGTCCCCAAATTCCAATGGCATGATTCATAGAAGTAGAAAAAAAAAATTCAAAAATTTGTATGGAACCACAAAAGATACTGAATAGCCAAAACAATATTGAGAAAGAAAAATGAAGCTGAAGGTATAACAATCCCTGATTTTCAACTATACTACAACACTACAATCCAATACTTTGGCCACTTGATGCCAAGAGATGACTCATTTGAAAAGACCCTGATGCTGGGAAAGATTGAGGGCAGGAGGAGAAGGGGACGACAGAAGATGAGATGGTTGGATGGCATCACCGACTCGATGGACATTGATTTGGGTAGACTCTGGCAGTTGGTGATGGACAGGGAGGCCTTGGGCCCGGAGTGCTGCGGTTCATGGGGTCACAAAGAGTCGGACATGACTGAGTGACTGACCTGAGCTGAACTGAACAACACTACAATAACCGAAACAGTATGATGTTGGCACAAATTTAAACACATAACCAATGAAACAGCATTGAGAGCCCAGAAATACATCAAAAGATATATGGACAATTAATTTAAGACACAGGAGCAAAAAGCATACAATGGAGAAAAGATAGTCTCTTCAATAAATGATGTTGGGGAAACAACAGCTACATGAAAAAGAATGAGATGATGCCAAAATCTTATGCCATACACAAAAAATAACTCAAAATGGATTAAAGACCTAAATGCAAGGTTGGAAACCATAAAAGTCCTAGAAGAAAACTCAGGCAATACGTTCTGACATTAGTCTCAGGAGCAGTTTTTCAGATCCACCTCCTCAGGCAAAGGAAACAAAAGTAAAATAAATAAATGTAACCTAATCAAACTAGTAAAGTAATGCTCAAAATTCTCCAAGCCAGGCTTCAGAAATACATGAACCGTGAACTCCCTGATGTTCAAGCTGGTTTTAGAAAAGGCAGAAGAACCAGAGATCAAATTGCCAACCTCCGATGGATCATGGAAAAAGCAAGCGAGTTCCAGAAAAACATCTATTTCTCCTTTATTGACTATGCCAAAGCCTTTGACTGTGTGGATCACAATAAACTGTGGAAAATTCTGAAAGAGATGGGCATACCAGACCACCTGACCTGCCTCTTGAGAAATCTGTATGCAGGTCAGGAAGCAACAGTTAGAACTGGACATGGAACAACAGACTGGTTCCAAATAGGAAAAGGAGTATGTTAAGGCTGTATATTGTCACCCTGCTTATTTAACTTCTATGCAGAGTACATTATGAGAAACGCTGGACTAGAAGCAACACAAGCTGGAATCAAGATTGCTGGGAGAAATATCAATAACCTCAGATATGCAGATGATACCACCCTTATGGCAGAAAGTGAAGAGGAGCTAAAAAGCCTCTTGATAAAAGTGAAAGAGGAGAGTGAAAAAGTTGGCCTAAAGCTCAACATTCAGAAAACGAAGATCATGGCATCTGGTCCCATCACTTCATGGGAAATAGATGGGGAAACAGTGTCAGACTTTATTTTTTTGGCTCCAGAATCACTGCAGATGGTGACTGCAGCCATGAAATTAAAAGACGCTTACTCCTTGGAAGAAAAATTATGACCAACCTAGATAGCATATTCAAAAGCAGAGAAATTACTTTGCTGACTAAGGTCCATCTAGTCAAGGCTATGGTTTTTCCTGTGGTCATGTATGGATGTGAGAGCTGGACTGTGAAGAAGGCTGAGCGCCAAAGAATTGATGCTTTTGAACTGTGGTGTTGGAGAAGACTCTTGAGAGTCTCTTGGACAGCAAGGAGATCCAACCAGTCCATTCTGAAGGAGATCAACCCTGGGATTTCTTTGGAAGGAATGATGCTAAAGCTGAAACTCCAGTACTTTGGCCACCTCATGACAAGAGTTAACTCATTGGAAAAAACTCTGATGCTGAGAGAGATTGGGGGCAGGAGGAGAAGAGGACGACCGAGGATGAGATGGCTGGATGGCATCACAGACCGATGGACGTGAGTGTGAGTGAACTCCGGGAGACGGTAATGAACAAGGAGGCCTGGCGTGCTGTGATTCATGGGGTCGCAAAGAGTCGGACACGACTGAGCGACTGAACTGAACTGAATTAAACTTAAAACCTTTTACACAGTGAAGTAACTTATCAACAAAATTAAAAGATAACCTACTGAATGGGAGAAGATAAATGTAAATGATATGTCTAATAAATGGTTCATATACAGAAAAAATTAAGAGATCATACAACACAAAATTTAAAAAAAAATCCCACAACCAAACCTCTTTAAAAATAGGCAGAGGATCTGAATAAACTTTTTCCTAAAGATGACATGCAGATGGCTAATAGGTACATGAAAAGATACCCAACATCACTAATCATCAGAGACATGAAAATCAAACAATGAGATGCCAATTCACCATGGTCAGAATAGCTATTATCAAAAAGACAAATGTTAGAGAGGATTTGGAACAAGAGAACCCTTGTAGACTGTTGCTGGGATTGTAAATTAGTGCAATATGGGAGTTCCTCAAAAAATTAAGAATACAATTATCATCGGCCCAAGCTACTCTACTTCTTAATATTTATCTGAAGAACATTTAAACAATAAGTTGCAAAGATATATGCACTCCTATTTTCACTGCAGCATTATTTGCAATAGCCAAGGCATGGAAATCTCTTAGGTGTCCATCAGTGGCTAAGTGGATAAAGAAGATGTGATATTGGTAGTTAGACAGACAATGTGTTTCTATTCAGCCACAGAAAAGTATGTGCTCATGTCATTTGTAATAACATGGGTAGACCTAGGGAGTATTATGCTAAGGGAAAAGAGTCAGATGGAGAAAGATAAATACCATATGATTTCAGTCATATGTAAAATATAAAGCAAAAACAAATGAACAAACAAAATAAACTAATAGATAAAGAGGCCAGATAAGTGGTTTCCAGATTTGAAGGGTGTTGGAGGTGAGCAAAATGAGAGAAAGTCTCTAATGTAAGTGATATGTGGCAACTAGACTTGTGGCGGTCACCACATTGTAGTCACATTGTAAGATGTGCACTTGCTGTTCACTTGAAAGTTATATAATAGAAAAGAAGAGAATGGAAAAGAAAAGCACTCTGAAAAGAAAATCCTCCTGTGGTTAAATGACTCCTTGACAAGAACTAGTTTCTCTACACTCAGTCTCTGAATTTAGTGTATGCTAAATTCTCTAAAGTTATACTTTTCATGGGCAAGAAATTCAAGCATTTCTAAACCACATAGAAGATTCAGAAAAATAAATCTTATCAATAATGTGGCACATGTATTCATTTTCCTTAATTGCTCACTTATTAATTTGTTCATTCACAAATATTTTTAGAACTTAGTGAATAGAGAATAAATGTGAAGCCAAGGAAGAAAAATAGGTAAATAATAATTATGCAACATGCCAAGAATGGTATTACAGAAATAGGCAAATGATATGAAGTGTTCCTTTTCTTAAGTTGCTGATGTGTCTATGAGGTATCATTAAGAGAAGATGTAGAAGGGATGATGGTGCTTTTACCTCTGTTTCTGAAGGATTTTGCAATTGCATCATTTATTATTCATCAATTTTATCTCTAGTCTTTTAGTACTACACTCATATTCTCAATGAATAATTAATTCATATCCTTGTGTACTTGATTGAAAGCAGAATGCAGTTCCTTACTTTTTATCTTCAGAGCTGTTTGGGGGGATTTTTTTAGATAACTAAATAATTCAATGCATAATTCCTCTCTTTCATTTTGCACTTAGAACTAGCACAGTGATCTATGTATTTCCTTTTTCTTCCCCTTACACAACAAAGAGTTATTTATTTTCTTAAGATAAGATATTTTATTTGAAGTAAAGTCCCATATCCACTTCCGTGGCCTTTTAAACCATAAATTGTAGCAACACACAAGTGACTTTCTGGAGCTGAGAGGTAGCATATATTGATATATTGTGCATTTTCTCTTCAAATTATTAAAAGAGCAAGAGAATAAATTGCTTTCCTCAGTTTACCTTTTGGCATATGCTAATAGAATCCTAAGTACCTGCATTGAACAGACCGTAAAAGGACATTTGCTTCATTTAACTAAGAGATTATCAGGGAAATCAAGTCCACAATCATAAGACAAAAGTGATTGCTGGATTGCTAAAAGTATTACTACTTTCAGTAGAAAATACTTAAGTTTCTATTTCCTACAGTCTACATATAAAAATGTAACTCAGATAGAACTGACACTAAAGGATAAACCAAAAAAAAAAAAAGAAAGATAATCTCCTGAGAGTTTGATCGGTATGTTAGTTTGTACCTAATGAAGTAGAGAAGAGAGATTAAGTAGCTTGCATTATTCTCCAAAAGTCAGTCATTAGATTTCAATATTGTCTAAAAGAAATGGAAAGGGAAAACCTACCAGCAAGAGGTCTGACTTCAGTGTAAAGTAAATGATTGAAGCAATTTATTTTAAACGTTGGAAGAGAACATTAGCTTAGCAAGCAAGATAGGAGGACTGCTATACTGAGCCATGCGAATGTAATTATAGCCATTCCTTTTCATTTGTAGACTTCTATGTCAACACAAAGAATGGAAGCTTAGTGAAAATTCCATAGGAGTAAGAAATCAAGACACAGTTATAGCATTACAGATGAGGACCTATGATTCAACAGAACCATAACATATCACTGAAAGTTCTTCAATCAAATCAGACATTACAGACCCTTTTAGACCCACTGCTTCATTTTACATTCAAGGTGAGGAGCAGCAGCTGCACTTTGCTGGAGCAGCCATGAAGACATACCCCACGTGCAAAGTAAGAGAAACCCCAGTAAGATGGTAGGCCCTGACAGAGGGCATCAGAGGGCAGTCAGACTGAAACCAGTCACAGAGAACTAGCCAATCTGATCACATGGACCACAGCCTGGTCTACCTCAATGAAATTAACCCATGCCATGTGGGGCCACCCGAGATGGATGGGTCGTGGTGAGAGTTCTGATAAAACATGCTCCACTGGAGGAGGGAATGGCAAATCACTGCAGTATTCTTGCCTTGAGAACCCCATGAACAGTATGAAAAGGCAAAAAGATAGGATACTGAAAGATTAACTCCCCCAGTTGGTAGCTGCCCAATGTGCTACTGGAAATCACTGGAGAAATAACTCCAGAAAGAATGAAGTGATGGAGCCAAAGCAAAAACAACACTCAGCTGTAGATATGACTGGTGATAAAAGCAAGGTCAGATGCTGTAAAGAGCAATATTGCATAAAAACCTGGAATGTTAAGTCCGTGAATCAAGGCAAACTGGAAATGGTCAAACAGGAGATGGTAAGAGTGAACGTTGTCATTCCTAGGAAATAGTGAACTAAAATGGACTGGAATAAGTGAATTTAACTCAGATGATGATTGTATCTACTACTGTGGGCCGGTATCCCTTAGAAGAAATGGAGTAGCCATCAGAGTCAACAAAAAAGTCCCAAATGCAGACTTCGATGCAGTCTAAAAAAACGACAGAATGATCTCTGTTCATTTCCAAGACAAACCACTCAATAATTACAAACCATTCACAGTAATCCAAGTCTATGCCCTGAGCAGTAACATTAAGAAGCTGAAGCTGAACGGTTTCATGAAGACCTGCAAGACCTTCTAGAACTAACAACCAAAAAAGATACCCATTTCATTATAGGGGACTGGAATATAAAAGTAAGAAGTCAAGAAAACCTAAAGTAGCAGGCAAATTTGGCCTTGGAGTACAGAATGAAGAAGGGCAAAGGCTAATACAGCTTTTCCAAGAGAATGCACTGGTCATGGGAAACACCCTCTTCCAACAACAAAAGGGGAGACTCTACACATGGAAATCATCAGATGGGCAATACTGAAATCAGATTGATTCTTTGCAGCCAAAGATGGAGAAGCTCTATACAGTCAGCAAAAACAAGACCAGGAGTGGACTGTGGCTCAGATCATAAACTCCTTATTGCCAAATTCAGACTTAAATTGAAGAAAGTTGGGAAAATCGCTAGACCATTCAAGTATGACTTAAATCAAATCTCTTATGATTATACAGTGGAAGTGAGAAATAGATTTAAGGGACTAGATCTGATAGACAAAGTGCCTGATGAACTACGGACAGAGATTTGTGACATTGTACAGGAGACAGGCATCAAACCATCTCCATGAAAAGAAATGCAAAAATCATGATGACTGTCTGAGGAGCCTTACAAATAGCTGTGGAAAGAAGAGAAGTGAAAGAAAAGAAAGTGAAAGTCAAAGAAAGGCAATGCCAAAGAATGTTCAGACTACCGCACAATTGCACTCATCTCACATGCTAGTAAAGTAATGCTCAAAATTCTCCAAGCCAGGCTTCAGCAATACATTAACCATGAACTTCCAGATGTTCAAACTGGTTTTAGAAAAGCAGAGGAAGCAGAGATCACATTTCCAATATCCACCTGATCATCAAGAAAGCAAGAGAGTTCCAGAAAAACATCTATTTCGGTTTTACTGACTATGCCAAAGCCTTTGACTATGTGGATCACAATAAACTATGGAAAATTCTGAAAGAGATGGTACTACCAGACCACCTGACCTGCCTCTTGAGAAATCTGTATGCAAGTCAGGAAGCAACAGTTAGAACTGGACATGGAACAACAGACTGGTTCCAAATAGGAAAAGGAGTACGTCAAGGCTGTATATTGTCACCCTGCTTATTTAACTTATATGCAGAGTACATCATGAGAAATGCTGGGCTGGAAGAATCACAAGCTGGAATCAAGATTGCCAGGAGAAAGATCATTAACGTCAGATATAGATGACACCACCCTTATGGCAGAAAGTGAAAAAGAACTAAAAAGCCTCTTGATGAAAGTGAAAGAGAAGAGTTAAAAAGTTGGCTTAAAATTCAACATTCAGAAAACGAAGATGATGGCATCTGGTCCCATCACTTCCAGGCAAATAGATGGGGAAACAGTGGAATCAGTGTCTGACTTTATTTTTCTGGCCTCCAAAATTACTGTAGATGGTGATTGGAGCCATGAAATTAAAAGATGTTTACTCCTTGGAAGGAAAGTTATGACTAACCTAGATAGCATATTAAAAAGCAGAGACATTACTTTGTCAACAAAGGTCCATCTAAGCCAAGGCTATGGTTTTTCCAGTATTCATGTATGGGTGTGAGAGCTGGACTATAAAGAAAGCTAAGGGCCAAAGATTTGATGCTTTTGAGCTGTCGTGTTGGAAAAGACTTGAGAGTCCCTTGGACTAAAAGGAGATCCAACCAGTCCATCCTAAAGGAGATCAGCCCTGGGTGTTCATTGGAATGATTGATGTTGAAGCTGAAACTTCAATACTTTGGCCACCTGATGTCAAGAGGTGACTCACTGGAAAAGACCCTGATGCTGGGAAAGGTTGAAGGCAGGAGGAGAAATGGATGACAGAGCATGAGATGGTTGGATGGCATCACCGAGTCAATGGACATGAATTTGAGTAAGCTCCATGAGTTGATGATGGACAGGGAGGCCTGGCATGCTGTGGTTCATGGGGTCACAAAAAGTCAGACACCACTTAGCTACTGAACTCAACTGAAGTATTCAGTTTAAAGAAAGTATTTCATTTTAAAGGTGAAGAAGGAAACCAGGTAAAGATCAGAAGGTAGTATATTGAATTAGACACATGAAAACTACATAATGGAAACTGTAGGCCTGAAATACAGCCCTCTGTCCTCCACATTTAGTGAATTTTCACATGTTCTTACTGAGGTAAATCACAGACTAAATTGTATACATCACAGTTTGAATTATATATATATATCACATGAGTTATACATCATCACAGACTGAACTATATTTATGAGCCATATACATATGTACTTAAGGTATCTTCTGTAGCTATAATTATGATGATATTAAACAAAGTTATTAAAAGATGGTTTTATTTAGCTTAACAGCAATTTACTAAAAACAAAAATTAAAGTTACACTATAAGGAAAAAAGTACCACAATAATAAGTATGTATCATGTATTGTTCTGCCAACTATGTGATGATTAGAGTCTCTAAAAATATTAGGGAAGGGGCTTCCCTGGAGGTCCAGTGGTTGGGACTCTGAGCTTCCACTGCAGCAACTGGGGATTTGATCGCTGAGCAGGAAACTAAGATCTTGCATGCCTCACAGCATGGCCAACATTTTTTGACTAAAATAAATTCAGTTCAGTTCAGTTCAGTTCAGTCTCTCAGTCATGTCCAACTCTTTGTGACCCCATGAATTGCAGCACGCCAGGCCTCCCTGTCCATCACCAGCTCCCGGAGTTCACCCAAACTCATGTGCATCGAGTCGGTGATGCCATCCAGCCATCTCATCCTCTGTCGTCCCGTTCTCCTCCTGCCTCCAATGCCTCCCAGCATCAGGGTCTTTTCCAGTGAGTCAACTCTTCGCATGAGGTAGCCAAAGTATTGGAGTTTCAGCTTTAGCATCAGTCCTTCCAATGAATACCCAGGACTGGTCTCCTTTAGGATGGACTGGTTGGATCTCCTTGCAGTCCAAGGGACCTGCAAGAGTCTTCTCCAGGACCACAGTTCAAAAGCATCAATTCTTTGGTGCTCAGCTTTCTTCACAGTCCAACTCTCACATACATACATGACCACTGGAAAAACCATAGTCTTGGGGATTCTAATAGTATTAATTTAAATTTTGTAAATTTATACAATGTAAATTATTAAATTTCCATGAAAAATAACTTTTTTAATGTAAGAGACAAAAGATGTAAGAATATTTCTCCATTATGTCGCTGCTAATAAATGTGATTTATATTACTGTGGGGGATATTTGCTACCTATAAAATTACTATTTGCAAAAGTTACTACAATTTAATCTATAGATAATAACAAGAACTCATATATTTTTAACTTAATGAAACATATGCAGAGTATCAAAAATGCATATAGTTGTTTATAAACATTATTATATATAAAAGAATTTTAGTGAAATTGTTTTGATATCAAGCAAATAGAATAACTGGAGATCTGTAAGGGCAAAGTAACTACCTAGGGAACATGAAAAAGTAATTTTAAAACTTGAAAGGAGAGGGTTAGATATAACCCACCTTTGAGCTCCAATGCATCCATTTTTATACCACTGCCACTTCCAAAAGCTTTCATTTTAATATATGACTCTCCTACTTAAAGATTTTTAATTCCCTATTTCCCACAGTGCAAAATCAATATTTTTTTTAATCGTAACACATGGAACTCTACATAGAACGCCACCAATACAACAAGCACCTTTAAATGTTTGATTTGTTGTGAACTCTACCTTATTTTTTCTTCCCACAAGATCCACTCTACCATGTTTCTGGTGAGAACACACCATAATAAATCCCATCTTCCTGAGTTTCCTCTGAGTTTTCTGCTCACATCATTGAGAGCATCCTGTTCCTCTTCAGACACATCCACATCCTGTCTTTCTGCAAATTAACTTCTTCCAGGAAGCCCTTCCTGACCACATCACTGAATAACTCTAATGATGTAATCAATAACTTTACTATTCTTGTCATCATAAATGGACTGTAGGTATCACAGTCCATTTGGGCAAGAATAATTTTTATCCTACTCAGCATCTCAAAAGGTGCATTGTACAATACATGAGCATCATAGTCATTCAATAAGTAGTGAATACATAAATAATAGGTTTTAGAAAGGGACATATCTTCAGGTAACTGGATGAAAAATGTAATTGATGATTATCAATTTAAGCTTGAAATCCAGCATTTATTTTCTGACTTGTAGACTTTTTTAAGTTCTCATCTCTTATGGAAGAGAATTAAAAATAAACAGTAACCCAAGAACATGAGATGTTCTAATACCCCATAAGCTGGACATAAATCCAAAGCTAAAATACTGGGAAGAAAATTCCCAGTCTTACATTGAATCTAGAGAAGATAGGTAAAGTGTAAGCAATGGAGACTATTGGCACAAGAAACAGTAATAATACAAAAAACAGATCTCCTGTACATTTTTTTTCAGATTTTTACAAAATTTTCTTAACTGTCAGAAGTTGCCAACTGTCTCTTGATCTACAGATATCAAATGATTTTCAAAGTTTTTCATATAATCTTGAATTTAGCTTTTAAATCAAGGCAATATGAGCTGATATTTTAAAACACTAAATAGGACAAAGATGAGTCACCCTTCCCACACAACTCTATTCCTGTGCTGCCTCCCATGTGTGATCACTTTTATCCTTCCTGTTTCAATTTTTCTAGCGGTCATCTTCAACCTTCTGAGCTTGCCCCTATTTCTTGTTTCATAAACTTTCAACTTTATTCATTAGCATCCTGATATGAAGAGTGAGTTTTATTTTTACTTGTAGGGATACCCTACCACCTCCTCCAAATTTGAGAAGAACATAACACTCAGTTCTTAATTGGTTACTACTGAAAACTAAAATCTATTCAACCTGCTGTTTCTTTTTCTACTGGTCATGGGTATTTTGTCTGGACTCCCTGCTTTGTGAGATGAGGACATAAGCTTCAGTTGTTGTCAACTTCTTTTAAGAGTGCTTAAAATAAGAAACTCTAATGAACACATGAAAAGATGACTTAAGATGAATTTAAAATAGAAAACTAAGTCATATAGGTCTTAACACTCTTTCACACTTTTTATTCTGTGTTCAAGAAAATGGGCTTTTAATTCAATGCAATAAGGAAAATACCTAGTATGCTAATACCTAAGAAAAATACAATTTTAATATGTTATATTCCATAATATAGGATAAAATATAATTTTAGAGCTGTGAGAGGATGAGACAAAAGTGATTAAAGTGATTAAAGAACTTATTCCATCACAATCTTTATTATTTTTAATAGGAAGAAACAATTGTGTTGCTTTTCTCTTTGAATATTGTATCAATTATAGTGAGTTCATATGTAACACTCATTATATTATTTTTATTATCCTGTCTATTTACCAACATAGTTATTCTGTAATTCAGCAGAAGAAATACATGCATATTTCTTATATATAACAGAAAAGTATATTTAAGCTGTGCAATTTCTGGGGAATGTAATTGTTTTGTGGGGAGAAATGTGATGCTGTACCATCAAGATGGTAATTACATGACAAACAGTGTGAAAGAAAGAAAACACTGAGGAGATGATCTACATTCTAATTTCATCTGTGATAAAACTTAGTGAGAATTGATTTGTGATAACAACTTGTTGTAAAACTTAGTGAAAAGTTACTACCTAAGCAATTTCCAAGCTTCTAAAAGTAGAAGAGCTAGTTATGTAAATTATCACCTGATTTTGCAGTTAAATGTGTAAATGTGAATCTTCCTTTTCCAGTTTTCTAGGAGACCACGCTAAAACTATCCTTGGAGGGATGTAGCATAATAGCAATATGATTTTATCTGATATTTGGTTTATTTAAAGCCTTAGTTAAGGAGGCAGAACTAGATAATTATTGCAAAATGTTATGCACATTATAATAAATGCAGAGAGAGTAGCAGAGAAATAATACACAGTTGTCACAGGTGGATTTCCAAGAAGCAAACTCTGGAGATGTAGAGACATGTTCTGGTGTATTGCCATCTAGAATGTGCTCTCAGGATCAGCTCTTGGAATGGGAGTGTATTTACAGAGGGAATGGTTTTGCTGTCCTAAAGAAGGACATCCTGAAGTTGGAGGCTGGGATGCACTGAGAGTTTTCCTTAACTGGGACAAAGACATCGAGCTTTTATAACCCACTCCCTATCCCTGGTATCCAAATTGACTCCAGATTGAATGCAGGCTGCCCTGAAGGTGTCACTATGACCCATTCACAGGAAAGGCAAGAGAATTGATATCCACAGGCATCATTCCCTGCAGTTGGGAGAATAGGCTGCAGTTCTGAGATTGGAGCTGGACAGGGTACCACAGCATCCAAGACGGCACTCCCCCTGATCTGAGGTTTCACTTTCCAAAATTTTAGTTGTGGTAAAATGTAATCCGAAAATATTAACAGGAAAAATACAGAAATAAACTCATAAGTTTTAAATTGTGCACAATTCTGAGCAACATGATGAAATCTCATGACCATCCAGCTCCATCCCAATGAGAAACCCAACCAGGAACATCACGTTGTCTGATGTCCAACTGTCAACATCCAGGATAACCCAAAGCAGATGATCTCCCTCTGATATGGCCTGAGAAGGTCAGTAATAGTAGCCTAACCCTGTGTCACAATGCCTGTGTCATTCACCTCATTTCATCTCATCACTTAGGCATTTTATTATATAACCTCCCATCATCACAAGAAGATTGAGTACAGTACAATATGATATTTTGAGAGACAGATGCCTCACACAAATTTAACGCAGTATTTTTATAATTATTCAATTGTATTATTGGTTATTGTTGTTAATCTCTTACTGTTTCTAATTTATATTGGGTTGGTACAAAAGTAATTACACTTTTGCATTGTTGGAATGTGTCACTTGATATTGGAATACATTTTTAAATAAATATGGTTATGTTATGCATAATTTTAATGTTCATCTTTTTGCTAATAATTTTTTACTTGCCGTTTATTTTATACTTATTTTAGACTAGGGAAACGTTAGACAAAAAACGAATTCAAGAAATTTTCTTATTCAAGTTCACAATAGTTTGCAAAGCAGTGGAGACAACTCGCAACACATTTGCCCCCAAGAACTGCTAACGAACGGACAATGAAGTGGTGATTTAAGAAGTTTTGAAAAGAAAAGGAGAGACTTGAAGTTGAGGAGCACAGTGGGCTGGGCATCAGAAGCTGATGATGATCAACAGAGAGCAATCATCAAGCTGATCCTCTTACAACTACAGAAGTTGCCAAAGAACGACCACTATATGGTCGTTTGGCCTTTGAAGCAAATTGGAAAGATGAAAAAGCTCAATAACTGGCTGCCTCATGAGATGACCAAAAATTTAAAAAACCGTGTCATTTTGAAGTGTCATCTCTTATTCTACAGAACAACAGCAAACCGTTTCTCGGATTATGGCGTGCGATGAAAAGCAGATTTTATACAACAATCAGTGATGAGCAGTTCAGTGGTTGGACCTAAAAGAAGCTCCAAAGCACTTCCCAAAGCTAAACTTGCACCCAACAAAGGTCATGGTCACTGTTTGGTGGTCTGCTGCTGGTCTGACCCACTATAGCTTTTTTTTTATATATATATATAAATTTATGTATTTTAATTGGAGGTTAATTACTTTACAATATTGTATTGGTTTTGTCATACATCAACATGAATCTGCCACAGTTACAACTAATCTCAAAAATATACAAGCAACTCCCACTGTAGCTTTTTGAATCCTAATGAAACCATTACGTCTGAAAAGTATGCTCAGCAAATCTATAAGACGCACTGAAAACTGCAATGCCTGCGGCCAGCACTGGTCAACAGACCAGTTGTCATGTTCTCCATGACAACACCCAACCTCATTTCATGAAGCAAATGCTTCAAAAGTTGAACAAATTGGGCTACAAAGTTTTGCCTCATCTCCCATATTCACCTGACCTCTCACCAACTGACTACCACTTCCTCAAGCATCTCAATAAATTTTTGCAAGGAATATACTTCTAGAGCTAGCAGGAGGCAGAATATGCTTTTCAAGAGTTCATTGAATTCCAAAGCATGGGTTTTTACACTATAGGAATAAGCAAACTTATTTCCAGTTGGCAAAAATGTGTTGATTATAATGATTGCTATTTTGATTAACAAAGTTGTGTTTGAGCCTAGTTACAATTATTTAAAATTCATGGTCCAAAACTGCAATTACCTTTGCACCAAAATGAAGATCATGGCATCTGGTCCCATCACTTCATGGGAAATAGATGGGGAAACAGTGGAAACAGTGTCAGACTTTATTTTGGGGAGGCTCCAAAATCACTGCAGATGGTGATTGCAGCCATGAAATTAAAAGACATTTACTCCTTGGAAGAAAAGTTATGACCAACCTAGATAGCATATTCAAAAGCAGAGACATTACTTTGCCGACTAAGGTCCATCTAGGCAAGGCTATGGTTTTTCCTGTGGTCATGTATGGATGTGAGAGTTGGACTGTGAAGAAGGCTGAGCACCAAAGAATTGTTGCTTTTGAACTGTGGTGTTGGAAAAGACTCTTGAGAGTCCCTTGGACTGCAAGGAGATCCAACCAGTCCATCCTAAAGGAGTTCAGTCCTGGGTGTTCATTGGAAGGACTGATGTTGAAGCTGAAACTCCAATATTTTGGCCACCTGTTGTGAAGAGCTGACTCATTGGAAAAGACCCTGATATTGAGAAAGATTGAAGGCAAGAGGAGAAGGGGACAACAGAGGGATGAGATGGTTAGATGGTATCACTGACTCAATGGACATGCATTTGGGTGGACTATGGGAGTTGGTGATGGACAGAGAGGCCTGGCGTGCTGCGATTCATGGGGTCGCAAAGAGTCAGACATGACTGAGTCACTGAACTGAACTTAACTGATACGTTATTGCCACTAACTCATATCCTTCAGCTGATCAGTTCTGTCACTCAGTCGTGTCCGACTCTTTGCAACCCCATGAATCGCAGCACGCCAGGCCTCTCTGTCCATTACCAGCTCCTGGAGTTCACTCAGACTCACATCCATCGAGTCAGTGATGCCATCCAGCCATCTCATCCTCCGTCGTCCCCTCTTCCTCCTGCCCCCAGTCCCTCCCAGCATCAGAGTCTTTTCCAATGAGTCAACTCTTGTCATGAGGTGGCCAAAGTACTGGAGTTTCAGCTTTAGCATCATTCCTTCCAAAGAAATCCCAGGGCTGATCTCCTTTAGAATGGGCTAGTTGGATCTCCTTGCTGATACATCATCCCAAATTACCATCAGTGAAAGTTTTAATAATTCCATCATTACCTTGTGTCCAGGGCTGTGTGTCATCCACAAATACCCCACTCCATCCCCTACTAATGTGACTGTGTCCTCACCAACAGTGAGTGTGACAGCTTCCCAACTTCATTACTGAACTTGCTTTCCTAGACCACACCTGGCACCAACTACTGCAAGATGAGGTCCCTGGGAAGCAGAGGGATGAATGTGCAAGAGTTTCACTGGGGAATGAACACTCTTGGAACCCACAGCTCTGGTGAGAGGAGAGGAAGCAGGATTTGGTAGAGCAAGTAGGGCAGCCGTACATTCATTATCAGGTCTCAGCCACCTTTGCAGAGACACTGCACGAGTGAGGTGACTCCACATAAAATCCTGACAGTGGTGAGTATGAGAGTGCTTACACTCCATGACAGCTTCCCTCTATCATTTTCTGGGAACTTAGTCAAGGTAGTTTTCTTCAGCAAAAAGCAAGTCCCAGAAAACACTGACAGCTAAAGGTGGCTGGCACTTGGCAGTACATTGTGCAACCAGGGAAGAATCTTCCAACTCTGAAAGAAATCCAGATTGTACACCACAGCATCCACTTCAGCCAGCACCAAAGAGAATTCAGGAAAATTAATTATAGAATCAAGCTCCATTGTTTGTACTTCTCACTGATGATGCCTTGGGAGAAGGCAAATAAACTCAATACTTGGCTGTCTCTCTTGCATTTTCTGTGGTTTTCCTCCCCTGCCATCTTTTCTGTGTCTGGGACATGTCATTATCTTCACTCTGCACTACTGCCAGATTCGTCTTCCTGAAGCACTGAGTACAGATTTCCTCCTCCTCTACCAAGAGCCTCCTTTTCTCCTAAAGAATCAATAAAACCCAACCTTTAGAACCCCCACCAACCTAATTCCAGCTAACTTCTCAACTCCATACACAAAACATCTCAAGCCACATGGTCCATATTATCGTCCCTTGCCCCGCCCCCCACCCCACCCCCCCCCCCCACCCCCACCCCCACACCCCACACCCCCCCCCCCACACCCCCACCCCCGCCGCCGCAAGCATCCACTGGCATTGCCTCTTCCATGTTTTGCTCATACTGATCTACCCTTTGGAAAAGCACTTCCTTCCCCTATTCATCCTTCAAGATGGCTTAGGTCAAAATTCACATGGTATTTTTAAGGGAAGGCAATGATCTCTCTTTCCTATAGATTTTGTCATCAGCTCTCTGCTAATAAAGAACTCTTTCAGAAATTTTTTACATGTAACCTCTCATCAGCAATTAAATCATTGTTCTGCTTTGTGACTTAACTCTTTCACAAAATTAAGACTTTTCTCCCTGTTGAGAGAATAAATAATTTTAGGGCAAATTCCACTTTGATCCTGTGTGCCTGGGATCAATAAACCATAAATGAATGGACATGGGAAAGCACCTGCCATAAGGCAAAAGCCTGTGCATTTGCTCACTGAGAATGAAGCCCTTTCAAATTCAGTTTCCCAAACTTAGGATTTATCCTGTCCTAGTAACTGAGCACTTAACATGATGTCAAATTACATTCCATCCCCACTAGGTCTATTTGTAGCAAAAGGGAGTATTGGTCCATTTACCTTGTCAAAAAGGAAAATCATTCTTACATCTTAGAATTCATGCAGGTTCTTCTTTGTGTGAAAAAGAAAGCAAAAACTCACTTGCTACACATATAATAGCTGTAAAAGCTTTTGTAGCCCTTTACCAGTTAAAGGCACAGGGAAAAACATGCCAAATGGTAAGTAATTATCCAATGAATGAAAGACAACCACCAAACACTTAAGGCAGCATGCCAGTGGGTTTATGATTATAGCTATTATTCGTGTTGAGCACCAAAGTGCTTCAAGATTGAGTAGTTGGAAAATATGGAAGAATTTTTCCCATTTTTGATGGCCAATAAAGCTGTGATTTTAATTTATTTTACTAATTTAAAATAATAAATTTTTAAACTGCTTTTTTCTTAATTTTTCAAAGAATGGAGTGATTGGGTACATTGAAAACAATATTTTCACCATTTAATAGCATTCTTTAAGTGGTGCTGGGATTTCTGACCACATGATCCTAGACAAACATTTTCAAAAGATCAGAATCCAGGGCAGTGGTGCTCCAGCTTGAGGAGGTTTCCCACAGAGGACACTGGAAGGTGTCTGGCAATAATTCAGGTGTTACAACTGGGTGGTGGAGATGCTATTGACATCTCATAGCTGAAAAAATATCCCTGTAGCAGAGACTTCTCCAGTATTACTATCCCTAGAGAAGGTAGAGAAACCCCTGGAGCAAAGTGTTGTTTTTGATTATTTCACTCCCCTACCAAAGAAAAAGAAATGCGTTCTTCCTCTGGGACTAAGAAACTGTAGTTTCTTAAACTGCTTCAGTTTAAGGTTTCTTTATTATATATACCTAAAGTCAGGAACAGATTTCTGAGGCAATGATAACAAAGTTTTACCTAAAATTTTGCCTGGAAATGTATTATTGAATGCCACACAGTGATGTGGAATTAAAACCTTAGCAAATTTTACTTTAGTTTCTTTTACTCCAAGGACTTACTTTAATAGCTCCATGGTTGCCACAGCTGAAACTGCTATCATAGTTGAAACTCCAGAACATTTTGAAGCTCTTTGCTCTCCCAGAGCTGAAACACTGTCACTGTTACCATTTAAAGAAACAAGAAAGTGAAAGTCTCTCAGTCCTGTCCAGTTCTTTGCGACCCTGTGAACTATACAGTCCAAGTCCAGGCCACAGTACTGGAGTGGGCAGCCTTTCCCTTCTCCAAGGGATCTTCCCAACCCAGGAATTGCACCGGGGTGTCCTGCACTGCAGGTGGGTTCTTTGCAGCTGAGCCACCGAGGAAGCCCACTTGGACGCTTTAAGTGTCCTCCCGCACAGTGGCGTCTGGAACCTGCTCCGCCGTGACTCTTCCGTGGCCACAGGCTGTCCATCTCTCCTTGCACCTAGCGCTCTCAGCCTGGTTTTATGCTTTCAGTTTATTTCAAGTATACCAATGTGGACTGAACACGTGCTCTATTTCTGTAATCAAAGTATTTTCTCTGATGCAGTGACAGCTCAGAGCCACTACCATCAGGTAGCTTCCTAAAAGCCATTCATACAATGCTTTCAACAAAACAGAGTTGTTCTCCTAATAAGTAATGTTCCTTCTAATCGCAGAACCGAAATGACAAGTAGAGTCAGCTGTTTCCATTATATGTTTCATGAGCAGCAAATTTCCCCAGTGTTTATATCAATAAGATTTTTAGAAAGGAAAACAAAAGGAGAAGCACAACCAAAAAAACTGTGGAATTTGATTGCACTCAGTGTTCAGAGTATTTTTAATAATAATCAATTAATGATAGCAGATAAAAAATTTCATGATGTGGGTAAATAGTCTTATTTACTTATAAGAAATTTTTATGGGATAGAAAAATGAGTTCTTCAATTTCTTCTCTGAAAAAAAATAATAATAATCAAACTAATACATTACATGTTAATTTGTACATAGGTTCTTCATGAGCTTTATTTCATGCTAAATAGGGTGCCGTGGTGTAAAACACCGCATCTACTCATGAAGAGTTAGTACATGGTATGTAGACTGTATGAAACTGATAAGGAAAGTGTGACTAAGGAAAGAGCAATGAAGCAGCTTTATTTCAACCAACCAAATGACAATATAACCAGAAAAGGATAAACATTAACAATAGCTTCTGGTTTAACAGTTTGATAAATCTCTGGATGTTGATGACAACTGAAATGGATCACAGAATATTTTAGCAGACATCCAGAACTTGGTCAAGGATATGCCCATGAATATTAGTAAGATTTTTTTTTAATTAGTGTTGTTTCTTTTATAATCGTTCAAGTTGCAAAAGGAAACTCACTAAAATCAGAGACCTTGAAATTCCCTATAGAAAGGCTTCCTTAGATCCTATTTATACTGGAAGTTTTAGGTGATCATGCAAATACAACAGCTCATCACCTCTAATATAAAAGGTTTATTTTAAACTCAATGTACTTCTTAATCCATTACTCAGTAGGAGTACCTTGAGGAACTTCCATGATCTCTCTGTTTATCAATTTCTTCATCTGTGAAAATCCACACTATTTAATAAACATTTATGGAGTTGCTTCTAGGTAGTTATTCTTGTTATTCAGTCTTTTAGTCCTGTCTGACTCTTTGCTACTCCATGGACTGCAGCACGCCAGGATTCCTTGTCTTTCACTATCTCCTGGAACTTGCTCAAACTCATGTCCATTGAGTCAGTGATGCCATCCAACCATCTCATCCTTTGTTGCCCCCTTCTCCTTCTGCCTTCAATCTTTCCCAGCATCGGGGTCTTTTCAAATGAGTCAGTTCTTTGGATCAGGTGGCCAAAGTATTGGAGCTTCAGCATCAATCCTTCTGATGAATATTCAGGGTTCATTTCCTTTAGGATTGACCGGTTGGATCTCCTTGCAGTCCAAGGGACTCTCAAGAGTCTTCTCTAACACCACAATTCAAAAGCATCAATTTTTCAGCACTCAGCCTTCTTTATGGTCCAACTCTCACATCCCTATGTGACTACTTGAAAAGACATAGCTTTGACTAGACAGAAATTTGTTGGCAAGGTAATGTCTCTGCTTTTTAATATGCTGTCTAGGCTTGTCATAACTCTTTTTCAAGGAGCAAGCATCTCCTTTTACAGCTGGAGTCACCATCTACAGTGATTTTGGAGCCCAAGAAAATAAAGTCTGTTACTGTTTCCATTGTTTCCCCATCTATTTGCCATGAAGTTATGGGATCAGATGCCATGATCTTAGTTTCTGAATGTTGAGCTTTAGGCCAACTTTTTCACTCTCCTCTTTCACTTTCATCAAGAGGCTCTTTAGTTCTTCTTTGCTTTCTGCCATAAGGGTGGTCTCATCTGCATATCTGAGCTTATTGATATCTCTCCTGGAAATCTTGATTCCAGCTTGTGCTTCCTCCAGCCCAGTGTTTCTCATTATGTACTCTGCATATAAGTTAAATAAGCAGGGTGACAATATACAGCCTTGATATACTCCTTTCCTATTTGGAACCAGTCTGTTTTTCCATGTCCATTTCTGACTGTTGCTTCCTGACCTGCATACAGGCTTCTCAAGAGGCAAGTCAGGTGGTCTGGTATTCCCATCTCTTTAAGAATTTTACACAGTTTATTGTGATACACACAGTCCAAGGCTTTAGCATAGTCAATGAAGCAGAAGCAGATGTTTTTCTGGAATTCACTTGCTTTTTCTATAATCCAACAGATATTGGCAATTTGATCTCTTGTTCCTCTGCCTTTTCTAAATCCAATTTAAGCATCTGGAAGTTCTTAGTTTATGTACTGTTGAAGCCTAACTTGGAGAATTTTGAGCATTACTTTGCTAGCACGTGAAATGAGTACATTATCAAATACAGAGTGAAGAAAGCCAGAAAGAAAAACACCAATACGGTATACTAACACATATATATGGAATTTAGAAAGATAGTAACGATAACTCTGTATGTGAGACAGCAAAGAGACCCGAAAGAGATGTATAGAACAGTCTTTTGGACTCTGAGGGAGAGGGTGGGATGATCTGGGGGAATGGCATGGAAACATGTATAATATCATATAAGAATGAATCACCAGTCCAGGTTCAATACAGGATCCTTGGGACTGGTGCACTGGGATGACCCGGAGGGATGGTAGGGGGAGGGAAGTGGGAGGGAGTTTCAAGATGGGGAACACATATACACCCATGGCGGATTCATGTTGATGTATGGCAGAACCAATACAATATTGTAAATTAATTAGCCTCCAACTAAAATAAATAAATTTAAATTTTAAAAAAGAGAGAAAAGAAGTTACAGTGTCTTTTCTGCTTGCAAATTATGATAAATTTTATTTCTCACTTGTATACTGCAAGGTGAGGTAACTGATTAGAAAACCATCCTAAAAGTATCAAAACAAGATGAAACAGAATGAAGTCAAAAAGAGAAAAATAGTGTATATTGACACATATATGTGGAATCTAGAAAAACAGTACAGATGAACCCATATGCAAAGCAGAAAAGAGACACAGATGTAGACAACAAACATGAACACCATAATAGGAAGGGGTAGTGGGATAAATTGGGAGATTGGGGGTTGGCATATATACGCTACTATGTATAAGATAGATAACCAATGAGAACCTACTGTATAGCATAAGGGGAAAATGTTACAACCTGTTTGTAAGATCTCTTTAAGTTAACCTTAAAAATGCATTCCAATATACATGTGTGTGTGCGTGCGTGTGTTCAGTCACGTCAGTGGTGTCCGACTCTGTGATTCTTTGTAACCTGCCAGTGGAGTCTGATTCTTTGTGACTCTTTGCGACCTGCCAGGCTCCTCTATCCATGGGATTCTCCAGGCAGGATTACTGGAGTAAGTTGCCATGCCTTCATCCAGGGGATCTTCGTGACCCAGGGATTAAACCAGAGTCTCCTGCATGTCCCTTGCATTGCAGAAATATTCTTTAACACTGAGCCACCAGGAAAACCCTCCAATATAATTGGGCACAGACAAATACTGCTTCCTTCCACTTATACAAGATACTCAGAACAGTCAAATTCATCGAGGCAGAAAGTACACTGGTAGATGCCAGGGGCCAATGGCATTAGCGTTTAATGCGGACAGCATTTCAGTTTAGGAAGGTGAAAAATCCAGGAGATGGATGATGGTGAGATTTGCACAACAATGTGAATTCTACAGTTGAAATAGTACGTTTTATATTACATGACTTTTGTCACAATTTTTAAAAAAAAATTTAAAAAAGTATTTGAAATAGAGAGAAAGTGCCCTGAGTTCAGGGTGGGAAGGGGGAGCTTATGTAACTGATTATCAAATGTTTAACATTAAATGCAGACATTTCTATTGACTTATTATTGGCCAGGTCCTAGGGATTTCATCACAAATACTCTGAAATATCATCTTACGTGAAGCCTCACTAAGGTGTGCAGCAGAGCAGCAGTGAAATGAGAGTGGAATGGACTTTGACCCCCTGCTTGTCTCATGGACTAATTGTCCTGGTTCAAAGGGATCTAGGAAAAAGGGGGAAAGAGGAGCAGGGAACAACTGATTGCTGGCTTCTCTACCTCCCACGGGTTCACTGACCCTTTGTCTGAAGTCCATGAGCCACTCTGAGCACAACCCAGGTGTGCGGTGATTTCCATCCAATACTCGTCAAAGGCAGGCTTGACACCTTTGATATCACAGAGAAAGTTTAAGCCACCTTTTAATACACATTCTTCCAGATACTGTAAGTTCATCCAGACAGATCACCAGGTGGTAAATATTCAGTTCTATTCTATTCACTTTCTACAAATTACATCTATGAGCTAACATATAACATACTCTCAACACACAGAGATAATACATATCTATGCTAGAAAGGTCATTTAGAAACTTTTTTCTCCAATCATGAACTAATCTTTTCTCACCAATCCCTAAATCTTTGACTCTCATTGACTTGAGATATTTAACTGAATTTCAGTGAATCCAAGAACTATCTAAAATATAATGCAAAAAAAAATTAAAAACTATTTTTTCTGAGCTAGACTGAGCTGGATCTGGTGCTTTCATCATATTTCTGAAGGAGTTGTAATCTTTTTAAAGCATTTTAAAATAACTCAGTCCCTGTACTTCTCAGAAGTCCTAGGTTTAGAAGAAGAATATTATATTCTAAGCACAATTTATTTCTAAATAATCATCCTCACAGTTCAGAGTCATAAATATAACCTTACACTTCTTCCCACAGTGAGAATAAGTAGTTTTCTTGTTTTGTATCTATGTCTGTGGAGCGTAGGAATAAGAAAAGGTTAGGATAGGAAGATGCCTCACCACTGATGGTCAAGTTACCATGTAATTACAAGTAGAGACAGATTTCTGGGATTCTTAGCCTGGATATATGAACAAGAGATTTTAGAGACACAGCTGGAATTCTGATGTGATCCTCTTGCTTTCAGTGGAAGCAGTACATAATTATATCCTAACTAATGATTGCAAATCAAGCTCCAGATCCTATTCAGGCAGGCCATTCTTACTACATTTGCATGCTCCTCCAGTTTCAGGAGATAAGAACTGCAGCTTTTCTCCCTTGGATTTTCAAAGCTTCACCTCAGTCATCTCAATTTCAAGCTATTTTCTAACTCTATGGAGTGCCCTTCACCTCTCATAGGTTAACAATTCAGTAGGTTTTCCAGAGAAGTTTGGAACTTTCTATAGTCAGAAATGATTTCCAGAGGAAAGGAATAAGGATACACTTGTACTTCATTCTATTACATTAAAATTTTGTTTTTTAAATTGAGTACAGTTGATGTACAATTTGGTATTAGTTTCTGTGCATGCACGTGCTAAATCACTTCAGTCATGTCTGATTCTTTGCAACCCCATGGATTGTAACCCACCAGGCTCCTCTGTCTATGGAATTCTCCAGGGAAGAATACTGGAGTGGGTTGCCATTTCCTCCTCCAGGAGGATCTTCCTGACCTAGGGATCGAACCTGTGTCTGTATGTGCCCTGCATTGACAGGTGGGTTCTTTACCGCTAAGACCACAGATGTAGAGCAGACCAGTTCAGTTATACATACATACATATATATATATATATATATACACTCAAGTTTTCATATTTTTATGTATGGTTTATTATAAGATATTGAATATAGTTCCTTGTGCTAAAAGTATTGATGTTTATGTTGGTATTATATATAATATTCACATATTTACATATATATGTATTTTATATATAGTGATATCTCTTAGCCCAAAGCTTCTAATTTATGCCTCTCCCCATTCCCTCTTTGGTAACCATGGTTTGTTTTCCATGTCTGTGAGTCTGTTTCAGTTTTGTAAATAAATTAATTAGTACCATATGTAAATCTTTTTAGATTCCATATATAAGTGATATCATATGCTACTTGCCTTTCTCTGCCTGACTTACTTCACTTAGTATCATAATCTCTGGGTCCATCCATGTTTCTGTAAATGGCATCATTTCATTCTTCTTTATGGATGAGTAGTGTTCCACTCTAGATATGTGCCATATCTTCTCTATCCATTCATCTGTCTATGGACGTTTAGGTTGCTTCCATGCCTTGGCTTCCATTTCTTCCATTTATTGTCAATAGTGCTACTATGAACATTGGGGTGCATGTGTCTTTTCAAATTATGGATTTCTCTGGATATATGGCCAGGAATGTGATTGCTAAATCACATAGCAACTCTATTTTTAATTTTTCAAGGAACATCCACACTGTTCTCCATAGTGGCCGCGCCAATTTACATTCCCACTAACAGAGTAGGATGGTTCCCTTTCCTGCACACCCTCTCCAGCATTTTAAAATTTATATTTAATACCATTTTTGTTATGAATTGGATTAATGTCCTATTTCCATATTTTGTAGTAAGCAGAAAGTTAAATATGATTTTGTTATACAACAGGATTGTCATTTTCTTTGCCCTGATAAATGATTAACTACCATCACAAGGCTTCCCTCTTGGCTCAGTTGAAAAGAATCTGCCTGCAATACAGGAGCTGCAAGAGACACAGGCTCTATCCCTGGATCAGAAAGGTTCTCTGAAGAAGGAAATGGCAACCCATTCCAGTATTCTTTCCTGTATAATCCCATGGACAGAGGAGACTAGTAGGCTGTCTATGAGGTCAAAAGGAGTTGGACATAATTAAGGGATTTAGCACACACACTGCCACAAGGCATGATTTATTTAACTTATATACAGAGTATGTCATGTGAAGTGCTGGGTTGGATGACTCACAAGTTGGAATCAGGATTGTGGGAGAAATATCAACAACTTCAGATATGCAGTTGTACCATAATGGCAGAAAAGGAGGAGAAACTAAAGAGCCTCTTAATGAAGGTGAAAAATGAAAGTGAAAAAGTTGGCTTAAAAACTCAACATGCAAAAACTAAGATCATGGCATCTGGTTTCATCACTTCATGGCAAACAGATGGGATAAAGGTGAAAACTGGCAGATTTTACCTTCTTGGGCTCCAAAATCACTGCAGACAGTGACTACAGCCTTGAAATTAAGACACTCGTTCCTTGGGAAAAAAGCTATGATAAACCTGTGTGCTTAGTCTCTCAGTCATGTCTGACTCTTTGTGAGCCCATGGCCTGTAGCCCACCAGGCTCCTCTGTCCATGGGATTCTCCAGGCAAGAGTACTGTGGAGTAGGCTGCCAGCCCCTTATCAAGAGGATCTTCCTGACCCAGAGACTAAACCTGGGTTTCCTGCATTGCAAGCAGATTCTTTACCATATGAACTACGGGGAAGTTTCTAGATGTCTCCTAGCAGAGACACCACTTTCCTGACAAAGGTCCATGTAGTCAAAGCTATGGCTTTTCCAGTAATCATGTAGCCATAAAGGCTGAGTGCCAAAAAAAATTGATGCTTTCAAACTATGATGCTAGAGAAGACCCTTCAGAATCCTTTGGACAGCAAGGAGATCCAATCAGTCAATCTTAAAGGAAATCAACCTTGAATATTCATTGGAATGCTTCAGCTGAAGCTCTAATACCTTAGCCACCTGATTCAAAGAGCTGACTCATTGGAAAAGATGTGATGCTTGGAAAGACTCAGGGCAAGGGGAGAAGGGGAAAATAGAGGATGAGATGATTGGATGGCATCACTGACTCATGGACATAAGCTTGAGCAAACTTAGGGAGATAATAAAGGACAGAGAAGCCTGGTGTGCTGCAATTCATAGGGTCACAAAGAATTGGACACAATTTAGTGACTGAACAGCAACAACAAGGTATGGCTCAAGGTTAGTTATTCCAAATCTCAAATCATTAGTTTAGTAGCAAACCTCCAACATTTATTAGCTTAAGGCTAATAATACAGGGCATTTCATGCCCTAGATATTCTAAATATTATTGGTATATGCCATTATTATAATAAAATATACCTAAAGAAATGTTGGCACACATGGAAAACGTAACAGATCTTGGCACTAGCTGATATCTACAGGTTAGGCCTCATTCATGTTTATACCCAGTTTACAGTAACTTTAAAGCCCTTTTCAAATCACTGGCATAATTTCATATTTCACAGTTTCCCTTCCAGAGTCTAGGCTCTCCCAGGGGCTTATGCAGATTAAGAGCACCTGCTGATGCTCACCGAGGTAATGGGGGAACGCAGGCCTCACCTTGAAGCCAGCCCCCAGAGGATGGCCCCTCTGCTGGGCTTGACGTCTTTACCACTACTCTGGGCCAGATGGCCAGGTACCATGGACACTGCTGCTGGTGCTGGAGTTCTGAGTAGGGAGATGGGGTAAGAAATTTCACTTAATACTCAATTGGGGATCCTGTAACAAAATTCCTGACCTAAGCTCCCAGAGCTGCTTGAACTCAGAAACGTGCAGCTACAATCATTATACACCTTAGATTCATATATTTCTATCTGGAAGTGTGCTGCATTCAATAAACTCAACAGAATGTTAAATTTAGTTTAAAGAAAAGAATATTAAGAACATCCAAAGAGTCCACATCCACAGCTATTCCAATATGTTCTTCTTCAAACTCTTCAAAATCTTTCTACAACCTCTGAATTAAGCAGGTTCTTTTTCACTTATTTTTATCAAATTTACTGTTTCTGTATTTTCTCATATTGATTAACTCAGACGTTTTATCTGCAAGGACTTTCTTGTTTCTAAGAGGAAGAAAGATAGGTGATTATCGGTGAGCAATTTTCAGATTCTCTGTGATAGCTGAAGGAGAAGAAAAATTTAATTTTTGTACCATGAACACAGGCATTTTCCTCAGTGTGAATCTCACCGTTATGGGGTGAGTTAGTATGAATGCTATAAGGATATGGAGCAATCTTAGAGTAAGTTTACACAAGACATACATGCAATATATTCACAATAACACCTCCTGTAGTGGTTAGTATGAGTCAGATGTCTACATGCAATCCTTCAATTCTATAAATTGTCCTTTGTAGCTCTCTCCGTTTAAATGATAAGTTGTTGGTAAGTTGAATATCTCAGTTTTAATGATATCTTAATTTTATGGTAGACAGAAATTCAGAGGCAAAACTCTTTTCTCACTCTTAAATTGTAAGTTCAAATGAATGTGCATTGGCAGGGATCCAAAATGTTTCTCTCGTGCACAGCAACTATTAAAATGAAAAGTGGATATATCAATTAAAGGATGACACAGTGCCACTCACTAACAATTCTATCTACAAGTATTGTCCAGCCAAAGTATCTGGATTTATCTGGAACAAAAATAGGTATCTGTTCACAAACCAGGTATGTTAGAAATAAAGTGTTATTCACCTTCTTGTATTATTCAGATTAATTTCCCTTGACATCTGTTCTACTGCAGTAGTGGGAAACAATGCCCTTCCATTTGTAATTTTCCTCCACTTCTTCAAGATTGTATCTAAGTTCTGAAGAGCTTACAAAATACCAGGGAAGCAGTATGTCCCAATTTCGGTGTTTTCTGAGCAAGCAGGCATCTGCCCAGATAGTCTTTCTCATGTCTGATCCACATGGTGCCTTAAGTCAAAGGATTTTTCCTTTACTTCTAAAAACCATGGATCTTCTCCAGTGCTGGTGCAGAGCCTGGAAGCTCTGCAGGGTGACCAAATCCCCATCCAGCCTCTCAGCGCCTTGAAACACCCCTTGGATTCTGACAAGATCTCAGCCCCCTTTGCAGTCAGTTTCTCCAAAGTCTCAAGGATCTTGCCAGTTCTGAAGACTCTGGGACCCTCTGATAACTGTTCATCCTTATTTTAAATGGAAAGAGAAAGGAAGAGGAAAGTCATCCCTTTCTTCAGAATGCTCTCGAGTATCCTGTGTATCTTTCACTTACTGAGAGGCCAGTAAGAAACAAGACTCTAAGAAACCTTATAAATATCTTCTTATCACAAAAACATATTCAGACAAGGAAATTGCTATGTATAACATAGACCTCCATCAGAGAGAATCAAGGTGAAATCAGGAGTTGGGAGTGAGGGGAGGATTTTGGACCAGTGCCAATTGCCTGCTTTCATGATGGCAATCTTGTATTTGCTTTTTCTTCTTCATCTGACAAACACAAACTTATAAGGAAAAATCAGTTTTACCTTTCAGCTGAGCTTACAAAATAGATGAGCCAGCTCTCTGTAAGCCTTTCCTTTTCTGTAAAACTGTGTGTGTGTGTGTGTTTAAAATATTGTGAAGACATTTAAAGAAGCGTTGAAATTTTCTACAGATTTCTTTTTAGTAAAGGTTAAACCAGAAAATGATGAAGTATGAGAGATCTCCCAGCCTCCTCTCCTTTTTCAATTGCATTCCAAGACAAGAGGGAGCACATGAAATGGAAAAAGAAACTCCACCTCTGACGGATGAAGATGCACCTGTAGCCAGAATCCACTCAGGATGACTATGCTGGACAGGAAACTTGGAGCACAATGAGAGACACATGCACAGGATTCCACCAGCTAAAGTGTCTGAGAGGGCACAGGCTTCTCTGACGTCATGGATGGCTGAGAGGCACACGGACTGTCTAAAAATGCTTCCCTAGATTCCTTCCTATATTCCTGACATCACAGTGTACACAAGCACCAGCTAAATTTGAAACATACAGAAAACACCATCCTGCAAATGTGCTGTGATGCGAGATGTGAGAAAGATCAGGAGTTCTAAAGCTTCTAATTTTCCTCAGCTGAACAGCTGGAGGCCTCCCCAGGAGGTAGGAAGTTTCTGAACCCAGATAGCAGAGCTTTCTTTCTACAAAACATCTTTCAATAAACTTCTAGCTCAGGGAGAAATCTCCTATTTGAATGTGATCTTTTTAATGATATAATGTCTAAAATATATATACATATGAAACAAAAGAAATAAAAATGAGGGATTAAAAAATAAATAAAAAATGTAGCCCTTGAATAAACAAAACTACTGAGGAAAACCATTACCAATAACTTAAAAACAGTAATAAAAATATTGCACTTAAAAGGTAAGAGATCAAGAAAGATACAAAATCTGATGATTAATTAAGAAAACAGTCAAAGGAAATGAAAAAAATGTTATGTGGAGTTTATGAAAAACAAGAGGAGAAAATAAAATATACCAGGACAGAAATTAAGTCCAGGAAATTTTAATTTAAGAAATCTTTCTTGAACTAAAAATACACTTATAATGATAGATTATAAGAAATTATAGGTTAAAGGGGTACATCATGGGTCAGAAAATATCAATACAGAATTTTAAGCTTCGATACAAGTACTAGAAGTTACTAGCATTCCAAAAACAGAAAGAACTCTTGAAAATCCAGGAAAAAAAAGGCACCATTTCCCTCCCAAAACTCAGAGGGCCCTCTCATCTCTGACAGTGGCATTCATTTCTTGGAGAGAGGGCAGAATGCACACATCTTCCGAAGGAAAATCATTACCTGGTTAATTCCAAGAAACATTTACAGGCCCAGATATCTTACTAACTTAAAGAGCACAGAAAAATATTTTTAATATATAAAACTCAGGAAATATGATTCACATGATCTTTTGTTGAAAAATGCATTAGAGGAAAAACTCAAAGTGAAAAAAAAAGGACCAGAAACACTGTGGTAAAAATTGTGGACATGGAGCATTAAAGCCATTTAAATACAGGACATAGGCTAAATAATGAAGGGAGTTACAGTTACAGGGAGGATTCCAGTGTTCTGAAGTACGGCACAGTGGAAACAGTACTGTAGTGAATAAAAGATATGGCAAAGTAAAGAGAACACATAGAAAAGGATAAGTGTGTATCTGGCTTCATCTTTTTATAACTTGAGACCAAAAGATGTAGTTTAAAGCTATAAATAAAGTAACAGAGATATGTGTGCTAAGTCACTTCAGTCATGTCCAACCTATGGACTGTAGCCCACAAGGCTCATTGGTCCATGGGATTCTCCAGCCAAAAATAATGGAGCGGGTTTCTGGGCCCCCTCCAGAGGATCTTCATGACCCAAGGATGGAATCCATGTCTCTTATGTGTCCTGCATTGGCAAGTAAGTTCTTTACCACTAGCACCACCTGCAAAGTTCAATAGACATAGTTATAAAGATTAAATACAAAAATAAATCATATTAACAATATGAAGTCAGGCAACATAAAACAAAAATCAGAGGAGAAAACAGAAGTATGAGGATGTCAAATTATGCTAAGTGTAGTAATTCATCATTCGAGTCATTACTGACTCCTGCTTAGTCCCTCAGTCCTATCTGACACTTTGCAACCCCATGGACCAGTTTCCTCTCTCCATAAGGATTCTCCAGGCAAGAATACTGGAGTGGGTTGCCATGCCCTCCTCCAGGGGATCTTCCCAACCCAGAGATCAAACCCAGGTCTCCCTCATTACAAGCAGATTCGTTACTGTCTGAGCCACCAGGGAAGCCCATTACCAACTAAATAAGAACTAAAATTATGTCTTACAGTAACAGTAGCAATATATCTAACTACATGAGAAACTAAAATCAGAGTGCAAAACTTTCAGAATATCAAAAGAATAAACACATAAAACCAAATAAAGAAAATAAGTACTTGCTTATTTCCATCTATAAAGACTGATTGTGAAATGATAAGCAAGGAACCAATAATAAGATCAGGGGGATGGAAAGTGTTGGCAAGATTAAATTTAAACCAATAAAAATAATTTAATAAAAAGTGTGCCATATTTGTAATTGTTATTTTTTAATAGAAGGGTAATTGCTTTATCTAATTGTGTTGGTTTCTGCCAAAAGGTTTTAAATTATGAAGGTATAAACAAAATCCACAGTGTCTTCACACTGTGTCATCTACTTAGTGGAACTAGACACCCTTCTGTGTACAATTCCAGGCAGACTGGACACAAGGATTTGCACAAGCTTAATAGAGATACTGGAGACACTGCAGCCATTACCTGGAGCTGGTCTAGGGCTCCTGGTGATGGCTGCAGTTCACACTGACCCTTCTTTCTGATTTGCCATTAACAAAGGGCTTCCCCTGAGCCTGTAGCTCTTCCACCACTCACCCCCCGCCCCCCCAAGTTTCTCGTTCAGCTTCCCAAGTCCAGGACCAGATGCATGTGCAGCTCTAGTGAAAAAAAGCACCGGATTCCTCTACAAATGACCGCGACCCTGAG
Organism: Nanger dama; assembly: GCA_917880005.1. Taxonomy (NCBI): domain Eukaryota; kingdom Metazoa; phylum Chordata; class Mammalia; order Artiodactyla; family Bovidae; genus Nanger; species Nanger dama. Next base: position 105,203,108 of record CAKJTW010000001.1, read on the forward strand.
ACTGGAGGCAGTAACAGGCGGTTTCCAGCCAGTCTCATGAATTCCAGAGCATCCTTGTTCTCTCCCTCTTTGCATCCAGCTTTTCTTCTTGACTGTTGGCCTCAGCGATTCACAGTAACTTCAGGACTCCATCAGAAGCAATGATTTTCCAGATCTTCATTAGATCTCACAATTATGTGAGGTCATATGCCTTCACATCCCTATTCTGCATCACTCACAGTGGTTCTGTGTCTCTGAATGAATCTTAACTCATACAAAAATAATGGTAACAAAAGAGGGTTCAGGAAGCAGCCTTAAAGATGAGTTCTCTGAATTGGTCCTGAGTTTTCTGGAACTGGTTCTCTGATCTGATTAAATTTAAAGATCTTAGTGACTCATTTGCCAGGGGTAAAGGAAACATGGGAAGCAGTGGAAGGTAACTTAAACCAGCATCTTCAGAAACTTCTGTTATAGTGTCTATAGATGACAGGGTTTAGAATTACCAATAGTTGCTCTCAGTGAACATTTTAGAAAAATTTAAGAGTTCAGTGGGGTTGCTTGCTTGCTCTTAAGGGCACTGGAGAAGAGGTAGGTGGTACAGATCTTAAAACTTGACATTTTAAATTCCAAGCTCAAGGTAAAAGTGACTAGACACTTTCCATGATTATCCTAAGGCAGAAAAACAAAAACAAAAAAAGACGCTCTTACTTTCTATTTCTGAAGGATGAAATTTTTCAGAGCAGCAGGTGATTGAATTATAATGCAAATTGAATTCCTAAACTCACAGAGTCTCATATACTAACGTCAGAACGCTGGTTGGAAAGGACATAGACCCCAAATATCCAGGCCAGTATATGAAACTAGGAACCCTTGAAATCCTGCATTCTGCTGTCTCCTTTGCCAATAAAAGGAATGCTTTTATTCCTGAGATTAGTTCCCGATTGCCAGAAGGAAATGTTATAAATTCAGTTCAGTTCAGTCACTCAGTCATTTCCAACTCTTTGCAACCCCATGTGCTGAAGCACACTAGGCTTCCCCGTCCATCACCAACTCCCAGAGCTTACTCAAACTCATGTCCATTGAGTCGGTGATACCATCCAACCATCTCATCCTCTGTCATCCCCTTCTCCCTCCTTCAATCTTTCCCAGCATCAAGGTCTCTTCCAATGAGTCAGTTCTTTGCATCAGGGGGCCAAAGTATTGGAGTTTCAGCTTCTTCCAATTAATATTCAGCACTGCTTTCCTTTAGGATTTACTGGTTGGATCTCCTTGCAGTCTAAGAGACTCTCAAAAGTCTTCTCCAGCACCACAGTTCAAAAGCATCAGTTCTTCGGTGCTCAGCTTTCTTTATAGTCCAACTCTCACATCCATACGTGTCTACTGGAAAAATCATAGATTTGACTAGATGGACTTTGGTTTGCAAAGTAATGCCTCTGCTTTTTAATATGCTATTTAGGTGAGTCATAGCTTTCCTTCCAAGGAGCAAGCATCTTAATTTCATGGCAGCAGTCTCCATCAGCAGTGATTTTGGAGCCCAAGAAAATACAGTCTGCCACTGTTTCCATTCTTTCCCCATCTATTTGCCATGAAGTGATGAGACCAGATGCCATGATCTTAGTTTTCTGGGTGTTGAGTTTTAAGCCAGGTTTTCCACGTTCCTCTTTTACTTTCATCAAGAAGCTTCACTTTCTGCCATAAGGGTGATGTCATCTGCATATCTGAGGTTACTGATATTTCTCCTGGCAATCTTGATCCCAGCTTTTCATCCAGCCCAGAGTTTCTCATGATGTGCTCTGCATACAGCTTAAATATGCAGGGTGACAATACACAGCCGTGACATACTCCTTTACTATTTGGAACCAGTCTGTTGTTTCATGCCCAGTTCTAACTGTTGCTTCTTGGCCTGCATACAGATTTCTCAGGAGGCAGGTCAGGTGGTCTGGTATTCCCATGTCTTAAAGAATTTTTCAGTTTGTTGTGATCCATACAGTCAAAGGCTTTGGCATAATCAACAAATAAGAGATAGATATTTTTCTTGAACTCTCTTGCTTTTTCAATGATCCAACAGATGTCGCCAATTTGATCTCCAATTCCTCTGCCTTTTCTAAATCCAGCTTGAACATCTGAAGTTCACGTACTGTTGAAGACTGGCTTGGAGAACTTTGACCTTCACTTATCAGCATGAGATGAGTGCAACTGTGCAGTAGTTTGAGCACTCTTTAGCATTGCCTTTCTTTGAGATTGGAATGAAAACTGACCTTTTCCAGTCCTGTGGATACTCCTGAGTTTACCAGGTTTGCTGGTATATCGAGAGCAGCACTTTCATAGCATCATCTTTTAGGATTTGAAAAGCTCAACTTGAATTCCATCACCTCCACGATCTTTGTTCATAGTGATGCTCCTAAGGCCCACTATACTTCACATTCCAGGATGTCTGCTGTAGGTGAGTGTTCACACCATCATGGTTTTTTAGGTCATGAAAATCTTTTTGTATAGTTCTGTGTATTCTTGCCACCTTTTCTTAATATCTTCTGCTTCTGTTAGGTCCATACTATTTCTGTCCTTTATTGTGCCCATCTTTGCATGAGATGTTCTCTTGGTATCTCTAATTTTCCTGAAGAAATCTTTAGTCTTTCCCATTCTATTGTTTTCCTCCATTTCTTTGCATTGATCGCTGAGGAACGCTTTCTTATCTCTCCTTGCTATTCTTTGGAACTCTTCATTTAAGTGGGTGTATCTTTCCTTTTCTCCTTTGCCTTCAGGCACTCTGTCTATCATATCTAACCCTTGAATCTATTTGTCACTTCCACTGTATAATCATAAGGGATTTGATTTAGGTCATACCTGAATGGTCTAGTGATTTTCTCCACTTTTTTCAATTTCAGTCTGAATTTGACAATAAGGGAGTTCATGATCTGAGCCACAGTCAGCTCCTGATCTTGTTTTCGTTGACTGTATAGAGCTTCTCCATCTTTAGCTTCAAAGAATATAATCAATCTGATTTTGGTATTGACCATCTGGTGATGTCCATGTGTAGAGTCTTCTCTTGTGTTGTTGGAAGAGAGTGTTTGCTATGACAACCCCTGGCAGTTACCATAGAAAAATTACTTATTAACCCTTTTATTGTCCTATCCCCACTATCTTTGTTGTTTCTAGATCTTGTTGTTCAGTCACTAAATCCTGTCTGATTCTTTGCAGTCCAATGAATTGCAACAGCCAGGTTTCACTATCCTTCACTATCTCCCTGAGTTTGCTCAAATTTATGTTCATTGAGTCAGTGATGCCATCCACCATCTCATCCTCTGTCATCCCCTTCCCCTCTTGCCCTCAATCTTTGCCAGCATCAGGGTCTTTTCCAGTGAACTGGCTCTTTGTATCAGGTAGTCAAATATTGGAGCTTCAGCTTCAGCATCAGTTCTTCCAATGTATATTCAGGGTTGATTTCCATTAGGATTGACTGATTGGATCTCCTTGCTGTCTAAACAACTCTCAAGAGTCTTCTCCAGCATCACAGTTTGAAAGCATCAATTTTTGGCACTCAGCCTTCTTTATGGTCCAACTCTCACATCCCTTCATGACTACTGGAAAAACCATAGCTGTGACTATATGGACCTTTTTTTGGCAAAGCAGTGTCTCTGGTTTTTAATATACTGTCTATGTTTGTCATAGGTTTTCTTCCAAGGAGCAAGTATCTTTTAATTTCACGGCTGCAGCCACCATCTGCAGTGATTTAGGAGCCCAAGAAAGAGAAATCTGTCACTGTTTCCACTTTTTCTGCATCTAATGGCCATTAAGTGATGGGACCAGATACCATGATCATTGTTTTTTTCAATACTGAGTTACTAGTTTAGCTTTTTCACTCTCCTCTTTCACATTCATCAAGAGGCTTTTAGTTCCTCTTCACTTTCTGCCATAAGGGTGGTGTCATCTGCATATCTGAGATTATTGATATTTCTCCCAGCAATCTTGATTCCAGCTTGTGTTTCTTCCAGCCCAGCGTTTCTCATGATGTACTCTGCATATAAGTTAAATAAGCAGGGTGACAATATACGGCCTTGACGTACTCCTTTTCCTATTTGGAACCAGTCTGTTGGTCCATGTCCAGTTCTAACTGTTGCTTCTTTACCTGCATATAGGTTTCTCAGGAGGCAGGTCAGGTGGTCTGGTATTCCCATCTCCTTCAAGAATTTTCCATAGTTTGTTGTGATCCACAGAGTCAAAGGCTTTAGCATGGTCAATGAAGCAGAAGCAGATATTTTTCCTGGAATTTCTTTGCTTTCTCTATGATCTGATGGATGTTGGTAATTTGATCTCCGGTTCCTATGCCTTTTCTAAATCTAGCTTGTGTATCTGGAAGTTCTTGGTTCACTTATTGTTGAAGCCCAGCTTGTAGCATTTTGAGCATTACCTTGCTAGCTTGTGAAATGAGTGCAATTATGCAGTAGTTTGAACATTCTTTGGCAATGCATTTCTTTGATATTGAAATGAAAATACCTTTCCCAGTCCCATGGCCATTGCTGAGTTTTCCACATTTGCTGGCATATTTCTAGAGCTACAAACAGAGAAATTTTGGCAGCCACCAGAGGATAAGGTGAAAATTTATCTCCCTGAGGAGATACAAGATAGATTATCACAGGAGTTGCAGGATGTTGCCATTACATATCAGTAGAAATCTGAGGAGCACTTAAGAGAGTGAATCCCAGTGTTGCTGCATCTGGGTGGAAAAATGTAATTCTGGACCAAGCTCAAGTTATTAATGTGGGCTTACAAAAGAGAAATTCCAGATTGAATGAGTCAAAAGTCACTGGCCATGGCTCTAACATTTTCCTGGTTGATTGACAGAAATGTAGACCCAGTGCTGGCCTATACTAAGTAAGGCAAGATGCTAGAACTTTCTTGGTATATTGTGGGGCAGTAGTTTTCAGTGTATTTCACAGATGACTAGAGTTCCTAAGGACCTTATATGAGGCTTGCAGGATCCAAACTATTTTCATAATAACTTTATATATTATTTAATTTTTTCATCAGCTCGACATTTATAATGATAATATTTTTAAAATGCATGTAGAACTGCTGACAGATTACCATAAATCACAACAATGGCACTACACTGTACTAACACTTTTTGTATGCTTTACCACCATGAACTTGTACCAAAAAAAAAAAAAAGCCAGTTTCACTTAATAATGTTTTTGATGAAGTAGTAAAAACTGTTAAAATTATAAAGCTCCACAATTTGAATACATTCATTTATACCATTTTGTGTAATGGCAAAGGAAACATGCATAAAGGATTTGAGGTTGGTACTGATATTATCAAAAGTTCATTTTCAATATTATATAATGGGACATGTCAATATTTGGAAAATCTGAATAACTCACAGAATCAATGCATTGTGCTACAAAATCATGCACGGATAAGAGATATATTCAAAGTGCAAGGTAGAGCAATGGATGTTAATGTTGCTACAGAATAGAAAATTTTATTTATGTGGTTTCATTGTCACAGTGAAGTTAACCCTTAAGAAATTATCATGGCGCTGTTTGGGCCTCCCTTGTGGCTCAGCTGGTAAAGAGTCCACCTGCAATGCAAGAGACCTGGTTCGATCCCTGGATTGGGAAGATCTCTGGCAAAGGAAAAAGTTACCCACTGCAGTACTGTGGCCTGGAGAATTTCATGGACTGTATAGTCCATAGGGCCACAAAGAGTTGGACACGACTGAGCGACTTTCACTTCACTTTCACTTTGGTGCTAAATTAAAAAGAGTATCTACAATTATCTGAGGAAACTATTAAAATATTCCTCCATTTTCCAACCAAACACCCATGTGAATCAATTCTTTCATCTGTTCCACCCAAAGTAAGCTACCTCAAGAAACTGAATACAGAAGCAGATATGAAACCTAGCTATCTTCTCTTGTTTTCAAAGATAGTTCTAAATATATGACGTAATATCACTTTTCTCACTATTTTTTTGAGAAAATATAGCTATTTCCATTAAAAGTGTATCATTTATGTCAATATGTGATGTTCATTCTTATTTTAAATAAATTATTGATAAACATTGTTAACATTTAACTATTTTAATTTTGGTACTCAATAAGTCACATAAGTAAAATTCTTTGAGTTGCTCAATAATTTTTAAGGATATAAAGGGAGGGGACATCCCTGGTGCTCTAGTAGTTAAAAATTCACTTTCCAATGCAGGGCACGTGGGTTCAGTCCTTGGCCTGGGACCTAAACTCACACACAGCTACTACTGAGCCCCCATCCTCTAGAGCTGGCATGCCACAAAGAAGGGCCCGCATGCTGCAGTGGAGAGCCCACATACCACAACTAAGACCCAATGCAGCCAAATAAATAAATAAATATAGACTTTTAAAGAATACAAAGGGAAACTGAGATGAGACATTTGAGAGCTGGCGTTATACAGGAAGATTTTAAAGCCTTAGGAAGACTGGAAGAGGCTGGATTAAATTTTCACATACACATTCTCCACATCTCCAGGAGTATCAGGAGGATGTGTCCAGCTCAGCATAGGCCATGACTGACCATGTTAATTGCTGCCCTGGGGATGGGCTCCTGAATTTCATGGTCATTGCAGGACCTTGGCGCCAGAAACAAAGTGGATGTTTTACCACAATGGGTAATAGGGCCCAAATCATACTCAGAAGGGATTAATCCAGAGGAATATTTGGCATGAGTTAACCAAAATCATGGAGTCCCTAAAACTGAAATAGACAGGTTCTAGCAAAAGTATTCGGAGAAGGCTATGGCACCCCACTCCAGTACTCTTGCCTGGAAAATCCCATGGACGGAGGAGCCTGGTAGGCTGCAGTCCATGGTGTTGCTAAGAGTCGGACACGACTGAGCGACTTCACTTTCACTTTTCAGTTTCATGCATTGGAGAAGGAAATGGCAGCCCACTCCAGTGTTCTTGCCTGGAGAATCCCAGGGACGGGGGGAGCCTGGTGGGCTGCCGTCTATGGGGTCGCACAGAGTCAGACACGACTGAAGCTACTTAGCAGCAGCAGGAGCAGCAAAATTGCTGCTTGACATACAGCACAGAAATGTTAAGATTCATGAGAGTCACCAGGGAGAGAGTTGCAGCCCCTCTGGCAAGTGAAGACCTTAGCTAACAGACAGACCCCAGACAGTGCACGTGAAAGAGGTCATCTTGTTCCTCTTAAGCAATGATCCCTCTTCCCTGCTTATAGCTGATGCTATCAATCTTCTGACTGGATCTCCCTCATACACACAAAATGAACTTGTAACCATTTTCCAGGATGATTGTCCACTGAATTAGGTGAAATAAGCAGACTTTTATGAGACAACTGAACATCAGTTTAAAGCTTAAAAACATTACATGTAGAGGAAAAAAACCGTGCAATTAAAATGCTAGTCACAGAGTGGGAAAGATATTTGTGACACCTGTAACAACTCACATTTAGAATGTCTTAAGAACTATAGGAGAAAAGAAAAAAAAAGAACTATAGGAAAAGACTGTCACTACATGTTATTTTTTAATTTGGCAAGAGATTTGAACAGCTATTGATTAAAAGAGAATATGTGGATGGCCAGTAAGTATATATGAAGAGCAAACTCACTGGCAATCAAGGGAAATAAAATTTCAATGAGATACCAGTACACATCAACCAGAATAGCTAATTTTTAAATAAATATGCAAATTTTGGCAAGAATATAGAGAAAATAAAAATTTCATATATCCATGATCCAGGTTATATAAACTAGTATGTACTCTTTGGAAACTGAGATAACATTTGATCCTATGTATACCCCATAATCAACAGAAATGCCTTCACATATGCATCAAACTCTGCACAGGAACGTTTATAATACTGTTATTTGTAGTAGTCTTCCTGCAGAAGGAGTAAATGGTATTGCAATAGGAAAGAAACTTTGTATTCTATAACAGGTTAATTAGTAAAGGGATGTTGTCTATAAGCTTGAATTACACACAATGGCCTATCTCTGGGAACCCCGTCTCCCAGGTAATGAGCATTCTCTAAGCTAAAACACCTTTGTTTAGCTCAGAGGAAACATCCCGACCAGGCCTTGTGAATGACTGCAGGGAGGAAGAAATTAAATCATTCACTCCTGAGGCTGACCCAAACCAGAAACTGTTTGACTTTACTCCCTCCCCTTTCAGAAGCCTGAATTCTAACTTAGGGAACTTGGTTCTCTGGGACCCTGGTTCACCATTTTCTCAGTCTGACATCTTTTCAAACAAAGTTGCTATTCCTTGTCCCAACAACTTATGTCTTGATCTATTGGCCCTGTTGTGCAGCAAGCAGTACTGAGTTTGGCCTTGATAACAGTCATCTATTTGAGAAATACAGTACAAAAATGGAAATAAAAGAAATACTGTTCTGTGCAACAAAATATGACACCCAAGAAATAAATATTGAGTAAAAGAAGCTGGACATCAAAGAGTACATAGCACAAGATTCAATTATAATATAACTAATACAAAGTGTTAGAAGTAAGAGTAGTGGTTACCTTTTGGAACAGAGGCTGGAGATCCCAGCACCATTTCTTGAAGAGACTATCCTTTCCCCATTGTGTATTCTTAATATTCTCATTGAATATCAGTTGATCATCTATGTTAGGATTTATTTCTAGGCATTCTATGCTATTCCATTGATCTATATGTCTGTCTTTATGCTAATAGCATGATGACTATAGCTTTGAACAAGAAAACCTCATTTTATTGAGCTTTACTTTATTGTACTTCATCACCAAAAAGTTATGGCTCACTGAATGATTGGATGATTTTAGCATTTTTTTAGCAATAAAGTATTTTTTAATTAAGATATGTACATTGTTATTTTAGACATAACACTATTGTTCATTTAATAGACTACAGTATAGTATAAGCATAACTTTTATATGCACCGGAAAACCAAAAACTTCATATGACTCACTTTATTGTGACATTTGTTTTATTGTTGTGGTCTGGCACCAAGCTTCCATCTCTCCATGGTATGCTGCAATGCATTTTAAAATCAGAAAGCATGATGCTCCAGCCTTGTTCTTCTTTCTCAAAATTGCTTTGACTGTTTATAACCTTTTGCAGTTCCGTATGAATTGTAGAATTGCTTTTTTCTATTTCTATTAGAAAATGTCATTGGAATTTTGATAAAGATTGAATTAAATCTGTAGATTGCTTTGGGTCATGTTGATGTTTTAACAAAATCAGTTCTCCCAATACATTAACACAGGCTATCTTTCTATTCATTCATCTCCTTAGTAAGTTTGTTTCCAAGTATTTTATTTCTTTTGATGCTGTTATACATGGGATTGTTTACCTACTTTCCTTTTCAGACAGTTCATTGTTAGTGTATAGAAACAACTGATTTTTGTATGTTGATCTTGTATCCTACAACTTAAAAAAAATTCATTAGTTCTAGCAGTTATTTTAAAATAAATCAGTGAGTTTTTCTGTTCAATTATTTGTTTTTCAAGATCATGTATTCTGTTTGGTATTTTTAAAATATTTTCTATCTCGTGAAATTCTCTCTTTGTTCATGTGTTTTTCTATGGAGTTTTGTGAGAGCTATTTTTAATTTTCTGTTAGGTAAATCGCACAACTCCACTTAATTAGAGTTGGCTTCTGAAGGCTCATCTTGTTCTTTTGTTTGGAACATTTTTGCCTGGTTCTTCATTTTCCTTGACTCTATGTACCAGTGTCTATGTTTTGGACATAGCAGGTCTGGATTTCAGTCTTCATTATCTACCTTTGTACAGGAGAAATGCTTCACCAACAAGCCTGACCAGAGATTCTGAGGTTCTCTACCAACGCTCCCCAGGGAGAAGCAGGCTGTTGTGGGTTTTGCTTGCTATTCTGTACTAAAGCAGGTGGGAGCTAAAACATGTACCAGTCCAAACCATTGCCTTCACTCCCCTGTGGCAGCTACATTGTCCCAGAACCATCAGTGCTCCAAGACAGGTAAGACAGAAGCCAGTCCTCCAAGTGAGGAACCCCTCAGAAAAGCTGGGACCCAGAACCAAGTTCTCTTTTTCCCCGTGGTGAAGCCAGGTGGAGCTAGGGAGTCTCTTCCTGATCATATGGCACTGCAATAGGTGAAGGGTTTCTGGCAGGAAGACATCTCATATCTTCCTACCAGCTTTGGTCAGTCTGGTTTTGCATTCTCCCATGATGCAGAAGACTTACGATCAGTTCCTGATTTACTCCAAAGGGAATTTGCCCATGAAATATTACAGAATTGATGTGCTGGGTGTAGTGGGATATGAAGGGTCCAGAGCCAATTGCCATTCAGTTGATGCCTCTGAAATTGACATATTATGTTAATTGTAAAACATGAAACCAATTGTTTTAAAATCAGGAACAAAACAAGAATATTTATTGTTCTAGGTTGAATTGTGTCCTCACAAAATTTTGTGTTGAAGTTCTAACCCCCAATACCATAGAAGGTATTTGAAGATAGCATCTTGCACATAATTAGGTTAAAATGAGGTTATTAAGGTGTGCCTTAGTCAACTCTGATTGATGTCATTATAGGAAGAGGATGTTAGGACACAGGCACACACTAAAGAAAAAACCACACGAGGAGTCCAGAAGAAGACACACTGTACAAGCCAAGGAAAGAAGACCTAGAAGAAGCCAACCGTGTCAACATCTTGATGAGGACATTGATCTAGAATTGTGAGAAATTAAATTTCTTTAGTTTCAGCCACATAGTCTGTGGCATTTTGTATGGCAGCCAGAGCAGACGGACCTTCATGACACCGAAGATGCCAAACAGTACAATGATAAGTAAACATTAATAGATAATTAAAGAATGTAAAAGAAATAAAAATGTCATTTGAAATTTTTATTATATTTACAAAAAGTTCAAAGGAATCCACCATTAAATTAGAAAAATTAATAAGATAACTTAAAATTTTTACAAACTACAAAATATACAAAGTCAGTATACAGATTTGAGGAGGATGTGGATTGCAGTCCTCTGACAACCCAACTTCACAGTTGAAGACTGAAAAGTCTCCCAGAGTTCAGTTCCCATTTCTTCCAGAAAAAAAAAAGAAAGAAAGATAAAAAGAAACAACACTTACATGTTCAAAGGACTGAATTACCTCTTTCTTTTCACTAATTCAAAGAAATCATCTTTTTCACTTTATCATTAAGGTTTCAGTAAATTTAGCCTACCAAGACTTTCCATCTTTTTTATTCACTCAATAATACCCCCATCAGTTTTGTACTGTGAGGTTCAGTTCAATTCAGTCACTCAGTCATGTCCGACTCTTTGTAACCCCATGAATTGCAGCACTCCAGGCCTCCCTGTCCATCACCAACACCCAGAGTTCACTCAGACTCACATCCATCGAGTCAGTGATGCCATCCAGCCATCTCATCCTCTGGCGTATCCTTCTTCTCCTGCCCCCAACCTCTCCCAGCGTCAGAATCTTTTCCAATGAGACAACTCTTCACATGAGGTAGCCAAAGTACTGCAGTTTCATAATCTGAAATTTTGTAAAATCATCAAAATATTTTAAGTCCATTTCAAAATTTCAAAATTTAAGGTGCTCTTAAAGCAAAAATCCTCCAAAAATCCTTTCTCAGAGATCACTGCAGAATAGCTTGGGTGATTAATGCATTATGTAATAATTAACATATTATTAATTCACTCAACTAGCTGAGAGAGGCTGGATGATGTCACAGGACAGTTGTACATATACACAAACACAACATCTCACCAGTTTGTTTATTAAATTGCCTGGTGACACAGATATTTAACTTCCTCATCTCCCAACCTCAATGCCATGGTGTGCTCTACATAAACCCAAAGTAGACCCAAAGACTGGGTCTTCAGTCATCTGTCTCCTCATTCAACCTATTCAGTGCATCTGGACTTGCACTGCCTGGACGTCCCACTTCAAGATGGAAGAACTCTTCCCTGGCATATAGGAAGACTGACAGTTATTGGGTCATGGGATCCCCCTCCAGGTGACCATCTTTGGCTAAAGGCAACATCCTTGCCTAACATTACACTCCTCTCATGAGCAGCTCTCTGACTGGTCCTCAGGTGTAGGAAGAGCTATGAAGGCACATCCCTATTGCCCACATTCAGGACCCAATTCCCTCTACAGTTAGCTAGTGTTTCCAGGATGATTTCCTCCTGGGTCCTGCCTCTTTCTCTCCCCACACCTTCTAATCTTGAGAGCACTCCCTGACTCCATGTAAGCCAATCACAGTCTCACAGTTGACTTCCCATGGAACCTCACCTCTGACTAAGCAGACAAATGATATAAAGTGCTAAACTCTGCTTATCTTGAGTGTCCTGGTTTTATGTTGCTGTTGTTCAGTCACTAAGTTGTGTCCGACTCTTCATGACCCCATGAACAGAAGCACGCCAAGCTTCCCTGTCCTTCACTATGTCCCAGAGTTTGCTCAAACTCATGTTCATTGAGTTAGTGATGCTATCCAACCATCTCATCCTCTGTCATTCCTCTTCTCTTCCAATCAATCTTTCCCAGTATCTGGGTCTTTTCCAATGAGTCTGTTATTTCCATCAGGTAGCCAAAGTATTAGAGCTTCAGCTTCAGCATCAGTCATTCCAGTGAATATTTGGAGTTGATTTCTATGGCTCAGCTGGTAAAGAATCTGCCAGCAATGTAGGAGACCTGGGTTCAATCTCTGTGTTGGGAAGACCTCCCTGGAGAAGGAAAAGCCTACCCACTCCAGTATTCTGGCCTGGAGAATTCCATGACTGTATAGTCCATGGGGTCACAAAGAGTCAGACAGGACTGAGCAACTTTCACTTTCAGTTTTCTTTAGGATTCACTGATCTGATTTCCTTGCTGTCCAAGGGACTCTTAAGAGTTTTCTCCAGCTCCAAGAACTGGTTAAAAAGGTGAGAGACTAATAAATTAACAAGTTAAGGCAAAGTAACCAAATGCTGTATAGAAATATTATTCTTATCCTAATTAGTTCTGCTGGGGTCCTGCCCCAGTGGGTCCAGGGTAATTCAAAACAGGGACAGTGTGGGCAAGGAAAAACTTATTTATTTAGAAATATAATGAGAGATTAGGAAGACATAGTGTAGTAGGAAAATTTAGTGGAGAAAAGAAGCTGAATAACTTGGTTTACATGGAAAACCAATAAAGTTCCAAGACAAGGATGTTGCACCATCTACGTTAGGCCACTGGTGTCCTCTTGAATAGCAGAGGGTGCCCCGCCTTGGGCTCCCTCTCGTGTGGATCTTAAAAGCCAGGGTAAATAAGTAGACATGGTGAGCCTCCATGCCCCAGATGGGAATTCAGCCAGAAAATAGAGTAAAGAAGATACAGGGGAAACCAGTCCAGTAACTGGCCCATCCTCTATTGTCCTGCAGGCTTTTTATACTTTTTGGTTGTACATAGAGATCAATGGATAATACAAAATTATGCAGCATGAGCAGCCCTGACTCTTATTGAGACCAGGCTTTCTCTCTGCATACTTAGTTGTATACACAAGTCTTAGGTGATTTACATCATCTTCTGGCGAGAAGGCCAATTAACATTTTTTGGCCCTTTTCTGATAAAGGTTTGTCAACCAGAAGACTTGTCTTAAAAGTGTTGTTCTTCCCAAAGTCTGGTACCACTCTCAGAAAACACTAAATAAAGTTACATTCTTACATAGCAAGGACACAACAATTTATAACAATGAAAGAAGTACAGTGATTTATAACAAAGAGAAAAGTAATTAACTCAAAAGTCTAGTGTTGCTAACATCAAAACTACTATATTCCTTTTCCTATATCCCAATTACATTGATTAATATCCTTCAGGTGCCTAAAAGATAAAGAATATGGAGGCCTGCAGCAGTCATTGAGTCAACAGTGAAACCCGTCACCAGTATAATTTTTAGCTCTTTAGGCTCTGTATCTTTAAGATGTTTTAAGCTTTGTGCCTCTCGCGGTTGGGGGTGCTGTAAGCAATTCACAAATTGTAAAAGTCCAGGGGAACCTGTCAGGCAAGTTAGAGACCCTTCAAAGGGGTTTGAGCTGAAACATTCCTTTCATATGCAGGAGACTGAAGCCCTGAGTTAACTTTTTTCCAGAGAATGTCAGAAGAGTGGAAAGCACAGTACAGTAAAGCAGGCAGACTCTGGTTTTGGGGGGTAGATGTTCAGGAAAACCCAGGGGGAATCCCTGAAGCCAGATCACACTTTTGTGTTTTGTGGGCTTTCTTCCTCATAACTTTTGCCATGGATGGGATTCCTCAAGCTGGCTCCCAGCAAGTTCCAAAGCATCTTTAGTTCACTTTGAAAAGTAATCCACTGATGTTTTGTGGCTGTTGTTTTTTTCAAAATAGGTTACAAGTTATTTTTACTATCCTTTCTTCATAAGTTGGGGTGGGGGTACGAAGGAGAACTTCTTTATAACTATTTCCCAATAATAGAAGAATAAGCCTATAAGTAAAATTGCTTCCTGAAATCTTATTTAATGTCCATTTCTATCAAGACAAGAAAATTTGAATCCTACTTTTTAAACAAAGAAAACATTGCCAGTGGGAAAGAGATAATAGGATCCATTTATGCTTATGAAGATATTTTGATGTTTTAAGCATACTTTAAGCATAAAATATATTTGTCTTTCATGGCTCCTGCAAATCATAAGGCAAAAATGTAGACTGTTATTTTGAATTCTTGGAAACTGGTATATTACAAAAAGAAGAATCATGCCCAGTCCTTTTTAGTGTTAAACTCTCAAGGAGTTTTGAGCACATAATAAATGCTTAATACCACTTGTTCAGTAGATAATCAAATGAGTGGATGTCTAAGTATATTGTTAAACTTCTGAAGATAAGCCTCCATTCATCCTCATTTGGAATATATTTTCCTCATCTCTAACAAAATTAAACTTGTTCTTTCTTTTCACTTTTAATTTGATTTATCAATAAGTGATAATTATGCCATATTCCATTTGAAAAGAACATATTCTGTCCTCTCTGTTAGAAGTAGAACTAGAAGTAGAATAAGTCAACCTAGAAAGAGAAACCACAGCTGTCATCCTTAAAATGAGATTTAAGAAAGCTCTTGAGACAGCTAATTTACTTGGCATTAGTTTCACAACTCTCCTCTTCTCAAGGCTTGTATCATAATAACAGAAACCATAATCCAGAGAGAGGGAAAGACGCTCCTTGTATTCTTCCATTGTTTTTTAAAAACACTTACTGTACTTCTTCTGTGAACCAGACACTGCAGGTAGGATGTAAAAGGGATGAAACAATACTCAAGAGCTCACACTCTAGAGAGGAAAATATATCAGACTAATGTGATGGATAATGCGAGAAGCATGAAAGTAAGGTGTAGGGCATAGAATGCAGAAGGCAGGGGGTCACGTCCCCACAGAGGGTAGAGGGCTTCTCAGAGGAGGTGGCCTCAGGAGTGAACATTAAATAATGAGTTAGGATACACAGGTTGGGGTCAAAGAAACTGTTCTAAGGACTTCCTCAGTGGTCCAATGGTTAAGTATCTGCCTTACAATGCAGGGAACACAGGTTTGATTCCTGGTCAGGGAACTAAGATCCCACATCCTGTGGAGCAACTAACCCCATGCCACAACTAGAGAGTCTATGAGCCATAATGAAAGATCTCGAGTGCTGCAACTAAGACCAATACTACTAAATTAATAAATAAATATTTTTCTTTTAAGAAGCTATTCTAATCAAGGGTGATTAAAGCAACAGTGGTGAAATTGGCTAGGAGTACACAGGGAGATTTTTAGGTATTGGGATAAGTAGGAAGTGGTGATGGGATGAATGAGCCAAGAAGAGTCAACAGGAAAAGAAGAAAGGATGACCCATGCAAATTTGATGCATGAAGCAGGGCACCCAAAGCCAGTGCTCTGGGAAAAAACAGAGAAATACGGTGGGGAGAATGGTGGGAGGGGGTTTCTGGATAGTGGGGACACATGTACACCTGTGGCTGATTCATGTTGATGTACATTGTGTGGCCAAAACCACCACAATAAATGTAAAGTAATTATTCTACAACTAAAATATTTTTTAAAGAGAGAAAAGGGAATAATGGACACACAGAGGTCTAGGAGAGAGGCCAAATTCAACCTGATCTTGTCCACTGAAATCTCACTTTTCAAGGGTTGTAAAGAAGGAGGCAGAGTAGCATTAGAGACCAGAAAGACTGAAAGTTAATTCTCTGGGCTTTTATTGAAAATTTTTATTAAAACTTGCTCTAGAGGGTGGGCTCAAGATTTCAGACAGATTATTCTTATAAAATTAAGAAATTTATGTCTATGAAATGCAAAAATTTAAGAATGAATAAAGTTAGAGAGAGAAAATAGAGAAGCAAATAATTTTCTCCTGATAGCTTCAACTTATACATGTATATATTATCTATAAGTTCATCTGTTGAGGACAGAAAGTCTTTATTTAAGGAGGTGATTTTGAATACAATTACTTCAGACCTGTGTGCTTAGTTTTCTGTTGTTATCCAGTAATTAGCAAGTCAAAAAACCATCAGAATTTGTATACCATAAAGAATATATAACTCGCTTTTCCTAAGCCACCAGTCTAAAAGAAGATAATCAAGAGGATACAAACAAATCTCTCTTATTTGAAGAGAGATTTTAATAATTGATCTCCCCTCCAGCCTCACACTTAGATATGCAATCATCAAAGAGCTCTTAGCCATGGTTGTTGAACCACAGCTGTCCTTTCTACCATACATATTTTGCTTCTCAAAGGAATGGACATGCTTTCTTTGCCAAAGGCTGGCATTGAGCACCACCAAAAAGACATGGCAAAATTGGCTGATTAACTTTTTGACATTGTTCTCCCTAATGAGAAATTGAAGCTTCATTGTTATCAAACTAACATCTGGTGACTCATCATTCAAGAATCTAATGTTGAGAGACAAGCATTGGGTAAGAGGTGGTTGTTGTTGTTCACTCACTAAATTGTGTCTGACTCTTTGCCAGCCCATGGACTGCAGCACAGAAGGCTCCTCTGTCCTTCACTGTCTCCCGAACTTTGCTCAAATTCCTGTCCATTGAGTAAATAATGCTGTCTAACCATCTCATCTCCTGCCATACCCTTCTTCTTTTCCCTTCAGTCTTTCCCAGCATCAGGTTCTTTTCCCCAGTGATTTGGCTCTTTGCTTCAAGTAGCTAAAGTATTGGAGCTTCAGCTTCAGTATCTGTCCCTCCAGTAATTATTCAGTTTATTTCCTTCAGATTTGACTGATTTGATGTCCTTGTAGTCAAAGAAACTTTCAAGAGTTTTCTCCAGCAACACAATTAGAAAGCACCAATTCTTTGGCATTTAACCTTCTTTATGGTTCAATATTCACATCTCTACATGATTACTGGAAAAACAATTGCTTTAACTATATGGATCTTTGTTGGCAAAGTAATGTTTCTGCTTTTTAATACTCTGTCTAGGTGTGAGATAGCTTTTCTTCCAAGGAGCAAGAGTAGAACTGTAGTCACCATCTGCAGTGATTTTGGAGCCCCCAAAATAAAGTCTGTCACTGTTTTCATTGTTTCTCATCTATTTTCCATGAAGTGATAGGATCAGATGCCATGATCTTAATGAGTTTTAAGCCAACATTCTCACTCTACTCTTTCACCTTCATCAAGAGCCTCTTTAATTCTTCTTCACTTTCTACAATAAGGGTGGTGTCATCTGCATATATGAGGTTATTGATATTTCTCCTGGCAATCTTGATGCCAGTTTGTGTTTCATCCAGTTAGCATTTTATATGATGTACTCTGCATGTAAGTTAAATAAAGAGGGTGACAAGCTTCTTGACATGCATACAGCTTTCTTAGGAGGCAGGTCAGATGGTCTGGTATTCCCATCTTTCAGAATTTCCCAGTTTGCTGTGATCCACACAATCAAAGGCATTAGTGAAAGTGAAAGTCACTCAATCATGTACCACTCTTTGTGACCCCGTGGACTAGTCCATGGAATTCTCCAGGCCAGAATACTGGAGTGGGTAGCCTTTCCCTTCTCCAGAGATCTTCCAACCCATGGATCGACCCCAGGTCTCCTGCATTGCAGGCAGATTCTTTACCAGCTGGGCCACAAAGGAAGTCCAAGAATACTGGAGTGGGTAGCCTATCCATTCTCCAGTGGATCTTCCCAACCTAGGAATAGGGGCTTTCTGCATTGCAGGGAGATTCTTTACCAACTAAGCTATGAGGGAAGTAGTCAAGAAAGTAAAAATATATGTTTTTCTGGAACTCTTTTACTTTTTTTGAGCCTGAATTTTGTAATAAGGAGCTATGATCTGAGCCACAGTCAGCTCCTGGTCTTGTTTTTGCTGACTATATAGAGCTTCTCCATCTTTGGCTGTGAAGAATATAATCAATCTGATTTTATTATTGACCATCTGGTGTTGTCCATGTGTAAAGTCATCTCTTGTGTTGTTGGAAGAGTGTGTATGCTATGACCAGTGTGTAATCTTGGCAAAACTCTGTTAGTCTTTGTCCTGCTTTATTTTGTACTCCAAGGCCAAACTTGCCTGTTACCCCTGGTATTTCTTGATTTCCTCCTTTTGCATTACAGTCCCCTACGATAAAAGTACATCTTTTTTGGTGTTTTTGCTCTAGAAGATCTTTTAGGTCTTCATAGAACTGTTCAACTTCAACTTCTTCAACATTAGTCATTGGGGCATAGACTTGGAGCACTGTGATATTGAATAGTTTGCCTTGGAAACAAACCAAGGTCATTCTATCGGATTTGAGATTACACTCAAGAATTGCATTTTGGACTCTTTTGTTGACTGTGATGGCTACTCCATTTCTTCTAAGGAATTCTTGTCCACAGTAGTAGATATAATGGTCATCTGAGTTAAATTCATCCTTTCTGGTCTGTTTTAGTTCAATTACTCCTAAAATGTCAGTGTTCACTTTTGTCATTTCCTGTTTGAACACTTCTAATTTACATTGATTCATGGAGCTAACATTCCAGGTTCCTATGCAATATCGGTCTTAAGGCATTTGACTTTAGTTTTACCACTAGACATATTCACAACTGGACGTTGTTTCCACTTTGGCTCAGCTTCTTCATTTCTTCTGGAGCTATATCTTTGCTCTTCTCCAGTAGCATATTAAACACCTACAGACAGACCTGGGGAGTTCATCTTTCAGTGCCCTATCTTTTGCCTTTTCCTGCTGTTCATGAGGTTCTCAAGGAAGTAATGCTGAAGTGGTTTGCCATTCCCATCTCTGCTGGACCACGTTTTGTCAGAACTTCCCACCATGACCCATCCACCTTGGGTGGCTCTACATGGCATGGCTCATAGTTTCATTGAGTTAGACAAGCCTGTGGTCCATGTGATCAGTTTGGTTAGATTTTTGTGATTGTGGTTTTCATTCTGTCTTCCCTCTGATGGATGAAGGTAAGAGGCTTGTAGAAGCTTCCTGATGGGAGGGACTGGCTGTGGGCAAACCTGAGTCTTAAATCTTCAGTCCAACTATCTTCTGATGTGTGGGGCTGTGTTTCCTCCTTGTAGTTTGGCCTGAAGCCAGACTTTGGTAGGTGTAATGGTGGTAATGGCAACCTCCTTCCAAACGACTATGCCAGCATGCCACAGCTCCAGAACCTTCATAGTTGGTGCTGCTGACCGCATGGTAGGTCATTGCTGACCCACGCCTCTGCTGGAGATGCCTCGGCCTTCACAGACAAGTCTGGCTCAGTCCTTGTGGAGGTCACTGCTACTTTCTCCTGGGCCCTGATGAGCACAAGGTTTTTTTGAGCCCTCCAAGAGTCTCTTTTTCCCCCGTCCTGTGGATGTTCTGTAATCAGATCCCACTGGCCTGCAAAGTCAAATTCCCTGGAGGTTCTCAGTCCCTTTGCTGGGTCCCCAGGATAGGAAATCTGTTGTAGACCCTAGCACTTTTTGCAACAGTATGAGAGATTCTTGCTATTTCAA
Source organism: Nanger dama (assembly GCA_917880005.1). Classification (NCBI taxonomy): domain Eukaryota; kingdom Metazoa; phylum Chordata; class Mammalia; order Artiodactyla; family Bovidae; genus Nanger; species Nanger dama. The sequence continues at coordinate 105,223,010 of CAKJTW010000001.1, forward strand.
ATCCTGAAAGATGATGCTGTGAAAGTGCTGCACTCAAGATGCCAGCAAATTTGGAAAATTCAGCAGTGGCTACAGGACAGAAAAAGGTCAGTTTTCATTCCAATCCCAAAGAAAGGCAATTTCAAAGAATGCTTAAACTACCACACAATTGCACTCATCTTGAAGAACTTAAGCCACCATTTTGTTAAAAAAGACTCCATTTTAGAGTTCTGAGGAAAGAGTCTTTGGAAATCCCCTAACTTCACCCCACCACCTGCGAGCCAATCCCAGATCAGGATCTCCTGACTTTACGTTCAGGATTTATGGCCTACCCAGGAAATTCGAATTAAGCCCAGGAACTGGGAACCAATCAGAACCCGTGACCAGCTCAGGAAATATTTTTCACACAAGAATACCCTATATAAGCAATGAAACCCAGAGTTCAAGGCTTCTTCCTGTAGTCGCTGCATCGGTGTCAGTGGGAGCTCCAGCTCGAGCTTGGTAATAAAAACTTTCTTGCTTTTGCATCTGATATCGGCTCCCTGGTGGTCATTGGGAGATTTCATGACTTGGGCATAACATTTGGGGGCTCGTCTGGGATCTCCCATTGGCCCCACAGGGAAACCGATCTAGAGAGTTATCTGCGACCGGTAAGCTCTTCTCTGTCTCTTTGTTTCTGATAAGGCCTATTTTCTGAAGCCAGTATATGACTCAGGTGGACACGCCGGCGGGGTCACTGGTGCAGGTCGTTGGGAGATGTCCCCGACCCGCTCGGAGGGGATGGAGTGCCTCTGTTCTCTGTAGATGATAGTTGGTCGCTCCCGCTGAATGGCCGGAGGCCATTGTCTTATTTTCAGTTTTGCCCCTGGACTTCTGGAGGTCTGTTTCTTCTGTCTCTCTGTCTGTCTGTGTGGCTATCTGTACTGTCTGTGTTAATTTACCAACTGCTCTAACAATGGGGTAAAGTCAATCTAACCCTACCCCTCTATCTCTGATCACTGACCATTTTAAGGAGGTCAAGATGCAAGCACGTGACCTCAGTGTGGAAATTAAGAAAGATAAATTAATCACTTTTTGCAGTGCAGAATGGTCAACCTTCCACGTGGGATGGCCCCCAGAGGGCACCTTTGATTTGGCAACCGTGCACCGAGTCTGAGACATCATCTTTCAACCACAGAGTGGACATCCTGACCAAGTTCCCTATGTCATCAGTGTGGGAAGATCTCATATTGTGCCCCCCTCTATAGTAAAATCTTTCTTGCCTCAACAGGAATTTTCCACAGCACAGGTGCTGGTGACACGTGTAGGAAAGAACCTGAAAGATTCCAAGGAACCTGAACCAATGGCACCACTGTACCCCATTTTACAAGGGGGAACAGAGGAAGAACTTCTCTTCCCACCCCCTTACCAACCCCTTGAGCCACCACGGGCCCCTGCTATCCCTCCACCTAGGGCTGACACATCAGAAGGGGGACCCACACAAAACAGTCGCCATAGGTGAGCCATGTCTCTGACAGGGCTGGTAGACTCAACTGCTGCCCTCCTTTTACGAGTGGCCTGTCCCCTCGATGAGGAAGGGAACCAACCTCATCAATACTGGCCCTTCTCTACCAGTGACCTATATAACTGGAGGTCCCAGAATGCTAAGTTTTTTAGATAACCCTGGAGATCTAACTAACCTTCTAGAGACTGTGCTTTGTACTCATCAGCCTACCTGGGATGACTGTCAACAGCTGCTCCAGATTCTCTTCACCACAGAAGAGAGAGAGAAAATACAGAAAGAGGCCCGTAAAAGGGTCCCAGGGGCAAACGGAGAACCCACCACTAATATAGATGGCATTAACACCTCTTTCCTTTATCACGACCTGACTGGGATTACAATACGGCACAAGGTAAGGAGAGGCTCTGGGTCTACCACCAGATTCTGTTGGGGGGGCTCAAGGCAGCTGCATGGAAATCCACTAACCTAGCTAGAGTAGCAGATGTTCAACAGAGCCCCACCGAGAGCCCAGCCGCTTATCTGGAAAGGCTGATGAAGGCCTTTAGACAATACACCCCCATGGACCCAGAAGCAGAAGGAACTCAGGCTGCTTTGATAATACATTTTCTCAACCAGGCGGCCCCAGACATTAGGAAGAAGTTACAAAAACTAGAACGCCTGGGTGAAAAGAGTATCCAGGATTTAATAACAGTGGCAGAAAGGGTCTACAACACTCAAGAGACCCCCGAGGAAAAACAAGCTAAAGCAGCAGACTGCCAGACCCGCAATATGCACACATCCTGCTAGTGGCAACAGTTTCTAATTTGGGAGAAAGGGAGCACCGGATGCGCTGCCTAGCGGCTGAAGGTAAGAGCCGCCCCTGTACGCGACCAGCATTAGGAAAGAACCGATGGGCCTATTGTAAGGAGGAAGGACACTGGGCCAAAGAATGCCCTCAGAAAAGAAGGGACCACGAAAGACCCCTATCCTGGCAGTCGATGAACTCAGTGACTAGGAGAGATGGGGTTTGGTACCCCTCCCCGAAACCAGGGTAACCCTTAGAGTGGAGGGGACCCCAATTGACTTCCTTGTCGATACAGGGGCTCAATATTTGGTTTTGCTAAAGCCCCAGGGAAAACTGGCCAGAAAGACCTCTTGGGTGCAGGGGGCCACTGGGATGAAACAATATCAATGGACTACCCGAAGATCGGTGGATTTGGGCACGGGCCGGGTATCTCACTCCTTTATGGTCATCCCAGAGTGCCCCTTCCCACTGTTGGGAAGAGACTTGTTAACCAAGATGGGAGCTCAAATTCACTTCCTCCCAGGAGAAAATAAAATACTTGATCAGGCGGGCAGGTCGATTCAAGTACTGACAATTCAATTAGAGGATGAATATCAGCTGCACCAAAAACTGACCCTTCCCCAAACGGACATCCAGGAGTGGCTAGATGAATTCCCTGAAGTGTGGGCCGAGACAGGGGGAACCGGCTTGGCTAGGCACCACCCTCATATATATATATAGATCTCAAGCCAGGGGCTGACCCCGTCCGAGTCAGACAATATCTTATGACCTTAGAGGCCCGACAGGGAATCACCCCCCCCATATCTACAGGCTCCTAGCCCAGAAAATCTTGAGACCCTGTCAGTCACCGTGGAATACTCTCCTGCTCCCTGTTAAAAAACCAAATACTCATGACTATCGGCCAGTACAGAACCTGTTGGAGGTTAACTGCTGAGTTCTAGATATTCACCCTACGGTGCCAATCGCATACAACCTCTTGAGTTCGCTCCCACCAGATCATCACTGGTATACGGTCCTAGATCTAAAAGATGCTTTCTTTAGCCTTTCCCTGGTGCCCAGAAGCCAGGAGCTTTTTGCCTTTGAGTGGTCAGATCCAGAGGAGGGGGATCAACGGCCAGCTGAACTGGACGCAGCTGCCACAGGGATTTAAAGATTCTCCCACTATCTTCGATGAGGCCCTCCATGAAGACCTGGGTGAGTTTAGACAATGGCACCCCCAACTAACCTTGTTGCAATATGTAGACCTCTTAATTGCAGCAAAGGACCAGCAGACTTGCCTCATGGGCACCCAAGAACTATTGCGGGCCCTTGGCAATCTGACCAAGGGCCAGATATGTCCTGAGCTCTGGGGGCCAAAAGGCTCAGATATGTCAACCAGAGGTCACCTACTTGGGGTATGTATTAAAAGAAGGGCAGAGGTGGCTGTCAAAGGCACGGAAAGAGACAGTGCTCAAAATAACAACCCCAGGTTCTCCTCGAAGGGTGAGAGAATTTCTGGGATCTGCTGGGTTCTGCCATCTTTGGATTCCAAACTATGCGGAACTGGCTAAACCCCTATATGAAGCCACAAAAAAATACCATCCCTTTCAGTTGGACAGAACAGATGGAGACCGCTTATTAAAAGGGCCTTACTGTCAGCCCCCTCCCTGGGACTACCTTACGTCACCAAACCCTTTCTTCTATATGTAGATGAAAAGCAAAGGATGGCAAAAGGGGTGCTTGATGCAACATTTGGGACCCTGGAAGCGGCGGGTGGCCTACTTGTCTAAACGCCTAGACCCCGTGGCTTCGGGCTGGCCCCCGTGCCTCCGTATGATTGTGGCTGTGGCCCTAATGGTTAAAGATGCAGACAAGCTGACCCTGGGGCAAGAGTTACACATCACCGCCCTCCCATGCCATTGAGGGCATACTGAAGCAACCTCCAGACAGGTGGATCAGCAACGCTCGGTTGATCCACTACCAGGGACTATTACTAAATCCCTCTAGAATCATCTTTCTACAGCCCATTACTCTCAACCCGGCAACATTGCTTCCTAACCCAGACTTGGGAGCCCTGATCCATGACTGTAGCAACATACTAGCCCAGGTGCATGGGACGCGAGAGGACTTGCAAGATCGCCCCCTAGTGGATGCTGATGTCACCTGGTATACGGACAGAAGCAGTTTCATCTGAGATAGACTCAGGTATGCGGGGGGTGGCCATAACCATGGAAACCCAAATTGTGTGGGCAGAAGCACTACCTCCGGGTACTTTGGCTCAAAGGGCTGAACTAATCGCCCTAACAAAAGCCCTTCAGTTGGGAAAGGACAAAAACTTAACATTGTCACCGATAGCCGATACACCTTTGCAACTGCCCATATACATGGGGCCATCTACAGAGACAGGGGACTCCTCACGGCCGAAGGTAAGACGATTAAAAACAAAGAAGAAATAAAGCTCTCCTCTCAGCATTATGGCTACCTAAGAAACTAGCCATAATGCACTGCCCAGGGCACCAAAAGCCAGACACCCTGATCTCAAGGGAAAACAACTTACCAGACAGAGCAGCCAGAGATGCGGCCCAGAATACAGTGATAGAGGCCACTCTTCAGCTGCTTGACCTTGGGAGCCCTGTTCTGCCAGACTTGCCCAATAACTCACCAAGAGACTTAGACTGGATAAAAAGCCTGCCTATGGCCCAACAGCTGGCCGGGTGGTGGAGAGCAGCAAACAGCTCTCTAATCCTCCCAGAAGAGTTAGAAAAACAAGTATTACTAAAAATGCATCGCACCACTCACCTAGGAACTCGAAAAATGCAAGACTTAATTAGACATGCCAAAATTACCATGAAAAATGTCAGGACGATAATAGAAGACATCGTATCAAACTGCAAAGCATGCCACCTCACGAACCCTGTCTCTCATCCAGCCAACCAAGGAATCAGAGAACAGGGGACAAGACCAGGAGTGTACCGGGAGGTGGACTTCACTGAGGTAAAACCGGGTAAATATGGATACAAATACCTGTTGGCATTCATAGATACCTTCTCAGGGTGGGTAGAAGCTTTCCCCACCAAGAGAGAAACAGCACAAGTGGCGGCCAAAAAGCTAATTGAAGACATCTTACCACGGTTCGGGGTTCTGGTAACAGGTGGGGCCAGATAATGGGCCAGTCTTCCTGTCTCAGGTAAGCCAGGGAGTAGCCTGGACTTTGGGGACTAGATGGAAGCTGCACTGTGCCCATAAGCCCCAGAGCTCAGAACAAGTAGAAAGGATGAATGGGATGCTTAAAGAGACATTAACAAAACTAGTTGCTGAGACTGGCAGGGACTGGGTGGCTCTCCTCCCCTTTGCCTTATACCGGGTGCAGAATTCACCCTACCAACTGTGACTCAACCTCTTTGAAATCATGTATGGGATACCTCCCCCAATAATCCCTAACCTAAAGGCAGAAGTGTTAAAAGAAATAGATGATCAAAAGTTGCTTTTTTGTCTCTTGTCCTTATAATACTCCCACAGGGGACACATGGAAGAGGCTCAAAGCGCTATGTAAATCAGGCCCTCCACCTGAACCTCACCACTACCAGCCAGGAGACTGGGTGTACATGCGCCATCATCGCCAAGAGACCCTAGAGCCTAGGTGGAAGGGATCCTTCCTTGTCATCTTGATGACACCAACTGTTCTCAAAGTTGATGGCATCTCTGCTTGGGTCCACTATACCCACTCATGGCCTGTGGACCTGTTTGCCTTACAAGAAGAGTTCCTCCCCCAATGGAAGGCCAAATTGGACAAAACTAACTAGCTCAAACTAAAACTGCAAAGACAACAAAAGTACTCACATCGGGCGGTGTTTATTGAACAAGTTAATGACTTTCATTAAGAGCCACATCAACATGGTGCAGCTTATGGTGCTCAGGCCCCAGTATACAGCTCTGCCAGTAGTCCCCTTAGCAGAAGAAAATATAGAGCTGGACCCATGATTGGTTCTGTCTTGGGACCTTGAGAAGGAGGGAATGAAGAACCTAAGCCACTCCATTTTGTTAAAAAGACTCCATTTTAGAGTTCTGAGGAAAGAGTCTATGGAAATCCCCTGACCTCACCCCACCACCTGCGAGCCAGTGAGATCCCAGATCAGGATCTCCTGACTTTATGTTCAGGACTTATGACCTGCCCAGGGAATTCGAATTAAGCCCGGGAAATGAAAACCAATCAGAACCCAACACCTAACCCTTCCACAGAAAGTAACATTTTTCGCGCAAGATACCCTATATAAGCAATGAAACCCAGAGTTTGAGGCTCCTTCCTGTAGCCACTGTGTCGGTGTCGGTGGGATCCCCAGTTCGAGCTTGGTAATAAAAACTCTTGCTTTTGCATCAGATATCAGCTCCCTGGTGGTCATTGGGAGATTTCGCAACTTGGGCATAACTATCTCACACATTAGTAAAGTAATGCTCAAAATTCTCCAAGCCAGGCTTCAGCAATATGTGAACCATGAACTTTCTGGTGTTCAAGCTGGTTTTCGAAAAGGCAGAGGAACCAGAGATCAAATTGCCAACATCCACTGGATTGTGGACAAAGCAAAAGAGTTCCAGAAAAACATCTATTTTCTGTTTTATTGACTATGCCAAAGCCTTTGACTGTGTGGATCACAATAAACTATGGAAAATTCTGAAAGAGATGGGAATACCAGACCACCTGACCTGCCTCTTGAGAAATCTGTATGCAGGTCAGGAAGCAATAGTTAAAACTGGACATGAACAACAGACTGGTTCCAAATAGGAAAAGGCGTATGTCAAGGCTGTGTATTGTCACCCTGCTTATTTAATTTCTATGCAGAGTACATCATAAGAAACGCTGGGCTGGAAGAAGCATAAGCTGGAATCAAGATTGCCAGGAGAATACCAAAATCATCTGCAGATGATACCACCCTTATGGCAGAAAATGAAGAGGAGCTAAAAAGACTCTTGATGAAAGTGAAAAAGAGAGTGAAAAAGTTGGCTTAAATCTCAACATTCAGAAAACGAAGATCATGCCATCTGGTCCCATCACTTCATGGGAAATAGATGGGGAAACAGTGGAAACAGTGTCAGACTTTATTTTGGGGGCTCCAAAATCACTGCAGATGGTGATGGTAGCCATGAAATCAAAAGACGCTTAGTCCTTGGAAGAAAAGTCATGACCAACCTAGATAGCATATTCAAAAGCAGAGACATTACTTTGCCACCTAAGGTCCATCTAGTCAAGGCTATGGTTTTTCCTGTGGTCATGTATGGATGTGAGAGTTGGACTATGAAGAAGGCTGAGCGTTGAAGAATGGATGCTTTTGAACTGTGGTGTTGGAGAAGACTCTTGAGAGACCCTTGGATTGCCAGGAGATCCAATCAGTCCATTTTGAAGATCAGCCCTGGGATTTCTTTGGAAGGAATGATGTTAAAGCTGAAACTCCAGTACTTTGGGCACCTCATGCGAAGAGCTGACTCATTGGAAAAGACTTTGATGCTGGGAGGGGTTGGGGGCAGGAGGAGAAGGGGAGTCAGAGGGTGAGATGGCTGGATGGCATCACTGACTCAATGAACGTGAGCTTGAGTGAACTCCGGGAGTTGGTGATGGACAGGGAGGCCTGGCATGCTGCGATTCATGGGGTCGCAGAGTCAGACACGACTGAGCAACTGAACTGAACTAAACTGAGAACTTCTTTGGTGTAATTGTTCACCTGTTTGTGGATTGTCTGCCCAGTAGCTCTGTAGTAGAGCTAATGGCGATGTCCTCCAAGAGGACTTATGCCAGCATGCAATGCCTCCCAGAACTGCTGCAGCCAGAGTCCCTCCCTGATGCCGCCCACTGCTGACCCATTCCTCTGCAGGAGACACTCACTCAAAGGCAGGTCTGGCTCAGTCTCTTGTGGAGGTCACAGCTCCTTTCCCTGGGTCCTGGTCACACAAGGTTTTGTTTGTGCCTTCCGAGCATCTCTGCCAGGTAAGACATTTGATTTTAAATGCAGTTGAGACCCTCCTACTATCTTGTTGGGGCTTCTGCTTTGATCTTGGACACAGAGTATCTCTTTTTTTTTTCTTTTTGGTGAGATACAGCAGTATCCTGTCAGCAGCTAGTCATTATTTTGATGTTCTCTGCCATCTTTTGAAGAAAGAGCCAACCTCCTGCTAAACTTAAATATTGCACAGGACATCAACATCAGCAAGTTTCTCTGTGATCATGGTGGTAAGAGACAGAATCATGACTGCAGGCACAACTGAGTACAGACAGAGTAAGAACAGCACACAACCCAAATAAATGGCCAAGCATCATCACTTCCTTCCAGCAAACATGAGTACATGAGTGTTGCTTCTCCACCAACCACAGCATCCTCCTGCCCAGTCCATCCCTCCTACCCTGTATACACGAAGCATTAAGATACCCAGTTACAGACCCGCCCTAATTAATGCACCCAATACAGAACCAGAACAACTTCTGTGAACCGTATCCACAGTCACCTCACCCAAGCCCATCTTCTATGTCTGCCTTCCCAGACCCCCTATGCTGATAAAGCCACGTTCACATTCCTTGTGTAAGCTCACACATTTGTCTGGTGTCTCCTGAGGATCTTTAATGACATTCACTGAGAAGAAAAATACTGGCGATGGGTAGGATTAATTGAGGGTAAGAGGATATTTTTGTGCGCATTGAATGTGAGGTACATTATAATTTTTCATTTACTATTTTTAAACTATAATTGCTTTACAACGTTGTATTAGTTCTGCTGTACAACAAAGTGAATCAGCTAGTCTTTCTCCTGAGGAACAATTATTTTTGGAGGGAACTAAATGTATTGATCTGAGATTGATTAGGAGTTTACACTGACAAATAAATCTGTGATTCATCAGCATAGACATGGAAGTGAAGTCAGAGGGAGGGGGGGCATATAAGTAGATCTGGAATATATCTGAATAAACTCTGTACATTGAGGGGAATAAATAGGTCCAATGCAAATCTTTCGGAGAGAGGGGAAGAGACAATGGCAATAGAAGAATCAGGAATGACAAGCGATTTACATGAAAAATACATGTCACTTAGCAGTGATGTCACAGAAGACAAGCAAAGAAATCTCTTCAAGGAAGAGTAATTAACCAAATCTATGAAATTTGTTTAATATAATATTAAATTTTATGCTATTATTTTCACTTGCAGCCTACGCTATGAACTCTTGCATTTATCTTATCATAAAAGCAATGCATGAACTTAATTTTTAAAAGCTACATACACATGCACTCTACATATTTCTCAGGATGTCTACAGCTAACAGCATTGTGTATTCATAAAATATATTTTTCCTTGAACTTTTTACATGGAAGCATACACATATTTTTGTTTTTATATAAATAGGAACATATTACAAGTGTTTTGTACTTTTATACAGTTCATGAGATTCTCACAGAAAGTATATTGGGGTGGTTTGCTATTCCTTCCTCCAGTGGATCACGTTTTGTCAGAACTCTGTGCTCTGACCCATTATCTTGGGTGGCACTACACGGCATGGCTCATAGTTTCATCAAGTTACACAAGCTCCTTCACCATGACAAAGTAGTGATCCATGAAGGTCAATCCTCATACTGATTCCCAAGAAGGGTAGTACTAAAGAATGTGCTAACCATTGGACAATTGCACTCATCTCCCATGTTTGTAGCTCAGTTCAGTTGCTCAGTAATGTCCAATTCTTTGCAATCCCATGAACTGCAGCAGGCAGTCACCAACTCCCTGTCAATCATCAACTCCCAGAGCTTGCTCAAACTCAAGCCCATTGAGTTGATGACGCCATCCAAACATCTCACTCTCTGTCATTTCCTTCTCCTCCTGCCTTCAGTCTTTCCCAGCATCAGGGTCTTTTCTAGCAAATGAGCTCTTTGAATCAAGTGGCCAAAGTGTTGGAGTTTCAGGTTCAGCATCAGTTCTTCCAATGAATGTTTAGGACTGATTTCCTTTAGGATGGACTGGTTGGATCTCCCTGCTGCCCAAGGGACTCTCAAGAGGCTTCTCCAACACCACAGTTCAGAAGCATCAATTCTTTAGTGCTCAGCTTTTTTCACAGTCCAACTCTCAAATCCATACATGACCACTGGAAAAACCATAGCCTTGGCCAGACAGAATTTTGTTGGCAAAGTAATGTCTCTGCTTTTGAATATGCTATCTAGGTTGGTCATAACTTCCTTCCAAAGAGTAAGCATCTTTTAATTTCATGGCTGCAATCACCATCTGCAGTGCTTTTGGAGGCCAAAGGGGGGAAAAGAACAAAAAACAAAAACAGTCTGTCACTGTTTCCATTGTTTCTCCATCTATTTGCCATGAAGTAATGAGGCCGATGCCATGGTGTTAGTTTTTTGAATGTTGAGTTTTAAGCCAGCATTTTCACTCTCTTCTTCCACTTTCATCAAGAGGCTCTTTAGTTCTACACTTTCTGCCATAACGGTGGTGACATCTGTATATCTGAGGTTATCGAAATTTCTACCAGCAGTGTTGATTCCAGCTTGTGCTTCATCCAGCCTGGCATTTTGCATGATGTACTTCGCATATAAGTTAAATAAACAGAAGGACAATATAGAGCCTTAATAACATCTTTGCTTAAATGCTGGAGTCCAGCTCCAGCAGCCAGGGATTCAACCTGAAGAGATGGATGGTGTCGGCAATGATGATGTAGCCTCTGACTCATAGTACAAGACTACATGTTTATTTCAAGCTTCAGGTTCTCTTTTATACTTTGACCAAAGCATTAAGTCAGAGGTTTGACGTTTTTAGTTTCCCCCACCCAGATTTACTGTACTTTTCTGAGAGAGATGGGAATACCAGACCACCTGACCTGCCTCTTGAGACACCTGTATCCAGGTCAGGAACAGACTGGTTCCAAATAAGAAAAGGAGTATGTCAAGGCTGTATATTGTCACTCTGCTTATTTAACTTACATGCAGAGTACATCATGAGAAATGCTGGACTAGAAGAAACAAGCTGGAATCAAGATTGCCAGGAGAAATGTCAATAACCTCAGATACGTAGATGACACCACACTTATGGCAGAAAGTGAAAAGGAACTAAAAAGCCTCTTGATGAAAGTGAAAGAGGAGAGTGAAAAAGTTGGCTTAAACCTCAACATATAGAAAATGAAGATCATGGCATCTGGTCCCATCATTTCATAGGAATTAGATGGGGAAACAGCGGAAACAGTGTCAGACTTTTGTGTTTTTTGACTCCAAAATCACTGCAGATGGTGATTGCAGCCATGAAATTTGCTCCTTGTAAGAAAAGTTATGACCAACCTAGATAGCATATTCAAAAGCAGACACATTACTTTGCTGACTAACGTCCGTCTAGTCAAGGCTATGGTTTTTCCTGTGGTCATGTATGGATGTGAGAGTTGGACTGTGAAGAAGGCTGAGCACCAAACTGATGCTTTTGAACTGTGGTGTTGGAGAAGACTCTTGAGAGTCCCTTGGACTGCAAGGAGATCTAACCAATCTATTCTGAAGGAGATCAGCCCTGGGATTTCTTTGGAGGGAATGATGCTAAAGCTCACTCCAATACTTTGGGCACCTCATGCAAAGAGCTGACTCATTGGAAAAGACTCTGATGCTGGGAGGGATTGGGAGCAGGAGGAGAAGGGGACAACAGAAGATAAAATGGCTGGAAGGCATCACTGACTTGATGGACATGAATCTGAGTGAACTCTGGGAGTTGGTGATGGACAGGGAGGCCTGGCATGCTACGATTCTTGGGGTCACAAAGAGTCAGACATGACTGAGCCACTGAACTGAACTTGTGATTACATTGAAACTCATGCTACATTCCTCAGTTTATTTCTTATCTTTCTAAATCTTATTTTCCCCTAGCATCTTAAAATCATTATCTCCTAAACAGGCTTCTAGCTATTCTTTGCTAGCTGGCACACTAAACGGGACTGAGAGGAGCTACCCCACATCCGAGGTGAGGGGCAGTGGCCTAGAGTGCCAGGCTGTGATGGCACAGGAAGGGCCCAAGAGCAGACACCCCATGTCCGAGGTCACGGGTGGCCGGGAGAAGCCACTTCATGCCCGAGGCCAGGATGGTGACTCTGAGGAGCCACCCCAAGCCTGAAGCCATGGGAGGCGGCTTGTAGGAGGTACCTATGCCCAAGGTCAGGGCCAGTGGCTGGGAGGAGCAACCCGAGGAGTGGTGGCTGCACAGGCACAGGAGGGCCTAGAGGAGCTATCTCACGTTGAAGGTCAGGAATGGCGTCCATAAGGAGATACCCCTCTTCCAAGGTAAGGAGCAGTGGCTGTGTTTTGTTGGAGCAGCCGTGAAGAGATACCCCACGCCCAAGGTAAGAGAAACCCAAGTAAGATGGTAGGTGTTGCAAGAGGATATCAGAGGGCAGACACACTGAAACCATACTCACAGAAAATTAGTCAATCTAATCACAATAGGACCACAGCCTTGTCTAACTCAGTGAAACCAAGCCATGCTTGTGGAAGAACACAAGGCAGGTGGTCATGGTGAGAGGTCTGACAGAATGTGGTCTATTGGAGAAGAGAATGGCAAGCACTAAAGTATTCTTGCCTTGAGAATCATATGAACAGTATAAAAGGCAAAATGATAGGATACCAAAAGGAACTCCCCAGGTCATTAGGTGCCCTATATGCTACTGGAGGTCAGTGTAGAAATAACTCTTGAAAGAATGAAGGGATGGAGCCAAACCAAAAACAGTACCCAGTCGTGCATGTGACTGGTGATAGAAGCAAGATCCAATGCTGTAAGAGCAATATTGCATAGGAACCTGGAATGTCATGTCCATGAATCAAGGCAAATTGGAAGTAGTCAAACAAAAGAGGGCAAGGGTGAACGTCAACATTCTAGGAATCAGTGAACTAAAATGGACTGGAATGGGTGAATTTAACTCAGATGACCATTATATTTACTACTGTGGGCAGGAATCACTCAGAAGAAATGGAGTAGCCATCATGGTCAACAAAAGAGTCTGAAAGGCAGTACTTGGATGCAATCTCAAAAACGACAGAATGATCTCTGTTCGTCTCCAAGGCAAACCATTCAATATCACAGTTATCCAAGTCTAAGCCCGGACCAGTAACGCTGAAGAAGCTGAAGTTGAATGGTTTTATGAAGACCTACAAGACCTTTTAGAACACCAAGAAAAGATATCCATTTCATTATAGAGGACTGGAATGCTAAAGTAGGAAGTCAAGAAACACCTGGAGTAACAGGCAAATTTGACCTTGGGATGCGGAATGAAGCAGGGCAAAGACTAATAGAGTTTTACCAAGAAAAGGCACTGGTCATAGCAAACACCCTCTTCCAACAACACATGAGAAGACTCTACACATGCACATCAGCAGATGATGAACACCAAAATCAGACTGATTATATTCTATGCAGCCAAAGATGGAGAAGCTCTATACAGTCAACAAAAACAAGACCAGGAGCTGACTATGGCTCAGATCATGAACTCCTTATTGCCAAATTCAGGCTCAAATTGAAGAAAGAAGGGAAAACCATTCAGGTATGATGATTCAGGTATGATCTAAATCAAATCCCTTATGATTATGCAATGGAAATGAGATTTAAGGGCCTAGATCTGATAGATAGAGTGCCTGATGAAATATGGAATGAGGCTTGTGACATTGTACAGGAGATAGGGATCAAGACCATCCCCATGGAAAAGAAATGCAAAAAGCAAAATGGCTGCCTGGGGAGGCCTTACAAATAGCTGTGAAAAGAAGAGAGGTGAAAAACAAAGGAGAAAAGGAAAGATATAAGCATCTGAATGCAGAGTTCCAAAGAATAGCAAAAAGAGATAAGAAAGCTTTTTTAGCGATCAATGCAAAGAAATAGAGGAAAACAACAGAATGGGAAAGACTTGAGATCTCTTCAAGAAAATTAGAGATACCAAGGTAACATTTCATGCAAAGATGGGCTCGATAAAGGACAGAAATGGTCTGGACCTAACAGAAGCAAAAGATATGAAGAAGAGGTGGCAAGAATACACAGAAGAACTGTACAAAAAGTTCTTCACGACCCAGATAATCATGATGATGGGATCAGTAATCTAGAGCAAGACATCTTGGAATGTGAAGTCAAGTGGGCCTTAGAAAGCATCACTATGAACAAAGCTAGTGGAGGTGATGGCATTCCAGTTGAGCTGTTTCAAATCCTGAAAGATGATGCTGTGAAAGTGCTGCATTCAATATTCCAGCAAATCTGGAAAACTCAGCAGTAGCCGCAGGACTGGAAAAGGTCAGTTTTCATTCCAGTCCCAAAGAAAGGCAATGCCAAAGAATGCTCAAACTACCGCACAATTGCACTCATCTCTCATGCTAGTAAAGTAATGCTCAAAATCCTCCAAGCCAGGCTTCAGCATTACGTGAACCATGAACTTCCAGATTTTCAAGCTGGTTTTAGGAAAGGTAGAGGAATCAGAGATCAAATTGCCAACATCCGCTGGATTATGGGAAAAGCAAGAGAGTTCCAGAAAAACATCAATTTCTGCTTTATTGACTATGCCAAAGCCTTTGGCTGTGTGGATCACAATAAATTGTGGAAAATTCTGAAAGAGATAGGACTACCAGACTACCTGACCTGCCTCTTAAGAAATCTGTATGCAGATCAGAAAGCAACAGTTAAAACTGGACATGAACAGCAGACTGGTTCCAAATAGGAAAAGGAGTAAGTCAAGGCTGTATATTGTCACCCTGCTTATTTAACTTCTATGCAGAGTACATAATGAGAAACGCTGGAATGGATGAAACTTAAGCTGGAATCAAGATTATCGGGAGAAATACCAATAACTTCAGATATGCAGATGGCATCACCCTTATGGCAGAAAGTGAAGAGGAACCAAAAAGCCTCTTGATGAAAGTGAAAGAGGAGAGTGAAAAAGTTGGCTTAAAGCTCAACATTCAGAAAACGAAGATAATGCCATCTGGTCCCATCACTTCATGGGAAATAGATGGGGAAACAGTGGAAACAGTGTCAGACTTTATTTTGGGGGCCTCCAAAATCACTGCAGATGGTGACTGCAGCCATGACATTAAAAGATACTTACTCCTTGGAAGAAAAGTTATGACCAACCTAGATAGCATATTCAAAAGCAGAGACATTACTTTGCCGACTAAGGTCCGTCTAGTCAAGGTTATGGTTTTTCCTGTGGTCATGTTTGGATGTGAACGTTGTACTGTGAAGAAGGCTGAGCACAGAAGAATTGATGCTTTTGAACTGTGGTGTTGGGGAAGACTCTTGAGAGTCCCTTGGACTGCAAGGAGATCCAACCAGTCCATTCTGAAGGAAATCAGCCCTGGGATTTCTTGGAAGAAATGATGCTAAAGCTGAAACTCCAGTACTTTGGCCACCTCATGCGTAGAGTTGACTCATTGGTAAAGACTCTGATGCTGGGAAGGATTGGGGGCAGTGGGAGAAGGGGACGACAGAGGATGAGATGGCTGGATGGCATCCCTGACTCGATGAACGTGCATCTGAATAAACTCCGGGAGTTGGTGATGGACAGGGAGGCCTGGTGTGCTGCGATTCATGGGGTCACAAAGAGTCGGACACGACTGAGCGACTGAACTGAACTGAGCTGTATTAATCCTAATCCCTAAACTCAGCATGCTTATTTTGCCATAAACATTCCCTTCACAAACAGGTCTCAGATAATAATCCTTCCTATGGCCTTAAGCTTGGCCTACATGCTCATTCTGGGACATTCTTTTAAAGATCCTTGAACAAATGTTAATGGCTATTTTATAGATTATTTTCCAGGCACAACTGTAGAAGGCTTTGTGCTTTCTCATGCTTCTCTCAAGCACCTTAACATTCTTTCCAGCCAACTCAATTGAAGAAAGGAAAGAACAAGTAAGAATCACAAGGCCTAACTCCTTCATTCTGGGACCATGCCCGTGAGATGAGGAGAGGAGATTGGAGCCGTGCCTCCATTTTGTCAGTAACGCCTAACGTGGCTCCGACACTTAAAGGTAGAGGTCTATGCTTAAACATGTCTGTGCTTAAAGCATGCTAGTAAGGTCATGCTTAAAATCTTGCATGCTAGGCTTCAGCATTATGCAAACGAAGAACTTCCAGCGGTCCAAGATGGATTTAGAAAAGGAAGTGGAACGAGAGATCAAATTGCCAACATTCCCTGGATCATAGAGAAAGGTAGAGAATTCCAGAAAAAACATCTACCTTTGTTTCCTCAGCTACTCCAAAGTCTTTGACTATCTGAATCATTATAAACTGTGTAAAGCTTTTAAAGAGATGGGAATACCAGGCCATCTTACCTGTTTCCTGAGAAATCTGTATGCAGGTCAAGAAGCAACAGTTAGAACCCTGTATGGAACAACTAATTGGTTCAAGATTGAGAAAAGAGTATCTGCTGTCACCCTGTTTGTTTAATCTGTGCCCTGAGCACATCATGAGATGCAAGGCTGGATGAGTTACAAGCTAGAATCAAGTTATGTGGGAGAAACATCAAACACCTCAGCTATGCAGATGATACCACTCTAATGGCAGAAAGCAAAGAGGAACTAAAGAGCCTCTTGATGAGGGTGAAGGAGGAAAGTGAAAGAGTAGGCTTCAAACTAAATATTATAATAAAAAAAAAAAAAAAACCTTAAGATCATGGCATCCAGCCCCATTACTTCTTGGCAAACAGAGGGGTAAAATGTGGAAGTAGTGACAGATTTCCTCTTCTTGGGCTCTAAAATCACTGCAGATGGTGACTGTAACCAGGAAATCAGAAGACATTTGCTTCTTGGCAGGAAAGCTGTGACAAACCTAGACAGTGTGTTGAAAAGCAGAGACATTACTCTGCTGACAAAGGTAGGTTCATATAGTTAAGGCTATGGTCTTCCCAGTGGTCATGTACAGTTGTGAGATTTGGACCATAAAGAAAGCGGAACACTGAAGAATTGATGCCTTTGAACATCTTGAGATTTCCTTGGACATCAAGGAGACCAAACCAGTCAATCTGAAGGGAAATCAACCCTGAACACTCACTGGAAGGACTGATGTTGAAGCTGAAACTTCAGTATTCTGGTCATCTAATGCAAACAGTTGACTCATGGGAAAAGTCCCTGATGCTGGGAAAGATTGAGGGCACAAAGAGAAGAGGGTATCAGAGGGTGAGATGGCTGGATGGCATCACTGATGCAATGAACATGAACTTGGGCAAACTTCGGAAGATGGTGAGGGACAGGAAGACCTGGCATGCTGCAGTTCATGGGGTCACAAAGAATCAGACATGACTGGATGACTGAACAACAACAAGTGCTTTGTATCTTGCTTTTTTATTTAACAGCAAATTTCTGCACAGTAAATATGACCACATAGGATCATCCTTTTCAATGTCTGTTTGATATTCTTTTGCACAGTGCATCACACATTATTGTGTCACTTTTAACCAATTCATTATTATTATCTGGGTTATTTTCAGTCTTACAGAGTTGCAATGAAGATCTTCATACACAAAAACTAACTGCTTATGCAAATATATTTGAAAGATAAATACCTCAGACTGGAATTTCTGGATTAATGGCATTGTGTATCCAATCTTTAATATTCACTAAAGGGTTACATGAAGTAACAGTTCACAGTATCAGTTCTTATTTCCCCAAACCTCAGCAAATTACAGATATATTTTCCCTAACCCCGATTTCTTCTCTTGATTGTTTGAAGCATGGCCTCTATCTGCTTACCCTACATTGCCCTTACCTCTCCAGATACAATTTGGTTTCCAGATGCTAGTTGCATTATTTCGCTTTCCAGCACGCTGACACTGTACCAGAAAGTTAGGCATTAAAAGCATACTCTTAATAGTATTTGGCGGTACTATATCCCAAAATACAAAAATGTCCCAAATCTGCCAATCATTCCTCCCTCTCCCTTCTCCCCATAAGTTTCCCAAGAACTCTATAAAAGAAACAAGTCAAATGGAAAACAAAGTACCACTTAGTGACCATGGAGTCGGTGACCAGTGACCACAAAAGCACATATCTGGCAGAGGCTCAGGGGCTAAGCATGACCTTTACCCACACCACCCTCCCTCATCCAAATCTGTATCTTGGGAGAACTTGAAGACCTATTAGGTGAGGGAAATCACAGACAGAGCTGCTGAGTTTGTTGGTGAATTGCCTAACTCAGTCACCTAAGATAGAAGAGCAGAGGAGAATATTTCTGGATTAACATGTATTTTTAACTTACAGCTTTCTCACCACTGGTGAAGGAAGTGGAATTTCTTGGATTTATTTATATATGAGAGCAGCAGCTCCTCTTCCTCAAGTGGATACAGGAGGACAGGGAGGAAGAGAGCAGAGAGGTCCCTCCTCCCCCAGCTGTCAGAGGGAGACCAGAAAGAGAAGCCACCCTACACCAGACCAGGACATGTTCCCTAAAACTGCTTATTTCTGGGCAAAGTGAGTGCTGTGACAGAAGCAAATCTACAAGCACCTCTCCTTCTTGGCACATGGTGTTGATTGCTCAATCCTGTCTAACTCTTTGCAACCCCAGGAACTGTAGCCCACCAGGCTCCTCCATCCATGGAATTCTCCAGACAAGAATACTGGAACGGGTTGCCTTTCCCTTTTCAAGGAGATCTCCCAGGTCTCCTGAATTTTAGGCAGATTCTTTACTGCCTGAACCATGAGGGAAGCCCTAAAGTGTTAGTGGCTCAGTCATGTCCAGCTCTTTGCCACCCCATGGGATGTAACCTGCCAGACTCCTCTGTGCATGAAATTCTCCAGGCAGAAATACTAGAGTGGGCTGCCATTTCCTCTTCCAGGGGATCTTCCCAACCCAGGGATTGAACCTGGGTCTCCTGCATTGCAGGTGGATTCTTTATCATCTGAGTCACCAGGGAAGCCCTTCATGAAGGTCTAATTTATTTTAGGCAGCCAGTGTGTACATTTGCAGGAAGCAATAGTCCTGCCAGGCTCCTCTGTCTGTAGGAATTCTCCAGGCAAGAATACTGGAGTGGGTAGCAATTCTTTTCTCCAGAGGATCTTCCCAACCCAAGGATAGAACCCAGGTATCCTGCATTGCAGGCAGATTTTTG
This sequence comes from Nanger dama, assembly GCA_917880005.1. Taxonomy (NCBI): domain Eukaryota; kingdom Metazoa; phylum Chordata; class Mammalia; order Artiodactyla; family Bovidae; genus Nanger; species Nanger dama. The sequence continues at coordinate 105,242,331 of CAKJTW010000001.1, forward strand.
TTTGTTTGTTTTTTTAACCATCTGAGACACCAGGGAAGCATGTAATTGTTTTTATCTTTGTTTTGACACAAGTGGAAGGAAAATATAATGTAAAATATTTAGATGAAATTGAACTTCATTCTGAATTTAAGGATGAACTTCACTCTCGAAAACCAATGTATGAAAATACATAAAATGCACCACTGGTTTCAATTTTTTAGAAATTACAACTTACCAAAGATAAAATGATTCTGATTTTGCCTACAGTCAGCAGAACATAACTAAAATAAAGATGTGATCTCTGCCTTAGCACATGTTGTAGACTATTCTGAAGGTTCTTCTCTCTGTCAGCCTGGAAAATCCTACACATCCATCAAGACACAGCACATGTGACCCCTCCTCTGTGCTGCCTTTCCTGCTCTTTCCTTTAATTTTCTCACTCCAGTTCATAGTTATTTCTACCAAGGCACTCATCTTACTGAACAGAAACCAATTTTTCCTTTCCCTGCCATCCCTGCTAGACAGTGAGGTCCTTAGGAGTTCATGGTTTGTGGCTCAGTCACTGTGTTTCCAGAACTGAAAGTATTGTCTGGAACACAGATACTCACTAAATATTTATAAAATAAATTTTAAAAAATGTATGGCCACTTATGCTTCTGTTTCATTAATTGGAACCAGAAGTGACAAGAAAACTTAAAGAATGTCTTTTCTATTAAAGATTGCCTAGAGGAAGAATTCCATTAACTAGAGGTCCCATAGAATACTCACAAAATATGAAAATTGATACCTTTATTAAAAAATCAGGAATATTTGTAGCTTCTAGACACCTGGTAAGAACTTAGGAGGAAAGAAATGATTTCGATCTTCTGGATCCATAGGAGCATTAAGTGACTTTCAGTGAGTTTCAGCCATTTGCTGACAAGGTTTATTATATGTTCTAAAAACTCTTACCTCTTTTTGTTTTAATCATCTCTAAGATTTACTGGCAACCAAAGATAACTGTGTAAGAAGAAAATCTGAGCTTCTGCTTAAGAATTTCTCTGTAGCTCATTCAACTTGCTCTTTTTAGTTTAATAATTCCCTGGATCAATGTAAGCTGATAAGCACTTACCTAATATAAGAGTTTATGAACCTAAATGAAAAACATTTCTCTCCTTGTTACATTAAATAGAATGGCTTGAGTTGCAAGTTCTACTTTACTTTCTACACATATAAAATGTTCTATTTCTCCTTGTGATTGTTTTTGCTTTTGTTTCAGTCACATACAAAATGAATCACATAAATATATTATCTAAGTAGGCTTAAACTTATTACTGTGAAATAAGATTATGCAGCAAGACAATAACTCCATTGACAGAGTAGAAAGACAATTAAAAAAATTATTTTCTTCTTACTATCCAATCAACAACCAATTTAGAAGAATGTAGCTCACAGATATTTTTTCATGTACAGAAGGAACTGCTATCTATTCTTAAGTTTTAGCTAGAATCAGGAGGAGAGGAAGTCAGAAGAAATGATGTAAAGAAAATCCTCTTACTGAAACTGTGGGGAGAACAGAAAAAGAGAAGGAAAGTGAGGTGCTCATATATATGTCTAATTTTAGGTTCTCTAGGGAGAAAGAGAGAAACCAAGGGAAGAGAGGGCACTAGGGGAAGGCAGCTGTATCCACAAGCTGCCCTTCTGCCCATATGTACCTGGACACAAGCCACATCAAAATAAACTTGGCAGCGTGAATAAAAAATGCTGCCTGGCACATTAGCAAACAAGGGCTGTTGCAGGCCTCAAGCCACTACAGTCCCCCACCAGTGAGCCCGGATGCTATCAGGCTAGAAACAAAGAACACTTAGCAAGTAGCAGTCAGCTGCTGCAGTCAACCGTGCAGTGCACCCTGATGGAATTCAGGATGGAGACACATAGGCTCCTCACTGCCACGCCCTGGTGTACCGCAACTGCTCTCTGTGGTGCGCCCTGTGCAGACTCAAGATGAGAAAGCACAGGACTCGGGCCCCAGATAGCAGAGATGCATGGCAAAGTAATGATTTCACTGAGCCCAGACTCCTGTGTGTATGTTCCCATACACTGAAAAGTGGTAAATTCCTTAGCTTCTTTAATTAACAATAATCTTTTCATGTTCTGACTGTTTTTGTTGCAGAAACTTCTATGTATCCTTGCTCTTCCTTTACCTCTTCAGAGCAGCTCCTCAAAGCTACTTGAGAGGCTGGAACTGAATCCTCAGTTCAGATCAGCTCAGTTGCTCAGTTGTGTCTGACTCTTTGCAATCCCACGGACTGCAGCACGCCAGGCCTCCCTGTCCATCGCCAGCAGCCAGAGTTTACTCAAACTTATGTCCATTGAGTCAGTGATGTCATCCAACCATCTCATCCTCTGTTGTCCCCTTTTCTTCCCGCCTTCAATCTTTCCCAGCATCAGGGTCTTTTACAAGGAATCAGTTCTTCGCATCAGGTAGCCAAAGTATGTGAGTCCTCAGAAAATCTGAATAAAACAGAATTCTCAACTTTTGTTGTGCATTTTTTTTCCAGTCCCCAGCAGCACTGTGTCATCAAGTAGATGGAAGATGTTATGGGCTTAACATTCCCCAGATTCTGATTTTTCCCAAAATTTACATGTCAAAGACTTCATGTTACTGAATTCAAGTTTCATCTACTCACCGCATGACAGGCCAGTAATTTGGAGCCAAGGTATTGAGGCAAGGAATACCGACTGTATTCTGAAAGCTGGGTGTTTGAGAAGATAGTAGACTAATGTCCCAGAGTACCATCTTATCTGGGTCTGGATGCCAGTTTCTATTACAGAACAAAGCAGGGTGAGGAGTGAAAAAAGTTAAGTAAAAAGGTCACAAATCTTGCAACTATCTTTCGGCTTGGCCACACTGGGGAGGGAATGTGTTAATTTCTTCTTTTCTGCAGCCATTCACTGGTGGTCAGGGTCAGAATGTCTCCTGTGACCTGAACTTTAACATGTAGGCACAGAAGCAGGGTTTCCTAGCTCAGGCCATTATGTATGCTCACAGCTACAGATGGTCATCTCCCAATGGCTCAGCCAGGAAAGAACATACCTGCCAATGCAGGAGACACACAGGCACAGAGAGTTCGATCCCTGGGTTGGGAAGATCCCCTGGAGAAGGAAATGGCAACCCACTCCAGTATTCCTGCCTGGAATTTCCCACGGACAGAGGAGCCTGGTGGGCTACAGTCTATAGGGGTGCAAAGAGTCAGACACGACTGAGTGTGCATGCACACACACACATTTATAGACAGCATCCTTTGGGCGATTCTGTTAGGGGAAGCACACTGACTGAAACCGCCTACCCTGGCCAAGCACCACAGTAACCATTTGTGTGAGCTGTTTTACAACAGTAGGTTCTGGTAAGGAACACTGAGCAAATAAGTTACCACCAACCGGAAGAGTTTGGGAAGATTCAAAAGGTGACACCACGTGTCCAACCAGGCTGTTTCTCGCGGCTGTGACTTCGGACTCGGCCGCCCCAGTTTCGTCTGTCAGAGGATGAACTGTGGAGAGAGACTCCCCTGGCTGCCCCTCCCCACGGGCCCCCTCCAGTTTCCGTGTGGGGCGGGGAGAGCGACAGGGCCCTCATGGGGCCTCATGGTTGAAACGGCTCATTATGTTGACCTCTCAAACAAAGAATAAAGTCACAGTGACCCTTGAGACTGCCCAAACTGCCCAAACAACACTCTGTTTTCTCTCTGGCGCCTACCTCCTCAAAGCTACAAGACCACCAGATTCCAGACCTCCAGCTACGTGACCACACAGGACGCAACTACAGGCTAATGATTAACCATCCCTTCAGAGAATGTTTCATTGGCGGGGTGTAAGAAAGACTCCTTCAGAAAGGGAGGACCCTGGTTCTCCTTCAGGGCCAGTCATCCTATTGTTTCCCTCTAATCAATTTCCCTCTTCTTGCCTCATTGCCTGGCTCTCTTTCTTTTTCTCTGCGCTTGCCTTCCAGAGAGGAAGGGGATGCTCTCAGGTTCTGTTTCAGCACTGAAAGACCAACGCTGCCAGGCTTGGGCCCCCACCTTTGCAAATGGCCCACAGCCTCCAGACGCTCACATGTGCTTTCTCTTCTTCAGTATTCCAGTCTGCTTGCATCTTGGCTGAGCGCTCTATTATTAAACAACAGTGGCAGCACCGCTGCATTTCGACGGAGACACCCAGGTCATGATTGTCAGAGTCTGAGTTATTAGCGGCATTGCTTGGCAAGTTCCTGTTTGCTTCTTAGACATTTGTTTCTAACCAGATTGGTATCTTGATGAAGATTTGGAATATATCTTCTCCCTGCCTGGCCCAGCTACTCTGCTGCAACAATTCACTCTCTGGGTGATTTTATTAGCTCCGTGGACAGGTGTGGTTAAGGAAGAACAGAATCTGACTCCCTGTTGGATCCATTTCTTTTACTTTAACATTTGCTCCCTGTTGCTTTTGTTACTATAATCACTAAAAGGATGCTATCTATAGCTGTAAGCATACATAATGTGCTGCCTGGGAGAACCCAGCCCCTTTGCCTGATAAATTGCCTTTATTAAGTTTGCAGGGAGACATTCAAACTCTACCCACTTGAATGGCTACAGAAAAGAAGAAATTAACATGTCCACTCCCGGAGGCTGGCCAAGCCAGCAGGTATTTTGCAAGAGTAGAAGGCAATGTCGCCCCACTCCAGTACTCTTGCCTGGAAAATCCCACGGATAGAGGAGCCTGGAAGGCTGCAGTCCATGGGGTCGCTGAGAGTCGGATATGACTGAGCGACTTCACTTTCACTTTTCCCTTTCATGCATTGGAGAAGGAAATGGCAACCCACTCCAGTGTTTTTGCCTGGAGAATCCCAGGGACAGGGGGCCTTTTGGGCTGCCGTCTATGGGGTCGCACAGAGTCGGACACGACTGAAGTGACTTAGCAAGGCCTTTTACTTTACTTCCTCATCTCCTCCTCCTCTTGTCTGTTCTGTAAAAGAAACTGGCATCCAGACCCTGGTAAGATGTTACTTTGTGATGCTAATCCACACCTCTTCAAATACCTGGCTTTCTGAATAAAGTTGCTACACCCTGTCTCAACACCTGTCTTCTGGTCATTGACCTATCATGTAGCAAGCAGACTGAACTTGGGTTTGGTAACATCTTGTAAAATGGGCTTTTAACAAAATTGAATACGCCTTTGCTGTTGTTCAGTCGCTCAGTCATTTACGACTCTGTGACCCCATGAACTGCAGCATGTCAGGCTTCCCTGTCCTTCACCATCTCCCAGAGCTTGCTCAAATTCATGTCCATTGAGTCAGTGATGTATACTTACTTAACAATAATAATAATAATAAAAAGATGCTATTATAGAGATGTCCATTAAAATATAGTTAATTTTGGGCTGTTTCTGTTATATTTCATACATGTGATTTATTTTTGTTCCTAGTTTTACTGATAACAAAACATGGACATACAAAGATGTCTGAAATTACTCATCTATATTAAAGTAACAAGGATGGACATTTATATTTATGGAGACACACTCATCCCAGTCTCTAAGGTCATTAACTTATTAACCAGAGTCATAATAAATGATCACTAAGAATCAACTTGCAATTCTGAAAATGATAAGCTTCCCTTTCTGAAAGAAAGCAGGGCAGTGGTTCCAAGAGAATGCCAGTGGAATGTCTTTCCAACCTTAGTAGTGAAGTCTTGTGAAATTCTCAGTGATTTACTATAAACGACTAGACAAGCTACTATTTGGCATTAAGATAAACCCAACTTAACAAAGTTGTGTTAATAAAGCCATAATTCAAGAATTTGTTCAGTGTCTTTTCATGCATTAGGACATTTTAAGTTAAAAAATATAGAAAAGAAGGCCAGCACTTAAAATTATAATTATTAGGCTTACTACAAATCTTTCATCCTGGTGTTATCCCAGGTCAGACTTACAGTGTCACACCAAGACATCATTAGCCCCTTCCTTCATAATCACTAGTTTCCAGTGTTCCTGTTATTGTTCCTGTATTAGAAAAATTTTAACAGGCAGTTGGTGCTGAGATTTAAGATGTGAGCCTTGTTTTGGGACTGAAGCAGGGTCTCATGCAAAGCTCAGCTCTGCCATTTGCTGTCAGTGGAGCCTTGGTAAGTTAATTACAGTGAAGGGTGGTTTACTCTACTCCCAGGTATAATTCAGATAGTAATAGCTGTTATATAAGCATTTACTGAGATAACATCTAAAAATTAGCATTTAACATGATGCCTGGTATATAATTTTAAATACTTAATAAACATTACTTATAATTAGATCACAAAATGAAAATGATAGCAAAACAAGGGAGATAATCATAGTTGAAACTTTTGAACATATGATTCTTGACCAGTTATTTAATATTTGAACGATGTGAATAGTCTTTCATGATGTATTTAGACTTTAAAACATCAATACAGTATAGTAATTGCATATATATGGAATTTAAAAGATAGACTTTTATAATGGCTATCAAATTTTTAGAAATGACCACTTCTTTTTACTTTTTAATCATATTGAAGAATAGTTATGATTTACATTGTATTAGGTGTTATAAGTAAAATCCAGAGATGATTTAAACTGTATGGGGGAAGAGGTACTTAGGTTATATACAAGAACCATTTTGAGCACCCATCAATTTCAGGCTCGATGAAAGTCTTAGACAAACCCCCCAAGCAATGAAAGTGCCAAGTCCTAACCATTAGACAGCCAGGGAATTCCCAAGAACTACTGTCCTCTAATGTGCTAAGACAGTAGACCTTAATTGCTCTCACCACACACACACACACACACACACACACACACACACAAATGGTAATGATATGATGGGATGAGGTATTGACTAGTGCTATGTTGGTAATCTTTTCCCAGTAGCTGAATGTATCAAATCAATGCACTGTACGCCTTAAACTTACGCAATGTTATCTGTAAACTACATCTCAGTAAAGCAGGGAAATTAAACAAAAAACTAAAAATTCACTTCAGTTCAGTTCAGTCACTCAGTCGTGTATGACTCTTTGTGACCCCATGAATCGCAGCACGCCAGGCCTCCCTGTCCATCACCATCTCTCAGAGTTCACTGACTCATGTTCATCGAGTCCATGATGCCATCCAGCCACCTCATCCTCTGTCGTCCCCTTCTCCTCCTGCCCTCAATCCTTCCCAGCATCAGAGTCTTTTCCAATGAGTCAAGTCTTCCAATGAGGTGGCCAAAGTATTGGAGTTTCAGCTTTAGCATCATTCCCTCAAAAGAAATCCCAGGGCTGATCTCCTTCAGAATGGACTGGTTGGATCTCCTTGCAGTCCAAGGGACTCTCGAGAGTCTTCTCCAGCACCACAATTCAAAAGCATCAATTCTTCGGCGCTCAGCCTTCTTCACAGTCCAACTCTCACATCCACACATGACCACAGGAAAAACCATAGCCTTGACTAGACGGACCTTAGTCAGCAGAGTAATGTCTCTGCTTTTGAATATGCTATCTAGGTTGGTCATAACTTTTCTTCCAAGGACTAAGCGTCTTTCAATTTCATGGCTGCAATCACCATCTGCAGTGATTTTGGAGCCCAAAAAAATAAGTCTGACACTGTTTCCACTGTTTCCCCATCTATTTCCCATGAAGTGATGGGACCAGATGGCATGATCTTCGTTTTCTGAATGTTGAGCTTTAAGACAACTTTTTTACTCTCCTCTTTCACTTTCATCAAGAGGCTTTTTAGCTCTTCTTCACTTTCTGCCATAAAGGTGGTATCATCTGCATATCTGAGGTTATTGATATTTCTCCCAGCAATCTTGATTCCAGCTTGTGTTTCTTCCAAACCAGCGTTTCTCATGATATACTCTGCATATAAGTTAAATAAGCAGGGCGACAATATACAGCCTTGACCTACTCCTTTTCCTATTTGGAACCAGTCTGTTGTTCCATGTCCAAGCTAGTATATTTAATTTTATAAATAAAATATATCTACATTTGTATCTGATTTGTATTTATCTAAAATCTTTTAGTAGATGTGGGGAACATGCATATTTTTCAGTTTTTAATCATTGTCTGCTAGTTTCTGTCACTGAATGAGAGTCTTGGTTTCATTCCTACTGAGAAATGAGCTTAAGTAATGGTTGAGAATAAGAAAAATTATAATTAACAAGATGCCACATTATGCATGAAATGTGCATTTGTTAACATTTTGTTCTAAATTAATTGCATATTTCATTTCAATATAATCCAATGTTTTTAATATTAAGCTAACCATTTAAAGGATTTCAATTTTTTATTTAAGAAATGCACAATGAATCCATGCTTTCCTATAAACTACGCCCTGGGAAGCCTCTCCTTGTGGACTGTGATCCAGGGCTTTACTACTGACAGTTCTCCTAGAAGAAAACTAGGTGTTAGCCTGTAGTGAGGAAAACTTGAGTGATTTGTCAGTGTCCTTATTAGAGTGCTTTGAAGTAAGTAGTTTGATTGTGTAAATTAAATATACTAAACATCCTCATATTCCTGGGGTGGCATTGACCAATATGGTAGCACTAGCCCGAAGCAGGTATATAAATTCAAATGTAAATTAATTAAAATTTAATACATTTAAATGGAATTCCTGGGTGCCACCAGCCATACTTCCAGTGCCATGCAGCCCATGTCCATTATGGTAAGAAGTTGTCCTGGGTGGTACTAGACTTGAGTTACCATTTTCCATTGTAATGAAAACTAAGGTTAAAAAAATTACTGAAATAATGTGAAGAATAAGCATTCATTTCTTTCTCTTTTCATTCCTTTGTTTAATTTTTTTTTCCATTTTCTTCTGCCTGTGTTCTTCATCTCAATATAGTATCAGCCAATATGATTTCAGTTTCAAAATGGAATAATTTACTTCAAAAACAAAATTAATTTAGAAAAACAAGTTGAAGTAAAAAGATTTCCTGAGAAATTTAGAGAACAATATAGAAATGGATATTTTAAACACTATATGTCAGGTGCTTAGTTAACAAGCAATTTCCAAATAAAAATCTGTTAATTCATCCTTGCTGAATTAGGCAAAACTCACTTTGATTTTTCGTTCTTCATGTTAGAGAAAATTCTCCATCCTTTTCCAATTATTGTGAAGAGTATCACACTTCAGAATTATTTCTCCAGACTCTCTCGAGAGAAAGGGCCAGGCTTGGTGCTCACTGAGCCGCCTTGCTGTTAGTGGCGACCACTGGCCCTGCAACAGAGCCCTCTGCGTCTGTGTGCTCGAGCAATGGTGTTGGGGTAAGAATCTCCCTCTGCTCCATCATTGTAAGACGAGATGGGATGGATTGTGTTCTCCCCAGGGCATCTTCCCTCCAGGTCTCTTTCTCTTTCAAGTTTAAGCCATTTTACAGGAATAAACTGACTCCAGATCAGATAAGAGTGACCTCATACCAGTCCCAGACCCAGGTATATCTTAGAAATAAGCTTTTACCTAAAAGCCCTGCACTGGCTCAACTATTTAAAAAACTGTTTTCCATACTTCTCTACCATTTGCTCCATTAGCCAACTGGGGGAGAATAGCAAACTTTAATTAACAAAGTATATGATGCACAATAGTGTTTCTTCACTCCCCCACCCCAATCCTCATTTCATTAGGGCTTCCCTGATAGTTCAGTTGGTAAAGAATCTGCCTGCAATGTGGGAGACCTGGGTTAAATCCCTGGGTTGGGAAGATCCCCTGGAGAAGGGAAATGCTACCCACTCCAGTATTCTGGTCTGGAGAATTCCATGGACTGTATCGTTCATGGGGTTACAAAGAGTCAGTCGGACATGACTGAGTGACTTTCACATAGTTCCCCTAGTGGGGGTATTTTTTAGACTTTTTTTTTTTATTAATTAAATTTATTTATTTTTTAAAATTACAATACTGTATTTGTTTTGCCATACATTGACACGAATCAGCCATAGGTGAACACAATCGCCCAATGCCGAAGCCCCCTCCCACCTCCCACCCCACATCCTCTACCTGAATCATCCTGTGCATCAGCCCCATGCATCCTGCATCCTACACCAAACATAGATTAGCGCTTCATTTCTTACAGGAAAATACAGATGCTTCACTGCCATTCTCCCAAACCATCCCACCCTTTCCCTCTCCCTCAGAGTCCAAAAGTCCACTCTATACCTCTGTGTCTCTTGTTGTCTCACATATAGGGTCATCATTACTGTCTTCTAAATTCCATATATATGTGTCAGTATACTGTATTGGTGTTTTTCTTTCTGGCTTACTTCACTCTGTATAATCGGTTCCAATTTCATCCATCTCATTAGAACTGAGTCAAATTTATTCTTTTTAAGGGCTGAGTAGTATTCCATAGTGTATATGAACCACAGCTTTCTTATCCATTCATCTGCTGATGGACATCTAGGTTGCTTCCATGTCCTGGCTATTATAAACAGCGCTGCAATGAACATTGGGGTACATGTGTCTCTTTCACTTCTGGTTTCCTCAGTGTGTATGCCCAGCAGTGGGATTGCTGGGTCATAAGGCAGTTCTATTTGCAATTTTTTAAGGAATCTCCACACTGTTTTCCATAATGGCTGTACTAGTTTGCATTCCCACCAGCAGTGTAAGAGGGTTCCCTTTTCTCCACACCCTCTCCAGCATTTATTGCTTGTAGACTTTTGGATCCCAGCCATTCTGACTGGTGTGAAATGGTACCTCATTGTGGTCTTGATTTGCATTTCTCTGATAATGAGTGATGTTGAGCATCTTTTCATGTGTTTGTTAGCCATCCGTATGTCTTCTTTGGAGAAATGCCTATTTAGTTCTTTGGCCCATTTTTTTATTGGATCATTTATTTTTCTGGAGTTGAGCTGCATAAGTTGCTTATATATCTTTGAGATTAGTTGTTTGTCAGTTGTTTCATTTGCTATTGTTTTCTCCCATTCAGAAGGCTGTCTTTTCACCTTGCTTATAGTTTCCTTTGTTGTGCAGAAGCTTTTAATTTTAATTAGATCCCATTTGTTTATCTTTGCTTTTATTTCCAGTATACTAGGAGATGGATCATAGAGGATCCTGCTGTGATTTATGTCGGAGAGTGTTTTGCCTATGTTCTCCTCTAGGAGTTTTATAGTTTCTGGTCTTACATTTAGATCTTTAGATCCCTGGACGGAGCCTTTGAGACTTTTTTTTTTAATTCAGTGAGCACACTGTTGGATCTTACTTCCCTGACCAGGGCCACAGCAGTGAATGTATGAGTCCTAACCAGTGGACTGCCAGGGAGTTCCTGCTTTTTAGACATTTTTAACTAATCTTCCCAGCATGAGATTTTAATACCTCAGATATATTGTGTATCTAATTATAATTATCTATACTTAATACATAATTACTGTAGATATATCTGCTTTGTACTGAGAGGATAACAGGCAGGAAGGCTAAGGGTCTCCAAACAGAGGAAATAGGCTGCAAGTGTCAGACATTTTTTATCTCTCTTTTAAACAGCAGGAGGAAACAAACTACCAATGTTAGATTTTTCTTTTCCCTTCTTTATACAAAATTAAAAGGAGGTTTCTCTTAAAATTCTGTGTTGCCATGACAACACCTGGTTCCACCTGAGCGTAACTTTTCTCACATCTCAAGCTAACCAATGTGTTTTTCCTATGGAAATGTTTTTCTTAAGCTATGTTAATGAACTACTTATTTACCCTAGACTCTCTTCAAGTCAGTTCCGCTTAAGACTCAGAAATGATAATGGCTCAAGGAACCAGGATGTTTTACTCATACATTGTTCTCCTAATCTATGTTAATAAAACTATATATTTTCTTGGAAATCTGCCTTTCTTCAAGATTCATGTCAATTGTTTTATGGCCCAGGATGACTCACCTTGTGCCCAAGTTATCTCAAAATGCATGTTGTGGGTGAGGCACCTGGTGCCACTCTGAGTTTTGAGACATCACCTTTCTCTAACAGTTTGCTCATAAGTATATAACATACTGCTAATGGCTAGTAGGGCGGCACTCTTTCTGCCCCCTTCTGATGTCTATGTCAGAAGCTTTCTCTCTTTTATACTTTAATAAAACTTTATTACACAAAAGCTCAGAGCGATCAAGCCTCATCACTGGCCCCAGATTGAATCTCCTCTCCTCTGGAGGCCAAGAATCCCAGCATCTTTCACGGCTCAGCAACAACCTTTCAGTACATAAACAGAGTAAGAATTTTTCACTTTCCAAGAATCAAGTTTTATCCTGTTAGGGGTGATGTTTCTCCCTTTGACAATTCCTAATAAATGGGAACTGAAATATCAGAAATAGGTACCATTTTCTAGATACTTTTTATATGTTGCAGTGTGTACATTTCAAAGATTATAGCTCACTTGAGTGTCAGGATACAGAAAATATTTATTTTTTCCTGCATACAACATATTTGCATACTTTGGTAGGTTAGTGAGGAAATAAACCCTCTGGGCTTTCTGAAAGGTTAAAGAAGTCCTTGGATTTGCCCTCGAGATCTTGAGTCATTCTATTCTGTTTTCAGTGTAACTGCTGACAGGAAGGGAGGACTGGGAAAGAGTATGGAAAGAGGGGAATAAGTAGACGAAGATACTTAGATAATAGCACTTTTTATTTCCCATATTTACTCAAGCTCATCATCTAATAGCTTACCCTGTCTTTTCTGAAACTCTAACTTAACAGGTTAGTGCTTAGAAAGCATCTCTCATTTTCCCTTTATCAGTTAATAAAATCCCCACCATTTCCTAAAAAGAAAATAATATTAAATATTGAACACTGAATTCAAATAAGAAAGTCATCATACTTTAATAATTGCTAAAATTTTACACTAATCTGCATGTTTTAATTTACAAAGTTTTCTTCCGTCATGTTAGTTGATAAATCAACAAATGTTTACAATTAAGACAACAATAATGTGTTTTGTTTATATTTTCCTTTATTGTGATTCACACTTGTAGCAATTAGGAATATTAAATTTTAAAGTGTAGTGAGATGTTGTTCTTAAAATCCATTGAACTAAAGTAGCAGGTGAAAATATACTCTGAATTATTCCTTCATTTATTCAACATTCTTTGTGCACACCACGTGCTGGAGGAAGCAGGTGCAGCTAAAGGAGCTGAGTGACCATCCTGCTCATCTGTTGAGCCCCTCTCTTCTCAGGAGAGAGCCTCACAAGCAGAGGGCTTTCTCTTGGGTTACAGCTCCTTAATGAAAGTAGGCTCACGGCTACATAGTTCTCCATTCCCTCCTTTTTGTCCCCAAATTTTCACTGTATGTGGGCAACTTCTTTAGAAAGCTCCATGCTCTCACATTCTGAGTCATTTCTGCTTGGAGCAGAAACAAGCTCTTCATTAAAATAGCTCCACCAGACAAGGTTTTGATACTTTTCTCCCAACTTCCTTTTGCTCAAGTAGAGACCTGATCTCAAAGGGCTGAGAGAAGATGACTAGAAACAATAGCTTCTATGTCATTCTTCTCCCTCTATGACCTCTTACCCTCATATACTCTACCCCAATATAAAAGTCACAAATATGCCAAAAACGAAGTGCTTAAAATAATTTCATACTTTAAAAGCTTATACAACCTGACTAGATTATCCTAAATGTTACCCTACAATTGACACTTACTCATTTGGTGGAAGGAAGAAAAGAAGTTGGAAATATTCACTCTGAATTCATTAAAATTCTTTTATTTCTACTGTCTATAGCATTTCCATTTTTCTAGGAAGAAAAATCCTCACTGTGAGTCTAATATTTATTTAAAGTATTTTCCTATCCTAATAAAGGAAATAACATATACGGACTTAGAGAAGAACACAGGTATAACTATGAGGGCACAAAGTCATAATGACTGACCTCATAGAACTAAGAAAAACCTGCCACAACTTGTTTCTGTGGCAACAATGGGATCCACTGTAGGAAGTAGAGAGCTTCCCCATGGGGAGCGGAAACCTGACATCAATTGACACAGAAAGGTGTCCCTTGGGATCACTCACACTCAACATTTGTTTAAAGGTCATTGCCAGCCTCTGAGAGTGGGAGGCTCTTAACTTTAAAAGGAACTTGAAAGGTTTTTGATTCTTTTTCTCAGCTCTGGAAACTTAAGATAAAGCAAAAGTGGTACACATGTATTTCAACGCATTTCTACAGATTTCAAGCTGAATTTTAGTTTTGCTTTAGCTTTTCCCCCTTCTTTTAAGTTTATTTTATTGAAGTGCATTTGATTTACAATGATGTATTAATTTCTGCTGCATAGCAAAGTGACTCAGTTTTACATTTATATACATTTTTGTTTGTATTCTTTTCCATGGTGGTTTATCATAGGATACTGTTGAATATAGTTAGTTCCCTGCGCTACATGGTAGGACCTTGCTGCGGATCCATCTTATGTGTCATAGTTTACATCTGCTAAGCCCAAACTCCCACTCCTCCCCCCTCCCTGCCCCCCTTGGCAACTACAAGTCTGTTCTCTGTGTCTGTGAGTCCGTTTCTGGTTTATAGACAGGTTCATTTGTGTCATATTCCAAACATTATCATCCTCAGTGAAGCAGTCAGAGAGACTAGTATCATATGATGTCGCTATATATGTGTTTTTCTCTTTTTGTTTTTATGAAGTTAAACTCTAGTGTAGATATTTTGAACCTACCAATGTCAACCTGTAACCACTTTATAACAAGGTATTTATACCTGTTTTCCCAGGGATCATGCAGCTCCAGGAACTATTTGTATTCAGAAAATGGATTAAAGGCCGCCTGAGTGTGTTTCTCCCTTTTATAATAACTAGAACAACTGGTTAAGGACAGGAATAACTCTTTAAAGGCTCTTCAGAAAACTCCTTATCTAAATGGATTTTGCAAAAATCTCTCTTTTGGGGTAGATTTCTGGATGGGACTCTATCGCACACCTAGCCTTTATTTATTTTATTTTTCAATGACAAAGGTAAAATATATTCTTCTAGACATAAAGCAGAAAAATTGATTTGATGCTAAACAAATAGATGGCTATCCTTGTAAGTAGCTCTCTGAAGAAGCCCTTTTGTCACTAACATTAAACCAGGGACCCCATGCTCTACTCATCTCCAGTCCAAGCACACCTGTCACATCTTTGGAGTACACAATACCTTGCCTATCTTATTGGTTCTTTCTGTAGATCAAAGAAGAACTGAAAAATAAGTATTTAATAGATGACCAAATCTCTTCTCCAGCTTCCCCTTCTTGGGAACAAACTGTGTGAACAAGATAGCATCTGAAGAAAGGCAACAAGAAGTTGACAAGCCTGCACACTGGGGGGATGGTGATGACTCTGATCTCCATCTCAGTGATTAGCTGGGATCACTTGCCTGTTTCCTTTTATAAACCTTCATGACCCAATGGAATCTTCAGAGATGATATGGGGAACACCAAGTCCACCATCTCCTAGATGCCAGCATTCTGATTAAAAGCAACTTCACTTTCTACCAACATTTCTCTCTCTCATATGCTGCTTTTCAAGTGTCAAGCAGTCTAGAAGAGTTAATTACTTTGGTCTTGCCAAGTTGTCAACCCATTTGAAGTATTGAAACCCAGAGAATTTCTCCTAGAAAATTGGAAAGTAGCTTACTTCTCTACCTTAACCATCATTCCCTCTCCATCTCTGATCATAAAGTAAAACATGCAATCCATATTGATTTTCTCTTTGTCTTGTTTTGAATCAGATATCTGATTCACTGGAAGGATGGAGTTGTCACCACTGAGAAAGCAGACCCTTCTAGTGGAGCAACTGAGAACAGAGAACTCAGAGGTGATGCGTTAAGGACACTTTAAGGTGCTGATTAGTCATCCAAGTGGAAAGGTCAGGAACTCTATGAAATTCCAACATGGAGGAAAGTCTGGGGGAGAGATAAGTGTAACTGGAGAATAGAAATGCATCAAGCACAGAGCTCTGTCACTCTGCCCTATAAGACTCAGAGCAAAGAGCAAACCAGGAAAGGAGACTGACAGCAGAGCACATTTCCAGGACACCGTGTGCTTTCATCCAGGCAAATTGTGGGACAGGTGCCCCATCTGAGAAAGACAGTGGCCAATGAGGTAGCGTAAACAAGAGAACCTGACATCCTAGAAGCCACTGGAATAAGTTTCAAAAAAGCAGAAAATTATCCACCATGAAAAGAAGTGAAGTATGAAGGCTGAGGCCAGATCACAGTAGCTGGCATTGTAGGAGGCACGGAATGGCTTTAACAAGAGTGGGAGTATCCGTGGGACCAAAATCCTGATTAGAATAAATTAAAGAGAGATGAGAGAAGAATTGGGGACTGGGATTATAAATCATGATTTAGTTTCTGTTTTTTTTTAACAAAAGAGAGCAGAGAAATAGAGCAGTAACTGGTGAAGTAGGCCAAAAGAATGATTTTTTTTTTTAATTATAGGATGGGACAAACAATAGCAATTTTTTTCAATAAGGAAAAGTTGATGATGTCAGAGGGGAGAGGAGAGAATTGCTGGAGTGATGTTTGAGTAAGCGACAGAGCACAAATGATGTGATTGTTTTAAATAAGAGCTCTACTTAAAGAAGATAGTCATAGGACTTTACAACAGAATTAGACAGACATGGTGATGGGAGTCTGGATGATCTGTGTCACAGAGAGTTCTCAGGAAGAATATTAAGTTGGAGTTTGGAGTGCTGAATAGAGGGATCAACAGTTATGGAGAGAAGCAGGAGGGAACAGGATTGGCTTGCAGGAAAATTCAAAGTACAGTGTATGCCTGCCAAAGCTGTATCAACTCCAAACACAACTTTGGATTTGTCCCTTGGTGAAGGACTGATGTTGAAGCTGAAACTCCAATTCTTCAGCCACCTGATGCGAAGAGCTGACTCATTGGTAAAGACCCTGATGCTGGGAAAGATTGAAAGCAGGAGGAGAAGGGGATGACAGAGGATGAGATGGTTGGATGGTCTCACTGACTCGATGGACATGAGTCTGAGTAAGCTCTGGGAGTTGGTGATGGACAGGGAGGCCTGGCATGCTGCAGTCCATGGGATCTCAAAGAGTTGGACATGACTGAGTGACTGAACTCTCTTTACATTGCTGCTACCCACTTCCCCCAAAAACTTTTCTTTTCTTTCTTCCCTCTTCCCTCTCTCCCTCCCTTCCTTCCTTCCCTTGCTATGTCAGATCCTAGTTGTGCCACATGGAACCTTTGATCTTCATAGGAGATCTTTAGTTGCAAACTCTTAGTTGCAGCATGTGGGATCTAGTTCCTTGACCAGGTATCAAAACTGGGCTTTCAACATTGGGAGTGTGGCATCTTAAGTCGCTGGACCGTTGGGGAAGTCTCAATGACTCTTCTTGAAGGGGTGATGTGGATAATACATCTGTATGTCCACCGCAAATAATTTTTTCCATTTTCTCAGTACAGAGGCATTCAAAATTGGTATTGAGAAGGACAGTGAAATACAGGGTGAGGGAAGTGGAGGGCTTGGAGACTGAGTGTTGTAAAATTGCTTCCTAGGTAGGACTGGTGAATGGTCTTGGGAAATATGGCGCATTTCCAGGCAGCTCTACGGGTGCATTTTAGGGCTAGTACTGAGGAATTTCAAGTGAGGAATTTCAGCATGATAGTTTGGTTTTCTCCAGTCACATTCATGTGCAGCTTCAGGAAGAGAATGGGAAAAAGGAAAAACCGAGAAATCATTTAAGAGGGGGGCCAGATCATTAGGGACTTGCAGGTCATTTAAGGACCTTGTCTTTTTTCCTCTGAATGGGATGTGAAGCCATGCAGGGTTGTTTAATCCTTTTTACTTTGAAGAATAATACACACATCTGGAATTTCATAGAACATAAATGTACAGCCAAATAAACGATCACAGAGCAATCACCCACATAACTCTATCTGGAGGAATCAACAAGGCAGAGCCAGCACCATAGGAAGGCCCCCTCTTGCCCTTCCCCAAGAGTTACTCCCTTCCTCACTGTAAATGACATGTACTTTCCTAACATTCATAATTATTTTCTTGCTATCTTTTTTCATTTTTAATAGCGGTGCTTTATCTTTTTTTCATTTTTAATAGCTGTGCTGCCAAAGCTTGTATCCCCAAAGTCTAAAGATTAGATTAGATGGTTTTAACTTTGCCTTTTTCCTCTTTTCTTAAGTGGAATCATTGTACTTTTACTCTTTTTGTATATGGCAGTTTTGCTTTACTGTTTTTGTTTTTCTTTTTAATTTTTTAAATGTGGGCCAATGTTTTCTAAAGTCTTTATTGAATTTGTTACAATACTGTTTCTATTTTATGTTTTGGTTTTTTGGCCTCAAGGCATGCAGGATCTTAGCTCCTTGATCAGGAATCAAATCTACATGCCCTGCATTAGAAGCAAAGTCTTAGCCACTGGATCATCAGGAAAGTCCCTACAATATGTTTCTGAGATTCATTCACAGTGTTGTATTTTTAATTCAGGCAACCACAGGATCAGTCCTAGGTCTGGTTTCCAGAAATCCCAGCACTTCAGTTATCATGAGATAGCTTTGTGAAGGGAGTTGGCTTTGTCTTTGTTTACACCAGGAAAAGAACAATTTTCTTGGTCCTTACTCAGGTTGAAGGACTAGAATTTAAAGCCCTGAGTTCACCTCTTTTTCCTGCAAACTCTCCAGTCAATTTACAATAATTGCCTAATGCAAAGTCCTTAATCTTTACTTCCATGGTAATGTTTCCTGCCAGCAGCTACTTGATCAATTAAAACTTTGTCTTCTCTAGACACCAGCTGTTTAGTTACCACATGAACTATTGTTTGTTGTTCTTGTGCACAGGCATTTTTTTGTCTTTGTAGAATGTTCTTAGATTTTGCAAACACCCAAATATCACTCCTCATCACAGTATGCCTGGAAAGAGCTTTATAAAACGGAGACTGACAATAAAATTTGTTAAGCTGTACATGATTTTCCTTTCTTTTAATGTAAGAATGACTTCCTGTTCAGTCTAAATTATAAATTCACCATTGGGCAGAAACATTGGGAAGACATTATCTAGATGTGTAAGACCATTAAATATTTCCTTTTTTCCTGGCTACAATTATTTGAAAATTTTGCCTATAAAGCCATTTGAAATCCAACATTGTTGAAGTGAAGTGAACTGAAGTCGCTCAGTCGTGTCCGACTCTTTGCTAACCCATGGACGGTAGCCTACCAGGCTTCTCCACCCATGGGATTCTCCAGGCAAGAATACTGGAGTGGGTTACCATTTCCTTCTCTAGGGGATCTTCCCAACCCAGGAATCGAACCCGGGTCTCTCACACTGGAAGCAGACACTGTAACCTCTGAGCCACCAGGGAAGCTCATCATTGGCCTCAATATTGTTGAGGGCAACGTTTTTTTAATTTGAATATATCCACAGATACAGTTTTGTGGATATAAAAATTCTATAAGAAACCAGAGCCATTTTTGTAGAAAGATGTAGCTTCATAATTAAATGTCTCCCAATGTAAACTGTGAGTACAGCTTTAGGAGTTCATAACTTTTTTAAAAAGACTTTTGAACTACCAAATCTGAAAATCATTTGTTATATATACTTGCTCTAAACGGAGAAAAACTTGAGACTCTCTGCAGCCCCTTCTCTTTTTAAAAACAAAAGGAAAGACTGGCCAAAGAGGCCTTCTGATCGCCAGCTACAAGAGGCTCAAGAAAAGACTCAGACAGGGCCATAACTTCTGCAGTGGAGGCAGGCCATGTCGCTGCACACTTGGTGCTGCCAGGGTCCCTGCAAGCTAAGCAGCTGCACCACCTTCACGCTCAACTCTCGCTGAGGCAGAACTGCCACAGGCACAAAAACGTCTTGTGTCTATACACACAGGGTCACTTTGGTCATGTCCAACTCTTTGTGACCCTGTAGACTATGGCCCTGCCAGACTTCTCTGTAAGGGGGTTCTCTAGTTAAGAATACTGGAGAGTATTGGCCAATACTGGTTGCCATACCCTTCTAGAGCACTATATTTCCTGCTGCCTTAGCCACCAATTCACCTGAATACCTGGTGCTGCCAGAGCCCCTGCAACCCAAGCAGCTGCACCACCTCCATACCTGGCCCGCACAGAGGCAAACCCAAGTCCTCCAGGGCAGCCCCAGGACCAAACCCCAGTGGATGATGCACATGCAGAGGTGGAAATAAAACAACAGTTGAAACCCAGGGGCAGTGTGGCTAAGGAATAAGACCCAAAACCTTCCCACCAGCTGTACAATCTGCAGATTAAATCCACACGATCAACTAGGCAGACTCTGTGTCTATGGAATATAAGAAAGGACATTGAGAGCTCCCACAAGAAGGCAAGAACACACAAGGGTAGGACCAGATTAGAATCTGAGCTGCCCCCACAGCCGGTCCAGAGATCAGCAAAGTGTTGGGGGGCATCCTAGGGAGGTGAGGTGGACTGTGACTCCAGAGAGGGAAAGGATTCCGACAGCAGTGACTCAAGAAAAACATTTATTATTCTTATGTTTTCATTTGTTCTGTAGATTCTTGTGAATTTTTTTTTCTTCCCCCACTCTGTTGTGGTTGATGATTTTATTGGCACTACCGAATCTATTAAGCTTTTGAGCTTTTTCTTTTTTCTTAGTCACATTTTTATTGTTGTTATAAACCTCTGCCTCTACTTTGGGCTTTTGCAATTCTGTGGAGTTTTTGTGTGTTTTTTTTTCCGCTCTCTCTTTTTTTAATTTTTAAAACCTATTATTTTCTTTTCTACATGTATCAGTTTGCTTTTCCTACTGTTCTTTTCCCCTTGCAGTTAATCTTTAATGTATATCAATTTTTATCTACCTCTATTTAAATTTGCATATTTTCCTTTCTTTTCTTTCTCTACTTCCTCTCAACATATTTGTTAGTTTTATTTTCATTGCTTTATTCCCCAATTGGCACCTTTAGTTTTGTTTTCCAGTTTGTGCTTTAGTTTTGTTGTTAACTGGTAGATATAATCTTTATATCCTTTGTTTACAAGGTCAATCTATTATGCTTTCTTTTTTGTTAGAGTGTTTGACTTTGCTCATGGGTGTATATGTATATTCCATTATTTTAATTATTGTTTGCCTGATTTTGTAACTGCCACTTGTCTGAGGCTCATCTTTGGTTTCTCAGTTTTGGATATTTGTTTTAATCTCACTTAATGCCATAACAAAGCACTTGTGCAATCTTCATTCCTGATCAGAGATCAAGCCCCAAGCCTTTGGAGTGGGAGCACTGACTCCAAGACCCTAGACTACCAGAGAACTTAGTATCAAATAGTGAGGACTCACACAAAGGAAACCACTTGAAAACAAGACCCAGCACCACCCAGCCACCAGTAGCATCCTGTGCAGGATGCCTCATCTAAACAACAAACAAAGCAAAAATACAAACCCAATCATCAGTAGACAGGATTAGCACCTCATTCAGCCTTGCCCTTTAGATGGAAAACAAGCAAACAAACAAAAAAACTAAGCACAAATCTCATCCTATATAAAGCTTACACAAACCACTGGACCAACTTTCAGAGGGCAGAAACTAAAAGGAAGAAAGAATTCAACCTTGAAGCCTGGGAAAAGGTGACCTCAAACACAGTAAGCTTAAAAACAAAATGAAACATAGTAATAATGAAAAGGTAGAGAAATATACACAAATGAAGGAACAATTTAGAAACACAGAAGTTAAAAAAAAGAGGATCTAGGCAAACTACCTAAAAAGAATTCATAATAATAATAGTAAAGATGATCAAAAACCTTGAAAAAAAATGGAGAAAATGCAAAAATCAATTAACAAAGACCTTGAAGAATAAAAAAAATAAACATACAGACACAAACAACACAATTACTGAAATTGAAATCTACTCTGGAAGGAATCAATAGCAGAATATCTGAAGCAGAACAAATCGGTGAGCTGGAAGATAAAATGGTGGAATTAACTTCTGAAGAGCAGAAAAAAGTAAAAGATGAAAAGAACTGAGGAAAGTCTCAGAGATCTCTGGGACAATGTCAAACATACCAACATTCAAATTATAGGGGTCCCAGAAGAAGAGAAAAAGAAAGGGTATGAAAAAAATTTTGAAGAGATTCTAGTTGTTGAAAATATCCCCAACATGGAAAAGTAAATAGTCAATCAAGTCCAAGAGTTGCAGAGTCCCATACAAGATAAACCAAGGAAAAACACACCAAGACACATATTAATCAAACTAACAAAGACTAAACACAAAGAAAGTATATTAAAAGTAGCAAAGGAAAAACAACAAGTAACATACAAGGGAAACCCCATACATTTAATAGCTGATCTTTGAGTAGAAACTCTGCAGGCCAGAAGGGAATGGCAGGATATATTTAAAGTACTGAAAGGGAAAAATCTAAAACCAAGATAACTTTCCTCAGCAAGAATCTCATTCAAAATTGATAAAGAAATCAAAAGCTTTTCAGACAAGCAAAAGAGAACTCAGTACAACCAAACTAGCATTACAACAAATGTTAAAGGGACTTATATAGTCAAGAAATATGAGAAGAAAAAAAGATCTACAGACACATATAGGCTGAAGGTGAGAGGATGGAAAAATATATTCCATGCAAATGGGACGCAAAAAGAATGCTGGGAGTAGCAATTCTCATTTCAGACAAAATAGATCTTAAAATAAAGAATATTAAAACAGATAAGGAAGGACACTACATGTGATCTAGGGATAAATCCAAGAGAAAGACATAACAATTGTAAATATCTATGCACCCAATATAGGAGTACCTCAATACATAAGAAACACTGCTGCCACTAAGTCCCTTCAGTCGTGTCCGACTCTGTGCAATCCTATAGACAGCAGTCCACCAGGCTCCCCTATCCCTGGGATTCTCCAGGCAAGAACACTGGAGTGGATTGCCATTTCCTTCTCCAACGCATGAAAGTGAAAAGTGAAAGTGAAGTCACTCAGTCATGTCCAACTCTTAGTGATCCCATGAACTGCAGCCTACGAGGCTCCTCCATCCATGGGATTTTCCAGGCAAGAGTATTGGAGTGGATTGCCATTGACTTCTCCAAAGACAAACACTAACAGACATAAAATGAGAAATTAACAGTAACACAATTATAACAGGAGACTTTAACACTCCACTCACACCAGTGGACAGATCATCAAAACAGAACGTTAATAAGGAAACACAAGTCTTAAATGATACATTAGATGAGATCTCATTGATATCTTCAGGATATTCCATTCAAATGCAGAATTATACATCTTCTTCTCAAGTGCACATGGAACATTCTCCAGGAGAGCCCACATCTTGAGTCACAAATCAAACCTCAGTAAATTTAAGAAAACTGAATCTTATCAAGCATCTTTTCCAGTCACAGCACTATGAGACTAGATATCAACTACGAGAAAAAAAAAAAGGAAAAAAAACCTGTAAGAAACACAAACACATGGAGAGTAAAGAATACTTTTCTAAATAATCAACAGGTTGCTGAAGAAATCAAAAGGGAAATTTAAAAATTTCTAGAAACAAATGACAGTGAAAACACGACAACATAAAACCTATGGGATGCAGCAAAAGCAGTTCTAAGATGGTAGTTCATAGCAATACAATCCTACCTCAAGAAACAAGAAAAACAGAGAATAGACAGCCTAGCTTTACATTTAAAATAACTGGAAAAAGAAGGAAAAAACCCAAAAGTTAGTAGAGGGAAAGAAGTCATAAAGGTCCGAGCAGAAGTAAATGAAAAAGAAATGATTAAACGATAGTAAAGATTAGTAAAACTAAAAGCTGGTTCTTTGAGAAGATAAACAAAATTGACAAACCTTTAGCCTGACTTATCAAGAAAAAAAAAAGAGTCAAATCACCAAAATTAAAAATGAAAAAGGAGAGGTTACAACAGACAATGCAGAAATACAAAGGTTTATAAGAGAATGTTAAGAACAACTATATGGCAATAAAATGGATAACCTGGGATAAATGGGCAGATTCTTAAAAAGTCCAATCTTCCAAGACTAAATCAGGAAGATATAGAAATTATGGACAACTCAATTATAAGCAGTGAAATTGAAGCTGTGATCAAAAATCTTCCAAAAAACAAAAGTCTAGGACCAGATGAACATTTAGAGAAGAGCTAATCCCTATCTTTCTCAAACTCTTTCAAAAATTTGCAGAGGAAGGAACCCTTCCAAACTCATTCTACGAGGCCACCAGCATCCTAATACCAAAATCAAACAAAGACAACACACAAGAAGAAAACCACAGGCCAATAACACTAATGAACATAGATGCAAAAATCCTCAACAAACAAATATAGCTAACAGAATTCAGCAACACATCAAAAGTCCATACACCATGATCAAGTTGGATTTATTCCAGGGATGCAAGGATTCTTCAATAAAAATTCATATGATAATCTCAATAAATGCAGAAAAGCCTTTCACAAAATTCAGCACCCATTTATGATTAAAATGCTTCAAAAAATGGGCATAGAAGGAATCTACCTCAACATAGTAAAGGCCATCTATAAGCCTATAGCAAACATTATTCTCAGTGGTGAAAAACTGAAAGCATTCCCCTAAGATCAGGAACAAGACAAGGCTGTCCACTTTCACCACTATTTTTCAACATAGTTCAGAAGTCCTAGCTACAGAAATCAGAGAAGAAAAAGAAATAAAAGGAATCCAGATTGGAAAAGAAGTAAAGCTTTCACTGTTTGCAGATGACATGATATTATACATAGAAAACCCTAAAGATAGTATCAGAAAATTACTAGAGCTAATCAGTGAATTTAACAAAGTTGCAGGATATAAAATCAATACACAGAAATCACTTGCATTTCTATATATTAACAATTCAGAAAGAGATATTAAGGAATCAATTTCATTCACCATTGCAACAAACAAAAAAGAATAAAATATCTAGGAGTAAACTTATCTAAGGAGACAAAATAACTGTACACAGAAAATTATAAGACACTAATAAAAGAAATAAAATATGATATAAACAGATGGAGAGATATTCTATGTTCCTGGGGAAGAAGAATCAATATTGTGAAAATGACTATACAACCAAATGCAATCTACAGATTCAGTGAGATCCCTATCAAATTAACACTGACATTTTCCACAGAACTAGAACCAAAAATTCCACAATTCATATGGAAACACAAAAGATCCTGTATAACCAAAGCAGTCTTGAGAAAGAAGAATGGAGCTGGAGGAATCAACCTTCTTGACTTCAGATTATATTACAAAACTACAGTCATCAAAATAGTATGGTAGTGGCACAAAAACAGATATATGGACCAATGGAACAAGATAGAAAGCCCAGAAATAAACCCATGCACCTATGGGCACCTTATTTTTGACAAAGGAGGCAAGAATATACAATGGGGCAAAGACAGCCTCTTCAATAAATGGTGCTGGGAAAACTAGTCAGCTCCATGTAAAGGAATGAAATTAGAACACTTCCTAACACCATACACAAAGATAAATTCAAAATAGATTAAAGACCGAAACGTAAGACCAGAAACTATAAAACTCCTAGAGGAGAACACAGGCAGAACACTTGATGATATAAATCAAAGCAAGATCTTCTATGACCCACCTACTAGAGTAACAGAAGTGAAAAAAAGTAAACAAGTAGGGTCTGATTAAGCTTAAAAGCTTCTGCACAGCAAAGCAAACTACAAGTGAAATGAAAAGACAACCCTCAGAATGGGAGAAAATAATAGCAAATGAAACAACTGACAAAGGATTAACTTTAAAAATATATAAGCACCTCATACAACTCACTACCAGAAAAACAAACAACCCAATCAAAAAGTGGGGGAAAAGACCTAAACAGACATTTCTCCAAAGAAGACACATAGGTGGCTAACAAACACATGAAAAGATGCTCAACATTCATCATTATTAGAGAAACGCAAATCAAAAGTACGATGAGATATCACCTCACACCAGTCAGAATAGCCATCATCAAAAAGTCTACAAATGACAGATGCTAGAGAGGGTGTGGAGAAAAGGAAATGATTTTGCACTGTTGGTGGGAATGTAAATTAATAAAGCTACTGTGGAATGGTATGGATATTCCTTAAAAAACTAGGAATAAAACCACCATGACTCCAGCAATACTACTCCTAGGCATATACTCTGAGGAAATCAAAATTGAAAAAGACACATGTATCCCATTGTTCATTACAGCACTATTTGCAATAGCTAGAACATGGAAGCAACCTAGATGTCCATCAACAGATAAAAGGGTAAAGAATTTGTGGTACCTATACACAATGGACTAATACTCAACCATAAAAAGGAATGCCTTTGAGGCACTTCTAATGAGGTAGCTGAACCTAGAACCTACTATACAGAGTGAAGTGAGTCAGAAAGAGAAAAATAAATACCATATTCTAACACTAATATACAAAATCTAGAAAAATGGTACTGATGAATTTATTAACAGGGCAGCAATGGAGAAACAGATATAGAGAACAGACTTATGGACATGGGGAAAGGGGAGGAGAGGGTGATATGTATGAAAAAAGTAACATGAAAACTTACATTACTATATATAAAATAGATAGCCAAGGGGAATTTGCTGTATGGCTCAGGAAACTCAAACAAGGACTCTGTATCAACCCAGTGGGGTGGGATGGGGAGGGAGACAGGAGGGGGTTTCAAAAGGGAGGGGATATATGTGTACCTATGGCTGATTCATGTTGAGGTTTGACAGAAAACAACAAAATTCTGTAAAGCAATTACCCTTCAATAAAAAGATTATTTAAAAAGAGAGGAAAGCTTCTCTTCTAGAGAAATGCAAATGTCCCAGGCTTTACCGGTACTAACACATCTGATTTTATTTACATAAATGCTAATCCTGCAGTCTTGAGAATCTGCCTTACTGAGGACTCTGTTTTCCGGTGTCAAAAACTCTGCTGGTACCCTGCTCTTTTTATATATATATAAATATAAATTTTATTTTTGGAAAGTTAATATATATGTATATAACACAACATTCATAAATATAACAAAATAGCTTAGTGAAAATTCTCTCATCTCTGACTTGGCTAGCTCATTCCTCTCCTTAGAGGGAACCAATGCTTTTTTCTCCTTAAGAGATTCTGTGCATATGCAGGCAAATAAGTGTGCATGTGTGTATGTACAGACATACACACATATCCAGTTTTCCTGTTCTTCCATATACATATGTGAGCATATTCTACACACTAACTTGACCATTAAATTGCTATTTTCATTTAATGTATCTTGGAGATCTTTTTATATTAGCACATAAGGAGCTTTTCATCTGTTTTGGTTTTCTTTTTGGAAAGTTTAAAAATCTTTATATGTAAAAGTAACTCAAGAGAAGACTCTACACATGGACATCACCGGATGGTCAACACTGAAATCAGACTGATTATATTCTCTGCAGCCAAAGATGGAGAAGCTCTATACAGTCAACAATAATGACAACAAAAATAACCAGGAGCTGACTGTGGCTCAGATCATAAACTCCTTATTGCCAAATTCAGACTCAAATTGAAGAAAGTAGGGAAAACCGCTACACCATTCAGATATGACCTAAATCAAATCCCTTATGATTATACAGTGGAAGTGAGAAATAGATCTAAGGGCCTAGATCTGATAGATAGAATGTGCCTGAGGAACTGTGAAATGAGGTTCATGACATCGTATAAAGGAGACAGGAATCAAGACCACCCCCATGGAAAAGAAATGCAAAAAAAGCAAAAAGGCTGTCTGGGGAGGCCTTAAAAATAGCTGTGAAAAGAAGAGAAGTGAAAAGCAAAGGAGAAAAGGAAAGATATAAGCATCTGAATGCAGAATTCCAAAAAATAGCAAGAGATAAGAAAGCCTTCTTCAGCAATCAATGCAAAGAAATAGAAGAAAAGAACAGAATGGGAAAGACTAGAGATCTCTTCAAGAAAATTAGAGATACCAAGGGAACATTTCATGCAAAGATGAGCTCAATAAAGGACAGAAATGGTACGGACCTAACAGAAGCAGAAGATTTTAAGAAGAGGTGGCAAGAATACACAGAACTGTACAAAAAGATCTTCACGACCAGGATAGTCACGATGCTGTGATCACTCATCTAAAGCCAGACATCCTGGAATGTGAAGTCAAGTAGAAAGCATCACTACGAACAAAGCTAGTGGAGGTGATGGAACTCCAGTTGAGCTATTTCAAATCCTGAAAGATGATGCTGTGAAAGTGCTGCACTCAATATGCCAGCAAATTTGGAAAACTCAGCAGTGGCCACAGGACTGGAAAAGGTCAGTTTTCATTCCAATCCCAAAGAAAGGCAATGCCAAAGTATGCTCAAACTACTGCACAATTGCACTCATCTCACACGCTAGTAAAGTAATGCTCAAAATTCTCCAAGCCAGGCTTCAGCAATACATGAACCGTGAACTTCCAGATGTTCAAGCTGGTTTTAGAAAAGGCAGAGGAACCAGAGATCAAATTGCCAACATCCGCTGGATCATGGAAAAAGCAAGAGTTCCAGAAAAACATCTATTTCTCCTTTATTGACTATGCCAAAGCCTTTGACTGTGTGGATCACAATAAACTGTGGAAAATTCTGAGAGATGGGAATACCAGACCACTTGACCTGCCTCTTGAGAAGTCTGTATGCAGGTCAGGAAGCAACAGCTAAAACTGGACATGGAACAACAGACTGGTTCCATTAGGAAAAGGAGTATGTCAAGGCTGTATACTGTCACCCTGTTTATTTAACTTCTATGCAGAGTACATCATGAGAAACACTGGACTGGAAGAAACACAAGCTGGAATCAAGATTGCTGGGAGAAATATCAATAACCTCAGCTATGCAGATGACACCACCCTTATGGCAGAAAGTGAAGATGAACTAAAAGCCTCTTGATCAAAGTGAAAGAGGACAGCGAGAGTTAGCTTAAAGCTCAACATTCAGAAAATGAAGATCATGGCATCTGGTCCCATCACTTCATGGGAAATAGATGGGGAAACAGTGGAAACAGTGTCAGACTTTATCTTTTTGGGCTCCAAAATCACTGCAGATGGTGACTGCAGCCATGAAATTAAAAGATGCTTACTCCTTGGAAGAAAAGTTATGACCAACCTAGATAGCATATTCAAAAGCAGAGACATTACCTTGCCGACTAAGGTCTGTCTAGTCAAGGCTATGGTTTTTCCACTAGTCATGTATGGATGTGAGTTGGACTGTGAAGAAGGCTGTGCCGAAGAATTGATGCTTTTGAACTGTGGTGTTGGAGAAGACTCTTGAGAGTCCCTTGGACTGCAAGGAGATCCAACCAGACCATTTTGAAGGAGATCAGCCCTGGGATTTCTTTGGAAATTCCTTTGGAAGGAATGATGCTAAAGCTGAAACTCCAGTACTTTGGCCACCTGATGCGAAGAGTTGACTCACTGGAAAAGTTTGATGCTGGGTGGGATTGAGGGCAGAAGGGGACGACAGAGGATGAGATGGCTGGATGGCATCACTGACTTGATGGACTGAGTCTGAGTGAACTCCAGGAGTTGGTGATGGACAGGGAGGCCTGGCATGCTGTGATTCATGGGGTCACAAAGAGTCAGGCACAACTGAGTGACTGAACTAAACTGAACAGTAGAAAGGTACTTTAGATGCTAAGTTCTTCATCTTCCCTCCCTCCACTTTTGTACAGCTACATATTAACCAACGATGACTGGTCAGTAATATTTGACCTGCTCTACACTGTAGTAAGGCAATGGCACCCCACTCTAGTACTCGCGCCTGGAAAATCCCATGGATGAAGGAGCCTGGTGGGCTGCAGTCCATGGGGTCCCTAAGAGTCGGACACGACTGAGTGACTTCACTTTCACTTTTCACTTTCAGGCATTGGAGAAGAAAATGGCAACCCACTCCAGTGTTCTTGCCTGGAGAATCCCAAGGACGGGGGAGCCTGGTGGGCTGCCTTCTATGGGGTCACACAGAGTAGGACATGACTGAAGTGACTTAGCAGCAGCAGTAAACTGTAGGGGACAGTGATGAGAAAAGGTTAAGAACCAGAGTCTATATTAAATAGTGATTTCCTAGCCTAATACAAATTATTTAACACTACTGCCAGACTCCAGGATTAGCTGTAACTTCAATAAATTCTCTTACCAAGACCAGGTGGTATATCTGAGAAATGTGCTCCATCATGAGCTTCCCCAGTGAACATCTGTGACAGTGTTTCTAAAATGTGTCCTGTAGGATATGGGACAGGGAGATGCTCACTGGAGAAAAATAAATGTGGGAAGTAACACATTCTAGAGTCCATATATTAGATTGAACCAAATGAATTTTGTAAGCAATTTGATAGATTTCAAACAGTATCTGAATGCATTAGTTAATGCTATAGATTATTTTCTTCTGCCCTTGTATTTTAAACCCCTAATTTTGCTGGACATAATTTATTTTGAAATTATGATACCAGCAATAAATATATAGCACCAAGAACTATTAAAAAGCAGAGACATCACTTTGCTGAGAAAGGTCTGTAAAGTCAAAGCTATGGTTTTTCCAGTAGTCATGTATGGATGTGAGAGTCGAACCATAAAGACTGAGCGCCAAAGAATTGATGCTTTTGAACTATGGTGCTTGCTGGAAAAGACCCTTGAGAGTTACTTAGATATCAAGATCAAATCAGTCAATCAAGGAAATCAACCCTGAATATTCATTGGAAGGACTGATGCTCCAATGTTCTGGTCACCTGATGCAAAGAGCCTACTCACTGGGAAAGACCCTGATGCTGTGAAAGACTGAGGGCAGGAGAAGCGGTCAACAGAGGATAAGATGGTTAGACAGCACCACCAACTTAACGAACATGAGTTTTAGAAAGCTTTGGGAGATAATGGACAGGGAAGCCTGGTGTGCTGCAGTCCACGGGGTTGCAGAGTTGGACACGACTTAGTGACTGAACAACCACCAGGAATTAGAGTTGGTCAAAAACCAAACTGCTATTAAATAAAATTAATCATTTGCTTTGAATGAATCAGCCACTAAGCTGGCACACCCGAGGCTGACTGCCATGTCTTGACAGAAAGCACTGCAGGATGTGTGGTTAAGCAGACATGTGGAGTGGCGCCCTGGGGAAGAGCACCCCTCCCATGTGTCACAGGAGCACACATGAAAGGTTTCAAGAGCTGCAGCAATGGTTCTGCCAGTGGCTATGGATACTGAGAACATATTAGTTCACGTCTACCATCTAAACATTACAGACCACCACCATCTATATATTACACTTTAATAGGGATTCTCTGCTAAAAAGTTTCATTCCTTTCCTGTCCCACTATTTGGGCCATTTTTTGTGTTAGAAACAATATTTAGCCCTTGTATTTTCCATGTAAATAATAAGCCTTATACCATATCACGACAGTTTGCTCTTTCTGGAGGATGTTACAGTGCAACTAACTACAAAATAAGTCAATGTAACATTTATTCCCATTTCATCAACCTTATGAGTAGAAATAAAAGGTACTGAACTAAAATATGCATAATAATCAGGCTTTTGCACTAGCTTTCAAATGTATATATTTGTAAGTACACATATAAAATATAATTAAGTATACTTCTTTATTGAATGTACAGAATAAACTTTTCATTGGCTATTTTCATTACTTTACCATTTGATACACAACTGTGTACCTCATTTCCAGAACACTAAGTAACTGTACATGTCTAGAATGCAGAGTCAAAGATGAGAGAGAATTTTATCGCTGCTAGTAGCTAAAAACAAGTACTTTGGCCTGATAAGTGGTATTAAGAAGATATTTCTCAACTTTAATTTCAGAGCAGTATAGTAAATGTTTCCATGGTTTTCTGGAACATAATCGCTACAGAAATTTAGGATCTGGCTGGGTCAGATTGATGAGTAAGGCTTTTGGAATAAGGGCAACTTATCTGCAGAAAAGGACACAAATGTGTACTGCTGTTGCTTTTACCCTGGATGTATTGTCATAAATATAGACTGTATTAAATCACAGAGTACCTGCAACATAACTGGACAATTTCTCATAATCATTTTATTTTCCAGCTTGCATTCATTCTATTGTCTATTTTTTTATAGATCTGAGTTTATTCACTGGAATCAAATAGGCAATGTCAGAAAGATTTTATGAACACATATTATAAGCATACAAACTGACTCTACAGAACGTTCATCTAGTTTTTAATTCCTTTCTTAAAAAGACCTAGTGTTTGCCAACATACTTATTTTCCCTTGGGTTTCCCTGGTAACACAGATGGAAAAAGAATTATATCTTAACAACAGGATCATTAAACCAGTTATCGTATGTCTTAAGATGTTTAAATTCATAGTATTGAAAGCAAACGCAAATTGTTGCTGAAATAGAATACACCCAAATGATACATTATGTCCAAGATTTTTTCCCTCCCCAAATCCTTAAGAAAACTTGTTCTTAACAAACACTAAGATTTTTAGCATATGGGGATTTTAAATACCATTTCTTCTTTTTAATCAAATACTATTAAATTATAGATTGGAACTCAAGATTCTACTCATTATTTACTGGTCTTTATTGAATTTGTTACATCACCGTGTTATGTTCTTAGCTTTTTGGCTGTGGGCATGTGGCACCTCAGCTCTCTGAACAGGGACTGAACCCACACCCCCAGCACTGGGAGGCAAAACCTTAACGACTGGACCTACAGGGAAGTCCCTCTACTTTTTCTATGTCTTGAAATTTTAACGTACTTGAGTTTCACCAACTCTAAACAAGCAAGGGGAAGAGTAGCACAAGACAAGGCAGGGGTGGAGGGTGGGGAGTAACAAGTCAGAATGAATGCGTGGGAAGAGGGAAAGGGAAAGAGGGAAGAGCAAACACCCCACAGTCTTCAACGTTCGCAAAGCTGAGACCCCTGTACACAGGCTCCACCAGTGTATCCAAGTGCTATCACAACTAGGGCCTACTAATCATTCAGTTACACAGCAGGATGGGGGCATTTTAGAACTCTATGACTTACCCATAAGGCTTCTGAGAAATGTGTTTTGCAAAGGTCTGTACTCTACCTCCTATTCTAGGTCTAGAGTCTCAACCCATTTCTTTCAGTCTTTATTTCTAACATGAGAACAAGTCATCCAATTACCAAGGACTTCACAATCTTTTCCATTAAAGAAAGGAGGAGGAGAAAGACCGTTACTCATCTAATAAAATAAACATATTAGGTTAGGCTATAATTTTAATTTCATTTTATCATTATAACTAGACATGCAAAAGGCTTCCCTGATGGCTCAGATGGTAAAGAATCTGCCTGCAATGTAGGAGATTCGGGTTCAATCCTGGGTCAGGAAAATCCCCTAGAGAAGGAAATGGCAACCCACTCCAGTACTCTTGCCTGGAAAATCCCACAGAATGAGGAGCCTGGCGGGCTATTGCCCATGTGTTGCAGTGAAACAAGACTGAGCAACCAACACACACAGACATGCAAAAGCATTATCTGTATGCTATCATGTGAATGAATCTATTTCATTGTAGAAAAAGGCTTATATAAAGAATAGCCTATTTCAGATGACAAATGGCATGTGAAGAATATTCTAAGTATTTATACTGGCTAGTAATTTAAGGACCTAGGACCACATGATTTTAAAAGCAGCACCCAAGATTAAGATGATGAAAATTATATTTTTTTCCAAACTTCGGTTCCTCCTCTTAAACTCAAGATGTGTACAGCTATATATATATATAACTGAGAACCAAGTGAGTGAGATATCACAAGCAGCTAGTTTTATTTCTCTCTTCTTCCCCAACTCCCTCCACACTCTCACTAAACAGAATTCCTTTCAGTCCCAGAGTGAAGGGTGTAGAAGTTGCAAGACATGTACCCTGAGATCCACAAAGACTAAGGATAAATCCTGAAATTCATCACCTGGGGGTACCTGTTAAAAGTGGTTTCCTAGATCTTATCTCAGATCCACTGAATTTGAATCTTGGGATAAAACCCAAGAATGTGCACTTCTAATAAATCATTCAAAGCTTAGGCCATTTCTGAAGTTCAAAGGCTTTGAAATAAGTATAGGGAGGAGGGCAAGTTGGACCTAAGTGCTTAAGGTAGCAGTTTAACTGAAAGCAGAAATCAAATGGTATCACTCAGCTCTAAGTTTCTTCAGGTATTAAAGAGATATTGCCAATATCTACAGTCTACTTTTGAACAGAGGTCTAAAGATTTTTTACCTGCCTTGATGATTGTAACAGCTCACTAACTTGTTGTAACTGGATGGCAACATCTCACTCGTTCCATTATGGGGTTTCCTCAGTGCTTTTATTTTTTTGTTTGTTTGTTTTATTTATTGGACACACAGCATGTGGGATCTTAGTTCCCCAACCAGGGATCGAACCCATGCTCCCTCCATTGGGAGCTAAGAGTCTTAACCACTGGACCACCAGGGAATCCCCCTCAGTGCTTTTAGATATAGCCTCATGTAACTCTTAAAATATTTCATCAACCAAAAGAAGACTGTGTCTTTACTATGCTGTAAGACTGTGCTGTGATCTACAAAGGCAACTCCTGAACAGAAGCTGCAATAACATTTCAAAAAAGAAACATGAAATACAACACATGTTTAAGCCAGTGTTACCACCAAAGCAGGAACCTCTCATCTCACGACCCAAGAACCCTGAAGAGAGTCTCCTCAGCCCTTGGGGTGGCGGGGAGCGGGGGGTGGGGGAGGGGTGGGAAGGGGGAAGAAAATGGGGACCTGCAACTAGAATCCACATGCTTGTGATAAATTACCAGATTACCCTAACTAGCAAACAAGTATTATTTTTCTAAGACTGCCAAGGAATGAAAGATTGGAAAACACCAATTTAATATAAAGTACAGGTCTGAAGATCAGAATTCAGTCTATCTTCTTGCTGCCTCACTGGCAACCTTAGTGACTTGACCTCTCTGGAGTCCTTAGGCTGCTCCAAGGTTATTAAATTCTAGGCTACTTCTAAAGCCTCTTCTATCTCTAAAATTCTAAGATTTCCTTAAACTTATGTTTCATGAGTACATAATCATGTGAAATAACATTCACTGGTTATTTATTTAAAAGTCTACATTTAATAGATTTTTTTTTGTTATTAAGCACTTAATCCGTGCCAGGCACCTAAGAATCTGGGAAATCCATATGGACACACAAGTCTCCTTGCTGTTGGTAAATGCACATTACTGTGAATGAATAATGCATTTTACTGTGAATACTCTGTCTCTTTAAGCAGTTGAACAGTAAAGTTTACTGGATCATGCCTGAATAATGGAAATCTGCACAGATAATGGAAAGCCTGTCAATGCAAAATAAATAAATATTAACTTTAATTATATACATGACTTCTGCCAAGACATAATAATACTTTTCTTCTCTGTACCTTTCACCTGCTTAAAAAAAAAAAGTACATTTTAATTTACTGATAAACTGCATTTACAACCAGAGTCAATTTTTAAAATATATTTATAAAAATAGTTTATTTTAAAGGCTCTCAATAGGACTTAACATTTTATTTTCAGATATACCAAGAATATAATCAGTATGATCAATATATTTTAATCCATGATGAAAGGTGCCCCAGATTATTACATTGAGGCATACTATTTAATTAGTCAAGGTTCAAAGTATTAATTAAATATTACATAACTGGATTCCCGTCACAAGTTTAACATTAAATTTTCAGAAAGGTTACAATATATATCAACCTACAACTGAAGGAACTAATTTTTAATTTACAATGCTTTAAAAATCTAGCTCTATAATCTCTTTTTTAAAAATGCTCTCACATATATATGCATGTGTATATATAAAAGTCCACATTTCTCAGGAATGTATACATCAACCTAATAGTAAGGTCCAAAATGAGCAGAATTACCATCTCCAGAAGAAGAGGGTGGAGGCAGGGGTGGGGGGGTGGGGGTGGGGCTAGGGAGTAGGGTAGGGGGATTATCGGGTGAGGGGCCACAGCAGGGGGAGCCCAGCCCATGGTTGCGGAGGCAGGTGGCGGGGGGTGGGGGGGGAGGGAGGGAGAAGTTATGCATGTCAAACCCTGGAGGAGGGAAGGGATACTGTGGCATCATGGGGCTATCCTGTATCTGTGGTGCAAATCCTGAAGTGTCCTGAGGGACCATGTGTTCTGTGTTATAAAACTGTGAAGGGGGCGGCCTGCCAGGGCAAGATCGAGGATATCTACCCTGGGAAAATCCTCTTGTGAATTCTCTGTTGTGATATCCTTTGGAATGCTCTGAAGCAGAGCTATGAACATTCCAATTGTGATGTACTTCTGCAAAATCTTCACCTTTGAAGGAAAGAGCATAAAGACAAAATTAGTTTTCATACATCAAAAAACAGTGCTTAAAATTTCAAGAATGCCTTATTTAACTTCCAGTATATCTTACAGTAGTTATAATTTTGTAAGGCTTAAAATGATCAACTTTAAATGAATCCTAAAGGTCAGAGGATCCGGAGAGGGAAAGTTTATCAAGACAAAACTTTGAGACAATAACCACTTGATTTCAGCCAAACCCCACAGAGAAAACTGGACACCACTTCCACTCACATACTCAAAGGTGGTCAAAGAGGCTGAGTAGGGAGCCAGTCAGCACGTCCCCTCAATGACAATGAAGATCACATGGGCAACATAAACTTTTGTCTCTACTGGCAATAACCCCTAAAAGCCTTCCTCCACTTCTTGCACTTGCAGTGGAGTCAGAAAACCTAGGAGACTGAGGACATTCATCACTGCCCAGCATAACAAGGCCAGCCCCAATAGTGTCAGGAGCAGTAATGAGACACTCTTACATTCAGCAGACACAAGAGGAGGCCTGCCTGTGCCCAGCAGTAATGAGACAGCCTCAGGCTCAGATGTCAACTGAAGCTAAAAAGAAAAGCTTAACTCTTATACTCACCTGGATGTAAACAGTAATAATGCAACCTCCTTCCTTTCCCCAAAAGAACAAAACAACGTATTAGGTTGGTGCAAAGGTGACTGTGGTTTTGCATTGTGGAACTTTTGCCATTTCACATTGGAATACATTCTTAAATAAATGTGATTATGTTATAAATCATTAAATGCATATTTCTTTACGTTTTTCCCTAATGATTTATTATTTGCTGTTTATTTTATATTTATTTTAGACTGCAGAAATGATGTTTGACAAAAAGCAAATACGAGCAGTTTTATTATTTGAGATCAAAATGGGTCATAAAGCAGTGGAGGCAACTCGCAACATCAGCAATGCATTTGGCCCAACAACTACTAAGGACAGTGCAGTGGTGGTTCAAGGAGTTTTGCAAAGGAGGTCTGAAGATGCAAAGTGCAGTGGCGGGCTATTGGAAGCTGACAATGACCGAGGATCATCAAAGCTGATCTCTTAACAACTGTATAAGAAGTTGCCAAAGAACTCAGTATCAACCATTCTATGGTCATTTGCCTTTTGAAGCAAATTGGAAAGATGAAAAAGCTAAGTGGCTGCCTCACGAGTTGACTGAAAATCAAAAGAAAATCATTGTTTTGAAGCATTATCTTCTTTAATTCTATGCAACAACAACAAACCATCTCACAGTCAGATTGTGACATGCGATGAGAAGTGGATTTTACACAATAGCTGACAATGATCAGCTCAGTGGCTGGACCAAGAAGCTCCAGAGCACTTCCCAAAGCCGAACCTGCACCAGTAAAAGGTCATGGTCCCTGTTTGGTGGCCAGCTGTCGGTATGACCCACTACAACTTCTGAATTTCAGTGAGATCATTCCATCTGAGAAGTATGCTCAGCAAATCAAACTGATGCACTGAAAACTGCAACACTATCAGCCAAGACTGGTCAACAGAAGGCCCAATTTTTATCCATGACACAACCAATGCTTCAAAAGTTGAATGAATTGGGCTATGAAGTTTTGCCTCATCTACCATATTCACAAAACCTCTCGCCAACTGAGGACCACTTCTTCTAGTAGCTCAACAACTTTCTGCACGGAAAATGCTTCCACAGCACAAGGCAGAAAATGCTTTCCAAGAGTTTGTTGAATCCCAAAGGATAGATTTTTATGTTACAGGAATAAACAAACTTGTTTCCTCTAGTTGGGGAAAATGTGTTTATTGTAACGGTTTGCAATTTTGACTAATAAAGTTGTGTTTGAGCCTAATTATGATTTAAAATTCATGGTCATAGATTGCATGCTAGCTGGTAAAACAACAACAGCAGACTGTGATAATTAAAGAACTAAAGCAACCACTGAAAAAGCTATACTCATACAATCAACACTGCAGACAAATGCAGAGAATTCTAAGACAATTTAGAACCACAGGAAGAAAGAAGACAGACAACAGAGTAACAAAAATTAGAAAGAATACAGAAAAGGGCAGATTTAAGCCCAAACATATCAATAATTACATTAAATATAAATGGTCTAAATATACTAATCAAAACACAGTAGTTGGCAGAGTGGATTAGAAAACAACTATAGTCTGCAAAAAGCTTATTTCAAATGATAGTTACACTGAATGTTAGAGAATGGAACAAGCTACAATATGCAATATAACTAATTATATTAATATCAGATAAAATAAGCTTCAGAATAGAGACATTTTATGATAAAGGGGTCACCTACCAAGAAGATTTAGCCATCTTAAATGTGTATGCACCAACCACATGCGCTCTCAACAACTGATAAGCTAACTAGACAGAAAATCATTAAGGATAGAGAAAATACTAAATAGTATTCTTCTAAATAATCCATTGGTCCAAGAGACTGTGTCAAGAGGAATACAAAGAAACATTAAGCTAAATCACAATAAATAAAATGTATGCATATCCGTGGGGCAGATTCAAGGAGTAAAGTCTTTAATAACATAAACTCCCACATTAAGAACCTATAAACACCAAAACAAAATAAACTCAAAGCAAGCAGTAGAAAGTTAATGATAAAGAGTTAAAAGAATGCAAATGTTAATAGAAAAATAATAAATAAACAAGAATGGGCTCTGTGAAAGATAAATATAATTTGCTATCTTCTAAGCAAAATTGAAAAAATACAAGCCACAAATGATAAATATCAAAGACAGCAAAATGAAGACAATCTTGCAAACCAACTCTACATACATAATTTGACAAATTAGATAAAATGGACCAACTCCTTGAAAAATAAAAGCTACTATAACCTATCCAACGTTCAAAAGTAAGTAAACTATTAAGTAAACTGAATTTGTAATTAAGTCTCTCCAAAAGCTATCTCCAGTCTGAAGCAGTTCACTGGAGATTTTTTTTACCAAATATAAAAAAATTAACAGCAAGTCTACATAATGTTTTCAAGCATATCAAAAGAAAATCTCAACTCATTTTTATGAAGCTACTCTGCTGACAATAAAACCAGTTAAAAATAGTCTTAAAGAAAACTAGACCAATACTTCTCATGAATATAAACATAAATATTCTTCTTAAAATATAAGCAAAATTTGGCAATATTTACAAAGAATTACACACCACGGCTAACTGGTTTATTCCAGTAATGCTCATTCAATATTCTAAAACCAATGTAATCTACTTTATTAACAAGTTAATGAAGGAGTCATGTGATATTATCAATCAATGCAGAAAAACAATTGTCAAAATTATTATTCATGATTTCTGAAAAAACATTTAGGAAAACTAGACAGAAACTTCCTCATTTTGATAAAGAACACCTACTTAGTAACACTATACCTAATATTATACTTAAGGGTAAAATACTGAATGTTTCCTTCTATGATCAGGAATAAACCATATTTACTGAATATAGTGCCAGACATTACAGCCAGTTCAGAAACGAAAGAGAGCTAAAAAACCATACAGATTGGGAGGGAAAAGACAAAAACTATTTCTATTTGCCACTGACATAACTGTCTACATTGAAATCTCAGGAGAAAAACTCCTAGAACTAATGAGTTCAGCAAAGTCACAAGACACAAGCTAAACATACAAACAATAATTATTTCTGTATTCTAGAAATGAACACGAGCACAAATTAAAAATGCAATAGCAGTTACAATGATTTCCCCCAAATTGAAATACTCAGTTGTATATCTAACGAAAAGATGTACAGAACTTGCATTCTGACAACTACATAATGCTGGTGAAAGAAATCTTTAAAAATCTAAATTAATGGAGATGTATACCATGTTTGCAGAGGAGGCAATGGCACCCCACTCCAGTACTCCTGCCTGGAAAATCCCATGGATGGAGGAGCCTGGCAGGCTGCAGTCCATGCGGTTGCTAAGAGTCGGGCATGACTGAGCGACTTCACTTTCACTTTTCAGTTTCATGCACTGGAGAAGGAAATGGCAACCCACTCCAATGTTCTTGCCTGGAGAATCCCAGGAACGGGGGAGCCTGGTGGGCTGCCGTCTATGGGGTTGCACACAGTCGGACATGACTGAAGCAACTTAGCAGCATACCATGTTTGTGGAATGGAAGACTCAATCCTGTTAAGACATCAGTTCTCTCCAAACCAATACACAGGTTCAATCAAATTTCTATCAAAATTCAAGCAAGACTTTCTGTCAATATAGGGAAGTTGATTTCAAAAGTCATATGGAAAGACAAAGGAATTAAAATGGCTAAAAATAATTATGAAAACTTTTAGGAAATAAAAAGATAAAATCTTTGGAATATAAGTCTAGGAAAGGAATTCTCAGACTCCATTAAAGAAATGCAGATAAATTGGGCTTCATCAAAACAAAAATTTCATTCTGCAAAGCTCCTTTATAATGATGAAAACTTAAGCTAAAGAAATATTAGCAATTAAATATAAACTCTCATAACTGAAGAGTAAAGCAGATACACAATTAGAGAGTACAATATGAACAAAAAAGCACTGAAGGGATATAGATAGCAAATGAGCACATGGAAAGCTGGTCAGCATCACTAGCCATTAGGAAAATGCAAGTTAAAATCACAACTACGTACCATTACATACTTATTAGAATGGCTAAAATAAAAAATGATGACAATGACAAATGCTTGTGAGAATGCAGACAAACTGGGCAACTAGGGACAAGAATGTAAAGTGGTAAAGCCACACAAAAAACAATATGACAGGCTCTCAAGAAACTAAGCATGGAACTACAGTGGGCCCTTAAATAACACAGGTTTGAACTGCATAGGTCCACCTTTAAGCAGATTTTTCTCAATAAAAACATACAAAATCCATGGTTGGCTGAATCCACAGATATTTAACAATGGGTACAGAGGGCCAACTTTAAGTCATTCAGATTTTCAAATGCATGGAAGGGAGGGAGATGTCAGTGCCCCTTACCCCAAAGTTGTTCACTTGTCAACTGTATTATATAATCCAGCTGTACTCTGGACATTTATTTCAAAGAAATGTGAAAATCTGTGTTCACATAAAAATCTGTGCACAAATATATAAAGCAGCTTTTATTCATAGAACCAAAACGGTAAACAACACAAACACCCTTAAATGGATGAATGGTTAGAAACACCTGTGGTATATTCATACCACAGAACACCACCCTAGAATGGAAACAAACTTAATACATACAACAATCTAGATGATCTCCAGAAAAATATGCTCAGTAACAAAACCCAACTGATAATTTATATAAACCACTCTTGACAAGACAAAATATATCACAGAAATGGCACACAGATGAGTGGCTGTTGGGAGCTGAGGAAAGGGAAGAAGAAAGGAAGTGGGTGTGGAAATAACAAGGCAACATGAGGACCTTCTGTGACTGCACTGGTGTCAACAGCTAACAAAACACCTTGATTTTACCTTAAGCACCACATCATTTAATTCTAAAAGTGGAAGCAAACAAGTTTCTTGGAAAAAAAAAAAAAAAGGACTGAGAAGCACAAATGATTCTTCTACTTTTTACCCCAAGGGCCATTTTTTACACCCCAAGCTTGAAAACCACCTAAGTGTCCCTTGTGCCTCTCCTACCACACCCCACCCCATGCTGTGTGATGCCTCCAATGCTGGCAGATGCCAGAAAGCACAAGAAAAACCCTAGATAGCTCCCTCAGTTTTATTACTGAGCAATTTATACAGATGCAAATGAAGATTAAGAATACTACATACTACACTAAGGAGTGCCACAGAATGCTCAGACTACCACAGAACTGCACTCATTTCACACGCTAGCAAAGTAATGCTCAAAATTCTCCAAGCTGGGCTTCAACAGTACATGAACCGTGAACTTCCAGATGTTCAAGGTGGACTTAGAAAAGGCAGAGGAAACAGAGATCAAATTGCCAACATCTGGTGGATCATCGAAAAAGCAAGAGAGTTACAGAAAAATATCTGCTTCTGCTTTATTGACTATGCCAAAGCCTTTGACTGTGTGGATCACAACAAACTGTGGAAAATTCTTTAAGAGATGGGAATACCAGACCACCTAACCCGTCAAGAAGCAACAGTAGAACTGGACATGGAACAACAGACTGGTTCCAAATACGGAAAGGCATACATCAAGGTTGTATACTGTCACCATGCTTATTTAACTTATATGCAGAGTACATCATGAAAAATGCTGGACTATATGAAGCACAAGATGGAATCAAGACTGCTGGGAGAAATATCAATGACCTCAAATATACAGATGACACCACCCTTATGGCAGAAAGTGAAGAGGAACTAAAAAGCCTCTTGATGAAAGTCAAAGACGAGAGTGAAAAAGTTTGTTTAAAGCTCAACATTAAGAAAACTAAGATCATGGCATCCGGTACCATCACTTCATGGCAAATAGATGGGAAATCAGTGACACTTTATTTTGGGGGCTCCAAAATCACTGCAGATGGTGACTGCAGCTATGAAATTAAAAGATGCTTGCTCCTTGGAAGAAAAGCTATGACAGCATATTAAAAGCAGAGACATTCCTTTGCCAACAAAGGTCCATCTAGTCAAGGCTATGGTTTTTCTAGTAGTCACGTATGGCTATAAGAGTTGGACTATAAAGAAAGGTGAGCACCAAAGAATTGATGCTTTTGAGCTGTGGTGTTGGAGAAGACTCTTGAGAGTCCCTCGGACTGCAAGGAGATCCAACCAGTCCATCCTAAAGGAGATCAGTTCTGAATATTCAGTGGAAGGACTGAAGCTGATGCTGAAACTCCAATACTTTGGCCACCTGATGTGAAAAACTGACTCATTGGAAAAGACCCTAAGGCTGAGAAAGACTGAAGGCAAGAGAAGGGGACGAGAGAGGACTAAATGTTGAGGAGGGCATGGCAACCCACTGTAGTATTCTTTCCTGGAGAATCCTATGGACAGAGGAGCCTAACAGATTCTAGTCCCTGGGGTCACAAAAATCGGACACAACAGAAGAGACTTAACATGTATACACATTTTCTACATTTAACTCACCAGGTTCATTAAATTCAGATCTGAATTTTTTCCGACCTTGAATCTGAGATTTTTTTCCTCTGTTTGGCTTCTTTTTCCTTTTCATCATCACTGAAATCCAAGGCCTTGAACGAAAAAAATAGATTTATGTCATATGTATTTACCAATTCAGTGGTGCATTTACCAATTCAATGGTACATTATCAGAGGTAAAGAGAATACAGCACTTATTTAAGTGACTCTGAAAGTTAATACACATGATACAAATCAGAAGGCATAATGCCGTGGCAATGTGGATGCTAAAACAGGACTGCTTCTGATTAAGTAATCCTCTAAGTGGGCATTCACTGACTCACACAGCTTCAGCAAAATCAGAAATTAACACAGATC
Organism: Nanger dama; assembly: GCA_917880005.1. Lineage (NCBI taxonomy): Eukaryota > Metazoa > Chordata > Mammalia > Artiodactyla > Bovidae > Nanger > Nanger dama. Next base: position 105,285,972 of record CAKJTW010000001.1, read on the forward strand.
ATGAACCTTTAGCACTGCTTGAGAATCTACAATAACCAAAGTTAAATCTATAAATATCAAGAATTTACAAAACCGAGAAACTTCATCAGAACTTCTGAGTGCATAAAAAACTCTCTTATATTTTGTTTTATAAAATAAAAATGCAAAAGTATAAGTTCATGCTATTTTTAAGAATGTATATACTCATTGCTGTAATTTTCATGTTTTAATAAAGACCATATATATCAAGCTACTTTGAAATGTAAAATATTATTGCTGACAAGAAAAAGAACACTCTTTTAGGAAGTGAGTATACTGTAAAAAATGGAGAAGTAGGTAGACTGTAATTATTTTCTACCTTCAAAAGAAAAGTAGCTTATTAAAAGTACCATCAATAAACATCTTCACATCCCATGTGGTGAATTTACTAAGCTAAAAAAATTGTTTTAAATAATGATAATTTTGCCTTTACCAGGTATCAACAAAATTGATAAAAACAGGACACTATAAGGAAAATGATAATCTGATAGTAATTAAAATGTGATTGAAAATATTTTTTTCTGAAATGACCACAAACTCTAATTGCGAGGTATAAAAGGCATTGGAGGGAGGGGAGAGCATGTGGGCTGGCTGAAGGCAGTGTGACTAGTGAGCAGTTTCAAGGACATCCTTCAGATCACGAATGAGGGATGTATAAGACTGAGTCCTGTCTTCCTTTCTCAAATACTGTGTGAAAAGACACTTACCTCTGGTGGTGGTTCTTGATCATTCTTCCATGATGCATCTGATCCCCTATCTCTAGGGGAACAAACAAAGGTCAAAGGGTCAAAGTACTTATTAAGATTCTGTTAAGTGCGTATAACCTAACAGCATGGAAAATAAAAAAACAAAAGATCTAAGCTCAATCTTAATTTGCAATATATAAGACAATAAGAGAAAAGAATAAAGGCTCATTTCTCTGTTCTTTATTTAAGAAGATGTGGGAAGAGCACACATATATATTAGGAGTGGAGAATCAGAATGAGAAGCTGACACCAAGCTGTGCAGGGCAAAGTGGTTCTGCAGTTCTTCAGCAGCTCCAGGTGCTCTGACTCTGACTGATACGCTCGTAATATCTGAGCTCAGCTCATAAACCTCCTTAAGTAAATACCTATCCAAGACCACAATCAGACGTTCCAGGTGCCAAGGACACAAAAAGGGAATATTTCCTTGTCTAAGACTTTACAGGTTCAACAGAGATCACAACATGAAATGCTTCTTCCTCGATTCACCTAAGAATTATCAATGATCCTTCATGAGTAAGCAAGGCTTGCTCCAAGAGTGACTCTCAGAGCAGAGGGTGAGACAAAGGCATCTAGAGTTTGGGGAGGAGGAGCTGTAAAGATCCGATAGGATACTAACTCTTTTTGGTGAAAAGTTTTATACTCCATGACCAACAAAAGCATATAGATCTATTATATTATAATTTCTGACACTTCATTTTTAACTGTGTCTGTTTGATCCTGATTTCAGTTGACAATATTTGTTATTCAATTACATTAAAATATTACAAAGTATTAGGAGTAGTGTCCTCATTGCTTGACACCAAATCTCAAAAATAAATGAAACTCCCAGGAATGAATTAATCCATTAATCCATAATAATCAATTTACAGATGTGAGCTCACACAACATGAAATCTTTGTTTCTGAGTCTACTCTACTGTTTTAATTTGGAATTCTGTTGTTATACAGAAAGCCTTATCAATGACTTTTTCCATTTTTAATCATTATCTTCTACCCATGCATTTATCATAGCGCCAGGGCTCCTTTTTGCATGGATATCATTTCAAGGTCTGCAGTGAGCTAAGAATGAAATCTTCTAAAGACAGAAATGGGGGGGACAAAAGAAATGGTAAAAGTTCCATAACTGGGGCATTACCACAGAAAATCAAAAACTACTAAACAAAAGAACAAGCAACATTTCCAACAGCACCTTTAACAAGAGTAAGTTCATGGGAAGCTAAGATTAAAATAACCCAACTAAAAGCAGGTAAGCTGGAGATCAGTTCAACTTCTCTACCTCAAAGGAACGGAGTTCCCCTGACCAACAGAAAAATGCAGTCTAGAACAGAATGGACTTCTTCAGGCGGGGCTTCTGCAGAGTGGGCTCAATTTCCCGATTCTTTAGTTTCTTATTCTTTCTTTGCAAAAAAGACAAAAATTCTTGTTCTTGCAAATCAGAACAAAGACTGCTTCTAAATCTATCTAGAAACACCTTCAGAAAAATCTCATCAACCTATCTATTTTAAGCTAAAATATTTTACCCCTTAAAAGCTAATATATGGAATATCCAAAGTAACAATATTCAAACAGAACAAAATGCTAATTATTTAAGGCATAATTTTAAAGCACATTAAAATTTTTATAACTTTGCTATATTTAATTCACCTTTCATGTTAATGGTTATTTAGAAAAATTACTCTTACATAGCCTGAAGAACAACTTAAGTTCTTGTAGGTACTTCTGTGTTTTCTTAAACATGAGTTTAACAAATTATCAGGAAAAAAATATTCATCTCATTTCAGAGATTTCCAAATATTAAAACTCAGACTGGATTTAGTATGTAAGTGGTAAAGAGGCCTTCTCCCAGCTGGGACTGGTACCATGGTTTGACAAGCACCAAAGTTACTACTCACAATATCTTCTGCAAAAACCACATTCCTAATGCTTCACCTGTATTTCAAGTTTCCAGCTATTCAAAGGGACTTCTGTGTCAAACTGAGTACAAAATCTTTTCAGATATAAGATCTCTTCCCCAATCCTTTGCAGTATTTTTCTCCACTCCTAACTGGGCAACATTTTATTGGTTCATATTTATTACATCTTTCCAAAGCATTCAACAGAAAAAGTTATTCTACTTTAATTCATATGCCACTGGTTTGTGCAAAAATTATGTAATTATAATAACAAATCTGATAAAAACAGCTCTATAGCTAACATCTGGCAACAAATTTATATCTGACAAATATACAGTTCATCAGTGGAAATAAGAAATATCACCAGATACACACCACAGTGTATCATACAGCACATTTATAGATAGGATGGAGACCACTGGTTTGCTGGTTAAGTCAACTCTGTTAATTGCAGCTTGATACACAACACATAAATATGTTCTTCTATAAATGTACAATTTATAAGCAACCTAAAATTTACTCATTTTCTTTTTTCTTTTTAAGAATTATAAAGCTGCATTAAATAATGAAGCTTATGAATGCAATCCAAAGAAATCTTTCTTTACAATGGAAAAGTTGTAGCACATATATGCAGGAAAGTATATAATGGAAAAGATAATGAATTAAAATTCAGAAAATGTATATGGCCCAAATGTGCTCTTACCAGTTGATCACGTCATTTTGGTCAAAAAATACAAATGATCTCTACCTTGTAAAACCTGATAACAACTGTAGCTTTCAGAAATGTTACCAGGAAGACAAACGAGCTCTTGGGAAGACAGATATCATCTTAACTGCAAGAAACTACATCACTAAGAATTACTCCTAAAACACAAACAGTAGATAAGCAAAGAAGTAACATGCCAATAAAGTACTTACTGTTTAAGCTTCTCTGTGAATATATACTGAGTGAAGTCTTTCATTGATGGAGCAAAATACATAGTATCCTTTATTTTAATGCCTTTATTTTCAATATGCTCTGAAGAATTAAACCGTAATACATAAAATGGATGTGCAACAGGTCCAAATATCTCAAATATCTATTAAAAAAAAAAGAAACATAAAGTTCTCCTTCAACAGTAACATAAGGACTTCAAAAGTTCGTACTATTGGGACTTCCCTGACAGTCCAGTGGTTAAGCCTTCACCTTCCAATGCAGAGGGTGCAGGTTGAATCCCTGTTTGTGAAGTTAAGATTCCACAAGCCTCCTGACCAAAAAACCAAAACATAAAACAGAAGCAATACTGTGTGTGTGTGATTTTTCAGATTCTAGTCATCTATCAATGGACATGTACGTGGCTTCCACACTTTGGCCACTGTAAACAGTGCTGCTATGAACTCTGGCATACATGCAACTTTGCAAATTATAGTTTTCTCTGGATATACATTCAGAAATAAGACTGCCGGATCATACACTAACTCTACAGATTTTTAAGCAACCTCTATACCACTGTCCATAGTGGCTGCATCAATTTACATTCCCACCAACAGTGAAAGAGAGTTCCTTTTACTCCACACCCTCACCAGGGTTTATTATCTATAGACTTTCTAGTGATGGCCATTCTGACTGGTATGAGGTAATACCTCACTACAGTGTTGTTGTTTTTTTTAATTATTTTAATTGGAGGCTACTTATTTTACAATATTGTGGAAGTTTTTGCCATACAGTCACATGAATCAGCCTCAGGTGTACATGTGTTCCCCACCCTGAACCCCCTCCCATCTCCCTCCCCATCCCATCCCTGAGGATCATCCCAGTGCACCAGCTCTGAGCACCCTGTCTCATGCATTGAACCTGGGCTGGCGATCTGTTTCACGTATGATAATATACATGTTTCAGTGCTACTCTCTCAAATCATCCCACCTCGCCTTCTCCCACAGAATCCAAAAGTCTGTTCTTTACATCTGTATCTCTTTTGCTGTCTCGTATACAGGGTCATCATTACCATCTTTCTAAATCCCATATATATATGTTAATATACCATATTGATGTTTTTCTTTCTGACTTACTTCACTCTGTATAATAGGCTCCAGTTTCATCCAGCTCATTAATACTGATTCAAATGCATTCAATAGCTGAGTAATATTCCATTGTGTATATGTTGACCTGAATTTCTCCAATAATTATAGAGATATTGAGGATCTTTTCATGTGCCTCTTAGCCATCTGTATGTCTTTAGAAAAATGTCTATTTAGGTCTTCTGCTCATTTTTGATTTGGCTGTTTGATATTGACTTGTATGAGCTATTTGTGTATTTTGGAAATTAATCCCATTCGTAGCATAAATTGCAAATATTTTCTTCCAGTCTATAGGGTTTTTGTTTTGTCTATGGTTTTCTTTAATGTGTAAAAGCTTTTAAGTTTAATCAGGTCCCTTTTGTTTATTTTTGTCTTTCCTTCCATTACTCTAGGAGACAGAGCTAAAAAAACACTGCTGTGATTTATGTCAAAGAGGGTTCTGCCCATGTTTTCTTTTAAAAGTTTGATCATATCCTGTCTTGTATTTAGGTCTTCAATCCATTCTGACTTTACTTTAGCAACATGGTGTTAGATAATGTTCTAATTTCAGTCTTTACATATAGCTGTCCAGATTTTCCACTTACTAAAGAGACTGTCTTTTCTTCATTGCCTATTCTTGCCTCTTTCATTGTAACTTAACTGACCATAAGTGCATGAGCTTACTTTCCAGCTTTCTATCCTGTTCCACTGATCTACTGCTCCCTTTTAAAGCCTAAAGTTTTAGTTTTCTTCATGTTAAATATATTTTTCATAATATGTAATTTATGTGGCTATTTAACACTCCTTTATAGATCTAGCAGAATTTAACATATCTTTTATTGTAGAATACTGAGACAAGCTCCCAATTTGCTCAGAAATGATGCCATAATGAACACCTTTATCTGTAAATCTCTGTACTTCAGAATTCCTGAAAACTACTTCGTAAGGGATGGGAACTATCAAAGCCAAAAGTATGATTACTACTAAAACTCTTGATGCAAATCATTAAATAACGTTCCAATAACAATTTAAATCAACTGCATTGAAAGTATCTATTTTATTATATCCTCAGTTGCTGATTGACTGAAAATCCTCATTTGTTAAAAAGTAAAGCAAAAAACAATAAAAACAATAAATGCTCAAAACTAAACGTACAGACAATGATCAAGAAATCCAACTTATAGGTGGCATAAGTTGTTAACGTTTTAAAAATTCCCTAATATAAGAATTCAACATTAAAAATGGAGTTCACTCATTAATTATCAACAGAAATCAATCATTTCTAGGATTAAAGTGCAAAAGGCAGAATTTCAAATCTGAAGTTGCCCTCCTTTAAATCAGTGGGAAACAAGGAAGGAGATGAGAGGGGAAAAAAAATCATATCACCTGCGTTATACATTGCATTTTGCTCCTTGTTAGCTGCTGTGATTTCTGAATAAATGAAGATAATTCTATTTCCTTACAGTTTCAGTGAATTTAAAAAGATACAGAAGGTATCTGACACTGTAGCTGATTATTACTGTTACTGAAAAGGAGAGGGAAAAGGAAGGATGTCATAAATAAAAGGAATCATGGAAATATCGGTTTTAATTCAGTCAGAAAAGCAGGAAGTACATTTCCCTAGCCTCTTCTCCCTGGTCTCCCCAGGAGGTATAGCAGCATCCCTGTGCTCAAGAGCTCCCCTCCCCAGCCATCTCCACTCACCTCCACTCCTCTCTCTCAACAGCTTCCCAGGCTAAGCCCCTAGACTCTCCCTGGCCCCTTACAAAGGTACCAGCAATAAACAGAGTTTATTCTGTATTTCAGTACTTCCTCTGAACCAAAAATACTGAGACCCATACTTGAAAAGTATTAAGCCTAGGAATTTGAAAGGGAGAAAAGTCAACACTACCCTTCAGGTATTAAAGTCTTTCTTCTCTTCACAAACTTTTTAAAAAATTGCCAAAAAGCATTAGCTCTGGACTCCTATTAATTCTGTCATTGATTGCTTTCCAGTTCTAAGACTCATTTATTTTGGTAAATTAGTCTGTCAACCTAAAAGTAGGCAGTGCAGGGTGGCAGGGCCCTAATAAAAGCCAGATCCCTTTCTAATCTGTCAGAATGGAACAGCAGGAAAAGGCACAGAAAAGGGAAAATTATGTGAGTTGTTCTAATAATTCAAAATAAATGCTTTTTTTTCTGATTAAACACAAATTAATTCTAGTTCTTAAAATAAAAAGATGTCAACTGTCACTTATCTAGGAAAAACTAAACCCCAAAAACTTCTCCAGAGACAATATCTGGTTTCTCAATGTTTATCAACTCAATACTTATTTACTTAGCCCATATAATCTACACAGTGGCGTATCCCAAGGTGAATAAAACTGTGCCCCTGCTGCCAGAAAGAGAATACTTGGTTGATATTTATATTCTTCATCTTGGAAGATTTTCTGTCTTCCGATGACCACTCAGAATATCTGTTGGGTAAAATGCAGACATGCAGCATGCAAGGTTTTTCCTTGCATGTAAGGATGTTAAAAGGAACTTAATCTTATGACGGTATTAAAGTACATATTCACAATTCTCCAGAAAGTGCCACCAAAAACTTTTTCCATTTGAAAGATTCCACTCTCAGCTTCCAAGTGAGGAAGTCAAAGTCTAAAAAGTTTCAAGAGCCACTATTCAAAGGGCCACAAAAAGCAAAAAGGTTTATGAACTATTATGCATTGGAAAGTCTCCTGCACCCAACTGAGTACCTGGAAGAACTGTGTCTTATTCAAAATAAAGACCCACTGCCTGGCAAAGAACCTGACAAACGTCAGGAAAAAGTTCTATACAACAACAACAAATTAAACCAATTTACAGACAGACACAAATTACTGAAGAAAATCAGGAATGTACTAAAATTTGAGAGCTCTAGATTGCTCACATACTAAAACTAATAAACTTAAGATACTAAAGTCAGAAAATCCAATCAACAAAGAAAAAAAGGTAATTAGTAGGATTTGAGTATTGTTTTACAAACCTTTCCTGCTGCCTGTCGATCAGTTTTAAAAATTACAGTCTCCTCATTAACTGGAGGTACGTTAGTCATAGATTCAATTATTACTGAAAATAAAACAAAATAGATTATTTCAAGATTTAATCAGAAGGTAATGCAGAATTCAAATCAGAATTTAGGCTTTAATCTCCACATAATTTAAAATGAAATTTAAGGTGGGATAATATATCTTGGTAACCATTCCTCTTGGATAAACAAGCAGCATAAGGAAATATATTCTACATTATTTTCTTTTATACGAAAGCTACAATTCTGGGAAAAAGATTAAAGTACAAAATCTCACAGAAAGCTGGAATTACCCATTAGTCAAAAGTCAACAAAGTCAAGCTGTGTACATTTTCTCAAGCAATTTTTATCCAAAAAATAATAATTACATTTAGTCACATAACTCCTGTTTTAGAAGAAATTAGTCTTCTTTCTCACCCTAGAAATCCTTTTCTGAAAAGTACTGATTATATACCAATATGTGAAAAAGTTAAAGACTTCACAAAAATATTTTCCTCTGAATAGATAAAGAGAATGACAGAGCTCCCAATAATGTGGCTCCTAGGTGCACTGGGATGACCCTGAGGGATTGGATGGGGGGAGGTGGGAGGAGGATTCAGGACAGAGGACACGGCTGATTCATGTAGATGCATGGCAAAAACCACTACAACACTGTAATTACCTTTCAGTGAAAATAAATAAATAAAAAGACAAAATCCTCCTAGTCTAGCACATTCTCCTGTTCTTGTTAAGTGCCACAAATGTCAAACTAACAATCTACAACAGCAAAATTTACACAAACACACATATACATTCACAGACACACTAGGTTCTTAGAAAATTAAAGCTACAAATAAAAATACTCATTCACATTACACAGATAATGCCATCTCCACTTGGAAAATGAAATATTAGTTGATTATTAAAATCCATTCAAAGATTTTCAATTGTATCCCAATTAATTTCAAGATTTACTACTTCTAAGTTGGAACATGCACTAAGGAATGGGCAACAAATTTTGAGCTAGATCTGCTTTTGGAATAAAGACAACAAAGACTGATACTGAATAATGACAGAATTTCCCAGGGTCAAAATACATGAAAATTAAAAACTACCTAATTCAAAACCCTCACATTTGATAGAAAGGTAAAAGTGCCTGGAGAACGGTGGACAGAGGTTCGTGACATTGCACAGGACGCAATGATCAAGATCAACCCCAAAAAAGAAAGGCAAAAAGGCAAAATGGTTGTCCGAAGAGGACTTACAAATAGCTGAGAAAATAAAAGATGCAAAAGGCAAAGGAGAAAAGGAAAGATATACCCATTTGAATGCAGAGTTCCAAAGAACAGCAAGGAGAGATAAGAAAGCCTTTCTCAGTGATCAATGCAAAGAAACAGAGGAAAAAAATAAAATGGGAAAGGCTAGAGATCTCTTGAAGAAAACTGTAGATACCAAGGAAACATTTCATGCAAAGATGGGCACAATAAAGGACAGAAATGGTATGGACCTAACAGAAGCAGAAGATATAAAGAAGAAGTGGCAAGAAAACACAGAAGAATTCTATAAAAATTCTTCCTGACCCAGATAACCATGATGGTGTGAACACTTACCTAGAGCCAGACATCCTGGAAGGTGAAGTTAAATGGGCCTTAGGAAGCATCACTACAAACAAAGCTAGTGGAGGTGATTTCCATAGTTGAGCTATTTCAAATCCTGAAAGATGATGCTGCGAAAGTGCTGTACTCAATATGCCAGCAAATTTGGAAAACTCAGCAGTGGCCACAGGACTGGAAAAGGTCAGTTTTCATTCCAATCTCAAAGAAAGGCAATGCCAAAGAATATTTACACTACCACACAATTGCACTCATCACACACACTAGCAAAGTAATGCTCAAAAGTCCTGAAGCCAGGCTTCAACAGTACATGAACCATGAACTTCTAGATGTTCAAGGAGGATTTAGAAAAGGCAGAGGAATCAGATATCAAATTGGCAACACCTGCTGGATCATCGAAAAGAATTGCAGAAAAACATCTTCTGCTTTATTGACTACATGAAAGCCTTTGACTGTGTGGATCAGAACAAACTGTGGAAAATTCTTAAAGAGCTGGTAATACCAGACCACCTGACCTGTCTTCTGAGAACTCTGTATGCAGGTCAAGGAGCAACAGTTAGAAATGGACATGGAACAACAGACAGGTTCCAAATCAGAAAAGGAGTACATCAAGGCTGTATATTGCCACCCTGCTTATTTTACTTATATGCTGAGTACATCATGAGAAACACTGGGCTGGATGAAGCACAAGCTGGAAGCAAGTTTGCCAGGAGAAATATCAATAACCTTAGACAGGCAGATGACATCACACTTATGGCAGAAAGTGAAGAAGAGCCTCTTGATCAAACTAAGAGGAAAGTGAAAAAGCTGGCTTAAAGCTCAACTTTCAGAAAACTAAGATCATGGTATCTGGTCCCATCACTTCATGGCAAATAGATGGGGAAACAATGGAAACAGTGACAGACTTTATTTTGGGGGCTCCAAAATCACTGCAGATGGTGACTGCAGCCATGACATTAAGACACTTACTCCTTGGAAGAAAAGTTATGACCAACCTAGATAGCATATTCAAAAGCAGAGACATTACTTTGCTGACTAAGGTCCATCTAGTCAAGGCTATGGTTTTTCCAGTGGTCATGTATGGATGTGAGAGTTGGACTGTGAAGAAAGCTGAGCACTGAAGAATTGATGCTTTTGAACTGTGGTGTTAGAGAAGACTCCTGAGAGTCCCTTGGACTGCAAGGAGATCCAACCAGTCCATCCTAAAGGAGATCAGTCCTGGGTATTCACTGGAAGGACTGATGCTAAAGCTGAAACTCCAGTACTTTGGCCACCTCATGCAGAGAGTTGACTTCTTCGAATAAGACTCTGATGCTGGGAGGGATTGGGGGCAGGAGGAGAAGGGGACAACAGAGGACGAGATGCTGGATGGCACCACCGACTTGATGCAGGTGAGTTTGGGTAAACTCTAGGAGTTGGTGATGGACAGGGAGGCCTGGTGTGCTGCGATTCATGGGGTCGCAAAGAGTCAGACATGACTGAGCAACTGAACTGAACTGAACTGTATGGACATGAGAGTTGGACTATAAAGAAAGCCGAGTGCTAAACAATCAATGCTTTTGAACTGTGGTGTTGGAGAAGACTCTTGAGAGTCCCTTGGACTGCAAGGAGATCCAACCAGTCCATCTTAAAAGAGATCAGTCCTGGATGTTCATTGGAAGGACTGATGTTGAAGCTGAAACTCTGATACTTTGGTCACCTGATGCAAAGAACTGACTCATTGGAAAAGACCCTGATGCTGGGAAAGATTGAGGGTAGAAGGAGAAGGGGACAACAGGGGATGAGATGGTTAGATGGGATCACCAACTCAATGGACATGGGTTTGAGTAAGCTCCAGTAGTTGGTGATGGACAGGGAAGCCTGGCATGCTGCAGTCCATGGGGTCACAAAGAGTCGGACAGGACTGAGAGACTGTGAACTGAAGAAAAGAGTACATTAGAGATTTTAACATGATCGTATGGTGAAACCCACACAGAACTATCACCACAACCTAGCTGACTGATATTTAATGTTATTTTCTTTTTTGTAAAAGGTCCAAATAATCTTACCTTTCAAGTTTTCAAAACAGTGTGTAACAAGCATATTCAATAGCAGTACGTGTTCTTGTTTACTCATTAATCTTTATTCCCACCAGGGTGATAATTTTGTTAGTTTATTAGGATGTGTTAGTCAAAATAGTATCTTTAAAAAGCATTATTTCATATATATCACATAATTTACTTTTCTTTCCCTTGAGAATGAACATCATGCCCTAAACTTTTTCTACACACATCAAGTCCAATAAACAGTTGATTCATACTATGTAATCAAGAAATTACCTTTCTGATTTATTTTTGCATATTATTAAATAACATAAGATAGTAAATGTAATGACTCAAGAATCATGTAGAGTTTTAGTAATTATGATTTTTATAAAAAGTTTCATTTAATTGGAATTTTCATTAATAATCTGCCAAATTGTAAGTACGACTTATTTTTTAAAATAGTGATAAAACAATTTAAAAAAGATGAAAAGAACAGTTTCAGAAGGATAGGTGCTTTAACTCTTCTTGCAATGTTTGATAAAATTCACCTGTGAAGCTGTCATATCCTGGACTTTTGTGTTGGGAGGTTTTAAATCATGGTTTCAATGACCCTGCAATTCCACTCCTGGCCATATATCCAGAGAAAAACATGGCCCAAAAAGATGCATGCATCCCAATGTTCACTGCAGCACTGTTTACAAAAGCCAAGTCATGGAAGCAACCTAAATGTTCATTCACAGAGGAATGGATAAAGATGTGGTACAATATATTTAATGAAATATTACTCAAACATTAAAAAGAATGAAATAATGTCACTTGCAGCAACTTGGGTGGACCTAGAGAGTGTCATACTGAGTGAAGTCAGACAGAGAAGGAGAAATATCATATGGCATCCCTTATATGAGGAATTTAAAAAGAAATCATACAAATGAACTTATAAAACAGAAAGAGACTTACAGACTTAGAAAACAAACTTCTGATTGCCTGGGGAGAAGGGATAGTTAGGGACTTTGGGAAGGTCATGTACATACTGCTATATTTAAAATGGATAACAAAGATCTGTAGAGCACATGGAACTCTGCTCAATGTTATGTGGCAGTCTGGGTGGGAGTGGGGCTTGGGGGAGAATGGATACAGGTATATGAATGGCTGAATCCCTTCCCTGTTCACCTGAAAGTACTAGAATACTGTTAACTGGCTATACTTCAGTACAAAATCTTTTTGGTGTTAAAAATAAATAAATAAAAGATCAAAAGATAAATTTTCATTTCTACCACTGATCGATTATACAACAGATCACAGGAGCAAGTGACTCAAATTCTTCTATGTCCCTTAAGTCATAAACTAAGGACTGGTGGACCATTTAGGCCTTTTTCTCAGTTCAAAAATCCAATGACTGTCAACGTGAGTCCTATTTTTTGGTGTCACTTACGAGACTTAATAGTAGCAACATTAATTTCAAAGTCTCTCCTGTACTGACATCATGTCTTGGGGCTAAAAGAAATATGTAAAATTTAGTTCCCACATACTCCAATGGGTTCATATTTCATGGCATTAATGTCAGTGTTAAATCACAGAACTTTATAATTTACTTGTTTGTAAGATAAAATCAAAGGCAGTAGGCAGAGTAACAGCTCTCTACTCACAAAAAAGATATCCACCCACCCAAATCCCTGAACTTGTAAATGATATTTTATATTAAAAAGAGAGACTTTGAAGATAAGAATAAGGCTAAGCACCTTGCAGTACAAAATTACCCCAGTTAACAGTGGGTAGACCCAATCTAAGGAGTCCTTAGAAGCAGAGGATCTTCCCAGTCTGTGGTGATCCATCAGAGGGGATATGATGATAGAGAAGGTCAGAGAGAAGCTACATTCTGGATTTTGAAAATGAAGGGAGGGGGCCATGAGCAAAGGAATGTGAAAGACCTCCAGATACTAGAAAAGATCAAGAAATGCCTTCTTCCTCAGAGCCTCCAGAGAGCAACTTGGCCCTGAAGGACCCCTTGATTTTAGCCAGTGGGACCCATCACACTTCTGGCCCACAGTACTGTAAAGTAATAAATGTGTTGTTTTAAACCACTAAATCTGTAGTAACTTAACAGCAACAGAAAACATATGTACCATTCAAATAAATTTTGGAGAAATTTCTATGTCAGTAAAAGCACACTTTAAATTTTTTAAAAACATTGTATTTATGTACTACTTCCCTGGTGGCTCAGATGATAAAGCATCTGTCTACAATGCAGGAGACCCGGGTTCGAGCCCTGGGTTGGGAAGATCCCTGGAGAAGGAAAAGGCAATCCACTTCAGTACTATTGCCTGGAAAATCCCATGGACAGAGGAGCCTGGTAGGCTACAGTCTATGGGGTCGCAAAAAGTAGGACACGACTGAGCGACTTCACTTTTACTTTGTTTAAGTAGAAACTGAATTTATCTGTTCAAACTTAACAGCTATAAAATGAAGTATTATTACATATTTTGGAGAAAATTCCCTAACCATAAGTCTTTGATTATTAGTATATGCTTGGATATAAATTACAATATTGATAAAAATACATACATACCTAATTGTTCAATAATACTTGAAACCATCCCAAGAGGCTTTAATTCAATATCTTCAGGCAGAACAATGGTGAGTTCTTCCACAGAAGGTAGTTCCTGTAATACAAAAAAGCAGTAATCTTCCTCCAGCTTCAAGGACTTAACTTTTTTGTTGTTTTAAAAACGGATGGTTTCCATGTAGTATGGTATATCTATTTCTGAGATGTAACATTATTTTTCATCTCTTGGATGTCATCCTTTCTAGTGTCTGAACATTTCTATCCTCTCCAACATCTCCCCACCTAAGTGATTCAAGAGATCTAGTATGTACACCCTCACCCATAACACAGACCTAAATACCACTCTATATTTTTCCAATGAACTTGAACAAGAGACCATCCTAAAAGAGACAATATAAAATAACTCCCAGAGACATTCCACTTGAAGAGAATTAATTCTATTGGCTCTGATTTCTCCACAGAAGAGTTCTCTGATCTGTTTTAATGTGGTTAGTTAATTAATTTGACTACGATTAAGCAGTTTAACAGAGGAACAGCTAGCTTTTCTGAGGTTGTCTGATAGGAAGATGAATTTCTGGTCTCTTCAAGACAAAATACAAAATTCCTTGAAATGATGTAGTAAGTTCCAGCTCAAGAAGCTGTGAAGCTGTTACCTGATTATCTTCTTCCCTGTCTAGGTTAAAACCAAATTTCTTTACATTCTGACTCAGGTGTTAACTGTTTGTCAGTTGCTACAGAAACTGGATATTGAAGTGGAGAAGATGTTGAAGAAAAACCTAAGAGAGAGAAGCTTAGGTTTTAAATTAAATAAACAGAGCTTTCTGTTCACCTTTGTCAAATGATCACAAGTGACTCTCCCAAGAAAAGTTTTTCTCTAAGAAGGGCTTAAGGAAAGTGCAAAGATTCTATTAATGGTATATGAGGGTTAAGTCTGGGAGAGAAAAAATGACTTTTGGGAAACTGTTAAAAAGACAGGAAAACCTAAATCATACAGAGAATTTTAGGTGAGTTTATCTCAGGTACTCATTTTCCTCTATAAGATCTCCAGTTGAGGTTCTTAGCAAAAACAAGACCAGGAGCTGAATGTGGCTCAGATCATGAACTCCTTATTACCAAATTCAGATGTAAATTGAAGAAAGTGGAGAAAACCACTAGACCATTCAGGTATGACCTAAATCAAATCCCTTATGATTATACAGTGGAAGTGAGAAATAGATTTAAGGGACTAGATCTGATAGACGGAGTGCCTGATGAACTATGGATGGAGGTCTGTGACACTGTACAGGAGACAGGGATCAAGACCATTCCCATGGAAAAGAAATGCAAAAAAGCAAAATGGCTGTCTGGGGAGGCCTTACAAATAGCTGAGAAGAGAAGAGATGTGAGATGAGGAAAGATATACCCCACTGAATGGAGTCCAGAGCACAGTAAGGAGAGATAAGAAAGCCTTCTTTAATGAACAATGAAGACAAAGAAGAAAACAACAAAATTGGAAAGACTAGCGATCTCTTCAAGAAATTTGGAAATAAAAAGAGAACATTTCACGCAAGTTCAGTTCAGTTCAGTTTAGTTGCTCAGTCGTGTCCGACTCTTTGCAACCCCATGAATCACAGCACACCAGGCCTCCCTGTCCATCACCAACTCCCAGAGTTTACTCAGACTCACGTCGTCGAGTCAGTGATGCCATCCAGCCATCTCACCCTCTGTCGTCCCCTTCTCCTCCTGTCCAAAATCCCTCCCAGCATCAGAGTCTTTTAAAATGAGTCAACTCTTCACATGAGGTGGCCAAAGTACTGGAGTTTCAGCTTTAGCATCATTCCTTCCAAAGAAATCCCAGGGTTGATCTCCTTCAGAATGGACTGGTTGGATCTCCTTGCAGTCCAAGGGACTCTCAAGAGTCTTCTCCAACACCACAGTTCAAAAGCGTCAATTCTTAAGCGCTCAGCCTTCTTCACAGTCCAACTCTCACATCCATACATGACCACAGGAAAAACCATAGCCTTGCCTAGACGGACCTTAGTCGGCAAAGTAATATCTCTGCTTTTGAATATGCTATCTAGGTTGGTCATAACTTTTCTTCCAAGGAGTAAGCATCTTTTAATGTCATGGCTGCAGTCACCATCTGCAGTGATTTTGGAGCCCCCAAAAATAAAGTCTGACACTGTTTCCCCATCTATTGCCCATGAAGTGATGGGACCAGGTGCCATGATCTTCGTTTTCTGAATGTTGAGCTTTAAGCTAACTTTTTCACTCTCCACTTTCACTTTCATAAAGAGGCTTTTTAGTTTCTCTTCACTTTCTGCCATAAGGGTGGTGTCATCTGCATATCGGAGGTTATTGATATTTCTCCCGTCAATCCTGATTTCATGCAAACATGGGCACAATAAAGAACAGACACAGTATGGACCTAAGAGAAGCAGAAGATATTAAAAAGAGGTGGCAAGAATACATATAAGAACTATACAAAAAGGTCTTAATGACCTGGATAACCATAATGGTGTGGTCAGTCACCTAGAGCCAGACACTTAGAGTGTGAAGTCAAGTGGGCCTGAGGAAGCATCACTACAAAGCTACTGGAAGTCATGGAATTCCAATTGAGCTATTTAAAATCCCAAAAGATGATGCTGTTAAAGTGCTATACTCAGTATGTCAACAAATTTGGAAAACTTAGCAGTGACCCCAGGACTGGAAATGGTCAGTTTCCATTTCAATTTCAAAGAAAGGCAATGCCAAAGAACTTCAAAGTACCATACAGTTGTGTCCATTTCACATGCTAGTAAGTTAATGCTCAAAATCTTTCAAGCTAGGCTTCAACAGTACTTGAGAACTTTCAGATGTACAACCTGGATTTAGAAAAGGCAGAGGAATCAAAGACCAAATTGCCAACATTCCTTGGATCATGGTAAAAGCAAAAGATAATGAGAAAAAAATCTATTTCTGCTTCATTGATTATGCTAAAGCCTTGGACTGTGTGGACCACAACAAATTGGAAAATTCTTAAAAGAGACAGGAATACCAGATCAACTTACTCGTCTCCTGAGAAAACTGTATGTAGATCAATAAACAAGTTAGAACCGAACATGGAACAACAAACTGGTTCAACATTGGGAAAGTAGTATGTCAAGGTTGTATGGTGTCACCCTATTTACATTATGTGAAATATCAGGCTAGATGAATCACAAGCTGGAATCAAGACTGCCTGGAGAAATAGTAACAACCTCAGATATGCAGGTGATACCACTTTAATGACAGAAAGCAAAGAGGAACTAAAGAGCCTCTTGATGAATGAAAAAAGAGAGTGAAAAAGCTGGCTTAAATCTCAGTATTCAAAAAACAAAGATCATGGCATCCAATCCGCTCACTTCATGGCAAATAGGGAAAAACTGGAAACAATAACAAATTTTATTTTGTGGGGCTCCAAAATCACTGCAAATGGTGAGTGCAGCCATGAAATTAAAAGACGCTTGTTCCTTGGAAGAAAAGCTATGAGGAACCTCCACAGCATATTAAAAAGCAAAGACGTCACTTCACTGACAAAGGTCCATATAGTCAAAGCTATGGTTTTTCCAGTAGTCATTCATGGATGTGAGAGTTGGACCATAAGGAAGACTGAGTGGCAAAGAATTATTTGATGTTTTCGAACTCTGGTGCTGGAGAAGACTCTTCAAAGTCTCTTATGATGCCAAGGAGATGAAACAGTGAATCCTAAAGAAAATCAACCCTGAATATTCACTGGAAGGACTGATGCTGAAGCTGAAGTTCCAATACTTTGGCCACCTGATGAGAAGAGCTGACTCACTGAAAAAGACCCTGATGCTGGGAAAGACAGAGGGCAGGAGGAGAAGCGGGCAAAAGAGGATGAGATGGTTAGATAGCATAACGGACTCAATGGACATGAATCTGAGCAAACTCTAGGAGACAGAGAAGGACAAGGAAGCCTAGCGTGCTACAGTCCATGGGGTCACAAAGAGTGGGATGTGACTTAGCATCTGAACAAATGCCTCAACAATAGGAAACAGTCCAGAATATGAGAAACTTTATGAAGAGTTAGGCCATCAAACCAGTAAAGCTGGTCTTTGCTCTAAAGATCTCATAGATGCATCACAAACTCTGAAACTGGTACTAAATATTTGACCCATTTGAATTTATGTACACCTTTTTGCAAAGACAACACAGGATATTTCACTGGTCTTCCTCAGAATTTCATTAGGAAATTAGTAGACTACACACAGCCAACAGTTCCACTGCACAGCCCTGCTGCCTGAGAAGAAACACACCAGTAGACCTGAACAAAGGCACATTCAATACCAGCTAAAGCTACTTTTCACTTTCATGCTTTGGAAAAGGAAATGGCAACCCACTCCAGTGTTCTTGCCTGGAGAATCCCAGGGATGAGGGAGCCTGGTGAGCTGCCGTCTATGGGGTCGCACAGAGTCGGACAGGACTAAAGCGACTTAGCAACAGCAGTAGAGCTCCTTTATGTAACAAAGGAGGGATGCTTCCCAGGAAGCATGAACTGTCATCTGAAAAAGACAAATTCAAAGCTAAGTAATAGGGCTGTCTCAAAAGTCAGCAAAGAATATGGCATGAATAGCCAGTTCATGGAGAAAGTGCAAGTAGAACGTATCAAATTTTCTACAGAGCCAGGAACAAGAAACCCAAGTGCAAACTAGAGGTAAAATGATTGAATCTACAGGCAAACAGAAGTGAGTCAGAAAATAAAATGACACTCAGAGCTATGAGAATGTCAAGAAGCACATAAAAGAAACAGCACAGCCATCCTCAACAGCTACCTTGGTTCCCAGTGGCTTTCCTAGCCAAGTAAGTTTACAGTAAATCCCCCTTCTCCTGATGTAATCTGGTCTCTGTTGCAGCTCTAAGAGTCCAACCTATGTCATATGTGATTACTTGCTTCCACGTATTTCCCTCTTTCCCTCCACAGAAGATAAATATTATTACTGATTGAACAATAGCTGCCATGTTCTAAGCCTCCCCTTCCCATGAACGCATCCCTTGTGGTTTGTATGGGGTTGATACTACCCATACTCTTCAAAATTCACACACTTTCACATTCCCTTTCTGTCACTTATCACACACACTCCCACCCTCACACTCGCTCATTCGCTTTCTCTCATTTACACTTTCCTACACACTCTCCACACAAGAGTATAGGAGTGACTGTGCAACTGATGTCCAGGCAATCAGAATACCCATCAGAATACCCATCTCACTAGCTTCAATTATTTGTTCAGACCCATGAACCAGGCTCCGAGTAAACCAATCCAAGTTCTGTCCACGATGTTCATTCAGGAGTATCAGAGGCCAAGCCACCAGCCACATGCAGAAGCATCTCCTGAACAACAAAGAGCAGATCCTAAAGACAACGAATACTTGTGGCCACACCATTCTTGAGATTCAGGGCCAAGTCATTCTCTTCCCTTGACCTTGAGAGCGCAAGTCCCGAAGGAGTCCTCATATACCCTTCTAGAGCCCTAAAAGACTTACGGCAGACCAGAGAAATCATTCCTCTACATATCTCCAGTACCATCTGTAGGAGTAGGAACTTCTAGTACATTTGCTTTCTAATCCTAAGAATATAAAATAGTGTGAGGAGCTAGTTAAGAATCCAAAATTAAAAAAAAAAAAAAAGACTACAATTGCCCCTTCTATTCTTCCCAAAGATCTTTTAGAACCAGCACAAAAAGGAAGAGACCCTCTCACTATTTCAAGTTTTAAAAACTAATATATTTTCCCAGCAAAAAAGGAATTTTGATATGAGCTAAGCATACATTCACACAATTCAACAGCACTTTCAGCACTTCTCGCCATCATTTACTGTCTGACTCTCCAATTTACTGTCTGACTCTCCAGTAGGTGTATTTAGAGCAGAAACCAGACGGGTCTTATTTCCAGCACCTGGCACATGGCAGGCATGTTGTAACAGTTTAAATGTGAGTGAATGTCAGATGCCCACTAACTCACCCATTCCACAAGTCACATATTACTCTTGCCTGACAGTCAGATATCTGAGAAGCACTCTGTTGGGCACTACATGAGCCATGAAGATCAGCTATGAACCAGTCCTCAAAAATGTGGACACAGACTTATTTTTGACTTTCTGATGAAAATATGGGCACCCTATCTAGAAAAATACCTAAATAAATTGACTAAGATTTTGCATTAAATTTCAAGGAATTCCCAAGGGAAGAATTTCAGATCTATCAGGATAAATAAGAAAACGAAACACATGTACACACCAAAGTACTATGATCCTTTATTTGTTGATTCTTATATTCTAAGAGGGATTTAAGTAGAAAAGTGATTAAGATACAGGGATAAGACCAAACAAATCTGCCAATAACTTCAGAAAATAATCATAAGTTGGTAGAGCCTCTGTGTAAAAAAACCACACAGACTAAGGTCCGAATTATGAAAATATAAATCACTGATGAATTCGCACACAAATTCCAGGGTTCTCAATACACAGGCATAACTTAGATAGAAAATTCCTTATTGCTAGTAGAGAAAAAGGAAATAATCGATCCAGTACAGTCATGAAAAGGTTCCTGAATGTCTCTAGGCTTTAAAAATTTCTTTCAAATCTTGCTTTACTACTTCACTTGTTTAAGCATTTTATAACTATAATTAAGGACCATTAATTTCTTAAAAACATTAACAATAACTAAAAGTACACATGGGAGTTGGAAAAAAAAAAAAAATATGGCAATGCAGCCCATGCTGTGAAAGTCTGAGAAGACTTTCCTCTTATACCATAAGGCTTCAACAAAACTATCATTAACCTCCTAGCTACAGCATACAGTCTAAGAGGAAATAACCATGCGTTCAAATACCAATAAATATCTATCCACAATAAACAAGTTTTTTCCAACTATAATAATGAAAACAGTCCAAAAACTTCCAGTAAACAGAAATCCTCAAAAGTACAACTGATCTAATTTTACTTTCTATTTCTCCAAATGCAATTGATTAAAAAAACAGTTTCAACTGCTACTGAACTAAAGTTTCTCTGAGTTTTGGACCCCTTCCCAAAAAAGAATTGTACATCTCACAATCTTTAGGGAAGATAAGAAGGAAAGGCAGCAAGCTAAACTAGATGCCCAGCACATTATCAAATGTTAGCATTAGAAGCAACCTCAGAAATTATTGAGAATCAATTCTTTCTTTCACGTAAGAAAGCCAAGGCATGGCAAAAGTATGACCAGTAAAAGTTGAGAGTGGTCTTCAAATTCATGGAGCAGATACAGGCCAAATGAAATCACATCAGTATCATAAAATATTTTAGAACATATAAATTTAAGTACTTACACTAAGAAGTAACTCATCTTTTGTTTTAAGAGGAAAATTCTTATTTTCCTTCTCAACTAGTAAGTCATCTTCTCCATCTGACAGAACTGGAGGAAGGGACATACGAGAGGAAGACGATGAGGATGATGATGAGGAAGAGGAGGAGCTTGAACTATCAGAATCTGTTTCACTATAGAAAAAAAGTTGAAAACAATACAAAAGCATTATTACAATGGTATTAAAATGATTATTCAACTAGAAAATATCTGCTTTACTAGATGTTTATGATTGCTGGTATAATTCAAAGGCTAGCATTTTGAAAGTGACTATGGTGTTTGGAAAGCACTCTGATCAACTGATCACAAAACCCCTGCTCTAACCCAAACCCTCTTTTTACAACTGTCTCTTATGTGATGCATCAGTCTGAAGCATGTGACAAATCACTGACCGAAGAGAATTCTGGGCCAGGAATCTGTCTTATTAGTCACCAAGGATCAGATCAATTAAGCAAAGAGACTTTCTTCTCAGTTTTCAATTTGGAAACTTTTCTAAGTTACCATCCATGCAGAACACTCCACTCTCTGAAAACCCCTTTAGCCCTTGACTTCCGCAACAATTCTCAGAGCCAAAAACTATCCTCTTAGCCTGAACTGTTCACCGGTACGCTCTTCAGCTCCTTTTATGTGCTGTTTCTACAAGTCCCATACTCCTCTTCTCTCCGGTACTCTTTCCATGTATAACCTCCAATGAGCTCAATCATTACCAATGTGCAGATAACTGCTAAATCTTTAGTCTTGATACCCCTAAGCTCCACCCCTAAACTCTTAAAATTAAAACAACTGCTGAATTAATGACCTACACACTCACAAGTTAAAAACAGTACATTCTCCCTACTAATTCTGTTTCTCTCTTTCAGTTTCTCTTGTATTTCACTGTTTAGTCCTGAATCCAGTCACTAGAGGTAGAAACCCTGGAACTGGACCAAAGTATTGCATGCTCAGTCAATGATGAAACTGTAAACATGACTCCTATTCCGCTAGAAAAATCTAAATACACAGTGTTATTAGCTGATGTTAAGGAATTAGGGTTCATTCTACTACAGCTGATAATGACATGGTTGTTATGTAAAAAATATTTTATCAGAAATGCACAGTAAAGAATTTACAGGGAAGGTGGCATGCGGTCTGAGACTGGTTTTAAAACTATCAAGTTAAAAGTTAGAAATGGTAGGTAAAACAAAGTTAAGGGGACTTCCCTGGTACTCCAGTGATTGGGAATCCACCTGCCAATGAAGGGGACATGAGTTCAATCCCCTGTCCAGGAGGATTCCACATGCTGTGGAGCAACTAAACCCAGTGATCACAACTACTTAGCTTGCACACCTAGAGTCCGTGCTCCACAAACAGGCCACCACAATGAGAAGCCCACCTACCACAATCAAGAGCAGCGGTCCCCCAAGCTCGCCTAACTAGAGGAAAGCCATGCCTGCACAACACAGCCAAAAATAACTAAATAAAGCTAGGAAATAATGGAAACTGTTAAACTTGGTGATGGCTATGTGTACAGTAATTCTATTACTCTGAGTCTGAAAATGTCCACAATAAAAAGTTTGAAGTACAGAGAGTGGGATAGGGTGGGAGGGAGGTTCAAGAGGGAGGGGACAAATGTATACCTATGTCTGATTCATGTCAATTTACCGCCGAAACCAGCCAACACAACATTGTAAAGCAACTGTCTTTCAATTAAAAGTAAATAAATTTAAAAATACATATTAAAAAAAGTTTAAGTTTTACCTGTAATCTGATGTTCAAATTTACATTTCTGTAACAGACTTGTCCTCCTACTGCTTCCCTGACATCTCCAATTTGTTGACAGTGAAATCTCAATTTAACTGTCTAAATTTAACATTCTTACTGGTTTACAGCCCCTATCCCAGAAAGGTTTCTCCCCATCTCAGTAAACAGCACCGCCATCCACTCAGTTGATGCCCTCTTCATAGGCCACTACCGTATCTATTAGCGATCCAAATCGGGGAAGTTTCAAAATACTCAATCCAAACACGGTCACACGGTGGACTAATACAACATCTTTCCCATTGCTTTCTCCACAGAGTAAAACATTAAAATGCTGACTTGAGCATGAAAATCATCTGCTTAAAATTCTTCAAATTTCTCTAGTAGTTAGAATGGAAACTAACATGGCCAGAGGGTCCTACCTGGTTGGTTCTACTACAAGTGCCTTGCTTGTTCCTTCCTTGTAATTTTCAACAACTCACTTTTTTTTTTTTACTTCATTTTTGGTCCCTCTCAGCAGAATGTGAAGCAAGGATCCTGTCTATATTGTTCACCGACACAGCATGGCATAAAACACACTCAAACACTCGCAGACAAGGTTCAGCGTGGTTCAGTGAACTCGCCTCCCACCACAGAACTTTCCTATATAAAAGACAGGAGGTAGGGCTGGAGAAGCCTGAAAAAAGCCTACGCAAAGCCATGTAGTAATAGTTGAATCACTTTCCTCTAACTTCATGAAAAATTCATCACCAGAGAAATTCTACGAACTAACAAAACTGTCAGGAGTCAATCTGAAAAGAGACAAAATCCTTTATCTGATGCCCCATTTATCTGCTTCAACCAGCAAGAGTACACACTAAACTTGAGAAAAAGATTTGCCACAAACTTTAAATTATAACCCCCAAGGCCATACCACGTCGAGTGGTCACGGGATAAGCCCCCAGTCTCAGGTTTTCTATGTTCTAACTGAAAACGACAAACTGTCCACAGAGGGCTCTCAGAACCTCAGCCTTAGAGGAGGGGCCCCGACGGCCTCGCTCCCTCCCTGGCACACTGCAGACGCGGCAAGGGATGCGCCCCGGCTCCCGGGCCCTCCTGCCTCCTCGGCCCAGGCCTCCCGCTACCAGCGCCTCCCCCGCGCGCCCGATCGCCGGGGGCACGACCTGTCCGAGTCCGAATCTGAGTCGGAGTCCGAGTCCGACGTCTCCAGGCCGCTCCCTCCCGGAGGCGGCGCAGGGAGCGACGGTGGCAGGAGCTGAGGCGACGGTTCGCCCGCAGACTCCGGGGCCCCCTGGTCCGCCGGCGGCGCTGCGACCGGAGCGGGGTCCGGGGCCGGCGCGGCCACCTCCTGGCTAATTCCGACGCCGGCGCCCCCGAATTTCAGGGTCTGCAGCTGAGCGGCGGCGGCCTCCACCACCTCCATGGCGCAAACTTAGGACGCTCGGCGACAGCGGCCGCGGGAAACCAGGCACAGGGCCGCTTCACGCTCCGCTCGGATAACCACACGCGGGGCCGTCCGGAGACACGCCCCCGCAGCAGACGCAGCGGCACTTCCGGGAAGCGTGTGACGTAACGGGACGCAACGGCGATCCCTGGGGCGGGGCGGGCCGAAGGCCTTTGCAGGCGGAGCCGAGCGGTCCTAAAGCCACCGGTTTCCCTGAGTCCTGGGAAGCTCACTGTGAGAGGCCAGATGGAGAGACATTCTTGCTGCTAAATCTGGGGCAATTACAGTGGAGGATGAGATGGGAAGGAGGGATGGCAGGACTGGGAGACGCCTGATGGGGCGAGGCCCTGCACATTGGAAACTTGCGTCAGGAAGCCTTGAACCAACACCTACAGGAAACTTTTTAAAAGTTAAATAGAGTTACAGCAGTGAATAGGCAACAAACACAATGACCATCCATCCTCAAAATTATAACTCATATTTTGTTTGTTTTCTCTGAAGCGCTCCCAATTTAAAGAGCACTAATCGTGGGGGGCATGAAATTAAAAGATGCTTACTCCTTTGAAGAAATTACCAACCTAGATAGCATATTCAAAAGCAGAGACATTACTTTGCCAACAAAGGTCCGTCTAGTCAAGGCTATGGTTTTTCCAGTGATCGTGTATGGGTGTGAGAGTTGGACTGTGAAGAAAGCTGAGCGCTGAAGACTTGATGCTTTTGAACTGTAGAGTTGGAGAAGACTCTTGAGAGTCCCTTGGACTGCAAGGAGATCCAACCAGTCCATTCTGAAGGAGATCAGCCCTGGGATTTCTTTAGAAGGAATGATGCTAAAGCTGAAACTCCAGTACTTTGGCCACCTCATGCAAAGAGTTGATTCATTGGAAAAGACTCTGATGCTGGGAGGGATTGGGGGCAGGAGGAGAAGGAAACGACAGAGGAAGAGATGGCTGGATGGCATGACGGACTTGATGGACGTGAGTTTGAGTGAACTCCGGGAGCTGGTGATGAACAGGGAGGCCTGGCGTGCTGCGATTCAGTTCGTGCTGCAATTCTTGGGGTCCCAAAGAGTCGGACACGACTGAGCAACTGAACTGAACTAAATCGTGGGGGAAACATTTTGCTGCCTGTTAGTGTTTTAGTTGACATTTTCGTAGAAAGGGTGGAATGGGGCTGAAATGACTAACGGCCTGAGAAACCATTAATCTAGGTCTTAAGGAAGGCAAGCAAGAAGTTCTTAGGATTGAAGAAGAGGTGAGAATTTTCTTGTTTTCCTGTTAGAACTTTAATTTGAGGCATTAGCCCCTCAGATAATAATAAATAGTAATCATTGTGACCATTTAGTAAGCGTGCATATGTGTCAAGGACTGTGCCTAAGACACTATCAAAATTTACACAGTTTCATTATGTGACCTCCACAGTGCCAGACCTTTGTAGAAATTATGACAAGAATAATACATTGTCGCTAGTTTTAAGGTGTTTACCATTTAGCTGAAATAAAAAGGTCAATGCACAGGAGATAGAGATATTTGGAATGTGCAATAGAATTTGCTAGTTCAGCCGTGAAAGAAAGTTAAAGACTGACATGATGTATCGTAGAAGTCTTCCAAGTGGAAACAGGAATTTAAAGTCGAGGTACTACTTGCTAATACAGTGATTAAGCACAAATTAAGCTCATTATGTCCAGCTGAATTGACCTGTGTTTGAATCTTAGCTCTACCATTGCCATGCTGGTGTAACTGATTTGGGAAAGAAAGCCTGACATAACTAAATTTCATTTTCCTTATCCTCCTTAAAATGGAGGTAAAAACACTATCTCAATTTTGTTGTTGTTCAGTTGCTTAGTCGTGCCTAAGCTCTTTGCAACCACATAGACTCCAGCAGGCCAGGCTTCCCTGCCCTTCACTGTCTCCTGGAGTTTGCTCAAACTCATGTTCATTGAGTCAGTGATACCATCCAACCATCTCATCACTACCTCCCCTTTCTCCTCTGCACTCAGTCTTTGCCAGCATCAGGGTCTTTTCCAGTGAGTCAGCTCTTCACATCAGGTGGCCAGAGTATTGAAGCTTCAGCTTCAGCATCAGTCCTTCCAATGAAAATTCTGGGTTGATTTCCTTTAGGATTGATTAGTTTGATCTCCTTGCAGTCCTAGAGACTCTCAAGAGTCTTCTCCAGCACCAGAGTTCAAAAGCAGTCAATTCTTCCCCTCTCAGCCTTCTGTTATTGTCCAACTCTCACATCCATTCATGACTACTAGAAAAACCATAGCTTTGACTATATGGACCTTTGTGGGCAGAGTGATTGATGTCTCTGCTTTTAATATGCTGTCAAGTTTCCTCATAGCTTTTCTTGCAAGGAATAAGCATCTTTTAATTTTATGGCTGCAGTCACCATCTGCAGTGATTTTGGAGCCCAATAAAATAAAATCTTGCTGTTTCCAACTTTTCCTCATTTATTTCCTGTGAAGTGATAGAACTGGATGCCATGATCTTAGTTTTTTGAATGCTGACTCTTAAGCCAGCTTTTTCATTCTCCTCTTTCACCTTCATCAAGAGGCTCTTTAATTCCTCTTTGCTTTCTGCTATTTAGGGTGGTATCATCTGCATATCTGAGGTTATTGATATTTCTCCTGGCAATCTTGATTCCAGCTTGTGATTCATCCAGCCAGGCATTTTGCATGCAGTACTCTGCATATCAGTTAAATAAGCAGGGTAACAATATACAGCCTTGAAGTCCTCCTTTCCCAATTTTGAACCAGGCTATTGTTCCATGTGTGGTTCTAACTGATGCTTCTTGAGCTGCATACAGGTTTCCCATGAGGCAAGTAATGTGGTCTGGTACGCCCATCTCTTTAAGAATTTTACACAGTTTATTGTGATCCTGAGAGGGTAACAGGCAGGAAGGCTAGGGGTCTCCAAAGGGAGGAAATAGCCTGCAAGTGTCAGACATTTTTCTCTCTCTTAAGTGGCAGGAGGAAACAAACTAGGGATATTTTTTCCTTCTCTATACAAATTTAAAAGGTTTCTCTTAAAATTCTGTGTTGCCATAGTGACACCTGGTTTCACTTGATGTTAACCAATGCCTTTTACTTATGGAAATGTTTATCTTAAGGTATGCTAATGTACTATGCATTTACCCCAAACTCTCTCTTCAAGTCGGTTCAGCCTTTTGGCTCAGAACCTACTTGACAAACCAGTATGTCATACTCAGATATTGCTCCTCTAACCTGTGTAAATGAAACTATTTGTATGGTGATCTGCCCTTCTTCAAGATTCAAGTTAATCATTTTATGGCCCAAGATGAACCATTTTGTGCCAAGATTATCACAAAATGCATCTTATGGGTGAGGGTCCTGGTACCATTCTGAATTTTAAGACATTCCTTTCTTTCATCGACAGACTGCTAGTGACTATATAACATCCAGCTGAAGACTAGCAGGGGGTAGGTACTCTTTCTGCCCCCTTCTGATGCCTATGTCAGAAGCTTTCTCTATCTCCTTTATACTTTAATAAAACTTTATTACACAAAAGCTCTGAGTGATCAAGCCTCGTCTCTGGCCCCAGATTGAATTCTTCTCCTCCAGGGGCCAAGAATCCCGACATCATGATTCAACAACAACCTTTCAATCCACACAGTCAAAACTCAAGTATCTCATTTAGTTCATATGAATATTTTTAATTAAGGTTTTATACAAAAGAATGACATGTGTCATATACATGTTTAGTGCACAAAATTCCTTGGAAAATAGAATAATACATGGATATGAATAAAATGATGCTTCAGTTGAAGAACTTAGGTTAAAATTTAAGCCCGGGAGACAGGCCATGCCTCATGGAAAATAGCTTTCCCCTTATCTGGTGACTCAGAGTCTCCTGATTGATTCTTAACAGATGACTTATGACTTAGTGTAGGAGACCCCCTCCCAAGAATGTATCTCTTTGTCAGACTTTTCCGGGTAAAAATTGACCAAATGCCGCAGGGTGGTCAGCCAACTGTTTCAACTTAATTACCTGTAGACCTTTCTCATCAATCAAGTGTCTCCACCCTACCTATGGCCCCCCATTACATTGTTTCCTACATCCTGACCTCATTCCCACCTGCCTGTGATTTTTTGTATAAAAGTCCCTCACGATTAGCGTTCGAGGTTCACTCCTCTCGAGGAGACTGAACCCCGGCGCGCTGGCCTAATAAATCCTCTTGCTTATTGCATCGAATTCGAGTCACTGTGGTCTTTGGAGCGACAGATCCTGAGAAAAGGCCACAAGGTCTTACACAGTGACAATGATCTTGCAGATCTATGCAGTATAATTTTAAGCAGAGAACAAATTTGGGTCAGAGGGATCCTCCAGTTAGCCAAAAAGTCTTGTATTTTTCCAGGAATTGAGTGTCGAAAGTCTTAGTGAATGACACAGTCAGTGAAATAGAGTAAAGGAAATCCCAAGCATCAGAAGAATCAAAGTACTCTAAACTGTTTAACTGAGAAAACTGGCAAGAAGTTGGCATTACTAATAAACACGAAGGACATGGAACAAGATAATGAGTTTGTGATGTTGAATTTGAGGAAAAACTGGACAATTGAAAAATACCCATAGTCCTTTGAGAGGAGTTGAATAGAAAGGCCAAGACCAGAAGCCTAGGTTTGGGAACAATCCAGACACCTATTTGTTCACTCACTGATCATTTACATGCTAGTGTGCCCATGCTCACATCATGAACTGGACAAATAGAAAGATGATTTAAACACAGGCCCTGCCCTTAACTTGCTAACACTTTAGAAGAAAAAGACAAGTTGAAAACAAGGGATAAGTACTTTAGTGGAGAACTGTATTGTAACACAGGCATACACTACAGAAGAGGGATAAACCAAAGGAATACTAAACAGAAAACAATAGAGAGTAAAGAAGGCTTTACAATGAGCATGGCAAATGAACTGGAATTTTAAAGAGAACCAGGAATCAAAGAAAATAAAAGATGTCATATTGATGTTGATCTGAAAGAAATGACTGATATTTCTTCAGCAAAGATGGATCAGGATCAGCAGAGAATTATAATTCTGGATCTGCAAAAAGGCAAAATGGTTGTCTGAGGAGGCCTAACAAATAGCTGAGAAAAGAAGAGAAGCTGAAAGGAAAGGAGAAAAGGAAAAGATATATTCATCAGAATGCAGAGTTCCAAAGTATAGCAAGGAGAGATAAGAAAGTGTTCCTCAGTGATCAATGGAAAGAGAGGAAAACAATAGAACAGGAAACACTAGAGATCTCTTCAAAAATTTAGAGATACCAAGGAATACTTCATACAAAAATGGGCACAATGAAGAACAGAAATGATATGGACATAACAGAAGCAGAAAATATTAAAAGAGGTGGCAAGAATACACAGAAGAACTGTACAAAAGAAAAGCTTAATGACCCAGAAAACCATCAGTGTGTGATCACTTACCAAGAGTTGGACATCCTAGAGTTTGAAGTTGAGTGGACCTTAGGAAGCATCACTATGAACAAAGCTAGTGGAGGTGATGGAATTCCAGGTGAGCTATTTCAAATCCTAAAAGATGATGCTGTGAAAGTGCTACAATCAATATGCTAGTATATTTGGAAAACTCAGCAGGGCCACAGGACTGGAAAAGGTCAGTTTTCATTCCAATTCCAAAGAAAGTCAATGCCAAAGAATGTTCAAACAGTTGCACTCATCTCACACATTAACAAAGTAATGCTCAACATTCTCCAAGCCAGTCTTCAATAGTACATGAACCGAGAACTTCCAGATGTTTTAGTTAGATTTAGAAAGGGCAGAAGAACTAGAGATCAAGTTGCCAACATCTGTTGGATCATTGAAAAAGCAAGAGAGTTCCAGAAAAACATCTACTCCTGCTTTATTGACTAGGCCAAAGCCTTTGACTGTGGATCACACAAGCTGTGAAAAATTCTTAGAGACAGGAATACAAGAGCACCTTACCTGCCTCCTGAGAAACATGTATACTGGTCAAGAAGCAACAGTTAGAACTGGACATGGAACAACAGACTGGTTCCAAATTGGGAAAGGAGTACGGTAAGACTGTATTTTGTCACCTTGCTTATTTAACTTATATGTGGAGTACATCATACAAAATGCCAGGATGGATGAAGCACAAGCTGAAATCAAGATTGCTTGGAGAAATATCAATAACCTCAGATATGCAGATGACACCACCCTTATAGTAGAAAGTGAAGAAGAACTAAAGAGCCTCTTGATGAAAATGAAAGAGAAGAGTGAAAAAGCTGGCTTACAACTCAGCATTCAAAAACTAAGATCATGGCATCCAATCCCAACACTTCATGGCAAATAGGTGGGGAAACAATGGGGACAGTGACAGACTTTATTTTCTTGGGCTCCCAAATCACTGCAAATGGTGACTGCAACCATGAAATTAAAAGACACTTGTTCCTTAGAAGAAAAGTTATGACCAATCAAGACAGTGTATTAAAAAGCAGAGATATTGCTTTGCTGACAAAGGTTCATCTAGTTTATGGTTTTTCTGTTAGTCATGTATGGATGTGAGAGCTGGACTATAAAGGAAGCTAAGCACCAAAGAATTGATGCTTTTGAACTGTGGTGCTGGAGAAGACTCTTGAGAGTTCCTTGGACTACAAGACCAAAGCAGTCCATCCTAAAGGAGATCAGTTACTAAATATTCATTGGAAGGACTGATGCTGAAGATGAAGCTCCAATTCTTTGGCTATCTGATGCCTCCAATTCTTTGGCCATCTGATGCGAAGAAGGTGACTCATTGGAAAATACCCTGATGCTGGAAAAGATTGAAGGCAGAAGGAGAAAGGGATGACAGAGGATAAGATAGTTGAATAGCGTCACTGACTCGATGGACATGTTTGAGCAAGCTCTGGGAGATGGTGATGGACAGAGAGGCCTGGCATGCTGCAGTCCATGGGATTGCAAAAAGTCAGACATTACTGAGCGACTGAACTGAACTGATGTTATCAAGAGCATAGACATTGGAGATCATCTGAAGTGGCATGTCATCTCCAAAGGTTTGGTGACAAACTTCCAACAGGCTTAATCTGGATATCTTGGCAAAGTTATCTCATCCAGTGTCATCGGTTTCAGCCCCAGGAAATCTCTACTTTGAAGTCACCAGAGTATGTGCAGCTCCAGTCAGGGTTCTGGGCTTCCTGTAGATGTGTCATGTGGATCCAGGAGTCTGTGCCCTGCAGTTTGGCTCCACAAGTTTTGATAAGCAATACCTGATAGGAGCCTTTCCACTGAAGTTGAGGAGTGTTCTACTAGAGTTTCCCCAGCAGATGAAGTCTCCAGTTTACTAAGCATGAAGCTTAGGGTTTTTGTCTCTCAAGGGCACACTCTGAAAAGGTTGTTCTACCAAAACGTGGCTATTTTTAATCGAAGCAAGTAGCCTTTATAATATTGGAGTGTCTCCACTTCATTAGTTAGGGCTCAAAAGAAGCAAGAGCCAAGGTACATCGGGCATCCTCTAACCATCCTCTAAGCTGAGTGTCCAAAGCAGGTGGATCTCAACTATAGAAGGACCAACAGCAATGCTTTTGGCCAATGTATTTGGAGTATCTCTACAAATGCTGCCAACTGAGTCTTCCAATAATGCCTTTAAAATGTTAAAACAAGGGCTGAGGAAAGCACAGTGAAAGTGCTTAAAAACTGGCAAAATAGCACAGACTTGTCAAAGAACCTGGCTGGTACAATGGGTTCCTCCATCACTGTGAAGTTTGAGAGGAGTTCCTCAGGTAGGGGTACAAAGGACATTAGCCACAGAAGAGGCAGTAGCCTGTCTGCAAAGGAAGGCTTCAGTGCAGCGTAAAAACATGCACACCATGACTAAAACATATTTCTATCTGTAAGAGGAGGAAGTAATGTGAATTTCATTTTCCGGACCTTGAATTGTCCATTGAAGTGAAGTGATGTGAAATCGCTCAGTCATGTCCAACTCTTTGCAACCCCATTTACTATAGCCTACAAGGTTCCTCTGTCCATGGAATTTTCCAGGAAAGACTACTGGAGTGGATTGCCATTTCCTTCTCCAGGGGATCTTCCCTACCCAGGATTGAACCCAGGTCTCCCGCACTGCAGGCAGATGCTTTACCATCAGAGCTACCAGGAAATTGTCCGTGAGGTAGTTAAAAACGTCTAAGAGCAATATGAACAGGCTTCCCTGGGTGGTAATTTGTGGAATTACCACAAGGACAAGGACAAGTGGAACAAGTGAGTTCAGCTCAATTCAGTCGCTCAGTCGTGTCTAACTCTTTGTGACCCCATGGACTGCAGCATGCCAGTCTTCCCTGTCCATCACCAACTCCCAGAGCTTGCTCAAACTCATGTCCATCTAGTCAATGATGTCATCCAACCATCTCTTCCTCTGCTGCCCTCTTCTCCTCCTGCCTTCAATCTTTTCCATCATCAGGATCTTTTTTAGTGAGTTAGTTTTTCTCATCAGGCGGCCAAAGAATTGAGCTTCATCTTCAGCATCAGTCCTTCCAATGAATATTCAGGACTGATTTCCTTTAGGGTTGACTGGTTGGATCTCCTTGCAGTCCAAGGGATTCTTAAGAGTCTTCTGCAACACCACAGTTCAAAAGCATCAATTCTTTGGTGCTCGGGTTTCTTTATGATCCAACTCTCACATCCATACATGACCACTGGAAAAACTGTAGCTTTGACTAGATGGACCTCTGCCAGCAAAGCAATGTCTGTTCTTTTTAATATGTTGTTTAGGTTTATCATGGGCTTCCCTTATAGCACAGTTGGTAAAGAATTCACCTGTAATGCAGGAGACCCTGGTTCAATTCCTGGATTGGGAAGAACTGCTGAAGAAGGGATAGGCTACCCACTCCAGTATTCTTGGGTTTCCCTTGTGACTCAGCTGGTAAAGAATCTGTCTGCAATGTGGGAAAACTGGGTAGGATCTCTGGGTTGGGAAGATCCCCTGGAAGGGGAAAGGCTACCCACTCCAGTATTCTGGCCTGGAGAATTCCATGGACTGTATAATCCATGGGGTAGCAAAGAGCCAGACATGACTGAGCAACTTTCACTGTCATGGCTGATTCATGCTGAGTTTTGACAAACAGCAACAAATTCTGTAAAGCAATTATCCTTCAATTAAATATATATATATATATAAAGCATCATTCTTAACATAGGAAATAAATATAAAAACACAACTATTTTAAGCATTGTGGATTAAGTATAAAGCACTAAATAAGGGGAAGTAAGTCTGAAGCATGAAATTATGAAGAAAAAAAAAAGTTATTTCCCTGTTCTTGCTTTCCTCCCCTCCCTTTGATTTTAAACAGGAAGATAGAACTCCACATACCTTGAGACCTAATAGTTCTCAGGTACCAATCATGATGCTAATCTGTTTGTAAAGATCATATTTAATCCTTGCAGTGTATCATTAGGGACTTCCCTGGTGGTTCAAATGGTAAAGAACATGCCTGCTATACCAGAGACCTGTATTTGATCCCTGGGTCAGGAAGATCTCCTGAAGAAAGAAATGGCTAACAACTCCAGTATTCTTGCCAGGAGAATTCCATTGACAGAGGAGCCAGGCAGGCTATAGTCCCATGGGATCGCAAAGAGTCAGACATGATGGAGCAACTTACACAAAGTATCATTATCCTCTTTTATACACAAAGAAACAGGCTTAGATAGATTAATAAAGATGCCCAAGATCACAGAGCTGGCATGTCACCCCAGGTAGGTCTGATTCTACATTTGTACTCTTTTTTCTTTTTCTTTCCTTTGCTCTTTTTTTTTTAATTGATGTTGTGAATGAAAAAAATATTGCCTGCTACATCAGTAAACAAAGGGATGTTTTAGCATTTAAACTATCAGCCACTACAGCAACCCCAGAATTTGCACCTTGAGAGGATTTAGGATGGAGAAAAGCCTGACACTGGCCCTAGAGAGTTAAAGTGCACATCAAAGGGATGATCTCAGGGTGCCTAGACTGTGGCATCTTCCCTCTCATGGAAAAGTGTTACACTTATTAGCTTGAGATACCTGGTTTTCTTTCATTAGCAATTATCTTTTGAATATCAACTACCTGGTTTATTTGGGGGCGCGGAGTTATTTTGTCTTTTTAATTTTTTTTTTCAAAAACATGTATATATCCTGGTTCCTCTCTTACATCTTCAGATTAGTACCTCAGAGCTATCTGACAGGGTGTCTTCTGGGCTTAAGTCTTCAGTATATTCACAAAATAAAACATAATTCTCAACTTTCAGGTTGAACCTTTTTGTTTCAGCTGAGAATGTATAATGGATTTACAGCATTTTATTAGTTTTCAGTATACGGATGAATGTTTCTTTTCCCAAGTAAAGGCAAAAATATATTGACTAGCTTCATCAGCTGCATCCAGAAGAATGCACTGCACAAATAATTTACAGTGAAGAAGTTATTTCCAATGGGATTGGATGTCAGTAATGTAGGACGTTGGAAAAAATAAGGTGTTAAAGGACAGCAATGTCCTTTACCACTCAGAGGCCCTAGACAAACTTGATCCTTGGCCCTTAATGGGAGAAATATCAATAACCTCAGATATGCGGATAACACCACCCTTACGGCAGAAAGTGAAGAGGAACTAAAAAACTTCTTGATGAAAGTGAAAGTGGAGAAGGAAAAGGTTGGTTTAAGGCTCAACATTCAGAAAACAAAGATCATGGCATCTGGTCCCATCACTTCATGGGCAATAGATGGGGAAACAGTGGAGACAGTGTCAGACTTTATTTTGGGGGCTCCAAAATCACGGCAAATGGTAACTGCAGCCATGAAATTAAAAGACGCTTACTCCTTGGAAGAAAAGTTATGACCAACCTAGATAGCATATTCAAAAGCAGAGACATTACTTTGTCAACTAAGGTCCGTCTAGTCAAGGCTATGGTTTTTCCTGTGGTCATGTATGGATGTAAGAGTTGGACTGTGAAGAAGGCGGAGCACTGAAGAATTGATGCTTTTGAACTATAGTATTGGAGAAGACTCTTGAGAGTCCCTTGGACTGCAAGGAGATCCAACCAACCCATTCTGAAGATCAGCCCTGGGATTTCCTTGGAAGGAATGATGCTAAAGCTGAAACTCCAGTACTTTGGCCACCTCATGCGAAGAGTTGACTCATTGGAAAAGACTCTGATGCTGGGAGGGATTAGGGGCAGGAGGAGAAGGGGACGACAAAGGATAAAATGGCTGGATGGAGATGAGTCTGAGTGAACTCCTGGAGTTGGTGATGGACAGGGAGGTCTGGTGTGCTGCGATTCATGGCATCGCAAAGAGTCGAACACGACTGAGCAACTGAACTGAACTGAAGTGAAAGTTTTCTCACTGGTAAAATAGAAAAGTTATAGAGTTGGTACAAGAGATAAGAGGCCTTGATACCTGTAATCTACTGTGAACTTTATGCCTTTGTTATTGTTCGGTCACTCAGCCCTGTCTGACTCTTTGCGACCCATAGACTGCAGCATGCCAGGCTTCCCTGTAGTTCACCATCTCCTGGAGTTGGCTCGAACTCATGTCCACTGAGTCAGTGATGCTATCCAACCATCTCATCCTCTGCTGTCCCCTTCTCCCTCCTTCAAACTCGCCCAGCATCAGCGTTTTTCCAATGAGTCTGCTCATCCCATCAGGTGGCCAGCATCCTGGAGTTCAGCTTCAGCATTAGTCCTTCCAATGGTATTCAATCTTGATTTCATTAGGATTGACAGGTTTGATCTCCTTGCTGTCCAATGGACTCTCAAGGGTCTTCTCCAGCACCACCATTCTAAAGCATCAGTTCTTCTGTGCTCAGCCTTCTTTATGGTCCAACTCTCATATCTGTACATGACTACTAAGAAAACCATAGTTTTGACTATATGGACTTTTGTGGGCAAAGTGATGCTTCTGCTTTTTAATAGGCTGCGGAGGTTCCTCATAGCTTTTCTTCTAAGGAGCAAGCATCTTTTAATTTCATAGTTTCAGTCACCATTCACAGTGATTTTGGAGCTCTAGAAAATAAAATCTGTCATTGTTTCCATTTTTTCCCCATCTATTTGCTATGAAGTGGTAGAAATGGATGCTATGATCTTAGCTTTTCAAATGTTGAGTTTTAAGCCAGTTTTTCACTCTCCTCTTTCACCTTCATCAAGAGGCTTTTAGTTCCTCTTTGCTTTCTGCCATTAAGGTGGTGTCACCTCTGTTCAGTTCAGTTCAGTTCAGTTGCTCAGTAGTGTCCAACTCTTTGCAACCCCATGAATTGCAGCACTCCAGGCCTCCCTGTCCATCACCAACTCCCGGAGTTCACTCAAACTCACATCCATCGAGTCAGTGATGCCATCCAGCCATCTCATCCTCTGTCATCCCCTCCTCCTCCTGCCCTCAATCCCTCCCAGCATCAGAGTCTTTTCCAATGAGTCAACTCTTCGCATGAGGTGGCCAAAGTACTGGAGTTTCAGCTTTAGCATCATTCCTTCCAAGGAAATCTCAGGGCTGATCTCCTCCAGAATGGACTGGTTGGATCTCCTTGCAGTCCAAGGGACTCTCAGAAGTCTTCTCCAACACCACAATTCAAAAGCATCAATTCTTCCTCACTCAGCTTTCTTCACAGGACAACTCTCACATCCATACATGACCACTGGAAAAATCATAGCCTTGACTAGATGGACCTTAGTTGACAAAGTAATGTCTCTGCTTTTGAATATGCTATCTAGGTTGGTCATAACTTTTCTTCCAAGGAGTAAGCATCTTAATTTCATGGCTGCAGTAACCATCTGCAGTGATTTTGAAGCCCAAAAATAAAGTCTGACACTGTTTCCACTGTTTCTCCATTTATTTCCTATGAAGTGATGGGACCGGATGCCATGATCTTCGTTTTCTGAATGCTGAGCTTTAAACCAACTTTTTCACTCTCCACCTTCACTTTTATTAAGAGGCTTTTTAGTTCCTCTTCACTTTCTGCCGTAAGGGTGGTGTTATCTGCATATCTGAGGTTATTGACATTTCTCCCAGCAATCTTGATTGCAGCTTGTGCTTCATCTAGCCTGGCATTTTGCCTGATATACTCTGCATATATGTTAAATAAGCAGGGTGACATACAGCCTTGAGGTACACCTTTACCAGTTTTGAACCAGGCCATTGTTCCATGTCTAGTTCTAACTGTTGCTACTTGACCTGCATATAGGTTTCACAGGAAGCAGGTAATGTCGTCTGGTATTTCCATCTTTTAAGAATTTTCCACAGTTTGTTGTGATCCACACAGTCAAAGGCTTTAATGTAGTCACTGAAGCAAATATTTTCCTGGAATTTATTTGGTTTTTCTGTGATCCAATTAATATTGTCAATTTGATCTCTCATTCCTCTGCCTTTTCTAAATCTAACTTGTCCCTTAGAAGTTCTCAGTTCACGTATTGTGAAGCCTAGCTTGAAGGATTTTGGACATTATCTTGCTACCACATGAATTGAGTGCAACTGTGCAGTAGTTTGGACATTCTTTAGCATTGTCTTTCTTTGGGATTGGAATGAAAATTGAGCTTTTCCAGTCCTGTGGCCACTGCTGACTTTCCCAAATTTGCTAGAATTTTGAATGCAACACTTTAATAGCATCATCTTTCAGGATTTTAAATAGCTCAGCTAGAATTTCTCCACCTCCACTAGCTTTGTTCTCAGTAAAAGGCCCACTTGACTTTACACTCCAGGATGTCTCTAGGTGAGTGAGAATACCATCATGGTTGCCCAGGTCATTAAGACCTTTTTTTGTATAATTCTTCTGTGTATTCTTGCCACCTCTTCTTAATATCTTCTGCTTCTGTTGAATCTATATTGTCTCTGTCCTTTATTGTGCCCATACTTTCATAAAATCGGAATTTTCTGATAGCTCAGTTGGTAAAGAATGTGCCTGCAAATGCAGGAGACCCCAGTTCAATTCCTGGGTTGGGAAGATCTGCTGGAGAAGGGATAGGCTACCCACTCCAGTATTCTGGCTTGGAGAATTTCATGGACATTATAGTACATGGAGTTGCAAAGAGTCAGACAGGACTGAGCAACTTTCACTTTCACTTTGCATGAAATATTCCCTTGGTATCTCTAATTTTCTTGAAGTGATCTCTAGTCTTTCCCATTCTATTGTTTTCCTCTATTTCTTTGTATTGTTCATTTAAGAAGGCTTCCTTATCTCTCCTTGCTCTTCTTTGGAACTCTGCTTTAAAATGAATTTATCTTTCTCTTTTTCTTTGCTTTTTGCTTCTCTTTGTCAGCTATCTGTAAGGTTTCTTCAGATAACCATTTTGCCATGTTGCATTTCTTTTTCTTTGGGATGGTTTTGGTCATTGCCTACTGTACAGTGTTACAAATCTCTGTCCATAGTTCTTCAGGCACTTTATCATATCTAATCCCTTGAATCTATTTGTCATTTCCACTGTATATCATAAAGGATTTGATTTAGGTCATACCTAGTGGTTTTCCCTACTTTCTTCAATTTGTGTCTGAATTTTGTAATAAGGAGCTTGTGATCTGAGCCACAGTCATCTCCCAGCTTTGCTTTTGCTGACTGTATAGAGCTTCTTCATCTTTGTCCTCTAAGAATGTAATCAGTCTCATTTCAGTATTGACCATCTGGTGATGTCCATGTGTAGAGTCTTCTCTTGTGTTGTTTGAAGAAGGTGTTTGCTTATGACCAGTGCATTCTCTTGGCAAAATTCTATTAGCCTTTTCCCTGTTTAAAATTTTGTATTCTAAGACCAAACTGAAGCTAAAGCTGAAACTCCAGTAAGCTAAAGCTGAAACTCCAGTACTTTGGCCACCTCTTGATTCATTGGAAAAGACTCTGATGCTGGGAGGGATTGGGGACAGGAAGAGAAGGGGAAGACCGAGGATGAGATGGCTGGATGGCATCATGGACTCAATGGACATGAGTCTGAGTGAACTCCGAGAGATGGTAATGAACAGGGAGGCCTGGCGTGCTGCAATTCATGGAGTCGCAAATAGTCGGACAAGACTGAGCGACTGAACTTAACTGAACTGAAGACCAAACTTGCCTGTTACTCCAGGTATCTCTTGACCTCCATCTTTTGCATTCCAGTCTTTTATGATGAAAAGGACATCTTTTTTTTTTATGTTAGTTCTAGAAAGTCTTACAGGTCTTCACAGAGCCATTCAATTTGAGCTTCAGCATTAGTGGTTGGACCATAGATTTGGATTACTGTGTTGTTGAATGGTTTGCCTTGGAAACAAACCCAGATAATTCTATCTTTTTTTGAGATTGCACACAAGTACTGCATTTTTGGACTCTTGTTGACTATGAGAGCTACTTCATTTCCTCTAAAGGAATCTTTCCCACAGTAATAGATATAGTGGTCCCAGAATTAAATACGCCCATT
The DNA here is from genome assembly GCA_917880005.1 of Nanger dama. Classification (NCBI taxonomy): domain Eukaryota; kingdom Metazoa; phylum Chordata; class Mammalia; order Artiodactyla; family Bovidae; genus Nanger; species Nanger dama. The sequence goes on from CAKJTW010000001.1 coordinate 105,325,790, forward strand.
CTGGTCCATATTAGTTCACTGATTCCTAAAATGGTGATGTTCACTCTTGCCATCTCCTGTTTGTCAACTTGATTCATGGACCTAACATTCCAGGTTCCTATGAAATATTGTTCTTTACAGCATTTGGCTTTACTTTCACCATTGGACACATGCATAACTGGGTGTCCTTCTTGTTTTGTTCAGCCTCTTCATGTTTTCTGGAAGTATTTCTCTGCTCTTCTCTAGATATATTGGACACCTACTGACCTAGGGGCTTTCATCTTTCAGTGTTCTGTCTTTTTGTATTTTTCATGGGGTTTTCAAGGCAAGAATGCTGAAGTGGTTTGCCATTCCCTCTCCAGTGAACTACATTTTATCAGAACTGTCCACCAAGACCCATCCATCTTGTGTGGTCCTATATGACATGGTTTATAGTTTCACTGAGTTATACAAATCTGTGATCCATGTGATAATTTTGGTTAGTTTTCTGTACTTGTAGTTTTTATTTGGCCTGCCTTCTGATGGATGTAGTAAGAGGCTTGTGCAAGCTTCCTGATGGAAGGGACTGGCATTGAGGAAAACTAGATCTTGTTCTGGTGTGCAGGGCCATGCTCAGTAAATCTTTAATCTAGTTATCTGCTTCTGGGTAGTGCTGAGCTCCTTCCCTGTAAATTGGCCTGAGAGGCCCAGTCCTGGAGTCTTGTAGTCTCTATGGAAGGGCTATGGTCCTTGTTGGACCTAGTGGGGACTTCCTCCAAGAGGACTTGTGCCAACATCCTGCACCTTCCAGGACTGCTGCTGCCAGTGCCCCTGACCCTGTGGCAGGCCACTGTCAACCCACCTGTCCACTGGAGACTTTTGAACACTCACAGGCAAGTCTGGCTCAGTCTCTTGTGGTGTTACTGCTCCTTTCTCCTGGGTCCTGGGTGCACACAAGATTTTGCTTGTGCCCTCCAAGAGTCTGTTTCCCCAGTCCTGTGGAAATTCTGTAATCAAATCCCACTGACTTTTAAAGTCAGATTCCCTGAGAATTCCTAGTCCCTTTGCCAGGTCCCAGGTTGGGAAGTTTGTTGTAGAGCCTACAGCAAGAACTTCTTTGATTAACTGTTTTCCAGCTTGTGGATTGTGTGCTCACTGGCTCTATGGTAGGATGAATGTAGACCTTCCCAAGATTTATGCCACATACTCTGCCTCCCAGGACTGCTGCTGCCAGTGGCCCTGTCCTCGCAGCAGACTCATACCTCTGCAGGAGACCCTCAAACACTCAAGCAGGTCTGGCTCAGTCTCTTGTAGGGGTCATTGTTGTGTTCCCTGGGTCCTGGTATGCACATGGTTTTGTTTGTGCCCTCCAAGAGTCTCTGGCAGGTATTAGACTTAGCTTTAAAATTGATTTTGCCTGCCCTACCATCTTGTTGCAGCTTCTCCTTTGTTCTTGGACATGGGGTATCTTTATTTGGTGGGTTCCAACATCTTCCTGTCAGTTGTTGTTCAGCAACTAGTTTTTGCCTTAAAGGATGGTTTATGCCTTAAAGGGCTCTTTATCCTACAGGGTATTAATTAATTGTGGGATGAGATTTTGAGGGATCTAAGGAAATCAACCCTAAATATTCATTGGAAGAAGTTCTAATACTTTGGCCATCTGATGGGAAGAGCCAACTCATTGGAAAAGACCCTGATGCTGAGAAAGACTGAAGGCAGAAGAAGGAGAGAGAAATAGAGGGTGAGACAGTTGGATGGCATCACTGATTCAATGGACATGAACTTGGGCAAACTCCAGATGATGGTGAGGAACAGGGAGGTCTGGTGTGCTGCAGTCTGTGGAGGCACAAGGAGTTGGACATGACTTGGTGAGTGAACAACAACAAACTGAAACAATGGGGAATGTGCTGTAAATTTTGCTAATATCAGTTGTAGATTTTGCCCATAACGAGCATGGTAGCTGATTCAATGAAGACAAATGATCAATGATTATATGCTCAGTTGCTCAGTCATGTCTGAGTCTTTGTGACCCCATAAACTATAGTCCACCATGCTAGTCTGTTCATGGGATTTTCCAGGCAATAATACTGGAGTGGGTTGTCATTTCCTCTTCCAGTGGATCTTCAGGACCAGGGATTGAACCAACATCTATGGCATCTTCTGCATTGTCAGGCAGATTCTTTACCACTGAGTCACCTCAGAGATGGAGCAAATAAAAGGTATCAGAGGATCATTTAATTCACTTGATTGGTTGCTTTGATGACTATCGTCAGTTTCTAAAATACTTCCTCCTTTTGAGAGAAGGAAATTCCAGCAAGATAGTGTTCCAATTAGCCTAATAAATAGATAGGGGCAGAGTAACTAAGGAGTAAGGGGAATATTTCTCTTAAAGAGCTTAAACAAAAGGGAATAAGTTCAGAGACAGGATCCTCTTTAGGTTCATTAGAAATCCCCACTACTAGAATTGTTCTAGTCCTCTGAGGCTGGGGCTGCTTTAAAATGGTGGGGTTGAACACCAGTAGTGTGGCTCTCACATCAGCTAGTATGGAAAGAGATTCATCCCCAATCTGGAGAAATGTTTCATGAAACCAGTTAAGAGGGAGGATAGAGATGACCCCCTGCAGAGCCTCATTCTTTAGCAGCCTCAGAATTGGAAGGATGCTGGAAACTCTAAGGGCTGAAGGCATCTTACAGTTGTAACAGTCAATTTTCCCACGTCCTAGCTCTTGGCAGAAATAGCAAAAACTAGGAGAGTTTTGGTTTCATCCAGGAGCTTTCCTCTGCTGGATTTGAAGATTAACACTTATGGTGGTCTTCCTCTGAGGTAACACATCTAGTTTATGAGAAAGTTGGTTTGCTGGATTAACTAAATCTGAAGGGGACATAATTTCCTATTGTGTCCTTGTTCTTTTACAAGAAATGAAAGGTCTCAGCTCAGCCCCCAAATAAACATAGAGGTAAAACCCACTTGGATGGAACCAGCATTTGAAGGAAGACCAGAATTTTATTTAAAAATAATTTGAGGTTGATTGTAATAGTCATGAATTAATGAACTTTGAAAAATGTTGTGATGAACTCACCTAGCAGTTGCCTAAGCCTGATCATATAAGCTAGCAACTTTTCTCCCAGGTGTAATTATAGAGACCTCTCTGGACTTTCCCAATTAGTGGTTTCATTGAATGCTGGACCTGGCCCTCACCAAAAAGTATGTAAACTAGCTGATGTAAGGCAGATCAATCATGTTGATACATTTGAATGACTATATTAAATTCCTCACCAAATCTGGGAGAATGGGGGGTTATTTGGGGAAAAAAAAATCTTTGAGTGTGGCTCACAGTTCAGCTTTAGTCCATGGAGCATAAGAAATTTAGACTTTAGCCTCAGAAAGCTTCATTTTAAAGGGATGCGTTCTGGCAAGTTCAGAAGGAAAGAGAATGGGAGAGTTTAAGGGGGAAAAGAAAGTTTGATGAGAGAAAAACAGCTGTTTCAGAGAAACAGCCCTTGTTCAAAAGGGGATGTGCCAAAGACCATTTCAGCCAGTTTCCATGAAAGAGTCTGATCTCAGATCAGATCAAAGTGCCAAATGAGCGCTAGAAAAATATTACCTTTCAATAGGTCCTGAGTAAAGCTCGGTGAGGTCCAAACAGAAAAAAGCAAGAGGTCATGAGCTTGAATGCAGCAGGACATACCTTCAAGCTCCTGAGTTGGTGAGAAATCAGGGAGCTCAGCATGGGCCACACCCGTAAGCCAGCCAGCCTCAGAGCCACTGGGCGTCTTCTCTCGTCTTTATGTGTGCCCCAAAATGTCGACTGAAAACAAATGTGTTTCCAGATATTTCTCCAAAAAGATGGGTTTCTTTGGGTTTGGCAGAGAATTGCAATTTGCAGTCTGCAACTATGGCAAGCCACTTGCAAGTCCCCAGCACACGTGAATAGGAGGATTCCAGATGTAAGGGGTGGAGGGGACTGTCGTAAACAGTGTCCGTGGCTTTTCACTGGCTGAATCATTATCAGGCAAGAAGGGGAGACCTTTCCTTACTGTCTGGCTCCCCCATCCACACAAGACTCAGAGAGCTTCATTTTCTAGCCTTTCAACTCGACTTAATTATGGTTTATTAGTTTTTTACAGAGAAAATAAATAAGATTCTGTAAATTGAAAGGTTAGGACACGCCCAGGCTGGCTGAGGCGCGCCCCGAAAAGTGCCGCAGACAAGCCTTGGAGGCGGGACAACGACCAAACAGGAACCGGAAGTGGACCAGGCTTCCGGGGGCCAACCTCTGCATCCTGGCCCAGTCAGGTGCCAACACAGAGCCCTTGGACACCAATCACTGCTGTAGCCTGCGCTTGTCGGGAAAAACTTGGCCTATCCGCCAGCCCTTGCTATAAAACCTTCCCGAACCCCTCCTCGCCTTGCAGACTCCCTTTGTTCCCTCGCTCGCTTGCCCCCGGGAGTTCTGCCTGGAGCGACCGCCCAAATAAAGGCCTTTTACTAACGGTCCCTAGAGGTGGCTTTTTCTTCCCGCGGCGTTTTCTTACATCTGGCGCCTAACGTGGGGCTAGAGGTGAGGGCCTCCGGCACTCGCTGTTGAGGCCCCCTCGAGCTCCACCGCCACGGTAGCCTCGGACCCAGGCAACTGACCAACCTCCCGGATGGCAGAATATGGGGTAAGTCCCTTCGGCTTTGGGGCCTGCCCTCCCTGGCGACCACTTTCTAGGGCCCTGTAACAGGTGCGCACTTACTGGGCCCTCCCGGTCACCAGCTCGTGAGGGAGACGTCCTGAATGACTGTGTGGACCTCCGGCTTTGGCCTCCTCCGGTCCTGCAGTCCGCGGGGAAGACGTTCCGACTGGCTGCTCGGACCTCCGGCTTCCCTCAGTGTGTCCAAAGACGTTTGGACACCGGGGTTCGCCTCCCGCGTCACATGGTCGCCATGGGATCGACAGCCTCCAAACCCGACCCCCAATATTCTACTCCTTTAAAGTGCCTACTGGCTAATTTGCAGACCCTAAGACTAAGGGATATATCTGCCCTAAACAGCTTACTTTTTGTGCTTTCAGGCCTGGCCACAATATTCTCTGGATAACGGCTCACTGGCCAGCCACAGGGACATTAGACTTTGACATCCTCCGTGATTTGGACAATTACTGCCGAAAAACGGGAAAATGGTCTGAGGTCCCCTATGTTCAGGCCTTTTGGGCGGTCGCTCCCGCCCCACCCTGTGCCCTACCCTGTGCACCACGTGTGTTCCCAGCCAAATTCTGCTCACCATGGCCCCCCGACTCCACCCTCCCCGGCCAAGGCCAAGCCAACTCCTCCCATCTCTGAGTCCTCTGCTTTCTCTGTTCCTCCAGAAGACCTGGTGGCTCCTCCTCCCTATACCTCTCCCACAGCTCCCTCCCCTTCCACCCAGGCCCCAGCCTCGCCCTCGACCCCCAACCAGCCGGCAGCTAACCCTATTCTTTCCCCTCCTCCGACCCTGGTTCTCTACCCTCACCCTCCCCCCTCCACTCCGGCCCCTCCTACCTCCGTTCCCGCCCTCGAGACTCCACTCCGGCCCTAAACCCTATTTGTATCCTCCTCTTCCCTCCGTCACGCCCTCCCCCTCTCCGGTTAGCTCCCACACTCGCTCCCACGGCAACCCTCTGGGGGCCTCCCCTCCCCTTCCCCCAGCCCCGCTACTCCCTCTTTGACAAGTAGCTGGCACTGAGGGCCTAGCCCAAGTCCACGTCCCTTTTTCTCTCCAAGATCTGGCACAGATTGAGGCCAAACTGGGATCCTTTTCCTCCAATCCCACTCAGTACATTAAACAGTTCACTGGCTTAACTCGTGCTTATGCTTTGACCTGGCAGGACATCTATGTCATTCTGGGGTCCACCACCACCCCCGAAGAGAGGCAGGCCATCTGGACGGCAGCCAAAGCTCAGACCGATCAGAGGCACATTGCCAACCCCTCTCCCGAACGCCCCCCGGGGGCTCAGGCGGTCCCTGACGTTGATCCTGAGTGGGACTAACAAGAAGGGGGGGTGGCCAGCGACGAGTACACTATATGATTGAGTGCCTTCTTGATGGAATGGAGGCGTCTTCTCACAAAGTTGTAAATTTCCTCAAATTAGATGAGGTGACTCAGGGGCCTGATGAAAACCCAGCCATGTTTCTCAATCGGCTTACCAAGGCCCTCATTCAATACACCAGGCTGTCCCCTGAGTCTCCTGTCGGGGCGGCCACCTTGGCCAGTCGTTTTATCTCCCAGTCTGCCCCCCGATATTCGGAAAAAATTGGCCAAGGTGGAGGACGGCCCCCAGACCCCTATTCGAGACCTGGTAAAAATGGCCTTTAAAGTATACAATGCCCGTGAGGAAACTGCTGAGGCCAGCCGAAAGGCAAGGCTCAAGCAGAAGGCCGAGTTTCAGGCGAGCCTCCTAAACCAGCAGACGCAGGCTTTGGTAGCGGCCCTGCGGCCGGCAACGGGCTTGGGGCCCCAGAAACCCCCCTCCGGGGGCCTGCTTCAAGTGCGGCCAAGAAGGGCACTGGGCCAGGATGTGCCCCAATCCGCGGCCTCCTTCTAAGCCATGTCCGTTGTGTAAGCGACGAGGACACTGGGCTAGTGACTATCCCAAGGCCTCTCGGGCCCCGACCTCTAGGGGCCGGGGACCAGAGCGCCCCAGGGAGACTTCCTGCCCTACTCCGGCTTTGGAGCTACTGAGCTTCGACGAAGACTGATGCCGCCCAGACTCAGGGACCTCCATCACCCAAGCCGAGCCCAGGGTAACGCTCCAGGTAGCGGGTAAGTCTATCAACTTTCTGGTTAACACGGGGGCTACCTATTCGGTCCTTCCCTCTTTTGGGGGCATTCTTCACCCTTCCCAGGTTTCGGTTATGGGAATCGACGGCCAACCTTCACGTCCTCTCCAAACCCAGCCGCTCTCCTGTCAGTTGGACTCCTGCCTGTTCACGCACTCCTTTTAGTCATTCCCTCCTGCCCTACCCCGCTCTTGGGGAGGGACATACTCGCTAAGCTAAAGGCCACCCCTCCACCTGACTCCTCCGGTTAGTCCTGAGATCTGGGATACACGAGTCCTGGTGGTGGCTCAGCACCACCCCCCAGTCCTCATCCGGCTAAGGGACCCTGCCTGCTTCCCAGCTAGACCCCAATTTCCCTTTGTCTGCTCGTAGCCTTAGGGGACTGAAACCCGACATTGACCGACTCCTGGGACAGGGTCTCCTAATCCCTACGACCTCCCCCTGTAACACGCCCATCCTTCCTGTCCGGAAGGCCTCAGTTGACTACCGGCTGGTACAAGACTTCCGCCTGATTAACATGGCGGTGGTCCCCGCCCATCTGCTTGTCTCTAACCCTTACACTCTCCTCTCCTCCATTCCTTCCAAAACCTCTCACTTTACTGTTATTGATCTTAAAGATGCCTTCTTTACCATCCCACTCCACCCAGACTGTCAGTTCCTTTTTGCTTTCACCTGGACTGACCCCGACACTCGGCTGACCACACAGCTTACCTGGACGGTACTTCCTCAGGGGTTCAGAGACAGCCCCCATTACTTTGGGCAAGCCCTGTCTCGAGACCTGGCCAGATGTTCACTTCACCCTAGCACTCTCCTCCAATACGTAGACGACTTGCTCCTTTGCAGCCCCTCCGAAGAGACCTCCCGACAACACACTGTGACCCTCCTTAATTTCCTGGGCTCTCAGGGCTATAGAGGCTCAAAATCCAAGGCTCAACTAACCCAGACTTCTGTTGTCTATCTAGGCCTCCAAATTACTCCCACTACTAAAGCCCTGACAGCAGATCGGTGTAGCTCCTCTAGTCCATCTGCCCCCCAGTCAACGGAGACCAGATACTCTCTTTCTTTGGACTGACAGGATTCTTCCGACACTGGGTCCCACATTACGCCACCCTGGCCAAGCCTCTGTATGCTGCAGCTAAAAACTCCCACAGGGCCGCTGTCTTCCCCCCACCAAGATTTCCCAGCAGGTGGCTGCGGCCTTGGGCATCGCCTGGCATCTCCACATCCCCTATCGGCCTCAATCATCAGGCAAAGTAGAGCGGGTGAATGGCATCATCAAGACGCACCTGACCAAGCTTGCCTCTGAATTGGGACTGTCTTGGGTCGACCTCCTTCCTCTGGTGCTCACCCGCATTTGCACCACCCCACACTCGAAAACAGGTTTGACCACCTTTAAACTGCTCTACGGCAGGCCCTACCTCTTGACCCACCTCCCGGAGGGAGAGGCTCCCCCACTCGCGGGGTACCTCCCCTCTCGTCCCTCCTACGATCCCTGCTGAAAAAACACGCTGATCGGGTCCTGCCACAACCAACAGACGGCGAGGGGCCAACTCGGCCTCTGGCCCCAGGAGATCAGGTACTGCTAAGAGCCCTCAGCCCCCGCCCACTACAGCCTTGCTGGACGGGACCCCATACGGTGATCCTCACCACTCCTACGGCAGCCAAACTCCTGGGACACGAGCCTTGGTACCACCTGACCCAACTTAAACCCACACCCCCGGGTCTTCCTGAAAGGGGGGATCTTACCGCTCCACCCTTACTGGGCCAACCAAATTAACTATTACCTGAACCCCTCTTTCGCCAATCTTAAAATAATTGAGGCACCGCCTCCCACCAGGAATAAACACGTCCCAATCCGATGTTGGCCTGGTGCCATCTGCTGTGACTGCTGACAACCACAGTTCTGGCCATACTCTTTGCCATTGGCTTGGCGGCCACAGCTCCCCAAAACTGGTCATTTACACATCGGCCGTCGCTGGCCCTTGCTTACCTAGCCGTCTGCTCCCTACTCCTGGGATGCTATTCCCTTGGGGCACCTTGACAGCCTTAATCCCAACCTGGCCCCAGAGCCACTCATACCGCCCCCACTCCTGCGGAGGTCACCGATTTGATCCTTACCCAGAATCTCTGCCCCCGAGTCCACAATATGGCAAAAATTACAAATAATAGTGTGGGCGGCCTTGGGGGTGCTTTGGGCCCTGGCTGAGGGTGGCTGCTCCAGTTCTCTCCAGCCCTTTCAGGTCACCTGGATATTAAAAATGGAGAAACCTATGAGGAACTCAACCGGACCACAGGCACTCATCCAAAAAATACATGGTGGCCTGACTTATATTTTCACCTGAGACAACTAACCGAGACCTCATGGGCCAGAGCCTATCTCCAAAAGATGGGCCTCTACGCCTGTCCAAGACATAAGAGACAAAATATTAAGACCTGTGGAGGGCCAGTCAGTCGCTACTGTAAGTCCTGGGACTGCGTGACGTCTAATGACGGATGGTGGAAATGGTCGGTAGCTGGGCTGGATCTGATCACCCTAGCCTTTATAAACCCCATCACTCAAGAGATGTGGGACCGACAGTTTACCTTGCAATGTCCACTTTGTGACCTGGTTAAACTCTCTTTTACAGAACAGGGCAAAAAGGATGGGAGATGGGTCTCTGGGCTGACATGGGGGTCCAGGTTTACAATGGCTGGGGGCCCCGAGCGCAGCAAGTTGTGATGCCTGCCCAAACCCACGCTGTAGGCCCCAACCCGGTCTTGGGCGGCGGGCAGACACACCCCCGGCCACAGACTCAAAATACCACCGCGTCCGCACCCACGAGTTTGGAGACAGGGACTCTGCCTAGGTAATGTTCCACCTGAAAAGACCACCCTGTGTGCCCAAACTGTTAACCTCACTGCAGAAAATAAGACAACATGGGTTGTGCCTGAGGAGGGGGCTGGTGGGTTTGTTCCCACATTGGGCTGACACCCTGCCTACACCTTTCTGTCTTCAACCAAAGCAAGGAATTCTGTGTCCTAGTGGCCATGATGCCTAAAATCCTATACCATTCTGAAGAGGTACTATACAATTTTGGGGATAGAAGAGCCCAGCCTTCACGGCAAAAAAGAAAACCTGTCACAGCCGTCACTCTGGCAACCCTATTCGCCCTGGGAGCAGCAGGAACGGGCACCGGGATTACATCACTGTCCATGTAAAGCCAGGGTTTGACCTCCCTAAGAGCTGCCGTTGATAAAGACATTGCCCAAATAAAAAGTCTATGATGGCCTTAAAAAATCTCTAACTTCCCTGTCAGAGGTGGTGCTACAAAACAGGCAAAGACTACACCTGGTTTTTCTACAACAAGGGGGCCTCTGTGCAGCCCTCAAGAAAAATGTTGCTTTTACGCAGACCATATGGGGGTAATAAGGGAATCAATGGCTAAGGTGAGAGAGGGGCTAGAACGCAGGAAGAGAGAGAGAGAGGCCCAGCAGGGCTGGTTTGAGTCCTGGTTCCAGAGCTCCCCATGGCTGACAACTCTGTTATCCTCTCTAATAAGACCACTCATCATCCTCTTGCTGCTTCTGACTTTCGGGCCCTGTATCTTAAATAAGCTCCTGGCCTTCATCAAGCAACGGCTCAACACGGTCCAGCTGATGGTGTTGAGACAACAGTACCAAGGGCTTCCAACAAATGCTCTGTGACAAACTTAACAGCAGACGACCCCTGTCATCCCGGCCACTCCCTACCCCTCGTCACCCCTGTTCAGCAGGAAGTAGCCAGAGAAAATCGGCGCCCCTTGTCCTATATCAAAAGGCCGGGATGAAAGGTTAGGACACGCCCAGGCTGGCTGAGGCGCGCCCCCGAAAAGCAGACAAGCCTTGGAGGCGGGACAACGACCAAACAGGAACCGGAAGTGGACCAGGCTTCCGGGGCCAACCCCGGCGTCCTGGCCCAATCAGGTGCCGACACAGAACCCTTGGACACCAATCACCGCTGTAGCCTGCGCTTGTCGGGAAAAACTTGGCCTATCCTCCAGCCCTTGCTATAAAACCTTCCCGCACCCCTCCCCGCCTCGCAGACTCCCTTTGTTCCTCGCTCGCTTGCCCCAAGGAGTTCTGCCCGGGAGCGACCGCACAAATAAAGGCCTTTTTACTAACGGTCCCTAGAGGTGGCATTTTCTTACATAAATTACTGCTGTTTAACACCCTAAATATTTGCAATCATGCTTAGGACAAAATCTAAACACACTGCTTTGCTCCTTAAAGCTTTGTGTGATCCAACTGCTACTTTTCTCTCCAGTGTCCACCTCCTGCATTGTTCCTTGACTGTGCCATCCATCTCACTGGTATCTTTTGTCTCCCTCCAACACGTTTTTCATATGGTGTTTTCACTTTGTTGTCCTCTCCTCGTGTTCATATCCTCATTTTTCTCACGTCTCTGCTTGAATCTTATACCCTAGATAGGGCATTCCAGACCACCCAGTCTGAGACCTCAAATTATCAGTCACTCTATAACTCACTGTTTTTCTTTTTAAATGAAAAATTTTGTTGGAGTTGAGTTGCTTTACCATGTTTTGAAATGAAGTGAACCAACTATATGTATACATATATCCCCTCCTTCTTGAGCCACCCTCCCAACCCCCATCCTACCCCCTCTAGGATTAAGCTGGGTTTCCTGTGTAATACAGCAGATTCCCAGTAGCTATCTGTTTCACACATGGCAGTGCACATATCTCCTAATTTATCCTCCCCTCATCCATACCCCCAGTCCACACATCCTTTTCCTATGTCTGAATCTCTATTCCTATAAATATGTTTATCTCTACATGCTGTTCATGTGTTAATAGATTTCTTTTTCTCTTCCTGATTTACATGTAGGGAAGAACAAATCTGACTCTTTATTTGACCTGTTTCTTTTACTTGAAACATTGTGTTCTAAAAAGCTTTTAGGTTTAATTAGGTCCCATTTGTTTATTTTTTGCTTTTGTTTCCATTACTCTGGGAGGTGGGTCATAGAGGATCCTGCTGTGATTTATGTCAGAGAGTGTTTTGCCTGTTTTCCTCTAGGAGTTTTATAGTTTCTGGTCTTACATTTAGATCTTTAATCCATTTTGAGTTTATTTTTGTGTATGGCATTAGAAACAGTTCTAGTTTCATTCTTTTACAAGTGCCTGACCAGTTTTCCCAGCACCACTTATTAAAGAGATTGTCTTTTCTCCACTGTATATTTTTGCCTCCTTTGTCAAAGATAGGGTGTCCATAGGTGCTTGGATTTAACTCTGGCCTTTCTATTTTGTTCCATTGATCTATATTTCTGTCTTAGTGCCAGTACCATACTGTCTTGATGACTGTAGCTTTGTAGTATAGCATGAAGTCACGCAGGTTGATTCCTCCAGTTCCAGTCTTCTTTATCAAGATTGATTTGGCTATTCAAGGTTTTTTTTGTATTTCCATAAAAATTGTGAAATTATTTGTTCTAGTTCTGTGAAAAATACCATTGGTAGCTTGATAAGGATTGCATTCAATCTATATATTGCTTTGGGTAGTATAGTCATTTTCACTATATTGATTCTTCCAAATCCATGAACATGGTATATTTCTCCATCTATTTTTGTCCTCTTTGATTTCTTTCATTAGTGTTTTATATTTTTTTATATTGGTCATGTATGGATGTGAAAGTTGGACTGTGAAGAAAGCTAAGTGCCGAAGAATTGATGCTTTTAAACTGTGGTGTTGGAGAAGACTCTTGAGAGTCCCTTGGACTGCAAGGAGATCCAACCAGTCCATTCTGAAGGAGATGAGCCCTAAGATTTCTTTGGAAGTAATGATGCTAAAGCTGAAACTCCAGTACTTTAGCCACCTTATGCGAAGAGTTGACTCATTGGAAAAGACTTTGATGCTGGGAGGTATTGGGGGCAGGAGGAAAAGGGAACAACAGGGGATAAGATGGCTGGATGGCATCACTGACTCAATGGACATGAGTCTGAGTGAACTCTGGGAGTTGGTGATGGACAGGGAGGCCTGGCAGGCTGCGATTCATGGGTTCACAAAGAGTCAGGCACGACTGAGCTATTGAACTAAACTGAAATGATATATAGGTCTTTTGTTTCTTTAGGTAGATATATTCCTAAGTATTTTATTCTTTTTGTTGCAGTGGTGAATAGAATTGTTTCCTTAATTTCTCTTTTGTTTTCTCATTGTTAGTGTATAGGAATGCAAGGGGTTTCTGTGTGTTAATTTTATATCCTGCAACTTTACTATATTCATTGATTAGCTCTACTAATTTTCTGATGGAGTCTTTAGTGTTTTCTATATAGAGGATCATGTACAAATGGGACCTAATTAAACTTAAAAGCTTTTGCACAATGAAGGAAACTATAAGCAAGGTGAAAAGACAGCATTCAGAATGGGAGAAAATAATAGCAAATGAAGCAACTGACAAACAATTAGTTTCAAAATATACAAGCAACTCCTGTAGCTCAATTCCAGAAAAATAAATGACCCAATCAAAAATGAGCCAAAGAACTAAAGAGACATTTCTCTAAAGAAGACATACAGATGATTAACAAACACATGAAAAGATACTCAGCATCACTCATTATCAGAGTAATGCAAATCAAAACCACAATGAGGTGCCATTTCACACCAGTCAGAATGACTGCTATCCAAAAGTCTACAAACAATAAATGCTGGAGAGAGTGTGGAGAAAAGGAACCCTCTTATACTTTGGTGGGAATGCAAACTAGTATAGCCACTATGGAGAACAGTGTGGAGATTCCTTAAAAAACTGGAAATAGAACTGCCATGTGACACAGCAATCCCACTGCTGAGCATACGCACTGAGGAAACCAGAATTGAAAGAGACACCTGTATCCTGATGTTCATCGCAGCACTGTTTATAATAGCCAGGAGATGGAAGCAACCTAGATGTCCATCAGCAGATGAATGGATAAGAAAGCTATAATACATATACACAATGGAATATTACTCAGCCATTAAAAAGAATACGTTTGAATCAGTTCTAATGAGGTGGATGAACTGGAGCCTATTATACAGAGTGAAGTAAGCCAGAAAGAAAAACACCAATACAGTATCAGTTCAGTTCAGTCACTCAGTCGTGTCCAACTCTTTGCGACCTCATGAATCGCAGCACGCCAGGCCTCCCTGTTCATCACCAGCTCCTGGAGTTCACTCAGACTCACGTCCATCGAGCCCGTGATGCCATCCAGCCATCTCATCCTCTGTTGTCCCCTTCTCCTCCTGCCCCCAATCCCTCCCAACATCAGAGTCTTTTCCAATGAGTCAACTCTTTGCATGAAGTGGCCAAAGTACTGGAGTTTCAGTTTTAGCATCATTCCTTCCAAAGAAATCCCAGGGTTGATCTCCTTCAGAATGGACTGGTTGGATCTCCTTGCAGTCCAAGGGACTCTCAAGAGTCTTCTCCAATACCACAGTTCAGAAGCATCAGTTCTTCAGCGCTCAGCCTTCTTCACAGTCCAACTCTCACATCCATACATGACCACAGGAAAAACCATAGCCTTGACTAGACGGACCTTAGTCGGTAAGGTAATGTCTCTGCTTTTGAATATACTATCGAGGTTGGTCACAACTTTTCTTCCAAGGAGTAAGTGTCTTTTAATTTCATGGCTGCAGTCACTGTTTGCACTGATATTGGAGCCCAAAAAATAAAGTCTGACACTGTTTCCCCATCTATTTCCCATGAAGTGATCAGACCTGATTCCATGATCTTCGTTTTCTGAATGTTGAGCTTTAAGCCAACTTTTTCACTTTCCTCTTTCACTTTTATCAAGAGGCCCTTTAGCTCCTCTTCACTTTCTGCCATAAGGGTGGTGTCATCTAAACACATATATATAGAATTTAGAAAGATAGTAATGATAACCCTATATGCGAGACAGCAAAAGAAACACAGATGTATAGAACAGTCTTTTGGACTCTGTGGGAGAGAGTGAGGGTGGGATGATTTGGGAGAATGGCACTGAAGCATGTATACTAGCATATGTGAAATGAGTCGCCAGTCCAGGTTTGATGCATGAGACAGGGTGCTCAGGGCTGGTGCACTGGGATGACCCAGAGGGATGAAATGGGGAGGGAGGTGAAAGGGGGGTTCAGGATTGGGAACACATGTGCACCTGTGGCTGATTCATGGCAGTGTATGGCAAAACCACTACAATATTGTAAAGTAATTAGCCTCCAATTAGAATGAATAAATTTATATATAAAAAAACAACAACTTTGTGTTCTATTGCTTTTGCTACAAGTTAAGAATACTGCCTATAGCCTGAAATATAGATGACAGCCCATTTTCAAGGCTCTGATTTTTAAAGATATAACCCTTTCCCATTCATATAGAGATTTTAAAAATTTGCAAAATGGAGAGTTTTAAGAAGAAAGGATTCCAATACCAGGAAGTTTGCAGCAACTAATTACACTCCTTCAGCTTTTAGTCTAAAGGAAGCCTAAATTCTAACTGAGGGAAAATGTTTCTTTGGGACACTAGTCCACTGTTTTCTCAGTCTGCTGGTTTTCCAAATAAAGTCACAATTCCTTGTCCCAGTGACTCGTCTCTCCATCTCTAGATGGTCATGTGGTAAGCAATATAAGTTTCATAAGCACCTACTGCTGTAGACTGACAATTGATGTCCCAAAATGCATATATTGAAATCTAATTCCCAAAATAGTGGTATTAAGAAGTGGGGCCTTCAGAAAGTTATTAGATAACGAGGGAAGAGCTCTCATGAATGAGATTCAGTTCAGTTCAGTCGCTCAGTCGTGTCCGACTCTTTGTGACCCCATGAATGAAATTAGTGTTCCTATAAAACAGACCTGAGAGAGCTCTCTTGCTTTTCTGTCCTGTGAGATAAAAATAAAATTGACAGTCTGCAAACAGGAAGGAGGGCCTTATCAGAACCTAAACAGGTGGGCACACTGATCATGAATTTCAAGACTTCAGAACTGTGAGAAGTATATTTCATTGTTTCTAAACTACAGCAATTCAAACTGACTAAAAGACCAACACTTTAGGACACAGTTGTAACCATTTATTAAACTGGGGCTTTTGAATGAAGCATCATAGTGCATGTGGTTTTGCCTTCAAGGAAGTGGTAAACTTCAAATGAAACATCCAGTTCATCTATGAAAACCTTAAACGCCCTCCCTCACATCAAAAATATGACAAAGTAGAAGGACGGGCAGTCAAATAATTCCATGGAGAAAGTTTTGGAGGAGAAAGTAGATGGACTGTTGTGATTGTCACCCCTCCATCAACTCCCTTACCTCTCCTCTCTGCTGTCTCCTATCAACACAGGAAAGACCAAAAGCCTAGAATAATAAGCTGGGAAAAAAAAAGAAACAGCAGGACAGGAGAAAGGAGAAAGGAGACCGTGTGCTTCCATTACCAAGTCCAAGCTCTTACTGCACCCCATGAAAGAGGTCAATAAGTCCACAGAAAATCTGTTGGGACAAGGAACGGTGACTATTTGGAAAGCCCGCAGACAGGGAGGATGGTGGACAAGTGTCCCAAAGAACCATCTTACCTGAGTTAGAATTCAGGCTTCTTTTAGACTAAGGGGTGAGGTGTGGTTGGCTGTTGCAAGCTTCTTGGTGTCAGATTCCTTTGTTCTTTCGGCTGTCCACATAGATTCCGTCACAATGTTCCTATAAAAGTCCAACAAGACAAATGCTATTCTCTATTCTGCAAGTTTTTATCTCTTTATGAATGGAGAAGTGTTACAACGTTAAAGGTCAAAACTTCGAGAATGGGTTATTCTCCTGTGTATTTTGGACTATAGGCAACATTCTTAACTAGTAGCAGAAGAAATAGAACACAAAGTTTAAAGTAAAAGTAACATCCAATATGGAGAGATTACATATTACAGTTCTTCCCACTGTCACTAATCTGCTTCAAGAAAAAGACTTCAGACGGAGAGAGATGAGAAATCAGATGTAAAGTTTGGATTATCATCTGGGACACGTTGTTTTTGTGAGCTGTGGCTGTGTTTGCCACTTTAGAAGATGACTGCTGCTGCTGCTGCTAAGTTGCTTCAGTTGTGTCCAACTCTGTGTGACCCCATAGACGACGGCCCACCAGGCTTCCCTGTCCCTGGCATTCTCCAGGCAAGAACACTGGAGTGGGTTGCCATTTCCTTCTGCAGTGCATGAAAGTGAAAAGTGAAAGTGAAGACGCTCAGTCTTGTCTGACTCTAAGCAACCCCATGGACTGCAGCCTACGAGGCTCCTCCATCCATGGGATTTTCCAGGCAAGAGTACTCGCATTGAGCATAATAGTCTGAGGAAATGAGCGTTCACCCAGACGGGAGGTGGACTCCCACCAGGCAGATGCAAGAGAAACGTGGAACACAGAAGCACAGCTGCTCTTTGGATTAAGCTGAATGAATCTGCCACTTCAAAGCACTGCTACAGAGTCATAGCCCCCACACTTTCCAGCCATTTGTCCCCTCCTGGAAGAGTCCTGCAGAGCTACATTTTTTTTTTTTTTTTTTTTGTAGCCAAGTCCACTCATCCCTTAAGTCCACTCATCCCAAAGTGTAGAAAAGCACACTTGGTTAAGAGCCCAGAATATTTCAAATGCACAAAAACTGCTGCAAAGTAGAAGGCTGAGTTCCTGGCCCAAATCAGAGATGCAGTGCAATCCATCTCATCACTTTTTTGCCTAGAGTCATTCACCTTGTATATTGTCTTCATTATGCCTAACTTTTGGAAGCTGTCTCCTTGCTTTGTCCCAAGTCAGTCCTGATGCTCAGCTTCAGTGCCTTGTTGGATAAGGGGCCTGTTTGGGCATGGCCAGGGTCTCCTTCCTCCTCCCAGGCCCTCAAGCCCAGCACAGGGGAGGGGCTGGGGGATGGGGGGTGGTGGTGGTGAGGATGCCTTCCTTGCAAGCTGGCTTCCACAGCAGACTTGGACTCCAGGTTCGAAGAGGAGTCTTAGACATAATGAACAACTAGACTCAAACAATATTCTACATCTTTGTTTAACTCTTTGTTCTTGTGGCAATCTGTTTGTCATTTCCTTTCAGTCCCATTGCATCAGACTTTGCATCCATTATTATATTTCTTTGTACACTTTTGACCCTGTTAAATGTTATATCTCTCTATCCCAACATCACAGTTCAGAATTACCTAGGCTAATGGTATTTCAGAATCACTGAAATGGACGTCATTCAGTCATGTCCAACTCTTTGTGACCCCATGGACCATACAGTCCATGGAATTCTCCAGGCCAGAATACTGAAATGAGTAGCCTGTCCTCTTTTCCAGGGAATCTATCCAACCCAGGGATGGAACCCAGGTCTCCTGCAATGCAGGCGGATTCTGCAGCAGCTGAGCTACCAGGGAGGTCAGAATCACTACTTAACCTCAGATCACGTCTAACCCAGGGGTGTATCACTGTGAGCAGAGCTGCTGCCCACCGAGCTCACCTGGGCTTCATGGGCTGCATTTGAAGCAGGCAGGCAAGAGGGCAGGCACATCAAAGAGGATGGTGCCATGAAGCCCTGAGTCATTTTTATATGCCAATCATACCTCTCTAAAGCTGATTTTTTTTTTTTTTTTTAAGCAGAAAGAAAAAGAAGCTTTGAGTATTTTGGAACTGTTATTACCCAGGCAGGTGTAAAGGTAATACATTCAACAAATTCCTTACACTTCATTTTTTATTATTTTCAGTTTTGCCTGAAGCCAGGATTAACACTACCCCATATCTAAAGTTTACTTTATAGGCAAATATTGAGTATTCTTTTTGTTGCCTATAATTCAGTCTTGAAGTCACTGAAAATGATTTTACGCTCCCAAATGAAATATTTTCTTTTTAGCAAAGTAATGAGAAAGTTAAGCAGAGGTCAATCAATAGTTGAATGACTCCATGAACCAGCCAATTAGAAAGTAGCAGCTATCATCATTTTCAGTTTGGGAAAGAAGCAGTAAAAATGCGTGTTTTATGGTTTGTTTTTTGTTTGCTGGCTCATAAAAAATTATTTTCATGCTTCTTTGATGAGATTTACTAATGATGGAGGGAAAGTTCTTTCTCTCTCTCTCTCCTTTTTTTTTTTTTTTTTTTTTAGGGAAAATTCTTATAAGAAACACTTTGTTTTCCTCTAGACTGGGAGATAAACCCATTTTCAGCACTTCTGAATCATACATTAAGATAAAAGTAGTGACCCTACTAACTCTATGTAGGCTCTCCTCTCACCTGGCAAGCCCAGATTAAGAACTGGTTGTTTCTCACAGCAGGATCTGTCAGCTGTTTCAGGAGGCAGTAAGATTAAAACCATACTGTTTTTATATTTCAAGCAGAGGCTAAGAGGATATTGAAAAAAATGTTATATTGAGCTTGAGGGTGGACTAGATGACTTTTGGGATAGTTATCGCCAATGTTTTTTTTTTGTTTGTTTTGGGGTTTTTTTTTTTTTGTATCTGTATCTGTTTTGTGTTCTTTTGAGATGGCCAGTCAGGTGCGCTACAATAAAACACAGAGGAGAGGCTAAGAAAACAGCAAAGTTTATTATACTCACAGGTTCCGGAGGCAGGAGAAACAGCACACCAAACAGAACCACGTGGGAAAGCCTCCTCCATTGTCAGGAGGCAGAGGACCAGGAGGGAGGGGAGATGCGGGACACAGTCCTTGTTGGGGTTTCTGTGGAGAAAGCACGACAGGGTTGTATGAGCAGTTTGGTGGGCTAGTGTGAATATCTCAGGAGTGGGAATCTGGAGAGGTAGACCGTGAAATGATTGAGACTGAAGAATGTTGCCTCCAGGTCCAAAACAGGTCTGATTCTAGACTGGTGACTCTGGACTCCCAGCAGGAAGCTGTCTCCCAGAACTGGCTAGCCCTGGAAGGACACTTGCTTTCAAAAAAAGGTTATTTTTTTTCTTTACAATGTCAAAGCATTATACAGAAAATTTTAAATATTTTTGATACAGAATCTTATCAGAAAATGATTTGGAAGCACATGCCCCTAAATATGCATATACATTTACTTATAAATTATAGGTGTATCCTACATTAATATTATACTAAGTACATTCAGATAGAAATTAGAAAATGATGAATTTTAGATAATAATTTAGATAAAATGAATTACACTAAAATAATTCAAATTTAAAAGCAATAAAAACTTTAAAATTAATGATATAAAATGTTTTGCTTCTATTGAATATATGTCAACTTTCATAATAATTTAGTGACATAAAAGCAATTGAATATTATTTATTATTAAAAGTATTGTGTTGCAGGAAGGGAGTCCCCTTTCAGGGCCTTAAAGGGGCTCTTGTCTAATACTCAGGAGCACTTACTGATGCAAAAGAATTTATTGGAAGAGGGTGCCCAGGAAGGTGGCAGGTGGGGAGATCATCAGGGTAAGAGAGAACCACTCTGCTACATGGCCCACATGCTCAGAGTTTACAGTAACAGGGTTAGTTTCTGGGTTGTCTCTAGCCAGTCTTCCTGCTTGACCAATGTTTGGTGACTCAGGGCCCTTTCTGGTGGTCGGGCATCTCTCAGGCAAGGTTCCAGTGATAAGGACTCTGGGAGGCTGGTTATCTCCTCCCTCTTTGGCCCCTCCTGAACTCTCATAGGTTACTTTTACGAGACATACGATGCCCTGGCATGTCCTCACTCCTTTCAGCCCCTCCTGAGTTCTCCCAGTTACTTTTTCTGAGGCAGTACCACATTCTTTATTGGGACCTCTTGTTGTGACACAGCTCAAGGTAATTGATAATCATCCTGCTTGGGCAAGGCGGTTTCCTAACAGGGTCACAGTTATGTGATACAACAAATTGATTCTAAATTAAGGTTTTGTGACCTTTTCTTTTATTTGCCATGCTGTGTGGCGTCTGCAATCTTAGTTCCCCAGCCAGGGATGGAACCCACATCCCCTACAGTGGAAGCATGAAGTCTTAACTGCTGGACCATCAGGAGAGTCCTTTTAACCTTCTATAAATGAAAATTGTTAAAAGTTAGAAAAGTAGCTTTTTGCCTTTTCATACTGTTCATGGGGTTCTTCAGGCAAAGAAAAGTAGTTGTTGTCATTGCGGATCAGTCACTAACTCACGTCTGACTTTTTCCAACTCCATGGACTGTACCATGTCAGGCTCCTCTGTCCTCCTATCTCCTGGAATTTGCTCAAGTTCATGTCTATTGAATCTGTGGTGCTATCTAATCACTTCATCCTCTGCTGGCCCTTTCTCCTTTTACCTTCAATCTTTCCTAGCATCAGAGTCTTTTCCAATGAGTCAGCTCCTCACATCAGGGGACCAAAGTGTTGGATCTTTCTTCAGCTTCAGCATCAGTTCTTCTAATGAATATTCAGGGTTATTTCCTTTAGGATTGACTGGTTTGATCTCTTTGCTATCCAAGGGGCTCTCAAGAGTCTTCAGCAAATTCAAAAGCATAAATTCTTTGGTGCTAAGCCTTATTTATGATCTGACTCTCACATCCGTACATGACTACTGGAAAACTATAGTTTTGACTATATGGACCTTTGTCAGGCAATGGCAACCCACTCCAGTATTCTTGCCTGGAGAATCCCATGGATGGAGGAGCCTGGTGGGCTGCAGTCCATGGAGTCGCTGGGAGTTGGACATGACTGAGCAACTTCTCTTTCACTTTTCACTTTCATGCATTGGAAAAGGAAATGGCAACCCACTCCAGTGTTCTTGCCTGGAGAAGGGATGGGGGAGCCTGGTGGGCTTCCGTCTAGGGGTCGCACAGAGTTGGACACGACTGGGGCGACTTAGCAGCAGCAGCAGCAAAATGATGTCTCTGCTTTGTCTAGGTTGTCTGCTGTCTAGGTTTGTCTTAGCTTTTATTCTAAGGAGTAACTATCTTCTGATTTCATGGCTGCAGTCACCTGCATATCTGAGGTTGTTGATATCTCTCCCAACAATCTTGATTATAGCTTGTGACTCAGCCAGCCTGGAATTTCACATGATGGACTCTGCGTAGATGTTAAATAACAATATATCCCTGGAGTGTAACAATATATCCCTTTGTCATACTCCTTTCTCACCTTTGAGCCAGTCAGTGGCCCCAAGTCTGATTCTAAGTGTTTCTGACCTGCACACAGTTTCCTCAGGAGCCAGGTAGGGTGGCACTCCCATCTGTTTAAGAGTTTTCCATATTTTGTTGTGATTCACACAGCCCAAGGCTTAACTCTAGTCAATGAAGCAGAAGCAAATGTTTTTTTCTGGAACCCCTTGCTTTCTCCATGATCCAATGAATGTTGGCAAATTTGATCTCTGGCTCCTCTGCCTCTTTGAAACCCATCTTGTACATCTAGAAGTTCTTGGTTTACATACTTCTGAAGCCTAGCTTGAAGGATTTGCTAGCCTGTGAAATGAGTGCAGTTATACAGCAGTTTAAACATTCTTTGGCATTGCCCTTCTTTGGGACTGGAATGAAAACTGACCTTTTCTAGTCCTGTGGCCACTGCTGAGTTTTCCAATTTGCTGATATATTGAGTGCAGCACTCAGCATCATCTTTTAGGATTTCAAATAGCTCAGCTGGAACTCTGTCACCTCTACTAGTTTTGTCTGTAGTAATGCTTCCTAAGGCCCACTTGACATCACACTCCAGGAAACCTGGCTCTGAGTGAGTAACCACACCATTGTGATTATCTGAGTCATTAAGTTTTTTTTTTTTTTTTTTTTTGTACAGTTCTTCTGTGTATTTTTGTCACCTCTTCTTAATATCTTCTGCTTCTGTTAGGTTCTTAGAGTTTCTATCCTTTATCATGCCCATCCTTGCATGAAATGTTTCCTTGACCTCTCCAATTTCCTTGAGGAAATATCTAGCCTTTCCCATTCTGTTGTAGACTGAACATTAAAGTAGACTGAATACCAAAACAAACCCCTCTATATTCTTCAACCATTTTAATCCTTATCAGTTCATAAAAATTTTGGTTTATATATACACTCCACCTGACCACTATCCTAAATTATTTTGAAACAAATTCTAAGCACCATAATTCATCTGTAAATATTTCAATATGTACTTTTAAAAGATATGTATTTTTTTAAATAAACCGCATTACTAACACAGAAAAATTAACACAAAATTCTTGTCAAATATCTTGGTATTATTCATATTTCTGCATTATGGTTTTTACAGCCAATTGGGATTATATGGGTACTTGTGATTTCATTACTGTGACAGTTGAAACAGAGCATTGCAAAAGCATAATATAAAAATGTACATTGAATATTTAGAGTAAGTTAAATTATGAATGATAATAGATATGAAAGCATATTTTAAAGAGTTTGCTTGATAATTCTGAATATTTTGTCCAAGTTTATAAAATCTAATTACACTGCTATACTTTCATCTTATAATACATTGACCAAAAGATTCCTTTTTAAAAATTATTTAGTTATAATTGACATATGACACTGTAAGTTTAAGATGTACAGTTGATTTTGTAAGCAGTTTTTGGTATAAGAGAGCTCTCTTCAGGAAGCTCCTTTTGCCTTGTCACTAACCTTAAACCAGGGACCTCCTATGCTCTGTTATCTCCAGCCAAAGAACACCTTTCAAATCTTTTGATCACACAATACCTTGCCTAACTTGTTGGTTCTTTCCATAGACCAAAGAAATAGAAATGAAGAATAAGTAGCTAACAGATGACTGGGTCTCCTCCCCATCTTCCCCTTCAATAATCTCACAAACTGTTTGAATAAGATAACATCTAAAGAAAGACCACAAGAAGTGACAAGCCTATACACAGTGGGAGATGGTTACAACTCTGACCCCCTCCCCCCATCTCAATGATTAGCTGAAATCACTTCCCTGTTGGCCTTTGAAAGCTTTCATGGCCCAATAGAATCTTCAGAGATGATTTTGAAGAACACTGAGTCCACCATCTCCCCAGACTGCCAGCATTCTGATTAAAAGTACTTTTACTTTCTACAAACCTTTGTCTCTCTCTTGAACATTGATCTTTGATCAGTGAGCAGCAGAGGACTGATACAGTAAACTTTTATCTATTGCAATATGATGACCACCTTAGAGTTAGCTAATACATCCATCACCTCACAGAGTTATCATGTTTTTATATGTGTTGGGAACATTTAAGTTCTGGTCTCTTAGCTGCTTTGAATTATATAACACATATTTTTAACTATGAAAAGAGCTCTTACTAAGAAAAAGGATGCTCAGCTCTGCTGTCTTCTTGCTTCCTTGCTTGCTTCATTAGTATCACTACTATGCCTCATTTCTTAGAACTATCTTTTAAAGCTGCTTGTATACATTATGAAAGCTACTTTAGTTAAAACCACTTTTCATCTATCACAGATCATAATCCATTTATCAGTCATGAAGTCACACTTAAATATCAATGTGGTACCATATAATTAAAGAGACAGGGATCACTCTCTTATGAAGCCCCCATGTCAGAGAACCATATTTTTCCCCTCGAATAACTCTTTGATTACAGGAAAATTAGTCCTAGTCTAAAGACAGAATGAGGGCACCAAGGTCAATACATAGGTAATATTATAAAGCTTTTTCCCCAAAATATTTGTAATTCAGTTCAATTCAGTCGTTCAGTCGTGTTCGACTCTTTGTAACTCCATGAACTGCAGGACACCAGGCCTCCCTGTCCATCACCAACTCCCGGAGTCCACCCAAACTCATGCCCATCGAGTCAGTGATGCCATCCAACCATCTTATCCTCTGTCGTCCCCTTCTCCTGCCCTTAATCTTTCCCAGCATCAGGGTTTTTTCCAGTGAGTCACCTCATCGCTTCAGGTGGCCAAAGTATTGGAGTTTCAGCTTCAACATCAGTCCTTCCAAAGAACACTCAAGACTGATCTCCTTTAGGATGGACTCATTGGATCTCCTTGCAGTCCATGAGACTCTCGAGTCTTCTCCAACACCATAGTTCTAAAGGATCAATTTTTCGGTGCTCAACTTTCTTTATAGTCCAACTCTCACATCCATACATGACCACTGGAAAAACCATAGCCTTGATGAGACAGACTTTTGTTGGCAAAATAATGTCTTTGCTTTTTAATATGCTCTCTAGATTGGTCATAACTTTCCTTCCAAGGAGTAGAAAGTGAAGTCACTCAGTCGTGTCTGACTCTTTGCGACCCCATGCACTGTAGCCCACCAGGCTCCTCCATCCATGGAATTTTCTAGGCAAGAGTACTGGAGTGGATTGCCATTTCCTTCTCCAAGGGATCTTCCCAACCTAGGGATCGAACCCAGGTCTCCCGCATTGTGGGCAGATGCTTTACTGTCTGAGCCACCAGGGAATCCCACTTCCAAAGAGTAAGCGTCTTTTAATTCCATGGCTGCAATCACCATTTGCAGTGATTTTGGCTCCCAGAAAAATAAAGTCAGCCACTGTTTCTCCATCTATTTGCCATGAAGTGATGGGACCAGATGCCATGATCTTAGTTTTCTGAATGTTGAGCTTTAAGCCAACTTTTTCACTCTCCTCTTTCACTTTCATCAAGAGGCTCTTTAGTTCTTCTTCATTTTCTACCATAAAGGTGTTGTCATCTGCATATCTGAGGTTATTGATATTTCTCCCGGCAATCTTGATTCCAGCTTGTGCTTCCTCTAGCCCAGCATTTCTCCAGATGTAGTCTGCATAGAAGTTAAATAAGCAGGGTGACAATATACAGCCTTGACGTACTCCTTTTCCTATTTGGAACCGGTCTGTTGTTCCATGTCCAGTTCTAACTGTTTCTTCCAGTATTTTTAATTAAAAAATAAATATAAAGGGAAACTAAAGCTTTATTTATTCCTACTCAGTGGATTGTCACACCTGCTCCTTTGGGGGAATACAACTGGTTGGTGTTCTCTGAGCTTTCTATATCTTTGATTTGCTATCTGTCAGTACTTTTGGAAAGTTCTTATCAATTATAACTTTAAATATTTCTTCTGCTCCATTTTTTCTTTCTCTGTTTGACATGCCAATTACACATATGTTACACCTTTCAAAATTGTCCCACACTTCTTGGATGTGTTATTCTGTTCTTTGCATTTTGTTTGGAGGAGTTTCTGTGAACCTATCTTAAGCTCATTGATCTTCTCAAGTCCAGTCTACTGATGAGTTTATCAAAGGCATTCTTCATTTCTAAGTTTTTTTTTTTAATTTCTAGAATTTCCTTTTGATTATTTCTTAGACTTTTCAACTCTCTTCATATTACCAATCTGTTCTTGCATGCTTTCTACTTTTTCTATTAGAGCACTTAACATATTCATCAAATTCCCTGTTTCATAACATCAGCATCTGTGCCATATCTACATCTGATTCTGAGCTTGTCTTGCCTGTTCATACTGCTTTTTATGGCTTTTTAGCATAAGATGTAATTTTGTTGTTGTTGTTAAAAGCCAGATATGATATATCAGATAACAGTGCTGAGCACCAAGAACTGATGCTTTCAAATTGTGGTGCTGGAGAAGACTCTCAAAAGCCCCTTGGAAAGCAAGATCAAGCCAGTCAATCCTAAAGGAAAGAAACCCTGAATATTAATTAGGATTGATGCTGAAGCTGAAGTTCCAATACTTTGGCCACCTGATGCAAAGAACTGACTCATTGGAAAAGTCTGTGATGCTGATAGAGATTGAGGGCAGGAGGAAAAGGGGGAGACAGAGGATGAGATAGTGGGATGGAATCACTGACTCAGTGGACATGAATTTGAGCAAACTCTGGGAGATGGTGAAGGAAACAAAAGCCTGATATGTGCTGCAGTTCATGGGGTCACAAAGAGTCAGACATGACTTAGTGACTGAACAATAACAAAGCAGTTTACAGTGTGTGAGGTGTTATATTGGTCTGGCTAGAAACTCACTTGTGTTTTATATTTCTGTCTGATATTAAGTACCAGAGGATTCAAATTTCTCTACAGTCTGTTTTTTTTTTTTTTTTCCCCTCCCTGTTTTGGCTTTAGGCTTTCATAAGTACTTGCTCTCTCTCTTTTTTAAAAATTAATTAATTTCAATTGGAGGATAATTATTTTCCAATATTGTGATGGTTTTTCCATATATTGACAACAATCAGCCATGGGTACATATGTGTCCCCTCATCCTGAACCCCTTCTCACTTCCCTCTCTACCCCATCCTTCTTGGTTGTCTGAAAGCACCAGCTTTGGGTGCTCTGTTTTATGCATTGAAATTGCCCTGGTCATCTACTTTACATATGGTAATATACATGTTTCAATGCTATTCTCTCAAATTGTCCCACCCTCACCTTCTCCTACAGAGTCCAAAAGTCTGCTCCTTACACCTGTGTCTCTTTTGCTGCCTTGCATATAGGATCATCATTACTGTCTTTCTAAATTCCATATATATGCATTAATATATAGCATTTGTGTTTCTCTTTCTGACTTACTTCACTATGTATAATAGGCTCTAGTATTATCCACCTCATTAGAACTGACTCAAACGCATGCCTTTTTATAGCTGAGTAACATTCCACTGTGTATATGTACCATAGCTTCCTTATCCATTTGTCTGTCGAAGAACATCTAGGTTGCTTTCATGTCCCAGCTACTGTAAATAGTGCTGCAGTGAACATTGTGATACATGTGTCTCTTTCAGTTATGGTTTCCTTGGAGTATGTGCCCAGCACTGGGATTGCTGGGTTGTATGGCAGATTTACTCCCAGTTTCTTAAGGAATCTCCACACTGGTCTCCATAGTGTCTGTATCAGTTTGTATTCCCACCAACAGTGTAAGAGGGTTCCTTTTCTCCACACCCTCTCCAGAATTTATTGCTTGCAGACTTTTTGATCATAGCCATTCTGACCAGGGTGAAATTATACCTCATTATGGTTTTGATTTTGCTAATAATAACATCCTTTCATGTGTTTATTAGCTTATTTGTTTAGTTCTTTTGCCCACTTTTTGTTAGGGTTGTTTGTTTATCTGGTATTGAGCTATATGAGCTCCTTGTATATTTTGGAGATTAATTATTTGTCAGTTGTTTTGTTTGCTACAGTTCTCTCCCATTCTGAAGGCTGTCTTTTCACCTTGCTTATAGTTTCCTTTGTTGTACAAGAGCTTTTAAGTTTAATTAGCTCCCATTTGTTTATCTTTGTTTTTATTTCTATTACTCTTGGAAGTAGGTCATAGAGGATCATGCTGTGATTTATGTCAGAGAGTGTTCTGCCTATGTTTCCTCTAAGAGTTTTCTAGTTTCTGGTCCTACATTTAGATCTTTAATCCATTTTGAGTTTATTTTTGTATATGGTAATTGTTCTAGCTTCATTCTTTTACACATGCTTGACTGGTTTTCCCAGCATCTCTTGTTAAAGAGATTATCTTTTCTCCATTGTATCTTTTTCCCTCTGTTGCCAAAGATAAGGTATCCATAGGTGTGTGGATTTATCTCCGGGCTTTCTAATTTCTTCCATTGATCTATATTTCTGTCTTTGTGCCAGTACCATACTACTTTCTTGATGACTGTAGCTTTGTAGTAGAGCCTGAAGTCAGGCAGTTTAATTCTTTCTCAAGATTTCTTTGGTTATTCAAGGTTTATTGTTTTCATACAAATTGTGAAATTTTTGTCTATTTGTTCTAGTTCTCTGAAAAATACTGTTGGTAGCTTGATGCGACTGCATTGAATCTATAGATTGCTTTGTGTAGTATAGTTATTTTCACTATATTCTTCCAATTCACGGACATGGTATATTTCTCCATCTATTTGTATCATCTTTGATTTCTTTCTTCAGTATTTTATACTTCTCTATATAGGTCTTTTGTTTCCTTAGGTAAATTTATTCCTAAGGATTTTATTCTTTTCATTGCAATGAATTGTTTCCTTAATTTCTCTTTGTGTTTTGTCATTGTTAGAGTATAAGAATGCAAGGGATTTCAGTGTATTAATCTTATATCCTGCAACTTTGCTATATTCATTGATTAGCTCTAGTAATTTTCTGGTGGTATCTTTAGGGTTTTCTATGTAGAGGATCATGTCAACTGCAAACAGTTAGAGTTTTACTTCTTTTCCAATCTAGATAGTTTTTATTTCTTTTTCTTTTCTGATTGCTATGGCTAAGACTTCTAAAACCATGTTGAATAGTAGTGGTGAGAGTGGGCACCCTTGTATTTTTCCTGATTTTAGACAAAATACCTTCAGTTTTTTGCCATTGAGGATAATGTTTGCTGTAGGTTTATTGTATATATATATATATATATATATATATATATTGTTATGTTGAGGTATGTTCCTTCTATGCCTGCTTTCTGGAGAGTTTTTTTTTTTTTAATTATAAATGGGTGTTGAATTTTGTCAAAGGCTTTCTCTGCATCTAATTTTTAATTGAAAAATAATTGCTTTACATAATTTTGTGGTTTTCTGTCACATATCAACAAGAATCAGACATACATACACCCATCTCCCCTCCCTCCCATCTCCCTTCCCACTCTGCCCTTCAGACTGTTGCAGAGCCCCTGTTTGAATTCCCTGAATCATATGGCAAATTCCCATTGGCTACCTGTTTTACACATGGTATTGTGAATTTCTATGTTCCTCTCTCCATAGCTCTCCCCTTCTGCCTCCTCTCCTCCCACTTTGTCCATAGGTCTGTTCTCTCTGTTTCTCCATTGCTGCCCTGAAAATAACTGCATCAGTGCCACCTCTTCAGATTCCATATATATGTGTCAGTATACAATATCTATATTTCTCTTTCTGACTTACTTCACTCTCTATAATGGGCTCTAGTTTTGTCCACCTCATTAGAACAGATTCAGATGCATTCCTTTTATGGCTGAGTAGTATTCCATTGTGCCACAGCTTCTTTATCCATTCACCTCTCAACAGACATCTAGGTTGCTTCCATGTTCTAGCTATTGTAAGTAGAGCTGCAATGAGCATTGTGGTTCAGTTCAGCTGCTCAGTCATGTCTGACTCTTTGCAACCCCATGGACTGCAGCATCCCAGGCCTCTCTGTCCATCACCAACTCCCAGAGTTTACCCAAACTCATGTCCATTGAGTCAGTGATGCCATCCAACCATCTCATCCTGTTATCTCCTTCTCCTCCTGCCCTCAATCATTGTGGTACATTTGTCTTTTTCAGTTTTTATTTCCTCAGGGTGGGATTGCTGGGTCATATGGTGGGTTTATTCCTAGCTTTTTAAGGAGTCTCTGTACTATCTTCCATAGTGGCTGTATCAATTTACATTCCCAACAGCAATGCAAGAGTGTTCCTTTACTCCACACCTTCTCTAGCTTTTATTGTTTGTAGACTTTTTGATGATGGCCATTCTGACTGGTATGAGGTGGTATCTCATTGTAGTTTTGATTTGCATTTCACTGATAATGAGTCATACTGAGCATCTTTTCATGTCCTTGTTATCCATCTGTATGTCTTCTTTGGAGAAATGTCTCTTCAGGTCCCTTTCCCACTTTTTGATTGGGTTGTTTGCTTTTTTGATATTGAGTTGTATAAGCTGCTTGTATATTGTATAAATTAGTTCTTTATCAGTTGTTTCCCTTGGTATTATTTTCTCCCATTCTGAGGTTGTCTTTTCACCTTGTGTATAGTTTCCTTTGCTGTGCAAAAGCTTTTAAGTTTAATTAGGTCCTAGTTGTTTATTTTTGTTTTTATTTTCATTACTTTAGGAGGTGGGTCATAGAAGATCTTGCTTTGATTTATGTCATTGAGTGTTCTGCCTGTGTTCTCCTCTAAGAGTTTAATAGTTTCTGGTTTTACATTTAGGTATTTAGTCCATTTGGAGTTCATCTTTGTGTGGCGTTAGATAGTGATCTAATTTCATTCTTTTGCATGTAGCTGTCCATTTTCCTAGCACCACTTACTGAAGAGGCTATCTTTGCTCCATTGTATATTCTTGCCTCCTTTGCCAAAGATAAGGTACCCATAGGGAAGTGCGTTTATCTCCGGGTTCTCTATCATGTTCCCTTGGTCTATATATGTGTGTTTAATGCCAGCACCATACTGTCTTGATGACTGTAGCTTTGTAGTATAGTCTGACATCAGGAAGGTTGATTCTTCCAGCTCTATTCTTCTTTCTCAAGATGCCTTTTGCTATTTGGGTTTTTTTGTGTTTCCATATGAATTGTGAAATTTTTTGTTCTAGTTCTGTTAAAAAATTCATTGGTAATTTGATAGGGATCGCATTGACTCTGTTAATTGCATTTGGTAGTATAGCCATTTTCACAATATTGATTCCCCCTTCCAGGAACATGGAATATTTCCCCATCTGTTTATGTTGTCTTTGAATTCTTTCATCAGTCTCTTATACTTTACTGTATACAGGTCTTTTGTTTCCTTAGGTAGGTTTATTCTTAGATATTTTACTGTTCTTGTTGCAATGGAGAATGGTATTAATTCCTTAATTTCTCTTTCTGATTTTTCATTGTTGGTATATAGAAATGCAAGTGATTTCTGTGTATTGATCTTGTATCCCATGACTTTGCTGAATTCGCTGATTAGCTGTAGTAATTTTCTGATAGTTTTTTTTTTTGGAGGGGGTTGTTCTATTTATATTATCATGTCATCTGCAAACAGTGAGAGTTTTATTTCATATTTTCCAATCTAGATTCCTTTTATTTCTTTTTATTTCTTTAATTGCTGTAGCTAGGACTTCCAAAAACTATGTTGAATAATAGTGGTGAGAGTGGACACCTTTGTCTTGTTCCTGATATTAGAGGGAAAGCTTTTAGTATTTCACCATTGAGAATAGTGTTTGCTGTAGTCTTTTCATATATGATCTTTACTATGTTGAGGGAGGTTCTTTCTATGCGTGTTTTTTGAAGCTTTTTTTGAAATATATATCATAAATGGATGCTGTATTTTGTCGAAGGCTTTTTCTGCATCTATTGAGATGAATATATGGTTTTTATCTTGCAGTTTGTTGATGTGGTGTATCATTTTGATTTATTTGCATATATCAAAGAATCCTTATATTCCTGGTGTAAACCTGATCTGATCATGATCACGATGTATGACTTTTTATTGTGTTGTTGGATTCTTTTTGCTAGAATTTTATTGAGGATTTTGCATCTATGTTCATTAGTGATATTGGCCTGTAATTTTCTTTTGGGTTGTCTTTTCCTGGTGTTATCAGGGTGATTGTGACCTCATAGAATAAGTCTGAAAGTCTTCCTTCCTCTTCAATATTTTGGAAGAGTTTCATAAAAATAGGCATTAGCCCTTCTCTGAATGTTTGATAGAATTCCCCTCTTAAGCCATCTGGCCCTGGACTTTTGTTTTTGGGAAGACTTTTGATCATGGTTTCAATTTCAGTGTTTCCAATTGGGTTGTTCATAGTTTCTATTTCTTTCTGGTTCAGTCTTGAGAGACTGATCTTTTCTAAGTATCTGTCAATTTCCTCAATGTTGTCCATTTTATTACCACATAGTTGTTCACAACATTCTCTTATGATCATTTGTATTTTTGTGTTATCTGTTGTAACCGCTCCTTTTTCATTTCTAATTTTATTGACTTGATTTTTCTCCCTTTTTCTTGATGAGTCTGGCTAGTGGTTTGTTAGTTTTGTTTATCTTCTCAAAGAACCAACTTTTAGTTTTAATAATCTTTGCTATTGTTTCTTTCATTTCTTTTTCAATTATTTCTGTTCTGATTTTTATGATCTCCTTCCTTCTGCTGACTTTGGGGTTTTTTGGTCTTCTTTTTCCAGCTGCTTTAGATATACAGTTAGGCTGTCTATACAATGCTTTTCTTGCTTCTTGAGGTATGGCTCTATTGCTATAAACCTCCCTCTTAGAACTGCTTTTGCTAGGTTTTGTCATCGTGTTTTCATTGTCATTTGTTTCTAGGAATCTTGATTTCTTTTATTATTATTATTTCTTCAGTAACCTCTTTGTTATTTAGTAATGTTTTGATTAATCTCCAAGAGTTTGTGTCTTTTGCTGTTTTTTTTTTTTTTTTTTCCTGTAGTTGATCTCTAGTCTCATAGAACTGTGGTCAGAGGAGATACTTGATACAATTTCCATTTTCATAAATTTACTGTGTCTTGATTAGTGGCCCAAGATGTGGTCTATCCTGGAGAATGTTCCATGTGCACTTGAGAAGAAAGTGTATTATTCTGCATTTGAATGTAAAGTCCTGAAGGTATCAATTAGGTCCATTTGGTCTAATGCTTCATTTAAGGTTTGTGTTTCCTTACTGATTCGCTGTTTTGATAATCTGTCCATTGATGACAGTGCAGTGTTAAAGTCACCAGCTATTATTGTGTTGCTTTCAATTTCTCCTCTTATGCCTGTTAGTGTTTGCCTTATGTATTGAGGTGCTCCTATGTTGGATGCATAGACATTTACAGTTGTTATGTCTTCTTGGGTTGATTCCTTGATCATTATGTAGTGTCCTTCTTTGTCTCTTATGATAGTCTTTATTTTAAATTCTATTTTGTCTAAAATAAAGATTAGTACTCCAGCTTTCTTTTGGTTTCCATTCATATGCAATATCTTTTCCATCCTTTTACTTTCAGTCTGTGTATGTCTCTAGATCTGAAGTGGGTCTCCTAGAGGCAGCATATATATGGGTTTTGGTTTTGTATCCATTCAGTCAGTCTGCATTTTTGGTTAGTGCATTTAATCCATTTACATTTAAGGTAATTATTGATACACATGTTCCTACTGGCATTTTCTTGATTTGGGGAGGTTTGTTTTTGTAGGTCTTTCCTTTCTCTTGTGTTTACTGGCTATGTAAATCCCTTAGTATTTGTTGCAACACTGGTTTGATAGTGCTGAATTCTCTTAACTTCCACTTGTCCATGAAACTTTTGATTTCTTCACCAATTTTGAATGAAATCTTTGCTGGATATAGTAATTGTGGTAGTAGGTTTTTCTGTCTCAGTACTTTAAACACATCCTGCCATTCTCTTTTGGCCTGTAGAGCTTCTGCTGAAAGATCTGCTGTGAATCGTATGGGTTTTCCCTTGTATGTTACTTGTTGCTTTTCCCTTGCTGCTTTTAATACTCTTTCTTAGTGCTTAAACTCTATTAGCTTGACTAATATGTGTCTCAATGTGTTTCTCCTTGGGTTTAACCTGTAAGGGACTCTCTGCACTTCTTGAACTTGATTGACTATTTCCTTTCCCATGTTGGGGAAGTTTTCAACTATAATTTCTTCAAAAATACTCTCAGTGCTTTTCTTTTGTGTTCTTCCTCTGGGACCCCTATAATTCAAATGTTAGTCTGTTTAATATTGTCCCAAAGGTCTCTGAGGCTTTCCTCAATTCTTTTCATTCCTTTCCTTTTATTCTGCTCTTCAGCAGTTATTTCCACCATTCTATCCTCCAGCTCACTTATCCGTTCCTCTGCCTCAGTTATTCTGTCATTGGTTTCTGCTAGGGTATTTTTAAATTTCAGTAATTGTATTATTCATCTCTGTTTTTTATTCTTTATTTCTTCTATTTCCTTGGTGATTTATTAACTGTGCTAAATGCTTCTTGCATTTTTTCCATTCTATTTTCAAGTCTTTGGAGGATCTTTACTACCATTATTCTGATTTTTTTTTCTGGGAGATTATTTATTTCCTTTTCGTTTATTTGGTCTTGTGCATTTCTACCTTGCTCTTTCATTTGTGTTGTATTTCTCTGTCTTTTCATCATCTTTTTTCCCCCTAATTTGCTCCACTTGAGGTCTCTTTTCCTCAGACTTTAGGGTAGTATTACTTCTTCCTTTTGATTTTTACCCTTGGAAGGAAATGTTGGTTGGGTGGTTTATGTTGATTTCTTGTTGGGGGTGACTTGTGCCTGTATTCTAGTGGAAGGAGATAAAGCAGGTAATTACAGAAATACTGGGATATATACACACACACTTCCACATATACAATTATAAACAGTGTTCTAATAAAAGCATAAGAGATTGACTTGGTGAGCTAGGGAAACTAGAGGTGACATCAATCAGTTGAAAGCAGAGTTAGCTAATGCTCATTCTGGAAATCTGAGCATGAGCTGAAGTCCACCTGGGGAATATAGACAGCATAAAGAGCTCAAAATTTAACTTACATTGTGAAAGAAGAAAGAGTGAAGGAAAAAAGGGAGAATAAAAAAGAGACAGATAAAAGAAAGAGGAAAAGGGAGGGAAAAGAGAAAAGGAAGGGGTGGAGAAGAGGATTACAAAATTTAAAAAGAGAAAAGAAAAATAGAAAAGCAAAGATGAATGGATGTGTGGGGAGAGATTTATATATACTCAGGAATAGCTACAGCCAGTACAGAACAGTAGGAAAAGCATTTGAATATATCCCAAACAAAATCCAAAAACTCATCAAGAGAAAAGGAAAACAAAAGTGAGAAACAGAAAAAAAGAAGATAACCTAAAATGAATCTTTCCCCTTTTTTTTTTTTTTTGACAAGAAACACAAAAAGAAAAACTCTACAACACTGCAAAAAAAAAAAAAACAAATATGGGGGTGGAAATATGTTGGGGGAATAAACCCTGTGATTTATAGGAAAAAAGAAAAAAAATCTTAAAATGAAAATTTTTTTGTTTTTTTAGACAAAGAAAACTCCACAGCACTGCCAGAAACTAATGTGATGATGGATATATGTTGGGGAATAAACAATGTAATTTATAAGAAGAAACAATTTTAAAATGATTTTTTTTTTAATAATAAGGAAAAACAAAGAGGAAAACGCCACAGCACTGCTAAATGCTAGTCTGAAGGTGGAGATATGTTGGGGGAATAAACAGTGTGATTTATAAGAGAAAAAAAAAGAAAAGAAAAAGAAAAAAGGCAAAAAAAAATTAAAAAGGGTTTTAAGGTCATAATTCTTGGCTGTGGAGTCTGCCCCTGTGGATGGGGTTGGCTCAGTGCCCTGTGATGTTTCCCTGGTTGGCGGAGCTTGTGCCTGTGTTCTGGCTGATGGAGCTGGATATGGTCTCTCTGGAGGGCAATGCGATGTCCAGCAGTAGGTTTTGGAGTGTTTCCGGGTTCAGTATGACTTGGGGCAGTTGTTCTAGCTTCTGCGGTATTCAGCTCAGTTTGCGGTATTAGGCGCGTCTATCCCTGCAGCTGCTCCAAAGCGGCGCTCTCAGCATAACTGCAGTGCCTCCAGTCCCCTGCTTGTCTCTGGGATCACTGCTGGCGCTGCTGCTCCCCTGTCCCGCCCTGCGCTGCGGGCCGGAACTTGCTAGGCAGGTGCTTCTGTGGGTCCTTCTGCACCGCAGCGGCTTGTGTGGGCTTCCCTCAGCCCCTAAGCTCACCCTCTGTGTCGCGGGCTTCTGTGCACTTCTTGCGGCTCCCCGGGCTGGTCTCCACTTCTCAGGGCTAATGTGAACTTTTGGCTCCCTATGCCCGCCTTCTGTGTCAGAGGGTTTATGTGCGCTTGTTTGGTCTCACTGCCTGCACTCTTGGTAGTGGGGGTTATTTGTTTTCCTTTTAGCTGTGCCTGGAGGGTCGTGTGTGCTGCCCACGTTAGTACACCTCCCTCTATCGGCACCCCAGTTCCGCCCTTTGTGCCAGCTGTGTTTGTCTGTCAGCTACCTGGGCCTGCCCACTGTGATGCCCGCTAGCTAGCTTTGTCTGCCCTGTCACACTCGGCTGCCTGGGCCCACGTCTGTGCTGTAAGGAACAGCACACAACCACTCTTGTTTCCCAAGCTGCTGTCTGTTTAGGTCCACCATCCATGAGTTGTGAACAGGCTGAAAAGTGCAGCGTTCTCTGCTTACTGCTCTCCAAGTCTCTACTTTGCCTGGTTTTCTAAGACTTCACGGCTCCCCTTTGGGCCTGCCTCTGAGGGAGTTTCCCTGTACCTAACTACTCTTGTTTCAGGGCCCCTCCCTGCTCCTTGGGGCACAAGCTGCTGCCCTGAAGTTCTTTCCCCTTTTCATGTCTCCCTCCTCGCTCCTACCTCATTTCAGAGAGCTTAGCCTGTCCCCCTGGAGGCCTGGGATCTTCTGTTGTCACCTAGAGGTTGCTTTGTAGGAGTTGTTCCATAACTTGATGAGTTTTTGATGTATTTGGGGGAAGGTTGGTGATCTTCCCGTGTTACTCTTCTGTCATCTTCTCTCCCTTTCCTCAATTTGTTAATATGGTGCACCACATTGATTGATTTGCAAATATTAAAGAATCCTTGCATCACTGGAATAAAGCCCACTTGGTCATGATGTATGATCTTTTAAATATGTTGGTGAATTCTGTTTGCTAGAATTTTGTTGAGAATTTTTGCATCTATGTTCATCAGTGACATTGGCCTGCCTGTACTTTTCTTTCTCGTGTGTGTGTGTGTGTGTGTGTGTGTGTGTGTGTGTGTGTGTATGTATGTATGTGTGTGTGATCTGTGTGTCATCTTTGATTTTGGTATCAGGGTGACTGTTGTCTCACAGAATGAGTTTGGGGATTTGCCTTCCTCTGCAATTTTCTGGAAGAGTTTGAGTAGGGTATCTGGTTCTGGGCTTTTTTTTTTGTTGGAAGATTTTTTGATTACAGTTTTGATTTCCATACCTGTGATTGGTCTTATCAGATTTTATATTTTTTCCTGATTCAATTTTGGAGGGTTACACTTTTCTAAGAATTTGACCATTTCTTCCAAGTTGTCCATTTTATTAGCATATAGTTGCCACCCTTATGGCAGAAAGTGAAGAGGAGCTAAAGGGCCTCTTGAAGAAGGTGAAAGAGGAGGGTGAAAAAGTTGGCTTAAAGCTCAACATTCAGAAAACGAAGATCATGGCATCCAGTCCCATCACTTCATGGGAAATAGATGGGGAAACAGTGGAAACAGTGTCAGACTTTATTTTTGGGGCTCCAAAATCACTGCAGATGGTGACTGCAGCCATGAAAGTAACAGACCCTTACTCCTTGGAAGAAAAGTTATGACCAACCTAGATAGCATATTCAAAAGCAGAGACATTATTTTGCCGACTAAGGTCCGTCTAGTCAAGGCTATGGTTTTTCCTGTGGGGTTGTACGGATGTGAGAGAGTTGGACTGTGAAGAAGGCTGAGCGCTGAAGAATTGATGCTTTTGAACTATAGTGTTGGAGAAGACTCTTGAGAGTCCCTTGGACTGCAAGGAGATCCAACCAGTCCATTTTAAAGGAGATCAGCCCTGGGATTTCTTTGGAAGGAATGATGCTAAAGCTGAAACTCTAGTACTTTGGCCACCTCATGGGAAGAGTTGACTCATTGGAAAAGACTCTGATGCTGGGAGGGATTGGGGGCAGGAGGAGAAGGGGACGACCTAGGATGAGATGGCTGGATGTCATCATGGACTCAATGAACGTGAGTCTGAGTGAACTCCGGGAGATGGTGATGAGGCCAGGGAGGCCTGGGAGGCCTGGTGTGCTTTCGATTCATGGGATCGCAAAGAGTCGGACATGACTGAGCGACTGAACTAAACTGAACTGAGTTGCTCATAGCAGTCTCTTATGATCTTTTATATTTCTGTGATGTCTGTTATGATTTCTCCATTTCATTTCTAATTTTATTGATTTGATTATTCTCCTTTTTTTTTCCCTTGATGAGTCTGGCTAACAGTTTTTCTATTCTGTTTATCTTCTTAAAGAACCAACTTTTAGTTTTGTTGATCTTTGATATAGTCTCCTTCATTTCTTTTTCATTTATTTTTGCTCTGATTTTTATGATTTATTTTCTTCTGCTAACTTTGGGAGTTTTTTGTTCTTCTTTATCTAGTTGTTTTTGGTATAAGTTTAGATTGTTTATTTTATAGTCCTCTTGTTTAGTGAGGTAGGCTTGTATTGCTATGAACTAGCACTGCTTTTACTGAATCTCATTGGTTTTGTGCTGTTGTATTTTCATTATCATTTGTTTCTATGCATATTTTTATTTCCTTCTTGATTTCTTCTGTGATCTGTTGGTTATTCACAAGTGTGCTGTTTGGCCTCCCTATGTTTGTGGTTTTTATTTTCATTTTTTCCTGTAGTTAATGTGTAATCTTATTGTGTTGTGATCAGAAAAGATGCTTGAAATGATTTCAGCTTTTAAAAAATTTACCAAGGCTAGATTTGTGGTCTAGGATGCGCTGTATCCTGGAGAATGTTCTGTGTGCACTTGAGAAAAAGGTGAAGTCCATTGTTTTTGGATGAAATGTCCTCTAGTTATCAATTAGGTTTAACTGGCTCATTGTATCATTTAAAACTTGTGTTTCCTTGTTAATTTTCTATTTGGTTGATCTATCCATAGGTGTCAGCAAATTTAGAAAACTGAGCAGTGGCCACAGAACTAGAAAAGGTCAGTTTTTATTCCAGTCCCAAAGAAAGGCAATGCCAAAGAATGCTCAGACTACTGCACAATTGCACTCATTTCACATGCTAGTAAAGTAATACTCAAAATTCTCTAAGCCAGGCTTCAGCAATACATGAACAGTGAACTTACAGATGTTCAAGCTGGATTTAGAAAAGGCAGAGGAACCAGAAATCAAATTGTTAATATCTGCTGGATCATCAAAAAAGTAAGAGAGTTCCAGAAAAACATCTATTTCTGCTTTATTGACTATGCCAAAGCCTTTGACTGTGTGAATCACAATAAACGTGGAAAATTCTGAAAGAGATGGGAATACCAGACCACCTGACCTGCCTCTTGAGAAACCTGTATGCAGATCGGAAGCAGTAGTTAGACCTGGACGTGGAACAACAGACTGGTTCCAAATAGGAAAAGGAATGTGTCAAAGCTGTATATTGTAACCCTGCTTATTTAACTTATATGCAGAGTACATCATGAGAAACGCTGGGCTGGAGGAAGCAAAAGGTGGAATCAAGATTGCCAGGAGAAATATCAATAACCTCAGATATGCAGATGACACCACCCTTATGGCATATATCCCATCCCTTTTGAAACTCCTTCCCATCTCAGTCCCCATCCCAACCCTCTAGGTTCATAAGAGTCCCTGTTTGAGTTTCCTGAGCCATACAACAAGTTCTCATTGACTACCTATCTTACATCTGGTAATGTGAGTTTCCATGTTAGTCTTTCCATGCATCTCACCCTCTCCTCCCCTCTCCCCGTGCCCATAAGTCTGTTCTCTATGTCTGTTTCTCTATTGCTGCCCTGTAAATAATTTCTTCCGTACCATTTTTCTATATTCCAAATATGAGTTTTAGAATATGATATTTCTCTTTCTCTTTCTGACTCACTTCACTCTGTGTAATAGGTTCTAGGTTAATCAACCTCATCAGAACTGACTCAAATGCATTCCTTTTCATGGCCAATTAATATTCCATTGTATATATGTGCCACAACTTCTATCCATTTATCTGTCAATGGACATCTAGGTTGCTTCCATGTTCTAGGTATTGCAAATAGT
The DNA here is from genome assembly GCA_917880005.1 of Nanger dama. Taxonomy (NCBI): domain Eukaryota; kingdom Metazoa; phylum Chordata; class Mammalia; order Artiodactyla; family Bovidae; genus Nanger; species Nanger dama. The sequence goes on from CAKJTW010000001.1 coordinate 105,365,765, forward strand.
GCTGCAATGCACAATGGGATACATGTGTCTTTTTCAACCCTGGAGATTCCTTTTTAAAAAGGAATAAAACCACCATATAGGACTCAGCAATTGCACTCCTAGGCATACACCCTGAGGAAATAATTTTTTTAAATCTGATAAGAATACTGCTATTCCCACTTTATTTTGGTCTCCATTTGCATGAAATATATTTTTCCAGCTCCATCCCTGGGTTTGAGGTGAGTTTCTTGTAGACAGCATATATAGGGGTTTTGTTTTTGTATCCATTTGGCCAATCTTTGTGTTTTGGTTGGAGCATTTAACCCATTTATGTTTAAGATAATTATTGATAAGAGTGGGACACGACTGAGCAACTGAACTGATGGTTCTGTTACCATTTACTTTGTTGTTTGGGGTTCATTTTTATAAACCTATTTTGCATTGAAGAACTGATTTGGTGGTGCTGAATTCTCTCAGCTTTTGCTTGTCTGTAAAGCTTTTGATTTCTCCAAATCTGAATGAAATCTTGCTGGGTAGAGTAATCCAGGTTGTAGGCTTTTCTCTTTCATTAAAGTATGTCCTGCTATTCCCTTCTGGCCTGAAGAGTTTCTATTGAAAGATCAGCTGTTATCTTTATGGGGATTACATTGTATGTTATTTGTTGCTTTCCCTTGCTGCTAATACTTGCTCTTTGTGTTTCATTTTTGTTATTTTGATTATTATGTATATTGGGAGTGTTTCACCTTGGGTTTATCTTGTTTGGGACTCTGAGTTTCTTGGACTTGGGCTGCTATTTCCTTTCCCATTTTAGGGAAGCTTTTGACTATTATCTCTTCAAGTATTTACTCATGTCCTTTCTTTTTGTCTTCTTCTGGGACACCTATGATTTAAATGTTGGGGTGTTTAACACTGTCCCAAAGGTCTCTGCAGTTGTCCTCATTTCTTTTTATTCTTTTTTTCTTCTCTGCTTCACTTATTTCCACCATTCTGTCTCCCACCTCACTTATCTTTTCTTTTTCTCATTTATTCTACTGTTGGATCTATCCAGAGTGTTCTTAATCTCAGTTATTATGCTGTTCACTATTGAGTGACTCTTCTTTGTTTCTTCTGGGTCCTTGTTAAACATTTCTTGCATCTTATCAGTCTGTATCTCTATCTGTAGCTCCATTTTGTTTTCAAGATTTTGGATCATTTTTATTATCTTTATTTTGAATTTTTTTCAAGTTGACTCCCTATCTCCTCCTCTTTTGTTGATTTGGTGGGTTTTTATCATGTGCCTTCACCTGCTGGATATTTCTCTGCCTTTTCATTTTGTTTAGATTGCTGTATTTGAGGTCCCCTTTCTGCAAGCTGAAGAGTTGTGGCTCTTATTAATTTTAGAGCCCACTCTCTGTGGGTGCAGTTGAACCAGTGGCTTGCCAATGTTTCCTGCTTGGGGAACTTGTTTCTGTGTTCTGGTGGATGGAACTGGATCCTCTCTCTGGAGTGCAATGAAGTGTCCAGTAGTGAGTTTTGGGATGTCCATAGGTTTAGCATGGCTTTGGTAAGCCCATCTTTTAATACTCAGGGTTGTGTTCCTGTTTTGCTGGAGAATTAGCATGATGTATTTTGCACTGGAACTTGCTGACTCTTGGGTGAAGCTTGGTTTCAGTGTAGGTATAGTGACTTTTGGATGCTCTCTTGTCTATTAATATTCCCTGAGATCAGGAGTTCGATGATGATCTGAAGTTTTAGAGTTGAGCATTCTGCCTCTAGATTTTGGACCCTGTTTTACCGTAGCCTCAAGACTTGTCCATCCACACAGCGCAAAAGATAAAAAAACCCAGGTTTATAGTGAAACAGCTTTCCACAGCCAGGAAGACCCAGAGAGATTCACAGACTTATACAGAGAAGAGAAGAGAAAAGATGGAGGAGGGAGATAGAGGTGACCAGAAGGAGAAAAGGGAGAGTCAAAAGGAGAGAGAGCAATGAAGCCAGTAATCAAATCCTTAAGTGAAAATAGATACTAAAGATTAGATTCTTAAAGGCACAAAGATTAAAAACCTAGAGTAGAGATTAGACTATGAAAAATAGAATATAAAAATGCAAAATAAAATCAATCACATAAATTTTAAAAAATATGGAGTTTGTTTTTAAAAAATAATTTTTTATTTAATAGTAGGCTATAAAAATAAAAGTTAAATGAGTAAGAAAGAGCTAAATTTAAAAAAATTAATAAGTGATAAAAGTAAAAATATATCCAGGAATTTCTCTGGAGCTGTTGTGGGCAGTGTGGGGTCAGTTCAGTGTCATATAGTCTCTTATTGTGGCCTGTAATTGTTCTCAAAGTCTATAGTTGCTCCTCAAATGCAGTTTCAGCATTAACTGCAGGGTTTTAATCTGTTGCACTGGTCACTTCTAGAGTGGTTCCCCCTTCTTTGCTTGTTTTGACTTCTTCTGCTTGCAAGTCTTTTCAGTGTCTAATTTCCACCCTGACATGAGGAGGTGGAGGTGGCCACTTGTTCAGGCTCATTTGCTCTCTTGTGCTGTGGAGGGGGAGGAGCAGTGCAAATAAATACCACTGACATATGAGGAGTACTCTTAGTGGATGGACCACACTGGATTTGCCAGAGCCCAAGGTGGCATGTATTTCCTGGATCCACACTGCCCAGGTTCCCAGGTGCTCCATGAGGACACCGTTCCAAGTGGGTCCTGTTTTTCGTGCACCTCCCAGGTCTAAGCCTCTCAGGCTGTCGAATGCTCTGCAAGGTCACAGACCCATATGGGCTGTGCATTTTGTGCCCTTTCCAGGTCGAAGCTGCTCAGGCAACTGGGTGCTTCTGCAAACTCACTGTTCCAGGTGGGCTGTGCATCTTATGCACCTCCCCAGTCCCAGTTGTCAGTTTCCTGGATGAGCTGAGAGGGCACGGGCCAGGTGTGTAGTGGAAGCTGATCTCAGGTTGTGACACTTCTGGCCAATGGGAATCATCCACGATCCCACGAAGATGTGGTTAGCAACTGGGAGCCTGCCCACACTTTGGCAGAAGATGTGGTCTCTGGGGCTGAGAGTGCAGTGGCCCCTTACCTTCCACCTCTGGCTGTCCCACACCTGCCTCTCTTCCTCCAGTGAGAGAGGGCCGTTAAAGGCAGCTGACTTGCTCTCCTTTGGTATTCACTAGAATGACTGATGCTAAAGCTGAAACTCCAATACTTTGGCCACCTCATGTGAAGAGTTGACTCACTGGAAAAGACTTTGATGCTGGGAGGGATTAGGGGCAGGAAGAGAAGGGGATGACAGAGGATGAGATGGCTGGATGGCATCACCGACTCGATGGACATGAATTTGAGTGAACTCCGGGAGTTGGTGATGGACATGGAGGCCTGGCATGCTGCAATTCATGGGGTCGCAAAGATTCAGACACGACTGAGTGACTGAACTGAACTGAGGGTGCAATTCTTTGTTCTGTGAGTGCGCCAGGGTTCACTGTGCAGTGATAGAATCTTTTCATGGGAAAGGTCTTTTTTTTTTTTTTCTGTTTCTCTGGTGATCCCACAGTTTGGGTTGCTATGTTACATTAACCCCTCAGATTGTCCTCATGGCATTCAAGCCTGGTCCTTTCCCTAAGGACCAGTGATGCAGCCCACGCCTCTGCCCAGCCCCTCTTGATGCTGGTGGAAGTGAGAGTCTGAGCCGCTTCTCCACTGGTTGTGGTTAGGCAGGTATTATGTGGGTTTTTTGTTTTTGTTTTTGTTTTTTTTTACCCCAGTTATGTTCCTTCTGAGATTCCAGAACTCCACACTGACTGCCTGTGAGAGGGTTTCATATTGTGTGGAAACTTCTCCTCCTTCATGACTCCCTCCCCAGGACAGTTCTCATCCCTAAATCATTTGTCTCTGTTTTCCACCTTCTATATTTTGTTCTATGTCCTTTCAAAGAGATCGGGCTTCCTTTCTGGGTGCCTGATGTCCTCTGACTGCGTTCAGAAGTTGTTTTGTGGAAATTGCTCCACATTCAAATGATGTTTTGGTGAATCTGTGGGGGAGAAAGTGGTCTTCCCATCCTATTCCTCCACCATGTTGGGACTGCCTCCCCATAGTCATTCTTTCTAGAGAGTGTCTGTGTCTCACAGCTTTTTCAGCATAATCCACTGTTGCTATATTGGAACCTTGATGGTATGTTCCATCAGGGTGTCAGGAAGGGAGAGGAGGTATTCTGTAATTCTAAAATTAAATCTAAGTCTTTGTGTGGATCTGTGTCCTTGGAGGGTCACCTTTCCAAGAGATATCTCCTGTATATGAGACAGAAATTCTAGAGGGGACTGCAGTGAAGTATAAGTGCCCTTCCCTCACTTAGGATAAAGCTCTGCTGAGGTTTTTTTCCTCTAGAGAGTAGGTTATGGAGAATGCATTCAGTGTTTTTCAAGAGGATTACTCTTTCCTTCTTTCTGTCTAAGCCACAGAAGATTTTTCTCGATCTTCATCATGAGAATCATGAACCAGTCTTGGCAAAAGTCTCAGGCGTTCTCTCTTCACACGTTATTGCTGCACCATGGCCTCTCTTCTCTTTCTGAGACTCCAGTTTCACATATGATGGACCCGTTTACCATGCCACGTGTTTCTTGTGCTCCTTTATGTATTTTCTATCATTTTGTCTCATACTTCAGCTTGGATTTTTTTCCTGACATATTTTGATTCATTTTTTCCTCTTTTGATTCTGTAATACCTGGTGACTTTCCTTTTAATGTCAGACATTTTAATGGAAAAGTATGGGTAATTTGAATTTCTAGATGATTTTTCTTCTACTAAGGTGCTAGGAACGCCAGGTCATCTTAATCTACTCAGGGAGTAATTTTGAGCCTTTCTTCTTATTCACCCTTGATTTCAAGGGTAAGAGCCTCTGGGGTCATAGCATAAAACCTCTAATGTTTGCTAAATTTCTTCTTGCTTTGTAGTCCCTAAAACCCACTTTTTTTTTTTTTGACCTGGAGCTTCATATTCAGTTTCATTTTGCCACTCACATTGTTATTCTTGGAATTGACAAATACTGTACTAACCCTCTAAACTTCCATTCTCCTTAGGACCTTGGTCTCACAAATGCTTGCTGTTTGTAAGCTTTCCTATGCCTTCAAATGGATTTTATTTTGTTTTATGTTATTTTTGTCCAGAACATCTAGTTCTTAGTTAGGATTAGAATTACTGAAAATACTTTCTTTTTTTTTTTTTTTTCCAATAGGACCATAAAGGGTCAAAACATTTACTTTTTGTCTCTGTATTTTAGTGATCTAAAATTTTGACCCCATAATGAAGTATCAAGTAAGGTCTGGTCCAGAAATAGTATATGTGCCCTTTCTTTTCTTTTCTTTTCTTTTTTGGCAGAATACTAGCAATGTAAATCAGCTAGCTTGTATAACATATTCTTTAAAATTTTATCAATATCTAGCTAATGTGCTATGTAGAGAGCTTCTTTTTGTAATTTTTCTTGCAAACACTAGTTCTGGCTGAAGGAGCAAAAGTTTATAACATGTAGCAACTGCAAGCCTGTGGAGTTAAATATAGCTCTTTGGGAATTGTGCGGTTAAGCACACTCTGTAGGTAATGGCTTTATCTTAAAGATTCTGCAGGTAGTTTATTCCATTTCATGATTACATAAACTTTGATAATACCCTTGCTAATCTTAAATCTAGAAGTCATTCCAGGGGAAAATGAGCAAGATTTCCAAAGTTGCCTTGAATAGACTTCAAACTCCTAAGAAAGGATGTCCTCCACTTTAACTTACATTTTATATTTCCTGGACCATGTAAATGTTCAGTAAGTGCTTGATGTACCCATGAGTGAATGAATGAATGAAAACAGAGGGCATTCTCTAAATTTTCAGTGTTCTCAAACTGAGCACAATATTCTATCTGTGTTCTTACAAATATCAAGTAAGGCAAAGCAATCACCTCTGAAATTCTGTTTTTTGTTTGTTTGTCTGTTTCATTGCTAGAGGAAAATAGTAAAAGAATAATATTAAGAATATAAGTCATACAATAACTCAGGTTAATGAGGAACTAGATTGCCTGTGGCTCACACAATTATTTTCCTTCAGCACTTAAGATAGTTTCCGAAGGTTTGTATATCTTAAATCAGTGCCAAACTCAGTTTATACTATTTCTATAATAATTTATTATTTGTCTGGAATTATGACAAGCTTCTCTTTTAATTTTAAATTTATTTGGTTTTTAATTAAGGATAATTGCTTTACAAAATTGTGTTAGTTTCTGCCAAATATCAACATGAATCAGGCATAGGCATTCATATGTCTCCTCTCTCTTGAACTTCCCTCCAAGCTTAGAATTATGATAAGCTTTTGTAGTAATTATCTTCCTATAGTTTACATATTGAAAAATGCAAAGATGAACTAAATGTGAGTTTATTGGCGAAGTATAAATTTGGGAAACATTTAATAGCTTCTAACTTTATTTTTAGCATAGTAAAGATAATAATTAGCATGGTCTTATTTCTATTGCAATACATTTTATTTTATTTATTGCAATCTACCTACTCTTCAAAGCTTTTTAAAAAGTGGTGAAAAGAATAATGGGTAATTAAAAAGAAAGAATAACGTGTAATTAAGAAGAATGTGCAGCTTTGTTAAATGATATTTAGCATGGCTGATGATTTCTGTTTATTGAAATTTTGATAGTTTTTATTTTAAACAAGGTTCCTTGTTTTATTGTATTCAGTAACAATATGATGAGCTGTTGAACTAGGGCAGATAGACAAAAATATTATAAATAGTCTTCTTTTTACTATAACAGATGGTGATTTTATCTAAAGAAAGAAATCTTCCAAACAGATATTCCCTGAACATACAGAGTTTAATGGAAAAAGTTACACTTTTCCTTAAAAAGCATAATTTTAGTACAGTTGATTTGAGTTGTTATGGTATCTGAACAAATAGATTTATATGTAGAAAAGAAACATCAGATATTTGCCATGTGTGTAATCAATCTATTAACTTTCCAATTTAAAAACACTGATTCTTCCTAAACAATTAAGTTCACTTCATGATCTTATGGGTCTTACTTGTAAGACTACTAAATTTTAATAACCATTTTTTAGAGGTTTTCGAATAACATTTGGAACTGCTTAGGCAGTTAAGTGTCTTCCACATTTCAAATTGCATTTACAAGTTTAATGTACTTTAGTTTCTCCTTAAGCACATCAATTGTCTTCAAGTAGATCTTGCCCAATTACTTAAACAGCTCTTACAAATCTAATAAATTAAATAAGTAAATTCTTTAACTTTACGTAGTAAATTGAAGTAACAAGACTTTCATTCTAATAACCAAACTCTTGCTAAAAATACTAGTATAAAACATTATGATGTCTACTTCCTTTCCAAACACAAAAATTTAATGATGCAGAATATCTGTCTTCTCCTAAATCTTTAAATTGTTAATCAATCATAATCTTGTGGATAACAAAGATATCCATAAGAATATAAAATTTAACCCAATTCACATGCTCACCCATTCATTAACTCATTCATTTATCCAGGTGTTATTTCCTTAATACCTGCCAGGCACTGTCTACACCCTGTATACAGCACACTGAACAAGCCAGGGGAAAAGCAAGCCTATACTCATGTAGTTTAACTGTTTAAGGGAAAGAAAAAATAACAAAGAAGATAAATTTATCACATTTTATAGTGGTTAAAACGTGATACAAAGCCCATTAGGACAGACGGTAGTATTCACTGCACAACAATGTGAATGTACTTAATATCACTAAAGTATACATTAAAAAATGGTTAAGTAGTACATTTTGTATTTTATATATTTCAGTTCAATAAAAAATGAAGGGGAGGGAGGTGATACAGCCTACAGAGAAAAATAAACTTGGAAAGAAACTGTAGTAATTTTAAATAGGATGGCAGAAAACTGAGGCTACTTAAGATTGCAGAATGTTAAAGTATTATTATATACTGTTCAGACATACATCACTGAGTTCAACATCTGTATACATCAGAGTGATCATCATCACAAGAGTGGTTGCCATCCATCACCATAATGTTGAACCCTTTCATGCATTTCACTCACCCCCTTCCCTCTCAGTTCAGTTCAGTTCTGTCGCTCAGTCACGTCTGACTCTTTGTGACCCCTGACTCTTTTGGGACTGCAACATGCCAGGCTTCCCTGTCCATCACCATTTCCCAAAACTTACTCAAGCTCATGTCCATCAAGTCGGTGATGCCATCCAACCACTGTCATTCCCTTCTCCTCCTGCCCTCAATCTTCCCCAGGATCAGGGTCTTTTCTAATGAGTCAATTCTTATCATCAGGTGGCCAAAGTATTGGAGTTTCAGCTTCAGTGTCAGTCTTTTTCAATGAATACTCAGGATAGATTTATTTTAGGGTTGACTGGCTTGATCTCCTTGCAGTCCAAGAAACTCTCAAGAGTCTTCTCCAATACCACAGGTCAAAACTGTCAATTCATCAATACTCATCTTTCTTTATGGTCCAACTCTCACATCCATATATGACTACAGGAAAAACCATAGCCTTGTCTAGATGGACCTTTGTTGGCAAACTAATGTCTCTGCTTTTTAATATGCTGTTTAGGTTGGTCATAACTTTTCTTCCAAGGAGCAAGCATCTTTTAATTTCATGGCTGCAGTCACCACCTGCAGTGATTTTTAAAACCCAAGAAAAGTCTGTTACTGTTTCCATTGTTTCCACATCTATTTGCCATGAAGTGATAAGACCAGATGCCATGATGTTAGTTTTGTGAATGTTGAGTTTTAAGACAGCTTTTTCACTCTCCCCTTTCCCTTTCATCAAGAGGCCTTTTAATTCCTCTTTGCTTTCTGCCATAAGAATGGTGTCATCTGCCTATCTGAGGTTAATGATATTTCTCCCAGCAATCTTGATTCCAGCTCGTGCTTCATCCAGATTGGCATTTTTTATCATGTACTCTGCATGCATATAAGTTAAACAAGCAGGGTGACAATATACAGCCTTGACAGACTCCTCCCCTAATTTGGAACCAGTCCATTGTTCATGTCCGATTCTAACTGTTGCTTCTTGACCTGCATACAGATTTCTCAGGAGGCAGGTAATGTCGTCATAGAAAAAGCAAAAAGTTCCAGAAAAATATTTACTTCTGCTCTATTGACTATGTCAAAGTCTGACTGTGTAGATCACGCAGTCTTAAACAGATGGGAAAATTCTTAAAAGAGGTGACCACCTTACCTGTCTCCCTTTCCTTTTGGTAACCACTAAACTATTTTCTTCATCTGCTGCTGCTGCTAAGTCGCTTCAGTCGTGTCCGACTGTTTGCAACCCCAGAGACAACGGCCCACCAGGCTCCCCCGTCCCTGGGATTCTCCAGGCAAGAAAACTGGAGTGGGTTGCCATTTCCTTCTCCTTTTTCATCTGAGTTTTGTTTAATTTTGCTTGTTCATTGCTTTTGTTATGTTTTGTATTCCCTGTAAGTGAAATCATACTTATTTGTGTTTTTCCATCTAGCTTATTTCACTAAGCATAATACCCTCAAGGTTCATCTATAATGTCATCAAATGCAAACAGTTGTAGACTGTAGTGTGACTGTAAATTTGTATAGCTATTGTACCAAAAAGTATGGAGATTTCTCAAAAATTAAGAATAAAACTACTGTGTGACCCACCTGTATATTTTCTGGGTATTTATCCAAAGACCATGGATATATATGCATCCCTATGTTCATTGCAGCATTATTTGCAATATCAAAGATATGGAAACAATTTAAGTCTCAGTGTGTGGCTGAATGTATAAAGAAAATGTGGGTATATACTTATACAATGGCATACTACTCAGCCATAAGAAAGCCTGCAGACTTGATTATGGCAGGATATTTGGATCTGTAGACATTTAGAAACTTTGATCTTACTGTTATCTGAGATTTAATTTTTTAAATTGATGCTTAGTTAATTTATTATATTGTACAGCATAATGATTCAATTATATTTTCTGATTATATTCCATTATATGAGATATTGAATATAATTCCCTCTTCTATACAGTAAATCTTTGTATCTATTTAATGCATAGTAGTTTGTATCTGCTAATCCCTGTTAGGGAAATTAAGTGAATAGTTTTGTTTAGGCTTCAGAGTCAAAGCAGAGCAGACCTCTGGCCTTGCTTCTAACCTGCCTGGACACTGTATTGATTGTGACTGCCCTGCCTGCTGTGAGTGCAAGACTTGCTTTACCATAGATAAGATAAGGGACTAACCTTGACATTGTTGAGCCCCTGGAGGGATCCTGGCCAACCAAGTTCCAGGCTTAACAACATTCCAAGTTTTATAAGACAAAACATTAACATGAAACCAGAACTGCTGCACTTTACTCATAGACTGATGATGATAATTTGGGATTATGAAGTAGAGCAGACTTGCTGCCCAGGACGTTTCCCCAACTGGGACTTCAGATGTGCTGTGTCATGGGTTTTCCAGTGCTGTTTAAGTCTGAATGTCGGTTAAAACCTAACTTGGTGATATTGCCTCTACTGTTTCTATTTATCTTTTCCTTTAATGTTAGTATATTGAAAGTAAGCTAGATAATTCTCTAATAAATACTGGTATTATTTATTTTTGTATAATGAGTGGCTTATTTTGTTAACAAATCCTTTGAATCTGAGATGAAAGTGAAAACTTTCAGCAAAAATTCTTATAATTCTAGTTTGTGGTTTTGACTTGCATTTCTCTAACAATTTGTGATGTTGAACACCTTTTCATGTGCCTATTGGTCATCTGCATATCTTTCTGGGGGAAAAAAAAAGGTCTATTTAGGTCTTCTGTTCAGTTTTGAATGGATAGTTTGGCATTGTTTTGGTATTGAGTTGGATGAGCTGTTTGCATAATTTGAACATAATTGCTTATCTGTTCGGAGAAGGCAATGGCACTCCACTCCAGTACTCTTGCCTGGAAAATCCCATGGACGGAGGAGCCTGGTAGGCTGCAGTCCATGGGGTCACTAAGAGTTGGACATGACTGAGCGACTTCACTTTCACTTTTCACTTTCACGCATTGGAGAAGGAAATGGCAACCCACTCCAGTGTTCTTGCCTGGAGAATCCCAGGGATGGGGGAGCCTGGTGGACTGCTGTCTGTGGGGTCACACAGAGTCGGACACGACTGAAGCAACTTAGCAGCAGCAGCTTATCTGTTATATCATTTGCAAACTTTTTCTCCCACTCAGTAGGCTGTCTTTTTGTTTTGGTGATGATTTCCTTTGCTATGCAGAATTTTTGAATTGGTCCCCATTTGTTTATTTCTACTTTCATTTATTTTGCCTTGGGAGATTGATCTAAGAAAATATTGCTGCAACTTATGTCAGAGAATATTCTCCCTGGAGTAAGAAAATGTCAGAGAATGATTCCTGGAGTAAGAAATGGCAATTCACTCCAGCATTCTTGACTGGAGAATACCATGGATCGAGGAGCCTGGAAAGCTACAGTCCATGGAGTCACAAAGAGGTGGACATGAGCGAGTGACTGAACACGCATGCACATTTCTTATATTTATGTCTTTAAACAATTTTAAATTTATTTTTGTGTATAATGCAAGGTTGTATTCTAACTTAATTGATTTGCATGTGGTTGTCTAGCTTTCCCTGCCCACTAAAGTGGTGATCTCTTCTCCATTATATGTTCTTGTTTTCTTTGTCATAGATTAATTGACTCTAAGTGTGTGGGTTTATTTCTGGGTTCTCTATTCTGCACCATTGCTCTATATGTGTATTTTTGTGCCAATACCATACTGTTTAGTCCACTTTAGCTTTGTATTATAGTCTGAAATTTTGGAAAGTTATACCTTCAGCTTTGTTCTTTTCCTCAGGATTGCTTTAGCATGTCTGAGTCTTTTGTGGTTCCATATAAATTTTAGGATTATTTGTTCTAGATCTGTGAAAAATGTCATGGAATTTTAATAGTGATTGCATTAAATATATATATTGCTTTGCATGGCATGGTTATTTTAACAATATTAACTTTTTAAATCTAAGAGCAAGAGACATCTTTCTATTTCTTCGAATCATCTTCAAGTTCCTTTATCAAGTTTTTGTAGTTTCAACATAAAGGTCTTTAACTTCCTTGGATAAGTGTATTCCTATAGATATTTATGCGGGTTTTTTTGACACGATTTTAAACACAATTTTTTTTTTTGGCTTTCTCTTTCTGATATTTCATTGTTAATCTAAGAAATGTAACATATTTTGATATATTAAATTTTTATCTTTCTACCTCACTGAGTTCATTTATTAGTTTTAATAGTTTTTTTGTGTGTAGACTTTAGGATTCTCTATACAGAGCATCATGTCTTCTACAAATAGTGATCCTTTTCCAATCTGGATAAATTTAATTTCATTTTCTTGTCTGATTGCTATGACTAGGACTTCCAATATTATGTTGAATAGAAATAGTGAGAATAGGCTTCCTTTTCCTGTTCCTGAGTTTAGTGGGAAGGCTTTCAGCTTTTCACTATTAAATATTATGTTAGCTGTGGGTTTGTCTTAAATGACTTTTATTATGTTGAGATAGGTTCCCTCTGTACTCATTTTGTTGAGACTTTTTATCATAAATGGATGCTAAACCTTCCAAATGCTCTTTCTGTGTCTACTGAGTTTTTTTGTCTTTCCTTTTGTTACACATGATGTATCACCTTGATTGATGTTGAATCATTTTTGCAATTCTGGAATGAATCCAACTTGATCGTAATAAATAATTCTTTTTTCTGTTTTTTGGATTTGATTTGCTAAAATTTAGTTGAGAATGTTTGTATCTGTATTCATCAAAAATATTGGCCAGTAATTTTATGTTTTGGTAGTGCCTTTTTATGGTTTCAGTGTCAAGATGATGCTGGCCCAATAAAATGAATTTGAGAGAGTTCCCTCATCTTCAGTGTTTTAGAATAATTTGAGAAGAATAGGTCCAAGTCCTTCTTTTTGTGGTAGAACTCCCCAGTAAAGCAATCTGATACTGGACTTTTGTTTTTTGTTTGTTTGCTTGCTTGCTTGCAAGGAGGTTTTCTGCTCTCTTTTTTTTTTGTGTTTGTTTATATTTATTTGTTTGTGTTTGTTCTGTTGTTTTTTATAGACCCTTTCTGACTTCCAGTGATTGATCTGTTTAAATGATCTGTTTCTTCTTGATGCAGTGTTAGTAGACTGTATGTTTCTGGAAACCAGTCCATTTCTTCAAGGTTGTCAAATTTGTTGACACATAACTGTTCATATGAAACTATGAGCTCAATGAAACTTTGAGTCATGATGTGTAGGGCCACCCAAAACAGATGGGTCATGCTCCACTGGAGAAGGGAATGGCAAACCATTTTAGCATTCTTGCTTTGAGAACCCCATGAACAGTATGAAAAGGCAAAAATATATGCAATTGAAAGGTGAATTCCCCAGGTTAGTGGGTGCCTAATATGCTACTGGTGAAGAGTGAAGATATAGCTCTAGAAGGAATGAAGATCCTGAGCCAAAGTGGAAATAATACCCAATTGTGCATGTGTCTGCTAGAGAAAAACAAACTCCAATGCTATAAAGAATGATATAGCATAGAAGCCTGGAATGTTAGGTCCATAAATCCAGGTAAATTGGTTGCAATCAAGCAGGAGATGGCAAGAGTGAACATCAACATTTTAAGAGTTAGTGAATTAAATGGACTGGAAAGGGGAAATTTAATTCAGATGACCATTATGTCTACTACTGTGGGCAAGAGTCCCTTAGAAGAAATGGAGTAGCCTTCATAGTCAACAAAAGAGTCCAAAATGCAGTGCTTGGGTTCAATATCAAAAATGACAGAATGATCTCTGTTCATTTCCAAGGCAAACCATACAATATCACAGTATATGCTCAAGTATATGCTTCAAACACTAATGCCAAAGCAGCTGAAGCTGAACTATTCTATGAAGACCTACAAAGCCTTCCAGAATTAACACTTAAAAAAGATGTCCTTTTCATCAAAAAGGGCTGGAAAGCAAAAGCAGGAGGTCAAGAGATATCTGGAGTAACAGGCAAGTTTGGCCTTGGAGTACAGAATGAAGCAGGGGAAAAGGCTAATAGAGTTCTGCCAAGAGAACACACGGGTCATAGCGAACACCCTCTTCCAACAACACAACAGACAACTTGGACATCACTAGATGGTCAATACCGAAATCAGGTTGATTATATTCAGGGCAGTCAAAGATGGAGAAGCTCTATACAGTCAGAAAACACAAGACTGGGAGCTGACTGTGGCTCATATATGAACTCCTTATTGCAAAATTCAGACTTAAATTGAAGGAAGTAGGGAAAACCACTAGGCCATTAAAGTACGACTTAAATCAAATCCCTTACAGTTATACAGTAGAAGTGGCAAATAGATTCAAGGGATTAGATCTGACAGACAGAGTTTCTGAGGAGCTATTTAGGAGGTTTGTAACACTGTACAAGAAGCAGTGATAAAAACCATCCCCAAGAAAAAGAAACACAAAAAGACAAAATGGTTGTCTGAGGAGGCCTTACAAATAGCTGAGAAAAGAGAAGCTAAAGACAAAGGAGAAAAGGGAAGATATTTCCATCTGAATGCAGAGTTCCAAAGAATAGCAAGGAGAGATAAGAAAGCCTTCCTAAGTGAACAACGCAAAAAATAGAGGAAAACAATAGAATGGGAAAGACTAGAGATCTCTTAAGAAAAATTAGAGATACAAGGGAACATTTCATGCAAAGATGGACATAATAGACAGAAATGGTATGGACCTAACAGGAGCTTTGGCCAAAAGCCTTTGATTATGCCAAAGCATTTGACTGTGTGGATCACAACAAACTGTGGAAAATTCTTAAACAGATGGGAATATCAGACCACCTGACCCACCTCCTGAGAAATCTGTATGCAGATCAGGAAGCAACAGTTACAACTGGACATGGAACAATAGACTGGTTCCAAATTTGCAAAGGAGTATGTCAAGGCTGTATACTGTCATCCTGCTTATTTAACTTATATGCAGAGTACATCATGAAAAATGCTGGACTGGATGAAGCACAAACTGGAACCAAGATTGCTGGGAGAAATATCAATAACCTCAGACATGAAGATGACACCACCCTTATGGCAGAAAATGAAGAAGAACTGAAGAGCTTCTTGATGAAAGTAAAAGAGGATAGAGAAAAAGTTGGCTTAATATTCAACATTCAGAAAACTAAGATCATGGCATCTGGTCCTATCACTTCATGGCAAATAGATGGGGAAACAATGGAAACAGTGACAGACTTTGTTTTGGGGCTCTGAAATCACTGCAGATGGTGACTGCAGCCATGAAATTAAAAGATGCTTGCTCTTGAAAGAAAAAAATATGACCAACCTAGACAGCTTATTAAAAACAGAGGCATTACCTTGCCAAAAAAAAAAAAAAAAATCTGTCTAGTCAAAGCTATGGTTTTTCCAGTAGTCATGTATGGATGTGAGAGTTGGACTATAAAGAGTGCTGAGTGCTGAAGAATTGATGCTTTTGAACTGTGGTGTTGGAGAAGACTCTTGAGAGTCCCTTGGCCTGCAAGGAGATCCAACCAGTCCATCCTAAAGGAAATCAGTCCTGAATATTCATTGGAAGGGCTGATGCTGAAGCTGAAACTCCAATACTTTGGCCTCCTGATGAGAAGAACTGAATCATTGGAAAAAAACCCTGATTCTGGGAAAGTTTGAAGGCAGGAGGAGAAGGGGACAATAGAGGATGAGATGGTTGGATGGCATCAGTGACTAAGTGGATATTTGTTATAGTAAACTGTGGCAGTTGATGATGGACAGGGAGGCCTGGTGTGCTGCAGTCCATGGGGCTGCAAAGAGTCAGACACAACTGAGCAACTGAACTGAACTGAACAGAAGCAGAAGATATTAAGAAGAGGTGGCAAGAATACACAGATGGACTCTACAAAAAAATCTTCATGACCCAGATAGCCATGACTAGAGCCAGACATCCTGAAATGTGAAGTCAAGTGAATCTTAGGAAGCATCACTTCAAACAGAGCCAGTGGAGGTAATGGAATTTCAGCTGACCTATTTATAATCCTAAAAGATGATGCTGTGAAATTGCTGCACTCAATATACCATTAAGTTTGTTAAACTCAGCAGTGGCTACAGGACTAGGAAAGTTCAGTTTTCATTCCTTCTCAAAGAAAGGCAATGCCAAAGAATGTTCAAACTACTGCATAATTGCACTCATTTCACATGCTAGCAAGGTAATGCTCAAAGTTCTCCAAGCTAGGCTTCAGCAGTGCAAGAACAGAGAACCAGGATTCCAGATGTTCAACCAGGATTTGGAAAAAGCAGAGGAACCAGAGATCAAACTGCCCACTTTCCATTAGATCATAGAAAAAGCAAAAATATTCCAGAAAAACATCACTTCTGCTTCATTGTCTACATTAAAATCTTTGACTGTGTGGCTCACAACAAACTGTGGAAAATTCTTCAAGAAATAGGAATACCAGACTACCTTTCTGGCCTCCTGAGAAATCTGTATGCAGGCAAGAAGGGTCAGTTAGAACCACAAATGGAAGAACAGACTGGTTCCTAATTGAGAAAGGAGTACACCAGGGCTGCATATTGTCACTCTGCTTATTTATCTTATATGTAGAAAATGCCAGACTAGATGAAACACAGACTGGAATCAAGATTTCAGAAGAAATATCAAAAACCTCAGATATGCAGATGATACCACCCTTATGGCGGAAATTGAAGAGGAACTGAAGAGCATCTTGATGAAAATGAAAGAGGAGAGTGAAAAAGCTGTCTTAAAACTCAACATTCAAAAAACTAAAATCTTGGCATCTGGTCCCATCTCTTCACAGCACATAGATGGGGAAACTATGAAAACCCTGAAGACTTATTTTGTTGGGCTCCAAACTTACTATAGATGGTGACTGCATCCATGAAATTAAAAGATGCTTGCTCCTTGGAAGAATAGCTATGACAAACCTAAATAGCATATTAAAAGTAGACACATTACTATGCTGACAAAGCTCTGGCTAGTAAAAGCTATGGTTTCTCCAGTAGTCATATATGGATGTGAGAGTTGGACCATAAGGAACTCTGAGCATCAAAGGATTGATGCTTTTAAACTGTGTTGCTGGGGAAGACTCTTGAGAGTTCCTTGAACTGCAAGGAGAACAAATTTGTCAATCCTAAAGGAAATCAATCATGAATATTCATTGGAAGGACTGATGCTGAAGCTGAACCTCAAATATTTTGGTCACCTGATGCAAAGATCTGACTCATTAGAAAAGACCCTGATACTGGGAAAGATTGAAGGCAGGAACAGAATGGGACCACAGAGAATGAAATGTTTGTATGACATCAACAACTTGATAGGCATGAGTTTGAGCAAGCTCTAGTAGATGGTGAAGGTAGGGAAGCCTGGCATGCTACATTTCATGGTATCATAAAGAATCAGACATGACTGACTGGACAACAGCAAATTGTTCATAATATTCTCTTGTGGTTTTTTGTGTGTGTTTCTGTGATATCAGTTGTTATTTCTCATCGTTCATTTCTAGTTTTTTTTTTTTTTATCCTCTCTCTTTTGTTATTGAGTCTGGTCAGAAGTTTGTTAGTTTTGTTTACCCTTTCTAAGAACCAGCTTATGGTTTTATTGATCTTTTCTGTGTTTTAAGCTCCATTTTATTTATTTCCTCACTGATATTTATTATTTCCTTCCTTCTGCTGACTTTGGGTTTTGCTTGTTTGTTTTTCTTTTGCTAGTTGTTTTAGTTGGCATTTTAGGAAGGAGGTTTTTCTTGTTTCTTGAGGAAGGCCTGTTTCACTATGAAATTCCCTCTTAGAATTGCTTTTGCTGCATCACATAGGTTTTTAAAGGTGTTTTCATTATCATTTGTCTTAAGCTATATATTCTTATTTCTTCCTCGACTTCATCATTGATCCATTGACATTCCAGTAAAATATTTTTTAGTCTCCAGGTATTCTTTCTTTTCCTTTTTTCTTCCTGTGGTTGATTTCATACTGTTGTGATCAGAGTAGATGCTGGAAGCAAATTCCATCCTCTTATATTTGTTGAGGCTTATTTTGAGCATAGTATGTGGTCCATTCTAGAGGCCATGTGGAACACTGCACACATGCTTGAAAAAAGTGGCATTTTCTAATTTTTGTTTTTGTTTTTAGATGTATTGTCCTGCATTTATCAATTAAGTTCACCTGGTCTATTGTGTTATTTAGGATCTCAGCTGCCTCATCTATTTTCTGCCTGAATTATCTGTCCATTGATATCAGTGGGGTGTTAAAGTTTTCTGTTATTAAAGATTCCTATTATCAATTTATTTCTTAATGTCTGTTCATATTTGCTTTATATTTTTAGTGCTCCTACATTGACTAGATATATGTTAATGAGTGTAATATCCTCTTCTTCTATTGATCCCTTTATCATTATATAATGATTTTTTTATGGACATTGTTCTAAATTCTATTTCATTTGATATAAGTATTCACTATTCTCCCTTTCTTGTTTCTTTTTGTATAAAATATATTTTCCTATCCCCTCACTTTCAATCCATGTGCCTTTTTCCTTGAAATGATCTCTTATATGTGGCATATTGTAGGTTCTTATTTTCTTATCCAGTCTGCCACTCTATGTATTTTGATTGGAGCATTTATTCTATTGGCATTTAAAGTAATGATTTGTAGGCATGTATTACTCCCATATACTCCTAGTTTTCCAGTTGTTTTTGTAGCTTTTCTTTGTTCATTTCTTCTTCTTTTATTTTTTCCTTTTGTGATTTTTATTTTATTATTATTTTTGTATGTGTGGTATACTTGAGTTCCCTTATTTTTGTTAACCTGATTTCTGGTTACCATGGAGTTCAAGTATATCGACCCATAACTATATCTACTAGCTTTAAACTGATAGTCATTCAAGGATGACTTTTTTCCAGTCTCTCTAGTTACGTGGCTTTCTTTCTTTCAGCTTTTTAGTACAGATCTTCTGCCAGTTTGCAGTTAGTTTTCCACGAGAATTGTTCCACAAGTAATAATATTTTTGATGTGTTCATGGGAGGAGCTGAGTTCCACTTTCTCCCACTCTGCAATCTTGATCCTCCTCTGAGCCCCCATTTTTAATGACGGTCACTGACTGCAAAATTTATATAGAAAATGGTCTCACAGTTCACCTTACCCAATTTTCTTTTCACTCACAGATGTCTAGATGTAACTTCCAGATAGGCAGTTCAGAGATTTTCCATCTGCTCAATTTTTTAAAATGTAAAGTTTTCCTTTCTAGAGCTAAGGAATCCTGTCCATATTTTTAGAAACTCTAAGCTCTTTTGGATATGTAAAATCTAATCTCTTATTGACTTTTAGATATCTTGTAAGCTTTGAATGATCTGTGGTTACTTTTGTAACATCATTTTACCTTCTGAAGAATACATTTTTTTCCCCAAATGCACAAAATATGAAAATTCCTTGTCATTGTATTAATAGACATTTTTCCTGAGAAAATCTATTTGTTGTATTTAGGTTCTCAATAAGAATATTACTCAAAATATGATACTCAGGATATATTTAAAATGCTAATAGTTCCCATAACTATTTTAAATTTATATAAACAAAGATTGAGAAATTTTGCTAACATATCTAAACAAATTTATATTAACAAATTTTTTAACTTTATCTAGACAATTTTATTGTAGTCAGCAAAACATGCTCCCACTGATGCAACTTGACTTGAGAAGTAGCAATAATTTTCCATGTACAAACAACTGTATTCAATAAAAAGAGTAAGCTGCCAATGTTTTTAAGTGCTTTTCTTTTTCCCCTGCACTGTGTAGCATATGGGATCTTGATTCATCTGTGAGAGATTGAACCCACGTACCTCTGCAATGGAAGTACACATTTCACTGGACCACTAGAGGAATCCAGAGATGCATCTTTAAAGTTTGAAAAATTGGCTTGTTGTGTGACTTTAAGAAGATAGATATGCTTGAGAAAAATTTGTGACCACATTTTAAAAAGACATGATCTAGAAACTAAATTGACAAAAATCTGTATTTCACATTAAATTGCCTTATTTGTATGGATGTAAGTCATGCCATAAACTGATTAAAGCTTATTTAAAGTTTTAATGTAAGCATTGATCTATGCGGTGGTCAGAATATTATGTCTCTGAGTCACATGACAGTTGTTTTTCCTACTCCCACACTAAGATATAAATTGCTCAAAGTAGCCAGAATGAGGACGTTGCTTGGGCTGGAAAAGCTTTCCCTAAGACTTGAGAGAGGACAAAGCCCTGTACTTTGTGAGTGGCTTGAACAGGGAGGTGGCAGGCCTTCAGAGAGAGAGCAGTTACATGGTGCTCTGCGACACTGGTGCCTGGCTCTTCCTTGAATGTGTCACCCAGGCTCCCATCTGAAGGGTTCTGCCCGTGCTTTTCTGGAAAGTGTTTCCCTTTGTTCAAATGTCATGTCAATTCCTTGTTCAAAGGCAAGGTTTTCAATAAAGCTTTCAATGGGAGATTATACTTTTTCTAAAATGAAAGAGCACTATTTCCAGTCCTTGATCCTCTTCCAGAACCTGGCTAGAGGCAGAACCTTTTATTTTTAACCACACTAGCAGCATGTGGGATCTTAGTTCCTGAGCAGGGTTGGAACTTGTGTCCTCTGCTGTGGAAGTATGGAGTCTTAGCCACTGACCACCTGGGAAGTCCTGAGGCAGAATCTACTCAACCCCTTGAAACTGGCATGCCTTTGTAAATACCTCAACAAATAGAAACATCAGCACTTCAAGGCTAGACTACCAATGGTTTCTTCTTGGATTTCTTTGGACCCAAGACTTTGGAACTCAGCTACTATTTTGTGAACCAGCCCAAACCACGAGGAGAGGCCATGCTATGTATAAGTGCTGGAGCACCACCTAGCAGATGTTTGAGAGAGCAAATTTTAGAAAATTTTGATTCAGCTTTCAAGTCTAATAAGCTTTCTGAGACAAGTAATTCCTGCTATGTCCTATCCAAATTCTTGACTCACATATTCTTGAGATAATAGTAGTCTTATACCACTAAGTTTTGGGGTAATTTGTATGCAGTTAGAGATAACTGGCAAAGCTGCTGGTAGGGCTTGTGGAAATATTTATTGTGCATCCTTTGTCTGTAGAAATCATTTGATTAGGAAATGGATTGCAAAAGTCATGGGCCCAGGTGAGGAAAGTGCTTCATCAATGAAGAGTTTGTTTCCTGTCCAATCAGTGCAAATGAAGATTCGTAGTTCAATGCCTGATATATGTTAGAGTCACATCAAATCAGTAGGTCATCACTAATCTGGTGGACCAGTCCCTTATGACCCAAGGAAGAAATGCGACACAGACTAGTTGAAGTCATTGCTTATCAGGCCATCCTCCTCAAATTGCAGCTTGATCGTGAGACCCCCAGAATGGCCTTAGAGGCTCAGATCCCTTGAAGCACCTTGTCAACTCTATGCTTAGGTTGGGAAGTTAGACAATGCTTCAAAGAGAAGAGACTGGAAACACAGTTCAAGTCCCTCTATGGAACACCTGGCCCCAGGAAATTCTAAATGTTAGGAACTTGGAACATTTCAAGGGGATTCAAAATATGAGGAACCCTGAGGCTTGGGACTGGGTCGGGGATCTGCCTGTCGCTTCTACCTACCACACTGACAATCAGACCAGCATCTCTGATTTCCTCATTTTAAATTTCTCCCTCAATTCCTAGTGCTCTAAGTCTTTCCCCTGCTGTATTTTACTACACAGTGTTTGCAATCATGTGATATGCAAGTTAATTCATCTTAAAAGATTAATATGTCTTTCCTCCCTCTAAAATGTAGGCTCCAAGTAGGTATTTTGTTTGTTTGTTTTTTCACACCAGTATACCTATCATCTAGAATTATTCCTGGAGCATGACAGATATTCAATAATATCAAGTAGTGATGAATGTTAAGGAAAAAAGAAGGGGTAAGGGCATAGAGAAAGATGAGAATAGAGGGCTACTCTAGCTGGGGAAGTCAGGGATGGTCTCTCTGATGACATGATATGTGAAGAGAAGCCTGAATGATAAGATACAGATACCTAAAGACGCCGGGACAGAGGACTTTCAGGCAGTAGAAATAAAGCTGCAAAGACCCTGATATGGAGATGGATAGTGTGTTTGAGGAATAGACAAAGATGTGGTTAGAGCAATAGGGGATGGTAGAATGAAGTGAAGTTGTGATTGCATCAAGACTTAGAAAACAAAGAGTTTTATAACCCAACAATGAACAGCTGTATATTAGCCTAAAGTCACTGGAAGATGCTGAAGGGTCTTGGGCAGGAGACAGTATGATCAGTGAAAAGTGAGTGGATGGGCAGTGAGAAGATGTACCCCACTGGACTAAGAGGGCTCCAGGGGGAGGATATAATGGAAGCATTTAAATGTGGACAAACTAGTTGAATTTGGAAATGGTTGGAAAAGAAAATCATTCAACAAGCACTTATCAGTTACAGTGTGTTTACTGACAGTATGCTAGGTTTTAGAGATATAGAAGCTAATAAAATACTGTTATAAATCTCACATTCAATGGAAGAAAAAGTGAAACCAAGTAATAATAAGACCCTGTGCTGTCATAGCTATCATCACACTTGATTGCAATATCATTGTCTATTTTCT
Source organism: Nanger dama (assembly GCA_917880005.1). Lineage (NCBI taxonomy): Eukaryota > Metazoa > Chordata > Mammalia > Artiodactyla > Bovidae > Nanger > Nanger dama. The sequence continues at coordinate 105,388,375 of CAKJTW010000001.1, forward strand.
TTACTGAACTAAAAAGAGCCATCGCTGTTTAGTCTTGCTTGACATTCCTTTCTGTCATCTTTAGCTCTGAGCATAGTGAGTACAGTGAATATATGACATAGTGGACACTATGTATATGCTTTAAGAATGAATGAATCTAACACTGTTACTGGGCATTTGTTCATCTCTAGAGTTTGTTCCCTGCAGTTTGGCTCTTTAGTCATAGCCAGTTTGCCATTTCTACAGTACTTTGTCACCTGTTAGTCTGGTTTTTCCTGTGGCAGGGCGGGATCAGAACCCTTCATATCTCCCAAGATTTTCCTACAATGCTGAACTCACAGTTCCAAATAAGTATTATATATAATTAAATTTTTTGATGGAGGGGTTGATTGAAGCAGCCACAGTGTGTTCTTCTTAGTGACCAGGGGAGTCCCATTTGGATGAAAAAAAAATAAAGTGTAGATTAAATACTTTGTGAATTCAGTGGTACATGGATAATTAGCTTCCCTGGTGGCTCAGATAGTAAAGCGTCTGCCTGCAATGCAAGAGACCCAGGTTCAATTCCTGGGTCGGGAAGATCCCCTGGAGAAGGAAATGGCAATCCACTCCAGCACTCTTGCCTGGAGAATCCCATGGACAGAGGAGCCTGACAGGCTTCAGTCCATGGGGTCGCAAAAGAGTCGGACACGACTGAGCAACTTCACTTCACTTTGGATAATTAATAATTGACTGCAATTTGCCCTCACATGGAGTTCATCAATTTAAGTAACTTTATGCTAAATTTTAAAATAAATTAGAATGTTTTAAGTAGCATAATCAAATTTAAAAACTGTTGGAAAATAAAGAATAGAAAATAAATCCATCTAGGACCACAGCCTTGTCTAACTCAATGAAACAAAGCCATGCCTGTGGGGCAACCTGTGGGGCAGGTCATGGTGGAAAGGGCTGACAGAACGCAGTCCACTGGAGAAGGGAATGACAAGCCACTTCAGTATTCTTGCCTTGAGAACTCCATGAATAGTATAAAAAGGCAAAATGATAGGATACCAAAAGAGGAACTTCCCAGGTCATTAGGTGCCCAATATACTACTGGAAATCAGTGGAGAAATAACTCCAGAAAAAATGAAGGGATGGAGCCAAAGCAAAAACAATACTGAGTGTGCATGTGACTGGTGATGGAAGCAAGATCCAACGCTGTAAAGAGCAATATTGCATAGGAAACTGGAATGTCAGATCCATGAATCAAGGCAAATTGGAAGTGGTCAAACAAGAGATGGCAAGGGTGAATGTCGACAGTCTAGGAATCAGCGAACTAAAATGGACTGGGATGGGTGAATTTAACTCAGATGACCATTATATTTACTACTGCGGGCAGGAATCCCTCAGAAGAAATGGAGTAGCCATCATGGTCAACAAAAGAGTTTGCAGTGCAGTACTTGGATGCAATCTCAAAAGACAGAATGATCTCTGTTCGATTCCAAGGCAAACCATTCAGTATCACAGTTATCCAAGTCTATGCCCCAACAAGTAATGCTGAAGAAGCTGAACGGTTTTATGAAGACCTACAAGATCTATTAGAACTAACACCGCAAAAAAGATGTCCTTTTCATTATAGGGGACTGGAATGCTAAAGTAGGAAGTCAAGAAATACCTGGAGTAACAGGCAAATTCAGCCTTGGAAAGCAGAATGAAGCAAGGCAAAGACTAATAGAGTTTTGCCAAGAAAAGGCACTGGTCAGGCAAACACCCTCTTCCAACAACACAAGAGAAGACTCTACACATGGACATCATCAGATGGTCAGCACTGAAATTAGATTGATTATATGCTATGCAGCCAAAGATGGAGAAGCTCTATACAGTAAGCAAAAACAAGACCAGGAGCTGACTGTGGCTCAGATCATGAACTCCTTATTATGAAATTCAAACTCAAATTGAAGAAAGTAGGGAAAACAGCTAGACCATTCAGGTATGACCTAAATCAAATTCCTGATGATTATACAGTGGAAGTGAGAAATAGATTTAAGGGCCTAGATCTGATAGATAGAGTGCCTGATGAACTATGGAATGAGGTTCATGACATTGTATGGGAGACAGGGATCAAGACCATCTCATGGAAAAGAAATGCAAAAAGCAAAATGGCTGTCTGGGGAGGCCTTACAAATAGCTGTGAAAAGAAAAGAGGTGAAAAGCAAAGGAGAAAAGGAAAGATATAAGCATCTGAATCCAGAGTTCCACAGAATAGCAAGGAGAGTTAAGAAAGCCTTCTTCAGCAATCAATGCAAAGAAATAGAGGAAAAGAACAGAATGGGAAAGACTAGATATCTCTTCAAGAAAATCAGAGACACCAAGGGAACATTTCATGCAAAGATGGCCTTGATAAAGGACAGAAATAGTACGGACCTAACAGAAGCAGAAGATATTAAGAAGAGGTGGCAAGAATACATGGAAGAAAGGTACAAAAAAGATCTTCATGACCCAGATAATCATGATGATGTGATCACTCATCTAGAGCCAGACATCCTGGAATGTGAAGTCAAGTTGGCCTTAGAAAGCATCACTACGAACAAAGCTAGTGGAGGTGATGGAATTCCAGTTGAGCTATTTCAAATCCTGAAAGATGATACTATGAAAGTGCTGCATTCAATATTCCAGCAAATTTGGAAAACTCAGCAGTGGCCACAGGACTGGAAAAGGTCAGTTTTCATTCCAATTCCAAAGAAAGGCAATGCCAAAGAATGCTCAAACTACCACACAATTGTCCTCATCTCCCATGCTAGTAAAGCAATGCTCAAAATTCTCCAAGCCAGGCTTCAGCAATACATGAACCGTGAACTCCTGATGTTCAAGCTGGTTTTAGAAAAGGCAGAGGAACCAGAGATCAAATTGCCAACCTCCGTTGGATCATGAAAAAAGCAAGAGAGTTCCAGAAAAACATCTCTTTCTGCTTTATTGACTATGCCAAAGCTTTTGACTGTGTGGATCACAATAAAATGTGGAAAATTCTGAAAGAGATGGGAATACCAGACCATCTAATCTGCCTCTTGAGAAATCTGTATGCAGATCAGGAAACAACAGTTAGAACTGGACATGGAACAACAGATTGGTTCCAAATAGGAAAGGGAGTACGTCAAGGCTGTATATTGTCACCCTGCTTATTTAACTTCTATGCAGAGTACATCGTGAGAAACGCTGGACTGGAAGAAAAACAAGCTGGAATCAAGATTGCCGGAAGAAATCTCAATCACCTCAGATATGCAGATAACACCACCCTATGTCAGAAAGTGAAGAGGAGCTAAAAAGCCTCTTGATGAAAGTGAAAGAGGAGAGCGAAAAAGTTGGCTTAAAGCTCAACATTCAGAAAATGAAGATCATAGCATCAGGTCCCATCTCTTCATGGGAAATAGATGAGGAAACAGTGGAAACAGTGTCAGACTTTATTTTTGGGGGCTCCAAAATTACTGCACATGGTGACTGCAGCCATGAAATTAAAAGATGCTTACTCCTTGGAAGAAAAGTTATGACCAACCTAGATAGTATATTCAAAAGCAGAGACATTACTTTGCCGACTAAGATCCGTCTAGTCAAGGCTATGGTTTTTCCAGTGGTCATGTATGGATGTGAAAGTTGGACTGTGAAGAAGGCTGAGCGCTTAAGAATTGATGCTTTTGAACTGTGGTGTTGGAGAAGACTCTTGAGAGTCCCTTGGACTGCAAGGAGATCCAACCAGTCCATTCTGAAGGAAATCAACCCTGGGATTTCTTTGGAAGGAATGATGCTGAAGCTGAAGCTCCAGCCACCTCTCCTCATGCGGAGAGTTGACTCATTGGAAAAGACTCTGATGCTGGGAGGGATTGGGGGCAGGAGGAGAAGGGGACAACCAAGGATGAGATGGCTGGATGACATCACGGACTCGATGGACATGAGTCTGAGTGAACTCCGAGAGATGGTGGTGGACAGGGAGGTCTGGTGTGCTGCAGTTCATGGGGTCGCAAAGAGTGGGACACGACTGAGCGACTGAACTGAACTGAACTGATGCCTTTCTTATTTTATTTATTTAAAAAAATTTGGAATGTAGTAGATTTACAATATTGTGTGTAGATTCTGCTAGTCAGCAAAGATTAGGATCTGAGATTAGCAGATGTAAACTAATCTATATAAGGTGGATAAACAAGTTCCTATTGTATAGCACAAGGAGCTTTATTCAATATTCTGTGATAAACCATGATGGAAAAGAATATGAAAAATAATATGTAGATGTATAGCACACACACAAACAAAACAAAAAGAATCAATGAATAATTATAAAAGCAATGATGGAGATACATATGGATATGGAGAACACAAGGGAAGGAATATCAGGAGAGGCTTGCTAGGTCTCTAGATGGCATCACCTGAGCCAGTGAGAAGTGAGTTTGTCATATCAGGAAATGGGCTGATTGGGAATTTCTAGGGGAAATAACATTTGATGCTATGAAGTTAAGGTGTATGGAAACCTCAGTGAAATAGGGTTTAAAAAATAGGCATTCATATATCATGGATGCATTTATAAACCCCTTTAGGGTTTATTCTATACATAGTGGGGAAATAGCAAAGAGCATTCAACAAAGGCGGCATGTGCTTAGGCTGCCATGGTGTGGCTGTGATTTGCAGGATGCACTGGAGTAGGTCATACCAGATTTAGGAAATTAGATACTGGCTGCTTTTATGGGCACATGACAGAATGTTTTGCTGTCCATTAATCTGGAGTTTTGGGGTGGAGGCAAACCAGGGGGCTGACATAATGGCCTCCTTCATTCCCCACTCTTCCTGCTCCTTTTATACTTGTATTGGAGCCATTTGACTCCCACTTGAGTCTTGCCCTTGCCCTGGGACTTGAGACCAAATCTATCTACAGTCAGAAGTAAAAAGGAGATCTGAGAGTCCAAGGAACAGAACGAGGTTCACCCTGCTGCTCCTCTCATTCAGAATCTATGCCCTAAATTTATTAATCTGGCTATTACTTTATTCCTATAATCAAGATCAGAAATTTACTCATATATCCACTGGGACTGGGCACATGTCTTACCATTACCACTTGCCTTGGTTGCAGAGCCTCTAGCACATTTCTGTGTGAATTAGCAAAAGGTATGTTCTCTGGGGGACTTCCTAGGTGGCCCGGTGGGTAAAGAATCTGTCTGCAATGTGGGAGATGCAGGAGACATATGTTCAGTCTCTGGATGGGGAAGATCCCCTGGTGGAGGGCCTAGCAACCCACTCCAGTATTCTTGCTTGGAGAATCCCATGGACAGAGGTGCCTGGTGGGGCTACAGTACATAGGGTGGTAAAGAGACAGACACAACTGAAGTGACTGAGCACACGTATCTTCTCTGGGAAGAAAGAGCTGGAGTTTAAGACTCACAAGAATAAGTAGGTAATCCAGATTGACTCCTTGCTGGACACCTGAGTGCTGCTTACAAACTTTGTCCAGCTCCAGGATATGCTGGGCCTGCCTGAATACCATGGACTATCTCTGAACCTCAGCATCATGACTCTCATTTGGAGACCAGATCATACATACCTGAGTGGCCATCTGCATGCTTCTCCCACCACCACCTTCTCCTGAAACCTAGCTAAGTAACTGCCTTCTGCTAAGCAGCGGCTGCACAGGAGCAGAAGGGCTGAGAGGAACTACTCCAAGTTTAAGGTCAGGAGGGGTGGCTGTGAGGAGATACCCCTCATCCAAGATAAGGAGTAGTGGCTGCACTTTGCTGGAACAGCTGTGAAGAGATATCCCATGTCCAAGGTAAGAGAAACCCAAGTAAGACGGTAGGTGTTCCAAGAGGCATCAAAGGGCAGACACACAAACCATAATCACAGAAAACTAGTCAGTCTAATCCTCGGACCACAGCCTGTCTAACTCAATGAAACTAAGTCATGCTGTGTAAGGCCAGCCAAGATGGGTGGGTCATGGTGGAAAGGTGGAAAGGTCTGACAGAATGTGGTCCACTGGACAAGGGAATGGCAAACCACTTCAGTATTCTTGACTTGAGAATGCCATGAACAGTATGAAAAGGCATATTGATAGGATACTGAAAGAGGAACTCCCTAGGTCGTTAGGTACCCAATATACTACTGGAGATCATTGGAGGAATACCTCCAGAAAGAAGGAAGGGAAAGAGCCAAAGCAAAAACAATACCCAATTGGGGATGTAACTGGTGATAGAAGCAAGGTCCAATGCTGTAAAGAGCAATATTGCATAGGAACCTGGAATGTCAGGTCCATGAATCAAGGCAAATTGGAAGTGGTCAAACAGGAGATGACACGAGTGAACATCAACACTCTAGGAATCGGTGAACTAAAATGGACTGGAATGGGTGACTTTAACTCAGATGACCATTATATCTACTATTGTAGCAGGAATCCCTTAGAAGAAATGGACTAGCCATCATGGTCAACAAAAGAGTTTAAAATGCAGTACTTGGATGCAGTCTCAAAAACAGCACAAAGATCTCTGTTCATTTCCAAGGCAAACCATTCAATATCACAGTAATCCAAGTCCATGTCACAACCAGTAATGCTAAAGAAGCTGAAAATGAATAGTTCTAAGAAGACCTATAAGACCTTTTAGAACTAACACCCAAAAAAGATGTCCTTTTCATTATAGGGCCTGGAATGCAAAAGTAGGAAGTCAAGAAACACCAGGAGTAATTTGGCCTTGGAATATGAAATGAACACAATGGTCATAGTAAAACTCTTTTTGAACAACACAAAAGAAGACCCTACACATGGACATCACCAGATGGTCAACACCAATATCAGATTGATTATATTCTTTGCAGCCAAAGATGGAGACACTCTATACAGTCAGCAAAAACAAGACCAGGAGCTGACTGTGGCTCAGATCATGAACTCCTTATTGCCAAATTCAGACTTAAATTGAAGAAAGTAGGGAAAACCACTAGACCATTCAGGTATGACCTAAATCAAATTCCTTATGATTGTACAGTAGAAGTGAGAAATAGATTTAAGGGCCTAGATCTGATAGACAGAGTGCCTGATGAACTATGGACCGAGGTTCATGACATTGTACTGGAGACAGGGATGAAGACCATCCCCATGGAAAAGAAATGCAAAAAAGTCAAATGGCTGTCTGGAGAGGCCCTACAAATAGCTGTGAAAAGAAGAGAAGCAAAAAGCAAAGGAGAAAAGGAAAGACATAAGCATCTAAATGCAGAGTTCCAAAGAATAGCAAGGAGAGAAAAGAAAACTTTCCTCAGTGATCAATGCAAAGAAATAGAGGAAAACAACAGAATGGAAAAGACAAGAGATCTCTTCAAAAATTAGATATACCAAGGGAATATTTCATGCAAAGATGGGTTTGATAAAGGACAGAAATTGTATGGACCTAATAAAAGCAGAATATATTAAGAGAGGTGGCAAGAATACACAGAAGAACTGTACAAAAAGATCTTCATGACCCAGATAACCACAATGGTGTGATCATTCACCTAGAGCCAGATATCCTGGATTGTGAAGTCAAGTGGGCCTTAGAAAGCATCACTGCAAAAAAGCTAGTGGAGGTGATAGAATTCCAGTTGAACTGTTTCAAATCCTGAAAGATGATACTGTGAAAGCACTGCACTCAATATGCCAGCAAATTTGGAAAACTCAGCAGTAGCCAAGGACTGGAAAAGGTCAGTTTTCAATCCAATTCCAAAGAAAGGCAATGCCAAAGAATGCTCAAACTACTGCACAATTACACTCATCTCACATGCTAGTAAAGTATGACTGCAGCCGTGAAATTAGAAGATGCTTACTCCTTGGAAGACAAGTTATGACCAACCTAGAGAGTATATTCAAAAGCAGAGACATTACTTTGCCAACTAAGATCCATCTTGTCAAGGCTATGATTTTTCCTGTGGTCACGTATGGATGTGAGAGTTGGACTGTGAAGAAGGCTGAGCACCGAAGAATGGATGCTTTTGAACTGTGGTGTTGGAGAAGACTCTTGAGAGTCCCTTGGACTGCAAGGACATCCAACCACTCCATTCTGAAGGAAATCAACCCTGGGATTTCTTTGGAAGGAATGATGCTAAAGCTGAAACTCCAGTACTTTGGCCACCTCATGCGGAGAGTTGACTCACTGGAAAAGACTCTGATGCTGGGAGGGATTGGGGGCAGGAGGAGAAGGGGATGACAGAGGATGAGATGGCTGGATGGCATCACTGACTCGATGGACGTGAGTCTGGAGTGAACTCTGGGAGATGGTGATGAACAGGGGCCTGGCGCGATTCATGGGATCGCAAAGAGTCGGACACAACTGAGTGACTGAACTGAACTGAACTATATGTGGAATCTAGAAAAGTGGTACCAATGAAAGTTTATGCAGGGCAGGAGCAGAGACACAGACATAGAGAATGGATATGCATACAAGAGGGTGGCAGAAGGGGATGGGAAGAATGAGGAGATAGGGATTGATGTAGATCCACTACCATGTGTAAAATAGATAGCAGGAAGCTGCTGTATACACAGGGGTATTAACTCAGTGCTCTGTGATAACCTAGAAAGGTGGGATGGGGTAGATGAGAGGGAGGTCTAAGAGGAAGGAGATATCTGTATCTTTCTATCTATCTTTCTTTCTCTCTCTATATATATATAGAGAGAGATAGGTGATTCACTTAATTGTACAGCAGAAACTAACAACATTGTGAAGCAACTATACACCAATTAAAAAAGTAATAACTTGAATGAGGCAAGATGTAAGGTAAGGACTAGTAAGGGTCCAAAAAGTCCAAAACTGGAGAAACAATGAATGGGAAGCTTTTAAGGAGACACAGTAAGTCTTAAGAGAAAGTTAACATCTATTCAATCCCAGTTGGAGGGACTTAGATTGTAGCTGGAAAAGTCTCCAGTTATCAAGGCTGTGGTGAGTAAACAAGAAGCCTTCTGATTAATTCCTATAGTCACGGGTGTGTCTTGTCTACACACAAAACAACCTCACCCTTGCTATAAAGCATTTGTTCTCATGCTGGAGATCATGTAGATCAATATCTGTGACTCTGCTTCCTAAGGGACTTGACACCATGGGAGTTCATTCTGGGGTCTAGGAAGTAGGAATAGTAGCTACTTTGGGAGAGATCAGAGTCACTCCAAAATAGGTGTAAATAGACAATGGTATTTCAGATCTTGACTTGGACTTTTACAGTCTCACGTCCACCTGTGTCCATTGACCAAAAAATCACATGGAGAAGGCCAACATCCAAATCACAGGAAAGTATCCTCTGCCAAAGATGGTTTGGGGTTAAGGAATAGATGTTTGCTGGATAGCAGTTTAATTGACCTCAGTGACTTAACTAGAAATGCTTTTAAAGTGCACCCAGTATTTTCTGTGCTTTTTATTCATGCAGGAAAAAAAAAAGTCATCCTTGGGCTTCTGGACCTTCTTATCTTGGTCTTTATGAATCTTTAAATTAAATCTGGGAAGCAGCTGGGTCCTTTCTTTATGAAATCTGCTTGCAATACCCTACTATATATTTTAGAACTTGAAAAAATTCATACAAAATACATGACTCCTTTCCTCCTCCTGCCAAAACAGGGCCTTCTGTAGGGCTCTCCAGACTCAATGAACCTCAGATTTGATAGGCAACTTCAGTTAGTTCCCATTAAATGTATGAATTTGTTCTTGAGCATTTTTCCAATTGTTATCTTGAACTATAGTATTTTGAAATTGATTAATATGTATTAGAATATAGAAATTTATAATGTAGATATAGAATAATACTTTAATATTTCATTATTTTTAATATTAGAGAAAGCTCGTGATGTACTGGAAATATTATGTAGGGAATAAAATGAAGGTACGCCTATGCACTCGCATAAATACTGTGCATCATGTTGTCTTCTTGCCAGTAAACCACCCAGACATAAATCCTCACCTGCAAAAACCACCAAAGATGAATAGCAGCAAAATGCATATCTGAAAGAGCATAAACATACTACCATGTATACATTAGATAACCAATAAGGATCCACTTTATAGCACAGGAGACTATACTCAGTATTTTATAATAAATTCTAATGAAAAAGAATCTAAAAAATAATAACTAAAACAGCCTTGTAAATCAACTATATTTCAATTTTTAAAAAAGTTTTTAAAAGAGTATGGATAAAACAAACTCCTCCGATCTATTGAGTGTATGTAGCTAAACCAAAAGTATAGGATAATTTTGCAGAATATTGGAACAGTGGTAGGTTTTTTTCATTACCTAATATCTTCAGATAAAAGCAATTCATATTAGTCACTTCAGAAGAAATAAAAGGAAAATTGCAAAGAAAGATTTATGATAATCGTGGAAATGGCATTGTATTTGTAGAAATTGTGAAAAACAAAACAGATTCTATGAGGGTTTTAATTTGCTTGGTTGACCCAGAATGGCAAAGCATCACTGATGGTGCAAAGTCAGAAGCAGTAAAGACAAGGGCACAACATAAACACCTGGATAGAAGATAGTCAGAAAAGGTACCAAGAGACTTGGGGAAAAAGGAGAAATAAACAGGAAATAGCCAGGGCCATTGTTGGCTTTAGCACTCATGTGCTCTTAGGGATTTTGGCTTTGTTGTTTTTATTCAATGAGGATTTTCTTACTTTTTTGCTCTATAAAGAATGTCTCAGAAATATTTTGTACTTTGTATGTGCTGTAGTGGAAAGATTTCTCTGAACCTTTAAATTTTTGTTGCCAGAAATAAAATCTCTCCTTCTGAAAATCTTCACCAAATCTTAGGCAGAAACAAGGCTCTGACATTGTCATAAAGTTTCCCCAAATCTTGGTGCTTCTCTTTAGAGATAATTTAAATACTTAGATATGTAAAATATATTGTACCACAAAAATTCCAAGAATTGTTCTCCTGTCCTGTTTCTATAGCACATCACTTTATTTTATTTTTTTAAACTCAGTAAGATGTAATCTCAGCAGCTTGGACTGTGGGGATGATCCAAGGTAACAATGCAAGGAACTTCTGAAAGAAAATTATTTGATCAATAATCAAATTTCATTTTATCAAATTTTAGTTTTATGTAGCTCAGATTTATGAAGGCCAGAACTCCCAAGTATTAGCATAAAGCATAGCTCACTCATATAGTGCCTTACGGCCAGGCTCTGGGGTCAGTAGGCTTACTGCTGCCTTCCTTCAAAATCCACAGCTTCTTTGAAGCTTTTGCATTTTAATATACCACCCACCAACTTCCTTCATTTCTGTCATTGCCATTTCTAGGTCATTTTCTTTCGTTCATAAAAATAAGACTCCTCATCTTTCATATGGTCATTCTTAGGTAAATATATTGGCCTCTCAGTGGCTTGACCTACTTCAGTTTTCTTCCCCTCCTCTCATCTTTGCTAGGCACTCCCATTGTTCCTTTTGAAAACAGCTTTTTTTCCCCATTTCCTATTTGTCCATTTCTGTTCCATTCTAGCCTTGAAAGAACCTAATTAACCTGTTGATTCTTTTCCTAGATAGAAGCAAGAATGAAGAATTAAGTAGTTAAAGAATGATGAGCTCTCTGCCCTTAATTACCTCCTTAGCAATCTTGCAGGCAGATCACACAGGCAAAATAACATCTGTAGTGAGAGCCAGTCAGCCTTCATGCAATGGAAAAGAATATGGAGCCCAGGCTCCTGCCCTGTGATTCACTGAGATTCTTCTCATATTTTCCCTTAAAAACTGTCCCAAGTGAGCAAAATATTTGGATTTGGTCTCAAGAAATGAATCTACCTTCTCCCCAGATTGCCAGCTTTTCTTATTAAGCCATCTTTACTTTCTGTTGACACTTGGCCTCTTAAATTATTTGCTTCAAGTGGCAAGGAGCTAAATTTGAGTTCCGTAATACTCCTACCCTAGACCCTATCGATACACCATCACAGATATTTCTATTTCAAGCATCTCAGGCTTTGGCCTGTCCACATACCATCCTGGTAACTTCTACCAGCTCAATTACTACAATAATGAAATCAGCCCCAATTTTTGGGTACCTTTTCAATATTACTGCTCCCTTCTTTCTTCAGTTGTCTGTTTAACTCATGTCTGATGCTCATCATATCACTTTCATGCAAACACACCAAAATCTTTTGCTTTCCCTCTGTTATGTAGACTAAAAATTATGTCCAACCTTTCCTGAATCAGCTATGTTCACTGATTACAGAAAAATATATACTCATATAACTCATGATTGAATATGCAATGAAGCCCTCAAACAGGTATTCAAACATGCCCCCAAATCCTATTACTTTGTGCCTTCTCTCTTCAAACTTCTAATACTACTTTCATCATTCACTTTTGTGATGCACCCACTTTTACCTTACTGTAAAAATATTCAAAACCAGACATAATCAATAAAGCCACGTGCATCCCTATTGATGCATCTATGCCTGCCCTCATGCCACAAAGGAGTAACTACTCCCCAATAAAGTCAGCCCACTGTGATGCTCTGGATCCTGTCCTCTTTTCATTTTCCTCTCTCTCCTTCAACAACTTTCTCGTCTATTGGGTCTTTCTTATTTCCCCTGCCGAGGTGTGCTACATCAGGTTCTATATCTTTATTTGCCTTCTCATGGACTCCGTTGGCAGTCTGTGGAATCCTATTGTCTTCTTCTCAGAATGATGTTTTAAATATATAAAGGAAAATACTGAAGATCACAAAGAAAATAAACTGTATAGAAACATGGAAAATCTCACAATGTAAATATGTGCTGCTTTATTAATGCTTTTAATAATGAAAATACATTTAAAATAAAGGAAAGATAAAATTAATTTTTTAGGTAGTTGCAGAGCATCAGGCTGGTCTCCCTGCGCTATGCAGCAGTTTCTCACCAGTTATGTATTTTACACAAGATAGTGTACATATGTCAATGCCACTTTCTCAGTTGTCCCATCCTCTCCTTCCCCTGCTGTGTCCACAGATTTGTCTCCATTCCTTCCCTGTAAATATATTCATCAGTACTATTTTTCTAGATTCCATCTGTGTGTGTTGATATATAATATTTTCTGAGGCTCAAAAGGAAGGTGATATATATATATATATATATAATATCCAGTTCAGTTCAGTTTCTCAGTCGTATGCTATTACAACCCCATGGACTGCAGCATGCCATGCCACCCTGTCCATTACCAACTCCCAGAGTTCACCCAAACTCATGTCTATTGAGTCAGTGATACCGTCCAACCATCTCATCTTCTGTCATACCCTTCTCCTCCAGCCCTAAATCTTTCCAGCATCAGGGTATTTTCAAATGATTCACATCTTCACATCAGGTGGCCAAAGTATTGGAGTTTCAGCTTCAACATCAGTCCTTCCAAAGAACACCCAGGACTGGTCTCCTTTAGGATGGACTGTTTCGATCTCCTAGCTGTCCAAGGACTCTCAAGAGTCTTCTCTAGCACCACAATTCAAAAGCATCAGTTCTTCGGGGCTCAGTTTTCTTTATAGTCCAGCTCTCACATCCATACACGACTACTGGAAAAACCACAGTTTTTACTAGATGGACCTTGTTGGCAAAGTAATATCTCTGCTTTTTAATATGCTGTCTAGGTTGGTCATAAGCTTTCTTTCAAAGAGCAAGTTTCTTTTAATTTCATCTGCAGTGATTTTGGAGCCCAATAAAATAAAGTCTGTCACTGTCTCCCCATCTATTTGCCATGAAGTGATGGGACCAGATGCCATGATCTTAGTTTTCTGAATATTGAACTTTAAGTCAACTTGTTCACTCTTCTCTTTCACTTTCATCAAGAGGCTTTTTAGTTCTTTACTTTATGCCATAAGGGTGGTATCATCTGCATATCTAAGGTTATTGATATTCCTCCCAGCAATCTTGATTCCAGCTTGTGCTTCATCCACCTTGGCATTTCACATGATATACTCTGCATATAAGTTAAATAAACAGGGTGAAAAAATACAGCCTTAACGTACTCCTTTCCCAATTTGGAACCAGTCTGTTGTTCCATGTCCAGTTGCTTCTTGATCAGCATACAGGTTTCTCAGGAAGCAGGTCAGGTTATATGGTATTCCTATCTCTTTAAGAATTTTCCAGTTTGTTGTGATTCACACAGTCGAAGGCTTTGGCATAGTCAATAAAGCAGAAGTAGATGTTTTTCTGGAACTCTCTTGCTTTCTCAGTGATCCAGTGGATATTGGCAACTTCATCTCTGGTTCCTCTGCCATTTCTAAATCCAGCTGGAACATCTGGAAGTTCACGGTTCATGTACTGTTGAAGCCTGGCTTGGATAATTTTGAGCATTACTTTGCTAGCATGTGAGATGAGTGGAATTGTGTGGGAGTTTGAACATTCTTTGGCATTGCCTTTCTTTAGAATTGGAATGAAAACTGAACTTTTCCAGTCCTGTGGCCACTGCTGAGTTTTCCAGGTTTGCTGGCATATTGAGAGCAGCACATTCATAGCATCATCTTTTAGGATTTGAAATAGCTCACCTGGAATTCCATCACCTCCACTAGCTTTGTTTGTAGTAATGCAACTCGACTTCACACTCCAGGATGTTTAATTCTAGGTGAGTAATCACACCGCCTATAATAAAGTGGGATGCCAGCAGGGAAGCCCAAATGCTAAAAAGTAGAAAAAGCTGGTGCCAAAATTGTGTTATAAAGGGACCCAGTTTATTCTGATGGAGTTAGGAAAATTTGCCTAAGGGGGAGAAATTGAGTTGAAATATAAAAGTTGAATACAAATGAATAAAGCAAGGAAGTGGGCAGAATGGGAAGGAAAGAATGAGAAAGGAAAGAAGAGGCAGGAGATAGGAAGGAATAAAGGGAGATGGTGAGGAATGGCTTTCCAGGCAGAACCAATAGCATATACAAAGATTCTAAATTCAGGAATATACATGTTATGTTTGAGAAAATAAAAAAAGACTAGTATCTTCTGGCAAGTTCTACAGAACATAGAAAACTTTCAGAAAAGGAAGATTGGGACCAGTTAATATGTGGGATTTTATCACAAGAGTCATGGAAAATTACTGAAAAGTTTTACAGAAGCAATTGATAAGATTAAATTTGCACTGTTAACTGCCTTATAGATGGACTTTGTAAACAGACTCTGCCATACATCAGAACAGTAACATAAAGGCCAATTCCATCGTTGATGAAGAACTCAATTAATAAAATGACTAAAAATTTATCTGAAATCAAAGTTGGAATACACAGAAATATTTGAATCCATTTAAATGTGTCTTGGCTTCTACAAATAAGCATATATATATATATATATATATATAATGCACAATAATCAAATTATTATTAAATTATATTGAAGAATACACTTTAAAAGGTAAAATGATGACTCTCATATAAATATAAAATGAACACATCATAGATTTTAACTCCTTTTCAAATGAAATTAGTAACATGCTACAACCAGTTTCAAAGGAAAATTCAAAAAGCAAGACAAATGAGGAAAATAAGATATGCTGAAATAAATTTACAAATAGATGCACAATGAGTCTACTCACAAGCAATTATCAATTCCACTCTCCACCTGGAACAACTGATTTGCATTTCTATGGGGTTGTTATTATGTACTTGTAACTTGCAGGGCATCGGGAGAGTGCTGAAATGATGAAAGAGTGAGAAAAAAATAGAAGAACACATTTTGGGTCAATTTCAAGTCTTTGAGAATCTTTCCTACCCATATATGAATATAAATTGTATATAATAATGGTGCTCTGATGCTGGTCAAAAAGTACTGCTCTGTCCTGTAATAGATGTGACATAAAATCAATGCTCTTATTTTAGCAAAGCTCTATGGGATTCTAGAACACTTCTACTTTATTATTGATATAGGTTAGCTTTAGAATCTAGGAATCCAGACAAATTTCAGTCATGTGAGACTGAACAGAGAAACCAGTACCATAATGCAGGATACCTGACCCATAGAAACTGTGAAATAATAAATTAATATTGTTTTAAGTCATTAAAGTTGTAAAATTTTACACAGACTATAAAACTGTGAGTCCATCTATATGGAGCTCAAAACTAGGTGAAACTGAACTGTGGTTTAAATAATAAGATGCAGCTATCTCTGGGAAGTAAGGAGGGTAGTAATTGGGTGGGTTCGTGTGGACTTCTGGAATCTGATGATGTTCATTTCTTGATCTGGAGAGGTGCACTTACTTGGTAGAAATTCATTAAGCTGTACACTGGGAAAGTATTTTGTATACTTGGTTAGCCATTCCCTTCTCTAGGGGATCTTCCCGATCCAGGAGTTGAACCCAGGCCCCTTGCATTGCAGGCAGATTCTTTACCATCTGAGCTACCAGGGAGGCACTCTGCATGTATACTTCAGTTAATTATTATTGAAGAAAGAGGGGATTTAGCTTTTCTATGAGTTTATATTATTCTATTGCAAAACAAACAAACAAACAAACTAATAATGTTAACATATATTAAGCCCTTCTAAGGGCTTCATATGACTTTGCATTTTTATATTTTAATTTTGGTTTTGGCACTTTTTAATATAGAAATTTGTTAATCTGGTATAGTCAGATGTAAAAATACTTGTGCTTTGAGATATACAGTTAACCTTTGAATAACACGGATTTGAACAGAGCAAGCCCATTTATACATGGCTTTTTACCAATATAGTATTTTCATTTTACAGATACTTAAGTTTGGGGGAAAGTGTTCCATTCACTTCAGTTCAGTCGCTCAGTTGTGTCCAACTCTTTGCGACCCCATGAATCGCAGCACACCAGGCCTCCCTGTCCATCACCAACTCCCAGAGTTCACTCAGACTCACACCCACCGAGTCAGTGATGCCATCCAGCCATCTCATCCTCTGTCATCCCCTTCTCCTCCTGCCCCTAATCCCTCCCAGCATCAGAGTCTTTTCCAGTGAGTCAGCTCTTCGCATGAGGTGGCCAAAGTACTGGAGTTTCAGCTTTAGCATCATTCCTTCCAAAGAAATTCCAGGGTTGATCTCCTTCAGAATGGACTGGTTGGAACTCCTTGCAGTCCAAGGGATTCTCAAGAGTCTTCTCCAACACCACAGTTCAAAAGCATCAATTCTTTGGGGCTCAGCCTTCTTCACAGTCCAATTCTCACATCCATACATGACTACTGGAAAAACCACAGCTTTTACTAGATGGACCTTAGTCGGCAAAGTAATGTATCTGCTTTTGAATATGCTATCTAGGTTGGTCTTAACTTTTCTTCCAAAGAGTAAGCATCTTTTAATTTCATGGCTGCAATCACCATCTGCAGTGATTTTGGAGCCTCCCCCAAAAAAAAAAAGTCTGACACTGTTTCCACTGTTTCCCCATTTATTTCCCATGAAGTGATAGGACTAGATGCCATGATCTTTGTTTTCCGAATGTTGAGCTTTAAGCCAATTTTTTCACTTTCCATTTTCACTTGCATCAAGAGGCTTTTTAGTTCGTCTTCACTTTCTGCCATAAGGGTGGTGTCATCTGCATATATGAGGTTATTGATATTTCTCCCAGCAATCTTGATTCAAGCTTGTGTTTCTTCCAGCCCAGCATTTCTCATGATGTACTCTGCATAGAAGTTAAATAAGCAGGGTGACAATATACAGCCTTGACGTACTCCTTTTCTTATTTGGAACCAGTCTGTTGTTCCATGTCCAGTTCTAACTGCTGCTTCCTGACTTGCATACAGATTTCTCAAGAGGCAGGTCAGGTGGTCTAGTACTCTCCCATCTCTCTCAGAATCTTCCACAGTTTATTGTGATCCACACAGTCAAAGGCTTTGGTATAGTCAATAAAGAAGAAATAGATGTTTTTCTGGAACTTTCTTGCTTTTTCCATGATCCAGTGGATGTTGGCAATTTGATCTCTGGTTCCTCTGCTTTTTCTAAAACCAGCTTGAACATCTGGAAGTTCACAGTTCACATATTGCTGAAGTCTGGCTTAGAGAATTTTGAGCACTACTTTACTAGCATGTGAGATGAGGGCAATTGTGTGGTAGTTTGAGCATTCTTTGGCATTGCCTTTCTTTGGGATTGGAATGAAAACACATTTTACAGTCCTGTGGCCACTGCTGAGTTTCCCAAATTTGTTGGCATATTGAGTGCAGCACTTTCACAGCATCATCTTTCAGGATTTGAAATAGCTCAACTGGAATTCCATCATCTCCACTAGCTTTGTTCATAATGATGCTTTCTAAGGCCCACTTGACTTCACATTCCAAGATGTCTGGCTCTAGATGAGTGATCACACCATCGTGATTATCTGGGTCATGAAGATCTTTTTTGTACAGTTCTGTGTATTCTTGCCACCTCTTAATATCTTCTGCTTCTGTTAGGTCCATACCATTTCTGTCCTTTATCGAGGCCATCTTTGCATGAAATGTTCCCTTGGTATCTCTAATTTTCTTGAAGAGATCTCTAGTCTTTCCCATTCTGTTGTTTTCCTCTATTTCTTTGGATTAATCACTAAGGAAGGCTTTCTTATCTCTTCTTGCTATTCTTTGGAACTCTGCATTCACATGCTTATATCTTTCCTTTTGTCCTTTGCTTTTCACCTCTCTTCTTTTCACAGCTATTTTTAAGGCCTCCCCAGACAGCCATTTTGCTTTTGCATTTCTTTTCCATGGGAAGGGTCTTGATCCCTGTCTCCTGTTCAGTGTCACGAACCTCTGTCCATAGTTCATCAGGAACTCAATCTGTAAGATCTAGGCCCTTAAATCTATTTCTCACTTCCACTGTATAATCATAAGGGATTTGATTTAGGTCATACCTGAATGGTCTAGTGGTTTTCCCTACTTTCTTCAACTTAAATCTGAATTTGGCAATAAGGAGTTCATGATCTGTGCCACAGTCAGCTCCTGGCCTTGTTTTTGTTGACTGTAGAGAACTTCTCCATCTTTGGCTGCAAATAATATAATCATTCTGATTTCTGTGTTGACCATCTGGTGATGTCCATGTATAGAGTCTTCTCTTGTGTTGTTGGAAGAGGGTGTTTGCTATGACCAGTGCATTTTCTTGGCAAAACTTCATTAGTCTTTGCCCTGCTTCTTTCCTCATTCAGGGATCACAATATGAGAAATAAAAAAAACTAGGGTCTGGGTCCTGATTCTATCTAAACTGTTTCAGTTTTCTGCTCTTGGGTAAGTCTTATAACAATGCCTTTGTTTTTGAGGCAGAGACAGTGATACTTGGGCTGTGGAGACTGAGGGGTGAAGGGCAGTAGGTACTCTTAAACCCCACCTTTTAGAGAGTCCACTGTACTCAGTTCCTGTTTACTAATCTTTCCGTAACCTGCAATGTTTTTAGAGTTAAATCAACAGAACTGATTAAACTGTATCTAGGGACAAATAAAGTGTTTCTAACATATGATAATTAGTTTAACAATTTCTGTTTTTGTTAAAGATAAGATCAAGATCTTTTGAGTATATGAAAGGAAGTTTCCTCTTCCACACAGACACCTATAATTAAAGAATATTTCATTAACTATGTTGAACCTATTTTTCTCATTCATTTTTAATAAGTGATAATACTTCTTAGGCCTAACATATAAAGACTCTATGGTGGAAATCACTGCTGATGAACAGGAAATAAAGAAAAAAAAGAGGAAAAAAAAGTGAGACTGTTTAAGAGACCTCTGAGGCAATATCAAGCAAACTAATATTCACATTATAGGAATCCTAGAGGAGAAGAGAGAGAGAGAAAGAGCCTGAGGAAATAATTAAAGATGTAATAGCTGAAAACTTCACTAACCTGGGAAGGGAAAAAGTCACACAAGTCCATAAACCAATGATTACGCACAGAATTAACTCAACAGGAACATGCCAAGACACATTTAAATAAAATGACAAAAATTAAAGATAAAGAAAGACTATTAAAAGCAGTAGGGAAAAAGCAACAGTGAAAGTGAAGTCGCTCCAGTCACGTCCGACTGTTTGCGACCCCATGGACTATAGCCTACCAGGCTCCGCAGTCCATGGAATTTTCCAGGCAAGAGTACTGGAATGGGTTTGCCTTTTCCTGACCCAGGGGTCAAAGCCCAGTCTCCCATATTGCAGGCAGACACTTTACCATCTGAGCCACCAGGGAAGCCCATACACACAGAGGACTCCCCGTAAGACTCTCAGCTGCTTTTCTCAATGGAAATTCTGTAGGCCAGAAGAAAGTGGCATGATATACTTAAAGTGATGAAAGGGAAAAACTTACAGCCAAGAACGCCCTGCCTAAACAAGCACTTGTTCAGTTTTGATGCAGAAATCAAAAGTGTTCCATACAAGCAAAAGCTAAGAAAATTAAGCACCAAGAAACCAGTTTTACAACAAATACTAAAGGTGAAAAAGAAAAGGCCACAACTAGAAAAAGAAAATTATAAAATGAAAAGCTCACTGATAAAGGTAAACATACATAAAGGTAGAAAATCATTCACACACAAAAGCAGTAGAGAGGTTAAAAGGCAAAATTAGTAAAGTCATCTGTATCCACAGTAAGCAGTTAAGGGGTACACAAAACAATTAGATGTAAAATATTAAGTAAAAAACAGGAATCATGAGGGGAGGAGAGTATAAATGAAGGGTTTTAAAAATGCATTTGAAATTAAGAGATCAGCAACTCAAAATGCTCACATATATAGACAGAAACTGCTACTAGAAAAGCACTCAAGGTAACTGGAAACCAAAGATCTGTAATAGATAGATATATGACATAAATCATAGCAGTACTTTTTAAATCAATCTCCTAAAGTAAAGGAAATAAAAACAAAAAATGAATGAATGGAAACTAATTCAACTTAAAAACTTCTGCACAGCAAAGGAAATGACTGACAAAATGAAAAGACAACCTACTGAATGGGAGAAAATATTTGCTAATGATATAACTTAAGCCATTAATATCCAACATATAAAAACAGCTCATATAATTCAACATCCAAAAAATAAACAACCTGTTTGAAAAATGAGCAGAAAAATTGAATAAACATTTTTCAAATGGAGGAAATGCTGCAGGCCAATGGGCACACAAAAGATAGCTCAACATCTTTCAAAATCAGAGAAATGCAAATAAAAACCACAGTGGAATATCACCTCACACCTATAAGAATAGCCATGATCAAAATGAGCATAAATAATCAATGCTGGTGAGAATGTGGAGAAAAGGTAACCTCCCATATAATATAGGTGGGGACATAAATTGGCGTGGCTACTCCAGAAAGCAGCATGTGTATTTCCTAAAACACTAAAAGTAGCAGTACAATATGAACCAGCCATTCCACTCCTGGCTATCTATCTATCTATCTATCTATCTATCTATCTATCTATCTATGTATATGTATATAAAAACCAAGCCACTAATTCAAAAATATGCAAGCATTTAAGTGTTCATACCATCACTATTTATAATTGCCAGGAAATGAAAACAACCTTAGTGTGCAACAGATGAAAAAGTAAAGGTGTTTTATATAGATATAGATATATAAAACATATATGCTTATATAAACATATATATAAAGATATATATAGATATATAGATATATGAAACATATACGTATATATATACACATATACATACACTGGAAGCAGACCTTGGTTTGATCCCTGGGTTGGGAAGACCTGCTGAAGAAGGGAATGGCTACCCACTCCAGTAATCTTGCCTGGAGAATTTCATGGACAATGGCTACAGTCCATTGGATGGCAGAGAATCAGACTCCACTGAGAAACTAGCATTTTTACTTTCATTTTCATATACATATGTATAAAAAGCGCTTTCCTGGTGGCTTAGATGGTAAAGAATCTGCCTTCAGTGTGGGAGACTGGGTTTAATCACTGGGTTAGCAACATCCCCTGGAGGAAGGCATGGCAACCCACTCCAGTATTCTTGCCTGCAGAATCCCCATGGACAGAGGATCCTGGCAGGCTGCAGTCCATGGGGTGGCAAAGAGTCAGACACAACTGAGTGAATAAACACACAACATGAATAAAAGAAAGCAGGGAAAACCACTAGGCCATTCAAGTGTGACTTAAATCACATCCCTTATACCATCCCAAATCCCTTTTACAGTGAAGGTGGGGAATAGGTTCAAGTTATTAGATTTGGTAAAACAAGTGTCTGAAGAACTATGGGTGGAGATTTGTAACATTGTACAGAAAGTGGTGACCAAGACGTTTCCAGAGAAAAAGAAATGCAAGAAGGAAAGGTGGTTGTCTGAAGAGGCTTTACAGATAGCTGAGGAAAGAAGAAAAGTGAAAGGCAAAGGAGAAAGGAAAGATACACCCAAGTGAATGAAGAGTTCCAGAGAATAGCAAGGAGAGATAGGAAGGCCTTCTTCAATGAACAATGCAAAGAAATAGAGGAAAACAATAAAATGGGAAAGACTAGAAATCTCTTTAAGAAATTGAATGATATGAAGGGACCATTTCATGCAAGAATGGACATGATAAAGGACAGAAATGATAAGGACCTAATAGAAGCAGAAGAAATTAAGAAGAGGTGGCAAGAATATACAGAAGAACTATACAAAAATGTCTTAATGACGCTGATAACCACGACGGTGTAGCTCCTCACCTAGAGCCAGACAATCCTGAAGCATGAAGTCAGTGTGATGACTTCATGGGAAGCATTATGATGAACAAAGCTAGTGGAGGTGATGGAATTCCAGGTGAACTATTTAAAATCCTAAGAGATAGTGCTGTTAAAGTGTTGCACTCAAGTGAAAACTCAGCAGTGGCTATAGGAATGGAAAAGGTCAGTTTTCATTCCAATCTCAAATAAAAGCAATGCCAAAGAATGTTCAAACTACCATGCTTATTTCACAGGCTGACAAGGTTATGCTCAAAATTCTTCAAGCTAAGCTTCAGCAGTATGTGAGTCAAGAAATTCCAGATGCACAAGCTGTGCTTAGAAAAGAGAGGAATCAGAGGTCAAATTGGCAATTTTCATTGGATCATAAAGAAAGCAAGGGAATTCCAGAAAAACATCTACTTTTGCTTCATTGACTATGCTAAAAGCTTTGACTGTGTGGACCATAACAAACTGAAAAATTAAAATTGTTAAAGAGACGGGAATACCAGACCACCTTACCTGTCTCCTGAGGAACGTGTATGTGGGTTAAGAAGCAACAATTAAACCCAGGCATGGAACATGGATTGTTGAAATCGGGAAAGGAATATGTCAAGCTGTGTATTGTCACCCTGTTTATTTAACTTGTATGCAGAGTACATCATGTGAAATACTGGGCTGGTTTGAAGCACAAGCTGGAATCAAGATTGCTGGGAGAAATATCAATAACCTCAGATATGCAGATGATACCACTCCTAATGGCAGAAAGTGAAGAGAAGCTAAAGAGCCTCTTGATGAAAGTGAAAAAGGAGAGTGAAAAAAGTAGCTTGAAACGAAGATCAAAACATCAAAAACGAAGATCATAACATCCATTACTTCATGGCAAATAGAAGGGGTAAAAATGGAAACAGTGATAGATTTTATTTTCTTGGTCTCAAAAATCATTGTGGATGTTGACTGCAGCCATGAAACTAAAAGACGTTGGTCCTTGGAAGAAAAGCTATGACAAAGCTAGATAGCATATTAGAAAACATATACATCACCTTGTCAACAAAAGTCCATACAGTTCAAAGCTATGGTTTTTCCAGTAGTCATGTATGGATGTGAGAGCTGGACCATAAAGAAGGCTGACCACTGAAGAACTGACGCTTTCAAATTGTGGTGTGGAGAAGATGTTTGAGCGTCCCTTGGACTGCAAGGAAATCAAATTAGTCAATTCTAAAGAAAATCAACCCTGAACATTCATTGAAAGAACTGATACTGAAGCTGAAGCTCCAATATTTTGCAACACAATGGGAAGAACCAACTCACTGGGTTAGATCCTGATAGTGGGGAAGATTGAAGCAAATGGAGAAAGGAGTGACAGAGGATGAGATGGTTAGATAGCATCACTGACTCAATGGACATGTTTTTAGTACATTCCAGGAGATAGTGGAGGGCAGAAGAGTCTGGCATGCTGCAGTCCATTCACGGAGAATCGTACATGACTGAGTGACTGAAAAACAGCAAGGGTATACATGTATGTGGGACTTTCCCCAGGCGTCTCAGTGGTAAAGAATTCACTTGCCAATCAGAAGTTACAGGTTTGATTCCTAGGATGGGAAATTCCCTGAAGAAAGAAATGGCAACTCACTCCAGTATTCTGGCCTGGAAAATTCCATGGAAATAAGATGTTGAGAGCTACAGTTCATGGGTTCACAGAGAGTCAGACACAATTTAGAAACTAAACAGGAGCAGCAGCATACATATATAAATAAATTGCATGTCTGTACAGTCATACAATGAAATATGTATGTATACATACATACTTATAACGAAATACAGCCATTTAAAAAATATATACTTTTGCCATTTTCAGCAGCATTGATGGATTTGGAAGGAATTATGATCAGTGAAAGAAGTCAGACAAAAAGACAAATACTGCATGATATCGCTTATATGTAGAATCTAAATAATACACATACTAGTGAATATAACAACAACAAAAAAAAAAAACCAATCAGAGCCATATATAAAGAGAACAAACTCAATTCAGCTCAGCTGCTTAGTCATGTTACTCTTTGTGACCCCATGGACTGCAGCACGCTGGGCTTCCCTGTCCATCACCAGCTCCCAGAGCTTGTTCAAACTCATGTCGATCGACTCAGTAATGCCATCTAACAATCTCATCATCTGTCATCCCCTTCTCCTCCTGCCTTCAATCTTTCCCAGCATCAAGGTCATTTCCAATGAGTCAGTTCTTTACATCAGGTGGCCAAGTTATTGGAGTTTCAACTTCAGCATCAGTCCTTCAAATAAATATTCAGAACTGATTTCCTTTAGGATGAGCTGGTTTGATCTCCTTGCTGTCTAAGGACTCTCAAGAGTCTTCTCCAGCATCACAGTTCAAAAGCATCAATTATTCTGTGCTCAGCTTTCTTTATAATCCAACTCTCACATCCAGACATGACTACTAGAAAAACCATAGCCTTGACTAGACAGACATTTGTTGGCAATGTAATATCTCTGCTTCTTAATATGCTGTCTAGGTTGGTCATAGTCTTTTTCCAAGGAGTAAGAGTCTTTTAGTGGTTAGGGCTTCCCCTGGTGGCTCAGTAAAGCGTCTGCCTCCATATGTGGGAGACCTGGGTTCGATCCCTGGGTAGGGAAAATCCTCTCCCGAGAAGGAAATGGCAACCCACTCCAGTATACTTGCCTGGAGAATCCCATGGATGGAGGAGCCTGGTAGGCTACAGTCCATGGGGTCGCAAAGAGTCGGACAGGACTGAGCGACTTCACCTTCACCTAAACTAGAACAAACTAGTGGTTTCCTAAAGAGAGAGATGGACAAAACAGGTGTGAGGGAGTGGTAGGCATACAAGCTACTGGATGCAAATAGGCTGAAGGCTGTTGTATCACATGGGTAAAGTAGGGAAGTAATCTTTCAAAATCATATAAAAATTTAAATAAATTTTACAAAAAGAAAAAAAATACTCTATTATAAGGCCAGTTTTACTCACAAGAAGAATAGAATTTTTTTGAGATTTTTTTCTAAACTAAATTTTTGCATTCTTTAAGAATCCTCAAGTTAAAGTCCTGGTTCCTTAAGACAACCAGTAGTGTTGTATGGCTTCCATTTTTTGCTATCCTTAAATAAAAGCAAAAGCTAAGAGTTCTGGTTCAAGACAGCAAAGTAGAAGGATGTATGCTAATCTCCTCTTGTGAGAGCAGCAAAATTGCAGCTAACCATTGACCAACCATCGACAGGAGGACATTAAAACCCACCAAAGAGATATCCCATGTCTAAAGACAAGGAAAAACCCACAGGGAGGTGATAGGAGACGTGCAATCACAGTAAAATCAAATCCCGTAGTGCCGGGTGGTTGATCCACGGACTGGAGAACAAATGGAGAACCAAAGATGTTCTCACACTATTGTTTAAGTTCTGAATCCCATGTCATGCTTCCCAGCATCAGAATCTGACAAAGGGACTGGGAATCCCCAGAGAATCTGGCCTTGAGGGCCAGTGGGGTTTGATTATGGGCCTTCCAGAGGACTGAGGGAAATAGAGATTCCAGTATTGGAGGGCACAAACAAAATTTTGCACACACTAAGACCCAGAGGAAAGGAGCAGTGACCCCACAGGAGACTGAACCAAAGCTACCTGCTAGTGTTGGAGGGCTTCCTGTGGAGATGTGGGTGGCATGGGTTGGCAGGGGCTCACCACAGGAATGGGGGCACTGGAAGGTCCCCCTTGGCATAAACCTTGATTTCACCATTAACCCTACCAAAGAGCCCATAGACCCCATGGCTGTGTTGCCTCAGGCCAAACAACTACCAGGGAGGAGGGTAACCCCACCAATCAGCAGATACTTGGATTGAGCCCTGCCCACCAGAACAAGACCCAGTTTTTCCCATTGCCAATCCCTCCCATCAGGAAGCTTACACAAGCCTTTTAGCCTCATTCATTAGCAGACAAGAAGAAGAGTCTCATAGTGGCTAAAACAAAAACCATATTACAGAAAGTTAATTACAATGAAAAAGCAGAAAGTTATGTGCCAGATGAAGGGTCAAAATAAAATTCCAGAAAAACAACTAAATGAAGTAGAAATAGGCAACTTTCCAGAAAAAGAATTCAGAATAATGATAGTGACGATGACGCAGGATCTTGAAAAGAATGGAGGCAAAGAGAATGCAAGAAATGTTTACCAAAGATTTTGGATAACTAAAGAACAAACAAACAGAGATGAATAATACACTAGAGGGAATCAATAGCAGAGTAGCTGATGCAGAAGAATGGGTAAGTGACCCAGAGAACAGAATGGTTGATATTACTGCCACAGAACAGAATATAGAAAAAAAAAAAGAAAGAGAAGAAATGAAGACTGCCTAAGAGACCTCTGGGACAACATTAAATGTGTCAACATTTGCATTATAGGGGTTCCAGAAGGAGAAGAAAGAGAGAAAGGACCTGGAAAAATATCTGAAGAGATAATAGCTGAAAGCTTCCTGAACATGGGAAATGAAATAGTCAACCAAATCCAGGAAGCACAGAGAGTCCCAGGAAGGTTAAACCCTAGGAGGAACACATCAAGACATATAGTAATCAAACTGACAAAAATTAAAGACAGAGATAAAATATTAAAAGCAACAAGGGAATAACAACAAATAACATTCAAGGGAACCTCCAGCAGGCTATCAACTGATTTCACAATAGAAACTCTGAAAACCAGAAAGGAATGGCATTATATATTTAAAGTGATTAAAGGGAATAACCCACACCATGAATACTCTAGACAGCAAGACTCTCTTTCATATTTGATGGAGAAATCAAAAGCTTTCCAGACAGGCAAGAGTTAAGAGAATTCAGCACCACCAAACCAGCTTTACAACAAATGCTAGAGGAACTTCTCTATGCGGGAAGCAGAAAGGAAGAAAAGATCTACAGAAAATAAACCCAAAGCATCAAGAAAATGGTAATAAGATCATACTTTACCTGAAATGTAAATGGATTAAATGCACCAACTAAAAGACATAGACTGGCTGGGTGGAAGAACACATGTGCATGCATGCACTTCCACTTACAGCATCATTCTTCCTGACCCCTCCTCAAATTATGTCATTATTTTATATTGTTAAGGTAATCATGTTCCCATTATGGCTTGTAATTATAATTGTCTTTTATTTTTGTCTGGCTATTGATTGTGAAAAATGCTAAACATCTTTTACTATTGTGACTGTATAACTGTTACTCACTTAATACCATTGTATCATGATTGGTCAACAGAAAATAATAGAGCTTTATATTACCAAAACAGGATCTAAAGTGAAACCTATAATCACTTTTTAAAATCTAGATGTATAAAATCCAGATGTATAAATCCAGAATTATCTAGAAATATTTTGAAAAATACAAACACTCAGGTTTTTTTTTTTTTTTTTTTTCTCCAAAGCTCCAGGTATGTTTCTAATAAGCACTCATGTTTAAAAACAGCTGGATCATACGATGATCTTTTTTTTTATCTAGTTTGTTTCACTTTCTCTATTTCATATTCAGTGCTCCCATTTTATTGTTTATGTTCTCCAATTTCTCCATCTCTTCCTTTTTTTAAATATTCTTTCAAAAATCTATAACAAATATGGTAGAAAAGCTTTTGTATGCATACCAGTCGGTTCAGTTCCATCACTCAGTCATGTCCAACTGTTTGTGACCCCATGGACTGCACCACGCCAGGCTTTCCTGTCTATCATCAACTCCCAGAGCTTGCTCAAACTCATGTCCATCAAGTCAGTGATGCCATCCAACCATCTCATCCTCTGCCATCCCCTTCTCCTCCTGCATTCAATCAGCATATTGGGCACCTACCAACCTGGGGAGTTCATCTTTCTGTGTCACATCTTTTTGCTTTTTCATATTGTTCATGGGGTGCTCAAGGCAAGAATACTGAAGTGGTTTGCCATTCATCAGTCCTTCCAATGAACACCCAAGACTGATTTCCTTTAGGATGGACTGGTTGGATCTCCTTGCAGTCCAAGGGACTCTCAAAGAGTCTTTTCCAACACGACAGCTCAAAAACATTGTTTCTTTGCTGCTCAGCTTTCTTTATAGTCCAGCTCTCACATCCATACATGACTACTGGAAAAACCATAGCTTTGATTAGATGGACTTTTGTTGGCAAAATATGTCTCTGCTTTTAATATGCTGTCTAGGTTGGTCATAGCTTTTCTTTCAAGGAACAAACTTATTTTAATTTCATGGCTGCAGTCACCATCTGCAGTGCTTTTGGTGCCCCGAAAGATAAAGTTTCTTACTGTTTCCATTGTTTTCCCATCCATTTGGCATGAATTGATGGGACCGGATGCCATGATCTTAGTTTTTTGAATGTTGAGTTTTAAGCCAGCTTTTTCGCTCTCCTCTCTCACTTTCATCAAGAGGCTCTTTAGTTCTTCACTTTGTGCCATAAGGGTGGTGTCATCTGCATAGCTGAGGTTACTGATATTTCTTCCATCAATCTTGATTCCAGCTTGTGCTTCATGCAAGTTGGCATTTTTCATAATGTACTCTGCATATAAATTAAATAAGCCTGGTGGCAATATAGAGCCTTGATGTACTCCTATTTCAATTTGGAACCAGTCCACTGTTTCATGTCCAGTTCTAACTGTTGCTTCTTGACTACATATAGATTTCTCAAGAGGCAGGTCAGGTGGCCTGGCATTTCCATCTCTTGAAGAGTTTTCCACAGTTTGTTGTGATCCACACAGTCAAAGGCTTTAACGTAGTCAGTGAAGCAGAAGTAGATGTTTTTCTGGAACGCTCTTGCTTTCTTGATGATCCAATGGATGTTGGCAACTTAATCTCTGGTTCCTCTGCCTTTTCCAAACCAGCGTGAACATCTGGAAATTCATAGTTCATGTATTATTGAAGCCTGGCCTGAAGAATTTTGAGTATTACTTTGCTAGTGTATGAGATGAGTGGAATTGTGCAGTAGTTTGAACATTCTTTGGCATTGCCTTTCTTTGAGATTGGAATGAATTGATCTTTTCCTAAAAAGGTAAGTTTTCTTTTTCTTTGTGTGTGTGTGTGTGTGTGTGTGTGTGTGTATACACACATATGTATGTATATATATATAATAAAACATAAATTTTTACCTGACTAAAAATAGTATGCCATTTTGATTCCAGTTGACTTAATATGAATACAAGGCTAGATTTCTAATTTAAAAATATATATCTAACAATCAACAGAGGTTTACTGTATAGCATGGGGAACTATAGTCAATATCTTGTAATAACCTATGATGGAAAATAGTTTCAAAAATAATATACTTGTATCACTGAATCACCTTGCTGTGTACCTGAAACATTAATTAAGTATACTTCAATTATATATATATATATACACATATATATATGGAAGGTAACTTATCTCTTAAAGATCTAAGTAATATCTTTCTGAAATCATCTTTAAACAATCACTGCATATTGGTGAAAACATACAGGGATGAATTCTGAGTGAATTCCAACACTGCACTCTAGAGTGAGTGAATTCTAACATTGCACTCTTATTACTTCTTTATAAACACCTTAAAGATCATGTCAATCATAATCATCTAGCACAGAAGGAAAGTAAATATTTAACAAAAGATTTTTACACATGGGCAATCTTGTCAACTTTTACTTGTTAAATGTAAATATTTACTGAAGTTAAAGATGCTGTAATAGAGCTAACATGTATGAGCAATTCCAAAAATGTTTACTACATGAAAATATGAAGATTATTTCTGCTGTAGAACCAGGGGAAAACAAAACCAATAAACACAAAGAGGTGGATATTTTTTTAATTTCCACAGAAGTATGCTAAAAATTTTAATTTTTGAGACTTCTTTGGTTTTTCAGTTTAGAATTTACCTTGCAATGCAGGGGACAGAGGTGTGATTCCTGGAGCTAAGATCTCACATGCCACAAGATCTGGGTTGGCAAACTAAGCCAACCCAGTACGGCAACTACTGGAGTACATGTACAACCACCCGGGCTCAATCTGTGGCACCCAGGAGCCCGTGTGCCACAATGAAATATCCTGTGCTGTGACTAAGGCCCAATGCAGCCAAATGAATAAATAGTTTTTAAAAGTTTTAATTTTCCTGTAATAGACCACGGTCTAAATAATGCAAGATTTTTTTGCATGAATAGCTAATTTTTTTAGTAATTCTATTTCCTCATTATAGTTTTGGTTTAAATAAGCTCTCTGGTTTGGCATTCCAAACAATTTTAATCATATTTATGCATAATTTGAATAAAAAATATAGTCTTTTGATTCAAAAGTCAAAAATACAAGAACAAATACAGAGAAAAAGCCTATTTACTTCTGTCTCCAAAAGTCTAGAAGTTCCCCTAGGCAGTACATAGTATTATTTTTGGTGTATTTTTACAGAATATTTTATGCAGATACAAGAAAATATATAAATTATATAAAAATGTACAAATTATATAAAAATGTTATAAAGGAACAAAATTTTTCACCTCACAATATGTCTTTTTTGCACGAGGATTAATTTAAGCTGATTGTTTTTAAGAAGTAGAAGAGTCAGAAGTTTTTTAGTTACCTCCCCCTTAACTGCACAAAGGATATCAGATAAAGGGTCTGTTCGTAGTGTATAGCGATCTCCATTGACATGATCAAAGAATATGGCCAGTTGTGCAGGGGGGAACAGAGCCTAGCTAGATATCAGAGTCCATTTTGTGTCCCATTGTCTCTGCCTGGCCCAGCAAAGATTTTTTTAACAAACATTTGCTTTTCCATCACCATGAATTGCCTTATTCCCCTCTGAATTCCCAAAACACTACCCACAACATCTTCTTTTGTGTTTAGTTGAAGACAGTATTTAAGGTGAGAATTTCAGCCATTTTGCTGAGTTACTCAGTTTCCTGTCTCTCTCATGTTATTAAAAATTTGCTTGATTTTATCTTGTTAATCTATCTCATGTCAGTTTAATTTTTAGACCAGCCAGAAGAACTTAGAAGGGGAGAAGGGAAATCTGTTCCTGTCTGACTGCTGGCAAGCCCAGCAGGAGTCAACTTTGCTTGCTGGACGTTACTAGCCCCCGGGGCCGCCGCCACGCAGAGCTCCTGGGGCAGCTGACAGAAGCCACCCAGAAGCTAAGAATTCAAAAATGAAGAATTCTTATCCTGTCAGTTAGTCTTCTGGAGCTCTGCCTGCATAGTCTGTTGGAAATGAGAGGGCTAAGAGTCCTTTTTATCTTCTCTAAAATTAGATTAGCTGGAGAAAATATTTGTGCAGCTAGTTCTTTGAACTTAAGAGACTCTTGATAAGTTTGGTAAAATACTCTTGAAATTGTTAGGCATCATTCTTGGGGGCTCTGAAGAGCTTTGGTCCTTTATGTTTCAGTGCAGAAAGAATTCGAAGTGAAGTGAAGTGAAGTCATTCAGTCATGTCCGACTCTTTGTGACCGCATGAACTTTAGCCTACCAGGCTCCTCCGCCCATGGAATTTTCCAGGCAAGAATACTGGAGTTGATTGCCATTTCCTTCTCCAGGGGATATTCTTGACCCAGGGATTGAAACTGGGTCTCTAGCATTGCAGGCAGACACTTTATCAGCTGAGCCACCAGGGAAGCCCAGACAGAATTCAGTGAGAGGCAAAGTGATAAATGAAAAGAGATTTATTAGAACAGGAAGCTTATGAGGCTTACAAGTGCATGGGTGAGAAGATGCTGCATCCTCAAATCTTACAGGGCTGCAGTTTTATAATCAAAGGAAAAGTGCGGAGGGGGAAAAGACCTCCTTTGTCTTTCTTGAGTAGACATCACACTTCCACCAGCAGCTCCTCCTCCAGGCTGGGCAGTTTTCTTCTCCCTGTATGGTCAAGTTAGGTCCACAAATTAGTGCTTTTATGTGTGCAGAGAGCATGTCCTGGAACCATTAATTTACTGACCTTACTGGACAGGACGTGGGTCTCATGCCACCACTGTTTTATGGTTTCGGGGCTTCTGTACATGGTTTTGCTGCTAAGCGAGGCTGCTTGGCTTTGTGGTTAAGCAAACTTGCTTTCTTGAGTGATCATTAACTTACAAGGGACTCCCATACTTTCTCTACTTACCATCCCCCAGTGGGATTAACTATTTAATCACCTGCTTGGTCCCTTTATTCTGTTCTTATCATCCTTGTCTTTACTGATCCTTCTCCTTCCAGACATGGCAATTGTTTTTCTTAGTCTCTATGTGTCATTTGTTCATAAAAGGAAATTCTTTAGGGTAGGATGCAGACATACACCTTGTAAGCCTGCTTTTCAGGATAGCCTCAGAAACTGGGGCTCACCCCAGTTTGTGGGTCTCACCAGACTTTTGTCTGTTTGGACACTCTGCTGTAGGTCGTTATGCCCATGATGAGGTAAAGGTGATTGTTAAAGGACATCTTGAAAACACAGCCAGACAGTCGATGGGTACAAGTTGAATATTTGAGTCATTAGGCCACTCATCAACTCAGGGTAAGTTAGTCATGAAACAGGTTAGATGAACATTAAGTTGTTCCAGGAGGCAGATAGCTAGGTATAAGCAGAGAATTAGGGGCAGGAGCCAGGTTGCAGGAACAAGGACCCATCTTGTAAACAGCAGGGGTCCATAGGCGGTGATAACTGGAGGCAGACAATTGGAAAGGCTGGGATCTCCTGCATCTGAATGTAATCTGTTGCTTATTATACTCTTATTACAATAAAATTAGCATTGTAAATAAGTTTCCATCACACATCAAAGCTAAATAAGGGCAAAATCCTTCCTCTCCTCTGGAAGGTGGAGCTGGGAAGAAAATCAGGAAATACTGCCCCCAAACCCTTTCTTCTCCAGTGACTATTCTTCCTTTTCATTTGTATGTCCCTCATAACTGTGAAGAATCACTGGACCCATCACAGCAGGGTGGAAATATTTAGACGGTTATTAAGAAATGAGATGAATAAAACAGATATTCAGTTCACAACAGTTCAGTTGCTCAGTCATGCCTGACTCTTTGTGACCCCATGTACTGCAGCACACCAGGCCTCCCTGTCCATCGCCAACTCCTGGAGCCTACTCGGACTCATGTCCATCGAGTCTTGATGTCATCAATGATCTTACCTTCTGTCATCCTCTTCTCCTCCCATCTTCAATCTTTCCCAGCATCAGAGTCTTTTCCAGTGCATCAGTTCTTCACATCAGGTAGCCAAAGTATTGGAGTTTCAGCTTAAACATCAGTCCTGCCAATAAACACCTAGGACTGATCTCCTTTAGGATGGACTGGTCGGATCTCCTTGCAGTCCAAGGGACTCTCAAGAGTCTTTTCAAACACCACAGTTCAAAAGCATCAGTACTTCAGTGTTCAGCTTTCTTTATAGTCTAACTCTCACATCTGTACATGACTACTGGAAAAACCATAGCTTTGACTAGACTGACCTTTGTAGGCAAAGTGATATCTCTGCTTTTTAATACACTGTCTAGGTTGGTCATAGCTTTTCTTCCAAGGAGCAAGCATCTTTCAATTTCAGAGAGTTAAAGTTTTAACTACAGCAGTACTTGTTTGGAGTGCCCCTATTGGTCCCACAAACATTAAGAAACCCTAACAAGTCCACTTAATTTACCACATTTTGGAGAAATTTATAAAGCTAGAATACACAAACTACAATGAAAAATGACCAGCAATCACTTGGGGCAACAGTTAAAGTGAATAATGAAGTTAAAAACTGACAAATGACCTTGTCACTTGGCTTGACCCTTCACTGGAGACTCAAAGCCTTTTACACAGGAATGGGTAAAATGTAATGAGGATGAAAAGAAGTTTCTGGGACTCTGATTCAGGAACCCCACATGCTGTGGTACCACAATCCACTGGTGGAACTCAGACTCAGGTTACAACTAGACTGAGAAAATGTGAAAGCACAAGGGATGATAGGATTACAAAAGTTGAAAAGTTGGAGTAGATGTTATATGAAAAGGCTGTGTTGATGTTACTTGAGCGTTTTCTGGGACTGTCTGTTTTGACTGGCTGGGAAAATTTACCCTACCCAGTACTGTTAGACTGAGACTTACTGACTGGGTCTTATGGAGGCTGTGGTTAGAGGTATAAGTGTTGATGAAATTGAGCTGAACATTTGTAGGGCAATTGATGTATTTGAATGGGCTTTATGTAAAGTGGTCATATCTCTTTTTCCTAATTGTGTTGTAGGGTGAACACTGTGTCTCACTGGGGAATATTTCCCCTGCCTGGTATTGTAAGACAAGACATACAAATCCACCCTTTCAATAATGTTAGCCGAATTTGCTAAGGGCTTGTAAGTAGGCTCATTTGAGCCAACACAGTATGAGATGGAAGGTGAAGGCCAATGAGCATGATAAGGGAAGTGACTGTAATTATCTTGCAAATCTCTACAAAATCAGAAATATAAACACAGTACACAATTGCATGAGATTCTGTTCAGTTCAGTAGCTCAGTCATGTCCAACTCTTTGCAACGCCATGGACTGCAGCACTCCAGGCCTCCTTCCCATCAACAATGCCCAGAGCCTACTCAAACTCATGTCTATAGCATTGATGCTGCCATCCAGCCATCTCCTCCTCTGTCATCCCCTTCTCCTCCCACCTTCAGTCTTTCTCAGCATCAGGGTCTTTTCTGAGGAGTTGGTTTTTCACATCACGTGGCCAAAGTAGGAGTTTCAGCCTCAGCATCAGTCCTTCCAATGAATATTCAGGCCTGATTTCCTTTAGGATTGACTGGTTGGATCTCCTAGCAGTTCAAAGGATGCTCAAGAGTCTTCTCCAACACCAAAGTTCAAAAGCATCAATTCTTCAGCACTCAGCTTGCTTTATAGTCCAACTCTCACATCTATACATGACTACTGGAAAAGCTGTAGCTTTGACTGGATTGACTTTTGTTGGTAAAGTAATGTCTTTGCTTTTTAATATGCTGTCTAGGTTGGTCATCACTTTTCTTTCAAGGAGCAAGTATCTTTTAATTTCAGGGTTGCAGTCAACATCTGTAGTGATTTTGGACCCCCCTCCCCCCCAAAAAAAAAGTCTGTCACCATTTCCCCACCTATTTGCCATGAAGTGATGGAACCAGATGCCATGATCTTAATTTTTTGAATGCTGAGTTTTAAGCGAGCTTTTTCACTTTCCTCTTTCACTTTCATCTTGAAACTCTTTAGTTCTTCTTCAATTTCTCCCATGAGGGTCGTGTCATCTGCATATATGAGGTTATTGATATTTCTCCCAGCAATCTTGATTCCACTGCACTTCATCCATCCTGGCGTTTCACATGATATACTCTGCTTATAAGTTAAATAAGCAGGATGACAAAATACAGCCTTGACATACTCCTTTGACATAACCAATCTGTTGTTCCATGTCCAGTTCTAACTGTTTCTTCTTGACCAGCATACAGATTTCTCAAGAGGCAGGTCAGGTGGTCTGGTATTTCCATCTCTTTCAGAATCTTCCACAGTTTATTGTGATCTACACGGTCAAAGGCTTTGGCATAGTCAATAAAGCAGAAATAGATGTTTTTCTGGAACTCTCGCTTTTCCAATGATCCAGTGGATGTTGGCAACTTAATCTCTGGTTCCTCTGCCTTTTCTAAATCCAACTTGAACATCTGGAAGTTCATGGTTCATGTACTGTTAAAGTCTGGCTTGGATAATTTTGAGCATGTGAGATGAGTGGAATTGTGTGGGAGGCTGAACATTCTTTGGCATTGCTTTTCTTGGGGATTGGAATGAACACTGAGCTTTTCCAGTCCTGTGGCCACTGCTGAGTTTCCCAGCTTGCTGGCATATTGAGAGCAGCACTTTCACAGCATCATCTTTTAAGATTTGAAATAGCTCACCTGGAATTCCATCACCTCCACTAGCTTTGTTCGTAGTGATAGTTCCTAAGGTCCACTTGACTTCACATTCTAGGATGTCCGGCTCTAGGAGAGTGTGAGGAATCACACTATCATGGTTATCTGGGTCATGAAGATCTTTTTGTACAATTCTTCTGTGTATTCTTGCCACCTCTCTTAATATCTTCTGCTTTTGTTAGGTCCATACCATTTCTGTCCTTTACTGAGACCATCTTTGCATAAAATGTTCCCTTGGTATCTCTAATTTTCTTGAAGAGACCTCTAGTCTTTCCCATTCTATTGTTTTCCTCTATTTCTTTGCATTGATCACTAGGATCTGCCTGAGATTGAGCCTGATTTGCCTGAGATTTAGCCCAGTTAGTTTAATCTGTAGAATGTGAAACTAAAATGAGAAAGTGTGGGAAAGGCCTTTTCAAAAACAAACTACTAAAAGAGCTCTCTTGTCTAAATTGTAAATCACAGTCTCCTTAAGATTATTTGTCAAGTGCAAATACAGATCTTAAAAGTCTCCTCCACAAATGATAAAAGACTTTACCCATAAATAAACTAAATTTATTACAACTGTTACTTATAAGCTAGTATGTTATAACTAATTCATCACTAAAGCTTGAAAATGAAAAGTGTAAGAACTCTGTCTATACCTATCTGTATGTATGTAGCTCCATGTTTGTACTTTACAGATATGATATTTTTCTACATCTAAACAGTATTGCCAAAATTAATTTGTAAAAAGAGCTCTACTTAGTTGGATAAAACAAACAAGAATTTATATTAAAGTTTTCTAAAATACAGTATAAAATAGCCCAAATGTTTTTCAAGTTCATATGATTTAGGGTTAATCTTTAGTAAATAAAACCAACGTAAAGTATTTGGTTTAATTACAATTGGTGTCTTTCGTGCTATGAACCTTAAATATAAAACTTTTATTCTACCTAGATTTACCAAAGTTATGTTTGTTTTTTTTTTCTGCTATAAAATTTGTCAGTAAGAAAAATAAGTTGGGATGATGGCTGACTTTGTATAATGTATCATGAAATTTTCATGGGTAATCTAAACATAATTGTTGATTTAGGTTGATGTGAGTGGTATAAAACTTAAAAATAGCTCCAAAATCTTTTTGTAACTTAAAATTTTAGAATTTTGCTAAATTAAGTTAAATGATGGGAATTCATTGAATGTCTAGATCATTTCAAAATAAGTAAATTATTGAAACATTGATTGCTAAACAAGTGTAATTTACTACTTTTGTCATTTTTTTACAGAAAAAGTAAAGATATTTGGTTTTATTAGTAAGCATTTCTTCTACCACCTTGAGATTTAAAATCCTATGAGGAAATACATGCTTGTAGAAATCACAAAACAAGTTTGCCATTCAGAAAGCGCTGGTATAGCAATTCACAGTTGCTTACTTCTTAGTTTTCCTAGAAAGTAACATTTCTAAGAGTTAAGAATTCTAATTCAGTTCAGTTCAGTCGCTCAGTCGTGTCCGACTCTTTTCGACCCCTTGAATCACAGCACGCCAGGCCTCCCTGTTCATCACCATCTCCCGGAGTTCACTCAGACTCACGTCCGTCGAGTCCGTGATGCCATCCAGCCATCTCATCCTCGGTCATCCCCTTCTCCTCCTGCCCCCAATCCCTCCCAGCATCAGAGTCTTTTCCAATGAGTCAACTCTTCGCATGAGGTGGCCAAAGTACTGGAGTTACAGCTTTAGCATCATTCCTTCCAAAGAAATCCCAGGGTTGATCTCCTTCAGAATGGACTGGTTGGATCTCCTTGCAGTCCAAGGGACTCTCAAGAGTCTTCTCCAACACCACAGTTCAAAAGCATCAGTTCTTTGGGGCTCAGCCTTCTTCACAGTCCAACTCTCACATCCATACATGACCACAGGAAAAACCAAAGAGAGGTTAAAATGGAGAGAGATGGAGATAGACAGATGGAGAAAAAGTAGGGAAGAGAGACAGGGAGATCAGGCAGGCATAGGACAAAAGCTGAATATTAAAAGGAAAGCTTCAGAGGGTTTGGAAAAGGAACCCTGAGAAAACACTTTTGTGCGTGATTAAGAGTGGTTAAGATTAGAATTAATTTAATTGAGCAAATAATTTTAAAAATCAAAAGTAAGCTGATGTAATACTAGAATTTGGTTTTCTCTCCGTTGAGGACAAAGTTATATGGGACTATTATAATCTGCTTTTATAATAGACAGTAAAGTTTCTTTGTCTTTGAAGTAATATGGTATTACTTTTTTATTTGCTTTGAAATCGTTATTATCAATATCATTAAGTGGATAACTAAATATTATTTCACAGTGATCTATGCTCCTACTTGATCAAGTGTTTTAAGACCTTTTGATATCTTTGATAATCTTCCCTAATTAAACACTAAATAAAGTACTTTTGATATTTAGCTAACTTTGGGATTTTTTCAAAGGATCCCTGAAAAATCTCAGAGTTATTAAACTGATTAGAATTATTTGGCATGGCAAATTAAATGGGAAGCATTGTCAAATAAGTAACAATAAGCCTTCTTAGGTTATATTGCATAGATTAATATTTGCAATATGTGTGGTGAAAATCATATGTAATTCCCCTAAATCTGCATGTTCTGGTAAAATGTTATCAGTAGTTCTAGTTAGCTTAAAATGTATGTTGCAGGAATAACTAAGTTACTTGTCAGTTGCATTATAATAAAATCTATAGCCATGCCTTTTGCTCTTTACAGATAACTATTGTTTTGCTCTGGTGCCTTTATAAAACATGCTTCATCTTCACAAAAGATTCATAGAAAGTGCTTTTTGACAATTAAGGGCTTTTAAAAATATTAGGTCTTACCACTAAACTATAATAGTGGTCATAGACATCCACAAAAAAAAATAGCTTCATAAAAAATGCTAGCAAAAGATCAAGATCAACAAGAATTAATTACCCAGGACTGAATGAAATGATGAATATAATTATAATTTTTATGACTCTTATCTGAAATATCACATCTTTTTAATCTTTGCTTTCCTGATATAAGGAAACATTTTCTCTTAAGCTAAATATGATTTATAGCAATTTGCTGAATTATAAATTTGTAAACAGAATTGAAACATTTTTATTTATTCTCCCTGACTGGTCTCTCCAGAATTTGGAAACTCTTAGTGAGTATTCTTATTTTCATGATGATATAAATATTTACATAAGTTTATAAGAATCTGTTCTTCTTGTAACAGGGCACAATTGGAAACGTTTGTTAAATTACCAAGGCTTTGACCAAAATATTGTATTTGAAAGAGGCACACATGGACTCAGAGATGACTGGACAGCTTTAAGGAACTAAGACTGAGTTTATGGCTCCATAAAACCCCTTGCTTGCAGGGTTCCCAATAGCCTTTCCAGGTGAGTAAGGAAGGTCACTTCCTGCAGGTGCAAGAAACTTGGGATATTTGGGGGACCTCAAGAAGAGAGGAATTAACCTAAATCTATTACAAGTGAATCTGATGGCAATTCCTTAGCATGGTTTCCTGATCTTGAAATACTGTTAAAATTTCAGTGAGGAGATTCCTTATGAAAAGTTCCAGCAAAGTATATTTAACAGTGACTGTTGGGTCAGTTACCATTTTTGCTTTGTTATGTATGTTAGTCGCTCAGACGTGTCCGACTCTTTTCAACTTCATGGACAGTAGCCAGCCAGGATCTTCTGGAGTTCTCCAGGCAAGAATACTGGAGTGGGCAGCCATTCCCTTCTCCAGAGGATCTTCCTGACCCAGGGATTGAACCCAGGTCTCCTGCATTGCAGGCAGATTCTCTGCCATCTGAGGCACTAGGGAAGCCCACTATTCTTGCTGGACTTATGTAAATATGTAAGTTTAGTGAAACTAAGATTATTTTGCAAAGAAACTAGTCTTCACTTGTGTATCTTTGGTAGAAATGTGGGTGATTTTAGAAAAAAATGTGTTTCAGTAGAACTATAATACCCAGTTGTGGATATTAGATTCTAGTTCTGCTAATCATCTCTGAAGTTGTTGTTGTTTTTTTTCCCCACCTGTAAACTGGACTGGATTCTGCATTCTTCTAGTTTCCTCAAATATTTGACTATAGCTCTCCAAACTAACATATCAATTTTTTTCTCCACTTTTGAATGAAATTAGTATCCTTTTCCTGAAAGCCTGCAAGCTGAAGCTGAGCAACTTGATTTAAACTTAGGAAGATTATCATAATAGCCCATGTTTAGATAATCTTCATGCCGGTTGCTGTGTGAATGACTCAAAAGTTTACTTCAACACCTGATGACATTATAAAGAACACTTCAAACTGTAAAAGGTACTTGGACTCTGACATCTAGAAATTTTTCCTGCGGCTGCTCATGTGCTCAGATGGTGAAGGTAATGTGTGTGTTCAGTTGTGTCCAGCTCTTTGCAGCCCTATGGACTGTAGCTTGCCAGGATCCTCTGTCTATGGAAATTTCCAAGCAGAATACCGGAGCAGCTTATCATTTGCTACTCTAGGATCTTCCCAACCCAGTGAATGAACCAGTCTTGTGAGTCCTGCATTGGCAGGCAGATTCTTTACCGCTTATACGCAGAGTACATCATGAGAAATGCTGGGCTGGATGAAGCACAAGTTGGAATCAAGATTGCTGGGAGAAATATCAGTAACCTCAGGTATGCAGATGACACCATCCTTATGGCAGAAAGTGAAGAACTAAAGAGCTTCTTGATGAAAGTGAAAAGGAGAGTGAAAAAGCTGGCTTAAAGCTCAACATTCAGAAAACTAAGATCTTGGCATCTGCTCCTATCGCTACATGGCAAATAGATGGGGAAGCAGTGGAAACAGTGACAGACTATTTTGGGGGCTCCAAAATCACTTCAGATGGTGACTGCAGCCATGAAATGAAAAGATGCTTTCTCTTTGGCAAGAAAGTTATGACCAACCTAGATAGCATATTCAAAAGCAGAGACATTATTTTGCCAACAAAGGTCCATCTAGTCAAGGCTATGGTTTTTCCAGTGGTCATGTATGGATGTGAGAGTTAGAGTATAAAGAAAGCTGAGCACTGAAGAATTGATGCTTTTGAACTGTGGTGTTGGAGAAGACTCTTGAGGGTCCCTTGGACTGCTAGGAGATCCAACAAGTCCATCCTAAAGAAATCAGTCCTGAATATTCATTGGAAGGACTGATGCTGAAGCTGAAACTCCAGTACTTTGGCCACCTGAAGGAAGAACTGAACTCACTGGAAAAAACCCTGATGCTGGGAAAGATTGAAGGTGGAAGAGGAAGAGGATGACAGAGGATGAGATGGTTGGATGGCGTTATTGACTCAATGGACATGAGTTTGGGTAAACTCCAGTAGTTAGTGATGGACAGGGAGGCCTGGCAATCTGCGGTCCATGGGATTGCAAATAGTCGGACATGACTGAGCAACTGAACTCAACTGAACTGAACTGAACCACCTGGGGGTTTATAATTTGCTTCAACCATTAATCTTGTTTTTCTTTTGTCTCCACAGAGATAGTTCTTATTAAATACCTGGTTTCTAGTACCATATAGGCCTAACTTTCAGAGCCCAACTCTATCACCACCTCCTGGAATGAATTTAACTGGACTGACCTACTGTCTGGACTAAGAGACCAGTTCAGTGGGATGGAATAACTCACCAACTCAGCTTCTGGACTGCAAGCCTTTTGGAGCGGTTTCTAAAGTCCACGTGGGACTGTAAGCAGTGCAATTTGCCACCCCAATATATGTTTCTAGAGGATTAATCTAGGCGGGTTATTTTTAAGAATCAGAAAACTCCAGAAAGTTTTCTTGTTATCTCCTCTTTTTCTTTTCTAAAAAAAATTAGATAATGGGTCTGTTCCCAGAATAGAGTTATCACCAGAGATATCTGCAGAGAACCTGGCTGGGTGTGGCAGGGGAAGAAAGTCTATCCATTAGTTCATTTTGTGTACCGTGGTGATCTGCCTGGCCCAGCAAACATTTGTTTACCAAACATCTGCTTTCTCATCTCCAAGTAAATTGCCTTCTTCACCTTTGAAGTACCAAACCACTATCCCCCAAATCCTCTTTTGTCTTTAGCTGAAGATGGTAAGGATTTCAGGCATTTGGGCGAGTTACACAGTTTTTCTAGGTCTTTCCCATGTATACGTATTATCAAACTTTAATTTTCTCCTGTCAATCTTTCTCATGTCAATTTAATTCTTAGATCAGCCAGAAGAACCTAAAAGGCAGAAGCAAATGTCTTCCTCTTGATCTAGATATAGATGTATCTAGATAGATATAGTTATATCCTGTTACTCAGAAATGACCAGGCTGTTTTAACACATTCGGCAGACTCCTCAAGATGTGAGCCTGTATCTGATTCATCTACGTGATCGTGCCAGCCTGAAAAAAGTGCATATGAATTGCTTCCTTTTCTTTTTCATACATGGCAGCATATATGCCCACTCTGTACTATAATTTGTTTCTTTTTAAAAAAATACTTTATTTTAATTGGAGGCTAATTATTTTACAGTATTGTAGTGTTTTTTGCCATACATTGGTGTGAATTAGCCCTGGGTGTACATGTGTCCCCCATTTTCATTTATTTATTTTTGGCTGCATTGAATCTTTATTGCTGCGTGTGGGCTTTTCTCTAGTTGCGGTGAGTAGGGTCTGTGCTTCGTTGTGGTGGGCAGGCTTGCTGTTGAAATGGCTTCTTTTGTTGCAGAGCACAGGCTCCAGGGTATACGGGCTTGGTTGTTGTGGTGCAGGGCTTAGCTGCTCCATGGCTATGAAATCCCTCCCAGACCAGGGATGAAACCCTTGTCCCCTGTATTGGCAGGTAGATTCCTATCCACTATACCACCAGGAAATTCCTGGTTTGGATTTTTAGATAATAGCATTACTTGTAGTGAATTCCATATCAGTACCTAAAACATTTTCTTATCCATTTGGCTGATGGTATAATAGTCTATGTATTTTTTCAACCAATTTCCTCTAGATGATAGTTAGGTTTTTCACTATAGTTCACCATTCTATTATACATGTGATCATGAAAAACATTTTGTCAACTTTATTTATTAATAGTGAACTGCAGGTGAGTACTTAGAATGATTTTTGCACAATATTAAGTACTTGACACACGTTATCTTATTCAATTCTCAAGCTAACTCTACGGGGGCTGGTTTTTTTTTTTACTTCTTCAGAGATGATGACAGTTAAGAGGTTGACTAATTGCCTAAAGTGATTAAGTGGAAAGTAGAAGGAGATTG
The DNA here is from genome assembly GCA_917880005.1 of Nanger dama. Lineage (NCBI taxonomy): Eukaryota > Metazoa > Chordata > Mammalia > Artiodactyla > Bovidae > Nanger > Nanger dama. The sequence continues at coordinate 105,431,960 of CAKJTW010000001.1, forward strand.
CTTGTCTGTTGTCTCCAAATCTCTTATAACAGAAAATAATTACTTGTTTATTTGACATCCGGTTTGTATGCAGCCTGCTAGAGAGATCACATAGGTGAATCAGACACAGACCCTCAATCTGAAGCACATATTGTCTATAAGTGTTAAGAAGAGCCTGATCATTTCTGAGTAACAGTAAGTCAATTAATTATAGCTGATTCCAATACAAGTGGTTGGTCAGTAGCAAAGATATTCTGTGTACATCAAATTTACAGTTTAAAAATCATAATCTCAAGGTCAAGTTTTGTAATTTAATTAAAGAGTACCACATTCACAAAGAAGTAATTTCAACATTTAATCAAAACTCCCAATCTGCTTTTGATATAATCACAGTAAAGTATAAGATTGAGAGCTAAATTTCCAAGATGAACTTTAGTGGTTCAAGATGAACAAAAGTGGTTCCGAGATGAACTACTTTCTAGAGGTGACTAGGAAACAGCTCTAAATCATTAATTAATTCTAGAAATAAATCTTCCAAAGGAGAAGTTTGAACAAATATTAAGAAAAAATGGCTTGGTAAAATTCTTAACACGGCCTGTCTGTTTCCAGGACAGAAGTTAAGCTTCATTTGATTATTGAAAATTCTAAATTTCCATTTTATTTCTTTACACTGCCAATTTCCTCCAGGAACAAGTTTAGAAATATCAAAAATGACATGTCACAGACATTCCTTCCAAATGTTGGGGTTTGTGTGGGGATGGAAAGTGTGAAGAAACATGCTTTCAAATTTCTAGCCCAGTTTAGAATGCTATTTTTAGATTTTTAGATAAAAACAGTGATAGTAAGAACAAAAATCATAGTTTGTAGAGAGAAATTTACATCTGAAATGTAGTTTTAACAATTAAATCACTCTTCTCACTGTAGTTCAGTAACTCCTCTTGCTACAGAATTTAATCCTAAAACTTCAATGCTTGGCTGTCATATTTCTTATCTAATGATTTCTGTAATTTGCCTATAAACAATTTTAAAAATATTATAGAATTAGAACATAAGAAAGTTTTTCATTTGGGCCTTTGAATTTGCAGTTGAAACAATAGATATGAGTATCAAGATGCAGATTGACTCCAGTCTGAAACATATTTTGATAATTTTTGTGCACTTGAGTTTTTGAACTGTAACTGAGCAGAAACTGTAACTGTAACCTATCCAGCCTTCCTAGGGCAGACCACTTTCCCCATCTCCTCTTCCTGCCTCTTGTTTGTAGAAAAGTTGTAGTCTCCCAGGCATCCTTTGAGTCAAAAAAGCCTGACTTACAAATTATAGGATTGATGTGAACACGTAATGACAAAAGAAGCAACTAGGCCAGGGGAACTAGTGACAATTTAAATAGTAAATCAGCCCTATGGCAGCCACAGAACCTTTAGCTCCTCCCTGAAGCACCTAGATAGCAATCTGATACATAGATGTTGCTCTGCAGAGGCTAAAGTCCCCACCAAATGGAAGAAGAGGACTGCTTGAAGACCTTGAGTGTGTAGCATGAGGACTGACAGTGTCAACCCCTGTGTCCCTGTCTTATTGCCTCACCATCAACTAAGCGAGGATTGTTCATGGGCTGATCACACGCCCCTGAGCACCACCCCTCCCCTGGCCTTTACAATTTATTCCTGGAAATCCATCATGGGTTTTGAGCTTAAGCCACCCTATTCTCCTCGCATGGCCCTTTCAATACATCTTCCTCTGCTCCAAGCTCTAACATTTTGGTTTGTTTGACCTCACTGTGCATCAGGCAATGGCACCCCACTCCAGTACTCTTGCCTGGAAAATCTATGGACGGAGGAGCCTGGTGGGCTGCAGTCCATCGGGTCGCTAAGAGTCGGACCCGACTGAGTGACTTTACTTTCACTTTTCACTTTCATGCACTGGAGAAGGAAATGGCAACCCACTCCAGTTTTTTTTGCCTGGAGAATCCCAGGGACAGGGGAGCCTGGTGGGCTGCCGTCTATGGAGTCGCATAGAGTCGGACGCTACTGAAGCAGCTTAGCAGCAGTGCATCAGGCACATGAATTTGGGTTCAGCGGTAGAGCCTCAGCACTGAGAGCAAGGAAGGGATTACCTGTCTTCCTCATGCATTTAGAGACAAGTCAGTGGGTAGAAAGTGCACTAACAGGAGACTGGAGAAGCGTGCTCTACACCTGAATCTCTGACTTCTAGCAGACTGACCGTGAGCAGCTATAACCCCCATAGTCCCCCTGTTCCTCTTGGTGATAGTGGGGTTAAAATAAGATATGTGCAGGCCCTTTCTCTCCTGCTGTAAAAAATGTATGATATTCATAGTGTTAATAGTGTTAATCATCTCAGAATAGGCTAACGAATAGAGTATTTTTTTAAATATATGCATTTTTATTTCCAACAGAAAAGAACAAAAACAAAGAAAAAATATTTATTAACTTTTGTAAATTTATGACAATACTAAATACAAATTTTCTCCTAATTATTCTTCATCTTAATTTAGCAGCTGTCATTTGTATTACTTTTTCACATGAAAACAAAAAGTACATTTGTTTCCACTGATTAAAAATTTCACAAGTTGTGACACATTTCAAAACATAAAGTATTATCTACTTTATCATACACTTAATTCCCACAAAGTTTCTGAAAATCTTTTCTGCTGTTGTTGAAGCTTGTTTGCCTTGGGGATTATAATGTCTTTTGCTATCGCTCCTTGGCCTTTTGGCTAAGATCATAGTGGTGGCTCAGACGGAAAGCATCTGTCTACAGTGTGGGAGACCTGGGTTCGATCCCTGGGTTGGGAAGTTCCCTGGAGAAAGAAACGGCAACCCACTCCAGTACTCTTGCCTAGAAAATCCCCTGGACAGAGGAATCTGGTGTCTATGGGGTCACAAAGAGTTGGACACGACTGAGCGACTTTCCTTTCCTTTTTCTTTGCTTTTTATTTAGAAAAGAAGCATGATTTATTTTGATCTGTGTGACTAATATAATCACAACCCTTGGGAAAATAGATGGTTTTCTGGAAACATCAGTAAGGAATACTGACTAGAACTATTCCTGTCTGATGCATGAACTGCTCTGCACACCAAGGCCACAAACTATTAGGATGAACAAATAGTAAGGTATATTTAGCTAGTTGATCAGACTGGTCAAGTCATTGATGAGTAAGTGAACTCATCTGCCAGTTGCACAAGCTTCTCACCATTTCGAAGCCTCGGGACCCATGTAGAAAATGGAAAGAGGGTCAGGAAAAGGAGGCACTGTCAAGGATGCGTAGTGCACTTGATATCAACATGATCTGAAAATAGAGATGCTTCAGCTAACAACAAATGGTTGAGAGGAAACATAGAAAGGAATAAGCTACAAAGAAATGAAAGAAGTGCTATGTATTTCTATAATTGAAGAGAGAGAGTGAGAAAGAGGAAGGAGGGAGAAGAAAAAGAGGAAGAAAGTAGAAGGAGGAGAAAGAGAAAGAGGAGGAAGAAGGGGAAGGAGGAGGAGACGAGTAAGAGGAGGAGAGGGCTGAAGGGAAGAAGTGGGAAGAGGAAGAAGAGGTGCAGGAGAAAAGAGGAAGGGGAAGGGGATGAGACAGAGGAGAGGAGGAGGAGGGGAGGAGACAACAAAATGCAGCAGCAAGTTTAGTTCAAGGGCGGAATGGCTGGAGCTGGGTGGCTTTGTGGTGAAGCATGAGGTCTTCAGAGACAGGCTGCCTCTGTCAGAATCACAGTTCTGCATCGCCAGCTGTGTGGCCTTGGGCAAGTAGCTTAGCCTCTCTGTGTTTCACATCTGTAAAATGGGAATAGTGCTAACCAGTGTTTAAAGGCTAATTTTATCACTCCATATAATAAAGTGCTCAAATGTTAACTTTGTCAACATTAAAATGCATTTTATAGTTAATATTCAAAGTTATCCATGGAAAGTGTATAGACACTTGGCAAATAAATATTGATTTAGTTATTATTATTTTTAATTTGAAGTCTCAGGCCCTTCTAAGCTTTGCTCTGAAAGTTAATCTACTACAAAATTTGAAAATAAATTTATTTTTATTTTGTAGCATACCCCAAATAGAAAGACATTTTCCCCTTATTTATCTGCTGTACTTTTACTCAATTATGTAATAGTTTCAATATAATTACATCAACATTATTCTAAGTTTGCATAAGTAAAAAATAAAATACATATTTTTTAAAATGTTAAAAACATATTTGCTGATAGTTATTGATTTTATTATTCCATTTAGTTTATCTTTTTAAGGCCAAAATCATAATTCAAAGGCCTGTGGGTGGATATATGACACTTAAAAAGTAGCTAATTAAATGAATCAACGTGAGATACGCATACTCATATAAGACTGTACTGTGAGTACTGCCTTATCTTTTACCGCTGAAATATTTCATTAATGTGATCCCTACAGGAAATTCTTAATGGACCTTAAAGAGGGACAATCACACTGCTGCTGGACTATGAAGATGTGCCATGCAACTTACAAGGAAACAAGGAGGCTCGAGCTCACTGCCATTTGTTTGCTCTGTTGCTCTGGCCACAGTTCTGTGAACACTGTGGTAACTGCTCATATACATCACAGTAGTATTTACTGGCTATGAGCTGAATTCATCAGTATGAAGGGAAAAGACTGACAGAAATTCAAAACAAGATCTATTTGGCATTAAGAGAATACCAGAGGAACATTGGCATGGTAGCTCCTATTCCCTTCCAAGGACATAATCGAAAGATAGTTGGACCACCCACGCCACCCACAGTCCCCAGGTGGCTAACAAATAAGCGGATCATTATTGGATAGAAGAGCTTCATGATATTTGAAACAAACTGTCCATGACTATTTTTCATGTTTAAAAACCACTAGTAATTCATTTTCTGACATGTAAAAATATCCTTAGTTACTTCCAAAGGAGGAAAGTAACCTAATGTGAGGTGAGGGTAAACTAATTTGTATTCCTGCTGCCGCAGTTTTTCTCTTACTCCTGGTAAAACAAACAGTTTAGTTTGAAATTTAGAATGCCTGTATTCTACCTTGCATAAGTTATATAATTTGGTTAATATAGTTTTAACCTTAACAGAATTGCGGGTCCAGTAATTAATAGAAATTTGTTGCACTTTTGCTAAATTTAATATTCTTCAATCTGTTTACACATGTAACAGAAATCATGGTTCAACAGGCGTGACTGGTTTTGATACAACAGAATTGACTGGTTTTGATACAACAGAATTAAGAGAAATAATTACATTTTTATTTTAAAACCATCTAGACATAATTATATGGACAAATAATGGTTTGAGTAACCTGCAATGGCTAAATATATGACAGTTTAAAAGTTAAAAAGTCTATGGTATTAAGCAACACATTTTTTTTTTTTTTATGGTTTTATTTTATTTTTTTAATACTTTATTCTACATTACAATACTGTATTGGTTTTGCCATACATTGACATGAATCAGCCACAGGTGTACACGATCTCCCAATGCCGAAGCCCCCTCCCACCTCCCACCCCATATCATCTCCCTGGATCATCCCGTGCACCAGCCCCAAGCATCCTGTATCCTGTACTGAACATAGACTGGCACTTCGTTTCTTACATGATCATATACATGTTTCAATGCCATTCTCCCAAATCATCCCACCCTCTCCCTCTCCCTCAGAGGCCAAAAGTCTATTCTATACCTGTGTTTCTTTTGTTGTCTCACATAGAGGGTCATCATTACTATCTTTCTAAATTCCATATATATGTGTCAGTATACTGTATTGGTGTTTTTCTTTCTGGCTTACTTCACTCTGTATAATCAGCTCCAGTTTCATCCATCTCATTAGAACTGATACAAATTTATTCTTTTTAAGGGCTGAATAGTACTCCATTGTATATATGTACCACAGCTTTCTTATCCATTCATCTGCTGATGGACATCTAGGTGAAAGATTGAAAGCTTTTTCCCTAAAGTCAGGAACAAGACAAGGGTGTCCACTTTCACCACTACTATTCAATATAGTTCTAGAAGTTTTGGCCACAGCAATCAGAGCAGAAAATGAAATAAAAGGAATCCAAATTGGAAAAGAAGAAGTAAAACTCTCACTGTTTGCAGATGACATGATCCTCTACATAGAAAATCCTAAAGACTCGACCAGAAAACTACTAGAGCTAATCAATGAATATAGTAAAGTTGCAGGATATAAAATCAACACTCAGAAATCCCTTGCATTCCTATACACTAATAATGAGAAAGTAGAAAAAGAAGTTAAGGAAACAATTCCATTCACCATTGCAACAAAAGAATAAAATACTTAGGAATATTCCTACCTAAAGAAACTAAAGACCTATATACTGAAAACTATAAAACACTGATGAAAGAAATCAAAGAGGACACTAATAGATGGAGAAATATACCATGCTCATGGGTCAGAAGAGTCAATATAGTGAAAATGAGTATACTACCGAAAACAAATGTTTTTTACAAAGATGTAAAAGCTGCCCTTCCTACAGTTTACAATTCAATTATTTTTCAAAGTAGAGCTTTATTGTAGCATGAGTCATATCAGTAGTTTATTCCTTTTTATCAATCACCAAATCATGCCTTATTCACAAAAAGATTGTCATGTATGTGCAGACCACATTTTTGTTTATTCATTCATCGGTTGATGGACCTTTGGGTTATCTCCACCATTTGGCTTTTGTGGATAGCGCTGCTATGAACATGATGTATGTTTTTATGTGGCATGTGTTTCTGTTTTCCCAGCATATACCTATGAGTGGGTCTTGCTGGATCTTTTGAAAATTTTATGTTTAGCATTTTGAGGAGCTTGTAACGTATATTTCAGAGTGGCCTATTTCACGTTTCTACGAGCACAGTAGCAGAATTCCATTTTCCCATATTCTTGTTAAACTTATTCTTGTCCTTTTAATTTTATGATTTCAGGCTATGAGATGGTATCTTGTGATTTTGATTTACATTTCCTTTGTAATTAATAATGCCGAGCATCTTTTTGTGTACTTGTCAGACATTTGTGTATGTTTTTTTGGTAAATGCTTATTTACTTACTTTGTCAGTTTTCAAATTGGCTTATTTGTATCTTTTAATTGATTTTTTAAAAATTGTTTTTAGGTTCATAGCAAAATTGAGGGAAGACACAGATCTGCTATGTGTATATCCCCTGCCCTGGCACAGGCATCACTTCCACATTATCAACATTTCCCATCAGAGAGGTTCAGTTCAGTTCAGTCGCTCAGTTATATCTGACTCTTTGTGACCCCAAGAATGGCTTCACACCAGGTCTCCTGTTCATTACCATCTCTCGGAGTTCACTCAGACTCACGTCCATCGATTCCGTGATGCCATCCAGCCATCTCATCTTCTGTCGTCCCCTTCTCATTCTGCCCCCAATACCTCCTAGCATCAAGTCTTTTCCAGTGAAAAGACTTCGCATAAGGTGGCCAAAGTACTGGAGTTTCAGCTTTAGCATCATTCCTTCCAAAGAAATCCCAGGGTTGATCTCCTTCCGAATGGACTGGTTGGATCTCCTTGCAGTCCAAGGGACTCTCAAGAGTCTTCTCCAACACCACAGTTCAAAAGCATCAATTCTTTGACACTCAGCCTTCTTCACAGTCCAATTCTCACATCCATACATGACCACAGGAAAAACCATAGCCTTGACTAGATGGACCTTAGTTGGCAAAGTAATGTCTCTGCTTTTGAATATACTATCTAGGACGGTCATAAGTTTTCTTCCAAGGAGCAAGTGTCTTCTAATTTCATGGCTGCAGTCACCATCTGCAGTGATTTTGGAGCCCAAAAAATAATGTCTGACACTGTTTCCACTATTTCCCCATCTATTTCCCATGAAGTGATGGGACCGGATGCCATGGTCTTTGTTTTCTGAACGTTGGGCTTTAAATCAACTTTTCACTCTCCTCTTTCACATTCATCAAGAGGCATTTTAGCTCCTCTTCACTTTCTGCCATAAGGGTGGTGTCATCTGCATATCTGAGGTTATTGATATTTCTTCCAGCAATCTTGATTCCAGCTTGTGTTTCTTCTAGTCCAGCATTTCTCATGAAGTACTCTGCATAGAAGTTAAATAAACAGGGTGACATTATACAGCCTTGAGGTACTCCTTTTCTTATTTGGAACCAGTCTGTTGTTCCATGTCCAGTTCTAACTGTTGCTTCCTGACCTGCATACAGATTTCTCAAGAGGCAGGTCAGGTGGTCTGGTATTCCCATCTCTTTCAGAATTTTCCACAGTTTATTGTGATCCACACAAAGGCTTTGGCATAGTCAATAAAGCAGAAATAGATGTTTTTCTGGAACTCTCTTGCTTTATCGATGATCCAGCAGATGTGGCAATTTGATCTCTGGTTCCTCTGCCTTTTCTAAATCCAGTTTGAACATCAGGGAGTTCACAGTTCATGTATTGCTGAAGCCTGGCTTGGAGAATTTTGAGCATTACTTTACTAGCGTGTGAGATGAGTACAATTGTGCAGTAGTTTGAGCATTCTTTGGCATTGCCTTTCTTTGGGATTGGAATGAAAACTGACCTTTTCCCGTCCTGTGGCCGCTGCTGAGTTTTCCAAATTTGCTGGCATATTGTGCATTTGTTAAAACTGATGAAACTAAACTGACTCATCATAGTCACTCAAAGTCCATAGTTTATATTACAGTTCACTCTTGGTTTTATAAGTTAAATATGCAGGGTGAGAATATACAGCCTTGATGCACTCCCTTTCCTATTTGGAACCAGTCCATTGTTCCATGTCCACTTCTAACTGTTGCTTCCTGACCTGCATACAGATTTCTCAAGAGACAGGTCAAGTGATCTGCTATTCCCATCTCTTTCAGAATTTTCCACAGTTTATTGTGATCCACACAGTCAAAGGCTTTGGCATAGTCAATAAAGCAGAAAGAGATGTTTTTCTGGAACTCTCTTGCTTTATTGATGATCCAGCAGATGTTGGCAATTTGATCTCTGGTTCCTCTGCCTTTTCTAAAACCAGCTTGATCATCAGGAAGTTCACGGTTCACATATTGCTGAAGCCTGGCTTGCAGAATTTTGAGCATTACTTTACTAGCATGTGAAATGACTGCAATTGTGCAGTAGTTTGAGCATTCTTTGGCATTGCCTTTCTTTGGGATTGGAATGAAAACTGACCTTTTCCCGTCCTGTGGCCACTGCTGAGTTTTCCAAATTTGCTGGCATATTGAGTGAAACGGTGGGCTGGAAGAAACACAAGCTGGAACCAAGATTGCCGGGAGAAATATCAATAACCTCAGATAAGTAGATGACACCACCCTTATGGCAGAAAGTGAAGAGGAGCTAAAGGGTCTCTTGATGAAGGTGAAAGAGGAGAGTGAAAAAGTTGGCTTAAAGCTCAACATTCAGAAAACAAAAATCATGGCATCTGGTCCCATCACTTCATGGGAAATAGATGGGGAAACAGTGGAAACAGTGTCAGACTTTATTTTTGGGGGCTCCAAAATCACTGCAGATGGTGACTGCAGCCATGAAATTAGAAGATGCTTACTCCTTGGAAGAAAAGTTATGGCCAACCTAGATAGTTTATTCAAAACCAGAGACATTACTTTGCCAACTAAGGTCTGTCTAGTCAAGGCTACTGTTTGTCCTGTGGTCATGTATGGATGTGAGAGTTGGACTGTGAAGAAGGCTGAGCACAGAAGAACTGATGCATTTGAACTGTGGTGTTAGAGAAGACTTGTGAGAGTCCCCTGGACTTCAAGGAGATTCAACCAGTCCATTCTGAAGGAGATCAACCCTGGGATTTCTTTGGAAGGAATAACGCTAAAGCTGAAACTCCAGTACTTTGGCCACCTCATGCGAAGAGTTGACTCATTGGAAAAGACTTGATGCTAGGAGGTATTGGGGGCAGAATGAGAAGGGGACGACCGAGGATGAGATGGCTGGATGGCATCACGGACTCAGTGGACGTGAGTCTGAGTGAACTCCGAGAGATGGTGATGAACAGGGAGGCCTGGAATGCTGCGATTCATGGTGTCACAAACAGTCAGACACGATTGAGTGACTGAACTGAACTGAACTGAACTTGGTTTTATATATTCTGTGGGTTTGATAATAATGACATCTGTTCATCATTATGGCATCACATAGAATATTTTCACCACCTGGAAAATTGTGCTATACCTATTCATCTCCTCCACCCCTACAACCCAACCTCTGATAACCACTTATCGTTTGATGTCTCCATAGTTTTGCCTTTTCCAGAATGTCATATAATTGGAATCACATCATATGTCGCCTTTTCAGATTGGCTTCTTTCACTTAGCGATGTGCATTTAAGGTTGCCCCTCTCTTTTTATGGTAGGATAGCTCTTTTCTTCTTAGCACTGGATAATATTCTACTGCCTGGATGTAACAAAGTAATTTATACATTCACCTACTGAAGTACGTCTTGTTGTTCAGTTGCTCATTCATGTCTGAATCTTTGTGTTTCCGTAGACTGCAGCACGCCAACCCTCTCTGTCCTTCACCATCTCTCAGAAGAACATCTTAGTTGCTTCTAAGTTTTGGCAGTTATGAATAAAGCTGTTATAAACACCTGTATGTGGATTTTTTAAATATTTACATATTTTTAATTGACTGATGATTGCTTTACAGTATTGTTTTGATGTCTGTCAAACTTCAGCATGAATTAACCATAGGTGTACATATGTCCCCTCCCTTTTGAATTCCCCTCCCACCTTCTGTCCATTCCCACCCTCTAGGTTACTACAGAGTCCCAATTTGAATTCTCTGAGTCATAGAGCAAATTCCCACTGACTATCTATTTACATATGTTAGTGTATATGAATCCATGCTACTCTCTCCATTCACCTCGCCCGCTCCCACTTCTCCGCCATCCTTGTCCATAAATCTGTTCTCTATGTCTGCATCTCAACTGCTGCTCTGCAAACAGGTTCATTTGCACCGTCCTTCTAGATTCCATATATATATATCCATAAAATACGATACTTGTTTTTCTCTTTCTGACTTACTTCATTCTGTATGATAGGCTCTAGGCTCATCCACTTCATTAGAACTGACTCAAATGTGTCCCTTTTTATGGCTGAGTAGTATTCCATTGTATATATGTCACAGCTTCTTTATCCATTCATCTGTCAATGGATATCTAGATTGCTTCTATGTATTGGCTATTGTAAATAGTACTGCAATGAACATTAGGGTACTTTTTTTTTTTTTTTTTTTGCAGTTTTGGTTTCTTCAGGGTATATGCCTAGAAGTGGTATTGCTGTGTCATATGGTAGTTTTATTCCTAGTTTTTAAGGAAACTCCATACTGTTTTCCATAGTGGCTGTATCAATGTACAGTTCTACCAGCAGTGTAGGGGTGTTTCCGTTTTCTCCACACCCTATCCAGCACTGGTTGTTTGTGGATGTTTTGATTATGGCCATTCTGTCTGGTGCAATATAATAACTCATTGTGGGTTTGATTTGCATTTTTCTGATAATGAATGATGTTGAGTATCTCTTCATGTGCTTATTATCCATCTGTATGTCTTCTTTGAAGAAATTTCTATTGAGGTCTTTTGCCCACTTTTTGATTAGATTGATTTTTTTTCTGTTTGTATTGAGTATTATGAGTTGCTTCTGTATTTTGTAAATTAATAATTTGTCGGTTGTTTCATTTGCTATTATTTTCTCCCATTCTGAGGGTTGTCTTTTCACCCTGCTTATAGTTTCCTTTGCTGTGCAAAAGCTTTTGAGTTTATTTAGGTCCCAATTATTTATTTTTGTTTTTATTTCCGTTATTTTAGGAGGTGGGTCATAAAGGACCTTGCTATGATTCATGTCATACAATACCTGTATGTAGCTTCTGTATGTGGACCTGTGTTTTCCAGTCTTCATAAATCTATGAGATATGTATTATTGTTACCTTAATTTGTCTTTTTACTTTACATGTTTAAAAAGAAAGATACACAAATAAGTGACTTATCTTGGTAGATGAGCTCTTAGGTAATATACTATTAAACCCTACCTCCTGTTATGAGCATGGTGGGATCTGTGATTTGCTTCTAATGACAGAGTATGACCTCAGTTCACTTCAGTCACTCAGTCATGTCTGACTCTTTGCGACCCCATGAACTGCAACACATCAGGCCTCCCTGTCCATCACCATCTCTCGGAGTTCACTCAGACTCACATTCATTGAGTCAGTGATGCCATCCAGCCATCTCATCCTCGGTCGACCCCTTCTCCTCCAGCCCGCAATCCTTCCTAGCATCAGAGTCTTTTCCAATGAGTCAGCTCTTCTCATGAGGTGGCCAAAGTACTGGAGTTTCAGCTTTAGCATCATTCCTTCCAAAGAAATCCCAGGGTTGATCTCCTTCAGAATGGACTGGTTGAATCTCCTTGAAGTCCAGGGGACTCTCACAAGTCTTCTCTAACACCACAGTTCAAATGCATCAGTTCTTCTGTGCTCAGCCTTCTTCACAGTCCAACTCTCACATCCATACATGACCACAGGACAAACAGTAGCCTTGACTAGACAGACCTTAGTTGGCAAAGTAATGTCTCTGGTTTTGAATAAACTATCTAGGTTGGCCATAACTTTTCTTCCAAGGAGTAAGCATCTTCTAATTTCATGGCTACCGTCACCATCTGCAGTGATTTTGGAGCCCCCAAAAATAAAGTCTGACACTATTTCCACTGTTTCTCCATCTTTTTCCCATGAAGTGGTAGGACCGGGATGCCATGATTTTTGTTTTCTGAATGTTGAGCTTTAAACCAACTTTTTCGCTTTCCTCTTTCACTTTCATCAAGAGGCTTTTAGTTCCTCTTCACTTTCTGCCATAAGGGTGGTGTCATCTGCATATCTGAGGTGATTGAGATTTCTCCCACCAATCTTGATTCAAGCTTGTGTTTCTTCCAGCCCAGCATTTCTCATGATGTACTCTGCATAGAAGTTAAATAAGCAGGGTGACAATATACAGCCTTGACGTACTCCCTTTCCTATTTGGAACCAGTCTGTTGTTCCATGTCCAGTTCTAACTGTTGCTTCCTGACCTGCATACAGATTTCTCAAAAAGCAGGTTAGGTGGTCTGGTATTCCAATCTCTTTCAGAATTTTCCACAGTTTATTGTGATCCCACAGTCAAAGGCTTTGGCATAGTCAATAAAGCAGAAATAGATGTTTTTCTGGAACTCTCTTGCTTTTGCCATGATCCAGAGGATGTTAGCAATTTGATCTCTGGTTCCTCTGCCTTTTAAAACCAGCTTGAACATCAGGGAGTTCACGGTTCATGTATTGCTGAAGCCTGGCTTGGAGAATTTTGAGTATTTTACTAGCATGTGAGATGAGTGCAATTGTGCAGTAGTTTGAGCATTCTTTGGCATTGCCTTTCTTTGGGATTGGAATGAAAACTGACCTTTTCCAGTCCTGTGGCCACTGCTGAGTTTTCCAAATTTGCTGGCATATTGAGTGCAGCACTTTCACAGTATCATCTTTCAGGATTTGAAACAGCTCAACTGGAATTCCATCATCTCCACTAGCTTTGTTCATAGTGATGCTTTCTAAGGCCCACTTGACTTCATATTCCAAGATGTCTGGCTCTAGATGAATGATCACATCATCATGATTATCTGGGTCATGAAGATCTTTTTGTACAGTTCTTCTGTGTATTCTTGCCACCTCTTCTTAATATCTTCAGATTCTCTTAGGTCCATACCATTTCTGTCCTTTATCGAGCCCATCTTTGCATAAAATGTTCCCTTGGTATCTCTAATTTTCTTGAAGAGATCTCTAGTCTTTCCCATTCTGTTCTTTTCCTCTATTTCTTTGCATTGATTGCTGAAGAAGGCTTTCTTATCTCTTCTTGCTATTCTTTGGTACTCTGCATTCACATGCTTATATCTTTCCTTTTGTCCTTGGCTTTTCACCTCTCTTCTTTCCACATCTATTTGTAAGGCCTCCCCAGACAGCCATTTTGCTTTTTTGCATTTCTTTTCCATGGGGATGGTCTTGATCCCTGTCTTCTGTACAATGTCACAAACCTCCATTCACAGTTCATCAGGCACTCTGTCAGATCTAGTCCCTTAAATCTATTTCTCACTTCCACTGTATGATCATAAGGGATTTGATTTAGGTCATACCTGAATGGTCTAGCAGTTTTCCCTACTTTCTTCAATTTGAGTCTGAATTTGATAATAAGCAGTTCATGATCTGAGCCACAGTTAGCTCCTGGTCTTGTTTTTTGTCAACTGCATAGAGCTTCTCCATCTTTGGCTGCAAAGAATATAATCAATCTGAAATTGGTGTTGACCATCTGATGATGTCCATGTGTAGAGTCTTCTCTTGTGTTGTTGGAAGAAGGTGTTTGCTATGATGAGTGCATTTTCTTGTCAAAACTTTATTAGTCTTTGCCCTGCTTCATTCCGCATTCCAAGGCCAAATTTGCCTGTTGCTCCAGGTGTTTCTTGATTTCCTACTTTAGTGTTGGAATATCATGTCTGTGTTTAGGATGTGTGAGATTGTAGCTCTTATCTTGTACCGGAGTCTCCATATTGATTTTTTCCTGTCCTGACTTTGGTGAAGTAAAGCTGCCATATGAAGAAGCCTATGTGGCAAGGAATTGAGGGTGGCCTCCTGCTAACAGCAAGAAACTGGTATTTAATAACCTGCAAGGAACTGAATCCTACTAACAATCATGTGAACTTGGAATTGTATCTTTCCTGCAGTCTAATCTCATATGAGATCCCAACCCTGGCCAATACCTTTAGTTTCAACTTTATGAAACACCCTGGAGTGAGGAACCTAGTCAAGTCTTGCCCAGATTTCCAACTGAGAAAAACTGTAGGATAATAAATACAGAGTATTTCAAGGTGCTAATTTTGCGGTTGTTGCACAGCAATAAATAGCTGACACTTCCCCAAGGTCATACATGTAGTAACTTGATGAGTAAGAATATAAAACTTGGTAATCAGGCTCATATGAATCCTGGCCACCTCATGCAAAGAGTTGACTCACTGGAAAAGACTCTGATGCTAGGAGGGATTGGGGGCAGGAAGAGAAGGGGACGACAGAGGATGAGATGGCTGGATGGCATCACGGACTCAATGGACATGAGTCTGAGTGAACTCCGGGAGTTGGTGATGGACAGGGAGGCCTAGAGTGCTGCGATTCACGGGGTCGCAAAGAGTCAGACACGACTGAGTGAACTGAACTGAGTCAGGCTCTGATTTGGGAAGGTTATGCTGAGAGCTATAATTTTAGAGCTTTCTACATCAGGATTTTTGTTTCCTGTATTTCAGCGGTTATTTCTCTAATACTGGTTATAATTATAATTTTTTATGATAAAAGCCAAAGTTAATGGGTTAAGTATAGGAGTCAGATGCTTCACTCTGGTGGAAGTATTGGATATCTATTTGCATCCATTAATGAATAGAGATTTTGAAGCGAGGAGATCCTGGCTAGGGGGAAGACTTGGAATTCACTTATAGCCCATAGCATTCAGATATATACAAGTTTAACAGAGGCCCAGTGGCAGTCATTATGCGTGGGAGATGACAGAGTTTCTGATACTAAACCAGCTATAAGACAAGGAAGCATCTAGAATGATCACCCATACTTTAAACATGGCACCAGCTGTTCAGAGTACAGCTTGCAGGTGGGCTCTAATGGCATCTATATGCTTTGTAAAGAAGAAGCTCTGTGAAAGCTGGAAGAGCTGCTTCCCTTGCTTCTGCAAAGCTCTGGCACTTATGCAAACTTGTTGTGGGACGTAACTGAGTACGAGACAGAGCAGTTTTCTCAGTTGGCAAGTGTATCAAGAGAGTTCCAGGTCCATAGAATTGAGGCTCAGGTGATTCTGCCCCGACTAGCATCTTCACTGAGCATCAGGTGCAAAGGAGGTCCCACTCCTGTGGACTGTCTGTAGACCACCTGTGCCCAGGGCAGGGGAGCCCGGGACAGCGACTTTTGGCAAAAATCAGCAAGCAGTACCCATAAATATTTGAGTGGAGGTGGTAATGGGGAACTTGGCAGTCAAGCAGATGAGAGTTTAGGGATTCAAGTTTAATATAGTTGAGAGGACATTTTCTATGTAGGCTGATGAGGCTGGGAGAAAATTAAACAATCAAATGCCACAGCACAATTGCTCTCTTGCCTGTGCATGATAGTGCCTTGTATAACCAGTGATCATTTCCTGAAGAAGCTGTTTCTGACTATTTTCTGCTGACTTGGAGTCTGAAAATACCCAACAAAACCATTAAATTACCTATGAAAATGAAGGTTTCTTATGTTAGTCTATGGTTGCTACTGACTAAATGCCTATTATTGAAGAGAGAGAGACTGAGACAGAGACTAGGGAATGCTGAGGAGATAAGGAAATACTCCCACTAAGAAGTTGCCAACTCACTGAACCAGAATGAAACTGGTAACTTGATCATGATATTTGTCAAGTTAGTGTCTAAAGACTGTAGTTTGTGAAAGATAGTGAAGCAGTTATGCAAATTTACATAAAAATAAAAACCCCATATGTGCCTAGAGGGTGAGGTTTCCAGCCAAAATGCTCATAATATGAGGTAACAATACTCAGCATGTCTACGGATTTTAATTCACAGAGCTCAAAAATGTATTATCTACTAAATGGGAGTAGGCTATGTTACTTATCTCTGTTATATTTCAAAAGTGACTACATTTTAATTGAACAAACATATATACACAATAATGAAATCTTTGAAAGGGAAAACACGAGAAGACACCTAAAATCAACTTTTTAGGATTCAAAAACATCTCAGTGACCCAACTGAATCAAATGCATGAACAAAGCTGCATACAAATGCAAATTTTAACATTATAAACACTTTAAAGACTATTCTATTGCACAGCATTTGCATTTTTACTATACACACTACAATAATTTTTTTTTTAATTGCTGTGAATTCTGAACAAACTACAACTGCTGTCTTAAGATATTTACAAACTAACAGAAAAATAAAGTGAAAGAATCTTCCTAACACTGATCAAATGTTATATGTTAAAAAGTTCTAAAGGAGACACCTTAAGGGAATTGAAAAGAAATAATTATCTGCAGTTGGCAATGTAAAGGGCAACTGAGCCAGATTTTGAAGTATATATAGCATTTTCCAACTCTATTTTAGAGGAAGTAAATTTAAGGAAAATAAAATGCTCTTAGGGCTTCCCAGGTAAAGAATTCGTCTTCCAATGCAAGAGATTTGGCTTAATCCCTGGGTTGGGAAGATCTGGAGAGGGAAATGGCAACCTACTCCAGTATTCTTGCCTGGAGAATTCCATGGACAGAGGAGCCTGGTGGGCTATTGTCCATGGGGTCGCAAAAAGTCAGTCACGACTCAGCGACTGAACAACAACAAAATACTGTTAACAAACTGCCAGAATGTGAAGTGTGACTGGTATATGGTAGGGATCAGTGGATGGTAGAGGTGAGACTGAAAAGGCAGGTGAAGGTCAGATAATTTTGTTTTCATTTTCTGTGGAGAAATATATAAGATTCAGTTTGTTTTTGTATAAAAAACACAAAACTTTGATGATGCTTGAAATTATTATGTTTAATTTCTGTATTATAAGCAGAAAAATAATCAGTAATAAAATGAATGAAGAAAGTAAAGACAAAAGGAAAAGAATTAGAAAAATAGAAACAGGAAAGCAATTGAGAGGAAAAGAGACGTGAGGGGAAATTTGTAGATGAAACTGCATTGGCTCCTCCTGTGCACCAGGTACCCTGCGTGTGGTGAAAGGGCCTATCAAACCAGCCGCCGCTGCTCCCCCCACCACCCCCTGCCCCCCTACCCGCCCGCCCCTCCCGTCACAGCTCTGCACTATGACAGACATTGAAACTGCCCAGTACTCACTCTTCCAAGTATTCTGGTGGCTGTGGCTTGACAGCGGACATAAAGAGATACATGAAAAGAAATCAGCCTTTTGTTTAGTTACCATTGTATGGACAACGAAGCCTGGCATTTTAGCAGCTACCAGGCAGGCTCAAACAAAAGGATAAAAGCCAAGAGAAATATGAAAAAGCCTCCATTCTTCATGACATTCTCCATTCTCCACTGGACTAACCCCTCGGTTTGATGGTTACTTAACCCCTAGGCTACTTGTCTGATCAAATAATGCATAGAGTCATCGCATTGTGCTGTGCTTAGTTGCTCAGTCATGTCTGCCTCTTGCAACTCCATGGACTATAGACTGCCAGGCTCCTCTGTCCATGGGGATTCTCCAGGCAGCACTTTTAGCCTCTTTTAATTAAGTATTCTGTGAATCGTGTCTGAAAGGGTCTCCATCTCCCTGACATTCACTGAATTCAAATTCATTGATGTGAAAACACATAATCATGGTGAACCTACAGAGATTCTTGGGGTGCTGAGAATGCTGCGTGTTGTGGATTCACCAGGGGCTCTTGCTACCGCTCCACAGAGGGGGCAGGGCACACGGCTGGCACTAAGACCACTGGACCCAAGCCCTCTGCTTAGTCCTTTGTTGGGCTTTGCTAGAGAGTGCAACAGACACAGCCCATGTGCGTGTGCTCAGGTGCTCAGTCAGTTCGACTCTTTGAGGTTTCATGGACTGTAGCCCGCAAGTTTTCTCTCTCCATGGATTCTCCAGGCAAGAACACTGCAGCGGGTTTCCATTTCCTACTCCAGGGGATCTTCCCTACCCAGGATTAAACCCACATCTCTTGAGACTCCTGAATTAGCAGGTGGCCATCTGGAACTAACCATAGCCTGAGAATGGCAAAAGCCTCTCTGGAGTGATGGTTTCTGTCACAACCACAGGCCATTCAAGGTTGAAACAAGCAGAGATATGAGCCTTGGAGGAGGACATCTTGAATGGTGGTCCCAGAGGGAGATGATGCAGGCACGCTTGGTCCTGAGATATATAGTCCCAGCAGAGGCTATGGCTTTCCCAGTGACCTTCCTCTTTGAATTCACTCAGGAAAGATGCCCCCCCGCACCAGAACTTTTCTTAATTAATGGATATGAGGGTCTAAGAGGTGAATGGCAGCATATGTTCCTTGTGCCACCCTGATCCTCCTTCAGAACAGAAGGACTTACTTCCCGGGGATGTCCAACCTCTGCTGAATCTCAGCCCCTAGCTTGCAGCTTGTTCAACAAATTGCTTCTACTAAAGACAGCTGCCAAGCCCAAGATCATGCCCCTTCCTGCACAGCTGTAGCCCTTGACTTAGAGGTAAAAGGCCCTGCTCCCTGACTCCAATAGAGGACAACTCAGAGAGATCAGTCCAACTTCAGAGACGGTAGTGGAGTTAAGGGGCATCTTTTTGGAAATGGCATTTGAGTGCAGACTGTTTTCCTCCACAGATGCTTATCCCAAGAGTGCTTTGGAATAAACTACTTGTAAACTGGAACAGGACCCTAGGGTCCACTTGTTGTCCACTTGCCTTTTGTCTGTAGAAAAACTTTAGTCAAAGGATAAGTTTAATAAGAGAAATGAGAACATGTAGAAGCAAAGAAAGCGGTCCAGCAAGACTAAATAACAATGATTTAGTCAGTAGCCTGGTCAAGGACCTTCAGGTCTTCTTCAAGGATTACAGATAATATTCTGAGCTATATCCATTGATCTGTCTTATAGATGCTGAAACACTCACCAGGTGGAAGAAGTTAACTATATATTCACCAGACTTTGGCCATGACACAAGCTGCCACAATGATGAGAATTAGCCCCAAAGAAATGGGAACAAACCAACCCTGAAACTGAAGACCAACTGTACTTTAAAGAATCAAGATGACCCTGGGCACCTCCTATGACCAATTTCAAGGTGATGGTCAGGGGTGACTGTGCGTTTCTACATGTAGCCCACTTCCCCCCTCCATACACCCCTGAAACTCCTCTTTAAAAGCTCTTGCCCACTGATTGTTGGTGGGGGATGTGAGCCTTTGTATACAAGCCTGCCCTGCCCCATTCCTAGGACCCCATTGCCAACCACTGAAATCAAGCCAACTTTCTACCAACCTTGCCTCTCAAGTATTGGCTTTTGAGTGGTGAGCCGTCGGACTCTGATTTCAGTAATGATTTCACAGAGACTGCTTCCTGGAGAATCCAACCTGTAACATCTGGTCCAAAATTAGAGGAGGCTTTTTCGAAGAAGTGATCTTGGCTGCTTAGTTTGACATAGTGAATACTGTACAAATGAACAAATAGATGGGCCAGGATACTTAAGGTGAAGGCAATGGTTCTAAATAGGATGGATTTGCACACACACACACAAGAACATTTGACTATGTCTAGACACATTCCAATTCCAAAGAAAGGCAATTCCAAAGAAAGGTAATGCCAAAGAATGCTCAAACTACCACACAATTGCACTCATCTCACATGCTAGTAAAGTAATGCTCAAAATTCTCCAAGCCAGGCTTCAGCAATACATGAACCGTGAACTCCCCGATGTTCAAGCTGGTTTTAGAAAAGGCAGAGGAGCCAGAGATCAAATTGCCAGCATCTGCTGGATCATCGATAAAGCAAGAGAGTTCCAGAAAAACATCTATTTCTGCTTTATTGACTATGCCAAAGCCTTTGACTGTGTGGATCACAATAAACTGTGGAAAATTCTGAAAGAGATGGGAATACCAGACCACCTGACCTGCCTCTTGAGAAATCTGTATGCAGGTCAGGAAGCAACAGTTAGAACTGGATATGGAACAACAGACTGGTTCCAAATAGGAAAGGAGTACGTCAAGGCTGTATAGTATCACCCTGCTTATTTAACTTCTATGCAGAGTACATCATGAGAAACGCTGGGCTGGAAGAAACACAAGCTGGAATCAAGATTGCTGGGAGAAATCTCAATCACCTCAGATATGCAGATGACACCACCCTTATGGCAGAAAGTGAAGAGGAACTAAAAAGCCTCTTGATAAAAGTGAAAGAAGAGAGTGAAAAAGTTGGCTTAAAGGTCAACATTCAGAAAACAAAGACCATGGCATCCGGTCCCATCACTTCATGAGAAATAGATGGGGAAACAGTGGAAACAGTGTCAGACTTTATTTTTGGGGGCTCCAAAATCACTGCAGATGGTGACTGTAGCCATGAAATTAAGACGCTTACTCCTTGGAAGAAAAGTTATGACCAACCTAGATAGCATATTCAAAAGCAGAGACATTACTTTGCCGACTAAGGTCCGTCTAGTCAAGGCTATGGTTTTTCCTGTGGTCATGTATGGATGTGAGAGTTGGACTGTGAAGAAGGCTGAGCACCGAAGAATTGATGCTTTTGAACTGTGGTGTTGGAGAAGACTCTTGAGAGTCCCCTGGACTGCAAGGAGATCCAACCAGTCCATTCTGAAGGAGATCAACCCTGGGATTTCTTTGGAAGGAATGATGCTAAAGCTGAAACTCCAGTCCTTTGCCCACCTCATGCGAAGAGTTGACTCATTGGAAAAGACTCTGATGCTGGGAGGGATTGGGGGCAGGAGGAGAAGGGGACGGCCGAGGATGAGATGGCTGGATGGCATCACAGACTCGATGGACGTGAGTCTGAGTGAACTCCGAGAGATGGTAATGAACAGGGAGGCCTGGCGTGCTGCGATTCATGGAGTCGCAAAGAGTCAGACACAACTGAGCGACTGAACTAAACTGAAGACACAGTTTTGCATTGTTAAAAGTAGGGGTTATTACTGACATCTATTTGTGTGGAGGTCAGGAATGTTGCTAATCATATTACAATACACAGAACAGCCTCTGTACCAATGAACTCTTGTCCAGTCCAAAATCTTAATGGTTTTGAGGTTGGGATATCTCAATCTAAGCGAATGGAATTGGAGAGCTTCTGAAGGAGCATAGAATATCCAGGAAACTAGAATTATATGGGACACAGAGAGGGAGTCAGGAGTACAGAAACTGCCAAGTTGGCAATGTAAGGGAAGTTGACTTTTATCCTGGGAAGCCATAGAGAGTTTCTATGTTAGGAACTGAAATGGAAAAATTATATCTTGAGAAACTGCAGTCTGATCACGGGTAACTGGAGTTAAATGGCACTAGAAGGAGGAGAGAAAGGTTTGAAGATCATGGGAAACATGATGGTGCTTGATCAGCATAACAGTAGGGGATGGGGAGAAAGGATTGAGAAATATTTATGAGAAGATCTCATAAAACTTGCTAGTGTGTTAGAGAGGCAAAAAAGAATTCATGTTTGAGTGCATGGTCTCTGGAGCCAGAGGTTATAGCCTCAAATTCCAGCTTTGCCCAGTACTAGTTTTGCAAACTTGAACAACTTATATTTAATTTATCTATGGCTTGATTTTTGACCTCTTGTTCAGTTCAGTTCAGTTCAGTCGCTCAGTCATGTCCAAGTCTTTCTGACCCCATGGATAGCACCACACCAGTCTTCCCTGTCCATCACTAACCACTGGAGTTTACTCAAACTCATCCCATTGAGTCTGTGATGCCATCCAACCATATCATCCTCTGTCGTCCCCTTCTCCCACCTTCAACCTTTCCCAGAATCAGGGTCTTTTCCAATAAGTCAGTTCTTTGCATCAGTATTGAAGGTGGCCATAGTATTGGAGTTTCAGCTTCAGCATCAGTCCTTCCAATGAATATTCAGGACTGATTTCCTTTAAGATGGACTGGTTGGATCTCCTTGCAGTCCAAGGGACTCTCAAGAGTCTTCTCCAGCATCACAGTTCAAAAGCATCAGTTCTTCAGTGCTCAGCTTTCTTTATAGTCCAAGTCTCACATCCATGCATGACTACTAGAAAAACCATAGCTTTGACTAGATGGACCTTTGTTGGCAAGTTAATGTCTCTGCTTTTAATAAACTGTCTAGCTTGGTCATAATGTTTCTTCCAAGGAGCAAGCATCTTTTAATTTCATGGCTGCAGTCACCATCTGCAGTAATTTTGGAGCTCCAGAAAGTAAAGTCTGTCACTGTTTCCCCATATATTTGCTATGAAGTGATGGGATTAGATGCCATGATCTTAGTTTTCTGCACGTTGAGTTTTAAGCCAACTTTTTCACTCTCCTCTTTCACTTTCATCAAGAGGCTATTTATTTAATTCTTCTTCACTTTCTGACATAAAAGTGGTGTCATCTGCATAGCTGAGGTTATTGATATTTCTCCCAGAAATCTTGACTCCAGCTCGTGCTTCATCCAGCCTGAAATTTTTCATGATGTACTCTGCATTAAGTTAAATAAGCAAGGTGACAATATACAGCCTTGATGTATTCCTTTCCTGATTTGAAACCAGTCTGTTGTTTTATGTCTAGTTCTAACTGTTACTTCTTGACCTGCATACATTGTACAGGAGGCAGTGATCAAGACCATCTCCAAGAAAAGAAATACAAAAATGCAAAATGGTTGTCTGAGGACAAATAGCTCTGAAAAGAAGAGAAGCAAAAGGCAAAGGAGAAAAGGAAAGATATACCTATTTGAATGCAGAGTTTCAAAGAATAGCAAGGAGAGATAAGAAAGCCTTCCTAAGTATCAATGCAAAGAAATAGAGGAAAACAATAAGATGAGGAAGACTAGAGATCTCATCCCCAAACTTAGAGATATCAAGGGAAATTTTCATGCAAAGATGAGCACAATAAAGGACAGAAATGGTATGGACCTAACAAAAACAGAAAATATTAAGAAGATATTAAATCTTTTTAAATCAGTCAGTTAAATACCAAGACATAGGCTGTCTCCAGGAGTTTTCACTTTTCTGCTGTATAGTTGGTGGATGATTACACACTCATTGAGCTGAGGAACAAGGCTGAGAATCTTCTCGTTTTTTCTTGGGCATTGGAGAGATAGGTACTGTCATGGGTTCACAAGTGTTTTATTGCAGAAGCTCCAGATATGAAGTTCCAATGTGGTCAAAACACTTGAGAAGGCAGGTAAGATGACTGAAGAAATGAGGGCCATTTTAAAAAGCATATCCTGAATATATTCTAAGAAATGTGAGACCTTGTTCTAAACAACTCACTGTGCTGTACAAAAGGAATTTCCAGCAAATATTGCCTGCTCATCCTTGCACTGAAAGAATAAGATTCTCTAGGCTTTGTTACTCTTCTTCTCAAGAGGTAACACAGCAGTAAGCTGATATTAAATCAATTACCTTTTACCACTATGAGACATTAACTGCTACTATTTTATGTGATCAAACAAATGAAAGAAATTTTGAACAAAATATATTCAGAATTCCATGAACACTGAAGACAGTTTTAAGTCTCTATGTTAATAATGAACTTAAAAACAATGGTTTTAACTTTTTCCTTTTACATTTCTTTGTGCAGAACCCGGATTGTAAGAGTATGTTAAAAAAATAATATTTTTGAACCATATTTCACTTGGGTGCTGGGAGGCAATTTTAAATTTGCAAAACTGTCTACTCATGTGGAGATACGAAATAAAGATATATTTGAGGTACAACTATCCGAAATTATAATGCTATGGGCTATAGAAACCAGCGTGAAATTTCTTAGCACAAATTGCTAAGAATCTTTGTTTTTGCCCAACTGTTTATTTAGACCATGATTTTTGATAGAGGAAAGATTTATGAAAGCATTGTCTCTGGCAAAAATGTTCAGTTTCTCTACTTCAACAAACATATTTGGTTAATTGCATGGATTACTGGCATGAATATCGTTTTTAAAAAGTCACATAGGGCTTGAGGAGCTTGTTTTATGTACTGAAATCCTGGAAGAGAAAAAAAAAAAAAGGAAAGAAAGAAACCCCAGTGATAAATTTTAAGTGTTAATTGCATATAGGAGAGTAGAAATAGTTTTACTTGCAAAAGAATCTTATTCTGGAATTCTGTGAATTCACACAAGTTGAGAAAAGAGAAAATCACACCTTATATCTCTTAGAGCATAGAAAATGTCATCAATGCACAGACCACTTTCTTTGCTCCTTGTATTTCACACAGATTTTGAAGTATAATAAGGATTATCTAAAAGATCAGTTTACTTGGTTCTCACAAGAATTCAATGGTGTATATTGTTGTTGCTGTTCAGTCATTAAGTCGTGTCCAATGCTTTAAGAACCCCATGGACTGGAGCTCACCAGGCTCATCTGTCCATGGGATTTCCTAAGCAAGAACACTGGAGTGGGTTGCCATTTACTTCTTCAGGGGATATTCCTAACACAAGTTATCTGCATTGAAGGCAGACTCTCTGTCATCTGAGAACCAGGGAAGTCCTCAATGGTGTAGATCAGTTCAGTGCAGTCACTCAGTCATTTCCAACTCTTTGCAAACCCATGGACTGCAACACGCCAGGCTTCTCTGTCCAACAACAACTCCCAGAGCCTGCTCAAATTCATGTCCATCGAGTCAGTGATGCCATCCAACCATCTCATGCTCTGTCATCTGTTACCCCTCCTGCCCTCAGTCTTTCCCAGCATCAGGGTCTTTTCCAGTGAGTCAGTTCTTCACATCAAGTGGCCAGAGTATTGGAGTTTCAGCTTCAGCATCAGTCCTTCCAATGAATATTCAGGACTGATCTCCTTTAGGATGGATTGGTTGGATCTCCTTGTAGCCCAAGAGATTCTCAAGAACCTTTTGCAACACCACAATTCAAGAGTATCAGTTCTTCAGTGCTCAGCTTTCTTTATAGCCCAATTGTCACATTCTTACATGACTATTGGAAAAACGATAGCTTTGACTATACTGACCTTTGTTGGCAAAGTAATGTCTCTGCTTTTTGAAATATTTTGTCTAGGTTGGTCAAAATGTTTCTTCCAAGGAGCAAGTGTCTTTTAATTTCATGGCTGCAGTTATCATCTGTAGTGAATTTGGAGCCCAAGGAAATAAATCTTGTCACTGTTTCCATTGTTTTCCCATCCATTTGCCATGATGGGACTGGATGCCATGATGATAGTTTTTTGAATGTTAAGTTTAATCTAGCTTTTGTGCTCTCCTCGTTCACTTTTGTCAAGACACTCTTCGGTTCCTCTTCACTTTCTGCCATAAGTGTGGTATCATCTGCATATATGAGGCTATTGATATTTTAGATAATCCTTATTATGCTTCAAAATCTGTGTGAAATACAAGGAGCAAAGAAAGTGGTCTGTGCATTGATATTTTTCCAGGCATTCTTGATCCCAGCTTGTGCTTCATCCAGCCCAGCATTTTTTCATGATGAACCTTGCATATAAGTTAAATAAGCAAGGTGACAATATACAGCCTTGATGTACTCCTTTCCTGATTTAGAACCAGTCTGTTTTTCCATGTCCAGTTCTAACTGTTGCTTCTTGTCCTGCATACAGATTTCTCAGGAGGCAGATAAGGTTGTCTGATATTCCCATCTCTTTAAGAATTTTCCACAGTTTGTTGTGATCCACACAGTCAAAGGTGTTGGCATAATCAATAAAGCAGAAGTAGATGTTTTTCTGGAATTCTCTTGCTTTTTCTATGATTCAACAGAGGTTGGCAATTTGATCTCTGGTTCTTCTGCCTTTTCTAAAAGCAGCTTGAACATCTGGAAATTCACGGTTCACGTACTGTTGAAGCCTGGCTTGGAGAATTTTGAGCATTATTTTGTAGCATGTGAGATGAGTGGAATTGTGCAGTAGTTTGAACATTCTTTGGTGTTGCTCTTCTTTGTGATTAAAAAGAAAACTGACACTTTCCAGTCCTGAGGCTACTGCTGAGTTTTCCAAATTTGCTGGCATACTGACAGCAGCACTTTCACAGGATCATCTTTAAGGATTTGAAATAGCTTGACTGGAATTTCATCACCTCCACTAGTTTTCTTTGTAGTAATGCTTCCTAAGGTCCACTTGACTTCACATTCCAGGATGTCAGGCTTTAGGCAAATGATCACACCATTGTGATTATCTGGGTCATGAAGATCTTTTTGTATAGTTCTTCTGCATATTCTTGCCACCTCTTCTTAATATCTTCTGCTTCTGTTACTACTACTACTAAGTCACTTCAGTCGTGTCCTACTCTTTGCGATCCCATAGACAGCAGCCCACCAGGCTCCTCTGTCCCTGGGATTCTCCAGGCAAGAACACTGGAGTGGGTTGCCATTTCCTGCTCCAATGCATGAAAGTGAAACGTGAAAGTGAAGTCACTCAGTTGTGTGCAACTCTTAGCGACCCCATGGACTGCAGCCCACCAGGCTCCTCCATCCATGGGATTTTCCAGGCAAGAAGGCTGTTAGGCCCATACAATTTCTGTTCTTTATTGTGCTCATCTTTGCATGAAAATTCCCCTTAGTATCTCTAATTTTCTTAAAGAGATCTCTAGTCTTTCCCATCTTACTGTTTTCCTCTATTGCTTTGCACTGATTGATGAGGTAGGCTTTCTTATCTCTCCTTGCTATTCCTGAAACTCTGCATTCAAATGAGTATATCTTTTCTTTTCTCCTTTTCCCTTTGTGTCTGCTCTTTTCATAGCTCTTTGTAAAGCCTCGTCAGACAACCATTTTGCCTTTTGGATTTCTTTTTGGAGATATGGTCTTGATCCCTGCCTCCTGTACAATGTCATGAACCTCCATCCATAGTTCTTCAGGCACTCTGTCTATCAGATCTAATCCCTTGAATCTATTTCTCACTTCCACTGCATAATCGTAGGGATTTGATTTAAGTCATACCTGAATGGTCTATTTGTTTTCCCTATTTTCTTCAATTTAAGTCTGAATTTGGCAATAATCTGAGCCAAAGTCAGCTCTTGGTCTTGTTTTTGCTGACTGTATAGAGCTTCTCCATCTTTAGCTGCAAAGAATATAATCAATCTGATTTCTGTATTGACCATCTGGTGATGTCCATGTGTAGAGTCTTCTTATGTTGTTGGAAGAGGATGTTTGCTATAACCAACGTATTTTTTGGGAAAACTTTGTTAGCCTTTGCTCTGCTTCATTTTGTACTTTAAAGCCAAATTTGCCTGTTACTCCAGGTATCTCTTGACTTCTTACTTTTACATTCCAGTCCCCTATGATGAAAAGGACATCTTTTTGGGTGTTAGTTCTAGAAGGTCTTGTAGGTGTTCATAGAAACATTCAGCTTCAGCTTCTTTAACATTACTGGTTGGGGCATAGACTTGAATTACTGCGATATTGAATGGCTAGCATTGGAAATGAACAGAGATTATTCTCATTTTTAGTAAGTTACTAGGAATTGGGGCTTCTCCAGTGGCTCAGCTGTAAAGAACCACCTGTAGTGCAAGAAATGTGGCAGATGTGGATTTGATCTCTGAATTGGGAAAATTTCCCAGAGAAGGAAATGGTAACCCACTACTTCAATATTCTACACCCAAATTGTAGGACATAACATGCACTTAGAAAATATTCATTGAACAAATAAATAAGTGGGCTTAGCCATTCTCAGTGGGCCCTTAAAATGGAACTTCTCAGGTGACCAACTCCATGACATTTATGAGTAACGGCCCAATAAAAAGTCAGCGCTCCATTATAAGCCTGCAAATTAGAAAAGATGTAAATTTCAAGATCTAAATTTAGTGGCCAAAACCATGAAATGGAGATACCAATAATTTCCATAGGTTGAAGACGTTCTTGGCTTCTCTAACTGCAATATCTAAACTAATTCAACACTCTAGCTCAATCTTTTGACTTAATTTTTAGCTCTTATCACCAACTACCATATTAAATGTTGTCTTATTTATTTCTGCCTCTTGCCACTAGAATATAAAATTCAATGAACTTTTCCACCTATTTTCTCCAGCACTTGGAATGATTTGGCATGTAAAAAGTACAATCAATCAAAAATAACACAACTTAGACATTAAGTCATGCCTGACTCTTTTGTGACCCTATGGACTGTAGCCCACTAGGTTCCTCTGTCCATGAAACTTCCCAGCCATGAATACTGGAGTGAGTTGCCATTTCCTTCTCCAACTGACTTTTGACTGATTGAATGAATGATTGCTGAATTGGAAGTTGAAGGGTCTTTTATGAGAAGTTCCATTTTAAAGACTGTCCTCTAATAATGACCCAGTAGGACACCTGGTGTCCTAATGTGTTTTAGACAGACTCTAGTGTTAGGATGTTGTCTACATTAAGCTTAAGAAGCTCAGTCACAGACAAATCAAATCTTCTGGCAAATAAGATTCTAAGATTTTAATTTTGAATAATTCGTTCAATTCTTTGAAGAGTTAAAATACTTATAAAAGTTCAGAATTTAAATTTTGAAGTTTTCCCCTCACATTATATCCATGGTGACTTCCCAGGTGGCCCAGCAGTAAAGAATCTGCCTGCAATGAAGGAGCTTCAAGAGACATGGGTTTGATCCCTGAGTTGGGTAGATCCCCTGGAGAAGGGAATGACAGCCCACTCCAGTATTCTTGCCTGGAGAATCCCATGGACAGAGGAGCCTGGTGAGCTACAGTCCATAGGATTGCAAAGAGTCAGACATGACTGAAGTGACTTAGAAAGCATTATAGTCATGATTATCGTTCAGTGTATTGTGTTTCTTCTAATTCCTTAGCATCTTAGTGAGCTCAGGTGGCCATAGCAAAATACCATAGACTGGGTGGTTTAAACAACAAGTTGAGAAAGTCCAAAGTCAAGGTGCCTGCTGAGTCAAGGTCTGATGAGGACTCTCTGGGCATGAACATGGAGAGAGAGAGGGGTCACTCTTCCTATTCTTGTAAGGCCTCCAATTCTATTGGATTTGGATCCTTTGCTTATGAACTTCATTTAACCTTAATTGTACGAACAAGGCTACAGGAGGTGATGGAATTCCAGTTGAGATATTTCAAATCCTGAAAGATGATGCTGTGAAAGTGCTACACTCAATATGCCAGCAAATTTGGAAACTCAGCAGTGGCCACAGGACTGGAAAAAGTCAGTTTTCATTTCAATCCCAAAGAAAGACAATGCCAAAAATTGTTCAAACTACTGCACAATTGCACTCATCTCACACACTAGTAAAGTAATGCTCAAATTTTCTAAGCCAGGCTTCAGCAATATGTGAACCGTGAACTTCCTGATGTTCAAGCTAGTTTTAGAAAAGGCAGAGGAACCAGGGACCAAATTGCCAACATCCTCTGGATCATGGAAAAAAACAAGAGAATTCCAGAAAAACATCTATTTCTGCTTTATTGACTATGCCAAAGCCTTTGACTGTGTGGATCACAATAAACTGTGGAAAATTCTGAAAGAGATGAGAATACCAGACCACCTGACCTGCCTCCTGAGAAATCTGTATGCAGGTCAGGAAGCAACAGTTAGAACTGGACATGGAACAACAGACTGGTTCCAAATAGGAAAGGGAGTACCTCAAGGCTGTATATTGTCACTCTGCTTATTTAACTTCTATGCAGAGTACATCATGAGAAATGCTGGACTGGAAGAAACACAAGCTGGAATCAAGATTGCCGGGAGAAATATCAATAACTTCAGACATGCAGATGACACTACCCTTATGGCAGAAAGTGAAGAGGAACTAAAAGCCTCTTGATGAAAGTAAAAGAGGAGAGTGAAAAAGTTGGCTTAAAGGTAAACATTCAGAAAACAAAGATCATGGCATCCGGTCCCATCACTTCATGGGAAATAGATGGAGAAACAGTGGAAACAGTGTCAGACTTTATTTTGGGGGCTCCAAAATCACTGCAGATGGTGACTGTAGCCATTAAATTAAAAGACGCTTACTCCTTGGAAGAAAAGTTATGACCAACCTAGATAGCGTATTCAAAACCAGAGACATTACTTTGCCAACTAAGGTCCGTCTAGTCAAGGCTATGGTTTTTCCTGTGGTCATGTGTGGATGTGAGAGTTGGACTGTGAAGAAGGCTGAGCGCCGAAGAATTGATGCTTTTGAACTGTGGTGTTGGAGAAGACTCTTGAGAGTCCCTTGGACTGCAAGGAGATCCAACCAGTCCATCATAAAGGAGATCAGTTCACTGTGTTCATTGGAAAGACTGATGCTGAAGCTGAAACTCCAATACTTTGGCCACTTCATGCGAAGAGTTGACTCATTGGAAAAGACTTCGATCCTGGGAGGGATTGGGGGCAGAAGGAAAAGGGGATGACAGAGGATGAGATGACCGGATGGCATCACCGACTCGATGGACATGAGTTTGAGTGAGCTCTGAGAGTTGGTGATGGACAGGAAGGCCTGGAGTGCTGTCATTCATGGGGTCACAAAGAGTCAGACACGACTGAACGACTGAACTGAACTGAACTGTACTCTAAAAGCACTACCTCCAAATACAATTACATTAGAGACTAAGGCATCAAAATATGAATTTTTTTAGGGAGGAGCACAGTTCAGTCCACAGCAAAACCAATGCATATTGTTTATTCAACCAGTATTTATTGAGCATCTAATCTGTGCCAAACATTATTCTAGGCATTTAGGTTATATAGATGAACAAAACAAAGGTCCCTGCTCTCATGGAACACATATTTTCTCGGGCATATATTTAAATGGATTTTAGTGATCTAAATAATGCCAGTTGATTTTTTATTTATCTCTTACTGAAGTCTTGCTTGATAATTAATAATTTTTATAATATCAGCAAGAAAGGAAAAATCAGACACTTTGCAATAAAGCAGGCTTTACTAAAAGTACTGTACAATATATGATGATAAAATATAACAAAATTCTACTAAATACCAAAGCTTGTGCCACAGAACTTCATTAAATAAGCTGAGTTTATGGACCCATGAGTTAAGAAAATATTTTCCTTAGTGAAGAACTGAATGGTATTTCAGAGCATTTTGCCAGCAGACATGAATAGTATTAGAAAGTCTTGATAGGAATGAGAAATAAATAGCAATGACATATTACATTTAGAAATCAGAGAACCAGCCCAAGAATAACAGTGAAATAGCAAGGGAGTCTTTAAAGTATTATTTATTAAGGATTAAAAACATTTGAAATGCTTATCTTATTATGTCACTAAGACTCTAAAAAGGCATCAAATCTGAGAGACCTAAGACCAGAAAGTATAAATTTCTTTTTTTTTTTAATCAAGTTGTATCACTGCTTACATAGCATTTAACAAACAATAGTTGACAATATATTTGAACGTCATAATATTGTACCAAATCCATTTCTAAATATGTTTGGTTAAACAACAGGAAAATCAGTTTTGTCAAATGCATTCATAAGAAGTAAAACGATTTAAATTTTTGAGAGTTCAACCAACATCCAGTCATGTTTGTTTACTTGAAGAGCTCCTTCCAAGGTGCAGGATGTGCTCCTATGTGTCTGAAGACCTAATTCTGCTCTGAAGACCTGCAGCGCTAGATGAAACCAATTGGGAAATGAAGGAAGGAATGAAGGGAGGGAGGAGGTAAGGGAGGGAGGAGGGAGAGAAGGGAGAAGGAAAGGAAGGAGAGAGGGAAAGAAAAGAAAGGGAAGAAAGAAAGACACCAAGAAGTGATATGAG
Source organism: Nanger dama (assembly GCA_917880005.1). Lineage (NCBI taxonomy): Eukaryota > Metazoa > Chordata > Mammalia > Artiodactyla > Bovidae > Nanger > Nanger dama. Next base: position 105,464,264 of record CAKJTW010000001.1, read on the forward strand.
AGTTGGATCCTAAGGAAGACTGAGCACCAAAGAACTGATGCTTTTGAATTGTGGTATTGGAGAAGACTCTTGAGAGTCCCTTGGACTGCAATGAAATCAAACTGGTCAATCCTAAAGAAAATCAACCCTGAATATTCATTGGAAGGACTGATGCTGAAGCTCCAATACATAGGCCACCTGATGAGAAGAGCCAACTCATTGGAAAAGACCTTGATGCTGGGGAAAGATTGAAGGCAAAAGGAGAAGGGGACGACAGAGGATGAGTCCACTGACTCAGTGGGCATGAATTTGAGCAAACTTAAGAGATAGTGGAGGACAGAGAAACCTGGCCTGCTACAGTCCGTGGAGTTGCAAAGAATTGGACATAACAAACTGAAGAAGAACAATAACAACATTCTCTAAGTGACCTTTTTTCCCCTGTCCCCGTTATTTTGATACTATCAGTGCTACCCAAAGATATATAATACATAGTCAGCAGTACAGCACACTGTGGGAAAAAGATGTTTTCATATTCTAAAATTTCCACATTTAAGACCTCTGTAGGGATGGTGGTTTTTATCTCCTCCAGTTCCAGCTGGTACAGAATGGTAGTCTTACTTTATTTGGAGGGTTATTAAAACCTCCCTTTCTTTATTTTCAACTCACAACATTTTTATTTTAGAGTAAATTCCTGAGTTTAGAGCTTCCATCATTTAAGGAATAATTTAAGGAATTAAAAAAAAGTTATAGTTCATTACCTCTTCTGTGTTTTTCTCTGAAATCCTTCTATAACACACTTCTAGATGGGAAATAAGAAACAGCATTGCCAACAAAAATTGGAGCACATTATGGCCACCTTGTATTCTTTGAATTATTCATTCTTAAACAAAATTTCAACTGCAGCTATGGAATGATCAATAATTTTTGTGCAGTGGAATTTACCTTGTTTCTGAAACCAATTCTCCTTCACCCCTAGCTTTATTTAAATTGACATATAATAATTTGTAAGTTTAAAGTGTACAAAGTGATGATTTGATAAGTATTGTGATATGACTCCCTGGTAGCTCTGTTGGTAAAGAATCCACTTGTAATGCAGGGGACCTGGGTTTGATCCCTGGGTTAGGAAGATCCCCTGGAGGAGGGCATGGCAACCCACTCCAGATTCTTCCTGGAGAATCCCCATGGACAGAGGAACCTGGTGGACTACAGTCCATCAATTAAGCACAGTGATATGATTACCATCCTAAGGTTAAGACATAAATTATCTTGCATCCTTACTAAAACCCATCTTAAAGATTTTATTTTTCCTGAATTTAAAAAATTGAAATATAATTGATTTACAATGTTTCAGGTTTATAGCTAAGTAATTCAGTTGTATATCTATTTATCTATAGCTATCTAGATGGATTTAGATATACTTCTTCAGATTTGTTTTCATTATAGTTTGTTATAAGATGTTGAATATAGTTCCCTGTGCTATATAATAGGTTCTTATTGTTTATCTATTTTATATATAGTAGTGGTATCTGTTAATTCCAAATTCTCCAATTTAATCCCCCTCTCCTCTTCAGCTTTGGTAACCATAAACTTATTCTCTGTCTCTGAATCTGTTTCTGTTTGTAAATAAATTTGTTTGCATCAATTTTTAGATTCCATAAATAAGTGATAGCATATATTTGTCTCTGTCTGATTTACTTCACTTAATATAATAATCTCTAGGTCTATCCATGTTGCTGCAAATGGCATCATTTCCATTTTTATGGCTAAGTAATAGTCCATTGCATATATATACATCACATCTTTTTTTATCCATTCATCTATAAGTAGAAACTCAGACTGCTTCCATGTCTTAGCTATTGTAAATAATGCTGCTATGAACATTGGACTATATGTAGCTTTTTGAATTAGACTTTTGTCTTTTCCAGATAAATGCTGAGGAATGGGACTGTTGGATCATATGGTAACTCTATTTTTAGTTTTTTAAGGAATCTCCATACTATTCTAGACAGTGGCTGCACCAATTTATATTCCCATCAACAGTGTAGAAGAGTTCCCTTTTCTCTATACCCTTTCCAGTGTTTCTTAGTTGTAGACTTTTTTGATGATGGCCATTCTGATTGGTGTGAGGTTGTACCTCACTGTAAATTTGATTTGCATTTCTCTAATAATTAGCAATGTTGAGCAGTTTTTCATGTGCCTCTTATCTGTCTGTGTGTCTTCCTGGGAGAAATTTCTAATTTGGTTTCCTGCCCATTTTGATTGTGTTATTATTTTTTATAATATTGAGTTTTATAAAGCTGTATATTTTGCAAATTAATCCCTGCCAGTTGCATAGTTTCTAAATATTTCCTCCCTGTCTGTAGATTGCTTTCTTCATTTTGTTTATTGTTTCTTTTGTTGTACAAAGTTTCAAGTTAAATTAGGTCTACCTACAGAAGAATAGATTCTTTTATATGTAGCTGTCCACTTTTCCTAGGGCCATTTATTCAGGACACTGTTTTTTTTTTTCTCCAATTCATATTCTTGCCTCCTTTGTTGTAGACTAATTAACCACAAGTGCATGGATTTATTTCTGGGTTCTCTAGCCTGCTCTATTGATCTTTCTGTTTATCTTTGTGCCAGTACCATACAGTTTTGGTTATTGCAACATTGTAGTATAGCCTTAAGTTGGGAACTTGAATCTTCCAGCTCTGTTCTCCCTCAAGATTGTTCTAGCTATTTGGGATCTTTCTTGTTTCCATCAGTTCAGTTCAGTTCACTCACTCAGTCATGTATGACTCTTTGCAATCCTGTGGACTGCAGCACACCAAGCTTCCCTGTCCATCACCAACTCCCAGAGTTTACTCCAACTCATGTCCATTGAGTTGGTGATGCCATCCAACCATCTCACTTCTGTCATCCCCTTCTCCTCCCACCTTCAATCTTTCCCAGCATCAGGGTCTTTACCGGAGTCAGTTCTTCGCATCAGATGGTCAAAGTATTGGAGTTTCAGCTTCAGCATCAGTCCTTCCAATGAATATTCAGGATTGATTTCCTTTAGGATTGACTGGTTTCATCACCTTGCAGTCTAAGGGACTCTCAAGAGTCTTCTCCAACACCACAGTTCAAAAGCATCAATTCTTCAGTGCTCAGCTTTCTTTATAGTCCAACCCTCACATCCATACATGACTACTGGAAAAACCATAGCTTTTACTTGGCAGACCTTTGTTGGCAAAATAATGTTTCTGCTTTTTAATATGCTGTCTAAGTTGGTCATAACTTTTCTTCCAAGGAGCTGTGTTTCCATACAAAATTTAAAATTATTTACTCTGATTCTATGAAAAATGTCATTGGTATTTTGATGATGATTGCATTAAATCTGTAGATTGCCTTAGGTTGTATGATCATTTTTTAAATATTGATTTTAAAATGATTTTTAAAATATTGTTCAAATTCAAGAACAATGATGCCAACTCTTGCTATTTTTATTCAACACAGCTTTGGAAGTCCTAACAACAGCAATCAGAGAAGAAAAATAAATAAAAGGAATCTAAATTGCAAAGAAGTAAAATTCACTGGTTGCAGACAACATGATACAATATGGAAAATATCCTAGAGGCTACCAGAAAACTACTAATATTTATCAATGAATTTAGTAAAGTTGCAAGATAGAAAATTATAGAAATTATTTACATTTCTGTATGCTAACAAGGAAAGATCAGAAAAAGAAATTAAGAAAGAAATTCCACTTACCATTGCATCTAAAAGAGTAAATTACCTAGGAATAAACCTACTTAAGGAGGCGAAAGTCATCTCCTCTGCAAAACTACAAGACCCTGATGAAAGAAACTGAAGACAACAAAAACAGATGGAAACATGTGCCATGTTCTTGAAATTAAAAGATTTGTTTTTTAAAAATAAAATCACATATGAAAATTACATTTCACAAAAGTTAACTCAGTCCTGTTTCATTAAAAATAACTCCTTTAGGAATTAACAACGAGATAAATCATAGCTTCTGAAGTATCTGTTATCAGTTGCAGTGATATTTTCTAGTAAATGAGTATTTCAGTCTTGATTCATGAAAAACAGGGACAGAATTATGAAGGAACTAATACAGAGAATCTTAAAAAGCAAAGATCATACTTATTAAAAACTGAATTTTCACTAACAGTTCAGCCCAGATGGTCCCAGGATTCCTGTTCAGGTTAGATGGCCTGTCTCCTGAAGTCCCATACATTCTGGTGGTGCTGAGAGTACACCCAATAATGTCTTGTTTGCTGCAGCTCAGAAACGGGATGCTTCTGAATGTGCTCTGTAATATTCCTTTGCAAATTTGAGTTTACTGCTTAATAGCATTCCCTCAACACATTTTATTTATAGACTCACAGACCCTATATATTTTAAATGGAGTTGTTTTGCTTATAAATATCACCAATGCTCTTTCAGTCTACAGTTGTTAAACGATAAACATGGCCCTGTTGGAGGGAATAGGACAGGCTCCTGCCTGTCCAGAGGTAAGACTCTGTGCTTCCCCTGCTGAAGCCCAGGTTCAATCCCCAACTGGGAAACTGAGATCCTGAAAGCCACAATGTGTGACACCGCCCCCACCCCCAAAAAAGATGAGTAGCATGACTTAATTCTGTTGAGATCCAAGCTTCTTAGATTTCTTTTATAGTTTTTCCTAAAATTCTCTTTTCCTTACAAAGAATTCCTCTGGGTTCTGATTCTTAAAACTAAATCACAAGCATTGGAAATACTTGGATGACTGCTGGAGTTTAATTATCTCAGTGAAGCCAAAAACCAACCTGAAGCAGTAATACTGATGGCTGGTGTAGCAGAGCCAGCCCGAGCACGCAGCAGGCTGGCAAGGCTGACTTAACAGTGCAGAAAATGGAGAAGGGTCGCAGCTGCCAGAGCACTAACACACACGCAAAATATATGGCCTCAGTGTCTGCACTATAAAGGGGAAAATATTTTCTCATCCGAGATATCCTTGTACTCACAGGGCAGCAATTTCAATCAGTAGGATTGTTTCTTGATTTATAGAAAGCAGTGAAATACATAAATTATATGCACTTTCATTGTTATTTCTACTTAGTCAACGATAGTTTATTTTCCTGAGAAAAATCAAAGCTGAACATTTTTTTTTTTTTTGGTTTGTCTTTGAAGGAAACAGGGGAAGTAAGTAGTGTGTAATTTAGTTGTATTGCTGAATAGAACCATAACTTTCTACCTTGATCAATTTATATTCATGTTTTATGATATTTGTAAACTCAGCCTAATCATAACCGCTGCCATTCTGTGGAAAGTAAGAAATAGGGTAGTCAATTTACTTTACAAATATCCTAGGCCACTCTAAGGCAATTTGTCCCATAAACTAATCTCCAGCACTTAACAAAATGAAATAATACTAGCAAAATATGGCCCTTAAATAAAATTCCTTAACTTGGACTGATCCCTTCTTGTTCTTCCCTATATTCAGGTTCCTATTTAAATATTCATCTCACCTAGCAATTCCACTCCCGGAAATATATCTGGAAAAGACAAAAACTCTAATTCTAAAAGATAGATGCACCCCAGTGTACAGTTCAGTTCAGTTTAGTTCAGTTGCTCACTCATGTCCGACTCTTTGCGACCCCATGAATCGCAGCACACCAGGCCTCCCTGTTCATTACCATCTCTCAGAGTTCACGCAGACTCACATCCATTGAGTCCGTGATGCCATCCAGCCATCTCATCCTCTGTCATCCCCTTTCTCTTCCTGCCCTCAGTCCCTCCCAGCATTAGAGTCTTTTCCAATGAGTCAACTCTTCGCATGAGGTGGCCAGAGTACTGGAGTTTCAGCTTCAGCATCATTCCTTTCAAAGAAATCCCAGGGCTGATCTCCTTCAGAATGGACTGGTTGGATCTCCTTGCAGTCCAAGGGACTCTCAAGAGTCTTCTCCAACACCACAGTTCAAAAGCATCAATTCTTTGGTGCTCAGCCTTCTTCACAGTCCAACTCTCACATACATACATGACCACAGGAAAAACCATAGCCTTGACTAGACGGACCTTAGTCGGCTAAGTAATGTCTCTGCTTTGGGATAAACTATCTAGATTGGTCATAACTTTTCTTCCAAGGAGTAAGCATCTTCTAATTTCATGGCTGCAGTCACCGTCTGCAGTGATTTTGGAGCCCCAAAAATAAAGTCTGACACTGTTTCCACTGTTTCCCCATCTATTTCTCATGAAGTGATGGGACCAGATGCCATGATCTTCGCTTTCTGAATGTTGAGCTTTAAGCCAACTTTTTCACTTTCCACTTTCACTTTCATCAAGAGGCTTTTTAGTTCCTCTTCACTTTCTGCCGTAAGGGTGGTATCATCTGCATATCTAAGGTTATTGATGTTACTCCTGGCAATCTTGTTTCCAGGTTGTGCTTCTTCCACTCTAACGTTTCTCATGATGTATTCTGCATAGAAGTTAAATAAGCAGGGTGACAATATACAGCCTTGACGTACTCCCTTTCCTATTTGGAACAAGTCTGTTGTTCCATGTCCAGTCATAACTGTTGCTTCCTGACCTGCATACAGATTTCTCAAGAGGCAGGTCAGGTGGTCTGATATTCCCATCTCTCTCAGAATTTTCCACGGTTTATTGTGATTCACACAGTCAAAGGCTTTGGCATAATCAATAAAGCAGAAATAGATGTTTTTCTGGAACTCTCTTGCTTTTTCCATGATCCAGAGGATGTTGGCAATTTGATATCTGGTTCCCCTGCCTTTTCTAAAACCAGCTTGAACATCAGGGAGTTCACGATTCACATATTGCTGAAACCTGGCTTGGAGAATTTTGAGCATTACTTTACTAGCATGTGAGATGAGTGCAATTGTGTGGTAGGTGGAGCATTCTTTGGCATTGCCTTTCTTTGGGATTGGAATGAAAACTGACCTTTTCCAGTCCTGTGGCCACTGCTGAGTTTTCCAAATTTGCTGGCATACTGAGGGCAGCACCTTCACAGCATCATCTTTCAGGATTTGAAACAGCTCAACTGGAGTTCCATCACCTCCACTAGCTTTGTTCGTAGTGATGCTTTCTAAGGCCCACTTGACCTCACATTCCAAGATGTCTGGCTCTAGATGAGTGATCACATCATCATGATTATATGGGTCATGAAGATCTTTTTGTACCCTTCTTCCATGTATTCTTGCCACCTCTTCTTAATATCTTCAGCTTCTGTTAGGTCCATACCATTTCTGTCCTTTATCGAGCCCATCTTTGCATGAAATGTTCCCTTGGTATCTCTAATTTTTTTGAAGAGATCTCTAGTCTTTCCCATTCTCTTCTTTTTCTCTATATACTTGCATTGATCACTGAAGAAGGCTTTCTTATCTCTTCTTCCTATTCTGTGGAACTCTGCATTCAGATGCTTATATCTTTCCTTTTGTCCTTTGCTTTTCACCTCTCTTCTTTTCACAGCTATTTGTAAGGCCTCCCCAGACAGCCATTTTGGTTTTTTGCATTTCTTTTCCATGGACATGGTCTTGTTCCCTGTCTCCCGTACAATGTCACGAACGTCAGTCCATAGTTCATCAGGCACTCTATCTATCAGATCTAGGCCTTTAAATCTATTTCTCACTTCTACTGTATGATCATAAGGGATTTGATTTAGGTCATACCTGAATGGTCTAGCGGTTTTCCCTACTTTCTTCAATTTAAGTCTGAATTTGATAATAAGGAGTTCATGATCTGAGTGTTCATAGGAGCACTATTTATAATAGCCAAGACATGGGAGAAACCGAAATGTCCATCCACAGAGAAACAGATAAAGAGGATGTGGTACATACATATAATAATGGAATATTACTTAGCATAAAAGTGAAAAATGCCATTTGCAGCAACCTAGACAGACCTAAATATTACCATACTAAGTGAAGTAAGCTAGACAAAGACTCATATCACATGGCGTCACATATATGTGGAATCTAAAATAAAATAATACAGACTCACAGATACAGTAAAGAAACTTATGGTTTCCAAAGGGGAAATGACGGGAGGGATAAATTGGGAATTTGGGATTAGCATATATATACTATTACATACAGACTGGATAATCAACAAGGATCTACTGCACAGCATGCGGAACTATATTCAACATCTTATAATAACCTATAATGGAGAAGAATCTGAAAAAGATTATATACACATATATATGTATATGTATAACTGAATCACTTTGCTGTACACCTGAAGCATTGTAAATCAATGATTCTTCAATAAATTCTCAATCCAAATACTTCCTCCTTGCAGTCTTCCTGAATTTCTCCAAAACAGTATCATCCCTCCCTCTGCTGTTCTCCTATACTTTGTGCATGTTTCCATTATATTTATTTAATTCTGTCTTCATTCTACCATATTATAAGAAATTCGCTGTTACAAAAGAAACCAGTGTCTTCTCTGTAATGATATCCTTGGCCATCTTCATGCTCATAGAACTAAAGGTATTTCCCAGGACTTTACCACTTTTTCTCTGTAGTTTTTATTGTCATTTATTTTGTTCTCCATTTAACTTATCTGCCTATATTATCCAACAAGTACATGTTCGTAATAAACAGTTCTAAGGGTTATTACATTGTAATTCTTTGCACATATATCACATTCAAAATTCAAAATTAAGAGTCCTGAGGTATAAAATTGCTCTTGACTAAAACAGGCATATACAAAATATCGCACTGAATGTTTACTGGAACTTCATAGACAGTCTCCTAAAAGTGCAAGGACTATGAAACCATTATCAGATTCTAAAGGAAGTGAATTGAAAACTCACATAGTCCTGGTCAGAAAATAGTTATCTGATTTGTAAAAGCAAAAGAATGAATGAAAATTGAAGGCTTTCAGAGAAGTCAGCACTTCCAAATAGTCTCATCCCTCCGTAATGTTAGTGAAACAATAGAAGCTGCTTTTTCATGATATGGGCAACGATCTGTAACCTGATAGATTGTACCAAGAAAGAAAGGCAGGCAGAAAAAGAAAGAAGGAAAGGGAGAAATGGAGAGAGAAAGAAAAGGTAGAGAAAGCCTTCTGATAATGGTTTAATTGGCATAGATATTGACTAAAGGTTGTTTAGCAGATGTTTTTATTCTAACACCATGAATGTCATAGGTAATGGTTTTATATTTTGATGGCAGTGATATCATTTGGACATAATGGTCCTCTATAACTGAATAGTTCTTGTGTGATTTTAACCCAAGTGATTTGCAGAAGTGTAGTAGTGACAGCTAACACATCCCTGCAAACTTTGTTATTCTTTCATCAAATGTTTATTGTTTTCTTTGTATCTAGGAACTGAGGACAGCAGGTTGCACACAATGCAAACAAACAGATAAATTCAGGTGCTCTTAGAAGGCGACACAGCAGAAGTGATTGATTTTGCTTGTAAGTGTAGAGGAAAGCCTGGGAAAATTGGAGCAGCCTGACCTGGTCTCAAAAATGATTAGTTTGCCAAGTAGATGGAGATGGGTGGAGACAGGCAGATTTTTTTTTCAGACTGAAGGGGTGAGGAAAAGGCCCGGAGAGGTGAAAGGACAGGTGTAGTCTGAGAACTCTGACTAGAAAGCTTCGCTGGAGCAAAGTCCAGCAGAGAGAATTGCAACTCAGAGTAGTTTGAGGTGTGGGCCATAATCGAAGGCCCTGGATTTGAAGCTGTGGAATTGGCCCTCATCCCACTGTTCTCTTCAGTGTGTATCAGAGTCACCAGGGGGCTTGTTAAAATATCCCACTTCTAACAATCCCATTTAGCAGCTCCAGGGTAGCTACAGAAACATTTATAGCAAAAATCCTTAGTATCATTTTTGAAGGTCATTTTCACTTGTACCTCAAGGAAATAGCTGTAATGATTAGGGAATGTTGAGGTAGTATGAGTTCCTGGTGGCTCAGACGCGAAAGAATCTGCCTGCAATGTGGGAGACCCAGATATGAACCCTAGGCAGAAGCATGACATTCTGCAGAATAACTTGGGGTGGGCAAGAGAAGGAAACTGGACACATGGGGTATGATCTGATAGCATAACTGTCTGTAAAGCCCTTGGTCTGGGATTAAGAATACCTATAATGTGCTTCTTTGAAGCACATCTTTTCCATTTTGTCCCTCACTTGCATCATCCAGTAAAGAGTGGAATATTTATGAACTTTCCTTCTAAGTAGATATGTAATTAAGTTAGAAATATTTTAAAAATGTGTATGCTTTATTCAATTCAAATGAAAAGTTTTTATCTTTTTTTTTTTTTTTTTTACTGAAGGATAGTTGATTTACAATGTGGTACCTTCTGCTGTACAGGATAGTGATTCAGTTATATATTATTTATATATATATATATACATATGTATTCTTTTCCATTATGATTTATCACAGAATATCAAATATATTCCCTGTGCTCAAATGTAAGTTTTATGATTGTAAACTATGTGCATGTCACTGGCTGACTAAATCAAGAATCTGGCTCAGATTAGAGAATATGCAATACTAATGGATAGCAGCTAACACTTAAATGTATGGTTTTGAAGAAGTTATAGAATTCTTTTCTACTTTTTTTTAAATTGGAGTACAATTGCTTCACAATGTGCTGTCAGTTTCTGCTGCACAGGAAAGTGAATAAGCTATGCTGCCACTGCTTAGTTGCTTTAATCATGTCCAACTCTGTGTGACCCTGACTGTAGCCCGCCAGGCTCCTCTGTCCGTGGGATTCTGCATGCAAGAGTACTGGAGTGGGTTCCATGCCCTACTCCAGGGGATCTTCCCAACCCAGGGATCAAACCCAGGTCTCCTGCATTGTAGGCAGATTCTTTACCACTGAGCCACCAGGGAAACCCACGTCAGCTATATGTATACATATATCTGCACATTTTTAGATTTCTTTCTCACTTAGATCACCACAGAGCATTGATTAGATTTCCCTGTGCTGTACAGTTAAGTTCTCATCAGTTATCTATTATATATGCCAATCCCAAATCTCTCAATTCATCCTGCCCTCCCCTTTCCCCTTTGGTAACCATAAATTTGTCTTCTACATCTGTGATTCTATTTCTTAACTGCAAATAAGTTCATCTGCACTATTTTATCTAGATTCCACATATAAATTATATTACACAATATTTTTTTTTCACATTCCTTCTTACTCTTAAATGTCAAAGTAGGCTTAAAGAAAAAAAGCCTACATTAGTTAAAAATCAATATAAGTTAGTTAAAAATCTTCTTCATTTAATATCGATGTTCCATTTAGAACTGTAAAAGATATCCATCTTAATTTTTGTAATAATTTTTAAATACCCTAATAGTTTTTACAACAGTTCTTAATGATTTATCAATAACAAATGCATTGGTATACAAAGAATATCTGTACACCATTATCAATGTTGTTTACTTTCCTGAACCTTCACTTCATTTTATAGATTGCCTTATAGTCTGAAGACTATTGTTTGATTTCAGGTTTTATGAAAATGTAAGAAAATAGAAAGAGATTGCTTATTTCATGCATGAATAAAAACTAAAAATGTAAAGTTTTCATTTAATATTCCTTTGAGGGGGTGGGAAAATTAAACAAAATATTTATTGCTTTTGGCCCGAGGGTCTTTTAAGGTTTATAGAACAAAGACTGGAAGCAACGGAATATATATTTTTTAAGAGGTAGGTAAAACTTGAAACAAAATTAAGAATGAGATTTTGAGCATGAGAGAATGTTACATTTTAGAAACTGACATGAAAGAAGACACCAGAGCAATACTTTCTTTTACAATTTTAATCATTACTGTGATTGGAATATACAATTGTCAGTCCAGATAAAACCTGTAATAACTCTGCTTTGAATTAAGCCTAAGCTATCTGTTTGGCTAACTACAGATGTCATTATAATTGTGTTAACAAATTATATCACCTCATCAGATTGTTAAAATTAAACAAATTAATCACATGAAACATTTAGAACAGGACCTATTAAGTGTTAAGACTCCATACATTTAGTTATCATTTTTATTACCAAACTTCACCACTTTAAAATATACTTTTTAAAATATTTAATATTACATTTAATATACCTTTTCATACAATGATGTTGCAATTGAAGACAGACTGGGCTTATTTTTACTTAGAATAAACAGTTCAACATCTAGGGAACTGTTTCTTTTTATCATATTTTTAATTAAACTTTTAATATATATTTTTCAAACTGGCTGATTTAGTTTTTTGAACATAATTTTAATTGGGTCAAGCTCACAGATTCTTAAATCATATAAAGGTGTTTTTGTCATTTTTTTCTCTTTATTTTAAGACCACAGATCTGTAACCTGGTTAGTCATCTTAAAAATGCATCTATTGTTTATCAAATAATTTTTTAAAAAAGGAAATGAGTGAAAACTGTTTACCACTGTTTTTTGGAATGGGCACTCAAAGCATCCTCAGTAATAAAGCTATATACTTAAATTTGAATATAGGTTCTCAGACCAAAAATGGACAATGTGGTCAGAACTTACATTTAGCATCCTCAAAATAACTTCCTTACAGTTGCAAATTAAAGTAGCTAACAGATACTTAGGTGCTATTTGCCAGAACTGTTATAAACACTTTGAATAAATTATCTAACTGATCACAAAGCTGCTAAAAATATGAATTTATTTCCAATTTTTTAGATTTACAGAGGTATCAAGTAACTTTCTGAAAGCAACTTTAGGAATTAGAAAGCAGATCTGGAGTTAAATTCTAAGCACTTGTAACTACATTCCACTAAACTGGATAAATCTCTCTTAATTCATATGTGCACATACAAATAGATATTATCATGGTTCACAGAGTCACCTAGATTTTACTGGTATGTGAAGTTCTCAACCTCAATGATCTCTGTCTAGGTAATAACATTGGGCTATGAATTATGTAAAATGAAATTACCATTTGCTTATTTTTTTTTCACACAAAAAGTGCCTCTTCAAATCTATATTCATACTTTTGAAATAATTCATTCAGGTGCCTATTTTTAAAGTGGGAATTTAGATGGATGTAAAATCCCATGGACGGAGAGCCTGGTGCGCTGCGGTCCATGGGGTCGCTAAAAGTTGGACACGACTGAGCGACTTCACTTTCACTTTCACGCACTGGAGAAGGAAATGGCAACCCACTCCAGTGTTCTTGCCTGGAGAATCCCAGGGATGGGAGAGCCTGGTGGGCTGCCGTCTGTGGGGTCGCACAGAGTCGGACACGACTGAAGTGACTTAGCAGCAGCAGCAGCAGCATGTGAAATAAAGACCCGATAGCTGTTCTCATACAATGGTTACTGGAGTTACTGGACCAAAATCAGGAAACCTGATTTCTTAAACCAGCTCTGCTACTAGCCAGCTGTGTGCTTTGAAGAAATCAAGTTATCTTTCTTTTCCTTATTTATTTTTTTTTTCCTATTTTAATGTCACGGGACTGGACTAAACAGCCTTTAATAACTCTTTTAGCACTAAAACTTTGTGATTCTATAATTAGTAATAAACAGTGTTGCCCATCCCTTAGATTAAACATGAATAGTGGGTCATTTCGGATCTGAACAATATGGCTCTAATCTCATGTGACACCTCAGGCTCTCGGTATCACAGGAGAACTGTACTGATCACATTTGGCTGCCTTTCTTCTATAGTTTATGGCCAGAATTGGTTTGCTTTAGATAACACACTCTTGAGCTGTGCCACTGTTGCTAAGATACAGTTTTGTAAATAAAAGTTATTTTAAATACATATCCTGGTGTGGGGAGGGAAAAACATGGAAAGTAGTTGGTCAACGATTTAAAGTATTTTCTGAGAGGCTGGAGACAATGCTTTAGATAAATCTTTAAGGCCTATTTTCAAGTGTGTCCTAAAATTATTTTGCTTTACCCTGAAACTGAGTGAAGAGAGGGCAAGGACCTGTAGTAGGAGCGAGCCCCCAGGGCTAGTAAGCATGGTGAACTGTTTGGCAGCAGTGATTTCATCTGCTTGAAAGACTCTGATATTGTTGCAGTGTGGTCTGGAAAGATATTTTGTCCTTGACGTTTAAGCCTATCTTTTCACCAGAAAAAGGAGGGATTTGACTGTCATCATCCCAAATAGATCAAACAAGGCCTGATTTAGGAAGCCCTCTTGAAGACTGGAAGGGATTCCAACTGAACAGCCCCTTCCCAAGAGCAGGGGCCATGCATGCACCCTGATAGGGACGGTAGGGCCCCCTTGTCAGTCACTCACATGCAGCGGCAAATCAATCAGGAACTCTTGCACAAACTGTCCCCACAGGCAGCTCTTCTCTACCACCCCAGGGTCTCTGTCTTCTGTCATCATCATCATCATCATTACTTCATTACTATTATTACCGTTATCATCGTTGCTATTGTTAGGACCAATACCATCATCATTACTATTATTGACACTGTTACCATTATTACTAACACTTTGCTGTTATATTGTGATCATTATGAATGCTATTAGTACCATTATCATTAATATTGTTATTGCACATCCATCTTCTCCACCAGACTCTAAGGTGTTCCCTGTCACATGTCTCACACATGTCTCAGACCCCCACTCTTCTTCTCCCTCCACCCACCTTCTGTCCCCCACCAGTATCAGGCTCAGTACTTGGCTCAGGGTTACTTTTTGGTAAATGTCTCCTAAGTAAACGGAAACAGCAGCAGATCATTTCACCATTATCTGCAATAATATCTGAAGGTTAAAGCAGTCTTAGTATTTCTCTCTTAGTATTAGTTTCTTAGAGGGGAAAATAGACTTGAAACTTTCAACCAGGATGTAGCTGATTCTAAATGTGCTGCTCTGAGTAATGAAGAGCTTAGATCCCATCAGAGGAGTTGAAGCTCAAAATGGTAGGTGATGAGTGTTATTAAAATGCACAGGGTTTTACTTCCCTTTGCTACCTTGGTTTTGGCCCAGCCTGTCCTTTTTCTTTCCGTCTCATCTGATTCAGGATCACTCACCTCCTTGTCTTTCCTCTCTCTCCTTTGTCCAGGTCATGAAAATAAATGGAAAAAGATGACAATAAATAACTACTCTCCTAGTGAATAAAAGGTTAACTTTGAAATTGCTGACTTCTGTACTGCTTCACTAATATAAGGACGTAATGTGAACTTCTCCTGTACATACCCTTGGGAAAATTCCAGAGGAAAGTGTTGGACTCTGAGTTTCAGCCTGTTTCACAGAAATGGAACTAAAAAAAAAAACAAGTATCTCTCAATGCCAAAAAAGAACATGGATTACAAAGCTTGCCAAGAGGGACACTAAAAAGTAGAAGACTATAGCATAACAAACTTAGGAGTCCAAACGTATAGTTGTCAAATGATTCTGTGATTCTTAAGATGTGGATACATTATATACAGACATTTCATAGAATTTTCAATAAGGCACACTATGCAGATGTGTGTTTAAAACAAGATACTTGCAGTCGGCCTTGCCTATGGTTGAGTATTTGCACAACTTGTGAGTCTTGCTGTCCTGGGTTTCTGAGCTCTTTAGCATCTGTTGAACATGAAATAAAGGATTATGTATTCTATACAGATGGAGAAGGCAATGGCAACCCACTCCGGTACTATTGCCTGGAAAATCCCATGGACAGAGGAGCTTGGTAGGCTGCAATCCATGAGGTCGCTAAGAGTCGGACACGACTGAGTGACTTCACTTTCACTTCTCACTTTCATGCATTGGAGAAGGAAACGGCAACCCACTCCAGTGTTCTTGCCTGAAAAATACCAGAGATGGAGGAGCCTGGTGGGCTGCCGTCTCACGGGGTCGCACAGAGTCAGACACGACTGAAGCGACTTAGCAGCAGTGACTTAGCATTCTGTACAGGAGAAGTAAATGCTAAATGAGTCCTACCTGGGCTATGCATGACCCCAGTTACATAAACTGTCTCATTCATTCCTCTTCAGGACCATTCTTCGAACATTTCCTGATGCCATAGTTGAGATACATAAAAGGTAAAGTGAAAGCTGCTCAGTTACGTCCAATTCTTTGTGACCCCATGGACTACACAGTCCATGGAATTCTCCAGGCCAGAATACTGGAGTGGATAACTATTCCCTTCTCCAGGGGATCTTTCCAACCCAGGGACTGAACACAGGTCTCCCACATCACAGGCGGATTCTTTACTAGTTGAGCCACAAGGGAACTCATAAAAGGTAAGTCACTCACCAAATATCACACATGAGAAATGGGAGAACTGAGGCTCTGGCCTAGGCTAAGGGCTGAGATTCCACTCTCTTAATTGTTGTTTGTTCAGTCAATAGTTTTGCAAAATCTTGGAAATGGAAGACCCCTTGAAAAGAGCATAGTAGAATCTATCATTTCCATGTGAGAAACCTGGACCTTGGAGACTGGGACAGAGTCACCAGAGAGTGAGAGACCCAGGAGAAGGAGCAGGCCTCCAGTCTGCACCATCCACCTGCGGGCCCCATTCTGCATGGGGAGGGCACTTCTGCACATGGGAGATACTCGTCTGGTTGTCCGAGCAGGTTAGACAGGAGACCAAAGAATATTCGCTTCAAGAAAGGGTTTTTCAATGGTTTAGATATTTTATATAAACTAGTACAATAAATAAGACTTGACCGGTAGGGATTTCATGTCATCTACGGAATCAAAATAAAAAAGTCAATAAGCAGAAGAGGTCATAGAAGGGTAGAAATGAACAGACAGACAGCTGATTTTGAGTATGCCCTGAATCCCCAAACATGAGAAGGTGTGACCATTGGAGTTTTCACTGACTTCCTAGAACTTTATTGATCTGTCTAGATAGATAGAAAGATAAAAGGGAAGCTAACAAAAGCCTTTAAATTTTCTTAACCCTTTTTGTCTGTGTGCAGTTGGGGAACATGCGTTTATTTTTCTCAGTTACCCTGGTCTCCTGCTGGATGTATAAAAACACTTCATGAACATCTTTCACTAGAGCAGCTTGGGACAATTCACACTGTGTATTTCTTCCTCATAA
Organism: Nanger dama; assembly: GCA_917880005.1. Classification (NCBI taxonomy): domain Eukaryota; kingdom Metazoa; phylum Chordata; class Mammalia; order Artiodactyla; family Bovidae; genus Nanger; species Nanger dama. The sequence continues at coordinate 105,481,199 of CAKJTW010000001.1, forward strand.
CTACCCTGAGATATGTGCAGTGGAGATTTAATTGTCTCCTTTAGTCCAAGAGGAAAGTAAGGCTTAGAGAAGTTAAATGCCGTATATGCCAAGCCCCTGTGTTGACTTTTGATGCTCATTGTCTCTTGGAGAATAGTTTCATGGACCACACTTTTGGTGACCTATGGTCCAGGAATGCACTGTCATTTGCATCTGTATCTCTCTGAATATTACTTGATAATGTTTGTTTCCATCCTATCAATGCTAAAGATAGAAAAATAATAGAGGAGTGGGATGGGGGCATTGGAGGGAGGCTAAGGAGGGAGGTGATACATTTATCCTTATAGCCAATTCATACTCTAGTACAACAGAAACCAATGCAGCATTGTAAAACAATTACCCACCAATTAAAAATAAAATAAGGTGGATAACCAGCAAGGACCTATTATATAGTTCAGGGAATTCTGCTCAATGTTATGTAACAACCTAATGGGAAAATAATTTTTTTTTTAAATAGATGCATGTTTGATTTCTGTGTTTGTGATGGATCTGTTTCTATTTCTTCCTGGTTCAGTTTTGGAAAATTGTACTTTCTAAGAATTTTTCCATTTCTTCCACATTGTCCATTTTACTGACATATAATTGCTGATAGTAGTCTCTTATGATCCTTTGTATTTCTGTGTTGTCTGTTGTGATCTCTCCATTTTCATTTCTAATTTTATTGCTTTGATTTTTCTCCCTTTGTTTCTTGGTGAGTCTGGCTAATGGTTTGTCAATTTTATTTATCTTTTCAAAGAACCAGGTTTTGGCTTTGTTGATTTTTGCTATAGTCTCTTCTGTTTCTTTTGTATTTATTTCTGCCCTAATTTTTAAGATTTCTTTCCTCTACTAACCCTGGGGTTCTTTATTTCTTCCTTTTCTAGTTGCTTTAGGTGTGAGTGGAGTGAAAGTCACTCAGTCGTGTCCGACTCTTTGTGACCTCATGGACTATATAGTTCCTGGAATTCTCCAGGCCAGACAGAATACTGGAGTGGGTAGCCTTTCCCTTTTCCAGGGGATCTTCCCAACCCAGGGATCGAACCCAGGTCTCCCACACTGCAGGCAGATTCTTTACCAGCTGAGCCACAAGGGAAGCCCTTTAGCTGCTTTAGGTGGAGTTAGGTTATTTATTTGACTTTTTCTTGTTTCTTGAGGTATGCCTGCAATGCTATGAACTTTCCCCTTAGCACTGCTTTTACAGTGTCTCACAGGTTTTGGGTTGTTGTGTTTTCATTTTCATTCATTTCTATGCATATTTTAATTTCTTTTTGATTTCTTCTGTAATTTGTTGGTTATTCAGCAGCATGTTGTTCATCCTCCATATATTGGAGTTTTTAATAGTTTTTCTCCTGTGAGACTTAATCTTACTGCACTGTGGTCAGAAAAGATGCTTGGAATGTTTAGTAAAAAACAAACAAAAAACCAATCTTTTTAGTTTTCTTCCACTGCAAACAAAGGGGAAAAAAAACTATAATAGAGATGAGGGTTATTCCCTCTGAAAAATGGATTTGAAACACTCAGCTACTGAAGATCTTGTCACAATAAGGGCTGATATGTTTATATTTACTCTCAGACTCAAAGGGAAACTCACAAGCAAGCAGTCATTTAATGCCTGTAGAAATATGTACCAGACTAGAGATAAAGGTTAACAGGAAACTTTCAATCAAAAGTTTACTAAGTAGGAATACATCATAAGGACTTTCTTATGGACTAAACAACAACATACATCATAAACTAGGCTTAACTCAAACCTAATGCACCTTCAGAGCTCTGAGCAGCAAGTTTTAAGGGAAAGGAAAGAAGGTACAGGTATAAATCAATTATGTGAGATGTCAGCCCAGCCAATCAAATTCCCCCAGTACAATATCAGAGTGTCCAATTTCAGAACAGCCTTCATTTTCTGAGTAATTTTGATAGACATGCCTTCATCTGCTGGTTGCTTAAGATTGTGTTGGCCAAGAAGTTCATTTGAGTTTTGCATAACATCCTATTAAAAAACCTGAACAAACTTTTTGCCCAACCCAATGAATAGGTAAACAATTGCTTTCTGACAGTAATAGCATTCAGGATTGTTTTATTAAGATAAATAAAAGTATTTAATTATTTAAATACTTTTTGATTGGCATTATTTGCATTATTCAGAGTACAGACTAAGTTGCTTTAACAAGGATACCACATAATATTTAGACACTTGATTGTGCTCACAGATATTATGACTCAAGAATTGGGGAAGAACAGAGCAGAGACTGGAAACTTCATTCAAAGGTATTCTCCCTTTGAAATTTTAGATGCTCAGTAATGTCCTACTCTTTGTAACTGAGTCTTTGGGTCTGACTCTTCGCAACCCCATAGACTGGGGCTTTCCAGACTCTTCTGTTCATGAGATTCTCCAGGCAAGAATAATGAAGTTGGTTGTCGTTTCCTTCTCCAGTAGATTCTCCCTTTATATCTATTAACATTTGCTTTGTATATTTAGGTACTCTTGTATTAAGTGCATGCTGTGCTAAGTCACTTCAGTTATGTTCGAGTCTGTGAAACCTCATGGACTGTAGCCTTCCAGGCTCCTCTGTCCATGGGATTCTTCAAGCAAGAATACTGGAGTGGGTTGCTGTGCCCTCCTCCAGGGGATCTTCCTGACCCAGGGATCAAACCCACATCTCTTACAACTCCTGCATTGGCAAGTGGGTTCTTTGCCACTAGTGCCACCTGGGAAGCCCTATACTAAGTGTGTATATGGTTGTAAATGTTGTGTCATTTTTTTCTGCTGATCTCTTTATCATTATATAATGAACTTATTTGTCTTATTTATTTATTTGTTTTGTCTGTGTATGCTCTTCGCCAATGCATGGGTTTCTCTATAATTATGGCATGCAGGCTTTAGTTGCCCCACAGCTTGGGAAATCTTAGTTCCCCAAAGAAGGATCAAATCCATGTCCCTTGTGTTGGAAGGCAAATTCTCAACCACAGGACCATCAGAGAAGTCCCTAGACTTTGGTTTTTACATTTAAATTATGTTACATTACATTTACATTCAGTTCAGTTGCTCAGTCACATCTGACTCTTTGCAACCCCTTGGACTGCAGCACACGAGGCCTCCTTGTCCATCACCAGCTCCTGGAGTTTACTCAAACACATGTTCATTGAGTCGGTGATGCCATCCAACCATCTCATCCTCTGTCGTCCCTTTCTCCTCCCGCCTTCAATCTTTCCCAGCATCAGGGTCTTTTCCAGTGAGTCAGTTCTTCATATAAGGTGGCCAAAGTACTGAGTTTCAGCTTCAGCACCAGTCCTTCCAGTGAATATTCAGATCTGATTTACTTTAGGATGGGCTGGTTGGATCTCCTTGCAGTCCAAGGGACTCTCAAGAGTCTTCTCCAACACCACAGTTCAAAAGCAGCAATTCTTCAGTGCTCAGCTTTCTTTATAGTCCAACTCTCACATCCATACATGACTACTGGAAAAACCATAGCTTTGACTAAATAGGACGTTTGTTGACAGAGTAGTGTCTCTGCTTTTTAATAAGCTGTCTAGATTGGTCATAACTTTTCCAAGGAGCAAACGTCTTTTCATTTCATGGCTGCAGTCACCATCCGCAGTGATTTTGGAGCCCCCTAAAATAAACTCTGTCAGTTTCCATTATTTCCCCATTTATTTCCCATGAAGTGATGGGACCAGATACCATGATCTTAGTTTTCCAAATGTTGAGTTTTAAGCCAACTTTTTCACTCTCCCTTTCACTTTCATCAAGAGGCTCTTTAGTTCTTCTTCCCTTCTGCCATAAGAGTGATTTTACATTTACATTACATTACAAGAAAAGTTAACATTTTCTTATGTGAGTATGAGATTTCTTTTATTTTCCACTTGCATGAAACATCTTTTTTCCTCAATCTGTGTGTGCCTTTAGTTCTAAAGTAAGGGGTTTTTTTTCTTTTTTTTTTTTGCAAGTAGCATATAGATGAGTCTTGTTTTTATCCAATAAGCCACTCTGTGTCTTTTGAATAGAAGATTTAATCCACTGACCTTTAAAGTGATTATAGATAAATATATGTTAACATTTATTGATATTTTGTTACTTGTTTTCTGGTTGTTTTCATAGTTCTTCTTTGCTGTTTTGTCCTTCTTTTCATCTTTTTTTTCTTGTATTTTGATTATTTTCTTTAATGGTATGCTTGTGTTCTTTTCTCTCTAGTTTTTGTGTATCTATGGTATATTTTTGATGTAGAGTTGCCATGGTGATCATATATGTTGACTTATACCTGTATCTACTTGTTTCAAACATGTAGTCCTTTACGTTCAATCCCATTATAAAATATCTATAATTATACCACCCCCAATGGCACCCCCACTCCAGTACTCTTGCCTGGAAAATCCCATGGATGGAGGAGCCTGGTGGGCTACAGTCCATGGGGTCGCACAGAGTCAGACATGACTGAGCGACTTCACTTTCACTTTCCACTTTCATGCATTGGAGAAAGGAAATGGCAACCCACTCCAGTGTTCTTGCCTGGAGAATCCCAGGGACGGGGGGGAGCCTGGTGAGCTGCCATCTATGGAATCACAGAGTCGAACACGACTGAAGCATCTTAGGAGCAGCAGCATGTTTTATATGTTTGTTCACATACTTTGTGCTTTCTATCTACTATCTTTATATCTATTTCTTAATTGTTTTAGTTACACTTGATTTTACAATTTTTGTCTTTTAACGTTCATATTATCTTATGTGAGTTGTTGATCCACAACTTTTAGTATATATTTACCTTTACTCATTAGATTTTCCCCTTCCATTATTTTCTTATTTCTTGGTATAGCCTTTTTTGAACTTAAAGACTCTAATCCTTGTTCAGGGTCAGTTTAGTATTGATGAACTATTTTAGTTTTTGCTTTTCTGAGAAGCTTTGTCTTTCCTTCAATTCTCAATGATAATCTTGCTGTGTTGAGTACACTCTATGCTAAGTTCTAGGTTTTTTTTTTTTTTTCATTTCAGCATATTAAATGTATCATGGCACTATCAGCTGACCTGAAAAGTCTCTGTAGAAAAATCTGCTGATAGCCTTATGGGGTTTCATTTCAGACTCTGCTTTAGTCTGAAAGTGAAAGTCGCTCAGCTCATGCCCAACTCTTTTTGACCCCATGGACTATACAGTCCATAGAATTCTCCAGAGCAGAATACTGGAGTGGATAGCCTTTCCCTCCTCCAGGGGATCTTCCCAACACAGGGATTTAACCAAGGTCTCTCTCCCTCATTGCAGGCAGGTTCTTTACCAGCTGAGTCACAAGGGAAGCCCAAGAATACTGGAGTGGGTAGCCTATCCCTTCTCCAGTGGATCTGCCAGACCCAGGAATTGAACTGTGGTCTCCTGGATTGCAGGCAGATTCTTTACCAACTGAGCTATCAGGGAAGCCCCTTTGCTTTAGTATAGCTGTCTTTAAAATTCTCTCTTTAACTTTAACTTGTATCATTTTAATCATAATATGTCTTTGTGTGGGTCTGTTTGGGTTCATCTTGTTTTGGACATTCTGTGTTTCCAGTACCTGCATATTTGTTTCCTTCTTCAGGTTTAGGAAAGATTCAGTCATGATTTCATCAAATATAATTTCTACCCTTTCTCTTTCTCTTCTCCCCTAGGACTCTTATAATGCAAATGTTGGCATGCTTAATGTTGCAGAGGTCCCTTCAGTTCAATTCAGTTCAGTCACTCAGTCGTGTCTGACTCTTTGTGACCCCATGAATCGCAGCACGCCAGGCCTCTCTGTCCATCACCAACTCCCGGAGTCCAGTCAGACTCACGTCCATCGAGTCCATGATGCCATCCAGCCATCTCATCCTCTGTCATCCCCTTCTCCTCCTGCCCCCAATTCCTCCCAGCATCAGAGTCTTTTCCAATGAGTCAACTCTTCTCATGAGGTGGCCAAAGTACTGGAGCTTCAGCTTTAGCATCATTCCTTCCAAAGAAATCCCAGGGCTGATCTCCTTCAGAATGGACTGGTTGGAAGGGACTCTCAAGAGTCTTCTCCAGCACCACAGTTCAAAAACATCAATTCTTCGGTGCTCAGGCTTCTTCACAGTCAAACTCACATCCATACAAGACTACTGGACCCTTATACTATCCTAATTTTTACAATTTTTTTTCTTACTGTTCTGATTGGATGATTTCTTATTATGTATTCCAGTTCATTTATGAATTCTTATGTAGCACATGCTGTGATTATTTCTACTGTATTTTTAACTTCAGTTTTCTTATTCTTCATGTCTGACTGATCCTTTTTTATATTTTATAGTTCTTTGTTAAAATTCTCATTGTGTTCATCTATTTGTTTCCTAAGTTCAGTTATTGTCTTATTACTATTTCTTTGTGCTCTTTATCAGGTAAATTTTTTTTTTTTATCATTAGATTTTTTTCCAGAGGTTTTCTTCTTGTTCTTTTATTTTAAACATATTCTTCTGTCTTCTCACTTTGTTTAACTTTCTCTGTCTCTATGAAATTAGGTGAAACAGTTGCCTGTCCCCATCTTGAAGGCATGTCCTAGGCATCCCTAGGCAGTCTGTTTGTGCCTACCGCTTAGGTGGGAGAGCTGGATCTGAAGTCAGGAGGGACTCTGTCTTCTGCTGGGTTATCTTGGTAGGAGATGGGGCTGGAGATGGAGGGGTTAAGAGCCAGAGTTAAATGTGAGCCAGGGCTTCTCCTCTGCTCTATTTGGGGTGGGGGGTGAAGGCAAGGCCCAAGGGACTGCAGCAGATGCTTTGGGAAGCTGGGTTTCTCAAGGGTACGAAAGCAGTCTCTACCTTGGTTAGGGCTTTTGTCCCGGACCCCAGGACTTGGGTCTGTTTCAGTGCTGGTTTTACTTTTTCCTTGGAATGCACATCTTAGAGGCTTGGGTGGGGCTGGAGGGGTTGGAGCCATGCTACTGAGCTAGGTTGCTCCCTCTCAGGGGTGTGATACATACTGGCAGTGGTTGCTTCCACACTAGTCAGGTACAGGGCTGTGGTTCTCTGTGGAGCAGAGTGGGCTCTGATCCCTCCAGGTGTGCACCCTCTTTTGGCAACAGCAGCCTCCACCTCGCGGGGAGCAGCACTAGAGTGAAGGATTGGGGTAGGAACCCAGTATTTGCTGGGGCATGTGTCCTGGGGTGTCCTGGCAAGCCAGCTAGAACACCAAGCAGTTTTCACTGCTTCCTCAGTGCTGTGACTGGGACTGAGCAAATGTGTGTCTGTGCTCTTTACAAGTGGAATCTGTTTCCTGCAGCCCTCTGGTGAGTCACGCTGGTTTTCAAACGAACCAAGGGGGCTTGTTTTCCCTGATTTTGGACCACAGGGCTAGGGGTGTCTAAACTATGGCTCGAATCTCTCACTTCCCACAGAGAAAACCTGATCTTGTAACAGCCTCCTCCTGGTAAGGGTGGGGGTTTTGACCAAATTGATTCTCTTTTCCTCTTATCAGACTCTGTGTGGTTCTTTCTTTATAGGCTTCATAGTAAAAGAACTGTCCTGCTAGTCCCTAGGTAGATTTCAGAGAGAGTTGTTCTATATGTAGCCAACGTTTTGCTGTGTTTTTGAGAGGAGGTGATCTGAGCATCCTCTTACTCTGCCATCTCTTGATTTCACCTCAGGTGTCACCACTTTCTACACCACAGACAAGGGAGTAGGCAGTGTAAATATCTGTGAGATGACCTGGAAGTGGCCCAATTCAGATTCTTTCCTACCTCATCAACTCTAACTTATAGCCTCACATGACTGAAAAGCTTGGGAGAAAAGCTTGTAGTTTGCAGCTGTGAAGCATTCTATATACCTAGGTAAAGACTGGAGGATCTTATTACAAACCATAAGAAGGGGAGAAGTTTGCTGGGAGACTGATCCTCTGCCCCTCTGTATGTCCTTTCTTCCTTAGATTCCACACTCTTCTTTCTACTAACACAACAAACACAACTCTCTCCCCACAACAAACACAACTCATAGCTCATCCTGTCTCTTCATGCAACCAAAGTTAGGACTTCCGGGTAACAGTCTATCTTCTCCATCAGATCTAGCTGTGGTTCCATCTGGTGTTGTAGACATCAAACAGGAACAGAGCAAAATAGGCAGATGCTGAGGTTTCTGGACAACTCACCTCTGGCTATTATGTGATTGAAGAATAAATTATCTTTTATTTTAATCCACTGCATTTTTCTGTTTCTGTCATGGCAGCTTAGCTTTTACCCAAATCAATATAAGATCTATTACAAAATTACTTGAATTTTCTATGTTTATTTCAGTTTTATACTCATGGATAACTTCCCAAACAATGACTATGTAGTTTAGCAATTTAGGGAAGTGAGGTCTATGTTGCTTATTCTGTTATCTCGTTTGATGATCTAAACAGACTCTATCATACCAAGCACAAAGAGAACAACAGATGGCCTGGTGCAAGAGTCAAAGTGACCTTGGCCCTCACTGTTACTGTTATTGCCACTTTTCTTGCTTTTAAGTGAGAAAAATCATTATATTTTTTAAAAATCTCCCTATGAACTCTGTAAAGCCTGGGGATGTTCTGAGGTAAGGATGACAGGGAAATCTTCTCATCCTTACCTACTTATCATCCAATCCTGTGATGAAGCCAGCTGAATGTTGAGTGTGGAATAATTTAAGATTGCGTATACACCCACTGACACTGCAAGTCCTACTCAACCCCTGACTCTCTAGGGAGAGTTCGAACACCTGCAATATGTGACATGTGTCAAAATATTTTTCTAGGCCCAAGAGGCAGCCACTCCCATTTTGGGTGCCTCATCAAAAACTGGAACTTAAGTGACTTCAGTTCCCTGTAGTTGTTCTTCTTGACCAGAAACACAGCACATCCAGTCAGCCAGTCCCCAAATGTCTGGCCAACTCTGAACTCTATAGTCACTTCCTTGTTTCTCGTTCTTTATCCTATAAAAGCTCCTGCCCTCTCCCCTTGCAGTCATCCAGATGCCTGGGGATGGAGACTGTCTGCCTTATGAAGTGTTGTTTGTATCATCTGCCCTTTAATTAGTTTTAATACAAGTTAAATTTATCTTTTGGAAGGATTTGTTTGGAGTGGGCTGCCATTTCCTTCTCCAATGCATGCAAGTGAAGCCGCTCAGTCGTGTTCGACCCTCAGTGACGCCATGGACTGCAGCCTTTCAGGCTCCTCCGTCCATGGGATTTTCCAGGCAAGAGTACTGGAGTGGGGTGCCATTGCCTTCTCCGTTATATATCTTTTAAAGTCCTCAAATGTTTATTTTAAAATTCTGAGATTAAAATGGCACAGTAACACCTCTGTTAAACAGATTTCCTGGGTAAGGAACAGTCCTGTTAATTAGAGTTTAATAAAAGAAAACGTTATTTTCTTTTCAAATAAGTATCACTGGAAAAACTTATGAACTTACTAGTAGCCCAGCATTTCCATACAAGACCTAGCTCCCATGCTGCGTGTATGCATAGGCGCTTCAGTCGTGTTCCACTCTTTGTGACCACATGGCCTGTAGCCTGCCAGGCTCCTCTGTCCGTGGGATTCTCCAGGCAAGAATCCTGGAGTGGGTTGCTTTTCCCCTCTCCGGGGGTCTTCCTGACCCCAGGAAGACCTGCACTGGCAGCCAGGCTCTTTACCACTAGCACCACCTGGGAAGGCCCCTCGCTCCCATTAGCCTTGCATTAAACCCACCTGAAGTGACAAGGAAGGAGGGGACATCTATCCAGAGTCTAGTTAGAAAGCACTAAGATTCCTCTCCACAAACAAGAGAAATCCTAAGAGAAAAGGATCATCAAGGAAAAAAAACCAAAGTCTGAGAAGGATGCTCTGAATACTGTTATCAGAACCGCTTTTTGTTCAGTCTCCAAGAACTCGCACATGAGTCTTACCTCAAGGAGTAGCAATAGAAACAGAATACAAAGGAAAAAAAAAATCTGGGAAACATCCAGCACATGTCTGGGCCTCAGATGTGAGGTGGGCCAGTAGCACAGACATTGTTGCCATCCTCACTGGGCAGTGGCGGCTGCTGCCTGGACGCCAGGGTGTGCTAATGTCAAGGAAGGCTGCCTTAAGATTTCTAGAAGACACGAGACTCAAATTCTATGCTGTTCTCCCAAACAGACATGAAGTAATAATTACAGACTGTTCAATAAATGTAAGGAAATTTAAATAAAGTATGATTTGACTGTAAAAGCTAAATCAACAAATTTTTGAATAGCAAATGAGTGATTTACAAAAGTTTTCTGACTCCTGTATTTTGTTAGTGCTCCAGATGTGTGCTTATCCTGCCCATTGGGTAATCCAGGCTGGCTTTGATACCATTCTCTCTGGAGGGAGAGGGTTGGACATTGCTACATGGTATCAACAGTGCAGAGGCATGGTCAGGGAAAGCTGAGCAGGAGAGAAGAAACCTGACTAGTACCTTGGGTAATCAAGAGTACTAGTTTGTTCAGCACACTTGGGAACCTACACAAGATCTCCCAGAATTATTTGGAGGAATTTGTGAAGAATCTAGGGTTTCTGTAGAGCAGTTTAGAAAAGAGAGGAAAATGGGTTTATAATAACTGTGATTCTATTTTTACTTCCAAGTTGTTGTAATCTGGGTTGCATTGATATATATGCACACAGACATAATAGATATGTGTGATAGAAGATAAAGTATATTGCAATACTTGAATCTTGGTAATATAATGTCTTAAGGTACCATAATCAGAAGTCTTTGAGCATCACTTGTATTGTAAATTAGAACAGATCCATAAAAAGAATATGGAGGCAGTTAGATTTAATGTGCAAAGTGCCATAGTAAGTCCTGAATGCTATTTTCTTCCTCTTTTTTTTCTAATGTACCATTTTAATCATTTTTAAAGTGTACTGTTCTGTGGCATTAAGTACATTCATATTGTGCATCCTTCCCCACTATCCATCTCCAGAAATGTTTTCATCTTCCCTAACTGAAACTCTGTAACCATTAAACAACTCTCCACTACCACACACCCCCATCCCCTGGCATACACCATTCTACTTTACATCTCTGTGAATTTGACTAGTCTAGGTACCTCATATAACCAGAATCACAATATTTGTCATTTGGTGACTCAAAACTTCTGAACACCATCAAATGTGTGGATTTTTCCAACCAATTCTCTGACTCCCCAGACACTGTGCCCTACAATTTAAGTTAATCCTGGCACTATCTACCTGAAGTCAGTGTCAGACCGTGTAGGTAAAGTGTTCAGTTCCACAGACTGCCCCTCCTTTCTAATTTCAGGAGCAGGCATGAGTCCAAGGATTACCTATGCTTCTTACGCACTGATCATACACCAGCGTTCCCACAACCCCTCCTTAGGTCTGATGAGTTTCTAAAGTGGCTCAGGGCACTCATGAAAATCATTTATTACAGAAGGATTCCACTTATGGGACTTCCTGGTGGTTCAATGGCTAAGGCTTCATGATTCTAATGCAGGGGACATGGGTTCAATCCTTGGTCAAGGAACCAGAATCCCACATCTCTTATGGTGTGCCAAAAAAAAAAAGGCATAAGGGAAGGGGCAGGCGCTTCCAAGCCCTCTTCAGGGAGTCACCCTCCTCAAAATTTCATATGTTCACCAATTTGGAAGCTCTCTGAACCCCATCCTTTTGGGTTTCTTACAGCAACTTCATTACTTAGGCAGAGTTGATTAAATCACTGGCCATTGATTATTGAACTCGGTCTCCACACTCTCACTTCCCTGGAGGTCGGAGGTAGGGCTGAAAGTTCCAACTCTTTAATCAAATATTTAGTTTCTCTGACAAGCAGACATCTGAATGTCATTTTCTGAATAGTCAATATTTTTGTCATTTCATTTTTATTCTTATTGCTCAGGGCAGTCAACAATATTTCTGCTAATCACACATTTAGGGTATGTGTTAAAATTTCAGTTCAACAAACATGTATTGAGCACTTAAAACATGCCAGGCACAGTTCAAGGTGCCAGGATCCAGAGGTGATGGACACATAGACTCTGTCTTCTTCAGCCTCACACTGAGAAGATACACCATAAAAAAGCAACAATTAGAGGCAGTACAGTTTAATTCCCTAACCTATAAACAAAGTAAACAGAAGCGCAGCAGTAAAGTAGCAGCACAAAGAAAGGATATAATTTAGTTGAAGGAGATAAAGTTTTGATAGGAAAGTGTTTCTAGAAGGTGATAATTGATTTGTTTTGAGGGAAGAACGGAAGTCACCAGCCAGTTTAGTAGGGGCTGGAAACCATAGGATTATAACAAAATCACAGAACGTTTGGCCTCATGAGAAACTGAGTGTGCTTTGGTGAAACTGAAGTGAAAGCTATGTTGTATGGACATTTAGGGAGGTAAGCCTCAAGGGGTTGCAGGAGTTTGAACGTAATTCTGTAGGTCTGAGCATCTACTAAGAAATGAAGAGAATGAATAACATGATGGGATTTGCATGTTAGGAACTTCACCTGATAGTTTTCTGGAAGATACTAGGATTGATAACTAAGTATTCTTTGTTGTTGTTGTTTGAAAGTGAAAAGAAAGTGCACGTGCTAGTTCAATTATGCCCAACTCTGTGACCCCATGGACTATAGCCTGCCAAGCTCCTCTGTCCATGGAGTTCTCCAGGCAAGAATACTGGCGTGGGCAGCCTATCCCTTCTCCAGGGGATCTTCCTGACCCAGGGATCATGCACTGCAGGAGAGTCTTTAGCATCTGAGCTACCAAGGATGCTCAAGGTGCTCTTGGGGATGACTAATCAACAGACGACAGGGTTTCAGGTAAGACTTACCCGAAGTACAAAGAGGAAAGAGCATCTTTCAGAGGAAATGTTTGAGGGAAAAGAGGAACGAAATTAAGATACTTCTCACCTTCTTGTAGTAATTTCTGGTTCCACTTACTGAGACAAGAAAAACTAAAAGAAATGATAGATTTGGGTTTTTGTTCATGGTGGAGGCAGGTGGCAGGGATCACAGAAGGTAGAATATGAGAGGCCCAGGTGGAAGTGCCCAGGAGGACTGTATAAACAGGTCTAAAGAGGAGTCCAGGATCAAGAAAGAGATGCCATAACTGACCTTGTAGTGTTTCACACGGACTCTCTTAACACATGCATTTAAACGTCCCTTATCCAAGCATAATCTTTTCTTATTCCTTGCCCCACTGCATATGAAACACCTTATATGTTTTCATAATCTCTTAGTAAGCTACATGTAAAAACTAAGTAAACAGAATCATAAAAAGAATCAGTTTCATCATACTCAAAAGATACACGTGCTTCTATGTTAATAGCAATGGTATTCACAATAGCCAAGCCATGGAAGCAACCTAAATGTCCATCAACAGATGAATGGGTAAAGAAGATATGGAGCATATATACAATGGAATATTACTCAGCCATAAAAATAATGAAATTATGTCATTTGCAACAACATGAAAGGAACTAGAGATTATCATAGTAAGTGAAGTAGTTCAGTTCAGTTCAGTGGCTCAGTCGTGTCCGACTCTTTGTGACCCCATGAACTGCAGCACGCCAGGCCTCCCTGTCCATCACATCTCTCGGAATTCACTCAGACTCATGTCCATCGAGTCAGTGATGCCATCCAGCCATCTCATCCTCTGTTGTCCCCTTCTCCTCCTGCCCCCAATCCCTCCCAGCATCAGAGTCTTTTCCAATGAGTCAACTCTTCTCATGAGGTGGCCAAAGTACTGGAGTTTCAGCTTTAGCATCATTCCTTCCAAAGAAATCCCAGGGCTGATCTCCTTCAGAATGGACTGGTTGGATCTCCTTGCAGTCCAAGGGACTCTCAAGAGTCTTCTCCAACACCACAGTTCAAATGCATCAGTTCTTCTGTGCTCAGCCTTCTTCACAGTCCAACTCTCACATCCATACATGACCACAGGAAAAAACATAGCCTTGACTAGATGGACCTTAGTCAGCAAAGTAATGTCTTTGCTTTTGAATGTGCTCTCTAGGTTGGTCATAACTTTCCTTCCAAGGAGTAAGCGTCTTTTAATTTCATGGCTGAAGTCACTATCTGCAGTGATTTTGAAGCCCAAAAAAATAAAGTCTGACACTGTTTCCACTGTTTTCCCATCTATTTCCCATGAAGTGATGGGACCAGATGCCATGATCTTCATTTTCTGAATGTTGAGCTTTAGGCCAACTTTTTCACTCTCCACTTTCACTTTCATCAAGAGGCTTTTTAGTTCCTCTTCACTTTCAGCTGTAAGGGTAGTGTCATCTGCATATCTGAGGTTATTGATATTTCTCCCAGCAATCTTGATTCCAGCTTGTGTTTCTTCCAGGTAAGTCACAGAGAAAAATAAATATCATATGATACTACTTATATGTGGAATCTAAAAACTGATACAAATGAACTTATATACAAAACAGAAACATATATACATTGCCACATGTAAAACAGAGAGCTAGTGGGAAGCTGCTGTGTTACTCTGGTGCTCTGTGAAGACCTAGAGGGGTGGGATGGGGTGGAAAGTGGGAGGGAGGTTCACGAGGGAGGGGAACACATGCATACCTATGGCTGATTCATGTTGATACATGGCAAAACCAACACAATGGTGGAAAGCAACTACCTCCAATTAAAAATAAATAAATTTTTTTAAAAAGAAACAGACTCAAACATAGAAAACAAAATTATGATTACCAAAGGGAATAGTGAGAGGGGAAGAGATAAATTAGTAATTTGGGATTAATATGTACACACTATTATATATACAATAAATAAGTAACAAGGACCTACTGAATAGCAGAGGGAACTATACTCAATATCTTGTAAAAACCTACAATGAAAAATAACTATTTATATATGTATATATAACTGAATCAGTTTCTATACACATGAAAGTAACATTTGTAAATCAATTATACTTCAATTTAAATTTTTTTAAAGTATAAACACAAAGAAACCAAAATAAAAGAGTTTTAGAATTCAAACATAGATAAGCAATGGCTCAGAACAAATCCTCTGGTAGCCATATTTAAACACAATACACGTAATGTGGGATTGAGGCTAAGGGCATATTTTCTGGAACTGTGTGTTTATCTCCTACTAAACTGGTTAGTTTAGCTGCCAACAAAGGTCTATCTAGTCAAAGCTATGGTTTTTTCAGTGGTCATGTATGAATGAGTTAGACTAAAAGAAAGCTGAGCACCAAAGAATTGATACTTTTGAACTGTGGAGTTGAGAAGTCTTCTTCATGAGAAGACTCATGAGAGGCCCTTGGACAACAACGAGATCCAACCAGTCCATCCTAAAAGAGATCAGTCCTAGGTGTTCATTGGAAGGACTGATACTGAAGCTGAAGCTCTAATACTTTGGTCACCTGATGTGAAGAGCTGATTTATTGGAAAAGACCCTGATGCTGGGAAAAATTGAGGGCAGGAAGAGAAGGGGACGACAGAGGATGAGATGGTAAGATGGCATCATCAACTCAATGGATATGAGTTTAAGTAAGCTCTGAGAGTTGGTGATGGACAAGGAGGCCTGGCGTGCAGCAGTCCATGGGGTTGCAAAGAGTTGACACAACTGAGCAACTGAACTGAACTGAACTTAGCTCCTATTTCTGTCTCTCCTGAACTATGTGACCTTGCATACAGAAACCTTAAGCTCTCTAGCTTCAGCAGTCTCATGTGTAGAATGCAGATGATAATGGGGACAACATGTCACACGGTTTTTATGAGAATTAAATAGAATATTGCAAGTTATGATTTTTAAAAGAAAGCCTGGCATGTGAGTGTGTCCAATAGACATCATCTATTTTTATTTTAGATGAACAGTATTTGTTGTTATTCTTCCAACTAAGTTTATCCAGAATGGTGAAGAATGGTTGCAAGCTTCCATTTATATCGATATCAAATGAATCCAAAGATGGTACATGACCTAAGTAGAAACTGTGCTCCTTTCAAAAGGGGTTTGACATGAGGTGAATACATAGGTTTTTCTTCTAAGGAAAATAAAAACTCATACAATGTTTTTAAAAATATATGCAGTTTGGGGGAAGTTTAACTGTTTGACATTGTTTATAATAATCAATCAGATATTAGTTTCAGTTTTTCCTAATAATGCATATGCAATACTATTTTCAGTAAGCTGACTGTGTGAAGGACAAAAGGAGGGAATTGTAGATGCTGAAAAATGAAAAAAAATGCAAGTAATAAAACTTAACTGTGAAAAAAACTGAGGGCGTTGACTTTTGGGGAGCTTTCCTGTGATGCTTTCTTAAGCAGAGCAAACTGAGAGCCAACTCCTCATGCAGAGGAGAAGGTGTGGGCAGAAAACTGCAGGATCAAATGGAATGGAAATTTCAGAAAATATGATTTTAAAAAATAAGAGTGTCAAATCAGTCAAATTAGAAATTTCAAATCAAAACCAGAGAATGAGTATCCTCGCCCCATCAGTTCAGTCCACTTCAGTCACTCAGTTGTGTCCCACTCTTTGAGACCTCATGGACTACAGCACGCCAGACCACCCTGTCCATCTGCAACTCCAAGTCATGTCCATTGAGTCATGATACCATCCTACCATCACATCTCCTGTTGTCCCCTTCTCCTCCTGCCTTCAATCCTTCCCAGCATCAGTGTCTTTTCCAAGGAGTCAGTTCTTTGCATCAGGTAGCGAAAGTATTGTAATTTCAGCTTCAGCATCAGTCCTTCCACCAAAAAAAAAAAAAAATTTCCCATTTGTGTATCTTGTGTCAGAGGAAAGAAATGAGAGCTGTGCAGATATGGTTAAAGAGCTATAGCACCCCATTATGTGATGATCAATTCAGCTTTCTGGACTATAAATATGATCTAATTCTTTCTTAACTTTCTAGATATTTATATGCCTTTTTCTGAATAGTCAACAATTTTTTAAAGCTTTGTTTATGTCTTAGATGATAATTTCTTGAAATAGACACTGTGTTGAATAGTGTGCATATAAAGAGCAACAAGGCAACCTCTGACACCATTTTCTTTCCCTCCTAGATGGTATGCATTTGGAATATTAATTCCCTGATGAAATTCCTGATGAAAGGAGTATGAAAGATAAAAGTGATAAAGTACAATGTGGAGAATATAAAAGAGTGAAAACATAAGAGAACATGAAAGCATATTTCAATCTATTTAACATAGCTTCATGTAAGGCACAACAATTAGCTACATCTTTTACAAAAAAAAGAAAAAAATACAAAAAGTTCCCACCATGTGTTATACTTTACTCCCAGAAAACCACCCACAGTTCTCAATTTAGAATTTATCCTTGGAGTATTTTTGCCAGAAATAGCTTATCCTTCTCCACGGTCACGTGTTCAAAGAGATCTTTCTTTATTCCCCTCTACTTTACAGGAAAATTAATACTTATGAACCCAACTTAACCTATCTTCTGATACATTTTTCCATTGCAAAATACAAAATTGGCATCCATTATCTTTGGCTTCATAGAAAATTAATCTAAGTAGATTCCAGGAATGTTGGCCAAAGATAAGTTCCACATGGTAACAGCCAAGCTGCCAGGTGTATGCCCTCGGGATCACTGACATTGTTTAATTCAGACTCCAAAGTTGAGGGAAAGACAAGAGAATAGGAAGAGCTGAGGTCACACATCCATCTCTGTTCCATCCAGGACTGGGAGAGGGAAGAACAAGGTCACTACAAAAAACTTAACGGTACGGCCATGGCCGGAGGGGAAACTCAAACATTATCAACTCCAGGCTCTAGTCAGGGCTTACTCACCAACAGGATCAAAAGAATCAGGGCCAGAGTTTGTTTGCAAGAGTTAGTCTTCAGATATGATAAAAAAAAAAAAATGTTGCTCTCCAGACTGAAAGATTTAGTATTGTGACAATGACAAAACAGAAAACCCAAAGGCGGGGAAGTGCCTGCACTCAGAGAAACCCCATGGTGGGGAAGCCAGCCGGGGCAGGGACAGACCTCCAGGGGGCCAGTGGAGAGCACAGCAGCCGGTGTGTGGAAGGCAGAGCAAAGTAAGAGCTGCGCGGCAAGGGCTGGTGTGTGGGGGCTGCACAGGCCCTCCTTTTGTGTGCCCCTTAACAATGGTGCCTCACTCCCTAGGCAGGCCACAGGCGCGGCAGCCCTGTGCGCCCTAGACTGTTCGTCTCCCGGGGCAGAGCTGGGCTGGGTGCTGAAAATTAGGGTTTGGAGAGCAGACCCGGGGAGAGGACAGCTATTGGTTGTGAAAAGACATCCTGAAGGGAAGGGGGTAAGGAGTTCCACAACTGGGGAAGTTTCTGAAGGCCAGGGCACTATGGAAGCAAGGTGCCACTGCTGAGTGATACACAAGGGCCAGGACCACCACGGCCACCCCTTTCCCCATCCAGCAGTTTTGGCCTCTGCCAGCACCGGGAGGAGCACCCACCCGAGCAGGCTTACCCATGGCTGAAGCCAAGGGCTCCTCCACCCACATAGGCTCTGGGGTCCTGAATGCCACCCACGCCAAAGCCTCCTAAGGAATCAGCCCCGACCTATCCTGCCTGAGACAGGAGGCCACCCGTGCTGGCAGGGGCTGAGTGCTAAATTGTGGGGTTAACAGAACAGATCCAAGGAGAGGACCACTTTACAGAGGGAATGGGAGTGAGGGTCTCCATGGCCAGGAAATCCCCTAGAGGAAGTGTGGCCTGCCTAGGGAGTGAGGCACCATTGTTAAGGGGCACACAAAAGGAGGGCCTGTGCAGCCCCCACACACCAGCCCTTGCCTCCAGGGGCACTGGAAGGGACTCATCAGAGCATGCATGCCCCAGCCAGTTCCAACTGCCCACCAGTCCCCCAGCTATAGATGCCGCACCCCGCACCAGCCTGAGGGAGTAAGTGGGTCTCAGTCAGGCTATTTTTTGCCCTCTTCACTTGGGTGGGGAGCAAATAGCTGAGGGTCGTGCACATGCAGAGGTAAGGTCGAAACCAAAACTGAGCTTCAGGAGCACCGTGACTAAGGAAGAGGAAAGGAAATGTCTCTGTGCAGCTGCACAAGCTGCAGTTTAAATCACCACAATCAGCTTGGGATACCCATTGTCTGGAATACCTAAATAGACAATGAATACTCCCATAACTGAAATTGGCCTAGGCTTAGCAGCTATTGGCTTGGGGGCAAGTATATGCGGCACCTGGACCAGGTCAGGGTGCCCACAGGGAGTCCAGAGGTCTACCCAGAGGCACTGGAGGGCCTCCGGGGAAGGTGGGAATTGGGCCTCCCTGGAGGCTCAGCTGGTGAAGAATCCGCCTGCAGCAGGCGAGACCTGGGTCCGATCCCTGGGTTGGGAAGATTCCCTGGGGAAGTGAAAGGCTACCCACTCCAGTATTCTGGCCTGCAGAATGCCATGGAACGTAGAGTCCACGGGGTTGCAAAGAGGAGGACACGACTGAGCGATTTGCACTTGCACACTCACTGTGGGGGCAGGACACCAACAGCGACAGCGGAGGCCGGGGAAAGCATCACCGCCACCGTGATTCTTTCTGTGTCTGCCTCACTCTGTTACATTTTGCTGGTATTGCTTTTATGGTTTATTGTTTTTGTAATGTATTTCTTTTTATTTTTCTATTTTTACTGTACTTTTTGTGGTTTTTTTCTTATTTTTATTTGGGTTTCTTTAAAACTATTTTTCTGTGTTTTATGTTTTCTCTGCTTTTTAGTTTGCTTTCTATTTTTGTTTTTATTTTTTGTTTTTGTTAATTTAGTCTTGATTCTTTCCATTTTTCGGTTCTATTTTTCACTCTCTTCTTTTTTTTTCTTTTCTGTTTTTTTCATTGTTTATATTTGGGTTGTTTTTATCATTTGTCCTGGTCTTGGTTTGTCTGTTTTCCTCTTTTATTTTGTTTTGTTTTTATTTCTTTGTGTGTGTTGTTGCTGCTGGGTTTTTGTTATTGTTGTTTGTCTTGGGTTTCATTTGCCTGTTTTCTTTTCTTTTCTTTTCCTTTTTTTTTTTGGTCCTTTTTTTTCCTCTTGCCACACTATGTGGCTTGCAGGTTCTTCGTACCCTGGCCAGGGTTTGACCTGGGCTTCCAGTGTGGAAATGCTGAATCCGGGGTGCTGTATTGCTAGAGAAGTCAGAGGCCCAGGGAATATTAATTGGTGTTTGCTCTCCCAGAGGTATCCATCTTGACCCTGAGACCTGGCTACACCCTCCACCTGCAGACTTCAGTGCTGGACACCTCATGCCAAACAACCAGCAAGAGGACACAGTCCCACCAGTCAGTAGAACAGACTGTGACGAGTCACATTAAGCCCACAGACACCCCCCAAAATAGCACCAGATGCAGCTTTGGCCACTGAAGGGTAAAGACAGCTCCACCCACCAGAGTGTATGCACCAGTCCATCCCATCAGAAAGCCTTCACGACCCCCTCACCCACCAGGGGGCAGACAGCAGAAGCAGAAGGAATTATGACCCTGCAGCCAGGGGAAGGAGGCCACAAACACAGGAAGTTAGACCAAATGAGAAGACAGAGAAATAAGCTGCAGCCTAAGAAGCATGATACAAACACACAAGACCAAGTCAATGAAGAGGAAATATACAATCTACCTGAAACAGAATTCAGAGTAATGACAGTAAAGGTATAAAGTCTTGGAAATAAAATGAGACATGAATCAAATAGATACCACAGATGTTTACCAAGGACCTAGGAGAACTAAAGAGCAAACAAACAGTGATGAACAATGCAATAACTGAAATGAAAAATACACCAGAAAGAATCAATAGCAGAATAACTGAGGCAGAAACACAGAAAAGTGAGCTGGAAGATAAAATGGTGGAAATAACAGTCATAGAGCAGAATAAAGAATGAAGGAGTGAAAAGAAATAACAGTCTCAGAGACCTCTGGGACAATATTAAACACACCAACATTCAAATTATAGCTATCTCAGAAGATGAGAAAGAGGAAATGTTTGAGAAAATATTTGAAGATACTATAGTTGAAAACTTCCTTAATTTGGGAAGGGAAATAGCAATCAAGTCCAGGAAGTGCAGGAGTACCATACAGGATAACCGGCAAAACATGCTGAGATACATATTAATCAAACTAGCAAAAGTGAAATACAAAGAAAAACTATTAATAGCAGCAAAGGAAAAACAAAAGTAACACAAAAGGCAATCCCCATAAGATTATCAGCTGATTTTTCAGCAGAAACTGCAGGATAGAAGGGAGTGGCAGGATATATTTAAAGTGATGAAAGAGAAAAACCTAAAACCAAGATTACCCTATCCAGCAAGGATCTCATTCAGATTTGATGAAGAAATCAAGAGCTTTACAGATAAGCAAAAGCTAAAAAAATTAGCACCACCAAAATAGCTTTACAACAAATGCTAAAGGAACTTCTACAGGCAGGAAACACAAGAGAAGAAAAAGATCTACTAAAGAAAACCTAAAATAACAAATAAAATGGTAATAGTAACATATATATCAGTGGGGCTTCCCAAATGGCTCAGTGGTAAAGTATCTGCCTGAAATGTAGGAGATATGAGAGATGTTCAATCCCTGGGTCCAGAAGATCCCCTCCTTGGAGGAGGGCATGACAACCCATTCTAGCATTCTTGCTTGGAATATCCCATGGACAGGGAGTCTGTTGGGCTCTGGTCCATGGGGTTGCAGAGTTGGACATAGCTGAAGCAACTAAACAAGCACACACACATGCACATATCAATAATTACCTTAAATCCAAGTAGATTAAATACTCCAACCAAAAGACACAGACTGGATGAATGGATATGAAAACAAAATTAATATATATATGTTGTCTACAAAAGATCCACTTCTAACCTAGGAACATATACTCACTGGAAAGTAAGGGAATGGAAAAGACATTCCATTAAAATGGAAATCAAAAGAAAGCTGGAGTAGCAATACTCATTTCAAACAAAATAGACTCTAAAGACTAGGAAGGACAATATATAATGTCCTAACCAAGGAAGGACAATGACCCTGCATGTGAGACAACAAAAGAGACACAGAGGTATAGTACGGACTTTTGGCCTCTGAGAGAGGGAGAGTGTGGGATGATTTGGAAGAATGGCATTGAAGCATGTATACTATCATGTAAGAAATGAAGCGTCAGTCTATGTTCAATACAGGATACAGGATGCTTGGGGCTGGTGCACGGGATGACCCAGAGAGATGATATGGGGTGGGAGGTGGGAGGGGGCTTCGGCATTGAGAAATCGTGTACACCTGTGGCTGATTCATGTCAATGTATGGCAAAACCAATACAGTATTGTAATGTAGAATAAAGTAAAAATAAAATTAAAAACAAAACAAAAAAAAGGAAGGACAATATATAATGATCAAGGCATCAACTGAAGAAAATATAAAAATTGTAAATATTTATGTACCCAACATAGGAACACCTCAATACATAATGCAAATGCTAACAGCCTTAAAAAGGGAAGCTTTTATTAACACAGTAAGAGTGGGGACTTTAACACCTCATTTACAGCAATTAACAGATAATCCAGAGAGAAAATTAATAAGGAAACATGAGTTACAATAAACACATTAAACCAGATAGAATTAGTTGATATTTATAGGAAATTCCATCCAAAATTAGCAGAATACACCTTCTTCTCAAGTGCACATGGAATATCTCCAGGATAGATCACATCTTGGGTCACAAACCAAGCCTCAGTGAAGTTAAGAAAATTTAAATCTTACCAAGCATCTTTTCTGACCATGATGCTGTGAGATTAAAATTCAATGACAGTGGAAAAATTGTAAAAACACAAACACAGGGAGCTTAAGAATATGCTACTAAACAACCAAAAGATCACTGAAGAAATCTAAGAGTAAATTTAAAAATATCTAGAAACAAATGACAATGAAAACATGATGACCCCAAACCTATGGAATAGAGTAAAAACAATTCTAAGACGGAAGATTATGACAGTACAATCCTACTTCAAGAAACTAGATGAATATCAAATAAACAACCTAAACTTACACCTAAAGAAACTAGAGAAAAACAACAAAAAAGAAAACTCCACAACTAGCAAAAGGAAAGACATCATAAAGATCACAGCAAAAGTAAATGAAATATAAATAAAGAAAACAATAGCAAAGATCAGTGGAACTAAAAGCTGGTTCTTTAAAAAGATAAGCAAAATAAATAAGCATTTAGCCAGACTCATCAAGAAAAAAGGGGTGGGGGGAGGAGAATACTCAAATCAATAAAGTTAGAAATGAAAAAGGAGAAGTTACAATTGACATCTCTGAAACACAATCATAAGCAACTACAACAAACAACTATGTGGCATTAAAATGGAGAACCTGGAAGAAATGGACAAATTCTTAGAAAAGTACAAACTTCCAAGACTGAACCAAGCAGAAATAAAAAATATGAACAGATTAGTCACAAGCAGTAAAATTTAAAGGGTGATTAAAATTCTTCCAACAAAAATCCAAGGCCAGATGGTTCCACTGGCAAATTCTTTCAAACACTTAAAGAAGCTGCTGCTGATGGTAAGCTGCTTCAGTTGTGTCTGACTCTGTGTGACCCCAAAGATGGCAGCCCACCAGGCTCCTCCATCCCTGGGATTCTCCAGGCAAGAATACTGGGGTGGGTTGCCATGTCGTTCACCAATGCATGCATGCATGCTGTCTCTTCAGTCATATCTGACTCTATGTGACCCTATGGACAGCAGCCCACCAGTCTTCTCTGTCCACAGGATTCTCTAGGCAAGAATACTGGAGTGGGTTGCCATTTCCTTCTTCAAAGAAATGACACCTTTTCATTAAAACTCCTCCAAAAAATTTTCACAAGAAGGAAAAATCCCAAACTTTTATTCTACAAGGCCACCATCACCCTGATACTAAAATCAGACAAAGATATCACAAAAACAGAAAATTACATGCCAGTGTCATTGATGACCATGGATACAAAAATCCTCAACAAAATACTACAGCAAATCAAATCCAATAGCAGGTTAAAAAAGACCGTATATCATGATCAAATCAGATCTATCCTAGGGATTCAAGGATTCTTCAATATACAGAAATCAATCAATGTGATATACCATATTAACAAATTGAAGGATTAAAAACCATATGATCATCTCAGTAGATGCAAAAATAGCTTTTGACAAAATTCAACACCCATTTATGAAAAAGAAATTCTTCAGAAAATGGGCATAGAGGGAACCTACCTCAACATAATAAAGGCCATATACAACAAACCTACAGCAAACATCATTCTCAGTGTGAAAAACTGAAGGGATTTTCTCTAAGATTAGAAACAAGACAAAGGTATCCAATCTTGCCACTACTACTCAACATCATTTTGGAAGTCTTAGTCATGGTAACGTGAGAAGAAAAGGGAATAAAAGGAATCCAAATTGGAAAAGAAGTATAACTATCGCTCTTTACAGATGACCTGATACTACACACTGAAAATCCTAAAGATGCCACAAGAAAACACTAGAGGTAATCAATGAATTTAGTAAAGCTGCAAGATACAAAATGAATACACGGAAATATCTTGCATCCCTATACATTAACAATGAAAGATCACAAAGAGAAATTAAGGAAACAATCCCATTTACCGCTGCAACAACAACAACAAAAAAAACCCTAAGAATAAAGCTACCCAAGGAGGCAAAAGCCTCTACCCAGAAAACTATAAGATACTGATGAAAGAAATCAAAGACCATACAAACAGATGGAGAGATATACCATGTTCTTTAACTGGAAAAATCAATATTGTAGAAACAACTATACTATCCAAAGCAATATACAGATTCAATGCAATCCTTAATTAGAGCAAAAAAAAAATTACAATATATATATAGAAACAAAAAGACTCTGAATAGTCAAGGCAATAGTGAGAAAGAAAAATGGAGCTGAGGGACTCAGGCTTTTGACTTCAGGCTATACTGCAAAGCTGCAGTAATGAAGACAGTATGATACTAGCACAAAACAGAAATGGATCAGCATAGAGAGCCTAGAGATAAACTCATGCGCCTATGGTCATTTAACCTGATAAAGGAGGCAAGAGTAAGCAATACAATGGAGAAAAAGACAGTCCCTTTAATAAATGGTGCTGGGAAAACTGGGCAGCTACATGCAAAAGAAAGAAATTAGAACATTCCCTAACACCATACAAAAAAATTAATTCAAAATTGATTAAAGAACTAAATACAAGGCAAGATACTGTAAAACTCCTAGATAAAAACGTAAGAACACTTTTTGACATAAAAGGCAGCAAAATCTTTTTGACCCACGTTCTTGAGTAATGAAAATAAAAACAAAACTAAACAAATAGGATCAAATTAAACGTAAAAGCTTTTGCACATTAAAGGAAACCTTAAGACAAAAAGGTAACTCTCAGAATGGGAGAAAACATTTGCAAATGAAGCAGCTGACAAAAGATTAATCTCCAAAATATGCAAACGGCTCATGCATCTCAATATCAAAAACAAATAATCCAATCAAAAATGGGCAGAATTCCTAAACAGACATTTCTCCAAAGAAGACACACAGATGACCAACAAACACATGAAACAAACACATGAAACACAGGAACATCACTGTTAGAGAAATGCAAATCAAAACGACAATGAGGTATCACCTCATACCAGTCAGAATGGCCATCATCAAAATGTCTAAAAACAGTAAGTGCTGGAGGGGTGTGGAGGAAACTGAGCACCGTTACACTGCTGGGAATATAAACCAACACAATGGCTGTGGAAAATAACATGGTGTTTCCTTTACAAAGTAAAGTTAGAACTGCCAGATGATTTAGCAGTCTCACTCCTGATCATACACCCAGAGAAAATCATAATTCCAAAAGATCCATGCACCCAAATGTTCACTGCAGCAGTATTTACAAGAGCCAGAACATAGAAGTGACCTAAATATCCCAGCAGAGGAATGGATAAAGATATGCAATAAAATGTTACTCAGCATAAAAAGGAACAAAACTGTGCCATTTGCAGAAATGTGGATGGGTCTATAGACTGTCACACAGAGTGAAGTAAATCAGAAACAGAAAAATAAATATCATACCGGGTTGACCAAAAAGTTAATGTGGGTTTTCCATAACATCTTATGGAAAAATCAGAATGAACTTTTTGACCAGTCTAATATATCAATGCATATATGTAGAATCTAGAAAAATGGTATGGACAGTTTTATTTTCAAAGCAGAAACAGACACATATATGTATAGAACAAACATAAGAATGAATACCAAGGAGGAAAAGATGGGTGGGATAAACTGGGAGATTCGGACTGACATATATATACAATTGGTGAGTGCATGCATGCTAAGTTGCTTGATCCATGAATGACTCTTTGTGACCCCAGGCACTGTAGCCCAACAGGCTCCTCTGTCCATGGGATTCTCCAGGCAAGAATACTGGAGTGGGTGGCACGCCCTCCTCCAGGACATCTTCCTGACCCAAAGAAGACTGTTTCTTTACCTCTAGCACCTCCTGGGAAGTCCTCTATGCACAATCACTGCTGCTGCTAAGTCGCTTCAGTCGTATCTGACTCTGTGCAGCCCCATAGATGGCAGCCCACCAGACTCACCTGTCCCTGAGATTCTCCAGGCAAGAACTCTGGAGTGGGTTGCCATTTCCTTCTCCAATGCATGAAAGTGAAAAGTGAAAGTGAAGTCGCTCAGTCATGTCTGACTCAGCGACCCCATGGACTGCAGCCTATCAGGCTCCTTCGTCCATGGGAGTTTCCAGCAAGAGTACTGGATTGGGGTGCCATTGCCTTCTCTGGCACAATCGCTACTGTGTATAAAATAGACAACCAATGAGAACCTACTGTGTAGCACAGGGAACTCTACTCGGTGCTCTGCAGTGACCTAAATGGGAAGGAAATCCAAAAAGAGAGGACATAGGTATACACATATGGCTGATTCAGTTTCTTGTACAGCAGAAACAGACACAGCAATGTAAAGCAGCAGTTTTCCAATAAAAAGATAATCAACAAGGACCTACTGTATATCACAGGGAACTCTGCTCAATATTCTGTAATTGAGAAAGGAATTTAGAAAGATGATAACAATAACCCTGCATGTGAGACAGCAAAAGAGACACAGATGTATAGAGCAGTCTTTTGGACTCTGTGGGAGAGGGTGGGATGATTTGGGAGAATGGCATTGAAACATGTATAATATCATATATGAAACTAATTGCCAGTCCAGGTTTGATGCATGATACTGGATGCTTGGGGCTGGTGCACTGAGATGAGCCAGAGGGATGGTACGGGGGAGGGAGGAGGGTGAGAGGTTCAGGATGGGGAACACGTGTATACCTGTGGCGGATTCATGTTGATGTATGGGAAAACAATGCAATAATGTAAAGTAATTAACCTCCAATTAAAATAAATAAACATATTTTAAAAAATAAAAAGCAGAACGGGAAAAAAAAGAGAAAGGAATTTGAAAAAGAATAAATACATGTATTGTATAACTGAATCAGTTTGTTGTACACCTGAAACTAACACAACGTTGTTAATCATTTATGCTCCATTACAAGATAAAAAGTACAAAAAAAAAGTGAAGATAACAGAGTTCAAGTAAGACTTCTAGGGAAAGCAACACATAAGCTTATTGAAGGATGAACATAGACTAGTGCTTCAGGTAGAAAAGATGTGGAAGAACATCCTGTGCATAAACAGACTTGCAAGAGATTGGTTATGTGGTAGGGCACTTTCATAAAAGGTAGGAGATGAGTCTCAAGAGGAACAGACTGTAAGGACTTTATTCAATAATATAAAAAATAAAATACGATTTTGTATTTTATTTTCAAGACTAGGAAGTTTCTGAAATATCTTTCATTCATTCAGTCACTCAGTCGTGTCCAATTCTTTGCGACCCCATAAATCGCAGCACGCCAGGCCTCCCTGTCCATCACCAACTCCCAAAGTTCACTCAGACTCACATCTGTTGAGTCAGTGATGCCATCCAGCCTTTTCATTCTCTGTCATCCCCTTCCCCTCCTGCCCCCAACCCCTCCCAGCATCAGAGTCTTTTCCAAAGAGTCAACTCTTCGCATGAGGTGGCAAAAGTATTGTAGTTTCAGCTTTAGCACCATTCCTTCCAAAGAAATCCCAGGGTTGATCTCCTTCAGAATGGACTGGTTGGATCTTCTTGGAGTCCAAGGGACTTTCAAGAGTCTTCTCCAGCACCACAGTTTAAAAGCATCAAGTCTTCGGCGCTCACTTTCTTCACAGTCCAACTCTCACATCCATATATGACTACTGGAAAAACCATAGCCTTGACTAGACAGACCTTTTGGCAAAGTAATGTCTCTGCTTTTGAATATGCTACCTAGGTTGGTCTTTTCAAATGAGTCAGGACTTTGCATCAGGTGGCCAAAGGATTGGAGTTTCAGCTTCAACATCAGTCCTTCCAAAGAACACCCAGGACTGATCTCCTTTAGGCTGGACTGGTTGGATCTCTTTGCAGTCCTAGGGACTCTTAAAAGTCTTCTGCAACACCACAGTTCAACAGCATCAATTCTTCAGTGCTCAGCTTTCTTTTTGTCCAACTCTCACATCCATACATGACCACAGGAAACCACAGCCTTTACTAGACCGACCTTTGTTGACAAAGTAATGTCTCTGCTTTTCAATACGCTATCTAGGTTGGTCATAACTTTCTTTCCAAGGAGTAAGCGTCTTTTAATTTCATGATTGCAGTCACCATCTGCAGTGATATTGGATCCCACAAAAATAAAGTCTGACACTGTTTCTGCTGTTTCCCCATCTATTTCCCATGAAGTGATGGGACCAGATGCCATGATTTTTGTTTTCTGAATGTTGAGCTTTAAGCAAACTTTGTCATTCTCCTCTTTCACTTTCATCAAGAGGCTTTTTAGTCCCTCTTCTCTTTCTGCCATAAAGGTGGTGTCATCTGCATAGCTGAGGTTATTGATATTTCTCCCAGCAATCTTGATTTCAGCTTGTGCTTCTTCCAGTCCAGTGTTTCTCATGATATACTCTGCACATAAGTTAAATAAGCAGGGTGACAATATACAGCCTTGATATACTCCTTTTCCTATTTGGAACCAGTCTGTTGTTCCATGTCCAGTTCTAACTGTTGCCTTCTGACTTGCATACAGGTTTCTCCAGAGGCAGGTCAGGTGGTCTGGTATTCCCATCTCTTGAAGAATTTTCCACAGTTTATTGTGATCCACACAGTCAAAGGCTTTGGCATAGTCAATAAAGCAGGAGTAGATGTTTTTCTGGAACTCTCTTGCTTTTTCCATGATCCAGCGGATGTTGGCAATTTGATCTCTGGTTCCTCTGCCTTTTCTAAAGCCATCTTGAACATCTGGAAGTTCATGGTTCACATATTGCTGAAGCCTGGCTTGGAGAATTTTGAGTATTTTACTAGCATGTGAGATGAGTGCAATTGTGCAGTAGTTTGAGCATTCTTTGGCATGGCCTTTCTTTGGGATTGGAATGAAAACTGACCTTTTCCAGTCCTGTGGCCACTGCTGAGTTTTCCAAATTTGTTGGCATATTGAGTGCAGCACTTTCACATCATCTTTCAGGATTTGAAATAGCTCAACTGGAATCCATCACCTCCACTGGCTTTGTTCGTAATGATGCTTTCTAAGGCCCACTTGACTTCACATTCCAGGATGTCTGGCTCTAGGTGAGTGATCACACCATTGTGATTCTCTTGGTCATGAAGTTTGCTGTATTATTTAAGATTATCCAATTTTGCTATAGATTATAATAAAGAAAATGGGCTGAATAAAACTCAAGAAAAAAAGACATAACTTTTTTGGAACTGAAGAGCATATTGTTAAGACAATATTGCTAACCATTATACATATGTATACAATTTTAGCAGTAAACCAAGTACAGGCTCTCTCCTTATCAATTCCTAATCTCAAATTCTTATTATGCTCAATTTGATGACATTTGTGTGAGGTTTTTGTTCTTAAGCAGTCTTTTGAAAGTCTTTTCAAAATTATGAAATAGAACACACATACAGCATAACACACACACAGCATAACACACACACAGCATAACCCACACACAGCATAACACACACACAGCATAACCCACACACAGCATAACACACACACAGCATAACTCACACACAGCATAACACACACACAGCATAAGCCACACACAGCATAAGCCACACACAGCATAACCCACACACAGCATAACCCACACACAGCATAACCGACACACAGCATAACCGACACACAGCATAACAGACACACAGCATAACGCACACACAGCATAACGCACACACAGCATAACGCACACACAGCATAACCCACGCACAGCATAACCCACGCGCAGCATAACACACGCGCAGCATAACACACGCGCAGCATAACACACGCGCAGCATAACACACGCGCAGCATAACACACACACAGCATAACACACACACAGCATAACCCACACACAGCATAACCCACACACAGCATAAGTGCGCCATAGCAATTGTAAGTGTCAGGAATAACTGTAATGCCGACACTCGGAATGAGGAAATGTGCTGCCGCCAAAGACTTTTCACTGTGTGCCTCTCCAGAGCCTGCTGCTTTCCTACCCGACTGAGATGACCATTGCCCTGGTTTTATAGCTTTCCCTAATATCTGTGCATCCCTAAAAATTTAGTTTAATTTCTTGTTTTTTCGAAGTTCATACAGATGAAACCTTATGATTTCTTGTCTGCAGTAGTTTCATTTATTCAGTATTACCTGTGGAAGACTCGAAATGGAGACAGACTTTATTTAGTTTTGTTGCTAGAAAATGTCCTGATCTAAGAATATATTATGAATATTCATTCTAATTGGACATTCAGTTTGCTTCCAGTTTGGATAATTAAAGGGAAATGATGCTACAGACACGTTTTACACCTAATGTATTCTGCGCCACATGCACAAGAGTTCTATCTGAAGTCTAAAATTGTAAGATGGTCAAATATGCAGTTTTTCAGCTTTACTAGCTAATCTCAAATAGTTTTCCAAAGTGGCTGTACCCATTTACAGTCCTGCCAGCAGTGTATACAACTCACACCATTCCTGTATTAGTCAGTCTTATGGATGTGTAATGATATTTTATTGTACTTTTCACTCACATTTTCCTGACTACTGATGACACTGAATACCTCATTTATTTAGTAACAATTAAATTTCCTTTTTTGTGAAGTTTAAATATTTTGCCCATCTTTCTATAGTTTTCCCTTCTCTTAACAATATTTTAAATTTAATATCTGGATATCAGTACTTTGGGCCCCCCTTCCAGTTTTATTGACGTAGGACTATAGCACACCAGGCTTCCCTGTCCTTCACCACCTCCTGAGGCTTGCTCAAACTCATGTCCGTTGAGTCGGTGATGCCATCCAACCATCTCATCCTCTGTCATCCCCATCTCCTGCTCTCAATCTTTTCCAGCATCAGGGTCTTTTCCAATGAGTCAGTTCTTTGTGTCAGGTGGCCAAAGTATTGTAGCTTCAGCTTCAGCTTCAGCATCAGTCCTTCCAATGACTATTCAGGATTAATTCCCTTTAAAATTGACTGGTTTGATATCCTTGCATTTCAAGGGACTCTCAAAAGTCTTCTCTAGCACCACAATTTAAAACAATCAGTTCTTCAGCATTCATTCTTCTTTATGGTCCAACTCTCAGATATGTACATAACTACTGGAAAAATCATAGCTTTGATTAGCCAGACCTCTGTTGACAAAGTGATACCTCTGCTGTTTAATACACTATCAACATTTGTCTTAGCTTTCCTTCCAAGAGTAAGCAAGCATCTTTTAATCTCGTGGCTGCAGTCACCATCCACAGTGATACTGAAACCAAAGAAAATAAAATCTGTCACTCTTTCCACTTTTTCTGAGTAGTATTAAATGAATATGATGAATTCTAGTGGTTGACAAGTTGCTATGGTTCTTCTGCTCTTTACTTTACAGGTGGAGATTAGATAGTTTGATCCTTTTCAGGAAAATTCATTTTTCAGTTGCCAGTGCAGACCAGACTATGGAATGTGGGGTTTTCTGAGACTATGTGTTTTACCTGAGCTTGTGTAACAAATGGAAGAAGTCCAAGAGTATCTGTGGAAGATTTGCAAATAATCCTAGGGAAGGGGGAAAAAATGATGAGACAGAAGTCAAGTAGGCTAAACTCTTCTACAGTTTTTAAGAATTTAAAGACATTTTGAGGTAAAACTTCACAAATTTGTTTATAAATATAACTCTTTTTATAGTTAATACTCACATAGACATTTAGAGAGAGAATAACTTTGTTGGCAATGTAAACATTTTTATAGCTAATTCTCTAATAGAAATTTAGAGATAAAACTTTGTCTTCAAATGTAACCTTTTTATAGTTAATACTCAAATAGAAACAAATTCTTTATTTCACTTTTTAAAGGTGTTTGCACACTTACATTTGCTCTTACTTTTTATAAAGTTGTACTTACACAGTCCATTTAGCTTCATTTTAAGAACATTCAAAATAAACCATCCTTTAGAAGATTATTCTTAAAAATAGAATTTGTGGAATATTTCTGAAGCATATGCATTTCATTTGTTACTCTAGGTAATCTTTTTTTTCTTGTACACCAAGCCAAAAAAGAGTTGTGTGCCTATACCACAAGATAAAAAGCTTTTGAGAAGCTGCCCTTATTATTTACCCTGCCTATGAATTGTGCCCATGACTTTCATTGAGGAGCACTACAAGAAATAAACTTAGGAAACTGCTTGTTAAACTAATTGTAAGGAAGTTGTTATAATTATTGTTTCTTATGGTATACAATGTTGCTTTTAAGAGGACCTTAAGAGATATTCCTCACTGGTCTCAGTATAATAAATGAGTTTCTTCTAAAAGCTAATTGCCTTTTTGTTGCCCGGACCCTAAACCACAGCTCAACTGGTTTTGCTGCTGGATACTTTCATACCTCTTCTATCAAAGGTGCAGAAACTTATAGAATAATTATAATTATTGCCCAACCGCCTACTAAGAATTCAAGCTTGCGTCTGTTTGACCAGGGGCTCCCAGGTCCAGGTGCCCAGAGAGTGGTAGAAGGGGGACATGGGCTCCACGTGGGTGGGCCACTGCCTGCGATCTCCTTCCACTGCAAGTGGGCAGGGCTGGAACAGTTATCAGCAAAGGCAAGATGTGTCAGCAAGCAGCTCCTAGAAGCTGAAGGGAATTCATGCTTGGGTCTTGCAGGAGAAATTTTCTCTGGCACACCCTACAAGAGCAAATCAATACCAACATTTCTAAAATATGTCTTCCATGAGGGAGAAAACAGGCTTCATGGTTAATATCTACACCTAGGAAACAAGGTAAGAAAGCACTAGTAACTTAAAAATAAACAATTCCTGAAAATCTATAAGACTTAAATGCATGTCAGAAAAGAAATATGAAGCACTGCACTTCTTTGTAAGCCTGCTCTTTGAATCCACTGTCTAGGTATTAGAAAAATAACCTGGGTATATGAGTGAACAGTGTTTGCATATGCCCTTTAAGAAGCAACTTGTGTTAGAGGCTTGGAACAAAATTGACAAATCTGTATTAAGTCAAAGGCAGGCTGGTTTAAAAGGATGAGGGGGTATATTTAATCCACTGAATGTGAATACTTAGCCTTAGATTCAAAAGCTAGGATCTCTGAGAAGAAAACCACTCCCTTCTGAATGGAAATGAATGAATATAAATGACACACCCTGGGACTGCATTTGTTTAGAATCCTTTTTTTTTTTTTAATGTAGCTAATTTGTGTTGAGTGTCTTACTCTACAGAATGATTCAGACAAAGCAGCAAAGACAAATGAAAGCCATGGATAAGTATTTCCAAGTAGTCCCACAGGGAAGAACTAGGGTAAGTAAGCTAGCCTTCTTAAAATTGTCATGTTTGAGACTCCTTTGAGATTTCTGATAAGAGCCATGGACTCTCTTTCTTGAAAATTTTGCCTGCACTGAAATATTTACATACAAGATGCTAGGGTCATCTGCATCCTTGGAGATATTTCCACAGACTTTATCATTTCAAGACCAGATTTGTCATCCATTATTTTCCATTCCCATTATCACCATCCTAATTTAAGCCAATTTTATAACACCACTATTCTGTTTTCTTGCCCAGTTCCCCCTGAGGAGTTTATACTTCTTGTTGAACATATTACTATCCAAATTAAAACAACACATAGTTTTGATTCAACTACCGAACAAAGTGCAAACCCTGACTGGGTGGATCACAACAAACTGTGAAAAATTCTTAAGGAGATGGGAATACCAGACCTTCTCACCTGACTCCTGAGAAACCAGTATGCAGGTCAGGAAGCAACAGTTAGAACTCGACATGGAACAATGAACTGGTTCAAAACTGGGAAAGGAGTACGTCAAGGCTGTATATTGTCACCCTGCTTTTTAACTTATATGCAGAGTACATCATGAGAAAAGCTGGGCTGGCGGAAGCACAAGCTGGAATCAAGATTGCTTGGGAGAAATATCAATAACCTCAGATATGCACATAACACCACTTTTATCAGAAAGTGAAGAATAACTAAAGAGCCTCTTGATGAATGTGAAAGAGGAGAGTGAAAAAGCTGGCTTAAAGCTCAACGTTCAGAAAACTAAGATCATGGTATTCGGTCCCATCACTTCATGGCAAGTATATGAGGAAACAAAGGAAACAATGACAGACTTTAATTTCTTGGGCTCCAAAATCACTGCAGATGGTGACTGCAGCCCTGAAATTAAAAGATGCTTTCTTTTTGGAGGAAAGGCTATGACAAACCTAGACAGCATATTAGAAAGCATAAACATTACTACTTTTCCAACAAAGGTTCATATAGTCAAAGCTATGGTTTTTCCTGTAGTCATGTATGGGTGTGCAAGAACATAAAGAAAGCTGAGTGCAGAAAAATTGATGCTTTTGAACTGTTGTGTTGGAGAAGACTCTTGAGAGTCCCTTGGGCAGCTGCTGCTGCTACTGCTGCTAAGTCACGTCAGTCGTGTCCGACTCTGGGCAACCCCATAGACGGCAGCCCAACAGGCTCCCCCATCCCTGGGGTTCTCCAGGCAAGAACACTGGAGTGGGTTGCCATTCCCTTGGACAGCAAGGAGATCAAACCAGTCAATCCTAAAGGAAATCAGTCCTGAAAGGAAGTCAGTCCTGAAGCTCCAATACTTTCGTCACCTGCCTCATTGAAAAGACCCAGATGCTGGGAAAGATTGAAGACAGGAGGAGAAGGGGACACAGAGGATGAGATGGTTGGATGGCATCACCGACTTGATGGACATGAGTTTGAGCAAGCTTTGGGAGTTGGTGAAGGACAGGGAAGCCTGGTGTGCTCCAGTTTATGGGGTTGCAAAGAGTTAGACATGACTAAGTGGCTGAACTGACTGAACTGAGCTACCTTATATCCCTACTAATCCTATTTTTCTACCTGCTTTATTTCTTGTATATGCCTAATAGAATTTTCTTCATCACCTTTTACTTTGAAAGTTATATTTTGCTTTTAAATGCCTTCCTCCCTTTCTCCTTAAGTTTAAGGTTCAATTCAAACATCAAATAGTCTTTAATATTGCCTTCATAGATTTCCATATTCTGTCTGTATTTCCATGGTATTTAACATATGTCTTTCATATGGCAGTTGGAATTTATTTATATTAGAGTCAGTTTCACGTATGATTTCTCTCCTTTTAAGACAGTCAATGTTGGAAACTCAGATTGTGATGGTGGAATAGGAGGATGTGGAGCTCACCTCCCCAGAGAAACAAATCAAAAGGTGGAATGATTCTCAATGAAAATGAACTGGAGACTGACAGGAAGACTCCTGTACAACACACAGAGTCAGGTACAAAGGAAAGAGAAGTGATTAGGTCAGGGCCTGTGCCCCTGGAGGGGACTCAGAGGAAACTGAGATTAATTACGCAGAGGTCTTCATGAGTGGTTCAAGCCATTACTGGGCCTGCCAGCCCTGGGGTCTGATATGGGAAGGCAAGCATCCTTGACTGGTGAGATAACAGGATGGCTGTGCAAGGCCTGGACTCCACCTGTGAGGGGCACAGGCTTGCTTGCCTGCCCGACACGGGGAGAGGGCCAGCTGAAACCACATGCAACTGCCCAGCCCATGGCTCAGCCTGAACTCAGCAGATGCTCCAGCTCCAGTTGCTCCACATCTCATTCCCCATGGCTGAGGAGAGAACCACGCTGTGAGACCCTGAGCTGGCTCACACCTGAGGTGCAGTCTGAGCAGGGTAGGGACAGCCTCTGTTGGTGCTTAGGCATCACAGGCAGTCTGGATCTCTGATGGTGACCAGACTACCACACCTTGCACCCCAGCCCTGACCAAATACTCAAATACCCTAAGTCAGACGCACTTAGCAACTAAACCACCTCCACCACCACTCACATTGGAGGGAGTCAGAGAAAGAGAAGAGAAAGAAAAGAGGGCTATACATGCATTTAATGAAATTATTGCTGACAGTCAATGCTCTGGGTTGGGTATGTGTTTTTAATATCTTTTTTTTACCTACATTTACTTATTTAATAAAACTATTAATCCTGTGTTTAGTAGCAAAACATACATGGTCCTTGCTATCATAAAACATGCAGATAAACAAAACAAAGACAATAAATTAGCCAAGAAATAATCAAAAGATGTAAAATTTTATGAAAGAAACAGTTTAGTTAAAAATTAGCAAAAAGGACTAACCTAGAATGACGAAAAAGGCTTTCCCAGGTAAGACACATTCAACCAAGAGCTGTGAATGAGCAGAGACCCAGTATAATCACAGCCTAGAAGAACAGTCCAGAAGGAAGAAACAGTATGAGCAGAAACCCTAAGATAAGAAAAATAAAAGCTTGGAATGGTCTAGAAACTGAATTAAAGTTCATATGAATAAAGTATAGTGAGTGAGAGGAGGAATTGCACCAGGTGTCCAGATGTGGTTGTAGAGAGACAGGGGCTAAATGTGAGTGTTTTTTTGTTTTGTTTTGTTTTTTAAGTAAAAAACGCTCACAAACTCTTATGTAAAAAATAAACTGAAGATTCCAAAGCAACAAAGAATCTGGAAAACTTTCCAGAAGGCTGGTGCTCCACCAAAGTGGTAAAGAGAGACAGTGACAGAAAGGTAAGGTGCAAGCTTTGAGATGATTTACAAAGGTAAATTAATAGACCATAAGGATTAATTTGAAATATGATGAGAAAAAAAGAAGAAACAGGTGTGACCTCTAAGCAACTGGATGAGTAAGGATTAAATTCATCTTCTAGAGGAAAAGTGGATTTGAGGAATTAATAATTACTTTGCAATTTCTTCAAAATCACTAGGAGATTCTATGAGGACTGAGGTGTGAAGGTGACTCTGCCGGCATCCCTGCTGCCTCAGTCCAGCTGCTAACTGGAACCCTCAGAAGGACAATGGCTGGAGCTGGTCCAGCTGCTAACTGGAACCCTCAGAAGGGCAATGGCTGGAGCTGCTTTGGGCCCTTCCCTCCAGGTGGGCAAGAATTTTAGAAGCTTTTGGAGAAGATCAAAATTCCGTGGAAAAGTTATGAACTCACTCCAAACCAAGGAGAAGATTGCTTCTGAGACGATGTGTTGGCCCATCTGACCTCTACAGGGAAAAGGAGACTGTTGGCCAGAGTCCTGCTCTCCTCCAAGTCTGCGTAAAGCGTCGATGCTAGACACAGAAGCAGGCTGTCTGCTGCAGCAGTGAACAGTGCAACTCACACGCGCAAAGTTTGGTTCATGGTGTGTTGTGCTGTTGCCAGGCCACACTTCGGTCCACTCGCCCACATGCTGTAAAGCCAGTCTACTGGCCAAGGCTGTGGTGAATGAAAGTGCAGCTCTTACTGCAGGCGCGAAGCAGGGAGTCCAGGGCAGTTAGTGCTTATAAAACAGGACAGTGAGGGAAGGAGACTGTGGAGCACGTGATGCTCCACATACGTGGATACTCCACAGCTCATGAATATTCTTCTAATTGGTTGTTGGTGAAGTAATTGGGAGTCACCACCACCAACCCTTCTGGTTCAAACCAGTCTGGAGTCTGTTTACATGCTTGTGGTCAGCATATAGTTAACTTCCATCTGGTGGGAGTTTCAGTATCTGCAAAACAGCTCAAAGGACACGGCCCAGAATATTATCTACAGCCCCTGAGGAAGAACTAAAGACTTTGTTTAATGGTTAAACCATTATCATTTTATTTTGCTTTACTCTTTTCCTTCCTTTCTACCTTGTCTCACTTCTCTGATTAAATTCATTCTTCGGAACTCAGGGAAGGCCCAGAAGGCTAAAGTTTTTCTTCAGATAAGAGGCAGGCAACTGACAGAGTATGGGAGTTCTGTCCCAGGAAGCCCTCAAGGAGTCCTGTTTGGTTACAATACGTTAAATAACGGTTATTAACACAGAAAAGACACATCAGGGAGATACTGATAAACCAAGAATATCTAGACTTACAAGCATAAAATCACCTCAGCTAAAATCCAGCATATTTAGAATAAAAAATTATAATTTAATTATATCTCAGGAAAACGTCAACAATTATACTGTTAGGATCCTCTTGTTACAGATACAGAAACTGAAGCACAGAGATAACAAAGTCACAGAGTTGTGAGGTGCGGGACTGAGTTCTGAACTCAGTCAAAACAAATCTGGTTATGAATTGTTTACAATGATAAAGATGGCCTTAGTGAGCAAATCATTCAGCTTGGGTCAGTCTTATATTAGTATAATATATGGTGTGTGGATTGGATAACTCTTATAGACTTTTCCAACTTCAGCATTCCATAAGAAGCATATATTAACGTCCTTAAGTAAATGTACATTATGGATTTGACATAAGGATCATGATCTATTTAGGCTAGATTTTATAAAATTATAAATTCCTTAAATCAGGCCTTTTGCCTTTTCAATTAAGAGAAAAATTTACTCACCTTCTATAGCACTCAAAGGAGAAGGCAATGGCACCCCACTCCAGTACTCTAACCTGGAAAATCTCATGGACGGAGGAGCTTGGTGGGCTGCAGCCCATGGGGTTGCTGAGTCGGACATGACTGAGCGAGTTCACTTTCACTTTTCACTTTCATGCATTGGAGAAGGAAATGGCAACCCACTCCAGTGTTCTTGCCTGGAGAATCCCAGGGATGGGGGAGCCTGGTGGGCTGCCGTCTCTGGGGCACAGAGTTGGACACATAGAGTTGGACACAACTGAAGCGACTTAGCAGGAGTAGCAGCATAGCACTCAAAATGATTCAATCAACATTGGCAGTCTTTAAATGAATCAGTACCCATGTTTTGAATGAATAATATCAGACAAAGCAAAAGATCAACCCAATGTGGAGGTTTAGGTAACTAAATAGTACAAAAAAATCATCTGAATTAATGAAAAAATATTTCTGACATATATTTAATTCACTTGTTTATGAAGTTTATATTGGAAATGAGCCTACAATGGATTCCTGATAGTGCTAAAGAATAAGCATGTAGCAGCGGTAGCAAAAGACCAGCTGACACTAACACAATACTAATTGCCCATAATAACAATGTCATGAAATGATGCGTAATGAGTGTACATTCATTATCTTTCCCAAGAGTTAGTGGGTTTTTATTTGGAAATAATTATAGATTCATAGGAAGTTGCCTTACACCAAGTTTTCTTTGATTACACATTAAATAATTATTATACTATTTCGAAATTAGGAATGTGACATTGGTAGACTGTGTGTGTGTACAGCTCCATGTCATAAAAGTTTGTTTTAAATCTTAAAAAGAATGTCTTCATTTCTTAATAATTAAAATGCCTTTCAACCTATGTTGTTTGCTGAAATTTTCACATAGATTTGAAAATTTCACAGGATAAAGCCTGTTTGTGAATAATGGGTCTACTTCTTGCCCTTGTTGCTATATATAGCACTGCTTAAAAAGGAGTACGTCAAGGCTGTATATTGTCACCCTGCTTATTTAACTTCTATGCAGAGTACATCATGAGAAACACTGGGCTGGAAGAAGCACAAGCTGGAATCAAGATTGCTGGGAGAAATATCAATCGCCTCAGATATGCAGATGACACCATCCTTATGGCAGAAAGTGAAGAGGAACTAAAAAGCCTCTTGGTGAAAGTGGAGAGTGAAAAAGTTGGCTTAAAGCTCAACATTCAGAAAATGAGGATCATGGCATCTGGTCCCATCACTTCATGGGAAATAGATGGGGAAATGGTGGAAACAGTGTCAGACTTTATTTTTATGGGCTCCAAAATCACTGCAGATGGTGACTGCAGCCATGAAATTAAAAAAACACTTACTCCTTGGAAGAAAAGTTATGACCAACCTAGACAGCATGTTGAAAAGCAGAGATATTACTTTGCCAACAAAGGTCCGTCTAGTCAAGGCTATGGTTTTTCCAGTGGTCATGTATGGATGTGAGAGTTGTACTGTGAAGAAGGCTGAGCGCTGAAAAATTGATGCTTTTAAACTGTGGTGCTGGAGAAGACTCTTGAGAGTCCTTTGGACTGCAAGCAGATATAAGCAGTCCATTCTGAAGGAGATCAACCCTGGGTGTTCTTTGGAAGCAATGATGCTTATAGCTGAAACTTCAGTACTTTGGCCACCTCATACGAAGAGTTGACTCATTGGAAAAGACTCTGATGCTGGGAGGGATTGGGGGCAGGAGGGGAAGGGGACAACAGAGGATGAGATGGCTGGGTGGCATCATGGACTCGATGGACGTGAGTCTGAGTGAACTCTGGGAGTTGGTGATGGACAGGGAGGCCTGGCATGCTGCGATTCATGGGGTCACAAAGAGTCGGACACGACTGAACAACTGAACTGAACTGAACTGAAGGTATTTTTAGCACTAGCTAAGTTATATCCTCATTTGTCCAACGGTCAGATTTTCTCCTATTTTTACAGGTAAATTGGTGCAAAGAAAAGTATTCAGAAAGTCCATTAAAACATTTTTTTAAACGGTAGAATTAATCCTAAAGTCAAAACCGGTGTTCAAATTCTACATAATCTCAATTTACAATTCTTTTCTCCTGCAGCTGCTCTGTGATCTTATTTGCTTCAGGATTGCTCAGAGCACTCTCCTCTGTAATTCTTGCTTTTGTGAAAATTCATTTTATTGTTGTTGTTGGAAAAAGCGGGTGCTGACTCAGCCTGCTCCGCAGGCTGGAGTGAAGTACAACATTGCAGGGAGGGCCCACGGCAGCCCTAAATCCAACTCAAACCCAACCCAACTCAGACTCTGCTGAGCCTCCATGTCTCCATCTTTAAAGTGTAAAATATAAGTACAAGATATTCCAAGTTACTTTCTCTGTTTAATTCAATAATCCTCTGAGTCTTCAATTCAGGTGATGCATGCAAATTCAGTTCCATAGCCATCATTCGCTAGTGCGGGATATTATCAGCAGGAAGGCAGTTTCATTTCTTTGAAAGGATACAGCTGATAGTTTTGGGGCATCCAGGATAACTTGGATGATGCGTCGGAGAATCTTTTTGGCTATAACTGTCTGGCTTGGCCATGGTTTTTGTACCTTTGTACCCCTCAGGCTTTGAGCTATGCTGGGACAGGAGAAATAAATTAAAATTCTGCTGCTGAATTGCTGAAAATCTAGGATAATTGCTGATGTGTGGTACAATAGAAACATGAGGTTTGGAGACAGACTTTGGATGCCAGCCCAACTTTCACCAGCTGCGTCTATAAATAGAGAGGTCGATCAAGACTAAAGAAAGACCAGGGTAGGCCAACTCTGGACAAGTACAAAGATGGCTTTACCCTCTGGCCTATGTCAAACTGCCTCTGGACAGAGCTGCTCCTGGTCCCAGCAGAGAGATTTCTGGCCAGAAGGAGTCAAAGACATGAGAGTAGATCCCACCCTTTGAAAGACAATATCAAGGGAGGATAGGAGGATCTCACAGAGGGAGGGTACTCGCCAGGAGCACCAATAAGAAACACAGACCTACAGATTGGGAAAAGTCTGTAACCATGGCCTAATCCTGACATCCTGGTCCATGAGGCTGGTACTCTGCCTCAGTATCCCAGTTGCAGCTGATTCACTGCCTTCCAATGTATATTTAACTTTTGCCTGCTTAATTTAATCCTTCCAAATTGAGGTCTGTCTTTAATTTTGTTCTATTTTCTTGCACCATTGTTTGAATGGGAAGTAAAAAGGAGAACGGAAGGAAAAACAACAACAGTTATTAAATCTTGGCCTAGTAGTTTGACAGCATTGCAGCTTTATCAGTTTTATTTGCAGGAATAATTGCACCTCAGAATCCATAAATTGCTATGGATATATCATTCTTGGAGAACATTTCCTTTGGACTGTTTTTTGAATTGTATCACTTTAGAGAAAACTATTTTATATTTCTCAAAAGTTCACACTACTGTGACCAAAATTTGAAAAAAATTCCAGGACAAGTGATTTCTTTTTTGCATCTATTTCAAATACATGGTTTGATGTTTTCCCCAAGCTTTTGCTTGAAGTGTGAAATTGTTCTCACAGCTCTGGTAATGTTCCTTAAACTTCTCATTAACAAAAAGTAGAAAGCATACTGTATAGAAAAAATTAACTTTAATAAATAAGGTCAGTCTTAGATGAAACCAGACCACAATGTCTGTATCACATTCCAGATGATTTATGGGGATGATTTTCTTCTTTCCTCAAACTGTATTATTTTTTTTTTTAATTGGAGTGTGCTTTGAATGATTCTTTGTTTCTTTAAATAAGCAGAGATTGTATTTGAGGACAATCAGAACTACTAAAAGTGAAGCACCAAATTTCAGAATAATTTCTGTTTTCCGTCATCCAGTGCCACAGTATTCAGATATCTAATATGCAGTCAGCAGGGATGTGCATTCACCAACCAGCTCTTCAATCTTTGTCCTCCAGAAAGAAGCGTCACTAATTTCTCTCTACGTGCTATTACAAAAGACGGTTACAACCAGGTTGAAGGGTCTGACTCCTAAGGAATCATCCATTCAGGAAAGTAAAGATATTTCAAGAGACATAGTTTACATACTTACCTACAGAATGAAGATTAGCATGAAAGTGAAAGTGAAAGTCACTCATTTGTATCTGACTCTTTGTGACCCCATGGACTATACATTCCATGGACTTCTTCGGGCCAGAATAGTGGAGTGGGTAGCCTTTCCCTTCTCCAGGGAATCTTCCCAACTCAGTGATGAAACCCAGGTCTCCCGCATTGTAGATGGATTCTTTACCAGCTGAGCTGAAAGGGAAGCCAGAAGATTACCATAAAGTCATATAAAAATAGAACTTACCAAGAATGACTAATTTTTTTCTAATAAATGCTACTGACTTTAAGACATGAGAATAGGACAGTGCAGAGTTTGAGTGAGAATTAGACAGCTCTGACTCTGGATTCTGGCTTTGCTTTTACTACCTATATGACCCTGAGCAAGTTATTCATAGTTGAATCTAAGCCTATAATTAAATGCTTAAAGATAAGGCTAATCCAAGAATTTCACCCCATTAAATTCTGTGAGAAATACATGAGATAACACACAAGACACACGGTAGTGCTTAACAAATGTAAGCACCATTACAGTACATCCTTTACATATGAACGCTCAAGTTACAAGCTTTTGAAGATGCAAATGTGTGTTCCATCATCATCAGGCATGAGTAAAATTGCATCTTGCCCTCCATCGCCTATTGTTGATGGTCTTTCAGCTCTACCATCTCCCACCTCTTCCAGTTCGTAACTGCCTGTCCACTGGATGCCCACTATTGTACTACTGCACTCTTTAAGGTACTGTACTATAGGATTAAACATGTTTTCTTTGATTTTTTCTGTTTGCTTTTTATGTATTATTCTGTGAAAAGTATTATAAACCTATGAGAGTACAGTACTACATAGCTGATTGTGTCAGTTGGGTACCTAAGCTAACTTTGTTGGACTTACAAACACCCACTTGGAATGAATATCATTTGCATGTGGGGGATGTACTGTATATTACTGCTTAATGCTGGATTCTAGAAATACATATCATGTTTGCTATATTCCAGATCCTGTGTGAGGTACTGAGGACATAAGAATTTAAAGTACCTTCCTTTAAGTGTTCTCAAGACCGAGTAGACACAAGCAAAGATAAACATGTGACCAGATAACGTGAGAAGTGCAGTGACAGCGAGACATGGGAACGTAGCTCGTGGAGGCAGGGAGTCACAGACAAGGCAACACGAAGCTTTTGATGTGTTTACAAATGAAAGTCTGTTAATGCAAACTTCTAGAACTGTTTCTGGTTCTTTATCACCTATGCTAAACTCTGTATGGATAAATTTCTGAGTAAATTATGTGCTTCTAAAACCTGCCATCTTTTCTTGAGGCTGTTAAGGATGCTGTCTGGGCACTATCCTAGTGATGATCTTTAAAGTGTGGCCTCTGCAATTAGCTTCTGGGATTAGCTTCCAGCTTCCCTGAGCACTGGTTTGCTCAGTTTCTTTCCTGATAAAGTGGGGGAGTGTAGTGTTGCTTATCTTATAAAATTTTGTGAGGATTAAAGGAAATAATATATGTAAGACACTTGACAGATGTCAAGTGACAAATGGATGTTGGCTGCTACACTCGGTTAAAGAGCTAAAAACTACTCTCCTTTCAGAAAAGTCATCGTTTTCTGTTTAGTTTGTTAGGATCACAACCCATGAATTTGAACGAGAAATGGAATAG
This sequence comes from Nanger dama, assembly GCA_917880005.1. Lineage (NCBI taxonomy): Eukaryota > Metazoa > Chordata > Mammalia > Artiodactyla > Bovidae > Nanger > Nanger dama. Next base: position 105,525,800 of record CAKJTW010000001.1, read on the forward strand.
TACATCTCTTGGTAAAACAAAAAACCTAAACATGCTGGAAATGACATACTTATTTGTTTGTAATTTGGTTCTTTTCTGTTTTCCCAGATGGTGAGGGGTGAAGGATTTTGTAAGTGTCAAATTAGATAAGGGCTGGTTTCCGTTTACATTGTCATGATTGCTCTGTTTTCTGTGTGTGCTCATAATGTTCTCATTTAATGTGTAAATATGCTTTAGGCCTAACACTGTGTGCTACTGGTTTTATGACCAAATCTGTTGCCGTGTTGCCCATAGTTTTATATTTTACATTTTAATAAGAATCCAATGGTTGATTCTTTTATCAGACTCTTATGAAAAGATTCATGTGAGAATCAATCATAAGGTAAATCACAACCCTTTCCTAAATACCCAAGACAACAATAAAAGAAAGGAGAGGTCTTAGAAGAAAGATATGCTCCCCATGGAAATATTAATAAGAGACTCTGGACACAGGAAGTGGCGCAGCGCCATTCATATCTAGATAAACATGCTCTTTAATTAAAATCTTGCTCCCCTGGCCTTGCCGGCGGGTGCCTCATTGTCACTTTCAGCAGCAGCAATGCTTGATTGCCATTCTCTATTTCTAGAGATTATTGTCTGAAATTTGCATTTGCATTTTAGCTGAAAAAGCTGCTCCAGAATCCCCAACCACACCCAGTACATGCAGTACAAAGGAAAGGCTGTCGATGGGTTCTAACCATTATGCATATGTATACAATTTCAGCGGTAAACCAAGTACAGGCTCTCTCCTTATCAGTTCCTAATCCCAAATTCTTATTACGCTCAATGTGATGACATTTGTGCGAAGTATTTCTTCTTAAGCAGTCTTTTGAAAGTCTTTTCAAAATTGTGAAATAGAACACACATATAGCATAACTGCACTTATAGAAATTGTAAGTGAAAAGTATCAGGAATAACTGTAACAACGACACCCAGAATGAGGAAAAGGGCTGCCGCCAAGGACTCTGCACCCTGTAAATGTGTGCCTCTCCTGCCCGACTGAGATGACCATTGCCCTGGTTTTATAGCTTTCCCAAATATATATGCATCCCTAAAAAATGTAGTTTAACTTCTTGTTTTTTTTTTTGAAATTCATATGGATGAAACCATACAAAAGGTATGATTTCTTGTCTGCAATAGTTTCATTTAATCAGTATTACCTATGGAAGACTCAGAATGAAGACAGACTTTATTTAGTCTTGTTGCTAGAAAATGTCCTGATCTAAGAATATATTATGAATATTCATTCTAATTGGACATTCAGTTTGCTTCCAGTTTGGATAATTAAAGGGCAATGATGCTACAGACACGTTTTACACCTAATGTATTCTGCGCCACATGCACAAGAGTTCTATCTGAAGTCTAAAATTGTAAGATGGTCAAATATGCAGTTTTTCAGCTTTACTAGCTAATCTCAAATAGTTTTCCAAAGTGGCTGTACCCATTTACAGTCCTGCCAGCAGTGTATACAACTCACACCATTCCTGTATTAGTCAGTCTTATGGATGTGTAATGATATTTTATTGTATTTTTCACTCGCATTTTCCTACTAATGACACTGAATACCTCATTTATTTAGTAATAATTAAAATTCCTTTTTTGTGAAGTTTAAGTATTTTGCCCATCTTTCTATAGTTTTCCCTTCTCTTAACAATATTTTTAATTTAATATCTGGATATCAGCACTTTGGGTCCCCCTTCCAGTTTTATTGACGTATAGTCGACAAAATTTCAGATATTTAAATTGTACAATGTGATGATTTGATATATGTACACATGTGAAAAGATCCCCCATAAGATTAACTCACGCGTCCATCACCTCCTGTATTTAACCTTCTTTTTCTTGTCAAAACACTTAAGTTCCACTTTCTTCAGTTCAGTTCAGTCACTCAGTTGTGTCTGACTCTTTGTGACCCATGGACTATATAGCACACCAGGCTTCCCTGTCCTTCACCACCTCCTGAGGCTTGCTCAAACTCATGTCCGTTGAGTCGGTGATGCCATCCAACCATCTCATCCTCTGTCATCCCCATCTCCTGCTCTCAATCTTTTCCAGCATCAGGGTCTTTTCCAATGAGTCAGTTCTTTGTGTCAGGTGGCCAAAGTATTGTAGCTTCAGCTTCAACTTCAGCATCAGCCCTTCCAGTGAATATTCAGGATTGATTTCCTTTAGAATTGACTAGTTTGATTTCCTTGCTGTCCAAGGGACTCTCAAGAGTTTTCTCCAACACTACAGTTCAAAAGCATCCATTTTTTTGGTGCTCAGCTTTCTTGACGGTCCAACTGTCACCTTCATAAATGACTACTAGAAAAACCATAGCTTTGACTAGATGGGCCTTTGTTGGCGAAGTAATGTCTCTGCTTTTTAATAGACTGTCTAGGTTTGTCATATCTTTTCTTCCAAGGAACAAGCATATTTTAATTTCAGGGCTGCAGTCACCATCTGCAGTGAATTTGGAGCCAAAGATAATAAAGTCTATCCTTGTTTCCCCGTTTATTTGCCAAGAAGTGATGGGAATGGATGCCATGACATTAGTTTTTGAATGTTGAGTTTTAAGCCAGCTTTTCCCCTCTCCTCTTTCACTTTCATCAAGAAGCTCTTTAGTTCTTCTTCACTTTCTGCCATAAGAGTGGTGTTATGTGCATATCTGAGGTTGATATTTCTCCAAGCAATCTTGATTCCAACTTTTGCTTCATCTAGTCCAGCATTTCTCATGATGTACTCTGCACATAAGTTAAATAAACAGGGTGACATTACACAGCCTTGATGTACTCCTTTCCCAAACTGGAATCAGTCCATTGTTTCATGTCCAGTTCTAACTGTTGCTTCTTGACCTGTATACAGATTTCTCAGGGGGTGGATCAGGTGGTCTGATTTTCCTATCTGTTTAAGAATTTTCCACAGTTTGTTGTGATCCACCCAGTCAAAGACTTTGTCATAGTCAATAAAGCAGAAGTAGACTTATTTTTGGAACTCTCTTGCTTTTCATATGATTCAATGAGTGTTGGAAATTTGATCTCTGGTTCTTCTGCCTTTTCTAAATCCAGCTTGAACATCTGAAAATTTTCAGTTCATGTACTGTTGAAGCCTCACTCAGAATTTTGAGCATTATTTTGCTAGTTTGTGAGATGAAGGCAATTGTGTGGTAGTTTGAACACTCTTTGGCAGTGCCTTTCTTTGAGATTGGAATGAAAACTGATGCTTTCCAGTCCTGTCACTACTGCTGAGTTTTCCAAATTTGCTGCCATATTGAGTGCAGCACTTTAACAGCATCATGTTTTAGGACTTGAAAAAGCTCAGCTGGAATTCCATCACCTCCACTTTCTCAGCAAAGTTTAATTATTCACTACAATGTTATCAGCTATAGTCACCATGTTATGCATTAGACCTTCAGACTTAGTTCATCCTCCACCACTGTTCTAGTGCTTCTCATATGATGATAGCTGTATCCAAGGAAGAAACATCATATCTATGACTGGACTCGGAACTAGCACATTCATAAGAAACAGGATTATTGGATATGTTATTTTTCCAGTGCTCTGAACATCAGCTTATGCTTCATTTACATTTGTCTTTTGATTAATGTTAACTCCTTTCTCCACTAAAATAATTCTTCTTATTGTTAAATAAAGATAACTTTTGTTTCAAGTGAATAAATTATGCATAACATATGCAAAAATAAAAGCCAAAAAAAATCTGATAATTTTGCTGTGTGCTCTACAACCTGGCCAAGTAAAGATCCTTTGTAATTCTTCCTGTCACATAGTAGACAGATTTATGCTCCTGTTGCTCTGACTCACTTTTGAGGCTTGGTTCAAGTGTCTTCAAGAACCTTCCTTCAGTTTTGCCTTAAGTACCTTCCAGAAAACCATGACAATACATCTGGGTTTATGCTCACCATCTGTTACATGTTAAAAATATATATTTCTGTGTATGTCTCATGAACTCAATGCCTGTCAAGAGTAAGGATAGTCTTGTTTTATTGCCAACATCTTCCATAAAACCTAGCATCAGAGGGACTACTCATTAAATGTCAGTTGAATGGTATTGAACTGCTACTACCTTCTTCTGAGATCCAGTCTTTTGCTAAATGATAGTGAGATGAGCATATCCTGCTAAACAAAAGTTGGATATAAATGTTTAACTTCATAGTCTGCTGTTTCTTCCTCATCCAGTCTCCAGGCAAGACTACTGTGTCAAACTGTTCAGGTAAAGCTATCTGGCAAGAGAATATTATGTCTAAACTACAGGAAGCATAAAAAATAAATAAAAGAAGCATTAAGATGACTTAGAAACCAAAAGCGCCAACTTTGTGATTTCCTCAAAAGGAAAATTGTGAATAGAACTATTAAATGAACTCTATTATACAGCTACTAGCATTTTAGCTTATTTTATTTTCTCACTATTTTTCTTATTTGGGTGATTTTTTTCTAATACACTCTGGTTATACTGACATATTTAGAGTGTTAATCATGGCTACTATAAGTTCTAATTTTGAGATGTGATTTTTAAAGTTTTAAAACATCATTATGTTCAGGTGCAATTTTCCCTAAAGAAATACTTAAAAGGGAAGATAGTATTTGCTTGAAAACTATTTCAATTTTTTCAAAATTGTCTTGTATTCTTATTTTTTCAATTTATTTTACTGAAGTAGAGTTGATTTACAGTCTTGTGGTAGGTTCTGGTGTACAACAAAGTGATTCAGTTTTTTTTATTTATCTGTATACATATATATTCTTCTTCATATTCCTTTCCATTCTGGTTTATGACAGGGACTGAATATAGTTCCCTGTGCTGAAGTAGGGCATAGTTGTTTATCCATTCTGTACATGATAGCTTACATCTGCTAATCCTAACTCTCAGTCCACCCCTCCTGTCCCTCCCAGCCCCTTGGCAGCCACAGGTCTATTCTCTATGCCTGTGTGTTTCTGTTTCATAGATAAGTTCATTTGTGTCATATTTTAGATTCTACAGATAAGGATATCGTATAGTATTTGTCTTTCTCTTTCTGAACTCTCTTGTATTCTTATTCAGCATTAAATAAAGACTAATGATAATATTTTGAGATTGAGAAGAGAGAGACTCATTGTGTGTGAAGGAGGTCAAGCTGAAAGCCAGGTATGTAACTTTAAAAACTTTCATTTGGCTGTGAGTGAGAAGTAGTAATCCAGTGGTTAGGTAAACATGTTCTGGAGTCACCCAGATGTGGGATTAAATTTACTTTTGCAAATTATTAACTGTGACTTTGGGGGTTGCTCTGTAGTCTGAGAGCTGCAGCTTTCTCATCTGTAAAATAGTACATTATCTAATTTATGGCTTGTGAGGCACTAAATGCTCTATTGGTAATATTGGTGTAGCTTCTATGAAACAACTTTTATTACTAGTTTCATGACAAAGGATTTCTTTGTCCACAACCATTTTCCTCCATTCAGGATGAAATTGTTTAATTGCTATTGTTATTTTTTTTGTCATTTTGTATTACAACTTTATAAGTGAATATTTTCAAATTTCAAGCTTTTGATTGGAAAGACAGATCATATCTTCCTTTTAATACTTGCCATGGATTTTCTCAATTTCCCCGAGCCTCACCACATTCCCTGGCTTCTGTGACACTATGCTTAGTATAAGACACATCAATTCTGAGTTCCATGTTGAGTATAGTTTGGTCAACTTGCTTATCTCTTGGCAACTTCATCCATATCCAAATATATTTCTAAATGTCTTATTCTGTTCCCAGTTGAAAAATATCCTGTAAATGATCTTTAAAATTGTTGTATATTTTGCAAACAAATGCATTCTCCTCATCAGGCCCACCACACCCTCCCCCCAGTCACCTTCAGCCACACACCCTTCATCTTTCACAGTCTGCTCATATGCAGAACAGGTGTCTCTCTTACTTCGCTAAACTATGTCTCTCTTTATTTTTCAGGATACGTCCTCTTATAGGATTTGTCGTAGGTAGTATATTGTATTGCAAACAGTCCCTGATCAGGTCTCCCCTTTCTATTAACCCATTCATAGGTTTATTTAAATGAGATCACATGATTTTTGAGTTTATGTCTAACCTGGGGCTTCCTTGGTGGCTCAGTTGTAAAGAATTAACCTGCCAAGCAGGAGATGTGGGTTCAGTCCCTGGATTGGGAAGATCTCTGGGAGAAGGAACTGGCAACCCACTCCAGTATTCTTGCCTGGGAAATCCCACAGACAGAGAACTTTGATGGACTATTGTCAACGGGGTTGCAAAGAGTAGGACATGACCATGACTTAGCAATAGATTTTCACTTTTTCACATATCTATCTTAGATATTATTTAGTCTAATCCCTTCATTTTACAAATGAGAGTGCAGAGGCCCAGAGAGACCAGTGCACAAAAATCATTGCCTATCTTTTCTTTTAACTGAATTAAATTTCAATTGAAATTACTCCTTGAATGCAAAGATTACTTTTTATGCACATCTCATGTGTCTATAAAATCTAAGTTGCTTTGGTGCTAATAAAATAAATCAACACTATAAAAGATTTTGATATAACTTTTGTAGCTAATTATCAAAGCACTGCCTATAACAGGTGTTGCAGTGGAAAAACATCCCAGATCACTTGTCGTTTTCTATAAGGAGTGATGTTGTACTGAAACATTCCCCCTTTGAGTTTAAACAGAACACATCATTTTCACTCTTGGAAATTAAAAATTTTTATAATGTAATTGCATAAGACAAATATTCTTTTATTTATATTAAACTGAATATAGAATTATTGTTCTGAAGGAAACCAACTTTTGCTTATAATTGCTGTTTAATTTCATGTTAACAAAATACAGACAGTGAAAAGACAACTTTGATTGTGCAGCTCTAATGACAATAATAAATAAAATAATTTATTTTAAAAATGTGGTACTTGTTTCAGTAGATAATGATAATAGCAGGAGATGACTTGGAAGTTTTGCATAAGCCATATTTCTATGGTTGTTGCCTGCCCTATGTTAAGGCTTGGGATAAAATCTATGCCCCAAAAGGAAACTGTTATGTTATAGAGCTTAGTTCATGGGCTTTGGAGCTGGATGTGTCTAGATCAGAATTTACCACTTGCTACCTCATGGCCTTGGTTAGGTCATGAAATCTCTAAGGGTTTTCAGTTCAGTTCAGTCACTCAGTCATGTCCGACTCCTTGCAACCCCATGAATTGCAGCACGCCAGGCCTCCCTGTCCATCACCAATTCCCAGAGTTCACTCAGACTCACATCCATCAAGTCAGTGATGCCATCCAGCCATCTCATCCTCGGTCGTCTCCTTCTCCTCCTGCCCCCAATCCCTCCCAGCATCAGAGTCTCTTCCAATGAGTCACCTCTTCACATGAGGTGGCCAAATTACTGGAGCTTCAGCTTTAGCATCATTCCTTCCAAAGAAATCCCAGGGTTGATCTCCTTCAGAATGGACTGGTTGGATCTCCTTGCAGTCCAAGGGACTCTCAAGAGTCTTCTCCAACACCACAGTTCAAAAGCATCAATTCTTCGGCACTCAGCTTTCTTCACAGTCCAGCTCTCACATCCATACATGACTACTGGAAAAACCATAGCCTTGACTAGACAGACCTTAGTCAGCAAAGTAATATCTCTGCTTTTGAATATGCTATCTAGGTTGGTCATAACTTTTCTTCCAAGGAGTAAGCGTCTTCTAATTTCATGGCTGCAGTCACCATCTGCAGTGATTTTGGAGCCCCCCAGAAATAAAGTCTGACACTATTTCCACTGTTTCCCCATCTATTTCCCATGAAGTGATGGAACCGGATGCCATGATCTTCATTTTCTGAATGTTGAGCTTTAAGCCAACTTTTTCACTCTCCTCTTTTACTTTCATCAAGAGGCTTTTTAGCTCCTCTTCACCTTCTGCCATAAGGGTGGTGTCATCTGCATATCTGAGGTCACTGATATTTCTTCTGGCAATCTTGATTCCAGCTTGTGTTTCTTCCAGCCCAACATTTCTCATGATGCACTCTGCATATAAGTTAAATAAACAGGATGACAATATACAGCCTTGACGTACTCCTTTTCCTATTTGGAACCAGTCTGTTGTTCCATGTTCAGTTCTAACTGTTGCCTCCTGGCCTGCATACAGATTTCTCAAGGGGCAGGTTAATGGGAACAGTAACACGAACCTCAAGTAGGAATTAGAGATAAATCATGATAACCACCCAATAGATAAGTGCTTCATATCTGGAAGATACTATTATCAGAGTTTATTTGATATTACATAGGAATAGGAGAGTCTCCAAAATAGTTCCAAAAGTAAGAGACAAAACAAAACTTATAGAACTAGAGAAAATGTTTGATATGGATGCTCAGTCATTTCATTAATTTTTTAAAAAGTCATCAAATAATAAGGCTCAAGATGAACATATATACGTATAAAGGAGTGAGGACCACAACAGTCTGTAAAATGTAGTTTAGAGATAAAAACAAAACCAAGAAAAACAAGTCAGTCACACCTTTTATTTGCTTGTCTTTTGGGAAAAGCACAATATTTTGCTTGATTGCTTTTACTCATTTTTCAACAAGTCATGAGGATTACATGGAACACAGGGAAAATAAGTAAATTGTATTGAACAAAGTAATTGTTCACTGGTGTAAAGGAATGGAAAGGAACAAAAATCCATCAGTGTTGCAATCACATGGATATAGGTTTGAATCCTATCATCTTTATGAACATCAATCTATCCATTTACCCATAATAACACAGATCATGTACAAATAAATAGAGTGGCAAAAGACTGAATCAGATACATATTTTAATGCAATATTATGTAGGGATACAGTTTTAATCAACAAATCTTTCTGTTCTATCTCACTTTGGAGTATAAGATGCAATCAGAATCCAACAATACATTAAAAAGATCATACATTATGACCAAGTGGGCTTTATCCCAGGGATGCAAGGATTCTTCAGTATCCACAAATCAATCAATGTAATACACCACATTAACAAATTGAAAAATAAAAGCCATATGATTATCTCAATAGATGCAGAGAAAGCCTTTAACAAAATTCAACATCCATTTATGATAAAAACTCTCCAGAAAGCAGGAATAGAGGAACATACCTCAACATAATAAAAGCTATATATGACAAACCTCAGCAAACATTATCCTCAATGGTGAAAAATTGAAAGCATTTCCCTAAAGTCAGGAACAAGACAAGGGTGTCCACTTTCACCACTACTCTTCAACATAGTTTTGGAAGTTTTGGCCACAGCAATCAGAGCGGAAAAAGAAATAAAAGGAATCCAAATTGGAAAAGAAGAAGTAAAACTCTCACTGTTTGCAGATGACATGATCCTCTATAGAGAAAACCCTAAAGACTCCATCAGAAAATTACTAGAGCTAATCAATGAATATAGTAAAGTTGCAGGATATAAAATCAACACACAGAAATCCCTTGCATTCCTATACACTAATAATGAGAAAATAGAAAAAGAAATTAAGGAAACAATTCCATTCACCATTGCAATGAAAATAATAAAATACTTAGGAATATATATACCCAGAGAAACTAAAGACCTATATATAGAAAACTATAAAATACTGGTGAAAGAAATCAAAGAGGACACTAATAGATGGAGAAATATACCATGTTCATGGATCAGAAGAATCAATATAGTGAAAATGAGTATACTATCCAAAGCAATCTATAGATTCAATGCAATCCCTATCAAGCTACCAGCAGTATTCTTCACAGAGCTAGAACAAATAATTTCACAGTTTGTATGGAAATACAAAAAAACTCAAATAGCCAAAGCAATCTTGAGAAAGAAGAATGGAACTGGAGGAATCAACCTGCCTGACTTCAGGTTCTACTACAAAGCCACAATCATCCAGACAGTATGGTACTGGCACAAAGACAGAAATATAGATCAATGGAACAAAATAGAAAACCCAGAGATAAATCCACACACCTATGGACACCCTATCTTTGACAAAGGAGGCAAGAATATACAATGGATTAAGACAATCTTTAACAAGTGGTGCTGGGAACACTGGTCAACCACTTGTAAAAGAATGAAACTAGAACACTTTCTAGTTTCTAGGAGAATGGCATTGCAGCACGTATAATATCATATAAGTAATGAATTGCCAGTCTAGGTTTGATGCAGGATACAGGATGCTTAGGGCTGGTGCACCGGGATGACCCAGAGGGAGGGTATTGAGAGGGAGGAGGGAGGGCAGTCCAGGATTGGGAACACATGTACACCCATGGCGCATTCATGTTGATGTGTGGCAAAACCAATACAATATTGTAAAGTAAAATAAATAAATATTAAAAAAAAAAAAGATGCAAAGGCTTCAAAGGCTGACTTCAGTACAAGACCATAGATCTGTGATGCTGTGTCTAGGGTATGTCAAGTGAATGCATATGAATGTTAATACTGAAGCTTTCACTGGAAATAGTTGAAGCATTGCACAAAATTTTCTCATTAAGGGCAAATGATAATCATATGAATAAATTTTTCTGATCAAGTTTAGAAATTTTTAGATTTATATGATAATCAGATAGACTAGAACTGACACAAGACTTAGAGTTATTGATAAACAAGCAATTATATCTCTACATTGCTCTTTGTGAACTCAAGTGAGTTTAGAATGTTATTTAATCTTTTGAGGCTCAGTTTCCTTACCTGTGAAATAAGGATAAAAGAGGCTCCTTTGAAGATATTTTGAGAAGATCAAATGAGATAACATATATAAAATTTTGAAACATAGTAGGTGCTCATACATTTTCTCTTTTCTGATTTTCTGTATCTGTTTCTCCCTTTAAGATGAAATAAGATTTTGAAGATAATTCAAGTAACTCATGTCAGTTTATTTTATTTAATTAAGAAAGCAACTCACAGAATGAGAGAAAATATTTGCAAAGCAAATTCCTGATAAAAGACTAGTATCCTGAACATATAAAGAACTCTTACAAGTCAAAAATAAGAAGAGAAATAACTCAGTTTAAAGACCTGCTAAAAACTTGGATTAACATTCTTTCAGGATAGAAAGATAAATCCTCACTGGTCTGGATCTGGGCTTCCTGGTGGCTTAGACGGTAAAGTGTCTGCCTGCAATGCGGGAGACCCGGCTTCCATTCCTGGGTTGGGAAGATCCCCTGGAGAAAGAAATGGCAATCCACTCCAGCACTCCTGCCTGGAAAATCCCATGGACAGAGGAGCCTGATAGGCTACAGTCCATGGGGTCGCAAAGAGTCAGACACGACTGAGCGATTTCACTTCAAGCACATGAAATGATGTTCAACAATGTTAGTCATTAGGGAAAAATAAAGCAAAATCACAATGAGATATCACTTTACAAACTTTACATGACAATGATCAAAATGACAGATAAGAGTAGAGAAACTGGGAAACTCATACTGCTATAGGGATGTAAAATGTGCAGCTGCTTTGGAAAACAGTTTGGTAGTTCCTCAAAAAGATAAACATAGAGTTAAGAGATCTTCTAACTATTTCACCTTTAGGTACATATCCAAGTAAATGGAAACATATGTCTACACAAAAACTTATACATGAATGTTTGTAACAGCAATATTCATAGTAACCAAAGTAGTGGAGACAACCCATCAACATATGAATACATAAACAAAATATGATATATCCAAATGTTGGAATATTATTTGCAATAAGAAAGAAATATCAAGAAATTGATATATGTTGCAACATGAATGAGCCTTGAAAACATTATGCTAAGTGAGTCAAGTCAAAAAAACACCACATATTGGATAATTTCATTTAAAGACATGTCCAGAATTAGCAATTCATATTTACAGAAACCGAACTAGTGGTTCCCAAAGAGGAAGGAGGATAAAGGCATAAAAAGCAACTGCTAATGGGGATGGGTATTTAATTTCAAATTTTACTTATTCACTGCTGGTATGCTGCTGCTGCTCAGATGCTCAGTTATGTCTGATTCTTTGTGACCCCATAGACTGTAGCCCATCAGGCCCCTCCGTCCGTGGGACTATTCCAGCAAGAATTCTGGAGTGCGATGGCATTTCCTCCTCCAAGGGATTTTCCCAAACCACTTCTGTTATGTCTTCTGCACTGGCAGGCATATTCTTTACCACTGCACCACCTGGAAAGCCTATGTAGGGCATAGATTTGGCTAGAAGGCTCCTTCGGTTTTCTACATAAAAATAAAAGACACAATTTTCATATTCATATTCACTAAGAACTTTATTGAAGAACTTTATGGCTGCTTTGTTCCACTACCTTCCGACATTTTTCAAGCAATTCATGTTTCAGTTCAGTTCAGTCGCTCAGTCGTGTCCGACTCTCTGCGACCCCATGAATCGCAGCACACCAGGCCTCCCTGTCCATCACCATCTCTCGGAGTTCACTCAGACTCACGTTCATCGAGTCCGTGATGCCATCCAGCCATCTCATCCTCGGTTGTCCCCTTCTCCTCCCCCAATCGCTCCCAGAATCAAAGTCTTTTCCAATGAGTCAACTACTCGCATGAGGTGGCCAAAGTACTGGAGTTTCAGCTTTAGTATCATTCCTTCCAAAGAAATCCCAGGGCTGATCTCCATTAGAATGGACTGGTTGGATCTCCTTGCAGTCCAAGGGACTCTCAAGAGTCTTCTCCAACACCACAGTTCAAATGCATCAGTTCTTCTGTGCTCAGCCTTCTTCACAGTCCAACTCTCACATCCATACATGACCACAGGAAAAACCATAGCCTTGACTAGACGGACCTTAGTCGGCAAAATAATGTCTCTGCTTTTGAATATACTATCTAGGTTGGTCGTAACTTTTCTTCCAAGGAGTAAGCGTCTTATATTTTCATGGCTGCAGTCACCATCTGCAGTGATTTTGGAGCCCAAAAAAATAAAGTCTGACACTGTTTCCACTATTTCCCCATCTATTTCCCATGAAGTGGTGGGACCGGATGCCATGATCTTTGTTTTCTGAATGTTGAGCTTTAAGCAAACTTTTTCACTCTCCTCTTTTACTTTCATCAAGAGGCTTTTTAGCTCCTCTTCACTTTCTGCCATAAGGGTGGTGTCATCTGCATATCTGAGGTTATTGATATTTCTCCCAGCAATCTTGATTTCAGCTTGTGTTTCTTCCAGTTCAGCATTTCTCATGATGTACTCTGCATAGAAGTTAAATAAGCAGGGTGACAATATACAGCCTTGGCGTACTCCTTTTCCTATTTGGAACCAGTCTGTTGTTCCATGTCCAGTTCTAACTGTTGCTTCCTGACCTGCATACAGATTTCTCAAGAGGCAGATTAGGTGGTCTGGTATTCCCATTACATCTTCCCAAAACATTTTATTTTTTTGAGCAAAGAACTGTTACCAGTCTCTGTTACAATATTCCAGGGAATTAAATGTTTTTCCATTGAGGGAATTTTGTAAATACTGAGATAAAGGGACATCTGAAGGTGCAATGACTGGTGAATACAATGAATGAATCAGGACTTTCCAACCAAGCTATAACAGCTTTTGCCTGGTCATCAAAGAAACACACGGTCTTGCAGTATCCTAATGGAACATTATCCGTTTGCTGTTGACTAATTCTGGATGCTTTTTGTCAAGTGCTGCCTTCAGTTGGTATAATGGGAGCAGTACTTGTTGGAACTAATGCTTTGGTTCCCAGAAAACTCCTTTCCAATTCCAGAATATAAACAATATCACCTTCTTTGAATGAAAGCCAGCCTTTGGTAGAGTTGGTGGTGGTGGTTCATTTTGCTTACCCAATGATCTCTTTCATTCCATGTTATTATACGTATCCACTTTTCATCCTCCATCACAATTCGTTTTAAAAATAGAATATTTTCATTACATTTAAGTAGAGAATCACATACAGTGAAGAACATTTTTTTGTTGTTGTTTATGTGGAGCCCAAACATCAAAGTGATAAACATAACAAAGCTGGGGCTAATTTCAGCTCTTGATTTAGATATTTTGAGTATGTCAGCTATCTCCCAACTGATTGTTATCAGTTAATGTCTTGATTAGATCGCTATCAGCTTCAATTGGTCTATTTGACCATGGAGCATTGTCCAGTGAAAAATCACCAGCATGAAACTTCACAAACCATTCTTGACAGGTTCAATCAGTCATAGCACCATCTTTATATACTACATAAAAATTTTTGGTGTCTCAGTTTGCATTTTTACATTTCTTGAAATAATAAACCATAATATGGCAAAAATGTTGTAGTTTTCTTCCATCTTCAGTATTAAAGTGGCTGCACAAAACTCTCCCTTCATGGATCACAGGGGCTTGTGTACCACCCAAGACAGATGGGTCATAGTGCAGAGTTTTGACAAAACATGACCCACTGGAGAAGGGAACAGCAAACCACTCCAGTACACTTGCTGCTAGAACACCATGAACAGTATGAAAAAGCAAAAGATATGACCCTGGAAGATGAACCTCTGGTCAGAAGGTGTCTAATATGCTACTGGAAAAGAGTGGAGGGGAATTACTAACAGCTCCAGAAAGAATGAAGTGGCTGGGCCACAGCAGAAATGATGCTGAGTTGTGAATGTGTCTGGTAGTGAAAGTAAAGCCCAATGCTGTAAATAACACTATTGCATAGGAACCTAGGATGTTAAGTCGATGAATCCAAATAAATTGGATGTGGTCAAACAAGAGATGGCAAGAGTGCACATCAAAGTCTCAGGAATCAGTGAACTAAGATGGACAGAAATGGGTGAAATTAATTCAGATGACCATTATACGTGCTACTATGGGCAAGAATCCCTCAGAAGAAATATAGCCTTGAGAGTCAATGAAAGAGTCTGAAAGGCAGTACTTGGGTACAATCTCAAAAATGACAGAATGACCTTGGTTCATTTCCAAGGTAAACCATTCAATATCACAGCAATACAAGTCTATGCCCTGACCACTGATGAGGAAGAAGCTGCAGTTGAATGACTCTATGAAGACCTAAGATCTTTTAGAACTAACACCAAAAATAAAATCTCCTTTTCATCATCAGTCAGTTCAGCTCAGTCACTCAGTCATGTCCGACTCTTTGCAACCCCATGGACAGCAGCATTCTACGCTTCCCTGTCCATCACCAACTCTCAGAGCTTGCTCAAACTCATGTGCTTTGAGTCAGTGGTGCTATCCAACAATCTCACCTTTGCTCATCCCCTTTTCCTCCTGCTTTCAATCTTTCCCAGCATCAGGGTCTTTTTCAGTGATTCAGCTCTTTGAATCAAGTGGCCAAAGTATTGGAGTTTCAGCTTCAGCATCACTCCTTCCAATGTATATATATTCTGGACTAATTTCCTTTAGGATCGACTGGTTTGATCTCCCTGCAGTCCAAGAAACTCTCAAGAGTCTTCTCCAAAACCACAGTTCAAAAGCATCAATTCTTCGGTGCTCAGCTTTCTTCACAGTCCAACTCTCATATCCATACATAGACAACTGGAAAAACCATAGCCTTGACTGGACAGACCTATGTTGACAAAGTAACATCTCTGCTTTTTAATATAAGGGGTCAGAATACAAACAGGATTGGATCCCCTTTTCATCATAGGGGATTGGAATACAAAAGTGGAAAGTCAAGAGATACCTGGAGTAGCAGGCAAGTTTGGCATTGGAGTGCAAAATGAAGCAGGGCAAAACATAAAAGAGTTTCATCAAAAGAACACACATGTCATAGCGAACACCCTTTTCCAACAATGAAGAGATGTCTCTACACATGGACATCACCAAATGGTTAATACCAAAATCAGATCGATTATATTCTTTGCAGCAAAAGATGGAAGCTCTATACAGTTCGGAAAAACAAGACCTGGAGCTGACTGTGGTTTAAATAGTCAGCTCCTAATTGTAAAATTCAGGCTTAGATTGAAGAAACTAGGGAAAAACACTAGCCCATTTAAGTATGACCTAAATGAAATACTGCATGATTATACAGTGGATGTGACCAGTAGAGTCAAAGGTAGAGAGAGTATGTGAAGCTCTATGAACAGAGGTTTGTAACATTGTAAAGGAGGTGGTGATGAAGTCAACACAAATGAAAATAAATGTAAGAAAGAAAAGTGGTTATCTGAGGAGGCATGACATACAACTGAGGAAAGAAGAGAAGTAAAAAGCAAGGGAGAAAAGGAAAGATACTTGTAACTAAGTGCAGAGTTCCAAAGGATAGCAAGGAAAGATAAGAGACTTGTTAAATGAACAGTGTAAAGAGGTCAAGAAACGCAATAAAATGGGAAAGACTAAATAACTCTTTAAGAAAATTTGAGAAATTAAGGGAATACTCACCAGTGGCCACAGGACTGGAAAAGGCCAGTTTTCAGTCAAATCCCAAAGAAATACAAGCCAAAGAATGCTCAAACTACCACACAGTTGCACTCATTTCACACGCTAGTAAAGTAATGCTCAAAATTCTTCAAGCCAGGCTTCAGCAATACATGAACTGTGAACTTCCAGATGTTCAAGCTGGTTTTAGAAAAGGCAGAGGAGCCAGAGATCAAATTGCCAACATCCAGTGGATCATGGAAAAAGCAAGAGAGTTCCAGAAAAGCTTTTATTTCTGTTTTATTGACTATGCCAAAGCCTTTGACTGTATGCGTGACAATCAGTTCAGTTCAGTTCAGTAGCTCTGTTGTGTCTGACTCTTTGTGACTCCATGAATCGCAGCACGCCAGGCCTCCCTGTTCATCACCATCTCTCAGAGTTTACTCAGACTCACATCCATCAAGTCCATGATGCCATCCAGCCATCTTAGCCTCTGTCATACTCTTCTCCTCCTGCTCCCAATCCCTAGCAGCATCAAAGTCTTTTCCAATGAGTCAACTCATTGCATGAGGTGGCCAAAGTACTGGAGTTTCAGCTTTACCATCAGTACTTCCAAAGAAATCCCGGGGTTGATCTCCTTCAGAATGGACTGGTTGGATCTCGTTGCAGTCCAAGGGACTCTCAAGAGTCTTCTCCAAAGCCAGAGTTCAGAAGCATCAATTCTTCGGCGCTCAGCCTTCTTCACAGTCCAACTCTCACATCCATACATGACTACTGGAAAAACCATAGCATTGACTAGACGGACCTTAGTTGGCAAAGTAATGTCTCTGCTTTTGAATATACTATCCAGTTTGGTCATAACTTTTCTTCCAAGGAGTAAGCATCTTCTAATTTCATGGCTGCAGTCACCATCTGCAGTGATTTTGCAGCTCCCCAAAAATAAAGTCTGACAATGTTTCCACTGTTTCCCCATCTATTTCCCATGAAATAATGGGACCAGACGCCATGATCTTCGTTTTCTGAATGTTGAGCTTTAAGCCAACTTTTTCACTCTCCTCTTTCACCTTCATCAAGAAGCCCTTTAGCTCCTCTTCACTTTCTGCCATAAGGGTGGTATTATCTGCATATCTGAGGTTATTGATATTTCTCCTGGCAATCTTGATTCCAGCTTGTGCTTCTTCCAGTCCAGCATTTATCATGATGTACTCTGCATATAAGTTAAATAAGCAGGGTTACATATACAACCTTAACGTACTCCTTTTCCTATTTGGAACCAGTCTGTTGTTCCATGTCCAGTTCTAACTGTTGCTTCCTGACCTGCATACAGAATTCTCAAGAGGCAGGTCAGGTGTTCTGGTATTCCCATCTCTTTCAGAATTTTCCACAGTTTATTGTGACCCACACAGTCAAAGGCTTTGGCATAGTCAATAAAGCAGAAAGAGATGTTTTTCTGGAACTCTCTTGCTTTATTGATGATCCAGCAGATGTTGGCAATTTGATATCTGGTTCCTCTGCCTTTTCTAAAACCAGCTTGAACATCAGGGAGTTCACGGTTCATGTATTGCTGAAGCCTGGCTTGGAGAATTTGGAGCATTACTTTACTAGCATGTGAGATGAGTACAATTGTGCAGTAGTTTGAGCATTCTTTGGCATTGCCTTTCTTTGGAATTGGAATGAAAACTGAGCTTTTCCCGTTCTGTGGCCACTGCTGAGTTTTCCAAATTTGCTGGCATATTGAGTGCAGCACTTTCACAGCATCATCTTTCAGGATTTGAAACAACTCCACTGGAATTCCATCACCTCCACTAGCTTTGTTCATAATGATGCTTTCTAAGGCCCACTTGACTTCAGATTCCAAGATGTCTGGCTCTAGATGAGTGATCACATCATCATGATTATCTGGGTCATGAAGATATTTTTTGTACAGTTCTTCCGTGTATTCCTGCCACCTCTTCTTGATATCTTCTGCTTCTGTTAGGTCCAGACCATTTCTGTCATTTATCGAGCCCATCTTTGCATGAAATGTTCCCTTGATAGCTCTAATTTTCTTGAAGAGATCTCTAGTCTTTCCCATTCTGTTCTTTTCCTCTGTTTCTTTGCACTGATCACTGAAGAAGGCTTTCTTATCTCTTCTTGCTATTCTTTGGAACTTTGTATTCAGATGCTTATATCTTTCCTTTTCTCCTTTGCTTTTCACCTCTCTTCTTTTCACAGCTATTTGTAAGGCCTCCCCGGACAGTCATTTTGCTTTTTTGTATTTCTTTTCCATGGGGATGGTCTTGATCCCTGTCTCCCATACAGTGTCATGAACTTCATTCCATAGTTCATCAGGCACTCTATCTATCAGATCTAGGCCCTTAAATCTATTTCTCACTTCCACTGTATAATCATAAGGGACTTGATTTAGGTCATACCTGAATGGTCTAGCGGTTTTCCCTACTTTCTTCAATTTGAGTCTGAATTTGGTAATAAGGAGTTCATGATCTGAGCCACAGTCAGCTCCTGGTCTTGTTTTTGTTGACTGTATAGGGCTTCTCCATCTTTGGCTGCATAGAATATAATCAGTCTGATTTCAGTGTTGACCATCTGGTGATGTCCATGTGTAGAGTCTTCTCTTGTGTTGTTGGAAGAGGGTGTTTGCTATGACAAGTGCATTTTCTTGGCAAAACTCTATTAGTCTTTGCCCTGCTTCATTCCGCATTCCAAGGCCACATTTGCGTGTTACTCCAGGTGTTTCTTGACTTTAGCAATCCAGTCTGCTATAATGAAAAGGACATTTTTGGGGGATATTAGTTCCAAAAGGTCTTGTAGGTCTTCATAAAACCATTCAACTTCAGCTTCTTCAGCATTACTGTGGAAAATTCTGAAAGACATGGGAATACCAGACCATCTGACCTGCCTCTTGAGAAACCTGTATGCCGGTCAGGAAGCAACAGTTAGAACTGAACATCGAACAACAAACTGGTTCCAAATAGGAAAAGGAGTACGTCTAGGCTGAATATTGTTACCTTGCTTATTTAACTTATATGCAGAGTGCATCATGAGAAACATTGGGCTGGAAGAAGCACAAGCTGGAATCAAGATTGCAGGGAGAAATATCAATAACCTCAGATATGCAGATGACACCACTCTTATGGCAGAAAGTGAAGAAGAACTAAAGAGTCTCTAGATGAAAGTGAAAAATCTGGCTAAAACTCAACATTCAGAAAACGAAGATCATGGCATCCAGTCCCATCACTTCATGGCAAATAGATGGGGAAACAGTGGAAACAGTGGCTGACTTTATTTTTCTGGGGACCAAAAATCACTGCAGATGGTGACTGCAGCCATGAAATTAAAAGACACTTGCTCCTTGGATGGAAAGTTATGACCAACTTAGATAGCATATTAAAAAACAGAGCTATTACTTTGTCCACAAAGGTCCATCTAGCCAAGGCTATTGTTTTTCCAGTGATTATCTATGGATGTGAGAGTTGGACTATAAAGAAAGCTGAGCGCCAAAGAATTGATGCCTTTGAACTGTGGTGTTGGAGAAGACTCTTGAGAGTCCTTTGGACTGCAAGGAGATCCAACCACTCCATCCTGAAGGAGATCAGTCCTGGGTGTTCATTGATAGGACTGATTTTGAAGCTGCAACTCCAATACTTTGGCCACCCTGATGCAAAGAGCTGACTCACTGGAAAACGCCCTGATGCTAGGAAAGAATGAAAGCAGTAGGTGAAGGAGATGACAGAAGATGAGATGGTTGGATGGCATCACCAACTCAATGGACATTGGTTTGGGTGGACTCCAGGAGTTGGTGATGGACAGGGAGGCCTGGTGTGCTGCATTCCATGGGGTCACAAAGAGTCAGACTCGACTGAGTGACAGAACTGAACTGAACAAGGGAATATTTCATGTAAAGATTAGCACAATAAAGGATAGAAACAGCAAGGACCTAACAGAAGTGATTAAAAAGAGGTGGCAAGAATACACAGAAGAACTATACAAACAAGGTTTTAATTACATAGATAACCATGATGGTGTGGTCACTCACCTAAAGCCAGACATCCTGGAGTGTGATGTCTGCTTAGGAAGCATCACTACAAACATGGCTAGTGGAGGTGAAGGAATTCCAGCTGAGCTTACAATCCTAAAAGATTATGCTGTAAAGAGCTGCACTCAATGTGCCAGCAAATTTGGAAAACTCATCAGTGGCCACAAGACTGGAAAAGGTCAGTTTTCATTTCAATCTCAAAGAAAAGTAGTGTCAAATAATGTACACATTATCTTACCATGGCACTTATTTCTCACAGTTGTAAAGCTATATTTGAAATCCTTCAAGTTAAGCTTCAGCAGTACATGAACCAAGAACTTCCAGATATACAAGTGGGATTTAGAAGAGACAGAGAAACTAGAGATCAAATTGCCAACATTCAATGGCTCATAGAAAAAGCTAGAGAATTCCAGAAAAAAAATCTACTTCTGCTTCATTGACTATGCTAAAGCCTTTGACTGTGTGGATCACAACAAACTGTTGAAAATAAAAAGAGATGGGAATACTAGACCACATTACCTGTTTCCTGAGAAATCTGTATGTGGGTCAAAAAGCAACAATTAGAACATTAGATGGAACAACAGACTGGTTCAAAATTTTGAAAGGATAACATCAAGGCTATATATTGTCACCCTACTTATTTAATTTATATGCAGAATACATCATGCCAAATCCTGGGATGCATGAATCACAACCTGGAACTGAGATTGCTGGGACAAATATCAACAGCCTTATATTTGCAGATGATACCACTCTAATGACAGAAAATGAAGAGGAACTTTTCACTTGATGAAAAAGCCTCTTGATGAGGGTGAAAGAGGAGAGTGAAAAAGTTAGCTTAAAATTCAATATTCAAAAACTTCCAAGATCATAGTATGTGGTCCCATCACTTTATGGTATGGCAAACAAAAGGGGAAAAAGTAGAAACAGTTGACAGATTTTTCTTTGCTTGGGCTGCCAAATCACTGCAGATTGTGACTGTAGCCATGAAATTAAAAACTCTTGCTCCTTGGAAGGAAAGCTATGACCAACCTAGACAATGCATTGGAAAGCAAAGACATCACTTTGACAGCAAAGGTCTGTATAGTCAAAGCTGTGGTTTTACCAGTAGTCATGAATGGATGTGAGAGTTTGACTGAAAAGAGCTGATTCTTTCAAATTGTGGTGCTGGAAAAGACTCTTGAGAGTTCCTTGGACTGTAAGGAGATCAAAGTAAGTAGTCAATTGTAAAGGAAATTAACATTGAATATTAATTGGAAGGACTGATGTTGAAGCTGAAGCTCCAACACTTTAGCCACTTGATGAGAAAAGCTGACTCATCACAAAAGACCCTGATATGGGGAAGGATTGAAGGCAAAATGAGAAGAGGGCGGAAGAGGATGAGATGATTAGATAGCATCACCAACTCAATTGACATGAATATAAGCAGACACTGGGAGGTAGTAAAGGACAGAGAGGCCAGGTGTGCTGCAGACCATGGGGTTTCGAATAGTCAAACACAACTTAGCAACTGAAAAACCATAACACACAAACATTCCTCATTTTTGATAAGGTTTTTTATATTAATATTGGTATTATAGTTGTCACAATACAATCTAACAAAAATTTTTGATTGAAGTTAAATACATCCAAAATCACTGCAGATGGTGATTACAGCCATGAAATTAAAAGACACTTGCTCCTTGGAAGGAAAGTTATGACCAACCTAGATAGCATATTCAAAAGCAGAGACATTACTTTGCCAACAAAGGTCCATCTAGTCAAGGCTATGATTTTTCCAGTGGTCATGTATGGATGTGAGAGTTGGACTATAAAGAAAGCTGAGCGCCAAAGAATTGATGCGTTTGAACCATGGTGTTGGAGAAGACTCTTGAGAGTCCCTTGGACTGCAAGGATTTCCAACCAGTCCATCGTAAAGGAAATCAGTCCTGGGTGTTCATTGGAAGGACTGATGTTGAAACTGAAACTCCAATACTTTGGCCACCCCGATGTGAAGAGCTGACTCATTGGAAAAGACCCTGATGATGGGAAAGAATGAGGGCAGGAGGAGAAGGGGACAACAGAGGATGATTGGATGGCATCACCAACACAATGCACATGGGTTTGGGTGAACTCTGGGAGTCGGTGATGGACAGGGAGGCCTGGCATACTGCGGTTCATGGGGTCACAAAGAGTCAGACATGACTGAGCGACTGAACTGAACTGAAAGACAACTATGCACTACTAGAGCCATCTTATGGAAAAGAAATGAACATTTCTTTTGGTCAGCTTAATATACAGGAAAGCAAATGACTTGTATATTTCCTTATATCCTGTAGTTTTGTCACATCTGATTATTAGATTCCAAAGTTTTTTTAATTGATTCTTTTGTATTTCTACATAAATGGTGACATCACCTGCAAACAAAAACAGTTCTATTTCTTCTTTCCCAATCAATAATGCAATACTGCAAGGAGATCCAACCAATCCATCTTAAAGGAAATCAGTCCTGAATATTCATTGGAAGGACTGGTGTTGAAGTTGAAACTCCAATACTTTGGCCACCTGATGTGAAGACCCTGATGCTGGGAAAGATTGAAGACGAGGGGAGAAAGGGATGACAGAGGATGAGATAGTTGGATGGCATCACTGACTCAATGGACATAAGTTTGAGTAAACTCTGGGAGTTGGTGATGGACAGGGAGGCCTGGGCTGCTGCAGTCCGTGGGGTCACAGAGTCAGACACAACTGAGAGACTGAACTGAACTGAACTGAACTGAATCAGTGCCTTAAATTTCCTTTTCTTGTCTTATCACTTTAGCTAGGACTTCCCATAGTACACAAATGGTTCTTCTCTGGTGGCTCAGACTGTAAAGAATCTGCCTGCCATGCAGGAGATGCAAGAGACCCGTGTTTAATCCATGGGTCGCGAGAGCCCCTAGAGCAGGAAATGGCAACCCACTGTAGTATTCTTGCCTGGAGAATTCCATGGACAGAGGGCCTGGTGGGCTACAGTCCATGGTGTTGCAAAGAGTGGGACATGACTGAGCAACTAACACTTTCTTTTCCAATACTATGTTAAAAGGAAATGATGAGAAGGAACATCCTTGTCTTGTTCTACACCTACATGAGAAGGCTTTGGGTTTCTCATCATTAAGCTTGATTTTAACTATAGATTTGTATGTAGATATTCTTTATTAAATTGAGGAAATCTCTTCCTAGTTTGATGAGTTTTTACTGTGAATAAGTATTGGGTATTGTCAGATATATTTTTCTATATCAATTGATATGATATCTATCTTTTTATCCTATTGATGTGATGAATTACATTAATTGATTTTTAAATACTGAATCAGCCTTGGATACTTGGGGTAAAACCCAGTTGATTCTAGTGAAATGTTCTTTTTATACCTTGATTCAATTTGCTAAAATATTTTAGGTTTTTTAATCTATTTACACAAAATATATTGATACGTACTTTTCTTGTAATGACTTTGTCTCATTTTGATATTTGGCAATGATAGTTTTGTAGAATTAATTAGAAGGTATTCTCTCTGCTCCTATCTTCTGAAAGAAATTGCATAGATTTAGTGTAATTTCTAACTTGAATTTTCAATAGAATACTGAATTCATCTGTGCCTGGTCCTTACTGTTTTGGAAGTTTTTTAACTC
Organism: Nanger dama; assembly: GCA_917880005.1. Classification (NCBI taxonomy): domain Eukaryota; kingdom Metazoa; phylum Chordata; class Mammalia; order Artiodactyla; family Bovidae; genus Nanger; species Nanger dama. Next base: position 105,549,754 of record CAKJTW010000001.1, read on the forward strand.
TTGATTCAGTTTCTTTAATAGTTATATTCATACTGTCTATTTCTTCTTTTGTGAGCTTTGACTAACTGTGCCTTTCAAGTATTTGTCCATTTCAAGTAGGTTAGCAAATTTGTGGGACTGAGCTGTTTATAATATTCTTTTTATCCTATTAATGTCTATAAGATCTTTAGATATTTGATCTCTATTTTTTCTAACATTAGTAATTTGTATCCTCTCTTTTTTTCTTACTTAGCCTGACTATAGTCTTATCAACCTTGTTAATTTTTTTAAAGAATGAACTTTCAGCTTCATTTACTTTCCCTATTGATTCCCTGTTTTCAATTTCATTGATTTCTGCTCTAATTTTTGTTCTTATGCTTATTTTGGATTTATTTGCCCTCTATTTTCTAGTGCATAGAGACTATTAATTTTAGATATTTCTTATTTTTTAAATACATAATTCAATGTTATTATTTTTTCCAATAAACATTGCTTTCACTGCATTCCAAAAATTTTGATAAACTATACTTTCACTGTCATTTACTTCAATACATATATTTTTTTCTTTTGATATTTCTTAACTTGTGTGTTACTTCAAATTGTTTTGTTAAACCTCCAAGTATTAGGGGATTTTCCAGCTATGTTTCTACTATTGATGTCTAGCTTAATTCCATTTTGATCTCAGAGCAGACATTGTATGAGTTCTGGTTGTTTTAAATTTGCTAAGGTTTTTTGCTTGTTTTTTCATAGCCCACTAAGTCACTTCAGTCTGTACGACCCCATAGACGAGATGGTAACCCACCAGCTCCCCCGTCCCTGGGATTCCCCAGGCAAGAACACTTCAGTCTGTTCTGAATTTTTGTTTGTTTGCTTGCTTATTTTGTCTTGTTTTCTCTTTGCTTTTCAATGTTGGATGTTGCTATTGACTTACTCTCAAGCTTAGAGATGCTTTCCTCAGCTGTGTCCAGTCTGGAAGTGAAACATTTAAAGATATTTTTCATTTCTCTTACAGTGGAGTGGGTTGCCTTTTCCTTCAATGCATGAAAGTGAAAAGTGAAAGTGAAGTCGCTCAGTCGTATCCGACTCTTAGTGAAGATGTGGTATATTTTGGTGAATGTTCTATGTGAGCTTGTAAAGAATGTGTAGCCTGCTGTTATTAGATAAAATAGTCAATAGATGGCAATTTAATCCAATTGATTGATAGGGCTGTTGAGTTCACTGAAGTTCTAAATGATTTTTGCCTACTATACCATCCATTCCTCACAGAAGAGTCTGTAATTATCCGACTATAATAGTATATATAGTTTCTCCTTCAAGTTCTATACATTTTTGCCTCACATACTCTGTTAGGTATGTGAACATCAAAGATCATTAGATCTTCTAGGAGATAATATTATTTTATGTAATGATGCATGTTACTAATATGAAATGCGTCTCCATAGCCCTCATAACTTTCCTTGCTCTTATGTATGCTCTGTTTTGAAATTAATTGGAGAAGACTCTTGGGAGTCCCTTGGACTGCAAGGAGATCCAACCAGTCCATTCTGAAGGAGATCAACCCTGGGATTTCTTTGGAAGGAATGATGCTAAAGCTGAAACTCCAGTACTTTGGCCACCTCATGCGAAGAGTTGACTCACTGGAAAAGACTCTGATGCTGGGAGGGATTGGGGGCAGGAGGAGAAGGGGATGACAGAGGATGAGATGGCTGGATGGCATCACGGACTCGATGGACGTGAGTCTGAGTGAACTCCGAGAGATGGTGATGGACAGGGAGGCCTGGCGTGCTGCGATTCATGGGGCCGCAGGGAGTCGGACACGACTGAGCGACTGAACTGAATTGAACTGATAGTTATGCCTGCTTTCTTCTGATTAGTGTCAGCATGATTTATGGTACCCACCTTCTCCATCTTTTACTTTTATTCCACTTTTTTATTTTCTAGTGCATAGAGACTATTAATTTTAGATATTTCTTATTTTTAAATACATACATTCAATGTTATTATTTTTTCCAATAAACATTGCTTTCACTGCATTCCAAAAATTTTGATAAACTATACTTTCACTGTCATTTACTTCAATACATATATTTTTTTCTTTTGATATTTCTTAACTTGTGTGTTACTTCAAATTGTTTTGTTAAACCTCCAAGTATTAGGGGATTTTCCAGCTATGTTTCTACTATTGATGTCTAGCTTAATTCCATTTTGATCTCAGAGCAGACATTGTATGAGTTCTGGTTGTTTTAAATTTGCTAAGGTTTTTTGCTTGTTTTTTCATAGCCCACTAAGTCACTTCAGTCTGTACTCTTACAGTGTTAATGATCTCTGGCAATTCTTTTTAAACTTTCTTATAATTTCCACCTCTCTGCTTACATAGAGCATCTGTTCTTGCACGATGTCTATTTTATTCATTAGATCCCTTAGCATACTCATCATAATGTTACTTTGAATGGCAGTCTGACAATATCAATATTCTTGCCATGTCTGAGTCTGACTCTGTTGCTTGCATTGTCTCTTCAAACTGTGTTTTTGATTTCAAGTGTGCTTTGTAATTTTTTCTTAACAACTGGATGTTATGGGTAAAAATAACTGGTAAACAGCCTTTAATGATGTAGAGGTAAACTGTGAGGAGAGGGGATGTACTCAACTGTCCTAAGATTAGGTCTCACTCTTTGAGTGAGTCTCTGAACTGTGAAGTTCACAAGCTCTCCTCAGATTGTTTGCCCCTCTTAGGAGAGGCAGGTGCTTACATTTGGCTGGTGTTGGGTACATCCCTTCTCTACGACGGGAGACGAAAGGTAACTGGAAGTGGGTGTTACCCTTCCCCGGGCCAGTTAGACTCTGATAAAAATCCAGCAGGTTAGGCTCTGATAAAATAATTCTCCTAAAGAGCAGGCCTTGTTATGAAGTATAGAATGCTCTGGCATATTTTAAAATGATTCCTCTTCCTCACCTCCTGCGAGAAGCACAAGAGATTTTCCTCCAGTATTCACTATAAAAGTGCAGTTAGGCTCCTGGTGGTAAACAACAACACAGTGTGCCTCTCCCCTTAAACAACAACACACTGTGCCTCTCCCCTTAAACAACAACACACTGTGCCTCTCCCCTCCCATGTGACTGCAGTTTTTAACTCTCAGACTTGTCCACTCTAAAGTGAAAGTTGCTCAGTCGTGTCTCACTCAACAACCCCATGGACTATACAGTCCATGGAATTCTCCAGGCCAGAATACTGGAGTGGGTAGCCATTCCCTTCTCCAGGGGATCTTCCCAACCCAGGGATTGAACCCAGGTCTTCCACATTGCAGGCAGATTCTTTTCCAGCTGAGCCCCGTCCACTACTAGGGAAGTCTGTCCACTCTAAGTCTCCATTAGAGTTTAAGTGTTTTTTTGCCCCACTACTGCTTCCATAGAAGTTTCTTCTCCAGTAACTTGTGATTCTCTGTATCTGTTTGTCTCTTCAATTTGGGTCCAGTAGCCTGCTCAGTGACCTCACTTCTCTGATGGATCTAAAAAGAATTTCTGGTTTTCAGTTTGCTCAGTTTTTTACTTCTTAGGACAAGGTGACAATTTCTAAGCTTCTTACTTACCAGACTGGAGACCAGAAGTTAGAGTTTCTTTTGGAGTGATAAACAAAAACTGGAATCATATAGTGATATTGATTGCAGAACTCTGTGAATATACAAAAGACCACTGGAAAGTACTTCTAAGTAGTTAATTTTATAGTATGCCAATTATATCTCAATAAATAATAAAGAGAAAGATTGCCCAGAAATCCAGACGACCCTCACAGTTTTCATTTCTGAGATAAACAAACAGAACTTTAGGCAAGGCTACTTTTGACTAAAGAGTAAGTATTATAAAATATAATTGCTTTAAAAATATATTAAAAGTCACAGTTCATGATGTAATTCTACTTAGTGAAGGAGCAGTTGTAAAGTTCCATCAAGAAACTGCTTCATTATAAAATACTGAAGACTTAATTTTAAAAAGTTTTAATAAAATACTGTTCACCCTTGGTCAACAATTTTAATTGACAGTTCTTCACATTCTCTCCCAGGGAGGATTCAAGATTAAGGAGTCATGTAGGTACAGTCCTGTAACAAGACTCCACTCATGAGACCCTATATGATGATGTCAGGCTTCAACTCAATATGCTTATTGGTCAAATGATCTTAGAAGATGACTCAAGCTGGGATACCAGAAAGACTAGGGGTTGTACAGATCAGGAGGGCAGAAGAGAGCAAGACCTGGAGAACATGAAAGCAGATTTGTATTGATAATCCTTGGGTGAGGGAGATCTGTGTCTCAGCTCTACATCTGGGCTTGAATCACCATAATTAGGGATTTATGTTAGCTCTCAGAAGATGGCTTTGAAAATATCTAACTTTAACCTTTCTGATGTTGTTTAGGATTAGGGTCAGTGTGGACCAGAGATACAGGTCAGGAATGGAAAGATAGGGGGTCCAGAGGTGGGGGAATCATGGAGAGTCTGGCATGTGGGAAACTTTCTTGGTGTAGGTCAAAGGCTCGTTGTCAGAAACCAAGTTGCCTGGATTAGAATCCTGGCTGTAATTTACCAGCTGAGCAACATTAGATGAGTTACATAATATCTCCATGCCTCAGTTTTATCTTCAGATATGTGAAGAAAGCATTAGTGGTACTTTATAGAATGCTTTGTGATAAGTGCTATGTGACCATTTTTATTAGAAATTTAAAAATAACAATGAAAATAAGCCCATTTTAGATATATGTTTAATATATATATTCATATCCATACAACGTGTTGCATATACACCCACACAAATATATTAGTAAAGGAATCATTAAATGAAATTTGAGAAATCTTATTCATTTGCCCTAGAAAGCTATGCTCTCATTCTCATGGGCTCCAATTCTTAAGTGTAATGTGTTGTTTGATGGACCACAGGTAGGAGTAGATGAAGAAAATAGGGAGACTGTGAAAGAAATCATGCTTGACTGATCAGGAGAATCTCTGATTGTTGAAAGCAATCCTGGCTGTAAAAAAAAAAAAAAAAAAAAGGCTCAGCACTACCTCTAAACTCACTCAACAAGGCCAGTTACCCCTGGACCCCAGCTTAAATTTACTTCTTTCTACCACTTTTACTGTTTATGGAAAGATACTCCGTCAAAATAAATATTTACTTGGTTATCGAATTTTGAGGGTATGGTAAAATGTGCATGCACATATATATCCTTGGAAATTTGTGGAGTAGAGAAGGGAATGACAATATCCAGCCAATAGTAAAGAAATAAGAGGTTGTATGAATCACCCAGTTCTATTTTAAATGGAATTCTCTCAGAAGGGAATTCTGGATACAAATAATCACCATGGCCATATTCTTTCCCCCTCTTCCATGTCAGTCCTTTCTGCAACTGAAATGAGAAAGAAGGTGAATGTCATTGTTATGCCTTAATAATGTTACTTGTAAGGAGGGAAAGAGAAATCACTTCCTAAAGTTCAGCACATTGACAGGTTTGATAACACTGGCCAGACCTTAGCCTGGTTCCTGCGGCATCTGCTGCTCAGTGTGCGGGGCTCAGATATTTCAGCTTGAGCTTTGGTTGCCTTTTCTGTGAAGTGGTCACACCAGTCACACAACCTCACAGGTACTTTAGTACTTGATATACTACTTGCTTAGGCTAAGTGCTTGAAACCCTTGCTATTATCATTTTCTTTCTATTTTATATAAGCTACATTACAATTATGCTCTTGTACTAAACCAGTAATTGATTTTTGTTCTCGAGTTTAAGAAAACTCAATGGTTTGTATTTAACATGAATGTTTATTTCTTCTTGAATCACAATGGATCTGTGGTGATTCTAGACTTTACTACTAGCTCATGGACATCTTTGGATGAAAGAGAAGAATTTGGTATTTAGTTCATTATTTATGAAAAGCTAAAGAGTGAGCAGCCTATACAGCTGAATGAAGATTCTAGAAATGGCATCTCAGCAAATGTGCTGACAAAAAAGCACCTGCATATTCAGGCTGTTCTCAAGCAGCTATTTGTTTCCATAGCACCTAAGTAGACAAAGACAAAATCTCCCATTTGTCCCCCAAAGCAGAAAATACCAGTTAGTTTCAAATTCCAGGTTTTGATAAGGAAAGATGACATTTTTCATTATGCATTAAATGATGGTTTTAGAATTTTTTTCAGTTAACTAAAATTCATTCTTCAGCTATAATTTGAATTTATATTAACATTCAATGCAAAGACTGATATTTGTCTTACAAGACAAATCATGCAAGTTTCTAAGGTGTCATTTTGGTTATTTTAGAAATGAAAATGATATAATAAAAGAGAAAACACTTCTGTGGTAGAAATGAACTTAGGAGAAGGAGTCCAATAACATTTCAGCATGTAAAGTCAATTCAATAATAAATGAGAAAGAAGGACTTGGACCACTATTTATTCATTTTTAAGAAAAAAATTTAAAAACCTTCTGTGTACTTGCTTGCACTTTGCTAAATACACTGGGACACAGAATCATATAAAATAGTTGCTGTCTTCATTAAGCTTCAGAAAGCCAGGGAGAAAGGCTGGACCACCAAGGGTTATACCACAAGATAGAAAATGCTTTATTGGCAAGCACAGAGAGGATGCTTCACAGGAGGGAAGACAAGAGACCAAAAAAAAAAAAAAAAAGGAAGCTAAAGAGAGACACAAAAGAGACTGTTCAGAAAACAGAGAAACAATTTTAGTAAAGAAAATGTCCACCCTTCTAAAATCAGACACATTTAATATTTTGTGTAATACATCAAAGATATACTTATTTTTTAAAATATCTCTTCTTTCAATGATTCTGAGGCTCAGTCATGATTACAGGGTACATGAAATGAAGTATCAATATATTAATGTGACAAAATGCCTTGGTACATAGTGCATGATTGGTTAGACTCCACAAGGCACACAGTTCACACAAGTTAACATGAGCTACAGGAAGTGACCTCAGTTTTCCGGTATTTACCCTCCTAGGCAGGGTGGACAATCTTTCAACACTGTACACCTTGGTGCCCTTTGAAATATGGCCATTGAACATTAAAAATGAGCTATGTAGGCACTGATGTATAGAAAATACACTTTGTGGTCATATATATTATATGTTAGAAATAAATGCTTTAAAGTTACATACATACTTATTTATGCCAGAAAGCTTGACAAACACTGAACAGTCCATGAAGAACAGAAGCCTCTTGTCTATTCATTCAAATAAATATATTCCAATTCTATGCAGCAATACTAATTTACCTGTTATACTCTGAAATCCTTTGGTTGTCAGGAACCAAAATAGTATTGAGGTTAGGGAACTGGTTTCCCACTTAATTCTTGTGGATGACCCAATTCCCCATGATATTCACCACTGAGTATTTTTAAATGCATTTTTTTCATCTGAAGTGATAATTAGGAGCAAACTAAATCCTGTCTTAAAATTTCAAAAACAATGCAAGTCACTTCTGAACGATCTCAGAGTAGGCATTCACATCTTGAATGCTGCTTTTGCAAGCTGTCACATGTAACAGGCTGAAGGGATGTGTATACTGCACAGGACTGCCCAATCTATTGACAATCTCATCTAAGCAGGACTGTCTGATCTACCAACAATCTCACTGAGCCAGGGTGGCTCAGTGGTACAGTGCTCAGGTACAGTGCTTCTAAAGTCAGTTTATACAAATATATTAAAGAAATTTCTTTCTAATAAATACAATACAAAAGCCTTTCTACTCTATGCATAAGTTTACAAAAAAACACTTCAAAGATGTTTGGTCAAGGCTATTGCCAAAATTCTCTAAAGCCCACACATTTTGTTCCAGATATAATTATGACAACTACTACAAAGGCAGTAAAAAGCAACACAAGAAAGTCTTGGTCTTCCTTAAATGAGTTCAATCCCATTCCATAAAAGAACGGGTAATGAAAGTCCTTCAGGTTGTGCTTGTTTTTAAGCAGATGTCAATCATTTGGGACCAAATGCGATGGCAGGTTCAGAGTTTTTCATTATCATCAGTGTGGATCTTTTAAGTGTGACTGGGCTTGCTTGCTTCAGAGATGTCTTAGAAACATCCGTGTGCATGGTGGACATGGCGATGGTCTCATAGTCGTCATCCCGAGACCGGAAATCACAAAAGCTAAAGAAGAACTGCAGGTCTCTCTGGAAATTTTTGTTCAGGAAGCCATAAAATATGGGGTTGACGCAAGTGGAGATCATGGCTGTGAGGTGGCAGAGAAGGAACAACAGATTATGGTTGCAGGTAGCAATGATCTGATGGTCCCAGTCAAACACAGTGTTGAAGATGGTGAGAGGCAGCCAGCAGACGGCAAAAAGCCACCACGATGGAGAGCAGCATGACGTTGATTCTTTTGGCTTCACTGGACCTGTACTTATTGTCTCTCATCTTGTCCATCATGCTGTTTCTTCTTTTTAAGCGTACGTATATCTACAGGAGGGAAAAAATAAAGAATTCAAACAGAACCATTCACTGAATGAGTATTCCTGCAGAAAGAAGGTAAAAATGAAAATGCTAAGGGGAAAAGGTTTTCCTACCTTGAAGTAGCAAATAAATATAAAACAGAGCGGGCCAAAGTACTGTAGCACCAAGAGGAGAGTGGTATAAGACAGCCGGTGAGAGTCTGACGGAAATTTATCAAAGCAGACGTATTTGTCCTTGAACGCATCAAGGGTCACATTTTGGAATGGCTCATCTGTCAATACTTGATAGATCAGGAAGGGCAGAGAAGAAGCCACAGCAAGGACCCAGATGACAGCAATACCTACGTATGCATGTCTATTACTTGGTCTCCAACCCCGAGGATTGATAATCAGCTGATGCCGTTCCACGGCAATAAGGACCAGAGAGAAGATGGACACAGTGATGGAAACGCACTGCACAAAGGGGTTCAACTTGCACATTGCCTCACCAAAAACCCAGTGGTCCATCAGCGTGTAGACAAATGTGAAGGGAAGACACATGATGGCCACAAGCAAGTCTGAGAAGGAAAGGTTCACAATCAGGATGTTGGTGACATTTCTCATCTCTTTTGTTTCAAGATGATGATGATCAAAGCCAGGTTTCCAGAGACCCCAAGAATGATCACAGCTCCGTAAGCAAGTGCTAATGTGAATATCATGGCTAAGGGCAGATGACAATCATCATTTTCAAAAGCCAAAAACCGGGAATTCTTCTCTGAAAAGTTATAATAGATTGAATGATTTTCCACCTGAGAAAATGATGTTGAATTCATTTTGACTGATTTAGCTGTTATAGATGACTTCAGACAAATGGACAGTATGTTTCTTCAAAGCAGGTCAAAGACTCAACTTATTTTTATTCTCTATATTAAAATCCATTTATCAAAATTATTCTGAATTCTTCATTCCTTTGAACTGAACAATCTGTAAAGAGAAAAATGACCAGTTGTTTTATTAATTGTATTGAGGGCAGTCGCAACAAGTTCTCACTCATAGTACAATTTAAAGTGAAGACACTGAAATAAACAAAATGTATTCTCTATATATGCATCTGCTTTAAAATAGTAGAAATGGTGCAAACAATTTGAAAACACTACTAATACTTTAAACTGAATGTACTTAGGTACTGAGTTTCAGGAAAATGTAGTGGTCTGTGCATTAGTAAAGTATGTATAAATCTCCTGCCTGTAAGTCTTACATCACATTCCTCAACATTGTAGGAATATTAACGTATTAAAAAAGCAATGCACAGGTTAGAACATATGAAACAGATATGAAACTAACACAGGAAAAAAACTGTACCTAATTCTTTCTCTTATTCTAAAAAAGAATTTATCAAATTGTATTGATAGCAATAGCCCCAGCATACACTGAACTGCTCTTCAGAGAGGACTATTTGGCACAAGTACCTTAAGAAAATGATCAGTTCAGTGAACCACCAAGAAACTTTGCCCTATGAAGGACTGCTGAGAGAACAGGAGATGTTTAATCCAGAAAAGACTTCCTAGGAGTCATGCATACATCTTCTCCCATCTGAATGGGCAGCATTTGGTCCATGGCTTCTGGTTCAGAATATTATGTCCACTCAAGTTAGAAGCCGGACCAAGGGAAGTGGATTATATTAAAACTATTTCACATCTTTATGAGGAACAAGAGTTTAATCAGATGGCACAAACTGCCAGCAAACTGTTCCCCACACTATCTGTAATTGCTACTAGAAAGTCTGGGAAAGTTTTCATGGTGTGTAGGGGATTCAGCTGGGGTAACTCTGAAGTTATTTCTGACTTAAATATTCAATAACGTTATTAACATGTCAGAAGCTTTCTATGGATTTCTAAGGTTTTGTTCATGTAAACATCTTCCCTCTCCACTAGACTGTATACAGATACAAGGCTGAGATGTAAATTTTAGTTGTACTTTTGATCTTTCACAGCATTTTGTAATAAGAATACTCTTTTCTCACCAATAAAACAAATCACAGACAACAGTCTTGTAGACCTTAAAACCTCCTTAAAAAAAAAATCTCTAATATTCCTTAGATTACTAAGTAAATAAATGACATGGGGTTTCTTATGTTAATTAACAAGCCATTGTGCCTGTGTTAAGAAAAGGCACTGCAGTGCTTTTCTTTCTTCCGTGAGAACAATAAAGAAAATCATGCAGATTTACTTCCATTGAAAAGGAGATAAGAAATCTCATGAATAAAATATGCTTTTGCCTTTTAAGTGGTGCCACTACAGAATCTTTCCTTGAGTGCTTTTGCTTTCTAGAATATGAGGTGTTGTCTGTTATAAAACAACTTATAAAACTGAAGAATAAAAGTAAAGGTTGCTACCATGTAATGAGAATGAAAGTACCATGGCTGGGAAAGGCAGTGGAATGTTATCAAGCGTGAAAGTTACAGAAACTCTCTGCTGTCAGCAGCCTGGAAAGACTCCTGAACTTCCTCGGTATCACACTTTTTCTCAAGAATACCAAAGAGAGAGGATATCTGTGTCTATCAGTGTCTGAAAATGAACAGAGAGGAAGCGAGTATTGATCTAAAAATTATTTGGAAATTTTGAACTTAAGAATTCAGGAAGAAGAATTTTTAACTGGAGGATAATTGCTTTCCAATGTTGTGCTGGTTTCTGCTGTACAACAGCGTGAATCAGTCATGTATACATACACTGTCTCCCTTTTGAGCCTCCCATGCCCCAATCCACACCTCTAGATTGTCACAGAGCAACAGGCTGAGCTCCCTGTGCTATACAGCAACTTTCTACTAGCTGTTTTATACAGCTAGTAGAAGTGTATACACTTCAATGCTACTCTCTTAGGAATTCAAGAAAATTTCTCATCATACTTCAGAGTCAAGTTGCTAGAAAGGTATTTAACATTATGGCTCAGTTATCTGACTTTTCCTTTACTGGTAGAACTAGCATGACAGGAAACTGCATCCTCTAACTCCCACAAGACCCGGTGAAGCATGCGACACAGCGATCACCGCTCTTCCTGGGCTGGCCTGACACCGGAACACCACCACCCTGTCCCTCAGTCCTGGTCTAACAACCCCACAGGGCATGCCCTGTCCCAGCAGGCCAGTCCCTTCACAGTCACCAAGGGCACCAGCCCATTACAGCTTCTGCATCTTTGCCTCTGCTGCAGCTCATCATTCATCCAAATTCTACCCACCTTTCAAAGCACTGTATAGTCCCTTGAATCTTAATTGGCTCCTCTCAATTGTAATATTATCTCTTGAAGGTAGATATTATGTGTATTTCATAATACCTTGCAAATATCAGCTTAAGAATAAAAATGGCTGATGAAGTAGTAAACAGTTGGATGGAAAGCTTTTATGTGAGTTAATACTAACATCAATAGCTGAATTCTATTGTTGACTGGAAAAAATGCGTGACCTAAAAGCTGAGAATTATGTTTTATTTGGTGGACACACTGAGGACTCACACCCCGTAGACACCCTCTCAAATCATTCTGCGGGACTGCTCCAGAGAGGTAAGGGAGGAGCCAGCATATATAGGAGTTTTTGCAACAAAAATCAGGTAGATGGAACATCAAAATATTACTGTTAACTAAAGAAAACAAGACACCTGAAGTTAATGAATTTAATGCATTTCTATGTATGGGAAGATACAAGAGTCTACTACTACTACTACTAAGTCACTTCAGTCGTGTCCGACTCTATGCAACCCCATAGACGGCAGCCCACTAGGCTCCCCCATCCTTGGGATTCTCCAGGCAAGAACACTGGAGTGGGTTGCCATTTCCTTCTCCAATGCATGAAAGTGAAAAGTGAAAGAGAAGTCGCTCAGTCGTGTCCGATTCTTAGTGACCCCATGGACTGCAGCCTACCAGGCTCCTCCGTCCATGGGATTTTCTAGGCAAGAGTACTGGAGTGGGGTGTCATTGCATACTATCAGGGCCAGGATCCTCTTCTTTTTGTGTGAATTTCCTCAGGGTACACAGTTCAGGGCAGCTGCAGTGGCTGGTGGCTTGATGGCCCAGCATTCTTTGTTTGCTGATATGGACTCCAAAGTGACTTCCTTGTCTACACTATCATAGTCCTTTTACATGCAAAATGGATGCTAGTTAAAAGAATCATTTTACTATGTCAGGTGTGGGGGATGTTCCACTTCGTGAAAAATTAAAAAAGGAATTGTTTCTAAAAGAGAATTCACTCATCCAAGAAATATTTATCAGACACAATTTTGTGTCAGATGTGGTTTTCGTGGAAACAACAGTGACCTTCCTACTGGGTTTCTAGTCTTATGGACAGAGAAAGACATGAAAAAATAAATCAGTAAAAGGGACAGTACACAAGACGGTAGGAAGTGCAGTGGAGAAGAAAAAAGCAAGGCAGGGGACCTGGGATTGTTGGGAGGGCATCGCTCCTGGGTGGCTTGGAAGGCATCTGACTGCTTGAGAAGAGGGCTGCTAAGAGCCAAGACCCCGCAGTGGGGCAGGGGAGCCAGGCAGACGCCTCAGGGAGGCAGCCTGCATGGGAAGCACAGCCCAAATCCTTCTGACTGGAGCGTGTGTGGAGTAGATGAGGAGTGAAACCAACAAGGGAGGGACTATGGGGCTGTAGCTGGAGTGTAAGCAGAGGAGAAACAGACTGCAGAGGGAGACTCCAGGGACAGTCTTTGACTTGTCTCTGAGTGGAGAGGAGGACTCACCGGAGAGTCTCTGGTGGACTTGAAGTCCTATGATAGCGTTTTAAAATTCTTACTCTAGCTGTTGTTTTCAAGGACTTAAGACAGGAGAGAGAAGTAGGTAGGTTCATTTAGAGGCTAGTGCATTAATCCAGGCAACAGGTAATGGAGGCACCAAGATGTTTGCAGTGAAAACAAAGAAAAATACAGTTTATATGTATTTTACATCTATATCTAAGTCAAAAATTTATTTTGACTTTGACAAAAGTCACTACATATGGGACTTAATGCAAACACTTATTAAATTATTACAGTTTATGGGCTACAAAGCTTTCTTGCAGATGAATTTAGGTTATACCTACTGAAACTCCAGTCTTTGACATTATCTTTGAATTTATATTTGAAATTTATTTCCCTTTGAAATTAGATTTGCTACACATACCCGTTGAGAATAGCAGTTTTCTTATTAAGTAGAAGTTACTTTAGCTACATAGAAAATGAAAACTATTTTTTAGAGTATTCAAAAGACTCCTTTGCTAAGTGCATGTCATTCTACTTGTGTAAAACGGTTCTGCATTAGATAAAAGGTATATATATTTTCAGCCTACCTAAACATAATCTCAAGGATGACAATTGTCAAAAAATAACAATATTGAGAATTTACATACATCATCTTTGAAAAATAAAATGATTTAATATTTATTATTCCAATATACACCTCTAAAATGAAATAGGTACCTAAAGACACCGCAAAATAAAAACGAATGGTTGTTAAATCTCAATAGAGCTGTTGTGCTCCTAGGGACAAAACAGACACACTACATATATCACCAGTTGGCAAATTAGCCCCCTTCCAAATGGAAATGTTTCTCCATTACAGTTAGAGTACTAGCCTGCATGGTTTGCTGTTCTGGGTCTGCTTCAGGTACATTTTATCATTTATTCAAAACTGGCTGCTCAACTCCCTAGTCTTTGGAAAAGAAGTATCAGCCTTGTTACTTACCAAATTAACTTTGTTAATAAGCAAAGTTATTGCTAATTCATTGACGTGAGTTACATAATTCTGTTTTTTTTTCCTTCCGGGAGGGCTTGGTCAACAGACAGCTGCCGTATAACAATAATGAAAGACTAATAAAGCAGTAGTCACCCCCGAAAAGCAGTGGGTCTTTGGTCATCGGTATGCAACGCAACCGGGCAGACAGCTTTCTGCTCTCACCGGGGAAGCAACACTGTTGCTGGGGTTTCCCGTTCAGGCAGAGCCAGGCAAGCTCTGCGCTTCCCCTGCCCGTGTGCCACCTGGCCAGTTATGCTTTCCCTGGGATCTTGGTGGGAAGGCACATCTGAAAGCCCTTAAAAAAGAAAAGAACAAAAGAAATAATAAAGGAACGTCAAAACACATTCCCTCACTTTCCCCTCCCTAGATTTTCCTGAGTTATCAAAGAACAAATGGGATTTGTTAAAATTCCTGTCGGCACGCTTACGCGCCCACCTTTTTCATATTGTGTAACTAGGTGAATTGCCCCAAACTGTCCTCATTCCTAACACTTCCACTTCCTCCCTCTCCGCCTCACACACACACACACACACACACACACACACACACACACACACACACACACATACACTTGCCATCCATTTGTCTGGAGATGTCTCTACCAATAACGATGAGACTGGCGAAGCAGAAAAACATCCACAGCGGCCGGAAACAAACAAGCAGAGCCCGGACTCAGTTCTCTCTGGCCCAATGGGAAAGTGGAAGTGCTAGTTGCTCAGTCCCATCCGACTCTTCGCGCCCCCATGTACTGTACTGTAGTCCACCAGGCTCCCCAGTCTATTGAATTCTCCAGGCAGGAATACTGGAGTGAGCAGCCATTCCCTTCCCAGGCGATCTTACCCACCCAGAGATCAAACCCGGTATCAGTCCTTAAAACATTCTCCGCTCTCCAGTCTACCTGGAGACCAGCGGACCACTTTGGCCACCCCCATCTCCAGTTCATCCACAATTTCCTACCCAGTGGCGCTCCACCACCACCATCACCAATGTAAAAGGGGCTCAAGAGTTGGATGCTGGAAACTCGGAAGTAGGGAACAGGGTGTCCCTTAGTGCGCGGCGTCAGGCAGGAGAGGCCGGCTCCGGGGGTAGGGCTCCACCCAGGCGGCGCGCTGGGCGCCCACCTGGCCCGGGGCGGCTCCCCGCCAACACGAGCGGAACGCGGGACCGAGGCGAACCCGTAAGCCCTCCTCCTCCTCCCGCTGTCCCAGCGGCGCGTTCCTTCGCAAAAGCCCAGCGTAGCCGCCCCGCGGAGGCTCGCGAAAGATGTCAAAGACAGCGAAGGAAGGGGGGACGCAGTCTCACCACGGCCGGAGGAGGGGCACTCGAATCCCATACAGAACCCGGGTCACCGCCGTCCACCCCACACCGCAGCGGTCCCGGGTGGCGGGTGGAATGGAGCTTCTTGTTACCGCCTGCGCGGGAGCGAACGGAAGGCTGCCCGGGGGCCCGCAGCTCCCCATTTCGAGACTCAAAAGCCCTTCCCTCCTCTCTCATCCTTCACCTCATCAGTGAGAGATTTCTCAAAAGTCAGTCCCTTCAAAAGTGTACACTTGAAACTTACCCTCTCTGCTGGATCCGTCTTTTGGCCCGTTTATTAGCGAAAAGGACGGTCGCTGAAGGGAACGGAGTGGAGTGGAAAGATCGCGGGCGTTTCTCCGGCACAAATCCTAAAGATCGGTGGGGAAGGAAAGAGCCGCCCCTGAAGCTGAGCTCCACCTAGTCCCAGACACGTGACAGCCCGGGGCGCCGCAGCCCCCCG
Organism: Nanger dama; assembly: GCA_917880005.1. Taxonomy (NCBI): domain Eukaryota; kingdom Metazoa; phylum Chordata; class Mammalia; order Artiodactyla; family Bovidae; genus Nanger; species Nanger dama. Next base: position 105,565,688 of record CAKJTW010000001.1, read on the forward strand.
CACCCTCTCCGCGATCCCGCCGGAGGCTCCCGGGGAATTCGAGAGGCAGCGCGGAGAGCCGCGCGCACTGTCCGTCCACGCGCCCCGGACGGGGTGCGCGCCTGGCGCTCGGAGGGGCGGGCGGGGAGGCGCTGCGCCCGGCTGAGATCCCGCCCGCGCGCCGTCGCTGGCGGTCGGTGCCACCTCGCGGCCGAGGCTGTGCGGGAAGCCGAGAGAAACCCAGCTCCGGGGAAGCGGGCACGAAGCCTATCCCAACTGCGCCGCTCCTGTGTCTCTCGCCTCTGTTGTGATGTTCGGTTGTTTCTTACGCCAGACCAGAAGTTTGTTTTAACAGCGAACAAAGAGATGACCTTTACAAAAGCACAAATAGCAAATCTCAGATAAGATGGATTGGCTTTTCTGAAGGTTTTCTTTCTTTCTTTCTTTCTTTTACCCCGCTAGGAAAAGGCTATGAGTCAGATGTGTTCCCAGCATCGAGCTAATCCTTTCGGGGAGCATGAGGAATGGAACATTTTCCTGCGGGTCAGAAAGAGTCAGTGCCGTTTCCTAGGTACTTAATCTACTACCGTACGGAACGCTATGAAAGAATAAAAGAATAGAATGTACGAGTGCACTGATGGAGCAAAGCCATCCTGGTGCCTGATCATTCAGGCTAATTGTGATACAGTGATCTCAGATGTTTTACGTAGCTCTAGTGTACTTGGATGGAGAAGGAAATGGCAACCCACTCCAGTGTTCTTGCCTGAAGAATCCCAGGGACGGGGAAGCCTGGTGGGCTGCCGTCTATGGGGTCGCACAGAGTCGGACACGACTGAAGCGACTTAGCAGCAGCAGCAGCAGTGTACTTGGAAAAGCCAAAGTTGTCTCTTTCTCACACGCACACTGTTTATTGATGTAGACGAGTACAACTTCTTCCAAATCAAACTTAAATAATAAAAAGTCTTCCTAATAAAGATACAGAACACTGTCTAGGAGATAAATACAAGCTTTATTGCTATAACAACTACGATTGCAATCTGCTTTCAAACTAAAAACAGAACAAAATTCCAAGACAAATGGAATTACTTAAACTTTGTTGGAAAATGTTTTAATCTTTCTAATTGTTAGACTGATGAAATACGATTTAAAGTTCAATAGAAACTATATCTCATTATTTATATAAATAATCTCCGTAGTTCCTCCCCCTCAAAAAAGTTTCCTAAAATATTTGTCGTTAGGTATATTTTTATAAAGGGACTTCTCAAGTGGCCCTAGTGGTAAAGAATTCGTCTGCCAATGCAGGAGAGAAAAGAGACGGGTTAGATCCCTGGGTTGAGCTCCCTGAAGTAGGAAATGGCAACCTGCTCCAGTATCTTATCTGGAAAATTCCATGGATAGAGGAGCCTGGTGAGCTACAGTCCATGGGGTGCAGTCATATATGACTGAGCACTGTATTTTTATAAAGTTGGAAAGGGATTATGACCAAGAATCAAAATTCCACCATCAAGTAATAAATAAACTATAACAATACATATGATCATATTTTTAAAAACCCACTAATGATTAAAGTATAGTAAAATGGTATTTATACTTTCTTTTTCTAAACTAAGGATGAAAATATAAGACACTTTAGGAGTTTCAATTGTTTAAAGAGAAATAACTCATTTAGGTCTTTATTCACTCTGTTTACTCCATCCCTTAAGTCACATTCTGTTCATAGAAACAAATTTACCCCAGCTCCTCATCACCAAATTGACTGTTTTTACTCTGCTGCAAGAATTACAAATGAAATAATTCAATTCTCTAAGAATAATACATTTTTATGTAAACAATTTGCTATATCAGCAAACATTTTAGATTTAAGAGTATAATTTGGAGTCATTAGACACTTTCTTTTCTGTATTTCCCAGGAATACTAATAAAAGCATGTCTGCAAGAATGCCCAACTTACGATGTCCATTGTATTTAATCATCTTCTTAATTTTTTATAAAGTGTCCCCACCAAGGCCAATTTATAAAGCTGCATTCTTGAGACATTAATGTGAAATACTAATCTTTGAAAAATTGTTGGTTTCAAAGACTTTTTTCCACTTCAAATTTTATGATACAAAGGGAGGTTTTGAAACTCTGAATGAAAACAGATTAATACAGTTTTCTAGGAATATCATTTACTAAAGACTGTTTGCAATATGTGAAATAAAAACGTATAAGCACAGTATAAGATCTTCTTATAACGTAATCTTATAGAAGATCTGAAATAAGCAAAGTAGTATGAGTTGCTCAGAAAATGTGTTAAACAATAATCTGAATTTCTCAAAAAGATTAAAAAGTATGAGTGTTAAAGATCATTTCTTTCTACTATTAAGTGAACAATCAGTTGCATACTTTGCTACTTGAGATTAAAGCTAGGTAAAACCTAACCTTTGCTAGAGAGAGAAAATTTTTGGCATCTTGTGAAATTTCACAACAGCCAGATCTATAAATCATGACTGGGAGAATTAAATTATTGATTTATTCTCATGTTCTCTCAGGCAATAGTCTTGTTCTACCATTTAAACAGAAGCATAGGAGCTACACCTTAAACCTCTGTAGATCTTAGTTTTATCATTTAAAAATTGGAAGAGCTTTATGGTCTGGTGCTGTAAATTCCATGATTCACTCCTTGGCTAGATAAAAGTCTGTCACTATATTCACGCTGGAATTTACCCACTGTAATTACTTTATTGGCTGCCTGATGAATTTCTGCTATAAAGGTTAAGGTTCCTGAAATGTTGTTAGGTCTTGATACATGAGAATTAGCACAACATCATTCAGAAAAATATTTTTTATTTAATTTTGTTGAAGTGTAGTTGACTAACAATGTTGTGTCAATAGAAAAATCTTGATAGGAATTAATGCTACCTGTGAAAATTAGAATGTAGGCAATATTGATTAGAGGAAAATTCTACTTGGAAAGAACTTGCTATGAAGCATGTTGGTGAATCAGTTCATTATTCTATGAATTATTAGATGCCAATTTGTCCTTCTTTCTGTGACTTACCTACTGCTTTTCTTTGGATCTATGATGCCATAGAATGTAAGTTGCAATGTTATTTTATGGACCACCAAGAAAGAAAAAATGCTTCTAGTAAAGAAATGACATGCAATCACTTGTAATTAAATCTCATAATATTAAAATATTTTTTAAAGTCCTCATCTTCGAACCAATAAAATATAGTAAGTAAAGAACTTTGACTAAATTGGTTAGTGCAAATGATCAGTACAATCACTTTATTCAGCTATCTTTTTGAGAGAATTAACAGAAAGAAGCGACAGTTGGTTTAATTAAAATGTTAGTATGCAAGTATATAGACAATTCAATTATCTTCGTAGTATAGAAGAAACCAAATACTGGTCATAGATTTGCTCTTGATTTGAAATGGGAATGTACTCAAGGAAGTAGGCTACAAATTTAGAGCATTTGTTATAAAATTCTGTCGGAATAGATTCTGTATGACAACGATCTTAAAATTACTTAGTAAATATTTGAACATTTTTCTGCAGATTTCGTCCTGTTAGACACTCTTTAAACATTCAACAAATGTGTAATGTTATTTTACAAAAGTGTAATGCTATGTATGTATCACATGGTCTAATGAAAAGAACTTTGTCATTGTACTACTATCACTTTTTATTGTAATTACTACCACTCCCTTCATATCTCTTTTCAAACAGGAGTAGGCGTAGCGAGAGAGGAGGGCTAGGATGAACACTGCCACTGGCCTTCCATCATCCATGGCAAAGTTGTCTGTTCATCCCGCCCCACCCCTGAAATCCCAGGCTCGGCATTAGACCCCTTCTCAACACAGCACATCAGAAGATCAGACTTAACCCCATGAAGTAAAGCTAACTCCTAACTTGAGATTGGGCAATTTTTCCTCAAAATAAGAGAAAGATTCATTTATATGCATTTAAATAATATGACAAATGAGCACAGAGGTGGCATGAAATGTTCCCAGGTTTCACTTTGGTAGGGTAACTATTCCTCATTCACCCTTTTCTTTAAGGTTTAGCTAGAGCTTTTCTTTCCTCAGGTACACATATCAATAAATCGAGAATGAGGTTTACATCCAAGTAAGGTCTGCGGTATAACTCAACCCTTCTTACTTTAGGAAACTGTATAGCTACCACTCTCCACTAGTATTGTATATTGCTGGAAATAACTCAACTGTGCAGAGTATTGGAACAAGAAGTTCCAAATCTCAGTTGAGCCTTAAATGTTACTCAGAAATTCTCAGGCTTGGGGACTCCCAATTCCTCTCCTCTTAGAAACCATTTCAATTCTCCATGCCTCTCCTCCAGCCTCCTACCTCATATCCTAGGCCTCAGTGGACTCCCCCTTCTTTCTGAAAGTAGTAAAAGCCACTAGGTTATTTTTTTTAATTGAAGTAGAGTTGATTTACAATGTTGTGTTAGTTTAAGGTGTACAGCAAGGTAATTCAGTTATATGTTGAAGAAAACAAAGTGAAAGTCGCTGAGTTGTGTCCGACTCTTTGCTCTCCCATGGACTATACAGTCCATGGAATTCTCTAGGCCAGAATACTGGAGTGGGTAGCCTTCCCTTCTCCAGGAGTCTTCCCCAACCCAGGGATCAAACCCAGGCCTCCCACATTGCAGGCAGATTCTTTACCAGCTGAGCCTCAAGGAAGCCCAAGAATACTGGAGTGGGTCGCCTAGCCCTTCTCCAGTACATCTTCCTGATCCAGGAATCAACCCTGGGTCTCTTGTGTTGCGGGTGGATTCTTGACCAATTAAGCTATCAGGGAAACCCTCAATTATATGTATGTGTATATACATAAAGAGAGATAGAAAGAGATTATTTTCCTTATGAGGGCTTCCCAGGTGACGCTAGTAGTAAAGAACCTGCTTGCCAGTGCAGGAGAGGTAGGAGACACAGGTTCAATCCCTGGGTTGGGAAGATCTCCTAGAGAAGGAAATGGCAACCCACTCCAGTATTCTTGCCTGGGAAATCCCATGGACAGAGGAGCCTGGTGGGCTACAGTCCATGGGGTCTCAGTCATAGACAGAGAGTCTTTTCTTTATAGGTTATCACAAGACACTGAGTATAGTTCCTTGTTCTATATAGTATATCCCTGTTGGTTATCTATTTTATATCAAGTAGTGTGTATATGTTAATCTCGAACTCTTAATTTGTCCCTACCTCCTCTTTCCCCTTTGGTAACCATGAATTTACTTTCTATTTCTGTGAGTCTATTTCTGATTTGTAAATAAGTTCATCTGCATAAATTTTAAGATTCATATATAAGTGGTATCATCAGATTTGTCTTTCTCTGTCTGCCTTTCTTCACTTAGTATAATCGTCTCTAGGTCCATCCATGTTGTAAAAATAGAGTTACCAGATGATCCTGAAATCTCACTCCTGGGCATGTATCTGGAGAAAATATTAATTTAAAAAGATACCTGCACTCCAATATTCATTGCAGCACTATTTACCATAGCCAGGAGAAGGACATGGCAACCCACTCCAGTGTTCTTGCCTGGAGAATCCCAGGGACGGAGGAGCCTGGTGGGCTGCCATCTGTGGGGTCGCACAGAGTCGGACACGACTAAAGGGACTTAGCAGCAGCAGTAGCAGCAGGACATGAAACCAAACTAAATGTCCATTGACAGAAGAATGGATAAAAAGATGTGGTGGCAATAGTATTCAGCCATAAAAAGAAGGAAATAATGCTGTTTACCATAGGGTATTTATTTTCTTTCGCATCCCTCATTTTGGCAGTGAGTCCTCCAGCCTAGCTGATGCAGACTCCAAGCATTAAGTCATACCAATGCACTGAATTTTCCCAGATGATGCCCCAAATACCATGTCACAGACAAGCTACTGCCGTTGTCCTCTCCTGAGATGCTGACTGACTTAATCCGTGAGCATAGATCCCATGAGTTGTTGTTTTCCCATTAAGTTCTGAGAAGCTGGTTACACAACGAAAACATAACCAAAAACACCAGTTTGTTCAACAACTTACTTTTCTTGACTCAGCACTTAAAAACAACTCCTCACGCTTGTCCACCCCTGCCAGAGATTCTTTAGCTGCGGTGTCTGTTTTGGCCTCTCCTCCAGGAATGGAGCCTTGCACTCATCTTCTCACTGCGCCTCCAGTGGCCCACTGGAGCCTACTTTTCCCTGTGTCACCAGTGACTACAGCTTGGGACAGGATTCAGACTTTCTTTATGATGCATTTGTCTCGTTTGACTGTCCTTTCCTTTGACTTTTTATTCTCCTTTGACTTTACTAACTATACTTCAGGTGGTTCTCTCTTACTTGCTGTTTGTCAGCCTTCTTCCCCAGGATTTGCACCTCCATCTCCTTCTTAAGTGTCTCTCTACCTAGGATCCTGTTATATCAATGAGCCAGTGATGGGCACTGAGTATTAGCCTAAAATGGTACCCATACTGTTTACTTCTTCACAGCAGACGAAGACACCAATGCCAGACCGCACCAATCTCAAATTCTCACACATCTAACTGTTTTAATAGAGTCCAAATAAATCTATTTTTAGCTATTTAGAGGCTACCTACTTTATATACTTTAAGAAACCGCACTCAACATCTGCTAACCATGAATGACAAATCCTGCAGCAATGAAACACACTCATCCAATGCTGCCCTTTAGAGCTTTCTGACCCAAGTCTCCCCATCTTGCTGGCGAGTGGCATTTTCTAAATGTCTCTAAACCACTCTCTATTTTCTTCTTCTCCTCAGGGGTTTCCTGTCCCATCCTCCTTCTAAGTGGTAGCCCATACTGCTATCTCTGGGAGGTATCTTGCTAAGAGAAACTTCCCTGTCATGCAAGCCTGTTCAAGAATAGCAAATAAAACTTGTGCACCATGCTTTTCCTGCTACTGTCTCTTCCTTGATTAGCTCTGAAATCCCCACATTTAACAGAGCTCTTAATCTATATTTTTCACATTGAAGCATAGTCATACCCTCTCCATCAACGACTCTCTTGTACTCTATGTGAAGTGCAGACCTCTCCCAGGTCTCCTTGGCAAACTTGCTGCACAGCTAGTGGACGTGATCCAAACCTGTGCCATCATCTCAGCCCCTCAAGCCAGAACCTGAGGATCATTCTCAGCATCTCCCTTTCTTACACACGTTTAGATTCAGCTGGCCTCAAAGGTGATGGGTCAGTTGGCAACTCGTCACACATTACTGTTGATTTCACAGCATGATATTTCTCAAATGTGTTCTTTTATATCCATCAAGCTCTAGTTAATTCTCTACTGAGTTGTCCTTCTGCCACCAGCTGCTGTCACAGCGGTTCGGTGATAAAACTGCTCAGCTGAAATCATCTAGTTGCTCTCCAGAAGCTTCAAGAAAAGTGTGAACAGTGTTCTTTTGAACAAACATTTTCAGTGTGATCCTCTACCCAGTTCACAAACTTTAATTAAACTGAGCTGTTTTCAGGTCTTCAAATGTCGCTATTTATCACCTCTGTGTCTTCTCCCCCTACTCCTTACTTGCCCAACTCCTCCATCTGCTGGTTTAACTTGCACCAATTCTTTCAACTTCAGTTCAAGTATCTTCTCAACTACAAAGCCCTCTCCTAGATCTATCTCCCATCTCTACAGATTCCCCCATGGGCTGAATTTGTATTTATATTCCTATTTTTATTCCTACTGCACTTTGAGTTTATTTCAAACACACTATATTGCAGACAGTTATACATTCTACAGATCTACAGCTGTACTGTAATCTCTGGAAGGCAGTAACTCTTTTTTTTTTTTTTTTTCACTTCTTAAAGCTTAGAGTCTAGAATAATATCTGTTGTTTCATAAGTTACTGTTGGAGAAGGCAATGGCACCCCACTCCAGTACTCTTGCCTGGAAAATCCCACAGGCAGAGGAGCCTGGTGGGCTGCAGTCCATGGGGTCGCTAAGAGTCTGACACAACTGAGCGACTTCACTTTCACTTTTCACTTTCCTGCATTGGAGAAGGAAATGGCAACCCACTCCAGTGTTCTTGCGTGGAGAATCCCAGGGACGGGGGAGCCTGGGGGCTGCCGTCTATGGGGTCGCACAGAGTCGGACGCGACTGAAGCGACTTAGCAGCAGCAGCAGTAGCAGCGTAAGATACTGAAAATAGTTTTGTTGAGGGATTGAAGAATGAGAAGTAGGATAGGACTATATAAATTATGAACATCACAAATCAAGTCCACTTGTTCATCTCAAACATTAAAAAAGATCTTTACCATTTGTACCTATGATGATTATTATCATTTTATACATATGAATCACACATGTATACCTTTTTCATATATGATTAATAGACTCTTCTTGATTCTTCTTAAACTTTTTAATTTTCCTAAATGTTGAATTCTGCTTTTACCATTCAGTGTAGGCTTGAGTAATGGACCTCGCTGCCTTTGAAAATGAATATAATGTCTAGTAATGAAAATGTCTCATAACTTTTTCTACTTGCTGAATAATATACTTTTAAAAGCTGGATTATACATGAGCATAAAAATAAGAAGATGGCAACAGATAGATTTTTTGAAGAGCATTCAACCATATCCACTGTTGATTCTGAGCTTATGCTTTGAACCATTCTCTAAACATTTTTTAAAGACTTAAAAATAAACTGACATACCAAAAATAAATAAACTATTTCCTTTTCATTTCCACTTAAATATAGCAAGGCCATATTTAGACTTAAAACTAGATTTAATATTTTAGCCATAAAAATTCACTAAGAAATGGAAATTTATCTTAAAATAATATTGAGGTGATATTTATCAACATTTTTGTGAGGGGTTTTAACCTACAAAAGGGAAGAATATATGACTTTTTGTGAATTTTTGATAGAATATTGCGTCTCTAAAGGAATCCATGTTCTCATTTTTTATATTTTTGTAATAAAAGTCTTAAATAATGTAATTCGATATAGAATAATTTGCTTTAAGAAACACCACAACTTTTAAGAATGAATTAAATATTACTAGAGTTATTACCAGTTGCAGGGTAGAGAAGGTACAAAAATAATAGGAAATTGTATCAACAATATTTCTTTCTTCCTTTTCTTCCCCCTTACCCAATATGAAGGAGAAACAAATAATGTTTATGACCATCAAATTTTCTGCAGACCCACAAATAATGTTTATGACCATCAAATTTTTCTGCAGACCCAGATAAGCTATTCTTCTACCCGTATATTTGTAATGTGTGCTTGTTAACAGCATAGGGATTCAGAGTTCAAAGTGATACTGGAGACCTCCTCCATGGGCTTTGGTTCTCCGTAAGAACGCAAAAACCTAAGTTCTTACCTGTTGCAAGACAGTCTATTGACAATAAGGAAAGAAAGAACAGAAGAACACCTCAAGAGAGAGGTGGGTCCTGCCAGGGGAGGCAATGGCCCTGAAGAGCTGGGGTGCAGAGATTTAAAGGCAATGGCCATTTGCCTAATCCAGGGAGTTGTTCACTGACAGTCTTGACTGACAGCTGCAGGTTATATAACAAGATGCTCTACTGTAGCAAGTCCTTCCCATAACTCAGTTTGTTATAACTAGATGTATGTATTCATGGAATATTTATGAGCAGTTAATAAATCCAATGGCCACCGAAGGTTGCTTCAGTACATGATAGTGTGAAGTGTGGGCACGTCCCAGAGTAGGGAAAGTCCTGCCAGAAGGCCTGTGGGGAATTCTTCCAGCCTCTTGACTATTTTGGAGTACTGATGGGGGTATGTTAGGGCAGGGCTAGTAAATTGCTAGGTGGGTGGGGGAGCAGATTAGGTGGCTATTGGATGTTTAGCTGAAGGGGCACCTCTCCTTGCTCTCAGCTAACTTCCTGCCTAATGAAAGAGAGTTCCAGATCTCCTAGTCAAAATATTTTGTTTTACAGACAAAAAAAGTAAAGACTAAAAAGATAAAATTGTATGTATAAAACCACATGATTAATTTGGGATAAAACCTAGCTACAATCCAGTATACAAATGATGAGTATACAAATACATAGGTGATATGTGATTATATAACTATATGAATGTTTGTCACATGTAAGTATGTAGGTATTTTTAACATGAAAAATTACTTTGAGAAAAAACTGGCATCAGTCACTGATTTGTATTTAGTGCTTTAATTATTAGGGCATCAAAAAGAAAGAGTTTTGCTTACTTAAGTAGCACAGTGCTCCTCAGAAGACTATGGAATGTTCATAGTTTCCTCTTAGCACCTCAAAGTTATAACTGAATTCCCTGAGAAAACGGCTCTGTGCATGCAAATACTTTGGAGTAACTTTTTTAAAAACTAGCTTTCATTAGTTAAATTGCATGTATTTCACAATTATAAGTTAGTTCCTTGCCTTAAGTCCTGAATATTGATTAGATGACAATCTACTAGATTCCAAGGGAATAAATGCATCAGTGAGCTCATAAAAATATGCTTAATACACAGAAATGGCCCTTTCCATACCTTTTAAGAATTAAAGATTTAAATTTATCATGATAGAAACAGTGGACAAAGCAACATTTACCCTTAGTGAATATAACACAAATTCTCAGAGAAAAAAATACAACTAAAATATTTCCTGTCATTGATTTACTCCCACTATAACTAACGTTTGAGATCACATATCCTTTGAGATTATATCAAAGCACTTCAGCAACTAGTCTCCACAAATAGTAGTTGTTATTAAAAAGCAGCAATAACTTTGATCAAAACAACAGACTTTCCTCAGAGAAAAGTTACCCCAGGCATTGTCTGGAGTGGTTTATTATTCAATAATTTGTCTCCGGAGTTCCCGAGCAATTTTAACTTTCACCTTTATAGATACGCTTCCTTCCATAACTGATAAAAGAACCATGAGAACTGGAAAATGGCCAGTTTAATTTTGTAACACACATAAAACCCAACTTAATTTCCCAAATGAGCATTTTGCAAATAGTGAGTGGGAAAAAATACATGGAACAGAGGTGGACATTACTATATCTATTCCCAGGGGTAGTGTTGATACCTCCTCTGTTTGAATGACACTCCATCAAGTAGAAACAAAATTACACTATTATACTCTACAGAATTATAATGATTCATCTGGAATCCTGCCTGGGAAATTCGAAAATAAAAGCAGTTATCTTCATATTTTCTTCTTTATGTAACATATTGTTGAAATTTTACAAATTGACAGTTCTTTTCAAAAGAGAGGATTTCTAATGATGTATGGCAAATGTGTATTTAAAGAAGAAATTCTGACTCTCTTTTGAGGCTTGTGTGTGTGGTGAGAACAGAAATGGTGGCTTAAACATAATCTGCATCTCAAAGATATGCTGTCCTTTTATTTTTTACTCTAATAATTAATTCCAACCTAAAGATTCATATCATCAAAAGAAAAAACTGAAATTTGTGGAAAGAACAAATACAATTTTCTTTTTAACATACAAAAGCTTATTGCTTAGACCAGCTGTATTTGTTTTTGGAAGATAGTGTTAGGGCTCATGGTGGGCCACCTCAAAATATGCCAAGATGGCATGTTTGTTACTTCTAATTAAATTACTTAAACGACCGATGTGAGACTTCCCTAGTGGTCCAGTGGTTAAGACGTAGCCTTCCAGTGCAGGGGATGCAGGTTTGATCCCTGGTTGGGGAGCTAGGATCCTGCATGACTCCTGGTCAAAAAAACAAAACCTAAAAGAGAAGCAATATTATAGCAGATTCAATAGACTTTAAAAATGGTCCTCATCAAAAAAATTATTAAAAAAAAAAAGACCAGTGTGAGAGAGACACTCTGACTCTTGTGTCTCTCTGGAATCAAGAAATAATCTCTCCTGTGACAAGTCCACAAGTCCTCTCTCTGCTTGTGGAGGCAGAAAGACATCTTCGTCACCAGACAGGAAATCTGGGCAGAAAAGCCTGTATAAAGCTTCCCTGGTGGCTCAGATGGTAAAGCGTCTGCCTGCAATGTGGGAGACCTAGGTTCAATCGCTGGGTCACTCCAGTACTCTTGCTTGGAAAATTCCTTGGATGGAGGAGCCTGGTAGGCTACAGTCCAGGTGTTACAAAGAGTGGGACATGACAGCCTGTATAAACAAACCACATTATTTCTTGTATTTACTGCTCCAAGCACAAACTCTATTTAGATGCCTTACTAATTAAGCACCCAAAGCTTAAACTCCCTGTCCTGTCAATTTCTCACAAATTTATTGTTTGTCTAAAAAGTGTAAAAGCTTCGTGCTTTGGCCACTTCTGAGGTCTCATTTCTACAAGTTCTCCATGCAAATGAATTAAAATATACTTCCTTCTCTCCTGTAAATCTATCTTGTGTCCATTTTATCATTAGTCCAGCTACAAGGACTCCAAAAGTGAGACGGGGGACATTCTCTCTCCCAGACAATGGTCACAAGGGGCCTCTTTTGGAAGTTGTTTTAAAGCCCATGTAACCCAGAAGTAGGCGTGTATTGTAACTATACAGGGGATAGAAGGGTAGAACTTTACATGGCAAGTATGGCACTATATAGTATAGATGCTGGAGTTAAGGGAGTTTAAGAAGGAAGCTTTCTCTTCTCCCCAGGCATAGCTTCTTGACACTTTCATCTTTCCTTTCACCCACCACAAAAGCCTACGGGCATTCTCAGAATGCCTGTTGTGTTAAAATAGTGACAAATGAAATAGGACGTTTATATACGTGAGCTCTGGGGTGACTCTGGCTGCTGCAACAGCAGTCTGTACAGGCCCCCTGAATTTCAAGTACTAAAATTCAGCAGAAAAGGGACACAGGAATTTTTTTCTCTGACTTCTGGGGTAATAGTTAATATTTACTGGCCCCAGAAATATAGATTTACAAGTAACATTGCTCCCAAGGGACACAGTCCTCTCCAGTTTAGAGAGTGCTATTCCCACCGGATTGCACTCATCACTAGACATGGGATACTGTGACTGACACATAGCAGCTTTCAGTTTTAAAGTGTGCAATAAGCACACCCCTTCTCAGACCTAGCTATGGTCAAAGACTCGTTTTGACTCTCTTCCTGTTACAGAATAAAACTTGGTTCTGCTCACCCTTGCAAATAAAGCCGGTCTACTCACACTAGGTTGCTGTGAAGGAACCGGCAGTGTTTATTGTACGTGCCAGGCACGGAGAATGGGCAGCTCAAAATCAAATCCCAGATGGCTTTCAGGGACAGGGTTTTAAAAGCAGTGTGAGAGGGAGTGCTGCTGGGTGAGTGACCAGCTTACGCACGATTCCTGAACTGTTGTCATCAATATTAAGCTTCAAGCATCATCAACCTTCTAGATTCAAACAGTCCAGCGTCTATATTCTTATGGTCATAAATTTTCATCTGGTGGGGATTTGCTTCCTATAAAAACAACCTAGGAATGTGTCAGCCCTTTGCCTGTATCTTTCAGGGACCTAATGATTCCGCCATGTGGTCCATTTATTCTAGATTGTTACCAGTTCCCCAGTCCAACAGCTATTCTGTATTTCTACAATCTTCACATTCCTAATTATTAGCTCTTGAAGCAGCCTTAGAAACTCAGAGACCTGATAGCCTAAAAGAAAAGACTTTTACTTCAAAGGATAGGGACACATGGGTTTATTACCGGTTCATCCCTAATTTCTCTCTCTCTCTGACACACCCACCCACCCACCCTCCCACCCACCCTCCCACCCCCCCACACACACACCCTCTCACACAGAGAAACCACAGGCTCCTGACAACCGATAACCAAAAATAAGGCAAACCTACGGGATGGATACAGATCTGGACATCTTGAGGATGGAAATCACGTTGAGCAGACACGGAGGACAAGTTTTGTTTGTCTGGTCTTTTTAACCTATGACAGCTCTTTCCCTCCCCGTCGTCTGCAGCTGCCAGGCGCAGCCCGTGGAAGCGAGGGTTCGGCGCAGCCTCCCCGCCTGGCGCCCACGCGCCGTCCGCGCCGCGCGGGGAGGAAGCCAGCCCCGCTCCGCCGGGTGCCTTCGCAACCCCGCGCCCGGGAAGGTTAGGCAACCCCCGCCCAGACGCTTCCCCGCCTCACTCTGGAAGGTGCGAGAAAGACCGCCGCTCTGCTTGCTTGGGGTTATTATTTTTCTGTTTTCGAGCAAGGAGAAAACCTGGGCCTTGAAGAGTTCCCGGGGAGCCCGAGCTACGGCGCTGCTGCGCCCACGGCGGCCCCGGAGCCCACCTCCCTGCACAGCCTTGGCGGGCCCTGCCCGGGAGACGGGGTGCCTCGTCGACCCCGCCGATCCAAAGGTAGGGGGCGCCCCGAGCGGGTGCGGGGAACTGGGCCGGGGAGCTCGGCGGGAGCGGTCCCCTACTCTGGCGGCCCCAGTCCCTGCCGCCGCCGGGAGCAGGAACAGCCGCGATCCCGGGAGCCGAGGCGCCCCCGAGGTGCCCGTAGGGCCGGGCTTGAAATCAGGGGTCCGAGCTGGGAGCGGGCGCCTCTGGGGCGCAGAGGGAGAGGGAAGGATTCAGCGGCGCTTCCGTGCGAGTCCAGTGGCCGGGGCGTGGGCGAGCAGAGCTGGGCGGGAAGAGCGTGTCTAGGCTCCTGCGGGCACTGGTGCGGGGAGGACGCGGCTCCCGGAGAGGGCGAGCCCGGGGAAGCCCGGCAAATTCGGACTTGGGGTTCCGGGGGCTCCAGGCGGGGGCCCGGGGCGCCGCGCGCTGACGCCCGGAACCCGGCAGCGGCGCGCCTGAGTCTGCGCTCCGGGGGCAGGTATCCCGACTCGTCCCAGAGCCTCGAATTCTGAGGCTGGGAATTCATCCCCGAGCTTGCGGACCTTTCAGTTATCTTTTAAAGGGACCGAACCACCCTGTTGGATGGAAGCCCAGAGACTTGCTGGGAGACCGTGGAAATCACCAAAGGCGCACTCAGCGAAATTTGCCTCCAAAATACAATTTTAAATTTCAGATTTCTCAAGAGAAAAGAAACTGATGTTAGAAATGGGGAGAGAGAGTGGCTTGTGCCTGCGTGTTCATCAGCTGACCGGAACAGTATTTCTTTACAATTCACATTTTGCCAGATTCTGGCTTTAGAAGTAGATCATGGGGATATTTGAGAACGTGAAACATAGCCATTGCCCCAGGATCACAGCAAAGTGGGCAACAGGTGATATTTGATCATTGCTAGAGGGGAAACAATTGTACATATTTTATTCTTTTGTGTGGTTAGTAACCTTTTTGAGAAGAAAATGGGTATTTCAGTAAGGCAGGAAAAGATAACAGCAAAGCGGTCTATTTAAATGAATAAGCTCAGTCCTTCTGTGTCCTCTGAGTTCCATGCAGCTCCTCCCATTCTTTTTAGGAACTATCTATTAAAATACTGAAAGTCTATTCACAAGATTCCATAAGTCTTGGTGTCACATATAGATCAATTTTTATAAACAATTATAGTATAACAAAATTATAGTGTCTTTACAAGATACTGCTTTTTAAAAAATGTCACCACAGTTGGACCAGGAACTTTTGTTTCTTTAACTTGTTATGCTGAGGATAAAAGTTTGATGTTTCAGCCTGAGAATTCTGAGCGGAGGATGGGGGTTAAAACCAGGTAAACAAAAATTATGCACCACAAAAGGTTTCACACAGTCATTATCGGATTTCTTCTAAAATAATATTTCATTTTAAAAACATTCTTTATTTCATAATTTCTCTAGTGATCTAAGAAGAGAAGTTCACATTTAATATTATTTTTATCTGTAAAATATTTATGCTGCATAAAATTGTACACATTCATTACAACACTTGTTGAAAAGCAGATTGTTATTAAAGAGATTTCCATTTCTATTATAGGCTTGTTTATTGTGTTTTTCAGGAAGTAAGAGAAATTAGGGGGTAAGTTTAAGGAAAGAAACCCTCAATGTTTTTCACCTTTCATTTTAAAGTTATTCCTATAGTATAAATTTTTCAAGTAAAGAAACAGAAGACTTGAATCTTATTAGACAGAATTTTCCTGATGTGCAAAATGTTCCCAGGCTACAAGGAAACATTTTGAAAGAAAGCTTAACATTCCCTCTTTGCCCCCTTCTTTCATTTGCAATATCCATTATTTAGTTGTGAGCAGTTATCTATCCAAGAAAAAATTTACAGGTTCCTTTAGTGTCGAGCATGATCTCTGGTGTTAGATGTGTACTTGGGGTGGAGTGGGGCTACAGGAAGAGCACAGAAAGTTTAACTACATAGTCACAGCAAAATAAAATGAATAAATAAATGGTGAATGAATGAATTAATGTGAGGTGAGAGAAAGCATAAAGGAAAAAAGATAATCTATCAGTAGGTACAAATAAATACTCATAGGATTCCCCAGAAATACGTGTTCAAGCTGTAGTGAAAAAAGACACCAGGAGAATGCCTTTCTTTCATTTATTCATCATCCATTGAGGGCCTTTGGTGTATGAGATAATTGTAGTCTGCAACAACTCATCAGAGACCTTTATCTCCCAGAATATTCTTCACATCATACCTTGTATCAGTTAGCTTTCTTCTGCCACAGCCTAGCAAAGCACCTAGCATATTAGATGTTCAATAAATGCTAGTTGAATGAATAAAGGAACAGCTGATATCTCTTAGCTATTCATTAACAAAAAAGGCCTCCCTTTTAACTTATGTGTAAATTAGTGTCTTTTAGAGAAGGATAGAAATGTTGCCTTCAGTTTTGTCTTGTCCAGTTAATATTTAGGGTGACATTTTTATGACACAGTGGTTTTTTCCTTATTTAATAAGTTCAATATTTATGTGCATATATTATAATAGAACTGTACCAGCCACCAACTATACAACCTGATGTACTTCTTTTTCATTTAAGTATAAATGTTGTAAATATTTTTTACCTTTTCAGTTTTGTGTTCTTATGCGATAGCCTTTATCAATGAAGATATTTTGGGGCAAACCTCAGACATATTGCAGACTTGGTTCCAAACAATTACAAGACAAGTCATATAAGTTTCATTTTCCAGTGTATATGAAGCTTACATTTACACTGTAGTCTATTAAACATGCAATAATATTATGTCTAATAAAACAATATGCGTGCATGCATGCTAGGTAGCTTTAGTTGTGTCCGACTCTTTGCAAGCTCATGGACTGTAGCCTACCAGGCTCTTCTGTCCATGGGATTCTCCAAACCCCATGGAGAATCCCATGAACAGAATCCCAAGGGCCTCATGGAGAATTCCATGGATAGAATCTCATGGACAGAGTACTGGAGTGGGTTGCCATGCCCTTCTCCAGGGGATCTTCCGAACCCAGTGTCTCTTATTATGCCTCCTGCATTGGCAGGCAAGTCTTTACCTCTAGCACCATCTGGGGAGCCCCAAAACAATGTACATACCTTAATTAAAAATCCATTATTGCTAACAAAAAAAAGCTATCATCTGAGCCTTCAGTGAGTCATAGATTTTTTTGCTGTGAAGAGTCTTACCTCAGTGTTGGTGGTTGCTGGCTGATCAAGGGAGTGATGGTTGCAGAAGGCTGGGGTGGCTGTGACAGTTTTTTAAAATAAGACACAATGAAATTTGTCCCATTAATTGTATCTTTTAGGAGTGATTTCTCTGTAGCAAACAATGCTGTTCAATCGTATTTCACGTGCAGTAGAACTCCTTTCAAAGTTGGGGTCAGTCCTCTCAAGCTCTGCTACTGTTTTATCAACTAAAGTTATGTCATATTCTAAATCTTTTGTTGTCATTTCAACAACTTTCACAGCATTTTCACTGGGAGAAGTTTCCATTTTGAGAAACCACTTTCTTTGCTCATTCATAAGAAGCAACTCCTTACCCCTTAAA
This sequence comes from Nanger dama, assembly GCA_917880005.1. Classification (NCBI taxonomy): domain Eukaryota; kingdom Metazoa; phylum Chordata; class Mammalia; order Artiodactyla; family Bovidae; genus Nanger; species Nanger dama. Next base: position 105,583,435 of record CAKJTW010000001.1, read on the forward strand.
GTTTTATCATGAGATTATGACAATTCAGTTAGTTCTTCAGGCTTTGCTTGCTCTTTCCACCGCAGGTGAAGTTACCTCCTCCACTGAAGTCTTGACTCCTCATAGTCATCATAACGGTGGAAATCAGCTTCTTCCCAACTCCTGTTCATATTGACATGTTGACTGTTCTCATATATCACAAATATTCTTAATGGTATCTAGAATGGTGAACACCTTTTGGAAGTTTTTTAATTGACTTTGCCTAAATCCATCAGAGAAATTATTATCTATGGCAGCTATAGCTTTACAAAATTCTCTATCTTAAGTAAGAAAACTTGAAAGTTGAAATTACTCTTTGGTCCATGGGCTGCAGAATGGATGTCATGTTAGCAGGCATGAAAAAAACATGAATTCTCTTACATCTCATCAGCCTTTTGGGTGACCAGTTGTATTGTCGATGTGCAGTGATATTTTGATAGGAACTTTGTTTTTTTTTTCTGAGCAGTAGATCTCAACAGCAGGCTTAAAAAATTTGGTAGGCCATGTTGTCAATAGACATGTTTTGTTGTTCCGTTTATTAAGCACCGACAGAATAGACTGAGCAGAATTCTTAAGGGCCCCAATATTCTCTGAATAATAAACATTCATGGGCTCAATTTAAAGTCACTAGAGCATTAGCTCTTAACAAGAGAGTCAGCCTGTCCTTTGAAGCTTTGGAACCAGGTACTGACTTGTCCTCTCTAGCTATGGAAATCCTAGAGGGCATCTTCGTCCAATATAAGACTGTTTTGCCTACATTGAAAAACTGTTCAGTGTAACCACCTTCATTATTTATATGAGCTAGATCTTCTGGGTTACTTGATGCAGCTTTTACATCAGTACTTGATGCTTTCCCTTGCACTTTGAGGTTATAGAGAAGGCGTCTTTTCTTAAACCTCATGAACCACTCTTTGCTAGGTTTAGACCCTTTCTGCAGCTTCCTCATCTATCTTAGCCTTGACAGAATTGGAGATAATTAAAGCCTTGGTCTGGATTAGGGTTTGGTTTAAGGGAATGTCACTGGTTTGATCTTTTATCCAGACCACTAAAGCTTCCTCTGTATCTACAATAAGGTAGTTTCTTTTTTTTTTTTTAACATGTAATGATAACATTAATTTTATTTATTTTTTGTTATTTATTTTTTTACTTTTGGTTTTGCCATACATTGACATGAATCTACCACGGGTGTACATGAGTTCCCAATCCTGAACCACCCTCCGCATATCATCTCTCTGGATCATCCCAGTGCACCAGCCCCAAGCATCCTGTATCCTGTATTGAACCTAGACAGGCGATTCGTTTCTTACATGATAGTATACATGTTTCAATGCCATTCTTCCAAATCATCCCACCCTCTCCTTCTCCCACAGAGTCCAAAAGTCTGTTCTATACACCTGTGTTTCTTTTGCTGTCTTGCATACAGTGTTATTATTACCATCTTTCTAAATTCCATATAAATGTGTTAGTATACTATATTGGTGTTTTTCTTTCTGGCTTACTTCACTCTGTGTAATCAGCTCCAGTTTCATCCACCTCATTAGAACTGATTCCACACAGCTTTCTTATCCACTCGTCTGCTGATGGACATCTAGGTTGCTTCCATGTCCTGCCTATTATAAACAGTGCTGCAATGAACACTGGGGTACACGTCTCTTTCAATTCTGGTTTCCTCAGTGTGTATGCCTAGCAGTGGGATTGCTGGGTCATAAGGCAGTTCTATTTCCAGTTTTTTAAGGAATCTCCACACTGTCAGTAGTTTCTTTACTAATCATTCATGTATTAACTTTTCGTGCCTGGAGAATCCCAGGGACGGGGGAGCCTGGTGAGCTGCCGTCTATGGGGTCACACAGAGTCGGACACGACTGAGGCAACTGTATTAACTATAGCAGCACTTTTAGTTTCCTTCCAGAACTCCTTTGCATTCACAAGCTGGCTAACTATTTGGCACAAGAAACACAGCTTTCAGCCTATCTGGGCTTTTGACATGCCTTGCTCACTAAGCTTAACTGTTTCCAGCTTTTGATTTAATGTGAAAGACTTGAAACTCTTCTTTTCACTTGAATGCTTAGAGGCCATTGTAGAATTAACAACTGGCCTAATTTCAGTATTGTTGTGTCTCAGAGAGTAGGGAGGGCTAAGGAGAGGCGGAGAGGTGGGGGAACAGATGGTGGAGCAGTCGAAATAGACACAATATGTGTGGATTAAGTCGCATCTTATATGGATACAGTTCATGGTGTCCCAAAACAGTTACAACAGTGCATCAGCAATCACTGACCACAGATCAAAATGACAAGTAGCCATGAAAAATTCGAACTATTGAGAGAATTACCGAATATGGCAACGAGACACAAAGTATGTGCTGCTGGAGAAATGGTGCTGATGTACTTGTTCTATGCAGGGCTGCCACAAACCTTCAGTTTGTAGAAACACACGATAAGTGAAATGAAGTGAAGGACGCATCTTATAATGAGGCCTGATCATAACTGAAAGCTGAAGCATGGTAAATTATCACAATTGCCTATGTAGGTACTCTTCATTTCATTTTGGGGCCTTTTGAAACCTTGTCTAATTTCAGTGGTTCTAATATATGTGTGTATGTAAATAGACATGCATACATATATGCATGCTAAGTTACTGCTAAGTCACTTCAGTCGTGTCCGACTCTGTGCAACCCCATAGACGGCAGCCCAGCAGGCTCCCCCGTCCCTGGGATTCTCCAGGCAAAAACACTGGAGTGGGTTGCCATTTCCTTCTCCAATGCATGAAAGTGAAAAGTGAAAGTGAAGTCGCTCAGTCGTGTCTGACCCTCAGGGACCCCATGGACTGCAGCCTTCCAGGCTCCTCCATCCATGGGATTTTCTAGGCAAGAGTACTGGAGTGGGGGTGCCATTGCCTTCTCTGCATATATATTCAATATTCTATATATTCATATTGATTATTAAATATATGAATATAGAATATAATGGACATTCAATATTCAATATATTAATATGTATTAATATATCTGTGTATATTCAATAATGAATATATACACATATTATTGTATATATAACATGTTTATACATATGTACATATATGTATGTGTGTTTATATATACACATATACTAGAACCATGGCTCAGATGGTAAAGAATCTGCCTGCAATGCAGGAGACCCAGGTTCCATCTCTGAGTTGGGAAGATTCTGTGGAAGAGAAAATGGCAACCTGCTGCAGTATTCTTGCCTGGAAAATTCCATCGGCAGAGGAATCTGGTGGTTTACAGTCCATGGGGTTGCAAAGAGTCAGACACGACTAAGCACACATGCACACACATATATACACATATAGTCATACTCTATGCTAAATTTGTCCATGTTCCCAGGATGACTCATTTCTATTATTTTAAAGCTGAGAAAATTAAAACTACTTTTGTAATTTGATTAAGTAAAATATTTATTTAGCATCTACTATGTACAACATACTCTATTAAGCATCATTAAAATCATGAAAATAATTAAGACATTGTCCCTTTTCTCCATCAGAGTGGCGCGGAGAGCTGGCCACGCACTGGAGCCGCTCTGGATTTCAGGCTCACGCCACATTCTTCTGCCGCCACCAGTAGTGCTGCTTCTCCTCTTACTTCACATTTGGGACAGTAATTTTTACTCTCGAGATGTTTTACCCTACAATTACATGTCCCCAGAAGACACAAAGCCATTATGGAGTATACTGTCCAGTTTCTCCTCTGTCCTTGCCTTGGTCACAGGGGGAGACAATCAGTAGCTACTGATGTTCAATTAAAAAGGACTGTTTTCAAAAAGTGAATCCAGAGAACAGCTGAGTATAAAGGAATCATAGTAACAAGCAGCCTTACAGACTGTGAGTGTAAATAGGATGAGGAAGAAGCCAGATGGAGCCAGGGGGTCACTGGAGCTCAGGAAATGAGGCAGGAAGGCCAGTCCAGGCTGCTCTGATTAAAAGCTTATGGACCTGTCCAGGGGAGCAACAGGGAGCCCATTGACTGGGAATGTTAATGAGTGGGATGATTCAGAAAGCCTGGTGAGTCATTATCGTACTTACCAGTTATCTTTTTCAACTTGAGACAATATCAGTGTAAATTATTGATTAACACCTAAGAATAAATGAATAAGATCCTGAACTTTTGAATTCGTTTACCTTTAAAAGGGGCTTCTCTGGTGGCTTGTCTGGTAAAGGATCCGCCTGTAGTGTGGGAGACCTGGATTTGATCCCTGGGTTGGGAAGATCCCCTGGAGAAGGGAAGACAACCCACTCCACTATTCTGGCCTGGAGAATTCCATGGACAAAGAGTCAGACATGACTGAGTGATGTCTCACTTTAAAGGAATGCAATTGGCCTTCAGAAATTTAATAATGTAGGATCTGTTATAGAAGTTGTGAAAAAAACTTTTAAATTTCTCACAGTACTGTTACTGTTAAGTCACTTCAGTCATGTCCGACTCTGTGCAACCCTATAGACAGCAGCCCACCAGGCTCCCCTGTCCCTGGGATTCTCCAGACAAGACTACTGGAGTGGGTTGCCATTTCCTTCTCCAATGCATGAAAGTGAAAAGTGAAAGTGAACTCGCTCAGTCGTGCCCAACTCTTAGCAACCACATGGACTGCAGCCCACCAGGCTCCTCTGTCCATGGGATTTTCCAGGCAAGAGTACTGGAGTGGTGTGCCATTGCCTTCTCTGTCTCATAGTATAACAATGCTTATATCATGCTATTTGAAAATTGCTCTATGTATACTTGAAAAGTTATTTATGACAAATGTATGTGCACAATAAGATTTGCCCTTTGGAAATTTATTGGCCCAGGATCTATATATCCCTTATAAATAGAAGATAATTGTTTACTATTAATTTAAATATATATGTATTTTTATAGTTTTAAACATAATTACCCAACTATAGATCTAGAAATAGATTGATAAACTTACACTGATTTTTTAAGATATATGTATCTCCATATATATCCATATATATATCAGTTCAGTTCAGTTCAGTTCAGTCGCTCAGTCATGTCCAACTCTTCTCGACCCCATAATTGCAGCACGCCAGGCCTCCCTGTCCATCACCATTTCCTGGAGTTCACTCAGACTCACGTTCATCGAGTCCGTGATGCCATCCAGCCATCTCATCCTCGGTCGTCCCTTTCTCCTCCTGCCCCCAATCCCTCCCAGCATCAGAGTCTTTTCCAATGAGTCAACTCCTCGCATGAGTTGGCCAAAGTACTGGAGTTTCAGCTTTAGCATCATTCCTTCCAAAGAAATCACAGGGCTGATCTCCCTCAGAATGGACTGGTTGGATCTCCTTGCAGTCCAAGGGACTCTCAAGAGTCTTCTCAGGATCTCTGTTACAAGGTATACTCATCAGAATTAACTAACTGTTGCTATCCTGAGTATTCCATCAGATATTCTTATTTAGAAAAAAATGGGAAGCACTTGCTTTTTTAAAGCAAAGACAGTTTTCCTTTTGCCTCTTCTTGATATATTATAGGCAATTGTATACTTCATCAGACAATAATATCAAATCTGTAATACATAACAGTAAATAAGTAATATTATTGTGGTATTAATATTATTAATATCCCTGAGGTGACAAAATTTATGGTATGTTATATTAGTATCTGGAGAAGGCAATGGCACCCCACTCCAGTACTCTCGCCTGGAGAATCTCATGGACAGAGGAGCCTAGTAGGCTACAGTCCATGGGGTCACTAAGAGTCGGATATGACTGAACGACTTCACTTTCACTTTTCACTTTCATGCACTGGGGAAGAAAATGGCAACCCACTCCAGTGTTCTTGCCTGGAGAATCCCAGGGACAGGGGAGCCTGGGGGGCTGCCATCTATGGGGTCGCACAGAGTCGGACACGACTGATGAGACTTAGCAGCAACAGCAACAGCAGCAGCATATTAGTATCACTTCTTTATGCTATAATATCTTCCTTAAACAAAATGAATTTATTCAATGTTTTTAAGGCTGAAATATATTTTCAATTTTTAAATTAAAAAATAAACAAGTAAATTTTGTTTTTAAGTATACCAGCAGCTAGCTGGTCAGTGGTTTAATTCACCATATTCTACAGGTCTCAGAGAACTGAGAATTGATCACAGGATGATTTTGCTGTCAAAATTGTGTTCATGTAAACATTTACTGTGTGCCTACGCTATACATGTAGGTCCTATGATAGTGTATCTACACTTAAGAAGTTCAAATCTGAAGATTTTATGAACTTGATATATTTGGGATATTAGACTCTGGTTTGAATTTTTCATTTTCCCACATATATTTACTTAACAGTGCCATGATGAAGTTACTGTGCCATGTTTTATGGTCAATATCACAGTGAGTAAAGGCTAGTTTCTGCTTTCCCATTGCTTATACATAAATGAGATAAACTGTTTTTTTAAATACTTGCAGTGCAAAGCAAATTGTGTCATATAGTCTCAGACTCTATAAACAGAAATATTTGGGGATTCAAAGGAGATCACATCCAATTGAATAGATCAAGGAATAGTTTAACGTAGGTTACTTTCAAGTTTGACCTTGATTGATGTAGGATAGAAAGAAATGTCTAAGATATGATTACAACATGTATCTCCACTAGACAAAGTATTAATTAGCTGCTATAATTAAATATCTTGAAGTTCTTATCCACATTTTCCTTTTCTTTCCCTTACATTTTTCCTACATAAGTGAAAAAAAGGTCTACTTTTTTTTTGTCTACTGTTTTAACATGAGTCAATACATCATAGAAATGATGATGAAAGATTTAAACTTACTATAATTGTTATGGCTGATATTTGCATGGTACTTGGTGCCAGGTAAAGACTTCACTAACCTTTCTTAGTAAATTAATAAGGTAACAAGAGAAAATGGTAAAATTTTGTTTCCTTCTCAATGGATTAATTTATAGTTGTCATGATTTTTTTTTTTTTTAGTTCCTAACTAATGTCTTTCTATTCCAAGCAGGAGTATAATATGGATTCAGAGCTCAAGGATTATTATAACAAAACATTTGCTGGTGAGAACAATACTGCTGCTCTTCGGAACTCTGATTTCCCAGTCTGGGATGACTATAAAAGCAGTGTTGATGACTTGCAGTATTTTTTGATTGGACTCTATACACTTGTAAGTCTTCTTGGTTTTATGGGGAATCTACTTATTTTGATGGCTCTCATGAAGAAGCGAAATCAGAAGACTACAGTCAACTTCCTCATAGGGAACCTGGCCTTCTCTGATATCTTGGTTGTGCTGTTTTGCTCACCTTTCACACTGACCTCGGTCTTGCTGGATCAGTGGATGTTTGGCAGGGCCATGTGTCACATTATGCCTTTCCTTCAATGTGTGACGGTTCTGGTTTCCACTTTAATTCTAATATCCATCGCCATTGTCAGGTATCATATGATCAGACATCCTGTATCTAATCATTTAACGGCTAACCATGGCTATTTCTTGATCGCCACTGTCTGGACGCTGGGTTTTGCCATGTGTTCTCCTCTTCCAGTGTTTCACAGCCTCGTGGAACTTCAGGAGACCTTTGGCTCGGCATTGCTGGGCAACAGGTATCTATGTGTCGAGTCATGGCCATCTGATGCATATCGAATTGCTTTCACTATCTGTTTATTGCTTGTTCAGTATATTCTGCCTTTAGTTTGTCTAACAGTAAGTCATACTAGTGTCTGCAGGAGTATAAGCTGTGGATTGTCCAACAAAGAAAACCAACTGGAAGAAAAGGAGATGATCAACTTAACTCTCCATCCTTCCCAAAAGAGTGGGCCCCAAGTGAAGCTCCCCAGCAGCCAGAAGTGGAGCTACTCATTCATCAGGAAGCACAGAAGGCGGTACAGCAAGAAGACGGCCTGTGTGCTGCCCGCCCCAGCCAGGCCGCCTCCGGAGAGCCGTCCCGGAAGGCTTCTGGAGCACGCGGGCTCCAGGAAGAGTCCGCTGCCTTCATCCAGTAAGTTCATACCAGGGGTGCCCACCTGCTTTGAGGTGAAACCGGAAGAAAACTCAGACGTTCACGAAATGAGAGTAAACCAGTCTATCCTGAGAATTAAAAAGAGATCTCGAAGTGTTTTCTACAGACTGACTATCTTGATACTAGTGTTTGCTGTGAGCTGGATGCCTCTACACCTTTTCCATGTGGTGACCGATTTTAATGATAACCTGATCTCAAACAGACATTTCAAGTTGGTGTATTGCATATGTCACTTGCTAGGCATGATGTCCTGTTGTCTTAATCCAATTCTGTATGGATTTCTTAATAATGGGATCAAAGCTGACTTAAGATCTCTTATACACTGTCTGCATATGTCATAATTCTCAGTGTTTACTAAGGAGAAAAAAAGTGTGGTGATCACCTAAAATATATTCATAGGAACTATGTATTTAAAATCAACAAATTCTATTAACATGTGGAGTTTTTGTATAAAAGCTGTGTATTTGGATGTCAGTTCATAATATATAGAAGATAATTTTAAAGTGTTATATAAGTTAAATTCATTTAGTTGTGTAAAGTCATTGTCAATCCAGTCTGTAATTTCATTTTAAAGAGTAGTTATATTACTGTCTGTAAACCAGTGAATTGTAAGTTTTTGCTTAAAATAAAAATTGTATTTAACTATCTCAGTATTTTTTGTTCAAAATTTTAAGTAAAAGAAAAATCTTATTTTTCCTAAGACATTTAATTTCAGATATGAGGAATATCTATTAGTCTTCACTTTTACTTCACAGATTTCTTAATATTTTACTTCTGAAAATACAGAAAACTTTCAGTATGCCCAGAAAACCATAACTAAATGATAGATATATGTTTAGTCACTAAGTCATGTCTGACTGTTTGAGACTGCATGCTTCTCTGCCCATGGGATTTCCCATACAAGAATACTGGATGGGTGGCTATTTCGTTCTCCAGGGAATCTTCCCGACCCATGGATGGAACCCCATCTCTTGCATTGTCAGGTGGATTCTTTATCACTAAGTCACTAGGGAATTCCCCTTTGGATATAGGCCTAAGTCATAAATTTAATTGCCAATAGTGGGTACAGTTTTGGAACCTCCACAGAAAAATATTTATTTCCTATCATTGATGATTGCTCAAGTTATCAATTTATTATCACTATCCTAGTTGTTGTTCAGTTGCTTAGTTGTGTCCAACTCTTTGCAACCTCGTAGACTGCTGCATGCCAGGCTTACCTGTCTTTCACTACCTCCTGGGATTTACTCAAATTCATGTCCTTTGAGTCAATGATGTTATCCAACCATCTCATCCTCTGTTGACCCCTTCTCCACCTGCCCTCAATCTTTCCCAGCATCAGGAAAAAAGTTGTGTTTGTTTTGCTTTTCCAGTAAGTCAGCTCTTCATATCAGTTGTCCAAAGTATTGATGGTTCAGCTTCAGCATCAGTCCTTCCAGTGAATATTCAAGATTGATTTCCTTTAGGGTTGACTGGTTAGAACTCCTGCTGTCCAAGGGACTCTCAAGAAGCTTCTCCAGCACCACAGTTTGAAAGCATCAATTCTTTGGCACTCAGTCTTCTGTATGGGTCAACTCTCACATCTGTATATGACTTCTTCAAAAACCATAGCTTTGACTATACGGACCTTTGTTGGCAAAGTAATGTCTGTGCTTTTTAATACCCTGTCTAGGTTTGTCATAGCTTTTCTTCCAAAAAGCAAGCATCTTTTAATTTCAGGGCTGCAGTCACCATGTGCAGTGATTTTGGTACCCAAGAAAATAAAGTCTGTCACTGTTTCCATTGTTTCCCCATCTATGTGCCATCAAGTGACGGGACTGATGCCATGATCATACTTTTTTGAATGCTGGGTTTTAAGTCAGCTTTTTCACTTTACTCTTTCACCATCAAGAAGTTTTATGTTCCTCTTTACTTTTTGCCTCTAGGGTGGTATCATCTGCTTATCTGAAGTTATTGATATTTCTAACTGTTGCTTTTTGACCTGCATACAGGTTTCTGAGGAGGCAAGTAAGGCAGTCTGATATTCCCATCTCTTTAAGAATTTTCCACAATGTGATCCACATAGTCAAAGGCTTTAACACAGTCACTGAAGCAAAAGAGAATGTTTCTTTGGTTTTCTCTGCTTTTTCTGTGATCCAGCAGGTGTTGGCAATTTGATTTCTGGCTTCTCTGCCTTTACTAAGTCCAATTTGTACATCTGGAAGTTCTCAGTTCATATACTGTTATAGCATAGCTTGAAGGATTACCTTGCTAGCATGTGAAATGAGCACAATTTTGCTGTAGTTTGATCATTCTTTAGTATTGCTTCTCTTTAGAGCTGGAATGAAAACTGACCTTTTGTAGTCCTGTGGCCACTGCTGAGTTTTTCCAAATTTGCTGGCGTACTGAGTGCAGCATTTCAACAGCATCACTGTTTAGGATTTTAAATAACTCAGCTGAATTCCATTACCTCCACTACCCTTGTTTGTAGTAATGCTTCCTAGTGGTTTTCCATACTTTCTTCAATTAATCTGAATTTTGCAATGAGGAGTTTATGATCTGAGCCACAGTCAGCTCCCAGTCTTGTTCTTCCTGACTGTATGGAGCTTCTCCATCTTCAGCTGCAAAGAATATAATCAGTCTGATTTCAGTATTGACCTCTGGTGATGTCCATGTGTAGAGCTATCTCTTGTGTTGTTGGAAGAGGATGTATATTATGATCAGAGCACTCTCTTGGCAAAACTCTGTTAGCCTTTGCCCTGATTTGTTTTGTTCTACAAGGCCAAACCTGCCTGTTCCTCCAGGTACTTCTTGACGTCCTCCTTTTGCATTCCAGTCCCCTATAATGAAAAGGACACCTATTTTTGGTGTTGCTTCTATATGGAATTTTAGGTCTTCACAGAACCATCCTACTTCAGCTTCTTCAGCATCAGTGGTTGGGGCATAGACTCGGATCACTATAATGCTGAATGTACTGCTCAGATAGCTCACCTAGAAATGAGGCAGCTTGGGGTTCCCAGGGCATTCTCTGCCAATCAGTACAAGCCTCCCCGTCCATACTGTTATGTCATCTCATGTTGTGACAAAAAACATCTGCTTTTCAGTTTCTTTCTAGATTTTGTAACACAAAACTAGGTACAAGCTTCTCTGCTTTTAGCTTCCCTCTAATCTGTCTGGGGTTTTATGAGTGTCCTAAATTTTGACATGATAGCAGAGAAAACTTTGGTTCACTTTTCTTTTCTCTTTCCTTCTTCTTCTTACTGTAAGGTCTTCTGCTTCTTTCTGCCTACTAAGAATGTCCCTTACTAATAAAATCTTCATTTCTCTCTGCTCTATAGCATGTGGTAAAACTATAGAATATTAAGGTTTGTTTTTGGAGAAGAAAGCTTTTGAGATTTAAAATCTTTCCCCCAGGACTTCCCTATGGTCCAGTGGTGCAGACTTTGCCTTCTAGTGAGGGAGTATGTGCTCAACCCCTGGTCAAGCAGCTAAAACTCCATGTGCTTTGTGACCAAAAAAAAGCCAAGAAAACAGAGGCAATGTTGTAACATATTCAATAAAGATTTTAAAAATGGTCTACATTAAAAATATCTTAAAATTAAAAAAATTCACCTTTTAAATGTTTAAATTCAAGACTATAGTGTCACCCCAGACCCAAAACAAAAAGTCTCAGTTTAAAAATGACCTCTTATTTAAAAGAAATAGCTATTTTCACTTTCATTAGGACAATCAATTTAACATTAGTGTCCAAAAGGGGAAAACTTGCTAAGGACAAATATAAAAACATAGGTAGGTATTTTATCCTGTTCAGTTCAGTTCAGTCGCTCAGTTGTGTCGCACTTTGCAACCCTATGGACTGCAGCACACCAGGCCTCCCTGTCCATCACCAACTCCCAGAGTTTACTCAAACTCATGTCCATTGAGTTAGTGATGCCATCCGACCATCTCATCCTCTGTCATCCCCTTCTCCTCCTGCCTTCAATCTTTCCCAGCATCAGGATCTTTTCAAATGAGTCAGTTTTTCGCATCAGGTGGCCAAAGTAATGGAGTTTCAGCTTCACCATCAGCCCTTCCAATGAATATTCAGGACTGATTTCCTTTAGGATGGACTGGTTGGATCTCCTTGCAATCCAAGGGCCTCTCAAGAGTCTTCTCCAACACCACAATTCAAAAACATCCATCAATTCTTTGGCACTCAGCTTTCTTTATAGTCCAACTCTCACATCCATACAGGACTACTTGAAAAACCATAGCTTTGACTAGGTAGACCTTTGTTGGTAAAGTAATGTCTCTGCTTTTTAATAAGCTGTCTAGGTTGGTCATAACCTTTCTTTCAAGGAGAAAGCGTCTTTTAATTTCATGGCTAAAGTCATCATCTGCAGTGATTTTGGAGCCCAAGAAAATAGTCTGACACTGTTTCCACTGTTTCCCCATCTATTTGCCATTAAGTGATGGGACCAGAGCCTGATCTTAGTTTTCTGAATGTTGAGTTTTAAGCTAACTTTTTCACTTTCCTCTTTCATTTTCATCAAAAGACTCTTTAGTTCTTTTTCATTTTTTGCCATAATGGTGGGTTTATCCTGTCAGAGTAACTTATTTAATAAATGTACAATAACTGTCAAACCACAGATTTTATGGTTCCTAATAGATGAGTTTAGTTAAACAGGATTAACTAATTTAATCTTAATCTATTGAAGCTCTTAAACTATTGAACTCAAAAGAAGCCATTTATCTTCCCTATCCAGAAATGACTGAATGTTCTTAATAGTTGAAAGTTGAGAAGTTTGAATAGATTGGTAGATAGAAGTCACTGAAGAGAGGATTATGGTTTTAGAGGCATTATGCATAATAATTTCCTCCATGGAGACTTGCTTTGTGAGTTAAACAATTTATGTTCCGTCTACTATCAGTTGCTCAAGAGTTGGTTATCTTTTTTTTTCTTTTCTCTCCTGGTGTTTGACTTGATTGCCTCTAACATCTCCACAAAGAAAGCATGGCTAAAATAAATGGAATTGAAATTAGAAACAGTCACTCTCACTAAATTTTAACAATAATTTTAAAGTATTCAATTTAAAAAGATGGTAAATTAAATTTTAATTGTTATTTACATTTTCCTGTGAGGTATGCTGCCCATTATCATGGATAATAAAGCACTAAGTGGGGGAAAAAAAGCTGGGAAATGCACAAGTGAAGTTCAGTCATGTGCAACTCTTTGTGATCCCATGGACTGTAACCTACCAGGCTCCTCTGTCCATGGAATTTTCCAGGCAAGAATACTGGAGTGGGCTGCCATTTCCTTCCCAGTGGATTTTCACAACCCAGGGATTGAACCCAGGTCTCCTGCACTGCAGGCAGACCCTTTACCCTCTGAGCCACCAGGGAAGCCCAAAGAGCAAAAGCCCAAAGGGAAACATACAAAGAGTATCTAAAATGGCTAAATGATGAAGAAACATATATAAGGATGATTCTATTCAGATATGTACTGAATGCCTGGTGTCTACCAAGACCTCTTATGGTATTAATGAATATCTTTTATCAGCAGTCTTCGATGGTCCTTGCTGGTGGACTACATCACAGGACTAAGATCATGGCATCAGGTCCCATCACTTCATGACAAATAAAGAAAAAAGTAGAAGCAGTGACAAGTTTTATTTTCTTGGCCTCCAAAATAACTACAGACAGTGACTGCAGCCATGAAATTAGCTTTTTCTGTGGATACAGGATTGTTATAAGAAATTCACACCTCTCGTGAAGTCAAGTGGGCCTTAGGAAGCATCATTACGAACAAACTTAGTGGAGGTGATGGAATTCCAGTTGAGTGTTTCAAATCCTGAAAGATGATGCTGTAAAAGTGCTGCACTCACTATGCCAGCAAATTTAGCAAACTCAGCAGTGGCCACAGGACTGGAAAAGGTCAGTTTTCATTCAATCCCAAAGAAAGGCAATGCCAAAGAATGCTCAAACTACCGCACAATTGCACTCATCTCACATGCTAGCAAAGTAATGCTCAAAATTCTCCAAGCCAGCCTTCAGCAATACGTGAACTGTGAACTCCTGATGTTCAAGCTGGTTTTAGAAAAGGCAGAGGAACCAGAGATCAAATTACCAACATCCGCTGGATCATCGAAAAAGCAAAATAGTTCCAGAAAAACATCTATTTCTGCTTTACTGACTATGCCAAAGCCTTTGACTGTGTGGGTCACAATAAACTGTGGAAAATTCTGAAAGTGATGGGAATACCAGACCATCTAACCTGCCTCTTGAGAAATCTGTACGCAGGTTAGGAAGCAATAGTTAGAACTGGACATGGAACAACAGACGGGTTCCAAATAGGAAAAGGAGTATGTCAAGGCTGTATATTGTCACCCTGCTTATTTAACTTCTGTGCAGAGTACATCATGAGAAACGCTGGGCTGGAAGAAACACAAGCTGGAATCAAGATTGCCAGGAGAAATATCAATAACCTCAGCTATGCAGATGACACACCCTTATGGCAAAAAGTGAAGAGGAGCTAAAAAGCCTCTCGATGAAGGTGAAAGAAGAGAGTGAAAAAGTTGGCTTAAAGCTCAACATTCAGAAAACCAAGATCATGGCATCCAGTCCCATCACTTCATGGGAAATAGATGGGGAAACAGTGGAAACAGTGTCAGACTTTATTTTTGGGACTCCAAAATCATTGCAGATGGTGACTGCAGCCATGAAATTAAAAGACGCTTACTCCTTGGAAGAAAAGTTATGACCAACCTAGATAGCATGTTCAAAAGCAGAGATATTACTTTGCCAACTAAGGTCCATCTAGTCAAAGCTATGGTTTTTCCAGTGGTCATGTATGGATGTGAGAGTTGGACTGTGAAGAAGGCTGAGTGCCGAAGAATTGATGCTTTTGAACTGTGGTGTTGGAGAAGACTCTTGTGAGTCCCTTGGACTGCAAGGAGATCCAACCAGTCCATTCTGAAGGAGATCAGCCCTGGGATTTCTTTGGAAGGAATGATGCTAAAGCTGAAACTCCAGTACTTTCGCCACCTCATGCGAAGAGTTGACTCACTGGAAAAGACTCTGATGCTGGGAGGTATTGGGGGCAGGAGGAGAAGGGGATGACCGAGGATAAAATGGTTGGATGGCATCACGGACTTGATGGACGTGAGTCTGAGTGAACTCCGGGATATGGTGATGAACAGGGAGGCCTGGCGTGCTGCGATTCATGGCATTGCAAAGAGTCGGACATGAATGAGCGACTGCACTGAACTGAACTGAACTGAGACTAACATGAAACCATTTTATGACAACTAAAGAAAGATGAACAATCCAAAGCTGGATAATTTACCAGTAAAGGATGGTTTGATAATTTTAGAAAAGAAATTTGCCTTTAAAAATGCCAAGATAACAGGAGCAAGATCCCAATTGAAGCTGAAAGTCCAATATTTGGCCACCCAATGTGAAAAACTGACTGATTGTAAAAGATCCTGATGCTGGGCAGAAGGGGATGACAGAGGATGAGATGTTTGGATGGCATCACTGCCTAGATGGACATGAGTTTGAGCAAGCTCTGGGAGTTGGTGATGGACAGGGAGGCCTGGTGTGCTGCAGTCATTGGGGCTGCAAAGAGCCAGACATGACTGAGTGGCTGAACTGAACAGAAGAAACTTCTTCACACCAAGAGTCAGCGATGAGTTCCAAAATAACGTTAAGACAATTGAGAAGAAAGGGTATCTACTTGAACAGGTTTTTAATGCAGATAAAATTGTTCTTTTCTGGAAAAATTACCATAAAAGGTATTCATTAATAAGCAAGAGAAGAAAGAAGGATTTGAGGCAGGAAGGTGTAAGCTTACTCTACTGTTTTGTGCAAACAAAGTCAGATTTATCATCAGTTCAGCACTTATTTATAAAGCTGCTAGTCCTCGAGCCTTGAAGGGAGATGATAAACACCAGCCAGCAGTCTTCAGGCTGGACAACAAGAACGCCAGGACAATAAGAATACTTTTTTATGAAGTAGTTCCATTGGTGTTTTGTCTCTAAAGTAAGAAAATATATCTTGAGCAAAAGGGACTGATTTTTAAAGTTTTTCTTCTATTGGGCAACATCTCTGGCCACCCAAAACTACATGAGTTCAAGAATGAAAGCACTGAAGCTGTCTATTTGCTCTTAAACACATAGATCAGAGGGTGATAATGACCTGTAAAGGTTATTATGGTATCTATGGAAAGGACTTTCCATAGATATAATATCTATGGAAAGGATTTTCAGTACGAGAGAAGAGAACTCTGATAGAAGATTGTGGAAATCTAGGAAGGATTACACCATGGAAGATGCTATTGTTGTTATAGTAAAAACTGTGAACACCCTGAGTCTGAAACAACAAATTCCTGCTGGAGGAATCTATACCCAGATATTGTTCATGACTTTACACGATTTCTGATAGAGCCAACAAGGTCATGAGAGAGTTTATGAATATGGGGAAAATAAGATAAGAGGGAGGGCTTTCAAGATATGGATCTTTGAGAAATTCAAGAGCTAACAGACATTACACCAGAGGAATTAACAGAAGATGACTTGACAGAGATAAGTGCTTTCAGAGCAGTGCCAGACAAGGAGTAGGAGGCTGTGGAAGAAGCAGTGCCAGGAAACAAGTTGGCATCAGACAGTCTGTCAGAATGGTTCTAACTATCCTAGACTCCTTTTGACTTGTTGTATGACATGGACCCTTCTATGAAACAAAGCAAATAGCAAAAGGATTGGAGTCTGCAGAGAAGTTGCGGGGGAGAGAGCAGATTAGCCAGGATGGCATATTCAGGCTCTCCTGCCTCACGTTTTGTAAATAATGGTTATGTAACAACTATGATCACTTATCCTAACAGTTGAGATAGCACTGAGCATGTATGTCACGAGGAATGCACTAGGTCACGGGTTTTGTGGGCGGTATGGACATACGGGCTCCATTAAGAAAGTTGTGGCATTGTTGCTGTGCCAGGGCTGTGTCTGCCGGGTCAGCCACAGGAGGAGGGAATACAGCGTGTCTGCTGCCTCAGCTGCGGCGTCAGCCAGGAGGGAGGCTGTGTGTCGCTATGCTGTGTTGTGGTATATCTGCTGCCTCAGTTTCTGTGTCGGCCACAAGATAATAAAAGTGTCTGCCGTTCCTACCGCTCCTCGAGTCTCCTTCTAGCTTCTTAACTCACCCCTGGGTTCAAGGAACAGTATGCACAGCAAGACAATTGGTGGAACAAACATGATAAACAGTAATACAAAAATATATCTAGAGAAATGACAAAAGCAAAAAGTCAGACATGGATTGCAATGTATTTCTGCAAAGTTACATCTGCATCCCCTTCTATATCCTCTGCCACCCCTGAGACAGCAAGACCAACACCTCCTCTTCCTCCTCCGCCTCAGCTTACTCAAGATGAAGAGGATGAAGACCTTTATGGTTATCCACTACCATTTACTGATTAACAAATAATCTTCATGCCTCTTTTGTATGTGTGAGTGCCTTCATGCATGCCTTCATGTGAAAATACAATAGCTGTACAGCAAGAACTGTAAGATACATTTACATCATTATCATCATAGCCTAAGTATCATGTAGAACATCGTGTGCAAGAGGCACTAAAGTATAACCTACCCTTATATAAGCATAAGGTGAGTGATATTTAACATAAGATTAATACTGTGGAACTTTGCCTTCAAAGAATTGCATTACTATATAATATGCCTCTCTTTCATATTTGGAAAGTTCGCATCTCAGACTGTCATCATAGATGAGGCTTAAAAAAACTGTAATGAATATTAATAACACTGTATGCTATAAAATTTTATGATTTATTCATTAGCACGTAGTCTTCACTGATGGTTACTGTGAAGCGATTGTATTGAATACATTAAGTCACCACAAAACAATCATATTGCTGCTACCTCATTATCAATACATAAATCTTCATACTTATAAACACATAGGAATTTCTTTTCACATCACCTTTTCATTCTTGATGTCTAGTGTTACTCATACATACAGTATCTACAGTGTTTTGTATCATATAAGAAAATATTGACAGATAATTCATCTTGTAAACAGACAATGTAAACTTATGGTGTCAATAAACACAATCAGTACTGTAGATCTATTTTCTCTTCCTTATGATCTTCTTAATAACATTTTCTTTTCTGTAGATTATTGGATGAATACAGTATATGTCTAACATTCAAAATATGTGTTAATTGATAATGTCAGCAATAGACTTCTAGTCAACAGTAGCCTATGAACAGTTAAGTTTGGGGAAGCCAAATTTACATGCAGACTTTTGACTATGTGGGTATTGGCACCCCTAACCCCCATGTTGTTAGAGAGTCAAATGTGTATATATGTATATACAGAGAGGGAGATGCATAAAGCATATATATGTGTGCATATACCTATATTGGCATTAAATATGTGTGTAGGGGGCAGGTATGAGTGTATGTGTAGAGAGGACATTAAGCATTCATTTTTCCTAAGATCACATATATAACACGTGTATTCCTAACACTATATATGTGTGTATGTATATATACATACATGTATATATACAGCACATACACACACATACATATATATTATATACTGTAAAGTATAGTATATGTTGACTATATATGTAGACAGATAGATAGATAGATAGATAGATGGATAGATACTTTAAAGGGATATAAGGCTTCCTGGTGGCTCAGTGGTAAAAATTCACCCTGCAGTGCAGGCAAGCCAAGAAATGACAGCTTGATCCCTAGGTTGGGAAGATCCTCTGGAGGAGGACATGGGAACCCACTCCAATATTCTTGCCTGGAGAATCCCATGGACAGAGGAGCCTGGTGGGCTACAGTCCGTGGGTTTGCAAAGAGTCAGACATGCTTGAAGCGACTATATAAAGGGATATAAAGGGATATAAACCGTGATATTTTACTTTTATCATTTCTTTTACATGTATTAGTTAAATAGATTAATGAAAAGATACTCTCTTTTATGTATTATTTTGATAATCAAAGGTACAGTTTTCTCAGGAAACAAGATGAATGTTTGATACTATCCCTTTGGTTACTGTCAAAAAGTGATCAACTCATGAATTTAAACACATTTGATGGGGTCTGATTCATTGACTTTACTGTCATTATTGAAGAAGGTCAAAAAGTTTCATCTTTGACAGGTGAAAGCCTCTTCAAGTTGGCTCTGGGCCACTGATTTTTTTTTTTTTTTTTTTGCTGTTTAATATATATAACTGTTATCTGTGGGAAGGTCAGATCTAATAGTAAGTGAAAGTCTCTCAGCTGTATCTGATTCTTTGCGATCCCACTGACTATAAAATCCATGGAATTCTTCAGGACAGAATTCTGGAGTGGGTAGCCTTTCTGTTCTCCAGGGGATCTTCCCAACTCAAGGATCAAACCTAGGTCTCCCACATTGCTGGCAAATTTATTTACATCAGACGTGGAACCCCATTATGTACATCAATCAGTTCAGTTCAGTTCAGTCGCTCAGTCGTGCCCGACTCTTTGCAACCCCATGAACTGCAGCACTCCAGGCCTCCCTGTCCATCACCAACTCCAGGAGATCACTCAAACTCATGTCCATTGAGTCGGTGATGCCATCCAGCCATCTCATCCTCGGTCGTCCCCTTCTCCTCCTTCCCCCTAATCCCTCCCAGCATCAGAGTCCTTTCCAATGAGTCAACTCTTCGTATGAGGTGGCCAGAGTACTGGAGTTTCAGCTTTAGCATCAGTCCTTCCAAAGAACATCCAGGACTGATCTCCTTTAGAATGGACTTGTTGGATCTCCTTGTAGTCCAAGGGACTCTCAAGAGTCTTCTCTAACACCACAGTTCAAAAGCATCAATTCTTCACCACTCAGCTTTCTTTACAGTCCAACTCTCACATCCATACATGACCACTGGAAAAAACCATAGCCTTGACTAGATGGACCTTAGTCGGCAAAGTAATGTCTCTGCTTTTGAATATACTATCTAGGTTGGTCATATCTTTCCTTCTAAGGAATAAGCGTCTTTTAATTTCATGGCTGCAATCACCATCTGCAGTGATTTTGGAGCCCCAAAAATAAAGTCTGACACTGTTTCCACCATTTCTCCATCTATTTCCCATGAAGTGATGGGACCAGATGCCATGATCTTGGTTTTCTGAATGTTGAGCTTTAAGCCAACTTTTTCACTCTTCTCTTTCACCTTCATCAAGAGGATTTTTAGTTCCTCTTCACTTTCTGCCATAAGGGTGGTGTCATCTGCATAGCTGAAGTGACTGATATTTCTCCCAGTAATCTTGATTCCAGCTTGTACTTCTTCCAGTCCAGCATTTCTCAGGATGTACTCTGCATATAAGTTAAATAAGCAGGGTGACAATATACAGCCTTGACGTACTCCTTTTCCTATTTGGAACCAGTCTGTTGGTCCATGTCCAGTCCTAACTGTTGCTTCCTGACCTGCATATAGGTTTCTCAAGAGGCAGGTCAGGTGGTCTGATATTCTCATTTCTTTCAGAATTCTCCACAGTTTATTGTGATCCACACAGTCAAAGGCTTTGGCATAGTCAAAAAAGCAGAAATAGATGTTTTTCTGGAACTCTCTTGCTCTTTCCATGATCCAGCGGATGCTGGCAATTTGATCTCTGGTTCCTCTGCCTTTTCTAAAACCACCTTGAACATCTGGAATTTCACGGTTCATGTATTGCTGAAGGCTGGCTTGGAGAATTTTGAGCATTACTTTACTAGAGTGTGAGATGAGTGCAGTTGTGCAGTAAAGTTTGAGCATTCTTTGGCATTGGAATGAAAACTGACTTTCTCCAGTCCTGTGGGCATGGCTGAGTTTTCCAAATTTGCTGGCATATTGAGTGCAGCACTTTCACATCATCATCTTCCAGGTTTTGAATTAGCTCAACTGGAATTCCATCACCTCCACTAGCTTTGTTCATAGTGATGCTTCTAAGGTCCACTTAACTTCATATTCCAGAATGTCTGGCTCTAAGTGAGTGATCACACCATCGTGATTACCTGGGTTGTGAAGATCTTTCTTTTACAGTTCTTCTGTGTATTCTTGCCACCTTTTCTTAATATCTTCTGCTTCTGTTAGGTCCAGACCATTTCTGTCCTTTATCAAGCCCATCTTTGTATGAAATGTTCCCTTGGTATCTCTAATTTTCTTGAGGAGATCTCTAGTCTTTCCCATTCTGTTCTTTCCCTCTATTTCTTTGCATTGATCTCTGAAGAAGGCTTTCTTATCTCTCCTTGCTATTCTTTGGAACTCTGCATTCAGATGCTTGTATCTTTCCTTTTGTCCTTTGCTTTTCACCTCTCTTCTTTTCACAGCTATTTTTAAGGCCTCCCCAGTTAGCCATGTTGCTTTTTTGCATTTCTTTCCCAGAGGATGATCTTAATCCCTGTCTCCTGTACAATGTCACGAACCTCTATCCATAGTTCATCAGGCACTCTATATATCAGATCTAGTTCCTTAAATCTATTTCTCACTTCCATGGTATAAAAATAAGGAATTTGGTTTAGGTCATACCTGAATGATCTAGTGGTTCTCCCTACTTTCTTCAATTTCAGTCTGAATTTGGTAATAAGGAGTTCATGATCTAAGCCACAGTCAGCTCCTGGTCTTGTTTTTGCTGACTGTATAGAGCTTCTCCATCTTTGGCTGCAAAGAATATAGTTAATCTGATTTCAGTGTTTACCATCTGGTGACGTCCATGTGTAGAGTCTTCTTTTGTGTCGTTGGAAGAGGGTGTTTGCTATGATCAGTGCATTCCATTGGCAAGACTCTATTAGTCTTTGCCCTGCTTCATTCCATACTCCAAGGCCAAATTTGCCTGTTACTCCAGGTGTTTCTTGACTTCCTACTTTTGCATTCCAGTCCCCTATAATGAAATGGACATCTTTTTTGGGAGTTAGTTCTAAAATGTCTTGTAGGTCTTCATAGAACCATTCAACTTCAGCTTCTTCAGCATTACTGGTTGGGGCATAGGCTTGGATCACCGTGATATTGAATGGCTTGCCTTGGAAATGAACAGAAATCATTCTGTTGTTTTTGAGATTTCATCCAGGTACTGCATTTCAGACTCTTTTGTTGACCATGATGGCTACCCCACTTCTTCTAAGGGATTCCTGCCCGCAGTAGTATATATAATGGTCCTCTGAGTTAAATTCACCCATTCCAGTCCATTTTAGTTTGCTGATTCCTAGAATGTTGATGATCATTCTTGCCATCTCCTATTTGACCACTTCCAATTTGCCTTGATTCGTGGACCTGACATTTCAGGTTCCTATGCAATATTACTCTTTACAGCATTGGACCTTGCTTCTATCACCAGTCACATCCACAACTGGGTATTGTTTTTGCATTGGCTGCATCCCTTTGTTCTTTCTGGAGTTATTTCTCCACTGATCTCCTGTAACATATTTGGCATCTACTGACCTGGGGAGTTCCTCTTTCAGTGTGCTATCATTTTGCCTTTTCATGCTGTTCATCGGGTTCTCTAGGCAAGAATACTGAAGTGGTTTTCCATTCCCTTCTCCAGTGGACCACATTCTGTCAGACCTCTCCACCATGACCTGCCCGTCTTGGGTGACCCCATACGGCATGGCTTAGTTACACTGAGTTACACAAGGCTGTGGTCTGTGTAATCAGATTGACTAGTTTTCTGTGAGTATGGTTTCAGTGTGTCTGCCTTCTGATGCCCTCTCACAACACCTACCATCTTACTTGGGTTTCTCTTACTTGGTCGTGAGGTATCTCTTCATGGCTGCTCCAGCAAAGTGCAGCTGCTGCTCCTTACCTTGGAGGATTGTTATCTCCTCACAGCCCCCTCCTGACTTGGAACATTGAATAGCTCCTCTCAGCCCTCCTGCTCCTGTGCAGCCGCCACTCCTTGGACCTGGGGTTGCTCCTCTTGGCTGCTGCCCCAGATTTGGTCTTACAGCATTTAAAAACTTTTATTGAATTACAGTTGATATCCAAGACATGGAAGCAACCTAAATGTCAATCAGTAGAGGAATGGATATTCTTCTGGGTATATATAGTATAATTTAGATACAACTGTATTATCACCCCTTCTATATCAGACAGTGTAGTAGACTTTGAGGAATTAACTGATGAATATTAAGACAAATCTCTGTCCTCTAGGAGCTTTATATTTGAGTCCCTAGTGTTCTCTGTCACATGTACCCTTACAATAAATTTCATATGATTTATTATAACTTAGTTTTTATGACTAATAAGCCTAAGCAAACAATTTGACAAAGATAAAGATGTTGAAGAAAATAGATCTTGAAATAGTCTGAAACCTCTACAACTGGCCAATATTGAAAAACAACCAGACTTTTTTTTCTTTTTATAGATTGAAGCTCATAGTGTTACCATTTTTTTGTAAGTCAAAATGACTGAATACTTTCAGTTTTATATGGTGAAACTTAATATACTTTTCTTTATATCTGAAAAGTACTAAAAGAGTTTTTTTTCCTTAACACTCTTGTTAACATTAAAATTGATTTTCAGTACAATTCTATGCTTCAGGCTAAATAATCAAATGAATGAAAGTCACTGTCATTCATTCACAATATTCACTTGAATGAAAGTCAAAATTATTTGACATAAACACCTTTGAAATAAAAGAATATAAAATATGAAAATCCTAGTACTGAGGAATGGTGGTGGTAGTTTATTCACTAAGTCATGTCTGACTCTTGCGATCCCCTGGACAGTTATCCACGAGGCTCCTCTGTCCGTGAGATTTCCTGGGAAGAATACTAAATAGGATCTCCTCCTGTGAGAGCACCAAAACCACAACTAACTGTTGAAGAACCAGTGACAGGAGGATAGTGGAACCTACCAGAAAAAGATATCCCATGTCCAAAGAAGAAGCCACAGCAAGATGGTACGAGAGGCACAATCAGGATAAATCAAACCTCAATTCTTAAAGAGCTGGGAATACCAGACCACCTGATCTGCCTGTTAAGAAATCTGTATGCAGGTCAGGAAGCAACAGTTAGAAGTGGACATGGAACAACAGACTGGTTCCAAACAGGAAAAGGAGTACGTCAAGGCTGTGTATTATAACCCTGCTTTTTTAACTTATATGCAGAGTACGTTATGAGAAATGCTGGACTGGAAGAAAGCTGGAATCAAGATTTCAGGGAAAAATTTCAATAACCTCAGCTATGCAGATGACACCACCCTTATGGCAGAAAGTGAAAAAGAACTAAAGAGCCTCTTGATGAAAGTGAAAGAAGAGAGTGGAAAAGTTGGCTTAAAACTCAACATTCAGAAAACTAAGATCATCGCACCCAGTCCCATCACTTCATGGCAAATAGATGGGGAAACAATGGAAATAGTGACAGACTTTATTTTCTTGGGCTCCAAAATCACTGCAGATGGTGACTGCAGCCATGAAATTAAGACACTTATTCCTTGGAAGAAAAGTTATGAGCAACCTAGATAGCATATTAAAAAGCAGAGACATTACATTGCCAACAAGGTCCATCTAGTCAAAACTATGGTTTTTCCAGTAGTCATGTATGGATGTGAGAGTTGGACTGTAAAGAAAGCTGAGTGGTGAAGAATTGATGCTTTTGAACTGTGGTGTTGGAGAAGACTCTTGAGAGTCCCTTGGAGTGCAAGGAGGTCCAATCAGTCCATCCTAAAGGAAACCAGCCCTGAATATTCACTGGAAGGACTGAAGCTGAAGCTGAAACACTGATACTTTGGCCACCTGATCTGAAGGACTGACTCATTTGAAAAGACCCTGATGTTGGGAAAGATTGAAGGTGGGAGGAGATGGGGATAACAGAGGATGATGAAGGTGGGAGGAGATGGGGATAACAGAGGATGAGATGGTTGGATGGCATCACTAACTCAATAGACATGAATTTGAGTAAACTCCAGGAGTTTATCCATCTGTCCTGCCAGATGGACAGGAAGGCCTAGCGTGCTGAAGTCCATGAGGTTGAAAGAGTCAGGCATGACTGAGCGACGGAACTGAACTGACACCGACTGGGTGGATGATCCACAAACTGGAGAACAATAATACCAAAGAAGTCTCCCCACTGTTGTGAAGGTTATGAACCCCACTTCAGGCTTCACAGCCTAGGGACCCATCAAAGGGACTGGAAATCCCCATGAAATCTGACCTTAAAGGCCAGCAGGGTTTGATCATAAGACTTCCACAGGACTGGGGAAAAGAGACTCTGGTCCCAGAGGGCACAAACAAAATTTTGCACGTACCGAGACTCAAAGTAAAAGAGCAGTGACTCTACAGGAGACTAAACCAAAGCTACCTGCTCTTGAGGAGGGTCTCCTGTGGAGGTGTCGGTCAACAGGGACTCATCACAAGGATGGTGGCACTGGCAACAGCAGCCTGGGAAGCTTCCTCTTGGCATAAACCCTCTTGGAGGTCGCCATTAACCTGACCACGGAGACCATAGGCTGGGGCACCTCAGGCCAATAAACTACGAGGGAGAAAGCACAACCCCTCCCATCAGTAGATAATCAGATCAAAGCTTTACTAAGCAAGGCCCTGCCCACCACAGCAAGACCCAGTTTTTCCTACCACCAGTCCTTCCTGTCTAGAAGCTTACACAAGCCTCTTAGCCTACTCTGTTACAGAGCAGACAGAAGAAGCAAGAAGAACCATAATCCTACAGTAACTAAAATATCATATTACAGAAAGTAAATCGGGATGAAAAAGCAGAAAGTTATATTCTAGATGAAAGGACAAGATAAAACACCAGAAAAACAGCTAAGTGAAGTGGAGACAGGCAACCTTCCAGAAAAAGAATTCAGAATAATCGTAGTGAAAATGATCAGGATCTTGGGAAAAGAATAGAGGCAAAGATTAAGAATCTGCAAGAAATGTTTTACCAAAGATGTGAAAGAACTAAAAACAAACAAAGAGAGATGAATAATACTCTAGAAGGAATTCATAGCAGAATAACTGAAGCAGAAGAATGGATAAATGACTTGGAGGACAGAATGGTGGAAAATCACTGCTGCAGAACAGAATATAGAAAAAAGAATGCAAAGAAATAAAGACAGCTTAAGAGATCTCTGAGACAACATTAAACACATAAACATTTGCATTATAGGTCTCCCAGAGAAGAAGAGCAATAAAAAGACCTGAGAAAATATTTGAAGCGATAGTAGCTGAAAATGTTTGAAACATGGGAAAGGAAATAATCAACCAAGTTCAGTAAGTGCAGAGAGTTCCAGGAAGGATAAACCCAAGAAGGAACACTCCAAGACACATAGTAATCAAACTGACAAAAATTAAAGACAGAGATAAAATATTAAAAGCAACAAGGGAAAAATGACAAATAACATACAAGGGAATTCCCATCAAGTTATCAGCTGATTTCTCAACAGAGACTCCACAGATCAGAAGGGAATGGCACAATGTATTTAAAGTGATGAAAGGGAAGAACCTAAACCAAGAATATACTCAGCAAGACTCCTTTGGATCTGATGGAGAAATCAAAAGCTTTCCAGACAAGCAAAAGTTAAGAGAATTCATCATCACCAAAGCAGCTTTACAATAAATGCCAACAGAACTTCTATAGGCAGGAAACAAGAGAAGGAAAAGACCTACCTACAGAAGATAAACCCAAAACAATTAAGAAAATGGTAATAGGATCATACATATTGATAATTATCTTAAATGTAAGATAAATTACTGTAAATGTCCTTCATCAACTGAAAAACATAAATTGGCTGAGCAGATGAAAACATGTGTATGTATGCGCTTCCACTTACCACATCATTCTGCTTGACCCCCAAATTGTATGTAATTATTTCATATTATTAGGTAAATCAAGTTCCCATTATGGCTTGCGATTGCGATTAACTTTTATTTTTGTCTGGATATTGATTGTGAAAGCTGATACACATCTTTTACTATTGTGATTATGTAACTGTAACTCACTTAATATCGTGATTAATCAAGAGAAAAATAATAGAATTCTGTATCACCAAAGCTATCATTTAATAGGAAAACCTTTTTATTTTATTTTTAAGATTTTATTTTTACTTTATTCTACGTTACAATACTGTATTGGTTTTGCCATACATTGACATGAATCAGCCACAGGTGTACACGATCTCCCAATGCCAGAAGCCCCTTCCCACCTCCCACCCCATATCATCTGTTTGGATCATCGCGTGCACCAGCCCCAAGCATCCTGTATCCTGTATTGAACATAGACTGGTGCTTCGTTTCTTACATGATAGTATACATGTTTCAATGCCATTCTCCCAAGTCATCCCACCCTCTCCCTCTCCATCAGAGGCCAAAAGTCCGTTCTATACCTCTGTGTCTCTTTTGTTGTCTCACATACAGGGTCATCATTACTATCTTTCTAAATTCCATATATATGTGTCAGTATACTGCACTGGTGTTTTTCTTTCTGGCTTACTTCACTCTGTATAATCGGCTCCAGTTTTATCCATCTCATTAGAACTAATTCAAATTTATTCTTTTTAAGGGCTGAGTAATACTCCATTGTGTAATCACTTTTTAAAAATTCAGATGTATATAAGAATTATTTTGGAACTTGTTTTACAAATACAAATGCCCAGCTATTGATTTTTTTAACCAAAGCTCCAGATATATTTCTAATGAGCAGCTGTGTTTAAAAACAACTGGACAATATGAAGATCTTTTACTTTTATCTAGCTTGTTTCACTTTCTCTATGTCATATTCAGTGCTCCCATTTCATTTAGTTAATGTTTTCTGATTTCTTCATCTCTTCTTTTTGTTGTTGTTGTTCTTTCTCAAGACTTTATCAACATAGTAGAAATGTTTTTTCAAACATATGAGTGAAGTTGCTCAGTCGTGCCCGACTCTTTGTGACATCATGGACTGTAGCCCACCAGGCTCCTCCACCCATGGACTTTTCTAGGCAAGAGTACTGGAGTGGATTGCCATTTCCTTCTCCAGGGGATCTTCCCAACCCAGGGATCGAACTCATGTCTCCTGCATTGTAGGCAGACGCTTTAACATCTGAGCCACCAGGGAATAAAATATGTATAATATATATGATTTAGAAAGCATATAATTTTTGCTTAACTAAAAAAATTATGACATTTTGTTTACATTTGTTTGAATTAGTATGAATAGATTGCTATAGTTTCAATTAAAAAAAGATTTGCAACAACACATAAAGGTTTACTGTGTAGCACAGGGAACTATAATCAATATCTTGTAATAATCTATAATGGAAGATAATTTTAAAAATAACGTATGTGTATATGTATAACTGAATCACACACACACAGACACAAATTTACTTTTGGGAATTTAGTAATATATATCTTTTGCCAGTCTTCTAAATGTCCTATGGACATCTAATAACAATGTATGAGATACAAAATTTTAAATATACATTTGTAGGATATAAGATTAATGTAAATTAATTAAATATGTCTATTATATTTGAATTGTTAATGACATTCAAGATGCTCTTATTCTTTTTTTCTGCCCATGATAAAATATTCTCAGAGAAATGTTAATGTGTCTCACTATGATTAGATATTTTTTTCTTTTCCCTTACATTTCTTCTGATTTTTGCTCAATGTATGTCTGTTTCTTTGTTGTTAGGTGTCTAATGGTTTGTGTTGTCTATCTTCTTTGTGAATTGTACCTTTTATCATTAAAAATATTCATCTTTGTTTCATTTTTAAAAATAAATTAATGAAAATTTAAAAGAAAAAGAATACTGCAGTGGGTTGCCATTTCCTTCCCCAGGAAATCTTCCCTACCCAGGAATCAAACCCAGGTCTCCATCACTGCAGGCAGATTCTTTACCAATTGAGCCACCAGGGAAGCACCCAGTATTGAGGAGTAAAATGATATAAATGAAAATTAACACTATAAGTTATAAATAGAAATATTAACTTGATCTTAGGGGCAAAAAGTTAGCACCAAAAAAACTACACGGGCACTGAAAATGTTAGATGGAGTAACACTCCAGTGGTTTCTACATAACAATGAAAACAAATATCTAGCTTTTTGTATATATGGTTCACTCATGCTTAGAAGGAAGTCAACTAGCATTAGACATTCTACTGTTCCTAAATTTAATGACATTGCATTATGGACAGTGTATATATAAATCCAAATTTCAGCACTGAAATAGGCATCACTGTTGGGCCTGCTCACAAGGTAGTAGAAAACACCTCAAGGAATGCTGGCATCAAAACAGCAGCAACAAGCAAATCCAAGCATGTGGCTTCAGGCCCTGAAGAATTTCTCCTTCCCACAGGTCAGTTCAAGGCAGTTCTGGAATCTACACTTGTTTCACAGTGTAGATGACGCTGATGTTTGGAGGGAAAAGATGGAGGCTTATTTTCCTGTTTTCTGAGCAACTTGTTGAAAATCTATTTGTCTTGCTGTTCCTGCTCTTGTCATCACAATGGAGAGTTGGGCTTACCCTGAGCAGGAAGTGATTGTGAAAATTATTTGTAATTACCAGAAGAGAGGAAATGGTATGCTTCTGTAACACCAGTATTGGATTGTCTAAAGTCTATATCAATGAAAATACCAAAAGACTTCAAAAGTAACAATACCAGAAGCATAAAGATTAAACAATAATATAGTTTCACAGTAAGATGAAATAACAAAAACAACTGGGGGAAAGTGGCAGTGTATTACAGTAGAGAGAATTTTCTAAAACAAATTAATTTACCATGATACCGATATAGATATAATGAGAGTTCCAGAAATGGAAGAGAGCAAAAAGCCTATGTAAATGTAAGAGCCCAAAACTGTTTGGAAAAGGATAAAGCTGAATGACTCACTTTTTTATTTCAAACAAAGCTACAGTATTCAAGATGGTATGGTACTGACATAAGTCTAGAAATGCCAATCATTGGAATAGAACTCAGAGTCCAAAAATAAACCATTGTATTTCTGAGGGTACCAAAACAATTGATTTTGACAAGAGTAAAATCAAAACAATTCAATGGGGAAAGAATAGTTTTATCAACAAATATTGCTGGGACAACTGTATATCCATGTGCAAAACAATGAATTAGGACATTTGTCTTATAACATTTACAAAATGAACTCAAAATGGATCACAGAACAAAATAAAAGATGTAAAACTATCAAACTCTTAAAAGAAAACTGAGGAGTAAATGTTCATGACCCTGGGTTAGGCAATGATTTCTTAGACTCTACACCAAAAGCACAAACAACAAAAAAAAACCATATATAGTAAATAATTTGTACTTCATTAGAATTAGAAAACTTTGTACTTCAAATGATAGCACAAATAAGGTAAAAAAATAAATCACAAATGAAAAAAAGCATTTTCAATTCTATATAATATGAAGGACTTTTACTCTGCATATGTAAGGATCTTTTACAACTCAACAGTGGATAGACAATTAGAAAATTGGCAAAGATTTGAATAGACATGTATCCAAAGAAGATATACAGGCTGTCCAATGAGAACATGAAAATATGCTTAATATCACTGGCCACTGTTGTTGTTCAGTCTCTCAGTCATGTCTGACTCTTTGTGACACCATGGACTGCAGCACGCCAGGCTTCCCTGTCCTTCACTATTGCCCAAAGCTTACTCAGACTCATGTCCATTGAGTTGGTGATGCTGTCCAGCTGTCTTGTCCTCTGTCGTCCCCTTCTCCTCCTGCCTTCACGTCAGGTGACCACAGTATTGGAGCTTCAGCTTCAGCATCAGTCCTTCCAATGTATATTCAAGATTTGTTTCTTTTAGGATTGACTGGTTGGATTTCCTTGCAGCCCAAGTGACTCTCAAGAATCTTCTCCAAAACCACAGTTCAAAAACATCAATTCTTTAGCCCTCAGCTTTCTTTATAGTCCAACTCTCACAACCATGCATGACTACTAGAAAAACCATAGCTTTGACTATATGGACCTTTGTTAACAAGGTAATGTCTCTGCTTTTTAATATGCTGTCTAGGTTTGTCATAGCTTTTTCTCAAGGAGCAAGCGTCTTTTAATTTCATGGCAGCAGTCACCATCTGCAGTGATTGTGAAACCCAAGAAAGTAAAGTCTGTCACTGTTTTCATTGTTCCCCCATCTATATGCCAGGAAGTGATGGGACTAGATGCCATTATCTTAGTTATTTGAATGTTGAGTTTTAAACCAGCTTTTTCACTCTCCTCTTTCACCTTTATCAAGAGGCTCTTTAGTTCCTCTTTGGTTTCTGCCATAAGGCTGTTGTTATCTGCATATCTGAGGTTATTCATTTTCTCCCAGCAACCTGGATTCCAGCTTGTGCTTCATCCAGTCCAGCATTTCTCATGATGTGCTCTGCATGTAAGTTAAATGAACAAAGTGACAATATTCAGCCTTGATGTACTCCTTTCCCAATTTGGAACAAGTCCTCTGTTCCATGTCCGGTTTTACCTATTGCTTCTTGATCTGCATACAAGTTTTAAGGTGGTCCCAACTCTTGAAGAATTTTCCAGTTTGTTGTGATCCACACAGTCAAAGGCTTTAACATATTCAATGAAGCAGAAGTAAATGTTTTAACAAATCAAAACTATAGAAATACCACTTCAAGTCAACAATCCCAATGCTCATCAACATATGAATTAATAAACAAAGTGTTGTATACCAATACGAGGCAATGTTAATTGCCAATAAAAATGAATGAAGTACTGATACATGGTACCACATGGATGAACCTTGAAAATGTAAATTAATGAATTAAATCAATAAAAGACAATATATGATTCAATTTACATGAAAAGTCCAGAAAAAATAAATCTATAGAAACAGAAAGTAAATTAGAGATTGCTGGAGGAAAAGAGGAGGGAGGCAATAGGAAGTGACTCCTATTGAGCTTAGGGTGATGAAAATGTTCTAAAGTTAAGTAGTGATGATGGTTGCACAACTCTGTGAATAACATAAACCCCCAAAATTGTAGACTTTAAAGGGTACATTTTAAAGATTGTTCATTATGTCTCAGTAAAACTATTACAAGAAAAACAAATGGGACCTAATTAAGCTTAAATGCTTCTGTGCAATGAAAGAAATTGTAAGCAAGGTGGAAAGACAGTCCTCAGAAATGAAACAACTGACAAAGAAGTAATCTCCAAAGTATACATGCAGCTCAATACCAGAAAAATGAACAACCCAATCAAAAAGTGAGGAAAAAACTTAAACAGACATTTCTCCAAAGTGGACATAGAGATGGCTAATAAACACATGAAGAGATGCTCATCATCACTCATTCTCAGAGAAATGCACAAATCTAAACCATGAGATATTATCTCACACTGGTCAGAATGGCCATCATCAAAAAGTCTACAAACAATAAATGCTGGAGAGGGTGTGGAGAAAAGGGAACCCTCTTACACTGTTGGTGGGAATGCAAAGTAATACAACCACTGTGGAGAACCATACAGAGATTCCTTAAAAAAACTAGGAATAAAATGACCATTCCACACAGCAATGCCACTACTTGGTATATATCCCAAGGAAACCAGAATTGAAAAATACACATGTACCCCAATGTCCACTGCAGCACTATTTACAATAGTTAGGACAAGGAATCTTCTCTTGGCTGCTCCAGCACTGTGCAGCAGTCTAGTCAAGGCTATGGGTTTTCCAGTGGTCATGTATAGATGTGAGAGTTGGACTACAAAGAAAGCTGAGCACCTAAGAATTGATGCTTTTAAACTGTGGTGTTGGAGAAGACTCTTAAGAGTCCCTTGGACTTCAAGGAGATCCAACCAGTTCATCCTAAAGGAGATCAGTCCTGAGTGTTCATTGGAAGGACTGATGTTGAAGCTGAAACTCCAATACTTCGGCCACCTGATGTAAAGAGCTGACTCATTTGAAAAGACACTAATGCTGGGAAAGATTGAGGGCAGGAGGAGAAGGGGACAACAGAGGATGAGACAGTTGTATGGCATCACCAATTCAATGGACATGAGTTTGAGAAAACTCTGGGAGTTGGTGATGGACAGGGAGGCCTGGAGTGCTGCAGTCCATGGGGTCGCAAAGAGTCGAACACGACTGAGCGACTGAACTGAACTGAGGACAAGGAAGCAGCCTAGATGTCCACTGGCATATGAATAGATAAGGAAGTTGTGGTACATATATGCAGTGGAAAATTACTCACCTATGAAAAGGAATGCATTTGAGTCAGTTATAATGAGGTGGATGAACCTAGAGCCTATTATACAAAGTGAAGTAAGTCAGATGGAGAATGACAAATACAATATATTAACAAATATACATGGAATTTAGAAAGATGGCACCAATGATTCAACATACAGGGCAGCAAAGGAGACGTAGATGTAAAGAACAGACTTTTGCACTCAGTGGAAGAAGGAGAGGGTGGGAAAATTTGAGAGAATTGCATCGAAATGTATACATGACCATATATAAAATAGATAACCAGTGTGAGTTCAATGCATGAAGCAGGACACCCAAAGCTGGTGCTCTGTGACAACCTGGAGGGATAGGGTGGGTAGAGTGGTGGGAAGCGATTCAGGGTAAAGGGGATATGAATACCTATGGTCGATTCACACTGATACATGGCAAAAAACCATCAAAATATTGTAAAGTAGTTATTCTCCAGTTAGATAAATAAATTAACCAAAAAAAAGAAAAACACATTTTCAGTTTAGTTTTTGGAAAAGTATAAAATGAGCATAATGCAGATGAGTTGACTTTTTTTCTTATTAGGTAATTCAGAGTTTTCTGTGGCTACCTATAAATGACTCAGTGAAAGTATCAGTTTCTGGTATTGATCAACATAAAACTTTTATCACCCACCTAAGCACTAGGAAACCTTTTCCTTACCACTCCTTATTTTACCTGGCATAGTGTTCTCAGATATGAATAAACACAGCTACGTTGACAAGATTCTAAGCAAATATGTTTAAAAAGTAAGTTTTCCAAAGTGAAAAAGGCACAACAAAATCAAGTAGACATTACCTTTGGATTATCTCTCTAGGTCACCCCTCTCTGATTCCTATTTCTTTAGATTATGTATCAAATTACTACAGCTTTTCAAATATTTCAAAATATGAAGAGAAAGATTCCAGCTATCTATGGATATATTAAGTGATCTGTCCTATTGGAAGATAAGAAGCAAAGAAACTTGAATTTTGACTAACTAGGGCCAGAAAGAGTGGAGTACATTTCTTAAAGGATTTAGAAATGAAAGGACAAATCCAAGTCCAGGTGTCTGCTGTTTAAACTCTGATTATCAATAAGGTGATCTGAAAAATGGCACTGTGTCTGGCACAGACCATCCATGAAAATGGTCAGGTTCAAAAGAGAAACAAATTTTTCCTTTATCATGTTCTAAGAAGTAAAAAAAGGAACTTCTTTCTGATAAGAATCCTTAAAAAGATCATCAACATGAGGGCAGGGAAAAACTATCACAGTTTTAATCAAGCTGCACAATAGAATTAGAGGAGAAGATGTAGGAAAAGTTACAGAACAAAGAAAAAAAATGAAATGAAGATGCTTGACTAAGGAGAAAAGACGTGACAGATTAGTTGAGGAAGAAGACTTCAAATCCGTTACTCTTGATGCAAGGAGCCTGAGGCAGCACACTTGAATGGAGAAAAAAAAAAAAAAAAAAGCCCAAGATTACAATGAGTCTATCTGCCCCTTTCTTTCCTATCTTCAGAACTGCCACCACAACTCTTAGCTCAGCACTGTGTACATATCCACAAGAAAAGTACTTGTAGAGACTACCAAAGCTGCTGCCTAATCTTTTTTTAAATTAATTTATTTATTTTAATTACAATACTGTATTTGTTTTGCCATACATTGACACGAATCAGCCATAGGTGAACACAGTCTTCCAATGCCGAAGCCCCCTCCCACCTCCCACCCCACATCCTCTACTTGAATCATCCTGTGCATCAGCCCCATGCATCCTGCATCCTACATTGAACATAGATTGGTGCTTCGTTTCTTACAGGAAAATATACATGTTTCAGTGCCATTCTCCCAAACCATCCCACCCTTTCCCTCTCCCTCAGAGTCCAAAAGTCCATTCTATACCTCTGTGTCTCTTTGTTGTCTCACATATAGGTTCATCATTACTGTCTTCTAAATTCCATATATATGTGTCAGTATACTGTATTGGTGTTTTTCTTTCTGGCTTACTTCACTCTGTATAATCGGTTCCAATTTCATCCATCTCATTAGAACTGAGTCAAATTTATTCTTTTTAAGGGCTGAATAGTACTCCATTGTGTATATGTACCACAGCTTTCTTATCCATTCATCTGCTGATGGACATCTAGGTTGCTTCCATGTCCTGGCTATTATAAACAGCGCTGCAATGAACATTGGGGTACATGTGTCTCTTTCAATTCTGGTTTCCTCGGTGTGTATGCCCAGCAGTGGGATTGCTGGGTCATAAGGCAGTTCTATTTGCAATTTTTTAAGGAATCTCCACACTGTTTTCCATAATGGCTGTACTAGTTTGCATTCCCACCAGCAGTGTAAGAGGGTTCCCTTTTCTCCACATCCTCTCCAGCATTTATTGCTTGTAGACTTTTGGATCGCAGCCATTCTGACTGGTGTGAAATGGTACCTCATTGTGGTCTTGATTTGCATTTCTCTGATAATGAGTGATGTTGAACATCTTTTCATGTGTTTGTTGGCCATCTGTATGTCTTCTTTGGAGAAATGCTTATTTAGTTCTTTGGCCCATTTTTTTATTGGATCATTTATTTTTCTGGAGTTGAGCTGTATAAGTTGCTTATATATCTTTGAGATTAGTTGTTTGTCAGTTGTTTCATTTGCTATTGTTTTCTCCCATTCAGAAGGCTGTCTTTTCACCTTGCTTATAGTTTCCTTTGTTGTGCAGAAGCTTTTAATTTTAATTAGATCCCATTTGTTTATCTTTGCCTTTATTTCCAGTATACTGGGAGTTGGATCATAGAGGATCCTGCTGTGATTTATGTCGGAGAGTGTTTTGCCTATGTTTTCCTCTAGGAGTTTTATAGTTTCTGGTCTTACATTTAGATCCATTTTGAGTTTATTTTTGTGTATGGTGTTAGAAAGGGTCTAGTTTCATTCTTTTACAAGTGGTTGACCAGTTTTCCCAGCACCACCTGTTAAAGAGACAGTCTTTACTCCATTGTATATTCTTGCCTCCTTTGTCGAAGATAAGGTGTCCATAGGTGTGTGGGTTAATCTCAGGGCTTTCTATTTTGTTCCATTGATCTATATTTCTGTCTTTATGTCAGTACCATACTGTCTTAATGACTGTGGCTTTGTAGTAGAGCCTGAAGTCAGGCAAGTTGATTCCTCCAGTTCCATTTTTCTTTCTCAAGATTGCTTTGGCTATTCAAGGCTTTTTGTATTTCCATACAAATTTTGAGATTATTTGATCTAGTTCTGTGAAAAATTCTGCTGGTAGCTTGATGGGAATTGCATTGAATCTGTAGATTGCTTTGGGTAGTATACTCATTTTCCCTATATTGATTCTTCCAACCCATGAGCATGGTATATTTCTCCATCTATTAGTGTCTTCTTTGATTTCTTTCATCAGTGTTTTATAGTTTTCGATATATAGGTCTTTAGTTTCTTTAGGTAGGAATATTCCTAAGTATTTTATTCTTTTCGTTGCAATGGTGAATGGAATTGTTTCCTTAACTTCTTTTTCTACTTTCTCATTGTTAGTGTATAGGAATGCAAGGGATTTCTGAGTGTTGATTTTATATCCTGCAACTTTACTATATTCATTGATTAGCTCTAGTAGTTTTCTGGTCGAGTCTTTAGGATTTTCTATGTAGAGGATCATGTCATCTGCAAACAGTGAGAGTTTTACTTCTTCTTTTCCAATTTGGATTCCTTGTATTTCTTTTTCTGCTCTGATTGCTGTGGCCAAAACTTCCAGTACGATGTTGAAGAGTAGTGGTGAAAGTGGACACCCTTGTCTTGTTCCTAACTTTAGGGGAAATGGTTTCAATTTTTTGCCATTGAGGATAATGTTAGCTGTGGGTTTGTCATATATAGCTTTTATTATGTTGAGGTATGTTCCTTCTATTCCTGCTTTCTGGAGAGTTTTTATCATAAATGGATGCTGAATTTTGTCAAAGGCTTTTTCTGCATCTATTGAGATAATCATATGATTTTTATTTCTCAGTTTGTTAATGCGATGAATTACATTGATTGACTTGCGGATATTGAAGAATCCTTGCATCCCTGGGATAAAGCCCACTTGGTCATGGTGTATGATCTTTTTAATGTGTTGCTGGATTCTGATTGCTAGGATTTTGTTGAGGATTTTTGCGTCTATGTTCATCAGTGATATTGGCCTGTAGCTTTCTTTTTTTGTGGTATCTTTGTCAGGTTTTGGTATTAGGGTGATGGTGGCCTCATAGAATGAGTTTGGAAGTTTACCTTCCTCTGCAATTTTCTGGAATAGCTTCAGTAAGATAGGTGTTAGCTCTTCTCGGAATTTTTGGTAGAATTCAGCTGTGAAGCCATCTGGACCTGGGCTTTTGTTTGCTGGAAGATTTCTGATTACAGTTTCAATTTCCGTGCTTGTGATGGGTCTGTTAAGATTTTCTATTTCTTCCTGGTTCAGTTTTGGAAAATTGTACTTTTCTAAGAATTTGTCCATTTCTTCCAAGTTGCCCATTTTATTGGCATATAATTGCTGATAGTAGTCTCTTATGATTCTTTGTATTTCTGTGTTGTCTGTCGTGATCTCTCCATTTTCATTTCTAATTTTGTTGATTTGATTTTTTTTCTCTTTGTTTCTTGATGAGTCTGGCTAATGGTTTGTCAATTTTATTTATCCTTTCAAAGAACCAGCTTTTTGCTTTGTTGATTTTTGCTACGGTCTCTTTTTGTTTCTTTTGCATTTATTTCTGCCCTAATTTTTAGGATTTCTTTCCTTCTACTAACTCTGGGGTTCTCTATTTCTTCCTTTTCTAGTTGCTTTAGGTGTACAGTTAGGTTATTTATTTGACTTTTTCTTGTTTCTTGAGGTATGCCTGTATTGCTATGAACTTTCCTCTTAGGACTGTTTTTAAAGTGTCCCAAAGGTTCTGTGTTGTTGTGTTTTCATTTTCATTCGTTTCGATGCATATTTTGATTTCTTTTTTATTTCTTCTGTGATTTGTTGATTATTCAGTAGGGTGTTGTTCAGCCTCCAAATGTTGGAGTTTTTAATAGTTTTTCTCCTGTAATTGAGATCTAACCTTAGTGCATTATGGTCAGAGAAGATGCTTGGAATAATTTCAATTTTTTGGAATTTATCAAGGTTAGATTTATGACCCAGAATGTGATCTATCCTGGAAAAGGTTCCGTGTGCACTTGAGTAAAAGGTGAAATTCATTGTTTTGGGGTGAAATGTCCTATAGATATCAATTAGGTCTAACCAGTCTATTGTATCGTTTAACGTTTGCGTTTCTTTGTTAATTTTCTGCTTAGTTGATCTGTCCATAGGTGTGAGTGGGGTATTAAAGTCTCCCACTATTATTGTGTTATTATTAATTTCCCCTTTCATGCTTGTTAGCATTTGTCTTACATATTGCGGTGCTCCTATGTTGGGTGCATATATATTTATAATTGTTATATCTTCTTCTTGGATTGATCCTTTAATCATTATGTAGTGGCCTTCTTTGTCCCTTTTCACAGCCTTTGTTTTAAAGTCTATTTTATCGAATATGAGTATTGCTACTCCTGCTTTCTTTTGGTCTTTATTTGCATGAAATATCTTTTTCCAGCCCTTCACTTTTAGTCTGTATGTGTCCGTTGTTTTGAGGTGGGTCTCTTGTAGGCAGCATATATAGGGATCTTGTTTTTGTATCCATTCAGCCAGTCTTTGCCTTTTGGTTGGGGCATTCAATCCATTTACATTTAAGGTAATTATTGATAAGTATGGTCCTGTTGCCATTTACTTTATTGTTTTGGGTTCGGGTTTATACGTCCTTTTTGTTTTCCTGTCTAAAGTCTATCCTTTAGCATTTGTTGGAGAGCTGGTTTGGTGGTGCTGAATTCTCTCAGCCTTTGTTTGTCTGTAAAGCTTTTGATTTCTCTTTCATATTTGAATGAGATCCTTGCTGGGTACAGTAGTCTTGGCTGAAGGTTATTATCTTTCATCACTTTAAGTACGTCTTGCCATTCCCTCCTGGCCTGAAGAGTTTCTATTGAAAGATCTGCAGTTATTCTTATTGGGATCCCCTTGTGTGTTATTTGTTGTTTTTCCCTTGCTACTTTTAGTAATTGTTCTTTGTGTTTGGTCTTTGTTAGTTTGATTAGTATATGTCTTGGGGTGTTCCGCCTTGGGTTTATCCTGTTTGGCACTCTCTGGGTTTCTTGGACTTGGGTGATTATTTCCTTCCCCATTTTAGGGAAGTTTTCGACTATTATGTCCTCAAGTATTTTCTCATGGTCTTTCTTTTTGTCTTCTTCTTCTGGGACTCCTATAATTCGAATGTTGGAGCGTTTCATGTTGTCTTGGAGGTCTCTGAGGTTGTCCTCATTTCTTTTAATTCGTCTTTCTTTTTCCCTCA
Source organism: Nanger dama (assembly GCA_917880005.1). NCBI lineage: Eukaryota > Metazoa > Chordata > Mammalia > Artiodactyla > Bovidae > Nanger > Nanger dama. The sequence goes on from CAKJTW010000001.1 coordinate 105,622,931, forward strand.
CTGATTCATTTATTTCTCCCATTCTGTCTTTTATTTCACTAATCCTATCTTCTGCCTACAAATATTCTACTATTTGTAGCCTCCAGAGTGTTTCTGATCTCATTTATTGCATTATTCATTGTATGTTGACTCTTTTTATTTCTTCTAGGTCCTTGTTAAACCTTTCTTGCATCTTCTCAATCCTTGACCCCAGGCTATTTATCTGTGATTCCATTTTGATTTCAAGATTTTGGATCATTTTCACTATCAGTATTCGGAATTCTTTCTCAGGTAGATTCCCTATCTCTTCCTCTTTTGTTTGGTTTGGTGGGCATGTCTCCTGTTCCTTTACCTGCTGGGTATTCCTCTGTCTCTTCATCCTGGTTATATTGCTGCTTTTGGGGTGGCTTTTCTATATTCCAGGAATTTGTGGCGTTCTCTTTATTATAGAGTTTCCTCTCTGTGTTTGGGGTTATATCAGTGGCTTGTCAAAGTTTCTTGATCAGGGAGGCTTGTGTTGGAGTTCTGGTGGGTGGATCTGGATTTCCTCTCTCTTGAGTGCTGTGACGTGTGAAGTAATGGGTTATGCGACGTCAGTGGTTTTGGAGTATTTTGAGTTGCCTGTGTATTGAAGCTCAGGGGCTTGTTCTTGTTGCTGGAGAATTTGTGTGGTATGTCTTGCTCTGATGTCCCTGGATTCAGGAATTCTTTGATGATCTCAGGATTTGGAATTACGCCTCCTGATTCTGGTTTTCAGATTTATTTTTAGTCTCCATCTATTCAGCACTAATGTTAAAACATCTAGGTTAATGATGATAGGTTTCTCCACCTTGAGGGTCGTCCCTAGAGGATTGGTGAGTTACTTGGAGGAGAGAAGAGGGAGGGAGTAGTTAGAGGTGAGTGGAATGGGATGAGGTGGAATCATAAGAGGGAAAAGCAAGTTAGCCCGTAACCACTTTCTTGTGTGCGCGCCAAAGTCTGGACTGCTCAGAGGTGGTCACAGAGTTATACATGGAAGAGGAGAGGAAGGAAGTAGATAGAGGTGGACAGGAGGATAAAAGAGGGAGATGGGAAGGAGGGCTACAGATCCGGTCAGTGACCAGTTCCCTTAGAGTTCTCCTCCTTCTGGAACGCACAGAGGTTCATAGGGTTGGGTAGAGAGGGGGAGTGGGAGGGAGGAGACAAAAGCCACCTGGTGGCGAAAAGGGAGATTCCAGAGGTGGAGAGAGTGGTCAAGCCAGTAGTCTTGCACTCATGTAGAACTGGGTACTGAGGATTAGGTTTTTAAAAGTACAAAATTGGCAACAAATACCAAAATGCCAAGATTAAAAATCTGGAGTATAGATTGGATTTTCAAAGATAGATTATTGAAGAGAAGATGAAGAAGTAGAGAGAAATTTAAAAAAAATAGAGAAAAAAGAAAAAAAGTAAAATATAATAAAAGACTCCAGAATTATTAAAAGACAACTTCCTTCACCAATAAGACTATATATGGCATTTGCTTAAACGATAGAGTTTTTTTTTTTTTAAGTAATATTAGGTTCTAAAAATAATAACTAGAAATATAGAAGACTTAAAAATTTAAGGAAGTTTAGGGGAAAAAAGGATGAAAAAGAAAAGGATAAACAAATTTAAAAAGGAAAAAAATAATTTTTAAAGAAAGAAAACAAAATTCTTAAAAAGAAAAAAAAATCACTCTTCCACATCATCCCCCAAAATTTTTTTTTTTGATCATAAAAGTAGAAACGGCGTATCTGGCGCTTTCTCTGTCGTTGAGGACTGTGTGGGGTCACTACCAAGGCAGTTTCCTCTGTTTGCCTTCCTCTGTTTGCTGGTCTCTTCCATGTCTGATTTCTGTCTTGCCACAGGGAGGGTGGTGATGAGCTCTGCACTGGGCTTGCCCCTTCCCAATCCGCGGGATAACCGTGTGGGGCCTGCCCTATGTTTCATGCAATTCCCCGGTTTAAGTCGCTCAGGATTGGCGCTCAGGAAGTCCCCTCCGGGTGCTGGGTTTGGTTCCAATTCTGAGTGGCTAGGGAGTTTGGCGCGGACTATTGTTGCAGAAGTCTCAATAAAGAAGCTTGCTTGCAATTTGGTAGGTAATGTCTCTTTTGAGCTGCGACTGCCCTCTTCCAGCGCCTAATGCTCTGGCTGCCTGTCACCCATGGGGGATGGTCTGCAGCCGGCTATTTCCGATCCGTCCTTTGTTCTGTGCGCAGGCCTGTCAGTGTCTTATGTTCGAGCGTTTCGCGTGTTAGTTATCCCCCAGTCTGGTTTGCTAGTCCGGGATAAATCGTTCTATCCACGCGCGGACCCGATTCTGGCCCTGTTACGCCCTGATTCTCGAGAAAAGCCCTGCAGTCTACATCTCCAGTTCTTCGAAAGCACTGTCGCGGGCACGCTCCTCCCTGCCCAACCCCACTGCTGTCGGACGCAGGTGTTTGCGCTGCTTTCCGCTGAGGGTTATACTGTTGAATTCGTAATCTGTTGGTTTTAATTATTTATTTATTCTTCCTTCCTGTTATGTTGCCCTCTGTGCTTCCAGGGCTCGCCCGTGCACAGCTGTGAGAAAGTTTCCCAATTTTAGGGAACCTCCCTCTTTAAGCGTCTCTTCCTGGGACGGGATTCTCTTCCCGTGCCGGGGTTCCCTCCCTACCTCCTTTGTCTATAACTTCGTTCTTTAAAATAAAATAAAATATTTCCTACCTGGCTTTGAAGCCAATGATCTGCTTTGCTGGATGCCTGATGTCCTCTGCCACCAGTCAGAAGTTATTTTGTGGAATTTGCTCAGCGTTGAAATGTTCTTTTGATGAGGTAGAGAGGGAGAAAGTGTTCTCCCCATCCTATTCCTCCGCCATCTTTTTTCCTCTAATATAATCTTTTTATGGTATTGTATTGTATTGCATTTTAAGAGCATGAAGATATTACTTTAAATGAACTTTAACAATATTCACTACATCTCTAGAGAGATTTAGGTGTTTTTTTTTTTTTATACCTAACACATAATGCATTCTTACTTTAAAATAAGTTGGAATAACCACCAATTAAAATATTTTTTGATGACAGGTGCATTTTAAACTATAGATGTAAATGCAACTAAATGTTTATGATGTCAATAATATTTTATAAATTCCTGCTTTCATAATCTGATTTTGGAAGTTTCAATTTACACTTCATACATTCAATTTTTTAAAAATAATACTTTTGTCCCTTTATTATAAATGATTAAACTTCCCTGGTGGCTCAGATGGTAAAGCGTCTGTCTGAAATTTGAGAGACCTGGGTTTGATCCCTGGGTTGGGAAGATTCCCTGGAGAAGGAAATGGCAACCCACTCCAGTACTCTTGCCATGAAAATCCCATGGACAGAGGAGCTTGGTGCAGGCTACTATCCATGGGGTCACAAAAAGTTGGGCACAACTGAGCGACTTCACTTTCAAATATATTAGACATTTAGGTTTCAATTTATAGAGCATTTTACTCCAAAGCTGTAGCTTTGGTTTGGATACTCTTTATTTCTAATAAATCAAGTATCAAATAGGCCCAGTTATTTTCTCACTTTAGTAATGTTTTTATTAAGCTTAGAGACATCTTGGTGTGCCACATAAACTTTTAAAGTAGCTAATGCAAACTTTTAAAGCTGCTGAGACAGATTTGCAAAATTATCATGTTCCTCCTCATTAAGTTGTAGTTTAACACAGTGTTCCTTCTGCTTGCTATGAAACAATGGTGTCTATTAACTTACATCTAAGACTAAAACCAAAACTTTTATAAAAGTCAAAGGACCACTGTGGTTTCAAGTGTCCTGCCAAGTGCTTTATCACCTGAATGACTGAGTCACCAGCATGCTCTTTTTGCCTCAGCTACCAGCCTGAACTTGCTCTCAGAACTGATCTAATAAAAGAAAGGAGGGCAGATAAAACATATTATTTAAGCAAACATTTAAACAGCATCTATTTGTACCTTTAGTGATGTTAACGGCCCCAAACATTTCATAAGTGCCATGAAGATTTACAGACACAGTAAGGAACCCACGGGTCCAAAGCCATGCCAGATAGCACTGTCCTTGAAGGTGAAATTGCAAATGAAATCATTCACATTAAGAGCCAGGAAATTTACAATTGTGTGACCGACCTACTGAGTGAGTGCTCAGTCGCTCAGGTGGGTCTGACTCTTCACAATTTCATAGACTGTGTCCTGCTAGGCCCCTCTATCCATGGGATTTTCCAGGCAAGAATACTGGAGTGGGTTGCCATTTCCTTCTCCAGGGATCCTCTTGACCCAGGGATCAAATCCTGGTCTCCTGCTTGGAAGGTGGACTCTTTACCAGTGAGCCACTTGGAAAGTAAATGCATACAAACATATGTATATAAGGGAATAAGATTATTCAAAGAAATTATTTGCTAAAATGTGGTTGATGGGGAATAAGTGGTAGCTGCATAGATTACATAGCCACAAACTTTCATCCAAAATCTGGGGTCAGATGTGTTTAGAAAAGTAAATATTAGAATATCTATATTCTATTATTTGCTACCACCAGTATGATCTGAGGCAGCATTCCATGATAAAAATATCAATATTTTGCAAGAAAATGTGTGGCTATATCTCTTAAATGGGATGTATAAGGTTCATTACTAGTTTTATGTGGAGCTTAGATAATTTCACATCAAAAATTGTAGATAAGAGTTTATTGACCTCTATTCAGGATGGAATACTAAGAAGAATTGTATTGTATAATGTACAAGAGTATAGTTGCAATATTTTGACATTCATTTATCACTGTGAAATAATAATAAATATGTATTTTGTCTCCTCCCTGGTTTCTGATTCAGAGCTCCTTAATCCCTTGAAATTTCCTACATAATAGAGACACCTTTTGTTCAAATGACATTATTTTTGGTGGGCTACTAGATAGCTTTGGGATGGGGCTGGTCACCAGAAAGACTATGACATAGTTAGCAATCATCTTCTGGGAGGGGCTATGAGAGGTGGAAACTGAACTGATGATTGATTATGCTTACATGAGGAAGTTCCATAAATTATCTCCATGAATCTGTAAATTCCCACATTTGAAGAGCTTCTGAGTTTGTGAACATGTCCACATGCTGAGAGGATGGTGCACCCCAACTCCAAGGGACAGATGCTCCCACACTTGGGACCAGCCTGGACCTTTTCCTATATACATAATAATGCCTGTTCATCAGGATACTCATCTGTATCTTTATAACATCTTTTAAAATTAACCAATAAGTATAAAGAGTGTCCCTAAGTTCTATTAGGCATTACTGAATGCTAACAAACTGAGGAAGGATCATGGTAACCCCAAATTCACAGTCCATTGACTGACAGTTGGAGGCTTTTGACTGGTGTCTGAAGTGGGGGCAGCTTTGTAGGACTAGGTCCTGGCCTGCAGAATCTGCACTAATTCCAGGTTAGCGCAGAACTGAATAATTAGTGTCAGAATTGAATTGTAGGACACTCAACTTATGTCCCAAGACTTGGAGAATTAGTAGCTGATGTAAAGAAAACCTCACATTTTGGTGTCAAAATCTGTGGATAGAGGAACAGGTTTTTAAAAAATCACTAACTTCAAAAAATACTTCTAGGGTAAATTTGAAAACTGTGCAGGACTCTGGCCACCATGCCATGTGAAAAAGTTACTTCTTAAATTGTTTCCTGAATACCTAACTCCATGAAGTTCTGGGTTTTAACTCCTTGTGAATGTGTCTCATTTACATTGAACTGCATCAATAGCATGAGTCTGACTTATGAACAAATTATACGGAGTACAATAAAATCATTAAAAGCACTCAAGATTATGTAGATCCAATATTGTACTGTCTAGCCCTTGACATTCCACTCTTTAGTAAGTTTATTAATACTGAGAGAAAGAGAGAGAGATTTGAAATATCATGAATGAGAATTCATTCTCATTAAAGTCTTTATCATTTATGATTTAGAATGCACATAATCTGAATGCAGAGTTCCAAAGAATAGCAAGGTGAGATAAGGGAGCCTTCCTCAGCAACCAGTGCAAGGAAATAGATGAAAACAACAGAATGAAAATGACTAGAGATCTCCTCAAGAAAATTAGAGATACCAAGGGAACACTTCATGCAAAGATGGGCTTGATAAAGGACAGAAATGGTCTGGACCTAACAGAAGCAGAAGATATTAACAAGAGGTGGCAAGAATACACAGAAGAACTGTACAAGAAAGATCTTCACAACCCAAGTAAGCACGATGGTGTGATCACTCACTTAGAGCCAGACATCCTGGAATGTGAAGTCAAATGGACCTTAGAAGCATCACTATGAACAAAGCTAGTGGAGGTGATGGAATTCCAGTTAAGCTAATTCAAATCCTGGAAGATGACTGTGAAAGTGCTGCACTCAATATGCCAGCAAATTTGGAAAACTCAGCCATGCCCACAGGACTGGAAAAAGTCAGTTTTCATTCCAATGCCAAAGAATGCTCAAAGTTTACCTCACAATTGCACCCATCTCACACTCTAGTAAAGTAATGCTCAAAATTATCCAAGCCAGGCATCAGCAATATGTGAACTGTGAACTTCCAGATGTTTAAGCTGGTTTTAGAAAAGGCAGAGGAACCAGAGATCAAATTGCAAACATCCGCTGGATTATCGAAAAAACAAGAGAGTTCCAGAAAAACTTGTATTTCTGGTTTATTGGCTATGACAAAGCCATTGACTGGGTGGATCACAATAAACTGTGGAAAATTCTGAAGGACATGGGAATACCAGTCCACCTGACCTCCCTCTTGAGAAACCTGTACGCAGGTCAAGAAGCAAGAGTTAGAACTGGACATAGAACAACAGACTGGTTCCAAATAGGAAAAGGAGCACGTCAAAGCTGTATATTGTCATCCTGCTTATTTAACTTATATGAGAGTACATCATCAGAAATGCTGGGCTGGAAGAAGCACAATGCTGGGAGAAATGTCAGTAACCTCAGATATGCAGATGACACCACCCTTATGGCAGAAAGTGAAGAGGAACTAAAAACCTACTGATAAAAGTGAAAGAGGAAAGTGAAAAAGTTGGCTTAAAGCTCAACATTCAGAAAACGAAGATCATGGCATCTGGTCCCATCAGTTCATGGGAAATAGATGGGGAAACAGTGGAAACAGTGTCAGACTCTATTTTGGGGGCTCCAAAATCACTGCAGACGGTGATTGCAGCAATGAAATTAAAAGACACTTACTCCTTGGAAGAAAAGTTATGACCAACCTAAATAGTATATTCAAAAGCAGAGACATTAGTTAGCCAACAGAGGTCCATCTAGTCAAGGCTATGGTTTTTCCAGTGGTCATGTATGGATGTGAGAGTTGGACTATAAAGAAAGCTGAGTGCTGAAGAATTGCTGCTTTTGAACTGTGATGTTGGAGAAGACTCTTGAGAGTCCCTTGGACTGCAAGGAGATCCAACCAGTCCATTCTGAAGGAAATCAGTCCTGGTGTTCACTGGAAGGACTGATGTTTTTGCTGAAACTCCAATACTTTGGCCACTTCCTACGAAGAATTGACTCATTGGAGAAGAGTCTATTGCTGCGAGGGTTTGGGGGCAGGAGGAGAAAGGGATGACAGAGGATAAGATGGCTGGATGGCATCTCTGACTCGATGGACATTAGTTTGAGTGAACCCCGGGAGTTGGTGATGGACAGGGAGGCCTGGCGTGCTGCAATTCATGGGGTCACAAAGAATAGGACATGACTGAGCAACTGAACTGAAAAACAAATATATGAAAAAGACACACAGAGTCATCACACAGAATTAAATACATTTTTAGAATTAAGAGGATATAGAAAGCACTTGTGTTCTTAGTCACAAGACACTACATGCATGCTCAGTAGCTTAAGTTATATCTGACTCTTTGCTACTCTGTGGACTGTAGCCCATCAATCTGCTCTGTCCATTGGCTACTCCATGCAAAAATATTGGAGTGGGTTGCCATGCCTTCTCCAGGGGACCTTCCTGACCTGGGGATTGAACCCCTGACTCTTCCATCTCTTGTACTGGTAGGTGGGTTCTTCACCATTAGTGCCACCTAAGAAGACCATAAGTCTCTTTTAATCTTCAATCTAGGGTTCTGCCACTGAAGTAATTTAACTATTTTCTACGTGTTTGATTTTTTCTCTGAAACTATAAGCTATTTATGCATCCACCCTCCTCCATATATTTGTTACTTTCCTGCTTTCTCCAAAATTCAGCTTGATATGACTCATTTCTCTTCCCAAGCCCAGTTGCACCCAAAGATCACAAATATAATATCCAGCACCTCTTAATTGCACAATCTCAACTTTGTTTATGTTACTAATTGCTTAATATTTTTTCATAGTTGGTTTTCATTACAATTCCAAAGAAAGGCAATACCAAAGAATGCTCAAACTACCGCACAATTGCACTCATCTCACACGCTAGTAAAGTAATGCTCAAAATTCTGCAAGCCAGGCTTCAGCAATACGTGAACCGTGAACTCCCTGATATTCAAGCTGGTTTTAGAAAAGGCAGAGGAACCAGAGATCAAATTGCCAACATCCGCTGGATCATGGAAAAAGCAAGAGAGTTCCAGAAAAACATCTACTTCTGCTTTATTGACTATGCCAAAGCCTTTGACTGTGTGGATCACAATAAACTGTGGAAAATTCTGAAAGAGATGGGAATACCAGACCACCTAATCTGCCTCTTGAGAAATCTGTATGCAGGACAGGAAACAACAGTTAGAACTGGACATGGAACAACAGACTGGTTCCAAATAGGAAAAGGAGTACATCAAGGCTGTATATTGTCACCCTGCTTATTTAACTTATATGCAGAGTACATCATGAGAAACGCTGGACTGGAAGAAATACAAGCTGGAATCCAGATTGCTGGGAGAAATATCAATAACCTCAGCTATGCAGATGACACCACCCTTATGGCAGAAAGTGAAGACGAGCTAAAAAGCCTCCTGATGAAAGTGAAAGAGGAAAGTGAAAAAGGTGGCTTAAAGCTCAACATTCAGAAAACAAAGATCATGGCATCCGGTCCCCTCACTTCATGGGAAATAGATGGGGAAACAGTGGAAACAGTGTCAGGCTTTATTTTTGGGGGACTCCAAAATCACTGCAGATGGTGACTTCAGCCATGAAATTAAAAGACGCTTACTCCTTGGAAGAAAAATTATTACCAACCTAGATAGTATATTGAAAAGCAGAGATATTACTTTGCTGAGTAAGGTCCATCTAGTCAAGGCTATGGTTTTTCCCGTAGTCATGTATGGATGTGAGAGTTGGACTGTGAAGAAGGCTGAGCGCCGAAGAATTAATGCTTTTGAACTGTGATGTTGGAGAAGACTCTTGAGCGTCCCTTGGACTGCAAGGAGATCCAACAAGTCCATTCTGAAAGAGATCAACCCTGGCATTTCTTTGGAAAGAATGATTCTAAAGCTGAAACTCCAGTACTTTGCCACCTCATGCGAAGACTCACTGGAAAAGACTCTGATGCTGGGAGGGATTGGGGGCAGGAGGAGAAGGGGACGACTGAGGATGAGACGACGGATGTCATCTGAGACGGACTCGATGGACCTGAGTCTGAGTGAACTCCGGGAGTTGGTGATGGACAGGGAGGCCTGGTGTGCTGCGATTCATGGGGTTGCAAAGAGTCGGACACGACTGAGCGACTGAACTGATCTGAACTGAAGCTGCCTAGCTACATGGTATTTTTAGGCATTGTGAGGACTAACAAAACAAATACACACACACAAAAAAAAAGATATTCAGGGCATCCGTTACTAACCTGGGTCTTGAGACAAGTGATTCAGACTGGTAAAACTGAAGACACGCAGAGAAAGCTGTATCTAGCGTGAAGCCCTTGTGGCAGGGGTAAGGAGAAGCGTGAGGATAATGGTTCCTATGGTCAGTTCTCTAGGGCCAGCTGTGCCATGCTGTAGCGCTGTTCTCCTCAACATCACTGGCCCCGTCTCCTCAGGAAATTCAGTGGAACACAGTAGCCTCGCTTAGGGGTTTTGTTCAGGGGATGAATGAAGTGGAATGATATTCCATGAAAAGGCGTCTCAGATATATAGAGAGACTGAAGATACAGGAACAGAGAACTATGGTGAGAGGCAGGTTATAATGGGAAGCAATGTTCAGCATGTATTAACCTAGGGACGGGTGGGGCAAAACTAAAGCAATTCCCCTAAAAATGTGAGATGAAGTCAGTTCCTGAAAGGGTTATGCTTAATATTAAGGGCTATTTGTGTTTACCTCTACCTCTATGGTTGATAGCACTTCACCCACTACTCTGTCCTGTTTTGCTTTGACTTTCTCATTCTTCCTCACTCATGATGTTTTTCTTCTAGGTAAAAATAAAATCTCCTGCCAATCCTCAAATCCTTTCTATGAAGGCAGAAGAGAATATAGTAATTTTATTACCGAATAAGCATTAATCTTTGCATGTGGCTCAGTGGGCAAAGAATTCATCTGCAGTGCAGGAGACACAGGACATGCGAGTTTGACCCCTGGGTCAGGAAGATCTCCTGGAGAAGGGTATGCAACTTATCCTAGTATTCTTACCTGCAGAATCCCATGGCTAGTGTAGTCTGATGGGCTACAGTCCCTAGGATCACAAAGAGTTGGACATGACTGAAGAGACTGAGTACAAGCATTAATGTGGACTTTACGTGCACCATGGGCAATTTGCTGAAAAAATTGTAAGGATGGAAAGAAATCTCAATTTTTTGTAAAAATAGCCAGGCATGTGCCATCCATTCCCTCTGTGTTCTTGGGAGCAGTGATACTTGGCACACAGGTAAGGGGACTTAACAGAACCATTTGTTCCACATGGTTCATCTTAAGTTCACTTGATATCAGCATGACATCTGTGTTAGCTAATTATTTTTATCCATTAGAAAACACACTGTCATATGTCTCTATGACAAGCAGGTAGTAACAGTTTAGAGCCAAGTGTTGCTCATAAATTCCCATAGAGATGAGGAGATAGACTATCCTTAATGTGTCTAACTCAAAGAGAGAACTCCAAGGCCCTTAAGGAAAACATTCCTGGACTGAAAAATGTGTTGTTCAGTTGCTCAGTCATGTTCAACTCTTTGCAGCTCCATGGACTTTTCAGCACACCAGGATTCCCTGTCCTTCACTATCTCCCAGAATTTGCTCAAGCTCATGCCTACTGAGTCAGTGATGCCATCCAGTCATCTAATCCTTTGTCACCCCTTTCTCCTCTTGCCCTCAGTCTTTCCCAGAATCGTGATCTTTTCCAATGAGTCGACAATTCATATCAGGTGGCCAAAGTATTGAAGCTTCAGTATGAGTCTTTCCAATGAATATTCAGGTTGATTTCCTTTAGGAATCACTGGTTTGATCTCTTTGCTGTCCAAGGGACTCTCAACAGTTTTCTCTAGCACCACAGTTCAAAAGCACCAATTGTTTCTCACATTTGTACATGACTACTGGAAAAATCAAAGCTTTTACTATATGGACCTTCGTTGGCACAGTGATATCTCTGCTTAATACACTGTCTAGATTTGTCATACCTTTTTCTCCAATTTTCATTGCTGTAATCACCATCTGCACTGATTTTGGAGCCCCCAAAATACAGTATGTCATTGTCTCCTTTTTTTTCCCTATTTGCCATGATGTGATGGGACAAGATGCCATGATCTTAGTTTTCTGAATGTTCAATTTTAAGCCAGCTTTTTCACTCTGCTCTTTCACTTTCATCAAGAGGCTCTTTAGTTTCTCTTCACTTTCTGCCATAAGGGTGGTGTCATCTGCATATCTGGGATTATTGATATTTCTCCTGGCAATCTGATTCTAGCTTGAGCTTCACTCAGCTTGCCATTTCACATGATGTACTCTGCATATAAGTTAAATAAGCAGGGTGACAATATACAACCTTGACGTACTCCTTTTCTAATTTTGAACCAGTTCATCGCTCCATCTCCAGTTCTAACTGTTGCTCCTTGTGCTGCATATGCTGTCTCAGAAGGCAGGTAAGGTGGTCTGGTATTCCTGTCTCTTTAAGAATATTCCATGGTTTGTTGTGATCCGCACAATCAAAGGCTTTAGTGTAGTCAATGAAGCAAAAATAGATATTTTTCTGTAATTCCCTTGCTTTTTCCATGTTCCAACGGATGTTGGCAATTTGATCTCTGGTTCCTCTGCCTTTTCTAAGTCCAGCCCGAACATCTGGAAGTTCACAGTTCACATTCTGTTGAAGGCTGGCTTGAAGGAATTTGAGCATTACCTTGCTAGCATGTGCAATGACTGCAGCTGTGCAGCAGTTTGGGCATTCTTTGGATTTGCGACCTCCTTCAAAGAGACTTATGCCAGCACCACTGTATTCACTGCCCCCGACCCCATGGCAGGTCACTGTTGACCCACAACTCCTCAGGGGGCTCCTGGGCCCTCACAGGCAAGTCTGGCTCAGTTTCTTGTAGGGTCACTGCTCATTTCCCTGGATCTTTGTGTGCACAAGGCTTTGTTTGTGCCCTCCAAGAATCTTGCCCTTCAAGAACTATAGACAGAGTTTCATGACATTGTACAGGAGGAGGTAGTCAAAACCATTCCCAAGGAAAAGAAATGCAAGTGGCAAAACTGTTACCTGAGGAGGCCTTACAGATAGCTGAGAAAAGAAGAGAAGCTAAAGGCAAAAGAGAAAAGGAAAGCTATATCCATCTGAATGCAGAGTTCCAAAGAATCTCAAGGAGAGATAAGAAAGCCTTCCTAAGTGATCAATGCAAAGAAATAGAGGAAAACAATAGAATGGGAAAGAGTATAGATCTCACCAAGAAGGTCTGATATACCAAGGGAACATTTCATACAAAGATGGGCACAATAACGGACAGAAACGGTATGGACCTACAAGAAGCAGACGATATTAAGAAGAGGTGGGAAGAATACACAGAAAAGCTAACCAAAAAAAGGTCTTTATGACCCAGATAACCACGATGGTGTGATAACTCACCTAGAGCCAGACATCCTATTTTGTGAAGTCAAGTGGGCCTTAGGAAGCATCATGACGAACAAAGCTAGTGGAAGTGATGGAATTCCACTTGAACTATTTCAGATCCTAAAAGATGATTCTGTTAAAGTGCTGCACTCAATATGCCAGCAAATTTGGAAAACTCAGCAGTGGCCACAGGACTGGAAAAGGTCAGTTTTATTCCAATCCCAAAGAAAGGCAATGCCAAAGGATGTTCAAATTACCATACAATTCCACTCATCTCACATGCTAGCAAAGTAATACTCAAAATTCTTCAAGCCAGGCTTCAACAGTACTCTAACTAAGAACTTCCAGATGTTTAAAATGGATTTAGAAAAGGCAGAGGAAGCAGAAATCAAATTGCCAACATCTGTTGGATCATAGAAAAAGTAAGAGTTTAAGAAAAATATCTACTTCTGCTTTATTGACTATGACAAAGTCTTTGACTGTGCAGATCACAACAAACTGTGGGAAATTCTGAAATAGATGGGAATACCAGACCACCTGACCAGCCTCCTGAGAAATCTGTATGCAGGTCAAGAAGCATCAGTCAGGACTGGACATAGAACAATGGACTGGTTCCAAATTGGAGAAGGAGTACAACAAGGCTGTATATTGTCACCCTGCTTATTTAACTTATATGCAGAGTACATCATGTGAAATGCAGGGCTGGATGAAGCATAACTAGGAAATAAGATTGCTGGGAGAAATATCAATAACCTCAGATATGCAGATGATACCACCATTATATCATAGAGCAAAGAGGAACTAAACGGCTTCTTGATGAAAGTGAAAGAGGAGAGTGAAAAAGTTGGCTTAAAGCTCAACATTCAGAAAATGAAGATCATGGCATCTGGTCCCATCACTTCATGGCAAATAGATGGGGAAACAATGGATACAGAGACAGACTTTATTTTGGGGGCTCCAAAATCACTGCAGATGGTGACTACAGCCATGATATTAAAAGACACTTACTCCTTGGAAGAAAGGTTATGATGAACCTAGATAGCATATTAAAAATCAGAGACATTACTTTGCCAAGAAAGGTCCATCAAGTCAAAGCTATGGTTTTTCCAGTAGTCATGTATGGATGTGAGAATTGAACCATAAAGAAAGCTGAACAGCAAAGAATTAATGCTTTTGAACTGTGGTTTTGGAGCAGACTCTTTAGAGTCCCTTGGATAGCAAGGAGATCCAACCAGTCAATCCTAAAGGAAATCAATCCTGAATATTCATTGGAAGGACTGATGTTAAAGCTGAAGCTCCAATATCTTGGCCACCTGATGGCAACTGACTCAGAAATGACACTGATTCTGGGAAAGATTGAATGCAGGAGGAGAAAGGGACCACAGAGGATGAGATGGTTTGATGGTATCACAGACTCAGTGAACATTAGTTTGGGCAAGCTCCAGGAGTTGGTGATGGATAGTGAAGCCTGGCATGCTGCAGTCCTTGGTGTCACAAAGAGTTAGACATGACTGAGTGATTGAACTGGACTGAGTGATTGAACTAAACTGAGTGCAGCACTTTAAGAGCATCATTTTTAGGATTTGAAATAGCTCAGCTGGAATTCCATGACATCCACTACCTTTGTTCATAGTAATGCTTCCTAAGGCCCACTTGACTTCATACTCCAAGATATCTGGCTGCAGATGAGTGATTACTCATTCATGGTTATCTGGGTCACTAAGACCTTTTTGTACAGTTCTGTGTATTCTTGCCACTTCTTCTTAGTATCTTCTGGTTCTTTTAGGTCCATACTCTTTCTGGTTGTAAAATTGCAAGAGGCTTTTTCTTAGCTTCTTGGGACTTACAAATCAAAGGGACAGAGAATTAATTTACAGTGATATATACATATATATATATATATATTTTAAATCTAAGGGGAAAAACAGAAGGGGATTTCTCTCCCTATAAGCACCAGAGAAAATTAAAAAAATAAATAAATAAATTAGGATTGCTTTTCCCCCTTATACTGTATGACAGTAGTTCTCAGAATGGGGTCATTTTAAAATTCCTGGATGCATTTTTGGTTGTCACAGTGGAGGAAGGGGGAATACAAGCATCTAGCATAGAGGCCGGCGATGTTAAAATATCCTACAACACACAAGATAGCCTTCCATGACAAAGAAATATCCAGCTCAATATCTCAGAAGTGCTGAGGCTGAGCAAGCTTGCACTTTAAGAAAAGTAACCATGTCATTTATCATCTAAACTGAAACACTCTTTAGAATGGAAAGCTGGTAAGATTATTATAAGGCTGGGACAGCAGATATATATAATATCTATATCAGGTTGTCCAGAAGACAATTACCAATGATGTGAGAGTCATAAATTATGGTCAGAATATTTACACCTCTTAGAGTCTCTCAGGATGTGCTCGGAAACACTGAAAAATTAACATTCTGCAAAGGAGTGGGAGTGTGCCCTGATTTTTAATGTTCATGATTATGTAATGAGGTTGATTTCAATCTATCACATGACTCACGAAATGTGGAGCTTCGGTGAGGTGTGTAGGAGCACGTCATTATACAGGACTCACACCATGCAAACCGCAAAAGTGTTGACAACCTCTGGAGCAAAGAAAATAGTGAAGTAATAAAGTGAGAAATGGGGAATACTTATCTTTTTGTTTATAATGTGATTTAATTATAAGCTTATGTTTTTAAAAGGGGTGCTTTTAACAGTGAAGTCCAAATTCTCTGCAGATTTTTCAGTGAGTTTCATGAGATGGCACGGGCTGGATCCAATATACCTCTATAATTTATCTTATGATGTAGCTAGAAATAAAATTTCACTTCCAAGCTGAGAGTATGTAAAAACTACCAAGAGTGAGAGCCTGCCGCCTAAATTCTTCTCATTCTCCCTCCCCTCAAAAGAAGAAAATTCACTTATTTAATTGTTCAGAGTTCAGGTATTTCTTAGTGGAGAGGATGACCTCAAAAGCAAGTGTTTGACTCCATGTTGTCACTGCAGCCTCTTGCCACCGTGTGGCACGTTGACCCTAGTCTTTAAATAAGGTCCCCGAATGGCAAGTCCAGAGATGAAGACAGAAAAAGTTGGGAGGCAGGAACTCCCTGTGCCAGAATTCCACTTTCACAATATTCAGGAAAAATCTTCAGAATCTGTATAGTTACAGTTGCGGCCCCTTTCTGGTTTCATCCTAGAATGAGGCAAGAATTACCTGCTGTACTAATATCATTGAAAATAATTTGCCAACACTTCTTAGACTTGTCAAGCTTGTTATGTTAGCTCCATTTTAGTCTTGTCTCAATAAATACCATGTTTGGAAGAAAGGTGTTAAAAACATATTTAAAAGACCACAACAATATTTTATAATAATATAAATGATGTTATTAATATATTTATTGATTAGCTTTAATACTTTTCATAATTTTCTATAATGTACTCCCTTTAGGTTGTATAAAACCTTATATCCATCTGAACTCAGGACTCCTGAAGGGGTTGAATTTTTGGCCTTTGGAGGAGTTAGTTATCTACAAATTTTCATATTTTTTTCTGGTTTTAGACTATTCAGGTTTCTTCTCAGTCACACTGAAAAAAAAGGTCTCATTTAAAACAATATTCAAGTAATATATATATGTATATATATATTTCTTACAATTAAAACTTTTTCTGTACCTGGTTATACTATCTCCTTACTTAATACATTGTATTGATATCTTATCTTAGTTTACCATATGCCAAACACGCCACAGGATTTTCCATCTTAAAAGACCAAACTTTTGGTTTTATTTGTTTAAACTGACTTACTCATTGCTGAAGTCTAGCACTCATATATAAATCATAGGTGTATAGCTCATTTTCAAAGAAAAAGCACATCCATGAGATCACCACTAAGATTAAGTGAAAGTCACTTTCTGGCACCCAGAAACTTATTTGGTCCTAATTGCAACACATGTCTTTGTCTCCAAAGTAATCAGTATTCTAACTCCAATTACTATAGATGAGTTCAGTTCAGTCGATCAATCATGTCCGACTCTTTGTGACCCCATGGACTACAGCACACCAGGCTTCTCTGTCCATCACCAACTCCTGGACCTTGCTCGAACTCCTGTCCATCAAGTCGGTGACGCCATCCATCCATCTCGTCCTCTGTCATCTCCTTCTCTGCCTGACTTCAGCGTTGATCGTGGCCTCTGATCAGGGCTTGGTTAAAAAGATAGTATTATAATTTGGTATTTTCTTTATCTTTGTATGTCAGTGCAGCTTAGTGACTTCACCATTAATCTAATTTATTAATCTTAGAGATTTACTTCACAGTTATTTAACTATAGGACTAGATAGCAATATACATTAAAAAAAAAGATGTAATTATCATTATTTTTTCACCAGGATTGTTTAGTAATCAAGTTTAGTAGAAAGAACATAGGCTCTGGACTGACACAGACCTGGATCTGTATCTCACTAGAGTCATTCAGTTGATGTGTAACCTTGGCCTGAAGAATCCCTTTTTTCCGATCCTCATTATCTTCCTTTACTACATAGGAATAAGAGCAGTAATATAGATAAATGTGAACAGTAATCAAGATAACATAAGAAAGCATCTAGCATTATGCTTGCTACAATGAATATGACCCACATATGTTAGTAATGACAAAGGAAATAATAAAATATGTTTGAGTAATGCAATGTAGTGTGATGATAAAAACCAAGTTCAGGCTGTTTGCTCCCATGGATGAGCATTTAAATCTTAACTGTGCCAATGACAAGCTATATTAAATACACAGAACACATTCACACTTCTGGTAAGTGACTCATTGTCTGCACCTCTAAAAGTTAAGTTTTCACATCTGTAAATTAGCAAATGATACTCATAGATGTGAAATTTTTCACTTATATAATGAAAATTAAAGATTGTATATATAAGAACCTTAGCACAGTTTCTCTCTGTTGAGAAGCCTGTCATCTATGGTAGCTACTGTCTTACTGCTGCTGTCAAGCATTGTGAAGATTAAATATGCAAGGGTGTGGAAAGTTCTGGATGGGGTGCCTGGGCCAGGAAATAGTAACACTATCGTAGTTACCTCCACTACAACATCCACTACCACCGCTACCAAAAACTGGCTCTGCAATTCCAAACTTCTAAAGGTCAGAACTAAACAAATGAGCATGATGCATGGAGGATGTGGATAGGACAAAATAATTCCTGAAATTGTCCACAGTCACTGTACACTCACCTTAATCCTAAGGATTAACTTCTTACTGATAGATAAACTTATCTTCTCAAAGAAAAAAATTTTTTTGGTTGTTGTTTTTAGGTTCCTGTATAGAAACAAGGTCTCATATGTTTTTCATCACAAAAATACTTCTTGGATTTGTCTTCAAAAAGCTGTTCAAAACTGGCGCCATGTGTGTACTCGCCAGAACACAGCGAGACTATGAAAATAACTGTCTAAAAATTTGGGAGCCCTGGATTTTCTTCTCTTCAGCATCTTTAACCCTGCTGGTAATCAGATTATCTGGACCCCAGTAAGCTTTCTTATTTCTCATTTAATGAACTAGGGCCTTCTTTTCCTAGACAGGAGTAAAGACCCATGAATGAATTTTATCCACTAAGATACATTGAATTGTTTGTCTAAAAAGCAATTGGATTCACTATCTGGAAGAACCACAGAAGACTTCTTCCTCTTTAATACTGTGAAGATACAAACAGTCTACTGGGGGAGGGGAGGTGGCCGTGCCCCCATGCCCCAGGCTCATGGCCACTGGCCGCTGCAGAGGATGAAGGCCTCAGAGAGCGCGCGGCTGCGGGCGGAGAGCACCCTGCGGGAGGAGCTGGAGGGCAAGTGGCAGCAGCTGCAGGAGGTGGACACGGAGCGCGTGCAGGCCCTGCAGGGGCAGTGCCAGGTGGAGGAGGGGTGGTGCCAGGGGGAGGGGCAGGGCCAGGGGAGGGGGCGGTACCAGGTTGGGGGGCGGTGCTCGGCAAGGAGGGTGGGGACGTTGCCAGGCAGCAGGGAGGCGCAGGCCCAGGTTCGAGGGGACGGCCAGTGCTAGGTGGGTGATGGGGAGACTAGATGGGTGGCACGGTGCGTGCGGACCCTGTGGGGGCAGTGCCAGGCGGGCAAAATTGGAACCGATTATACAGAGTGAAGTAAGCCAGAAAGAAAAACACCAAAACAGTATACTGACACATATATATGAAATTTAGAAGACAGTAATGATGACCCTATATGTGAGACAACAAAGAGACACAGAGGTATAAAGTGGACTTTTGGACTCTGAGGGAGAGGGAAAGGGTGGGATGGTTTGGGAGAATGACAGTGAAACATGTATATTTTCCTGTAAGAAACGAAGCGCCAGTCTATGTTCAATGTAGGATGCAGGATGCATGGGGCTGATGCACAGGATGATTCAAGTAGAAGATGTGGGGTGGGAGGTGGGAGGGGGCTTTGGCATTGGGAGATTGTGTTCACCTATGGCTGATTCGTGTCAATGTATGGCAAAACAAATACAGTATTGTAATTAAAAAAATAAATAAATTTAATTTTAAAAAAACAGTTTTTCTTTTCCAATAAGTTAGAAGAAGACCTACTTAATAGTGACTGAAGGAGAAAGCATGGACCATTACAAGAAATAATGTATCCCAGAGGATATACAAAAGAACAGTGAGGTGGAAGATATTTTTTTCCAGTCCTACCTAATCATCTGGGTAATATAACTTAACTTTCTCACTGGAGATGAGTACATGTTATGTACTTATAGTATAATGGCATTAATCAAATACCAAAAAAAAATTAAGATGAACTAGGGATTTTAATGTGTTAAAATTAAATTGAATTTTAACATTTGTGGCTCTTGATAATTGTGACAACTTAATGAGATGTTATCCTCATTTTATTTTTATTGAAGTAGTTAACGTACAGTGTTGTGTTTCTTGGGCTTCCCTGGTGGCTCAGAGGTTAAAGCATCTGCCTCCAATGCAGGAGACCTGGGTTCGATCCCTGGGTCGGGAAGATCCCCTGGAGAAGAAAATGGTAACCCACTCCAGTATTCTTGCCTGGAGAATCCCATGGATGTAGAAGCTTGATAGGCTACGTCCACGGGGTTGCAAAGAGTTGGACACGACTTAGCGACTTCACTTTCACTTTTTCTTTGTGTTTCTTTCTGCTGTAGAGCAATGTGATTCATATATATATCATATATATACATTTATATATATACGATATATATATGTGCATGCCTGTATGCTAAGTCACTTCAGTCATGTCTGACTCTTTGTGACTCTGTGAACTTTAGCCAGTCAGGCTCCTCTGTCCATGGGATTCTCCAGGCAAGAATACTGGGGTGGATTGCTGTGCCCTCCTCCAGGGGATCTTCCCAACCAAGGGATGGAACGTGTGTCTCTTATGTCTCCTGCACTGGCAGGCAGATTCTTTACAACTAGTGCTACCTGGAAAGCCCATGTATATATATACACTCTCTTTTTATATTCCTTTCTGTTGTGGTTTATCACAGGTTATTGAATATAGTTCTCTATGCTATACAGTAGGACCTTCTTGCTTTTTTAGTCCATATACAATAGCTTACATCAGCTAACCCAAACCTCCAACTCCATTCCTTCCCCACCCCCTCTCCCTGTTGACAACCAAAAGTCTATGCCTGTGAGTCTGTTTCTTGTTCATAGATTAGTCCATTTGTGTCATGTTTTAGATTCTGCATATAAGTGTATCATATATTTGTCTTTCTCTTTCTGACTCACTTCACTCTGTACAACGGTCTCTTGTTTCATCTATGTGACTACAAATGGCATTGTTGTTCTTTTTTATAGCTGAATAACATTCCACGGTATGTATGTACCACATCTTTCTTCATTCATCTGTTGGTGGACGTTTAGGTTGTTTCTATGTCTTAGCTGGTGTGAATAGCACTGCTATGTACATAGGGATGCATCTATCTGTTTGAATTATACTTTTGTCTGGGTATATGCCCAGGAGTGGGATTTCTGATCACATAGTAACTTTATTTTTAGTTTTTGAGGAATTTCCATACTGCTTTGCATACTGGCTTCACCAAATTACTTTCCACTAATAGTGTAGGATATTTCCCTTTTTTCCACACCCTCTCCAGCATTTGTTATTTGTAAACCTTTTAGTGATGGTCATTAAATGACCACTAATCAGATGGTCTGAGTGGTGTGAAGTCATACCTCACTGTAGTTTTGTTTTTTTTTTAAAAAAGACTACTGATTTTAGTTTTCTAATTTTAACATCTAAGTCAAAAGAGTTATTAGAAGAGATTTGGAGACTTAATTATGATAACATTATGGATGCTGAGAACTAGTACCTGGCTACCTGTTTAATCAAAGTGTCAATAAGATATTTTAGAATAACATCAAGCAGAGTATATTGGGCTTCCTTTGTGGCTCAGCAATAAAGAATCCCGCAGGAGCCTTTCTGGAGACACAGGCTCAGTCCTTGTGGTGGGAAGATCCCCTGGAGAAGGAAATGGCAACCCACTCCAGTGCTCCCGCCTGGAGAATCCTGTGGACACAGTCTTGTGGGCTACAGTCCACGGGGTAGCAAAAGATTCAGACTGAGAGACTATACAACAAACATAGCAACATGACTGTAAGGAGTTTTAGCTCTTTTATAAGTGAATCTTTGTTCATTATTTTTGCTTTTTAAAAAATAATTAAGGACATTAATAAAAGTCAATACAGAACAAAAAATATATTCTGATGAGATACGGACCCTCTACTATTTGAATAGATTTTACAGAGGATACACAAAAACATTTTAAAATCCCTTGTTAAGATTAATTTATTATGTTAACAGAGAGAAATCTAAATTCTAATCTTTCATGAATATATTTGAAAATAAAAGATTCACAAGCTCCTCTTCATTCCTTAAATTCTTCAAAATTCAACAAATTTGCCAAAATTTTAATAAATTTCATAGCTTCTTTTCAGACTAAGCTATTATAATTCGAGGCAAATAAAATCACTTTCCTCAGATTCCCAACAACTTGCTCTATGTCCTCAGATTTTTGTCCATCACTGTGCTCTCTTGAGAATATTCTGGAACAGATGAACATCCTTTAATGTAGGATTATATCACTCTCTTTTTCTTTTTTATTAATTAATTCATTCATTTTAATTGGAGGATAGTTACTGTACAATAGTGTGGTGGTTTTTACCATACATCGACATGAATCAGCCACAGGTGTGCGTGTGCCCTCCCTCCTGAGCCCCTCTCCCTCTGCCCTCCCCACTGCATCCATCCAGGTTGCTGTAGAGCACTGGCTTTGAGTGCCCTGCTTCATGCATTGAACTTGCTCCGATCATCTATTTTACATATGGTAATATACATGTTTCAGTGTTACTCTCTCAAATCATCCCTCCCTTGCCTTCTCCCACATAGTCTGAGTCTGTTTTTTATGTCTATGTTTCTTTTGCTACCTTGCATATAGGAAAGTTGTTACTGTCTTTCTAAATTCCATATATATGCATTAACATACTGTGTTGATGTTTCTCTTTCTGACTTACTTCAGTCTGTATAATAGGCTCTAGTTTCATCCACCTCATTAGAATTGACTCAAATGGGTTGTTTTTTATAGCTGAGTAATATTCCATTATGTATATGTACCACAACTTCCTTATCCATTCATCTGCCAATGGACATCTAGGTTGCTTCTCTTCCAGAAAACTGCAGAGAAAGGTAAACTCACAAACTCATTCTATGAGGCTACCATCACCATAATACCAAAAACAGGCAAAGATGCCACTAAAAAGAAAACTACAGGCTAATCACTGATGAACATAGATGCAAAATTTCTCAACAAAATTCTAGCAAAAGAATGCAACAACATATTAAAAAGATCATACATCATGACGAAGTGGGCTTTATTCCAGGGATGCAAGGATTCTTCAATATTTGCAAATCAATAAATGTGATACACCATATTAACAAATTGAAATAAAATCATATGATTATCTCAATAGATGCAGAGAAAGCCTTTGACAACATCCAAAACTCATTTATGATTTAAAAAAAAACTCTCCAGAAAGCAGGCATAGAAGGAACATAACTCAATATAATAAAAGCCATATATGACAAATCCACAGTAAACATTATCCTCAATGGTGAAAAACTGAAAACCTTTCTTCAAAAATCAGGTACAAGACAAGGGGACCCACTCTCATCATTACTATTCAACATAGTTTTGGAAGTCCTATCCACAGCAATCAGAGAAGAAAAATAAAAGGAATCCAGACTGGAAAAGAAGTGAAATTCTAACTGTTTGCAGATGACATGATCTTCTACATAGAAAACCCTAAAGATACCACCAGAAAGTTACTAGAGCTAATCAGTGATATAGCAAAATTTTCAGGATATAAAATTAGCACACAGAAATCCCTTGCATTCCTATACACTAACAATGACAAATCAGAAAGAGAAATTAAAGAAACAATCCCATTCATCACTGCAATGAAAAGAATAAGATACTTAGGAATAAATTTACCTAAAGAAGCAAGAGACCTATATATAGAAAACTATAAAACACCGATGAAACAAATCAAAGATGGCACAAGTAGATGGAGAAATATACCATGTTCATGGATTGGAAGAATCAATTTGGTGAAAATAAATATATTACCCAAAGCAATCTATAGAATCAATGCAATCCCTATCAAGCTACCAATGATATTTTTCACAGAACTAGAACAAATAATTTCACAATATGTATGGAAACACAAAAAACCTCGAATAGTCAAAGCAATCTTGAGAAAGAAGAATGGAACTGGAGGAATCAACCTTCCTGACTTCAGACTATACTACAAAGCTAGAGTCATCAAGACAGTATGGTACTGGCACAAAGACAGAAATATAGATCCATGGAACAAAATAGAAAGCCCAGCAATAAATCTATGCATCTATGAACACCTTATCTTTGACAAAGGTGACAAAAATATACAATGGAGAAAAGGCAACCTCTTTAACAAGTTGTGCTGGGAAAACTGGTCCAACCATTTGTAAAAGAATGGAACTAGAACACTTTCTAACACTATACACAAAAATAAACTCAACATGGATGAAAGATCTAAATGTAAGACCAGAAACTATAAAACTCTTAGAGGAAAGCATAGGCAGAACACTGTCAGACATAAATCACAGCAAGATCCTCTAAGACCCTCCTCCCAGAGTAATGGAAATAAAAACAAAAATAAACAAATCAAACATAAAAGCTTTTGCACAACGAAGGAAACTATAAGCAAGGTGAAAAGGCAATGAAACAACTGATGAAGAATTAATCTCTAAAATATACAAGCAGCTCATTCAGCTCAATACCAGAAAAATTAACAACACAATCAAGATATGGACCAAAGAATTAACAGACATTTCTCCAAAGAAGACATACAGATGACTAATAAACACATGTAAAGATGCTCTACATCACTCTTTAGAGAAATGCAAATCAAAACCACAATGAAGTATTATCTCATGCCGGTCAGAATGGCCACCATCAAAAAGTATACAAACAATAGTAAATGCTGGAGGGGTGTGAAGAAAAGGGAGCCCTCTTGCACAGCTGGTGGGAATGCAAACTGGTATCCACTATGGAGAACAGTGTGTAGATTCCTTAAAAAACTGGAAATAGAACCAAAACTGCTGGGCATGCACACTGAGGAAACCAAAATTGAAAGAGACACACGTGCCCAGTGTTCACTGCAGCACTGCTTGCAATAGCGAGGACATGGAAGCCACCTAGATGTCCATTAGCTCCTTGTAGATTTGATTTACATTTCTCTAATAATTAGCAATGTTGAGCATCTTTTCCTGTACCTGCTTGCCATCTTTATGTCCTCAGGCCTCTGTTCTCTTTTTGTTGCATCCTATGTATGGATGTGAGAGCTGGACTGTGAAGAAAACTGAGCGCCAAAGAAGTGATGCTTTTGAATTGTGGTGTTGGAGAAGACTCTTGAGAGTCCCCTGGCTTGCAAGGAGATCCAACCAGTCCATTCTAAAGGAAATCAGTCCTGGGTGTTCTTTGGAAGGAATGATGCTAAAGCTGAAACTCCGGTACTTTGGCCACCTCATGCGAAGAGTTGACTCATTGGAAAAGAGTCTGATGCTGGGAGGGATTGGGGGCAGGAAGAGAAGGGGCAGAGGATGAGATGGCTGCATGGCATCACCGATTCTATGGACATGAGTTTGAGTAAACTCCGGGAGACGGTGATGGACAGGGAGGCCTGGCATACTGCAATTGATGGGTCGCAAAGAGTCAGACATGACTGAGCTACTGAACTGAACTGAACTGATATTGACTTTTTAATAAAAATCTGGTATCTTCTTTTCCTAAATGAGACAACTGACTTGATGTTCACTTGCTCTGTCAGAGTAATTAAATTTCATAAGGATTACAGGCAGGTAGTGAATAATCTGTGACCATCCCACCCTACCCAGCCCCATCCCATGGGCAGGGAGAACTTGCTGGAAAAAGTACAAACCCCAGATCAAAAGAGCCCAGCTCAAGCTCCATGTCATAAGGGCTACTTTTCAGCTGATTTGCTGATTCTTGTCTGTGAGCATCTTGACTGCTATTCTCGTTTGGGGCCTCTGCCTTCTTAATGCGGGGAAAGCTCCCCTTTTCTGGAATCTGACACTAACAATATAAAAGGTTCTTTGAGGTGAGCTGGGTACCAAACTGTAAACTCAGATCTCATTTCTTTGGTTTTATTTGATGCCCATGGAAAGGATAGCTGTTATTACCTGACAGTCTGTGAAGGAAATTTATTATCTTGTGGTCCAGGTAAGATTCACTAAGATATGTCTATTGCAGATATCTTTTTCTGTATAAGGATGCTCTTTAAAAGCCTTTTGTTACTTGAAATATAAATTTCCAAATATTGACTAGAGAGAAGTGTGGGACAGTGTTCAGTCAACATTTATCCCAGTTGTCTGTATCTTCCCGACCCAGGGATTGAACCCGGGTCTCCCGCATTGGAGGCAGAGGCTTTAACCTCTGAGCCACCAGGGAAGCCCTTGTCTGTATCTAGGTGGTAAGATTTGGGATGAAGTTTTTACTCTCTTTCTTTTGTCTTTCTCTACTACTTTAATTCTCTACAAATAATGGGTGTTGTTTACATAACTAATGAAAGGTGAATCCCACCATATCAGTGTAAATGGAGTCCACAAAATTCAATTTCTTAAAATGTATGTCATGTTAGTGAAATGGTAAATTAAAAAAAAAAATTTTCAGTTAGATCATCTTATCATAAATGTGTAAAATAAAGACAGTAAAACCTGTAGTGACCCCAAATGATCTCACCTTGAACTCAGAAAGTCCCACCCCAGATAAGCACAGGGCAGTCACTTCCAAGCAACACCATGCACCAGCCAGCCTATCTGCATTGGCGCGTGAATGTGGGGTAAGAATGTGCAGCAAATGACAGTTCTGTAACATCCAAATTCATATCACAGCAAAGTATTACCAAAGTATTTTATTGTATTCCCTAAAATAACAACTTCTGATGACTAAGAGTAAATTATATATTAATTTAATTTTGAGAGACTGTCTTTGTTAACTCATATCATGTGCCCTAATCTCTGCCTCAATTAATGTTCTATGTTTGCCTGTTTTTTTGTGTGTAATGAGAATGTATACAACAAAGAGAGCTAAAGGATCATAATGGGCTAACCTAAACTCAGAGGGAGAAGCAGAATGAGAGACAGAAAACTGCGCAGGTAGATGGGTTTAGATGAACACTGAGTGGTTAACCTCACTGAGAGGTTAAAGTCTAGACCACATTATGTATGAAACAAATGAGCCTAGAAGGGTATTACTGCTTATAAATGTATTGCCCTTAGCACTCTAAATTCCTTGAGTGTGAGTTTTTCTTTTTCTTATCCCTGGATTTCTGTACTATGCCTCTTTGCACCTCACTGAGAAAAGCCTGATGGATTCCAAGCTTACATTTGGTTTAAAATTCAACAACAAGGGAACTTCTTTTTGGTTCAGTGGCTCTTTGCTCCCAGTGCAATGGGCCTTGGTTTGACCCCTGGTCAGGAACCTAGATCCTGCATGCTTCAGTAAAGATGCAGTGCAGCCAAATAAATAAATATTTTTTTAATAAGATTCAACAGCAATACAACACTTTCTGCTATTATCAATAAATCTTATTTAAAAGAGAAATAGTGACATGGTTATGAGTGTAAAACTAGGAAATACCT
This sequence comes from Nanger dama, assembly GCA_917880005.1. NCBI lineage: Eukaryota > Metazoa > Chordata > Mammalia > Artiodactyla > Bovidae > Nanger > Nanger dama. The sequence goes on from CAKJTW010000001.1 coordinate 105,650,106, forward strand.
CTACTGTGGTTATTTCATATCTTATTTGTTCATCTGCTTTGCTAAAATTCTATGATGACTGCAATTCCTCATCCTTTATTAGAATTTTTATTAATTCCAGAGACCTTGCAGAGAAGGCAATGGCACCCCACTCCAGTACTCTTGCCTGGAAAATCCCATGGGCAGAGGAGCCTGGTGGGCTGCAGTCCTTGGGGTCACACAGAGTCGGACACGACTGAAGTGACTTAGCAGCAGAGACCTTTCTCTATTCATCTCTTAGAGGAGAGAATATATATAAGCTGTCCCTCTGTAACTCTAGTTTTTGTTCTCAATTTGCTGCTACAGTGATCAATTCAGGCCTGAGAAGTCTTTAAAGAGAAGGGCAGAAACATTGAGAAGACCAGTACACCAGGGATTATCGACCAGGACTACAAAAGCATGATGTCACCAAAGCACGATGGCGGGTCTTTACATGAGGACAGAGATGCTAAAAGCTCTTAATGGTTCTCATTAAAAAGTGAAACAAAGAAACAAATAAATACATAATTTACTTATTTGTCTTTTAAAAGGAATACTCTTAATGATGTGTTTGTCTAGAATCATGAACTTTTCTCTCCAATTAATTTCCAAATACAGATGTCAAAGTGAAAAGTTTTGACTAAAAATCTGCATTTTCATGTTTATTTGGACATTGTCATATTTTTGTTTTTAATAAATAAATCATTTTAATAGATGGTTTTTTTCTCTAAGAAAAGTATTGAATTCTTTTTATTAGAATAAAAACTTGACTTGGAGATTATGCAGTTTTCATTAATAAAAATAAATTCCTCAGTTCTTTTATCATTGTTATCAGTTGATTTTCATGACAATGAGCTTCATTTTAATGTTTCAGAGTGAATATCACATCACCTTTATTATGTTATTTACTGTTTTCTTTTGGGGCATCATGTATAGGGTTTTGAAAGTGCATACACATAAATGAGCAACATGTCTAACATTTCAGCTAAATACATAATGGCTGAAAAGTTTGAGAGAACCTAACTGAGGCCTTGTTTATCCCAAGGCCTCTTGTTCAGTGTACACGTTTTGTGTATTTGAGGAAAGAGAGCATCAGCTCTACCATCGTAGAGTTTTCTTGTTTCTCTTGCACCTTTCATCTCAAGACCTTCTTGTGCTTTCACTCTCCTAAAAGCACTCTGGCTGGCTTTAGTTCACTTATTTGGCTTTCCCGCTTGAAGGAAACTTTTTAAAGAAAGAGGTCACATATCACCCTAGCAACCTGGTTGGAGGGAAGGGATGTATTCTAAAACATAATAGAGCAAAGGCAGCACCTGGCAGATCTTGTTATTGTTAGCCAGTTCTAAAGTGGTCATGTTGTCCTGGTGGAAAGTGAAAAATGCCAGGTCCTGAAGAAAGGTACTAGAAATGTTTCCTAAGACACTATGTGCAGGGGCAAGATCAGTTTATTAGTTTCAGAAGAGTACAAGTAGCTACTAGGCTAGCATAAGCTATCTTATTCTTTAAAAATTGAGTAACTGTTGAAATGCATCAAGCTGGATATAAATAGGCACATTCTGAGAACTTATAAAACTATAGATATGGCTTAGAAAGAAGTTATAGAGTGCATGATGCTAGTTTAGTCTCAGTGCACACACATCATCACTCTATTAAAGAAAACGGGAGCTCATGTAAGGTGGCTATGCAGAGGCATCCTCGCACACAATAGGCATCCATTCTCCTCTCTTTATTTGCTTCATTCCTCTCTTCACTGCTCCTCTCTTCATTCCTCTCCTGTTCTTCATTTGTGGTGTTGTGAACCAGACATGAATTTTCCTGTCAATCATGAATTAATACTTGTTTTTTTCTTTACTTTTCTTCTGCAATTTTCAGATCAAGGCTGGAGCCAAAACTGTTTACACACTTCTGCACCAAACATGAATCAAAAAATCAGAAAGACTAAAAGGAGCTCTTAATTTAAGATCAGAAATATTTCTCAGAATTGTATATTATTCCCATTAACTTTGTCTTCTTATCTTTAACATACAATTTCATTCTGGTCCAAGAGAAAGAAAAAGGAGAACAAAGAAAATTCCAGGTAGATGGAAGAGGTACTTTGGACTTGTTATAGCTGTATTATTGCAAAGCCGACAGGCATCAGTTCTCTGGCAGCTCTCTGTATAAATCACCCCAAGTTGATAATTGTCAAATTTTCCCCATACTAAGGAAAGGATTCTGTTGTAGCAGAATATCCACTGAATTCCAACAGCAAATTACTTTTGACAAGAAGCTAAATGGACTCTTAACCATCATCTTATCTGAACAGTTTCAGTACTGATGGAATACATCAGAAAAGAGGACTCTAATAGTTTGGCTTATAAAGAATAAACTTTAAGAGTGAGTGCTTATAGCCATAAAAAGGAATGCATCTGAGTCAGTTCTAATGAGGTGGATGAACCTAGAGCCTATTATACAGAATGAAGTAAGTCAGAAAGAGAAATATAACTATCATATACTAATGCATGTATATGGAATCTAGAATGATGGTACTGATGAATTTATTTGCAGGGCAGCAGTGGAAAAGCAGACATAGGGAATAGACCTATGGACATGACAGGAGGGGAGAAGGGAGATAGTGAGATGTATAGAGAGAGTAACACGGAAATTTACATTCAGTTCAGTTCAGTCGCTCAGTCGTGTCCGACTCTTTACGACCCCGTGAATCGCAGCACGCCAGGCCTCCCTGTCCATCACCATCTCCTGGAGTTCACTCAGACTCACATCCATCGAGTCAGTGATGCCATCCAGCCATCTCATCCTCGGTCGTCCTCTTCTCTTCCTGCCCCCAATCCCTCCCAGCATCAGAGTCCTTTCCAATGAGTCAACTCTTCGCATGAGGTGGCCAAAGTACTGGAGTTTCAGCTTCAGCATCATTCCCTCCAAAGAAATTCCAGGGCTGATCTCCTTCAGAATGGACTGGTTGGATCTCCTTGCAGTCCAAGGACTCTCAAGAGTCTTCTCCAACACCACAGTTCAAAAGCATCAGTACTTCGGCACTCAGCTTTCTTCACAATCCAACTCTCGCATCCATACATAACTTCTGGAAAAACCATAGCCTTGACTAGACTGACCTTTGTTGACGAAGTAATGTCTCTGCTTTTCAATAAGCTATCTAGGTTGGTCATAATTTTTCTTCCAAGGAGTAAGCGTCTTTTAATTTACATTACCATATGTAAAATAGATAGCCAATGGGAATTTGCTGTATGATCCAAGGAACTCAAACAGGGCTCTGTAGCAATCTAAAACGGTGGGATGGAGAGGGAAATGGGAGGGAGGTTCAGGAAGGAAAGGACATTGGTATACCTATGGCCGATCCTTGCTGATGTTTGACAGAAAACAACAAAATTCTGTAGAGCAATTGCCTTTCAATTAAAAAAAAAAAGTCAGTGCTTATGTCCTTGCTTCCAGGAATATGCATTTTCATTTTTATGATGTTATAGGATAGGAATGTTAGGAAAAAATGATTTTCACAATAATTCAAGAACATAATAAATTCATAAGCAGTATGCATGGCCTGTGTTCTCTGCAGTGAGAAGACTGACTACATGTCCTATTGAAAAGAGAACTGAAAGTGTTAATTGCTCAGTGATGTCTGACTCTTTGTGACCCCATGGACTGTAGTCTATCAAGCTCCTATCTCCTATTAATCTAAGGCTTAGCTCATTGCCCACCTTCCCTCCAATTAAATTGCCTTTTCTCCCACATGTTGGAGTCTTTCCTGTGTCTAATCCTAGGAATCCCTAAAAGGTAGTAAGTGATAGTATAAATATTGCTTGCTAACTCTTGAGCAATTCTCAAAGGTCTATAAATGCACACAGTCTTTCAGGAGTGAAATTTGGAAATACACTTCAAACACTTTAGAGATGTTTATATATTTTAATCCTGAAAATTTATTCCAAGAAGTTTTAGTAAATAAACAATCTGGAATATACGTAACACTAATAATGAGATATACAATTTTAAAATTCAAATGATCAAAATGCCCACTAATGGAAGATTGTTGAAATTAATTTGGGGGAGGATATTACATCAGCAAAATGACAAAATAGAAAGCCCTGAAATATCCTCCTCACCTCCAAATCCCAACCCATAACATTGTTTCAGAATCAATAAACATACTTGTTACCTGTGTGAGGAATCTGGAGGGCAGTTGAGAGGCTCCTGTAGTGTACATGAGTGTGAAATCAGCCCACTTCAGAGCCCTTAGGAACATCTGAGACACTCTCTCACCATAGTCCCTCACTTTGGCACAGAGCCATAAGATTGGGAGGAAACCCCTGCTCCCAGCTTCTCTCTGGGGAGGGAAAGAAAGGACTAGACAATACATAACATTTGGATTTCTCAGGGGACTGCCAGAGGAAGTGGCTTTTGTCATACTTGAATCTGAGGACTGATAGCAACTGTTGGGAGCTCTTAGGCTGGGAGAACAAGATATTGAGAACAAAGATGGTGACTTGGACAGGTGTGCAAGCAGTCACCTTAGCTCCTCCCCATAGCTCACAGTGAGTGAGCAAGCGATCCACTCCAAATCTCACTTTCATCCTTGGAGGTTAGACTGCATATCAAAATTCTCTTTCCAAGGACTGCCCAAGGGACTGGCTTCTGCCATGCTTGTCTCAGAGCATTGCTAGGGCTCACTATACTCTAAATGCTGAAAGCCACTGAAAGTAAAGATGGCAGTTTGGAGCAGCAGGCAAGCATTCCCGAGTCCCTCTAACTGACTCAGCACAAAGCGAGTTTCTGAAAAGCTCCAGACCCCAGCTTCTCCTTGAGGAAGGGAAGATTTGGACTAAGTGTTCAGTACTCCATCTGTTCCAGGGGCTGCCCAAGGCATTGGGTTCTGCTCTGCTTGCCTTGCTGATAGGACACAGCACACTCTAGATGCCTGGGGGTCACTGGTTCAGATGACCATGCAGTCATCTACCCCTGCAAGACTGCAAGCCCCCGGCTTCTTGTTGAGGAAGAGAAGAGAAGACTGAACTGTGCACCCGATATTTGGACTTTCCAGGTGACCATCCACCCAACACTCTGGCCTCAGTCTTTGCCACCTCAGAACAAGAATGAGACCCAGTACATCCTAGATGCCTGGGGGTCTGTGAGAATAAAAAAAAGTTTGAAGAGTGCTGATACTTCAAAGGACTCACAGAATATCAGACAAACACAAGAGAAATCAAGAGAGTACAAAGTCTTGAAAATAAAAATAAGTAAGCCATCAAAGTTCTTTAATTGGAATTTTACACATACAAATCCAAAGAAGACACATACAGAGAGAAAGTTTGAGAGGCATCCTGAATCTCTTGCCAGATTGATTGGTGATGTTCTTAACTTGTGTGGGACCAGATCATGAAGAGTTTTAAAGGTGTCAGCTTTTTCTAATGCACAGATGCCAACACAGAGTTAAGGAAAGTGAAGAAACAAGAAAATATAATCCCCAAAATGGAACAAGATAAAGCACCAGTAACCAACCATAATGGAACAGTGGTACATGAATCACCTGACAAAAATTCAAAACAACCACTATAAAGATCTCCAATAAACTTAGGAGAAAATATGTGAACAATAAGAGACTTTTGACAAAGAGATAAAAAATATAAAAAACAACATAATAGGAATCTTAGATCTGAAGAGTAACATTTCTGAAATGAAAAATTCACTAGAGGGATTCAATACAGATCAAGTCAAGCAGAAGAAAGAACAAGCAAATTTAAAGACGGGCCACTTGAAATAATCCAGTCCAGGGAACAACAACTATAACAATAAATAAATAAAAAGAGAGGTTGTAAGGATCTCAAGAGATACCATAAGCAGAACAATATACACAATGGGGAGTCTCAGAAATTGAGAAAAAGGAGGGGGGACCAAAAGATTATTTATGACCAAAATCCTCCCAAATATAAGAAAGGAAATAGACATACAGATCCAGGAAGCCTAAAAGTCCCTATGAACAGAAAGTATCTTTTCATCTATCTGCGTCTTCTTGTGTGTGTGTGTGTGTGTTTCAGTGCTTCATAATGTTCAGTGTTCAGATCTTTCACTATCTTGGTTAAATTTATTCCTAAGCATTCAATGTTTTTGAGGCTACTGTAAATGAGATTATTTTCTTAATTTCTCTTCCCAATAGTTTGTTGCTAGTGTATAGAAACACAAATTATTATTTATGTTGATTTTGTATCTGCAATGTTAAACACTGGTTTATTAGTTTTACCAGTTTTTTGGTGCAATTTCTAGAGTTTTTCATACGTAATATTTTGTCCTCTGTAACCAGAGACAATGTTACTTCTTTTATACTTTTGATATCTTCATTTCTTCTTCTCATCTAATTGCTCTGACTAGGAGTTCCAATAAAATGCTGAATAAGAAATGGCAAAAGTTGGTATCCTTATCTTGTTCCTGAACTTAAAAGCTTTCATCTTTCCACCACTGAGTTTTATACTAATGCTGTGCTTGTCACAAATAGCTTCATTATGTCGATTTACATTCCATCTATACCCAACTTGCGAGAGCTTTCATCTTGAAAGGAAGTTAAATTTTGGGAAATGCTCCTTACTGAATTATTGACAATTATAAGATATTTATTCTTCATTTTGTTACTGTATTGTGTTATATTTAATGACTTACATATGATGAACCATCCTTGCTGGTGATAAGTCATACTGGATGATCCTTTTAATATGCTGTTTAATTCACTTTGCTAGTTTTTCACTGAGAATTTTTTCATCAACATTTATCAGGGATATCAGCCTGCAATTTTTTTTCTTGTAGTTTCTTTGATTTTTGCTATTGCAGGGGGCGCTCTGCAGAAAGAGTAGAGGCAGTGGAACTTCCCTCAGCAAAGCCGAGGGGTCCCGAGGAGAGGTGAGCTTGCTGTCTGCCAACCCAGCCCCTCGGCGAGCAAGAGACAATCAGACATGACAGGGGTTCCGTCGAAGCAGCTCCGGTTTATTGTTGCAAACTCCCAGCTTATATAGACAAGCAGGGGGATTTTAGGAGGGACTTTCCATAGTTGCACCAATCACGTTAAAGGTCAAATCATCATGCGCCTTCATTATAACAGGAGTCTATGGAGATCACACACTGTCTACATGCATGGAAATCAAGAGAGCCAATCAAAAAACTTTGACAAACAACACATACCACGCCCCCATCTCTTCTGCCAGGAGCCATCTTAGGTTTTCGACCACAAAGTAGCCCTTTTGTTTTTAAGGTTTCCCATTTAGGGCCCCACAGCTATCATGGTAAAGCTCACCTAATAAGGGTACTATTCCCTTATCTATATAGTTTTAAAGAGTTTGAGGAGAATTGACACTAATGCAACTTTGGATGTTTGGTAGAATTCATCACTGAAGCCATTTGGTTCTGGGCTTTTCTTTGTTGGGATGCTTCTGATTACTGATTCAACCTCCTTACTAGGAATTAGCATATTTCAGATTTTCAGTTTCTTTATGATTCAGTCTTTATAGGACGTATATTGCCAGGATCCAGCCCTGGTGGATCCAGGGAATTCGAGCGGGGATGGAGTTGGCGTCCTAGGAATTAATTGCTTAATTAAAGATATGGAGAGAGATTAGAAAAGAATAGTGTAGTAGGAAAATTAGTGGATAAAAGGATGCTGAATAACTTGGTTTATGTGGAAGACCAATAAAACTCCAAGACAAGGAGTTACAGCTGGCGCCTGCTTGAATAGCAGAGGGTGCCCCGCCTTGGGCTCCCTCTTGCGTGGGTCTTAGAAGCCAGGGCAAGTAAGTAGATATGGCGAGCCTCCATGGTCCAGATGGGAATTCAGCCAGAAAAGGAGAGAACAAGAAAAGGCCACAAGGGGAAACCAGTCTTTCCAGGAATTTGTCCATTTTCTTTATTTACAGGTTTGCTTATATACTTTTTGTTATACATAGAGATAGAATACAAAGTCACGTGGGGTCAGCAGACCTGACCTTTTTCAAAATCAGGTGCTTCATATAAATGTATACGAAGATCTTAGGGGTTTTTACATCAACTTCTGGCCAGGAGGCCTACTAATATTTTATGACCCCTTCTTTCTGATAATGGTCAGTCAAACAGAAAACTTATTTTTTCCAGGGGTGATTTTTTTTTCTTAAACTAGGCGCCACCCTCCGGAGGTACCAGATAAAGTTGCATTCTTATAGAGTGAGGGTGTAGTGGGTTACAATTAAGAAAGGAATTTACTTAGCCTAAGGTTTAACATGATTAATCTTAAAGGTTAATACTTTTTTCTCCTATATGCTAGTTATATATTCATTAACGTGTATAAGGACAGGGATTTAGCAGCAAACATTGGCCCAATAAATGAAAAACCCTCCACAAATATAATTCCTAGTCAACCCACTATACTAATAATTTCTAACTTCCCCAAAGAATCTGTCTTTGGGAAGTTTAAAACATCTCATGCCTCTCATGGCTGGGAGGTTGTGAACAATCACATGTGGCTGGACGAACCTGTTCAGGCAGGCTAGATAATTTTCAGAGGAGTTTGTAAGTTGAAACGCTCTTGTCACACCCAGGAATTTTTATTAACTGGAGCTGTAGGTTAACTCCTTCTCTGAGAGAGGTGGTGGGGGACAGCCCCCATAAAGTCAGAGGTTTAGATGAAAGCATAAAGTAGTAAAGTAGGCAGACTCTGGTTTTGGAAGTAAATGCTCAGGAACAGGGGGTCTCCTGAGGTTCAATCCCGCCTTTGTGTATGCCGAGCCTCCTTCCTCATGACCTTTGCCATGGGTGGAGTTCCTCACGCTGGCTTCCAGCAGTATATTTATAGATTATTTTTTTCATTTCTTCCAAGCTATTCAATTTGTTGGTGTATACTTGTTCATAAAAGTTTTTATGATTCTTAGGATCTCTGTGTTATCAACTTGCAATATCTCATGTTTAATTACTGATTTTATTTATTTGAGTCTTCTCTCTTTTTTCTTAATCTAGCTAAGTGTTAATTTTGTTAACATTTCAAACAACCAACTCATTTCTGGTGGTATTTTCTATTGTTTTTCTAAACTTTATTTCCTTTTTTCTGATAATTTATTTCTTGTGATCATTTTTTTCTGATTTATTTCTTTTTATGTCTCCCTTTTTCTAACTTTGGCTTATTTTGTTAATTTTCTAGTGCCTTGAGGTATCAAATTAAGTTGGTTACTTGAGACCATTCTTTATTCTTCATGGAGGTGTTTATTTCCATCAATTTCTTTCTTGGAACTGCTTTTGTTACATCTCACAAGACTGAATATGTCATGTTTTCATTCTTATTTGTCTCAAGACATTTTTTTATCCCTCTTTTATTTTCTTCTTTAACCCATTGGCTGTCAGTAGCATATTGTTTGGGCTTCCCTAGTGGCTTACATGGTAAAGAATCCACCTGTAATGCAGAAGACTTGGATGTGATCCCTGGGTCAGGAAGATCCCCTGATAAAGGGAATGACTACATACTACAGTTTCTAGCCTGAAGAATTCCATGGACAGAGGAACCTGGCAGGTGACAGCCCGTGGGGTCTCAAAGAGTCAGACATATCTGAATGACTATGAATTTTCCTGTTTTCCTCTTGTTATTGACTTCCAGTTTCATATTAGTGTGGTTAGAAAAAGATGCTTGATATGATCTTAGTCTTCTTAAATTTGTTAAGATTTGTTTTGTCTTAACAAACATGGAGAATGTTCCATATATGTGAGTTTGGTCCATCTACTAACATGTACTTTAAATCTAATGTTTTCTTATTGATTTTCTGCCTGGATGATTTATCCGCTGTTGAAAGTGAAGTACTGAAGTCCCCTATTATTAGTGTTTTGTTATGTATTTCTCCCTTCATACTGATATTATTTGCTTAAAATATTTAGGTGGTTTAATGCTGGATGCATAAATATGTACAGTTGTTATATCCTCTGGATGAGGTGGACTTTTTTCATTAAATAACAACATTTATTGTCTCTTTTATAGTCTTTGGCTTGGAGTCTATTTTGTCTGATGTAAATATATGTATCCTTGCTTTCTTCGGTTTCAACTTGTGTAAGCATATCTTTATCCATCTTTTTATTTTATGTCTGTGTGTGTCCTTAAAGCTTAAGTGAGTCTCTTCTGGGCAGAATATAGTTAGGTCTTAGTTTTTTTATTCATTCATCCATCTGTGTCTTATGAGTGGAAAATATAGGCCATGAACATTTAAAGTGATTTTTAAAAATTATATACTTATTATTGCCATCTTGGCAGAGCCAAGATGACGGATTAGAAGGACATGTACTCATCTTCTCCTGCAAGAGCTCCAAAATTACAACTTGCTGCTGAACAGCCGTCTACAGGAGAATGTTGGATCCTACCAAAAAAGACACTTCATGTCCAAGGAAAAAGAAGAAGACCGAGCAAAACTGTAAGAGGGGGTGAAATTGTATTAAGAATCAAATCCTGTACCCACCAGAGATGCTCATAGGGCTCAAAAAATGTGTGACCAGGAGACCCCACAGAGACTGAGCCAGATCTGCCTTTGAGTGTCTCCTGCAGAGGTACAGGTCAGCAGTGGCCTGCACAGGGGCAGGGGCTCTGGGTGCAGCAGACCTGGGTATGGCATAAGCTCTTTTGGAAGGGGTCACCATTAACCCCACAAGAGAGCTGCCAGAATTTACACAGGACTGGGGAAACAGACTCTTAGGGCACAAACAAAACATTGTGTACCCCAGGACCTAGGAGAAAAGAGCAGTGGCCCCACAAGAGATTCATCCAAACTTGCATCTGAGTGTCCAGGGGTCTCTGGTGGAGGCATGGGTCAGCAGTGGCCTGCTGCAGGGTCTGGGGCACTGAGTGCAGCAGTTCATGCAAGAGACCTTTAGAAGGAAGTTGCCATTATCTTGATTACCTCCACCATAGTTTGGTCTCAGGGTAAACAACAGGTAAGGAACACAGTTCCACCCACCAACAGAAAATTGGACTAAAGGTTTATTGAGCATGGCCTTGCACATCAGAACAAGACCCAGTTTCCCATCAGGAAGCTTACATAAGCCTCTTTCCACAGAAGGAGACAGAATGAAAACCACAATCACAGAAAACTAATGAAACTAATCACATGCACCACAGCCTTGTCTAACCCAACAAAACTATAACCCATGCCATATAGGGCACCCAAGACGGACGGGTCATGGTGGAAAGTTCTGACAAAATGTGTTCCACTGGAGAAAGAAATGGCAAACTACCGTCTTCTTGCCTTGAGAACTCCATGAACAGTTTGAAAAGGGAGAAAGACAGGACACTGAAAGACAAAGGAGAAATAACTCCAGGAAGAACTGAAGAGACGGGGCCAAAGCAAAAACAACACCCAGTTATGGGTGTGACTGGTGATGGAAGTAGTCTAATGCTGTAAAGAACAATACTGCATAGGAACCTGGAATGTTAGGTCCATGAATCAAGGTAAACTGAAAGTGGTCAAACAGGAGATGGCAAGAGTGAACATCAACATTTTAGGAATCAGCGAACTAAAATGGACGGGAAGGGGCAAATTTAATTCAGATGACCATTATATCCACTACTGTGGGCAAGAAACACTTAGAAGAAAGTCAGTGTCCCTCACAGTCAACAAAAGAGCCCAAATGCAGTTTTTGGGTGCAATCTTAGACAGCAGAATGATCTCTGTTCATTTCCAAGGCAAACCATTCAATATCACAGTATTCCAAGTCTATGCACTAATGAGTAATGCTGAAGAAGCTGAAGTTGAAAGGTTCTATGAAGACCTACGAGACTTTTTAGAGCTAACACCCCAAAAGAGGTCCTTTTCATTATATTGAACTGGAATGCAAAAGCGGGAAGTCGAGATACCTGGAGTAACAAGCAAATTTGCCTTGGATTAGAAAAAAAAGCAGGGCAAAGGCTAACAGAATTTTGTCAAGAGAATGCACTGGTCATCACAAACACCTTCTTCCAACAACACAACAGAAGACTCTACACATGGACATCAGCAGATGGTCAATATCGAAATCAGATTGATTATATTCTTTACATCCAAAGATGGACAAGATCTATACAGTCAGAGAAAACAAGACCAGGAGCTGACTGTGGCTCAGATCATAAAGTCCTTATTGTAAGATTCAGACTTAAATTGAAGAAAGTAAGGAAAACTACTAGATGATTCAGGTATGACCTTAAGCAAATCCCTTATAATTATACGGTGGAGGTGAAAAATAGATTCAAGGGATTAATTCTGATAGACAGAGTGCCTGAAGAACTGCGGATAGAAGTTCATGACAGTGTACAGGAGGCAGTGGTAAAGATAATCCCCAAGGAAAAGAAATACAAAAGGGAAAAAACAGTTGTCTGAGGAGGATTTACAAATAGCTGAGAAAAGAAGAGAAGTGAAAGGCAAAGAAGAAAAGGAAAGCTATACCCATTTGAATGCAGAGTTCCAAAGAATAGCAAGGAGAGATAAGAAAGCCTTCCTCAGTGATCAGTGCAAAGAAATGGAGGAAAACAATAGAATGGGAAACACTAGAGATCTCTTCAAGAAAATTAGAGATACCAAGGGAACATTTCATGCAAACATGAGCATGAAATAAAGGACAGAAATGTTATGGACCTAACTAAGCAGAAGCAGCCATGAAACTAAAAGACGCTAACCCTTGGAAGAAAAGTTATGACCAACCTAGATAGCACATTCAAAGCAGAGACATACTTTGCTGACTAAGGTCCGTCTAGTCAAGGCTATGGTTTTCCAGTGGTCATGTATGGATGTGAGAGTTGGACTGTGAAGAAGGCTGAGCACTGAAGAATTGATGCTTTGAACTGTGGTGTTGGAGAAGACTCTTGAGAGTCCCTTGAACTGCAAGGTGATCCAACCAGTCCATTCTGAAGGAGATCAGCCCTGGGATTTCTTTGGAAGGAATGATGCTAAAGCTGAAACTCCAGTACATTGGCCACCTCATGCAAAGAGTTGACTCATTGGCAAAGACTCTGATGCTGGGAGGGATTGGAGGCAGGAGGAGAAGGGGACCTCAGAGGATGAGATGGCTGGATGGCATCACTGACTCGATGTACATGAGTCTGAGTGAACTCCAGGAGATGGTGATTGACAGGGAGGCCTGGCGTGCTGTGATTCATGGGGTCGCAAAGAGTCTGACATGACTGAGCAACTGAACTGAACTGAACTGAAGCAGAAGATATTAAGAAGAGGTGGCAAGAATACACAGAACAACTATACAAAAAGATCATGACCCAGACAACCACTATGGAGTGATCACTCACCTAGAGCCAGACATCCTGGAATGAAAGCTAGTGGAGATGATGGAATTCCAGTTAAGCTATTTCAAATGCTAAAAGATGATGCTGTGAAAGTGTTGCACTCAATATGCCAGCAAATTTGGAAAACTCAGTGGTGGCCACAGGACTTGAAAAGGTCAGTTTTCATCCCAATCCCAAAGAAAGGCAATGACAAAGAATGCTCAAACTATCGCACAATTGCACTCATCTCACATGCTAGCAAAGTAATGCTCATAATTCTCCAAGCCAGACTTCAGCAGTATGTGAACCATCAATTTTCAGATGTTCAAACTGGATTTAGAAAAGGCAGAGGAAGCAGAGAACAAATTGCCAACATCCATTGGATCATTGAAAAAGCAAGAGAGTTCCAGAAAAACATCTACTTTTATTTTTTGACTATGCCAATGCCTTTGACTGTGTGGATCACAACAAACTGGAAAATTCTTAGAGAGATGGGAATACCAGACCACCTGACCTGCCTCCTGAGAAATCTGTATGCAGGTCAAGAAGCAACAGTTAGAACTGGACATGGAACAACAGACTGGCTTCAAATTGGGAAAGGAGTACATCAAGGCTGTATCTTGTTACCCTGGTTATATAACTTACATGCAGAGTACATCTTGAGAAATGCTGGACTGGAGTTAAGCCCAAGCTTGAATCAAGATTGTTGGGGAAAATATCAATAACCACAGATATGCAGATTACACCACCCTTATGGAAGAAATTGAAGGACTAAAAAGCCTCTAGATAAAGTAAAAAGGAGAGTGAAAAAGTTGGCTTAAAGCTTAACATTTGGAAAACTTATATCATGGCATCTGGTCACTTCATAGAAAATAGATAGGGAAACAATGGAAATAGTGAGAGAGTTTATATTTTCAAGCTCCAAAATCACTTCAGATGGTGACTGCAACCATGAAATTAAAAGACACTTGCTCCTTGGTAAAAAAAAAGTTATGACCATCTTAGACAACATATTAAAAAGCAGAGACATTACTTTGTCAACAAAGGTCTGTCTAGTCAAAGCTATGGTATTTCCAGTAGTCACATATGGATGTGAGAGTTGGACTATAAAGAAAACTGAGTGTCAAAGAATTGATGCTTTTGAACTGTGGTGTTAGAGAAGACTCTTGAGAGTTTCTTGGACTGCAAAGAGATCTAATCAGTCCACCCTAAAAGAAATCAGTCCTTAGTATTCATTGGAAAGACTGATGTTGAAGCTGAAACTCCATTACTTTGGCCACCTGATGTGAAGAACTGACTCATTTAAAAAGACGCTGATGCTGGGAAAGATTGAAGGTGGGAGGAGAAAGGAATGACAGAGGATGAGATGGTTGGACGGCATCACCAATTCAATGGACATGAGTTTGAGTAAGCTATGGGAGTTGGTGATGGACAGAGAAGCCTGGCATGCCACAGTCCATGGGGTCACAAAGAGTCTCATATGACTGAGCGACTGAACTGAAATGAACTGACCCCAGATTCGGTAATAGATATAGTGTCTACACAGAATATCAATAAAGAATCAGGAAACTTGAACACTATAAATCAAATAGACCTAACAGAAACAGAAAATTACATTCAACAGCAGCAGAATGTACATTCTTCTCAGATATACATGTAACAATCCCTCGCAAAGGTAGTATGTAGGCCACAAAACAAGTCTTAACAAATTTAAAATTGAAATCACGCCATCTATCTTTTCTCCACACAATGGAATGAAACCAGGAAACAAAAGCAGAATGGATGTCAAAAATTTATAAATATTAGGAAATGAAATAGATTCTTGAACAATAAATAGGTCAATGAAGACTAAAAGAGAAGTTAGGAAATGTTTTGAGGCATGCAAAAACACAGCATGCCACAATTTATGAGATGAAACAAAAACAGTAGTAAGGTGGAATTTTATAATAATAAACCTCTTTATTATAAAAGAATAAAGATCAAACATCCTAACTCACAACTCGATGAACTGAAAAGAAAGGACAAACTAAATTCAAAGATAGCAGAAATAACTAATATGGATTATTAGAGTGGAAATAAAGTATAAAGCAGAAAAACAAAAGCAAAACACCAAAGTAAGAGTTAGTCTCTTGAAAAGATTAATAAAATTTACAAACCTTTAGACAGACTAAGAAAAGAGAAGGACTCAAAAATAAAGTAAAAAATGAAAGAGGAGACATTACAACTGATGCCACAGAAATAAAATACTACAATCAACAGTTATACATCAATAAATTGGATAATCTTAGAAATTATGGATAAATTCCCAGAAACATATAACCTAACAATACTGAATGATGAAGAAATAAAAATTTAAACAAACCACTAAGAAGACTGAATCAGTAATCAAAAATGTCCTAACAAAGAAAAGCCTAGAGCCAGATGGCTTTACTGCTGAATTCCAGCAAACATTACTCTGACAAAGACACTACAATAAAAGAAAGCTCTAGGCTAATTTCCCCGATGAATAAACATGCAAAGTTCATCAACAAAATACTAGGAAATTGAATTCAACAGCACACTAAAAAGGTCAATCACAATGACTGGATGAGATTTATCCTTGAGATGCAAGGATGCTTCAGCATATGAAAATCTGTTAATGTGATACTCCACATTAACAAAACAAAAGACAAAAATTATCTCAATAGAGGCAGAAAAGCATTTGAAAAAATTAAACACCTTTCATGCTAAATTCTCAACACAGAACAGAAGGATATTAACAATACCTTAAAAATGAAAGACCATTTATGAAAAGCTTACAGTCAATATCATGAAAGCCTTTTCTTTAAGAACAAAATGAGCATTTCTCCTCTGCCAGTTCTATTTAACACAGTACTGGAAGTCCTATCAGAAGTAATTAGGCAAATATACATATATATGAGACATTCAAGGAAAAAATAATATTTGTATTACTGTTTTAGATGACATGTTTATACCCTAAAGATTCCACACACCTCAAAACTGTCAGAATTAATTATTAATTCAATAAAGTTGCAAGATACAGAATCAACATACAAAAATCAGTTGCTTTTCTATACACTAACAACGAACTCTCTGAAAAGAAATTAAGAAAACAGTTCCATTGATAATAGCATGAAAAAGAATAAAACAGTTTAGAGAAGCTGGCAAATCTAATTGAAGTAAAAGTGGATGGGAGTTGCTTCATCCTTGACTGGGGATGATATTGTTATATCCTAGTCAACATACTATTTAGAGTAGATTTTTATGTATGTGTGTTTGGGCTGTGAGAGTTATCTTTGAAGGAAGAAAAATAGAGAAGAAAAAAAGTGTGTGAGAGAGAGCAAACCTGAGCTATTAAACGTTTTCTATTCCCAAGAGGTAGTTGAGGAATACAAGTGAATTAAATTTTAAAAGTATAATGAATAAATCACACACACCTATTCATGTGCTAAAAGCTGAAGGAACAAAACCAAGTGCTGGAAGCCATGTAGAGCAATGCTGCTGCTGCTGCTGCTAAGTCGCTTCAGTCGTGTCTGACTCTGCGATCCCATAGACACAGCCCACCAGGATCCCCCGTCCCTGGGATTCTCCAGGCAAGAACACTGGAGTGGGTTGCCATTTCCTTCTCCAATGCATGAAAGTGAAAAGTGAAAGTGAACTCACTCAGTCGTGCCCAACTCTTAGCGACCCCATGGACTGCAGCCCACCAGGCTCCTCCGTCCATGGGATTTTCCAGGCAAGAGCACTGCAGTGGGGTGCCATTGCCTTCTCCGATGTAGAGCAATAACAACTCTCATTTGTTGCTGGTGGGAAAGCAGAATGGTACAGCTACATTTGAAGACAATATAGCAGGTTCCTACAAAACTAAACATTTTCTTATCATATGATCTTGCAATCACACTCCTTGTTATTTCCCCAAATGAGGTGAAAATTTATGTCCACACAAAAACTTGCATGGAGATAGTTATAACAACTTTATTCACAACTGTCAAGAGTTGTAAACAACCAAGATGTCCTTCAGCCAGTAAACAGATAAACTTTGCAACAACCAGAAAATGCAACGTTATTTAGCACTAAAAAATGAGCTATCAGGTCATGAAAAGTTATGGAGGAGACTTAAATGCACATCACTAAGTCGGGTTTGATCCCTGGGTTGGGAAGATCCCCTGGAGAAGGAAATGGCAATCCACTCCAGGACTATTGCATGGAAAATCCCATGGTCTGAGGAGCCTGGTAGGCTACAGTCCATGGGATCGCAAAGAGCAGAGTCGGACACGACTGTATAAGTGAAACAAGCCAATCTGAAAACACTAAATGCTCTGAACTATATGAGATTTTTGAAAAGGCCAGCTATGGAGACAGTAAAAATATCAGTTGTTGCTAGGGGTGGGGTAGGGAAGACAGCACAGAGAATATTTAGGCAGAGAAACTATTCTGTATGATACTATAATAGAGAATACATTTGTCAAAACGCATAGAATATGAAACACCTAGAGGGAACGCTAATGTAAACTATGAACTTTGGTGATAGTAAGGTGTCGGTGAAGGGTCAGGAGTCATAATAAATGCACATTTCTGGTGAATGTTGATAGTGAAGAGGCTGTGCATGTGTTAACCCAAAGTATATGTAGAAAAATCTCTGTACCTGATGTTCAGTTTTGCTGAGAACTTAAAAGAAAGTGTGTGTGTGCATATGTGTGTGTGTGTGTGTGTGTGTGTGTGTGTGTGTGTGTGTGTGTGCGCATTGTAGAATGCTGAGGATAAGATACTAAATCATCAGATTTAGAGGAAGAACAACATAATCAAAAAGAGGGAAAGTCTTCAGATGCAGAGAGATTGAGAAGAAAAATAGGAGCAGGAATTTCTCCCCAAAGATGTTTTATAAATGATTGCTATCAAATATTTGCTTGCTCTTTGAGGCCATGTGTGCATTTTTCCTCCATAGATTTTATGTGGCTGAAACACTTTTGCTCATTGCTTCTTGTTCTTTCATGCTCTCCTGTAGTTTTCCAAATATTCATCCTGCTTTTAGCTTAATTTGTCTGATTTCTTTGTACTTGCATTGTCTTTGTTCTCCATTAGAAAATAAATGGTAAATGTAAACCCTGAACTCTAAAGATTTGGGGCATGTGGCTACCGGAATAAATGCTTCATTATAAAAATACTCATTAGCAAGTTTTCAGTCTGAAATCAGTTATAGCTTTAGGTCTCTTAATCCACAAAAATACAGAAAATTGACATTCCCTTTAAGGACAAAAGTGCAAACATTAGTTATCCTGGTAGCTGCTGCTATATTAATCTCAATGGGAAGACACATTTATTTAACAGCCTATTCTTTTTGGGAAAGCTCTGAAATACCATCTGAAAAGAGATCCTAATAGGATGTTATTTGTTACAGATATAGGAAAAATTGATTTACTTCTCCTTTGCTTTATGAAATAAAGAAAGTGAAGTTTTGACATTCTAGACTATTTTAGAAAAGCTGTCAAATCCTATTGTAAGATATGTAGATGAAGTCTGCTACAAGCTCAGCGAGGGGTTGCATCTGCTGTCTTCCTATCGATGTGCTCCCCATAGCGTTGGTCTTTGTAGAATACTCTGGTAGTGGCACACCCTCCGTTCTTACTCACTACCTCTCACTCTTTTGGGATAGTATGTGCAGAAGGTGAAGAGGCATGTTGAAACAAGTTGATGGTCATTGGCACTGGTTGATGTAGGAATTTTCTGATACTTCACAGGTCACCAGAATAACTAACCCTGGCTGTGCCAGTCAACTAATTCTAAACTAAGGAAGAATTGTAACAGCCAGTGTAAATGGTTCTATTGGAAACTTTGGTCTAAAGGACATGGAAGAATCAGGTGTGGCTTAAGTAGTATATGAAATCAGAAGAGGCATTTTTTTCAAAGATGAAAAATTACAGCAAATTGGTGTGATGATGGGATGATTCAGAAGGAGGAAGAGAATCACAAAGGAGAGTGGAAAGAATGTTTAAGCATTGTCCTTGAGAAGATTTCAGACAGTGAGGTCTGGTGTGTAAGTGGAGGAGTGACCCTTAGGGGTAATACATCTATAGGAACAAGAAAAAAGGCAAAAATATAATAGTTAGGACACGGCTGGCCACATACTTTGTGGCCTAAGTGAAAAATTATAATTCCGGGCCCTGGCAAAAGGTAGTGGAGTGCATCTCTCCTTCCCAGGAGCTGATGGCTCCAGTCCATGGGGGAAAAGCATAGTAATCATGATTCTCCAGACAGACAGGACCAGCAGGGTGTTTATATGTACATGTGTACACACATAGAATCACAAAGAGATTTATTTGAAGGACAGGCTCACATGATTATGGAGTCTGGCAGTTCCAAAGTCTGTAGAGCAGCCCAGCTGAGGGGCTGCAGACCCAGAAAGATCCAGTGTTTCAGTTCAAGTCTGAGATGGTTAATTTAATATGTCAACCTGACTGGGCTAAAGGATTATTTGATAATTGGTGGAAATTATTTCTGGATGTGTCTGTGAGCATCTCTGGAAGAGATAGCGTTTGAATCAGTCAAGTGAGTAAACAAAAATGTCCTACCAAAGTGGACCAGTAACATCCCACCCACTGAGGAACAGACAGAATAAAAAGGCAGAGGAAGGTGGATTCTCCCTCTTCTTCAGCTGGAACCTGCATCTTCTCTTGCCTGCAGACATTGAACACTGGCGCTCATTCTCAGGAATTCTGAACTGGGTTCTGGACCACCAGCTTTCCTGGAGCAACAACATATCATAGACTTGTAAGCCTTCATAATCACATGAGCCAATCCCCATAATAAATCTCCTCCATACAGCTTCATATCACATTTGTTCTGGTCCTCTTGAGAACCCTGGCTGATACAAAGCCCAAAGTCCTTTTGCTGGCAGAACTCCCCTCTTGCTCAGGGGAAGTCAGTCTTTTGTTCTGGTCAGGCCTTCTACTGATGGAAAAAGGCCCATCCACATTATGGAAGGCAACCTGCTTTACTGAAAATCCACCAATTTAAAATGTTAATCTCATCTAATAACATCCTCAAAGAAACATCTAGAATGATGTTTGACTGAACCATGGCCTAGCCAAGTTGACACATGCAATAAACCATCACATAAGTGACTCCTAAGAGATTAGTTTCCCCAAGCTATGCTCAGTCTTGAGATCAGGAATGGGCTAGATGC
Organism: Nanger dama; assembly: GCA_917880005.1. Classification (NCBI taxonomy): domain Eukaryota; kingdom Metazoa; phylum Chordata; class Mammalia; order Artiodactyla; family Bovidae; genus Nanger; species Nanger dama. The sequence continues at coordinate 105,670,523 of CAKJTW010000001.1, forward strand.
CTCCTAACTGCTCACCAGCTGAAGGAGTTGCCAGAGCAGCCATTGCTGCTCCCCAAATGCCACAGGTGTGGGCTCAGCCCTCACCCACAATGCTCCAGTGTTCAGGTGTTCTACCTGGGGTAGATGCTGATGGTGGCTTGCAGACTCTCAGCCCAATATAACTGTCAGCCCTAGGTGGAAGATGACAGCAGTAGTGGCAGGACGATGACAGGAGAACAGGAAGGGTAAAGAGTGACTGGGAGCAGAGACTGAGCAATTTCAGGAACCATTTGGAGGAGGCAAAGAGGCCGTGAGAGGCAGGGCCCAGGTTCTGAGCCCTGAAGCATGCTCCACTTTCATTTGAAGCTGATTTATAGCATGCAAATTCAAAGAAAATTTATATGAACTATATCTTATGACAAGGACCACAGAGCATGAAACAACAAGAACAGGGCCCTTCTGAGTACAGATCTCTCTGTGACTGCACTGGCCTCACACCCATGGAGCCATGTTCCCATCCATGTGGAGACGGATGAGCAGATTTCTGCAAAGTTTGTGTAATTCCTCCAGTTACTTTTTATTTTCTTAATAAGTAATGTTTTCAACTGAGAGGCAGAAAGCAAAAGAGATGGTGGTGGTTTCAGGAAAGGAAAGAAGAAATTTAAAAAGCATTAAGGAGCATAGAAGAGAGAGAAAGTAAAACAGGAAATGCACTTGGATTGCTGGCCAGCTCCATGGTGTTATTTGAGTTTAAGTCATGAATTTAAAGAGACATTAAGCAGTACTGAGATGCGATTCTTTTTGGCAGCAGGGAAAAGTTGGATTTAACCAGAGCTGGAGTTTTTCCAGGAAGCACGATGAAGCAAAAGAGAGTAAGGAAGTGGAATTTTTAGGCAAAGAAGCTGTTAGAATATTGGAATGTAGAAATAAATAGGTACAAATTAGCCAAATAAAGATATCAATGAATAAATAAGTAAATTACCACTTAGTAAGTTTCAAACATTTTGTGGCTGATAGATTTCTTTCAGTACCTCATTTAATTCTTCAAACATTATGTGATACTATATTCATTTATTTTATCCAACAAATATTGGTTGAGCACTATTATGTGCCAGACACTTTTCTGTAACTATGGCTTATTTGCACAGATGAAGTGCATACCTCCAAAGCAGTAAAACAAAAATAATCAAAAATTCATGAACAGGATAATTTCAGGCAGTAAACAATGCTTTGAAGGCAGTAGAATTGAGTAAGAAAGTTGAGATTGGCTGAGGTCAGAGAGGATATTCAATCCAGTAGTAAGAGAAAGTTTTTCTGAGATGATAATTGACTGAAGTAAGGGTAAGAATTTCCCACAGTTTATTGCAGATGACACCACCCTTATGGCAGAAAGTGAAGAACTAAAGAGCCTCTTGATGAAGGTGAAAGAGGAGAATGAAAAAGTTGGCTTAAAGCTCAACATTCAGAAAACAAAGATCATGGCATCTGGTCCCATCACTTCATGGTAAATAGATGGGGAAACAGTGGCTGACTTTATTTTTCTGGGCTCCAAAATCACTGCAGATGGTTATTGCAGCCATGAAATTAAAAGATGCTTACTCCTTGGAAGGAAAGTTATGACCAACCTAGACAGCATATTAAAAAGCAGAGACATTACTTTGTCAACAAAGGCCCATCTAGTCAAGGCTATGGTTTTTCCAGTGGTCATGTATGGATGTGAGAGTTGGACTATAAAGAAAGCTGAGCACAGAAGAACTGATGCTTTTGAACTATCGTGTTAGAAAAGACTCTTGAGAGTTCTTTGGACTGCAAGGAGATCCAATCAGACCTGGGTGTTCATTGGAAGGACTGATGTTGAAGCTGAAACTCCAATACTTTGGCCACCTGATGCAAAGAGCTGACTCATTGGAAAAGACCCTAATGCTGTGAGGGGTTGGGGGCAGGAGGGGAAGGGGATGACAGAGGATGAGACGGCTGGATGGCATCACGGACTCGATGGACAGGAGTTTGGGTGGACTCTGGAATTTGGTGATGGACAGGGAGGCCTGGCGTGCTACAGTTCATGCGGTCACAAAGAGTTGGACACGACTAAGCGACTGAACTGAACTGAAGGGTAAGAAGGTGCACACACCACATAAATACATACATACACACAAACACACAACTAGTATGAGCAGAGGATCCAGAGATAAAGCTTGCTGTTTAAGAGCAGCTATAAAGCAGTTAAGCAAGTGTATTCACAATTGAGTTTCAGCACAGTCTATGTGAATGGCACCCCTAGAGACGAGTGAGGCACAGCCTGTACACCAGTACTAAAAGGAGAGCTCATCTATTACAGAATCAAACTTGGATTCTCCTGCCTGCATGCAGAATTGCCAGTATACTGAAACCGGGTTGTGATGAAGGAAAGTGTAGCATTTATTGCAGGTACCAAGCAAGGAGTTCAGGCAGCATGCACTTAAGTGGTGTGAACTCCTTAAGGCTTTCAGGGAAAGATTTTTAAACACAGAATGAAGTACAGAGGTTGTGGAGTATGTGATTAGCTCATGGACATTTTTCTTATACATTGGCTATGAGATAATCAGGAGTTAATACCATCAACCTTCTGGCTCCAACCAGTCTGGGGTCTATGTGCTTGTAGGCAACTTACAGTTAACTTCTTTCATCTGGTGGGGGTTTCAGAATCTGAAACACAGCTCAAAAGACATAGCTCAGAATATTAAACACCGCCCTTGAGGAGGAACTAAATGTCCTTGACTCTGTCAAGTAGCTAAGCTACTATTATTTTATTTTGCTTGACTGTTTTCCTTTTTTTCCTGCATTTTCTCATTTCTGTGATTAAATTTACTCTTTGGAACTCAGGGAAGGTCTAGGAGACTAGGTTTTCTAAAGACAAGAGACAGGCAGTGGACATGGGGAGTGTGTCTTCCAGGAAGGCCCTGTAGGGTCCTATTTGGTTACCCATCCTATGCTAACTTCTGTCTTATAATTAAAAACACATGATTCATACACATGTCAGATTCAGTATAAAATATATACAATGACCATGAAATGCTGATTTTCAATTCTCTAGGAATTTGAGAAACCCCTTAATCAAGTGAAGTGAAGTGAAGTGAAGTGAAGTCGCTCAGTCATGTCCGACTCTTTGCGACCCCATGGACTGCAGCCTACCAGGCTCCTCTGTCCATGAGATTTTCCAGGCAATAGTACTGGAGTGGATTGCCATTTCCTTCTCCAGGTAATCAAGTGAAGTTATGTTAATTGCTTCTTCTTCTGCCTAATAACTGCTTTCCTTCTTTTGTTGCTGAGCCCCACTGGTTCTTTATGTGTTTTCCATATCTCTTCCCTCACACTGGCCTGTGCCTAAATACCATTTCCTTTTAGGAGAAAGCTTATTGAAGCCTCTCTAGAAGATGACTGGTTTCTAATCCTGCAGCTATACAAGGTGCATTTAAAGTACAGTGTTTACGAATTGTATTGTCAGTGCGGCTTCCACTTTCTCCACTATGCTCTGTAAACACCTCTTGCCACTCTTACGGTGAGCTATTTATGAGTGGCTCTGACTGACTGGTTTTCTCTATTCTTAGTGATTTCTCTTTAGTCAGATGCCCCTGTTCTTTCTGTGCTGCCATCATGATAAGACCTTGCATTCTCCCTTCCGTTATATTGAAGTTGGGCATAAAGAGTAATTTTTTGACTGGGTTGAATTAAAAGAGAATCTCCACTGTGAAAATATTGAGGCAATAATAATTACATTGAAATATGGTTTATGTCATAAATTATATCTTCTAATGGATTTTTCTGGATAACCACTGAATGGCCATTGTATGACAAAATGTAAAGTAGAATGAACTAAAAATCAAAAAGTCTGGACACCAGTCTATTGCTGACACTTATTAGCAAGTTACTAGATCTTAATTTTTATATCCTCTCTCTAAACGGATAGGAGCCTAGTTTATAGTGCTATACTGAACTCCAAAGAGAATGTAAGTAAAACTGATTTGTACATCAGAAAAATGCTTTATAGACCTAAGGCATAATTATGCATGTATCTTTTTCTGTTTGCCTCTCTATACTGTATTTCTTTTAAGATTATAATTAAGACAGATCATAAAAGAGTAAAAGTGCAATGGTATCTCTACATGAAGATGGCATTTTGGGATATTTATATATAACAGTGTCAGGTTCCAGGAAAAAGATTCTGCCCTGGGAAACTTACTATATAAGAGACAGGGTTAAAGATAGTCACAGTCATTATGAATGTGAGTCAAGAGTAATTGAATTGCCCTAACGTACTAATGGCTTAAAAATCTGTGAAGTGACCAACATAAACACTTGCACATGGGAAAGAATATTATGGCCTTATAAAGTACTGAGGTCACATGGCAGTCTTGAAAAATACTAAACCAGAAGAAATCCTACTGTCCTTTTAAAATATTTATTGGTATCTACATGAACAAATTAATTGTAATATTAAAAAACTACACTGAAAAATTGAAGAGATGTAAAGTGTTATAGATAATGCAAGTGCTCAAGAAAAATAAATAAAAATATTTTTAGAAGTGAAATATCCATTTAAATGAAACAAAACTCAGAACTTCCATCAGTTAGCAATGATTGAAGAATATGCAGATTTTGAACCCAGTGGCACCAATTATATCCTCTTGATTTTCACCTTGTCTCTTAGGTTCTCTTTGACCCCACTGCCATGAATATGCTGATTTCAAGATCTACCCCTCAGCAAACAAGCAGCCTTGCTTTGATTCTCAGCCTAAATCTAAATCTGTGGTCCTTTTGTCTAAACTGACACCACAGTTAAATTTGAAGCCTCAGAAGTAGCTATTCCCACCATGAGTCATATTTTTAACATCTTTGGTGACAACCCAAACACAAATTCCTAATACCTTCCTTGACTCATCTATTTTTTTTACTCTTTATTTCTATCATTTTTATTCTTTACCCACTTTATATCTTAGGCCTCTTCATGGAGTTCTTATTTTACTGCCTAGAAAATTTTCCTGTCCAAGAATTCCACTTGCTCTGTAATCGTCTCAAGTGGAGACTGTTCATCCTTTTAGCTTTAATATACCAAATATACCCAAATACAAAAGAGTGGTATTTTTAGCCTGAGTGGAATTAGAAGTCAGAAGGTTTTGGACAGAGAGGTGATATACCTTGTTGAATATGTGGGAAAGACTCTGGATGTTGTAAGGGAGCAAGAGTGAAAGCAAAGCAAAGCTATTACAGTAATCCAATTGGTTGATAATGGTGTCTTAGACTAGAATGCTAACAATCAGTTCAGTCGCTCAGTCGTGTCCGACTCTTCGCGACCCCATGAATCGCAGCACGCCAAGCCTCCCTGTCCGTCACCATCTCCCGGAGTTCACTTAGACCCACGTTCATCGAGTTCGTGATGCCATCCAGCCATCTCATCCTGTCATCCCCTTCTCCTCCTGCCCCCAATCCTTCCCAGCATCAGAGTCTTTTCCAGTGAGTCAACTCTTTGCATGAGGTGGCCAAAGTACTGGAGTTTCAGCTTCAGCATCATTACTTCCAAAGAAGTCCCAGGGCTGATCTCCTTCAGAATGGACTTGTTGGATCTCCCTGCAGTTCAAGGGACTCTCAAGAGTCTTCTCCAACACCACAGTTCAAAGGCATCAATTCTTCGGCGCTCAGTCTTCTTCACAGTCCAACTCTCACGTCCATACATGACCACAGGAAAAACCATAGCCTTGACTAGACAGACCTTAGTCGGCAAAGTAATGTCTCTGCTTTTGAATATGCTATCTAGGTTGGTCATAACTTTTCTTCCAAGGACTAAGCGTCTTCTAATTTCATGGCTGCAGTCACCATCTGCAGTGATTTTGGAGCCCCCAAAATAAAGTCTGACACTGTTTCCACTGTTTCTCCATCTATTTCCCATGTAGTGATGGGACCAAATGCCATGATCTTTGTTTTCTGAATGTTGAGCTTTAAACCAACTTTTTCGCTTTCCTCTTTCACTTTCATCAAGAGGCTCTTTAGTTCTTCAATTTCTGCCATAAGGGTGGTGTCATCTGCATAGCTGAGGTTATTGATATTTCTCCCGGCAATCTTGATTCCAGCTTGTGTTTCTTCTAGTCCAGCATTTCTCATGATGTACTCTGCGTATAAGTTAAATAAACAGGGTGACAGTATATAGCCTTGACATACTCCTTTTCCTATTTGGAACAAGTCTGTTGTTCCATGTCCAGTTCTAACTGTTGCTTCCTGACCTGCATACAGATTTCTCAAAAGGCAGGTTAGGTGCTCTGGTATTCCCATCTCCTCCAGAATTTTCCACAGTTTATTGTGATCCACACAGTCAAAGGCTTTGGCATAGTTAATAAAGCAGTAGATGTTTTTCTGGAATTCTCTTGCTTTTTCCATGATACAGCAGATGTTGGCAATCTGGTCTCTGGTTCCTCTGCCTTTTCTAAAACCAGGTTGAACATCAGGGAGTTCACAGTTCACGTATTGCTGAAGCCTGGCTTGGAGAATTTTGAGCATTACTTTACTAGCATGTGAGATGAGTGCAATTGTGCGGTAGTTTGAGCATTCTTTGGCATTGCTTTTCTTTGGAACTGGAATGAAAACTGACCTTTTCCAGTCCTGTGGCCACTGTTGAGTTTTCCAAATTTGCTGGCATATTGAGTGCAGCACTTTCACAACATAATCTTTCAGGATTTGAAATAGCTCCACTGGAATCCCATCACCTCCACTAGCTTTGTTCGTAGTGATGCTTTCTAAGGCCCACTTGACTTCACATTCCAAGATGTCTGGCTCTAGATTAATGATCACATCATCATGATTTTCTGGGTCATGAAGATCTTTTTGTACAGTTCTTCCATGTATTCTTGCCACCTCTTCTTAATATCTTCAGCTTCTGTTAGGTCCAGACTGTTTCTGTCCTTTATTGAGCCCATCTTTGCATGCAATGTTCCCTTGGTATCTCTACTTTTCTTGAAGAGATCTCTAGTCTTTCCCATTCTGTTCTTTTCCTCTATTTTTTGGCATTGATCGCTGAAGAAGGCTTTCTTATCTCTTCTTGCTATTCTCTGGAACTCTGCATTCAGATGCTTATATCTTTCCTTTTCTCCTTTGCTTTTTGCCTCTCTTCTTTTCACAGCTATTCATAAGGCCTCCCAGACAGCCATTTTGCTTTTTAGCATTTCTTTTCCATGGGGATGGTCTTGATCCCTGTCTCCCATACGATGTCACGAACCTCCATCCATAGTTCATCAGGCACTCTATCTATCAGATCTAGGCCCTTAAATCTATTTCTCACTTCCACTGTATAATCATAAGGGATTTGATTTAGGCCATACCTGAATGGTCTAGTGGTTTTCCCTACTTTCTTCAATTTCAGTCTGAATTTGGTAATAAGGAATTCATGATCTGAGCCACAGTCAGCTCCTGGTCTTGTTTTTGTTTACTGTATAGAGCTTCTCCATCTTTGGCTGCAAAGAATATAATCAGTCTGATTTTGGTGTTGACCATCTGGTGATGTCCCTGTGTAGAGTTTTCTCTTGTGTTGTTGGAAGAGGGTGTTTGCTATGACCAGTGCATTTTCTTGGTAAAACTCTATTAGTCTTTGCCCTGCTTTATTCTGCATTCCAAGGCCAAATTTGCCTGTTACTTCAGGTGTTTCTTGACTTCCTACTTTAGCATTCCAGTCCTGTATAATGAAAAGGACATCTTTTTTGGGTGTTAGTTCTAAAAGGTTTTGTAGGTCTTCATAAAACTGTTCAACTGCAGCCTCTTCAACTTTACTGGTGGGGCATAGACTTGGATAACTGTGATACTGAATGGTTTGCCTTGGAAACGAACAGAGATCATTCTGTCATTTTTGAGAGTGCATCCAAGTACGGCATTTCGGACTCTTTTGTTGACCATGATGGAGTCCATTTCTTCTGAAGGATTCCTGCCTGCAGTAGTAGATATAATGGTCATCTGAGTTAAATTCACCCATTCCAGTCCATTTTAGTTTGCTGATTCAATAGAGGTAATGAAAAAGGGTGAAGCACTGAAAACATTTTCAGAGTAGAGCTATCAGCACTTCGTGTTGAGCTGGATAAAGATGTAAGAGAAGGAGTCAAGTGTGTCTCCAAACGTGTGTGTGTGTGGGTGTGAGTTCATAAGTAGCTGGATGAGAGAGAGTGCTATATACTGAGACGGGAGGAGTGGTGTGAGGGGTGATTATTTGGTAGGAGTGTTGGATACAAATTAAAACTGTCACTTTGGATATCTAAGTTTGAAATGCCAACTAGACATTCATATACCAATAAAAATGTCAAAAAGCAGTTGCATTTTCAAGTCTGAAATTAAAGGGAGGGTTGGAGCTGAATACATAATTTCAGGACTTTTTTCCTCATAGATGTTGTAAATCCATGAGATTGGAGAGTACCCATAGTGTCTAAATATACCTAGAGAGTATTAACAATGTAAGAACTGTACATACACATGTAGAGGGGATGTGTCAAAATGACAAAGGAGGCTGAGATGGAGCTGTTGGTGAAGTAAGCAAACCAGGAGGGAAGGGGATTTTGAGGAAAAGAGAAAAAGTTTCAAGCCAGAGGAAATAAGAAATGCTGCCAGCAATATGAAGATAGAATGATAGAAATTTCCACGAAATATTTCTTCAGATTTGAGGAGTGTTCAGTGCAGACAGCTCATTTCTTTCATTTTATTGAACATTTTTAGCAAGTTCTGTTATTGAAGAAAGTTATATTTTCCTAGCTACCAAAATACCCATGTTAGTTGAGAATCTAAGAAAAAAACAAGAGCCAGAAACAAAAAAAAGATAACATAATTGAAAAGAAAATAATAAGACAGGACCTGAATTAAAACAATGTAAAATCTTTGCTGAGATATGCTATTGTTGGTAGAATAAAGGCCCCCAAAGTTGTCTGTGTCCTATTCCTGAAACCCATGATAAAATAAGGCTACATGGCAAGAGGGACTTTTGCTTAGTAAGGAAAGCAGGCAGCTTCTAGAAGCTGGCAAGAGGTCAGGACATGGTTTTCCCTCTAGGCTTACAGGAGGGACACAGTCTTTCCAATCCATTTTGGACCGATGACCTTAAGGTTTGTAAAATAAATTTGTATTACTTTAATCTACCATGTCTTTGGTAGAATGTTTCAACAGCAACAGAAAACAAATACAGGTTTTAAAACACTTGAACCAATGGTAAGAAATCACTTACTATACATTCAGATAAATTTGTATAAGCTAGAAAAGTTTTTTGAAAAACTCTTAATTGGGAAAGTATGACTTGGAATAAGTTTAGAGAAAAACATTTTATTAATATTTCATCTTTTATTCTACTGTGCAATTGGAATCTCTTTTTTAAAAAATATGTCTGTATTATATATATATATGACAATACTATAGATCATGAAATTAAGCCAATTCATTCTCAGTCATTACAGAAGGCAATTTTTCTCACCATAATCAGATTGCCTCTGTCACTGAGATGGACAAGAAGACTTGAGCAAGAAATATGTGAATAGTTTATACTGATGCTCTTTAAGATAAGCAGCCAAGCCTTACAACTTGGCATAGAAATATATAGACTGTTAAATCACAGAGAAAAAAAATAATTAAGGTTTTCAAGCTTTTGATAGATGCTGTGCAACTGAAATAATAATCATCAAATAATAGTGTTTCTTTACACTTAGAAATGATAGTAACTTTAAAGAAAATTTCGTATGCCTACTTGTTAGTATTTATTTTATTCTAGGAAAAAAATTGAAATTGGGTAAAAAAGAGAACTGTATAAAGGACTGTAAATTGTAGCTCAATGGCTTTGATAGAATTGACACTTTGGTAGAGACTGCTATCATTAAGTGTATTGTATTTGCATAAATGATATGTGGGTTATTTGGGAAAGGGCATAAATATGGTTGCTTAACAAAGTGGTATGTTTTGCTTAATGCAAATCACTATAATATAAATCCATTTGTAAATCTTCAACATTAACATTTTATTTAAAAATAGCACCACTGACAATGATCAAAGCAATAACTATGTGTACAACTAAAAATAAAAGTTTCAGTCAACAGGACTTTCCTATTTGGAGACAATGAAATCATTTACAAAACTAACATTTGCTTATTCTGATGGATAGCTGTTTCTTGCTTTTCTCAATCATAAATTATTCTGATTGCAGCTCATTGACTCTTGGGCTAAATAATACTGTCCTTTCTCAGAAGTCCACACATAAATGACACATATCCACTGAAGAAACACAATCTAAGGGCTGTGAGTTGAGCTTATTCAGTGTCTTACTGAGGATGACAGCCCAGGAGACAGCATCTCATGCAGCTCTGAGGAACTGCTCCCAAGAGACAGGGGAAATGGCCAGTATATCTATCTATCTACCATCTATCTATCTATCTATCTATCTGACTTTGGCTGGGGAATATGTGTAGTCAAACACACCTCAATAAAAGATTTCTGCTAGTTACTAGGAACAGGTATCTCTGATAATAATGTTAGTGTGTCTTTCTATATATGGGAATATGCAAGAAGCTGGGTTCATTAATTCTTTTCTCTCAAGATACCTTTAACTCTCTTAAGAGCTATTTTTTCCCAAAGCACAGAATGTCTTATCTTGGATTTTGTCTTGAATTCCTTTCAGCGTGCACTGTTGGGGGAGTAACTGCAAAGGCTAGTGACTTTATCCTTGTAGAACTAGACGGTGACCAATATTCTTTGCTTTACATTTTCTCCCTTTTGGTCACAAATTTGATAGAGGTTGTGAGGCATATCATGACAGTGTTGTCCCACGGCACTCTGAAAGCTCATTCCTAGACCAGAAAAGGATTTCATTGATTGGTCACCCAATGTGCTGTTAGTGGACATGGCTCTGTTAATGGAAGCATAAAAACCTTTGGGACCTCTGTTTTATGAGTCTGTTCTAGTCCAGGAAAATTCTCCCTGTTGCTTCTTCCCATATCTAAACTATTACAATCATTTTAATCTTATACAGAACTATGTATTTTGTCAACTGCTTCAAGTTGCTTAGTCATTATTTTTGTCAGAAGCTCAGTTACATATTGGGCAATGCCAAGCAACAATCAGGGACTTCCCTGGTAATCCAGTGGTTAGCACTTAGTCTTCCCGTGCAGAGGATGCAGGTTCAATCCCACACCAGATAGCCAAAAAACCAAAGCATAAGATAGAAGCAATATTGTAATAAACTAAAGAGACTCTAAAAATGGCCCCAATTTTTTTACTTAAAAAAAAAGAAAGAAACAGCAATGTGGAGAATATAAGTAATATAGCTAGTAGCACTAATAAAGTTATGAGTAAGAATTTAAGCCAAGAACTTCCATTAAGTGTAACCCAGGGTATCTCTGGTCATCTGACCCAGGCTGTTCCATGCTAATCAGTATATTTAAGGGTAATGATATATTTCCCTTGTTCATAAGGCATCCAGTCTAAGTTCCTAGTGTTGTTAGACTGAACATGATATAACTGTGCCCAACAAAAAGGGGCTTCTAAACTTAAATAACACTAACTTGGAGTTACTCATATAAATCAATCTCATAACTGAGGGATATTCCTTCCTGATAAGCAGGAGGTTATGATTTTTGACTGAAATTGAGATTGTTGCTCTTACTGAGCTTAAGCAACTTTTAAAGAAAATTTATATTTAAAATGGCCAGAGACAAGGAAAGTTGTCCAGTCATGTCTCACTCTTTGCCACCCCATGGACTATACAGTCCATGGAATTCTCCAGGCCAGAATACCAGAGTGGGTAGCCTGTTCTCTTCTCAGGGGATCTTCTTGAGCCAGGAATCAAACTGGAGTCTCCTGCATTGCAGGCATGGAGAAGGCAATGGCACCCCCACTCCAGTACTCTTGCCTGGAAAATCCCATGGATGGAGGAGCCTGGTAGGCTGGAGGAGCCTGGTGGGCTGCAGTCCATGGAGTTGCTAAGAGTTGGACACGACTGAGTGAGTTCAATTTCACTTTTCACTTTCATGCATTGGAGAAGGAAATGGCAACCCACTCCAGCGTTCTTGCCTGGAGAATCCCAGGGACAGGGGAGCCTGGTGGACTGCCGTCTATGGGGTCGCACAGAGTCAGACAGGACTGAAGCGACGCAGCAGCAGCAGCAGCAGCAGCATTGCATGTGGATTCTTTACCAGCTGAGCTACCAGGGGAAGCCCCAGAGACAAAGCAAATATTACTGATTGGCCAAGTGAGGGAATTCCATCTAGTAATATTTATAGTGTCCCCAAAGTATTATAACTATTTTCCTAAGGACAATCCAATTAGAACCTTGAGTGTGCTGTGTGCTAAGTCACTTCAGTCATGTCCTACTCGGAGTGACCCTATAACCCACCAGGCACCTCTATCCATGGGATTCTCCAGGCAAGAACACTGGAATGGATTGTCATGCCCCCCTCCAGGGATCAAACCCACATCTCTTACATCTCCTACATTGGCAGGTGGGTTCTCTACTGCTAGTTCCACCTGGGAAACCCAATGAGAGCCTTGGAGAAGATAAATTCACCAAAGTAAACCAAAGTACTGCACATAGGCAATTGACCATAAACCCAAAAATTTGATTGATTTCTAAATTCTGCATAGAGTTGAGCCCATGCTAGAAAAACATTCGATTCAATGCAAAAATCCAAGAAGTCACCTCTGAAATTTTGAATGACCTTGAGGTTCGAATAAGGTCCTGTTTCCTGCCAACATTTCGTATGCCACAGGTGTGATTAGCTGGGTTGAGCTCCTCCTGGTTGTATGTGAGTACAGCGTGTTCTTCTCGGTCTGTGTTTTTCAGAGGCTTTATCATATATCTTTGATCATGATGTGTAAAATAGCCCCTGTGAGACACCAGAGGCTCATATTTCAAGATTCTCTGCCAGAGTCACACCCGCTGACCAGAGTGAAGGTATTCCTCTCCCTCAATACCAAGCTCACATGTAGTTTTCATTCATATGTCTTACAGCTAACTTTTGCTAATGTAAGTTATAACCAGTGTTTGTCAATACAAAAATAGATCCTATTTTAATTACCCAGGGCATCCTGAACAAGAAGTACTAAGATGAAGCTATCCCCACAAATTTGAAATTTATACCATGAGCTCAGTAAATATTTGTCCATAGTTTATTTTCACATTTAGCAAATATTTCTTGGCAGATCCCAGGAATACAAGGAAGAATGTAGTAAAGGAGTAGATACCTTTCAAAGGATACCTTGCAAACAAGTAGATATTTTGTAGATACCAAAACCCCAAAGAGAAAGACTGATGAGCAGATCAGCCAGAGGAACAAGTTAGAACTAGTAGTAACTTAAAGATTTTCTCTTTTAGAAGGAAAATTAGTTCAGAAATATATAGTGAAACTGTATGATGAAATATTAGAAAGCCAACACAGCTGTTAAAAAAATTATATCTACAAAAGCATTGTATGATATGGGAAAAGGCTTTTGATGTCATGTGGTATGTCCCACGTTGGACAAAGAACCGTGTATTTTATTTTACATTTCAATCATACAAATGATATTTTTGTTTATCTGTATAAAAGACTGAAAAAAAATCCAAGAAATCAAGAAAATACTATAAATAATCATATGAGGCAGGTCCAGCATTTTAGGATAGCTATCTACTTTTGATGTTATCTTCTTCTCATCCTGGTGTTGGTATCATTTATTCTCTGTTTGACTGTTATTCTGAGGTGAACTTGAAGTCATCGGTCCTCTCTATAAACCAGTTCAGTTCAAGGCCCCTTTTAGAATGCAAAATACAAATCAAGAATCATTTCCTTTCAGTTTTGCTGCACATGAGCTAGTTAAGTATACTTGACAAGGAACCTTCTATCTAGGTTGGAGAGAGTCCTTTAAATGATGCCTTTTTGTGTTTGTATAATCTCATGGTTGCATATCTTAGGGCATCTGGTCTTCATCTAAAAATAGATTACTGTGAAAATCTTCAGAAGAAGCTTAGAATTCCTTTTAACAATTCAACTAAACCTTATAAAATGAAATGTAGTAAAATGGAACCATTTTTTGGAAGTGAGTCTCAGATAGTAAATACAAAACATCAAAAACCATTAGCAACACTATAATTTAGTATCCACTGAAACACATTTTTCTCTAAAATATCCTCATTCTGACCAAATATAGCCACATTAAGACTAATTTGCTTACAAAGTAAGTCTAGTTCCAATAAACTTGGCCTGATTATTTACATATATAATTGGTCACATAAGCTTTTTCAAATTGTTTTGCTGGAACTTTTCATAAGGAATCTCAGTTTGAATTTCTAAAAGGTCTCTCAAGGCCAAAAGAAGTCACACCAAGTATTTCCTACCAGATTTACCTGTAATTCCTATAAATTTGGGTAAATTCCTCTCTTCTTGAGGTCCAAGATATCTTGAGGTTCCTATACATGCCAGGAAGTGATCTTTGTTCACTGACAATGTACTGAGAATTCTATAAAAGGTACCGAGAGGTTTTCTTCAATAAGCATGCTGGATCTTTAAAGTTCACCTTAGTTCTTCAAAGCTGTTTAGTCATAACTAAGTCTATGTATATTCTTAATATTGACATTTCAGTGAAAGCCATCAAGGCAATAGTAATAAAACCAATGTCTCTAATTATGTCTGATATAGGAGAACAAATTCTTAATGAATTTATGTGAATATATATTGCCATGAAAATTAGAATACTCACTAAGAGTTTCCTATTTCTGGAGGGATCAGCTACAGAGAAAAGATAAATGTTGCAATTCTGCTTATAAAAGTATAATTTACCAAAATGCTGTAATCATTGATAGCTTAAGGGGAGAAGTTTTCCTATGTTTGGAAAATAAAGATTAAAAACCAATAGCTTTTTAGACAAAAAGTCATAGAAATTATCATTCATCCCCATATAACCAATTCCTGCTGATCTTGATCTTATGTCAACAGTTTTGTAAAGCTATGATATTTTCCATTAGAATTTTGTAATTTCTTGTTCAGCTCAATAGTATGAGCTGAAAGTTATTAGATATATGTACTTGTCATAAAGTCCTTTTATGAAACTTCTTGAAGATGAAGCATGTATTATAAAAGCATCATAGTAAAATAATAACTGTCTATAAATGACAAGGGCCTCCCTGGTTGCTCAGAGGTTAAAGCATTTGCCTCCAACGCAGGAGACCCGGGTTTGATCCCTGGGTCGGGAAGATCCCTGGAGAAGGAAATGGCAATCCACTCCAGTATTCTTGCCTGGAGAATCCCATGGACGGAGAAGCCTAGTAGATTACAGTCTATGGGGTCGCAAAGAGTCGGACACGACTGAGCGACTTCACTTACTTGTATAAATGACAAAAAAGACAAAAAGTTTTGCTTTTTACAATGCAATTATCAAAGATATTTTGCTATTTTGTGACAAAAATATGTTAAAATAACAACTAGAATTATGACTGATAATATACCAGGCTATGAGCAAATTTTAGTAATTTCATATAATTTTCAAAAGCATTTATATTGATCATAGCTACCAATAAAATATAACTCAACAAGGTTTATTATCAATCATTTGACAATGTTTCACATGGTTTAATATGCCAAATAAGGCCAATTAGTTTAGTATGTCTATTTTAGGTATTTCAGCCCCTCTAAAACATCTCAAAGTTAGCTAGAGGTGAAAAGAACTTTATTTAGAATTTGATTTAAAGAAGTTCACCAAAGATATCAAAAAGGCTTAAAGCCATTGGTCAAATAGGACCTATAGATCTCTGTGAAACATTACTTATTCACTTAATCAAGTCACAGTAAAATATTTTAAAGGTAAATACAGAAAATTACAACAAATTATTTAAAAGGTAAAGACTTTTTATAATCTGTTATCAAAAGCAGATCAATAGTCCAAGAAAACCTTGTCCACTTAACAGGGAGTGAAAGTGAAAGTGAAGTCTCTCAGTTGTGTCTGACTCTTTGCGACTCCGTGGACGTAGCCTACCAGACTTCTCCGTCCATGGGATTCTCCAGGCAAGAATACTGGAGTGGGTTACCATTTCCTTCTCCAGGGGATCTTCCCGACCCAGGGATCGAACCTGGGTCTCCCACATTGGAGGCAGATGCTTTAACCTCTGAGCCACCAGGGAAGACCCCATATTCTAGGTTTGCATCAGCTTATTCTTACTTTTAATATAAAAACTCATTCACTAAATTAAATTTATTCCCATCTTTGCCAGTCTTGATCACATTAAAAACTCTTTTATCAAGGTTTCATTTCCAAAAGCATTCTATAACTTATCTTCATATTTTGCACTATGCTTTCTCTCTCATGTTCTCTGAACTTTAAACTCTCAAATAATCTTAATTTCTAGTGAAAACTAAGAAGTAACCAATTATGCACTGATCTTCAACAGGAGAACTTCATTATTTCCAGTGGGGCTATCATCCCAGGCCATTTCCTAACTAAATAGCTGCTGTATTTCCCCACATGTCTTACTATACAGGATCAATTCATACAAAATTTAGCTGAAATATAGGAAGCATCCCATAGATAATATATATATATAATGGCAACCCACTCCAGTGTTCTTGCCTGAAAGATCCCAGGGACAGGGGAGCCTGGTGGGCTGCCGTCTATGGGGTTGCACAGAGTCGGACAAGACTGAAGCGACTTAGCAGCAGCATATAGATAGATAGATAGAAAGATGATAGATAGATGGATAGATAGATATCACAGAATAACTGTCAATCATAGCAGCACTGTTATCCTCATGTTGGCAACATAAAATTAATTAACACATTTGCTAGCATAGAAAAAGAAGTAAACCTTTGTTGTTGTTTAGTTGCTAAATCATGCTGGACTTCTTTGCAACCCCATAGACTGCAACACACCAAGCTCCTCTGTCCTTCACTATCTCCCAGAGTTTGCTCAGATTCATGTCCATTGAGTTGGTGATGTTCTCTAACTATCTCATCCAGTTCTGTCCCTTCTCTTCATTCCTTGAATCTTTCCTAGCATCTTTCCTAGCATCAGGGACTTTACCCATAAGTCAACCCTTCAAACCAGGTGGCTAAAGTATTGAAGCTTCAGCTCCAGCATCAGTGCTTCCAAAGAATATTCAGGGTTGATTTCCTTTACGACTGACTGGTTTGATCTCCTTCCTTTCCAAAGGACCCCAAGAGTCTTATCCAGCACCAAAATTCAAATGCATCAATTCTTCAGCCTTTGTGGATGAACTCTCACATCTGTACATGACTATTGGAAAATCCATAGCTTTGACTAGATGGACCTTCATCAGCAAAGTAATGTCTGCTTTTAACACTAAATTTGGCATAGCTTTTCCCAAGAAGCAAGCATCTTTCAATTTCATGGCTGCAGTCTTCATCTACAGTGATTTTGCAGCCCAAGAAAATAAAATCTGTCAGAGCTTCCATTTTTTCCTCTTATTAACTGATGAGACTGGATGCCATGATCTTAGTTTTTTGAATACTGAGTTTTAAGCTAGCTTTTCACTCTTCTCTTTCACCTTCATCAAGAGGCTTTTTAGTACCGCTTCACTTTCTGTCATTAGGATGGTGTCATCTGCATATATGAAGGTATTGATATTTCTTCCAGCAATCCTAATTCCAACATGAGCTTCAACCAGCCCTGCATTTCGCATGATGTACTCTGCATATATGTTAAATAGGCAAGGTGACAATATACAGCCTATACATACTTCTTTCCCAATTTTGAACCAGTCTGTTATTCTATGTCCAGTTCTAGCTGTTGTTTTTTACCTACATACAGGTTCCTCAGGAGGCATGTAAGCGGTCTGGTATTCCCGTCTCTTTAAGGATTTTCCACAGTTTGTTGCGATCCACACAGTCAAATGTTTTAGGGCAGTCAATGATGTAGATGTCTTTCTGGAATTCCCTTCCTTTTCCTAGGATCCAACAGATACTGGCATTTTGATCTCTGGTTCCTCTGCCTTTTCTAAATCCAGTCTGTACATCTGGAAGGTCTCAGTTCACGTACTATTGAAGTGTAACTTGAAGGCTTTTGAGCATTACCTTGCTAGATGTGAAATGAGTGCAGTTGCTCTCAGTTTGAAGGTTCTTTGGCATTGCCTTTAGAGAAATACAGACTCCTCCCAGAGGGACTTCTGTTCCCTTACGGTCAGAATTTTGAAAAGATGTTTTGGCTTTCTCTAACTACATATGCGAAAACCAGTTTTGGAATGTCAAAAGTCCCTTCTTAGACCTATCAGGGCAAGATTTCCTTAGTGTCCAATTCAGTAAGTACTTGCAAGTATAAGTTTATATGCACATAAATCCAGCAGAGGTATTAGCTGAAAGTTATGTGGTGCCTTTTTCCCTTCTGTTTTGATGACTGTTTCCCATTTCAGAGCCAACATTTTTGGAGGATAAAATTACTATTGGAAAACTGTGTGGTGAGCTCATGTGCTGTTTGTGAATTTACTTCCTCTAGGTGTTACCCTAGAGTCATTCAGCTCTTTCATGTATCTCAGTTTCTTCCTTTAGCGGTCTAAAACTGCTTTGGGTTCTAGGAGTACTGGATAACCAATCCTTATGTATGTATCCCCAGCTGAGTGAGCTTTTTAATTAATGAGTGGTTTCCCTATGCAACTTCTGCACAGTATAAGTACTCACCTTCACCACTCTTGTAAGTTGCCTGAGAAGTTTGAAGCTGTCTGAAAGGAGCTGTATCCCTTAAAAGCTGAAAACTCTCATATGATGTCTTCATTTTTATTCTGACAAAACACTGTTAAAATAGCAAATTGGAGGAGAGAGAGAGATTAGGTCGGCCTTTAATTATCAAATCCAAACCTCCTCAGTGTCTTTGGACTGAGCAAAATCTTTCCAGTGTCTTTCATCTGGGAGATCCAACTTAAGTTCAAGGAAAACCAGCTCCTCATAGTGAGAATTTTAACAACTATTGAAATAAAACTCAGGATCATCAACCAAGATAGGAGATCCAAGATCAGGAGACAGTCACCCAATGTCTTCTAGATTCACCAAGGAGATGGATGGGCACAAGGGCCCTTACTGGATCCAAGGATCTGGATCTTTGTAGAATTCAGGCCAAAGAGAAAAAGATGTTCTTCATGTCATTAATACTGTCAACTTAAAAAAAAAATGCACAATTTATGAATTGTGAGTTGTATTTCACTTAGAGTCATTCAAGACTCTAGCCAGGGAAACAGCATCTCAGACAGCCCCGAGGAGCTGCTCTCAAAAGCAGCCAGAATATATATGGTTTTGGCTAGGGGATATGTGCAAACACATCTCAGTAAAGGTTATTGCTAATCACAAGGATCAGGTATCTCAGTTAATTATGCTAGGCTTTTGTATATATGGGAAGATTCAATAATCTGGATTCATTATTTTTTCCCCTCTGAGGTATTTCTAACTATCTAAAGGGTTGGTTTTTCCTAAACACAGAGTGCCTTATCATAGTATACATCTTCAATGCATTTCAGAGGGCACTGCTTATCACTGACTGCAGTGGCTCACAATTTAATCCTTGTAGAACCAGGTGGTGAGCAGCATTCTTTGTTTTACACAGATTGTCTGTTGTAGTCCTATATTTTCCTCTGGTTATGTCCTTCTGGTTCCATAACAAATCATATAGGATGATGGAAGACCAGTTTTATTTGAGGATGTTGTAGATTTAAGCAACTCATAAACCTGTATTCTCTAACCATCATTTTTAAAATTCCAAAGCCTAACAATATTTTTTAATTAACATAATCTTAGCATTTTACTTTTACATATTAATTTTTATTCTTGACAAAGAAATTTCATAATATTTTATAAAGTTGACCTAAAAGACTAGACATAATGGGGGTGAGAAGATGGAGGAGGAATAAGATGAGGATCACCTTTCTCCCTACAAATACATCAAAAATTCACCTAAATATGGAACAACTCCTAGAGAACAACTTCTGAATACTAGCAGAAGACCCCAAACTTCAAAAAAAAAAAGCAAGCCAATCTCCTTAGAACAAGGTAATGAAAAGAAAATGACCAAAAAAAACACACACACAAAGGATTTCAGGACAAGGACTTGCACCCTGCTGCAGAAAATGTCATGAAGAAGAAAAGAGTCATTTCCACACACTAGGAAATCCCCAAACAGGCAGAGCTAGGAGGAGCTTCAGAACCTCAGAGGAGTGTAATTTTTGGGACTCAGAAGGCAAAACAGAGAACATTCACCACAGCTATCGCTGCTGAACTTCCCGGCCTAGGAAGGGACTCACATGACTCTGCCCACGAAAGAGAGTGGGGCAGGGGTGCTGAGGCTCAGGCTTGGGTGTCAGATGCCAGGGTCATCCCAGAGTGGCAAGAAGTCATTGTCGGCAGGATAGCTACTCCACATTTGGCCACCCAAACTGGCAAAAGTGTTCAGAGTGCCAGCTGTGGAATTAGACGCAGTGGCCACTGCCAAAGCCTGGGAAAATGCCTGGGGC
Source organism: Nanger dama (assembly GCA_917880005.1). Taxonomy (NCBI): domain Eukaryota; kingdom Metazoa; phylum Chordata; class Mammalia; order Artiodactyla; family Bovidae; genus Nanger; species Nanger dama. The sequence goes on from CAKJTW010000001.1 coordinate 105,690,957, forward strand.
AGCAGACAAAATGCTGCCGGTGCGCCCCAGCCCCAGAGGTGGCAGCTGCCACCAGGCTGCAAGCAGGCATTGGGTATTGCCCGCACGTTGTGGGAGCTTAAGCAGCTTGGCTTTTCCTAAGGTCCCACAGCCTGAGGCCAATTACTCTGGGAGAGTGCACAACCTGTCTCCGGCTGTAACAATATCTGGCAGGCCTCTATTGCTGCAGGGACTCTCTAGTACATCCCAATAGTGGCTTCTATATCCCCCCCTCTCCCCAGCCTGAGTGAGCCAATGAGCCGTAATAGGCCTTGGCCTTCACCCACTTGTGACTGGGCAGCAAACAGACTGTGGACTTTAGGGGCAGCTGTGAACTTCAGGAGCAAGTACAAGCTGGAGTAAAGCCAGATGTGAGACTGAGCTGACCTCACACTGCTCGCAAAAGATCCAGAGAGCTTCCTAGAAATGTTAGAGGATTTGGTGTGGATGTTCTGGGTCACTGAGTGTTGCCTTCAACAAGAATCTTAGGGTTTTGTTCTGGGTGCTGTGTGGCTTGTGAGGCTTTGGCGCTACAACAGGGATCAGGCTTTAGCCCCTACAGTGGGAGACCCAAGTCCAGGATTTTGATCAACCAGAAAGCTACTAACCCCAGGGAGTATTAATAGGTTAGAGTACTCCCCAAAGGACTCCATGTCAACACTTAGTCCAAACCCCACCCAAAAGCTTCATTGCCAGATGCCCCATGCCAATCCTTCAGCAAAATAGGAGCACAGCTCTGCACACTAGCGGATAGGCTACCTGAAGCCATACCAAACTCATAGACACTGCAAAACACACTACTGGACATGGCATTGTCTTTCAGAGAGATGAAATTTAGCTTTATCCACCAGAATATAGGCACAAGTCCCCCGACCAGGAAAACAACCCTATCCACAGTGGGCAGACTCCAAAATTAAACAGAACTTCCACCTTCCAAGCTGCATAAAGAAGACTTCCAACACAATAAATTAAACACAATGAAAAGACAGAGAAACATGAAGCAAATGAAAAACATGGTAAAAACCCACAAGCCAAATAAACGAAGAAGAACTAGGTAGTCCACCTGAAAAGAATACAGATTAATGATGACAAAGATGATCCAAAATCTTGAAAATAAAATGGAGGCATGGATAAACAGACTGAGGGCATGGATTAAGAAGATGTAAGAAATGTTTTTTATGTTGTAGGTGTTTTGTTGTTGTTGTTGTTGTTGTTGTTGTTGTTTTGCTACCATCAATCCTTCCTACCAGAAAGCTTACACAAGCTCATTATCCTTCTCCATCAGAGGCTGGACAGAAGAAGTAAGAAGAAACACAGTTCCACATCAGCTAAAACAAAAACAGTTTATAGAAATTTAAGGAGGCTGCAAAAACAGAAAGTTATGTCTTAGATGAAGGGACAAGATAAAACCCCAGAAAAACAACTAAATGAAATGGGGATAGGCAACCTTCCAGAAAAAGAATTTAGAATATGAATAGTCAAGATGACCCATGATCTTGGGAATACAATGGAAAAGATGCAGGAAATGTTTACCAAATACCTGGAAGAACTAAAGAACAAACAAATAAAGATGAAAAATACATTAGAAGGAATCAATAGCAGTATAACTGAGGCAGAAGAACAGACAAATGACCTGGAGGACAGAATGATGGAAATCACTGGTACAGAACAGAATATAGAAAAAAGAATGCAAAGAAATAAAGATAGCCTAAGAGACCTCTGGAACAACATTAAATGCAGCAACATTCCCATTATAGGGGTCCCAGAAGGAGAAGAGAGGGAAAAAGGACCTGGGAAAATATCTGAAGATATAATAACTGACAAATTCCCTAACATGGGAAAGGAAATAGCCAACAAAGTCCAAGAAGCTCCGAGATTCCCAGGAAGGAAAAGTCCAAGGAGGAACACACTGAGACAACAGCAATCAAACTTTATGTAAAAATTTACAACATTTTGCTTCTACTTGTTTGACTTGGGCTCCCCTCATAGCTCAGTTGGTAAAGAATCTGCCTTCAATGCAGGAGACTCTGGTTCAACTCCTGGGTCAGGAAGATCTGCTGGAGAAGGGATAGGCTGCCCACGCCAGTATTCTTGAGCTTCCTTTGTGGCTCAGTTGGCAAAGAATCCACTGCAATGTGGGAGTCCTGGGTTCATCTCTGGGTTGGGAAGATTCCCTGGAGAAGGGAAAGGTAACCCACTCCATTGTTCTGGCCTAGAGAACTCCATAGACTTAGTATGAATAGAATGCTAGATCTCTAACTGAAAAATAGACATGCAACAAAAATTAAAGACAAAGATAAAATATTAAAAGCAACAAGGGAAAGACAACAAGTAACATACAAGGGAACTCTCATAAGCCTATCAGCTGATTTCTCAACAGATACTCTACAAACCAGAAGGGAATGGCACAATATATTTAAAATGATGAAAGGGAAGAAACTGCAACCAAGAATACTCTACCCAGCAAGACTCTCACTCAAATCTGATAGAGAAGTTAAAAGCTTTCAAGAAAAGCAAAAGTTAAGAGAATTCAGCATTACTAAACCAGCTTTACAACAAATGCTAAAGCAACTTTTTTGGGCAGAAAACACAAAAGAAAAAGACCTATAGAAAATAAACCCCAAAGAATTAAGAAAATGGTAACAGGATAATACATAGGGATAATTACCTTACATGTAAATGGATTAAATGCAGAAGGAAAAGAGATAGACTAAGCAGATGAAAATACGTGCATGTATGCACTTCCATTTACCACATCACTCTGATTCAGCACCCAAATTGTATGTATTTATTTTATATTGTTAAGTTAATCATGTTCCCATTATGGCTTGCAGTTGCAATTAACTTTTACTTTTGTCCAGCTATTGATTGTAAAAATTGATATATGTCTTTTACTATTGTGATTATGTAACTATTACTCACTTAAGACCATTGTATCATGATTGGTCAACAAAAAAAATAATAAAACTGTATATCATTAAAACTCCAATTTAATAGAAAAACCTGTAATCACTTTTAAAATCCAGATGTACATCAGGATTATCTTGAAACTTTTTGAAAAATACAAATGCCCAGGTATAGCTTCTGGTTTTTCTCCAGAGCTCCAGGTGCTTCTAGTGAGCAGCCATGATTAAAAACAACTGAACTATATGATGATCTTCTACTTTTACCTAGTTTGTCTCACTTTTCCTATTTCATATTCAGTGCTCTCATTTCGTTTAGATAATGTTTTCCAATTTTCCCCCTCTTCATTTTCTGATGCTCTTTCTCAAGCTTTAATCAGGTGCAGCAGAAAGGCTTTTGTACACATATACATAAATAATATACGTAATATATATATTTTAGAAAACATAAATTTTTGCCTAACTAAAAATTTATGACACTTTGATCCCATTTGTTTGACTTAATATGAAAAAGTGCTAGATTTCTAATTTAAAAAAATAGATATGCAAGAAGTAATAATGTTTTACCCTGTAGCACAGGGAACTATAGTCGATATCCTGTAATAACCTATAATGTAAAATAATTTCAAAAACACTATATGTGTGCATGTATAACCAAATCACCTTGTTGTGCACCTGAAACATTGTAAGTCAACTACAACAAAATATATATTTAAAAAAAAAGGTTTTTAAATACACAGGAGGGAACCAAAGGCAGAGTAACTGAGGTAGAGGAACAAATAAGTGAGCTGGAAGATAAATGGTGGAAATAACAGAAACAGGACACAATAAAGAAAAAAGAATAAAAAGCAATGAGGGCAGTCTCAGAGATCTCTGGGACAACTTTAAGCATAATGACATTTGAATCAGAAATTCCAGAATAAGAAGACAAAATGAAAGAGCTTGAGAAAATATTTGAGGGGATTATAGTTGAAAACTTCCCTAAAATCACAAAGGAAATAGCCAAGCAAGTCCAGGAAGCCCAGAGAGTCCTATACAGGATAAATTCAAGGAGAAACAGGACAAGACACATATCAAACAAACTAACAAAAATTAAATGCAAAGAAAAATATTATGAAAAGCAGCAAGGGAAAAGCAACAAAAAACGTACAAGAGGATCCCCATAAGGCTAAGTTGATCTTTCAACAGAAACTCTACAGACAAGAAGAGAATAGCAGGATATACTTAAAGTGATGAAATGGAAGAAACCTACAACCAAGATTACTCCACCTGGGAAAGGACCTCATTCAGATTCAAAGGAGAAATCAAAACTTCATAGATAAGCAAAAATTAAGAGAATTTAGCACCATCAAACAAACTCTACAATAAATGCTAAAGGACTTTCTCTAGACAGAAAACATGAAAAGAAAAGGCAAACAAAACAAATCCCAAACAATAAAGTAAATGGTAACATGATTATATAACATGATTGTATATATCAATATTTACCTTACATATAAATGGGCTGAATGCTCCAACTAAAAGATAGATTGGCTGAATAGATACAAAAATAAGACTCCTATATATGCTCTCTACAAGAGACCCACCTCAGACTTACAGAAACAAACAGACTGAAAGTGAGGGACTGGTAAAAGTTATTCCATGCAAATGGTAATCAAAAGAAAGTGGGAGTAGCAGTACTTATACCAAATGAAATAGACTTTATAGTAAAGACCATTGCAAGAGACTCAGAAAGTCACTACATAATGATCAACAGCTCAATCAAAGAAGATATAACAATTATATATGCACTCAAATAGAAGCACCTCAAATGCTAACAATTATTAAAAAGGAATAAGGAGTATGTGAAGGTTGCATATTGTCACCCTACTTAGGTAACTTACATGCAGTTATCATGAGAAATGCTGGGCTGGATGAAACACGAGCTGGAATTAAAATTGCTGGGAGAAGTATCAATAATCTCAGATATGCAGATGACACCACCCTTATGGCAGAAACGAAGGACTCAAGAACCTCTTGATGAAAGTGAAAGAGGAGAGTGAAATAGTTGGCTTAAAACTCAACATTCAGAAAACTAAGATCATGGCTTCTGGTCCCATCATTTCATGTCAAATAGATGGGGGAACAATGGAAACAGTGAGAGACTTTGTTTTCCTGAGCTTCAAAATCACTGCATATGGTGACTTCAGCCACGAAATTAACAGACACTTGCTCCTTGGAAGAAAAGTTATGACCAACCTAGACAACATATTAAAAGCAGAGACATTACTTTGCCAACAAAGGTGCACCTAGTCAAAGCTAAGGTTTTTCCAGTAGTCACATATGGATATGAGAGTTGGACTATAAAGAAAGCTGAGTGCAGAAGAATTAACGCTTTTGAGCTGTGACATTGGAGAAGACTCTTGAGAGCCTCTTGGACTGCAAGGAGGTCCAACCAGTCTATCCTAAAGGAAACCAGTCCTGAATATTCATTGGAAGGACTGATGTTGAAGCTGAAACTCCAATACTTTAGCCACCTGATGTGAAGCGCTGACTCATTTGAAAAGACCCTCATGCTGGGAAAAATTGAGGGTGGGAGAAGGGGATGACGGAAGATGTGATGGTTGGATGGCATCACCGGCTGAATGGACATGAGTTTGAGTAAGTTCTGGGAATTGGTGATGGACAGCGAGGCCTGGCGTGCTGCAGTCCATGGGGTCACAAAGAGTTGGACATGACTAAGCAACTGAACTGAACTGATTGTAACGCAATAATAGTGGGGGGCTTTAACACACCAGTCACACCAATAGACAATTGGTGTGAAAATTAATAAGGAAACACAAGGTTTAAATGATACATTGGATCAACTGGACCTAATTGATATATACAGAGCAATTCACCCCCAAAATAATACAAATCATTCTTTTTCTCAAGGACACATAGAATGTTTTCTAGGATAGACCATATCTTGGGCCACAAATCAAGCCTTTGTAAATTAAAAAAAAAAATAATTGATATAATTTCAAGCATCTTTTCTGGCCACAATGCTGTAAGATTAGATATCAAGTATAAGAGAAAAAATACAAAAAGCAAAAACACATGCAGGTGAAGCAATATGCTTCTGAATAACCAACAGACAACTGAAGAAATTAAAAATGAAATAAAAATATTCTTAGAAACAAATGAAGGATTTCCATGGTGGCTCAGATTGTAAAGTGTCTGCCTACAATGTAGGAGACCTGGGTTCTATCCCTGGGTTATGAAGGTCCTCTGGAGAAGGAGAAAACATGACAACTTAAACCTTTGGGATGCAATAAAAGCTGTACTAAGAGGTAAGTTTATAGCAATAAAAGCTTTCCTTGAGAAACAAGAGAAACATAAAATAATAATAATAATAATAACCTAACCTTATACCTAAAGCAACTAGAAAAAGAAGAAGAACAACAACAAAAAACTAATTTAGTAGAAGGAAAGAATTTATGAAATTAAGAGTAGAAATAAATGAAAAATAAATGAAGGAACCAGTAGCAAAGATCAATAAAGCTAAAAGATGGTTCTTTGAGAAGGTAAAACCTGACAAATTGTTAGCCAAACTCATCAAGAAAAAAGGCAGATGACTCAGATCGATAAAATTAGAAATGGAAAAGAAGTTATGACAGAAAAACAAAAATATAATCATAAGACACTACTATGAGCAACTATATGCCAATAAAATGGACAACCTGGAAGATATGGACTAATTCTTAGAAAAGTATAACCTTCCAAGATTGAACTAGGAATAAATAGAAAATAAGAATAGGCCAATCAAAACCGTAATTAAAAATTTTCCAACAAACAAAAGCCGAGGGCCAGATATTTCCACAGGCAAATACTGTCAAAAATTTAGAGAAGAACTAACACTTATTCTGCTCAAACTCTTCCAGAAAATTACAGATGGAAGAAAAGTCATCCCAAACTAAGTCTATGAAGTCTATGAAGATGTCACACAAAAAAGAAAATGACAGGGCAATGTCACTGATGAAGATAGATGCAAATTTGCTCATCAGCATACTTGCAGACAGAATTGAACTACACATTAAAAAAAATCACACATCATGATCAAGTGCACCTTATTCCAGTGATGCAAAGACTCTTCAGTGTATGCAAATCAATTAATGTGATACACCATATAACAAATTGAAAGATAAAAACCATATGACTATCTCAACAGAAACAGAGAAAGACTGACAAAATTCAACACTTGTTTATGATAAAGACTCTCCAGAAAGTAGGTACATGAGGAGTATACTTCAACATAATAAAGGGCATATATGATAAATTTATAGGAAATATTATCCTCAATACTGAAAAAATGAAAGTATTTACTCTAAAATCAGGAAAAAGACAAAGGTGCCCATTCTCATCACTATTATTCAACATAGCCATAGGATATAAAATTAATACACAGAAATCCTTTGCATGCTTATACATTATCAATGAAAAATCAAAAAGAGAAAGTAAGGAAACAATCCCATTCACCATTGCAACAGATAGATTAACTATTTAGGAATAAGTTTACCTAAACAGACAAAAAATTTTCAGAAAACTATAGTACACTGATGAAAGAAGTCAGAGACTATACTAATAGAAGGCGAGACACACCATGCTGTTGGATTGGAAAATCAATATAGTGAAAACAACAATACTACTCAAAGCAATCTACAGGTTCAGTGCAATTGTTATCAAACTACCAATGGTAAATGAAATAACTGACAAAGAATTAATCTCCAAAATACACAAGCAGCTCATGCAACTCGATACCAGAAAAGCAAACAACCCAATCAAAAAGTGGGCAGAAGACCTAAACAGAAATTTTTCCAGAGAAGACTTAGAGATGTTTAATATCACTTATTATTCAGTTCAGTTCAGTCACTTAGTTGTGTCCGACTCTTTGCAACCCCATGAATCGCAGCACACCAGGCCTCCTTGTCCATCACCAGCTCCTGGAGTTCACTCAAACTCCCGTCCATCGAGTCAGTGATGCCATCCAGCCATCTCATCCTCTGTCATCCCCTTCTCCTCCTGCCCCCAATCCTTCCCAGAATCAGAGTCTCTTCCAATGAGTCAACTCTTCGCATGATGTGGCCAAAGTACTGGACCTTCAGCTTTAGCATCATTCCTTCCAAAGAACACCCAGGACTCACTTATTATTAGAGAAATGCAAATCAAAACTACAGTGAGGTATCATCTCACACTGGTCAGAATGGCCATAATCAAAGGCTGGGGGATTGTGGAGAAAAGGGAACCCTCTTGCACTGTTGGTGGGAATACAAATTGATAGAGCCATATGGAGAATGGTATGGAGATTCTTTTACAAAGATAGGGATGATACTACCATATGACCCAGCAATCCCACTACTAGTCATATACCCTAAGGAAACTGTAATTGAAAAAGACACATATACACAACAGTTAATTGTAGCACTATTTACAATAACTAGGACATGAAAACAACCTAGATGTCCATCAACAGATGGACAGGATGGACAAAGAAGCTGTGGCACAGAAACACAATGGAATATTACTCCACTATTAAAAGGAATGCATTTGAACCAGTCCTAATAACTTATAGTTTATTATACAGAGTAAAGTGAATCAGAAAGAGAAAGACAAATACCATATATTAATGCTTATAATATAGATTATGTTAAAATCTAGAAAATACCACTGATGCTGCTTGCAGGGAAGCAAAGGAAACATAGACTTCTGGAGACAGTGGGGAGAAGGGGCGGAATGGCTTGAGAGAGCAGCACTGGAACACTTACGTTGCTATGTATAAATGGGTGGCTGGTGAGAATTTGCTGTATGACGTAGGGAACCCAAAACCAGTGTTTTGTGACAACCTAGAGAAGTGGGATGGGGAGGGAGGCTCAAGAGGGACAGAGCATATGTACACCTTTGTTGATATATGGCAGAAATCACCACAGTATTGTAATAATCTTCTAATTAAAAGTTAAAATTAAAAAAAAAGACTAGACATTCATGTGTATGTGCTTAGCCATGTCTGAGTCAGCTGTTCACAGCAGGTGACGAAAATAATGGAGCTTCAGCTTCAGCTTCAGCCCTTCCAATGAGTATTTAGGGTTGATTTCCTTTAAGATTGGCTGGTTTGATCTCCTTGCTGTCCAAGGGAGTCTCAAGAGTTCTTCTCCAACATCACATTGAATGTAGCCCACCAATTTGTCTAGTACTAGAGTGGGCAGACATTTCCTCCTCCATGGGATCTTCCTGACCCAGGGATTGAACCTGCATCTCCTGAGGTTCCTGTGTTGGCAAGCAGATTCTTGGCCACTGAACCACCCAAGAAGCCCAAGACTAAACATGCTTGTTTTTTTAAATGTGGAGAGTTCACGCAAATCAAAGGTACTCTGTACTTCACTATATTTTCACAGAATTTAAATATTAAAAAAACCATTTTGGACACATGGTATGTTTATCACAACCAAATAGCCTCTTCTTTTTCACGTATTGATGTTGATCTTTATATTCCCCCAAATTTTCCCTTAAACATAGGATTTGAAAAGCTATGAAATAGCATTAAAGAATAATGGATGCTAGGAATGCAAATTCAGAAAATAAATATTGCTTGAAGATGATGTGTTGGTCCTTAAAAGAAAGCATTTCCTTCTCTTTCTGCAGTGCTATTTTAAAAGGAAGTACGTAATGAAACTGGTGCTATACTCACTTCTCAGGGCTTTTTACATAATATTCATTTTTCTTTATGAATTTGAATTGAGCTTTAAAATTATTGTAGATAGTGACTAAAGCCACGAAATCAGAAGATGATTGCTTCTTGGCAGGAAAGCTATGACAAACCTAGACAATGTGATGAAAAGCAGAGACATTACCAACACAGGTCTATGGTCTTCCCAGTGGTCTTCTGTGGTTGTGAGAGCCGGACTGTAAAAAAGTGGAGCACCAAAGAACGGATGCCTTCAAACTGTGGTGCTGGAGAAGACTCCCGAGAGTCCCTTGAACAGCAAAGAGATCAAACCAGTCAATCTTATGGGAAATCAACCCTGAATATTCATTGGAAGGACTGAAGCTGAAGTTCCAGTATTCTGGTCACCTGCTGTGAACAGCTAGCTGACTCACTGGAAACGTCCTTGGTGCTGGGAAACAGTGAGGGCAGAAACAGAAGAGAGCATCAGAGGATGAGATGGCTGGATGGCATCAATGAGGCAACTGGCATGAATTGGGACAAACATCGGGAGATGGTTAGAAACAGGGAGGCCTGGCACGCTACAGTCCATGGGGTTACAAGAGTCAGACACGACTGGGCGACTGAACAGCAACGACAAAATATAGTGTCTTGGTCCTTAAAATAATGCATTTTCTCTTCTTTCTACTGTGCTATTCCAAAGGGAATTACATAATAAAACTGACTCTATGCTCATTTGACAGGGGGTTTTAACATAATGTTCATTTTTCTTTACGAATTTGAGTTTTCAAAAACAAGCACTTAATACTTTGCCTGTAATTGATGCGCTGCCACCAGGAGGAATGAAGCCGTGCCTTCAATATAGTCCACTGACAGCACCTCCCTGAGTGCTGCATGCTTCCCACTCAAGAGTATCAGCAAGCAAGACCATAAAGCATTTAACAATAGCTGGCGTGATTGTTTTTGATAAAATAATACTAAAATATGCAAGCTTCTAAACACGCAAGGTTTCAAATTTAGTATTTTTCTCTATATTATCAATCTTTACTAATGAAATATTAAATTTTTCCAGGCAGAGCATTCTTCAAAGGGTGATATTATCTTGTTCTGCCCACTTTAAACAAAATACGGTTGACTGCAACAGCCATTGGCATTTCTCCCTGTCTCTGTACTTATGAGATGGGAAACCCATGCTGTGTAGAGTATAATTCACTAAGCATAACTGATTATCGAAAAATACAGAGTAGGGCTGACATTATTTAGAATTCTCCACACTAAGCAAATAACAAAAATTCTAAAATTATTTTTATTCTGGCTTACCTTTATTTTCTGTTTTGTTCTCCTAGTTTCTGTGTTCCCATGTTTCTAGTTTCTGTAGTTTTGACAGTTCTCAAAAGAGGTTGGGAATCTCCAATTTAAATAGAAAGCAGGTGTTACAGTGGCCTAGGCACATTCAATCAGCTTTCTGGGACTCAGAGTTCTGTCTTTCTATGGGAAAAGGAGAAAAAAAGAGTCTTAACACAAATCTCCAAATATGCTGCATGTGATCTCACATGCAGCATAACCATTTCTTTTCCTCATTCAGAGAGACACTTTGAAGCTACTTGATATTTACTTTAAGTTTAGATTCTTGTCTTGAAGCTTTTATTAAAATTTTATTTACAACATACATCATTTTATTAATGCAAAGCATATGGCTGTCTTTTTATAAACATTTTAGCCATATCCTGAAAGATGATGCTGTGAAAGTGCTGCACTCAATATGCCAGCAAATTTGGAAAACTCAGCAGTGACCACAGGACTGGAAAAGGTCAGTTTTCATTCCAATTCCAAAGAAAGGCAATGCCAAAAATGCTCAAACTACCACACAATTGCACTCATCTCACACGCTAGTAAAGTAATGCTCAAAATTCTCCAAGCCAGGCTTCAGCAATATGTGAACCGTGAACTCCCTGATGTTCAAGCTGGTTTAGAAAAGTCAGAGGAACCAGAGATCAAATTGCCAACATCCTCTGGATCATGGAAAAAGCAAGAGAGTTCCAGAAAAACATCTATTTCTGCTTTATTGACTATGCCAAGGCCTTTGACTGTGTGGATCACAATAAACTGTGGAAAATTCTGAAAGAGATGGGAATACCAGACCACCTAACCTGTCTCTTGAGAAATCTGTATGCAGGTCGGGAAGCAACAGTTAGAACTGGACATGGAACAACAGACTGGCTCCAAATAGGAAAAGGAGTACATCAAGGCTGTATATTGTCACCCTGCTTGTTTAACTTATATGCAGAGTTCATCATGAGAAATGCTGGACTGGAAGAAGCACAAGCTGGAATCAAGATTGCCAGAAGAAATATCAATAACCTCAGATATGCAGATGATACCACCCTTATGGCAGAAAGTGAAGAGGAGCTAAAAAGCCTCTTGATGAAAGTGAAAGAGGAGAGTGAATGGGTTGGCTTAAAGCTTAACATTCAGAAAACGAAGATCATGGCATCTGGTCCCATCACTTCATGGGAAATAGACTGGGAAACAGTGGAAACAGTGTCAGACTTTATTTTTGGGGGCTCCAAAATCACTGCAGATGGTGACTGCAACCATGAAATTAGAAGATGCTTACTCCTTGGAAGAAAAGTTATGACCAATCTAGATAGCATATTCAAAAGCAGAGACATTACTTTGCCGACTAAGGTGCATCTAGTCAAGGCTATGGTTTTTCCTGTGGTCATGTATGAATGTGAGAGTTGGACTGTGAAGAAGGCTGAGCACCAACGAATTGATGCTTTTGAACTGTGGTGTTGGAGAAGACCCTTGAGAGTCCCTTGGACTGCAAGGAGATACAACCAGTCCATTCTGAAGGAGATCAACCCTGAGATTTCTTTGGAAGGAATGATGCTGAAGCTGAAAATCCAGAACTTTGGCCACCTCATGCAAAGAGTTGACTCATTTGCAAAGACTCCGATGCTGGGAGGGATTGAGGGCAGGAGGAGAAGGGGATGACAGAGGATGAGATGGCTGGATGGCCTCACGGACTCGATGGACGTGAGTCTGAGTGAACTCTGGGAGATGGTTATGAACAGGGAGGCCTGGTATGCTGCAATTCATGGGGTCACAAAGAGTCAGACACGACTGAGCAACTGAACTGAACTGACTATTTACTAATAAATTCATTCATGCATTCTACCAGCAGCAGGGGATTTTTGTTGCAGTGCCTAGAGGCCATTTTCCACCCCAAGAGAAGCTACTGCAATGAAAAACCCCTGCACTGCAAGGAATAGTAGCCCCACTTACTGCAAGCAGAGAAAGCCAACAGGAGGCAGTGAAGACTCAGTACAACCAGTAGAAAAAAGCCACTTCTGCTGTCTGAGAAGTTCTAGGTATGTAGCTAGTGGTACAATGAGGGTGAGGTTCCCAACATAAAGGAGGGAAATTGTTGTGAGTAAAAGTACCCATGGAAGCGATGCTAACAACAGAATTCACATGAAAGAAACTCTCAGAGATCTCTCATGACACTGAGAAAACTAAGGAAAAAATATTCAAGTGGAACCAGATTTAGAAAGATGTGTGAAAACTAGCAAATTACAGAAAAGTGAATGCTTACTTTATGCCATTATACAATTTGAAGTTATCGAATGAGTAGGAGGCATCACTTTTCAAATGAATGTTTTCCCAAAGAAATTAAATATGTTAATTCTCAGTGTTTTGAATGTTTTATATTTCAATATATCAAACAAGCAATAGTTTTACTTTTCACTTTTATATACTTTTATAATAAATGGTTAAAAAACTTTTTAATGTTTTAATAAAAATTTTAAAGACTAAAGACAATTATTATTTTTACCATTAGTTTTCAGTTCAGTTCAGCTCAGTCACTCAGTCGTGTCCGACTCTTTGTGACCCCATGAATCGCAGCACGCCAGGCCTCCGTGTCCATCACCAACTCCCAGAATTCACTCAAATGCACATCCGTAGAGTCGGTGATGCCATCCAGCCATCTCATCCTCTTTTATCCTGTTTTCCACCAGCACCCAATCCCCCTCAGCATGAGAGAGTCTTTTCCAATGAGTCAACTCTTTGCATGAGGTGGCCAAAGTACTGGAGTTTCAGCTTTAGCATCATTCCTTCCAAAGAAACCCCAGGGCTGGTCTCCTTCAAAATGGACTGGTTGAATCTCCTTGCAGTCTAAGGGACTCTCAAGAATCTTCTCCAACACCACAGTTCAAAAGCATCAATTCTTTGGTGCTCAGCTTTCTTCACAGTCCAACTCTCATATCCATACATGACCACTGGAAAAACCATAGCCTTGACTAGATGGGCCTTTGTTGGCAAACTAATGTCTCTGTTTTTCAATATTTAGGTTAATTTTAAGTAATTCTTTAAAACTTCAGCTTTGGAATTTTCTCTGGGTCTGCACTACTATGCAAAGCAGAACCTGTCTGTATATATTATATCTTATTCTCTCCTTAGGACCCATAATGTATGTGGGAATTGGCCCAAGAATGGTTTAAGTACTGACTGTCAAACTCAAAACACATATTTCTCCCAATGACTAAGCACCAACAATATTTCTCAACCCTTCTGCAAAGATACTTTCATTGGACAATCGCACCATTTTGGTAGACATGACAAAATATGCTTGAAATGTGGAAAGAAACATAGCCGAAGCTATTTTTCTAAGAAACTCCTCAGCTCCTGTGTAGGTATTGCAATCAATTCTGATAGGCTTATCAGCAGAGCTTTACACATTCCCAGTCATGAGTAAGTCCACAATGGTGGATCCTGCCTAGCTGAGATCCTCATTCCATAAGCAAAATTAACATAAAATAAAATTATTGAAATACCATAAAAGTATGTTAGAGTCCCAGATATCACTCCAGAAAGTTTTAGTAGTATTTATTTTGAAACAGCAGAAATATACATTCATTTTAGGATGTAGGGCTAAGTGATCTTGATTTTTATAATGCCGTATAATTAAATAGAAAATACTGTCTCTTGGAAAGAGATAGTCTTTTCATAGTTTCTCATGATTTGAGTAAATATTCTTATCATACACAATATTTTTAATAGTCACCACTTGAATAAAGTTTATTTCTCATTTCCTAATGCCAAACCACTGAAAAAAAGAGAAACTCTAATTTCTTATTTGCTTTGGGGGGGGTTGCCCTTTATAAAATGGAGCAAAAGCAATGTCTTCTTTTCTCTAGATAAAAATATATTTATAGAATTAGACTTTTGACTTTTCCAGAGATATACTGCTAGTCACTGCTTTATTGAGACAGTCATTATTTGCTTGATTTTTAATACATATTTGGATATGAAGCCTTGAAAAAGATTACATACAAAATAATTTCCAATTGTTATTTGATGTTGGAGGTCACATTTTAAATTATGAGTTTTGTGGCTCACTGCTATAGTTTAAGTGGCTTGGAAATGAGTTGTGCCAATTGATGGTCATCTAAGTGGATAAGCAAGGCTGAATCAGTTCAACAGAGCACAAAATCATTAGGGAAAGGATAATAAAAGCAGCTTCAACCATTCAGCTCCTGTTTAGCAGCTAGAAAGCGCACAAGATCTCAGGTTCAGTCTCATTTAATACAGAGTAAGTCCTTTTACATAGCAAATATCCTTTACCTTTCATCATAGGTAGTAAAACATAAATCCACATTTATGAGTTGCTCTTTAGATCATCTTTTTAATGCTAATACTCTTCAGAACTGAAGAGTAAAAAGCATTTTGGATTAAACATTTAAACATCAACTAAAGCATATACACATTAAAAGAAAACAATCTGTCAAAAATTTGGAGGCAATATGTAGATTAAATAAGCTTGTTTTATATTTTAATCAAAATTAAGTTAAAATAAGTAAAAATCTTTGTTTAGCTAAATTCATAAAATTCTGCAGCTCCCTTAATCAATAACAGTTAATAGATTAAATTAAAATAAGCACTTTGAGAGTAGGGAACAAGGAGAAGATATAAAATCTAGTCCCCTCTTTTCTGCTAATTAGAATTCTTGAAAATAAAACCCAATACCCCATACCAAGTTCCCCTGCCAAATTTATGACTAACTTTCTATTCAAAACTTTATTCACTTTCTTGTCCCCTCTGATCTCAATCCTGTGCTAATTGATCATTATCAGCCAGAGTTAGATAGCTACAATTGTTGTCCATAGAATCATTAATGTACTAAAATTGCTGCTGTAAATATCACCATTAATGCACAAACTCAGGCTGTTTCACCAAGACAGGATGAATACAAGTCCCTGGGTCACGGATCAACAGCCCAGAGGCTCATAAAGTGTAGGCATCTGATTCTTGACAAGAATTATCATCAAGAATTATAATTAAGGAATTATGATTAATTAAGAAATACAATTAAGGAATGTCACATAAATGTCATACACTGATGATTAATTCCAGTATCTTCACTGATTCCCTTTACACACGCAACTCAAAGAGCAAGTGGAAGTGGACCTGAGACTTATCTCCCACTCTGTTGCTTAATGTCCTGCAATAAATGCTTACTTTGCTGCAAACGCCCAGTGTCAGAGTTTCATTTTCTGCACCGCAGGCAAATGAGCCCTTCTACTTAGTTACAAAAAGAAAACAAAAGGGGTGGGGGAGGGTTATCTTTCAGTAAGAATTCACTGAAAGTTAGGCAGTCAGACCCTTGGTTCATGCATGTCATTGAATTCTCTCAGTCATCCCATGAGAAGGTTATCTTTATCTTCATGTTACAACTATTAAGCAGAAACATGGACTTCTCAAAGCAAGTCAGGAGCTAGTAAGGGTCAAACCCAAAATTAAAACTCGCATTTGTTACACTCTAAAATCTGTGCCCTTTCCAATAGATTAAGTCTCATTTCCTTTCAAATAATCTAGAATACAACAGGTTCCTGGCTGCCATTGAGAAATGGAATATTTCCTTCCATATCAGTAAGCAAAGATGTCACAGTCACCAGCAATTGCAACCCTTCAAAATGAGCCATTAAGCAAGCCTGAGGAAACTCAGGAAGGAAAAGAAGACCTGCCATCTAGCAGCTTATCAGACTTCAGCCGCTCATCACAGAGAGCCCTGAGAAAACTCCAGATGTGAAAACAGGATACTGATTGCAGATAGGTGAGGGGCATAGCAAAGGAGTGATTTCAGTGAGCCCAGGCTGTTGCATCTTCCCATGCAAAGAAAAGCATTAAATCCCTTAACTTGACATATCTGGTTTTATTTAATTAACAATCATCGTTTGCTATTCTGACTACCTGATCTTTGCTGCAAAACTTCTGTGTATCCTGGTTCCTCCTCTTCCTCTCGCCTCCTCAAGAGTTGTTCTCTCAGGGTTACTTGATATGTTGTCTCCCAAGCTTGAAGTCTTAAAAATCTCACAAAATAAAATACAACTCTCAACTTTTAAATTGAAAATATTTTTTAAGTTCACACCATCAAATTGATGTCAAATATTAATCTGATTTGAAACTTCTTTCATCTTTGAGAGCTCCCAAATCCCACACATGCTCTTGCCACCACACTATGCTGTCAACAATATTTATAATCTTTGTTATATTTAAATCGCTGCATTTTGTATTCTAATTTTTACCCTAAGTAAAATAAGACATCAATATCTGCCTCTGAGTGATAAAAAGTCAATTGAAATAATCATTATAAAACTGTTTCAAAGATTTAAAGATAGGAAACAAACTAAGGTCATGATTATGTTTCCATTATGGAAGAACAAAAATTTGTTTTCCAAATTAAAAAGAGAAAAACTTTAGAAGTATATACAGCCATATCCTTTATTCAGTACCAAGAAATCCATTAAAAGGACCATATTTATATGGTAAGAAACTGAAGGGCATCTTCTGAGAATGTAAGGGAAAAGAAAAATTTAACATGAGACCAAAAAAAAAAAATTCTCCTGATGAAAATAATACAGGAATCCTTCCCTCCCAAAGTATTTGGTTTAGAAAATTTGTAATTGTGAGTTCTTTCTCTGTCCCTTTGGAATGAATGTGAATTTTTAAACCTAAATAAGCCCCTTGCCAGCTATATGACTCAGCAATATCTTTCTTAAGGGCTAGTAAACATCTTTTTGAATGTAATCAGTTAAGAAGAGAGAGTCCTTACCTCTTGTTTCTGTGAGAGGTGAGGAGCCCCACTCTAGCACAAGCTTTTTGCTCCCAATTACAAAACTATCTCATGTACAAATCTATGAAACATTTTAGGATGAAGCCAGTTAGCTAACACAGATGGTCACCCCAGCTACCAAATGAATTTAGACACGACTGAGTGACTTCACTTTCACTTTTCACTTTCATGTATTGGAGAATGAAATGACAACCCACTCCAATGTTCTTGCCTGGAGAATCCCAGGGCCGGGGGAGCCTGGTGAGCTGCTGTCTATGGGGTTGCACAGAGTCAGACACGACTGCAGCAACTTAGCAACTTAACATGTGAGACATGATGTTCTCAAATCCCTTTGAGTTCAGTTTAGTTCAGTCACTCAGTCGTGTCTGACTCTTTATGATCCCAGCAACTGGAGTGTGCCAGGCCTCCCTGTCCAACACCAACTTCTGGAGTTCATCCAAACCCATGTCCATTGAGTCAGCGATGCCATCCAACTGTCTCATCCTCTGTCGTCCCCTTTGCTTCCTGCCCTCAATCTTTCCCAGCAACAGGGTCATTTCAAATGAGTCAGCTCTTCGCATCAGGTGGCTAAAGTATTGGAGTTTCAGCTTCAGCATCAGTCCTTCCAATGAATACTCAGGACTGATTTACTTTAGGATGGACTGGTTGGATCTCCTTGCAGTCCGAGGGACTCTCTAGAGTCTTCTCCAACACCATAGTTCAAAATCATGAGTTCTTCGTCTCTCAACTTTCTTTATAGTCCAACTCTCATATCCATGCATGACTATTGGAAAAACCATAGCCTTGACTAGATGGACCTTTGTAATGTCTCTGCTTTTTAATATGCTATCTAGATTGGTCATAACTTTCCTTCCAAGGAGTAAGCATCTTTTAATTTCATGGCTGCAATCACCATCTGCAGTGATTTTGGAGCCCAGAAAAATAAAGTCAGCCACTGTTTCCGCTGTTTCCCCATCTGTTTCCCATGAAGTGATGGGACCAGATGCCATGATCTTAGTTTTCTGAATGTTGAGTTTTAAGCCAACTTTTTCACTCTCCTCTTTCACCTTCATCAAGAGGCTCTTTTGTTCCTCTTCACTTTGTGCCATAAGGGGTGGTGTCATCTGCATATCTGAGGTTATTGATATTTCTCCCGGCAATCTTGATTCCAGCCTGTGCTTCCTTCCTCCAGCCCAGCGTTTCTCATGATGTACTCTGCATATAAGTTAAATTAGCAGGGTGACAATATACAGCCTTGACATAGTCCTTTTCCTATTTAGATTTATTTTGAGAACATGTATATAATGAGTTGCATCTGTTTCACTATATAAAAAGTGAAATTTCTTTGTAATCTTTCAAATGGTTGCTTGTGATATTTCTTATATTCAAGTTTAATGGGTTTATTCAATAATAGCATTATTTTCTTTCTTTTCTTTTATGGAGAGATTTTCTGAATTGGGAAGAGATATTTTTATTAATCATATTACTCAACGAGTGAAAATATGTCTTCAGAGAGTCAGAAGTCCTTATAAAACCAGGGTCTTGAACACAGTCAGAAAATGAGAAATACTAGGACAAAAGCAGTGATGATTTATTTCATCAAATTTCACTTGAAAAGATGTATGGGACTGGCTGGTAAGAGGAACCCACATTGAATTTTTCTTTTCTTCTTTTTTTTTTTTTTTTGTATTGAAGAGGCATGCTTCATGCTCTCAGATGAACTCCAGTTGGTTCAATTTTCTATAAAAGGTTTAAGGAAATAAAATTCATATTTTATGATAAGACTGTTGCCTGAAAATCCTACCCCTGCCTCTCCTTCAAATGGAAATCAATTATTCTTATCTAAGTTTCAAGAGGAAGTTGCAAAGAGGGAGAAAAACAATAAAAAACAAGAACTTGTTAGAACCAAATAAACCCAAGATGGCAGAAGATTTTACTTCAAATGGACCTAGAGCCTCATTACATGCTCATTGTAATATATTAGCTGCTAAATGACACACCCAGCAGTGCCATGACAGTTAATGATTCTCATGAAGAAACTGAGCAAGATTCAGTGAGGCTTCTGAGCACAAAAACCTATCTGTGTCCCCTTTTTTCTTGTTTGTAGGAAACAGACTTTATTCAGCCTCCATGACCTTCTCTGTGCTCCAAATGTTACTTGCTCAGTCCTGTCCAATTTTTTGTGACTCCATGGACTGTAGCCCACAAGGATACTCTCTCCATGAGGTTCTCCAGGCAAAAATACTGGAGTGGGTAGCCACTCCCTTTTCTAGTGGCTCTTCATGACCAGGGGTGGAGCCCTGGTCTCCTGCATTGCAGGAGAATTCTTTACCAACTGAGCAGAGTTACAAAGGGCAGATCAAATTCTTGCTAATTGGGGAAGGAAGGGGATACAGAGACAAGGGAGGCACAATCAAGAAACAACAGTACAACCTTGGAGCAGAGTCCTAGTTCCCCTCAAGAGATATACATAACAATACTTTGAAGCTGTTTTGCAGATACTGAAACTCCCACAAGGTGGAAGAATTTAATTGTATGCTGCCCAAGAGCAAGTAGACCCCAGACTGGGTGGAACCAGAAGGTTGAAGATGATGACTCCTAATTGCTTCACCACCAATCAGTTGGGAGATTGTCTATGAGCTGATCGTGTCCTCTTTGAGCCATTACTACAAAACTCCTCACTACCTCCTTCAAGAAAGGACACACAGTTTTGAGGGCATTAGCCCTCTGTGGCTTTGCCTGGCAAAGCAGCACATTTATTTTTTCTACTTTATCCAAAAATCTGTCTTCAAGATTCAGTTAAGTAGCAGTGTACAGAGACTGAATTTCAGCTACCATGGCAACAACCAGAAGTACTGGAACGAGTATTGCAGGAGTTCTGTGAAAGAGTATTTCGTGAGCTCTATGGCCAAACTGGAGTTCTGCTCTCAGATAGCTCATGAATATTTCTATCACTCTTTCCAATTTCTTCCATTTTACAT
The DNA here is from genome assembly GCA_917880005.1 of Nanger dama. Classification (NCBI taxonomy): domain Eukaryota; kingdom Metazoa; phylum Chordata; class Mammalia; order Artiodactyla; family Bovidae; genus Nanger; species Nanger dama. The sequence continues at coordinate 105,711,654 of CAKJTW010000001.1, forward strand.
CAACCCTCCCATATATTTGGTGTCTCCATCTGAATTGAATTGTTAAATATGTTCCCATTTCCCTGTTCTTTGACTGTTGAATAAAGCTTGTGCTGGTCCATCACTTTAGCATCACTTTCATTACTGGCTGTGTGCATCTGAGCAGAAAAAGAACTTAGCCATTTGAGATAAGGGATCTCTGTAAAGGCTAGTACCCCATTGGCGGTCCTATCAACTAATTCAATGACAAGACAAGAAAAATTTTAAAAAAAATTCTTTGCTCTTTTGGGCCTCTTCCTTCCCCTTTAGGGGATATTGAGCACCTGTATTAACCAGACATCTTTGGCAATAACCTTCTTTCCTAAGGAGGTCACAATGACCCATAATCCACTCATTTTGTAGATCTAAATTTTATAAACTGTCAATAATATGCCATTTAATATACAGCCATCTGTCTCAAAAACTCACATAACTGTGCTTTGACTTCCAGTGGGTAGAATGGTTCTCAGAGCTTTCTGAGAGGTTGTTCCCAGGTTATGATACTCGATTTGACTGGAATTTAAAATTTTCCCTTTTTTTCTCCTTAGATTGACTCATTGACTTTTTGTTAATAGATTTCAATTGCATTAATTGATGTATTGGGTATGGAAATATGAAGGATTACATATTAAGTGAAAAATAGGAAAGAAACTTGGTAGTTGAAAGATGCATTAAACTAAGCCAGTGTTCACCAGTACTCATCCTCTAGTTGGAGATGAACAACATCAAACCCACAGGATGTTCTGTTAAATGAGGGAAGGTGTGGGGAAGAAGCTTTGGGGATGGCCATACCTTGTTTTATAGGTTCACAACTTCCACGAGCTTGTTTAAAGGTCTGAGATCCTAATAACCTACTGTTAAGAAATTTGTTTCACTTTACTTGATCTAATATTCTCTAAATTTATTTGACCTTTCATCAACAGATGGGCTAAGGAGCCCATAGAGAAAGATGGCCATGCATAGCTTTCTTGACATAAGAGAAGCACATTTAGACTTAAGCCAATTTGTGATCTAAGCCTGGCCTCAATGCTTGCCCTTAAACAGGTCCCAGAGATTAACAGTCTTGAGGGAAAAAAAAAAAAAAGAAAGCAGGAACAAATGACTTATCCAGCTAGAGAAGTGATAACAGCAAATAAAATACCTCAGTTGTAAGACTCTCAGTTCTGTTTCAATGGAAAAGATGAACCCAAAGCACTTTCTTGAGCTGTTTTGCAAAATTCAAATCCCTTTGAGCATTTAACCACCAGATTGACTAGAACCTAACAGATGATGCTACTGATGTTTTCTGACCCTCATGTTAATCACTCAGTAGTGTCGGACTCTTTGTGACACCATGGACTGTAGCCCACCAGATTCTTCTGTCCATGGGATTCTCAAGGCAAGAATACTGGAGTGGGGTGCCATGCCTTTCTCCAGGGGATCTTCCTGGCCCAGGAATTGAACCCATGTCTCCCACTTTCTGACCCTCATGAATTCAATCAAGTAAAACTTTGACTCTGTGACCTTTGCCCACTATCTTGAACTCTTTTCTGCTCAAGCCCCTTCATGAATATATATATACCCTGAGTTTAAAACTTCCCCAATACTACTGCTCAGGGCAACACTACTTTGGGAAATAATCTCAGCATTCTTACCACAAGGAATAAAACCTTCTTTCCTTTTATCTTTAGCTTGGTTGTCTTTTGGCTCAACACCCACCAAGAGGCAAACCCATTTGGGGCAACACTTTGAGAATACTGTCTAAGCTAGTTGTTAAAATTTGCAATGGTGCATATATTCTACACAATAAAGCTCTAGACTGTGAGGAGTCACTGAGGATTTTTTTTTTTTTAATATTGAAACTGACTACATCAGTAGAACATGTTCTGGGATATGCTGATTGAAGGCCAGCACTGAAAATTCATATTTTTCAATCCCCATTAATTGGAAGAGAGAAAAGAAACACATATTTGATCAGTCATGAAATGATGGTATAAAGCCATTTGCTTCAGAGTTTAGCATATGGCAACAGCCACAATTCAAGGTTTTTGGTTAATGGGAATTAACAAACGCAGCTGGAAGCTTCTGTTAATCACTCAAAATGTAATCTATTGAAGCAGCTTTAAAAATGTTTTTTTCTTTTCTTGGATTGTGCCTACTCTAATGAAAATGGATTTCATGTTAATACTTAGAGGGTAAATTTAACATAATCCTTTTCTATAACTGGAGGAATTATTTTAAATAAAATCTACTTACACAAGCATTTTCCCAAGTTAAATAGAAAAAAAACACAAAAAACAAAAAACAAACAAAGAATTCCACTTGTGCTGTAGTGGTTGTTCCCTTGAAAGTTTAGTCATCAGAGTAAGGACTGAAGGCATTTGCCCATGTTCCCTTTGACACTAAGGATTGAAACTGTCCCTGAATTAGGTCATATGGATCCTCATTTGGGTCCCAGCCTGGCTAAGACCCCTGCCTTGGAGACAAGAAAAGTTATTTTTCCATTCAGGTTCACACGATCTCAAACAAAACTGAGGCTGAGTTTGAAACAGCACAAGCTTTATTCAAAGACCAGAGAATGGAGAAATGAGAATATAATTCACAAATCAACTTCTTGCCTTAATGGCAAGAAGGATTTGTGGGTTTGTTTGTTTGTTTTTGGTTTTGTTTTTTGGAGTATAGTTGCTTTACAAAGTTGTGTTAGTTTCTTCTGTACAACAAAGTGAGTCAGCTATATATATATACACATATACCCCCTCTTTCTTTGAGGTCCCTTCCCATTTAGGTCACCACAGAGCACTGAGTAGAGTTTACTGTGCTATACGGTAGGTACTCATTAGTTGTCTATTTTATACATTGTGTTGTTGTTGTTGTTTAGTCCCTAAGTTTTGTTCAACATTTTTGTGACCCCACGGACTGTAGCCCACCAAGCCCCTCTGTCCATAGTATTTCCCAGGCAGGAACACTGGAATGGGTTGCCATGTACCTCTCCAGGAGATAGTTCCAACCCGGGGATTAAATCCACATCTCCTGCCTGACAGGTTGATTCTTTACCACTGAGCCTCCTGGTAAGTCCATTTTGTACAGAGTGCTGTATATATGTCAATCTCAATCTCCTACATCCCATACTCCCTCTTACCCTTGGTGTCCATCTGCTTGCTCTCTATGTCTGTATCTCTGTTCATGCCCTGCAAATAGGTTCATCTATAACATTTTTCTAGATTCCACATATATGTGTTAATATACAAGAGATGTTTTTCTACTTCTGACTTACTTCACTCTATGACACTCTCTAGGTCCAGCCACATCTCTATAAATGGCACAATTTCATTTGCTTTTATGGTTGAGTAATATTCCATTGTATATATGTGCAACAAATAACATACAATGGATTTCCTTTTAAGGAAAAAGGATAACAGAAGGAGGAATGAGAGTAATAATGGGGAGGAATATGCATTAGTTTAGTTAAAACAGAGCTTTCTTGGAAACGAGGGAGCTATTCTTTTTCTGTCCTTTTAGTCAGTGACTTCAAGCCACAGCCACCAGTATATGCATCATTTTGTACACTAATGCAGTGAAATCAACATAGAATGAGACTCAGGTCTATTGGAGGTCAAATTCATCACCATCTTGCTTCTAGTTGGTTCTATCTAGTTTCTGTTTTCTCTTCTTATAACTTTTTTTCCTTTGTGTCCACACTTAAAGATATGTGTTTGTTCCTGTTCAAGCAGACTTTCTTGGGTTTTGAACAAGAGTTTTAAGGAAATTCTGGTAACAAAACTTCTGTCTCACAAACACCCACAATACCATGACTTTGTTTCACCACTGTCTTCATTAGCATTAGTTTATCCTTCCCTGAGTCTCTTGCCCAACCAAAAGATTTAATAGTTTACTAAGCGAACTTCCAAGAAGACTCAGCAACTCTTCAATGGAAAACATCAAAACACCTCAAATGGAAAACACCTCAAAATCCTTTCTTTGAATTTTCCTTCATGCCTGGACTATTATAACGTGACTTTACCTAATCCCAATCTACTCTTCCACATTGAAACACTCATCTTATAATAATACTCAATAAATTTAGACTTTATTTTTTGTTATGGTTTGAACTGTGTCCCACCCAAGTTCGTACACAGATGTTCTAACCCCTAGTACCTATGAATCTGCTGTATTTGGAAATAGGGTTTTTACTGAGGTAATCAAGTTAAAATGAGGTCATTAGAATGGGCTCTAGTCCAATATGATGGGTGTTCTTATAAAAGAGGAAATTTAGAGACAGATACACACAAGGAGAATGCCGTGTGAACATGAATACAGATATTGAGGTGATAAATTTACAAGCTGTAGAGACATTACTTTGCTGACTAAGGTCTGTCTAGTCAAGGCTATGGTTTTTCCAGTAGTCATGTATGGATGTGAGACTTGGACTGTGAAGAAGGCTTAGAGCCAAAGAATTGATGCCTTTGAACTGTGGTGTTGGAGAAGACTCTTGAGAGTCCCTTGGACTGCAGGGAGGTCTAGCCAGTCCATTGTGAAGAAGATCAGCCCTGGAATTTCTTTGGAAAGAATGATGCTAAAGCTGAAACTCCAGTACTTTGGCCACTTCATGCGAAGAGTTGACTCATTGGAAAGGACTCTGATGCTGGGAGGGATTGAAGGCAGGAGGAGAAGGGGACGACCAAGGATGAGATGGCTAGATGGCATTACGGACTCGATGGACATGAGTCTGAGTGAACTCTGGGAGATGGTGATGAACAGGGAGGCCTGGCGTGCTGTGAGTCATGGGATCACAAAGAGTCGGACACGACTGAGCGACTGAACTTAACTTAGTAAGTAGAATAATAGATATTCACAGTCAGAGTGAATTTTTTCATAAAGGAAAATACAAATTACTAAAAGGTTAGTTAAGATTGTACTATTAACTGTTAAAATGGCTATTTTCAAAAAGATAAGAGGTAATAATTTCGGGAGGGTGTGGAGAAAAGAAAACCTTCGCTAATTGTTGGTGGGAATGTAAACTGGTGAAGCCACTGTGGACAACAGTATGGAAGTTCCTCAAAAAAAAAAAAAAAAAAAAAAAGAAGAAGCTAACATATGATCCAGCAATTCCGCTTCTGTGTATCTATCCAAAAGAAATCAAATTACTATCTCAAAGAAGTTTCTGCATGCCCATGTTCCTTGTAGCATTATTTACAATAGTCAGGATATGGAAACAAGCTATGTGTCCACTGACAAATAAATGGATTAAAAAAAAACATATATATTAATGCAAAGAAATAGAGGGAAACAATAGAATGGGAAAGACTAGATTTCTCTTCAAGAAAATTAAAGATACCAAGGGAACATTTCATGCAAAAATGAGTACAATAAAGGATAAAAATGGTATCGACCTAACAGAATCAAAAGGTATTAAGAACAGGCAGCAAGAATAAACAGAGGAACTATACAAAAATATATATCTTCATGACCCAAATAACCACAATGGTGTGATCACTCATGTAGAGCTGGATATCCTGGAATGCGAAGTTAAGTGGACCTTAAGAAGCAACACTATGAACAAAGCTAGTAGAGGTGATGGAATTCCTGTTGAGCTATTTCAGATCCTAAAAGCTGATGCTGCAAAAGTGCTGCACTCAATATGCTAGCAAATCTGGAAAACTCAGCAGTGGCCACAGGACTAGAAAAAGGTCAGTTTTCAACCTAATCCCAAAGAAAGGCAATGTAAAAGAGTGTTCAAACTACTGTACAATTGCACTCATCTCACATGCTAGCAAAGTAATGCTCAAAATTCTCCAAGCCAGGCTTCAACAGTACATGAACTGTGAACTTCCAGATGTTCAAGTTATATATAGAAAGGGCAGAGGAACAGCCAACATCTGCTGGATTATTTAAAAAAAAGAAAAGAAAAGAAAGTTCCAGGGAAAACGTCTACTTTTGCTTTATTGAGTACACCAAAGCCTTTGACCGTGTGGGTCACAACAACCTGTGGAAAATTCTTCAAATGATGAAAATACCAGACCACCTGACCTGCCTCCTGAGAAATCTGTATGCAAGCCAAGAAGAAACTGTTAGAACTGGACATGGAACAACAGACTAGTTCCAAAGGCGTACAAGGGAAAGGAGTACGTCAAGGCTGTATATTGTCACCCTGCTTATTTAACTTATATAAAGAGTACCTCATGCGAAATGCCAGGCTGGATGAAGCACAAGCTGGAATCAAGATTTCTGGGAGAAATATAAAAATCTCAGATATGCAGATGACACAACGCTTATGGCAGAAAGCGAAGAACTAAAGAACCTCTTGATGAAAGTGAAAGAGGAGAGTGAAAATGTTGGCTTAAAGCTCAACATTCAAAAATCGAAGATCATGCCATCTGGTCCCATCACTTCATGGGAAATAGATGGGGAAACAGTGAGAGACTTTATTTTTTTGGTCTCCAAAATCACTGAAGATGGTGACTTCAGTCATGAAATTAAAGGACACTTGCTGTTTGGAAGAAGGAGCAAACTAGACAGCATATTAAAAATCAGAGACATTACTTTGCCAACAAAGGTCCATCTAGTCAAAGCTATGGTTTTTCCAGTAGTCAGGTTTGGATGTGAGAGTTGGACCATAAAGAAAACTGAGCACTGAAGAATTGATGCTTGTGAATGGTGGTGTTGGAGAAGACTCTAGAGAGTCCCTTGGACTGCAAGGAGATCCAATCAGTCCATCCTAAAGGAAATCAGTTCTGAATATTCATTGGAAAGACTGATGCTGAAGCTGAAACGTCAATAGTTTGGCCACCTGATGTGAAGAACTGACGCATTGGAAAGACTCTGATGCTTGGAAAGATTGAATGAAGGAGGAGAAGGGGACAACAGAGGATGAGATGGTTGAATGGCATCACTGACATAATGGACATGAGTTTGAGTAGGCTCCAAGAGTTGGTGATGGAAAGGAAGCCTGGTGTGCTGTGACCCATGGGGTCACAAAGAGTTGGACACAACTGAGAGACTGACCTGAAATGAATATATATATACACATATATATATTATATACTTATACAGTTTTTTTTCAGCCATAAAAATAGACAGAAATCTTTGAATGTAAAGAGTTAAATTCCTATAAACAAACAGTAGAGTGGTGGTTGCCAGAAGCTGGAGGTAGGGCAATGGCAAGAGGTTGGTAAGGGGTTCAAACTTTCAATAATAAGATGAGTAAATCCTGGGGATGTAATGTGCAGCACAGTGAGTATACTTTACTGTATGGTCTACATGAAATTTCCTGAGAGGAGATCAGCCCTGGGATTTCTTTGGAAGAAATGATGCTAAAGCTGACACTCCAGTACTTTGGCCACCTCATGCGAAGAGTTGACTCATTGGAAAAGACTCTGATGCTGTGAGGGATTGGGGGTGGGAAGAGAAGGGGACGACCGAGGATGAGATGGCTGGATGGCATCACTGACTCGATGGATGTGAGTCTGAGTGAACTCTTGGAGATGGTGGTGGACAGGGAGGCCTGGCATGCTGCGATTCATGGGGTCACAAAGAGTCAGACATGACTGAGCAACTGAACTGAACTGAACTGAGATCTTAAATATTCCTACCATAAGCACAGTTTTCATTCCAAACCCAAAGAAAGATAATGTCAAAGAATGCTCAAACTACCACACAATTGCATTCATCTCACATGCTAGTAAAGTAATGCTCAAAATTCTCCAAGCCAGGCTTAAACAGTGAGTGAATCATGAACTTCCAGATGTTCAAGCTGGTTTTAGTAAAGGCAGAGGAACCAGAGATCAAATTGCCAACATCCACTGGATCACCAAAAAAGCAAGACAGTTCCAGAAAAACATCTATTTCTGCTTCATTGACTAGGCCAGAGCCTTTGACTATGTGAATCATAATGAACTGTGGAAAATTCTGAAAGAGATGGGAATACCAGACCAACTGACCTGCCTCTTGAGAAATCTGTATGCAGGTCAGGAAGCAACAGTTAGAACTGGACATGGAACAACAGACTGGTTCCAAATAGGAAAAGGAGTATGTCAAGGCTGTATATTGTCACCCTGCTTATTTAACTTCTATGCAGAGTACATCATGAGAAATGCTGGGCTGGAAGCAGCACAAGCTGGAATCAAGATTGCCGGAAGAAGTATCAATCACCTCAGATATGCAGATGACACCACCCTTATGGCAGAAAGTGAAGAGGAACTAAAAGCCTGTTGATGAAAGTGAAAGAAGAGAGTGAATGGGTTGGCTTAAAGCTCAACATTCAGAAAACGAAGATCATGGCATCTGGTCCCATCACTTCATGGGAAATAGATGGGGAAACAGTGGAAACAGTGTCAGACTTTATTTTTGGGGGACTCCAAAATCATTGCAGATGGTGATTGCAGCCATGAAACTAAAAGATGTTTGCTCCTTGGAAGGAAAGTTATGACCAACATAGATAGCATATTCAAAAGCAGACACATTACTTTGTCAACAAAGGTCCATCTAGTCAAGGCTATGGTTTTTCCAGTGGTCATGTATGGATGTGAGACGTTGACTGTGAAGAAAGCTGAGCACCAAAGAATTGATGCTTTTGACTGTGGTGTTGGATAAGACTTTTGAGAGTCCCTTGGACTGCAAGGCGATCCAACCAGTCCTTTCTGAAGGAGATCAGCCCTGGATGTTCTTTGGAAGGAATGATGCTAAAGCTGAAACTCCAGTACTTTGGCCACCTCATGCGAAAAGTTGACTCATTGGAAAAGACTCTCTCATGCTGGGGGATTGGGTGCGGGAGGAAAATGGGACGACAGAAGATGAGCTGGATGGCATCACGGACTTGATGGACGTGAGTCTGAGTGAACTCCAGGAGTTGGTAACGGACAGGGAGGCCTGATGTGCTACGATTCATGGAGTCACAAAGAGTTGGACTTGACTGAGCGCCTGAACTGAACAGAAGCTCATACACTATAGTAACTATGTGAGGCAATAGATGTAATTAATGTTATTGTGATAATCATTTCACAATATACATCAAATATCACAGTGTACAGCCTAAACTTATACGAAGGTATTTGTCACTTTTATCTCAGTAAAGTTGGAAAATTAGAATCAGGAGTTGCATGATAACCTGGACCCCACAGCTGAAGCCACAGGTTACAGAGCAAGGCACAGGTTTGGCCAAGCTGGAAAGTCCTCATTGGGACTTTGGACAAGTGAGTTTGGGGCAGCTAAGCCTGTTGACAGGCACCAGCATTAGAAAAAAGTAGTTAACTTCCCCTGCAATGTGATGATGCATGTTCAATATAATTACTTCCAAAATACTACTAATTTGCCACTTCCCACGCTGCAATACCAAATGACTCTAATAGTTTGTTTAATGTACAGTTTAATCACTAAGAGATTTACTAAAGCATGTTTGACAAGAAGGGCAACATTTTGACCACTGATGATTCTTCATCAGCTGACCCAGGGATGGTTATTTAAGACTTCTTTTGGTATACTTTAAAAGCCAGAGTCTGTGGTTTCATTTAAAAGAGTAAACTTACATGCAAATAAAAGATTCTGAGAAGATATTACATAAACCAGTGTCCTTACAGTGTCTTTAAAGGAATGTGATAAGGGTTCTCCAGAGGGTTAAGGAAAATGTTTTCCTATTCTATGGCTAATTCTGGGCTTCCCTTGTAGCTCAGTTGGTAAAAAATCTGCCTGAAGTGCAGGAGACCTGGGTTTGTTTACTGGGTTGGGAAGATCCCCTGGAGAAGGAAATGGCAACCCACTCCAGTATCCTTGCCTGGAAAAATCTCATGGACAGAGGGCTTCAGTCCGTGGGGTTGCAAAGAGTCGGGCACGACTGAGCAACTCACATGTAACACATGGCTAATTCTTCTACAATTGGAGTTTACGTAGGACTATCTGAAGTAGAAGACTCCAATGGATACCTTTCTTAGATAATCAGCTTTAATTTCTATAACTTTCTGGTATTTCAGCACATGAAATAATATTAAATTTAGATTGCAAGACACTTTCAAAATTATTTTAAAAGCCTGTTGAACAGTTTTTAATGTGACTGGATTTCATTTCCTGATGATCTAAAATTTCCTGATGATCTTGTGTTGTGAAAGCACATAGTTCCGAATCAGATTGACTACCTTTAAACTGAGTCTTCCCTCAATTTGAGCCCTTCTTAAAGCAGACTTCACATACTTTAAGAGAATCAATTAAAAAGGGGTCATTCTCTTAAAATAGATGGCAGTTTGCTTTTAAAGGGGGCCCAGATTGAGGGATGAAATTTTGCAGATGAGATTCAACATCATTCTGTCCTGGTCTATATGCAGTTTATCCAACTTAAGCTTCCTCAAAACATGATTTTTTCACATTCCCCCATGTTTGTTTCTCACTTTTAAATAAGTTAGGAATAGAGTAAGGAGAGGGAGAATTCCCAGGTTAATGTAATTAGAAAGATGAAAGTGTATCAAAATGGTAAGACTGAAATTATTTACTCATTAAATTTTTCTTACATTCTGATATTACAGAACCTAAAATTAAAAAGTGAGTGCTTGAAATTAAAAACACACTTCATAACCACACATTTGGATCATAATAAACCTTTCATAGAAAATTAATATCTGGCACACATGGACGTTGAATAAAAGAAAACAACATCAATATAGGTTTATCCTAACTTGTGGAAAGCATGTAATAGTGAATTCTACCCTTTACTGGCATGTATGTACCTCTGAATATGATCTTTTAAAAATATAATGGGACTCACACTCTAATTTTTAAAACTGATAAATTTTAAGTGGATATCTTCTCTAAATCTAGCACAAAAAGATGATGGAGGAATAGGATGGGGAGACCACTTTCTCCCTCACAAATTCATCAAGAGAACATTTAAACTCAGTAAATTCCACAAAACAACTTCTGGATGCTGGCAGAGAACATCAGGCACCGAGAAAAGCAGCCTATTGTCTTCGAAAGGAGGTACGAAAAAAATATAAAAGACAAAAAAAAAAAAAAAAAAGAGAGAGAGAGAGAGAGAGACAAAAGAGGTAGGGGATGGAGCTCTGTCCTGGGAAGACAGAAGTTTACAAACACCAGGAAACATTCTCACTGCTGAGTCTGTGGTGAGCCTTGGAAGCACAGAGGGCAACATAACAGGGAGGAAAAATAAATAAATAATCAAAACCCACAGATTACAAGCCCAGCAGTAACTCCCCCAGTGGAGAAGCAGCACAGATGCCTGCACCCGCCACTAGCAATTTGTGGCTGGGCAAGGGGGTGTGGGCTGCATTGCTTAGAGTAAGGACTGAGCCTGAATGCCCCAAGGGCAATCTGAGCGAACTAACTTGGGCTAGCAAACCAGACTGTGGGATAGCTACCACGCGAAAAGCCAATCCTAACCTAAGACACCGCCAGGCCCATGCACAAAACGAAGGACTGAACAAAGATAGCCCGCTGCAGACCATCCCCCTCCACTGACAGGTAGCCAGAGCCAGAAGGGGACAATCGCAGCCCCAGAGAGACATTATCTACCAAGCTGCCAGCAGGCTTCTTTGCTAACTAAGACTTCTTGGGGTTCTGGACGGTCAACATCCGCCTGAGAAGGTGCACTGGTTGTACACCCAGAAAACCAAGCGGCAGGGATGGGGGAGGCGATAAGTCACAGAGACCATGCTGACCAAACATCTCAACACCTGAGCTGTTCGGACCTGGAAAGGTCACAAAACACAGGCTCAACCGAGTCTACACCTCTGAGGACTACAGCAGTGCCTGAACTTGAGCAGCTTAGACCTGGGAGGTGCAGGCAGCCCAAGGCCGGCCTCAGACAGTTCCCTGCGGAGCAACCTAGAGCCTGAACAGTGTGGGCAGGGAGGGCACCTGCACCGTGAGCAGGGAGGTTGGGGGGCAGGCCCAGTGTGGCTGAGACACTGTGAGCACGCGCCAGGGTTATATGTTTGCAGCGTCCCTCCCTCCCCACAATGCGACTGAACAAGTGAGCCTAAAAAAGTGTCTACCACCGCCCCCGTGTGTCAGGGCAGAATTCAGACACTGAAGAGACCAGCAAACAGAAGAAGCTAAACAGAGGGAACTGCCTTGGAAGTGACAGGTGCAATAGATTAAAACCCTGTAGTTAGTACCGACTACATAGGAAGGGGCCTATAGATCTTGAGAAATATAAGCTAGGCCAAGGAATGCAGAGAGATTACTTTGCCGACTAAGGTCCGTCTAGTCAAGGCTATGGTTTTTCCTGTGGTCATGTATGGATGTGAGAGTTGGACTGTGAAGAAGGCTGAGCACCAAAGAATTGATGCTTTTGAACTGTGGTGTTGGAGAAGACTCTTGAGAGTCCCTTGGACTGCAAGGAGATCCAACCAGTCCATTCTGAAGGAGATCAACCCTGGGATTTCTTTGGAAGGAATGATGCTAAAGCCGAAACTCCAGTACTTTGGCCACCTCATGAGAAGAGTTGACTCATTGGAAAAGACTCTGATGCTGGGAGGGATTGGGGGCAGGAGGAGAAGGGGATGACCTAGGATGAGATGGCTGGATGTCATCACGGACTCGATGGACATGAGTCTGAGTGAACTCCGAGAGATGGTAATAAACAGGAATGCCTGGCGTGCTGCGATTCATGGGGTCGCAAAGAGTCGGACACGACTGAACGACTGAACTGAACTGAACTGAAGGAACTATCTGAAAATGAACTGACCCCACATTACCCACAACAACACCAGAGAAAGTCCTAGATATATTTTTATAATTTTTATGATCATTCTTTTCTTTTTTAATTTTTAAAATTTTTAAGTCATCTATTACTCCTTTAATTTTTATTTTTATAACCTACTATTACTTTGCAAAACAAAAGACCCTATTTTTAAAATTTATATATATAAATATAATTTTTATATATATAAATATAATTTTTGTGATTTTGTGTTTTTCTTCTTTTCTTTAATATTGTATTTTTAAAATCCAACCTCTACTCTAGATTTTTAATCTTTGCTTTTTGGTATTTGTTATCAATTTTGTACCTTTAAGAACCCAATCTTCAGTACCCATTTTTACTTGGGAACGAGATTACTGGCTTGACTGCTCTCTCCCATTTTGGACACTCCTTTTTCTCCACCAGGTCGCCTCCGTCTCCCTCCTTCCTCCTTCTTATCTACCCAACTCTGTGAATCTCTGTGTGTTCCAGATGCTGGAGAACACTTACGGAACTGATTACTGGCTGAATCTGTCTCTCTCCTTTTGAGTCCCCCCTTTTATCTTCCTGGCCACTTCTTTCTCCTTCATCCCTCTTCTCTCCTCTGTATAACTCCGTGAATATGTCTGAGCAGTCCAGACTGTGGAGTTCACATAAGGAAGTGATTACTGCATAGCTTGCTCTCTCTTCTTTTGATTCCACCTCATCTCATTTAGGTCACCTCTAACTCCCTCTTCCCTCTTCTTTTCTCCATCGAACATTGTGAGCCTCTCTTGGTGTACCTCATTGTGGAGAAAGTTTTCATCTTTAACCTAGATGTTTTATCAAAGGTGCTGTATAGAAGGAAAAGTCTTGAGACTACTGAAAAATAAGACTGAAAACCAGAAGCAGGAGGCTTAAGTCCAAATCCTGAGAACATCAGAGAACTCCTGACTCCAGGAAACATTACTCAACAGGAGCTCATCAAACAGTTCCATTAGTTCATTTCAGTTCAGTCACTCAGTGGTGGCTGATTCTTTGAGACCCTGTGAATCACAGCACGCCAGGCCTCTCCTGTCCATCACCAACTCCCAGAGTTCACTCAGACTCACGTCCATCGAGTCCATGATCCCATCCAGCCATCTCATCCTCTGCTGTCCCCTTCTCCTCCTGCCCCCAATCCCTCCCAGCATCAGTCTTTTTCAGTGAGTCAACTCTTCGCATGAGGTGGCCAAAGTACTGGAGTTTCAGCTTCAGCATCACTTCTTCCAAAGAAATCCCAGGGTTGATCTCCTTCAGAATAGACTAGTTGGATCTCCTTGCAGTCCAAGGGACTCTCAAGAGTCTTCTCCAACACCACAGTTCAAAAGCATCAGTTCTTCAGTGCTCAGCCTTCTTCACAGTCCAACTCTCACATCCATACATGACTACTGGAAAAACCATAGCCTTGACTAGACGGACCTTAGTCGGCAAAGCAATATCTCTGCTTTTGAATATGCTATCTAGATTGGTCATAACTTTTCTTCCAAGGAGTAAGCGTCTTTTAATTTCATGGCTGCAATCACCATCTGCAGTGATTTTGGAGCCCAAAAGATAAAGTCTGACACTGTTTCCCCATCTATTTCCCATGAAATGATGGGACCAGATGCCATGATCTTTGTTTTCTGAATGTTGAGCTTTAAGCCATTTTTTTCACTCTCGTCTTTCACTTTCATCAAAAGGCTTTTTAGTTCCTCTTCACTTTGTGCCATAAGGGGTGGTGTCATCTGCATATCTGAGGTTATTGATATTTCTCCTGGCAATCTTGATTCCAGCTTGTGTTTCTTCCAGTCCAGTGTATCTACACTGAAACCAAGCACCACCCAAGGACCAACAAGTTCCAGAGCAAGACATACAATGCAAACTCTCCAGCAACACAGGAACACAGCCCTGAGTTTCAATGTACAGTCTGCCCAAAGTTACTCCAAAACCATTGACATCTCATTACTCATTACTGGACATTTCATTGCACTCTAGAGAGAAAAAATCCAGCTCCACCCACTAGAACACCAACATAAGTTTCCCTAACCAAGAAACCTTGAAAAGCCACCTGTACAACCTCACCCACAGCAAGGAAACTCCACAATAAAGAGAACTCCACAAACTGCCAGAATACAGAAAGGCCACGCCAAACTCAGCAATATAAACAAGAAGAATAGACAGGAATACTCAACAGATAAAGAAACAGGATAAATGCCCATCAAACCAAATAAAAGAGGAAGAGATAGGGAATCTACCTGATAAAAAAAATTCCAAATAATAATAGTAAAAATGATCCAAAATCTTGAACTCAAAATGGAATCACAGATAAATAGCCTGGAGACAAGGACTGAGAAGATGCAAGAAAGGTTTAACAAGGACCTAGAAGAAATAAAAAGAGTCAATATATAATGAATAATGCAATAAATGAGATCAAAAGCACTCTGGAGGCAACAATTAATAGAATAAAGGAGGCAGAATATAGGATTAGTGAAGTAGAAGATAGAATGGTAGAAATAAATGAATCAGAGAGGAAAAAGAAAAATGAATTCAAAGAAATGAGAACTATCTTGGAGACATCCAGGACAATATTTAAAGCCCCAACATTTGAATCATAAGAGTCCTAGAAGAAGACGACAAAAAGAAAGATTATGAGAAAATACTTGAGGAGATAACAGTTGAAAAACTTCCCTAAAATGGGGAAGGAAATAATCACCCAAGTCCAAGAAACCCAGAGAGTCCCAAACAGGATAAACTCAAGACAAAACACCCCAAGACACATATTAATCAAATTAACAAAGATCAAACACAAGGAACAAATATTAAAAGCAGCAAGGGAAAAACAACAAATAACACACAAGGGGATTCTCATAGGGTAACAACTGATCTTTCAATAGAAACTTTTCAGGCCAGGAGGGAATGGCAAGACATACTTAAAGTGATGAAAGAAAATAACCTACAGCCCAGATTACTGTACTCAGCAAGGGATTACATTCAGATATGAAGGAAAAATCAAAAGCTTTACAGACAAACAAAAGCTGAGAGAATTCAGCACCACCAAACCAGCTCTCCAACAAATGCTAAAGGATATTCTCTAGACAGGAAACACAAAATGGGTGTATAAACTCGAACTCCAAACAATAAAGTAAATGGCAATGGAATCATACTTATCAATAATTACCTTAAATGTAAATGGGTTGAATGCCCCAACCAGAAGACAAAGACTGGCTGAATGGATACAAAAACAAGACCCCTATATATGTTGTCTAGAAGAGACCCATCTCAAAACAAGGGACACATACAGACTAAAAGTGAAGGGATGGAAAAAGATATTCTATGCAAATAGAGACCAAAAGAAAGCAGGAGTGGCAATACTCATATCAGATAAAATAGACTTTAAAACAAAGGCTATGAAAAGAAACAGAGAAGGACACTATATAATGATCAAAGGATCAATCCAAGAAGAAGATACAACAATTATAAATATATATGCATCCGAGATAGGAGCAGCCCACCAGGCTCCTCCATCCATGGAATTTTCCAGCCCATGGGGTCGTGAGGAGTCGGGCACAACTGAGCGACTTCCCTTTTACTTTTCACTTTCATGCATTGGAGAAGGAAATGGCAGCCCAGTCCAGTGTTCTTGCCTGGGAACCCCAGGGATGGGAGCCTGGTGGGCTGCTCTCTATGGGGTCACACAGAGTCAGACATGACTGAAGTGACTTAGCAGTAGCAGTAACATAGGAGCACCTCAATATGTAAGACAAATGCTAACAAGTATGAAAGGGAAATTAACAATAACACAATAATAGTGGGAGACGTTAATACCCCACTCACACTTATGGATAGATCAACTAAACAGAAAATTAACAAAGAAACGCAAACTTTAAATGATACAATAGACCAGTTAGACCTAATTGATATCTGTAGAACATTTCACCCCAAAACAATGAATTTCACCCTTTTCTCAAGTGCACGTGGAACCTTCTCCAGGATAGATCACATCCTGGGCCATAAATCTAGCCTTGGTAAATTCAAAAAATTGAAATCATCCCAAGCATCTTTTCTGACCACAATGCAGTAAGATTAGATCTCAATTACAGAAGAAAAACTATTAAAAATTCCAACATATTGAGGCTGAACAACATGCTACTGAATAACCAACAAATCACAGAAGAAATCAAAAACAAATCAAAATATGCATAGAAATGAGTGAAAATGAAAACACAACAACCCAAAACCTGTGGGACACTGTAAAAGCCGTGAAAGGGGAAAGTTCATAGCAATACAGGCATACCTCAAGAAACAAGAAAAAAGTCAAATAAATGACCTAACTCTACACCTAAAGCAACTAGAAAAGGAAGAAATGGAGAACCCCAGGGTTAGTTGAAGGAAAGAAATCTTAAAAATTAAGGCAGAAATAAATGCAAAAGAAACAAAAGAGACCATAGTGAAAATCAGCAAAGCCAAAAGCTGGTTCTTTGAAAGATAAATAAAATCGACAAACCATTAGCTAGACTCATCAAGAAACAAAGGGAGAAAAATCAAATCAATAAAATTAGATATGAAAGTGGAGAGATCACAACAGACAACACAGAAATACAGACTACTATCAGCAATTATATGCCAATAAAATGGACAACATGGAAGAAATGGAAGAAATGGACAACATGGGAGAAATTCTTAGAAAAGTACAACTTTCCAAAACTGAACCAGGAAGAAATAGAAAATCTTAGCAGAACTATCACAAGCACAGAAATTGAAACTGTAACCAGAAATCTTCCAGCAAACAAAAGCCCAGGTCCAGGCAGCTTCACAGCTGAATTCTACCAAAAATTTCAAAAGAGCTAACACCTATCCTACTCAAACTCTTCCAGAAAATTGCAGAGGAAGGTAAACTTCCAAACTCATTCTAGGAGGCCACTATCACCCTAATACCAAAACCTGACAAAGATGCCACAAAAAAGAAAATTATAGGCCAATATCACTGATGAACATAGATGCAAAAATCCTCAACAAAATTCTAGCAATCAGAATCCAACAACACATTAAAATGATCATACACCATGACCAAGTGGGCTTTATCCCAGGAATGCAAGGATTCTTTAATATCCACAAATCAATCAATGTAATACACCACATTAACAAATTGAAAAATAAAAGCCATATGATTATCTCAATAGATGCATAGAAGGCCTTTGACAAAATTCAACATCCATTTATGATTAAAAAAAAAAAAAACTCACCAGAAAGCAGGAATAGAAGGAACATATCTCAACATAATAAAAGCTATATATGACAAACCTCAGCAAACATCCTCAATGGTGAAAAATTGAAAGCATTTCCCCTAAAATCAGGAACAAGACAAGGGTGTCCACTTTCACTGCTACTATTCAACATAGTTTTGGAAGTTTGGGCCACAGTAATCAGAGCAGAAAAAGAAATAAAAGGAATCCGAATTGGAAAAAGAAGAAGTAAAACTCTCACTGTTTGCAGATAACATGATCCTCTACATGGAAAACCCTAAAGACTCCACCAGAAAATTACTAGAGCTAATCAATGAATATAGTAAAGTTGCAGGATATAAAATCAACACACAGAAATCCCTTGCATTCCTATACACTAATAATGAGAAAATAGAAAAGAGAAAATAAGGAAACAATTCCATTCACCACTGCAATGAAAAGAATAAAATACTTAGGAATATATCTACCTAAAGAAACTAAAGACCTATATATCAAAAACTATAAAACACTGTTGAAAGAAATCAAAGAGGATGCTAATAGATGGAGAAATATACCATGTTCATGATTTGGAAAAATCAATATAGTGAAAATGAGTATACTATCCAAAGCAATCAATAGATTCATGCAATCCCTATCAAGCTACTAATGGTATTTTTCACAGAGCTAGAACAAATAATTTCACAATTTCTATGAAAATACAAAAAACTTGAACAGTCAAAGCAATCTTGAGAAAGAAGAATGGAACTGGAGCAATCAACCTGCCTGACTTCAGGCTCTACTACAAAGCCACAGTCATCAAGACAGTATGGTACTGGCACAAAGACAGAAATACAGATCAATGGGACAAAATAGAAAGCCCAGAGATAAATCCACACACCTATGGACACCTTATCTTTGACAAAGGAGGCAAGAATATACTTGATAAAGACAATCTCTTTATCAAGTGGTGCTGGGAAAACTGGTCAACCACTTGTAAAAGAATGAAGCTAGAACACTTTCTAATACCATACACAAAAATAAACTCAAAATGGATTAAAGATCTAGAAGAACAAAAATTATAAAACTCCTAGAGGAGAACATAGGCAAAACACTCTCCGACATAAATCACAGAAGGATCCTCTATGACGCACCTCCCAGAATACTGGAAATAAAAGCAAAAATAAACAAATGGGTTCTAATTAAAATTAAAGGCTTCTGCACAACAAAGGAAACTATAAGCAAGGTGAAAAGACAGCCTTCTGAATGGGAGAAAATAATAGCACATGAAGCAACTGACAAACAACTAATCTCAAAAATATACAAGCAACTCCTGCAGCTCAATTCCAGAAAAATAAATGACCCAATCAAAAAATGAGCCAAAGAACTAAATAGAAATTTCTCCAAAGAAGACATAAAGATGGCTAACAAACACATGAAAAGATGCTCAACATCACTCATTATCAGAGAAATGAAAATCAAAACCACAATGAGCTACCATTTCACGCCATTCAGAATGGCTGTGATCCAAAAGTCT
This sequence comes from Nanger dama, assembly GCA_917880005.1. NCBI lineage: Eukaryota > Metazoa > Chordata > Mammalia > Artiodactyla > Bovidae > Nanger > Nanger dama. The sequence goes on from CAKJTW010000001.1 coordinate 105,731,089, forward strand.
ACAAGCAATAAATGCTGGAGAGGATGTGGAGAAAAGGGAACCCTCTTACACTGTTGGTGGGAATGCGAACAAATACAGCCACTAAGGAGAACAGTGTGGAGATTCCTTAAAAAACTGGAAATAGAACTGCCTATGACCCAGCAATCCCACTGCCTGGAACACACTGAGGAAACCAGAATTGAAAGAGACACGTGTACCCCAATGTTCATTGCAGCACTGTTTATAATAGCCAGGACATGGAAGCAGCCTAGATGCCCATAAGCAGATGAATGGAAAAGAAAGCTGTGGTACATATACACAATGGAGTATTATTCAGCCATTAAAAAGAATACATTTGAGTCAGTTCTAATGAGGTGGATGAAACTGGAGCCTATTATACAGAGTGAAGTAAGCCAGAAAGAAAAATACCAATACAGTATACTAACGCATATATATGGAATTTAGAAAGATGGATGATTTGGGAGAATGGCATTGAAACGTGTATAATATCTTATAAGAAATGAATCACCAGTCCAGGTTCAATATAGGATACAGGGTGCTTGGGGCTGGTGCACTGGGATTAACCAGAGGGATGGTACAGGGAGGGAGGTGGGAGGGGTGTTCAGAATGGGGAACATGTGTAGACCCATGGCAGATTCATGTTGATGTATGGCAAAACCAATACAATAGTGTAAAGTAATTAGCCTCGAATTAAAATAAATAAATTTAAATTAAAAAAATAAATATAGCACAATTGTGACATTCAATGACAAAGAAAAAGCTCTTTTCTTAGTTATTATTTCTAGACAATAAAATAATCATCTGGTGAAGACAGAATTACTGATCTTTAACAAGAAAGAGAAATCAGATTTGGCAATTTTCAAACTAAGCTTGTTAAAAAATTTTGATGGATATGTCGTGGGAGTGTGTAATTTCCTCCGTTCTGTCTTGCCACAGCAAAGATGTGAAATGATGGACCAGTATTATAGCTCAGTTACAGCACAGAGTTTTATTCGGCAAAGGATAGTACACCCTGGAGATGTGAGGGTGGGCATACCCCAAAGGAGAAGCCTTATTCTGTCTTCAGTTCAGTTCAGTCACTCAGTTCGTGTCCGACCTTCCGCGACTCCATGGACTGCATCACCCCAGGCTTCCCTGTCCATCACCAGCTCCCAGAGCTTGCTCAAACTCATGTCCATAAAGTCGGTAATGCCATCCAGCCATCTCATCGTCTGTCATACCCTTCTCTTCCTGCCCCCAATCTCTCCCAGCATCAGGATTTTTTTCCAATGAATGAATGAACTCTTCGCATGAGGTGGCCAAAGTATTGAAGTTTCAGCTAAAGCATCAGTACTTCCAATAAACACCCATGGCTGATCTCCTTTAAGATGGACTGGTTGGACCTCCATGCAGTCCAAGGGACTCTCAAGAGTCTTCTCAAACACCATAGTTCAAAAGCATCAATTCTTTGGCGCTCAACTTTCTTCACAGTCCAACTCTCACATTCATGCACGTCCACTGGAAAAACCACAGCCTTGTCTAGACGGACCTTTGTTGGCAAAGTAATGTCTCTGCTTTTGAATATGCTGTCTATGTTTGTCGTAACTATCCTTCCAAGAAGTAAGCATCTTTTAATTTCATGGCTGCAACCACCATCTGCAGTGATGTTGGAGACCACAAAAATAAAGTCTGACACTGTTTCCACTGTTTCCCCATCTATTTCCCATGAAGTGATGGGACCAGAGCCATGATCTTTGTTTTCTGCATGTTGAGCCTTAAGCCAACATTTTCACTCTCCTCTTTCACTTTCATCAAAAGGCTTTTTAGCTCCTCTTCACTTTCTGCCATAAGGGTGGTGTCATCTGCATATCTGAGGTTATTGATATTTCTTCCGGCAATCTTGATTCCAGCTTGTGCTTCTTCCCGTCCAGTATTTCTCCTGAAATACACTGCATGTAAGTTAAATAAACAGGGTGGCAATATAGAGCCTTGACGTACTCCTTTTCCTATTTAGAACCAGTCTGTTGTTCCATGTCCAGTTCTAAATGTTGCTTCTTGACCTGCATATAGGTTTCTCAAGAGGTAGGTCAGGTGGTCTGGTATTCCAATCTCTTTCAGAATTTTTCACAGTTTATTGTGATCCACCCAGTCAAAGGCTTTGGCATAGTCAATAAAGCAAAAATAGATTTTTTTTTTTCTGGAACTCTCTTGCTTTTTCCACGATCCAGTGGATGCTGGCAATTTGATCTCTGATTCCTCTGCCTTTTATAAAACCATCTGGAAGTTCATGGTTCACATATTGCTAAAGCCTGGCTTGGAGAATTTTGAGCATTACTTTACTAGCATGTGAGATGAGTGCAATTGTGTGGTAGTCTGAGCATTCTTTGGCAATGCCTTTCTTTGAGATTGGAATAAAACTGATCTTTCCCAGTCCTGTGACCACTGCTGAGTTTTTCAAGTTTGCTGGCATATTGTGTGCAGCACTATCATAGCATCATCTTTCAGGATTTGAAATAGCTCAACTGGAATTCCATCTCCTCCACTAGCTTTGTTCATAGTGATGCTTTTAAAGCTCACTTGACTTCACATTCCAGGATGTGTGGCTCTAGGTGAGTGATCACACCATCATGATTATCCAGGTCGTGAAGATCTTTTTTGTACTTTTCTCCTGTGTATTCTTTCCAGCTCTTCTTAATATTTTGCTTCTGTTAGGTCCATACCATTTCTGTCCTTTATCGAGCCCATCTTTGCATGAAATGTTCCCTTGGTATCTCTAATTTTCTTGAAGAGATCTCTAGTCTTTCCCATTCTGTTGTTTTCCTCTACTTCTTTGCACTGATCGCTGAGAAAGGCTTTCTTATCTGTCCTTGCAATTCTTTGGAACTCTGCATTCAGATACCTATATTTTTCCTTTTTTTCCTTTGCTTTACGTTTCTCTTCTTTTCACAGCTATTTGTAAGGCCTTCTCAGAGAACCATTTTGTTTTTTGCATTTCTTTTCCTTGGAGTTCAGTTCATTTCAGTTCAGTTCAATTGCTCAGTCGTGTCCAACTCTTTACAACCCCATGCTGTCTACCACCAACTCCTGGAGTTCACTCAGACTCACATCCATTGAATCAATGATGCCATCCAGCCATCTCATCCTCGGTCATCCCCTTCTCCTCCTGCCCCCAATCCCTCCTAGCATCAGAGTCTTTTCCAATGAGTCAGCTCTTCTCATGAGGTGGCCGAAGTACTGGAGTTTCAGCTTTAGCATCATTCCTTCCAAAGAAATCTCAGGGCTGATTTCCTTCAGAATGGACTGGTTGGATCTCCTTGCAGTCCAAGGGACTCTCAAGAGTCTTCTCTAACACCACAGTTCAAAAGCATCAATTCTTCAGCGCTCAGCTTTCTTCACCATCCAACTCTCACATCTGTACATGACCAATGGAAAAACAATAGCCTTGACTAGACAGACCTTTGTTGGCTAAGTAATGTCTCTGCTTTTCAATATGTTATCTAGATTGGCCATAACTTTTCTTCCAAGGAGTAAGCGTCTTTTAATTTCATGGCTGCAATCACCATCTGCTGTGATTTTGGAGCCCCAAAAAATAAAGTCTGACACTGTTTCCACTGTTTCCCCCTCTATTTCCCATGAAATGATGGGACCAGATGCCATGATCTTCATTTTCTGAATGGTGAGTTTTAAGCCAACTTTTCACTCTCCACTCTCACTTTCATCAAGAGGCTTTTTAGTTCTTCACTTTCTGCCATAAAGGTGGTGTCATCTGCATATCTGAGTACAATGTCACAAACCTGCATTTATAGTTCATCAGGCACTCTGTCTATCAGATCTAGTCCCTGAAATCTATTTATCACTTCCACTGTATAAGGGATAAATCATATAAATCATAAGGGATTTGATTTAGGTCATACCTGAATTGTCTAGTGGTTTTCCTATTTTCTTCAATTTAAGTCTGAATTTGGCAATAAGGAGTTCATGATCTGAGCCACAGTCAGCTCCCAGAAGGGGCGTTAGCCAACTCCAAATTCCCCCTCACCAGGAGAAGGATCCCCTCAAAGAAAGACTGTAGCCCCAAGAACACTCCAGCTCATTCTTCGAGATCCCATAGGATCTGAATGCTTTTCTTGAGGGCCATAAGACTTTCTCTAACTTGGTTGGAGGTATTTCTCCAGAAACATGTCTCATTCTAGATGCCTCAAGTCCCTTGAGATCTATCTCCTGTCTGTTTTGGAGTATAACTCCTGCCAACCTCTGTTGGCGTTTTAGAGCTGTCCTGGAAAATCTTATCCCCAGAAACTTAATTTTGGGAGTAATCATTAGAGTTGCACTCATTTGTAGTCCTGAATAGGTATCTGACATCTCCCAGGGGCTCACAGGTGTATTGAGTGTCCTCCTTCTGTTTTTTTCCATGGCTTGATTAGTGAGTAGTGAATCCAGGAGTTGTGCCCTGGTACCTTGACTGCTATGGGGGTGGAAAATATTGCAGAATAGAAGGTGTTCTATATGTGCTGGAGTTGAGTCTTTGGGGACCCTTCTTTCCAGACTTTAATTAAGACTAGATTACCTGGAGCATATAGTGGTGGCTCTTTAGAATCTTGTGGGTCCTGGTTGACACCCCACAAAGCGTATTTCTTGTTGGAATTGCCCAGTGGCCATGGTATAAGACTGGAGGGCCTGAGCCTCTGGATCCAGGAAGAGGTCATTTACATAAACAAAGATCTCCCACATAGCATCTCATAAGGACTAAGACCAACCTGTTCCTTAGGGGCAATACAGATATGGAGGAGAGCTATTGGTGAAGCTTCCTTCCATCCCAGGGAGATCTCCTGGCTTATCTTTTTTATCACCGATTTTAAGAATTAGTTGGCTCTTTCTACTTTTCCTGAAGACTGAAGCGTCTAGGCACAATGGAGGTAATAAGTAGTGCCCAATGCTTTAGAGACTGCTTGGGTGGCCTTCGAGGTAAATGATGTACCATTGTCACTTTGTAATGACCTGGGCAGACCAAATCTTGGGATGATTTCATGGAGTAGGTTTTTTTTTTTTTACTTCCTCCTCAGCCTTTTCAGTCCAGGTGGGAAAGCCTTCAATTCACCCTGTGAATGTATCTATCATGACTAGTATGTATTTATACCCTTGAGAAACTTGCATCTGGGTGAAGTCCTTCTGTCAGTCCTCTCCCGGGTAGACCCCACATCATTGGATAGGCTGGGCCAGCCAAGGTCTTCGAGCTCCTTGGGGATTAATTGGCAAGTGGGACAAGAGGAGACCACTTGCCTTATAGTCATTTAGAGGTCTGTTCCTCCAAAGGACCTTTTTAGTAATCTTTGGAGGGCCTTTTCCCCTAAATGTGTGGTGGCATGTAAGGAGTTATACAACTTCCATTGGAGGTGCCCAGGCAGAAAAAGGAGCCCCTCCTTGTGGAACCACCCCATATAATCTTCTTGAAAGTCCTCACTCTTAGCTTTGAGTCTCACCTTCAGTATATGAAGGAGTTTCTGGCAAATTAATCTGTGGCAACACCTATTAAGTCACTGTTTTGTAATGCTGCTCTCTTACCTGCATGCTCATGCCACTTCCATGCTCCCACTGTAAAGTGGGAGACTGAAACCTCAGTGGGCAGATGGACTGCTTCCAAGAACCTAAGGATTTTGTCACCGTACTTGATTGGGGACCCTCTGATGGTCAAGTGGCCTTTTTCTTTCCAAATAGCAGCATGTGCTTGTAGCACCAGAAAGGCATACACGGAGTCAGGTTAAATGGCTACTTTTTTTTCCTTTTCCCAGCTCTAAAGCTCGAGTCAGGGCTATGAGCTCAGCTAATTGGGCTGAAGTACCTGATGGCAAAGGTTTAGCCTCTATGGTCTCAAAAGTGAATACTACTGCATATCCAGCTCTTCTTTTTCCATCTTAGACAAAGCTGCTTCCATCAGTGTACCAGATTTTCTCAGGATTGGTCAGATAATCTTCTGACAATCCCCCTCCAGGTTTTGTCCAGTGATCCAAAGTTTCCAAGCAAGAGTGAAAGGGGAGAGAGCCATCAGGGAGTATGCAGGAGGGTAGCTGGGTTAAGAACCTCACAAGGAGGTATAGTCAGGCCTGGATTTTCCACCAGCACTACTTGATATCTGAGGATCCTTTGATCAGACATCCATAAATGGCCTCTCCCATTCAAGAGTTGTTTCACTTGTTGGCTGCTAAAAATAATTAGTTTGCCCCCAAGAGAATTTTAAAGCAATAACTGCAAGATATGAAGGTGGGGAAAGATCTCTTCCTAATAAGGGAGTAGGACATTCAGGGATCACCAGAAACTGGTGGAGAAATATTTGTCCATCCTAGCAACAAAGAAGTGTTTGGGTGAATCTTTTTGTAATTGTTTTTCCTATTGCACCCAAAATGGTACAGGTTTGGGAGAAGACTCTGGAGTAGAAAGTCAAGACAGAGTAAGTAGCCCCGTGTCAAACAAGAAATTCTCAGACTTACCTGACACATCCAGTTGCAGCATTGGCTCCAGCCCTGTGATGGTTATCCGTGACAGGCAGGCTGGCTGGAGTGGGCTGCTTCAGTCCTGTTGAACCATCGTGAGGGAAGGCTTGACACGTGACCTTGAGGGTCTTGGGTCCTGAGGGCAGCATGCCACCCAGTGTCCCAATTGATGGAATTTGTAGCAAGCCATTTTAGGAGACTTGACATGATTTGGACATTCTTTGGCCCAATGTTCTGCCTGCCTACACACTAGGCATTTGCCTCGTGCCTTGTCCTTCAGGGACTTGGGGGTTTGCCATAGGGTTTCCCTGGAGGGTGGCCAGCATCTGGGCATGCCTCATCTCTTTCCTTTTCTCCCTTTCCTGGGTCTTAGACTCTCTTTTTCTGTTCTGTTCTAAAAGTTGTTGGTGGCTATCTGGACCATCTCATCTAAAGAGGCAGAAGGGTCTTGCTACCGTAGCTGTTGTAACTTTATCCTGATGTTTGATGCACATTGGGACAGGAATTTGTCCTTTAAAATCACTTGTCCTGAATGGATAAGAAAGCTGTGGTACATATACACAATGAAATATAGCTCAGCTATTAAAAAGAATGTGTTTTAATCAGTTCTAATGAGATGGGTGAAACTGGAGCCTATTATACAGAGTGAAGTAAGTCAAAAGAAAAACACCAATACAGTATATTAACGCGTGTATATGGAATTTAGCAAGATGCTGACAATATCCCTATACACGAGACAGTACAAGAGACACAGATGTAAAGAACAGACTTTTGGACTCTGGGAGAAGGTGAGGGTAGGATGATTTGAGAGAATAGCATTGAAACATGTATATTACTATATGTGAAATAGATTGTCAGTCCAGGTCCCATGCATGAGACAGGGTGCTCAGGGCCAGTGCACTGGGATGACCCTGAGGGATGAGGAGGGAGGTGGAAGCAGGTTTCAGGATGGGGAACAGATGTACACCCATGGCTGATTCATGTCAATGTATGGCAAAAACCGCTACAATATTGTAAAGTAATTAGCCTCCAATTAAAATAAATAAATTTTAAAAAGAGAGATAAATAAAATCACCTGTCCCTCGTAAGAGTCTAGGTCCAGACTGGTAGACTTTTGGAGGGCCCCTTTTAGCCTTTCCAGAAAGGCAATGGTATTTAGCAGTTTTTCTGGCAAGTTATGAAAGGAGATCCTTGGCACATTTTTCCCAGTGCTTCTTCCTCCTGTCCTTCAGCTCCTCTCTCCATCTATGCCACAGTTTACAAAGTATTGGGAAAGTCGTCATCTTTCCATTTCTGAAAGTTGTGTTTGAAACTGTGTACCTAAGATGGGGACTCAAACCACGTGGCAGCGACGCTGCTGTGCTTAATCACTCAATCATGTACAACCAAGACTTGAGCCTGGCTAAAACCCACAGTGCCTGGTTTCAGAACCTAATGAAGCTCGGGTTCTTGATGTCTCATTGCAGAAAGAATTCAGTGAGAGACAAAGTGATAGTTACGAAGTGGGTTTTCAGAGAGAAGCACACTCCAAGAGTGTGGGCCATCACAGAGGGCAAGTGCCATAGCCATGGAATGTGGTGTGGTTAGTTTTTATGGGCTGGGTAATTTCATATGCTAATGAGTGGGAGGATCATTGCAACAATTTGGAAACCACCCACTCCTTGGTGTTTTGATAGTGCCTTGGAACCCCTCATGATGCCTCTGGGTGTGTCATTTAGCTTGCAGATTAAGGATCAAGTTTTAGTTGGATTTGACTTGTCTACCATCTTGGACCAGTTTGTTTTTAATCAGTTTATATTGTGCCCTTGGGTTATGCCGTTCTTTCAAAAGTTGTGCCCTGTCCCTTCTGTCCTGTTTTATGCTCTCTTCCTGAGCCCCATCTGGGCCCACAATGTTGACTCTACAGTATTCTTGCAGGACAACCAGGAAACACATGATCCTTGGAAAGGAAAATACTGTAAAACTTCCAATTCCTCTAGATACCCAGGCCTTCATCTTCCATATTTCCTACAACATGTGCAACAATATCATCTTAGTGAACCTGCTAGGGTGGGTGACAGGCACACAGATATCCCTCTGCTAGGAGTCCATCTGTTGGTGGCATCCCTTCAAGGGCAATTGGGCTTCCAGGGACAATGTCTGCCATTTTAGGAGTTAAACCTTCAGGCTATTTGGGCTCAAACCCTGACCACCCTTCTCCTAAAGTTACAAACATACCCCCGGACCAAATCTCCACTCCATTTTTATGGAACATCTGGTCTGTTGCCTCTTACCAATTTGTTCTTAAGCCACTTACTAACTTCTACAACCATGATCCTGCCTCATCTGTAGGCAACATCACTCCACCTAGCTTATTAATAAAACACTCTTAATGTCCTAACAGGACCAGATAACCCACTGCTTTGTAATTACTTCTGTTAGTACTTAGAGTGTGTCTATGACAATGAAACGTTTACCATTGGAAATACCTATAACTACTCTTATGGAGGACTAGGGGAGGGATATTTTATACCTAACATTAGAAAATTATTTAGAGCCCTTTTGTGCAAATTGGAACAGTGACAGACTACTTTTTGGGCTCTAAAATCACTGCAGATGGTGACTGCAGCCATGAAATTAAAAGACGCTTGCTCCATTGGAAGAAAAGCTATTTAGAAAAGCTAAAGACAAACCTAAACAGCATATTAAAAAGCAGAGACATTACTTTACCAACAAGGTCCATCTATGGACCTAAGTTCAAAGCTATGGTTTTTCCAGTAGTCAGGTTTGTTTATGTGAGAGTTGGACCATAAAGAAAGCTGAGCACCGAAGAATTGATGCTTTTGAACTGTGGTTTTGAAGAAGTCTCTTGAAGTCCCTTGGACTGCAAGGAGATCCAACCAGTCAATCCCAAAGGAAACAAACCCTGAATATTTATTGGAAAGACTGATGCTGAAGCTGAAGCTACAGTACTATAGGCACCTGATGCGAAAAACTGACTCATTGGATAAGACCCTGATGCCGGGAAAGATAGAAGGCGGGAGGAGAAGGGGGCGACAGAGATGCATGGATGGCATCACCAACTCAATGGACATGAGTTTGAGCAAGCTCCAGGAGTTGGTGATGGACAGGAAAGCTGTGCTGCAGTCCGTGTGGTCACAAAGACTTGGACACAACTTAGTGACTGTACAGCAAGGTGACTGATGTCACTATTTCTATGTGAATGCAGAGAATTGGTCCTCCAAACTTCTGCTGGTTCTTTGCTCAGCAACAGATAGCTTCCTCACATGAATGCACTGATTAGTCAGTTAGTCAGTCAGTTCAGTCGCTCAGTCCTGTCCGACTCTTTGTGACCCCTCTTTATGAATCGCAGCACGCCAGGCCTCCCTGTTCATCACCATCTCTCGGAGTTCACTCAGACTCACATCCACTGAGTCCATGATGCCATCCAGCCATCTCATCCTCTGTCATCCCCTTCTCCTCCTGCCCCCAATCCCTCCCAGCATCAGAGTCTTTTCCAGTGAGTCAACTCTTTGCATGAGGTGGCCAAAGTACTAGAGTTTCAGCTTTAGCATCATTCCTTCCAAAGAACACCCAGGGCTGATCTCCTTCACAATGGACTGGTTGGATCTCCTTGCAGTCCAAGGGGCTCTCAAGAGTCTTCTCCAACACCACAGTTCAAAAGCATCAATTCTTCAGTGCTCAGCCTTCTTCACAGTCCAACTCTCACTTCCATACATGACCACATGAAAAACCATAGCCTTGACTAGACGGACCTTAGTCGGCAAAGTAATGTCTCTGCTTTTGAATATGCTATCTAGGTTGGTCATAACTTTAATTCCAAGGAGTAAGCGTCTTTAATTTCATGGTTGCAGTCACCATCTGCAGTGATTTTGGAGCCTCCCCCAAAATAAAGTCTGACACTGTTTCCACTGTTTCCCCATCTATTTCCCATGAAGTGATGGGACCGGATGCCATGTTCTTCATTTTCTGAATGTTGAGCTTTACCAAGCTGAATACTCAAGTATGAGGGTAGCGGAGGTATCCACACAGCTCTGTAATTCACTCTCCTCTCCCTCATGCTATCCTGAAAGCTCTAGTCTCCTTCATGTCACTGAATTCTCAACTCTGTCTCCTGAACTCAGAGAGTCTCCCACAAGGCATCTGGCTTCACTCTCATAGGAATTCATCCTAGAGACCCTCAGGACAGGAAGCTAACACAATATTGGGCTCACCTCATTTGTTTCCTTCCTCTAGGGCCAATGTCCTTATTTAACTGTAATTCACACCCATGAAAACCATTTTGTATAATTTGTATAATGCGATGTATGTTGTACTTAGTAACTCAGTCATGTCTAACTCTTTGAGACCCACCAGGCTCCTCTATCCTTGCAGATTCTCCAGGCAAGAATACTGTAGTGGGTAGCTTTGTCCTCCTTTAGGGAATCTTCCAAACCCAGAGACCAAGCCCACTTTGCCATAGTGCAGGTGGATTATTTACCATCTGAGCCACCAGGGAAGCCCAGTTTGTATTATATTTTTAGTCATTTCAGCTGGTATGGTAAATCCAAAAACTGATATTCATTATGGTCAGAAGTTGAAGTCTCTGATAGATTTTTTAACTATGATTTTGTAATTTACCTGGTGTTTTCCATTGCTACAGTGGGAGTGTTTGAGCCTTGAACCCCCTTCATTTCAATTGAAAGAGGAATTCGGGCATCTTTGTTCTTTATTATTTTCTGTTCTTCATTTCCATTAATTCAACTTTTTACCACATTCTTTTTCTTCTCTTTCCCATTCATGTGGTGATAAGATGAAAAAGAAGCACAAGATTCAATGACATTTAAAGTTGATAGCAGCAAATGGTATTATGTGAGTAGTTAATTATTAGCATAAATTATAAAGAGCAAGAACAGATACGTTAGCATTGCATTGCCTTATAATAAAAAGAATCCATTAAAATTTTCTGAATATCACACATGCAAAATACATTGTGCTACACAGTAATAACCCTAAAACAAAAAGACACATAACTTCAATTATTACTTTTATTTAGTTAAACATAGTTTTTCCAGTTTGCTATATTTTTTTCTTTAGTATTTCTTAATAGTGCTATTGTGAACATTTTCTTCTAATGCCAGTCAGTGTAGTCCCCTTGGCAGCTATTTTGTATACATACTAGATTCTTGCTCCATCAGAAGAGTTATCCCCAGCCATTCTTTTGAAATATGGTCTGAAGCACTTCTTTCCCTGATATGTATGGGCCAGACCTGATTATCTTCAGCCATGCATGAAACAAAACAAATTATGTAACCTATTTAATATCATGCACATCTTGGAAAATAACCTAAGTATTTATTATTACATTCAGTTCAGTTCAGTTCAGTTCAGTCGCTCACTTATGTCCAATTCTTTGCAACCCCATGAACTGCAGGATGCCAGGCCTCCCCTGCATATCACTAATTCCTGGAGTTTACTCAAATTCATGTCCATTGAATCAGTGATACCATCCAACCATCTCATCCTCTGTCGTCCCCTTCTCCTCCAGCCTTCAATCTTTCCCAGCATCAGAGTCTTTTCAAATGAGTCAGTTCTTTGCATCAGGTGGCCAAGAAACCTGATGTTTCAGCTTTAGCATCAGTCCTTCTAATGAATATTCAGAACTGATATTATTTAAGATGGACTGGTTAATCTTCTTGCAGTCCAAGGGACTTCAGGAGTCTTCTCCAAAACTACAGTTCAGCATCAATTCTTCGGTGTTCAGCTTTCTTTATACCAACTCTCACATATATACGTGACTATTGGAAAAACCATGGCGTTGACTAGATGGACTTTTGTTGGCAAAATAATGTCTCTGATTTGAATAAGCTATCTAGGTTGGTCATAACTTTTCTTCCAAGGAGCAAGTGCTTTTAATTTCAGGGGTGAAGTCATCATCTTCACTGCTTTTGGAGCCCAAAGAAATAAAGTCTGACTGTTTCCATTCTTTCCCCATCTATTTGCCATGAAGTGCTGGGACCAGATGTCATGATCTTAGTTTTCTGAATGTTGAGTTTCAAATGAACTCTTTCACTCTCCTCTTTCACTTTCATGAAGTGGCTCTCTAGTTCTTCTTCACTTTATGCCATAAGGGTAGTGTCATCTGCATACCTGAGGTTATTGATATTTTCCCCAAAAATCTTGATTCCAGCTTATGCTTCATCCAACCCAGCATATCACATGATGTATTCTGTATATAAGTTAAATAAACAGGGAGACAATATACAGCCTTCAGATACTCCTTTTCCTATTCGGAACCAGTCTGTTTTTCCATGTCCAGTTCTAACTGTTGCTTCTTGACCTGCATACATATATCTCAGGAGGCAGGTCAAATGGTCTATTCCCATCTCTTTTAGAATTTTCCACAGTTTGTCATGATCCACACAGTCAAAGTCTTTGACATAATTAATAAAGTAAAAGTAGATGTTTTTCTGGAAATCTCTTGCTTTTTGATGATCCCACAGATGTTGGCAATTTGATGGTTCCTCTGCCTTTTCTAAATCCAACTTGAACATCTAGAAGTTCACAGTTCATGTACTGTTGAAGCCTGATTTGGAGAATTTTGAGCATTACTTTGCTAGCATATGAGATAAGTACAATTGTGCTGTAATCTGAGCATTCTTTGGTATTGCCTTTCTTTGGGATTGGAATGAAAACTGACATTATCCAGTCTTGTGGCCACTGCTGAGTTATCCAAATTTGCTGTCATACTGAGTGCAACAGTTTCACAACATCATCTTTTAAGATTTTGAATAAATCAACTGGAATTCCATCACCGCCACGAGCTTTATTCATAGTGATGCTTCCTAAAGCCCACTTGACTTCACATTCCAGGATGTCTGACTCTAAGTGAATAATCACACCATTGTGATTATCTAGGTCGTGAAGATCTTTTTGTATAGTTCTTTTGTTTATTCTTACCACCTCTTCTTAATATCTCTGCTTCTGTTAGGTCCATACTATTTCTGTCCTTTATCGAGCTTATCTTTGCATGAAATGTTCCCTTGGTATCTCTAATTTTCTTGAAGAGATCTCTAGTCTTTCCCATTCTGTTCTTTTCCTCTATTTCTTTGCATTGATCGCCGAGGAAGGCTTTCTTATCTCTCCTTGCTATTCTTTGGAACTCTGCATTCAAATGGGTATATCTTCCCTTGTCTCCTTTACATTTCACTTCTTTTCTTTTCATATCTGTTTGTAAGTCCTCCTCAGACAACCATTTTTCCTTTTTGCATTTCTTTTTATTGGGGTTGGTCTTGTTCACTGCCTCCTGTACAATATCATGAACCTCTGTCCAAAGTTCTTCAGGTACTCTGTCTATCAGATGTAATCCCTTGAATGTATTTGTCACTTCCATTGTATAATCAAAAGAGATTTGATTTAGGTCATACCTGAATGGCTTAGTGGTTTTCCCAACTTTCTTCAATTTAAGCATGAATTTGGCAATGTGGAGTTCATGATCTGAGCCACAGTCAGCCCCTGCTCTCGTTTTTGCTGACTGTAGTGCTTCTCCATCTTAGGCTGCAAAGAACATAATCAATCTAGTTTGGTATTGACCATCTGGTGATATCCATGTGTAGAGCCTTCTCTTGTGTTCTTGGAAGAGGGTGTTTCTCATATGACCAGTGCATTATCTTGACAAAACTCTTTAGCCTTTGCTCTGCTTCATTCTGTACTCCAAGGCCAAATTTGCCTATTATTCCAAGCATTTCTTGACTTCCTATTTTTGCTTTCCAGTCTCCTATAAAGAAAAGGACATCTTTTTAAGACATCATCGATGTTCCACATACTACAGTATTTTCTTCTTAGGACTGAGTAATATTCCATTTATACCACATTTTCTTTATCCATTCATCTACCGACAGACATTTAGATTGTTTCCACATCTTGGACATTATGAAAGGCACTGAAATGAATCAATCTTTTTTTTTTACTTTGTCCCATAGAATCCAAAGTATACTTCAATCACATCATTGTATTCTCCTGTTCACTCTTCTCTAAATTCTATACATGTGCTCACTCACACACAGTCACAAATGTATTTATCAAAATTAGTTCTTTAACCACCACTCAAGGTACACAAATTAGAAGATTAAATAAATAAAGGAATTGTATCTCTAAAACAGGTAGTAATGTTGTCTTAGAATCTTTATTCTCACCCAAGTACGGTGAAAAACCATTTAGCACTGTGCCACTAAAAGAAAATGACAATTCTATAGAAACCAAATTTAGTCATGGAATATTCCTGTCTAACTGAAAGGGAATATAAAATAGCTTTCTTTTCTCATGAAGAAACTAAATGAGACACAAGAAAATTCAGAAAGGCAGTTTAATAAGCTCAGAAATAAAAATAATGAACAGAGACATATGCACACCTATGGCTGATTCATGTTGTTTGATAGAAAGCAACAATATTCTGTGAAGCAATTATCCTTCAATCAAAAATAAATTAATTAAAAAAATGAACAGAAGGTATACATTACAAAGGGATTTAAATTCTAAAAAGGAAATTCTAAGAGAAGTATCTGACTCTTTTATGAAGGGCAACATTGGAGTAATGTGTACCTCAAAGGAAAAGAGAGGGAGAAAGGGACAGAGAGCTTATAAAGAAATAATAGCTGAGAACTTCCCAAACTTGGGGAAGGAGCCAGATATACAAATCGATGAAGTGAAGAAAACACCTTTTTACTTCAGTGCAAAAAGACCTTCTTTCAGACACACTATATTAAAATTGTCCCAACTCAAAACTAATATCATAATCAATGGTTAAAAATATTGAAAGCTATCCCTGTAAGATCAAGAACAAGACAAGAATGCCCAATTTTATTCAACATGGCCACAGAAATTAGGCAAGACAAAGAAATAAAAGATATACAAATTGGAAAGGGAGAAGTAAAACTACTACTACTCATAGGCCACATTTTATGTATAGGAAACCCCAAAGATTCCACCAAAAATCTGTAAGGAATAATAAAAAAAAATAAAGTTTCAGTAAATAAAATCAATATATGAATCTCTGTTGCTTTTCTATAAAAAAAACTATCAGAAAGAGAAATCACAAATACAACCCCATTTATGATGACAAAAGAAAGACTAGAATACCTAGTAATAAATTTTACCAAGGATTTGAAAGATCTACAGGTTAACTAGAGTTAGAGTTAACCACCCAAGATGGATGGGTCATGGTGACGAGGGCTGACGGAACGTGGTCCACTGGCGAAGGGAATGGCAAACCACTTCAGTATTCTTGCCTTGAGAACCCCATGAACAGCATGAAAAGGCAAAAAGATAGAACACTGAGAGATGAACTCCTCAGGTCTGTAGGTACCTAATATGCCACTAGAGATCAGTGGATAAATAAGCCTAGAAAGAATGAAGGGATGGAGCCAAAGCAAAAATGGCACTCAGTTGTGGATGGAACTGGTGATAGAAGCAAGGTTCGATGCTTTAAAGATAAATATTACATAGGAAACTGAAATATTAGGTCCACAAATCTAGGCAAATTTGAAGTGGTCAAACAGGAGATGACAAGAGTGAACGTTGACATTCTAGGAATTAGCAAAATAAGATGGACTGGAATGGGTGAATTTAACTCAGATGACCATTGTATCTACCACTGTGGGCAGGAATCCCTTAGAAGAAATGGTAGCAATCATAGTCAACAAAAGAGTCCAAAATGTGGTACTTGGATGCAATCTCAAAAATGACAGAATGATCTCTGTTCGTTTCCAAGGCAAACCATTCAATATCATAGTAATCCAACAACACAAGAGAAGACACTAGATATGGACATCACCAGATGGTCAACTCTGAAATCACATTGATTATATTCTTTGCAGCCAAAGAAGAGAAGCTCTATACAGTCAGCAAAAATAAGACTGGGAACTGATTGTGGCTCAGACTGACTTATTGCCAAATCCAGACTGAAATTGAAGAAAGTGGAGAAAACCACTAGACCATTCAGGTATGACCTAAAACAAATCCCTTATGATTATACAGTGGCAGTGAGAAATAGATTTAAGGGATTACATCTGATAGAGTGCCTGATGAACTATGGATGGAGGTTCGTGACATTGTAGAGGAGACAGGAATCAAGACCATCCCCAAGAAAAAGAAATGCAAAAAGCAAAATGGCTGTCTGAAGAGGCCTTACAAATAGCTGTGAAAGGAAGGGAAGCAAAAAGCAAAGGAGAAAAGGAAAGATATACCTATTTGAATGCAGAGTTCCAAAGAATAGCACGGAGAGATAAGAAAGCCTTCCTCAGCGATCAATGCAAAGAAATAGAGGAAAACACTACAGTGGGAAAGACTAGAGATCTCTTCAAGAAAATTAGAGATACCAAGGGAATATTTCATGCAAAGATTGGCTCGATAAAGGACAGAAATTGTAGGGACCTAACAGAAGCAGAAGATATTAAGAAAAGCTGGTGAGAATACACAGAAGAAGTGTACAAAAAGATCTTCATAACCCAGATAATCACGATGGTGTGATCACTCACCTAGTCCAGACATCCTGGAATGTGAAGTCAATTGGGCCTTAGGAAGCATCACTACGAACAAAGCTAGTGGAGGTGATGAAATTTCAGTTAAGCTATTTCAAATCCTGAAAGACGATGCTGTGAAAGTGCTGCAATCAATATGCCAGCAAATTTGGAAAACTCAGCAGTGGCCACAGGACTGGAAAAGGTCAGTTTTTATTCCAATTCCAAAGAAAGGCAATGCCAAAGAATGCTCAAACTACCGCACAATTGTACTCATCTTAACATTCTAGTAAAGTAATGCTCAAAATTCTCCAAGCCAGGCTTCAGCAATACGTGAACCGTGAACCCCTGATGTTCAAGCTGGTTTTAGAAAAGGCAGAGGAACCAGACATCAAATTGCCAACATCCGCTGGATCATGGAAAAAGCAAGAGAGTTCCAGAAAAACATTTATTTCTGCTTTATTGACTATGCCAAAGCCTTTGACAGTGTGGATCACAATGAACTGTAGAAAATTCTGAGAGAGATGGGAATACCAGACCACCTGACCTGCCTCTTGAGAAACCTGTATGCAGGTCAAGAAGCAACAGTTAGAACTGGACATGGAAAAACAGACTGGTTCCAAATAGGAAAGGGAGTACGTCAAGGCTGTATATTGTCACCCTGCTTATTTACTTATATGCAGAGTACATCATGAGAAACCCTGGGCTGGAGGAAGCACAGGCTGGAATCAAGATTGCCAGGAGAAATATCAATAATCTTAGATATGCTGATGGCACCACCCTTATGGCAGAAATTGAAGAAAAACTAAAGAGCCTTTTGATGCAAGTGAAAGAGGAGAGCGAAAAGTTGGCTTAAGGCTCAACATTCAGAAAACGAAGATCATGGCATCCTGTCCCATCACTTCATGGAAAATAGATGGGGAAACAGTGGCTGACTTTATTTTTCTGGGCTCCAAAATCACTGCGGATGGTGATTGCATCAATGAAATTAACAGATGCTTACTCCTTGGAAGCAAAGTTATGACCAACCTGGACAGCTTATTAAAAAGCAGACATTACTTTGTCAAAAAATATCCATCTAGTCAGAGCTATGGTTTTTCCAGTGGTCATGTATGGGTGTGAGAGTTGGACTATAAGAAAGCTGAGTGCTGAAGAATTGATTCTTTTGAACTGTGGTGTTGGAGAAGACTCTTCAAAGTCCCTTGGACTGCAAGGAGATCAACCATTCCATCCTAAAGGAGATCAGTCCTGGTGTTCACTGGAGGGACTGATGCTGAAGCTGAAACTCCAATACTTTGGCCACCTCATGTGAAGAGCTAACTCATGGAAAAGACCCTGATGCTGGGAAATATTGAGGGCAGGAGGAGAAGGGGACGACAGAGGATGAGACGGTTGGATTACATCACCAACTCAGTGGACATGGGTTTGGATAATCTCCAGGAGTTGTTGATGGACAAGGAGGGTTGGCATGTTGCAGCTGAGGTGGTTGCAAAGAGTTGGACATGACTGAGTGACTAAATTGAACACATTAATTAAGATAGAAGAGCAAGGGACACACAATGTAGAAAATATAAATGATGTTGAAAAAATTATATAACCCCAGGGAAAGGGAAAGAAAGTGGAGAGAGAGAATGGAGTGAGGGGAGGGAGAGAGGGGGAAAGAAAGAAACTAGACCACTATTTCTTACAACAATTAATTCAAAATGGATTAAAGACTCAAATAAAAGACCTAAAACTATAACACTCCTAGAAAAAATCATAGGCAATACACTCTTGGCCATTGGCCTTAGCAATATTTTTTAGATATGTCTCTTAAGGGAGGGATATAAAAGAAAAAATAAACAAATGGAACTATATCAAACCAAAAGCTTCTACACAGCAAAGAAAGCCATCAATGAAAAGAAAAGAAAATCTACTGAATGGAAGAAGCTACTTGTAAATGACATATCAAATAAAGGATTAATATCCAAAATATTTAAAGAACTCATATGACTCAACAACAAAAACCAAAGAACCTGATTAAAACTGAGCAAAGGAGTTGAATAGGTATTCTTCCAAAGAAAACATACAGATAGGCAATAGGCACATGAAAAGAAGCTTAACATCACTAATTTAATTTTTAGGTAAATGCAAATTAAAACCACATTGACATATCACCTCACACCTGTCAAAATGTCTATTATCAAAAAGAAAAGAAAAAACAAACGTTGTCAAAGCTGTGGAGAGAAAGAAATCCTCATACATTGTTGGTGGGAAAGTATATTTGTGCAGTAATTATTGAATATAGTATAGAGATTCCTGTAAAAATTAAGAATAGAACTACCATATGACCCAGTTATCCCACTTCTGTGTATTTAATCCAAAGAAAATACACAGAATTCTGAAAAAGATATATACATCCCTATATTCTTTACAGGGCATCCCTGGTGGCTCAGTGGTAAAGAAGCAGCCTGCTAATTCAGGAGATGTTCTGGAGACACAAGTTCAACCCCTGGGGTGGGAAGATCCCCTGGAGAAGGAAATGGAAACCCACTCCAGTATTCTTGCTTGGGAAACCCCACTGACAGCAGAGCTTGGTAGGATACAGTCCATGGGGTTGCAAAAGAGTCAGACACTACTTAGTGACTCAATAACAATAGCAACAAATCATTACAGTCTGATTTTTGGTAGCCAAGATATGAAAACAATCTAAGTGCCCATCAATCAATGAATGGATAAAGTATTCCATTGTATACTCCATTATATATTCCATTATATTCTATATTTTCCATATACACACACACACACACACACACACACACATATACATATGTGTGTATGTATACACAGTGGAATACCTCTCAGCCAAAAAAAGACAAAATGTTGCCATTTGTGACCACATGCAAGGAACTTGAAAGTATTATGCTAAGTGAAACATCAGATGGAGAAAGACAAATATCACATGATTTCACTGATATGTGAGATATCAAAAACTAACATCCAAACCCCTTTCATGGGTCACTACCTTGTCTTGGTGAAGGGTCTGCACAATTCAATGAAGCTATGAGGCATGCCATGCAGGGCCACCCAGGATGGACGGGTCATAGTGGAGAGTTCTGACAAAGTGTGGCCCCCTGGAGGAGGGACTGGCAACCCACTCCAGCATTTTGCCATGAAAACCCCATAAACAGTTTAAAAAATCCAAACAAAAAACAAAATGAGCAAACTAAACCATACAAAAACAAACACACAGATACAGAGCACAGAGTAGAAGTTACAAAGCAGGGCAGGTGGGAGGGAGGAGGAAATGGATGGATTCAGGGGGTCAGTTATATGGTGACTGATGGAAACTAAATTTTGGATTGTGGGCATGTTGTAGGTTGTTCAAAAGTAGAAATACAATGTTGTACCCCTGAAACTTATATAACATTATTGTATTGCTGATAACTGTAACACCAGTTGTCTCGCTGTTCACACTGTCCGTGTTATTTGCTGAATCCAGGGTAGGAAAGGTGTGAGCTGAAGACTGAAGAAGACATAAGGGGCCATAGGAACTGCAGACACATTTACTCTCTTCTCGCTGACACAGCAGCCATAGCAGCAGACATGACACAGCATAGCCACACACAGCCTCTCTCCTGGCTGACGCAGCACCCTTAGCAGTAGACACACTGTATTCTTCCCCTTGGGGTTGACCCAATGGACACAGGCATCACACAGCAGTAAAATGTCCCTGCTTTCTGAGTGGAGCTCACATACATGCCTACCACACACAACCCATGACCAAGTAGGCACCTCGTGACGTGTGTGCACAGCTCTGTAAACGATCTCAGCTGTTAGAGCCATTATTTACAAAAGATGGGGCAAGAGCAAGAGGCTGTGGGGGAGAAAGCCTGACCATCACATCTTGACTAACTTGCTCTTTCCCTACAATTGTAAATCAACACTACCTCAATTTTAAAAAGTAATAATCTTTTAAAAGTGAACAAGACAATGAAATTTTAAAACAGTGTGATGTCACGATGGAGTTATTATGAGCCAGTTACTGCTACATACCTCCCATTATTCTCTCTGGATGCTTTATCACTGTGTCAATAGTTTTGTTTGCTCCTCCTTATATTGTTTTATAAAGTAGTATATTATTGATAAAATAATAAGGCAAATTCTAAAGAGTTTCTTAGCACTAGCTTCTTGTGTAAAGCTTCTGGTTAAAAACCCAACTCTTTTGTTTGATTTCTGTTGTAAACATTATAATCCAAACACATTTCCATGTTAACAAATTTACTGGACAAGGTTAGAAGGAATTCACAAATGATGCCTTTAGAAGTCTTTCCCAAAATGTTAAAATCTCTCCAAAAAGGTTTGCTTTGGCCTTATCAGGCATTTTTTTTTTTTTTTTTAGTAAAATAGAACACTAAATACAATTAAATCAGATCTACTTCAACAGAGACAGGACAAGAATGCATATATTTTTACTATTAAAGTATAAATTACATGAGAACATTGTTAATTTCTGCAGGACAGCAAAATTAATCATGTATGTCTCCCTGGCCCCTCAAGCCTCCCTCGCACTCCACCACCTATCTATCTTTCACATGGTAGTATATATATGCCAATGCTACTCTCCCAATTTGAATTTTAGATCTCTAGTAAACTCACTTCCTCCATGCAGTTTTCCCTTACTGCTCCCAAATTTGCTAACCCTTCCCATCATATGTTGCATTTTCAAATAATAGCACTTGTCACAGTTTACTCCAACTGCCTCTTTTACTGTTTGTCTTCTTCCTAGAGGGTAAGCTTCCTGGAGTCGTCTCATTCATTTTTGTTTGGCTAAGTAATTACACACAGTGGTGTTCAGGTGATTGGTTTAATAAGTAACAGGACATACATAAGAGAATTGCCACCTTAAATGCTATTGGTGAGGGGGACATACACAGTGTACAGCCTGAGTCCCTTCCTTTTATCACATATCTCAGTGATCTTTCCTTTTATAAAACAATATCTAATAAGCAATTTTATCTTTGCACTAATTAATTTATTTTTATAGTAATATAACTGCTTTAGACAGTTGTGCTAGTTTCTGCTATACAATGAAGCAACTCAGCCATATATATGTATATACATATATATTTCTTCCCTCTTGAACCTCCCTCCCACTCTGCCCCATGACACCCCTCTAGGTCACCACAGAGCACTGAACTGAGTTTCCACTCGCTATATATTTTACACATGGTAGTGTATATATGGGGCTTGCCTGGTGGCTCAGATGGTGAAGAATCTGCCTGCAATGCTGGAGACTTGAGTTTGATCCCTGGGATGGGAAGATCCTTTGGAGGAGTACATGGCAACCCACTCCAATGTTCTTGCCTGGAGAAGCCCCATGGACAGAGGAGCCTGGTGGGCTACAGCCCATAGGGTCGCAAAGAGTCAGACACAACTAAATGACTAAGCACATGGCACAGCACAGTGTATTATATGTCAGTCCTACTCTCCCAGTTCATCCCACTCTCCGTTTTGTAGAAATAAACAGGAAAACCAAAGAAAATTATTCCCGAGACAAATTGCACTTTTGAAGTACAGATTTTGGTCCCATGAAGAGCTTATTCATTTTCATTACCATGGTGACCTAAGAGAACATGGAATTACCATGGATTAATCATTTCATTCAGGGTCAATTTTCAGACTAACAATGTCTGTTCTTTTTTGTCCCTTCTCTTGTTAACATTTATGCATGGTCTTAACATCAAGTTTTAGTGTATATTTTCTCATTTTTTATCAGGAGCTAACATCTGGTCCCATCACTTCATGGGAAATAGATGGAGAAACAGGGGAAATAGTGTCAGACTTTATTTTTCTGGGCTCCAAAATCACTGCAGATGGTGACTGCAGCCATGAAATTAAAAGATGCTTGCTCCTTGGAAGAAAAGTTATGACCAATCTAGATAGCATATTAAAAAGCAGAGATGTTACTTTGCCAAAAAGAGTCTGTCTAGTCAAGGCTATGGTTTTTCCAGTAGTCATGTATGGATGTGAGAGTTGGACTATAAAGAAAGCTGAGTGCTGAAGAATTGATGCTTTTGAGCTGTCGTGTTGGAGAAGACTCTTGAGAGTCCCTTGGACTGCAAGGAGATCCAATCAGTCCATCCTAAAGGAAATCAGTCCTGAATATTCACTGGAAGGACTGATGCTGAAGCTTAAACTCCAATACTTTGGCCACCCTGATGCGAAGAGCTGACTCATTTGAAAAGACCCTGATGCTGGGAAAGATTGAAGGTGTGAGGAGAAGGGGATGATAGAAGATGAGGTGGCTGGATGGCATCACCAACTCAATGCACATGAGTCTGAGTAAAATCCAGGAGTTGGTGATGGATAGGGAGGCCTGGCGTGCTGTAGTCCATGGGGTTGTGAAGAGTCACACATGACTAAGCGACTGAACTTAACTGAACATGCCTACGAAACTGAAGCAGAGAAAATTGTATAACTGACAAATCTCCCCAAAGTAGTAAATGAATACAGAAACAATTTGTCACTAAGTGTATTTGCCTTGACATTAAAAAAATGTGGCAGAGACTGCTGGAGGTCCATTAAAATGACTGTCCTCTCCTCTTGGCAAGAACAAGTCTCCATTTCCCTGCAGTCGGCTTTGACTCTGTGAGCTGCGTTCTGGCCCATGGGATATGATCAGAGATTGCAAATTCCTTTTTCAGAGAGGGCTCATAAATTCTCCCACATATGGTAGGCCATGTCCCTTTCCCCTATGACTGATAGGATGGCAGTGCTCTGTGTGACCTTGGTTACAACATTTCAAAAGTGGCAGAGAGGCTGTCAGCTGGTCAGTGAATAATCACATAAAAGAAAAAGCACTCTGATGACCTTATACCAACATGTATTGTTAGAGAGGAAAGTAATTGGTCTTCTTATTCTTTAAACCACTGAATTTAGGGCACTATTTGTTATTTGCAGCCAAGACTATCCTAACTAATCTTGACCTCAGACTTGATGTGAAATAAATGTGTTTATGAGGTTATCATGCAGTCCTAATCACAAATTGAGAAGAAATCTAATGATTATAATGATTCAGTTCAGTTCAGTCACTCAATCATGTCCAGCTCTTTGTGACCCCATGGACTGCAGCATGCCAGGCTTCCCCTGTCCAACACCAACTCCTGGAGCCTACTCAAACTTATGTCCATCACATCAGTAATGCCATCCAACCATCTCATCCTCTTTCATCCCCTTCTCCTTCCGCCTTCAATCTTTCCCAGCATAAGAGTCTTTTGCAATGAGTCAGTTCTTAGCATCAGGTGGTCAAAATATTGGATTTTCCACTTCAGCATCAATCCTTCCAATGAATATTCAGGACTGATTTCCTTTAGGATGGATTGGTTGGATTTCCTTGCAGTACAAGGGACTCTCAAGAGTCTTCTCCAACACCACAGTTCAAAAGCATCAATTCTTCAGCACTCAGCTTTCTTTATAGTTCCACACTCACATCCACACAGGATTACTGGAAAAACCACAGTTTTGACTAGAAAGACTTTTGTTGGTAAAGTAATATCTCTGCTTTTTAACGTGATGTCTAGGTTGGTTATAGCTTTTCTTCCAAGGATCGAGTGTCTCTTAATTTAATGGTTGCAGTCACCATCTGCAGTGATTTTAGAGCCCCCCCAAATAAAGTCTCTCACTCTTTCCATTTTTCCCCATCTATTTGCCATAAAGTGATGGGACAAGATGCCATGATGTTATTTTTCACTTCATCAAGAGGCTCTTCAGTTCTTCGCTTTCTGCCATAAGGGAGGTGTCAACTGTTTATCTAAGTTTGTTGCTATTTCTCCCAGAAATCTTGATTCCAGCTTGTGCTTCCTCTAGCACAGCATTTTGCATAATGCACCCTGCATATAAGTAAAATAAATAGGGTGATAATATACAGCTTTGACGTACTCTTTTCCCTATTTGGAACCATTCTGCTGTTCCATGTCCAGTTCTAACTGTATCTTCTTGACCTGCATACAGATTTCTCAGGAGGCAGGTCAGGTGGTCTGGTATTCTCATCTCTTGAAGAATTTTCCACAGTTTGTTGTGACCCACACTGTGAAAGGTTTTGGTATAGTCAATAAAGTAAAAGTAGATGTTTTTATGGAGCTCTCTGGCTTTTTGATGCTCCAGCAGATGTTGACAATTTTACCTCTGGTTCCTCTGCCTTTTCTAAAACCAGCTTGAACATCTGGAAGTTCACAGTTCACATATTGCTGAAGCCTGGCTTGGAGAATTTTGAGCATTACTTTACTAGCGTGTGAGATGAGTGTAATGGTGCAGTAGTTTGAACACTCTTTTACATTGCCTTTCTTTAGGATTGGATTGAAAACTGACCTTTCCAGTCTTGTGGCCACTGCTGAGTTTTCCAGACTTGCTGGCATATTGAGTACAGCACTTTCACAGCATCATCTTTTGGATTTGAAATAGCTCAACTGGAATTCTATCACCTCCACTAGCTCTGTTCATAGTGATGCTTCCCGAAGACTCACTTGACTTTGCATTCCAGGATGTCTGGCTCTAGATGAGTGATCACACCATCATGGTTATCTGGGTCATGAAGACATTTTTTGTATAATTCTTTTGTGTATTCTTGCCACCTCTTCTTAATATCTTCTGCTTCTGTTAGGTCCATACCACTTTTGTCCTTTATTGTGCTCATTTTTGCATAAAATGTTCCCTTGGTATTTCTAATTTTCTTGAAGAGACCTCTAGTCTCTCCCATTCTATTCTTTTCCTCTATTTGCATTGATTATTTAGGGAGACTTTCTTGTCTCTCCTTGCTATTCTTTGGAACTCTGCATTCAAATGAGTATATCTTTTCTTTTCTCCTTTGTCTCTAGCTTCTCTTCTTTCTTCAGATATTTGTAAGGACTCATCAGATAATCATTTTTCCTTCTTGCATTTCTTTTTCTTGGGGATGCTCTTGATCACTGCCTCCTGTACAATATCACAAACCTCCATCCATAGTTCTTCAGGCACTCTGTCAATCAGATCTAATCCTTTGAATCCATTTGTCATTTCCACTGTATAATCATAAGGGATTTGATTTAGGTCAAACCTGAATCAATTAGTGATTTTCCCTACTTTCTCAATTTAAGTCTGAATTTGGCAATAAGAAGTTTATTATCTGGGCCACAGTCAGCTCCCAATCTTGTTTTTGCTGACTATATAGAGCTTCTCCATCTTTGGCTGCAAAACATATAATCAATCTGATTTCCGTTGACCATCTGGTGATATCCACGTATAGAGTTTTCTCTTGTGTTGTTGGAAGAGGGTATTTGCTATGACCAGTGCATTCTCTTGGCAAAACTCTATTAGCCTTTGCCCTGCTTCATTCTGTACTCCAAGGCCAAATTTGCCTGTTACTCCAGGTAGCTCTTGACTTACTTTTGCATTACAGTCCCCTATAATGAAGAGGCCATCTTTTTTGAGTGTTAGTTCTAGAAAGTCTTGTAGGTCCTCATAGAACTGTTCAACTTCAGCTTCTTGAGCATTACTGGTCAGGGCACAGACTTGGATTACTGTGATATTGAATTGTTTGCCTTAGAAATGAAAGGAGACCATTTTGTCATTTTTGAAATTGCATCCAAGTACTGCATTTTGGACTCTTTTGTTGACTATTGAAAGGTTGTTGTTGACCCACGAAAAGATGCTGGGATTCTTGGTCTCCAGAGGAGAAGAATTCAATCCAGGGCCAAAGAAGAGGCTTGATTGCTCAGTGCTTTTGTGTAGTAAAATTTTATTAAAGTATAAAGAAGATAGAGAAAGCTTCTGACATAGGCATCAGAAGAGGGCAGAAAGAGTACCCCCTGCTAGTCTTCAGCTGGATGTTATATAGTCACTAGCAGGCTGTTAATGAAAGAAAGGAATCTCTTAAAACTCAGAATGGCACAGGCCCCTCATCCATAAGGTGTATTTTGGGATAATCTTGGCACCAGACAATTCATCCCAGGCCATAAAATGACTGATTTGAATCTTGTAGAAGGATAGATTACCATACAAATAATTTTGTTTACATATATTAGGGGAACAATATCTGAGTATAACATAATGGTTTGTCAAATAGGTTCTAAGCCATGGAACCGACTTGAAGACAGAGTCTGGGGTAAATGCATAGTACATTAACATACCTTAAGACAAACATTTCCCTAAGAAAAATGTATTGGTTAACTCAAGGTTTGAGAATACTTAACTTCAGGTGCGACCAGGTGTCATTATGGCAACACAGCGTTTTAAGAGAAACCTTCTTTTAAATTTGTATAGAGAAGGAAGAAAATATTGCTAGTTTGTTTCCTCCTGCTGCTTAAGAGAGATAAAAATGTCTGACACTTGCAGCCTATTTTCTCTGTTTGGAGACCACTGGCCTTCTTGCCTGCTACCCTCTCATTATGAGGGCCACTCCATTTCTTCTAAGGGATTCTTGCCCAGTGTAGTAGATATAATGATTATCTGAGTTAAATTCACCCTTTACAGTCCATTTTAGTTCACTGATTCCTAAAATGTCACTGTTCACTCTTGCCATCTCCTGTTTGATCACTTCCAATTTGTCTTTATTCATGCACCTAACATTGCAGGTTCCTATGCAATATTGCTCTTTACAGCATCGGACTTTACTTCCATCACCCATCACATCCAAAACTGGGTGTTGTTTTTGCTTTGGCTCCATCTCGTCATTCTTTCTAAAGTTATTTCTCCACTCTTCTCCAGTAGCATAGTGGGCACCTTCCAACCTGGGGAGTTCATCTTTTAGTGTAATAATAATAGTAACTTAAAATGTAAGATCCAAAAAAGGAAACGATATACTTTCACAAATTATTTAGTCTTAAATAAAAATTAGAAATAACAAAAAAGTGTGGCTTATAATTGTATGTTTTGCTTAGCATAAACTAATCTAACAAAGGTATAAATGAAAGGTTTTAGGAATTAATTACAAATTCTCTAAGCTGTACCTATACATTTCTAAGAAATTTCTGGTTTTTAATCATTATTTGGAGTTCTCTGTTTTCTTCCTAATATGGATCCATTAAATGTGTCAGCAGGCCAATATTTGATTACCATGACTATATCTCACACAGGCTCAAATAAGAACGTTTTGATATACTACCAATTCCAAATGAGTAAATTTGCCATTAGGTAATAACAACAGTGATAATGGTAATGTGAAGAACAACAGTTGGACCTTTGGTGGTCTAGTGATTAAGATGCTGCAGTTTCAATGCAGGGGGTTCAAGTTCAATCCCTGATTGTTGAATTAAGATCCCACGAGGTACAGCCAAAAAATAAAAATAATAATAATAATAATACAATAAAATTAGACTGTTAAACCACCTGTCATTTTTCTTATTACTTACTGTAATATAAATTTAATCTTCACATCAGATTTGCAGTTGGTATTATTATCTACATGTTATGGATGAAAAGCTGAGACTCAAAATGAGTTAAGTAATTTTCCCAAAGCACTGAAAAATACAAGCTGCTGGAAGCCAGATCGGACACAGTTTTTGACGCTGTTTGTGCTTTTGTTCCCCACTATACCATCTTAAAAAAGAAAAAGCAGAGTACTCAGCTCATTCACTTTCTGATTTTCCTTGGGTGTTACTGTTTTACAGAGAAGTTCATATACTATAGCAAGACACAGAGACAATTCTGCATTGTAGCCCAGAACCGAGTCCTTAATCCTAGCTTTGTATATAGAACAGCTCTTTTGAATCAAGCACTGAATCACATAATTTAAAAACAATGGAAAAAATTGTCTTCAGAACTAAAATAATTACATCTCTCAAAATGTTAGCATTGTATAGTAACATCTTTAGTCCTTCTATGTCTACAGTAGATACAACATCTGATATCATACCCATTTTCACGCATACAAAAACAGTCTGAAATTTAATCTTAACTCCTTATTCTGACTTGGGTTCATAGCATAATTCCAAGTATTTAAAAGACAATTCTCCTTGGACTTTATATTGAAGTGTTTAGCTCAACAGATCATTAAACACAGCACACAATTCCCTACAGAACTTGCCTGCCCATCGTACATTCCTATTTTGTATCCAGTGAAGGAATTACTTTCTCACTGCTTTGTGCATCTATATTACTTAGGTGGGACTGTATGTCACCATTTATCAAAATCTTGAATTACAACTATTTTTATACAGGATCTACCTGCCCTAACTGCTTGTAACACAAGCTATTTTTAAGACATATCATCTGTTTAGAAGAAACTGATTCAGAGTTCAGGGCTTTAGTAATTCAGCCACACATTTAAGAGACAGTGTCCTTGAACCAAGTGGGAACCATAACTTTATGGCCATCTTTGTGCTTCCAAAAGATCTGTTTAATGCCCTTATTTTGACTATTCATGACAAATATGTGAGTAATGGATCACACATAAATACATTAACATAGAACTTTAGTTCTAACAGATAAAATAAATTCTGAAACATGAAAGGGAAATTATCTGAGACTACAGAAATACCCAGTGGACAAGAGGTAAATAAAATCCAACTTACATCATGATTCAGAGAAATCTCTACTTATATTATTGAGGTGATGAAGAAGCATCTACCAAAAACAGCTAATGTACACAAGAAGTTTTGTGGTGTCTCAGTCAGTAAAGAATCTGTCTCTGATGCAGGAGACCCGGGTTTGATCCCTGGACCAGGAAGATCCCTTGAAGAAGGGAATGCCAATCCACTCCAGTATTCTTGCTGGAGGATTCCGTGGACAGAGGAGCCTTGGTGGGCTACAGTCTGGTGGCTGCAAAGAGTCGAACACAACTGAGTAACTATCACATCACAATGTACACAAAGATGCAGTCTTGGGAACCATAACATTCTACAAACATGATATTTTGTAATGACAGAAGTTTGGGGAAATTAATAAGGAATAGTGAAAATGCTGCTGCTGCTAAGTCGCTTCAGTCATTTCCGATTCCGTGTGACCCCCCCAACCTCCCTGCACCCATAGATGGCAGCCCACCAGGCTTCTCTGTCCCTGGGATTCTCCAGGCAAGAATACTGGAGTGGGTGGCCATTTCCTTCTCCCATAGTGAAAATGAGAACAATCAAATAAGTGTTTGTCAATGTTTATCCAGAAGTAGGAACAACAACAACAGTTGACAGACGTGAGTATTCAAGTCATTTTTAGAAAATATTCTCTAAAGAAGAGTAAGACCAATTGTCCAGACTCAGACAGGTGAGATTACTCACATCCTTTAGCCCAACTCTCTCATCCTATCTTATTTAATTTATCAGGTACTTTAGTGTTGAGAATTAGGTATTGTAGTCAGTGAATTTGAATATTAGGATCACTGGAAGCATAACAGTTATCATCTTTTATTTTCATTTTTTGAAGGAGCACAATAAACTTTTTATTGTGAAGATGTGCTGTGGAATCACAATTTATGTGAAATCCTGATTTTATCACGAAGAAGCCTAGAGACTGTCACAGAGTGAAGTAAGTTATAAAGAGAAAAATAAATATCACATGTTAACACAAATA
This sequence comes from Nanger dama, assembly GCA_917880005.1. Taxonomy (NCBI): domain Eukaryota; kingdom Metazoa; phylum Chordata; class Mammalia; order Artiodactyla; family Bovidae; genus Nanger; species Nanger dama. The sequence goes on from CAKJTW010000001.1 coordinate 105,761,570, forward strand.
TATGGAATCTAGAAAAATGCTATAGCTGATCTTATTAAGAGAACAAACATATGGACACGAACGGGGAAAAGGGGTGGAATGAATTGAGAGATTTTGATAACATATACACATTAATACTATGTACAAAATAGAAGACTAATGAGAACCTAATGTGCAGCACAGGGAACTCTACTCATTTTTCTGTGGTGACCTAAATGGGAAGGAAATCCAAAAAGAGGAACTTATGTATATGTATGGCTAATTCACCTCGCTGTACAGCAGAAACTAACACAATACTATAAACCAATCATACAATAAAATTAATTTTTAAAAAAGAATAAATATAAAAAAAAATCCTAAAGTGACAAACTTTAGGGGGTCTATTTTAAGACTTTACAGTATAGTTAAACAGAGAATTAAGGATAGGAAAAGGTATCCATCTGGGAGATCTTTTCAAGTTAAAATCTGGGAGATCTTTTCAAGTTAAAATCTGGGAGATCTTTTAAATTAAGAATTAGGAGACCTTCCATGTCCAACCAAAATATCTGCCCTGAGTAAACTCAAGAAAGTTGAAGAAGAAGAAGAAAAAAAAAACCCTAAATAATAAGTTTTCAGTAAACTACAGAAAAGAATATTTAAAACTATATAATCTTAAACAAGTTCCCTAACCTCTCTGGTTTCCACTTTTCAAACACCTACAAAGTGAAGATGTGGGACTAATACTGTTCTTTATTGGTTAAAAAAAAATCTGATTAGAAAAGACTGTGCCATTAAGCACTACTGTTAACCCCATCAGTCAAGATCTCCTCTGGAAAATCACATCTTTATTGTAATGAGGAAATTCCATGGGAAAAACTGAACATTTCTTAAGAGGAACTTTTCCTTAAAAAATTCAATGTATGGCAAAACCAATACAGTATTGTAACATAGAATAAAGTAAAAATAAAATTTAAAAAAAAATTGAACCACTTGTCTCTTATTTACATGGGCTTAATTTGATGCTTACAGTCAGGGAACATATTTCATCAAATTAAGTTTTCAGTCAAAATATTAGTCTATCCTGATATTACTTTTAGTAACATAGCAAATGTCCATCAGATTTTAAATATGAATGGTGAGTATGAAGAATTGTTAACAGCTGCCAAAACTGTGGTTTTGCCTTTTTTTCCACATACTTCTCTTGAAGAAAAATCAGGAAGATCCCATTCATTTTTAATGGAGTCAAAAAATCTGGTTCTGAATCTGAGTTAGTGTAAAGTCTAGCTCTATACTAGTATTTCCCTTGAATTTAGGGTAATCCAGAGTCCATTTCAGACTTTTGGATCTATCACACTTTAAAATAAACCTGAATTTCCAGGAATTTCCAAACTAAGAACCAGATGATGGCAAAAATCATCACAGTATTGTAAAGTAACTATCTTTCAATTAAAATAAGTAAATTAATTTTAAAAAACAAATAAAAAAAAAAAGAAGCAGATGAAATTGAGTTACATGATATGAATTTCCCTATTTTTCAGGCCACTTCTTAACTAAGTTTGTTGCTACAGATTTCACACCTGAGTAGCTCTTCTCTTGGGTTATTCCACCAATGATAGGGGGAAGATGAGGCACAGTGAACTTAACTATGGAAAAAGGAGGCCTGCAAGGCAATGATAGACAACCTGAGGAGAGCCCTGAAGAGGAGACTTCCCTACTCATCGTTTCTTTTGATGAGCAAAGGCAATTTAACTATATTATAACTATTAAAATTGGCAAGCAGATTCCTCTGTATCTTCCTCTATTTTTAGCTGAAACCAACATTGTCTTCCATGACAGTTTACCCCAAAATATAACAACCTCACTATAAATCCAGCAAAATTTAGTCCCTACATTATGAGCCAAATACGTCTCAACACAAAGGAAAGCTCCCAAATCTGTTAGCTACACACAGCTAGTTTCTCATGAAGATGTGTAGTTGAAAATGGCAACTGCGAGTAACTTAAGAAAGCTATTGATCAAAGAAAGGTAAGAATTGGCACCAATAAACTACTCCTTTGTCAGTGAAGAATCTTTTAGGGGATATTTAAATTAGAATTTCCTGTAGTGAATCATAAGGAATGTTTGAACAAAACTGTCTATGCTTTAATATCCATTCATCACAATTTTAAAAACATTTTTATGATATATATTATTTATCTACTCTGTATCTGTATGATCTAAACCAGTAATACCAAATGCTTCTAGAGAATATTTCATTGAAATCAATTTAGAATCATGCCTTCTCTTCCTCCAGTCATAAAACTGTACACTTTGAGGGCTTTGCTTTCCACTTTCCTTATAAAGGAAAAATATATAAAGATATATAAGAATTTTCCTTTAGAGTCAGACAATTTTCCAAGTCGCAGACAAGATAAACATACTCAAAACTCCACTCTTAGTTACTCAGGTCTTTAGTGTGGATCTCAGCTCTGGTTTGAATTCCTTGCAATCTAGGAGATCAAATCAATCAATCCTAAGGGAAACAACACTGAATATTCACTGGAAGGACTGATGCTGAAACTGAAGCTTCAAAAGTTTGGCTACATGATGTGAAGAGCTAGCTTATTGGAAAAGACCCTGATGCTGGGAAAGATTGAAGGCAAAAGGAAAAGGGGGCAGCAGAGGATGAGATCATTAGATAGCATCACTGCTATCTAATGACTCAGTCGACATGAATTTGAGCAAACTCCAGGACACAGTCATACCAAAGATACACCAAAGAAGTTCTGACACTTTTGCAAAAGATCCCCACAAGATTTCCCAACCTGGGGTCTAGCAAAGGGACTGAGAGCCCCAGGGAATTTGACTTTGAAGGCCAGCGGGATTTCATCACAGAACTTGTACGGGACTTAGAAACAGCCTCTTGGAGGGATCAAACAAAACCTTGTGTGCACCAGGGCGCAGGAGAAAGAAAGGAGCAGTGACCCAACAAACGACTGGGACAGACTTGCCTGTGAGTGCTGAGACATCTCTGGCAGAGGCCTGGGTTGACAGTCAGGGACACTGAATACAACAATCCTGGGAGATGTAGCTTGCTGGCATAAGTCCTTTTGAAGGAGTTATCATCATTATCACTTCAGTTCAGTTCAGTTCAGTTAAGTCACTCAGTCGTGTCCGACTCTTTGCGACTCCATGAATCGCAGCATGCCAGGCCTCCCTGTCCATCATCATCTCCTGGACTTCATTCAGACTCACGTCCATCGTGTCCGTGATGCCATCCAGCCATCTCATCCTCTGTCATCCCCTTCTCCTCCTGCCCCCAATCCCTCCCAGCATCAGAGTCTTTTCCAGTGAGTCAACTCTTCGCAAGAGGTGGCCAAAGTACTGAAGTTTCACTTTTAGCATCATTCCTTCCAAAGAAATCTCAGGGTTGATCTCCTTCAGAATGGACTGGTTGGATCTCCTTGCAGTCCAAGGGACTCTCAAGCGTCTTTCTCCAACACCATAGTTCAAAAGCATCAATTCTTCAGCTCTCAGCCTTCTTCACAGTCCAACTCTCACATCCATACATGACCACAGGAAAAACCATAGCCTTGACTAGATGGACCTTAGTAGGCAAGGTAATGGCTCTGCTTTTGAATATGCTATCTAGGTTGGTCATAACTTTTCTTCCGAGGAGTAAGTGTCTTTTAATTTCATGGCTGCAGTCACCATCTGCAGTGATTTTGGAGCCTAAAAAATGAAGTCTGACACTGTTTCCACTGTTTTCCCATCTAGTTCCCTTGAAGTGATGGGACCAGATGCCATGATCTTCGTTTTCTGAATGTTGAGCTTTAAGTCAACTTTTTCACTCTCCTCTTTCACTTTCATCAAAAGGCTTTTTAGCTCCTCTTCACTTTCTGCCATAAGGGTGGTGTCATCTGCATATCTGACGTTATTGATATTTCTCCTGGCAATCTTGATTCCAGCTTGTGTTTCTTCCAGCCCAACGTTTCTCATGACGTACTCTGCATATAAGTTAAATAAGCAGGGTGACAATATACAGCCTTGACGTACTCCATTTCCTATTTGGAACCAGACTGTTGTTCCATGTCCAGTTCTAACTGTTGCTTCCTGACCTGCATACAGATTTCTCAAGAGGCAGGTTAGATGTTCTGGTATTCCCATCTCTTTCAGAATTTTCCACAGTTTATTGTGATCCACACAGTCAAAGGCTTTGGCATAGTCAAGAAAGCAGAAGTAGATGTTTTTCTGGAACTCTCTTGCTTTTTCCATGATCCAGAGGATGTTGGCAATTTGATCTCTGGTTCCTCTGCCTTTTCTAAAACCAGCTTGAACATCAGGGGGTTCATGGTTCACATATTGCTGAAGCCTGGCTTGGAGAATTTTGAGCATTACTTTGCTAGCATGTGAAATGAGTGCAATTGTGTGGTAGTTTGAGTATACTTTGGCATTGCCTTTCTTTGGAATTGGAATGAAAACTGACCTTTTCCAGTCCTGTGGCCACTGCTGAGTTTTCCAAATTTGCTGGCATATTGAGTGCAGCACTTTCACAGCATCCTCTTTAAGGATTTGAAGCAGCTCAACTGGAATTCCATCACCTCCACTAGCTTTGTTCATAGTGATGCTTTTTAAAGCCCACTTGACTTCACATTCCAAGATGTCTGGCTCTAAATGAGTGATCACATTATGATTATCTGGGTCATGAAGATCTTTTTGTACATTTCTTCTATGTATTCTTGCCACCTCTTCTTAATATCTTCTGCTTCTGTTAGCTCCATACCATTTCTGTCCTTACTGAGCCCATCTTTGCATGAAATATTCCCTTGGTATCTAATTTTCTTGAAGAGATCTCTAGTCTTTCCCATTGTGTTGTTTTCCTCTATTTTTTTGGCATTGATCGCTTAAGAAGGCTTTCTTATCTCTTCTTGCTATTTTCTGGAACTCTTCATTCAGATGCTTCTATCTTTCCTTTTCTCCTTTGCTTTTCACCTCTTTTCTTTTCACAGCTATTTGTAAGGCCTCCCCAGACAGCCATTTTGCTCTTTTGCATTTCTTTTCCATGGGGATGGTCTTGATCCCTGTCTCCCTTACAATGTCATGAACCTCTGTCCATAGTTCATCAGGCACTCTATCTATCAGATCTAGGCCCTTAAATGTATTCTCACTTCCACTGTGTAATCATAAGGGATTTGATTTAGGTCATACCTGAATGGTCTAGTGGTTTTCCCTACTTTCTTCAATTTGAGTCTGAATTTGCCCATAAGGAGTTCATGATCTGAGCCACAGTCAGGTTCTGTTCTTGTTTTTGTTGACTGTATAGAGCTTCTCCATCTTTGGCTGCATAGAATATAATCAATCTGATTTCGGTGTTGACCGTCTGGTGATGTCCATGTGTAGAGTCTTCTCTTGTGTTGTTGGAAGAGGGTGTTTGCTATGACCAGTGCATTTTCTTGGCAAAACTCTATTAGTCTTTGCCCTGGTTCATTCTGCATTCCGAGGCCAGAGGAGCTACTCTGCATCTGAGGTCAGTGGCAGCCGAGAGGAGCTACCCTGCATCATAGGTCAGTGGTGGCCAGGAGGAGACACCCTGCGTCTGAGGTCAGGGCAGTGGCCAGGAGGAGCTGCCCTGTGTCTAAGGGCGGGGGCGTCCGGGATAAGCCACCTCGTGCCCGAGGCCAGGGGCGGCAGCTGGGAGGAGCCACCCCCGCGGGAGGCCAGGGACATCAGCTGAGAGGAGTAACCCAAGGAACGGTGGCTGCGGACGTGGAGGAGGGCCTAGAAGAGCTATCCCCCGTTGAAGGTCAGGAATGGTGGCGGTAAGGAGATACCCCTCATCCAAGGTAAGGAGCAGCGGCTGTGCTTTGCTGGAGCAGCCGTGAAGAGACACCCCACACCCAAGGTAAGAGAAACCCAAGTAAAATGGTAGGTGTTGCAAGAGGGCATCAGAGGCAGACACACTGAAACCATATTCACAGAAGACTAGTCAATCTAATCACACTAGGACCGATCTGACAGAATGTGGTCCACTGGAGAAGGGAATGGCAAACCACTTCAGTATTCTTGCCTTGAGAACCCAATAAACAGTATGAAAAGGTAAAATGATAGGATACCAAAAGAGGAACTCCCCAGGTCATTAGGTGCCCAATATGCTACTGGAGATCAGTAGGAAAATAACTCCAGAAAGAATGAAAGGATGGAGCCAAAGCAAAAACAATACCCCGTTGTGGATGTGACTGGTGATAGAAGCAAGATCCAATGCTATAAAGAGCAGTATTGCATAGGAACCTGGAATGTCAGGTCCATGAATCAAGGCAAATTGGAGGTGGTCAAACAAGAGATGGCAAGTGTAAACGTTGACATTCTAGGAATCAGTGTACTAAAATGTACTGGAATGGGTGAATTTAACTCAGATGACCATTATATCTACTACTGCAGGCAGGAATCCCTCAGAAGAAATGGATTAGCCATCATGGTCAACAAAAGAGTCCGAAATGCAGGACTTGGATGCAATCTCAAAAATGACAGAATGATCTGTTCATCTCCAAGGCAAACCATTCAGTATCACAGTTATCCAAGTCTATGCACCTGTCAGTAATGCTGAAGAAGCTGAAACTGAACGGTTTTACGAAGATCATCATTATCACCAATATACAACTACCACAGTTTGACCTCAGGCCAAACTAAAGAGAGAGAACACAACCACAAGCATAAGCAGAAAAATGGATTAAAGATGAACTGAACATGGCCACACCCACCAGAGCAAGACCCAGTTTACCCCACAGCCAGTCCCTCCCATCAGGAAGCTTCCACAAGAATCATATCTTCATCCATCATAGGGCAGTTCAGTTCAGTTCAGTTCAGTTTCTCAGTCGTGTCCAACTCTTTTCAATCCCATGGACTAGAGTACGCCAGGCTTCCCTGTCCATCACCAACTCCCAGAGTTTACTCAAACTCATGTCCATCATGCCAATGATGCCATTCAACCATCTCATCCGCTGTCATCCCCCTCTCCTCCTGCCTTCAATCTTTCTCAGCATCAAGGTCTTTTCAAATGAGTCAGTTTTACACATCAGGAGGTCAAAGTATTGGAGTTTCAGCTTCAACATTAGTCCTTCCAATGAATATTCAGGACTGATTTTCCTTTAGGATGTACTGGTTGGATCTCCTTGTAGTCCAAGGGACTCTCAAGAGTCTTCTCCAAAGCCACAGTTCAAAGCGTCAATTCTTTAGCACTCAGCTTTCTTTCTTTCTTTTTTTTAATGCAAAGGATGATAAAATTGTTTATATAGAAATTCAATAAAAATCTGTGCATTGGGGTCATTAAGAGAGTTTATAAAACTGGAAGACTACAGAATTAAGAAGCAAAAATCAACTGCCCAACAGATTCATTTCTTTATAGCCCAACTCTCACATTCATACACGACTACTGGAAAACCCATAGCTTTGACTAGACTGAACTTTGTTGCAAAATAATGTCTCTGCTTTTTAATATGCTGTCTAGGTTGGTCATAATCTCTGTTCCAAGGAGCAAGCGTCTTTTAATTTCATGGCTGCAGTCACCATCTGCAGTGATTTTGGAGCCCCCAAAATAAAGTCTCTCACTGTTTCCACTGTTTCCCCATCTATTTGTCATAAAGTGATAGGACCAGATGCCATGGTTTTAGTTTTCTGAATGTTTAATTTGAAACCAACTTTTTCACTCTACTCTTTCACTTTCATCAAGAGGCTGTTTAGTTCTTCTTTGCTTTCTGCCATAAGGGTGGTGTCATCTGCATATCTGAGGTTATTGATATTTCTCCAGAGAATCTTCACTCCAACCTGTGCTTTATTTAGTACAGCATTTCTCATGATGTACTCTGCATATAAATTAAATAAGCAGAGAGCAGACAGAATGAAAACCACAATCACAGAAAAATAGTCAAACTGATCACATAGATCACAGCCTTGTCTAACTCAATGGAAATATGAGTCATGCCATATAGGGCATCCCAAGATGGGCAGATCATGGTGAGAGTTCTAACAAAACATGGTCAACTGGAGAAGAGAAAGCATTCTTGCCTTGAGAACCCTATGAACAGTATGAAAACATTAAAAAAAAAAATGAAACTGAAAGATGAACTCCCCAGGTCCGTCAGTGCCCAACATGTTACTTTAAGAAAGCAGAGAAATAGCTCCAGAAGGAATGAAGAGGCTGAGTTAAAACAGAAACAATGCCTAGGTATGAATGTGTCTGGTAGTGAAAGCAAAGTCCGATGCTGTAAAGAACACTATTGCATAGGAACCTGGAATGTTAGGTCCATGAATCAAGGTAAATTGGAAGAGGTCAAATAGGAGATGGCAAGACTGAACATCAGTATTTTAGGTATCAGTGAACTAAAATGGACCAGAATGGGTGAATTTAATTCAGATGTCCATTATATCTACTACTGTGAGCAAGAATCCCATAGAAGAAATGGAGCCCTCATAGTCAATGGAAGAGTCCAAAATGCAGCACTTGAGTAGAATCTCAAGAACAACAGAATGATCTCTGTTAATTTCTAAGGCAACCATTCAATATCATAGTAATCCAAGTCTATACCCTAACAACAAATGCCAAAGAAGCTGAAATTCGACAGTTCCATGAAGACCTACATGACCTTCTAGAACCAATACCGAAAAAGGATGTCCTTTCATCATAGGGGACTGGAGTGCAAGAGTAGAGTCAAGAGACACCTGGAGAAATAGGTAAGCTTGACCTTGGAGTACAAAATGAAGCAAAGCAAAGGGTAACAGAGTTTTGCCAAGAGAACACACTGGTCATAGCAAACACCCTCTTCCAAAAACACAAGAGAAGACTCTACATATGGACATCACCAAATGGTCAATGCCAAAATCAGACTGATTATATTCTTTTTAGCCAAAGATGGAGAAGCTCTATACAGTCAGCAAAAAATAAGACCGGGATCTGACTGTGGCTCAGCTCATGAACTCCTTATTGCCAAATTCAGACTTAAATTGAAAAAGTAGGGAAAACCACTAGACCATTCAGGTATGATCTAAATCAAATTCCTTATTATTATACAGTGGAAGTGAGAAATAGATTTAAGGGATGAGACCTGATAGAGTATCTGAAAAATATGGATGGAGATTTGTAACACAGTATAGGAAGCAGTGATCAAAACCATCCCTGAGAAAAAATGCAAAAAGTGAAAATGGTTGTCTGAGGAGGGCTTACAAAGAGCCGAGAAAAGAAGAGAAGCAAAAGGCAAAAGAGAAGAGGTACGCTATATCCAGAATGTGGAATTTCAAAGAGTAGCAAGGAGATATAAGAAAGCCTTCCTAAGTGATCAATGCAAAGAAATAGAGGAAAACAATAGAATGGGAATGACTAGAGATCTCTTAAAGAAAATCAGATATACCAAGGGAACATTTCATGCAAAGATGGGCACAATAAAGGACAGCAAAGATGTGGACCTAATAAAAGCAGAAGATATTAAGAAAAGGTAGCAAGAGTACACCGAAGGACTATACAAAGAAAGTCTTAATGACCCAGATAAACACGATGATGTGATCACTTACTTAGAGCCAAAAATTTTGCAGTGCAAAGTCAAATGGGCCTTAGGAAATATCACTATGAACAGAGCTAGTGGAGCTGATGGAATTACAGTTAAGTTATTTCAAATCCTAAAAGATGATGCTGTGAAAGTGCTGCACTCAATATGCCAGCAAATCTGGAAAACTCAGCAGTGGCCACAGGACTGGAAAAGGTCAGTTTTATTCTAATCCCATGGAAGGCAATGCTAAAGAATGTTCAAACTACCACACAATTGCACTTATCTCACATGCTAGCAAAGTAATGCTCAAAATTCTCCAAGCTAGACTTCAATAGTACTTGAACCAAGAACTTCCAGATGTTCAAGCTGGATTTAGAAAAGGAAGAGGAACCAAAGATCAAACTGCCCACATCCGCTGGATCATAGAAAAAGGAAGAAAGTTCCAGAAAAACATCTACTTTGATTCATTAACTATGCCAAAGCCTTTGACTGTGTGGATCACAACAAATGGTAGAAAATTGTTAAAGAGATGAGAATACCAGAACACCTTACCTGCCTCCTGAGAAATCTGGATGCAGGTCAAGAAGCAACAGTTAGAACCAGACATCGAATAATGGACTGGTTCCAAATTGGAGCAGGAGTATGGTAAGACTGTATATTGTCACCCTGCTTGTTTAACTTGTATGTGGAATACATCATGAGAAGTGCCAGGCTGGATGAAGCACAGCTGAAATCAAGATTGCTGGGAGAAAAATCAATAATCTCAAACATGCAGATGACACCACCTTTATGGAAGAAAGCAAAAAGTAACTAAAAAGCCTTTTCTTGATGATGAAAGAGGAGAGTGAAAAAAACTGGCTTAAAACTCAACATTCAAAAAACTAAGATCATAGCATCTGGCCCAATCATTTCATGGCAAATAGATGGGAAACGATGGAAACAGTGATAGATTTTGCTTTCTTGGGCTCTAAGATCACTGCAGATGATGACTTCAGCCATGAAATTAAAAGACGCTTGCTCCTTGGAAGAAAAGCTATGACAGGCCTGCTGCTGCTGCTGCTGCTAAGTCGCTTCAGTCATATCCGACTCTGTGCGACCCCCATAGACAGCTGCCCACCAGGCTCCCTAGACAGTATATTAAAATGCAGACATTAGTTTGCCAACAAAGTTCCATATAGTCAAAGCTACGGTTTTTCCAGTGATCATGTATTGATGTGAGAGTTTGACAATAAAGAAGACTGAGCACCAAAGAATTGATGCTTTTGAACTGTGATGCTGGAGAAGACTCTTGAGGGTCCCTTGGACTGCAAGGAGAATAAACTATTCAATCATAAAGGAAATCGATTCTGAATATTCATTGGAAGTTTGATGCCAAAGCTACAATACTTTGGCCACCTGATGCAAAGAGCCTCATCTTTAGAAAAGACCCTGATGCTGGGAAAGATTGAAGGCAGGAGGAGCAGGGGATGATAGAGAATGAGATGGTTGAATGGCATCACTGATTCAATGGATGTGAGCTTAAGCAAACTCCAGGAGATGGTGAAGGAAAGGAAAGCCTGGCATGCTGCAGTCCTATGGGGTCACAAAGAGTCAGATACAACTGAGCAACTGAACAACAACAATAACCAGGAGATAGTGGAGGAAAGAGAAACCTGGCATACTGCTGTCCGTGGGGTTGCTAAGAGTTGGACATGACTTAGTGACTGAACGACAATAGCTCTGGTGGAAGGGTGAGATAGAACGCATGTCAAGCAGCTCTTGTCCCTGTACTTTCTGTCTAAAGTCAATTTTAAGTGCTTGCTCCAAGATTCTGAATGATATTACTGTGTGCAGATCCTCTGACCACAACATGACTTATATACTGAATTTCAATTTACTTATTTCAAATGGAGGGGAAGCTAATATTATCCTGACCTCATAATCAGAGACAATTTTCTGAAGAGGTCAGTCCTTTCCTGATAATTCTGGAAAGTAGATGTTATATAAAAATGTTGTTTACTGAGTTTATTATTATAACCCACAGATGTTCCAAAGGCACTTCCTCCAAGCTTTGGTTCTCTCCTAAATTGATTTTCTGTATTTTAGAGATTTTCTGCATTTTGGTTATACCCGACCAACCAGGGCTAAATGTCTAGGATAACAGCTCCTTTCTCTTGTCCAATTTCCACTCTCCTCATTGCATTTTTGCATTTCCTTATCAGTTACTAACATTTTTGCCATTTTAACATTCTTTCATGATCAGGTTAGCCTTTCTAAGATTAAACTTTATCTTCGGTTTCCAGGATTCATGTCTCCCTGGCTTGTTGACTTAATCAATGAATTATCTCACAAGCATGACCGACCTAGGATAAATTATTTCTGGTAAGTTTCCTAAAAATAATTAAATCTATCTGGAGTTTGTTGGTTCTGGTACTTTTTATGGAGAGTACATATTTTCTTGACTTTTATCTGTTGACTTCAGCTTCTATCTGTATTGTTAACCAATATTTTTAAAGTTACAAAATACAAAAAGCTAGATTCATAAATATGTATGTGCAGTATGAAATAATTATCTGTCATCTAATATTTCAGAAATTTTGGCATTAGTACCTGTTTTTAAAAGAAAATGACAAGATTTTTATGTTGTGTTAGATGAAAGGACTATTATAAGAATACAATAATTTGGACATGCTAGTATTATTTCAATGAATGATAGACATGATTTTCTTTCAAAGTGCCTGTGTTATGTTCTTTCCTATCTAGCTCATTTTCCCACCAATTTTAAACATAATCAAAATGCTTAATAGAAATAATATAGACATACAGCAAAAGAAGCAAAATATTGAACCTCAACTACTGACTTCCTCTGTGCTATATCAGAAAAAAAAACCTGTTATGTTTAATATATATTTGTACATATTAAATGTATATGCCAGTATATGATTATATAGTATAGTTTTAAATTCCATGAAATAAAGATGAAGAAAGTATGGTATGGAGAAATTTTCAGTCTTTGAAATCACACCCCACTAGCTTACAATAGTGACTTTTGTCTTCACTGGCACAGTCTTTGACAAATTCTTCAGAGCCTTAATACTTGGCTTCCATATAAATAGTGGCTGTCTTGATAAGTCATTTGGGGATTGGAGATGATGTATACAAATAAAGTAACCCCAATTTATTTTATGAGATTAAATTATAATAATGTTTAGCATATTATAGGTGCTTAATGGGTAGCATCAGTCATTATTCTTGAGAGAAGCTGACCTGAAAGCGTGTAGACAGGCAGACTATCAACAATCAAGACCATAGATTTGGACAGATAACTGTAAGTGAACAAATTATTGCATAAAATTGTACTGAGTAAAAACAAATGACCAAAATTTGGAAATTATATTAATATATGCTGGTGTCGTGTTTCTAACTGTTCAAATAATCTGCAGATCAACTGTAAAAGAAACTTAGTCAGTAGGAACTAAGCTTTCAATTCATGTCCAGCATCAAGTAATGATAGAGTGTGATAAAAGACATATATGATATAATTCTTGCATTTTTATTACTTGCAGATGTGCTAGGAGACTTTTTTTGAATGGAGACATTTTAAATTCTGAGGACAAAACATAATAAAGATCAAAAATAATCATAAAAGTAGTAGATGGGAAAGGAATGTAGGAAAGCAGCACATCATGAAGTAGTCAGAGAAAGAAGTGGGGAGAGACGCCCGTGAAGGCAGGGGAGCTGTGACTATGGATGAAGTGGTGTGGTAGGGAACCCTGAGCGCAACCACTGTGGCGGGAAGGAGCGTGTAGGTGTAGGGAAGGTGAGAAGATTAGATGTAGGAGGGGCGGAGTGAAGATAATCAGGGTCAGAGCTAACAGCACAGGAAACCAAACTGTGGAGGCCAGTGCTCATAAGACAAACCTTGTTTAGATCTGATAAGCAATAAAAACAAACAAACAAAAGCAACACTTCCAAGTTAGATCTGAGTTCAGATGCTCGCTCTAGTATTTCTGGACTGTATGACTTTTGAAATGTAGAGACCTCTCTGACCTTCTTTTTCTTCATTCATCACATGTGGAAAAATTCTTAAGTCAGAAGACTGCTATACATACAATGCTAATATAAATCCCAGAAAACTGTGGTTCACCGAAAAAAAAAAAAAATCTTAAAAAGGAAGCCAGGGGCCAAAAATGTTAAATCATTAGCCTTATTTCACAAAGCAGGCTTGAAAATCAAGAAAGCAACTTGAAATGGAGCAGGACTTTATGGTCCTTCGCTTGACACCCTGACTCCATGTTTTCTGCCTGCCTTTTGTCTATTAAAAAAAAAAAATAGCCAAAAAAAAAAATTAATCAAATGAGAAAATACAGAAACAAAGGAAAACAATCTAACAAGATTAAATAATAGCATAGTCAATAAGCATAGCTAAGGACTTTTATTTCCTTCTCTAGGATTACAGATAATATTCTCAGCCATGTCCTGTGGACTGTCTTATAGATACTGAAACCTCTACCAGGTGAAGGGAGTTAACTATATGATGGCCAGACTGTAGCTGACATAAGGTGCTGCAATTCTGAGAACTGGCTTCAAGGAAATGGGAATAGACTTACCCTGTAACTGAAGATTAATTGTACTTAACACAATCAAGATGATGCTGGTTAGCCCATCACATGATGAATTTCAAGATAACTGTCAGAGGACTGTCAGAGGTTTCTACACGCAGCTTTCTCCCTCTATCTATAAAAGTTCTTGTCCACTGGTTGTCAGCTAGGGGGTCGGGTGTTGGGAGAGTCAGCCCTTGGACTGGAGTCCACCCTCCCTCATCTCGGTTGCTGGCATCCAAAATAAAGCAAACTTTTCTTTCCATCAACCTTGCCTCTTTACTGGCTTTGAGTGGAAAACACCCAGACTGAACATTCAGTCACAAAATAACTGAAGAAATTCTGAAAGTTGAGTGATTGCCACTGGCTCTTGTTCTTCTCAACCCTGTGTCCCGTCCATTAAACTATATTTATTTTCCAATTTGTAAAGTCCCAAGTATACATGAAGCAATTTAGAAATCACTGAGCTAGTAGGAGATTACACTAAAAATAATGAAAACTTATCCATTATTTTATATACTATTATTATATGATATGTTGTTAATAACATGTATAAAGACTCACAAACCAAGATAAGAATTTGAACATATGAATAGTAAATTAGGTGAGAGTATTATGTCAATGATACATTTACCGAAGCTGGAAACTATCCTATGGTTGTATAAAAAAGTAGTATCGTATTCTTATGGAATCACACTGAAATATGTAGAGATAAAGGAAGATAATGATATCTGCAACTTACTCTCAAAAAATCCTGAGAAAAGAATACATACATATATTAATTCTCTTCCTCTACAACATACGTGTATGTATGTAAATATGTACATAAATATAAATATATATAAGCATATAGGTGTTCTTTGCATTATTCTTGCAAGTTTCACATAATTTAAACTTTCAAATTAAAATTTAAGAAAAGAGCTGGGGAATGAGAAACACAAAATCTAGCCAATATGAACAAGGTAGAGAAATGGGGAGAAAAGCTTGGAGAACTATAAAGTGTTCATGTTCTCGTGGCTGTTCCTCGAATCACCACACTTTCGAATTACATACATGTCACACACATACTTGTGTGCATAAAATAGTATATGAGAAAGGAGATTAAAGGAAAAATAAGTCTCTCTGAAAAATAAGGACTTCAGCAAGAGAAAACACAGTCTTGGACAAATGATGTAATGACATATAGGGAATATACTTAGAAAAGGCAAGACAATTTATATGAGATGATTGAATATTTGAGAAAGAATTTTCAAGCCATCTGAGCTGTAAATAGATTTTCAAGGTTAGGGGTAGTATTTATCACGTCAGAGGTCTGGCAAAGTCAAAGAGAACTAAGGAACTCATTTGCTTCACAATTATGAATTCTAAGACCTTGAAAGATAACGCTGTACTCAGCTGAGATTTGCTCTGTTCTGAGAAAAAAAAATTCATATTCATCTGATTCTCCAAAAAAAAAAAAGAGTAGATTGACCAGCATTCAGAGAATGATTACTTTATGAGAAGAACTGTACTAGGAGATACAGGAAATAAACAAAGACAAAACCAGCATGATTATTATCTTAAGGAACTTGCATTATAAACAGAAATAACTGTGTCATGAGGGAGAACATGAGATGTCATAAAAGAATAAATCTTCAAAAAGATTTCTTAGGAGGGAAAAGTATTTGAGGGTACTAAAAATCAGTGGTTCAAGAAAGGATAATGAAAGTTGCTTATGAGTAAAGATTGAAGGTTGGGCAGATACGCTTTACTGCAAAAGTTCATAGCAAGCATCAGGGTCAACATTAAAAAGATGAAGTTAAACCACAGATGGATGAGACATTGCCCAGCTGATTTAGAAAAGCCATATGCTTAGAGTTCATTGCTGGTGGGTTGAGTGAGAAGTATTTCCCAAATGTGGTTGGCATAGACTCCAGAAGAACAGTCAGACAACTCACGGGTGTGATGTAAAGTGCTCTCCTTCTGTATGACATAAATCACCCCTGCTCAACACTGAGGAAATAGGAGTGAAGTGAGTTTCTCCATTGCCAAGTAACATGCAGACCTGCTACCCAGACGGCTTCCAGTGTGGCTCTCAGTCGGCTCTTTCTGAGCTTCCTTATTTCCAGCTGGTTGCTCTGGACTCAGAATTAGAGATCTATGTCATATTTCAAAGCTGTTTTCCAGTTTGGTCCTTATTATTTTGTATAATAACAATTATAATTCTATAAGTATTAATAAGTATTGTATAATTATTATTTATATAATAGAGGCAGACATTTTTAAAGATGTACATATGAAATTGCAGTTGTTCATTAATTTCAGTAAAGAAAAGGTTTATTTTCCAGTTTTCTTTTTCTTCTTTTTTTTAAAATTTGGTTTTGTTTACTTTTGTTCAGTTTTTATTTTACTTTATTTACATGTGGGATTTTTTTAATTTGCATTTAAAGTTCAGGTAAAGGAGTTGAACAAACATGCATGCACTATTTTCCCCCTTACCTGGAAGTCACCTATCTTCTTTGATTAAACATCATAAGAGACTGAGAAACCTTCTTAGTAAACCTCTGGCTAAAATTTAATTCTGTCAGTTCCACAGCATAAAAGAGAATTTCCTTCTTAGTGTGTTACTGGGTGTGGAATGAAGCATTCCCAGAGTTTCTAAGTTAAATCAAGCATTCCTTTCTCCCCCGGATTAGGTTAAGGGTGTTTAATAGATTGCCTGGTTGATCCAGACAGGAACTATTACATCTTTTAACTATCCAAATCCCATCTTCACAATTTAGAATACCCTAATTCCACCAAAAGTACAGGACTTAACAGAACATCTCAATTTAAGGTAGAACTTTCCTTTAAAGAAAAGGAAAGCAATATTTCATTAGATCTCATAGCATTTTGCAAGGTTTTGTGATTATCCCAGTGTGAAAATCTCTTGGTTGCAGCCCCAGCAACTGGGTCAAAAGAAAATACTCAGACTTTGCTTAAATTTCCTGCTGAAGCAGGCCCCAAGCACCATTACTAAGACTGTTGCTGAGTTATAATCATAAAATGGAATGTAAGAGGGGCCACACAAGTAATCATCTGGTTTAACATTTGTTTAGCTTAACTCAAGAGAAGTTGAATAAACAGATCAAGGTCAATCAGAGCTAAAGTAAAGAAGTAAGACTCAGAATCAGGCTGCCTAACTTCCTAACCATTTTATTTCACCATCACAACTTCTGAAAGGAAAAGAATGTACCCACTGTTTGAATCTCCTGTTCCCTAGTGAATTCCTAAAAACGACTAAAAATCCATTTTTTAAAAAGTCAAGCATTTTTAATTGAAGTGTAGTTGCTTCACAATGTTATGTAGGTTTCAGGTTTATAACAAAGTGATTCAGATATAAATAATCTAAATCCATAGATATATGTATATATTCTTTTTCAGATTATATTCCCTTACAGTTTATTACAAAATATTGAATATAGTTCCTTGTACTATACAGTAGGGCCACACTGTGTATCTATTTTATATGTTCAGTTCAGTTCAGTCGCTCAGTCGTGTCTGACTCTTTGTGATGCCATGAATCACAGCACGCCAGGCCTCCTTGTTCATCACCATCTCTCGGAGTTCACTCAGACTCATGTCCATCGAGTTCGTGATGCCATCCAGCCATCTCATCCTCTGTCGTCCCCTTCTCCTCCTGCCCCCAATCTCTCCCAGCATCAGAGTCTTTGCCAATGAGTCAACTCTTCTCATGAGGTGGCCAAAGTACTGGAGTTTCAGCTTCAGCATCATTCCTTCCAAAGAAATCCCAGGGCTGATCTCCTTCAGAATGGACTGGTTGGATCTCCTTGCAGTCCAAGGGACTCTCAAGAGTCTTCTCCAACACCACAGTTGAAAAGCACCAATTCTTTGGCGCTCAGCCTTCTTCACAGTCCAACTCTCACATCCATACATGACCACAGGAAAAACCATAGCCTTGACTAGACGGACCTTAGTAGGCAAAGTAATGTCTCTGCTTTTGAATATACTATCTAGGTTGGTCATAACTTTTCTTCCAAGGACTAAATGTCTTTTAATTTCATGGCTGCAGTCACCATCTGCAGTGATTTTGGAGCCCCCAAAATAAAGTCTGACACTGTTTCCACTGTTTCCCCATCTATTTCCCATGAAGTGATGGGACCGGATGCCATGATCTTCGTTTTCTGAATGTTGAGCTTTAAGCCAACTTTTTCACTCTCCTCTTTCACCTTCATCAACAGGCCCTTTAGCTCCTCTTCACTTTCTGCCATAAGGATGGTGTCATCTGCATATCTGAGGTTATTGATATTTCTCCCAGCAATCTTGATTCCAGCTTGTGTTTCTTCCAGTCCAGCATTTCTCATGATGTGCTCTGCATAGAAGTTAAATAAGCAGGGTGACAATATACAGCCTTGATGAACTCCTTTTCCTATTTGGAACCAGTCTGTTGTTCCATAATCCCAAACTCCTAATTTATCCCTCTCCCGCTTCTCCTTTGGTAACCATAAATTCACTCTCTAAGTCTATGAATCTGTTTCTGTCTTGTAAATAAGTTCATTTGTATCACTGTCCACACATAAGTGATATCTTATTATATCTGAGATTCAAAAAAATCAAACGTCTTTCACAAACTCTCCGATCTTGCTATTCAATGAAATGTAATTCTATCTTGAAAAGTTTTGTAAATATTTTAAAATTAAAATTGTGCTTCACTCTCTGCTTCCAAAACATTTACATGTGTATCTATTTTGCATCTTCATGGAAGATATATCATGGTTTTGGTTGGTTCATTTGCAACCTTCTTTACCAAACTATGATTTTGGAGAAGAATTGGGAGCATTCATGCTGGGGTCCAGCCCCAGTGGATCCAGGTGATTTGAAGGTGGAGACGGCGTCAGCGTCCTTTTTGGAAAAATACATATTTAGTTACAGATATATAGAGAGATTAGAGGCAGATAGTGTAGTAGGAAAATTAGTGGAGAAATGGTTCACATGGAATAGCATCCATGGTCCAGATGGGAATTCAGCCAGAAAAATGGGGAATAAGAAAGAACGACATGGGGGAGTCAGTCTTTCCAGGAACTGATCTCATTTCTTTATTTTTTTGATTTTCTTATATACCTTTTGTTACATATAGGGATAAATACAGAGTCATGTGGGGGTCAGCAGTCCTGACCTTTATCAAAATCAGGTGCTTTACATAAAGAAAGGTCTTAGGGGTTTTACATCATCTTTAAGCCATTTCTGCCTGCTGACATTTACAACCCTTTCTTTCTGATAACAAAAAAACATTTTTACAAGCGTGTTTTTCTTAAGCCAGGCACCACCCTCCAAATAAAGTTGCATTCCTATAGGGTGAGGGTGTAGTGAGTTACAATCAAGAAAGGAATTTATTTAACCCAAGGTTAACATGATTAATCTTAAAGGTTAATACTTATTTCTCCTATATGCTTAAAGGTTAATACGTATTTCTTTTATATGCTAGTTATATTTATTATAAGGGCAGGGAATATGGAGATTTAGCAGCAAACATCAGTCCAACAAATGAAAATCCTTTCACCAATGTTCCTCTTAAGATTTACTTAGTCTTAACATAGTGATAAAGTTACATTTATACATAGCAAGGACACAGTGATTTATAACAAAGTACAGTGATCTATAACAAAAGAGAAAATCATTAAGTCAAAAAGTCTAGTATTGCTAACATCAAAAACTACTATATTTCCTTTTCTATATTCCAAATACATTGATTAATATATTCCCAGGTGTCTAAGGATATGGAGGCCTGGCCGCAATCATTGACTCAATAATGAGATAAGCCCTATGCTAATTAAGACTCTCAGAATACTCCAGAATTCTTTGTGCTGTTTATGGTTAAGAGGTTGTCACACAGCTAGACTGTCAGCAGATAGGTTTGACCTGAGACACCCTTGTCCCACCCATGGCAGGGAATTAGCAGCAATTATTGACACAACAAATGAAAAACCCTTTACCAATATAATTCCCAACCAACCCACTACACTAATAATTTCTAACTTCCCAAAAGAATTTGCCTTTAGTAAGTCAAAAACATCTCATGTCTCTCATGGTTGGAGGGCTGTTGTGGCTGGAGGAACCTATACAGGCAGGCTAGATAACCTTCAGAGGAGTCCCATAAGTTGAAACACTCTAGTCACGCCCAGGAATTTTTATTAACTGGAGCTGCAAGTTAACTCCTTCTCTGAGAGAAATGGTTATGGGGGAGAGCCCCCCGTAAAGTCAGAGGTGTAGGTGAGAGCACAAGACAGACTCTGGTTTTGAGGTTAGATGCTTGGGAGCAGGGGATTTCCTGAGGCTTGATCACGCCTTTGCGTATGCCAAAGCCCCCTTCCTCATGACCTTTGCCAAGGGTGGTGTTCCTCATGCTGGCCCCCGGCACATTCAACTTTTCCTTACCTAGGACCAGCATAATGAATATGTGGAAAATGAACACTAAATGAAGCAAATAATAAATATACTGCCAGGTCTGTAATTTTTAGATCTATAACTTTTTAACTCTTCAAATCATATTGTGTGTGTGTGCTTAGTTGCTCAGTTGTGTCCGACTCATGCAACCCCATAGACTCCCAGGCTCCTTTGTCCATGGGATTCTCCAGACTAGAATACTGGAGTGAGTTGCTACTTCCTTCACAAAATTATATTACCCAAATTTTATATTTTATTATATGCAATCACATTTGATATCTTTGGCAGATCACTGCCAAAATTTTTAATATTTAGTGGCAAATAATTAAAAAAAAAAGACATTTCTCAAGTTGTGCTCACTTCCTTGATTCTAACCATAACATTCCACTTAGCAAATGTCACTTATGACTGTAGGAATTCAGATTTATCTCATTCTCTGATCAAAGGAACATATTATCTCATGTTACATAAGGACTTTCACAGCAATTGGGATCTTGAATGCCTCAGCTATTCTACAATAATTTAAAGCTGTAACTCATCAAAATTAAATAAAAGAAAAATGTATAGAAAAATATTTCAGTCAAGAGAAAGTAAAACATTGATAGAGCTGATCTTATTAGAATTTTTCAAATGTTCTCAAACTTCCATCATGAAAATTTTCTGTTTTATGTAAATTGTACAGGCACACACATACACAACACAACACAGATACACTCAAAATTATAGAACTTGAAATCACAAAAATGAAAGTGCTGACTCCTGATAATAGGAGGAATGAAGTGGGAGTCATGTAAGTGTGGACTTACATGTTAATATGAAATGTTTCAGGGCGGCAACTTCTTATTCTTATTACTACTGCAGAACATTTTTTTTTCTCAAATCATTTGCAATGGACACAAAAGCTATAATAATGTTTACAGGGATTTGACACTGCAAAATTCATCCTGTGTAACCTTTTCTGCCTGTGAATCTGCTTTCTTGGTTAAACAGTTGCGCTTGCACTTGGCCTACAGTTTACTACTAACCAGAAAGATGTGCTCATTAGGTAGTCAAAATATAAGCATGATTAGTATAAAATAATCCATGATTAGAAATTGCAAGCAGGCTCCACAACTAAGTGGATCACGCTGATTATTTTAAAATGAGACTATAAAGAACTTTTAAAAGCATTACAAATTCAATTCTCAAATGTCTACATATTAAGATAAGGCTTAATATTTTGGCCTAAATTTCTGAGACAGCAAATGCTGGAAGTATTAAAATTAACCATAATGCAAAAGAATATGAAAAAGAATATATATATGTGTGTGTATGTGTATAATATTGTGTATAATACATATACTGAATCACATTGCTATACAACAGAAATTAACACAACATTGTAAATCAGCTGTACATCAATAAAATAAAATTTAAAAATCACATTTCAATCTTTCCTAGTTAGTCAGATATACTTATTTCAGTTCAGTTCAGTTCATTTCAGTAGCTCATTCGTGTCTGACTCTTTGTGACCCCATGAATCACAGCACGCCAGGCCTCCCTGTCCATCACCAAGTCCCAGAGTTCACTCAGACTCACGTCCATCAAGTCAATGATGCCATCCAGCCTCTCATCCTCTGTTGTCCCCTTCTCCTGCCCCCAGTCCCTCCCAGCATCAGAGTCTTTTCCAATGAGTCAACTCTTCACATGAGGTGGCCAAAGTATAGGAGTTTCAGCTTTAACATCAGTCTTTCCAAAGAACACCCAGGACTGATCTCCTTTCGAATAGACTGGTTGGATCTCCTTGAAGTCCAAGGGACTCTCAAGAGTCTTCTCCAACATCACAATTCAAAAGCATCAATTCTTTGGCATTCAGCTTTCTTCACAATTCAATTCTCACATTCATACATGACCACTGGAAAAACCATAGCCTTGACTAGACAGACCTTTGTGTTCAGACCTTATCTTGCAGTCCAAGATAATGAGTAGAAATAAAAATTACATTTTTCGCCTTAACTTCCAATTGAAGCTTAATATTTCCTACAATTATTAGTGTACAGGGAAAAAAATCATAACCACACTATTTGTAGTACAATAGAAGTCAGATATTTTTATATTACACAACAGTAGTTGCAAATATTATATCCATTATCACTTTGAAATTATTAAAGTTATTAGTAGACATTAAAATAATGATGCAATAACTTAAAAGGCACACATATTACTATAGCACACAGTTATATTTTTAATATTTTGAGTATTGCATTTTAATATAATTTTCTTCTGTTGTGTTGTTACAAATTTTACCTTATGCCCTTAAAATACGTTATTCTGAGAAGGAAAACATAGATTTTATCAGATAGAATACAAGGAACTCTGTGTCAAAAAAGAAAAGAAAAGAAAATGCCACCTCAACCATCTCATGACCTATGCCCAGACTCCTTGCACTGAGTACCTCTCATGGTAAAAGGGACATTGGAAACGTGGTTAAGGACATCAGGTGGGGAGATTATGCTGGAGAACTATCTAAATGGCCCAAATGCAACCATAGCGTCCTTATAAGAGGAAAGTAAGTGTGAAAATCAGAGAAAGGAGGAGGGATGCTGGTGGCAAAGGCTAGAGTGATGTGCTCTGAAGACAGAGAAAGGGGCCATGAGCTCAGGAGTGCGGCAAGCCCTGGGAGGCGGAGAAGGCAAACAAAACCAATTCTCTGGAGCCTTCAAAAGGAGTGCAGCCAGATGACAGCCTGACTGTTGCTCAGCCAGACTCATGTTGGGCTTCTGACTTCCACAACTGCAAGAACAGAATTAGTGTTGCTTAAGGCACTGCGTGTGGGGAAACCTGTTACAGCAGCAGCGGGACACCAACGCATTGTGGCGTCTGAGTGGAGACTGTCTGAGGTGATGCTGGCCCCTTGATGCCGCATTCTACTAGCAATGTTCCTGTAACTAAGGGGAAGTGTTTTCCATGTTTCACATCGGAACATGGTCTTGGTAAACAGACTATCACTAAGGATGAGTCCTCTGCTTTCCTGGAACTATCCCAATACTAAAAATATTTTTAAGGTTTTGGCAGTTATATTGGCCTTACACCAAAAATAAGAGTGGACATGTTTTCTGTTATATGGAGAATAATAATCACTTTTCAGATCTCAAACTGAGTATATCTGAGAGCTAGTATTGACACAAATAACATTCTTCACTCAAAGGCAATTTATTTATTTATTTTTACAGAAAGTAATTTTAAAAACCTTTATAGTCATTTGAATATAGTTATAGCAATTTTTTTTTCAGCTGAGAAAATTCCACAGTGTTTTGATTCTTTATACATGTTCACACAGAACTGCAGTAATAATTTACTGGAGATCATGACCTGAACTGCCCTTGTCACTCTTTACAGCACATTAACTAATATAGAGACCATGATCTAATCAATATAAGTCAGCAGACACCCTCTTGGAATGACATATTCCTTGCCCTCACCACTGTGATGTATGTGAGATAAATCCATACTGGTTGATAACACTAAATATTATTTGTATTTATAGATTATTTTGCACTATATTATACTATTTCTATACACCTACTAGAATCAAAAACTCAGCTATCTTTTACAAAAGCAGCTGGAGAAAATAGCATAATTTTGATAATGAGTCCTCATAAGTTAATGTAGCTGTTTGTGGAAACAGTTCAAAGGCAATTCAATCATTTGTAAACATCACCTTCATAATGCTAGAACTACTGTATTGATTATGGAGCAATACATACTGAATTGCTCATGTAATCCATTTGAAATCATATTGTTTTGATAACTGGTTCCTGGCAGTCAGTTTTTTATATACAATATGTAGGAAGGAGATTATTCTTTAATAACATGGTTTGATTGTATGTGTATAAGCTTTTAAATCATTCCAGTTAATCATAGGTTCCAAACTGCCCTAATGATGTAATCATTTTTATATTCAAGAAAATGCAATGACTCCAAGCTCATTGCATGAATTATATATAGATAAATTACACTGCTGTGTTTTTTTTAGGTCAGTGTGAGACATCTGACAGCTTTGGGAAGTGTTCAAGTGTTCAAGGCCAGATATCCTAGTTAGCTCTTAGTGCTTGAGCAAAGGCCTTATTTCCAGTGGTCACATTAACTTTCTGTGGCTAGAAATGCTCACTGCTCTTCATAAACTGATGAAAACTCAGTTAAAAAGGTCAAGCATAAGGAGTATCAATCTGAATCACTGTAGTGATGCTGAAAGTGATATTAGAGATTCAACCAATACCTTTAGTTTACACTTTAGGAAATGAAAAGGTACAGAGGTTAAGAACATAGTGTATTAATTTGTATAAATAAATGTAGTCAGCACAGGTGGATCTGGAAGCTGGGGTTTCTACCTTCAGATGCCATATTCACTCTATTAGATCACATTTGTTTATTTTCAGATCAACTCAGTATTTGATTCAGTATAATTGAATAGCTTTATGTGTTAGGAATTGTGCTATGTGATAGAGACAAAAGAATAAAAGATAATATGTAGGCTCAAAAGAAAGAAATATGTAAACAAATAAATGGTATTAATTTGAGAGTGGTGCTGTAATTAAAATAGTAGGAATTCAAAAGAGAAATCAGTTTGTGGTAGGAGATAGATAGGTCCCCGGCTGAACAGCTGTAATTGATTTCTTGCTGCCCTTTGACAGACTAAGCATAGGCACAAATGAAAGGATTGGCGGGAGACAACCTGAAAACTGCCCCCATATAAGGAACTTAAGCCACCTCTCCTGCACACAACTCACCCTGAGTTCACCTATGTGATCTTCCACACACACTTTGCTTCTAATAAATGCTGTCTCTATTTCACAGTCTTGGTCTGTTTGCTGAATTCTTTCTTCAAAGCAGGCAGGGACTGAGGTCCTTCTTCCACCATTACACCACTGGAATCAAGTTCAATTCAGGAGTCAGTGAAGCCTTCACCAAAGAGTGAATTTCTGAATTGTATTTGAAACGAGGTCAGTTACTTACCAACCAGGTAGGAGAGTATTCCTAGGAGAAAGAGAAAAAGCATGTGTAGTGAAAGCAGGAAAGAACACATCCTTTTCTATGAGCTTCTCCCAGCTACAACACTACAAGCAGAAGAAATTGTACAAGGAAAAGAGGAACTTCCTGTATTCCAGGTGAGACAGCCCCTTCCTGGCCTCTATGACTCAGCTGGCAAGAATTGAGTGGGTACCACAGAGTGTTTCCTGTTGCAGAGTTAGGAGAGAGACCCATAGGTAGGGGATCTAGGGAAGGCTGCCCCCTCCCCTGGCATCCACCTTGCTGTTAGACAGAGTGAACTGGGCACCATTGCTCTGCATGCCTCTGGTAGGAGGTGCCCCAGCCTCAAATCTCAAAGTCTTACTGCTATATTCTACTTGAGACAGGGTTGATCATGTCACAAATCTCATGTACTTTATCCCTGATTAGTTCACTTACTATATTAAGCCCAAGATGTCCAGATCCACTCTCAGCCCCCAGATTGTCATTCTCATAGAATTCTGTACATTCTCCCTCTGGAACTCGTGCTGAGTCTACAGCAAACTCTTCCTTGACCTCAAGAAAGCCATTGTCAAGTCATACTACACCGCCATGCACTTTTTTAAAGGTATTCCTCCCTGCCAGCCTGAGAGCACACAGTTTGGTTAGAGGAGCCCAGTGTGGATTTTAGCCTCCCCTGCACCCTATACATAATCCATTTGGCAGAATACAACCAACATAGCTGCAAGCAGTGGCTTGGATCTTCAGCTGTTTTTCCAAATGTTCCCTTTGCCTTCTCCCCCTCAACCCTTTTTAAAATATTGGACACAAACTTCAATAATTATTTTCAACATGCTGTAAAAGATTTATATACATACATACATATATATATATATATATATATATATATATATATATACGAGAAAAAAATTGAGAATTACAAATATTAAGTGGAAATTCTAGAACTGAGAAAAATCAATGGAAAAAAATTGAACATTCATGTGGATATTTAACAGTAGGTTTTTTTTTAATAAGTTGAAGTATAGTTGATTTACAATGTTGTGTTAGTTTTAGGTATACAGCAAAATGAGTCAGTTATACATATCTAGAGAAAATCATAATTCAAAAAGATACATGCACCTCAATGTTTATTGCAGCACTATTTACAATAGCCAAGACATGGAAACCACCTGAATGTCCATCAAAAGAGGAATGGATAGAGATGTGGTTCATATATACAACCTTCTCCCTTTAAGTGAAACCTAGATCTGCCTTGAGGATATTGCTTCTCTTTTAAGAGAATCCATTTTTAATAATTGCCATAAAGGAGTGTAGGTGCTCATCAGCCAAAGACCAAAAGAAATAGCAGAATCAGACTTTGGCTTACTTGTTGCAAGGGAGATGGAATACCATAGAAAACAGTGAGGCATCTCAGCAAGAGATGCTGATTATGATGGAATTGTTAAAGGATTGAGGCTTCTATCATATCATTTTGAAGATGAACAGAAAAACACATTTTGCTCTGGATTCTATGATTTTGTACCTTCATCTTTATCTAGAAGGTAGTTGGGATGGAAGGAGTTAAAGCTCTAATTGACCATAGAAATAGCAGAGGGAGATACTTGGCTGTTTTTGTGATCTGCACAGTGTTCTATTTTCCTAAGCTCAGAAATGATTAAGGAATAGTCTTGGTTTTGCCCTCTCTACTACAGTCATTCACAGAGTGACTTTGGCAGATGTGGATGTTCTATGAAATTGTTTGTATTAAGAAATAAAAAGTGTAGCCTTGTCATGAGCATCAGGTCAGTACACAGCTGATAGCTGTCAGAATTTCTTCTTTGCTTTCTCAGTAGGCATCCTTGCCAGATATTTGTTCCTCCCTTAATGGAAATACTTTGATGTTTCATCATTAAGTATGGTATTTGCTATATTTTTTGGATACTTTTAAGAAGGTTAAAAAATTGATTTCTATTCTTATTAAGAATTTTTATCTTAGATGGATGTCAAGCTAACTCATTACAAAGCAATGGCTGACAGACAGAAACATGAGACTAGCATGAAGACCTAGTCATTATCTCTAACTTGTCCTATTTCCTAGGCCTCCCTATCTTCAGACTTCACCTTCTAAACCATCTTCCACTTAACATTTGAATTATATTTCTAAAATATAAATCATCACTTTAAAGCTTATTCAGTAATTCCTTGCCACTTACATAATGAATTCCAAAATCCTCTCCATAAAAATGCCTTCAATTTGTAAAGATATAAATCCCTTATTTATATCTTTAATTGCACCTCTTGCAATCCTTTCATAGACCTTTCAATTTACATATAAATATTAACTAATTTAACAAATATTTGATCAAGTGCCAAGTAGGAGTCTAAGTATAATGAATACAGCAATGAATAAAATAAAATTCTCTGCCCTCATGGACCTTAAAATGCCCAGAAAAGGGGAGATGATAAAAGATAACTCCTATCATATCTCTCTTTAATGTTTTTTTTAGCCAATGTGAAAAACTTATGAGTACCAGAGAATGACAGTGGATGTAATGAGCTTAATCAGACAGTCACACTCCAACTGCTGCTGTCTTTATGGGAGCACAGAATCAGAGCTTTCACACCTTTTACAAATGATTTTCTTTTAACTAAGAAGTGGAGAACTCTAGAAGCAATTTGTTCTTACCTGGAAGAAACAGCAGGATGTTGCAGCATTTTACGTCAAAACTATGTCAATTCTGAATCTTTGCCGCCATTTAATAAATAAGAACGTGAATCATCTCACAATTCCAGGGACATCACACTATCTTGCTGCTAAGTCACTTTGTGTCTGACTCTGTGCAACCCCACAGACGGCAGCCCACCAGGCTCCCCCATCCCTGGGATTCTCCAGGCAAGAACACTGGAGTGGGTTGCCATTTCCTTCTCCAATGCATGAAAGTGAAAAGTGAAAGGGAAGTCAGTCAGTCGTGTCCGACTCTTAGCGACCCCATGGACTGCAGCCCACCAGGCTCCTCCGTCCATGGGATTTTCCAGGCAAGTACTGGAGTGGGGTGCCATTGCCTTCTCTTCACACTATACTAGTGACAGCATATTAACTGGACCTGGAAAGAAGGCAATGTAAACATTCTAGATGCTTTAGTGAAATATAGAGAATGAAGGATAAATTCCTGGAAAATACAGGAGTCTGTCACCTCAGTGAAGTGTTTGGGGGAGGAGGTTGTAAAAGGATCTACAATATATCAAATGAAGTACAAGTTTCTCCTTTACTGAAGGCCACAAAGCTTAGTATCATATTCACTAAATAAGCTAAAGATTTGTCAGCTTTTACTGGAGTCTAGAAGACAAGACTTTTCAGATGATACAGGCTGAAATTTAAGCAATTAAAAAAATATTTTTTAATTGGTGGAAAATTGCTTTACACTTTTATGTTGGTTTCTGCCATACAACAACACTAATCAGACATAATTATATATACACACACACACACACACACACACACACACATATATATATATATGGGTTTCCCAGGTAGCTCAGATGGCAAAGAATCTGCCTGCAATGCAGAAGACCCAGGTTCAATCTCTGGGTTGGGAAGATCCCCTGGAGAAGCAAATGGAAACCCACTCTTGCCTGGAGAATTCCATGGACAGAGAAGCCTGGCAGGCTACAGTCTTTGGCACTGCAAAGAGCTGCACACAACTGAGCAACTAACACATACATACATATACAGATAGATAGATATTCCTTCCCTCTTGAGCCTTCCTCCCTTCCCTCCATCACATTCCCTCTAGCATTCCCCCTAGGCCATCACAGAGTGCCAGGCTGGGGTCCCTGTGTTATTTGGCCACTTCCCACTAACTCCCTATTTTACACATGATGCTGTATATATGTCAGTGCTATTTTCTCAGTTCATCCTACCTTCACTTTCCCCCACTGTGTCCACAAGTCTGTTCTCTACTAGGTTCATGCATATCATTTTTCTAGATAGATGGCAGAGGAGTAAGCAATTCATTTTTGCCTCTATGATCCAAGAGATCCAGTGATGATTCAATGCTCTATGGAGATTGTAACTGGTTACATTAGGAAAAATCACAACAAAGTCTCAGAATTCTGGAGGAAAGTCAAGCCATTTTGGGAATGTAATTCTCCTTCTGAGGCACAGTTCTTGGCTTCAACATCTGACCACTGGACACTGGGAAATATTAAGAACTGAGGACTCATTATTAGCTGAGTTTTATGAGAGTAATTCAAACCATAGATTATACACAGTAGCATTCAACATTCACCTGGAATATATACTTATTCAGAGCATCTCCTAACAACTCAAGGAAACTACATAAACAGAATATTCACACTTCATTGATCCTGCTTTTCCCTTATATCCAAGCCTTCACGGAAGTTCTTATGACCAATTTTTATGGGAGAGAAAATAATTGGAGTCTGGCTTAAATGATATTACATGATATGCTGGCATATCATTTAATTAATTAGAAGCCAACAACTGTAACAGTGAAGATATTGATGGTATGAACAACAGTATCAACAAGTGTGAGCGACAAACATTTCTATTCCGCACCCAATAGAAAATACATTATTTTCAGTTGCACATGAAGAATTCATCTGATTAGACCATAAAAAAGGTTATTCAAAAATCTCAAAAAATACCATAAAAACAAAGTATTAAAGTCAAATGTATATTTTTGATGAATATGGTATTAAATTAAAAATAAATAACAGGACATATCTATAAATTTTTTAATATTTAGAATTCTCAAATACATGATATCAAAATTTGTATGAAGTAACTGAAGCAATGCTGAAGGGGGGAAAAAAGCTTATATTACATAAGTACTTATTACAAAAGCATAAAACATTTAATATAAATATGCAAAGTCAGCAATATAAGCTGATAACTTAAACTATAAAATAAGAGCAAGTTAAAAGTAGAGTATACAAAAAAATTTATATATATATATAAGCAGGAAAACAATGGAGAACACAAAGAAGAGAAAAATCAATAAAATTAAAGCTTGACTGTGGTACATATACACAATGGAATATTACTCAGCTAATAAAAAGAATGCATTTGAATCAGTTCTAATGAGGTGGATGAAACTGGAGCCTATTATACAGAGAAGTCAGAAAGAAAAATACCAATACAGTATATTAACTTATATATATTGAATTTAGAAAGATAGTAACAATGACCCTATAGGCAAGACAGCCAAAGAGATGCAGATGTAAAGAACAGATTTTGGGACTCTGTGGGAAAAAGTGAGGGTGGGATGATTTGAGAGAATAGCATTTAAACATGTATATTACCATATATGAAACAGATCACCAGGGCAGGTTCAATGCATGAGTCAGGGTGCTCAGGACCAGTGTACTGGGATGACCCTGAAGGATGGGATGGGGAGGGAGATAGGAGGAGGGTTCAGGATGGGGGGCACATGTACACTCATGGCTGATTCATGTCAATGTATGGTAAAAACCACTACAAGATGGTAAAGTAGTTAGCCTCCAATTAAAATAAATAAATTAATTTAAAATTTTTAAAAAGCTTAATTCTTTGAAAAGATTAATAAAATTGATATATGTTAATAACAAGGTTGAATAAGAAAAAGATATATTATCTCTTTATTTGTATAAATACAAATAATAAATTTTAAATAGTCTACTTATATGGTACCCCACTCCAGTACTCTTGCCTGGAAAATCTCATGGATGGAGGAGCCTGGTAGGCTGCAGTCCATGGGGTCATTAAGAGTCAGACACAACTGAGCGACTTGACTTTCCCTTTTCACTTTCATGCATTGGAGAAGGAAATGGCAACCCACACCAGTGTTCTTGCCTGGAGAATCCCAGGGACGGCGGAGCCAGGTGGGCTGCTCTCTATGGGTTTGCACCGAGTCGGACATGACTGAAGTGACTTAGCAGTAGCAGTTACCATGTATGTTAAAAAGATGTTAAAAGTATATTGTATGTCAAGGCTATATATTGTCTCCCCGCTTATTTAACTTCTATGCAGAGTACATCATGTGAAATGCTGGGTTGACAGAATCACAAGCAGGAATCAAGATTGCTAGGAGAAATATCAACAACCTTAGATATGCAGATGATACCATAATGACAGAAAGTGAAGAGGAAATAAACAGTCTCTTGATGAAGGTGAAGGAATAGAATGAAAAGGGTGGCTTAAGAGAGGAAAAAAGAAGGCGGAGGAATAGGATGGGGAGAACACTTTCTCCCTCTCTACCTCATCAAAAGAACATTTCAACGCTGAGCAAATTCCACAAAATAACTTCTGAGTGCTGGCAGAGGACATCAGGCATCCAGCAAAGCAGATCATTGGCTTCAAAGCCAGGTAGGGAATATTTTATTTTATTTTAAAGAACGAAGTTATAGACAAAGGAGGTAGGGAGGGAACCCCGGCACGGGAAGGGAATCCCGTCCCAGGAAGAGACTCTTAAAGAGAGAGGTTCCCTAAAATTGGGGAACTTTCTCACAGCTGTGCATGGGGCCAGCCCTGGAAGCACAGAGGGCAACATAACAGGAAGGAAGAATAAATAAATAATTAAAACCAACAGATTACGAATTCAACAGTATAACCCCCAGCAGATAAGCAGCGCAAACGCCTGCGTCCGACAGCAGTGGGGGTTGGGCAGGGAGGAGCGCGCCCGCGACAGCGCTTTTCTAAGAATTGGGCCGCGGGAGACGCAGGCTGCAGGGCTTTTCTCGAGAATCGGGGCATAAAGGGGCCAGAATCGGGTCCGCGCGTGGATAGAACGATTTATCCCAGACTAACAAACCAGACTGGGGGTAACTAACATGCGAAACGCTCGAACATAAGACACTGACAGGCCCGCGCACAGAACAAAGGACGGATTGGGAAACAGCCGGCTGCAGACCATCCCCCATCAGCGCCGGGCAGTCAGAGCATTAAGCGCGGGAAGAGGGCAGTCGCAGCTCAAGAGAGACATTACCTACCAAATTGCAAGCAAGCTTCTTTATTGAGACTTCTGCAACAATAGTCCGCGCCAAACTCCCTAGCCACTCGGACTTGGAACCAAACCCGGCACCCGGAGGGGACTTCCTGAGCGCCAATCCTGAGCGGCTTAAACCGGGGAATTGCATGAAACATAGGCCAGGCCCCACACGGTTATCCCGCGGATTGGGAAGGGGCAAGCCCAGTGCAGAGCTCAGCACCACCCTCCCTGAGGCAAGACAGAAATCAGACACGGAAGAGACCAGCAAACAGAGGAAGCCAAACAGAGGGAACTGCCTTGGTAGTGACCCCACACAGTCCTCAATGACAGAGAAAGCACCAGATACGCCGTTTCTACTTTTCTGATCAAAAAAAAATTTTTTTTGGGGGATGATGTGGAAGCGTGATTTATTTTTTTCTTTTGAAGAATTTTGTTTTCTTTCTTTAAAAATTATTTTTTCCTTTTTAAATTTGTTTATCCTTTTCTTTTTCATCCTTTTTCCCTAAACTTCCTTAAATTTTTAAGTCTTCTATATTTCTAGTTATTATTTTTAGAACCTAATATTTAAAAAAAAAAAAACCCTATCATTTAAGCAAGCGCTGTATATAGTCTTATTGGTGAAGGAAGTTGTCTTTTAATAATTCTGGAGTCTTTTATTATATTTTACTTTTTTTTCTTTTTCTTTTTTCTCTATTTTTTTAAAAAATTTCTCTCTACTTCTTCATCTTCTCTTCAATAATCTATCTTTGAAAATCCAATCTATACTCCAGATTTTTAATCTTGGCATTTTGGTATTTGTTGCCAATTTTGTACTTTTAAAAACCTAATCCTCAGTACCCAGTTTTACATGAGTGCAAGACTACTGGCTTGACCACTGTCTCCACCTCTGGAATCTCCCTTTTCGCCACCAGGTGGCTTTTGTCTCCTCCCTCCCACTCCCCCTCTCTACCCAACCCTATGAACCTCTGTGCGTTCCAGAAGGAGGAGAACTCTAAGGGAACTGGTCACTGACCGGATCTGTATCCCTCCTTCCCATCTCCCTCTTTTATCCTCCTGTCCACCTCTATCTACTTCCTCCCTCTCCTCTTCCATGTATAACTCTGTGACCACCTCTGAGTGGTCCAGACTTCGGAGTGCACACAAGAAAGTGGTTACGGGCTAACTTGCTTTTCCCTCTTATGATTCCACCCCATCCCATTCCACTCACCTCTAACTACTCCCTCCCTCTTCTCTCCTCCAAGTAACTCACCGATCCTCTAGGGACGACCCTCAAGGTGGAGAAACCTATCATCATTAACCTAGATGTTTTAACATTAGTGCTGAATAGATGGAGAAATCATGAGGCTATTCTAAAAATAAATCTGAAAACCAGAATCAGGAGGCGTAATTCCAAATCCTGAGATCATCAAGAATTCCTGAATACAGGGAACATTATCCAATTAGAGCTCATCAAACACCTTCATACCTATATTAAATTGAGCACTGCCCAAGGGCCAACAAGCTCCAGAGCAAGATATACCACGCAAATTCTCCAGCAACACAAGAACAAGCCCCTGAGCCTCAATACACAGGCAACTCAAAATACTCCAAAACCACTGACGTCGCATAACCCAGTACTTCACACGTCACAGCACTCCAGAGAGAGAAATCCAGATCCACCCACCAGAACTCCAACACAAGCCTCCCTGACCAAGAAACTTTGTCAAGCCACAGATATAACCCCAAACACAGAGAGGAAACTCTATAATAAAGAGAACTCCACAAATTCCCAGAATATAGAAAAGCCACCCCAAACGCAGCAATAACCAGGATGAAGAGACAGAGGAATACCCAGCAGGTAAAGGAACAGGAGACATGCCCACCAAACCAAACAAAAGAGGAAGAGATAGGGAATCTACCTGAGAAAGAATTCCGAATACTGATAGTGAAAATGATCCAAAATCTTGAAATCAAAATGGAAGCACAGATAAATAGCCTGGGGTCAAGGATTGAGAAGATGCAAGAAAGGTTTAACAAGGACCTAGAAGAAATAAAAAGAGTCAACATATAATGAATAATGCAATAAATGAGATCAGAAACACTCTGGAGGCTACAAATAGTAGAATATCGGAGGCAGAAGATAGGATCAGTGAAATAGAAGATAGAATGTTACAAATAAATGAATCAGCGAGGGAAAAAGAAAGGCGAATGAAAAGAAATGAGGACAACCTCAGAGACCTCCAAGACAATATGAAACGCTCCAACATTCGAATTATAGGAGTCCCAGAAGAAGAAGACAAAAAGAAAGACCATGAGAAAATACTTGAGGAGATAATAGTCGAAAACTTCCCTAAAATGGGGAAGGAAATAATCACCCAAGTCCAAGAAACCCAGAGAGTGCCAAACAGGATAAACCCAAGGCGAAACACCCCAAGACATATTTTAATCAAACTAACAAAGACCAAACACAAAGAACAATTATTAAAAGCAGCAAGGGAAAAACAACAAATAACACACAAGGGGATCCCAATAAGAATAACTGCAGATCTTTCAATAGAAACTCTTCAGGCCAGGAGGGAATGGCAAGACATACTTAAAGTGATGAAGGATAATAACCTTCAGCCAAGACTACTGTACCCAGCAAGGATCTCATTCAAATATGAAGGAGAAATCAAAAGCTTTACAGACAAGCAAAAGCTGAGAGAATTCAGCACCACCAAACCAGCTCTCCAACAAATACTAAAGGATAGACTTTAGAAAGGAAACACAAAAAGGACGTATAAACCCGAAACCAAAACAATAAAGTAAATGGCAACAGGAGCATACTTATCAATAATTACCTTAAATGTAAATGGGTTGAATGCCCCAACCAAAAGGCAAAGACTGGCTGAATGGATACAAAAACAGGATCCCTATATATGCTGCCTACAAGAGACCCACCTCAAAACAACGGACACATACAGACTAAAAGTGAAGGGCTGGGAAAAGATATTCCATGCAAATAAAGACCAAAAGAAAGCAGGAGTAGCAATACTCATATCCGATAAAATAGACTTTAAAACAAAGGCTGTGAAAAGGGACAAAGAAGGCCACTACATAATGATTAAAGGATCAATCCAAGAAGAAGATATAACAATTATAAATATATATGCACCCAACATAGGAGCACCGCAATATGTAAGACAAATGCTAACAAGCATGAAAGGGGAAATTAATAATAACACAATAATAGTGGGAGACTTTAATACCCCACTCACACCTATGGACAGATCAACTAAGCAGAAAATTAACAAAGAAACGCAAACGTTAAACGATACAATTGACCGGTTAGACCTAATTGATATCTATAGGACATTTCACCCCAAAACAATGAATTTCACCTTTTACTCAAGTGCACACGGAACCTTTTCCAGGATAGATCACATTCTGGGTCATAAATCTAACCTTGATAAATTCAAAAAAATGGAAATTATCCCAAGCATCTTCTCTGACCATAATGCACTAAGGTTAGATCTCAATTACAGGAGAAAAACTATTAAAAATTCCAACATTTGGAGGCTGAACAACACCCTACTGAATAATCAACAAATCACAGAAGAAATCAAAAAAGAAATCAAATTATGCATCGAAACGAATGAAAATGAAAACACAAAAACGCAGAACCTTTGGGACACTTTAAAAGCAGTCCTAAGAGGAAAGTTCATAGCAATACAGGCATACCTCAAGAAACAAGAAAAAAATCAAATAAATAACCTAACTCTACACCTAAAGCAACTAGAAAAGGAAGAAATAGAGAACCCCAGAGTTAGTAGAAGGAAAGAAATCCTAAAAATTAGGGCACAAATAAATGCAAAGAAACAAAAGAGACCATAGCAAAAATCAACAAAGCAAAAAGCTGGTTCTTTGAAAGGATAAATAAAATTGACAAACCATTAGCCAGACTCATCAAGAAACAAAGAGAAAAAAAATCAAATCAACAAAATTAGAAATGAAAATGGAGAGATCACGACCGACAACACAGAAATACAAAGAATCATAAGAGACTACTATCAGCAATTATATGCCAATAAAATGGACAACTTGGAAGAAATGGACAAATTCTTAGAAAAGTACAATTTTCCAAAACTGAACCAGGAAGAAACAGAAAATCTTAACAGACCCATCACAAGCACGGAAATTGAAACTGTAATCAGAAATCTTCCAGCAAACAAAAGCCCAGGTCCAGACGGCTTCACAGCTGAATTCTACCAAAAATTCCGAGAAGAGCTAACACCTATCTTACTGAAGCTATTCCAGAAAATTGCAGAGGAAGGTAAACTCCCAAACTCATTCTATGAGGCCACCATCACCCTAATACCAAAACCTGACAAAGATACCACAAAAAAGAAAGCTACAGGCCAATATCACTGATGAACATAGACGCAAAAATCCTCAACAAAATCCTAGCAATCAGAATCCAGCAACACATTAAAAGATCATACACCATGACCAAGTGGGCTTTATCCCAGGGATGCAAGGATTCTTCAATATCCGCAAGTCAATCAATGTAATTCATCGCATTAACAAACTGAGAAATAAAAATCATATGATTATCTCAATAGATGCAGAAAAAGCCTTTGACAAAATTCAGCATCCATTTATGATAAAAACTCTCCAGAAAGCAGGAATAGAAGGAACATACCTCAACATAATAAAAGCTATATATGACAAACCCACAGCTCACATTATCCTCAATGGCAAAAATTGAAACCATTTCCCCTAAAGTCAGGAACAAGACAAGGGTGTCCACTTTCACCACTACTCTTCAACATTGTACTGGAAGTTTTGGCCACAGCAATCAGAGCAGAAAAAGAAATACAAGGAATCCAAACTGGAAAAGAAGAAGTAAAACTCTCACTGTTTGCAGATGACATGATCCTCTACATAGAAAATCCTAAGGACTCGACCAGAAAACTACTAGAGCTAATCAATGAATATAGTAAAGTTGCAGGATATAAAATCAACACCCAGAAATCCCTTGCATTCCTATACACTAACAATGAGAAAGTAGAAAAAGAGGTTAAGGAAACAATTCCATTCACCATTGCAACGAAAAGAATAAAATACTTAGGGATATTCCTACCTAAAGAAATTAAAGACCTATATATCGAAAACTATAAAACACTGATGAAAGAAATCAAAGAGGACACTAATAGATGGAGAAATATACCATGCTCATGGGTCGGAAGAGTCAATATAGTGAAAATGAGTATTCTACCTAAAGCAATCTACAGATTCAATGCAATTCCCATCAAGCTACCAGCAGTATTTTTCACAGAACTAGACCAAATAATCTCAAGATTTGTATGGAAATACAAAAAGCCTCGAATAGCCAAAGCAATCTTGAGAAAGAAGAATGGAACTGGAGGAATCAACTTGCCTGACTTCAGGCTCTACTACAAAGCCACAGTCATTAAGACAGTATGGTACTGGCACAAAGACAGAAATATAGATCATTGGAACAAAATAGAAAGCCCTGAGATAAACCCACACACCTATGGACACCTTATCTTCGACAAAGGAGGCAAGAATATACAATGGAGTAAAGACAGTCTCTTTAACAGGTGGTGCTGGGAAAACTGGTCAACCACTTGTAAAAGAATGAAACTAGACCCCTTTCTAACACCATACACAAAAATAAACTCAAAATGGATTAAAGATCTAAATGTAAGACCAGAAACTATAAAACTCCTAGAGGAGAACATAGGCAAAACACTCTCCGACATAAATCACAGCAGGATCCTCTATGATCCAACTCCCAGTATACTGGAAATAAAAGCAAAGATAAACAAATGGGATCTAATTAAAATTAAAAGCTTCTGCACAACAAAGGAAACTACAAGCAAGGTGAAAAGACAGCCTTCTGAATGGGAGAAAACAATAGCAAATGAAACAACTGACAAACAACTAATCTCAAAGATATATAAGCAACTTATACAGCTCAACTCCAGAAAAATAAATGATCCAATAAAAAAATGGGCCAAAGAACTAAATAGGCATTTCTCCAAAGAAGACATACAGATGGCTAACAAACACATGAAAAGATGCTCAACATCACTCATTATCAGAGAAATGCAAATCAAGACCACAATGAGGTACCATTTCACACCAGTCAGAATAGCTGCGATCCA
Organism: Nanger dama; assembly: GCA_917880005.1. NCBI lineage: Eukaryota > Metazoa > Chordata > Mammalia > Artiodactyla > Bovidae > Nanger > Nanger dama. The sequence continues at coordinate 105,800,173 of CAKJTW010000001.1, forward strand.
AAAGTCTACAAGCAATAAATGCTGGAGAGGATGTGGAGAAAAGGGAACCCTCTTACACTGCTGGTGGGAATGCAAACTAGTACAGCCATTATGGAAAACAGTGTGGAGATTCCTTAAAAAATTGCAAATAGAACTGCCTTATGACCCAGCAATCCCACTGCTGGGCATACACACCGAGGAAACCAGAATTGAAAGAGACACATGTACCCCAATGTTCATTGCAGCGCTGTTTATAATAGCCAGGACATGGAAGCAACCTAGATGTCCATCAGCAGATGAATGGATAAGAAAGCTGTGGTACATATACACTATGGAATACTACTCAGCCCTTAAAAAGAATAAATTTGACTCAGTTCTAATGAGATGGATGAAATTGGAACCAATTATACAGAGTGAAGTAAGCCAGAAAGAAAAACACCAATACAGTATACTGACATATATATATGGAATTTAGAAGACAGTAATGATGACCCTGTAGGTGAGACAACCAAGAAACACAGAGGTATAGAGTGGACTTTTGGACTCTGAGGGAGAGGGAAAGGGTGGGATGGTTTGGGAGAATGGCAATGAAACATGTATATTTTCGTAAGAAACGAAGCACCAATCTATGTTCAATGTAGGATGCAGGATGCATGGGGCTGATGCACAGGATGATTCAAGTAGAGGATGTGGGGTGGGAGGTGGGAGGGGGCTTCGGCATTGGGTTATTGTGTTCACCTATGGCTGATTCGTGTCAATGTATGGCAAAAGAAATACAGTATTGTAATTTAAAATTAAAAAAAAAAAAGGGTGGCTTAAAACTCAACATTCAAAAAATGAAGATCATGGCATTTGCTCCCATCACTTCATGACAAATAGATGGGGGCAAAATGGGTATAATGGCAGATTTTATTTTCTTGGGTTCCAAAATCACTGAGGATGGTAACAGCTATGAAATTAAAAGACACTTGCTCCTTGGAAGGAAAGTTATGAGAAACATAGTGTATTAAGAAGCAAAGACATCACTTTGCTGATGAAGGTCTGTATAGTCAAAGCCATGGTTTTTCCAGTAGTCATGTACAAATATGAGAGTTGGACCATAAAGAAGTCTGAAAAGTGAAAGTGAAAGTTGCTCAGTCATGTCCGACTATTTGTAACCCGATGAACATACAGTCCATGGAATTCTCCAGGCCAGACTACTAGAGTGGGTAGCCTTTGCCTTCTCTAGGGTATCTTCCCAACATAGGGATCAAACCCTAGTCTCCTGCATTGCAGGTGGATTCTTTACCAGCTGAGCCACAAGGGAAGCCCAAAAATACTGGAGTGGGTAGCCTGTCACTTGTCTAGAGGATCATCCTGACCCAGGAATCCAATTGGGGTCCTCTGCTTTGCAAGAGGATTCTTAACCAACTGAGATATCAGTGAAGGCTGAGTGCTGAAGAATTGATGCTTTCAAATTGTGGTGCTGCAGAAAACTCTTGAGAATCCCCTGGACAGCAAAGAGATCAAACCATTCAAAGCTAAAGGAAATCAACCCTGAATATTGACTGAAAGAACTGATGCTGAAGTTGAAGCTCCGATATTTTGGCCACCTGATTTGAAGACCCAACTCACTGGAAAAGACTCTAATGCTAGGTAATATTGAGGGCAGGAAGAGAAGGGGATGACAGAGGATGAGATGGTTGGATGGCTTCACTGACTCAATGGACATGAGTTTGAGCAAACTCTGGGAGATAATGAAGGACAGGGAGCCTGGCGTGCTGCAGTTCATGGGGTCACACAGAGTTGGACAAAACTTAGCAAGTATTATATTAAGTCAGATATAATGTGATATATGATTTTATATATAAAAGAATATTAAGGGTATATTATAGGAATGGAAAAATTAAATGCCAATAAATTTAGCAAGTATATGAAATGGACAGAGTCCTTGGTGCTGGGGGTGCAGAAACACCCAAAAAGTAGAAAATCTGGAAAATAATTCTTTATAAGTTGTAGGCAAATAGTACTAATTAAAGAAACTGAATTCATAATGAAAAACCTTCCTATGAAGAAAATTTCAGGCCCAGACTACTTCACTGATGACTATCAGGCATTTAAGGGATAAATATCAACCTTATATAAAAACCATTTCTGTAAAGAAAGAATGAGGAAATATTTCCCAATTTGTTTTCTGTAGCCACCATAACTATAACATAAATATCTGACAAATATATTACAAATAATAGAGACCAATATTCCTAATGAAAGCAAATGTAAAACTCCTTTAAAACATTAGCAAACAGGATCCAGCAATATATAAAAGCATAGAACATAATAACTTAGCTGGGTCTACCTCAAGAATAGGAGGTTGGTTTAACCTTAGAAAATCAGTCCCAGAAATTCTTCACATTAATAAAATAAAAGATAAAAATGATAATCTCTATAGAGTCAGAAAATATTTTTTGGCAAAATCAAACATCCACTCATAATAAAAACTCTCATCAGATTAGGAACTGAAAAGAATTTTTTTAACATGATAAAAGCCATCTATTAGATTGGTGCACACTTAATTGTGGTTTCAGACTATGAATTTTAAATCATTATAATAGGCTCAAACACATCTTTATCAATCAAAATATGAACAATTACAACCAACACATTTTTGCCAATGAGAAATAAGTTTGTTTATTCCTGTAACACAAATATCCATGCTTTGGGATTCAACAAACTCTTGGAAAGCTTTTTCTGCATCCTGCTGGTTGTAGATTTTTTCCCTGCAAAAAGTTGTTGAGATGCTTGAAGAAGTAACAGTCAGTTGGTGAAAGTTCAGGTGAATATGGCGGTTGAGGCAAAACCCTGTAACCCACTTTGTTCAACTTTTGAAGTGTTGGTTGTGCGACATGGGGTTGGGCATTGTCTTTTGCTTCTTCATCAGGGGCAGAAGTCAGGAGGACCCCACACCCAAGGAGCGGTGGCTGAGAGGAGCTACCCCACGTCCGAGGTCAGGGACAGTGGCCGAGAAGCCAGGCTGCAACAGTGCAGGAGCAGCTGAGAGGAAATACCCCCACTCGAGGCCAGGGGCCGTGGCCAGGAGGAGCGAACCCACGTCCAAGGAGCGGTGGCTGCACGGGCGCCAGAGGGCCTAGAGGAGCTATCCCACATTCAAGGTCAGGAGGGGCAACGGTGAGGAGATACCCCTCGTCCAAGGTAAGGAGCAGTGGCTGCGCTTTACTGGAGCAGTCTTGAAGAGATACCCCACATCCAAGGTAAGAGAAACCCAAGTAAGACAGTGGGTATTTCAAGAGGGCAGACACACTGAAACCATCATCACAGAAAATGGATCAATCTAATCACACTAGGACCACAGTCTTGTCAACTCAATGAAACCAAGCCATGCCTTGTGGGGCCACCCAAAATGGGCGGGAATGGTGGAGAAGTCTGACACAATGTGGTCCACTGGAGAAGGGAATGGCAAACCACTTCAGTATTCTTGCCTTGAGAACCCCATGAACAAACAGTATGAAAAGGCAAAATGATAGCACACTAAAAGAGGAACTCCCCAGGTCAGTAGGTGCCCACTATGTTACTGGAGATCAGTGGAGAAATAATTCCAGAAAGTATGAAGGGATGGAGCCAAAGAAAAACAATACCCAGTTGGGGATGTGACCGGTGATAGAAGCAGGGTCCGATGCTGTACAGAGCAATATTGCACAGGAACCTGGAATGTTAGGTCCATGAATCAAGGCAAATTGGAAGTGGTCAAACAGGAGATGGCAGGAGTAAACATCAACATTCTAGGAATCAGTGAACTAAAATGGACTGGAATGGGTGATTTTAACGTAGATGACCATTATATCTACTACTGCGGGCAGGAATCCCTCAGAAGAAATGGAGTAGCCATCATGGTCAGCAAAAGAGTCCAAAGTGCAGTACCTGGATGCAGTCTCAAAAATGACAGAATGATCTCTATTCGTCTCAAAGGCAAACCATTCAATATCATGGTAATCCAAGTCTATGCCCCAACCGGTAACTCTGAAGAAGTTGAAGTTGAATGGTTCAATGAAGACCTACAAGACATTTTAGAACTAATACCCCCAAAAGATGTGCTTTTCATTATAGGGGACTGGAATGCAAAAGTAGGAAGTCAAAAAACACCTGGAGTAACAGGCTAATTTGGCCTTGGAATACAGAATGAAGCAGGGCAAAGACTAGTAGAGTTTTGCCAAGAGAACGCACTGGTCATAGCAAACATCCTCTTCCAACAACACAAGAGAAGACTCTACACATGGACATCACCAGATGGTCAACACCAAAATCAGATTGATTATATTCTTTGCAGCCAAAGATGGAGAAGCTCTATACAGTCAACAAAAATAAGACCAGGATATGGCTGTGGCTCAGATCATGAACCTCTTATTGCCAAATTGAGACGTAAATTGAAGAAAGTAGGGAAATCCACTAGACCATTCAGGTATGACCTAAATCAAGTCCCTTATGATTATACAGTGGAAGTGAGAAATAGATTTAAGGGCCTAGATCTGATAGATAGAGTGCCTGATGAATTATGGAATGAGGTTCGTGACACTGTACAGGAGACAGGGATCAAGACCATCCCCATGGAAAAGAAATGCAAAAAAGCAAAATGGCTGTCTGGGGAGGCCTTACAAAAGCTGTGAAAGAAGTGAAGTGAAAAGCAAAAGAGAAAAGGAAAGATACAAGCATCTGAATGCAGAGTTCCAAAGAATAGCAACAAGAGACAAGAAAGCCTTCCTCAGCAATCAGTGCAAAGAAATAGAGGAAAACAACACAATGGGAAAGACTGGAGATCTCTTCAAGAAAATTAGAGACACCAAAGGAATATTTCATGCAAAGATGGGCTCGATAAAGGACAGAAATAGTATGGACCTAACAGAAGCAGAAGGTATTAAGAAGAGGTGGCAAGAACACACAGATTGTTAAGTCACTTCAGTCATGTCCGACTCTGTGTGACCCCATAGATGGCAGCCAACAAGGCTCTCCCATCCCTGGGATTCTCCAGGCAAGGACACTGGAGTGGGTTGCCATTTCATTCTTCAATGCATGAAAGTGAAAACTGAAAGAGAAGTCACTCAGTCATGTCCGACTCTTAGAGACCCCATGGACTGCAGCCAACAAGGCTCCTCTGTCCATGGGATTTTCCAAGCAAGAGTACTGGAGTGGGATGCCATCACCTTCTCCAAACTATACAAAAAAAGATTTTCACGATCAAGATAATTACAATGGTGTGATCACTCACCTAGAGCCAGACATCCTGGAATGTGGTCAAGTGGGCCTTAGAAAGCATCAATATGAAGAAAGCTAGTGAAGGTGTTGGAATTCCAGTTGAGCTATTTCAAATCCTGAAAGATGATGCTGTGAAAGTGCTGCACTCAATATGCCAGCAAATGTGGAAAACTCAGCAGTGGCCACAGGACTGGAAAAGGTCAATTTTCATTCCAATCCCAAAGAAAGGCAATGCCAAAGAATGCTCAAACTACCGCACAGTTGCACTCATTTCACACACTAATAAAGTAATGCTCAAAATTCTCCAAGCTAGGCTTCAGCAATATGTGAACCACGAAATTCCAGATTTTCAAGATAGTTTTCGAAAAGGCAGAGGAACCAGAGATCAAATTGCCAACATCCACTGGATCATGGAAAAAGCAAAGAGTTCCAAAACCACATTTATTTCTGCTTTATTGACTATGCCAGAGCCTTTGATAGTGTGGATCACAATAAACTGGAAAATTCTGAAAGAGATGGGAATGCCAGATCACCTGACCTGCCTCTTGAGAAACCGGTATGCAGGTCAGGAAGCAACAGTTAGAACTGGACATGGAACAACAGACTGGTTCCAAATAGGAAAAGGAGTATGGCAAGGCTGTATACTCTCAACCTGCTTATTTAACTTATATATGGAGTACATCATGAGAAACGCTGGGCTGGAAAAAGCACAAGCTGGAATCAAGATTGACAGGAGAAATATCAATAACCTCAGATATGCAGATGACACCACCCTTATGGCAGAAAGTGAAAAAGAACTAAAAAGCCTATTGATGAAAGTAAAAGAGTAGAGTGAAAAAGTTGGCTTAAAGCTCAACATTCAGAAAACGAAGATCATGGCATCTAGTCCCATCACTTCATGGGAAATAAATGGAGAAACAGTGGAAACAGTGTCAGACTTTATTTTGGGGGCTCCAAAATCACTGCAGATGGTGACTGCAGCCATGAAATTAAAAGACCAACCTAGATAGCATATTGAAAAGCAGCGACATTACTTTGCCAACAAAGGTCCGTCTAGTCAAGGCTATGGTTTTTCCAGTGGTCATGTATGGATGTGAGAATTGGACTATGAAGAAAGCTAAGCGCTGAAGAATTGATGCTTTTGAACTGTGGTGTTGGAGAAGACTCTTGAGAGTCCCTTGGACTGCAAGGAGATCCAACCAGACCATTGTGAAGGAGATCAGCCCTGGGATTTCTTTGGAGGGAATGATGCTGAAGCTGAAACTACAGTACTCTGGCCACCTCATGCGAAGAATTGATTCATTGGCAAAGACTCTGATGCTTGGAGGGATTGGAGGCAAGAGGAGAAGGGGAAGACAGAGGATGAGATAGCTGAATGGCATCACTGACTCGATGGACGTGAGTCTGAGTGAACTCCGGGAGTTGGTGATGGACAGAGAGGCCTGGCGTGCTGCGATTCATGGAGCTGCAAAGAGTCGGACATGACTAAGCGACTGAACTGAGCTGAATACAAAATTACTTTTGCCTCAACCGAATACAAAAACCCTGCAGCTGACACTGTGCCTGATGTTAAACTATTAAATATTTCTTCCCCTAAGTTTGAGGATAAGGCTAATATGTTTATTCTTACCACTTCTATCCAACACTGTGGTGGAGTTCATAGCTCATGCTGTAATATTAGAAAAACAAATAAAATATATAAATATTAGAAAAAGAAAAATAATGACAATGTACATAAAAGCCCTTTGAAATTTAGCAACACCTCAGGATACAAGGAAAACATACTGGCAATAAATGTGGGCATAAAACTTAAAAAAAAATCTACATCATTTACAACAGTACCAAAAATATATCAAGTAACTGAAACTAAATCAAGTGTACTTCTCAACTGGAGCAATTTGCCCTGCAAGGACTTTTAACAAAGTTTGAAAATATTTTTGGCTGGCATAGTTTTGTGGTACTTCTGGTTTCTAGTTTGTAGAGGCCAGGAAGCTGCTAAACTTTCTACAGTGCAAGACAGCACCCCACAACAAAGAATCCTTCGGTCAAAATGTCAATAATATGAGGTTATGGAACCCTGATCTAGCAGAAGATAGGAAAGATCTCTGCACAAATAACCTGTTAAGACTCAACTAAGAGAAAGTTTGAATAACCTAAATAAGTTGAAAGCTATAACAGTTCATGCATTGTTAGGATGAGTATTCTCCCTAAATTTCTAAATTCAACATGAAAGTGAAAAGTGAAAGTTGCTCAGTGTGTCCGACTCTTTGGAACCCCATGGACTGTAGCACGCCAGGCTTCCTTCCCTGTCCTTCATTATCTCCCAGAGTCTGCTCAAATTCACATCCATTGAATCAATGATGCTATTTAACCATCTCATTGTCTGCCACACTCTTTTCTTTTTGCCTTCAATCTTTCCCAGCATCAGGGTCCTTTTGAAATATAAAATAAGAAGTTAGGGGAAAAATTAAAAAAAAAAAAGGACAGCCCTCTCCTCAACTGTAACTGGCATTAGCTAGGTTTTAACATATTGTTGTTGTTGTTCATTGGCCAAGTCATATTGGACTTTTCTCAACCTCCTGGACTGCAGCATGCCAGGCTTCTTTGTTGCTCATCATCTCCTGGAGTTTGCTCAAATTCATGTTCAATGAACTGGACAGACAATTGTTTGATACATGGTTCTACCTGTTGCTTCTTGACCTGCATACAGGTTTCTCAGAAGACAGGTGAAATGGCCTAATATTCCCATCTCTTTAAGAGCTGAGTTTTCCAATTTGTTATGATCCATACAAAGGCTTTAGCATAGTCAAAGAAACAAAGGTAGATGTTTTTTCTGAAATTCCTTTTCTTTCTCTATGATCTAGTGACTGTTGGCAATTTGATCTCTGGTTCCTCAGTCTTTTCTAAACCCAGTTTGAACATCTGGAATTTCTTGGTTCACATAATGCTGAAGCTTAGCTTGAAGGATTTTGAGCATAATCTTACTAGAATGGGGAGATGAGTACAGTTGTCCAGTGGTTTAAATCCTCTTTAGTAGTGCCCTTATTAGGAATTGGGAGAAGAATTGAACTTTTCCAGTCCTGTGACCACATTTATCAAGATATCTCTTTTGATAAATGTCATGTGTACACATAACATCTTTTAAAAAATCATGTTGATATTTTTTGCAACTCCTTTGGAAGAAATAAAGCTCAACCCCCATTTTAAATAATATTTTTAAAAATCCAGGGGGAGATCAAGATAATGGAGGATATGGAGCTCACCTTCCTCCATGAACACGTCAAAAATATATCTACATGTAGGACAATTACCACTGACAATTAACTGGAAACTGGGAGAGGACTCCTGTACACCCAAGGCTGCAAAAAGATCCAGCTACAATCAGGTAGAAAGGAAAGAAAAGTAATCAAGTAGAGACCTGTGTCCCTGAGAGAAGACTCACAAGAGGAGGGGCATTAGGTAGGGAGAGATATTCACTGGGGAATAAGCAGTGCAATCCATATATTGGGTGCTCCAGCTCTGGGTTCTGACACCAGGAAGGTGAGTCCACTTAGCTGGTTACAGAACCAGTGACTGGGTTCTCTAGAGATTCGGGGACTGACAGTATGTCTGTAAGAAACCTAGACTCCACTTGAGAATTGTACACATGTTTGCTTACTCTTGAACATGGTTGAGGAAGCAGACTGAAACAGCCTGGGACTCTGACTAGCTTTCTGAAACCACCCCAGCATGAGAGCCAGCTTGAGCTGAGCACCTGTTCTGGCCACATTTGCTTTCTGGAAGAGAAAATTTTTCATCCAAAATTTTACAGGCCAGATGGGAGTGGTATGATATATTTAAAGTGCTGAAAGGAAAAAACTTACAACCCAAGAAACTATGCCCTATCCCTCAGTACTGAAAGATAAGTAAAAACTAAAAGGTTTCATTACTAAATTATCTTAAAATAATTATTAGAAGGACTTCTCTACATGAAAAAGAAGTATCAATAGGCAAGGAAAAATCCCACTAGTAAAGAAAAATATATAGTAATGGTTGTTCAGCTCAGTTCAGTCTCCAAGTCATGTCCGACTCTTTGTGACCCCATGAATTGCAGCATACCAGGCCTCCGTGTCCATCACCAACTCCCAGAGTTCACTCAAACTCACATCCATCGAGTCTGTGATGCCATCCAGCCATCTCATCCTAGGTTGTCCCCTTCTCCTCCTGCCCCCAATCCCTCCCAGCATCAGAGTCTTTTCCAATGAGTCAACTCTTCCCATGAGGTGGCCAAAGTATTGGAGTTTCAGCTTTAGCATCATTCCTTCCAAAGAAATCCCAGGGTTGATCTCCTTTAGATTGGACTGATTGGATCTCCTTGCAGTCCAAGGGACTCTCAAGAGTCTTCTCCAACACCACAGTTCAGAAGCATTAATTCTTCAGCATTCAGCTTTCTTCACAGTCCAACTCTCACATCCATACATGACCACAGGAAAAACCATAGCCTTGACTAGATGGACTTTGTTAGCAAAGTAATGTCTCTGCTTTTGAATATGCTGTCTAGGTTGGTCATAATTTTTCTTCCAAAGAGTAAGCGTCTTTTAATTTCATGGCTGCAATCACTGTCTGCAGTGATTTTGGAGGCTGAGTACCATGTAAATAAGTTGATATTAAAAGTAAGTTCAGCTCAGTCACTCAGTCATGTCTGACTCTTTGCGACCCCATGGACTGCAGCATGTCACGCTTCTCTGTCCATCACCAATGCCCAAAGCTTGTTCAAACTCATGTTCATCAAGTCAGTGATGCCATTCAATCATCTCATCCTCTGTTGTTCACTTCTCCTCCTGCCTTCAATCTTTCCCAGCATCAGGGTCTCTTCTAATAAGTCAGTTCTTCACCTCAGGTGGCTAAATTATTGGAGCTTCAGCTTCAGCATCAGTCCTTCCAATGACTATTCAGGACTGATTTCCTTTAGAATTGACTGGGTTGATCTCCTGCTGTCCAAGAGACATTCAAGAGTCTTCTCCTAAGAAGAATGGAACTGGAGGAATCAACAGCCTGACTTCAGACTATACTACAAAGCTACAGTCATCAAGACAGTATGGTACTAGCACAAAGACAGAAATATAGATCAATGGAACAAAATAGAAAGCCCAGAGATAAATCCATGCACCTATGGACACCTTATCTTTGACAAAGGAGGCAAGAATATACAATGGAGAAAAGACACTCTATAACAAATGGTGCTGTGAAAACTGGTCAATCACTTGTAAAAGAATGGAACTCAAACACTTTCTAACACCATACACAAAAATAAACTCAAAATGGTTTAAAGATCTAAATGTAAGACCAGAAACTATAAAACTCCTGAGAGGAAAATATAGGCAAAACATTCTCTGACATAAATCACAGAAGGATCCTCTATGACCCACCTCCCAGAGTAATAGAAATAAAAGCAAAAATAAACAAATAGGACCTAATTAAACTTAAAAGCTTTTGCACAATGAGAGAAACTATAAGCAAGGTGAAAAGACAGCCTTCAGATGGGAGAAAATAATAGCAAATGAAGCAACTAACAAAGAATTAATCTCAAAAATATACAAGCAACTTCTGCAACTCAATTCCAGAAAAATAAACGACCTAATCAAAAAATGGGCCAAAGAACTAAACAGACATTTCTCCAAAGAAGACCTACAGATGGGTAACAAACACATGAAAAGATACTCAACACTCATTATCAGAGAAATGCAAATCAAAACCACAATGAGGTACCATCTCACTCTCGTCAGAATGGCTGCTATCAAAAAGTCTACAGACAATAAGTGCTGGAGAGGATCTGGAGAAAAGGGAACCCTCTTACACTGTTGGTGGGAATGCAAACTAGTATAGCCACTATGGAGAACAGTGTGGAGATTCCTTAAAAAACTGGAAATAGAACTGCCATATGACCTAGCAATCCCACTGCTGGGCATACCCACCAAGGAAACCTGAATTGGAAGAGACACATGTATCCCAGTGTTCATTGCAGCACTGTTTACAATAGCTAGGACATGCAAGCAACCTAGATGTCCATTGGCAGACAAATGGATAAGAAAGCTGTGGTACATATACACAATGGAATATTACTCAACTATTAAAAAGAACACATTTGAATACATTCTAATAAGGTGGATGAAACTGGAGCCTATTATATAGAGTGAAGTTAGCCAGAAAGAAAAACACTAATACAGTATATTACTGCATATATATGGAATTTAGAAAGATAGTAACAATGACCCTATATGTGAGAGAGCAAAAGAGACACAGATATAAAGAACAGACTTTTGGACTCTGTGGGAGAAGGCAAGGGTGGGATGATTTGAGAGAATAGCACAGAAACATGTATATTACCACATGTGAATAGATTGCCAGTCCAGGTTCAATGCATGAGATGAGGTGCTCAGGGCTGGTGCACTGGGATGACCCTAAGGTATGGGATGGGGAGGGAGGTGGGTTCAGGATGGGGGACACATGTACACCCATGGCTGATTCATGCCAATGTATGGGGGAAAAAAAAAAAAAAAAAACCCACTAAACTATTGTAAAGTAATTAACCTCAATTAAAATAAATAAATTATTTTTTTAAAGAATCTTCTCCTACACCACAGTTCAAAAGCATCAATTCTTCAGCACTCAGTTTTCTTTATGGTCCAGCTCTCACATCTATACATGACTACTGGAAAAGCTATAGCTTTAATTAGACAGACATTTCTTGGCAAAGTAATGTCTCTGCTTTTTTTTTTTAATTTTATTTTTACTTTATTCTACTTTACAATGCTGTATTAGTTTTGCCATACACTGACATGAATCAGCCACAGGTGTACACGAGCTCCCAATCCTGAAACCCCCTCCCACCTCTCATGATGTCTAGATTTATCATAGATTTTCTTTCAAGAAGCAAACATCTTTTAATTACATAGCTGCAGTCACCATCTGCAGTGACTCTGGAGCCAAAAAAATAAAGTCTCTTATTGTTTCCATTGTTTCCCCCTCTATTTGTCATGAAGTGATGGGATCAGATGCCATGACCTTAGTTTTTATTTTGTTAGTTTTTAAAATTTGTTTATTGAAGGAAATTGTTTTATAGAATTTTGTTTTCTGTCAAATCTCAACATAGGTATACATACAAATCCTCCCTTTTGAAACTCCCTTTCATCTCCCCACCCCTTCCCACCCCTATAGGTTGATAGATAGCCACTGTTTGAGATTCCTGAGCCATACAGCAAATTCCCATCGGCTATCTATTTGAAAGTTGAGTTTCAAGCCAGCTTTTTCACTCTCCTCTTTCACTTTCGTCAAGAGGCTCTTCAGTTCCTTTTCTCTTTCTGCTGTAAGGGTGGTGTCATCTGCATATCTAAGGTTATTGATATTTCTCCCAGAAATTTTGATTCCAGCTTGGGCTTCATCCAGCCCAGTGTTTCTCATGATGTATTCTGTAGATAAGTTAAATAGGCAGGGTGACAATTTACAGCCTTGAAATACTCCTTTCCCAATTTGGAACCAGCCTGTTGTTCCATGTCCAGTTCTTGACCTGCATACAGATTTCTCAGGAGGCAAGTAAGGTGTTCTAATTCCCATCTCTTTAAGGATTTTCTACAGTTTGTTGTGATCCACACAGTCAAAGGCTTTGGCATAGTCAATAAAGCAGAAGCAAATTTTTTTCTGGAACTCTCTTGCTCTTTTGATGAAGAGTAAAAGATAAATGTAAAATAAGCTATATGATAAACAGTGATGGGATAAACATGAAGATATAAAATATGGCATCAAAAACACAAGTATAAAAAGGTAGATCTTTTAGAATGTGATTGTAGTTAAATGATTGCCAGTTTGAAACAAGCGGGTATATGTATAGGTCACTATATATGAGAGTGAAAAAGGTGAAAATGTTAATCATTCAGTCATGTCTAATTTTTTAAACCCCAGGGACAGTAGCCTGCCAGGTGCCTTTGTCCAGGGGATTCTCCAAGCAAGAATAACAGAGTGGGTAGCCATTTCCTTCACCAGGGGATCTTCCTGACCCAGGGATTGAACCTGGGTCTCCTGAATTTCTGTAGGCAGATTCTTTACTATCTGAGCCACTGGGGAAAGTACTTGTATTTAAATGACTGCCAGTTTAAAACAAGCAGATATAGTTATAAGTCAGTATATATGAACCCCATAGTAAGCACAAATCAAAAGCCTACAATAGATATACAAAGCTTAGAGAGAAAGGAACATAAGCATACCACTAAAGAAAATCATCAAACCACAAGGGAAGAAACTAAAAGAAGAAAAAAATAGAGAAAAACTACAAAAACAAGCAGAAAACAAGAAGCAAAATGGCAATAAGTATATACCTATCTATTATCACTATATGCTAATTTACTAAGTGCTCCAATCAAAAGACATAATGTAGTTAACTGGATTAAAAAAATATATATCCATATGTATGCTGCTTGTAAGAAACTCACTTCAGAGTCTCTCAGTGCATATAGATTGAAAGTGAGGAGATGAAAAAAAGATATTTTATGCAAACAGAAATGACAATAAAGCAGGGATAACAATACTTATATTAGACAAAGTAGACTTTAAAATGAACTATACAACAAAAGACAAAGAAGGGCATTGTATAATTATAAAGGGATTATTGCCAAAGATTATTGCACACATTAACATATGTGCACCTAACACTGCTGCTGCTAAGTCGCTTCAGTCGTGTCCGACTCTGTGCGACCCCATAGACGGCAGCCCATCAGACTCCCCCATCCCTGGGATTCTCCAGGCAAGAACACTGGAGTGGGTTGCCATTTCCTTCTCCAATGCATGAAAGTGAAAAGTGAAAGAGAAGTCGCTCAGTCGTGTCTGACTCTAGCGACCCCATGTACTGCAGCCTACCAGGCTTCTCTGTCCATGGGATTTTCCAGGCAAAAGTACTGGAGTGGGGTGCCATTGCCTTCTCCATACCTAATACAGGACCACTTAAATATGTAAAGCAAATATTAAAAGACATAAAGGGAGAATTAACAAGAAAATACTCCCAATTAAAATTTCATCAAAAAGAATATCTAGGTATAAACTTACCAAGAATTTAAAGACTTATACTTTAAAAACTATAAAACATTGATGAAATTGAAGACAGTACAAAGAAATGGAAACATAGCCAATATTCTTGGATTACAAGAATTAATATGGTTAAAATGTCCATGGGCTTCCCTGGTGGCTCAGGTGGTAAAGATTCTGCCTGAAACTCAGGAGACTCAGGTTCAATTCCCGGGTCGGGAAGATCCCTTGGAGAAGGAAATGGTTACCCACTCCAGCATTCTTGCATGGAGAATCCCAGGAAGCCTGGTAGGCTATAGTCCATGGGGTCTCAAAGATTCAGACACAATGTCCATACTACCTACCCAAATCAATCTACAGATTTAATGCAAGCTTTATCAAAATACACAAGATATGTTTCACAAAACTAGAACAAATACTTGTAAAATTTATATGAAATCACAAAAGACTCTAAATCACCAAATGAATCTTGAGAAAAAAAAGAACAAAGCTAAAGGTATCATGATTCCTGACTTCAAACTACACTACAAAGCAATAGTAATCAAAACAATACAGTAGTGGCCCAAAAACAGACACATAGCTCAATGGAAAAAACTGGAGAGTCCCAAAATAAACCCACACCTCTATGGTCAATTAATCTACAGCAAAGAAGGAAGACATAAAAAATGGAAAAGAGAGAGTGTCTTCAACAAGTGGTGCTGGAAAAGCTGGAAAGCTATATATAAAGAATGAAATTACAATGCTCCTTATGCTACATATAAAAATAAACTCAAATGGATTAAAGACATAAATGTAAAACCAGAAATCATAAAACTCCTAGAAGAAAACAAAGGCAGAATACTCTTCGACATCAACAGAGCAATATTTTTTGATATATTTTCTAAGGCAAGAGAAACAAAAGCAAAAATAAACAAATGGGACATGATTAAATTTAAAAGCTTTTATTTATGAAAGAAAACCATCATCACAGTGAAAAGACAACCTACTGCATGTGAAATATATTTTCAAGTGGTATGACCAATAAAGTATTAATATCCAAAATATATAAAGAGCTCATACAAACAATATTAAAAAATCAATCCAACTTAAAAATGGGCAGAAGACCTGAATAGACATATTTCCAAAAAGCACATGCTGATGGCCAATAGGCACATGAAAAGATACCCAACATCATTAATTATAAGAGAAATGCAAGTCAAAACTACAACAACACTTCACTTCAGACCTGTCAGAATGGCTAAGATTAAAAATATTACAAAAAACAAATATTGATGAGGATGTAGAGAAAAAGGAAACCCTTGTACACTATTGGTGGGAATTTAAATTGGTGAAGCCTCTGTGGAAACTTTCCTTGAAAAGCTGGAAAAAAAAAAAGGAAAGAAAGAACTGCCATATGATCCAAAAATTCCACTCCTGGATATATACCAAAATAAAATAAATAGACAGACACCTCAGTGTTCATAACAGCAACATTTACAATAATCAAAATATGAAAGTGACCTAAGTGTCCATCAACAGATTAAAGGATAAAGAATATATGATATATATATATATATATATATATAAATGGAATATTACTCAGCTATAAAATAGAATGAAATTCTGCTGTTTGCAACAACGTGCATAGACCTAGAAAGTACCATGCTTAGTGAAATAAGTCAGATTAAGAAAGACTTTAAATACTCTATATTATCACTTATATGAGGAATCTAAAAAGCAAGACAAATAAATATCAAAACAGAAACAGACTCACAGACACAAACTAGTGATTATCAGTGGCGACAGGGGAGTGAGGATACAGGATTGAGAGACACAAAGTACTAACTATAAAATAAATAAGCAACAAGGATATATTGTGTAGCACAAGGAGATATAGCCAATATTTTGAAATAACTTTAAATGGAGTATAATCTACAAAAATATTGATGTTTATGTTGTCCACATGAAACTGATATATTATAAGTAAATTATAGATCAATTTAAAAAATCTAAATTAATTAAGGTCTGGTATAGAAATAAGATGATCAAATTATTGGGGATAATCTTGAGGAGTATTGTATAGCCTTAGATTTGACAATAGACATGGGGAAAGTGGAGTTTCTTAAGTAAGACACACACCCAGAAGCTATAAACATATTTGATGGCATTATTACATTCAACAACACATTGTTTTCTTTACACCCAGTGGTGCTAATGTAACCAAATATGCACTGTAAATATATTCTGACTGTACTGTTCATTTTTTAATTTTAATATTTAGTATTTCTAATATACAATGAGCTTGTTGTTGTCCAGACAATCGTGTCCAACACTTAGCTCTTGCCAATTAATAAAAATACAAATAATTGGAGGAAAGAAGCAAACTAGATATTCACAGAAGATAATTTTAAGCACTGACAAGCATATGAAATGATTTTCAATGTTTCTAAGTAGTAAAGGAAATGCAAAATATAACCATAACAAGGTATTTTTATTTCATCAGACTGGCAATAATTAAGAGTGAAAACATCTCCTGCTGCTGCTGCTGTTTCTGATAAAAAGAGGGAGACTGACTAAAACCGTTCTTAGAAAGTACTCTGTCAATAACTGTTAATGTAAGAAGACTCACAACCTGTGACTCAGCAGCCCCATTTTTAAAGATCTCACCTTCTGAAGTTAAAAAAAAACACACAAAAAACCTTACTTTAAAAAAATAGATAAAAAAGCTATTTTTTATAGTATGGAAGCACCAGTTGGGGAATGTTGAATAAAAATTATGTTTACACACATGCCTTGAAGCATCTATGTTAGATCTATTTCCACTGGCCTGAAGAGATGAACTGGACATGGAACAATAGACTGGTTCCAAATAGGAAAAGGAGTACGTCAAGGCTGTATATTGTCACTGCTTATTTAACTTCTATGCAGAGTACATCATGAGAAATGCTGGACTGGAAGAAACACAAGCTGGAATCAAGATTGCCAGGAGAAATATAAATAACCTCAGATATGCAGATGACAGCACCCTTCTGGCAGAAAGTGAAGAAGAACTAAAAAGCCTCTTGATGAAGTGAAAGAGGAGAGTGAAAATGTTGGCTTAAAGCTCAACATTCAGAAAACGAAGATCATGGTATCTGGTCCCATCACTCAATGGGAAATAGATGGAGAAACAGTGGAAACAGTGTCAGACTTTATTTTGGGGGCTCCAAAATCACTGACGATGGTGATTGCAGCCATGAAATTAAAAGACGCTTACTCCTTGGAAGAAAAGTTATGACCAACCTAGATAGCATATTCAAAAGCAGAGACATTGCTTTGCTGACTATGGTCCGTCTAATCAAGGCTGTGGTTTTTCCTGTGGTCATGTATAGATGTGAGAGTTGGACTGTGAAGAAAGCTGAATGCCAAAGAATTGACGTTTTTGAACTGTGGTGTTGGAGAAGATTCTTGAGAGTCCCTTGGACTGCGAGGAGATCCAACAAGTCCATTCCGAAGGAGATCAGTCCTGGGTGTTCTTTGGAAGGAATGATGCTGAAGCTGAAACTCCAGTACTTTGGCCACCTCATGCAAAGAGTTGACTCATTGGAAAAGACTCTGATACTGGGAGGGATTGGGGGCAGGAGGAGAAGGGGACGACAGAGGATGAGATGGCTGGATGGCATCACTGACTCGATGGACGGGAGTTTGAGTGAACTCAGGGAGTTGGTGATGGACAGGGAGGCCTGGTGTGCTGCGATTCATGGGGTTGCAAAGAGTTGGACACGACTGAGTGATTGAACTGAACTGAACTGAAGAGATGTTTATAGTACACTGTTAGTGAAAACAGAAAGTGTAAGAATATTGGGTGGTAAATGGTTACATTTTAGTTAAGAAAAAACAAAATTTTAAAATTTACATGTGTTAATTTCCAAATGAGAGTATCCTAGGACAAGACCATTTGTCTGAGTGTGGAGAAGGGCTAAAGAACAAGAGGATGTACATGGGGCTCTTAATACCGGTTCCCATGATGAGTGAGATAAGAGATGGATTGACAAGCAAGTGTGAGATCATCCATTTTTACCAAATGCTATTATCTTTCCCATTAAAATAAGTATCCAGTTTTTAATAATTTAAAATTTAAGAGATAAAGACTTTAAAAACTGAAGCCGTAGTAACGACATAAGGCTAAGGTCATGGGGAAAAATCCTGATGTGAAGCCATTTCACTTATGAGTGAGGGAAATGTTGTGACTTCAGAGTGGGTCACAGAAGAGGCTCCCAGCCCTGCAATGCTGCCCTGTGGTGGCCCTTGGCAAATGCCCAGCATTCAGATTTGACAACCTTGGAGCAGAGCTCTCCATCCACTCACCTTCAGCTGGGGTCAGTACGAGGCCTCCTCGGTGAAGAAGAGAGTGTTGGTTTCCTTAGCAAGATGCAGAGCACTAGAAAGAGACAAAACTGATGGAGCCAGTTTTGGAGAGTTACATCAAGAGATGATGAGATCATATACTTCTGAAATCAAGTAGGACCCTATGG
Organism: Nanger dama; assembly: GCA_917880005.1. Taxonomy (NCBI): domain Eukaryota; kingdom Metazoa; phylum Chordata; class Mammalia; order Artiodactyla; family Bovidae; genus Nanger; species Nanger dama. Next base: position 105,818,943 of record CAKJTW010000001.1, read on the forward strand.
GCCTTCCCTCCTATGTCCTCACCCTGCCTTTTGTCTGTGGAAGAACTTTAGCCAAAGAAGTTTAATCAGAGACATGAGAAAATGCAGAAGCAAAGAAAAGCGGTCGGACAGGACAAAACAATAGTTTAGTCATTAAGCATAGTTAAGGACATCCAGTTCCTTCTCTGGGCCTTGAGATAGTATTCTGAGCCATGACCTGCGATCTGTCTTGTAGATACTGAAACCCCAGCAGATGGGGGAAGTTAACCACATGATGACCAGACCATAGCCATGACATAAGCTGCCACTGTTCTGAGAATTGGCCTCAAGGAAATGGAAACAAACTGGCCCTGGAACTGAAGACTAATTTTACTTAAAATAATCACCACATGATCAACTTCAAGAAGAATGTTGGAGCTGACTGTGTCTGCATGAAGCCCCCTCTGTCTATAAAAGCTCTTACCCACTGGTTGTCAGCCTTTGGACTAGAGTCTGCCCTTTCCCACACCTCAGTTGCCAGCATCTGAAATAAAGTAAACTTATCTTTCCACAAAACTTGTCTTGCTATTGGCTTTTGAGGAGTGAGTAGCCAGACCTCCACTTTTGGTCATACTTCCTACAGGGGCAGCCTTGGAAAGGAAGCAGGACAGAGCTTCAGGACGGCAAATGAAGGAGAGAAGGGCTCTTCAATCTTCGTCCTTCAACAGTAAAAACTGAAATGGACAGAGGACTGTCTTTTGCCAGACACCATCCTGAGAGCCTTAACATGTAACCATTTAACTCTCCAACAGCTGGATGAAGCTGGTCCTATCATCACCTTTATACTGCAAATGAAGTAGTTGGAAGACAGAAAAATTAATAGCTTATGCCCTTATGGCCTTATGGCAAGTCAGTGGTGGAGTGAAATTTGAACCGAAACAGTTTGGATACTTAGCTCTCAACTGTCTTCACATACCTCCTGGAATATGCTAAGTTCCTTGATACTTTTAAGTCTAAAGATTTCTCCTTTGTGTGGAAAATACTTTTTTCTCATCCAATAATAGCATCTCCTTTCCTGATCTCTTTACTGCCTGACAACTGACACCTGTCATTTTCACAGTATCTTAAGTGATATTTTCAAAATCTATATCAGCACATTATAGTGTTGTCTCAAGGTTGACCAATTTGGACCTACAAAAATGACAACTTCATATGTTTTGATGTAGTATCTACCTGTGTTTTATGAATATTATTTATGGATGTTTCTTTCCCACTAAGGAGGAACCCATCTCAGAGTCCAAACATTTTAATCACTGTTTCTTCAACAACTATCAGAATATATGCCAGCACTATATATTTACTTAATGATTACAGAATATAAAAGTAAGTGATGATGCAGAGAAATTCTGAAGTAAACAAGGCAGATGAGGTGATGAATAATAGATGATAAAGCAAAAAAACTTTGAGGACATTAAATAGATGGTGCAGAAATCATAATTTAGCCACTTCTTAAGTATAGTTATCCATGCTGTTCATGAAATGTATCTTTCTATTGCACTATTAGTTAAGGCACATTCACATCTGTTGATTAATTGATAGATTTCCTATTTCAGTTCCATAATATATAATCATATTGAAGGATACAAGTCCAGCAGAAGCAGAAATTCTAAGTGGTTTGGAAAAATGTTGCCATATGATTCAAGTAATTCTTTAAAAATGGAAGATAATATGATTCACTATTATGACTGATTGGAAAGTGCACTTAAGATCAAAGAGACAATAACTAATGGAAGCTTTCATCAGAAGGCTTTCAGGACGAAGCCCATACTCTAGAGCGCTGTTCTTTCTCCACTGAATACACGTGGGTTAGAAAAACAGACTTTAAAAATGTGGGATGTGGCTAAACTAAGTAAAAATTTTAAAGACAAATAGAAATATAAGCCAGAACCAATAACTATAATCTATTTTATGAGGAAAGAAATGCATTTGTAAGATATACTGAATATTAAGTGCAAAAGTATTGAATAGAAATATTCTAAAGGAAGAAATGACTCTTTAAGATATATACTAAGTACAAAGCTGTAAAGGACATAAAATAAAGATGACTGATATCATGGGCATAGGTGACAAATTGAGTTCTTGGGGCTGTGATTTGCAGATTATATAGTTCATGAATAAATCGATGTGATCTACCATAGACTCTGGGAAAACCTGGCTTGTTATACACCTGAGATCAATACTATCTTCTGCTGCTTTCTTTTTTTAAATTCAAATACCATGATCACTTTTCTCCTTGCTACTTCAAAGTTTCTGTGAAGTTCATCCTTCATTTCCTCTTAATTCAAAGCCACTCCTTCCTTCAGTGCCCTGGACTTACTAAGTTTCTGCCTTCATCTTTAAAATGTTAAGGCATTCTTTCTCCATTGATTTCTAAGCTGATGCATATGTCTGTTTCACTAATCTTAAAGTCCATGAACCTGTTAGTGGCAGAAATTCTCAAAAAGACTTGTGTTATGTCATTGGTTTAACTTTCTCACTACTTGTTTGATCCTTTCTTGTTTTCATCTGGCTTCTAACATCCTCCTTGTACTGCACCTTTTTTTCTGCCAAGTTTCAGAAAAAAAGAACAGATAGTTGATGCAGAGGTCCCAGAAACCATAAGAAAGGAGAGCAAAACAAACAAACAAACAAAGGTAGAAGCAAGCCTTAGAAATGGGAAACACTGTCAAAATTATGGGAAATTGCCTGGAGAACAGCATGGAGAGAAGGGTTTAGTCAAGCCCTGTCCACCAAGGAGGGTTACAGTCAATCTGTGGTGACATCACATGGGGAAACAGTGCCTGGAGATTCTGATCTTCATAGACTCATCGGAGGAAACACTGAAGAGTCAATGACTTGACTGAAAATTCACAAGCCACTTTCATGACCAACAAAGGGACATCATTGCTATAGTAACTGAAAGCATGGTATCTCCTACAATAATGTCTGTGGTGTGGCAGGGAGCTGTCTTTACTGTACAATTACAGATACCGTGGTTGTGGTGAGTGAAAAGCGAGTAGCAAAGAGAAGCATGAGGTCCATGAGCAATGTAGGTAAGAGACTCTGTGTTTAAGAAGCCTCCATGGGATTTCCCTGGTGGAGCAGTAGTTAGGAGTCTGCTTGCCAATGCTGAGGACACAGGTTTAATCCCTGGTGTGAGAAGATCCCATATACCATGGAACAACTAAGCCCATGCCCATAACTACTGAGCCCACACTCTAGAGCCTGTGCTCCACAAGAGAAGCCTCACCACAGTGAGAAGGCAGAAAGCAGCCCCCACATGTCACAATGAGAGAGAGCCCATATGCAGCAAGAAGGACCCAGTGCAGCCGAAGACAGACAGATCATTGTTTAACTGATGGAGAAAGCCCGTATGCCACGTGAAGGACCCAGTGAGGCCAAAAGTAAATAGATCATTGTTTAACTGATGGAGAAAAGCTAATAATGCAGGTAAAATGTTGACATGTTTGTGAGTAACACACACACGCAAAGGGAAAGATTAAAAAAAGAAAGCCTCTATGGTTTGCTATTCTGAGGCTAAGAATTCAAACTCAAAAAAACTCTCTCTGCTAGTTTGCACCATAGTATCTAAAACCTTGTATGGCTTTTCTCTAGGATGCTGGACTTAACTGCCTTTCCACTCATTCCAGGCCAGGGTCCCAAGAGGTCTTTATGGGCATTGGTCCCACAGAGCATCAGAGTTAAGCATCATTGAAATGTCTTGTCACACTCTGTTATTGACCACCACCCTCAAGACTCTCCAGGCAAAGGCTTGATTGCACAATATAAGCAGCTATAACTTGATAAGAAGGAGGACAGCTTCTTAGAGAAACCCAGCTTCTTAGCACAGTGGGTCTTCTTAGAGTTACCCCCAAGATAACTGCCACAAAACATAGGCAGATCTTGTAAGGTTATCAGTTCTGGGGAGAAGAGGATCCTGAGAGTCAGACATTAAATTTTTTTTCACGTATGTTACAAAAGCAGAATTTATGAAATCATTTTTGGTTAAGAAGTAGCTGTCTTATATATCCAGAAAAATGGAACATAAAGAGACAAAATCATAAATATTTCAAACAAGTAACCACCATAAATTTCCCCTCATCAGTTAATTCAGTGATTAATTGCTGTCCTTCTGGATCTTGGGTTGCTAGTCACAACTGAAACTGAGTTCTGGATATGTTGACTCAGTCCAGTGCTATGGTCTGAGAGTTGTCTAAATGATGTCTACCAGAAGTCTGAACTCACAGTCTATTATCTGAATTATCAACATCAGTTCAAGGTTTTAGGTTACCTAAAAATCTTGGAAATTATCCTCAAGCTGACTTAGATTATCCTCAAGTTATCTTCAAGATGATCCTGACTTGAGAAAAGCTAGTCAGAATAATGATTCAATTAAAGTGAATAAAATCTAATTTTTATAATCATAAACATGTAAGAGTAAAGTTAGCCTAGTTGATCAGTAAATCTACCTAAGTTTAGAAAAGCAAACTCAAATAAAATAAAATATTAGTTTGTTTTATTCTTAACAGTGATGAATCAGAAGACATAGCTTTGTTTGTTTGTTTTAACTAAAGTGTTAGAGAAGACTCTTGAGAGTCCCTTGGACTGCAAGGAGATCCAACCAGTCCATTGTGAAGGAGATCAGCCCTGGGATTTCTTTGGAAGGAATGATGCTAAAGCTGAAACTCCAGTACTTTGGCCACCTCATGCAAAGAGTTGACTCATTGGAAAAGACTCTGATGCTGGGAGGGACTGGGGGCAGGAGGAGAAGGGGACAACCTAGGATGAGATGGCTGGATGGCATCACGGACTCGATGGATGTGAGTCTGAGTGAACTCCGGGAGTTGGTGATGGAGAAGGAGGCCTGGTGTGCTGCAATTCATGGAGTTGCAAAGAGTCGGACATGACTGAGTGACTGAAATGAACTAAAAATAATTAAATTGATCTTGTTTGCTACAGAGTTATCTTAACTATGTCACCCTGGAATCTTAAAACAATTTTAGTTTTTGTAAGAAAACACATTTTAGATTTATTTCAACCTTGGGCTAGAATACGATGAACTTTGTGGGCTGGATTCATCCAACAGTTTGTCATGTCTGTTTGGTATAAATGAGTCCTCATTAATTAAAATCAGTGGTCTTGAAATTTCTTCCTCATCTACTACCAGAAAATTTAAAGTTACACCTAATTTTTGTTATTATATTAAGGATGTAACTTCTGTCATATTAATATTACCTTTTAAATAAAATTATTATTGTAATATATCCAATGGAATTTAAATGATATATCAAACCTGAAAGGGATAAATTAATCCTGACCAAATAAAGCAAGTTCTCTAAAGTTCAGGGCACCATGCTCTAGGTTGTCCTAGATTACAACAGGGGTACATTTAGTTCTGCAGCTGCTTTTAATATGTTCTATAAAGAACAGAAGCTTTTCATTTGTGGAAATTAGCATTAAAAATAAGAGAAAGTATTGGAACAAAAGTAAACATAAGCTTTGCAACAGGTAAGTAATGGCTGCCTTTTAAATGAACTCTTTGTGAAGTAGAATCCACGATATCCTGAATTTTAGGTTAATTTAAATTAAGTAAATACATGGTAACAATAGGCACTCAGAGATAAACAAGAATATCAGAGATGAAAAAGCAGAGAAATGGTCTATTGGTGACAACAAGCACAAATTTTACACCTAAAGAAAACAATGCACATGCATTATCCAAGATTGTCCCACACACACACACACACACACACACACAATCTCATCTGTGATTCTAAACAAACAACACAAAAAATTAAACAGTAATTTGGTCCATCAGAAGTAAACATGGAACATCTCACTTTCTCTGCCTTGAAATCATTGTTGTTGTTCAGTTGCCAAGTCTTGTCTGACTTTTCACGACCCCATGGACTGTAGCATGCCCAGCTTCCCAGGCCCTCACCATCTCCTGGAATTTGCTCAAGTTCATGTTCATTGCATCGGTGATGCCATCCAACCATCTCATCCTCTGTCACCCTCTTCTCCTTCTGCCTTCAATCTTTCCCAGCATGAGGGTCTTTACCAGTGAGTCAGTTCTTTGCATCAGGTGGCCAAAGTATTGGAACTTCAGCTGCAGCATCAGTCCTTCCAATGAGTATTCAGGACTGATTTCCTTTAGGATTGACTGGTTTGATCTCCTTGTTGTTCAAGGGACTCTCAAGAGTCTTCTCCAGCACCACAGTTGTAAAGCATCAATTCTTTGGCACTTTGCCTTCTTTATGGTCCAGCTGTCACAATCGGACGTGACTACTGGAAAGACCATAGCCTTGACTATATGGACTTTTGTCAGCAAAGTGACGTCTTTGCTTTTTACCACATGGTCTAGGTTTGTCATAGCTTTCCTGCCAAGAAGCAATCGTCTTCTAATTTCATGGCTAGAGTCAATCATGCAGAGTATCATTTCATACTATAGACATAAGTGAATGAGAGACTTTACCTTCTTCTTAATGAGGAGACTGAAAACGCTTTTGTAAATCTTGAATAGTCCATTTCTAAGATTCATAAATAAGGCATAACAACTTGTCAGGATGTTTGGTCTGGATATAATGAAGTGCTGCCATCTTCAGCATTTTTTGCTGTTTTGCTTTGCTTTCCTGAGGCTCTAAGCATCAGTGCTTAGACAGTTACTGAGAGACAGGAGGAAAGGACTGTCCATGAAATGCCATCACTGCCACCCCTCCAGCCTATAAGGTATCCTGAATTGAGAGTATACACACATAGGTCAAAATAGCTCTCTAATTCCAGGCTTTAACTTTAACAGAGTTAACAGTAAGCCAAGAAAAGGCACAATGACTTATGGCTCGCTCATGGGAACTTCAGTAAAGGTGGCTTTGCCAGAATCAATATTTTGAAACGTTTCTTTCACACTTTGCAAATTTCACAACCAGAAGGAAAGTTATGACCAACCTAGATAGCATATTCAAAAGCAGAGACATCACTCTGCCAACAAAGGTCCATCTAGTCAAGGCTATGGTTTTTCCAGTGGTCATGTATGGATGTGAGAGTTGGACTGTGAAGAAAGCTGAGTGCCGAAGAATTGATGCTTTTGAACTGTGGTGTTGGAGAAGACTCTTGAGAGTCCCTTGGACTGCAAGGAGATCCAACCAGTCCATTCTAAAGGAGATCAGTCCTGAGTGTTCTTTGGAAGGAATGATGCTGAAGCTGAAACTCCAGTACTTTGTCCACCTCATGTGAAGAGTTGACTCATTGGAGAAGACTTTGATGCTGGGAGGGATTGGGGGCAGGAGGAGAAGGGGACGACCGAGGATGAGATGGTTGGATGGCATCATTGACTTGATGGACATGAGTCTGAGTGAACTCCGGGAGTTGGTGATGGACAAGGAGGCCTGGCGTGCTGCAATTCATGGGGTCGCAAAGAGTCGGACACAACTGAGCAACTGAACTGAACTGAACTGAATGCATGATAACAGTAAGGATAGGTGAAAAAAACAGATTCCTTCTGAAAAGTAGAACAGAGTCAATTACGAAAGAGAATACTGGAAAAAAATCACAGATGTATTCTCAAGCAGATCAATTTTAGGAACAAAAGATGGACTTAATGATGTGGAAATAGATTTGTTCAAATCTTCCATGTTTACAAGTTACTTTCAAAGTCTTTAGGACCTACCTCCAACCTCTCCCAAGATAAATCAAAGTTTGAAGATTGTAAACCTAATTTGCTAAAATTACTTTAATGATATCTGTTTAACTCTCTAAAGGATGTTTAATAATGTAATCTCTTTAAACGGAATAGTAAAAGGGAATATAACATAGATATAATTGTATGAAGATGCAATTGAAATTTTGTGTAAATTGATAGCTTATTTCTTAAATGTATCCACGAATTCAAAGGACTGAGAAACGCCAAAATAATCTTGAAAATAAAAAGTGGAGGAAATAAGAGGACTTAAACTATTGAATATAAGACATAAAAAAACAATGATAATTAAGACTGTGTAGCATGGGCACAAGAATAAACAGACTGATGGGACAGAAACACATCCATACATGTACAGCTGCCTGATGTACAACCTGGTACAGAGAGGAAAAGGATGGGATTTTTGAAATGATGCTGTGCAGTTGTGTCAATAAGGACAAACATTGTATCTTGACCCCTAACCTCAAACCGTATATAATAGTCAGTTCCACATGAATTGTAGATCTCTGGTTGGATGGCATCATTGACTCAAAGGACATGAGGTTGAGCAAACTCTGGGAGATGGTGAAGGACAGGGAAGCCTGGCATGTTATAGTTCATGGGGTTGCAAACAGTCAGACACAGACATGATTGAGTGACTGAACAAATGAAAGATAAAAATACAAAATTTGCAGAAGAAAACATAAGAAAATATCTTTAATAACCTTGGGGAAGCTAAAGACTTTTAAAAACAATACCTAGAGAGGAAACATGATGGTAAGTAGGACTACATTGAAACGAATGTTTCTGTTTGTTAGAAGAATTCTTAAGGGAGTGAAATGGCAGTTCACAGAGTGAGAGCAGATATTTGAAATACATGTATCCAACAAATGTGTGTATGCACAATACATAAAGCACCCATAAAATCAAAACATAAAGGCAAAGAACATCCATGCAAAACAATTGAATAGACACTTTTGCATGGCCAGTGAACATACTAAGATGCCCAACTGCATTAGCCATAAGGAGATACAAATTAAAACCACGACTCAATGCCATTTAAACAACAAACTCCGATAAAAAAAAAAATCATGGACATAACAGACTGTTGATTACCACAGAGTGGGGCTGTTCGGGGAGGGATGGAGTGGGAGGCTGGGATTAAGAGAGGCAAACTATTATATATATAATGGAAAAACAACAAGGTCCTACTGTATAGCACAGGGAATGACACTCAATATCCTGTGATAAACCACAATGGAAAAGAATATGCCATGCCAAAACACCTCAGTCGTGTCCGACTCTGTGCAACCCTATGGACTGCAGGCTATATGGACTGCAGACCCTATGGACTACCAGGCTCCTCCCGTCCATGGGATTTTCCAGGCAAGAGTAATGGAGTGGGGTGCCACTACCTTCTTCAGGAAAAGAATATAAAAATGTCTATATATGTATTACTGAATCACTTTGCTGTACAGCAGTAATTAACATAAAATTGTAAATAAACTATACTTCAATTAAAAAATATAGATTAAAGCAGATGTTGACAAGAATGGGATGCAACCTGAACTTTTATATTCTGATATAAGTGTGTAAATTAGTATGACCACTATGGAGTGATAGCCTGCAATCTATTAATTAGCATATTACTGGTAAAATAATTTTTCACTGGGGAACTATACAGTGTTCAATAAATTTTATGCATGTCATTCTCCTTTTGAAGGTATGAGATGTAAGAATCTGGAAAACTTGGCAGTCTGCCTTTTGGAGGAAAACACTCCAACTCCAGAGCTCTTCTACTCCCGCAGAGCCCCTGGACCCAACTAAATGGTTGGCCACCTCTCCCTTGGGGATGTCAGCGGGTTCTTTACTGTTCAGTTCTCCTGGCAGCATACCTTCTGATAGGTAAGCATTCATTCTTGCTAGGAGGTGCCCCTGTCATGCTGAATGTTGATTTTGAGCTTTACCTCCACAATGCCCAACTTAGAGCAGACATCCATTCACAGTGCTTGTCAAAGTGCCTGAGAATACAGTGGAGATTCAGCTAGCCTTTCAGCACCCTGCAAAACTGCCTTTCTGCCTCTGTCAAATTAAAATGGGTGCGTGGTTGCTAAGTCTCTTCAGTTGTGTAGGACTCTGTGACCCTATGGACTGTAGCCCACCAGGCTCCTCCGTCCATGGGATTCTTCACGCAAGAGTACAGGGATGGGCTGTCACGCCCTCCTCCAGGGGATCTTCCCCACCCAGGGATGGGAGCCGCAGCTCCAGCAACTCCTGCATTACCGGTGGGTTCTTTACTGTTGGCGACTGCGGAAGCCCAAATCAACATGTATTAGCTGTACTTTGGGCTTCCCTAGTGATTCAGCAGTAAAGAATTCGCCTGCCAAGGCAGGAGACTTGAGTTTGATCCCTGCTTGGGAAGATCCCTGGGAGAAGGAAATGGTAAGGCTCTCAGGATGGTGTCTGGCAAAAGACAGTCCTCTGTCCATTTCAGTTGTTACTGTTGAAGGACGAAGATTGAAGAGCCCTTTGTAGACCATAAAGTGTGTGTCACAATTATGACAAATGTCAACAACTGATGTCAGTTCTGCTGCGGTAGCTCCAAGGCAGCCACAGATAATATACACATGAAGGAGTGTGGCTGTGTTACCATCAAATTTCATTCATGAACATCTGAATTTCATAGTTTTCACAAAATGCTATTCTTAACATTTTTTAACCATCTAAAAGTATAAAGCCATATATAGCTTTTTGCTTGTTTTTTAGTTGCTAAGTCACATCCTACTCTCTTGTGACCCTGTGGATTGTAGCTTGACAGGTTTCTCTGTCCACATGAATTTTGAGTTTGGAGTTGCACAAAAATGGAAGGCAAATGAATTTTTCTGCTGGTGTTTGCCACCTCCTGCCCTTTCACAACTTTGGTCTTTGTTAGCTGATCCATAAGCCAGGGAGCAGATGTAGTCACAGATGTCCCTGGAATGTCATCAAGCTCTCTTAATTGAGACAACATTCTTCTAGGCAAAACAATGAATAGAAGACCTGAGTTAAACCAGTGACCAGGTGTTAATCCAAGTCAAAACTGCATATACACAAGCTTTAGGGGTCAAGATTAGTATCAGTCAGGATGATTCTCTGATTCCCAGATATATTCCAAGCTGGAGAATATTTACTATAACACAATTGGATTTGATTCCATCTTACATGACAAACTGTAGACATCAGATAGAAGTCTCATCTCCCACTTCTTTCTTCTGGACCTGCCAGCCACTGATTGATGCCCTGTGGGACAGAATCTCTACAGGAGAGATTAATGCCTTCTCCACCTTCCTACAAAAATATTTTTGATCATTTCTGAGATTCCACCCTGACTTCTGTCATTAGTACAGCTGTGTTTATGCATATTTGATTGGAAGCAAAGCATTTTGCATCCCACATTCAAGTTACAAGCCATAAAAACTGAAGCTCTTTCCTAGTATACACACTCAAATTAGGACAAGTAATTTTGTGCTGGTATTTCATCTGTTTTAATCTGTGTCTAAATCAATAGTAGTGAGATTGTAACAGGCAAGAAGGCCAGGGTCTCCAAATGGAGTAAATAGGCTGCGAGTGTCAGACATTTTTTTTCTGTCTCTTAAGCGGCAGGAAGAAACAAACTAGTGTTACTTTTCTTCCCCTTCTCTATATTTATGGCCCAGGATGACTCACCTGGTGCCAAGATTATCTCCAAATGCATCTCGTGGGTGAGGTCTGGTGCCATTCTCTGAGTTTTGAGACACTGCTTTAATTAGCAGACTGCTAAAAGCTATATAACAACCAGCTAAAGACTAGCAGGGGGGTGGGTACTCTTTCTGCCCCCTTCTGATGTCTATGTCAGAAGTTTTCTCTCTCTTTTATACTTTAATAAAACTTTATTACACAAAAGCCCTGAGCCATCAAGCCTCGTCTCTGGCCCTGGATTGAATTCTTCTCCTCCAGAGGCCAAGAATCCCGGCATCTTTCATGGTTCAGCAACAACCTTTCAGTAGGGTTTAAAAACTTTAAGGATAAAGACTTTTATTCAACAGCACCCCATCCATGGATACATCTGATTGATGTTACTACATGGGAATGACCATATTTTGAGAGCTACAGTTATATATACATACTACAATTGGATTTTTCTATGGTGAGACAAATGAGCTAAATTTGTTGTGTATCTGTATTTTCTAAATTCCTACAATGATCCTATAGCAACTGTTTTAAATTTTACAAAATGACTTTTTAATCTTAGGAAATAAATAGAGCAATTATAATCAATTTTCAAAAGAAGAAACCAGAACCAGCTCAGAGAAAAAGTGCAGACAGTATCACTACTGTCCTGAGCAGGGCCCCATTTCTCCTGATTTCCAGGTTAGTGATTTTTGGTTTCTATGATACCTTCCAGAACAAATTGGGTTATGTGTCTAATGAACTTAATGATGACACTTAATGAAGTAATAAAACTAATGCAGTACCTGACAAAAAGTCATTCTACATTTACTTTTGAATTTTGGGTCTGGCTTTGATTTACCTAACTAGCACTTCATTCTTACATTCCAGCCATCTACTCTATTTACTCATAGCAAAAAGTGAGGGGTGTGCTTCAGCCCACACATTGTTTTCCAGTGATTTGTCTCCAGCTGGGACATCTTCCTCTATTGATGGAACATGCCTCTTTCTGTTTCTGGTTTAGATAGAAGTTTTTTTTTTTTTTTTGCTTGTTTGTTTTTTTATCAGAGAGAAAACAACTCACACATACATGACACAAACTGAATAAAGTTATTGGTTTTTAAATATTTTATTACATTAATTCTAGTTTCCTGAGTAGATGAATATAATCAAGTTGGCAAATTGGTCACTGAGAAAATGAAACGTTTCTGAAACCTCACAAAACATTGTAGTGTGTAAATCAGAAGCAGTCAGGCTTTCATCTCTTCACAGAACACTCACTGAAGCAATGAGGTACATCATAAGAGCTTCCACTGCTGCCCTCCAGTCTAAACTGCAAAGGAGAGAAGACAAACTTCGAAGGGAATTTCCAGGCAACTGTAGTCAAAAATTATCCAGGAAGCTGCAGGTGGGATGGCATTACATGAAACCTTATGCTTGCCTCAAAACCTAGGCTACTGAAGTCTACAATGAAATTCACATTTTCTTCACAAGTAAATTACATTTAGGAAACTTACCTCTATATTAATTCCCAAATTAGTCAATTATTTGTAGTCTTATCAGCAAACTTCGCCTTAGGTTGTTGTATTCTGTTACTTAAACTACTTATGATTCAACACTGAGTGACATTTGTATATACAGTCAGTTTACAAGTAGTTGACTAGAATTTCTGAATTAGGAATGAAACAAGCTCTTAAATGGCTTTGTTTAAATAATACAAAAAAAAAGTCCAACAGGGTTTTAAAACCAACACAGAGACTGATATTTTTAAAAATCAGCTATTTTAGTGCATTAAAGTATATTTCACTGCTGCTATGATGTGTCTTGCACTGACACCAAACATACTCAGTAATTCACTAGGTTTCCTGTTTCTTTCAGACACTCCTGACACCGACAGCTGATGAACATGGATGTCAGGCTCCCCAGACACTGCTGCACACACGGCTTCGCCAATGCCACCTTCTTGGTAATGATCTTCCACTGTGACAACCCGGCCATCAGTAGCTTTTGCACAGGAGATGATGGTGGCAGCATCCAGGGGTTTAATGGTAAATGGATCAATAACACAGATAGAAATATCTTGCTGAGAAAGAGCGTCAGCAGCTGCCAAGGCTTCATGCAGAGTAACTCCAGCTCCAATTACTGTGACTTTGTCATTATTACTGTGGCGGATGACCTTGGCCCTTCCAATCTCAAAATTTTCTTGTGGGGTATAAATAACTGCAGTTTCTGATCGGCTGGTCCGAATGAAGCACATTCCTTTGGTATTGGCAGCCAGATAAACAGCATGCTCTGTCGAGACACCATCACTTGGGAGGAAAACAGTGCAATTGGGAATGCTCCGGAACATGGCTAAATCTTCCAAGGCCATCTGGGAACGGTCATCTTCACCAACAAACACCCCACAGTGAGAACCAATAAAATTTATATTAGTTTGAGATATGGCTCCCATCCGGATTTGATCAAATGCTCTAGTCAAAAAGGCAGCTAAAGTAGTAACAAATGTAATGGTTCGACCACGTGTGGCACAGCCCAGGGCCACACTCACCATGTTTTGTTCTGCAGCAAAACACTCAATAAAACGCTCAGGATGTTCTTTCTTGAATATTTCAAAAAGGTGGAGTTCTTTGGGTTACCATCCAGGACAACAACTCTTTCATTTGCAAGGCCTAGTTTAGCCAGAGCCAAACCATATGCTTTCTCAGTAGCTACCTTGTCACCAACTTTATAATCAGGCAAACAGGTCATTTTTATATTGGTGATGCTGACTGGAGGTGAGCCTTCAACAGGAGGTTTTGGTAGGAGATTCCTGTTGGTCTGTATCTGACTTTCAATTAGTCTAATGATTTCATCTGCTCTTTCTTTTGGCAGTGGCTTTCCATGCCAATTTTCTGCATCCTCAACATCTGGAATGCCCCGACCCTTGAAGGTCTTTGCAATTATGGCAGTGGGCTTGTTCTTCCCTTGAGCAGCTTGAGAAAAGGCCTGGCACAACGCCTCCACATCATGGCCATCTACTAAGTAAGTATTCCACCCAAAGGCCTCGCAGCGATTCCGATAGATGTCTGTGCAGTGCTTCAGGGTGCAACCCCACTTTGCCCCAAGCGGTTCACGTCGAACACTGCCACGAGATTGTCCAAACAGTAGTGGGAAGCAAAGGCCAAAGCTTCCCAGACGGAGCCTTCTGAGGACTCACCGTCGCCCAAGAGGCAGAATACCCGGTATCTGGCTTTGTCCAAATACTTCCCAGTATAAGCCATGCCACACGCAGCTCCCAACCCTTGCCCAAGCGATCCTGTCGCCACATCCACAAACGACAGCCTGGGGGTTGGGTGTCCCTCGAGATCACAATGAATTGTCCTCAAGTTCAGCAGGTCGGGTTCACTGATGACTCCCGCCTCCGCCCAGGCAGCATAGAGCAGTGGAGCGGCATGACCTTTGGAAAGGACGAATCTGTCGTTGTCGGGGTGCGCAGGCTCCAGTCTGTCTGTACCTCATCGTGTGGAAGAAAAGCACCGACACGATCTCTGCCGCGCTACAGCACGACGTGGGGTGGCCAGAGCCAGAGGCACATGTAGCCCTGATGGAATGGACGCGCAGGCGGTTGGCCAGGTCCCGCAGCACTTGCGCTGCGGTCGCGTCCAGTGTCGCGCTGTCCGCCATGTCGGTGCCTTCCCAGGTTCCTGTGCGGGGCAGACGGGGCGGTGCCACGGCAGTTCCGTCACGTGACGGGGAAATGGGCTCTGGAGGTTCCGTCAGTTACTCTGACCCCAGCGGCTGCAGCCCCCGCCCCTGGAAACAGCAGTGCAACTTCATCTTGTGATAAGAAGTCCTGGCCCCCACCTCCAGAAGGAGCCTGCTTACCACCCGGGCCTAGGTCCTCGCCCCGCTCCGCAGGCTCCTTCCATTGAATGGGTTTTAATACTTAGTCATTTACATGCATAGCATTATTAAAAATAATTAAACTTATTTATACTTTTCCTCATTATAAATTCAAAAGGGCTTTCTTTTATCCCTGCATTATGGGATGCTGTTTGTTGAGGTCCTGCTGCTTTTTCCTGCTTTGGGGCTGCCTGAGACAGCCTCACTGTTCTGTGCCTGGGTGCTTAGTTGCAAAGTCCAGTCAGACTCCACGTTCTTGGGGACTGTAGTTCTCCAGGCTCCTCTGTTGATAGCATTTTTCCAGGCAAGAATACTGGAGTGTGTTGGCATTTCCTTCTTCAAGAGCTTCTTCCCTGACCCAGGTATAGAACCCAAGTGTCCTACATCTCCTGCACGGGGAAATGAATTCTTTACCACTGAGGCACCTGGAAAGCCCACGCACTGTTCTGTAGCCCAGCATTAATGGAAATGATCCAGAGTTACTGTCAGTCTACTGGATATGGCAACACCATGTCAATGAGACTTTCCAGAGCAGCTGGAAATTCTTTTTATTTATTTTTAATTGGATGATAATTGCTCTTGAGCTTTGTGTTGGTGAAAATTGATTCTGACTCGCAGACAGAAATACGATAATTTGACCAAAATTGTCACAAGGATCAAATTTAGAACTGCTGAATTGTAGGGTGTCTAGAACTGCAATTTCCCCCACGTATTCTAAAATAGTTAACTAATAATACTTTTTAATTAATTTGTTTTAGTTATATAACTAAACTTGTGCCACTGTTTCTACCAGGCCAAGGTTGTGTATAGCATGTTATCTAAAAACACAAAAACACAGTAACAGTACTATATCTCTTCCATGCTGTGGTATTAAACAGCTTAATTCTTGAGTCATAATACTTAGTTTTAACTTCACATCAAAATCATTACACTGAAAACAAAACAGACTTATCTCCTGGACTCCACCTCAAGAGAAGCTAAATCCTAATCTATGGGACTAGAGTTTCAGACACTATAGTTTTAATGCACCTGTTAATTCTCTGGGAGGAAAATAAAACAAATTTAGTATTACCAAGAGAGATCTCCAAAATGGAGCTGGGAGGCTACTGAGGAAGTGATTCTTGATGGACTCTGAACTTCTGATCTCTTACTGTCTTAACTCAGGCATCCAGAAGTCTGCCCTATGCTTCAGAAATTTAAGGGGCTTGTTGGACCCTTACCTAAATAACTCTGACAGCATATACCTTAAGAACAAATATCTCCTTACTGCACAAGGATCAGTGATAATTCTTTCCAGAGAGCTTTAACAAACTTGTGACTTTTGTCTTTATAAGTCCCTGGCTCTTTCTCTTCGTTGAAAACTCATTCAGCTGCATCCCGATTTGTGCTTCCAGAATGGCAATTCCTAAGAGCCCAGATAAAGCTCTTTGTTCTTGGCAGCACTGATATGGATTATTGTTTGACTAATTGCCTACTGTTTAGTCAAAGTTAAGAACCAATAATCTGCAGACAGGCTTAGTTCAGTGGTTTTCAACATTGGTTGTTCTTTAGACTTATCTGAGGAGTTAAACAAATCTTGTGTCCAGGCTGCACTCCAAAGCAGCCAAATCAGAATTTCTAGGTAAAGGATCTAAGCAGCAGTAATTTTTTAAAACTCCATGAAAATTTCAATGTTCAGTTGGGTTGTAAACAACTAAGGGGGTCTTACTGTTCTTTATATGTCTCTTACCTTATATCTCAGATAAATTTTACATATTACTTGCAAGTTACCATTTTTATTTTTAAGAATATGTATTAGAATAAACCATAATGGTATGATATGGACAGCATTTTAAGACTTGCTGGAGAAATGCTGGGATCAGAAAAATCCTTAGAAGTATCATCTTGTATTACTCTCCATTCCTTTTACAAATTAATACTGACTTATCTTTTTACACTACTAAAGGAAGGCAAAATGAAAACATACCAAACTAGATGTAAAATGGAAGTTAGGGGAAAAAAAAAAAAAAAACACGCTATATCAAAACAGCAAACTACTAGGGGCTGACAGGAAAGCAGTTAACATAAACGTAGGCAATTCACTATTATTTTGGCTAAAGAGAGCTCTAATTAACCCTAAAAATTGGAAGCCAAATGTGACAGTGTAAAAATGGTCTATGAGGTAGTGCTTACTTGAAAAAAAAATAGGAGAAATAAGAACTACTTAACATTTCTTTTAATTTTCCCAAATTCTTCCATTTGTTTAAAGTTTTGCACAATTATCTCCCAAATTATTAAACAGACAGTTCTTATCCTTAATGTGAGTAAAGGTCAATTTTGTTAAGAAAATAATGTAGTCTTGGTGATTTAATGCCTTAGATAATGAGTGTGAATTTCCCTCTGTTGCTTTGTGAGACAGCGTGGAATTTTTTTTTTTTTTTTGACTACATAGAAAAGAATGCTTTGTAAATTATCTGTAAAATATTTTTAAGTGTTCTGAGATTTTTAAGGGAATATATGGAAATTTAAATATTATAAAGATTATGAATACTTGTAGGCATTTTAGTCTTTAAAAATATATTTTCAAATATGCAATTGAAAGTAACCATGTAAGTGGGCTTCCCTGGTGGTCCAGTTATTAAAAGTCTGCCTAGCAATGCAGGAAATATGGGTTTGATCCTTGGTCTGGGAAGATCCCACATGCCACCTGAAAACTAAGCCGGGCTGTCACAACTACTGAGCCCATGCCATAGAGCCTGAGAGCCACAACTAATGAAAGCCCTGTGCACAGCAACAGAGATCTAGTGCAGCCAAAAATACCCACATAAATAAAATTATAAAAGAAAGAATATAGCTTCCTTTTAAAAAGAATAGAAAGAAAATAACCATATAACTATAACATATACTTAACTTGATAATACAAGTCATCCAATGTGGCTGTGAACACAACTTACTCAAATAAAATCAAAGACGTGTCACCACATTCTATTTTCTCCACTTAGAAGAGACTATTACTGACAAAAGGCCAGCCCCCAATTAGAAGTCATTTTGGAAGATGGTCAAAAGCTTTCTGCAAATGGGAAGAAATTATTCATTTATTAATCTTGATTTATAAAGTAGGGATTGGAAGATTCAAGTACCTACTGGATTAGGGAGTTAAATGAGTAAACATATGTAGGATATGATGTAAGAGGGTTGGAGGAGCCTCTGACAGATTGGAGAATATAAGCCCACCTAAAGGCATGCAAAACTGGAAGATTTGTGAACATTTTGTTGGGGGAAAAAGCATTTCTTCAGGCTGCCAGTTTTTGCCCCTGATTTATTTGTTTTTACCCCTGATTTTACCCCAATTTTTTCCCGATTTATTTTTACCTGTTTAAATTTTTCACTTTTTTTTCTCATAGTAAGAGAAAATATTGTAATATGTACTTGAGATGAAAATAAAACCCAGCAGGTACACTAATACATATAGTTATGGAAGGAAAAATGTAAATAGCAGGAATTAATAAGTGCAATTTCTGAGGAAACAAGACACCCACTGATTACTCAGGAGGTCTACATCAATTTGTGAAAATATACACTTCCACTATGTGAGAGTGAGAAACCTTTAGACTGAGAAAACTGAAGTTTCACTGATATTTTATCTCAACTGTTGAACTTTGTTAAAATGGAATGTTGTCAAAGAAAGACACAGATGATGAATTCATCCTTTTTCTTACTTTGTTTAAATTTGGCTAGTTTAGTGGGCTGAGTATGGAACTAGTGAGAGTAAGATTCTTGTGTAGGGCAATAAGTTTCTTGCAGGGGGATAAAGGTATTCTACTTTCTTGAATTGCTGCTTTGAAATTTATGGCAGATGCTATTACTGACAGTCCTGCTTTTCCATAAAGTTTTCATTTTGGTGAGGGGAGGGTTAGAGGATTGGAGAGTGCCGTACTAAGAAAGTTAGGCCTACTTCTTAAACTGCTTCTCAGATGAATAAGTCCTGGAAATGTAATTTACAGCCTAGTGTCTACAGTTCAAAACACTGTATTAAAAATTTGAAAGTTGTTAGGAGAGTAGATTTTAAAAGGTCTCACCACACATACATACAAATTATAATTATGTGAAGTACAGATATGTTAACTAACCTTATTGTGGTGATTATTTTTTTCAATATAAATAGGTATCAAATCATCACATTTTATGCCTTAAAATTACACAATATGTTAATTATATCTCAATAAGCTAGGAAAAAAATAAACTGCTTCTATTTCAGTCCATTATTTCTAAGTTTGCCTCTATTGTCTGTTTCTCATTGGACAAGGAGTTACAGAGTTCTGCTTTTGGAAATAGTAATTAAAAATATTAAATGATGGACACTGTTTAGGGGTGCTATATTTTATTTTGTTAACTTCTTATAAAGAGTACTGGACTTCATTCGAGCAGACAGCTTGTTGCTTCAAAATTGCTTAAGTTTGTGAAGACGGGTATAAAGTATGCTTCACTCTGGTATTACTGCAAAAGCATATTTTCCCTGGGGTCTCCACTGAAGCTCCCAAGTGTTCAACAAGGACCCTCCCCTCTGGTTGAATCCCCAAGATTCAGCTGTGCCAGTGAGCTCTATGTGAACTCTGGGGACTGTTTCATACCAAGTTGTCCTTTGCCTGGCCTAGTAGAGGCCCTCACAATTTTGCTCTGTGTAAGACAGCCTCCTCCCTATTTGTGAAGTCCCTCTAGGAAGGAAACCGTGAAGATGATGTGGCTTACCTTATTTTTCTTCTTTAAGGATTACAGTTCCATGCTGCTTGTTTTTCAACATTTGAAGACTGTTGCTTTGTAGAGTGTCTCTAATTTTGTTACTGTTTATGGCTAGGAGGTAAATCTCATTCTAGTTACTCTATCATAGCCTTAGAACCAGACCTCACAAGACTCTAAGAGTTCAGAATTTCTAAGTACATCAATTATTGCTAACCTTTTTAGTGTCATTTAAAATATTATATCCCCTAAAGTACAGTCTGTATGCTAAGTTACTTCAGTCAAGTCTGACTCTTTGGGACCCTATGAACTGTAGCCCACCAGGCTGCTCTGTCCATGGGATTCTCCAGACAAGAATGCTGGAGTGGTTTGCTATTTCCTTCTCCAGGGGATCTTCCCAATCCAAGGACTGAACCCAGATCTCTTACATCTCCTGCACTTGCAGGCAGGTTCTTTATCACTAGTGCCACTGAGCCATTTTTGCTGTACAGCAGAAATTAACATGACATTGTAATCAACTATATTTCAGGAAAAAATAATACAAAACAATTTAATTGGAGATTTTAACACATCTTTGTTGAGAACTTAAACATAAATCTGCTTTATGTATTTAAAAAAATCCCATTGTTATGGTTAGTTGAATTTTCTAGAGAGATTTAATACTGCTCTGTCCTTTTGCTTGTGAATGATTTTAAATTAACCCCTCTGAAACATACCAAATATCTACTTTTCTTTTTAGAAAGGGGATGTGAAGTCATAATCCTTTATTTCTAATGAATAGTGGTCATCAATATAAACACTGGCTATTACATCCTATTGAAACTCAATAAGAAAATCCAAATAATTATCTAAAATGATGCCTAAGGGAGGTTATTCCAGTATCTTTAGAATAATAGTCAGGATAAATATTCAAAAATTTTTATTACTGTACTGTAGTATAACTTTCAGGTTTTATGTCTGTGGTAACAAAACGACCCCCCTACAAGAAGAAAACTGGAAGTGGCCCAAGCAAGGTTTAAGTTCATTTCTCCTTCATATAAAAATTCAAAAGATAGTGGAAGGTCCAGACTTGTCAGACAGTTCTGTTCAACAGGGTCTCTCAGGGTGAAAGTTCTTTCTGTCTTGTTGCCCACTCGTTCCCCAAGTGTTGCCTCATCTGCAAAGGTGAAGCCAGAAATTATCTTGTCCTCTTTTTACTCCCACAAGAAGGAACAAAAAGGATGGAAGGGAGGTAGGAAATTCATTTTTCAGGAAGTATCCCATAAATTGTAAAACTTATGTCTCATATTCCATTGGTAAGAACTTACTTGCCTAATCACACCCAATATTATGGGAGATGGGGAAATGTAAGAGTAAGTTAAATTATCATGTAGGGGCTTATGCTTATAATTATCTGGTTGGTGCAAAACTAATTGCAGTTTCAGACCATGAGTTTTAAATCATTGTAACTAGGCTCAAACACATCTTTATTCATCAAAACAGGAACCATTATGATCAACATAGTTTTGCCAATGAGAAATAAGTTTGTTTATTCTTGTAGCATAAAAATCATGCTTCAGGATTTGATGAACTGTGGAGTGCATTCTGTGCATCCTACTGGTTGTGGAAGTGTTTTCCCTACAAAAATTGTTGAGATACTTGAAGAAGTGGTACTCAGTTGGAGAGAGGTCAGGTGAATACGGCAGATGAGGCAAAACTTCACAGGCCAATTCGTTCAACCTTTGAAGTGTTGGTTATGCAATGCATGGTCAGCATTATCATAGAAAAGAATTGGGTCCTTTCTGTTGACCAATGCCAGCTGCACACATTGGTTTTGGTGAATCTCACTAATGTGCTGAACATTCTCGGATGTAATGGCTTCACCAGGAGTCAGAAAGTTGCAGTGGATCAGACACCAGCAAACAGTGATCATGACTCTTTTTGGTGGAAGTTTGGCTTTGGAAAGTGCTTTGTAGCTTCTTGGTGCAACCACTGAGCCAGTCATCACCAGCTGTTGTATAAAATCCACTCTTTGTCACAGGTCACAATCAGATAAAGAGTGATTTGCTATTGTTGCATAAGGTAAGAGAAGATGACATTTCAGAATGATGATATTTTTTGATTTCCAGTCAGCTCATGAAGCACCCAGTTATTGAGCTTTTTCACCTTTCCAATTTACTTCAAATGCCAAATGACCATAGGACGGTTGATACTGAGCTCTGAGGCAACTTCCTGTGTAGTTGTAAGAAGAACAGTTTTGATGATTGCTCTCAAGTGGTTGTCAGCTTCATATGGACAGTCACTACATTGCTCATCTCAAGGCGCTCATCTTTGCAAAACTTGAACCACCACTGCACTGTATGTTTATTAGTTTCTGGACCAAAAGAGTTTTTGATGTTGTGAGTTGTCTCTGCTGTTTTATGACCCATTTTGAACTCAAATAAGAAAACTGCTTGAATTTGCTTTCTAACATTATTTCTATAGTCCAAAAATTAAATATAAAATAATCAGCAAGTAATGTCATTAGCAAAAAAGAAACAAACATAAAGTGAGAGGTGTGCATTATAATTTCTTAAGAATATATTACAATATCAAATGGCAAATTAAAGCAATACGAAAATCACAATTGTGTTTGCACCAACCAAATACTAAAACAAAAGTAAAACTCAATAAGCTCAGTTCAGTCGCTCAGTCGTGTCCGACTCTTTGCGACCCCATGAATCGCAGCACGCCAGGCCTCCCTGTCCATCAACAACTCCTGGACTTCACTCAGACTCACATCCATCGAGTCAGTGATGCTATCCAGCCATCTCATCCTCTGTCATCCACTTTTCTTCCTGCCCTCAATCCCTCCCAGCATCAAAGTCTTTTCCAGTGAGTCAATTCTTCACATGAGGTGGCCAGAGTACCGGAGTTTCAGTTCCAGCATCATTCCTTCCAAAGAACACCCAGGGCTGATCTCCTTTATTTTTTTTTAATTAAATTTATTTATTTTTTTAATTACAATACTGTATTTGTTTTGCCATACATTGACACGAATCAGCCATAGGTGAACACAATCTCCCAATGCCGAATCCCCTCCCACCTCCCACCCCCCATCCTCTACTTGAATCATCCTGTGCATCAGCCCCATGCCTCCTGCATCCTACATTGAACATAGATTAGCGTTTCGTTTCTTACAGGAAAATAGACCCTATATGTGAGACAACAAGAGACACAGAGGTATAGAGTGGACTTTTGGACTCTGAGGGAGAGGGAAAGGGTGGGATGGTATGGGAGAATGGCAATGATCTCCTTTAGAATGGACTGGTTGGATCTGCTTGCCGTCCCAGGGACTCTCAAGAGTCTTCTCCAACACCACAGTTCAAAAGCATCAATTCTTCAGTGCTCAGCTTTCTTCACAGTCCAACTCTCACATCCATACATGACCAGTGGAAAAACCATAGCCTTGACTAGACGGACCTTTGTTGGCAAGATA
Organism: Nanger dama; assembly: GCA_917880005.1. Classification (NCBI taxonomy): domain Eukaryota; kingdom Metazoa; phylum Chordata; class Mammalia; order Artiodactyla; family Bovidae; genus Nanger; species Nanger dama. The sequence goes on from CAKJTW010000001.1 coordinate 105,842,357, forward strand.
ATGTTTCTGCCTTTCAATATGCTATCTAGGTTAGTCATAACTTTTCTTCCAAGGAGTAAGCGTCTTTTCATTTCATGGCTGCAGTCACCATCTGCAGTGGTTTTGGAGCCCCAAAAATAAAGTCTGACACTGTTTCCACTGTTTCCCCATCTATTTCCCATGGAGTGATGGGACCGGATGCCATGATCTTCGTTTTCTGAATGTTGAGCTTTAAGCCAACCTTTTCACTCTCCTCTTTCATTTTCATCAAGAGGCTTTTTAGTTTCTCTTCACTTTCTTCCATAGGGTGGTGTCATCTGCATATCTGAGGTTATTGATATTTCTCCTGGCAGTCTTGATTCCAGCTTGTGCTTCTTCCAGTCCAGCATTTCTCATGATGTACTCTGCATAGAAGTTAAATAAGCAGAGTGACGATATACAGCCTTGACGTATTCCTTTTCCTATTTGGAACCAGTCTGTTGCTCCATGTCCAGGCCTAACTGTTGCTTCCTGACCTGCATATAGGTTTCTCAAGAGGCAGGTCAGGTTGTCTGCTATTCCCATCTCTTGAAGAATTTTCCACAGCTTGCTGTGATCCACACTGTCAAAGGCTCTGTCATAGTCAATAAAGCAGAAATAGATGTTTTCTGGAACTCTCTTGCTTTTTCCATGATCCAGCAGTTGCTGGCAATTTGATCTCTGGTTCTTCTGCCTTTTCTAAAACCAGCTTGAACATCTGGAAGTTCACAGTTAATATATTGCTGAAGCTTGGCTTGGATAATTTTGAGCATTACTTTACTAGCGTGTGAGATGAATGCAATTGTGCAGTAGTTTGAGCATTCTTTGGCATTGCCTTTCTTTGGGATTGGAATGAAAACTGACCTTTTCCAGTCCTGTGGCCACTGCTGTTTTCCAAATTTGCTGGCATATTGAATGCAGCACTTTCACAGCATCATCTTTCAGGATTTGAAATAGCTCAACTGGATTTCAATCACCTCCACTAGCTTTGTTCATAGTGATGCTTTCTCAGGGCCTCTTGACTTCACATTCCAAGATGTCTTGCTCTAGGTGAGGGATCATACCATCATTATTATCTTAGTCATGAAGATCTTTTTGTATAGTTCTTCTGTGTATTCTTGCTATCTCTTCTTAATATCTTCTGCTTCTGTTAAGTCCATACCATTTCTGCATGAAATGCCCATCTTTGCATGAAATGTTCCCCTGGTATCTCTAATTTTCTTGAAGAGATCTCTAGTCTTTCCCATTATATTCTTTTCCTCTATTTCTTTGCATTGATCATTGAGGAAGGCTTTCTTATCTCTTCTTGTTATTCTTTGGAACTCTGCATTCAGATATTTATATCTTTCCTTTTCTCTTTTGCTTTTCTCTTCTCTTTTCACAGCTATTTGTAAGGCCTCCTCAAACAGCCATTTTGCTTTTTCTGCATTTCTTTTCCATGGAGATGGTCTTAATCCCTTTCTCCTGTACAATGTCACGAACTTCAGTCTATAGTTCATCAGACAGTCTATCAGATCTAGGCCCTTAAATCTATTTCTCACTTCCACTGTATAATCATAAGGGATTTGATTTAGATCATACCTGAATGGTCTAGTGGTTTTCCCTACTTTCTTCAATTTAAAATCAATACTGGTATATAATTCATAATCACCACCACACATTAGTATTTAACTTTTGATTATGTATATAGTCTTGCAACACATTTTACATATCTTGTTTTCAAGTTCAAAATAGTTAAACTTCAGAGCAATGTTTTCTATGCTTAAGAATCAAAGCAGATTTTTTTCATTAAACAATAATAATTGATTTATTTCTTTATTGCATGCTTGATAGATTCAAAGCTAATATAGATGCTAATAAGAAGCTAATGCTCTACTGATGAATCAAACTTAGTTCTTGCCCTCCAGATACTGGACTTAAATTTGATAGGGAAAACACACATGATTACAGCAAATGCCCCTTAGTGCCAAGTGTGGTACCAGGGCAGAGAAACAAATACTCTTAGCTATTTAACAGTAACTATGGAATGCAAGAGGTCATTTTTGACCTAGGTTTTGTAGAATGGGTATGGTTTTCATAAGTGTAAATATGATAGGAAGTCAAGAGCAAAGTTACAAAAGTAGAAAAAGAGAATTTCTAATCTGACAGGAAAAAAAAAGATTCATGCTGAGAACAGTGAGGGAAAGGAGGAAGTCAGATTTTGAAAAGGCCTTGCAATAAGGCCAAGTGAGTTATTCTTTAGTTTTGCTTTGTTCTCTTGCTTTAGGGTTGGAGGTGAAGTGCAACACAAGGATTTTAATCATCCAAACATCTTGATCATGGCAACATTTGGGAAAAATTGTTTTGATAATATACAGTTCAGTCATTCAGTCATGTCCGACTCTTTGTGACTACATGGAATGCAGCATGGCAGGCTTCCCTGATCATCATCAACACCGTGAGCTTGCTGAAACTCATGTCCATCGAGACAGTGATGCCATCCAACCATCTTATCCTCTGTTGTCCCCTTCTCCACCTGTCTTCAAAATTTCCCAGCATCAGAATCTTTACCAGTGAGTTATTTGCATCAAGTGGCCAAAGTATTGGAGCTTCAGCTTCAGTATCAGTCCTTCCAATGAATATTCAGGACTGATTTCCTTTAGGACTGACTGATTTGATCTCCTTGCAGTCCAAAAGACTCTCAAGAGTCTTCTCTAACACAATTCAAAAGCATCAATTCTTTGCTACTCAGCTTTCTTTATGGTCCAACTCTGACACCCATACACGACTACTGGAAAAACCATAGCTTTGACTAGACAGACTTTTGTTGGCAAAGAAATGTCTCTGCTTTTTAATATGCTGTCTAGGTTGGTCATAGCTTTCCTTCCAAGGAGCAAGCATCTTTTAATCACATGCCTGCAGTCAGCATCTGCAGTGATTTCGGATCCCAAGAAAATAAACTTTATCACTGTTTCTATTGTTTCCTCATCTATTTGCCATGATGTAATGGCCAGATGCCATGATCTTAGTTTTTTGAATGTTGAGCTTTAAGCCAACTTGTTCACTCTTCTCTTTCACCTTCATCAAGAGTCTCTTTAATTCACTTTCTGCTATGAGTGGTGTTATCTGCATATCTGAGATTATTGATATTTCTCCCTAAAGTCTTGATTCCAGCTTGTGCTCAACCAGTCCGACATTTCACATGATGTACTCTGCATAGAAGTTAAATAAGCAGGGTGACAATATACAGCCATGACGTATTCCTTTCCCACTTTGGAATCAGTTGTTGTTCCATGTCTGGTTCTAGCTGTTGCTTCCTGTCCTGCATACAGATTTCTCAGGAGGCAGGTAAGGTAGTCTGGTATTCCCATCTCTTTCAGAATTTTCCACAGTTTGCTGTGATACACACAGTCGAAGGCTTTCGCGTAGTCAATGAAGCCAAAGTAGATTTTTTGTTTTACTTCTCTTGATTTTTCTATGATAACAACCATGTAAGCAATTTGATCTCTGGTTTCTCTGCCTTTCCTAAATCCAGCTTGAACATCTGATAGTTCTTGGTTCATGTACTGTTGAAGTATAGCTTGGAGAATTCTGAGCATTACTTTACTAGTGTGTGAGATGAGTGCAACTGTGCAGTAGTTTGAGCATTCTTTGGCATTGCCTTTATTTGGGGTTGGAATAAAATCTGACCTTTTCCAGTCCTCTGGCCACTGCTGAGTTTTCCAAATTTGCTGGCATATTGAGTGCAGCACTTTCACAGCATCATCTTCTAGGATTTGAGATAGCTCCACTGTAATTTCATCACCTCCACTATTTTTGTTCGTAGTGATGCTTTCTAAGGCCCACTTGACTGCATTCCAGGATGTGTGACTCTGGGTGAGTGATCACACCATCATGGTTATCTGTGTCATGAAGATCTTTTTGTATAGTTCTTCTGTATATTCTTGCCACCTCTTCTTCATATTTTTAGCTTCTGTTAGGCCCATACCATTTCTATCCTTTATCGAGCCCATCTTTCCATGAAATGTTTCCTTGGTATCTCTGATTTTCTTGAAGAGATCTCTAGTCTTTCACACTCTAGTGTTTTCCTCTGTATCTCTGCATTGATCACTTAGGAGGGCTTTCTTATATTTCATGCTATTTTTTAGGACACATAAAATAAATGTGGAGAAAGCGAGGCTTTACGTTCATGCCTGGGTCAGATAATACAGGCTTAACTAAGGGAGCTCTTCATTTTGTTACTGCCCCAAAAATATAGTTCTGAGAGTTTGTCCTTAGGTGAATCTAGACACTCCCAGTTCCCAGTCCTCTGATGAATCCTGAGCAAGGCAAATTAAACTCTGACTATAGAAACACTGGAAGAAAATTTCTCTGCACATATAGGAACTTTTCTGTTTGCTACAAATATGATACAAAATTGTTGCAGAAAGTTGTAAGACAATTCATGAATAATAAACACAAAGTATAATAAGGAAAATTGCATTTCCAGGACTATTTAGTGTCACAGTTTCCCTTAGGATCTATTTCTGTTTCAATTTTTAATATTATGTTCTTTCTTTCAAATCAGTTTTCAAATGTTCAGCTTTAATTTCCTGTAAATTTAACTTAGTGTGCAATGGAGGTTATAAACTAAATAAACCTCACTTGTGACTCCAAAACATTTTTTATATACATACATAGAGTTCTGAACATCAAATTTAATGCAAGTAAGTAGCATTCTCTTACAAGTCTGAGAACAAGTGGAGAGAACAGCAAGTTTGTGGTAACAAAGGATCCCACACTGGGGGATGAAGGTGGGAAGCTAAAACAACAGATGGCCTCACAGCTCTGCAGGCTGGAGGTCCAAAATTGAGGTTTGAGCAGGCTGTCCTTCTGGGGACGTGAGGACAGGACCCATGACAGGCTCTCTCCTTGGCTTGACCATGCCTTTCTTCCCTCTGTGCATGACTCTGTACTCAAACTTCCCCTTTTCATAAGGACTTAAGTTTTTTGGATTAGAGCCCACCTTAGTGATTTCCTTTTAATTTGACTACTTCCAGAAAGATTACTGCAACTCCAAACAAGGCCACACTTCTGAGGTAGGGGCTTGGGACTCCCAGAATATTTTGAGGGGCAGGGAGGGGTTGCAGTTCAAAGTGTAATGCTTGTTTTATGGTCACAGAAGTCCATATTCACATATTGGAGATTTTTCCTAAGCATTTAGTTCAGTTCAGTTCAGTCGCTCAGTCATGTCCGACTCTTTGCAACCCCATGAATCGCAGCACGCCAGGCCTCCCTGTCCATCACCAATGCCTGGAGTTCACTCAGACTCACGCCCATTGATCGAGTCCGTGATGCCATCCAGCCATCTCATCCTCTGTCGCTCCCTTCTCCTCCTGCCCCCAACCTCTCCCAGCATCAGTCTTTTCCAATGAGTCAACTCTTCTCATGAGGTGGCCAAAGTACTGGAGTTTCAGCTTTAGCATCATTCCTTCCAAAGAAATCCCAGGGCTGATCTCCTTCAGAATGGACTGGTTGGATCTCCTTGCAGTCCAAGGGACTCTCACGAGTCTTCTCCAACACCACAGTTCAAAAGCATCAATTCTTCGGCACTCAGCCTTCTTCACAGTCCAACTCTCACATCCATACATGACCACTGGAAAAACCATAGTGTTGACTAGACGGACCTTAGATGTCAAAGTAATGTCTCTGCTTTTGAATATGCTATCTAGGTTGGTCATAAATTTTCTTCCAAGGAGTAAGCGTCTTTTAATTTCATGGCTGCAGTCACCATCTGCAGTGATTTTGGAGCCCCCAAAATAAAGTCTGACACTGTTTCCACTGTTTCCCCATCTATTTCCCATGGAGTGATGGGACTGAATGCCATGATCTTAGTTTTCTGAATGTTGAGCGTTAAGCCAACTTTTTCACTCTCCTCTTTCACTTTCATCAAGAGGCTTTTTAGTTCCTCTTCACTTTTGCATTAAGGGTGGTGTCATCTGCATATCTGAGGTTATTGATATTTCTCCTGGCAATCTTGATTCCAGCTTGTGCTTCTTCCAGTCCAGCATTTCTCATGATGTACTCTGCATAGAAGTTAAATAAGCAGAGTGACGATATACAGCCTTGACGTACTCCTTTTCCTATTTGGAATCAATCTGTTGTTCCATGTCTTGTCCTAACTGTTGCTTCCTGACCTGCATGTAGGTTTCTCAAGAGGCAGGTCAGGTGGTCTGGTATTCCCATCTCTTTCAGAATTTTCCAGAGTTTATTGTGATCCACACAGTCAAAGGATTTGGCATAGTCAATAAAGCAGAAATAGATGTTTTTCTGGAACTCTCTTGCTTTTTCCATGATCCAGCAGTTGCTGGCAATTTGATCTCTGGTTCCTCTGCCTTTTCTAAAACCAGCTTGAACATCTGGAAGTTCATAGTTCACGTATTGCTGAAGCCTGGCTTGGAGAATTTTGAGCATTACTTTACTAGCGTGTGAGATGAGTGCAATTGTGCGGTAGTTTGAGCATTCTTTGGCATTGCCTTTCTTTGGAATTGGAATGAAAACTGACCTTTTCAGTCCTATAGCCACTGCTGTTTTCCAAATTTGCTGGCATATTGAGTGCAGCACTTTCACAGCATCATCTTTCAGGATTTGAAACAGCTCAACTGGAATTCCATCACCTCCACTAGCTTTGTTTGTAGTGATGCTTTCTAAGGCCCACTTGACTTCACATTCTAGGATGTGTGACTCTAGATGAGTGATCACACCATTGTGATTATCTGGGTTGTGGTCTTTTTGTATAGTTCTTCTGTGTATTCTTGCCACTTCTTCTTAATATCTTCTGCTTCTGTTAGGTCCATACCATTTCTGTCCTTTATCGAGTTCATCTTTGCATGAAAGGTTCCCTTGGTGTCTCTAATTTTCTTGAAGAGATCTCTAGTCTTTCCATTATATTATTTTCCTCTATTTCTTTGCATTGATCGCTGAAGAAGGCTTTCTTATCCCTCCTTCCTGTTCTTTGGAACTCTGCTTATATCTTTCCTTTTCTCCTTTGTTTTTGCCTCTTTTCTTTTCACAGTTATTTGTAAGGTCTCACTCCTCCTTATGCATGTCTACGTCCAAATCTCTTAAAAAAAAAAAAGTCTTATTTATTTATTTTCATTTTTGGCTGCATCCTGAGGCATGTGGGATCTCAGTTCCCTGCCCAGGGGTCAACCTTGCATCCCTTGCACTGAAAGGCAGAGTCTTATCCACTGGCCCACTGGAGAAGTCCTCAAATTTCTTCTTTTTGTCAGGATATTAGACATATTTGATTGGGGGGCCCACCCTTCTCCAGTAATGACCTCATCTTAACTAGTTACATCTGCAATGGCCTTAGTTGCAAATAAGGTAAGGAACTTGCCCGCTTGTACCCTAAGCTTGATCACCAGCTCTTATATTTTTGTTTATGTTAACACATCTCTGATGACACCATAGTCTTTGAGCACTTTAATCAAATTCAACTGTTCTCAGTCATCCTTTTTCAACTGGCAAAGTTATTTTTAAAAATTGCTTTAAAAATTCAAACTCTAGAAGAATACAGTGCAATTATTTCCCAACTTCCTCCACCTCAGTCCTCATCTTGTAAACTATTAACAGTTGATTGTTATCCTTCCTGATATCTTCTGAGCTGTCTTCCTTCCAAATTTTGTTGTGAGATCTCTTATGTATACTGTCTTATAGCTCACTTTTTCTGCTTAACAAGCCTACTACATTGCCCACATTGATACATACAGAAAACGAAGCGCCAGTCTATGTTCAATACAGGATACAGGATGCTTGGGGCTGGTGCACGGGATGATCCAGGGAGATGATATGGGGTGGGAGGTGGGAGGGGGCTTCGGCATTGGGGAGATCGTGGACACCTGTGGCTGATTCATGTCAATGTATGGCAAAACAAATACAGTACTGTAATGTAGAATAAAGTATTAAAAAATTTTTAAAAATTAAAAAAAAAGCAGCAGCAAATAACCGTGACATATTAGAGTAGCGATAGAGCATGTGACCACGAGATGGCGCTAGCACACAACCAACTGTATATGGAAGCCACTGCAACAGATTTTAGGGCTTCTCTGGTGGCTCAGAAGGTAAGCAATCCACCTGCAATGCAGGAGACCTGGGTTCAATCCCTGGGTCGGAAAGATCCCCTGGAAGAGCAAATGGCAACCCACTCCAGGAATTCCATGGACAAAGGATCCTGGCAGGCTACCGTACATAGGGTTGCAAAGAGTTGGCCATGAGGAGAGACTAACAATTCTGACAGATTTGCTGGGGTTCTGGGAAAGTCCTTCAGCACTAATCCCCTCCCCAAAGCAGGGTAGAACCACTATCCTGCAGGGGAGAGGACGGGGGAGGGGAGGGGGTCAGAGAGGGGGACTCCAGGCCAGATACCTCTGAAGAGCAGCACTGGCTCTGGGCCTTCCTAGAGCCCCAGGGTTGATGTCACCTAAGGCTAGAAGATGCTGGGTGACACTGGGTGATGTTTTGCTGGGTGGTGATTCACAAGGTATACAAAGCAGGAGACTAAAGGTTAATCACCTGCTCTTTGGAACTATATTAAAAACAACTAGATGTGTAAATTTTAACACCAATCAGGCTTTTGAGTTACTGGGTCCCAGACTGCTGTGAGGAACAAAACAAGAGATACGTTTATGCCAGATCACCTTTAACTGCCTTGTATAACAGGTGGCTTCTCGTAAAGTGTCAAGACACTTTACAAATTCTCTGTAGAAAAAATTATCACAGATTTGTCAAAAGATAAATTAACAACCAATTTACATCATATGTGACAAAGGCTAATTTTATTAATGTAATCAAGACTACTAACAATAAGTAAGGTAAAATGGTAGAGAAGCACAGGATCTTCCAAATCAACTGTGAAAATGACAGAAACCAGAAGGAACTGGTGGTTAGAAGTGACATCGCAACTGTGAACTCCCTGGGAGGATGGGTGCAGGCAGTGGCCTGGGAGGGAGGTGTCTGGCAGCCAGGGGAGGGATCTGGAGAGGCTGTTCCCTGAGCTCCCCTCTTCCTTCAACCAGGAAGGGAGAGCATCCCTGGCGTCCTGGTGGTGGGAGGCACCAGCAGCAGAGACAGAGCCCAGCTGAGCAAGGAGAGATGCAGACAGCCTTAGAAGGCAACAGGTGCCCGGAGCGCTCACACCTCCGCTCTCCTGTCAGCAGCTGGTCTCTGCAGTCTCTCCTCTGACACCTGACCCTCCACACTCTCAAACTTTTAAAAACAGACTCAGTAAAGAGGCTGACTTTTAGCATGTTCCCAGGACACATTACATGACAAAACTGACTCTGTCAGTGAAGTATGATGCTACAGGCTCAAAGAAAATACCTACCTGAGGGATGCAACTTCTCAAAATGAAAGTTAAAAAGATAATAAAATTGAACAGCATATACCACCTTAAGCACATTATTGGAACAGATGAACCAATAATTTAAGTTATGACATATTCAAAAGAGTTGAAGAAGAATATGGTAACAAAGCAAAGGGATAAGAAATTATTTTAGAAAACCAGTGATATATGAGATATATATAAATGTGTGTGTGTGTTAGAAATAAGATACTTAAAATGAAGTTATAAGATGGAATATCTAGCAGGATGATAATATCAATGAACAAAAGAATAAACTGGGAGATCAAGTTAGGAGCCTTCCTAGGGGCAACAGAAATGAATAAGATATAGAAAATATAAAAGAAAGGCTAAGAAATCAGGAGAACAGAATTATCAATATCTAGATAATACAAATCCCCAAAAGGAATTGAGGGGCCACATAGTGCAGGACACATAAAGGAAATATCTAGACACACTATAGTAAAATTACAGAAGAGAAAATGCAAGAGAAATTATGAAACGATTCCACACAAAAAGTAAACCACCCACAAAGGAACCAAAATTAGTCCAACATGAGACTTCTCAACAGTAATACTGGATTCAAGAGACAACGAAGTAATATGTTTGTGCTTAACACTTTTTAAACAACTTTACTGTGTAGTATACCCTATAAATATAATAAACGTGCATAAAACACAAATATGAAGAAAATTAGAGAGCAAACAGCAAGGTAACCATTATTCAGGTTAAGAATATTGCTGTTCACTTATGAAAGTATTTATAGAAATCACAGCTGATTTTCCCTATTTTGAACTTTCAAAATGAATCTATACTGTATGCATCCTTTTGTCTATTATTTATTATGATTACAAATTATGAATGCTTATCATATTATAGTTTCTTTTGCTCTATAGAATTTATCACACTTATTTTTCTATCTTTTGTTGATGAACAGTTAGATTTTTTCTAGTTTGAAGAATTACAAATAATATTGTTAGGAATGTTTTTGTATACACATCTTGAGAGACATGGGTGGAGTTCCTAGGGATTATGTCCAGGAATGACATGGCTGGACTAGAAGAATTACACATTTTGATATTTCAGTTAATGCCAGAGTGTTTTCCCAAAGTGAATAAACAAACAGAAGCTTGCTCTTTGAGGTCAGGAATAAAACAATGATGTCTACCAGTTCATGCTTTTAACATATTAAGGAGTACTGTTCTATTCCTATTCATACGTATTTATAAAATATAAAAAATGTGGGTTTATAATGTTAATATGAGCAGATATTTGAGTAAGCATTTTAAAAGATAATGATGGGAATAGTTGTTTTCTATTCCTCTGTATCAGTTTTAAGATATATATATATTTTAAATGTGTCCATTTTATTTAAATTTATTTGGTCATAATATCCTTTTATCCTTGCATCATCTGGAAGTGATATCACCTGTTTTCAGTTTTGATATTGTATAATTGGGTCTTCTTTAAGTTTTCTGAGTAGCCCTGCAGGAATGTATCAATATTACCATTTTTTGGAAGGAAATACATTTTTACATTCATGTTCACATATGTATATTTTTTCAATTTCAATAATTTTTACTCTTCATTCTCTTCCACCTTCTTTTTGAATTTCCTCTTGTTGCCTTTTGCTTGTTTCTAATCAGCATTTCCTCTTCTCTAATATTTATGTGTGTGTAATAAGTTGTTTCACTCATGTCTGCATTTTGGAACCCTATGGATTGTAGCCTGCCAGGCTCCTTTGTCCATAGCATTCTCCAGGCAAGAATACTGGAGTGAGTTGCTGTCTCCCTTCTCCAGCAGGTCTTCCCAATCAGGGACTGAACTTGTGTCTCTTACAAATCCTGCATTGGCAGACAGGTTCTTTATCACTAGCACCACCTTAGATTGAAGCTCTAATTCTTACATTAAAAGAGTTAATTTCTACTTCAGGTGTATCTCACAAATCTGGATGACTAGTACTTTTGTTATCTTTCAGCCTCAAATATTTTTTCATTTCCATATGATTTCTTGCCATCTCCTGTCTGAGCACTTCCAATTTACCTAGATTCATGGACCTAACAGGAGATGGCAAGAATGAACATCAACATTTTCAGAATCAGTGAACTAAAATGGACAAGAAAGAGCAAATTTAATTCAGATGATCATTATATCTACTATTGTGGGCAAGAATCCCTTAGATGGAGTAGGCATCATAGTCCACAAGAGTCTGAAATGCACTACTTGGGTACAATCTGAAAAACAACAGAATGATCTCGGTTTGTTTACAAGACAAACCATTCAATATCACAGTAACTCAAGACTATGCCCCAACCACTAATGCCAAAGAACTTGAAGTTGAGCAGTTCTGTGAAGACCTACAATACCTTCTAGAACTAACTAACACCAAAAAAATGATGTCCTTTTCATCATAGGGGGCTGGAATGCAAAAGGAGGAAGTCAAGAGATACCTGAAGTACAAGGAAGTTTGGCCTTGGAATACAAAATGAAGGGCAAAGGCTAACAGAGATTTTTGCCAAGAGAACATGCTGGTCATAGTAAACACTCTCTTCCAACAACACAAGAGACGACTCTACACATGGACATCACCAGATAGTCAATCCTGAAATCAGATTGATTAAATTTTTGTAGCCAAAGACGGAGAAGCTCTGTACAGTCAACTAAAACAAGACTGGGAGATGACTGTGCCTCAGATCATGACGTCCTTATTGGCAAATTCAGACTTAAATTGAAGAACAAAAACAACTAGGCCATTCAGGTATGACCTAAGTCAAATCCCTTATGATTATACAGTGGAAATGACAAATAGATTCAAGGGATTACATCTGAGAGAGGGTGCCTGAAGAACTATGGATGAAGGTTCGTAACATTATATAGGAGGTGGTCAGTGATCAAAATCATCCCCAAGAGAAAGAATACAAAAAGGCAAGATGGCTGTCTGAGGAGGCCTTACAAATAGCTGAGAAAAGAAGACAAGTGAAATGCAAAGGAGCAAAGGAAAGCTATCCCCATCTGAATGCAGAGTTCCAGAGAATAGCGAGGAGAGATAAGAAAGCATTCAAAGTTATCAATGAAAAGAAATAGAGGAAAACACTAGAGTGGGAAAGACTAGAGATCTCTTCAAGAAAATCACAGATACCAAGGGAACATTTCAAGCAGAGATGGGCTCAATTAAGGACAAAAATGGTATGGAGCTAACAGAAGCAGAAGATATTAAGAAGAGAAGGCAAGAATACACAAAAGAATTATGCAAAAAATAGCTTCATAATCCAGATAACCATAATGGTGTGATCACTCACCCAGAGTCACACAGCCTGGAATGCAAAGTCAAGTGGGCCTTAGGAAGCATCACTACGAACAAAGCTAGTGGAGGTGATGGAATTCTAGCTGAGCTATTTCAAATCCTGGAAGATGATGCTGTGAAAGTGCTGCATTCAATATGCCAGCAAATTTGGAAAACTCAGCAGTGGCCACAGGACTGAAAAAGGTCAGCTTTCATTCCAATCCCAAAGAAAGGCAATGTCAAAGAATGTTCAAACTACTGCACAATTGCACTGATTTCACATGCTAGGAAAGTAATGCTCTAAATCCTTCAAGGCAGGCTTCAACAGTATGTAAACTGAAAAATTCCAGATGTACAAGTTTTGGATTTATAAAAGACAGAGAAACCAGAAATCAAACTGCCCACATCTCTTGGATAATAGAAAAAACTAGAGAATTCCAGAAAAATTTCTGCTTCATTGACTACACTAAAGCCTTTGACTGTGTGGATCACAACAAACTGTGGAAAATTCTTAAAGAGATGAGAATACCAGACCACCTTACCTGCCTCCTGGAGAAATCTGTATGTAGGACAGGAAGCAACAGTTTGAACTGGTTCAAAACTGGGAAAGGAGTACAACAAGGCTATATATTGTCACCCTGCTTATTTAACTTCTATGCAGAGTAACTCATGTGAAATGCTGGACTGGATGAGGCACAAGCTAGAATCAAGATTTCCAGGAGAAATATCAATAACCTCAAACATGCAGATGACACCACTCTTATAGCAGAAAGTGAATTAAAGAGCCTCTTGATGAAGGTGAAAGAGAAGAATGAAAAAGCTGGCTTAAAGCTCAACATTCAAAGAATGAAGATCATGGCATCTGGTCCTATTCAGTTCAGTTCAGCTCAGTCACTCAGTCGTGTCCGACTCTTTGCAACCCCATCAATCGCAGCAAGACAGGCCTCCCTGTCCATCACCAACTCCGGGAGTTCACTCAAACTCATGTCCATTGAGTAGGTGATACCATCCAGCCATCTCATCCTCTGTCGTGCCCTTCTCCTCCTGCACCCAATCCCTCCCAGCATCAGGGTCTTTTCCAATGAGTCAACTCTTCGCACAAGGTGGCCAAAGTATTACTTCATAGCAAATAGATGAAGAAACAATGGAAACAGTGAGAAACTTTATTTACTTTTGCTCCAAAATCACTGAGGATCGTGACTGCAGCCATGATATTAGAAGACGCTTGCTCCTATAAGAAAAGAAATGACAAACCTAGACAGCATATTAAGAAGCAGAGACATTACTTTGCTTACAAATGTCTGTCTAGTCAAAGCTATGGTTTCTCCAGCAGTCATGTACTGATATGAGAGCTGTACAACGAAGGCTGAGCACTGATAAATTGATTCTCTCTAACTGTGGTGCTGGAGAAGACTCTTGAGAGCCCTTGGACAGCACGGAGATCCAACCAGTCCATCCTAAAGGAGATCACCCCTGACTATTGATTGGAAGGACTGATGCTAAAGCTGAAGCTCCAATACTCTGGCCACCTGATGCAAAGAGCTGAATCTTTGGAAAAGAACAGATGCTGGGAAAGATTAAAGGCAGGAGTAGAAGGGGATGACAAGATGAGATCGTTGGATGCCATCACTGACTCAACGGACAGGATTTTGAGCAAACTCTGGGAGATGGTGAAGGACAGGGAAGCCTGGCATGCTGCAGTCCATGGGGTCACAGAGAGTTGGACATGACTGAGCAACTGAATGACAATATGATTTCTTCTTTAACTCATGACTTATTTGAAAGTACAATTCTTAATTTCTAATATATGGGAATTGTTCCGCTATCTTGTTGTTGTTAATTTCTAGTCTATTTGCACAGTGGTTAGAGGACACATTCTGTAGGACTTCCAACCTTTCAGATTTGTTTGGATTCCCTCTCTGGTCCATTGATCATTTTTGGCAACTATTCCATATACACATGTATTCTCTCAAGCACTGGAAGCAGTATTGATCTGTTAGGTAAAACTCTGTTGGTGATCTAATATTTTAAATCATTGTAACTGTTTTATCAGCTTGGGGAATTCTCTGGTGGTTCAGTGGTTAGAATTCCATGGTTTTACTGCCAAGGGCCCAGGTTGGAGAACTAAGATCCCACAAGCCGCAAGGCTTGGCGCATATATATATATATATATATATATATACACACACACACACACACACACACACACACACACACACACACACACACACACACATTGGTTTGTTGTATTAATTATGAATAAAGATTATTTTCTTCCAAGTCTGTTCATTTTCTACTATTTGAAATTTTATCAGTTTTCCAGTATATATTTGGGCCTATATTACCAGGTAAATCTAAATAAATACTGGAGTAGGAAACAGCAACCCACTCCAGTATTGTTGCCTGGAAAATTCCATGGACAGAGGAGCCTGGAGGGCTACAGTCCATAGGGTCACAAGAGTCAGACATGACTCACTTTCACTGTCACATAAATAAATACAGTGGAAAGTTTTTACCATCATGAAGTGAGTTTTTTTAACTACCATAATACTTTTGACCTACAGTCTATTTTCTATAGCATTAATATATCTATATTATCATTCTTTTGCTTGGTATTTGATTAGCATCCTTCTTTTCCATCTTTAATTAATTTTTCTGTTTCTTTATATTTAGATGTGTCTCAACAAATAGAACAGTTATATATTTTAAGCCTAATGTTAAATACTCATTTTAAAATCGGGGTAGTTCATCCATAATTATTATTATATGGATTTAAATCTATCACATTTTAAAATGTTCTCTACAGTTTTTTTTTTTCATTTCACTGCCCTGAATGATCTCAATGTTTAAAATTATCCCATTTTCTCAACTTGTTTGTATCCTATTCAAAATCATATATCCTGTTTCTAGTCTTTTAGTGGTAACCCTAGAAATTTGTCATGTATTATTATATCAATATCTAATGTTAATCAATACTTTACTGTAACACACACACATACACAAACATACCTCAGTACATTCGTGAAAGCACAGGGAAATAGCTCTGAACATAAAGATGTCTCCCAACCTTTCACAGTTTTTACAGGGTGGCAGGGGGCAAGGGTGTGATATTGGGGGCAAGAAGGAAGATTCATCCTGGTTTTCACTGCGGTACATGTACACATTAAATTATGACCAAATATTAGTCTTCACTATTTTATATATATATGTGTGTGTGTGTATGTGTGTATATTTTGAATATGATGCCTTGCCTATAATCAATATTATTTACAATTGAATCTGAATGGTGAAAATACAAAATCTTTTTCCAACCCAAATTAAAATGAAGAAAGAATTTAGGATATATTGTTGGCAATTTGAAATTAAGAATGAGTTTGGTACAGGTAGGGAATTTTGTAATCAGTAGAGGAGTTAGTAACAGCTTAAATGGCCAGAATAAGAATTTTTAAAATTTATTTTTATTGTAGTTTATTGATAATATTGTATTAATTTCTGCTGTAGAGCAAAGTGACTCAGTTATAAACATATACTCACTCTTTTAAATATTATTTTCCATTATGGTTTATCCCATACTGTACTTGAGAAGGCAATGGCACCCCCACTCCAGTACTCTTGCCTGGAAAATCCCAGTATGAAGGAGCCTGGTGGGCTGCAGTCCATGGGGTTGCTAAGAGTTGGACATGACCGAGCGACTTCACTTTCACTTTTCACGTTTCTGCATTGGAGAAGGAACTGGCAACCCACTCCAGTGTTCTTGCCTGGAGAATCCCAGGGACAAGGGAGCCTGGTGGGCTGCTGTCTATGGAGTCGCACAGAGTCGGCCACGACTGAAGCGCCTTTAGCAGCAGCAGCATACTGTACAGTAGGATCTTGTTGTTTATCCAGTCTATATATGATAGTTTGCATCTACTGATGCCAAACTCCTAGTCCATCCCTCACTGTCTTCCCTCCTTGGTAATTACCAAGGAGGTGACTTCTATGTTCGTGGTGTTTCTATGTAGGTGTCTTCTATGTTTGTATGTATGTCTTTCATAGCAATACAGCTTCCCTGGTGGCTCAGATGGTAAAGCCTCTGCCTGCAATGTGGGAGACCCCGGTTCAATCACTGGGTTGGAAAGATCCCCTGGAGAAGGAAACGGCAACTCACTCCAGTACTCTTACCTGGAAAATCCCATGGACAGGGGAGCCTGGTAGGTTATGGACCATGGGGTCACAAACAGTCAGACACGACTGAGTGACTTCACTTCACTTCCATAGGTAAGTTCATCTGTGCCTTATTTTAGATTCTACATATAAGTGATATCATATGGTATTTGTCTTTCTTACTTCACTTAGTATGACAATCTTTAGCTGCATCCATGTTGCTTCAAATGGCATTATTCCTTTCTTTTTATGTTTGAGTAATATTCCATGGTATATATGTACCACATCTTTAGCCACTCATCAATGGATGGACATTTAGGCTGTTCCCAAGTCTGGGTTATTGGGCATTTTGCTGCTATGAACACAAGAGTGCCCACATCTTTTTGAATTATAGTTTTGTCTAGACACATGCCTAGGGGTAGGACTGCTGGATCATATGGTAATTCTATTTTTAGATTTTTTTGGAACCTCCATCCTTTCTAGAGTAGCTGCACCAGCTTACATTCCTACCAGCCAATAGGTTTCCCTTTTCTCCACAGCCTCTCCAGCAATTGTTACTTGTAAACTTTAAAAATTATGGCCACAGAATAATAATTTAATGCTTACTGGATTTGCAGTAGCATAGAACTCAGAACAATGATGTGCCCTGAGCCAGATTCAAGGAATAGACTTGGATGCGTGTAAGGTGGCTTCACAGGAAATGGTGAAAGTACAGAAGTAGGGTGTAAACATTATGGGTTAACTGTTCTCAGTAGAATAATACTTCCAGAGTACATACTGCAAGCCTACCCCTGACTGTGTAGCTTCATACACAGTGCACTTTCACACACTTAAAAGCAATGCCCCAAGATTCATGGATCCTGTGGTCACCCACTCTTCGTTACAATTTAGTTTTAAATGGCTATATTTGTTGAGTAAGTACATGAACCTGTGCAAACATATGTGACAAACACACCCGACTTTACTATGTCTGTAGCTCCTTGCCACTGTCTGGTTTTCTCCTTTTATTCAGGTGACAAGAGTCTCTCCTTGACCAAATTCTACTTAGGTTCCCCTGAACTCATTTTTCAACGAGGCCTGGAATTTTGGATTTCCTATTCTTACCTGATTGTTCAGTTTTAGTAGGGAAGTCAGTTTAGACAGAATCCCCAATCCTCCATATCTGCTCAACCTCCACATCTATTACTATCAGGTGAAGGCTGATTACACCAGCCTGCCTATTTCCAGGTTGGGCTTCCCAGATGGGGCTAGTGGTAAAAACTCACCTGCCAGTGCAGGTTAGACAGAAGAAACCTGGGTTCCTTCCCTGGGTCGGGATGATTCTCTGGAGGAGGCCGTGGACTCCAGTATTCTTGCCTGGAGAATCCCAAGGACAGAGGAGCATAGTGGACTGCAGTATACAGGGTCACACAGAGTCGGACCGGAGAAGGCAATGGCACCTCACTCCAGTACTCTTGCCTGGAAAATCCCATGGACGGAGGAGCCTGGTAGGCTGCAGTCCATGGGGTCGCAAGGAGTCGGACGTGACTGAGCGACTTCACTTCTAATTTTCACTTTCATGCACTGGAGAAGGAAAGGGCAACCCACTCCAGTGTTCTTGCCTGGAGAATCCCGGGGAAGGGGGAGCCTGGTGGGCTGCCGTCTATGGGGTCGCATAAAGTTGGACACAACTGAAGCGACTTAGCACCTACGCATTAGGTTGGTGTAGCCAGAACACACCGTTTACCTTCATGTTTCCTCATAGTACTTTCCATCCACCAACCCCGACTCTGCTCCTTGGCTATAAATTCCCACTTGTCCACGTATATTAAGAGTAGATCTCTCCCCCATTGTGGCGATTCTTACACAGACAGAGGAGGAATCTCTTGAATAAAATTTCTTAACTTCCCTTGGGCTTCCCTGGTGGCTCAGCTGGCAAAGAATCCGCCTGCAATGCGGGAGACCTGGATTTGATCCTTGAGTTGGGAAGATCCCATGGAGAAGGGGAAAGGCTACCCACTCCAGTATTCTGGCCTGGAGAATTCCATGGACTGTATAGCCCACGGAGTCGCAAAGAATCGGATACGACTGAGTGACTTTCATTTCACTTCACTTTCGTTGCTGCTAAGTCACTTCAGTCGTATCCGACTCTGTGCGACCCCATAGACGGCAGCCCACCAGGCTCCCCCGTCCCTGGGATTCTCCAGGCAAGAACACTGGAGTGGGTTGCCATTTCCTTCTCCAATGCGTGAGAGTGAAGTCGCTCAGTCGTATCGGACTCTTGGCGACCCCATGGACTGCAGCCTACAAGGCTCCTCCATCCATGGGATTTTCCAGGCAAGAGTCCTGGACTGGGGTGCCATTGTCTTCTCCGTTAGTGTCTTGAAAAGTTTGCCTTTAACATAGGTCTCTGTTCAACTCTTTCAAAAGTGGATTTCTGATACCACCATGCCTAAAACAACTTCTCTGCCTTCCTTTCAACTTTGTTTTTTAGAATACTTACACTACTGGAAACAATATTAATTGATTGGGTTTTTGTTTTTTAGTTTTTTTCCTCCACATTCTGCCTTGGAATATGAGCGGAGCAAGAGCATGGAAATAGTGTGCCCGATCCCAAAGCCTTGCACACAG
The DNA here is from genome assembly GCA_917880005.1 of Nanger dama. Classification (NCBI taxonomy): domain Eukaryota; kingdom Metazoa; phylum Chordata; class Mammalia; order Artiodactyla; family Bovidae; genus Nanger; species Nanger dama. Next base: position 105,861,748 of record CAKJTW010000001.1, read on the forward strand.
TTTGCTGAATGAATATAATGTCCATGGAATCGTACCAAGTACAGATGGAACGAAGACACATCCTGAGAACACAGAAAAAGCAGGTGAGAGGAAGCCTCGAGTGTGCAGACGGGGCTCTCACTGGTGAGGACAGAGCCTCGGGGGAGCCTCGCTCCGGCAGCCAGGAGGCGCAGAGGGCAGGCCTGCGCTGGGCGGAAGCCCTAGAGCCGCCTCGTCTCAAGAGGCTGTGTGGTCCTGGATCTGAGCGCAGGGCAGACACCTGAGAGCCTACGTTTTCCTCGGCACCGGAGAGCGCCTCACGCGTCAGTCTCCTGCGGCTCACAAAGACCGGGGGTCTGGTTTCCGGGGACGTTTCAAGAGCGAGCACTCGCCCTCCCCCTTCCGGTCGGGTCGCCAGGCTCCTTCCGCCCCTCGTGTGTTTGGCGGGACTCACCGCGCGACGGGCCGTGCCTGCCGGCGGTCAGGTGCTGGCTTGTGGAGTCGGAGTTCCGGAGGCCCGAACCGTGAGGACGTCGCCATGGTGGGTTCCCCCAGGTTCCTAGAAGGCCCGGGCAGTGCCGGGTCGGGGAGGCGGGCCGCCGTCGGGTAGGGGAGTGAGAACGGGGGGCGGGGCGGGCGAGTGCTCCGCGCGTTCCGGGCTCCGGTGGGGCCCTGCATGGCTCCGCCCCCCGCCCGCGCGAGTGCGTGAGGCTCCGCCTGTTCGCTCCTCAGCGGGTGGGGGCGGGGGCGCCGGGGACGCGGCTGAACGGAGAGCGGCTGGCGCGGCGCGGTCGCCGGGCCTCGGGTCGCCTCCCCGCCTTCCCGCCTTCCCGCCTGTGACCACTCCCACCCCAGACCCCGCCTCCGCGCCTCTCGCGAAAGAGCCTATATAGCACGTTTAAGTATAAAGGTCAACTGTACAAGGAATTCTCGTTTATTACTATAAGAAATCCCCGTTCTCCTTGAATCTGTATCTCCAGGAGCCACTTAGAGGTAACCAGTATCTAAATTCTGCTTGCTTGTCTTTATACTTACCGCGTGTTTGTATTACAGAGCTGCTCTTTCTTGCTTTTTTCGCTTCTGTTCTTGAAAACAATTCTTGAATACGAACATGCTGCTGCTGCTAAGTCGCTTCAGTCGTGTCCGACTCTGTGACCCACCAGGCTCCCCCGTCCCTGGGATTCTCCAGGCAAGAACGCTGGAGTGGGTTGCCATTTCCTTCTCCAATGCGTGAAAGTGAAAAGTGAAAGTGAAGTCGCTCAGTCCTGTCCGACTCTTCGCTGTCTCAATGGACTGCAGCCCACTAGACTCCCTCCGTCCATGGGATTTTCCAGGCAAGAGTACTGGAGTGGGGTGCCATTGCCTTCTCTGAACATGGTTTCTAAATATTCATTTTTCAGTTAGTTTCTAACGAAAACAACGACATAGAAAGTTTATAGTGTGGCAGAAAGTTATCTGGTCTCAGTGTCATTACTCCCTTTTATTTTCTTTTTCTCCTTTTCATTGTATTTTCTTTTTTTCACGTCAGTTTTTGCTTCAGGCTATACGTTTGTGTAACTTCAGTCTTTTTTCATATCAGCATGCGTGATTGCCAGCTCTTCATAATTTTCTAGCCTAACTACTGGTAGTAGTTGGATTGTGTGTTTGGATTGGGGGTGTTCATTGACATTTGACTGTAGTTGTCCTTGACTGTCAGAACTTTTGTCATGCTGTACAGTAGAAGTATGAGTCAAGGAATATAAATCTGTTCTCACTGGCACGTTTCCTGGCCTGTCATTTTTCTGGTGCATCAGCAGTGTCTCTGTTGCATCCTGCCTTGAATTTAAACTAAGCTTGGAGCTGGAGGTTTTTCCATCTGCACATTTGTATAAGTTACTCTATAAAAATTCTTTCCTACAGTTCAGAATGTGGACAGTAGTGTCCTGGAGGATGTTTGGCACCTGTCTTAGCTAAATTATGGTCTTGATGAAGTTATTTAACCCCTCTAAAACTCAGTTATTCTGTTAAGTTGGAATAATCATAGTGTCTACCTCATAGAAATATGAAAGTTAAATGTAAACAGCTTAGCCCAGTGTCTGGTGTTTAGTGAATGTTAGTTATTGCAATTACCTTTAGTAATAGTTAGAGATACCTGATGGTCATTTGTATATTTCTTTGGAAAAGTGTCTTTTCATGTCCTTTGCCCAGTTTTTAATTAGATTTTTGTTGTTGTTATTGTATGAATTCCTTTTATATTTTGGATACTAACTCCTTATCAGGTAGGTGATTTTGCCAATATTTTCTTCCAACTCCTGTAGGTTCCTTTTTATTTTGTTGATCATTTATTTTGCTCTGCAGAAGTTTTTTCATTTGATGTAGTCCTACTTGCTTATTTTGGGGTTTGTTGCTTATGTCTTTGGTTTCATACCCAAACAGTTATCGCTGAGGTCAATGTCAAGGAACTTTTCTCCCTATGTTTTCTACTAAGAGTTTTACAGTTGAGGCCTTACATTTAAATCTTTCATCTGTTTTGAGTAAATTTTTGCAAGTGGTGTAAGGGAGGACCAGTTTCATTCCTTTGCATGTGAATGTCCAGTTTCCCAGCACCATTTATGGAAGAGATTGTCTTTCACCCACTGAGTCTTCTTGGCTTCCTTGTCAAGTATTAGTTGGCTCTATATGCCTGAGTTTGTTTCTGGACTCTCAATTCTGTTTCATTTGTCTTATGCCTGTAAGTATAATAAATATTAAAGAGATTACCTGCTAGTAAAATTTTGCTCCTGAAAGTTAGTAAAATTAAAGAGAAACATTAATGAAAATCTACCTAGGATACTAACCTTTTTTGGAATAATGTTATATGTGTTAGGCGAGTGTTTTTTCTCATCACAACAAAGATTTGGAGTGACGGACATTAAAGCCCCCTCGACGTGTCACAGCTCTCAGGTCTTGGATAGACCGTGTTACAGCTCTCAGGTCTTGAATGGACTGTGTTATAGCTCTTAGACAGATCAGTGTTACAGCTCTATTTTATTTAGAAGAAAGCAGGAAAATTCATCTTCGAGGCGTGAAGGCACATTGATCCAAAGACACAAAGAGAAGAGCACCGCATCGTGCGGGAGAGAGAGTGCTTTGGCACCTCTTTTTATATGTTTTTTTTTCCTCCCTGGGCCTATCCTATATAAATCGGGTGTGCCAGGAGTGTTCGTTTAACTTCCGTCCTCACTCAGGTCCTCGGACCTTTTGTTCTATTTTCACGGGCTTTTCTCTTATCTTTTAGCCACCGCCATTCTGGACTCTTTTCCTATTCTAACTACCTAACTTTATGAGTATTGCTACTCCAGCTTTCTTTTGATTTCCATTTGCATGAAATATCTTTTTCCAGCCCCTCACTTTGTCTCTATGTATCCCTAGGTCTAAAGTGGGTCTCTGGTAGACAGCATATATAGGAGTTTTGTTTTTGTATGCATTTAGCTAGTCTCTGTTTTTTGGTTGGAGCATATAATACATTTCCATTTAAGTTAATTATTAATATATATGCTTCAGGTGTAAGCTTAGTTGTTTATTTGAGCTTTTTCATTACCATTTCCTTTACTGTTTGGGGGTTTTTATAGGTCTTTTTCATATGTTTCTCCTCCCCTCCATGCCCCCAAGTTGCTTTAGTATTTGTTGTAAAGCTGATTTGGTAGTGCTGATTTCTCTCAGCTATTTTCCTTGCCTGTAAAGCTTTTGATTTCTCTGTTGAATCTGGGTGAGATCTTTGGTGGATAGAGTAATCTAGATTGTAGGATTTTCCCTTTTATCTCTTTAAATATATCGTACCACTCCTTCTGGCGTGCAGTTTCTGCTGAAAAATCAATTGATAACCTTATGGGAGGGTTCCCTGTATCTTATTTGTTGATTTTGTTGTTGTTGTTCTTAAATTTTGTTAGTTTGATTACTGTATGTCTCAGCCTGTTTCTCCTTGGTTTTATCCTGAATGGGACTCTCGGACTCTCTGTGCTTCCTGGACTTGGGTGGCTATTAGGGAGATTTTTGACTATAATTTCTTCAAAAATTTTTCAAGCCATTTCTTTCTTTTTCTCTCTTCTTCTTGGATCCCTATAATTCGAGTGTTGGTGAGTTTAATGTGGTCCAAGGGGTCTTTGATATTATCCTCATTTCTTTTTTCCTTCTTTTTTCTTATTCTGCTCCATGGTAGTTATTTCCACAATTCTATCTTACAGCTCACTTACTTATTCTTCTGTCTCAGTTATTCTGTTATTGATGCCTTCTTGTGTATTTTTCAGTTCCGGTTATGTTTTTCATCATTATTTGTTCTTTATTTCTCTTCAGTTCAGTTCAATTCAGTCGCTCAGTCGTGTCCAACTCTTCCTTGCAACCCCATGAATCGCAGCACGCCAGGCCTCCCCTGTCCATCACCAACTCCCAGAGTTCACTCAGACTCACGTCCATCGAGTCAGTGATGCCATCCAGCCATCTCATCCTCTGTCGTCGCCTTCTCCTCCTGCCCCCAACCCCTCCCAGCATCAGAGTCTTTTCCAATGAGTCAACTCTTCGCATGAGGTGGGCAAAGTACTGGAGTTTCAGCTTTAGAATCATTCCCTCCAAAGAAATCCCAGGGCTGATCTCCTTCAGAATGGACTGGTTGGATCTCCTTGCAGTCCAAGGGACCCTCAAGAGTCTTCTCCAACACCACAGTTCAAAAGCATCAATTCTTTGGCGCTCAGCGTTCTTCACAGTCCAACTCTCACATCCATACATGACCACTGGAAAAACCATAGCTTTGACTAGACAGAGCTTAGTCGGCAAAGTAATGTCTCTGCTTTTGAATATGCTATCTATGTTGGTCATAACTTTCCTTCCAATGACTAAGCGTCTTTTAATTTCATGGCTGCAGTCACCATCTGCAGTGATTTTGGAGCCCCCCAAAATAAAGTCTGACACCGTGTCCTCTGTTTCCCCATTTATTTCCCATGAAGTGATGGGACCGGATGCCATGATCTTTGTTTTCTGAATGTTGAGCTTTAAGCCAACTTTTTCACTTTCTACTTTCACTTTCATCAAGAGGCTTTTTAGTTCCTCTTCTCTTCCTGCCATAAGAGTGGTGTCATCTGCATATCTGAGGTTATTGATATTTCTCCTGGCAATCTTGATTCCAGCTTGTGTTTCTTCCAGTCCACCATTTCTCATGATGTACTCTGCATATAAGTTAAAATTAGCAGGGTGACAGTATACAGCCTTGACGTACTCCTTTTCCTATTTGAAACCAGTCTGTTGTTCCATGTCCAGTTCTAACTGTTGCTTCCTGACCTGAAATATCTATTATATTTTCTCCATTCTGTTGTGCTTCTATTCTATTTCTGAGATCTGGGTCATCTATACTATTATTATTTTGCATCCTTTTTCAGGTAGATTGCCTATTTCCTCTTCATTTATTTGGTTGTGTGGATTTTTACGTTGATCCATCTGCAACATATTTCTCTCTGTTCTCATGTTGTCTAACTTAGTGTGTTTGAGGCCTCCTTTCTGCAGTCTTGGCTCCTCTTGCTTCTCATGGCTGCCCCTTGTGGGTGAGTTTGGTCTTGTCTTTTGTGTTGGCTTTCTGGTGGGAGGTCCTGATGCCTGTGCTCGGTAGATTGTGCTAGATCTTGTCCTTCTGGTGGGCAGTGCCACATCACGTGGTGTGTTTTGGGGTGTCTCTGGGCTTACTACAACTTCAGGCTGGCTGTCTGCTGATGGGTGGTCTGTGTCCCTGTCCTGCTTATTGTTTGGCATGAGGCATCTAGCACTGGGGACTGAAGACCATTGGGTAGAGTCAGGTCTTGGAGTTGAGAAGGATACCTCTGGGAGAACTGTCACAGATTAATATTCCCTAGGACTGGGCATTCTCTGCTGGTGCAGCATCCTGGGCTTAGCACTCCCACCCCAAAGGCTCAGGCTCAACCCCTGGCTGGGGAGCCAAGACCTTGCAAGTCATACAGTGTGGCAAAAGAAAAAGGAAAAAGTAATGCGGGTGGTGAAGTCAAAGACAGATGGCAAAGAGATAAACAAGTAATAGCAACAACAACAACAAAAGAGAAATGAAGAAACAGAGCCTGAAACAAATAGTGACACCAGAGCTGAACAAATAACAGGTGCACACATGCACACAGAAGAAACAAACACAGAGAAATCGGGAAAGCAGGGGAGAACTACCAGGGCAAAGTAACCCAGAAGCAAACCAAATGATTAAAAACAAAATTAACAGAAGCAAAAAATAAAGCAGAGTGCAGGGAAAAAGCACAGAAACCTAAAACACAGAAAAATTTTAAAAAGATATAAAACAAAATGGAACAAAGGGAGAACAAGAAGAAACAGGTAACAATGAAAAGTATATAAAAATAGAAAAAATTGTAAAACATATTTTAAAAATTAAAGAAAAATTTTAAAAATAGGGCTTCCCTGGTGGCTTAGACAGTAAAGAATCTGCCTGAAGTGCAGGGGACCCAGGTTCGATCCCTGGGTCAGGAAGATGAGCTGGAAAATGGAATGGTACCCACTCCAGTATTCTTGTCTGGAGAATCCCATGGACAGAGGAGCCTGGTGGGCTATAGTCCATGAGGTCACAAAGAGCTGGACACGACTGAGCAACTAACACTTTCACAGTTTCAAGTAAAAAGTGGTAATTATGAGAGAAACAACAGAATGTAGGATAATAGTAGTAATAGTAATATTTTCCTGGCGTCTCATCTATTAATGTCCTTGCCCCTTCTATGAATCACAGCCAACCTCTGCTTCCCCAGCAGACCCTCCGTTACCTCTAACTAGGTCTGTGGACCTGCTATGGGCACTGGGGGACAGTCAGACTCTGACCTGCCCTGTCTCCCACATGTACTTGCTACAGAGTCTACAGCTGCTACAGCTAGACCAGTCTCAACTGTGGGAACAGTCACTGTCCATTTGGATATTCCATAGACCTGGGTTTTAGCAAGCTGATCGCATGGATTTAATCTACATTTTGTGCAGCTGCATGGAGAGATTTTTATTCCTTAGTCACCAGACCCCTGGGGCTCAGCTGTCCCACCTCTGAGTATTGGCCACACACAGGAGTTGCTCCCAAGGCTGCCTGAGAGCTCTCGGGTCTGGCCTGGTGAGGACAGGGATGTGGAGGCGGCACGGCTGCTGGGATCAGAGTTGCAGCATCAAGTGAGCGGAGGAGTTGGTGGCCACGAGAGATCCAGTCCTTCAGTGATGAGGAAAGCAGAGAAGCTTGCAGTCGTGGGTGTGACAGATGGCTAGCGTAAGATCAGCCCTAGTGGGAGCCTTTCCTGGCATTCAGCTGTGGGCATGCGTGGGCACACTGTTGGGGGCCTTTCCTAGTGCCCAGTGAGAGGTGCGCTAGGGCCTGCCCTGGCTGGGGCCCTTCCCAACCCATCAGCAGGCAGGGGCCAGCACACGGGGAAAGAGAGGGTGTGATGGCAGGTCCCACCCTTGATCACCACTCAACAGTGGTGCCTTGCGTCTGTGGCAGTCTGAGTTTCCTCCTCAGGCTTTCCCAGGGACAGATTTCCTCCCCTGACCCCTCAGGCTGTCTCCTTACAGCCAGCAGCCGTCCCTCTCCCCAGCTTTGCTGTCTTACCTGCATGTTCCAGCTCTCAGCCCCTGTCCGCACTGGTGGGGACATATCCCAGTCTGGGGTGCACAGGGCTCTAGCACCAGCCGTCTGTGTAGGTCTCTGTCCGTCTGCCACAGACCAGCTGTTTCCCCTTCTCCACACCTCAGATGCTCCACCTGTGTCTGTTGTGGCCCTGTCAGTTAGGGAGCATCCCCAGATGAGACTTCTACCAGCCTTCACCTTCCCACCAGGGCACAGGTCTTGTCCCATGTCCTCTCCTCTTTTCCCCTTTTTTTCATCCTACCTGGTTGCACAGTGATCCCTCTTGTCCTTCCCAGGATCCAAGTTCTAATGCTAGTGATCAGGTGATGCTCTGCCTATAGATGTAGATAACTGATCCACCTGTTGATGTGTTCCTGATGTGTTTGTGGAGCAAAACAGAGCTCCAGGTAGAACTCCTCCACCACCTTGGAAACCTTTTTTTATTTCTTTCTAACTTGTTTTTCAACCCAATAGGACATGTTTGTAGTCTTCAGGGAGTTGCAATGGAGGAAATAAACACAAGTGTGAAATTAAATGACTGGTCAGTACAGTATGTTAAGTGCTGTGTGGAAAGTTCTCCCCAGAGATCAAGATTATTGAGAATGAAATGGTTACATAAGTGGATAGCTTCAAGGAGGAGGTGAACTTAAACTGGAAATGGTCCTTGAAAATTGAATGGGGTTTAACACGGCTTAAGGGCTGTGGCTCAGATAGTAAAGCATCTGCCTACAATGCGGGAGACCCGAGTTCGATCCATGGGTCGGGAAGGTCCCCTGGAGAAGGAAATAGCAACCCACTCCAGTATTCTTGCCTGGAAAATCCCATGGACGGAGGAGCCCAGTAGTCTACAGTCCATGGGGGTCGCAAAGAGTCAGACACGACTGAGTGACTTCACTTCTTCACTTTTAACATGGCTTATGTGTCCTTTCTGGATTCTTTAACAAGGTATTTGTTATTGACACTTGTCATCATATGTATCTGCTAAGCAAGGGAAGTGCCCTAGAATTCTTCAGGATAGAGTCACTGCCCAAAAAAAAGAAAGGTCAGATTCTCTTAATTAGTTCATTATATTCCTTTCATGTCTTTGATAGTAAGTGACTTAGTTTATCATATTCTAGAATTTATTTTTGTGATTATGGTTACTTGTGGTTCAAGGTATTATATACTGTAAGCTTTCTCAGTTGTAGGCATGGCATTACTCCTCTACTTTAAAAAAAATATTTATGTGTGTCTGTGTACCTTAAGTGTGTTTGGTGAAATGATCATTCTTTAGGTTTCTAGTTATATTGGGCAGTTGAAATGACATTTCTTTTCTGGTTGTACCTAGATTCTTTGATGGCTTTGATTGTCTTTTAGGAAAAGTTCTATTTTGTTTTTTATGGTTTTTATAGAAATATTTAATGTGTATTGCCACTGAAAACCTCTTTCTGTTGCTGTGTTTGAATAAACTGCTTTTGTGTTTTCTTTGTTAATCTCAAGTATGAATCTAAAGACGGGTGTATAATGAATTTTCTGAAGTGATCACTAAAGACTGTATGTGAGAGAGACTTTTAATACCAGTTTTCTTAAATAGAATATTTCTATGATGCCAGACACTTTTCAGAAGTTTCTGTTGTTTGGAATAGTCTTTTATGCATATGAAAACAATGCATTTTTTGCTGTATCTTTGAAAGTTAAATTTCATGCTTTTTGAAACAAAATACTGTTTGAATAGAAAATGCAGCATAAACATTTCCCCTCCAATATATAGAATGTTTCTATACTATCTTATGAATTGTCAGATATTTTCTAAAATAAATTTGAAGAATCTCTGACTAATGAAGATTGTTAATTAAGAACCATTTAGTCTGAATAGAATGTAGTTTGAATAGAATAGATTAATTTTTATTGATAAGCTGTTACTTCATTTTTCCTCTGTTGAAGCATTTTGTTGGGTTTTTTTGTAAAAAAAAAAGTTAATATATTGACATAGAATTATTTTGAAATTTATTATTTTATGGTACATATTTCTGTGCCTTATTGTATATTTATAACCTGTCTTGAGGCAACCTTTTCATGAATAAATTATTATAAGGAATCATAGTCCACAGTTGAGTCAGAATGTAAGTTTGGTTTCTTTGTACTTTCTTTGAACTAAGTCTTAGAGGTTTTTTTAAAATGAGGTCTTCTAAAGCTGTGCGGCAGAGAAGGCAATGGCACCCCACTCCAGTACTCTTGCCTGGAAAATCCCATGGACGGAGGAGCCTGGTAGGCTGTAGTCCATGGGGTCGCTCAGGAGTCAGACACGACTAAGCGACTTCACTTTCACTTTTCACTTTCATGCATTGGAGAAGGAACTGGCAACCCACTCCAGTGTTCTTGCCTGGAGAATCCCAGGACGGGGAGCCTGGTGGGTTGCTGTCTATGGGGTCACACAGAGTTGGACATAACTAAAGCGACTTAGCAGCAGCAGCAGCAGCAGCAAAGCTGTGCGGACATTTTGTACTCAAGAGTTATCACACTATTTCTTGTTCTAAAGAAAGTTTTCAAATCTTTAAAGGAAATTTTCTGTAGACTTAGGCTTACTACTAAAACAGTGTTACACAAGTCTGTAACTTCAGTTAAGTTTTACAGCTTCAGAGACCATCTTTTTTTCTTGAGAATTTTGTGATCTTGTTCCATTTTTTGAAAGCACTTTATTTGTTGAAATATGTGAAATAAAAATATCTTTTCAAAGATATCTTTGCTTTATTTTTTTGGTTTTGCATCAGTTAACTCTTTAACAAGCTATCTCACAATTCATTGGCTTGAAACAACAGAATTTATTATCTCATAGTTCTTATGAGTCACAGACCAAGCATACTTTATCTGGATCCTCTCCATCAAGGTTTCTCATAAGACTGCAGTCAAAGTATAACCTGAGGCTGTGGCTTCGTCTCAGGGCACAGCTTGGGGAGGGTCTGCTTCCCAGCTCCCTCACATGGTTCTTGGTGGAATTCAGCTCCTTGTGGACTCTTGGACCAAGGGCCTCAGTTCTTCACTCCCTGAGGCTTCCCTCAGTCACTTGTCCCACTGGCCTCTGTGTAGAGCAGCTCAATACAAGACAGCTAGTCTCCATCGGAGAGAGCGGGCAGAGTGGAGTGGGCAGGACACAGCCAGGGTCCTTTCGTAACCTGTCTCTGGAATGATACTATATCACTTTCCCAAAAGTTAGTCCACAAAAGTGAGCCACTAGGTCCTGCCCACACTCAAGGGGATGGATGCACATCGGCCTCAGGAGGGGGGTGGTCACGGGGGGCCATCTTAAAGGCAGCCTACCTTGAGTTTTGAAAGTTTTACTTGATCTGTGTTTGCTAACTAACCCTCATGCATATAAGTTCCTGTTACACCTTCCTGCCTCCTCCCTCCACACATGCAGAGAGACACATGGAAGAACGCACACACTCTGATGATGGTTTCACACTATACTCGTGTACCTGTAACCAGCTTCTAGGGGCAGCCTGGGTTTCACACTTGGAGTTAATCTTTTTCTGATCATGTTTATCAAGAAGGCAATAGTAAATATTTATTGAACATTTAAGTTAATAATTGTTGAAGAAATGAATATGTATGTGAGGTAGTCATTTTGATTAATTCTACTTGAACAGTTTTATAAAGGAAGTGACTGAGCTGCATTTTATCAGAGGACAAGTGAAGATTTTATAGGCAGAGGTAAAAGTACAGTCTCTAAAAGTTTAAAAAAAAAAAGCAAGACAACATGGTATCTTCTGGGAATGGTGAGAATTTAGTAAGAATGTGATGAAGAGTCTTTTGAGTGGGGTATAATGCTGGAGGGTAAGTTGGAGTAGTTTGTTTCTCGGTGTTAAGGTTTTAGGGCCTAACCGAGTTAGTGACGCCCCTTCAGCGGGGGAGGAGGGCTCTACTCATTAGTGTTCCAGACAGAGCCACTCCGTGCCTTCCAATGGAAACCTCAAGGCTACCTTAATCATGGAAGAGCGTGAGGCTGCATTAACACGGTGCCAGTAGTTTCGGAGAGAATATTCTAAAAATGTGACCTTTTTGAAGATTAGATATGTTAAAATTCCCAGCTGTCCGCTAAAGAGCCTCTTGTTGTTCTACAGATTGTATTTACTATCATGTATATAATCCTCCTTATATATAATAGAGAAGGAACATGCCTGTTGATTTTCTCTTCTGCTTCTCACTGGCTAGACTGAAGGTCTGGTGTTGTTCCATCTGAGGACAGCATGCAGCAAGGAAGAGTGGGCCTCAGGGCTCCATGGGAGGAGAGCCCCCCAGCTCCTGCTTTCTGTGGGAGAGACCTAACTTCATTGGGGTTAAGCTGCTGTTATTTTGGCTTTTTATTACAGGGAGCCAAACAAAGTTCCTGAGTAATTTAAGTCAGATATAAGATGCAGAAGTATGTAAGAATAAAACTACTGAAATGCTAGACAGCTAGTTTAGAGGACCTGGTTAACTGGCCTAAGTCTTGAATGGGAAAATAATTGGTTTCTTTTGGAATGGGCTGATTTGAGATGGCTTATATTATTCCCTCTGTTCTTATTTCCCGTGCATCCAGCTTTGATTTTGCTTTGTTCACCGCTCACTCTCTTCTACAGCTTCTTGTGCAGCTTCTATATTCAGGCTCCTGTTAGCATCTTGGGTTCCTTCTACCCACTCTTAACTTTAACTTTGACCCAGATGTCCACCTGTGAGTCTCCTCACTATCTGCGTTCTCTGTATCTGCTTTAAAGATGAAACAGTTGAAAACCTGGTTTATTGGCTCTGTGCTTTTATTTTCTTATATCACTGGAGCATAGTTCTGAATACAGTTAACTCCTGAGCAGTGCAGGGGTTAGGGGCACCGACTCTCCACTCAGTCAAAAATCTGCATATAGTTTATAGTCAGTCCTCCATATATACACTTCCTCCATAACCATAGATAATGGAGCACTGTAGTACTTACTGTGGGAAACAATCAATCTTGGTTCAAGTGGACCCATACATTCCATACCTGTGTTGTTCAGAGGTCAACTGTATATCATTTCTGTTAGGACCATGGAAACAAAGACTGAGTCTGGTATATCTCCTGTTTTCTAGTGACATATTTCCAGCTCATAGTATTTCTGTTGTATTAACTGTTTAAAATTTTTATTTCTAAAGAAAATTTTTGACAGAAGTCATTTATGTATCTGACTATGTGTGTCATATACTTCTCTACATTTCAGCCTAAAGCACCAAAGGGAAAAAGTGTAGGACAAGAAAAAAAGTCATCCATCCATATAGTAGAAAAGCAGCTCAAATTACAAGAAAGGCCCACAAACAAGAAAAAAAGGAAAAGTAAGTATCTTCATTGTTTTATGTATTGGTGAAAAACCCTTTTATACAGTTATTCCTAATCAGTACTCCCCTTTCTCTTCCTTTGATAAATATTAAGGTAAAACAGTGAACAAGGATTCAGCACTTAGAACTTAACCTAAAACATATAAATAGGTTGTGATGACGTCCATGAAGAAAAATTTAAAAAGATTATGGGATAGAGAGTGAGGGAGAGATTCTGTTTTACATAGGATAGTCATGGAAAGTTTCTCTGAAGACTTTACATATGAGCAGTGAGCCATGCAGACATTTACTAGGCATTTAGGTGAAAGTACCTGTTAGATGTAAAAGGTGAGATACAGAATGGGCCGTTGGGTGTGCTGGCTCTGGTGCTCAGAGGATAGGTTAGGGATATAGATGCAAATTTGGGAGCCATCAATATCTAGCTGATACTAGGAGTCCTGAGAGTGGATGAGATCACCTGACGAGTAAATGAAGACAGGAAAGAGAAGGACATCAAGGTTTGAGTCCAGAGCCTCTCAGCGTTTTAGAGGTTGGAGAAAGGAGGAGACTCCAACAAGTGAGACTTAGGAGGAAAAAAACGTGTTTCAAAGAGAAAATAGTGATCAACCTGTGTCATTTGTTACAAGATTAGGGCTGAGAATTGATTTAGTAATCTGGTTTAGTAAAATGGAGATCACTATATATATTTTTCTTTAGTTGTTTTCTTAGTTGTTGCTCCAGAAATTTCAGCTAACATCTTAAAACAATCTAATTCAAATTAACATCAAGTTCATTTGAGCAATATACCAAGAAATGCTCCACTGTAACTCCATTCTGAGCCCCTTCTTTGTACTATTATTGTCAGATGTGTTTTGCATGCTGTCACTAAGTCATCTTCAACTCTTGCAACCCCATGGATTATAGCCCACCAGGCTCCTCTGTCCCTGGGATTTCCTAGGCAAGAATACTGGAGTGGGTTGCCATTTCCTCCTCAAGGGGATCTTCCCAACCCAGGTATGAAACCCACGTCTCCTGCATTTGCAGGCAGATTCTCTACCACTGAGCCACCTGGGAAGCCCTACTGTCAGATAAGTTATTCCTTTATACATTGTAAGTTCATAAAACACAGTTTCATGATTATTGTTTTTATGCAGTTGTCTTAAGTTAGGACAAGAAAAGTGTTACAAATTAAAACACATTTATACTGTCTTTTCGGAGAAGGCAACAGCACCTCACTCCAGTACTCTTGCCTGGAAAATCCCATGGATAGAGGAGCCTGGTGGGCTGCAGTCCATGGGGTCACTAAGAGTCGGACATGACTGAGTGACTTCACTTTTCACTTTCATGCATTGGAGAAGGAACTGGCAACCCACTCCAGTGTTCTTGCCTAGAGAATCCCAGGGACGAGGGTATTTATCTGTGTAATTACCTTTTATCATCAGTGCTTCTTATTTTTTCATGTGGATTCAGATTAGTAACTATTGTCCTTTATTTCAGTCAGAATAATTCCCTTTAGTGTTGTAGGGAGAGTCTGAAAATGACAGATACTCTCATTTTTATCTGAGAACGTCTTTAATTTTTCTGTAGGACTGTGCTTCATTTTGAAGTTTCAATATGTATGGAATTCTTGGTTCATAGTCTTCCTATTCAACACTTGAAATGTCACATCTTGGTCTTCAGGCCTCCAGCGTTCTGACAAGAAGTCAGCTGTTCATCTTATTGAGGGTCACTGTATGTGAGGAGTCACTTTTTCCTAATGCTTTAAAAATACCCACTTTGTCTCTCGGTAGCTTTACTAGTGTGTGTATATGCCTAGGTGTAGATCTCTGAGTTTATCCTACGTGAAGTTTATTAAGCTTCTGCGGCATGTAGGTTAATGTTTTTCATCAATTTGGGAAGTTGTTATTTTATCAAATACCCTTTGTGTCCTGCCCTCTCCTGTGACTCCCACATGCATATATTGATATGCTTGATGGCATCCCCACAGATCTCTGAGACATCTTAATTTTTATTCTTTGTTTTTGCTCAGAGTGGATAATTTCAACTGGCTTCTTATGTTTGCTTGTCTCTGTCTACATGTCCAAACCTATGCACTTTCTCTGGTACAGTTTCTACTGTATAGTATTTTAAACTCCTGAGTATAGGCCATACTTTCTTGTTTCTTTGTAAGTATCCTACTCTTGTGTTCAGAACTGAGCATTTTAAATAATACAGGGTGATACTGTTGTTACAGACATATTGATCAAAGCCCCCAATTAAAAGAACAGCCTTTTGCTTTTCCTTCCTTAATCTTGTTTTAACATCTGCTGTTCATCAATCACAGCTTCCGCTTCTCTGACCTTGCTTGCTCACCTTGCTTGCTCTTTACATCTTCGGGAACTTGAGCTGCCTGGGGAGGGAAGGGATCTGAGCTGTTTTAGCTAGAAGTTTATGGTGTATAAAAGATACCCAAAACAAAGCTGGGTCGCTCAGCCATTGGTGGCGACTCTGTGCAGCCCACACAGGGCTGAATAACCCTGCTATTCTGTGTCTTCAAGTGCTGTTTGTGTCTTTCCCACACCACGGTTTCCATAACAATCCTGTCCCCACGGTCATTTAGGTTTGCTGTTTGCTTTGTGACTTTCCTGGACTAATTTTGTAAAAGCCTGTTTGCCGTGTGCAGTTTTTGCAGCTTCTGCTCAGTTAGTGGTCAGCTAATGTTTGGACAGGGGTTTCTTTAATTGCTTTTGACTAATAAAAGTCAGCCTTTGTTGAAGGGCTGTGTAGGTCTGTTGGACATATTTTCAGTTCTCCAGGAGGCAGTTTGTATAGACTTTATTTAGCGTTTGCACAAAGCTTCAGGATTATCCAGAAGTGAGAGAGTAGGATCTTCTCGGGTCTTTCTTTGGCATGAAAACAGTCCTGAATGTACACCTGGCATTCTAGATTCCCAGGAATATGCTGGAGCAAGCATTTCAGTGCCCTGTATTGAACTTCCATTCCTTAGATTTTACTTTTAAATTGTTTGGATCAGCCTTTTGTTAGTCCTCAAGTGGTGATATCACTCAGGCAGCTGTTGTGGTAGACAATTGCTACTGAGATTGTTTCTGAGAAACAGCCTGGGGGTTGGGCTGCTTCCACAGAGAGAGCTCTGCATTAGATTAGAAGGTAACTCTGCTGCTGCTGCTAAGTTGCTTCAGTCTGTCCGACTCTGTGTGACCCCATAGACTGCAATGGAGCATTTCCGTCTGCTGCCATGTCAAATGGTGACAGTGCTCAGGATGAAGCTTTGGGGGAATTCCAAACCTAACTGTTCTAGTGACTGCTAGGAGGATGGCTTTACAGCTACCCTGAGTTGCTAACACATTGGTTTATAAGAATTGCTGTTCTTACTGAGATTGAGTCATTTTTCTTGAGTAAATGCTCCTTTGATTGTTGCATGCCTTTGGTTAGTTTTTATACATCTGAAAAAGTTGATTTTGACAAGTTTTGTCAGTGCTTTCTTTAGATTTTTAAGTTCTTGTTCTGCCGTTCTGAAAGTAGCTCTGTATTCTTGATGTGAAGGATTTCATGAGAAGGTTTTCTTCAGGAAATGAAACAGGTATGCTGCCTCTTCTTTTCTCCCCTTCTTGTCCCTTAGCCTCTCTTTGATCAGCATCCCATACTGTAATTTGCCTATTCTTCCCTGCACCTCTGGGCTGTGAGAGTCACCAGGAACTGCTATGAAAGTAAAGAGGAAAGTTGCTCAGTCATGGAATTCTCTAGGCCAGAATACTGGAGTGGGTAGCCTTTCTCTTCTCCAGGGGATCTTCTCAACCCAGGAATCAAACCCACATCTCCTGCATTGCAGGCGGATTCTTTACCAGCTGAGCCACAAGGGAACTGCTACAGGAACAAATTAAAAATTCCTTAAAATGAAGTTATGAAATCAAAATAGATATTATTTTGATTGTTTTAGAATAGCCTTAGCAGTTTGATGAGTGCTAGATACATTTGCATAGTAGCTGATAAAAACCAGCTGTTTATTGTTAACATTCCTTGCCCAAGACCAGTTGGGTTAGCAGTTTCAAAGTTATTTGGCTAGAAGTTTTCTTGAAAAGAGTAGTCAAATGCTATGATAATATAGTCAAATTTTCTTTCCTGTTTGTAATGGTGGGTCTTTGTTTTGTACATTAAAGATTATTATAATGATATTGCTTTAAGATGGTAATTTTTTAACATCAGTTATTTTTGTATCACTTTCATGCATTTTTTTTCTTTATCTATTTGACATGATTTACTACTTACATGATTTTGCTATCACCTATACCAGTATTTCACTAATTTTAGTGTACATGAGATACACCCTAAAGTGTATTAAAACAGTTTTTTGGGCTGCACCACTAGAGGTTTCCTGATACAGGGCTTCCCTGATAGCTCAGTTGGTGAAGAATCCGCCTGCAATGCAGTTGACTCCAGTCGGGAAGATCCACTGGAGAAGGGATGGGCTACACACTCCAGTGTTCTTGGGCTTCCCTTCTCAGAGGGAGTCAGAGGAAGAAGCATGACCAGGATGGAAGACAGTGTTTGTACTGTCATTTTTAGATGACATCCATCCTAGTATGCACTGTTCTGGATTTTAGAAGTGAGCCATGAGGTCCAGCCACACTCAGGGAGGACAGGGTGTGAATATCAAAACAGCAGGAATCTACACTGGGGACCCTCTTAGGTATTACCACATCCTGCCTAACACAGATCCTTGATTTTATAAGGCAGAAAGATGCCAGCAGCTGGAGGATTCTTTCTACTACTTCCTAAGATTTATTTTTAGGGAGGTAGGGGAAGATTGGGGTGGATATTGTTAGGGTCCAGTGCCCTTGACCAGAGGTAGAGGGTACAGACACGAGCTGCTGGGTTCATCAGATGGACTCTGAATACTGAAGATACTGAAGGCATGAATAGCGGTGTAGAATAGGAGTCAGACACTATTTATCTTTAGCATTTGAATGCTCTGACTTAAGACTATGAAATACCTCTTCTGTTTCTATTAAAGAAATTAGTGCAGATTGAGGACTAGTGCATTTCAAGTGATGCTCAATTTATAGGCAGGAAGTAGTTATTATTCTATATCATTTATTTGTTTTATGAATTCTCAGCATAGCAACATGTTGGTACTGTATATTGTCAAATTTTGTCCTATAGAGTAGGTAGCAAAGAACTATAGATATCAAATGAAAATAATTTCACTTAACAAACATAATGGTAAGAATCAAGGTAACAACTTGGAGAATTTAGTCTCAAATCTCTCTTTCATTCCAGCTTCACTCCCCTGTAGTTCAAGCCCTCAGTGTATTCATCCAGATCCATAGCAAACTTGACTTCTAACTAGATTCTTCTCTCTAGGCTGATTTGAAAGGAATGAATTCTTCTCAGAGTCATTCTCAGCCTTATTTTGTAGTGTTCTGTACTTTTTAAAAATCATCTTTGAGGTTTAAATAGCAGCGTTTGAGTTTTGATAGTACATGGTGTAACCCCATGATCAATAAGCTGGAGTATGTTTTCATCCTCCTCCAAATCTTCCCAGCCAGGTCTCAGTCCTCCTCCCCCAACCTTGGGCACCTGTTGTTTTGTTTTTTTAATAGATGATATCTATCTTTCCTAGCATTTCATGTAAATGGAATCATAGTGTATGTAGTTTTTTGTGCCAGTCTTTTCATTTAGCATGAAATTTATCCACGTTATTGCATATATTAGTTGTCTTCTGTTGGGGAAGAACTGATGTGAAGCTGAAAGACCCTGGTGCTGGGAAAGATTGAGGGCAAAAGAAAAAGTGAACAGCAGAGGATGAGGTGGCGGGATGGCGTCACCAACTCGATGGATGTGAATTTGAGCAAGCTCTGAAAGCTGGTGGAGGAAAGGGAAGCCTGGCGTGCTGCTGTCCATGGTGTTGCAAAGTCAGACATGACTTAGTGACGAACAAGTAGTCTTTCTCTTTCATTACTAAGTAGTATTTCACTGTATGGATATGTAGTTTTTTATCCATTTACCTATTGATGGTCATTTGGATTGTTTATACTTTTTGGCTTTTCTCAGGGTCTGCAAGCTGAGTGACCATCCATCCATTTTTATAAAAGCAGTTTGTTTTACTGAAAGGCAGCTCTGCCCGTTCCTTTCATGTTTGTGGCTGTGATGGCAGAGATGAGTAGTTATGACAGACCAGCCACATGGTCCTCAAAGCCTTACTTGTTACTGGTGAAAGCTTAAGTGAAAATGATCAACCCTGCTGTTGCATACAGATAAAATTGCCATAAACATGTATAGGTATTTTCGTGGACATAAAACATTTTTCTTTCAGTTCTTAGAACTGGCATTGCTGGGCTATGTAGTAGATACAGCCTTCCCAGGTGGTGCTAGTGGTAAAGAATATGCCTGGGTCAGGAAGATCCCCTGGAGGAGGGCATGGCAACCCCTCCATATTCTTGCCTAGAGAATCCCATGGACAGGGGAGCCTGCAGAACTGCAGTCCAAAGGGTCGCAAAGAGTCTGATGTGACTGAAGCAGCTTAGCAGGCACACACATGCGCAGATGTATGTTTAAGTAAATAAGAAATTGAGTTTTTAAAAACTTGTTGAAAAGAATGAAGTCATGTAGGAGGTGTAATGTTTAAGTATGTATAATAAAAAAATTACCTTATCTGAAGTGGTAATGCCATTTTTTTTCCACCACTGATGTGTAAGAGTTGGGCTTCCCAGGTGGTGCTACTGGTAATCTGCCTGCCAATGCAGAAGCCACAAGAGTTGCTGGCTCAGCATCTGGGTCTGGAAGATCCTCTGGAGGAGGAAATGGCAACCCCCTCCAAAACTCTTGCCTGGGAAATCCCATGGACAGAGGAGCCTGGCTGGCTACAGTCCAAGGGGTTGCAAAGAGGTGGACACAACTGAAGGGACTTAGCCTCTGTTTCCTCTCAGACATGTGTTATAATTTTTAAAACAGATTTGAGCCAATCTAGTGGGTGTACAGGAAGGTCTCAATGTGGTTTTAATGTGTATTTCTTTATGACTAATTACATATTTTTATGTGTTTATAGTTTGCTTTTATGTCTCTGATTTGATGAAAAGTATGTTAAAATCTTTTCCCTTTTGATTTTGAGTTGTTTGTCCACTGTTAAGTAGTAAGAACTATTTATATATTCTTAACACAAGTCTTTTGTATGTTATTTGTATTGTGAATATTTTCTCCCATTCTGTGGCTGAAATATTTTTTGTTAAAAAGGCTTCATTTTATTTCTCTGATTTTCTAGTTGTTTAAAGCGGGAGGGTAAATCTGATCTGCTTCGTTAGTGTAGGGACAGTGAGTTTTTTTTTCCTTCATTGCTGTATCCCTAGTTGATAGCAATAAGCACTGAAAAAAAAAAACTAGTGAAAGATTATTGCTGAGCCATGAAAGATGCTGGGATTCTTAGCCTCTGGAGGAGAGGAATTCAACCTGGGGCCAGTGACAAGGCTTGATCGCTCAGAGCTTTTGTGTACTAAAGTTTTATTAAAGTATAAAAGAGATAGAGAAAGCTTCTGACATACACATCAAAATGCTAGTCTTTGCTTGCTGCTACTGCTGAGTCACTTCAGTCGTGTCCGACTCTGCGACCCCATAGACGGCAGCCCACCAGACTCCCCGTCCCTGGGATTCTCCAGGCTGCAGTCCATGGGGTCGCTAACAGTCAGAAACGACTGCGTGACTTCACTTTCACTTTTCACTTTCATGCATTGGAGAAGGAAATGGCAACCCACTTACCAGTAAGTTATATACTTATTAGCAGGCAGCTAATTAGAGGAAGGAAATGTCTCAAAACTCAGAGTGGTGCCAGACCCCTCACCTACAACATGCATTTTGAGATAACATTGGCACAAGGTGAGTCATCCCAGGCCATAAAATGATTGACATGAATCTTGAAGAAAGGCAGGTTTCCAAGCAAATATGTAGTCTCATTAACATAGCTTGAGAGAACATTTTCGAGAGTAAAGCATACAGGTTTGTTAAGTTAAACATACTGGTTTGTCAAGTCCCTTCTGAGTCTTAGTTGGAACCAACTTGAAGAAAGACAGAGTCTAAGGTAAATACAGAGTTCATTAACATAGTTTCTGTGAGAAAAACACATTAGTTAGCTCAAGGGCTGAGAAAAGTTAAGTTCATTTGGAACCAGATGTCATCATGGCAACACAGAATTTTAAAGGAATCCTCCTCCTAATTTTGTATAGAGAAGGAAAAAAAATCTGACAATTGTAGTTTGTTTCCTCCTGACGTTTAAGAGAGAGAAAAAACTTCTGACGGTTGCAGCCTGTTTCCTCAATTTGAGATCCTAGCCTTCCGGCATGTTACCCTGTAGACCATTTTTTGAGAGTAAATGAGTTCTTTTTCTTTGTTATAATTTGTATCAAATTTATGAAAAGTAAACATTTTGTCTTATTCCTATTGAAGTTTAAAAGATGACAGTGAAGCATTTCGGTCTTGATGGCAGCACTGTTTTCTAGAAGGTCCTCGTTACTCTTCTGTGCACAAGCATTATGCATATTACAGAATTCAGACAAGCTTTCCTTTGTGTTTTCAAAACCAGTTTGTTTTATATGTATCCTTTAGTCACTGCAGAGCAGGAAAAAATTCTAGTAACATGCTGTGATTTAAAAGAGAAGCATGGTGTCAGTGTTTCTTCTTTAAGAAAATTAATTTCATATGCATAAAAGTGATCTTTGAAAAGTTCTTAAGGTTCTTTGGGTAGTTTTTGTTGTTTTTTTCAGATTTTTAAAACTTGTTTTGGAAGTTTTCTAATACACATGCAATTTTTCTCCCAAGATTGAAGAATGAAAAGGCGTTGCGTCTCAGCCTTTTGGTAAGTGGATTTTTCTTGTTTGAAGTTCTTCCCTTACCGATTTTCTCTTGACTCTCTTAGTGAAATACTATTTTTATCTCTACCAGATAAAAGTGATTTTTCTAGATTAAGTGAATTTTCTCTACCAGACTTGATTAAAATAAAGTCAGTCATTAAACTGTTTAGAACAGTGTTAAT
The DNA here is from genome assembly GCA_917880005.1 of Nanger dama. Lineage (NCBI taxonomy): Eukaryota > Metazoa > Chordata > Mammalia > Artiodactyla > Bovidae > Nanger > Nanger dama. The sequence continues at coordinate 105,883,662 of CAKJTW010000001.1, forward strand.
ATCTATGTCAATTTTCTAGAAATTGTTTAGTATTTACCTTTATCCCTCCCTCTCTCTCTCCAGTTTAATTCTAGCTTCCTAACCATTTAGATTTATGAAGGATTTTGGAAACAGCAATTCATGTTTAATGATGTGAATATATCCTCAGTCTTTATCTCAGTGTCACAGTCTTTTTATGTGTGTGTGGGTGTGTGATCAGATTTATCTGATAAGTCTGAGATGTCAAAAGAGTGGTTACTAGGCTTTGTAACTAAAATGAAAGATATTCAAACCATTAACTACTGCCTTATCAAGCAGCAGAATAGTATTTGTAAATGGTTTATCAGTAATCCTGGATAGGGCCATTTCTTGATTTGTAATACTGAGAAATCTTACTGAAAGTGGCAACCCTGTGGTCAGATTTACTCATAAGCACGAAGTCTGCTAGTTTTTGATAATAGATGTTCATCATTCTGCATCATATATGGCAGATCTTGTATGCTTAGTGTGTGTACTGACTTTGAGGCCCTGAACAGGTTACTAACCTTTCTCTTCTAAATGGAGATAGTAATAACCCTCATAGGATTGTAAAAGTCAAGACCTGTGCCTGTACGTAGTGCCTGCTGTTTACTAAAAGTTCAGCACACACCGTCTTCTTCATTAATCTAATCAAACTCTCCTTTTGCTATTTCAGACAAGTTCTATCATTTGCTTTATAAAAACTTGGAACTTCATCTTCTTTTAAAATATTCTTTATTTTGAAAAATGTTTTGTATCCTTATTGGATAAGAACTACATACAGAAAAGCATCCTTCCTACTTTTGTCACTTCCCCAAATTAAAATGTGACAGTTCAGTTTCTGACAGGCTGGTTTAGTTAGCTTTGAGCCCACAGAAAACTTTATATTTAACTTTGAAATAAATGTTGATACTGTTTTAAATACATTGATGTTGAAAATTATAATGAATACTTCTGCTTAAATAATGACTTATGGTGTTAAACTGTTTGATACTTGTTGTTATAGGTGAAAAACTGCAGTGGTTTCAAAATCATCTTGATCCCAAAAAAGTAGGATATTCAAAAAGAGATGCTTGTGAATTAATTGAAAGGTAAACACTGGGCATGTTAATGAGCAAAGGGTCAGAAAGAGGAATTCCCCAACTTGGTTCTGCAAGTGCAGAGTTCTGTTCTGGATTTATAGACAAGCAGATAGACTTTGTTATAAAGACTTTGGCTTGTTATACCAGCTTAGTCATTTTAGTAGGCTTATCACCTTTCTGAGCTTCAGAATGGAAGGTAACCCAGTTTCTTGACTTCCTTGAGAAACGACATCAAAACTCATATCTGCAGATGGAGGTGAGGTAGTTTGAAGAGTGTCTAGGCAGAGAGAACAAGGTCTGAAAGGCCTGGGGATGGGAGCAGCCTATTTAGTGATCTGCCAGACATTTAATATCACTGAGATAATAGGTTCCAGGAGGGAAGTGTGACAGTTGAATAAACAACCAACACATAAAAAATCAAATATCAGTGTAAGAGTTTGGACTTTACCCAAGGACAGTGGGAGTCATAGGAGACTTTGAATAGCAAGTAGCTGCGATGCTCACATTTAAACTTTTGAGAGAGAGGAAAATGGGTGAGAGGGCAGACTGTTAAGAGGCTGATGAAGCCATCCAGGCAAGAGGTGGTGGTGGGAGCAATGTAGTAAAGAGAAATGGAAATGTCTAGAGAGTTTAAGGGGGTAAAAGTCTCAATCTTCAGTGAAGACTTAAATGTGGCGTAAAGGGGGAGAGAGGAGTCAGGGTGACCCAGTCTTCATCTGCGTGAATGAAGGCAGAGCCAGGGCAGAGGTGGAGCAGGTTCGGAAGGGACCAGGGGCAGGGCGGAGGGTGCGTTAAGGCGTCACCTGTCAGCCAGATGGAGACATCCAAGAGGTGGTGGAGTGTGAGGACCTGGAGTTGACACTGTAATGGCAGGCTTTGATTTGTTCACAGAAGATTTGAGAGTGGTTGAGTTACCAAGAGAAGGTCTGAGGTCTGAGAACTTGAAAGAATCTAGAGGAATATGAAAACTTGAGGACAGGCAGTGGCTGGGGATTATGTTTTAAATGAAGTAATATAAGCCAGACAAATTTTGTAAATCAGACCATCTTGTTTTTCAGGTATTTGAATCGATTCAGCAGCGAGCTGGAGCAGATTGAGTTGCGGAACAGCTTCAAGGACAGGCAGGGCCGGAGGCACTGCTCTCCGGGAGGCAGCCATCAGGCAGACCCTGGAGCGGGAGCAGCGGCAGTACCAGGCCCATGGCCTCGGTGCGTCCCGTGCAGCTTCCTGCTGTCTTGTCTCTGTAACTTACCCTGTTTATTTAGTTTGCTTTGATTTTCCTTTTCTTTATTTTTGAATATTTGGAATTTTTAATTCATTTTTTTTTCTCCTATTTTCCCAAAACTGTGAATTCTGACAGTGACATTTTTCTGCTACGATAGTAATCTTTTCCTCTCCCTTCAGGCAAGTGCTTAACCTGCTTTGGTCTAGGGTTACTACTTGCCTGTCTCCAGTCACATCAAGTTTCTTTAGAGTAGGTACTGTGTCCTCTTGCCTTTGTAATTTTTATAGTAAAGAGCTATACTTGTTTGCAGCCATTCTTGAGAAATTACAGAAATCAAATTTTCTTTCTTAGCAGTGGAGCATTTCTTAGAGTTCGTGAAGACAAGTGTGTTGTTCGTTTAGCAGCATTGTCTGAAGAAAAGTGCTTAGGAGGAGAGGAGAGGGCACTTGCAAGGGCTTGCAAAGCCCACCAGCAGAAAATGACCCAAAGGCTGCACATGGCCTGCAAGTAGTGTTTGATTGGCATATGAATTGTCAGTATAAAACGATCTGCTGATTTCTCATGAAAAATGTAGATTTCTGGATACCCATTAAACATACAGTCTGACAGCATTGTTTGCTAAAGCAGAACAGTAGCCATCGCTTTTAGACGTAGCATTCCGTGCTTCCAGACTTTCCTTCATTCACGTTCCCTGCCTAGTCCCTGTAGGCACTCGTGTGTGGATTTGCCTGGAGAGTACAGTAAATGAAATGTTTAATAGGAAAATTAGGTTTTCTAGCTTTAATAATAACAGAGGAGCCTGAAGGCATTATCCTGTGACTCCTGCTGTGTAGGTCCCGGCCCTGGCAATAGTGGTACTTGGTCCAGGAAAGCCTGGGCGCCCCAACAGCCATTCTCCCCTCAGGCCAAACCTCCCTGGTGGTTTCTCACTATGACTGCGGGGTGCACTTCAGCAACACCCAGCAGGGAGCTTTGAAAAACACAAAATTTAGTGCTTGCACGTCCTGGAGGGTACAGGACACTCCTGAGGGCCTCACAGTGAGGGCTCCAGTAGAGAAAGAGGGGGAATGCAGGGGTGGGAGTGGGGGGTCCTGCCATTGTAAGCCTGAAGGTGGAATGCCCTGGGTTTCAGGGGCTCCCTCTTCATGAAGATGCCAGAAAGGAGAATGGGTTCGCTCAAGCAACCAGTCCCCTGGGGTATTCTGACTGGGTGGGGCAGCCTGGTTTCTGACCTAGTTCTCTGCAGCTGTGTCAGAAGCTAGCAGTAGGTTCATTGAGTCAGAAGTCTTCGCAGTCAGAAGGTTAACTTCAGGGACTTATACCTTCAGTAACACTAGGAACCCTGAGTAGATGGCAGTTCCTCTTCAGCATTCCTAAGAAATGAGTTTGTTTTTTTTTACTGTAAAATAACAAAATAGCTTTAAAACAGGTTAGATCTCTAGTTAGACTCTTGCAGCTTACTAAATAACAGGGCAAGTTACTTCCTACCCACTCCCCAGCCTTGTTACCTTCCATTTAAAAATAGAGATGGATTGTACACTTCCCCTTTCCAGGTCGTTTAAAAGCCAAACAAGACTGTATGTAACATGTAGGGATTGAGGGAGAGCTTCAGCCAGTCCTGTGTCCTTTTCACTTAAATTTGTCTGTACTTATAGTCTCCATTTCTTCATCTTCCATTTTTTCTGGAACCCCTTAAATTAGGCTTTTGTAGCCACCACTCAAAGTCCTTGATGATGAACTGTTTAAGTTGCTAAGACAGATGGTAGCTCTGCTGGGTACCGACTCTCATAGTCATCTTCTGTGCAGCCTTTGATACAGATGATCCCTTTATTTTTTGGTCACATTTTTTATTTGGGGTAGTAGCCCCTGTCCTTCCCGGTTTTCCTCCCAGTTCACTGGCCATAATGTCAGTTTCCTAAATTGAATCTTTCTCATAGCCTCACGAACTAAATAATTGGCCCAGATATCTGTCCTTGGGCCTCTTGTCTTTCCAGTTTATACCAGGTCCTGCATTTATCTCATTTAATCCTGTGTTTTTAAATACCATCTAAATGTCATAACTTCCAAATTTATGTTGTCAGTCCTAACTTGTCCCTAGACTTGTCCCTCCAGACTTGCATTATCAAACTTGAGTTTCTTAAAATCTCTGCTTGAATGTCTTCTAGACAGCTCCAATTTGGCATGTCCCAAAGCAAAGTCCAGCCTTTCTCCTAAAACTGGCTCCTCTTGTAAGATCCGTATTTTCATTCAGTGACATCACCACTTGCCCACCATCCTGCAGACATTTCACATCCCACATCCAGCTCATCAGCCAGATACACTTGGAGTCTGATGACTTGCGCTGTTGCCCTGCTCTCCCGTAGCTCGAGCCACCCGTCTCAGCTCTGCTCTTGTGATGCCCTCCCAGGTGGCTCTGTGCTCAGTCTCTTCGACCTGTAGCCACCAGGTTGAGTAGCTGTAATTGACAGCACATCCCATGTCAGACTTCTACTGAGGGTGGAGCCAGTGCTGAATCTCAGACCTTCTGTTCTTCTGGTTGTGCCTCAGCCCAGGGAATGTGGTGACGCAAGTCCACAAGAGTCTAGAAACATGGGCAAATTATCAGAGATGCTGTCAGTAAGATTCAGTGAAGACGACATACTAACATCTCTCTGTCTTGCCCCTGTTTGGTATAGCCATTCCTCACTCACATTCTTATTTTCTGAAGCTGTTGTAAAGGTCAAACATTTTTACTGAAGGTTGGTTTCATTTTGTACATTCTATTTTAGAATACATTATTTATTAGTGTGTTTTTTTAATCACCTTCTTAAACTTAAGTCCTTTATACTTTTGAAACTTCTTTTCATTGTAGTTTTGTAATCATGCTTTGAAAGTTTGTTTTGCTTTGGGCATTCTTCTGTCAGTTATTTCTTTTTCTTCCTGAGATAATGAAGAAACTATAAATACTATAATAAGAAGACTTTACTTAATAAATATATTTTCTTTTCCAGAGATTCCAGACATTTTAAATGCAGATAATCTGAAAACTTTTAGGTGAGTTTGTTGCATTTTTTTCTTTAAAGCTGCATGTAAAATACATGATTGATAAACTTTCTTCCCTTTTGAGTATTCAGGGGTTCTTTTAAACCCCTCTTTCATAAGATAAGTAAGAATTTTCCTAAGTTGCATTTGTTAGAAATGCCTGAAATGATAGTGACCTAGTGCTTTTGTTTTTCAAAATACTTCAGAATTCAATATAGTATTTAAAAGAACATGATTTCACTGTTCCTCTCTGTTATTTAAAAAAAAAAAAAAGTCAGCAGCAAACTTGATGGCTCAGAAACCCATTCCCAGACTGTTTGCAGCACCTCCTGGAGAAGTTGGTTGATAATTGAAATTAGATAAATTAAGGCCATATTATTTGAAACCCTTAAGCTTATATTATTATACTTCTGAATTTATAGAAAATATTTAATATTCATAAAATCTCAGCTCTCATAAAATTTATTAGTCATATTTAAGAAGTGGTTCACTTTTGTAACTCATGTACATGTAGTTTTAAGTACATGGAGCATAAGATTTTTTTAGATGTTAATTTTTTTGCCTGTAATATTAAGTAGTCAGATATTTAAGTATTCTCTTCATTCAGTAAAACAATAGATTCTGCCTCCTCCAAAGAAAGCCAAAAATGAGAAGAAATTAGCATAGACTGCTAATATTTTTATCTAGCTAGACTTCAGTTCTCAAAACAGTCTTCATTTTGCTCCCAAAGTAACTGAACGTAGGATTGTCACAGAAGTGCTGAGGTTGAGAGACTGGAAGTTTTCTGTTATAAGAATTGTTTGGTTGCTGAAACTTAATTGTGACTTACCATTGTATGTGAAGACAAAAACCTTTTCTGACTCTGCATTTTGGAGATTTTCCAGTGTGGTGGAGTTCCTGCTTTTGAGATTTCTTGGTACTGTTATGCCCTGATAGAGGGAAGTGTTCAGGTCAGGGATCATAAAGGAACAGCCTCCTTGTAACTTGTACCTAATGTTTTCCTGCATTGTTTTGAAAGTCTTGAATATGTGAAGTTCCCTGGGCAGTTAACTGCTATTATAGATTAATGGGGCTTCCCTGGTGGCTCAGATGGTAAAGAATCTGCTTGTAGTGCTGGAGACCTGGGTTCATCAGATCCCCTGGAGAAGGAAATGGCTACCCACTCCAGTATTGTTGCCTAGGAAATCCCATGCACAGAGGAACTTGGAGGGCTACAGTCCATGGGGTCGCAAAGTGTCAGATGTGTGTGAGCAACTATAACATAATATAGATTAATGAGAAAGTGCAGTAAGTATGGAAAATGCAAACCTCAGTTTTGGGGACATTTTTTTTTTCCTGATGCATTTATATTGTCTCCGTCTAGTACATTGGAGTCCACTGTAAATTTATAAACTTTTTCTGCATAGTTTTGAATATTGACTTCATTCCCCACTTCACCAACTCTGCATTCTCTCTTTTGTCTAGGGAATGGGACTTTGATCTGAAGAAATTGCCAAACATTAAAATGAGAAAAGTCTGTGCTAGTGATGCGGTGCCCAAGAAGTGTAAGAAGAAAGCTGTGACAGCTGTAGACGGAGATTTAGGGGAATTGAAACTGAAAGATGAGTCCAGTGACACAGACGAGGAAATGACTGCAGTGGCTTAAGTGTCTTTGCTTGAGTTGAAAATAAATAATTTGAGAACTTCAAGTTATACTTAATTATGGTAAATAATTGTCTCAACACACGAATTTCCGTTTTATCTTACTCTTATATTTCAGTTTCAAAAACAGTGTGGCAATTTTTACTTAAAAATGAATGCTGCTTTTCATTTACATTAAGTTATTAGCATAGATAGAGGTACTCTGCAGAATCCATTTAATTTGAATTTCTAGGTCTGGGGAGACCAATATGAATGAGAACCAAAATGTTACAGCTTTTTTATAACATGTTTACTTAGAAATAGCTACTGCCTATGCCCCAAAATGTGATATTAATATTAATATTAATATTGAATATTGACTTCATTCCCCACTTCACCAACTCTCTGCATTCTCTCTTTGTCTAGGGAATGGGACTTTGATCTGAAGAAATTGCCAAACATTAAAATGGCCAAACATTTAAAAAAATTGCCAAACATTAAAAGTCAATATTAATATTAATATCACATTTTGGGGCATAGGCAGTAGCTGTTTTGCTAGAAGGTTAAGGTGGGTGCTTCTTGAGTGAGCAGTGGCGACAGCAAAGCTGCCTTTTAGCAGTGTTCTTCACTGCTCTTTCTCTTACGCCTCAAACCTGTTTTCTTTCCTTATAAAATAGGGAAAATGTGATACAGAATTTATATACACTACAGATTGTACATTGCTGTTATTTATTATCTTTGACCCAGAGTTAGGTAAATGGTTAAAGAAGAACCACCAACTTATTCTTATGTGGATCTCCTGTTACTTAACCTGTTATCTAGATAAAGGGAATAAGTGATTTCAGGTTGGCTAGTTTTGTTTGTATATTATTTTTTACTTTCTCATTGTGAAATGTATTAGGTTTTATTTGTGGAAACAGAACTAAAGATTAGAGAATTAGCTATTTCAGTTGTCTTATTTCTTCTTTGAGACAGAGGTTAAATTGACATGTAACTCAGTGTTTCTAACATCATGGAAAACATGACTGGTAGACTGTTCTTAACAGAACCTGTTAAATGCAAGTTTCTTCTGGCCTGTTTTCTGAAGAGTGCAGTGAAAGTGCATCTTCAAGGGAAAAAAGTTCTGTATGAGGTAACCAGGTATCAACTATCTTGTTAACAGCTTTTTTACTTCAGAAGGTTAAAAATAAAACTTATTTTTATAATTTTACGTAAGGTTCTTATTATTTAATGTTTGGTGATTTAACTAATGCTGACTTGCTTTGGCTTTAAGTAATCCATGCAGAAGTATGGTTTTATGGTTTCATAGTAAGTTTTTATGGAGAAGGCAATGGCACCCCCACTCCAGTACTCTTGCTTGGAAAATCCCATGGATGGAGGAGCCTGGTGGGCTGCAGTCTATGGAGTCGCTAAGAGTCGGACACGACTGAGCAACTTCACTTTCACTTTTCACTTTCACGCCTTGGAGAAGGAAATGGCGACCCGCTCCAGTGTTCTTGCCTAGAGAACCCCGGGGGACGGGGGAGCCTGAGGGGCTGCCATCTATGGGGGTCGCATAGAGTCGGACATGACTGAAGTGACTTAGCAGCAGCAGCAGCAGCAGCAAGTTCTTATCTCTTTGGTCATTGGAAAGTTTCTTTCTTGGGGGAAGGGAGTTCATTTTGTTGCAAAATGACTACAAAAACTGAGTCATAAATTACAATAAAGAGAATAAAAACTGCTTTATCCAGTCTAGTATTTAAAAAGCATTACTGTTGATGCTTAAAAAGAAATACTGTCTTATTTCACAAGAATAACTTGTGAAAATGGCAGGACATTCTCCTCCAACATTTATTTCTAGTTTTCCTATGCCATTAAAGCAAAAAATATAACAGGCTGTACTGCTTGGAACCAGAACAGATAAGTGCTTGTTGAGTGAATTTATGACCATAATTGTCATGTCACTCCTGGCTAGACCAGAGTAACCTAAGAGATCATTTGTCTTTAGAGTAATGCTCCTAAATGGTCCCCTTAACCATTGTGTATGGAACATGTTCTTTCTTCAATGATGCTTGTCCTGTCCCCCTTTTCTGTCAGTATTAAACCTTTGAGAGATAGCTTCTCTAGTCCACGGACATGGAACCAAGGAAAAGTAACACTTTGTTGGCACTTCTTCTTTGTAAACTTGGGGTGGACAGATAATAAATGGCAGATAGTAAATATTTTAGATATTGCAGGCCAAATCTAGTGTCTGTTGCATATACTTATATATGTATGTGTGTTTTACCACCCTATAAAAGTGTGAAACCCATCATGGCCATACCCAGATAGGCTATAGGCTAGGTTTGGCCTGCTTGCTACTAGAGTTGGCCAATCCCTGGTCTAAATCAGCAAGCTGAACTCCACGGACTTGGGCTTATGATACCTTTCTAATCTCAGCCACTAACTGCTATCTGTAGCTGCTATTCCTAATACCTGGCTGCTTCCTTGCCTTGCAGACTTTGGTCTCTCTCTGGGACTCTGTTCACCTTAAATAGTGTTTTCTACTCTTGTAATCCTTCTGCTTCAGGACAGAAGATTGAATGGGTGTCCTCTTTGGCATGTTTATTTGATAGGATGTGATTTTATTCTTGACCCAAAATAATTTTAGGTTCACATTAAAATCTAGAGGAAAGTAAGAGATTTCCCATATACTCCCTAGCCCCACATGCATAGCCTCCCCTAACCAACATCCACCACCAGATGGTACACATGTTATAACTGATGAACCTACATTGACATCCAGCGTGTTTGGAATGAAATTCACGTTCTGTACCATGGCCAGACTAAACAACCACCGTGGCCAGAGAGGCCTGAGGTGCTCTGATTCCCTCCGTCCTCTCCACATGCCCCAGGCTGGCCTCGTTTCAGACGCACTGTCTGCCTCTCCTCCTAGGGTGGCCAAGCCATGTCCCAGGTGGGGACAGTTTGGTGCTGGCTCCCTGATGAAAATGTGTGTCCTGTGAGGCCAGACTGGCTCACAGCGTTCCTGAGCCTCAGAAGAGTGCTGTGTGATCTTCTAGAACAGGAGGGCGTGGGGTACTGTGCGGCGCTCCCGCAGGGCACTGCATGTTTGCCTCCCTACTTTCCAGGGAGTAAGTCAGCACCCCAGGTCTGATAGACTGAGACTCCCCTCTCAGTCGGCCGTGGCTGCAGGCTGTGCACCGGCTTCGCTGCACCGTGGTCCCGGCTTCTCAGCAGCACGCTGCCCCTGCCTCGCGCAGCACTACTGCATCATGTGCCCCTATCTCCCTGTGCCTTCCCTTTGGGGCAAGACTCCCGAGGAGCTGGCACCTCTGTTGTCTTTTCCTTGTGTACCTCTGTAAGGGGTGAACTGTCTTAAACTCTAGCAGACTTGTTTCCCCCAGGTGGATCTTGCTGCCGCGTCTTGTTCAGGACTCTGCTTCCTGCCCTGTCATTTCCCTGGGTTAAGGAGTCTACCCCATCCTTGCTGCCCTTGGTATCTCTGTCACAGCTCCCGGTTTAAGTCACTAGCTAAACACACAGTGACAATGATTTATGATCTAGGTTTCTTTGTTGTAATTTGGGAGGCTGAGAAGACAAACGCACATATTCAGTTTGGACAGAAGAATGAACACATCCAATTAGACCCTGAATTCAAGCTTAAAAGTTGGGGCTTTAGGGGGATGTTTTCTTCACTGATAACTAACCCTCTTAGGTTTGAATTAGAGTCCCTCTTTCAGTTTTTATTACCTCTGGGTAGGAAAATACTGTTACATTCTTTGTATATCCAAGCCTTATTCATAAGGAGAATCTTTTTCTGGATTACATTCTGATTTTTCTTAATTTTTTTTTCTTTGAAACAGTTTGAAAGTCTGTAGATTACTTTCATTGATTTTCTCTTATTAATGCACCTATTTAATCCTTTCTAAAATGCCATATGTTAACCTATGTTGGCCTTAGAATATGTTCAGACCCTGCTTTAAAACCCAGACCATTGCAGAATCAAGAACTCAGGCTGTTTGAATGTTACAGATACAGATCTGAAGAAACTCAAGTAAGTTAGGCAAAAAATAAATCACAACAAAAGCTTGGGTCACTTATTTAATATACAAAGTCTTTTTTCACAGGGAATTATTTGTTTTCCTTAATTTGTCTTATCACGCATAATTCACGAAACAGTAAATCATTAATGCAAGAGAATTAGGAAAAACCAAAAAAGTACAAATGCTCAATCCCCAAAATTGCACACAGTTAACGTTTTTCATTTGTTTTAATGCAGTTGCTAATGGGCTTTCTTCAGATGTGGAGGAAACACTGCAGCCCAAAATAACAGTACTTCCTCTCAGCTGTATTGATATGTAAAATAGCACCTTTGGGCTGACAGGAAAGAAAATTGGTTTCCGTCTTTCTTAATTAAAGTGTAAGCCCTGCACAATTACATGACAACTACAGTAGTGACGATGTTAAGTTTGACTAGCTCCACTTTGTTCCAGAATATTAACGGGCATGAAAGGAAAGGTGGACTGTGTCAGGCAAATGAAACACTCTTCCCCGCCTCACCTCCATGACAATTAGAATACGTTCGTGATGCCATTGCTCTAATGGGCTAATTTTCCAGCCAAAATAGATAGATGGTTCAGGGACCTTTTGGAAAACAGATTAACTCTGCAGCTGTCTCTCTGAGACTGTAATCCCATGAACAGCAGCTCAGGATGAGATTTAATCCTGCAGAATTTAGAAGACTCCTTTACTGTGTACATCGTCTTCCCTCGGTTTCTCCATTGTTTTATATCCCAAGTTGATGGGAACATTTTTGTTTCGTTTGTACTTAAGCTTAATTGTCTTTTGGTCTTCACTTTTAAAAAAAAAATATGGAGTGCATTTCTTTACAACTTAATATTTGAGCTTATACAATGAAAGTGACAGATCTTTTTAAAAACTAACAGCATGAATGGCAGTGGCAACAGCACAGTCATAGAAAGCCAAGGTTTTAATAGACTATCAATTTATTCTTCAGTTTAAGTCCTTCGCTTCAATTCCATTTTATTTCTTACATAAGCAGGTAAACATGCTTCAAAAAATTGAAGAGCATTCCAGAGAGCAGTTTTTCTTTTTGAAGGGTATATCCAGTCCACAGAAGTATTTTCACAAAGCCACACCCAGTCACTGTAAGGTCAGAGACCATCGCCACACAGTGTAAAAGAAAACAGTCGACACTAGGTTTTAAATACACAGTTATTTCAGTTGTTGGAACCTTCAACAGCCATTATGGGAAAACTCATTAAGGATTTAAATTCGAGAGTTCAGGGTTTAGAAAAGACTAGCAGAATAATTCTGACTTTTAACCTGTTAGAGAGCTCTCTATTTTCTCATTTCAAGAAAGTCAAAGCCTGTTCAAGTTAATTTTGAGAATTTACGTGTGGTTTTAAAACACCGTGTCCTCTTACCATTAATACAGTAATGCTTTTCTTTATTTTCATTCTAGTGTTCAGTGTGCCCCTAAATAAACCAGGCCTCATGAGAGCCAGTCATCTTCCACTGTGCTATGAGCCGTATGCTTACCTATCTTTCTAAAGTTTGGGCAGAATTTAAATGGTATTTTTGGTGTAAATAGTCCTTTTCCTTACAGAGCAGAGGACAGAGATCAACGTTCTTTGTTTGCTGGTGACGACTTTGTTCCCTCAGGAGCTTGTGACACTGTTGCCGTTGCTAAACCTCAGTAGACACAGATTAGTAAACTGTTCAGGAAAGCTGTCAGGAGAAATGAATCACGTTTAGGCCCTTGGGTGAAGCGCTATGGTTAAGTCACCCAAAGCTTCATTACCCATGAATGTATATGTCTTAAGCCTTGAAGATGGAAATTAAAAAGTTAATACAAAGTCCAGTTTAAGGTTCATGTATTTTTAATTACACCACTGTTTTTATTTGTGCAGAAATTTTGGTCCAGTTTAGTTGCCTCAAGTTTTTTTTTTTTTTTTTCCTCCTGTGCCTTCATTTAACAAGTTTTAAGAAAAATGAGCTTTAAAAACCTTTTGTTTGCTGCCCAACTGAACACTTTGACGTTTTTCTCGTGTATATACAGGAACACACACCATGTGCACACACAAAGTTGACGCTGTTGACCTTTGCTGTATTTCTAAGAACTGGGACTATTTGGACTCAGTGTCAGCCACTACTAATATCATATCATCCTTCTCGTCAGTAAAAGGTTATATCTCTTTCCTTTTTCCTATGGTAACCTATGAGAAACAAGCACACTGACAGTTACAAAGTACATCAATGTGATACCCAGATTTGTGCAATGTGAAACCCATGCTTTGGTTCTATGGCCAACATGGTTGCCTTTTCACAATAATAACAACAGCTAGCAAAAATAAATCACCTTGTTTCACGAAAGACATCTCTCTTTGACAGGCCACTATATTTATAATCATTAATCTAGCTCACTGCAGTATTCACGCTTCAGGTTTACATGAATATGCAAAGAATACAATAATCAACATCTGTCAAACCTAAACAGCTCAATTTATTATCACAGAATGTCGAATGTTTTTGCTTCCCAGTTGAGCAAGGGAAATACTGTCAGCGCTTTAAAATACAGGCTAAATGCTTGGTCATAACTACCCATCTGTCAAGTTGACACCTTATGTGGATTTTAAAAAGTACATTTGACTTAAAATTTTTTATTTCCCCTATTATAAGTGCTTCATAATAGCAAATAAGTTAATTTCAAAACTTTGTCATGGGTAGATTGTTTTATAGTTTTTTTACCCTTTGAAAAATAGTAACTAACTATTAAGATACTTTGTTTAGTGCTTTGTGAAGTAACATTTGTGATACTTTGAATAAAAGAATGAAGTGCTGTTTTGAAAGATTCAACTTTTAAAACAGGCTTTGTCTCTAATTTTAGGGCTGCTCTGTCCAATACAGTGGATTTGAATTGAGATTCCCTGTAAGGATGAAATGCATACTGGATTTGGAAGACTTGGTTCATAAAAGGAGATATAAAATAACTCAATAATTTTTTATAATGATGACATTGAAGTGATAACTTGGGTATATAATGCTAAATAAAACACTGAAAGTCACCTATGTATTTTTACTTTTTCTAATAGTGCTACTAGAAAAATTTTAAATTTGCATATATAGCCAGTCTTTGTGGCTCACATTACATTTCTGTTGGACAGTGCTGTTTCAGAGGGTCCAAGTGGAGTATACAAGGCTTCTGAGTATTTAACAGAGCTAATTAAATCCCAAAAGATTTTGAAAAGCTACTCTTCATGATTTAAACATAATTTCAAATATTAGTATCTTCAAATGTGTCTTGCATCTATTTTAAAAACATACACCTGTCAAAACAAACTCTACTCCACTACAGCCATAAAAGGCTGTTAGCTGTCAAAGTGTGAATATCAGAATATGCATCTTCCAAGTTTGCGTCTGACGTGCGTTAGGGATAATGCAGACAATTTCAAGCTTAAACCCAGATACGTTTGTCATTTCCAGATGAGAGACTTAGCATCATGAGGCCCTAGAAGAAATGCACATTCAACTCAAGTCCTTATTCTGGAACTTTCCCTGCTACTGTGAAGAGTCATGGGTCTGTCCACTCAGGGTTTCCTCATTGCCTAAAAGCATCCCTTGCGCCAGTGGTTAATTGTCTCAGAAATCATTTTCCAGCTAACTTCCACATTTCCTCTTTACAGTTGAGACTGTTTCATGGGATCCTGGTCATTTGGTGTTTTCTTCTTTCCTTTTGAGCAAAGGAAGAAGAAATGAGTGAGAAAGCGGAGAGAAGATAGAGGGTGACTACTCAGGATCGCTTCTGTCATCTGTAGTGACAGGCTGGACTGGGTGACAGGCCTCCACTGGCCCTGTCACACGGGTATGAGCTCGGTGGGGCCAGCCTCCGCTGGTGGCCGTGCGGTGGTCCCTGTCTGCAGCGCAGGCACCGCCCCAGCGTCCTTGGTGTCCATGCTCACGGTGCAAGAGCGGTTCTTCTCCACTCTCTTGGCTGTGTCTGGGCAGTTCTGCACGAAGATCACGCGGTTGTAGGCCTTCAGCCTGCGCCACAGCTGCACGTAGACCTTGCACTGTACATACATGAAGACCAGACCTCCTGTGAAGCCGATGGCCACCACAACCAGCTTTGTCCAAAATGGCCATTCGAGGACACCTTTCAAATAAAAGAGAATGTTATCACCGGGTCATTGTTGATAGATCTGGTTATTTTTACCCCCTTTGGTTCCTTCAAAGGACCATGCTATTGTTTGGTTGCTAAGTTGTGTCCGAATCTTTTTGTGACCCCATGGACTATAGTCCACCAAGCTCTTCTATCCATGGGATTCCCAGGCAATACTAGAGTTGGCAGCCATTTCCTTCTCCAGGGGATCTTCCCAACCCAGGGATCAAACCCATGTATCCTACATTGCAGGTGGATTCTTTACCACTGAGCCACTGGGAAGCCCTTAAAGGATTATGCCCACTTGTTAACATAAATCAGAAATATATTGTTAACAACTAGTAATAATAACAAAAATTGCTTAATTGCTTTAAGTATTCTCAAGGTATTGCTAAAATTGTATATGACCTCTCACCTACCACTGTCATGTCTTTCATTGCTCTTACAATCAAGAACCTACTGTGATCACTGGATACTACACTAGATTTTGATACTTGACCTCAGCATTTATTGTTTACAGTGAAATCTTTAAGGATGGATAGTGTACATACTGAGTGAAAGAATCAGACTTAATCCTCTTAAGGTAACAAGCTATGTGTGTGGGACTGTACCTACAGGTCCCTGCCCCCACCTGCATTACCTTTAAAATTTACCAAAAAAAAAGCAAGAGACACAGAAGCTGCTACATCTCACCAGAAAGAAAAAAAAATTCCTGGTACAGACATGCATAAGATTTAGGTTTTCAGTCATTTGTTTTATCCATCTTATATTTTGTAGCCGAGAACCATCTCTTTCTTAGGCATCAATGTTTTCTCTTAATTTCCATCATCATAACTAGAAATGGACTTTTTCACAAAGAGTTTGCTGTAACAGTATTTTAGGCCATGCATGATTATAAGTGTGTAATAAATGATGGTCAGGAGACCACATCTTGCCAACATTAGAATGGTGTGGAAGATATATCTGCCTTCAATTATGTGAGAAGCTGTCAAATAGAACGGTGGTTGGAAACCACAGTATAGGGATCAGACTTCATTTACCTATAATAGTGAGTAGAGTTATAGGCAGCATCCTGAGTATAATAATGACATATACTTTCAAAAGGGACACTGTGCCTTGTTTGCCTCACAGTGACGGGGTTTGCCTTGTTCTTCACTCATGTCTGTGCCAGGAGAACAGAATCTGCACCAGCAGCTCCCAGCTGGGCAGGGGAGGGTGTAATTGTGTCCCCTGGGCCACCGGGCAGTGTCTGGAGATGACTGTTTCACCTGGCAGCACTTGAGCAGGTGCTCCTGACTTAGTGAGTCGAGGTCTGTAATGCTGCTCTGTCAACAGCCTGCACTGTAGCACAGCAAGTAGTTTACCTAGTCCAAAATGCCATGCTGCTGAGGTTGAGAAGTCCTGTTATAGAAGATGATCACTTAAGCTTCTTTATTTGGAAAATTGCAGGGAAGATTCAGTATACAAATTAAACATCTTGGAGTTCTTTAAGTTTAGAAGGATTTTTGCTCTCAGCTGTTCCATTAAGCAGTAGTCTCCTTGTTTAGAAAAACTTTAACCACAGGCAAGCTGGAGATGAAGTGTGCTTTGTCTCATTTTTAGGGAAATCCCCACGCATGACATCTCACTTTTCCTCTGATTTCTATTCACACTGAAAGTTAAAACTGCTTGGATATTTTCCCCTCTGAGCCTCTGCCCATGATATTTCTTTTCTCAGGATTTTGCTTCTCCATTTTTGTGTGTCTGCCTGTCCCACAAACCTAAATGGGAAATCATTTCCACCCGGAAATAGATGTGCTCACTCTTTCACATTATTTCTTACACGTGTGGCCTGAGTCACTCTGATGTGAGTTATTCTCTGCGATGCCATCATCTTGACACGTGCAAGATCTGCGTCTTCTTGGTACATGTTTTTCACACTGCCTTGCTCAGTAGACATTTCAGGGATGAATGAACATTCTAATGATCAAAGTTCTGACTTTGACAGCTGTGCCTCAATCTTTCCAATATAACCAGAAGTGACAGCCTTTCTTCCCTTGCAAGTGAAGCTGCGCTATTGATGGACAGGCTGAAGGAGACTCCATTCTTGCCCCACCTCTCCTCTCAGACCCAGTGGCCAGAGTCCATGATGTGCCTGAGAATCGAGGTCAGCAGTGACCAGCTGCCAAACCTTGGAGACCCTGACCCCGGTACTTTTCTTTTACAAGGTATCTCTGAATCCATTTCCTCCACTCAGGTCATTCTTCCTTTTTACTTTCCTGGGGAGTCAAAGCTCCCATGATTTCTCTAGACTAGAGTACAGAGTATCCCCCACCCCAGAGCCAAAGCCATCTGAGTGCAAACCCATTGTCCAAATGGCCATCTTCTTTCAGAGACAGCTGATTTTTCTCTTTGCTTTTGACTAAGTGGGCAGGATTTTTGTTTCCTTTAGAAATTGATATTATTGAGCAATTATAGGATTTTACCTTGGAAAACTCATGATAAGGATATCTTAAGAGAAGATGCCAAAATGGGGCTAAATGGATTTTTCGATATTGTTTTCATTGGTGAGATGCATTTGCTTCTTTTTATTGAGAGGCAGCACACTGTCTTCCCATTCAGTTGTGCTGGACTAGTCAGTTCTATGCTGTTTTCCGTGAAGAGGAAATAATGTATACAGTAAGGAAGGATGGAGGTGAAGAAGGGACGCTCAGAGTGGATCCCTTGTGTAACCCAAAGAATTCTTTGAAGCTGGAGCATGTACTCAAAATTGTCAAGAGCATAAAGTTGACCCTACTTGCCAGTTCAGAAGAAGAATTTGGAAAATCCAGCTTCAGACAATTCAACCATCTCTTCTTTACTCTGAAGTTCAAAGATTTATGATTTATCTCTACTTCTGCCTTTGTGCTTGAGATCTTTCTTCAGGAGTTTCTCGAGACTTAGGAATCAACTCTCTGCCCATCTTGACCTCTTAAGTATTGATAAGAGATGATGCCTGGAAACTCTTGAGCAAGAATTAGAGGAGCAGATATTCTGTGAACTCATTTTCTAAGGAAATGGGAATCTTGCCCTTCAGATACCTTCAATCAGTTCATTCACTTTCCATATCATCATGTCAACCCTACAAAAATGGACAATAGATTCTCAAGTCATACAATACACGCTTGTCAAAATAACTTCTTCCACAGTTTTGATAACTGCGTATGTGTGATATGATACTTGAAGGCTGCAACAACATCCACGCCATCCCAAATCAATAGACATGCCAGTAGGTTTTCGAGGAAAGGCTTTAGATTTGTCCTGTGATATGGCATTGAAGACTTCACAAGTTAGACTTAGATGAACCAAAACGCTGCATTCCATCTGCCTGAAGGTGCAGTGCTACCAGAACCATAGAAATCAGTACATAGTTTTGTAAAGAAACTGATATTTGAAGAGCGAACAAAAGCCCTTCAGACAAAGAGAAGCACATTGGCCATTCAGCTCATCATATGCTCTGTATCTAAGGTGAGATTTTTCCAGCAAGCCAGAGAGGGAACCTAGGAAGTCCAGGTAAAAGTAACTGTATTTACAGAGCTTGAACAAGGGAGTAACATGATGGAGGAGTAAAATCTGTAATTTTTTTTTTCATAAAAAATTGCCCAGATCTTCCTCACTGCATCTTCCATTGAGGCAGGATCAGAAGACAGGTTGGGTTGAAGGACATTTACCCTCAGGAACCTAAGACTAGAGTTTTTCCACCAACAGGATCACTGCCACTGCCTGTCTCTTTCATCTCCTTTACAGTCACTATTTCCTTATTTTCACTCTCAGAAGCCCCCTTTTCCTGGCTAAGAAACAGCCAGATTCCAAATGACTCATACTCATATTCAATTTCTTTACAAATCAGACCTTACTAAGAGTTCCTTTATTATGGTTAATGGCTTCACAAAGGGTGTTTCCTTCAAGAACGAAGGGATTTTGCACAGGGAAATAGCCCATTTCACATATTTACAGTCTTCTCCTTAACTAGTTTTAATGGTAATATTGACTGTGAGTAAACATGGATGATACATGTGCAGTGTTTGTATAAACACTTGGTTTCAATTTATCTGATGCAAGGTCAAGCTCATTATGTTTATGAAAAACAAATCCTAGAAAGAAACACTGGCGGATATTCAGTTCAACTTAGTCAACAAATGAGAAAAAGTAAACTTTAGAGTGATTATTTTATTCACGATAACTAGTCCATGACCAAGCCAGAACTAGACTGTGGCGGGCCTTGCAATCATTAGCCAAAGTAGGTATTTATCACTTTGAGGTCATTAACAAAACAGCATGTATAGGTATGTTAAAAAGGAATGTTTAAACAACAGTGCTGAAAAGGAAAGTAATATATGGATGTCAGGAAGTGATTGTTAAGATGCTCTCAAAGCAGATGTTAACAGCCAGCAGGGAGGTGCAGTCCAACCCTGGATGTTCTTGGAGGCTTGTAAGGGAGTCAGATGTAAACAAAATCAATTTGCTACACTAGTCCCTCATTTCTATGCATTTAAATGGTCCTGGAGCAGCCTTAACTCTGCACCTACAGTCTCTTTCATAGATAACATGAATTGCTTCATTTTCTTGGCCTTATTTTTGTGATTTGTTTTCAGCACACAAATAGTACCCTGAAGCATTCTTCTAGAATATGTAAAGATAAAGCACGGGGAGTAATTGTTCCCCCAAATTAGAGTTGACAACATGGATAATTTAGGATGTTAAAGTTTCAAGTACCATGTATTTTTGTTTTTGCCTTTTTAATCATAGGAAATAGAAAGAGAGGAATCTGGAGCATGATGCATATTTAAGCTAAAAGGACAGTCACTCAATATACAAAGGACTTTTTCCTGACAGTCTTGTTATTACAGCTCAGAAGATGTTGCTGTTTTATATTCAACTTCCATTCTGGTTAAAGAAGGGCAATTTGTTCTTCTTCAAAGGTGTTTGAAGGTTTTCAAGATGGATTTTAAATATTTTGACTTTTAAATTATGCAGTTTTTTTCTCCAAAACTTTAAAAGCCAGTTCAGGATCAGTTCTCACAGTTCCAATGCCAAAGGAAGATTAATAACAACTCACAAAGATGTCTACACCACCTGATAATGTGCACTTTGGGAAGTCAGGTGTTATATACAATTTGAACACAAATACAGAGAGCCTTTTACCAAAAAAAAAAAAAAAAAAACTTTTACAAAAGTCACCTCGGTCCCACTTGAAATTACTGTCCCTCTAGCCAGTGACTCTGTAGGAATAACTGTGGAGTTTGGTTCATGATAAAGATCTTGCTTCCTAATTCAAAAGTCTGAACACCAAAGATAAAAGCTATCTCATTTTCACTTGTTTTTAAGAAACTGAAAATAATGTTTACAAGTATATGGTAGAAAACTGACCTTATATACTGAGTGTATAAATATTGATAGATAGATACAGGTGTTGGAAAGCTGATCTTTGATTACTATGCATCATTTTCTGCTGGGAAATATAGCTGATAACCCTGGGTGATAGTCCACTGGAGACTGTGGTATGAAATCCTACATCTACCCAGAACTGAGAAAGGGAAAAAATATTTTTCAGAAAAAGTCTAAAGAAAAGAAAAAAAGTAGAAAAGCTTATATACAAAGAATTCACCCTCCTACACTGACTGGGTCCCTTGTTGGGCTCCAGATACAGTGCTCAGTACCTGGGATGTGCTGGTGAGCAAGACAGATGTGGCCTGACCCAGTCAAAACTCAGACTATTAAATGCGCAATCACAACAGGGTGTGGGACATCTCCTGGGGGCAGAGCTTCTCAGCCTGACTGCACAAGAGGATCACGTAAGGGCTAATTAAGTGTAAACCTCTGGGAACAGAGCTCGTCGCTTTGTGGTGGTGCAGACGCTGCGCGGGTGATTTGATGGGCAGCCAGGCTGGGGTGGCAGAGGATGTGCAGGAGCACGGGTTCCCCATGCTCAGAGAGTGTCAGCGGCACACGCCTTGCTGGGCTCCACCCTCAGAATCTCTGAGTCTCAGGCCCAGGGTGGGGAGAGGCAGGAGTCTGCCTTTCTAACAAGCACTCAGGTGACGTTCATGCTGTGGGCTTGGGGACCTCATTTTGAGAATTGCTGAGGTCGTAGAAATTATTCTATCTCAGGGAGCTGATCTGGGTTTCTGGGAGGGAGTGAAATTTAAAGTCAACTTAAGGGACAAGGAAGTGTGTGATGACATATGAGCATGAGAGCTGGTGTGCAGGGTAGACACAAAAAGCTGGAAGGAAATGTGTCCCCGAGACAGAGGAGCAGAGCAGGTCTGGGAGCAGGTCTGGGGGTGAACCAGTGTTCAGCACAGCTGGCTTCGGCCAGGCCATGGGGTCAGCATAGCTCCTTCCCAGAGTCCAGGGTGTGTTTTGAGATTATGCTGTGATTATGTTTCTGGACATGTGTTGGAGGTGGGCAAACTAGAGAAAGTCTCGCAAGGAGCAGTTGCAGTCTTGGAGATGCTACTACCCGGGTGGTAGCAGTGGGAGGGAGAGAAACCGACAGATTGCAGAGGCTTGTGGGGCAGACTACATAAATAGGACTTGGTGATTGCTATAAGCCGGAAGTGAAGGGGGAGGAGCCGGCAGTGAAAGCCGGGTTGCATTTTGTTGCTGGGGGCTGGCAGTGTCATCGCCATAGCGGCCAGAGTGGGAAGCGGTGGGAGGGTTAGGAGTTTGGACACGCTAGTCTGGGTGCCTGGGAGACCTTTAAATGGAGAGGTCGGGAGGCAGGCAGATGTCTGGTTGGAGATCAGGGGAAGGGCGTTACCAACACAGAAACAATATCTGGGGACAAAAGGACACCCAGGAGGACTCGAGAGGGACAAAAACAGGAACCTGGGTCGCGCCGACAGTCATATCCAACGGGAAATAAACAAACACTATCCGCTCACATGTGTCAGAAATGGGATTGAGTAAATGAGTTAAGAGAGAACTTCTGAGCAGTCTGCGTGTGGATGACATGAGAGTCATCCTCCTGTTCATCTCCTTCCCCTTCCTTGTGGCTGGGGGACCCCAGGGGGTGCCCCGCAGGCTGAGACAGCGGACCCGAGCAGGGTGATCACTGGGGCCCTGAGTCAGACTTCAGGCCAGTTTCGGTCCAGCTGCAGGTCTCTGGCCCGCGAGGAAGCCCTCCGTCCCTGAGGCTGTGGGGGCGGCGAGGTGGTGCAGGGACAGAGCGCGCCTCTGTTCTTGCACGCGCGCCACACACACACACACACAACTGCAAGGTCTGCAGCACGGCCAGTGCCGGCAACCGTGGAGGACATGGGCTTAAACAAATTTTCTCTGAGGGGAGCGATGGGGAGAAAGGATACAGTTAGGGGGTTGGGAAAGTCACGCACACACTGCTACATTTAAAATGGATACAAAGACTCACTGTACATCACAGGGAACTCTGTTCGGTGTTTCGTGGTACCCTGGATGGGAGGGGAATTGGGGGAGAATGGATACATTTGTATGTATGGCTGAGTACCTTTTCTGTCCACCTGAAACTATTACAACATTGTTAATCATCTGTATATCCCAATATAAAGTTAAAAGTTAAAAGAAACGTCGGAAGCTTCCCAGGTGGCGCTAGCGGTAAAGAAGCTGCCTTCCAACGCAGGAACATGAGAGACAAGGGTTCCGTGTCTGGTTCAGGAAGATCTCCTGGAGAAGGAAAGGGAAACCACTCCAGTATGCTTGCCTGGAGAGTCCCGTGAGCAGAGGAGCCTGGTGGGTTATAGGCCATGGGGTCACAAAGAGTCGGTCACAACTGAAGTGACTTAGCACACACACACAAATCTCTAACTTAGTAGAGATGTGATAGATATTTTAAAGTCTGTCATCTCTGAAACAACACAGCTCTAAACAAAGTAGATGAACATAAATTGTATACGCATGAGTTAACACTGATGTACAAGATCCTCCCCTCACACCTGTCCTCTGCCCCGGCGTGTCCCTGCCCTCCCCCTGCCCTGCCAGTTCCCTGCAGTGCACACACTCTAGCTACACACTCCGCTTCCTGGGGGCTCTCGGGTCCTGGTCCTTTCAATCTCAGCCCTGTTCTGATGAGAAGCAGCACCAGGAGCACAAGAAGGGGACTCCTTCTCCCCTTTGGCCCAGACAGAGAAACACAGAAGAAAGAAACCTTTCTTTTTAAAGATTCTTTTCCTCCTTCCTTCTTACTGCCTCTCATCTTTTTCTCTTTCACTTCTTCTTTTGAAGGAGGTTCAGACTTACAGTGCTATCATTTAAACACCTTCTCCTTCCAAATTCACCCCTGGTTTTACATATGATATACATATCTCCCCCTGGAGGAGGCTGGGGAGCATCCCTCACTGTTTTACCAGCTATGATTTAGGCTACCAGCTAAAGCCAGCAGAGCCTGTTGAGAAACAGAACTGGGTCCCTTCACAGGTGAAGATAAGCAAGTTATTTTTGCTCCTGTTTTGAATGACCTAAACATTTAAAATGTTAGACTGTGCTGCAATGATTTTGAAACATCTTTCTTCAGACTTGATATCATCCTTCACTATCAAACTTAGTGTGGAAAAAGGTCAAACTGTAGTGCTAACCCACTCTATAAGATTACAGTCTCTGCTAACTGCCCTCTTATTCATGTGTCACAAGAAGCCATGAATAGAGTGAATTAAATAAAAGGAAAAACATTCTATTTTTACAGTTGTTTGTCTTTTCACATGGGACAGAATCTGACCTTTATCAGCTCCTTAATAGCTGAAAGTGGTGTGTGGCATCTGTGGATTTCTCCCCTGCTAAGGTGGACTTAATGCTTTGCTTTTGAACTGTGGTGTTGGAGAAGACTCTTGAGAGTCCTTGGACTGCAAGGAGATCCAACCAGTCCATTCTGAAGGAGATGAGCCCTGGGATTTCTTTGGAAGGAATGATGCTACAGCTGAAACTCCAGTACTTTGGCCAGCTCATGTGAAGAGTTGACTCATTGGAAAAGACTCTGATGCTGGGAGGGATTGGGGGCAGGAGGAGAAGGGGATGACAGAGGATGAGATGGCTGGATGGCATCACGGACTCAATGGACGTGAGTCTGAGTGAACTCCGGGGGATGGTGGTGAACAGGGAGGCCTGGCATGCTGCGATTCATGGGGTCACAGGGAGTCGGACATGACTGAGCGACTGAACTGAACTGAAGGTGGACTTGATAAATCTTACTTTGGTCTGTGCTTTATGGTCAGAGTGTTCATCAGTTAGGGAGCTGGAGGAGACTCAGCTGCCGGTACAGGGTGCTGCTGTGCACATCTGCTCTGGGAAACAGTTCCACTGCATATCCTTGGGTGATGTCACAGGATTCAAGCCAGAAAGAGAAAGGAGACAAACTCTTACCATTATCATTTCCCTGCTTGATCTCCTCTGCCGTGCGATCTATCAGCACGTACAAGGACCAGACCACGCAGGTGATGGCAATGACATGGAAAGTGACGGAGCAGAAGATTTTCCTCCTTTCGCTTGTGGTCATCTGCAGTTTCTCCCACTGCAATCACAAACCAGTTACACACAATTGAATCTCCAACCAGGAAATTTTGCTCCCCGTTTATCTCCCAGGCCTAGGTCATGAATGGAGAGAAACCATTATATAGTTGCCATTTTAGATGACACTAAAATATTCAAACAAGTCTTCATGTTTGAAAAGATCCACAATCATAAACTGTGGAGTTATAATTTTAAAAATACATAGTAAAACAAAAACAAAAATATTTTCCTATTCTCCAAATAAGTAGTTCCTTGTAGTTTCCTTTTCTGTAACATGAAGGGGACAGTTTTAACATTATACAATTTTCAAAAACATTTCGGTTCAGGTTCCTACATATTACTTCTCTGTGGCCCTAGTTTATAAGCAGTCATACATAGTCTCCCCTTGGATTAGTACATATCCTGACACAGTGTCGCATTCTCTTTTTAAGTTGGAGTATGGTTGCTTTAAGTGTTGTTAGTTTCTGCTGCTCACGGCAGTGCATCAGTTGTATGTACGCAGAGATCGCCTCCCTCTGGGACCTCTCTCCCCTACCGCGTCTCATCACACTTCTGCGGGTCATCACGGAGCACTGAGTTGAGCTCCCTGTGCTGCAAAGCAGCTCCCCACTAGCTGTTTGACACATGGTAGCGTATACGTGCCAGTTCCAATCTGCCAATCCACCCCACCCTGCCACCATGCCCACAGCTCCGTCCTGTGCATCTGGGTCTCCATTCCTGCCCTGCATGTGGGCTCATCTGTACCCTTTTTCTAGATTCCACATACACCCCAGTGCTCACTGTAGCACTATTTACAACAGCCAGGACATGGAAGCAGGTAAATGTCCACAGACAGATGAATGGATAAAGAAGATGTGGTACATCATCTATACAATGAAATATTACTCAGCCATAACAAGGAATTAAACTGGGTCATTTGTAGAGACATGGACCTAGAGTCTGTTATACAAAGGGAAGTAAGTTAGAAAGAGAAAAACAAATATCGTATGTTAATGCATGTGACTGTTGCATTCTTAAGTGTGTAAATTTACCATTTGAATGGCTGAATTTTATCTGTGAGAGAGTCCACGTCTGTCACAACTCTCCTCCTAGAAGACACATTTGACCCTCCGAGCAATGGAAGGCAGTCAGCTGGAGCCCGTGCAGCGCAGGGGTGCTCTTTGCTGCCGCCGTTGTCTCAGGCGCTGTCCCTGAGGTGCTCTCCTCGCAAAGTCGAGGGCCGTTCCTTAGTCGCTGGGAAGGGGAGGGCTGCCACTTTTATAGCAGGAAGGAAGTCAAGGTGTAAATGAGGGAACATGCCTATGATTGATTTTGAAGTACCAGGCCGTCAGATGACATTTTTACTATCAAACAACATTTTAATGCCTTGACAGTTAGAGTATCACTTCATTACCATGTTAGGATTGGATCTTTACTTTTCTTCACATATTTCTATAGGAAAATCAAATCATTATGATCTTATTAGATCATAATTTTTTTTTCAGCAACTCATGATTGTTTGCATTTTTTTTTAATTGAAATATGGCATCCTACTCCAGTACTCTTGCCTGGAAAATCCCATGGATGAAGGAGCCTGGTAGGCTGCAGTCCATGGTGTCGCTAAGAGTTGGACATGACTGAGCGACTTCACTTTTACTTTTCACTTTGATGCACTGGAGAAGGAAATGGCAACCCACTCCAGTGTTCTTGCCTGGAGAATCCCAGGGACGGGGGAGCCTGGTGGGCTGCTGTCTATGGGATCGCACAGAGTCAGACACGACTGAAGCGACTTAGAAGCATAGTTGATTTACATTGTTGTGTTAGTTATAAGCAAACTAATTCAGATATATATGTATAATATTATATTTAATATATATTCTTTTTCAAATTCTTCCCATTATAGGTTATTACAATATATTGAGTATAGTTCCCTGTACTATACGGTAAGTCCTTGTTGATTATTTATTGTACATATAGTAGTGTATACATGTTACTCCAAAACTCCTAATTTATTCTCACCTCCTCTTTCCTCTCTGGTAACTATAAAATTAATTTCTATGTCTATGAGTCTATTTCTGTTTTGTAAATAGGTTCATTTGTATCATTTTTTAGATACCACATATAAGTGATATCATATGGTATTTATCTTTCTCTGACTTTACTTAATATGATAAATCTAGTTCCATTTGTGTTACTGCAAATGACATTATTACGTTTTTATGGCTGAGCAGTATTCCATGTATAGGGAATAGTTCCATATATATATGTGTGTATATATATATATATCTATCTATTTATGTCACATCTGTATTCATCTTTCTGTTGATGGGCATTTAGGTTGTTTCCATATCTTGGCTACTGCAAATAGTGCTGCTATGAATCTTTACATTTTTTATGTATTATGCTCTTGCTAAAGCAGAATCCTTAGACCTTCACAGTCCCACTCTTTGACCAGCCCACCTCGCACGTCATAAAGCCCCATAAAGCCCTGAATCTGCCACCAGCTCTGAGACAGGAGTGAGCCTCAGTCTCTCCAGACCCAGGCGACTCATCCCCTGAGGCAGAGAGGGGTGGTGAGACACAATCCTCTCATTTTCCTTTACGAACAAACTAAGCCCGCAAGGGCTGGCACCATGCTAGGTAAAGCTGCTTTCCCACCTTCCTGGCAGAGGTGACATGGACTGTTTCCCACGAGGGAGATGTGAGTGGCAATCTACTGGGATGCTGAGTTTTTGCCCTCCTGACACAGGAACTGACCCTTTCTCCTTCATTTTCCTTCCTTTGCTGCCTAGAATTCCCAATTAATGGTAGAAGTCCTAATAGTCATCTTGCAACCTTTACAGAGACCTCAGCCCATCAGCCACAGCTCACCTCTGGCTGCCACGCATATGTGAGGGAAATAAAGACCTGTCTAAGGCACTACTTCTCAGGGCCCTGCTCCTCACTGTCAAGTGCAATTCCTAATAGAAGCAAATGAAACCTCCTGACTTCCCTTCCAGTCTGAACATCACTGTCATATGACCACATTTGTGACCACATGGACTGTAGCCCACCAGGCTCCTCTGTCCATGGGACATAGGATTTTCCAGGCAAGAATACTGGAGTGAGTGCCATTTCCTTCTCCAGGGGCATCTTCCCAAGCCAGGAACTGAACCAAAGTCTTCTGCATCTCAGGCAGATTCTTTACAACTCAGCCACTTGGGAAGCCCATTCCTCTCTTACTGGCCAGTTAGTCATCACAGCTTTTCTCATTCAGGGTCTGTTAGAGCCAGTTAACCTAATCTTGGACTCCTCATCAAACTATATTTTCTTTATTATTCTAAGTAAGTAAAAGTAATGGAGAAATCTTAGTAATGAAACTAGGGGAAAACCAAATGCTTCAATCTATGGAATTTATTTTTAATCAATCAACATCGAAATGGGAAGATTTCAGGGCTTTTTAATCACTTCACATCACAGATGTGAAAGATTGTTTTTGAAATTTCATTGTGTTATTTTGTTGATTTATTGTGATATTAATCTAAATACTGTGTGATTATGGACTAGAACAGAGAAGGCAATGGCACCCCACTCCAGTACTCTTACCTGGAAAATCCCACGGTCGGAGGAGCCTGGTAGGCTGCAGTCCATGGGGTCACCAAGAGTCGGACACTACTAAGGGACTTCACTTTCACTTTTCACCTTCATGCATTGGAGAAGGAAATGGCAACCCACTCCAGTGTTCTTGCCTGGAGAATCCCAGGGACGGGGGAGCCTGATGGGCTATGGGGTCGCACAGAGTCGGACACGACTGAAACGACTTAAGAGTAGCAGCAGCAGCATGGACTAGAACGTTATTCATTTGGCAACAGCATTTCGTGGTTTAATAACTATTTCTTGGATTGCCTCAGTACTTAATACAAGAAGATAAAAAGTACAGGATGGTGCACAAGGGCAGCTTTACGTGTTCAAATTTCCTAAATGTTTCAAGTGTTCCAGTACCTTCAGTAACAAAATATTCATAACAAATCAACCCTCCGTTGTAAAGCTGGCTTTGAGTAGGGGGAAAAATCGCTTAAAAAGTGGGTCTTTTTAAATCTAAAGAGCGTTTTGATGAAGTGATTGAAACGCATTCTTCAAAACTAATCAGCCTCAATAGAAAAATATCAGAGGGCTTACAGATAGAAAACAAACTCCTTTTAGTTCTAGACAACAGTAGCTCTGAAGCTGTCACTTCCTAGTCTCAGCAGCGTTTTAAGAAGTGGAGTGTAAAAGGACCATCAAACGTTGCTATTATATTTTCCTTTATAAATCCTCACAGGAACTACCCAGGAATTCACCAGCCAGCACACGACTAAACGCGATACCGTGGCGCCCTCTTCCTGACGGTCACGTCACTGCATGTGGTACCCAGCTCAAGGCATCAGCAGAAGTTTAATCCATTTCATGAAATGTTCATCCACCCACATCTTTGAATTTTCAAGTATAATATGTATGTATATATATATATATATATATATACACACACACACATATATATACATAAGACTGAATACGTTTTGCAAGCTGCCACAGTGAGAAGTGGATCAAGAAGGCAAGGATAGAAATCTTATGTTAACAAACTTGTCACGAAAGGGCAAATATTAATTTTTAAGAAGCTGAAATTCAATATCAGTTCACAAAAGGTTTGACAGCAAAGGACTAATATGCACAAATGCACATAGCTTCAGAGCTCCCCCTCCCAATTTAATAAGATTTGTGTGTTTCTGCCCACAGATCACGTGTCCAGTGTGGGACCCACGTCCCCACCCCACCCTGGAAGATTAAGAGACGCCCTCTCTGTGCTCAGTTTTAAGGAGACACGTCTCTCCAGGGGGTCTCAGGGGAGCTGGAAGAAGTGACCAGAAACAGGCGGGGGAGGGGAGCCCGCATATTCTCTCGAGAGCCCAGGGCTCTTTTGTGGCAAGCCCCTGCCCTCCTCAGTCCATGCACTTTACTTCACCTGCAAAATCAGCTGCGCAGTCTTAGCGCCTCAGACCTCGCTTCCCTTTATAGGATCCCTGGGTCTCTGGCACCTGTTTTACTGTCCTTAGCCTTTGGTCCCTTATCCAGAGCCTTCAACGACAGAAAGAATTGAACAGAACTCCTTTATTCAACTTAGAAATACACAATTAGATTATTCTGAAAAGATTTCCAAATTGGAGTCTAAATTGATGCAGACACGTTTTCTGTAAAATTCTCCGTTTGTTTTAGCGAGATGAAACTGAGCGTTTTCTAATTTAAATTACTTGTATTTTCATTCTGTCCTAATGTATAAATTAAAAAAAAAAAAAACTGCCTGAGTGTTTTTAAAAATTTTGTACCAGTGAAAAATAGGGGCAGCTTATTTGTATGATATCAACATACACGAGATGGGGGCTACTTTACTAAGTCCTTTTTTTTTTCTTCCTTGACACAGCCCCACTGATTCTTTCAAGTTTCCTAAGGGCAATAGGAGTCAGACTTTCAGCGTCTGTGTCGTGATAAAGCAAAAGCCACCACCAGAGGGCGTGGGCCCACCACGCTCCTGGTTCCAAGGTGATTTTCCAGGGTCGCCAGAGATTCCAGAGTCCCCACCAGTTGCTGGCAGGCTCTTTTCGGTCATTTCAGCAACCCAGACTAAATGCAAAGGCACATTTTAGCTCTTTAAAAATTTCCGACCCTGTTCATCCTGTTATGGTGAAGTTTTAACACACCCGAATGAAAATCATATTTGGACCGGCAGGTTTAGCTTGGTACATTATCTGCACGCCCAGTGGGACTTCTTCCTGGCTCAGTGGTAGGTGAACAATCTGCCTGTCAATGCAGGAGACGTGAGTTCAACCCCTGGGCCAGGAAGATCCTTGGAAAGGAAATGGCAATCCCACGGACAAAGGAGCCTGGCATGGGGTTGCAGAAGAGTCAGCTGCAACTTAGCAACCAAGCACCACCACCAACAGCACACCCGGTGTGGCACATTGTGCCCGACAGTCTGGAACTCGGGGGAAGTCTGGGGCTAAAAGACTGACCAATTGGTCTAGGACAGTAGTTCTTTTTAAAATTTTTAGTTGTTTTTTAAAAAATTGAAGTATAGTTGATTTACAGTGTTGTGTTAATATCTGTTATATAGCAAAGTGATTCAGTTATGCACACACATATATATTCTTTTAAAAATATGTTTTTTCTATTACAGTTTATTATAGACTATTGAATATGATTCTTGGTGCTATATAGTAGGACCTTCTTCTTTATCCACAGGACAGTGGTTTTTAAAGAGATTCTTCAGGCGCATCACCATCAGAGTGGAACTTGGCCGTTGCTACATTAATCAGAGAAGGAGGCCATTTGGCTGAGGTGGTTCAGTGCCCCAGTGCCCAAGTAAACCAACCAAAATCTAGGCTTCTAAATGCCTCAAAGTTGGAAAATAGAAACTTAAGGATGACTAATCCCAATCAGCCAGCTCGGCTTTAACCATGAGGCAGTCCCTAAGCCGCCTTGCTTCGCTTCTGCACTCTCTCCTGCAGCTCCTGTGCGTGGCGTCTTCTAACCACTTCCGGTGTGGTGCTGCCCAGTTCAAATGAAATTTTGCTCAAATGAATTCTTAAAACTTTAAATAAGCTTCAGTTTATCTTTTACTATTAGAAATGAAATATTTGCAGTTGGTATTTCACCTGGCCTTCAGGTGATTCTGCAGTTGTGGATTTCATTCTGTCTGCCCTCTAATGGAGAAGGAATGGAGGCTTATGGAAGCTTCCTGATGGGGGAGACTGACTGAGGGGGAAACTGGGTCTTGTTCTGATGGGCAGGGCCATGCTCAGTAAGCCTTTAATCCTTCTGTTGATGAGTGGGGCTGTGTTCTCTCCCCATTGTCTGATCTGAGACCAAACTGTGGTGGAGGTAATGAAGATAGCGGCGACCTCTTCCAAAAGGTCCTGTGCACATGCTGCTATGCCCAGTGTCCCCAACCCTGCAGCAGCCCACAGGAAACCCGCGCCTCTGTCAGAGACTTCTGGACACCCACAGGCAAGTCAGGGTCAGTTTTTGGGGAGTCACTGTTCCTTGGAGACATTGACCTGGAAAAACTCAGTTTCCATTTCAGTCCCAAAGGGCAATGGCAAAGAATGTTCAAACTAATGCACAATTGCACTCATCTCACATGCTAGCAAAGTAATGCTCAAAATTCTTGAAGCCAGGCTTCAGCAGTATGTGAACTGTGAACTTCCAGATATTCAAGCTGGATTTAGAAAAGGCAGAGGAACTAGAGATCAAATTGCCAGCATCCATTGGATCATAGGCAAGAGAATTCCAGAAAAACATCTGCTTCTGCTTTATTGACTATGCCAAAGCCTTTGACTGTATAGATCAAACAAACTGTGGAAAATTCTTCAAGAGATGTGAATATCAGACCACTTGACCTGCCTCCTGAGAAATCTGTATGCAGGTCAAGAAACAACCATTAGAACTGGAGATGGACCAACGGACTGGTTCCGAATTGGGAAAAGAGTAATTCAAGGCTGTATTATTGTCACTCTGCTTTTTTAACTTATATGCAGAGTACGTCATGAGAAATGCTGGGCTGGATGAAGCACAAGCTAGAATCAAGATTGCTGGGAGAAATATAAATAACCTCAGATACACAGATGATACCACCCTTATGGCAGAAAGTGGAGAACTAAAGAGCTTCTTGATGAAAGAGGAGAGTGAAAAATTGGCTTAAAACTCAACATTCAAAAATGAAGATCATGGCATCCAGTCCCATCACTTCATGGCAAATAGATGGGAAAACAATGGAAACAGTGAGAGACTTTATTTTCTTGGGCTCCAAAATTACTGCAGATGATGACTGCAGCCATGAAATTAATAGAGGCTTTCTCCTTGGAAAAAAGTTACGACCAACCTAGACAGCATATTAAAAAGCAGGGACATTACCTTGCTGACAAAGGTCCTAGTCAAAGCTATGGTTTTTGAAGAGGTCATGTATGGATGTGAGAGTTGGACTATAAAGAAAGCTGAGCGCCAAAGAATTGATGCTTTTGAACTGTGGTGTTGGAGAAGACTCTTGAGAGTCCCTTGGATTGCAAGGAGATCAAACCCTGAAGGAAATCAATCCTGAATATTCATTGGAAGGACTGATGCTGAAGCTGAAACTCCAATACTTTGGCCACCTGATGCGAAGAACTGACTCATTGGAAAAGACCCTGATGCTGGGAAAGACTGAAGGCAGGAGAAGGGGATGACAGCGGATGAGATGGTTGGATGGCATCACTGACTCAATGGACATGGATTTAAGCAAGCTCCAGGAGTTGATGATGGACAGGGAGGTGAAGTGTGCTGCAGTCCATGGGATCACAAAGAGTTGGACATGACTGAATGACTGAACTGACTGATCTTTCATGCATGGTCCTGAGAGAGTCAGTTCCTAGGTAGGTTGATAAGAAGTCCAGCATTCCTGAGAAGGAGAAAGGGGTCCAGAGCTCTTGATAAGGAGAAAGGAGTCTGGGGCTCTAAAGGAGAAAAGGACAAACGTTCTTTACTACATTACTTTGTCTTATTCAATATAACAATGTATCTTGCTCGAGGATATGTTTCTCCTTAACAAGAACCTTCTGAGTAATCCCGTCATCTTAAAATGTATATTATGGGAGTGGATCTGATAAGATCTTTCTTTTGTTCACACTAATCTTGTTAATTTAAAATGTATATTGTGGGAGTGGGTCTGAAAAAGTATATAAGGCCTTGATAAGACTAGCTAGGAGGGCATTCTCTATCCCCCTTCTGATGTCTGTGTCAGAAACTTTCTCTGTCCCTTTTTTACTTTAATAAAACTCTACTATACAAAAGCTCTTGAATGATCAAACCTGGTCCCTGGTCCTGAAGCTAAATCTTCTTCTGAGATCACAAATCTGACATCGTTCATTGTAAACTATCATCTTGGGGGCTCGTCCGGGATCCTCAGGACAAGGTAAGAGCACTCAGAACTCTAGCCTCTCTGCTTTTTCAGTATTCACATTTTCTGCTTTACTTTACTAACTCCACGGTGTGCTTGTGTGAATGAATGACACATCCTGTGCAAAGCATGTGATGAGCCCTGCTCTGTGGTTTCGCAGTACCCTAAAATGACTGAAAGAAGCCCTAAAAGGGGCGCCTTGTCGGGGCTTTATACCCACCTGCCAATGCCAAGAGACACACCCAGTGTCCCTGCTAGGGGAGCAGCCAGAGATGGGCAAAATATGTAGACCGAACTTTCCCTTCTCAGTCAGCTTTTCCTGGTCTCTTTGATCATTTAGTAATTTCCTGGGGAATTTCAACCACTAACCTAATCAGTCAGATCATAGACTTTCAAGGGTCTTGTGATCCATGCTGTTACTGTGCACTTTTACTTGGACCCCCGTATGTAGCACTTAGCCTTGCTAAACTAAGCAAGCCTTGCTAGAAAGTTACAGGGGCACGTTTGGGAGTGAGGCAGAACTCTAGTTCCAGGAATATCTCTCAGGCTAGAGGTCACTCTCTTGACTGCCTGCCTCAGGGGCCAGCGACCTGAAAGTGAGTCTTTGTCATGGCTGTGCCTCTGATCGATGTGGATAGGAGCACTGCTGGTGACCATGAGGTTTTTGAAGACACAGATCAGGAACTGTGGGATCTGGTCAGATTGGAAGTGCAATGGGCTTCTTCCTTTGGTAGCGCTAGCTCTTAGCAGACCCTCTGATAGCTTCCGTCTCAACTCCTTAGATATTTCTTGTGTGAAGCTGTGGAAGTGAACTTGAACGATTGGCCCTAGTAGCTTGAGGACAAAAATCACTTTCCTCGCTGGCCAACCATCCACATCTCTTTTGGTATCACACACACTGGTGTGGTGACGCTCAGAAGGGCCATCTTGGTCGTTGTTCATCCTCTTATGACTCGCTGCTTCTACAGCAGTCAGGACTGTACTCAGGAATGTGCACGGGCACATGAAAGACGGAGGCTCCCCCTGGTAGTACTGGCTTGGGAGGCACTCCAAAAGTTACTCTGCTCCGCCCCGAGTGGCATCAGAGAAAAAGGGTAAATTAAACAAAGGTGTTGGTGGTAAGGAACTAAATCAATCTGAAGTGCCATCCGGTCTGTCCCTGGTGCATCTCCACCCCACCTCGGTGGTAGAACTGGGAGGGATGAATGAGTATGTCGCCTGCATTGGTAAAGGACAGACTGTCTGACCAGGGAAGGAGAGCTTTGGTGGAAAGTCTGTCTACACCCCCACCTAGAGTAGGGAGGGACACTTCAGGTGATACAAAGCCACAGCTGTGGATGCTGCTTTTTCTCTCTTACAGATGGGAGCTAGCAGTTTCAAAGCCACTCTTTAAAAATATATATTTTTTAAAAAATGCTAGGACAAGTTTGATCCTCAGAGTTTAAAAAAGACATTCCTGATCTTCTATGATACAGAATGGCAACAGCATCATTTGGAAGATGGGGAATGCTAACCTATTGAAGGATCTCAATTATTACTGTTTTATTTTTTTATTTTTTTAATTATTACTGTTTTACAACTAGACTGGGTCTGTAGAAAATAAGGGAAATGGATAGAAGTACCATTTGAATTGTTCTTTATATCTCTGTGAGACATGTCAGACTTATGTCCTAAGGGTACAGATATGGGTGTGAAACCTTCAGCTCCCTTCTATTCTCTAACTTTTCTTCTTTATCTGGGCGTCCCAACTGAACAGGCTGAGATTCAGGGCACCGTTATAGGAGGGGTTGCCTCAGTCTCAGTAAAATTTCAAACAGTCCCAATTGCAGTTGAGACTATTTAGAGGATCCAAAAGTACATAGAAGACTTTACAGGACTAAATTTACCTTATGACTTTACTTGATGAGATGCAATATATGTCTTGGAACAGACAC
This sequence comes from Nanger dama, assembly GCA_917880005.1. Classification (NCBI taxonomy): domain Eukaryota; kingdom Metazoa; phylum Chordata; class Mammalia; order Artiodactyla; family Bovidae; genus Nanger; species Nanger dama. The sequence goes on from CAKJTW010000001.1 coordinate 105,919,126, forward strand.
TGACTCCTGGCTCAAAAACTTGAGTTTTTGGGGGAAGCTACTACTTTCGGAAATGAACGACCTGAACGTGAGACAAGGGGAAAGAGGGAACACAAAATAGCTCTCCTTCCTACTGGGAACCAAGTGGTTCCAATAACAGAGCCACTTTGCTGGATGTATTCTTGAAGACACACTCTAAGACTTTAGACTATGCTAAGTTGGCTGATATAGAACAGGGAGAGAAGGAAACTCCTGGTAAATTCCTAGATAGACTATGGGAGGCTCTCCACAAGTTTACTGATGTTGATCTTGAAAGTACAGAAAGAGGAGAGATCTTAAAAGATAGATTTCTCACTCAATCAGCTCCAGATATCTGCCATAAGTTACAAAAACAGGTGTTTTGACCAAATCAGTCTTTAGAAAAAGTGTTTCAGCTGGCTCAGATGGTATATTATGGTAGAGAATATAAGCTGCAAAATAAGAGGCTAAAAAGAACAAGGCAAAAGACAGAACCCCCAACAACGGCTGTTAGATCTGCTCTGGAAACAGCCTGAGAAAATGCCCAGAGGAATCCAGGTGAAAAGGGGTGGACTTGTTATTACTGTGGAAAGGAGGGACATCTCAAGTGGGATTGCCTGCAGGATCTAAGCCACCCCTGGCTCCATGTCCAGTCTGCAAAGGACCACACTGGAGAAGAGATTGCCCTCTGAGGTGTAGGCCCCTGAGGTCAGACTCTTAAGACAATCGGTACTGAAGGTGCCTGGGGGTCCCAACACAAGCTCCTTTTCTAATAACACCCGAGGAAACCTGGGTATTAATAACTGTGGGGTGGTCAATCAGTCAATTTCTTTTTGGACACTGAGGCAACTTTCTCTGTGCTCATCGAAGCCCCTGGCCTGCTTTCCTCCTGGTCTACTACCATAATGTGACTATCTGGATGAGCCAAACATTATGTCAGTCATCCTTTGAGTTGCAACTGGGATTCTGTTCTGTTTTCTCAAGAGTTTCTGACTGTGCCAGAGTCTCCCTCACCCCTTCTGGGGAGTGATATAGTGAGCAAGGTCTAGGACTCTGTTTTCATGAATATGGAGCCTGCTCTTTCTCTCTCATAACTGAACAAAATGTAAATCCTAATAAAATGTGAGCTGACTGAAAAACTGTGGATTGAGCACAAAATGCTGTTCCTGTCTTTATCAAGCTCAAGACCCTCCCTATTTTCACATCAAAAGCAGTATCCATTAAAGCCTGAGGTGTTAAGGAAGGGTTAAATCCCATTATTGAGAATGTAAAGGAGCATGGGTTATTAATTGTAACAGTACATACAACACTCTTATTTTGGGTGTAAAAAATCAAATGATAAATGGAGACTTGTTCAAGATATATGAATAAGTGTCTAATCTTTATACTTTATTGTCTGAAATTCATAAACGAGCAAAATGTGACTTTAAGACAATTGACAGAATTCTTGGGCATTACAGGCTGTTGCTGCATTTGGATTCCAGGTTGTGGGGAACTTGCCCAGCCTTTATATAAACTTATAACTGAGCCTCAGTAGGCCCAAACTGACAAGCTGATTTAGTCCTCAGAGACTTAAAAGACTTTTAAGGCTTTTAACTTGCTCTCTTACAGGCTTCAGCTTTGAGTTTGCCCACAGGATCAGGATTTAGTTTGTTACTGAAAAAGGGCTGTGGCCACATTAAGTTCAAGTCAAGTTCAGTTGCTCAGTCGTGTCCAACTCTTTGCGACCCCATGAATCGCAGTACGCCAGGCCTCCCTGTTCATTACCATCTCTCGGAGTTCACTCAGACTCACGTCCATTGAGTCCATGATGCCATCCAGCCATCTCATCCTCTGTCATCCTCTTCTCCTCCTGCCTCCAGTCCCTCCCAGCATCAGAGTCTTTTCCAATGAGTCAACTCTTCGCATGAGGTGGCCAAAGTACTGGAGTTTCAGCTTTAGCATCATTCCTTCCAAAGAAATCCCAGGGCTCATCTCCTTCAGAATGAACTGGTTGGATCTCCTGGCAGTCCAAGGGACTCTCGAGAGTCTTCTCCAACAACACAGTTCAAAAGAATCAATTCTTTGGCACTCAGCCTTCTTCACAGTCCAACTCTCACATCCATACATGACCACTGGAAAAACCATAGCCTTGACTAGATGGACCTTAGTCGGCAAAGTAATGTCTCTGCTTTGCAATATGCTATCCAGGTTGGTCATAACTTTCCTTCCAAGGAGTAAGCGTCTTTTAATTTCATGGCTGCAGTCACCATCTGCAGTGATTTTGGAGCCCCCAAAATAAAGTCTGACACTGTTCCCACTGTTTCCCCATCTATTTCCCATGAAGTGATGGGACCGGATGCCATGATCTTCATTTGCTGAATGTTGAGCTTTAAGCCAACTTTTTCACTCTCCTCTTTCACCTTCATCAAGAGGCCCTTTAGCTCCTCTTCACTTTCTGTCATAAGGGTGGTATCATCTGCATATCTGAGGTTATTGATATTTCTCCCAGCAATCTTGATTCCAGCTTGTGTTTCTTCCAGCCCAGCATTTCTCATGATGTACTCTGCATATAAGTTAAACAAGCAGGGTGACAATATACAGCCTTGATGGACTCCTTTTCCTATTTGGAACCAGTCTGTTGTTCCATGTCCAGTCCTAACTGTTGCTTCCTGACCTGCATACAGATTTCTCAAGAGGCAGGTTAGGTGGTCTGGTATTCCCATCTCTTTCAGAATTTTCCACAGTTTATTGTGATCCACACAGTCAAAGGCTTTGGCATAGTCAATAAAGCAGAAATAGATGTTTTTCTAAACTCTTTTGCTTTTTCCATGATCCAGCGGATGTTGGCAATTTGATCTCTAGTTCCTCGGTATTTTCTAAAATCAGCTTGAACATCTGGAAGTTCACGGTTCATGTATTGCTGAAACCTGGCTTGGAGAATTTTGAGCATTATTTTATCAGCATGTGAGATGAGTGCAATTGTGCGGTAGTTTGAGCATTCTTTGGCATTGTCTTTCTTTGCGATTGGAATGAACACTGACCTTTTCCAGTCTTGTGGCCACTGCTGAGTTTTCCACATTTGCTGGCATATTGAGTGCAGCACTTTCACAGCATCATCTTTCAGGATTTGAAACAGCTCCACTGGAATGCCATCATCTCCACTAGCTTTGTTCATAGTGATGCTTTCTAAGGCCCACTTGACTTCATATTCCAAGATGTCTGGCTCTAGATGAGTGGCCCACATCATCATGATTATCTGGGTCTTGAAGATCTTTTTTGTACAGTTCTTCCGTGTATTCTTGCCACCTCTTCTTAATATCTTTTGATTCTGTTAGGTCCAGACCATTTCTGTCCTTTATCGAGCCCATCTTTGCATGAAATGTTCCCTTGATATCTCTAATTTTCTTGAAGAGATCTCTAGTCTTTCCCATTCTGTTCTTTTCCTCTATTTCTTTGCATTGATCGCTGAAGAAGACTTTCTTATCTCTTCTTTGGAACTCCGCATTCAGATGCTTATATCTTTCCTTTTCTCCTTTTCTTTTCGCCTCTCTTCTTTTCACAGCTATTTGTAAGGCCTCCCCAGACAGCCATTTTGCTTTTTTGCATTTCTTTTCCATGCGGATGGTCTTGATCCCCGTCTCCCATACAGTGTCACGAACCTCATTCCATAGTTCATCAGGCACTCTATCTATCAGATCTAGGCCCTTAAATCTATTTCTCACTTCCACTGTATAATCATAAGGGATATAATTTAGGTCATACCTGAATGGTCTAGCAGTTTTCCCTACTTTCTTCAATTTAAGTCTGAATTTGGCAATAAGGAGTTCATGATCTGAACCACAGTCAGCTCCTGGTCTTGTTTTTGTTGATTGTATAGAGCTTCTCCATCTTTGGCTGCATAGAATATAATCAATCTGATTTCGGTGTTGACCATCTGGTGATGTCCACGTGTCTTCTCTTGTGTTGTTGGAAAAGGGTATTTGCTATGACCAGTGCATTTTCTTGGCAAAACTCTATTATTCTTTGCCCTGCTTCATTCCGCATTCCAAGGCCAAATTTCCCTGTTACTCCAGGTGTTTCTTGACTTCCTACATTGCTTAGAGGTAATTGTTACTATTGTTTTGCTAATGCCTAAAGCTCATAAGTTTACTAATAGGTGAAATTTTACTGTACTGACTTCTCATGATGTAAGTGGAATCTTAAACTGTAAAGTTCAGAGTGACAATGGCTCCGTCTTTAAAGCTGCTGTAACTCAAGGGGTGTCAGAAGCTCTAGAATTAGAATATCACACTGTTCCTGGAGACCTCAATCTTCAGAAAAAGTTGAAAAAGCTAATGATGTTAATAAAAGACATCCATGTAACCTAATTCAGGTTACACGAGACAGTTGGTTTACAGTTCTACCCATAGCTTTAATGCTGGCTTGAATTGCTTCCTACCCCCCACAAAGAGGAGACTGTCTCTATGACAGACTGTTTTTGTGCACAGATATTGTCACAGATCCTGAAGCCTTAAAGTTAACTGTGTGACTCAGCTTTCAACTTTTCAACAGACATTATTGAGAGGTTAACTCCTGACTCAGCCTTTGAGTCAAACAAGCCGCTGTTTGAGCCAGGAATGGAGATGGGCCTGAGACTCTATGTGGGCTTGCTTCTGCTGACTCCAAAAGTCCCGAGTCTGCTGTTTAACCCTCAAGACAACGCCTTCCTGTCCTGGGTTCCTTCCTACGATGCATTCCACAATCAACATAATTGCTGGGTCTGCAGAACACTCTTCAGTTGAAGACTTCCCATGGTGGGTTTCTCTGCTTCAAGGAAAGGGCTTTCCTCACCTCTGTGATGACATCTGACAGTGCTAAGATGGACTGATATAACTATGGACATAATGTAACTTTCAATTTTGATTAGGTTTTAACTTGGCTTAATGACTATTTTGCCTTACATCTGTAACTGTAAAGTGGGGTTTGTTTCTGTTTGAAAGCTTTTAAGTTACAAATAGTGGTCTAGGCCCCTATGAGTGCCACAGACTCCTCCAACTATTACTTGGGGCCCCTGGGTCAGAGATCCTCAATGTAAGGGTCAGGAGATATGTTACCTCAACAATTAGGGATGATGCCCCTCAACAGCAGAAAGTAGTTATGGAACGAATATGACGCCCCTTTCCCTTGGCAACATAATTCTCCTAAAAGAAAAGGGGGTAATGAAAGAGTCAATTCCTAGGTAGGTTGATAAGAAGTCCAGGGTTCCTGAGAAAGAGAAAAGGGTCTGGAGCTCTCAAGGAGAAAAGGACAAATGTTCTTTTCTACACTGCTTTGTCTTAGTCAATGTAACAGTGTATCTTGCTTGAGGATATGTTTCTCCTTAACAAGAACCTTCTGACTAATCCTGTCATCTTAAAATGTATATTATGGGAGTGTGTCTGGTAAGATCTTTCTATTCTTCATCCTAATCTTGTTAATTTAAGATGTTCTTGTAAATTTAAGATGTATGTTGTAGGAGTGGGTCTGAGAAAGTATAGAAGGCCTTGATAAGACTAGCTAGGAGGCACTCTCTGTCCCCTTTCTGGTGTCTGTGTCAGAAATTTTCCCAGTCCTGTCTCTTACTTTAATAAAACTCTGTTACACAAAAGCTCTCGAGTGATCAAGGCTGGTCCCTGGTCCTGAAGCTAAATCTTCTTCTTCGGAGATCGTGAATCCAACATTGTTCACTGTAAGCTATCAGTCCCATGTGAAGTGATATTATACATTTCTTCTTCTTTTTTTAAATTTTGTTTTCTGTTGGAGTATAGCTGCTTTACAATAGAGTGTTAGTTCCTATTATACAACAAAGTGAATCAGCTATATGTACACATATACTCCCTCTTTCTTTGAATTTCCTTCCCATTTAGGTCACCACAGAACAGAGTTCCCTATGGTATACAGTCATTTCTCATTGTTAGTTTATAGATAGTAGTGTACATATGTCAGACTCAGTCTGTCAGCCCATCCTTCCCTGAAGGGGTATTATACATGTTATATATATTTAAGAGGAAATGACTTCACACTGCAGCAGGGGCTGGGACCCACAACCAAAGCACTTGCAAGCAGAGACAGTGAGATTGGACCATAGGCACCAGACCTGCAAAGTTTCTGCTGAAATGTAATTATGGGATCGATAGCTCCCATTGTAGGACAGTTGGAGCCCACGTTGATTTGGAGTTGGGAGGAAGTAGTTATCAACATCAGAGAAGGCAATGGCACCCCACTACGGTACTCTTGCCTGGAAAATCCCATGGATGGAGGAACCTGGTGGGCTGCAGCCCATGGAGTCGCTAAGATTGGGCTAGACTGAGTGACTTCACTTTCACTTTTCACTTTCATGCACTGGAGAAGGAAATGGCAACCCATTCCAGTATTCTTGCCTGGAGAATCCCAGGGACAGAGGAGACTAGTGGGCTGCCATCTATGGGGTTGCACAGAGTCGAACATGACTGAAGTGATTTACCAGCAGCAGCAGCAGCAGCAGTTATTGACATCCAGGTCAGGAAAGATGGCACTGCAAGCTAGTGGCAGTCTTACTAAAAGGGATTTATACATTTTCCCACAAAGAAGAGAAATACTCGGGAACACAGAATAAATGGCTTCATTTGCACCACCTTTGGTGTCTAGAACTACTGAGCAATGGCTATTACTTGGACATGGAGGGAATAAAATGCAGATTATTCAGATCTGGGGATCCTTACAAGTAGTTTTCAGCCTTGACTCTCAAGCAGCATCCTCTGTTGAGACAGATTCCAGCATACACACTAGGCCTGCTGACTCCATCACTGAGAGAACACTCCAGTGCTTAGATGTCTGCTAGGAATGAGGGTTCTGCCACTAAGAGCTGCGTGTCTTGGGCTGGGCTACTCTAATCCTTTACCCTTCCATTCCCTTACCTGTAAAGTTGTGATAAGAATGGTGCCTAGAGCAGGCACAATGGAGAACATACTGAGTTTCTTCAGAAAACTAAAAATAGAGCTACTATGGGATCCAGCAAGCCCACTCCTGAGCATCTATCTGGAGAAAACAGTAATTTGAAAAGATCTCATGCACCTCAATGCTCATAGCAGTACTGTTTACTATAGCCAAGATATGAAGCAACCTAAGCATCCTGCAACAGATAAAGAAGATAGGGTATAAAGAGAATGCAACAATGCTATTTGCAGCAACATAGACAAACCTAGAGATTGCTATGCTGAGTCAAGTAAGTCAGAAAGAGAAAGCTAAACATCCTTTATATATATAATACAGGATATGATATAAACATCCATATGTAAATACGAAATCCAAAAATGATGCCAATGAATTTATATAGAAAACAGAAACAGACTCAGTCATAGAGAACAAATTATGGTTACCAAAGGGGACGGCAGGGAGAGATAAATTAGGAGTTTGGGATTAACAGACAAACTACATCTACAAAATAGATAAACAACAAGGCCCTACTGTATAGCAAAGAAAACTATATTCAATATCCTGTAATAAGCCATAGTAGGAAAGAATATGAAAAATATATCTATTATGTACAAGTAAATCACTGTGCTGTACACCAGAAATTAACACAGCACTGTAAATCATTTACATTTCAGTAAAAAGAATAGCACCTATGTTACACAGTCCAGTTTAGGTGAGGTAATGCACATAGTGGGAAGGCTATCAGGCACTTAGAAAGAATGTAACAAACAGTTATAACTTGGATCTCGTATCACCACAGTCAGTTAGTTATTTTTACTTTCACCACAGACTTCAGTTATTTTTACTTTCATGTTGATACTATCACTTGAGGATGAAGAAGGGATAATTTGGGATTTGGTTATTTTCCAAAACTAAGGCAGTAGAATCCTCCCACTCCCATTCATTTTCCAAGTACAAATGGATTTTTCTGAATAGTGACTCAGAGAAATAGTCTGCTTTTGTTAATTATTAATACAAAGAAGGGAAAGCAGATGAATTACTGTGCATATTCTCATTGGACTCTCCTAGAAGACTGTACAATGATTTACTCTTTAATGTTAGGACTTGAGAACATGTCACAGGTCACAATGTATGTCCCAGTATCTTTCCATCCTTTTTGTATGAAAATTCAATTAAAAATGTTATATTAAAGCCACCCAAAGAAATACTGTACTGGGTAACAGTTTTTATTAATGGTAAAAGGGACACAAATATTCCAAATAAAATGAAGCATTGATGCAAGTGTGTGGTTATGACTACATCTTTCCCAAGGAATGCAGTCCCTGGGCCAGCAACAAGGCCCAGGGCTGCCACCGTGTCTCAGGGCTCTCAGATACCCCAGCTCTTACCTGAGAAAGGTCATTCACTGTGATTTCTGTACACAGTGGTTTTTTGGGTTGTTTGTTTCCTTGGGGTACAGTTGCTTTACAATGTTGCATTAGTTTCTGCTGTACAGTGAAGTGAACCAGCAACATGTGTACATAGACCCCCTAATTCTTGAGCCTCCCTGCCAACCCCACCCCTCTGGGTCAGCATAGAGCACTGAGTTCAGCTCCCTGTGCTGTGCAGCAGCTTCTCACTAGCTATCTAATTCAGTATTTGCTTTTCAAAAGAAAACATGTTTTGAAGCCAACTGATACCATAGGCCTTTACCCAGAGAGCTCCTAACACTTTACAGTGTTCACAGTAGTACTTGGAACAATCTAGTTGAGTAGAAACAAAGGTGTTATCAGTTCAGTTCAGTTCAGTCATTCAGTCATGTCCGACTCTTTGCGACCCCATGAATCACAGCACGCCAGGCCTCCCTGTCCATCACCAACTCCCAGAATTCACTCAGACTCATGTCCATCGAGTCAGTGATGCCATCCAGCCATCTCATCCTCGGTCGTTCCCTTCTTCTCCTGCCCCCTAATAGGGCTAATTCTACTTATAACAAAAATCCCATTATTGCTGAAATATAAGCTTAAAGCTTGAGTAGAAGGTGCATTTGCTTAAAACTACAGCTGTAAAAGAATATTATACGGATGTACTTGTCATGTTCACTTGCAATGGGAACAATAAGTTACCAAGAGTTGTAGCCAGCTCAGTATTATTGCAGAGAGCTGTCAGCTCCAGATAAGAAATTGTCTAAAAAAAGACACTATTGCCATCAGAGGTCATAGGATCAGAAGATGTGAAGAGTTAGGGGAGCAGGGGGCCTGGGGTGGTGGGTGGGGAGAGGAGCACATGGGGTCAGACAGGTGGGGAGGCTGAAAGTCCCCTGCTCAGAGAGGCCCTGGGGCAAAGTAACAGACTCTGGGGCCAGGCATGTGGATTAGCCCCAGGCAGGGAAACTTACCTGTCTGACTTGCAATAAGGAAACTACCACCTAAGTCCTAATTTCCTGTTTAGTGTGGTTGGGATGCTGAAACTATCCCTTGTAAATGATTGTTGTTAGAATTATGAGATAATAAGCATAGCATGTTGAAAAGCAGAGACATTACTTTGCCAACAAAGGTCCATCTAGTCAAGGCTATGGTTTTTCCAGTGGTCATGTATGGATGTGAGAGTTGGACTGTGAAGAAGGCTGAGTGCTGAAGAACTGATGCTTTTGAACTGTGGTGTTGGAGAAGACTCTTGAGAGACCCTTGAACTGTAAGGAGATCCAACCAGTCCATTCTGAAGGAGATCAGCCCTGGGATTTCTTTGGAAGGAATAATGCTAAAGCTGAAACTCCAGTACTTTGGCCACCTCATGCGAAGAGTTGATTCACTGGAAAAACTCTGATGCTGGGAGGGATTGGGAGTAGGAGGAGAAGGGGATGACCGAGGATGAGATGGCTGGATGGCATCAAGAACTTGATGGACGTGAGTCTGAGTGAACTCCGGGAGTTGGTAATGGACAGGGAAGCCTGGCATGCTGCGATGCATGGGGTCGCAAAGAGTCGGACACGACTGAGCGACTGCACTGAACTGAATGAACTGAAGCATACACAGTTAGCAGTTTGTTAAGTCCTCAAGTAAATCAGGGATGCTTAGCTGGCTCATGAAACAAAATTTCTTCCAGTTCACAGATGTCTATTTAGGCCTATAGTGGGCTTTATAGAATTATAATGGTTTATAAATTGCTTGAAATGTAATGAACTCATCTTCCACTGTCTTTGTTTTCTACTCTGCCCACTCCGCTCATTTATGTCACTGCTTGGTGTCTGTGGGCTGCTGAATTTGCGACTCTTGAAATGGTATCATCAGTAAGCAGAATTTTTCAGTGGGATAGAAGCCACAATGTGCAAAATACATCTAGAGATTTCAGGATTTTGAAAAGAGCTGTTGATCTCAGAAGCCAGCATGAGAGGTATCAGAAAGAAGATCCAGATGACAGTATTCTTTGGCCAGAAGGAGTCTATTAGGAAACTGATGTGTGGGAATATTAATCTTACAGGTGTAAACAATCTAAAATTATTTTGGCAAGTAAATCTGAGGCTTCTAAAATATTTGTAAAAACAGGTTAGTCATATTCAGCTGACTTTATCACCATAAAAATTTTCTCTCTATAAAATGTATGTATATTGCATATTAAACACATCTAAATATACATGAACCTCATGTTACGTGAAGCAATTTTCCTTATAAGCCTTTTCCTGATTTTCTATTGTTTCAAGAAGTTCTTGAAAGATGAAATTACTAAAAGTTTTGAGCAAGGCATTTGTAATACAGAAAACAATTTGCTGAGTGAAATCATCCACTAGGGGGAGCAACACGATCACACATGAAGGTGATTTGGGCCAAAAGTGAAGAAGAAAGGGAGGTGTGCTTGTGTGGCAGGCCTCTTCAGAGGGGAGACGCATTCTGTGGCTCTCAGGCAGTGTGCGCCGGAGCTGCTCCAGTTAACAGCTGAAAGGCAACTCCTAGACTCTCTGGGTCCATATCTGGGGGCAAGATCTAGGAATCTGCATTCTTAATAAGCACTCCAAGTGATCTTTATGACTGAAACTTTTCTGAGGAACAACCACCTCCCCCGACCCCTGCCACACACACACATACATACTTCCTACCCACCTCTGGGCTGATTAACACGTCATGTACTGAAGACGTATACAAATTACCTAAGGAACTAATAGATGCGTTGCTTTACACATTTACTTTAAAAATATGGTTGTACGTTTCTCTTGAGGATTATGGTGAAAATATATGGAGTGTTCTGGTAGCACTTTGAGTGTGTTCCTGCTTCAGTCGTGTTGAACCAGTGGGGAAATCTGGGGCTGTGTGTCCAGGGAATACTTAATTATGGGCTGAGACTTGAAAACAAGAGGGACTGCATCTCACAAGATGGCACGTTACCTCTTCCCCATAGAATCAAGCCCTTGCCGGGGACTCTGAAACTTGCCCTGCTGTTTACAGTGTTCCACGAGGAGTCTACATAGGCCAGGCACCAACTTGTGCCTAAATGATCATAGCCTTGCACTTGAGGAGAAATTGCCTGTGTGCTAAGCAGAACCAGAGACTAGGAAACTAAGAGACTTAAAAAAAAATTAGATGAGACAGTGTATTAAAAAGTAAAGACATTGCTTTGCTGACAAAGGCCCATACAGTCAAGGCCATGATCTTTTCAGTAGTCATGTGTGCATGTGAGAGTTGGACTATAAAGAAAGCTGAGCGCCGAAGAATTGATACTTTCGGACTGTGGTGTTGGAGAAGACTCTTGAGAGTCCCTTGGACTGCAAGGAGATCCAACCAGTCCATCCTAAAGGAAATCAGTCCTGAATATTCATTGGAAGGACTGATGCTGAACCTGAAACTCCAATACTTTGGCCCCCCGATGCGAAGAGCTGGCTCACTGGAAAAGACCCTGATGCTGGGAAGATTGACGGCAGGAGGAGAAGGGATGACAGAGGATGAGATGGCTGGATGACATCACCGATGCAGTGGACAGTGCTTGGGCAAACTCTGGGAGACGGTGAGGGACAGGGAGGGCTGGCGCGCTGCAGTCCATCGCGTCACAAAGAGTTGGACACGACTTGGTGACTGAACAACAAAAACAACAGCAGAAACAACAAAAGACCTAGTTTTGAATTTGAGATTATTGTTATTATTTTATAAATAAAATAGATAAAGAACAAGGACCTACCTACAGAGAACATGCTCAATATCTTGTAACAACCTATAAGGGAAAAGAATCTGAAAAAGAATATATATATTTACATATATATATATATACACACATATAATTGAATCACTTTGCTGTACATTTGAAATATTGTAACTCAATTATATTTCAATAAAACATATACATGTGTATATATTTACATATAGATAGATAATATAGGTTGTTGTTGTTTAGTTGCTAAGTCATCTAACTCTTTTTGTGATCCCATAGACTATAGTGCACCAGGTTCCTCTTTCCATGAGATTTTCCTGGCAAGAATATTGGAGCGGGCCACCATTTCCTTCTCCAGGGAATCTTCCTGACCTAGGGATTGAACCTGCATCTCCTGCACTGGCAGGTCGATTCTTTACCACTGAGCCACCTGGTCTGCCCAGAAATACCCTTCATTTCATAGATGAAGAAAGGGACCTGGAGAACTAAATTTATTTGCCCATGGAAAATTATTAAATGCCTTATTCAGTAGTAGTTTTTTTTTTTTTTTTCCCCATTTAGGAGCTAATTATTGAAGTATCAGAAGGTGTCAAATATTTATTCTAGCTGCCAGGGAACAAGGTAGACAAGGCTACTGATTTTATGGAGGTTACATAAATGTCATAATTGTGGAATATTTTGTATTTTTCAGATATAATGCACTTTTGTTTCGTAAGCACTTCTTTCCCAACTGTCTTTAACTGTGTATTTATGTGCGAGTGTCTGTTTTCTGTACTATTGTTCTAAAACATTTTTTTGGGGTGGCAGCAAACAAAGAGAGAAGCTTTCTCTCCAGAATTGCTGTTGTACAGGAGTGCCAGCCCAACTCTACCGACAGCCCATTGTCAGTGCTTGTTTTCACGTATGAATGTTGTATATAATGTGATTGGGTGGAGTTTTGCTGTCTTTGTTTTCATTGCGTTGTTTTTAGTCTGAGATAGTCACATACCAATTTGAGATACATCAGATATATATGGCAGTCAAAGAAGTTTTAATCTCTCAGATTTTGGATATAATAATACAAATAAAGCAAATAGTGTTTTAAACAATATGTTTTAAAATCAGCTTTATCAGTACTTTGACATCAAGCATAATTAATTGGCTCAATATATTACCTTTGAATTTGTTTTGGCATTTTAGAGACTCAGCTTTTGCTAAGAATTTTGTCCTAAAACTGAAGACTTATTAAACAGAAGAGCTCTTTGGCCTTTCCAGGGGTATAGACCCATCTCAGAGGTATTGTAGATTTGGTTCCAAACCATCGCAATTAAGTGAATATGCAGTACAGAGTCACACAGGCTTTTCTGCTTCCTACTGCTTACCAAAGGTCTGTTCACACTACACTGCAGTCCATTATGTGTGCAACAGCATGACATCTAAGAAGCAATGCACATACTCGAGTTAGATAATACACTATTCCTAAGAGTGCTAATCATCTGAGCCTTCAGTGAGTTTTAATTTTTCCACAATAGTTACGTCAAAGATCACTGATCATGACAGGAATATGATAATAATGAAAAATTGTGAAATGCTATGAGAATTTCCAAAATGTGACACAGTGACAGGAAGTGAGCAAATGCTGTTGGAAAAATGCATTTTTTTTTTCGTAACACAGGGTTGCTACAGTCTGCCAATTTGTAAAAAAGGCAATATCTTTAATGTACTATTAAATGAAACACAATAAAATGGTTTGCCTATGTGTAAATTCCTTAGGTTGCGTGTGAGCTGTGTGTATTTCCTTTTTCTGGGAAGAAGTCAGTAATTTGCACTGATCCTCAAAGGAGTCTGAGGCACTTTCTGGATTAAAACCCCTTGCTTAAAACTGCTCTCTCTTGAATCGGTTTAATATTACCGGGCACATCCACTTCTTACAAAATAAGGAAGCCCTGGGTGAGGGAAGGGTGAGTATACAAAATCTCTACAGACTGGAACCGAAGCTTGTGGTCTGGGGGTTTGACAAATTTGGGAAACAAGAATAACTCCGCAACCACAACTGGCCAGATTTCCTCATCTGCAGAACCTAGAATGGGGAGCAATCCCAAATGCTGCTTCTTAGCCTCCTGGGAAGGGGTTGGGAAAGAACCTGTGATGCTTGCTCCTATTGTCATGGAGATGCTCATATAAGCTCTGTATAAGAAAGGCAACTCTTCCCCTTTTAGCCCCATATCTAGTTTTTCTTCTTTTACACAGAAATTGCTTTGACCAGGCAAAGATTTTGGGTAGATGAGCATCTCATTTCTGAGCATCTCTTTGCAGTTCCAAGGACACCCGAATGCTTTGTTCAGGTCCTTGCCAAGCTGTCTGCTTCCTGCACCATCCCTTAGGTCTGACTGCAGTCTGTGTGGAATTTCTTAGGATACATGTGAAAATTGTTCACATTCTAGAAGAGACTCCACTTTTCTTTCTGGAGCTTAAGAGTGAGAAGTGAATATGAAAAGAGCTCTTACTCAAAAGTTCTTATGTAATGTGGTGGTTTAGTCACTAAGTCGTGTCTGACTCTTTGCAACCCCATGGACTGTAGCCCGCCAGCTTCCTCTGTCCATGGGATTTTCCAGACGTGAATACTGGAAGGGGCTGCCACTTCCTCCTCCAGGGGATCTTCCCCATCCAGGGATTGAACGTGGGTCTCGCGAAGAGTCGGACACAACTGAGTGACTTCACTTTCACTTTTCACTTTCATGCATTGAAGAAGGAAATGGCAACCCACTCCAGTGTTCTTGCCTGGAGAATCTCAGGGATGGGGGAGCCTGGTGGGCTGCTGTCTACGGGGTCACACAGAGTCGGACCCGACTGATAACTTAGCAGCAGCAGCAGCAGCAGCAGCAGCTCCTGCATCTTTACCAACTGAACTACCAGGAAGACCCTTATGTAATATGTAATAGGCTTGTGTAATACTATGTCATTATTTCCTTTTGGAAATCAAATAAAAATGGATTGGTCCTGCTTATTTTTCTATGTCCTTCATTCTCAGTTATTAAAATTCTGAAAATAAATACGTTTTTGTGCAGCAGATTTGTTAGTCAATTTCTCTAACATCATTGAATCCCTGCAAAGAGATGTGAATTAAATGGTAAGACAATCTAATATAATTCTAATAATTTGTTCTGGTAAAAATAATGAAGTGAAGCTCTGTTATCCACAATGAAAAGGAAGAAAGAAGGTTTAATAGTCTCATTTAAATACCTGTTCTATCAAGGATCATAAAAGCCTTTTGATGCTTGAATTAAGTGTGATACAGGGGAAAGAGGACAAGTTGAACTTGGGGTTATGTGTCACTTTAGAGGGGTGTGGGGTGGATTTGTCCGAGGAAACTGCAAAGACTCAGTGTGAGCATCAAGTAGGGTGACTGAGCGAGACCAGGTGATGAGCAGCTTTGCGTATCAACCCAGAGCAAGAGGGTACAGGGCATCAGACTGACATGGGTGGACTCATGCGTCGGACTGACATGGGTGGGCTAATAGGTCAGACTGACATGGGAGGGCTAATATGCAGGGAGAGGCAGAAAATATTCTAGGATTTCCTTCATGGAATTTGCTGGAAATAAATTTCTTCACAGCTAGCTGAAGTGAAAAACAAGATACATGGGACATCAGTCTGGACCGCTCTCTTTGAGAGAGATGGCAAAGAGTTGCCTGTTCGTCCAAGGAGATGCAGGGCTGGAGAGAGTGGGGGAGTGGCCAGAATGATGAAATTCCTCTTCTGCTATGAACTCACCAAATGCCCAGTGTATCTGGGGACAAATGTCTATAAAATGGCTGATTTTTGAGATCGGGTGTACATGAACCAAAGCGAAATAGCCAGTATGAACAGAGCAGATAGAAATAGAGAAAATGAGCTGCAGGTAACTGTAGAAAGCAGGAGGTGGATGAGGATTAAAACTGTGGATTTGAAATTTGGGCCAAGTTTAAGCAAATTTCCAAAGGATAAGGTGGGACAGGGTTTTAGGGTTTGCAGATAGCAGAGTTTTACAAAGTCCAGTCTTGTGCTGTAAGGATGATGAATTGAATGGAGGATGATGACTTAGCAGACCCTGCTACTCATTTTTTCCTTCTGGATGGACTGATGGTGCCAGTGGTTGGGTCTCATTAACTATGATTTCTACTTTGAAGAACACCAGTTCTCACATGGCGAGAAGTTTTTCCTTAGCTTCCTATCTTCAGACTAAAGGCATTTTTTAAATAACTGCATCACACCCTTCTTACTTCCCTTCCTCTTATTTAAATGGACAAAATGTCCCTTCAGACATTCCAAGACCCTTCACCCTTTGATTATATCTTTTCCTTTACTTTTAACTTCTCTCTTTGTATACCTTTTCCATTCAATATGAAAACCTGCTTTTATGTCTCAGATTTTATTTTACAGTAGTTTATTATTTATATTAACTGCATGTTTATTATAGAAAATGTATAAAATTCAGGAAAGTAAATCAGAAATAGAATCTTTCATAATTTCATCTGCCATGTGTATCTCAGTATTGTGAAGAGGTCAATTCTCTTCCAGTTTCTTTTATTTTTCTTTTAAAAAAATTCTTTTATTGGAGTATAGTTGACTTACAATGTTATATTAGTTTCAGGTGTACAGCAAGGTGAATCATATACACACACACACACACACACACTCACACCTGTTTCCTGGAGAAACCTCTATGTGGGTCAAGAAGCAATAGTTTTAACTGGACATGAAACAACTGAGTCATTCCAAATAGGGAAAGGAGTATATCAAGGCTGTATATTGTCACACTGCTTATTTAATTTATATGCAGAGTAAGTCATGAGAAACGCTGGGCTGGATGAGCCACAAGCTGGAATCAAGACTGCAGGGAGACAGCAATAACCTCAGATATGCAGATGACACCACCCTTATGGTAGAAAGGGAAGAGGAGCTAAAGACCCTCTTGATGAAGGTGAAAGAGGAGAGTGATAAAGTTGGCTTAAAGCTCAACATTCAGAAAACTAAGATCATGGCATCTGGTTCCACCACTTCATGACAAATAGGTAGGCAAACATCTGAAACAATAACAGACTTTATTTTCTTGGGCTGGATGAAGCATAACCTGGAATCGAGACTGCCAGGAGAAATTGTCAACAATCTGAGATATGTAGATGGTATCACTCTAATGGCAGAAAGTGAACAGGAACTGAAGAAGCTCTCAATGAGGGTGAAAGAGGAGAGTGAAAAAGCTTACTTAAAATTCCAAACTCAACACCCCCCACCCCAAAACTCAACATTTAAAAAACTAAGATCATGGCATCCAGTCTCATCACTTCAGCATAGACAGATGGAGGAAAAGTGGAAACAGTGACAGATTTTATTTTCTTGGGCTCCAGAATCACGTGGATGGTGACTGCAGCCACGAAATTAAAAGATACTTGCTCCTTGGAAGAAAAGCTATGATGAACCTTGACAATGTATCAAAAAGCAGAGATTCACTTTGCTGAAAAAGGTCTGTCTAGTCAAGGCTATGGTTTTTCCAGTAGTCATGTATGGATGTGAGACTGGGACCATAAAGAAGGCTGAGAACCAAAGAACCAGTGCTTTCCAACTGTGGTGCTGAAGGAGACCCTTGAGAGTCCCTTGGACAGCAAGATCAAGCCAGTCAATCCTAAAGGAAATCAATCCTGAATATTCATTGTAAAGACTGATGCTAAAGCTGAGGCTCCCATACTTTGGCCACCTAATGTGAAGAGCTGACTCATTCGAAAAGACTCTGATGCTGGGAAAGACTGAGGGCAGGAGAAGTGGGTGGCACAAAGTGAGATGGCTAGATAGCTTCACTGACTCAGTGGACATGAATTTGAGCAAACTCTGGGAGGTAGTGGAGATCAGAGAAGCCTGATGGGCTACAGTCCACAGGGTCACAATAAATTGGACATGACTTAGCAACTGAAGAACAACAACCACTTTTCACATTCTTTTTCCATATAGGTTACTACAGAATATTAGCAGGATCCTCTATGATCCACCTCCCAGTATACTGGAAATAAAAGCAAAAATAAACAAATGGGATCTAATTAAAATTAAAAGCTTCTGCACAACAAAGGAAACTATAAGCAAGGTGAAAAGACAGCCTTCTGAATGGGAGAAAACAATAGCAAATGAAGCAACTGACAAACAACTAATCTCAAAAATATACAAGCAACTTATACAGCTCAACTCCAGAAAAATAAACGATCCAATCAAAAAATGGGCCAAAGAACTAAATAGGCATTTCGCCAAAGAAGACATACGGATGGCTAACAAACACATGAAAAGATGCTCAACATCACTCATTATCAGAGAAATGCAAATCAAGACCACAATGAGGTACCATTTCACACCAGTCAGAATGGCTGTGATCCAAAAGTCTACAAGCAATAAATGCTGGAGAGGATGTGGAGAAAAGGGAACCCTCTTACACTGCTGGTGGGAATGCAAACTAGTACAGCCATTATGGAACACAGTGTGGAGATTCCTTAAAAATTGCAAATAAAACTGCCTTATGACCCAGCAATCCCCCTGCTGGGCATACACACCGAGGAAACCAGAATCGAAAGAGACACATGTACCCCAATGTTCATTGCAGCGCTGTTTATAATAGCCAGGACATGGAAGCAACCTAGATGTCCATCAGCTGATGAATGGATAAGAAAGCTGTGGTACATATACACAATGGAGTATTACTCAGCCCTTAAAAAGAATAAATTCGACTCAGTTCTAATGAGATGGATGAAACTGGAGCTGATTATACAGAGTGAAGTAAGCCAGAAAGAAAAACACCAATATAGTATACTGACACATATATATGGAATTTAGAAAGATAGTAATGATGACCCTCTATGTGAGACAACAAAAGAGACTCAGAGGTATAGAACGGACTTTTGGACTCTGAGGGAGAGGGGGAGGGTGGGATGATTTGGGAGAATGGCATTGAAACATGTATACTATCATATAAGAAATGAAGTGCCAGTCTATGTTCAATATAGGATACAGGATGCTTGGGGCTGGTGCACGGGATGATCCAGAGAGATGATATGGGGTGGGAGGTGGGAGGGGCTTCGGCATTGGGAGATCATGTACACCTGTGGCTGATTCATGTCAATGTATGGCAAAACCAATACAGTCTTGTAACGTAGAATAAAGTATTAAAAAAAAAAAAAGAATATTGAGTAGAGTTCCCTGTACTATATGGTAGGCCCTTAGTAGTGAACTATTTTATTTTTTAATTGGAGGATAACTGCTTTACAATATTGTTTTAGATTCTGCTGTACAACAATGTGAGTCATTTATAACTGCACATATATCACCTCCCTCTTGAGCACCCCACCCATTTAGGTCATCACAGAGCACCAAGTTTAGCTCCCTGCATTACACAGCTGCGTCTCACTAGCTACCTATTTTACACAAGGTAGTGTGTATATTATGTCAATGCTACCCTCTCAGCTGGTCCCCGTCTTTCCTCTCCTTCTGTGTTCACAAGTCCATTCTGCAAGTCTGTAGTTTCTTTTAAAACTTTTGTTTCAAAGTCTAATGCGTCTTCCCTGGTCAGTGCCTCCCTGGCTGCTGCTGTTTGCTTCTCTGCTGGCTCCTCGTCTCCCCCTCCTCCTTCCTCTTGGTGCCCAGGGCTCCACCTTCATCCATGTTCTTGTCATGCTTTCTCCCTCTGCACTGACCTGGATCTCCCTCATCTGGGTCTGAGGCTTCCACTTCCAGAGAAGTCATGATGACTGTTTCCTGCACCTTTCTGCATCCAGATTCAAACTCTCTCAGAATTACCTCCTATTCTTGACTAAGCACAGGCATCCCAAACTCATGTGTCCTGCCTGGAGCTCTTATGTTATGCCCCTGGATTTATTTACCTGCATGTATATTCTTCTCCAGTGAATAACCAGTCATCCAAGGCAGAAAGCTGACAGCCATTTACTACACCTCATCCTTCATCTTCAGCCCTTGCAGTAGTTCAGGAACCAAACCCTACCATATGACGTCCTCTCTGTGCTCTCAGCTCGTGCTGTTCTGAATCATTTTGTTTCCTAGCTTGCATGTTTTATCGTGCTTGCTCACTCACATGAGCAATTCATCTTCTACATATTGCTGCAGCACAATCTTGCAAAAATGCAAGTATATTAATTCCTTATTTAATATCCTAAAATGTCTTTTCATTTCCTTCTGGATAAACGTTAAATCCTTTAGCAAAGCATCCTATACTACCTGGCACTTGCTTTCTGTTTAATCACATCTATGTCTTAACAAGAATATTAATATTAATAGCTTTATATTATTAATTCTCAGAACTGTTCTGTGATGGATAGCCTATTATTACTTTCATTGTAGGCGGGGATGGGAGAGTAAGAAACTTGCCTATGGTCATCCTTCTCTCCGGAAAAGCCAGCTGCTTTCAACTTGTGAATTATTCATATTCTGTGCATTTAAGTGCACCATTTTCCTACCTAGAATGTCCTCACCTCTCTAGATCTCACTGGAGACATCTAGTCATCATTCATTACCAGTTTCAGTTGCCTCTTCTCATTGGGAGCATTTTCATAACCATCCAGCAAACACAATCACTCCTTCTCTGAATGACAGAGGTAGTGTGGGCTACCTAAAATCATACAAGTGGGCATAACATTGATTTAAGTCTGAATCCCAAGGCCACCATGTAAACACTGAGACCTTAAACAGTGTATTTAACTTCCAATGGCCTCAGGTTGTGAGGTCACTTTTGACTCTATTATGAGAACACATATTTCATGTTTCTTGGGAGGGTTACTGGAGGTTAGGTGTATAACAAAGCATGCCCACAGTCAGCAACCAGCAAACTCTGACTGATTATAGAGGCCACTAACTTAATGCATCTTAATGTATCATTACTGCAGATGATCTAGACTCTACCAAATTAACTCAACAGTAATCCAGGAGGACAATTTCCCTCAGACCTCAGTGACCTAGTAATCTGTACTGGCTAAAATACTTCCATGTGTATACTATGACTTATTTAATTGACCACATTTCTCTCTTTGCTTTGGCTGCTATACTGTTGGAAGCACACAGCTCTCCCTGTATAAGCAGCAGACAGGTATGAATTTTCCTTATGTTTGCTTTAGTATTATACTTCATTCACTTTCTTTTCTTACAGCTTCCTTAACCTTTCATCTTATGTTTTGGAATGTGTTTCTAAAAGCAGGCTCAAATTCTTTATGCATTGTGATGGAGTGCTAATAATCATGGAAGGCCACAAGAGGACTGAGCTGAGCGCCCTGAAAGGCTCTATAGATTGAGTGACCTGATCTATCACATCATAATAACGGGAAGGAAATAACACCAATGCTGCAATTGTGGACATGATACTTTGTACTATTTTATGTAGATAAAGCTTGATTGAAATAAGAATAACAGTTCAAAGGAGCTGAAGTGTGCTTTATCTAATAACTGTGCCACATGAAACTACTCTGAGCCAGTAAGGCCCATGCAGAAACTTCATTTCAGCCGTATTTGTGTCTCAAAGCTTTGGAAAGAAATATGGCTCCTTTGATGTGATGAACTTTTGAGCAAAAATGTAAGGGATGGAAAATCTTATGAATATTTGAAAACTAACTGGAAACCCACACAGCAGTATTGGATAAGTGACTAAGAATTACTTCCAAATATTTACATAATTAAAGGTAGCCTGTGAGTTGTTGTATTGCCAAGATTAGTTTAAAAGCAAAGTCTTCAAATGCAGTATATATATACAATGGACTACTACTCAGCCATAAAAAGAATGAAATAATGCCATTTGCAGCAACATGGATGGTCCTGGAGATTATTATACTAAGTGAAGTAAGTCAGAAAGAGAAAGACAAAGACCCTATGATATTATTTATATGTGAAATCTAAAATATGAAACAAATGAACTTATTTACAAACCAGAAACAGACTCAGACATAGAGAACAACCTCGTGGTTGCCAAAGGGGAGGGAAGTGGGGAAGGACTGGATTGGAAGTTTGGGGTTAGCAGATGCAAAATAAGGTCCTACTGTATAGTATAGGAAACTGTATTCAGTAACCTTGGAGGGAGGCATGGCAACCCACTGCAGTATTTTTGCCTGGAGAATTTTCATGGACAGAGGAGCTTGGTGGGCAACAGCCCATGGGATCACAAACAGTCGGATATGACTGAACAACTAAGCACATTCAATAACTTATGATAAAGCATAATGGAAAAGGATGTGAAAAAGAAAGTATATTCATGAATAACTGCATCAGTTTGCTGACACTTGAAACTAACATAACATTTTAAAATCAACTGTATTTCAATAAAATAAATTTAAAAATTAAGTCTTCATATCTTTAAATCTCAGTAAGAATCTTATCTCAGTTTTCTTATTAATAAGGAGCTAGTAGAAAGAGTAAAATGACCTCTGCTCTTCTTTCAGTGGGAATTTTCTTTCAACCAAACACTCAGGAATCCAAATCTCTGGGAAGACATTTTCCCTCTGGATGTCAGTATCTGAATTCAAGCATGATGCTGTCATTGCTTCTCAGGGAATCATGGAATTATCCCATTTACAAGGAAAGGACTCTCAGAACTGAGCCTTGCCTCTAAAAAAGGAGGAAATATACAACAGGTGGGTCCCATTAGCCCCAGGAAATACTTTGTCTTTTACGTGATTTGATTTCACAAACCATGAAAAAGCTGTTGATTGGATTAATTTACATAGAAATTAGTCTAAATATTACCTGTTACCAAGGCTCCAAAAATGTAACTGCCTTTAGTAAACAACCTCATGTCTCCTGGGAATGCAGAGACAGGACACAAATGCTATGAGATTAACATTAATGCTTTAATATACACATTTCCTCAAGTAGAATTCTTTCACTGTAACAGTGAAATATCTTGTGAAAAATAAATAGCTTTGTGCATTCAGGGACATATTTGATCCTGTGTATTGCAAGAGATGATTGAGATTTCGGGTTTGCAACATTAGAAATGGTTTTCTAGAGGGAAGAAAACAGTGAAGTGGGTTGCCTTGACAACGTGTGTTAGTTGCATAAAGAAATCCATGGCAATGCAGGATGTCTGGTATGTCAAGATTGCAAACTATCTCGCAAATGAGGTTAAAAGAAAATGAATCCCACTACAAGGTAGTGTTACCTGACCTATGAAATATTGGTTCTCACGTTTTTAATGTGAACCTGGTTAGAAAATAGATAAAAAATCTTGGTAAGTAAGATAGGAGAGGGGAAAGAAAGCAGAAAGTACAAGTGTTCTATGAAAAGAGTCTTTCCGACCCTCCTCACAACCCCACACCTCCAACAGGGCGCCAGGAATCCTGTGTGCTCGCTGAAAGTTGATTCTCCTAAGAAAAGGTGTCATCCTGATTCTGTTCATTTCCCCGGCAGTGCTTTTCTCTGGGGAATATCCCATGTCCTACAGCATTTTTGTAAATAATGAGCATAATAAGAATTATCACAACAGGTTAGTGGGAGAGAAAAGAAAACCTGTTAACATGAGAGCCCTGTAGCCCAATTACCCTGGCAGGGCTGAGGAGAGATTTATCATAGAGCAACAAGCCTCAAGACAGAGCCTGTTATTGAAAACAAATTTGCCACCCTCCCCAGCAAGTCCCCTTTCTGGCACTGTTCTACTAAATATACAAGTTTTGATACTCTGCTTCCAAAATCACCATCAAGTGATTTTAAATGAGGAGTTTGCATTCTTTCATAAATGTTTCTCCCTCCCCCAAAACAAAGGTAATGTGAACTATGCTTTTCCTTGGTTAAACTCAATTTGAGTTTTGCTTTCAACATGGCCTCAACCTGTATTTCACTTGATATTATCGAAGCTGAGCCCTGAATGAAGAAAACATACACTGTGTTTGAGCTTTTGTACCTGGCATGGCTGGGCTGACCGTTCCTTCTAGATTTCCTGGCTTTAGAGTCATGGAAGAGAATTGGGACCAGAGGGCCCATATTAGGAGCAGACAGACTGACTTGGTAGTAGCAAAGCTGAGAAGCACTATCTCAAACCTAAAGCTCAACATTCAGATAAGATCACGGCATCTGGTCCCATCACTTCATGGGAAAGAGATGGGGAAACGATGTCAGACTTTATTTTTGGGGGCTCCAAAATCACTGCAGATGGTGATTGCAGCCATGAAATTAAAAGAGGCTTACTCCTTGGAAGGGAAGTTATGACCAACCTAAATAATCTATTGAAAAGCAGAGACATTACTTTTTGCCAGCAAAGGTCCGTCTAGTCAAGGCAATGGTTTTTCCAGTGGTCATGTGTGGACGTGAGAGTTGGACTGTGAAGAAAGCTGAGCACCAAAGAATTGATGCTTTTGAACTGTGGTGTTGGAGAAGACTCTTGAGAGTCCCTTGGACTTCAAGGAGATCCAACCAGTTCATCCTAAAGGAGACCAATCCTGGAAACTCTAGTACTTTGGCCACTTCATGCGAAGAGTTGACTCATTGGAGCTGGGAGGGATTGGGGGCAGGAGGAGAAGGGGAGGACAGAGAATGAGATGGTTGGATGGCATCACTGACTCGATGCACATGAGTCTGGGTGAACTCCGGGAGCTGGTGATGGACAGGGAGGCTTGGTGTGCTGCGATTCATGGGGTCGCAGAGTCAGACACAACTGAATGACTGAACTGAATTGAACTGAACTGATCCCAAACTCAGAGAGTACAGAAAAGAAGACATTGGCAGATCCCACAATTGGGGCCTAGGTAACCAGCAGAGTGAGCCATTGAGCGTGAAGGCTAAGAACTAACACAGTTTTTGTCCCAAGAGTCGTTTTGTTTCTCTTTCCTGCAAAATGGACAAGAAACCCTGCATTGGGATTTCCTGGTGGTTCAGACGGTAAAGAATTTGCCTGCAATGCTGGAGACCCGGGTTTGATCCCTGGGTTGGGAAGATCCCCTGGAGATGGGGAATGTCAACCCACTCCAGTATTCTTGGCTGGAGAATTCCATGGACAGAGAAGCCTGAGACTGGTGGGGTACAGTTCATGGGGTTGCAAAGAGTTGGAAATTTGCACTTTCATCACCAACATTAAATGCCAGTATTATTGATGAACTTTATATCTCTTGGAGGCAAAGTCCATCACTCCAAGTCTATGAATAATTTAAAGGGTGCCAAATGATGATGGGAAACACTGCTCTTTAAACATATCTTTAAAAGTGACAGGTGAACATCAACATCATCAACAGCAACTTCACTGGAGCGATACCAGGTAGAAAAATAAACATATGTTTTGGAAGTATGTCAAAGAAGGAGTCCTGGACAGCTTCTGATTCAAGCCTAAACGTTAGATTTCTCAATCAAGATAAGAATACAAGGAATCGAAGCAAATATTCAACCATAATTTGTTCACTTAGCTAAGTTCTTTAACCTAATTAATCAAAAATCTAACCAATACAACTTCCATGAAAAGACTCATAAGACCACAGGAAACAGGAATTTTAACCAAGAAGACAGGGCTTTATCTTTATCCTGACTTCTTTCCTCAAGGTAAATGGCTCGCCTGTCCTGTGGTCTTCTTAGTGCGACCACACATGGGTCAGTCTCACATGAGAACTATTTCGGTACAATTTGGAGTCTATCTTTGTAGTCATGGTAAAGAAAAACCTCTCTAATTTAGAACAAAAAGTAGGTATACCTAAATAAAATCTATAGTTGTTAAACAGAAAACAGGAAACAGAAGGAAATCTCACCTTCTGATCCTTATTTTATACAAATGTATAAGCTGCATTATATTCTTTGGGTCGCACGTCTTTCTCTCCCTTAGAATATAATAAGTTAGATTTGGTTTCCAGGCTTTCTTCTTTAGAGGCCAAGAATTTTGCAGAATCCCAGGGGACAGAGACCAGGAAGGATCTGTGTTTCCCTTCTTTAAATTTTCTCTTGAGTCTAAGCAAAGTATTTCAGCTTTTATCCCTTGTTATTCACTCTTTTATTTAATATTTTGATAAACTTAAAAAATATTTATTTGGATGCTCTTGGTTTAGTTGCAGCATGTGGGATCTAGTTCCCTGACTAGGCATAGAACCTGGCCCCCCTGCATTGGGAGTGCAGGGTCATAGCTACTGGGCCGCCAGGGAAGTCTCTTAAAATACGCTTTCTAATTTTTCAATACTGTTAGGTTTATGGAAGTTTATATGAGCCCCTCACCCAGTGTTACTGGGATACATTTGTCAAAGAAAACAACACCAGTTTCCCCACTTATTTTTTTGTAACTTTTAGCTAGATACTGTTCCTTGAAAAAGTTTGGAAATAATTTTTCAGAGTTTAAACAGTATGGAAGAATTCTAAGGGACAGTTTAATACCTAAGTCAGCATTTCTCTCTGCTGACTTCAGGATATCTTAAAGATCTGAATTAGGATCTCCTTAACCATTCCATTAAATTAGATCTCATTATTGACTCATGCTATAGAGAGAATGAACTTTTATTGGCATTACCTGGAAGCTTATTAGTTATGCAGAATTTCACGCCCCACTCAGACCTACTGAACAATCAAAACTTGACACATTTCTTGAGATTTATTTCCATGAACCTATAGGAAAGTTTATTATAAGGACCACATAGAATTTCATCTCATGACAATCTCTCGATCTACATTACTGCAACCTTCTTTATTTTTATCTAAAGGAAATCACGTCTGGTAGTTTTCCCTACTTTCTTCAATTTAAGTCTGAATTGGCAATAAGGAGTTCATGATCTGAGCCACAGTCAGCTCCTGGTCTTGTCTTTTCTGATTGTATAGAGCTTCTCCATATTTAGCTGCAAACAATATAATCAATCTGATTTTGGTGTTGATTATCTGGTGATTTCCATGTGGAGAGTCTTCTCTTGTGATGTTGGAAGAGGGTATTAGCTAGACCAGAGTGTTCTCTTAGCAAAATTCTATTAGCCTTTGCCCTGCTTCATTCTGTACTCCAAGGCCAAATTTCCCTGTTACTCCAGGTGTTTCTTGACTTCCTACTTTTGCATTCCAGTCCCCTATAATGAAATGGACATCTTTTTAGGTGTTCTAAAAGGTCTTGTAGGTGTTCATAGAACCATTCAACTTCAGCTTCTTCAGCATTACTGGTTGGGGCATAGACTTGGATTACTGTGATATTGAACAGTTTGTCTTGGAAATGAACAGAGATCATTCTGTCATTTTGAGACTGCACCCAAATACTGTGTTTTGGACTCTCTTGTTGACTATGAGTGCTACTCCACTTCTTCTAAGGGATTCCTGCCCACAGTAGTAGATATAACAGTTATCTGAGTTAAATTCACCCATTCCAGTCTATTTTAGTTCACTGATTTCTAAAATGTCAACGTTCACTTTTACCATTTTATTTGACCACTTCTGATTTGCCTTGATTCATGGACCTAACATTCCAGGTTCCTAACAGTATCAGACTTTGCTTCTATCTCCAGGCACATCCACAACTGGGAGTTATTTTTACTTTGGCTTCTTATTGCCAAATTCAGATTTAAATTGAAGAAGGTAGGGAAAACCACTAGACCATTCAGGTATGATGTAAATCCCTTACAATTATGCATGGAAATGAGAAATAGATTAAAAGGATTAGATCTGATAGAGTGCCTGAAGAACTGCAGATGGAGGTTCATGACATTGTACAGGAGACAGGGATCAAGACCATCCCCATGAAAAAGAAATGCAAAAAACAAAATGGCTGTCTGAGGAGGTCTTACAAATAGCTGTGAAAAGAAGAGGCGTGAAAAGCAAGGGAGAAAATGAAAGATATATCCATCTGAATGCAGAGTTCCAAAGAATAGCAAGGAGAGATAAGAAAGTCTTCCTCAGTGATCAGTGCAAAGAAATAGAGGAACACAACAGAATGGGAAAGACTAGAGATCTAGTCAAGAAACTAGAGATATCAAGGGAAGGTTTCATGCAAAGACAGGCACAATAAAGGACAGGAATGATATGGACCTAACAGAAGCAGAAGATATTAAGAAGAGGTGGCAAGAGTACACAGAAGAACTGTACAAAAAAGATCTTCACGATCAGATAATCACAAAGAATGGTATGATCACTCACCTAGAATCAGACATCCTGGAATGCAAAGTCAAGTAGGCATTAGGAAGCATCACTACAAACAAAGCTAGTGGAGGTGATGCAATTCCCATTAAGCTATTGAAAATCCTTAAAAATGATGCTGTGAAAGTGCTGCACTCAATACACCAGCAAATTTGGAAAACTCAGGAGTGGTCACAGGACTGGAAAAGGTCAGTTTTAATTCCAATCCCAAAGAAAGGCAATGCCAAAGAATGCTCAAACTACCGCACAACTGCACTCATCTCACATGCTAGTAAAGTAATGCTCAAAATTCTCTGAGCCATGCTTCAGCAGTATGCAAACCATGAACTTTCAGATGTTTAAGATGGATTTAGAAAATGCAGAGGAAACAAAGATAAAATTGCTAACATCCACTGGGTCATCAACAAAGCAAGAGAGTTCCAGAAAAACATCTATTTCTGCTTTTTGACTATGCCAAAACCTTTGACTGTGTGAATCACAATAAACTGTGGAAAATTCTTCAAGAGATAGGAATATCAGACCACCTGACCTGCCTTTTGAGAAATCTGTATGCAGGTCAGGAAGCAACAGTTAGAACTGGATGTGAGACAGCAGACTGGTTCCAAATTGGGAAAGGAGTACGTCAAGGCTGTATATTGTCACCCTGCTTATTTAACTTCTATGTAGAGTACATCATGAGAAATGCTGGGCTGGAAGAAGCACTAGCTGGAATCAAGATAGCCAGGAGAAATATCAATAACCTCAGATATGCAGATGACACCACCCTTATGGCAGAAATGGAAGACCTAAAGAGCCTCTTAATGAAAGTTTAAGAGGAGAGTGAAAAAGTTGGCTTAAAATTCAACATTCAGAAAACTAAGATCACGGCATCCAGTCCCATCACTTCATGGCAAATAGATGGGGAAACATTGGAAACAGTGAGAAAATTTATTTTGGGGGCTTCAAAATCACTGCAGATGGTGACCTCAGCCATGAAATTAAAAGACACTTACTCCTTGGAAGAAAAGCTATGACCAACCTAGATAGCATATTAAAAAGCAGAGACATTACTTTGCTAACAAAGGTCCATCTAGACAAACATACAGTTTTTCCAGTGGTCATGTATAGAAGTGAGAGTTGGGCTATAAGGAAAGCTGAGCTCCAGAGTATTGATGCTTTGAACTATGGTACTGGAGAAGACTCTTGAGAGTCCCTTGGAGTGAAAAGCGATCCAACCAGCCCATCCTAAAGGAAATCAGTACTGAATATTCACTGGAAGAACTGATGCTGAAGATGAAACTCCAATACTTTGGCCACCTTATGGGAAGAACTGACTCATTTGAAAAGACCGTAATATTGGGAAAGATTGAAGACAGGAGGAGAAGGGGACAGCAGAGGATTAGATGGTTATATGGCCAACTCGATGGACATGAGTTTGAGCAGGCTCCAGGAGTTGGTAATGGACAGGGAGACCTGGCGTGCTGCAGTCCATGGGGTCGCAAAGAGTCGGACATGACTGAGTGACTGAACTGAACTGAACTGAAAGGCAATCACTTTTAAATATGGTAGGTGCTGCTGCTTCTTTTATTCAAATGTAAAATACTAAAAATTTTTATTTTATTAAAGTATAACTGATTTACAATGTGTTAATTTCTGCTGCACAGCAAAGTGATTCAGTTATACATGTGTGTGTGAAGTCGCTCAGTCGTGTCTGACTCTTTGCAACCCCATGGAATGTAGCCCACCAGGCTCCTCTGTCCATGGGATTCTCCAGGCAAGAATACTGGGGTGGGTTGCCATTTCCTTCTCCAGGGGATCTTCCCGACCCAGGGATCAAATCCAGGTCTCCCGCATTGCAGGCAGATGCTTTAACTTCTGAGTCACCAGGGAAGTCTAAAGTACAGAACTTCAAACAAATATATATATATATATTCTTTTTGATCATCTTTACCATTGTGGTTTCTTACAGAATGTTGAACATAGTTCCCTGTGCTATATGGTAGGGTTTTGTTGTCTATCTATTCTATATATATTCCACTAACCCCAAACTCCCAATCCATCCCTCCCCAATGCCCCCATCCTTAACAACTACAAGTTTGTTTCCTATGTCTCTGGGTCTGTTTTTTCTGTTTTGTAGATAAGTTCACTTGTGTCCTATGTTAGATTCTACATATAAAGGGTATCGTATGCTATTTGTCTTTCGCTTTCTCACTTAGTTCACTTAGCATGATCACCTCTAGTTCCATCTGAGTGTGTGTTTGTGTGCTCAGTTGTTTCAGTTATGTCACCCTCATGGAAGGTAGCCCTCCAGGTTCCTCTGTTCCTGGGATTCTCCAGGCAAGTATACTGGGGTTGGTTGCCATGCCCTCTTCCAGGTATCCTCCTGAGCCAGGGATGGAACCCACAGTTCCTACATCTCCTGCATCGGCAGCTGGGTTGTTCACCACTGGTGCAACCTGGGAAGCCCTTAGGTCCATCTGTGTTGCTGCAAATGGCATTATTTTATATTTTATGGTTGAGTAGTATTCCACTGTATATGTGTACTGCATCTTTATTCATTCATCTGTCAGTGGACATAAGCTGTTTCCAAATGCTTAGGGTATTGTCAATAGTGCTGGGATGAATATTGGAGTGTGTATATCTCTTTGAATTATAGTTTTTTTATGGATATATGCCCAGCAATCCATACTAGGTTGTTAGATCATGTGTGTGGTAACTCTATTTTAGTCTTCTGAGAAACCTCCATACTGTTTTCCATAGTGGTTGCACCAGGCTCCCCTGGTGGCTCAGATGGCAAAGAGTCTGCCTGCAGTACAAGAGACCTGGTTTGATCCCTGGTTCAGGAAGATGCCCCTGGAGAAGTGCATAGCAACCCACTCCAGTATTCTTGCCTGGAGAATTCCATGGACAGAGGCGCCTGGCAGGCTACTGTTCATGGGTCGCAAAGAGTTGGACACAACTGAGGGATTACCAGCACTTGCACCAGTTTATGTTCCCACGAACAGTGTAGGAGGGTTCCCTTTCCCTACCACCCTCTCCAGCACTTGTTATTTGCAAGTCTTTTAATGCTGGCCATTCTGACCAGTGTGGGCTGGTGTGGTAGGTGCTGCTTCTGATATCTATCTCCTTCATTTTCTGTAACATGCTTCTACTATTATTGACAACTCATTGATACTATACATTATCTATTGATTTCTTGTTCTTGTTGAGGATTTAATGCCTAGCGATAGCCCCCTTCACTCACATCCATCTTCCCAGTATAACCGTATGATTATTTTGATTATAGTAATATAAAAATTACAACTATATAAATGGCATTCATTAAAGAAATCAAGTGTTACTTGAGAGCAATGTCTTTCAAAGTGTCATCTGGGAATCTTTTAAAGGATCCATGAGGTCAATACTATTTTGATAATAATTCTTAAAGATTTTTGTATGGTGGGACTGTCCAGAAGCTGGATGGTGCATGGCAGCACAGCAGCCCGAGTGCAGAAGCAATGCAGGCCTTCAGCTGTCTCCGCTAGACTGGATGCTAAAGAGGTTGGCAAAGTGAGAGACGCTGCACCTCTTCTCACTAACTCTTTTGTCGTTGTTTTGGAAATAGTTTTTCATAAAACACATCACTTAACATGCAAACGTTTCTTGTCATTTTAAAATTATTTAATATATGCCTATTTGAACATTTCTCAGTTTCAGTTCCTAACATGATAAATATTGGTAGAAACAACCCACATATACCGAAGCCCTTCGATGTCTTCAAGAATTTGTGAAACAGTCTAGAGATCAAAAGTTTGAGAATTGTCAACTTAGGGTAATAATTCTGTTTCTGAATAAATATATGTTGCATTTTAAAGATAATTCCTTTTGAATTATTTGCCCTAATATACCTACTTTTTCCCTGTCTCTTTCATTGCATCTATCCAAAGCCCCTTAATCCTACTTCAGAAGCAAGTCAGATATTCAGCCAAATAGACTTTCCCACAGGTCTTTGACCCTGAGGCTTCAATCCTACTTCCCATGCTGAGCAGGTCACTGTCTTGAAGGATGTATTTTTTCCTGTTCCTCTGCATCTTCCCTGGGAGCAGTCTCTTTCAAGTAGTTTAGAAACCCTGAATGCCCAGCCTTTGTTCTGGGAGCATCTTTGCTCCTCTGCTGTGTTGCCTCCTGTGCTTTTCCAATCCTAACTTTTTATGGTGCCAAGATCCTTATTTTGCTTATGTATTCCCTGGAGAAGTTTCCTAAGGCAGCATGAGATGTAACGTTTTAGAATCTTTATCTTACTCTTACATTTTATTGGTAGATTTGCTAAATTTTAAAGTTGTAGTTGAATATTACTTTAGAGTATGCCAGTTCTTACTAAACCACTTTTTAAAGCATATATTGTTAGCAAGATCACCATAATTCTGATTACAAAGGAATTCAACACAAGCCCTTTGAAAGCTTTCTGAAATTACTATTTATTTCTTCTTGGTATTCTGAATTTTTACAGTAGCATATATTTATCTAAATCTTTATTCATTTATGCTGAATGACATTTTTCAGAAGCACTCTTGCATTATTTTTTGCTAGTTTTCTTTGTCTTTTTGTCTACTGTCAGTATCTGCAAATTTTCTTAATCTAATTCTAGATGCTTACTTTGACTTAAAAAATGTTTTACTCCTTTTGCTCTTTTATTTTAGTTTCTGGAATATTTATTCAACTTTCTTTTTCAAGTCTTCCACTGAGTGCTTTTTAGCTACTTGATTTCAAAGGGAAAATAATTTTTTTTTACTTTTCTTAGTTCATGAATTTTCTTAATCATAAATATATGATTTAATAAATTAAGCTTTCTTTGTCAGATTCTGAAAGCTGCCAATGCTATGGCACTTCCTGAAAAATACTGGAAAAGTCATTCTCTCCCGGCTCACTGGACATGTTTAAATAACACCAGTGTTTTACAAGTTACAGGCCCTGACATCCTCCAGTTTCCACAAACATTAAAATGTTTTATGAAGGAGAAAAATGCTGGCCCACGAAGAACTGGAATTCTTAAGTTGTCTTGACTTTGGTTGGGTTGTTTCTTTGAGCTACACTCAAAAGGTAAGTTGGGAGCTTAATTTCTGCTATTTCCTCAAAATCTCCTGACAACTCTCTGTGATTCAGAAATTTGTAGGAGGAGATGCCCAAAGGGAGGATGGAAGATGTGGGCTGTGAGAAAGGGTGGGGGGTTACTTTTCTTCCAGAAGCAGATTAATCCCTGAGATTGGTCTCTTTGAACTCAAGTAAGTCCACCATTAAATGTGTTTGGAATTCTTGGTGACATTAGGCCTTGGACACAGACCTTCCTCAAGAGCTGAGAAGCTAAAGCAGAAGAAGACCAGTGCTGGTCAGCCCCTCCCCTGCTGGGGCCCAGGAGGGAGACATGTATCTATACTATTGGGCCACAGTCCCCAGGTAAGGCAGATAGTTGCACAAACTGATCTATGACTATCTCAGAGGACAGTGCCCAAGGAAGACCAGGGATTTTCGGACATGCTTCTTGGGCATCATGACGCTAAGAATTCTATGATAAATACCAATCAGAGGCACCTCTGCTCAAGGTTGTTCATTGCCAGAGGCCCAGGTGAATCAGGTGCAGAGGGATCTGAATTCTGGGACCTTCGGGACAAGTGCTGGCAGCAGTGGTGGGTGAGGGATTTCTCCTTCTTCACTGAAATGGTATGCTTTGATGTTCCTGGTGACACCTGTTACTGCATTTCCCCACTGTTCTTTCTTCTATTTGACACTATGGTTCTTGAACCGAAACATTAGAAAGTAGCTGAGACAGGTTGAGGGTTGCGGTGAAACACCCAGTCTGTGCTATGGTCTTTCTATACGCCTATGGAACCCACCTTCCCACTCTCTAAGCTGTTGCAGGCCAGGCTGTGTGGCTCCAGTGAGCATGCCTTGGCTCTGCTAATTCCTTGAAAATGTCTCTGTTCAATCAGGGGAGCACTTCTGAGTCACATTCTAGCATCTCCTTTTACCCTCTGTCCCCTTGCCTGTTAGATTTTTGAATTATAAATGGTGGTGGTGGTTTAGTCTCTTAGAATTATCTGACTCTTAAGACCCCAGGGACTGTAGCTTGCCAGGTTTCTCTGTCCATGGTATTTCTCAGGCAAGAATACTAGAGTGGGTTGCCATTTCCTTCTCCACTGAATTGTAAATAGAATTACATTAAAAGAGGGTAGTTCTACAGCTTTAAACAGCTTTAGAAACCAGTTGTTATAACTTCAAAAGATAGTTCTCACTTAAAAATTCTATGACCATAAAAATACTGAAAAGTTGAAATTAGAGTCATTTAAAAGTTACATGTACAAATAGTTAATATTTCTTCTCATTATGTTCCAGATGCAATGCTGAGTGCTTTTAATGTATTATCTCATTCAGAATGCCTAACAAGCGTATTGTGTAACAATTTTATCTTCATTTTACACATGAAGAAATGCAGGCATGGAGAAATTGAATAATTTGCCCAAAGCTCTAAAGCTACAATGACTATTTCAAGGAGCAAACACTGGCAGGCTGACTTCAGAGCTAAAGCTCTAATTGTTACACAGTCAGATAGAAAAAAAATAAAAATGACCACAGTATTAGATTACTATGTATCAGAAGTTTTTAAAAGGAATATTTAATGTATTAATAATAATGATCAATAGCTCAGTTCAGTTCAGTCACTCAGTCGTGTCCGACTCTTTGTGACCCCATGCATCGCAGCATGTCAGGCCTGCCTGTCCATCACCAACTCCTGGAGTTCACTCAGACTCATGTCCATTGGGTCAGTGATGCCATCCAGCTATCTCATTCTCTGTCGTCCCCTTCTCCTCCTGCCCCCAATCCCTCCCAGCATCAGACTCTTTTCCAGTGAGTCAGCTCTTCTCATGAGGTGGCCAAAGTACTGGAGTTTCAGCTTTAGCATCATTCCTTCCAAAGAACACTCAGGGCTGATCTTTTTCAGAATGGACTGGTTGGATCTCCTTGCAGTCCAAGGGACTCTCAAGAGTCTTCTCCAACACCACAGTTTAAAAGCATAAGATACTTATATCTTTCCTTTTCTCCTTTGCTTTTTATTTCTCTTCTTTTCACAGCTATTTGTAAGGCCTCCTCAGACAGCCATTTTGCTTTTTTGCATTTCTTTTTGATGGAGATGGTCTTGATACCTGTCTCCCTTACAATGTCATGAACCTTCGTCCATAGTTCCTTAGTCACTCTATCAGGTCTAGTCCCTTAAAACTATTTCTCACTTCCACTGTATAATCATAAGGGGGCTTGATTTAGGTCAGACCTAAATGGTCTAGCTGTTTTCCCTACTTTCTTCAACTTAAGTCTGAATTTGGTAATAAGGAGCTCATGATCTGAGCCACAGTCAGCTCCTGGTCTTGTCTTTGCTGACTGTATAGAGCTTCTCCATAT
This sequence comes from Nanger dama, assembly GCA_917880005.1. NCBI lineage: Eukaryota > Metazoa > Chordata > Mammalia > Artiodactyla > Bovidae > Nanger > Nanger dama. Next base: position 105,954,622 of record CAKJTW010000001.1, read on the forward strand.
TTAGCTGCAAACAATATAATCATGTGATTTTAGTGTTGACCATCCGGTGATGTCCATGTGTAGAGTCTTCTCTTGTGTTGTTGGAAGAGGGTGTTTGCTATGACCAGTGCATTTTCTTGGCAAAACTCTCTTAGTCTTTGCTCTGCTTCATTCTGTACTCCAAGGCCAAATTTGCCTGTTACTCCAGGTGTTTCTTGACTTCCTACTTTTGCATTCCAGTCCCCTATAATGAAAGGGACATCTTTTTTGGGGTTTTAGTTCTAAAAGGTCTCGTAGGTCTTCATAGAACCGTTCAATTTCAGATTCTTCAGCACTACTGGTTGGGGTACAGACTTGGATTACTGTGATATTGAATGGTTTGCCTTGGAAACGAACAGAGATCATTCTGTCGTTTTTGAGATTGCTTCCAAGTGCTGCATTTTGTACTCTTTTGTTGACCATGATGGAGTCCATTTCTTCTAAGGGATTCCTGCCTGCAGTAGTAGATATAATGATTATCTAAGTTAAATTCACCCATTCCAGTCCATTTTAGTTCACTGATTCCTAGAATATTGACGTTCATTCTTGCCATCTCCTGTTTGACCACTTCCAATTTGCCTTGATTCATGGACCTAACATTCCAGGTTCCTACAGTTAGGTGTTTATATGTAAATGATTGTGTGGTACACTTAGTGGTCATCCTTTGGAAAGTAAGCACAAAATAAATTTTGCTCAAACATGCCAGACAAGGCTGATTATTTTTCTGAACATTTTTATGAAATGCTGAAAAGTTTTCAGTGTGTTAATCATTTTCGTGTCTTAACTTTGCTCTTGGTATTAATTTGCTCAGCAAATTCTTTATAGATAAACTAAGTTGCAACTTAAACCAACATAACTCTTATGAAAGTGAAAATCGTTCAGTCATGTCCAACACTTTATGACCCCATGGTCTATACAGCCCATGGAATTCTCCAGGCCAGAATACTATAGTGGGTAGCCTTTTCCTTCTTCAGGGATCTTCCCAACCCAAGGATCAAACCCAGGTCTCCCACATTGCAGGCGGATTCTTTATCAGCTGAACCACAAGGGAAGCACAACATGACTCTTATATGTATGACTAAATACCCTGAATCACTGAACAAATTAATCAATGAATGTACCTCCATTTCAGAGGTTAAAGTGCCTGCCTTCGATGCAGGAGACCCGGGTTCGATCCTTGGGTCGGGAAGGTCCCCTGGAGAAGGAAATGGCAATCCACTCCAGTATTCTTGCCTGGAGAATCTCATGGACAGAGATGCCTTGTAGGTTACAGTCCATGGGGTCGCAAAGAGTCGGACACGACTGAGCGACTTCAACTCACCTCACCTCACCCCCATTTAACTTTTCTGATTTTTTTCAAACATAATTGTAACAAACCAGACTCAAAAACTATTCGGGCAAAGCAAAATACATCTGAAGGCTAAATTCAGCCCACAGATCTATGTCCTCTGCAGGGTAGAAATGCCCTGCAAATACGTCTTTGCAAATATCTCCCCAGTGAAGGGAGTCCTCCTGTAATACAGGAGACTGGGCTTCCTCTGTGGTTCAGTTGATAAAGAATCCTCTTGCAATTCTGGAGAACACGGATTCAATCCCTGGGTTGGGAATATCACCTAGAGAAGGAAATGGCAAGCCACTCCAGTATTCTTGACTGAGAAATCGCATGGACAGTAGAGATTGGTGGGTTGCAGTCCATGGGGTCACAAAGAGTGGGACATGACTCAGCAGCTAAACCACCACCACCTCCATAATCATTCAATGCTTTAGAAATAGTTCTTTGAAAAGGTGCATGCTATTGTTGGCCTTCCAGTGAACTCAGAACTAAATACTGATTTAGTAAGAATGGAAAAGAGAATTTGCTAGAACATGGATGATGGGGACTTGGGGAAGATAGTAACACCAGCACTTTGAGGGACAGTACTGCTCCAAGGTAAGGAGCAGTGGCTGCGCTTTGCTGGAGCACCCGTGAAGAGATACCCCACGTCCAAGGTAAGAGAAACTCAAGTAAAATGTTAGGTGTTGTGAGAGGGCATCAGAGGGCAGGCACACTGAAACCATAATCACAGAAAACTAGCCAGTCTGATCAGATGGGCCACAGCCTTGTCTAACTCAGTGAAACTAAGCCAGGCCGTGTGGGACTACCCAGGATAGGTGGATCATGGGGAAGACGGCTGACAGAATGTGGTCCACTGGAGAAGGGGAGTGGAAAACCACTTCAGTATTCTTGCCTTGAGAACCCCATGAACAGTATGAAAAGGCAAAATGATAGGATACTGAAAGAGGTCAGTAAGTGCCCAGTATGCTACTGGAGATCAGTGGAGAAATCACTCCAGAAAGAATGAAGGGATGGAGTCAAAGCAAAAACAATACCCAGTTGTGGATGTGACTGGTGATAGAACCAAGGTCCGATGTGGTACAGAGCAACACTGCATAGGAACCTGGAATGTCAGGTCCAGGAATCAAGGCAAATTGGAAGTGGTCAAACGAGGTGGTAAGAGTGAATGTCAACATTCAAGGAATCAGCGAACTAAAATGGACTGGAATGGGTAAATTTAACTTAGATGACCATTATATCTACTACTACAGGCAGGAATCCCTTAGAAGAAATGGAGTAGCCATCATGGTCAACAAAAGAGTCCGAAATGCAGTACTTGGATGCAATCTCAAAACAACAGAATGATCTCTGCTCGTTTCCAAGGCAAATCATTCAATATCACAATAATCCAAGTCTATGCCCCAACCAGTAACTCTGAAGAAGCTGAAGTTGAACGGTCCTATGAAGACCTACAAGACCTTTTAGAACACCCTAAAAAAGATGTCCTTTTCATTAGAGGGGACTGGAATGCAAAAGTAGGAAGTCAAGAAACACTTGGAGTAACAAGCAAATTTGGAGGCCTTGGAGTACAGAATGAAGCAGGGCAAAGGCTAATAGAGTTTTGCTAAGAGAACGCACTGGTCATAGCAAACACCTCTTCCAACAACACAGGAGTAGACTCCACATGGACATCACCAGATGGTCAACACCAAAATCAGAATGATTATATTCTTTGCAGCCAAAGATGGAGAAGCTCTATACAGTTGATGAAAACAAGACCAGGAGCTGACTGTGGCTCAGATCATGAGCTCTTTATTACCAAATTTGGACTTAAATTGAAGAAAGTAGGGAAAACCACTAGACCATTCAGGTATGACCTAAATCAAACCCCTTATGATTATACAGTGGAAGTGAAAAATAGTTTTAAGGGACTAAATCTGATAGAGTGCCTGATGAACTGTAGACTGAGGTTCATGACATTGTAGAGGGGACAAGGATAAAGTCCATCCTCGTGGAAAAGAAATGCAGTAAAAGCAAAATGGCTGTCTGGGGAGGCCTTACAAATAGCTATAAAAGAAGAGAAGCAAAAAGCTAAGGAGAAAAGGAAAGATATAAGAATCTGAATGCAGAGTTCCAAAGAATAGCAAGGAGGGATAAGAAAGCCTTCCTCAGCAATCAATGCAAAGAAATAGAGGAAAAGAACAGAATGGGAAAGACTAGAGATCTCTTCAAGAAAATTAGAGGTACCAAGGGAACATTTCATGCAAAGATGGACTCAATAAAGAACAGAAATGATATGGACCTAACAGAAACAAAAGATATTAAGAAGAGGTAGCAAGAATACACAGGAGAACTGTACAAAAAAGCTTCATGGCCAAGATAATCACAATGATGTGATCACTCACCTAGAGCCAGACATCCTGGAATGTGAAGTCAAGCAGGCCTTAGAAAGCATCACTATGAACAAAGCTAGTGGAGGTGATGGAATTCTAGTCAAGCTATTTCAAATCCTGAAAGATGATGCTGTGAAAGTGCTGCACTCAGTATGCCAGCAAATTTGGAAAACTCAGCAGTGGCCACAGGACTGGAAAAGGTCAGTTTTCATTCCAATCCCAAAGAAAGGCAATGCCAAAGAATGCTCACACTACTGCACAATTGTACTCCTCTCACATGCTAGTAAAGTAATGCTCAAAATTCTCCAAGCCAGGCTTTAGCAATACATGAACTGTGAACTTCCAAATGGTCAAGCTGGTTTTAGAAAAGGCAGAGGAACCAGAGATCAAATTGCCAACATCCTCTGGATCATCAAAAGGCAAGAGAGTTCCAGAAAAACATCTATTTCTGCTTTATTGACTATGCCAAAGCCTTTGACTGTGTGGATCACAATAAACTGGAAAATTCTGAAAGAGATGGGAATACCAGACCACCTGACCTCTCAAGAAACCTGTATGCAGGTCAGGAAGCAACAGTTAGAACTGGATATGGAACAACAGACTGGTTCCAAATAGGAAAAGGAGTACGTCAAGGCTGTATATTGTCACTCTGCTTATTTAACTTCTGTGCAGAGTACATCAAGAGTAACGCTGGGCTGGAAGAAGCACAAGCTGGAATCAAGATTGCCAGAAGAAATATCAGTAACCTCAGATATGCAGATGACACCACCCTAATGGTAGACAGTGAAGGGGAACTAAACAGCCTCTTGATGAAAGTGAAAGAGGAGAGTGAAAAAGTTGGCTTAAAGCTCAACATTCAGAAAACGAAGATCATGGCATCTGGTCCCATCAATCCTGGGAAACAGAGGAAACAGTGTCAGATTTTATTTTTTTGTGCTCCAAAATCACTGCAGATGGTGATTGCAGCCATGAAATTAAAAGACGCTTACTCCTTGGAAGGAAAGTTATAACCAAAGTAGACAGCATATTAAAAAACAGAGGAATTACTTTTCCAGCAAAGGTCCGTCTAGTCAAGGCTATAATTTTTCCAGTGGTCATATGGATGTGAGAATTGAACTCTGATGAAAGCTGAGCACCAAAGAATGTATGCTTTTGAACTGTGGTGTTGGAAAAGACTCTTGAAAGTCCCTTGGAGTGCAAGGAGGTCCAATCAGTCCATCCTGAAAGAGATCAGTCCTACGTGTTTATTGGCAGGACTGATGCTGAAGCTGAAACTCCAATACTTTGGCCACTTCATGCAAAGAGCTGACTCATTGGAAAAGACCCTGATGCTGTGAGGGATTGGGGGCAGGAGGAGACGGTGATGACAGAGGATGAGATGGCTGAATGGCATCACTGAGCCGATGGACATGAGTTTGTGTGAACTCCGGGAGTTGGTGATGGACAGGGAGGCCTGGTGTGCTGCGCTTCATTTGGTCACAAAGAGTCGGACACGACTGAGTGACTGAACTGAACTTAAATGAACTGCTAACAAGGAACTTGTACTTATATCATTGTATTACTCAATAGAATCTGAAAAGTTGGCAAAGTAGATACTATTTCTATCCTTCTTCTTTCACTCAGTTGACCCCATCTCAGGTCACAGGACTCAGCTTATGCCACAAGGTGGCCACAGTGAAGGTTTGATGTCCACTGTCCTGCACAATCAGCCCAGTTTCTTTTCACTACATCATGTTCGCCTCCACTGGGGAAATATTTGCAAAGACTGATATGCATTTCTACCCTGCAGGGGACATAGACTCTAGGCCTGTGGGCTGAATCTAGTCTTCAGACATATTTTGCATTGCCCAAATAGTTTTAGAGTGTGATTTGTTATGATTGTTTTTGAAAAAAAAAATCAGAAGAAATTAAACTAAATCTAGCACTTTGCCTTCAGGTGGAAAAGACGTTTATTTGGCAACAATCAGCTAGCCTCAAATAAGTAGCTGCCACTTTGTTTACAGTGGGCATGTCTGTTTCAGAATGCCTCAGTCTCTACCACTCCTTATTACTTGCCTGTTACTGCCTTATATTGGGCTTCCCAGGTGGCGCTAGTGGTAAAGAACCTGCCTGCCAAGGCAGGAGACATAAGAGATATGGGTTTGATCCCTGGGTCAGGAAGATCTCCTGGAGAAGGGAATGACAACCCACTCCAATATTTTTGCGTGGAGAATCCCATGAAAAGAGGAACCTGGCATGCTACAGTCCATGGGGTTGCAAAGACCCAAGTGACTTAGTACATATGCACTGCCTGATTGCCATTTATTTCACACCGTTGAGCTGCTTCATTCCTTTATTTTACCTGCCTGGCTCCCAAAAGAAAGTGAATTATCTATGGGAACGAGTGGCTCTCCAAAGATGTGTGGTGATTGTTCTCAGCCAAGTTGGGTGGGGCTCTCTTTGTGTATCTTCTCAGCTTTGATTCCTCACTCAACAAACTTTTCATCTTAATTTTCTTTACTAAATTGTTCTGCTAAGGGAATAAGAGGTGGTTGTTAAACTGATGATGACTATTATTTTTTGGCTTAAAAAGTCCCATAAACTTTTTTTTTGGTTATGATTTAATAGCTAGAGTGATATTAACTCTGCCAAGAGTTATTAAAAAATATCTCCCCTATGGTTAAGTATATTTCAAAATAATTTGACTAATTTATTTTCAAACACCCCACCTCCATCCCTCCCTCATGTGTGTGTGTGTGTGTGTGTGTGTGCACGTGCACAGGCATTCAGTCGCTTCAATTGTGTCTGACTCTTTGTGACCCCATGGACTGTAGCCTGCCAGTTTCCTCTGCTCATGGGATTCTCCAGGCAAGAATACTGGAGTGGGTTGCCATGCCCTTCTCCAGGGGATCTTCCCAACTCAGGGACTGAACCTGGGCCTCCTATGTCTTCTGCACTGGCAGGCAGATTTTTTACTGCTGAGCCTCTGGGGAAGCCTTTCCCTCCCAAAAATGTAAATTCTGAGGTTAGAGAACTTTGCTTGTTTATCACTCTACCCTTAATACCAGGGACAGTGCTTGGCACATGGTAAGTGCTCAGTAAATGTTTGTAGACTGGCTGAATGAAAGTGGGAGCAGAGAATCAGAAGTAGGCATTCCTGGCACCCTCTCAGTGTGGTCTTTCAGACACAACTGGCCCTCATCTATGGTGACGGCTGATTTATGCAGAGAATCTGGTGGGAGATTGTCAGTCTCTTGGGAGATAGGTCATTTCCTGGAGGCAGAAAAGATCTAGCTCAAAAATTTGTTGGCTTTCTTTATTGGTAGAATTCATCAAAATATTGCCACTTCCCAGGTGGTGCTAGTGGTAAAGAACCCATGTGCCAATGCAGGAGACATTACAGATGTGGGTTTGATTTCTGAGTTGGGAAGATCCCCTGGAGAAGGAAATGGCAACCCATTCCAGTATTCTTGCCTGGAGAATTCCATGGTGGGCTTCTCCAGACACGACCGAAGCAACTTACCATCAAAATATCAACTTTTACATTAAACTAGTTCTACGTTTACAGAAACACTAGCCTTAAAGAATACAGAATCTTTCTGACTCAAAAAAACTCATTTTCTTAGACCCTCGCTTTACATGGATTTTCTTGGCTGTGCCAAGGAGAAGGTGACTTTCAGCCCACCTTCCTGCCTCTTTCTTAGGGCTGGAGTCTTCTATGTGTCTCAGGCTGCAGTGCCTCTTGCAGTCAAGAACCACTTGGTTGGCTTTTCTAAGCTTTTAATGACCTGTTTACAACTTGTAAGAAAAAAGTGTGGCCTGGACCCTCTAGCTTCTGGTCACCCCCAGGACAACCCCTTTCCCCTCTCTGCTTCTTTTCACCTCCTCTTTCTTCTCCCTTCCTTCTCTCCTTTCTTCTCTCCTGTCTTCCTTTAGTCATGCTTTTTACTGCCTTACTTTTTTGAATGTGGAGTGTGCTGTCTTTTTTCCACCATGGTTTGCTTTAAAGGGAAACAAGGTTGAGAAAGCACACACATTACTACTTTAGGACCTGTAACTTGTACTCTGTTACAAGTTGACAGGATGCTGTTACAGAATCCAGTCCTGTATAATCTGAGCTACTGTGGGTGTGAAGGATTCTCTCTAAACATGTTTTTCTTTTCCTTCTGAACATTAAAAAAATTCACTTGAATTAGAGGTCCCTTCTTTCCTTCCTTGCTTCTTTCTTCCATCCCTCTTTCCTTCCTTCCTTCCATTTTCTTTCTTTCTCTCTCTTTCCCTCTCTCTCTTTCAGATTCTTCACTTTTGCTTTTCATGAAATCACATAATTTTATGTTGGAAGAAACTTAAATGATAATCTTGTCCAGGCTTCTTGTTTTACAGATGAAAAAATTGAAGTAAAACTCAGAGGTATTGTTTCAGAACCAGAATTAAAACCTGATTTTCTGACTTGTAGCTCTTTCCTTTATTATTTGAATTATTTGTCTTTTAATTTTCTCTCCTCTTCTTATATTTAAAGTAGCAATCAATCCTGGACTTTAGGATTCCCTGTGTTTTGGGGGGTGGAGTCCCCTGGAGACAGGTCCTATGACAGGAGCACCACTGTCTTGTAAGGAAGCCCCTCCTGTTTGCTTCATGTTCCCGTGTGGTGGGAGCTCCCCGAGAGGGGAGCAGTTTGCCTCCCTTTGCCCATCATTCACTTCTCCACCAGAAAGCACAGAGCAGAGAACGTGGGATGGATTGCCCAGCCTCTCTTTTCCTGGCCCACTTCTCCCCATTTTATAATGTGGGGTACAGTTCACAGGGGCAGGTTATGCCATGCCTGGGTAAATCAGCCTAATTTGGGGCAAAGTATTCATTTGCAAGGTGATGAGACTGGTATGATGAGGCTGTGGGTGGTGCATCTCTGTGGGAAACAAGAAAAGAGGAGCCAAGTGATACAGTGAAAGAAGAGTAGAAATTGGAAGGAAGGTGACTTGTGAGGGAAAAGTTTCCTTTTGGAATGAAATCTTCCAGCCATGGACCTCAGGCAACATCGATAGCATCACACACATGTGTGATCCAGGGAGAGCTGGGCTAGATCCCATCCTCCCATACACCTCATATCAAGGGCTCCCTCACTGCTCCTCTTAATGTTCAATCCAGAAGGAAACAAATTTGACTTGGTTTAAATTGTCTTTCAAAAGGCCATGCTGATTCCCAATGCCCTATGTTTCAAAAATTAAGTGAAAAATTAGGGAAACTTTTTTCATACATTTTATGCCAAGATTTGAGATACTGGGATAATGAATTAAGAAAAATCCAAGATAACACAAAAAAAATATTTAGCTGGAGGAAAATTTAAATATTAAAGTAATTTAAAATCCAATCATTCCTCCATCCCAAGAAAAGTTCAGAAAATTAATATCATGTAATCTGGTCCTATCACTTCGTGGCAACTAGAAGGGAAAGAGTGGAAACAGTGACAGACTTTATTTATTTATTTTTTTGGCTCCAAAATCACTGCAGATGGTGACTGAAGCTATGACATTAAAGGACACTTACTCCTTGGAAGAAAAGTTATGACCAACCTAGACAGCTTAATAAAAAGCAGAGACATTACTTTGCCAACAAAGGTCCACTTAGTCAAAGATATGGTTTTTCCAGTAGCCATGTATGGATGTGAGTGTTGGACTATAAAGAAAGCTGAGTGCCAAAGAATTGATGCTTTTGAACTGCGGTGTTGGAGAAGACTCTTGAGAGTCCCTTGGACTGCATGGTGATTCAACCAGTCCATCCTAAAAGAAATCAGTCCCAAATATTCATGAAAAAGACTGATGCTGAAACGGAAACTCCAGTACTTTGGCCACTTGATGTGAAGAACTGACTCATTTGAAAAGACCTTGATGCTGGGCAAGATTGAAGGCAGGAGGAGAAGGAGAAGACAGAGGATGAGACGGTTGGATGGAATCACTGACTCAATGGACATGAGTTTGAGCAAGCTCTGGGGAGTTGGTGATGGACAGGGAGGCCTGGCGTGCTGCAGTCCACGAGGTTGCAAAGAGTCAGACATGACTGAATGACTGAACTAACTGAAAAAAAAAAAAAGAAAATGAAAGATGAATATAAATATACTTATTTCCCATAAAAATTCTCAATCATAAGATAATGCTTTGGGGAAAGCTAATTGTAAATGTGTGTGTATGTGTGTGTGTGCACAGATAGATACACATTTGTTTCTGCAGATTCTTATTTGATGCTTTTATGTTTCCATATGGATCACTGTAACACTGATTCTATCATCTTAACCATAGTTTATGTATCAAATATAAAAAATCATGGTATATAAAGAAGCTCCATTCTATGTGTCCCTTCCCAAGGCAGAGGGTGGAGGGACTGTCCAGTTAAAAACTTCAACAGAAAATGTGATGTAAGTTAAGTATTTCTTTTCATATCTGGAACACTAACACCAGGTGATGTTCCAACCAACACAATAAGGCTATTTTCAAGGGATAAGGTTCACAAAGAGAAAACTGAATTACATTAGTATACAGTTGGGACTTCTAATAAGGAAGTACAGAAGAGAAATGTTCCAACTGACAATGATCAGTCAGGGACTATTTACTTAAATCTTACTGGGAGACAGCAAATCTCTGCTGTGTTTTCCCAGATGTCCAACTGATGAATACCTTCTTGTTAGTCCAGGTTATGGGAAGCATGGAGAACAAAAGAAAAGAGAAAAATCACTTCGCTATGTATCTACAGTTATAGCAAAGAAAAAGAAAAACCCTACCTCTTGATATGATGGTCTCACAATAAAGAACAAATATATGATGGCTTGCTTTCTCTGAATGGCCTTTCCCACCCCCAACAGGAAATTCCTGATCCCCACACCACCACCCATCAAATACCAGGCGTTTTAAACTTTGTTGCTGTTTGGTCACTAAGTTGCGTCCAACTCTTCTGCGACACCATGGACTGTAGCCTGCCAGACTCCTCTATCCATGGGCTTTCCCAGGCAAGAATACTGGAGTGCACTGCCATCTCCTTTTCCAGGGGTTCTTACTGGCCCAGGGATCCACATGGGCAGGCAGATTCTATTCTAAGATATTCACCCTTTTCCATCCTTCTTTCAGGGGACTCTGTGCTCTCTGAGAGCAGGGGTTTTCTACCTAGTTCTCTACTGAGCACCACTGACACGTGGTGAGTACTACAGGGAGTCGAGTAGATGAGTGAGTTGCACCTATTGATGTCCTCTCTGAACAACCTTTTAGAACACAATTGGCTGCTGGTGTGGGTTCTAGTCTGCCTAGGGGGAAGAGTGTGTTTATGGACAGAAGCATCACAAAAGAAGATCTACTGCCAAGAGAAGCATATTTCTGTTTTGAACTAATTATTCTATAATACTGATTTCAGTTGACTACATGGTTATTTTTTTGTTTCTGAAATTTTAAAGACTAATAGACTCATGAGTGTTCCATCAAAAGACAAAAGGATGAGGCCATGTGATAATTCCCAGGTTCTCATCAAAAAAATTGGTGAGATACTTGTATTTTCCATATCTGACACAGACATGCTGGCATTGTTATCTACTCACTCTGGAGTATTATTTTAATTGAAATATCAATTGCAGTTCAATTGAGAGCATGAATGTAAGGCAATAAAACAAATAAACATCAACAACTAGAAACAAAACAAGAAAAACATTTTAGTGGGGAAGATGACACTCCAATGGAAATACTTTTCTTTCAATGAGGGACTTCCCTCATGGCTTCGATGGCGAAGAATCTGCCTGCAAGGCAGGAGATCTAACTTCTTTATGTTATTTTATGGTTTACTTACGTCCTCCCACCCCACAGTAATCAGCTAAAGCCTGCTGGCCCCTCCTTCTCACTGAATGAAGCCTTTCATTCAGAGAAGGTAAGGTAAGTGCTGGGGTGGGGGAATGCTACCACTGAACAGGAGAAATCTGTGTGAAAGGCTTACTGGATCATTTAGAGACTCTGAGTGTGAAAACAGAATCACTTCCTGAGTCACTGAGGGCTCATATGCTAATGGAACTAAAACTCAGCAAGAATATGGGAGAAAAACACGCATTGCATATTATGAGTATGGATATGCTGCAAGAAGTACTAGAAAGTCTTGTCTAGCCCTATATTAGGGCAGATATTTTCATTGCTTCCAATCTTCTATGCTTATGAAAAAAATAAAACAGCAAAACTGCTCTCTAGACCTGGGCTCTGATTATCAGCGGACAGCCTGGAGACATCAAAACTTCATTTGTTGAGGGCTTGAACATGTAATCCCAAGTAATTTGTAAACTGAGAAATAAAGCATGCTATGGAGAACTCCAGGAACCTAGAATGGTGCCAGCATGACACACCTACTGAAACCCTTGCCAGTGATCAAAGAGAATTGTGCAGAAGTTCATCCAGAAGGGACTTCAGCCTTTTAGAGACCCAATTCTATAACTTTTGACTTTGTTGTTTTTGTTGTTTAAAGCAAAAAGTGCTAGCTATGTGATATGTGGGATAATGGCTACTGGAGGAACAGACAAGTGAAATAGATGTCCTGAGAGCAGGGAAGAAAGAGAAGCAGTAAAAAGCAAATAGAAAGGGTTCCAAAGCACAACAGGCTGTCAAAGCTGAGTGAAGAAAACAGCTTTAGATGTGTTTCAAATTACTGAGGCTGTTATGTTTTCAGTCTGCAAAATAATTGATGTTTATAAAATGATGTAATCAAGTATTAGGAAAATATATTGGATAAAAAAGCATATTTATAAAGAAAGATTTTGCAACTATGGTTACCAAAGGGGGAAGGGGGAAGGATAAATCAGGAGTTTGGGCTTACATACACAACATACGCAAATGCTGCTGTTTAGTTGCTAAGTCGTCTCTGACTCTTTTGCAGCCCCAGGGACTGTAGCTCGCCAGGCTCCTCTGTCCTTGAGATTTCCCAGGCAAGAATACTAGAGTGGGTTGACATTTCCTTTTCCAGGAGATCTTCCTGACTCAGGGATCGAACTTGCCTCTTTTGTGTCTTCTGCATTGACAGGCAAATTCTTTACCACTGAGCCACCAGGGTATATACATTACTATATTTAAAATAGATAATCAGCAAGGACCTACTGTATAGCACAGGGAACTACACTCAATATCTTGTAATAACCTATAAGGGGAAATAATCTGAAAAGCTGAGGAGCCTTGTAGGCTACAGTCCATGGGTCACAAAGAGTTGGACACGACTGAGCGACTTCACTTTCACTTCACTTTCATATATATATATATATATATATATATATACACACACACACACGTATAAAATTGAAAACTGAATCATTTTGTTGTATACTTGAAACTAACACAACATTGTAAATCAACTGTGCTTCAACAAAAACTAAAATTAAAAAGATTTTAGAAACAGTTTTATTTTAGAGAGTTTTAACTTTAAAGATTTCCACTAAATAATTAAATAAAAATTTAAGTTTTGAGGCTTAAAGGCTGAGGTTCTCAGTGCAGCAAGATGCCATGTAGAGAGCATGCACTGTAGATCCAGAGACCTCAAGGTGTGAGATCACTCATGGCTCATTTCCTCATCTGCAAAATGGGCTTCATGAGGCTGCATACAATGGTGCTATAATGAGGATTAAATTAATTAAATGACAGATTATAAAGGCCTGGCACAGAATAGAAAATCCAGTCTGTGGTGGCTGCATTAGTGAAATTGCAAATCACCCATAATGGTAAGTAAATTATGCACTTTGAATTTCTTTTGTGCATGATTTTGTATGATTATTCAGAAATTGCTAGCTAGGAGTGTGACCACATTCCTGCCTGGTCCAATTTTAGGGCTACAAGCTCCAGCTCAGCAGAGAATTAATAGCACCCTTTGGGTGGTTTATTTGCTGTGGTGACTTGCATTGGCTCTTGGCTGTTCAGAAGATGGATGCTATATCAAATTAAGAAAAGGAAAAAATTAACATAGTAGTTGTTTGCCGGGAGCTGCCACGGAGATCCCACCCATGACAGGGTCATGCGGAAGAGAACTGTTAAGCAAGGCTTCAGAGCTCAAGGGGCTCCCTAGGCTTTCTCGAGCATTCTACCCCCAAACCAGCATCTGTCTGTTTTACTGTTTCATGACTTTCACCAACTCCTCTGACATTAACAGGGGGCTAACCCTGACCACCTTTCTCTGAAGAAAATCAACTTAGGGCTATAGCTAATAAGTCTCCTGGACATGAGAGGAATATTTCAAATCAAACCCCCTCTGTAAGCATTCTAGCTTGCTTGGCAGGTATATCCAGACTCTTACAGCTACACATGTGATTATTTACAGCCTCCCAACTGTGAGAAGCACGCAAAGCCTAAAACACAGAGCCTTTGAAAGAGTTAAAAGTTATGAGTAGTGCTAGTGCTGGTGTAGGATTTCATTATTGGGCCAATGCTTGTTGCTAAGTTCCCATATCTCTTATCCACTGCGCACCTGGGAATGTGTTAGTTAACATAGTGAGAATGCAAGAAAAACACGTGTAGCCTTGAATTTAACCATATCAGACTTTTGAGCTAATTGGCTCTTTCTTGTAACTCGCTGCACCTTTGCTCTGTGAAAAATGTAACTCTTTTGGCACTTTCTGAGGCTGACATAGATTAGAAATATAAAGAAAAAACACTTTGAGCGAAAATAAGTTTTTGGTTGAGCAGCCTTTATCAAAAGAGGGTCATACAATGTTCACAGGCCTCCAAGGCCAGAAGATACTGTACACAACATTATTTGTGGGAAAGGTATGCAGAAAAAATCATGGTTTCGATAAGGGCAAAACTGCTGGAATGTTGGGCTGATTCTGTATGACCTTGCATCTTTCATTTCCCTCTATGTGCAAAAAGGTATATAAGTACTGTTTAAAAATAAAGCTATGGATCTTGCTCGTCAAAGCAGCTTGATCTCCACGTGTCAATCATTTTCCTCCTCTTACTCTCTCTTTCAGGCTAGTTCCCATCTGGAGTACAGAGATCCACCGTGTCTACTTATTTGCCTGGGTTTCTAAGACCTGAACGGGAAGGCCCCTGTGCCTTCACTCCCTCGGGAGACCGGGAAGGCACCGGTGGCCTCACATAGACGGTGCAAGTCTCCTGTCTTGAGACTTTATTGATTTTCTGTATAAACCAAGGAACATCAGCCTCTTTTCTTCTCTCCTCTATTTTCTTATCTACAACATTCTTATCTGTCTCCCTCTCTCTCTAAATCAATCGCCGACACCGTTTATCCTTCGGGTTTCCCTGGATCCTGCGGGGGCTGGACCCCAGCAGTTGTTAAATACAATTCTTTATTTTTTAAAAATAGGTATTTCAATGAAAGCATTGTAAGTCATTATGGTAGAAATGTAGAAATATGAAAATGCTGTGTAGTATAGGGAACTATATTCAATATCCTGTGATAAACCACAATGGGAAAGAATATACATATATACCTGAATCAATTTGCTGTACAGCAGAAATTATCATAGCATTGTAAATCACCTATACTCTGATAAATTTAAAAAGACATCAAAATTATTATTCCTTTTTATTTAGCATCATAAGTTCATACAGAACTTATGTTTAGGAACTTTCCAATTTTCAACTGTATTGATCTATAGAAATGACAAGTGCATATGGTTCTACCTAACTGTCACTAAAGTAAAGGTAATTTAATGAAATTGATTCACTGCCTCATTTTATTTGTAGAGATGAGACAGGGATTAAAAGGATGCACAGACTTGAATATTTTATGTTATGTATTTGCCAAATAGTTTGTAAACAGGAAACTATGTAGTGGACTCTTTTAGAGGAGAGCACACAGTTAGGAGCTTTTGCTGTCTTCATGAGCTTACCTTTTTGTCCAGCACTGGTTTCTCCTATTCAGGAGTGGTTCAGGTCTGAGTCCTGTGCAGTTCTTCAGCTTCAGAACAGATTAGTTTACTTTTCTCAACCAAGATTGCTATGCCGTCCCAGACTGCACTGAGTCGTCACTGTGCTTTCTATATTTTTGACTTTCCTGGGCCCTAAGACTTATTTCTGACTCTTGGTAAATCAATAGATTAATGAGACTTCTATTGAGGGTTATAAGAGTAGCTGAGCCAAGGACTTAAGGTGATGAAAACTGCTTTTTCTCAAATAAGCCCTTGATTTTATTTAGACTTTAACAAGTTTCTTCTGGAAACATTAGGATACCTTGATGAGTTCACTAACTGTAGATTTTGGTGTAGTAGTAGTAGCAATTAATGGAGTAAAGTTTCACTGATATCTTTAGAGGCTATCACGCCTCAAGGTACATCAGAGCATGAAGATTTGCACCTTTCTACTTTAAGAAACCATTTCATCTCAATAGAATCTCCTGTCTCCATCAGCTAATGATAGGCATTCAAAATCATTAGCTAAGTTAATTGTTTCATGCGGTTGGTCTTTCAGTTCAGTCGCTCAGTCGTGTCCAACTCTTTGCGACCCCATGGTCTTTAAAATGTAATAAAATTGTAATAGAATTACTGAGTTGAAAGCAGTTAATTGGATGTACTTTGACTATATTCTAATTAAATGCTATTCCTGTCAATCTTAATGACCACTTAAAAACTACCTTTTGTTGATGAATCTTAGTACCATGAAAATAAATCACCCAGAACCATTTAAATATGTCTCATGTCTGTTCACATCATTCCAAAATCTGAAGCCATTTCAGACACTGCCATTGAAGTATTATCCCAGGGCCACGTGGAGTCTTTTTCTTTTTCTAGGTTCTTAAAGCCCATGAATCATAAAAGCAGTAATAGCATGCTTGTTTCTCATGTCTAGGACTGTCTAACACAGTCCTACATTCTTGGAATGCAGGAACAGAAAAAACAGACTCTTATTGTCTTTCCCACCCCCGTGTTCTTTAACTTAAAGGATTTCAGGTCCTCCTGGGCAGTATAACCTGTCTCCCCTCCTATCCCATGGGGAGAAGCTATTTGCCTTACTCTTCCCCCACTCAGTTTACATGCCTCATCCAATCCGCAAAGGACTTACAAGACCCTTATCCCAGTCCTGGTGCCCTGGGTCAAAAAGTGGACGAAGGACCCCAGTCTGCTGTCCGTTCTCCCTTGAGCTGGCCCGCTGCTCTAACAGCATTTCCCATCCTAGTAAACTTTCCTTCCCTCTCACTGTGTCTCAGGTCTGGAGATTCTTTTCCAACCTGTGCCTGGACCACGACGTTTTTGGCGGCCCATACTGGGAGCTTGGGGTCTCTTTCCTGCCTACTCACTCCTCCTTTTCCACAGGGACCCTCTGTGAACACAGCGCTGTGGAAGTGACTGCGGAACTCTGGGCAGGGTTACCCTCTAGTGTGTCCAAAGGCCCCGCTGCGCACCGCGCCCCAGTAGCGTCTACCTGAACAGGTGAGGGTCTCTCTTTTGCCTTCTTTCCAGCTGAGGATCAAGCCAGCCACTGTTGTGTGGGCGTAGGTCAGGCATATAGTGGTGGAAGCAAAGCAGAGACCTTTGTCCCCTGGCCACGCCTCCCTGGTAGGATTGTGAGGGATTCCTCAGCCTTCTTCTTGGCACTTTCACTTCTTTCCTTTTGGTCTGGATTCTGGATTGATTTACAGGGGCCTAGGTGTTGCTTCTGGGCCATCCCAAGAGTGCCTTCCACGTTGCGGGGACTTGCTGAATGGTGAGTCAGCTGGTTGCTCTACGGAGGCGCTCTTTCTCTTCCCGGGTCACACGATTCTCACGTGACCACAGCCACATGGTTCTCAAGGGTCACCTCTCTCTGTCGGACGTGGCCGTTAGCACTGTCAGCCATTTGGTGCCATTAGTTGCCTGGGGGAGATCACTGGGACAGAAGGGACGTCTTTCTGTCAGCCGGTGACTCTCACTACCCCATTCTATGGCAGGTAGGGCAAGAGTGGGTTCTGGTAAATCCTGAGAGCCTCTCTCAGACTCACCCCTTGGCTACATTCTCAGAAACTGGAAAAATTTGACCCTGCAAAGGCCTGGCCCCAGTACAAACTGGGGATCCCAAAAAATGGCCTCTGAGTGGTGCACTAGCTTTTGCCAAAAGCAGGGAAAGGACTCAGAATTTCCTTACGTTCTGTTGCCTCCCTATGTCCTGTCCCCCTCTGTCTAGCTCCATCAGATTTCCTAGATGGCCACTACTTGACCTTTCATATCCACATGATCTCTAGGAAGGGATTCTGATGTTACCTTTGGTCTAGTTCTTTATCCTATATTCAAAAGCCTCAAGGATCAAAACTCTCAGCATTCTAAAGAATCCCCTTCTAACTGCGATTATCTCTGGTGGGGAGGGAACCAAGCATCCCCAACTCCTGAACATCCTAAAGAATTCCCTTCTAACTACTCTTGTTTCTCAGGATGGGGAAGGACAAGGCTTCCACCACTCCTGTGAGTTCCCTTAACCCTTCATATTCTTCTGATGGGACAAAGACCTCACTTTCCCCCAGAGGGACAATCCAAGATTTTGATCAGCTGATCTGCCCCTGATAGCAGAGTCAATTTGAGCACTATTTGGTCTATTATTCCTGGGTTCGATCCCTGGGTCGGGAAGATCCCCTGGAGAAGGAAATGGCAAAAATGGCAACCCACTCCAGTACTCTTGCCTGGAGAATCCCATGGAAGGAGGAACCTGGTAGTCTACAGTCCATGGGGTTGCAGAGTCGGACACGACTGAGCGACTTCACTAACTGGTCTATATTTTAGCTATAAAACTATGACTACAAAAAGGAATGATGACTTTTCAATACAAGATGGCCATGATATTCTTTAGACTCTGGAGAAAACTGGTTAAAATTACAATTTTTTTTTCTTGGACACTGCAAAACTGGTTCTTTTTGCATATGCAATTAAAAACAGCTAGCTTATTAAAAGACTTGCCTAGGGAAAGCTTGAAGTTAACCCTTCTCATGTCCTTGAAATACACTGCCCACTTTGCCTGAAACCTCAGCCTAGGGCAATTAGAACTTCAAGCCAAAAAAAAGGAAATAAAAAAAAAAGGAGTCAAAGAAATGTTTTAAATCTCAGGCAGAAAACTATGATATCTCTGTCTGTCTGGATTTATGTACGTCTTAGTGTGTGTCTTTTGTTTTGTTTTTAAAATATTGCTGAAATTGTAAATGAGTTCTAATTTTGCAACCCCGTGGACTGTAGCCCACCAGGCTCTTCCATCCCTGGGATTCTCCAGGCAAGAATACTGGAGTGGGCTGCCATTTTCTTCTCCAGCTAAAGAAAAGTAAGCACTTACAAATCAGACAATTCTAAATACAAGAGAAATTAACCTAAATGAATTTCAGATTCACGTGAACTGGGAAATTATTCAATATTAAATATTGAATAATTATTCAATATTGAACAATTATTCAATATTAAATATCTTATTAGTGTTTGTTGGCTAATCTAATATAGACATGTATAAGAGTCTTTAACATAGGATTTTCATTGTCTAGTTTATTATAAGCTAAATATTGTTATTTTGTTATATCTGTTACGGATTTGTTAACAAGGAAATTACCTCTAAGGGGGGGGGGAAGAATCAAACTTCTAAAAATGTAAATGAGATATGAGTTTTTAGATAAACTATTAAGAATAATTACCCTTTAGAAAAATCTGTCTAAAATAGTCTCTCCAGATTTTGTAACCTGAATTTCTAGGGTTGTGCTAAGCTAAATGACAGTAGCTTGCTGAATAGACAAATCATTTACAAATAAAACAAGATTCTGAAGCATTCATTACTGAACATTAACTTCCTCTTACACACAGAGAAAATAGAGATTTTTGACTATTAATGAATAATGTTTGATGCCATCCTGAGATGTTCTCTAGAATTTTTTTAGAAATTATTACTTGTATTTATGTTCACCAATCTATAGAATGCTAATATAAAAGTCAGTTCTTGGTTGTTTAAGGAAAGTAGGATGTGTGTTTTCAGTAAGGAAGGTATGAGGAATGAAATTGCATTTTATAAAGGGAAAAGGAAGTAGGTCTGACTTACATACATGTGACTGATTCACGGTGGGAGAACAAAGTAATGGGTACAGAAAGTGACAAGGTTTTATGGAAAGCGGACCCCAAGACAAGAGTTTTGTGCATAAATACAAGTTTTCTTGAGATGATGAACTGTCTTTGATAATGAGTTTTAAATTTCTTTACTTCTGAAGTGATTTCATGTATGTTCACCTTTGAAATTTTCTTTGTTACTTTAGCTAAATGAATATAACCTTTCACAGTGATCTATATGATTTTATCTGATATAAATATCTATATGATTTTATCAAATATATCTTATTTGATATTTACCACAAAACTTTCTAAATAACTTGACTTCTAGATGACTTTGGGATGCTTCAGAGGGCCCCTGAGACATCACAAAGAGCTATTAAACTACTGGGATTCACTGGACATGTTAAATTATGTGGGAAGTGCTGTTGACAGGGTGATAAATCTTCTCAGATTATACTGTATGGTTGATGTTACTAATATAGATGTCTTAAAATTATGTGGGATTCATATAGATCTGATATGCCCTGATACAATGTGGTCAGTTATAATTCTATTTATCATGTTGAAGTGTTACAAGTCACAGCAATGACTAGGCTACATTGTCAATTGCAATTTAATCAGATTTTAAACATGCCTTCTATGGTTTCACTCTGATACTTTTGCAAGAATACTGCTACTTCAAGATTTATGGAAAAGACTTTTCTGAGATTAACCAATAAGCAAATTTTGTTTGCTTGTTATCTGGTAAACTGGTAACAGACTAGGATTTAATTTACTCTCTATGTTAAGGGAACGAAGTTTTCTTAGAATGCAGCTTTCTATAACAGATTATGAATTTCTTTGCCTTTAAGTAATTTACATTTGTTTTTATAATCTTTTGTTACTTTGGGAAAGTAAAGAAGCATTATTTAAGATTATAGACCCAGATAATCACGATGGTGTGATCACTCATCTAGAGCCAGACATTCTGGAACATGAAGTCAAGTGTGCCTTAGAAAGCATCACTACGAACAAAGCTAGTGGAGGTGATGGAATTCCAGTTGAGCTATTTCAAATCCTGAAAGATGATGCTGTGAAAGTGCGCACTCAATATGCCAGCAAATTTGGAAGACTCAGCAGTGACCACAGGACTGGAAAAGGTCAGTGTTCATTGCAATCCCAAAGAAAGGCAATGACAAAGAACGCCCAAACTACCACACAACTGCACTCATCTCACATGCTAGTAAAGTAATGCTCAGAATTCTCCAAGCCAGGCTTCAGCAATATGTGAACCGTGAACTTCCTGATGTTCAAGCTGGTTTTAGAAAAGGCAGAGGAACCAGAGATCAAACTGCCAACATCTGCTGGATGATGGAAAAAGCAAGAGAGTTCCAGAAAAACATCTATTCCTGCATTATTTACTATGCCAAAGCCTTTGACTGTGTGGATCATAATAAACTGTGGAATATTCTGAAAGAGATGGGAATACCAGACCACCTGACCTGCCTCTTGAGAAATCTGTATGCAGGTCAGGAAGCAGCAATTAGAACTGGACATGGAACAACAGATTAGTTCCAAATAGGAAAGGAGTATGTCAAGGCTGTATATCATCACTCTGCTTATTTAACTCTATGCAAGGTACATCATGAGAAACGCTGGGCTGGAAGAAACACAAGCTGGAATCAAGATTGCCGGGGGAAATATCAATAACCTCAGATATGCAGATGACACCACCCTATGGCAGAAAGTGAAGAGGACCTAAAATCCTCTTGATGAAAGTGAAAGTGGAGAGTGAAAAAGTTGGCTTAAAGCTCAACATTTATTTAGAAAATGAAGATCATGGCATCTGGTTCCACCACTTCATGGGAAATAGATGGGGAAACAGTGTCAGACTTTATTTTTGGGGCTCCAAAATCACTGCAGATGGTGACTACAGCCATGAAATTAAAAGACGCTTATTCCTTGGAAGAAAAGTTGTGACCAACCTGGATAGCATATTCAAAAGCAGAGACATTACTTTGCCAACAAAGGTCCGTCTAGTCAAGGCTATGGTTTTTCCTGTGGTCATGTATGGATGTGAGAGTTGGACTGTGAAGAAGACTGAGCACCGAAGAACTGATGCTTTTGAACTGTGGTGTTGGAGAAGACTCTTGAGAGTCCCTTGGACTGCAAGGAGATCCAACCAGTCCATTCTGAAGGAGATCAGCCCTAGGGTTTCTTTGGAAGGAGTGATGCTAAAGCTGAAACTCCAGTACTTTGGCCACCTCATGTGAAGAGTTGACTCAGAGGAAAAGACTCTGATGCTGGGAGGGATTGGGGGCAGGAGGAGAAGGGGACAGCAGAGGATGAAATAGCTGGATGGCATCAGTGACTTAATGGACATGAGTCTGAGTGAACTCCGGGAGTTGGTGATGGACAGGGAAGCCTGGTGTGCTGCGATTCATGGGGTCACAAATAGGTGGACACGACTGAGTGGCTGAACTGAACTGAACTGAGACAAATATCATTCTGCTTCTACTAAAGTAAGCCCTCATGGTTAGACTTCTGCTATCCTGATGTCTTTAAAACAGTCTACTCGTAAATTGGGAAATTAAAAATGAGTGAACAATAGTTGTAAATCAAAAAGTCAGGGCTATGGGAAATCTAAGACGGCCGCTTGGATTTTTCCAGCTCCCTGAAAAACCTCATTTTTATTTGATGAGTTAAAGTTTTCCCTGGCTACAGGGTTAATGACCTCATAATGACAAATAAATTATATTTCACCTAATATTAAGCTCTAGTTTTTTAAATTATGGTCTGTGTTTACAACGACTCACTTCTGAGCTAGTTCCTTGTTGTTATGTTATATTGCTAAAAGGCTTAATTAATTAAGTTATTTAAAAAGACACTCTAAGTTTGTTTCTAAAGCTAATCTCAATAACCAGTCTTTAGATAAAGGTCAGATGCTCCGTGATGTACAACCAGGAGATTCATACCTGGCTATATTCATTTAAATTAGTCAGGTGACCTGGTGTATACTGGGCTACACCTAATCAAAGTTCTTGACTTAAATTCTGGCTTGTGACCTTTTTAATAACTGCTAGCTGTATTATTTTCTACGTCACTTGTTTTAGAAGATTCTTTCTTATGTTACTCCATATGCAATCAATGATTGTAGTACTATAACTCTATAAGGGAAGAAGCAACAAGAGGGAATATTTTCCTGGACCAAGAGGCTAGGGAGACAGGTATGGTGCAGAGATGTTTACTACTCATGAGGCCTGGTCCAGCGATAGGCACACAGAGTGGCTGTCAAGGGAATCTTCCCTGGACCTGGAAATGAGCCTTCCCAGCACCGCAGGACACAGTGGCCATGAAATGCCTCCCAAACATGGCCACATATGTGGCTGTGAAGGGACCCTGCTGATTGGAAGTTGGCACTTGCCAGCTGCCTCTACAAAGATTACATCATTACCACTGCAAGCTGCTGACATGCCCTGAAAGTAGTTCAGGGTGGAGATCACAAATAAGGTGCTCTGTGCTCTGGGAAAACCCAGAAGAACCAGCCTTTAGAGAGTCAGATCTTTTCAGGTAAAGATTTTATGAGCTCAAGTTCTTGCATTTTCTCATTCCTAGAGAAATAGAAACATCACGAACCGATGTCTACTCCTGATTCTCCTGGCTGGCTCCCCAACAACTTTTCTACTCCTATTAATCTTTGGGTCATATATCTTTAACTTTCTTGTTAAGTTTTTTCTTCTAGAATACAACAAATCGTCAAGTGATAGTATGACAAGAATATTCCCTGGCCAACACTCAGACAATGCTGAACCAAACTGCCTTATTCCTTGGACTCTCCTCTCCCTCCATAAATGTACCCTGACAGAGAGCAGGCAAATGGAACCCAGAACCCCACGACGCCCCTGTACAGCTTGAAGAAGCCAGAGTGGTCATCACCCTTTTTCCCGAGACTGGGTTCCCAAATGCCTGAGAAGGGAAATAAGTAGATAGTTAAACATGAGCAGAGTATCAAAAGGGCCAAATAATTGGCCCTAAAAATAAAGAGAGGGAAGGATGTAGTGATTCAAGAATAAAAACAGCAGATAAAGCCAAGGAGGGTCTTGGAATGCAGGAACAGAAAGACCAAACACTTATCACCTTTCCTCTCCCCATGCTTTAACTATTAATGGATTTCCGGTCCTCCTGGGCAGTGTAACCTATCTCCCTTCCTATCCCATAAGGAGAAGGTGTTTGCCTAACTCTTCCCCCACTTAGTATACGTGCCTCATCCAATCAGCAAATGGCCGGCAAGACCCCTATCCCAGTCCTTGTACCCTGTGTATGAAGTGGACTAAGAACTCCTTGTTCAGCGACAGTTCTCCATTGAATGGGCATGCTGTTCTAACTGTGTCTCCCATTCTAATAAACTTTATTTCCCTCTCATTCTGTCTCATGTCTGGAGATTCTTTTCCAACCCATGCCCAGACCATGATGTAGATGGTATGAAGAAGAGGAAATTAGAATATTTTATTCTAGATTGTTCTCAAATTGAAATGTTATTTTTGACAGAGTTGAAATGAAAATTTTGCACCGATGTATGTTGAAAAAAATGGCGAACTATATGGATATCATGAAACAATTGGTATTTCCCTGAGGGGTAAGAAGAAAAATTTACAGAATCACAGAGCATGATGTGTCATTTAGCAGCTCCAGACAGCACACAACATCTTTCAGCAGACAGAGCAAAGGGCAAGGAGGAAGGGTCCATTTCTATTTCTGGCATAGATTGCTTTGGGACCTGGAGGAAGAGAGTCTCACCTTTTTGCACTCAGGTCACCCCATATGTTAAGAAAATCCATAACTCAAAGATATTTTGTGCACCAATTTTGACTTCTACAACCACAGGCAGATTTTAAAAATCAAGGCTTACCACAAAACAGTGACTGTTTATTCTGTCTCCAGAATTTGCAGAATTAATGAAGAATTGCAATAGCCAGCCTATTGGAAAATTCCACCAATTGATGCTTATTGGAAAGTTCTTGTTTGTTTTACACTCTGCTTGCCCTGGAACCCATCACTCTTATCCACCTTTCTTTGAAATTTAAATGAGATGCAACTCTAGCCAGATTTGCTATTTAAATTGCAGTCTCATACTCTCCTTTGGAAACTGAAGTACCCACATAGGTAATGCTGAAGTTAGGCAAAAAGATAAATTGGGGTGTCAAGCCTGCATCTGTTACATCTCCTGCATTGGCAGACATGTTCTTTGCCACGAGCACCACCCACCACCTGGGAGCCCAAAATTCAGTGTCGCAGTATCACAGCTGATGTGAAGAGCCGATTCATTGGAAAAGTCCCTGATTCCTGGGCAAGATTGAGTGTAAAAGCAGAAGAGGGTGGCACAGGATGAAAGAGCTAGCATCATCTGCTCAATGGGCATGAGTCTGAGCAAATTCCTCGCGATAGTGAAGAACAGAGGAGCCTGGTGTGCTGCAGTCCATGGAGGTCACAGAGAGTCAGACACAACTTGGCGACTGAACAACAATGACAAAGCCATCACACATGAATTAGGTGAAGTTCATTGTCTTCATTTGCTCCTTTACAATCTATCCTTTTCCAGCGTTAAGTTAGATGCTAACTTTATACTTATCTCAATTATTATCTTCATTATTTAGAAAAATATAACACAAATGAGACATTTGAAGATTAAGTTTATAGCTAAAAATACTACTTCTCTTACAGCTTGAAGCACAATGTGGAAAATGATACTTTCCTTACATGAACCATCAAACTGCTGGGTGGTTAGAATAGGAAAAAGGAGTCCAGAATGGCGGCTAAAGACAAGGAAGGGAAAAACCCATGAAAACAGAACAAAGGAAGGTCTGAGGACTAGAGTGAGGACCTCGGGTAGAAAAAACAGCAGTCCTGGCTAGCCCAGTTTACATAGGACAAGCCCAGGGGGAAGAAAAGACATGTAAGAAGAGGAGCCAAAGGGCTGGGGGCCTCTCTCCCCGCTCTCTTCATGTCTTTTGAGTTGGCATGCCCTCATGCCTCAAGGATGCATTTTCCTTTATTTTCTAAATAAAACTGAGCTGTAACACTGATCTGTCTGAGAGCTGTGACACGGTCTGAGGGCTTTAACATCTGTTGCTTCAAATTTTTGTTGTGATGAGACAGAACTGAAGAAATTACACACTCCCATGACAAAATCAAATCCCCAAATAAGGGCAAACACAAGAAAGACTCCACATCTTGTAGAAGAGATCATTTTCTTTCTTACCAAATGCTTGGTTTTCAAAACATTATATGACTTCATATTGTTTAATCTTTGTGGTTATCTAACCTTCTTGGGAATTGACTTCAGTAAGTATAATGTTCTCATAGTCCCATCAATTCAGTTACATTGATCCATAAGTATATCTGGGTACACTCACAAACACATACACACATGCATACACATGTGCACACATACATACACATGCACATGGCTTTTTGACTTTGGAGAGTGACACAAAAATCAGAGGCCTCAGAACCTAAGACGGAAGTACGGAGAATTATCTGGGAAAACTTGGCTGCATTTTCCATATTGAGCCCAATACACGAAGTGTAGTCTTAGTGGATATTAGCACGTTAGCAAAATCTTATTGTGGAAATGTGTTTTTAATATGTGTGCATAATTAAGTCACCTTGGTGTACGTCTGAAACACAACATTTTTGCTGAATTCAACTATACTTCAATTTAAAAAGAGAAGCCTGTTTTGCCAGATCTCTTAAACTGGTCCGGGCAAAATGGTACCTTCCGCAGGGGCTTGAGCTTGGTCTCCATGATGAAGTCATACTTGCACAGCTCACAGCAGCGTGTGTCAGAGCTCTTGATCCACTGGTGCAGACAGGCCTGGTGCACGAAGCGTAGGGTGCCTGTGCAGCGGCAGGGCGTGATGAGTGGGCTCTCCTCGTCCCCTTCGCAGTGACAGATCCTGGAGAGGACACAGCAGGTGGGTGAGATTTCCCAGGGAGCACACCATATCCTGCTCCTTGAGCATCCTAGACTTTTGGAATCTACAAACTTACATTAGGGACCACGAATATTTCACTTCAACTTAATGCTGGAGCTAAATACATGGTCAATATTAATTTCTTTTCACTTGCATTAGTTATTGTAGGACTCTTAGGTCATATCCTAGGGCTTCACACACCTGTACATCAAAAAAGCACTATCATTCCTCTAGGGAAATAAATTTTAACAGACTAATTATTGAGCTGTGTCCCCACTTTCTTCTATCAAAAGTCAGTGTCCCAACAGAAAGAGACTCACAGACTTAGAAAACAAACTTATGGCTGCAAGGAGTAGAAGGATGGATAGTTATGGAGTTTGGGAAGGTCATATACACACTGCTTTATTTAAAATGGATAACCAACAAGAACCTATCATATAGCACATGGAACTCTCTTCAGTGTTTTGTGGCAGCCTAGATAGAAGGGGTGTTTGAGGGAGAATGGATACATGTAAATGTGTGGCTAAGTCCCTTCACTGTTCATCTGAAACTATCACAATATTGTTAATCAGCTATACTCCAATACAAAATAAAAAGTTAAAAAAAATTAGTGTACCATTGTGATGGAATTATACTAAATAAAAAGTGTCCACAGGTACAAGCTTTCTTTCACATATTAAAGTTACAGTTTAGGATTCTAAGGAATGTTGGAATCTGGTAATCTCATTGTTTTATTTTGGCAATAGTTTTAGAGGGTGTATAATTTAGTATATATGATATTTTACCAATGTGAAAGAATTCTGAAAAATTTTAATGTGTTAGTATGGAATAAAGTGAATATAGACAGTGTCAACTTGGAAATATTACAAAGATTTTCCTAGAGAGATGTACACATTTGTTCACAACAAGTGAGCTAAACTTTAATAATCATCATTGTCATGAAAGTCTTTGGTTACAGAAAGTTCAGCTACAGTAAACAGTAAAGTTCAGCTACTGTTTTAAAATGTTGATTACTACGTCTTCCTAAAAATTCATATTTCAAGTAGTTTACTGAATTACTATGATTTCTAATGTCATAGATTCAGTCTATGAAATTTCCATTATTCTCATCTTCAATTTTTAAAAACTAACTTGTCTTCCTCACTGGATAAGATCAGCTTTTCAGAACATAAGGTCACAAATTCAAATCTTACAACTTCAATAATTCTTATTATCTAGGGGCTGTAGAAGTTGTTCCTAAATTTAACTAGCAATATTGTGTAAAATCTGTTAGAAATATGAATGGAATGTTTCCAGAACACTTGTATAGTTAGTTTTTGGAGCTGAGTCATATTGACAGGCTGGAAGAATGTTTGAATTACTACTGCTGTTCTTTCCTTTCCGCCATCTTCACCAGAAGCAGTGCTCTTTAAAAAGTGGATTTTAAAATATATTTATCCAGCTCAACAGTCCCCCAGGGAAATGCAGTGGCTGGTTGGTCAGATTGTTACTTCAATGAGATAACAGGAATTGAAACTCAACCCTCCCCTAACATCAAAATAAAGAAGTATAACACAGTAGCTAATATTTCGAATCTCTTTTTCTTAAGTAGAGACAAAATAAGCAAAGAGCAACACTGACTTCAAAAGTTCTTTGGGTGGAGTGAAAAGATAGAACACAGGAAAGTTCAAAACCAGTGTCTGCCTTCCCCTGGATGGAGTTACAAAGTAGCAATCAAAGGCTGGCGGGGGGTGGGGCGGGGGTGGGGGCTGGCTAAAAATAGAGATTGACATGTTTAGACAATTGATTGGGCTTCCTCTGTGGCTCAGATGATAAAGAGTCTGGCTGCAGTGCAGGAGACCAGGGTTCGATCTCTGGGTCGGAACAATGCCCTGGAGATCGGAATGGCTACCCACTCCAGTATTCTTACTTGGAGAATCCCATGGACAGAGGATCCTGGCTGGCTACAGTCCATGGAGTCACAAAGAGTCAAACACAATTGTGTGACTAACACTTTTCCTTTATTTCACAAAATAGATAACCAATGAGAATCTACTGTGTAGCTCAGAAAACTCTACTCAGTGCTCTGTTGTGACCTAGATAGGAAGGAAATCCAAAAATGAGGAGATATATGTATATGTTGTAGCTGACTCACTTTACTGTACAGGAGACACTAACAACTTTGTAAAGCAACTATACTCCAATAAAAATTTATAAATGATAAAACTGAAAATTATCTGTCCTCTCTCCAAACCTGTAGATCCTAGGATCAAGGCTTAGTATAATTTATATCACACCTGTTGCTGATAGAGCATTGATCACTAGAGGCTTGTTGAGTGAAGAAACTGTTCAATCAACAAACTATAACTTATTCTAAAAGCAACTAGGGAAAGCAAATCTGGGTTTCTAAAGCACATCATTATTTTTAGCTGTACATCTCCAATTTTTAAAAATGTTTATTTCTAATTAAAGGATAATTATAATATTGTGTTGGTTCTACCCTATGTTAACATGGATCAGCCATAGGTATAATGTGTCCCCTCCTTCTTGAACCTTCCTTCCACTCCCCACCCCATCTCACTCCTCTAGGTTGTCACAGAGCCCTGGTTTGAGTTCCCTGCGTCATACAGCAAACTCACACTGGTCATCTCTTTTACATATGTTAATGTATGTTTCCATTAAAGCACATCATTTGATGTAACATTTATTTTTGGAGCAACTGAACCCTAACAAATTATACATCATGAGTGGCTAAGATTTCTGAAGTCCTTTGAGCCTCTTCTCTCACTGATTTCACACAGAGATTCTCCCTTAGATCAGGGGCCAGCACATTGTGGTGTAATACTTCCCTTATGCATGTTTTAGCACGTATATTTTTTGTGACCACACTCACCCCACATATGTTTATATATTAAGAGCTGTGTTTATACTATAACTGTAGGCCTGAAGATGATGCAGGTGGCCACAAAGACTATCGTCTTCACTATCTGACACTTTGCAGGACACATTTACTTTA
The DNA here is from genome assembly GCA_917880005.1 of Nanger dama. NCBI lineage: Eukaryota > Metazoa > Chordata > Mammalia > Artiodactyla > Bovidae > Nanger > Nanger dama. The sequence continues at coordinate 105,984,275 of CAKJTW010000001.1, forward strand.
TGGTAATTCGGAGTTAAAGACAATGTCTGACTTTTATCAACAACGATGAAAACAAAGTTTATAAAATAAATCACCCCAACTTCTGCAAGTAACAAAAATTGAATTAAAGGTTCTAAGGAGAAGCATATGATAAAACCAAAGCCCCTCCTTGCCTGTCATTGATGCCTGTTGACACGTAACAAGTCTGTAGGAAGAGGGGGAATAGTTTTTATTTGAAAAAGAAAAATGTGCAGTTAATCCCATCTGATAATTTATCATCAAAAATGGGTCAAATGCTGCACAGCTGCCAAGATGGTTCTGAGGCTCTGATTTTTGCTAACTTGAAAAAGTAATTCATCATAAGCAGATGGAAACAGGGACCTTGTTGATTCCAGACTGACCAGAACTGAACCTGATTGGTACCAAGGCTTCTTATGTCTTACACATTCTTTTAAAAAATTTATCCTGAATATTACCTGAAGCATCACCAGCAATATTATTTTTTTCATAAAGTTAAGATTATTTCTTTGCTGACAAGGTCCATCTAGTCAAAGCTATGGTTTTTCCAGCAGTCAAGTATGGATGTGAGAGTTGGACTATAAAGAAAGCTGAGGGTTAAAGAACTGATGCTTTTGAATTGTGGTGTTGGAGAAGACTCTTGAGTGTCCCTTGGGCCGCAAGGAGATCAAACTTGTCAATCCTAAAGGAAATCAGTCTTGAATATTCATTGGAAGAACTGATGCTGAAGCTGAAACTCCAATACTTTGGCCACCTGATGCAAAGAACTGACTCATTTGAAAAGATCCTGATGCTGGAAAAGATTGAAGGTGTGAGAAGAAAGGGGATGACAGAAGATGGGATGGTTGGATGGCATCACCGACTCAATGGACATGAGTTTGAGCAAATCCTGGAGATGGTGATGGACATGGAAGCCTGGCATTCTACAGTCCGTGGGGTTGCAAAGAGTTGGATGTGACTGAACGGCTGAACTGAAGATTATTCCCAATCAGGAAAATAAAAACTTTGGTTCATTTTCATTTCTGTTGGACAAGATTTCTTTTACATGATGTTAGCATTTTGAAATTTTTCTAAATTATCCAACTCATGTTGGTTCCCAAGAGTCTTTCAAACCATGTTGAGACTGTTCTAAATGGATTTGAAAGCTAAATATCAATTTCAAATATCTACTAGAAATGAAATATAAAATGATAGTCCCATTACAGAAAGAATTAAACAATTCTTGAATTGACACTTCACACAGCCATAATTGCTAAATTTTAAATGAAAACATAGTGATAAAAATATAAACATGTTTTTTTCCTATATAATAATCATATAGAGAAAATTAGTTCAATAATAAAAATGCATTATAAAATAATCATAATTTTGATGCACTTTCACTTTATGGGAAATCGAGACTTGGGAATTAAGTGATTTTTAAAATCATTGGTGACCTATCTACATTGGTGTCTGTCACCTGGTGGAAGGAACAAATTGAGTTCAAAGCTTTTATTGGCATTTTAGTATTTTAACTGGCTGTTTAACATCTACTTCCATATAATTTCTAGCTTTCTGTAAAGAGTGGACCACAAAATACTATTTAGCAAATTAAATTTTAGAAAGTATGTGTGTGTTTGCAGCTTAAGCCCCCTTTAATGCTTAAGTTTTAAGTAGTCTTTTTTTTTTTTTTCAGTCTTACATACCTTACAATGACCTCCATTTCTTGTTTCCTTTCCATTTGTCAAGACATCTTGGTTCAAGTAAATTAATACTTTTTATGCAGGAAATTTTTTAAATAATTTATTATTAAAAAAATCTTTGTGAGGGCCATAGTGACTAGGCAACTTTAGAATTCTTTTCATTCACTCATTGATTATTTCATTCAGTCACATTTTCTTAGTTCTTGCTACATGGAAAGAAAATCAGATACTAGCATCAACATGTGGGGTGACTGGAGAGACAGAGAAAAGAGCCTGGAGGCAGGGACCTCATTTGGGCAATGATTATAAACATTTAGGTATTAAGAATCTACAAAGAGGAACCACTTCACACTGGCCCGAACGGTCATCATCAAAAAAATCTATAAACACTAAATTCTGGGGAGGGGGTGGGAAGAAAGGAAGCCTCATACACTGTGAGAGTGCAAGTTGGCACAGCCACCAGGGAGAACAATACAGAAGTTATTTTAAAAACTAAAAAAAGTTACCATATGACCTAGCAATCCCACTCCTGGGCATCTACCTGGAGAAAACCCTAATTTGAAAAGATATATGTATTCCAGTGTTCATCACAGCACTGTTTACAATAGCCAAGACATGGATGTCTATCAACAGAGGAATGGATAAAGAAGATCTGGTACATATATACACTGTAATATTGTTGTTTAATGCCACTAGGTCGTGTCCAACTCTTTTGTGACCCTATGGACTGTAACCCGCTAGGCTCCTCTCTCTAGGGGATTTTCCAGGTGGAATACTGTAGTGGGTTGCCATTTCCTTCTCCAGGGTATCTTCCCAACCCTGGGGATTCAACCCCAGTCTTCTGCATTGACAAGCAGAGTCTTAACATTGAGCCATTCATCCATAAATAAAGAACAAAATAATGCAGTTTTCAATAAAGTGGATGGACCTAGAGATTGCCATACTGAGTGAAGTAAGTTAGACAGAGAAAGACAGATATCATAGGATAACACTTATATGTGGAATCAAAAAAGAGGTACAGATGAACTTATCTATGAAACATAAATCTAATAAGGACCTACTGCATAGCATAGTGAACTCTACTCAAAACTCTGTAATGGAAAAAAAAATATATCTAAGAAAGGAGTGGAGATATATATATATATATATATATATATATATACACATACATATATATACAAAAGGAGATGAGTCCTGGGTGTACATTGGAAGGACTGATGTTAAAGCTGAAACTCCAATACTTTGGCCACCTCATGCAAAGAGTTGACTCATTGGAAAAGACCCTGATGCTGGGAGGGATTGGGGGCAGGAGGAGAAGGGGATGACAGAAGATGAGATGTCTGGATGGCATCATTAACTCGATGGACGTGAGTGTGAGTGAACTCCGGGAGTTGGTGATGGACAGGGAGGCCAGGCGTCCTTCGATTCATGGGGTTGCAAAGAGTCGAATACGACTGAGCGACTGAAATGAACTGAACTGAAATACATATATAAAACTGATTCACTTTGCTGTACACCTGAAATTGAACACAGCATTGTAAATCAAGTATACTCTAATAAAAATGGAAAAATAAAAGAATCTGAAGCAATATGGTGACACTGGGGAAGAGATGGGAGACAGCCTACACAATGTGCCAAGGTCTCCAAGAACCCCAGCTTGGTTTCCATGACTACTAGCTTTGGAGATAAAGCATTTCTATAACATGGAACTCTTAAAGGCAATCATCCCCATAACCTTCAAACAACATCTCAACTCTCTTCCCACATTCCATGTCATCTTCCCATTTGCTGTCTTCTCCTTTCCCTACTTGTATTTTCCCCCATACTTCATCTCCAAGCTTTGAACACAGTATCTATGGACACTGCTGTGTTTGTAATGATTTAATTTGGATGTTATCTTTACTCAAAGCTAGTCATCATGCTTCAGAGTTTGGCACCTATTTGGCGCCCATTTTTAGCCTTTCAAAGGACTGACTCTTGGTTTTATTTTTTTTAAATTGCTTTTTAATCTCTATTTTATTTATTTCCTCTCTGATCTTTATTATTTCCTTCCTTCTGCTGACTTTAGGTTTTGTTTGTTCTGTTTTCAATTCTTTTAGGTTGTTTATTTGATATTTTTCTTACTTTTTGAGGATGGTCTCTATTGTTATTAACTTCCCTCTAAGAGCTACTTTAGAGGGGCCTATTGCTCTCCAGTCCATGGGTTGCAAGAATTGGTCACAACTTAGTAACTAAAGCACATAGATTTGGCATGGTTGCATTTTGGGGCACCCATTCTTAGAATTCACTTTTCTAAGCTAAAAATGATTAGAATGCATGGTGGGCAGAAGCCATGTTGAAAAGTAGTAAGCAGCATATGAGAAATTAGCGCTCAAATAAATGAGTAAGGAGATATCTCTCTTTTTGAGAAATATAGCAGCATAGTGAAAAGATAGCAGACTAGAGAAAATTTTAGTTTTCATTTGCATTTCATTTTATTTTCACAGTAAAAGTGAATGCGTTCATAAGCAGAAGTGAAGGTGTCACAGAGAGGGAGACATTTAAAGAAATAACCAAGCAAGAGAATGACCCATGGTTAGATGAAGTTTCTTGAGGAAGTCTGGAGAGTGTGGGTAAAGAAAAGATGGCAGAGGAATACCTCTGGACAAGTGCAAGGATATCCAGGAGGGAAGCCAATAGTTTCCCATGAGCAAAAGACAGAGAAGGAATGTTGGTGAAGATAGAGAGGAGGTAGGGGCAGGGGAGGTGCAGCAGTTGGGCCTGAATGATGGTCTTACTATCTTCCCTGACACAACAGACAAAAGGTAATGAAAAGGAGGGTAGGGAGGCATGGTGCTCAAGGTCTCAGAGAGGCTCTAAATGATTAAAGAGAACCACTGGGAGAATGTGACGGAAAATTAAGCAAGCATGAATGTCAGAATCGTGGAACAGCTGTGAGGTGCCAGGTCAGATGAGATATATGGGTTTACAGTGGACATTCTCTGACTCTATATGCTCGTTAGTCAGCGTACAGCGGGGAACACAACCTCACTGTCTCAAGATCACCAGGTCAGGATAGGGAAGGCGAGAAGTGAAGGATTCTGGCACACCAGAGAAGATGGTATGAAAATAGCTGTCAAAGAGTCTAGATGAACTGAGCAGGGAAGCCAGTGAAACCACCCCATGGACCCTGTTCTACCAGATGTCAGAAGATACAATGATGCCGAAGAACTGATACTGACAATGGGCAGAGATAGGCCAAAGATCGTCTCTATGCAGAGGATGCGTTCATCTCTCTGAAGGGTCAGCTCATCTCCCTTCTGTGGTATTTTTCCACTGTCACAGAAAACATAAAGATAAAGTTTATAGAATTATTTGGTATTTGAAGTTCACAAACAAATCTTATCCTGACTCACATCTTTTTTCTCTGCTCCAGTAAACTGGAGAAGATTTTCATTAGTTAAAAATAACTCAGGGTGTCAGGAAGATTAAATAAAAGAGTACCTACTTGGCATATAGTAGGCAACCAAATATTTGTTCATTTTATTATGGCTAAATTTGTTAATTTTAGCATGCGATCATGAGATTAATTCTACTGCTACTATTAATTTGGTTTATCAATGTTATTGCTTCCAGTGCACTGGACTAAGAGCATTTTAGCAGCTAGTTTGCTAAATTGGTTAGAGCAAGCACCTGTAAGGTCAAGGTCATGAATTTGACTTCATTCAGTTAAGTTGTTAGGACACACTGGAACCCCCAGGTTAGTTGCGGCACAGAAACGTCTCAAAGAAATCTTGGCATGGGAGTATGTTTAGATATGTGTAGAGGAAAAGTAGGATTGCATTTAGCTTCACGCTTCTGTACGTTGGTGACCTCAGACAAGTTTTCAGACAGTTGATTTATTTTTCATCTGTAAAATTTTACATGGCTATCACAGGTTCCAATAAGATATATGAGAAAATACAGCAAAATATAAATATTGTCCCAAAGCAGGTCATTACTGCCAATAGATAATTAGTCAATAAAATAAGCAAAAGTGCTTCTAGGTAGTAAATGCTTTTTATAAAAGCAACTCATTTTTTTAGTGTCTGTGTTTTACTTCATGGGACTGTCATTTTTCACCTCTAGGACAGTGAGGTAAGTAAGGCAGATATTTCCAAATCTACTATACAAATGAAATTATTTTTCTCCTAAGCTACCAGCACCCTCCTCACAGTGAAGTCTAAGGACCTCCTCCAGTGCTTCATCGTTCTTGATGGCCCTCTGAAGTATGGGCTAACCCCTCCTTCTTAAAGCTTCTTCCCTTTTTGACTTATGTGACACTGTTTTTATATCACTACCCCAAAATCACTGCCGATGGTGATGCAGCCATGAAAGTAAAAGACGCTTACTCCTTGGAAGGAAAGTTATGACCAACCTAGACAGCATATTCAAAAGCAGAGACGTTACTTTGCCACCAAAGGTCCATCTAGTCAAGGCTATGGTTTTCCAGTAGTCATGTATGGATGTGAGAGTTGGACTGTGAAGAAAGCTGAGCACCAAAGAATTGATGCTTTTGAACTGTGGTGTTGGAGAGGCTCTTGAGAATCCCTTGAACTGAAAGGAGATCTGACCAGTCCATCCTAAAGGAGATCAGTCCTGGGTGTTCACTGGTGGGACTGATGTTGAACCTGAAACTCCAGTGCTTTACCTGATGAAAAGAGCTTACTCATTTGAAAAGACTCTGATGCTGGGAAAGATTGAGGGCAGGAGGAAAAGGGGATGACAGAGGATGAGATGGTTGGATGGCATCACCGACTCAATGGGCATAAGTTTGGGTAAACTCTGGGAGTTGGTGATGGACAGGGAGGCCTGGTGTGCTGCGGTTCATGGTGTTGCAGAGTCGGACACGACTGAGTGACTGAACTGAAATGAACTGAACCCTTAAACTTGGGAAAAGTGGAATCAGAAGAGCATATAAGGTGATTGTAGGGACTGAAAGAGTGACTACTTATGGAAGACAGACCCAAAATATTTGGGGATTGGAAATTTGAGATATGATGTTTGAGATGATCCTGTGCTAAGACATGACAGGTGAGTTACTATGTTGGGAATAGTATGCTGATGCATTTCAGCATATCTAATTTCTTGGCTAAGTCTTGTCTACCTAATATTGTGGGTAGACAAGCTTCCTTGGTGCTCAGATGGTAAAGAATTTGCCTGCAATACAGAAGACCCAGAGTCAATCAGGTCACAAAAGCCACCTCTTAAAATATGACTGTACTCATTTTGGTACAAGTAAAAAAAACTGTTTTATGTTTAACATCTTGGAGAGGAAAAAAAGGCATGGAAGGGGACATTACATGGCAACTGTCTTTAGATATGTGACAGGCTATTGTGTGAAAGGTGGCTAGTTTATCCTGTCCTACAACTGGATCCAAGGAGTAGAAGTTAAAGAATATATCGATAAATCTATACACAAAAGTTTCCAAAGTTGGACTGGATTTGCCGAGGAGGTGTGGATTTCCCATCATGGAAAGGACGCAAACATCACACATAGTAGGATGATTCATTCCTGGTGGGAATTAGCATAAAAGAACTCAAGCATGGATAACTAAACTACGTGACCTCAGACTTCTAGTGTTGCCAATCCGTTTTCTTCCTTTCCCACAGGCCAAAGTCCTTGCTCCACCCCTGACATTTCTTTGTCAGCATTTCCCCTCTGCTTATCCTGTGAGTTTTATGCTTAACCCTTTGATTTTCCCTTTCTACACTGACTGCTCCACGGAGACCATCCAGGCCCACCAAGTTCAAGTATTGCTCCTAGACTTGTGACTATAAAACATTTGTCTCCAAACCACCCTCTGCCCTTCCAATAGCAAGAAGCCTCAGCCAGTTCTTACTGGTTCCTACATATCATCATCTCCAAATTAGCTTCTCTTCCCAAAGATGCCATTCCATCAATATCTCATTTTCTTGGCTTGCCTTTGTTTTCGAGCCTTTGGGTAATTTGAATTCTAAATTCAAATTGTTATCTAGATGCCAATACTTTTTATCCCTTAGTGGATTTTCCTTTCTCTCAAAAAAATTATTTTCCTCCTTCTCATCCACGCTGCCATTGCTCTGGTAGTTTTGAATTGTCAACAGATATACAAACTGTCTTTAAGACTTAGCTCCTTCCAAATCATTCTTCTTAAAATTATCTTATTTATGTATTTATTTAGCTGTGCCAGGTTGTATTTGCAGCATGTGAGATCTGGTTCCCTTACCAGGGACTGAACACAGGTCTCCTCTATTGGGAGTGTGGGGTCTTAGCCGCTGGATCATCCGGGAAGTCCCTAAATCATTTTTTAAACATGTAGTTAGTTATTCAAATGCTCTTAAAATAATGCCATTCTTCAAGAACCCTATCATCAACCAAATAAAATCCAAATTATCCAGATCACCTGGTTTTCAGCTAACCCTCTGGAATTTGGATTTTCCTTACCCATTCTACTGTATCTCCTTTTAATCCCTAACACATAGGCATAGCAGCATGCTACAGAATTTACCTGTAGGATAGCTGAGAAGCTTTGAGTTTTGATACAAATTAGTTACCACTGTGCCAAGATCTTGATTCCTCAGTCTAGAGGGCAGTTTCAGGGTCCTGGGTGTGTGGTCTATTAATCCCAGTTAATTCGCAAGTTTTGTGTTCTGCCTGTGTCATGACCTGGAAGATGTTGGGGGAAAATGATGTGGTTGTTAACAGTAGCATCGGTTTTGCTGGTCATGTCTGTTAAATCACTGAATCTCTGGTGCTTTCAAGTTCTTCACCAATAAAATAGGAAAATAGCTCTGTCTACTTCCTAGAGTTGTTTATAAGAGTAAGTTAATTAAGTGTTGATAAAGATAAAATGTATTTTTTTTCAATTCATGCTTAGGTGTTTATTTCCTCAGCCTATTGCCTTCTGAGACTGTTTTTCTCTGGGGATTTTCTCAAATGTGATCTCAGCCCCGTGAGACCCTCTTACTTCATCTAAATTTAAGCTGCCTTTCAAACTCACATCCTTCATGAAATAGACTCCAGATCTTCTTTGCTTACGGGTTTTGAGGTATCATTATTCTTAATACAGATTTGGTGTTGGCTGTTTGTTTTTACATCTGTGCAAGTTCTGCTATTATAAGCTGAATAAATTCCTGTGTATTAATTTTGAGGAGCAGGATCTTCTTTATATGGAAAGAACAGCAGGATATTAATAGCAATTTAAATGATGAGAGTGTTAAAAAGTCAAGGTAAAGATGGTCCATAAATGGAGCAGGGATACTATACTTTAAACCATTATTTAAACATGTACAGACCAAAAGAGACAGCCTAGTTTAGTGAGATGATTTGGTAATTCTCAGATGTCACCAACTATCAGTGTTCTGTTTATCTTTCGGGAAAGCTCAGTTATAATGAAAGTGAGAAATGTATGACCCTTACACATACCATGTGATCTTCATTTGTATTTGAGGAAGTAAGCTGAGATGTACCAATTTTACACCCTATCCAAGCATTGGAGGAAGTCAAGCAAATTGATCTGTAGAAAGGAGAAGTAACTCTTATTCAAAAAGCAGAGAGGAAGATGGACAGTATTTAGTATTATTCTTACCAACAGCTGTTTCCAGCAACTCAAACTGATATGGAGCCAAAGTATATTTTGGAGTTAAGAGAAAAAGCCTTGAAAATCAGATTTCTAAGATTTCCCCACAGAGGTGAAGTATTATAAGCTACCATTCAGGCTGAGATTTAAAATATTTTGTAAATTTTAATTAAAAATACAATTATGACATAAAACAAAAATATGTTATAGAGAGATGATACAATTTTTGTAATCATAAGTTTCTTCATTCTGAATATTCAATCTTTTTAACATCTACAGATGAGTGACAACTCTTCACATAAAAATGACTTTTTAACTTGTTTTGTTTTCTCAAGAGTATTTTCAGCTTGAAAACCCTGGTACATACCATGACTTCCTGAGTTTAATTTCATGCCCTAATGTGTCACCACTGACTTGGTCCCAACCTCAGATCATCTGCACAGAGCTGCAGGGAAGAACCAACCACAAAGGCAGGGCGATAGCAGCACCCCTGGCTCCTCACTGGATCCTGGAGCAAGTCCAGAGTCACAGTGAACCAGCTGCCTCTCCTTCCCATCGGACAGCAGACGATGGAAAAGAGAAGACAATGAACAATCACTTATGTCGATAATGGAAGCAGAGGAAGCCAAGGCCTATTTGAATTTACAGGTATTTTAGATCAGTGAGCTGCAATGGATTGGTCAGATGATATTTGAATTGCTCCTCTTGCAGCCTTATTACCTCCTATCAACCTGTTGACCCCAAGAGTTTACATTCTGGTAGGGATCAGGGGTTGTCATAGGGACTCCTCCATTGTTGGCTAGCCTAGCGATTTGGTCTCATAGTGGGCTCCACCCTCTTGGAGGGGTTTCTGAGAAGTCTCTGCAGGAGTGGAGTACATGCGATGTCTTCCCCTTTGTGCTGGTATGTGTGGCCTCAGGAGTGCCGTTCCCAAGTGTGCTCAACAGCAGGGTAGATCTTGCTCATTAGGCTTATGTTAGCTCAACTATCCAAATCCAAGAAGAACTATCCAATCAACTATCTAAGAAGATATCAAAGGATAGACTGTGCCCTTTGGGATAATCCATTTCTTGCAAACCGTTGCTTTGCTACTCTATCCACACTCTGTTGGTGGCTCCAGGAAGAGCATGGTCCATTTCTGAGTAAAAGAATGGATTTTCCCCAATGTGTTTACCTTTCCAGATCCTACCTTATAATTTTGGTGGTATTAAGATGAATTAATACATAATAAACATTGAATAAATACCCTAATGTAATGATTTTTCTCTACACTTACACATCACAAACATTCATTTTATGTCAACTTTGAGATATTTTTGCATGTGTTTTCAAAGTGAACAAAACTGAAATAGAGATATTGATAAGCAGGAATTATTAAAGTTATTAGGCTCAATTTTCACTTCATGGGAACTAGATGGGGAAACAGAGGAAACAGTGTCAGGCTTTATTATTATTATTATTATTTTGGCTCCAAAATCACTGCAGATGGTGATTGCAACCATGAAATTAAAAGATCTTCACTCCTTGGAAGGAAAGTTATGGCCAATCTATATAGCCTATTAAAAAGCAGAGACATTACTTTGCCAACGAAGGTCCATCTAGTCAAGGCTATTGTTTTTCCAATGGTCATGTATGGATATGAAAGTTGGACTGTGAAGAAAGCTGAGCACTGAAGAAATGATGCTTTTGAATTGTGGTGTTGGAGAACACTCTTGAGAATCCCTTGGACTGTAAGAAGATCCAACCAGCCCATCCTAAAGGAGAAGAGTCCTGTGTGTTCATTGGAAGGACTGATGTTGAAGCTGAAACTCCAATATTTTGGCCACCTCATGAGAAGAGTTGACTCATTGGAAAAGACCCTGATGTTGGGAGGGGTTGGGGGCAGGAGAAGAAGAGGACGACAGAGGATGAGATGGCTGGATGGCATCACCGACTCAATCAACATGAGTTTGAGTAAACTCTGGGAGTTGGTGATGGATAGGGAGGCCTGGCGTGCTGTGAGTCATGGGGTCACAGATTTGAACTGAGGCTCAGTTTTTATTAGCTGCTTGCATTGATGTGAAAGGAAAAACAAAAGCACAAATAAAACACACTCATTTGCTTTTTGTGTAGATATGACAAAACAAACATATTTGATCAGATGCAGAATAGGGCTTTGGACAGTGGAGCCTGATGGGCTGCTGTCTATGGGGTCGCACAGAGTCGCACACGACTGAAGCGACTTAGCAGCAGCAGCAGCAGCATGTACATAATAACAGAGCTATCAGTAAACTTATCATTGTAATTATTTAGTCATTTTACTTTTCTGCATGTGGCAGAGATTCTTAATTCAAATTGATTTTATGATAGAGCTTTTTTGTAATTGCTAAGTGTTTGAATCCTTATAACCTCATCCTCCATCACTACTTCCTTCCAGTTTTGTCAATTCATTAACCTTATCTGGCTAAGCATTACTTCTAAGGAAGTCTCAAGTTGCCATGGATAATTGACAAGGCAGTTACTTTATTTACAGGTAACCAAGAATGCACTGAATGAATTAGAAATATGCTTTTGCATATAAATTCTCCTACATTGCCAAGTGAGTGTCTTGGCAAAATATTAATGTTATACAGCAGCTCCAGCCACTTTGAGTGAACACTGATCTCGCTTCATTCACTTATTCATATATTCCTTCATTTGTCCATTTATTTACTTAATCATTCTTTCACCAAATAATCTGTTGTGTGTGTGCAAGGTTATATAAGGTGCTGTGATAAATGCAAAGGTGAGAAAGTCTCAGTCTTTTCCCTTCAAGGAGGTTATACTTTGACACTTTATATGCTGGACAGTAGTACAACTAGCTGGAATTCAAGTTACCATGTGATGTGTGTGAAATTAAGTACTTTGCAAGGAAGAGAAAGATAATGTTTTGATTAGGGGTGAGAAGGTGGTTAGAGCCTAATGGAAAATGTTTATAGAAATTGGAATTGGAACCTGGGAGAATTTTTGCCAGGTGGAGGGGAAAGTTCATAGAGTACTCCAGACATAGAAAACCCTTTCAGTGAATGTCTAGCAGTAGGAATCACCAGGTAATCAGGTCAGGTAAGTGGCTGTTTGGGAGGAACATGAGGTTTGGGTAGGATTATACTGGGATGGCAAGTTGAAAAATTAAGGTTGTGGAGAGCCTAAAAATTACCTTCATCTAGCACTGACATTTACACACACACATACAGGCTCACACACACAAAAAGCTTTAACTATATTCAGTTGGAGGGGGAACTCAATAAAGAATCTGAGTAAGAAAGCAGATTATTAGAAAGATTATTCTGTCTGTGTTACCTCAGAGATTAGAAAGAAAAAGAAGCCATTACAATCACCAAAGTCAACAGTAGTGAGGACAAGCACTAGTGTAATGGTTGTGCCAATAAACAAAGCTAGTAGGAGATCTTGCGGAAGTGAACTTGCAGAATGGAGACATGAATTTGATGAGAGGAGACCAGAAAGAGGGACAGTGAGGGAAAGGACTGACTACACTGATTTTAGTGTGTTAATTAAAACTATTGTATATAGGGTGGATGAAGAGCAAGGTCCTACTGTATAGCATAGGGAACTATAGTCAATATCTTATGATCAACTATAATGGAAAAGAATATGAAAAAGAACATATATCTATGTATAACTGAATAACTTTTCTAGACAACTGAATCTAAAACAACCTTGTACATCAACCGTGTGCATGTGTACTAAGTCACTTCAGTCGTGTCTGACTCTTTGCAACCCTTTGGCTCCTCTGTCTACGGGATTCTCCAGGCAAGAATGCTGTAGTGGGTTGCCATGCCCTCCTCCAGGGGATCTTCCTGACCCAGGGATAAATTTTAAGAAAAGCTTCTTGGGACTGAGGCTCAAAATTAACCTACTTATAAGGCCTCCAAGCATTTGTTTGCCACAAGAAGCACCATTTGGAAATGCCAATATTGATAAGCTAATTTTTAACTTAGTTACGGAGAGGATAACTGTATGGAGAGGATCATTTTGAAAAACAGAAGGAAATAGTTCCACACTTTTCACTTAGATGCTATTTTCTTGTATTTGACACATTTCAAAGAATAAATATATTTGAAAATAATTGAAAGATATTTTCCCAAGTGGCAACAGAAATACCTCTAAAAAATAATTATTTCAAACAATAAGTCTATTAAATAGACTTTTCCAATTAGCAGTAAATTACAGATGGTGGTTTAGTCACTGAGTTGTGTCCAACTCTTGTGACACCATGGACTGTAGACCACCAGTCGATTCTGTCCATGGGATTCTCCAGGCAAGCATACCGCAGTGGGTTGCCATTTCCTTCTTCAGGAGATCTTCCTGACCCAGGAGTCAAATCTGGTTCTCCTACATTGCAGGCAGATCCTTTGCTGACTAAGCTATGAGGAAAGCCCAGAATTACAGATGCCTAATTAATAATTTGGTTATTTCCTCTTTCTAATTCATATTTTCCCTAGTGTGTAGTCTACTTAGAAAGATTTTATTTTTTTATGTAGAGATGTCGATGGAATAGAGACTGTCGTATAGAATGAAGTAAGTTAGAAAGAGAAAAACAAATTGTATATTAACACATATATGTGCAGTCTAGAAAAATGGTATTGATATTACTTGCAAAACAGAAACAGAGACACAGATGTAGAGAACAAATATGAATACCAAGGTGGGAAAGGGAATGACCTGGGAGATTGAAATTGACATATATACACTGCTGCTGCTGTTGCTAAGTCCCTTCAGTCATGTCCGACTCTGTGCGACCCCATAGATGGCAGCCCACCAGGCTCCCCTGTCCCTGGGATTCTCTAGGCAACACTGGAGTGGGTTGCCATTTCCTTCTCCAATGCATGAAAGTGAAAAGTGAAAGTGAAGTCGCTGTCATCTCCGACTCTTAGCGACCCCATGGACTGCAGCCCACCAGGCTCCTCTGTCCATGGGAATTTCCAGGCAAGAGTACCGGAGTCGGGTGCCATTGCCTTCTCCAATATACACTACTATGTATAAAACAGATAACTGATGAGAACCTACTGTTTAGCACAGGGAACTCTGCTGGAAAACCAAAAAAGAGGCAATATATGCATATGTATAGCTGATTCGCTTTATTGTACAGCAGAAACTAACAACACTGTAAAGCAACTATACTTCAATAAAAATTAAATAAAAAAGATTCTTATACTATTTGATTAACCCTATCATTTGTTTATCAATCATAGAACAGAAAGTACAATTTTGTGGAACTAAATTAAGATATTTTGAAAAAAATAAAGTTACAAAGCTTTAATTTTATTCAGAATCCCAATAGAACAAAATTTCCATTAAGACAATAACACTAAGAAATTTTTTTGACAGGTTTCATTCTTCAAAAGATTCTTCATATTTCAACAAAAGTTTACATATGTATCAACTTTTATGTTGTCATTAAGAAATACAACTAAAAGTCAGAACAACCTTATTAAATTAAATGCATTAAAATATTATAAGGTAATATTTAAAAATCTAAATACTGATATCTAGGTAGTATAAATTAAAGTAATTGTTTATTTTTAATTGCCTTACAATAACCACAACTACTATAAAAAATCACTAAAAGAAATACTGAAATGAATTAAAAAATACAAAGATCTAAGACTTCTCCAATTTACTGCACTTTCTTTTCTCTCATTTGAATTTTTAAGTTAACAAATTCATAAATATTTGATGGATTTATATATCTGAGCAGTGTGGGAAAGTAGTGTGTCTTAATATCAGTAAGTGTGAATTGCTTCCTGGGCAGCTTCTGGAGCAGCCTGGTCAGTGAGAATCTTCTAGAGAATAGGAAAGTGTTAAGAATAATCTCAAAAATATACAAGCAGCTCCTGCAGCTCAACTCCAGAAAAGTAAACAACCCAATCAAAAATAGGCCAAAGAATTAAACAGACATTTCTCCAAAGAAGACATAAAGATGGCCAACAAACACATGAAAAGATGCTCAATATTGTTCATTATTCAGTTCAGTGCAGTTCAGTTGCTCAGTCGTGTACAACTATTTGTGACCTCAAGAATCACAGCACGCCAGGCCTCCCTGTTCATCACTAACTCCCGGAATTCACTCAGACTCATGTCCATCGAGTCAGTGATGCAATCCAATCATATCATCGTCTGTTGTCCCCTTCTCCTCCTGCCCCCAATCCTTCCCAGCATCCGAGCCTTTTCCAATGAGTCAACCCTTCGCATGAGGTGGCCAAAATACTTAAGTTTCAGCTTCACCATCCTTCCCTCCAAAGAAATCTGAGGGATCATCTCCTTCAAAATGGACTGGTTGGATCTCCTTGCAGTCCAAAGGACTCTGAAGAGTCTTCTCCAACACCACAGTTCAAAAGCATCAATTCTTCGGCCCTCACCTTTCTTCACAGTCCAACTCTCACATCTATACATGACCACTGGAAAAACCACAGCCTTGACTAGATGGAGCTTTGTTGGCAAAGTAATGTCTCTGCTTTTCAATATGCTACCTAGGTTGGTCATAACTTTTTTCCAAGGATTAAGAATATCTTACTCCTTGGAAGTAAGATATCTTTAATTTCATGGCTGTAGTCACCATCTGCAGTGATTTTGGAGCCTCCAAAATAAAGTCTGACACTGTTTCCACTGTTTCTCCATCTATTTCCCATGAAGTGATGGGACCAGATGCCATGATCTTCGTTTTCTGAATATTGAGCTTTAAGCCAACTTTTTCACTCTCCTCTTTCACTTTCATCAAGAGGCTTTTTAGCTCCTCTTCACTTTCTGCCATAAGGGTGGTGTCATCTGCATAGCTGAGGTGACTGATATTTCTCCCGGCAATCTTGATTCCAGCTTGTGCTTCCTCCAGCCCAGCATTCCTCATGATGTACCCTGCATATAAGTTAATTAAGCAGGGTAACAATATACAGCCTTGACGTACTCCTTTTCCTATTTGGAACCAGTCTGTTGTTCCATGTCCAGCTGTAACTGTTGCTTCCTGACCTGCATACAGGTTTCTCAAGAGGCAGGTTAGGTGGTCTGGTATTCCCCTCTCTTTCAGAATTCTCCACAGTTTCTTGTGATCCACACAGTCAAAGACTTTGGCATAGTCAATAAAACAGAAATAGATGTTTTTCTGGAACTCTCTTGCTTTTTTGATGATCCAGAGGATGTTGGCAATTTGATCTCTGGTTCCTCGGCCTTTTCTAAAACCAGCTTGAACATCTGGAAGTTCACGATTCACGTATTGCTGAAGCCTGGCTTGGAGAATTTTGAGCATTACTTTACTAGTGCATAAGATGAATGCAATTGTGCGGTAGTTTGAGCATTCTTTGGCACTGCCTTTCTTTGGGATTGGAATGAGAACTGACCTTTTCCAGTCCTGTGGCCACTGCTGAGTCTTCCAAATTTGCTGGCATATTGAGTGCAGCACTCTCACGGCATCATCTTTCAGGATTTAAAATAGCTCAAGGCTGGATTTCCATCACCTCCACTAGCTTTGTTTGTAGTGATGCTTTCTAAGGTCCACTTGACTTCACATTCCAGGATGTCTGGCTCTAGGTGAGTAATCACACCATTGTGATTATCTGGGTCGTGAAGATCTTTTTGTACAGTTCTTCTGTGTATTCTTGCCACCTCTTTTTAACATCTGCTTCTGTTAGGTCCATACCATTTCTGTCCTTTATCGAGCCCATCTTGCATGAAATGTTCCCTTGGTATCTCTAATTTTCTTGAAGAGATCTCTAGTCTTTCCCATTCTGTTGCTTTCCTCTGTTTCTTTGCATTGATTGCTGAGGAAGGCTTTCTTATCTCTTCTTGCTATTCTTTGGAACTCTGCATTCAGATGCTTATATCTTTCCTTTTCTCCTTTGCTTTTCACTTCTCTTCTTTTCACAGCTATTTGTAAGGCCTCCCCAGACACCCATTTTGCTTTTTTGCATTTCTCTTCCACGGGGGTGGTCTTGATCCCTGTATCCTGTACAGTGTCACGAACCTCCGTCCATAGTTCATCAGGCACTCTATCAGATCTAGGTCCTTAAATCTATTTCTCACTTCCACTGTATAATCATAAGGGATTTGATTTAGGTCATACCTGAATGGTCTAGTGGTTTCCCCTACTTTCTTCAATTTAAGTCTGAATTGGCAATAAGGAGTTCATAATCTGAGCCACAGTCAGCTCCTGGTCTTGCTTTTGCTGACTGTATAGAGCTTCTTCATCTTTGGCTGCAAACAGTATAATCAGTCTGATTGCTGTGTGGACCATCTTGTGATGTTCATTATTAGGGAAATCAAATCAACACCACAATGAGGTATCATTTCACACCAATCAGAATGGCTGCTATCCAGAAGTCTTCAAGCAATAAATGCTGGAGAGGGTGTGGAGAAAAGGGAACCCTCTTACTTTATTGGTGGGAATGCAAACTAGTACAGCCACTATGGAGAACAGTGTGGAGAATCCTTAAAAAAAAACCTGGAAATAGAACTGCCTTATGATGCAGCAATCCCACTGCTGGGCATAGAAACCAAGAAAACCAGAATTGAAAGAGACACGTGTACCCCAATGTTCATCACAGCACTGTTTATAATAGCCAGGACATGGAAGTAACCTAGATGTCCATTAGAGGATGAATGGATAAGAAAGCTGTGGTACATATGCACAATGGAGTATTACTCAGCCATTAAAAAGAAAGCATTTGAATCAGTTCTAATGAGATGGATGAAACTGGAGCCTATTATACAGAGTGAAGTAAGCCAGAAAGAAAAACACCAATATAGTATAATAATGCATATATATGGAATTTAGAAAGATGGTAATGATAACCTCGTATACAAGACAGCAAAAGAGACACAGATGTATAGAATAGTCTTTTGGACTCTGTGGGAGAGGGCAAGGTAGAGATGATTTGCGATAATGGCATTGAAACATGCATATTATCATATGTGAAATGAGTCACTAGTCCAGGTCGATGTATGATACAGGGTGCTTGGGGCTGGTGCACTGCAACGACCCTGAGGGATGGGATGGGGAGGGAGGTGGGAGGGGTGTTAAGGATGGGGAACACATGTATACCCATGGTGGATTCATGTCAATGTATGGCACAACCAATGCAATATTGTAAAGTAAAATAAACAAACAAGTAAATAAATAAATAAAATTAACTGAAAAAAAAGAATAATTTGCCTCCCCTAACACCCTACATGCATACACATTGCCAGGGATGTCTTTGTACTCTTTGAAGTCTAACAATATAAAATGTAACATTTCATGCCAGCGATGGTGTACATCTATAATCTCTGCAATGTATATTCAGACATTCCATTTAGGTTTATGATAATTCTGCTTCAGTTTTCAAGAAGATAAAATCAACTTACACTGTGGTTTACTAGTAAAACACAGATAGGAGTCTGTCTTCATCTGTCATTAGTATTTTTCCATTGCTCAGATTTATTTTTGAACCTGTTCAACACTGTTCATTGAGGCTTTTTCAATGCCTGCTCTTTATTTTGTATTCCTGTTCAAACCTCCCCTGAATATTTGATCTTTTTCTTTGGAGGGCAAAATTTTTCACTATGGCATAATCTAAATGATAAATTGATATTATTTTTCCTGCACATCAAGCATGAATGAATTTCATCAATTGTATATACCAGATACAACCGCTTTATTTCTTTCCAGTTATGTTTGCCTTTTTGTTAAGTCTTTGAAGTAGCTGTTTTGATGTGAAGATAGAAACAATTAAAATTTTAAAATGTAAAACTTCAAAAGAAGTTTTAATGAAAGATGAAAGAGAGCATTTCTTTTTCATACACAAACCACAAAAGTGAGAAATGCAAGTGGAGAATGGTGACTTCAAGCATGGAATCATCCTAAACATCATGTAAGTTAAATAAAAAGAATAGGTGACAGTCATGATAAATTCCCAGTTTATTTTGTTTTCTGATGAGCTATAGCTGATATATAATATGAACAAGATGGTAGGTGTTGCAAAAGGGCATCAGAGAGCAGACACACTGAAACCATAATCACAGAAAACTAGTCAGTCTAATCACACTAGGACCACAGCCTTATCTAACTCAATGAAACTAAGCCATACCCTATGGTGGCAAGCAAGCCAGGCAGGTCACTGTGGAGAGGGCTGACAGAATGTGGTCCACTGGAAAAGGGAATGGAAAACCACTTCAATATTCTTGCCTTGAGAACCCCATGAACAGTATGAAAAGGCAAAATGATAGGATACTTAAAGAGGAACTCCCCAGGTCAGTAGGTGCCAATATGCTACTGGAGATCAGTGGAGAAATCACTCCAGAAAGAATGAAGGGATGGAGCCAAAGCAAAAACAATACCCAGTTGTGGATGTGACTGGTGATAGAAGCAAGGTCCGATGCTGTAAAGAGCAATGTTGCATAGAAACCTGGAATGTCAGGTCGATGAATCAAGGCAAATTGGAAGTGGTCAAAGAAGAGATGGCAAGGGTTAACGTCAACATTCTAGGAATCAGCAAACTAAAATGGACTGGAATGGGTGAATTTAATTCAGATGACCATTATATCTACTACTGTGGGCAGGAATCCCATAGAAGAAATGGAGTAGCCATCATGGTCAACAAAAGAGTCCAAAATGCAGTACTTGGATGCAATCTCAAAAATGACAGAATAATCTCTGTTCATTTCCAAGGCAAACCATTCAATATCACAGTAATCCAAGTCTATGGCCCAACCAGTAACGCTGAAGAAGCTGAAGTTGAACAGTTCTGTGAAGACCTACAAGGTCTTTATAGAACTAACACCCCCAAAAGATGTCCTTTTCGTTAGAGGGGACTGGAATGCTAAAGTAGGAAGTCAAGACACACCTGGAGTAACAGGCAAATCTGGTCTTGGAATGTGGAATGAAGCAGGGCAAAGGCTAATAGAGTTTTGCCAAGAGAACACACTGGTCATAGCAAACACCCTCTTCCAACAACACAAGAGAACACTCTACACATGGACATCACCAGATGGTCCACACTGAAATCAGACTGATTATACTGTTTGCAGCCAAAGATGGAGAAGCTCTATACAGTCAGCAAAAGCAAGACCAGGAGCTGACTGTGGCTCAGATTATGAACTCCTTATTGCCAATTCAGACTTAAATTGAAGAAAGTAGGGGAAACCACTAGACCATTCAGGTATGACCTAAATCAAATCCCTTATGATTATACAGTGGAAGTGAGAAATAGATTTAAGGACCTAGATCTGATAGAGTGCCTGATGAACTATGGACGGAGGTTCGTGACACTGTACAGGATACAGGGATCAAGACCACCCCGTGGAAGAGAAATGCAAAAAAGCAAAATGGGTGTCTGGGGAGGCCTTACAAATAGCTGTGAAAAGAAGAGAAGTGAAAAGCAAAGGAGAAAAGGAAAGATATAAGCATCTGAATGCAGAGTTCCAAAGAATAGCAAGAAGAGATAAGAAAGCCTTCCTCAGCAATCAATGCAAAGAAACAGAGGAAAGCAACAGAATGGGAAAGACTAGAGATCTCTTCAAGAAAATTAGAGATACCAAGGGAACATTTCATGCAAGATGGGCTCGATAAAGGACAGAAATGGTATGGACCTAACAGAAGCAGATGTTAAAAAGAGGTGGCAAGAATACACAGAAGAACTGTACAAAAAGATCTTCACGACCCAGATAATCACAATGGTGTGATTACTCACCTAGAGCCAGACATCCTGGAATGTGAAGTCAAGTGGACCTTAGAAAGCATCACTACAAACAAAGCTAGTGGAGGTGATGGAAATCCAGCCTTGAGCTATTTTAAATCCTGAAAGATGATGCCGTGAGAGTGCTGCACTCAATATGCCAGCAAATTTGGAAGACTCAGCAGTGGCCACAGGACTGGAAAAGGTCAGTTCTCATTCCAATCCCAAAGAAAGGCAGTGCCAAAGAATGCTCAAACTACCGCACAATTGCATTCATCTTATGCACTAGTAAAGTAATGCTCAAAATTCTCCAAGCCAGGCTTCAGCAATACGTGAATCGTGAACTTCCAGATGTTCAAGCTGGTTTTAGAAAAGGCCGAGGAACCAGAGATCAAATTGCCAACATCCTCTGGATCATCAAAAAAGCAAGAGAGTTCCAGAAAAACATCTATTTCTGTTTTATTGACTATGCCAAAGTCTTTGACTGTGTGGATCACAAGAAACTGTGGAGAATTCTGAAAGAGAGGGGAATACCAGACCACCTAACCTGCCTCTTGAGAAACCTGTATGCAGGTCAGGAAGCAACAGTTACAGCTGGACATGGAACAACAGACTGGTTCCAAATAGGAAAAGGAGTACGTCAAGGCTGTATATTGTTACCCTGCTTAATTAACTTATATGCAGGGTACATCATGAGGAATGCTGGGCTGGAGGAAGCACAAGCTGGAATCAAGATTGCCGGGAGAAATATCAGTCACCTCAGCTATGCAGATGACACCACCCTTATGGCAGAAAGTGAAGAGGAGCTAAAAAGCCTCTTGATGAAAGTGAAAGAGGAGAGTGAAAAAGTTGGCTTAAAGCTCAATATTCAGAAAACGAAGATCATGGCATCTGGTCCCATCACTTCATGGGAAACAGGTGGGGAAACAGTGGAAACGGTGTCAGACTTTATTTTGGGGGTCAAAAATCACTGCAGATGGTAACTGCAGCCATGAAATTAAAAGATGCTTACTCCTTGGAAGAAAAGCTATGACTAACCTAGATAGCATATTGAAAAGCAGAGACATTACTTTGCCAACAAAGGTCCATCTAGTCAAGGCTATGGTTTGTCCAGTGATCATGTATGGATGTGAGAGTTGGACTGTGAAGAAAGCTGAGTGCCGAAGAATTGATGCTTTTGAACTGTGGTGTTGGAGAAGACTCTTGAGAGTCCCTTGGACTGCAAGGAGATCTAACTAGTCCATTCTGAAGGAGATCAGCCCTGGGATTTCTTTTGAAGGAATGATGCTAAAGCTGAAACTCCAGTACTTTGGCCACCTCATGCAAAGAATTCACTCATTGGAAAAGACTCTGATTCTGGGAGCGATCTGGGGCAGAAGGAAAAGGGGACACAGTGGATGAGATGGCTGGATGGCATCACTGACTTGATGCACGTGAGTCTGAGTGAACTCCAGGAGCTGGTGATGGACAGGGAGGCCTGTTGTTTTGCAAATCATCGGTTCCAAAGAGTCTGACAAGACTGAGTGACTGAACAGTACTGAACTGAACTGAATATGAACAACAGTAATAATCCTCCACTTTCTTGATATCGATGCAGCTATGTCTTTTTCTTTAAGGCACAGTGAAGAGAAAAGGTAAAATTCTGGGCTTAATATTTAAAAACCTCTTGACTGTTACTATAATGAAAACTGCCTT
The DNA here is from genome assembly GCA_917880005.1 of Nanger dama. Taxonomy (NCBI): domain Eukaryota; kingdom Metazoa; phylum Chordata; class Mammalia; order Artiodactyla; family Bovidae; genus Nanger; species Nanger dama. Next base: position 106,006,910 of record CAKJTW010000001.1, read on the forward strand.
TAATTTTAAACAATTTTACTTTACAAATAGCATCTTAATGTGTACTTCTAAGGAAGTACATGGTGAATATAAACTGCTAATAGATTCAATTTGATTTCATACAAATAGCATTTTATTTGAGTCTAATTATAACAGTTTTAACTATTATAGGAGATTATATATCTATTGTATATATACATACATATATGTATATTACAGACATAAATGTATATATTTTCCCTTTTGCAGAATATTCACATTATATTCATGAATCACTGGAGCGGAATTTGCTGATTCCCACACTTGATCCCTTAATGGCATTTGACTAAATTTAAAGGAGTTAAACAGTTGCAATTAGAACCACAGGTGTCTGTCTTTAGGGTCACAATATATCATTGTGATAACTACATGAGTATTAATCATTTACCTGTATGGTAAATCACCACTGGGAAAGGTATGAAGTAAGTAGAGAAGTTAAATTCATTTCTGAGCCTTGTTTCTGCACAGAGTAGAATTTGGGCTAAGATATCTCTCAAGGGATAGTGGAGGTGTGGTTTAATTTGTAGTAAAATTCGTATGAATATGAATACTTTTAATTGGATGGCCTCAGCCTATAGTTGTGTTTTGTCACATTGGCTTAGTGTAGCAAACGTGGAGGGGGATGATGAAGAAGAAGCATATTCTCTTTTTTTTCTATTCTTTGAAGGCACTTCCTAAGCAAATCTAAGATAATTTTACCCCAACCTTTTCTCTTCTTCGCAAATGACTTTTTGTACGTAGTCAATCATACAAAACAATAAAAAGTATATAAGCTGCAACTTTCAGGATACATCTTTGTATTTCTTATAAAATCAATAGGCTCTTTCAATGACACATTTTATTTAATATTGAAATAAAAAATAAAACAAGGCATGATATCATTTTAAAATCATCCTTGCAAGAATGTGCAAGTTATTATATACAATCATGGGAAATTAAAGTGGTTACACAAGAGAGGATTGATCTTGAGTTATTTCTCAAGAAAAAGTGCAGGCCACCAGTGGACACAGGCATTTGTTTCTTTGATGTTGTTTTCTCCCACAAATTCTGAGTGTCCAGGGAGTTTTGGAGATGGAGAAATGTGCTTTTAAGTGCTTATCTTGAGGTAGCTCTCCAACTTCTTGATATGGATCATAACCCTGTCCTCTGCCAAACCTTGATTGTCAAAGAAAGTGGCACACGTTGCTTACACCAGGTAACCAAGGAGCAATTCACTCTTTTGTGATATCCTCAATCATTATAAGGAGAGAAATTTGCTCAGTTACTTTTCATTACCAGAAAAAAAACCATAGTTCATTTGAGCACTTGATTTGCTTTTCTCTGAATCCTCTTTCTTTTTGCTTTGATCACTGTAACTATGATAATTAAAACTTGTAGTAGATCTCCATGTGTGCATTTTTGTGTGTGTGTGGATTTAGTAGTTTTCTACCCTTGTTTTCATGTGTCTTGAATTTCTCAATTATCCTTTTGATGTGTGTGTGTGCATGCACATGCATGGGTATACATACATGCATGTATACGTGTGTGTATATGTATATATACATGTATGTATGTATACATACATATGCACTTCTCTCATAGCTCATTAGGTAAAGAATCCACCTGCAATGGAGGAGACCCCAGTTGGATTCCTGGGTCAGAAAGACCCGATGGAGAAGGGAAAGGCTGCCCACTCCGGTATTCTTGGGCTTTCCTTGTGGCTCAGCTGGTAAAGAATCTGCCTGCAATGTGGGAGACCTGAGTTTGATCCCTTGGTTGAGAAGATTCCCTGGAGAAGGGAAGGCTACCCACACCAGTATTCTGGCTTGGAGAATTCCATGGACTGTATAGTCCATGGGGTCACAAAGAGTCAGACACGACTGAGCAACTTTCACTTTCATATACATGTATATACACATGTCATGGTGGTTTAGTCACTGAGCCGTATCCAACCTTTGTGACCCCAAGGACTAACTGCCGGACTCCTCTGTTCATGGGATTTACCATGTTGTCATTTCCTTCTCCAGGGATCTTTCCAACCAAGGGATTGAACTTGTGACTCCCATATTGCAGGTGAAATCTACATTGTTACCAGGAAGCCCTATATATACATGTATATAGGGCTATATACACATGCTTGGGTATACACATGTATACCATATATACTTATACATGTGTATAAGTATGTATATATGTGTATACCCAAGCAAATATATACATGTGTTTCCCAAGTGGCACAGTGGTAAAGAATACCTACCTACTAATGTAGGAAGCACCAGAGACATGTTTTTGATCCCTGGTTGGAAAGGGCCCTTGGAGAAGGAAATGGCAGCTGGCTCCAGTATTTTTCCCTGGACAATCTCATGGACAAAGGACCCAAACAGGCTACAGTCTATGGGGTTGCAAAGAATCAGACATGACCGACTGAGTGACCAAGCATGTACACATGCATCAGTTCAGTCACTCAGTTGTGTCCAACTCTTTGTGACCCCATGAACTGCAGCACTCCAGGCCACCCTGTACATCACCAACTCCCGGAGTTTACCCAAACTCATGCCCATTGAGTCAGTGATGCCATCCAACCATCTCATCCTCTATGTCCCCTTCTCCACCTTCCCTCAATCTTTCCCAGCATCAGGGTCTTTTCAAATGAGTCAGCTCTCCACATCAGGTGGGCAAAGTATTGGAGTTTCAGCTTCAACATCAGTCCCATCAATGAACACCCAGGACTAATATCCTTTAGGAAGGACTGGTTGGATCTCCTTGCAGTCCAAGGGACTCTCAAGAGTCTTCTCCAACACCACAGTTCAAAACCATCAATTCTTTGCTACTCAGGTTTCTTTATGGTCCAACTCTCACATCCATACTTGACTACTAGGAAAACCATAGCTTTGGCTATATAGAAGTTTGTTGGCAAAGTAATGTCTCTGCTTTTTTTTTTTTTTTGTCTCTACATTTTAATATGCTGTCTATGTTGATCATAGCTTTTCTTCCAAGGATCAAGCATCTTTTAATTACATGGCTGCAATGGAATTCCAGTTGAGCTGTTTCAAATCCTGAAAGATGATGCTGTGAAAGTGCTGCACTCAATATGCCAGCAAATTTGGAAAACTCAGCAGTGGCCACAGGACTGGAAAAGGTTAGTTTTCATTCCAATTCCAAAAAAGACAATGCAAAAGAATGCTCAGACTACTGCACAATTGCACTCATTTCACTGCCAACATCCTCTGGATCATCAAAAAGCAAGAGAGTTCCAGAAAAACATCTATTTCTGCTTTATTGACTATGCAAAAGCCTTTGACTATGTGGATCACAATAAACTGGGGAGAATTCTGAAGGAGATGGGAATACCAGACCACCTAACCTGCCTCTTGAGAAATCTGTATACAGTCAGGAAGCAACAGTTAGAACTGGACATGGAACAACAGACTGGTTCCAAATAGGAAAAGGAGTATGGCAAGGCTGTATATTGTCACCTTGCTTATTTAACTTCTATGCAGAGTACATCATGAGAAACGCTGGACTGGAAGAAGCACAAGCTGGAATCAAGATTGCCAGGAGAAATATCAGTAACCTCAGCTATGCAGATGACACCACCCTTATGGCAGAAAGTGAAGAGGAGCTAAAAAGCCTCTTGATGAAAGTAAAAGTGGAGAGTGAAAAAGTTGGCTTAAAGCTCAACATTCAGAAAAGGAAGATCGTGGCACCCAGTCCCATCACTTCATGGGAAATAGATTGGGAAACAGTGGAAACAATGTCAGACTTTTTGGGGGGCTCCCAAATGACTGCAGATGGTGACTGCAGCCATGAAATTAAAAGATGCTTACTCCTTAGAAGAAAATTTATGACCAACCTGGATAGTATATTGAAAAACAGAGACATTACTTTGCTGACTAAGGTCCGTCTAGTCAAGGCTATGGTTTTTCCAGTGGTCATGTATGGATGTGAGAGTTGGACTGTGAAGAAGGCTGAGCATCGAAGAACCGATGCTTTTGAACTGTGGTGATGGAGAAGACTCTTGAGAGTCCCTTGGACTGCAAGGAGATCCAACTAGTCCATTCTGAAGGAGATCAACCCTGGGATTTCCTTGTAAGGAATGATACTAAATCTGAAACTCCAGTACTTTGTCCACCTGATGAGAAGAGCTGACTCATTGGAAAAGACTCTGATGCTGGGAAGGATTGGGAGCAGGAGGAGAAGGAGACGACCGAGGATGAGATGGCTGAATGGTATCAAGGACTGGATGGGCTTGAGTCTAAGTGATCTCCAAGAGATGGTGATGAACAGAGAGGACTGGCGTGCTACAATTCATAGGGTCGCAAAGAGTCGGACATGACTGAGCGATTGAACTGAACTGAACTGAACTGAATCACCATCTGCAGTGATTTTGGAGCCCAAGAAGATAAAGTCTCTTACTGTTTCCACTGTTTTCCCATCTGTCTGTCATGAAGTTATGGGACCAGATGCCATGATCTTAATTTTCTGAATGTTGAGCTTTAAGCCAACTTTTTCACTCTTGTCTTTCACTTTCATTAAAAGGCTCTTTAGTTCTTCATTTTCTGCCATAATGGTGATATCATCTGCATATCTGAGTTATTGATATTCTCCCTACAATCTTGATTTCAGCTTGCAATTCATCTATCTCTCTAAATCTATTCATACACAAAACCATATATTTATATAAACATATATATATGTAAAAAGTATTAAATAATTTGAAAAGGACATAGAAAGTTACCAAATATAAACATGTATCATCCCCTTTACTTGCTTTGTGCAGATTTGCATTGGACTTCTTGAACCTCTCTAGAACCCTGTGATTACCCCAGGAAGGTGTGAACGCATTCTATTCAACTGTATGTTTTCTCCTCTGCAGTCTCTGTTTCAGTGGATTCCCAAAGTAAGCATGCATCAGGCTCACACAGAGGGCTAGGGTCTGTCAAACTAGGGGCCGGGTGCCCCTCCCAGAGTTTCTGATTCATTAGGTCTAAGTTGGGACCCAATGGTCTGCATGCCTAACAACTTCCCACATGATTCTGATGTTACTAGTGAAGGGATTATCCTTTGCAAACTACGGATTTAGTTGGATTTTATTTCCTATCATGTCATCTGTAAGTAAGTTGCAACTAGATGAGAAATTTAAGGTTTCATCCAAGATGAAAACAGTGAAAGGCAATTGTATCTTGTATGTCCTCCAGCTGAGTTGTCACGTTTGGGAACCCCTGTCCCAAATGGTTTCAAGAGCCAAGAGGAAATTATCTGTACTCGTTTCTCATCCCAGATTCTGTCCTACTGTGACCAGATCACAGACAAGCCGCCAGTTGGACTTCTGTCCTAAGTAGCATTCTTATGACACATGTATCTTCTGGGAGCCATAAAACCATTCAGAAGTTTTAATTTTTCATCTTATGTATTTTGGCTGCTCTGGGTCTTTGTTTCGTGTGTGAGCTTTCTCTAGTTGCACCTCTCGGGCTCAGTTGCTCACAGTGTGTGAGCTCTTAGTCCACTGACCAAGATCGAATCTGTGTCCCCTGTGTTGAGGATTCTTTACCACTGGACTACCAGGGAAGTTCCCCTCTGGGAGATTTTTAAAGTTTTGCTGTTGCTGAGACATCACTTTTATTTATTTATTTTTAATTTAAATTTATTTATTTTAATTGGAGGCTAATTACAACATCACTTTTTTTGTTTTTTTTATTGTTTAATTTTTTTTTATTTTTAAATTTTATTTTTACTTTATTCTACTTTACAATGCTGTAGTGGTTAAGGGATCTGCATGAAGCCCTGGTAGCAACACTTAAAAAAATTTCCCTGTGACTCTAACCAGTAGCCCAGACTGAGAACTGCAGGGTGAGGTGGGCTTTCTGGTTCTTTCCATCACTGCCTGGTGGAATTTTGAGCCTTTTAAGTGTTGACTGGAACAAGGGTTCCTCCAATTATGGACATTTCGATAGTATTTATGACTTCTATTTCATTCTAGTTACTATTTTTTCCTTTCTTTATTCCTCTTTTTCTACCTTGTTATTGTCTGAGACTGTGGCAAAACATTTTAGTTAACACTCTCAGAGTTGCAAGCTAGCCTAAAGCCCCAAGTTTCTAAAATACAGACACTCAGAATTTGTTAAGGTGAGGCTCAAAGGGACAGACAAGCACAAAATGGTGCAACTAAGGCAGAAAATAGAGAGATTTTGATGATTACTTGTTAGATAATCATGAAGGAAAGAGGAAAGTCTTCAGTATAATGTCTAAAGTAAAAGCCCCCTCCAAGAAGCGTCTTAAACCCAGGAACTCTGGCATCTTCAGTTCTGCATAAACCTGCAAGTTAACGGAAGAGAACTGAGTCCTCTGGAAACCTTACTGCCTCTGACAGAGGTGGTAGGGAGTTCATGGCTCTGAGTTTGACAGTCAGAGTTCTATAAACAGAAGGCAACTCCCTGGGGCATCTTAACTTCTGAACCAAATTAGACACTGTATTTAAATTTACCTATGTCTGAGGTGATTGCAGAAATTTACAATATTGTAAAATAATTAGGCTCCAATTAAAATAAATAAATTTATATTAAAAAATGAAATGAATGTAGAACTACTCTGCAATGGCTACAAAGAAGATAAAGACTCAAATATGGAATGCAGGAAATGTTCAAGCTATAAATACACTCTCAGATATAAATCACGATTTGGTAGCAACAAATACTGTACCCAGTATTTACCTAGTGTTCATTTTCTGTTTGCATAAATATCTAAATACATAGGATTAAAAAGGAATTTGTGTGACTGAAAGAGAGAGGATGTTTTTCTTTTCTGTTCTTTTGCCTATTGCCAAACAGATATAAATTCATTAAAGAAAGGACGTAGTTCAAGATAACTGTAAATTCTAAATACATATTGTCCTTAAATAAGAAGTAGATAAACTCGATCTAACTGATATTCCTGTTTATTCAGTAGTTTGCACTTTGGTATATTTGGTTATTTGACAATCATGGAAATTACAACACAAAGTCAAACATAGTAAAGTGTAAACTGCTTCATAATACATAGACACTGACTTTTACCTCTGAAGGAGCATGATACTTCTATCTATGAAGCTTTCCAAAGTTGGAAAATTCCTGCTTGATTTAAATTTACTCTAAGACATATTTATAGGCAGAAAATTTCTATTGTTTCTCTTTTCTTCTTTCTAAAATCTCTACTTGTTAAATAATTGGCCTACAGAATGCATGTTTTTTTCAAAAATCAGAGTGGCTTCATTAGCCAAATTGAAAGTAATAAATCAACTCACTTGACTTTGGTCATGGAAGATAATTCACTAGTCAAGACAGTTAGTATTATTGATGACACTGTCATTTTGTTTCTCAAAAGATTATCTCCTAAATTCAGAACAATTAGAAATAAAAAGCCTGCGAAGATAAGATGCATCATCAAAAGAAAAAAAAGCCTGCTATTTCTGCCAGCCTTTCAAGTTTTTTCTATATATTTCACACACACACACACACACACACACACACATATGAATTTCAGTGTCTTCATTGTTCTTGTTTATACAAAATACAAATTACTGAGATAAATGCTGAAGTTTAATGTGAAATCACACAAAATATTAAAATGTGATATCATAAATTTGTTTTTGAGAACTTTTACTCTGTAAAATAAAGAAGCATCAGGTATGTTTTAATTTTTGCTGAGGACTGCAAAGAATTCAATTATTCACTTCTAGGAAAGAAATTAGTTCTAAAATGTGTATTAGACTAGCAATGAATCTATTTGAAAAACATATCGATTTTCTCCTTTTTTATAATAGAAATGAAGAGAGGGCCACTGCATTTTGTAGCCTGCCTGCTCCAAGTAAAGAGAAAGCAAGAATTGAAAGTGAGACCTTGTGACTCTGTGTGGAGTCATCCTGAGTAACTCATCTCTGGAGGTAATATTCGTGCCTGCATTTCCTACCAATTCAGCTATAATTTAGAATGAACAGGAGAAAGGCTGTTATTAATACCTACAAGACTCAGCAAACCAAAGCAAAGGCATAAGGAAGACAATAAATTCGGTTAACTCTTGGAAGTGGATGTTTCTCTCTAGGCCACTTCAAGTAAACTTTCTCACCTGAACGTTGAAGATGGTGAACAACTTATCTTTCACTCATGGAATGGACATTGACAACTGAATGTTGGTCTCATTGTTTGTACAGAATGACTAATAGAAAGAAGTAACAGAATATGCAACAAAAGTAAAAAAAAAAAAAAAAGCCTATGGAGTGCATATAAACCTAGGACTAACAGAAAATAGGACACAGGCTATTAACTATTACAAAGATTCACAGTTAGAGGCTTTGGAAGAAAGAGACTCCCAGGAAATGGTATGTCCAAGGAAGAAATAGTATAACTGAGCAGGACCCTATGTGAAGTGAAGTGAAAGTTGCTCAGTCGCGTCTGACTCCAGGCCAGAATACTGGAGTGGGTAGCCTTTCCCTTCTCCAGGGAGGACCCTATGGGGCCTTCCCAATTCAGACCCAGCCCCATATCCTCCGCTGTAGCTCCTCTATGAAGTATCTGGATAACAGTATCTGATACACATTAGCTGAGTGGTTTTAGAGATGCTAAAACCCTATCAAATGGAAGAAATTATGATGACCATGAGGATGTCATCCCCAGACTTACTGGCATCTGATGCCTGATAGTGCTAACCCCATGATCCTGCCCTGTTACCTCACCATCAACCAATCAGAGAATTGTGCACAAGCTCATTGTATTCCCTGTGACTCTCTTCCTCACCTGGCCTTTAAAAATGCTTTACTGATACCCATTGAGGAGTTTGGGTGTTTTGAGTACTAGCTGCCCTGGACTCATTGCTTGGTGCCTGAAATAAATGGTGTACTTTTTCTTCACCACAACCCAAATTTGGTTTGGTAACAATATATAATAAGTGTGCTGATATTCAGGGGTCCTCAAAGAACAGACTGGAAAGTGACCAGGATGGACCATTAATCTATGAACCTAGCCTTCCCAATGACCATCATAACTGCTTAAAAGGAGAAGGTAAAGAGCAGTATTCACCCCCCACAACCCCCCTCCACCCTCTCCCCCCAATGCCCGCTAAATAGATATTGAGAGAAAAACTGCTCAGTGGAATGTTACTTTGCTTTAAACATCTTAGTTGTAAAGCATATTTGTCTTAGTTGTAAAATTTCAACTTTTTCTGGGGACAAATATGGATAAATCTATGAGGCTGTGCTAAGTGTGGAACCTGGCTATTTCATGATGTCACTCCTGTAGGTCTGTGTCCAATTGCCTCCTTCGGTGGTGTCTGCATTTAAATGATGAGCTGCAAAGGGAAACTGCACTCCTGCAGCTGCAGTCCCATAAGCTTAGTTATTAGCCCCAGCAGTGCTTTCAGTGTGCTTTTTCTCTCTTGCTATGCTTAGCACTGCTGGACTTAGAAAAGAAGATATCAGCATGCCTAGGAAAATCTGAATTTCAGATAAACAACAAATACTTTTACGTTATGAGTGTGCCCCAGTGAAAAACTACTTGCTTATCTGAAATTTAAATTTCCATGGATGTTCAACCATGCAAATTCCCCTCATTCTTTAAGGCCATAAAAAGAAATTTTATAATCTGTAGATCGGCATTTGATCATATCAACCATTTCCTCATTCACTTCTATTGGAAAGAAAGACACACCTATTTTCTTTACCATAGCAACCCTTCTATTTTGTGCTTTGGGCTCCATCCTTTTGGTGCCTCAATACATAAGCAATCCACCCAATTTTCTGTGTCTTCAACATCTTTCTCTCTCTGAGCTCAATGGCTCTCTAAATGCAGGAGCAGGCCCCCCACTTGCCCTCTGTCTCCACCTCCATCCATTCTCTGTTTCCTTCACACACGCCTTGGTTTCCACCTTCTCCTTGCTCTGTCCCAGGACCATTAAATGCTGCTGTTCCATGGGGATCTCCATGCCCGAATCTTCTCAGTTTACAGTTTCCTATGGGAGAGCTCACCAATTGCCCCCTATTGGCCCAAGACCTCCTAATCTTCATCTATAGTTGCAATGCCTCTTCTGACTTCCAGACCTATATATGTCTCTTCAACATCTCTCTCTGGAGATCTATTTTGTGCCTCAGACTATCGTGTCAAAAATTGAATTCCTCTTCTTTTCTATCTGCCTGCTAAACAGTGTGTTCTCTCTATAGTAAACAGTAATAAAGTCTACCCAGTTATCTAAATCAGAAACACGAGATAGCTCCACAGAAACTTAATCATTGAGTTCTACTTGATTTACTTTCAAAATACTTTAAAAATCCATCTACTTTTTCTTTCTTTTTTAAAAAAATAGTTCCCTGTGCTATTCTTTGTTCCTTGCCTATTTTATTTATTTTATTTTTCGGCTGTACCACAAGGCATGTGGGGTCTTAGTTCCCTGGCGAGGGACTGAAGCTGCATCCCCCTGCACTGGAAAGGCAGAACCCTAAATATTGGACTGCCAGGCAAACCCCTCATCTACTTCTTTTTATTCTTACAGCCTCTATCACCTTCTTTCCCAGAACACACCATTGACTTTCTAACAGGGTTCCTTTGGCTCCTATCTTGTCCTTCCTATCTATTTTCCAAAAGAAGCTTCAGTGCTTTTCCAAAACATAAAAGTGACAATGTCTTTCTTTTACTTGAAAGTCTACAGAAATTTCCCTTTGTCATTAGGATATCTTCCAAACTCCTAACTGTGGCTGATAAGGAGCTCATAGTTGGCTCCCACCCCCTCCTCCTGCTCCCTGCTGGGCTACAAGGAAATCCTTTTTCTTCAAATCTTGCTTATCTTTGTGTGCTCACTTGTGCTGTATCTTTTCCTAAAGTAGAATATCTCTTCTTTTACTCCTTTGGGTTGTTCTTTAATTGTTAGTTACTCAGGGAAACCTGCTTTGTTCTACTTGATGTATGTTCCTTTAGCTTTATTTATTCATGGATTTAAAAAAAAATTACCTGTTTGATCATGCCTTATCACATCGAATATAAATTCATTAGGGATGAAGCCATTACTGCATTTTCCACTGTATTTCCAGCTTCTAAAAACTTGCTTTGATACAGAGTAAATTTCTAAGAAATAGTTGCTCAGTGTGTAAATAGGTGAGCAAGCAGGCACACAGGATGACAGGGAGAGAAAATTGTGCTTAAAGTGGGTCACAAATAGTCAGACATGACTAAAGTGACTTAGCACATTCACTGCATAGGGAGGAAAACAGGTGTGAGACAAGATTCCTACTTTCAAGTGGCTTGCTGTGTAGAGAAAAGGGAACCAATACACATGAAACTACTAACAAACGGCAATACTAAACACCTGATCCAGACTATACAGACTGTGGAAACTGCAAGAAGGAAAAGGTCACCATGGTCCAGAATAGTCCGGAAAAGCTTCATGGAAGAGGATAAAAATAAGGAAACGTATCTAAATATGAGCATTTGGAAAAGATGACAAATATTTGGGAAGGGAAGAATTGGATTTGATGGTAGTTGAACATTACTTAAAAAAAATTGAAGTATAGTTGATTTACAGTGTTGTTTAATTTCTGCTGCATAGCAAAGTGACTCTATGATTTTTCTAGGAGTCATGTATGGATGTGAGAGTTGGACCATAAAGAAGGCTGAGTGCTGAAGAACTGATGCTTTTGAACTGTGGTGTTGGAGAAAGATTCTTGAGAGTCCCTTGGACATCAAGGAGATCAAATCAGTCAGTCCTAAAGGAGATCAACTATCAACGTTCATTTGAAGGATTGATGCTGAAGCTGAAGCTCCAATACCTTGACCACCTGATGCGAAAAGCTGACTCACTGTAAAAGATCCTAATGCTGGGAAAGATTGAGGGCAGGAGGAGAAGGGGGGTGACAGAGGATGAGACGGTTGGATGACATCATCAACTCAATGGAGATGAGTTTGAGCAAACCCAGGAGATAGTGAAGGACAGGGAAGCCTGGTGTGCTGTAGCCCATGGGGTCACAAAGAATTGACATGACTGACTGAACAACAAATATATAATATGTATTTTTTATATATATATATGTTTAATAAATATGTTGGTGTTTTAGTTGCTAAGCTGTGTCCAACTCTTGGCAATCCCATGGACTGTAGCCTGCCAGGCTCTTCTCTCCAAGGGATTTTCTTGGCAAGAATACTAGCGTGGGTTACCATTTATTTCTCCAGGGGATCTTCCCCATCCAGGGATCAAACCTGGGTCTCCTGCATTGCAGGCAGATTCTTTACCAACTGAACTACCAGGGAAGCCATATATATATATTCCTGGAGGAGGGCATGGCAACACAGTCCAGTATGTGAGAGGGTACCAGGCAGGAAGGCCAGGGGTCTTCAAATGGAGGAAATAGCCTGCAAGTGTCAGACATTTTTATCTCTCTTAAACGACAGGAGGAAACAAACTAGTGATATTTTTACTTCTCTATACAAATTTAAAAGGAGGTTTTTCTTAAAATACTGTGTTGCCATAATGACACCTGGTTTCACCTGAAATTAACTATTTTCAAACCTAGAGATAACCAATGCATTTCCCTTATGGAAATGTTTATCTTAAGCTACCCTAATGTACTACGCATTTACCCCAAACTCTGTCTTCAAGTTGGTTCCGCCTCGTGGCTCAGAACCTACTTGACAAACCAGTATGTTATATTCATATATTGTTCCCCTAATCTATGTGAAGAAAGCTGAGCACCTAAGAATTGATGCTTTTGAACTGTGGTGTTGGAGAAGACTCTTGAGAGTCCAACCAGTCCATTCTGAAGGAGATCAGCCCTGGGATTTCTTTGGAAGGAATGATGCTAAAGCTGAAACTCCACTACTTTGGCCACCTCATGTGAAGTGTTGACTCACTGGAAAAGCCTCTGATACTGGGAGGGATGGGGGCAGGAGAAGAAGGGGACGACAGAGGATGAGATGGCTGGATGGCATCACGGACTCGATGGACGTGAGTCTGAGTGAACTCCTGGAGTTGGTGATAGACAGGAAGGCCTGGCGTGCTGCGATACATGGGGTGGCAAAGAGTCAGATACAACTGAGCGACTGAAATGAACTGAACTGAACTGAATCTATGTAAATGAAACTATTTGTATGGCGATCTGCTCTTCTTCAAGATTCAAGTTAATCATTTTATGGCCCAGAATGAACCATTTGGTGCCAAGATTATTCCAAAATGCATCTTATGGGTGAGGAGCCTGGTGCCATTTTGAGTTTTGAGACATCCCTTTCTTTTATAAACAGACTGCTGGTGACTATATAACATCCAGCTGAAGACTAGCAGGGGTGTACTCTTTCTGTCCCCTTCTGATGCCTATGTCAGAGGCTTTCTCTATCTCCTTTATACTTTAATAAAACTTTATTACACAAAAGCTCTGAGGGATCAAGCCTCATCTTTGGCCCCGGATTGAATTCCTCTCCTCCAGGGCCAAGAATCCTGGCGTCTTTGCGTGATTAAACAATCTATCATATGTTTGCCTGGAGAACCCCCATGGACAGAGGAGCCTGGCGGACTTCAGTCCATGGGGTCACCAAGAGTCACACATGACTGAGCAACTAAGCACGCGCACACACACACACACACACACACACACACACACACCACACACACACACATATTCTTTTTTATATTCTTTCCAATGCGGTTTATCATTTGAATATAGTTCCCTGTGCTATACAGTGGGACCTTGTACTTTTTTTTTTTTTTTGCTTTTTCCTGCTCATAATTCTTTTCCCACTTCTTCTGGTACTGGTGCTATTCTTTTTGGTGTTAGAATATTCATTCCCCACTCATAAGTTTTGAAGGGGTTGCCAGCAGCTACATTTTAAATGCAACCTTTTCACTCAAGGACATAGCCCAAGCATAGTGATCTGCTGACAGTGACTAGCCTACAGATGTGACCTAAGAAAGGCTAATTCTATTCCTTCCCTGAGATTTCATGAAACTGCTTGAAGAGAACATTTACCTTTCCTGTGAAGCCACTGTAAAATGTAAGGCTGCCACTGTTTTTGTCCACAATGATTATTCTCTCTGCTGTACAAAGGAAGCTTGACTGGAGTCAGAGAAAATAAGAACCACATAGAGAAGGCATGGAAGCAAGGGAGCCACATTGCCTGACTCTCTGAAGGTCCTGAGACATCTGTATACCTGAATTTTCAACTTCTGTCACTGATACATCAAGCTCATTTTAACTAGTTTCAGCCAATTTTAATCGATGAGTCCAGACCTAAACAGGGTAAAGGGTGGATGAAGAGGGAGAACAGACAGGTAGAAAAGAGTCAGTCATAAGGGTAGGGTGGTAATGGGGAAGAGGACCCAGATCAAAGCAGCATCCAGAAGAAGTGACAGGACTTGGTTGGGACCAGATATACTCAATGAGAGGAAAAATTGTCAAAAACAGGAAAATTTTGGTAAGAAGGGGCAGTTAGGATGGGGAAGTGGATTTGAAGAGAAATGATAGTCAAATGATGACAGCTGAATTCCTGGTAAAGCCGGGACTTTGTCAGCCTACGGTTTCAGTTTGACAACCCACCCCACACTGGGATGATGGTGTGAAATCAGGAAGGTGACCTGATTTTGTGCTTTGTGTCAGTGCTGAGCAGAGGATGGCAGAAAACTCTGATTATGCTTCCCACACTCAGTCTTTACCAGGGAGAATTTGTAGCTTCGAACAGAGGTTCTTGAATTGTGATCCCTAGATGAGCAGCATCTGTATCACTTGGGAATGTATTAGAAGTACTGAGTCATGGCCCAACCGCAGAGGGAGGCATCGAGACCCTGGGGGTGGGGGGTAGGGTCTGCCTTTGACCAGGCCCCGTGGTTGACACTGATATCCACTAACAGCTGGTGAAGAGTATGCTCTGTATGGGGCTCTACCACAGGTGAGGCAACCCACCATTGACTACTATGATTTCACACAAGAAGAAGGACTCCTTTTGAAAAATTCATTTTCCCTCAATCTGTTCAGACAAAAACTGTATATTGAATATGTGCTATCTGCCAAGCACTTTGGACACTGTCGAAAACAAACCTGATATTGTCAACTATGAAGATACATAGATGTTGGCAATTAAAAATTAGGCTATAGTCAGGGGAGAACAAGATGATGGAGGAGCAGGTGGACGTGGAGTCCATCTCTTTCCACAGATACATCAGGAACACACCTTCAGACAAAAGTGCATGCAGAACACCAGCTGAGAGTGGACAGGAGGACCTGACCAGTGGAAAAGAATATATAGGAGCACGCAAAATTTGATATGACAAAGGAACTCAGTAGGAAAAATAGGAGTGTTAGTAGGACTGGACCTGTCCTCAGTGGGTGGGGAACTGAAACAGAGGCCTGATCTCCAAATCGGGGGAACTGTCTGAGTCAGAGGAGAAACATTTAAGGCTGGGAGTGAAACAGTTGATCTGTGGCAGCCTAAATGGAATGAAAATCAGACAGTCCTTGCTGCAGTCCTACAGACCCCAGATAGGGATGCAGGTTCCCCTGGAAGGCACAGCAGCTAGGAGATGGAATTTAGGGATTGTGGAGCGATCCCAGGATGAGGGCTGCTGTTAACTGCAGAGAGACAAATCAAGGGGATGTGAGAGAGGAGATTGGGGTGGGAAATGCCTGTGAGGAAAGCTAGGCAGCCATGGAAGCAAGGCGAAATTGCTGAGTCTTGCATAGGGGGCGGAGCCATCACCATAGCCTCTCTCTCCCCACATGCCAGCATTGGCAGCTGAACAATAGAGAGGCTGGCCCATCAAACACCTGATGCACTCAGTAGGACCCAGGGTACTCCTTTAAGACTGATGCGCCAGAACTACAGAGTAGGACACCACCAGCGTGTCTCTTTAAGTGCCTGACATGCTGATCTACAGAGTAGGAACCCAGCCAGGGGGCCCCTCTATGTATGCACCAACAACAGAGAAGGACCCTAGGCAAGGGATCCCTCTAAGTGCCTGAAGGGGCAGAGCTACAGAGAAAGACTGGTGGAAGGGGCCTTCTCATTTCCAGCTACAAGAGTCTTCAAAAAGACTCAGATAGGGCCATAACTCCTGAGGAAGAGGAGTTATGTCTGTGTCCTGCACACTTTGTGCAACCAGGGTCCCTGCAAGCCAAGCAGTTTCACCACCTTCACATTCAACTCTCACTAGGGCAGAGCTGCCACAGGCAAAAAAATCTTGTGTCTATACATGCAGGGTCGCTTTGGTTGTGTCCAACTCTTTGTGACCCTGTAGACTGTGGCCTGCCAAGCTTCTCCATCAGGGGGCTTCTCTAAGCAAGAATACTGGAGTGTATTGGCCAATACTGGTTGCCATACCCTTCTAGAGCATTGTATTTCCTGCTGCCTTAGCTGCCAACTCCCCTGAGTACCTGGTGCTGCCAGAACCACTGCAACCCAAGCAGCTGCACCGCCTCCACACCTGGCCCTCACAGGCAAACCGGGCAGCCTCAGGAGCAAACCCCAGTGGATGACCCCCCATCCAGAGGTGGAAATAAAACCACAATTGAAACCCAGGGGCAGTGTGGCTAAGGAAGAAGACCCATTTCCATAATCAACTAAGCAGACTCTGTGTCTATGGAATATATTAAAGGACTTTGAGAGCTCCCACAAAGGAAAACACACTAGTTCTGATAGCTGTGGACTTTGGAAGCAAGAACATACAGGAGTAGGACCAGATTAGATTCTGAGCTGCCCCCAGAGCAGGTCCAGAGAGCAGCACAGTGTTGGAGGGCATCTTACGGGGGTGACGTGGACTGTGACTCCCAGTGAGGGAAAGGACTCTGACAGCAGTGACTTATTATTCTTACATTTTCACTTGTTCTATAGATTCTTTTGGATTTTTTTGTTGGTTTTTTTTTGTTTGTTTGTTTGTTTTTCCCCACTGTGGCAGTTGTAGATTTTATTAGCATTATGAAATCTAATTAAATTTTTGATTTCCTTGTTAAAGGGAAATTCTAATTAAATTAAATTCTAATTAAAGAATAAACATACAGAGACAAACAACACAATTACTGAAAATAAAAATACTCTGGAAGGAATCAATAGCAGAGTATCTGAAGCAGAAGAATAAATCAGTGAGCTGGAAGATAGAATGGTGGAAATAACTTCTGAAGAGCAGAATAAAGTAAAAATAATGAAAAGAATTGACAATCATCTCAGAGACCTCTGGGACAATATCAGATGCACCAACATTCAAATTATAGGGGTCTCAGAAGAAGAAGAGAAAAAGAAAGGGTATGAGAAAAGTTTTGAAGAGATTGTAGTTGAAAATTCCCCCAACATGGAAAAGGAAACAGTCAATCAAGTCCAAGAGGCACTGCTGCTGCTGCTGCTAAGTCACTTTAGTCGTGTCTGACTCTGTATGACCCTGCTGTCCTTGGGATTCTCCAGGCAAGAACACTGGAGTGGGTTGCCACTTCCTACTCCAGTGCATGAAAGTGAAAAGTGAAAGTGAAGTCGCTCAGTCATGTCCAGCTCTTAGCGACCCCATGGACTGCAGCCCACCAGGATCCTCTGTCCATGGGATTTTCCAGGCAAGAGTACTAGAGCGGAGTGCTGTTGCCTTCTTTGCCAAGAGGCACAGAGTCCCATATAGGATAAACCCAAGAAGAAACACACCAAGACACATACTAATCAAACTAATGAACACTAAAGACGAAGAAAGAATATTAAAAGGAGCAAGGGAAAAGCAACAAGTAACATAGAAGGGAAACCTCATACGTTTAACAGCTGATCTTTCAGCAGAAATTCTGCAGGCCAGAAGGGAATGGCAGGATATATTTAAAGTACTGAAAGAGAAAAATACATAACCAAGATTATTGTACCCATCAAGAATCTCATTCAAAAATGATGGAGAAATAAAAAGCTTTTCAGATAAGCAAAAGTTAAAGAGAATTCAGTACCATCAAACCAGCTTTACAATAAATGTTAAAGGGACTTATATAGTTAACAAATACAAGAGAAGAGCAAAGATCTACAAAATCAACTCCAAACAATTTTTAAAAAATGGCAATAGGAACATAAATATCAATATTTACTTTAAATGTAAATGGATTAAATGTTCCAACCAAGAGACACAGATTGGATGAATGGATACAAAAATAAGACATTATACACACACACACACACACACACACACACACACACACACAAACAAGACATTATTATATATATATGTGTGTGTGTGTATATATATATATATATATATATATGCCATCTACAAGAAACCCACTTCAGACCTAAAGACACATACAGACTGAAAGTGAGAGGATGGGAAAATATATTCCATGCAAATGGGAAGCAAAAGAAAGCTGGAGTAGCAATTCTCATATCAGACAAGATAGACCTTAAAATAAAGAAGATTACAAGAGATAAGGAAGGATACTACATAATAAACAAGGGATCAGTCCAAGAGGAAGGCATAACAATGCACCCAACAAAGAAGCACCTCAATACATGCAGCAAACACTAACAGACATAAAAGGAGAAACTGATGGTAGCACAGTAATAATAGGAGACTTCAACACCCTACTCACATCAATGAGCAGATCATCAAAACAGAAAATTAATAAAGAAACACAAGTCTTAAATGATACATTAGATAAGATGGATCTCAATGATATCTTCAGGACATTCCATCCAAATGTAGACTACATCTTCTTTTCAAGTGCACATGGAAGATTCTCCAGGATAGATCCCATCTTGAGTCACAAATCAAACCTCAGTAAATTAAAGAAAATTGAAATCATATCAAGCATCTTCTCTGACTATGCTAAGAGACTAGATATCAACTACAAGAAGAAAAACTGTAAGAAATACAAACATATGGAGATTAAACAATACATTTCTAAATAACCAACAGGTTCCTGAAGAAATCAAAAGGGAAAAAAATTCTAGAAAAAAAAATGACAATGAAAACACAACAACTCAAAACCTGTGGGATGCAGCAAAAGCAGTTCTAACAGGGAACTTTATAGCAACACAATCCTACCTCAAGAAACAAGAAAAATGTTGAATAGAAAGTCTAGCTTTACTCCTAAAACAACTGGAAAAATGAAGATAAAAAGTCCCCTAAATTATCAGAAGGAAAGAAATCATAAAGATCCAAGCAGAAATAAGTGAAAAAGAAATGAAAGAAACAAGAGTAAAGATTAGTAAAACTAAAAGCTGGTTATTTGAGAAGATAAACAAAATTAACAAACCTTTAGCTAGACTCATCAAGAAGAAAAGAGAGAAGAATCAAATCAACAAAATTAGAAATGAAAAAGGAGAGGTTACAACAGACAATATAGAGATACAAAAGATTATAAGAGATTATGGATAACTATATGGCAATAAAATGGATAACCTGGAAGAAATGGACAGATTCTTAGAAAAGTTCAATCTTCCAATACTGAATCAGGAAGAAATAGAAATTATGAACAACCCAAATAAAATCACTTAACTTGAAGCTGTGATCAAAAATCTCCCAAAAAACAAAATCCCAGGACAAGATGGCTTCACAGGAGAATTCTATCAAACATTTAGAGAAGAGCTAATACCTATCGTTCTAAAACTCTTTCAAAAATTGCAGAGGAAGGAACACTTCCAAACTCATTCTATGAGGCATCCATCACCCTGATACCAAAATCAGACAAAGATAACACACAAAAAGAAAACTACAGGCCAATATCACTGATGAACATAGATGCAAAAATCCTCAACAAAATTTTAACCAACAGAATTCAGCAATACATCAAAAGCTCATACACAATGATCAAGTTGGGTTTATTTCAGGGATGCAAGGATTCTTCAATATATGCAAATTAATCAATGTGATACAGCATATTCACAAATTAAAAGATAAATACCATACAAAAATCTCAACAGATGCAGAAAAAGCCTTTGACAAAATTCAACACCCATCTATGATTAAAACTCTTCAGAAAATGAGCATAGAAGGAACCAACCTCAACATACTAAAGGCCATATATGATAAGCCTACAGCAAACATTATTCTCAGTGGTGAAAAACTGAAAGCATTCTCCCTAAGATCAGGAGCAAGACAAGGGGGTCCACTCTCACCACTATTATTCAACACACTTCTGGAAGTCCAAGCATAGAAATCAGAGAAGAAAAATAAATAAAGGAATCCAGATTGGAAAAAGAGAAGTAAAGCTCTCAATGTTTGCAGATGACATGATACTCTACATAGAAAACCCTAAAGATAGTATCAGAAAAATTTATTTGAGCTAATAAGTGAATTTAGCAAAGTTGCAGGATACAAAATCAATACACAGATATCACTTGCATTTCTATACACTAACAATGAAAAACCAGAAAGAGAAATTAAGGAATCAATCCCATTCACCACTGCAACAAAAATAATTAAATAACTAGGAATAAACTTACCTAAGGAGACAAAATAACTGTAAACAGAAAATTATAAGACAATAGTGAAAGAAATCAAAGATGACATAAACAGATTGAGAGACATTCCATGTTCCTAGGTTGGAGGAATCAGTATTATGAAAATGACTATACTACCAAACACAATCTACAGATTCAATGTGATCCCTATCAAATTACCAATGACATTTTTCACAGAACTAGAACAAAAATTTCACAATTCATATGGTAACACAAAAGACCCTGAATAGCCAAAGCAGTCTTGAGAAAGAAGAATGGAACTGCAGGAATCAACCTTCCCTGACTTCAGATTATACTACAAAAATACAGTCATCAAGGCAGTATGGTACTGGAACAAAAACAGAAATATAGACCAATCGAACAAGATAGAAAGCCCAGAAATAAACCCATGCACCTATGGGTACTTTATTTTTGACAAAGGAGGCAAGAATATACAATGGGACAAAGACAGCCTCTTCAATAAATGGTGCTGGGAAAACTGAACAGCTCCATGTAAAGGAATGAAATTAGAACACTGCCTAACACTTTACACAAAAATAAACTCAAAATGGATTAAAGACCTAAATGTAAGAGCAGAAACTACAAAATTCTTAGAGGAAAACAAAGGCAGAACACTCGATAACATAAAGCAAGTCCTTTATGACCCACCTCCTAGAGTAACAGAAATAAAGACCAAAGTAAACAAATGGGACTTGATTAAACTTAAAAGCTTTCTCACAGCAAAGGAAACTATAAGCAAGGTGAAAGACAACCCTCAGAACGGGAAAAAATAATAGCAAAGGAAACAACTGACAGAGGATTAATTTCCAAAATATACAAGCAGATCATACAACTGAATACCAAAAAACAACCCAATCAAAAATTGGGAAGAAAATCTAAACAGATATTTCTCCAAAGAAGACATACAGATGGCTAACAAACATATGAAAAGATGTTCAACATTGCTCATTATTAGAGAAATGCAAATCAAAACTACAATGAGACATTACCTCACACCAGTCAGAATTGCCATCATGAAAAAGTCTGCAAAAAATAAATGCTGGAGAGGGTGTGGAGAAAAGGGAACTCTTGCAGTTTATGGGAATGTAAATATACATTTACAGCCACTATGGAAGATGGTATGGAGATTCCTTTAAAAACTAGGAATAAAACCACCAAATGACCCATCAATCCCACTCCTAGGCATATACCCTGAGGAAACCAAAATGGAAAAAGACACATGGATCCCATTGCTCACTGCAGCACTATTTACAATAGCTAGAATATGGAAACAACCTACATGTCCATGAACAGATGAATGGATAAAGAAGTTGTGGTATATATACACAATGGAATATTACTCAGCCATAAAAGAAACACCTTTGAGGCACTTCTAATGAGGTGGATGAACCTAGACCCTATTACACAGAGTGGAGTAAGTCAGAAAGAGAAAGATAAATATCGTATTCTAATGCATATATAAAGAATCTAAAAAAATGGTACCGAAGAATTTATTTACAGGGCAGCAATGGAGAAACAGACATAGAGAACAGACTTATGGACATGGGGAGAGGGGAGGAGAGGGTGAAGTGTATGGCAAGAGTAACATAGAAACTTAATATTACCGTATATAAAATAGATAGCCAATGGGAATTTGCTGTATGGCTCAGGGAACTCAAACAGGGGCTCTGTATCAACCTAGAATGGTGGGATGGGGAGAGAGATGAGAGTGTGTTTCAAAAGGGAGGGGTTATATGTATACCTATGGCTGATTCATGTTGAGATTTGACAGAAAACAGAAAAATTCTCTAAGACAATTATCCTCCAATAAAAATAAATATATTAAAAAATTAGGATATGTTGACTGAATCACTATTCTGTACACCTGAAACTAATACAATATAATAAATGAGCAATATTGCAATAAAAGTTTTAAAAGATGATATGGAAGTGAAGGGGACCTGAGTGTTGGTTAGGGAATCACAACGTTTTCCCCAAAGGAATGACATCTAAATTAAGAAGAAATGCTTAGAATTAATCTGGTGAAGTGAACATCAGATAACGTGAAGCAATTCCTGAAAGGTGAGAGCATGGCTCTTTCAGAGACCCGAAGACAGACCAGCGTGAGTAGGCCATTGTTAACAATGCTGTGGAAGCTGAGGAGGCTGGTTTGACAGATCATTCAGACCCTTGTAAATTCTATTAAAGATTTTGGACTCACCACAGAGGGCAACTAAGAGGCTACTGAAAAGTTTCAAGCATAAGCTAACATAATTTTTTAATGTAAATTTTCTATGTAAAAAAGGCAAAATTTTTTCCATTCTACAAGTGTGGGTATGATGGCATGATGATTTAAATTTCCTCTAAGTTGTAGGTTACTAACAGAGACACTTTCTCTGCATGAGGCTTTGATGAGGGTGGGTAGAGTGGGTAGTGGGTAGAGTGTCCTTGTGGGACTAAATACCAGGAAGAAACAAGGAAGAAGGGGCTTGGAAGCTGCTTCTGCTTTGTGGTTCGGGCTGAGACTGGTCCTGCTTGTGCATGTCTGAAGTGGCAGGAGTGCAAGTTCATATTCCTGTCCTACACAGGGACCCTGGTGCTCAAGCTGGTCCATCTACAGCCTTTAGAGATGTCATTCACTTTCCAAGCATCTCAGTCACCCCCTGAGAATGGCACCCAGCTCCTCTCTGGCCTTGAGAAGATTTTCACTGTTAATATCTTGGTGTGCTTGTCCTGTGCTCAGGCATCACGTGAATGACCAATGGAAATATGCAGCCATTTAATGTCAGTCTGTGTATAGTTCACTAAGGCTTGAAAAAACACTCAGACTGAGCCTGGACTGCCCTCCCGCACTTCTGTGATGTGACTCATGTTGTCTGCTCAGCCGTTGATCCTGGGCTGCCACAAGCAGCCTGCCTATAATTGAACTCGTTGTCTTTCCCAGTTTCGCTGGCCTCTGGCACTTCTGTTTGTCAGTGGCACCAGCCTTTACTGCCTCCCAAGGTCCAAGATCTGGAGTCATCCTTGACTCCTGTAGGGTCTGCCCTTACCAGTGCCAAGCGTTCAGTTGTTCCTGATGACCTGGCAGTAGGGGGATCCTGCCCACCTGAGGGGGTCCCGCTCAACCTGCCCCAAGGGCCCGGATGCCCACCAGGCCTCTCTGCCAGGCTAGCTTCTCCTTTCCTCAGTCCCAACCCCAGCTCTTAAGGGGATCCCAGGTGGTGGTAGCTCCCAGCAATTCCACCCCCCCTTTTTTTTTTTCAAATTCCTGTAGTATTCCTCTCCTAAAATCTTGAACTTTCATCTTTTCAAATGTACATTCAACTTCTGTCACTAGTTAATAGCACTTAAGTGAAGAATCAAGTCTTTCTATCACTTTTTATCCTCAGCTCCCAGTATAATATATGGCCCATAGGATTTGCTTAGTGGGTATATTTTGACAATAACCACAGCAAAAAATAACTATAGGCCCACTAATATCATTTTATTAATAGGAGTCTATGTTAAATATTCTTTTTCTCCAGAGCAGTGCTTTTAAGTTTGGAGAACCAGCCACTCTGACACTAATTGCAAGCATTCCTTTTTCTCTAATTATCATTAAGTCTACAACTAGCTTCTTTAACTGTCTTCCATTAAATTACATTGAAAGTAGTTTTGGGGAATGACCATAGATGTTTGCTAGTGAGGAGTTCTTAGTCTAGACGGGAAATAGTGTTTTATTCTGTCCCCAGACATTGTAGCGAAGCCACACTTAAATCATAGTCAAAAGATTACGAGAAATTTGCTTGCTTCAGTATATGGGTCAAACGGTGTCACTTCTCGTTTAACTCCCTTAGCGTGCTTTGCACGGCCTTCCCCACCTCTCTGACCTCATCCCCACCAGTGCCCCTCCCTCTCTATACCCCAGCAGCAGCAGCAGCAGCAGCAGCAGCAGCTTTCGGTTCCCCAGAACCCAGAGGCATGCTGTCTGCACACCCTTCCCTGTTTCTTCCTCCATTAGTTCCCGTCATGCCTGGGCCACAGGCAGTTCGTCACTTCCTTAAGACAGTCCTTCTCTGATCTCCCAGCACAGATCTACTTTCCTCATTATACACTTATCACAATTGCGATTAACTGTGACATAGTTTGTGTTCTTCTCCACCAGACAATAAGCTCTCAGATGTCAAGTGCCTGCAATAAAAGCCTGATGTACTATAATCAGTAAACGCCTGAGTGAATAAGTAAATGAGCGTTTTTTTCAATGACCCATAAAATTTTCAGAGAAACAAGCCATTATAATACTATTTATATCCAGAGATTAATTTTCCTACTCGTCCCGCCCTGAATGAACATAGGAAGCTTTCTCTGGGTCCTGTGATTCACATGAAAACCCCCCCACACACACATTTTATAAAGTACAAGTTTTGTAAAAGCAAGCCCCCAAACCAAGCATTATGCAAAAAACACAAACCTTGACTTGCTCCCAAACAGAACCCAAGTAACTTAAATGATTGGGTAATAGGAACATTGAAAATATTTGTTTTGTTTCAAATTGTCTCATTGGTGCAAACTAGCTTGGGTAGTCACATCATTTTTTTTTTTAATTTTAAATTATTCTGAAAATTGTATCCAATAGGGTAAAAAGTGCAAGCAAGCAGCCGCATAGATATTAATATGAATTGTCTGCATGTTGAAACTTTTTAGTACATGGTTATCACTAAAGTTAATGTGGTTTCCTTCTCAGAAGGTCCCAGCAGCCCTGCTGGGGCGCCTGTGACCTGTTGCTGTGTCCTTTCAGTCTTGAATTACCTGCTGAGTCAGACAACTGGAGAACAAATTGGCACCAACTGCAAAGAAGACTTTCCTGGTACAAAAATCTGACCTTAATCCCCTCAAGCCTTGAATATCCACTGTCAGGGTGCTAAAAGTTCACCAGAATTGCACTAAGATCTCACACTCTCATTCGTGTTTCCTCCACAATTCTTGTCTTTACTGAGAGAGGCGACAGGTCTCATTTTGTCAATTCTTTGACCAGGATAAATCATCTTTCAGTTAAAAGAAGAGAGAAGGGGAAAGCTAACTATGTGGGAACAGCTTTCAAAACCATGGATATTTGTGCATCATTCTCCCCATCCCTTTGCTCATTTTATCACCTTATATCCAATCGGACAAGTAACAGTATGAATAAATGTTATGTTTTGAGGGCAGGGGACACACACACAGGTAGCTCACAGCGGGAGGAGGTATATTTTGGGGGCATCAAATCTTTCTCTGGAGAGACTGACCTGCACGTGTGTAAATGATCAGACCCTTCATGGTCCGTGGCAGGAGGCTCCTGGAACCCCGCATCTCCAGCAGACTTGCCACCTTTGACCGCCAGCATTTCAGTGCTGGAATCTGTACCCGAAAATCTTCTCTTGATTGTTGTTTCATTTTGCCCACACCGACGTAGGAGTTGAGGATCCCTGTGGTGGTCCCTCCCTCTGCTCTCCTGTTGCTTCCTTGAGGGTCTTTTACTCTCAGAGGACCCTCTCGACAGGGTGACAGCACATCCTTCAAACGTTGTGCCTTTTGCTCCGTGCAGGTTTAAAGAGCAGCTTTCACAGCTGGCCAGCTCCGTGTGCTTTTTATCTTTGGATCCCAGGTGCACGGGGTTGATTTCGTTAGGAGCAGAAGACTCACCCGGCTTTCCGCTTGTTTTGTTATTTCCTCCTTCTTCTCCGCGACAGGCGGAACTTCACTTGGGCTCTTCTCTTTGCCTGAATCCAGTGGCTCTCACGGGTGGAAGATGAGTCTGAAGAATCTGTGTCGGTCTCGCTGCATCGGGGGCTGGGAACGTGGAGGTGAAAGTCGCTTCTTCTCCCTCTCCCGTGTGCTTGGGCATCCTCGCACCTCTGAGACGCCCGCCTCCTCCTCCTAGGCTTCTGTGTTCCTGGTTTCTTACCCGGCTCCTGCCTAGCAGGGCTCAGCACTGTGACAGGGGTGCTGTGCTCAAGTGAGGCTCCTGACATGTCATGTGAGATGACAGATCTAGACAAAGCAGCAGGCGAAGGACGAGGGATTGGGATGGGGAGGAAAGCCATGGGAATTGGAACGGAGAGGACAGCCATGGGAAACAGAAAGAGAGAGAGATGAAAATGACAGCATGGACCCAAAGCTGGCAAACAAAGATCAAATGAGGAAAATGCAGTAAAGGAAAAAAAAAAATCAGGCTGATATAAATTATCCACAGACAAGACAAGACAGCAGCAAGAGTCACACAGTCTCAGTATACACAACAAGAGTACACAACCCTGGTCTAAAAGCACCAAACAGGCTCGATTGCTGCACACTTACCTGCAGATGTCCTGAGTGGATGGACAGACAGACAGCCTTGACTGGCTCCTGGGAGCTGTCCCAGTTGTTGGACTGCTGGCCTGGAGAAACAAGTTAGACAATTTGGCGTCTTGGTTAAGGTAATACATGGTCGATATCTTGCTTTTTTTCCACATATTTAAAAAATTACAACAAACGTGGCTGCCGGTCATGTTGTTCATAAGGCAGCCCACGGGATATAGGAAGTCGGAGGGCAGGTTTTGCAAAAGTAAAACTGATTTGAGGAACTTGGAACAGCTGAGATGCTGTACCACTTTGCTGTTGCTTCATTTGTGATAGAGGAAGATGATTCCACAAGTTTCTATTCTATTTACTGTAAACTTTCGAGTGGAATGACTCAGTTTGCCTTGGAAACAAATGTGTAACCCTTGAATAGCCTGTGATATAAAGGACACCACGGCTACTATGTGACAAAGATGATACTAATTCAGGAAGCTTCAATAATCAAATAGCCATTAGATTGCTAGATACTGCCTGGAGTTAACATGAAGTCACTTTAAGGCCCCATGAGATGATATATTTAAGAACACTTTGTAATATTTAAAAGCCTGCAGTGATTATTATTATTTTATCATGGAGGCTAATAAAAATCTATCCATCACAACATTATTAACCTTCTTAACTTTTAACTTCATGACCAGACTACACCTGAGAATAAGAAAGGCTGAAATTATGCAGATTGGCATAAATTTCAGTCTGTTTCATGAGACTCCTATGTTTGAAACACAGCATTTTCTTCACTACTTTGGATTTTCTAACCATTTTATTTAGTACATGTGATGATGATAAATATAAAAACTAGACTGTGTGAAGAATTTACTGTGTGCCAGGCATGGTACTGGGGTTTATCTGCCATCTGTTTAATCCTTATAATAATCTCACAAGTGGGAAATAATAATAACTAATTGTTTTGAGGGAATTTTCCTATGTTCATTCATTAGTACAAGAAACACATGTGGCAAATACGATAATTTTTTCCACGTTACAGATGAGGGAACTGAGAAATCAGTGCTGCTTGTTGCTGGTAGATGGTAGAGCAGAGCTTCATGTGAGAAATTCTGCTCCTTTATCTGTTTTCATACTCAACTCACAAGGCAACCCCATCCTATACACAGAGGAAATCCAGGGGGTTCAATCACAGATTTAGACCAGTGTGACTGCACAGATGAAATTGCCAGCAAGAAAAATAACAGTAAAGGTAGTAAGATTAACCCCAAATTTCAAAGTTTTAAAAATCCCCATATTAAAAATACACGCATATAAATCAACTATAAGAAAAAAAAACTGCAAAAAAGCGTAAGCTTGTGAAAGCTGCACAATATGTTACTGAACAACTAATGTGCCACTGAAGAAATCAACGAAGACATAAAAAAGTACCCGGAGGCAAATGAAAATGGAAACAACCTATGCAACTCAGCAAAGATACTTTTAAGAGGAAAGTTTATTGCAGTACAAGCTTATCTCCGGAAACAATTTAAAAAATCTCAAATAAACAACTTATCTTTATACCTATAGGAACTAGAAAAGGAAGAACAAGCAAAATCCAAAGTTGGCAGGAGGAAAGATATAATAAAGATTAGAGCAGAAATAAGTGAACTAGAGACTTAAAAACAATAGAAAAAGATTAAACAAAAATAATAGAAAAGATTAAACTAAGAGCTGGCTCTTTGAAATCTTTTCAAAATTGATAAACCTTTAGCCAGGATCATCAAGAAAAAAAGAGAAAGGGCACAAATCAATAAAATCAGAGGGGGAAAGTAAACTACAGTCAACACCACAGAAATACAGAGGATCATTAGAGATTACTATGAGCAAGCACAGGCTGATAGAATGGACCACCTAGAAGAAATGGGCAAATTCTTAGAAATGTATAATTTAACAAACTAGTGAATATAACAAAAAATAAACAGACTCACAGATATAGCAGACAAACTAGTGGTTACCAGTGCGGGGGAGGGAACAGGGGAGGGACAAAATGAGAGCAGGGGGTTAAGAAGTACAAGCTGTTATGTATAAAATAAGTAAGTTGCAAGAATATACTGTATAATGCATGAAATATAGCCAGTATTTTATAAGAACTATGAATGGAGTGAAACTTAAAACATTCTGAGTCACTATGCTGTGCGTCTGTAACTCACACAATATCATACATCAAACACACTGCAGTGAAAAAAGATTAAAAAAAGAAGACAATAAACATGCCTGATTGTGGGGTCCAGAGGAAAAGAAACTAATTCTAAGTCAAGAGATTAGAAGATCTTCAAGAGGAGGTATGAAGGGCTAAATAATACTGCCTCTTACTCCTACTCAAGATATCAACATTTTAATTTCTGGAATTTGTGAATCTGTTTCCTTATATAACAAAAGTGACTTTGCACAGGTGATTAAGTTAAGGACCTTGAGATGAAGAGATGGTCCTGAATTCTTCAGGTGGACCAGGTATAAGCATGAGGATCCTTCTAAGAGGAGGTAGTAGCATTAGAGTCAGAGAGAGAAGATGAAAGGATGGGAGCAGAGGGCAGAGAGAAGGGGAGATGCTCCACTTCTGCCACTGAAGATAGACGGAGAAGGCCTTGAATGGAGGCATGCAGGCATCCTCTAGAAGGTGGAAAAGGCTGGAAAAGGAGCTCTCCCCTACAGGCTCTAGAAGGAATGAAGTCCTGCCGACATCTGCAGTGTAGCCCCGTGAGACCCATGTTTGACCTCTGACCTCTAGAACTACAGGATGATACATTTGTGTGGCAATTTGTTGTAGCAGTCATAGGAAACTAATATAGGGGTAATACTCAGCTAAGCTAAAAAGGAAAGTAGGAGTTATTAAAGAAGAGATTAAAAACATTTTGAGGCAGAAGAAGCCATGTGCCCACAGGGGAGCATGGCATCCTCCACAAGTTCCGATAGACTGATCTGCACACTTTGTTCTTATTAAGTTTATTTTATTGAAGTACAGGGGCTTTCCTGATGACTCAGTGGTAAAGAATCTGCCTGGAATGCTGGAGAACTGGGTTTGACTCCTGGATCAGGGAGATCCACTGAGGACGGAATGGCAACCCACTCCAGTACTCTTTCCTGGAAAATCACATGGACAGAGGAGCCTGACAGTCTACAGTCCATAGGTTTGCAAAGAGTTAGACACAACTGGAGGCTTCCCTGGTGGCTCAGAGGTTAAAGCGTCTGCCTGCAATGCGGGAGATGAGTGTTTGATCCCTGGGTTGGGAAGATCCCCTGGAGAAGGAAATGGCAACCCACTCCAGTACTCTTGCCTGGAGAATCCCATGGAGGGAGGAGCCTGGTGGGCTACAGTCCATGGGGTCGCAAAGAGCCGGACACGACTGAGCGACTTCACTCACAGACACAACTGACTGACTAATATACATTGAAGTATCAGTTTAGTTCAGTTCAGTCTCTCAGTCGTGTCCGACTCCTTGTGATCCCATGCACTGTAGCACGCCAGGCCTCCCTGTCCATCACCAACTCCTGGAGCTTGCTCAGACTCATGTACATTGAGTCAGTGATGCCATCCAACAATCTTATCCTCTGTTGTCCCCTTCTCCTCCTGCCTTCAGTCTTTCCCAGCATCAAGGTCTTTTCCAATGAGTCAGTTCCGTTCCTTAGGTGGCTGAAGTATTGGAGCTTCAGCTTCAACATCAGTCCTTCCAATAAATATTCAAGACTGATTTCCTTTAGGATGGACTGGTTTGATCTCTTTGCAGTCCAAGGGACTCTCAAGAGTCTTCTCTTACACCACAGTTCAAAAGCATCAATTTTTCGCTACTCAGCTTTCTTTATAGTCCACCTCTTACATCCATACAGGACTACTGGAAAAGCCACAGCTTTGACTAGACAGATCTTTGTTGGCAAGGTAATGTCTCTGCTTTTTCATGCTGTCTAGGTTGGTCATAGCTTTTCTTCCAAGGAGCAAGTGTCTTTTAGCTTCATGGTTGCAATCACCATCTGCAGTGATTTTGGAGCCCAAGAAAATAAACTCTTTTACTGTTTCTGTTGTTTGCCTACCTATTTGCCATGAAATGATGGAACCGGGTACCATAATCTTAGTTTTTTGAATTTTAGGTCAGCTTTTTCACTCTCCTCTTTCACTTTCATCAAGAGGCTCTTCAGTTCCTCTTCACTTTCTGCCGTAAAGGTGATGTCATATGCATATCTGAGGTTATTGATATTTCTCTTGGCAATCTTGATTCTAGTTTGTGCTTCATCCAACCCAGAATTTTGCATGATGTACTTTGCATATAAGTTAAATAAGCAGGATGACATTATACAGTCTTGATGTACTCCTTTCTCAATTTGAAACCAGTTCATTGTTCCATTTCTGGTTCTAACTGTTGCTTCTTGACCTGCATACAGATTTTTCAGGAGGCAGTAAGATGGTGTGGTATTCCCATCTTTTTAGGAATTTTCCAGTTTGTTGTGATTCACACAGTCCAACGTTGTGTGTGATGCACACAAACAAACATTGAATTATAGTTGATTTATAATGTGTTAAGTTCTGCTGTACAGCAAAGTGATTCATATTATATAAAATTCTTTTCCTTCATGATTTATTGTAGGATATCGAATATAGTTCCCTACTATGTGATAGGACCTTGTTGTTTATCCATTTTATAAATAACAGTTTGCATCTGTTAATCCCAGACTCTCAGTCCTTCCCTCTCCCACCTCTTCTCCTGTGGGCAACCACAGGTCTGTTCTCTGTGTCTGAGCTGGTTTCTGTTTTATTTGTGTCATATCTGAGGTTCCACAGGTAAGTGATATCATCTGGTATTTGTTTTTCTCTTTCTGGAGAGAGATTTACTTCACTTAGTGTGATTCTCTCTCCTTCTACCCATGTTGCTATAAATGGCATTATTTCATCCTTTTTTTTTTTTTATGGCTAAGTACTAGTCTATTGTGTCTACAAATGTATTTCATTCTTCTTTATGGCTGAGTGGTGTTCCACTGTGTACACCGCTTTTTTGTCCATTTATCTGTCAATGGACATTTTGCTTGTTCCCATGTCTTGGTTATTGTGAATAGTTCTGCTCTGAAAATAGAGCTCCATGTATCTTTTGAATTAGCATTTTGTCTAGATACATTCCCAGGAAGGGGGTTACTGGATCATACGGCAACTCTATTTTTAGTTTTTTTTGGGGTAACTTCTATACTATTTCCCATAGTAGCTACACCAGTTTACATTCCCACCAACAGTGCAGAAGGGCTCCCTTTTCACCACACCCTTTTAACATTCGTTATTTGTAACATCTGCATACTTTCGACTTTTAATTTTCTGAGTCTTTTCCATCAATTCATGAACACTGTGTACTTTTAAAGTCTTTGAATGTCATCTTTGGACGACAGTCCACATTTGGTGATCTCCTTCAATATATGTATCAAAATTATCTTATTTCAAGTTTTTAATTTAGATCAGCTTCATATCGGTACCCATCGAAAGCATAACCAGTTTTTGTGAAATATAAGCATTTTTCTGTACTTGAGGCTCCAAATTTTGTTAGAATGTGTACCGTTTATCTCACATACACCAAGTGAGTTTAGTAGGAATCTCCGCATACAGCAGACACCGAATAAAAACCACATATATGAAGTTTGCTCCTCATTCTCTTTTAAAAACAGCAACACAACCCCAAAGTGACTCCCAACCATTGATAATGTGACTATAAACGTGGATCACAACATGATGACCATCATAATGGTATCCATGGCTACCTAATAGTATGTGAAAGTCAGTTCCATGAGACTGCACAAAGATCCTGAAATAGACATCGTCATGACAAAACCCATTTTATAACCTCACAGTTCTGGGCAAATGCACGTTCTGCAATGGGAAAGTTATTTATCAACAAATAATAACACTGAACATTAAAAAGATACAGCTTTCCTTTGGAGAGGTTTCAGCTTCACCATGATACTGACTCAAATAGCATTTGTGTCTATAATGCTGAAAAATTCTGAAGAGAACTGAAATCATTCTTCTTGCCCCTTAGGAGTCTTTGAATAGCTCACCTCTGGTTTTAGTTTATATATGTTCAGTGGGCCAGTGTCTCCTGCTGGAGCAGATGCTGACCTGCCTCCCAGACCCTTACTCTACCTTGAGCTCACTTGCCTGTGGACTGCTTCCCATGTGCACTCTCTGCCCTGGGGTTTTCCTGGTAGCACCTGCATTTGATGGGTTGCACATGGGTATAGCCTAGGAGTGTGGAATAAATCAAACTGTTGGAGGGCAGCTCTCAGATTGGAATCAATGCATAAATGCCCTGCTTTTCCATCTTCCCAGGGGCAGTGCTGAAGTGACTTCTAAAGTCTCTCAAAACGTTCCAAGCTGGATGAAAACTCACTTGTCCCCAGCTCATCAGCACACTCTTTATTGGCAATTCCCCTTTCTCTGTCTTACTTTTCTCATGCATTATGCACTTTCCAGGATCCCCTCCCCCCAAAACTACCTGCACCCAACAAAGACACCACCAAAATTGTCTGGAATCTATTTGACCAGCTAATTGGTATGAAATTAATATCAGCTTGTGTCACATTTGCTCCGCAAATTGATAAGGATCTATCAAGTAATAAACATGACAGTGAGTTCTGGGATTAAGAAACAGATAGTATTCTGATAGGGCTTCTTATTTAGTGAGAAAGAGGTGTTAGTGAACAGGCGATTTTAATATAGTCTAGGATATCCTGAGACTGTGGTAGTGTGAGTTCTGGTGAAGGAAAGGTACTGAATGCAAGACGGAACAGAGATTTAAAGTAAGCACCCCAGAGGAGATGACAGGTTACCTCAAAAGGGCTGAACTGGTGATGGGGGTAAGCAGTCCAAACTGGGATAAACATGTTTCAGATAAGAGTGGGGAGATCAAGGAACCACAGAAAGTTTGGTGATGGTTGGAGGGAGGGTGGTGAGTGAGATAGAAAGTGATAAAATTCAGGAGAAAAGAGCAGAGAGATGGCCTACATGCCACATTGAAATGTTTGGATTGTGCCCTTAAATAAGTGGAAAGTCACTGAAAGCTGGTCAGTAGCAAATGGAAATGATTAAACTGGAGCACTAGAAAGCTCACTACGCCAGCTGAGAACTGAAAGGTCCAGAACTGATCACCAACAGGCAGAAGAATTAGGATTCAATATATCCAAGATATGGCAGGGAAAGAGGAGAGGAGAATCTTAAGAAATAGCATTCCAAGTAGATGCTTTATTTGTAAACATAATAAAATTATTTGAAAGATCAGCTGAACAAAGTAACATGGGGAAATATCTAGGAATATACTCTTTAAAAAGCTACATAAAGTAGAGTACATTTACCAAACATCAAAACACAGTATGAATTTTCAGAAATAAGAATATGTGGGTAGCAGAGATAAATCATAAAAATAGAAATCTATCTACCTATTGTGACCATCTGTCAATTATCTACCATCTATCTATCTATCTATCTATCTATCTATCTATCATCATCACCTGTCTTAGGAAGTCAAAAGATATCTAGAGTAACAGGCAAGTTTGGCCTGGGAGTACAAAATGAAGTCGGGCAAAGGCTAACACAGTTTTGACAAGAGAATGCACTAGTCATAGCAAACATCCTTTTCCAATGACATAAAAAATGAATCTACATATGGACATCACCAGATGGTAAATACTGAAATCAGAATGATTATATTCTTTGCAGCAATAGATGGACAACTTTTATGCAGTCAGCAAAAACAAGACCTGGAGCTGATTGTGGCTGAGATAATGAGGGCCTTATTGCAAAATTCAGGCTTAAATTGAAAAAAGTAGAGAAAACCAAAAGACTATTCAGGTATGAACTAAGTAAAATCCTTTATGAATATACAGTGGAAGTGACAAATAGATTCAAGGGATTAGATTTGATAGAATAGCTGAAGAACTATGGATGGAGGGTCATAGCATGGGACAGAAAGCAGTGACAAAAACCATCCCCAAGAGGAAGAAATGCAAGAAGACAAAATGGTTGTCTGAGGAGTCCTTGCAGATAGCTGACAAAAGAAGAGGAACAAAAGGCAAAGGACAAAGCAAAAGATATGCCGAACTAAATACAGAGTTCCAAAGAATAACAAGGAGAGAGAAGAAGGCCTTCCTATATGAGCAATGCAAATAGGGGAAAATGATAGAATGGGAAAGACTAGAGGTCTCTTCAACAAAATCGGACATACCAAGGGAACATTTTCACGCAAAGGTGGACACAATAAAGGACAGAAACAGAAAAAAACTAATAGAAGAAGAAGAGATTAAGAAGAAGTGGAAAGAACACACAGAAGAACTGTACAGAAAAGGTCTTAATGACCCAGATAATCACAATGGTGCTGTCACTCACCTAGAGCCAGACATCCTGAAATGTGAAGTCAAGTGGACCTTAAGAAGCATTAGAATGAAGAAAACTAGTGGAGGTGATGGAATTGCAGCTGAGCTATTTCAGATCCTAAAAGATGATGCTGTTAAAGTGCTGCACTCAATATGTCAGCAAATTTGGAAAACTCAGCAGTGACCACAGAACTGGAAAAGGTCAGTTTTCATTCCAATTCCAAGGAAGGGCAATGCCAAACAATGTTTAAGCTACCATACAAATGTATTCATTTCAAATGCTAGCAGAGTAATCCTAAAAATCCTTCAAGCTAGGCTTTAACAGCATGTGATCCAAGAACTTCCAAAAGTACAACCTGGATTTAGAAAAGTCAGAGGAACCAGAAATCAAATGGATGCTGAATCATAGAAAAGCAAGAGAATTAAAAAAAAAAAGTCTACTTCTGTTTAATTGACTATGCTAAAATCTAGAACTAACACTAAAAAAGATGTCCTTTTCATCAGAGGGGACTGGAATGCAAAAGTTGGAAGTCAAGAGATAGCTGGAGTGAAAGACAAGTTTGGCCTTGGAGTACAAAGTGAAGCAGGGCAAAGGCTAACAGAATTTTGCCAACAGAACACACTATTCATAGCAAATACACTCTTCCAACAACACGAGAGATGACTCTACACATGAACATCACCAGATGGTCAATGTGGAAATCAAATTGATTATATGCTTTGCAGCCAAAGATGGAGAAGCTCTATACAGTCAGCAAAAACAGATCGGGAGATGACTGTGGCTCAGATCGTGAAGTTCTTATTGCAAAATTCAGACTTAAACTGAAGAAAGTAGGGAAAACCACAAGACCATTCAGGTATGAGCTAAATCAAATCCCTTTCGATAATACAGAGGAAGAGAAATAGATTCAGGGGATTAGATCTGATAGACAGAGTTCCTGAAGAACTATGGATGGAAGTTCATAACATTGTACTGCTGCTGCTGCTGCGAAGTCGCTTCAGTCGTGTCTGACTCTGTGCGACCCCATAGACGGCAGCCCACCAGGCTCCTCCATCCCTGGGATTCTCCAGGCAAGAACACTGGAGTTGGTTGCCATTTCCTTCTTCAATGCATGAAAGTGAACAGTGAAAGTGAACTCGCTCAGTCGTCTCCAACTCTTAGCGACCCCATGGACTGCAGCCTATCAGACTCCTCCGTTCATGGGATTTTCCAGACAAGAGTACTGGAGTGGGATGCCATTGCCTTCTCCAGTAACATTGTACAGGAGGCAGTAATTGAAACCATCGCAAAGAAGAAGAAATGAAAAAAGGCAAATGGTTGTCTGAGAAAGTCTTATAAATAGCTGAGAAAAGAAGAGAAGTGAAAGGCAAAGGAGAAAAGGAAAGATATATCCATCTGAATGGAGAGTTCCAAAGAATAACAAGGAGAGACAAGAGAGCCTTCTTATGTGAGCAATGAAAATAGAGGAAAATGATAGACTAGAGATCTCTTCAAGAAAATCAGAGTTACCAAGGGAACATTTCATGCAAAGATGGACTCAATAAAGGACAGAAATGGTATCGACCTAACAGAAGCAGAAGATATTAGGAAGAGGTGGCAAGAATACACAGAAGACCTCTGCAAAAAATATCTTCATGACACAGATAACTATGATGGTGGGACCACTCACCTAGAGCCAGACATCCTGGAATGTGAAGTCAAGTGGGCCTTAGGAAGCAGAACTAGAAACAAAGCTAGTAGAGGTAATGGAACTCCAGCTGAGCTATTTCAAGTCCTAAAACATGATGCTGTGAAAGTGCTGCACTCAATAAGCCAGCAAATCTGGAAAACTCAGCAGTGGCCACAGGAATAGAAAAGGTCAGTTTCCATTCCAATTCCAAAGAAAGGCAAGGCCAAAGAATGTTCAAACTACTGCACAATTGCACTCATCTCACATGCTAGCAAAGCAATGCTAAAAATTCTCCAAGCCAGGCTTCAACAATATGTGAACTGTGAACTTCCAGATTAAAGCTGGATTTAGAAAAGGCAGAGGAACCAGAGATCAAATTGCCAATATCCCTTGTATCATAGAAAAAGCAAGAAAATTCCAGAAGAATATCTACTTCTGCTTCACTGATTACAATAAAGCCTTTGACTGTGTGGATCACAGCAAACTGCAAAATTCTTAAAGAGATATGAATACCTCAACTTACCTCCTGAGAAATCTATATGCAGGTCAAGAAGCAATAGTTATAACTGGGCATGGAACAATGGACTTGTTCAAAATTGGGAAAGGAGTACATCAAGGCTGCATATTGTCACCTTGCTTATTTAATTTATATGCAGAGTACATCATATGAAATACTGGACTGGATGAAGCACAAGCTGGAATAAAGATTGCAAGGAGACATATCAATAACCTCAGATACATAGATGACACCACCCTTATGGCAGAAAGTGAAGATGAACTAAAGAGCCTCTTGATGAAAGTTAAAAGGAGAGTGAAAATATTGGCTTAAAACTTAACATTCAAAAACCAAGATCATGGCATCCAGTTCCATCACTTCATGGCAAATAGGTGGGGGAAACAATGGAGACAGTGACAGACTTAGGGACTGAATTACAACAAGATTCCCATTAGAATCCAGCCCCCCAAACAGACTTCAAAATGCACCTTTAACTTGACTTTCTACCTGTCTTGTCTTATGTGCCCAGATCCCTCATTTATGATTCTTGGAATGATGTTTGAAATACACCACATGCACTGAATGTCTTGTTACTAGTATTGATTTGAAGGAAACCTAAACTGAGAGATAGTTTGTACCAGAGATAGTGCTGGAAAGAAGAACCACAGGATAGAATTTAGGGGCTGGGACACTCATGGCCGGACATAAGAGGGAACCTTCTGCTGGGAGTGAGTGCGGGGGGTGATGATGCCTAGTGCACTGTAGCCTCATGATTCCTCTGGGAAGCTGAGATGCAGGTGGTGGGAACCACGCAGAAGTCCAAGCGTTTGCACAGGAAGAGCCAATGGTAATTAGAAGGACATGCAGTTTCGTGGCTTGGTTTCCTGCTTTGGAGACGTCTATGAAAGACAATGGGAGGTTCAGCTGGGCCAGATAGTAACCCAAGGTGCTTTGTGTATATCCCCAAGGTGCATCAGCCCCTAACCGTTCAGGTGTGCAATTCTGGCAACATTCTTCTTCTTTTTTTTTTTTTTTTTGAAATCTCATACACTAGATTTACTTTGTTCATGTTCTGGAAGATTTTAAAAGCAAACAGTTCTCTGGATGCATAAAAGTAATGCCTAGGTTTACTGAGGCTCGTTTCAGACATAGAAAGCTAGACATAGAAAACAAACTTATGTTTATCAAAGGGGAAAGAGAGATTGGATATATCAGGACCTTGGGATTAACATATACATGCTGCTATATATAAAATAGATAATCAACAAAGATGAACTAGAGAGCACAGAGAACTCAGTAATTATAAGAACCTATAAGGGAAAAGAATCTGTGATCTTTGTGACCCCATGGACTACAGCACGAGTATGTGAGGCCTCCCTGTCCCTCGCCATCTCCTAGAGTTCACCCAAGTTCATGTCCACTGAGTCGGTGATGTCGTCTAACCATCTCATCCTCTGCATCCTTCTTCTCCTTTTGCTTTCAGTCTTTCCCAGCATCAGGGTCTTTCCCAATGAGTCAACTGTTCGCATCAGGTGGCCAAAGTATTGGAGCTTTTAGCTTCAGAATCAGTCCTTCCAATGAGTATTCAGGGTTGATTTCCTTAGGATTGACTGGTTTGATCTTCTTGCTGTCGAAGGGACTCTCAAGAGTGATATGTATGTATGTGTACATATACATATGTATATACATATATATCTGGGTTTCCCTGGTGGCTCAGAGGTTAAAGCGTCTGCATCCAATGCGGGAGACCCACGTTCGATCCCTGGGTCGGGAAGATCCCCTGGAGAAGGAAGTGGCAATCCACTCCAGTATTCTTGCCTGGAGAATCCCATGGACGGAGAAGCCTGGCAGGTTACAGTCCACGGGGTCACAAAGAGTCGGACACGACTGAGTGACTTCACCTCACCTATACATATATATACAGTATACATTCCTTGCCCCCCCCCACCCTTTCCACAAACCTTGCTGGGGTATATAAATGGAGAGAGAAACCCTGGAATGTCATCCCTATTCTCCTCTCCTTTTCCTGCCCTTCAGTACAAGTAGTTGAAAGCAAAGGGGGATTCCTATTCCTGTGAGCTGTAAATTTTGTTTTAGTCATTCCCCTATCTCCCTACTCCTGTTTGTTGTTGTTCAGTCACTAAGTCATATCTTGAAACTAAAACAACATTGTAAATTAACTATACTTCAATTAAAAAAAAATCAAGCAGGAGTTAGGCAGAGAGTAGCCTCGTGGAAGACCACAGAACCTGTCAGATTCAATTCTGTGGGTAGTAGTCACAACAGTAATTATAGCAACGCTAGTAATAATCAGAAATATTAAATACTGGTTTATTTACCAAAGCTTTATAACATGCTTTACTTATATATATGTATCCAACATATACAACCTTGAAAAGTATGAATTATTATACCCCTTTAATAGAATGCAAAATACCGAGTCTTAAAGAATTCACAGAATCTGGCAGCGTTCTTTCCATTTCATAGGGGACTGTAGGGATTTAGGCCCATCATTCCATCCCTGGTCTCTTTCCCACACCCTTCTGTCAGCTTCTCCCCCTTCGATGTCTCACTTCCCTTCTCCCTCATTCGTGCTGCCTAGGAAGCATTTCCCAAACAGGGTACTCATACAAGTTCTTGTCCAATATCCTGCTTTTGTGTGAACGTCAGCTCGACCCTGCTGCCTTCACACCTGTCCGCCTGGACCTCCTCCCTCATTCCTGCAGTTGTGTGTATTCCCCATCGCCTGAGCCCTCTAGTTGCAGGTCTGTTGTCCTGCAACCAAGTCTGTTTACAAGAAGATCAAGTTCAAAACCCTGGCCCTTTAACATGGTGCAATTACTTGTTCAGAGAGAAGACAAATATTCTCATAGTTCTGCCTGCCTGCCATTTTTCTTCATTTTATCAGTATTCTATGAGGTTTAAGATGTGCCTTAAGGGAGATTCCCCAGTCATTTCCTTCATCTTATTAAAAAGGGTTCAGTGGTTCCTGATTGTCTAATAAATTAAATACAAAGCAACTTTGTTGTTGTTGGTTACTTGCTAAGTTGTATCTGACTCTTGCAACTCTGCTGACTGTAGCCCTCCAGGCTCCTCTGTCCATGGGATTTCCCAGGGAAGAATACTGGAGTGGGTTGCCATTTCCTTCTCCAGCGGATTTTCCCAACCCAGGAGTAAAACCTGTTTCCTGCATCAGCAGGAGGATTCTTTACCACTGAGCCACCAAGGATTTAGGGTCTTGGGTTCTGCATCTCATCTACTTTTCTGGTATTTACTTTAGTCAGTCCTTTTAATGCCCAGCTTCTAGAAAAGCATTTTGTTATTATTATCAAATATGTCTCATACTCAAATTTCCTTTTTAATATAAATTTATTTGTTTTAATTAGATGCTAGTTACTTTACAACATTGTATTGGTTTTGCCATACACTGACATGGATCCACTATGGGTGTACATGTGTTCCCCATCCTGAACCCCCCTCCCACATCCCTCCCCCTACCATCCCTCTGGGTCATCCCAGGGCACCAGCCCCGAGCATCCTGTCATACTCAAATTTCTATATCTTTCTCTATCAGTTCAGTTCAGTTCAGTTCAGTCACTCAGTCGTGTCTGACTCTTTGTGACTCCATGAATTGCAGCACACCAGGCCTCCCTGTTTATCACCAACTCCCGGAGTTCACTCAAACTCATGTCCATTGAGTCGGTGATACCATCCAACCATCTCATTCTCTGTCGTCCCCTTCTCCTCCTGCCTCCAATCCCTCCCAGCATCAGAGTCTTTTCCAATGAGTCAACTCTTCACATGAGGTTGCCAAAGTACTGGAGTTTCAGCTTTAGCATCATTTCTTCTAAAGAACACCCAGGGCTGATCTTTAGAATGGACTGGTTGGACTCTAAAGAGTCTTCTCCAACACCACAGTTCAAAGCCATCAATTCTTCAGCACTCAGGTTTCTTCACAGTCCAATTCTCACATCCATACATGACCACTGGGAAAACCATAGTCTTGACTAGATGGACCTTTGTTGGCAAAGTAATGTCTCTGCTTTCCAATATGCTATCTAGAATGGTCATAACTTTCCTTCCAAGGAGTAAGCGTCTTTTAATTTCATGACTGCAATCACCATCTGCAATGATTTTGGAGCCCCCAAAATAAAGTCTGACACTGTTTCTCCTGTTTCCCCATCTATTTCCCATGAAATGATGGGACCAGATGCCATGATCTTTGTTTTCAGAATGTTGAGCTTTAAGACAACTTTTCACTCCCCACTTTCACTTTCATCAAGAGGCTTTTAGCTCCCCTTCACTTTCTGCCATAAGAATGGTGTCATCTGCATATCTGAGGTGATTGATATTTCTCTCGGCAATCTTGATTCCAGCTTGTGCTTTTTCCAGCCCAGCATTTCTCATGATGTACCCTGCATATAAGTTAATTAAGCAGGGTGACAATATATCGCCTTGATGTACTCCTTTTCCTATTTGGTCCCTGTCCAGTTCTAACTATTGCTTCCTGACCTGCATATAGGTTTCTCAAGATGCAGGTCAGGTGGTCTGGTATTCCAATCTCTGTAAGAATTTTCCAGTTTCTTGTGATCC
This sequence comes from Nanger dama, assembly GCA_917880005.1. Lineage (NCBI taxonomy): Eukaryota > Metazoa > Chordata > Mammalia > Artiodactyla > Bovidae > Nanger > Nanger dama. The sequence continues at coordinate 106,048,732 of CAKJTW010000001.1, forward strand.
ACACAGTCAAAGATTTTTGCATAGTCAATAAAGCAGAAATAGATGTTTTTCTGGAACTCTCTTGTTTTTTCGATGATCCAGAGGATGTTGGCAATTTCATCTCTGGCTCCTCTGCCTTTTCTAAAACCAGCTTGAACATCTGGAAGTTCACGGTTCATGTATTGCTGAAGCCTGGCTTGGAGAATTTTGAGCATTACTTTACTAGCATGTGAGATGAGTGCAACTGTGTGGTAGTTTGAGCATTCTTTGGCATTGCCTTTCTTTGGGATTGGAATGAAAACTGACCTTTTCCAGTCTTGTGGCCACTGCTGAGTTTTCCAAATTTGCTGTCATATTGAGTGCATCACTTTCACAGCATCATTTTCAGGATTTGAAATAGCCCAACTGGAATGCCATTACCTCCACTAGCTTTGTTTGTAGTGATGCTTTCTAAGGACCACTTGACTTCACATTCCAGGATGTCTGGCTCTAAGTGAGTGATCACATCATTGTGATTATCTTGGTCATGAAGATCTTTTTGTACAGTTCTTCTGTGTATTTTTGCTACCTCTTTTTAATATCTTCTGCTTCTGTTAGGTCCATACCATTTCTGTTCTTTATTGAGCCCATCTTTGCACGAAATGTTCCCTTGATATCTCTAATTTTCTTGAAGAGATCTCTAGTCTTTCCCATTCTGTTGTTTTCCTCTGTTTCTTTGCATCGATTGTTGAGGAAGGCCTTCTTATCTCTCCTTGCTATTCTTTGGAACTGAGAGGGTAACCGGCAGGAAGGCCAGCGGTCTCCAAATGGAGGAAATAGCCTGCAAGTGTCAGATATTTTTATCTCTGTTAAGCTGCAGGAGGAAACAAACTAGTGATATTTTTTCCTTCTCTATACAAATTTAACAGGAGGTTTCTCTTAAAATTCTGTGTTGCCATAATGACACCTGGTTTCACCTGAAGTTAACCAATGCCTTCTTCTTATGGTAATGTTTATCTTAAGCTATGCTAATGTACTATTCATTTACCCTAAACTCTGTCTTCAAGTCGGTTCCACCTTTTGGGCTCAGAACCTACTTGATAAACCAGTATGTTATACTCTGATGTTGTTCCTCTAATCTGTGTAAATGAAACTATTTGTATGGTGATCTGCCCTTCTTCAAGATGTAAGTTAATCATTTCATGGCCCAAGATAAATCATTTGGTGCCAAGATTATCCCAAAATACATCTTATGGGTGAGGGGCCCGGTGCCATTCTGAGTTCTGAGACATTCATTTCTTTCATTAACAGGCTACCTGTGACTATATAACATCCAGCTGAAGACTAGCCGGTGGGTACTCTTTCTGCCCCCTTCTGATGCCTATGTCAGAAGCTTTCTCTATCTCGTTTATACTTAAATAAAACTTTATTACACAAAAGCTCTGAGTGATCAAGCCTCATCTCTGGCCCCGGATTGAATTCTTCTCCTCTGGGGGCCAAGAATCCCGGTGTCTTTGCGTGATTCAACAACAACCTTTCAGAACTCTGCATTCATATGCTTATATCTTTCCCTTTCTCCTCTGCTTTTCGCTTCTTTTCTTTTCATAGCTATTTGTAAGTCCTCCTCAGAGAACCATTTTGCTTTTTTGCATTTCTTTTTCATGGGGATGGTCTTGGTCCCTGTCTCCTTTACCATGTCACAAACCTCCATCCATAGTTCACCAGGCACTCTATCAGATCTAATCCCTTAAATCTATTTCTCTCTTCCACTGTATAATTATAAGGGCTTTTATTTAGGTCATACCTGAATGGTCTAGTGGTTTTCCCTATTTTCTTCAATTTAAATCTGAATTTGTCAATAAAGAGTTCATGATCTGAGCCACAGCCAGTTCCTGGTCTTGTTTTTGCAAAGATAGAGCTTCTCCATCTTTGACTGCAAAGAGTATAATCAATCTGATATTGGTGTTGACCATCTGGTGATGTCCATGTGTAGAGTCTTCTCTTGTGTTGTTGGAAAAGGGTGCTTGCTATGGCTTCGGATTTCCTCAAGGCCCACTTAATTTTTCCAGCTTTATGCCAGCCATTTCCTTTGAACTGCAAGCCCTTTTAACTTCTTTTGTGGGATCCAGCTTGCTCTGATATATATTTTATCATCTGTGTTCCTGTCTAGCCATTTCCAAATTTGCACAATGTACTATGGTTGATCTTCTTTTTGTCTTCTGTACCAGAGTGAGAACAAAGGCCACATCTTACTCATTTTAGGAAACTTCATAATGTGCTGTATGCAGCAGGTGTCTAATAAACAGTTTTAGGGTTGAACCGACCTTGTTGAGTCTCATCTTGATTTTAGTGGAGATAACAGATGACAGTCACATCATAGTGATCCAAGAAGAACGGACTTCACTCTCTTCTAGCAAAGAGCCACTTTTGTTTTGTAACAAAAGAAATGAACTGAGGTCTAAGTGTTATATGGTTCTTAAGACTATTTCCATGGACTTTGGAATAAAAAGTATATCAAATGCAAGATGTATGTCCTATTTTCTTTTAAAGATAGGGGTTTCTAGTTAGGAAAAGACATAACCATATTGTGTAGAAAAGAGTATGTCTTCCAACAGTTTGTAAGCTGGCAGAGTCTGTTTAAAAAGAAAACATGGTAATTGTGAATAAAAATGAATTAAAATCTTTTAAATGCATGGCCCTATTCAACATCAATGAATTGTTTTAATTTGCTAGTTGGTACATTGTGAAAGCTTGGTAATTTGTTCATCTCTTTAATAGGTGTTGGAGAAAACTCTTGACAGTTCCTCAGACTGCAAGGAGATCCAAGCAGTCCATTCTGAAGGAGACCAACCCTGGGATTTCTTTGGAAGGAATGATGCTGAAGCTGAAACTCCAGTACTTTGACCACCTCATATGAAGAGTTGACTCTTTGGAAAGGACTCTGATGCTGGGAGGGATTGGGGGCAGGAGGAGAAGGGGACGACAGAGGATGCAATGGCTGGATGGCATCACGGACTCGATGGACGTGAGTCTGAGTGAACTCCGGGAGTTGGTGATGAACAGGGAGGCCTGGCGTGCTGCAATTCATGGGGTCGCAAAGAGTCAGATACAACTGAGCAACTGAACTGAACTGAACTGAACTGAACTGAACAGATGCAGGTTGGAAATGTATTGGGGAAGGGAGGAAACAATTGGCTGGATGAGCAGAATAACATGTCCTTTGAAATGAAGCATTCTTTGTAATGGACGTTTATTTCAGATGATTATATTGTGCAGTGCATTCAAACAGGAAACACAAACAAGAACCCAGCTGCACTAACTTTATCAAAGTTATTTATATCAGAAGTGTAATTAAAGAGAGTGATCTTAAGTTAGGTTTTCTGAGAATCCATTTACAGGTGGAATCTAGGCCATGATTGTAATCTGGGGCAATGTTAACTATTGCCAATTGGCCTTGGCATTTTGAAAATTAATTATTGTTTGAAAAGATGCTGAAACAGTTGCCTCCTGCTGCCTTGACAGGTTTAGGTCGACCCCACTAGAAGGGCCTGACACATAATTTATGGAGGTGCCAAAGAATGGTTATGCATAACCATTTACAAAAGCCTTCTCTTATCCAGTAATATATTAAGAATACCACGTGAAGAGTGATTCTAGAACTTCCAACAGGAAGTGATGTTCTATAAGCTGCTTTGTAAAAAAAAAAAAGCCTCTATGATATTACTCAGCCATTTAGAAGAATGCAGTAATGCCATTTGCAGCAACATGGATGGATCTAGAAACTGTCACACCAAGTGAAGACTCTAAAAAGATATGATGTAAATGAACTTATTTACAGAACAGAAACAGACTCCAGACTTAGAAAACAAAATTATTGTTTTTGGAATGAAGGTAGAATGATGGGATATACATGAGATGGACGTGTTCACACTGCAGTACTTAAAGTGGATAACCAACAATGACTTACTGTGCAACACAGGGAACCCTGCTCAACATTATGTGCCAGCCTGGATGGGAGGAGGGATTGGGGGAATGGATACATGCATACCCATGACTGAGTCCCTTCACTGTTCACCTGAAACTACCACAGCATTGTTAATCAGCTGTACTCCAATACGAGATAGAAAATTAAAGAGTAAACCTCTCCCCCCACCAAAATAAGCCTTCACTAATTTCAGCAGTAGTTCATGAATAACATGTCAAAAATTAAGTATTAGAGGAAATAATAAACTGGCTGTAGAAAATACAAAGGGCTTGTCAGGTGGTTCAGCCCTGGGAAGTAAAGAACTGCCAACCAATGCAGAAAATGCAAGAAATCAGAGTTTGATCCCTGGGTCAGGAAGATTTCCTGGAGTAGAAAAATAGCAATTCATTTCAACATTTCTTGCCTGGAAAGTCCTATGGACAGAGAGGATCCTGGTGAGCTACAGGTCATTGGGTCCCAAAGAGTTGGACGTGACTAAGCGACTGAGCACACACACACACACAAGGAATACAAATAGTCCAAAAGCTGTCCAAAAGACTTCTTTTGGTGGTGAAATAATACTTAAAGGTTAAACATAAATTTAGAGAACTGCAAGCTCAGCACTAGGTGTATCTTTCAAAGGTGACCTGGTTTAACCCACACATGACACTGATTATTCCCTTTGTAATGTTCTCAGTAGGTGGTCATCAGGGGCCAGCTCAGCCAGTAACAGGATTAACTGACTCCTGAGAAAGTCCCTTGCATTTCTGTAAGTATATCTTCTGACTGTATCCTCCTACTATTACATTGAAGTCAATTTCTCTGCAGTTTCCAGCACTAATTCTTGTTTTACCCTCCAAAGCAACATCAAATTGCTTAAACTCTGAGTCTCTCTTCTATATCAGGGTGCTTTTCCACCTCTGATCTTCACATCGGTATTCTTGCATCCTTGGTGCTCTTATGCAAGTTTAGCATATACAGATGCAGTTTTATATTTAAGTCTGGAGTATACATTTGGACCAGTGAGTAATTTTATCAGAAATAGCATGGTAGTGATAAAATCTTATAAAGAAAGGTTTTAGATGATGATGGGACTTTACCGTTTGATATGTAGTCAATGAAGGTATTGATCAGGAGATAAAGATAATGACAACTCTTATAAAATTTGGACTATTGAAAATTGAGATTTAAAGAATTCCATTTACAATATTACCAAAACCATAAAGTACCTATGAAGTTGTCAGTGTGACAGAATAGAGTCCAAAAATAGATTCACAAATATGATCAATTTATTTACATCAAAGGTGCCAAAGCAATTCAATGAAGAAAAGAATGTCTTTCAAACAAATGGTGATGGAACAAATGGGTATCCACATGGAAGAAATGAAACTCAGTCCTTACCTTAGAACATGTTAGAAAATTATGTAAAATGATTTATTCAAAACAAACAAACAAAAAACTAAAGCTATGCCACTTTGAGAAGAAAATACGAAAAAAACTTTAAGTGGGAAAAGATTTTCTAGATGAGACTCAAAAAACAAAAATCATGAAGTAAATTTGTGTTAAATTAAACTTTATATAAAGACTTCTGGGCTTCCCAGGTGGTGCTAATGGTAAAGAACCTGCCTACAAGTTCAGGACATGCAAGAAATGTGGATTCGATCCCTGGGTTCTGGATGGTCCCCTGGAGGAGGGGGTAGCAACCCAGTCCAGTATTCTTGCCTGGAGAATCCCCATGGATAGAGGAGCCTGATGGGCTACAGGCCATAGGGTTGAAAAGTCAGACATGACTGAAGTGACTTAGCACCCACACACTCATGCAAAAAGTTTTGTTCTTAGAAAGGCTTTATAAAGTAAGAAAATTCAAAGTGTATATTGGATAAAATATGTACAGAATTCTTAGATTCTTATAACTCAAAAATAAACAAAAATAAAGATGGGCCAAAGATTTGATCAACCACTTACCAAAAAAAAAAAAATTAGTTTCAAACAAATATTTGAAAAGATGCTACCAAATCATTAATCATCAGTGAAATGAACATTAAAGCATAAAGACAGGCTACTAGATACCTATTAGAAGGGCTACAGTGAAAAATACTGACAATATCAAGTATGGGCAAGGATGTGAAGCAACAGGAACTTTTGTACATTTGTGGAGGAAATGTAAAAAGGAAAACCATTTGGTAATTTTACATAAAGTTAAATATGACCTAGCTATTCTACTTAAAAGTATTTACCCCAGAGAAATGACATCACACGTCTCTCCCCTGCAAGATTTATACACTCATGTTTATAGCACTTTTATTCATAACAGACTCAAACTCAAACTGAACCTCCATTAACAGGTGAATGGATAAATGAAAGATGGTATATTCATGCCTCAGAATAGCACTCAGCAATAAAAAAGGAAGAAAGTACTGATATAGTCAATAAGCCTAGTGAATATGCTGAGTGAAAGAAGTCAGTTACAAGACTGTTCAATGTCAATGTCTGACAAAAAACACTACAATGTTGTAAGGTAATTAGCCTCCAATTAAAATAAATAAACTAATATAAAGAAAGAAAGACTGTTTCCAGAACAGTCCCATTTACTAAGTGCCAACTAGTCTTTGTGAAATAAAGCATATTAGTGGTTACTGAGGACAGAGGTAAAAGGAGGTATTGATGAACTCCAGAGGAGTCTAAAGACTCTGGGAATTTGATGGAAACATTCTGTATTTTGGCAGGTTCTAATATAAAAACTCTTTTCACAGATCACAGCCTTGTTGTGCTGAAGGGGTTTGTGTAACTCAATGAAGCTATGAGCCGTGTCGTGCAGTACCACCCTAGACAGATGGCTCGTAGTGAAGAGTTCTGACAAAATGTGGTCCACTGGAGGAGGAAATGACAACCCTCTCCAGTATCCTTACTACAAGAATCCCATGAACAGTATGAAAAGGCAAAAGGATACAACACTGGAAGATGAGCCCCAAGGTTGGAAGGTGTCCAATGTGTTACTGTGGTAGACCAGAGGGCAATTATTAACAGCTCCAGAAAGAATGAAAAAGCTGAGTCAGAGAAGAAATGACACTTGGTTTTGGATCCATCTGGTGGTAAAAGTTGAGACTACTGTAAAGAGCAATATTGCATAGGACCCTGGAATGTTCAGTCCATGAATCCAGGTAGATTGGGTGTGGTCAAGTAGGAGATGGCAAGATTGAATGCCACAATTCTAGGAATCGAATCAGTGAACTAAAATGGATGGGAATGGGCAAATTTAATTTACATGACCACTATATCTACTACTGTGGGTAAGAATCCCTTAGAAGAAATGGAGTAGTCCTCACAGTCAACAGAAGAGTCTGAAATGCAGTACTTGGGTGCAGTCTCAAAAATTACAGAATGATCTTGGTTCGTTTCCATGTCAAATCATCCAACATCACAGTAACCCAAGTCTGCACCAACCACTGATGCCAAAGAGGCTGAAGTTGACTGGTTCTATGAAGATTTACAACATCTTTTAGTGCTAACACACACACACACACACACACACACACACACACACATATATATATGTATATATCCTTTTCATCATATGGCATTGAAATGCAAAAGTAGAAAGTGAAGAGATAGCCAGAATAATAGACAAGTTTGGCCTTGTAACGAAATGAAGCAGGGCAAAGATTAACAGATTTTTGTCAAGAGAACATGCTGGTCATAGTAAATGCCCATTTCCAACAATGCAAAAGATAACTCTACACATGTACATCAACAGATGGTCAATACTGAAATCAGATTACTATGTGGTTTGCAGCCTAGATAGACAAACTCTGTACAGTCAGCAAAGGAATACCTGGAGCTGACTGTAGCTCAGATCATATGCTCCCGATTGTAAAATTCAGGCTTAAATGGAAGATTTTGGGGAAAAAATCAGCAAGCATTTCAGGTATGACCTAAGTCAAGCCCCCTTATGATTATGCAGTGGAAGTGATGAATAGATTCAAGGGATTAGATATGGTAGACAGAGGGCTTGAAGAACTATGGACAGAGGTGCATAACATTGCACAGGAAGCAGTGACCAAAACCTTTCCAAAGAACAGGAAATGCAAGAAGGCAAAGCGGTTGTCTGAGGAGGCCTTACGGATAGCTGAAGAAAGTAGAGAAGTGAAAGGCAAGGGGGGGAGGGAAAGACATACCCAATAGAATGCAGAGTTCCAGGGAAGAGCAAGGAGAGATAAGAAGGTCTTCTTAAGTGAACAGAGGGAAAAAATAGAATGGAAAGATTAGAGATCTCTTCAAGAAAATTGGAGGGAATATTTCATGTAAGGATGTGCATGATAAAGAATAGAAAAGGTAAGGACCTAACAGAACCAAAGAGATTAAGAAGAGATGGCAAGAATACACAGAAGAACTATAAAAAAAAAAAAAAACTTTTAATGACATGGATAACCATGATGGTGTGATAACTCACCTAAAACAGGACATCCTGGAGTATGAAATCAAGTGGGCCTTAGAAAGCATTACTGCAAACAAAGCTAGTGGAAGTGATGGAATTCTAGCTGTGCTACTTAAAATCCTGAAAGATGATGCTGGCAAAGTGATGCTCTCAATATATCAGTAAATTTGGAAAACTTAGCAGTGATCATAAGACTGGAAAATGTCAGTTTTCATTCCATCACAAAGAAAGGCAATGCCAATGAATGTTCAAAGTACCATACAATTGCGTTCATTTCACATGCTAGTAAGGTTATGCTCAAAATCCTTCAAGCCAGGCTTCAGCAGTACATGAACTGAAAGCTTCCAGATGTACAAGCTGGGTTTTCCAGAGGCAGAGGAACCAGAGATCATACTGGCAATACCCAATGGATCATAGAGAAGCCAAGGTAATTCCAGGAAAATACCTACTTGTGCTTCACTGACTATGCTAAAGCCTTAGTGTGAATCCCAACAAACTGTGGAAATTCTTATAGAGACTGGAATACCAGAGCATCTTACCAGTCGCCTGAGAAACCTGTATGTGGGTCAAGAAGCAGCAGTTAGAACCAGGCATGGGACTACTGACTAGTTCATAACTGGGAAAGGAGTATGGCAAGGCTGTACATTGTCACCCTGCCTATTTAACTTATGTGCAGAGTACATCATGAGAAAGGCTGGGCTGGATGAATCACAAGCTGGAATCAAGATTGCAGGGAGAAATATCAACAGCCTCAGATATGCAGATTATATCTTTCAAATGGCAGAAAGTGAAGAGGAATTAGTCTCTTGATGAGGGTGAAAAAGGAGAGGGAAAAAGCTGTCTTGAAAATCAACATTCAAAAAACAAAGATCATGGCATCACGTCCCATCACTTCATGACAAGTAAAAGTGGGAAAATTGAAAACTGTGACAGATTATCTTTTCTTGGGCTCCAAAATCACTACAGATGGCAACTGTAATCATGAAATTAAAAGACTCATGCTCCTTGGAAGGAAAATTATGACAAACCTAGACGGCAAATGAAAAGGAGAGCGGCTCCTTTGCTGTCAAAGGTCCATATAGTCAAAAGTATGGTTTTTCCCGTAGTCAAGTGCAGATGTGAGAGCTGGACCATGAAGGCTAAGCGCTGAATAATCGATGCTTTCCAATTGTGGTGGTGGAGGAATCTTGAGAGTCCTTTGGACTGTAGAGCTCAAACCAGTCATTCCTAAAGGAAATCAACCCTGAATATTTCTTGGAAGGACTGATGCTGAAGGTCCAATACTCTGACCAGTTGATGTGAAGAGCCAACTCACTGGGAAAGATTCTGATGCTGAAAAAAACTGAAGGCAAAAGGAGAAAGAGTGGCAGAGGATGAGATAGTTAGATAGTATTTGATGAACATGAATTTGAATAAACTCTGGGAGATAGAAGAGGACAGAGAGTCCTTGTGTGCTACGGTCCATGGGATCACAGAAAGTTGGGCACAACAACTGAATAGTGTGAAAACTCTGTGAACAGAGAAATGTAAAGAGATGCAGTCTATTGTTTTATGTGAGCTACAATAATAAAAATTCAATTTAATTAGACAATTTAATTTTCTAATTTAAATAGACAATATTGGGAAAAATGAATTGTGGTGGGAAAATTGAGAACAGATTTATAAAGGTAAGAATATTTCTTTGCTTAATGTAAGACATTATTCATATCAGATATAGAGTATAATAAGAGGAACACACTTAAAAGCAGGCGTCTTTTAAAAATAAATGGGGAAAAGAGATGAAGAGGTTAAAAATAAGGAAGAAGAGGAAAATTGTGAAGAAAAGGGAACTGGAAAGAAGAAAGCTGAGAATATAAAAGGAGCAGAGAAAAAGGGAAAAAGAACTAAAATAATAAAAAAAGAGGGACAAAAAAGAGATATATATATATAACATGCTGTGGGGAAGAGGCTGACTGTCTATGATTTTGAAAAGTTATCAGTCTAGCCATTATTTCACAGCTTTGCAGGAAATCCATTTTCTTAACTTGGCTATTTTGGTTAGTTATTTTTCCTAACTAGATTTTCTGAAGCATGAAGCATCTTAGGCATATCTTAACAGAATAAACAGATGTGCATAGAGATTCAGATGCATGATATACAATCAACTGCAAGACTGTTTAAAATATATAGCATGACTGCCAATTAGTTTGCAGAGGGCTTAAGGAATTAAAAGAGTGAAATAATTTAAAAGCATTATCTTATATCTATTTATATATCTTTTGCTCAAAAATTAATTTAAAGTAATTTAAATAATTTAAATATAAACACAAATACAAAAATATAGGTTTAGATATGATTAAAATTACATGTAAAATTTTTTAGAAGAAAACATACAAGGAATACTTCATGACATTGATTTTGGTAATGACTTCTTGGATATGGCATGAAAAGCACAGACAACAAAGGGAAAAATAGATAAATTGGATGATATGAAAACTTCTGGGCACGCAATCAAAACAGTGAAAAGGCAGCCCATTGAATGGAAGGCAGTATTTGCAAGTTATGTGTTATAAAAGGGTTAATATACAGAAGACATCACAACAATGCACCATTCCGTGATATCCAAAACAAACAATTGATTTTAAAAAATGGGCAAGAGACTTGAATAGACATTTCTCCGAAGAGGATATACATGCAACTGATAAGCACATGCAAAGATGCTCAACATCATTAACCATTGGAAAAATGTAAGTCAGAACCACGACTGAGACTCCACTTCACCCCATTAATTAGGTCGTGCTCAGCTGCTTCACTGTGTCCCGCATTTTGAGACCCTGTGGACTGCAGCCCACCAGGCTCCTCTGTCCATGGGATTCTCCAGGCAAGAACACTGGAGTGGGTTGCCATGCCCTCTTCCAGGGGATCTTCCTGACCCAGGGATCAAACTTGCATCTTCTGTACTGCAGGCAGATTCTTTACTCAGTAAGCCACCTGGGAGGCCCATTAAGTCGGTTACTATCAAAACATCACACACACACACACACACACACACACACACACAGAAAATAAGTTTTGGCAAGGATGTGGAGAAATTGGAATGCTTGCACATTGTTGGTGTGAATGTAAAATAGTAAAACCATTGTGGAAAATCATATGCTAGCTCTTCATAAAATTAAAAATAAAATTACCATATGACCCAGCAATTCCATTTCTGTGTATATACACAAAGTAATTAAAAGCAGGGTCTTGAAGACATATTTGTATACCCATGTTCATAGTAGCATTATTCGAAACAGCCACAATGAGGAAACAACTCATGCATCTATTGATATATGAATAGATAAGCAATATATGATCTATACATATAAAGGAATATGGTAAGCCTTGAAAAGGAAGGAGATTATGATATATTTTACAACACAAATAAACCTTGAGAACATTATGCTGAATAAAATAAGCTAGTCAGCAAAAGACAAATATGGTTTGGCTCCACTTACATGAGACACTTATATGTAGTCAAATTCATAGAGGTAAAAAGTAGAATGGTGGTTACCAGGGGGTGTGGAGACGGGGAAAACATTGTTCAGTTGCTGTCATGGCCTTCTGTTTGTGATCCTGTGGACTGAAGCATGCCAGGCTTCTCTGTCCTTCACTCTCTCTTGGAATTTGCTCAGATTCATATCCATTAAGTTGGTGATACTATCTAACCATCTCATCCTCCGCCACCTTCTCTTTTTGCCTTCAGTCTTTCCCAGCATCAGAGTCTTTTCCAGTGAATCAACTCTTCACAAGAGGTGGCCAAAGTACTAGAGTTTCAGCTTTAGCGTTATTCCCTCCAAAGAAATCCCAGGGCTGATCTCCTTCAGAATGGACTGGTTGGATCTCCTTGCAGTCCAAGGGACTCTCAAGAGTCTTCTCCTACACCACAGTTCAAAAGTATCCATTCTTTGGCACTCAGCTTTCTTTATGGTCCAGTTCTCACATCGATACATAAATACTGGAAAAACCATAGCTTTAAATGTACAGACCTTTGTTGGCAAAGTGATGCCTTTACTTTTTAATATACTGTCTAGGTTTGTCATAACTTTGCTTCCAAGGAGCAAGTACTTTTTTTTTTTTTTTTTTCTTAGTTTCATGGCTGCAGTCACCATCTGCAGTGATTTTTGGAGCCCAAGAAAATAAAGTCTGTCACTACTTCCACTTTTCCCTCATCTATTTGCCATGAAGTGCTGGGACTGGATACCATGATCCTAGTTCTTTGAATATTGATTTGTGAGACAGTTTTTTCACCCTCATCAAGAGGCATTAGAGAGCTATCATCTGCATATCTGAGGTTGCTCATATTTCTCTCAGCAATTTAAAAAAGATTAATTTAATTTGTTTATTCTTGGCTGTTCTGGGTCTTTGTTGTGGCAGGAACTTTTCTCTGCTTGTGGTGTACAGGGTTCCTATTGTGGTGGCTTCAATAAGATGCTGTGGAGCACAGGCTCTGGGCACATGGGCTTCAGGAGCTGTGGCTCCCGGGTTCTGGAGTACAGGCTCAGTAGTTGTAGCACACAGGCTGAGTTACTCCAGGGTATGTGGGATCTTCCTGGATCAGGAAATGAACCTATGTCTCCTGCACTGGCAGGTGGGATTTTTACTGCTGAGCCAGCAGGGAAGCTTCTCTCCCAGCAATCTTGATTCCAGTTTGTGATTTATCCAGCCCAGCATTTTGCATGGTGTACCCTACATAGAAGTTAAATGAATAGGGTGGCAATAGACAGGCTTGTCTTATTCCTTTCCAAATTTTAAACCAGTCAGTTGTTCCATATATGGTTATAATGATTGCTTCTTGCCCTACATACAGGTTTCTCACCACACACAGGTTTCTCACCACATACAGGTTTCTCAGGAAACAGATAAGGTGATCTGGTATTTCCATCTCACAGTTTATTGTGATCCACACAAAGTCTTTAGTGTAGCCAATGAAGCAAAAGTAAGTGATTTTCTGGAATTCTCTTGCTTTCTCTATGATCCAATGAATGTTGGCAATTCGATCGTTGGTTCCTCCACCTTGTCTAAAGCTTCTTGTACATTTGGAAGTTTTTGGTTCACATACTGCTGAAGCCTAGCTTGAATAATTTTGAGCATAATATTATTAGTGTGAGAAATTAGCTCTACTGTATGGTAGTTTTTGAACATTCTTTGGCATTGCTATTCTTTGGGATTGGAATGAAAACTGACATTTTCTAGTTCTATGCCACTACTAAGATTTTCAAATTTGCTGACATATTGAGTGCAGCACTTTAGCAGCATTATCTTTTAGGATTTCAAATAACCCAGCTGGAATTCCATCACATCCACTGGCATTGTCGGTAGTAATACTTCCTAAGTCCCACCACACCATCATGATTATCTGGGTCATTGTTTTCGTTCAGTCACTCAGTCGTGCCTAATTATCTGCAACTGTATGGATTGCAAAGAACCATGCTTCCTTGTCCTTCATCTTCTCCTGGAGTTTACTCAAATTCAAGTCCATTGATTCAGCAATGCTATCTCACCAATTCATTCTCTGTTGCCCCCTTCTCCTCCTGCCCTCAATCTTTCCCAGAATCAGGGTCTTTTCGAAGAGTTGACTATTAGCATCAGGTGGCCAAAGTTTTGGAGTTTCAACTTCAGCATCAGTTGTTCCAATGAATAATCAGGATTGATTTCCTTTAGGATGAACTGGTTTGATCTCCTTGAAGTCCAAGGGACTCTCAAGAGTCTTCTCCAGCACCACAATTAGAAAGCATTGATTCTTTGGCATTCACCTTTCATTATTCTCTCTCATTCTTCATCCACCTCTTTCATCCATACATGACTACTAGAAAAACCATAGGTTTGACTATATGGATCTTTGTTGGCAAAGTGATGTTTCTGCTTTTAAATAATACACTGTTTAGGTTTGTCATAGCTTTCAGTTTCCAAGGATCGAGCATCTTTTAATTTTGTGGATGCAGTCATATCTGCAGTGATTTTTGAGCCCAAGAAAATAAAATCTGTCACTGTTTCCATTTTTTCCCCATCTATTTCCCAAGAAGTGATGGGACCAGATGCCATGATCTTAGTTTTCTGAATGTTGACTTTTTAGCCAGCTTTTTCACTGTCCTCTTTCACCTTCACCAAGAGGTTTAGTTCCTCTGGGTTTTCTGCCATTAGGGTAGTTTCAGATTTCTTCCAGCAGTCTTGATTCCAGCTGTATAGTTCTTCAGTATACTCTTGACGCCTCTTTTTACTCTCTTCTGCCTCTGTCAGGTCCTTACCATTTCTGTCCTTTATCATATCCATCCTTGCATGAAATGTTCCCTTGATTCTTCCAATTTTCTTGAAGAGATCTCTAGTCTTTCCCATTGTATCATTTTCCTCTATTTCTTTGCACTGCTCACTTAAAAAGGCTTTCTTATCTCTCCTTGCTATTCTCTGGAACTCTGCATTCAGTTGGGTATATCTTTTCCTTTATCCTTTGCCTTTTACTTCTCTTATTTTCTTGGGCTTCCATGGTGGCTCAGATGGTGAAGAATCTGCCTGCAATTCAGGAGACCCCGGTTTGATCCCTGGGTTCAGAAAATCGCCTGGAGGAGGAAGTGGCAATACACTCCAGTATTCTTGCTTGGAGAATTCTGTGGACAGAGTAGCATCCCAGGTTATAGTCCATGGGTTCCCAAAGAGTCAGACACAACTGAACAACTTTCACTTTTCTCTTTCTCAGCTATTTGTAAGGCATCCTCATATAACCACTTTAGTTTCTTGCATTTCTTTTTCTTTGGAATGGTTATGGTCATCACTTGCTGTATAATGTTAAAAATCTCTGTCTATAGTTCTTCAGGCACCCTGTGTACCAAATCTACCCCCATGAATCTATTCATCACCTCTACTGTATAATCATAAAGGGTTTGATTTGATTTAGGTCATACCTGAATGGCCTAGTGGTTTCCCTACTTTCTTCAACTTACACCTGAATTTTGCAATAAGGAGCTGATGATCTCAGCCACAGTCTGCTCCAGATCTTCTTTTTGCTGACTGTATAGAGCTTTTTCATCTTTGGCTGCAAAGAATATAATAGATCTGATTTCAGTATTGAACATCTAGTGATGTGCTTGTGTAGAGTCATCTATTATGTTGTTGGAAAAGGGCATTTGCTATCACCAGTTTGTTCTCTTAACAAAACTCTGTTAGCCTTTGCCCTGCTTCATTTTGTACTCCAATGACATCTTGCCTTTTACTCCAGGTATCTCTTGACTTCCTACGTTTGCGTTCCAATTCCCTGTGATGAAAAGGACATCTTTTCTTTTTTGATGTTAGCACTAGAAAGTCTTTTAGATCTTCACAGAACCATTCAACTTCAGCTTCTTTGGCATCAAGGGCTTGGGGCATAGACTTAGCTTACTTGGATATTGAATGGTTTGACATGGAAATGACAAGATCATTCTGTCATTTTTGAGATTACATTTCTGAGTCTTCTGTTGGCTATGAGAGCTACTCCCTTTCTTCTAAGGAATTCTTGCCTACAGTAGTAGATATAATGGTAATCTGATTTAAATTTGCCTATTCCTGTCCATTTTAGTTCACTGATTCTTATGATGTCAATGTTCACCCTTGGCTTTTGCTTGACCTCTTCCAATTTACCTTAATTCATGGACCTAACATTCCAGATTCCTGTGCAATATTAGTTTTACAGCATCAGACTTTCACCACCAGACCCATCCACAATGCTGTGTCATTTCTGCTTTGGCCCAGCTGTTTCATCTTTTTGGAACTATTAATAATTGTCCTCTGCTCTTCCTCAGTAGCATATTGGACACCTTCTGACCTGGGGGCTGATATTCTGATGTCATATCTTTTTGTCTTACCATACTGTTCATGAGGTTCCCATGCCAAGAATACTGAGTGGTTTGCCATTTCCTCCTCCAGTTGACTATGTTTTGTCAGAACTCAGCTGTAACCAGTCCCTCTTGGTTGGCCGTGCATGGCATGACTTATAGCTTCCCTGAATTACATAAGCTCCTTTGCAACAATGAGGCTATGATTAGTAACGAGTCACAAAATTTGTTAAGCATGCTATACTTTATTGGGACTTCTCTAGTAACTCAGGTGGTAAAGGTGAACCTGAGAAGGTAACTAATGTGCACAGAGTTTCAATTCTGCAAGATAAATAGAGTTCTGGATACTGGTTGCACAACAATGAGAATATTCTGAACACTACTGAACTGTACACTTACAATTGGTTGACATAGCACATTTTTGTTATGTGTATTTTAATTACAATTAAAATGTTTAAAAATATAAAAGAAAATGGGACAAAGAGAAATGAGAGCAACAAGATAAGATAAATACCTTTGGCCAGAGCAGTAACCCCACCGTGGTTCTAGGTTCTCTAGTTCATGATACAATAAATCACATGATTTGTACTCACCAGAAGTCAGTCACAAGCTAAATCACTAGAAGAGGCACAATTGCTGATTCTGAGGCCCCAAAGAACTCCATGTCTTTTGTGATCATTTAAGAGACCTAGCAATGAACACTTATACTTGAAACACATTTTATAATGAATACAGTCATGAATTCCAGACACACATCCGCTATTTTTTTCCAGTGGCATAATGTCAAAGTAAAATGCAATGTGACAGGAAAAATTTTACTTTGACACTATGACATTGAGAAATAATAAGGATATGTGTTTGAAATTCATTGCTGTGTTCATTATAAAATATTCTTAGTTCCTTCTCCTACCCCTTCATTTAAAAATCTTCACAGCTTGCCTTTACTATGCTACTTGGATTGGCCGATATTGTTATTTAAGGGAGCACATGAGAGGTGGAATACCTTACAAAGGAAAAGTTTGGGAAAGAAATAAGATCTAATAAGGAGACGGAGCAAGCTTTGAATTTTGTGAATGGATGAAGATGTGCAGCTCTTTAAATGAATGAGGACTCAAGGGATGGAGATAAAGGAGGATCTTTAGAAATCCTTTTTATGTTCTTTGCCCTGATTCCAACTTTATATCCACCTCTACCTGCAATCCATAGACCATTCCAAAGAAACCTTTGTAAAAGAGCTCACCAGTGCTTTTAGAACTGCAATTGCATTTCTTTTGAATGATATTTTATGTTCACACAGGACCTAAACTGGAAGCAAGAAGGCCTCAGTTTCTTTGGTTTGTTTCAAAGGATAACAGCCCTACAAGAGAGCAAGACATGGGATCTGAAGTCCTGTTTGCCATCTTGCTTAATTTAGGAATCAAATTTAGAGCACCAGAAGAAAATGTACAAATCAGATAATACTTTAAAAATATGGTACATCACAAAGGGCTGTTGGGAAAGAGTTGAAATGAGTTACATATTCTTGGGCATATACTTCCATGAAGCTATTTCCAGTGCTAAGTCACTTAACTTATCTTAGTTTAGTATGAAGACAGTTGAGGTCAGGGGAAACCTAAGCATCTTCTTATGTATATAGAAGATCCTGTCAAAAATGTATCTGAATAAAAGGTGGCAAACAATTGCTAGCAAATCAAGCAAATGTTTACACAGAGGCAAGGCCAGGAGTTATCAAGAAGAACCTTTTGAAGTGCATTTAAGTACACAGTTAGAAGGAAGGTTAAAATCCCAAATTCCAACATCATGGGCCATTGCTATAGATAATTTTATCCTGGAAAAATGTTAATGTGTGTCCAATCACACTTTACTATACAAAAAGAATGCATTTATTCATATATTTATTCATATGAATGTATTTATTCATATTTATTCATACAAAAGAATCAGCAAATCACCTACGGTATTTTTAGCAGCCTGAGCTGTTACCTTCTATTATATCCATCAAGTTAAACACCTCACCAACTTTATGCCTAAATCACTGCATAAATCAGATTTTTATACTGGATTATGGACTTTTCAAATAAGCAGAGTACATGATTTTAAGATAGTGGATCTGTCAGTCTTAGGGTAATTATCTGAAACTTGGTCTTATTGTCTGTTAAGGCCTTTCCTTTTCATTAAAATCATATTTTCTATATCAAAGACAATATTTAATTTTACATTTCAAATGCCAAAGGGCAAAGGACAATAAAACAAGAGAATGTAGAAAGAGACTTTGTAATATTAGTCTCCGTTTTCACATTTCCTTCATTTATAATTTGTGATTTTATAGCTTTGACACAAAATCTTATTATCATGTCAACCTGTCAGTTCAGTCTCTTTGTTTCCACTAGAGTCATTTAGTCATTTTTGGCTTCTGGCAAATATGATGCATTTGCTTCATGTTATAGCTTGTCATTCTTGCATTTCCTGCATGTTAATTTGTAACTAGTGTCTGCTATAAGAAGCTAAAGAATATTTCTTAATATCTTTGTTGTTATTTCATCACATATTTCAATTTTCATGAATAAAATGATAGTTTAACTTTGAGAGAGCATAGGGAAATCAATTAATATCACTACTTGGAGGAAGAAAGAGAAGGACTAAGGTTATTACAATTCTTGTAATTTACGGCTGTTTGCAAGAAAACAAAGATGTTTCTGAAAGGAAATGAATTCTTGCAATATTCATAAACCTGAGTTTTACTGAAGGTCTTGGGATGTATTCCTTCAAGGGTCTACTATATATGATTATTACATACTAGACCATGCGTAGGAAACCAGCAGAAAGCTATGAATTCCTGAAGTTTTGCAGGAGTTAGTAAGTATCTTTAAGCTTGTGTGTGTGTGCATGCCATCATTTTCAGTTCAGTTCAGTTCAGTGGCTCAGTCTTGTCCGACTCTTTGCAACCCCACGAACCGAGCACGCCAGGCCTGCCTGTCCATCACCATCTCCTGGAGTTTACCCAAACCCATGTCCATCGAGTTGGTGATGCCATCCAACTATCTCATTCTCTGTCATCCTCTTCTCCTCCTGCCCCCAATCCCTCCCAGTATCAGAGTCTTTTCAAGTGAGTCAGCTCTTCACATCAGGTAGCCAAAGTATTGGAGTTTCAGGTTCAACATCAGTCCTTCCAATGAACACCCAGGACTGATCTCCTTTAGGATGGGCTGGTTGGATCTCCCTGCAGTCCAAGGGACTCTCAAGAGTCTTCTCCAAAACCACAGTTCAAAAGCATCAATTCTTCAATGCTCAGCTGTCTTTATAGTCCAACACTCACATCCATACATGACCACAGGAAAAACCATAGCTTTGACTAGATGGACCTTTGTTGGCAAAGTAATGTCTCTGCTTTTTAATATGCTATCTAGGTTGGTCAACTTTCCTTTCTAGGATTAAGCAACTTTTAATTTCATGGCTGCAATCACCATCTGCAGTGATTCTGGAGCCTCAAAAAAATAAAGTCTGACACTGTTTCCACTGTTTCCCCATCTATTTCCCATGAAATGATGGGAGCAGATGCCATGATTTTTGTTTTCTGAATGTTGAGCTTTAAGCCAACTTTTTCACTCTCCTCTTTCACTTTCATCAAGAGGCTTTTTAGTTCCTCTTCACTTTCTGCCATAAGGGTGGTGTCATCTGCATATCTGAGGTTATTGATATTTCTCCCATCAATCTTGATTCCAGCTTGTGCTTCTTCCAGCCCAGCATTTCTCATGATGTACTCTGCATAGAAGTTAAATAAGCAGGGTGACAATATACAGCCTTGACGTACTCCTTTTCCTATTTGGAACCAGTCTGTTGTTCCATGTCCAGTTCTAAATGTTGCTTCCTGGCCTGCATACAGGTTTCTCAAGAGGCAGGTCAGGGGGTCTGGTATTCCCATCTCTCTCAGAATTCTCCCCAGTCTCTTATGATCCACACAGTCACAGGCTCTGGCGCTGGGGGCAGGAATCCCTCAGGAGAAGTGGGGCAGCCCGCCTAGTGCACAGTGCCATCGCCGTAGTTGTGTTCAATCTTTGTGGCCTGGAGCTCACCAGGCTTCTCCGCCCATGGTATCTCCAGGCAAGAAGACTGAAGTGGGTTGCCCTGCCCTCCTCCAGGGGATCTTCCTGATCCAGGGATCAAACCTCTGTCTCTTATGTCTTCTGCATTAGCAGTTGGGTTCTTTACCACTAGTGCTCCCTTCAATGGAAAGCAAATACATGCTAGCAAGGAGTCTTGGATGTATCACACATTTGCTGCTTCTGTAGCTTGATTATCTTGAGGTAAATTAAAAGTGCTTGAAAAACAGCAGTTGTGAGAAAGGAACTCTGACATCCTTTTTACTTCCTGAAAGAAGCATATGAAATTCCCAGGTGACAGATGCAGTCCTTGTACGAGGAGAAAACAAACATGCTTAACTCCAGAGTCAGAGAGTTGAGGCCAGCCAACAGACCTTGCCGTGGTAATTTTTATCTTCTTTAAGTCACTCATATATTTTAGTTACTTTTTCATGATTGCATCTCTTTTGGGGGGCCTCATGTATGTACATGAACACTGAGGCTTGGGCAATTCTGTGGGACTTCATTTTCCTTTAGGGATTCCCATGTATGTGTAAAATTTATTTAATGTAAATTAGTATTCTTTCTTGTTAATCTGTCCCAGCTAGGAACTGCAACAGGGTGGAAGAGAAATTTTACCTCCTCTACAGTGGGAATTGAGCATCTTCCTCTTGGGCCCCCGAAGAGTGAGATTTTTGTTGAGAAACATCAGTCCAATGGATATATTCAGGAACTCAAAGAATCCTCAAAGGTAATGCTCTTAGGTGGTCCCTCTCTCTCTCCTTGACTTCTATGTATTTTCTTTTTTTTTCTTGTTGTTGGTTTTTCTTCTTCAGATTAATACTGGAGATTTGTGGGACCAAATCCGTTGTTTTTTTAATCTATGTTAAACTTAAGTTTTAGTTAGCTTTCCTGCTTTCTTTGGCTAAACTGACCCTGTGTGAAATAGCTCAGAAGCTGTTGACTGGTCACCAATGGAGACGTGTTCTATTCTTCCTGGGGGTCTCCTGCCCCTTCTCCCAACTCCCGCAAGGCTAATCAACCCTGTCTGTCTTCCAGCAGTCATGATTCAAGATGGGATCATGAATCAGAACATGAAGAGTTAGGAGTCTGGCTTCATGTGTGGGTCAGCTGCCCACTGACTTTGAGTTTAGGTGCACAGTTGCTCAGTGTGGCGGTGCAATGAATGCACTCGTTTGGCCTTTCTCTCTAGGGTGACTTTAGCACTGGGCTGTAGGTTTCTGTTGTTCTCTGGGGGAGCGGGGGGAGGCATAGAAAAATTCATTACTCTATTTGTTTTTTATAATAAAGATAACAAAAAGTTGATTCTATTTATTTACATTTAATTGCTTGACATCTTAGTTAAATCGTGTTGAAATTTCACGTTGGAGTTCTGGGTCACCCAGATTTATTTTTTCCAGTAAAACGTACAGCTGTCACTGCTTAAAAATTGTGCTTAAAAGTCACTTCCATTCTGGGTGAACCATTCTTCTTGGATTGATAAATCATTGCCTTACATTCTGGTTGACTTGATTGCATGTCTGTCTTTTGACTAAGGAGACAAGTTTGCTAATTCTCTTTGTAAAGTTGTTTCCATAGCTACTATTACAACTGGATTGCTTCCTGGGCTCTGAAGCAAATGGATGGGTGATTAATGGAAGCTTACAGGATATACTATTTATCTGTCTGATTTGTTCCTCCAGAACTGCAGCTCTCTGCTAACCTTATTTTATTCTGAGGACTTGTCAAATAATCCTCCTAAAAACACCTCTATCTATGAAGTGACACAGGAATTATTTGACTACAATATAAAGAATTATTTGGTAACCCTTAGACAAGAAAATAAAAATCTTAGATTAAGATTAAAGAAAAAAATATATTTTTAAAAATTTCTTTATTTATATTCAATTACATGTTTCCACTGTAGACAGTACCATAAAAGGTGAAGAAATTAACAAGTTCAAGCTTTCTCCTACTTCCTTGCTTGGCTTACATGTATCTAGCTTTTTTCTCCTGAATCCCTTTATTATATGTGTTTTAATCTTTGTAATTATGTAACTCTTATATATATATATATATATATATATATACACACACACACACACACACACACACACACACACACATACATATATGTATATGCAAAGCAACCTTATGGTTTAAAACAACCACATTTTATTACACATTTTATTAGTTTACTATTCTGAGAGTTGGTGACTGGCTGGACTCTTGTAGATGGTTCTCTGTCGACCTTGGTGGGCTCATTAATATATCGTTTATTTTTTATTGGTGTATAGCTGATTAACAGTAGTGTTAGTTTCAGGTGTACAGCAAAATTATATATACCTATATATCTATTTTTCAGATTATCTTCCATTACTGGTTATTACAAAATATTGAATAGAGTTCCCTGTGCTATACAGTAGGGCCTTTCTGGTGTGAGTGGAGAACTAATTTAAATACTAACTGAAATACCTTATTTCTATATTTTATTCATTTAAGAAGGCCTCCTTATCTCTCTTTGCTATTCTCTGGAACTCTGCATTCAGTGAAGTATATTTTCCCATTTCTCCCTTCCCTTCTGCTTTTCTCCTTTCCTCATCTATTTGTAAGGTCTTCTCAGACAACCACTTTGCCTTCTCTCATTTCATTTCCCTTACAGTGGTTTCTGTCACTGCCTTCTGTATGCTACAAACCTCGGTTCATCATTCTGAAGGCACTGGGCCTACCAGATCTAATCCCTTGAATCTGTTTGTCACTTCTACTGTATATCATAAGGGATTTGACTTAGGTCATACATGAATGGCTTCAGGGTTTTCCCTTCTTTTTCAATTTAAGTCTTTTAATTGAATTTTGCAATAAGGAGCTCATGATCTGAGCCACAGTCAGCCCCAGGTCTTGTTTTTGTTGATTGTACAGAGCTTCTACATCTTAGGCTGCAAACAACATAATAACCTGACTTTGGTATTGACCATCTGGTGATATCCATGTGTAGAGTCATCTTTTGGGCTGTTGGAAATGGGTGTTTGCTATGACCTTCATGTTCTCTTGACAAAGCTCACTTAGCCTTTTTCCTGCTTCATTCTGTTCTCCAAGGCCAAATTTATCTGTTATTCCAGGTATCTCTTGACTTCCTACTTTAGCATCCCAGTCCCCTATGATGAAAATGACATCTTTTTTTGGTGTTAGTTCTAGAATATGTTGTAGGTCTTCATAGAACCAGTCAACTTTAGCTTCTTTGGCATCGGTGGTTGGGTTATAGACTTGAATTAATGTGATGTTTAATGATTTGACATGGAAACGAGCTGAAATCATTCTGTTGTTTTTGAGACTGCACCCAAATACTGCAATTTGGACTCTTTCATTGACTATGAGGGCTACTCCATTTCTTCTAAGGGATTCTTGCCCATATATAGTAAATATAAAGGTCATGTGAATTAAATTTGCCCAATCCTGTTCATTTTAGTTCATTGATTCCTAGGATGTTGATATACAATGTTGCCATTTTCTGCTTGACTACATTCAATTCACCTTGATTCATGGACCTAACATTGAGGTTTCTATGAAATATTCTTCTTTACAAAATTGAACTTTTCTTTCACCACATCTTTATTTTCCACAACTGAGCATTGTTTCCACTTTGACACAGCCACTTCATTCTTTCTGAAGCTACTAATAACTGCCCTCCATTCATCCCCAGTGGCATGTTGTACATCTTCCAGCCTGGGGGCCTCATACTCTGGTATCATATACTTTGCCTTTTCATACTGTACATGGGGCTTTTGGGGCAAAAAATACTGGAGTGGTTTATCATTCCCTCCTGCAGTGGGCCACATTTTGTCAGAACTCTTCCCTATGACTTGTTCATCTTGAGTGGCCCTACATGGCATGGCTCATAGCTTCACTGAGTTATACAAGCCCCTTCCCCACAAAAGGCTGTGATCCATGAAAGGGATCAATAAAAGTGGAAAAACAAGATATCTCTTCAAAAAAATTGGAGCTATCAAGGGAATATTTCATGTGAAGATGGGTACAATAAAGGACAGAAATGGTAAGGACCTAATAGAAGCCAAAAATTAAAAAGAAGTGGTGAGAATACACAGATAAGTGATACAAAAATGGTCTTAATGACCCAGATAACCATGATGTCATGGTCACTCACCTAGAGAAGGATATCCTAGAGTTAGAAGTCAATTGGGCCTCAAGATTCATTACTATGAACAAAGCTAGTGGAGGTGATGGAATTCCAGCTCAGCTTTTTAAAATACTAAAAGATGATACTGGTAAAGTGCTACTCAATATGTCAGCAGTTTGGAAAACTTAGCATTGGCCACAGGATTGGAAAAGGCCAGTTTTCATTCCAATCCCAAGGAAGGGGGCAATGCCGAATAATGTTTAAATTACTGTTCAATTGTGCTCATTTCAAAAGCCAGCAAAGTAATGATCAAAATCCTTCAAGCTGTACTGCAGCAGTAGGTGAGCTAACTTCCAAATGTACAAGCTGGATTTTGAAAAAGCATAGGAACCAGAGATCAAACTGCCAACATTCACTGGATCATGGAGAATGCAAGGCAGTTCCAGAAAAACATCTACTTGTGCTTCACTGACTATGCTAAAGCCTTTGATTATATGGATCACAAAAATCTATGGAAAATTCTTAAAGAGACGAGAGTACCAGACCACCTTATATGTCTCCTGAGAATCCTGTTTGCAGGTCAGGAAGCAACAGTTAGAACTGGACATGGAACAACTGACTGGTTCAAAATTGGGAAAAGAGTAAGACAAGGCTATATATTGTCACCTTGCTTCTTTAAGTGAAGTCGCTCAGTCGTGTCCGACTCTTTGTGACCCGCGGACTCTAGCCCACCAAGCTCCTCCATCCATGGGATTCTCCAGGCAAGAATACTGATGTGGGTTGCCATTTCCTTCTCCAGGGGATCTTCCCAACCCAGGGATCGAACCCAGGTCTCCCACATTGCAGGCAGACGCTTTAACCTCTGCACCACCAGGGAAACCCTTTTGCTTCTTTAACTTATATACAAAGTATATCATGAGAAATGCTTGACTGGATGAATTACAAGCTAGAATCAAGATTGCTGGGAGAAATATAAAAAACCTCAGATATTTAGATGATACCAGTCTAATGGCAGAAAATAAAGAGAATCTAAAGAGCCTCGTAATGAGGGTGAAAGAGGAGATGAAAAAGCTGTCTTGAAAATCAACATACAAAAATTAAGATCATGGCTTCAAGTCTCATCCCTTCACGGCAAATAGAAGGGAGAAAACTGGAAGCAGTGATGAATTTTATTTCCTTGTGCTCCAAAATCACTGCAGATGAAACTGAAGCTGTGAAATTAAAAGATGCTTGCTCCTTGGAAGGAATGCTATGACAAACCTAGACAGCATATCATTAAAAAGCAGAGACATCACTTCATCAACAAAGGTCTGAATAATCAAAGGTATGCTTTTTCCATTAGTCCTGTACAAACGTGAGAGTTGGACCATAAAGAAGCACTGAAGAAATGATGCTTTTATCTTTTAATTTATTTTTGCTTTACGATACTGCATTGGTTTTGCCATACATCAACATGAATCCGCCACGGGTGTACATAAGTTCCCACTCCTGAACCCCCTCCCACCTCCCTCCCCATACCATCCCTCTGGGTTATCCCAGTGCACCAACCCCAAGCATCCTGTATCCTGCATTGAACCTAGACTGGCGATTCTTTTCTTACATGATATTATACATGTTTCAATGCTATTCTCCCAAGTCATCCAGCCCTCTCTCTCTCCCACAGAGTCAAAATGTCTATTCTGTACATCTGTGTCTCTTTTGCTGTTTCACATACAGGGTAATCGTTACCATCTTTCTAAATTCCATATATATGTGTTAGTATACTGTATTGGTGTTTTTCTTTCTGGCTTACTTCACTCTGTATAATAGGCTCCAGTTTCATCCACCTCATTAGAACTGATTCAAACGTATTCTTTCTAATGGCTGAGTAATACTCCATTGTGTATATGTACCACAGCTTTCTTATCCATTCATCTGCTGATGGACATCTAGGTTGCTTCCATGTACTGGCTATTATAAACAGTGCTACAATGAACATTGGGGAACACATGTCTCTTTCAATTCTAGTTTCCTTGGTGTGTGAACTGATGCTTTTAAATTGTGGTGCTGAAGAAGACTGTTGCGAGTTCCTTGAACTGCAGGAAGGTCAAAACAGTCAATCCTAAAGGAAATCAACACTGAATATTCATTGTTAGGACTGATGCTGAAGCTGAAACTCCAGTACAGTGGCAGTCTGATGCAAAGAGCTGGCTCACTGACAAAGATCCTAATGCTGAAAAAATTGAGGCCAGGAGGAGAAGGGGGCAGCAGAGGATGAGATGATTAGATAGGATCACCACTCCCTTGGACAAGAATTTGATAAAACTCTGAGATAGTGGAGGACAGAGGAGCCTGACATATTATAGTCCATGAGGTCCCAAAGAATCAAACATGTCTTAGCAACTGAGCAACAACAACAATAAACTTCTCTATTTTATTAAAAAAAAGAAACATGATTTATTGCTTAACATTGGAGAGTCATGATATGAGAAAGGAAAAGTATATTTATATGAATAAGTAATTCCTAAATATTGGCTTCAAAATAATAAGGGAGAAATTGATATAGTTTCTTTTTGTAACTGTCTGGGATGATGGCTAATTTTTTTGTGTCAATTCGTCTAGACTAAGGGGTGCCCAGGTTAAACACGATTTCTGGGTGTATCTGTGAGGGTGTTTCTGTTGAGATGACCATTTGAATCTGTGGGTTTAGTGATGTAGGTTACTTTCCTGATGGATGTGGCCATCACCCAGTCTATGAGGACCTGAAGAGAACTAGTCAGCGGTGGAAGGAGCCCCTGTTTCCTTCCTTCCTGTTGAGCTGTGATATCGATCTCTTCTTGTCCTGGGACGGGGATTTACACCATCAACTTTTCTGATTCTCAGGCCTTCAGACTTGGATGGAATCACACTACAGGTTTCCTGGGTTCCCAGCTTGCAGACGGCAGAGTGTTCAGCCTTTATAATCTCATAAGCTAGCTCCTTATAATAAATTGCTATTGGTTTTGATTCTCTGGAGAAGCATGACTAGCACACAGCATGGGTTTTGGACACATATAAGTCAATTTCAATGATTTATGTTTCCTTAGATACTCTTTCCTTTTCTTGGAAGTGAAGGAGATAAGTAACTTTTTGGCTTTTCAAAATTAGCTTTTAGCTCATGCTTTGTTACCATTTTGTTGTAAAAGAATTAAAATGGCCAGGAGGAAAACATGTGGAAGAAAGTAACATGTGTGTATATATATATATATACATATATATATATATATATATATATATATATACTTTTATATAGGGACTTCCCAGGTGGCTCTAGTGGTAAAGAACCCACCTGCCAATGCAAGAGACATAAGACACTCAGGCTCAGTCTCAGGGTTGGGAAGATTCCCTGGAGGAAGACACGGCAACCCACTCCAGTATTCACGCTTGGAAGATTCCCTGGACAGAGGAGCTTGGTGGGCTACATTCCAAAGGGTCACACAGAGTCATACATGACTGAAGTGAATTAGCACACACGTACACACATATTATATATATTTATATTTGCTTGTGTGTGTGTGTGTACATACACGTTTTAAATTTCAGTGAACTTTAGCTAATTTACAATGCTTCAGGTATACAGCAAAATGATTCAGGCATATATGTCTATCTCTCTGTGTCTATATATTCTTTATCAGATTCTTTCACTTATAGGGTGTTGCTGTTCAGTTGCTCAGCTGTGTCTGGCTCTTTGCGGCCCCATGCACTGCAGTGTGCCAGGCTCTCCTGCCCTTCATCATCTCCCAGAGTTCACTTAGATTCATGTCCATGGAGTTGGGGATGCTATCTATCTCCTCCTCTGCTGCTTGCTTCTCCTTTTGCCTTTCTTGGCATCAGTGTCTTTTAAGCTCTTCTCAGCAGGTGGCCAAAGTTTTGGAGCTTCAGCTTCAGCATCAGTCCTTCCAAAGAATATTCAGTGTTGATTTCCTTTAGGATGGACTGGTTTGATCTCCTACAGTCTGAGAGACTCTCAACAGTACAGGCTATTACAAGATGGTGATTATAGTTCCCTGTGCTAAACAGTAGGTCCTTGTTGCTTATCTATTTTATATGTAGTAGTTTGTATCTGTTAATCCCAAATTCCTAAGTTATCCTTCTCCCTACATGTATTTTTTATAACTAGGGTGGAATGGGGATGGGACTCAAAGAAGGAATGGAAGAGTGGAAACAACTATTGTATTGCACAATGGTCCTTTTGTGGTCTCTTAAAGTTCAACTGCGTTTTTTTTTTTTTTTTCTATCTCTATGTTATATAGTGATTTTATAAGTAATACTACCCTTGTCTCTTCAAAACATTTTTTTTATAAAATTTATAATATTTGGGTAGAGCCAGCATTTCTATATTTTCTTTTATACCTAGTTTTCTTAATGTTTGAAACACTTAAAGTAAAATATTGTTTTCTCAGAAATGTACTTGAAATGTAAGTTCTCAGCCAATAATAAAACAAATTCAGAAAGTTGGTTGAGAAGTTTTGATCTATTATAAAGAGTATTACCGGATAACAATTTGCTATTAGCATGAAATAAAATTTAGGATTTTCCAGTTTACATCAGGGAATCAATCACATAGTTAATAAAAATGTTTCCAATCTCCCTTAAAAAATTGTTTTTCTGCATCAAAATATGTGAAATTGAGACTAAGCAAATATTTATCTTATCTTACAGCTCTTAGGCTTATTGCTAATTAGTGAGGTCAATTTAGACACAGTATACAATCCAATGTGCAGAATATTGCTAAATTTATATACTATATGATATTATTATATTATATAAGTACTATTGTTATTATATTGTGAAAATTACCGAATCAGTAATTTTAAGGCATATCTCCTGCATCCAAACTCAAACTTTTGAAGTTTGGGTCATGTAGATTTTATATGAATAAACATTTTATGTATATAAAATGTTTGCTGGGCTGTGCAGACCGCAGTGGGACACAGCGTGGGCACTGCTGTCAGGCACCCCGCCCCGCCCCCGCCGCGCCCCGCCCCGCCCCGCCGCGCCCCGCCCCATGCCGGAAGGCGCACTTGGTGGTGGTGTTTGCCCAGGAGCAGGCCCTCTATCAATGTCTTTAGGTCGCTAACAGGAGAGTAAAAAGAAAGGCTTCCTCAGTCTTTTGTTTCTTAATGCTAATTAGTCTAAAATAATCCACGTTAGCACAGAGAACTATATTCAATATTCTATGATAAACCATGTGGAAAAAAATATGAAGAAGAATGTGTATGTATAAATATCTCTTTATTTATAGCAGAATCACTTTGCCATACAGCAGAAATTAATACAACATTGTAAATCAACTATACTTCAATAAAATACATTTTAAAAATTGACATAATTCACATGCCAACAAGATACATTTTGGGATGGCAAATTTGCTCTCTAACAGAAGCAAATACAATTAGAACAATTAAAACAGTCTCTTTCTGTCCTGGCCTGTTATGGTCTGTAGAATTGCTACAGGTACTATCGTTAGGGAAAAACCATGTAAAAAGCAGGGAGTTCAACGCAGCTTTTTTCCCAGTGTGACAATATCTTTGACTTTCCTCAGTCACCACATTGAAGGCAACCTCTTCACTCTATTGAAGTAGAATGCATAGCACAAGATACATGCCACACGTGATGCTTTTTTAAAAATATACTGAACTTAACTTCATTTCTGGTAAGTTATATACCTGGGTCAGCATATTCCTGAAAATGAGTTTTCTTTGAGCATAATATGCTCTGTTAAACTGAATATTCTGTTTAAATGAATGGATTCTCTGCACTGAAATAGGTGACTTGAGCCCTCATATTGACTCAGACAAAAGAACATTTCCCTGGAGCATTTCTGGAATTCAATTTCTCAAAGTTTAGTTTCCTTTGACCCATTGGAACATCTCTTGCTACAATGGAAGAGAAAGTTATGGGCATAGAGTTATAAATCAAAACAAAATTGTCCCAAACTTGATGTTCAAGCTGGTTTTAGAAAAGGCAGAAGAACCAGAGATCAAATAGCCAAAATCCGCTGGATCATAGAAAAAGCAAGAGAGCTCCAGAAAAACATCTATTTCTGCTTTATTGACTATGCCAAAACCTTTGACTGTGTGGATCACAATAAACTGTGGAAAATTCTGAAAGAGATGGAAATACCAGACCACCTAACCTGCTTCTTGAGAAATGTGTGTGCAGGTCAGGAAGCAACAGTTACAACTGGACATGGAACAACAGACTGGTTCCAAATAGGAAAAGGAGTATGTCAAGGGTGTATATTGTCACCCTGCTTATTTAACTTCTATGCAGAGTACATCATGAGAAACGCTGGACTGGAAGAAACACAAGCTGGAATCAAGATTGTCGGGAGAAATAGCAATAACCTCAGGTATGCAGATGATACTACCCTTATGGCAGAAAGTGAAGAAGAACTAAAAAGCCTCTTGATGAAAGTGAAAGAGGAGAGTGAAAAAGTTGGCTTAAAGCTCAACATTCAGAAAACGAAGATCACGGCATCTGGTCCCATCACTTCATGGGAAATGGATGGGGAAACAGTGGAAACAGTGTCAGACTTTATTTTCTGGGGCTCCAAAATCACTGCAGATGGTGACTGCAGCCATGAAATTAAAAGACACTTACTCCTTGGAAGAAAAGTTCTGACCAACCTAGATAGCATATTAAAAAGCAGAGACATTACTTTGCCGACTAAGGTCCATCTAGTCAAGGCTATGGTTTTTCCTGTGGTCATGTATGGATGTGAGAGTTGGACTGTGAAGAAGGCTGAGTGCTGTAGAATTGATGCTTTTGAACTGTGGTGTTGGAGAAGACTCTTGAGAGTCCCTTGGACTGCAAGGAGATCCAACCAGTCCATTCTGAAGGAGATCAGCCCTGGGATTTCTTTGGAAGGAATGATGCTAAAGCTGAAACTCCAGTACTTTGGCCACCTCATTCGAAGAGTTGACTCATTGGAAAAGACTTTGATGCTGGGAGGGATTGGGAGCGGGAGGAGAAGGGGACGACCGAGGATGAGATGGCTGGATGACATCACAGACTCGATGGACGTGAGTCTGAGTGAGCTCCAGGAGATGGTGATGGACAGGGAGGCCTGGCATGCTGCGATTCATGGGGGTCGCAGGGTCGGAACCAACTGAGCGACAGAACTGAATTGAACTGAAAAGAATATTGGAGAAAATAATTGGTGATAATCAATGTTTTTGTTTCCCAATCTCTTAGAGAGATTGATCTAGTAAAAGTTTGAATATATTGTTAAGAAATTCAATAATATGTGCAGTGTAAAAGCTGGGCCTTGCTGAACCCTGGTAGCTGCTGCTACAGATTGAGGGCCTTAGTTTTAAAGTGATGTCAACTTTAAAGTGCATGATGTTAAAAAACAAACAAAACCCCCAAAACAGCATTTTTCCTCAAACACGGGTAACTGAAACACCCTTCATGATGCACTAAGGGGTCTCTCCTTGTTTATACCTGGTTCCGTTGTGTTTGTGATGCAATTGCTTAATGGCTGCACTCCTCACCTCAGGGAGACAGACAGAATATATTTGTGGGAATAAAGGCAAAATGAGTAGTTGAGTAAGTACAATTCACTCGAGATTATTAAAACAAAGAACACAGTCTAATTCACCTTTATAAGAAAGTTTGCACAGGAAGTCAGCAGTTAGGAGGCCCTTAATAAAGAAGATAAATGAACAGTTCTGGGGAGAACTTTGAGGTCAAAGA
Organism: Nanger dama; assembly: GCA_917880005.1. Taxonomy (NCBI): domain Eukaryota; kingdom Metazoa; phylum Chordata; class Mammalia; order Artiodactyla; family Bovidae; genus Nanger; species Nanger dama. The sequence continues at coordinate 106,080,845 of CAKJTW010000001.1, forward strand.
CATGATTAGTGACAAGATGTGGGTAGAAATTAAAATTTGCATGTTAGAGTGAAAAGAATGAGTAAGCATAGGAGGTATTATAAAGGCTGTGGCACAGAACTTTTACTAATATATTAGAGACCACTTTTTGAGGTCACTGAGGAGCACAAAGGTGGGATATAAAAAGCTGTGCTGAAAACTCTGAGATAATAATCAAGTGTTTAAATCTTTTAAGAGTAGCTGTTAAAGTAAAAAAACTAATTTTAAAAGGGATAAAAGGGAAACAAAGCCCTTTTCTAGATTAATGATAGAAAAATATGTATACAGTGGCAAAGATTAAAATATCTAGAAATTATGAGACTCTGGCATGGACTCTGAAGTCTGATTTGTTTCATTCCTTCTCTCTACTGACTAAAAACTCCCAAACTCCATGAAAGGGTGTGAATTTCCTTGCATCTTATTTGTCTATAAAATTCTATATACTATTCTTGCAATATATGTCATCTAAAACTTACATTAAAACAGGTATAAAATGTCTAGTACACCTGTTTGGTCAGTTCCCTTCTTCCTTAAACATGTTGCTGGAAATTAAATTCTACAATTCACTTACTCATTTACTTAATCTGAAAACAGACATCAGGTGAAAATTTTCACAGTGAATAATGCATTTCTTTTCACGCCTCTCACTGAGATTCCCTCGTGTATGTGATTAGTTTTCAAGGCTAGAATACTCATGGCGCTGTCTTTCTCTCAACTATAACCCCAGAGATTGGGACTGGTGATTGGATGTGTTGAAGTCACAAAAGGAGAAGCAAATACTTACTTGTGTTTGTTATAGGCCATGCGTTTAAAATTATTAACTTGATGTGTACTCAGGAAGTTCCAGAATCAATAATTTAATCATTACTTTAAACTGCATATTTGTCAAAGTGAAAGAAAGTGTAAGTGTTAATTGCTCAGTCTTGTCCAAGTTTTTACGATCCCAAGGACGGTAGCCCAGCAGGATTCTCTATGCAAGGAAATTTCCAGGAGAGAATTCTGGAGTGGCTTGCCATTTTCTGCTCCAGGGGATTCGTGACACAGAGACTGAACCCGGCCCTCCTGCACTGCATGCAGATTCTTTACTGTCTGAGCCACCTTGTCAAACAAATGAATAAATGAATGAATGGCTTATTTTGACTGCCACTTGGAACCAACCAAGACTGGTTTCTTTGAATTTGCTATTATGCATTTCTGTTTGTTATTCTGTGTACTTAGAAAGGTTTTTTTTTTTTTTCCTTTTTGCCAAGAGAATATACTGGTCATAGCAAACACCTTTTTCCAACAATCCAAGAAATGACTTACACATGGACATTACCAGACCATCAATATCAGAATCAGATTGATTATGTTCTTTGCAGCCTAAGATGGAGAAGCTCTATACAGTCAGCACATATCAGACCTGGACCTGACTGTGGCTCACATCATGAGCTTTTACTGCAAAATTTAGGCTTAAATTGAAGAAAGTAGGGAAAACCACTAGGCCATTCAGGTATGACCTACACCAAATATCTTATGAGTATACAATGAAGGTGATGAATAGATTCGAGGGATTAGATATGCTAGACAGTGCCTGAAGACCTGTGTATGAAAGTCCATAACATTGTATAGGAGGCACTGACTAAAACCATTGCAAAGAAAAAGAAATGCAAGAAGGTAAAGTTGTTGTCTGAGAAGTCTTTACAAATAGGTGAGGGAAGAAGAGAAGTGAAAGGCAAGGGAAAAAGGAAAAGACATACCCAACTGAATGCAGAGTTCCAGAGAACACAAGGAGAAATGAGTCTATCTTAAACAAACAATGCGAAGAAGTGGAGGAAAAAAGTAGGATGAGGAAGACTAGAGATCTTTTCAAGAAAACTGGAGATATCAAGGGATATTTCATGTGAGGATGGGCATGATAAAGGACAGACACATTAAGTACTTAACAGAAGCAGAAAAGGTTAAGAAGAGGTGGCAAGAACACGGAAAATCTATACAGAAAATGTCTTAATGATCCAGATAATTGCAATGGTGTGGTCACTCACATAGAGCCAGGCTTTTGGAGTGTGAAGTCAAATGGGCCTTAGGAAGCATTACCAAGAATAAAGACAGTGAAGGTGATGGAATTCCAACTGAGATATTTAAATTCCTAAAAGAAGATGCTGTTCAAGTGCTGCACTCAATATGCCAGCAAATTTGGAAATCTCAGCAGTGGCCACAGGACTAGACAAGGTCAGTTTTCATCCCAACCCCAACTAAGGACAATGCCAAAGAATGTTCAGACTACTGTACAATTGTGTTAACTTCACATGCTAGTAAGGTTATGCTCAAAATACTTCAAGCTAGGTGTCAGCAATATGTGAACTGAGAATTTCCAGATGTACAAGATGGATTTTGATGAGGCAGAGCAACAAATTGCAGAGATCAAATCGCCAACTTTTGTTGGATCACAGAGAAAGCAAGGGAATTCCAGAAATTTTGCTTCATTGACTTCATTAAATCTTTTGACTCTGTGGATCACAAGAAACTTTGGAAAATTCTTAAAGAGATGGGAATACAAGGCTACCTTCCCTGTCTCCTGAGAAACCTGTATGTGGATCAAGAAGCAATAGTTAGTAGAAGACATGGACCAACTGACCGATTTAAAATTGGGAAAGGAGTACAATACAACAAGGCTGTATACTGTCACCCCACTTATATTTACCTTATAGCAAAGTACATAATGTGAAACATGGGGTTGGATGAATCACAAGCTGGAATCAAGATTGCTGGGAAAAATAACAACCTCAGATATGTAGATGATACCACTCTAATGGCAAAATGTAAAGAGAATCTAAAGAGTCTCTTGATGAGGGTGAAAAAGGAGAGTGAAAATGGCCCAAACTCAACATTCAAAAAACTATAAACATGGAATCTGGTCCCATCACTTCATGGCAAATAGAATGGGAGAGAATAGAAGCAATGACACATTTTATTTTCTTAGCCTCCAAAGTCAGTCTCAGTGGCAACTGCAGCCATGAAAACCAAGACAGTATATGAAAAAGCAGAGACATCACTTTGCTCACAAAGGTATGTATAGTCAAAGCTATGATTTTTCCAGTAGTCGAGTATGGATACGAGAGCTGGACCATAGGAAAGACTGAACACCAAAGAACTGATGCTTTGAAATTTTGGTGCTGGACTCATGAGGGTCCCTTGAACAGCAAGTATATCAAACAAGTTACTCCTAAAGGAAATCAACCCTGAATATTCATTGGAAGGACTGATGCTGAAGCTGAAGGTCCAATACTTTAGTCACCTGATGAGAAGAGCCAGCTCACTGGAAAAGATCCTGGTGCGGGGAAAGATTGAAGGGAAAAGGAAAAGGGGGTGGCAGAGGATGAATTGATTAGATAGCATCACTGATTCAGTGGAGATAAATTTGAGCAAACTCCAGGAAATAATGAAGGACAAAGGAAACTGGTGTACTGCAGTGCATGGGGTTGCCAAGAGTTGGACATGACTTTTAGGGACTGAACAAAAGTTACATACTTAGAAAATTTCCTCTCAGTGTAATTTGCACATTTGTTGACTTTTCTCTCAGAATGTTCAAATGCAATATGATCTGAAGGTTTAACTTCTTATGAAATAGGTTTCAACCAGTCCCAGAACTTTCATTGCTATCTATATACCCACCTCCAAAGGTTGGCCTTCTGGGAATTTCTTGCTGGAAATTGAGTGGTTTCTTTGCTTTTCCTACTACAAAGGTAGCTGTCAGCTTTCTTAACTTTCTTCAATTCCCACAGCTGTATCTGCTTTTCAAATATAAGTTTTTACATTTTTTCCTAGTTTTTAACAGTTTTATACTTTTAAAAGATTCTCTTAGCTTTATTTCAGTGGAAGCTAAAGAAAAGTAGATATAAGTAATTGGGCTCTGCCATAACATCTCCAACAGAAAATTTGGTCCTGGTCTTTAACTCCTTTCTGTTTATAGTATTTTTTAAAATTTATTTTTAATTAATTGATTTATTTTACTTTACAATATTGTATTGGCTTTGCTATACATTGACTTGGATTCACCATGAGCGTACATGTGTTCCCCATCCTGAAGCCCCGTCCCACATCCCTCCCCATCCCGTCCCTCCAGGACATCGCAGTGCACCAGCTCCGAGCACCCTGGGAACCCTCTTATACTGTTGGTGGGAATGCAAAATAGTCCAGCCACTATGGAAAACAGTGTGGAGAATCCTTAAAAAACTGGAAATAGAACTGCCTTATGACCCAGCAATCCCACTGCTGGGCTTACACACCGAGGAAACCAGAAAACAAAGAGACACATGTACCTCAATGTTCATCGCAGCACTGTTTATAATAGCCAGGACATGGAAGCAACCTAGATGTCCATCAGCAGATGAATGGATAAGAAAGCTGTGGTACATATACACAATGGAGTATTACTCAACTGTTAAAAAGAATACATTTGAGTCAGTTCTAATGAGGTGGATGAAACTGGAGCCGATCATACAGAGTGAAGTAAGCCAGAAAGAAAAACACCAATACAGTATACTAACACATATATATGGAATTTAGAAAGATGGTAATGATAACCCTGTATGCAAGACAGCAAAAGAGACGCAGATGTATAGAATAGACTTTTGGACTCTGTGGGAGAGAGAGTGGGATGATTTGGAAGAGTGGCATTGAAACATGTATAACATTATATAAGAAACGAATCGCCAGTCCAGGTTCGATGCAGGGTGCAGGATACTTGGGGCTAGTACACTGGGATGACCTGGAGGGATGGTGTCGGGGCTGGGGGAGGTGGGAGGGGATTCGGGATTGGGAACACGTGTACACCTGTGGCGGATTCATGTTGATGTATGGCAAAACCAATACAATATTGTAAAGTAAAATAATAATAATAATAAAGAAAAAAGTTTTTTTTTTTTTTTAAATTCATGTGCCTTAAATTGGTGCTGTCATCCAAGCATCCTTCTTTCATCCCCTTCCCCTGCCCTCAACCTTTCCATCATCAGGGCCTTTTCCTGATGAGTCGGTTCTTTGCATCAGGTGGCCAAGGTACTGGAGCTTCAGCTTCAGCATCAGTCATTCCAATGAATGTTCAGGATTGATTTTCTTTTGGATTGACTGGTTTGATCTTCTGGCTGTCCAAGGGACTCTCAAGAGTCTTTTCTAACACCAAAGTTTGAAAGCATCAATTCTTTGACACTTGGCCTTGTTTATGGTCCAACTCTCACATCTGTACGTGACTACTGGCTAAAGAATTGCATGGCTTTTTACTGTGGCTTTTTACTAGGCTGTATGATCTGACCTTTGGTTACTTTTACAGACTCCTTCTGTCCCTACAGTCTCTGCTTTACTCTTTCTGAACTATTCTTCATCCAGTGATTAGTACCTAGGGAGTTTTCTTGATTCCCTTGGCTTCCCTCTCAAGTTGTTCCCTTAATAATCTGTACTTATTCCTATCATGGTAGTTTTTCAATATCAGACTTAACACTATCCCCTGATAAAACATTTCTATGACTTCCTTTTTGCTCAGAATAGCATTCAAATTCTTTACCGTGACTGAGAAGCCCCTAGTGAGGTGCACCGTTGTGGTGCATCTCCTACACTGTTCCATTTACTCATGCTCTGCCTGCCACCCTCTCTTCTTCTTTGTTCCTTCAACATACTAAGCTCCTCCTGGAAGAATGAGTGGGTTTCCTCCTCCTGCTGATTGTTATGTCCGGCCTCCAACTGTTAGCTGAGTAGGATCCTCGTACTTGTCTCTCAGTTTCATCTCAAGGACCACCTTAGCTGCTGTATCTAAAACAGTCCTCTTCTCTGACATATAACTCTAATTATCTGATCTATGACACTTATTAAAATTTCAGCAGTCAGAGCAGGAATGCCTGCCTGTGCCTTTCAATATAATTTTATTTCTTCTAAATATTTCAGAAGGATATAAATATTTCCAGTTAAAGGGAGAGGGGGAACCCAGACAACTGCACATTTGTACACTCATTTCAAAGTGCTATTTTCTTTTTTTAAAGTTAAAATTGAGGAATAGTTGACATATTTGTGTAAAATATAAAATGTAATATAGCATAATAATATAGTGACTTAATATTTGTATAGATTATATGTCATTTAGATTTATTACAAATGAATGGCTATATTTACTTGTGCTATAGAATATATTCTCGTTGCTTATCTATTTTATACATAACAATTTGTACTTTTATCTCCCTCCCCCAACTTGCCTCTCCCTCTTCCTTTTCTCCAGTAGTAACTATTAGTTTTTTCTCTTTGTCTGTGAGTCTGTTTTATTGTATGTATTCATTTGTTTAATTTTTCTGTATTCTGCAAGTAAGTAATAAAATGGACTGTTTGCCCTCTGACATTTTACTAAGCATGCCACTCTCTAGGTCCATCCATGTTGTTGCAAATGATAGATTTCTTCTTTTATATGGTTGAGTAATACTCCATTTTACATATAACTCACAACTTCTTTATTCATCTGTTGGTGGACACTTAGGTTGCTTCCATATCTTGACTATTTTAAATAATTCTGCCGTGAATATCAGGATCCATGTATCTTTTTGAGAGTGTGGAGAAAAGGAAACACCTTTACACTGTTGGTGAGAATTTAAATGGATGCAGCCACTAAAAAAAAAAAAAAAAAAAACAGTATGGAATTTCCTCATAAAATTAAGAATGCAACTACCATATGATCAAGCAATTCCATCCCTGCTGTATATCTGAAGAAAACAAAATACCAGTTGATTTTTTTATCCAACTCTTAATGTCTGCCAGTAACTTAGGCAAAGTCCAAATTTATTAATTCAGCAGTCATTAAATAAATACTTATTGCTCTCTGATTATGTTTCTGGTTCTTCCTAGTTCAGTTCAGTTCAGTTCAGCTGCTCAGTCATGTCCGACTCTTTGTGACCCCATGAATCGCAGCACGCCAGGCTTTCCTGTCCATCACCATCTCCCGGAGTTCACTCAGACTCACGTTCATTGAGTCCGTGATGCCATCCAGCCATCCCATCCTCTGTCGTCCCCTTCTCCTCCTGCCTTCAACCCTTCCCAGCATCAGAGTCTTTCCAATGAGTCAACTCTTCGAATGAGGTGGCCAAAGTACTGGAGTTTCAGCTTTAGCATCATTCCTTCCAAAGAAATCCCAGGGCTGATCTCCATCAGAATGGACTGGTTGGATCTCCTTGCAGTCCAAAAGACCCTCAAGAGTCTTCTCCAACACCACAGTTCAAAAGCATCAATTCTTTGGCGCTCAGCCTTCTTCACAGTCCAACTCTCACATCCATACATGACCACAGGAAAAACCATGGCCTTGACTAGACGGACCTTAGTCGGCAAAGTAATATCTCTGCTTTTGAATATGCTTATCTAAGTTGGTCATAACTTTTCTCCCAAGGAGTAAGCGTCTTTTAATTTCATGGCTGCAGTCACCATCTGTGGTGATTCTGGAGCCCCCAAAATAAAGTCTGACATTGTTTCCACTGTTTCCCCATCTATTTCCCACGAAGTGATGGGACCGGATGCCATGATCTTTGTCTTCTGAATGTTGAGCTTTAAGCCAGCTCTTTTGCTTTCCTCTTTCACTTTCATCAAGAGGCTTTTAGTTCTTCTTCACTTTCTGCCATAAGGGTGGTGTCATCGGCATATCTGAGGTTATTGATATTTCTCCCAGCAATCTTGATTCCAGCTTGTGTTTCTTCCAGTTCAGCATTTCTCATGATGTACTCTTACTAGTTACTAGGGGTAAAACAGTAAGTAAATAAAAATCTCTCACTTATGGAGTTTCTACATTCTGTGGGAGGAGGGAGGTTGGAGACAGAATATTAAAAAGAAAAAAATACAAGAAAATGCTTTATATGATCATTAGGTAAAGATAAGAGCTATTAAGTTCAGCTAGTCAGGATAATCTGGAGAGTCATTGGGGAGGGGTTTGCACTTCAATGAGTGGTTGGGGAAGGCCTCTTTGAAGAAGTGACTGAAGAGGTTGAGAAAGGGCAGTCCAGACAGAAAACAGCAAGTGCTGTTGCAAATGGATAAAGTTTAGCTAAGGAGCCACTATAGCTGCAGCAGAGCAAATGAGAAGCAGAGTGATGAGAAAGTGGTCAGAGAAACAGCAGGCATCAGATTATATAGGTCTTGTAGGCTGTGGTGAAACCAAAGGAAGTTATCTGAGTTTGGTTGGAATCTACCAAAGGGTTTTGATCATGGTAGAAACACAAGGAGATTTATATCTGAAGGTTGAACACTGTGTGATATGTAGGGAGGGAGAAGTGGAAATGCATAGACTCTCAATGAGACTATTGCAACAAAAAGAAGAGAAATAGAAGCTTTGTATAGTATGTCATAGTGTGTGCTAGTCACTCAGTCATTTCTGACTCCCTGAGATCGCATGAACTGTAGCCCTCCAGGCTTCTTTGTCTATGGGATTCTCCAATCGAGAGTACTGGAGTGGATTGCCATTCCCTTCCCCAAAGAGAGAAACAAAAAGAGGTTGGATTAGACTATGTGTCAAAAGTAAAGTTTGTTTACATAACACTGACAAGTTGATGATGGTATAGTTAAGAGAGAAAGAGAGGAGACAACTGACCTCAAGGTTTTGGCTTTGAGGATGAGATGGATGGAGTAGGTTTATTTCAAAGAAGGGTTTCTTTTATTATTATTATTATTTCTTACTTATAATATCATATAAGGAACGACTCCCCAGTCTAGGTTCAATTCAGGGTGCAGGATGCTTGGGGCTGGTGCACTGGGATGACCCAGAGGGATGGTGTTGGAGGAGGGACCTGGGAGGGGGTCCGGGATTGGGAACACGTGTACACCCGTGGTGGATTCATGTTGATGTGTGGAAAAACCAATACAATATATCAGGGTTTCCTTCAGACAGGCGTTTTGGATTTTACAGTTTGATCTTGGAAATACTAAGCTTGTGATGCCTGTTCCATACACAAGTAAAGATGATGAGTATGTAGTTGGACATGTAAGACACATCCAACTACACATTTTGGAATCACACAGTATATATAGTACTGAAAGCTGTGGAATGGAGTGATGTCTGCACTCTAGAGATAGTGGAATAGCTATCCCTTGCCCAGCAACAGCAACTTGACAGCTGCTCATAAAGATGCCTTGGTGGGGACTTCCATGGTGGTCCAGTGGCTAAGGCTCCTTGCTTCCAGTGCAGGGGGCCTGGGTTCTATCTCTGGTCAGGCAACTAGATGCCACACGCCACAGCTAAAACCTAGGGCAGCCAAGAAAATAAAAATCTTAAAGTGCCTTTGTAGGAAGTTTGAAATACAGAAAAGCAATTGTGAAACCCTAGTGTCACCCGAGAATGAGGAGGGCCATTTGAAGAAGGCAGGCCCATGGCCAAGTGGCAGGTTTGCCAACTGTGGTCCCAGTTACAGACCCAAAGACAGTTCTTCTCTGCTGTGGACTGAGATACAGACCCATGTGGTCTTGGTCCTGCCACCAGCACCTTTTGCCAAGAGACATCTCAGTGGTCATATCAACCTATGCCCCAGAAACAGACTCACTGTCCAATCAGTGGATGCTGAGGTGGTTCATGACCTGGTTCCTGCCCTTCACTTCCTGGGGAGGGCTTACTCTTACCTACCCAAGGACCTACCCATGCCTGGCTCGGCTCTAGAGGAAGGATCTCCCATCTTGTTCCTATTGCAGATACACAAATGGCCCTGTAACTTGGCACCAGCCTCTCTCAGCTGCAGGCTTGGAACACTCCTGCCTGCACAGAGACTCTCCAGGCGACATGCTGTCCCCAGCCCTGGAGACAGGCATGCTGGCCTCGGTCTGGCTGCAGCTCTTGAAGCAACCCTACAACACAGCTCTAGCTTTTCTTAGCCATTGTCTGGGGATGGTTCTGTTCACTTGTGGACTCAGAGGGAGCAAGTCTGTCTGCAGTGAGTGAATCACTTTTTAGTGCATCTTTACGGATACCAGATTCTAGTCTTGTTCATTTACCTATAAACTGAACTGGATATGGAATTTTAGGTCCTCTAACATCTGGCTACAACTTTTCAACTTTATGTGTCCAGTTTTCTCCCACCCTTCTGACTTGAAATCGCCAAGAATAAAAACTGCCCATTCCCCAAAGTCTTGAAGGCAGAAACTGAACAACTTGATAGAAATTCCAGATAAATCAGAATAGTTCATGTATGCACAATAATTGTTTCTGCTGCTGTGACTCCTCAGAAAATTCAAGAAGTTCCAATGGCATCACCAGAAGTATCCAAACTTCAAAAGATGCTTTCAGCCCAACATTTTAACTCTTCATGACAGGCTGCTCTACAGATTCAGAAACTGGTTTGTAGTGTTTTTCAGTCATTCAGTTTTTTTTTTTCTTTTTGTCTCCATAGAAGTTTATCTTATTAAATACCAGATTTCTAGCACTTTATAGGCCTAACTTTGATAGGGGACCTTGTTCACCATCACGTCCTGAAAAGAGACACAACTGTTTCACTGAACTGACCTATTTTCAGGACTAAAAGACAGGTTCAATGAGCAATCTACCAACTCAACTTCTGGTCTGTGAAACTTCTTGGGAAAGTTTCAAAGGGAGGAAATAAAAGGTAGAAAAACATGCCATTCCCAAATTATGCCACTTTGACATAGGAGTATTTTGAGCTGAAGGAACTGAGTAGAAGCAGACACAAGAAAATCTCCCTACTTTACCCTTATTTGACTAAAAGCAGAACATGAATTTATAGAGGTGTCCCTCTTCTGCTTTCCTACCATGAAGGACAAAAGTTCATTCTCAGACACAGCTTTGTACATTCACTTCAATCTATATAATAGATCTTACTCTTGTTAACTGTACTTTTTCTGGTAACCTACCCGTAACTGTCCTCCTCCACAGCTTTTTGCATTTTGTCTTTCACTGAACCTGGATCTTAAGCCAGAGCACTAAGCCACTGCTTTGAGTTAGTCATTTTTCCTTGGGCTCTCCCATGGATACATGAGGTAGACACAGAATCATAGAATGAATATGATAATCTAGGGACTTAGTATAGAGATGAGAGGTAATGATACAATTCTGGGACATTCTGATATTGAATTCAGAAAGATGAAGAGAAACCAATGAAAGAGACTCAGAAATAGGGACCATTTGGGTGGTCAGAAAGCCTGGAGAGGGGTCCTGAGAGTCTAGTGAACAGAATAGGCAGCTTGAGAAGGACAGGAAGGGCCGCTGTGCTAGACACCATGAGAAGACTGCTTGTGATGCATAAATCATTGTCATCCTTGACAAGAGCAAGGCTACAGTAGAAGGCCTGACTAGAACATATTCAAGAAAGAGTCACAATATAGGAATGGAGTGGGCAGCTATAGAGAATTCTGAAAACAAACAACAGGATGGAAAAAATGCAAGAGAAAAGTTAGAGGCAGAAGAAGCTTGTGTGAAATATGGAATTTCTGCCTTTTGAAGTAGATCAGCTTGTGAAAGCTACTCATGAGCACTTTATAGAGTCTCAATTTTAAATTACATCTATGTATATAAAATAGTATTGAGGCCATTAAGTTTGAACACTTGTGTACCCCACATCTTTTTGTTGATCTTGAATTGAGGCTTCACAATCTTACAGCTGACTCATTTGAAAAGACCCTGATTGTGGGAAAGATTGAAGGCAGGAGGAGAAAGTGATGACAGAGGACAAAATGATTGGATGGCATCACTAACTCAGTGGACATGAGTCTGAGCGAGCTCCAGGAGATGGTGAAGTACAGGGAAGCCTGGTGTGCTGCAGTCCATGAGGTCACAAAGAGTAGAATACAACTGAGTGACCAACAACAAATCTTTTTCATGTGCTGATTTACATATAAAATATCCATAACATTGTGGAAAGCAAGGGTATATGTAGGCAGTGCCTGGATAGACGAATCTACCTCTCAGGACCATAACAGCTTGAGCGTCTTTTTGATGGAGGGATCACAACACTGTGCAGTGTCTCCACTATCCTCTTTTAAAAATGGTGAATTAGATAAAGTCATTTATTTCATTATTTGCATCTTGTTTACAAATTCTTGTTTGCTTGATTTCACAAGTACTGAGAGGGATGTATTAATCTCTTTAATGTAGATTTCTCTATCTTGCTTTCAAATTATTGTACTGTTTATGCTGTTGAAGAAAATGGTGAATACATATTTAGAATTAATTTAACTTTTAGGTGATTTTTCCCTTTTCTCTTCATCCTTAATAATTATTTTTCTCATAAAGTAAATTTTGCTTTCTTTTGCGATTTATTTTTCTGTTATCTAATTTTTCTATCCATTTTCTTCCAGCCATTGTTTGACTTTAGACGTGCCTTTGTAAATCCCAAACAGTTGAATTTTGCTCTTTTGAGTCAATTTTAACAAGTTCTGTCATTAAACATCAAGTTTAATTCATGTACATTAATTGTGATTAGTGTCATAGTGAATTATTATTTATTTCTATTATCTTTTATGTACTTAATATTAACCATGCTTTTTTTCCTTCGCCTTTTTTTTCTGCTTTGTATCACATTAATTAAGTTTTCCCTATTCATATATGCTTCTGCCAACTCCCTCTACCCATACATGCATGGGTTTGGAAGTTATACATTCTACTTGCATTTTTCAAGTTTATTCTTAAATTTTTACTATACATGCTCTGATCTCTTGCTAAATGTTTATCATTACCTTTCATCTTTCCAATTATGGTTCTTCACTTTTCCAGTCCATCTAAGTGTTAAAAGCCCTTAAGTTAATTATTATTATCATTATGTTTATTTAGCTCTCTGTGTACATTTGCTGATTTATTCAATCATCATTTCTTCTTGTATCTCGTGGCATTTTAAACCTAATTTTCTTCCTGAGTAACTAAATTTTCTAGTTGTTTTGAAATATTTGTAGTAAATTCCATCAGAACTTGTACACTTTCTCTTGAAAAATAAGTTACCTGAGTATATAATCCTAGAGTGACAGGAATTTTTTCTTTTCTATTTTTCTCCTTTACATGATAGTGTTTCATTTTTTTTTCTGGATTGTATTATTTTGATTGAAAATATATGGTATTAGTTTATTTGGTGGTACTGTCTTTGCTGTATTTTGCTCTTCCCTATTATCTATGATGTTCTGTACTCCCTACCTTCTGCAGTCTGGATTTTTACTCAGTGATGAGTTTCCTAAATCTAAGGAATCATGGTTCTTATGAATTCTATATAATTAGCCTTCCCCACTTTTTCTCACCTATTACTGTGGAATTCCAAGGGTACATGCTATAATATTTCACTCTGATTCTTTCTCTACAGATAAACTATTTATAGCTCATTTAGTCATTCATTTTGGAATTTACTTTTGTATTGCCAAATGTATAATTGACTTTATTATTATTTTTTAAAGATATGGATATTTTGTTGACTCCCTCCTATGGAAATTAAGAAATGTACCTTCCTTGCAATTCTCTCCTAATGCTTCCTCTAGCCACACATTCCTTCTTTCTATTTCCCCAGTATAGCTGAATAATAATTTTGGCTATGTACACATCAAGTCATGCACTACACTAACTTCTGCCGCCACTCAACATAATTCCATTCTGGAAGCTGTTTTCTTGGATGAAAAGTCTTCATTTTTCTGCATGCTTTTCTTTGTTTGCAAGGAAAGAAAGTGAAGCTACTCAGTCATGTCTGACTCTTTGCGACCACATGACCTGTAGCCTGCCAGGCTCCTCTGTCCATGGGATTTTTCAAGCAAAAGTACTGGAGTGGGTTGCCATTTCCTTCTTCAGGGGATCTTCCTGACCCAGGGATTTGAACCCAGGTCTCCTGCATTTCAGGCAGACTCTACCGCCTGAGGCATCAGGGAAGCCCTTGTTTGCAAGGAATACAAACCCATTCCCAGTAAGAACCAGAGAATGGGTTGTGAATTTTCATTCCTTTTTTTTTTTTTTTTTTTTTAATATTTATCTATTTATTTGAGTCTTAGTTGTGGTAGGTGGAATCTTTCATAGTGGTGCGTGAATTCTCTAGTTTTGGCACTCAGGCTCAATAGTTGATCCACAGCATGTGGGATCTTAGTTCCTTGGGGTTAACATTGGCCTGGAACAAAGAATGTTTCTTAAGTTAAGGGAACCTATTTCACGCAGATAAGACAAATCTGAGGCTACAACTGGATTGCAGTACAGAATTGTGATTAAATTTCTCAGGAAATATTTTAAAGACCACCCACCCATCCACCACTTTTTTGAAGGGAGGGAAGAGGTATTTAACTCCATGTCCCATGCAGGCCAGTTGCCCTGCCTCCTTTCCTGAGTGGGCATGGACACTCACTAGGTGATAATAATGACCAGCTCCCAGGGAAGCCACCTGTCAATTCACAGGCCAGCTTCCCTGGCTTAAGATCCCTCTTTATTTTGATTTCTGGAGACAGCTCTTACCCTCTTGCTCACACATCTAAGTATGGAGAAGGATATTTGTTATTTTTTATCTAGTGTTTCTAAGTTTTATTATTAGGAGTAATCTCAGATCATCCTGTCTGCAGCACTGCTAGTCCCTATCTTATTTCCATCTTTGCAACAATGGATTTTACAAGTAAGAAAGTGGAAGTTTGTGGACTAAGTTACTAACCTGCGAGTAACTACTAGTGACAGAGTCAAGGTCACCTTTCTCTTGGTCAGTGTTTCCTCCATACTGAGTCCCTGGATCTCTTCTAATTCCTCTGACTTACACCAACATATACAAGCCTACAATGCCAGATCCAGTTCCAGTGTGTGTGTGAGGGGGTGGCAATGCTCTGACATAAGCTGCGTGTTCCATAACTTGACTCAATTCTGACACTATCTACATAGTATCAGAGACCACAGGCTAAGGGATTAGTCCCACAAGACTGCTTTCATTTCAGATGCCAGGAGCAAAAGTCCAAGTTGTTACCTATGGTTCTAATCAACTAGTTATAAATCAGGGATTCCTATAACCTGTCTTCAGTTAACTTTTAGAGCAGCTCACAGAACTTCGGAAGCATGTTTACTCACCACATAATCAATTTATTGCAAAGATATTTAAGGATACAAATCAAAGAGATGCTTCAGGCAAGATCCCAAAGGAGCTTCTCTCTTGGTGGAGTTTTGGTCCTGGCAGGGTGGTACATAACAAGTGTTCTGGCTCACTAATCTAGAACCTGTCTGAGCTCCCTCCTTTTGAATCTTTACGGAGGCTTACTGCATAGGCCTGGTTGATCAAATTATTGCCATTGGTGGGAGATTCAACCTCCAGCCCCTTCCTTAGGGGTTTGGACTTAAAGTTCCAGGCCTCTGGTCTCGTTCAATTTCCCTAGCAACCAGTCTCTCACCCTTAGGCGCTTTCCAAAGTAACTACATTGACTTAAACTCAGGTGTGGTGGAAAGGGACTTGTGATGAGTATCAGGACATCCTTACAGCTTAGGAAATTCCAAGGAAGCTTCTAAGGAAGCTCTGTGCCAGAACTGGGGATAAACACAAAATAGATATTTATTATAAATCACAGTGTCACACAAGCTTGTAAATATTTATCACCCTATCTTCCATTTTACATCTTTTATCTCTTCTAATAATTTCTTGCTACTAGATTGTTCTTCAGAACTTCAAGCTAATAACATAGTTAAGTCAAGGCTTCAGTGCACTTTCCAAAATACGGTAGTTAAAAAAAAAAAAAAAAAAATCCTGGCAAAAACACCAAACAGCTGACAAATACAATCAGCTGTGATACACAGATTTACATTGTTTCACTAAGACTGGATATTGAAAAATAAAGTAAGAGTAGTTAAACTACCTTAGTTTTCACAGACAATAAGATTCAGACACTTGCAATGCTAAGCCACCAGGCTCCTCCGTCCCTGGGATTCTCCAGGCAAGAACACATGTCCTTCTCCAATGCATGAAAGTGAAGAGTGAAAGAGAAGTCGCTCAGTCATGTCCGACTCTTAGCGACCCCATGGACTGCAGCCTATCAGGCTCCTCCACTCATGGGATCTTCCAGGCAAGAGTACTGGAGTGGGTTGCCATTGTAGACCTCTAAATGTTAACAATTCTCTAACAATAATTTTCAATTTTTAAAAAGCATTTTCTCCATTTTCCAAATTAAATATCACCAAAGAGTCCTAAATATAAAATATATTAAAGTCAAACTGTTCTCATTGAGCAAGGGGAGGGAATCTCCTGCCTCCTGGCTGGTAGGCGCAGGTACCTCCAGACAATTAACGAGTCCTCAGTGACACAGATAAGTGAATGAATCAAATTCTGCATGGAGGTTTACTGGATCTAAGGATCACATCTGAAATTCCTAATCTGATGGAATAAAGACGTATTTTGTTTGCAGGGATAGTTTATCCAGTAGACACAGCATATGTAGAGCTTGAGTCCTATGATACATTTAATGGCTCATGAAAATATTTTGATTTTAGTTTCTTTACAATTAACATCATAAATATAAATAAATAACAATAAATCCAGAGTAGCCTGGTTAACTACAGGTTATAGGGTCACAAGGAGTCAGACAAGATTTCAGTGTCTTAGCATGCACACATATCTTTATATTAACATGGTCATAAAGAATAATTTTAATTTGGGGAGAGTAAGGTGTAAGACGCGTAGAGTGTGGGCGAGAGGATCTACCCCACGTCTGAGGTCAGGGGCAGAAGTCGGGAGCACCCCAGCCCGAGGGGTGGTAGCCGAGGGAAGCTACCCCATGTCCGTGGTCAGGGGCAGCGGCGGATGGTGCAAGGCTGTGACAGCGCAGAGCAGCGGAGAAGAGCTACCCCCACCCAAGGCCGGGGCAGGGGGGCGCCCAGGAAGAGCAACCCCACGTCCAAGGAGCGGTGGCTGTGCGGGTGCCGGCCGGCCTAGAGGAGCTATTCCACGTTCATGGTCAGGAGGGGGTGGTGAGGAGGAGATACCCCTCATCCAAGGTAAGGAGCAATGGCTGCGCTTTGCTGGAGCAGACATGAAGAGATACCCCACGCCCAAGGTAAGAGAAACTCAAGTAAGATGGTAGGTGTTGCAAGAGGGCAGACACACGGAAACCATATTCACAGAAAACTGCTCAGTCTAATCACACTAGGACCACAGCCTTGCCTAACTCAATGAAACTAAGCCATGCCACGTGGGGCCACCCAAGACGGGTGCACATGGTGGAGAGGTATGACAATGTGGTCCACTGGAGAAGGGAATGGCAAACCACTTTAGTATTCTTGCCTTGAGAACCCCATGAACAGTATGAAAAGGCAAAATGATAGGATATTGAAAGGGGAACTCCCCAGTTTGGTAGATGTCTGATATGCCACTGGAGATCAGTGGAGAAATAAT
Source organism: Nanger dama (assembly GCA_917880005.1). NCBI lineage: Eukaryota > Metazoa > Chordata > Mammalia > Artiodactyla > Bovidae > Nanger > Nanger dama. The sequence continues at coordinate 106,098,172 of CAKJTW010000001.1, forward strand.
TCCAGAAAGAATGAAGGGATGGAGCCAAAGCAAAAACAGTACCCAATTGTGGATGTGACTGGTGATAGAAGCAAGGTCCAATGCTGTAAAGACCAATACTGCTAGGAACCTGGAATGTAGGGCCATTAATCAAGGAAACTGGAAGTAGTCAAAAGGAGATGGCAAGAGTGAACATCAGCATTCTAGGAATCAGTGAACTAAAATGTACTGGAATGGGTGAATTTAATTCAAATGACCATTATGTCTACTACTGTAGGTAGGAATCCCTTAGAAGAATTGGAGTAGCCCATCATGGTTGGCAAAAGAGTCTGAAATGCAGTACTTGGATGCAATCTCAAAAATGACAGAATGATCTCTGCTCCTTTCCAAAGCAAACCATTCAATATCATGGTAATCCAAGTCTGTGCCCCAACCAGTGATGCTGAAGAAGCTGAAGTTGAACAGTTCTATGAAGATCTACAAGATCTTTTAGAACTAACTCCTAAAAAAATATCCTTTTCATTATAGGGGACAGGAATGCAAAAGTAGGAAGTTAAGAAACACCTGCAGTAACAGGCAAATTTGGCCTTGGAATACAGAATACAGCAGGGAAAAGACTAATAGAGTTTTGGCAAGACAACGCACTGGTCATAGCAAACACCCTCTTCCAACAACACAAGAGAAGACTCTACACATGGACATCACCAGATGGTCAACACTGAAATCAGATTGATTATATTCTTTGCAGCCAAAGATGGAGAAGCTCTATACAATCAACAGAAACAGGACCAGGAGCTGACTGTGGCTCAGATCATGAACTCCTTATTGCCAAATTCAGACTTAAATCGAAGAAAGTAGGGAAAACCGCTAGACCATTCAGGTATGACCTAAATCAAATCCCTTATGATTATACAGTGGAAGTGAGAAATAGATTTAAGGGATTAGATCTGAAAGATAGAGTGCCTGATGAACTATGGACGGAGGTTCATGACATTGTACAGGAGACAGGGATCAAGACCATCCCCCTGGAAAAGAAATGCAAAAAAGCAAAATGGCTGTCTGGAGAGGCCTCATAAATAGCTGTGAAAAGAAGAGAAGTGAGAAGCAAAGGAGAAAAGGAAAGATACAAGCATCAGAATACAGAATTCCAAAGAATAGCAGGGAGATAAGAAAGCCTTCCTCAGCAAACAATGCAAAGAAATAGAGGAAAGCAACAGAATTGGAAAGACTAGAGATCTCAAAGAACAGAATGGGAAAGACTAGAGACCTCTTCAAGAAAATTAGAGATACCAAGGGAACATTTTATGCAAAGATGGGCTCGATGAAGGACAGAAATGGTGTGGAATTAACAGAAGCAGAAGATATTAAGAAGAGATGGCAAGAATACACAGAAGAACTGTACAAAAAGATCTTAACGACCAAGATAATCATGACGGTGTGATCACTCACCTAGAGCCAGAGATCCTGGAATGTGAAGTCAAGTGGACCTTAGAAAGCATCACTGCAAATAAAGCTAGAGGAGGTGATGGCATTCCAGTTGAGCTATTTCAAATCCTGAAAGGTGATGCTGTGAGAGTGCTGCACCCAATATGCCAGCAAATTTGGAAAACTCAGCAGTGGCCACAGGACTGGAAAAGGTCAGTTTTCATTCCAATCCTAAAGAAAGGCAATGCCAAAGAATGCTCAAACTACCGCACAATTACATTCATCTCAAATGCTCAAAATTCTCCAAGCCAGGCTGCAGCAATACGTGAACTGTGAACTTCCAGATGTTCAAGCTGGTTTTAGAAAAGGCAGAGGAACCAGAGATCAAATTGCCAACATCTGCTAGATCATGGAAAAAACAAGAGAGTTCCAGAAAAACATCTATTTCTGCTTTATTGACTATGCCAAAGCCTTTCACTGTGTGGATCACAATAAACTGTGGAAAATTCTGAGAGAGATTGAAATACCAGACCACCTGACCTGCCTTTTGAGAAACCTGTATGCAGGTCAGGAGGCAACAGTTAGAATTGGACATGGAACAACAGACTGGTTCCAAATCGGAAAAGGAGTATAAAAGGAGTATAAAAGAAAAGGAATATTGATAAATACATGTGAATAGAAGCCTTTCAATAAAGAAAAATCTATCATTTTTATAAAACAGCTATCTATTTTAAACATTATCCTTACTCAATCACAAGTAAAATACTACCAATACATGCCTTTGAAATTTCAAATAAAAGCCACTGCAGTTTCCTTATTAGGAATATTTGTTTTCAGTCATCCTTTTTATCTGAGGTACTTTCTTCATGACTTTCAGGGCTGACTTTATTACTTACAACTGAGGGAGTACGTCAAGGCTGTATATTGTCACCCTGCTTATTTAACTTCTATGCAGAGTACATCATGAGAAACGCTAGACTGGAAGAAGCATAAACTGGAATCAAGATTGCTGGGAGAAATAGCAATAACCTCAGATATGCAGATGACACCACCTTTATGGCAGAAAGTGAAGAGGAGCTAAAAGCCTCTTGGTGAAAGTGAAAGAAGAGAGTGAAAAATTGGCTTAAAGCTCAACATTCAGAAAAGGAAGATCATGGCATCCGGTCCCATCACTTCATGGGAAATAGATGGGGAAACAGTGGAAACAGTGTCAGACTTCATTATTTTGGGCTCCAAAATCACTGCCGATGGTGACTGCAGCCATGAAATTAAAAGACACTTACTCCTTGGAAGAAAAGTTCTGACCAACCTAGATAGCATATTGAAAAGCAGAGACATTACTTTGCCAACAGAGGTCCATCTAGTCAAGGCTATGGTTTTCCAGTGGCCATGTATGCACATGAGAGTTGGACTGTGAAGAAAGCCGAGGGCCGAAGAATTGATGCTTTTGAACTGTGGTGTTGGAGAAGACTCTTGAGAGTCTCTTGGACTGCAAGGACATCCAACCAGTCCATTCTGAAGGAGATCAGCCCTGGGATTTCTTTGGAAGGAATGATGCTGAAGCTGAAACTGCAGTACTTTGGCCACCTCATGCGAAGAGTTGACTCATTGGAAAAGTCTTTGATGATGAGAGGGGTTGGGGGTAGGAGAAGAAGGGGATGAGCAAGGATGAGATGGCTGGATGGTATCACTGACTAGATGGATATGAGTCTGAGTGAACTCTGGGCATTGGTGATGCGATTCATGGGGTTGAAAAGAGTTGGGCACCACTGAGCGATTGAACTGAGCTGAACTGAAGGTGTATAATGGCCTTATCCATCTACTCGATAGGATGCAACATTCCTTATCCCAAGAACTTTGGAACACTCTGCAAAATTAAACAGAACTGATTCTATTGTAAGTTTTAGTACAACAGATTTCCCATGTCACTCTTGATGTCATAATATTCTGTAATATAGACTAAATTATACAGATACAAATTACAGTGCAATTGCTTAAAAGATTCTATCAAGACTATAACTGAAATAATGTCATTTGCAGCAACATAGATGGTCCTAGAGATTATTAAACTAGGTGAAATAAGTCAGAAAGATAAAGAAAAATATCATATAGTATCACTTATATGTGTAATCTAAAGAATGATATGAACGAACTTATTTAGAAAACAGAAATACACTCACTGATAACTCAGTTGGTAAAGAATCTGCCTGAAATGCCTGTGACCCTTGTTTGATTATTGGGTTGGGAAAATCTGCTGGAGAAGGGATAGGCTACCCACTCCAGTATTCTTGAGCTTCCCTTGTGGTTCAGGTGGTAAAGAATCCATCTGCAATGCAGGAGACCTGGTTTCGATCCTTGGGTTGAGAAGATCTCCAGGAGAAGGGAAAAGCCACCCACTCCAATATTCTGGCCTGGACAATTCCATGGACTGTATAGTCCATGGGGTCACAAAGAGTTGGACATGACTGAGTGATTTTCACTTTCATTTTCAAATAGAGTCATGGACATAAAAAGCAAACATGGTTTCCAAAGGGAGTGAGGGATAAAGCAGGAGTTTTGGATTAACAGATGCACACTACTATATATAAAGTATATATAAATAACAAGAACTTACTGCATAGCATAGGGAACTGTACTTAATACCTTGCATAAACTATAACAGAAAAGAATCTGAAAAAGAGTGTACATATGTGTATAACTGAATCACTTTGTTGTAACTCTGAAATGAACAAAACTGCAAATCAATTACACTTCAATAAAACATTTTTTTAAAAGAGTATAACTGAAAAGAGAACTTGAAAATGCTGCCTGCAATGGAAGTCTGCTGGGGTGAAACTTGGTTCTTTGCAGCCTCTTCTAAGAGGTATAGGTGCTCAAGTGACAGGGAACTTAGAGGAGCCATCCTGTTCTACTGCCTCAAAGAAATGTTTTTCAAAGTGAATTTTCAGGTAGTAGAGGTGACTAACGATGTTCTTCCACTCACACTATACTTTTCTTTCATCTCAGAAATTTTTGTATGTGTGATAGAAATAATCTTCCTTTGAAGTATTGCTGGAGAAGTGTATACATTTAAAGAAACAACCCTGTTATATAAGTAAGCTTTGAGCTTGAGGATTATGAAGGTGAAGTTTGAATTAATTCCCTTTATTGATCCTTTTCCCCTTTATTGTGCCTTTTTTTCCTCCACGAGAAAAAAAAATGGCCCAAGTTAGGTAAAAAATTTTAACCATTCTCACCACTGCCTGAGATGGAATAAATCTGTGTTCTAGAGTCAACTCTCAAAGATACTTTGCATTTTATTATCAATCTTCCTAAAAACATCCACTACTTTTCAATAACTAAAAGTTACCAGCTGTACTACTCCACTGGACACACTGATGTAATCTCTCAGAAGAGATTTTTGATGAATTTGCAGTCCTGTGCTCAGTGGGTTTGATGTAGTTGGCACCCCCACTCTCCTTCAGGCAAACATTTACATTTATGCTGCATGCAAACACACTTACTACGATCTCACACAGTAAGTTAAAATGTCTTACTTTATTTAATTTACTCTGATTACTTTTTCCATTTTCATTGTAAATACTGAGAACAAATATTAGTAAGTGGTCCAAAAGTTAGAATAAATATCAGTGAATATCTTCTAGTCCATCTAGTTCTAAAAACAAGGTTAACCAGAACATTTAAACTATTTGTCCACATGTCTACCGAAAATCTTCAAACACATCATTTGATAGTGTTAACTTTGATAAAGTTTTGGCCTCTGTAACACACTGCTTTAAGATTTCTTTTTCTATTTTGTGAGCTTAACCTTGTTCCTGATTCTGAAACTGACTGTGAAGACAAGTTTGAGCATAAAAAAGTGTTTTTCACTTTATTGCTCCCAACTCTTCCTCTTTTTAGTTACACACGCACACACACACACATGCACACACACACACACACACACACACACACACACACATTGACACAATAAAACCCTCTCAGGATCTGTGCCAGTGCTGTGAAAATACTGTAGCACGAGTGATTATTTAATGAATTTATCACCAGGGATTCGTCAAAGAAGTACACATTCAGGTTTAGACCACTTGCAACTCCATATATACCAAGAACTCATTTAAAATAGCAGCTATCCCTTCTTGCTGAATTGACTGCTATGTTTACTCTCAATGAATGTGTTAAGCATCTTTCCATGGGTCTCCACTGTCAAATTTATTTTCAGGGAGCAGAACAATCAGACGACAGATGCTATGTCACAAGATAGAATTTAGAAAATTTTCTTTTTGGCCTATTTTCAGAGATTTCCAGGTTCTGCTTTATACTTCCTGTTTCTAACCACGTTATATGTTCTCATTTTAAAATAAAATTTAAAAACAGTTTAAAATTCTACTTTTAAATTGAAAAATAGAAATGACAAAGCCACATAGAAATGACAAAGCTAAAATCAAGAAGCCCTGAATTTTGGAATCCTTATGTTAGATTCAAGAACTATGAATTTTTTGATAGAGGAAACGTTTTATCTTTTATGATTAGTATCATTTATTTTAAATATTTTAACACTATTATCATTTAATCTTTTATCTTATCATTTAACGCCTACACTGCTTTGCATTTTTAATATTTAAGTGACTAAAATAATATGGATAGGTCTTAAAACAAAAAATTGTTTCAACCAATTTTTTTTTAAAGCCAACTAGTTTGTTCAGTGCAAAATACTTTTTAGAAAATCCAGCAGTGTGACTGCCTGCAGATGTTCTGACCAAGAACTGTCGAGGGTGAACTGAAGCTTGGGTTGCAGGGCTGCTATCACAGACTTGCCAGCAAGAGACAAGTACTGCACTTTTCAGTAATTAGCTACATATAAATTTCCTTCCTACATTGCAGGCTGGAACAGCAACAATAACAATGTCTCATAAATTAAATTAAAATATGTTGAAAATAGCCTTCTACTGATTGGGCCAAAACCTTTACTGACATAAAAATCCACACACTTACTTTCCTTAATCTTCAGGTAAGACAGAAATTATATAAGAAGATCCCAGCAGAGTGGAGAAAAATGGAAATTTTTATTAGCTTTAGAATATTTTATATGGTAGTATAGTTGTATGATTTATATATGTATGATGTATGTAGTTGTCTGGTGTGATGCATGTATATATATACAGTTGTATGATGTATGTATAGGTGTAAAACAGAAATGGGTGAATTTAATTCACATGAACATTATGTTTACTACTGTGGGCATGACCCCATAGCAGAAATGGAGTAGCCCTAATAATCAACAAAAGAGTCTGAAATACAGTACTTGGGTGCAACCTCAAAAATTACAGAATGATCGTGGTTTGTTTCTAGGGCAAACCATTCAATATCACAGTAATCCAAGTATTATCTACTGATGCTGAAGAAAGTGAGGTTGATCAGCTCACTGACAACCTGGAAGACCTTACAGAACTAACACCAAAAGAAGATGTTCTATTCATCATTGAGGATTGGAATGCAAATGTAGAAAGTCAGGATATGCCTGGAGTAACAGGCAAGTCTGGCCTTGGAGAACAAAATGAAGCAGGGCAAAAGCTAACTGAATTCTGCCAGGAGAATGCACTAGTCATAACAAATACTTTTTCAACAACACAAGAGACTACTTTACACATGGACACCACCAAGTGGTCAATGCCAAAATCGAATCGATTACATTCTTTGTAGCCAGAGATGGAGAAGGTGTATACAATCAGTAAAAACAAGACCTGGAGCTGACTGTGGCTCAGGTCATCAGCTTCTCATAACAAAATTTAGGCTTAAACTAAAGAAAACCAGGAAAAACACTAAGCCACCAGATATGACTTAAACTAAATCCCATATGAATTCACAGTAGATGTAATGAATAGACTTAAAGGACTAGATCTACGTGTTCCTGAAGAGCTATGGACAGAGATCCATAATATTGTATAGGAGGTGGCAAACAAAACCACCCCAAAGAAAAAGAAAAGCAAGAAGGCAAAGTGGTTATCTGAAGAGGCTTTACGAGTAGCAGAGGAATGAAGAGACGTGAATAGCAAGGGAGAGAGGGAAAGGTACATCCAATTAAATGCAGAGTGTCAAAGAATAGATGGAAGAGACAAGAAGGCCTTCTTTAGTGAACAGTGTTTAATAATAGAAGGCAACAACAAAAGGGGAAAGACTAGAGATCTTTTCAGGAAAATTGGAAACATCAAGGGAGTTTTGACCCAAAGATGGGCACAATAAAGGATAAAAATGGTAGAGGCCTAGCAGATGCTGAAGAGATCAAGAAGAAATTGAAAGAATACACAGAAGAACTGTACAAAAAAAGATCTTAATGAACCATATTACTATGATGACTATTAGTCACCCAGAGCCAGATATTCTGCAGTGTGAAGTCAAGTGGGCCTTAAGAAGCATTGCTATTAATAAAGCTAGTGAATGTGATGAAATTCAAGCAGAACTATTCAAATCCCTAAAGGAGGATGACATCAAGGTTTTGCATTCATTATGCCAGCAAATCTGTAAGACCCAGCAGTGGCCACAGGATTGGAAAAAGTCAATTCTCATCCCAATTTCTAAGAAAGGTAATACCAAAGAATGTGCTAACCATTGGATAACTGCACTCATCTCCCATGCTAGTCGGGTCATAGTTAAAAATCTTGCATGCTAAGCTTCAGCATTATGTGAACCAAGAACTTCCATACATCCAAGCTGGTTTTAGAAAAGAAAGAGGAACTAGAGATCAAATTGCCAACATTTGCTGGATTATAGAGAAAGCAAGGGAATTTCAGAAAATCACTATTTCTGTTTCATCAACTACACTAAAGCCTTTGACTGTGTAGATCATGATACACTGTAGAATGCTCTTAGAGAGATGGGAATACCAGATCATGTTAACGGTCTACTGAGAAACCTGTATGTGGGTCAAGAAGCAACAGTTAGAACCCTTTATGGAACAACTGATTGGTTCAAGATCAAGAAAGGAGTACAACAGGGCTGTCCAATGTCACCCTGTTTGTTTAACCTATACACTGCCACATCAGGAGAAATGTCAGGCTGGATGAGTTACAAGCTAAAATCAAGATAGGCGAGAGAAACATCAACAACCTCAGGTATGTGGATGATACCACTCTAATGGCAGAAAGCGAAGAGGAACTAAAGATGCTTTTGATGAGGGTAAAGGAGAAAAGTGAATGAGCCAGCTTAAGACTAAATATTAAAAAATAAATAAATAAAAAGGTATATACCCCGAGGAAACCAAAATTGAAAGAGATACATGTATTCCATTGTTCATTGCAGCACTATTTACAATAGCTAAAACATGGAAGCAACCTAGATGTCCATCAACAGATGAATTGATAAAGAAGTTGTGGTACATATACACAATGGAATATTACTCAGCCATAAAAGGAACACATTTAAATCAGTTCTAATGAGGTGGATGAACCTAGAACCTATTATACAGAGTGAAGTAAGTCAGAAAGAGAAAGATAAATACTGTATTCTAACACATATACAGAATCCAGAAAAATGGTACTGAAGAATTTATTTACAGGGCAACAGTGGAGAAACATACATAGAGAATAGACTTATGGACATGGAGAGAGGGGAGGAGAGGGTGAAGTGTATGGAAAGAGTCACATGGAAACTTACATTACCATATGTAAAATAGATAGCCAACAGGAATTGCTGTATGGTTCAGAAAACTCAAACAGGGGCTCTGTATCAATCCAGTGGGGAGGGGGGGAATGAGGAGGGAGGTGGCAGGGAGGTTCAAAAGGGAGGAGGTATATGTATACCTACAGCTGACTCATGTTGAGGTTTGACAGAAAACAACAAAATTCTCTAAAGCAATTATCCTTCAATAAAAGATTTAAAAAAAAAAAAAAAGCTATGATCATGCCATCAGGCCCCATTCAGTTCACTTCAGTTCAGTCACTCAGTCATGTTCCACTCCTTGCGACCCCATGAATCGCAGCACGCCAGTCCTCCCTGTCTATCACCATCTCCCAGAGCTCACTCAAACTCACATCCATCGAGTTGGTGATGCCATCCAGCCATCTCATCCTCTGTCCTCCCCTTCTCCTCCTGCCCCCAACCCCTCCCAGCATCAGAGTCTTTACCAGTGAGTCAACTCTTCGCATGAGGTGGCCAAAGTACTGGAATTTCAGCTTCAGCATCATTCCTTCCAAAGAATACTCAGAGCTGATCTCCTCTAGAATGGACTGGTTGGATCTCCTTGAAGTCCAAGGGACTCTCAAGAGTCTTCTCCAACACCACAGTTCAAAAGCATCAATTCTTTGGTGCTCAGCCTTCTTCACAGTCCAACTCTCACATCCATACATGACTACTGGAAAAACCATTGCCTTGACTATTACTGCACGGCAAATAGAAGGGGAAAAGGTAGAAGTAAGGACAGATCTCCTCTTCTCCAGCTCCAAAATCACTGCAGATGGTGACTGCAGCCTTGAAATCAGAAGATGGTTGCTTCATGGTAGGAAAGTGATGACAAACCTAGACAGTGTGTTGAAAAGCAGAGGCATTGCCCTGTTGACAAAGGTCTGTATAGTCGAGGCTATAGTCTTCCCAGTGGTCTGTTGTGAGAGCTTCCCGGTTATAAGAGCTGGACAGTAAAGAAGGCAGAATGCCAAAGAATTCATGCCTTTGAATTGCAGTGCTAGAGAAGACTTCTGAGAGTCCCTTGGACAGCAAGGAGGTCAAACCAGTCAAACTTAAGGAGATCAACCCTGAATATTCACTGGAAGGACTGATGTAAAAGCTATAGTTCAGGTGTTTTCTTCACCTATATGAACAGACAACTCACTGGAAAATCCCTGATGCTGGGAAAGGTCAAGGGCAGAAGGAGAAGAGGGCATCAGAGGATGATGGCTGGATGGCATCACTGAAGCAGTGGAAATGAACTTGGGTAAATTTTGGGAGATGGTGAGGGACAGGGAAGCCTCATGTGACCATGAGCTCACAGAGCTGGACATGACTGGGTGACTGAACAACAGTAACAACATAGTTGTATGGTGCCCATTATTTTTTTTTTTTAATACTATAAAATTTGATGGAAAAGTAATTTTTAAGCTTATTGTGGAAGGGCTTGTGTTAGAATGAATGAATGTATACATGATATGTCAAATATTTCTAGTTAGAAACACTGGTGGTTCTTCAGTGATTTAATCATCTGAAACAAATATGTGACCAATTGGCCATAATTGTGTTATATCATTACATCACTCTGTGTGTTAGAAACAATCATATTTTGGAGAAATTTACAACAGTTTCTCTGAGTATGTTTCAAACAAGTCCAGAATTCATAAGTTCATTGTCAAGCTGGATCCTATTCTCAGTGAGGCAGTGAGCTAAGCATCAATATCAGTATCAGTTCAGTGGCTCAGTCATATCTGACTCTTTGCAACCCCATGGACTGCAGCACATCAGGCTTCCCTATCCATCACCAACTCCCGAAGCTTGCTCAAACTCACATCCTTCAAGTCGGTGATGCCATCCAACCATCTCTTCCTCTGTCATCCCCTTTTCTTCCTTCCTTCAATCTTTCCCAGCATCAGTCTTTCCCAGTGAGTCAGTTCTTCACATCAGGTGGCCAAAGTACTGGAGTTTCAGCTTCAGCGTCACTCTTTCCAAAGAATATTCAGGACTGATTTCCTTTAGGATTGACTGGTTTTCATAGGTAACAGAAAATGAATGAACCATAGTCTGTACCAACCCTCAAGAATGACCACAATCTTGTAAGTGAAGCAGGTATTCCCACAGTTGCTGTATACATTGCTTGATAAGTGAAGTGAAGTGAAAGTCACTCATGTGTCTGACTCTTTGTGAGCCCAGACTATACAGTCCATGAAATTCTCCAGGCTTCCATACTGGAGGGAGTAGCCTTGCCTTCTCCAGGGTATCTTCCCAACCCAGGGATCAAATCCAGGTCTTCCACATTGCAGGCAGATTCTTTACCAGCTGAACCACAAGGGAAGCCCAAGAATACTGGAGTGGGTAGCCTATCCCTTCTTCAGAGGATCTTCCTGACCCAGGAATCAAACCTGGGTCTCTTGCATTGCTGGTGGATTCTTTACCAACTGAACTATCAGGGAAGCCACATTGCTTGACAAGGCTCATGCATATGACAGAGAACAGCACAGAGAAGGGACTTACTCAAAGGAAGAGAGGGAAGATGAAGAAGAATGAGAGAGAAAGGTTAGATCAATAACAGATTAGTGATCTTAAGAGAAGACTAGGACCTGACAGATATGCCTAGGAAAGAATCCAAATCAGAGGTAGGTAGACAGTGCCTTTATTCCCACTGAAACAAGGCATCAACAGAGCATGAATGGTGAGTTGAAAGCATAGCAATGATGTGGGAGAGTACTTCTGAAAGCCAAAAGCAAATTTATCAAAGGAAAGATTGATTAATTCTTAATCATTTCCTCAGTTAACAGTGTAACAGAGGGAACTGTATAGGATAGTGTGAGGACCCCATGTGTGCTTTCTTTTAGTGGTATAATATGCAAAAATGTCCCCAATATTAGCTAGCAATCTTAATGAGTCATCACTAAGTAAATCATGTCCAGTGATGCAATCATGCTCATTTTAGAAGAAGCCTTCAGTACCCTTTTAGACATCATTTTTCCCTCCTAAAGAGAATAATTATTTATGATATTACCTTCTTTCTTTTGAAAAGTATTTTCAGCATCTATCTATCTATATTCTTAATAACTATGATACAGTTTTACTTGTTTTTAAGCTTTATGTAGAGAGAATCCTACAGTATGCATTATTTTCTGACTGGTCTCTTAACATTACATTTGAGATTAATTTTTTGCCTATATATGAAGCCATTTTCATTGCTGCATACTGTTCCATTTTATAAATATGTCATAATTTCTTTACTTATTTTATTTAGAAATTTGGTTCAGTTTGTATTATTAAAATTAATCATGCTATAAATATTATTACACGTATCTTGATACAAATGTGAACACATTTCTATTGAATATATAAATGAGTAGAAATGTTTGATCATAAAATATATAAATTTTTGGCTTTAGAAGATAATGCCAGAAGTGGTCAAAAGAAAACCTATCAGAAGCAAGATTTCTTTATTAATTCTTAATCATTTCCTCAATTAACAGTGTAACAGAAGGTAACACCAGACATGGTTGTTTCAATTAATTTTCCTACAAACTCCCGTTGATCTGTACCCTCTCCAGCATTTAATATTTTTAGTCTTTTAAACTGTAGGCATTCTAATATCTGTATAATAGTATCTTATGCTTTTTAATATGAAAGGACCAAGAGATTGTCCTACTGAATGAAGTAAGTCAGAGAATGAGAAATATATATGACATCCATTATATGTGGAATCTAATAAGAAATGATATAAATGAACTTATTTACAAAATAGAAACAGACTCATAGACTTTGAGAAGAACTTATGGCTGCCAGGAGGGAAGGATGGGGAGAAGGGATAATTGAGTTTGGGATGGACATGTACACACTGGCATATTTAAAATGGATAACCAACAAGGTTGTATTGTATAGCACAGGAAACTCTGCTCAGTGTTATGTGGAAGCCTGGATGGGAGGGGAGCTTGGGGGAAAATGGATGTATATATATGATTAACTGAGTACCTTTGCTATCCAACTGAAATCATCACAAAATTGTTAACTGGTTATACACACAAGTGCTCAGTTGTGTCTGACTCTGCAATCCCATGGATTGTAACCCGCCGGGCTCCTCTGCCCATGGGATTTTTCCAGGCAAGAATACTGGAATGGGTTGCAGCTTCCTTCTCCAGTTAACTGGCTAGACTCTGATATAAAATAAAATAATTTTTTTTAATTTTTAAAATTAAAAAACATTATTGGAGTATACTTTATGCTTTAAGTGTGCATTCTTTGATTACTCATTAGCTTGGAAGTCTTTCACATGCTTATTAACTATTTGAATGTTTTCTTTGTAACATGCTGTTGATTGCCATTTTTCTATTTTGCTCTCAGGTTAATTTTCCCCCTTTACTGAATCATAGTTCTTTATATTAATCTCTGTCTGTTATGCATGTTTAAAATATTGCTTCTTACTCTATAGCTTGACTTTTATTCCATTAAAGATGTTTTTGATGACCAATTTCTTCATTTTACTGAAGTCCAATCAACTAATCTTTTCTTTTAAGGTCATAAGTCTTTAACTGTTCTGAATTCATTAAGAAATCCTCTGATGTTTCTATATAACTTCTAGGAACCAAAAAAAAAATAATAGGCCAAAGGATGTAGAACTCAAGATCCCCTCCTCTGGGTGCTCCTTGGTGGGAGACTCCCGGAAGTGATTGGGAAGGTGGAAGAGAAAAGAAGCCATAATTCTCAGAGACTTTTGCAGCTGATGCATCAGCTGGCCTGAGCTTCACAGTGGCTCCCTGATGAGTCCTTGAGACCCACCCATTTCTCTTCTGCAGACTGTGGTATTTGTGGGAACTTCTGAGAATTTCCTGAGAACTGTGGCAGCTTTGGAAAAGGTTTTGAAAAGTTCTGCTTTGGTACTTCCGGCTGAGCACAGTAATCTTCCATGGATGCTTCTCAGATTCTCAGCCCTGCCTATCTCCTGGTGTGGCCAGAAGCCTCCAGCACTCCTGGTAATTGCTCTGTACCTGGAACACATCCAATAGCTGCTCTGTTTCTGACTGAACCTTGACTTGGCTCCAGTTTTGTTGTCTTGTCTCTTTGTATACCTGGTTCTATTTATTGTTGGACATTGTATTCCTACCAGTGATTTTCAGAAATAATCTGACTCAAATAGAGAATATAGGTTTGTTTATCCCAGGTACCTAATGTAATTAGTAATCCGGAATCACATTATTTTCATTCCAGGCACTGAAATGATGTGGGAAAAAGCTGCAGGTGCTATGAAACATGTCTGCTTTCTGCTCACTCATAATTCTTGGGGTTAGCCCTAAAGGGTCACCAAAGTGGGGGACACTAACCAGGTCCCTGACTGGGCAGGCCCTGGATCCTAATTTGGCTCCTCAGACTGCCAGCTGCTTGGCCTTTCCTGAAACTGGTAAATATCTCTACGTTGCTTCGCTGGTGGCTCAGATGGTAGAGAATCTGCCTGCAATACAGGAGACCTGGCTTCGATCCACGGGTTGGGAAGATCCCCTGGAGAAGGAAATGACAATCTGCTCCAGTATTCTTGCCTGGGAAATCCCATGGACAGAGGAGCCTGGTGGGTTATAGTCCATGGGGTCACAAAGTGTCAGACATGACTGAGCGACACGCTCACTGTATAGAGTAAACTAGCCCCAAATGCTAAACTACCTTCTCTGATTTTTACCCTTTTTGGATCTTTGCCTGCTGTTTCATCCTTGTCATCTTAATTCTCCAAATTCTTGCACCAAGATGAATTTTAAATATTTTTTCAGCTTTTCTAACTGTCCAAATTCCTTAATTAGTTATTAAGAGAAAAAAAAATCACCTATGGTGATTCAAGCTTATTTTTGGCTGATTCTTGATATATGACAGAAAACCACAAAATTATATAAAGCAATTATCCTTCAATTAAAAAATTTAAAAAAATTAAAAATACAACAAAACAAAAGATATCACATTAAATACAAATCTCTAATCTTGCATAATAATAAATTATAATTGGGTTAAAAAGTTTTGCAGAAAATTATTTTAAAAATGGAAAAATTATAATCACAGTATGATAAGAGTCTTTCTAAGGCTGACATAAAACTAAAGAACAGAAAGAGGAAGAGAGAGGGAGAGAAAGAGAGACAAAAAGAGAAAGAGAGAGAGGTTCTACTATATATAAAATTTCAATACTTCCGTACTTTAAAAATAGCAAAGTTATTTGGAGGGTGTATGAGAAACCTCTGTATCTCCCTTTCAGTTTTGCTGTAAACCTAAAAGCTGCTCTAAAAAATAAAGTCTTTAAAAAAGTGAAAAAAAAAGTGAAGTCAAAGGACAAGTTATAGTGAGTAAACATTTGGTTCATACATAATGACACATTCCTTTTTTTTTCTTTAAGAAAAAAAAGAAAAAATGAAAAAAAATGACACATTCTTTATATCCATCATTTATTACTCCCTTGACTGCACTATTATTTTCTTTTCAATTTTCTTACTTGTACATTTTATTTTCTTTTTGTTTTCTGGTCTCAGTTTATTCTCTATATAGATTTACATTCATGCCTTTTAAAGACTTATTGTTACCCATTAAGAGTATGGAATATGTTCTGGAATGATTTATTCATTAAGTGAATGAAGATTTATTGAATGCCCACAATCAGTCACACAAATATTTTAGGAGTTGAGGATACAGTTATTACCAAGAAAGACAAATGTTCTTATTCTGGCTGTCAATCACTGGAGGGGTTCTATTTTTTTTTTTTAATGAAATGAGGTGTTTCCTTTTTCTTGTCTTATAATACCTGAAAACTATAGGTGTGTTTTTATTTCTGTTTATTAATCTTCAAAAGAGAGAAGAGCCAGACAGACCTAATATGCCAACATCAAGACCATGGGATTGTCTTTCACCCCAACCCTCCTGGATTTACTTGTTTGCTCATTAAATCATTTCCCTTGCATTTAGCTGGATGTTTTATGGAGGAAGGGGATTCCTTTGTGGCTCAGCTGATAAAGAATCCACCTGCAATGGAGGAGACCTGGGTTCAGTCTCGGTGTTGGGATGATCCTCTGGAGAAGGGAAAGGACACTCACTCCGGTATTCTGGCCTGGAGAATTCCATGTACTGTATAGTCCATGGGGTTGCAAAGAGTCTGACACGACTGAGTGACTTTCACTTTCACTTTGTGGAGGATGTAGCTCACGGCTGTTTTACCTCTTGCCATTCTCTGTCTTAGCAGTTGGATACACAGATGTTCTCCTAGACTTACTATCTAGTCCTGTAAATGGATGACTTAAGTGAAAAAACAGTCTTCACTACTTACTGTACAAAGGATCTGGTGCCTTATCTTTTCCATGATTATAGCTATTTCTCTGTTAATCTGCTTTTCCTTTTCTGGAAAATACAATTATCAACAACATGTACCAAAGCTGCAAGTGATTTAGGGTGTTTGAGTCAGCACTTCAGAAAACAGGGGACCCACAGTAGAGGTTAAACTGTCAAGATTTGCTTTAGTAGGGACTTTAGATATTGAATAAGGGATCAGGCAGAGGCATAATATGATAGTTTTCTTTCAACAGGAACACAATGTAAGTGTTTTTGCAATAGCAGGTTTTGTATTTATTTTTAGTGTGGTTCTAGTCTGGTAGTTTTTTGTATGTCTTTGTAGGTACTTTCCTTGTAATTGTAATGGTGTGGGTCATATTAAGGGCTAATCGTATCCCATTTTCTCCCTGGGTTAATTTTTTAGTTCAATTCCTAGTGCTACATTTTCTCATGTGTATCTCTATTGGTATTTATAAATCAGTGTGTTAATATTTAAATATGCATATATTAGATCTGTAAAACTCTGAATGGTATGTAATCAAGCAGGTCATGACATGATTTCATTCTCTAGACAATTGCATACTTATAGAAAAATCCTTATAGCAATTTACTTTGAAATGAGACAGGTGCTAATTTTTCTAAAAATGAAAATGAGAACAGAAACTATTTTTCAAAGACCCTCTCAACGATTTTTAAAACTGTTTTATTCTTTTTAAAACTTAATTTTTTTCTGCATTTCAAAAGTAATTAAAATTTATTCTTCAGATAAAGAACAGAAAACATGACTGTCTTCCACCGCATAACATTGCCATGTTTTATAAATTTGCTTTGTTTACTGTTCAGGGTTATTTGTGCAAGTTCAAGAGTATTATGTCCTGTTTTCAAACTTGTCACCTACTAACTGTAATCTCCTACTGACTCAGTGCTTTAATTACCTCCTCTGTAAAATGAGGACAGTGTACTCAACCCTTCAGGGGCAGTAATTGATATAATGCATGTAAAGCTCTTTAAAATTTGCTGGTGCACATAAAAGCACTTAAAATGCAGCTATTTTAACTTGTAATTTTGTTGTTGAAATGAATTACTTAACATTTTGTTTTATAAAGCTATTTTTATAAAAAAATAAAAAAGATATAAAGCTATTTTTAATTAATAACATGAGCACATAATAAAATATTGTCCTATGATATAACTCCAGTAGATGCATAATATTTATTTTTCATTGTGTCATTCCTTAGTTAACTCTCTGCCATTGATTTGTTATTAATTTTTCCTATTATGTATATTTTTAGTTTCCTATTGTGACTTTAAAAAATTACCACAAAATTTAGCTACTTAAGATAACCAAATTTATTATTTTACAGTTCTGGATGTCAGACTAAAATCAAGATGTCAACAAGATTGTGTTTCTTCTGGAGACTTCAAACGAGAATCCATTTCCTTGCCTTTTCCAGCTTCTGAAAATCCCTGCATTGCTGGGCCCACCCCCTTCTTCACACTTCAGAGTACATGATTTCAATCTCTGGTTCTGTTTTTCCAAGTCCTTTTCCTGACTTTATCCATCTTGCCTTCCTATTCAGGATCCACTGAATAATTACATTGGATCCACTCAGATAATGCAGGATCGTCTTCCCATCTAAAGATCCTTAAGTAAGCCACATCTGCAGAATCCCTTTTGCTGTGGAGAAATGGAAGACAACACTTACAGATTCCTAAGTTTAGGATGGGGACATCTTTGGAGAAACTAATCTGTGCATGAGAAAGTGAAAGTCACTCAGTCATGTCCAACTCTTTTCGATCCCATGGACTATACAGTCCGTGGAATTCTCCAGGCCAGAATAGTGGAGTGGGTAGCCTTTCTCATCTTCAGGGGATCTTCCCAACCCATGGATCAAATCCAGATCTCCACACTGCAGACAGATTCTTTACCAGCTGAGCCACAAGGGAAGCCCAATTTGTGCATACTTCTTCATTATTTCTTAGAATGCATTTCTAGACATAAGTTTCTGATGAAATAACATGTCCATTTAAATCTTTTCTGAGGGAAGTCCTGTGGCAGCCCAGTGGTTGAGACTGCATGTCCACTTCAGGGGACAGGGCCTGATCCCTGGTCAGGGAACTAAGATCCCACATGACAAGTGCTGTTTCCAAATAAAGAAAAATAAAACGTTTTGCTCAATATTGCCCTGTTCAGGATTTAGCAAAAGCCTAACTGAGTGAACATTGTTTAATTAAATCCAAGAATGTTGTGTCAATTTACTCTCTGTCTAGGGTTTCACGACAGTTGCATTTTATTTTAATGTTCAACATTTCAAAATTTGTAAACTTTCTAATTATCTTAAAACTAGGCTTTTAGTTGTTCTTTTTCTTATTTGTTTACTCAGTTTTCAATAATAAAAACAGAAAAATTTTCTTAATTTTCTGTATTGAAACACAATGCTAACCAAAGACATGTATTAAAAAGATTTGCTTTCCTATCACTCATAGAACATCTATTCTAGGAAATGCAGGTGACAAAAATATGTGAGATATTGCAACATCTGAAAAAGGGAAGAAATAAAGTTGTGATTTCCTAGAGAAATCCATAAACATAATATCATAAAAGGCAAAAGTTGTTTTTAAGTGCTTGCCATATGCCATAGACTTTGATATATTATATATTACTTTTGTAGTCTGTCATGAGTATAATTCATGAATTGCACTTGGAGAATAAAGAAAGTACTGATTAAAATCAAAGAAATGTGAGGAAAAAAAATGAAACTTCTGCTCCTGTTATAATATTAAGCTAGCTTGAGTTCCTAAGCACTCCTTCAAAATCAAACTTGGAGGAACCAAAGATGAGAGTAGAAACAAGACCAGCAGGAGCTGCCCGCATAACAGAAAACCACCCCAACCTGATCCACTCCAAGGGGTGCCCGAGGCCTTGACCTGGGAGTGTGGCAAGTGGTGAAGGGGTCTTTGTGCATTTTCAGGTGCCTCTTTGCTTCCCCCTCATGCCTTCAGGCAATCATTCCTTTACCTCTCATCAGCAAACTCATCACCAACACCTGGAGGATAGTGATTTAAGATGCAGTCAGGGCTGACAAATATAACAGAGCCAAACACGAGCAACACAGAGACAAAAGTGATGGCTGAGGAGGCTGAAAAAGGGTCCTCCTCCGTTAAAGCCCCTGCAGCCTTGCCTCCCTTAAATCCCCAGGGAAACAGTGGCTCCCTAGGGAGGAAGCCTCCTCCTCGTGCTTCTTGTAAGAAAAGCCTCGGGAAGAAAAAGCCACCTCTAGGGACTATTGATGAAAGCCTTTATTGGGCAGTCGCTCTCGGGCAGAACTCCCGGGGGCGGGTGAGCAAAGAGACAAAGGAGTCTGCGAGGTATGCAAGGTGGGGCGAGGTTTTTATAGCCAGGGCTGGCGTTCAAGCCAGGTTTCCTATATAGGGGAAAAAGCATGGGCTACAGCGGTGGTTGGTGTCCAAGGGCTCGGTGTCTGCACCTGATTGGGCCAGGATACAGGGGGTTGACTCCCAGAAGTCTGGTCCACTCTCGGTTCTTGTTTGGGCATTGGCCAACTGCCGGTGTTGGCCTGATATCCTTTTGTGGTCGTGCGTCTATGTTGGGTGGCCCGACCTTTCACTCCTCATCTCATTTCAGAACTCTGATGCAAAGATCTGGCCAGTGAGTTTACTCAGCAGAGTGACAGCGGGTGGGGGTTGACAGCAGGTGGGGGTTGTCAGCAGGTGTTTGGGTGGGGTTTCTGCTGTCTCTCATGCCCCCTTCCCCAGAAGGGCTGTGGCCTCCAGACAAGTGGGAGCTCACAAATCAAACACTGGAGACTTGAATACAACCTTGGTAAAGAAAGGTTTAAAATGAAACCTATTGACACACAATCATTGGAGCTGTGATTTAAAATAAGTGTAATATCTATGTGTGAGCAGAAAAGATAAGAGAGAAGCAATAAGACACAAGAAAAATAAGTCATAAAGTTGTGAATATTAGATATTGAAATGTAATAGTTGAAATAAAGAACATAAGAGAGGTATAAATACCAGGCTAGATATAGCTGAAGAAGGAATTACTGATTTGGAAGATAATATGGAGGAGCTCTTCCAGAAGATAGTTATAAAGATATATAATAATATACATAAAATATACTAAGAAAGGCAAGCTTCACAAGATTAAAAGAAGATGGAAGACTTCAGGATGAAAAAGTTTAGGATGCTAAATAAGGGGAGAAGGCAACACCATACTTAACACATTTTGTTAAACAAGAATATTGAAGGCAATAAGAGTATGTAAAAAACATTCAGAGAGAAAAGCAAACTCCCATGTAGGAATAAATATCAGGTGTCAAATGTTTCTATAGTAATATATGATACAAAAATGGAGTAATTTTTTAAAGTATTAAGAGATATCCAATTGAATAATTATTCAAATTTAAGGACATAAACAGGCATTGAAAATTTAAGGACTTTTGATAATGTCATACAGTGAAATCATTCTTGAAGTAAGTATTCAAATAAGTAAAGAAAAACAAAACAGTACCCCAGAGATGTTATAAGTATCTGGGGAAGAAGTAGTCATCTAATTATTCAGTAACACTGTGTGTGTGTGTATGAGAGAAAGAGAGAAGAAGAAGCACAAAATCACAGTACTTAGTTAAAGAAAATGTATTCATAACAACTGAAAATTAAGTTCTAGAAAATACTAATAAGAGCTCAAGAATAACAAATTAGATTTATGTTTTCTGCAAGTGACACTTTCAAAACAAAAACACAAAATGTTTTAAAAGGAACATACAAACAGCAACAACAAAGCTGGGGTAGCAATTTTAAAACCTAAAAAATAAAATTTGAGACAGCAATATCATGTGACTACATAAGGCCTGGAGAATTCCATGGACTGTATAATCCATGAGGTCTCAGAGAGTTGGACATGACTGACTTTCAAAAAAAGAAAAAAAAAAAAACATAAGGATTTTATATACTGTAAAAGAAAATAATAGAAAGGCATGACATTATAAACATAAGTGCTTCTATAAAACAGACTCAAAACATAAATCAAAACTTTCCAGGGAGAAACAGGTAAATGAACGATTGTCATTTGAGATTTTGCATATGCCTCTCTAAAACTACAATCAGACTCGGAAAAAGATGGCGGAGGAATAGGATGGGGAGAACACTTTCTCCTTCTCTACCTCATCAAAAGAACATTTCAACGCTGAGTAAATTCCACAAAATAACTTCTGACTGCTGGCAGAGGACATCAGGCATCCAGCAAAGCAGATCATTGGCTTCAAACCAGGTAGGAATTATTTTAAAGAACGAAGATAGAGACAAAGGAGGTAGGGAGGCAACCCCGGCATGGGAAGGGAATCCCGTCCCAGGAAGAGACTCTTAAAGAGAGAGGCTCCCTAAAATTGGGGAACTTTCTCACAGCTGTGTATGGGGCGAGCACTGGAAGCACAGAGGGCAACATAACAGGAAGGAAGAATAAATAAATAATTAAAACCAACAGATTATGAATTCAACAGTATAACCCCCAGTGGATAAGCAGCGCAAACGCCTGCGTCCGACAGCAGTGGGGGGTTGGGCAGGGAGGAGCCAGAATCGGGTCCGCGCATGGATAGAATGAATTATCCCGGACCAGCAAACCAGACTGGGGGATAACTAACACGCGAAATGCTCGAACATAAGACACTGACAGGCCCGCGCACAGAACAAAGGACGGATCAGAAATAGCCGGCTGCAGACCATCCCCCACCGGCGACAGGCAGCCAGAGCCTTAAGCGCTGGAAGAGGGCAGTCGCAGCTCAAGAGAGACATTACCTACCAAATTGCAAGCAGGTTTCTTTACTGAGACTTCTAGGGTCTCTGAACAGTCATCATCTGCCTGAGAAAGAGCCCTGGCGGAGCTCCCAGAAAACTGAGCGGCCTGGAAAGCCCAGAAGACGCAACAATAGTGCACGCCAAACTCCCTAGCCACTCGGACTTGGAACCAAACCCGGCACCCGGAGGGGGGCTTCCTGAGCTCCAAACCTGAGTGGCTTAGACCGGGAAATTGCATGAAGCATAGGGCAGGCCCCACATGGTTATCCCGCAGATTGGGAAGGGGCAAGCCCAGTGCAGAGCTCACCACCACCCTCCCTGTGGCAAGACAGAAATCAGACACTGAAGAGACCAGCAAAGAGAGGAAGTCAAACAGAGGGAACTGCCTTGGTAGCGACCCCACACAGTCCTCAACGACAGAGAAAGCACCAGATACACCGTTACTACTTTTATGATCAAAAAAATTTTTTTTGGTGGGGGGGATGATGTGGAAGTGTGATTTTTTTAAGATTTTTTTCTTTCTTTAAATTTTTTTTTCCTTTTTAAATTTGTTTTTTCTTTCTTTTTCATCTTTTTTTCCCTAAACTTGCTTAAATTTTTAAGTCTTCTATATTTCTATTTGTTACTTTTATAACCTAATATTACTTTTCAAAAAAAAAAAAACAAACCCTATCGTTAAAACTGTATATAGTCCTATTGGTGGAGGAAGCTGTCTTTTAATAATTCTGGAGTCTTTTATTATATTTTACTTTTTCTCTATTTTTTAAAAAATTTCTCTCTCATTCTTCTTCTTCTCTTCAATAATCTATCTTTGAAAATCCAATCTATACTCCAGATTTTTAATCTTGGCATTTTGGTATTTGTTGCCAATTTTGTACTTTTAAAAACCTAATCTTCAGTACCCAGTTTTACATGAGTGCGAGACTACTGGCGTGACCACTCTCTCCACCTTTGGAATCTCTCTTTTCTCCACCAGGTGGCTTTTGTCTCCTCCCCTCCCCCCTCCTCCTCTCTACCCAACTCTATGAATCTCTGTGTGTTCCAGAAGGAGGAGAATTCTAAGGGAACTGGTCACTGGCCAGATCTGTATCCCTCCTTCCCATCTCCCTCTTTTATCCTCCTGTCCACCTCTATCTACTTCCTCCCTCTCCTCTTCCATGTATAACTCTGTGACCACCTCTGAGCGGTCCAGACTTCAGAGCGCACACAAGAAAGTGGTTACTGGCTAGCTTGCTTTTCCCTCTTTTGATTCCACCTCATCCCATTCCACTCACCTCTAACTACTCCCTCCCTCTTCTCTCCTCCAAGTAACTCACCGATCCTCTAGGGATGACCCTCAAGGTGGAGAAACCTATCATCATTAACCTAGATGTTTTAACATTAGTGCTGAATAGATGGAGAAATCATGAGGCTATTGTAAAAATAAATCTGAAAACCAGAATCTAGGTCCAAATCCTGAGATCATCAAAGAATTCCTGAATACAGGGAACATTATCCAATAAGAGCTCATCAAACGCCTTCATACCTATACTGAAATTGAGCACTGCCCAAGGGCCAACAAGCTCCAGAGCAAGACATACCACGCAAATTCTCCAGCAACACAAGAACAAGCCCCTGAGCTTCAATACACAGGCAACTCAAAATACTCCAAAACCATTGACATCTCATAACCCATTACTTCACACGTCACAGCACTCCAGAGAGAGGAAATCCAGCTCCACCCACCAGAACTCCAACACAAGCCTCCCTAATCAAGAAACTTTGACAAGCCACTGATATAACCCCAAACATAGAGAGGAAGCTCTATAAGAAAGAGAATTCCAAAATTCCCAGAATATAAAAAAGCCACCCCAAACGCAGCAATATAACTAAGATGAAGAGACAGAGGAATACCCAGCAGGTAAAGGAACAGGGGACATGCCCACCAAACCAAACAAAAGAGGAAGAGATAGGGAATCTACCTGAGAAAGAATTCCAAATACTGATAGTGAAAATGAGCCAAAATCTTGAAATCAAAATGGAATCACAGATAAATAGCCTGGGGTCAAGGATTGAGAAGATGCAAGAAAGGTTTAACAAGGACCTAGAAGAAATAAAAAAGAGTCAACATATAATGAATAATACAATAAATGAGATCAGAAACACTCTGGAGGCTACAAATAGTAGAATATCGGAGGCAGAAGATAGGATTAGTGAAATAGAAGATAGAATGGTAGAAATAAATGAATCAGCAAGGGAAAAAGAAAGACGAATTAAAAGAAATGAGGACAACCTCAGAGACCTCCAAGACAATATGAAATGCTCCAACATTCGAATTATAGGAGTCCCAGAAGAACAAGACAAAAAGAAAGACCATGAGAAAATACTTGAGGAGATAATAGTTGAAAACTTCCCTAAAATGGGGAAGGAAATAATCACCCAAGTCCAAGAAACCCAGAGAGTGCCAAACAGGATCAACCCAAGGCGAAACACCCCAAGACATATTTTAATCAAACTAACAAAGACCAAACACAAAGAACAATTATTAAAAGCAGCAAGGAAAAACAACAAATAACACACAAGGAGATCCCCATAAGAATAATTGCAGATCTTTCAATAGAAACTCTTCAGGCCAGGAGGGAATGGCAAGACATACTTAAAGTGATGAAGGATAATAACCTTCAGCCAAGACTACTGTACCCAGCAAGGATCTCATTCAAATATGAAGGAGAAATCAAAAGCTTTACAGATAAGCAAAAGCTGAGAGAATTCAGCACCACCAAACCAGCTCTCCAACAAATACTAAAGGATAGACTTTAGAAAGGAAACACAAAAAGGACGTATAAACCCGAACCCAAAACAATAAAGTAAATGGCAACAGGAGCATACTTATCAATAATTACCTTAAATGTAAATGGGTTGAATGCCCCAACCAAAAGGCAAAGACTGGCTGAACTGGCTGAATGGATACAAAAACAAGATCCCTATATATGCTGCCTACAAGAGACCCACCTCAAAACAACGGACACATACAGACTAAAAGTGAAGGACTGGAAAAAGATATTCCATGCAAATAAAGACCAAAAGAAAGCAGGAGTAGCAATACTCATATTCGATAAAATAGACTTTAAAACAAAGGCTGTGAAAAGGGACAAAGAAGGCCACTACATAATGATTAAAGGATCAATCCAAGAAGAAGATATAAAAATTATAAATATATATGCACCCAACATAGAAGCACCACAATATGTAAGACAATTGCTAACAAGCATGAAAGGGGAAATTAATAATAACACAATAATAGTGGGAGACTTTAATACCCCACTCACACCTATGGACAGATCAACTAAACAGAAAATTAACAAAGAAATGCAAACGTTAAACGATACAATAGACCAGTTAGACCTAATTGATATCTATAGGACATTTCACCCCAAAACAATGAATTTCACCTTTTACTCAAGTGCACACGGAACCTTTTCAAGGATAGATCACATTCTGGGTCATAAATCTAACCTTGATAAATTCAAAAAAATCGAAAGTATTCCAAGCATCTTCTCTGATCATAATGCACTAAGGTTAGATCTCAATTATAGGAGAAAAACTATTAAAAATTCCAACATTTGGAGGCTGAACAACACCCTTCTGAATAATCAACAAATCACAGAAGAAATCAAAAAGAAATCAAAATATGCATCGAAACGAATGAAAATGAAAACACAACTACACAGAACCTTTGGGACACTATAAAAGCAGTCCTAAGAGGAAAGTTCATAGCAATACAGGCATACCTCAAGAAACAAGAAAAAGTCAAATAAATAACCTAACTCTACACTTAAAGCAACTAGAAAAGGAAGAAATAGAGAACCCCAGAGTTAGTAGAAGGAAAGAAATCCTAAAAATTAGGGCAGAAATAAATGCAAAAGAAACAAAAGAGACCATAGCAAAAATCAACAAAGCAAAAAGCTGGTTCTTTGAAAGGATAAATAAAATTGACAAACCATTAGCCAGTCTCATCGAGAAACAAAGAGAAAAAAATCAAATCACAAAATTAGAAATGAAAATGGAGAGATCACGACAGACAACTCAGAAATACAAAGAATCATAAGAGACTACTATCAGCAATTATATGCCAATAAAATGGACAACTTGGAAGAAATGGACAAATTCTTAGAAAAGTACAACTTTCCAAAACTGAACCAGGAAGAAATAGAAAATCTTAACAAACCCATCACAAGCATGGAAATTGAAACTGTAATCAGAAATCTTCCAGCAAACAAAAGCCCAGGTCCAGACGGCTTCACAGCTGAATTCTACCAAAAATTCTGAGAAGAGCTAACACCTATCTTACTGAAACTAGTCCAGAAAATTGCAGAGGAAGGTAAACTTCCAAACTCATTCTATGAGTCATCACCCTAATACCAAAACCTGACAAAGACACCACAAAAAAGAAAACTATAGGCCAATATCACTGATGAACATAGATGCAAAAATCGTCAACAAAATCCTAGCAATCAGAATCCAGCAACACATTAAAAAGATCATACACCATGACCAAGTGGGCTTTATCCCAGGGATGCAAGGATTCTTCAATATCCGCAAGTCAATCAATGTAATTCATCACATTAACAAACTGAGAAATAAAAATCATATGATTATCTCAATAGATGCAGAAAAAGCCTTTGACAAAATTCAACATCCATTTATGATAAAAACTCTCCAGAAAGCAGGAATAGAAGGAACATACCTCAACATAATAAAAGCTATATATGACAAACCCACAGCTAACATTATCCTCAATGGCGAAAAATTGAAACCATTTCCCCTAAAGTCAGGAACAAGACAAGGGTGTCCACTTTCACCACTACTCTTCAACATCGTGCTGGAAGTTTTGGCCACAGCAATCAGAGCAGAAAAAGAAATACAAGGAATCCAAATTGGAAAAGAAGAAGTAAAACTCTCACTGTTTGCAGATGACATGATCCTCTACATAGAAAATCCTAAAGACTCGACCAGAAAACTACTAGAGCTAATCAATGAATATAGTAAAGTTGCAGGATATAAAATCAACACTCAGAAATCCCTTGCATTGCTATACACTAATAATGAGAAAGTAGAAAAAGAAGTTAAAGAAACAATTCCATTCACCATTGCAACGAAAAGAATAAAATACTTAAGAATATTCCTACCTAAAGAAACTAAAGATCTATATATCAAAAACTATAAAACACTGATGAAAGAAATCAAAGAGGACACTAATAGATGGAGAAATATACCATGCTCATGGGTCGGAAGAGTCAATATAGTGAAAATGAGTATACTACCTAAAGCAATCTACAGATTCAATGCAATTCCCATCAAGATACCAGCAGTATTTTTCACAGAAGTAGATCAAATAATCTTAAGATTTGTATGGAAATACAAACAACCTCGAATAGCCAAAGCAATCTTGAGAAAGAAGAATGGAACTGGAGGAATCAACTTGCCTGACTTCAGGCTCTACTACAAGGCCACAGTCATTAAGACAGTATGGTACTGGCACAAAGACAGAAATATAGATCAATGGAACAAAATAGAAAGCCCTGAGATTAACCCACACACCTATGGACACCTTATCTTCGACAAAGGAGGCAAGAATATACAATGGAGTAAAGACAGTCTCTTTAACAGGTGGTGCTGGGAAAACTGGTCAACCACTTGTAAAAGAATGAAACTAGACCTCTTTCTAACACCATACACAAAAATAAACTCAAAATGGATTAAAGATCTAAATGTAAGACCAGAAACTATAAAACTCCTAGAGGAGAACATAGGCAAAACACTCTCCGACATAAATCACAGCAGGATCCTCTATGATCCATCTCCCAGTATACTGGAAATAAAAGCAAAGATAAACAAATGGGATCTAATTAAAATTAAAAGCTTCTGCACAACAATGGAAACTACAAGCAAGGTGAAAAGACAGGCTTCTGAATGGGAGAAAACAATAGCAAATGAAACAACTGACAAACAACTAATCTCAAAGATATACAAGCAATTTATGCAGCTCAACTCCAGAAAAATAAATGATCCAATCAAAAAATGGGCCAAATAAGAAGTTAAGGAAACAATTCCATTCACCATTGCAATGAAAAGAATAAAATACTTAGGAATATTCCTACCTAAAGAAACTAAAGACCTATATATCGAAAACTATAAAACACTGATGAAAGAAATCAAAGAGGACACTAATAGATGGAAAAATATACCATGCTCATGGGTTGGAAGAATCAATATAGTGAAAATGAGTATACTACCCAAAGCAATCTACAGATTCAGTGCAATTCCCATCAAGCTACCAGCAGTATTTTTCACAGAACTAGATCAAATAATCTCAAGATTTGTATGGAAATACAAAAAACCTCGAATAGCCAAAGCAATCTTGAGAAAGAAGAATGGAACTGGAGGAATCAACTTGCCTGACTTCAGGCTCTACTACAAAGCCACAGTCATTAAGACAGTATGGTACTGGCACAAAGACAGAAATATAGATCAATGGAACAAAATAGAAAGCCCTGAGATTAACCCACACACCTATGGACACCTTATCTTCGACAAAGGAGGCAAGAATATACAATGGAGTAAAGACAGTCTCTTTAACAGGTGGTGCTGGGAAAACTGGTCAACCACTTGTAAAAGAATGAAACTACACCCCTTTCTAACACCATACACAAAAATAAACTCAAAATGGATTAAAGATCTAAATGTAAGACCAGAAACTATAAAACTCCTAGAGGAGAACATAGGCAAAACACTCTCCAACATAAATCACAGCAGGATCCTCTATGATCCAACTCCCAGTATACTGGAAATAAAAGCAAAGATAAACAAATGGGATCTAATTAAAATTAAAAGCTTCTGCACAACAGAGGAAACTATAAGCAAGGTGAAAAGACAGCCTTCTGAATGGGAGAAAACAATAGCAAATGAAACAACTGACAAACAACTAATCTCAAAGATATATAAGCAACTTATGCAGCTCAACTCCAGAAAAATAAATGATCCAATAAAAAAATGGGCCAAAAAACTAAATAGGCATTTCTCCAAAGAAGACATATGGATGGCTAACAAACACATGAAAAGATGTTCAACATCACTCATTATCAGAGAAATGCAAATCAAGACCACAATGAGGTATCATTTCACACCAGTCAGAATGGCTGTGATCCAAAAGTCTACAAGCAATAAATGCTGGAGAGGATGTGGAGAAAAGGGAACCCTCTTACACTGCTGGTGGGAATGCAAACTAGTACAGCCATTATGGAAAACAGTGTGGAGATTCCTTAAAAATTGCAAATAGAACTGCCTTATGACCCAGCAATCCCACTGCTGGGCATACACACTGAGGAAACCAGAATTGAAAGAGACACATGTACCCCAATGGTCATTGCAGCGCTGTTTATAATAGCCAGGACATGGAAACAACCTAGATGTCCATCAGCAGATGAATGGATAAGAAAGCTGTGGTACATATACACAATGGAGTACTATTCAGCCCTTAAAAAGAATAAATTTGACTCAGTTCTAATGAGATGGATGAAACTGGAACCGATTATACAGAGTGAAGTAAGCCAGAAAGGAAAACACCAATACAGTATACTGACACATATATATGGAATTTAGAAGATAGTAATGATGACCCTATATGTGAGACAACAAAAGAGACACAGAGGTATAGAGTGGACTTTTGGACTCTGAGGGAGTGGGGAAAGGGTGGGATGGTTTGGGAGAATGGCATTGAAACATGTATACTTTCTTGTAAGAAACGAAATGCCAGTCTATATCAATGTAGGATGCAGAATTCATGGGGCTGATGCACAGGATGATTCAGGTAGAGGATGTGGGGTGGGAGGTGGGAGGGGGCTTCGGCATTGGGAGATTGTGTTCACCTATGGCTGATTCATGTCAATGTATGGCAAAACAAATACAGTATTGTAATTAAAAAAATAAATAAATTTAAAAAAAAAGGCAATGGAGTTTTGAATATAGGACCAGACAGATGGAGATAAAGACAAACCAACAGACAGACACACTCACACACCATGAAATGAAGCAAGATAGTTTTACAAGTATTTCCTTAAAACCTGGAGGAGCTGATGATGGAGGAAGGATATCATAAAAACCTTCTATAAATAAACAAAAATTAAGTGTGTAGTAGTCCTTATTTGCGGAGGGGCAGTGAATGATTTTAGCTTCCATAGCTTTGAATGTCTGTAGGGCATGGTTTTATATTCCTATGAGAAGATGGAGGAAGGCAGAAGGAAACCAACTCAAATTTAAGTAATTTATATAGTCTGTGTTGATTGTTTTTCATGTTATTTTGTTTTAGTTGATGCTAAAGAATGTAAAGAACACTAAAGAATAAGGAAATAAAGAGAATGCTAAGAGTCAAAAAAAAATAAAACTACAATCAAGTTGACAAAAATAAACAATCTATTCTTCATAGAACCTAAAATAATTTTTTAAAGATGGATATTAGATTGTCATTTTTTAAAACCACAATTCTTCTGTAGTTTCCCATTAATCTTAGAATAAAACCTAGAAGGCTCTGCATGTCTCTTATGGTTCATGATTTGCTCCCTCTTATTTCACTATTTTCTCTCTCTTATTTATTATATTTGTGCCAGACTAACCTCCCTAGTGACGCAGACAGTAAGGAGTCTGCCTGCAATGTGGGAGTCCCAAGTTCAATCCCTGAGTTGAGAAGATCCTCTGAAGAAGGGAATGGCAATGCACTCTAGTATTCTTGTGAATAATTCTATGAACAGAGGAACTTGGTGGGGTACAGTCCATATGATTGCAAAGAGACAAACATGGCTGAGCAAGTAGCACTTTTCACTTTTCATAAGATGCTAAGCTCCTTACTCAGGAGTCTCATATGTAAAAATGGTTGGTGCTAAAATAGTTGCTCTTACTTGTAGTGATTTTGCACCGTTCAGTTCTCTCCTTAAAATATCTCTTTCCTGATGACTGTAAACAGTGCTGCAATGAACACTGGGGTACACACACACAGTACTATATGTAAAATCCATAACTTATATAAGGACCTATGGTATAGCCCAGGAAACTCGACTCAATACTCTGTAACAACTTATATAAGGAAAAAGATCTGAAAAAGAATAGATACAGGTTGATTCACTTTGCTGTATACCTGAGACTAACACAACAGGATGTTGTTTAGTTTCTAAGTTGTGTCCAATTCTTTATGACCCCATGGACTTTAGCCCACCAGTCTCCTCTGTCCATGGAATTTTCCAGGCAATAACACTGGAGTGAGTTGCCAGTTCCTTCTCCAGGGAATCTTCCTGATTGAGCCTGCGTCTCCTGCATTGGCAGGCAGATTCTTTATCACCGAGCCACCAGGGAAATCAACTAGACTCCAAGAAAAATTTTTAGAGAGGTCTTGCCTATTCATTTTTCATTGAAAACAAGACAAAAGCAAACTAAAAATACTCCCACTCCCCTAATTCTCCATGCAAGATATTTCTTCAGTACCTCTTACCACCATCTTGACTTGTCTACTGTTGCTCTATCCAGCTAGAGTGAACTCTCTATCAGGGACATGACTTTTTATTCACCACACACTCACACCCTCAGCAGAGGGCCCGCCATGCACTGTGTGTGATTCATAGACATCACTGAAGAGGCGAAGGGTGGGGGAGGAGGGGAAGGCTTTACAAACCCAGGCCTCCAACTTGCCAGTGCTGTCACTTTAGAACACTTCTGACCTTGGTTTCCTTCTCTCAAAGGGTTTGTAATGTGTATGTGTGTTTTAAAGAGGTATACAAGATCTCAAGGATGAACTCACTAATGAGTTAATTCACGTGAAAATGCCTATACACAGGTCCAACTTGCAGCAGATACTTGGAGAATAATGAACAAGACCAGGCTTTCTACTCTCCCTCCTTAGCTCAATCACTCTAGATACAGAATTACGATGCTACAAGCTAAAACTGCCACAGCAGAATTCTTTGGGTCTCTGCCCTTTATTCCTTAGAGTAAAACACGAGTGCCGCATTCAGGTCAGAAAGCCTCCTGAACGCCACTGTGATGATGATGGCAATGGTGTCAAGCCTGCCGGTTTAGAGCCGCGGCCAGCGCTGTGCTGTTTCTACGCTCAGGCCAAGTTCATGGTGTGTGTGGTGACTAAGTAACACGGAGTGTGCCCTGCCTCTCGCATAGAATTAACTTTGTTGTAGCTTCCATTTCATTAGAGAAACACTTTAAAATAGGTCAAGTGTAACCAAGACTATATTGAAAATTCATTATTCTGTTTTGGTAGGCCCTCTGAGCTGATACATATTTAATACAATTTTAGAAGGAAATTCAAATATCAGTCAGTCTCTTTTAAGGAAACAAATGTTTTAAGCCTCACACTTGGTAATTTTAGAATAAACACTCAGTATATCTCTTCTACTATCCTAGAACATTTCCTGGACTGAAAATGAGTTATCTGTGTGAATTATGAGGACTGCAGCTGACAGCTCTGTGCTGAATCCTGTTCTTTTGATTGTCTGTGCCTCTTTGGGACTCAGTTTACCTGTTTGTTTTCCTACATTTTCTTTCTTGGTATTGGATTCTTGGAATTACAGAAGTTCAATATAACTTAGGTATGTTCTTTGCTGTTTACTCATATATTAACATAATTGTCTTATTCATCATTTTATTCAGTCAGTGGAACGATTAGTCACTGTTTTTTTCACTAAGTGCAATAGCAGCTCTGTTTAGATGCGATGTCAATGCAATTTAAAAAATGAATACTTTATTTCTGTAATTCTGGTGATTTTTCAAAAAGACTAATGGATGGTGGACACGGGCATCAGCATTAGGTGTGGGGGTGTGGGGTGTGGACAAAGGGAAGGAGATGTCAAGTAGGTTGTGAGTTGAGACCTTAAGTTATTATCACAGTGTTTGGTTCTCAAAATATTCAAATCAACTGAAAGAGGAGAGGGTGAAATGATTTCCTTCCCTTCCTGCCAATCTGCTTTGGAAGAATGTGAAATGATAATTCTGGGCTTAATGTTGTATCATATGTTTCAAAAATCACTGGATTTTTCCAGTAATATTTTACAGATTTAAGGACAACCTGATCTGATCAGTTTCAGAAGAAAATCTGAGTGCATATGCTGATATGTCTGTTTTATTTTCATAGCCCAGGTCTCTCCACCTAAAGTGGACCTCTGCTGCCATTAGAAAACCCTAGGGTGCTTCAACCCTGTCTTCTTCTACACCAGTGTCCTCCTTAGTGGTAAATGCAGTCCCTATAATTCAGGTTAATCATGGGAATAAAGACAGAGACCTGAGTAGCATTCTAGATTTCTCACTCATCTGGCCCACAGCCTCCAGAGTCTTCAAGCCTTGACTCTCGTCCTTTAAAAAATAGCTCATATGTATCTCCATCTCTGAAACTCCACTTGTAACTGAGCTCTTGCTTTGTGTCTGTCTTTTGAGACTGATCAACCTTACTGCTATAGTGCTCTTACTAAAACATAGATATTTTTACATTACTTTCCCATTTCAAGTCTTTCAAGGTTCCCCATAACTTTGATCTCAAGCTCCATTCCTAGACCTTGTCTAGGGATCTAGGTTCCTACTCCCTAGTCTTGTCTCAGTAATTTTTTCAAGTTCAACTGCTTGTCCCAAACCACTGGCAACTTTGGAACATGCCATACTCTCCTGTTTCTCTGTGGCTTCAAACATCTTTTAATATCACTATTGGTATAACTTTTTTTTTTTAACTTTATTTTACTTTACAATACAGTATTGGCTTTGCCATACATCAACATGAATCCTCCACGGGTGTACATGAGTTCCCAATCCTGAACCCCCTTCCCACCTCCCTCCCCACACCATCTCTCTGGGTCATCCAGTGCACCAGCCTCAAGCATTCTGTATCCTGCATTGAACCTAGACTGGCAATTCATTTCTTATATGATACTATACACTAATAGATGGAGAAATGTAACTTTTATTTAAAAAATTTTTAATTGGACTAGAGTTCATTTACAATGTTGCATTAGCTTCCACTGTACAGCAAAGTGAATCAGTTTTACAGGTACACATACGATGCTCTGCTGTGCTTAGGTGCTTATCTGTGTCTGACTCTTTTTGAGTCCATGGACTGTAGCCTGCCAGGCCCCTCTGTCCATTGAATTCTCCAGGCAAGAATACTGGAGTGGGTTGCCATTTCCTTCTCCAGGGGATCTTCCCAGCCAAGGGATCAAACCCATGTCCCTGCACTGGCAGGTGGATCCTTTACCACTGAGCCACCAGGGAAGCCCTCTTATATATAGTAGTATGTATATGTTAATCACAGACTCTCAGTTTATCCCTAGCTCCCAGTTACCCCTTGGCAGCCGTAAGTTTGCTTTCTACACATGTAGAAAACAGAGCATCCACTTCTATTTGTTTTATAGATTGACTTCCCTGGTGGTCCAGTGGTTAAGACTCCATGCTTCCATTGCAGGATGAATGCATGGGTTGAATCCCTGGTTGGAGAACTAAAATCTGTCTTTATGCCACATGGTACAACTGGAAAAAAAAAAAAAAGATTTCCCTTATTTAATTTACTTGTTAAAACTAAGCTCAGATTCAGCCTTCCCTGAAAGCCTCCCTGAATGCCTCAACCTAATTTGAATTTCTTTTCCTTGTGAAGCTACAATATTCTCCTCATGTCTTTACCATAAAACTCAGGTCTCATTTTTAAACTTGAAGGTGGCCAGTGCTTGCTTATTTGTCCAACCTAGTAATCTCTCAGTGCTTGCCTGCGTGGGTGCTCATTCGCTTTAGTCATGTCCAACTCTGTGTGACGCTATGGACTGTAACCTGCCAGGCTCCCCTGTCCATGGGATTTTCCCTGCAAAAATACTGGTATGGGTTGCCATGCCCTCCTCCAAGGGACCTTCCCAATCCAGGGATCGAACCCACATCTTCTGCCTCTCCTGCACTGTAGGCAGACCCTTTACCACCGTGCCACTGGGAAGCCCTCTCCTCAGGGCTTATGCTCCTTGAACCATCTGTGGTATCTTGCTCTCCGGACTACCAGCTCTTTCTGAAGAAGTCTCCTCACTGTGTGCTGAGGCTCAGATTCATGCTTGCTTGTGTCTCTCTGCCTCTCCTGTTCTTCCAGGGCTCCTCCTTCTGTGGAACTAGGGGTGTTTTGGCTCTTTTTCACACCTTTACTCCCTGTTACTATCATGTCTTATATTTAGAACCACCATGTCTGTGAGATAAATCCTGAATCTCTATTTTCAGTCCAGACCTGTGCTCCAAATATTCCACTACGACTTGAAATTCCTTCATGGGTGGGTGCATGCTCAGTTGTATCCAACTCTTTGTGACTCCGTGGACTGCAGCCCTCCAGGCTCCTCTGTCCATGATTTTCTCCAGGCAAGAGTACTAGAGTGGGTTCCATTTACTTCTCTTTACCACCAATTCTTTACCACAGGCACTGCTGGGGAAGCCCCAAATTTGGAATTTTGGGTGCCAGTGGTTATATATTTACATACTTGTGTGGTCTTAAAATTGCCTGAATAACCTATTACACTGTAAATTCCATGGCTCATCACCATATGCTTAATGCTTAGCACATATATATGTATATAAACACACATATATACATAAAATCAATAACTACTGACTAAATAGATAATAACAACCAGATGTCATTGGGACTACACTAAACGGGACTATTTTTCTTCCTAAACTGCACCCTCAAACAAGTAAACAGTATCCCTTTATTTTAAAGGGCTGTGCTATTGAATCTATATAGGAATTGCTAAGAGATGACAGCCCCTCCTCCCTAACAGTTCTGTGGCATTCCTAGTCATATTCACACTCAGATTGATAGGAGAGAACTTTAGGCAGTGAGACTGAGAGAATGCTTACAACCACCTCAAGCCAAGTAAAGATAGATTTAGGAAACCGTGGAGAATTTTCAGACTGGCATTATAACTATGTAGGTTGTACCCTGCACTCAAGGTCTGCCAATTATATCACAGGCATTATAGTTTAGCATAGTAAAATAATTTTAAATCAAATGGAAGTAAAATATTGTTTTCTAACAAAATTGGTATGTATTATAACAGTTATGGTGGAAGTATAATACCTGGAGTAAATGGTGCCTTTTTTCTACTTTGCATAGAGAGCACATACACTGGTGGTAGGCCTGAGTTTGGTACTTACCATCTAGATTTTGGAAGCTATGGAGAATCTTTCTCTGATTTAGAAAAGTTTAAAGATGAGAGACTAACCTAATCTAGGTACTACTGCAGAGTGAAGAAAGAAACCAGTTGGAATAAGTTGTTCTTTCACTGCTAAGAAGCAAGTGTTCATGTTTCCTGGGGGCTTAAGTTGTCTTGAAAGAAGTCGGGTCTTCCTGCTAGGATGATGTCACCTTAAAGAAAAAGTCTGTGTGAAAGTGTTTTTATGATGGTTGAATGACAAGGTATCCCAAAAGTCAGTGGCTTAAAATTATGACACTTATTTCCCTGACAAATCTACAATTGGACAGGGCTCAGCAAGAATCCCATGGAGACTCACGGCCCAGCATCCACCAGGGCAGGGAGCGGTCCAGCAGCAGGGGCCAGAGTCACTGAGCCTCCTCCAACATCTCTCCCTCTCCCTCTCTCTGTTTGGTCTCCATGTGGCCTCTCCTGCTGATGGCCTCAGGGTGAGCAGGATTCTTCCATCGGTATCTCAGGCTCACAAGGTGTGAGTCATGGGAGAGAGGTAACAGGCAAAGACACACAGTAGCCATGCTGCTAAAGGCAACTGGCTGAAAATGTTACACAGGTCCAGCTCCTTTCAAGCGGAGTGGATCTGGGGCCTCTTCTTGGTTTTGATGGAGGGCTGTGAATGGCACGTTGTAGAAAGAGCATGTGGCATGGTGTATGTACTGGTGTGGCCAGTAAAAGGAACTCTGGTGGGGTCAGAAGATGTCAGGTACAAAGTCTGTTGTCAGTGTTAGGGGAGATTTTAGTTTGGGCAGTCTCCAAAAACACCTTCTACAGAAAGGCACCTGTCACATAGCATCTCCATGCCAGAGGGCAAAACCTTCATTTGATCTTTCTCCTAGGCTAAAATCTCTTGGTAAGATTCATCTTTCTTTGTTTCATCCCTTATTTCTAATTTTTAAAAAGTAACTCGTTTTTATTTTTTCTTTCCCATCGTCACTAACTAGTCCAGGTATTCAACAGCTCAGATCTATATTATTATAATGTTTCTGAGCATTGCTCTCTGCTCTTGCAATCTCTCCCACTATTGCTATGCTTCTGTTTTTTCCTAGCATCTTATGAAAAATGTCAACTATATACAAAACCTGAAGGGATTATGTAGTAACACCAGTATGCTGATACCTAAATCTCTAAATTTTACTGTATCGTATATTTAGAGTTCATTCATCCTTTGATACAGTCACAAATCTATCATATTTTTATGATTCATAGCTAAGTAAACTGCATGCAAATGAAGACTCCATTTTAAAGTAATTTAGAATGTATACCATTAACCAACATTCGGTATCTGTGTTCAGTTCAGTGCAGTTCCATTGTTCAGTTGTATCTGACTCTCTGTGACCCCATGGACTGCAGCACACCTGGCCTCCCTGTCCATCACTAACTCCCAGAGTTTATTCAAACTCATGTCCCTTGAGTTGGTGATACCATCCAACCATCTCATCCTCTGTTATCCCCTTCTCTTCCCGCCTTCAATCTTTGCCATCATCAGGGGCTTTTCCATGAATTAGTTCTTCACACCAGGTGGCCAAAGTATTGGAGTTTAAGCTTCGGCATCAGTCCTTCCAATGAATATTCAGAACTGATTTCCTTTAGGATGGGCTGGTTGGATCTTCTTGCAGTCCAAGGGACTCTTCTCCAACACCACAGTTCAAAAGCATCAATTCTTCAGCACTCAGCTTTCTTTATAGTCCAACTCTCACATCTATACATGGCTACTGGAAAAACCATAGCTTTGACTAGAGGGACCTTTGTTTGCAAAGTACTTTCTCGGCATTTTAATATGCTATCCAGGTTGGTCATAACTTTTCTTCCAAGGAGCATGTGTCTTTTAGTTTCATGGCTGCAGTTACCATCTGCAGTGATTTTGGAGCCCCAAAAATCAAGTCTGCCACTGTTTCCACTGTTTCCCCATCTATTTTCCATGAAGTGATGGGACCAGATGCCATGATCTTACTTTTCTGAATGTTGAGTTTTAAGCCAACTTTTTACTCTCCTCTTTCACTTTCATTAAGAGGCTCTTTAGTTCTTCGCTTTCTGCCATAATTGTGGTGTCATCTGCATAACTAAGGTTATTGATATTTCTCCTGGCGATCTTGATTCCAGCTTGTGTTTCATCCAGTCCAGCGTTTCTCATGATGTATTCTGCATATAAGTTAAATAAGCAGGGTGACAATATACAGCCTTGACGTACTCCTTTCCTGATTTTGAACCAGTCTGTTGTTCCATGTCCAGTTCTCACTGTCATTTCTTGACCTGCATACAGGTTTCTCAGGAGGCAGGTCAGGTGGTCTGGTATTTCCATCTCTTTAAGAATTTTCCATAGTTTGTTTTGATCCACACAGACAAAGGCTTTGGCATCACAATAAAGCAGAAGTAGATGTTTTTCTGGAACTCTCTTGCTTCACTGATAATCCAATGGATGTCAGTAATTAGATCAAATTGGTATTTGTGTTCCCTATATTTTAAGTAAATTTTCACATACAGAGAAGTGCATGCATCATAAATGCAGCATGTTACAAGTTTACAAAGCCTTGTTTTTCCTTAAAGATTTTTTGATGCCGACCATTTAAAAAATCTTTATTGATTTTGTTATATTTCTCTATTTTATATTCTGTGTTGTTGTTGTTGTTGTTTTCTTGGCTACAAGGCATATGGAATCTTAGCTCCCTGATCGGGGACCTCACCTACACTCCAGGAAGTCCTGAAACCATTGTTTTTAAGAGCCATTTTTATGCTCTTCTCTTTCTCAAGTAACCCAATGATTTCCCACTGTCTACCAAATTAAGCCACCCCAAATCTTCTGCAATTATAGTCACAACCACATTAATTCTGCAATTATATTCACAGTCACTTATCTTCCTTCTATACTGTGAAACCTATGTAATCTGGGATGGTCATTCACATTTTTGTGTGCGTCACATTGAAAAAGAGTCAAGAGGGCTGTAGGCTGGTTTGTACATGAGACTGTGGATGAGGAACTCTTGGCGTACCACATGTAGGTTCAAGTGTCGACTCTGGCACTAATCTGCTTTTTGATTTAAGGTAAATTAATTGGAGTCTTGGTTTTATATCTTTAAATTGTAAATGTATCTTTTAGGCTCTTAATCAGGGTTAGTGAGGATACATGTAGAGTACCCATTAGTATGCCTGACACACAGCAGGTGCTCAGGAAATAATAGCTGGTATTTATTAATTATTCTTCTTAATGTTAATAAGATACAGCAAATTTCTAACCTCAATAAATTTAAAAGCCAGTCCTGTATTCTACTAATAACAAAACAGTTCCCAATAGAAAATATTTTTACCTTAGATATATACTATTTAAAATTTTAATTGGAAGATAATTGCTTTACAACCTTCTGTTGGCTTCTAGCATGCAGCAACATGAATCTGCCATATGTGTACATATGTCCCCTCCCTCTTGGAAGTCCCGCCCATCCGCCCTTCCCACCCTCTAGACTGTCACAGAGCTCCAGGCTGCGCTTCCTGTGCTCTGCAGCAACGCCCCATGAGCTGCCTGCTTCATGTATGTTTCAGTGCACCCTCTCAGTTCGTCCCGCCCTCTCCTTCCCCTGCTGTGTCCACAAGTCTGTTCTCAAGCACTGGGTCTATTCCTGCCTTGAAAATAGGTTCAGCCGTACCATTTTTCTAGATTCCATATGTATGTTAACATACAATATATTTATATTTTTTTCTTTCTGACTTAACTTCATTCCGTATAACAGGCTCAAGGATCATCCACCCCACTAGAATTGACTTAAATTCATTCTTTTATATGGTTAAGTAATATTCTTATTGTATGTACCACAAATTCTTTACCATTTTCAGATTTATATTTTCAAAATATAACTTTATTATGTTGTTAAATAGCAAGCAAAACTCTATATACTTGGGCAGAAAGATCTATATAAAAATCATATGTCATTCTGTTTCCTCATTTGGGCTGATACATGGCTGGGGAAACAATATGTGGAAAGATGGATGGATGGGTATATCTCTGCTGCTGCTGCTGCGTCGCTTCAGTCGAGTCCGACTCTGTGCGACCCCACAGACGGCAGCCCATTGGGCTCCGCGATCCCTAGGATTCTCTAGGCAAGAACGCTGGAGTGGGTTGCCATTTCCTTCTCCAGTGCATGAAAGTGAAAAGTGAAAGTGAAGTCGCTCAGTTGTGTCTGACTCAGCGACCCCATGGACTGCAGCCTACCAGGCTCCTCCGTCCATGGGAGTTTCCAGGGAAGAGTACTGGAATGGGATGCCATTGCCTTCTCCGATATCTCTGCTAACGTCTTCAAATCTCCTTTAAGTACCTTAAATATACACTACTGAACGATCTCAATCATAATGTCTCATTTTCTGACTACCCACATTGAAAACCTTTCATCTCCTGGCTTATGTGTTGAGGTCACTCCTTGACATGTAACTTTGCAATAAATGCTTATTATTATTATTATTGTAATTTATTCATTTAAAAAGAAAAAAGTCAAAGTCAGCTACATTAGGAAAATGCTCTTTAATACAGTATATGTCCATGTAGAAAAGCAAATCTGCTACTATAATTCACTATGAAAAACCTAGGAATATAGGACTCAGTTGAAATATTTGTGGAAACATTAAATAGCTACTATAATTTTTATTATTTTTAGCTATCTTGTTTTGTTCTTGGAACAAAGATGTTTTCTTAGAACCAAACTCTCCTATTAGCAGTGATGAAGTAAGATTTCTATTTTAAAGGAAGTCAAATTTTAAATGTAAACTGCCTTATCTGCCCTTTGACCTCCTCCATCCCCTAGTGTGCATTGTACATTCTTGTGATGTGTTCACCAGCCTTCCCAGTGGCAGGAACATCTACTCAGCCATAAAGTACCATTGTTCTTCTTCTGACACCAGGCTTAAAAGGTAACATGCCTCTCTCAATCCTATAAGGGGTCATGATGACCCACCACTGGCTTTGTACATGCAAACATCATTGGTGAGCTTTCTGTACAAAGCAAATCTATCATAGTTGCTGGACAGACTGGTCTGTCAGATGACGTAGGGAGAGACTGGGCTGTACATAATGGAAATTCTTAGCTTAAATATTTACTTACAACATCATTAATGTTACTAACTTTATTGCTTGTGCTTTCTATTACTTATATTCCATTTTACAATATTATCATTCCTTGCATTACCAAATGGGTGATTGGGGCTCCAATAAAATTAATGATGGCTAAGCAACTTTAAATGATTAAAAAATGTATATGATCAATGATTATAATAGTGAAACTCTAGATATAGGAAGAAGCAACAAGAGGGAGCCATTTCTTGGTCCATGATATACTAGCAGAGGTATCTGGCTACTGTTAGCATAACTGCACATCAAATGGCCTATCAACACAAACCTCACTTGACCTGGGATTCCTAGCACTGTGGGACAAAATGGTCATGAAATGCTTCTGAAACATTCACTGAATTAAGAATGAAAAAGAAGGGGTCATAAAATGAAGAATGCTGCCCACTGTCACGGTTTATAAGAAGCCAGTCCTTAGTCACTGCAGTCACCAAGCTACAGTGCACTGTACAAGGAATTCAGGGCAAAGATTAGGATAACACAATCTGTGCTCTGGGAAAACTGATACAACTAGCACTAAGATAGATATCTCAGAAGGAAATTTTATGAGCCCAATTTCTTGAATCTTTCCATACTCAGAAAAGCACTAAAACCATTATGTCTGTTCCTTATGGATAACAAGAGGGTTTCACAGGTGGCTCAATGATAAAGAATCTGCCTGCCAATGCAAAGAGACTCAGGAGACACGGGTTTGATCCTGGGTTAGGAAAAACTCCGGAGAAGGAAATGGCAACCCACTCCAGTATTCTTGCCTGGAAAATCCCTTGGACAGAGGGATTCAGACCATATTGAGGGCTACAGACCATAGGGTGACAGAGTCAGACATGACTGAACGACTGAGCACCCATGCGCACATAACCATAAGCTTCTATCAAGATGCCACTGATTGCTTACCCCTCTCTCCAAAGTCACACACATGCTGCTTCCACCTTTACTCTTCAGAACAGACCAGGAACTGTCTCCCCAGTTATAATCCTCATGTTGACCCAAGCACATTTGTCATTTTTTAAAATAAATTTTTATTGGAATATACTTTGCTTTACAATGTTGTATTAGTGTTTCCTGTACAGCAAAGTGAATCACCTATATGTGTGTGTCTCTCTCTCTATATATATATACTCTCTGTTTTGGATTTCCTTCCCCTTTATTTTACTAGAGAGGACTGAGTAGAGTTTCCTGAGCTACACTGTAGGTTCTCTATCAGTTATCTATTCTATACAAGTAAAATATTCCATTTCTTTTTAAGGCTGACAATGGATTAGCTTTTTTGTTGACAGAGATCATTCCAAGACATGAAAAATTTACCTTGCAGTGCATGGATTTTATTTTGTTTAAGGTCGCTCAATTGTGTCCAACTCTTTGCGACCCTGTGGATTGTAGCCTACCAGGCTTCTCTGTCCATGGGATTCTCCAGGCAAGAATACTGGAGTGGGTTACAATTTCCTTCTCCAGAGGATCTTCCCAACTCAGGGATTGAAGCCGGGTCTCCCACAATAGAGGCAGATGCTTTAACCTCTGAGCCACCAGGGAAGAACTTTAGAGGCCTGCAAATTTGTTATTAACTTTTGGCATATGTGTTACCTCTAAATTAGATGTTATATCTGTAACCTAGGTGTTATATCTAACTTAGTTGGGCAGGTACAAAATGCAATTTAATATTTTATTTTATTTTTTTACTTTGAACAAAATCATCTTGAAATAGTTGGAAATGCCAAGCTGGGGGATCAAGAAAGTACTTAATATGCAGCTGTAACTAACGAGTACCCATCTAACAGTCTCTCAAGTTCAATGTACATTTCCAAGAGGTAAGAGGCTACATACTTTCCCCTGAAATAGAACAAGTAGAGAAGTTCACTAAATAAATAAATAAAATACTTGTTAATTGTAACTTGTTCAGTTAGGTTCAGTTCGGTCACTCAGTAGTGTCCGACCCTTTGTGACCCAATGCATTGCAGCATGCCTTGCCTCCCTGTCCATCACCATCTCCCAGAGTTCACTCAAACCCATGTCCATCGAGTTGGTGATGCCATCCAGCTATCTCATCTTCTGTCATCCTCTTCTCCTCCTGTCCCTAACCCCTTCCAGAATCAGAGTCTTTTCCAATGAATCAACTCTTTGCATGAGGTGGCCAAAGTACTGTAGTTTCAGCTTTAGCATCATTCCTTCCAAAGAACACCCAAGACTGATCTCCTTTAGAGTGGACTGGTTGGATCTCTTTGCAGTCCAAGGGACTCTCAAGAGTCTTCTCCAACACCACAGTTCAAAAGCATCAATTCTTCAGCACTCAGCTTTCTTCACAGTTCAACACTCACATCCATACATGACCACTGGAAAAACCATAGCCTTGACTAGATGGACTTTGATTGGCAAAGGAATGTCTCTGCTTTTGAATATGCTATCTAGGTTGGTCATAAATTTCCTTCCAAGGAGTAAGCATCTTTTAATTTCATGGCTGTAATCACCATCTTTGGAGTAGTGATTTTAGAGCCCCCAAAATAAAGTCTGAAACTGTTTCCACTGTTTCCCCATCTATTTCCCATGAAGTGATGGGACTGGATGCCATGATCTTTGTTTTCTGAATGTTCAGCTTTAAGTTACCTTTTTCACTCTCCTCTTTCACTTTCATCAAGACACTTCACTTTTTGCAATAAGGGTGGTGTCATCTGCATTCTAAGGTTACTGATATTTCTCCTGGCAATCTTGATTCCAGCTTGTGCTTCTTCCAGCCCAGAGTTTCTCATGATGTATTCTGCATATAAGTTAAATAAGCAGGGTGACATTATACCTCCTTGATGTACTCCTTTTCCTATTTGGAACCAGTCTGTTGTTCCATGTCTAGTTCTAACTATTGCTTCCTGACCTGCATATAAGTTTCTCAAGAGGCAGGTCAGGTGGTCTGGTATTCCCATCTCTTTCAGAATTTTCCACAGTTTATTGTGATCCACACAGTCAAAGGCTTTGGCGTAGTCAATAAACAGAAATAGATGTTTTTCTGGAACTCTTTTGCTTTTTCGATGATCCAGAGGATGTTGGCAATTTGATCTGGTTCTTCTGCCTTTTCTAAAACCAGCTTGAACATCTGGAAGTTCACGGTTCACATATTGCTGAAGCTTGGCTTGGAGAATTTTGAGCATTACTTTACTAGCATGTGAGATGAGTGCAATTGTATGGTAGTTTGAGCATTCTTTGGCATTGCCTTTCTTTGGGATTGGAATGAAAACTGACCTTTTCCAGTCCTGTGGCCACTGCTGAGTTTTCCAAATTTGCTAGCATATTGAGTGCAGCACTTCCACAGCATCATCTTTCAGGATTTGAAATAGTTCAACTGGAATGCCATCACCTCCACTAGCTTTGTTCATAGTGATGCTTTCTAAGGCCCACTTGACTTCACATT
Organism: Nanger dama; assembly: GCA_917880005.1. Classification (NCBI taxonomy): domain Eukaryota; kingdom Metazoa; phylum Chordata; class Mammalia; order Artiodactyla; family Bovidae; genus Nanger; species Nanger dama. The sequence goes on from CAKJTW010000001.1 coordinate 106,143,119, forward strand.
CTAGGATGTCTGGCTCTAGGTGAGTGATCACACCATCATGATTATCTGGGTCATGAAGATCTTTTTTGTACAGTTCTCCTGTGTATTCTTGCCACATCTTAATATCTTCTGCTTCTGTTATGTCTATACCATTTTTTTTCCTTTATCGAGCCCATCTTTGCCTGAAATATTCCCTTGGTATCTCTAATTTTCTTGAAGAGATCTCTAGTCTTTCCCATTCTGTTGTTTTCCTCTATTTCTTTGCATTGATCACTGAGGAAGGCTTTCTTATCTCTCCTTGTTATTCTTTGGAACTCTGCATTCAGATGCTTGTGTCTTTCCTTTTCTCCTTTGCTTCTCACTTCTCTTCTTTTCACAGCTATTTGTAAGGCCTCCTCAGACAGCCATTTTGCTTTTTTGCATTTCTTTTCCATGGGGATGGTCTTGATCCTTGTCTCCTGTACAATGTCATGAACCTCTGTCCAAAGTTCATCAGGCACTCTATCTATCAAATCTAATCCCTAATTGTCAGCAAAAATGTTGTTTCTGAAGACTGAAATCCTTGATGAGTCAAATGATAATTAGTTAATCTATTTTCATTTTTAAAGTTTAAAAATAAAACAAGTTATTAAGATAGAGAATTTTGGAATGTTGTGAAGGGAAGTCTGTGTATAAGCTTTTGGTGTAGTTTTCTCTTTTACCCTTTCCCTTGCAGCAGTACAAAACATATATTCTTACAGCTTTCCCTTTCCTCACTTCAGCCAAAAGATGAGATGGAAAACAATGCAAGTGGTATTGAATTTCATTTTAAATTGGTGCTATTTATATGTCACTATTGCTTCATAGAACTTAGATTGTAAATTTTAATGAACTGAGAATCAAATAAAGGAATACATGTTGTGTCTCTGTGGCAACTTGTGAGATAGAGATTTGACAATTATCCAGCTAATCTGATTTGCAAAGACAGCCAAATTGGGTAGTTAAATCCCAAAGTGGATTTATTTGGCCTAGTCAATTCAAATTGACTTTGCATTTAATTACATTACAACACAGTTGCCAACATTCTCTTCACTTTAGTATGCATGGAAAGAGTTCAAAGAAAGGCATGATGAAGGACATTGGAAGGAAAAAATATTAGGTGATGGCAAATGAATGAATCAGTGAAAAGTTGAAAAGGATTCAATTTTAACTTGTAAGAAAGAATAATAAAATCTACCTCCTAATTAAAAGAATATGATTATTATGTAATGATACATGAAGTAACAGAAAAGGAGAGAGGCCGAGAGATGTTGGTGTCATCCTATAGAAAATATGTCAATCATCTTTTGTTTAAGTTGCTTAAAGATGATTGAAAACTTACTTCTATGGCTTCCAATGACTTAAACAATGCTTAAAAAAATTTACTTATAGTATTGAACTAGCACATGTCTGAGTCCTTTAGTGGTCAATCTTTATGGTTGCTGGAGCTAAATGCAGCCTATTGTCATGTGTGGTGGAATCTGCAAACATATATTATTTCTTGAAATAAAATCAAACTACCATGTTAGATAAAATGAATTTAGGTACATTTTGTATAGTTATTAAACTATCCAAAGTTTAAACATATCCAAAGAAAAGAAACACCAATTTGGCTTCAGATCACTTTTTCTTGCCTTGAACTTGTAATTCAGAAAATCCAGAGAAAGAAAGTTATAATTTCTTAGAGTAGCAATAGACAGCTTTTGTTTTTTTGCTTATCCCATTTCCTAACCCCAACTCAGCATCCCAGAAACTATTAATTCATGATCATTTAGATTTGGAATGTATACTCCTATTTCATCAGAGATCCCATAAATGGAATATATGAATATCTGTAAAAATTAGAAAGACATTGATTGTAATCAATCTCATTTAAAACAAATACCTTCCTTTAAGGCAAGAATATATAATGGAGAAAAGACAGCCTTTTCAATAAGTGGTGCTGGGAAGACCGGACAGTGGCATATAAAAGAATAAAATTAGAATACTTTCTAAAACCATACACCAAAATAAATGCAAAACTATTAAATATCTAAAAGTAAGGCCAGACACCATAAAACTTAGAGGAAAACATAGGTAGAACACTTTTTGACATAAATTGCAGCAAGATTGACCCACCTCTTAGGGTAATGGAAATATAAATAAAAATTTTAAAAAATGGGGCCTAATTAAACTTAAAAGCATTTGTACAGCAAAGGTAATGGTAAATAAGACAAAAATGCAATCCTCAGAATTGGAGAAAATAACTACAAACAAAGCAACTGACAAAGGATTAAGCTCCAAAATATAGAAACAGCTGATGCAGCTCAATATCAGAAAAACAAAAAGCCCAATCCAAAAACAAACAAACAAACAAACAAACAAAAATGGGCAGAAGACCTAAACAGACATTTCTCCAAAGACATAACAGATGGCTAACAAACACATGAAAAATGCTCAGCGATGCTCATTACTGGAGAAATACAAGTCAAAACCTAAAAAAAAAAAAAAAAATACTATAAAGCACACCAGTCAGAATGGCCATCATCAAGAAATCTACAAACAATAAATGTTGGAGAGTATGTAGAGAAAAGGGAACCTTCTTGAACTGTTGGTAGGAGTGTAAATTGGTACAGCCACTTAGAGAATAGTATGGAAGTTCCTTAGAAAACTAAAAACAAAACTACCACATGACCTAATAATTCTGCTACTGGGCACATACCCTGAGAAAACCATAATTCAAAAAGACATGACTACCCCAGTGTTCACTGCAGCACTATATACAGTAGCCAAGGCACGGAAACAACTTAGATGCCCACTAACAGATGAATGGATAAAGAAGTTCTAGTACATATATACAATGGAATATTCTGAGCCATAAAAAGGAAGAATCTGAGTTGGTTGAACCGAGGTAGATGAACCTAAAGCTTGTTATACAGAATAAAGTAAGTCAGAAAGAGAAAATCAAATATTTTAATGCATATATGTGGAATCTAGAAAAGTGGTGCTGATGAACCTATTCGCAGGGCAGGAATAGAGATGCAGACATAGGGAGCAGACTTGTGGATGCAGTGGGGGAAAGAGGGCAGGATGGATCGAAAGACAGCACTGGAACATACACAGGACTGTGTGTAAAATAGATAGCCAGAGGGCAGCTGCTGAGGGGCACAGGGAGTACAAACCATGCTCTGGGACCACCCTAGTGGGGTGAGGTGGTGTGTAGGAGGGAGGTGCAGGAGGGAGGGGACATATGTACACATATGACTGATTCACGGTTGTCCAACAGCAGAAGCTAACACAACATTGTAAAGCAGTTATCCTTCAATTAAAAATAAATTTAAAAAATAGTATCAACAAGGACAGCCATCTCCACCCCAGACGCCAATGGCACTCCTCCCTAGACTCAACTCCTGCCTCCCAAGGAGCCAGGCAGGACTGTGTGACCCGGTGCTGGGGGTGGGGATGGAGGTGTCAGCTTCACATTTCCTGCAGATGCCAACAAACTGCAGGGTGACTGCAGCCCTGACATGGAACATCAGTGACAGGGAGGGGAAGAAATAATGTCTTAAGACCTGGGCGCTCTGCCTTCCATGCCCATGCTGCTCCTGGCATTAAAGAGCTGTCACTCGCTGTGCAAGAATTCTGGGTTCAAATTTTCCTTTAAAAAGGAGAAGGTTCTCTGCAGGGCAAGAGGATGATAATAATCAGTCCTTTTCTGTGCAAAGATGGGAAAGTGACCCAGGGCCACTTGCTGACGCAGACAAAAGGCTGCTGCTAAGAAGCCTGTAGGCACAGATGCCAGCTGACCATCTCACGCGATTACTCACACACCCTCAGTCACACCACACCCTGATTGATGCTCAGCAGTCTCTCCCTAAACCCACTTTTCCCACCATGCCCCAGAAGCCCACGGAGCATTCCAGATAATGGGAGCCACTGGTGGAAGACTTCTGTGAAGTTGGCTCTTGTTCTTGACCTGTCTCCCTATTTGTCCACTGAACCCTGCCTCAGTGGCATGTCTAAAGCCCCACCTGGACTGTCAGGTTCTGCACACCGGGCCTCTGCCTTTGACTCCAGCCTCCAGTGCGCCCTCCAGTGGTGACACTGTTGCCATCTGTCCGGGATTGCTCTTTGCTGTGGGGCTGGCTGTGCGGTGGATCTTCAGTGTCTAGCAGCAGCCCTTCCTCTCTCCTTGAGGTGCCAGGAGCAACCCCTCCCCAGCTGTGACAACCCAAAATGTCTCCAGATGTTCCAAACATCCCAGGGGCTTTTATCTGGGTTGTACATTCAAATCACTTGGGCAGCTTTTTATTTATTTATTTATTTTTATTCTACATTACAATACTGTATTTGTTTTGCCATACATTGACATGAATCAGCCACAGGTGTACATGATCTCCCAATGCCAAAGCCCCCTCCCACCTCCCACCCCATATCATCTCCCTGGATCATCCCGTGCACCAGCCCCAAGCATCCTGTACCCTGTATTGAACATAGATTGGCTCTTCGTTTCTTACATGATAGTATACATGTTTCAATGCCATTCTCCGAAATCATCCCACCCTCTCCCTCAGAGTCCAAAAGTCCATTCTATATACCTCTGTGCCTCTTTTGTTGTCTCCACATAGAGGGTCATCGTTACTATCTTTCTAAATTCCATATATATGTGTCAGTATACTGTATTGGTGTTTTTCTTTCTGGCTTACTTCACTCTGTATAATCGGCTCCAGTTTCATCCATCTCATTAGAACTGAGTCAAATTTATTCTTTTAAAGGGCTAATACTCCATTGTGTATATGTACCACAGCTTTCTTATCCATTCATCTGCTGATGGACATCTAGGTTGTTTCCATGTCCTGGCTATTATAAACAGTGCTGCAATGAACATTGGGGTTCATGTGTCTCTTTCGATTCTGGTTTCCTCGGTGTGTATGCCCAGCAGTGGGAAGCTTTTAAAAACAGCAATGCTTGGGCTCCATCTTACTTAATTACCTCTTAAGTAAATCAGAAAGTAAAAGAAAGAGTATCTCCAACTCTTCCTGTTATCAGAAGGGCTGTTATGGTATGGAGGTTGAAAGAAACCACAACTAAATAAAGATTACATAGTGTAAGGATGATATCACTGAAGGAAAAAGGGAGACTATATTTCAGGCCCTATCACTTGCCAGAATCTATGCGAGGCCACAGACATAAGTTAATTGATGACAAAACCCAGTTAGCATTACGATATCCAAATCATGATCCTTTATCACATTTGGTGTGGTCACAAGGTCAAGTCAACCAATGGTCAGGTCAACAGCCTTTCCCAGGCTGACTCCCAGCACTAGACACCTCCCCCTCATATCTTCAATATGCTTTAGCTGAAGTTAAATTTGACCTGTTACTACATCTAAAGCTTCCCAAACATACAGTTTTCCCTACTTCTTAAGATCAAGGAAAGCTACAGAGGCCTGTCCTAGAGGAAATTCTGTAAAAATATCCAACCAACCAACCAAACAAACAAAAAACAAAAATAAACCCTTGGCTAAAGATAGCAAACTGGAGAAATGTCAATAATCTTGGAATATGTTTCCTAATGGCCATAACTATAGTAGCTAATAGCTTTGAATGTTTAGCATCTAAAATAATTTCTTGCATACAATAACTGGGCATTCAATGAATGAATGAAAAACCATAGAAGCTGTCTTATTCTGTTTTACAAACAACAATAGGGCTGGTCAAGTCAGCTGGAGCAAATAAAAATGATCCAAACCATGATCCAAAAGACTAATCTTTTATATGCATTTCTCTACAGATATGTGGAGACATAATTCACATTTTGAAAAATTTTCAGCTGATGAAAACTATGTAGTTTCTTCCCCAAAATTTAAATACACATACACACACACTCAGTTTGAAATGATTCCTTCCCCCACCCCTGGACTTTCTAAAGCATTCTTGACAATTTATAAATTTGAATTTTCTAAAAATATATTAGATGTCCCAGGGCTGATTATCTGTAGTGAAGAACCAATGCTTCCATTCTCTCTCTTTCTCTCCCTACTTTCCTCCTTTCTTTTTCTTTCTCTCCAAACTTTTATGGACTAACACTCTTGAAAATACATTTAAAATTGCATGTAATTGCATGCTATAAGAATGTAAAATTGCAATAAAATTTCCTAAGCTGTTTTATACCTGATGTGAAGAGCTCACTCATTTGAAAAGACCCTGATGTTGGGAAAGATTGAAGGCAGGTGGAGAAGGGGATGACAGAGGATGAGATGGTTGGATGGTATCATCGACTCAATGGACATAAGTCTGGGTAAACTCCAGGAGTTGGTAATGGATAGAGAGGCCGGGCGTGCTGCGGTTTATGGGGTCACAGAGAATTGGACATGACTGAGCGACTGAATTGGTATTGATACTGAAGTTGCTTAAGTTAGATTCCTTAGAAGCAGAGCCTGAGACAAGAATTCTTGTCCAAATGATTTACTAAGGCAGTGTCTTTAGACGTGGAGGGAAGAAGTTATAGAGCAGCAACTACAGAGCTGGGCAGAATGCAGTCTTATCTGAATGCCAGCTTCAGCTGATCCCATATGGCAGCTCTGGTACACACATTTGTTTTTCAGTCATTCAGTTGTGTCCTACTGTTTCACCCTCATAAACTGCGGCATGCCAGGCTTCCCTGTCCTTCAGCATCTCCCACAGCTTGCTCAAATTCATGCCTTTTGAGTCGGTGATGCCATCCAACCATATCATTCTCTGTTGTCCCCTTCTCCTCCTGCCTTGAATCTTTCCCAGCATCAGGGTCTTTTCCAGTGAGTCAGCTCTTCCCAGCAGGTAGCCAAAATACTAGAGCTTCAGCCTCAGCATCAGTCCTTCCAATGAATATTCAGGATTGATTTCTTTTAGGATCGACCAGTTTGATCTCCTTGGAGTCCTAGGGACTCTCAAGAGTCTTCTCCAACACCAAAGTCAAAAACACTAGTTCTTCAGCACTCAGCCTTCTTTATGGTCCAACTCTCACATCTGTATATGATTATGGAAAAACCATAGCTTTGACTATATGGACCTCTGTTGGCAAAGTGATGTCTCTGCTTTTTAATGTGCTATCTAGGTTTGATGGGTGTTCGTTTAGTGCATCAGTCTCTTCTACGCTGACACTTCCCATTTATCTTCCAAAGTCTGTATATTTGGTGTTGATACACTGACAGCATCTGGCTGACAGGGATGGATGGAGGAGGCCCGTTGTCATAGATCCACTGTTCCACCTCTGTGCTATAAAATGAGTTCCTGCGTCTGATGTGATGTTAAGCAGAATCCTGTGTTAGTAGATCAAATGCTAAGTTCATAGCTGTTGACAGTAGCTCGAAACTGTCATGTGAGGCACATAGCCAGGACTTGAGCAAGAAAATGAGACACTTACCTCATGCATGTGTGTAAGGGAGCACCTAAAAACTCAGTATTCAAAAGAAAAAAGATATTTTAAAGCAATTTAAAAATTAATGCAAAAACATCCATGATGAATAAATACCAAAATATTAAATATATTAAAAATTCAGTATTACAGATTTTTGCTTCTGGCTGCATATGCCTGGTTGTAGTACTCATCCTGTATTTATTTAAAAGTTAGGTATCTTACTTATCATGGAGCTTTTGCAAGGCATTTGTTTCTCACAGTATTACATTAAAATACATCTTGATTGCTGAGTTTTTGGCACCCCTTACATTATGTGTCTAAGCCTAGTGCTTTTTTTTACTTCACTCTAGTCCTAGCTTTCCAGGAGAGGCAAATCCAGAAGGCATGTGATACAGTCAATCTACTGTAAGTGGCTAGTTGGTCTAAATGGTACTAAACTAGGGGGCTCAGCATCAGCCTCTGCTTCTTCAGGTCAAATGTTCACTCAGCAAGGCTGGTGGCTGTATCACCCCTGCTGAGGAAGAGACCACACTACAGTGTTTGTGCAAGGTGTCCTTGTCTGCCAACATGGCTATACCATTTACGGGCTCTGGCACAGCAGCCAGGATGCTCGGGCTGGTTGAGATCCACTGGACACACTATCCCTTCCTTCTATTTAGTGCCTCTTCTCTAATATATGTTCTTTTGTGGGCATGGTTTAAAAAAACTGCTCATGAGTTATGTTTTAGGGTGAAAGGCAACACTTGGCTTAGGGAAAATCTCTGGAGAGGAAGAGAGCTGAAGAAGTACATGAAAACACCCAGGGAAGCTGGGGGAAATGTGGCTGGTGTCAAGCATCTGGGTGGGACACCAATTGAATCTGTTAAAAATGTGTTACTTTTGCCTTGTCATGTGAGTACTGGTGACAGTAAGTCATGGACTGGCCTCACCTCAGTATCACTGCTCCACGCACCCGCAGATTCCACATTAGGAACATGCATCCTAAAACGAACAAAGCAAAATTAGCTCTGTTGGCTCACTCAGCATATCTAGTGAGGTTATATAACTCAGTGTTTTCAAGGTGCTGAGGAAGCAGTATTGAACGCAGTAATGAAGTTGCTGCTCTCCTAGAGCTTAAATAAAAGAAATAAAGAAAATAAACAATATTGCAGATTATAATCCTTAAAGGAAAATACATCAGAAAAGAAGATAGGTTCTCACTAATAAGGTGGTATCTAAGGAGAAAAACTGAGGAAGTCAGTTATGCAGACATGTGGGGAGTGAGCCTTCTGAGCAGCCAGTGGCAGAGAGAGCAAATACCCCAAAGCAGAAGAGGCCAGTGTGTCTGGAGCTGAGTGACCCAGAGGAAGAGAGATGAGAAATACAGTTAGAGAGTGCAGGGCCAGCTTAGGTATTAATATTTCACTCTGAGTAACATTGGAAAAAGGGATACCAACCCACTCCAGTACTCTTGCCTGGAGAATTCCATGGACAGAGGAGACTGGCGGGCTACAGTCCATGGGGTCACAAATAGTTGGACACAACTGAGAGACTAACACACTCACACAAACTGAGTGTTATAGGAAAACACTGGAGGGTTGAAACAGGAGCAAGACGTTATCTGGCATATATTTGAAAAGGATAACATTTGCTGTTGCATGAGAACAGACTTAAAAGGATATAAAGGTGGTTGTTTCCATCAAGCCATCACTTAAGTTCTAGTCTGTTCCTGCAGACACTTGTTGAGTCAGATACCCTCACCATCAAACATTAGATACAGTGGGGGTGTGAGGCCTATCAGGTGTCTTCACCAGTGTATAGTATGAAGCTATTGTTCTAGTAACATGTTCTTTCCAATATTCATCATAAAGCAGGATCAAAAACAGTTTGCATTCACCTGGTGTGGAGAGCAGTACACATTCCTGGTCCTGCCCCAGGGACACATCACAATATAGATTGAAGGTGATCTTGATTGTATGTGGATTGCCAAACATAAGATTAATCCATTGTGTGCTGATATCATGTTAATCGCATTTAATGGACAGGAAGTGTCAGTAATCTGAAGTTCTTATTAAAAATTCCACAAATGTTCAGGAATTGGCCAACCCAGTGAAAATTTTAGGGATCCCATTGTGTTATGTACACTGAAACAGTCCCATCAGACATATTTTTCATCTAATCTTACTACTATGAAGAAAGGCCCAGAGTGTTTGTCAGAGTTCTGAGTTTTGGAGGAAAATCTGCACTTTGTAATAATTCTTAGGCCCTTTATCAGATGACTCAAAAGCCGACCAGTTTTAAGTGGGGCTTGAATGAGAGAAGCTTCTGTTGAGGCATCAGCTGCAAAACAAGTGAGCTAGATGCCAGGGCCACAGTAAGGGCAAGTTCTATGTTACTAGAGTTACCATGGTAGACAGGAATGCCAGGCAGGTTCTCTCTCAAATTCCAAACGGAGGATTGCAGTGAAAACATCAGTGTTTCAGAACCAAGGCCACAGCCTTTGGGAGTTCTCCTTATAATAAGGAAAGCAAACTTCTGGGATGCTACTTGGCTCTAGAAAGTCTGGTTAGGACATCAGTGGGCCACAGGACTGGGCCATTATCAGATCCATGGTCGGGACATCAGTGGGCCACAGGACTGGACCATTATCCAGTCGAAGGTCAGGATATCACTGGGCCACAGGTTGGGGCCATCACCAGGTCCATGGTCAAGAATCAGTGGCCCACAGGATGGGGTCACTATCAGGTCCACGGTCAGGACATCAGTGGGCCACAGGACTGGACCATCATCAGGTCCACAGTCAGGATATCAGTGGGCCACAGGACTGGACTATCATTGGATCCACCATCAGGATATCAATGGGCCACAGGGTGGCTCCATCATCAGGTTCACAGTCAGGACATCAGTGGGATATAGGATAGGACCATCATCAGGTCCACAGTCAGGACATCAGTGGGATATAGGACTGGACCATCATCAGGTCCACAGTCAGGACATCAGTGGGCCACAGGACTGGACCATCATCAGGTCCACGGTCAGGATATCAGTGGGCCACAGGACTGGGCCATCATCAGGTCCACAGTAGGACATCAGGGCCACAGGAATGGGCCATCATCAGGTCCATGGTTAGGACATCAGTGGGCGAGAGGACAGCTCCATCATCAGGTTCACAGTCAGGACATCAGTGGGCCAGAGGACTGGAGCTTTCCCTCATGAGTAACACAGTATATTAGGAGGCTGAGCAGCAATTCACTTAGCAATGGACTTGGCTGTCATGAGGAGGTAGGGTGGCTGCCATTAATGGGGAAGCAAGAGCAAGGTAAGTTTAAAACTTAGTGGGAGGATTCATTGTAACATTTTTCCATTTCCCACACACAAGTTTAACTTCAAGTGGTTGATTAGATCAATTGCAACTTGTTAAGGGCATGATCATTGGAACTGGGGGTCAGAGATTCCCCCAGTGGGGGTGGGGTATACCTCACCAGCCAGCTTCCTTGTCTAACAAAACTGATCATCAAGAATGAGGTATATTGGGGATGAGTGGGTAGAAAGAGGGGATGAATCAGTGATGGCTTTGGCAGCAGTAAGAGGTCATCCTGCCAGCCCACATATTTTCTTCCTTCCTCAGAAATTGTCACCGAGCATCACATGGATCCTGGTGGTTCGACAGACAGGCAGTAGCAGATGCTTCCAAGGTTCTACCAAGAGCCAGCCTGGTGGCCACTTTGACTGTGCCAGTGCCTGACTCCTGAAGCCCCTGGACACTTTGTTTTCTCAAATCCTGCAACTGGGCTTCTCTGGAAAACTGTGCTGGGCATCTTAGATTCCTGATGTTAGAGAGTCAATGGACCTGGATGTTTCCACTCTCAAAGCACCCTGAACTGGATGGCTGTTGAGAGAGTAGCCTTGTTTCCCTGCTTCAGGTAGGGAAGGCTTCAAGCTCACTTTATCCTGCAGGGTTCCCATGCAGGACTGAGGGGGACTTTCTTGACCTCCTCCTCCTGTCCTGTTTCTCCCACTACACTCCCACAGGGCATCACTGCAAAAATTCCCTGGTCAGAACCTGCCCTGGGACACCTGACCTAAGACAGATTCCTACTACACATTCAAATGGAAAAGTGGAGTAGGCTATTTGATCCTAGAATTCACGGCAGAAATCAGGGCTAGAAACATCTATTTTGAGAGTTGTTGGCATGAGACTGGATGAGATCACCTAAAGAGAGAGTGTATACAGAGGGAGACCTCGTGATATAAGGTCTTAGGTTCTCTTAATCCATCATCATCACTTTTGATAACTAGATTAAATTTATACTGATTTCCTCAACTGTGGTCTCTGGACAGGTCCTGATCCAGGTGCTAAGACAGTTCTCAAATTAGTCCACCTCCTTTTAGTTGTTTCCTAATTCTGCATCCAATTGTACTTCATCAACGTGTCAAAATTATCCTCTCAAGGTATGTAGTCTGAAGGTACGGGTGATTTATAGGTCCCTTGTATAAGCAAACAAAGATGGATCTCTCACTAACTCAGAACATTAAACACCTGTTCTGAGATCCAAATGCTTAGCTCAGTTTCAGCAGAACAAATTCCCAATATATGTGAAATTGGGGGAACACATTTACTTTGACCTTGCTGAAAAACACATTGGAATCTTAAAAGCAAAGAGATGAAGATTTACAGAAGTATAATCAAGGTATTCGATCAAAAGAAAGCACATATTTTAAACATATCCTTAAAAATGTTTATTGAATAAATTATATTGCCATGTTATATACCTTCACTTACTGAAGAGTAAGCTGGGGTACAAAGACAGGAAAAGGGAATACTTTAGCAATAATATTTTATACATTATGTGCCATCTTTACCCTAAAATGGTATACAATATTTCTAGGTAAAGACCAATTGAACAACTTAGATGCTGCTGCTAAGTTGCTTCAGTCGTGTCCAACTCTGTGCGACCCCATAGACGGCAAGCAACCAGGCTCCCCTGTCCCTGGGACTCTCCAGACAAGAACACTGGAGTGGGTTGCCATTTCCTTCTCCAATGCATGAAAGTGAAAAGTGAAAGTGAAGTTGTTCAGTCGTGTCCAACTCTTAGCAACCACATGGACTGCAGTCTACCAGGCTCCTCTGTCTGTGGGATTTTTCCAGGCAAGGGTACTAGGTTGCCATTGCCTTCTCCACAACTTAGATGATCCTTTGTCAAATAAGTGAGGGAAAAAGCAACCCACTCCAGTATTCTTGCCTAGAAAATCCCACGGACCGAGCAGCTCGGTAGGCTACAGTCCATGGGGCCGCAAAGAGTCGGACAGGACTAAGCGACTTCACTTTCACTTTCAGGGAATATAACAGGCTTCCCTGGTAGCTCAGCTGGTAAAGAATCTGCTTGCAGTACAGGAGATCCTGGTTTGATTCCTGGGTCAGGAAGATCCCCTGGGGAAGGGATAGACTAACCACTCCAGAATTCATGGACTTCCCTGGTGACTTAGAAGGTAAAGAATCCTCCTGCAACGTGGGGGATCTGGGTTCGATCTCTGGCTTGAGAAGATCCCCAGAGGAGGGCATGGCAACCCACCCCAGTATTCTTGCCTGGAGACTCTCCAAGGACTGAGGAACCTGGTGGGTTACAGTCCACGGGGCCACAAAGAGTTGGACATGATTGAGCAGCTAAGAGCAGGAAATATAACAGGAAATAATGGAAGCTAACAAACAGCATGTTAAGCTAGTGGCTTTTGAATTTTTTTTTCACAAATAGATTAAACTTTATGAACTGCCTCCTACATAGAACAAAAAGTGCAACATGTTTTATTTAAAAGAAAATTCTAGTTGTTGATTTGAACTGAAAGTACAAGGCTTTCTTTCTCTTTCACAGTTTGCTCTTGAAAGGCTTTTCTTGTGAGATACATAATATGCTGTTACAAGTTGAATATAATGAGGGCTTACCCTAGAATAAAGAAAAGAAAAGCCAAATTTGACTAATTTTGCCTCTTGAGGAATGTATTTGTGAGCTATATGTGTGTTAAAAAGCATATGTAAAATAGATAGCAAATGGGAATTTTTGTGTGGCTCAGGAAACTCAAACAGGGGCTCTTTATCAACCTAGGGGGTGAGGTGGAGATGGGGATGGGAGGGAGGTTCAAAAGGGAGGTGACATATGTATACCTATAGCTGACTGATGTTGCAGTTTGACAGAAAACAGCAAAATTCTGTAAAGCAATTATCCTTCAATAAAAAATAAGAGGGCAGGATGATTTGGGAGAATGGCATTGAAACATGTTTAGTATCATACATGAAATGAATTGCCAGTCCAGGTTCAATTAAGGATACAGGATGCTTGGGGCTGGTGCACTGGGATGACGCAGAGGGATGGTACGGGGGAGGGAGGAGGGTGGGGGATTCAGGATTGGGAACACGTGTACACCCATGGTGGATTCGTGTTGATGTGTGGCAAAACCAATGCAATATTGTAAAGTAATTAGCCTCCATTAAATAAATTTATATTAAAAATAATAAAAAATACTCCCCCTCCAAAAAAAATAGCAGCAACAAACACTAATATCAAAAGCAGCTTTTAGAGGGATAAGTGAGGAGGAAAATGAATGCTGGTATGTTCACAATGAGATATTTTGACAATCTCACATACATTGTTTTAAATTTTTATATAGCATCTCTGTTGTTTTTGGATCAGCATTAACATAGCTAATGCACACAAATCCTGGGAGTGTAAGAAAGAAGTCACAAATGTATCTTTTACATCCTAAAACAAGCTATAAATATAAACTAATAAAAACACCTCAAGATTGGAATAACCAGAAAAAAGTATAATTGCAATTGAATATGAGGTAGAAAGATTCAAAGGTAAAGACTAAGGAGAAAAACTTTAAATGTTTACTAACAATTCACCATTTTTCTTTATCCCACACATAGATATTTCATATTCACAACTGCAAAATCAGTCAGGACTTATACAGCCCTGAATAGCAAAAATAATCATGTCCTGTTTACAATAATGTCCTGTTTACTAAAAAAGTCTCAAGGATCTTGATGGATTCTAAATCCATCTCTGTCTCCACTCCAGGGAACACTTGTACCATTAAAGAGAATGTCCTATGACCAATGTTCCATCTCAAAGTCCCCTAAAAACTGTTTTGTGTATTCTTCTCCTTGTAATCCATGCTTTCTAACTCCTATGCCTTCCACATATATACCTTTAAACATACTTTCCTTGAATTTGATCAAGTCATACCCATCCTCCAAGTCCCTGTTAATATACAGTTCTTCCCTAGTGTATCCTGTTGCCAAATGTAAATGCACCCCTACAACCTCTGGTCTGTACGCTTTTGGCTGGAATATCAGAGGTTCCCGTGACCACACCTGGGGCAGTGACTGCCTAGAACTGCTCACAGGAATGAACTTGTAATTATATTCATCCCTATGATTTATTATAGGGAAAAGACAGAAAGCAAAGTCAGCAAAGGGAAAAGGCACATGAGGTGAAGTCCAGAGGGAACTGGGAGCAGAGTTACAAACATCCATAAGTTGACTCCCTGGGGAGTCACACAGGATGTGCTTAATTCCTGTAGTTGTGTGTGTTGGTAATAGATGAGAAGTGCTATCTACCAGGGAGACTCAAGAGAGACCCAGTCCCAACATTTACTGGGGGCTGGTCATGCAGGTACTCGCTGTCTAGCGTGTGCCCAAATCCCAGACCTCCCATAACGAAAGCAGGTCTCTAGGATGAGCAGTATTGTTGGCGCAACTTAAGCACCATGAGCCATTCTTACCAGTTGGGGTGGCAGTATCCCACTCCCAAAATCCTAGATACCAGCCAAGGGCCATCCTTGCCAGTAGAACTTTCTAGAGGGGAGAGGTGCAGGGCTGCTTGCTCTGTTATCATTTTTGGACATAATTCTACTTAATATATAGTAAATTATAATTTATGTATATATTAAATTATAAGTTGTATCTCATATATCTATGCCACATCTGAATTTCTTCACGTTAAGCTTGCTGAGAACTTGGAGGGGACTTTTCTCATTACTCCATCATTCCCAGGATAGAATAAGATTCCCAATGGAGACATTTCACACATATTAATGCCTAGAAGGTCTGCTTCAGTAAGTAACTGCAGGAAATGGGAAAACTCAACAGTGAGGAGGACAGTTCTGCAGGATGGAGTCCTTTGAACTGACTTCCTTTTATGAAATGATCAGGGATAGCAGAAATTTGACAACAGTTAGGGAAGATGCTCATTATGAGTAGGATTATCACTGACTAAAAATAATTTTTATTGTTAAATATACATGCACATTTTAATGAAACAAGAATGTGTAGTCATTTTTCAATAAAATTATGTCAGATCACAAAAGTTTTACTTAATCTTAAACTTGACTTCATCCTGTCCAATCTATTATTATGTATTTACTCTTATTCTGCCCAGAGAATCATGCATATTGTATGACTAGAGTCACAAATTCACTTACTCACAAAAAGATTACCGAGCACTCACTGTGTTATTACTGAGATGTCAGCATGAAAAGCCCCATAATAATAGCAGCTCATACTGAAAGAGTGCTGGCTACTGTGCTAAGCACTCCTCTGAGAGATAGATATTGTTACATACTCTTCTTTTACACATAAAGTTACTAAAGAAGTTAAATGAAACTTCTAAGAAGTTACTCTGAATCCATGGTCTTAATGGTCTTAATTACTCTGTTATATTCATTATCACACCCTTGAGAAACACTTTTTAGTGTTTAACATAATTGTTTTTGAGAAATTTAGAGAAAAATCACCCTTGTTTCATTGAAATTTTTTTCTTTTTCTTTTTTTTTTTCATATTTGGTGGTATTTATTGGCTTTCTCTCCAAAATGGAACAATAAACTTGACAAAGCCAGCACATAGTCATCAGAAACCAGTCATCGAGCTCAGCCAAGGTCACCTGACGTCTCTATGTAACTAATTAGTGCTCGATAGCTGGTGGCCAAAGGGAAGGACCACTTTCACATGGAAGGAAGGACAAGCCAAGACAAGACCACTAGTGTCTATGAGGCATGGAAGGCAGCTGATTTTTGTATGTTGATTTTATATCCTGAAACTTTACTAAATTAACTTATTAATTCTAACAAATTTTTGTGGAGTCTCTAGTATTTTCCACATATAATGTCATGCTACCTGAAAATAGAGACAATTTTACATTTTCCTTTTCAATTTGGATGCCTTTTAAAATTTATGTTTTTTTTAAATTTTTATTTATTTATTGTTTTAATTACAATACTGTATTTGTTTTGCCATACATTGACATGAATCAGCTCTCCACCTCTTTAAAAGTCTAAGAGCTCAAATATTGCTATAATTTGCCATTCTGTCTTTGTTATCTGATCTTAATGAAGAGTTTATCACTTAATCATTCAATTAAAAGTATTAAGGATTCAACAATGGATTTATCTTCTGTGCCCATCCTTCTGAACATAAATAAAAGTGGAATCCTGTTGGCTGAAGCAAAATAAAATTAAGCATACTGAAATATTTTCACCCCTACAGGTGTGTGATGATTTGAGCTTTTGCAACTGCACAATTAAAAGAACAGAACTCACATATAGGGATGACCCTATATGTGAGAGAACAAAAGAGACACAGAGGTATAGAATGGACTTTTGGACTCTGAGGGAGAGGGAAAGGGTGGGATGGTTTGGGAGAATGGCATTGAAACATGTATACTTTCTTGTAAGAAACGAAGTGCCAATCTATGTTCAATGTAGGATACAGGATGCATGGGGCTGGAGCACAGGATGATTCAGGTAGAGGATGTGGGGTGGGAGGTGGGAGGGGGCTTCGGCATTGGGAGATTGTGTTCACCTATGGCTGATTCATGTCAATGTATGGCAAAACAAATACAGTATTGTAATTAAAAAAATAAATAAATTTAAAAAAAAAGAACAGAACTCTTCTTTTCTCTTTGAATATAATGTATTTTATCATCAATTGTCTCCTACTCAAGGCTGCAATTAATATGTGTCAGAGCCTGGAAAGAGAACTTGTGGAAGGGAACCTTTACTTCAGACTTTCTAATTTCTTAAAGAATGAATGTGATTATGACTGATTCATGTTGATGTACAGCAGAAACCATCACAATATTGAAAAGCAATTATCCTCCAATTTAAAAAAAGAATAAAATAAAAGGTAAAAGTAATACACATGCTGCATTATGTAGAAGTCAAACAGCAGCTTGGAAATGAAGATACAGTTTCCCCTGGCTCACAAAGCACTATCCGGCATGACGAAGGGGCTGTCGGTACTGTCTACAGGTGTTCAGGTCAATATTAACAGTCATGTTCAGAAAGATGATGATGCCACGTACTTTCAGGCAGGGCTCTCCATGATGTGATGATGATTGACATTTGAAAGGTACTGTTTTGATTCCCAACCACTTGAGAAAAACTTTCAGGTGACTGACGCCATCGCCTCATGTCTCAGTGGCGGCAAGTGTCTCAGGGAGGATGAGTGTCTCTGGTCCCGGAAGCAGGAAGTGGCAGTGATGACTTAGACTCAGGTCCCCTGTCCCTGGGGCTGGCGCTTTAGCTTCTGGGCTCAGGGACTCGCAAATGTCAGGAAGACGCCTAGACTGCAAAGTCCGTAGAGATGAGCGGTTCCAGCTGCTGAGATACAATCTCTGTGGGGGTGCCACATCTCTGCACATCTTGGAAGCAGAGACACTGACTGCTTTGATCTGGCCTATGTTCTCAGCTTGTCTGTACAGTGGAGAGCATTGCAACACAGAGAGGTGGTCTCCCTGCAGAACAACGGACAGGCACCTCCACTCTCTATCAGAGCTCCCTAAGCGCAGGCATTCCTGTACCCGACCCAGTGTGCTGACAGGTTTCACCTGACCACCTTAACACTGTCTCATTAGAATCAGCCTTGGGAAACCAGCTTAAGAAAATGCTGATAATTTGGCTACTGCTATTTTTTCAGTGAATAATAAAGGCCTTTTTTGTGTGAAAACAAGACAAAACAAAAACTTTTCAAAATGGGAGTGGGTCTATGTTCTGTAGTACCTATAGTCTATTGCTGCTTTGGGAGCCCTTCTGAAGGAAAATAATGCAAAATTTATACACAAAGCTGATCTCAGGGCTGGAAAGAGTGCTGGCAGCTGAGAGGACCGGTCATGGATGTTCTCTTCATGGCAAATTCATCTTTATCAGCATTAAATTTTCAGAAGTCATAAGTTTTCAATTTCACAAATGGCTCTAAATGACTTTTCACTCTCCAAATATCAGTCTATAAATTGCATAGCAACTCATCTTAGAAAATAGCTCTTAATTTTTGTTGAAGAAAGTAGGGAAAACCACTAGACCGTTCAGGTATGGCTGAAGTCAAATCCCTTACGTTTATACAGTGGAAGTAACAGATAGATTCAAGGGATTAGATCTGATAGACAGAGTGCCTGAAGAACTCTGTCATGACGGACGTTCATGACATTGTACAGTAAGCAGAGAACAAGATCATCCCCATGAAAAAGAAATGCAAAAAGGCAAAATGGTTGTCTGAATAGTTATGAAAAGAAGAGAAGTGGAAGGTAAAGGAGAAAAGGAAAGATATACCCATCTGAATGCACAGTTTCAAAGAATAGCAAGGAGAGATAAGAAAGTCTTCCTCAGTGATCAGTGCAAAGAAATAGAGGGAAAAAAATAGAATGGGAAAGACTAGAGATCTCCTGAAGAAAATTAGAGATACCAGAAAAACTTTTCATACAATAATGGGCACAAGAAAATACAAAAATGGTATGGACCTAAAAGAAGCAGAAGATATAAGAAGAGGTGGCAAGAATACACAGAAGAACTGTACAAAAAAATCTTCATGACTCAGATAATCACTATGGTGTGATCACTCCCCTAGAGCCAGAAATCCTGGAATATGAAGTCAAGTTGGCCTTAGGAAGCATCACTATGAACAAAACTAGTGGAGGTGATGGAATTTCAGTCAAACTATTTCAAATCCTAAAAGATGATGCTGTGAAAATGCTGCACTCAATATGATAACAAATTTGGAAAACTCAGCAGTAGCCACAGGACTGGAAAAGGTCAGTTTTCATTCCAATCCCAAAGAAAGGCAATGCCAAAGAATGCTCAAACTACCACACAATTGCACTCATCTAACACACTAGCAAAGTAATGCTCAAAATTCTCCAAGCCAGGTTTCAACAGTAAATGAATCATGGACTTCCAGATGTTCAAGCTGTATTTAGAAAAGGCAGAGGGACCAGAGATCAAATTGCCAACATTCACTGAATCATTAAAAAAGCAAGAAATTTTGACTATGTGGATCACAATAAACTTTAGAAAATTCTTAAAGAGATGGGACTACCAGACCACCTGACCTGCCTCCTGAGAAATCTGTATGCAGGTCAAGAAGCAACAGTTAGAACCAGACATGGAACAACAGACTGGTTCCAAATTGGGAAAGGAGTACATCAAAGCTGTATAATATCACCCTGCTTATTTAACTTATATGCAGAGTACATCATGAGAAATGCTGGACTGGATGAAGCAAAAGCTGGAATCAAGATTGTCGAGAGAAATATCAATAACCTTAGATACATAGATAACATTGCCCTTATGGCAGAAAGGGAAAAGAACTAAAGAGCCTCTTGATGAAAGGGAAAGAGGAAAGTGAAAAAGTTGGCTTAAAACTCAACATTCAGAAAACGAAGATCATGGCATCTATTCCCATCACTTTATAGCAAATAGATGGTAAAATAGTGGAAACAGTGATGGACTTGATTTCTTTGGGGCTTCCAAAGTCACTGCAGATGGTGATTGCAGCCATGAAATTAAAAGATACTCGACCCTTGGAAGAAAAATTATGACCAACTCAAAGAATGTTCATCTAGTAAAAGCTATGGTTTTCTAGTAATCATGTATGGATGTGAGTTGGACTGTAAATAAAGTTGAGCACCAAAGAATTGATCCTTTCGAACTGTGGTGTTGGAGAAGACTCTTGGAAGCCCCTTGGACAGCAAGGAGATCCAACCAGTCCATTCTAAGGGAAATCAGTTCTGAATATTCATTGGAAGCAGTGATGCTGAAGCTGAAGCTCCAGTACTTGAGAACCTGATTCAAAGAATTGACTCATTGGGAAGACCCGGATGCTGGGAAAGATTGAAGGCAGAAGGAGAAGTGGATGACAGAGGATGAGATGGTTGTTTGGCATCATCAACTCAATGGACATGAGTTTGAGTAAACTCTGGGAGTTGGTGATGGATGGGTAGGCCTGGTGTGCTTCAGTCCGTGGGATTCCAAAGAGTCAGACACAACTGAGCGACTGAACTGATTTTTTTTTTTCAAGGTGAAATAAAAGTCCAGAATATCTCTCCTATGCCATAAGCTTTTCAATACTCTGGTGTCTTGCTTGGATTTATAGATAACTCAGACGGTAAAGCATCTGCCTGCAATGTGGGAGTCCTGGGTTCGATTCCTGGGTCAGGAAGATCCTCTGGAGAAGGAAATGGCAATCCACTCCAGCACTCTTGCCTGGAAAATCCCATGGATGGGGGAGCTTGATAGGCTACAGTCCATGGGGTCACAAAGAGTCGGACATGACTTCACTTTCACTTAGGGAGCAATATGATTTTTTTCAACCATTGATTGACTCTTTAAAGCAAATATCTTACCAAACTAATGTCTTAAGTTGCTTTCAAAAACTTGTCCTGGTTAAGTTCCACCATAGTTGAGCCCAAACTCCTGGAAAAATTCAGTTCATGCAAATTGTACCATGATGTTTGACAGAGTTTCCACTGATGTGTGTGGCAGCTCTCTGAGTTGAAGTGAAAGGATTATCATGCTTTGAGTGACACCCTGAAAGCAGCAAACTATTTTTGCATATAGTACTGAAGAGGAAAAAGTAGCTTCACTCATTTTATTGTGTGAAAGCATGTCCTTTTATCACAGTAAACCCTTAAAATAATTATTACCATTAGCAAATCATATTTGTACATTGGTCACAGATAACAACTGAATGTAAAACATTATAAAGTATTTACTTGAACTCATAAAATATGTAAATCAATAAACAAGGAAATGAATATATTTCACCTACTTTTGAAATATTACTTGATCGACTTGCAGATCGCCTTGGGGATTTGTCATTCTGAAAAATAAGATTAGAGACACTGATTAAAATATAGCGATAATCTTTACCGCTGAGAAAAGAAAGCATACCACAGGCCAAAACGTAGATGTCCTTCTTATTAATCTGACAGACATAAAAACTGCTTACAGAAGACAGCATTTCTCATACCAAATTTTATTTGTATAGTACATATTAGTGTCTTTTTAAAAACCATTTCAATTAATATCAGGGTTTATACCAATCTAGGAATATTTATTGCCAGGAAATGCTTATTTCTCTAGAAAAATATATGCAGTTCCTTTAGATTCAGAAATGAACATATAGTTCCTTATTTCTCTTTTGGCTTTGGTTACCAGGAAATTCTGAGTAAATTCTGGTTCTCAGTGTCAGTAAATATTGCACCTGTATGCAATATTTGGTACATGGTACATAACTGACTTGTATTCTTCTACAATACACTTTGTCTTTTCTCTTATTTTAAAAATGAGAAAGTTTAAAAACAATTTAAATGGTAATTGTTTAAGTTAAAAATATTTTAAAATTTAAAGCTTAAAAAAATTATACCTCTGTTCTTGCTTCCTAAGGGAATTTTCAATTTAGGAGAAAAGAAGCATGCAAAAAGCTCTTGAATAGATAAAATTCGTACAATTTTAAAGTAAAAGGGCCCCTGACGAGCAGCCCCCCTCGTTAGAAGGCCACAGGCATTGCGCTGCCTGCAGCCACGGAGGGCTGCCCGCGGGGGGCTCCCGCCAGGTCGTCCCTCCTCCCGCCGCGCCAGTTATCTGATCTGCAAGCAGAATTCAAGAGGTCACAGCACATCTTTCCTTCGGTGTAAGAAACCTTGAAAGACCCTGTTCTGGATACCAATATTTTGAGAAGGTCTGTATTCAGCACTTTAGAAATCTTTTAAAACATATTTCTGACAATCTGGACTCAGTACCACAGTGGATCAGAGTAGACAACTACAGTGCATCTTAACAGAAGTCATTTTTGAAAACTAAGTTTTTATAACAACCTGCGGGTCTGAAATTGCCCAGCGATGACTGCTGGAGACAGTTTTCAGAAACACTGTGATGAGGGGATATGGCAATGTGTTAATGTGGAAACACAGTGGCTGCATTCACTGCAAACTGTCACTGAGTCTGGCGCAGGCTTGCAGGCATTACAGCTGAACAGTGCTTTTTCCTTTACATGCAACTTTCATCTCATACAACCATGAACGTCACTGTGAAGCCTGCTATTACAGACCGAGATGAGTCACAACTATATGATTAGTTACACCTCGTAACAGCCCTGTGATCCAGCTGGAGATTAATGTGTGTGTTCCCCGAAGACATTTTTCCTTGATTAGCTTCCTCTGGTGATGGAGAGAGGTTCTTTTCCACTGACACTTCCACTCCTCTTCTACAGACCAGAAAACAAAAGGAATCCATCTTTTTTTTCTCAGTGAAATTCAGAATTTTGACATGCTACTGGATAGAAGAGAGGTCAATGATATAACAGAGGAGAGTTTGGTTGAGGGGAGTTTGGTTGTCCTGGTTCTTTTACTATGTTTTCTATATTTATGTGATATTTGAGAACCTAACCAAAGAACTAGAATTGAAAGGCACTTCAGCAAGAACTAAGAAGTACTATACAAACTGGATTTGACATCAGGTTACCTACTCTTTCCAACCAAGTGGGACTCTGCAGTGGCTGATTCATGTCAATGTATGGCAAAACAAATACAGTATTGTAATGTAGAATAAAGTATTAAAAAAAAACGGTCAGGTTGTTCCACAATTGTGAATGACTTCATCATGGGGCTATAATAAGCAGACAATTCCCACAGCAGCTCCTGATCTAGCCAGTTGGAGAACACCAGATTGATTATTTAGTATTTCAAAAGGTCTTTTACCTTGAAATCCATTAGTTCTATTCTCTTTTAATACAAGGTTAGGCACTGAAGGAAATAAACAAGCTTAGACAAGGGTTAGCATTTTGCCATGGCTAAGGTCTCTATTATTTTTATTCCAGTTAACACTTGGGAACAGAGAAGTTACCCTGTTGCTCACCTGCAGTGATGTAAAATTTGGGGTTTTGATGTGAACTAGACTCGTACTTCTGCACTAGTTCTAGCAGGAGTGTATTAAAGATCCCAGGCCTCTAAATTCCTCCCTGTGAAATGGGTAGATAATATATTGGGGGCTGGATCAAATGAGTAATAGATGAAAAAATTTATAGATTACAAGATTATAATATTTCCATTATTATTCACAGGTAGAGGAAACACCCAAAGAGCTCCATCAAAAATCATGAGAATCATCACAAGTTACTAGATGTGTAATTTTAATATAAACACTGTAGTTTCTCTGTCCTGAATTCCACTTCCATTGTGGATTAGATTCTGGCATATAAAATGGAGGAACAAATTGCTCTCTACCAAAGAGAATTAAGGAGTCCAGTCTGCTTTGCTTTCAAAGTAAAGCACCAGAAGAAGCACTTTATTTCCCTCATGGAAAAGTTCCAAAGCAATCTGTCCAACTTGCTACTGATTAATTGGGTGGTTCATCCCATTACTATTGCTGTGATGTATTCTTTTTTTCTAGATCAGTGAAATATGGTTGTCATAACTCATTATGATCAGTTTAAATTATTTCAGTTCAGTTCAATCACTCAGTTGTGTCCAACTCTTTGCAACCCCATAAATCGCAGCACACCAGGCCTCCCTGTCCATCACCATCTCCCGGAGTTCACTCAGACTCACGTCCATCGAGTCAATGATGCCATCCAGCCATCTCATCCTCTGTCATCCCCTTCTCCTCCTGCCCCCAATCTCTCCCAGCATCAGAGTCTTTTCCAAGGAGTCAGCTCTTCGCATGAGGTGGCCAAAGTACTGGAGTTTCAGCTTTAGTATCATTCCTTCTAAAGAACACTCAGGGCTGATCTCCTTCAGAATGGACTGGTTGGATCTCCTTGCAGTCCAAGGGATTCTCAAGAGTCTTCTCCAACACCGCAGTTCAAAAGCATCAATTCTTCGGCCCTCAGCTTTCTTCACAGTCCAACTCTCACATCCATACACGACCACTGGAAAAACCATAGCCTGGACTAGACGGACCTTAGCCGGCAAAGTAATGTCTTTGAATATAATGTTTTTGAATATACTATCTAGGTTGGTCATAACTTTTCTTCCAAGGAGTAAGCGTCTTTTAATTTCATGGCTGCAGTCACCATCTGAGGTGATTTTGGAGCCCCCAAAATAAAGTCTATCACTGTTTCCACTGTTTCCCCATCTATTTCCCATGAAGTGATGGGACCAATATGCCATGATCTTCGTTTTCTGAATGTTGAGCTTTAAGCCAACTTTTTCACTCTCCTCTTTCACTTTCATCAAGAAGCTTTTTAGTTCGTCCTCACTTTCTGCCCTAAGGGTGGTGTCATCTGCATATCTGAGGTTATTGATATTTCTCCCAGCTTGCGCTTCTTCCAGCCCAGCATTTCTCATGATGTACACTGCATATAAGTCAAATAAGCAGGGTGACAATACACAGCCTCGACGTACTCCTTTTCCGATTTGGAACCAGTCTGTGGTTCCATGTCCAGTTCTAACTGTTGCTTCCTGACCTGCATACAGGTTTCTCAAGAGGCTGGTCAGGTGGTCTGGTATTCCCACCTCTTTCAGAATTTTCCACAGTTTTTTGTGATCTACACAGTCAAAGGCTCTGGCATAGTCAATAAATCAAGAATAGATATTTTGCTGGAAATCTTTTGCTTTTTACATCATCCAGCAGATGTTGGCAATTTGATCTCTGGTTCCTCTGCTTTTTCTAAAACCAGCTTGAACATATGGAAGTTCATGATTCATGTATTGCTGAAACCTGGTTTGGAGAATTTTGAGCATTATTTTATCAGCGTGTGAGATGAGTGCAATTGTATGGTAGTTTGAGCATTCTTTGGCATTGCCTTTCTTTGGGATTGGAATGAATACTGACCTTTTCCAGTCCTGTGGCCACTGCTGAGTTTTCCAAATTTGCTAGCATATTGAGTGCAGCACTTTCACAGCATCACCTTTCAGGATTTGAAATAGCTCAACTGGAATTGCCATCAGCTCCACTAGCTTTGTTCATAGTGATGCTTTCTAAGGCCCACTTGACTTCACATGCCAGGATGTCTGGCTCTAGGTGAATGATCACACCATCGTGATTATCTGGGTCGTGAAGATCTTTTTTGTACAGTTCTTCTGTGTGTTCTTGCCACCTCTTCTTAACATCTTCTGCTTCTGTTAGGTCCATATCATTTCTGTCTTTTATTGAACCTATCTTTGCATGAAATGTTCCCTTGGTATCTCTAATTTTCTTTTCTTTTCTTTTCTTTTTTTTTTTTTTGAATGACATGGGGGAGTCAGTCTTCTTGAAGAGATCTCTAGTCTTTCCTATTCTGTTGCTTTCCTCTATTTCTTTGCATTGATCACTGAGGAAGGCTTTCTTATCTCTCTTTTCTATTCTTTGGAACTCTGCATTCAGATGCTTATATCTTTCCTTTTCTCCTTTGCTTTTCGCTTCTCTTCTTTTCATAGCTATTTGTAAGGCCTCCTCAGACAGCCATTTTGCTTTTTTGCATTTTTTTTTCCACGTGGATGATCTTGATCCCTGTCTCCTGTACAATGTCAAGAACCTCAGTCCATAGTTCATCAGGCACTCTATCTATCAAATCTAGTCCCTTAAATCTATTTCTCACTTCCACTGTATAATTATAAGAAATTTGATTTAGCTCATACCTGAATGGTCTAGTGGTTTTCCCTACTTTCTTCAATTTAAATCTGAATTTGGCAATAAGGACTATATGATGAGCCATAGTCAGCTCCTGGTCTTGTTTTTGTTAACTGGGTAGAGCTTCTCCTTCTTTGGCTGCAAAGACTATAATCAGTCTGATTTTGGTGTTGACCATCTGATGATGTCCATGTGTAGAGTCTTCTCTTGTGTTATTGGAAGAGGGTGTTTGCTATGACCAGTGCATTTTCTTGGCAAAACTCTATTAGTCTTTGCCCTGCTTCATTCCAAATTCCAAGGCCAAATTTGCCTGTTACTCCAGATGTTTCTTGACTTCCTACTTTTGCATTCTAGTCCTCTATAATGGAAAGGAAAAGACATCTTTTTGGGGTGTTAGTTCTAAAAGGTCTTGTAAGTGTTCATAGAACCATTCAACTTCAGCTTCTTCAGCATTACTGGTTGGGGCATAGACTTGGATTACTGTGATACTGCATGGTTTGCCTTGGAAACGAAGAGATCATTCTGTCATTTTTGAAATTGCATCCAAGTACTGTATTTTGGACTCTTTTGTTGACCATGATGGCTACTCCATTTCTTCTAAGGGATTCCTGCCCACGGTAGTAGATATAATGGTCATCTGAGTTAAATTCACCCATTCCAGTCCATTTTAGTTCACTGATTCACCTTATATTAAATAGAAGCTATCACAGAATATAATGTAACTTAATGATACCCAAATTATAATGATCTTGTAGGTCCCTAAAAGTTGAAACCAACAAGAGTTCCAGACAAATCTACACAAAAATTATGGGATCATGAAGCAATAGTGTTGATAAGATGTTTTAGTAGATCAATCTTTCAGTGTATTCATGGCATGCAGGGAGAGAGACTTCTAATTTCATAACTAGTTTAAAATCTTTTCAAAAGTTTATACTTTTTAATGTATCACATGCTGTTAATTTTTTTGTGATTATTATTATTAACATAAGAATTATTTTTAAAATTTGACCTTACTAAGCAAGTTTTGATTTTTATCACCAGCAAGAATAAATGATTACCAAATAAGGAAATCATTACTAAATTGTTTTTACTCATTTAACATTATAATCTGAGGAAAATGACATAGTTCCTCTAAACTGGAATGCTGTGTGTTAAAGAATGTATGATACAGTGGACTTGTATTTATCTACAGAAGACTACCCTCTGTATCATACCAGTAATCAGGAGAAGGAAGTAAAGAAGCTTGAGGGAGAATTTTTGTTTGTTTTTGAAGGAAAAAAAATCTAAGTGCAGAAATCAGAATAAGATAATTTCAGACCACTAAACAGACAACAGATATGATGGTATTCTACAGTTTTCTTCCTTTGTCCTCCTCACCCCAGGATAAAAGTCAAGAATATTTGAAAGAAGGAAAAATGAGGCAATTTTGAGAACCATCTGAAAAATTTTGAGTTGATCATGAAACTATTTCTGCTAAACAATTAAAGAATTAAAGCTTAAAATAGTAGAAAAGTCTTTGAAAGCAATGTGGCTTGTAATAAAAAAAATGACACAAAGACATTGAATAATATAATAAAACTCAATTAATAGATTTATTAAAAACCACATGTCCTTTTGATAAAAATACTTTTTTCCTAGCCTTTATTTTTTTAAACCATTTATCATTTATTTAATTATTATTTTTACTTTACAATCTTGTATTGGTTTTGCCATACTTCAACATGAATCCACCACGAGTGTACACGTGTTTCCCATCCTGAACCCCCTCCCTCCTCCCTCCCCGTACCATCCCTCTGGGTCATCCCAGTGCACCAGCCCCAAGCATCCTGGATCCTGCATCGAACCTGGACTGGCGATTCGTTCCTTATATGATATTATACATGTTTCAATGCCGTTCTCCCAAATCATCCCATGCTCGCCCTGTCCACAGAGTTCAAAAGAGTGTTCTATACATCTGTGTCTCTTTTGCTGTCTTGCATATGAGGTCATCATTACTATCTTTCTAAATTCCATATATATGCGTTAGTACACTGTATTGGTGTTTTTCTGGCTTACTTCACTCTGTATAATAGGCTCCAGTTTCATCCACCTCATTAAAACTGATTCAAATGTATTCTTTTTAAGGGCTGAGTAGTACTCCATTGTGTATATGTACCACAGCTTTCTTATCCATTCATCTGCTAATGGACATCTAGGTTGTTTCCATGTCTGGGCTATTATAAACAGTGCTGCAATGAACATTGGGGTACACATGTCTCTTTCAATTCTGGTTTCTTCGGCGTGTATGCCCAGCAGTGGGATTGCTGGGTCATAAGGCAGAATGCCTATAAAATATTTAAAATTTATCTGGCTTCAAGTAGTACCTCAACAAAATCTCCAAGTAGAGATTTTATAGGATACCTCTCTTGATATTGAGCCAGTAAAATTAGAAATAAAAATTTCAACTGTTACTAATAAATTGTGATCACCTGAAAACTAGCACATTTTGATATAATGCTTGGTTCAAATAAATGAAAACTTTTGGAAAATTATAGCCAGAAATTATGGAAAATGTTATGCTAAGACTTATGTAACACAACAAAAGCTATATCCAGATAAAATTTTATGACTTTAACGGCCTTCATTATTGAAGAACACAGTAGCAAACAAAATTTTTAAAAATTCAGTAAAAACAATAACATATAAAAGCTAAAACTCATTACATGGACATAAACAAGGATAAAGAAATATTTTTATAGCAGATTTTTGAAAATAATTACAAAGTAGATGAATTCCCTATGAAACTTTTAAAAACTTATTTAGGAGAGCAGAAATATGTAAGAAATAAGAAAGGATATAATCAGAGACACTCCTGGCTGGCCCAGCAGCCTCAGCAGCAGCCATAACATGACGCAGTACAGCACAGCCTCTCCGCTGTCTGGCCCGGCAGCCATAATCGTATTCTCTGGCAGCAGACACAGCTGGGCCACCGTGGCAAAACGGCCCTGCTTTCTAGGTGCAGCTCTCATACATGCGTGCTGCACACAGCCCGTGACTAAGTGAGTTCTGCATGACATGCATGTGCAGGCTACAAATGATCTCAGCTGTGACATAATCATTGTTTAGAAAATGTGGGGCAAGAGCAAGAGGCTGTGGAGTGAGGGAGTCTGACCATACACCATCTTGGCTAATATGCTCTTTCCATACATTTACTTTTCAAGAAAACATAATTGCAGTTTTATTTACACTATTCTTGACCATAAGAACATAAAATTCCCTAATCTGTATTATGAACTCTGTATAAATGAAACTGTGAATATATTAAGACAGTATCAAAAATAAAAAAGAGAAAGAAAAGAAAGTTATACTATGGACTTGTGTTCCGTTGTGCCTGACTCTTTGTGATCCCATGGATCTCTCACCAGGCTCCTCTGTCCATGGGGTTTTCAAGACAAGAACACTAGAGTGTGTGGCCACTTTCTTTTCCAGGGGATATACCCGTCCCAAGGAGCGAATCTTCACTCTGGAATTTCCTGCACTGGCAACTGGATTCTTCGCCACTGTGCCCCCTAGGCAGCCTGTACTATGGTATTAGTTGGGACTAAAGATGAAAAATGCCTTTTACATATTAGCATGTGTCTAATAATGTATCTAATAGCAGCATGCATGTTTGACACACCAGCAGTGTACCAAAAATGCTCGAGGAATAAAATAAGATTTATTCAGGATATTTCCTTATCAGGAAATTGATCAACAATTCTTTGAAAAAGAAAAACATTATGATCCTACAGTTAAGGTGTTTACCACACTTTGGCACTTTTACTGCAATGTAAGCTTTAAGTAAAGTAAAAATTGAAGGAAATCTTTAAAGTGATAAAGATAACATCTTAAAAATCATTATCAAATATTATCTTAAATGGCAAAATGCAAAAATTACATGAATTAAAGATGTTCTTTTAGGGATGCTTGCTCTTTTTATGATTTTATTTCCCCTGGCTGCTCTGGGCCTTGCTTGCTGCACGTGGCCTGCTCTCTGCTTTGCTGGACGGGGCCTCCTCTCTGCTTTGCTGGACGGGGCCCGCTCTCTAGTTGCGCTGTGCAGGCCTTTCACGGCAATGACTTCACAGCTGTGGCACCTGGGCTCTCGGGCACAGGCTCAATAGTTACGCTACATCGGCTTGGTTGCTCTATGGTAAGTGAGGTTTTCCTGGATCAGGGATGGAACCCATGTCTCCTGCATTGGCAGGAAGACTCTCTACCACTGAGCCACCACGGAAGCATGAGATGCTTGCTCTTGCTATTGTTATTCAGCTTAACTTAGAGTTTCTACCAAGCATAATAACAAAAAGATAAAATATTTGAAATATTATTGAAAACAAAGCTATAAATAAGCCATTTTTCTCTTATTGCTAAATATAATATTATATAAATTCCAACTGCCTCTAGTTATAAAAGGAAGCTGCAGTTAATGAGACTTTACTACAATGGCTAGATAGAGAATATGTATACCACGGCAGAGTCTACAAATTTCCTAAAACCCAGTATCCCTTCTTCTGTACTAAGAAAATGGTAACCAGGTATGCATTATCCCTGTCATGTTCATCTCCCATGGTTCCTTCCAAATACAGTTTGCCTATGGCCAAATTCCCTCCAGTGAGCTGTGGGAAGAGCTAACATTGTCAGCTTTCTGCTTGTTCCATAAATCTAAACTTTACTCCATGATCTCTTCTGCTGCTCTATGTAAGGATGGTGTCTATTGGAACAAGCCAAGAAGCACATATTAAAGGTGGTACAGCCGAATTCCCCTGAGTCCCTTAATGACCATTAGTGAAAAGCCATCTGCTAATTCGTAATACACATTCTAAACAGTCACAAGAGATAAATAAATTTGTATTTTTTTGAGGTCACCACATTTTTGGATTTCTTTATATAATAGTTTAGTCTCTCCTAATGGAAATACTGCAAAATCAATAGCTTTCTCTCTTCTAATTATAAATACCCAAAAGTGTAAAAATAAGACCCAAACCTGTAAAACATTTAACAATAGATATGAAAAGATCCTCTTAAAATCTTATTAAAATATAAAATATAATATCTTATTGAGGAGTATAAATCATGATCTTAAAACACTTTTTAATGGTAATATTTCATAAAATATAGATCCTCTGTAAATTGACATGCAAATAGAGTGTCAATTCAGTAAAATCTCAAATGAAATTTAAAAGAAAATAGATAAAATGATTTTAAAGAGCATATATGTAAAAAGAAATGTCTGATAAAACATATTTTTGTTAGGTAAATTAGTATTCTTAGATGCACAATCAGTATAAAATAATTTTGTCTTACAGGCATTCTTCATCAAAAGTTGATTTTCAATTTTGTTTCATATATGAAACTCCAGTACAGTGACTTCCAGGTGCGTCATATTTTGAAATAAACTATTATTTATGCAAGAGGAAATTTATTCTTCAGTGAAATAGATGCTGATCAAACTATATAATAGTAATTTGGAGTATATGGTTAATTTTCTAGGTGAGATATTTCATATTTACTTAAAATTTACTCTTACCAGGTTGGTATGACATAGACTCTTTTCAAATAGCCTGAAGGTTGTACACTGCCAATCTAAGATGATAGATGTATTATATTTCTTGATCAAGAGTTTATTGTTATTCAATAAATTGATTAATAAATGTGAAAACATTAAAAAAATGTCTGAGAATAGACAAAAAAATACTGGAAAAAAAGGAGATCTCCTATGCTAGGCACCACCCATATAAAGCCACTGTCATTAAGTCAGTATGGTGTTGGCATAAGAATTATTCAAAAGTCTGAAACCGAGGATAGAAGATCCAGAAATAGGCATAAGAATTTCACATGTGACAAAGCTAGTAGTAAAATTAATATTGAAATGATAGTTGATATAATAAATTATGTCTGACTCTTTGTGACCCCATGGACTGTAGTCTGCCAGGCACCTCTGTCCATGGGGATTCTCCAGGCAAGAATACTGGAGTGGGTTGCATGCTCTCCTCCAGGGGATCTTCCCCACTCATGGATTGAACCCAGGTCTCCCACATTACAGATGGATTCTTTACCATCTGAGTCATCAGGAAAACCCAAGAATACTGAAGTGGGTAGCATTTCGCTTCTCCAGGGGATCTTCTCAACCCAGAAATTGAACCGGGGACTCCTGCATGGCAGGCGGATTCATTACTAGCTGAGTTGCCAGGGAAATTCTAATCAAAAGTCAGTAAAATCCAGAATAGAAAACCAAGAAATAAGTATAGGAATTTCACATCTAATAAAACTAGTAGTCAAATTAATATTGAAATGATAGGTAATATAATAAATGCTTCTGGACAAGAAAAAGTAAATCCATATCAAATGATGTTTATAGCCAGAGTGTATAAAACAAAATCTAAAATGTAAAAAATAATAAAAGTCCTTGAAATAAGCCTATATTATAAATGCAGTTTTGTGGTGAGAGAGATCTATATAATACAGGAATCAGAAACAATAAGTTGTATTTGGTTATATTATACTGGAAAAATGCAAAAATGGAAGTGAATAAACAAACAATAGAGTTAAAAAAAGTACAGTACAGAAGACTGATAAAGTTCAGTTTCTATAATTGTCAAAATGATAGTTGCTAAGTCATGTCCGACTCTTTGCAACCCCATGGACTGTAGCCTACCAGGCTCCTCTGTCCATGTAATTCTCCAGGCAAGAATACTGGAGTGGGCAGCTAGATCCCTTCTCAAGGGATCTAACCTCGATCTCCTGCCACTGCAGG
Organism: Nanger dama; assembly: GCA_917880005.1. NCBI lineage: Eukaryota > Metazoa > Chordata > Mammalia > Artiodactyla > Bovidae > Nanger > Nanger dama. The sequence continues at coordinate 106,176,125 of CAKJTW010000001.1, forward strand.
CAGATTTTTTTATGATCTGAATCACCAAGGAATCTAAAACTTTGTCTATTCACACATACACACAAAATGGTAACAGAAGGAATCCCAACAACAACAGCAACAACAAAAATTAAGCAAAAGACAAGAATTGAACTGAATAAAAAGTAACTGCAGATTGTTAATATGCATATGACAACATACTTAAAATCACAAGCAGTCAGGAGAATGAAAACTGAGGTAACAAGACAATGCTTTATATCCATTATGCTGGGAAAATGGAAAAGAGCAATAGCCTCTATTGCTGGTGGGTAAGAAGAAGGAATTCTCTTAAAAATTACTAGCAGGTCTGTTAATTTCTGCAGTATCATTTGAATAAGAACAACAACAAAAAACATTTTTCAACATCTCTTGAATTTTAAAATATCATTTTATGCAGCAATCTCACCCCTTGGAATCTATCCCGGAGAAATAAAAGCACTGGTACATAAGGGTATATAAATAAGAACTCAATACAGCTCTGTTTTTAATTGACAAAAAAACTGTCTTGCAACAGAGATGTGTCAGTTGGTAAGTTAATGTCTGGCACCTTTAAGCCCACTGTCCTAAATTCTTCTCTGGATCTGGGATGATGCAAAGTCACACATCTCCCTCTAAATATCGGCTATGAAGGGCTCCACGGGGAAACTGGAAGCCTGGGTAAAGAATGTGGGGCTGCTTCCTGTCGGCTCTTTAACTGCTTCTTGTGTGTGAGCATCAGCCTAGGATCACTTCTTCCTCAGGTAGCACACTTGTGGAAGCACATTCAAGTTTTAGACTCCAGCACCAGCCCAGCTGGCTCCCTCCTCAGAAGTCTGAGTTTTGGTTCCATTGGTACCTCCTCCGAGCTTTTAATAATTCCATTATCCTTCCTTTGTTCACACAGACCTGGGGGCAGATGATGGCTTCTGGCAATTCCAGTTTGTAATATCTTACTGTCCTGTTTTGTTTTGTTTTGTTTTGTTTTTTTTCCCCTTTACTGTTACCTAGTGATCTTTTACAGCTAGGGAGTAAGTCTTTATAATAAATTCTATATGATAAAACAAAAATTCTGGTTTCTCTCTCCTGACCAGAACCTGACAAACTGAGTAAACAATGCTCATTAGCAGAGAAATGATTAAGTTATAGTGGAACTACAGCCTGAAATATTATGCAATAATGAAAAAGAATGAATTGGCTCTCTGCCATTTGACCTAAAGGGATTTCCACTAAATAAGACTGAGAATGTAAAGTAAAATGAGAAGTGGTATAATAGGATTATTTGTAAAACATATAAAAGCAGACCCTCTGTAATTGTCTATGGGTGCATATATTTATGTGTAGACACACATCAGCAAATGGCTAGATGAAGATAGAAACAGTCATTGAAAGATACACATGAATTTCTAATGGTGCAGGTGGGAGAGCAGAAAAAGGAGACATGGGAAAAAGGCCTTGAGCAAAAGAGCATGTTGGAAACTGTTTATGTAAAATTATATATGGATGTGATGTATGTATGAAAATTGCAATCATTTATGAAGTTAGGCATGATGCTATTAAGGTGAAAAAAAAAGAGTTAAAGTATATAAGATGATTTCATTTATTTAAACACAATTAAACAGAGCCATGCTCAAACTACCTCACAACTGCACTCATCTCACACGCTAGTAAAGTAATGCTCAAAAGTCTCCAAGCCAGGTTTCAGCAATATGTGAATCTTGAACTTCCAGATGTTCAAGCTGGTTTTAGAAAAGGCAGAGGAACCAGACTTCAAATTGCCAACATCCTCTGGATCATCGAGAAAGCAAGACAGTTCCAGAAAAACATCGATTTCTCCTTTATTGACTATGCCAAAGCTTTTGACTGTGTAGATCACAACAAACTGTGGAAAATTTTTCAAGAAATGGAAATATCAGACTACCTGACCTGGCCCTTGAGAAACCTGTATGCAGGTCAGGAAGCAACAGTTAGAACTGGACATGGACCAACAGACTGGTTCTAAATCGGAATGGAGTGTGTCAAGGCTGTATATTGTCACCCTGCTTATTTAACTTATATGCAGAGTACATCATGAGAAATGCTGGGCTGGAAGAAGCACAAGCTGGAATCAAGATTGACAGGAGAAATATCAATAACCTCAGATATGCAGATGACACCACCCTTAGGGCAGAAAGTGAGGACGAACTAAAAAGCTTCTTGATGAAAGTGAAAGAGGAGAGTGAATGGATTGGCTTAAAGCCCACTTTCAGAAAATGAAGATCATGGCATCTGGTCCCATCACTTCATGGGAAATATATGGGGAAACAGTGGAAACAGTGTCAGGCTTTATTTGGGGGGCTCCAAAATCACTGCAGATGGTGACTGCAGCCATGAAATTAAAAGACGCTTACTCCTTGGAAGAAAAGTTATGACCAACCTAGATAGCATATTCAAAAGCAGAGACATTACTTTGCCAACAAAGGTCCGTCTAGTCCAGGCTATGGTCATGTATGGATGTGAGAGTTGGACTGCGAAGAAAGCTGAGGGCTGAAAAATTGGTGCTTTTGAACTGTGATGTTGGAGAAGACTCTTGAGAATCCCTTGGACTGCAAGGAGATCCAAGCTGTCCATCTGAAAGGAGATCAGCCCTGGGATTTCCTTGGAAGGACTGATGCTAAAGCTGAAACTCCAATACTTAGGTCACCTCATGCAAAGAGTTGACTAATTAGAAAAGACTCTGATGCTGGGAGGGATTGGGGGCAGGAGGAGAAAGGGATGACAGAGGATGAGATGGCTGGATGACATCACTAACTCGATGCACATGAGTTTCTGCGAACTCCGGGGGTTGGTGATGGACAGGAAGGCCTGGCTTGCTGCGATTCATGGGGTCGCAAAGAGTTGGACACGACTGAGTGACTGAACTGAACTGAACTGAACTGAAATAGAGCTTTTTTGAATAAAAAGAATGTCCACACCTCTGAAAGGAAGATTGCCTCCCGATAGGGGATATGGCATTTTGGGCAAGTTAAGTGTTTGTAATCCCTAACATGAAAACAAAAGGAAATGAGTTTTTAAAAAGAGTTTGCACACTCTAGTTTGAAAATGTTTCAAACCAAAACTCATTTGGATGAGAAAAAAAAGAACATAAAAAATTGGTCATTGGGTAAGTTGCCAGAGCACCTGGGCAAAGACCATGAGGGTTTATTTAATTCACTCATCTTTACAGTTATGAAAAGACAGAGATTAAAGGGTGCAGAACAGCTGATAAATTCAGGAGGTTATGGCTTCATTTCAGGGGTTGTATGAAATGTGGGTGATAGTAGGTCTTTTTTTTTTTTGGCAATTACTTCTTTTAAATTGAAGTATAGTTGATGTATAATATAAGTTAAAGGTATATAATATAATGACTCACAAATTTTAAAGGTTGCATTCCTTTTATAGTTATTATAAAATAATAACTATATTTACCGTGTTCTGCAATATGCCCTTGTGACTTGCTTTATACATAATAGCTTGTGTTTTTAACCCCTGCCCCAATCTTGCTCCTTCTTGCTCCTGCCCACACTAGTAATAACTAGTGTGTTTTCTATATCTGATTAACTTCTTTTTTGTCATAGTCACTAGCCTGTTGTATTCTTTAGATCCTACATATAAGTGATGTGACTTATCTGAACTGAACTGATAAGTGATGTCATATGACGTAGTTTTACATTATATAGGTTCAGTTCAGTCTCTCAGTCATGCCCGACTGTGACTCCATGAACAGCAGCACACCAGGCCTCCCTGTCCATCACCAACTCCCAGAGTTTACTTAAACTCATGTCCATTGAGTCAGTGATGCCATCAAACTATCTGTCGTCCCCTACTCTTCCTGCCTTCAATCTTTCCCAGCTTCAGTCTTTTCTAATGAGTCACTTCTTCCCAGCAGGTGGCCAAAGTATTGGAGTTTCAGCTTCAGCATCAGTCCTTTAAGTGAATATTCAGAACTGATTTCCTTTAGAATGGACTGGTTGGATCTCTTTGCAGTCCAAGGTGCTGTCAAGAGTCTTATCCAATACTACAGTTCAAAAGCATCAATCATTTCTTCTGTGCTCAGCTTTCTTCACAGTCCAACTCTTACATCCATACATGACTACTGGAAAAACCATAGCCTTGACTAGATGGACCGTTGTTGGCAAAGTAATGTCTGCTTTTAATATGTTGTCTAGTTTAGCCATAGATTTTCTTCCAAGGAGCAAGAGTCTTTGATTACTTGGCTGCAAGCACCATCTGCAGTGACTTCAGAGCCCCCTAAAATAATGTCTCCCACTGTTTCCACTGTTTCCCCATCTATTTGCCATTAATTGATGGGACTAGATGCCATGATCTTAGTTTTCTGAATGCTGAGTTTTAAGTCAACTTTTTCACTCTCCTCTTTCAGTTTCACGAAGAGGCTCTTTAGTTCTTCACTTTCTGTCATAAAAGTTGTGTCATCTGCATATCTGAGGTTATTGATATTTCTCCCAGCAATCTTGATTCCAGCTTGTGTTTCATCCAGTCCAGGATTTCTCATGACATACTCTGCATATAAATTAAACAAGCAGAGTGACAATATACAACCTTGATATACTCCTTTCCCGATTTGGCACCGGGTGTCTTGTTCCATGTTCAGTTCTAACTGTTGCTTCTTGACCTGCATACAGATTTCTCAGGAAGCAGGTAAGGTGGTCTGTTATTCCTGTCTCTTTAACAATTTTTCACTGTTGTTGATCCACACAGTCAAAGGCTTTGGCTTAGTCAATAAAGCAGAAATAGGTGTTTTTCTGGAACTCTCTTGTTTTTTCCATGATCCAGCGGATGTTGGCAATTTGAAATCTGGTTCCTCTGCATTTTCTAAGTCCAGCTTGCACATCTGGAATTTCATGGTTCACATACTGTTGAAGCCTGGCTTGGAGAATTTTGAGCATTACTTTGCTAGCGTGTGAGATGAGTGCAATTGTGTAGTAGTTTGGGCATTATTTGGCATTGCCTTTCTTTGGGATTGAAATGAAAACTGATTTTTTCCAGTCCTGTGGCCACTGTTGAGTTTTCCAAATTTGCTGGCATATTGAGTGCAGCACTTTTACAGCATCATCTTTTATAATTTGAAACAGCTCAGCTGGAATTCCATCAGCTCCACTAGCTTTGTTCATAGTGCTGCTTCCTAAGGCCCACTTGACTTCACATTCCAGATGTCTGGCTCTAGATGAGTAATCACATCATCATGATTATCTGAGTCATGAAGATATATTTTGTATAGTTCTTTTGTGTATTCTTGCCACCTCTTCTTAATATTTTCCACTTCTGTTCGGTCCATACCATTTCTGTTCTTTACTGTGCCCATTTTTGAGTGAAATATTCTTAGTATCTCTAATTTTCTCTAGTCTTTCCCATTCTATTGTTTTCCCCTATTTTTTGCATTGATCACTGAGGAAGGTTTTCTTATCTTTCCTTGCTATTCTTTGGAACTCTACATTAAAATAGGTATATCTTTCCTTTTCTCCTTTGCCTTTTGCTTCTCTTCTTTTCTCAGCTCTTTGTGAGGCATAGTTGGGCACAGTGACCTAGACAGGGACCAGTCACAGAGATGGTGATATTGCCCAGATGTCAGACTTTGCCCTCACTTCATATACTTATGGCCCATTTTTAAAAACTCCTTATTACATGATAATATTCACTCACTAGAGAGTGTGGAATTATAAATCTTGATGCAGTATTTTGGGGATCTTTTAGAAAGCTTGAAAGCCAAGCTTAGTTTTCCTGAATGCAAGTCTTGCACATGCATGCAAGAGATCACAACCAGATTGTCTCTGAATCTTTATAGTAGCTTTAAGACAGCATTTCTGTCTTTATCTTTCTATATTGCTCACCTTCCATAGCTAGAGTAATCCCTCTGTAGCTATTTAAAAACAAACCCACACTTTAGTATTTAACATATTTCAGGATTCTTGTCTATTCTCATTAGATTAATTATTAGGCAATTTAGAGAGGATAAGGAAATAAATGACCTCATAAGAGCTCATATTAAAATTAAATTAAAATTTTCCTCATATGCATTCTGTTGATGCAGGAGGGGATGACTAGGAAAAGATCTACAGAGTTACTGTCTTATAGAACATTATATTTAATAATAAATTTGTCAGGATGGTTGGATACAAATTCCATCTACATCACTCATGGTGCCATCTTGGGCAAGTTACTCAGGCACTTGCAACTTCTGTTGAGATAAGTGCAACCTGTTGATAAGGACACAGTTCTCTCAAGGTAGTTGTAGAATTAAATTAGAATGTAGGATCAAATGTTCAGCTTGAACATTAGGGGCTTAACAAACAACAGCAGGGTTCATCTTACATCTATAAACCTTAGCTCTTATTTCCATACAGCCTGTATTTCATTACATTCAAGGCATACTGTGTTAGAAAAAGTTCTAAATCCACTTCTTGAAACTGTGGAAAAGTTAGTTTCAGAAATGTGTTATGAAAGTGTGTCAAGATCTTACTGTTACTACTGTCCATAGGGGTAGCTTTAACTTTATGAAGTAATGCTTCATAAAGGGGGCTGCACCCTTCCCACACTAGCTCTGAAGCTAAGGAGGAAGCTTCTAACGGAGGAGGCTGGAGATGCTGAACCTCAGCTTGGCCTATTTTTCCCCTGGACCCCTACTATGATGGGCCTTTAACCTTTCTGTACCCAGGACGTCTATTTCGGATTTGCTTCCAGTTTGCAGGGTGAGGATGCCCTGTCTCTGTGGAGTCATCTGCTCTTCCTAAGTGTATCCACGCCCATAAACTCCTGGCAGGTAAGTACTGAGAGGGCCACTGTGAGTATCCCTCTTTGCTTTGAAAGTGAAAGTGAAGTCGCTCAGTTGTGTCCGACCCTCAGCGACCCCCGTGGACTGTAGCCCGCCAGGCTCCTCTGTCCGTGGGATTTTCCAGGCAAGAATACTGGAGTGGGTTGCCATTTCCTTCTCCAGGGGATCTTCCCAACCCAGGGATCGAACCCAGGTCTCCCACATTGCAGACAGACGCTTTAACCTCTGAGCTACCAGGGAAGCCCTCTTTGCTTTATTGGTAGAAGAACTGAGGAAGGGGCATGACTTTCCTGAAGACAAACCTACATTAGGTGGTAGATTAGAGAACACGACTGTCTCTACATGTGAGTCCAGTATCTTCTCCATCATACCATGTAGACCATTCATTCATTCATTTAACGATTTCAAATTGAGCTCCCAAAGCACAATACAATGTGGGATATAACCGTACATTGTCCAAACACTGCCTTGACTCTGAAATCTTATCTCCATATATGTCATCAGGTGCATGCTAGGGATCCCCATTCCCTCCCTGAGCCTGCCATATGCCATGTCGTGGGTAACTGACAAGATGAGAAAACCAAGGCATCTGGCCATGCACACACCTTTTGGTTCCCCCCATCCAGAAAATGCACACTTATGTTCTGAGTGTCCTCCTCTCCTCAGTGCATAGAATCTTGCACAGACTATCACTCAAGCCTCTCCCCTCCGCCAGCCCCACTCTTTGGCAGTGACTGGACTCACAGCCCAAGCTGAGCCAGACACTCTTCTTTATTTAAAACTTGAACACCACAGTGTAAATCAACTATACTCCAATAAATTAAAAAAACCTTTTTTAAGTATTATAAGCACTGGATTGAGTAGGATTTGGGCACCTTTCAATAAAGACTGATCAAACTAGCTTGAGCCTCCCAATTTCCAGGAACCCCAATTTTCCAGATAGGTAAGTGCTATCCCAGAAAAATATACAATGTAAGCAAAAATTTGCTTGCTATGCAAATTCGCATATAGAGGATGTATAGAAATTCCCTAGCTACCAATTCTGTTACTGCCCTCAAACTTCCTTTACATAAAAAGACTGATTGTACATAAATAGCAGTTACTAATACAACTGATTTAAGAGTAAGTTTGTCTATTATTCTCCTAGCATTTTAAAGTATCTCTCAAAGAAAAGGTTTATATTTCCCATTATATGTTTATTATCTTTAAGTCCAGTAGAGTACCTGCCTGGACCATCATAGATATTTAATAAATGAAATAGAGCTACTATTAATTCTGCATGTTTCAGAGAGATATTAGCATAAATATTCTTGAGAATAATAAACAGCAAGTATATGACTGTAATCTATGTGATATTTCCACAGTTTATTGTGAACCTCACAGTTAAAGGCTTTGGTATAGTCAATAAAGCAGAAATAGATGTTTTTCTGGAACTCTCTTCCTTTTTCCATGATCCAGAGGATGTTGGCAATTTGATCTCTGGTTCCTCTGCCTTTTCTAAAACCAGCTTGAACATCTGGAAGTTCATGGTTCATGTATTGCTGAAGCCTGGCTTGGAGAATTTTGAGCATTACTTTACTAGCGTGTGAGATGAGTGCAATTGTGCAGTAGTCTGAGCATTCTTTGGCATTGCCTTTCTTTGGGATTGGAATGAAAACTGACCTTCTTCAGTCCTGTGGCCACTGCTGAGTTTTCTAAATTTGCTGGCATATTGAGTGCAGCACTTTCACAGCATCACCTTTCAGGATTTGAAATAGCTCTACTGGAATTCCATCACCTCCACTAGCTTTGTTTGTAGTGATGCTTTCTAAGGCCCACTTGACTTCACATGCCAGGATGTCTGGCTCTAGGTGAGTGATCACACCATCGTGATTATCTGGGTCATGAAGATCTTTTTTGTACAGTTCTTCTGTGTATTCTTGCTACCTCTTAATATCTTCTGCTTCGGTCAGGTCCATACCATTTCTGTCCTTTATCGAGCCCATTTTTGCATGAAATGTTCCCTTGGTATCTCTAATTTTCTTGAAGAGATCTCTAGTCTTTCCCAGTCTGCTGTTTCCCTCTATTTCTTTGCATTGATTGCTGAGGAAGTCTTTCTTATCTCTCTCTGCTATTCTTTGGAACTCTGCATTCAGATGCTTATATCTTTCCTTTTCTCCTTTGCTTTTCACTTCTCTTCTTTTCACAGCTATTTGTAAGGCCTCCCCAGACACCCATTTTGCTTTTTTACGTTTCTTTTCCATGGGGATAATCTTGATCCCTGTCTCCTGTACAATGTCACAAACCTCATTCCATAGTTCATCAGGCACTCTATCTATCAGATCTAGGCTCTTAAATCTATTTCTCACTTCCACTGTATAATCATAAGGAATTTGATTTAGGTCATACCTGAATGGTCTAGTGGTTTTCCCTACTTTCTTCAATTTAAGTCTGAATTTGGCAATAAGGAGCTCATGATCTGAGCCACAGTCAGCTCCCGGTCCTGTTTTTGCTGACTGGAAGGAAAGTTATGACCAACCTAGACAGCATATTAAAAGCAGAGACCTTACTTTGCCAACAAGTTCCATCTAGTCAAAGCTATTGTTTTTCCAGTGGACATGTATGGATTGAAAGTTGGACTGTGAAGAAAGCTGTGTGCTGAAGAATTGATGCTTTTGAACTGTGGTGTTGCAGAAGACTCTTAAGAATCCCTTGGACTGCAAGGAGATCCAACCAGTCCATTTTAAAGGAGATCAGACCTGGGTGTTCATTGGAAGGACCGATTCTAAAGCTGAAACTCCAATACTTTGTCCACCTCATGCGAAGAGTTGACTCATTGGAAAAGACTCTGATGCTGGGAGGGATTGGGGGCAGGAGGAGAAGGGGACAGCAGAGGATGAGATGGCTGGATGGCATTACCGACTTGATGGACATGGGTTTGGGTGAACTCTGGGAGTTGGTGATGGACAGGGAGGCCTGGTGTGCTACCGTTCATGGGGTTGCAAAGAGTCAGACACGACTAAGTGACTAAACTGAACTGAAGTATGTGATATTTCATTCATGAATAATGAAATATATTTTTATTTTCTGCATTTATAATGGAAATCAAAATCTATACCTATTTTTAAAATTTTGCTCAATTATACAGTAATTTACCAAAAAATACAAAGTAATATTGGATTTGGTTTGACTATAGTACATGTATTTCACATGAAATATTATCAGCATATGGCAACATAATTTATAAAAGTTTTGTACCAGTCCTGGAGTAATCAAAAACAATCATACTTTGACCTCGGACAGTGAGCTGAAATTTTAAAAGAGGTAAAAAGAACATTACCTGGAATTCTAATGTTATACTGCATCTAATTCAGCTGCCTCTCCCACAGTAGAGGTATTAGCTTTTATATATTTGAGCTTTTCTAAATTTATGAAATGTTTACATAATTTCAGTCACTCAGATGTGGAAATCTGATGGGGCTAAACTTTAATCTCAGTGGAAATTGCTGAGATCCAAAACATGGGCATATGTGCAAGAAGGGAACTTGAACTAATGGCTATTATTAAACCCATTTGATTTTCTCATAATAGAAATAATCTTAAGGGATAAAACATAATAAAATCAGGGCTGACGTATCTGCTGAAAATTTTCTACTTCAATATCAGAAGTTCAAAGGGCATTACGACATTTTACCACAAGCAGATTTCAAAAATTAGTGAATTTTCAAACACACTCTGTGGCCAATGAAAATTAACACTTCCTAGACCTCCACTTAATATTAAGAGAGTCCAGAGAACAATTCAGGGTCTGAAATTTTTAAAGCATAAAAAATGCAAATTCAGATATTTTACCAAAAATCAGTTCAGTTCAGTCACTCAGTAGTGTCTGAATCTTTGATACCACATGACTGAAGCGTGCCAGGCTTCCCTGTCCATCACCAACTTCTGGAGCTTACTCAAATTCATGTCCATTGAGTTGGTGATGACATCAAACCATCTCATTCTCTGTTATCCCCTTCTCCTGCCTTCAATCTTTCCCAGCATCAGGTTCTTTTCTTCAAATCAGGTGGCCAAAGTATTGGAGTTTCAGCTTCAGCATCAGTCCTTCCAGTGAATATTTAGGACTGATTTCATTTAGGATTGACTGGTTGGATTTCCCTGTAGTCCATGGGACTCTCAAGAGTCTTCTCCAGTACCACAGTTCAGAAGCATCGGCTCTCAGGTTTCTTCATGGTCCAACTCTCACATCCATACATGACTACTAGAAAAACCATAGCTTTGACTAGACAGATGTTGTTTGGCAAAGTAATGTCTCTGCTTCTTATTATGCTGTCTAGGTTTGTCACAGCTTTTCTTGCAAAGAGCAAGCATCTTTTAATTTCATGGCTGCAGTCACCATCTGCAGTGATTTTGGAGCCAAAGAAGATAAAGTCTCTTACTGTTTCCACTGTTTCCCCATCTATTTGCCATGATCTTAGTTTTTTGAATGTTGAGCTTTAAGGCAGCTTTTTCACTCTCATCTTTCACTATCATCAAGAGGCTCTTTAGTTCTTCTCTGCTTTCTGCCATAAGAGTTGTGTTATATGTATATCTGAGTTTATTGATATTTCTCCTGGCAATCTTGATTCCGGCTTTTGTTTCAACCAGTCCAGCATTTTGCATGATGTGCCCTGCATGTAAGTTAAATAAGCAGGGTGACAGTATACAGCCTTGGCATACTCATTTCCCAATTTTGAACCAGTCCAGTTTTCCATATCCAGTTCTAACTGTTGCTTCCTGATCTGCATACAGATTTCTCAGGAGGCAGGTAAAGTGTTCTGGTATACAATAAGAAAATAGGGACCACTATAAAGTATTGGTAGTTCAAAATAAAACAATATTAGTGAATTATTATTTACCAACATAAAGAGTTATTTGCTTTTGTAACTCGTTTCTGCAAGTTCTTTTAAAGAGATTTTAAATTTTATTTTATCATTTTAAATTACATAAATTTATATAATTTATGTGTACAGAGAAATGTCATTTCCCAGTCTTTGAGATGATATTATTGATTGTTTTAAGATGTTGATGTAATACAGAATAAAAGTAAAGCCAACTTCAAATCAAGCAACCTGTAAAATATAAAAGTCCATTTATATAAAGCATGTTTAGAATTGATTGTGTTAGAGGACAGTGGATGTGCTCCACTCCCTTGGCATGTGGAGCCCTAAGGACACACATTTCATGACAGTGCCCTGCCTCCCCTGATACAGGGTGCCTCCACATCCTCATCAGTCTCTTGGGAACAGGGGGCGCATCAGCAGCACACAGCTGGTGATGCTGGAGGGCAGCCAGATGTGAAGAGTGCAGCCTCAAACTAATGGTGCACAGAACTGCCAAAATTTGAGTTGGTTGTTAAGAAGCAACTCCAGATCCAGAAACTATTTGAAATCTAGAAAGACTCTACCTATAGTCATTCTAAATCGACAAATAAGCAAATCTTTCATAGAGGTTAGTGGCTTATATTAATTCTTAGTAGTATAAATTTCTTGAGTTAATAGCATGTTAATTTATAATATGTCTTGACAAAAAAGTTAGATGTGCAAAGTGGCATAATGTTATAGTTGCTGATTAATTTGTGTCAGTGAGAAGTTTATAAATGTTTCAGGTATTTTAAAAATTGATGATAAAAACTATGACAAAAGAAAGAAAACATAAAGTATGGTAAAAAAATTTTGTTAATGAGGATATTTGGTGGTAATATTGATGCATTTTCCAATCAATAAGTGGTTTTAAAAATAAATTTTAAAATAGATCCTCTAATATTTTATTGTTTGTGGATGTGAGTCAGTATAGAGCAGCATGTAAGTGGTATAGAATCTCTAATCAGAAATCCCAAAGTTAGAGACATGGTTCTATCATTTGCTGATTACCTGTGCACCAGGTAATCGCTTAGGACACTTATTTGACTCCTTTATGCTTGTTTCTGTAATTGTGAAAATTAATGCATTGGAGCTATGGTGCTGGAGAAGCCTTGTGAGAGTCCCTCAGACAACAAAGAGATCAAACCTGTTAATCTGCAGGGAAATAAACCCTGAACACTCATTGGAAGAAATGATGCTGAAGTTGAAATTCTGATATTTTGGCCATCTGATGTGAACAGCTGACTCATTGGAAAAGTCCCTGATTCTGGGAAAGAATGACATCAGAGTCCAAAGAGGGCATCATTGGATGAGATGGCTGGATGACAAACCATTGTGATGGACATGAACTTGGGCAAACTTCAGGAGATGATGAGGGACAGAAAGGCCTGGCATGCTGTAGCAAAGAGTCAGACATGACTGGGTGACTGAACAACAGCAACAAAATACCATCAGTACTTATATTTAAGCACCTTTGCTGTTGAATTAAGCGTGATACTTTACATAAATATCCAGTTAACATCAAGCCTATATCCAGTTAATACCTGTCTTTTATTTTTATTACACTATCAAATTTAGAATGACGGTATTTTATTTTTATGGCTCCCATTGATCTTCTAATAGTATGAATGTTTTTTAATGATGAGAAATGTAAGTGACCACTTGTATTTAGTTTTTAAGATATCACTGAATTTTATTGCATAGAATTCCACATTTTATTAAATCAGTATTTTAAAAGTTTTGCTACATGGAGAAATATGCTATCAGAGCATTCATTACCAAAGGCCAGATCTAAGAAATGTCTTTTGAACTTTCTATTTTTACAAATGAAATAGATATGAACAAGTGAAGTCATTTACTTGAGTCCCTAATTAACTTGTGGAACCTCAGTTTCTGCCACAAATCCAGCATTTATTCAGCTGAACTCATTCAACATTCACTGTTTCATTCATTTATTCATTCAACCAACAAACACGTATCAACACTAGTAATATTGGGTATCAGACATCCAGCTATAGCTCTCTGATGCTTGTTGACAATACAGTGAATAAAGTGCAAATGTAAAAGCCATAAAATAACATATTTATAATCTGCTTATATAAAGTTTATTGATGTCAAAGAATGTTTAATAAGTGATCTGTAGGGTTATCAACCGGAACTTCACAGAAATAGTAAATGATAAGAAAAAGTTTTTCCAGTGGTCATGTATGAATGTGAGAGTTGGACTGTGAAGAAGGCTGAGTAATGAAGAATTGATGCTTTTGAACTGTGGTGTTGCAGAAGACTCGTGAGAATCCCTTGGACTGCAAGGAGATCCAACCAGTCCATTCTGAAGGAGATCAGCCCTGGGTGTTCTTTGGAAGGAATGATGCTAAAGCTGAAACTCCAGTACTTTGGCCACCTCATGCGAAGAGTTGACTCATTGGAAAAGACTCTGATGCTGGGAGGGATTGGGGGCAGGAGGAGAAGGGGACGACAGAGGATGAGATGGCTGGATGGCATCACCGACTCAATGGACGCGTGTCTGACTGAACTCCGGGAGTTGGTGATGGAAGGCCTGGAGTGCTGCAATTCATGAGGTCGCAAAAAGTCAGACATGACTGAGTGACTGAACTGAACTGAACTGAACCAAAGAAAAGCTTTAAAGACAAGAAGGATGATGTGCTCAGTTACTTTCACATAGGAAGTAGAAAACCAGGTAACAGAAGTGCTATGTTGCAACTAGCTGTAACCAGCTTGCTACCTATAATAGCAAGAATGAAGGCTCTAATTTTTCCTTATATTAATTTCCATTGGGTGAGCCATAGAGAATCCAACATAGTTATTACCTCCGCATTTTACTGTTTGCTTGAATAAAGTTATACAGCATAACCAATGTATGTTCATGGGCTTATCAGTACTGACATTAAGAAAGCTGATTGTTAGCCAGGACATGGAAGCAACATAAATGTCCATCAACAGAGGAATGTTACTCAGCTATAAAAGGATGAAATAATGTCATTTTCAGCAACATGGATGGACCTAGAAATTGTCATACTAATTGAAGTAAACTAGACAGAGAAAGACAAGTATCCTATGATATCACTTACATGTGGAATCTATAAAAAGGATACAAATGAACTTATCTACAAAGCAGAAATAGAGTCAAAAATATAGAAAGCAAATGTGTTTACCAAAGTGTAAGTGAGAGAGGTATATATTGAAAGACTGAGATTGACATATACAGACTATCATATATAAACTAGATGACTAATAAGGAACTGTATAGTACATGGGACTCTACTCAGTACTCTGTATTGATCTATATGGGAAAAGAACCTTAAAAAGAGTGGATATATGTATAACTGAATCACCTTCCTGTACACCTGAAACTAACACAACATTGTAAATAACAAAACATTGTAAATACTCCAATAAAAATTAAGCAATTGCTTTTTCCATAAAAACCATCTCCATGTCAGATTTATTTTGATTAGTGAGCACATGTACTAAGGTAAATTTTTCATAAAAGCAAAGTGGCTTAAAATGAACTTAAAAAAAAAAAAAAAAAAGAGTGTACCTGAATACTCATATAGGAAGAAAGGATTGCCACTAAGGATTTGCGCCCACACCACCCTAGTAAAGTAAAACCATCCCTATCACATCTTCCATCACAGACTGTGTGCCTTTTAAAATAATTTCTTTACTTGTTTACTTTCTTTCTTTCACCCCTTTCAATGCTACCACCACTTTCATTAACCATGGTAACAGTCTTTTTGACAAATTTGTCTCCTTTTTTATTCAAACTTCTAAAAGTTGGAGTGCTTCAGAGATTACCTCTCGAATTTCTTCTCTATCTATACTTACTCTTGGGAGAGCTCTCCCAGTTCTATGGGTTTAAGGATAACCAATAGGATGGAGGCTCTGAATTTATAACTCTATGATGTCTTTTCTGAATTTCAGACTCATCTGCCCAACTCCTTTATCATCTACAAAAACCTATTTAGCATCTCTCCTGCTGCTAAGTCACTTCAGTCATGTGCAACTCTGCGACCCCATAGACGGCAGCCCACCAGGCTCCGCCATCCCTGGGATTCTGGAGACAGGCAAGAATGCTGGAGTGGGTTTCCATTTCCTTCTCCAATGCATGAAAGTGAAAAGTGAAAGTGAAGTCATTCAGTTGTGTCTGACTTTGCGACCTCATGGACTGCAACCTCCCAGGCTCCCCGTCTATGGGATTCTCCAGGCAAGAATACTGGAGTGGGTTGCCAGTGCCTTCTCTGCTTAGCATCTCTACATAGATATATAACAGACAACCCAAATTTACTTGTTTAAATCTAAATCACCGCTACAATGATGCAGGACAAGAACAAATCAAATAATCTAGGGCTTGCTCTAGCTAATTACATTTGAAAGTAAATGCCCCTGTTCACACTTTTCATGGAGCCCTTGGTGTTTAATGAAAATTATAAATTTTAAAACTGAATTTTAACTATGTTAAAAAAAGTAAGGTAAAGTTTTCTAAGACCCTACATGCTGCTGCTGCTGCTAAGTCGCTTCAGTCGTGTCCAACTCTGTGTGACCCCATGGACGGCAGCCCACCAGGCTCCCTGTCCCTGGGATTCTCCAGGCAACAACACTGGAGTGGGTTGCCATTTCCTTCTCCAATGCATGAAAGTGAAAAGTGAAAGTGAAGTCACTCAGTCATATCTGACTCTTCGTGACCCCATGGACTGCAGCCTACCAGGCTCCTCCATTCATGGGATTTTCCAGGCAAGAGTACTGGAGTGGGGGTGCCATTGCCTTCTCCAATGACCCTGTATACTGCGGAACATATATAATCCATTCTCCTTGTGGCAATTAGAATTATTCTTTAAAAAGGCAAATCAAGCCACTCAGGAGTAGGAATCCTGTGAGCATTGCTTACCATAAGTCTTTGATTCAAGAATCAGTAAAAGAAAACAAACAGCTAAAAACATATGCAAAGATTTGAACATATTCTTCACTGAAGAATGCATACCGATGGCAAGCAAGCACATGAAATATGCCTAACATTAGTAGTCATCATTGGGGAAATAATAATAAAAAAACGAAAAAGCTAAAGTGAGATACCACCACCAACTAAGTTTCATGGCTGAAATTGTTTTATTTTAAACACAAAGCAATCAGTATAAGTGTTGGCAGGACATGGAGAAGAGGAAACTCTCACCCACTGTTGGTGGTAATACGTAATTGTTTAGCTACTTTGGAAAATAATGTGACAGTTTCTTAAAAAGTTAATGCACATTTATCATATGACTCAGCCATTCTCAGTTCAGTTCAGTTCAATCACTCAATCATGTCTGACTTTTTGGGACTCCATGGACCGCAGTACACCAGGCCTCCTTGTCCATCACCAACTCCTGGGGATTACCCAAGCTCATGTCGATAGAGTTGGTGACGCCATCCAATCATCGCATCCTATGTTGTCCCCTTCTCCTCCTGCCTTCAACCTTTCCTAGCATCAGGGTCTTTCGAGTTAGCTCTTTGCATCAGTATTGGAGTTTCAGCTTCACATCAGCCCTTCCAATGAACACCCAGGACTGACCTCCTTTAGGATGGACTGGTTGGATCTCCTTGCAATCCAAGGGACTCTTAAGAGTCTTCTCCAACACCACAGTTCAAAAGCATTCTGCTCTCAGCTTTCTTTATAGTCCAACTCTCACATCCATATGTGACTACTGGAAAAACCATAGCTTTGACTAGATGGACCTTTGTTGGCAAAGTAATGTTTCTACTTTTTAATAAGATGCCTATGTTAGCCATAACTTCTCTTTGAAGGAGCAAACATCTTAATTTCATGGCTGCAGACACCATCTGCAGTGATTTTGGAGCCCCCAAAACAAAGTCAGCCACTGATTCAACTGTTTCCCCATCTATTTGCCATGAAGTAATGGGACCAGATGCCATGATCTTTGTTTTCTTCATGTTGAGGTTTAAGCCAACTCTTTCACTCTGCTCTTTCACTTTCATCAAGCAGCTCTTTTGTTCTTCTTCACTTTCTGCCATAAGGGTGGTGTCATCTGCATATCTGAGGATATTGTTATTTCTCCCAGCAATCTTGACTCCAGCTTGTGTTTCATCCAGTCCAGGATTTCTCATGATGTACTCTGCATATAAATTAAATAAGTAAGGTGACAATATACAGCCTTGGCATACTCCTTTCCTGATTTGGAACCAGTCTGTTGTTTCATGTCCAGTTCTAACTGTTGCTTCTTGACCTGCATATAGATTTCTCAGGAGGCAAGTCAGGTGGTCTGGTCTTAAAAAGTCTTTAAGAATTTTTCACATATTGTTGTGATCCACACAGTCAAAGGCTTTGGCATAATCAATAAAGCAGACAGATGTTTTCCTGGAATTCTCTTTTTCTTTTTTTTTTTTTTTTTGATGATCCAACTGATGTTAACAATTTGATCTCTGGGTCCTCTGCTTTTTCTAAAACCATCTTGAACATCTGGAAGTTCATGGTTCACATATTACTGAAGCCTGGCTTGGAGAATTTTGAGCATTACTTTACTAGTGTGTGAGATGAGTATAATTGTGTGACAGTTTGAGCATTCTTTGGCATTGCCTTTCTTTGGGATTGGAATGAAAATTGACATTTTCCAGTCCTGTGGCCACTGTTGAGTTTTCCAAATTTGCTGGCATATTGAGTACAATGCTTTCACAACTCATTGCTTAGAATTTGAAATAGCTCTACTGGAATTCCATCAGCTCCACTAGCTTTGTTCATAGTGATGCTCCCTAAGGCCCACTTGACTTCACATTCCAGGATGTCTGGCTCTAGGTGAGTGATCACACCATCATGATTATCTGGGTCGTGAAGAACTTTTTGTATAGTTCTTCTGTGTATTCTTGCCACCTCTTGTTAATACCTTCTGTTTCTCTTAGGTCCATACCATTTCTGTCCTTAATTGTGCACATCTTCACATGAAAATTTCCCTTGGTATCTCTAATTTTCTTGAAGAGATCTCTAGTTTTTCCCATTCTATTATTTCCCCTATTTCTTTGCATTGATTATTGAGGAAGGCTTTCTTACCTCTCCTTGTTATTTTTTGTAACTCTGCTTTCAAATGGGTATATCTTTCCTTTTCTCCTTTGACTTTCACTTCTCTTCTTTTTGCAGCTATTTGTCAGGCCTCCTCAGACAGCCATTTTGCTTTTTTGCATTTTTTTTTTCTTGAGAATAGTCTTGATCCCTGTCTCCTGTACAATGTCATGAACCTCTATGCATAGTTCATGAGGCACTTTGTCTATCAGATATAGTCCCTCAAATCCTTTTCATATATTGCTGAAGCCTGGCTTGGATTATAGGTGTATAATTGTAAGAGATTTTATTTAGGTCATACCTGAGTGGTCTAGTGATTTTCCCTGCTTTCTTCAGTTTAAGTCTGAATTTGGCAATAAGGAATTCATTATCTGAGCCACAGTCAGCTCCAGGTCTTGTTACTCTTAGGTATTTTAATCAAGGAAATGAAAGTGTTTGTCCATAGCAAGACTTGTACACAAATATTCATAGTAGCATTATTTATGATAGCAAAAACCCTGGAAGTGATCTAAATTTCCTTTAACAGATGAGGAACAAACATATTGTGTAACATTTATACAATAGATTATTAGTCATCAACAAAAAGGACTGAATTGCTAATGTGACACAACATGGATGACTTTTTAAAAAATTGTGCTCAGTGCACATTTTTTGGTAACATTTCAGTTCTATTGCTAGAACAGAATGTCCAAATTCTAGAATATTAAAACTACTCCAGAGACAGAAAATGGAGAGCCTCTTAGGGGTGAGAGTGGTGGGGAGAAGGCTGGTGGAACTGCCTAGTGATACAGTACACTGGGAGAAGCCCGTGTTAATTGCGCTAACTGCGGTAACGGCTTCAGCAGGTCTCTACATATGCTACAATATACACAATTGTTCACTTTTAACATTTGCAGTTTATAGTATGTCAGTTATACCTCAACAAAGTTGTGAAAATATATACTAGATCAAATCTTACCACTGTTCTGTTCAAAGTTCTCTCTTGCCTTCCCATTGTTTTTTGAATAAAATTTAAAGTTCCTACTTTGGGTTAAAAGTTCTACATAATCTGACCCCTGTATCTCCATCTAATCTTTCTCCTGTTCCTGAATACATCAGACATTCCCCTGATCAGAAACACTATCCCTTTAACTGAACACATTTTCCATACAAATCCTCACAAATTATTCCTCACTTAAAAAAAAAAAAATTCTCTAGTCAAATTTCACCCCTTCACAGAAGCCTTTCTCCACTACAGCATCTATAGGAATCCCTACAAACTCATGATGTTTCACTCTTGATCCCATTATCCTAACCAATCTATCTCCTTGGCTATTATAACACCTGTATTATGTTAAACAGTTGTTTATTGTCCTTTCCTCCACCTGACTAGACAGCTATGGCAGTGGAGAACCTGGATGTTTTGTTCTTGGATACAACTCAATCAAGTGGAACACTGGCTAACATATTATACACTCAATAAATATATATTGATGCAATTACCAAGACAACACAAAATCGTTCTCTGTATGCTGTTGTTCTTGTATGTAGCCCTTGTCATTTCTTTAAACTTTTCCTGTCATTTCTTGGATCATTCTTGTGATATGATGCAGAGGTATATGTGCTAGGACTGCAGTCTTTAAAAAGCTTGTAGATACTGATCACCACTACGTTTCTCACAAAGTGCAAATGATCATGCTGAAATGTGTAGTGCTCTATAATATATACTGGGTGTAAGGAAGCTTAAGAAGTATAGGGAAAAAAAACAAATTTTTTTTTAAAAAAGCTAAAAGCTATAAAAATCAACAGCAAATTATACTGTTATATCACATCAAGAAATGTAATAAAAATTCCAAAGTACTCAACTAGAATTTGTACAGTCTAAAAATTGTTTTTGCATGTTGTATGGACAAGAAATTGTTTTTCATTACAAATGAAATCGTGCATAAAATGTAATTTACTTTGTTCATAGCCATTTAACCCTACATCCTTTCTTAGTTTTCTCTCTTAGCACATAAAAATGAAAGGCTTGTAAGTTTATGAGGAATGTAACGCAAATGATGCAGAAACAAACCATATCTCATACATGTGAGAGGAAAGAAACAAGTGTAAGGTTGTGTCTACATAGCTTTAAATCCCTTCTTCGTAGCTCAGGCACAGAGGCAGGGCCATCTGTTCAGTGAGAGCAAGACAAGACATGCCAAGGACCATTTATCTTTGTCTAAGCATTTGTCAACTGGACAAAGTCTGTAGTCATGCTGCTTCAGTGAAGCCACCTCCCAAAACTTGCAGTTTTCTTCGGTTGCCTCCTCTGAAATCAGTTTAGGTTTCCTGGTTGTTTTGTGGCCATGTGTTGAGGGTGCATGGTGGAGTTGTGTGCTTCTCTGAAATCTGCAGGTTGGTCTGCCCTGTAGACTTTGCTATCAAAGTGATTCAGGTCTTTTAAAATTAAAGTACCCTTGGCTTTCAATGTTGTGTTAGTTTCTGCTGTACAGCAAGGTAATTCAGTTGGAAATATTCTCACTTTTGGTGCTTCAGAAAAGACTGGGGGAGACATGGGTCTGTTTTCAAATTGGCCTTAATTAGTAGAGTCAACAGAAAAGTACCAAAGACATTTGTTGTTCAGTTTCTCGGTCATATCCGATACTTTGTGACACCCTAGAATGCAGCACACCAAGCTTCCATGTCCTTCACTTTTCCCAGAGTTTCCTCAGACTCATGTCCTTTGAGTCAATTATAGCATTCAAACCATCTAATCATCTGTTGTCCCCTTCTTCTGCCCTCAATTTTCCCAGTGTTGGGTCTTTTCCAATGAGTCAGCTCTTTCTATCAGGTGGCCAAAGTATGGGAGCTTTAGCTTCAGCATCAGTCCCTCCACTGAATAATCAGGGTTGATTTCCTTTAGGATTAACTGGCTTGATCTCCTTGCTGTCCAAAGGACTCTCAAGAGTTTTCTCCAACACCACAGTTCAAAAGCATCAATTCTTCAGCGTTCAGCCTACTTTATTGTCCATCTCTTAACATCTGTGGTGGCTGAGGTGGTAAAGAATCTGCCTATAATGCAGGAGACCTGAGTTTGATCCATCCCTGGGTTGGGAAGATGCCCTGGAGAAGGGAATGGCACCTTACTCCAGTATTGTTGCCTAGAGAATTCCATGAGAATTTGCATGATGTACACTACATATAATTAAAATAAGCATGGTGACAATATACAGTCTTGATATACTCCTTTCCCAATTTTGAACCAGTCCATGAATCACAAGCCAGAGTCAAGATGCCTGGGGAAGTATCAATAACCTCAGATAAACAGAGGACACCACCCTAATGGCAAATAAAATTTGATGGTGTGTAGAACAATATTGCCTCAGTTCAGTTCAGTTCAGTCGCTCAGTCGTGTCCGACTCTTTGCGACCCCATGAATTACAGCACACCAGGCCTCCCTGTTCATCACCATCTCCGGAGTTCAATATTGCATAAGAACCTGAAATGTTAGGCCCATCAATCAAGGTACTGGAAGTGATCAAACAGGAGAAGGCAAGAGTGAATATCGACATTTTAGGAATCAGTGAACTAAAATGGACTGGAAAGGGTGAATTTAATACAGATGACCATTATATATACTACTGTGGACAAGAAGCCCTTAGAAGAAATGGAATAGCCATCATAGTCAATAAAAGAGTCCAAAATGCAGTACTTGGATGCAATCTCAACAACAACAGAATGATCTTTATTCATTTCCAAGGCAAACCATTCAATATCTCAGTAATGGAAGTCTATGCACCAACAAGTAATGCTGAAGAAGCTGAAATCGAATGGTTCCATGAAGATTACAAGATCTTCTAGAAGTAACACCCCCAAAAGATGTCCTTTTCATTATAGGGGACTGGAATGCAAAAGTAGGAAGTCAAGAGATACCTGGAGTAACAGGCAAATTTGGCCTTAGTGTACAAAATGAAGTAGGGCAAAGGCTAACAGGGTTTTACCAAGAGAATGCAATAGTCATAGCAAACACCCTTGTCCAACAACACAAGAGACAAATCTACACATGGACATCATCACATGGTCAATACTGAAATCAGATTCATTATATATTTTGCAGCCAAAGATGGAGAAGCTCTATACAGTCAGCAAATATAGACTGGGAGCTGACAGTGGCTCAGAACATGAACTCCTTATTGAAAATTCAGAATTAAATTGAAGAGAGTAGGGAAAACCATGAGACCATTCAGATATGACCAAAATAAAATCCCTTATGATTATAAAGTGGAAGAGACAAGTAGACTCAAGAGATTAGATCTGATAGACAGAGTGTTTGAAGTACTGTGGACAGAGGTTTGTGACATTGAACAGGAGGAAGTGATCAAGACCGTCCCCAAGAAAAAGAAATGCAAAAAGGTTGTCTGAAGAGGCCTTACAAATAGCGGAGAAGAGAAGAGAAGTGAAAGGCAAATGAGAAAAGGAAAGATATGCCCATTTGAATGCAGAATTTCAGAGAATAGCAAGGAGAAATAAGAAAGCCTTTCTCAGTGATCAATGTGATGAAGCAGAGGAAAATACTAAAATGGGAAAGACTAGAGATCTCCTCAAGAAAATTAGAGATACTAAGGGAACATTTGATGCAAACATGGGCTCAATAAAGGACAGAAATGGTGTGGACTTAACAGAAGCAGAAGATATTTAGAATAGGTGGCAAGAATACACAGAAAATCTATACAAAGAAGATCTTCATGATGCAGATAACCATGATGGTGTGATCACTCACCTAGAGATAGACATCCTGCAATGTGAAGTCAAGAGTGCCCTAGAAAGCATCACTATGAACAAAACTAGTGGAGGTGATGGAATTCCAATTGAGTTATTTCAAATCCTAAAAGATGATGCTGTGAAAGTGCTGCACTCAATATGCCAGCAAATTTGGAAAACTCAGCAGTGGCCACATGCCACGGTCCAGCCTCTGCAGAGTCCAGAGATATCCTCAGGAAGGATGACGTTGGCAAATGAAAAAAGATAGATAAAGAGATAAGGAAAGAGACACAGGGTGACCAAGCTTCTTTGGTGAGCAAGGCCCATTTACTTTATTTTTTCGGAGCTTTTATACCCTGAGTTATACATACAGCAAGGTGAGAAATGCAGAGTCAACTCAACATTCCATCAGTAATAATTTTTATCGATATCAGGTTCCCTTCCGCAAGAGTCCCACTTTCTGCACATCATCCTCTGTTCCAGAGACCTATTGATATTCCACGACCTTTTTTGATAAAAATTTGTCAGCCAGAACAATGATTTTTTTCCTTAAAGGGTTTTTTTCTTAAATTCTTAGCCTGCGTCACTCTTAAATTCAGAGTTACATTTTTACGGAGCAAAGATTTAGCGGCTTACAGCAAAGAAGAGCTTATTAACTCAAAGTCTAAAGTTGCTAATGCTAATGCTGCTGCTTGTTATTTTTATATCTTAACTATAGGTACTCCCAGGAACACAATGGATAAGGGATGTGAGAACTTGGCAGCAAGCATAGGCTCAACAATGTTGCAAGAGTCTAGATAAATCTGCCCAGTAAGCTAGAATGCTAACCAGGGGTTTGAAACACTCCTTTTATGCCCAGGAGATTTATAAACTAAAGCCCTAAGTTAACTCTTTAGGTCAGGGACAGCCCCCTGCTAATGTCAGTAGAGCCAGTGAATGACATAAAATAGTAAGACAGACAGATTCTGGTTCGGGGGTAGATGCTCGAGCAGGTCCAGGGGGTCCGTCGAGTCCTGAGGCCTTGCTCATCAGGACTCTTCTGCATGACCTTGTCATGGGTCAGATGGCCCAGGGATTCCCTCAAGTCCTGCATGACCTTGTCATGTGTAGGATCTCCTGTGCTGGCTCCCAGCAGCCACAGGACTGGAAAAGGTCAGTTTTAATTCCAATCCCAAAGAAAAGCAATGCCAAAGAATGCTCAAACTACCCACAACTGCACTCATTTCACATGCTAGCGAGGTAATGCTCAAAATTCTCCAAGCTAGGCTTAAGCAGTACATGAACAGTGAACATTCAGAGGTTCAAGCTGGATTTAGACAAGGCAGAGGAACCAGAATCAAATTGCCAACATCTGTTTGATCATCAGAAAAGCAAGAGAGTTCCAGGAAAAAAAACATCTACTTCTACTTTATTGACTACGCCTAATCCTTTAACTCTGTGGATCACAACAAACTGTGGAAAATTCTTAAAGAGAAGAGAATGCCAGACCACATTACCTGCCTCCTGAAAAACCTATATGCATGTCAAGAGCAGAACCAGACATGGAACAACAGACTGGTTCCTATTTGGGAAAGGAGTATGTCAAGGCTGTATATTGTCACCCAGCTTATTTAACTTATATGGAGACTAAATCATGTAAAACACCAGGGTGGATGAAGCATAAGCTGGAATCAAGATTGCCAGAAGAAATAAATATCAGTAACCTTAGATATGTTGATGACACCCCCTTATGACTAAAAGCAAAGAACAACTAAAAAGATTCTTGATGAAAGTGAAAGAGGAGAGAGTAAACGTTGGCTTAAGACTCAACATTCAAAAACTAAAATCATGGTATCTGGTCCCATCAGTTCATGGGAAATAGATGGTGAAACAGTGGAAACAGTTGATAGACTATATTTTTGAGGCTCCAAAATCATTGCAGATGGTGACTGCAGCCATGAGATTAAAGAACACTTGATCCTTGGAAGAAAAGTTATGACCAGTCTAGACAGCATATTAAAAACAGAGACATTACTTGCCAACAAAGTTCTGTCTTGTCAAAGCTATGGTTTTCCCAGTAGTCATGTATAGCTGTGAGAGTTGGACCATGAAGAAAGCTGAGTGTTGAAGAATTGATGCTTATGAACTGTGGTGTTGGAGAATACTCTTGAGAGTCCCTTGGACTGCAAGGAGAACCAGTCAATCGTAAGGAAAATGATTCCTGAATATTCATTGGAAGGATTGATGCTAAAGCTGAAACTTCAATTCTTTGGCCACCTGATGTAAAGAACTGACTCACTGGAAAGACCCTGATGCTGGGAAAATTTGAAGGCAGGAGGAGAAAGGGGCAATGAGGGATGAGATGGTTGGATAGCATCACTGACTAGATGGACATGAGTTTGAGCAAGCTCTGGGAGCTGGTTCTGGACAAGGAAGCCTGGTGTGCTGCAGTCCATGAAGTTGCAAAGATTCAGGTACAACTGTGTGACTGAACTGACTGGAACTTAGGCCCTTAAAACAAACATATTTCACAAGTTTCCACCAGAGGACCAAAGCTTTCTTTGGGGTTTTGTAGGACAACGCTGAGTGCTTATGGGTCTGGGGTTTTGTTCAAGTCTTATCAGATCCCAAAGTATTTTTAGCATCAGGGAGCTTTTGCATATTTTTTAAAGACTATTTTCATCATATATTATTGACTTTTATGTAATATGACACATGAGAACATGTTTTTGCAGCAAAAGCATCTTCAAATTGAGAAGTACTGTATTATCAGCTACCTGGTACATTCAAATTAGACACCAAAACATGCCTCAGATGTCTTTATGTACCTGATAAAGGGCTATTTTTTCTTATTCAAAATGGCATTTTAAAGAGCGCTTCATGCCAAGTGATTAACATCTTCCAAACTGCAGTTCTCACAAATGCAAAGCAGAACAGACTTCGGCTCAGGATTTAGCCTGAGAAAAACATTTCACTGCCATAAACACAAAACTACTACTGGGTAAGTCACTCATGAAACTTAAATCTGAAGCATATTTTTAAATTATGAGTTGTTTCAAACATCATAAATATTCCTGATTCTCAAGCACAGTAAGTATCCTCTACCACCTTTCTAACTAATTTCTAGTTGAAGTATCAGATGTGGCTGAGAATCCACGGATGAAAACAGGAAACGAAATCTGTTTCGTCTATGATTGAAATTTTAGAAGAATTTTTTTTTTTTCAAATGCTTTCTAGGTTAGTGACGTTTGCCTTTTGGAAGAAAATATTAGCCTGTCATAAAAATCAAACAAATATTGCACAAAATTGAATTTGATAGTGTTTCAATTTTCATTTCTTTTCTCTAAAAGAGTTTACATGTAGAATAAATATTTGTTTGGATCTCATATTACAACCCTGTACAAACACTGAATTGCAAATAGATTTTATATTAACCTCCATGTGGTATATTTAAGACCCTCGGTAGGGTGAACACTGGTCAGATTGCATGCACTGAAATACAAGGACAGCTAGACAAATACAAATCATAAAAGGAGACAGCAGACTAGTTCATGGAACAACTGATTATTTGCAAATTATGGAGGATAATTGTTATATATGAGAAAATTCAGTATGATGAAAAGGACATGTCTTCTCTTGACATTTATACCAAGGAGACTGACAAAATTGTATGTGTGGTAAGAATTACAGAATGGTAATTTCAAAGAACACCAACCTTTAGTAAAAGAACACTAAATTGAAATGTCATGAGTTCAAACCAACCCCCGCCCCCCACCCACACACAGACACACTTCTAAGAGCCTTTAAGAACACTGTTTGGTTTTTAACAACTAAACCAGTATAAGAGACAACCATACAAAATTCATTAGTATGACATTCAGAATAAATTTTTCAGTTGTTTAAACTTTATTTAAGAGATAATTTCTACTTCACACTTTCATGTTTAAGATTAAAGTATATTTTCTTTAAAATATGGTAACAATCATCACTCAGGACTTCACTAACATCTTGTCCTATGGTTAAAAACTCTATATTTCTTGTTAGGCATCTATCAGTGGAGTATAATTTGCTCTGATATAGCATTCCACTCAGGTCAGAATGCCTGAGTGGTGGTAAAAGAAATAATAAATTATGATCCCACCAATTGTTGCAGTTGTTTTTTGCCATTTAATTACCAACATGTAGATTACCTTCTCGTTACAGGCAGGCTGCATGATTGACCTGTCCTTGACTCATAGTCATTCGAAGTGGGAGACTTGATGATTGCACACCAGCCAAAAGAGCTCAGTTTTAGCTCCTGATAGAGATGGATGGCATTGTAAAAATTGCCTCGCTGCACCCACGGTCTGCTTCCCACCAGGTGACTGTGCGCTCATCTGCCATCTGCAGTGCAGAGCACGTTTGTTTGTATTCTCACCATTACCCGGTTTGGCCCAAGATAGGTCTGTGTCACTGATGCAGGCAGAGGATAGAAGGTTTGTGGATCACAGACAAGGACAGTTTCTTCCTTGGAGTCAGAGTGCCAGCATTTATGCTGCTTATATTTGCTAAATCACTTTAGTCATGTCCAGCTGTTTGTGACCCTATGGACTATAGTCCACTGTAGATTGCCAGTTTACCCTGGGCAAGGTGGAGAGAGCCACAAGATGTCTACACTCTGTGGGATGTATAGCAGGAGAGCAACCCTGAGCTTGAATTGATTTTAATGGCCAGAAACCATGCCTGCTCTGTGCTGTGAAGGGAGACAGAATCCCTGTTCCAAGGCTCTTCCTATCATCTTCCTGTCATCCTTGGAAAGACAGTGTGATCATAGTGCCTCTCCTAGCAAGATGTACTGGAATGCAAGAGACTCATGCACACTCGTATTCCAACATTGATTTAACTTGATGTGACACATTTTCTTTGTCTTTCCTGAATAGGTAAAAAGTAGAAGGAAGAAACTCCAAAGCAGGCATTTCACAAAACATGGTATCTTGCTACTCAAGAGCTACCAGAAGACACATGACAACAAAGAAAAGGAGATTCTATGTCATCTACTGCAAAGAGTCTTGCCATTTCAACAAATGACACTTGTCAGCGGGGACCACTCCCGTCTGCCACTTAGACCCTTGACCTGTGGACTGTCTTCTATTTTTTCTTCTTCTCTGTGTTATTCTTTTATCTACCACTCTTCATAGAGCATAGAGTATGGTGTAGAACACACTTCCTGTGGGCCAGAAGACTGGCTTTTAAACTCAGTTCTTGTGCATATTAGTTACTTGACCTTGGTTAGTTATTCAAAATTTCTGAGTCTCTGTCTCATTCTATGCAAAATGAAGAGTCAAATTTCTAGCACTGTTCTATTATCTCACCTATTCTTTTATATGTGACTTCATGGTTTAATTGCTCAGGATTGTTACTTTGTGTGTATTCGTGTGTATTTGCTTGTGTTGGACGGAGTAGAGAAAAGAAGATAAGGGGAAGGGAGAGAGAGATTAATTTGCCCTTAATGTCACCCTTAATTTGTTCCCTAAGGAAATGCAAATGTTAATTCATTTACTGATTTATTTCATATACAGTGTATTTTAGGGAAATTAGAATAGAAGTAGTCTTTCTCAGGGTCCGATGCAGGGAGCCTCTGGCTGCTTCCGATTTCGCCTGGGTCCTGCCTAGACTGTGTGCCTGCCTGCAAGCACCCCAGTCGTTACCAGCAATGCAAGTGCAATCTTAGATAAGCTTCAAATTTCCTGAGCCCCTGGAGCCCCGGAGGAGCCCTGGTCAGCTCTCTGGGGTCTGAAAAGCCTTGTGACTCACAAGGTGAAAGAAATAGTATTGTAAAAGTAAAAACCAAGAGTTGCATTTTTGTGCTCAAACTGATGATATCAGTTTTCCAGCTTGAGATTACAAGTGGGAGCCTCCAAAATTTGAGTCTCACCCACGGGGTGGATGCACCACCCATGACCCTTTCCCAGTTGGAACTCCAGATTGCTTTTGCATGGAATTTCCCAAAGCTGTCCAAATCTGGGTGTAGGTTTCAGCCCAATTTGGTGTTGTACACACTTTTACTTGAAGAAAGAAATGGCAACCCACTCCAGTATGCTTGCCTGGAAAATCTCATGGAAAGAGGAGCCTGGCAGTCCATGGGGTCGCAAAATTCACGATTTAGCAACTAAGCAACAGCAATAGCAGCACTGCTGCTTAGCGCTTCCTCGGTGGCTCACTTGTTAAAGAATCTGCCTGCGATGCAGGAGACCCAGGTTCCATCCCTGAGTCAGGAAGATCCCCTGGAGAAGGAAAGGGCAACCCACGCCAGTATTTTTGTCCAGGAAATTCCATGGACAGAGGAACTTGGCAGGCTACAGTCATGGGGTCGCAAGAGTCAGACACAACTTAGTGACTAAACAAGCGCCACACTGCGAGTCTCTCTTTGCTTCAGATTCTTCTAATGACTGTATATTGAAATTAAGTAGAATAACCCCTGATTAAGTAATTGAAATAGGTTTATTGTGTGTAACAAGAGGTTTCATTTCCTAATGAATCTTTTGAACCTGAAGATGAAAGTAAAACTTTTGATGAAATAGTGCATCATGAAAAAACAGAAAGTTTTCAAAGAGGATCTATTCTGCCTAATAACTGTTCATAATGCTTTACTTTGATCATTTTGATTAATCTTCACAAAACCCCTTGCAGGTGGTTATACCTCCCATCACCTCTAGGGGATGGAATAAGGATTTGGAGCTAAGACATGGATTCAGATTCTGAGTCTGACTTCTGAAACAGTGATCTTAAATAAATTACATTACAAAAAAATATATTTGTTTTCTCATTAAAACATCTGAATAATACTCTATATTATGAAGCTCTTCTGAGGATTGTGAATTTTTGAAATACAGTTAATATATAATGTTATGTTAGTTTCAGATATACTATATAGTGATTTGATATTTGCATACATTATAAAATGATTTCTACAATAAGTCTAGCAACCATTTGTCCCCATTGGATTTATGAAATGTTTAATGTAAATTACTCTAATACATATTTGATGTAAATACATAAGAATTTTTTACCTTCCATTGAAAATATTAGGAAACCTGACAATAGGATGTTTAAGTGACTTGCCCAAGGTCACATAGCCGGTTTTCCTCCATGACCTTGCACGTTTCCTGAAGGGATTCTGTCTTGCAGGAGAATTGGCCTTTAATAATGGAGACTAGGACTGCAGTATGGTCACTCTGGCTTTAAGCTTCTCTGATAGCTCCAGCCAACCACCATGGGGCATGCCAGGTATTCTGGATGGATACGTTAAGGTATTATTTCTACTTATGTCAATAATTTTATTTATAATAAAATATACCTCAAATATCATAACATAAAATTTACAACTCTAACCATTCTAAATGTAAGCCAGTGGCATTAAGCACCTTCACCATGTTGTATAGTCTACTAATTTTTATCTCATCCTGTTAAGTTTCTATTTTTATATATACTTAAAATCCATATAGTGAATAACAAAGTAGTGTATTCATTTTTGAACTACTTTAAAGAAATAAGTACAGTGAAAGTGTGCTTACAAAGTTTGTGATGTAGGTGCATGACCCCCAGATCCTGGCGATCACAGCTTGTGGAAATGCTCTTTATGACCCTAGCCCAAACCCATCAACTGACTTGTGCTTTCACTTTACACTCTCCATTCCCATATCTATTTTCAGGCTTGCTAAGAACACTGAATGAAGTGAAAGAAACATGATAGTGTTTGTTTAATCCCCTGTCCAGTCCTACAGGGGATTAACTTTCTATATCTGATAGATTAGGACACATCACATCACAAGGAAAGGCTGCAAAAGAAGTGTTGCGATTTCAGCTGCAATTAACTGCACTGGTCCCTGCCTTCCACGTAAACGATTTTAATATCTCAGATGAAATAAGAAGAGAAAGGCCAGCCATGAGCGACAAGCAGGATAATCTGTGTCCTAATCACAACCTAACTTCTACTTATAAGAAGCCATACAGTTTACTGAAGAGTTCACTTACATTATCCCATTCCATCCTCAACAGTTTTGATTTTTAAAATAAGTTCAAATTGATATAGCCACTATGGAGAACAGCATGGAGATTCCTTAAAAGTTAGGAATAAAACTACCATATGACTCAGCAATCCCACTACTGGACACATACTCTGAAAAAAACAGAATTGAAAAAGACACATGTAACCCCAATGTTCATTGCAGCACTATTTACAATAGGTAGGCCATGGAAGAAACCTAGATGTCCATCAACAGATGAATGGATAAAGAAGCTGTGTTATATATACACAATGGAATATTACTCAGCCATAAAAGGAACACATTTGAGTCAGTTCTAGTGAAGTTGATGAACCTAGAGCTTGTTATGCAGAGTGAAGAAAGTCAGAAAGGGAAAAACAACTCTTGTGTATTATATATATATATATAATCTAGAAAAATGGTACTGATGAACCTATTTTCAAGGCAGGAATAGAGATGCAGACATGCAGAACAAACTTGGACACAGCAGGGGAAGGAGATGGTGGAATGAATTGAGAGAGGAGCATTGAAACGTATGTGTTACCATACATAAAATAGATAGCCAATAGGAAGCTGCTGTATGGGCACAGGGAGCTCAGCACGGTGCTCTGTGACAACCTAAAGGTGCAGGATGGGGTGGAGGTGGGGGAGAGGTTCAACATTAAGGGGACATGTGTACACTTATGGCTGACTCACATTTTTGTATGGCAGAAGCCAACACAATATTTCATATTGTCCTCTAATTAAAAATAAATTTTAAAAAATCACTGAGGAAAAAAAAAAGCAAGTGCAGTAAAGTCAAGGAGGATAAATAGTTTTCAGCTCACCATACAGTTACTGAGAGCTTGAGAAGGGATAGGTATCACAATGTTGCATCATTTTTCTGCCTGAATCCTAGTTATCGCCCCATTTACAGACCAGCTACAGGTCCAGATCTAGGAGCAGATGCTTGAAAAGGCCTGGGTCCAGACAGCACCCAATATGCTGGGTGGCCAGCAAGAAAATATAGAAGTGATTCTTAAACCTCACTCAGAATCAGCATGAGCTGGAAACACTCATTACAAATGCCCTGTACTGTAATGCACAGCATTTTAAATTCATAAATCTATACTTAGAAACCTATTTTCCCGGATGTTTTTAGGAGTCTGCTATGAACTGGCTTTTCTATAAATAATATATGCTAAATGATATTTTATAGGTGGCACATGTTTCTAATGGCTGGAATTAAATTCTTCAAAGAGTAGAAACCAGAAAATTGGCATTTGAAGAAACAAAATATTTTCTGAGTATTAGCATGGCACATGATGAACTTTTAAGTGAAATTAAATATAAGAAAAGCATGTAGTAGTGTTAAGTCAGTTGTGTCCATCTCTTTGCAATCCCATTCTCTTCTCCAGAGGATCTTTCTGACCCAGGGATATCTGTGTAAATGAACAGTCTTTAGATTTTGGAAGTGACAGAAATGCACACCTTTTATGTTTTTACTATACATTGCTTACTAATAAAATTAAATTAGTAACTTGGCCAAAAAGTTCAGTCAGATTTTTTAACCTAAGATCTTATGAAAAAAATTTGAATAAACTCTTTGGCCAACCTAATAGTAACACTAAATCAATCCTCAAATAATTAAAATTTTAATTAGTCTCAGTGGAGATACTCTTGTCCCTCAATAATTTGAAAAATTTAGACTTTAAGGCATATATGATTGATTCCAGTGACTTATTTTTCGGATTTAGAGATGAGACCACTCCATGCATGTAGGCATAGGGGCTGGGGTGGGAGTGGGGAGTTCCTTTGAGGATGATGGACGTTCTCTCTATCTATTATTCTGGAGCAGGAAGGATGGAGCATTGTCTGGGGGTTGAGGAAAGAGTTTGGTTTTGGATCCTGAGATGAGAGGACAGAGTCAAACAGGATTCCGGTGAATGGAGAGAAATCATCCCTTGAAATAAAGACAGAGAGAAATTGCCTCACTCTGGGAACATTTATGTCCAATAGGCACCATAAAAAATATATAATCTTTCCTTAAAATTATATTTTGATTTTCTTCCTTATAACCAATTGCCAAACTCTCAGTAATAAATGCAATAGGCATTGCTCTGCTTTGTAGAAATAGAAAGATCTATGTCTTTCTTTGATGGAAGCAGACTGAGAACTTCACTCTGATCTCCAGTCACCAAGCTTCATCACCTCATGCATTATCCTCCTGATGTTTCCAGAAACATCTCTGGAACTGTTATGTGGGCATTTGCTCTATGGGGATACTTCATGAGAAATTCTCATTTACTCCATTATGCCTGGAGGACAATTGCGCTGTATGAATGCAAACAGATGGTGATGGCTTGGGATGGATAGCTTCAGATCAGATCAGTTGCTCAGTAGTGTCCGACTCTTTGCGACTCCATGAATTACAGCATGCCAGGCCTCCCTGTCCATCACCAATTTCTGGAGTCCATCGAGTCGGTGATGCCATCCAGCCATCTCATCCTCTGTCGTCCCCTTCGCCTCCTGCTCCCAATCCCTCCCAGCATCAGAATCTTTTCCAGTGAGTCAACTCTTCGCATGAGGTGGCCAAAGTACTAGAATTTCAGCTTTATCATCAGTCCTTCCAAAGAACACCCAGGGCTGGTCACCGTTAGAATGGACTGGTTGGATTATCTTGCAGTCCAAGGGACTCTCAAGAATCTTCTCCAACACCACAGTTCAAAAGCATCAATTCTTTGACACTCAGCTTTCTTTATAGTTCAACTCTCACACCTATACATGATCACTGGAAAACCATAACCTTGACTAGACAGACCTTTGTTGGCAAAATAATGTCTCTGGTTTTGAATATGCTATCTAAATTGGTCATAACTTTCCTTCCAAGGAATAAGTGTCTTTTAATTTCATGGCTGCAATTGCCATCTTTGAAGTAGTGATTTTGGAGCCCCAAATAATAAAGTCTGACACTGTTTACCCATCCATTTCCCATGAAGTGATGGGACCAGATGCTATGATCTTCATTTTCTGAATGTTGAGTTTTAAGCAAACTTTTTCACTCTCCTCTTTTACTCTCATTAAGAGGCTTTTTAGTTCCTCTTCACTTTCTGCCATCAGGGTGGTGTCATCTGCATAGCTGAGGTTATTGAAATTTCTCCTGGCAATCTTGATTCCAGCTTGTGCTTTTTCTGGCCTAGCATTTCTCATGATGTACTCTGCATAGAGTTAAATAAGCAGGGTGACAATATACAGCCTTGACGTGCTCCTTTTCCTATTTGGAACCAGTCTGTTATTCCATGTCTAGTTCTAACTGTTGCTTCCTGACCTGCATATAGGTTTCTCAAGAGGCTGGTCAGGTGATCTGGTATTCCCATCTCTTTCAGAATTTTCCACAGTTTATTGTGATCCACACAGTCAAAGACTTTTGCATAGTCAATAAAGCAGAAATAGATGTTTTTCTGGAACTCTCTTGCTTTTTCCATGATCCAGCAGATGTTGGCAATTTGATCTCTGGTTCCTCGGCCTTTTCTAAAACCAGCTTGAACATCTGGAAATTCACGGTTCACATATTGCTGAAGCCTGGCTTGGAGAATTTTGAGCATTACTTTACTAGCATGTGAGGTGAGTGCAATTGTATGGTAGTTTGAGCATTCTTTGGCATTGCCTTTCTTTGGGATTGGAATGAAAACTGACCTTTTCCAGTCCTGTGGCCACTGCTGAGTTTTCCAAATTTGCTGGCATATTGAGTGCAGCATTTTCACAGCATCATCTTTCAGGATTTGAAATAGCTCAACTGTAATTTCATCACTAGTTTTGTTTGTAGTGATGCTTTCTAAGGCCCACTTGACTTCACATTCCAGGATGTCTGGCTCTAGGTGAGTAATCACACCATCGTGATTATCTGGGTCATGAAGAACTTTTTATACAGTTCTTCTGTGTATTCTTGCTACATCTCAATATCTTCTGCTTCTGTTAGGTCCATACCATTTCTGTCCTTTATCGAGCCCATCTTTGCATGAAATGTTCCCTTGGTATCTCTAATTTTCTTGAAGAGATCTCTAGTATTTCCCATTCTGTTGTTTTCCTCTATTTCTTTGCATTGATAGCCTAGGAAGGCTTTCATATCTCTCCTTGCTATTCTTTGTAACTTTGCATTTGGATGCTTATATCTCTCCTTTTCTCCTTTGCTTTTCACCTCTTTTCTTTATACAGCTATTTGTAAGGCCTCCCCAGACACCCATTTTGCTTTTTGCATTTCTCTTCCATGGGGTTGGTCTTGATCTCTGTCACCTTTGCAATGTCATAAACCTCCGTCCATAGCTCATCAGGCACTCTGTCTATCAGATCTAGCCCATTAAATCTATTTCTCACTTCCACTGTATAATCATAACGAGTTTGATTTAGGTCATACCTGAATGGTCTAGTGGTTTTCTCTACTTTCTTCAATTTAAGTCTGAATTTGGCAATAAGGAGTTCATGATCTGAGCCACAGTCAGCTCTTGGTCTTGTTTTTGCTGACTGTATAGTTTCTCCATCTTTGGTTGCAAAGAATATAATCTATGATTTTGGTGATGTCCATGTGTAGAGTCTTCCCTTGTGTTGTTGGAAGAGGGTGTTTGCTATGACCAGCGCATTCTCTTGGCAATACTCTATTAGCCTTTGCCCTGCTTCATTCTATATTCCAAGGCCAAATTTGCCTGTTACTCCAGATGTTTCTTGACTTCCTACCTAGCTTTGTTAGTGAAAATTCAGGACTAAAAAGTCAGGGTCAGGGGATTATGTCTATGGTAACTAGGGAGCAATTAACTTAGAAAGAGATAAGTTTCCAAAGGCAGAGAAGAAACCTGCCAATACCACAGTCATGATGAGGCTCAGGTGAAAGGAGGATGCTTTCTCTGTTCGTCAGCAGTCTCATTAGTCCAGGTGATGCACTAATGCCTGTGGATGCCTCTGACAAGTCTAGACAGGGAAGAAGGAATGAAGAACAGGAAAAGGAAAAATAGCAAAGGAGTATTAAAAGATTGCATGTATATTTGTGAGAAGGCAAAAACTAATTTACAAGATATTGCAAGATGGTTAGCTCCCCAGAGGGAGAGCACTTTGAAATTCTTCGGTGCTGATGCAGTTACGGTAACCTATGGAGCAGAGAACCCACTCACAGATGATGCTTGGCAAGCAGGGACATTATCACATGACATGGTCATACGCTTAGCTGCAATTAAAAAGGGATTTCTGAAGGATATGCCTCTGAGTAGAATTCACAGAAGGAAAGTTAAATATGTGAACCACAGATGAAATTATCTGTGTGTGCATGTGTGTATGTGTGTGTGATTAAACACAGGTTGTAATGAAGAAGAAATGTGAAAGAATCAGTTGTGTGGGTCTGGAGTTTATATTATTTGTGTCCAGAATCAGAGCATTGAGTCAACCCCTGACCCCTGACCTACATGGGAAAGCATGCGGATGGGGAATCAGGAGTGTGAGACCCTCTCTGCACTTAAAAATTTCTTATTTACATATCTCTAGTTCATCTACTTTTAGTAGTATTTGCCCCAGTAAGAATTTAGTGTGAAGACCAGATCCATGTTGCTACAGCTAATAAATTGTACTTTCATTTAGTTTTGTCTTGTAGCCATATTTCTTCCACATAACCATATGCAACCATGCATACACATACTCCTCTGGAGAAGGTTATGGCAACCCACTCCAGTATTCTTGCCTAGAGAATCCCATGGGTAGAGGAGCCTGGTGGGCTACAGTCCATGGGGTTGCAAAGAGTCAGACATAACTGAGCAATTAACACATCATACACATACCTGGTCAGCTGGACATACGTGGCTTACAGAGATTACATCAAAGTTATTCTAGTTAATTAACCCAAAGAAGCAACATAATAAAGAAATAACCATCTTCTTGCTGCTCCAAGTGTAGTTTTGAAGCACATCTTTATGTAGAGCTTATTTTTGCAGAAACCAGTACTCGAGAAACCAAGCACCACACTCAGAGAGTTGGAGAACTCAGGCTTATTATGCCGGTGGTCCCAGAGGAGTTAACACTCCAAGTTCTGAGTCCGGAATAAAGGGGTTACAGAGATTTTATACACAGATAGGTGTGATTAAGCAGGTTTGCAGGAGCTTGGTGATTGCAAAGAGCAGGACAAGGGTAAGTGAGATAAGCTCCAGTTCCTAGTATTGAGAGTCCTTGCTTTGAGACTACATGACACACGTGATCCAGACTTTGCAAGGAGCAAGCTGAGTCACAGAGGCAGAATGAGCAGTAGATTATGTAAAATTTTAATGTTTCCTCTTCATTATCTGCTTTTAATTGAGGGAAAAGAAAGCCCTCTTAAACTGTATCTTAGAAGGGCTTTGGGAGAAGAGGACAGAGATGGAGGGCAGTCTTGAGTCTGGAAGGAAGCAACACCAGACTTTGGAATGTTTCTTAACACTGTACATTCAGTAGCAGTTTAAAAAAAGATTATAAAATCATCTGATTTGGCACCAAAGTAGCAGATCTGTCCACTGCTCCTGCTCAGTCCTCTGATTTTCACATGCTGGCCACAGATGAGTAGACGAGCTGCTGTGTTGGGCAGAATTTCCAAACATTAAAGACTTTTGCTCAGATTAAGCCAATTGATCAGAGATAGGTAAATGAGAGATGGCATATTTCTTGAGAAAGAGATAATATTGAGATTCATCTCTGTAGCTGATTATAGTAAAGTTAATGTGTACAGTAGTGAAGTGAGTGAAGTCGCTCAGTCGTGTCTGACTCTTTGCAACCCCATGGACGGTAGCCTACCAGGCTCCTCCGTCCATGCGATTTTCCAGGCAAGAGTACTGGAGTGGGTTGTAGTTTCTTACTCTGTACTAATTACTGTATGCATGTCAGTCTCTCAGTCATGTCCGACTCTTTGTGACCCCATGGACTGTAATCCATGAGGCTCCTTCGTCCATGTGAATCAGGCAAGAATACTGGAGTGGGTTACCTCTCTCTCTCCAGGGAATCTTCCCAACCCAAGGATTGAACCCGGGTCTCCTCTACTGCAGAAGGATGCTTTACCATCTAAGCTACTAGGAAAGCCCATATACTAATTGCTACAACTAATTTGTTTCTACATTTAAATAGATTCAATTATAACCAAAAGTAGAAGGATGATTTATCTTCTTTCACAGAGTAGCACTAAACAATTTGCCGAAGTAGATAATCTCTCTAAGACTTAAAAATGTAACAACTGAAGACCCTGAATCTGGTGCTGAAATACATATTCTGTATCGCAACTCTAACTCTCAGTCGTGCAATACATCCTGATTGTGACTGCACCTTTGGCTGCGATTTATTAATCGTCTTAATTTTAGTGAGAAATACTTCAAATAGAATTGCTCCATGAAATATTAACTTAAATTAAAGACTGACACCTATTTTCAAATCAATTTCTATTTCACAAGCAGATGCTGGAGCAGTTTTCAAAATGACTGTACTTAAGCCACTCTCAGAGAGCACTGATTGATTAATTACTATGTGAATATTTTGATAATACAAAAAGACTCCAAGGGCCCACTGGGTGATTTTTCACAGAATTTTATTTGCATTATCAAGCCAAAGTAATTTTTCTCTTTAGTGAAATAGGAAGCAGATATTTTATCGTATTCTGTTTAGGGTGACCATTTGCCTATTTCAGGTGAAGAGTTAAAATAAAAGTCCACATATCCTAAGGATATCATGGGAAAATAGCATGTTATTCATTTGAGTCAATGGACTCTCCATATAATAAGTATCTCCTCAGGTTTTATCTAGATAAAGATCAGCACCATGTGTTGAAATGAACTTGTATTATAGTGTCAAAATTTACAGTTACTTGAGCTTTCTGATAATTAGCTGTCTTATCTGTAAAATGAAAAAATATATATACCTCATTTGTTGGTAAACATTGTGTGTGTGTCAAATTTGTAAGGTATAAATGTGCCTAGAATAATACTTGGAAAATAAGGAAGTTATGTTTGTATTTTCACACCTTGATTGTGTATTATTTACATTACAGATGAAAGATGTAATCTCTATAAAAATTCCAATGATTTTTCTCTTTTTAGAAATAGAAAATCCCATCCTAAAATTAATATGAAACCTCAAGGGACCCCAAATAGCCAAAATGATCTCAAAAAGCAAGCACGGGTGGACTTCTCTGGTGGTTCAGTGGTTAAGAATCTTCCTGCCAAGGCAGGGGATACAGGTTCAATCCCTGCTTCAGAAAGATTCCACATGCCTTGGGGCAACTAAGCTCATGCACCACAGCTACTAAACCCACATGTCGCAACTACTGAAGCCCTTGGGGCCTGGAGTCCAGGCTCTGAAACAAGAGAAGCCAGCACAGCGGAAGCCCTCGCGCTACAACTAGAGGAGCCCCTGCTCTAGGCAACTCGAGAAAGCCCTCACCCGCAGCAGCAAAGACCAACACAGCCAATACGCAGATTAAATAGAAACAAGCACAAAGCTGGAGGAGTCACATTCCTTAATTTCAAAACTCACTCCAAGCTTTAATAATCAAAATATTGTGTTACTAGCATAAAGACAGATATATTAATCAATGGAATAGAACATAGAACTCAGAAATAAGCTCTTGAACATATGGTCAAATGGTTTTTTTGGCAAAGGTGCCAAGATAATTCAATGGAAAAAGGAGAATATTTTCAACAATTGATTCTGGAAAAAGTGGATATCACATGTAAAAGAACAGTTTGAAACATACCTCACAGCATATACAAAACTTAATCCAAAATAAATCAAGACTTCAGTGAGAAGACTAAAGGCATAAAATTCTTAGAAAATAAAATAAAATAAAAACTTCACAACATTAGATTTTGCAATTATTTCTTGGAAGTAACACCAAAAACACAGACAATGATGAAAAATAGACAATTGGACTTGATAATATTTTAAATGTAAATCTAAAACCACTATCAACAGAATGAAAGTCAACCCACAGACTGAGAGAAAATATTAGTAAGTCACATATCTGACAAGGGATTAATATCCAGAACATATAGAGAAGTCCTAAAACTCAGCAAAAACAAATCCACTTCATAAATAGCGAAAGACTTGAATAGAAATTGCTCTAAAAAATATACACATGGCTAATAAGCACATGAAAAGATGTTCACTACAACAAATTATTAGGGAAATTCAAATTAGAACTATAATAAGATACCATCTAACATCATTATGGAAAAAATAAAGAGAGAAAAATAACAAGTGTTAGCAAGAGTGTGGAGAAATTGGAATCCTTGTGCACTGCTGCTGGGAATGGAAGTATTTTTATAGCCCCTGTGGAAAAGAGTATGGCAGTTACTAAAAAGGTAAACACAGAATTATTATACAATCCAGCATTTTCACTGGGTATATATCCCAAAGCATTGAAGATATATTTGTACACTTATGTTCATACCAGCATCATTCACAATAGATTCAGTCCAAGTATGCATCGATGAATGAACAGATAGGAAACACATTATATGTACCACAGTGGAATACTATTCAGCCAGAAAAGGAAACAAAATTCTAACATATGCTACAGCATGAATGAACCTTAAGGACATTAACTGAAATATAGTAGTGGGAATCATATACTAAGTAGCCTTTTCAGAATGACTTGTTTCACTTAAAAGTTTGTCTTTGAGTGTTCTACATCTTTTTCATTGTTTGTTAACATTTCTTTATAGCACGGAATAATATTCCATTGTCTGAATATATTATAGTTTATTCATCTATTAAAGGACATTTCATTTGCTTTATAGATATTGGCAGCTATGAATAAAACTGCTATCTATGTCGGAGAAGGCAATGGCATCCCACTCCAGTACTCTTGCCTGGAAAATCCCATGGACGGAGGAGCCTGGTAGGCTGCAGTCCATGGGGTTGCGAAGAGTCGGACACTGAGCAACTTCAATTTCACTTTTCACTTTCCACTTTCATGCACTGGAGAAGGAAATGGCAACCCACTCCAGTGTTCTTGCCTGGAGAATCCCAGGGATGAGGGAGCCTGTGGGCTGCCGTCTCTGGGGTCACACAGAGTACGACATGACTGAAACAACTTAGCAGCAGCAGCAGCAGCCATCTATGTATGGCTTTTTTTGGATTAACATAATTTTTAAGTTCATTTGAGTAAATATCAAGGAGTGCAATGGTAAGAGTATGTTTAGTTTTGTTAGAAACAGCCAGACTGTTCTTCCAGCTGTACCATTTTTCAATATCATCAGGAAAGAATGAGGATTCCTGTTGCTCACACTCTCACTTTTTGCTCTTTCTCTTTCCATATATCCACCTCTTCTTTTTACTGTTTTTTTTTTTTTTTTTTTTTTAATAAACACTCTCCCTGACAATGCTTAGCACTCAATATTTTGACTCAGGCTCTGTTTCCTCAGAACATAGGCTAAGGCAACTTGTATCTATAACATGCTGCTTGTAAGCTAGCAAAGTGACCTCACCCCGGGATCCCTCATTCTCATCATGGTACATCCGGAGTGGGGGGAAGTTTTAGACTGAGGCTCCTTATTCAGAGGCATAGCGTAAGAGAGAGAAGACCATTAAAATAGCCTTTGACATTGAGCACATTTTCAAAGCTGGGTGAACTTGATCAACGCTTCCAAAATCAAACTTTGCTGAGGTATAGGAAACAAAATTCAGTCTGCCAGTGGTGCTAATAAGAAAGACACATACTTGGCAGCATTAAAGAATTACATTGTCAGTGCCATGAGAAAACAGAAAAATTTTATTTCCTTGAAGGGGACTATAAAGAAAATTGCTTTACATGAAGCATAGCCCTTAGAAAAGGGGGGAAAATACTTTTCCCCAAGAATTTGTAACTATAACTAGCCTTAAATCATGTAATCTGACTGGAACAAAATACTTCAAGCTGAGTACTTTTTTTTTTTTTTTTTAAAGTTGATCTCAAGCTGGAAGTACCCTGAGGTGCTGGTAGAGGCAACTATAAATTTTCTCTGATGGAACCTAGTTTTAGATCTCAAAACAGTTCTCACATATAACATTCCAAGATATATGAACTCTTAGTCAAAACTCAAAATACACAAGGAAAGATGTATCATATATGAGAACTGAATGAACAAATTTACTGATATCTGAATTTGACATGTAATGACTTCAAATTCTGGAAGCATAAAATAAATAATATATTAAAATGTTAATCAAATGAATGAAGGAATTAAATTTATGAATTAAGAAGAAAAGTCTATTAAAGTTATCCAGTAGATTCCAAGAGACCAAATTGAACTTCTAGAACTAAAATGACAGAAATAATGTGGTAATGTGATAATTTAAATGGAAAACTCTGTGAGTGGGTTTAACAATAAATTAGATTTGCTAGTAAAAGAAAGAATTTATATAGAATATGGCAACAAAAGAGAAATACAATTGAGAAATACAGAGGTGAATAATTGAATAATAATCCTTTTTTAATTTCTAAAAAAATAAGACCTAAGATTATTAATGCTATTACACTGAAACGATATATCATATTGAAAAGAAATAACATTTTTGGTGTGATTTCTTGTTTTTAATCTATGAAAGTGGACTCTTTGTGACTCCATGGAGTGTAGCCTGCCAAGCTCCTCTGCCCATGGATTTCTCCAGACAAGAATACTGGAGTAGGTAGCCGTTCCCTCCTCCAGAGGATCTCCCTGATGCAGGGATAAAACCTGGGCCTCCTGCATTGCAGGCGGATGCTTCAGTGTCTGGGCCCCCGGAGAGCTCATCTGCTCATATTTATTCAAATCTTTCCCCCTGTAATTGTTCACAGTTTTAAATGAGCAGCTCTTGTGGATTATTTCATTGGCTTTATCCCCAAGCGTTTTACATTTTGAATGCTATTGTAAAAGTATTAATAGTCTATTTTATTTTTAAATTACTTTTTTGTGAATATAGAGAAATATAAT
This sequence comes from Nanger dama, assembly GCA_917880005.1. Lineage (NCBI taxonomy): Eukaryota > Metazoa > Chordata > Mammalia > Artiodactyla > Bovidae > Nanger > Nanger dama. The sequence continues at coordinate 106,219,522 of CAKJTW010000001.1, forward strand.
AGTTTTTCTTATACTTTGTTCTTAATTGACTTTCCTAAATTCACTTATTCATTTCCACATTCTTTTTGGTATTCCTTAGGACTTTTTCCACAATCAGGTCATCTGTAAATAAAATGACTTGCTCCTTGCTGTCTAATTTTTATTTTTCTGATTTTTGCCTTGGCAGGGAGCACTGGTAAAATGTTGAATAGAAGTGATGAAGGTATTCATTCTTGCCTTTTCTACATCCTAAGCAGTTCTGTATTCACCAGTGTGTATAATGTTCCCTGTAAGTATTTGTAGACATTCTTTATTAAATTGGAGGATCTTTTCTCTATTTCTCATTTGTGGAGAATTTTTATCACGAACAGTTATTAACTTTTGTCAACTATACATTCTGAATCTACCAACTTGATGGTATGATGTTATGTATGTTCTCAGAGACTGCTCATGAAATCAGCCAACAGAAGTGCTTAACAGAGGTTAACTCACGAGTGCATCCAGGTGTTGGCTTCCAGCTCTGTCCTTTAATTCAACACTTTGCCCCTCATTCCTGCTTCCTGTGAGTGAATTTTTCAAGACTATTCTGTTTCCTAAGGATGCCAGGCCCAAACTCTTTATAACTATTAAAGACACTGAATCCATAGTTAGAAATATTCTGCAGACAGAATACAATACCCATTAGGGTCTCTCAAATACAGAACATAGGACCACCAGGGTTTTCTCACAGTTTCAACGAGAAGATCATCTCAGGCAATACAAACTTCACTGAACAATAACAAAGGATGACGCTGTCTCGCTTTATGAGGTTAGCATAACCTTGATATCCAAATGAGAACATTTAGAACAAAATTATAGGAAAGTCTAATTCATAAATGTAGATGCAAAGTTCTAAACAAAATGTTAGTAAACCATACCCATGGATACAGAACAAGAAAATAACATTTACAAATTTGTATTTCTCTCTGGTATGTAAGAGTTAACAAAATTTAGAGAGACAATTTTTCCATTTTTACCATATTAACAAATTTAAGAAGGAAAGTAAAACATTTATCTTAAAAGATATAGAAAAATGATAAAACTTCAGGATCATTTCATGATAAATATGCTCTGTAAAATGAGAATATAATTGAATTTTCTATAATTGTTTAGTAGGAACAGTTAAAAAAATCTTGGGCACATTTATATAATACTTAATGTGTAACAATAAAAACTTTTTTTTCCAAGATTAAAAAGAAAACTAGGAGGTCAATTGCCACCACTTCTATGCAATTTTCTCTTGGAGTCTGAGTCATACAAAAGGCACCACAGAAGGAAAGAAAACAAGTGGGGAGAGAAAGAAGATCAAATAGCCAGTTTTTCCAAGGGATACAATTTTAAATAGAAAAATTAAAAGTATCTACAAATAATCATAATTAACTAAAAATTGATTTTGGAAAATTCCTGGTTATAAAATTAATATATGACAATAAAATGCATTTGCAATATATGTTTAACCAAAAAGCTCTAATATATGATATATGAATGGATCAAAATTCTCCAAGCCAGGCTTCAGAAATACATGAACTGTGAACTCCCTGATGTTCAAGCTGATTTTAGAAAAGACAGAGGAACCAGAGATCAAATTGCCAACATCTGCTGGATCATGGAAAAGGCAAAAGAGTTCCAGAAGAACATCTATTTCTGCTTTATTGACTATGCCAAAGCCTTTGACTGTGTGGATCACAATAAACTGGAAAATTCTGAAAGAGATGGGAATACCAGACCATCTGACCTGCCTCTTGAGAAATCTGTATGCAGGTCAGGAAACTACAGTTAGAACTGGACATGGAACAACAGATTGCTTCCAAATAGGAAAAGGAGTACGTCAAAGCTGTATATTGTCACCCTTCTTATTTAACTTATATGCAGAGTACATCATGAGAAATGCTGAACTGGAAGAAACACAAGCTGGAATCAAGATTGCTGGGAGAAATATCAATAACCTCAGATATGTAGATAACACCACCCTTAGGGCAGAAAGTGAAGACGAACTAAAAGCCTCTTGATGAAAGTGAAAGAGGAGAGTAAAAAGTTGGCTTAAAGCTCAATATACAGAAAACAAAGATCATGGCATCCGGTCCCATCACTTCATTGGAAACAGATGGGGAAACAGTAGAAACAGTGTCAGACTTTATTTTTGGGGGCTTCAAAATCACTGCAGATGCTGACTGCAGCCATGAAATTAAAAGATGCTTGCTCCTTGGAAGAAAATTTATGACCAACCTAGATAGTATATTCAAAAGCAGAGACATTCCTTTGCTGACTAAGGTCTGTCTAGTCAAGGCTATGGTTTTTCCAGTGATCATGTATGGATGTGAGAGTTGGACTGTGAAAAGGCTGAGGGCCAAAGAATTGATGCTTTTGAACTGTGGTGTTGCAGAAGACTCTTGAGAGTCCCTTGGACTGCAAGGAGATCCAACCAGTCCATTCTGAAGGAGATCAGCCCTGGGATTTCTTTGGAAGGAATGATGCTAAAGTTGAAACTCCAGTACTTTGGCCACCTCACGGGAAGAGTTGACTCATTGGAAAAGACTCTGATGCTGGGAAGGATTGGGGGCAGGAGGAGAAGGAGACGACAAAGGATGAGATGGCTGGATGGCATCACGAACTCAATAAACGTGAGTCTGAATGAACTCCGGGAGATAGTGATGGACAGAGAGGCCTGGTGTGCTGCGATTCATGGGGTCGCAAAAAGTTGGACACGACTGAGCGACTGAAGTGAACTGAACATTAGGTGAGCAAAAGCTTTATGAGGGAATTACAAAATTTTATTGAAATACAGTAAAATAAACAGATAGAGAAAATGATATTTATGACTGAGAGATAAAATGATGTTGAAGAACATCATTTCTCATGTTAATATATAGGTTTAATGTAACTTTGGCCTCACTTGTTTCATCTTCAAATATTTTAAGGTTATCATAAATGTTAAATGTTATTATTTTAAAAGGGAGAAAAGACAAATTACAAGTGTGAATATAATGTTTTCAGAATTTTAATTGACATAGGATTAGTATACAGAATATACATAGGATTAATATACAATAAATATAAAATCCATATCAGGAAAACTTGACAAAAAATAGTCTAAATAGGCATTTTGAAGAAAAAAATCATAAATGTTCAATAAGCATGTGAAAAGTCATTCAATTTCATTTTGTAATTATAAATATAAGCAAATCCATAAGATAGCATTTTACTCCTTTAAATTGGTGGTAAGTAAATATTTAAAAATATGAAATCTTAGTCAAAGTGTATTGCTATGGTTAAATTCCTGCAAATGGAAATTGAAATTGCCAAAACTACTTCAAAAAATAAGTTTTCTTTACCAATAAAGTTTAAGGTGTGTGCCCTTTATGCAAGGTGTTTCAACAGACGGATGAGTACCTGAAGTTGTTTTCCACAAGCTTTTTAAAATACAGACATAAATATATTTAATGGATATTCTTTTGCATTTACTCATTTAATAAAAACAAACTAAGACAAAATGGTTCCTTTGAATTACACTGATCACTCAAGATTCCTTCCTATGTAAGGATATTATGTTCTAAAATGTTTTAATTTACCATTTCAGTTATTTAGTGTTTAGGAAAATGACTGTTCACAGAGTCTGCTGATGCTGTTTTCTGCTCTGTTTTAATCACCACAATTCATTTCTTATGAAATGTGGTCAGCTGGAAAAAGAGAAGGTGAAAGTGAAGTCGCTCAGTCGTGATTGATTTTATACAACCCCCTGGACTCTAATCCTTGAACTCTGAGATCCAGTAGCTCAGGGTACATCCCAAGGTGGGCAGGTACAGGACCTGCTGAGTGTTTTCATAGGGTCTCTATGAGGCAGAAGCAATGATTCTCATGCTGAGAAGACAGAGTATGGCAAGGACAAAGTATTAATAAAATGATTTCCTCCTTAATCTGTTATGGGTACAGTACAGTCAGAGAAGGCAATGCACTTACGGATAGTGGCAAGACAGCTGACATCACTAAGGGGGCGTGGGGTAGAGGAAGCAAGAGGCAATTTCAACATGTTTCAGAAATAACTGAATGCTTTCACCATGACTCCTGGTTGCAAGTGACAGAAAACCCCCTGACTTAACTGTGATGTTTTTGTTGCTTTCAGGTCAAACCTGCAATCAGGAGCAGCTGGCCCCCTCCTTTCTGCTGAGCTCTGATCCCTTCCAGGCCTACTTTCTTTCTGAGACTCTGTAGAGCTGTGATTGTCTCAGGCAGCTTTGAAGTGAAGTGAAGTGAAGTGAAGTCACTCAGTCATGTCCGATTCTTTGTGACCCCATGGACTACATAGCCCACCAGGCTTCTCTGTCCATGGGATTCTCTAGGCAAGAATACTGGAGTGGGTTACCATTTCCTCCTCCAGGGGATTTTCCTGACCCAGGGAGCTGTAGCCTACATTATTCCAGATTTAAGTCCAGCAATAAAAGAAGCATCCCCCTATCCCTATGAGCCCAACAAAATCTCCACTCTTAGTGAATTAAGTCTGTGTTATGGACATTGCTTCTCCAGCCAGAGGTAGAACATTTTCAGATCACTTGAACCAAGGGTGGAAGAGGGATTTACCTAAAAATAAAATCTACGGCTGTTGCTGGAAAAACACAGAACACAAAATGAGGAGGAAAATTTCAAATACCTACTATATAGGGTGAGAGCCCTCAGTCTAGACATCCTCAATTTTTCAAATGAAATCATGTGCCAGAGGACAAATAGGTTATTACCAATAATGTGACTCCACTGGTAATAAACAGCTGAAGCAGAGGATGTAGGGGAGCAAAATTTGCCACCCCCAAATGTATCTCTTTGCTGTAGAGATGATTTTGAGCTGAAAACAAGGCTAAAATGACTCAGGAAGAAAGATAGGCTTTTTCCCTAACTGCTAGTATTCTTGGACTTCCCTTGAGGCTCAGGCTGGCAAAGAATCTACCTGCAATGCAGAAGACCTGGGTTTGATCCCTGGGTTGGGATGATCCCCTGGAGAAGGGAAATGCTACCCACTCCAGTATTCTGGCCTGGAGAATTCCAGGTACTGTATAGTCTGTGGAGTTGCAAAGAGTCCGACAAGACTGAGCAACTTTCACTTTCACTAACTGCCTGAAAGCAGAGAGAAGACCTCTTCTAGGAAGGGAAGTGTCAGCATAGGTCACTATAGTATGAATTAGCTGTAGACAGGGAAGAACCTAGTAAAGTCTGTTAAAATTCCTTTCTGTGTCCCATTTTCTCTGCCTGGCCTAGCAAACACTTGTTAGTCAAAGATTTACTTTGCATCTCCCTGAAAATTGCCTTCCTCCTCTCTGAAGTCCCAAACTACTACCCTCAACATCTTTTTTTTCTTTTGCTTTTAGCTGAAGAAAGATGAATCTTAAGGATTTTGGCCATCTTGGTGAGATGTTCAGTTCTCCTGATTCTCTCCTGTGTATACACATTATTAAATTTTGGTTTGAATTTCTCCTACTAATCAGTCTCACTTACATTTGCTTCTTAGATCAGTCCCAAGACCCAGAAAGTTGCAGGAAAATTTATTCCTCCCCAACAGTGACAACATTTGAATCCTTCAGATGTTGAGGATTACCTTTGGAAAAATTAATACTTCTTGTATGATCCATTTCTATAATCAGAACATTGCAAAAACTTGATACCTAAAACTCCATAATTAGAATTTTATTGCTTTGATTTAAGCTTATTAAGGACTTTTTTCTAGATAGACTGTAAAATGTCATTTCACACTTACACAGGAATAAGAATTTGTTTTTGGAAGCATTGAGATTAAGGTGGGCAGGAGGGTGGGAGGAAGAAGAAAGGAAAAGAAAAGACCACAAGGATAAACTCTGCAATTTGAGCTTCAGCCTCACTATACTCTTTATTTTATTTTTGGCCTCAGTGCTTACAAAATCTCAGTTCCCCGCCCAGGGAATGAACTTGGACCAGCAGTGAAAGGCTGGAATCCTAACCACTAAGCCACTAGGGAACTCCCTCTTTACTTTTAAACTAGTGTCTTTCAATCTGAGTGATCTCCCACTCCAGGGGAATTGGGTCTTGCTTGAAAAAGCTTTTGCTTTTCCCAACTGAGTAGAGCTCAATAACCTCAGATATGCAGATGACACCACCCTTGTGGCAAAAAGTGAAGAGGAACTAAAAAGCCTCTTGATGAAAGTGAAAGAGGAGAGTGAAAAGTTGGCAGCAATGATTCTACTGGACATAGAGCAGGTGGAGGCCAGAGGTGTTCAACATCCTATGTTGCAAAGGAAAGCTCCTCACAGCAAACACTATCCACCTAGTGTGCCAAGAGCATAGAGGTTGAGAACTCTGAGCTTTGGAGTTGACTATGGGATCAATAAGCTACACTAAGATTGCTGCCTCTCCTAGTTGGCTGATAGCAGGGAGTCACAACTACAGAGAGTGAGCTTTCTGTCTCTTCTTCAAGTATGCTCCATCCAGGGGTAGTTTTCCTTGTGACTTAGGTTTCCAGTGGCAGGGCTGGGAGGTACTCACTTCAGCAGATGTTGCATAATGAGTCCCTGACAACACTGGGACCTCTCTTTTTCTCTGTCAGTTTAATTTTCAAACTTAACACAAGCAGTGAATGTAACTATTTTTCCATATCTGAACCTCTAATTTTGAGCAAGTCATGCACAAAGAAAGAAAAAGTGAACCAGAGAGTGAAGATCCGATTTTTCTCCTAAAAGAAAAGGACTCAAGATGTGAAACAATTTGTTTGGCTGGTCTAGGCACCTTTACTATTGTGTATCTGAAAAAGAAAATAAAATTACCTCCAAATAAAGGAAGCAATGCCATATTTCTATTATAACAAGGGAAGTAGTAAAGAATAAATCATTGGTGAGGTTTAGGCTGCATCAGCAAGCTCATAAAGTTGATGCTGAATGAGAAATTTCCTGGAGGACATAGTGAACCCGGTAAAGGTGTATGCAAGCTCTGTCTTATCAGGGAATTAAGGCATATTACAGTTGAATCCCAGTTACTGCACCTTACATACTATCAGATATATATTGGTGGCAACTTTACCCTTCCAGTGAGCACACAGAGAGATGTTATTTTATCACGTAATTTGAACTGGCCTATAGATGCAGCCTTCCCTAACTGATCCAGATGCTTCTCACTTTAAGCTTATTTGTGAGTCTTCAAAGGAACTCAAATACTACTTAACACATATAGAAACATTGAGCTTACAAAATACTTTAATACACAACTTACATTTAGACCATCACAATAGCCCAGAGACAAGAATGAACTTTGAGATACAGAGCAAAAAAGATGCTTTATGCAAAGTCATAGACCTAATAAAACTGGAGCCAGATTCCAACCCTAATTGTCTGATTTCTATTCCTTTTTCTACTGCACCAATATAACTTCAATTCTTAGAGAAATATGTGGTATAAAAGAAATTCAATTTAAAAAATTAGCAAGGAAAAAAATGTTTGAATCCTAATACCAGCTTTTCATGTGTTAACTGAAGATGACAAGGTAAAATTTGAGTAACATGTTTAATATTCAAGTATCTAATATAAACTTATTGCTTATGTTTAGATATCTAAGGTAAATTTGTTAAGGATATTTTGTGACATGTATGAAGAAAAAATAAGCAGAAATATTTCAAGTGAAAGTCAGTATGTGAAAAGGAAAACTGGAGTTGGATTTTTAAAATAGCATTCTAGTAATTTTCATCAGAGACTTGAGAAACCACAGAGTGAAGAAAGAGAATGCCATTGCTGTTAGGGTGACGACTTACATGGACTTAACATGAAAATTTTGAGCTTTACTAGCATGTGAGATGAGTGCAATTATGTGTTAGTTTGTGTTCTCTTGTCTTCTCTTGTCTTCTTGTCTTCTCTTGTATTTTCTTGAGTTGTGCTGTTGGCAGAATGCTCAAACTACCACACAGCTGCACTCATCTCACATGCTAGTAAAATATGCTCAAACTTCTGCAAGCCAGGCTTCAGAAATATGTGAACCATGAACGTCCAGATGTTCAAGCTGTTGTTAGAAAAGGCAGAGGAATCAGAGATCAAATTGCCAACATCCGCTGGATCATGGAAAAGGCAAGAGAGTTCCAGAAAAACATCGATTTCTGCTTTATTGACTATGCCAAAGCCTTTGACTGTGTGGATCACAATAAACTGTGGAAAATTCTGAAAGAGATGGGAATACCAGACCATCTGACCTGCCTCTTGAGAAACCTATATGCAGGTCAGGAAGCAACAGTTAAGACTGGACATGGAACAACAGACTGGTTCCAAATAGGAAAAGGAGTATGTCAAGGCTGTATATTGTTACCTTGCCTATTTAACTTATATGCAGAGTATATCATGAGAAACGCTGGGCTGGAAGAAACACAAGCTGGAATCAAGATTGCCGGGAGACATCTCAATCACCTCAGATATGCAGATGACACCATCCTTGTGGCAGGAAGTGAAGAGGAACGAAAAAGCCTCTTGATGAAAGTGAAAGAGGAGAGTGAAAAAGTTGGCTTAAAACTCATCATGCAGAAAATGAAGATCATGGCATCCGGTCCCATCACTTCATGGAAAATAGATGGGGAAACAGTGTCAGACCTTATTTTTTGGGCTCCAAAATCAATGCAGATGGTGACTGCAGCCATGAAATTAGAAGACACTTACTCCTTGGAAGAAAAGTTATGACCAACCTAGATAGCATATTAAAAAGCAGAGACATTACTTTGCCAACAAAAGTCCATCTAGTCATGGCTATGGTTTTTCCAGTAGTTATGTATGGATGTGAGAGTTGGACTGTGAAGAAAGCTGAGCACTGAAGAATTGATTCCTTTGAACTGTGTTGTTGGAGAAGACTCTTGAGAGTCCCCTGGACTACAAGGAGATCCAACCAGTCCATTCTGAAGGAGATCAATCCTGGGATTTCTTTGGAAGAAATGCTAAAGCTGAAACTCCAGTACTTTGGTCACCTCATGCAAAGAGTTGACTCTTTGGAAAAGACTCTGATGCTGGGAGGGATTAGGGGCAGGAGGAGAAGGGGACAACAGAGGATAAGTTGGCTGGATGGCATCACGGACTCAATGGACGTCAGTCTGAGTGAACTCTGGGAGATGGTGATGGACAGGGAGGCCTGGCGTGCTGCAATTCATGGGGTCGCAAAGAGTCGGCCACGACTTAGTGCCTGAATTTAACTGAACATGAAAATGGAAATGAAGCTCAACTCTTCCTACAATTCAAATCTTTGTTAAATCAGTAATGTTTGAAAATTAAAGCTGGGTTGGAAAGTTATCATGTAAACTGGCAAACAAAAAAAATTCCACTAATAATGGGCTCTCTGAGTAAGAGATCATGTGTGTGTAAAAGTCAGTCCAAACAGCTCTCTTTCAGGGACTGAGAGGGTCTTGGTAACTCTCTTGGGTAGTAGATTCCATAAGCATGAATAAGAAGTATGTAAAGAAGAGCTTGAAGCACCCTGAAGCTAGGGAAAACAAGAGACTTCTCTCTAATATTTTGTTGTTTTTGTTTAGTAAACAAGTCATGTCTCACTCTTTTGTGACCCCAGGGACTGTAGCTCTCCAGGCTCTGCTGTCCATGGGATTTCCCAGGCAAGAATACTGTAGTGGGTTGCCATTTCCTTCTCTAGGGTATTTTCCTGAATCAGAGATTGAACTCACATTTCCTGTTTGGCAGGTGGATTCTTTATCACTGAAACCCAGGGAAGTCCTTCCCAAATACCACATCATATTAATTTACACTTACTGCCAAAGAATTTATGAATAAACTGCAGAGAAACTATGGAGCTAAGAAGTATCAGCAACTTTGCTGTTGTTGTTTAGTTGCTGAGTTGTGTCTGACTCTCATACAACCCCATGGACTGTAGCCCAGCAGGTTCTCTGTCCATGGGATTTTCCAGGCAAGAATACTGGAGGGGGTTGCCATTTCCTTTTCCAGGTGGTCTTCCCAACCCAGAGATAGAACCCTTGTCTCCTGCATTGGCAGGTAAATTCTTCACCACTGAGCCACGTGGGAAGCCCCCATTAGCAACTCTGATAGGGCTGAAAGTCAACTTGTTGTTTTGATCACCTGCCATTCTTATCTCAAGGGTCTAATAATGATGTCACTTTTTGCATCCTGGGAATGTCAGTTTAGAGAATATTACCTAAGAAGACAGGTGCTATTTTATCTACTGTTATTCTCAAGGGTAGCAAAGCATTAAAAAGTGAGAGTTCTTCAAAAAGAGTAGACCTGTTATTGAGATTGGTTCAAGATGGTGGAGAAAAAGGACATGCATTCATTTTCTTCTGCCAGAACACTAAAATTGCAACGCAGTGTTGAACAACCATAAAAAAGAGGGCACTGGAACCTACTAAGACAAGATACCTCACAAGTAAGGACAAAGGGGAAGCTGCAACAAAATGGTAAGAGTGGCACAATCACAAAAAAAATTGAATCTTATATCCACGGATTGGATAATTCATAAACTGGAGAACAATAATATCAAAAATGTTCTTGTACTACTGTGAAGGTTCAAGGCCCCACATCAGTCATCAGCCTGGGTATTGGGCCAAGGGACTGGAAGTTCCCAGGGAATCTGACTTAGATGCCCAACAGGATTGGATCACAGCACCTTCACAGGACTGAGGGAAACAGAGACTCCACTCTTAGAGGGCACAACAAAGCCTTGTGTGCACCAGACCCAGGAGAAATGAATAGTGACCCCACAGGAGACTGAGCCAGACCTACCTGAGAATGTTTGAGGGTCTCTTACAGAAGTGTGGGTTGGCAGTGGCTTGACATGGTGAAATCCTGGGAAATGAGCCTTGGAATCAGTCCTTTTGGAGGTCACCAACAGCCCTACAATAGAGTCTGTAGAGTCCAGGACTGAATTGCCTCAGGCCAAACAATTAACAAGGATGAAGCACAACTCCACCCATTAGCAGACAACTGGATTAAAGTTTTACTGAGCATGGCCCTTGTCTATTTCATCTTTGAGAGGGGCCAACTAAATTGCTGTTACTACAAGGGTAGAAGCTGATTTCAGATGTGGAACACCCCAACTTAGATCAGGTAGAGAGAGACTTCTGCTCTCCGGGGCAGGCCTGCACCCATGCACAGCAGGAAGAAGTTACAAAGAAAGAGACCTCCGCCCCAATTCTCAAGATGTATCTTGAGTATGACGTCTCTCAGGGGGAGTTGTTAGGGGAAGCACACTGACTGAAACCGCCCACCCTAGCCAGGGACCATAGTAACCATTTGCATGAGTTGTTTTATGACAGGAGATCCTAACAAGGAATACAGAACTAATAAGCCACCACTAACTGGAAGAGTTCAGGAAAGGTCTAAAGGAGACACCTCTTATTCGTCCACTTCCCATAATCCCTCTCACTAGCATCTAGCTTTCCTGAGTGATGCATGCACCACCAGGAAAGACTCTGAATTAGAATGACTGGCCAAAGACTACCCAGATCACCATAAAACCCTACATTGTGAGCCACACAGCAGAGCAGTTATCCTTGGTTTCCTTACCCTACAGCTCTCCAGCCAGGTGCCCTTTCCCAATAAAATCTTTTGCTTTGTCAGCACATGTGTCTCCTTGGATAATTCATTTCCAAGTGTCAGACAAGAGCCCAGTTTTGGGCCCTGGAAGGGGTCCCTCTTCCTGCAACAAATGAAAAGAAATGCACAAAAGCAAAATGGTTGTCTGAGGAGGCCTTACAAATAGATGTGAAAAGAAGAGAAGCAAAAAGCAAAGGAGAAAAGGAAAGATAAGCATCTGAATTCAGAGTTCCAAAGAATAGCAAGAAGAGATAAGAAAGCCTTCTTCAGCGATCAGTGCAAAGAAATAGAGGAAAACAACGGAATGAGAAAGACTAGAGATCTCTTCAAGAAAATTAGAGATACCAAGGAACATTTCATGAAAAGATGGGCTCGATAAAGGACAGAAATGGTATGGACCTGACAGAAACAGAAGATATTAAGAAGAAGTGGCAAGAATACACAGAAGAACTGTACAAAAAAGATCTTCACATCCTAGATAATCATGATGGTGTGATCACTCATCTAGAGCCAGATATCTTGGAATGTGAAGTCCAGCAGGCCTTAGAAAGCATCACTATGAACAAAGCTAGTAGAGCTGATGGAATTCCAGCTGAGCTATTTCAAATCCTGAAAGATGATGCTGTGAAAGTGGTGCACTCAATATGCCAAGAAATTTGGAAAACTCAGCAGTGGCCACAGGACTGGAAAAGGTCAGTTTTCATTCCAATCCCAAAGAAAGGCAATGCCAAAGAATGCTCAAACTACCACACAATTGCATTCATCTCACACGTTAGTAAAGTAATGCTCAAAATTCTCCAAGCCAGGCTTCAGCAATATGTGAACCGTGAACTTCCAGATGTTCAAGCTGGTTTTAGAAAAGGCAGAAGAACCAGAAATCAAATTGCCAACACCTGCTGGATCACAGAAAAAGCAAGAGAGTTCCAGAAAAACATCTATTTCTGCTTTATTGACTATGCCAAAGGCTTTGAGTGTGTGGATCACAATAAACTCTGGAAAATTCTGAAAGAGATGGGAATACCAGACCACCTGATCTGCCTCTTGAGAAATCTGTATAAAGGTCAGGAAGCAACAGTTAGAACTGGACATGGAACAACAGATTGGTTCCAAATAGAAAAAGGAGTGCGTCAAGGCTGTATATTGTCACCCTGCTTATTTAACTCTATGCAAAGTATATCATGAGAAATGCTGGACTGGAAGAAACACAAGCTGAAATCAAGATTTCCAGGAGAAATATTAATAACCTCAGATATGCAGATGACACCACCTTATGGTAGAAAGTGAAGACGACCTAAAAAGCCTCTTGATGAAAGTGAAAGAGGAGAGAGAAAAAGTTGGCTTAAAGCTCAACATTCAGAAAATGAAGATCATGGCATCTGGTCCCATCACTTCATGGGAAATAGATGGGGAAATAGTGGAAACAGTGTCAGACTTTATATTTTTAGGCTCCAAAATCACTGCAGATGGTGATTGCCACCATGAAATTAAAAGATGCTTGTTCCTTGGAAGAAAAGTTATGAGCAATCTAGATAGCATATTCAAAAGCAGAGACATTACTTTGCTGACTAAGGTCTGTCTAGTCAAGGCTATGGTTCTTCCAGTGGTCATGTATGGATGTGAGAGTTGGACTATGAAGAAGACTGAGTGCTGAAAAATTGATGTTTTTGAACTGTGGTGTTGGAGAAGACTGTTGAGAGTCCCTTGGACTGCAAAGAGATCCAACCAGTCCATTCTTGGAAGTACTGATGCTAAAGCTGAAACTCCAGTACTTTGGCCACCTCATGCAAAGAATTGACTCATTGGAAAAGACTCTGATGCTGGGAGGGATTGGGGGCAGGAGGAGAAGGGGATGACAGAGGATGAGATTGCTTGATGGCATCACGGACTTGATGGACGTGAGTCTGAGTGAACTCCGGGAGTTGGTGATGGACAGGGAGGCCTGGTGTGCTGCGATTCATGGGGTCGCAAAGAACTGGACATGACTGAGCAACTGAAGTGAACTGAACTGAGCATGGCCTTGCCCACCAGAGCAAATCCCAGTTTTCTCCTCAGCCAGTCCCTCCCATTAGGAAAAGAGCCTTTTATCCTCATCCACCAGAAGTCAGTCAGAATAAACAAGAAATATAGTCCCAGTAGACTCCAGAACTAATACCACAATCACAGAAAGCTAACCAAAGTGAAAAGAAATAAGATTATGTCCCAGATGAAGGAACAAGATAAATTCCCAGGAAAATAACTAAGTGGAGATAGGCAACATCCCAAAAAAGAATTCAGAATAATGATAGTGCAGATGATCCAAGATCTCAGGAAAAGATTCGAGAAGATGCAAGAAGTGTTTACCAAAGACCTGGAAGAGCTAAGGAACATATAAACAGAGGTGAACTATGCACCAGAAGGTATTAGTAGCAAAAGAAATGAAGTATAAGAACAGATAAGTGACCTGAAAGACAGAATGGTAGAAATCAATGCAAAACAGAATACAGAAAAAAAAAAAAAAAAAAAAAAAAAAAAGGAAAGAAATGAAATGAAACAGCCCAAAAGACAGCTGGGACAACATTAAATGCACCAATATTCATATTATATTATTCCTGAAAGGATAAGAGAGAGAGAAAGGACCTGATAAAATATTTGATGGGATAATAGCTGAAAAATTCACCAACACACGGGAAAGAAAATAATCAACAAAGTCCAGGAAGCACAAAGAGTCCCAGGTAGGATAAATCCAAAGAACACACTGAGACACATAGTAATGAAACTGACAAAAATTAAAGACAAAGATATGTTATTTGAAGCAATAAGAGAAAAAAGACAAGCAATATACAAGGGAGTTGATTTCTCAACACAAACTCTACAAGCCAGAAGGAAAAGAGATGATATATTTCAAGTGATTAAAGGTAAGAACCTGTGACTCTCATTAAGGTTTGATGGATAAATCAAAAAATTTCCAGACAAGCAAAAGTTAAGAGAATCCAGTACCACTAAACTATCTTTACAACAAGTACTAAAGGAAATTCTCTAGGCAGGAGACACAAGAGAAGGACAAGATCTACAAAAATAAACCCACAAAATTTAGCAAAATGGAAAGATGATCATACATATTGACAGTTACCTTAAATGTAAATGGATTAATTGCACCAACTAAAAACATTTATAGATTGTCTACAAGAGGCCCACCTCAGACCTACAGACACTTAAAGACTGAAAGTAAGGGGATGGGAGAAGTTATTTCGTGCAAATGGAGATTATAAGAAAGCTGGTAAAATAAATAATAAATAACTAAAAAAAGAAAGCTGGAGTAGCAATACTCATACCAGACAAAACAAACTTTTAAACAAAGACTGCTATAAGAACAAAGAAGGACAGTACATTTCAAGGGTTCAATCCAAGAAGAAGATAAAGCAATTATAAATATATATGCACCAACATAGGAGCACCTCAATGTGTAAGGCAAATATTAACAAATGTAAAGGAAGAAATCAACAGTAACAAAATAATAGTGGGGGACTTTAATATCCTACTTTCATCAATGGACAGATCATCCAGACAGAAAATCAATAAGGAAATGCAGGCCTTAAAAAACACTTTAGATGAGCTGGAATTAACTGATATCCATAGAGTATTAGGGATTCCCTGTGAAGGCAATGGCACTCCACTCCAGTACTCTTGCCTGGAAAATTCCATGGACAGAGGAGCCTGGTGGGCTGCAGTCCATGGGGTCGCTAAGAGTCGGACACGACTGAGCGACTTCACTTCCACTCTTTACTTTCATGCATTGGAGAAGGAAATGGTAACCCACTCCAGAGTTCTTGCCTGGAGAATCCCAGGGACGAGGGAGCCTGGTGGGCTGCCGTCTATGGGGTCGCACAGAGTCGGACACGACTGAAGTGACTTAGCAGCAGCAGCAGCAGATAGCTTAGTTGGTAAAGAATCCACCTGTAATGCAGGATACTCTGGTTTTATTCCTGGGTTGGGAAGATCTACTGGAGAAGGGATAGGCTACCCACTCCAGTATTCTTGTGTTTCCCTTGTGGCTCAGCTAGTAAAGAATCTGCCTGCAGTGTGGGAAACCTGGGTTTGATTCCTGGTTTGGAGATCCCCTGGAGAAGGCAAAGGATACCCACTCCAGTATTCTGCCCTGGAGAATTCCATGGACTGTATAGTCTATGGGGTCATGAAGAGTCGGATATGACTGAGCAACTGCCACTCACATAAAGCATTACATCCAAAATAAGCAGACCACACATTCTTCTCAAGTGCACATGGAACATTATCTAAGATTGACTACATACTGGACCACAAGGCAAGCATTGGTAAATTCAAGAAATTAAAAATCATATCAAGCATCTTTTCTGAGCGCAATGCTATAAGATTAGAAATAAACTACAAGAACAAAACTCTAAGAAACACAAACACATGGTGCCTAAATAATACGCTACTAAACAACTAATGAGTCACTAAAAAAAAAAAAAATCAAAGAAGAAATTAAAAAAAAAAAAAAAAAAGCCAGAGAAGCACAATAGTCCAAAACCTGTGGGATGCAGCAAAAGCAGTTCTAAGAGGGAAGTTTATGTCAATACAATCCTACCTCAAGAAACAAGAAAAATCTCAACTTAACCTTATATTTAAAAGGATTAGAGAAAGAAGAACAATTGAAATCTAAAGTTAGTAGAGAGAAAAAAATCATAAAGCTCAGAGCAGCAATAACTGAAATAGCAACAAGGGAATTACAAAGATCAATAAAACAAAGAGGTGGTTCTTTGAAAAGATAAACAAAAGTGATAAACCTTTAGCTTACTCAACAAGAAAAAAAGCAAGAAGACTCAAATCAACAAAATTAGAAATGAAAAAGAGGAGTTACAGCTAACTGATTCCACAGAAATATCAGGGATCATAATAGATTACTATGAACAACCGAATACCAATAAAATGGGTAGCCTGCAAGAAATGCTCAAATTTTTAGAAAGATACAGTCTCCCTAGACTTAACCAGGAAGAAATAGAAAATATGAACAGACAAATCACAAGCACCAAAATTAAAATTATGATTAAAAACTTCTCAACAAATAAAAGTTCAGAGCCTGACAGCTTCACAGGCGGATTTTCTTAAATATTTAGAAAAGAGTTAGCATTTATCCTTCTGAAACTCTTCCAAAACTCATAGAGGAAGGAAAACTCAACTCATTTTTACCAGGTCACCCTCACCTATTTAACAAATCAGAAAGAGATATCACACACACAAAAAAGAAAATTATAGGCCAATATCACTGATGAACAGAGATGCAAAAATCTTCAACAAAATACTAGCAATCCATATCAAACGATACATTAAAAAGATCATACTCCATGAGCAAGAGAGATTCATCCCTGGGATGCAAAGATTTTTCAACATCTGCAAATCAATCAAGATGATACACCATATTAAAAATTGAATAATAAAAATATAATATGATATATAAAATATCAATATAAAATTATGAAAATAATATGATCATCTCAATACATACAAAAAAAAAGCTTTTGACAAAATTCAAGACCTATTTATGACAAAAATTCTTCAGAAAGTGGGCATCAGTCAGTTCAGTCAGTTCATTGCTCAGTCGTGTCCGACTCTTTGCGACCCCATGAATCGCAGCACACCAGGCCTCCCTGTCCATCACCATCTCCCAGAGTTCACTCAGACTGAAGTCCATTGAATCCGTGATGTCATCCAGCCATCTCATCCTCTGTCATCCCCTTCTCCTCCTCCTGCCCCCAATCCTTCCCAGCATCAGAGTCTTTTCCAATGAGTCAACTCTTTGCATGAGGTAGCCAAAGTACTGGAGTTTCAGCTTTAGTATCATTCCTTCCAAGGAAATCCCAGGGTTGATCTCCTTGAGAATGGACTGGTTGGATCTCCTTGAAGTCCAAGGGACTCTCAAGAGTCTTCTCCAACACCACAGTTTAAAAGCATCAATTCTTTGGCGCTCAGCCTTCTTCACAGTCTAACTCTCACATCCATACATGACCACTGGAAAAACCATAGCCTTGACTAGACGGACTTTAGTCAGCAAAGTAATGTCTCTGCTTTTGAATATACTATCTAGGTTGGTCATAACTTTTCTTCCGAGGAGTAAGTGTCTTTTAATTTCATGGCTGCAGTCAGCATCTGCAGTGATTTTGGAGCCCTAAAAAATAAAGTCTGACACTGTTTCCAGTTTCCCCATCTATTTCCCACGAAGTGATGGGACCAGATGCCATGATCTTCGTTTTCTTCATGTTGAGCTTTAAGCCAACTTTTTCACTCTCCTCTTTCATTTTCATCAAGAGACTTTTCAGTTCCTCTTCACTTTCTGCCATAAGGGTTGTGTCATCTGCATATCTGAGGTTACTGAGGTTTCTTCCAGCATTCTTGATTCCAGCTTGTGTTTCTTCCAGTTCAGCGTTTCTCATGATGTACTCTGCATATAAGTTAAATAAGACGGGTGACAATATACAGCCTTGACGTACTCCTTTTCCTATTTGGAATCAGTCTGTGGTTCTATGTCCAGTTCTAACTGTTGCTCCCTGACCTGCAGATTTCTCAAGAGGCAGGTCAGGTGGTCTGGTATTCCCACCTCTCTCAGAATTTTCCACAGTTTATTGTGTACCACACAGTCAAAGGCTTTGGCATAGTCAATAAAGCAGAAGTAGATGATTTTCTGGAACTCTCTTGCTTTTTCCATGATCCAGTGAAAGTGGGCATAGAGGGTACATATCTCAACATAATAAAGCCATGCATTACAAACCTATACCTGGCATGATACTCAATGATGAAAAACTGAAAGCATCCCTTGTAAGATGAGGAATAAGATAATGATATCCACTCTCAACACTTTTATTCAACATAGTTTGAAAGTCCTAGCTATAGCAATCAGAGAAGTAAAGAAGTAAAAGAAGTAAATGGAATACAAATTGGAAAATAAGTTACATTGTCACTGTTTGCAGATGACATGATATTATACACAGAAGATCCTAAAGATGCTACTGGAAAATTACTGGAACTCATCAATGAATTTGTTAAAGTTGAAGGTTACAACATTAATATACAGAAATCTGTTGCATTTCTATACACTAACAATGAAAGATTAGAAAGAGACATTCAAGAAGTAATTCCTCTTACCATTGCATGAAAAAAAAAAAACACTAGGAATAAACCTACCTAAGGTGACAAAGGACATGTACTCCAAAAAGTATAAGATGCTGAGGAAAATATTGAAGAAGACATAAGCAGATGGAAAGATATGCCATGTTCATGAATTGGAAGAATCAATATTGTCAAGATGACTCTACCACCCAAAGCAATCTAAAGATTCAAGGCAATCCTTATCAAATTACCAATAGCATTTTCAAGAACTAGAAGAAAACATCTCAAAGTCTGAATGGAGACACAAAATGCCTTGAATAGCCAAAGCAATCTTATTCTAATGAGGTGGATGAACCTAGAACCTTTTATACAGAGTGAAGTAAATGAGAAAGAGAAAGGTAAATATCATATTCTAATGCATATATACGGATTCTAGAAAAATGGTACTGAAGAATTTATTTACAGGACAGCAATGGAGAAACAGACATAGGGAATATACTTGCAGACATGGGGAGAGGGGAGGAAATTACTCATCGTTCTGATGAATAAAACAAGGACTAGAGAGTTTAGGTGTCTTTTCCGTGATCACCCCAGGAGCTGGAAGAAAACTTTTCTGAGTATAGTTTTGCTGTCTTAATTAATACAGACATGTCTTTAGGATCATCAACATAAGTATTTTTATGGTACCTAGGTTTTCTAGAAGTCAAATAAAATGTTAGTTCTGCTACAAAATTTGTTAGCTAGAAAGATAACTTGTGTGCATGTTACGTCTCTTCAGTCATGTCCAACTCTTTTGATGCTATGGACTCTAGCCTGCCAGGCTACTCTGTCCATGGGATTCTCCAGGCAAAAATACTGGAATGGGTTGCCATGACCTCCAGCAGGGGTCTTCCTAACCCAGGAATTGAACTCATGTCTCTTGAGACTCCTGCATTGGCAGGCATATTCTTTCCCACTAATATGATAATATTTTTTATAAGTAAATTAAATATAAATAAGGTAAGATTGTTTTTTTTTTGTGTGTGTGTGTGTGAACTCTTTAGAGATAATTATGTTTTATAGTATGTCTACTTAAAATAGTTTCTCCAGATTTTGGTAACTTGAAACTTCAGAGTTTTGCAAAATTAAGTTAAATTATGAAAGTCCAGATAATTCCCAAATAAAATAAGATCCTGAAACATTAATTACTTCATACAAGCTTTCTTTTACAGAGAAACTAAAAATATTTAGGACTCAATAAATATGTTTAGTGTCACACTGAGACATGATAAGAAAGCATATTTTTAGAAATTATATATTATAGTGTTTCTGGGTTTGCCAATCTATAGAAAGCTTATGAAAAATACAGTTTGTAACTGCTTGCTTCTTAGTTTTCACTAGAAATTTAGGTTTTTCAAGAGTTGAAATTTCTAATTAATATATGTTTCAAGTTACCAAAAATTCTGTACTACACTGGTCTGAAGAGGATTGCTGACCCCCAAATCACCTTAAAACTATGTCCAAACAGAGGATAAATGACACTCATCACAGGATAAGCCTCAGAAGCAAATATCTATCCTAAGAGAGACCTGACCCATATAGTGCTTTTCTAGAATTTGCATATGAATCAAAAGTTTTTCTATCATGGCCATAATTCAGATTTTAGAAATTGATCCAGTCATTAGGTTTGTAGTCAGTATTTCCTGTTATCTTGGTGGATTTCTTTTCTACAAGGCTCTGATTGAATGGCCCTCAGAAAATTCATTTTAGAGGAAAGAAGTTGTAGTTCTATTTGGGCCACTGATATTACTAGATAGAATCTCATCACTTGACTGATGTAATAATACCTTCTATAACATTGGCCATAATTATGAATTTTCTTGAAAGATTACTCAGTTGGAACAAAGAACTGAATCCCAGTATAAAGCCATAACTCCCTGTTCATTATATGGGTTTATATGGACAACACCAAACTATGGCCATTCAAGTTTAAAGGCCTCCTTATGTTGGTAACAATTAAATCATACTAAGAGTAAGCCTAATAACACTAGAAAATTGAGCTAGGTTCCTCATGAACATTGCCACTGTATTATTACCCTTACAAACAGATATTGTTATAAAATAGACTGAGTCAGATGACGAGGGTTATATTGGGTTATATCTAATGGAACTGAATGGCTTTGTAGTACCAATTTATGGCCCAGGCATCCACCTGGATAAACAGGACAGTATCCTAGGATTCTCTTGGATATAAGGCTATTTAAGTGCCAATTTAAACATGACTTAGTAAATTTACTATTGCTACAAGTTTGACACATCAAGAAACCTATATTTCATTGGTATGATCATTCTGTAGTGATTTGTGTGTGTGTGTCTTCAGGAGGATTGGAGTATATAATCACTCATATTGAAGCCTTGGAGAAGGCAATGGCACCCCACTCCAGTACTCTTGCCTGGAAAATCCCATGGATGGAGGAGCCTGGTAAGCTGCAGTCCATGAGGTCGTGAAGAGTTGGACATGACTGAGGGACTTCACTTTCATTTTTCACTTTTATGCATTGGAGAAGGAAATGGCAACCCACTCCAGTATTCTTGCCTAGAGAATCACAGGAATGGGGGAGCCTTGTGGGCTGCCATCTATGGGGTCACACAGTCGGACACGACTAAAGCGACTTAGCAGCAGCATATTGAAGCCTTAACAAAACCCATTCAACAGGTCTTAAACAATGATGGTCAGGCTAATAGTCTAATGACTTCTGAGGTCTCTATGATGAGAAAAATCATATTATAAAATGACATGGCCCTCAATATCCTTATAGAAAGACATCTGCACCACCATTTCCAACTGAATGCTATGTTTTTATACCAGATGAATACTTCAATATAATTCATTTAATGAACCACATGAAAAATCAAATTTCTGTCTTAAGCAATCCATGCCTAAGTCTTGAAAATCTCTAGATTTAAATACTTACTTTGTTGTTGCTATTGTTCAGTCACTCAATCAGTCATGTCTGACTCTGCAATTCCATGGACTGCAGCACACCAGGCTTTCCTGTCCTTCACCATCTTCTGGAGCTTGCTCAAATGCATGTCCATTGAGTTGGTGATGCCATCCAACCATTTCATCCTCTATCATCCCCTTCTCCTCCTGCCTTCAATTTTTTCCTAGCATCAAGGTCTTTTCTAGTGAGGGGACCCTTCTCATCAGGTGGTCAATGTATCAGCTTCAGCTTTAGCATCAGTCATTTCAGTAAATATTCAGGACTGATTTCCTTTAGGACTGAATGGTTTGATTTCCTTGCTGTCTAAGGGATGCTCAAGAGTTTTCTCCAACAACACAGCTCAAAAGCATCAATTCTTCAGCGATCAGCCTTCACGGTCCAATTCCGACATCTGTACATGACTACTAGAAAAAAATAGACTTGACTACACGGGCCTTTGTTGGCAAAATAATGTCTCTGATTTTTAATACACTGTTTAGCTTGGTCATAATTTTTCTTCCAAGGAGCAAGCATCTTTTTTTATTTTTTTAAATCATGGCAATCACCATCTGCAATGATTTTGGAGCCCAAGAAAAGAAAAAAAAGTCTGTTCATTGTCTCCATTATTTTCCATCTCTTTGCCATGTAATGATGGGACCAAATGCCATGATCTTAGCTTTTTGAATGTTGAGATTAAGCCAGGTTTTTTACTCTCCTCTTTTAACTTCAACAAGAAGCTCTTAGTTCCTCTTTGCTTTCTGCCATTAGGGTGGTATCATCTGTATATCTGAGGTTATTGTCTGAGGTTATTGATATTTCTTCCAGAAACCTTGATTCCAACTTGTGCTTCATTCAGCCCAGTATTTCTCATGATGTACTCTGAATATAAATTAAATAAGTAGGGTGAAAATATACAGCCTTGACATACTCCTTTCCCAATTTTGAACAAGTCTGTTGTTCCATGTCTGGTTCCAACTATTGTTTCTTGACCTGCATACAGATTTCTCAGGAGGCAGGTAAGTTGGTCTGGTATTACCATCTCTTTAAGAATTTTCCACAGTTTGTTGTGATCCACAGCCAAAGCCTTTAGAGTAGTCAATGAAGCAGAAGTAGATGTTTTCCTGGAACTCTCCTCCTTTCTCTATGATACAGTGGACACTGGCAATTTGACCTCTAGTTCCTCTGCCTTTTCTAAATCCAGCTTGAACATCTGGAAATTCTCTATTCATGTCCTGTTGAAGCCTAGCTTGGAAAATTTGGAGCATTACCCTGCTAGTGTGTGAAATGAGTGCAACTGTGCAGTAGTTTGAACATTCTTTGTCATTGTCCTTTGGTATTGAAATGAAAATGACCTTTTTCAGTCCAGGGGCCACTGGTGAGTTTTCCAAATTTGCTGGTATATTGAGTAAAACACTTTCAGAACTTCATCTTTCAGGATTTGAAATAGCTCAACTGGAATTCCATCACCTCCACTAGCTTTGTTCATAGTGATGGTTTCTAAGGCCCACTTGACTTCACATTCTAGGATGTCTCACTCTAGATGAGTGATCACACCATAGTGGTTATCTGGGTTATTAAGATCTTTTTGTTTTTTAATAGTTCTTCTGTATATTCTTGCCACATCTTCATAATCCTTTCTGCTTTTTTTAGGTCCATTTTGTTTCTGTCTTTTATTGTGCCCATCTTTGTGTGAAATGTTCCCTTAATAACTAATTTTCTTGAAAAGATCTCTAGTCTTTCCATTCTATTGTTTTCCTCTATTTCTTTGCATTGATCACTGACGAAGACTTTATTATCTCCCCTTGCTATTCTTTGGAACTCTGCATTCAAATGGGTATATCTTTCCTTTTCTCCTTTACCTTCCACTTTTTTTTCTTTTTCAATAAGGCCTCCTCAGACAACCAATTTGCCTTCTTACATACCTTCTTCTTGGGGATGGTTCTGATCACCACCTCCTGTACAATGTTATGAACCTCCATCCATAGTTCTGTAGGCACTCTATCAGATCTAATCCCTTGAATCTATTTGTCACTTCCACAAGAGAAGTGACAAGAGATTTGATTTAGGTCATACCTGAATGACCTAGTAGTTTTCCCCTACTTTCTTCAATTTAAGTCTGAAGTTTGCTATAAAGAGTTCATGCTCTGAGCCACAGTCAGGTCCTGGTCTTACTTTTGCTGACTGTATAGAGCTTCTCCATTTTCAGCTGAAAAGAATATAATCAATCTGATTTTGATATTGACCATCTGGTGATGTCCATGTGTAGAGTTGCTCTTGTGTTGTTGGAAGATGGTGTTTGCCTAAGTAAATATTTACTTATGACTCTATTAATGCTACTAGTTATATTATTTGTATATAGGATTACTGTTTATTGCATTACCAAATGTGTGACTGAGTCTCTTATAAAAATAATGATGACTTAGACAACTTGATATTATTGGCAAAATATGTGGCTGTATATGAGATCAATGTATCTCTACATATGGGAAAAAGCAACAAGAGGAAATAATTTCCTGGGCCATAGCAGACTAGTAAGACAGGTGGCCCAAAGACTTTTGCTACCATTAATATGGCCTGGGCCAGTAATAGCACATTGACTGGTCTACCAAAGAAATCCTTAGACCTAGAAATGACTTTTTCTATGCCCCATTCATAAATTGGTCATGAAGTGCCTCCAAAAACTTAGTTGATTTATGAACTACATGGTGCACTGTGAACTAAGCAATGTCATTTGCCATCCAGTTCTTTGAGGACTGAATCATTAGCCACTGCAGTAGATGACCTACAGAAACACTCTGCAGGGCAAGGGTGAGGTGCTCTGTGCCCTGGGGATACTGGCAAAAAAGCCCCTCAGATAGTTAGAAATATGTCAGAAGAAATTTTTATGAACTTGGATTCTCGCATCTTCCCATACAGTAAGTCCCTTATATATGAACCTTCAAGTAGAAGACTTTCAAATATATGATTTGTTTTTATTTCCATTATTCTAGGAGGTGGGTCAAAAGGATCCAAGATATCACTTCATCCCAGACAGAATGGCCATAATCAAAAAATCCCACAACAACAAGGGCTAGAGATGGTGTGGAGAAAAAGAAACCTTTCTGCACTGTCAATTGGTATAGTCACAATGGAAGACAGTATGGAGATTCCTTTAAAAACTAAGAGTAAAACCACCGTATGACTCAGCAATCCCACTTCTAGGCATATACCCTGAAGAAAAACCTGAAAAGAAGACATATGTACCCCAGTGTTCATTGCAGCAATATTTACAGTAGCCTAGACATGGAAGCAACCTACATGTCCATCAACAGATGAATGGATAAATAAACTGTGGTACATCCATACAATGGAATACTACTCAGCCATAAAAAAGGAACAGATTTCAGTCAGTTCTAATGAGGTGGATGAACCTAGGGCCTGTTATACAGAGTGAAGTAAGTCAGAAACTGAAAGACAAATATTGTATATTGACCCATATATATGGAATCTAGAAGCATGGTACTGATGAATCCATTCATGGAGCAACAATGGATACACAGACATAAAGAACAGACTTACAAATAAGGGTGGAAGAGAAGAGAGAGAGAGTGAGATAAATGGAGAGAATAACATGTAGAGTATATACACTAACATATGTAAACAGATAGACACTGAGAATTTGCTGTATGACTCAGAGAACTCAAACTGGGATTCTATAATAATCTAGAAATTATTAATATCCTGAGAAATCTGTATACAGGTCAAGAAGCAACAGTTAGAACTTAACTTGGGACAATGGACTGGTTCCAAATTGGGAAAGGAATATGTCAAGGCTGTATTGTCACCTTGGTTATTTAACTTATATGCTGAGTACATCATGTGAAATGCCAGGCTGGACGAGGTACAAGCTGCAATCAAGATTTCTAGGAGAAATATCAATAAGCTCAGATATACAGATGACACCATCCTTATGGCAGAAAGTGAAGAACTAAAGAGCCTCTTGATGAAAGTGAAAGAAGAGAGTGAGAAAGCTGGCTTAAAGCTCAACATTCAGAAAACTAAGATCATGGCATCAGGTCCCATCATTTCATGGCAAATAGATGGAAACGATGGAAACAGTGGAAACAGTGACAGACTTTATTTTCTTGGGCTCCAAAATCACTGCAGATGGTGACTGCAGCCATGAAATTAAAAGATACTGTTCCTTGGAAGAAAAGCTATGACCAACCTAGACAACATATTTAAAAAGCAGAGACATTGCTTTGCTGACAAAGGTCCCTCTAGTCAAAGATATGGTTTTGCCAGTAGTCATGTATTTGAGAGTTGAATCATAAAGAAAGCCGAGCACTGCAGATGCTTTTGAAACTGTGGTGTTGGAGAAGACTCTTGAGAGTCCCTTGAACTGCAAAGAGATCAAACCAGTCCATACTAACGGAAATCAATCCTTAATATTCATTAGAAGGACTGATGCTGAAGCTGAAGCTCCAGTACTTGGACACCTGATCTGAGGAACTGACTCCTTGGGAAAGACCCTGATTCTGGGAAAGACTGAAGGCAGGAGGAGAAGGGCCAACAGAGGATGACAGGTTTAATGGCATCACCAACTTGATGGATGTTAGTTTGGGCAAGCTCAGGGAGGTTGGTGATGGACAGGGAGGCCTTTTGTGCTGCAGTCCATGAGGTCACAGAGTCGGACATAACTGAGGGACTGAACTGAATAACTTATAGGGGTGGGAATGGGCAAGGAAGAGGGAGGGAGATTCAAAAGGGAGTGGATATATGTACACCTGTGGTTAATTCAAGTTGATGTATGACAGAAATCAAATGGATATTGTAAACCAATAATCAATCAAATATAAGTATTAAATAAAAGATATGAGCATGCATTCACATGTTTAATCATGCAAATTAAATCTATTTGATGAGGTGCTGTTATTAGGTTTTGTGATACCAGAAACTGAACATAGAATGGTACATGAAGCTGTTCAGAATGCAACCCAGGGCTTCTATGTCATCTATAATGAGAAAAAAGAACTACTACCCAGACAGCATTGGATCATTTTTTGAAGAGCGTAGAAAAACCCTCTGTCTCCAGTAAGGAGCCAGAACCTGTGCCATCAGCATCATCTGCTTATTCCAAAATTTATAGGAGAAAGTTAACATAGATATTTCAATTGTTTTAATCATGAACTGAAATAAAAATGTCTGATATGAGAGCTGTGAGTCGTGCTAAGAGTCAGACACAACCGAACAACTTCACTTTCACTTTTCACTTTCACACACTGGAGAAGGAAATGGCAACCCACTCCAGTGTTCTTGCCTGAAGAATCCCAGGGACGGGGAGCCTGCTGTCTATGGGGTCACACAGAGTCGGACACGACTGAAGTGACTTAGCAGCAGCAGCAGATACTAGAGTTACTATTTACAATTTGAAAATAACTGAAGTAAACATCAAATCAAATAAGTTGTACATGTAAAACTTTCATCTTTTCTATAATTTTTAATTATCTTTTGCTTCATTTATATTCACTTATTTTTTTCTATTTAAGTTGGTGATCATTTTCAAAATGTAAAGTAGAAAGGTAGAGACTTTATTATTATTAAAGTTTCAAATACAAGTTGCAATTACTTAATGGTGGTGAAGAACAAAAAGTGGAAACAGGTAGGTTCTTTTTCTGATGGTGTGTTTTTTCACTAACGTATGGAAGCATAATTTCAGAAACCATGTGACTTTCTGGAAAATTAATGATATAATGTATATTCATGGATCATTATTTTATCATACAAATATATCCTTTAGTTTAATCTCCTAAAAGGTACATGATAATGTGTTTTAGATATTTTCAATAAAGGTTTATAACCTTTTTCTTCGTTTGGTCAATAAATGATTAAAAGTATTTTAAGGTTAACGATCTCATGATGTGATCAATCATTCTAAGCTACAATCTGCCACCAGGGCTTCTCATTTTGCAAATAATTTCTTGATAATTATCACAAGAAGCACATCTGTATGCTGGTTGAAAAGTTAATTAAAATGTGATTCCATCTGGTAGTCCAGTTGGGAATGTCACTATTCAATTTAATCTACATTGAGCTGAAATAAACCCTGCATAATCAAAAGATATAATGTAGTGGGGTGCACCGAGACGTAAGTTAGCTAGTGTTGCATATGTTCAGCTAATTCTCTTTTCTTTCTTTTTAAATTCTTTTTTCTTTTATAAAAGTTAGAAACCTGGAAAAACAACATTTCCTAATGATCTTCTCATTATGGGTACATTTCCCTTTATGTGAATTTTGTATAGCTGTATATTTTTTCCTACTTTCTTCACTCATTTTTAGTAGGATTGAGAGAGTCGATGTGAGTGCATTTTTCTCTCAAAGCTATCAACTTCAATCATTCATTTTGTTCTAATGCCCTGTGTATTAGATTCCTATTGCTCTTGTAAAAATTACCAGTAACTCAATGATTTAAAACAATACAAATTTATTACTTTACAGTTCTGGAGATCAGAAGTTTGAAATGAGTCTCATGGCTACAATCAAGCTGCAAGTAAGGTGGTGTTCCTTTAGGAGGCTCTCAAGGGGAATCTCTTCTTTGTTATCTCAGCTCCTAGAACCTGTCCACATTCCTTGGCCTGTGTGTCCCTTCTGTCCTCAGAGCCATCAGTGAATGATCAGGTCTTTTGATTCTGTCTCTGATTCAGACTCTTCTGTTTCACTCTTTCTATTACAAGATCCTTGTGTTGTATTGAGCCCACCCACATTATACATGAAAATTTCCTCCTCTTAAAATCAGTTGACTCCTCTTGTCGTGTAACATGACATTCATGAGTTTTGGGGACAGATGTGGACACTTTGAAGGCCATTCTTCTATCCTCCACACATTGTAACCAGTTTATTCTAAACCTAATGCTTAGGTAGAGAGTTAACTGGTGCCCATCCTTTCCTCTCAGACTAATTTGAAACAGTTTGGCTGATTTTTCTCTGGTTTGGCTGATGATTACTAGTTGGCTCACATGCTGACATGTGTTTCCAGTTACGGATTTTTCCTAACAGATGAAGAATTGGAGATAAAACTTAGAATTGAGTTCATATAAAAATCTATATCTTTTCATGGAAAGGCTGAACTTGGTTATTATGGGTTGGCTCATATTCCATCTTTTGAACTTTTTTTTTTTTTTGGAAAGTGGAAAGTGTTTATTTTTTATCAGTTAGTTTTGCTAAATTTAAATAGGCAGGCCATTAGACTTTGCCTGTTGAAATGCAATTTTAATCCATCTCTAAATTAGAGATTTCAAGGAAAATGTTTAGCAATTTACTTGTTCATACTTCTGCAAATAAAATGCACCCAACAAGGTAACCATAAAGAAGCAGTTCCCAACCTTTTTGGCACCAGGGATCAGTTTTATGGAAAACAATTTTTCCACAGACAGAGGTGGTGGGGGATGGTTTCCAGATGATTCAAACACAAAGTGAAAGTGAAAGTGAAGTCACTCAGTCGTGTCCGACTCTTTGTGACCCCATGGGCTGCAGCCCACCAGGCTCCCTCCCTCCATGGGATTCTCCAGGCAAGAGTACTGGAGTGGGTTGCCATTGCCTTCTACAGGGGAGCGCCTGCCTGGATTCAAACACAGGACAGTTATTATTTATTTTATTTCTATTATTATTATATCAGCTTCTCCTCAGTTCATCAAGAATTAGATCCCAGAGGCTGGGAACTCTGCCATAAATAATTACTACTAGGACAGTGATATTGCAAGCATAAACATTATTCACATATGGGACAATCATTTCAAAACTAAAGACATACAAGAAGTTCTGATGCTGAGAAGATGTTTAGTCTATCAATCAGATTTTAATAAATAGAATCATTAGGATATATACTTAAATACAAAAGGGTTTGTTATACAGACTTATTTTTCATTAAAAGCATTTTATTAAGGTATAATCAACATGTAAAAGCTGTTCATATTTAAAGTATATAGTTTGATGAGTTTGGGGATAAGAATACACCTATGAAACCAACCACCAGGGCCATGGACATGTCCATTATCTCCCCAAGTTTCCTGCCATTTTCTCTATTATAACTGTGACCACTATTTTTGAAGCCTGTTTTTTTTCCCCTCAGTTTTATTGAGAGATAATTAGCATATATCTAGCTTTCATAACAGAGAAAGCAATGGCAACCCACACCAGCCATTCTTGCCTGGAAAATCCATGGGCAGAGGAGCCTGGTAGGCTGCAGTCCATGGGGTCACGAAGAGTCAGACACAACTAAGAGACTTCACTTTCACTTTTCACTTTCATTCACTGAAGAAGGAAATGGCAACCGACTCCAGTGTTCTTGCCTAGAGAATCCCAGGGACTGGATAGCCTGGTGGGCTACCATCTATGGGGTTGCCCAGAGTCAGACACGACTGGAGCGACTTAGCAGCAGCAGCAGCTTTCATAAAATTCTGTTCTAACAATAGTGAAAAGATATATTACTTGGGCTTGTTTTGGACTCTGTGGGAGAGGGAGAGGGTGGGATGATTTGGGAAAATGGCATTGAAACATGTATAATATCATGAAAGAAATGAATCACCAGTCTAGGTTCGATACAGGATACAGGATGCTTGGGGCTGGTGCACTGGGATGACCCAGAGAGATGGTATGGGGAGGGAGGTGGGACAGGGGTTCAAGATTGGGAACATGTGTAGCAAAGAGTCAGATACAACTTAGAGACTGAAAAACAGGAACAAATAAAAATCAACCTAAATGTAAGAATGAAAACTTTTATATTCCAAAATTTTTTAGAAGAAATTACATCTCTTATTATCAGTTCTGTAACCATTATAAACATATATTGTAAAGACTTAAAATTATCCAAATAGCACACTTTAGTTAACAATTCAAAAATCTTTAAAATATTTCTAGCATGTATTTGTTGAATATGTGACATCTTGGTGCAGCATTTCATATATATATATATATAATATATTTAACTTAGAGGGTAGACATGATCATGCATCTTACTTGAACATTATGTATTGACTATTTCGGGGTTAAGATTCTTACCAGACACTTCCATGATGTTCATTCTGAATATGATAAAAAGAGTAAGGCCACAGTGAAAGCATACAAGCTCATATGATAAGCTTACTCTGCTGCTGCTACTGCTAAGTCACTTCAGTTGTGTCCGACTCTGTGCAACCCCATAGATGGCAGCCCACCAGGCTCCCCTTTCCCTGGGATTCTCCAGGCAAGAACACTGGAGTGGGTTGCCATTTCCTTCTCCAATGCATGAAAGTGAAAAGTGAAAGTGAAGTCACTCAGGTGTGTCTGACTCTTAGTGACCCCATGGACTGCAGCCTACCAGGCTCCTCTGTCCATGGGATTTTCCAGCCCACCAGGTTCCTCCATCCATGGGATTTTCCAGCCTGCCAGACTCCTCCAAACATGGGATTTTCCAGGCAAGATTACTCTAGACTTCACTATCAAATAATCATGTATTGCCCTACTTCACAATACAAAGCTCTGTTTATATTGAAATGTTCAGGGAGAACATAAGCCACAGAAACAAAATGCAATTCTTCTGGCACTGGGGCATCAAATGTGCTTTCTGAGCACAATTTTAATTTATTTTTTATACATGTTGTAAAAGAGAAAGTTTAGGTGAGAAAACTTATGTCTCCTATTTTTCTCGAAATCAATCAGGATTCATCTCTGCTCTACACTGAAACCTTTGCAGCTCATTTCACCCTTACTGAAGTCTAAGGACAGGCGACAAAAGTCTCGTGGAGAGATGAGTTCATGAACTGTGCTTGTCCTTGTTTCCATATGCACTCCCACGTTGTTGTTCACTAAGCAGGAATATGTTTATTTGTGGGACTGCAGAGTTCTTGTCTTAACCAGGGGTTAATTAACCCTCCCTTGGCTTAATACTCATTAATTTTATTTGCCAAGGCTTGCCCAAGCTGAGTGTCTTTAGAGCATTGATTTTTAATCTGTAGACTGTAAAATGCCCTGTAATTCACGCAAAATTGTTTGTTAATGCAGATATGTGTTTTTCTGGTGAAAGAATCCAAGTCTTTAAAAGACTCACTGGGAATTCTGACCAACAGTAGTTGAAGAATCACTGTTTTAGAGTAAGCCAGAACATCTCCCTCTTGGCATTCTGTTAATAAAATCTTTATGGACTATGTGGCATTTCACAATCATACCTTGTTTGGGGACATTTTGTATTGGAGAGCAAAAGATGTCATTCTACTAGGGGCTCATAACTCTGAATCAGACTGCTATACTAGCAGTGAATTATTTAGTCCTAAACATCACTCATCTTAGTCTTGTATGTGTTAAGTGTGTAAGTAAATTAGGTTCAAGGAAAAAAAAAATAAAACCATTAAAATCTGTTTTCACAGTTTCCCAATGATACCAGCTACAAGACTAGAGTCATATAACACCCATTACCCTATCTATTTGGAAATCTGGTATGTTAAAATTTCACAGAGAAATAAAAAGCATTCTAAGTTTACACCAGTGCAGGAAATTAGGGCCAAGAAATGACTTACTCTTTCACCACAAAGAATAGATTTACATTATTTTTATCATTTCTTTTATTTATTTATTTAGCTTTTGCCTGAATCAACCCCTGAGCCATATATTTATCAAAGGGTTACTGGGGTATTCCTAGGTCTAAGTATTGTTCTAGCATGTTTTGTTGCTATTCATTTGCTAAGTCATGTCTAATTCTTTGTGACCCCATGGAATGTAGCACCCCAGATCCCAGTATCTTCCACAGTCTCCAAAGTAGGTTCAAATTTATGTCCACTGAATTGATTATGCTGTCTAATCATTTCATCCTCTGTTACCTCCTTCTCCTCTTCAGTTCAGTTCAGTTCAGTTGCTCAGTTGTGTCCAACTCCTTGCGACCCCATGACTGCAGCATGCCAGGCTTCCCTGTCCATCACCAACTCCTGGACCCTACTCAAACTCATGTCCGTTGAGTTGGTGATGCCATTCAACCATCACATTCTCTGTCATGCCCTTCTCCTCCTGCTTTCAATCTCTCCCAGCATCAGGGTCTTTTCAAATGAGTTACTTCTTCGCATCAGGTGGCCAAATTATTGGAGTTTCAGCTTTAGTATCAGTCCTTCCAATGAATATTCAGGACTGATTTCCTTTAGGATGGGCTGATTGGATCTCCTTGTAATCCATGGGACTCTCAAGTGTCTTCTCCAACACCACAGTTCAAAAGCATCAATTCTTTGGTGCTCATCTTTCTTTATAGAAAGCTATATACTCTTGTCCTCTTGCCTTCCATCTTTTCTAGCATCAGTGTCTTTTCCAAAGAGTTGGCTTTTCACATCTGGTGGCCAAAATATTGGAGTTTCAGCTTGAGCATCAGTCCTTTCTATGAATATTCAGGACTGATTTCCTTCAGAATTGACTGGTTTGCTCTCCTTGCAGTCCAAGAAACTCTCAATAGTTTTCTCCAGCACCACAATTCAAAAGCATCAATTTTTTGATGTTCAGCTTTCTTTATGGTCCAACTCTCACATCCATACATGACTACTGGAAAAACCACAGCTTTGACTATATAGAACTTTGTCAGCAATGTGATGTCTGCTTTTTAATAATACACGGTCTAGGTTTGTCACAGCTTTCCTTCTAAGGAGGAAGCATCTTTAAATTTCAAGGCTACATTCATCATCTGCAGTGATTTTGGAGCCTCAGGCAAAAGAAATCTGTCACTGCTTCCAATTTTTCCCTTCTACTTGCCATGAAGTAATGACACTGGATGCCACATTCTTTGTTTTTGAATGTTGAGTTTTAAGCCAGCTTTTCACTCTCCTCCTCAACCCTCATTAAAAGGCTCTTTAGATCCTCTTCATTTTCTGCCATCAGGGTGGTTATCATCTGTATATCTAAGGTTGTTGATATTTCTCCCAGCAATTTTGATTTCAGGTTGTGACTCATCCACCCCAGCATTTTGCATGATGTACTCTGCTTATAAATTAAATAAGCACAGTGACTATACACACACACACACACACAC
The DNA here is from genome assembly GCA_917880005.1 of Nanger dama. Classification (NCBI taxonomy): domain Eukaryota; kingdom Metazoa; phylum Chordata; class Mammalia; order Artiodactyla; family Bovidae; genus Nanger; species Nanger dama. Next base: position 106,253,154 of record CAKJTW010000001.1, read on the forward strand.
ACACACACACACACACACACACAGCCTTACTGTTCTCCTTTCCAAATTTTGAACCAGTCTGTTGTTCCATGTAAGGCTCTAAATGTTGCTTCTTGACCCACATTCAGGTCTCTCAGGAGACAGGTAAGGTGGTCTGCTATTTCTGTCTCTTGAAGACTGTCCACAGTGTGTTGTGATCCACACAGTTAAAGGCTTTAGCATAGTCGATGAAGTACAAGTAGATGTTTTTCTGGAACGCCATGATCCATGATCCAACAAATATTGGCAATTTGGCCTGTGATTTCTCTGCCTTTTCTAATCCCAGTTTTTACATTTGGAAGTCCTTAGTTCATATACTGCTGAAACCTAGCTTGAAGGATTTTGAGCATTACCTTACTCACATGTGAAATGAATGAATTTGTATGATAAGTTTTAACTTTGTTTGGCATTGCCTTTCTTTGCAATTGAAATGAAAACTGACTTTTTCCAGTCCGATGGACACTGCTGACGTTTCCAAATTTGCTGGTATATTGAGTGCAGCACTTTAACAGCATCATCTTTTAGAATTTTAAATAGCTCAGCTGGAACTTCATCACTTCCACTACCTTTGTTTTTAATAATGCTTCTGAAGGTCCATTTTACTTCACACTCCAGGATGTTCAGCTCTAGGTGCGTGGGCACACTAGTCATGGATATCCTGATCATTAAGACCTTTCTGTATAGTTTTTCTGTATATTCTTGCCACCTCTTCTTAATATCTTCTGCTTCTGTTAGGTCCTTATCACTTCTGTCCTTTATCATTCTATTATTTTTCTATATTTCTTTTCATTGTTTGGTTAAGAAGTCTTCCTTATCTCTCCTTGCTATTCTCTGGAATTCTTCATTCTTTTGGGTTTATCTTTTCCTTCCTCCCTTGCCTTTTACTTCTCATTTTCTCAGCTATTTGTAAAGCCTCCTCAGACAACCAGTTGGTCTCCTTGCCATTCTTTATCTTTAAGAAGTGCGAAATGGAACATTGCTGCCATGTCAGTAAACAAGGATGTTAGAGTCACCAGCAACTGCAGCCACCATGGGTGATGAGCTGGTGAGCCGTGAGAGAACTCAGGAAGGAAAGAATACCTGTCATCTAGCAGATATCAGACTGCAGCCCCTTCCCATGGTGAGCTCTGAGGAAGTTCAGGATGTGAAAACAGAATACTGGCCCCAGGTAGCTGAGGTGCATATCAAAGGAGTGATTTTAGTGAGCCCAGACTCTTGCCATACATAGAAAAATGCTAAATTTCTTAGCTTGGGTTATCTGATTTTCTTTAATTAGCAATAATCTTTTGACATACAGACTACCTGCCCTTCCTTGAAAAACTCCTATTATCCTGACTCCTCCCCTCACTTGGAAACAGTTTTCTCAGGGTTTGCTGAGATGCTGTCTGCCCCAGCCTGAAGTCCTACAAATTCCCATTGAATAAAACATAATGCTCAACTTTTATGTTGTGAATATTTTTTTAAATTGATAATAGTAATAGATGGTAATGCTATTTAGGAAGAAGTAGTACCACACAGTGGCTATTTACAAGTTGTAAATAGAAAGGAAAAAGAAGAACCTAGTATTACATCCAATTTTTTTGCTTTGATAACTGGTGGATAGGAGTGACATTTAATTAAATGAATAATGTAGGAAGAAGAATATATTAAAGGGAAGGCATGGGCAGAAGCTCCTTAAAATGTTTTCAGTGACTAAAATGCCTATTTTATTGCACTAAAAACTGAGGTCTGAGCACATAGGAACAATCTGTAAAGTTTCTCTTGCCAATTCTTTAGAAAGACAGTGGCATGTGTGTCCACAGAAGGGCGTAATAGAACTTCACATCAAACCATTGAAGGTGTTCAAAATGAGCCACCCCAAACTGCCGGTCAGCAAGTGAATTATTTTGAGCTGAAGAAAATGAAGGCGCAAGAGACTCAGGAAGAACTTTTTATTTTCCTCTTAATTACCTAAAGTAATTTAGATAAAGGACCTGGCTTAAAAGGAGAGCTATTACAAGAGATAAGTTTCATCTGAATTTATCTGCATGGCACACAAATATCTAACTAACATCTGATCTCAACTTCCTGTGAATTTGCCCTCCTCCCCTTTAAAGTCCTTGGCTCCTACTCCACTCCTTAACTCAGGATTCATTAGCCTCGACTACTCAACTTGCCCTTGGGTCTTAAATCTCTGGAACCACAGTATGCTTCTAGTTAAATTTATTTTTCTTCTGTTAACCTGTTTCATATCAATCTAATTAATGGACCAGCAAAAAGAACCTAAAAATTTAGAGGAAGAGTTTTCCTTGCCAACTTTGAGAAAGTTTATCTTTGTAGCAGAAATTATTCACAAACTGATATTCAAGATATTGCCAAGCTATACCCTTCTTTGAATATGATGTGATCTCAAGATGTCAACTTCTCTATGATAACCACAGTGACTGTGTAACTGTGTCAATAAAAAGATCCAAGAAGCATTATGAGGATCTAATCTCCAATGGAGATTAGACATAGCAGCGAACCAGGAAGTGAGTGTTATTAGCTTCAACCATTTCCCACTTTGATTGTTTCAGGTTGTTATGAAACCACAACTGGGACCAACAAGTTGGATCTGGTTTGTGCTGGTTTGTGGGAGCCAACACTTGTAGCTTCAGGAATATGGTGGCTAGATTTTAATCACAGGCATTATTAAGGAGTTAATTTATATAAAGTCACAAATTATATTAAAACAAATAACACTTAACTCATTATTCTTAAATTTTTGCAATAATTATATTATGCAATTGTATTATGTTGTATTGTTACCTAAGATCTTGAGGTTATTAACGTCTACTATACATGTATATTAGAAATACTATATAATGGTGTTTTCTACTTTACCTCTTTTCTCAACTCTATATTTAATGAGGTCACATTGGTAGTTTGATCTCAGTCATGGTGAGAATATACCATTGAAATAACATATGCTACCAATTAAGAGTTTATTGTTTCTTTGATTATTTAAGGTTTAAGATTGCAGAGAAAAGATTAATGATGGAGATTAAATATAAAATGTGCATTGTCTGTAGCCATATAGTTTAAGTAAAATTTAAAATTTGAAGTTATATTCTTCCAGTATTTGAAGACTATTTTTCAATTTACCAAAAAAAAAATGATTCATCACTGAAGACTGATGAATACATGCCTTTCTAGCAAATAATTTTATTTAGTTTTTTCTTACTGTCAAATAAAACAAAAGCATCACACAGAATTTTTGTTAGAACAACACTCATCTGTCAATTGCAGCCATAGGCTGGCTATGGATATAATATATCACAAAATTAATTAGAACATTCTATGATAATCAACTATATGGAATTTACAGTAGAAGTGTTATATATTGTATTATTATTTGTAAATTGTGTCTACAAATCCTTCATAACAGTAAATCTGTAATAAGTGTGTATATGAGCATGCATGCAGATTTTTTTAAATGAGCATCTAATAAACACTTCTGTCTCAGAAATGGAACATCTTGACCTCTTTCGTGGTGTACAAGCAGCAACATTTGGAACTAACCATTGTACTCTAAAATAGCTAAATACACATTCATGTAATATTCCCATCTCTGCAGTCAAAACTTTAAACTGATATATTAGAAGCAAATGAGATGGGTAATTAAAACTAAGAAAATAATTTACTCATATGAACATTTTATAGATTTTCTTTATTCTCTTGTATTACATAAAATTTTTGAAAGTCTAATTTACTTCTCAAATTAGAGGCTAAGAGGAGATATTTCTATCCGTATGGGATTTTCAAATTTTGTACATTTTTATATATCATCTCATTGACCCCCATAAAATCTGTGAATAGACAAAAATGTATGATTATCTTAAGACACAGCTGAGGATAGTTGATTGTGCAGGATCACTTGTATTCATGCACAGCAATTCTTCACCAGAGCTAAGAACAGAATTTAGGGCTTTGGGTGAACTTGCTATTAAAGACAGCTACAACTCACCACACAGATTCTCCTTTTCTAAAAAACTACTGTGTGCTTGGATCCTGCTTTCTCTCTCCCGGGTAAGAGGAAAGCAGAGGACTGGAGAGGTAAGAACAATGTCCCTGGAGGAGGAAACCCTGCAAATGGTTTCAGAAAAAGAGATTTGCTTCTTTGTGTTTTGAATCCTGACTGACGGGATTAAGATTGCTTTTTGCTTAACTTATGTTGTGAATTTCTTCTTATGATTATCAATAAGTTCTCACATGAGTATACAATCATAATAAGAGCCAAACTCCAACAATTTCCTGACAAGTTAGAAAGCAATAAAATACTCCTAAGTGGTATATCAAAGAAGGTGATATTTTTAAACCAGAGATGTGGTGATACCTATCATCCAGGCATTCCTCTTGAGATTTCTATTCTCACTTGGAGAAGCTATTGGGACAATACACACAGAAAATGTCATCCAGAGGGGGAAAAAAGTAACTTTTGAGAAAATAAGATTCCGAAGTCTTAGGAAGCTTATGTAAATTGGAGAAGAGAATGTTATCTGTCTCAATTCTTCTGACCCCATTATTTATGCTTTATCTACACTTCTAAAGGCTTAAAACTTAACACATAGTATTAAAAGTAAAATATAAATGGCTGATCATAGCTTCTTAAGAAATATTTTTATTTGAACGTGCAACCTAATTTCGGGTCTTGTTGTTCAGTCACTAAATCGTGTCCGACCCTTTTGCTACCCCATGGAATGTAGCCTGCTAGGCTCTTCTGTCCATAGGGTTTCCCAGGAAAGAACACTGGAGTGGGCTGCCATTTCCTACTCTGGGGGATCTTTCTGACTCAGGTATAAAATTGCGTCTCCTGCATTGGCAGGCAGATTCTTTACCACTGAGCCGCAAAGAAAGCCCATGACACAGATTACGTACCTAATAATAGGACATACCATCAAAAGAAAAATATTTTTACATTTTTCAGGCTAAATCGATTAGTTATCTTTTGATACCAAAAAAAAAAATCCTTTGTTTTTACAGAATCTGTTTCCAAGCTATGCTGCTGCTGCTAAGTCGCTTCAGTCGTGTCCAACTCTGTGTGACCCCATAGATGGCAGCCCACCAGACTCCCCTTTCCCTGGGATTCTCCAGGCAAGAACACTGGAGTGGGTCGCCATTTCCTTCTCTAATGCATGAAAGTGAATAGTGAAAGTGAAGTCGCTTAGTCGTGTCTGACTCTTAGTGACCCCATGGACTGCAGCCCACCAGGCTCCTCCATCCATGGGATTTTCCAGGCAAAAGTACTGGAGTGGGGTGCCATTGCCTTCTCCGTTCCAAGCTATAGGTTTATGGAATATCAGAGTTTTCTTAATCTTTTTGTATCTACTATAGAAACATTGTAGCTCTTATTTATATATTAAAAAGAAAACAAACCCTCTTCCTTGGGATTTCTCTGCCATGTATTTCCAGTCAATATATAGATTGTTTCTATCATTAGTTGTAAAAATAATAATTGCTATATGCCCAGTATGACGATATATAATTTTTCACTAACTCATTTACTCTCATGAAACATCTTCAGATTACAAGCTGCTGTGTGCTTTTAGATAGGGAGCCTGAGATGTTTAAAAGTTAGATATCTCACCCAGGGAGTATTACCTGTTAGTGCTGGAGATCTATCTGATTTTAAGTTTCCTTCTTAGAAATTCCACTCATTTGCATTGGGAAGGAAAGACAATCTGAACAGAGTTTACTTTTTTTTTTCCAGTTCAGTCATTCAGTCGTGTCGACTCTTTGTACCTTCATGGACTCCAGCATGCCAGGCTTCCCTGTCCATCACCTGCTCCCAGAGCTTGTTCAGACTCATGTCCATTGAGTTAGTTATGCCATACAACCATCCCACCCTCCATCGTCCCCTTCTCCTCCTGCTTTCTATCTTTCCCAGCATCAGGGTCTTTTTAAGGAGTCAGTTCCTCACATAATGTGGCCAAAGTATTGGAGTTTCAGCTTCAGCATCAGTCCTTCCAGTGAATATTTGGGACTGATTTCCTTTAGGATTGACTGATTTGGCCTCCTTTGCAGTCCAAGGGACTCTCAAGAGTCTTTTCCAGCACCATAGTTCAAAAGCATCAATTCTTCAGTGCTCAGCTTTTTTTTTTTTTTAATAACCAATGAAAATACTCAGCCAATAAAAGGGATGAAACTGGATCATTTGTAGTGATGTGGATGAACCTAGAGTCTGTCAAACAGAGTGAAGTAAGTCAGAAAGAGAAAAACAAATATCATATATTAACACATATATGGGACCTAGAAAAATGTTACAGAAAACCTATTTGCAGAGCAGTACTAGGGACACAGACATAAAGAATGGACTTGTGGCCACAGGAGGGGAAGGGGAGAGTGGGATGCACTGAGAGAGTGACTCTGACAGATGTCCACTTCCATGTGTGAAATACAGAGCTAGTGGGAAGCTGCTGTACAGCACAGGGAGCTCACCTTAGGGCTGGGGCGGGCTGGGGCAGTGGGACGGAAATCCAAGAGAAAGGGGACATATGTATACGTATAGCTGACTACTTTGTTGTACAACAGAAACCAACACAACATTGTAAAGAAACTATACTCCACTTAAGGTGAATAAAGCATGCAGAGGCCCTCCTCTCACAACAAGAAGTAGAATATTGATTCTTAATTGGAGAATCAAGTAGGAAACATACTGCTATCCACTGTAAAACATGGGCAGATTTGAACACTCAAAATCCAGAAAATCTAGATATCCAGCACTTAGAAAGGGTACTGCAGTTTCCAAAGACAAAAACGGCTGGGGGAAATTTGCATTGCATCATAGCATTCCAGAGACTCAGACGACAAAGATTTGGCCTTTAAGATTTTCCATTTGGAGCCATCAGAAAAGAATCACAGCCTCCAACACATGCCCAGGGAACTGTCAGATTGGAGAGTGAGGACAATAAATAGCAGCATAGGTGTCTGGGTCGGTCTTTCATGGCTAGATTCCATTAGGACTCAACAAGGAGAAAGAAATCCAGTATCCGTGAGAGGAGGGGCAGTGGCTACCATGGTTACAGTGATTACGATGGGAATGGCTGACCACGCTGGGCACCCATGAGAGACGTGACACACAGAGCTGGTCTACCACGACTGAGTTAAGGCAGTCCAAGATTTTCACTCATTGTTAAATAAGGACGGATCTTGTGGGACAAAACATAACCTTATTGTTCCTCCAGTGAATAAGTTTGTATATAATTAGGATGGGTGATTTCAGACATAAAAACAGCTAAGCACAGATTTATTTTTTCCCTTTTAAAGTTAAGACCACGTAAACATCCTGAATAGTTTTGCAAAGTTCAATAAAATTGCATATAAACAAATCAAACACAATTTCACTCAATAGCATCACAATTTGAAATACTTAAGCAGGAAGTGATTACTTATGCCTTGACCCCCAGATATTTATAGCAGTTGTTTCCATAAGTTCAAAATATGTTACTTTTTTTTAATTTAAAATTTTTGTTCTTTTTAATTGGGACTGTTGACTTCTACTTTTTTTTCTCATGGTTAAAGCTCATTTAAAACAATTTACCGAGTCTAGAAATTCTTTTACTTGTAGCAGTATCTTGCCTACCTCATTCCCCCCCACCCCAACTATTATCCCCCTGATAGACTTTCTCAGGAAGACAGTGTCCAGAAACTGATCTTTTCTTTTGGTGTAAATGGGTGACTTAGTGCACTGATTCAAGTGTTCTGGACTTTCTTAGTATGTTATTGTTACATACTCACAAGAACTTTCAGTCTTGAAAGACTTCTGTAAGTCTACAATAAACCTGCTCTAGGGGTAGAGAAATGAACAGGTGGACTTCCCTGGCAATTCAGCAGTACAGAGCCTACCTGCTAGGGCAGGAGATGCGGTGTGATCCCTGGGTTGGGAAGATCCCCTGGAGAAGGAAACGGCAACCCACTCCAGTATTCTTGCCTGAGAAATTCCATGGACAGAGGAGCCTGGCAAGCTGCAGTCCACGGGGTCACAAAGAGTCTGACACAATTACAGCTGACACATGAATGAATATTAGAAACATTTCAAAACTGTTTCAACCGCCACGTATTCTCAGACTAAACAGTAAAGACTCTGCCCATAAATGCAGGAGACAGAGGGGACATTGGTTTAATCCCTGGGTCAGGAAGATTCCCCTGGAAGAGGAAAATGGCAACCCACCCCAGTATTCTTGCCTGAAAAATCCCATGGACAGAGGAGCCTGGTGGGCTACAGTCCAAAGGGTCACACAGAGCTGGACAAGACTAAGTGACTAAGAGCTTCACATAGAGGTGGCAAAAGGGTACAAACTTTCAACCATCAGCGAATAAGTCTGAAAATAAGTGACTAGTTGAGAACACTGTCTAGTATAATCAAAATTTGCCAAGAGAGGAGAAAGTAAATGTTCCCACCAAAAAATAAATGAATAAAACATGTGAGGTGATAGATATGTTTAATTAACCCAACAGGAAGCTTTTCACAACATATATCAAATCATCACGATATACACTTTAAATATCTTATAATTTTTGTATCATTTATAATGCAATCTGAAATTTGTAAAAGACAGAAGAACTAAAACAAAAAATTCATGACTATCACTATAAATTGTTTATATACCTCATGTTAAAAAGATCCAGAGGGATGGTATGGGGAGGGAGGGTGGGAGGAGCATTCAGGATGGGGAACATGTCTACACCTGTGGCAGATTCATGTTGATGTATAGCAAAACCAATACAATATTGTAAAGTTATTAGTTTGCAATTAAAATAAATACTTTTAATAAAAAGAGAATGCTATGAACACAACTTTAGTTCATTACTCAGAGACACCTTGAACTGGCTACATTACAAAATTAGGAACATGTCGTAAATATGATTCAAACTAGTTAGAAGGATAGGTAGTTATTCTCTAATTTTGCTGCTGCTGCTGCTGCTAAGTCACTTCAGTCGTGTCTGACTCTGTCTGACTCTGTGCAACCCCATAGACGGCAGCCCACCAGGCTCCCCCATCCCTGGGATTCTCCAGGCAAGAACACTGGAGTGGGTTGCCATTTCCTTCTCCAAAGCAGGAAAGTGAAAAGTGAAAGTAAAGTCGCTCTGTTGTGTCTGACTCTTAGTGATCCCATGGACTGCAGCCTACCAGGCTCCTCCATCCATGGGATTTTCCAGGCAAGAGTACTGGAGTGGGATGCCATTGCCTTCTTCAACTCTAACTTTGAAGCATAAGCAAAACAGGAAAAGTGCTGCCATGTTGCACTAAATCTAAAATAGCAAGAGAAAACGTTTGAAATGTTTATTAATGCAATGCTACAATGATTTCATTTCCTTTTTCTTCAGTAGTACATAGGTAATTATTGTTTTGCAACAGCATGAATAAATGTCAAAGAATTATGGAACTATTCGGCATAACATTTTGTACTTTAAAAGTGAGTTTCCTGAACCATGAACTTCCAGATGTTCAAGCTGGTTTTAGAAAAGGCAGAGGAACCAGAGATCAAATTGCCAAAATTCACTGGATCACAGAAAAATCAAGAGAGTTCCAGAAAAACATGTATTTCTGTTTTTATTGACTATGCCAAAGCCTTTGATTGTGTGGATCATAATAAACTGTGGAAAATTCTGAAAGAGATGGCAATACCAGACCACCTGACCTGCCTCTTGAGAAATCTGTATGCAGGTCAGGAAGCAATAGTTAGAACTGGACATGGAAAACAGACTGGTTCCAAATAGGAAAAGGAATACATCAAGGCTGTATATTGTCACCCTGCTTATTTAACTCTATGCAGAGTACATCATGAGAAATGCTGGGCTGGATGAAGCACAAGCTGGAATCAAGATTGCTGGGAGAAACATCAATAACCTCAGATATGCAGATGACACCACTCTTATGGCAGAAAGTGAAGAAGAACTAAAGAGCCTCTTGATAAAGGTGAAAGAGGAGAGTGAAAAAGTTGTCTTAAAGCTCAACATTCAGAAAACAAAGATCATGGCATCTTGGTCCCATCACTTCATGGGAAATAGATGGGAAACAGTGGCTGACTTTATTTTTCTGGGCTCCAAAATTATTGCAGATGATGATTGCAGCCATGAAATTAAAAGATGCTTACTCTTTGGGAAGAAAGTTATGACCAACCTAGACAGCACATTAAAAGCAGAATCATTACTTTGTCAAGAAAGATCCATCTAGTCAAGGCTATGGTTTTTCCAGTGATCATGTATGGATATGAGAGTTGGACTGTGAAGAAAGCTGAGCACCAAAGAACTGATGCTTTTGAACTGTGGTGTTGGAGAAGACTCTTGAGAGTCCCTTGGACTGCAAGGAGATCCAACCAGTTCATTCTGAAGGAGATCAGTCCTGGGTGTTCATTGAAAAGACTGATGCAAGCTGAAACTCCAATACTTTGGCCACCTGATGCAAAGAGCTGACTCATTTGAAAAGACCCTGATGCTGGGAGGAATGGGGACAGGAGGAGAAGGGGATGACAAAGGATGAGATGGCTGGATGGCATCACTGACTCAATGGACATGGGTTTGGGTGGACTCCAGGAGTTGGTGATGGACAGGGAGGCCTGGTGTGCCATGGTTCATGGTGTCAGAAAGAGTCAGATTCAACTGATCAACTGAGCTGAACTGAAATGAGTTTCTGAAAATTCTACAAAACCAAATCGAGTCTTGTTTCTTTGATTTGAGTTTTGACCAACAAGTAGCAAGGTCAAGCCTTAAAGCCAATAATTTTCCTGCCTATAGAAATAGGATGAAATATCCTATACTTTCTTTTTCATTAAGTCATTAGCTCTTTAACTGATGCTGAATCTGTGTATCTTAAGTATCTGGACATCTTGGTGTCTCCAATAATCTTGAAAATATTTAGTGTGAGTATATACCTTAAACTGTATACTATGTGAAATGTCCAGCTGACAATATCTTGTTTTTCCTCAGTTAGCAAAAGCCATTGCAGAGATGGTTTTTTTGTGTGCTCTTTAAAATCAAGCCAGGATATTTTAACAAGTGATGTGTATAGCTTATAACTATAAATAAATGTTAATTATATAAAAAGTATATATAAAAATATATAGTTAAGAATTAGTATGGACAAATTTCTGATCTAGCTATGCCTATTTATCTACACATAAGATGAAGGACAGCAAAGCCAGACAAGCAATAGATCAGGATAAGTAAAATGATAGTACTGTATTATTAATAATACTATTATTTATTAATAACTTAAATAATACTTTTCATGGGCCCTGTCATCTTGTGAGTCCCTTGGACTGCAAGGAATCAAACCAGTTAATTGTAAAGGAAATCAGTTCTGATTATTCATTTCTGGAAGGACTGATGTTGAAGCTGAAACTCCAGTACTTTGGTTGCCTGATGTGAAGAGCTGACTCATTAGAAAAGACCTGGATGCTGGGAAAGATAGAAGGCAGAAGGAGAAGGGGATGATGGAGGATGAGATGGTTGTATGGCATCACTGACTCATTGGATGTGAGTTTGAACAAGCTCTGGGAGTGGGTGATGGACAGTGCCAAAGTCCATGGGGTCACAAAGAGTCAGACACCACTGAGTGACTGAGCTGAACTGAATCATTTAACATATTTTTATTTCATTGTATCTTCACAAAAAAGTTATGAGATTGATTCATCCTCTTTTTTAAATGAGGAAATTAAGATTTAAAGAGGTAGTTGTTTGCCAAAATGGTGCCACAGCTAGAGTGAAACACATGCCTGTCCAGTCTCTAGACCATGTCTAATTCCACTCCTCTACACTGCTTTTTGAAATAGAGTTTAAGTGACAGACATGAGAATAATAAATCAGCAGTGCTGGGGCCAACTTTAACAAGAGTGACTAAACCTCTGCTCAGTAAACCATTTCTTCTTGAATAGCCTCTGGATTTGAGAAATTTCCTGTAGCTGGGATAGACTTGAGTTTGTTTTTCCCACTTTTTATTGATATATAGTTGATGTACAATATTATAAGTTTCAGTTATATAGTATAATGATTCACAATTTTTAAAGGTTACATTCTATTTAAAGTTACTATAAAATATTGGTTATATTTCCTGTCCTTTTTACACGTAATTATTTGTACCTCTTGACCCTCTATCTCAATGTTGTAGCTCCTCCACCCCCTCCCATCGGTGGCAACACTCGTTTGTTCTCTAAATCTGTGAGTCTGCTTTTGTTTTGTTATAGTCACTCATCTGTTTTATTTTTTAGATTCCACATATATGATATCATGCAGTATTTGTTTTCCTCTGTCTGATTTATTTCACTTAACATGATGTGCTCCTAGTTCATCCATGTTGTTGCAAATGGCAAAAATTTTATTCTTTTTATGACCAAATAGTATTCTGTAGTGTGCATGTGTATATATGCAAGTGCACACACAATAATAAATACACGCAAAAAAAGTAAAAGGAATCCAAATAACACTGTCTATCTATAGTCATAAGAGAAGCAAGCAAAAGAAGAAAGAACAAAAAATACCTATGAAAACAAATCTAAAACAGCTAACAAAATGACAATAAAAATATACATAACAGTAACCACTGTAAATGTAAATGGGCTGAATGCTCCAAGCAGAGAAATAGTCTAATTTTAAGCAAGTACCTTAAAATTTGCACTTACCATACAGCCTAGATCACCACCTCCTAGAGATAAATCAAGGATTCCTTATGTGCATATTTAAAGATCAAATTTGTAAGTGATTTCAAACTTAAAATTGTGCTTAAAATGGTCAGATGGGAAAGAAAGGATTGTGGCTTGTTAGGATGGAAGAATAAAAGGAGTTGAAGTTATATAGATACACACATGGCTTAGTTGCTATATTCCCTTAGCAATGGACTTCAACATGAAATGAAATTCAAAGGAGACGTTACTACTGGTAATATGAAAGCATGGTCATCAGAATAAATTTGCCCTCACTGGAAACACACACAGTCACATAATAGTCATAGGGATTTATACAGACCCTTAGAAAGTTTCAGAATCAGATATTTTACTGACCTGTCTCATTTGTGGAGAGAAAAGGGTGACAGGCTATTCAGCAGAGATATTTACCAGAAGTAAAGAACCTCTGAAGTGGTTAGAAAAAAATGGAAAGGGGATGAAGACAATATTTTGTTATTCATAAGAAATGTTGAAGACAGATTTTTTTAAAGCACTCTTTTTAATAGCACTCTTTTTAATAGCGTTTATCCACAATTAAAGTGTTTTGAAAACTAGAACTTCTAAGTCTTATAAAGATATGAGTATTCACCAGGACCTCACAAAGAAAAGTATCAGTTAATACAAAGTTCAAAATGAATTAAACCTTGAAAAAGTTCACTTAAAAATAAATAGTGTCTATCTAGATAATTTTAATGAAACACACTAAACCACATTATAACTTTCACAGCATGATTTTATGGATATACATTTATTTTATTTTTATAGGAAAAAGTTACTGAACCATGTGTTAAATGCACTTTCAGTTCCATCTTTTCTAGACAAAACCTAAATCAACAATCTTCCAACTTAAAAGCCAAGGGGATTTTGCTTCCCAAGGGCATTTAGCAAAATCTAAGAAGATGTGGTGCATATATACAATGGAATATTACTCAGCCATAAGAAAGAACAAAATTGTTCCATTTTCAGAGACATGAATGGACCTAGAGACTATCATGCAGAGTGAAGTAAGTCAGAATGAGAATTTTATATATATATATATATATATATATATATTAGCATATATATATATATATATTAGCATATATATATATGGAATCTAGAAAAATGATTCAGATGAACTTACTTGCAAAGCAGAAATGGAGACACAGACATAGAGAACAAATGTATGGACATCAGAGGGAGAAAGTGGGGTGGGATGAATTGGGAGACTGGCAGGATGAATTGGGAATAGTGTATCTATTGTACAAACTACTGTGCAAAAAGTAGAGACAAAATAAAAGTCTACAACACAAGGAACTCTACTCAGTGCTCTGTGGTGACCAAAATGGGGTGGAAATTCAAAACAGGAGGGGATATATGTATATGAATGGTGATTCACTTTGCTGTATGGCAGACTAACACAACATTGTAAAAGAACTGTAGAACTGTACTCCAATATTTTTTTAAGTCTAGAGGTATTGTTTGTTGTTATGACAAGGGATGGGGATACCATTGACATCTACAGTGTAGAGACCAGAAATGTTAGCATTTTGGAGTGCACACAACAGCCTCTCACAAAGAAAGAATGATCTGTCCAAAATATTAACATTGCTGAAGCTGAGAAACTCTGCTTAGCATAAGATGCATCTAAGGAGCTTATTATAAGTTCTTGAGCTCTGCTTCTAGCAGCTCTGATTTCAAGGGTAGAGATGGAATTTGGGAATCAGCACCTGGTTATTTTCCTCAGGTCACACTCCGTCCCCCTCCCTCAGGTTATATTCTGAGAAATATCAGACTGAGTATGCAGTTACTTAAATCAAAGCAAAGTCAGTGTCACTGACTTGTAAGTGTCACTGACATAACTGAGAAGAATGATGGCCTAAGAATTGCCATTTCATGCAGCTAAGAGTTGCACTTGAATTTTTTGACTTATATGCACAAACAGAGCTTTGAGGCATCCCTTGGGAACTGGTTTAAATCTTGAACTCCAACCCAGACCCACAGATCCGTAATCTGCATTTTCATAAGCTCCCTGGCTTTTAATGGAACTTTAGCGATGATGCTCTGTGTGCAGCACTTAGATGTACTCTCTCTCATGTTTCTGTGCTATTAGAGGCGACAGTGGTGGCCGGCAGTGATGACAGCCACCTTCTCACACAGCAAGAAGCTCAAGACTGGAGACAATTTAATGAGAAGTTTCCTGAGAAAGAGATAAGAAGATGTGTGGAATGTATTCATTTTCTATTTCTGTGTGACACATTGCCACAAACTTAGTACTTTAAAATACCCATTATTTTCTCACAGTTCTTGAGCTGTGACTGAGTATTTTGGCTGGGGTACCACAAAGCTGAAATCAGGTGCCAGCCTGGTTTGTTTGGAGGCTGCAGAGGAAAGCCCGTTCCCAAGCTCATTCTTCTTGTTGGCAAAGTTCAGTTCCTCATGGTTGTGGGACTGAGGACCCAGTTTCCTGAAGGCTGTCAGAAGAGGGCTGCTCTCAGCTTCTAGAGACCACTTACATTCTCACCAGCAGGCCCTTTCGTCTTCAAGTCAGCAATAGCTCACTAAACCCTTCTCAGGATTTGAATCTTTCATTTTCCTTTTTCTCAGGAGTCAGAGACAAATCTCTGTTTTTCTCGTGTGGTTAGATGTTAGGCACTCAGACAAACTCCCTTTCCTAAAGTCAACAGTCCCATAAAATAAACCTATCAGACAAGTAAAACCCACGTAGTCACATCCTTGGGGATTGTGTGGGGGACAGGGAATCTTGGGAGACATGTGAGCCCTCTGACTGTCACAGAGTCTTTGCAGCGATGAGACCCCACATCGAGGGGCAGCCTCTGTGGTATCTGAAAAGAGAAGGTGACATGGCAAGCTTGTAAACCTGACTGTGCTGTGCAGGATGTCTGCAGACCTCTCTTCTATTCATCAAGTTAGTGTTTAATTTGCTAAAATTAAAGGAGAATGTTTCAGTTTCAAAGCTTTAAGGCAACTGAAAGTTTTAAGATCACTGCTATAGGCAATGGTGGATTACTTAAACAGAAAAAAAAAAAAAGAAAGAAAGAAAGAAACGTTGCTGGAGAGAGCAGAGATTCCAGCAGAATGTGGGATGTACCTGAGAGGAGCAGGGTGTTCTACCCAAAGGCAGAGTCCTGGTGGGTTGTATGTGGGCTGATATACTGAGGAGAGGAGGAAATTGCAGCTGCTCTGCACAAGCCAGCCTAGAAAGCAGCCTCCTCGGGGAGTGACTGCTGCCAGCAAGCCAGGCAATACTTGGAGGAGAAAGCTGCTAAAACTGTCTTCCTCTTTACTGTAAACTGAGTGTGAAGTAAGGAGGACCTCATGTCCTGTGAGCTTCAGGGTTTTAAGCGGATGAATGATAACACTGAATTAATTTTTTCAGACTTTTATAAGCCACAGAATGTCATCACTTCCTCCTGTTCCTTGGGGCTCTGGCGCCACTGCTGTGGTTGCCTGGGCTAAGAGTGAAGATTCTCTTGACAGATTCATGCTAGGGATGTTAAACTGCATAGAGCAGAGGGAAATGACTTTCTCTTCTCTCCTTCATTTCAGCTAAGATGGTGATGAAAAAGCCTGAAGCAGGCAGCAGGTGACTCTCCATTTGACATATGCCTCACAGGCTCTTAACCTTGGAGCTGCTCTGGTCCCACATACGTTGCTCCCTGATGCCTGATCTTTGTGGCTTTGTGTTGCTTCTTTATCTTGGGACCACATGATGCAGCATGTGGGATCTTAGTTACCATCCAGACCAGGGGTTGAGCTCACACACCCAGTGCTGGAAGCAGCCTCAACCACTGGGCCACCAGGGAAGTCCCTGAATCGTAGTTGTAGAAAATGTGAAACAGTTTTCCATTATACACATGTAGTCTCATAGTATAATTAAAACCATGTTTGAGTTTCAGTGAAAAAAAATTAGGTAGGATTAAAGAATTCAAACTTATTATGCTTTTTCCTCCTGGCTTCAAACTTCCACCAAAATACTCTTCAAAGGGTTAACATTTTACATAATGTTTTTAAGTAAACTCTATTTGAGAATTAATCAGTGAGCATAAGACAACGATTCTTCATGTCAGTTTCCCTTAAGACATGTTTATGAATACATTTACAATAAAAGTAAAGACATGAGTGGTACCACTAAAACCATATAAAATAGGTCAAGTCACTGTTCAGAAGTCAGAATCATACTTGGCTTTTCAGCTTTCTTTTAAATCCAAATATCTAGAGGATTTTGCTTGAGATGACAAAAGATTGCATACATAAAGCATAAAGAAGTGGGTATCTTTGGCATCTAGCCGAAGTGTCCACAGTTATTTAGATGTGATCCCAAGAAAAACATTATTATGGAGGGAGATAAGCTAATATTGACAAATGCACATACAATAAGGTTTAGTACTTTCAATAAAGTGTTTATCGTATGTTATGCATTCTGGTAAGTCCTCATTTAACTTTCTCAGTTTGACATGACAGTTATTATTCCCTCATTTTTAAAGGAGGAATGTGAGCCTGAAAAATGTTGGGCTATCTCAGCATAGCCTAGTAAGAGATTTGGAATTTATGTGTCAACTTCACTTTGATTCCCCCCGCTAAAATCATGCCATGTTACATTTGTTGCAAAGTCTCAGATGGATTCGCCTCTCTCTCAGTGACATCCCAGACCATTACTATTTCCTGCCGGGGAGGTCCTGAGTTAGTTGTTGCTGCATTCCTACCACTAACTTCTCCCAGTTCTCCTCCGGCCACACTCAAGCGAGCTCTTGCTCCCAGTCTTCGGGTTGCTGCTCTTTCTTTCCAGGTTCTCCTCCCACAAGTACTAGCATGCTTTCCTTCTTCTTTCATGTTTTCACTCAAATGTCACCTTGCCAGACAGACCTTTAATCATTCTCCTCTTACTTTGCTTTATACTTCATCACAGTAGTTATTTATGTATTTGCTTACAGGTTTGTTGTCTGTCTCTCCTTTCTCTCTGCATGAGAACAGAGCTTTGTTTGTTCAGTGCTATGTCCCTTGTGCTTAGAACAAAGCCCATCATGTAGTAGTCACTCCAATACTGCAGCATAAGTATATGAATTATTAACATTTTATACATCAAAGGAGAATACGCATGATGTAACTGGGCCCTGATAATCTCAAATTCAGCTCAGGAAGATTTTAAGAGGAATTTGTGGACAACTCTCAGTTCAGCAAGGTCTTTAAAGAGCAGATGTACAGATCAGGGACAAATTAAAAGACTTGATTCACTGATTTTAAGAAAATAGCAAGTATGACAGGCTTAAGATGGATATTAAAAAAATGTTTAATTTTGAGTGAAGCAGAACGTTTCCAATGAGAAAACAGTGAGCAAATTCATGCAAGAGAAAAGAAGGAAAAAGGAGACCAGGTGGTGAGGTCATTTATAGCGGCTTGTGATGGATTGTCAAAGAGAGAGAGTTTGCACTCAATCTAAAGGGCTACCAGGGTCGGTGGGTGGTCACAGTGGTGCAGTGATGTGGTGACAATGCAGGTCAAGAACTACCCTGGAGACACTGCTAAGCACTTCCTGGAAAGAGAGAAACCTTTGGCTATATTTCTAGCAAGAAGGACATATAGATTTGAAAGGGCATGGGGGGGGAAGGAAAAAGAAAATGAGCAATTTATTTATATCCTCCTATCTAAGGAGGAGAGGGTTGCAGAGAATGAGATGATGAGAGATCATTACCGACTTTCCTGAGCAAACTTCAAGAGACAGTGAAGGACTCCTGCAGCACCGCCTGGTGTGCTGCGGTCCACGGGGGTCCCAAAGAGCTGGACATGACAGTGACTGAACAAGTGTTCAAATCCAAACCTGCTACTTTCCAGCATCCCTCCCTCCCTTTTCTCTCTCGTTCAGTGTAGTTGCTGTTTATATAGTTGCAATTTTTAAACCTAACATGCTGAAAGAAGAAAATTTTAAAAATATGTATCCAAGAAAATGCTCAGATGTCCCAGTTAGTGTTAAGCTTCTACTTTCATTTGAATATTGCATTTTGCCATTTGTGATGCTTGACTGTCCTTCTGCCTTCCTCCTCACTAGACTACTCATCCACCAGGGCTGAAATGGCTCTTATATGTTTCTGTATTGCAATCACTTAGGACATCATTTTATATACAGAAGATATGCAAATTATTTTCTGTGAAAAAGAGTCAACACTTTAGAAACAAGGCAAAATGTGGAGATATTACAAAGGCAATTTGCTATCATCACTGCCCTAGAGAAGTTACACTTGATCACAGAATTTAGAATATCTGAAAAAGAAATGAATTGAAAGTATAGATCCTTTATAAGCACATTGATAAAATAGTCATTTTGAGAGTAGGGAACAATTTGTGACAGTTTTTCTACCCTCAAGGTGCACTGCCTCTGTACTTTGTTTATTAAACCTTTCTGTGGACTCTTGACTTTTTAATTCAATCACTTTACAGAGAAAATCACTTACAATCGATATTTAAAGGGAAAATGCATAGATTTTCAATCTTTGTAATGTAGGTCAGAGTATTTCTTGATGGTCTGCATCTGGGTCAAAGCATTGTCTTCTCCCAAGTATCCTTCAATAGATCAAGTCTAATCTGTAGGCTAATCTCTATGGTGATAAGGTTGTGGCGCTCCTGGAGATGAATGGGCTTTTCAGATGGCAGCCTCAGGGCGGGAATTTAATGAGAATATAAATGCCTCAAAAAAATATTTTCTTTGGCTAATGATGGACCGCTCACCTGTTCCTGTTTTTTTTTTTTTTTTATGACAGGCAGTATCCTAAAATTAACAACACAGCACATAATAACATATATTTTTCTCTCAGACATCTGTATTGTATTACTTTAAGTTCCTTTGTGACTATTTTGGGTATTTGGGGTTTACTTTAGAACTGCTCTTGAAATATATTACATGCTTATTGTCAAAAAATTATATAAACTACTATCAATCATTATTTTTTTATTTGCTGTGTCCACACAGGATATGGAATCTTAGTTCACTGAACAAGGATTGAACTTGCAGCCCCTGCAGTAGAAGAATGAAGT
This sequence comes from Nanger dama, assembly GCA_917880005.1. Lineage (NCBI taxonomy): Eukaryota > Metazoa > Chordata > Mammalia > Artiodactyla > Bovidae > Nanger > Nanger dama. Next base: position 106,272,881 of record CAKJTW010000001.1, read on the forward strand.
CTTAACCACTGGACTATCAGGAAGGTCCCATCAACTGATTCTTTTGAAAATGATTTCTAATACCACTGTGATAAGCATTGAAAACCCGAGAGACCAGGATCAGCATAGAGACCACACATTTAAATCAGGAATTAGTCTTTTGTTTATGTTAGCATGTTGTATTCTTAGACCCCAGTTTGCTTCAGGAAAAGATAGTATGAGGTTCTACAGATTGTACTCTACGGAATTATGACTCTCAGGAAGTAGAATTGAATATAATCCCCAACATGATCGGAATACTGAAAAAGTTAACTGAGCAGATAATGGAGTTAGAGAAGCTGGGCTGGGAATTCTAAATCTTCTATTAATTCTCTATAATTCCCTTATGAAAGCATTTAGCCTTTTCCAGACTTAATTTCTAACCATAAAAGGAAACTATTACATGCTTACAAGAACTGTTCATGAAGAGACACTCTACAACTCATAAAAATAGGAAGGGTTATGATTCAGTGGTCCTCACTTTAAAGGTGAAGATAATAAGGATAAAATAGTTTCCTTTAGGAAGTGGGGCACTTTGACTTGGATTTTATAAGACTTGGTTTATATGAATAAGACATTTAGTCACATTCAGAAAATGTGTGTGAGGATATTGGATAGCCAATGAGTGGCTTGTTGCTTCTGATTTCCAAGTACATTTTCTTCTCTCTCATTTAGAACATATTGTTTTTCTCTCCCCCTTACAAAAGCATCTTTTCTGGGAGGATTTCATTCCAATGATGTTGATAGGGTTGTTTGAACGTACCACAGCGGTATCTGCATGATCCAGCCCTGGCCAATCAGAGCATTGCACTCTCACCTCCTGGCCTCAGTACTTGTCTGAGAAAGTACCATGTGACTGAAGTGGGGGTGAGTTGGTTGTTCTTTTGGTAGTTTTCTGCCAGAGCCCAAGTGGGAGACACTGTTTTACCACTGAAATCAATAGGCTGGTGGGACATGAATTTTAACAATTGAGAGACTTATTAAAAGGTCAAATTAGAATCAGAGAAGAAATGTCTGGACCTACATTCTATCAGATTTGGAGCCAGATCTAGTCTTTGACTTTTTGTCCATGAACCCCATTTGGAGGACAGAGAGCGAGGTGTTAGCATAATTTAACTGTGTCACTTTGTGTTCTATCTTTAGAACCAAAGGCATCTCCACTGATATATTGGGTTGGGAGGTGGGCTAAGATCATTAGTGGACAAGGGGTTCAGCTGAAGGTAGGATTCAAATTTGGCAAATGATCTGTTTTGCTAAATAAGTAGGGAGAGGAAATATTAGCCAGGAGTTGCATTGAGTGTAGCAAATTCCCACAGGCCATCTTGCAAAGGTTCAGTGTTTTCTGCAGCAGGAAAAAAGAATAAAAATGGAAAGAAGAAAGATAAAAGAAAAACACTTCTGTTATAGGACCCAAAGCAAAAGGAGTTCAAGTTTAGAGTGGTCATATGTGAGTCAAACCTATTTATAGTTAGAGACTGTCTTTATAAAGGTGAGATCTCCATCTGGCCATTAATATTAAAAAAAAAAAAAAATCACTTGTGGCATTCCAGAGTCCTTACATAGGTGAAGTCAGATGAGGTCAGAGTTTTGTTCAGACTTACATCTGAACAAAAAATCTGTACATTTTTTCCCTGAGACACTGTGTATGAAGTGCTTCTTAAGATCAAACCACTTAAAATAATAGGTCCCCTCATATCATATTATAGCTTATTTGAACATGTTTTTAACTATCTAGAGCATACACACATAATAGGGGAAAGCAATCTTGTATGGTTACCTGCAGAAAACTATAGCTATTGATTCAAATAGAAAAAAACAATATGTTTTAAATGAGAACAGAATAGCTTTAGTATTATGACAACCCCTGGAAAAAAATTCGAATTGAGGAGGAAGAAGCAGAAGCACTCTGATTCAGAGACCTGGTAAATTCTCTGAGAAGAGGTAGCTGCTCAGGGCATAACTACCATTAACAATGAGGCCGGTTAGCATTCTTCACCAGTATGGTGACAGGCAGCAGGTGATGGTCAAGACAGAGTTGACATTGGGAAGGTTCTGCAAGCAGGCATGGGCAAGCAGGCACATAGCTGGGGATGGAGAGTGTGAATCCACAGGATTGCTCTGAAGATGGGCACGCATCCAAAGGCATCAGGGAAAAAGAACAAGAGTATTAGTACTGAAATTTCAGAATCCAGTCTCCAGTAGGCATGCAAGGGAAGTTCGAATTTGAGTCTTACAGGAAACAAGATGTCAAATAGACTATCAGTGTAAAGAATTTAGGTAAAATAGAAACCCAGATTATTAAAATAATTATTACGACAAAAGAGCAAGGGAAATTACATGGGTCACATGGAATTAGAATAAAGATCAGATGCATGGATGACTTAAATGATCAAATTTAAAAAAGGTTAACAAAACACAGCTAATCCCTATAAATTATCCAGTGTAAGCCTTGCACAGTTTTGTTATGTAAATAAAGTTCAGTTTTCAAAATAAACTCCAAATAATCCCCAAATGTGACACGTTGGCATCTTGTATAATTTAAATTAGAGGAATTTGATAAATGTATTATGAAGGAAGGACTTCCTCAGTCAGTTCAGTTGCTCAATCATGTCTGAGTCTTTGTGATCCCATGGACTGCAGCATACCAGGCCTCCTTGTCCATCACCAACTCCCAGAGTTTACTCAAACTCATGTCCATTGACTCAGTGATGCCATCCAACTATCTTATCCTGTCATCCCCTTCTCCTTCTGCTTTCAATCTTTCCCTGCATCAGGGTCTTTTCAAATGAGTCAATTCTTTGCTACAGGTGGCCAAAGTATTGGAGTTTCAGCTTCAACATCAGACCTTCCAATGAACATTCAGGACTGATTTCCTTTAGGATGGGCTGGTTGGATCTCCTTGGTGTCCAGGGGACTTTCAAAACTCTTCCCCAATACCACAGTCCAAAAGCATCAATTATTCAGTGCTCAGCTTTCCTTATGGTCCACTCTCATATCCATACATGACTACTGGAAAAACCATATCTATGACTAGATGGACCTTTATTGGCCCAGTAATGTTTCTACTTTTTAATAAGATGTCTAGGTTGGTCATAACTTTTCTTTGAAGGAGCAAGCGTCTTAATTTCATGGCTGCAGACACCATCTAAAGTGATTTTGGAACCCCCAAAATAAAGCCACCCACAGATTCTACTGTTTCTCCATCTATTTGCCATTAAGTAATGGGACCAGATGCCATGATCTTAGTTTTCTGAATGTTGAGCTTTAAGCCAACTTTTTTCACTATCCTCTTTCACTTTCATCAAGAGGCTCTTTAGTTCTTCACTTTCTGCCATAAGAGTGGTGTCATCCGCATATCTGAGGTTATTGATATTTCTCCTGGCAATCTTGGTTCCAGCTTGTGCTTCTTCCAGCCCAGGGTTTCTTATGATGTACTCTGCATAAAGTTAAATAAGCAGGGTGACAATATACAGCCTTGACATACACCTTTCCTGATTTGGAACCAGTCTGTTGTTCCATGTCCAGTTCTAACTGTTGCTTCTTAACCTGCATACGGATTTCACAGGAGGCAGGTCAAGTGGTCTGGTCTTAAAAATTCTTAAATAATTTTTTCACAGTTTGTTGTGATGCACACAGTTAAAGCCTTTGGTATAGTCAATAAAGCAGATGGATGTTTTCCTGGAACTCTGTTGCTTTTTTTGAAGATCCAACAGATGTTGGCAATTTGATCTCTGGTTCCTCAGCCTTTTCTAAAACCAGCTTGAACATCTGGAAGTTCACAGTTCACGTACTGCTGAAGCCTGGCTTGGAGAATTTTGAGCATTCATTTGCTAATATGTGAGATGAGTGCTATCTTGCGGTAGTTTGAATAATCTTTGGCATTGCCTTTCTTGGGGACTGGAATGAAAACTGACATTTTCCAGTCCTGTGGACACTACTGAGTTTTTCAGATTTGCTGTCATATTGAGTGCAGTACTTTCACAACATCACTGTTTAGGATTTGAAATGGCTCAACTGGAATTTCATCACCTGCACTAGCTTTGTTAAGCTCTGCTCCCTAAGGCCCACTTGACTTTGCACTTTGACTTTATCTGGCTCTAGGTGAGTGATTACATCATCTTGTTATATGGGTCATGAAGATCTACTTTGTTTAGATCTGTGTATTCTTGCCACTTCTTCTTAATATCTTCTGCTTCTGTTAAGTCATACCATTTTTGTCCTTTATTGTGCACATATTTGCATGAAAATTTCCCTTGGTATCTTCAATTTTCATAAGGAGATCTCTAGTTTTTATGATTCTATTGTTTTTCTCTATTTCGGATTACTGTGATATTGAATAGTTTGCCTGGGGAACAAACATAGATCATTCTGTTATTTCTGAGATTGCATCCAAGTACTGCAATTTGGAATCTTTTGTTGACTATGATGGCTACTCCACTTCTTCTAAGGGATTCTTGCCCACAGTAATATATACAATGGCCATCTGAGTTAAATTCACCCATTCCAGTCCATTTCAGTTTGCTGATTCCTAAAATATTGACGTTCACTCTTGACCACTTCCAATTTGTCTTGATTCCAGGTTCCTATGCAATATTGCTTTTTACAGCATGGGACTTTACTTCCATCACCAGTCACATCTACAGCTGAGTGTTGTTTTTGCTTTGACTGTGTCTCTTCATTCTTTCTGGAGTTATTTCTCCACTGATCTCCGGTAGCATATCGGACACCCACCTATCTGGGGAGCCTTTTCCTACTGTTCATGGGGTTATCAAGGCAAGAATACCGAAGTGGTTTGCCATTCCATTCTTCAGGGTGCCCTGTTTGGTCACAACTCTCCACCATGACCTGTCTTGGATGACCCTACACAGCATGGCTCTTAGTTTCATGGAGTAGACAAGGCTGTGGTCCACGTGATCAGTTTGGTTGGTTTTCTGTAATTATGGTTTGCATTCTCTCTGTTTTCTCATGAATAAGGATAAGAGGCTTACAGAAGCTTCCTGATGGGAGAGACTGAGGCAGGTCTTGTCTGATGAGTGGAACCATGCTCAGTATATCTCTGACCTAATTTTCTGTTGATAGGTGGGACTGTGTTCCCTCCCTGTTGTTTGACCTGAGACCAAACTATGGTAGAGGTAATGAAGGTAATGGTGCCCTTCTTCAAAACGTCTCATGCATACACTGCTGCACTCAGTGCCCCCGGCCCTGCATCAGGTCACCTCTGACCCATGCCTCCACTGGAGACTCCTGGACTCTCATAGGCAAGTGTGGGTCAGTCTCTTGTGGGGTCACTGCTCCTTTATTCTGGGTCCTGGTGTGCACAAGGTTTTGTTTCTGCCCTCCAAGAGTCTGTTTCCCCAGTCCTGTGTAATTTATAGTGGCTCTGTGGTGGGGTTAATGGTGACCCTCCTCCAAGAGGGTTTATGCCATACCCAGGTTTGCTGCTCCCAGAGCTCCTGCCCCTGCAGCAGGCCACTTCCGATCCATATCTCTGTAGGAGACACTCAGACAGTTCTGGCTCAGTCTCTGTGGAGTCTCTGAGCCCTGGTGCACACAAGGTTTGTGTGAGCCCTCTGAGCGTCTCTGGTGGATATGAAGTTGATTCGAAATTCAGTTTTTCCCCTTCTGCCTTCTTGCCGTGGCTTCTTCTTTGCCCTTTGACCTGGGGCATCTTTTTTTGGTGGGATCCAACATTCTCCTGTCAACTGTTTTTCAGCAACAAGTTGTAACTTGGAGTTCCTGCAGGAGAAGATGAGCACACATCCTTCTACCCCGCCATCTTGGACTAGGTTTCTTAGACATAGATTTCATGGCAAATAGTTGGGGGGGAAATGGAAACAGTGACAGACATTTACTTGGGCTTTTCAAAATCACCAAGGACAGTGACTGAAGCCATGAAATTAAAAGACACTTTCTCCTTGGAAGAAAACTATGACAAACCTAAGCAAAATGCAGAGACATTACTTTGCCAACAAAGATCTGTATAGTCAAAGCTATGGTTTTTCCAGTAGTCGTGTACAAATGTGAGAAAGAAACCATAAAGAGGGCTGAGCACCAAAGAATTGATGCTTTTGAATTGTCTTACTGGAGAAGACTCTTGAGAGTCCCCTGGACAGCCAGGAGATCAATCCAGTCAATCCTAAAGGAAATCAACCCCGAATACTCATTGGAAGGACTGATGTGAAAGCTCCAGTACTTTGTCCATCTGTTACAAAATGCCAGTTCATTGGAAAAGACCCTGATGCTGTGAATGATTGGTGGCAGGAGGATAAGGAGGCAAGATAGGATGAGATGTTTGGATGGCATCACCGACTCAATGGACATGAGGTTGAGCCTACTCCAGGAGATAGTGAAGGACAGGGAAACTTGGCATGCTTCTGTTCATGGGGTTGCAAAAGTCATATACGACCGACCAACTGAACACCAAACAACTCTCTCTGTTGCTCACCTTGTTTTTGCATGGTCCTGAAAATGAGTACCTTCTTAAATTTTATACTATAGCCTCCTCCCTTGTCTTTCCTTCATCCTCACCTTGGTTCTGAGCCTAAGATGTATCCCCTCAGACTTTGCTTCAGAAGTGAACTGGGAGATAACTGGACAATTTGGCTGGTGCAGGTGGCAGCAGATGCAGTGTGTTTGGTGGGTCGGGATGCCAAGACAGGTTTCTCATCAGAGCAGAAGAAATGTGATCTTTGTTCAAGGGAGTTTACAGCTCACTTGTCAGGGCAGTCCCATGCTGTGGTTCTGAAAACTGTCTTAAAAACATAACCTACAGCCAAGGAGCCAATCCTTTCCAAGGATTCTGTGAGCTGCACCAAATCTTTCATTAAATCTCTCCCTGTTCAAACTAGGTGGAGTAGATTCTGCTGTCTAGAATTTAGAACTCTGATGATCAGAAATTTTGACTGCCATTTGCTAATTTCCTTTGAAGTTACTTTATTCTGAGCTTCAATTTTATTATCTGTGAAAGGATAATAACAATTGTACCTTATGGGTATACTGGAGGAAAAACACCTTTTTCTTCTAACCTTCTAAGTTCTTTGCTGTGACCACTCTGAAAGAAAGATTAGCAAGAATAAAGCACATGTTCATTAAACATGCCTCACATGACATTGAAGCCTTCATATGAAAAAGAAGATTAAAAGAAACAGTTAAACCTCACTATTTTTTGTGTGTGCTAAGTATGATACAGATTGGAGAGTCATGGAAAAATATGGTAAGGTAAAAAGTGTATGAGCTAAATATAGTAAACTGGAGGAAAGAGCAAGGCATGTTAATTCAGATTCCTCTGCATCTTGAGGATAAGATGCTCCTCTCCTTCTGATATAAAGAGGGCTCCTCTCATGTAACCTGTTTCAGAAGTAGGTGACCAATCTGATCACGTGGACCACAGCCTTGTCTAACTCAGTGAAACTAGGAGCCATGCCATGTAGGGTCACCCAAGACAGACGGGGTCATGGTGGAGAGTTCTGACAAAACAAGGCCCCCTGGAGAAGGAATGGCAAACCACTTCAGTATTCTTGCCTCGATAACCCCATGAACAGTAGGAAAAGGCAAAAAGATAGTACACTGGAAGATGAACTCCAGAGATCATTGGGTGCCTGATATGCTACCAGAGATCAGTGGTGAAATAACTCCAGAAAGAATGAAGAGACACAGACAAAGCAAAAACAACACTCAGCTGTAGATGTGACTGGTGACGGAAGTAAAGTCCCATGCTGTAAAAAGCAATATTGCATAGGAACCTGGAATCAAGACAAATTGGAAGTGGTCAAGAGTGAACGTCAATATTTTAGGAATCAGCAAACTGAAATGGACTGGAATGGGTGAATTTAACTCAGATGGCCATTGTATATATTACTGTGGGCAAGAATCCCTTAGAAGAAGTGGAGTAGCCATCATAGTCAACAAAAGATTCCAAATTGCAGTACTTGGATGCAATCTCAGAAATAACAGAATGATCTATGTTTGTTCCCCAGGCAAACTATTCAATATCACAGTAATCCAAGTCTATGCCACAGCTAATAATGCTGAAGAAGTTGAAATTGAACGGTTCTGTGAAGACCTACAAGACCTTCTAGAATCAACACCCCCAAAAATGTCCTTTTCATTATAGGGGACTGGAATGCAAAAGTAGGAAGTCAAGAAACAGCTGGAGTAACAGGCAAATTTGGCCTTGGAGTACAGAATAAAGCAGGGCAAAGGCTAATCGAGTTTTGCAAAGAGAACACACTGGTCATAGCAAACACCCTTTTCCAAGAACACAAGAGAAGACTCTACATATGGACATCACTAGATGGTCAATACCAAAAATCAGATTGATTGTATTCTTTGCAGTCAAAGATGGACAAGCTCTATAGAGTCAGAACGAAGACCGGGAGCTGACTGGTTCAGATCACAAACTCCGTATTGTCAAATTCAGGCTTAAATAGAAGAAAGTAGAGAAAACCACTAGACAGTTCAGATATGACTTAAATCAAAACCCTAATAACTATGCAGTAGAAGTGACAAACAGATTCAAGGGAAAAGATCTGACAGACAGACTGCCTGAAGAACTATGAACAGAGGTTCGTGCCATTGTACAGGAGGCAGTGGTCAAGACCATCCCCAAGAAAAAGAAATGCCAAAAGACAAAATGGTTGTCTGAGGAGGCCTTACAAATACCTATGAGAAGAAGAGAAGTGAAAGACAAAGGAGAAAAGGAAAGATACACCCATTTGAATTCAGATTTCCAAAGAATAGCAAAGAGAGATAAGAAAGCCTCCCTAGTGATCACTGTGAAGAAACAGAGAAAAACAATAGAATCATAAAAACTAGAGATCTCCTTATGAAAATTGAAGATACCAAGGGAAATTTTCATGCAAATATGTGCACAATAAAGGACAAAAATGGTATGACTTAACAGAAGCAGAAGATATTAAGAAGAAGTAGCAAGAATGCACAGAAGAACTATACAAAGTAGATCTTCATGACCCAGATAGCAAGATGATGTAATCACTCACATAGAGCCAGACATCCTGGAGTGCAAAGTCAAGTGGGCCTTAGGGAGCAGAGCTTAACAAAGCTAGTGCAGGTGATGAAATTTCAGTTGAGCTATTTCAAATCCTAAACAATGATGTTGTGAAAGTACTGCACTCAATATGACAGCAAATCTGAAAAGCTCAGTAGTGTCCACAGGACTGGAAAAGGTCAGTTTTCATTCCAATCTGAAAGAAAGGCAAAGAATGCTCAAATGACCTCATATAGCACGCATCTCACCCGCTAGCAAAGTAATGCTTAGAATTCTCTAAGCCAGGCGTCAGCAGTATGTGAACCATGAATCTCCAGATGTTCAAGCTAGATTTAGAATAGGCAGAGGAACCAGAGATCAAATTGCCAACATCCACTGGATCACCAAAAAAGTAAGAAAATTCTAGGAAAACATCTACTTCTACTTTATTGATTATGCCTAAGCCTTTGACTGTAAGGATCACAAGAAACTGTGGAAAATTATGAAAGAGATGGGCATACCAGACCACCTGACCTGCCTGTTGAGAAATCTGTACACAGGCCAAGTAGCAACAATTAGATTGAGACATAAAACAATGGACTGGTGCCAAATCGGGGAAGGAGTACATCAAGGCTGTATATTGTCACCCTGCTTATTTAAGTTACATGCAGAGTACATCATGAGAAATGCCAGGCTGGATGAAGCACAAACTGCAATCAAGTTTTCTGGGAGAAATATCAATAACCTCAGATATGCAGATGACACCACCCTTATGGCAGAAAGCGAAGAGGAGCTAAAAGCCTCTTGATGAAAGTGAAAGAGGAGAATGAAAAAATTGGCTTAAAACCAGAATTCAGAAAACAAAGATCTTGTCATCTGGTCCCATCACCTCATGGCCAATAGATGGGGAAACTATGCAAACAGTGACAGACTTTATTTTCTTGGGCTCCAAAATCACTGCAAATGTTGACTGCAGCCATGAAATTAAAAGATGCTTGCTCCTTTGAACAAAAGCTATGACCAACCTAGATAACATATTAAAAAGAAGAGACATTACTTTGCCAACAGAGGTCCATGTAGTCATAGCTATGGTTTTTTCAGTACTCATGTATGGATATGAAAATTGGACTGTAAAGAAAGCTGAGTACTGAAGAATTGATACGTTTAAACTGTGGTGTTGGAGAAGACTCTTGAGAATCCCTTGAACTGCAAAAAGATCCAACCACTTAATCCTATGGAACATCAGTCTTTAATGTTCATTGGAAGGACTGAGGCTAAAGCTGAAACTCCAATACTTTGACCACTTGATGCAAAGAAGTAACTCATTTGAAAAGTCCCTGATGCTGGTAAAGACTGATGGCGGGAGGGAAGGGGATGACAGAGGATGTGATGGTTGGATGTCATCACCAATTCTATGAACATAAGTTGGAGTAAGCTGTGGGAGCTGGTTATGGATAGGGTAGCCTGGGGTGCTGCAGTCCATTGATTCATACATAGTCAGACACGATTGAGTGACTAAACTCAGCTGAACTGATTTTCCATGAAGTGATGGGACCAGATGGAGAAGGCAATGGCACCCCCACTCCAGTACTCTTGCCTGAAAAATCCCGTGAGTAGAGGAGCCTGGTAAGCTGCAGTCCATGGGGTCATGAAGAATCAGACATGACTGAGCAACTTCACTTTCACTTTTCACTTTCATGCATTGGAGAAGGAAATGGCAACCCACTCCAGTGTTCTTGCCTGGGAGTCCCAGGGATGGGGAGCCTGGTAGGCTGCCGTCTATGGGGTCGCACAGAGTCGGACACGGCTGAAGTGACTTAGCAGCAGCAGCAGCAAGACATGGGACCAGATGCCAGGGTCTTAAGTTTTTGACTGTTGTGTTTCAAGCAAGCTTTTCACTCTTCTCTTTCACCCTTTTCAAGAGGCTCTTTAGTTCCTCTTTTGTGCTGTGCTTAGCTGCTCATTGATGTCTGTCTCTTTGTGACCCTAAGGACTGTATTCCCCAGGCTCTTCGGTCAATGGGGATTCTCTAGATAAGAAAAGTGGTGTGGGCTGCCATGCTCTCCTCCAGGGGACCTTCCCAACCCTGGGATAAAATCTATGACCCTCATTGCAGGGACATTCTTTACCATCTGAGCCACCAGGGAATTCCTAGCTCCCCTTTGCTTTCTGTCATAAGGGTAGAAAGCGTATTTGTCTCCTGCATATTTGAGGTTATTGATATTTCCACCAGCAATCTTGATTCCAGCTTGTGCTTCATCCAGCCTGGCATTTTGTATGATGTAGTCTGCATATAAGTTAAATTTGCTGGTTGACAATATACACCCGTGGAGTACTCCTTTCTAATTTTGAACCAGTGGAATTTTCCATATCCAGTTATAACTGTTGCTTCTTCCCTAGGTTTCTCAGGAGGCAAGTAAGGTGGTCTGGGATTCTTTAAGAATTCCCCACAGTTTGTTGTGATCCACACAGCCAAAGGCTTTAGCATAGTCAATGAAGCAGATATTTTTTTTTCTGGAATTCTCTTGCTTTTATATGATCCAGTGGATGCTGACAATCTGATCTCTGGTTCTTGTGCTTTTATATATCCACCTTGTACCTCTGGAAGTTCTCAGTTAACATACTTTTGAAGCCTAGCTTGAAAGATTTTGAGCTTTATCTTGTTAGCTTGTGAAATGAACTCGATTGTGTGATAATTTGAACATTCTTTAGCATTGCCTTCCTTGAGATTGAAATGAAAACTAGCCTCTTTGAGTCTTGTGATCACTGCTGAGTTTACCAAATTTGTTGTCATATTGAGTGGAACATTTTAACAGAATCTCCTTCTAGGACTTGAAACAGCTCAGCTAAAATTCCTTCACCTCCACTAGCTTTGTTTGTAGTAATGCTTCCTAAGGCCCACTTGACTTCACACTCCAGGATGTCTGGTTCTAAGTGAATGTCACATCTTCATGGTTATCTGGTCTTGAAGACCTTTTCTGTGTAGTTCTTCTGTGTATTCCTGCCACCTCTTCTTAATATCTTCTCCTCCCCCCCCATCCTTTATTATGCCCATTTTTGTGTGAAATGTTCTCTTGGTATCTCCAGTTCTCTTGAAAAGATCTCTGGTCTTACCCATTGTAATGTTTTTTTTTTCTTCTTCTTCTTTTTTTTTTTCATTGTCCACTTAAGAAAGCTTTGTTATCTCTCCTTGCTATTCTTTGGAACTGTGCTTTTAGATGGGTTTATCTTTCCTTTTCTCCTTTGCCTTTCACTTCTCTTCTTTTCTCAGTTATTTGTAAAGCCTCCTCAGACAACAATTTTGCCTTCTTGAAGTTCTTTTTCTTGAAGATTGTTTTGGTCACCATCTCCTGTACAATGTTAGGAACTTCTGCCTTTAGTTCCTTAGGCATTCTGTCCATCAGATATAATCCCTTGAATCTATTTGTCACCTCCACTGTATCGTCCTAATGGACTTGATTTAGGTCCTGTCTGAATGGTCTAGTGGTTTTCCCTACTTTCTTCAATTTGAGTCTGAATTTTGCAATAAGGAGTTCATGATCTGAATCACAGTCAGTTCCCAGTCTTGTTTTTACTGTCTGTATAAAGCTTCTCCATTTTTGGCTGCAAAGGATATAATCACTATGATTTCAGTATTGGCCGTTTGGTGATGTCTGGTGCAGAGAGTAAGTGCTTCCCTAAATTTTGTATGTGGGCTCCTTGGACTCCAGTTGTCACTCTTCATCTTAGCTTCTAAAGAAGTGGGCAACATACTCTTTTAAGAAAAATAAACTGTGTTTTTGTTTTTGCCTTGAAAGCTTAGAAAATTTATATAGGAAAGTGCCAATAGTGAGTTATTCAAAGAGTTTTGTACAACTCATTCTCTTATTGTTTGAAGTACAGGATCTGTTGGCTTTTTCAAGACTTGGCTCTGTATTTATGAACTCTCTTTTTGTTTGCCTGCAAAGGAGGCAAGGCTTGTCCCTTTCTGTAAGGTTTTGCTTATAGCATGGAGTAGCAAGTAGCACATACTAATTTTCTGGCTCTTCACAAGTTTTTGTCCTTGAACTATAGGCTTGGCTGGTGGCACTAGGTCTGCCTTTCTAGAAACCACAGGTTGTAGTTTCATCAAATATTTTACCTTGACAGTTTGAAGTGTCTGTATGCTTGCTATTTGCAGCTACAGCATGACTATTAAACCAATGTTAAACATTGTAAGTTTTTGTTAAAGCAGCTGCTTAAATCATGATACTAATTTCTGTATTATGTTGATGAAAATATAGCGTACAAACCAACAGAAGTTGTTTTTCATGCTCTATCTAAGGTGAGTAGTTCCCAGCTGAGAGAGAGTACTTTTCCATTAGGTCTTTAAGAATCTAGGTAAAGAGAAGGAATTCTCTTTTCAACAGGTGAACGTAAACGCTGCTCTAGCCCTTATTGTATCAGTCTGGAAATGGTGAGCAAGGACACAGAGCCCGTTACCAGGAAGTCCAATAGGCCAGGGTGGGAAGTAAGCAACACACTTTAACTTATATTCTGTTGAGAATTTCTTTACATGGCCATCTTTAAATGCATGGGACTTTTGAAGATAGTCCTGCATGTATGGAATAATAAGGAAAATGATTTTGTAGAAACCTGGCTATTTTGAAGGTAGTATTAATTGGAAATTTTAATTAAATATTATGTAAATCTATTGAGTACAAATATAAAATGAGTTATACAAAAATGATACTGTGTTTTTGGAAAAGGTACAAAAAGGAAATATTTACAAAAATACAGTTGAATAAAGTGAAGAAAATATAAAGACTGGATTAAATAGTGTTAGTATTTAGAAGAATTTGCATCTCAGGGTGCTTTTAAAAAAATAAATAGCCATATTTATTTTAAATTTAAAGAAACAAAAATGAAAAGATTACAAATCATAGATGGTCTAAACAGGATGGCAAATAACTCCAACTGGAAGTTCCCTATTCAAAGGAAGTGTGTGTCTTTTAAAGCTTAGTGAATGTCATGAGTGCTTGTATGCTCAGTCATGTCTGATTCTTTGCGACCTCATGAACTATAGCCCATCAGGCTCCTCTGTCCATGGAATTTGCCAGTCAAGAATATTGGGTTGAGTTGCCATTTCTTCATCCAGGGGATCTTCCTGACTCAGGGATTGAATCCGTGTGTCCTGTGGCTCCTGCACTGGCAGGCAGATTCTTTAGCACTGAGCCATCTGAGAAGCCCCAGTTATGTAACCATGTAACACAGTTATGCAATTTTACTTTTTTTTTTTAAATAAGGGATATATAGACAATTTTTTCTTACATTTTTACTTTAACCAACCTTTTCAGTTAATCCACCAAACATTAACCTTGATTTTGTTTGTGAAGAGGACATCTCTTCAATTTAATATTCATTAATGTTCTTCAGTCTTGTAAAATTGACATTTATGGCCCAAACTTCAGATATCCTGAAATGTTTTATTCTATCTTACATGACAAAAGATCACTGTATTGTTTCATTTTGAAAAGTATTAAAATATCAGCTAACCTACATCCATAAGAGGATTAAGATCTTTCAAATGGAGTTATCCTCTCATTTGATAATCTTATGAGTGACATGAAATGATCTGATGGATGGATGAATATTTTTATTCCTTGAGGAATCCTAAGTTTATTGAACAGTTTTGGAGCCTCAGGTGTCATGGAGCACCAGGATAATTCAGTCAAGTCATAGGCTGAAAACTCAGTTGGCCTATTTCTAACTATGTTGTTGACATAAGGTCTTTGATAATTTGCTTGTAATTTGACTCCATTTATGGAAAAATAGAATCTAGGAGATAATGCTATTTCCTAGAAATAGTTAAAGTCAGCAATTGACTTCGATTGATTTAATTATTTTAAATGCTTACCAAATAAAAATAGGATAAGCAATCCATATATGTGTTCTTAGTGATTAACTTTCAAATAAAGATTTTTTTCCCCCAAGCAACGATAGAAATAACTGATTTCCTTAATAGAAATAACTGATTTCCATAAATATATATTTTACCTTAGATAGTCTTGGTTCATATGACCCCCAAGCACTCACTGAGAAATTCAAATCCTACAGGGAAGATTTCTATCTAATTTGTAGGACTCTCAACTTCATTCTTAAAAAACACTACCTTCTTTCAATCAATGTCCTTTTGTACCAGTCGAGACACTGTTTTCAGAGTGAGAACAGTGTTCCTAGCCACATTAGGACAAGCAAAATGCCACAGGACTAATTAGTCTTAAAAAACCCAAAAACTATAAAATAAAGTAGTTACTTTTGAGTTGCATTGTGTGCTGCTCAAAACCAGAATCACAGACTTTTAGAACTTAGTAAGGCTAAAAATTAAGCATTTTAATTTGTAGTTCTCCATTATCACATAGGAAAATGACATAAATGGCATTAGTTACCCAATTATATGAATTTATAATTTGAAAATTTCCCTACAGTTTCTCATACAGTAGACCAACATTTATTTGTCTGTGTCTATGGTTTTCTTTTGGAGAAGGCAATAGCAACCCACTCCAGTACTCTTGCCTGGAAAATCCCATGGTCAGAGGAGCCTAGTAGGCTGCAGTCCATGGGGTCGCGAAGAGTCAGACACGACTGAGAGACTTCACTTTCACTTTCCACTTTCATGCACTGGAGAAGGAAATGGCAACCCACTCCAGTGTTCTTGCCTGGAGAATCCCAGTGACAGGGCAGCCTGGTGGGCTGCCATCTATGGGGTCACACAGAGTCAGAGACAACTGAAGTGAATTAGCAGCAGCATGGTTTTCTTTGAATCAAAGTGTGTCACAGGTATTTTATTTAAAGCAGCTGGTATTTCACACCTGGATAATCATAGTTGCTGCTGCTGCTGCTAAGTCGCTTCAGTCGTGTCCGACTCTGTGCAAGCCCATAGGCCACAGCCCACCAGGCTCCCTGTCCCTGGGATTCTCCAGGCAAGAACACTGGAGTGGGTTGGTTGCCATTTCCTTCTCCAATGCATGAAAGTGAAAAGTGAAAGTGAAGTTGGTCAGTCGTGTCCGACTCTGTGCAACCCCATGGACTGCAGCCCACCAGGCTCCTCTGACCATGGGATTTTCCAGGCAAGAGTACTGGAGTGGGGTGCCGTTGCTTTCTCTAAATCATAGTTAAGGATCTCTTTCTAACAGAGATGTTGTCAAATATTGATTTAAATTTATATTTCTATTATTCTTATTTAGGCAAAACTAAAACAAAATTGAGACTTCATCTTTCATTCTCAAAAAAATTTGCTTATGCAATACTATGTGAGAATACATGGGAGAATGATATTCCATTGCAGTTAGAGGCTATTAATTGACGAACAAAGTAAAATTCTGCTTTACACTTTGTTAGAAGAAGCAAATAATACTAATAGACTCCCACCGTATCTGTCAAATATCTTCTCATGGAATCTGATTAAAAGTAACTCATTTACCCCCAATTAAATGAATGTCAGAGAATGGAAAAGTACTGTTAATGATGAAATAATGGCCCCTACAGAAGCCCATGTTCCAATCTCTACATTTTCCACCCCCTCCTTTTCAGAAAAATTTCTCAGAGTTATCTGAGATTCTCTGTATTGGGCTTAGGCACTCATATTTGTTCACTGAATGAAACATAACTTTTAGATCGTGCATTTTTTTCACTTATCAAAGGTAGTTATATATAAGACTCATAACATCTTATCATTTTTATGTACTTGAAATTTTATGCATACATATGAACTTCAGAACAACTTATCAATCAAAAGTGTTTTTATGTTAGATTGTGACATCATAGCAGGGCCAAACACCACCTGTAATTAACAAGGCCTGGTATGACAGGACGAGGATGGAGACCCTGGCTCCTGCACAGGGTCCACTCTACCTACACAGCAGATCTAGTCACCCAGAGACTACTTCTTGGCTCCAAAGACCAACACAGCTTTTCCAATCCAGTCTTTCATCTTCAATTTATATTTTTCTTTTGATTTACTCTGCAATCCTAAACTTTTGTGCTTTCTGTGTGGATCACCCATCAGTCTTTAATAGCTTCTTCTCAGACTTTATGCCTATGTCACTCAAGTAGAAATTTTCTTGTAGAAATGTTCTTGCTTTCAAATGCTAACACCCCTCAACTTCCCAAACAATAATGTTTTGAGAACTTTTCCCGCTGAGAATCAAGAGGGGGGAAAAAAAAGTTGTGGTGCTTACATGACAATATCGCCTTTTAAAAAATATCAAACACTTTCTTCCATTTGCTTCTTCATAAAGACAAAATCAATAAACAGAATTTTCAGTTTTATTCCTGCAAGCTGCCACTGGTGCTTCTAGATGAACAACATATCATCACAACAAAATTATTTAAATATCTCCTAAAGTCTGCTATAAAAGATCTTTTCTTTTCATAAGTCTTTACATTCTTTTATTTAAAAGGGAAAAAATCTGCAACAAAATATAAAGAAAATGATATCCAATTTTCAGTAAAGAATATTTAAATTCTACCAAGAATCTAGCTATCAGTTTAATTTTAATTCAATGGCTTATAAATATAATTCATGTTTGCTCCTTTGCTTTTCCAGTCGAACACATACATCCCCTTAAATTCAACAAATCTGTGCTGATCCTCTAAACTGAATATTTGCAATGCATATTTCATTCAATCCATATCTGTAAATTTGTATTATAATATAGATATTATTCTTCCATAGTGATATGTATAACTAAATCCTAACTACTTAATTGGTATCATCTTCTAATGCACATGGCATGCAATTAAAGCATTTGAATAACTATTTTAACTGAGGAGTAAAGCATAATCAAGTCAGTTCTGATTTAGATGCAATTTTCTGTACAGGGAATTTAAAATTAAGCACTGAAACCTACAACACTTAAAACATGTATATTGCAAAGCACGTACTAATGTTTCACAAAGCAACTGTTGTCACTTACAGAGGAGAGTCAGACTAGAAGTTCGGGGAGAAAGCTTGGAGGAAGAGGTCTAGAGCGTTGCAAAGACAATGGCTTGAGAATTAGTGTCAGCAGTTCCAAGAGACCTTGGTGGAATTACTAGATAGTTTGATCTTAAGCAAAACAAGGTACTGAAATTTCTGTCTCCTTTTAAAATGGGACAACCTTCCCCAGATCCTTAGAGAACTAAATGCAGTGGTGTGTATAAACAACTCAGTTCAATGCCTGACATATAGCAGATATTAAGTAAATTTTAATTTTCCTCCCTTTGTTTGAGCATCATTTATTTATTTATTTATTTTTCATTTAAAAAGCAGTAAAGAAAGAAAGAAAAACAAAATTTTATCCCGAGAGGTAAGTTGCCATGACATTGCAAATATCATCCTACTATTCCCTCTAATTAGGTAGTAACAGGAATATATTTCACAGATTGAAAACAACATTTAGAGAAGTCTCAAGTGTGACTGGCATTGGTGGGTTTATAAAGTTACTTGCTGGAGACCAGAGTCAACCCCAGGCCTGTAGTTCTCCCCAGGTAGCTGGAGAAGGCAATGGCAACCCACTCCAGTACTCTTGCCGGGAAAGTCCCATGGATGGAGGAGCCTGGTAGGCTGCAGTCCACGGGATCGCTAGGATGGACACGACTTCACTTTCACTTTTCACTTTCATGTATTGGAGAAGGAAATGGCAACCCACGCCAGTGTTCTTGCCTGGAGAATCCCAGGGACAGGAGAGCCGGGTGGGCGGCTGCTATGGGGTCGCACAGAGTCGGACACGACTGAAGTGACTTAGCAGCTGGAGGAAAATATGTGAACTTAAGGGAAGATTTTTCAATCTAAAGAAATGGCTCTTTACTCTCCCTTGAAACACTACTCAAGATATTTTCTGGCTTTGAAAATAAATTCTGTTTTTGTGATAGAAAAAAAAATGTAGAAAAGTGTTTGATCATGCTATTAAGTTCACTATGCTATCTTCTCTCTCAGTAATTATTGAAATAAATATGTCCTTTTAGCAAATTATTGGGACTAGTTTTTGTGAGGAAATTGCTTAAGGAAAGCCCTTTACACTTCATTTTAATAACTAACAAATAAAAGTGGCAGCTGTGGTGCAGAGTATTGACAACTCGGGTGACATTAGTACATTGGATACATGCTTCCCCTGTCTTCCTGTTTTATTTTTGGATTGCTAAAAATGTATTCTTCCTGTGCATTATATATCTTTGAGGGAATGTAATCTCTGATATATTTTCAAGTTTTAGTTTCTAAAATACTGCTATTTCTAAAGATAATTGCTTGATCAAGCACATCAATTTCAGCTATACTTTTCTTTTGTATTTTTTAGAGTTTTTTTTTTTTTTAATTTATTCATTTTAGTTGGAGGCTAGTTACTTTACTCAGCTATACTTTTCATAATTAAAAGTATAGTTTTGCAAAATTCCAACACATCAAATAATACATTTGCAATGGTCAACCAAAAAGTGTAACAGAAATGAATATATAATAAAGCAAAGTAACAATTTTTGTAAAAAAAATCACATTCACAAACAGATATACATATTCACAGAGAAAAATACTAGAAGTATAAGATGTTCATGGTGCTTAACCTGTATTCTAATGATTTTTATTTATTTATACATATTTTCTGTGTATTGCAAATTTCCTAAATTACATAGGCATTCTATTTATTTTGAAATAATTTTATTTTAAAAAGTGAGTAACAATTACTGAGTTCCATATGTAAAATAATAAAACATCCTGTTTTAATTGTCAATTCTTTAGCACTATGAACCTCAGATTTATAGTCAGTTTTTAAAAAATTATTGTGAAATAGGGTACATAAAACCAAAATATATAAAAATTAATTTTAGGGTTAAATATAATGAAGCAGTTTTTAATCTACAAAGATTAAGAAATAGAAAACTCTTTGTCACTACTTTAAATTTTGGCTTGATCTTGTTTTCCTAACATGTCTTATTTTTCATCTATTTTCTTTTAATATATATTTGAGACTCATTTTATTAATTTTTGGAATAAACTACATTGGAATTAAATTATATTTACTAATCAAATTCATAAAATATGTTTTTGAAATTGATTTTTTCCATCCAGTTATATTTATTTGATTTTCTTTCAGTGGTTTTCAGTAAAAGATGCTGTAGTTTTTAGCTGAATTAATTCACTGTATTTTAGTAGTATTGTCTGACAAATTTTTACTTGTACAGGGCTACCTTAGAAATATTGCAGGTTCAGTTCCAGACTACCGTGATAAAATGAATATCTCAATGAAGCAAGTTGCATGGATTTTTGGTTTCCTAAGTGCATATAAAAGGCATGTTCATAAAGAAAAGAAAGAAAGTGAAGTCGCTCAGTCGTGTCTGACACTTTGCAACCCTGTGAACTGTAGCCTACCAGGCTCCTCTGTCCATGGAATTTTCAAGGCAAAAGTACTGCAGTGGGTTGCCATTTCCTTCTCCAGAGGATCTTCCCCACCGGTGATGGAAGCTGGGTCTCCCCAGGTAAAGCAGGCAGACACTTTACCATCAGAGCCACCAGGGAAGCCCACTATATTGCAACAGTATTACAGCTAAAAATGTACAGCTCTTAATTAAAAATACTTTATTGTTAATAAGTGCTAGCCCTTGTTTGAGCCTTTAGTGAGTCACTATCTTATTTTTCTGGTGGAGAGTTTTGCCTCCTTGTTGATGGTTGCTGACGGATCAGGGTGGTGGCTGAAGGCTGAAGTGGTTACAGCAATTTCTTAAAAGAAGACAATAATGCCTCTTGCTTTTAAGAATAATTTCTCTTTAGCAGTTAGTGCTCTTTAATAGCATTTTACTGACTGAAGACCTTCTTTCCAAATTAGATTCAGTTTCCTCAAACTCTACCACTGGCTTATTAACTAATAATAAGTTTATGCAATATTTTAAATTCTTTATTGTCATCCAAGCAGCCTTCATAGCGTCTCCACCAGGAGTAGATTTCATCTCAAGAAACCACTTTCTTTGCTCATCCACCAGAAGAAACTCCTCATCTGTTCATTTTTTTTTTTATAAAATTGCAGCAATTCAGTTACATCTTTAGACTCCACGTCTAATTCTAGTTCTGATAGTTTATCACATCTTCAATTAATTCCTCCACTGAAGTCTTGAATCCGTCAAAGTCATCCATGAGAGTTAGAATCAACTTTTTTCAAACTCTAGCTTTTTGAATTACTCTTTTCACTTTTCACTTTTTGAATTACTCTTTTCACTTTCTTCATATATATAACAGGAACGGAATTGTTGAATCATACAGTTGCTATATTCTTAATTTTTGAGAAGCCTCCATACTGTTTTTCATAGTGGCTGTACCAATTCACATTCCCACCAACAGTGTATCAGGGTTCTCTTTTCTCTACATCCTCACCAATATTTGTCATTTTTATGATATGTTATTTGATGATATTCATTCTGCCTGGTATGAAATGATATCTTGTTACAGCTTTGATTTGTATTTCTCTAATGATCAGCATAGTCACAGAAACTATAATCATAATTATTAAACTATAATCACAGAAAGCTAGCCAATATGATAACATGGACCACAGCCTGTCTAACAAAATGAAACTAAGCCATGCTGTGTGGGACCATACAAGATGGATGGGTCATGATGGAGAGGTCTGACAGAATGTGGTCCATTGGAGAAGGGAATGGCAAACCACTTCAGTATTCTTGCCTGGAGAATCCCATGAACAGTATGAAAAGGGAAAATTATAGGATACTGAAAGGGGAACTCCCCAGGTTGGTAGGTGCCCAATATGCTACTGGAGATCAGTAGAGAAATCACTCCAGAAAGAATGAAGGGATGGAGCCAGAGCAAAACCAATAACCAATTGTGGATGTGACTAGTGATAGAAGCAAGATTAAATGCTGCAAAGAGCAATATTGCATAGGAACCTGGAATGTTAGGTCCATGAATCAAGGCAAATTGGAAGTGGTCAAACAAGAGATGGCAAGAGTGAATGTCAACATTCTAGGAATCACCAAACTAAGATGGACTGGAATGGATGAATGTAACTCAAATGACCATTATATCTACTACTGTGGGCAAGAATCCCTTAGAAGAAATGGAGTAGCCATCATGGTCAACAAAAGAGTCTGAAATGCAGCACTTGGATGCAATCTCATAAACGACAGAATGATCTCTGCTCGTTTCCAAGGCAAGCCATTCAATATCACGGTAATCCAAGCTTATCCCCCAAACAGTAACGCTGAAGAAGCTGAAGTTAAATGGTTCTATGAAGATCTGCAAGACATTTTAGAACTACAAAAAAGATGTCCTTTCCATTATAGAGGACTGGAATGCAAAAGTAGGAAGTCAAGAAACACCTGGCGTAACAGGCAAATTTGGCCTTGGAGTACGGATTGAAGCAGGGCAAAGACTAATAGAGTTTTGCCAAGAGAACACACTGGTCATAGCAAACACCCTCTTCCAACAACACAAGAGAAGACTCTATACATGGACATCACCAGATGGTCAACTCCGAAATCAGACTGATTATATTCTTTGCAGCCAAAGATGGAGAAGCTCTATACAGTCAGCATAAACAAGACCAGGAGCTGACTGTGGCTCAGATCATGAACTCCTTATTGCCAAATTCAGACTTAAATTGAAGAAAGTAGGGAAAACCACTAGACCATTCAGGTATGACCTACATCAAATCCTTTATGATTATATAGGGGAAGTGAGAAATAGATTTAAAGGACTAGATTTGAGAGATAGAGTGCCTGATGAACTATGGACAGAGTTTCATGACATTGCATAGGAGACAGGGATCAAGAACATCCCCATGGAAAAGAAATGGAAAGAAACAAAATGGCTGTCTGAGGAGGCCTTATAAATACCTGTGAAAAGCAAAGGAAAAAAGGAAAGATATCCCCATTTGAATGCAGAGTTCCAAAGAATCGCAAGGAGAAATAAGAAAGCCTTCCTCAGCAATCAATACAAAGAAATACAGGAAAAGAATGGGAAATAGAGGAAATAGAATGGGAAAGACCAGAGATCTCTTCAAGAAAATTAGAAATACCAAGGGAACATTTCATGCAAAGGTGGGTTTGATAAAGGACAGAAATACTATGGACTAACAGAAGCAAAAGATATTAAGAAGAGGTGGCAAGAATACACAGAACTGTACAAAAAGAGCTTCACGACTCAGAAAATCATGATAATGTGATCACTCACCTAGGCCAGACATCCTGGAATGTGAAGTCAAGTGGGCTTTAGAAAGCATCACTATGAACAAAGCTAGTGGAGGTGATGGAATTGCATTTGGGCTATTTCAAATCCTGAAAGATGATGCTGTGAATGTGCAACACTCAATATGCCAGCAAATTTGGAAAATTCAGCAGTGGTCACAGACTGGAAAAGGTCAGTTTTCATTCCAAATCCAAAGAGAGGAAAAGCCAAAGACTGCTCAAACTACTGCACAATTGTACTCATCTGACATGCTAGTAAGATCAGTTCAGTTCAGTTCAATTGCTCAGTCGTGCCCGACACTTTGCGACTCCATGAATCCTTCCTGTCCAAACCAACTCCTGGAGGTCACTCAAAATCATTTTCATCGAGTCGGTGATGCTCTCATCCTCTGCCGTCCCATTCTCCTCCTCCCCCAATTCCTCCCAGCATCAGGGTCTTTTTCAATGTGTCAACTCTTCTCATGAAGTGGCCAAATATTGGAGTTTAAGCTTTAGCATCAGTCCTTCCAATAAACACCCAGAACTGATCTCATTTAGGATGGACTGGTTGGATCTCCTTGCAGTCCAAGGGACTCTCAAGAGTCTTCTCCAACACCACAGTTCAAAAGCATCAATTCTTCGGCGCTCAGTTTTCCTCACAGTCCAACTCTCACATCCATACAAGACCACTGGAAAAACCATAGCCTTGACTAGCCAGACCTTTGTTTGCAAAGTAATATTTCTGCTTCTCAATATGCTATCTAGGTTGGTCATAACTTTCCTTCCAAGGAGTAAGCATCTTTTCATTTCATGGCTGCAATAACCATCTGCAGTGATTTTGCCCCTCCAAAATAAAGTCTGACACTGTTTCCACTGTTTCCCCATCTATTTCCCATGAAGTGATGGAACCAGATGCCATGATCTTAGTTTACTGAATGTTGAGTTTTAAGCCAACAGTTCCACACCTCTCTTTCACTTTCATCAGGAGGCTTTTTAGTTCCTCTTCACTTTCTGCCATAAGGGTGGTGTCACCTGCATGTCTGAGGTTATTGATATTCTCCCAGCAATCTTGATTCCAGTTTGTGCCTCTTCCAGCCCAGCGTTTTCTCATGATGTACTCTGCATATAAGTTAATCAAGCTGGGTGAAAATATACAGCCTTTGTGTATTCCTTTTCCTATTTGGAACCAGACTGTTGTTTCATGATCAGTTTTAACTGTTGCTTCCTGACCTGCATATAGATTTCGCAGGAGGCAGGTCAGGTGGTCTGGTATTCCCATCTCTTTCAGAATTTTCCACAGTTTATTGTGATCCACACAGTCAAAGGCTTTGTCATAGTCAATAAAGCAGAAATATATGTTTTTCTGGAACTCTCTTGCTTTTTCAATGATCCAGTGGATGTGGGCAATTTGATTTCTGGTTCCTCTGCCTTTTGTAAAACCAGCTTGAATATCTGAAAGTTCATGGTTCATGTACTGCTGAAGCCTGGCTTGGAAAATTTTAAGCATTACTTTACTAGTCTGTGAGATGAGTGCAATTGTGCAGTAGTTTGAGCATTCTTTGGCATTGCCTTTCTTTGAGACTGGAATTAAAACTGACCTTTTCCAGTCTGGTGGCCACTGCTGAGATTTCCAAATTTACTGGCATCTGAGCAGCAGCATCTTTCAGAATTTGAAATTTCTCAACTGGAACTTCATAACCTCCACTAGCTTTGTTCGTAGTGATGCTTTCTAAGGCCCACTTGACTTCACATTCCAGGATGTCTGGCTTTCGATGAGTGATCACACCATCGTGATTATCCGGGTGGTGAAGATCTTTTTGTACAGTTCTTCTGTGTATTCTTGCCACATATTCTAAATATCTTCTTCTGTTAGGTCCACACCATTTCTATCCTTTGTCGAGTCCATTTTTTCGTGAAATGTTCCCTTGGTTATCTCTAATTTTCTTGAAGATATCTCCAGTCTATTTCCATTTTGTTGCTTTCCTCTATTTCTTTGCACTGTTCGCAGAAGAAGGCTTTCCTATCTCTCCTTACTATTCTTTGGAACTCTGCATTCAGATGTTTATATCATTCCTTTACTCCTTTGCATTTCACTTCTCTTCTGTTTACAGCTATTCATAAGGCCTCCTCAGACGGTCATTTTGCTTTTTGCATTTCTTTTCCTTGAGGATGGTCTTGATCCCTGTCTCCTGTACAATGTCATGAACCTCTGTCCATAGTTCATCAGACACTCTATCTATCAGATCTGGTCCCTTAAATTTATTTCTCACTTCCACTGTATATTCATAAGAGATTTGACTTAGGTCATACCTGATTGGTTTAGTGGTTTCCTCCAGTTTTTTAAATTTAAGTCTGAATTTGGTAATAAGGAGTTCATGATATGAGCCACAGTCAGCTCCTGGTCCTGTTTTTGCTGACTGTATAGAGCTTCTCCATTTTGGTGGCAAAGAATATAATCAATCTGATTTCGGTGTTGACCATCTGGTGATGTCCATGTGTAGAGTGTTCTCTTGTGTTGTTGGAAGAGGGTGCTTGCTATGACCAGTGTGTTCTCTTGGCAAAACTCTATTAGCCTTTGCCCTGCTTCATTCCGTACTCCAAGGCCAAATTTACCTGTTACTCCAAGTGTTTCTTGACTTCCTACTTTAGCATTCCAGTTCCCTTTAATGAAATTGACATCTCTTTTGTGTCTTAGTTCTAAAAGTTTTGTAGGTCTTCATAGAACCATTCAACTTTAGTTTCTTCAGCATTATTGTTTGGGGCATAGGCTTGGATTACTGTCATATTGCATGGTTTGCCTTGGAAATGAACAGAGATCATTCTGTCATTTTGAGACTGCATCCAAAAAGATGGGCTAGATAAAGGACAGAAATGGTCTGGACCTAACAGAAGCAGAAGATATTTAGAAGAGGTGGCGAGAATACACGGAAGAACTGTACAAAAAGATCTTCACAACCCGGGTAATCACGATGGTTGATCACTCATCTAGATCCAGACATCCTGGAATGTGAAGTCAAGTGGGCCTTAGAAAGCATCATTACAAACAAAGTTAGTGGAGGTGATGGCATTACAGTTGAGATATTTCAAATTCTGAAAGATGATGCTGTGAAAGTGCTGCACTGAATATGCCAGCAAATTTGGAAAACTGAGCAGTGGCCACAGGACTGAAAAAGGTCTGTTTTCATTCCAAAAACTACTGCACAATTGCATTCATCTCACATGCTAGTAAAGTGATACTCAAAATTCCTGAAGCCAGGCTTCAGCAATACGTGAACCATGAACTTCCTGATGTTCAAGCTGGTTTTAGAAAAGGCAGAGGAACCAGAGATCAAATTACCAACATCTGCTGGATCATCGAAAAAGCAAGAGAGTTCCAGAAAAACATCCATTTCTGCTTTTTTGACTATGACAAAGCCTTTGACTGTGTGGATCACAATAAACTGTGGAAAATTCTGAAAGAAATGGGAATACCTGATCTGCCTCCTGAGAAACCTATATGCAGGTCAGGAAGCAATAGTTAGAACTGGAAATGGAACAACAGACTGGTTCCAGATAGGAAAAGGAGTACGTCGAGGCTGTATATTGTTACCTTGCTTATTTAACTTGTATGAGAGTACATCATGAGACATGCTGGGCTGGAATCAAGATTTCTGGGAGAACTATCAATAACTTCAGATATGCAAATGACACCAACCTTATGGCAGAAACTGAAGAGGAGATAAAAAGCCTCTTGGTAAAAGTGAAAGAGGAGAGTTAAAAAGTTGGCTTAAAGCTCAACATTCAGAAAACTAAGATCACGGCATCTGGTCCCATCACTTCATGGGAAGTAGATGGAGAAATAGTGGAAGCAGTGCCAGCCTTTATTTTTGGGGATCCAAAATCATTGCAGATGGTGATTGCAGCCATGAAATTAAAAGACACTTACCCCTTGGAAGGAAAGTTATGACCAACCTAGATAGCATATTCAAGAGCAGAGACATTGCTTTGCCAACAAAGGATGCTGTAAAGACCAGTATTGCATAGGAACCTAGAAGGTCAAGTCCATGAATCAAGGCAAATTGGAAGTGGTCAAACAAGAGATGGCAAGGGTGAACGTCGACATTCTAGAAATCAGCGAACTAAAATGGACTGGAATGGGTGAATTTAATTCAAATGACCATTATATCTACTACTGTGGGCAGGAATCCCTCAGAAGAAATGAAGTAGCCATCATGGTAAACAAAAGAGTCCGAAATGCAGTACTTGTATGCAACCTCAAAACGACAGACGATCTCTGTTCATCTCCAAGGCAAACCATGCAATATCACAGTTACCCAAGTCTATGCCCCAACCAGTAATGCTGAAGAAGCTGAAGTTGAACGGTTTTATGAAAACCTACAAAACCTTTTAGAACTAACACCCCCAAAAGATGTCCTTTTCATTATAGGGAACTGGAATGCTAAAGTAGGAAGTCAAGAAACACCTGGAGTAACAGGCAAATTTGGCCTTGGAATGCAGAATGAAGCAGGGCAAAGACTAATAGAATTCTGCCAAGAAAATACACTGGTCATAGTAAACACTCTCTTCCAACAACACAAGAGAGGACTCTACACATGGACATCACCAGAAGGTCAACACTGAAATCAGATTGATTATATTCCTTGCAGCCAAAGATGGAGAATCTCTATACAGTCGATGAAAACAAGACCAGGAGCTGACTGTGGCTCAGATCATGAACTCCTTATTACCAAATTCAGACTCAAATTGAAGAAAGTAGGGAAAACCGCTAGACCATTCAGTTACGACCTAAATCAAATCCCTTATGATTATACAGTGGAAGTGAGAAATAGATTTAAGGGCCTAGATCTGATAGATAGAGTGCCTGATGAACTATGGATGGAGGTTCGTGAGATTGTAGAGGAGACAGGGATCAAGACCATCCTCATGGAAAAGAAATGCAAAAAAGCAAAGTGGCTGTCTGAGGAGGCCTTACAAATAGCTGTGTAAAGGAGAGAGGCAAAAAGCAAAGGAGAAAAGGAAAGATATAAGCATCTGAATGCAGAGTTCCAAAGAATAGCAAGAAGAGATAAGAAAGCCTTCTTTAGTGATCAATGCAAAGAAATAGAGGAAAAGAACAGAATGGGAAAGACTAGAGATGTCTTCAAGAAAATTAGAGATTCCAAGGGAACATTTCATGCAAAGATGGGCTCGATAAAGGACAGAAATGGTCTGGACCTAACAGAAGCAGAAGACATTAAGAAGAGGTGGCAAGAATACATGGAAGAACTGTACAAAAAGATCTTCAAGACCAAGATAATCATGATGATGTGAGCACTAATCTAGAGCCAGACATCTTGGAATGTGAAGTCAAGTGGGCCTTAGAAAGCATCACTACGAACAAAGCTAGTGGAGGTGATGGAATTCCAGTGAAACTGTTTCAAATCCTGAAAGATGATGCTGTGAAAGTGTTGCGCTCAATATGCCAGCAAATTTGGAAAACTGAGCAGTGGCCACAGGACTGGAAAAGGTCAGTTTTCATTCCAACCCCAAAGAAAGGCAATGCCAAAAAATGCTCAGACTACCACACAATTGCACTCATCTCACATGCTAGTAAAGTAATGCTCAAAATTCTCCAAGCCAGACTTCAGCAATACGTGAACCGTGAACTTCCAGATGTTCAAGCTGGTTTTCGAAAAGGCAGCAGAACCAGAGATCAAATTGCCAACATCCGCTGGATCATGGAAAAAGCAAGAGAGTTCCAGAAAAACATGTATTTCTGTTTTATTGACTATGCCAAAGCCTTTGACTGTGTGGACCACAATAAACTGTGGAAAATTCTGAAAGAGATGGGAATACCTGACCACCTAACCTGCCTTTTGAGAAATCTGTATGCAAGTCAGGAAGCAACAGTTAGAACTGGACATGGAACAACAGACTGGTTCCAAATAGGAAAGAGAGTACACCAAGGCTGTAAACTGTCACCTTGTTTATTTAACTTATATGCAGAGTACATCACGAGAAATGCCAGACTAGAAGAAACACAAGCAGGAATCAAGATGGCGGAAGAAATATCAATAACCTCAGATATGCAGATGATACCACCCTTATGGCAGAAAGTGAAGAAGAACTAAAGAGCCTCTTGATGAAAGTGAAAGAGGAAAGTGAAAAAGTTGGTTTAAAGCTCAACATTCAGAAAACAAAGATCATGGCATCTGGTCCCATCACTTCATGGGAAATAGATGGAGAAACAGTGGAAACAGTGTCAGACTTTATTTGGGGGAGGCTCCAGAATCACTGCAGATGGTGGCTGCAGCCATGAATTAAAAGACGCTTAGTCCTTAGAAGAAAAGTTATGACTAGTTAGATAGTATATTCAAAAGCAGAGACATTACTTTGCCGACTAAGGTCTGTCTAGTCAAGGCTATGGTTTTTCCTGTGGTCATGTATGGATGTGAGAATTGGACAGTGAAGAAGGCTGAGTGCAGAAGAACTGATGCTTTTGAACTGTGGTGTTGGAGAAGCCTCTTGAGAGTCACTTGGACTGCAAGGAGATCCAACCAGTCCATTCTAAAGACGATCAAACTTGGGATTTCTTTGGAAGGAATGCTGCTAAAGCTGAAACTCCAGTACTTTGGCCACCTCATGTGAAGAGTTGACTCACTGGAAAAGACCCTGATGCTAGGGAGGATTGCGGGCAGAAGAAGAAGGGGACGACAGAGGATGAGGTGGCTGGATGGCTTCACTGACTCTATGAACGTGAGTCTGAGTGAACTCCGGGAGATGATGATGGACAGGAAGGCCTGGCGTGCTGCGATTCATGGGGTCATGAAGAGTCGGACACGACTGAGTGACTGAACTGAACTGAACAGTTAAGGCTATGGCTTTGCCAGTGGTCATGTATGGATGTGAGTTGGACTGTGAAGAAAGCTGAGCATCGAAGAATTGATGCTTTTGAGCTGTGGTGTTGGAGAAGACTCTTAAGTCTCCCTTGGAATGCTAGGAGTGCTAGGAGATCCAACCAGTCCATTCTGAAGGAGATCAGTCCTGGGTGTTCTTGGAAGGACTGATGCTAAACCTGAAACTCCAATGCTTTGGCCACCTCATGCGAAGAGTTGACTTATTGGAAAGGACCCTGATGCTGGGAGGAACTGGAGGCAAGAGGAGAAGGGGACGACAGAAGATGAGATGGCTGGATGGCATCACCGACTCGATGGATGTGAGTCTGAGTGAACTCTGGGAGTTGATGATGGACAGGGAGGCCTGGTGTGTTTTATTCATGGGGTGGCAAAGAGTTGGATACGACTGAGTGACTGAACTGAAGTGATTCTTAGGACTGGTCTTTCTAGGTGGTGCAGTGGTAAAAAAATCTGCTTGCCAAAGAGAGAGACTCAAGAGAACTGAGGTCTGGAAGAGTCCGTGGTGGAGGGAATGGCAACCCACTCCAGTATTAGTGCATGAAAAATTCCAAAGACAGAAGAGCCTGGTGGGCTACAGTCCATGGACTCACAAAGAGTTGGGCATGACTAAGCAAATGAGCACACATTTATGGGACTATTCTGCCCTCAGATTTCCTCAGGACGATACACAGCATGCATTACTGCTAACTCAACTAGAATGCTATGCTATTAAAGATATATGATTTCTACACGTTTCATAAAGAAACGTTTTCATAAAAAATTATAACTGGGGAGGCGGTCCTAAGATGCAGAGGAATAGGACGGGGAGACCACTTTCTCCCTCACAAATTCATCAAAAGTACATTTCATCGCTGAGTAAATTCCACAAAACAACTTCTGAGTGCTGGCAGAGGACATCAGACACCCAGAAAAGCAGATAATTGGCTTCAAAAACAGGTAGGAAAAATATAAAAGATGGAAAAAGAGACAGTGGAGGTAGAGGGGTAGCTCTATTCCGGGAAGGGAGTCTCATCCCAGGATGAGACTCATAAGGAGAAAGGTTTCCAAACACCAGGAAACATTCTTGCTGCTGAGTGTGTGGCGAGCCTTGGAAGCATAGAGGGTAACATAACCGGAAGGAAAAATAAATAAATAATTAAAACCAACAGATTACAAACCCAACAGTAACTCCCCCAGTGGAAAAGCAGCGCAGACGCCTGCATCAGCCACTAGCAAGTGGCAGCTGAGCAGAGAGGCGCGGGAGGTGCAGACTGCAGTGCTTTATAAGAACTGGGCTGCAGGAGGTGCGGGCTGCAGCGCTTTTTAAGAATCGGGCCGGAATGTCCCATGCGTGACCAAAGTGAACTAACTTGGGCTAGCAATCCAGACTGTGGGATAACTACCACGCAAAACTACAGAAGATACCACCAGAACCACACACAGAACAAAGGACAGAACAGAAATAGCTGGCTGCAGAACATCCCCCTCCGGTGACAGGCAGCCAGAGCCTTAAGTGCTGGAAGGGGGCAATCGCAGCCCAAGAGAGACATTACCTACCAAAATGTAAGCAGGCTTCTTTGTTAACTAAGACTTCTGGGGGTTCTGGACAGTCATCATCCGCCTGAGAAGGAACGCCAGAGGTACACCCAGGAAAGTGAGCAGCAGGGAAAGAAGATAAGTCTCAGCAACTGCGCTCACCAAACTCCTGAGCTACTAGGACCTGGGAAGGGCAAAAACACAACCCCAACCAAATCTGCACCTCTGAAGGCTACCTGAGCGCTGAACCTGAGCGGCTTAGAGCAGGGAGGTGCATGAAGCCTACGGCCAGGCTCAGACAATTCCCCGACAGAGCAACTTAGAGCCTGAGCGGCGTGTGCCACGAGCAGGGGCAAGCCCACTGTGGATGAGACACTGCAAGCACACGCCAGTAATATTTGTTTGCAGCATCCCTCCCTCCCCACAGTGTGACTGAACAAATGAGCCTTAAAAAAAAAAAAAGTGTCTACCACTGCCCTCCCTGAGTCAAGACGAAAATCAGACACTGAAGAGACCAGCAAACAGAAGTTAAACAGAGGGAACTGCCTTGGAAGTGACCCCACACTGCCCACAACACCAGAGAAAGGGCCAGATATATCTTTACTATTTTTACAATCACTCTTTTTGTGTGTGTGTTGATGTTGTTGCATGAATGTTTTTTCTTTTTTTTTTAACTTTCTTAAATTTTGAAGTCCTTTATTTCTCTAATTTTTATTTTTATAACCTACTATTACTAAAAAAGACCCTATTTTTAAAGCAAACACCGTATATAGTCTTTTTGTGGTTGATGTTGTTTTAAAATAATTCTTGTATCTTTTTTTTGTTGTTCTTCTTCTGCTTCTTTTCTTTAATACTGTATTTTTGAAAATCCAATCTCTACTCCAGATTTTTAATCTTTGCTTTTTGGTATTTGTTGTCAATTTGTTACATTAAAAAACCCAATCTTCAGTACCCAATTTTATCTGAGAGCGATATTACTGGCTTGACCACTCTATCCTCCTTTGGACCCTCCTTTTTCTCTACCAGGGAGCCTCTGTCTCTTCTTGCCACCTTCTCTTCTCTAGCCAACTCTGTGAATCTCTGTGTGTTCCAGATGGTGGACAGCACTCAGGGAACTGGTTACTGGCCGGATCTGTCTCTCTCCTTCTCATTTCCCTCTTTTATTCTCCTGTCCACCTCTGTCTACTTCATCCCTCTCCTCTTCCATGTATAACTTCATGAACACCTCTGAGCGGTCCAGACTGTGGAGCACATATAAGGAAGTGATTACTGGCTAGCCTGCTTTCTCCTCTTTTAATCCTACCTCATCTCATTCCAGTCACCTCTAACTACTCCCTCCCTCTTCTCTTCTCCATGTAACTCAGTGAATCTCTCTGGGTGTCCCTCCATGTGGATGAACCTTTCATCTTTAACCTAGATGTTTTATCATTGGTGATGTATAGATGGAGAAGTCTTGAGGCTATTGTAAAAATAAAACTGAAAGCCAGAAGCAGGAGACTTAAGTCCAAATCCTGAGAACATCAGAGAACTCCTGACTCCAGGGAATATTAATCATTAGGAGCTCATCAAATGCTTCCATACATACACTGAAACCAAGCACCACCCAAGGGCCAACAAGTTCCAGAGCAAGACATACCACACAAATTCTCCAGCAACACAGGAACACACCCCTGAGCTTCAATATACAGGCAGCTCAAAGTTACTCCAAAACCATTGACACCTCATAACCCATTACTGGACACTTTGCAGCACTCAAGAGAGAAGAAATCCAGCTCCACCCGCCAGAACTCCAATACAAGCCTCCCTAACCAAGAAACCTTGACAAGCCACTGATACAACTCTATTCACAATGAGGAAACTCCACAGTAAAGAGAACTCCACAAATTCCCAGAATATAGAAAGGCCACCCCAAATGCAGCAATATAACCAAGATAAAGAGACAGAGGAATACCCAGCAGGTAAAGGAACAGGAGAAATGCCCACCAAACCAAACAAAAGAGGAAGAGACAGATAATCTACCTGAGAAAGAATTTCAAATATTAAGTGAAAATGATCCAAAATCTTGAGATCAAAATGGAATCACAGATAAATAGCCTGGAGACAAGGATTGAGAAGATGCAAGAAAGGTTTAACAAGGACCTAGAAGAAATAATAAAGAGTCAATATATACTGAATAATGCAATAAATGAGATCAGAAACACTATGGAGGCAACAAATAGTAGAATAATGGAGGCAGAAGATAGGATTAGTGAAATAGAAGATAGAATGGTAGAAATAAATGAATCAGAGAGGAAAAAGAAAAATGAATTAAAAGAAATGAGGACTATCTCAGAGACCACCAGGACAATATGAAACACTGCAACATTCGAATTATAGGAGTCCCAGAAGAAGAAGACAAAAAGAAAGACCATGAGAAAATACTTGAGGAGATAATAGTAAAAACTTCCCTAAAATGGGGAAGGAAATAATAACCCAAGTCCAAGAAACCCAGAGAGTTCCAGATAAACCCAAGGCAAGACATATATTAATCAAATTAACAAAGACCAAACACACACACAAAAAATATTAAAAGCAGCAAGGGAAAAACAAATAACACACAAGGGGATTCCCATAAGGATAACTGCAGATATATACAACTGCAATTCAATAGAAACTCTTCAGGCCAGGAGGGAATGGCAAGACATACTTAAAGTGATGAAAGATAATAACCTACAACCCATATCACTGTACCTAGCAAGGATCTCATTCAGATATGAAGGAGAAATCAAAAGCTTTACAGACAAGCAAAAGCTGAGAGAATTCAGGACCACCAAACCAGCTCTCCAATAAATGCTAAAGGATATTCTTTAGACAGGAAACACAAAAAGAGTGTATAAACTCGAACCCAAAACAATAAAGTAAAATGGCAACAGGAGCATACTTATCAATAATTACCTTAAATGTAAATGGGTTGAATGCCCCAACCAAAAGGCAAAGACTGGCTGAATGGATACAAAAACAAGACCCCTATATATGCTGCCTACAAGAGCCCACCTCAAAACAAGGAACACATACAGACTGAAAGTGAAGAGCTGGAAAAAGATATTCCATGCAAATAGAGACCAAAAGAAAGCAGGAGTAGCAATACTCATATCCAATAAAATAGACTTTAAAACAAAGGGTGTGAAAAGAGACAAAGAAGGCCACTACATAATGATCAAAGGATCAATCCAAGAAGATATAAAAATTATAAATATATATGCACCCAACATAGGAGCACCACAATATGTAAGACAAATGCTAACAAGAATGAAAGAAGAAATTAACAATAACACAATAATAGTGGGAGACTTCAATACCCCACTCACGCCTATGGACAGATCAACTAAACAGAAAATTAACAAAGGAATGCAAACTTTATTTATTTATTTATTTATTAACCAGCACAAAAGCGCAGCGCTCCATTTACAGCTACAGCTGGCACCTGCCCACCTGGCCAGCCGCCTGCAGGTTGGGGTGGGAGAGAGGGGTCAGCCACAGCAGGGAGAGGAACTGAGGCAGGAGAAGACAGAAGGGAAAAAATGGGGTGAAAGGGGGCAGAGAAACGAAGAGGAGGAAAGTGAAGCTCCAAGAGGAGAGAGCAGTGGGATGGGGAGACAGAGGACGGGGAGATTTCTTTCCTTCCAATCCGGCCAAGGATTCGATATAGGGATAGAGGGACACAGGACTCGGACAGCAAAGCTGAAGAGGGTGGGTGCAGAGAAACAGGAGAGGCTCCATAAGGACTCAGGAGGAGAAGGGGAGCGACGGTCCTGGCAGCCAAAATGGAACCAAACTTTAAATGATACAATAGACCAGTTAGACCTAATTGATAACGGTAGGACGTTTCACCCCCAAAACAATGAATTTCACCTTTTTCTCAAGTGCTCATGGAACCTCCTCCAGGATAGAGCACATTCT
Organism: Nanger dama; assembly: GCA_917880005.1. Lineage (NCBI taxonomy): Eukaryota > Metazoa > Chordata > Mammalia > Artiodactyla > Bovidae > Nanger > Nanger dama. Next base: position 106,308,401 of record CAKJTW010000001.1, read on the forward strand.
GGGTCATAAATCTAACCTTGATAAAGTAAAAGAAAAAAAAATCAAAATCATTCCATTTCTGACCATAATGCATTAAAATTAGATTTCAATTACAGGAGAAAAACTATTAACAATTCCAACATATGGAGGCTGAACAACACGCTTCTGAATAATCAACAAATCACAGAGAAAATCAAATAAGAAATCAAAATATGCATAGAAATGAATGAAAATGAAAACACAACACGCCAAAACCTGTGGGACACTATAAAAGCACTGCTAACAGGAAAGTTCATAGTAATACAGGCATACCTCAAGAAACAAGAAAAAAGTCAAATAAATAACCTAACTCTACACCTAAAGCAACTAGAAAAGGAAGAAATAGAGAACCCAGAGTTAGTAGAAGGAAAGAAATCTTAAACATTAGAGCAGAAATAAATGCAAAAGAAACAAAAGAGACCATAGCAAAAATCAACAAAGCAAAAGGTGGTTCTTTGAAAGGATAAATAAAATTGACAAACCGTTAGCCAGACTCATCAAGAAACAGAGAAAAATCAAATCAATAAAATTAGAAATGAAAATGGAGAGATCACAACAGACAACACAGAAATACAAAGGATAATAAGAGACTACTATCAGCAATTACATGCCAATAAAATGGACAACGTGGAAGAAATGGACAAATTCTTAGAAAAGCACAACTTTCCAAAACTGAACCAGAAAGAAATAGAAAATCTTAACAGACCCATCATAAGAACGGAAATTGAAACTGTAATCAGAAATCTTCCAGCAAACAAAAGCCCAGGTCCAGACGGCTTTACAGCTGAATTCTACCAAAAATTTTGAGAAGAGCTAATACCTATCCTACTGAAACTCTTCCAGAAAATTGCAGAAGAAGGTAAACTTCCAAACTCATTCTATGAGGCCATGATCATCCTAATACCAAAACCTGACAAAGACACCACACAAAAAGAAAACTACAGGCCAATATCACTGATGAACCTATGCAAAAATCCTTAGCAAAATTCTAGCAATCAGAATCCAGCAACACATTAAAAGATTATACACCATAACCAAGTGGGCTTTATCCCAGGGATGCAAGGATTCTTCAATATCCACAAATCAATCAATGTAATTCACCACATTAACAAATTGAAAAATAAAAGCCATATGATTATCTCAATAGATGCGCAGAAAGCCTTTGTCAAAATTCAACATCCATTTATGATAAAAAAAAAAAAAAACTCTCCAGAAAGCAGAAATAGAAGGAACATACCTCAACATAATAAAAGCTATATATGACAAACCCACAGCTAACATTATCCTCAATGGTGAAAAATTGAAAGCATTCCCCTAAAGTCAGGAACAAGACAAGGGTGCCCACTTTCACCACTACTATTCAACATAGTTCTCGAAGTTTTGGCCACAGCAATCAGAGCAGAAAAAGAAATAAAAGGAATCCAAATTGGAAAAGAAGTAAAATTCTCACTGTTTGCAGATGACATGATTCTCTACATAGAAAATCCTAAAGACTCGACCAGAAAACTACTAGAGCTAATCAATGAATATAGTAAAGTTGAGGGATATAAAATCAACACACAAAAATCCCTTGCATTCCTATACACTAATAATGAGAAAGTAGAAAAAGAAATTAAGGAAACAATTCCATTCACCATTGCAACGAAAACAATAAAATACTTAGGAATATATCTACCTAAAGAAACTAAAGACCTATATATAGAAAACTATAAAACACTGATGAAAGAAATCAAAGAGGACACTAATAGAGGGAGAAATATACCATGTTCATTGATCAGAAGAATCAATATAGTGAAAATGAGTATACTACCCAAAGCAATCTACAGATTTAGAGCAATCCCTATCAAGCTACCAGCGGTATTTTTCACAGAACTAGAACAAATAATTTCAAGATTTGTATGGAAATACAAAAAACCTTGAATAGCCACAGCAATCTTGAGAAAGAAGAATGGAACTAGAGGAATCAACTTGCCTGACTTCAGGCTTTACTACAAAGCCACAGTCATCAAGACACTATGGTACTGGCACAAAGCCAGAAATATAGATCAATGGAACCAAATAGAAAGCCCAGAGATAAAGCCACACACCTATGGACACCTTATCTTCGACAAAGGAGGCAAGAATATACAATGGAGTAAAGACAATCTCTTTAACAAGTGGTGCTGGGAAAACTGGTCAACCACTTGTAGAAGAATGAAACTAGATCACTTTCTAACACTACACACAAAAATAAACTCAAAATGGATTAAAGATCTAAATGTAAGACCAGAAACTATAAACCTCCTAGAGGAGAATATAGACAAAACACTCTCCGACATAAATCACAGCAGGATCCTCTATGATCCACGTCCCAGAACACCAGAAATAAAAGCAAAAATAAACAAATGGGATCTAATGAAAATTAAAAGCTTCTGCACAACAAAGGAAACTATACGTAAGGTGAATAGACAGCCTTCTGAATGGGAGAAAACAATAGCAAATGAAGCAACTGAAAAACAACTCATCTCAAAGATATACAAGCAACTTATGCAGCCTCAACTCCAGAAAAACAAAAGACCCAATCAAAAAATGGGCCAAAGAACTAAACAGGCATTTCTCCAAAGAAGACATACGGATGGCTAACAAACACATGAAAAGATGCTCAATATCACTCATTATCAGAGAAATGCAAATCAAGACCACAATGAGGTACCATTTCACACCAGTCAGAATGGCTGTGATCCAAAAGTCTACAAGCAATAAATGCTGGAGAAGGTGTGGAGAAAAGGGAACCGTCTTACACTGCTGGTGGGAATGCAAACTAGTACAGCCACTATGGAAAACAGTGTGGAAATTCCTTAAAAATTGCAAATAGAACTGCCTTATGACCCAGCAATCCCACTACTGGGCATACACACCGAGGAAACCAGAATTGAAAGAGACACATGTACCCCAATGTTCATTGCAGCGCTGTTTATAATAGCCAGGACATGGAAGCAACCTAGATGTCCATCAGCAGATGAATGGATAAGAAAGCTGTGGTACATATACACAGTGGAGTACTACTCAGCCCTTAAAAAGAATAAATTTGACTCAGTTCTAATGAGATGGATGAAACTGGAACCGATTATACAGAGTGAAGTAAGCCAGAAAGAAAAACACCAATACAGTATACTGACACATATATATGGAATTTAGAAAGATGGTAATGATGACCCTGTATGCGAGACAGCAAAAGAGACACAGATGTATAGAATGGACTTTTGGACTCTGAGGGAGAGGGAGAGGGTGGGGTGATTTGGGAGAATGGCATTGAAACATGTATACTATCTTGTAAGAAACGAAGTGCCAGCCTATGTTTGATACAGGATACAGAGTGCTTGGGGCTGGTGCATGGGGATGATCCAGAGAGATGATATGGGGTGGGAGGTGGGAGGGGATTCAGGATTGAGAGCTCATATACACCCGTGGCAGATCCATGTCAATGTATGGCAAAACCAATATGGTATTCTAAAGTAAAATAAAGTAAAAATAAAGTTAAAAAATTATAGCTATTTTTATAAAGAAAGGAACAAAAATGAAAATGCATTACATATGTCAATATTTTAACACATAATTTACCTTCACTCACTTAATTTTATTATGTACAAGTATCTCATTATTTTATTAAGCATTTTCCCTCCAAAGTAAACCAATAAAATGACTGAATTATTTGCAAGTACCATCCTAGAAGCCAATAAGTAAAACATTTGAAAAAAATATTTTAGCATGACTAAAAATTATTTGCTATTCCACATATTTTATGGGAAGAAAATTGAGATAGAGTAAAAGTCTGAAAATGTATTATTTCTGGTTTAAAAGCTTATTTGTCATGGCACTTTGGGAAAATTTTATATTCTCTATTTCAGTTTTCTTGTCTGTATTAAAGCTATCAGCAAACACTGTAGGCGTGTGAGTTGAAAGTGTATACACAAGCTTAAAATGATTCACAAAATTTATAATGCCATGTAATATCAGTATCTCCTTTTAGCATTTCATGATTTACTAAAAAAATACATTTGCACAGGTTTGAAAAGTTGAAGATTCTTCTCTAATGGTTTTCAATTTAAGTGTATAACTGCTACAAAATTGTTTACATCATTCTTTTTTAATTCTTGTTTTTAATTGGGGTTGTGTTGTGTTGATTTCTGCCAACATCATACAGCATCGTGAATCAGCCATCAGTTCAATTCAGTCACTCAGTCGTGTCCGACTATTTGCGACCCCATGAACCGCAGCACACCAGGCCTCCCTGTCCATCACCAACTCCCAGAGTTCACTCAGACTCACATCCATCAAGTCAGTGAGGCCACCCAGCCATCTCATCCTCTGTCATCCCCTTCTTCTCCTGCCCCCAGTCCCTCCCAGCATCAGGGTCTTTTCCAATGAGTCAACTCTTCGCACGAGTTGGCCAAAGTACTGGAGCCTCAGCTTTAGCATCAGTCCTTCCAAAGAAATCCCAGGGCTGATCTCCTTCAGAATGGACTGGTTGGATCTCCTTGCAGTCCAAGGGACTCTCAAGAGTCTTCTCCAACACCACAGTTCAAAAACACCAGTTCTTTGGCGCTCAGCTTTCTTCACAGTCCAACTCTCATGTCCATACAAGACTACTGGAAAAGTCATAGCCTTGACTAGACGGACCTTAGTCAACCAAGTAGATACATACATCCCCTCCCTGTGGAGCCTCCCTCCCAACTCCCCTCATAGCACTAGGCTGAGCTCATTTTGCTATAAGACAACTGTCCACTAGCTATCTGTTTTACATGTGGTAATGTATATGTTTCAATGTCACTGTCTCAATTCATCCCACCCTCTCTTTCCCCTGTGGTGTCTACAAGTATGTTCTCTATATCTATGTCTGTATTATTGCCCTGCAAACAGATTTATCAGTACTATTCTTAAAAATTTAAGACAAGATAATTTAAGCTCATAGTTGCTAACGAGATATATTCACAAAAAATTTTCTATATTTTTCTTGGCTTATTTATATAGAATATAGAATAGTAAAGGCAACTTTGTTATGATAAGTTTCAAGTTGGCATTCTGTCTTAAGTTTAACATAAATATTTTAAACAAGAGTAAGAAAGAGTTCGGATATCTACTTTTATTGTAACATATTCTCACAAATTTTCCATTTAAGCCAAGATTTTTGGCTTAAAAAATCCCCAAATTTTTAAAACTCCTAAAGATCCTTGCAATAATGTGCATATTTACAAATAAAATGGCCCCAGTCTTTATTCTTTGAAAACCTGTAACCATACTGCAATTTTGAAGGAAACTCCTTTTGTGGAAGATCTAAAAATTATATTTTCATATTGATAAAGAAAGAAAGAAATTTAACAGGACATCTCTTATGGGTAATGCCTGTGACTGCTGCACTGAGTACATGAAATTTTCACAGTACATCTGGATGGGTATTTTTAGTCTGACTGTACATACAGGCTCAGAGACATGAAGTGCCTTCATGATGACGCTACAGACAGAAAAGACGGGACTCCCACCCTGACACACCAAGCCCATGGCCCACTTTCTTTGTGATCTGCCACAGCTTACCTTTCTCTGCCTTCTGCCTTCAAAGCTGTCAAATACTTAGGGCTATTAGTATCATCCAAGAGTCTTAATAATTTAAATGCTCTATCTGTGCAGATTTTATAGGATATGTGAACCTTATATGAGACATTTCATACTACCCAGCTATAAAAAAAATGATATTTTGCCACTTACAGAATCATTAATGGACCGTGAGGTCATTATGCTAAGTGAAATAAGTCAGAGGAAGATAAATACTGTGTAGTATCACTTTTCTGAGGAGTCTAAAAAAAACAGCTAACCAGTCACTGCTGCTGCTAAGTCACTTCAGTTGTGTCCGGCTCTGTGCGGCTCCATAGGCAGCAGCTCACCAGGCTTCCCCATCCCTGGGATTCTTCAGGCAAGAACACCGGAGTGGGTTGCCATTTCCTTCTCCAATGCATGAAAATGAAAAGTGAAAGTGAAGTCGGTCAGTCATGTCTAACTCTTAGCGACCCCATGGACTGCTGCCCACCAGGCTCCTCTGACCAGTGAATATAACCAAAAAAAAAGCAGGCTCAAAAATATAAAGAACAAACCAGCAATTACCAGTGGTGAGGGGCCATATAGAAATTAGGGAGCAGGGGATACCAACTGTTGGATTATCAATATACTGAAGGATATACTGTGCAATATGAGGAATATAGTCAATATGTTGTAATAACTGTAAGTGGAAAGTAATTTTAAAATTGTATAAAAATAAAAATATATATGAAAAAGAGATTTCATAAAAACACATAGTTCTTACTTCCCAGAAAAATCATGGAAACTATCTGCCTAACAATTAATGCAGAAATTTGGGGGAAATGAGCTAACCAAATGAAAATTAAAATTGCAAACATCTTTTTAATCATCTTAATTCCTTTCATCTTCCTTTTCTGTGGCTGGATAAAAGTAAATATAATTTCTGAGTAATATGTTAAAGGGGAATGCACACTCACTATTTATCTGACTGAAGTAGTAACACTGTCTCTATGGGTTGTCAGAAATTACTTATTTCACAGCAACCATACTGTACTCAGAGTTACCTCATTTCTACTGAATGACCAATGAAATGGGAATTCTAAAAGAAATGTCTGGAGCTTGAGCAGTAACACAATAAAACTAAGGGGATGTCAGTGGGACCAGATGTTTGTAATTACATGTAACTGCTGTGAAGACATCGAAAACTGGCTGAGAAAAGAGAATAAAACCTGAGGCTGATCAATAAGCAGATTACTTCTCATATAGTCCTGTAGACTTGCCAGCAGATAATTACCATTAATTACACTGATCTCCAAAAACATACATAGACCACATAAAATGAGTGAAATTAAGTACCTTAGTATGATTTTTAGAAATATCTTGTGGTTCAACCAAAACTCTTTACTTTCATTCAGTTTCCCCTTGTTGACTGGATGCCCTAATCAAAAAGTCTTTAATAATACTATTAATAATAATTTATTTATTAATACTATTGAATACTTTTTGTATACAAAAGTATACTATTATATACTTTTAATATAATTTTTCAAATAAATATTTATCACATACTTACTATATATGTCAGGATGTGTTCAAAGAGGCAAATGTTTATTTAATTCTGACAACAGTTCTTTGAATTAAGTAGTGTTATCTCCACTTACAGATGAGAACACTGAATTGCAGGAAGTGTAAGTGATTTGCCCCAAATCACACTGCTAGGAAGTAACAGACTCATGCCTGAAACCAGCAGTCTGGTTTCCAAGTGCAGCCTCAGTGATCGTACTACTCAGCCTCCAAGGGATGCGCAGAGCAATTCCTGGGTACCAGGCACTGGTCATACTGTGTCTACATCATTTCACTTAACCTGCCCAGCAGGTAAGCTCCTAGTATCTATGATGCTCTATATCTTATGAATGAAGAAACTGAGGTTCTGAGGACTTAAATAACCTAGTCAAGGCCCACAGGTACCAAGTGGTGAAAACAGACTATGACTCAGGTCTTTCTTATCCCAGACCTCTTCCCTGTCTACTGTTCCATGCTTTGGCTTTGCCTGTTTACTTTCTAGGTGGTATTGCATTAGTTGCATGATATCAAATGCCAGAACATTTTGGAAATAGTCATAAGTTGAAAAACAAGGTCAGACATGTCTTTAATAATTAGAACTCACTCAAACTATGTCCATTGCACTACTCTTCACTGTGTTACCCTTCAGCTCTGGTTGCTCTCCTGTTTTATTTGTATCATGCTTTAGAGGCACATCATTTTTCCCTGTAAAGTGTGTCCCCACTAGTGTATCTTTTTATTCTTTAAAAGGAGCTAGTTCTATAGAATTATAAGCCACATTTCAGGATCTTTTTCTTCAAGAATTTGTCTGTGTCCAACAGGATAGTACCCAAATAGTATATATACTCAGATGAATTAAAAATAAAATTTACATATCAATCAGGACTTGATGGCATTTTTGTCAAGAATTCACCTACATTTTGAAACCAATTGGGAAGGTACCTACAATAAAATTATTACTCATATACTTTAGTTTTTCTATATTGCTTAATTTACTGATATTTCAGTTGTTATTTCATTGTTGTTTGGTCACTAAGTTATGTCTGACTATTTTGCAACCCCATGGATTGTATCCCACCAGGCTCCTCTGTCCACTGGGTTTTCTAGGCAAGAATACTGGAGTGAGTTGTCATGTCCTTCTTCAGGGTATTTTCTTGATCCACAAATTGAGCCACTGAGAAAGTCCCTCTTATTTCATTCAGTTCAGTCGCTCAGTCGTGTTTGACTCTTTGTGACCCCATGAACTGCAGCACGCCAGGCCTCCCTGTACATCACCAGCTCCCAGAGATTACTCAAGCTCATGTCCATAGAGTGGGTGATGCTATCCCACCATCTCATTCTCTGTCATCCCCTTCTCCTCCTGCCCTCAATCTTTCCCAGCATTAGGGTCCTTTCAAATGAGTCAGCTCTTCGCATCAGGTGGCCAAAGTTTTGGAGTTTCACTATTATGTTTCAATTTGCTTCCAGTTAAACTGAAAGATAATAAAAGATTCTCTTTCTTGTTGATCTTATGGGATTTTGTAAGATATCCTTTGTCCATGTTTCACAAATCCTAACAGATGTGAGGAATGCATGCCATAATATTTGTTTTTAGATCATCGTGAATTAATATTTTCTTTTGGCTATAAGTAAGTTATTTCCTTATTGCTCTGGTTGAAAGTGAAAGAAAGTGAAATAGCTCAGTTGTGTCTAACTCTTTGTGACCCCATGGACTGTAGCCTACCAGGTTCCTTCCTCCATGGGATTCTCCAACAAGAATACTGGAGTGGGTTGCCATTTCCTTCTCCAGGGGATCTTTGCAACCCAGGGATCGATCCAGGGTCTCCTGCATTGCAGGCAGACACTTTAACCTCTGAGCCACCAGGGAAGCCTGGTTCTCTGTCCTCAACTCATCCTTCAATCACTCCCCCTTTTTCAAACCCCTTCTACATCACCTTCTGGAACTTCCACTCCAAAACATGCAAAGCTCCCCATGTCCTCTCCATATTTTAATTGAATTCTGGTTTGCCTCTGAAGACACCACTTCTTCAATGTTCAGTATTTTCTCACCATCCTGTGAACTTCATGGTAAAGAAGAGAAATTAGCATTCTCCTTACTTTCACTTAGAGCTCTCATGTGGTCACTTCTCTTTTGAAACACATGCCATCACGCTTTTCCGTTCCCTACTCTTGGTGTCTTCAGACATTCTGCTCACACTTCTCCTTTCATCATAAACTCTGGCACCAGGCTCACAGCCTACTCTCCTTGCCCGGAGCCTGCTATTCATCTGCCTGGTGACAACATTCACGCTAATGAACCATCATCACTGTCACCGCCTTGCCCCAATGCTCTTCTCTATCTTGGCATTTCAGTCATCATCCCAGAGTAGCAGTTGGGGATTACCTTGAACAAATGCACTTAAAAATCCACCTTTATTATTCAATTACACCCACTACAATTATTTTAAACTACTCTTAGACTTCCCAGTCCTTTGTTTTCTTTATGTTTCTTACTTCTCTCATTATCAAGTTGACATTCTATAGTTTTTTTTTTTTAATTTTAATAATACACTTTCTAGTGTCACAACTTCTCTTTTTTAAATTGTATTTTGATAGTGGAACCACTGGTTGTAGTGAAACACCTGAACACATGAGCTCTGTGGCTTCTCAAGAGAAGCAGAATACTACTTGTGAGAGTTTCACAGCAGGTCATATTTGAGCTACCATAAGTTAACGGTTACAAAATTACAAAATGCCCTGAAACACCTTATATAAACACCACTCTATGTCTCTGAAAGCCTCCTCTCCCATTCAGCACAACCATTTCAAAATTTTTTGAGTCTCATTAAACCCTTGATAACTTTCTACCTCCCTGAATTGTCACAAGTCTATACAATCAAAGAAAATATATTTAAACAATATTTAAAAAAGAAAAAAAAACATAAAAATACCCCTATATTTCCCTCCAGTTAATGCCTTCTTTCCTTCACAGCCAAATTCCCCAAAGGAGTTATCTCTACTCAGTGTGTCCATGTTCTCACCTGCACTTATTCTCCAGGCTATATCAGAAAGCTCTTGGTAGGTCAATGCTGGTATTTACATCATCACTTGCAGTAGATGCTTTTCACTCTTCTAATCTGCCCTCTCAGCATCCTTCTAGAATGCTGACCTCTGTATTTTTTTTTTTTCCCAAGCCTCAGCTTGTGGGATCCTAGTTCCCTGACCAGGGGTAGAACCAGGGTCCCTTGCAGTAGAAGTGTGGAGTCCTAACCACTGGACCACCAGGGAAGTCCCTTGTGGTCCTGTTGAAGTGTTCTCTTCTATAAACCTCACATCACTACCCTCTCCTGTTTGTTACAACTCTACAGCTGTCCCCTCTGCCTCCTTTGAGGTCATCCTTCTCAACCTGGCCATTTACATTAGAATTTCACTGCTTTTTAGACTCATTGTCTCATTGTTTTCCTTTCTCATTGGAAAAGTCATTCATGCTCATAGATTCAATGACATACAAATATATGTCTCTAATTCAGACCACTTTTTACTCTACAAGTTACTTATTCAAAGACTTTTTGTGGTTGTTGTTATTCAGTCTTTCAGTCATGTCCAACTCTTCACAGCCCCACGGACTGCAGCATGCCAGGCTTCCTGTCCATCACTATTTCCCAGAGTTTCCTCAAACTCATGTCTGTTGAGTTGGAGATACCATCCAACCATCTTGTCCTCTGATCCATTTTCCTCCAGTCTTCAGTTTTTTCCAGCAGTGTGGTCTTTTCCAATGAGTTGGCTGTTCTCATTAGATGGGAAAAGTATTGGAACTTTAGCTTCAGCATCAGTCCTTGCAATGAATATTCAGGGACTGGTTTCCTTTAGGATTGAAATGTTTGATCTCCTTGCTGTCCTGAGTGAGTGAAGTCGCTCAATCATGTCCAACTCTTTGAAACCCCATGAACTGTAGCCTACCAGGCTCCTCCTTCCATGAGATTCTCCAGGCAAGAATACTGAAGTGGGTTGCCATTTCCTTCTCCAGGACATCTTCCTGACCCAGGGATTGAACTCAGGTCTCCCACATTGTAGGCAGACGCTTTACCATCTGAGCCACAAGGGAAGTTCCTTGCTGTCCTAATGACTCTCAATAATCTTCTCCAGACCTACAGTTCAAAGGCATCAATTCTTCAGTGCTCAGCCATTTTTATTGTCCAGTTTTCAGAACTGACAGTTCAGTTTTAAACCAGATTTTTCATTCTCTTCTTTTACCTTTATCAAAAGGATCTTTAGTTCCTCTTCACTTTCTGCCATAGGGTGGTATCATCTGCATATCTGAGGTTACTGATATTTCTCCCAACAATCTTGATTCCAGCTTGTGCTTTATCCAGTCCAGTATTTCACATGCATATAAGTTAAATAAGCAGAGTGACAATATACAGCCTTGATGTATTCCTTTCCCAATTTGGAACCAGTCTGTTTTTCCATGCTTTGTTCTAACTGTTGCTTCTTGCACTGCATACAGATTTCTCAGGAGGTAGGTCAGGTGGTCTGACCTTCCCATCTCTTTTAAGAATTTTCGACACTTTGTTGTGATCCACACAGTCAAAGGCTTTATCATAGTCAATGAAGTAGAAGTTCTTCTGAAATTCTCTTGCTTTTTCTATGATCCAACCAATGTTGGCAATTTGATCTCTCGTTCCTCTACCTTTTAAACACAGCTTGTACATATGGAAGTTCTTGGTCCACTTACTGTTGAAGCCTAGCTTGGGGCAATTTGAATATTATTTTGCTAACATGTAAAATAAGTGCAACTGTGAGATAGTTTGAATATTCTTTGGCATTGCCCTTTTTTTGGATTGATAACCGACCTTTTCCAGTCCTGTGGCCACTGCTGAGTTTTCAAAATCTACTGACATCTTATTATAAATATGCAGACTCATTATGTCTCCCATAAATTTTACCATCTTCCTCATAGTCCACCAAGCTTGCTCTGTTCTAGTTCTCCTTATTTCTAATAATAGTAATCCATTATCAAATTATGCTGGCTGGAAATCAAGGGTGCTTTTGCATCTATCTCTCTCTTTATTCCATGTCCAATCCCTCACTAGATCCTGCAAGTTGACTTTACAAGTTTTATTCACATCTACTTCTTTCTATCCTCAAACACCACCTTCCAAAAGTTCTAGTCCATGCTACCATCATCTCTTTCTTGGGTTATTGAAGTAATCTAAGTATTCTACCCATTTTTGTTATTGTCCTGCTTCATTCTTTATACTGCAAAAAGGGCTTAAACTGAAAATATAAGACACCCCTTACCTGCTTAAATTCTGCATTGCTCTTAATATAAGGAAAACTTATCAATCCAGTCTGCATTGTTTAGCTTGGCCCCATCCCGATCTCTCCAGCTTCATCTTGGACTACTCTAGACAAATCTTTTTGCTCCAGAATCACTGGGCCTCCTGGTCTTAAGATACACTCATCATCTCCATTTCCGTGGGCTCTTGAAGATGATTTCCTCATTGTTGGGCACAATTTCCTCCCTCCTTTGTTTAAAGGACTTTAACCTTTAGGCTCTCAACACAAATCACTTCTTCAAGACAGTCTCATTTTCTAATTATGTGAATATTTACCTCATTTACCACTCCTCTCTAGTATTCATCACAATCTCAATTTTACATTTTTTGTGTTTCTGGTTATTTAATTAACAGCTATTTCTCTAACTAGACCATGAGGTCAGGAACCATGCATGGTCAATGCTCAGTACTGGAGTTGGCAACAGTAGGCAATGAATGAATATTTGGATAACAATATTAAATATAAATAATTTCAATTTTCCAGACTGATAAATTTGTGGCAAATTAAATCACTGACACTATGAAGTAAATCAAAAATACTTGGGGACAAAAATTAAAAGCTTGAAAGAAGGTAAACATAAATTAATTTTGCAGATTATGTTAGCAGGGTTAACAAAATGACTGTGTTAATGAGTTTTTAGGTTCTCCCTAATTTTTCATCTCTTTCTTAATTCAATTGAGTAATGACAAATTCCACAAATCAAGGAAAAGCTGTCATTTGTGGAACAAAAGACTACAAAAATAGGAAATTGCAGCATCAAATTTTAAATCTTTCATTTATTGCCAAGGCCCCAGAGAAAGTATTCAGTTGCAATCTTGCTGCAGGAAAGCATCATCTGTGGCTTTGTTGTTACAAAACAAAAGCTCCTTTGGCAAAAGAAAGCACAGAACAAATTTTCTTTTATAACTTCATCTATTCATGTAGCCATTGGCAACAGACATGCCAGGAAAGTGGCCATGAGACAATGTCATTAGATAATTGCATTATTTTTATGCTGTGCAAAGACTGAAGTAATTTTCATTTATCCTGATTTTTTAAAATCATGTTCTTAGCTTTGTATTTCTTCACAGAGATCTTTTTTAAGTTAGATAATTTCTAAGTTAGGAATCTAAAAGAATATGTAACTATAGAGAAAAAAGATTGCATTTCTTTTCATGAACATCCATTCCATACACACACCACATGATTATTTTTCACAAAGGAGGCTCACTCCTTCTTACAGAGCTTCCAGTCTGAAAGTCACCTGATCCATAACTATTTATACCTACTGCAACATGCATACACAACTGGACAAATATAACAGTAATTATTAAAAGAACACTGCCATCTATTTATTTGCTGATTATTCAAGTAGTAGGCAAAAAAAAAAAAAAAAAGAGAGAGAGAACAAATGTTAGACTTTAAACCAGTTATTTGAGGTGTGGACATCACAGATGTCACTGAAAATAGTATGAATGTGTGACCCCATGAATCGCAGCATGCCAGGGTGGTGATGGACAGGGAGGCCTGGCGTGCTGGGATTCATGGGGTTGCAAAGAGTTGGACATGACTGAGCGACTGAACTGAACTGAACTGAAAGGACAGTAGAAGATCGTTAAGTAGTTATAGTCTTAGAATCCACAGTTTTTAACAGGTTTTCCACAGTTAGATTCATGAACGAAATTCAGAGCACTACACATCTCCTGATGTTTTGTGTAAACTTGTACAGGAAGTGTACATTTCCAGAAGTAATCACACATTCATCCTATTTTCAATGACATCTGTGACCTCCACACAGCTGTTAAATCTACTGGGCTTTCAACACAAATAGTCTCACTTTATTTTCATTAGTCTTATGCTATCTGTCTTTATATCACCTACAAAAGTGACAGAATTATGGACTCCTAAAATTCAGAGGAATAAGGGAATGAATGAAGAATTCTCTTCACATATTCACATTCACTTAGACCTCCAAAGTGGTCTGAAGTCTCAAATTTATGTCAAAAAAAAAAAAAACACACACACAAACCATTACTGCTTTTGCTAGCTGCTTTGTCTATCTTCACTAATTTACAAATATCCAGCAAGAAAGGCATTATTATCCTCCTGTTACCGATGAAGAAACTGAGTGTCAGAGAATTGAAGGCAAGTTGGCCTGGATCCAGCAGCTGATAAATGGCAGAACCAGAATATGCACACAACTCTAATCAATTCTAAATATATATTTCTTCTCTGTCCACTACTTGAATTTTACCTAATGCAAGAGAAAAGGTATACATTAGGATAGTAGGTATTTAAGAGAGCTATTACTTTCCTAATTTCACAGTAAAATAATGTTCTAACAAAATTCCTAATCAAATGCAAACCATTATTGTTGCTTTGAAAACCACACCAGTTGTCATTAAATGAGTCTTAGGTAATTAACCAAGTTGATAATTTTCCATCCTGATACAACTGTTTCAGCATTATTCCTGCTAGAACATAAACATTTACAAAGCAGGATGATCACAAGTAATTAAAGTATGCTGAGACAATATGACCAATAGGAAACTAATAATGAAGATGATCAAATAATGTTAAACTTCTAGAAAAATTGTATTTCAGCTTTCTACATTTAGTCAAACACAGTCAATGTACTTTAAGTCCAAAATACAGTTAAAATTAACTTAAAGATTCAACAATAGAAATTGAGAAAATAAATTATGCCAGTATAGATAATATATGTCCTAGTTATAAAAATTTAACAATTATAAAATCCCCTTATGTAACATCAGTCTTTCTCTAAAGGATGAAATCCCAATATTACCATATCTGGAAGAACAAATAAAACCAAACTATGGATATCTGAAGGTGGCAGGCAGTGAGAGGCGACATGATCATTCTTGATCTGGCTTTTCTGGGTCTGGGCTTTAAGACAGAGGTTGTGACAGATTAAAGGTATTCCTTTCTGCCACTTGCAAGCAGGACCGGGTATCTGGGAACTGGAGATGTTGAAACAGTGACGAGGCAAGTGACTCCCTCAATGTGCAGGAGAAGCAGATCCTAGCCCCTGCTTAGGTTGAACTTAGGTTCAGTCCAGTGCTTGTGCAAGGATAGTGCCTTGCACAATTTTCAGATCAAGCTGGTGGAGTAGGAAGATCCTGCACTCAGCTCCTCCCAGGGACCAACCAAACTACACCACATATAGAACCACTGTCTCTGACAATCGACCTGAAGACTAGCACCACAGATTTTCTACAACTAAGGATATAAGAAAAATGCCATATTGAGAAAGGTAGGAGGTACAGAGTCCTGGTCTAGTGAGAACAAACCCTCTCACACTTCTGTGGTACAATACACAAACAGGAGAGATATCACAACTGCAGAGGTACTCCCTGAGAAGCAGGGGTCCAAGTGCCACATCAGGCTTCCCAGCCTGGGGGACTTGCACCAGGAAGCTGAGCCCCCAGAATAGCTGGCTTTGAAAACTAGCAGGACTTACATCTGGGGGATCCTAGGGGCTGTGGAAGAGACTACATTCTTAAAAGACTCACGCAGAAACTCATTCACTCCAAAGTCCATCACCTAGGCAGCAGCTTGAAAAGTGCCTGGGCCACACAAGCAGGAGACCCATTGACTAACTACATGATGTGCACCAGAGGGGCAGGGCTCCAGTGGAGCTTTAAGGATGGAAGTGTTGGCAGATTTCATTTGTTTTTACTTTCTTTCCACATAGCTGTCCTGGTACTGGTGAGCACTATTTCTATCAGTCTCCATCAGCCTAGCTAACACCACCTGTCCTGCCCCTGCTTTCCTATGAGAACTCAAGAGACCAGCACCACTTGTCAGTGCAGCAGTTTCAGCCAGGTCCTTTAGACATTTGGACCAGAGACCAGCTCTGCAGCAGTCACAGCCAGGCTGGCCTGGGGACCAGCATAATCGATCAGCACACCTGCAACAATGGCTGTCCACCCAACACAGGAGGGCACATGCAACCCACACATGGGATACCCCTGGGAAAGCTGGTTTGTTGGCCAGGGGAGATTGCACCACTGGACTCTATAGGACATCTCCTATATGAGGTTACTTTTTCAAAGCTGGGCCATGAGGCTGATATACATAGAAACAAAGAGAGTTAGGCAAAAATGAAGGAACTACAGAATATCTTTTAAGGAATATCTTTCAAACATGAGGATATCTCAGAAAAACAGCTAAATGAAGAAGTGATGAGAAGTTTATCAGATAAAAAATTCAGAGTAATACTCATAAAGATGTTCATCAGAGAATCACCAAAGCTTAGGTGAATTGCAAGCTTTTTCAGCAAAAGGTTAGAAACAAAGAAATAAAGATTTAGAACTTTTGAATTCACTTACTGAAACAAAAAATATATTAGTTGAAACCAGCAAGAGGGCAGAGAATGAAAAAGACAGGATCTGGGTGACAAGGGTAGTAGAAGTCACTCAATCAGAATAGCAAAAAGGAAAGGGAATAAAACAAAATAAGACAAGAATAAGGCCCATGAGGGGTCCCAGCTGCTCTGGCAGGAGGAGGAGGAGCTATGGCCTGGAAAACCATTGGGGAAGGAGGAGCCCAAGAGGAGATCTGGGAGGTTGTCAACTAAACTGGCTCCTACCAAAGTGGAAGCAAAACCAAAGAGGGCAGCAGTAAAGGATGAATCTTCAGGTGGAAAAGTGCAAACAAAAGGAAAAAGGAAGCAAAGGGAAGACAGGTGGAAGTGGCCAACCAAGAGGCTAAAAATTTACCTGCATCAAATGGAGAGACTGAAAACCAGGAGAGCCTAGCCTCTGATGGAGAAGGAAAGAAAGAAGTTATGTGTGATTAACATCACACGCCTGAGTCTATCAGTGGTCCCTGTCTATCTTCTCATACAATGCAGAGGAATATTGGAATATTTTTATCAACTATGTTGTAAATGCAAGTTAGTAGCTCTAGTAATATTGTTAAAAAGGTGGAAATCCTACCTCATCCATTTTTAAAGTGCAAGTGCTTAATTTCTAGGATTATGGTAATGTTATATATCTTGATAGGGGGTTGGGCTAGACAGATGGGTGCATTTGTCAACACTCAGCAAAATGCACTTAAACTTTGTACATTTTATGTACGTTTAGATGATATGCTTGCTGAAGTGTTTATGGGCAAAGTGTAATGATAATGAAAATTTCTTTGAAATGCATCATAAAATAAAATGCACTGGTACAAAGAAGGATACTTATGTGATAAAGAATAGTAAAGAGAATAGTAAAATGCTAACGGGTAGAATCGAGTTGATCAGTATACGGGTGTTTAATAAAAAATTCGAAAATAAAATGTTGGGAGGAAAAGAGAAAGAGATGCAAGCTGGGTATTGCCTAGAAAAAACATGATTAACCATTTAAAAACTACAATCAGTTGGCATTTAGTGCATTCACAATGCTGTATAACCACCATCTCTCTCTAGTTTCAAACCTTCATCACCACTGAGACTTTATTAGGGGGTTACATTTATTCCTAAGTTTCTTATTCTTCTATGCTATTATAAATGGAGTTGTTTTCTTAATTATATTTTGGATTGTTCTTTGCAACTGATTTTTGTGTGTTGATTTTGTATCTTGGAACTTTGCTGAATTCATTAATTAGCTCTAACTTCCTTAGTATAATCTTTAGGATTTTCTAGATATACTACCATGTTGTTAGTGAATAGAGATAATTTTACTTCTTCCTTTCTATTTTGAAAGTTTATTTCTTTTTCTTGCCTACTTGCTCTGTCTAGAACCTCTAAAATAATATTTACTAGAAGTGGCAAAAGTGGGCATTCCCCATAATTCTAGGGGAAAAGCTTTTAGTCTTTCACCACTGGATATGTTGTTAGCCATGGATTTTTCATATATGGCTTTTAACATAATAAGTTTCCTTCTATTTCTAGTTTATTAAGTGTTTTTATTGTGAAAGGATGTGGAATTTTGTCATTCTTTTATTGCATCAATTGAGATGATTTTTTCCCTTCGTTCTATTAAGTTAACATATCATATATCAATTTTTGTCTATTGATTCATTCTCAAATTCCAGGAATAAATCCCACTTGATCATAGTGTATAAACCTTTTAATGTACTGCTTTGGTTTGCTTGTATTTAGTTCAAGATTTCTATGTCAATATTTTTAAAGGATATTTGTAATTTTCTTGTAGTGTCTTTGCCTGTCTTTGGTATCAGTGTAAAAGTTTACAAAATGTATACTGGATGAAAAAACAAACTATAACTTAAGGAGATGGAATTACAAAAACAGCACATAAAAAAATGAGAAATTTCTACTTAGTACACAGAACCAGGTTTTTTCTAATAATCCCAATAAGTATTTAACATCATCACTCAAAGTTCATATATATGTGTGTTTTTATATAAAAATCTATGTATTTCTTTTAAATTGAAGTCATATACAGATCCTTCTTGACTTACAGTGGGTTCATCCTGATAAATCCACTGTAAGTTGGAGAAACTGTAAGTTGAAAATGCATTTAAGGAGGTGGTCCCAAGATGGTGGAGGAATAGGACAGGGGACCGCTGTCTTCCCCCACACATTCATCAAAAGCTCATTTGAATGTTGAGCAACTTCCACAAAACAACTTCTGAATGCTGGCAGAGGACACCAGACACCAGAAAGGGAGCCCATTATCTTCAAAAGGAGGTAGGACAAAATATAAAAGACAAAAAAGCAAAGGAAAAGACTAGGGATGGAGACCCATCCTGCAGAAGGAGCCGTGAAAGAGGAGACGTTTCCACATAGTAGGAAATGCTTCCACAGGTGAGTCTGTGGAGAGTTTTGGAATCTCAGAGGGCAACATAACTGAAAGAAAAAAAACAAAACAAAACACAGAATATGTGCCTAACTGTGACTGCCAGTGGAGAAGTAGTCCAGACACTTGCTTCAGCCACCAGCAAGCAGGGGCTTGGCATGGAGGCACAGATTACATCATCAGTCCTCAGGGTAAGGACCAGCCTGATTGCCCTGAGAACAATCTGAAGGAGCAACCATGAGATAGCAATCCAAAATCACGGGATCACCAGAGAGAAAAATAATAATAAAATCTTTCACGTGAGAGACTCTAACGTGCAGCCTGGCATACTCACAGAGCAAAGGACTGAGTAAATACCAAAGGAGAGCTAGCGGGCTGCATATAGATACTTACTCCTGCTACCCCTCCATCCCCCCTCCACCCCCTTCCACCCCCCCACCATTCCCCCTCCCCACCAGGCAAAGAGGCAGGCATACGACAGTCAGAGCTGGAAGGCAAGGGACTACTGCAGTCTCAGCCCCAGAGATGGCATCTTTCACCAACTGTAAGCAGGCTCCCAGTTGCTAATATGTCTTCCTGGGATCCTGGACAGTTGACACTGGGCAGAAGTGTCTCAGCCTGAGATCAGCTCCCCAGAGGAGACACACAGCACACCTAAGACAGTGCTCTCGTGGCACACCCAGCAAATCGAGCATAAGGGACCAGGGAAGTGATTAAAATGCATGGCTCACCTGAGACAGTGTGTTCATCAAGTACTCGGTAGCCTGAGCTGCTCGGACCTGGGAAGGACACAAAATGCACATCCCAACCAAGTCTGAGCCCTTGCGGAGTACCCAAGAACCTGAGTGGCTTAGACCTGGGAAGGGTACGAAATGCAGGGCCCACCTGGGACAGTGCTGTTGCAAATCACCCTGGAGCCTGAGCAGTGTAGATCCGAGAAGAACATGCTGCCTTGGGCTGTGCCAAACCAGTGTGGTCCATACACTGTGAGCACTCCGCACACATGTCAATGACATTTGTTTGTAGTTTCCCTCCCTCCCAAAACACAACAGAACAAGTGAACCTAAATATGTGACCACTTTCACCCCCTTGTGTCAGGGCAAAAATTAAATACTGAAGAGACTTGCAAACAGAGGAAGCCAAAATAAACAAAGAAGAGGGAACCACTCTGGAAGTGACAGGTGCAACAGACTAAAATCCTGCAGTTGACATTGACTGTGCATTGAAATGGAGAAAGCAATGGCACCCCACTCCAGTACTCTTGCCTGAAAAATCCCATGGACGGAGGAGCCTGGTAGGCTGAAGTCCATGGGGTGGCGAAGAGTTGGACATGACTGAGCAACTTTACCTTCACTTTTCACTTTCATGCATTGTAGAAGGAAATGGCAACCCACTCCAGTATTCTTGCCTAGAGAATCCCAGGGATGGGGGAGCCTGGTGGGCTGTCGTCTATGGGATCGCACAGAGTCGGACACAACTGAAGCAACTTAGCAGTAGCAGCAGTGCATTAGAAGGGTCCTATAGACCTTGAGAACAAGTACAAGCTGTAATAAAGAGCTCTCTGAAACTGAACTGATCCCACACTTCTCATAACAGCTCTAGAGAAATTCCTAGATATAAATCTTAAGTTCTTTATTACTCCTTTAATTTTCATTTTAATAACCTATTCTTACCTTGCCAGAAAAAGACCCTATTTTTAAAGCAGATTCATAAATACACACACATACACACACACATATTATGACTAACCTAGATAGCATATTCAAAAGCAAATACATTACTTTGCTAACAAAGGTCCATCTAGTCAAGGCTATGGTTTTTCCAGTGGTCATGTATGGTTGTGAGAGTTGGACTGTGAAGAAAGCTGAGCACAAAAGAATTGATGCTTTTGAACTGTGGTGTTGGAGAAGACTTTTGAGAGTCCCTTGGACTGCAAGGAGATCCAACCAGTCCATTCTGAAGGAGATCACTCCTGGGTGTTCGTTGAAAGGACTGATGCTGAAGCTGAGACTCCAATAATTTGGCCACTTCATGAGAAGAGCTGACTCACTGGAAAAGACTCTGATGCTGGGAGGGATTGGGGGCAGGAGGACAAGGGGACGACAGAGGATGTGATGTTTGGTTGACATCACCGACCCTATGGACATGAGTTTGAGTAAGCTCCGGGAGTTGATGATGGACAGGGAGGCCTGGCGTGCTGTAATTCATGGGGTTGCAAAGAGTCAGACATGACTGAGCAACTGAACTGAATATATATATATATATATATATATATATATATATATAATTTTAATCTTTTGATTGATTTGTCTGATATTTTTTATATTGTATTTTTGAAAGTCTAACCTCTATTCTAGATTTTTAATCTTTGCTTTTTGGTATTTGTTGTCAATTTTATACCTTTAAGAATTTAATCTTCAGTACCCATTTTCACTTAAGGATTTGATTAGTGGCTTGATTGCTCTCTCCCCTTTGACTCTCCCTCTTCTCCCACGGGTCACTTCTATCTCCTTCTTCCTCGTTCTTTTGTCTGCCTAACTCTGTGAATCTCTCTGGGTGTTCCAGGCTTTTCAGAACACTTAGGGAACTGATTACTGGCTCTATAGCTTTCTCTGCTTTAACTTCCTCTCTTCTGGGCACCTCTGTCTTCCTCTTCCCTCTTCTCTTCTCTATGTAACTATGAATCTTTCTGGGTGTTTTGAAACGTGGAGAGCATTTAGGGAATTCATTACTGGCTAGACTGCTCTCTCCACTTTGGACTCCCCCCTTCCCCTCCTGGTCAGCTCTATCTCCCACCTCCCTCTTCTCAACTCTGTGTAACTCTATCAATCTCTCTGGGTGTCCCTTGCTGTGGAGAATTGTTTCACCATTAACATAGATGTTTTCTCATTTGTGCTGTATGGATGGAGAAGTCTTGAGGCTACTATAAGAGAAGAACTGAAAGTCAGAAGCAGGAGGCTTAACTCCAAAATTTGAGGACATCAAAGAACTCCTGACTCCAGGGAATATTAATAGACAAGAACTCACCCGCAAATCTCCATACTTACACTGAAACCAAGCTCCACCTAAGAGCCAGCAAGTTCCTGTGCAAGGCATACCATGCTAATTCTCCAGTAAAGCAGGAACATAACCCTGAGCATTAAAAGTCAGGCTGCCCAAAGCCATGCTAAAACCCCAGAACTCACTATTGGACCCTTCATTGTACTCCAGAGAGAAAAGATCCAGCTCTACCCACCAGAACACAGACACAAGCTCCCCCAACTAGAAAACCTTGACAAGCCACTAGAACAATCCCACCCACAGGGAGAAGACTTCAAAATAAAGAGGAACCATGAATATACAGTCTACAGAAAGGACACCCCGAACACAGCAATCTAAACAAAATGAAAAGGCAGAGAAATATTCAACAGGAAAATGAACATGATAAATACCCACCAAACCAAGCAAAAGAAGTGGAGATAGGGAGTCTACTTGAATAAGAATTCAGAATAATGATAGTAAAGATGATTAAAAAAATCTTGAAAACAAAATGGAGTTAAACATAAATAGACTAGAAACAAGGATTGAGAAGATGCAAGAAACGTTTAACAAGGACCTAGAAGAAATAAAAAGAGTCAGTCAATAATGAATAATGCAGTAACTGAGATTAAAAGAACTCTGGAGGGAACCAACAGTAGAATAAATGAGGCAGAAGAGAGGATAAGTGAGGTGAAAGATACAATGGAGGAAATAAATGAAGCAGAGAGGGGAAAAAAAAAGAACTAAAAGAAATGAGGACAATCACAGAGACTTCTGGGACAATGTTGAATGTCCCACCATTCAAAACATAGGTATCCCAGAAGAAGAAGACAAAAAGAAAGGACACGAGAAAATACTTGAGGAGATAATAGATGAAAACGTCCCTAAAATGGGAAGAGAATAGCCACCCAAGTCCAAGAAAACCAGAGAGTCCCAAAAGGAGAAACCCAAGGTGAAACACCCCAAGACACATATTAATCAAACTAATGAAGATCAAACACAAAAAGCAAATATTAAAAGCAGTAAGGAAAAAGCAACAAACAACACACAATGGGATCCCCATAAGGATAACAGCTGACCTTTCAATAGAAACTCTTCAGTCCAAAAGGGAATGGCAGGACATACTTATAGTGATGAAAGAGAAAAACCTACAACCAACATTACTGTACCTAGCAAAGATCTCATTCAGATATGAAGGAGAAATCAAAAGCTTTACAGACAAGCAGAAGCTGAGAGAATTCAGCACCACCAAACCAGCTCTCCAACAAATCCTAAAAGATCTTCTCTAAACAGGAAGCACAGAAAATATGTATAAAATCAAACCCAAAACAACAAAGTAAATGGCAATGGGATCATGCTTATCAATAATTACCTTAAATGTAAATGGATTGAATGCCCAGCCAAAAGACAAATACTAACAGAATGGATACAAAAACTCCTACATATGCTGTCTACAAGAGACCCACCTCAAACCAAGGGACACATATAGACTGAAACTGAAGGGCTGGAAAAAGATATTTCATGCAAATGGAGAACAAAAGAAAGCAAGAGTAGTAATACTCATGCCAGACAAAAATAAACTTTAAAATAAAGGCCTTGAAAAGAGACAAAGAGGCATACTTCATAATGATCAAACGATCAATCCCAGAAGAAGATATAACAATTATAAATATATATGCACCCAACATAGGAGTACCTCAATACATAAGACAAATGCTAAAAGCGTGAAATGGGAAATTAACAGTAGCATAATAATAATGGGGTACTTTAGTACCCCACTCACAACGATGGATGGATCAACCAAGCAGAAAATTATCAAGGAAATACAAGCTTTAAATGACACAATGGACCAGGTAGACCTAATTTTTATCTATAGGACATTTCACCCCAAAACAATGAATTTCATCTTTTTCTCAAGTGCACACAGAACATTCTCCAGGATAGGTCACATCCCAGGCCATAAATCTAGCCTTGATAAATTCAAAAATATTTAAATCATTTCAAGCATCTTTTCTGACCACAGTGTGGTAAGGTTAGATGTCAACTAGAGGGGAAAAAAAAATACACCTTAAAAATACAAGCATATGGAAGCTAAACAACATGTTTCTGAATAACCAACAGATCACTGAAGAAATCAAAAGGAAATCAAAATATGCATAAAAACAAATGAAAATTAAAATATGACAACCCAAAACCTATGGGAATCAGTAAAAGCAGTGCTAAGAGGGAGGTTCATAGCAATACAAACTTACCTCAAGAAACAAGAGAAACATCACATAAATAACCTAACTTTACATTTAAAGCAACTAGAAAAAGAAGAAATGAAGAACCCCAAAGTTAGTAGGAGGAAAGAAATCATAAAATTCAGAGCAGAAATAAGTGGAAAAGAAACAAAGACTATAGAAAAATCAACAAAACAGAAAGCTATTTCTTTGAGAAGATATGTAAAATAGACAAACTATTAGCTAGACTCATCAAGAAAAAAAATCAAATCAATAAAAATAGAAATGAAAATGGAGAAATCACAACAGAAAAACAGAAATACAAAAGATAATAAGAGACTGCTATCAACAATTATATGCCAATAAAATGGGAAACTTGGAAGAAATGGATGAATTATTAGAAAAGCATAATCTTCCAAAACTGAACCAGGAAGAAATAAAAAATCTTAACAGACCCATCACAAGAATGGAAATTGAAACAGTAACCAAAAATCTTCCAACAAACAAAAGCCCAGGACCAGATGGGTTGAGAGGTGAATTCTACCAAAAATTTATAGAAATGCTAACACCTGTCTTACTCAAACTCCTCCAGAAAATTTCAGTGGAAGGTAAACTCCCAAACTCATTCTATGAGGCCACCATCACCCTAATACCAAAACCAGAGAAAGATATCATAATAAAAGAAAATTACAGGCCAATATCACTGATGAACATTGATGCAAAAATACTCAACAAAATTCTAGCAAACAGAATCAAACGTATTAAAAAGATCATACATCATGACTAAGTGGGCTTTATCCCAGGGATGCAGGGATTCTCCAATATTCACAAATCAATCAATGTGATATACCACATTAACAAATGGAAAGATAAAACCATAAGGTTATCTCAATAGATGCAAAGAAAGTTTCTGACAAAATTCAATATCCATTTATGATTAAAAAAAAAAAAAAAAAGCTCTCCAGAAAGCAGGCATAGAAGAAATGTATCTCAACATAGTAAAAGCCATCTATGATAAACTAACAGCAAACATTACCCTCAATGGTGAAAACCTGAAAGCATTTCCTCTAAAGTCAGGAACAAGAAAAGAGGGCTCACTCTCAACACTACTATTCAACATAGTTTTGCAAGTTTTAGCCACAGCAATCAGAGAAGAAAAAGAGATAAAAAGAAACCAGATTGAAAAAGAAGAAGCAAACCTCTCACTGTCTGCAGATGACATGATCCTGTACTTAGAAAACCCTAAAGACATGACCAGAAAATTACTAGAGCTAATCAATGAATATAGTAAAGTTGCAGGATATAAAATTAACACGGAGAAACCCCTTGCATTCCTATATGCTAACCATGAGTAAACAGAAAAAGAAATTAGGGAAACAATCACATTCACCACTACAATGAAAAGAATCCAACAATTAGGAATAAATTTACCTAAAGAAGCAAAAGACCTACATATAGAAAAGTATAAAACACTGATGAAAGAAATCAAGATGACACAAATAAATAGAGAAATATACCATGCTCATGGATAAGAAGAATCAATACAGTGAAAATGAGTATACTACCCAAAGCAATCTATAGATCCAATGCAATCCCTATGAATCTATCAACAGTATTTTTCACAGAACTAAAATAATTTCACAATTGGTATGGAAATACAGAAAGTCTTGAATAGCCAAAGCAATCTTAAGAAAGAAGACTAGAAGTGAAGGAATTAACCTTCAAACTATACTACAAAGCTACAGTCATCAAGAGAGTATGGTACTGGCACAAAGACAGAAATATAGGTCACTGGAACAAAACAGAAAACACAGAGGTGAATCCATTCAGCTTTGAACATGTTATCTTTGACAAAGGAGGAAAAAATATACAATGGAAAAAAGATAATCTCTTTAATAAGTGGTTCTGGGAAAACTGGTCAACCACCTGTAATAGAAGGAAATTAGAACACTTTATTACACCATACAGAAGAATAAATTCAAAATGGAATAAATATCTAAATGTAAGACCAGAGACTATAAAACTCCCAGAGGAAAACAGACAGAATACTCTCTGACATAAATCAAAGCAAGATCCTCTATGACCTTCCTTCCAGAATAATGGAAATAAAACCAAAAATGAACAAATGGGACCTAAGTAAGCTTTTTCACAACAAAGGAAACTATAAGCAAGGTGAAAAGACAGCCTTCAGAATGGGAGAAAATAATATCAAATGAAGCAACTGACAAAGAATTAATCTCCAAAATATACAAGCAGCTCATGCAGCTCAGTACCCGAAAAATAGAGAACCCAATCCAATCAAAAAATGGGCCAAAAAACTAAACAGACATTTCTCCAAAGAACATATACAGATGGATAACAAACACATGAAAAGATGTTCAACATCACTCATTATCAGAGAAATGCAAATCAAACCTACAATGACGTACCATCTCATGCCAATCACAATGGCTGCCATCAAAAAATATACAAACAATAAATGCTGGAGAGGGTCTGGAGAAAGGAGACCATCTTACACTGTTGGTGGGAATGTGAACTAGTATAGCCACAATGGAGAACAGTGTGGAGATTCCTTTAAAAAACTGGACATAGAACTGCCATACAACCCAGGAATCTCACTGCTTGGCATACACACTGAGTGAGTGAGTGAGTGAGTGAATCGCTCAGTCGTGTCCGACTCTTTGCGACCTCATGGACTGTAGCCTACCAAGCTCCTCCCTCCCTGGGATTCTCCAGGCAAGAGTACTGGAGTGGGTTGCCATTTCCTTCTCCAGGGGTCTTCCCGACCCAGGGATCGAACCTGGGTCTCCAGCATTCCAGGCAGATGCTTTAACCTCTAAGCCATACACACTGAGGAAATCAAAATTGAAAGAAACACGTGTACCCCAATGCTCACTGCAGCACTGTTTACAAGAGCTAGGACATAGAAGCAACCTAGATGTCCATCAGCAGATGAGTGGATAAGGAAGTTGTGGTATATATACAAAATGAAATATTACTCAGCAATTAAAAAGAACACATTTGAGTCAGTTCTAATGAGGTGGATGAAACTGGAGCCTATTATACAGAGTGAAGTAAGTCAGGAAAAAAAAAAAAAAAACAGACAAACAAAAAACACCGATACAGTATATTAACGCTTGTATAAGGAATTTAGAAAGATGGTAACAACAACTCTATGTGCAAGACAGCAAAAGAGACACAGATATAAAGAACAGACTTTGGGACTCTGTAGGAGAAGCTGAAGGTGAAATGATTTGAGAGAATAGCATTGAATCGTGTATATTACCATATGTGAAATAGATGACCAGTCCAAGTTTGATGCATGAAACAGGGCACTCAAAACCGGTGCACTGGACAACTCAGAGGGATGGGATGGAGAAGGTGGTGGGAGGGGGATTTGGGACGGGGGACTCATCTGATTGACATGTCTGATTCATGTCAATATATGGCAAAACCCACCACAATATTATAATTAGCCTCCAATTAAAATAAATTAACTAAAAATGTATTTAATACATGTAACCTACCACAGATCGCAGCTTAGCCCAGCTTACCTTAAACATACTTAGGTCACTTACATTAGCTGTGTTCTCTCTCTGCATTCCCCCTTTGCTCTCCTGGCTTCCTTGCTGTGGAACTCCCACCAACAACTTCTGTTATCAGTCTTGCACTTTTCTTTTTCATGGTTTTATCAGATCATTGAATGGTCAGTACTGAATTATAAATACACTCATAAAGGGCACTAGAGGCTGTATGATTGGTACAATGAACATCTGTCTGAGCTTAGGTGTTGAAGGTCTGAAATTTGTTATACCAGTGCCCCTTCATCTGTGGTTTTGATTTGTGAGGTTTCAGTTACCCTTGGCCAACAATCTCCAGAAATATTAAATGGAAAATTCTAGGAATAAAAAAAAATGTCAGTTTTCAATTGCATATCATTCTGGATAGTGTTGAACTCTCACTGTTCTGCTCCATTCTGCTGCCTCAGCCATAGAGCATCCCTTTGTCTAGCATATCTGCCCATTAGTCACTTACTAGCTGCATTGTTTATCAGACTGACTGTCATGATACTGCAGTTCTTGTGTTAAATAAACCTTGTTTTACTTAATATGGACTCCAAATGTGGTGATGCTGACAATTCAGATATTTTCTCACTGTGCCTAATTTATAAATCAAACTTCACCATAGATATACAAACATAGGAAATATATAGGGTTCAGTACTGTCTGTAGTTTCAGGGATCCATTGGGGGTGTTGAAATGTATCCCACATGGATAAAGGAGGACTATTGTTTGTGAGAAAGAGGAACTTTTGATCGCACATGTTTTTGTTGCTTTATGCGCTTAGTACCTGTGCACTCAGATGTACTTTTCTTTATCCATTGTTTAACAATACTGAGCGTTATTTGATGACTTTCATTTATCATAGGGTGCAGTTGTTGATATAAGCTAGAGGTTTTATTCAAGATGGTACTTTTATTTGTTTTTGCAATGCTTCTTATATGAAATTTTACCATGACATAAATGATTTATCTTTGAACACAATCTCTTTCTCAGCTTAGAAATTATCGAATTCTAAAACATTGTATGAATATAAATGCCAATATAATGCTTCATATTTACATAGTTCATCATTTAAATTATTTATTTACTAATTAATTATTGTTCACTAAAATATTTTTCTTTTAGATATGACTGATTTCAGATCTTCAGTGAAATAATAACTTGAATCAGCTCCTACCAATTCCTCTTTCAGGTTCTGCTGTGATGAATGTCGACTTTATCTAAGCTAGTTATGCCTGGCTATCTAGACAGTATGCATGTTCTCCTACACACCTCCTGTGGAGAATGTGGGAGGGGACTGGATGTGGTTATACAACTTATGAGAAAAATTATTTTTGACCAGTGACTGAAAAGTAGAAAGTAATAGGTTTTAAGCCAATTCTATTCATTTTTTTAGCCCATTGTAAGTCCTGAAATGTCTTTTGTTTGCCATGAAATGATGACTAGTTGCAAAATAACATCATTTTATAAGATTTTAACATTCTTTGGCATTTCCTTTCTTTGGAATTGGAATAAAAACTAACTTTTCCAGTCCTGTGGCCACTGCTGAGGTTTACAAATTTGTTGGCATATTGAGTGAAGTACTTTCACAACATCATTTTTAGGATCTGAAATACCTCAACTGGAATTTCATCACATCCACTAGCTTTGTTCACAATGATGCTTCTTAAGGCCCACTTTACTTTGCCTTCCAGGATGTCTGATTCTAGGTGAGTGATCACACCATCATGGTTATCTGGGTCATGAAGATCTTTCTTGCACAATTCTTCTGTGTATTCTTGTGATTGCCTTCTCTTGGATTTAGAAAAGGCAGATGAACCAGAAATTAAATTGCCAACATCGTTGGATCATCAAAAAAGCAAAAGAGTTCCAGAAAAACATCTCCTTCTACTTTATCGACTATGCCAAAGCCATTGACTGAGTGGATAATATCATAACAAAGTGTAGAAAATTCTTCAAGAGATGGAAATACCAGACCACCTTATCTGCCTCCTGAGAAATCTGATTGCAGGTCAAGAAGCAACAGTTAGAACTGGACATGGAACAACAGATTGGTTCCAAATCAAGAAAGGAGTATGTCAAAGCTGTATATTGTCACTCTGCTTATTTAACTTATATGCAGAGTACATCATGCAAAATGCCAGGCTAAATCACTGCAGATGGTGACTGCAACCATAAAATTAAAAAGCACTTGCTCCTTGGAAGAGTATTTATGACCAACCTAGACAGAATATTAAAAGGCAGAGACATTAGTTTTCCAACTAACATCCATGTAGTAAAAGCTATGGTTTTTCCAGTAGTCACATGTGAATGTGATAGTTGGACCATAAAGAAAGCTGAGCACTGAAGAACTGATATTTTGACCTGTGGTAGTGGAGAAGACTCTTGGGAGTCCCTTGGACTGCAAGCAAATCAAACCAGGCAATCCTAAAGGAAATCAATCCTGAATATTCATTGGAAGGACTGATACTGAAGCTCCAATACTTTGGCCACCTGATGCGAAGAATTGACTCATTGGATAAGACCTTGATGCTGGGCAAGATTGAAGGCAGGAGGAGAAGGGAACAACAGAGGATGAGATGTTTGGATGGCATCACTGACTTGATGGACATGAGTTTTAGCAAGCTCCAGAAGTTGGTGATGGACAGGGAGGCCTGGCGTGCTGCAGTCCATGGGGTCATACAAAGTTGGACACGACTGAGCAATTGAACTGAACCGATGAGATGTTAAAGATAACTGCCAAATGTGTTATTTTCTAGTTAATCAATTTACCTAGTTTAGCTTTTCTAGGTTACTGTCTAGTACATCACAACTTGTGTAATACAATTTATAATCTGGCTTTGGCAATTTTCTTGCACATTATTTGTCCAAGAGCTATGATGATAACTTCAAAAGGTTCTAGTGCCCAGTAAGCATTAGCTGTTTCTTCTCTCCTTGGTTTAGGAAAAAAAAAACACAAGAAAAAAATGATCACAGTTAATTATCACTTACAAAGTTTACTCTTGAAACATTAATTTTAGGTTAACTTTCTTGATGGAAAATTTTTATTTTCCCAATTCGTAGTTATGAAAATGAATACTCATGAAGCTGTACATAAATATGTTTTATTGAACTATAGTATATTAAAGTAGTATTTATTCATTCAATAAATATTTATGGAGATTCTAGATGCATTAGGTAATAAGGTAAAACATTTAACAAAACAATATGTACCCTGCTTAATAGAGTTCTTAGAGAAGTAGACAAAATGCAAGTAAGAAAATAATATTGATTACATAACCTATATGAAAAATATGAGCAAACAACTGGTATTGTCAAAAAGCAGGGCCATCCCTACTTCAAAAGGATAGAAGGTGCCACGAAGAGACAAGAGTTGTTGAACTTAGACTTTCAAACATAGAGATAAGACTTGTTTGCCAAGGAAGAAGAGATGGAGGAGCCTCGGGTTAGCAGGTGCAAACTATTACCTAGAGAGTGGATAATTAGAAAGATCTTATTGCATATTATGATAAACTATATTAATATCCTGTGATAAAACTTATGAAAAGAATATGAAAAATAATGCATATAGATGTGTAACTGAATCACTTTGCTATATTGTAGAACTTTACACACCCTTGTAAATCAACTATATCTCAATAATTTTTAAAAAATATATAATATGCTTAGCTCTGTAACTCAGAGAGTGGCCAGGAAATGTATGGCACTCTTCCAACAGAGGTAAAAAAGTTATATAAACCTATGCTCCTTTGCATATACAAGATATTAATATTTTTATTTTTTAGAATGAAAAACAGAATCAGTAATAAAAACAAATCTTTTGGGACACCATTTCAAATGGAAACTAAAAATATTCACATTGTATTTATTCTTATACCAGCTTTGATAAGGTAAAAGTCTCCTTTTACCTTAGGTTAAAAGTAAGATATGTAGTGGTATAGGGCTGTTTACACACAAACATCTTCTAAACATATTGATGCTTTAACGATCTTTCAGTAATCAGACTCCTGACCAACGGATTTCCACTGGATTGGTAGGAGTTGGGGACAGAGCTCAAGGTATTTCAGAGATCAAAAACTAGCTGAAGATTGTAACACCTGACACTTCTGTAGGAGATTATTCTAATTAATGGCATTGAACAAATAAGAATTCAGGTCAAATAATGTCTTTGAAATAGAAGAGCTTAAATTTCTACTTTCATTGACTTAATTTATAAACTTGTTGAATAGGTAGATTGGTTGAGATAGTGATTGGTGAATTATTTCTGACATTGAATTAAATGTTTCCTTTCAGACTAAAAGTTCGTTGCTTCATGAAAGCAAGGCACACCTGTCAGGTTAGCCCATGGCTGCCACATGGTGAGCACCGAGGAAAGACATGGCTGAACAGAAAATTCCTTTCCATCAGTTATTCCTGGGTATACTCCAGGGATGCTTTGTAAGTTACAGATAATAGTGTTCATTCTCTGTACACTAACCCTCACTTGAGCTGTAATTTGCAATTTTGAAAATTGAAACAGACCATGTAATGAGACATATATCAGATGAAAATAAGACCTTTCTTTTTCTTGGAGACTTTTAAACCAATATAGCTAAACAAACACAAATCTAAACTGAAATCAATGTCTTGTGTAAGAGTGTATATAGAATGCACACCATGGTTGTCAATTCAGTAGATCTGAGAGGAGACTCAACTATGGGAGTAAGTTGGCTGACTTACGATGTTGTGATAGTTCGAGGCATAGCAAAGAGACTCAGCTCACATACATGTACAAATGTGTATATATGTAAATAATATAATCCTCCTTTTTAGATTCTTTTCCCAGATGAGTCATCATGGAGTGCTGAGTAGAATTCCATGTGTTATAGATCAGGTTCTTATTAGTTATCTATTTTATGGATAGTAGTGTGTATACTTTTAAGTGTTCCTGATTTCCTTCATACTTACTCTTAACTTTATAGAGGTGTATTGAAAGATATTGAGACAGTGAAAAGAAGCATAGGGAATATCTGAGTTCTGATATTTCTCTGGTTTTCATACCAATTTTAATTTTTATGTTATTATTCTCCTCATGTTGAAATAAGACATATTACCTCAGTAACTATGGAACTTTGTTCTCTGGTTATTATTATTATATTTTTTAATAAATATGACTTCTATATGATTCAACTGAATGGAGGCACATTTCAAGGAATTAAAAGAAACATTTTTAAGAAACTTTGGTAAGAATGTATTCATTGATGTGCTTGAAGTTTTTTGTCATTTATTTTTTTGGCAAAGTAAATAAAACTGATGTCAAAATAGGTACAAATAACGGAATATTTACATTAAACATAGAAAAAAATATGTATTTATTTTTAAGTACAAATACACATAAAGCCTCAAAAAAAAAAAAACTTACAAGGAAAAAAATTGGTTGGTAAAGAAATTTACTATAGCTAATAAAACATCATTTTAATTTTCCCCTCAACCCTAAACACTGACTATTCTGGTCATGTGAATCTGTGCTATATATCATGATATCAGGAGAAAATGGGTAAAAAAAAAAGTGCTTGTTTTCTAGATTTGTTTTGAAGACAAATTAACCAGAACATTTATAACTTCACATCATAAGTCTGTTAAGCAAAAGCAGAAGACTGACTGGGGATTCTAGGCAGGGGATACAAAACTATATTTACATTTGATTGAAGAACAGAAGCACACCGTATCATGGTAATGTAATTATCTTCATATAAACACTAAGAAGAAACACTTAGAACCCCTTACAAGAAATGGGGTAGCCCTCATAGTCAACAAAAGTATCTAAAATGAAGCAGTTGAGTATGATCTGAAAAACTACAGAATGATCTCTGTTCGTTTCCAAGGCAAACCATTCAGTACCACAGTAATCCAAGGCTATGCCCCAACCAATAAGGCTGAAGAAGCTCAAGTTGAACAGTTCTATGAAGACCTACAAGACCTTTTAGAAGTACCACAAATAAAAAATGTCCTTTTTATCAGAGGGGAATGGATTGTAAAAGTAGGATTAGGAAGTCAAGAGAGAACTGAAGTGACAGGCAAATTTGGCCTTGGAGTACAGAATGAAGCAGAGTAAAGGCTAACAGAGTTTTGCCAAAAGAATGCAATGGTCAAGCAAACACCCTCTTCCAACAACGCAAGAGAAAACTCTAATTGTGGACATAATCAGATGGTCAATACCAAAATCAGATTGATTACATTCTTTGCAGCCAAAGATGGACAAGCTCTACACAGTCAGCAAAAACAAGACCAGGAGACAACTGTGGCTCATATCATGAACTCCTTATTGACAAATTCAGACTTGAATCAAAGGAGGGAAAACCACTAGACCATTCAGGTATGACCTAGATCAAATCCTTTATGTTATACAGTGGAAGTTACAAATAGATTCAAAAGACTAGATCTGATAGATGGAGTGCCTGAAGAACTATGGATGGAGGTGTATGCTATTGTACAGGAGGCAGTGATCAAGACCATCCCCAAGAAAAAGAATTGTAAAAAGGCAAAATGGTTGTCTAAGGAGGACTTAAAAGTAGCTGAGAAAAGAAGAGAAGTTAAACGCAAAGGACTAAAAGAAATATATACCCATTTGAATATAGAGTTCCAAAGAATAGCAAGGAAAGATAAGAAAGCCTCCCTCAGTTGTCAGTGCAAAGAAATAGAAGGAAACAATAGAATGGGAAAGACTAGATATCTCAAGAAAATTAGAGATACCGAGGAAACATTTCATGCAAATGTGGGCTCAATAAAGGACAGAAATGGTATCAACCGAACAAGAACAGAAGATATTAACAAGAAGTGGCAAGAATACACAAAAGAGCTGTACAAAAAATATCTTCATGACCCAGATAACCATGATGGTGTGAATACTCACCTAGAGTCAGACATCCTAAAATGTGAATTCAAGTGGTTCTTAGGAAGCATCACTACGAACAAAGCTAGTGGAGGTGATGGAATTCCAGTTGAGCTATTTCAAATCTTAAAAGATAATGCTGTGAAAGTGCTGCAAGCGATATGACAGCAAATTTGAAAAACTAAGCCATGGCCACAGAACAGAACAAGGTCAATTTTCATTCCAATCCCAAAGAAAGGCAATTCCAAAGAATGTTTAAACTACTTCACAATTGCACTCATTTCACACTCTAGCAAAGTAATGCTCAAAATTCTCCAAGTTAGGCTTCAACAATATGTGAAGCATGAACATCCAGATTTTCAAG
This sequence comes from Nanger dama, assembly GCA_917880005.1. Classification (NCBI taxonomy): domain Eukaryota; kingdom Metazoa; phylum Chordata; class Mammalia; order Artiodactyla; family Bovidae; genus Nanger; species Nanger dama. The sequence continues at coordinate 106,343,638 of CAKJTW010000001.1, forward strand.
CTGGATTTAGAAAAAGCAGAGATCAAATTCTCATCATCACTGGATCATTGAAAAATAAAGAGAGCTCCAGAGAAACACCTACTTTTGCTTTATTGACTATGCCAAAGCCCTTGACAGTGTGGATCACAACAAACTGTGAAAAATTCTTAAAGTGATGAGAATACCTGACCTCCCTCCTGAGAAATCTGTATGCAGGTCAAGATGCAACAGTTAGAACCAAACATGAAACAGACTGGTTTCATGTTAGGAAAGGAGTATGTCAAGACTGTATGTTGTCACCCTGCTTATTTAATTTATATGCAGTTTGTATCATGCAAAATGCTGGTCTGGATGAAGCACAAGCTGGGATCAAGATTATCAATAAAAATATCAATAATCTCACATATGCAAATGACACTTCCCTTATTGCAGAAAGTGAAGAGAAACTAAAGAGCCTCTTGATGAAAGTGATAGAGAGTGAAAAAGCGTGCTTAAAATTCAACATTCAAAAAACTAAGAACACAGTATCTGATTCCATCACTTCAAGGAAAATAGATGGGGAAACAATAGAAACCATAACAGACTTTATTTTCTTGGGCTCCAGAATCACTGCAGATGGTGACTGCAGCTACGAAATTAAAAGACATTTGCTCCTTGGAAGAATAGTTATGACCAACCTAGACAAGCGTATTAAAAAGCAGAGACATTACTTTGCTGACAAAGGTCAAAGTCAAAATTATGGTTTTTCCAGTAGTCATGTATGGATGTGAGAGGTGGACTATATAAAGAAAGCTGAGTACCAGAGAATTGACATTTTTGAACTGTGGTGCTGGAGAAGACTTTTGAGAGGGCTTGGACTGCAAGGAGATCAAACCAGTCAATCCTAAAGGAAGTCAGTCTGGAATATTCATTGGAAGGACTGATGCTAAGCTGAAGCTCTAATACTCTGGCCACCTGATGCAGATAACTGACTCATTGGAAAAGACCCTGATGAGGGTGAGTATTAAGGCAGGAGGTGAAGGAGACAACAGTGGGTGAGACAGCTGGATGGCATCACTGACTCTATGGACATGAGTTTGAGCAAGCTCCAGTAGTTGGTAACATACAGGGAGGCCTGGTGTGCTGCAGTCCATGGGGTCACCCAGAGTTGAACACGACTGAGAGACTGAACTGTACTGAAACACACATGCCCAGGAGAGGTACACAAAGAGCAATAGACAGGGCAGGGACTCCCCCAGGTAGCCAAGTTGAACAGCTGAATGAACCCTTTTCCTGGGGGCTGCTGCAGCCCACTGCCAGAACTCTTTCATACCCAAAACAGAAAGAAAAAAGGCCACTCCAAAGAAAGATCCCTTTTTCTCAGTGTGATTTCTGATCATTGAATGCATGCTATCTCACTGAATGCCTATTTGCTGTGGATATCCTAATAACTCCTTTTATTCAGAGAAAGTACAGTTTGTGACACGCCACCATACTGTGACAAGTTAGAATGGACTAGGAACTTTTCCCTCCTTCCTCTGCAGCTTTTCCATTCTTTTTCAGAGAAAGACTAGTAGATCTGCATTAGTTAATATAAAACCATAACTCAAGTCCTTGAATTTCATTTCCTAGAAACTACTCTAAGCATCATTTGTCACTAGCATATTTGTGACTCTTTATATGCACACATATTCACATGTGGTAATTCAAGTGACTCACTTCAATATGCAGAAACTGCCAAATCTTCTTACAGGTCTTGCCATACTGTTCAGTAGACCTTCCTGGATTTCTAGGAAGTGCAGCAGGCCCAGAGGAGAATGCTCTTCTTGTCAGGATGGTGGCCGCTTGTACACCAGCAATGAACACCCACGCTGACATTTGTAAACACTGCTGCCAGCGTCACTTTTGTGAGTGCAAGCATATTTTATGAATTCAAGTTTTTCCCTAAAGATCTGTACCAAGGGAAATGTGAGCAGCTATGCTTCTGTGTAAATTAATTAGATAAACAATTGAACTGGAGGCCTGGTTGCACAGGAGATAACCCTCTTACCTTTTCCAGAAGACAGGTTAATAACTTGGCCTTGCCTGACTTCCTAATTTTCTAGGACTAGTTTTTCAAATAATAGATTATATCTATCCCATTTTTGGCTGTTTCTAAAACATTGTGCATGGAGCCTGGAGCAATGCTCAGGATGTTGTGAATAAGTTAAAATTGTGAACAATTTAATTAAAACTTCCAGAAGTTTAATTCAAAATGTTCTCAAATTCTAGGAATTGGATTAGTTTTATAGTCAAATTCAGTTTCTTATCTTCTTTACTGTTTGGAAGATAAATGCAAACTAGATAAAACTATCAGTTTATCAAACTGATAAACTGATAAGCTCAAGTTTTCACATACTACCCAAATATTTCTTCTTTTATTTTTTGCTTTTATAAAAACATAATTTTTATTGGAGTATATGCATCCCAGGTGGCACTAGTGGTAAAGAACCTGCCTGCCAACGCAGGAGACTTAAGAGATGCAGGTTTGATCCCTGGGTCAGAAAGATCCCCTCGAGGAGGGCATGACTATCCACTCCAGTATTCTTGCCTGGAGAATCCCATGGATAGAGTAGTCTGAGGAGCTACAGTTTACAGGTTTGCAAAGAGTCAGACATGACTAAAGTGACTTAGCATGCAAGCATTGGAGTATAGTTGATTTACAATGTTGCGTTAGTTTCATACTAGAAGTGTGGTAATGGAGAACAGGAATGGAGATGCAGAAGAAAAGAATGGACATGTGGTCACAGTGAGGGAAGGGGAACAGAGGATAGGACAAATAGGGAGAATAGAATTGACATATATACACTTCCATGGATAAAACAGATAGCTAGTGGGAACCTGCTGTATAGCACAGGAATTTCAGCTCCATGTTCTGTGATGATCCAGAGGAGTGGGATTGGGGGGGTGGTGAGGGAGAGAGGTTCAAGAGGGAGGAAATATATATATATATATATATATATGTGTGTGTGTGTGTGTGTGTAAATATATATATATATATATATACATATAGCTGATTCTATTTGTTGTACATCAGAAACTAACACATCATTGTAAAACAATTATACTCCAATAAAATATAAAAACAACAAAAATAAAATCAGACTAGTTAAATAAGAACCTACTATATAGCACAGGGAACTCCATTCAACATGGTGTAATAACCTATATGGGGAAGTAATCTAAAAAAGAGTGGATATATGTATAAGTGTAACTGATTCCGCTTGTTTTTAAATGCATGTATTTAGCCAGTACTGTACTATACCGATGTCAAGTTGGACTAACTCCATACCAGAAATAAGAAAGCAAGGAGAAGAATTGAATATCAGGAGTGACAGAGAAACAGAACAGGAGCAAGAGCTAGAAGAATATTAAGGACCCTGGACGGACTTGATCAACCTCCAAGCCCCTTTTCTTCTAGATTTGGAAAGCAAAAATCAGCTTTTCCCAGATTCCCTTGCAGCTAGGGTTCTCAAAGTAAATTAGGTCCATCAGTTGCACACACTCCTAAGATCTGGAAAAGTTGAAATGAGGTCCCGATGATGCTTGTGTGACAGAGGGTGCTTTCAGTACTGGGTGTGGAAATGTTCAGCTGTCCTAGCTGCAACAGTGAAGAATCCACCAAGAGTTTTATAGATGCTGAGAGTCAGCTGTGATAGTGCAGATGGGGCTCTGTCTCCAGCCTAGTTCAGGACAAATCATGATCTCTCCCTATGAAACCAAGACTGTTGTCATGGGATTATTTCCAAGAAGCTCGGATGAAATATTCTTCAGCTCCTCCAACAACTTAATTCTCGTTTTAACTGTCTTCTTAGAGTAGTTTCTGTTTCCTGTACTGAACACTGACTGATAAAGTAAGTGAGGGTCAGAGGCTCTCTACTGAATTTTCTGTTCTCAGAACCAAAGGAATTTTCCAGGCATAACACCTAAATGAATTTGCCAGGTTAGAACCACATCTATGGTCCAAAGTCAATTTCAAATCCAAACTAAATTCAAATCCAAACAAAATTGAAGGGAAATAAAAAGCTAGTGGCTGAAACAGAAGTTTCAGGGAAAAGGGTAGTAAGACAGCTGATCCATGCAGAAATGTAGCAGGCAATGGTCCAAAGCAATTTGTCAGCACCCAAATTCATCTTCTTTCCCTTTTGTACTTTCTTTTGTTCAAATATAGTTTCCTCCAGCCAGCACTTTGTGGCCTTTTTTTTTGCAGAGCATTTGGCAACACATTAATGTGGCAAAGCTTGAACTGCTAGAGGGATTCATGGTAGTAAATACAGAGTTTGAATTTGAAGGGCCTATTCACATACACTAACAAGCTTGGCATTTGCGATATAGGCAAAGCTAAGTCATTGACAGTTTCAGAGCACTGGACTCTATTCATGTTTTGAAAAGACAATTTTTAAGTAAAATTCAAAACAGATTAGAAATAATAACACCCAGAAGCAGAAAGACAACTTAAGGGAATGTCGAACTATTACAGTGCAGATATGATGGTGCTATGAACAGAAATGGAGTAAAAAGATTTATCAGGTAGATTTGATAAGATAATTTGTGAGGGATTGGGGTACACAACAGGGAAGGATGCACTTTCTAATTTGGACAAATGGATAAAATGTGGTGCCTTTTATAAAGGCATAGAACAAGCATGGTTTTCATAGGAATAAAGAACAAGGAAGGACTCAGCACAGTAAAAAGTCAGGGTTTGATGACTCCAGGGATGGTCTTGTTCCTGATGACACCTTAACTAAATCCTCTTTTGTCTGTATAACAGAGGTAAGAATACCTCTCCTCCCTCACACGTGAAATTGATGTGTAGAAAAGGAGCTAATGTGATGGAGACATGAATGTTGTTTCATTTGAATGTTATTTTAATTCATTTGGAAATACTAGAAAGGTTCGTAAAAACTTCAACCTTGAAAAAATTAGATTTCACTTCCTTCTTCTAGCTCAGTTTAAAGTTTGATTCAAAATGTTATTGTTTTTAAACCTTAGAACAGGCAGGCTGGACAAATTTTGTATGAAAAATAAAAATTACAGTTTGGAGCACAATCAAGTAAAATGTATATGAGTCAGAGATTTCCATGGAAATGGGAACAAGTACCATGGAATAATGCACTTCAGTGTATTATGCACAGCCTGGTGTAACATCAATCAAAGCTTTCCAGAAGCCATTAGAAACACACAGTTAACCACAATTTCATTATCAAGTCCAAGTCCACACATAAGCATCAGGCACATTCAGGAACTTGGCCTCATTTTCAGCCATTTTGATAAGTAAAGGCAATGAATATAAGCCTTTTATGTGTTGTTTTATTACATTAAAATAAACAAACAGTTGCACCATGTTTCTGTACTTCATTCTTTTGTTTTTGAAGAGAAAGAGACAATTTGCTATCAAAAATAAAACAAAATAAAAATTATATTCATAAATCAGCACTTGGGTTAATTTCACATTTTACACAGAAATAAAAACATGCCAAAAGAAAAAAAAAACAAACCTGTTTTGTTACATCAAAGTTGTGGCTTTAAGGGAATAAGTAATAAGAACTCATCACCTGATAAAACCAGTCACATAATCTTAAAGAAATTCCACAGAAATTCCACAGACTGTTTTCTGTACTTCCAAACAATTTTTGTGAAATATATATGTGATTAAAATAGGACATACATGATACATTATGTTTGTTCAATTTATGTTAAGAGAAAATAAAACTTTGTAACTATTAGGTCGTAAGTCATTCTCTACATTTATTCTTTGTCCTTATAGGCATCTACTCAGGTCAGGGCAGCTTTCTGGATATTAATAAACATATCATTGTAAATGCATGTAAATATTTATATTATCACATTTGTAGTAAATAAAATCTGGCATAATAACTAGGATAGCAGTCCTACTATAATTTTCAATCAATGTATGGGACAAGTAAGCCCACATTCAAATTTCTTAAAATCCCAGAGTAAAAAGTCTTTTAGACTGGCAGGTAAATGAGTGGTACAACTAATCTATGGATTTTGGCTAAATATCTAAAACTTGAAGATTTCACATTTATTCTACAAAAGCATTACTTCATTTAATATACTTAGAGAAAGATTCTTGGTTAGTGTTAAGGCAAAATTTGCTTCAGATGTCTTCATCTCAGCTTTCCCATCTGTAAGATGGGGAAAATAACATAACACTTGTCTCTTGAAACAAAAATAAAAATAGACTTGGCTTGGCACAGTTCCCCTTGGAACAGGTTGGTGATGGACAACAAGTGGCAGTCTTGGGCCAGATTGGACAAAATTTTATTTATTTCTTTTTTAGTACCAGGAATTAGCATGATATTCTCTAGAATGTTTGCAGGGACAAGTTTCCATGTAATTGGGAGGAGCTGGCTTTGTAAGGACCTATCTTCAGATTCATACCTACATGATAGTTGTAATATTTTCTTATGCACACTTATTATTTAGGGTTTGTTAAAAGATGCACCTTGGTCCCTCTGTTATGAAGCATAAAGTGTCATCTTTTGAATAAAATAGATAAAGACAAGGAATGAGGAGTGGTCAAAGCTCAGAGTAGTAGAAAGAGGAATCATTAGCAGTTGAAAGTGTCTTCCCCAAAACAGTGATACCAAGAGACCATTGGCAGCAAAAATCTCAGTGGCTGCTGACTGGACAGCTGTGACTAGAGAATATGAAGGAATTTTTACTGAGTTCAAGGGACTCAGCCTCCTGGAAAACTCAGAGTAACCGGAAAACAAATTAAGGAGGTTGAATTTTAGGTGAGCAAATTGAAGCAAACCATCCTACGGTGAATTTTAATAATTTCTCTAAATATACCATAGAACTGTTTTGGAGAGATAAGAACATATACATATATTTTTAATTAGGAGGACATTGAAAGCACCGTATGCTTAGAATCACAGGGAAGCTGAGTGTCTAACTTAAAGACACACAGCTAGCTAATGGCAAAGTCAAAACTGAAAAATATCATGAATCACAATTAGAGACAGTATAAGGAGCTGGCAGAAATGAATTGTCCATCTTAGTGCTATGAGACTTGATCCACTCATTTAAACATTCTGAGCCTTAATTTGCCCATGATTACACAAACAGAAAGCAGCAGAGCTATAATTCACATTAAAGAAACAGGAACAAAGAAATAGTTGGCACACACACAGAAACAGTAAGCAGATTTAAATATCAAAATTAAAAGTCATCAGATTAAATTCAATTAAAAAGCAAGTATTTCCATGTGGATAGAAATAAACAACCTTTGAAAGCTGTATATAAAAGACACAAGTTACATATAATATAGAGAAAAATAAAAAGTATTACAAATCCAAAAATATATATTATACAAATACTAACATAAAGAAAGCTGATATAGTGGAACAGATATCAAAAGATAAACAAAATCACTACTATCTTAAAGAAGACATTCTATAGTGATAAAATTCCCTGCTTGGGGAACTAAGATTCTTCAAGCCATGTGGCCCCCAAAAAAGAAAGATAGAAAGAAAGAAAAATCCCTCCATATTTTAAAACTAAGAAGGGCACTTCTATTATTCTGAGATCTTCTACCCATTTTAAAATGTTTCTATTTTATGTTGAGGTATGTGATCTATTTATAAATGTTGGATATTAATACTTTATCAGTCATAGCATTTGAAAAAATGAGCAGAAGAACTGAATAGATATGTTCTTCTCCAAAGAGGAAGAGCAGATGACTAATAAACACATAAAAGGATGTTCAACATTGCTAATCATCAGAGAATGGCAACAAAACCATGAGATATCACTCACACATATCAGAATGGCTATCACCAAATAAATAGCAAATGTTGCTGGGGCTATGAGAAAACAAAAACCCTCTTACACTGTTGTTGGGAATGTAAATTGGTGAAGCTACTGTGGAAAACAATATGGAGATTTCTCAAAAACTAAAGATGGAACTACTGTATTACCTAGCAAATCTACTAGTAGGTATATAGCTGAAAAAAATAAAAACACTAATTCAAAAAAATATATATACTCTAATGTTCATAGTAGCAGTTTTCAATTGCCAATGAAACGTAAGTCTCCATCAACAGATAAATGGATAAAGACGATATGGAATGTGTATATAACGGAATACTGTGTGTATGCTGTCACTTCAGTAGTGCCCAGCTTTTGAGACCTTATGGACTGTAGGTCACCAGGCTCCTCTGTTGGATTCTCCAGCAAAAGTACTGGAGTGGGTCAACATGCCCAATTCCAGGGGATCTTCCCGACTCAGAGATTGAACCCATGTCTTTTATGTCTCCTGCACTGGCAGGCAGGTTCTCTACCACTAGTACCACCTGGGAAGTCCAATGGGATATTACACACAGCCATATAAAATTATAAAATTTTGTTGTTTGCAGTAACATGGATGAGAATAATGTTGAGTGAAAAAGTCATACACAGGAAGGCAAATATTGTATGGTGTTACATGTTGAATATAAAAAAGACAACAAATTAGTGAATATAGCAACAACAACAAAAAGAAGCAAACTCACTAATATAGAGAACAAATTAGTGGTTAACAGTGAGGGAGGGGAGGGACAATATAGGAGTGGTGGGCTGGGAAGTACAAATTATTGGGTCTAAGGCTATAAGGATGTATTGTTCAATTCAGAGAACATACCTAATATTTTGTAATAACTGTAAATGGAGTATAACCTTTAAAAATTTATAAAAAACAAAACTAACAAAAAGCAATTAAGATAAATCCATTCAAAAATAACCTATGTGTTAAAAAAAAATCTCACTGAATGTATGAAACTATTTTGAATCAAATGATAATTAAGATAAATATATGTTTTCTCTGTCACATAAGTGATAATGAGAAAAGATACACTTAGAAACATATAGCCTTAAAAATACCTATACTAGAAAAGAAGAAAGTTGATATTCAGTAATCTAAGTATCTGTCTCAGTTCAGTTCAGTTCAGTCGCTCAGTCATGTCCGACTCTTTGTGACCCCATGAACCACAACACACCAGGCCTTCCTGTCCATTACCAATGCTCAGAGTTTACTCAAACCCATGTCCATCGAGTTGGTGATAACACCCAGCTATCTCATCCTCTGTCATCCCCTTCTCCTCCCGCCCTCAATCTTTCCCAGCATCAGGGTCTTGTCAAATGAGTCAGTTCTTCGCGTCAGGTGGCCAAAACATTGGAGTTTCAGCTTCAACATCAGTCCATTCAATGAACACCCAGGACTGATCTCCTTTAGGATGGATTACTTGGATCTCCTTGCAGTCTAAGGGACTGCCAAGAGTCTTCTCCAACATCATCCAGTTGATGCTTTCAGAAGCATCAATTCTTCGGTGCTCAACTTTCTTTATAGTCCAACTTTCACATTCATACATGACCACTGGAAAAACCATAGCCTTGACTAGATGGACCTTTTTGGCAAAGTAATGTCTCTGCTTTTTAATATGCTGTCTAGGTTGGTCTAACTTTCCTTCCAAGGAGTAAGCGTCTTTTAATTTCATGGCTGCAATCACCATCTGCAGTGATTCTGGAGCCCAAGAAAACAAAATCTGACACTGTTTTTACTGTTTTGCAATCTATTTCCTGTGAAGTGATTGGACCAGATTCCATGATCTTCATTTTCTGAATGTTGAGCTTTAAGCCAACTTTTTCATTCTCCACTTTCACTTTCATCAAGAGGCTTCAAAGTTAAATAAGCAGGGTGACAATATACAGCCTTGATGCACTCCTTTTCCTATTTGGAACCAGTCTGTTGTTCCATGTCTAGTTCTAACTGTTGCTTCTTGACTTCCATACATGTTTCTCAAGAAACAGGTCAGGTGGTCTGGTAGTCCCATCTCTTTCAGAATTTTCCACTGTTTATTGTGATCCACACAGTTAAAGGCTTTGGCATAGCCTTTAATAAAGCAGAAGTAGATGTTTTTCTGGAACTCTCTTGCCTTTTGATGATCCAGTGGATGTTGGCAATTTGATCTCTGGTTCCTCTGTCTTTCTGAAAACCAGCTTGAACATCAGGGAGTTCACGTTTCACGTATTGCTGAAGCCTGGCTTGGAGAATTTTGAGCATTACTTCACTACAGTGTGAGATGCATGCTATTGTGAGGCAGTTTGAGCATTGTTTGGCATTGCCTTTCTTTGGGATTGGAATGAAAACTGACCTTTTCCAGTCCTGTGGCCACTTTTGAGTTTTCCAAATGTGCTGGTATATTGAGTGCAACACTTTCACAGCATCATCTTTCAGGATTTGCAACAGCTCAACTGGAATTCCATCACCTCCACTAGCTTTGTTCACAGTGATGCTTTCTAAGGCCCACTTGATTTTACATTCCAGGATGTCTGGCTCTAGGGGAGTGATCACGCCATTATGATTATCTGGGTTGTGAAGATCTTTTTTGTACAGTTCTGTATATTCTTGCCACCTCATAATATCTTCTGCTTCTGTTTGGTCTCTACCATTTCTGTCCTTTAATGAGCCCATGTTTCCATGAAATATACCCTTGGCATTTCTAATTTTCTTGAAGAGATCTCTACTCTTTCCCATTCTAGTGTTTTCCTCTATTTCTTTGCATTGATCGCTAAGGAAGGCTTTCTTGTATCTCCTTGCTATTCTTTGGAACTCTGCATTCAGATGGGTATTTCTTTCCTTTTCTCCTTGGCTTTTCACTTCCCTTCTTATTCACAGCTATTTATAAGGCCTCCTCAGACAGCTATTTTGTCCTTTTCTTGGCGATGTCTTGATTGCTGTCTCCTGTACATTGTCTCAAGAAATTAGAAATCTGTCTTTAGAAATTAGACAATAAATTGAACCCAAAATAAATAGAAGAAAGAAAACAGAAAATCAAGTTCAAAATAATTAAATTGAACAAATAATTAACAAAATAATTAAATTAAATATGTAAAGGCCAACACAACTGTGTAGGGAAATAATAGTCTTTCTAGTTAGCAACAGATGTTGCTAAAATAAGTAGATGCATGTATACTCACATTTAGAAGAATAAATGTGAAACCTTAGTTCACATTATTCACAAAGATTAACTCAGCCATTCTGACCGGTGTGAAATGGTACCTCATTGTGGTCTTGATTTGGCTGATTCGTGTCAATGTATGGCAAAACAAATACAGTATTGTAATTAAAAAAAATAAATAAATTTAATTTAAAAAAAAAGATTAACTCAAAGTGGCTCACAGAACTAAATATAAGAGATAAGGCTAAAACTTTTAGAAGAAAACAAAGAAGTGAGTCTTTGCAATTTTGGGCCAGGCAGTAATTCCTCAAATACAATACTAACAGCAAAAGCAACAATGCAGAAAATTGATAGATTTCAAAGGACACCATGAAGAAAATTAAAAGACAATCCAGAAATTGGGAGAGAATATTTGTTGATACTTTTATTATAAAATCATATTCCTCATAGGGAATTTGTGTCTAGACCATCTTAGTAACTCTGACAACTCAGTATAAAAAGATAATTGAATACATTTCTCCAAGGAAGATGCATGGGTGGCCAGTAAACATGAAAAGATGCTCACCATCACAAGTCATTAGGCAAACAAAAGGCAAAATCATAATGACAGCCCATCAACTAGAATGGCTACAATCAGAGAGACAGACAAGTGTTGGAGAGAATGTCAAGAAACTGAAACCCTCCTATATTCCTAGTGAGAATTTAAAATGATGTAGCCATGATGAAAATCATGTTGGCAATTCCTCAAATTATTAAAAATAGAATTACCATATGACCAATTGATTCTACCTGTACCTAACCAAGAAAATGAAAATACATGTTCATATAAATACTAGTATATGAATGTTCATAACAACAGTATTCACAATAGCTCAGAGGTATTAAACAACCTGAATCAACTGATCAATGGATAGCATTCAAAATATGTAATGTTTTGCAGTAAAACATTTTGCAATAAAAAGAATGGAGCATTATACACGCTACAACAAGGATGATCCCCTAAAACATTACACTAAGTAAAATAAATCATTCACAGAAGATTACAAAGTGTACCATTTCATTCATATGAGACATCTGAAATAGATAAATTTATAGAGTCAAATTAAATGAGTAGTTATATAAGCTTGGAGATTGGAGGGAGGGCCGGTAAGTGACTGCTGATAAGTACAAGTTTCTTTGGGTGTGCTAAAATCCTCTAAAATTATATTGTAATGATGGTGTCATAACTCTGTAAATATATTAAAAACCATTGAATTATACTTAAATGGGTAGACTTGACGGTATGCAAATATATCTCAATAGAGTTATCAAGTAAAAACAAAAAGAAAATTGACAAAGTATAAAATTTGTCCTTTTTTTTAAAATATTGTCCTTATTTGAAAATATTGTTCAAAACTTGCAAGAAATATCATGATAGAAAGAGACTCACCCAAAGACCAATCAATATCAGAAAGGATAAGATGACAACATAGAACCTACAGATGTAATATGACCAATTTTACACTAACAAACTTAAGAATCTATTATCATGTGGATGAAATGACCATATTTCAAGAAAAATATGACTTTTCAGAACTGAAACTGCTGCTGCTGCGGCTGCTATGTTGCTTCAGTCGTGTCCAACTCTGGGCGACCCCATAGACGGCAGCTCCCCCAGCTCCCCGACCCTGGGACTCTCCAGGCAAGAACACTGGAGTGGGTTGCCATTTCCTTTTCCAATGCATAAAAGTGAGAAGTGAGAGTGAAGTAGCTCAGTCCTGCCCAACTCTTAGCAGCCCCATGGACTGCAGCCCACCAGGCTCCTCTGCCCATGAGCTTTTCCAGGCACGAGTACTGGAGTGGGCTGCCATTGCCTTCTCTGGACCTGAAACAGAAATTAACTGAAACAGATCAATTCTGCTTTTCACTCTTCTTAAATTTGTTGAAATTCCTTTTTGTTATTTTGGACTTATTCCTTTTTTTTTTTTTTTAAATACATTCCTTCTTCAGGATATCAGGAGGGAAAGAGAATGAATCATTACTCTGAAAGGGAAATAGACATTTGAGTAGAAAGGCAAGTGTTTTTATTTTTAAAGAAATGTAGATGGTTTGAGAGAGATGCTTTTATTCTAATAAAACATAAGTTGGTTCCTTTTAAAAAGGTTGGTAGATCAATTTTTAATAAAGTTTTAAATATTTTTATAAGAAGCTTTAATCTCTGCTCTGCATTTGCTTGTGTGTCCCAAATAAATACATTATAGTAATGCAAAGGTTACCATGTACTGCACAAGGATTGGGTAAAAGAATTTGTTTTCTTAAATGCCTTTCACTGAGTGTAAATATGTCCCTGTAAAAAAATTAATACAAGTCAGTGGCAGTGGAGCTAATCCTAAAACACTTCAGAAAATATAGTGAATAATGTGGTTCTGGGCTTTGATAAAACACTATACATATGACTGCACTACATTTTGAGTTTAATCTGGCACAGTGAGAGGCAGTAACAACGTCAGCAATGATTCACTCAGTGAATAGTGCTGCTTTGTCTAATTTCCACAGGTGAAATTATTCAACCCATGAAAAAGACAATCCATTTTTATTTGTAGTCTCATTGCAATATGTGTAATAACATTTGGCTGGTGTGACAATGTGTCTGTGAAAGTTGACGATTGGTACTGCAATGTGAAAGCTTTTTCATTTTTTATCTTTAAAGAATTACTGGGTCGTTAAATTAAATTTTATTCCTGTAGGCTGCATCCTGCACATAGAAACTGGTTGTGTAAGTTCCCAAATCTGCATTTGAGATGCTGGTTTTCTAATATGGGATCACAAAATTGTACTCATGGATTATTCCACCTAATAATTACAATTGACAATTATTATGGTGATATAAAAATAATTAACAGACCATCAAACAAAAGGTTGTTTTAGCATTTAACTTGAGGGACTAGTTCCATATGTTGAATAGACATTTATGCTAAATAGTTAAATTAACTCCTTGCTTAATTTAAAAGAATCTATTAAATAACTTCATCCCTTCCTCCAGAAATGTGATTAATAATTACGTAATTACATCTATCTAACATCTAGATAGATAATTCAGTTCAGTTCAGTTCAGTCGCTCAGTCATGTCTGACTCTTTGTGATCCCATGAATCGCAGCACGCCAGGCCTAGAACATGAGTGTAGTCACGAAGTCAGTTATTTCAAATACAGATCCAATAAGTATATTTCTCATCTCCAAATTCATTTTAAACACTATTTAAAACTACATTGTAATTGCACTTTAACATTTAGAAGGTACAAATAAAAATCTTAGAAGAGATTACCATTCCTATATAAATGCAATGAATTGAGCTGTTTTAGATGCTGATGAATCCCCCTGGGCAAGATATCTAGTCAAAACCCTAAGTTTTTCTATCTGTGTAATGGAAAATACAAAGGCTGTGCAAGGGGAAATATAAAGAAGAGTGAAAAAGCTGTTTTAAGATTCAACATTCAAAAACCAAGATCATGGTATCCAGTCCCAACATTCCATGGCAAGTATATGAAGAAACAAAGGAAACAATGACAGACTTTATTTTCCTGGGCTCCAAAATCACTGCAGATGGTGACTGTAGCCTTGAAATCAAAAGACTCTTGCTTCTTGGAAGAAAAGCTATGACCAACCTAGACAGCATATTAAAGAGCAGAGACATTACTTTGCCAACAGAGTTTCCTCTGGTCAAAGCTATGGTTTTTCTAGTAGTCATGTATGGATGTGAGACTTGGACTATAAAGAAATCTGAGCACTGAAGAATTGATGCCTTTGAACTGTGGTATTGGAGAAGACTCTTGAGAGTCCCTTGGAATGTAAGGAGATCAATCCTAAAGGAAATCAGTCCTGGATATTCACTGGAAGCACTGATGCTGAAACTGAAGCTGCAATACTTAGGCCACCTGATGCAAAGAACTGACTCATTTGAAAAGACCCTGATGCTGGGAAAGTTTAAGGACAGGAGGAGAAGGGGATAACAGAGGATGAGATGGTTGGATGGCATCACTGACTTGATGGACATGAATTTGAGTAAACTCCAGTAGCTGGTGATGGATATGGAAGCTTGGCTTGCTACAGTTCATGTGGTCGCAGAGTCGGACACAACTGAGTGAATGAACAGAAATGAAGGATGTTTTGCTAATTAAAAATACATATATACAATATAAAATATGAACAAACTTAGAGAATACTATTATATACATCCCTGGAGAAGGGAACAGCTATCCACTCCAGTATTCTGGCCTGGAGAATTCCATGGACATTATAGTCCATGGGGTCTCAAAGAGTTGTACATGACTGAGCGACTTTCACTTTCACAGTATATACATCTTATATATGTGTAAAAAGGGTGCAACAAATTCAGAGTTGAATGTGAATCTGAATTAAACTTACTTCTAATCAAGTCAAGGGCTTCCCTGGTGGCTCAGAGGTTAAAGCGTCTGCCTGCAATGTGGGAAACCTGGGTTCTATCACTGGGTCAAGAAGATCCCTGGAGAAGGAAATGGCAACCCACTCCAGTGTTCTTGCCTGGAGAATCCCCTGGACGGAGGAGCCTGGAGGGCTACAGTCCATGGGGTCACAAAGAGTTGGACACAACTGAGTGACTTCACTTTCTAATAAAGTCAATGTTTCTATCTTTTTCTGAGAGTATTCTTTGCCGCAAGCTCTGCGGTGCTTAATCGCTCATTCGTGTCCTATCTTTAAGACCCCATGGACTGTAGCCTTCCAGGCTCCTCTGTTCATGGTGTTTCTCCAGGCAAGGGTACTGGAGTGGGTTGCCATGCCCTCTTCCAGGGGTTTGTCTTAACCCAAAGATGAAACCCAGGTCCCCTCACTGTAGGCGGATTCTTTATGGTCTGAGCCACCGGGAAAGCCCAAGAATACTGGAGTGTGTACTCTGTCCCTTTGACAGGGAATCTTCCTGATCTAGGAATTGAACCAGAGTCTCCTGCATTGCAGGCAGATTCTTTACCAGGTGAGCTGCAAAAGAAGCCCTCTTTGTAGCACAGGAAAGTGTAATAAGCATGGATTCAAGAGTAAGATTTAGTAGAATAATAAACTTAAGTTACTTCTTTCCTCTTCTGCAGTAAGGTTTAAATGAGTTGTTGATGCGTGGGTGCTCAGATCCATTCCCGGTGCACAGTATATATTCAAAAACCACTAGTTTTCTTGTATTGTTTTCCCACCTCCGTGTTGCCAAGGGAGCAAATACACTTACATGTCCTTGTTTCCTTCTCAAAGAATGTGTTTTGACACACAGCTCCTCTTCACTAGGAAGTTTCACTGTCCTCTCAAAGGAACCCACCTTCATGCGGCCACTGAATTATTACAGCCTTCATACATAAGACTACATGTTGGATATTAGAGCTGAAAAAAGTACACAAAATATTTAGTTAATTTCACTACCTATAGAAAGTTTTCCAGCAGGCAGGTAACTAGAAGTGAGAAGAGAAAGGGGAATATGGCCAGGAGGCCAGAAACCACACATCTTGTAAACAGGAGGGGTCCATGGGCAGACAAAGAAAAGCAGGAACCTTCAGACTGATAGGAAACCACCCATTTGGGGGTGATATGGTCTTGGAGCAGATGAATAAAGGAGGAGAAAGGCTGGAATCTCCACATCTGGATGTAACCTGCTGCTCATTATGCTCTCATTACAATAAAATTAACCTTGCAGGTAAGTTCCCCTCAGGCACCGAAGCCACGACACTTCTGATCTAAGCTAAAAAGGACAAAAATCCCTTATCCTCTTGGGAAAATTGAGCTGGAATGAAAGTCAGAGAATATGACATGCAAGCACTCTTTTCCAAGTGAATATTCTGCCCCTTCATTTGTATGCCCCTCCTAACCAGCCTGCCAAGGAAACCCAGGCCAGCTGCCTACCCATTTGCCCACACTCCCTGTAAGAGCATACTCCACATATATACAATGGAATAGTATTCAGCCACAAAAAGAACAAATAATGCCATCTGCAAAAGCATAGACAGACCTAGAGACTGTCATACAGAATGTAGAAAGTCAGATGCAGAAAGACAAATATGATATCGCTTATATGTGGAATCAATAAAAAAAAAGAGGGTACAAATGAACTTATTTACAAAACAGAAGTTGAGGGATGGATAAACAAACAAACAGACATTATGGTTACCAGGAGATAAAAGGGAGGAGAGAGAAATTTGGAGATCGGGATTGACATACCCACACTATTATATACAAGGTAGGTAACTAATAAGAACTTGCTATATAGCACAGGGAAATTTACTGAGTACTCTGAAATGCCCTATATGGTAAAAGAATCTAAAAGAGAGTGGATATGTGTATGTATAACTGATTCACATTTCTGTACACCAGAAACTAATACAACATTGAAAATTAGCTATACTCCAATAAGACTAAAAAATTAATTAATCCTCACTTTACTTTCTTGAATTTCTGCATTATTTCTGTGACAGGAGCCTAATATTCACCAAGAACAAAAATACTGTCTTGTTTTAGGTCAAGTGCATTTATCTAACTCAATTCCTGAAGATGGTTCTGTTTACTAACTATAGAAAATGTATTTTTAAAAGTAAACAAAATACAGGAGTGCACTTTTCACATGATAAATGGCTTATGTAGGGTGCTCTCTCTTCCCTGGAACCATCCTCTTCATATTTCCAACTCTCTGTGGTCTTTGGGGAACTTGAACTCCTACAGCTGGGCCAGTGACACCTAAGGGCTCTTCTAACACCCAATGTTGACTCCCTATCCTATCAAACTTTTAACCTATTCATTTATTTGTTTTGCTTACTAAATTCCTGAGGATGAGGACTATCTTTTTTCCAATACTATATATTTATTTCATAGAGCAGTGCTTCACACACAGCTGACTTTCGATAGAGAATAGTTAAATGAATAAACGAGGATACATTGTAAACTGCTTGATAACTGTAATTCACATAGTTCTGAATCACTCATTCCCTAGTGATTTATTTATCCTTACCTCATTCCATGATAGCAGAAAGTTCTGGAGTCCCAAACTGTAACTCAACAATATACAGCCCTGGATGCCAAACGATTCATTCATCAGGCAGTGCAAATAACACAGTGATGAATTAGTTGAGCAGTTGCTCTAGGTTAGCATCATATATCATGTGATGTAACTGTCAAACATTTATATGACGAAAGTGTGCCCTATGAAGTAGCATAGAACTCAGGATTCCTGTTCTAGCACTTTTCTAATCTTTCTGGACCTAGTTTCTCTGTCTGTGTCTTGAGAACAGCATACCTGCTTTCAGGGTTACCAGGACATCTAAACTCATCAGCACAGAACAGGAATTTAAAATGTTCTTATCATATTATTGGTAATTTTGTTTTGAGATATAAATGCTCCTGTGAGCTCAATCCTATTTGTCTCTTCATTAGGGAGATTATTGCCCATATTCTTCAGGACCATTGACATTTTCCATTTATTTCCAGGTACAATTTTCATTCTGATTTGACAAATAGGACATTGATTTGTTCTGCCTGTCTCCTTTCTATAAAACATGACAACACTCCACAAAAATGAACACAAAGAAGACACTAGGTCATTTGTGTGTGGAGAGAAAGAAGTCACCCCAATTCCACACATGTCCATCTGGGTACACATAATAATGATCATTGGGTGTCATATAATTAAATTGGGATATTGGGAAATCAGTGTGTTCCAAATAGTACTAATTGTAGAATTAAACAACTGTTGAGAATTAAATGTCTTTTTGAGGTGCTCACAATTTAATTTATGTCTAAATGAAATGGATAGACATGACATATTTTGATAAAGAACAGTTCTGAACATGATCTAGTGACTAATTCTGCAGACAAAAAGATTTCTTCCTTTGAGGAGCATTTTTAGATCAATCATTACTATTGTGAATAATGATGTTTTGACATTGTTCAGTAACTATACAATTAAAGTTAATGCATCAATTTAAACTGCATGGTGAATGTAACCTTTCTTCATGATGTGACATTTAAAGCACCAGTCTTCGTCTTTGCATTTTTCAATTCAGTCTGTTTCCATAACAACCACTGGGATATATTTTTAATGATTTACTTACTTACAAAAATCAAAGCTCTTGAAAGGCATGATGTCTTTTATTCCATTTCCCTCCTTTTTATAGTTATTCTAAGAAATCATTTTCCTTTTCATTTACTATTTACTACTGCTTTTGGCAGTGCTTAAGGCTCTGTAATAGTGATTAAAAGCAAAAACTGATAAATGATCAAATGTGAAAGAATCAAAAATGAAGTTTAAAAAGGCACTCTAAAAACTCTATCTGCCCTGACATTTATTTTTCAAATGTATAAAGGCCATTGCACAATAAGCAGCTAGCACACTTGCTCAGGTATGGAAAGAAATAAGGATGAGCCTATGGAAAATAAAGGGAGCCCCTGGTGGCTCAGAGAGTAAAGAGTCTGCCTGCAATGCGGGAGACCTGGGTTCAATCCCTGTGTCGGGAAGGTTCTCTGGAGAAGGAAATGGCAACCCACTCCAGTATTCCTGCTTGGAGAATCCCATAGCCAAGGGATTGGAAAAAGTCGGACATGATTGAGTGACTTCACTTTCACTTTCATGGAAAATAAGTCAATAGGTTTAATGAGAAATTTAACATACTCAAGCTTCTCTTTTTATTTACCATTTCTTTTGTTTCTAAGAGAGGTTATGTTTGTGGGGCAATATCAGTTCATTTGCTATAGGCAGATATATGATTTTCTTCAGCCTGGTTAGTAAAAATAGACTAAGGGGATACTTGGAAAGAAAGAAGTTGAGGAAGACGACTGGTAAATAGTAACTGAAAAATGGTTACTTTATCATTTAATTATTAATACAGGCATATTAATTCTTAATATGAGTAGATTTGCATTTCATTTTCTCATGCATTGGGGAAGCTATATGTGACATTTTAAATTCTTTTTTTCCTTAAATTGAGGTTTAGTCAGTTCACAAATGTTGTGTTAGTTTCCACTGTACATCAAAGTGAATTAGCCATAGGTATACACAATGCTATGTTTATCACCTACTGTATAGCATAGGGAATTCTACTCAGTGCTCATAGTAGTGTATGTATTGGAATTCCCTGTAGCTCAAATGGTAAAGAATCTGCCTGCAATGCAAGAGACCCAAGTTTGATCCATGGGTCAGAAAGATCCTCTGGAGAAGGGAATGGCAATCTTCTTCAGTATTCTTGCCTGAAGAATCCCATGGAGGGGGAGCCTGGCAGGCTACAATCACAGGGTAATTAGACTGAAGGGACTTAGCATGCATGTTCAATATATTCTAATCAATTCAAACAACATCATTGCTAAAGTTACTAATAAAAGGCAAGTAATTTAAAACATGTTAATTTTGAATACAAAATCCTACTGGACTTGGGTGTGGTTATTTTCAATAGCACATGATCTTCACTCCACCTCATTATTACAAGTTATTATTCATTATTTACTGCACCTCATTATTAGAAGTTTTAGCATGAAAGCATCTGAATTTATAGAAAATTGGAAAAATCTTTAGATTTAAAATCAGACAGAAATCTGAGTCACCAATTCTTTCTTACTTGCCACCAAGATGAATTATTTCACTTAAAAAAAAGTAATACACTATCTTCCCTTGCAATATGCCAACACTATCGACTTCTTAAAACGAGTTTGTTATATAAATAACTTAGATACTAGAAGTCCTTGATTCTTATGATTTGGAGTAATTTGTTAACGTCTTAACAACATCTCCATTTCATTATGTATTTGAATAATTATACTGCATATAATTCAGTATGATTGCAAATTATGATGACACAATGGACACAAATATTGTTTGAAAATCATATTACAAACAGGTACCTCATTACAAATAGTTTTCCTGCTTGTTTATTTTTATTTTTTAATATAAATTTATTTATTTTAATTGGAGGTTAATTACTTTACAATATTGTATTCGCTTTGACATACATCAACATCAATCTGCCACAGGTATACACATGTTCCCCATTCTGAACCCTTCACTCTCCTCCCTCCCCATACCATCCCTCTGGGTCGTCCCAGTGCACCAGCCCAAGCATCCAGTATCATGCATAGAACCTGGACTGGCGAAGAATATTATAAACATGTATATTTTACATGTTTCAATGCTATTCTCTCAAGCCATCTCACCCTCTCCCTCTCCCACAGAGTCCAAAAGACTGTTCTACACATCTGTGTCTCTTTTGCTCTCTTGCACACAGGGTTATTGTTAACATCTTTCTAAATTCCATATATATGCATTAGTATACCGTATTGGTGTTTTTCTTTCTGGCTAACTTCACTCTGTATAATCAGCTCTAGTTTCATCCATCTCATTAGAACTGATTTAAATGTATTCTTTTTAATGGCTGAGTAGTATTCCATTGTGTATATGTACCACAGCTTTCTTATCTATTTGTCTGCTGATTGACATCTAGGTTGCTTCCATGTCCTGGCTATTATAAACAGTGACGTTATAAACATTGGGGTACACATGTCGCTTTCAATTCTGGTTTCCTTGGTGTGTATGCCCAGCAGTGGGATTTCTGGGTCATAAGGCAGTTCTATTTCCAGTTTTTAAGGAATCTCCACACTGTTCTCCATAGTGACTGTACTAGTTTGCATTCCCACCAACAGTTGAAGAGGGTTCCTTTTTCTTCACACGCTCTCCAGCATTTATTGCTTGTAGACTTTTGGATCACAGCCATTCTGACTGGAGTGAAATGGTACTTCATTGTGGTTTTGATTTGAATTTCTCTGGTAATGAGTGATGTTGAGCATCTTTCCATTTGTTTGTTAGCCATCTCTATGTCTTCTTTGGAGAAATGTCTATTTAATTTTTTGGCCTATTTTTTGATTGGGTGGTTTATTTTTCTGGAATTGAGCTGCAGGAGTTGCTTGCATGTTTTTGAGATTAGTTATTTGTCAGTTGCTTCATTTGCTATTATTTTCTCCCATTCTGAAGGCTGTCTTTTCACCTTGCTTATTCAGAAAACAAAGATCATGGCATCAGGTCCCATCACTCCATGGGAAATAGATGGAGAAAGTGTCAAACTTTATTTTTGGGGGCTCCAAAATCACTGCAGATGGTGACTGTAGCCATGAAATTAAAAGACTCTTACTCCTTGGAAGAAAAGTTATGACCAACCTAGATAGTATATTCAAAAGCAGAGACATTACTTTCCCGACTAAGGTCCATCTAGTCAAGTCTATGGTTTTTCCTGTGGTCATGTATGGATGTAAGAGTTGGACTGTGAAGAAGGCTGAGTGCAGAAGAATTGATGCTTTTGAACTGTGGTGTTGGAGAAGACTCTTGAGAGTCCCTTGGACTGCAAGGGGATCCAACCAGTCCATTCTGAAGGAGATCAGCCCTGGGATTTCCTTTGAAGGAATGATGCTGGGGCTGAAACTCCAGTACTTTGGCCACCTCATGAGAAGAGTTAACTCATTGGAAAAGACTCTGATGCTGGGAGGGATTGAGGGCAGGAGGAGGAGGGGATGACAGGATGAGATGGCTGGATGGCATCACTGACTTGATGGATGTGAGTTTGAGTGAACTCCGGGAGTTGGTGATGGACAGGGAGGCCTGGTGTGCTGCGATTCACGGGGTCACAAAGAGTCAGACATGACTCAGCAACTGAACTGAACTGAACTGATTATATATATATATATATATATATATATATATATATATATATCCCCCCCTCCCCAGAAGCAAGTACCTCATTGCAAATCATGTACACAGGACAGAAAATGTGCCTTGGGCAGATGAATACATGTTTTAAAGTGGCAAATCATTTCATCTAACACGTAGATTGTTACTTTGCTCTTTTCTACCTAACTGTAGACTATTTATAGCCTTAAAGTTCAGCTCAGTTTAGTTGTTCAGTCGTGTCCACATCTTTGTTACCAACCCCATGGATTGCAGCAGGCCAGGCTTCCCTGTCCATTACCAACTCCTGGAACTTACTTAAATTCATGTCCATTGAGTCAGTGATGCCATCCTACCATCTCATTCTCTGTTGTCCCCTTCTCCTCCTGCCCTCGATTTTTCCCAGCATCAGGGTCTTTTCTAGTGAGTCAGCTCTTCGCACCAGGTAGCCAAAGTATTGGAGCTTCAGCTTCAGCATCTGTCCTTACAATGAATATTCAGGACTGATCTCCTTTAGGATGGACTGGTTAGATCTCCTTGCAGTCCAAGGGACTCTCAAGAGTCTTCTCCAACACCACCGTTCAAAAGCATCAATTCTTTGGCACTCAGCTTTCTTCACAGTCCAACTCTCACATCCATACATGACTACTGGAAAAACCATAGCCTTGACTATATGGACCTTTGTTGGCAAAGTAATATCTCTACTTTTCAATATGCTATCTAGATTGGTCATAACTTTCCTTCCAAGGAGTAAACGTCTTTTAATTTAATGGCTGTGGTCACCATCTGCAGTGATTTTGGAGCACCTCCCCCTAAAAACTTAAACTTTCTCACTGTTTCCATTGTTTCCCCATCTATTTGCCATGAAGTGATTGGACTGGGTGCCATGAGCTTAGTTTTCTGAATGTTGAGTTTTAGCCAACTTTTTCACTCTCCTCTTTCACTTTCATCAAGAGGCTCTTTAGGTTTTAAAGAGCCATCACTAATTATAGAAAAGTAACTTTCCATAGAGTCATTGATGACTTCCCAAAATGACAATTTTTGATCTCCCTATTTTGAGTTCCGTAGATTCTTAAACTTTATTCCCATGAAGTATCTCACCTTATTTCAGTTTCTTATTGCTTCAGTTTCCTTTTCTCTCATTTTGAATCTAATGTTGAACCCTTTGATTCAGGAAATTGCTTAAGGGTAAGACCCTGATGCTGGGAAAGATTGCAGGCAAAAGGAGAAGACAGAGGCAGAGGATGAGATGGTTAGATAGCATCACTGACTCAATGGACATGAATCTTAACAAACTCTGAGAGATAGTGAAGGACAGGGAAGCCTGGCATAGATTTGCAAAACATCAGACATGATTTTGTGACTGAATAGTAACAAGGTAGTCAATATAAGGTATTGTTTTGTTTTGTTTTTAGCATGGAAACTTGTATTATAATAAATTTGAAGGATTTTTCTCCTGCCTGTCATCCAAGTGGTTCCCTCATCCCATTGGTTACAATTACAAAGATGGTTGCTTAATAAGCATCTCTCAAACCCTTCAATAATCTTATTAAACTTAAGAAATTTTAGGCTAAGTAAGCATTTTCTGAATTTAAAAAGCAGAGGATTTGAACTGCCTTATGGATAAAAAAAAATAAAATGCTATTTTTTTCAGTTAGGTTAGTTATTGAGGATACAGTGGTGAAACTGACCATAGTTATGTGAGTCAATGCAGGGAAGAAAATAACATACACATATACTCATGAAATTATGATAAAATAGCCATATTTGTCTTTATACCACATTATAATGTATTATTATCTCACTTACAATTTTTGTATTTAGCCAAATGTATACAATTCAGATAATGACCTTTCTCCACCATCCCAAAGGACAGGAGGACAGCCATCTGGATTTAGACTGCTTGGACTGATGGAAACCCAGCTTCAGCTCAGTCACTTTGGGAAAACTTTAAATTTGTCTATAACTGAATTTCTTTATCCACAAAACAGGGATGATGATCACGCCTACCTCATCAGTCTTTGTAATGTTACAAATGAAATGCCGTGTGAAATGCTTAGAAAATTTCCCAGCAAATAATAGTCATATCCTCTTCATCCTCCTTTTCTTCCTCCCCCTTCCTCCTCCTCTTCATCATGTTTAGACGGAGTATGATTTGTGCAGAAAAATTTCAAATGCTCTGATGACAACAGAAGTTGCCAGTATTGTTACACAATAACAATAAAAGCCTGGTTTTAAGAACTGAAATGCAGGACAAAAGTGCTACCATTAAAAGCAGAATTCAGTCGCGGTAGAGGCTGATTAAGTGCTCTCAGTTTCCCTGTTTGGGTCATACAGGAAAGCTTTCTTTCCCATCATTCTGATAGGTACACTGGGATATGTCATTGGTTCCAGTCCATGTTGCCAAGATACAATGATGCATATCACTTCTAAATGTAACCATGTATCTCCATGATCATCTATTTATGCTCTGTCCCTTATTTAATAAACTTACTCCAAGGCCTATGTTTAAGACATGGAGATGAGAGGCATGTTTAAGACATGTCGGGAAGACCCCCTGGAGAAGGAAATGGCAATCCCTCCAATATTCTTGTCTGTAGAATCCCATGGACAGGAAAGCTTGGTGGGCTACAGTCCCTGGGGCTGCAAGAGTCAGACACAACTTGGCAACTAAGCCACCAACCACCCACCACCAGATATGTTTAAGACATGAGAGGGGAGGAGCAGAGATCTCTGCATTCATTGGTGGAGGATTAAATGTCCTGTATCAGACTGAGCCATGAGTGAGAGTAAACCCTTATTATGCTAAGCTTTTGAAATTTCTGAGTTTGTTGAAGCTTCTATTCTTAATTTTCTCTACCAACTACTGTTAATACCACCCAGCTTTAAATGCATTCTTCTATATTCTTTTCCAAGATGCTGAAGTTGGGAGTTTTTAAACCAGGTATCTCCTTTGACATTTACTTCTTGATCAGGTCCTGCCAATGCTAGTACTAAAAGATCTTCAGGTCAATAGACATGGTGAGTTATAGAGCTATGAGCTGATACAAGATTATTGTTTTAAGCGATTAGTTTATGACAATGTTATGCAGCTATAAAAAACTAACACAATTGACTTGTATTTAGTTTTAATGTAAATATTTCTAAAGCTCTACAGTTATATAAGCTATTTTTAAAGTCTTAATAAATGTATTTTATCAAATTAAAGAATGCTTTTTCTGTTTTTCATTTATAATTGTTTAAGTTAAAAATCAATGTAGATATATGTTTAGTAATTTTTCTGAAACTGTAATAGAACCATATGGTGTTTCTCTATTCATAGTAAAACTAATATGTTACCTAAAAAATAATAAATCACAGAAATCAAAAGACAGGAGGAGAGAGAAGACTCTTTTTCTGTAGCATATTCCAGCAATGCTTCTTTGAATCAGCAGTGGAAGATGGGTCTAGTTTCTAAGTTTTTCTTTTCTTTTTTTTTCACACTCCCTGAACTATTTTTACTGCACCAAATCTTTTTTCCCACTTGAATATATAAGGATTGATTCCTTTCAGGGATATTGGTCCTAAATCCTCAGGGTCTTTCCTCTGAGCTCTGAGTTTCCTGCACCAGTTGAGAAGTTAAGAACTGGACACCTTCTCGAAGTTGGGGTATATTTCTGAGAGGTCTTAGTCAACATTTTAGGTTCTAGTAACTCTAGCCACCTGTCTGTGTTACTCTTTTGTATAGGTGGTTGCTAGTTCTCGCAATTACTAAACTTGTGCAAATTTCTGACATTTTAAGTCTTCCAATAGCAGGTTAAATAATTTTTATATCATATTTTCTGTAAAATCACAGCTTTCTCATTTTTCTGAGTGTGCTTCAGCTTTTATAACTATCCAAATACAGAAATCAGGAGCCAAAATCTGTGCTACCATAATGAAAATCACAAATATATGGCTTTTGTTTAATGTTTAAGCAATGGGGAGCAGAGAACTGATTTACAAAGGTAGAAAACTATTCATCTTTATGAAGTTTGGGCATAACTCTTGGCAAAATCTCTATTTGAATTAACTCAAGAGACAGAACCTAGGCCTGCTGGGCTGGCAATACTCAAACTATATTGAAAAACAAAACTTCATAATGTATGCTAAATACTATCCACTACATTTAGCAAGGTGTTACAGGAGAAATGTGAGCTCAGAAACTAAGTGGTGTGTGTGAAAGCAGATCTGACCAGAAATAGAGAGAATCCAAAAGTTTCAGGGTTTGCTGGACCCAATGTATGGCTTCTTCTAAACCCCAAATGGTAGATCTGACCTTGAAGTGAGTAACAAAGTTCCAATGAAAAGTTATATTTGAATAAAGTGACTCAAGACTAATGTGATATTTAAAGCTGACAGAGTGGACCCTCTCAGCTGAACAAAGTATCTCTAGACAAAGATGTTGAAGATGTGGTCCTCTTGTCTGCTTTTCAACATAAGATCATGAGAAAAGGGCATGGATAATTGAGGATTAAAAGCAACCAAGAAAGAACTTCCCTAGACACACAGACTATCAGGAGGCAAAGAGAAATCAGAACCCAAGCAGATTTCAGAGGCCTGTAGTACTAAAATACCATTATTCCATAAGTATGAGCTTTGAAAGACTTAAAAACTCTTGGCCCCATAATTTTCCCCAAGCAGGGAAAATATATATATATAATGTGATGCAAGTTTCTGTAGGCAGAATGTGAACAGGGACAATAATAGAAAAGGAAGAACTTCTCAGAGGGCATATATGAGAAAGATGTCCAAGTGAGATCTCCTAGGGAGCAGGGTCAAAGCCAATTCAAGGATCCTCCCCTACCTCTCAGTCAGACAGACTTGATAATGTCTGCCTAGCAGGAATTGCGGAGAAGGCAATGGCACCCCACTCCAGTACTCTTGCCTAGAAAATCCCATGGACAGAGGAGCCTGGCAGGCTGCAGTCCATGGGGTCGCGAAGAGTTGGATACGACTGACTGACTTCCCTTTCACTTTTCACTTTTCACTTTCATGCATTGGAGAAGGAAATGGCAACCCACTCCAGTGTTCTTGCCTGGAGAATCCCAGGGGCGGGGAGCCTGGTGGGCTGCCATCTATGTGGTCGCACAGAGTCGGACACTACTGAGTGACTTAGCAGCAGCAGCAGGAATTGACCCCTGATTTCCATGTTCATCTTATTCTTTCTCTTTCCAAACATCAGTGCTTATTATTATTTACCTTTTCTTACCTCTCTCCTGCATACTGGGTATGTATGTATGTTGGGAGCTAGTTGCAAGGTACAGATAATTTACTTATAGGTGATTCACCATCACATCATTAGATGAGGATGATGAATAACGAAAGACTATGGACTTGAGCAAACTCCAGGAGACACTGAAGGACAGGGAAGCCTGGTGTGCTGCAGTTCACGAGGTCACAAAGAGCTGGATACAACTTAGTGACTGAACAACAACAACAATAATGGACTTTAATGGAATTCACTGAACAGAAGAAGTTTTAGTTATCTCTTGGAAAGCAATGCTTCTTGATGAAAGAGTATAAATGTGATGTGAATATGTGGTGATCAGAGGACAGACTGTGGCAGAGATGTGCTAAGTGCTCACTAGTTCCATTTGCTTGTCCTGTCCATATGGCTTCCTGACATTCACCAGCCTCCTCTGCAGTTCAGATGGGTCTATGGAACTAGGTTTTGGCCAACGGAAGGATGCCTACACATTACAGGTTGTTCCATAATAGCTCATGCACAATGAACCACATAGCCTTTTCCTTTCCTCAGTGACCTAAGAGCTCATGTGCTTAAGAAGGCAGTATAGAAAAATGGATGGAGTCTGGACAATCAGTGAACTTTTGACAGTGAACCTCCAAGGAGAACTGCCCTAGATATGTGCACTATGACATAAGAAATATTTTTTTCTGAGATTTGGGGTTATGTTACAGTGACTGCAGGCTATCACCCTAATACAAGCAAGCCTTACCTTGAGAAGGAAGGATTCTAGTAATCCTAGGAGTGACATTTACTAGCTAAGTGACACTAAGAAAGTCACTTAATTTCTCTGGGCCATGAATGTAAAATATGTAAAATTTTGTACATATGTACAAAATAAAGTTAATATATGTAAAATAAAGCTAATATTGTTACCCAAAATTATAAGAGAAATCCAGGCTAAATGTTTTGCTTAAGATTGTTTTCTGGTTTGGATCTATGGTTCTACTAAATAAGAATTAAACACTAAAGCCACTATAATGAGATCACAGAAGTAATATATTTATTGAAAAAATTTTACCTATTACATGATATCTACAAAGTCTGGCTTTATGTATACATATTGTGCAACACGTATTTTGAGTGGTGTTAACTTACACCAAGCAGTTTTATTGAAAACATTAACTTACAAAGGAGTATATTAGAGTGAGATGAACCATTGCAGATAATGATTTCAAAGAATTTATTCCCCAGAACTTTGACTGTTCAATCAAATTGCAGTTTTTTTTAAAACAATACCATCAGCCCTTTTTCCCACTGTCTCAGATGAGTGAAATTAAATAGGATTCCCATTTCTGTGTTTCTTCAGTTGAAAGCATATTCTTTCCATTGGTGTCTATTTAAATTCACTCAATAATATTTGTTCAGGTTTATTATTTTTATGTAAAATTATAGAAATTATCAAATAACTCAAAAACAAAAAGAAGCCTGTAATTTTTACATATGTTTAATTACATGTTCATAAATTAATAAATCAGGCCAATAAAAACACTTCTGTTCTTATAAATTGGTAAAACAGCAATTAAAATATAACTAGCATGTCAATTAAAATTAGAGATTGAATGAAATCATCCTTCCTTAAATCAAAATGAAATACACTGCATGCAAAATCTTAACAAAGACCTTGTAAAATCTCTTTTACTAATAAGTTCTTTTCCTAATCACTGGAAAATAAAGTTAACTGAAGCCAAACATGTAAACTTAAAGCAGAAAACAACGCAAGAATGAGTATGTTATTGGTCTTCAAATAATTCTTGCAATTACTTAATTCACAATAGTATATCAAAATTATAATTTTTAAATCCATATAAGGACATTTTTAGAATATAGGAAAATACAGAAGGTATGATTTTTATTTTTTCATTATTTTGGATAACCCTATTTGTTTTCCTCCATTGATTTCATTAAAAAAGTGTAGAATGCAAGATATAAACTTTAAATATCTCTTTAAAGTCACTGACATAATGGATGGGCAATGTCCAAAGAAACAGAAATAAAATGAATTGTTATTTAATCTGAATTAAACTCTAAATTCTATAAAATTATGATAATTACTACCCATTAAACAGCATCTATATAAACAATATCCATTGCAAAGCAGAGAACTGTTAACTTAGGCAGCCCTTCCCTCCCCGCCATTCCCTCGGCATCCATTCACGAAGCATTCAAGGCACCATTGCTACACTCACCAGTGTGGAGGCTTGCGAGGTATCAGCCCACTCTTCTGAGCCCTCTGGGGTCCTAGTGGTGTTAGGAATCCTGCGAGGATTACAGGCTATTGCTTCACACCAGCCCAGCATTTTCTCCTTCCTCTTATACCTTTTCAATTTCTGAAATCCTGAAAATAATTTACATTCCCTGAAACAGGTCACTTGCTTCAGTTGTCTGTTGTTGGAATATGCACATCATTGAAATTAAATATGCAACTGAATGAAATACTAGTGGAGACACTTTATTTTAGCCAGGAGTTATGGGGAGGAAAAGAAGGATATGCTATTAATTAAAAACCTCAGGGCCACAAGGCAATGAAAATAATACTACTCAGAGCCTAATATTTCACACCCCAATTTGTGACATCAAGGATCAGTTTCTAAAGAGGAGTCCCTGCTTTGGAAGCTAAGAACGAACCCAGTTCCTGGTATATCTATATATTTCAGTGACATCTAAAATTTGGCATAACTTTTCAGGTGAATGCCTGTATCTGTAGATACAGAATGAATTAAATACAGTCCAGTGACAAAGATCAGTCATTCTGGCAGTGACTTGCTCCGTCATAGTGTGAAAGTGAAAGTGAAGTCAGTCGTGTCCTACTCTTTGCAATCCCGTGGACTGTAGCCTACCATACTGTAGCCCCCTCATAAAGTTCTGCCAAATAAAGAAAGAGAAATTTCAGTGCAAGGATGGTAAATTTAGTATCTGACAGACATCACCAGTGCAATCTATTAAAATAATAATTAAAACATCTCACTAAATCATGAGTAAAAATATTTCACAACTCCTTCTAGTTTTTCAGAAATTTCCATTTAGGGGACTTTATTTTTTGTCTCTGAAAAAGTTATATCAACAATGACTTTTAATGTAATGAAGAAAACATTGTTTCCTTGTAAAATTTTACAGCCTAGTTTTCCACTCCACCACCCTTAGTAATTAGACATAGTTTATTGCAGGTCTTTAGTTAAATGCATTACACTGTCAATTAAATATAAAAAATAATGTGGATTAATTAGTTTTCACAGCATCCAAAGCAATTAGGAATCTGGTGGCTTATAACATTTCAGAGATTCAAAATAGCACATTTCACAGGACTAAGAAAAATAATATTAAGAAAGGCTGCACTAGCAGATTGATGAGTTATTTCTGTAAATGACAAAATACTCAAGTGAAATGGATCTGAACAATGTAAATAGGAAATTATTTTTTAAAGTTTCATAAAAATTAAATCTGAGATACTTAATGGATTGACTTTTTAAATATTCTGGCAATCTCATATGAGTGAATCATTCATTTGAGGTACATGGAAATGGCAAATAGAGCTTCAAAACAATTGTTTGAATAAGCAACAAATTATTAATGCTTGCCCCTTTAAACACATTGCTTGAAATTTATTGAAAACTCTTATCTATGTATTATAAAATCTGCATACCCAACTAATTTGCATTCCACAGAGGGTAAATATTTCCACATTCTTGATGCACAGTATATTGGTTAGTCATCAGTTTTTAATTACATTTCTTGAAGTGTACTAAAAGCAAATGAAAATGAATATCTTTATTCAAAAGCAGGTAGTGAAATGATACATAATGACCAAATCAGTTTAATTAAGTACAAACAAATGTTCAATTGTAAGTCATTTGCTATTAAAAATAATTAACTCTATAATTAAATATCATTTTAGTGCTTATAATAAAATGTTGAATGCATGCATGAATAAAAAGCATTAAAATGTGGCCCACAAAATTATATCATCAGTACCTATTCTGGGATATGGTTTTAAAGGCAGCAGACTTGGTATTTCCTTTTCAGTTTCTGAGACTAAACACAACAATTTAATTTCATTTGCAGGCTTTTCTTATGTTAGTGATGGTGTTTGTAGCTATATTCCTCCTTATTCAATCAACATTAATCCTAAAGCATTTTTGAGTCCCTGTTATACTGTAGCTCCTAAAGTACGCGTGGAAAGGCCATAAGAAGAGGTTTACTTTTATTTTGAGTCAGATTCAATGCAATATTCTCAAGAATTTCAAAACCCAAGCATAACTAGCATCTCCCAGACTCTAGTTTTTAAAACTTGTATACATATTTGCTCGACTTTAAGGTGACGTCTTGCCCCCTTTGATCTTAGACGTCCTCGTTGAACTTGGTTTTCTGCAAATCATTTTTTCTGAATTGTTTGGTTGAATAAGTCATTGTGACAGGGTTATTAAATGGGTTATACCTGCTGATGTAGTATAATAAACTATATTATATTAAATAATATTATATAATATATATTACATATAATATAATAATAACTATATTATATATATTATATATAATAAACTCTTCAGTTTTAGGATTTTTTGCATGTAACACATTACCTTAATTCTAGAATGATTAAATAGGTTAATTCATCTCAGAGGTTAGAATATACACTCTTTTTACCTAAATAATGTGTTCATAATAATCATAGAATATTTACCATGTCCTGTCTGTTGTGGGAAAACAGAAAAGAAACATGATATAAAGAGCTTGAAAGACTGGAAAGCTTTTCATTAAACTTGGACATATTCAGAAGAACGTTTACAAAGAAAATTAAATGTGTGAAACGACCAGAACAATCTAACTAGAGAGTGTCACTTCAGTATTTTATTATATGAATAAACAATATGTGAGATTATAAGAAAGGCCTCTGATGGTTACATTCGTACATCTTGACATTTACATCATCTTATTAGTTTTGTCTAATGATGCGCTCAGTATAATATGCATTCACTCACAGTGTCAGTTACCTTAGAGTCAAAGAATCGTATCTGAAAGAAACCAATCTCTAAACTGTACCAAAGGAAGCCGCTTGGGTGGAGGTGAGTTGAGAGAGAGGCAGGAATGAAAGACGTGCCACATCACTTCATCCCATAAATTCCTGTGGGAAAGTGACTGACGGTCACTAAAGACTATATTTTCGGTTCTCACAAAACACTCAGACTTGACGTTACACTTCAGAACAGTGTTCTTGGGAACACTGATGACAATGTACAAATTCCAGAAAGTTTAGGTTATAGGTTTGAGATAACTAATGGGTTAAAATGGTGATTGCTGAGCCTCTGAAGACCAGTATTATTCCTGCACAAGGCTACTGCACTCATCGCGTTCTGAAGAGTAAGGATGTAATGCCAGTCAGAGGGTAGGAGATAGGAAGAATAAAAGCAAAGCTGGCCCCAGCAAGGGCCACAGAAGAAATTTACAACTATAGATAAACTGGATGCTATAAGGCATGAAGACTCTTGGAACAAGTCCAGAGGGAACAGTTCATAGTTTTGAAAACAAGATATGATCCTGGGGTTGGACTGTTTCTCAACTGGTTTCTCAGACTCACATGTTTTATGTATCTGGTGGAAAAATCTATAGATAAGAATATTAGTTATTGATTTGTTATTGATTACTGTTTCTTAGCTACTCAGTGGTTAAAGATCACTTTGTTCTTTGGCCCTGAAGACCACATGAGTTACAGCTTGCTGTTGCTGCTGCTGCTAAGTCGCTTCAGTCATGTCCGACTCTGTGTGATCCCAGAGACAGCAGCCCACCAGGCTCCTCCGTCCCTGGGACTCTCCAGGCAAGATTACTGGAGTGGGTTGCCATTTCCTTCTCCAATGCATGAAAGTGAAAGGTGAAAGTGAGGTCACTCAGCCGTGTCCGACTCTTAGCGACCCCATGGACTGCAGCCCACCAGGCTCCTCCATCAATGGGATTTTCTAGGCAAGAGTACTGGAGTGGGCTGCCAATGCCTTACTCCCCGCATATTCTTTCTTCATGGCTGAAAGTGTGATAAAGCTGGCTTGGATTCAGTTTTGGCACCTTCGCCTTGGAGCAATGTTGGTCCCCTGATTCTCGCTTCTCACTGTGTCTTGTGAATTTGCTTCTCACTGTGTCTTCACTTTTCAATTCTTGTGTCTCATTCTCTTGCCCTATCATCTCACATGCTAGTAAAGTAATGGTCAAAATTCTCCAAGCCAGGCTTCAGCAATACGTGAACCATAAACTCCTGATGTTCAAGCTGGTTTTAGAAAAGGTGGAGGAACAAGAGATCAAATTGCCAACATCCGCTGGATCATGGAAAAAGCAAGATAGTTCCAGAAAAACATCTACTTCTGCTTTATTG
Source organism: Nanger dama (assembly GCA_917880005.1). Taxonomy (NCBI): domain Eukaryota; kingdom Metazoa; phylum Chordata; class Mammalia; order Artiodactyla; family Bovidae; genus Nanger; species Nanger dama. The sequence continues at coordinate 106,377,903 of CAKJTW010000001.1, forward strand.
ACTATTCCAAAGCCTTTGACTGTATGGATCACAATAAACTGTGGAAAATTCTGAAAGAGATGGGAATACCAGACCACCTGACCTGTCTCTTGAGAAATCTGTATGCAGGTCAGGAAGCAACAGTTAGAACTGGACATGGAACAACTGACTGGTTTCAAATAGGAAAAGGAGTGCATCAAGGCTATATATTGTCACCCTGCTTATTTGACTTCTATGCAGAGTACATCATGAGAAACGCTGGGCTGGAAGAAACACAAGCTGGAATCAAGATTGCCAGGAGAAATATCAATAACCTCAGCTATGCAGAGGACACCATCCTTATGGCAGAAAGGGAAGAGGAACTGAAAAGCCTCTGATGAAAGTGAAAGTGGAGAGTGAAAAAGTTGGCTTAAAGCTCAGCATTCAGAAAACGAAGATCATGGCATCTGATCCCATCACTTCATGAGAAATAGATCGGTAAACGGTGGAAACAGTGTAAGACTTTATTATTTTGGGCTCCAAAATCACTGCAGATGGTAATTGCAGCCATGAAATTAAAAGACACTTATTCCTTGGAAGGAAAGTTATGACCAACCTAGATAGCATATTCAAAAGGAGAGACATTACTTTGCCGACTAACATCCATCTAGTCAAGGCTATGGTTTTTCCAGTAGTCATGTATGGATGTGAAATTTGGACTGTGAAGAAGGCTGAGCACAGAAGAAATGATGCTTTTGAACTTTGGTGTGGGAGAAGACTCTTGAGAGTCCCTTGGACTGCAAGGAGATCCAACAAGTCCATTCTGAAGGCGATCAGCCCTGGGATTTCTTTGGAAGGAATGATGCTGAAGCTGAAACTCCAGTACTTTGGCCACCTCATGCGAACAGTTGACTCATTTGAAAAGACTCTGATGCTGGGAGGGATTCGGGGCAGGAGGAGAAGGGGATGACAGATGATGAGATGGCTGGCTGGCATCACGGACTCGATGGATGTGAGTCTGAGTGAACTCTGTGTGTTGGTGACGGACAGGGAGGCCTGGAGTGCTGTGATTCATGGGGTCACAAAGAGTTGGACACGACTGAGTGACTGAATTGAACTAACTGTGCTTTCAGAAATCCTGCTTGTCGAGCGGTCTTGACAAGAAGGGTAGACAAATTATGAACATTTCTAATTAACCCTAATTCACTTTAAACTCTAAGTATCATTAGCAATATGTCAGAAAGGAAAAGTGATTGATCTTTAAGTATTCATGTTATGGAAATCTAGCCATTGAGCCAAGCTAATATGAGACACAGCAATGAGGCGCTTATATAATGATCACAGAAAATTAAGATTTAATTAAGCTTACTTTTTAATATGCTTATACCTAGGAGACATTTAATTTAATAAATATAAGCACAGTGCATTTTCTGTGAACTAAATTGACAACAAATTAAGATTAGGTAGAAAAAAATGCAAGGCAATTGCATATATGTCATAGAAAGTAATTTACTTTTAATTCAGGAAATATTTACTAAATATTTGTGCCATATACTGTGCTTGAAACTATTGGTAAAAGGAATAAAGGAATCTAGAGGGAATTCCTGGTGTTTGAGTGATTAAAATTTCACCTTCCAGTGCAGGGAGTTGTGGGTACAATCCTTCCAAATGAAGGAGTGTGGGTACAATTTTTCCAAACCCTATGCTTTGTACCCACATCCCATGCCTTGTGGCCAAAAAGCCAAAAACATAAAGTAGAAGCAATCTTGTAACAAATTCCAATAAAGGCTTTAAAAATGGTCACAGAAAAAGAAAATCTTAAAAAATTCTGGAGCTTTGAGGTAGAAGGAAAACTGACAAATAGATCAACTTTTAATAACAGTGCAATGAGTATAATAATAACAACTTTTAAGAAAAGACATTTGACTTAGTATCTGCTGAAGGAGACAACTGACTTTAGACAACTTTCCAAAGAAAATAAAATTACAAATAAACTATATGAAAATTAAAATTCTTACTACTCCAAAGGCTTCTACCACTACCAGCTGTGTTACACAACTCCACTACCAGCTGTGTTACACAACTCCCGGGGCCTCATTCCCATTGTCATCCACATAAACGGCACTGAGCTCCACGGGGTGCTCTTCACATAGGAGCACTGTGTGAGCTGAGCTCCTGCAGGTAGCAGCCCAGCAGAAAGACAGCCATGCCGATTTCTCTAGGTGATAGGTATTACATGTATCTTACAATGCCCTACATTTAAAGCAATTCAATCTTAAAATAAGAACTTTTATTTTCTGATAGAAAAAAAGTGCAGTTGCATACCTCTATCTTGTCTGTCTACCTCGTCTGTCTACCTCTTCAACCCTTTCTTTCCTAAAAGGTTGCCCACTGCATGTCATATCCAGGCAAGTACAAAGGGCCTGCTCTCTTCACCACACACGTGTAACTGAGGAGGCTTCCTGAATCTGCTTATGTAGGCAATTTTCCTCAAATTTGAGACTTGACGATAGTCCTCATCTAAGAATTTGAAAGGATTTTCCAACAAATATTTTAGGGATTTGGTTGTAAGTGTCCTTAAGTCTTCAACTATTGAACACTTCCCCTGACTAATAAACATGAAGATAAATCTCCTTTATGAAAGAAACAATTTGCAAATAAGAAAACTGGCAGTTTGGAATAAGCTTCCCTTCCTCAGAGAATTAATGCTTGTTCTTTGAAAAGATGTGTGTGTGTGTGTGTGTGTTTCAGGAGTCCTCCCTAGACCCTCAGAAGGCTATACCATATATGCCTAAAATAGCAACTGCTACTCTGGATGGCTGCATGAATGTTTTGAAGTGCTCACACACAACCATGAACTGTCCTTGAAGACATGAAATTCTAATGACCATCATAGACTGGGAAGTCTGTAGACTAGACAATCTTTAAACTAGATAACTGTTTGTTAAATTCACTGCTATAAAATGGACATACGTCCTGGGGGTCTTTTGATTTCTACGAGTAGAATGTGAGGTTCTCAAATGGACAGAGAGGTTCATAGTTGCCTTCTAGGATGTGGAACATTGATACAGAGACCAATACATAACTGTTGATAATAAAATAAATGACAAGGTACAGAAGAGCTCTCCCCTTTTGAGTAAAGCTAGGAAATGGGAAAAATCATAAAGCGACTCATGGTGAAGGTTTAAATTCCTAAGTGCTTTTGGCTTGGACTATAGAAAAGGTATGTTTAATATATGGTTTTCTTTTTAAAAATCCTCCCTCTACCTTGCAATTCCTCTTAGAAGCACCTATCTTTCTGTGAAGTTTTATAAATTACTTTAACCTTGTGAGGAAATCTGGGGATGAATTTAAAAGTGTCACACAAAAGGAAGAGGAGAGCCTCTTCTCTCCCCCTCTGTTGGGGCAGTTCAGAGATAAGGCTTTTGAACAGACAGTCTCGGTATGAGCCACAACCCTAAGGTCCTTATAAAAGGAGGAAAGGGCAGCTTCCAGATCAGCAACTTTGGGAAAACTATAAAGCAGTGACTATTTCAGTCTTTTTCATTTGTCTGTTTCGTTTCTAATTTTAATGGAAATATACTAGTTACAGTCAATATGCTCTACATTTTACTAATTTGAGTAGATAAGGAATTCATTCAAATGATATTGAGTTACTCATGGAAAATCTTAGAATGCTGAAGAACAGAAATACAGAGCCAGGAACAGTGCTCCAAATGATAACATAGAATTTGTGTGGTGAGGTCACCACTGCTGCTGCTTTACACAGAATCCCCAGCTTTCTCTACTGACACCATGGATTTTGGGCTCTCAGTATCCCTACTACTGCCACCTGGGAGCCTAGGGCTGCCCATAGCCCAGATGGAATTTCCACAGCCCTTGTTCCTTTGTGTCATTAGCTTGCTATTGAAGTATTAATACAAATGCAGATGAAGAGAGGATCACATTCAAATACCCACACCGACAATGAGGGGCTATTCTTCGGTGATGGCAGACAAGCTTCTTCCCGAATGTGGTGCTTGTTCAACACTGAACACATGGTTGGTCCGGTCTTTGAGACGTCAAAAGTGAAGTATTAATATGACGTTTGTTTTCTCTTTCTGACTTACTTGAACACAAGTATTAGAGAAATCAAAACCATAATGAGGTACCACCTAATACTAGTCAACAAGACCATCATCACAAAATCTACAAACAATAAATGCCTGCTGCAGACGGTGTGGAGAAAAGAGAATCCTCGTGCACCATAGGCATAAAATTGATACAGCTCCTATGGATAACAGGAATGGAGGCTCCTTAAAAACTGAACATAGAACTACCATACCCCAGGAATCCCATTACTGGGCATATACCCTGAGAAAATCAACTTCCCAACAGAAGTGAAAAGACCATGAAGAATGGAAAACAGAAAAGAGCACCACATGCAAGAACTATGGGGTTATTTCAGAAGATGTAACACATAAATAATTGGAATACCAGAGAAGAAACAAAGGTAACAAAGCTTAAGAAATATTTGCAGAGCACAAGGTTAATGTTCAAAAAGCAAGTGTTTTCCTATATATATGAATGCCTATGCACTGTCAGTGAAGTTAAAAACAATACCACTTTCAATAACAATAAAAAATATTTAGGTATAAATTTAACAAAATTGTTAATGGATCTTTGTGTAAAACTATTATATTTTGATTACAAAATTGGATAAAATCTAAATAAATAACAACAAATTTTGTGTTCATAGATGACAAGACAATACTGTTAAGATGACAGTTCTTTCTACCTTGAGCTATAGTTTCAGCACAATCTCAATCAAAATTCCAAAATGCTGTTTTTGGTGATACTGATAAAAATAATCTGAAGTTTATAGAGAGAGTCAAAACACTTAAAACAGCAAGCACAATTATGAAGAAAAACAGAGCTGAAGGATTCATACTACGAAGCTTCAAAACTTACCATAAACTTACAGTAACCAAGTCAATGTGACATTGGCAAAAGAATGAACATATAAAACAGTGGAAGACTGGAGAATCCTAAAACAAACTAAAAAACCCACACAATTATTATCAACTCATCTTTAGAAAGGGGCAAAGGCAACTCAATGGAGAAAATATATTTTTCAATAAATGGTTCTGGAAAACTGGATATCCACAAGAAAAAAAAAAATCAAATATAAACCAGAACCTTATACCTCTCACAAAAAATAACTCAAAATAGATCATTGGCCTAATTTAAATTGAAAGCTATAAAACTTTTAGAAGAAAATCAAAGGAGAATAACTTTGGCTGCAGCAATGAAATATTAGATAGAACACTAAAATCCTGATCCACGAAAGAAAAACTGACTCTAGAATTTATAAAATCATGAACTTCTATTCTCTGAAAGACTTAAGGGAATGAAAATTCAAGTTATAGGGAGAAAATGTTTGAAAACTGCATATCAGATAAAGGACTTGCATCTGAAATATACAAAGAGCTCTTAAAGATCAATAATAAGAAAATGAATAACCCAGTTTTTTAAAAAAATATCTGAACAGAAACCTCACCAAAAGGATATACAGATGGCAAGTCAGCATATGAAAGATGCTCATCATCAGATATCATTAGGAAACTTAAAACAATGAAATACCACTACATGTTTATTGGAATGGCTTGAATCTCAAGAGGATAACACCAACTGCTGGACAAGAATACAAAGCAACAGGAACTCTCATTTATTGTTATTAGGAATGCAGAATGGTGTAGCCAATTTGGTACTTTCTTGCAAAGCTAAATATTACCATAAAATCAAACAATTGTACTTATAGCTATTTACCTGACTGATTTGTGAATTTATGTTTCCACTAAAACCTGTACACAGGTATTTCCAGTGTCTCATTCATAATTGCTGAAAACTAGAAGCAACTGATATAGCCTTCAATAGGTGAATAGATAAAGAAATTGTGGAATATTTTTATAATGGTACATTTTTCAGAAACAGAAAGTTATTAAGCCATAAAAAGGCATAAATGAATCTTAAAGCCATATTGCTATGTCAGAGAAGCCAGACTAAAAGCACTATGTTATGTATGATTCCAATTATATGACATTTTGGAAAAGACAAAATTCTAGGAATAATAAAAATAATCAGTGATAAAAACTATTGTGTATGACACTGTAATCAATCGTGACCATTTATAGAACTTCATAGCACAAAATGTAAACCTGAAAATGGATGTAAATTCTCAGGTGACTGTATACTCCTCAGTTCTGTCTCATCACAACAAAGATTTGGAGTGACGGACATTAAAGCCCTTGGTGTGTCACAGCTCTTGGGTCTTGGACAGACCATGTTATAGCTCTTAGATGAATCAATGTTACAGCTCTGTGTTACAGCTCTATTTTATTTCAAAAATAGCAGGAAAATCCATCCTTGAGGCATGAGGCATGCTGACCCAAAGACTCAAAGAGAAGAGAGTGGGAGAGCGCCCCAGTGCATGGGGGAGAGAGAGAGAGAGACCCCGGCCCTTTGGCTCCTCTTTTTATGTTTTTCCCTCCCCCAGGCCTGCCCTATGTAAATTGGGCTAGACAGGAATTTTGTTTGTTCTACCTGAGGTCCTCACTCCAGTCCTCGGGATTTCCTTTGTTCTATTTCTGCGGGCTTTTCCTTTCCTTATCTTTTAGCCATTGCCATTCTGGACTCCTATTTCGTATTCTAACTACCTAACGCAAATTAAAACATCATTTAACTGAGCAAAGAGTGATTCCCTACTTAGGGAATAGTGGGGCAAAAATCCTTATAGTGAATATGAGTTTGGTGGTTATGAGCAATTAAAAAAAAAAAAAAAAAGGTTGGGAGGTCCCAAGATGAAATGAGAAAAATACTATCTAAAAATATGACAAATGTATGAAATGACCTCACCAAGAAGTGTGAGGGCAAATGTGTTGAGCTAAGTAATTTAGAATAGAGTCTGTTAGATTAAAAAAAAAAAAAAAAAGCTGTAGATCAGCATTGTGCTCTAGTTCACATAATTATCCCCCATAGAAATATGGGTTGACAGTTCTGATGGAGCTAGACAAGTATGCTGAAATTGAACAACAAAGTAAATGGCTGGCAGTTAGGTGAAGTCGCTCAGTCGTCGTGTCCGACTCTTTGTCACCCCATGGACTGTAACCTATGAGGCTTCTCTGTCCATGGGATTCTCCAGGCAAGAATACTGGAGTGGATTGCCATTTCCTTCTCCAAGGGATCTTCCCGACCCAGGGATCGAACCCGGGTCTCCCACATTGGAGGCAGACGCTTTAACCTCTGAGCCACCAGGCAAGCAGTTAAGGAGGGCCCGTTTCTCAGTGCTGAGGTAGGAGGTTACAGATAAGCGGGGATAGAAGGCACATGTCATATGGTATTAAAGATGCAAATATCAGTATGAACTGCTGTTCACCTTGGTATGTGCTAAGCTGCTTCAATCATTTATGATTCTTTGTCATCCAATGGACTGTAGACTACCAGGCTCCTCTATCCATGGGGTTCTCAAGTCAAGAATACTGTAGTGGGTTGCCATGCCCTCCTCCAGGGGATCTTCCTCACCCGAGAATAGAACCTGTGCCTCTTATATTTCCTGAACTGGCAGATGGATTCTTTACTGCTAGTGCCACCTGGGAAGCCCCTTGTTAACTTTAACTGTGAGAGGGTAACAGACAGGAAGGCGAGGTCTCCAAACGGAGGAAATAGGCTGCAGGTGTCAGACTGTTTTTTTTTTTTTTTTAATCTCTGTCTTAAACAGCAGGAGGGAACAAACTAGTGAAGTTTTTTTTTCTTCGCTATATAAATTTTAAAAGATGTTTCTCTTAAAATACTCTGTTGCCATATGACACCTGGTTCCACCTGAACTTAATTTTTCTCAAATCATGAGCTAACCAATACATTTTTTCTTATGGAAATGTTTCTCTTAAGCTATGTTAATGTACTATGCATTTACCTCAGACTCTGTCTTCAAGTCTACCTAAAGGCTCAGAACTGGCTGACAAATCCTCATACATTGTTCTCCTAATCCATGTAAATAGAACAATTTGAATGGTAATCTGCCCTTCCACAAGATTCAAATCAATCATTTTATGGCCCAGGGATGACTCACCTGGTGCCAGGATTATCTCAAAATGAATCTTGTAGGAGAGGGACCCGGTGCCTGAGTTTTGAGACATTTCCTTTCTTTCATTAACAGACTGCTAGCAAGAATACATGGAAGAACCATACAAAAAGATCTTCACGACCCAGATAATCATGATGATGTGATTATTAATCTAGAGCCAGACATCTTGGAATGTGAAGTCAAGTGGGCCTTAGAAAGCATCACTACAAACAAAGCCAGTGGAGGTGATGGAATTCCAATTGAGCTGTTTCAAATCCTGAAAAATGGGGCCGTGAAAGTGCTGCACTCAATATGCCAGCAAATATGGAAAATTCAGCAGTGGCCACAGGACTGGAAAAGGTCCATTTTCATTCCAGTTCCAAAGAAAGGCAATGCCAAAGAATGCTCAAATTACTGCACAATTGCACTCATCTCACACGCTAGTAAAGTGATGCTCAAAATTCTCCAAGCCAGGCTTCAGCAATACGTGAACCGTGAACTCCCTGATGTTCAAGCTGGTTTCAGAAAAGGCAGAGGAACCAGAGATCAAATTACCAACATCCGCTGGATGATGGAAAAAGCAAGAGAGTTTCAGAAAAACATCTACTTCTGCTTTATTGACTATGCCAAAGCCTTTGACTGTATGGATCACAATAAACTGTGGAAAATTCTGAAAGAGATGGGAATACCAGACCACCTGATCTGCCTCTTGAGAAATTTGTATGCATGTCAGGAAGCAGCAGTTAGATGTGGACATGGAACAACAGACTGGTTCCAAATAGGAAAAGGAGTAGGTCAAGGCTGTATATTGTCACCCTGCTTATTTAACTTCTATGCAGAGTACATCATGAGAAACGCTGGACGGGAAGAAACACAAGCTGGAATCAAGATTGCTGGGAGAAATATCAATAACCTCAGATATGCAGATGACACCACCCTTATGGCAGAAAGGGAAGAGGACCTAAAAGCCTCTTGATGAAAGTGAAAGAGGAGAGTGAAAAAGTTGGCCTAAAGCTCAACATTCAGAAAACGAAGATCATAGCGTCTGGTCCCATCACTTCATGGGAAATAAATGGGGAAACAGTTGAAATAGTGTCAGACTTTATTTTTGGGGGCTCCCAAATCACTGCAGATGGTGACTGCATCCATGAAATTAAAGACACTTACTCCTTGGAAGAAAAGTTCTGACCAACCTAGTTAGTATATTCAAAAGCAGAGACATTACTTTGCGAACTAAGGTTCATCTGGTCAAGGCTATGGTTTTTCCTGTGGTCATGTGTGGACGTGAGAGTTGGACTGTGAAGAAGGCTGAGTGCTGAAGAATTTATGCCTTTGAACTGTGGTATTGGAGAAGACTCTTGAGAGTCCTTTAGACTGCAAGGAGATCCAACCTCTCTGAAGGAGATCAGCCCTGGGATTTCTTTGGAAGGAATGATGCTAAAGCTGAAACTTCAGTACTTTGGCCACCTCATGTGAAGAGTTGAGTCACTGGAAAAGACTTTGATGCTGGGAGGGATTGGGGGCAGGAGGAGAAGGAAACGACCGAGGATGAGATGGCTGGATGGCATCACGGATTTGATGGACATGAGTCTGGGTGAACTCTGGGAGCTGGTGATGGACAAGGAGGCCTGGCATGCTGCAATTCATGGGGTCACAAAGAGTCAGACACGACTGAGCGACTGAACTGAACTGAACTGAGTAGCTATCTAACATCCAGCTAAAGACTAGCAGGAGGGCATTCTTTCTGCCCCACTTTGAATGTCTATGTCAGAAGCTTTCTCTATGTCCTCCAGCCTTTAATAAAACTTTATTAGACAAAAGCTCTGAGCAATCAACCCTTGTCCCTGGCCCCAGATTGAATTCTTCTCCAGAGACCAAGAATCCCATCATCTTTCGTGGTTCAGCAACAACCTTTCAACTGCATACAGAAAGAATTATATATGTGAATATATACCGATTAGTACATGTACGTATATCTCCTTGCTTCTATCATTTGAGAGGCAGCTCAGTAGCAATGAATGTTCCTGGTGCCCAGATTTGGGTTTCTAATATTGGTACTGGAATGGTTGAATTTAACTCAGATGACCATTAAATCTACTACTGTGGTCAGGAATCCCTTAGAAGAAATGGACTAGCCATCATGGTCAACAAGAGTCTGAAATGCGGTACTTGGATGCAATCTCAAAAACGACAGAATAATCTCTGTTCATTTCAAAGGCAATCCATTCAATATCAGAGTAATCCAAGTCTATGCCCCACCAGTAATGCTGAATAAGCTGAAGTTGAATGGTTCTATGAAGACCTACAAGACGTTTTAGAATTAACACCCAAAAATATGTCCTTTTCATTATAGGAGACTGGAATGCAAAAGTAGGAAGTCAAAAAACACCTGGAGTAATAGGCAAATTTCACCTTGGAATACAGAATGAAGCAGGGCAAAGGCTAATAGAGTTTTGGCAAGACAACGCACTAGTCATAGCAAACACCCTCTTCCAACAACACAAGAGAAAACTACACAGGGACATCACCAGATGGTCAACACTGAAATCACATTGATTATATCTTTGCAGCCAAAGATGGGGAAGCACTATACAGTCAGCAAAAACAAGACCAGGAGCTGACTGTGGCTCAGATCATGAACTCCTTATTACCAAATTCAGACTTAAATTGAAGAAAGTAGGGAAAACCACTAGACCATTCAGGTATCACCTAAATCAAACCCCTTATGACCATAGAGTGGAAGTGGGAAATAGATTTAAGGGAATAGATATGAGAGATAGATTGCCTGATGAACTATGGATGACATTTGTGACATTGTACAGGAGACAGGGATCAAGACCATCCCCATGGAAAAGAAATGCAAAAAAGCAAAATGGCTGTCTGGGGAGGCCTCACAAATAGCTGTGAAAATAAGAGAAGTGAAAAGCAAAGGAGAAAAAGAAAGATATAAGCATCTGCATGCAGAGTTCCAAAGAATAACAAGAAGAGATAAGAAAGCCTTCCTCAGTGATCAATGCAAAGAAATAGAAGAAAACAACAGAATGGGAAATACTAGAGATCTCTTCAACAACATTAGAGATACCAAGGGAACATTTCATGCAAAGATGGGCTCAATAAAGGACAGAAATTGTATTGACCTAACAGAAGCAGAAGATATTAAGAAGAGATTTCAGGAATATACGGAAGAACTGTACAAAAACGGTCTTCATGACCAAGATAATCAAGATGGTGTGATCACTCACCTAGAGCCAGTTATCCTGGAATGTGAAGTCAAGTGGGCCTTAGAAAGCATCACTATGAACAAAGTTAGTGGAGGTGATGGAATTCCATTTGAGCTATTTCAAGTCCTGAAAGATGATGTTGTGAAAGTGCTGCACTCAATATGCCAGCAAATTTGGAAGACTCACCAGTGGCCACAGGACTGGAAAAGTTCAGTTTTCATTCTAATCCCAAAGAAAAGCAATGTCAAGGAATGCTCAAGCTACTGCACAATTGCACTCATCTCACATGCTAGTAAAGTAATGCTCAAATTCTCCAAGCCAGGCTTCAGCAATACATGAACTGTGAATTTCCAGATGTTCAAGGTGGTTTTAGAAAAGCCTGAGGAACCAGAGATCAAAAAACCAGTGGATGTTTTTACCAACATCCACTGGGTCATCAAAAAGCAAGAGAGTTCCAGAAAAACATCTTTCTGCTTTATTTACTATTCCAAAGCCTTTGACTGTGTGGATCACAATAAACTGTGGAAAATTCTGAAAGAGATGGGAAAACCAGACCACCTGACCTACCTCTTGAGAAACCTATATGCAGTTCAGGGGGCAACAGTTAGAACTGAACATGGAACAACTGACTGATTTCAAATAGGAAAAGGAGTACATCAGTCAAGGCTGTATATTGTCACCCTGCTTATTTAACTTATATGCAGAGTACATCATGAGAAATGCAGGACTGGATGAGCACAAGTTAGAACCAAGATTGCCAAGAGAAATATCAATAACCTCAGATATGCAGATGACACAACCCTTATGTTAGAAAGTGAAGAGGAATTTAAAAGCCTCTTAATGAAAGTGAAAGCGGAGAGTGAAAATGTTGGCTTAAAGCTCAACATTCAGAAAACTAAGAGCATGGCATCTGGTCTCATCACTTCATGGGAATTAGATGGGGAAACAGTGGAAACAGTGTCAGACTTTATTATTTTGGGCTCCAAAATCACTGCAGATGGTGATTGCAGCCATGAAATTAAAAGATGCTTACTTTTGAAAGGAAAGTTATGACCAACCTAGACAGCATATTCAAAAGCAGAGACATTACTTTGCCAACAAAGATCTGTCTAGTCAAGGTTATGGTTTTTCCAGTGGTCTTGTATGGATGTGAGAGTTGAACTGTGATGAAAGCTAAAAGCCAAAGAATTTATGCTTTTGAACTGTGGTGTTGGAGAAGACTCTTGAAAGTCCCTTGGATTGCAAAGAGATCCACGTAGTTCATCCTAAAGGAGATTAGTCCCGGGTGTTCTTTGGAAGAACTGATGCTAAAGATGAAACTCCAATACTTTGGCCACCTCATGCAAAGAGTTGACTCATTGGAAAAGACTCTGATGCTGGGAGGGATTGGGGCAGGAGGAGAAGGGGACGACAGAGGATGAGATGGCTGGATGGCATCACTGACTCGATGAATGTGAGTCTGAGTGAACTCCGGGAGTTGGTGATGGACAGGGAGGCCTGGCATGCTGCGATTCATGGGATTGCAAATAGTTGGACACGACTGAGCAACTGAACTGAATTGAACTGAATTCTGGTACTCAGCTCAGTTCAGTTCACTTCAGTAGCTCAGTTGTGTCTTTCTTTGTGACCCCATGGACTGCAGGTGCCAGGCTTTCCTGTCCATCACCAACTATAAGAACTTACTCAAACTCAAGTCCATGAGTTGGTGATGCCATCCAAACATCTCATTCTATGTTGTTCCCGTCTCCTCCCACCTTCAGTCTTTCCTAACATGAGGGTCTTTTCAGTTGAGTCAGTTCTTCACATCAGGTGGCCAAAGCATTGGAGTTTCAGCTTCAGGATCAGTGCTTCCAATGGAAATTCAGGACTGATTTCCTTTACGATGGATTGCTTGAATCCACTTGCTGTCTAAGGAACTCTCAAGCGTCTTCTCCAATACCACTGTTCAAAAGCATCGATTCTTTGCCACTGATCTTTCTTTATAGTCCAATTTTCATATCCATACATGACTACTGGAAAAACAACAACAACATCAACAACATAGCTTTGACTAGATGAACCTTTGTTGGCAAAGTAATGTCTCTGCTTTTTAATATGTTGTTTAGGTTGATCATAGCTTTTTTGAAGGAGCAAGCATCTTTTAATATCATGGCAGTTATTTTGGAGCCCCTCAAATACCACAGTTTGTCACTGTTTTTACTGTTTCCCCTAAGCTCTGCCCAGTATTCCTCAAACTTCTCAAAGGCATGAAGCAAGCAAGTCTAGGAAACTGTCATAGCCAAGAGAAACCTAAGGAGACATAAAGAATAAATGTATCTTAAATGGGATGCCGGAGAAATGAAGGTATGGGGTAGAAATAAAGGGAATTCCAATAAAGGACAGACTTTAGCTAATTTTAATGTAGTATTATTAACTCATCAATTATAACAAATATACCATTCTGATGTAGGATAATAATAGCAGAAACTGCATACAGGGTATATGAGAACTCTTTGTATTAGGTCTCAGTTTCCCATGATCTTAAACTTTAAAATATAAAATTTAACAATTTATTTAAAAATAAATATGTATTCTATTGTTTTAGGTCCATGAAAACTATACTTTATTTTATCATACCGTTCTAATCAATAGGCAGTAGAAAAGTAGACATTTTTAAAGACTAATGTTTAATTAGTCCAACAAATTATTCTAAATTCAGTTCAGTTCAGTCGCTCAGTCATGTTCGACTCTTTGAAACCCATGAATAACAGCATGCCAGGCCTCCCTGTCCATCACCATCTTCCAGAGTTGACCTAAACTCACATCCATTGAGTCGGTGATGCCATCCAGCCATCTCATCCTCTGTCGTCCCCTTTTCCTCCTGCCCCCAATCCCTCCCAGCCTTAGAGTCTTTTCCAATGAGTCAACTCTTTGCATTAGTTGGCCAAAGTACTGGAGTTCCAATTAGCATCATTACACGGTTCATATGCTTATTACAGAGAAAAGTTGTAGATAAATTTGAACTTTTGATGAAGTCATTTTCACATTCTAAAGAGAAATAAATAACTACAAGATCCTGGTAGAAGAGTTTGTATAACTTGGCTATGATTCAAGTGACCAAATTAATTTTTTGTCACCCTGTTTATTTAACTTATATGCAGAATATATCATGAAAAATGTCAGACTGGATGAAGCACAAACTGGAATCAAGGTTTCCAGAAGAAATATCAATAAACTCAGATACACAAATGACACCACCCTTATAGCAGAAAGTGAAAAGGAATTAAAGAGCCTCCCAATGAAAGTGAAAGAGGAGAGTGAAAAATATGACTTAAAACTCAACATTAAAAAAACTAAGATCATGGCTTCTTGTCCCATTGCTTCATGGCAAATAGATGCGGAAATGATGGAAACCATGAGAGATTTTATTTTCTCGGCCTCCAAAATTACTGCAGATAGTGACTGCAGCCATGAAATTAAAAGATGTTTATTCCTTGGAAGAAAAGCCAAGACAAACCTAGACAGCATATTAAAAAGTTGAAACATTACCTTGCCAATGAAGGTCCAACTAGTCAAAGCTATGGTTTTTCCAGTAGTCATGTATGGATATGAGAGTTGGACTATAAAGAAAGCTGAGCACTGAAGAATTGATGCTTTTGAACTATGGTGTTGGAGAAGACTCTTGAATGTTTTTGGACTGCAGGGAGGTCAAACCAGTCCATCCTAAAGGAAATCAGTCCTGAATATTCATTGGAAGGACTGATGCTGAAGCTGAAGCTCCAATAATTTGGCCACCTGATGAGAAGAACTGACTCAGTGGAAAAGACCCTGATTCTGGGCAAGAAGGAGAAAAGGATGACAGAGGATGAGATGGCTGAATGGCATCATCAACTAGATGCACATGAGTTTGAGCAAGTTCTGGGAGTTGGTAATGAATGGGGGAACCTGGCATGCTGCTGTCCATGGGGTCACAAAGGATTGGACACAAGTGAGTGACTGAACTGAATTAAAATTGATTTTACTCAAAATTCCAAACAAAATAATCACCATGGTTTAAAAATAGGCTAACTTCTGGCCTCATCCTGCTAGAAATGAGGGAATTTAGTGAAAGAGTGAAATTTGTAATATTTGGTGTAATACTTTTGAAGGATATGTTTTGCTTTATGCATCAAACATGCACACTTCCTCAAGAATTCTGTTTACCAAAGACTTGAAAGTTTGAACATATAAATAGGAAAAACAAAAAACAAGAACCTTGAGATACTTGAGTTGCTTTGAGAACACATTTAGAAGATATGTTTATCTTTTTAATCATACAAAATTTAGCAAATCACTGACTTTACACTTAGAGTAGTCTAAGTATAATCAAGAAAAAAGCATTGCCAATGTGAATTTTTCTGATTGTAATAAATTTGTGATTCATCCCAGAAAGTTATGTCTCACATGTGAAAGTCATAGAAATTTCTAGATATTTCCCTTAAAGTTTTTAAATTATAGTATTTATCCTCATGAGGTCTAAAAATAAGATGAGTTTCTTTTCTAATTCTCTTCATCTCTGAGCTGATTCCAAGTTAATTGTGTCACTCACTATTCAAGTGAAGTTTCTGAAAAGCATATGCCTTTGTAACAAGCAGAGTGTCCTGGACACTGCACATCAAATGTTTTAAATACCTTTCATTGTCCCCCTTAAAACCAAAATACATCATCTAATGTAAATGAAATTTTGCATGGTTCACATATGAAGGTATGAGAATATAAGTATATACATGCCTAGATTTTTAGGTTTATTTCAGGGACTTTTTTTATCATTTATGAAAATGTAGTTTTCCCCTAAATTTTGCAAAACCTTTAAGATTAAAAGAAATCCATAAACAACTTCTCTTGTTTTGTACACACAATGGGACTGTGAACCTTTATTTATCCCCTTTCTTATATTTCAGCTGTTAAGCTGAAATTTCTACTCAATTGTTTATAATCGAAGAGACACTAGAAGAGTTACATGCTTCCCTCTTTATGTTAACCTTTAGGGAACTAGAAGATAGCTGAAGATATAATTTAATGTTTTCTGATGTTTCTAGCATATATTTTACATAGTTAGTATAACACTGAGCATTTGATAGTGTCTGAATGTCAGAAAATATTATATTGTCAGTTGTCTTTTAGTTATCTAAATGCTTACATTTTAACCTGATGTTCCAAATATATCTTTGTAGAACATTCACGCTTCTTTGGCAAGTTATAAAGATACATTCAGAAAAACAGATTTTTAGTTGCAAGTATATACCAAAAATCTGTAAACTTAGTGTTCACTCGAAAAGAATCTCCCTCTTCCCTTTACATCTTGACTCTCTATGGGGTCGCAAAGACTGAAGGACTAATATTTTTGCTCTAATTCACATTCCAATTGTTCAGCTCAGCTCAGTTCAGTCACTCAGTCATGTCTGACTGTGACCCCATGAATTGCAGCACACCAGGCCTCCCTGTCCATCACCAACTCCTGGAGTTCACCCAAACTCATGTCCATCGAGTCAGTGATGCCATCCAGCCATCTCATTCTCTGCTGTTCCCTTCTCCTCCTGCCCCAATCCCTCCCAGTATCAGAGTCTTTTCCAATAAGTCAACTCTTTGCATGAGGTGGCCAAAGTACTGGAGTTTCAGCTTTAGCATCAGTCCTTCAAAAGAACACCCAGGACTGATCTCCTTCAGAATGGACTGGTTGGATCTCCTTGCAATGCAAGGGACTCTCAAGAGTCTTCTCCAACACCACAGTTCAAAAGTATCAATTCTTTGGCTTTTAACTTTCTTCACAGTTCAACTCACATCCATATATGAGCACTGGAAAACCAAAACCTTGACTAGGCAGACCTTTGTTGGCAAAGTAATGTCTCTGCTTTTGAATATACTATCTAGGTTGGTCAGAACTTTCCTTCCAAGGAGTAAGCGTCTTTTATTTCATGGCTGCAATCACCATCTGCAGTGATTTTGGAGCCCCCAAAAATAAAGTCTGACACTGTTTCCTCATCTAATTACCATGAAGTGATGAGACAAGATGCCATGATCTTCGTTTTCTGAATGTTGAGCTTTAAGCCAAACGTTTCCCTCTCCTCTTTCATTAAGAGGATTCACTTTCATTAAGTGAAGCCTCACTTCATTAAGAGGTTTTTTAGCTCCTCTTCACTTTCTAACATAAGGGTTGTGTCATCTGCATATCTGAGGTTATTGATATTTCTTCTGGCAATCTCGATACTTATACAAAATGAGAGAGGAAAGGCCATATGGCTCTAACATTTTATTGTTTAAACTTGCCATCTTGATCTCAGGTTTTTAAATAATTAGTAATAATCATGGTAAGTGTAAGATTTTTAAGCAAAAAGTTATTAACACTAAACATATGGAAGTCTTTTTGTGAATTTCCTTTCTTATATGAGATTAATTGAATGCACAGCATCCATAAGTGAAAGTTGCTCAATTGTGTCTGACTCTTCATGATTGTATATCCCATGGAATTCTGCAGGCTGGAATACTGAACTGAGTAACCTTTACCCTCTCCAGGGGATCTTTCCAACTCAGGGATTGAACTCAGGTCTCGTGCACTGTAGGTTGATTCTTTATCAGCTGAACCACCCAGGAAGCCTAGGAATATTGGAGTGGGTAGCTTATCCTTTCTCCAGCAGACCTTCCTGACCCAGGAATCAGACTGGGGTCTTTTGCATTGCAGGTGATTTCTTTACAGGCTGAGCTATCATAGATACCCCATAATATAGTTGAATTTACTTATTTTTAACATTAAAGTTATTGTGTACTACTTAAAGAGAATTGCATTTCAATGCTAAAAATGTCACTAGGATGCTATCATATACTCAGTCTTATTTTTCTCTTGGACACTTGACCTGACTAATAACTCAGATACTGACTACTAATATTTTCATTTTTATAGTACATTTATTGGCCACAAACCATTCTTTGCCATTCTCGAAAATTGTTCTTGTTGTTCAGTCACTAAGTTGTGTCCAACCCTTTGTGACTGTGTGGACTGTGGCACACCAGGCTTCCTTGTCTTTCACCAGCTTCTGGAATTGACTCAAACTCATGACCATTGAGTCGGTGATGCCATCCAACCATCTCATCCTCTGTTGTCCCCTTCTCCCTCTGCCTTCAAACCTTTCCCTGTACCAGAGTCTTTTCCAGTGAGTCAGCTCTTTGCGTCAGGTTGCCAAAGTATTGGAGCTTCAGCTTCAGCATCAGTCCTTGCAATGAGTATTCAGGGTGGATTTCCTTAGGATTGACCGATTTGATCTCCTTGCTGTCCAAGAGTCTCTCAAGAGTCTCCTCCAGCACCACAATTTGAAGGCATCTGTTTTTCACGCTCAGCCTTTTTTATTGTTCAGTTCTCACACCTGTACATGACTACGGGAAAAACCATAGACTATGCATGTTTTTAGGCAAAGTAATGTCGTTTCCGACTCTTTGTGACCCCATATAGGTTTCCCATAAGTCTTTGTCCTTAAATATTCAGTAATATTGGAGCTTTAAACATCACAATTTAACTGATTATAAACCAATATACAAAACTCAAAGTCATGAAATGTATTATTAGCTTTCAATACTTTATGTCTCTTTTGGTCACTTTTCTGTTTTCATCTCCCTGTGATTTCGCTTCTTAGCTCTCATAATTTTGGCATCTGTCTACATTAGACTATTTCAGCAGGAATCTTGCAATCTTGCTTGATTCCTTATTCACTGTTTATGAGCGCTTGGTAGTTTCTTTTACTCCACTATCAGAAAATTTTTGGTGTTGTGTTGCTATTTGTTTACTGTCTGCCTTTCCATCTACACTGAGGGTACTCTGAGAAATGGGTGAGGATCTTTTCGAATGGGTCTCCTATATCTTCAGGATCAAAACCAGGTCACAGTACAAAGCAGATGTTCAGTACTGTTAGATGAATATTAAATAGGTAAAAGAAACACAAGTTGTCAAAGAAAATATTTTCCATATGCTAATGAAAAGTGAAAAAAACATTTTTCAATGTTGAACCCTTTTAATACTGTCCACATACATAATGTATGAGAATGCCATAAAATTGTAAGTTAGAATTAAAATCATAAAGGAAGTTCATTTTGTGAGGATATGACAAAAACTGCTAACTAATGACAAACACGACATTGACACGAAACGGAAGGATACAAAATAGAGAAAACTATTCAACAGTTGATGCTAAGAGGGGAAGAAAACAAATTTTTTTTGAATGCACAAAAATTATGACTATTATATATAGAAGAAAAAAGAAAGGTCCTACTGTATAGCACTATATACAGGGTTATACAAACTATATTCATTATTCTATGAAAAAAACATAATGGAAAATAGTATGAAGAAAAATATGCATGTGTGTGTATAACTGAATCACTTTTCTGTACAGCTGAAATTAATAAAACATTATAAATAAACCATATTTGAATAAAATATTTTAATATGTACTTTTGCAGTGTTCTAATGTCACTAATTTCACAAAAGAGAAAAGAACATGCATGTATATACATAAACAAGTGTGTAATTGAATCTGATTCCATGAGAGTTAGATATGGATGTGTGAATACTAATTTTTAAAGTAACATCTGTGAAGATTCATCTGAACATACATTTGACATTTGAAATGTATCATGTTCCATTGTGGGGGAGATATGTTAAACTGATGATAAAAGAAGAAGGAAACTGTTTTTTGCCACAATAAATAGGGACTTTGGTAAACTTAATATCCCTTAACAGATTGCCTGTGTGGTGAAAAGCAAGGGATAATCACCCTAAGAACATATTTTTTTTTTCCAGAATAGGAAATAGAGAGAAAGCTGTGCTATGACACTTTCTCCTGTTGTGAGATCCCTGAATGCACATTTATCACTAACATTTACTAGATCCTCTACAACGTGCTAAATAAATTTTTTTTTAATTGGAGGTTAATTGCCCTACAATGTTGTGTTAGTTCCTGCTATACAACATGAATCAGCCATAAGTTTGCATACACCCCCTCCCTCTTGAACCTGCCTCTCACCCAATCCATCCCACCCCTCTAGGCTATCGCAGTGCTGCAATGAACACTGGGGTACACGTGTCTTTGGCAGGAGATCTAAGCAGACATTTCTCCAAAGAAGACATACAGGTAGTAAACAAACACATGAAAAGATGTTCAACATAGCTAACTATTAGAGAAATGCAATGCAAATCAAAACTACATTGAGATATCACCTCATGCCAGTCAGAATAGCCACCATCAAAAAATTTACAAATAATAAATTTTGGAGAATTTGTGGAGAAAAGGAAACCCTCCTGCACTTTTGGGGTTGTAAATTAATACACTCAGTAGGGAGAATAGTATGGAAGGAAGTGATTGCGATCCCATGGACTGTAGCCTGCCAGGCTACTCCATCCATGGGATTTTCCAGGCAAGAATACTGGAGTGGGTTGCCATTTCCCTTCTCCAGGGGATCTTCCTGACCCAGGGATTGAACCGGGGTCTCCTGCACTGCAGGCAAACTCTCTACTGTCTAAAAACTAGGAATAAATATAACATATGACCCAGCAATCCCACTATGAGGTATATGTTCTGAGAAAGCCCTAATTTAAGTGGTTTCCTAAAATTCAACTCACAAAGTGAAAGAAATGTTTAAAGCTTTAAACAATAGCTTAAAAGCAGCAGGGTCACCATAACTGAAGAAATAAACAATCTCTAGAGAAGCAGAAAAACCTGGGAAGGTATGACATGCATGAGTCAAGGTATCATGTCTTATTTCCCAGTCATATCCTAGACCCATGACAGCTTGATTTATGCAGGCTTAACTAAGGATCCTGAGTAGCCAGGTGGAAATAGCAGGTGTTCTTTAGGGAATTCACTATAAAGATGCTTCAGGACCTTTGACAATGCTAAATCCCAGTAACAAGAACTGCCCAATAGATTTGCTTGGACAAGCTGCACGTAGACTCTTACGAACGTGTTTATCCAGTAGGTTGAGAAATGAAACCTTGACCAGAGAGCCTGCAGTTCCAGAACAGGTGGAAGATCAGCCTCAGAGCCATTCATCTCTTATTTTCTTTGACCCCAGAATTCATCACCCAACAACAACATGTTACATATTATATGTTGCTTCTGTTGAAGAGTCTCCCCGTATAATTTCTATGTGACAAACTAAGGGTAATAGAAAAATCTTGAAATAATAGAGCATTTTCCAGGAGTTTATCTACTAAAAAGCATTATGAAAGACTACTGTCAAGATAAGAAAACACTGAAACAATTAAATAATATGAAACCAATGGTTACTCTATATTACACAATTGTAGCTATATTTATTATTCATTTCATGATTTAGATGAGTTAATATAATGCCTAAAGTCAGGTACCTCTTGTGATTATATAAATTGTCCGTGATCAAAATTTCAAGCTGGATCTCAGTCATCATGTAAAAAGATTAGTGGAAATAATATTGAAAATAGGCAACTTGCAAAATAATGAAATCCCCCAAGACAGCCTTTGAATATTAGAAAAATCTTAAAACTAAAAAATCACATACTCAAATATTGGTCTTATTCTAGGAATTTTTAGCTCAACTTAATTACTGAATCAAAGGTCCAACGTATACCACTTCAGACTGTTTAGCAGTCAATTTTCTGGCTAAACAGAATTTCTATGTGGTACAAGTACAATAATAAAAGGGGAAAATAACATAATTATTTTTCAATCATGTATATAGAGTTTTTCTAAATTTCTTGATTATATTCAAAATTTCTGTGGTTCTAAAGAAATTGACTATTGTCAATGACTATTGTCAATCAGATGTATCACATTTTCCATTTGAAAATCTTCATCATTCAAAACAATCTCATTTTCTATTATTTTTGTCATTGTCCAAATATGTTTATGATATAGACAAAATAGAACAGAGATGCTGCTTTTCTGCTTAGTATCAAGTTTTTTGTTTAGCTTGGTTTTGTTTATTGGCATATTATGAATAGTGTTTTACATACTGAAGAAGGGAAACATTATTTCAATTAATTAATTTACATGACAATGAATCTGAAGTGCACATTTCTTCCTAATTGCTGTCACATTTACACAATGTTTCAGAGAAGCAAAATGATGAATTAAAAGAAATTGTTAGTCTAGTGATGTTGCCTTTCTCATCATAGGTCAGAGGAAAATTAAGATTGCTTGAATTTTTTTTTAAGTCAATGAAATGTAAATCATGGGCTTTCATATATGAAAAACAGAGTACCTTTCTTCCCTTTATACATTATGATAAGGTTCTCATCTCTGATCATATTTGAAGAGTCAGTACAAATCAACATTATTTTTTACATGGTATGGCACAAATAGAGGTATTGAGTGAAAGATCTAATTAGGAAAATATTTGTTTAAGTAGAACATAATAATGGGATTAGTATTTGACTGGTGTTATGCCTATTACTGGGCTTCCCTGGTGGTACTAAAAGTAAAGAACCCACTCTCCAATGCAGGAGACTTAACAGATTTGATCCCTGAGTCAGGAAGAACCCCAGGAGAAGAGCATGGCAATCCACTCCAGCTGCTTGCCTGGTGAATCCCATGGACAGAGAAGCCTGGAGAGCCACAGTCCACAGGGTCACAAAGAATCAGGCACGGCTGAAGTGAATTAGCACACATACATACCTAACTCACTATCTTTCTCATTATCAAAACTGCATTCAGTAAGTTCTTTCTTGCCAAGGTGGTATGTGGAGTTCATCAGAAAATTTTAAACATAGTTTTTGTTCTCTAGAGGACTCACAGTAAAATGCATAGAAAAACGAAAGGCAAATAGATTGAATTGACATGAAAAAAACACATTTTAAATTTCATCAATTATGTTAAAGAATATGTATGTGACCTTATGAAACCAGGCAGGTAATAGTCAGAGGATGTGCATTTGATTTTTCCATTTGAATTACATGAAAACCATATGCTTCTTCTTTTATTATGTAGTTCTGTGCAATACATCTTCATTTGCTAATAATCTGAGATCAAGAATTCTCAGTTAATCAGTAATCTTAACCTTGACCACGTCATGAGGAGTTGACTCATTGGAAAAGACCCTGATGCTGGGAGGGACTGGGGGCAGGAGGAGAAGGGGACAACAGAGGATGAGATGGCTGGATGTTATCACCGACTTGATGGACATGAGTTTGAGCAAACTCTGAGAGTGGATGATGGACTGGGAGGCCTGGCATGCTGCGATTCATGGGGTACAAAGAGTCAGATACAACTAAGCGACTGAACTGAACTCAACTGAAATCAAATGCAGGAAAAATTTACTTTGGACAAGTTATTAAAGTGACTACTTTCATGATCTATAATGTCCAAACAAATGGTTTATTAGTCAAGGAGGATATTTGATACTGGAGCTTTTTATTACTTAATTTATTCAAGAAGTAACGAGCATTTGAAATTAAGATGCTTAAAAGAAAAAAAAATTAAGATAACCTATATAAAAATCAACTGTTATACAGAGTTGCATGTTTTACTATATGTAATAAAACTAAACTCTAAATATGTAAGAATTCAGTTCAGTTCAGTTCAGTCACTCAGTCGTGTCCGACTCTGAGACCCCATGAATTGCAGCACACCAGGTCTCCCTGTCCATCACCAACTCCCGGAGTTCACTCAAACTCACATCCATCGAGCTGGTGATGCCATTCAGCCATCTTATCCTCTGTCATCCTCTTCTCCTCCTGCCCCTAATCAGGCATCAGAGTCTTTTCCAATGAGTCAACTTTTTGCATGAGGTGGCCAAAGTACTGGAGTTTCAGCCTTAGCATCATTCCTTCCAAAGAACACCCAGGACTGATCTCCTTTAGAATTTATGATATTTAATTTGAATTCAGAATTACCTTAGGCATCCTGTAGTATTTCAGTCAACCCTTTTTTCCCATACAAAGTGAATAAAGCATTCATTTAAGTTGTGCAAGCAATTCTACCACCTTACAGAGAAAGTAATCTGATTGTCTTCCCAAAGGGAAGACAGAGATAGCACTTTATTAGACTGAAATGCCAAGGAACACTTAATTTTTCATTTAAATCAACACAAGTAGACCCTTGTAGAATGGTAACTCTGTATCCACAATAGAAGATGAAAGTAGACTGTTTGGAGAGCTGATTGTAAAGTAAAAGCTCTCAGCAAAGAAGGATCTGATATTAAAAATACTTGAAAATCATGTTTTCCTTTCTACAATAAGAAAGACAACTTCTTTGCTTATACATCAGAAGAGGTATCACAATAATATATCTTAAGAAAGATAAATACAGTCAACTACAAGTTACCTACATTCAAAAATATTTTTTGCCAAAGAAAATAATGCATATTTTACTTTCAAGAAAAACACTGTGAAACTCATAGAAATAGATTTGAATGGTAGTTGCCAGAGGCTGGAGGTGGGGGAAAGCTAGGAATGTTGATCAAAGGGTTCACATTTTCAGTGATAAGAGAAGTTAGTTACAAGGATCAAATATACAGCATGGTGACTATAATTAATAATACTGTATCATATACCTGACATTTGTCAAGAGAATAACTCTTTAACCTTCTTACCACACACACACACGTGCATACGCATGTAACCATTGAGGTAAGGGTTGTGGCAACCATTTTGCAATGCATGTGTGTGTGTGTGTGTGTGTGTGTGTGTGTGTGCATGAGTGTGTGTGTGTCAGTGTATTAGTTGTTCAGCCATGTCCAACTCTTTGAAGCCCCATGGACTGTAGCCCACCAGGCTCCTCTGTTGATGAGATTCTCCGAGCAGGAATACTGGAGTGGGTTACCATTCCTTTCTCCAGGGGATCTTCTCAATCTAGGGATCAAACCTGGATCCCCCACATTGCAGGCAGATTCTTTACCTGTTGAGGCACAAAGGAAGCCTCTGAATGGAAAAAAAGGGGGAGGGGGAGGGAGAGGTACCCTTATGTACAGTAAATTTATGAACCTCTTCAGAAAAGTTGACTTCGTTTCTACATAATACCTCAATAAACCTTTGTTCTGTGATTTTTGTCCAGGAAACTCATAACAGAGGACTAACTCAATTTTATCTGTCTTCCCTTAACATACATGTTGGATTTGATTTTGAATGCCTGCTCTTCTTTTTAACACATCAGAGATACTCTTCTTGAAATTTTTTCTTCATTTAGTCTTCAGTTAAATGTGTTCATACAAACATTGTAATAAACATAAATGATTCACTGGGAGGTCCCTAATTTTGAGTTTCTTGGAACTCTTTAATTCCAAAGTCATTGATGTGGAAAAAAAGCAACTCAGCATGATTCAGCAATGAAATATGCTAAATTTCAATAATTTGTCACAGTTTCTTCCCAAACTGCCTTAAACTGGTGATTATTAAAATTCACAATATGAAAGAAAATTCACTCTCTTAATTACAGTCCACAGCAAAACAAGCAATAAGAACTGCTCACAAATTCCAGAGCATGACCCATCCCATTCAAAGATACAATGAAAACTGGGCTCATGCACCAGCTCTTTTGATCTGAATAGAATGTTGAAATATTTATTTGCTCCCTTGTATTGCAGGTACTAATCTGTGGAAACTGAACCCATTTTTAACATGTTTAAACCAAACTACAAAATCTTTACTAAAGTTAACTGCTTAATTAGAATTTTGTAAATTATTAAGACTTGTGCAAGCAAGAGTCAAGTTAGTTCCTCTCATTCAAGAGACTGTGTATGGGATTTTTCTTGGGATCCAGAGGGGTGATTACTTGCTTCTGACCAGGAGAACTAAGGAAAGGCAGTTTAGTAAAACTTTGAAGGTTGAGGAATAAATTGGTATTTGGAAGAGAGAAGAAAGTAGATATCTGGCAGAGATAATGGTAGAGAATTAGATAACACAGAAAAATAAAGATGTGTGCAGATAAGGAAAACCAAACTATTAGAACGGGAATTTGTAAAGCCCTTCCTAGACAAATTACTGAATGTGAGTGTGTGTGTGTCAGTCACTCAGTCGTGTCTGACTCTGTGACCCCATGGACCCCATAGCCTGCCAGGCTCCTCTGTCCCTGGAATTCTCCAGGCAAGAATACTAGAGTGGGTTGCCATTTCCTTCTCCAGAGGATATTCCCCACCCAGAGATCTAATCACTCAAGGTCGCCTTCATTGCAGGCAGATTCTTTACTGCTGAGCCACCAGGGGAGCCCCCAAATTACTGACTGAAAGTAAAAGTGAAGGTTGGTCTGTCATGTCCAACTCTGTGGTCCCATGGACTATACAGTCCATGGAATTCTCCAGGCAGAATACTGGTGTGAGTAGCCTTTCCCTTCTCCAGGGGATCTTTCCAACCTAGGGATCAAACCCAGATCTCTCACATTGCAGGCAGATTCTTTACCAGCTGAGCTATCAGGGAAACCCAGCCACAAGGGAAGCCATGCTTAGATATTATTATTGCTTATTAGCCCTTATTAGACATAACCATCTCATAAGGATGAAAAACTTCCCAGAGAAATTGTCTTGACAATCTCTAGACAGCAACAATTGTTACATCAATATCAAATTTCATTGTAGACCTAACTTGTTTCCCCAAATCCAGACTCTAACTGTAACCTGCAACTGTATTCACCTCAATGTCTTACAGAAAGAATGGCATTATTATGCCTAGAATAAATGTATCTTCACTTAAAAATCAATCTATCACCTGAAACTCTGGTTTTTATTAAGACTTCCCATCCCCTCATGTTCCTAATTAGATGTGAGAGTTGGACTGTAAAGAAAGCTGAGCGCTGAAGAATTGATGCTTTTGAACTGTAGTATTGGAGATGACTCTTGAGAGTCCCTTGGACTGCAAGGAGATCCAAGCTTTCCATTCTAAAAGAGATCAGTCCTGGGTGTCCTTTGGAAGGAATGATGTTAAAGCTGAAACTCCAATACTTTGGCCACCTCATGCGAAGAGCTGACTCATTGGAAAAGACTCTGATGCTGTGAAGGACTGGGGGCAGGAGGAGAAGGGGATGACAGAGGATGAGATGGCTGGATGACATCATTGACTCAATGGACATGAGTTTGGGTGAACTCTGGGAGCTGGTGATGGACAGGGAGGCCTGGTGTGCTGCAATTCATGAGGTACAGGGAGTCGGACATGACTGACTGACTGAACTGAACTGAACTGAAGATTTGTTATTAAAGAGACCAGATAATGAACTAACAGAGTATTGACTGCCATCACTGGAATTTTTTTAATTTTTTTAAAATTAACTTTATTTATTTTTTTAATTACAATACTGTATTTGTTTTGCCATACATTGACACGAATCAGCCATAGGTGAACACAGTCTCCCAATGCCGAAGCCCCCTCCCACCTCCCACCCCACATCCTCTACTTGAATCATCCTGTGCATCAGCCCCATGCATCCTGCATCCTACATTGAACACAGATTGGCGCTTCATTTCTTACAAGAAAATATACATGTTTCATTGCCATTCTCCCAAACCATCTCACCCTTTCCCTCTCCCTCAGAGTCCAAAAGTCCACTCTATACCTCTGTGTCTTTTGTTGTCTCACATATAGGGTCATCATTATTGTCTTCTAAATTCCATATATATGTGTCAGTATAGTGTATTGGTGTTTTTCTTTCTGACTTACTTCACTCTGTATAATCGGTTCCAGTTTCATCCATCTCATTAGAACTGATTCAAATTTATTCTTTTTAAGGGCTGAGTCAATCAATGTAATTCATCACATTAACAAACTGAGAAATAAAAATCATATGATTATCTCAATAGATGCAGAAAAAGCCTTTGACAAAATTCAACATCCATTTATGATAAAAACTCTCCAGAAAGCAGGAATAGAAGGAACATACCTCAACATAATAAAAACTATATATGACAAACCCACAGCTAACATTATCCTCAATGGCGAAAAATTGAAACCATTTCCCTTAAAGTTAGGAACAAGACAAGGGTGTCCACTTTCACCACTACTCTTCAACATCGTACTGGAAGTTTTGGCCACAGCAATCAGAGCAGAAAAAGAAATACAAGGAATCCAAATTGGAAAAGAAGAAGTAAAACTCTCACTGTTTGCAGATGACATGATCCTTTACATAGCAAATCCTAAAGACTCGACCAGAAAACTACTAGAGCTAATCAATGACTATAGTAAAGTTGCAGGATATAAAATCAACACTCAGAAATCCCTTGCATTTCTATACACTAATAATGAGAAAGTAGAAAAAGAAGTTAAGGAAACAATTCCATTCACCATTACAACGAAAAGAATAAAATACTTAGGAATATTCCTACCTAAAGAAACTAAAGACCTATATATTGAAAACTATAAAACACTGATGAAAGAAATCAAAGAGGACACTAATAGATGGAGAAATATACCATGCTCATGGGTCAGAAGAGTCAATATAGTGAAAATGAGTATACATCACTGGAAATTTAAACGGATGTTATGTTTGCAATATTTTTCTCCCCTCTGAGGCATAAAGATAGAATTGCCAGGTAAAGTTTTTAAAAATGCCTGTTTAAATTTCAGATAAGCACTGAAGATATATATTTGTATATATATATATACATATTAATATAAGCAAGTTAATTTTTTGGTATAAGCATATAAATGTATGAGACATACTAAAATTGTTTTTATCAGATGTTCATATTTAACTGACGTCTTATATTTTTATATACTAAATCTAGCAACTGTATTTACTGAGAACTTGAATGCTCAAACTACCGCACAATTGCATTCATATCACATGCTAGTAAAGTAACGCTCAAAATTCTCCAAGCCAGGCTTCAGCAATACGTGAACTGTGAACTTCCAGATGTTCAATCTGGTTTTCAAAAAGGCAGAGAAACCAGAGATCAAATTGCCAACATCCACTGGATCACCAAAAAAGCAAAAGAGTTCCAGAAAAACATCTACTTCTGCTTCATTGACTATGCCAAAGCCTTTGACTGTGTGGATCACAAGAAACTGTGGAAAATTCTGAAAGAGATGAGCATACCAGACCACCTGACCTGCCTCTTGAGAAATCTGTATGCAGGTCAGAAAGTAACAGTTAGAACTGTACATGGAACAACAGACTGGTTCCAAATAGGAAAAGGAGTACGTCAAGGCTGTATACTGTCACCCTGTTTATTTAACTTATATGCAGAGTACAGCATGGGAAATGCTGGACTGGCAGAACCACAAGCTGGAATCAAGATTGCTGGGAGAAATATCAATAACCTCAGATATGCAGATGATACCACCCTTATGGCAGAAAGTGAAGAAGAACTAGAGTCTCTTGATGAAAGTGAAAGAGGAAAGCGAAAAACTTGGCTTAAAGGTCAACATTCAGAAAACAAAGATCATGGCATCTGGTCCCATCATTTCATGGGAAATAGATGGGGAAACAGTGGAAACAGTGTCAGACTTAATTTTTTGGGCTCCAAAATCACTGCAGATGGTGATTGCAGCCATGAAATTTAAAAACGCTTAGTCCTTGGAAGAAAAGTTCTGACCAACCTAGATAGTATATTCAAAAGCATAGACATTACTTTGCCGACTAAGGTCCATCTAGTCAAGGCCATGGTTTTTCCTGTGGTCATGTATGGATGTGAGAGTTGGACTGTGAAGAAGGCTGAGTGCTGAAGAATTTATGCTTTTGAACTGTGGTATTGGAGAAGACTCTTGAGAGTCCCTTGGACTGTAAGGAGATCCAACCAGTCCATTCTGAAGGAGATCAGCCCTGGGATTTCTTTGGAAGGAATGATGCTAAAGCTGAAACTCCAGTACTTTGGCCACCTCATGCGAAGAGTTCTCATTGGGAAAGACTCTGATGCTGGGAGGGATTGGGGGCAGGCGGAGAAGGGGACGACCGAAGATGAGATGGCTGGATGGCATCACTGACTTGATGAACGTAAGTCTGGGTGAACTCCAGACTCCATCTTGGAGATGGTGATGGACAGGGAGGCCTGGTGTGCTGCAATTCATGGGATCAGGAAGAGTCAGACACGACTGAGCAACTGAAGTGAACTGAACTAAGAAATAACCGTCATAAACACTGTCAAACTAAGTTCTTTGCCTGCCCCGATTATAGCTACTCTAGGAATATCTAATAAGTCTTTGAAAAAGTAACAGATGAATGTTCATTTGTTGTTGTCTTTCAGTCTCTTGGTTATGTCTGACTTTTGTGACCCCTTGGACTGTAGCACATCAGGCTTGCCTATCCTTCACCATCTCCCCAAGCTTGTTCATACTCATGTCCATTGAGTCGGTGAGGACATCCAACCATCTCACTTCTGTTGTCCCTTTTCCTCCTGCCCTCAATTTTTCCCAGCATCAGAATCTTTTCTCATAAGCCAGCACTATGCATCAGGTGGCCAAAGTACTGCAGCTTCTGCTTCAGTATCAAGCCTTCCAATGAACATTCAGGATTGATTTCCCTTCGGATGGACTGGTTTGATCTCCTTGCTGTCCAAGGGACTCTCAAGAGTCTTTTCCAACACCATAGTTCAAAAGCTTCAATTCTTCAGCATTCAGCCTTCTTCATGGTTCAGCTACTATATCCATACATGACTACTGGGAAAACCATAGCCTTGACTAGACACACAATTGTTGGCAAAGTAATGTCTCTGCTTTTTAATATGCTATCTAGGTTTGTCATAGATTTTCTTCCAAAGAGTAAGCACCCTTTAATTTCATGGCTGCAGATACCATCTGCAGTGATTTTGGAGCCCAAGAAAATAAAGTCTGTCATTGTTTCCCCATCTATTTGCCATGAAATGGTGGGACAGGGATGCCATGATCTTGGTTTTTGAATGTTGAGTTTTAAACCAACTTTTTAAATCTCTTCTTTCATCTTAATCAAAAAACTCTTTAGTTGCTCTTCCCTTTCTGCCATAAACGTGGTGTCATCTGCTTATCTGAGGTTATTGATATTTCTCCCTGCACTCATGATTCCAGCTTGTGCTGCATCCAGCCTAGCGAATCTCATGATGTACTCTGTATACCAGTTAAATAAGCAGAGTGACAATGTACAGCTTTTATGTACTCCTTTTCCCAGTTTGGAACCAGACCATTGTTCCATGTCTCATTCTGTTACTTCTGGACCTGCATACAAGCTTTGCAGGAGGCAGGTAAAGTGGTCTGGTATTCCATCTCTTTAAGAATTTTCCAGTTTATTGTGATCCACACAATCAAAGGCTTTGGCACAGTCAATGAAGCAGAAGATTTTCTGGAATTCCCTTGCTTTTTCTTTTATCCAATGATGCTGGCAATTTGATCTCTGGTTCTTCTGCTTTTTCTAAATCCAATTTAAACATCTGGAAGTTCAGCCTTCACCTTCTGTTGAAGTCTAGCTTGGAGAATTTTAGCATTACTTTGCTAGCATGTGAAATGAGTGCAGTTGTGAGGTAGTTTGAACATTCTTTGGCACTATCCTTTTTTGTGATTATAATGAAAACTGACTTTTTCCAGTCCTGTGGCCACTGCTGACTTTTCCAAATTTGCTAGCATACGAGTACAGCACTTTCACAGCATCATCTGATAAGATTTGAAATAGCTCGACTGGAATTCCATCACCTCCACTATCTTTGTTTGTAGTGATGCTTCCTAAGGCCCACTTGTCTTCACACTCTAGGATGTCTGACTCCAGATGAGTGATCACACTATCATGGTTATCTGGGTCATGAAGATCTTTTTGTATAGTTGTTCTGTGTATTCTTGCCACCCCCCTTCTTAATATCTTCTGCTTCTCTTAGGTCCATACTGTTTATGTCCTTTATTGTGCCCATTTTTGCATGAAGTGTTCCTTTGGTATCTCTCATTTTCATGAAGAGATCTCTAGTCTTTCTCACTTTAATTTTTTTTTTCTCTATTTCTTTGCATTATTCACTTGGGAAGGCTTTCTTATCTCTTCTTTGTTATTCTTTGGAACTCTGCACTCAAATGGGTATATTTTTCCTTTTGTCTTTTGCCTTTAGCTTCCCTCTTTTTTTTTTCTTTTTCTTTTTCCTCAGCTATTTTTAAGGCCTCCTCAGACAACCATTTTGCCTTTTTACATTTCTTTTCCTTGGGGATGATCTTGATCATAGCCTCCTATACAATGGCATAAACTTAATGTCTATAGTCCTTCAGGCACTCTGTCTAGTATATCTAATCCCTTGACTCTATTACACACTTCCACTGTGTAATGATAAGGGATTTGATTAGCCTGAATGACCTAGTGGTTTTCCCTACTCTCTTCAATATAAGTCTGAATCTTGCAATCAGGAGTTCATTGTCTGAGCCACAGTCAGCTCCTGGTCATGTTTTTGCTTACAGTATAGAATTGTCCATCTTTGCCTGTAAAGTAAATAATCAGTCTGATTTTGGTATTGACCATCCGATGATGTCATGTGTAGAGTCTTCTCTTGTGTTGTTGGAAGAGGGTTTTGCTATGATCAATGCATTCTCTTGGCAAAACTCTGTTAGCCCTTATCCTGCTTATTTTGTACTCTAAGACCAAACTTGTCTATTACCCCAGATTTCCCTTGACTTCCTACTTTTGGATTCCATTCCCCTATCATTAAAATAACATATTTTTATTTATTTATTTTTTTGGTATTAGTTCTAGAAGGTCTTGTAGGCCTTAATAAAACTGTTTAACTTCAGCCTCTTCATCATTCGTGGTCGGGGCATACATAGGCTTGGATTACCGTGATACTGAATGGTTTGCCTTAGAAACAAATAGAGATCATTCTGTGTTTTTGAGATTGCACCCAAGTACCACATTTTGGACTCTTTTGTTGACTCTGAGGGCTACACCACTTCTTCTAAGGGATTCTTGCCATCAGTAGTAGATATAATGGTCATCTGAATTAAATTCACCCCTTCCAGTCAATTTTAGTTCACTGATTCTTAAAATGTCAATGTTCACTCTTGCCATCTCTTATTTGACCATTTCCAATTTGCCTTCATTTGTGGACCTAACGTCTCAGGTCCTATGCAATACTGTTCTTACAGCATCAGACTGCTTTTACCACCAGACACGTCTGTAACTGTCCCACTTTGGCTCAGCCTCTTCATTCCTTCTAGAGCAATTTATTAGTCATCTGCAGTAGCATACTGGGCATCCACTGACTTGGGGAGTTCATTCTTTCACTGTCATATATTTTTGCCTTTTCATACTGTTAATCAGGTTCTCAAGACAAGAATGCTGAGGTGGTTTGCTATTCCCTTCTCCCTTGGACCACGTTTGGTATGTGTTTGATATATTTGAATTGTATATACCATGATAACTAAACATTTTCTTTGGCAATTTATATACTGGAATTAAAAAAAATAGTTCCTCATTTATTCAATGACAGAGAAATCCCTGATTTAATAGTTTTGTTTTTTTTTAATATGTTTGAACAGTTGTTTCTGATTTAAGAGATTGATAGTGATTGTCAGATGTGTCCATTGCCTACTAGAAGTCCAGGAAAGTAGTCCATTACCTACTAGAAGTCCAGGAAAGTATAAGTTTGTAGGGTGATCCAACATAAGTGGTATCCTAAAAGGCCCTCCTAGGGTCCTGTTGGACTTGGACCAAATCCTTGCTTAGAGTATTTTTAAAAAGAAAGGTTAAAGCAGTCTTATATTAAGAAACTACAATACTTATAAAATAAAGGAATCTCCACTGCTACCTGAATATAGAATGTTTCCTTTTCTATTTTAAAATGTACTTTATTTTAGGACCACATTAGGACTTTCCTTCATTTTTAGTTACATTCTAAATAAAACTTTAAAATGGAGTATTTGAGCCGCTCTTCTCTCTGAGAAGGCATGGGTACAAACATGATAAACCTGCTGGCTGCACCTCCATCCCATTACCCTCATCTCTCTTGTTTGCTGAGAGACCTCAGTTCCAGAATATATTGGTGCCTGAAAAAGTCACAGGTGCTGCTGTTGTAACCTAGGTTTCAAAACATCACCATCATGGAGCCTATTGATTTCAAATTATCATGAACACATTGAATGAGATCTCTTTCATCTTTGTTCCCAAACTGCATTCATCAAATTTGCAAACTTTCTATGCATGCTCAGTTGTTCAGTTGTGTCTGACTCTTTGCAACCCCATGGACTATAGCCCACCAGGCTCCTCTGTCCATGGGGTTTCCCAGGCAGGAATAACGGAGTGGGTTGCCATTTCCTTCTCCAGGGAATCATCTCGGCCCAGGGATCAAACCTGCATCTCCTGTGGCTCCTGGATTGGCAGGGGAATCCTTTTACCAGAGATCTACCTGAGCAAACTTCTGTGAACACAGTAATTTGCCAGGAGACAGACAGACAAAGCCAGAAGATAAACATTTTATATTACACATTTTAAAAAAGTTAATTATTGAAAAAGAAATTTTCTTAAAAGTCAATATGAAAATGAATGCTAAAGCTGTTTTACTTTTAAAGATTTTTAAAGATATAGTGAGAAAACTTCAGAAAAATTTAGTGACTGTCATCTTAAATCTAATGCTTCAATCTCCAGGAGTGCAAATTGCTTCCTTCTGCAGTTGGTGACATTTGGGGATAATACTGGAAAAGTGTCCAATTTAAATCAGTGGCTGTCCAAAGTAGAACAAGCAAATGAGACAGTGTGCAGGGCTTAGGATGAAAAAACATAGGTATGGTACACATATGAGGCAATAGAGGAAACTAAGCCCTATTGAGCTTCACTAGTCAGCGGCTGACATCAGCATCCTTGTGCCATCTGTTACGTGCATCACATCACCCCGTGTTCTGGAGGGAATGATATCCCTGATAAGGAGGAGTGGACAGGCCTCACTCAGCCATTTAATTTCAGTATATTTCAACCTGCCTTTGTTTAAACATGCCCTGTAAAATGGATTTCAAGAATATTTATTCTGGTTTAGTAAATTAACTGTCATTCACTGGATAAGTGGTTTATAGCTAACTTAAAAGAAACCACAGATTGAAAATAAACAAAAAAGTAGCACAAGTCGAAATTATGGTAAAGAGGGATAGCAACCCCTTCACCAGGCACATTGCAAAGTATGAATGACTTAACCACACTTCAAATGGATTTACAAAAACAGGAGACGTAAGACTGTGGTTTGAAACCTGCTTCCCATCCTCTATCGCCAGATATGTGTTTTATATAGTCTATGCATTGTAATGATCCCTAAATGTAATAAGCTTATTGTATATAACTTATTGAGGCTTCTCTGGTTGCTCAGTGGTAAAGAATGCTCCTGTCAATGGAGGAGACATGGGTTTTATCCCTCAGTTGGGGAGATCCCTTGGAGAAGGGAATGGCAACCCACTCCAGTATTCTTGCCTAGGAAATCTCATTGACAGAAGAACCTTGTGGGCTACTGTTCACTGGATTGTAAAAGTCAGAAAATGATTTAGTGACTAAACAACAAAAGCAGCATAGCTTACTAACAAATACAGCAAAATAAAATGTATTTGGAAATGTGCAATTAAAAAAAAAAAAAGCATTTTGACACCCTTAGATTAAGCTATGGTGAGGCTGTTTGTAAAAAAAAAAAAAAAAAAGTGATAGCTATGCATTACCAAAAATCACTGAAATCCTGAAATAAGTAAGGTCAGTTTAGTAAACAGACAAAAGGGTGGGGGCTGGAGATTTTTCTGCTCATATAGAGAAAAAATGTAGAAGAGGTAAATGTAATTGAAGAAGAAAAGACCTTTGTGACAGGAGAGAACGTACAGAAGATTTCTCACTTTTTTTTTTTTTTTGATTTCTCACTTCTAAAGTGAAAAGCAAGTTGCATTTTCTTTGAGGGTTTCAAAAAAGTGGGGCTTTTTCAGGAGAAAATCTGAAAGATGCTAACCAATTAAAATCCCAGAACAATACCAAGTTTTGGGCACAAGAAACCCTCTTCCTATAAGATGAAAGAGGAAGTTTTTAAAGAAAGATGAAAAAATCAAGGATTATCTAAATTTTTGCTCTGAATCTTCTTCCTACCCTGTCCCGCATTCACATGTCAGAAAGACATCTCCATTTTAACACTTTCAAATACCACACTTTTCAACCTAGAGCTCTCCCTTGAGTATTTCTATCTGGGTAATTCTTTATTCAGTATATATTTATCACGATCATCCCAAAACTTTGTCCTTAACAAGGGAGCACACTCATCTTTGTATCCCTGTCTGTGTGAGAATTTCTCATGGCTAATTGGTAAACTGCGGTCTGGTTTCACTTATCTGATTAATTACGTCAGAATCCACTCCTGAGAAATGAATAAAGTATTGATGTGTGTTCCAGTGCATTTTCTAAGCCCTTAAGGCTGAGGTTCAGACAGGTGGAAATAAATCAAGACACAAGACTTCTGCAGGTTTCTTGGGAGAGACCACCCTGGGGCCTTCTTCTTGGAGAGCATAATATTGCTTCAATAGCCCCACTGTTCTTTATGCAGCAAGCACTGCTTTGTTTTGCTGTTAAATCCTTGCCCTACATGCCAGACACTGTGTTAGATGCTGAGCGTATAAGATCGTTCAAAACTGTCCCTGTGAACTAGAAGCATGAATCTAAGTAAATCAACAGCAACAATAACGTACAAACTATTACATATGATATAATAAGTACTATTTCAGTTCTGAATTGATGCTTTACTTGAGTTTCAAAAACAAGTTGGTGTTAATAAGGAATCAGGAAATGACATATGTAAGAAAATAGAAAACCTGTTTTCTGGTCTTTGGCCCCATCCCTGGCCCCAGGCTTCTAAACCCCTGTAATTTCCTAAGTGAAAGAGCATTAGAAGCATCTGCTGTTCTATGAGACAACTCAGGGTGAGCTTCTGCATGGTTTCCATAAGGGGACTGGTTACCAGAAAGACCAAGGCATGATTAGAAGCTTGGAATTTTCAGCCCATCCCCCAGGGAGGAGAGAGGGACTCAGGTGGAGTTAGTAATCCCACATGCCTATATGAAGAAGCCATCATAAAATTCCCCATAGTACAGGTTTCTAGGAGCTTCTAAGTGGCTCAGTGCATCTGCCTTCTAGGAGGGTGATGCACCCCAGCTTCCAGGGGACAGCAGCTTCTTTGCCCAGGATTCTTCAAGATCCAGTCCTACATATCTCTTCATTTGGATATTCATCTGTATCCTTTATCAGATCTTTTAATAAGCTGGTAAATGTGTTACCCTGAGTTCCATGAGCTGTCCTAGCAGATAATTTGAACCAGTAGAGGGGGTTGTAGCCAAATCAAACAGAAGGTGTTGGTAACCCAGGGGATCTATTACTTGTGATTAGCACCTGAAATGGAAAAGGAGCATTATTACAGGACTGAGCCTACAATTTGTGGGATCTAACACCATCTCCAGGTAGGAAATGTCAGAAATGGGTTACATTGTAGGACACCCAGCTGACACCACAGAGACTTGCTTGTTGCAGGGAAAACTCCCACACATCTGGAATTGGGAATGTTGTGAGTATGACAGCAG
Source organism: Nanger dama (assembly GCA_917880005.1). Lineage (NCBI taxonomy): Eukaryota > Metazoa > Chordata > Mammalia > Artiodactyla > Bovidae > Nanger > Nanger dama. The sequence goes on from CAKJTW010000001.1 coordinate 106,415,602, forward strand.
CGTGACAGTAAAACAAAGACCCAAAAGGGGAAACTGTAGGTTTTTGCAATACAAAATTTTAGGAGGAGGAAAAGAATGTAGAAGGCAGAGTGATCTGGAATGAGATGCTGTGTTCTGGAGATACAAATGATTAATTATAATTTATGATATTTATTACAATTTATGTTTTATATATCATAAATATTACATTAACTAACAAGTGATATTACAGTCTTTATCATGTACCATACACTGTTCTAAATGCTTTATGAATATCAAACCATTTCATCCTCTAGTAATCCTATGAGGTAGATATAGTTTTTATATCTACTTTAGGGATAAAGAACAGAGATACTGAAAGGTTAAATATTTTGCCCAGATAGTCTTGGAATCAGGACTCAAATCTAAGGTGTGGGAGTCCAGAGATTTCACCTGTAACAAAGAGGCTACATACTATGCTATATTTTTGTGTTTCTACTAAACTGTATATATATCCCCACCCTTTTGAACCTCCCTCCCATCTCCCTCCCCATCCCACCCCTTTAGGTTGATACAGAGCCCAGAGCCCCTGTTTGAGTTTCCTGAGCCATACAGCAAATTCCCATTGGCTATCTATTTTACATATGCTAATATGTTTCCATGTTACTCTTTCCATACGGTTCCCTCCTTTCCCCTCCCCCTGGTCTGTAAGTCTACTCTGTATGTGTGTTTCTCCATTGTTGCCTGTAAATAAATTCTCCAGTACCATTAAAAAAAATAAATAAATAAACTGTAAATGTAATTAGAACAGGAACTTTGTCTCATCACTATGTAATACAACCAAACACATTTGACAAATACATGTTACATGCTGGAGGAAAAAAAGGTCAATATAATAAATAACAGATGGACAAAAGGGATTCTTTTAAAATTCTCAGATCTTAGTCACAGGATTGCTCGAGTATCTCCTAAGTGACATCTGTTCCTCCCTCACATGCAATGAAATCATGCCCGGATCCTATTTCCCTTTTCTACTGTATTTCATAGGCCAGAAGTCCTGCATACCCTAGCTGGTGACTCTGACCATTATATTACCCGCTTATTACATGTCTGCATATGTCCTTATAACACATCCACCTTTAAGTAATTATTACTGGACAACTACCTAGAGATCAAAAAAACCCTTAATAAAAAATACCAATATATGGCAAAACCAATACAGTATTGTAAAGCAAAATAAAGTAAAAATAAAAATTAAAAAAATACCATTGCTATTTTTGTTACATTTTAAATGTAGAAATGCATCCTACAATTTCTGATGTTTTTGTGTCAGAATTAGAAAGTGAAAAGAATTTTCTGTGCTTATATTGTAAAATATTCAGGATGCTTGAATTTTAAAATGAGTCCCCACATTTTTATTATTTATGTTCCTTTCCTCTTTGAATCCCAATAAAAGGCCGGAGGTGGCTTCCAAGTGGCTCTACTGGTAAAGAATCTGCCTGCCAATGCAGATTCTCACAAGAGATGTGAGTTCTATCCCTGGGTCAGGAAGATCCCCTGGAATAGGAAATGGTAATCTACTCCAGTATTCTTGCCTGGAAAATTCCATGGGCAGAGGACCTTGGCAAGCTACAGTCTATGGGGTAGCAAGGATTCAGACACGACTTAGTGACTGAACACAAGTCAATCTGACTGAGATCAAGCCCTGACCTTTAATCTCCATTAATAGTGCGACTTTGGGTAATTACTTGATCTATCTGTGCTTTAGTTTCCTCATCTAGAAAATGGAAAGATAATGCTTTTTTAACTGGGTTCTTAGAAGGGCTAAAAATGAATTACTATTATGTAAAACCCTTACAACTATATCTGGCAAATTGCCAACATTGTTTAAACATTAGTTAGCATTATGTTCACTTTTTAAAATAGAAGTATACTTGATTCACAGTGTTGTGTTAAGTTCAGCTATACAGCAAAGTAATTTAGTTATGCACACATCACACACACACACACACACACACACACATCTTTCTCAATTGTTTTCCTTTACAGATTATTATAAAATATTGAGTATAGTTCTCTGTGGTATATAGTAGGTACATATTGTTTTATCTATTTTATATATAGCAAACTGTATCTGTTTGAGTCCTAATTTATCCCTACCCTCAACCTCTTTTACCTTTGGTAACCATAAGATAATAATTTGTATCATTTTTTAGATTCCACATATAAGCAATATCACATGATATTTGTATTTCTCTTTCTGACTTATTTCACTTAGTATTATAATCTCAGGTCCATCCATGTTGCTTTAAATAGCTTTACTTCATCTTTTTATGGCTGAGTAATATTCTAAATTATACGTGCTTATGCAATGAAGTGTATTTACAGTACATTGTAAACATTTATACAACAGAATATTACTTATCCATAAAAAGTAATATGCTCATTTTTTTAAAGGTACAGCAAATTTACTCCTTCATTCATTCAACAAAGATGTATTAGGACCCTACTATATGCTGGACCTGCTTCTGGCAATGCGAATACAGCAGTGAATCAACAGTTTGATCCCACTTATGTGAGGTACCTAAAATAGTCAGATTCACAGAGTACATTTGTAGATGCCAGAACCTGGGGGATGGGGTGGGGAGGGGGAAGGGGCCTTACTATTTAAGGCATACCGATTTTCTGTTTAGGAAAGTGAGGAATTCAAGAGATTGATGGTGATGAGAGCTGCACAACAATGTGAATGTACTTCATGCCACTGAACTGGCACTTAGTCAAATATGGTTAAAGCAGCATGGTTTACATTATATGACTTTACCACACACACACACACACACAAAGAATAAATAAATAAATAAAAAAGAAAGCATCCCTGTCCTAAGAAGCTTACATTCTATTGGGAGGATACGGACACTAAACAGATGTGTCAATATGAGTATGTTTGCTGGCCATAAGTGCTGTGGAGATAAATCAATGCCTAGAAATCAGGAAAGATGGTTGGGAGTTGGGGGTGTTATTTAATACAGAGTAGGGAGTACTCTTGCCTGGAAAAACCCATGGATGGAGAAGCCTGGTGGGCTGCAGTCCATGGGGTCACTAAGAGTCAGACACAACTGACAGACTTCAGTTTCATTTTTCCCTTTCATGCATTGGAGAAGGAAATGGCAACCCACTCCAGTGTTCTTGCCTGGAGAATCCCAGGGATGGGGGAGCCTGGTGGGCTATCATCTATGGGGTCGCCCAGAGTCGGACACAACTGAAGCAACTTTGTAGCAGCAGCGGGGAGTAGATATCTGAAGAAAGGGGGGAAGGGAGGAGTACAGCTTCAAGAGGAAGATTATTTCCTTACAGAGTGTATGTCAGATTTCACTCAGGAGAACAGAAGCCATTCTTCTTATTCCAAGCATGAATTGTTTTCATATGTCACTAGAAACTTGCATAAGCTTTGGAAAGGCTGGAGAGAGAAGGTTGGGGAATCTCTTGCCAAAAATGGTGGCCACCAATACTAAATAGCTTTTTATAAACTGAAGTTCTTAACGGTTTAAATCGCTGTGACTCTCAAGAACTACAGAAGCTCTACTGGTATACTCCTTCCCGAGTCATCTGTGGTAAGAGGTTTTAAGAAATGTGATGTTGATGAAAGTTTAGTGAGGATAGAAAAGAGGAGAAGGTCAAAATAGACATCCCTGCATACAGAAGGGAGGGTGAATGCAGAGAGAACATATCTGGTAATGTTCTAGGAAAAGCAAGAAAACCAGTGCGTCCAGAGCAGAGGGAGACCCAGAGCACGGAATGCGTGGGGCATGGGACGTAGCAGTGAATGACACAAGGAGCATAAATTTAACTCTGTAATAAAGGTTTTGCTCTAATTGCTTTGGGTACTGAGAAGTTCATTGAACTAAAGACAGTGAAAAGTAGTAAGACAAATGGATTTAAGGTCTAGGGGGAGGATATCTTAAATCTGTTGGAGATGAATTCTAGAGACAGTGAGCTAAAAATACAGGCAGTTTGGTCAAGCAGAGATATACAAGGCAATGAGATTAAGTAGAGTGTATAGATATTGTTAATGACAAGGTCTAACCTGCAGTGTATAAGACTAGCCACACTCAGTTCAGTTCACTTCAGTTGCTCAGTCGTGTCTGACTCTTTGCGACCCCATGGACTGCATGACACCAGGCCTCCCTGTCCATCACCAACTCCCAGAGTTTACTCAAACTCATGTCCACTGAGTCGGTGATGCCATCCAACCACCTCATCCTCTGTCGGCCCCTTCTCCCCCTGCCCCCTTTAATCTTTCCCAGCATTAAGGTCTTTTCAAATGAGTCAGTTCTTCACATCAAGTGGCCAAAGTATTGGAGTTTTAGCTTCATTATCAGTACTTCTAGTGAATATTCTGGACTGATTTCCTTTAGGATGGACTGGTTGGATCTCCTTGCTGTCCAGGGGACTCTCAAGAGTCTTCTCCAACACCACAGTTCAAAAGCATAAGTTCTTTGGTGCTCAGCTTTCTTTACAGTCCAACTCTCACATTCAGACATGACTACTGAAAAACCATAGCTTTGACTAGATGGACTTTCACTGGCAAGATAATGTCTCTTTAGTCTAGGTTGGTCATAACATATTTTCCAAGGAGCAAGCCTCTTTTAACTTCATGGCTGCAGTCACAATCTGCAGTGATTTTGGAGGCAAAATAATAATAATAATAATAATAAGGTCTGCCACTGTTTCCATTGTTTCCCCATCTATTCACCATGAAGTGATGGGACCAGATGCCATGATCTTAGTTTTCTGAATGTTGAGCTTTAAGCCAACTTTTCACTCTCCTCTCTCTCCTCTTTCATCTTCATCAAGAGGCTCTTAGTTCTTCTTCACTTTCTGCCATAAGGGTGGTGTCATCTGCATATCTGTGGTTATTGATATTTCTCCCAGCAATCTTAATTCTAGCTTGTGCTTCATGCGGTCCAGCATTTCTTATGATGTACTCTGCATATAAGTTAAATAAGCAGGATGAAAAGATACAGACTTGACGTATTCCTTTCCCGATTGGAACCAGTCTGTCATTTCATGTCCAGTTCTCAATGTTGCTTCTGACCTACATACTGACTTCTCAGAAAGCAAATCAGGTGGCCTGGTATTCCATCTCCTGAAGAATTTTCCACAGTTTGTTGTGATCCACACAGTCAAAGGCTTTGCATAGTCAATAAAGCAGAAATAGATGTTTTTCTGGAACTCTCTTACTTTTTTCGATGATCCAGCAGATGTTGGCAATTTGATCTCTGGTTCCTCTGCCATTTCAAAAACCAGCTTGAACATCTGGAATTTCGTGGTTCACATACTGCTGAAGCCTGGCTTGGAGAATTTTGAGCATTACTTTACTAGCGTTTGAGTTGAGTGCAATTGTGCGGTAGTTTGAGCATTCTTTGGCATTGCCTTTCCTTGGCATTGGAATGAAAACTGACCTTTTCCAGTCCTGTGGCCACTGCTGAGTTTTCCAAATTTGCTGGCATAGTGAGTGCAGCACTTTCATGGCATCATCTTTTAAGATTTGAAATAGTTCAACTGGAATTCCATCATCTCTACTAGATTCGTTTGTACTGATGCTTCTTAAGTCCCATTTGACTTCTCATTCCAGGATGTCTGGCTCTAGGTGAGTGATCACACTATCATGAATATCTGGGTCATGAAGATCTTTTTTGCATAGTTCTTTTGTGTATTCTTGACACTTCTTATATATTCTGCTTCTGTTAGGTCCGTAGCATTTCTGTCCTTTATTGACTCCATCTTTTCATGAAATAGTCCTTTGGCATTTCTAATTTTCTTGAAGAGATCTCTAGTCTTTCCCATTCTACTGTTTTCCTCTATTTCTTTGCACTGATCACTGAGGAAGGTTTTCTTATCTCTCCTTGCTATTCTATGGAACGCTGTATTCAAATGGAAATATCTTTCCTTTTTTCCTCTGTCTTTTGTGTCTCTTCTTTTCACAGTTATTTGTAAGGCCTCTTCAGACAACCATTTTGCCTTTTGCATATCCTATTCTTGTGGATGTTCTTGATCACTGCCTCCTGTACAATGTCACAAACCTCCATCCATAGTTCATCAGGCACTCTGTCTATCAGATCTAGTCACTTAAACTATTTCTCACTTCCACTATATAATCATAAAGGATTTGATTTACATCATACCTGAATGGTCTAGTGGTTTTCCCCACTTTCTTCAATTTAAGTCTGAATTTGGCAATAAGGAGTTCATGATCTGAGCCAAAGTCAGAGCCTAGTGTTGTTTTTTGCTGATTCTATAGAGCTTCTCCATCTTTGGCTGCAAAGGACATAATCAATCTGATTCTTGTATTGACCATCTGGTAATGTCCATGTGCAGTGTCTTCTCTTGCGTTGTTGGAAGAGTATGTTTGCTATGGCCAGTGCATTCTCTTGGCAAAACTCTGTTAGCTTTTGCCCTGCTTCATTCTGTTATCCAGGGACAAATTTGCCTGTTACTTTGGGTGTTTCTTGACTTCCTACTTTTGCATTCCAGTCCCTAACAATGAAAAGAATATTTTTGGGTGTTAGTTCTAGGTCTTTGTAGATCTTCATAGAACCGTTCAACTTCAGTTTCTTCAGCATTACTGGTCGGGACAAGAAGTGGCAGCTGTGTGATCCTGCACAGCGCTAGAGCGACTATGAGGAGATACCCCACATCTGAGGGCAGAGAAGCCCCAGCAAGATGGCAGGTACTGGAGTGGTGGCTGAGTGGTGCTGGAGCACTGGAGCGACTTTGAGGAGATACTCCATGTCCAAGGGCAAAGGAGAAGCCCCACAAGATGGTAGGAGGGGTGAAACTGTGTTTAGAATTAAACCCCATGCTTGCCAGAGATGCTCAACGGGCTCAAACATACCTTGCACTCACCAGGACCCAGAGACCCCACAGTAGCCACAGTGGCTATTTAAATGACTAAAAATCCAGTAGATTTAGAATTTATTTCCTTAGTCACATTACCTCCATTTTAGTGCTTAATAGCACATGTGGCTTCTGGTTACTTGTCTTACTGTATTCCAGCTGCAATAATGACTACCATTCTTTGGAGGGATTAACCAACAACCATTTATCTCTCAGTTTTGAAGGCTGTAGAAAATAAATATATGTACATCAAGGAAGGGAGGGAGGGGATAAATTGGGAGATTGGGATTGATGTTTATACTACTATGTAACAAATAGGTAACTAATGAGAACCTAATGTATAGCATGGGAGGGGGGGAGTACAATCTGTAGAACACATATGAAGTTAACCTTAAAAATGCATTCCAATATACAGTAGGTGTAGAAAAACACTATTTGATTTTACTTACACAAGGTATCTAGAACAGTCAAATTCATAGAGTAAAAAAATATATTGGTAGACACCTGGGCTTGAGGGGATGGTGGTAAGGAAGAGGAATAGTGATAGTGTTTAATGGGGACAGAGTTTAGGAGGGTAAAAATTCAGGAGATGGATGATGGTGACAGTTGCACAATGATGTGAATGTACTTAGTGCTACTGAACTCTACAGTTAAATACGGTTAAAATAGTATGCTTTATATTATATGACTTTTACCACAATAAAAGGGTTTTTTTGTTGTTTTTTTTTTAATATATCAGCAGACTCAGACTCACCAGAGAAATTGCTTCTTGGCTCATAGATGGCCATCTCCTTGCCTTATCCTCATATGGAAGAAGAGATAAAGAAGCTCTCTGAGAATTCCTTTATAAGTGCACCAATCCCATTCATGGAGACTCTACCCTCATGACCTAATCACCTCACAAAAGCATCACCTCCAAATACCAACGCAATGGGGATTAAGTTCCAACATATAAATTTTAGGAAACAACCATTTAGTCTACAGTACTACTGAATAGATAGCGTGGACACAGAACGCCCTCACCACCACAGAAAGTTCTGTTGAGCAGAACTGGTATGAAGTGTAACCATAGGAAGGGACAACTTAATTAGGATGGAGATTTGGATATTGTAGAAGGAAAAAGAAATAAAACACAAGAGTTTTGGAAAGATCAATCACTACAGGAACAATTTTTAAGAGAGATACCAATTTTTTATGGAATAGAAAACAATTTTGACAGTATTCAGGGGCTGGTATGTTCCAAGGAATAAGGGGGTAGATCAATTGGCCTGTAGGTGATTGTAACCAAGAGAGGTGTTATGTGGTATATTTTGATACTATGAGCTTCAATGCTAGTGTTTTTCAGGGAAGAGGGAAGCATGGGGTGACTTCAAAGAAATTAGGAATTATATTACATAACAGAGAAAGAAGTGAGGAATGACTTATCAGCAATTTCTTTACCTGGGGCACCAGCTCATGGCATTACATACTTTCTGTTTCTCAGAGCATATTCTACTTTCCTAATTAGATACACATTGGCATTTATCAATCTGCTATTTATTATTTACTTTCTAATTTTTTACTGAATTTTTGGTAAATATGTGACACAGTAGACTTGCTTTTTATAATACTGTGTACTTTCAGATTTACAAGATTGCTAGGAGAAATATCAATAACCTCAGATATGCAGATGACCCCACCCTAATGGCAGAAAGTGAAGAAGAACTAAGCAGCCTCTTGATGAAGATGAGAGAGGAGAGTGAAAAAGCTGTCTTAAAACTCAACATTCATGTTGATGTATGGCAAAACCAATACAATCTTGTAAAGTAATTAGCCTCCAGTTAAAATAAAAAAATATATTAAACAAAACAAAAAACTAAGATCATGGCATCCAGTCCAATAATTTCATGGAAAATAGAGGAGGGAAATGGAAGCAGTGTCAAACTTTATTTTCTTGAGCTTCAAAATCACTGCAGATGGTTATTGCACCCATGAAATTAAAAGATACTTGCTCTTTGGAAGGAAAGCTATGACAAACAGACAGTGTATTACAAAACAGAGACATCATTGTGTTGACAAAGGTCTACATAGTCAAAGTTATGGTTTTTCCAGTAGTCATATATGGATGTGGGAATTGCATCATAAAGAAGGGTGAGCATCTAAGAACTGATGCTTTTGAACTGCGGGGCTGGAGTAGATGGACTGCAAGGAGTTCAAACTAGTCAATTCTAAAGGAAATCAACCCTGAGTATTCTTTGGAAGGACTCATGATAAAACTGAAGCTCCAATATTTTGGCCACCTGATGTGAAAAAAGGCAGTTCATTAGAAAAGACCCTGAAGCTGGGAAAGATTGAGGGCAGAAGGAGAAGCGGGCAACAGTGGATAATATGGTTGGATGGCATCAGCAACTCATGGTCATGAATTTGAGCAAACAAAGGACAGAGAAGTCTGCATGCTGCAGTCCATGGGTTCACAGAGTTGGACATGACTGAGCAACTGAACATCAAGAACAGATTTACAGTATCTAAATTCTGGAAATATCATTAGCCTAGGAAAAGCCAGCTCTCTGTCATCACTAGTAAAATTTCTGTTAGATCTCATGGATGTCAAACCCAGCCTTTTTTTTTTTTTTCCTTTTCGTTCTTTTGCTTCGTAATTCAACATGAGGAACAGACTAGTGGTTTTTTTTTTTTTTTTTGGAAATAGATGGGGAAACAGAGGATACAGTGTCAGACTTTATTTTTGGGGCTCCAAAATCACTGCACATGGTGATTGCAGCCATGAAGTTAAAAGATGCTTAGTCCTTGGAAGAAAAGTTATGACCAACCTAGACAGCATTATTCAAAAGCAGAGCCATTACTTTGCCAACTAAGGTCCATCTAGTCAAGACTATGGTTTTTCCTGTGGTCATGTATGCATGTGAGAGTTGGATTGTGAAGAAAGCTGAGCACCGAAGAATTGATGCTTTTGAACTGTGGTGTTGGAGAAGACTCTTGAGAGTCCCTTGGACTGCAAGGAGACCCAACCAGTCCATTCTAAAAGAGATCCGCCCTGAGTGTTCTTTGGAAAGAATGATGCTAAAGCTGAAACTCCAGTACTTTGGCCACCTCATGCAAAGAGTTAACTCATTGGAAAAGACTCTGATGCTGGGAGGGATTGGGGGCAGGGGGAAGAGGGGACCACAGAGGGTGAGATGGCTGGAAGGCATCACTGACTCGATGGAGGTGAGTTTCAGTGAACACTGGGAGATGGTGATGGACAGGGAGGCCTGGTGTGCTGTGATTCATGGGGTCGCAGAGACACAACTGAGCAACTGAACTGAAATAAACTGAAATATGAAGAGAATTTTGTTAAGCAAGTTTGAAATATGTTACTCTGTTTATAATTATTTTCTGATTTCATACTATTTTAAACACCAGAGACAAAAGCAAATTTGAAAGGACATGTGAGGAGATTAAGTAAGTAAGTAAAGTCATTCAGTCATGTCCAATTCTTTGCAACCCCATGGACTGCAGCCCACCAGGCTCCTCAGTCCATGGGATTCTCCAGGCAAGAATACTGGAGTGGGTTGCCATTTCCTTCTCCAGAGGGTCTTCCCGACCCAGGGATCGAACCCGGGTCTTCTGCATTGGAGATAGACGCTTTAACTTCTGAGCCACCAGGGAAGTCCGAGGAGAGTAAAGGTCACCAAAATATTTTCAGGCAACAACTTTGAGAGCTCTGTTGTTTATGTTTTAGTAATAATTATATATGTGCTTTATCTTGGCAACATACCAACAGTAATTAAATTTTCACCCTGAGGAGGTGAATAATTGTCTTCCTGGTTTCTTGCCTGGGTCCCATAGAGAGAAATGACTTTACTAGCTTACATGGTGAATAATTTTAACACCTAACTGTCTGAGACAAAATCTGGAATAAATAGTGCTCCCAATTTAACTACTTGCACATTATTCCTACTTTGTGTTTGTTTCCTCATTTTGAAGGTTAAAATAATTTTCCAATGGATATATATCTATAACATATATTCCCAAATATGTTTCACAAAGGGATACTTTTGCCTATGGAAATTTATGAACTCTCAAGGCACAAAAATGAAACAAAAGACTGAAAATGTGGTCATCACAGCACAGGCCAAGCAGAGGCTTTCCAATGCTCCCCTGAAATGCATGTCCCACTCCCTCAAAATGGACCTTCTCTCCCCTGAGGGCTGGAGCTACTCCCCACTGGGAATTAGTGGAGCTTTGATTCCCTTCATCTCAGGGCTAACTTGAGTAGTAGGAGCTAACGCAGGTTAGGGAAAATAGCACAGCAAACTGCCCTGCTCTTTGCTTCCTCTTCTGTGACATGCATGTCCTGATAACCATCTACGCAGGATGGCTAAGAGTTGCCATTCAGGTCTGTGTCCTGCCTGCACTTCACTTCAATACGTTGGCCACCTGACATGAGCTGACTCATTGGCACAGATCCTGATGCTGGGAAAGATTGAAGGCAGGAGGAGAAGGGGATGACAGAGTATGAGATGATAGGATGGCATTACTGACTCGACGGACATGGTTTGAATAAACTCTGGGAGTTGGTGATGGACAGGGAGGCCTGGTGTCCTGCAGTCCATGGGGTCACAGAGTCAGACAGTTCACTTCAGTCGCTCAGTCGTGTCTGACTCTTTGTGACCCCATCGATCGCAGCACGCCAGACCTCCCTGTCCATCACCATCCCCGGAGTTCACTCAGACTCACGTTCATCGCGTCCGTGCCTCTTTTGGTATCCTATCATTTTGCCTTTTTATACTGTTTATGGGGTTCTCAAGGCAAGAATACTGAAGTGGCCTGCCATTAAGCAGCCGAACTGAACCTGCACTTTGCCAAACTTCAAATGAGGCTGTCATTAACCTGTCGCCTTTCAATGAAGCAGTAAAGGGTCTCCACAGATTAAAATAAACAGTGGGGTGGGGGAAACCCTCAGCCCACTGGCATCATAACAATTTAATTTTGAACATGTACAAATAAAAAGTAAAAATGTCATATGGCCTCATCTATTTACTTTCTCACTTTTTTCAGTCAACAAAGGAAATAGCATGGAAAAGCATGAGTACCAGGCCCTGTGCAGTTTATTCCAGACTAGAAACTGTTCACATGCATCATCTAAAGTAGTGATCAAAAATATTTCTTTGTTCTATGCTCCTTTATTCATTTGTTCTTTCTTTGGTTCACTTATTGCCTACTATATTAGAAATGCAGGTAATATACAGAAAATAAATGAGTTGAACTGCCATGATTGAAATGAAAACAAACCTTCAATTTACTCACAATTTAGTCACATAGCCCACTGAGGCTCTATATAGATTGGTTTTTAAAAAATGCTCCTTAAGAAATCTGCTGCTTGAGTTGGCAAGGTACAAGCTGCTTTAATTGTCATCTCTTAGCAAATATCTGTCACTAATAATACTGGTAAAAAATGAGAGAAAGCTATATTACATGAGCTTCTTTGCAAATAATTATTAATGTGATAACTCAATATAGAAAACCCTAAAGGCGCCATACAAAAAAATTTGGAACTAATAAATGAATTCTGTAACACAGCAGGATATAAAATCAATATATAGAAATTTGTTGTATTTCCTTACATTAACAATGAAATATCAGAAACATAAAGCAAAAAATAAAATTCCCTTTAAAATTGTGTTAAAAAAAAAAAAAAACCTACGAATAAACCTAGCCAAGGAAGTGGAAAACCTCTACACTGAAAATTCTAAAACTATGTAAGAAATTAAAAATGATGCAAAGAAATGGAAAGATATCCTATGCTCTTAGATTGAAAAAAATTAATATTTTTAAAATGGACATAGAACCGAGTGATTTATAAATTTATTGTAATCTCTATCAAATTATCCATGACATTTTTCACAGAACTAGAACAAATAACACTAAACTTTATATGGAATCAGAAAAAACATAGAATTGCCAAAGCAGTCCTGAGGAAAAAGAACAAAGCTTGAGACATAACCCTCCCAAACTTCAGACAATAGTACAAAGCACAGTAACCAAAACAGCATTGTACTGGCACAAAGGAAAAAGACACATAGATTGATGGAACAGAAGAGATCCCAGAAATAAATGCACACAACTACTGTCAATTAATCAATAACGAAAGAAGCAAGAACATACAGGGCACAGAAGACAGTATATTCAGCAAGCAGCATTGGGAAAGCTGGATAGTTACATGTAACTCAATGAAGAGGGAAAGTTGGACAGTAATATGTAACCCAAAGAAATTAGTACACTCCTTCACATCACATACAAAAATAAACTCATAATGGTGTAATTTCAGCTCAGTTGCTCAGTTGAGTCTGACTCTTTGTGACTCCATGAACCGCAGTACACCAGGCCTCCCTGTCTATCACCATCTCCCAGAATTCACTCAAACTCATGTCCACTGAGTGGGTAATGCCATCCAACCATCTCATCCTCTGTTGTCCCCTTCTCCTCCTGCCCTCAATCTTTCCCAGCATCAAAGTCTTTTCAACTGAGTCAGCTCTTCGCATCAGGTGGCCAAAGTATTGGAGTTTCAGCTTCAACATCAGTCCTTTCAATGAACACTCAGGACTGATTTTCTTTAGAATGGACTGGTTGGATCTGCTTGCTGTCCACAGGACTCTCAAGAGTCTTTTCCAACACCACAGTTCAAAAGCATCAATTCCTTGGAACTCAGCTTTCTTTATAGTCCAACTCTCACATCCATACATGACTACTGGAAAAACCATAGCCTTGACCTTTGTTGGCAAAGTAATGTCTCTGCTTTTTAATATGCTGTCTAGGTTGGTCATAACTTTCCTTCCAAGGAGTAAGCGTCTTTTAATTTCATTGTTGCAATCACCATCTACAGTGAATTTGGAGCCCCCAAAATGAAGTCAGCCACTGTTTCCACTGTTCCCCATATACTTGCCATAAAGCAATGGGACCAGATGCCATGATCTTCGTTTTCTGAATGTTGAGCTTTAAGCCAACGTTTTCACTCTCCTCTTTCACCTTCATCAAGAGGCTATTTAATTCTTCACTTTTCTGCAATAATGGTGGTGTCATCTGCATATCTGACGTTATTGATATTTCTCCTGGCAATCTTGATTCCAGTTTGGGCTTCATCCAGCCCAGCGTTTCTCATGATGTACTCTTCATATAAGTTAAATAAGCAGGGTGACAGTATACAGCCTTGACGTACCCCTTTTCCTATCGGAAACCAGTCTGTTGTTTCATGTCCAGTTCTAACTGTTGTTTCCTGACCTGCCTACAGGTTTCTCAAGAGGCAGATCAGGTTGTCTGGTATTCCCATCTCTTTCAGAATTTTCCAGTTTATTGCCATCCACACAGTCAAAGGCTTTGGCATAGTCAATAAAGCAGAAATAAATGTTTTTCTGGAACTCTCTTGCCTTTTCAATGTTTAAGTGGGTGTTGGCAATTTGATCTCTGGTTCCTCTGCCTTTCTAAAACCAGCTTGAACATCTGGAAATTCACAGTTCACGTATTGCTGAAGCCTGTTGCCTTGAGAACCCAATGAACAGCATGCAAATGCAAAAAGATAGGACACTGAAAGATGAACTCTCCAAGTTGGTAGGTGCTCAGTATGGTAATGGAGATCAGTGGAGAAATAACTCCAGAAAGAATAAAGGGACAGAACTAAAGCAAAATCAACACCCAGTTGTGGATATGCCTGGTGATAGAAGCAAGGTCCAATGCATTAAAGAGCAATATTGCATAGGAACCTGGAATGTTAGGTCCATGAATAAAGGCAAATTGGAAGTGGTCAAATGGGTGATGGCAAGAGTGAACATCAACATTCTAGGAATCAGCAAACTAAGATGTACTGGAACGGGTGCTCAAATGACCATTATATCTACTACTGTGGGCAAGAATCTCTTAGAAGAAATGGAGTAGCCATCATAGTCAATGAAAGAGTCTGAAATGCAGTACTTGGATGCAATCTCAAAAACAACAGAATGATCTCTGCTCATTTCCAAGGTAAAACCACTCAATATTGTGGTAATCAAAGTCTATGCCCAAACTAGTAATGCTGAAGAAGGTGAAGTTGAACGATTCTATTAAGACCTACAAGACCTCTTAGAACTAACAAACATGAGACACAATATCATAAAACTCCTGGAAAGAACATAGGCAAAATACTTTCAAACACAAATCATAGCAATATTTTCTTAGATCAGTCTCTGAAGGCAAAAGAAATGAAAACTACTGGCAATAGAACCCAGCAATCCCACTGCTGAGCATACACACTGAAGAAACCAGAATTGGAAGAGACACGTGTACCCCAGTGTTCATCACAGCACTGTTTATAATAGCCAAGACATGGAAGCTACCTAGATGTCTATCAGCAGACAGATGGATAAGAAAGCTGTGGTACATATACACAATGGAGTATTACTCAGCCATTAAAAAGAATGCATTTGAATCAGTTCTAATGAGGTTGATGAAACTGGAATCTATTCTACAGAATGTAGTAAGCCGGAAAGAAAAACACCAATAGAGTATACTAACACAAAGAGTCGGACACAACTGAGCGACTGAACTGACTGACTGACTGAACGCATATATATGGAACTTAGAAAGATGGTAATGATAACCCTGTATGCGAGACAGCAAAAGCGACACAGATGTATAGAACTGTCTTTTGGTCTCTGTGGGAGAGGGCGAGGGCGGGATGATATGGGAGAATGGCATTGAAACATGTAAATTATCACATGTGAAATGATTTGCCAGTCCAGGTTTGATGTATGAGACAGGGTGCTTGGGGCTGGTGCACTGGAATGACCCAGAAGGATGGTATGAGGAGGGAGGTGCGAGGGGGGTTCAGGATGGGGAACAAATGTACACCCATGGCAGATTCATGTCAATGTATGGGAAAACCAATATAATATTTTAAAGTAAATAAATAAATAAAACTGAGGTTTAAAAATAATAATAAAATAAAAAATAAAAATAAACAAGTAGAACCTAATCAAACTTAAAAGTTTTTGTATAGCAAAGGAAATCATCAAAAAGCAAAGAGACAAATTACAGAATAGGAGAAAATATTTGCAAACAATTCTACCAACAAGGGCATAGTTTTCATAATAGGCAAACTGCTTGTACAATTCAATACAAAAAAAAAAGAAAGAAAGAAAGACATAATCTAACTGAAAAATAGGCAGAAGACTTAAATAGACCCTCATCCAAATAAGACATATAGATGAAAAGGCATATGAAAAGGTGCTCACAATCACTGGTTACTAGAGAAATGCAAATCCAAACTATGAGATATAACCTCACATCAATCATAATGGCCATCATCAAAAAGTCTACAAATAATAAATGCTGGAGAGGGTGTAGAGAAAAAGAGAACCCTTCTACATTGTTGGTGGAAATGTAAATGGTGCAGTCACTATGGAAAATGGTAGGGAGGTATCTTAAAAAAATACTAGAGCTACAATAAGATTCAGCAATATGATTCCACTCCTCGAGGCATATCTGAAAAGATGAAAACTCTAATTCAAAAGATCCCAATGCTCATAGCAGCTCTATTTACAATAACTAAGATGTGGATACAACCTAAATGTCCATCAACAGATCA
The DNA here is from genome assembly GCA_917880005.1 of Nanger dama. Lineage (NCBI taxonomy): Eukaryota > Metazoa > Chordata > Mammalia > Artiodactyla > Bovidae > Nanger > Nanger dama. The sequence continues at coordinate 106,432,052 of CAKJTW010000001.1, forward strand.
ACAGATGAATGGATAAAGATGCTGTGTATACACACACACACAGGAATGCTACTCAGTCACGCATGCATGCGTGCTAAGTCACCTCAGTCATGCCCAACTCTTTGTTGCATATGAACCATAACCCACCAGGCTTCTCTGTCCATGGTGCTCATTAGGCAAGAACAGTAGTGGTTTGCCCTTCTCTAGGGAATATTCCAGACCCAGGGATTGAATCTGTGTCTCTTATGTTTCCTGCATTGGCAGGCAAGTTCTTTACCACTAGTATCACATGGGAAGCCCCACTACTCAGCTCTAGGAAGAAAAAAATATGCTATTTGCAACAATATACCTAGAAGTAGATAATATCATCCTAAGTGAAATAAGATAGTCAAATATATGATATCACTTATGTATGAAGTGTAAAGCATAATAAAAACGAATTTATATACAGAACAGAAGCATACTCACAGACATAGAAAAAGAATGCATAGTTGCCATGGGGAAAGGGAGGTGGGGGAGGAATAAATTAGGAGTATAGGATTAACAGATACAAATTACTATGCATAAAATAGATAAGCAAAAAGAAGTTACTATATAACACAGGGTGCAATATTAAATGTCTTATCAGTTATGAAATTAACTGAAAAGATAAATATAGATATATGTATATATATGCTACTGCTGCTGCTGCTGCTAAGTCGCTTCAGTCCTGTCCGACTCTGTGCAACCCCATGGAGGGCAGCCCACAAGGCTCTTCAGTCCTTGGGATTCTCCAGGCAAGAACACTGGAGTGGGTTGCCATTTCCTTCTCCAATGCATGAAAGTGAAAAGTGAAAGTGAAGTCGCTCAGTCATGTCCAACTCTTAGTGACCCCATGGACAGCAGCCCACCAGTATCCTCCATCCATGAAATTTTCCAGGCAAGAATACTGGAGTGGGGTGCTATTGCCTTCTCCATATATATATATATGTATACACACACACACATATATATGCTGCTAAGTCGCTTCAGACTCTCTGAGACACCAGAGATGGCAGCCTACCAGGCTCTTCTGTCCCTGGGATTCTCCATGCAAGAACACCAGAGTGGTTTGCCATTTCCTTCTCCAAGGCATGAGAGTGAAAAGTGAAAGTGAAGTTGCTCAGTCGTGTCTGACTTCACCATCCCATGGACTGAAACCCACCAGGCTCCTCCATCCATGGGATTTTCCAAGCAAGAATACTGGAGTGGGCTGCCATTGCCTTCTCCATATATATATATGTAAAATGTTGAATCACTCTGCTGTACATCTGAAACTAATGCAGTATTGTAAATAAACTATATTTCAATTAAAAAAGATAAAATGGATTTATTTATATATTTCTCCATAAGGAAACAAGATGATAGTAGAAAAAATGTAATTTAAGAGAAGATTCTGCTAAGACTGGGAAGGGTCTACTTGCAAGCTAGTTAATTAGCATGGATGTTGGAATAAGACATGACGTTGCAAGATCAGAGACAAATGACTTTATTATTCAAAGAAATAGCCATAGCCAGAAGGTTAACATTATGCCATTTCCTTGAACCCAGATTTCCACATGCTAATGCAAAGAGGCTTTGATGATATCTGCAAACACTGTGAGCTTCACTTCAGGAAAGGAACCTTGATCTAGGAAACAGATCTTTTCTAAAGGCAGTGAGCCCTGGAGGGAGATCATCTTTACTCTGTGTGTTTATGTGTGTGTTAGTCGCTCAGTCATGTCCAGCTCTTTGCAGCCTCATGACTGTGGGCCACTAGGTTCCTCTGTTCCTGGGATTTCCAAGGCAAGAATACTGGAATAGGTAGTCATTCCTTTCTCCAAAGAATCTTCCCGACCCAGAAATGGAATGTGGGTCTCCTGCATTGCAAGCAGATTCTTTACTGTATGAGCAGTAAACTACTGGACAGTAAAAAAATTTGTCTGCACTCTTGATGGAAACACCATTTATAGCTTCCAAAGCCGTTTGCCGTACAAACATCTTTGAAAAGATAGTTTGAAACAAGAAAGTTGATGCCTCTGCTCACAAAATGCACTGAAATGTAAGACCCACATGGAGAATTAATTGTCTGCCAACACATTAAGCATACAAATAGGGAACTTGGGTAAATAATGATCAGACATTTACATGGTATTCTCTTCATTTTTGAATAGCTAATTGCTATTTCGAAAATTTACATGAGAATACACTAAGAAACTATGGAATCTTTGGCACATAGTTTTAGTTTAAAAATGTGTTTTGAATAAATGTGTGAATAAACAGCAATGATTTTTCTTTTAGGTTAAGGTGAAGGGAAATTTAGCAGCTTCCCTAAGACTTTTACTGAAGTCTCTTTATAGAGTTAAGAGTGAACCAGGGAGCCACCAGATGTTAGGCAGCCAGGAGCCAACATTATCAAAGAAATGTTCAGAGCCAGCTTAGATGGTTTAGCTGGAAAAGAAACTATCTACGCAAAATTTGATTACTGGTCAAATGGCATAGGAACACACATGATGTTTCTAAATAAGTTGGATTAAGGCTCACTTGGAGGAGGAAATGGCAACCCACTCCAGTGTTTTTGCCTGGAGAATCCTGTGGATAGAGGAGACTGGTGGGCTTTTGTACATGGAGTCACACAGAGTCGGACACGACTGTAGCAACTTAGCATGCATGCATGCATTGAAAAAGGAAATGGCAACCCACTCCAGTATTCTTGCTTGGAGAATCCCAGGGGTGGAGGAGCCTGGTTGGCTGCCATCTATGGGGTCACACAGAGTCAGACACGACTGAAGTGACAGCAGCAGCAGCAGCAGCAGCAGCAGCAGGGCTAACTTTTGTTAGCCTCAAATAACTTCAGTTCAGTTCACTCGCTCAGTCGTGTCTGACTCTTTGCGACCCCATGAATTGCAGCACGCCAGGCCTCCCTGTCCATTACCATCTCCCGGAGTTCACTCAGACTCACGTTCATCGAGTCCGTGATGCCATCCAGCCATCTCAGCCTCTGTCATCCCCTTCTCCTCCTGCTCCCAATCCCTCCCAGCATCAGAGTCTTTTCCAGTGAGTCAGCTCTTCGCATGAGGTGGCCAAAGTACTGGAGTTTCAGCCCCAGCATCATTCCTTCCAAAGAAATCCCAGGGCTGATCTCATTCAGAATGGACTGGCTGGATCTCCTTGCAGTCCAAGGGACTCTCTCAAGAGTCTTCTCCAACACCACAGTTCAAAAGCATCAATTCTTTGGCGCTCAGCCTTCTTCACAGTCCAACTCTCACATCCATACATGACCACAGGGAAAACCATAGCGTTGAGTAAACGGACCTTAGTCAGCAAAGTAATGTCTCTGCTTTTGAATATGCTATCTTGGTTGGTCAGAACTTTTCTTCTAAGGAGTAAGCGTCTTTAACTTGCTTCACCCATTTCCTCAAATAACTTGTTTCACCCATTTCCTCAATTTTTCTTGCTTAGTTCCAAAAATAAAGCAGTGCAAGATGGTGATTTCAGAGTTATAATACCACTATTATGAAGTACAAAGTATTGATGATATTATTTCCTGTTAGGGACAGTAAGTTGAAGTCTGTTATCCTTCAGGACTCAGCTAGGTGTGAAAAGAAACGTGGCTTCCAGGCTGAATTGGTTTGGCAGTTTTCCTCTATGTTATTAAAGTACCCTAATTACAGCATTCGGCACTTCATATTGTGCTTGTCTCTTGTCTAATTCTCCACATAGGTATATATGACAATTTAAAGAAAGAGTTGAGCCATAATCTTAGCTAAATACCCCAAATGCTCACTGCAAATCTGCATGGATTGATAATAAGTATATGCACAATTAATAAATGAACAATCAGTTAAAGAACAGATAACTTTCATTGCCAATCTCTGTAAGAATGAAAATAGGTGCATCCTGAAGGCACTTAAAATCATCTTGTTGAAAGATAAGAAGTACACCCATTCACACATGCACACATATGTGCATATATTTGTAGGGAGAACACCTACAAACAAGCATACATAACAATGCATTTGCAATGGCCAGAAAGTGCAGCACCAACTCTTCAGCAATTTAAATGATTAAGATGTGTTGTGTACCTATACAATTAGGCAAACAGTTACTTGGAATTGTTTACCTTCATCAATGGCCTCACTACGTTATTTCCTTAAAATATCTAATTAAACACTCTTCTAGAAAGGAGCAAATCATTTTAGGACAAGTTGCTTCTTTGAGATAGCTATAATTCCTGGGTGTTTGATGAACTGTCTCAAACAGTGATGCTTGGCAGATGACAAAAACTGTGCTTACAATGGAAAGGAAGCTGTTTCAACCCATACCTAACACCCACTACCTAGACAAAAAGTGGGGCTGAAGGTACTTCTCTGGTTACTTACTCATGTGGTTGGTCCCTATTCTTCCAAAGTCCAAGGTGCACAGTGCAGGTGGAGGCAGGAAGAAAAGATGATTGCTTTGATTTTATATAACCAGTAATAAAATACAGAGTGCAAACATTTCCCTCTAGTCAGTGGCAGCTGGGAGGAGGCACCCTGTATCCGAGGTCAGGGGCCGTGGTCAGGAGAGCTACCCCACATCCAAGGCCAGTGGTGGCCGGGAGAGACACCCCGCATCTGTGTCTGAGGTCAGGGGGTGCCAGGGGAGACACCCTCTGTCCGTGTCTGAGGTCAGGGGCGGCCAGAAGAAGCCACCTCGCACTCGAGGCCAGGGGCAGTGACACTGAGGAGAATAATTTTTGGTCAAGTTAGGATTTATTAACATGCGTTTAATTACAACAACAATTATAGTGATGATAAAACCAGAACAGAAACTTCAGGATTCGGTTAGGATTTAGTTGTTTTGTTTGTTTTATGGCACCGATAGGAAAGCTGAACTCTGGTTTCAGCTCTACTATGCTGTAAACAGTTATAAATTAATAATTTATTTCTTTGTGCTTAATATAAAGCATTCCATCCCTTACTGCTTTTAGGATTTCTGAGAATCTAAGGGTGGCTATCCCCCTTTCAGAATTGCTCATTTTATTGTGTTTTTCTTGGTTTTCCTCCAACTGTACTGCTATGGCATCCCACTTCCAAAATTCTTGTAATTTCTCACTTGCAGCTATGTAATAAAAAGCCTATTCTTAATCTCTCTTCTTTCCTCTGCCTCTAATCAATTTACTCACAGTGGGCATATCAGTCTTCTGGATATCTATCGTTGATCCTGGAACTATCCTGATAAAAAACAGTTAATTTTCAAGTACTTCAAAAAGAGAAATGAGCAAAATATGAAATTATTATCTTGCATGTAAGTGATGACTCCCACCCCAACAACCTTGCACGACAGGACTGGGAGATGGAAGCCATTCATGTTTCCCATAGCTATTTCTAGGCAATTCTGCTTCCCTGCTTGAATCTCCTCAGTTCCCAAATGCATAACATCCACCAAACCACAGCATCTATATTCACAGTTGCAACCAATTCATCCTTGACCACTCCTCATTTATTGAACATTTGAACTCTTATCTCATTGATCTTTCTTTCCAAAACTCCTGAATAGATGCTGATAATTTCAAAATCTACATATATAACAATTCCAACACAGCTCAGTTCAGTCGCTCAGTCATGTCCGACTCTTCACGACCCCATGAATCGCAGCAGGCCAGACCTCCCTGTCCATTACCATCTCCCAGAGTTCACTCAGACTCACGTTTATTGAGTCCATGATGCCATCCAGCCATCTCATACTCTGTCGTCCCCTTCTCCTCCTGCCCCCAATCCCTCCCAGCATCAAAGTCTTTTCCAATGAGTCAACACTTCGCATGAGGTGGGAATGCAAAATGGTACAGCCACTTTGGAAGAATTTTGGCTATTTGTTATAAAACTAAGAAAATTCTTCTGATCCAGGAATCATGCTCCTTGGTATTTAAAGTAAGTTAAAAACTGATGTTCACACAACGACTTGCACATGGATGTTTATAGCAGCTTTATTCATAATTGCTGAAACTTGAAAGCTGCTAAGATGTGCTTCAGTAGGTGAATGGATAAATGCATTGTGGTGCATATAAACAATGGAATATTATTAGATAGATGTTAAAAAAAAATTAGCTATTGAGCCATGAAATGACACAGAGAAACTTTTACTACATCTTACTCAGTGAAAGAAGCCAGTCTGAAAAGGCTACATATTACTGTATCATTCCAATTATATGACATTATGTAAAAATTAAAAAACAAAACAATGAGACAATTAAAAAAACACACACACACTAGCAGTTTCCAGAGGTTAAGGGCAGTGGGAAAGAATAAATGTGGGTTTTATGGTCAGTGGGTTTTAAAGTCACAGAGGGTTTTTTGGTTGGTGGAAACAATGTGTATGATACCACATAGTGATGGCCATGTGTCATTATATATTTGTCCAGACCTATGGAATGTACAACAAAACCTAATTTGAAATATGAAATTTGGGTGATGATGTGTCAGTATAGGTTCATCAACTGTAACAAATGTACCCTTCTAGTAAAAGAGGGAGACTGTGCATATGTGGTGGCAGAGGTATATGGGAACTTTCTGCACCTTCCTCGATTTTGCTATGAACCTTAAACTGCTCTTTAAAAAGTCTTAATAAAAAAATGACAAAAAACCCCACAAAAACCCAGTTACATTTCTTCTCCATCAGTTGAGGGTTATACTATCTTATATATATCTTATACTATACTATGCTGCTGCTGCTAAGTCGCTTCAGTCGTGTCTGACTCTGTGCGACCCATAGATGGCAGCCCAAAGGCTCCCCCGTCCCTGGGATTCTCTAGGCAAGAACACTGAAGTGGGTTGCCATTTCCTTCTCCAGTGCATGAAAGTGAAAAGTGAAAGTGAATTCGCTCAATCATGTCCAACTCTTAGCGACCCCATGGACTGCAGCCCTCCAGGCTCCTCTGTCCATGAGATTTTCCAGGCGAGAGTGCTGGAGTGGGGTGCCATTGCCTTCTCCGATACTATACTATGAGGCTGTATTAAAGATTTAATATGAGGTAAATTGATTGCCTAGCACGAGAGGATTTCATGGGTATTTATTATTAGTAGCAGTAGCATCAGTGTGTGCTCTGTTCTTGGTGCAATACAGTTCACTAAGCTGATGTCAAATTTTCATTCAGCCTATTTTATGAATGTTGGTGTCATTATTAATATTTGGTCACAAGTCTGGTACACACAGTCCTTTTTATTTGCCTGCATCTTTTATTACATTTTCCGCCCCTATGGGCAGAGCCAACCTCTCTTTTTGCAACTCCATAGAGCACCCAAGGCAGCACCCTTACTCCACACAGAGTTTTAATAAGTTTTTGGCCCTGAGGATATTTCTTCAGAATTAAAATTGTTACAGAAAATCACAGACTAATAAATGGGCAAGAATGACACTTCTCTTCCAGCTAGAGCAATCGCTATGTTCTATCTCAGACATCCAGAGTTCTTGCAAAATGTATGATAACAACCAAATACCTACAATCTTCCTATCTAGTCAAACTCTCATTTCAGCAACTACAGAATAAACAACAAGGTGAAAGCAACTCTGCCTCAAGTGTTTGGTTCTGCTGTCCTGATGTTCAAAAGCTCTAGCTCTTTAAAATTAATATCAAGAAAATTCCAACTCTTGTGTATCATTATGTTACATCACTTCAGCAAGAAATTCTGCTGCAAAAGTGCTGAATGAGCAGAAATTTGTGCTAGTGGCAAAAATATCCTCCATGCTAGTATTTTTCATATCCCCAATACTCTACAAGGAGTGGTGATGTCAAGTCTGTGAAGAAAGGTGGCTACAAGCATCAAAAGCATGATTTGTCACATTTGACAAGGCACTAAAGCTGGTGTTGACCACACCTTTAACCCCACAGGGCTCTCTCAGAGAGTTCAGCAGCCGTGATGTGCCTACATTACCATTTCAGGAGGCTAATTTTTTAAACCTGATTAAATATGAAGATGGCAATACACATCGTTTCAAGTGATGTGTTGCCCTGATTAGAGAGTGTTGATCACACAGACCACAGAGAGGCTATTGCTGGCTCAGAGTACCTTAAGTGGCTTTGAAATGGTTGTGAGTATATCAAACTACAAACATGAAGTGCTTTCTATAAACAGATTGTTGGCCCTTCTCTTAATGAGAAAATCTTTCAGACATAATTTCCATCATAACATAATTTGCATACATTTGTTAAAAGCACCTATTGCGTCTTTGATGCTTTTTAATTCCTCAACAAAGAGTTTCAGGTTCCTACATGTGCTATTCTAGAAAAGCTGAAAATGTCAGACTCCTGATTCCCAGACTAGGACAGAGTAACTAGAGTTTCTAGTCTTTCTATCAAAAAGGAATAATCATAATGGACTCTCTTTGTTTCCAGAAAGCATTTAGTTATCCATCCCAATAAACAAATGTATTATTATTAGCTCTGCAAATAAGTGCTCTGTTTAGCTCCCAAACAGCATGTCTTACTTCACTGCTATGCTTACAGTTACACTTTCCAAAATTACTGCCAACTCCACCACCACATCTGCTTTGTAGCTTCAGTAAGAGCTGGAACATAATGTGGGCTCTGGTTCTTCTTCTCCAAACCCTGCTCATCCCTGTGATGGCTTATCTTCCCCACCCCCACCTTCAAACTTATACCCCCTGCCTCTCCTCTCCTCCCTCTCTACAGACTGTGCCTAGTGGACCCCATTTTCAAAAAGTGAAAAATGAAAGTGTTAGTTGCTCAGTCATGTCCAACTCTTTGCAACCCCATGGACCATAGCATGCCAGGCTCCTCTGTCCAAAGGATTCTCTAGGAAAAAATACTGTAGTGTGTAGCCATTTCCTTCTTTAGCGGACCTTTCCAACACAGGCGTGGAACCCAAGTTTCCAGCACTGCAGGCAGATTCTTTACCATCTGAGCCATTCATCCAAAAGGATCCCTAATAACTACTGCTGCTGCTGCTGCTAAGTTGCTTCAGTCGTGTCCGACTCTGCGACCCCACAGACGGCAGCCCATTGGCCTCCGCCATCCCTGGGATTCTCCAGGCAAGAACACTGGAGTGGGTTGCCATTTCCTTCTCCAATGCATGAAAGTGAAAAGTGAAAGTGAAGTCGCTCAGTCGTGTCTGACTCAGCTCCTCCATCCATGGGAGTTTCCAGGCAAGAGTACTGGAGTGGGAGGTCTTCAAAATGGATAAAGGAGCCAGAATTCTTAGATTATTGTCAAGTCAAGCAAATCACACAATCTTGGAAGGCTTACATGAATTCTCTGTAAAATAGCCACACATATTTAACTTTTGTGTTGGGAGGTAGAGTCATTTTTGGTTTTTAAATTCTATTTCCTGTATCTTCTTTCCCTTCTGCATGTGTGTACACACAGATTGCTGAAAATCATGCTGAGAGAATAAAATTTAAGCTCCCTCAGGGAAGAAACCTTGTACCTAGGACCAGGTGATATAAATGATAAATCAATATTCTCTACTTCAGGAATAACAACTTATTACCTAAAAGCAGTAGCAGACTTTCTTTAACAGCTACTGTACTGAGAGGTGTATCACTCAATATGAATTTTCTCCATGTTCAGCTTCTCCAGAAGACACTCTATTCATCTGGCTGGACCTTTCTGACACCCAAAGGTTGTCTGTGTGACACACCCACTATCATTAACACTCAGCACCTATTCCATTAGAGTAGACATTTTTCATTTTAAGGTTTGTTATTTCCCGTCCAGGGATCTTAACCTTTAAATCCTACTATGGTCCTGACACAACTGTATAAAAGATTGTTTTCAGAAGCTGAGAAATAGAGAGGATTCCAACTTAACTGAATATTCTAGAACTTAGTTAATTTCAGGTTAACTTGAATTTGTTCAGCATGCATTTTTGAGAGCTTCTATGATTCAAAGCAGTTTTACAAGACTGCAAGGTTGCATTTGATCTCTAAAAGTGTTCAATTTATTAGAATTGTCTCAAAGTTGTATTTTTAATATGATTGTAGCCAAATGCAAAAGTTTTGAAGTTCTCACAAGTGCGACATATATTAAACAAAAAGTAAGTGTATTCCCTCATAGCTCAGTTGGTAAAGAACCAACCTGCAATTCAGGACACTCCAGTTCAATTCCTGGGTTGGGAAGATCTGCTGTAGAGGAAATGGCAATCCTCTCCGATATTCTTGCCTGGGTACTCCTCTCCAATATCGTCTCCCCATTCACAAAGGAGCCAGGCAAGCTACAGTTCATAGGGTCACAAAGGGTAGGACATGACTGTAGCAACTTAGCACAAGTGTATTGGGGTTATGCTTTTCAGATGATCTGTATTTGTACTTTTGAATTGGACAGATTTGAAAGTACCATCATTTCAATTACAAATTGGGCATATTTTCTTTAATTCATTATATTGTACGAAGACACTATAAAACTTATATAGAATAAAAGCCTTATTAGTCTAATAACTGTTGAATATTCTACATAAACTTTATGTTCATTACTAATTGGGAACTCTCAGCTACAATAGCAAACTGAACCTTTGTATGCTTACTTTCTCCTATCTAAACGAGTTAAACATGTATTTCTGAAATCATTGCCAGCTAAACTGTCTCTAATTCACACATTATACAAAAGTATCTTGAGATAAAATTTCCATTTCCATTTCCAAGGCTGAAGTTAAACTTAAAGAAGTAGAGTCAGAATTGAGCAAACATCAGTGTCATGAGCTGAAATGCCCTCAGTACTCATTTTCTCTTCAAGGTTGCTAACACTGAACCCAGAATAATTGCATTGTCTGCAAAGGGCAGATAACAGCTTACCTTGTGAAGATCCACTACCGCTGTGAATCATACAGTCTTATACCCCATTTGGGTAGAGCAAAAGTTCATGTATACTCTGGATATTTTTAAATTAAAAATATATATATGTGTGTATGAATATCCATGTGCATATACTTTTAACTCAGTTTGAATCTCTGAATGCTGGCTCTCTTTGCTTGGTGTTAACAGATACATAGAGCTCCAATATTGTATTTCACATTGTTTAAGGAAGTCAAATTAGAATCTGATCTGCTACAAAAGCAAAAACATTGTTTCTATTATGCTTCATAACAATTTTTCTCAATATTTTAAGTCATGTCATTAATAAAAATTTACACTTCATATTTTAAAGCAAATATGTCAAGTATGTTGGGTGATGCTGCTCAAGTAACTTATGTTGATACTACTTTAGCAGAGTAATAATTATCCATTACAGAAGATAGATATCTCTAATACTACAGATGAAGCAACTCAGGAATAATATTATTTTAATTTTGAAAGAATAAATTGAAAAAAATTAATTTTAAATGACACAACTATTATTTTCCATTTTGTTCCACAAATACTTATTGATTGGTCAAATATTTATTGACGCACACAGTTAATAATCTAGTTGAATTACCTACTGAACCTAAATCAAACTGAATATGCTCCTTTAAAGATTCTTCTCTAAACCTTTTATCTAAAGTTTAATGACTTAAACTTCAGAGATAGAATCTGACTACCCCAATATTAACTTCAATCTGAAGTTTATTTTGCATATATTTTTAAGGATATATTACTGAGATATCACAGAGAGGAAATATAGTATTTAAAATAGGAATTTCTGGTGAAAGTCAGGGTAGGGACAGTTCTGCTATGTAAATGATATCCAGACTAAATCCCCAAAGAGTTAGATTTTGATTGACACAGATTCAGGTAACCTATATTGTTGTCTTACTTCTTAGCATCTTCTGTAAGATATGGGAAGGCTAAGATGATTATCAGACTATTAAGAAAATCCTTTGTATGGGAAGATCCCTATTTAACAATGCTTCATTTTCCATCTGATCTCTGGAAAATAAACTGGATAATAACATAGCTCAACTATTTCCACTGCTGACAATGTATTCCAGTCATAGAATCAGCTAAACTTGTTAGCATCAGAAAACTCTGTCTTGCAAAGAAAGCTGAAAAATGGTGTGCATTCCTTTCTCTGCCAACTTATGTGGCTTAATCATTCATAATGACTCCATGAATCTCAGACAAAAAAGAAAAAAAGGTATTAAGATAATAAATTAAATTAAGATAGTAAATCTCTTTGGCATTCTGTGGAAAGCCTAAAATTTATCCAATGGATCAATGGAGCAATACTACTATAATTTAACTCTGAAATTTACTAGAATGAAAGATAGCTTAACTAGCGTCAAAGTATTAGTGGAGCCCTGTAATTCTTTCCAAATTTTGAACCAGTCTATTGTTCCATGTCTGGTTCTAAGTGTTTCTTTTCTGCACCCAGGTTCCTCAAGAAACAGGTAAGGTGATCTGGTATTCCCATCTCTTTTTATTTTCCACAGTTTGTTGTAATCCACACAGTACAAGGCTTTAGCATAATCGATGATGCAGGAGTAGATGTTTTTTTCCGAAACTTCCTTGCTTACTTTGTGAGCCAACAAACATTGAAAATTTGTTTTCTGGTTCCTTTGTCTCTTTGAAACCCAGCTTATGTATCTGGAAGTTCTCCGTTCGTGTAGTTTTGAAGCGTAGCTTCAAGGTTTTTGAGAATAACCTTGCTAACATGTGAAATGAGTGCAACTGTAAGGCTGTTTGAATGATTTGGGGCATTGTCCTTCTTTGGGACTAGAATGAAAACTGACCTTTTCCAGTCCTATAGACACTGCTGAGTTTTCCAAATTTGCTGACATATGTGAATGCAAATTGAGTGCAACACTTTAATTGTATCATCTTTTAAGATTTTAAATAGCTCAGCTGGAATTCCATCACTTCCATTAGGTTTTTTCATAGTAATGCTTCCTAAGGCCCACTTGACCTCACACTCAATGATGTTTGGCTTTAGGTGAGTGACCACACTGTAGAGGTTATCCAGGTCATTATGACTTTTTTTTTTTTTTTTTGTATAGTTCTTCTGTGTATTGCCACCTCTTCTAAATCTCTTCTGCTTCTGTTAGGTCCTTAGTATTTATTTCCTTATCATTAGGTCTTTATCGTTTCATGCCCATCCTTGCATGAAATGTTCCCTTGATATCTCCAATTTTCTTGCAGAAACCTCTAGCCTTTCCCATTCTGTTGTTTACCTCTATTTCTTTGCATTTTTCACTTAAGAAGGCCGTATTCTCCCTACTAGTCTCTGAAACTCTATTCAGTTGGGTGTTTGCCCTTCTCCCTTGCCTTTCACTTCTTTTCTCAGCTATTTTTAAAGATTCCTCAGACAACCCTTTTGCCTTTTTGCATTTATTTTTCTTTGAGATTTTTTTTTTCACCACTTCCTCTACAGTGTTACAAACCTCTGACCATAATTTTTCAGGCACTATGTCTATCATATATAATCCCTTGAATCTATTCCTCACTTCCACTATATAATTATAAGGAATTTGAGTTAGGTCACTCCTGAATGGCCTAGTGGCTTTTCCTACTTTCTTCATTTTAAGCCTGAATTTTGCAAAAAGGAGCTCATGATCTGAGCCACAGTCAGCTCCAGATCTTGCTTTTGCTGACTGTATAGAGCTTCTCCATATTCAGCTACAAAGTACATAATCAATCTGATTTCATTATTGACCATTTGATGATGTTCAAGTGTAAAGTTGTCTCTTGGTTTGTTGGAAAAGGGTGCTTGCTATGACCAGCACATCCTCTTGACAAATCTCTAATAGCTTTTGCCCAGCTTCATTTTGTACTCCAGGGCCAAACTTGCCTGTTATTCTGGATACCTCTTGACTTCTACTTTTGCATTCTAATCTCCCATGATGAAAAGGGCATCTTTTGGGGTACTAATTCTAGACAGTGTTTTAAATCTTCATAGAATCATTCAACTTCAGCTTCTTTAGCATTAGTAAGTGGGACATAGGCTTGGCTTACTGTGATGTTGAATGGTTTGCTTTGGGAACAAACCAAAGTATTTTTGCCATTTTTGAGACTGCACCCAAGCATTGAATTTTGGATTTTTTATTGACTATGACTATGAGGGCTACCCCACTTCTTCTAAGTGATTCTTGCCCACAGTGGTAGATATAATTGTCATCTGAATTAAATTTGCCCATTCCCATCCATTTTAGTTCACTGATTCCTAAAATGTCAATGTTCAATCACCATCTCCTTCTTGACCACATCCAATTTACCTCGATTCGTGGACCTGGATGATTCATTATAGGATGAAATATTGTTCTTTACAGCATTGAACTTTATTTTCACTACTACATATCCACAACTGAACATCCTTTCTGCTTTGGCTCAGCCCCTTCATTCTTTCTGAAACTATTAGTAATTGCCTTCTAGTCTACCCCAGTGGTATATTGGACACCTTCTGACCTGGGGGCTCATCTTATGGTGTCATATAATTTTGCCTTTTCATATTGTTCACAGGGTTCTCTGAGCAAGAATATTGGAGAGGGTTGCCATTTCCTCCTTCAGTAGACCTCTTCACGTGCATCTTGGGTGGCCCTATACAGCATGGTTCATAGCTTCACTGAGTTAAGCATGCCCTTTCCCCACAACAAGGTTATGGGCCATGAATAGGCCATCAGCCTCTACCCAGAAAAAAATGAAGCATGTCTCCAGGCTTCAATATGTAACCAAGGAAATAAAGAGGGTGTTGAGGGAGCACCTGAGTTGTCTCTGGGCTCACTGGGATTTACTTTGGAGAGACTAGAATATTGCTCAGATCCAAGAGAAATAAAAGAAAAGAGGTAGAGGAGATAAAAAGAAAGGAAAGCTTGTTGAGTATCTGACTAGATTACAAATAACCTGCTTCTTCTCTTCTAGGCAATATAGCAGGTTTGCCTGCTATATTTGTTTTTTGTGTCTCAGGCTAAGGACAAGAAGTTTAGCTTTTTGTTGGATGTCTTCTGGGTCCTGACAACTAAAACAATGCTGCTCACCATCTGGTTCTACAAGAATGAAGTCACCAGCCACTGTAGCTGTTGACCATTAGAATACCTTGAAAGTTAAGGGTGGAGATCAGGAATAAGGCATTCTGTGCACTGGAAAAAAATGGCAAAACAGGCTAGTTAGGCAATGTCAGGAGACTGTTTTATGAACCCAATTCCTTGCATCTTCTTTTATCTGCAAAAGCATTGAAATTGTTAACATAGGCATCTGCTCCCCAAGACTAGCAAACACCTTCTCCAAAGATGAGTGTTTGATTGCACAAACTCCCTTCCCCAAAATCACATAGGTTCTGACCTGCTCATACTTCTTAGAGCTGTCTGAGAGACTGTCTCCAGGTTATGCTCCTCAGAAAGCCCCAAATAAAACTGAACTCACAGATCTCATGTTGTGTGCTTTTAGATTAGTGAACAGATCCTTGATAAGAAAATTGATATTTGACAAAGGTTATTTAAGGAACATACTATCTCTTGTCCTTTAGAGATCAAGTATCTAAGGCTTGACTTTATCAGATTAAACACACATGTACACACACACATCAGACTACCAACATATTTCATTCAGTATCAAGTTAACCACTTGCTTTTGGATTTCATTGAAAATCTATTGATAGATATAATATTTTTGTGAACATTTTTTGCATCTTTTACCAAACTATTGTTCAGATAGCATCATCTATTATCTTTAACTGTTTTTTTTTTTTTGAATATGTGTGATACATTTCTTTATAAAATGTCAGAAAAAATTGTGTTTCTTTAACATGTATGTTATCTGGTTTGATGGTAAGAATTACACAGTCTTTTTTCATATTTACCTTATTTTTAGAAGCTCACAGCTAAATTTTATGCTTATTCATATATAATATTTTCTTAAACATTTGTATTTCCCATTTTATGTCACATTTTCATTTTATTTTTCTATTATAATATCTTTATGTTATACCTTTCTTAATAAAATAAACTTCAAATGAATGGAATATACTTTGTATGTCAGTAAAAGCTGGTTGGTTTTGTGTGTGTGTGTTTGTGTCATTTTAAGTGTTTAAGAAAAAGTAGTGTGTATACAGGTAACAAATGAGTTGTAAGATTAGTAATGGGTTACAATACAAAACAGCAATGCTTTGAAGGAAAATGCATAGGTTAGGAGATGCTGCCTACCTTATTTTTCTGTCAATGTTCCCATCCAAACAAAGCACCCAGATCATAATAGGATAAGACATTTAAATCTAAGCTAATAAGCTACATATTTGCATAAGGTTTTGAGTTTGGGACATTTTGCAATAACCTTAACTTCTAGATTGAATTGTTAATCAAGTGAGATAATAATGGTGTAGAAGGGGAAAAAGTTTAGATGAGTTGACAGGCTGGAATGAATTGGAACTGTAATTTCTTACTTGATCTGGTCAGTCTACCCTATCCATTTTGATTTGTGTCTTCTATTTAGAAATAAAATCAAAGTGGATTATGAGAGTTACGAAGAATGTCTGACTCCTACATAATTATAGTAAGGCTTATTAATCAGGGTAGTACACGTTAAAGATTATAGAAAAGTTCCCAGCCCCTGGCTCACCCAGTATATTCCAAGATCAATGGAAGTGAGGTACCTAAAGAATAAAACAAGGGGCCTTGAGGTTGGTGTTGGGATACATCTGTTGCATCCCTTTAAAAATCACAACTCAACTGGCTACACAATACGCTTCTCCAAATGCTACTCAACTCTCAAATTCTCAAGGCACATATCTAAATGCTACACAAGCCAATGGATATGAAAGACATACAGTGTTGATGGCTCATTTCCAAGGATGAATTATGCAATATAGGTTTGTAACCAAGAGGAAGATAAAAACTCAGCCCATGTCCTACCCTAACAAAATATTTTAATCAGTAGCTAATATGAAAATCTGTAACCATCTTTTGCATATGGTAAAATTAAAATTCACTTTGAGGTGGGTAATGGGTTTTAGTCAGCTATACACCAATGACATTCAAAATGCTTGCAGCATGCGTTAATTAAAGACATTCTATTGGCATCACCAGAAAGAGAGAAAAAGAGGGAGAAAGATAGAAAGAGAAAATATATTAATTAATATTTTCAGTACTAGAAACTTACAAGTGAAGAGTCATGTCATCAAAATGGCAATATACATCCAGATCCCAGGGATGAAGCTGAAAGATGCTCCTTTCTGGACCACAGAGACTGACTGCATTCTAAGGGTGAGAAGAGCAGGTACTGTCTGACCACATCAGCCATCACATGCCGCATGGTGCCACTCCAAAGGGAACCAGCTGGCCCATGGTTTCTCCAGTAAGAAAAAAATGAATAAATGAACCCAGGGGAATATCCAGCTCCCCCAGCATTGACGAGCACTTCCCAGGAGACTTATTTGGGTCCTGTCTCACAGGGATCTCTAGGGAACCCTGTGAGTCTTGATCACCTAGGATCAGAACACTGGAGAGGTGGTCAGAGCTTATGGCAACCAGTGCTCAGATGTTGTCAGACCACATTTCTCCTCAAAGCTGTGCCTGGGAAGACCCCAACCAGCAGCTCTGTCCATATACAGAGTAAAGCCAATGGCCCAGTCTGGCCAGAGAGCTCAATGGGCAGTTTTGATTCATGTCTAGCCAACCAGCTATACTGCTCATGGAGACTGCTCTATAGTCCTACCTGGGCAAGGAAGCCAGTTCAAAGCACCAGCTACCATTAACTGTAGCCTCCAGTCTGGCCTGAGAGAAAGATTGTCCAGAGAACCTGGGCATCCTACATACATTTGCATCAATGCCAAAACAGAAATCCCAGCCAACAGCTCCGCCTATTTGCAAACCAAGCCAATGTCTCCAACTGGACGTGGAAGTAGATTTGCTGCTCTGTCCAACAGCTGAATATAGTCTCTAACTCTATGCAACCAGAAAGCATGACCAGAGAATTCTGGCAGCTTCAGAGTCCATCCTACAGCTGCATTTGGGCAAGGAATTAAGCCAGTAGGCTGACCAGCTGTTAATTATAGCCACGTGCCCTGCCCTAACCATGGGGTCTGAACAGTGACCCTGGGCAGGCTTAGTATCCAGTATATTGCACAGTACAGCCATGCAGCCCAGACTGTATCCTTGCTCTGTAGCACGACCAAACCAACAGACTTGTCTGATTGCTGAATGCAGGCTGTGACCTGGCCCAGGCAGGGAGCCCGGCCAATGACTCCATCCACTTGTGGAGGACACCTGACAAGGGACTCTGGACTCTTTTCCAACTGAGAGGATACAGAAAAAAGTATGATAAAGGAGTCAAAGTACACCACTACAAGTAGTAATCAAATCAAATACAAGAGAGGAAACAAGGAACAATGAATCTATAAAACAGACAGAAAAAAAAATTAACAAAGTGGTAATAATAAGTCCTTGCCCATCAACAATTTCTTTATATGTAAGTGGATTAAAAATTTCAATCAAAAGATAGAATGGATGAGTGAATCAAAAATCAGATCCTACTGTATTATGCCTACAAGAGACTTACTTTAGCTTTAAGAACACATATAGATTGAGAGTGAAGGGATGCAAAAATATATCAAACAAATGCCAACCAAAAGAAAGCTATGCATATGCCAGACAAAATAGATTTTAAGTTAAAATGGTCAAAAGATAGTCATTATACAGTCATTATACATATCCACAGGGGAAAAAAGACAATTCCAAGCCTTTATGCACCCAACATCAGAGCATCTATTTATGTAAAACAAATAGTAACAGGGTTAAAAGGAGAAATAAACAACTGTAATAACAGTGGGTGATTATAATATCTCACTCTCAACAATGGATAGATCATCCAGACAGAAGCTCAATATGGGCACAGCAACTATAGATAATTGGACTTAAAAGACATATATGGAGCATTCTACCCAACGGGGGTGAAATGCAAATTCTCAACAACACATGCAAAAAAATTTAGGATATATCATGTTAGGTCACAAAACAAATTTCAACAGATTTAAGGGAATAGGATATATATCAAGTCACTTTTATGATAACAATAGAATAAAATTAGAAATAAATGCATGAAAGAAGTTGAAAAATTCACAAAGGGAAATTAAACAATATACTCCTGAAAACCAATGCATCAAAGAAGAAATTGAAAGGGAAATTTGCAAATATCTTGAAGCAAATTAAAATGGAAATACAATATACCAATATTTACAATACTTATGGAATACCACAGAAATACAAAGGACTATAAGAGACTAATATGAACAACTATATGCCAACAAATTGAAAAGCCTAGAAGAAATGAATAGATTCCTAGAAATAGGAAACCTATTAATGCTACATCATGCAGAAACAGAAAGGTGACTCATGGGATATTATAGTGTCCAACTATTGTTCTATTATTGTTTAGATTCCTAGAAATGTGAAATTTATTAAAGCTGAATCATGAATGAACAGACCAACAATGAGTAAGGAGACTGAATCAATTATCAAAACCTTTCAATGAAGGAAAGCTCAAGACCAAATGTTTTCACAGTAAATTCTATCAAACATTTTAAAGAAGAATTAACACCACACTTTTTCAAATTCATGCAAAAATTGAAGAGGAGGAAACATGTCCAGACTCATTTGATGAAGTCAAAATACCCTGATATCAAAGCTAGTTAAGGGTATTACAATAAAAATGTAGAAAATATGCCCTATGAATATATATGTGAAGATTCTCAACAAGACACTAGCAAACCAAATTAGACAGAGCATTTAAAGTGTTATAAACTATGATTGCATGGAATTTATCACTGGTATGCAAAGATGGTTCAACACAAATCAATGTATATAATAAGTCACAGTAACAAAATGAAACATGAAAATGCATGACCATCTCCATAGATTCAGAAAAACATTGACAAAAGTTCAACATCCTCTCATGATAAAAATTCACAACAAATTCAGTATAGAAGAAACATTACTCAACATAATAAAGGTCCCATATGATAAGCCCACAAATAATATGCAATGGTAAAGGGGTAAATTTTCCTTTAAGATCAGGAACAAAACAAATATGCCCATTCTCACCACTCTCACCAATAAAATATGCTTAGTCTTAGCCACAGCAGAAAGACAAGAAATAAGAAGAGAGAAAATATGATTAAAACCATAATTTCCAGGTACCAAATTTATTGATTCTATTAGTTGCTTTGCCTGAAGTGAAAAAGCACATAGTTTTAAAAGGTTTCAGTTTCTGTAAATAGTTGACATACCAATAAAAAGCTGACACTGCATCTTTTCTGCTGCATCAGAATAGATGTGACATTACTTGGTCAAACTGAAGAAATGGTTTAAATAGATTACTAGATGGTGTGTTCATTTGCCTCTGGAGTATAGATGGGCCAGGTACACAAAGCCAGTGTTCCTAGAATTTATAGCTGATTGATACTTTTGTATTTAAAATATAGCTCATAGTTGTCTCATCTGATAGCAAATATAACACATGGTCATTGAATAAAATTAACAAAACATAAAAGAGAAAAAGAAAAAATGTAAAACCCACAATCTAGGGGTAACTATTATACTAAGCATTCAGGTTATTATAAATGTATATGTATTTGTGTAAGCATGTATACTGCATTTATAATTTTATGCATTTTTATTGATTTAATTGAAATTCATATTAAGTCTGTTTTTTAAATGGTTGTGCAGCTATTGATCATAGGATAGGATCTTATTTAACATATTGTCAAGGTTGAATTTTTTATTATCATAAATAATCTATACTGAGCATCTGTCAATATAATTTTTGAATTTACATTCCTAGAAGTGGAATTAATAAATTTAAAGGCTATATATATTTTTTAAAACAGATTTATTAGCACACAGTAAAAGTGTAACAGTCTATAGGAAAATAGAGAACGTAAAACAAGTAGATCAAGAAAGTTTATCCCATTTTGCCAGAATATAACATTGAGAAAAGAAAATCAACAGCGTCGTTATTTTCTCTTTTATAAGATTATAATTTTCTCTAGTAATACAGTATTTTTTTTGAGAAAGTTAATTTTTAAAAATTTTACTTTATTTTACTTTACAATACTGTATTGGTTTTGCAATACAGTTTTATGTGGGACTCCTAGGTTTAAAAATTACTTTGAATAAGTGTTAATTAATGTGCCATGGTATAATATCCTTCTTTAAACAGCCCTTCTGAGTTAATTTAAATTGCTGCACAATGTAATTAAATTGTGTTCAGGTAGTGGTTACTATGGAAAACTGCCAGCAATAATAGAAACATAAGTGTTTAAATGTGAGATGATAATAAACTCTTATAGCACTCCAGGATTCTGATTTCAGAGTCTTAACATTATCTTTTATATGCATAAACAAAATCATTTCTCTCACTGCAAGCCCATAAATTATATCCTACTGTGTTAAGTATGTGACACTTACAATTATGTTTAATCCATACTCATACTATAATTACCATAAAATATTACAAATATTTTCAAGAGAGAAAGCATTCCAGGCTTGTAATTGAAAACATTTGCCCTCTATGAGGCAGTGGGCTCAACAATCCAGTGGGAGGGTATACTTTAGAGTACAATAGTACATCTCATTTTTCTTTCATTAAGCAGCATTCAGTCAGAAATTGTATTCAGATTTATGAGCTTAAAATAAAGGCTTATATTCCACAATCTAATATACTACACTATTGGCTGAACTCTGACTAGATTTTGAAGAATTAAATAACTTTAATTTCACAGAAAATAAAATTAGGCAACCAAGATTAAGTGACTTTAGAAAATTTTTTTAATTGTGTTGTAGAAAACATCAGGTTATTTGCATACATATATTTAAATGAGAGTTATCTGAGAATTAGCTTATATTTAATATTAATGAAACTGAGATGAGTTACTGAAAATGATCCTAAACCATTAATTCACTGAAAAATAATTTCACTAGCTAACCTTTCAATCTATTTAAAATATTATCAAACCATTTTCCCATTAGAGTGCAATGGAAATAAAATTATCCAGTTGGATCTTAACTAGAACACTTGTTCTTAGCTTAGATGAAGTGGTGTCTTATAAATTTCTAAGCATAGTAGAACATTTTACATATAAGGACCAAATCCTTCATTTGTGACAAAATGTAGAATTCATCAGTTTATCAATGCAATAATCCATAAAATGTTTCTATGGATAATTATGTAGCCAATTGCATATGATAATTTAGCATTTTAAAAGGGCAAACTAATGGCTAAAAATGGAAGTATTTCGTATGACCCTCAGCTAGGCCCGTGTCAACAAATATTTTCAGAACAAGCCATATCTTAAATACTTTAGGCCCTGTGGACAATATGTTCTCTTTCATAATGACTCTACTTTGTTGTCTTAGCACAAAACAGCAACAAATCTGATAAAAAAAATATGTTCCAGTAAAACTATTTGAAAAATGGGCAAGGGCTGAAACTGCCACATAAGCCATAGTTTGCCAGACTCGGGTCTCTGCCAACAAATGGACTAAACCCCGAGACTGCAGCTCAGCCAGCATCTTTAACACATTTCCAGCAACATGATCTCTTCCCTAGGCACTGTGACTCCTAAAACACAGTGTCTCAGTGCCCCAAATTTTACCATGTTTCCCAAATAGTAGTCTAATGTCTGAGTAAAAATAAGTGTCTTCTATAAGAGACAGTTTAAGTAATCAATGAAAACTTTGAAAAACGCATATGCCACATTCTCTGGACTTCTGGTTTGCAATGTTATCAGGCTTTAATAAAAATTTGAATGCAAAATGAAATTAAAATGTTAGTGGTAGCAGTTATGTGAAAACACTTTATTTAGCATTAGTACTGGGAGAAATCAGATTGATTATATTATTTGCAGCCAAAGATGGAGAAGCTGTATACAGTCAGTAAAAACAAGATGGGGAGCTGACTGTGGCTAAGATCCTGAACTCCATATTGTCAAATTCAGACTTAAATTGAAGAAAGTGGGGAAAACCACTAGACCATTCAGGTACGACCTAAATCAAATCCCTTATGATTATAAGGTGGAAGTGAGAAATAGATTTAAGGGACTAGATCTGATAGACAGAGTGCCAGATGAACTATGGATGGAAGTTCATGACATTATACAAAGAAACAGGGATCAAGACCATCCACATGGAAAAGAAATGCACAAAAGCAAAATGGCTCTCTGGGGAAGCCTTACAAATAGCTGTGAAAAGAAGAGAGGCAAAAAGCAAAGGAGAAAAGGAAACATATAAGCATCTGAATGCAGAGTTCCAAAGAATAGCAAGAAGAGATAAGAAAGCCTTCCTCAGTGATCAGTGGAAAAAAAAAAAAAAAGGAGGAAAACAACAGAATAGGAAAGACTAGAGATCTCTTCAAGAAAATTAGAAATGCCAAAGGAACATTTCATGAAAAGATGGGGTCAATAAAGGACAGAAATGGTATGAACTTAACAGAAGCAGAATATATAAGAAGTGTCAAGAATACACAAAAGAACTATGCAAAAAGATCTTCATGACCCAGATAATCATGATAGTGTGATCACTCACCTAGTACCAGACATCCTGGAATGAGAAGTCAAGTGGGACTTAAGAAGCATCAGTACAAACGAATGTAGTAGAGGTGATGCAATTTCAGTTGAGCTATTTCAAATCTTAAAAGATGATGTGAAAGTGCTGCACTCAATATGCCAGCAAATTTAGAAAACTCAGCAGTGGCCACAGGACTGGCATTCCAGTGCCAAGGAAAGGCAAAACCAAAGAATGCTCAAACTACCACACAATTGCACTCATCTCACACTCTAATAAAGTAATGCTCAAAATTCTCCAAGCCAGGCTTCAGCAGTACGTGAACCTTGAACTTCCAGATGTTCAAGCTGGTTTTAGAAAAGGCCAAGGAACCAGAGATCAAATTGCTGACATCCGCTGAAACATTGAAAAACAAGAGAGTTCCAGAAAAACATCTATTTCTGCTTTATTGACTATGCCAAAGCCTTTGACTGTGTGAATCATAATACACTGGGGAAAATTCTGAAAGAGATGGGAATACCAAACCACCTGACTTACCTCTTGAGAAACCTATATGCATGTCAGTTAGAGCTGGACATGAATCAACAGACTGGTTCTGAATAGGAAAAGGAGTATGTCAAGGCAGTATACTGTCACACTGCTTATTTAACTTATATGCATAGTACATCATGAGAAACGTTGGGCTGGAAGAAGCATAAACTGGAATCAAGATTGCCGGGAGAAATATCAATAACCTCAGATATGCAGATGACACCACCCTTATGGCAGAAAGTGAAGAGGAACTAAACAGCCTCTTGCTGAAAGTGAAAGAGGAGGGTGAAAAAGTTGGCTTAAAGCTCAGCATACAGAAAACAAAGATCATGGCATCCAGTCCCATCACTTCATGGGAAATAGATGGGGAAACTGTGGAAACAGTGTCAGACTTTATTTTGGGGGGCTCCAAAATCACTGCAGATGATGATTGTAGCCATGAACTTAAAAGATGCTTACTCCTTGGAAGGAAAGTTAAGACCAACCTAGATAGGATATTGAAAAACAGAGACATTACTTTGCCAACAAAGGTCCATCTAGTCAAGGCTATGGTTTTTCCAGTGGTCATGTATGGATATGAGAGTTGGACTGTGAAGAAAGCTGAGTGCCAAAGAATTGATGCTTTTGAACTGTGGTGTTGGAGAAGACTCTTGAGAGTCCTTTGGACGGCAAGGAGATCCAACCAGTCCACCCTCAAGGAGATCAGTCCTGGGTGTTTATTGGAAATATTGATAGTAAAGCTGAAACTCCAATACTCTGGCCACCTCTTGTGAAAGAACTGACACATTGGAAAAGACTCTGATGTTAGAAGGGATTGAGGGAAGGAGGAGAAGGGGATGACAGAGGATGCGATGGCTGGGTGGCATCACTGACTCAATGGACTTGAGTTTGAGTGAACTCCAAGCATTGGTGATGGACAAGGAGGCATGGCGTGCTCTGATTCATGGGGTCGCAAAGAGTCAGACACGACTGAATGACTGAACTGAATGGACTGGGAGCAGTCACTTTCCTTAGCTCCATTTTTTCCATATGGATAATTTTTAATGAAAGAACTCAAGTTTGTGTCTCTCTGCTCATCACTTACCATTGCAAGATAGAGTGACTTAGTGATCTGTCTGGTGACTTGGGAGAAGAAACTCACATATATGGTTTGGTATCTCTTGTGTCCTATTTCAGAAAGCACAGTTTTGTCTGCTTTCTACCTTATAAGTTGGGTAGGACAGGGTTCCCTGTCAGGGGGAAAAATGTGCCTAAACTGGGCAGAAGTCAGGTTTATTGAGGAGCAAAGGTCTAAGAGGCCTGTGATGTCTGTATGACCCAGTTTCCATCAGTAAGTAGATTTGAATATCTTCCTGTAGTTTGTTAGGAATATGTTTGTCTACAAGTGAAAAAATAATAATAATAATACTGCTAATGGGATGTTGTCTTCCTCTGTCCATGGAATTTTCCATGGATGATTATTGGAGTGTGTTGCCATTTACTCCTCCAAGGAGATCTTGAACCTGGGATTGAACCTGTGTCTTAGCATCTTTTGCATTGCAGGCAAATTCTTTACCTCTGAGCCACCAGGGAAGCCTGTGTTTGAAGACAGGGCCATTAAAAAGGTAATTTCAGTAAAGCAAGGTCATATGGATGGGCCCTAGTCCAATACAACTGGCTTTTTTCTAAGAGGGAATCTGGAAGACCACATGCAGCCCCAGGGGGAGGAGTGAGGTTTCAGAAAAAACCAATCCAGCTAACACTATTAACATGTGACTTTTAGTCTCCAGAAGTGTGAGAAAATAAATTTCCATTTTTTAAACCATCCAGTCTATGGTACTTTGTTATGGCAGCTCTTGCAAGCTAATATAAAGTGGCTTAAGCAAGAGCTGTTTCTTAGGAAAACAAAATCCTTAGTCTGGAGCTTCTAAACCAACACTGTGACGCTTTCAGGAATACAGTTTCTCTCCATGTTTCAGATCCAGCCATCATATCTGCACTCCAGCCAAGAGAAGGAAAAATCGGGAGAGAAAGCAAGCATTCTTCCCGTAAGAATATTTCTGCTTACAGACTGTCAGCAGAACAAATAGATGTCACCACACATAGTTTCTGGGAGAGGGTCTGGACAATGCGGCCATTATTTTAGGAAGTTATATGTCCAAATGAAAACTCCAAGTTCTCTTACTCATGGAGAAAACAAGTGATAGCAACAAAAAGGAACCATTTGGACAGAAACAAACTAAAGAAACATGTGTTACATAATTGTCCTCTAAAGAGCAGACAGCAACCTTTGTTTTTAAGATTTTTTTTTTTAATGTGGGTCATATTTTTTTAAGTCTTTACTAAATTTGTTGAAACATTGCTTCTCCTTTATGCTTTGTTTTTCGGCTGCCAGGCATGTGGGATCATAGCTCCATGATCAGGAGTCAAACCTGCACCCCCTGCATTTGAAGGCAAAGCCTTAACCTCTGGAACACAAAGAATTTCTTAACTAGCAGTTTTTAAATGCACATTTATCCAGTGTATGATAGATAGCTCCATGGAATGAGGAAGGAAGTGACATTGTGGATTGTCTTCAAAAATAAATTTGAATGGAAAAGGACAATTGCATACAAGAAATTATCCTTAAAATCTGCAAGAGCTGGCTTTTTAATTGGACTTCAGCATGGCTAACCAGATGCTTTGACCATTTTCCTGATTATTAACATTTTCAGGCTTCAACTCAATGATGTTCAACATCAACTTGACGGCTTTCTGTTCAGTTCTATAATTTTAAAGATTATAAGGTTTTAGATTGTGCCCTCAAAGAAGGATTTACTTCTGCTTTAGTTTAGAATGAAAACAAACAGCACTGGCTTGTACCCAGAGTCTAGCCTTCTATGAGACACTTTTGTTGAATTGGTAACCATCTTTTCCAGTACTATATTCTCTTTCCTTATCAAGTAAATTTTCATTGTTCCTACATACAAGTCTTGAAGTCTCATTACATCTGTGGAGTCTTACATTCTTATGGGAAAGTGCCAGGAAATTATCCTTGCACTAGACTAGGATGTACACTAAATCTAGGGTATTTAACACATTTAACTTGTTAGTCAATGTTTGACATATTTTTGATAAAAAGGAGAATAACTGAAGAGAAACCAAGCTCTTCCCTGTAATAGCCACACTTGTATTTAATCCATGAAGCTGACCAATCCCACTGCTTTCTGAACACTGGTGCCCTGGTGTCCTTCTCCGGACATTTCTCACTGTCACTTATTACAACTGTCACCACAATTTAAATGTACAAGCCAAGAATATCTTGGACGTTAATAAATGCTAATTGATTAGACTTCTGCCTTTCATTCTCATTCCCCTGATTATACATTTCTTTAACATTTTTACAGTGGGTGCTGGCAGGCTATTACAGCAAACAGAAGCTGATGACATCAGAGGCCACAGCAAGGTGGCCTCCATTCTTGGGTTTGTTTTCATGCTTCATAGGAACAAAGATCTTCTTTTTGACAGTTTTTATTCAAGTTTTACATGATTTACATAATATATGGAAATACACTCTATTATCTCTATTTCAGAGAGAATAGATATAAAAACTTATGAAAAATTTAAAAGTGACTTTTACAACCTCCTTTACATTCTTTAAGACATTTCTTAACTATGGACTAATTTTATTTTCTTTTATAGACATCCTCATCAAAACTTTGGTGAAATACCTTTTCATGGAAACTTAAAATAAGAATCTCCACTGTAATTCTGCCCTACTATAAGTGAAGTTTTAAAGCTCTCTGGGAAAATAAATTGCTTGACTTTTACAAATGTTTTCAGAAAATAATGGATATAAGAGAAAATAACACCTATAAATAGTCATAAAACTTTAATCCTCTTCTTACATACTATTAAATACAGGCATGCAATAAAACTTAGTTATAAAAGGAAATACACAAATACAATTGCTAAAATATGAGATTTATAGCATAGCTGCTTTTTCAATACTGAAAAACCCAGAAAGTAAAATAAAAGAGTATATGGCTTTATGATGGTTAAGATTAAATTCAGAAGAAGAAACTGAGCTTTGTACCTTTTAATGTACATTTTAAGTACATGCTAAAAAGTTATAGCTAATCATTCAGATATTAAGCCATTAAGAATGCCTGAAAATATTCCCCAATTCAGAGATATTAAAGGTATAATATTTTAAACAACATAATAAAATAGAAGCTTATATTACTTTAAAAGTTTTTTTTTTTAAGGTGGCTCCTTACTTAAAAAAATGATTATTCTTAAAAATACTTTTGATTGAAGAGATGCAAAGCTTATAAATACAGATTTTAAAGAAAATTAAGGCAACCGGTCCATTCTGAAGATCAGCCCTGGGATTTCTTTGGAAGGAATGATGCTAAAGCTGAAACTCCAGTACTTTGGCCACCTCATGTGAAGAGCTGACTCATTGGAAAAGACTTTGATGCTGGGAGGGATTGGGGGCAGGAGGAGAAAGGGACGACAGAGGATGGGATGGCTGGATGGTATCACTGACTTGATGGACGTGAGTCTGGGTGAACTCCGGGAGTTGGTGATGGACAAGGAGGCCTGGTGTGCTGCAGTTCATGGGGTCACAAAGAGTCGGACATGACTGAGCGACTCAACTGAACTAAACTGAGGATATCCCAAACATTACAAATAAAACTTAAAGGAAGTGATCAGGCTATAGTTAGAGACAAATTTATCTTTTTCAAAGATTTTTAAATATATAATGATGAATAAAAGTATATAAATAAATTAAAATTTAGTTTACAAATAGGAAAAAGTGTAAATAAGTTCAGAGAGAAGAAAGATTAGATTGAAAACTAAATTAATGTTATAACAAATGTTATTCAAATTATTTTTTAAAATAAGAAAAGTAAAATTGATAAATCAGAAGGTTAGTTGTTTTGAATAAAAGAATTAAATGCACAACATTCTGGAAGGCACAGTAAAACTATCCAATATTTCAAATTATTTTATAAGTATATAAAACCTATTTTGAAACAGAATCATTTAAAATAGATTCTATAGATATATATAGCCAACCTTCTTTCAGTTTCTTATTGGTATTTCTTAATTTCTCTCTACTTGATTTTTCTTTCTGCATATTTAAAGCAAATTGAAAATACACTTTGCTTTCAATAATTAAAGTTCCTATACAGAAAATATTTATTAGTTCTCTTAGAATTTCTTATTAAAAACTACTTTTTATTTCTCCAAGCTGAATATTCCAAATTTTATTACAAACTAGTTATTGCACTTAGAATTAAGCAAGAAAGATGAAACCCATCTTATATTCTATTTCTTTTAGGACATCTAAAGTCTTATATGCTGAAAGCCAGCAGATAAATCTATTAAATCAATTTGTTTTAATCTGTTTAAAGTTAAACTCTTAAAAGATGAAGGTGTGTTTTTATATTTCTAGACTAAAGCATGCTTACTTTTATATAGGCATTTATGTTGTTGCAGTATTAAGCTTTTTATCATTTTAAAGGTGATATATTGAGATTATACACATTTTATCAAAACCTAAAAGAAAATTTAAATACTTGCATCTTATAATGTAGACATAAATGCTGTAAAGTCTTGAAAGATTATTTCCAATCTTTCCAGAATGGATAGATGCCACCATGGAATCCCTGATAGATAGACATGGGTAAATAGACAGATAAGTGGTAAATAGATGGATGGATAGAGATTCTGTTTTTGAAAACTACAGACACATTGCTTATAGAGTTTTCTATAGATTAACATTGTACCATGTGTATTTTGTCAATAGATATTTTTAGAATATTTTATTTTAAAATGATATAATTTAGTTGCAAAATATATTTAAATCAAATATTCATTAATTCATTCAACAAATATTTGTTGAGTATGTACTTGGTGCAAAGAATTGTACTCAATATGTGGAGTATGTGGAAAGATTTTGACAACACCTCCACAGACTATCATCTAGGAGATGAAGTATTTTACTCAAGGAGCTGTAACACAAGATAGAGAGAACTTAAATGTGACAGTTGAACAGTAAGCTTTATAATTTCAGAGGAAGATGAAATTCACATTTTCATTTAGAGAGTAATGAAAGGGGCCGGTACATTTGAGCCAAGTCTTCTAGGCTGGCAGGACTTGGACATACAAGTATCAGGAGAAGGAACATTCCAAATGAAAAAGCAGGAGGAGTGAAGGGATGAGACAGGATGGACACAGCATCTCAGCAAATGTGATATGATACCTTGAGATGTGTCAAAACAAACATCTTACAGAACATGGAACAGCAGCAGAAAACAGCATAAAAACAAATAAAAAATGTCCTTTTCTTAATTTCTGTGGAAGTTTTACTTATTTTATTTTACAAAACATATATAGAGCCAAGAAGTTCTCTTCAGTTCAGTTCAGTCGCTCAGTCATGTCCGACTTTTTGTGACACCATGATTCGCAGCATGCCAGGCCTGCCT
The DNA here is from genome assembly GCA_917880005.1 of Nanger dama. Lineage (NCBI taxonomy): Eukaryota > Metazoa > Chordata > Mammalia > Artiodactyla > Bovidae > Nanger > Nanger dama. Next base: position 106,462,410 of record CAKJTW010000001.1, read on the forward strand.
GTCCATCACCAACTCCCGGAGTTCACTCTGACTCTCATCCATCGAGTCAGTGATGCCATCCAGCCATATCAGCCTCAGTCGTCCCCTTCTCCTCCTGCCCTCAGTGGAGAGTCTCTACTCATGAGATGGCCAAAGTACTGGAGTTTCAGCTTTAGCATCATTCCTTCCAAAGAAATCCCAGGGCTGATCTCCTTCAGAATGGATTGGTTGGATCTCCTTGCAGTCCAAGGGACTCTTTTCTTACAACATCATAAACATGAATTTACTTGATCATTTTTACACAGTGAGGTTAGTATATATTTCAGATGAGGAAATGGGGACAGGTGAGAGGATGGAAACCTGACGGTTACACAGAGCTTGATGGGCCCCAGAGCTTGATGTCAGACTCAGGAAGTTTCTCTCCAAAGTGCATGCTCTAAAGCACTTGGCTCCTTTTCATCACTTATAATGAATTCATAATGTAATGAACTTGTGGCAAAAGAAATTGAACAGCAATATAATGCATACTTACAGAGTCATTTCCTAAGATATCCCTTTATCTCCATGAGCCGATTGATTTTTGGTTCAGTCCTATGGGTACGTGTATAAGGTAGCATGACAATGGCTTGTACCACAAGCAAAGTTCTGCAGAATGCCAAGTGTGAATGAGTTTTCTAAAGTCCCAGAGGCACAGTTTAGTTCCCCTGGTCTTGCTCTCCAGTAGACTGTCAGTTTTGAACTCTTGTTCTGTTTACCTCACAATATTTCCTTGAAGATATTCCATTCAAGAGAGGAAAGGATAAAGAAGATGTGGCCACACACACACACACACACACACACACACACACACACACACACAATGAAATACTACTCAGCCAAAAAAAGGATCAACCAATGCCATTTACAGCAACATGGCTGAGCCTAGAGATTATCAAACTAAATTAAGTAAATCAAACTGAGAAGAACAAATATATTCTGGTATCATTTATACATGGAATACAAGAATGACACAAAGGAACTTATTTACATAACAGAAACAGACTCATAGATGTAAAAGGCAAATGTATTACTACCAAAGGGGAAAATGGAGGAGGGATAAATTAGGAATTTGGGATCAACCAGTACACACAATTAAACAACAAACACCTACTGTATCACACTGTAAACCTTATTCAATGTATTTATAAAAATCTATAGTGAGAAAGCTGATTTAAAACTAAACATTAAAAGAAAAGTGGCATCTAGTCTCATCATTTTACAGCAAATAGGTGGCAAAATAGTGGAAGCAGTGACAGATTTTATTTTGGGGAGCTTGAAAACCATGGATGCTGACTGCAGCCACAAAATTAAGACAAATGTTCTTGGAAGAAAAGCTATTACAAACCTAAACAATGTATTAAAAAGCAAAGGCACTACTTTGCCAACAAAGGTCCATATAGCCAAAGCTACGGTTGTCTAGCAGTCATGTATGGATGTGAGAGTTGGACCATAAAGAATACTGAGCACTGAATTGATGCTTTCAAACTGTGGTATTGGAAAAGACTCTTAAGAGTCCTTTGGGTTGCAAGCAAATCAAACCACTCAATCCTAAATGAAACCAATTCTGATTATTCATCTGAAGGACTGTTGTTGAAGCTGAAACTCATAGTTTGGGCACCTGATGCGAAGACCTGATTCACTGGAAAAGTCCCTGATGCTTGGAAAGAGGGAAGGCAAAAGGAGAAGGGATGACTGAGGATGAGGTGATTAGATACTATCATTGACTCAGTAGACATGAATTTGAGACATAAATTTGGCCGTGGAATACAGAATGAAGCAGGGGAAAGGCTAATACAGTTTGCCAAGAGAACACACTGGTGATAATGCATTCCAACAACACAAGAGAAGACTCTACACATGGGCATCACCAGATGGTCAACACCGAAAACAGATTGATTATATTCTTTGAAGCCAAAAATGGAGAAACTCTATACATTTAGCAAAAATAAGACTGGGGAGCTGACTGTGCTTCAGATCATGAACTCCTTGTTGCCAAGTTCACACTTAAATTGAAGAAAGTAGGGAAATCCACTAGACCATTCAGTTATGATCTAAATCAAATCCCTTATGACCATAGAGTAGAAGTGAGAAATAGATTTAAGGGACTAGATCTGATAGAGTGCCTGATGAAATATAGATGGAGGTTCATTACATTGTACAGGAACAGGGATTAAGATCATCCCCATGGGAAAGAAATGCAAAAAGCAAAATGGCTGTCTGGGGAGGCTTACAAATAGCTGTGAAAAGAAGAGAAGCAAAAAGCAAAGGAGAAAAGGAAAGATATAAGCATCTGAATGCAGAGTTCCAAAGAACAGCAAGAAGAGATAAGAAAGCCTTCTTCAGCAATCAATGCAAAATAGAGGAAAACAACAGAATGGGAAAGACTAGAGATCTCTTCAAGAAAATTACAGATACCAAGGGAACATTTCATGCAAAGATGGGTTCGATAAAGGACAGAAATGGTCTGGACCTAACAGAAGCAGAAGATACTAAGAAGAGGTAGCAGGAATACACAGAACTGCACACACACAAAAAATTATTATGACCAAGATAATCATGATGGTGTGATCACTCCCCTAGAGCCAGACATCCTGGAATGTGAAGTCAAGTGGGCCTTAGAAAGCATCAATATGAACAAAGCTAGTGGAGGTGATGGAATTCCAGTTGAGCTATTTCAAATCCTGAAAGATGATGCTGTGAAAATGCTGTACTCAATATGCCAGCAAATGTGGAAAATTCAGCAGTGGCCACAGGACTGGAAAAGGTCAGTTTTCATTCCAATCCCAAAGAAAGGCAATGCCAAAGAATATTCAAACTACCGCACAATTGCACTCATCTCAAATGCTAGTAAAGTAATGCTCAAAATTCTCCAAGCCAGGCTTCAGCGATACATGAACTATGAACTTCCAGATGTTCAAGCTGGTTTTCAAAAAGGCAGAGGAACCAAAGATCAAATTGCCAACATCCGCTGGATCAATGAAAAAGCAAGAGAGTTCCAGAAAAACATCTATTTCTGCTCTATTGACTGTGCCAAAACTTTTGACTGTGTGGATCACAATAAACTGGAAAATTCTGAAAGAGATGAGCATACCAGACCACCTGACCTGCCTCTTGAGGAACCTGTATGCAGGTCAGGAAGCAACAGTTAGAACTGGGCATGGATCAATAGACTGGATAAAAATAGGAAAAGGACTACGTCAAAGCTGTATATTGTCACCCTGCTTATTTAACTTATATGCAGAGTACATCATGAGAAATGCTGTGCTGGAAGAAGCACAAGCTGGAATCAAGATTGCCAGGAGAAATATCAATAACCTACCTCAGATACACAGATGACACCACCCTTATGGCAGAAAGTGAAGAGGGACTAAAAGCCTCTTGACGAAAGTGAAAGAGGAGAGTGAAAAAACTGGTTTAAAGCTCAACATTCAGAAAACGAAGATCATGGCATCCGGTCCCATCACTTCATGGGAAATAGATAGAGAAACAGTGGAAACAGTGTCAGACTTTATTTTTGGGGCTCCAACATCACTGTAGATTGGGACTGCAGCCATCAATTTAAAAGATGCTTACTCCTTGGAAGGAAAGTAATGACCAACCTAGATAGCATATTCCAAAGCAGAGACATTACTTTGCCAACAAAGTTCCATCTAGTCAAGGCTATGGTTTTCCCAGTAGTCATGTATGGATGTGAGATTTGGACTGCGAAGAAAGCTGAGTGCTGAAGAATTGATGCTTTTGAACTGTGGTGTTGGAGAAGACTCTTGAGAGTCCCTTGGACTGCAAGGAAATCCAATCAGTCCATTCTACAGGAGATCAGTCCTGGGTGTTCTTTGGAAGGAATGATGCTAAAGCTGAAACTTCAGTACTTTGGCCACCTTGTGCAAAGAGTTTACTCATTGGAAAAGACTCTGATGCTGGGAGGGATTGGGGGGCAGGAAAAGAAGGGGACAACAGAGGATGAGATGGCTGGATGGCATCACCAACTCGATGGATGTGAGTCTGAGTGAACTCCAGGTGCTGGAGATGGACAGGGACGCCTAGCGTACTGGGATTCATGGGGTCTCAAAGAGTCAGACAAAACTGAGTGACTGAACTGAACTGAACTGGGGAGAAAGCAGAGGACAGAGGAGCCCAACCTGCTGCAATCCATGAGGTGGCAAAGAGTCTGACACAATTTAGCGAATGAACAACAACAACCTATAGTGGAAAAGAATCTGGAAATATATATATAATTTTGCTGTACACAGGAAACATTGTAAATCAAATATTGTTCAATTTTTTTTTAAAAAGTAAAGAGAGGGAAAGAGTGATAAAGGAAAAACATTAGAACATTTGTTCATATGTGACGTCATTCAGCTAAAAAACACAGGCATGCAACATTGTTTGGGACTCAGGGGCTCCCATGTCTACTCCACATACAGAATGGCCATTGCTCGGATAGCCCAGTAATTCAGTAACTGAATGTTCTATGAAGGTCCAAGTGGAAATGCTCCCTACTGAGCACCTCTGTTTTCAATTATTGTTGAGAAATAGTTATCTGTCAATTGAAATTTTTCTTATAAATCAACACATTTTAACATTACTTTGTGTACTCAACATGCAAGATGCTTTAAAAAATAATAGAGATCAAATGAGATATATCTAGAATGTCCAAGATAAACAATTATCTATGAAAATGTGCAACTTTCACTTTCATAGAAGATCAGAGACTGAAATTTCATAAACATTTAACTTTTTTTTTTCTGAAAATAGAAGATAAGTGTTTTGGTAGATGAGAGAGGCAAGACTGAAGTTTAAGTGTAACAGACCAAATCTCTCAGAGTAACTGCCTTTTGAGGTTTTGCTACAGATTATTAGATAATAATTAGTTACTTGTTAATTGAAACGTGAATAGAAAGTTTGATATTAGTAAATGCATCCCTGTAATGGAGAAAAGAAAATGTCTAATACAAACAAAAAAGTCAGTGATTAAAATTTGTAAATATTTCCCCAAAGCTTTTCTTCTTCCCAGAAGAATTTAGTTTTAAAGTCCTCAAATTTTTACTTGCTTTCAAGTACAGAATGAAAAAAAAAAACAAAAAAACCAAGGTATACAGAATATACTTTGTAAAATTTTTAACTGAAGTGTCAGTAAAGAACTGTAAAGAACTGCCAAAAGTAGTTATATTCATTGAACTATAATGTGTGAATTTGGGTATCATACTAATACTTGGCTAAAGACACTTACATGAAAGAAAAAGGAGAGGTGGCTGCTTTGCTCGTATTAAGGCAGGCAGGTGTTCATCTAGGAGGTGCCTGCTTTTTATCAATATTTACACAGAGAGTCTCTAAAAAGTTTTGTGTATGACTTCATGACTCTGATACTTCATGCTGAATGATCATAATGAGTTCAAGAAGCAGCATTTCCACTTCTAAAATGAAACAGTTTCAAACTAAACCAAAACGTTATTTTTCTGAACTCCAAGGCCTAGGGAAGCTCAAAGGTCATGACATTTTAAAATTATCCCACAGACAAGAGGGGGTGCTACAAAGGTGCTCCACACCACAAGGAGCAGCAAGCTTTTCATCTTCAGTGCACGGAAGTCTGAAATTTCAGAATACTGAGATTGCCAGCTTCTGCCCAGGTTATCAGCTTGTTTGCCAGTTTGAACAGAGCAATGCAGGGAGGCAGCAGCCCATCACATATGTACTTGTCCAAGATGGTTCACCCAAGGAAGTAGGGTGGCAGAAGCTGAGAGGGAAAACAGAGGAAGGGCAAGGAACATCAGCATCTTTAAGCCACAGTTCCTTCCAGCTGTCTCAGAAGCACTAGCACTGTCTTCACAGGGAGACAGGCAGGTGCTAGAGGAAGCACTTCACGAAAAAGAGCAAGTATAAAGGGAATCTTTTAAGTAAGTCTGTTCATCATCATTTTTAAAGAGAATTGGGAAATGCTAATGACATGATATAACATAAAATGAAGGGCTTGCACTGCTGAGTGTCCATGATAATTTCATAACAGAACTATGCAAAGTGTAAGGCAAAGGACATAGAAGTTGTCCTCCAGAAAGAAAGAAGAACTCATGGATTGCTGGTAAATCAGAAACGTATTCTGGAGTCAGCATGCATTTATTTTATAAGAATTCTAAGATGAAATATGAGATCAAGTTGATTTTTCAGATTAGTTTCTCTTTAAATGTGAAACGTGCACTCACACAAGTGAAGACTCATGAACAAAAGGCTTTTGAACCAATGCTAAGATTTTTTTTTTTCTCTACCAAAGGAAATATGAGGGGAAAAAAATTGCACATTTTCTTTCTCTTATCTGTGTTCTCAGTTCCCTGCTTTTTCAGATTGCCCACTTCTAAATTAAGCATCTGATGCTTGAATGTTGTATGTATAGTTTACTTATATTAGAAAAAGTTCAATTAGATGTTCAAACCCTCAAATGATCTTTCATGTGATTATTCCATATAATTCTCCACTGTAGAGACAATTGAAGCAAATTGCATTTGCCAACTTCATCCATTCATCTCCTTTGTGTTTATTTATTTGTCCTTCATGAATATTTACTAGTATCTCTAGGCCACTCATCTACTTAATCTAAGGAATGAAAACCCACCAACATAGTGCTTTGCCCCAAGCCAACATCCCAATAGTGAGGACAAAACAAAGATACGAGATAAACTAATGTGACAAATACTAGGAAGGGGTGATGAGAAAATTAAAAGTAAAAAGAGTTAAGTGTGGAGACAGAAACATCTTGTTAGCCTTTGTGTGAACTTGACAATTTTATAATTCTAGGGTAGTTGGTATTTTGACTTAGGTTTTACATATGAGGAAACTAGAGCAGAAAGAATTTAATTGACTTGGGATAATCTAAAAGACATTATCAAAACTTTAGAATGGTAAGCTAGTATAAACTTTTTGATTGAAAGCTCTGTATAGAAATGACATTTCAATTATGTGAGTAGCAGTCCTTGAACAACAACAACAAGAACAAAATTAAATCCTGATTTACGTTACATATTACAAAAACTGGTGGTTCAGATGGTAAAGAATCTGCCTGCAATGCAGGAGACCCAGGTTCAATCTCTGGGTGGGAAGATCCCCTAGAGAAGGAAAATACTTCCCACTTTAATATTCTTGCACGGAGAATTCCATGGAGAGAAGAGCCTGGCAGGCTGAACGACTCACACACTACAAAGACTGGCTATAAAAAAGTAATATATCAAGTGAGAAAATTGACAAAAATAGCATAGGCAGAGAGTGGTAAAATATACTGTAAGCACTTTAACTTTCTTTCCTGATTTTAAATTTTAGTTACAGTTTTTAATATAATTTTAAAAACAATTGCTTCAATATAACTTTTGGAAGTTTTGTTGTTGTTGTTGTTCTTATAATGTTTTCTATATTTTAAGAATTAGTCTCAAGATACCAATGGTCCAAATAGAAAAATAAGAGATCTGTATATCTATTTAAGTAAATTAATAACTTTTAAATAGTGAGAGCATATCATTTGTGGCTCAAACTAAAATACTCTTGAGATGGAAAGATCATCCCAGCACATCAAATGTAAACTGGGATTATTCTGAACAAGATGGGATGTGGGTCAGGAGTGTAAAGGCTGAAGTGTATCTCCCAAAATGCACATAATGAATGTGCCTGTATTTGGCTATAACATTTTTAAAGATTTACTTAATTTAATAAGTAGTTGTTAGGATGATCCCAATTCAATATTACTGCTATCCTTATAAGAAAAAGGAGATTAGGACATCTCTAACACAGGCACAAAGGGACTGTTATCTGTGAGGTGGGAAGGTATCTGTCTATAGACCAAAGAGAGAGAGAGGTCTCAGTGAAAACCAGTTCTTCTGACAACTTGATCTCAGACTTCAAGCTTCCAGAAATAAAATGCTATTGGTTAAGCCCCTGTGTTTTTTGTTATGGCAGTCTTAACATACTAATAACACAGCATGCCTATCAGGTACATCATTGCTTTCTTGACATTACAAAGGCTAGAAAATTGTTGTTCTCAAACTTTAGGGCACAAAATTATCACTGAAAATGCAAGGCATATTTCCGGGCCTCATATCAGTTCTACTGAATCAGAATGTCTGATTATTTCAGGATTATCTCTGGTGAAAGCCCAGTAATGTGATGATTACTTTTAGGCAGTTAGAGCCATGTTCTTTAAGAAATTCAACATCAACAGGAAAGTGTCCTTCTAATCTTGAAAGAAAGAATAATCCAAATACCTGCTCTTTATATATGAGTATAAAGTAAAGAGATTATATCTAGGTGAAATCTTAAGGCAAAATAACAAAAAACATGAGGGCTAAGATCGTTGTTTAAAAGTAAAGATACATGCTAATAGCTTTTTAAAAATAAGAGTAAAAGAGTCAATGGTGATTTAAAATATATTTATAAACAGAGTTTAAGATTTTCTATAAACAAATTGTGCTTTTGTGCATGCTAAGTTGCTTGAGTCATGTCTGACACTTTGAGACCCAACGGACCGTAGCCCACCAGGTTCCTCTGTCCATGAGATTCTCCAGGCAAAAATACTGGAGTGGGTTGTTATGCCCTCCTCCAGGGAATCTTCCTGATCCAGGGATCAAGACCGCATCGCTTACATCTTTTGAATTGGCAGGTGGGTTCTTTACCACTAGTGCTATCTGGGAATCCCTAATCAAATTGTATTGTAATTATATTTCTTCTGTGTCTAGCTGTATTCTTTTTTTCCCACAGGTTTGTTGAAAAATAAAAGGCATTTAACATTGTGTAAGTTTAAAGTATGAAAGTATGAAAAGACAAAATGATACGATACTGAAAGAATTCCCCAGGTCGGTAAGTGCCCAATATGCTACAGGAGATCAGTGGAGAAATAACTCCAGAAAGAATGAAGGGATGGACCCAAAGCAAAAACAATACTCAGTTGTGCATGTGACTGGTGATAGAAGCAAGATCCGATGCTGTAAAGAGTAATATTGCATAGGAACCTGGAATGTTAGGTCCATGTATCAAGGCAAATTGGAAGTGTTGTAAAGGAGATGGCAAGAGTGAATGTCAACATTCTAGGAATCAGTGAACTGAAATGGACTGGAATGGGTGAATTTAACTCAGATGACCATTATATCTACTACTGTGGGCAAGAATCCCTTAGAAGAAATGGAGTGGCCATCATGGTCAACAAAAGAGTCCAAAATGCAGTACTTGGATGCAATCTCAAAAACGACAGAATGATCTCTGTTCGTTTCCAAGGCAAACCATTCAATATCACAGTAATCCAAGTCTATGCCCCAACCAGTAACACTGAAGAAGTCAAACAATTCTATGAGGACCTACGAGACCTTTTAGAACTAACACCAGGAAAAGATGTCCTTTTCATTAAAGGTGACTGGAATGCAAAAGTAGGAAGTCAAGAAACTCCTAGAGTAACAGCAAATTTGACCTTGGAATACGGAATGAAGATGGGCAAAGGCTAATAGAGTTTTGCGAAATGAACGCACTGGTCATAGCATGCACTCTCTTCCAACAACACAAGAGAAGACTCTACACATGGACATCACCAGATGGTCAACACTGAAATCAGACTGATTATATTACTTGCAGCCAAAGATGGAGAAGCTCCATACAGCCAGCAAAAAGAGACCGGGAGCTGACTGTGGCTCAGATCGTGAGCTCCTTATTGCCAAACTCAGACTTAAATTGAAGAAAGTAGGAAAACCACTAGATCATTCAGGTATGACCTAAATCAAATCCCTTGTGACTATACAGTGGAAGTGAGAAAAGAGATTTAAGGGCCTAGATCTGATAGATAGAGTGCCTGATAAACTATGGAATGAGGTTTGTGACATTGTACAGGACACAGGGATTAAGATCATCCCCATGGGAAAAAAATGCAAAAAAGCAAAATGACTGTCTGGGGAGGCCTTACAAATAGCTGTGAAAAGAAGAAAAGCAAAAAGCAAAGGAGAAAAGGAAAGATATAAGCATCTGAATGCAGAGTTCCAAAGAATAGCAAGAAGAGATAAGAAAGCCTTCTTTAGCGATCAATGCAAAGAAATAGAGGAAAACAACAGGATGGGAAAGACTAGCGATCTCTTCAAGAAAATTAGAGATATCAAGGGAATATTTCATGCAAAGATGGGCTTAATAAAGGACAGAAATGGTATGGACCTAACAGAAGTAGAAGATATTAAGAATAGGTGGCAAAAATACACAGAAGAACTGTACAAAAAAGATTTTTATGACTAAGATAATCACAATGGTGTGATCACTCCCCTAGAGCCAGACAGCCTGGAATGTGAAATCAAATGGGCCTTAGAAAGCATCACTATGAACAAAGCTACTGGAGGTGATGGAATTCCAGAAGAGCTATTTCAAATCCTGAAAGATGATGCTGTGAAAGTGCAGCACCCAATATGCCATCAAATTTGGAAAACTCAGCAGTGGCCACAGGACTGGAAAAGGTCAGTTTTCATTCCAATCCCAAAGAAAGGCAATGCCAAAGAATGCTCAAACTACTGCACAATTGTACTCATCTCACATGCTAGTAAAGTAATGCTCAAAATTCTCCAAGCCAGGCTTCAGCAATATGTGAACCATGAACTTCCAGATGTTCATGCTGGTTTTAGAAAAGACAGAGGAACCAGAGATAATTGCCAACATCCGCTGGATCACTGCAAAAGCAAAGAGAGTTCCAGAAAAAATCTATTTCTGCTTTATTGACTATGCCAAAGCCTTTGACTGTGTGGATCACAATAAACTGTGGAAATTCTGAAAGTGGTGGGAATACCAGACCACCTGACCTGTCTCTTGAGAAATCTGTATGCAGATCAGGAAGCAACAGTTAGAACTGGACATGGGTCAACAGACTGTTTAGGAATAGGAAAAGGACTACGTCAAGTCTGTATATTGTCACCCTGCCTATTTAACTCCTATGCAGAGTACATCATGAGAAACACTGGGCTGGAAGAAGCACAAGCTGGAATCAAGATTGCCGGGAGAAATATCAATAACCTCAGATATGCAGATGACACCACCCTTATGGCAGAAAGTGAAGAGGGACTGAAAGCCTCTTGATGCAAGTGAAGTGGAGAGTGAAAAAGTTGGCTTAAAAGCTCAACATTCAGAAAGAGAAGATCATGGCATCCGGTCCCATCACTTCATGGGAAATAGATGGGGAAACAGTGGAAACAGTGTCAGACTTTAATTTTTGGGCTCCAAAATCACTGCAGATGGTCACTGCAGCCATGAAATTAAAACACGCTTACTCCTTGGAAGGAAAGTTATGACCAACCTAGATAGTATATTCAAAAGCAGAGACATTACTTTGCCAACAAAGGTCCATCTGGTCAAGGCTATGGTTTTTCTAGTGATCATTTATGGATGTGAAAGCTGGACTGTGAAGAAAGCTGAGCACCAAAGAATTGATGCTTTTGAACTGTGGTGTTGGAGAAGACTCTTGAGAGTCCATTGGACTGCAAAGAGCTGCAACCAGTCCATTCTAAAGGCGATCAGCTCTGGGAGTTCTTTGGAAGGAATGATACTAAAGCTGAAATGCCAGTACTTGGTCACCTCTTGCGAACAGTTATTGGCAAAGACTCTTATTGCCAAAGACTCCGATGCTGGGAGGGATTGGGGGCAGAAGGAAAAGGGGACGACAGAGGATAAGATGCCTGGATGGCATCACCAAGTGGATGAACCTGAGTTTGAGTTAACTCCGGGAGTTGGTGATGGACAGGGAGGCTTGGCGTGCTGTGATTCATGGGGTTGCAGAGTGGGACATGACTGAGAGATGACCTGAACTGAACTGAAGTTTATATATACAATATATTGATTTGATATACTAATCTATTGCAAAATGATGACTGGTAGAGGGTTAGCTAATACCTCTCTCATGCCATGTAGATTATACTGATTGAGATTCACAGATACACATTACTATGTATAAAATAGATAACTAGTGAGAACCTACTGTACAGCACTTGGAACTCTACTCAATATTCTGTATTGACTTAAATGGGAAGGATATAAAAAATGAGTTATATATATATATATATATAAATGTATGGCTGATGCACTTTGCTGTATAGGAGAAACTAATACTACATTATAAAGCAACTATACTCTAATAAAATTTTTAAAATCTATATTGATCTTGATAGTTAAAATTATGGTATACCAGTAAAACTGCATTACCAGCTACAATTCCTAGTATAACCACTTTCTTGCTATATATAGGCAAACACATTAGTTAACCCTCTGAACTTTCACTTATAAAATGTGGATGACACTAATGCCTCCTTCATAGGATTAATGTAAATGTTAAGTAGTTATAGTCATCCCTTGACCTCTGAGTGAGATTGGTTCCAGGACATGCTAAGGATACCAAAATCCACAGATGCTCAAGTCTCATAGTTGATCCTCTGTATCTGCAGTTCTACAGACTTAGATTCAAATAACTTTGGATTGTGTAGTACAACAGTATTCACTGGGAAAAAATTCACATATAAGTGGAACTACTCAGTGCAAACCCATATTTTTCAGGATCAACCTGTATATGCAAAGCTCTTATACTAATGGCTAAACAGAGAAACAGAAAAAAAAAATTAGTGAATAGTAATATAAAAATATAGTTGTATATACCTTACACTTATCAAATATTTCTAACCTTTCCTGCTGCAAAAATTTTCAAAGTGATCAGATTGATTTAACAACACTTTTTCAGAAAAGCTTTCCCAGTTTGTCTTTGCTAATCACATTGTTTTCTGTTCCTTAGGAGACCAGACTACTCAAACTTCATATCAATTCTGGTACCTTCTAATGCTGCTGATATTTCTATCAGTAAATTGTATGACAGCATCAAGGATTACAAGATCTGAGAATTTTGCAGCCATAATAAATGGTAAAAACAGTCACTTATTCTTCAAAGTGGACTTGAGTGATTGCTCATTCACATGCATTTTTTACAGTCAGGGCTAGATGCCAGATGTCCTGATTTCTAAAGCAATGTTCTTTAGTTTCAGCATAATCATATAGGTTATCATTCAATTAGGATATTTTGCAGAATAATAATAATAATAATAACTAGAGTTAAAAACCCGATTAGAAAAAGCCATTAAAAAGAATACATTTGAATCAGTTCTAATGAGATGGATGAAACTGGAGCCGATTATACAGAGTGAAGTAAGCCAGAAAGAAAAACATTAATGCAGTATACTAACATATATATATATGTAATTTAGAAAGATGGTAATGATGACCCTGTATGCAAGACAGCAAAAGAGACACAGATGTGTAGAGTGGGCTTTCGGACTCTGAGGGAGAAGGAGAGGGTGGGATGATTTGGGAGAATGGCATTGAAACATGTATACTATCATGTAAGAAACGAAGTGCCAGTCTATGTTCAATGCAGGATGCAGGATGCTTGGGGCTGGTGCACGAGGATGATCCGAAGGGATGTTGTGGGATGGGAGGGGAGGGTTCATGTCTGGGAGCTCATGCACACCCGTGGCAGATTCATATCAATGTATGCCAAAACCAATACTGTACTGTAAAGTAAAATAAATTAAAACAACAACAACGATTAGGACAGCCCCAGGAAAACCAGGAGTGAATGTTTGTGTCTTTGCTGAATCCATGTATTATTGTATTGGATTTGTATATGCGGTCTCCTAAAACCCATGTGTTTGAAACCCTAAGTCACCATGTGATGGTATCAGGAAGTGAGCCCTTTGTGAAGTTACTATGCCATGAAGATGGAGCCCTCTTGAGTGGATTTGTACCCTTGTAAAGAGACACAGGATCTTGCTTTATTTTGCTCTCTGCCGAATGAAGACAAAGCAAGAAGACAGTGAGCTGTGAATCAGGAAGAGGACTCTCATGAGAACAAAACCATGCTGGTACCCTAATCTTGAACTTCCGGCCTCTAGACTTGAGAAATAAATATCAGTGGTTTATAAGCCACACTATCTATGTTACTTTGTTATAGCAGGCCAAACTAAAATAGGAGTGGTACATCATCCACCATAGTCTAACAGATAAAATAAATGGTGTCACGTATTTTAAAATGTAGAATTTAACATGGAGAACATGTTAGCATTACAGAATTGAAAAAAAAATGGTAGTCCTTTCTCAACAAAAGGAATGGTAGTGAAAAATCTGGCTTAAAACTCAACATTTAGAAAATGAAGATCATGGCATCCAGTCCTATCACTTGGCAAATAGATGGAGAAACAATGGAAACAGTGACAGACTTTATTCCTTGGGCTACAAAATCACTGCAGATGGTGACTGCAGCCATGAAATTAAGAGATGCTTGCTCCTTGGAAGAAAAGCTATGACCAACCTAGACAGCATGTTAAAAAGCAGAGCTCACTTTGCCAACAAAGGTTTCTCTAAATTTCTGTAATTAACTTTTTAAAAACCTATTTTAATTGGGGTATAATTGTTTTACCTGCTGTATCAGTTTCTGCTGTACAGCAAAGTGTATCAGCCCCAGTATATGTAATCCTCTTTTTGGATTTTCTTCTGATTTAGGTGACTATGGAGCTCTGAGAAATATTCTGTGCTACACAGTAGTTTCTCTTATTTATCTATTTTATACATAGCATCAGTAGTTACATAGTATCAGGAGGACTTCCCTGATGGCTCAGTGGTAAAGAATCTGGCTGCTGATCCAGGAGACTCCAGTTTGATCCCTGAATCAGGAAATTCCCTGGAGAAGGAAATGGTAAGCCTCTCCAGTATTCTTGCCTAGAGAATCCTATGGACAGAATGGCCTGGTAGGCTATAGTCCATGGGATCGCAAAAGAGTTGGACAAGACTTAGTAACTTAACAACAACCAATCAGTAATGTATATATGTCAATCCCGATCTCCCAATTTATCCCACCTCCCCTACCCCCTTGGAATCCACAAGTTTGTTCTCTACATCTGTGTCTCTATTTCTGCTTTGCAAATAAGATCATCTTTACCATTTTTCTAGATTTCACATATATGCGCTAGTATACAATATTGTTTTTTCTCTGACTAACTTCACTTTTGGGCTAGGTAATGAGCAAAAGAAGGGCGAATACTATCTTCAGTGTGGTTTTGTGAAGGAATTGGGGTTGAGCTGGGTCCTGAGTGGAGATGAGTAAGTCAAAGCAAGGAAAAGGTATTCTAAGGAACCATGAAATAGAAAGTGCATGAAAAATGGTTAGGGCACAAACCAATGCTACAGACATGACATCAGTCAGGGAACACAGCAGTCTGATTAGAAACAGTTTTTGTGCTAAACAGCAGTGAAGGACACATGCTTAGATTGTGGGGACACACTCTGCTCTCTAACTGTGGTCCTGCTACTTTATCCTCATGGGACCTTTTATTTCCCAATCCATACAAAACTGACAACAAAATTTACTATTCCAAGTTCTGGCAAATGGACTGATTTCACTTTGTCACTGATTTTTCAGAGACATTCCTCATTTTCTGGCTGCTTCCAAAGAACTGTTTACCTAAGTACTTCCATTTTCTCATTTGTGGGAAAAAAGATTCATAGAGTTGTTTAGAGGATTCAATATATGTTAAGTTTGTAAAATAATGCTTCAGTTCAGTTCAGTTCAGTTCAGTCACTCAGTATGTGTTCGACTCTTTGAGACCCCATGAATCGCAGCAAGGCAGGCCTCCCTGTTCATCACCAACTCCTGGAGTTCACTCAGACTCATGTCCATCGAGTCAGTGATGCCATCCAGCCATCTCATCCTAGGTCGTCCCCTTCTCCTCCTGCCCCCTAATCCCTCCCAGCATCAGAGTCTTTTCCAATGAGTCAACTCTTCGCATGAGGTGGCCAAAGTACTGGAGTTTCAGCTTTAGCATCATTCCTTCCAAAGAAATCCCAGGGCTGATCTCCTTCAGAATGGACTGGTTGGATCTCCTTGCAGACTCTCAAGAGTCTTCTCCAACACCACAATTCAAAAACAGCAATTCTTCAGCGCTCTGCCTTCTTCACAGTCCAGCTCTCACATCCATACACGACCACAGGAAAAACCATAGCCTTGACTAGATGGACCTTAATCGGCAAAGTAATGTCTCTGCTTTTGAATATGTTATCTAGGTTGGTCATAACTTTTCTTCCAAGGAGTAAGTGTCTTTTAATTTCATGGCTGCAGTCACCATCTGCAGTGATTTTGGAGCCCCTCAAAATATTGTTTGGCTTATAGCATATGCTATAGAAATGTTTTCACGTTAATATTTAAATTTATGATTCCATTTTTAGAAGAGTTAGTTTACACTCAGAAATAATTTTTAAAAAAGTAAAACTTGTCAACCTCTTTCCATATTATATTCTTTCAGCCAAAGAGCTTTATTCTGTGTTTACTTTTGGTCAAAGTAATATACACAGTACATGAAATTCAGTGTGAAATTCATATGAAGGACTGGTTAAAAATAGAAACACCTTCAAAAAAAAAAAACAACAACTTGTATTTAGTGTCATGAACAAGAAGCAGCAAGTTAAAATATTTATATTCTGTTGCATTATATTACAATTTTCATGAATAATGGCATTTTTTTTTTAATATTGTGCTGAAATGTTCCACATCATCTTTTCCCTGGAAAAGTAGTAAGGTTCAACATGGCCAATTTGGAAGTCATCTTCAAAGTTCAGTAGCATGAAGTAGTAAAGCAAAGAAGTAGTCATGGGTTTTAACAATCCTCTTCATATCTGGGAGTTCTAGAAACATGCCCTCCTGGCTAAGCCAGTATTTCGTTGTCTAATTGTAGCTCCTGTTAAGACTCACTCAAGACAACAAGGCGATTGTCCTGTAAGCCTCCTAGGCAGCTTCCTGAACTTGTGCTACATATATCTCTAGGCAGAGATCCTGAGAGCCTGAGCTAATGGATTAGATGTATTATTATTTGGGCAGAGAGATGATGGACACACCTTACTGGGAAAAATTACAGGAAATCCATCCTAACCAACAACTTTGCAAGCCAGACATTTTTCTCCTCTACTTTTTCCTCCTGAAGTGAAAGTGAAAGTCTCTTAGTCTGTGTCCAACTCTTTGAGACCCCATGGACTGTACAGTTCACGGAATTCTCCAGGCCAGAATACTGGAGTGGGTAGCCTTTCTCTTCTCCAGGGGATCTTCCCAACCTAGAGATTGAACACAAGTTTCTCACATTGCAGGCAGATTCTTTACCAGCTGAGCCCCCAGGGAAGCCCAAGAGCACTGGAGTGGGTAGTCTATCATTTCTCCAGCAGGTCTTTCTGACCCAGGAATGGAACCAGGGTCTCCTGCATTGCAAGTGGATTCTTTACCAATTGAGCTATCAGGGAAGCCCTTTTGCCTTTTAATGGGGACTAATAAGGGAATACTAATTACCTCCCCAGATATATTTAAGAAAGGTTTATTTGCTAGGAAATTCTCTCTTATAACAACTTGAAATTATTTCCTCTCGAATTAGCTCTCTTTTTTTTTTTTTTTTTTTGTTTTTTGTTTCACTTGTCTCATTTTTTTTTTTTTTATTTTTGGAAAAAAAAAACAAATAAAACATGTTATTCTTTATTTTTTTGAATTATTAGAAAAGGTGGCTAGCACTTGCAGGAATATGGCTTTGTGACTAGATTTGATTCTGACTCTGCATTCCTGGTGGAGAAGGCAATGGCAATCCACTCCAGTACTCTTGCCTGGAAAATCCCATGGAAAGAGGAGCCTGGTAGGCTGCAGTCCATGGGGTTGCAAGGAGTCAGACACGACTGAGGGACTTCACTTTCACTTTTCACTTTCATACACTGGAGAAGGAAATGGCAACTCACTCCAGTGTTCTTGCTTGGAGAATCCCAGGGACAGGGGAGCCAGGTGGGCTGCCGTCTATAGGGTCACACAGAGTCGGACATGACTGAAGTAACTTAATATCATAAGGTCCCTGTAGGTAGCTCTCTCCTTATTTTCATTAATTTCCTTTGGATTCTACACTACCCATCATCACGACTTTTCTAATGCAGAACTGTGTTTACTTGGTAGAGCGCTCTCTTTCAAAAAAAAGAACAAGACGGATATACTGGTCCCTTCAGCATTGTCAGAAATGAGCTCATAGTAAATAATAATAATAGCATTCTTATTTTACTTATATTATCATTATTGTATTAACATTATTATTATTTAATTAGCATTTTCATTGTTAACATTATGTAATATTATGTTTATTTTGGGGGCTCCAAAATCACTGCAGAAGGTGACTGCAGCCATGAAATTAAAAGACGCTGGCTCCTTGGAAGAAAAGCTACGACAAATCTAAACAACATGCAAAAAGCAGAGACATTACTTTGTCAATAAAGGTCCATATAGCCAAAGCTACAGTTTTTCCAGTAGTCATGTACGGATGTGAGACTTGGACCTTAAAGAAAGCTGAGCACTGAAGAATTGATGCTTATGAACTGTGGTGTTAGGAAAGACACTTGTGAGTCCCTTGGACTGAAAGGAGATCAACCCAGTCAATCATAAAGGAAATCAATCTTGAATATTCATTGGAAGGACTGATCCTGAAGCTGAAGCTCCAATACTTTGGCCACCTAATGCAAAGAGCTGACTCATTAGAAACGCCTCTGATGCTGGTAAAGATTGAAGGTAGGAGGAGATGGGGACGATAGAGGATGAGATGGTTGGGTGACATCACTCACTCAACGGACATGAATTTGACAGAGCTCCAAGAGCTGATGATGGACAGGGAAGCCTGACATGCTGCAGTCCATGGGGTCACAAAGAGTCAGACACAACTAAGTGACTGAACTGAATTGAACTTATTATCATTACCATTATTATTTTGTATTAGCTTGTGTTCATCATCCTCAGAGGGCCACTTTATGAGCAACCCAACCAACTCCGGTCAACTAAAAGAAAATAAATAAGGAATCTATTGGAATACTATTATATCATTCATAGAATCAAAGAAACATTTTAACACTTAGATATCAAGCAAGGCAAAAGCCAAGAAAGGACTGAGGCTTGAGGACAACTTTCTCAGGCAGCTGTCACCTTGATGAATCAGTTTCAACCTTCTCTTTCCTACTCTTGTCACTCCTCCAAACATTCATGGTCTAGGGTGAATGGACAGTCTAGGGCAAATGTATCTCACTGGGTGAACTATATTTCAGTACCTGCCTCTAGGGCAGAGACAGCAGAACATTGCACCACAACATTAGGAGAGCTATGATCTTCCCAATGAAAACCAGGGTTCTGTTCAGAAGAAAAAGTTGGATTCCAGACAAACAAAACTCAGCTCATAAAGTCCCATAATAGATACACTTGCACTTGTGTTCTATAAATGTTTATGACACTATGAACTAGACTTCTGTCCTTAGGCTGCTTCTAGAAACTTTCTGGGAATTTGACCCTGGGCTTAATTTGGTCACAATCATAGATTTTACAGAATGAAAAATCTTATGATTTCTCCAAGACTATTCATCCAAAATGCCATCACTACAGTCCTTCAACACAGTCTACCATTTACTAACTCAAGGTGGTTAGACACAGGACTACATTGCCCTCTGAGGAGGGCATGCTGGGCATGCTAGGGCAAGCATGGGTTGTAGGCAGTCTCCACCTGTCACCTTCTTTATGGTAAAGAAAATGAATTCATTCATTCAATACAATTTTAAATATATATATATATATATATATATATATATATATATCTCAAGCATCCTTCTGAGAAAAAACAAATTCTGCATCATTGCATAATTTCTCTTGTGTTCATGTCAGCTGGGGAGACATTACTTTCTAGGGTTTTGTCTGACTGATATTTTAAATGGCCTGTATTAGTAAGCTTAAATTTGTTTAACTGTCCTTAGAGAAACTTTTAATCTGACCCTACTGTGTCAATCCAAAATAGAGCCTATAATATCCCACTTTTCTCTTTACACTGTCCTTTTACATCAGTTTCATATATTGGTCCACAAGGTCATTGTTGCCTAACCAGTTAAAGTAATTTCCTCCAGATAAGTTTCTTGATTCCCCTAATCCAAAATTATTATGCTCATCTCCCAGTCTCTACTGAAATTTAATTTACATGAATATCTGCCTAATCTCTCCAACTTCATTGGTAGAAAATGTTTCTACTTCTACTGTTTCTGTGTTCCCCCAAAGTCTTCAGATTATGCTGAGCAAATGTTAAGTAGTTTATTCTTAAGTAATCTTGTTAGCTTTATCTGATTGTGGACATGCTTTTGGAAGTCACAGTTGCATTTTAATAGTCTCTATCAGTAATTAAAAATGATTATGTTTACCATGATCTATTTCCCATTGGATGAATTTGCATTATAAATAAATGTCTGATAAATATCAGTGCAACATTTTGTTGAGATGTTAATTATCTCTATACCAATAGAAACTTCTACCAAATTCTACAAAGATAAAGTTTAGATCTGTATTTAAATACAGGGCATATATTTATAGACATTTTTGAAATTTAGGTGGCATTTGCCTTTCAAATATGCTTTGAAGATATGAATAAAAATAGCATACGCAGGAAACAATGAATGCTTATTTGAACATTTTTTAAACAACACATGCACAAATAAATGGTATAAATGTGGAACAATATACTTGAAGATTGTGACTTGTGAAATCATCTGTCTAAATTCACCTGAAGAAAGATATTTCACTTTATATGATAAAACTTCCTAACAAAGTGATCTAAAAATCACAGAGTAAAACATTTTTAAGAACTTTTTAACAAACTGTGGGAAATTCTTAAAGAGATGGGAATACCAGAACACCTGACCTGCCTCCTGAGAAATCTGTATGAAAGTCAGGAAGCAACAGTTAGAACTGGACTTGGAACAACAGACTGGTTCCAAATCGGGAAAGGCATACATCAAGGCTGTATATTGTCACCCTGCTTATTTAACTTATATGCAGAGTATATAATGAGAAATGCTGGGCTGGATGAAGCACAAGCTGGAATCAAGATTGCTGAGAGAAATGTCAATAACTTCAGATATGCAGATGACACCACTCTTATGGCAGAAAGTAAGAAGAACTAAAGAGCCTCTTGATGAAAGTGATAGAGGAGAGTGAAAAAGCTGACGTAAAACTCAACATTCAGAAAACTAAGATCATGGCATCTGGTCCTATCACTTAATGGCAAATAGATGGGGAAAAGATGGAAGCAGAGATTTTATTTTCTCTGGTTCCAAAATTACTGCAGATGGTGACTGCAGCCATGAAATGAAAAGACACTTGCTCCTTGGAAGAAAAGCTAAGACCAACCTAGATAGCATATTAAAAAGTAGATGTTACTTTGCCAACAAAGGTCCGTCTAGTCAAGGCTATGGTTCTTCCAGTAGTCATGTAAGGATGTGAGAGTTGGACTATAAAAAAGCTAAGCGCTGAAGAATTGATGCTTTTGAAGTGTGGTATTGGAGGAGACTCTTGAGAGTCCCTTGGACTACACGGAGATCCAACCAGTCAATCCTAAAGGAAATCAGTCCTGAATATTCATTGGAAGAACTGATGCTGAAGCTGAAACTCCAATACTTTGCCTACCTGATGCAAAGAACTGACTCATTTGAAAAGACCCTTGTTCTGGAAGATTGAAGACAGGAGAAGGGGACAACAGAGGATGAAATGACTGGATGTCATCACCAACTCAATGGACATGAGTTTGAGTAAACTCTGAGTTGGTGATGGATAGGAGTTCTGGCGTGCTGCAGTCCATAGGGTCACAAATAGTTGTACACAACTGAGCAACTGAACTGAACTGAACAGATGTCCATGTCTGAATCCCCAAACACTATGAATACGTCACCTTACATGGCAAAAAATGTATTGAAGTTATAGACCAGTTAAAAATCTTGAGTCAGGAGATTACCTTGGATTATCCAGGAGAATCTAATATTTTCATAGGATCCACATAAGAAGAAGGCTGGAGGATCAGGGAGGAAATATGACAGTGGATGGAGATGTCAGGGTTATGTGTTGGCACAAGCCAAGATATGTATGCAGCTTCCCGAAGTTAGAAAAGTCAAAGAAACAAGTTATCTTCTTTATTCTCCCAAAGGAACACAGGTTTGGAGACCTATTTTACATTTCTGGCTTCTAGAGTATCAAATAATAAATTTGTGGTTTGACTTCAGTTCAGTTCAGTCACTCAGTCATGTCCGACTCTTTGTGACCCCATGAAGCACAGCACGCCAGGCCTCCCTGTCCATCACCAACTCCTGGAGTTCACTCAAACTCATGTCCACTGAGTTGGTGATGCCATCCAGCCATCTCATCCTCTGTTGTCCCCTTATCCTCCTGCCCTCAATCCCTCCCAGCATCAGAGTCTTTCCAATGAGTCAACTCTTCGCATGAGGTGGCCAAAGTATTGGAGTTTCAGCTTCAATATCAGTCTTTCCAATGAACACGCAGGGTTGATCTCCTTTAGAATGGACTGGTTTATCTTCTTGCAGTCCCTTGCACTGCAAGAGTCTTCTCCAACACCACAGAAGTCATGAAATTTGTGATAATTTTTTTAAATATTAGAAATAGAAAACTTTCCTATAAGCAAGTAGCTTATACTTCCTTTTGGGTAACTTAGTTTCCCTTGTGTGTTCTGAGCTACTTTTAGCTCACAATTATCTTACTTTTCTATTTCATATCTGGGTACTGAAAACTGCTTTGTAGTTATTATAGCTTCTTAAGAGAAAAATAAACATAATTTAGCTGTTTCTATTTCTGTTGACTACTATCAAAATTCTAAAGGCATGTGATGATATTCCCCCATGCAGACTTCTCTGCTCCCATCCCTGTAAAAGGGAAGAATAAATCTAAATCTGTATTAGATTTCTTTTCTGTTAATATTTGTATTCTATCATTTTTGCTACGTTAAGAATTTTGCCTATATCCTAAAATATATTATGATAGGCCATTCTCAAAGCTCTGACTTTTAAAGTTATAACACTTTTCCATCCATCTAGAGATAAAAAATTAAGAGCAGAGAATAACATTTGTCTTGTTGGAGGTTTACAGGAACAATGTGACCTGACCTACATCTATGGTTATAAGAACAAAAGATTCTGACACAAATAAGTTTGTAGCAACCAACCACACTCCCACCTCTTTTAATATAAAATAATCCTAAATTCTAACTCAGGGAGATTGTTCTTTGGGATACTAGTCCACTGTCTTCTCAGGCTGCTTGTTTTCTGAGTAAAATCACTATTCCTTTTCCCAACAGCTTGTCTCTTGATTTACTGGCCTGCTGTATGATAAACACTACATGCTTGGACTTGGTATTATACCCAGCCATCATTGCTCCCTTTGATTACATGTTTTGCCTTCTCATCATTCTACTTTGTCCTATTATGTCTTTTGATGTAGCACATTATTAATCTATATAAGGTAAAATCCAAAATCTAGCCATAAAATTAAAGGCATAAAATATACAATAGTATTTTAAACTAATAATCAGTGTTCTGAAAAGGCAATACACCATGCATTTTATGTTTCAATGATCCATTAATAATATTCCTGTCAAATCAGACAGTATATTTAGCTACTTTTTTCATATTAAGAAGCTAATTCTTTGACGTTAAACTAATTGTAGCTGTCCTAATATAGTACAAAGAGCAGATTTATTTTCATTAGAAAGAGCAGTCTTCTCAGAGTTTGCTACATGATTAGTATTTTAGGACTTTATGGAGCAAAAACTTTAATTCTTTACTTCTGTGAAATTTACAATCAAGTAAGGAAAACAACATAAGTTAGTGGGAAAAATAGTTTATGATGAATTGCCAGATATTTCAGTCAAAATGGCATGCATAAAGAAAATGAAAGATGCTGAAGTATAGTGTGTTTCTTAGGAAAGGCTTTATGTAGGCATGAGTTGGACTTGAAAATTAAGTACATGATGCAGTTATTTGTAGAAGACAGAAGACACTCCAAGTAGAAAAAACGACAAGAATATAGACACAGAAGAACCTAAGTGCTGCACTGTAATGACTGAGTAATATGGAGGCAACATTAGAATAAACAGTAAGAGAAGTTCACAGTGGAGCAGTCAGCAGCAGCTTGGAAATACCATGGAAACCTGAGCAAGAAAGCAAAGTGATGAAAGCACTAAAAAACAGTGAATTAGCACAACGGGTTTAAGAGTGTGAAAACCAAAAACTGGAAACTCCCAAGTCTAGAGAGTGTGCTACTTGGCTGGCTGCTTCAAGAACCTACAACATGTGATTTGTGAAATTCCACAGCTCATTCTGTGATGCTCAACTATTACACATGATTCCTTCGGGTGATAAAGTATATTAATTTATAAGGTTATTTGTATTTTATGAGTGTGTAACTTTATTAATAGTACATTTTCAAGAAATTGATCTAAATAAATGTTTCTGTTTGACATTTGAAGGAACCTCACTGTGATATCAGCTCCACAGTATAATGTCCAAGGGAGACAATGAGCCAAGTGACTTTTAATAATTTAGAGATTGCTGCAGTTACTGCAAAAGCATGAGATCTCAAACACTGGACAGAGTCAAGTCACATAGTCCAAATAGACTAGCTATAAAAAAAAAAAAAAAAAAAAAAGGAAAATAAAGCATCTAAAAATATTACTTCACTTACTTTCATGGAATTCTGATAAATGAGTTAAACTTCACCTAAACTATGAAAAGAGGTAAAACTGATCTTAACAGAGGTTAAAAAGTAGATAAAAGGATCATTACTTTTGGAAATAGTCAACCAGATTTGCACTCCTTCTTAAGCATTCTGTAGTTTTGTCTTTAAATCTATCATAAACTCCTACTCTCCCTCCACTGCCTTTAAATTAATCACTGTCTGGAACTATCACTCACAAAGCAGATAGCTATATAGAATCAAAGAACTAAGAACATAAGTGTAAGCCTGTGGAAAGGTTAGTGATTATAGAGCTTGAGAAAATGTGCCTATTTAAGTGAACATAATCCTTCTTTGTGAATAATGCATGGATTAAAACCAAAGCAAATACCAAGAAGAAAAATACAATTCTGGCAAATAGAGAGAAACATTTCATGACTAACTGAAGGTAGTCCTGGAAGTGAAGCCTCAAGGGAATGAAAACTGAAATCTGAGAACTGTAGAGAAGAGCGAGAGAAAAAGCAGAAAGGGGACTAGGATGATTGTCATAAGCAAGCGCTGAGGTTCACAGTGTTGTCTCTGAGTCCTGCCTGGACAGGCTGTGTAGATCCGTCAGCTGTGTTTAAAGCTCCAGGGACAGCTCAGATCATCTCAGAGAATCATTTAGGAAGGAACAGCTGGGCTCACAGCTATAGCTTCCCAAGCATTTGGTATTTCAAAGAGCTCTCATGCACACCCGTGGTGGATTCATGTCAATGTATGGCAAAACCAATACAGTACTGTAAAGTAAAATAAAAAATAATAATAAATTTAAAAAAAAAAGAAAAAAAAAGAAATCGAGATATTTGATACAGAGGAAAAAAATAAAGGCACCTTAGAATATATTTTCATAAACAGGTTATCCCTGAGTTACTATTTCAAAATATGCTACATATTGTGAATTAAAGAAGTTAACACTTTTATAAAATATTTCTTGACTGCATTTTTTCACTTTTCATGGAATCCTATAATTTTACATTTATAAAGATAGAACATTTTTCTCAGTCTTGGAAAATAGTCATTAGTAATATTCATTAGGCAATAAAACTCAGTTAATCTCTTAACTTTTTAAGACTCCATGAAACTTGCTTAACTGTATTTAAATAAACAATGGAATATGATAAACATATATTTGAATTTGATATTCCAAACACAAAGTAGTAATGTCCATACCCTATATCAAACTTGAACTGTGTTTAATATTATAGATTTCATTCCTGAGAGATTCTTTCACACAGACTTTTATTCTCTCATTATTCTACACTGTAAAAGATACCAAACCAACAACATGTGAAATCTCTGTTAGGGTGCAGCTTTCTCACCATTTTTCTAGCATTTACTCTAGACTCTTGTGCAGATGTTCTGGATCAACATCTTCATTGTCCTAATTTAGGTGTTTTGTTTTTTTTTTGGCTATGAAAGATTTCTGAACAAAGAACAATTAAAATGCCATAATACTACATTGTTATGAGGAAAATGCGGATTGTGTTTCCACACATGCTTACCACACAACAAAGAGTCTGCATAAGGTGCATGGTTATATTAATGAAACACCACTCCACCTATGCTATTATTTTCATCCAGCTCAAAAACTGGCCAGATATAATGTGCATAGCATTTGAAGAGCTATGTAGCTGTACTCTGCTTTGAGAAAAGCCAGAAGGCAATAGTCTATGAAAGACACAACCTCTATGAGCTGCCCACAGGGTCTTGTATTACAGCCCACTGCCAAGTAAAACCACCTTAAATTAGAAGCTCCTTGTGAAATTTTTCTTGGGGACATGGAATTGCCAGGTAAGCAGCAATGAATTTACTTTTGAAAAATTTTGCTCAAGAACAGTGACAAAAAGTAGAAATAATGTCAATGGATTCCATTTTCATCATGCTATGAAGGCTAAAAAATACAAAGGGGAAGATAAGTGAAAGACAGTAAAATGAAAGACAATGCTTCACCCACTGGGAATGTAAAGGGGGTCTCCCATATGTCGACTTTCAGGCTCCAAATATGTCCTCCTGGGCTTTGTATCCTTGTATTTGGACTGCCTTCTGCTACCTTCCAAGTATTTGTCAGAAGTTCACTTAAAAGTTCTAAACAAGCATTACATTTGCTTTTGTTTTGTTTAACCATTTTTATTATGATTAAGAATACTACGATGAATGAAATTTTAAATAAAAGGTATCCACTGCTCTTAGGGGTTTTGTGTTGAGTTGCCAATGCTTGACACTTGGAGTTGTAACTGAATATATGAAACAAAGCACTTCATTTTATGTGGCACCTCCCTCACCTTCCTCTAAAACCATCTTTTTAGTGTATTGCATGCACTCCTGTTGGTGAGAGGGTGACAGGCAGGAAGGCCAGGGGTCTCCAAACAGAAGAAATAGGCTACAAGGGCCAGACATTTTTATTTCTTTTAAGCAGAGGAGAAAACAAACTAGCAATATATATATTTTTTTCCTTCTCTATACAAAGTTAAAGGGAGGTTTCTCTTAAAATACTGTGTTGCCATAATGACACCTGGTTTCACCTGAAGTTAATTATTCTTGAGTTAACCAATGCATTTTTCTTATGGAAATGTTTGTCTTAAGCTATGTTAATGTTCTGTTCATTTACCCCAGACTCTGTCTTCAAGTTGGTTCTGCCTAATGGCTCAGAACCTACTTGACAAACCAGTATGTTATACTCAGATATTGTCCCCCTAATCTATGTAAATGAAACTATTTATATGGTAAGCTGCCCTTCTACAAGATTAGAGTCAATCGTATTATGGCCCAGGATGAATCATCTGGTTCCAAGATTATCCCAAAATGCATTTTATGGGTGAGGGGCCTGGTGCCACTCTGAGTTTTAAGACATTCCTGTCTTTCATTAACAGACTGCTAGTGACTAGCAGGGGGTACTCTTTCTGCCCCCTTCTGATGCCTATGTCAGAAGCTTTCTCTATCTCCTTTACATGTTAATAAAACTTTATTACACAAAAGTTCTGAGCAATCAAGCCTCATCTCTGGCCCTGGATTGAATTCTTCTCCTCCAGAGGCCAAGAATCCCAGCGTCTGTTCATTCAGCAACAACCTTTCATTGGTAAGTCATGTCACAAATGTGTTAGTGCAACTCTCTCAGGATTTGGAATCAGACCTGGATTAGTTCTGCTTTTGACTTGCTGAATGACTTGGAAGTGTTTTTAAGCCTCCATTTTTGCATGTGTCAAATGGCAATGATGCTACTGCCTCCACTAGGGTGTGGTGAAGTTCAAAGGGGACAAAAAGACAATGCTGAGCAAGGGTTTTAGTACCTAGTAGATTCACAATGACTTTTAGTTCTTGTTGCTTCTACCTCTTTCTCTTTCAGTCTCTGGTTTTTGTCTAAGTCAACAAAAATATAAACTCCATGTCACAGTTAAGGTATAGGGACTCTTCAGCTTTCTATGATCAGTAGGGAATCAACCATTTATAAACTCATGGTCTTATATCAGAAGTCAGCAAATACAGCCTGCAGGCCAGACCCAGCCCACAGGTTGTTTATGTGAAGGCCTCAAGCTAGGAATGCCTTTTACCTTTTTAAGTGATTGAAAAGTAAAAAAGAAAAGTAAAATTATATGAAACTGAAATTTCAGTGTTCATAAATGAAGTTTTATTGGGGCAAGTTCATACTCAGTTCTTTATGTACTGGCTATGGCTACTTTTATGCTATAAAGGCAAAGTTGAATAGATAAGAGACAATACGGGCTGCAAAACCTAAAATATTTACTTTCTGGCATTCACAGAAAAAGATAGCTGACCCCTGTCTTAGATTGATACTAACAGAGAACTGAATCAAAATGGCTCATGAGCAAGTATCCAAGACTTTGATGCAAATTTCCTGAAGCCAAATAATCACTGCAGTACTAACAGTAGTTTTGTGTATAATAAACCCTAAGTAAAGCAGAAAAGCATGAGTGGGAAGAGTTGGGAGATTGGGATTGACATATATATATATATATATATATATATATATATATGCACACGTGTGTGTGTGTGTGTGTGTGTGTGTATACTGTTAATACTATGTATAAAACAGATAAGCAAAGAGAACATACTGTAGAGCACAGAGGACTCTACTCAGGGGTCTATAGTGACCTAAATAGGAAGGAATTCTAAAAGGGAGGAGATTACATGTATATGTATAGCTGATTCACTTTGCTGTACTGTAGAAACTAACACAACATTGTAAAGCACTATATGGATGAGATGGTTGGATGGCATCACCAACTCAATGGACATAGGTTTGGGTGGACTCTGGGAGTTGGTGATGGACAGGGAGACTGGCGTGCTGCAGTCCATGGGGTCGCAAAGAGTCAGACACGGATGAGAGACTAAATTGAACTGAACTGAACTGATATTCCAATAAATTTAAAAAGCCCTAAATAGATACTTTTAAATATATACAATACAACAATTAGATAAAGAACATAGGTCCTGTGAGAGGTAAATAATTTCTAACCTTCATTTATTAAAGTTTCACTTAGAATACACTTAGGGAATTGTAATACTTGCAGAAATCACATAGAATATTAAGATACCATAATTAAATTTCTGAGAAACTAATAATTTTTAAAAAGCAATTTTTAAACTTAACATAAATCCAAACATTTAACTGGTAAGTGAAGGAACTCAGCATCTAAGTTCCACCTCTAAAACTTTCTTGGAAGGTTGATATAGTAAATTTTATTGTCATTAAAAATGCATAATCTGAAGGAGTGAGTATAATGAAGTGATATTTATAGATACTTGAAAACAATTTTCTCACTTGTCCCCTGCATGCTCTTAGGTAAAAATAAAATGCATATTTTAAAGGCTCAATAGTCATAAGCAAGGTACTCTCTTTCTAGAAGAATTTTAGTATGCATATGGTCTTGACAAGTTTTGTTCATTTAAAAAATAAATTATAGCTATGATTTTATTTTTGGCTATCATATATGTCTTTGTAAAAATTTAGTACCTTAAATTAGTGCTCCTAAAACCTGAATGTGCTCACATATCATAGAGAATTCTATTACAGATGCAGGAATGGATTCAGTAAGCCCCAAGGGATGTTCACCATACAGTGAGTAACAAAGTCTAACCAATACTGGTTTCCAACACACACACAAAATAATAGCATCGCCTTGCTTAAAAATTTATAAATTTTCCCTTGTACCTGGCATAAATTCAGTGTAAAATTTCTTCCTTTGGTGATTAACCTGGAGATTTAAACAAAGTATTACACTTGTTGATATTTTAAAATGTTAATCCTTCTATAAAGGATTAACTTTGCTTTCCTGCTACTGCTGATAAGTCACTTCAGTCGTGTCTGACTCTGTGTGACCCCACAGACGTCAGCCCACCAGGCTCCCCCATCCCTAGGATTCACCAGGCAAGAACATTAGAGTGGGTTGCCATTTCCTTCTCCAATGCATGAAAGTGAAAAGTGAAAGTGAAGTTGCTCAGTCGTGACCGACTCTTAGCGACCCCATGGACCACAGCCTACCAGACTCCTCCATCTATGGGATTTTCCAGGCAAGAGTACTGGAGTGGAGTGCCATTTCCTTCTCCAAACTCTATTATATTGGCCACCAAACTGGAAACTACTCAAAGGCTACTCCCAGGAGTGTGGCTAAATTGTGTTACATTCACAAAGAAATACAATATAACAATGTACTATGTAACAGTGAGTCTACTCAAAGGCTCCTCCCAGAAGAATGGCTAAATTGTGTTATAGTCACAAAGAAATACTATATAACAATATACTATGTAAAAGTGAGTCTACTCAAAGGCTCCTCCCAGGAGAATGGCTAAATTGTGTTATAGTCACAAAGAAATACTATATAACAATATACTATGTAACAGAAAATTAACTATATAACATAATAATACTGAGTTAACTACAACTACCTGCAACAAAATGGGTAACTCAATCAGTGTTTGCTTTACATTCCAGATTTTTATCAACATTTTTTATGTTCCTCTATTGTTCTCAGGTTTGACCACATCCTCTGTACTTTTTATTGAGATTATATTGACATATAAAATTATGTTAGTTTCAGATGTACAACATAATTATTGGCTATAATTATGTATACTATAATTGGGTATATTGAGAATTTATCACAAGAAGTCTAGTTAACATTCACCACCACAAATAATTACAAACTTTTTCTTGTGATGAGAACTTAATGATAATCCCTATGCTGTACATTACATATCCAGAACTCACTTATTTTATAATTGGAAGTTTGTACCTTTTGACCACCTGCAGCTATTTTTGCTCACCATCTGAGTTTGGTCATATATATATATATATATATTTCATATTTAAGTGAGATCATACACTATTTGCCCTTCTCTGTCTGACTTATTTCAGTTGGCATAATGCCCTCAAGATCCATCCACATTGTCAGAAATGAGAAGATACCCTTCTTTTCAATTGCTGAATAATACTGCATTGTACACACATATCACATTTTTAAAAATCAGTTCATCTATTGATAAACATCTAGGTTGCTTCCAAGTCTTGATTATTGTTAATAATGCTACAGTGAACATGGAGGTGCAGATATCTTTTGGGTCATTGTTTTCATTTCTTTTTGATAAATACCTAGAAGTAGAATTGCAGGATCATATGGTAGTTCTGTTTTTAATTTTTTGAGGAAACGTCACACTTTTTCCCACAGTTGCTGCACCCACTAATTAACATTCCCACCAACAGTATATAAGAATTCCCTTTACTTCACATTGTTCCTAAAACTTGTTTGTCTTTTTTGATCATTGTCATTCTGACAAGAGTGAGGTGATATCTCACTGCTGTTTTGATTTGTGTTTCTTTGATGATTAGCCATACTGAGTGCCTTATCATGTGCCTGTCAGCCATCTGCATGTCTTCTTTGGGAAAATGTCTGCTCAGATCCTCTGTCCATTTTCAATCAGCTTGTTTCTTGCTGTCAAGCTGTATGAGTGCTTTATACACTTTGGATATTATACAAGTTGTCATATACCTACAGTTTTCAAATATTTCCTTTTATTCGGGAGGTTGCCTTTTCATTCTGTTGAAGATTTCCTTCACTGTGTGGAAGCTTTAGTTTGATCTAGTCCCACTTGTTTAACTTGGTTTTGTTGTCTTTGCTTTTAGTGTCCCAGTATATATATTTGGTGTGGACCATTTTTTAAGTCTTCATTGAGTTAGTTACAATATTGTTTTTATTTTATGGTTTGATTTTTTGGCCATGAAGCATATGGGACCTTAGCTCTCCAGTTCAATTCAGTCACTCAGCTGTGTCCAACTCTTTGCAACCCCATGAACTGCAGCATGCTAGGCCTCCATGTCCATCACAAACTCCTGGAGTCCATCCAAACCCATGTCCATTGAGTCGGTGATGCCATCCAACCATCTCATCCTCTGTCATCCCCTTCGCCTCCTTCCTTCAATCTTTCCCAACATCAGGGTCTTTTCAAATGAATCAACTCTTCACATTAGGCAATCAGGGATCAAACCCATACCCCTGTACAAGAAGACAAAGTCTTAACCACTGAACCATTAGGGATGTCTTTATATTTCTCATTTGCAAGAAAAATATGAGAAATTTGGACAATGGAAGTGATATGTGGGTATGGTTTCATTGGTTATTATTAAAATCTGCTTATAGAGAAAGATAACTTTTAAAAAGTTTATGAACAATAGCTTTAGTCCTAGAATCTTTACTAATTCTCATTAAATGTTAATGGAAAATGAAACTTTGAGAAAGACACATTGTTTTGAAATAAAAAAATATAATAGGAATCAGTTCAGTTCAGTTCAGTCACTGAGTCATGTCCAACTCTTCGTGACCCCATGAATTACAGCACGCCAGGCCTCCTGTTCATTACCATCTCCTGGAGTTCACTCAGACTCACGTTCATCGAGTCAGTGATGCCATTCAGCCATCTCATCCTCGGTCGTCCCCTTCTCCTCCTGCCCCCAATCCCTCCCAGCATCAGAGTCTTTTCCAGTGAGTCAACTCATTGCATGAGGTGACCAAAGTACTGGAGTTTCAGCTTTAGCATCATTCCTTCCAAAGAAATCCCAGGGTTGATCTCCGTTAGTATGGACTGGTTGGATCTTCTTGCAGTCCAAGGGACTCTAATAAGAATAACTCCCCAGTATGATCCAATGATCTTATAATAATCACTGTCACAGAGAAAAAGTTTTACGGTCTCCATTTAAAACAAACAAAAAAATTCAGTGGCTCTCACTGCCTATGGAACAAAGCCCACAGTTTTTAGCACAATAGACAAGTCCTTCCAGATCTGACTCCTCTCCCCCTCACCTCCACCGCCATGTAACTCCCTCATTATTCACCCTCTCACTCCATGTGCCAATCTTGTTTGTCACTGTGCTGTGCTCTTCACCTCTGTTGTTGTTCAGTAGCTCAGTCATGTCTGACTCTTGCGACTGCAAGGACTACAGCATGCCAGGCTTCCCTGTCTTTCACCGTCTCCCAGAGTTTGCTCAAACTCATGTCCATTGAGTCAGCAATGACATCCTACCATCTCATCCTCTGTTGCCACCATTTTCCCCTTGCCCTCAATCTTTCTCAGCATCAGGGTCTTTTCTAATGGGTCAGATCTTTGCATCTGGTGGCCAAAGCATTGAAACGTCAGCTTTAGCGTGAATCCTTTCAATGAATATTCAGGGTTGCTTTCCCTTAGAATTGACTGGCTTGATCTCCTTGTTATCCAAGGAACTCTCAAGAGTCTTCTCCAACACCACAGTTCAAAAGCATCAATTCTTTAGTGCTCAGCCTTCCTTATGGTCCAGTTCTCACATCCATAAATGACTACTGGAAAAACCATAACTTTGACTATATTGACATTTGTTGGCAAAGAGATATCTCTGCTTTTTAATATGCTGTCTATATTTGACATTGCTTTTCTTCCATGGAAAACTCTCTTTTAATTTCATGGATTCAGTCACCATCTATAGTGATTTTGGAGCCCCCAAAATAAAGTCTGTCACTGTTTCCACTGTTTCCCCATCTATTTGCCATGAAGTGATGGGACCAGATGCTGTGATCTTAGTTTTCTGAATGCTAAGTTTCAAGCTGGTGAGTTTTTTCAGTCCTCTTACACCTTCATCAAGAGGCTTTTTAGTTCCTCTTTGCTTGCTGCAAAGGGTGATGTCATCTGCATATCTGAGGTTATCATCTCATATCACCTTGAGAGGGTAACAGGCAGGAAGGCCAGGGGTCTCCATACAGAGGAAATAGCTTACAAGTGTCCGACATTTTTATCTCTCGTAAGCGGCAGGAGGAAAAAACTAGCGATATTTTTTTCCTTCTCTATACAAATTTAAAAGGAAGTTTCTCTTAAAATACTGTGTTGCCATAATGACACCTGGTTTCACCTGAAGTTAACTCACACCTAGAGATAACCAATGCATTTCTCTTATGGAAATGTTTATCTTCAGCTATGCTAATGTACTATGCATTTACCCCAAACTCAGTCTTGGCTCAGAACCTATTTGACAAACTTGAGTATGTTATATTCAGATATTGTTCCTCTAATCTGTGTAAATGAAATTATTTGTATGGTGATCTGCCATTCTTCAAGATTCAAGTTAATCATTTTATGGCCCAGGATGAACCATTTGGTGCCAAGATTATCCCAAAATGCATTTTATGGGTGAGGGGCCTGGTGCCATTCTGAGTTTTAAGACATTCCTTTGTTTCATTAACAGACTGCTAGTGACTATATAACATCCAGCTGAAGACTAGCAGGGGTGTACTCTTTCTGTCCCTTTTGATGCCTATTTCAGAAGCTTTCTCTAACTTCTTTATACTTCAATAAAACTTTATTACACAAAAGCTCTGAGCAATCAAGCCTCATCTCTGGCCCCGGATTGAATTCTTCTCCTCCGGGGGCCAAGAATCCCGGTGTCTTTGCGTGATTCAACAACAACCTTTCAATCTCTTATCATCACATATCACCTCTGTGGCTGCATATATATGTCTATCTTTGTCTGAACATTCCCATTTTCCTGTAGATCTCTCACTTAGGGTTCTTGAAGACCTGCACTTTGTTTCCAGTAGGAGTCAGATCTTTTCCTTTCCATCCTACCAATTCCTCTCTTACAGCACTTATGTAAATTCTGAAATTATTTGCTCACAGTAAATTAGCTTAGCTGCTGCTGCTAAGTCACTTCAGTCATGTCCGACTCTGTGTGACCCCATAGACGGCAGCCTACCAGGCTCCCCTATCCCTGAGATTCTTGAAGCAAGAACACTGGAGTGGGTTGCCATTTCCTTCTACAATGTATGAAAGTGAAAAGTGAAAGTAGGATAAGAATAATCTCATCATGTTTATATTCCAATGCCAGGAATAGTGTATTATGACCTACACTTCATAAATGTTCATTGAATTGATAAATAAATGAAACAACTTTCATTTCTGTATAAAATATACTAGAAATGCCAGCCATTCAATTATTTGGACAAAGATGTGAAAGCTTGCTCAAAAATAGTCCCAGATAGAAACAAACAAGGAGACATGATGATTAAATCCATGATTTCATCTTGGGACATGAAAACAGACATGGAAAAATGATGAAACCCAGAAAAAGTCTGCAGTGAGTAAAACAGTAACAATGCTAATTGTATTAATTTTGACAAAACAGCATAAAAATTACAATTATGTAAGATGTTATATAGGGGAGTTTGAATGATGAGTATATGTGAACACTCTTTAATATCTTCATAATTTTTCTGAAAATCTGAAATCATTCCAAAATAAAAAGTCAAAAAAAAAAAAAAATCTGCTCAAGTCAGTCTCAAGCCAGATAATTCTCATCTCATTCAGTCATTCAGTACATATTTATTGAAATGTTATAACAGAGTAGGGCCTCGAATGTATTTCCTGAACCATTGCTACAGGAATAACACAGTACATGATTACTCCGGACTTGAAAACCCTATCATTAAAGCCACTATGGAATTGGCCATAGAAGGAAGCGGGTACTGTTACTAGAATGTCCCCTTTGAGTGGACACACCAGACAATAAGGCCTTTAGCTCATTGCTAATTAGTACTAATCTTTACTTGTTATTTAATTATTCCTTTAAGTAACAAATAACGATGATATCATGGAGAGTATTTTCTATATGGGTACAAATAAGAAAATGTGGAAGTGTTAGTCACTGAGTTGTGTCCAACTCTTTGCAACCCCATGGAACACAGCCTGTCAGACTCTTCTGTCCTTAGAATTCTCTAGGCAAAATACTGGAGTGGGTTGCCATTCCCTTTTCCAGGGGATCTTCCTGACTCATAGATCAAATATAGGTCTCTTGCATTACAGGCAGATTCTTTACTGTTTGAACCATCAGGGAAGCCTGATATCAGTAAAATATAAGTGTTATTCACTCAGTCGTGTCTGACTCTTTCCAAGTCCATGGACTGTAGCCACTAGGCTCCTCTGTCCATGAAATTCTCCAGGCAAGAATACTGGAGTGGGTAGCCATTCCCTCTCCAAGGGATTTTCCCAGCCCAGGGATCAAACCTGGCTCTCCCATATTGCAGGCAGTTTCTTTACTGTCTGAGCCATATTAACATTTTAATATGTGATGCATACATTATTTAAAATATTTATGTGTCTGTGTGTTTAAATAACTGACAAATAATTTGGGAGAAAATGAACAAGTAGATTATGGAATGACAAGGTGATTTTTTATGGTAAACACAACATAAGCATCTAAATAGCATGTTTATTATTCAATTTGAAATAATCCTGGTAAGGTTGCTCTTCATCAGAAGATTTCAAAACTGCACATATTGTGATGAGTATTTATTTGAACCAATAAATATATAAGTAAGAGTAAATAATAATAAAAATCTCTGCTGTTCATTCATTCCACTTATCCCAGAATGTCTAAATTATGTCTGTATTATTAGAAATTCAGAAAATGTATTTCATATAAATTGAAAAACTTCACGAACCTTTGTTATTTAAGCAACTATTTTCAACTGTTTAAGAATTGTGCTAAAGTATATAGTAGAATTTCTGCATGTTTTAGCACATTTTGAAATTTTAATTTACAAACGGAAACTTCATAGTTATAACTGAGAATAAGTTTTTCTTTGGAAAAAAAAATATAGCAGTGTAATTAAACCATGACACTAAATTCTAAATACTTCATTAAATTGTATACTCATTAATGTACTGTGATAAATTACTTTCTGAAATTCCATGTACATGTGTACTGACTGTAATGAGAAATTAATCTGAACAGTGGTTTTAGGATTTCTTTTCAGTTCATGCAACCAAATCAAACTGTAATCAAACCCCATGGATGGCAGTATGTTGCCAGGAAACGTATGCCATCCACTGATTTCATTTTTTTTTTTTTTGAGTCCTCCATATTACTTTTTTTTTCAGATTTTATATTTTACTTTACAGTATTGTATTGGTTTTGCCATACACCAACATGAATCCACCACAGGTTTGCTTTAAATATATGAAAATTACTAGCCAGAATGCTCTGTTTTGCTGACGAGTCAACTGCTTGGCTCTTTTCTGTACTTCCTTTATTTCTTTTCTATTTTTTTTTTTTGTTTGTTTCCTTTTATTATATTGTGGGGGAAAGTCATGGAGGGAAAGAAGATATCAAATTACCTGAGCATCTATTGAAAGGTGAGGCAGATACAGTGTTAGCTCCTTCCACATACACATACGCTAAACTCTCACTTTCCTTTATATTGAAGCTTGCTCTTCCTTGTCACTGAGCTGCCCAGGCCAAGCCATTTTAAGTTATTTCGGACTGTTTGTATCCTTGCGCCTTCCCCCATGATAGCTCTATTCCACTTTCACTGTATCTGGTGCACGGCCTAGCTCTGTGCACATCGCAAGCATCACCCTGGGTCTGATCTGGACCATCACTTTCCCCAGACTCCTGAAAAAGCTTCCTAATGGGTTCTCCATTTAGTTCATGTTTCTCCAATTTATTTTCCATACTGCCTTCAAAAAGCCTTTTTAAAACTTAAATATTTCTAATCACACTTAGAATAAAAATCAGAGCTTGAAATATTTTGCATGTCTTGGATCAGAGCTTGAAATATTTTGCATGTCCTGGGTAATTCTTGACTTGATTTTTCTTCATGACGCTTCAGCCACTCTTGCTAGAACATTACAGAGCTTTCCTGTAGTAGAATTTTCATGTAGAAGGATCTTCCTCCAGACATTGTGGGTCTAACTTCCTAATTACCTTCTGAAATTCAAATTTTACCTTTTTTCTGACAACTTTAATCTACTTTATTTAAAATAGCAAACTTTCCCTTCCTAATTGCCTCCCAATCATTTTATTTCTTTTTCTGTTTTTTTATAATTTCACTTCCCATGTGACTTAATACATAAGTGTTTGTTAGTTATTGAACCATTAGAAAGTTATAGGCTTCTGTGGTGGGTCAGGTGGTAAAGAATTTGCTTGCAGTGAAGGAGACCCAGGTTCAGTCCTTGGGTCAGGAAGATCACCTGGAGAAGGGCATGGCAACCTAGTCCAGTATTCTTGCCTGGAGAATTCCATGAACAGAGGAGCCTGGAGGGCTACAGTCCATGGTGTTGCAAAGAGTTGGCCACAACTGAGTAACTAAGACTTTCACTTTCAGGAAGTTATAGCTCTGAGGACGGTGTTTGGATCATTCTTAGAGATAAAAATGTTGGGGACTTTGCATACTCTGGTATGTCCAGTGTCCAGAAGCTTATAACATAGTAGGTAGCAAACAAGTAACAGTTATTAATTTTGTAAACTAATGAATTCATATTTTCTCTTTTGATTCTTATACACTCTTATAAGTTGTTTCCTTTTTCATGTGAGGTACCAACTATTTTAGAAAAAGCTGGGATCACACAACATTAAAGAGGTAAAATTTAGTCTTTGTCAGGAAAAGAGTGGGGCTTCCCAGGTAGCACAGCCCCCCAGAGAATTAGAAACATGTGGGAAGAGAAAATCATATGGAGAAAAACTGTGATCTTCCACCAGCAGCCAGAACCTGAGCCCCAGTGTGTGCCTGGGGTCGGCTGCAAGTCTCCATGTCCAGCTGGTCTGTGCCATCCACCCCACAGGAGGCAGAAGAGAGTTGTTTCTGCCAAACTGGACACCTGACCCTCGGAATTGTGAGCAAAGAGCATCATGAGAGTTTAGAGCCAGTAAAAGTCTGTGTGGTTCATTCAATAGCATGTCAACCTCCTCAGACTGTCAAATATCATATCCTGGGGGTTTAAGCAACAGAAATTTACCTCCTCACAGTTCTGGGGATTGGAGGTCCAAGATCAAGGTGCTGCTGGAGCTGGTTTTTGGGTAAGACCTCTCTTCCTGGCTTGCAGATGGTCACCCCTTCCCATGCTCTCCCTTGACTTCCCCTGTGTGTGCAGAGAGTTCTCTGGGTCTCTTCCTTTATGACATCAGTCCAGCTGGATTTGGTTCCACCTTTACTACGTCATTTAACTCTAACTAGCTCTCTATAGATTCTATCCCCAAATATCACATTGGGCATCAGGGATACAATTTATGAATTTGAAGGAGGCACAATTCAATCCATATCAGCAGCAATAGAGAACTTCTATTACACTAACATCTATAGAAGAGTTATTAAATAGCAAATATTCCCATTTCATATAATAAATGCTGAGTGTTAATAGTCAGAGGGAGGTTTAATATATGTGACATTGCTATCTCTTGTATTTACAAAGAACACCAATTCTTTCATTTAAAATGATAAAGTCAAATGTTTCTACCATTGCAATTGTGTGAGACTGGCTGAGTAACACTGATTTTTTTTTTTTTTTAACCAGTAGTTCACTTCCAGTTCAGTTCAGTTGCTCAGTTGTGTCTGACTGTTTGAGACCCATGAACTACGGCACACCAGACCTCTCTGTCCATCACCAACTCCTGAAGTCCACTCAAACCCATGCCCAATGTGTCGGTGATGCCATTCAACCATCTCATCCTCTGTCGACCCCTTCTCCTCCTGCCCTCAATCTTTCCCAGCATCAGGGTCTTTTCAAATGAGTCAGCTCTTTTACTTGAAGTAGTTCACTTAAATGGATGCAAAAAAGTAATAATAAAAATTACATGGTTCTATTCCCTTAAAACTTGTGCTCCACTGGGTCACAACAGTATCTCATCCTATCACAGTTTGTCATCAGTTGAAGCAGCATAAATGACCGAAGAGACATTCAGCCAGCCTGGCCCAGAAATGCTTACACATCTTTCTCAGTAAATGACTTCACTATTCTTTGATTTAATATTTTGTGTTACTTCTCTTTGAGTCCTTCTCACCAAAGTTTTAAAATAAGATTAAAACACTTTCTCTTAAATACCGTACTTAAAAATACCTTGTGAGGCTAAAGGTATTAATGTACTGAGGATAACTGTGCTAATTTTCATTAGCATACTTGGAACCCCTTGATGAAAGGCTATAACTAGCCAAACATAGTATCACTTTTTTAGAAGAAAATGCTCATCATTTCTCAGTGCTCTAACAATTTTCATTTGTTCTATTCATTTTACTCCTGTGACACAGTTTTATGGGGGTAAAGTGGAAAATTTTAAGATTTCTTTATATTTTGAAATTAAGAAACATTTGTCTGTTAAAATGTTTAAACTGTGACTTGAACTAATCTGTAAAAATAAAATATTTTAAAGGCTAATACTAAATATAACTTGGTATCTATGCAAAACTTCATTTCTAAAATACTTTTCTAATTTTTTGTCCCCCAAAAGCCAATCACCTAGACTTTGCAAAGCTTTCAATGAGGAAAAGCTGCAATTAAAAAAGGTGGATATAGTTATCCTTAATCTACGCCTGGAGAAGGCATAGGCTACCCACTCCAGTATTCTTGGGCTTCCCTAGTGGCTCAGATGGTAAAGAATCCTCCTGCAATGTGGGAGACCTGGGTTTGATCCCTGGGTTGGGAAGGTACCCTGAAAGAGGACATGGAAACCCACTCCAGCATTCGTGCTTAGAAAGTCCCATGGACAGAGGAGCCTGGAGGGTTACAGTTCATTGGGCCATAGAGTCAAACATGATTGAACAGCCTAGCACAGCATAGTACTTCCTTAATCCAAGTGATCTTAGAAACTCAAGAGCAAGTTGAAGTCATCTAGGACCCAGAATGCTTCCCATCCAACTAAGGAGACAAAGTTTTCATTCATTCACCAAATACTTATTGAGCACATTAATGAATGACAGGCCCATGTTAGGTGCTGGAAAGAGTATAGGGAGGGAGCAACTTGGAGTACTGCTCTAAGGTGGAGGTGGCTGGATGGAAGAGATGTTAAATTTGGGAAGTCACAGGTCCACCATCCTTAATTAACTGATGTAGAGAATGCAGGGACTTTAATGTATACATAATAACTATAATGTGTTATAGTCAGCCATGAGAAAAAAAAATGTTCATGTAAAGCATTCAAGTCTGAAGAGTGTTGAAATTTAAAAAAACAACTAAAATATAAAATGTAAACAATCCCATTCTCCTTAACTTTAAAACCTTAGATACTAAAGTAATATACTAAGGATGAAATGTTTTTGGCCTTATGATGAAGAAACATTTTATAAGCCTTTTAGTATAAATTTAAATCTTCTAAAACCCTTTACTACCTTTTAGAGAAAAAGTAATTTTAAAGTAATTTTTAATTATGTAGAGCTTAATTTTTTGTTTTGCTTATTTGGTAAAACTTTAATGATTCTCACACAAGGAATGGCATCTGGCTTCATCTCATGAGATACTCTGAGCAAGAGAGTCTGTACACTCATAAAACTATAAGAAAATTCATATTTATTTTCACTCATCAGGATTTCCTAGAGGGCACTACTTTTCACGATAGAATTTTGTATTTCCAACATCTGGGTCTTATTCTTTTAAGGAATAATGATTTTAATGAGCTAAATTTCCTCCAAACACCACTAAAATGAATTTATAGGCCATTATTGACTTTAAGAAACTTACATACACGTGCATTGTTTATATAAAATCACTTTGAGATTATGATAAGCTGTGAGCTGATTATAGAGATGAAATTAAAGCCAAAATATTTCATAAGCATAAGCCTATATTTTTCTAGGAGGTTGATAGTAGTTTTATAACCTGAAATTTCTTTTCTTTCTTTCTTTTTTTTTTTTTATTTCAACAGTCCATACTGGTAACTAACTGAAAACCAAAGTCCATGGCAATAGAAAATTGATGATATCCACTTTAGATACATTTTACTGTTTTCTTTCGTGAGTTACAGTTTATGGAGGCAAGGTTGAAAGCTCATAAAAGGTGAAGCTGCATGCAAGAAACAATACTCCAGAAGTTGTCTAAGCCATAGTCAACATTTTTCAGAGACTGTCAGTGACTTGTGGTCATTATGGCTCAGCTGGTAAAGAATCCACCTGTAAAACGGGACACCTGAGTCCGATCCCTGGGTTGGGAAGATCCCTTGGAAAAGGAAAGGCTACTCACTCCAGTATTATGGCCCAGAGAATTCCATGGATTGTATAGTCCAAGGGGCCTCAAAGAGTCGGACATGACTGAGTGACTTTCACTTCACTTGTGGTCATTAGTCTCCCAAAGATGGACCCTCAAGCATTCACACTTGTGTGTTCTCTCCCCTTGAACTGGGACTAAACCTATGACTGCTTCAACTCTGAGACAAAGATTATGTGAGAAGGCCAGGTCACATGGATATGCCCTCAATGCTGAGGGCAGAGGGGAAAGAAGCCGTGACCTATGAGTGAAGAAGTGCTCATGGAATCCAGTCTCCTGAGTTTTGGCAAACTCCGTCCAGCTGCCATTGAGAAAGGCTGGGACCTGGGACCCTTCGCTGTAGTGTTTGTACCTGGACAAATGTCTCCTCAAGCAACAAAATACAAAAAAGGCTGCTGTTGCTGCTGCTTAGTGGCTTAAGTGGGGTCTGATTCTGTGCGATCGTATGAACTGCGGCCTGCCAAGCTCCTCTGTCCATGTGATCATCTAGGCAAGAGTATTAGAGTGGGTTGCTATGCCCTCCTGCAGGGGATCTTCCCAACCCAGGGATCAAACCCCCCGTCTCCTGCACTACAGGCAGATTCTTTACGACTGAGTCACCAGGGAAGACCATAGATAAACCATAAGGGACTAAAAATAGGTGTGTGATGTACAGTTGGGGAAAATTATGGACAAAAATACAAATCAAAAAACAAAAAAAACCAACCCTCAGCTGCCACTTCTGAAGATCTGAGAGGTTAAAACAAGGTGTCAGGAATAAAAAACAGATTACCACACACGCCCCTGCACTCAATACAACCAAAGGGGTGGGCAAACCACCTAAGCCACCCCTGCTGACTGGCCCCTGGACACAGCCCTACCTCTACCCCATAC
Organism: Nanger dama; assembly: GCA_917880005.1. NCBI lineage: Eukaryota > Metazoa > Chordata > Mammalia > Artiodactyla > Bovidae > Nanger > Nanger dama. The sequence continues at coordinate 106,505,416 of CAKJTW010000001.1, forward strand.
TGAAGAACCAGCTTGACTCCCCAGCTTGACTTGGCCAGTCAGCAAGAGAATCTGTTATTTGTTCTTGCTCCCCACTGGAGCAGAGGGGCCCAAATAAAGTCTTGCATACACTTTTTGTCTAGCCTATGAGATCAATTTCTATTGACTAAGGAAGCCAAGAACTCTGGTCTGTTAAATGATCAGACTGTACCTGAAGACAAGATCCCAGGCAAGAACCTCCCAGTTGAGCCCAGCAAACCCAGAATTACTAGAGATAATAATACATGGTTGCTTTAGCCATCAAGCTTGGGGTGTCTGTTACTCATAAGTCATCAGGAGGCTTATCTTGAAACCAGAGCTAGAAAAGGACAACCCACCTCCCCTAAAATCCATGTCCTGACACCATCCACCATCACCTGCCCTATGGGTGTTACCATTTCCTCTGAATATCTGCAGTGTTTATCACAACAAATAACCATTTGATATCAAGCAAATACTGCTTTTTATTGTTAGCTATTTAAATCTTCTTTATTGCTAATAAAAGAGCAGAAAATAACTGCATCTTCATTTTCAAGATGAGCCAAAACATAGGACCTCCATCTGCAGCAGTAATGTATAAATCACAATGATATTTTAAAAATGCTTCGTTACCTTTAACTTAATAAACAGTAAATGTGAATGACTGTCTACACGCCATCTGGCTAGTTTATGACAGTGGCTCCATTTAGAAGGCTTGTGAAAAGCAGGCTGTAGGACACCATCCCCCACAGTTTCTGATTCTTGAAGCCGGAAATGTGGCCTAGGAATATGCATCTCTAGCAACTTCCCAAACGATGTTGATGCTACAGGTCTAGGACCACATTTTGAGAACCTCGAGCTTAAAATGATCCCCAAACACTTTCTTCTAGGACCTTTAGTCCCAGGAATTACAAATCAGGTAAAAGTAAGTTTGTCTACTGAGTTTCTCAGTTTCTTATCCTGGCCCGCTCCGCTGTGCGATTTCTCTGTCCTTTAAACCTCTTCATGATTCATTTAAGGCGTTCCTGCCTTTCTATGCAAAGTCCCTCCCAGCTGTGATTTCCTCCAAACACACAGAACAGGTCAAAGTCCACTGACACCTCCTACTTTTGATTCATAAATATTGCATTAAATGGTCAAGTTCAAGTTCATTCTGGATTGAGATTATGCCCTATATTCTCGTGCCAGCAGTGCCCAAGAACACAGTGCCTGGGGTGCAGAGTTTTTAGGTAAAATTAAATAAAAACCCAATTCACAGTGTGAATTATTGATAGTTTTGTCATGGTACTACATGGCAAGGATTCTATACAAGTTAAAGAATTATGTCTGTAAACTGAAAAGAAATGAATGAAATGCCAATATTTGGTTTTCCAGTGGTTCAAAAACATAGGCAACAACTTTTATTAAGTGGCTAAGTTCACTAGAACCAAGGAGAATAATAAATAGGGCACAATCAAAGCTACTTATAGACAATGGGATGACAAGTGGGAAGGATGAGATTTTGCCCTAAACTATGATTTTATAAGTAATTTTTAAAGTACACTTTATAAGTAATTTTTACTTATAAGGATTTCCTAGAGTACACTGCATTTCTCTATAGAACTTTGTATTTCCAAACATGTGGTCTTATTCTTTTAAGGAATAATGGTTGTAATGGGCTAAAATTCCTAAAGCATCTTATTCAAACATAGAGAAAAGATGTCTTGTTAGGGTGAGATGTTCAGGGATATACTTTTCACTGGACTAGATAAGTGCTATTTTAAGTTCTTTACACATATCAACCCACCGAATCCTCATGATTGCCCTGTGTGGCTGGGACTGTTATTTTCAGCATCCCTATTGCACAATCAAGAAACTGAGTCACAGAGAGGATGTTAACAGAACTGAACTTGGACAGTTGGTCCCAGAGACTGGGCTCCCTGTGACCGAGCACAGGGCTCTCTTTCAAGGCAATGAGATGGTAACATTCTAAAACAGCTCCAGATGACAGCCAGAACCCAGACCTGTGTTTTTCTTAGCTCCATTCCTACTGTGTATGACATTTTTACCAAAATAGTTGACAGGTTCACCTCTAAAATAGCTCCAAATTTATAAAATCTGTACCTTGAGGCTAAGAAGACTATAACACTGCATAGTTAAACCAAGTTGATCCATACCCATTATCTCCAAATGAACAGGTTTAGACATATGAAAACCACTAATCAGATCACATAACCGACAGTCTGCTTTGTTACTGTAAGACCTCACGGCCTTTTCTCGGGAACCGTCGCTCCAAAGACCACAGTGACTCGAATTCGATGCAATCAGCAGGAGGATTTATTAGGCTGGCGCGCCGGGGTTCGATCTCCCGCGTGAGGAGTGAACCCCGAACACTCACTGAGAGGGATTTTTATGCAGAAAGATCAAAGACAACTGGGAATGAGATCGGAATGTAGGGAACAATGTGATAAGGGGGTCTGGGGATGAAGTGGAGACATTTGATCGGTGGGGACGGTTTACAGATGATTTAGTAGAGACAGTTAATTGACCACCTGGCCCAGCGGTGCCTGGTACAGGGAAAGGCATTTTTGAGGAGAAGCCTGTTACACAGTGGAAACTAAGTCATTAGTTAAGAACAGATCAGTCAGGGGGCTCTGAGTCCTTGAGATAAGGGGGAAAGCTATCTTCTATGCGGCACATTCTGCCTTTCAGGTTTTAACTTTTAACCCAGAAGTTTTCCAGTGCCCTTCTCAGAAAGCACTAAATGAAGTTACATTCTTACAGAAAGACGAATACAATGATTTATAACAAAGAGAAATTCATTAACCAAAAGAGCCTTGCTTAGTTAACATCAAAACTACTATAATTCCTTAACCTAGAAGTTGTTCATTACTAATTTTATATGAATAATCGAACGTGGTATAGTAACAGATTATGATCCATTCACTTAATAGGACCTGTATTTGATACCTAAGAATGTATGCATTATCTCAGTGTGAAAAAGGACGCACCTTTATTTGCACTTCTCACAGTTTTCAGTGTAATTCATAATATATCAGAGACTGAGAAATATTAGACATGATAACACAAAAATTATAAAATGTAAGTATGTATGGCATTTGAAGTTGTATGGTAATACTAACAACTAATGTTAGATATGTAGCTCTTGCAAAATTATATTGATTTTGGTTCAAAGAGTTGAGAGTATTAATATTCCAAAGGTTACAGTTTATATCTAATTATACTAAAATTCACTGCATTTTATTAAGATGAGAACACACGATCATACCATTTATAAACTGTTGTCACCAGTGTAATTTTAGAAGGTAAAAACATAATTAGTTTGCATACAAAGAAGGTATTATTTTATCTTAATTAGGTTATTAATTATATTCTGAACCATTTAGAGAACAACATTCTCCTTAAATAAAGCATGTTTAGCACAGCTATAGGTGGCATATTTTTACCTAATAAATAGAATGGAAGCTGAGTATCTAATTTGTCAGTGATTATGCCTAAAAAATAACTGAAGTAATTTTTATACTAATAAACATATAATGAATATCTATGTGACATTTATTGGACTAGATGTTCAGCATTTAAAAATGAATGTGAATTCAGCAATTATAAGGGTGTGATAAACAATGCCTGCCACATAACAGGGACTCAATAAATATTTTTGAAGGATCAATAGATTAATTAAAGCTAATATTTTATAGCTTTTAAAAATACCAGACAGGGACTGTTTTAAATACTTTCATGTATTAAAATATTTAATTTTCCTAACAGTCCTACTAGTTACACAGTTTTGCAGATGAGGAAATGGACCTTAGGGAGTAAATACATTCCATCTCATCCAGTTACCACATAGCACAGCTGATTTTCCAAGCCAGGTTCGTCAGCTCCAGCAGAAAAGTCAGTCTTGCATGCTGCAAAGTCTGCTAAAAACTGGCATGATGGTGTGATCACAGACATGCAAAAACATGCTCTGAAAGCAAAAAGGAGGTGAATTTTCTGACTGTCTGGAATGGAAAGTATTTTATAACTGAGTTTCCTTTTTAGTTGGTGAAAAATGCAATTACCAAAGAGCAGGAAAAGAACATCCAGTGTAGGGAGGGAATGCCAGCATGATTGTCTAGTCAGACCGTGATCAGTAGATCAGTAAGTTCACAACATCAGAGCGAAATGACTCTAGTGAGACTTGGAAGGAAAGTGTCTTTGGCATCCAGTCATTAAGGGACCTCGTGTACCATGACAAGGAAATTCGATTTACTGGGAAGGCGGTAGGAAATAATCAGTCAATTAAGGCCTGATACTGTCAAATTATCTTCCACAGAGTTAACCTGTTGACAGTCAAGCCTGGTCCTTGACAGAGATGAGCCCAGAGTAGTGAACAGTGAGGAAGAAAGGGAAAATAAGTGGTCATGATCAGGGATTCATACTTAATCTCATTGTGTGACTGGTGTCCTGGCCTATTTTTTTAACTTTCAAGAAATGCAAATCACTTTGGTAGTTTACATAACTAGCACAATCAAAATATTACCAGAGCAAAGAATACTTTATTCAAAGCTGCCAATGTTTTTCCTACTCTCTCACTTTCTGCCCCACCACCCAGTTAGTTTCCCCAGGCCCACTCCTTCCTCCAGCAAGTGCAATAAAGAGGAACATTCAAAGGCTGATGGTGGTCATAAGGTGAGTGTTCCCCAGAGAAACAGAACCAACAAGAGATATATATGTATGTATGTGTATGAATGGGGCTTGCCTGGTGATTCAGTGGTAAAGAATCTGCCTGCCAATACAGGAGATATTGCTCAATCCCTAGGTTGGGAATATTCCCTGGAAAACGAAATGGCAGTCCACTCCAGTATTTTTGCCTGGGAAATCCCATGGACAGAGGAGGCTGGTGAGCTAAAGTCCATGCGGTGTCAAAAGAGAAGGACATGACTTAGCAACTAAATAACAAATAAGCAACAATGTATATGAATACACACATACACACACACACACACACACGCACACATACATATATATACTTATGTGTATATGTATTAATATAAATAAGGAGATATTTTATAATGATTTGGCACATGCAATTATGGAGACTGGAAAGTGCAAAATCTGCAGTGTTGACCAGCAGGCAGAGACTCAGGAGAGCAGATATTGCAGATAAGGTTAAAGACAATCTACTAGAAAATGTCCTCTTGCTTGAGGAGACTACTATTTTTGTTCTATTCAGGTTTATACATGATTGTATGAGGCCCAACATAATATGAAGAGCAATCTGCTTACCAATTTAAATGTTAATCTCATTGAAAAAACATAGTCCAATTCGACACATGAAATTAACCATCAAAGTGCTCATTCCTATTTCTATTTGATTCAGTACTATCCATTAAGCACCCATCAGAGTACCCCAGCATAATTGGAAATATCTTTCATCCTACTGGTATTTGCTACTCTTAAGTACACATTTGCTGCAGGTATTCACCTTGATTGGACTTCCTTGATGGCTCAGTGGTAGAGAATCCACCTGCCAGTGCCATAGATGCAGGTTTGCTCCCTAGGTTGGGAAGATCTCCTGGAAAAGGAAATGACAACCCACTCTAGTATACTTGCCTGGGAAATCCCATAGACAGAGAAGCCTGGTGGGCTATAGTCCGTGGGGTCACAGAAGAGTTGGACGTGACTTGGCGACTAAACATCATTCCGCTAGTCAGAGCATCAGATTCAGGGCTGTCTGTATTCATCTCCACTAGAATCTTTTATTTGCAAATAGCCTCTTGTATGCTCCTTGGACTCTGTGTGTGTGTGTGTGTGTGTGTGTGTGTGTGTGTGTGTGTGTGTGTATCCATGAAAGATAAAAGTCTTGTTTCGGTTTTTGGAAGGCATTTTAAAGCTTGCTTAAAAACACTCTTATTCTGGAAATAAAAAACTAATAAAGTGAAAGGAAAACATAGACTTAAATTTCTATCAGGAAAATTTCCAGATTTAGCATTCAGAAACATTTTACTACTTGTTTCAAAGACAGTAATTACTATCATGTATTGTTTTTTTCTCTAAAATACAGAAAAAAATGTCAATTACTGTCTTTGTATTATTATTATTAATAATATATTCATAGCATTTAATGCATACAAAGAGCACTAATGAAAAACACTATTACACTGGCCAGCATTTTCTAAACTCTTGCTCTCTGTCTAGCACTACATAAAGGCTTTCTGCTTTCTGACTGTGCCAGGGCATCCTTGCCAATTGGGCATTCTATATTATTTGGACTTAAGAGAAGCCTGGCATTGTAGATTCAAACATCAAAATCCTAATATTTGGCAATCACTTCCTCTCTCACTCAACACTACTCCTCTTCCATCTACCTCTCAGCCGACGAACAACACTGAAGTGAAATCAACCCTGAAAAATGTAATGAAATAAAAGTGGACTTCCTGGCTCGGGAATTGTTTATCCACACCACCATGTCTAGCCACAGTGTGTTAATTAGAAACACTAAGCTTAATTCCTCCACCTGGCCAATGCAAATTAGGGAGGAAGATGGCTCTGTAGTAGGGCTTGATCTGTGGGATTCAGAGGTCCTAGAAACAGCTAGGCTTTCCAGTTCACAAGGGAGAAGCAGATAGGCATTGCAGCTAGCCACAGGCACATGGCCGGAATTGGTCTCAGGAGAGACCCACCAGGGCAGGTTGTACAGGTGATCTCAGAGTGATCACCAGCTTCTACAAGGGTTTCGACAAGAAACGACTAGGGATTGCATTCATGAGAGAGGATTAGAGCTTTTGCACTGCCAGAAAAATGGGAGCTCACACCCCATCATGACTGTACACATAGCTGGTAAGTAGTATTTGTGTGTTCATATCCTATGCTAATAGGCTTCAGTTCAACATGTCACGGTGCTATTTCAAGTAAGAAAATGTAAGAGCAGCACTGCAAAATTCAGCATGTTTTCTGTGACATTTTCTACAAGTTAAAGAAAATTTGGTGCTGCAATAAAAATGTTTTAAAGTATGTTCAAAAAGACATCAGTAAGCTTGGTGATAGGTTTCAGGGAAGAAATAATGCTTTCTGGGAAACTGATTCCTGACAATAAAGCTGATATGTGACAGGATAACAGGAATATGTATTTTAATATTCTTCTTTTACAGAAGTATAAATTGTATTTAATGTAAAAGTGAAAATGATTTTCCTTAGGTTGGAAGTGCATCTTTCTATTATTTATCTTTTGTGTTAAAAGTGGCATATGCTAGAGTCCATCTGGATGGGCAACAGACCAAAACAAATGACATGAAACAGAAATATATGCTACATGCCAGGTGTTTTTATGACTCGGTTTTCTTAAACCTGATGCTATATAGATTATTAATCAATGAATTTATTATTCAGTAAGTAAATGTACACTCCAGTGTAAAATGAAGTGGGAGAGGAAATGAGGCCATTTAATGGAACAGAAATCATTCAGCCCATAATATTTATTAAGGATAATGACAACAAAAATTAAGGATAAATTAAGCATAATGGCAACAAACAGTCTCAATTATCTAAAATGTACAAGCACTATGTAAATAAACCACTACACAATACAATAAATGGGGCTTACAGTAAAAACAAACAAACAAACAAAAAACAGATTTAGAAGGACCGGGAGACTAACCTGCTAGTCTGAGCCCTAGGGATACCTCCCATCCAGCTCTCCATTCAGTCATTATGTCCTTTATGTGACTTCCTCCAGCTGGATTTTAGAAACTTTTAAGAGACCACTGAATCATAAAAGACATATTTTCAAACTTGAAAATTGTACCTTGCTAAAAAACATAGATCAAGCCCTGAGCCTTTGGAATGGGAGAACTGACTCCAAGACCCTAGACTACTAGAGGAATAATCCTAGGGAGTATCAAATAGTGAGAACTCCCACAAAAGAAATCACTTGAATATAAGACCCAACATCACCCAACCATCAGTACAACCTTGTGCACAATGCCTCATCTAAACAACAAACAAAATAAAAATACAAAGCCAATCATCAGCATACAGGATTACTACCTCACTCAGGTTTGCCCATGAGAGGAAAAACAGACAAACAGAACTCAGCACAAATCTCATCCTATAGGAAGCTTACACAGACCACTGAAACAAACTTAGGAGGGCAGAAACCAAAGGGAACAAAGAATTCAAACTTGAAGCCTAGGAAAAGGAGATCTCAAACACAATAAGTTAAAATAATAATAATGAAAAGGCAGAGAAATACTACACAAATGAAGGAACAAATTAGAAACATAGGAATCCAAATAACTGAAGAGGAAATAGGCAAACTAAGTGAAAAATAATTCAGAATAATGATAGTAAAGATGATCAAAAACCTTGGAAAAAAATGGAGAAAATGCAAGAATCAATTAACAAAGACCTAGAAGAATTAAAGAATAAATTTACAGAGACAAACAGTACAATTACTGAAATTACAAATATTCTAGAGGGAACCAATAGCAGAATATCTGAAGCAGAAGAACGGATCAGTGACCTGGAAGATAAAATGGTGGAAATAAATTCTGAAGAGCAAAACACAGTATAAAGAATGAAAAGAATTGAGGATAGTCACAAAGACCTCTGGGACAATCAAACCCACCAACATTCCAGTTATAGGGGTCACAGAAGAAGAGAAAAAGAAAAGGTATGAGAAAATTTTGTAAAGAATAGTGTTAATTTGATTTAAAAAATGAAAACAAAATTGCCATTTCTCTAAGTGCTTTATTGACTATGCCAAAGCTTTTGACTTTGTGGATCATAACAAACTGTGTAAAATTCCTAAAGATTGGGAATATCAGACTACCTTAGCTACCACCTGAGAAATCTGTATGCAGGTCAAGAAGCAAAAATCAGAACCCGACATGGAACAATGGATTGGTTTCAAATTGAGAAAGAAGGACATCAAGTTTGTATATTGTCACCCTGCTTATTTAACTTATATGCAGAGCACATCATGCAAAATGTGACTGGATGAAGCAAAAGCTGGAATCAAGATTGCCAGGAGAAATGTCAATAATGTCAGATACATAGATGACACCACCCTTATGGCAGAAAGTGAAAAACTAAAGAACCTCTTGATTAAAGTGAAAGAGGAGAGGGGGAAAAGCTGGCTTAAAACTCAACAATCAAAAAACTAAGATCATGGCATTTGGTCCCATCACTTCATTGCAAATAGATGGGGAAATGATGGAAACAGTGACAGATTTTATTTTGGGGAGCTCCAAAATCACTGCAGATGGTGACTGCAGCCATGAAATTAAAAGATGATTGCTCCTTGGAGGAAAAGCTATAACCAACTTTGATAGCATTTTTTGAAAAGCAGAAATACTACCTTGCCAACAAAGGTCTGTCTAGCCAAACCTATGGTTTTTCCAGGAGTCATGTATGGATGTGAGAACTGACCTAAAGGAGGCTGAGTGTAGAAGAAATGCTTTAGAACAGTGATGTTGGAAAAGACTCTTGAGAGTCTCTTGGAATGCAAGGAGATCAAACCAGTCAATCCTAAAGGAAATCAGTCCTGCATATTCATTGGGAGGACTGATGCTGAAGCTGAAAGCTCCAATACTTTGACCATCTGATGTGAAGAACTGATTCACTGGAAAAGGGCCCAGATGCTGGTATACAGGCAGGAGGAGAAGGGGACGACAGAGGATGAGATGATTGAATGGCATCACTTACTCGATGGACATAAGTTTGAGCGAACTCTGGGTGTTGGTGATGAATAGGGAAGCCTGGCATGCTGCAGTCCATGGGGTCGCAAAGAGTCGGACATGACTGAGTGACTGAACTGAACTGAACTAAGTGCTCAGATATTCACAGGATAATACTACGTATGTAAACTTTCAATAAGCTTATCCATTAAGTATCACTAGTTATTTTATTTTTTTCATAGCATGGCTTATTCTATATAATAATTTATTTTACCAACAAATGGAAATTGAGAGCATAACCCAATAAAGCTGAAGAAAAGTAAAAAGAATTATCACAATAACAAATATTCCTAATAGGCTCATGAAATGTTGAGAAGTAGTAGCATAAGTAAAGAACACTTGACAATATAAATATGGAACAGAAATGAAGGATAGTATGTATTTTTCTACAAATTCTTGAGTCTCCAAAATTCTTGATTCAGTAGCTGTGAGACTGTTGGTCAGACATTAAAGTCATAGGTTAGGTTTCATTTATCTAAAGCAAACAAAGGGTCTATTCATGTAAAGGTCAGAGATTGTGCAAACTTCAAATAGCAGTGAGTTAGCTTTTTATTTTCATTATTTTTAATTATCATCATTATCGTAAAATGCTTGCTCTATGACCTTATGCAACCGTAAACAGGTCTTAATCATTTCACTAGTGGAAAGTGCTAGTGAGTCTTGTTCACAACAGATAATAAAATAGCTTGATGTAAAACATAAGGGTTTGATTTATACTTTCATTTATCAAGCACTCTGTTTATTTTGTCCCTAGTATTCCTAGTATTTAGAAATATGAACTCACTTTAATTCGCATACTTTTATGAGACACTTCTCACATGTGTCACTATTTTACACATGAGGAAACTGAGTCACAGAGGTATTAAGTTATCTTATGGGGGTTCTAAAACTAAGAAGAGGGCAAAGTTCAGATTTAAATTCAGTTCATTTCCTCCAGACATGTTTTTAACTCTGTAATTTGTCCACATAGGATCACTTAATGATTAAGGAAGGGTGGATAAGAATAAAGGTTAAAGTTTCACTAGAGCCTTAGGGAAACAGGCCCCTTGTTAATCTTGACAGACCTTTATCTCAAGAATGTGTAAGGGGCTCATATCTCAGGAATGCAGCCTCCAGAAGGCTTTCCGGGGGATGTTTACCCCCACCCCCAAAAAAAGGAAAAGAAAACCATCCCAGGAAATTAGTTTCCAGAAAAACAAGTTAGCAGTAAAATTGCAGCTCAGACAGATGTGTCGACCTGATAACAAATGAACCTATCCTTAAAAATGCCGAGACTTGAGCGCCAATCAGATCATTCCACCCTAGCTGTACCTGTTTGTGGTTTTTGTGCTTAAAAACTGCTTTGTAACGAATGTTCGGGGTTCGTTCTTCCCTGGTGGTGATCGAACCCTGGCGCGACGGCCTAATAAATCCTCTTGCTGTTTGCATCGAGTCTGAGCCTTGGAGATTCTTTGGGCGATGGATCCCTGCAAGGAGGCCGTGAGGCCTAACAGTAACACACGAGAAGTTCCCTCTAATTCTAAAGCATGAGGTCCCTATTATGCTCTTCCTGGACACCAAACAGAATGCATGAGTAAGGTGGTGACATGGAAGTCATAGGAAAATCCTTTCCTATCTTAGGGGAACGTGACTTCTTCCAACACTTGAATGTACTACAGAAGCAGTTTCATTGTAAATGGTCATAAAGAGAGTAGTTTTATATTAAAACAGAACGTCTTGCCAGAATTTATATTTTTGAAGCTTTGTAAAAGTTACAGTAGCAAATCTCTTTCATATTTTGTAACTTTGTAAAAAATAGTTGTGAATAAAACTGGAAAGTAAAACTATGCTATGAGTTCTAACTGCACACCTTAAACACACAAGATTCAGCCAGGAAACATTCATAGCCCTATACCACTGTGTGGAACTTATTTAGGAGTAAATGTTCTTAGGGTTACAGGTGGGAATAATTCCTATCTTTTAAAAATGTGAGTATTTGTGCAAACATAGTCACAAATGTTTGACTCACTTCACAAATGTTTATTCACTCTGTCTCACACCTGAGCCTCCCTGTGCCCTGAAGCACTGTGTCTCCAGCAACTTCCTGATGAAGTTAAGAAACTTCCTTAAGAAACTCTTTTTTGTTGTTGACATCAAAAGCACAAATCCTAAAGAATTCAAAGAGCTCCTTTGTATCCAGAGAATGTGTGTTCTTTGTCAGCTGTTAGGGTAAGAGAGCTCACTGCAATTGTCTTCTTTGCCTGCGGCCTACAGATGATAAACGGAGTCATCAGGAACCCCACACCCAGGAGCACTCCTGCCTCTGCTTCAGTCTCCTTGCCCTCTTTTAAGAGCCAAGTATCATCACCAGTTCTACCCTCATGTCATGCCTATTTCAATTATTTAACAGGGCTGCAGAGACAGCGGAGAGAATGAGCATTGACTAGATGCCATTTTTCATCCCCACCTGGAGGCTGTGAAGGCGCTGCAAGTGGCTCAGGGTGATTTTGTAGGAATGAGCTGGGGAAAGCAATGCTCATGCTGCCATCCTCCCCCTTCAGCAGTGCCTCAGACTGAGAGATTCTAAATCCGTGTCGGCATCCTCAGTGCTTCTTTTGTGCTACAAAGAATCAAGTTAAATATTGGCTAATCCACAAGTTCTAAATATCCTAATTAATAAAACATGGGTAGGTACATCTGCTCCTCCCATGTTCCTACAGACTTCCACATCAATAATTTTGCTTAACAACCTTTCTAACACAATGATTACAGAGCCACTAAATCAGCTGCACATTCATAATAATTTATAAAATATATGCCAGGCAAGAATTTTAATAATCTATCTACCTAACTGAGCCCACAATTTACTGACCAGGGTATGCCAACAATTACTATTTTCATTTAATAGTCAATAAAATGTGTTACTCAGTCTTACTTATTAATGCAATTATCCACAACATCTGTTATAAACAAGAAAAATTAATGTGAATTATGATAATTTTAATTGAAAGCAAATAATAATTTAGAAATTTCCTGGTTTTCATTATAGAAAATTATTTCAATACTATTAGTATACTCAGAGAAATTAACTCTAAGCACATGGGACTCTAGTATTCAATTTAGACTCAAGAGAGCCTTGGAAAGTGGAAAAATAGAAAGAGAATTAGCCTTTCCATCCCTTGGCATTGTCCCTGTAGTGTCAAGCTCACACCTGCTCAAAATGCACTCCCTTTGGCTAATACAGATCATTCTGTGTAAATATGTTCATGTGTTTAGTTGCTCTTCGTGTCTGACTCTTTGCCACCCCACAGACTGTAGCCCGCCAGGCTCCTCTGTCCATGGGATTTTCCAGGCAAGATTATTGGAGTGGGTTGCCATTTCCTTCTCTAGGGGATTTTCCAGACCCAGGGATAGAACCAGCACCCACTGTGTCTCCTTGGCAAGGGGATTCTTTACCACTGCACCACTTGGGACAACTTATGTGGACAGGTTATTCATAACTTAATGCTTGTGACAGCTTTACCTGGACGCAGTTCTTTCCGCACTCAGGAATTAGCTGCTGCACAGGTAACAACACAGAAACAACTGAAATTACACTTTGCAAAAGAATCAATTAGGACCCTATCATGTTGTAATTGACATAACAACTAAACAAGAAAATGGTTTAAATAATTAAGAACGTATATTGAATCACTTCATTGGAAAGTCATTTTGTTTTGAATAAGGGTTGGCTTCAAGGAAGGATTGACCCAGTGGCTCAACAAACATCATGCAGAATCTATGTTTCTTTCTTTCCTTCTGTCCTACCTATTTATAATCAGCTCCAGCACCCATAGGACTTCCTGGTCCCCTACAAACACCAAACTTTTCCCTTACAATATGCTGTTGCAGACCTCATATCCTCATATAAACCATCCAGAAGGAGAAAGCTAATCTATTCCAGAGGTATTCAGGAACAGCAAGGCTTCTCTTCAGTTCAGTTCAGTCACTCAGTCATGTCCAACTCTTTGCGACCCCATGAACCACAGCACACCAGGCCTCCCTGTCCATCACCAACTCCCGGAGTTCACTCAAATTCATGTCCATTGAGTTGGTGATGCCATCCAGCCATCTCATCTTCTGTCGTCCCCTTCTCCTCCTGCCCCCAATCCCTCCCAGCATCAAAGTCTTTTCCAATGAGTCAACTCTTCACATGAGGTGGCCAAAGTATTGGAGTTTCAGCTTCAATATCAGTCCTTCCAATGAACACCCAGGACTGATCTCCTTTAGAATAGACTGGTTAGATCTCATTGCAGTCCAAGGGACTCTCAAGAGTCTTCTCCAACACCACAGTTCAAAAGCATCAATTCTACGGTGCTCAGCTTTCTTCACAGTCCAACTCTCACATCCATACATGACCACTGGAAAAACCGTAGCCTTGACTAGACAGACCTTTGTTGGCAAAGTAATGTCTCTGCTTTTTAATATGCTATCTAGGCTGGTCATAACTTTCAGCAGTTTACTAAAGGCTTTATATATACACTTTGGTTCTGATGGAGTTAAGTTTCCAGTCCTGAGCCATTTTCTGTGCTCAGGGGCTATGAAAGGGTATTACAATGTATCAGTTTTTAAACCCATCAAGGCTGTCATGAGATGGGCAAGACTGGTTCTCTGAGCACTGTTTCCAGAAGGCAGAATGGATGGTATACAATGGAAACAGGAGATGTCCACTGAAGGTGAGTCCCATTCTGCGTGAGCCAAACTGGAAGCCTGACCTCGTGATTATGTTAAAGGTGTGCTCAGTTACTCAGTTGTGGTACACTCTTTGCTACCCTATGAACTGTAGCCCACCAGGCTCCTCTGTCCAGTCTTTCCAGTCAACAGTGCTAGAATGGGTTGCTATTTCCTTCTCCAGTATGTGTGTTAAAGGAGTATCAGAAAAATAAATAAATAAATAAATAAAGACTCTTGTTTTTAAAATGAGATCTAGCAAAGTTACTTTCTGTACATTTACCAGTAAACGTGACATTTTTCTCTAGGGGACAAGCTTGAGATGTTAAGTGAGCTTCTTAAGGTTAAAAGGTTTTAGTGAAGCTAGGACTACATTTCAGATAGATTGAATCTCAGTCTAGTATCCTCTCAACCAAACAATTTTCAGCATTATTATTCATTTTTACCTTATTTTCTAAATTTTAATTAAATTAATTCTGGTTATATTCTACAAACTAGATGCATGTAATATTCTATCTAACCTATGAGTCATGGACAACTAACTCTCACAATAAGAAATGTAGACTCTGTCATTCAGAGGTTAGCAATTTTGAAGATTATATGAAATATTTTAATTCTAGGGATTGTAATGTTGTGTCTTGAAAGAAAAAAAAATATTACTAAATTCAGCAATATTAGAAAGAACAAAGAGCCTGGCAGTCAGAAGGCCCATAATTTTGTCCCAACTTTACCACTCCCAGGTGGCTCAGGGGGAAACAATCTGCCTGCAATGCAGGAGACACCGGTTCAATCCCCAGGTAAGGAAGATCCCTTGGAGGAGGAAATGGCTACCCACTCCAATAATCTGCCTGGAGAATTTCATGGACAAAGGAGCCTGGCAGGCTATAGTCCATGGGATTACAAAGAGTCAGACACGACTGAGCAACTAACACTCACTTTCACTTACCACTAACTACTCCTATGACATAATCAAGCTATTCATTCTCTGTGGGATTCAGCTGTGGAATTAACAAGAATAAATTTTAAGGGTATTTCTAATTCTGGAACCCCTTGATCTACAAATTTTGGTTAAGCAATGTGAGAAGTTTGTGATATGGTACCTTAATTGGAAAAAAACACACAGAGCTTTGAAATTAGATTGGCTAATATCAAATTCAGAGAAGGCAATGGCACCCCACTCCAGTACTCTTGCCTGGAAAATCTCATGGACAGAGGAGCCTGGTGGGCTGCAGTCCATGGGATCCTGAAGAGTCAGACATGACTGAGCGACTTCACTTTCACTTTTCACTTGCATGCATTGGAGAAGGAAATGGCAACCTACTCCAGTGTTCTTGCCTGGAGAGTCCCAGGGATGGGGGAGCCTGGTGGGCTGCCATCTGTGGGGTCACACAGAGTCAGACACGACTGAAGCGACTTAGCAGCAGCAACAGCAGCAATATCAAATTAGGCTCTGGCCCTGAGACTGAATGGGCTATTTAAATTTTACAATTTTCTACTAAAGATAGAAATAATAAATCTATAATATAGCTACTATTTCAAAATGAAGAATATTCCAAAATCCATACTTTTTTATTTCTTAATTTGCTGAAGTTCATGAAGGTATTGCCTCATAAGAGATCTGCAGTTACCTGGGCTATTATTGGAAAGACAAATAGAATATCTTAAAAGGGATATTACAGGAAGAAGGAAAGAAAAATCAAAATATAGAAATATCATAATATTGTGAAAGAAGTGAAGGAAAATGCACATGTAAGCAGAAGTGTATTTGTTTTCCTTTGGAGGGGGTGGATTTTATCTCGGGGAGGGAGGGCAGATTTTTATTTTATCTCCCTGAAACCCTTTCTAAAGCATGGTTGTCACACGTGGTCAGTTTGAGAGTGAGGAAAGGTTAGACGCCAGGAGTTCTAGCCTCTTCTCTGACATGGCTCTATCATCTGAGGGGTAAGAGAGTGTGCTAACGAGGGCTGGGCGATAAGCAATGCAGCTGGCAGTGACATTGGGCTTGGTTTCTGATTCATCTCTACATTTGAAATACAACGGATCTTAGGGACATTAGATTATAAATGAGTGTTTTAAGGTGTTTGTGCGACAGATTAACTAAACACTGGAATCTGCACTATCCTTAGACTTTCCTGTCATAGAGTATGAAATTCAGTTACCCTTCAGGTCTCAGAATTTGATTCCGCTTGTAAAAGACCCATGTCTTATAGGCCCAGATCCCTAATGTGAGTTAGCTGCAGCATAGTAAGTGACGCTGCTGCTGCTGCTGCTGCTGCTGAGTCACTTCAGTTGTGTCCGACTGTGTGAGCCCATAGACCACCGTAGACCCCATAGACCCCATAGGCCACCAGGCTCCTCTCTCCCTGGGATTCTCCAGGCAAGAACACTGGAGTGGGTTGCCATCTCCTTCTCCAAATAAGGGATGCTTACATATGTTAAAAAGAAGGAAAAAAGTGGAGCGCTGAGAATGGGAGAAGAGCAGGCTCTCTCAGCAGCACCCCAGCCTGCCCGTCTCTTCTCCCCCACGCTCTCGCGGCCTGCCCAGCCCACTGCTTGCACGGCACCCAGAATACCTGCCACCACGGCCACCTCAGCTAGCTCCCGCTTGGACAAAGCCATCAGGCAGGTGCATATGGCCCTACCTCAGGGTGAGAAAGTCCAAGCTACGTACATCTGGATAGACGGTACTGTAGAAGGACTGTGCTGTAAGACCTCAACCTGGGTTCTGAGCTCAAGTGCATAGAAGAGTTGCCTGAGTGAAATTTGGATGGTCTAGGACTTTTCGGTCTGGAGGCTCCAACAGTGACATGTATCTTGTCCCTGCTGCCATGTTTCGGGGCCCTTTCTTCAGGGACCCCAACAAACTGGTGTTCTGTGAAGTCTTCAAGTATAACCCAAAGCCTGCAGAGACCAATTTATGGCACCCCTGTAAATGGATAATGGACATGGTGAGCAACCAACACCCCTGGTTTGGAATGAAGCAGGAAGCAGGGGGCACAGAAGATACCTCTTTGGTTGGCTTTCTAATGGCTTTCCTGGGCCCCAAGGTCCATACTACTGTGGTGTGGGAGAGGACAAGACCTTTGGCAGGGACATTGTGGAGGCCCACTGCCAGGCCTGCTTGTACGCTGGCATCAAGATCAGGGCCACGGACGCCAAGGCCATGCCTGTGCAGTGGGGAGTCCAGATAGGGCCCTGAGCAGGAGTCGATGTGGGAGATCGTCTCTGGGCAGCCTGCTTCATCTTGCACCGTGTGTGGTCTTCTGAATGAACTGGCCATGAGCCCTTCCAGTACTACTACCACATGCACTAGACTTGCAGCCTCAAAACCCCTCCTAATGCCTCATCTTGCTCCCATTCTTGCCCCGCTAAGTGTCTTCATAGCTGTAACTCAAAAGCAGTTAATATCTGCTTACACTCAGTTAATATCTCTTGTTTCCTGTGGTCAGGATTGAGGGGGTCAAGTTCTTAACCACTTCACAACCACCTACCTACCCCCACCCTTTTCTTTTTCCCATCACTAAAGCTTTCTAGTATATTAGTTGGGGCAGGGGGACATAACCACTGCTTCCATTTAATCAGGTGTGTTTGTCCTAGGCATAGCTCTCCGGACAGAGAGCCCAGTCATTGTGAAGGGATGCGGAGGACGTTTCTGAGTGGTTATTGAGTGGAGAGTGGGGGAAGGGTACTGGATTCTGTGGTTAGGTTAGGATTTCCCTTCTTGGTGGGAAGTCCTATTATTTATGAGTTTGTAACCAATTTCCTATTAAAAGTGAGAATTAGGAGAGAAGAAAGGGTGGGAAGTCAGGTAGGAAAATGCCCTAGATCTGCTGGTGTGAGCTTCCCTTCCCTGGGACTCAATGCCCTGACAGAATCAGCATAAATGGATGGATAGCCCTACTTTAAAAGAAAAGATGCTCATTGTGGGATCCTCCATTTATAACACAAAGCAGAGTAGTATTTTTATACTTAAATATATTAAAAAAATTATATACATGGGTGTGCAGATAAATGTCTGTTTTCTGTTTAGGGAGAAAAAACCATTCTGGTTACAGGAACCCAAATTTGAGACAAGTAGTCTGCTTAGAAATTAAGGATCTCCTTTTGACGTTGGCTGGGGATGGGGGAGGCTGTGCTGGAAAAGTTGGCTGTTTGGGGCTGTTATTACCTCACTACCACTTCAGGGCTTCTCTCTGCCCTGCTTTCCCTTCTGGGGAAGCTGACATTGGTTGATTAATAGGTGGAAGCCCAAGATAGCAGTAGCCAACCACTGAGCCCCCAGTGTAAAAGACACACATGTACTTGGACACACAGGGTTTGGAAATATGAGTTGGTTGGTCAACTTGACTATGTTACTGACAAGGTGGTATTGGGGTTATTTTCCAGTGGGACTATCATGTCACTAAAGCAGGCCTTTTGAGATATATATATATATATGCAAAACAGAAGTTAGATTTTAATCATATTTGTAGGGTTTCTAAGTCTTTGTTTTACAGAATTGCTTGTTTGCTTCAGCTGTCTCCTCCCCATCTCTGGTCTGGAGGAGATGGGACAAGTCTGGAGTCTAAACAGTTATAATTTTGTATCTTTTTGTATAATTTTGTATCTGTTCTCCGAATGTGAAATATTCCCTTCTTTTGTTAAGATTCCTGAGGAGTTTTTTTTTTTCTTTTATAATAAAAATAAGGCCCACTTTTGTCCTTACCAAAAAAAGGAAAAACAATGAATGAATAGAAAAGTGAGTGGTCACTTAGAAAAGTATACAAATGAGATTTAAAGAAGCTAAACTGATCCGCCTCTGCCCTCAATGAAAGAAGAAGAGCTCTGGAGAACTTTGGAGAGCTATGGACCTAATCAGAGGGGCGCTTTTGGCTTTCTGCAGATGTGGATGAACTAACCTGATTCATGATACAAAGAAGAGTCTGATTGCTAATTTCCAGAACTTTCTTGAAACATTCAGTCAATTCCATCACTAAAAATATATCCAAGTATAGATTGATACATTTGATTAACTGCATTGTATATAAACCTTCTATAATTTTGACTAGTCCATTGATTTTGTAAGAAATTAATCATCTCAGGTTGTGCTGATAAAACTTTGTGTCTGGAATCCAAGTCTGAGATACACTATTCTTTAAGCATTCAAGGACCTCCTGGAAGAAGAATTTGCATCCTTCCCTTGAGCACTAATTGGAGAAGGAAATGGCAACCCCCTCTAATATTCCTGCCTGGAAAATTCCATGGATAGAGGGGCCTGGTGGGAGACAGTCCGTGGGGTAGCAAAGAGTCAGACACAACTTAGTGAGAGACCATGCTCTTGAGCACTAATACCAGCTATACCCAAACTGGATGGAATATTTTATTTTGCATTTTGCACTTCTGGGCTTATTATCTAAGTAGATAAATAACTCTACCGCACACAAAATGCATCAAAATGTATATTCATTATAAAGCTTCAGTTCAGTTCAGTCGCTCAGTCGTGTCCGACTCTGCGACCCCATGAATTGCAGCACACCAGGCCTCCCTGTTCATCACCATCTCTCGGAGTTCACTCAGACTCACATCCATCAAGTCCGTGATGCCATCCAGCCATCTCATCCTCAGTCGTCCCCTTCTCCTCCTGCCCCCAATCCCTCCCAGCATCAGAGTCTTTTCCAATGAGTCAGCTCTTTGCATGAGGTGGCCAAAGTACTGGAGTTTCAGCTTTAGCATCATTCCTTCCAAAGAAATCCCAGGGCTGATCTCCTTCAGAATGGACTGGTTGGATCTCCTTGCAGTCCAAGAGACTCTCAAGAGTCTTCTCCAACACCACAGTTCAAAAGCATCAATTCTTCGGCACTCAGCCTTCTTCACAGTCCAACTCTCACATCCATACATGACCACAGGAAAAACCATAGCCTTGACTAGACAGACCTTAGTCGGCAAAGTAATGCTTAGAGTTATATTTATTATTTTTTAAGAACTTAATCTGTTTATTTTTACAGCTTAAATCTTCTGGAGTGCAATAGTAACTAAGAAAGAGTTTCCACACTTTCTTTTCTTTAAATATGCCTTAAAACAAAAACTGATATCAAGTTAATAGATTAGTTTATTTGAGATATTCTAAATTTCTAATAGAACAAGTTAAATTGACTCACATTTAAATTAGCGAAGTCTTAAATTTGAAATTAGATGATTGGCCCCATATGCACATGTATCCTTTGGAAAACTTTAGGACAAGAAAAAGTGCATTAAGGAAACTTCAGAGGAAGAGCTGTCTTATTTGCTCAACCATCAGGAACTGCTCCCATGTGCATAGGATGCCTTTCTTTTTTAGAGGGAATCAGCACTTGAAATTACAGAAATCATTGTCTTGAACAGATTTTTTTGCTTTCCCCACACAAGGGCATGTTTTTTCTTTTTTAATTTATTTATTTTTATTGAAGGATAATTGCTCACAGAATTTTGCTATTTTCTGGGCATGCTTTTTAATTTATCCACCTTAAATGGCATTCACAACTTTTCTGGACCATCAAGACAAACTATTTAGTCCATCAAGACAAACTATTTAATAGCCCATGAGATTTAATGGTATGTTTCAAATATACTTTTAAAGAGATACTTTTAACTCCATTCAATAGAAAACCAAGATATACTTTAGCCTGAAATGTGGTTTCCTTTCTGATACACAGAACAACATTTCTTTTAAATAATATTGTGTAAACTAGGAGTTTCATTTATTTTTCTCATAATTAACCCAATTTGCTCTTAAGAATGTCTCCTGATTCACACTCTCACAAAATAAGTGTGTTTGCCCCTGAAGAAACTAAGCTGCTCATAAATGGTTAATTTTTCAAAAGACATTTGAGAATTCAGAAGATGTGGTTTAACGTCAATATCCGGATGAAGATTGTGGCTATTTTCATTTGAGATTGAGTAATTTTATTATTATTTCTAACAAGTTAAAAAAACAAAAAGACAAGTGTGATTTATTTAAAAAGTCACATAAGCCACCTGAACTATATCTGATTCATGGCCAAGTAGACAGGAAATTGCTGGTGTTGACATAATGCCAAAGAAAGGTGCTGGGGGACTGGGATATAAACAGTATTTTCATTTCAAATGTCATCCAGAAGTTAATCATTCTGGATATTATGCAAAAATTCCACTCAATATTCTCATATGAAGTTTCCTTCCATACTATTTTAGGATCATCCAAAGAACCTAGATGATGAGTAAGCAGTGTGTATCTTTTACAAATCTCACTTTTAACATTTCAACACACATTTTCAGAATCGATCAGTGTCCTACACTCCTTACCTCACTCCAATAAACTTGAGATGATTATTTTGATGTTCAAGCCATCATACCACCAAATCAAAGGACAGAATATTACAGAGAATATTTCCAATTAATATTACGCTGATACACTTCCTTACTTTGTAGAGACATTTCATTCTCAAAATCCTACAAATAGGCCATATGTCTATGGCATGGCGAAGACTAGAGTAAAAGTGTCTACGTGAGTCAGACACATCTTCTGACGTTTCCTGCAGACTTTAGACAGATCACAATCTGCTAACTCTTCAGTGACATTTTCAAAATCAGTACAAAGTACAAAGAGGCTACACATGTCTTTTCTCACTTGAAGGTGATTTGAGCTCATTTCTCTATCAGGCTCTCCTCGGCACTCCAGTTCCTTTCGGTTTGTTTGGTTAGTTGGTTGGTTTGGGTTTTGTTTCCCTGCCCTCTCTGTCTCCACCACCCATTCATAAGAAAAAAAAAAAAAAGAACATACAGAGCTGGAGGTGGGAAAATCTCATTTTCTACCAAGTTAACGAGTCCTGAGACAACAGCTATATTGAGAGAGTAAGAGAATTATAAATTCTGACATTCCGTCTCAAGATCCCATTTAAAGGAATGCAACAGCATTTATAAAATTTTCACCCAATATCCTTCAGCTTGCTCAGTCTCCTTAAAAAGCTTTGAAATAAGTTCCCGACATCTTTCAAGCAGTTTCACTTAGAATAGATCCTGCTAGATTTCACAGCAAAATAAAGCCTAAATATAAAAAGTTGAATATTATATTTTTCTAGCCCATGTAAGTTTCAAATATTTTTTAGTGAAAAAAAAATTATAAATGAAAAAGACAACAAGCAAAAGTAATCCAAATACATCCCCGAGAATGGCTATGGAAGCAGTAGATTGTACGAGGCAGTGGAGTGTTGTCCTAATTCACGCTATATTGTCAGTAACACAGACGTCACTGCTCTTGGTTCTCTATTACTCTGTTAAGAAGGTTATTTTCAAACATTCTAGCTTAATGGACAGTGAGCAAAATCAGCAGCCATCAACAGCCTCACTGTCTGAAAATGGATGACAGCAGTATCAGAGCCACCCAAGGGCAAAGTGACTCCGTTGGACGCCAGGACAGAGGGAGGAGTGTTTATCTTTCAAGCAGCAAGTGCCCTTATGGATTTGGTTCCTCCATTCAGGAAGCAGAGGTTACACTTCCTGTGTTCCTACTCGTCACCAGCCCTTCTCTTCCAGGGACCGTCACACACTGGGAGGGGTTCCCCAGCTGCCCTGGAGCCCTGGCCACTCCAGGGCACGCAGAGCAGTCTGGCTGCAGTCGGCTTGCCTGTTCTAGTTTATGAAATCAAACCTCCTCTTACCTCGACTTCCTTGCTCTTCTCTTTGTTTCTGCCAATGGAACTTCTCCCAGTGCCGGCCATCTCCCGGGCGGGGATTACGGAAATCTGGTGAAGGGGCATACTGGCAGGGCTGCAGGTGGCCAGTCCCTGACTGGACCCCTTATCTCTTCACTCACCCTGAGGAGCCCACCTGCACAGTTCATATCCTGGCTTTGCCAAGCTCAGTTCTAAACAAAAAGGGGAAAAATAGTGTTTGAGAAACTGTGCAGCAGAAGCCAGGATCTCTGGCCAAAAGGTCAAACATACTAAAAGGGAATCAAAAAGAAATGCAAAAGCAAATAGAACAGAGACTGTTGCATCTCAAAGGACGAGTTACTGTACCGTTTTGTCACTGGAGCGCTCCCTCTCCCCTGGAGGCGTTATGGGAGACAATTCAATTTCTGTAGTACCTAATAAATGTCACGAAAACCAAGGAAACCTAGGTCTCGCAGGCCCTTATTAGCAACCGCATTTGCAGCCACTGCAGCCTTGCTTTTGTTTTTTTTTCCTGATTCCCCAGGAGTCCACTAAGCATCCAGAGACACTGCATCCTGCTGACTAGGTAAATAAGCAGAAGGTTGAGGAGCTTAGTGTCCTATTTGGAGCCAAATCTCTCCCTTGAGCAGAATGGCTAGCTGGCTGTCATTAATGCATCTGCAATAATCTGCTTAGCTCAAAGGATCTACCTTAAAGTGAAGAGCATCCAATGAAGTGTTAAAAAATAAGAGACAGAGACTGGGAACAAGTGCAAATGTCTTTCTTCAGCTGGTTATTAAAGAGAGCTGCCTGCTGCCTGCACCTTTCTCAGTAAGATATCAGCAACACGAGTCCGAGGTATTGTTACTCCAAGAGTTGGAGCCCCACAGCACTCATTTCTGCTTTACTGCAACTCCCATGCTTCTGACTCTACTAAGGACTTTATTGTCCCCTTTATAGATATGCAATTCGGAGGAAATAAATGGCTAATCTAAATCTCTGGTCTTCCAAAAATAGATAAATAAATAAATATCCCCTTGGAGTGAGTTATTAAAATATATTAACTTTTAAAAGTTCCCTTTTCTCCTGTTATTGTGTCTTCTTTGCTAGGGTATTTGGTATTCTGTTTTTAAAATGACAGACTTTTTCTTATTGTAATACATGTACTTTCTATTTTCTAGACATTGTGACTAAATCAAATCTTCTGCTATCTTTTATGTTTTTTTTTCACATAAGTGAAGCAAAGATCAGGAAATTAGCTTTTATATGTTTTCAGACACTGCTTTTGAGTTCAAATTTGTCCCTAATCACATAGGAGTTATTCAAAGTAGTTTCTAGCTGCGATTCATCTCTACTAGCTTTCTATTCCACAACACTAATGACATTTCCATATGACGTTCCGATTTGTTTAAACTCTGGCAAAGGTAAAAAAGTGGAAAAGATAGTACTGGCATTGGCAAATAAAAAGCTAAAGATCATCGAAGATTGCTAAAAGCTTTTTTTTTAAATATTTACTGAAGTGAACACTTTGATGTACTTGTAAGTATAGCCTAATTTTTCAACCTGAATTTGCCACCTCACACGAACTCTCAAAGGTGACTCTATGACCACGAGGCTCACCTTGGGGTATTTCGTAACACATAGACGGATCTATGAGACTCACTTTACCACAGACTGAGGTTCAGCAGGCTGGCAGGGAAAATGTGAGGAGGACATTTCTTTAAGAGATCACTGATTCTAACATAAACCAATTTTGAAAATCCCCACAGATAGCAATAAAATAACCTTAGAACAATAGGCTGTTTCAAGTTCACCTAGTGACAAGTGTCTTGCTTTAAAATACTAAAATAAATTAAAGAAATAAGTTAGGTAGCCCTAAACCTAGTATTTATTCCTCATCATTCTGAGTTTACAAAGTACATCTGGAAAACTTTAGTGAAGGAGCTTAAAAGCTAAACTCTTCCAAAACTGTTCTATCCAAAGTTAAGTAGATAATGCTTAAACATTTCTGTAGCTCTGGGATCACAGATGACATCTGTGACTTGTAATTGTGAGGTGAGCTTTTTCTTACTTTAAAAATAACTGTTAATCCCTCTATCTAAAAGGATTGTCTTAATTAAGGGAAGGATGGGAATAGAAATCTGTAAATTTAATTCTGTGTGGCAAATACTAAAATGCAAATTATGAATCTGTTTAAAAAGTAATATTGTCTGTGTTTCCATCCATGAAAATTTCCATAAAAAGCTAAGGCAGCTTTCCTAACAATTTAGACTTAGATACTTTTGCTTAAAATATTCATTGAAGTTACAGAAAGGATATTTTTAGCTTGAATTAACTAAATGGCTTTCTTAATCCTTTACTCTTTATGCATATTTGGCTATCCTTTGTTTACTCTGGAAGTCTTTTTTTAAATATTATATTTTAATTTCAAGCTAATTTGATTTATGTGGTTGAGCTATTTCAATTAGTTTCCTTTTACCTTAAAACTTAAATATTTATTTCTGGAAAATATTTACGTTGTCAAATATTTTACACACTAAATAAGACCAGTTGCAATTTAATAATCATGGTTTATTATGTCTTTTCAACTAAATACTTCATAAATTATAAGAATAATTACTAACCAGGGTGTTTAATAAATACTTACCTAGTATTGTATTAGATACTGGCATGCACTGACTTTTAAATTTTTTAAATCAGGGAAAAATGCTTTCAACACTCTGTGAGTTCTATTACTGCACAGCCTTGGAACACTGGATCCTACAGCAGTCAATATCAAGGATGCACTTATCTAACACTATTCCTTAAGCAGCTCCCAAAGTGCTCTGCTAGCTGAAAGCATGGAGTCTTGCTGGGATGGCTCTTTATATAACAATCCAAAGCTAAAAGAAAGGTAATGGAATGCAGTTCTCCTGTGGGAGCACAGTCTATTTTGTTCAGTAATTAAACCCTATGGAATAAACAAGAAGCAAAGCACTCAACAGCTGAGCATGACCAGACACTGGCCCCCATATCAGAGACGAGTCCTGGATGTCAGAATCACTTAGCTGATTTGTGTCTATGTGCACCAGCAATCATAAGACATGATCCAGAATTCCAAACTTGTTTTTGTTGATACTATTGACTACAATTATTGCTGAAACCATCCTGAATCCACTTGAATATTGTTTCACACACATGGTAATGCTAGAACCTCAGCCTTCCCCAAAAGATTCTGATTTGGTGCTTCTCCTTGGTCTCAGTGGCCTCAGTGGCCTCTATTTTAAAAAGAAAACAAAACAAAATACACACCTAATCCACTACTATAAGATCTACCTAAGTCTTTGCCAGCTGCAGAAACTAAAATGAGCTCTAAAGGGTTTATTAGTTTGACTGTAATTAAGTAAGAAAAGAAACACAGTATTAGGCAAAGACAAGGAACCAAGTAAATATTTGCTAATGCTTTACTAGAGAGACTGATAATTCAATTTAACAACAATTTATTGAGCATCTTCTGTGTTTTCTGAACCATGCTAGGAATTAAGAGGCAAGAGTTAATATATAAAATTATGTGGGACAGTGTCAGTAGTCAAGTAATTTGCTGTGTCATTAGGAGGATGTGACTCCCACAGCTAAGTCAGGTTGAAAAAATACCTGGTGCAATACAATCAATATTTAAGACGTAAATAGAATATTGAATGTAAGGGTCAAAGAAGGCTTAAGCACAAGGAACCATTATAGGGTCTAAACAGTTCATCTTAGAGAAGAATTGGGGTCCAGGTTGGGGCTTAGTACAGACAAGATGAGAGCTTCCCTGCTGGCTCAAATGGTAAAGAATCTGCCTGCAAAGCAGGAGACCTGGGTTTAATCCCCAGATCAAGAAAGTTCCCTGAACAAGGGAATGGCTACCCACTCCAGTGTTCTTGCCTAGAGAATCCCATGGGCAAGAAGGAACTTGGCAGGTTGCTACTATGGGATCTCAAAGAGTCACACACAACTGACTCACTTTCAGACAAAACTGGCTTTCACTTTTCATTTTTTTCACAGATAAGATGACAGAGTCATTTCAAAGCATAGCAATGAGGGTGAGGTTGGTGTGTGCCTTAAGACACTAGTTTAAAAGCCACAGAAAATTTGTTTAAAGTTATCAAGTTGCTTAAGCCACGTGTGGCCATTCAAACGTGACACATTGAAACTTGGGAGGAAAAAACTAGCAAGGGCCTTGAAAAAATAAAAGCAAAAACAAAGTCTATGCAAAGCAGTATCACAGTTATAGGTCTTCTCAGATAGCTCAGAAGTAAAGAATTTGCCTGCAATGCAAGAGACCTGGGTTTGATCCCTGGGTTGGGAACATACTCTGGAGAAGGGAATGGCAACCCAACTCCAGTACTCTTGCCTGAAGAATTCCACGGACAGAGGAACCTGGCAGACTATAGTCCACAGGGGTCACAGAGAGTCGAACATGACAGAGTAACTGACACACACTTCAAAGTTACAAATACATTGACAGAGATCAGAAAGCAATAAAGATAAGAACTTTAAGAGAATCCTGAAAATGGAAACAAAGCATTCTGAGCGGGGAAAGGATATTTCTTAGCACATACTTGTTGAAAAGGAGGAAACCTGGATGGCACTGGAGAGCCACTGTCCCAGGCCATCGAGAAGAATGAATGAGTGATTTTCACCACACAAAAACCTTATGATAGATGATTTTTAAAAGGAAGAGAAAGAGACTTGGATTGAAAGGCTATTTTTCCTGGGGAAATGTTGAGCCACATATTTATGTAAAGTTATGTAAGGTTATGGAAAATCTTAAACAAGCAAAATAAGATTGATGAGACTAATGTGAGGGAGAAAAATAAAGCAGAAAAATACTAAAAAGTTCTTGTTCTAGGTTTATAAGAATGTGCAATGTAATAAAATATTTCTAAAATGGTCTGTTTTTTCTGTTTTGTCTAATAGTTGGAATTCACTTTGTGATTATATTTGGTTTATACAAGCATCCTTTGCAATTAGAAAAACATTCATTTAATGTAGACATTCTGCCCCTGCAGAATTCTCAGAAGCAACTAGACAATCAGCTTACAAAACTCTCAAGACAGAATGATGGCTCAGATAAATCCTGAAGGTACTTGATTTTATTCTCTGTAAAGTATAGCTCCTCTATTTTCTGAAGTTGAAACAGATTACAGTGCAGCTAAGGAATTCATTTCAGTCTTTTGAAACATCAGTAACAATCTTCACAACCCCATAAAATGTGTGATAATTACAACAGGCACTGCTGGATTAGTTTGGATTCTTCAGTTCAGTTCAGTCACCCAGTCGTGTTCAACTCATTTTGACCCCATGGACTGTAGCACACCTGGCCTCTCTGTCCATCACCAACTCCTGGAATTTACCCAAACTCATTGCCATCCACCATTTCATCCTGTTGTCCCCTTCTCCTCCTGCCTTCAACCTTTCCCAGCATCAAGGTCTTTTCAAATGAGTTAGTTCTTTACATCAGGTGGTCAAAGTATTGGAGTTTCAGTTTCAACATTAGTCCTTCCAATGAATATTTAGGACTGATTTCCTTTAGGATAGACTGGTTGGATCTTCTTGTAGTCCAAGGGACTCTCAGATGTCTCCTCCAACACCATAGTTCAAAAGCATCAATTGTTCGGCACTCAGCTTTCTTTATAGTCCAGCTCTCACATCCATACATGACCACTGGAAAAACCATAGCCATGACTAGACAGACCTTTGCTGGCAAAGTAATGTCTCTGCTTTTGAAAATGCTATCTAGGTTGGTCATAGATTTTCTTCCAAGGAGTAAGCATCCTTTAATTTCATGGCTGTAGTCATCATCTGCAGTGATTTTGAAGCCCCCAAAATAAAGTCTGCCACTGTTTCTCCATCTATTTGCTATGAAGTGATGGGACTAGATGCCATGATCTTAGTTTTCTGAGTGTTGAGCTTTAAGCCAACTTTTCACTCTCCTTTTTCACTTTCATGAAGAGGTTCTTTAGTTCTTCACTTTCTGCCATAAGAGTGATGTCCTCTGCATATCTGAGGTTATTGATCAGCAGTCTTGATTTCAGCTTGTGTTTCCTCCAGCCCAGCGTTTCTCATGATGTACTCTGCATATAAGTTAAATAAGCAGGGTGACAATATACAGCCTTGACGTACTCCTTTTCCCACCTGGAAACAGTCTGTTGTTCCGTGTCCAGTTCTAATTATTGCTTCCTGACCTGCATATAGGTTTCTCAAGAGGTAGCTCAGGTGGTCTAGTATTCCCATCTCCTTAAGAATTTTCCACAATTTTTGTGATCCACACAGTCAAAGGCTCTGCTCTCATTAATAAAGCAGAAATAAATATTTTTCTGGAAATCTCTTGCTTTTTTGATGATCCAATGGATGTTGGCAATTTGATCTCTGGTTCCTCTGCCTTTTCTAAATATAGCTTGAACATCTGGAAGTTCACGATTCATGTATTGCTGAAGCCTGGCTTGGAGAATTTTGAGCATTACTTTACTAGCATGTAAGATGTGTGCAATTGTGTGGCAGTTTGAGCATTCTCTGGCATTGCCTTTCTTTGGGATTGGAATGAAAACTGATCTTTTCCCGTCCTATGGCCACTGCTGAGTTTTCCAAATTTGCTGACATATTGAGTACAGCACTTTCACAGCATCATCTTTCAGAATTTGAAATAGCTCAACTGGAATTTCATCACCTCCACTAACTTTGTTCGTAGTGATGATTCCTAAGGCCCACTTGACTTCCCATTCCAAGATGTCTGGTTCTAGGGGAGTGGTCACACCATTGTGATTATCTGGGTCATGTAGATCTTTTTTACAGTTCTTCTGTGTATTCTTGCCACCTTTTAATACTTCTGCTTCTGTTAGGTCCATACCATTTCTGTCCTTTATTGAGCCCATCTTTGCATGAAATGTTCCCTTGGTATCTCTAATTTTCTTGAAGACATCTCTGCTGCTGCTGCTGCTAAGTTTCTTCAGACATGTCCGACTCTGTGTGACCCCTTTGACGTCAGCCCATCAGGCTCCCCTGTCCCTGGGATTCTCCAGGAAAGAACACTGGAGTGGGTTGCCATTTCTTTCTCCAATGTATGAAAGTGAAGTCGCTCAGTCGTGTCCGACTCTTAGAAACCCCACGGACTGCAGCCTACCAGGCTATTCTGTCCATGGGATTTTTCCTTCCTATTCTATTGTTTTCCTCTCTTTCTTTGCACTGATAATTAAGGATGGCTTTCTTATCTCTCCTTGCTATTCTTTGGAACTCTGCATTCAAATGGCTATATCTTTCCTTTACTCCTTTGGCTTTGCTTCTCTTCTTTTCATAGCTATATGACAAAAGAATATCATCAGAAACAGCATCTTCTTTTTAGTTTCATAAGACTGATATTTGCTCCTTTATAAATTACTAGGAAAGAAAAGGATCATTTTCTTCAATTATCTTAAAAAGTGATGTTAGAATTATTCAAAATTCTAAGGAATGTAAGCATATATTAATATTTACTTAGCCTTGTGGACATAGTTTAGGATTAAATAGAAATGATTTTTTGATGCTGTATTTTTCTTTCTTGGCCAGACAAATCAAATGAAAATTTTGTTTAAAAACCAAGATTTATTTTTGCAGATAAAGTTAGATAGCCTTGCTCTCCTAATATATATTAGTAAAGTTAATCAACAAGTTCAAATTAATCAACAAGTTCATCTTTGATAATGTCCTCTATAACTTTCAAAATATTCATTTATCAGTTGAACTAGGAACAAATAGGACAAAAATGAATCCTTAGGGCAAATATATATCATTTCTTCACATTTCAGAAAATGAAAAGTAGTCACCCTATGGATGTACTGGCATCTAGGAGGGAGCTGGATTCACTGTCGGTTTTCAAGCCGCCACCTGTTGATTCAGAACCTTTTCACGCAGATCTCCAAGGGATGGAATAGGGATCATTTCACACCAGTGATATTGCTCTACTGCACCGTCAGAGTCTACACTGTCTCAGGAACCTCAGCCTCCATGGAGTCCAGCAGCACAGCTCCTCTCAGACTTTCAATGGATTAAAGAAGGAAATAGTAGTTTCTCCTCACTCATGTCAAAACTATGACTTAATGCATCAGAAAATTAAAGAGCAAATTTATGTACTTCTTGTATGGTTTCAAGATGTTAAGCAAACAACAATTGGCCCTGACATTCCTAATCAAGTACACACACACACACACACATGCACAAAAACACAAAACAAATAACATTTTAGACTCCTAAATAAAGTCACTCAGTCGTGTCTGACTCTCTGCGACCCCATGGACTGTAGACTACCAGGCTTCTCCATCCGTGGGATTCTCCAGGCAAGAGTATTGGAGTGGGTTGCCATTTCCTTCTCCAGGAAATCTTCCCAACCTAGGGATCTAACCCGGGTCTCCCGCATTGCAGGCGGATGCTTTACCATCTGAGCTACCAGAGAAGACTCAAACTTTAAGTCCAGATGTGTGTATATATACATATATATATATGCTCAAATATTATTTGTTTGCAAGCCCTATAAATGATTTTCTCTTCCTAGTCTTTATTCAGTGAAAGTTGAAAACAGAATCATAGAGTTTTATATTTGGTAGTAAAAATGGAAAGTACCCTACCATTTTATAGATGACCAGATTAAGTCCCAGTAGACTGTTCTAACATAGAAGGTAATGGCACCCCACTCCAGTACTCTTGCCTGGAAAATCCCATGGATGGAGGAGCCTGGAAGGCTGAAGTCCATGGGGTCGCTGAGGATTGGACACAACTGAGCAACTTCAATTTTACTTTTCACTTTCACTTTTCACTTTCATGCATTGGAGAAGGAAACGGCAACCCACTCCAGTGTTATTGCCTGGAGAATCCCAGGGATCGGGGAGCCTGGTGGGCTGCCATCTATGGGGTTGCACAGAGTAAGACACGACTGAAGCAACTTAGCAGCAGCAGCAGACTGTTCTAACATATTTGGAGACTAGTTGAAGGTAGAGTTAAGGCAGAACAGTCTCCTGATCCACAGAGATTTCTGTCCCTTTGCCATGATCTGGCACAATCTTATGAATATAAAGCTTAGATTTGTTATAAATAAAGACAAGCTATGTAATAAATATTTATGAACATATTTTTTCAGTGTTAGCTGTTCTGAAAAATATATTTTATGGTATAAAATGTGAATTACAAGTATCTCTTCTTTGAGGTGAGGTGAAGTCACTCAGTTGTGTCCGAGTTGCGACCCCGTGGACTGTAACCTACTAGGCTTCTCCGTCCATGGGATTCTCCAGGCAAAAATACTGGAGTGGATTGCCATTTCCTTCTCCAGGGAGATCTTCCCAACCCAGGTATCAAACCCGGGTCTCTCACATTGGAGGCAGACGCTTTAACCTCTGAGCCACCAGGGAAGCCCATCTCTTTAGAAACCTCATTTTATTAAATATTGTACTTATTTATTTAATTTTAATTGGAGGATAACTACTTTACTGCTTACAATATTGTGATGATTTTTGCCATACATCCACATGATACAGAGATGGATGCATATAGGCAGATGCCAGTGAAATTTGCAGCTCTGCTGTTACAGCCAGAGTTCTACCAAAAGCCTGGATCCAGCAGATGCTGTGCTATGATCCTGAGAAGGAATAGTCTCAGTTGACACCTTGATCTTGGACTTTAAGTTTCCAGAACTGTGAGACAATAAACTTTTACTGTTGAAGCCAGTCAGTTTTGGTACTTTGTTATGGCAGCCCTAGGAAACTAATTGACTCCTACTGACAGATCCTTTGAATCATTTTTTTTTTTTTTTTTTTTTACTATTTACCCTGTCCTAACAGTGTATAAGTATCACACTTTTGGAGCGTTACTACAAATAACTGACTATAATCCCATTTGAAAACCTATTTTAAGAGACCATTGAGTATACAAAACCATCTCTTAATCCTTTTGAGAACAAAATTGTTTATACTTATTTTTAAACCAGCCTGTATCTTCCTTGCGGAAGTAAATGAAAGAAGAAATGAGCTACTTACCAACTGTGAGAAGGTAATATAATGGTCTTAGAAGAAAAACAAATATTAAATTCACTAAATATTCTCTTTGCATATATTCTTATTTTAAAATTAATGTTATGCTCTAAATTATTTTCAGGTATGGATGAAAATGCTATGTCAGCATTTTAATTTACCATTGCAAAAAGAATATCATGATTAGAAAATAAGGAACAACTGAAACTTATTCCCCATTTGTTGCTTATATGTATTTTTGATGAATTAAAAAAATTTTGGCTAAACATGATCTATTCTTTATTCAGACCTCTAAGATAGGTCTGCAGTCCATGGGGTCTCAAAGGGTCAGATATGACTGAGTGACTGTACTGAACTGAGTGAAGATAGGTCTGCTTTCTTTCTAGGAAAAGGAAAGGAATCTTTGAAGGATAAATTCCTATTTCTACACTTCAAATACTGACAAAAAGAATTAGTAAAAGCACTCAGATATCTTTTTTTTATAAGTATAAAATAGATTTTCTTCCTCATAAAATCTAGTGATTTTTTTCTTCAAACTAGACACAAGTTCCAGTGAGTGGAAAATAACAGGTGTACAAAAATTAGAAAGCAATTCACTGAAACCTGAGCATCAATAAAGCCATGCTACTAGTATACCTGGGAAAAAGGAAATGATCTTCCAGGGGCCATCCATACTTCCATATCAGGAAGTGTGTTCAATAGGAAAGCAGCCCGCCTGAGAGGCACGAGTCGGGAGCCTATGAGGCACAACAGGACCTGAGCTGCCAAAAGTCAGGTGGAGGCAGACAGTCTGGGGTGGAGTCTTAGCCGAAGACTTGTATCTTCTGCGTCCTGAGATAACATGTTCCTCAGGTAATGAGAGAGACCATCAGCAACAGCCAAAGCACCAGTCAGTGTTTTGGATAACAGTGGGCCTCAAGTTCTGGAGAAACCGCTAAGGATAGAAAGAAGAGACCAAGAATGATGCAGTGAGCGCTGTGGGCAGAAAAAAAGCAGCTTTAAAGTGGCCTGAGAATGAAGAGTCCACACCAGGGTCTGCATGGTGTTTTTCCCTAATGTGAGGTGAGGGGGGCTTGAATGAGCTAGAGAAAAGCATGGCCACGATGCTAAGTGGTTGAAATCAAGTGGCCTGGCCCAGGACGTGTGTCCTGAAATAATGGAACACTTATTCCTTGCCTTGAACATAGTCTAGCAGGTAGAAGGAAGGTTTTGACAACCCGAGATCTGTGAAAGTCAAAACAGGCTACTTCCCCCACCCTTATATTTTAGGAACAAACTTTATTGTTCGAATAAGGACGCACAAACACTTCCTGGGATGATTAAGGAATAAATCAACAAATATTTTTAAAGAGTGAATTCAGTAACTTCTGAAATGTCTTTTAACTTGGGGGTTCCATGCCATTAGATTCTGTGTTTGTCCTTTGTACATAAGATTGTTCCTCGTATAAAGGTGGTAACATTTTAAAGTTATATATTTTAGTAAGGGAAAATTCAGTGTGGGTAGGAAGAGTGTCTGTAGCTGTTGATGACTTACTATTAAAACAAAAAGTACAGGGGATGAGAGGTGTTAGATCTTAACACAGAAGATTTAAATCATCAGCTTGTGGCTAACAGTGTAAGTTAGACCTGTCTAGTTATTGACTATATATATGTTCCTTTCCTACAATTTAAAATGATTGACCAACACACACACACACACACACACACACACACACACACACACAGATTCTATCAATACAGGTAAAAGGTCTTTAAAAAGGTAAAAATAACAACAGATTCCTAACATAGTTAACTTTGAAATACTGAAGATTTTTAAAAGTTATTACTGTAAAATAATTATGGAGAAAAGACATTCAATAAAGATTAAATGGTGTAAAATGTATGAAATACTATAAAATATTGGAAAGTGGGCTACTGATTATTTAAAAGTACTCTGTACTACTTTTTAAGAAGAATAAATCAAAAGCTTTATCAGATGGATATTATATCATTTTATGGGATGCTCTCTCCATCCATGATTCAGTCTCCAAAATCTGATAAATTAGAGCAGTATAATAATAATTCAAATGTTTTCTTTATTTTAAATAATATTAATAATCATCTAGATATTTTAACTTTCAAAGACAGTAAGATTCTTCCATAGCATTAATTATTACACCAGGAGTTCTGGTGTCATAATGCATGTCGACTTCTTGGCATGTGGCCTGTTGTTGAAAAGACATGTAAGTAAGTATTAACCACTCATATTTTATAAAGTTTATTTAATAAATGTTTTAACTACAAAAATATACTAAAAAGAATAATGAAGACTAAATATATTAAAAAACATTTTGTACATTCCTTCAAACTCTACTTAATAAAGGAGTATTAAACACATAGTAAAAGGTAGTATTTTATGTGCAAAGAGGATTATTTCTATTTGTTGATTAAATATAAGTATGCATGCTAAATTGAATAGCACTTAGTTTTCTTTGAAAACTAAGAATTGTAAGAAAATAGTATATGTCTTGTACCCAATTGGTGGCTGACACAGTGTAACTCTATGATCAAGAGTTGAAGCAACTTGGTTTGCTTCTTATAAATTTGGATTATTATACTGCAGAAAATAGCGATGATGACAACAGGAATTACTATTTGTTAAGCCATCTATTCTCTGGTGATGAATGTGTCAGGCTCTCTTACATATGTATGCTACCTAACTTGGCTCTCACCATAAGTTTTCTGGGCAGAATAATTGTCTGCAATTATCAGAGAAGAGGGGCTTCTCTCATAGCTCAGTCAGTAAAGAATCTGCCTGCAATGCAGGAGAGCCAGGTTCTATTCCTGGCTCAGAAAGATCCCCTGAAGCAGGAAATGGCCACCCACTCTAGTATTCTTGCCTGGAAAATCCCATGGACAGAGGAGCCTGGCAGGCTACAGTCCATGGGTTTCCAAGAATCAGAGATGACTTAGCAACTAAACCGCCACCAACAGAGAAGGGAACTAAAGTTCTGACAGGTGTATGATTTTCCAGATTCCCACATATATTCAATGACAGATTAAAGATTAACTATAACACTGCCTGACACGAAACACCTTTAAAACAGCTTTTAGTAGAGAGACTGACTGATGGACTGCAGAGCAACTGTGGAATTGGTGGTGCAGATTCATCAAGGTGCCCTGATTATGCCTTCCTCACAGTGCACATCACAAAGCCAGTTAATGGGCATTCTTAGAACTTTAGTAACAATGACACCCAGCTCAATGCATTCTATCATAACGTCTTTGCTTTCATTGTAGTGGGCAAAACAAATATACACTGCACAAGCTCCTATTCTGCTACATCATGTCCTCAAGAATGTGGACCCAAAAGCATCCTAAATAGATCAAAAATCTAGGAAATCAATTTTTAAAAGGTAGAATAAATGATTGAAACATAGAGGATCTAACCTATTTTTATGTGAAAGTCACTCAGTTGTCTCCGACTCTTTGTGAACTCATGGCCTATACGGTCCATGGAATTCTCCAGGCCAGAATACTGGAGTGGGTAGCCATTCCCTTCTCCAGGTAATCTTCCCAACCCAGGAATCGAACCAGGGTCCCCTGCATTGCTGGCAGATACCTACTTTTATGGCAGATTATAAATCATTGAACTGAACATATAAGTGGTTGGCAAGACATTATTTCCTGAAAATTTTTCAGATGGTAGTCATTCTGGATGTCAAATAATCAAAACTAGTACCTGAATTTTAGAAAATGAATTTCATTTACTCTCACAAAGACCTCGGCAAACACACAGTAATACTGAACAACTTTATCTAAACTACATTTACTGATATGATTACTGAATTGGGTAGAATTTAATAATTATCTTCAATCCCTCTGGAGACAACTGAGGAAGAAAGAACACTTGCATAGAATATTAAAAAGTACTTATTCCCACACACAATGGAGAAATATTTATAATTTGTTTGAAAATCAAATGCAATTCAAACTATAATTCTATTATGAATTATACATAATTTTAAGTTTGATATAATTTCATTCATAGAAGAATAGCTATCTAAGAAAGTGTTTACTACCTGACATGAAGCACCTTTAAAACAGCTTGTTAATAGAGAGCATTGATTGATGCTTTATTTTATTAAATAAAACTGTATCAATATAATTAAGCAATAAAAATATAGATTACTGTTGAGAACTTTAATATTAACTGGTGGCTTTTCATTTGTTACAAACAAGTCTGCAATTGCCCAAGGGTAATTTTTTTCTAAAAATAGCGACAATCAGCATATGAATAAGATATGACAGAAGTAATGACCATTTAGTTCATATTAAAATTACCACATAAAGTTTCCATTTAAAACAGAGTTCAATGCATCTGGAATCATATTGTTCAATAATCTACTTTTTGTTTTAAAGAAGAAACTAGCATATGTTTTATTACTTAAGTCACTTACAAATAAAGACAATCATTTGCTTTTACATGGAATCTATATGAGTTGAATGCTAGAAAAACATTTAATAACTTCACTTGAGAGCACCACATAAAGAGTTACAAAGCATGTGGTTAGATTATACAGTATGTGTGAAGCATAAGACAGATCATGATGCATTCTAGGCACTCGAAAAGTTAAGTTACAAACAGCTTGGAACAGAATAGAAATCACAGAGTTCAGGCATATAAGAGGCAAGATAGATAGGAGGAAGAAGCAACATGTGGTTAAAGTAATGGTGGGAAGATTTCTTCCTCATTTGCTCTGGGATCCCTTTCCCACTGTATATAACTATATACAATTGTAAAGAAATATAAAACTGGGGAAATATATTACACAAATGTTTCCAGGCAATGGTCAACCAAGTAGCACAGAACAGTGATTTTTTAAAAAATAAAACAATGAGAAGTTTCTTATGATTTTCTGATTTTCTGCCTTGAGGCACATTCTAGATTCTGGTGCAAAGAACAAACCAGAACCTGGTTGCCTATCTTGATTGAGGAGATACAGATTGAGATGTAGGGAAATGAAGATGGCTAAAATTTGTGAAGAACTGGAAAGGACCTCAGGAAAAGAGCTCCAGAAATCTGCATAAGGTTCCCCTTGAGTGATACACTAGCATGCATGTTCATGAGGCTGCACTCTGCAAGGAAGGAATGAAAGAGGAGTACCTGAGGAATAGAAGCCAAGCAAACCCCAGAGGAGACATGGAGTTCAAGATCCAGCAAGTGAGAGAGGAGAGAATTTGTAGAATAGTGGGATACTTAGCAAAGATCAGCAGACAAGTATATATGTGAGTAAATTCAACTGTAGACATTCACAAACAAAGTGTAAAAGCCAGCCTTTATAGAAAAAACTAAACCTCAAGTAAATGATCTCCAGGTTAAAACAAAAGTAGTTCACTTCTAAAGGAAGACAGCAACATTTATTTTCTCAACAATGGAATATCTGGCACTGAATAAAACATAATTAGACATAAAAAGATGCAGCAAGATATTATTAATAGTCAAGATTAATGTCATTGATATAGGAAATCTAAAAAATATAGAAGTGATGGGTTAGCAAACAGTCATTATAATAGCTATTATAAATTGGCTCAGAGGGAAACAAATGTAGGAAGAAAGAGATGAAAAATATTTTTAAAAGCCAAGAGGAACTTATAACTTTAAGTAATATAATATCTGAAATGAAATTTTACTAAATAGATTGAAAACAAAATTAGACATTGCATTAAAAAATAAGTAAACTTGAAGACATAGCAAAAAAAAACCACACTAAACTTTTCATAGAAAGAAAAAAGACTGTGAATAATAGAAAAGGAGTAAAATATGGGAGAAAAATCAAGCAGTTTAACATTCATGCAAATGAGGGATATGAAGGAAAAGAGAGAGAAGATGGGGAGAAAATTAATACTGAAAAACATAATCATTTTTTTCTAAAATTTATGTTAATTAGATTCATAGATAAAAGAAGCTTATCAAATACCAAACTGAAGAAATCTAAAGAAAATCAGATTCAAGTACACAAAATTCAAATTTATGAAAATTTTTAACTAAAAGAAAATCTTAAATAATATTGGAGAGAAAAATACCTGTTTAATATAAGGCAAGAAATATAAGAATCACATAAGAATCACAGCAACTTCTCTTTAGCTCATCTGGAAGGAAAAAAACCAAAATGTCAATTCAAATTAAATACCAATGAAAATATCCTTCAAAAATAAAGGGAAAATAGTTTTCACACAAATAATAACTGAGAAAATTTATGCTAGCAGTCCTACATTGCAAAAACTCTTAAGGAATTTTCTCATGCAGAAGAAAAGTGAAACCAGATACAAAATTGTATCAACACAAAGGCATGGTGAGAGCCAGAAATAGTATACATGTAAGTAATTACAAAGATACTGTCTCATTAAATTTTTAAAATTGATGATTTAAAATTCATTATTTAAAACTGCATTGTAGAGTTTCTTATCAATAGAAACAACAATCGGACAAAGACTGTGAAGAGAAATGAGGAAGTGTATCGAGGTAAGGGTCTTTTGTAAAACAGTATAATATGGGTAATATATATATAATATAGTATGAAGGCAGATGACAATAGTTAAGGAATACCTAAACCATGGAAATCATTAAAAAGTAAAATAAGGTAACATGGATCATAAGCCAAAGATAGAGACAATATTAAATTCTGAAGTATGTGTGCACTCTAAATCGCTTCAGTCATGTCTAAGAATACCGGAGTGGGTTCCCATGCCTTCCTGCATGGGTCTTCCAGACCCAGAAATCAAACCCAAGTCTCTTATGTTTCCTGCATTGGCAGGCGGTTTCTTTATCACTAGCACCAGATGGGAAGCCCGAAACACTCAATCCCAAGTAAGGCAATAAGTAACAGGGAAGTTTGGCTTTGCAATACAAAATCAAGCAAGGCAAAGGCTTATAGCATTTTGCCAAGAGAACACACTGGTTATAGCAAATCCTCTTCCAACAACACAAGAGATGACTCTACGCATGGACATCATCAGATTATTAAAACTGAAATCAGATTGATTACATTCTTTGCAATCCAAGATAGAGAAGTCCTATATAGTCAGAAAAACAAACAAACAAACAAACAAACCCTTTAGCTGACTATGGCTCATATCAGAAGCTCCTTATTGCAAAATTCAGGCTTAAATTTAAGAAAGTAAGGAAAACCACTAGGCCAGTCACATCTGACCTAAATCAAATCTCTTATGATTATAAAGTGGATGTGACAAATGGATTCAAGGAATTAGATCTGATAGAGAAAATTATTGAAGAACTATGGATGGAGCTTTGTAATAGTATTTGGAGGCAGTGAACAAAATCATCCCAAGGAAAAATAAATGAAAGAAAACAAAGTTGTTGTTTGAGGAGGAATTAAAATAGCTGAAAAAGGAGAAATTAAAAACAAGGGAGAAAGGGAAAGATATACTTAACTGAATGCAGAGTTCCAGAGAAAAACAAGGAGAGATAAGAAAGTCTTCTTCAGTGAACAATGCAAAAACATAGAAGAAAACAATGGAATGGAAAGACTCCTCAAGAAAATTTGAGATATCAAGGGAAAATTTCATGCAAATATGGGCACAATAAACAACAGAAATGGCAAGGACCTAACAGAATCAGGAAAGATTAAGAAGAGGTGGCAAGAATACACAGAAAAGCTATACAAAAAGGTGATAATGACCCAGATAACCACAGTGGTGTGGTCACTCACTTAAAGTCAGACATCCTGGAGAGTGAAGTCAAGTGGGCCTTAGGAAGAATTACTATAAACAAAGATAGTGGAAGTTATTGAATTCCAACTGAGCTATTTAAAACCCTAAAAAGATGATGCTGTTAAAGAGTTGCACTCACTATGCCAACAAATTTGGAAAATTCAGCTGTGAGCACAGGATAGAAAAATGTCAGTTTTCATTCCAATCCCAAAGAAAGGCAATGCCAAAAAAAGTTCATAGTACTGTACAACTGTAGTCATTTCACATGCTAACAATGTAATGCTCAAAATTATTCAAGCTAGGTTTCAACAGTATGTGAACTGAGAACTTCCAGATGGACAAGCTGGATTTAGAAAAGGCAGAGAAACCAAAGACTAAATTGGCAACATATGCTGGATCATAGAAAAAGCAAGGGAAAAATAACCTCTATTTCTGCTTCATTAACTGTACTAAAGCCTTTGACTTTGTGCATCACAACAAACTGTGGAAAATTCTTAGATGGGGATACCATACAACCTTACCTATCTCCTTAGAAACCTATATGTGGTTCAAGAAGCAATAGTTAGAACTGGACATGGAACAACAGACCGGTTCTAAATAGGAAAAGGAGTACGTCAAGGCTGTACATTGTTGCCCTGCTTATTTAACTTCTATGCAGAGTACATCATGTGAAATGCCAGGCTGGATAAATGACTAGATGGAATAAAGTTTGGCAGAAGAAATATCAACAACCTCAGATATGCAGATGATACCACTCAAATGATGGAATGTGAAGAGGAACAAAAGAGCCTTTCATGACAGTGAAAGAGGAGAGTGGAAAAGCTGGCTTAAGACTCAGTACTCAAAAAACTAAGATCATGATATTTGGTCCCATTGTTTCATGACAAATAGATGAGGAAATAGTGACATATTATTTTCTTGGGCTACAAAATCACTGTGATCAGTGATTGTTGCCACAAAATTATAAGACTTTTGCTCCTCAAAAGAAAAGCTATGACAAACCTAGACAGCATATTAAAAAGCAGAGAGATTACTTTGCCTAGTATTAAAGCAATGGTTTTTCCAGTAGTCATGTATGGATGTGAGAGTTGAACCATAAAGAAAGCTGAGTGTTGAAGAATTGATGCTTTTGAATTGTAACGCTGAAGAAGACTCTTGAGAGTCCCTTCGACAGCAAGGAAATCAAGCCTGTCAGTCCTAAAGGAAATCAATCCTAAAATGTTCATTGGAAGGACTAATGCTGAAGCTGAAGCTCCAAT
Source organism: Nanger dama (assembly GCA_917880005.1). Taxonomy (NCBI): domain Eukaryota; kingdom Metazoa; phylum Chordata; class Mammalia; order Artiodactyla; family Bovidae; genus Nanger; species Nanger dama. Next base: position 106,547,457 of record CAKJTW010000001.1, read on the forward strand.
ACTTTGACCACCTGATGCAAAGAGCCAACTCATCAGAAAAACTCCAGTGCTGGGAAAGACTGAAGGCAGGAAAGGGAAGGGGTGGCAGAGGATGAGATGGTTGGATGTTATCACTGACTCAATGGATATGAGTTTGAGCAAACTCCAGAGATAGTGAAGGACAGGGAAGCCTGGTGTGCTCTAGTCCTTGGGGTTGCAAAGAGTCAGACTCAATATTATGACTGAAGAACAACAAAATGAGGCAAAAGAGAATAGGGAGCGGGGGAGAGCAAAAGCAGATGAGACAATAAAACATACAGCAGGATGAGAAACTATAATCTGGAAGCATTGCTACATATCTTAAATATATTTGAACATTCCAATTAAAAGGTAGAGATTGTCAGACTGTATAGAGACCAACCTTATGTTCTCAACAAACAAAACAAACTACAATGTAAAGAAACAAATGAGAATTCAGGGAGAGCACTGTGATTAGTAATAAAGACATTTTATCACATTAAAATGATTAATTCCTTAGGAAGATACTAAAAAACCACTTTTAACAGATTTTAAATAAGGTAAATATTGCTAGAACTTCTGGAGAAGTAGACAAGTTGACAAGTATAGTCTGTGATTTCAATGCTCCTCTTTCTGTAGCTGATAGTAGAAGAGGAAAAATATATTCTAGAGCAACACTGTTAGCTAGCTCTACTTAAGAACTGCAGAAAAGAAACTCTTTTCAAGTGTGCATAGAGCATTCATAAAAATAATGACAGACCCTGGGCAACAAAAATACTTGATACATTTGAAAGAGGAGAATAATCAAATATATGTTTTCTGATCGCCACAAAATAAAATTAGAAATCAGTAGTAAGGGAATATAGAAAATCTCCAAATAATTAGAAATCAACTTGCATATCTAAATAGTGTCCATGAGCCAGAAAAGAAATCTCAAGGGCAAACTTTAAGTTTTATTTTTAAATTAATTTCTATTGGAGTGTAGTTTCTTTACAATGCTGCATTAGTTTCTACTGTACAACAAAATGAATCAGTTATACATACACATACACATATATCCCCTCTGTTTTGGACTTCTTCCCCATTCAGGTCACCGCAATTCATTAAGTAGAGTTCCCTGTCAAGCACAATGTTTTAAAATGGTGATACATTATGAGCAAATGAGGCTTATCCCAGGGAAGCCTGTTAGTTTAACAATAAATAATAACAATGCATAGCTCCATAGTAAAAACTAAACAAATAATGATGATTGACTCAATTAATACAGAAAAAAGGATTTAATAAAAATCAATACCTGTTGATAAAATTTTAGAATACTAGGAAGAAAAGAGAAGCTACTCCCTCACGTTGATAAAGAATATTTCTGAAAAGGCAAACACATTACATAATGATAAACAGTCAAACAAGCAAACCGAGAGCTTTTCTCTCTGTGATCAGAAACAAGACCAGATGATTATTCTCATAATTCATAATCAATATTGTCTTTGTATTCAGAAAACAGGATCAAGCAGACAAGCCTTAGGAATCTCACAAAAAGCAGTTAGAACTAAGTGAATTAAGACAAATTACAAACTTGACAGTCCACATACCAAAAATCAATTGTATTTGTATAGACTGACCACAAACAATGATAAAATGTAATTTTCAAATACCATTTAAATAGCATCTGAAAACAAGATTACTTACAAATATGTTAAAGTGTATGCAAGGACTATACTATGAAAACTATATAACATTGCTGAGATAAAGATTTAAATAAATGGATATATTCTATATTTAGAATATCAATATTCTATCAAATATAGCAATACATCCTTGGTGAACTGATTTTTCTACAACATGTCAGGTAAATTCAGCAAAGAATTATATACCTTTTTAACAAATGATGTCATAATATCTATATGCACATTTGGAAATAAAGTCATATTGATCCTTAACTTACACTTTAGATAATATTTCAACCAAATTAAATAAAGACCAAAATATAAGGGCTAAATCAAATTATGCTTCTTTAAAAGGAAGCATAGGAGAAAAATTTGAAACATTGTGCTAGGCAAATATTTTTTGCTTGGAGAAAGCCTTGAATATAAAAGAAAAAGAGTTGATAAATTTCTTTCAAATAAACACACCATGTTTGAAAGATGCTTATTAAATAAGTAGAAAGGTAAGCAATGGAGCGGGAGAAAATATTATACAAGTGTTTGCATATATTTTGTTATATATACAATGTATTTTATATAAATAATGCATAATAATATACATATTTTTCTCCCATTGCACAACTTATTTTTTTGTTCAAATTATGTATTATACTAATTAAATATTAATTTCTTATTTTAACATAAATAATTATAACATCTATATTTATATTAGCATATCTGTATTAATACCTGAACCTTTGTCTATTTAGGCATATTATACTTTATAAAAATGAAAAAAAAATCTCTTATATTTCAATAATAGGAAGACAAACAACTAGATGCAAAATGTCTAGTTGAAAGGATGTTACACCAATTAAGATATGCAATTGATAAGTATATAAAACAGTTTAATATAATTAATAACCTGGAAAACCAAATTAAATCATAATTAGGTACTGTAATATACTCACTAAAGGGACTCAAAGAAAATAACAATTATTATATATATGTTTATTATTATTTATTTGCAATTGTATAGTTGATGTAATTTCTCGGTAAACTGAAGCTCTGCATTTTACAGTTACTTTTGCTTACCATGATAATGCATACACAATGAAAATATTTTATAAATAATGAGATTTGTCAAAGAATACCATTGTGGTTTTCAAGTCATAACACTTAATATAACAGAGTGCTCTTGGATGTCATATAGGCTATACTACAAAATCCTTTTACTATGTTTGTTCCCCTAAGTTTTACTTCAAAACCTGTAGTCATGAGATAAGTTAACATATTGGTCTTTCTGAAATTGCCTAAGTTTTTTTAATTGGCATTTTAAAATTGTTCATTGTTTCTTGAAGACCTCTGGTCTCTCTTCTATGCCCTGCCCTTTGCTTTTCATCCTAAAATGCAGCATAGATTGCATCAGTGGGACTTTGTCCTCTGACCTTGGCTGGATTGGGAAGGGCAGGGCACCAGGAGGTAGCGGAGAGTAGCAGAGCGGTGGCCAAGGTACATTTTCTCCTCCCGCTTTCCTCTCTGTGTCATGGCATTTCTAACCTTAGTTGCTCTTATCTGCAGTGAGAACACTTGCGGAGCATCGTGCAGGCCAGGTCTTTTCAGATGCACTACGCTTTCTAACTGTCCCCTTCAGGATTCCCACCACAATACCCACTGCCTGCGTCACCATCGCTTGTTGGTTCACTAAGCTCCGTCTTCTTTAAATTATTTTTATTAAAATCATTTTGAACATGCCCTGTTTTCTGTCACAACCCTAACTGTCAATAGTCAGTATTATGAGCAGGATTCTGCGTTGGGTTTGCTTTCCTATATTTGAGGAGACATATGACATATGACAAAGTGACATCAATTTTCCACTGCAATACTATCTAATGAACATGTGACTGAGGGAAAATCAATGAGTTATCAATTGCCTTTGACACTTAATGGCTCTGGTTAAAAAAAAAAAAGTTATTTCAAAGATTATGGGATAGGATGATTCCTTCTGACTATTCTGAAGAATATAGATATTAAAAAAAAAAAAAAAACTGAACTCCTAATTTATGTCACAGGTGGCTACCCAGAAAATCTTAATAGCAGCCCTAAATAGTCTCTTATTTGTAGTAGCATAGGGCAGTCAGGTGGAGAAGGTAATGGCACCCCACTCCAGTACTCTTGCCTGGAAAATCCCATGGACGGAGGAGCCTGGTGGGCTGCGGTCCATTGAGTCGCGAAGAGTCAGACACGACTGAGCGACTTCCCTTTCACTTTTCACTTTCATGCATTGGAGAAGGAAATGGCAGCCCACTCCAGTGTTCTTGCCTGGAGAATCCCAGGGATGGGGGAGCCTGGTGGGCTGCCGTCTATGGGGTCGCACAGTCGGACATGACTGAAGTACTTAGCAGCAGCAGCAGGGCAGTCAGGATCTGACTGCAGGATTGCAGTTACAATGTTGCTGTGCCATGAAATGCATGACTTGCCAAATCATTTAGACCCAAGGAAAGAAAATTTGTTGGGAGGAATGGAGCCATGACATTGGGCAACAGGAGACAAAGCTGAAATGTGGAATCTAAAAGGCCTCCTGCAGTGTTGTCGCCCATGGAAGCAGCTCTGTTACTTCAGCTCAGAGAATGAATCTGCCATGCAAGGAAATGTTTCAGTGACTCCATCTGGGTTGGTTGCCTCAAAATAATATGCAGATAATTTTCAATATCTATCTTCATCACCTCTCATTGCCTTTGGTCTCATAATGAGATTTATATCTGAAAATTAACCAGAAGGGGGGAAATGCACAGTCCTTTCCAAAAGGAGAAACTATTGTAAGATCTTTGAAAATTTCATTTGTCAAGAGCTAAGGGAGAGTGTTGGGAAATATTCTAAGAATATTATATGAAAGAACAGAAATTGTGACACTGAAATGAGCCAAAGTTATAAATAGAGAGTAGTCACCAAGGATTCTGAATAAAATATGAAATAAATCACCTGTGTATGCTGGGTACACATTTGAATCAAATTACCACTGGGGTTTCACAGACCCATTAACCACACCCTAGACCTGAGTTAGGTTATAGACATGCAATATACTAACTTGGAGGGAGGTCTGGTTATTTTGGAAAAAAAAATATAATAGGGCAATAAGTATACACTGTAAATCTTCCCCAAGCTTTCTCCAGAGGGAATTTTGACCATTTATCATGGTGCAAAATTATGGGAAAAAGCTATATACCTCAGCCTTCCATACAAACTAAAATCCAACTAGGATTGACTGATGGGTGATTGGGCTCACCCTGTAAAGATATGGTGACTATGGGATTTCATATTTCTTCTGAGTTGGGAATGCATTTTTCTGAAATTAATCAAAGGACAAAAACAGAAGCTGATTGGTAAAGAAGGTGAAATCTTAGGGACTCTTCCTCTAATCTACTTGCTATTACTGTTCTTTGTTTCTGGCCTGATGTTTACAAAGTGGCTTCTGTAAACTGCGTCATTAGGATCCTCCACCTTCTGGATTCTACTTGGTAAGCTAAAGTAGTATAATTATTGCCTTACAACAATTCCCAATCATCCCTGCCCATTCTTTGAGCTACTTTGTCATGCATTTTACTTTACACATGCCACAGAAACACAGTATACTGCCACTATTTTTTCTTCAGTTAAATCCTGTTGACTGTACAATGAGTTTTCTACTAGGAAATTGACTGTTGCTGTTCAAGTCCTCCTTTTCTCAAAGAGTACATTGTCAGATATGTTACCTACTGGCCACATGTGGCTAGTTAAACAGAACTGAAATTTACTTTCTCAGTTAGACTAGCCACATTTCAAGTCTTCAAGTGACACATGTTGCTAATGATCACCTGGTTGTACACTGAGGAACAGAAAAATTCCATTTGTCTCAGGAAGTGCTGCTGAGCTATACTTCTATACAAAAGTTTGTGGTCACATATTATTGGGCATATTAAGCTTTATTGAATCTCATCTTTGAATTGATTTGTAGTAACTTCATTAAGTGACAAATCTGAGGTTGCTTGAATATGATACTGAGTAATTTTTTAGTTTATTCCAGGATTTGAAGATAAGAGACATTCACATTTCAGTCATAAGGAAAATTCCATAGTTTAAAATTGTGTTTTAGGGACCTTTCTAGCAGTCTAGTCATTAAGACTCCACACTTCTACTGCAGGGAGCCCAGGGCCCAGGTTTAATCCCTAGTCTGGGAAGTAAGCTGTAAACTGCAGAAAAACAGAAAAAGAAAAGTATATAATCTAAAACATTTTTAAATCCAAAGAGACTTCTTATAATACTTTATTTATAATGAATATGAGTTCTTTGTAACAAATTATATTTTTAAACATTGTGTTCTTTTGAGCAAATTTTTGAAAAAGTGCCTTTTTTTTCCCTTTTCTGGGTTCTACCTTTCATGAGGGTTTTATAAGTGATGAATTAACAATAATGAATAAAAAAAAGCATACTTGGAAAAGGGAAAGCCATTGGAGGACAACTACATTTTGAAAAGAAATGTATTATTATACAAGACAATATATGTTACTATTTATTTATTTATAAATAATATTTCTCAATACTTTAAATCATCTTTTATAAAAGGTCCATTTTAAATTTAGATTAGAGAAAAATATATTTTAATGTAATAACAGATGGAAATGTTCCATAGAAAACTGGGAGTAAACCCCCTCCCTTAAAAGACTGATTTTTGAGAATGTAGTTTTATGTTTAAAAGTTTTAGAGCAGGAGATAATGCACATTTTCTATTTTTTTATAACCTCCAAGTGTAGTAAAGGCATATTTAATATCCTTTCTAAGAAGGCTTTATTCTTATCATAAACTCTCTGTTAGTGAGCTCTATGACAATCTAATAAAATAATCTACCATCTATTTCTGCATCCCCTTTGAGATCAAACTACCTGTTTATAGACACTAATGACTTACCTTTACAAAATAGATTCAGCCTAATCATAAATGACGTGCCTGAGTGCCATCATCTTCTAATTACAATCCAACAACTTTGGGGGATACTTACTGAGTGTCCAGAATGCACCACAGAGCATGCAACAAAATCTTGAGGAAGGAGCACTGTTGAAGAGTCCACACTTAAAAACAGGCTCCAAAAAAAAAAAAAAAAGCTCCATTAAGTTAATACAGTATCATATATAAACCTGTGTGGATAATAACTGCAACATAATTTTCAGCATGAATGAATCAGTACATTATAAGAGGGAATTTTTGCTTAGAAAGTGAGATCAGAGTCACATCTACAACTGATGTGACTCTGGTCTCACTTTCTAAGCAAAAATTCCCTCTTATAATGTACTGATTCATGGAATCAGTGAACTAAAATGGACTGAAATGGGATAATTTAACTCAGATGACCATTATATCTACTACTGCGGGCAGGAATCCCTCAGAAGAAATGGAGTAGCCATCATGGTCAACAAAAGAGTCCAAAATGCAGTACTTGGATGCAATCTCAAAAATGACAGAATGATCTCTGTTCATTTCCAAGGCAAACTATTCAATATCACAGTAATCCAAGTCTATGCCACAGCCAGTAATGCTGAACAAGCTGAAGTTGAACGGTTCTGTGAAGACCTACAAGACCTTTTAGAACTAACATCCAAAAAAGATGTCCTTTCCATTACAGGGGACTGGAATGCTAAAGCAGGAAGTCAAGAAACATCTGCAGTAACAGGCAAATTTGGCCTTGGAATGTGGAATGAAACAGGGCAAAGGCTAATAGAGTTCTACCAAGAGAATGCACTGGTCATAGCAAACACCCTCTTCCAACAACACAAGAGAAGACTGTACACATGGACATCACCAGATGGTCAACACCAAAATCAGATTGATTATATTCTTTACAGCCAAAGATGGAGAAGCTCTATACAGTCAACAAAAACAAGACCAGGAGCTGACTGTAGCTCAGATCATGAACTCCTTATTACCAAATTCAGACTTATATTGAATAAAGTAGGGAAAATCGCTAGACCATTCAGGTATGGCCTAAATCAAATCCCTTATGATTATACAGTGAAAGTGAGAAACAGATTTAAGGGCCTAGATCTGATAGATAGAGTGCCTGATGAACTATGGAATGAGGTTCGTGACATTGTACAGGAGACAGGGATCAAGACCATTTCCATGGAAAAGAAATGCAAAAAAGCAAAATGGCTGTCTAGGGAGGACTTCCATATAGCTGTGAAAAGAAGAGAAGTGAAAAATAAAGGAGAAAAGGAAAGATATAAGCATCTGAATGCAGAGTTCCAAAGAATAGCAAGAAGAGATAAGAAAGCCTTCTTCAGAGATCAGTGCAAAGAAATAGAGGAAAAGAACAGAATGGGAAAGACTAGAGATCTCTTCAAGAAAATTAGAGATACCAAGGGAACATTTCATGCAAAGATGGGCTCGATAAAGGACAGCAATGGCATGGACCTAACAGCTGCAGAAGATATTAAGAAGAGGTGGCAAGAATACACAGAAGAACTCTACAAAAAAGATCTTCATGACCCAGATAATCACGATGGTGTGATCACTCACCTAGAGCCAGACAACCCGGAATGTGAAGTCAAGTGGGCCTTAGAAAGTATCACTATGAATAAAGCTAGTGGAGGTGATGGAATTCCAGTTGAGCTGTTTCAAATCCTGAAAGATGATGTTGTGAAAGTGCTGCACTGAATATGCCAGCAAATTTGGAAAACTCAGCAGTGGCCACAGGACTAGAAAAGGTCAGTTTTTATTCCAGTGCCAAGGAAAGGCAATGCCAAAGAATGCTCAAACTACTGCACAATTGCACTCATCTCACATGCTAGTGAAGTAATGCTCAAAATTCTCCAAGCCAGGCTTCAGCAATATGTGAACCGCGAACTTCCTGATGTTCAAGCTGGTTTTAGAAAGGGCAGAGGAACCAGAGATTGCCAACATCCGCTGGATCGTGGAAAAAGCAAGAGAGTTCCAGAAAAACATCAATTTCTGCTTTATTGACTATGCCAAAGCCTTTGTGTGGGTCACAATAAACTGTGGAAAAATCTGAAAGAGATGGGACTACCAGACAACTTTACCTGCCTCTTGAGAAATCTGTATGCAGGTCCAGAAGCAACAGTTAGAACTGGACATGGAACAACAAACTGATTTCAAATAGGAAAAGGAGTACATCAAGGCTGTATATTGTCACCCTGCTTATTTAACTTTTATGCAGAGTACATCATGAGAAATGCTGGACTGGAAGAAACACAAGCTGGAATCAAGATTGCTGGGAGAAATATGAATAACCTCAGATATGCAGATGACAGAAAGTGGCAGAAAGTGAAAAGGAACTAAAAAGCCTCTTGATGAAAGTGAAAGAGGAGAGTGAAAAAGTTGACTTAAAGCTCAACATTCAGAAAACGAAGATTATGGCATCCGGTCCCATCACTTCATGGGAAATAGATGGAGAAACAGTGGAAACAGTGTCAGCCTTTATTTTGGGGGCTCCAAAATCACTGCAGATGGTGACTGCACCCATGAAATTAAAAGACGCTTACTCCTTGGAAGAAAAGTTATGACCAACCTAGATAGCATATTCAAAAGCAGAGACATTACTTTGCTAACTAAGGTCCGTCTAGTCAAGGCTATGGTTTTTCCAGTAGTCATGTATGGATGTGAGAGTTGGACTGTGAAGAAGACTGAACGCTGAAGGATTGATGCTTTTGAACTGATGTGTTGGAGAAGACTCTTGAGAGTCCCTTGGACTGCAAGGAGATCCAACCAGTCCATTGTGAAGGAGATCAGCCCTGGGATTTCTTTGGAAGGAATGATGCTAAAGCTGAAACTCCAGTACTTTGGCCACCTCATGAGAAGAGTTGACTCAATGGAAAAGACTGATGCTGGGAGGGATTGGGGGCAGGAGGAGAAGGGGACGACCGAGGATGAGATGGCTGGATGGCATCATGAACTTGATGGGCGTGAGTCTAATTGAACTCCAGGAGTTGGTCAGGACAGGTAGACCTAGCATGCTGCAATTCATGGGGTCACAAAGAGTCGGACACGACTGAGCATCTGAAATGAACTGAGATCAGCTTGTGAATTAAAAATGTTCATAGAATGCAAGTGGATAGAAAAGAAAGGGATGGTAAAAGAAAATAAGCCTAAGTATTTCAGAACACAGTTCTATACTTCATTCCACAAGGAAAAAAAAATATATATATATATATATATATATATATATATGGGGAAAGACATATAACCTGCCAGGAAAATCTGTCTGAGATTCTCATGGGAAGTTGAAGGGGAATAAATGATGGAATCCAGGGTGGAGCATAAAGAATTCTCATAGTTTGTAGCAAAAGCCCTAACTTAATGCTTAGTGTTTATGAAATGAAAAATAGATGATTTTATATATATGTAAAGTTAAAAGTTATAAATAGAGAATGAATCATGGTGATCTCACTTAAAATATTAGAGTGGGAGTGGATAGAAATGATAGGGAGGGCATAAAAACAATCCACATTTCATCTGTCCTTATGTGGGTCAAGGACATTTGCAAGAATTAAAATGTAAGTAACAGAGACTGATGCATGCAAGTACCAAGAAAACTAAAAGCAAGAATGGTTTACAGTGATTGGCTTGATGCAAGAGGCTGGAGTGGAATACTACTACTTTAGAAGGTACGCATGCATATGTCAACTAACTTTTCAATATTGTAAATATACGTCCAGAAAATCAGTGTATTACACCTACAAAGTATTAAAATTCTGAGATATTTTATTGAAAGTGTATTTCTCACTATCTTTTTAAATGGAGATCCCTTTTTATTAAAGTATGGTTCATTTACAATGTTGTGTTAGTTACAGGAGTACAGTAAATTGATTCAGTTTTATATACATATATATATTAAAATATATATATATATATGAATGTATTAAATATGGGCTTCCTGATAGCTCAGTAAAGAATCCACCTGCAATGCAGAAGACCCTAGGTTTTTTTTTTTTCTGGTTTGGGAAGATCCAGTGGAGAAGGGATATGCTACCCACTCCTGTATTCTTGGGCTTCCCTTGTGGCTCAGCTGGAAAAGAATCTGCCTGCAATGCAGGAGACCAGCTCCATCTCTGGGTTGGGAAGATCCCCTGAAGAAGGGAAAGGCCAACCACTACAGTATTCTGACCCGGAGAATTCCATGGACTGTATGGACCATGGGGTAGCAAACACACACACACACACACACACACACACATATATGTGTATTACATATATTTATATATATATATATATATATAATATATATTCTTATTCAGATTCCTTTCACCATAGGTCATTACAAAATCTTAAGTAGTTTCTTATGCTATGTAGTATGTCCTTGTTGGTATCTATTTTACATATAGTAGTATGTATATATTAATCACAAACTACTACTTTATTCTCCTGCCCCCTTTCTCCTTTTGTAATCATACATTTGTTTTCTATGAATCTGGGTCTATTTTTGTTTTGCAGATAAGTTTGTTTGTATCACACATATATCAGATATAATAGACTTTAAAATAAAGATTGTTACAAGATACAACAAAGGATACTACATCATGATCAAGGGATCAATCCAAGAAGATATGACAATTGTAAATATATACCCAACACAGTAGGACCTCAATATATAAGGTAAATCTTATTTACTTAAAAAAAAAGAAAAGCTAAAATATGTGCAAGGAGACACAATGATTCTTATGTTGCAAATATGCTGAAGGGGTCAAAAGCATACCTTTTAATCTCACCTTACTTTTTGCACTTTTCTTAATGTTCTCTTGTTCATTTTTGCACATATTAAAATGTGATTCACTATTCATTGGCTTCATCAAAAAAATGACTTTTAGAAAACATTCAAAATATCAACTGCAATAGAGAATCTCTTTAAAGCTAAAATGCCTGCCCAAATTATTAATTCTTTTGGTGAGTAATTTGTCGCTTCACTTGTGTCTGACTCTTTTTGACACAATAGACTGTAGCCTGCCAGGTTCAGCTGTCCATGGTATTCTCCAGGCAAGAATTCTGGAGTTGGCTGACATGCCTTCCTCCAAGGGATCTTCCTGAGCCAGGGATCAAACCTCTGTCTCCTACACTGCAGGCAGATTCTTTATGGTTATTATGCAGATATTGTTACTGTTATGAAAATATTTATGAATACAGAAAAAGGATAATAATAATAAACTTTTCTTTGTCTGTGGTTACAATTTTGTTTTCTTTTGATGAGAGATACCCTGAGCAACTTTCCAGAATGCAGCACTGTATTATCAGCCGTGGCCACCATGCTATGGGCTTCCCAGGTGGTGCACTTGGTAATACAAGAGACATCGGAGACATGGGTTTGATCCCTGTGTTGGGAAGATGCCCTGTAAAAGGAAATAGTGATCCACTCCAGTATTCTTGCCTGGAAGATTCCATGGACAGAGGACCTGGTGGGCTGTAGTTTTTGGAGTTGCAGAGTCGGACCTGGCTGAGCACATGCACATCACACTATGCTATACCTTACATCCATATAAGTTATTTACTTTATACCAGAAGTGCTTTTTGATACCTTTTAACCCCTTTCACCCATTCTGCTCAGCCCCCACCTCTGGCAGCCAGCAATCTGCTCTCTATGTTTTGTCTGTTTGAGCTTTTTTGTGCCTTTACATTCCACGTATAAGTGAGATCATACAATATTTGTCTTTCTCTGACTTATTTCACTTAGCGTAATGCCCTCAAGGTCCACCCATCTTGTTACAAATGACAAGATTTTATTCATTTTATGGCTGAGTAAAATTCCATTGCCTGTACATATATTTATATCTTCTTTATCCATTCATCCATCAATAGACACTGACATTGCTTCCATATCCTGACTATTGTAAGTAATGTTGATATGGACAAAGGGATGCATATATCTTTCAAATCAATGTTTTTGTTTTCTTTTAGGTAATACTCAGAAGTGAAATTGCTGGATTACATGGCAGTTTTATTTGTAGTTTTTTTTTTTTTTAAGAATTTCCTTTTTTTTTTTTTTTTTTTGTACAGCATGAGTGCTTACCAAGTCACTTCAGTAGTGTCTGACTCTTTGCAACCCTATGGACAGTAGCCTACCACATCCTTTGTCTTCTGTCCATGGGGATTCACCAACAAGAATACTGGAGTGATTTGCTATGCCCTTTTCAGGGAATCTTTCCAATCCAGGGATAGAACCCATGTCTATTGCATCTCCTTAACTGGCAGGCAGGTTTTAACACTAGAGCCCTGGGAAACCCATTTTTGACAGCTGCTGCTACTGCTAAGTCGCATCAGTTGTGTCCGACTCTGTGCGACCCCATAGACGGCAGCCCACCAGGCTCCTCTGTCCCTGGGATTCTCCAGGCAAGAATACTGGAGTGGGTTGCCATTTCCTTCTCCAATGCATGAAAATGAAAATGAAAGTGAAGTCGCTCAGTCGTGTCCAACTCCTAGCGACCCCATGGACTGCAGCCCACCAGGCTCCTCTGTCCAAGAGGAGTACTGGAGTGCAAGAGTACTGGAGTGGGTTGTCAATGCTGAATCAATTTATATTCCCACCGGGAGTGCACAAGGGTTCCATTTTCTTCACATTTTCCCCAATATTTATTTGTCTTTTTGAAAATAGTTTTAACAGGTGTGAGCTCATACCTCATTATGGTTTCTATCTGCAGTTATTGAATGATATTGGATGATTAATGATGTTAATCATCTTTATTGAACCTTTAGTATATACTACACACCATGCTAATATCCCTACTTGCATTTTAGTTAAAAACATTCTATAAAATCTTCACAAACATTCTATAAAATAGGCAATAATATTGCTTTATTTTACAAAAGAATAAACAAAACTTTAGAGTGTTCACATAATTTGCCTACGATTCTAAGCTGCTGCTGCTGCTAAGTCACTTCAGTCATGTCCAACTCTGTGTGACCCCATAGATGGCAGCCCACGAAGCTCCCCCATCCCTGGGATTCTCCAGGGAAGAACACTGGAGTGGGTTGCCATTTCCTTCTCCAATACATAAAAGTGAAAAGTCAAAGTGAAGCCGCTCAGTCGTGTCTGACTCTTAGCGACCCCATGGACTGGAGCCTACCAGGCTCCTCCATCCATGGGATTTTCCAGGCAAGAGTACTGGAGTGGGGGTGCCATTGCCTTCTCCAACGATTCTAAGCTAGTATTTCTTAAAACTGAGATACAAGCTCTAGCTGTCACCTGTGTATTTAATTTCTTTATTGATCACTGCTTTTCCAAGTTGCAAGTATCACGCTATTCAGAAATTTAAAAATATTCTTAATTTATTTTCCCTAGGCTTAAACTCTCCTGCCACAATTGTAATTGCAGACACTACCTGTCATAGCTGCTTTGATTGCATTTTTGCACATACTAGACAACTTTTTTTTAAAAGCAACAACTATATATATATAGTTTTGTATTGGATTATAGCTGATTAACAATTTTGTGATAGTTTCAGTTGTACAGTGAAGAGACTCAGCCATACATATATTCATGTATCCCAAACTCCTTTCCCATCCAAGCTGCCACATAACATTGAGCAGAATTCCCTGTGCTACATGATAGGACCTTGCTGGTTATCCATCTTAAATACAGCAGTATTAAGTACCTCTAGTAATCAATAAGTTACAATAGAATTTTAAGTTTTATATTCAAAATCTGCAGACTTTTAAATAGTATATCCTGTGGGGTCAAAGATTCAGGGAAGTAGTACTTTGGCTATCAACTCCTGGTAGTAATTAGTTGATAAACATCCCTGGAGGGAAATTTAGTCTGAAATGTAAAAAAAAAAAAAAAAAAAATCACCATTTCATTCTACAATTCTGAAAATGTTTTATTATCTACAAGTTAAGTTTATTGTAGTTTGATTATAAAATTGAAAAATCAGCATGCTAAACATCAGTGAGTAGATCATTTAAAAATTATGCAATATTCAATGTTGCAATAATATCCAATTATTAAAGTGAAATTGTATAAGAACATTTAATGACATGCCAGTGCCAAGTGAAAAGTGAATACCTCCAAGTTGGACTATAAACATGTTTCTTTTTCATATCTGTGTAAGTTTTATAAATTGTACCCTAATATCTGCTAGGGTGGATGTCTACTAGAGGATTCCCTAGTAGTTCAGACAGTAAAGCATCTGCCTGCAATGCAGGAGACACAGGTTCAATCCCTGGGTCAGGAGGATCCCCTGGAGAAGGAAATGGCAACCCATTCCAGTATTCTTGCCTGGAGAATCCCATGGACAGAGGAGGCTGGTGGGCTGCAGTTCATGGGGTTGCAAAGAGCAACTAACATACACACCCTAAAGTCTAAGTACTTTTTGAAATAAAAATTAATAATTCAAGCAAAATATCTTAATAAGGGTTCCATGGAGAAATGACTTCAGTAGATACCAAGTAATATTCTGAAACCTTATGCAAAATTTCCATTCTCCGGGAATTTGAGCATTCTTCTGTGGATAAAGATAATAGCTTACATAGAATTCTCAAAGGAGAGTAATAACTCAAGTTTCAGAACTATTAATCCAGATACTACATAAGAAGAATATTAAGTTTCATTTCTTTGGTTATTATGGACAACTCTAAAACTCAAGATAAACTATTCATGAATAATAAATAATCATCATTTACTAAGACAAATTTTTGGGGTCTACAGTCACAAAGAAAATGTAAAAATATTTTTTTACAGTATTGTATTTCTTAAATATTTATTATAGTATATTTTTAATTTACTTTTATTCATTTATTACAGAGTGAAATGTATAATCATAGTATTATTTAATAAAAATAAGACCAGATTAAGAAATCTACTTTAAAAAAGAAAAAGAAATCTACTTAACAGAGATAAAATTTTAGCAAGTTGAAATAACTAAATGTGTGAGTTTGTGAATAGAATCAGAATTCAGGTATGTAGCAAGTTGTTATGAATTACAGAAAGCATAAGAAATGTGTCATTCAGTGAAAATAAAATATTACCTATAAGATTTTTACTTTTTTTTTCATTTAAAATATGAATAAATTGAATAAATATAATGATTACTTGATAATAACTTTCTTACTTGAACAGGGAAGTTACATCAGTCAGTCAGTTCAGTCACTCAGTCGAGTGCGACTCTATGAGACCCCATGAACCGCAGCACTCCAGGTCTCCCTGTCCATCACCAATTGCCGAGTCTATCCAAACCCATGTCCATTGAGTCAGTGATGCCATCCAACCATCTCATCCTCTGTCATCCCCTTCAACTCCTGCCCTCAGTATTTCCCAGCATCAAGGTCTTATTTCAAATAAGTCAGCTCTTTGCATCAAGTGGTCAAAGTATTGGAGTTTCAGCTTCAGCATCAGTTCTTCCAGTGAACACCCAGGACTGATTTCCTTTAGGATGGAGTGGTTGGGATTCCTTGCAGTCCAAGGGACTCTCAAGAGTCTTCTCCAACATCACAGATCAAAAGCATCAATTTTCTGGAGCTCAGCTTTCTTTAAAGTCCAACTGTCACACCATACATGATTCCTGGAAAAACCAAAGCTTTGACTAAACAGACCTTTGTTGACAAAGTAATGTCTCTGCTTTTTAATATGCTGTCTAGGTTGGTCATAACATTCCTTCCAAGGAGTAAGTGTGTTTTAATTTCATGGCTGCAATCACCGTCTGCAGTGATTTTCAGTTCAGTCAGTTCAGTTGCTCACTCGTGTCTGACTCTTTGTGACCCCATGAATCGCAGCACGCCAGGCCTCCCTGTCCATCACCAACTCCTGGAGATCACTCACTCATGTCCATCGAGTTGGTGATGCCATCCAGCCATCTCATCCTCTGTCATCCCCTTCTCCTGCCCCCAATCCCTCCCAGCATCAGAGTCTTTTCCAATGAGTCAACTCTTCGCATGAGGTGGCCAAAATATTAGAGTTTCAGCTTCAGCATCAGTCCTTCCAATGAACACCCAGGACTGATCTCCTTTAGGATGGACTTGTTTGATCTCCTTGCAGTCCAAGGGACTCTCAAGAGTCTTTTCCAACACCACAGTTCAAAAGCATCAATTCTTTGGGGCTCAGCTTTCTTCACAGTGCAACTCTCACATCCATACATGACCACTGGGAAAACCATAGCCTTGACTAGACAGACCTGTTTTGGCAAAGTAATGTCTCTGCTTTTGAATATGCTATCTAGGTTGGTCATAACTTTCCTTCCAAGGAGTAAGTGTCTTTTAATTTCATGGCTGCAGTCACCATCTGCAGTGATTTTGGAGCCCAGAAAAATAAAATCTGACACTGTTTCTACTGTTTCCCCATTTATTTCCCATGAAATGATGGGACTAGAAGCCATGATCTTATTTTTTCTGAATGTTGAGCTTTAAGCAACCTTTTCACTCTCCTCTCTCACTTCCATCAAGAGGCTTTTTAGTTCCTCTTCACTTTCTGCCATAAAGGTGGTATCATCTGCATATCTGAGGTTATTAATATTTCAAGATTGCCCACAATCTTGATTCTAGCTGTGTTTTATCCAGCCAGAGTTTCTCATGATGTGCTCTGCATATAAGTTAAATAAGCAGGGTGACAACATACAGCCTTGATGTACTCTTTTTCCTATTTGGAACTGAGAGGGTAACAGGCAGGAAGGCCAGGGGTATCCCAATGGAGAAAATAATCTGCAAGTGTATGACATTTTTATCTCTTTTAAGCGGCAGGAGAAAACAAACTAGCAATATTTTTTCTTTCTCTATACAAATTTAAAAGGAGGTTTCTCTTAAAATACTATGTTGCCATAATGACCCCTGGTTTCACCTGAAGTTAACTATTCTCAAACCTAGAGATAACCAATGCCTCTTTCTTATGGAAATGTTTATCTTAAGCTCTACTAATATACTATGCATTTACCCCAAACTCTGTCTTCAAGTTGATTCTGCCTCTTGGCTCAGAAACTACTTGACAAACCAATGTGTTATACTCAGATACTCTTTCTCTAATCTATGTAAAAGACTTATTTGTATGGTGATCTGCCCTTCTTCAAGATTCAAGTTAATAATTTTATGGCCCAGGATGAACCATTTGGTGCCAAGATTAACCCAAAATGCATCTTATGGGTGAAGGGCCTGGTGCTATTCTGAGTTTTAAGACATTCCTTTCTTTCATTAACAGACTGCTGGTGACTATATAACATCCAGGTGAAGACTAGCAGCGGGGTACTCTTTCTGTCCCCTTCTGATGCCTATGTCAGAGGCTTTCTCTATCTCCTTTACACTTTAATAAAACTTTATTACACAAAAGCTCTCAGTGATCAAGCCTTGTCTCTTGCCCCAGATTGAATTCTCCTCCGGGGGCCAAAAATCTCAGCGTCCTTGTGTGACTGAACAACAACATTTCATCAACAACCTTTCAGAACTAGTCTGTTGTTCCATGTCCAGTTCTAACTATTGCTTCCTGACCTGCATGCAGCTTTCTCAAGAAACAGGTCAGGTGGTCTGGTATTCCCATCTCCTTCAGAATTTTCCACAGTTTACTGTGATCCACACACTCAAATGCTTTGGCATAGTCAAAAAAGCAGAAATAGATGTTTTTCTGGAACTCTCTTGCTTTTTCCATGATCCAGCGGATGTTGGCAATTTGGTCTGGTTCCTCTGCCTTTTTTAAAACCAGCTTGAATATCTGGAAGTTCATGGTTCACGTATTGCTGAAGCCTGGCTTGGAGAATTTTGAGCATTACTTTACTAAGTGAGAGATGAGTGTAGATATGTGATAGTTTGGGTATTCTTTGGCATTGCCTTTCTTTGAATTAGAATGAAATTGGATTAGGATGAAAACTGACTTTTTTCAGTCCCATCGCCACTGCTGAGTTTTCCAAATTTGCTGTCATATTGAGTGTAGCACTTTCACAACATCATCTTTCAGGATTTGAAACAGCTCAACTGGAATTCCATCACCTCCACTAGCTTTGTTCATAGTGATGCTTTCTAAGGCCCACTTGACTTCACATTCAAGGATGTCTGGCTCTAGGGGAGGGATCACACCATCGTGATTATCTTGGTTGTGAAGATCTTTTCTTTACAGTTCTTCTGTGTATTCTTGCCACCTCTTCTTAATATCTTCTGCTTCTGTTAGGTCCATGCCATTTCTGTCCTTTATCGAGCCCATCTTTGCATGAAATTGTTCCCTTGGAATCTCTAATTTTCTTGAAGACATCTCTAATTTTCTTGAAGACATCTCTAGTCTTTCCCATTCTGTTGTTTTCCTCTATTTCTTTGCATTGATCGCTGAGGAAGGCATCCTTATCTCTCCTTGCTATTTTTTGGAACTCTGCATTCAGATGCTTATATCTTTCCTTTTCTCCTTTGCTTTTCACTTCTCTTCTTTACACAGCTATTTGTAAAGCCTTCCCCAACAGCCATTTTGCCATTTTGCATTTCTTTTCCATGGGGATGGTCTTGATTCCTGTCTCTTGTACAATGTTACATACCTCCATCCATAGTTCATTAGGCAGTCTATCTATCAGATTTAGTCCATTAAATCTATTTCTCACTTCCACTGTATAATCATAAGGGCTTTTATTCAGGTCATACCTGAATGGTCTAGTGGTTTTCCCCACTTTTTTCAATAAGTCTGAATTTGTCAATAAGGAGTTTATGAACTGAGCCACATTCAGCTCCTGGTCTTGTTTTTGTTAACTGTATAGAGCTTCTCCATCTTTGGCTGCAAAGAATATAATCAATCTGATTTCGGTGTTGACCATCTGGTGATGTCCACGTGTAGAGTCTTCTCTTATGTTGTTGGAAGAGGGTGTTTGCTATGACCAGTGCGTTCTCTTGGCAAAACCATATTAGCCTTTGCCCTGTTTCATTCCGTATTCCAAGGCCAAATTTGCCTGTTACTTCAAGTGTTTCTTGACTTCCCATTTTTGCATTCCAGTCCCCTGTAATGGAAAGGACATCTTTATTGGGTGTTAATTCTTAAAGGTCTTGTAAGTCTTCATAGAACCATTCAACATCAGCTTCTTCAGCATTACTGGTTGGGTATCATGGTTGGATTACCATGATATTGAATAGTTTGCCTTGGAAATGAACAGAGATCATTCTGTCGTTTTTGAGATTGCATCCAAGTGCTGCATTTTGGACTCTTTTGTTGACCGTGGTGGCTCCTCGATTTCTTCTAAGGGATTCCTGCCCACAGTAGTAGATATAATGGTCATCTGAGTTAAATTCACCCATTCCATTCCATTCCAGTTCACTGATTCCTAGAATGTTGACGTTCACTCTTGCCATCTCTTGTTTGACCACTTCCAATTTGCCTTGATTCATGGACCTAACATTCCAGGTTCCTATGCAATATTACTCTTTACAGTATCGGACCTTGCTTCTATCATCAGTTACATCCACAACTGGGTATTGTTTTTGCTTTGGCTCCATCCCTTCATTCTTTCTGGAGTTATTTCTCCACTGATCTCCAGTAGCATATTGGGCACTTACCGACCTGGGGAGTTTCTCTTTCAGATACTATCATTTTGTGTTTTCATACTGTTCGTGGGGTTCTCAAGGCAAGAATACTGAAGTGGTTTGCCATTTCCTTCTCCAGTGGACAAAATTATCTCAGACCTCTTCACCATGACCCTTCTGTCTTGGGTGGGCCCACACGGCATGGCTTAGTTTCACTGAGGCAGACAAGGCTATGGTCCATGTGATCAGATTGACTAGTTTTCTGTGATTATGGTTTCAGTGTGTCTGCCCTCTCATGCCCTCTCTCAACACCTACTTGGGTCTTCCTTGGGTTTCTCTTACCTTGGATGTGGGGTATCTCTTCATGGCTACTCCAACTAAGCACAGCTGCTTCTCCTTCCCTTGTACGAGTGGTATCTCCTCACAGCCGCTCCTCTTGACCTTGAACATAGAGTAGCTCCTCTAGGCCCTTCTGCACCTGCACAGCTGTTGCTCCTTGGAGCCCCCGAAAAAAATAAAGTCTTGCACTGTTTCCACTGTTTCCCCATATATTCACCATGAAGTGATGGGACTAGATGCCATGAGTTTAGTTTTTTGGTTGTTGAGCTTTAAGCCAACTTTTTCACTCTCTTCTTTCACTTTCATCAAGAGGAACTTTAGTTCTTCTTTGCTGTCTGCCATATGGGTGTTGTCATCTGCATATCTGAGGTTATTGATATTTCTCCTGGCAAACTTGTCTCCAGCTGTGCTTCCCCAGCCCAACGTTTCTCATGATGTGCTCTGCATATGTTATATAAGCAGGGTGACAATATACAGCCTTGACATACTCCTTTTCCTATTTGGAGCCAGTCTGTTGTTCCATGTTCACTTCTAACTGTTGCTTCCTCACCTGCATGCAGGTTCCTCAAGAGGTATATCTTTCCTTATCTCTTTTGCTTTTCACTTCTCTTCTTTTTATATCTATTTGTAAGGCCTCCTCACACAGCCATTTTGCTTTTTGCATTTCTTTTTCTTCATCTTGAGTCCTATCTCTTGTACAATGTTACAGACTTCTGTCCATAGTTCATCAAGTACTCTGTCTATCAGATCTAGTACCTTAAATCTATTTCTCATTTACACTGTATAGTCATTACGGGTTTGATTTAGGTCATACCTGTTACATACCTTTTATTAAATCACTGAAACAACAGATAATAGAGCCGGGCTTCTCACATACAGGTCTCTTGTTTCCAAATCCAGAGAATCTAACAAATATATGGATTACAAATTGATTTCCAGACATATCCTTCTAAATACCTGTAACATGTCACATTATTAACAGAATATCAAAGAGAAAATGTCACTGATATCCATTCAGTGTATGCATATGAATGCATTTTTCTTTTTAATTAACATTTTTGACTAATAGAAGACTACCTATATAAGGTTTTAATATAAAGCATTATTTGGATATATAACATTACTGTGTCTCATCCAAGTCTGAACTACCTTAGTAAAACCAGATATTTGAAAACTTCGTCAAGGATTTTCTCAATGTGTATAGAAGCAGAAGGTGAATGTTAGTAGAGAGTGGCAACTCACAGAAAAATGATTCATTAACAGATTGACAGCCATAACTGAAATTGATAGATTCTCTGTAAATTTATGCATTTATTCTCTTTTAAATAAACAAAATTTAAGAGCTCTGTGCATTTACAGAAAAAAGAAAAGAAAAACAAAGTAGTCACTACATGAATCCTAGATATGAACTATGAAAATGAATTCTATGGAATACTTAAGGAAATTGACAACCTCATAACTTTCAGAAAGAGAATAACTACACATATTAATACTTTTCCATTAAAAGTATATAAAATTCCTTTTACCCCCTGCCTATCAATTAGAAAACATTTAGGCAAGTAAAATATCTATGTAACCTACTATTTCCATATAAATAACTCACTAGAGGTAAAAAGAAAAATACTGGCAAAATGTATTAAATGTGTTTAGTGAGAGTCCTAAAATGAAAGGTGGACTCCCCTGATAGCTCAGCAGGTAGATAATCCACCTGCAATGCAGGAGACCCCTGTTCAATTCCTGGGTTGGGAAGATCCTCTGAAGATGTGATAAGCTACCCACTCTAGCATTCTTTGGCTTCCCTGATGACTCATTTGTTAAAGAATATGCCTGCAATGTGAGAGACCTGCATTCAGTCTCTGTGTTGGGAAGATTCCCTGGAGAAAGGAATGGTTACATACTCCAGTATTCTGGCCTGGGGAATTCCATGAACTGTACAGTCCATAGGGTCACCAAAGAGTTGGATATGACTGAGTGACTTTCATTTTCACTTTCACTTTTCAAATCAAGCACAGTGAATCCTCTGGTTTGAAACAAACTTCATATGGACAAAAAGTTAATCTAATTAGATCAAATTAATGGGGATTTATTACCAAAACAGTTGTTAAAAGTTTTATGTTTTAGTTTGAATTAATGGTATTGAAGTTTTGGGAGCTTAGTTATCTTGCTCACTCATGGATAATCTCCTTTAATTACGATTTCTAAACAGTTTGGCTGATATCATTGGCTTGTTGATGTTGAGTCCATAATACAGTTTGAGAGGGGACTGAGAGATTGCAGAAAGCTGCCATGAAGATCTGTGTTTACTGGTGTTAGGAAAGCTGGACAGCAGCATGTAAAACAGTGAAGTTAGAAAATTCATCACACCTACACAAAAGTAAGCTCAAAATGATTTAAAGACTTAACTATAAGGAAGATACACCATAAAATTCCTAGAAAAGAACATTGGCAAAACATCCTCTGACATAAATTGTACCAATATTTTCTTAGGTCAGTCTCCAAAGTCAATAAATAAAAGCAACAAGTAAACAAATTTATGAAATTGTGTGCAGCAAAGGAAACAATAAACAAGATGAAAATATCTCTCACAAACTGAGAGAAAATATTTGAAAATGATGTGATCAATAATTTCCTAAATATACAGACCGATACTATAATTCAATAAAAAACAAATACCCAATTGAAAAATGGGCAAAAGACCTTAATGGACATTTCTCCAAGGAACATGTACATAGGGCTGATAAATTAATAGAGAAATGCAAAGTCAAAGCACAGTGAGGTTTCACCTCACATCAGTCAGAATGGTCATCATGTAAAATTCTGCAAATAATAAATGCTGGAGCAGGTGTGGAGAAAAGGGAATCCTCCTGCACTGTACATGGGAATGTGAATTGGTATAGCCACTGTGGGCACTAGCAGTAAAGAACCTGCCTGGAAATGCAAGTGATTCAAGAGATGCAGGTTTGATCCCTGGGTTAAGAAGATCCACTGGAGTAGGAAATGACAACCCACTTCAGTATTCATGCTTGGAAAATTCCATGGACAGAGGAGGCTGGCAGACTATATTCCATGGGGCTGCAAAGAGTCAGACATGACTGAACGACTATGCACACAGACACACTGTATATATAATGGAACGTAACTCGGCCACTACAAAGAGTAAAATAATGTCATTTGCAGCAATATGGACAGACCTAGAGATTACCGTATCAGTGTAGAAGTCAGAAAGATTAACAGCATAAAATATTATATGTGGAATCTAAGCTACAACACAAATAAACATATCTGTGAAGTAGAAACAGGCTCATTTATATATAGAACAGACTTGTGGTTCCCAAGCTGGCATGGGAAGGGAGCAGGGAAGGATTAGGAGTTTGGGATTTGCAGATTCAAACTGTTATACAAAAGGTGGATAAACAATAAGGTCCTACTGTATAGCACAGGGAACTATATTCAATATCCTGTAATAAATCATAATGGAAAAGAATACATATGCACAACTGAGTTACTCTGTTGGACAGCAGAAATTAGACACAACATTGTAAATCAACTATACTTCAATAAAATTAAAAAAATTAACAAATCTGTCTTTTTCTGACATAGAAAACTAGAGAAAAGTGACAGTAATTTAATTGGAATACAGGACCTGATAGCAATTATAGTTAATATTAAGAGCTATAAATATATTTCAGAAATGAAAATGTGAATGAATAAGTAGTCATTTTCCAAATTACTCTTCTGTTGCCTTTTTCCGACTCACTAGGTCTTCTGTTCAGTCTTCCCTTGTTGGGCACTGCCATATACTTTCTAGATGTCTAAGTCCCTCTGACTCCTCATCTTCATTTCACACTCTTCCTTCTTGTCCACTTCACTAGAAAGTCCCCATTTTCTTGTACAAATTAGTCCAAAATCTTTTCAAAAATCTATCATTTTTAACAGATACTATCAGGGCACTAAAGATGAGGCTCACTGATGAACCTATGAGTTTCCACCAAAGAAGAAAAGAAATCAGTATACAAGTTGTGTGGTTTTTTTATACATGAACTTCATATATCAGTCCATAACTTATATAGGTCAAAATAAATGAATTTATATTAAAAAGATAATATCTTATTAAAGAAAAATGTAAACTTATGTTCCATAGCTGCCATTAGACTGTGATGCATTAAGAACCACAGTATTATCCTATCTGAATGGAATCTGTCACATAAAATCATGGATAAGTACAGACACATTCTGAATATATAATTGTATTATACAAATGAACTCCTTAAATACAAATATCTGTGTGAAAGGCAGGAGAGTCTGCCATTTCTTCTACCTTGATTTTATTCCATGGTAAGTGTGTTTCATTCTTTCCTCTGTGAATGCATTCTGTAGTGTGTGAAGCACAGAGTAAGAAGGCTAATGGGAGCTAAAGTGGAGTCTATGTTTAGTAATCAAACCCTGTATTCTGACACTAAATAAAGAAGAAAACTAGCTTTTGTTAGTACAAAGGACTCCTTTCTTTAGTAAGATTGGACTGGCGAGGTTGTGTTTAACCAGAAAAAGTGTGTAAAATTAGGGTCCCAGCAGGAAAAAATAAAATAGCATATTCAAAGTTTAACTGAAGACAGCTTATTGAAGGGGCTATTTACAGAAGTGTGTGCAGTATGCAGAAAATCTCCAAGAGATGGGGAAGCACCCGGGGCTAGAAACAATGGGAATTCATAATAACTCCTAAGTGAAAAAAATAAGATGAATGTTATCAGAAACTTTAGTATCTGTCCTTCATGATCAAAGCAGAAGTGGTGGCAGAAGGGCTGGGTAATAGAGGTTAGAACTACGTGTAAGACAATGTCAGAATGGAGGAGCAGGGATAATATCAATATACAGGACCATTCATCTCACCTCCAATCACCAGCAGGCGTGCCTCATCACTTACGCTACCTTCAAGCATACTGGGGAAAAAAATGGAGTTAAGTGGTATATAAATGTTGGCCTCTCAGGGTCCAGAACAGGGTAGAGAAGAAGATAGAGACTGGGCCTGGAAAGCCAATTTGAATAACTAGCTGTATTCATCTAATTCATTAACCATGTTTCTAACTTCTGTAAACTGGACACGCCTTGCTGTAGACAACCCAACATATGCCTGAGACACATGACTTGACCTCCTGCCTCCCTCATGTCCCCTCTCCCACCCACGCATCTCCCCCTTACAAGAGGAGTCCTCTTAGAAACATATTTTTTCAAAATCAAAGCCAACCAATCCAGAGTCCACACCCCCAACCACCCCCTTTATCACCCTTTATTAAGATCTTGCCTCTGAGCTTAAAGACTCCAGTGCCAGGTACTAGACAAACAAGAACAGCTCTGTGCCCCAGACCCTGTTAAAATCATTCAAAGTAGCTATTCCTAAGTCCACCCACACAATCTCACCAATTCCTTTCTGTGGAAATCACAATAAAGTCTTCTTCCCAATGGTGGTGCTTCCCTGCATGGCCCCCCTGATGTGGCCTGCTTTCTTCCTCTTGGGAATTGTGAGTAATTGTGAGTAACTGTATTTTTTGTAGAAAACATCTCCTGATTTGTTGGCCTTACTATGCATCAAATTTTCTATTAAAATAGTATATATTTTAAAATAGCTTGACAACTATCTTACTACAATGTATAAAAGTGCTGTGTAGGCTAGAACTAGGGGGCTTCCTATGCGGCACTAGTGGTAAATAACATGCCTGCCAATGCAAGATATGCAGGTTTGATCCAACTGCTGGGAAGATCCCCAGAAGTACAGCATTGGGTCCAAGCATTCTTGCCTGGAGAATCCCGTGGATGGAGGAGACTGGTGGGCTACAGTTCATAGGGTCACAAAGAGTTGGACATGACTGAAGTGATGTAGCACACAAACAAACAAGCTAGAACTAAACATGAAAAAATTGGTCCTTTTTTCTATTTAGACATTTTTCTGATTTAAAAGTTTCTACTAGTTCTACCTTGAAATCAGATAAGAAGAGAGACCAACAAATAACAGCCTCCCTCGGGAAAACTGCAGGGTAGAACGGCTGTCTTTGGCAAACTCGTTTCTCTCTCTCTCCATCTTCTTACGCCTATTAGTCTCCAGTTCATCCAGTAACTTCTTCCTGTGTCCAGAGGGCTGTTTACTAACTTATAAGTGGTACATTTACTAATCCCATGGCACTATTTGGTGTTAAAAATGATTTGTTATGAGTTGAGATTATGAACCTTGCTAATATTACTAAATCAATTATCTCTTGTATGACTTTGAATGATGCAATCAATAATTTATATATTGACTATGGATAAAATAACAATAAATATGATTTCAAAACACACACATAATATGTGATAACAAGAGACTATTCAGCTGAAGTAAGATGAGGGAAAGGCTTCCCAGTGGGTGTAGTGCTAAAGAATCTGCCAATTTAGGAGACTCAAGAGATGCAGGTTTGATCCCTGGGTTGTGAAGATTCCCTGGAGTAGGAAATGGCAACCCACTCCAGTATTTTTTGCTGGAAAATACCACGGGCACGGGAATCTGGCAGGCTACAGTCCATAGTGTCACTCTTAGCTGGACACAAGTGAACAAATGAGCATGCAAGCAAGATGAAGGAAAGCTCATTAATTCAATAACATACTCCAAGTTCATGTTCAGCACAAACTTCTAACATGAAATTTGAGCAGATACATATACAAATATGTATGTACAAGATTAGAGAATAAAATGAGCTATTTGCTTCTAGATATTTGTTTGGAAAAATAAAAAAAAATCAGTGTACTGGTTTTACTTTTTAAATTCAATATACAGTGATGTTTGCTAATCTTTAAAGATGCTTTGAAAAACAATAGGAGCCACAGGGTTGGCATAAAACTTGAATCTCTGTGGAACTTCTGGACTCAGAGTAGCAATTTGCATTGATTTTGACATGCCAATAAAGTTACAGATAAATACATCGGGTTAAATTGTATTTCCTATGTTACGGTAAAAATCTCTGCAACAAAATTAAGTGAAGAGTGAAGATGTTCTTAATATAAGAAGTCCTTTCTTTGTGCTATTACCACCAAAGACATAAGACTTATGTAAATACAGTTAAAATATATATCCACCACTCTTCCCAATACCTGTGGTCTAAGACACATACTCCCTGGAAGTTCCAATAACTTCTAGAAAGAACTGAGATCAGGAGGCACCATCAAATATGAGTGGACATCTACTATTGCTACAGATCATGTTAATAGTCTACTTAAAACATTGTCCCTTTCCACATCTTCACACTATAAACAAATCAATGAATAAAAGCATAGATGTTTTAGTTCCTTGTTATGGTACAATACCAAATGCTAGTGAGTTTTTCCAATGGCTCTGACAGTAAAGAATCTGCCTGAGATTCTTTACTGACCCAGCTTCGATCCCTGGGTTGGAAAGATCCCTGGAGAAGGAAATGGCAATCCACTCTAGTATTCTTGCCTGGAGAATTCAGGGAACAGGGGAGCTGGGTGGGCTACAGTCCATAGGGTCCCAAAGACCTGGATACAACTGAGTAATTAACACACACACCTACACCACAGGGTAGTACAGTTTCAGGAAATATTAACATTTGATGAGTACTTTGGGGATTCTTGATATCTGGTTTAAGAAAATTGAAGTGGTCTTTACAGTGAAGTATTTGCATAGTTGTATTTTTTCTCTGCTGAGTTCAGTATTCTGAGTTATACATTATGGTATATCAAACTTCCAGAAAGAGTCACAGAAAACAAGTTGGTAGTATATATATTCATCTTAGATAAAATAAAGCCTACCCATGAACTTTTGCATTTATATGAACCTTTACATATATATATGTTTGAATTTTTTAGTCTTTCAAATTGGGATGACTGTGTGTTGATGGCTGGTAACTAGATTTTTAGAAGATGTGAATGTGAAATATATATTTAAATATCAATATGATTTTGGATTTTGCACAAAATATACATATGGAAGTGTTTTCCTCTTTCCTATTTAATACTCAAGATAAGAGTTTAATGCCAGGAAATATGCTTGTTGTTACTTACTTCTGTATTTAAAAGAGTGGTTTTGTTTTGTGCTTGGAGAGCTTCCAGTATAGAAACTGATGCAAAATTTATAAGCAAAGGATAATATAATATAATAAGAGACTCTGAATTGTTTAGTATCAATCTGATGAGTTATGCTGAAAGACTGCTTCACCAAAATCATGTGTGTATTTCATCAAATATGTATTTACTATTGCCTTTTGTGACAATGTGAAATTTAATTAGCTCTAAGGTACTAAATTGGAACTTCCCTTGTAGCTCAGACAGTAAAGAATCAGCCTGCAAAGCTGGAGACCCAGGTTCGATCTCTGGGTTGGGTAGATCACCTGGAGAAGGAAATGGCAACCCACACCAGTATTCTTGCCTGGAGAATTCCATGGACAGAGAATCCTGGTGGGCTACCGTCTATGGGGTCACAAAGAGTCGGACACAATTGAGTGACTAACACTTTCACTTTCACTAAATTGAATTTAATCCAAGAAGAAGATATAACAATTATAAATATATATGCACCCAACATAGGAACACTGCAATATGTAAGACAAATGCTAACAAGCATGAAAGGGGAAATTAATAATAACACAATAATAGTGGGAGACTTTAATACCCCACTCACACCTATGGATAGATCAACTAAACAGAAAATTAACAAAGAAACACAAACTTTAAATGATACAATAGACCAGTTAGACCTAATTGATATCTATAGGACATTTCACCCCAAAACCATGAATTTCACCTTTTTCACAAGTGCACACGGAACTTTTTCCAGGATAGACCACATCCTGGGTCATAAATCTAATCTTGATAAATTCAAAAAAATCGAAATTATTGCAAGCATCTTCTCTGACCATAATACACTAAGGTTAGATCTCAATTACAGGAGAAAAACTATTAAAAATTCCAACATTTGGAGGCTGAACAACACCCTTCTGAACAATCAACAAATCACAGAAGAAATCAAAAAGAAATCAAATTATGCATCAAAATGAATGAAAATGAAAACACAACTACACAGAACCTATGGGACACTATAAAAGCAGTGCTAAGAGGAAAGTTGATAGCAATACAGGCATACCTCAAGAAACAAGAAAAACAAATAAATAACCTAACTCTACACCTAAAGCAACTAGAAAAGGAAGAAATAGAGAACCCCAGAGTTAGTAGAAGGAAAGAAATCCTAAAAATTAGGGCAGAAATAAATGCAAAAGAAACAAAAGAGACCATAGCAAAGATCAACAAAGCAAAAAGCTAGTTCTTTGAAAGGATAAATAAAACTGACAAACCATTAGCCAGACTCATCAAGAAACAAAGAGAAAAAAATCAAATCAATAAAATTAGAAATGAAAATGGAGAGAACACGACAGACAATACAGAAATACAAAGAATCATGAGACTACTATCAACAATTATATGCCAATAAAATGGACAACTTGGAAGAAATGGACAAATTCTTAGAAAAGTACAACTTTCCAAAACTGAACCAGGAAGAAATAGAAAATCTTAACAGACCCATCACAAGCATGGAAATTGAAACTGTAATCAGAAATCTTCCAGCAAACAAAAGCCCAGGTCCAGACGGCTTCACAGCTGAATTCTACCAAAAATTTCAAGAAGAGCTAACACCTATCTTACTGAAACTATTCCAGAAAATTGCAGAGGAAGGTAAACTTCCAAGCTCATTCTATGAGGCCACCATCACCCTAATACCAAAACCTGACAAAGACACCACAAAAAGAAAACTACAGGCCAATATCACTGATGAACATAGATGCAAAAATCCTTAACAAAATCCTAGCAATCAGAATCCAGAAACACATTAAAAAGATCATACACCATGACCAAGTGGGCTTTATCCCAGGGATGCAAGGATTCTTCAATATCTGCAAATCAATCAATGTAATTCACCACATTAACAAATTGAAAAATAAAAATCATATGATTATCTCAATAGATGCAGAAAAAGCCTTTGACAAAATTCAACATCCATTTATGATTAAAAACTCTCCAGAAAGAAGGAATAGAAGGAACGTACCTCAACATAATAAAAGCTATATATGACAAACCCACAGCTTACATTATCCTCAATGGTGAAAAATTGAAAGCTTTTCCCCTAAAGTCAGGAGCAAGACAAGGGTGTCCACGTTCACCACTGCTCTTCAACAGAGTTCTGGAGGTTTTGGCCACAGCAATCAGAGCAGAAAAAGAAATACAAGGAATCCAAATTGGAAAAGAAGAAGTAAAACTCTCACTGTTTGCAGATGACATTATCCTCTACATAGAAAATCCTAATGACTCGACCAGAAAACTACTAGAGCTATTCAATGACTATAGTAAAGTTGCAGGATATAAAATCAACATTCAGAAATCCCTTGCATTCCTATACACTAATAATGAGAAAGTAGAAAAAGAAGTTAAGGAAACAATTCCATTCACCATTGCAACGAAAAGAATAAAATACTTAGGAATATACCTACCTAAAGAAACTAAAGACCTATATATCGAAAACTATAAAACACTGATGAAAGAAATCAAAGAGGACACTTATAGATGGAGAAATATACCATGCTCATGGGTCGGAAGAGTCAATATAGTGAAAATGAGTATACTACCCAAAGCAATCTACAGATTCAGTGCAATTCCTATCAAGCTACCAGCAGTATTTTTCACAGAACTAGATCAAATAATCTCAAGATTTGTATGGAAATACAAAAAAACTTCGAATAGCAAAAGAAATCTTGAGAAAGAAGAATGGAACTGGAGGAATCAACTTGCCTGACTTCAGGCTCTACTACAAAGCCACAGTCATTAAGATAGTATGGTACTGGCACAAAGACAGAAATATAGATCAATGGAACAAAATAGAAAGCCCTGAGATAAACCCACACACCTATGGACACTTTATCTTCGACAAAGGAGGCAAGAATATATAATGGAGTAAAGACAGTCTCTTTAACAGGTGGTGCTGGGAAAACTGGTCAACCACTTGTAAAAGAATGAAACTAGACCTCTTTCTAACACCATACACAAAAATAAACTCAAAATGGATTAAAGATCTAAATGTAAGACCAGAAACTATAAAACTCCTAGAGGAAAACATAGGCAAAACACTCTCCGACATAAATCACAGCAGGATCCTCTATGATCCACCTCCCAGTATAATGGAAATAAAAGCAAAAATAAACAAATGGGATCTAATTAAAATTAAAAGCTTCTGCACAACAAAGGAAACTATAAGCAAGGTGAAAAGACAGCCTTCTGAATGAGAGAAAACAATAGCAAATGAAACAACTGACAAACAACTAATCTCAAAGATATACAAGCAACTTATGCAGCTCAACTCCAGAAAAATAAATGAACCAATCAGAAAATGGGCCAAAGAACTAAATAGGCATTTCTCCAAAGAAGACATACGGATGGCTAACAAACACATGAAAAGATGCTCAACATCACTTATTATCAGAGAAATGCAAATCAAGACCACAATGAGGTACCATTTCACACCAGTCAGAATGGCTGCGATCCAAAAGTCTACAAGCAATAAATGCTGGAGAGGATGTGGAGAAAAGGGAACCCTCTTACACTTCTGGTGGGAATGCAAACTAGTACAGCCACTATGGAAAACAGTGTGGAGGTTCCTTAAAAAATTGCAAATAGAACTGCCTTATGACCCAGCAATCCCCTGCTGGGCATACACACCGAGGAGACTAGAATTGAAAGAGACACATGTACCCCAATGTTCATTGCAGCACTGTTTATAATAGCCAGGACATGGAAGCAACCTAAATGTCCATCAGCAGATGAATGGATAAGAAATCAGTGGTACATATACACAATGGAGTATTACTCAGCCCTTAAAAAGAATAAATTTGACTCCGTTCTAATGAGATGGATGAAACTGGAGCCGATTATACAGAGTGAAGTAAGCCAGAAAGAAAAACACCAATACAGTATACTGACACATATATATGGAATTTAGAAAGATAGTAATGACGACCCTCTATGTGAGACAACAAAAGAGACTCAGAGGTATAGAACAGACTTTTGGCCTCTGAGGGAGAGGGAGAGGGTGGGATGATTTGGGAGAATGGCATTGAAACATGTATACTATCATGTAAGAAACGAAGTGCCAGTCTATGTTCAATACAGGATACAGGATGCTTGGGGCTGGTGCATGGGATGATCCAGGGAGATGATATGGGGTGGGAGGTGGGAGGGGGCTTCGGAATTGGGAGATCATGTACACCTGTGGCTGATTCATGTCAATGTATGGCAAAACAAATACAGTACTGTAATGTAGAATAAAGTATTAAAAAAATCTCATAGATAATTATAATGACAATGTTAATAGAATCATAATATAATAAACTTTATACCACACATTATGAACCCAACTACCTACAGCTCCTTGTATGTGGCAAATATATCTATATATTTGTCATATAAGCAAACAGAGAATTTTACAGCAGCTCCTAAGTGTGCAAATCAGGTATATCTTATGCAGAAGGAAGAGGATTTGCCCATGGGTGAAGCTGTGAGGCTAAGCCTAGACACACCTGTAGACCTCTGTCATCAGATCCTTCCTGCATCCCTCACCAGAGCACCATGCCTACATTTTGTGTTGTGGCACTTAGCCTTTCTATTGGAAATCATTGTTTTCCATGTGCCTTATATCTTCTTTGAGCTTGGAAGCCATTCATGGATGGGATGCATGTCTACCTCCTCAGTTTACAGTAGGTCCCCTATATATGACATTGAAGCCTACCCTCCCCCCTCCTATTGCTGGGGGTCCTTCAGCTGTACCATGTCCCACCTCCTCTTCCTCTACCAGTCAGTAACTCTTTTGCTTGTTCACTCAATGCCATCCCCTGTTTGCCAGCTGTTGTACTGTTCTACTGAACTTTTCAAGGCCCTATACTCTGAGATTAAAAATATTTTCCTTATTCTTCATTTTTTAATGCATTATTTATGTGAAAAGTATTTTAAACATATTAAAATGCAGTAATATATATATATATATATATATAGTTGTGTTAGTTGAGTACTTCAGACTTCATTGGACTTACAAGCAAGTTGGATCTACAAACACAATCTTGGATCAGAACACATTCGCATGTAGGGGACTTATTGTACCTGCCACAACTACTAGCATAGTGATTACTCAGTTGATGTGTCCTTAGTAATTATTTTTGGAGTGAATAAAGATATTAATGACAGAGCCAAATTAGTACGTGTCTTGTAACAAGCAGCACTGTTTTTTAGATCAGTATATTTAAATGTGCTTCCTTCTAAAGATTTATGCCAGGTTGATAATCTTTCATTTGCTTTCTTTGTACCTCCCATAGAATATTAAATAATCTTTTTGAAATCAATATTTGTTGGATCATAGTGTATTTATAATGTTGTTAGTTTCTGCTGTACATCAAAGTGAATCAGTTATACTTACACATGTATACACTCTCTTCTATGTACCAACTATATGGAGCACCATTCATAGAGTTCATTACAAAACACTGAACAATCTTAGAATTAATATGGGAATTGTATTAGGGAAAAATAATCAAAACAGTCCTGTGCTAGGTTTAAGTGATCAGCTGGGCTTAGAAAACGAAAAGCCCCTCACCACTCCCACTATTTCTCATTGCGCCACTGCCCTGCTCTACAGACTCCAACTCTGTTTCAAGATGGTGCAACCAACATTCTCAGTTTATTTCTCTTAATTAGTATTTTCGGAAAGAGTGAAATATGTTTATCATTGTCTGCTTCCTTTTGTCCTGAGGACTGTTCTTCTTGGCCAAAGTTCAAGAATCAGATCATTCTGTCCCTCCAGATTGAGTGAGAGTTCATGTCCTACTTATTTATAAAATAGATTCCTCTATGAGAGGAGAGGTTAGATTTTGAAGGAACAGATGGAAGATTCCTGGAATCAGACTTGGGAATCTTGCTACTGGCCTTCCTCATAGGTCTTCAAATCACCTCATATCATCTTTTTATTATTTTTAATTTTTATTTTGCAACATATTTCCCTCCCATAATCCTAAAACAACTCCGACAGGGCTGTCTGGAAGTAGATAAGGAATGGAACAGTGGTGCTAAAGATCAGCAAATTAAGAAGAGGCAACCTGTCTTGTCATTCAGGAAAATGGAAACTAACATAAGGAGCCTCTAGGAGTTTGGGGAATTATAGCCCTAAATGTGGCTCTGGCTACACATACCTAAAATCATAAATGTGTGCATCAATATAAAAAGTAGTCAATATCTCTGATAACTTAAAAGTCAAACCTATCCTTAAAAATATAAATGAAACAAACAAACAAAAAAAAATTAAGCACTTAAACAAGAAAACAGCAACAAAAAGGACTCTCTAAAGGATTTTAAACTTTCTAGATGAATAAAACTTTGATTAATTAGAAATTAATATCTTAGCTAATTTTAGAGTTATGTTATTCAAGAAAGAAAGAAACAAAGGAATGAAAGGGAAAGTTCATTTATTTTATTATTATTATTTTTAATCCAGAAGTCATGGCATTACACTGATAAAAATACTGTGGCTTACTTTATAAAAAATAACAAAAAAGAAAAACACCTCCTGATTTTCTACCTTGCAATTCTTGTCTCAAAAGTGGCCTAAAATAGATTAACTACATGAGGGCAAGGGTACAGCTTAGTTTTCTTTATAAATGCAGCAAATTCTTGAAATATAATGTCAAAAACATGGAAGGTTCTGGGTTTACCCTATTCACAAGCTGACAAGCCAGCCTCCCTCAGTTTCATGGATGTTGACAGAAAACAAAACAGGAGGCAGTTAATTACTCACAGCAATTGCACTAGCCAAAGTATGATCATTTGCATGTGCCGATTCCCTGTGCCCCACTTATCACGGGCTGGCAAAACAAGAGAGGTGAAACCTGCATATACAGTAGTTTATTCTACAAGAAAGGAACCTCAGGCTTAATCCCAGTGCCTTATAGCAGACTTTTGCCTCAGAGGGACACATTATCTTTATTACACTAGACAGTCTACACAACTTCTTCTTTACTAGAAGAGACATGATTTCTATTTTCCAAGGCTGTTCCTTCACAAATATTCTTGAAAGAATATTCAGAACAAAAGCTGTTAGTGCCTCTGTTTACAAGAAATGCAGTTAACACAAAAGACCCCCAGATAATTGTCTTCTAACATATAATAGGTGTTCATTTCCAGTCTTCAATTAACTGATGAAAACAATGAAAATTAGTCCTATTACAAGCATTATTTCATCATATTATCACAGGCTAATTATTGCTATATTCTTAGATGGTCAATGTGAATATAATAATTTTCTTCTTTCTTACTAAGTAAGAAATGCTTAGTGTGTCTTTGTTCTGCACTAGAATTACAACTTATTGGCAGAAACCACATCCTTGTTGTGTAATGAGTTTGCAATTCAAGGTAAGAAATATTAATAAAACTACAGATATATTGGACTTACAATATATGAGTGAACATGAAGAACATTATTTTTGAGACACAATTGAATGCCTATGAATGAGAAGAAAATTAAAATATACAATTAGTGTTAGGATTAGTGAAAATAACTATAGAAATATTATCACCTATGACTGAGTGAAGGAGAACAGATAGTTATTTTGATGAAAACTCACAATAAAAAGCTTTATGGAAGAAGAAATACTTCCAGATCTGTTTAAGAGAAAGGAAGCTCTTCGTAGAAAATAGGAAAATGAATACTGAAAACAGATTAATATTTTTATATAAAAGTTAAAATATGCTGTGTTAGAGTTGAAACTTCAAGACAGAATCACTGCAACAAATTTTATTACATTAAATAAATGAATATTACTCAAAGAAATATAAGCTTTCATAAACATTGCTAAATATAAATGCATCTATTTAAATTAAAATAAATTTGCTTAAATATATGTTCAATTGCTTAAAGGCATATCTAAATAATATACTTTTCTAAAACATTCATTTCATAATTCCACTCCTAATCCATGTGACATCTGTATGCATTTAGCTCCAGCCAGAAAATGCCTGTAATAGATGAGAATGAACTTCAGCTGACAGGCAGCAGGGAAAGAGAGACTTCAGTCCCACAACTGCCTGATAAAGATTATTCTGCCATGAGTGAGCCTAGTTCTCTCTAGAACCTCCACACTTGAGTCCAGGCCAGCCAGTGCCTCAATTTGAGTGTATAGTATCTGGGGCAGAGGACCCTGCTGAATGCACATGGACTTCTGACACCATGAGGTATTAGACAACAGATGAATATTATTTTAAACCACTAGATCTGTGGTAAGTTGTCATGACAGCTATAGGAACAAACACAATGGCATTCTGTAAATATAACCCAACTTAATTTTGCAGGTTTCACCACTGCCCCTTGGCCCATATTTGGCCATGTAGATATTATAATTCTACTCTGTTTTCCACTTTTGTTTCTGATCTTTTGTCAGATTCCATATTCCCTGTTACCTGAAAAAAATATTATTACTCAGCTCCAACTTTATACATAGAAAGTTTAAAAAATATTTAAATCACATCTCCACTTTTATTTCTGATCTATACTTTAAATTTACTAGGCATTTTCTTCAAATTGAACACATAGTCACATAAATACTGATGTTGAATATTGTTAATCTTTCTGAACTAATTCAGAAACACATCACTGGACAGTGTAAAATGACAGTTCAAAAATCTTGTATATAAATTAGCTTATTCTACACAGGGAAAAAGTTAAAACTGATGTCACCAAATAAGTGATGGTTGATAGTGTTAGAGAGAATATGAATTCAACAACAAAAAAGCTTAAATTACATGAAACATAATCTTTAGATAACTTTTCAGCTATTCTTTGTGAGTGCCCACAAAAATGAAAGACTTGAAAGGAAGACAAAGGTCAAATGATTACCTTCTGTTGTATGTCTTCCCTTACTATGACTTGTTTAGATTTTCTTAATGTGTGCTGAATTTTTAAGGTTCTTTCAGAAACAATAAAGTAAGATAGTTGATTTGAACTATTGAAAAATTTGTTGTGACTCTGGTTGTATAGCCAGACACTGATAGTATAGCCCTTCAATGCTCCATTTCCTTTCTCACTTCAGTGTTCTGTTCTCAGTTCAGTCGCTCAGTCGTGTCCAACTCTTTGCGATCCCATGAATCGCAGCACGCCAGGCCTCCCTGTCCATCACCAACTCCCGGAGTTCACTCAGACTCACATTCATCGAGTCAGTGATGCCATCCAGCCATCTCATCCTCCATCGTCCCCTTCTCCTCCTGCCCCCAATCTCTCCCAACATCAGAGTCTTTTCCAATGAGTCAACTCTTCGCATGAGGTGGCCAAAGTACTGGAGTTTCAGCTTTAGCATCATTCCTTCTGAAGAAATCCCAGGGCTGATCTCCTTCACAATGGACTGGTTGGATCTCCTTGCAGTCCAAGGGACTCTCAAGAGTCTTCTCCAACATCACAGTTCAAACATATCAATTCTGCGGTGCTCAGTCTTCTTCACAGTCCAGCTCTCACATCCGTACATGACTACTGGAAAAACCATAGCCTTAACTAGATGGACCTTTGTTGGCAAATGAATGTCTCTGCTTTTGAATATGCTATCTAGGTTGGTCATAACTTTCTTTCCAAGCAGTAAGTGTCTTTTAATTTCATGGCTGCAGTCAACATTTGCAGTGATTTTGGAGCCCCCCCAAAATAAAGTATGAGACTATTTCCACTGTTTCCCCATCTATTTTCCATGAAGTGATGAGACCGGATGCCATGTTCTTCATTTTCTGAATGTTTAAGCTTTAAGCCAACTTTTTCACTCTCCTCTCTCCCTTTCATCAAGAGGCTTTTGAGTTCCTCTTCACTTTCTGTCATAAGGGTGGTGTCATCTGCATATCTGAGATTATTGATATTTCTCCTGGCAATCTTGATTCCAGCTTGTGTTTCTTCCAGTCCAGCATTTCTCATGATGTATTCTGCATATAAGTTAAATAAGCAGGGTGACAATATACAGCCTTGACGTACTCCTTTTCCTTTTTGGAACCAGTCTGTTGTTCCATGTCCAGTTCTAACTGTTGCTTCCTAACCTGCATACAGGTTTCTCAAGAGGCAGGTCAGGTGGTCTGGTATTCCCATCTCTTTGAGAATTTTCCACAGTTTATTGTGATCCACACAGTCAAAGGCTTTGGCATAGTCAAAAAGCAGAAGTAGATGTTTTTCTGGAACTCTCTTGCTTTTTCTATGATCCAGTGGATGTTGGCAATTTGATCTCTTGTTCCTCTGCCTTTTCTAAAACCAGCTTGAACATCAGGAGTTCACGGTTCACGTATTGCTGAAGCCTGGCTTGGAGAATTTTGAGCAATACTTTGCTAGTGTGTGAATGAGTGCAATTGTGCAGTAGTTTGAGCATTCTTTGGCATTGCCTTTCTTTGGAATTGGAATGAAAACTGAGCTTTCCTAGGCCTGTCGCCACTGCTGAGTTTTCTAGATTTGCTGACATATTGAGTGCAGAATTTTTACACCATCATCTTTTAGAATTTGAAATAGCTCAATTGGAATTCCATCACCTCCACTAGCTTTGTTCATAGTGATGCTTCCTAAGACCCACTTGACTTTGCATTCCGGGATGTCTGGGTCTAGGTGAGTGATCACACCATTGTGTTTATCTGGGTCATGAAGAACTTCTTTGTACAGTTTTTCTGTGTATTCTTGCCATCTCTTCTTAATATCCTCTGCTTCTGTTAAGCCCATACCATTTCTGTCATTTATTGTGCCCCTCTTTGAATGAAATATTCCCTTGACGCTTTACTTTTCTTGAGGAAATCTCTAGTCTTTCTGAGTCTACTGTTTTCCTCTATTTGTTTACATTGATCACTGAGGAAGGCTTTCTTATCTCCCCTTGTTATTCTTTGGAGCTCTGCATTTGAATGGGTATATCTTTCCTTTTCTCCCTTGCCTTTCACTTATTTTCTTTTCTCAGCTCTTTGTTAGGCCTCCTCAGATAACCTTTTTGTCTTTTTGACGTTTATTTTTCTTGAGGATGGTCTTGATCACTGCTTCCTGGATGGAATGAACCTCCATCCATTGTTCTTCAGGCATTCCTTCTATAAGCTCTAATCCCGTGAATCTATTTGTCATTTCCACTGTATAATCTTAACGGATTTGATTTCAGTCATACCCAAATGGCCTTGTGGTTTTCCCTACTTTCTTCAATTTCAGCAGGAATTTGGCAATAAGGAGTTCATTATTTGAGCCACGGTCAGCTCCTAGTGTTATTTTTTCTGACTGTATAGTGTTTCTCCTTTTTTGGCTGTAAAGAATATAATCAATCAGATTTTGGTATTGACCATCTGGTGATGTCCATGTGTAGAGAATTCTCTTCTGTGGGTGGAAGAGGGTGTTTGCTATGACCAGTGTGTCCTCTTGGCAAAACTCTGTTAGTCTTTGCCCTGTTTCATTTTGTTCTCCAAGGCCAAATTTGTCTGTTACTCCAGGTATTTCTTGTCTTCATAATTTGAATTCTAACATCCTATAATGAAAAGGATATCTTTTTTGGGGGTGGGGGTGGGGGTGCTAATTCCTGAAGGTCTTATAGGTCTTCAATGAACCATTCAACTTCAGTTTCTTCAGTATTACTAGTCGGAGCATAGACTTGGAATACTGTGATATTGAGTAATTTCCTTGGAAATGAACAGAGATCATTCTGTTTTTGAAATTTCATCCAAGTACTGCACCTTAGACTCTTTTATTGACTATGATGACTACATCTTTTTTGGGTTTTGTCTCTAAAAGGTCTTGAAGGTCTTCACAAAACCGTTCAACTTCAGCTTCTTCAGCGTTACTGGTTGGGGCATAGACTTGGATTACTGTGATATTGAATGGTTTGCCTTGGAAACGAACAGAGATCATTCTGTCATTTTTGAGATTGCATCCAGGTACTGCATTTTGGACTCTTTTGTTGACCATGATGGCTACTCCATTTCTTCTGAGGGATTCCTGCCCACAGTAGTAGATATAATGGTCATCTGAGTTAAATTCACCCATTCCAGTCCATTTCAGTTCACTGATTCCTAGAATGTTGATGTTCACCCTTGCCATCTCTTGTTTGACCACTTCCAATTTGCCTTGATTCATGGACCTGACATTCCAGGTTTCTATGCAATATTACTCTTTACAGCATCGGATCTTGCTTCTATCACTAGTCACATCCACAACTGGATACTGTTTTGCTTTGGCTCCATCCCTTCATTCTTTTTGGAGTTATTTCTCCACTGACTTCCAGTAGCATATTGGGTACCTAATGACCTAGGGAGTTCCTCTTTTGGTATCCTATCATTTTGCCTTTTCATACTGTTCAGTGGGGTTCTCAAGGCAAGAATACTGAAGTGGCTTGTCATTCCCTTCTCCAGTGGACCACATTCTGTCAGGAGGAAAAGGGGACGACAGAGGATGAGATGTCTGGATTGCATCACGGACTTGATGAACGTGAGTCTGAGTGAACTCCAGGAGATGGTGATGGACAGGGAGGCCTGGCGTGCTGCGATTCATGGGGTCACAAAGAGTCGGACACAACTGAGCAACTGAACTAAACTGATGATGATTACTCCATTTCTTCTAAGGGAACTTGCCCACAGTAGTAGACATAATGGTGACCTGAATCAAATTTGCCCATTCCAGTCCATTTTATTTCATTGATCCTTAAAAAGTCAATATTCACACTTGCCATCTCCTGTTTGACCACTTTCAATTTGCCTTGATTCATGGACTTAACAATCCATGTTCCTTTGCAATATTACTCTTTACAGCTTTGGAGTTTACTTCCATCACCAGTCACATCCACAACTGGGTGTTTTTTTGCTTTGGCTTCATCCCTTCATTCTTTCTGGAGTTATTTCTCCACTGATCTCCAGTAGCATATTGGGCACGTAGAGATCTGGAGAGTTCATCTTTCAGTGTCCTTTTTTTTTTTTTTTGCCTTTTCTACTGTTCATGGGGTTCTCAAGGCAAGAATACTGAAGTGGTTTGCCAGTCCCTTTTCCAGTGGACCATGTTTTGTCAGAACTCTCCACCATGACCTGTCCTTCTTGGGCAGCCCTACACAGCATGGTTTATAGTTTCATTGAGTTAGATAAGGCTATAGTCCATTTTATCAGTTATATTAGTTTTCTGTGATTGTGGTTTTCATTCTATCTGCCCTATGATGGGTAAGGATAAGAGGCTTATGTAAACTTCCTGATGGGAGATACTGACTGATTGGGAAACTGAGTCTTGTTCTGATGGGTGGGGCTATGCTTAGTAAGTCTTTAATCCAATTTTATGTTGATGGGTGGAACTGTGTTCCCTCCCTGTTGTTTGACCTGAGGCCAAACTATGGTGGAGATAATGGAAATGATGGCAACCTCCTTCAAAAAAATTTTTTTCCATAGGTTATCCTATACAATGTATCCTGAGACAGAAGTAGAAGGACTTGCACTCATCTTCTCCTGCAAGAACTCCAAAATTACAACTTGCTGCTGAACCCACGGTTGACAGGCTAATGTTGGGTACCACCAAAAAAAAAAAAAAAAAAAAAGATACCCTGCATCCAAGGACAAAGGAATAGACCCAGCAAAATGGTAGGAGGGAGGGGAAAAATCACATTTAGAATCAACCCCATAGCTGCCAAGACAGGCTTATTTGGAGGGCTCAAAGAAACCTTGTGTGCACCATGACCCAGAGATCCCCCAGGGACTGAGTCAGAACTGTGTTTGAGTGTATCCTGTGGAGGTTCTGGTCAGCAGTGGCCTATCACAGGGGCAGGGGCTCTGAGTGCAGCAGTCCTGGATGTGGCATAAGCCCGCCTGGAGTAGGTTGCCATTAATCCCACCATACAAATGCTAGAATTTACACAGGACTGGGAAAACAGACTCTTAGAGGGCACAAAGAAAACCTTGTGCACACCAGGACCTAGGAGAAAGGAGCAGTGACTCCAAAGAGAGAGATCCAGACTTGCCAGTGAGTGTCCAGGAGTCTCCAGCAGAAGTGTATGTTAGTGGTGGCCTGCTGCAGGGTCGGGGCACTGAGTGCAGCAGTGCATGCATGGGACCTTTTGAAGGAGGTCACCATTATCTTCATTGCATAATGGACTTAGATTAAGCTATATGAAGTCCTTGACTTTTGAGCACTTTTGACCTATAGTATTATTTCAGTGGATCAACCTGATACATATGATTTGAGAAAGAAAAATGAAGAGTCTGCTGATATTTCTCAATCAATGATGCCATGTTTGAATATAGTAAAAATCCTGGTGCAGTTTGTGATGCTGGCACATGTCATGGTGACAGTGAGGGTTGGCAGGGGAATGCTTGCAAGTGATTAAAAAGACAAAAGCCTAATCCATCTCCTAGTTTTCCAGTTTGTCTATAGTAAAATTTGTTTGACTATCAATACTTAAATCTCAGGTTTTAAGGCCCAAGACACTTTTTCCCTCAAAAGATGTTTTTCCTAATTGCTGGGCCCTTGGGAAAATTTAATATAGTGCTTTACTGTGTTTGCCACATGCTTCTTCCATTAACCTTGTGAAATAGGCTTGTCTCAGTCCATAAAGAAATAATTTACATACCTTGCCATTCTCTGTGTTCTATTTTATATTTCTTATTCTTTTAGTACTTTTTAGTTTCTATGCTCAAAAGATGAAAATAATCTTTAGGGGTATCTCTCCCAAATTTTTTTTTCTAACATGAATAATATCTTCAACATCTTAAGCCAACAGTCAGAATATCTGTGAAAACGTATGGTGATAAACAATTCACTGTGTTATGAAAAAGGTCACCTCAATCTGAGATGACTTAATTGTTAGAAAATTATTCTTATACCATCATGTAATATGAAAGTTGAAAATGACTTTGGATATTA
Organism: Nanger dama; assembly: GCA_917880005.1. Taxonomy (NCBI): domain Eukaryota; kingdom Metazoa; phylum Chordata; class Mammalia; order Artiodactyla; family Bovidae; genus Nanger; species Nanger dama. The sequence continues at coordinate 106,590,813 of CAKJTW010000001.1, forward strand.
GCTAATCCAATCCTCTGTTAAATCTGTTGAGGTTTATGTGATTGGGGAGTATGAAAAAATAAACTAGTGATAAATTGAAAAAGGTACAGTAAGTTAGTGAAAACTACAATGAAGGCAAAAACCTTAGAAATGTGATGAGATATTGGGAAAGGGAAGCCCCCTTGGACCAGGGGGTCAAGGGTATTTTAGCTGAGTTCTTCTCTGCCAAAACACAGGCACCACATGATAAATCAATATTTATTAGATGAACAAATATGTAAAGTGAAAAGGAAAATACTAATAAATAAATGTAGGTTTATATTGAAATTTTCATCAACCTAAACATTTTTTTTTCAGTTTAACACAAGTAAGTAGCGTGGATCAGGGGCATGAACAGAACCCCAGAGTAATGGTCCTTTGGGGGCCATTACCTTGAAGCTGATTAAATTTATAGCTACTCTACAGAAAAATGCACACATACATATGCATGCAACACTCTCCAGTGGCTTTATCCTCATTATCAAGAAGGCATTGTAACATGAAGAGCCTGATTTCCTCTGAATGTTAGTTTCTTGTGTAAGAAAACTTGTCCTTCTTTAGTCACTTCAGCATTATTGATGATGCTCATCTTTGTCACCAAGGAAAGGTGCAAATATTCCCCCTGCAGGAGTAACCTTTGTAATGTGTCTGATTGCCTATAGATACTTCTAGCAGAAATAAATAGTCTACTCATGGCCTGTGAAGCATGTGTCCAGTTTGAGATGTTACTTCAGGCATGCTATTGGTGTCTGGGTCATATCCTTGTCCTTATATGGCCCCAGGGATCTGGATCTGTCTGCTTGCTCTCTAGCAATCAGCATCTCCATCTCTTTGCTGAAGGGCTCCCTCTAGGCTGCCCCAGTTACCCCTGTCTGAGTGCCGCAGGGAGAACAGAAAGTCCTTGGGAATTTATGTTCCTGGAGGGTGTCCTTGAACTACTGACTGGCATGTCTGGGGCAGACACTTCCCAATTCTCTTGTGGTCTGGCCAGGATAACTAAGAGGTGTGGCCTGGACCCTCTCAGAAGCTCTGAGCCCACGGGAGAAGATTCCCATGAGAACTTGTAGACCCTTGCTTGAGTGCCTGCATTTCCCACTCGACTTCTCTAGGTTCATACCACACTTCTCTGGGAAAGCTTATGAGAGAACCACTTTCACAGAAACTCATGTCAGGTCTGCCTCTGGAAAATTCTACCTAAACATATTAATGGTGTTATCTGTTTCCCAGTTGCTTGTTAAATAGGCTGAGTAGAAGAACTTACAAGTGATGTTGATTTTGAGGGATTGTAATCAGTACAGGTGCACAGGGCTCCATGCTCAGATAGGGACCCCACACTGGTACTTGGGGTTCATACTGTGGTCACCATCTTAAAACCCTTAATAATTTTGTCTTTGAATCTGTGTTTTGTTAGCAAAGCATGATGGGAGAGTGAAGCAAGTGACAGTGTCTGGGTATGTACATGGCCCTGCATCATGCCCACTCAGCTCCCTGGGAAGACAAGGGTCTCAGTCCCTTGCTCTACCACACAGACTTAGCACCTACACCACATTGTCCCCATCAAGTCCTGAGTGTGGGTTCTAGGAAGGTTGCATAGAGTTGTAGGGTAGGGAGTCAGCATCTGTAAATTTTTGTACTCCCCTTAGGAGCATCTTTTTCCCTAAGGGAGTATGATATTTAAAAAGCAGATAAAAATACAATGACATTTAAAGAGAGAGACTACAGAGGGAAAAAAATAAAGTTTTCTTTTTCCTGCTTTAGAAAAAGCAGATTTTCATATGGCAGTAGACACCAGGAATTAGGTAGCTACCCATATCATATCATTGCAATAGTTATAATAAAGACTGCAGTACCTTGAAAAAGATATTACCTGATTTACATCACAAGAATATCCACAAAGTAACTCAAGCTAAGAAGAATGCATTCAGAAAACTGTTCTGAATCAATGCTGTAGAAACTGCTAGTTGATTAACCCAACTTCCATTTCCTCTATTCATTCTTAATAACAGATACCTAACTTTAATAACAGATACCTAACTTTTTAAAGACACATCAATTCAGTTCAGTTCAGTCAACCAGTTGTGTCCGACTCTTTGCGACCCCATGAATTGCAGCACACCAGGCCTGAGTTCACTCAAACACACGTCCATCGAGTTGATGATGTCATCGAGACATCTCATCCTCTGTTGTCCCCTTCTCCTCCTGCCCCCAATCCCTCCAAACATGAGATCCTTTTCCAATGAGTCAACTCTCCTCATGAGGTGGCCAAAGTACTGGAGTTTCAGCTTTAGCATCACTCCTTCCAAAGAACACCCAGGACCGATTTCCTTTAGAATAGACTGATTGGATCTCCTTGCAGTCCAAGGGACCATCAAGAGTCTTCTCCAGCACCACAGTTCAAAAGCATCGATTCTTCGGCACTCAGCTTTCTTCACAGTCCAACTCTCACATCCATACGTGACCACAGGAAAAACCATAGCCTTGACTAGATGGACCTTTTGGCAAGGTAATGTCTCTGCCTTTGAATATGCTATCTAGGTTGGTCATAACTTTCCTTCCAAGGAGTAAGCGTCTTTTAATTTCATTGCTGCAGTCACCATCTGCAGTGCTTCTGGAGACCACAAAATAAAACCTGACACTGTTTCCACTGTTTCCTCATCTATTTGCCATGAAGAAGTGATGGAACCAAATGCCATGATCTTCGTTTTCTGAATGTTTAAGCTTTAAGCTAACTTTTTCACTCTCCACTTTCACTTTCATCAAAAGATTTTTGGTTCCTCTTCACTCTCTGCCATAAGGGTGGTGTCATCTGCATATCTGAGGTTATTGATATTTCTTCCTGCAATCTTGATTCCAGCTTGTGCTTCTTCTATCCAGGTGTTTCTCATGATGCACTCTGCATATAACTTAAATAAGTAGGGTGACAATATACAGCCTTGACATACTCCTTTTCCTATTTGGAACCAGTCTGTTCCATGTCCAGTTCTAACTGTTGCTTCCTGACCTGCTGGGGGCCAGCATGAGGAACTCCACCCATGGCAAAGGTCATGAGGAAGGAAGCTTGGCATACACAAAGGTGTGATCAAGCCTCAGGAAACCCCTTGTTCCCAAGCATCTACCCTCAAAACCAGAGTACTTTACGGGGGGCTCTCCCCCATAACCATTTCTCTCGGAGAAGGAGTTAACTTGCAGTTCCAAGTTAATAAAAATTCCTGAGCGTGACAAGAGTATTTCAACTTATGAACTCTGAAGGTTATCTAGCCTGCCTGTATAGGTTCATCCGGCACATGTGATTGTTTACAACCCCCCAGCTGTGAAATGCACAAGATGCTTTGGACTTACTAAAGGCAAATTCTTTCAGGAAGTTATAAATTATTAGTATAGTGGGTTGGTTAGGAATTATATTGGTTAAGGGTTTTTCATTTGTTGTGTCAATAATTGCTGCTAATTTCCTGCCCTGGGTGGGACAGGGTGTCTCAGGTCAAACCTCTCTGCTGACAGACTAGCTTGTGTGACAGGATTGTCCATACTCCTGCCACTATGCACATGATTGTTTACTACCTCTCAACCATAAACAGCACAGAGTTTGCAGTATTTTGAGAGTCTTAATTAGCATAGGGCTTTTCTCATTGTTGAGTCAGGGAATATATTAGTCAATGTATTTGGAATATAGAAAAGGAAATATAGTAGTTTTTATGTTAGCAATACTAGACTTTTTGAGTTAATGAATTTTCTCTTTTGTTATAGATCACTGTACTTTGTTATACATCACTGTGTCCTTGCTATATAAAAATGTAACTTTATCACTATCTTAAGACTAAATAGATCTTAAGGGGAACATTGGTAAAAGGATTTTCATTTGTTGGGATGATGTTTGCTGCTAAATCTCCATATTCCCTGCCTTTATAATAAATACAACTAGCATATAAAAGAAATAAGTATTAACCTTTAAGATTGATCATGTTAACCTTGGGTTAAATAAATTCCTTTCTTGATTGTAACTCACTACACCCTCACCCTATAGGAATGCAACTTTATTTGGAGGGTGGTGCCTGGTTTAAGAAGAAAAAAACACCCTTGGAAAAAATACGTTTTTGGTTATCAGAAAGAAAGGGTCGTAAAAAATGTCAGCAGGTCTCATGGCCAGAAGATTATGTAAAACCCCTAAGAACTTTTTTTTATGTAAATCACCTGATTTTGATAAAGGTCAGGACTGCTGACCCCCGCATGACTTTGTATTCATCCCTATATGTAACAAAAGGTATATAAGAAAACCTGAGAAATAAAGAAATGGAATCAGTTCCTGGAAAGGCTGATTCCCCCATGTCATTCCTTCTTGCTCCGCATTTTTCTGGCTGAATTCCCATCTGGAGCATGGATGCTATTCCACATAAACCAAGTTATTCAGCCTCTTTTTCTCCACTAATTTTCCTACTACACTATCCACTTCTAATCTCTCTATATATCTGTAATTAAATATGTATTTTTCAAGGATGCCGATTCCGTCCCCACCTTCAAATCACCCTGGATCCACTGGGGCTGGACCCCGGCACTGACCTGCATATAGGTTTCTCAAGAGGCAGGCCAGGTGGTCTGGTATTCCCACCTCTTTCAGAATTTTCCACAGTTTATTGTGATCTACACAGTCAAAGGCTTTGCCATAGTCAATAAAGCAGAAATAGATATTTTTTTCTGGAGCTCTCTTGCTTTTTCGATGATCCAGTGGATGTTGGCAATTTGATCTCTTGTTCCTCTGCCTTTTCTAAAACCAGCTTGAATATCAGGAAGTTCATGGTTCACATATTGCTGAAGCCTGGCTTGGAGAATTTTGAGCATTACTTTACTAGCATGTGAGATGAGTGCAATTGTGCGGTAGTTTGAGTATTCCTTGGTATTGCCTTTCTTTGAGATTGGAATGAAAACTGACCTTTTCCAGTCCTGTGGCCCCTGCTGAGTTTTCCAAATTTGCTGGCATATTGAATGCAGCACTTTCACAGCACCATCATTCCATATAATTCAGATTAGACTTTTCAGTCTCCTTTATATCTGAATATGATCCTGTGATTAGATTTGGGCTGCTGACACCTTAGCATATGTATGTTTGAAGGACTTCCACTAAAGTCACCTTATAGCCAAAGGAACTTTTTCTGCCTATTTGTCTTCCATCTTTCTTAGAGGTTGAAACTCAACCGTGAAACACCCATCTTGGCTCAGGGGGCAACTTCACCTATAAAGGGTGAAGAGAATAAAGTGGAAAGACAAAAGACTAAATCTTTAATAGAAATGGTATATCTCTATAGATTGGCTACATCTGAACTTCCTTTATGTAAGAAAGAAATATGAACCTATATCTTGAAGTCATAGTGTTTTATTATTATTTTTTTCCTGATAGGTAGGCAAACTTAAATTTGGTTGACAAAAAGAAAATAATTTTCCCTTAAAAATGTTTAAAATATAATTAACTTCTTTGATACACATCCACAGAAGGCCAATGTTAACCAATGACAGCAAAAGGAACTTTACATTTTATTCCAATTTTTATTTAAAAACACACCTCTAGGAATGGTGGTTGTTCAAATCCTTGTCTCTAATGAAACTGACAACTTTCAGAGCAATGGAAAAAAGATGTATTGGAGTGGTCACACATTAAATGTGCACATTAGGGGACAGAATATGAAAATCTCTGAATATCCTTATAACTTGTCACATCATCATTGCTATACTGAATATAATGTCTCTGCAAGGTCTATTATGTTGACACACAATCCCCAATGTGATGGTATTAGGGAGTTAGGCTTTTGGAAGGTGAAAGGGTGGCACCTTCATGAATGTGATAGCATCGTTACGAGAGACCCTAGAACTCCCTTACCCTTTCCACCATATGAACACATAACAAGAAAACAGGTCTCTGTGAGCCAGGAGGAGAATTCTCACCAGACACCAAATCTGTCAGTGACTTGACCTTGGACTTACTAGTCTTCAGAACTCTGATACATAAATTTCTGCTGTTTATAAGCCAACCAGTCTATGATATTCTGTTATACTCCTAGCCTGAAATAAGGTAATCATATTGGATATTAAATGCCAATGAGTTTTGATAAGGTTTAATAAAAAAATACACTAGTTTAAAAAGTTAAATTTCAGTGAGTAAATAACAGTATTTGCTGAGACTTTCTATGGATCAATTATTTTACTAAACTTTCTCCATAAATATTTAATTTTAAAAGAATTTAAAAATATTTAATAAATAATATCACAATGCATATTAAGCATTAGTTGTTAGATAAATGTTTCATTATTGAAAGACTTAATACACAGATGAGCAATAGCCAGAACCTATATGCCAAGAAATCCCTGATCACAAAAGAAGTCTAGGAAGCCAGACCACAAGTTTGGAAATGATCAGACCAAACAACCACATCTCTAACACTGTTGACCTAGAATTGTCAGGATTTGACCAATGACCTGCAAGTAATTTTTCTTTTCCCTTGCTTCCACCACAGGGCCAACTAGAGAAAGCCAAGTATGTACCCAAACCAGTCACATACAATGCATGGCTGCTTATCTTGCCTCCAATGTTTCCATGCCAATAATCTCCAATTAGAAACCTTCCCTTTCTCTGTAAAGTTTTCTCACATGCCTAACTGCCTCAGCATCTCTGCTATATGCAGGTGATGATAACTGATGCCTTGTGCAGATATCCTCCACTGGTTCTCACTGGAGTGGTCCTTGTTCATTTCTACAGTGTGGAATGGGTAAACATCTCTGGGGGCAAATACAGAAATATGAATCACATCCTTGAAAATGGGTACAAACTTTAATCAGTTTTTCTATTTCAGGTAATTCATCCTGAAGAAATTAAATTAAAAAAAGAAATAGAAAAATTTACATGAATAATCCTTGTATTATTATATATAATATTAAAAAGAGTAGAACCTATCTATCCAAAATAGGAGTTCAGTTGACTAAATTGTGGTAAAGAAAAGAATAAAATAATATGTTGTCATTAAAAGTATGTAATGGAGGAATATTTATAGACATGCAAAGTTTTTCTCAGTATGTTTTGAGGTGAAATGAAAAAAGTTAAAGTATAAACAACACTATCTTATTATTTTTTCAATCTATCAGCAGAGATTTCTCCTAGATTGTTTAAATTAAGTACAGTTCATATTTTTTCCATGGTATAAAACTATATATTTGATTGTATCTTAAGAAATAAAGTAATATTTTATTTAATTATAAAAACAAAAAAACTGCTAATCTGAATTATATTGTTTGGTCCAACCAACACAATCATTTGTGTAACATTATCTGTGCTTTACTGTGATGATGTCTGCCTCAAAATGTTAAAATACATTAGTAATTGTAGAAATAAAAAAAACAAATGAAAACAGCTCATTGTTCTCTCACTTATTAAACTAAATAAACCAAAGCAAATGGCAAAACTATTAGATAAATATAAAAACAATACTTCTTACTAGCATCACAGAACTGAAAACATAGCAAGAAATTACAGAGGTTAGTCAAATTGTAAAATATACACCCATTCTTCAACCCAAAGTGTATCTACCCCTTTGTAATGCAGTGGCCCTGGTCCAGCACCACGTTGGCAAGCCTGCTCTAAGCAGGAGCTTGAAAGGTACTTATGTGTTTTGAATTTCTCACTTATATTGAAACTGAGGTCATGATTAATAAGATCTCCTGAACCATAATTTGCTTAATAAATAATAAGCTGTAACCACCTTCACTGACCAAGCTTACTTTAATTGTTCCCGTGAATAGCACACCTTTCAAGTTTCAGGCAGCCTCAGACAATGTATAACCCACTCCAGTATTCTTGCCTAGAAAATCTCATGGACAGAGGAGCCTGGAAGGCTGCAGTCCATGGAGTCGCTGAGGGTCGGACACAACTGAGTGACTTCACTTTCACTTTTCACTTTCATGAACTGGAGAAGGAAATGGAAACCCACTCCAGTGTTCTTACCTGCAGAATCCCAGGGACAGGGGAGCCGGGTGGGCTGCCGTCTATGGAATTGCACAGAGTGGGAGATGAATGAATTGATTTAGCAGCAGTAGCAGCAGCAGCAGACAATATATCCCGATTCCTTAGCAACCTTCCATAGACAACAGTTTTACAATATGGATGACTATAGCAACAATTGCTTAAGAGTCAGCTCTTGTTCAGTTCAAGGTCCTGCTGTTTAAGACTCACTGGGACAGACCACCAACCTTCCAACTGTCATAGGGCCTAAAAATTCACCCTCAGATCATGCCAATGCTGCTATTTTCTGAATATATGTCCTATGAAAAAGCAAGTAACTCAGATAAGTCTGAAAAAAAAAAAGGAAGAAAGAAAGAAAGAAAAAAAACCCGTTCACCTTTTCTTTAACTTTAATCACCTTTCCCACATCTCAGACCACCCTGTTTCTTAAGCATCCTGAGCCTTTCATCTTCAGGGACGTGCATCAGAGTCTTGTTTTCCCATCTCCTCTCTTGGCTGCCTCACGAATAAACCTCTTCTCTGCTACAAACCTTGGTGTCTCAGTGTTTGGCTTACTGAATATCAGGCAAGTTAACCTGGTTCAGTAGCAGTATCTTCTGTGTCAGCCACAAGGGACATACCAAGGTTAGTCCCAGACAGAGGATGAGATATGTAAGGAGTGGTATCAGATCACCCCAGTCCTCTCAGATGTCCCCACAGCCAAACAAGCCTCACCAACATTTTCAAGGCTGCCTGGCTGACCATCCAAGGTATGTAAGTAATATGTACTTATTTTTTATTTAACTGAAGTACTGTGATTGCTTCTTACATAGCATTATTACAGTAAGAGATAACAGATATGGAAGCCAAAGTCTAACATGAAATAGAAAGCCCAGAAATAAACCTACCTTCTTAAGGTCATTAATCAATGACAAAGGTCGAATTAAAAAAAAAAAAAAACATAAAACATACTGGAGAAAATACAGTCTCTTCAACAAGTAATATTAAGAAAACTGGACATATAAAAAAATAAAATTAGACTACTCCTTCACACTACATCTAAAAATAAACTTGAAATGAACTAAAGAACTAGAACTAGAAGAGAACATGAACAGAAAGCTCTTTGACATAAATCACAGTGGCATTTTTTTTTTTTTTAGATCTGTCTCCTAAGGCAAAAGGAACAAAAGCAAAAGTCAATAAATGAGACCTAATTAAACTTAAATTTTTTTGCATAACAAAGAAAACCATAGAAAAAATGAAAGACAACATACTAAAAGAGAGAACATATTTGCAAATAATATGACCAATTATGGGTTAATACCCAAAATATAGAAATAGCTCATACAACTCAATACCAAAAAAAAAAAAGCCTGATTAAAAAAATGGGGAGAAGACCCAAAAACTTATTTTCAAAGAGGATATACAGATGGCCAACAGCCAAAGAAATGCTCAGCACTGCTGCTGCTGCTGCTGCTAAATCACTTCAGTCGTGTCCAACTCTGTGCCACCCCACAGACGGCAGCCCACCAGGCTCTGCCATCCCTGGGATTCTCCAGGCAAGAACACTGGAGTGGGTTGCCATTTCTTTCTCCAATGCATCCTCAGATAAGTTCAAACCAAAACCACAATGAGATATCACCTCATACTTTTCAGTATGGCTATCATCAAAAAGTCTACCTATAATAAATGGAAAGCATGTGAATAAGGGGAATCCCAGTACACTATTGGTGTGAAAGTAATTGATACAGCCACTATGGAAAACAATATGGAGGTTTCTCAAAAAAACTGATAATAGAAATACCATATGATCAAGCAATCCCATTCCTAGGTACATATTTGAAGTAAGTAAGATCACTAATTCAAAAGATATATGCATACCATTGTTCATAGCAGCACTATTTACAATAGCCAGGACATGTAAGCAACCTAAGTGTCCATCAACAAATAAAAAGATAAAGAAGATGTACATACAAAGAGAGGAACATTAGCCATAAAAGAGCCTACATTCTTCTCTTTGCAATAATGTAGATGGACCTAGGGGCTTCCCTGGTAGCTCAGCTGCTAAAGAATCTGCAGGAGACCCCAGTTTAGTTCCTGGGTCAGGAAACTCCCTTGGAGAAGGGATAGGCTACCCACCTCAGTATTCTTGGGCTTCCTTCATTGCTCAGATAGTAAAGAATCTGCCTGCAATGTGTGAGACCTAGGTTCAGTCCCTGGGTTGGGAAGATCGCCTGGAGGAGAACATGGCAGCTCACTCCACTATTCTTATCCAGGGAATCCCCATGTTTAGAGGAGCCTGGTGGGCTACAGTCCACGAGGTCATAAAGAGTCAGACACAACTAAGTGACTAAGCACAGCACACCACACAGGTACCTAGAGGGCGTTATGCTTAGTGAAATAAGACAAAGAAAGACAAAAACTCTATGGCATCACTTAACATATGGAATCTAAGACATAAAACTGTGAATGTGTATAAAATAAAAAGACTCACAGATATAGAGAACAAACCAGTGGTTACCAGTGAGAAGAGAGAAGGGGGAAGAGTAAGATGGGGTAGGAGATTAAGAGATAAAAGCTACTAAGTATAAAATAAGCAACAAGGATACAGCAGAGGGATATATAGCCATTATTTTATAATAACTTTAAGTGGAGTATAATCTATCAAAATATATTGAATTGTTCTGTTGTACACCTGAAATCAACACAATGTTGTAAATCATCTGTACTTCAATAAAAAAAAAAATTTTTAAAAACCCACAAAACTCTAAGTAATAAACTGGAGCTCAGATGACAAACTGGACCCAAAACTTCACTTTGTCCTAAGGACAGCTACCAAACTGAAAGAATTTATGCTTTTTCAAAATGTATATATTGCAATATGATTACCACAAAAAGGACAGTTACATTCATAATCTCATGTACTTCCTTTGTACATGTCCTAATAACTTAAACTTTGTAACTTTCAAAAAATATCATATGGTAATATTAAGTATAGTCATTGTGCTGTATATGCTTTTGTGTTTTTATATTTACAGAGAATGGGAGAGAGCATTAGATGCCAGGACAGGCCCAAGGTGAGGGTGAAGTCAAAGGGCCCATCTCCCTTCAGCAGTGACTGAGGTGTTTGATAGAGGAAGATAAACCATCTCTTTGAAAGAAGACAGCTTTCATTATAGGGCTAAAAGAATTCCAACAAATAATTTTTAAAATAATAATAATAATACCAGTAATGATAAGCATCTTATTAAAAAAAATAATTAAGTGCTATAAAAAATGAAATAGCATGGACAAAAAGTAGAAGAGACAAAAAGTAGAAAAGGACTTGGAAATACATTAGATATTAGAATTTAAAGAAATATTTTTAAAAAAACTTATGCTTACTATAGTCAAAGTAATTTAAAAAATAACTAAAGTGATACCAATTAATAGGACACTATAAGTTATAGGCTAGCATTTTTGAAAAAGAACTATATAGGAGTTTTAGAAATAAAAACACTATTGCTAAAGTTAAAAATTCAGACTAGCATTAGACATGACTATTTTATCTTCTTTGTCCAGAGGTGTTTCTGGTATATTTCTGTGTCTAAATTCTGTGTTTATTTTCAGATATCACATTTACAGTTCTACCACTAATAAATCAGTCTGTTTTATCAAAATAGTGTCAAATTGATAGATTGGAAATTGTATTTCATTACTGAAATATTTTAATTTGCATCTTTTTATTTTTAAGGAGGTTGAACATTTTTTTTTCTATTCATTACAGCTTTTTTCATTTATCCTCTTTAAGTTTCTTGTTGCTACTTTAGTCTCTGATTTTACTGAATTATATACTTGCTTCTTATTTCACTGTAAAATAAAATATCTAAAATATTTTATATTATGATATTAACATAATTAATTCTCTGTTACATATGGCAAATATTTTCTTCTTGTTTATTTTTTCAGAAAATGATTCTACTAGTTCAGGAAGATCTCTATTTTAATAAACACAAGGGAAAGTCACTGATCAAAAGGGAAGTTGGTATTGTCAGCCAAATTGAAAATTGAAAAGGGATGCCAGATAATCCCAATGACTATAATTATTTACCATAAAGGCAATCAGCAATTGTAGTGATTGCCAAAATTAGTGCTTTTGTAGAAATTATATTCTTTACAATGTTAATGTTCTTGTTGGTGTTAGTCGCTCAGTCATGTCCAACTTTTTGCGACCCCATGGACTGCAACATGCCAGGCTTCCCTGTCCTTCACTATCTCCCAGAGTTTGTCCAAATTCATGCCTATTTGAGACAATGATGCCATCTAACCATCTCATCCTCTGTTGTCCCTTTCTCCTCTTGCCTTCAGTCTTTCTCAGCATCAAAGTCTTTTCCAATGAGTTGGCCCTTCACATCATGTGGCCAAAGTATCGGAGCTTCAATTTCATCATCAGTCCTTCCAATGAATATTCAAAGTTGATTTCCTTTAGGATTGACAATGTTAATAAATATGTTTAATTTTTGTTATAATGTATTTGTATAGACAATAGGTCTTCTTAGTTTTAATAGAGTTCATTATGAAATGGATTTCTAAAAAATATTACCAGAAATGAGAATAAGTTTGTGGTCTCATATAACTTCTAATTTAATAAAATACTAAGGATTTCCAGCAAAGCTTCCCTGGTGGCTCAGAGGGTAAAGTGTCTGCCTGCAATGCAGGAGACCTGGGCTTGACCCCTGGTTCAGGAAGATCCCCTGGAGAAGGACATGGCAACCCACTGCAGTATTCTTGCCTGGAGAATCCCATGGATGGAGGGGCCTGGTGGGCTATCTAGTTTTGTTTTTGTTGTTCAGTCTCTAAGTTGTGTCCTACTCTTTGTGACCCCATGGACTGCAGCTTGCCAGGCTTCCCTGTCCCTCACCATCTCCCAGAATTTTCCCAAGTTCATGTCCATTTAATTAGTGATGCCATCCAGCAGTCTTATCCTCTGCCACACTCTTCTGCTTTTGGCTTCAATCTCTCCCATTAGTTTCAGGGTCTTTTCCAATGAATCAGTTATTTGGATCAGGTGGCCGAAGTATTGGAGCTTCATCTTCAGCATCAGTCCTTTCAATGAGTATTCAGGGTTGATTTCCCTTAGAACTGACTGGTTTCATCTCCTTGCTGTTCAAGGGACTCTCAAGTCTTCTCCAGCACAAGAATTTGAAAGCTTAACTCATCCCCTCCATGGATCACTGCCTTGTGGTGAAGGGGCTTGCATAGCTCAATGGAGCAATGAGCCATGCTGTGTAGGGTGACCCCAGATGGATGCGTCATAGTGGAGAATTCTAACAAAATGTGGTCCACTGGAAGAAGAAATGGCAAACCACTCCAGTATTCTTGCTGTGAGAACCCCATAACAGAACACTAGTTTAGAAGCTCACCAAATTATTTATACTCATTTATAGAAGGATTACTGTGTCTTTTCTTTTTGGTCAATTTTAACTACTTTTCTAGGCTTTCCTGTTGGCTCAGTGGTAAAGGATCTGCCTGCCAATGCAGGAGACATTATTTCAATCCCTGGATCAGGGAGGCCTGTGGAGAAGGAAACAGCAATCCACTCCAGTATTCTTTCTTGGCAAATCCCATGGACAAAGGAGCCTGGCAGGCTACAGGCCATAGGGTTGCAGAGTCAGATATGACTTAGCAACTGAATGACAACAACAAATCTACTTTTCTATGTCTATTTATCTACTTTTCAGTAGTTATGTTTTAACCATTATCCAAACAGAATTTTATGGTGCACATCTTCTAAAAGAAGTATTTGCTTACACTTTAAGTCACACATTTTTCCATAATATTAACATCACAAATAAATTATGGAAAACATTAATAATGTTATACACAATATATTAACATCAGTATTATAGTCTGTTACATCGGTTTTACATATACAGAACTAATCTCAGGGCTGGGAAGGGTGCTGACAAGTTAGGGGCCCTGCCATGAAAGTTCTCTTCATGGCAAATTCATCTTTATCAGCATTATATTTTCAGAAGTTGTAATTTTTCCATTTCTCAACCTAAGCCTTAAGACATCTTGAACGCTTCTGCTTTTGTGGTTTGGGGAGCCCTGCAACATTGGGCAAGTACTTTAGCTCTCTGTCTAAAGGAACTATTTACATGTAACACTTAAAAGAAGATATAAAATACTCCCCCATGGAAATCCCATTCACTGTGAGAAGAGAAAGAGGAAAAAGGAAAAAGTATCATCATTCTTCAAAAGTTAAAGTTTATAAAAACAAAACGTCTTTGTCAAGAGGCCCAAACAGTTTGTTGTGTGTTTAAAATATGTTCAACTCAGCAATATCAATGGAAAAAATAAAGAGTAAAGGTGGATTATTTTTAAAAGAAAGAAAGAAAAAAAGTCTCGAGACTACAAGAAATAAGAGATTCCTGGGCTTTCTGACATTAGAGCTGATCCTAAGCCTTAGCTAACATACCTGGTTTGTAGAAAGCTTTAATTTTTGTTTCAGGTTCAAATGATTTGTTAACAAAAGAAACCACTCATTTTATATAAATAATTCCAATATTTAATAGAGAATATCTACCTTATTTTTACCATATAGTCATTAAAAGACAGGGGTATCAATATCTAATAGAGAATTATCTATCTTACTTTCAATAAACAATCATTAAAAGGGAAGAAAAGTGGAATGCTAATGGAGAATAACAGTACATACATCACCAAATTGGGTTTTGACCAACATCCTGACTCAAACAGTGCTGGGAAGTTCCACGTGACAGCAATCTGGGGAAAGGTCCTGGACAGTATGTCTGCTCTATGAGTGAGACTTCAAACTCCAGTGTGGGAGTTTCTGCTTATAATTCCAGGCCACAAATTGATATCATTATCCTCAGTCTGGGAGCAAATTGCAGCCCTGGTTTTAAGCTAATCTTTTTTTTTTTTTGAATAATGCTATTTGTTTTGTCTTATGAATCTTGCCTGTAGCTTGAAATGTTGTGAAGTCCTCAGTGTGCTGGGCCAGACCCCTCCAAGGGCTCAACAATTCTATGGTCCATCCCCTATCTTACCTTTTGTGTCACGTGGCTGGTATTCACAGCAGGCACATAGTCAGGGTCCTGTCCAGGCAAGTCAGAAGCAAAGTCAGAGGCCAGTTCTACTTTCTCTTTTCTGAAACCTGAACAAGACTATTCTATTTAATTTCCCTAACACTAATTTACTGGCAAAAGAAACACCCAGCTTAGCCCTGTCCAGGTTGCAAGTGAAAGTGAAGTCATTTGGTCATGTCTGACTCTTTGCGACCCCATGGACTGCTGCCTGCCAGGCTCCTCTGTCCATGGAATTCTACAGGTAAGAATATTAGAGTAGGTTGCCATTTCCTTCTCCAGGGAATCTTCCTGACCCAGGGATTGAACCTAGGTCTCCTGCATTGCAGACAAACTCTGTAACATCTGAGCCACCAAGGAATCCCACACTGCAAAATCATGCACGAACACAGTAGTTAATATAGTCAAGTCATATAATTTTGAAATAGTTGGTTTTGCATCAATAGATAAAAATCTTTTATTATACTCCCAAATATCCACATATATATTTTTTATTTTATTTCTATTATTACAAAAATGAGAGAAGGAAAGGTTGAGGGTGAGTACAGAGATTTTCATGAGAAGAAATTCTTTAAGTCATCGGTAGTTAAACCTTTCACAGAATCTCTTTCTCCATTTATCTTTCATTAACCGCAAACTTTAACTAAGACTCATTCTCCATTATATTTCATAGATTTTAAAAATTCTTAATCATACCCCTGTTTTATTTTGACAATGGTCACACAAATATTAGATAAAGAGTTAAAAGTAAAAGATATAAATATTTTAAAAGCATGAAAAATAAGATTTTCTAAGCTATTAGAGAATTATAAATGAAATCCTCAGTTACTTTCAAAACCAAGAAAACTCAAAAATTGCTGGACAATAATCAAACAAGTTGTATCATATTTTGCAATCATGATTTAAGAATGCCACATTAAATTTTTAAACTTGTGAAACATTATTCATATACTGAACTATTTAAATTAAGAATATTTCTGATTTAGAAAAGCATACCAATATAAATATGCTAGTAGATTCTGCTCACTGATTTTCTTTAAAATTTTATGGGAAACGGTGGTGTTTTAATACGTAGTCACCTTCTGAAATAACTTTGCAAAGAAAAATTTCTGTAAAGTAAAAATTGTTTTGATATATCCTTAAATAAAAATAATACTCAAAGTTCTTCTTTGCTCAAAGATACAAATTCAGCCCTCTAAGGAAGAGAACCATCTGAGACTCCTAGGATTTCTGGGCATGCACAGAATATGCACTCACATATTCTGTGAGTTCTTTTTACTTATCATTTAATAGCACAACAATCTGTCTCTTTTTCGTTTTGTGGCAAAAGGGAAAAATGTCTTTCCTGTAGCCAAGGTTTGCTGGTTTGATTTTGAAGTCATGAAAATACACATATATACACACAAACACACATATATACACTAATGAAGAATCCAGATCTTGGATCCTTCACTTTCTTCATGAGTGACTGGGAAATTTGCTAATTTCTTAAAAATGTGTATACCTTTTTAAAATTTTCCCCAAATGGTTGCATTTTATCTATGGCTCTACTAAAGGCATACTCAGGAAAGAATGAAGAGACAGAGCCAAACCAGAAACAACACCCAGTTTTGAATGTGACTGGTGATGGATAAGAAAAGTCCAATGCTGGTAAAGTCCAATGCTGTAAAGAGCAGTATTGCATAGGAAGCTGGAATGTTAGGTCCATGAATCAAGGTAAGTTGGAAGTGGTTAAACTGGAGATGACAAGAGTGAACATCGACGTTTTAGAAAACAGTGAATTAAAATGGACTAGCATGGGTGAATTTAACTCAGATAACCATTATTTCTGCTACTGTGAGCAAGAATCCCTTAGATGAAATAGAGCAGCCATCATAGTCAACAAAACAGTTTGAAATGCAGTACTTGGATGCAATCTCAAAAATGACAGAATGATCTCTGTTCATTTCCAAGGCAAACCATTCAATATCACAGTACTCCAAGGCTATGTCCTGACCAGCAATGCTGAAGAAGCGGAATTTGAATGCTTCACTGAAGATCTAAAAGACTTTTTAGAACTAATATGCAAAAAAAGGGTATCGTTTTCATTATAGGGGACTGGAATGCTAAAGTAGAAGTCAAGAGACATGGAATAACAGCCAAATTTGGCCTTGGAGAACAAAATGAAGCAGGGTAAAGACTAACAGAATTTTACCAAGAGAGGGCACTGGTTATAGCAAACACCCTCCTCCAACAACACCAGAGAACACTCTACACATGGACATCATCAGATTGTCAAAACCAAAATTAGATTGGTTATATTCTTGGCAACTAAAAATGGAAAAGCTCAATACAGTTAGCAAAAGAAGATCGGGAGCTGACTGTGGCTCAGATCATGGACTCCTTATTGCCAAATTCAGACTAAAGTTGAAGAATGTAGGGAAAACCACTAGACCATTCAGGTATGACCTAAATCAAATCCCTTATGATTATTCAGTGGAAGTAACAAGTAGATTCAAGCGATTAGATCTGATAGACAGAGTGCCTGAAGAACTATAGAGAGGTGTTTGTGACATTGCACAGGAGCAGTGATAAAGACCATCCCCAAGAAAAAGAAATACAAAAAGGCAAAATGGTTGTCTGTGAGGCCTTACAAAGAGCTGTGAAAAGAAGAGAGGTGAAAGGCAAAGGAGAAAAGGAAAGACATGCCCATTTGAATGCAGAATTTCAAAGAATAGCAAGGAGATATTAAAAGCCTTCCTCAGTGATCAATGCAAAAATAGAGGAAAAAATTAGAATAGAAAAAAAAACTAGATATATCTTCAAGAAAATTAGATATATCAAAGGAACATTTCATGCAAAGATGGGCACAAAAAGGACAGAAATGGTATGGACCTAGATGAAGCAGAAGATATTAAGAAGAGGTGGCAAGAATACACAGAAGAACTGTACAAAAAGATCTTCATGACTCAGATAAGCACGATGATGTGATCACTCACCTAGAGCCAGATATCCTTGAATGTGAAGTCAAGTGAGCCTGTAGAAACATCACTATGAACAAAGCTAGTGGAGGTGATGGAATTCCAGTTGAAATATTTCTGATCTTAAAAGAAGATGCTGTGAAAGTACTGTACTCAATGCATCAGCATTTGAAAAACTCAGCAGTGGCCACAGGATCAGAAACATTAGTTTTCATTCCAATTCCAAAGAAAGGCAATGCCAAAGAGTGCTCAAACTACTGCACAATTGCATTCTTCTCACATGCTAGCAAACTAATGCTCAAAATTCTTCAAGCCAAGCTTCAACAGTACATTAACCACAAATTTCCAGATGTTCAAGCTGGATTTATAGAGGTCAGAGGAACCAGATATCAAACTCCCAATGTCTATTGGATCATCAAAAAAGTGAGAAAGTTTCAAAAACACATCTACTTCTATTCATTGACTATGCAAAAGCCTTTGACTGTGTGGACCACAAAAACCATGTAGAATTCTTCAAGAGATGGGGATACCTGATCACCGGGCCTACCTACTGAGAAATTTGTATGCAGGTCAAGAAGCAACCGTTGGAACTGGACATGAAACAACAGACTGGTTCAAAATCTGCAAGAAGTATGTCAAGGCTGTATATTGTCACCCTGATTATTTAACTTAAATGCAGAGTGAATAATGAGAAATGCTGGACTGAATGAAGCACAAGCTGTAGTCAAGATTGCCAGGAGAAATATCAATAACCTCAGATATGCAGATGACACCACTTCATGACAGAAAGTGAAGAACTTACAAACCTCTTGATGAAAGTGAAACATTAGAGAGAAAAAGTTGTCTTAAAACTCATATTCAGAAAACGAAGACAATGGCATCTGATGGCATCACTTCTTGGTAAATATATGGGGAATAGTGGAAATAATGACAGAATTTATCTTGGGGGCTCCAAAATCATTACAGATAGTGACTGCAGCTATGAAATTAAAAGACACTTACTCCTGGGAAGAAAAGTTATGACCAACCTAGGCAACATATTAAAAAGCAGAGACATTACTTTGCCAACAAAGGTCCGTCTAGTCAAACTATGATTTTTCCAGCTATCATGTATAGAGGTGAGAGTTTGACTATAAAGAAAGCTGAGTGCTGAAGAATTGATGCTTTTGAACTGTGGCGTTGGAGAAGACTCTTGAGAGTCCCTTGGACTACAAGCAGATCCAACTAGTCCATCCTACAGGAGATCAGTCTTGGGTGTTCATTGAAAGGACTGATGCTGAAGCCAAAGCTCCAATACTTTGGCCACCTGATGTGAAGAACTGACTCATTTGGAAAGACCCTGATGCTGGGAAAGATTGAAGGTGGGAGGAGAAGGGGATGACAGAGGATGAGATTGTTGGATGGCATCACTGACTCAACAAATATGAGTTTGTGTAAGCTCCAGAATTTGGTGATGGACAAGGAGGCCTGGCATGCTGCATTTCAAGTGGTCACAAAGAGTCAGACATGAAAGAGCAACTGAACTGAACTGAACTGAACTGAAAGGAATACTAGAATAAAAGTCATCTTGACTACAAAATTCTAGTGAAGACGTCATCTAAGGACACTCTCTCATGTCTTCTGGCTGCTTAGTGTACACAGGCATGCTCACTCTGTCTTCTGCATGTCATCCTGTCTACCTAATCAGTAGAGCAGAGCATGTTACTCATTATTCATATATTAATGTTTTCCAAATTATGACAACCCCAGGAGGCTATTTACCCCAAAGTTTCCTCTTCCCCATACATGCATATGCATATGTTCAGTTCAGTTGCTCATTCGTGTCCAACCCTGTGACTCCATGGACTGCAGCACACCAGGCCTCCCTGTCCTTCACCAACTCCTGGAGTTTTCTCAAGGTTATGTCCATGAGTCAGTGATGCCATCCAATCATCTCATCCTTTGTCATCCAATCATTTCATCCTCTGTCATCCCCTTCTCCTAACTTCAATCTTTCCCAGCATCAGGGTCTTTTCAAATGAGTAAGTTTGTCTCAACAGGTGGCCAAAGCACTGGGAGTTTCAGCTTCAGCATCAATTCTTCCAATGAATATCCAGGACTGATTTTCTTTAGGATGGACTGGTTTGATCTCCTTGCAGTCCAAGGGACTCTCAAGAATCTTCTCCAACACAACAGTTTGAAAGCATCAATTCTTTGGTGCTCCAGCTTTATTTATATTCAAACTTTCACATGACAATTGGAAAAGCCATAGCTTTGACTAGATGGACCTATGTTAGTTAAGTAATATCTCTGCTTTTTAATATGCTGTCTAGGTAGGTCATAACTTTTCTTCCAGGAGCAAGTGTCTTTTAATTTTATGGCTGCAGTCACCATCTGCACTTCATCTAGAGGCTCTTTAGTTCTTCTTTGCCTTACGCCATAAGGGTGGTGTCATCTGCATATTGAAGGTTATTGATATTTCTACTGGAAATCTTGTTTCCAGCTTGTGCTTCATCCAGTCGAGGAATTCTCATGATGTAGTCTCCATGTGCACATTCCCTGTAAATGTCAGTTCTAAAAAGAACACAGCTTTTCTCCAGTGAAGTTTGACTTCTCATTTTGCCTTCAGCTTTAAGAGTTTCTTTCTTTTACACAAGATGTGAAATTATGCATTAATGAATTAAATTATCCTCAAGAACCCTTGGAACAGATACTACATTTCTTATTGCCATCAGGTTAAGTAGATTAATTTATGGACTCAACTATATCTTTTTGCCAAAAATTCTGCATAGTAAGAAATGGAGCAGCAGATGAAATACTTTTGCAGTAATTCTTCTCTCTCCCTCCCCCACCATTTATTTTTCAATATGTGTTTGAATTCATTTACAGTTTGGAAGATGCCAATTTTACAGAAATTTTTAAAAGAAAAAAAAAGCAGAAAAGGATATAAATTTTTTCACTTCTTAAAAAAAAAATCATACATTTCCTAGAAAGCAAACATTATCTATACTTTAACCTAGATAATTATTTTGAGGCCACTCTACAAAACATCAAGTAACTGTGCATCACATTATTATTTTCATTTGTTGAGTAATGGCAAATAAATGTCTGTGTTAAAAATAGACCAATTCATAAATTGTATCTCATTTTCAAACCCATGAAGCAAGCAATGTGATCATTTTTTAAATTATCTAAATTTAGTGCCTTCATCTTGACTTGCAATCCATTTAAGCAGAGGAAAAGCAGGATCATAATGGAACACGTCCTCACAAATCGCTGCTACAAGTCAGCACCAGTCGGGCAGAATATTTAAATTATAACTCATGTTAAAGACACTTTTTGCCATCATTCTGCCCTGAATCTCAGGTCTCAAAGTTCTTCTCACATGTTGAGGGTTTTTGTTTTTTTTTTTTTTCACCCCCTATGAAAGTGAAAGCCACTCAGTCATGTCCGACTCCTTGCAACCCATGGACTACACAGTCCATGGAATTCTCCAGGATAGAATACTGGAGTGGGTAGCCTTTCACTTCTCTAGGGGATCTTTCCAACCCAGGAATTGAACCAGGGTTCCTGCACTGCAGACGGATTTTTACCAACTGAGCAATGAGGGAAGCCCTATATTTCACTAGAAAAGATTTGTTAGTGGTTGCTTTAAAAGAAAGGTCTCCTATATTTACTATACTTTCTTCCTTCCCTGATACACTGATGATTCATCCCGGCACTTGCTTTCTAAAGGGGAATTTTAGGGGTGGGTGCTGATAGGGTGGCTCCACTCCTGGCTCAAAATAGGGCAACATGGAATTGGTACTAAGGGTTTGCAGGCAGTGACAGCAGCCAGGCAAAGGAAATGCCCTGCTTTTATGCAGAAAACAGTATAGCTACAGAGGCAAAAGATTATTCCAAAAAAATATACTTAGTTTTTTAATGTTGTGTACTGCAAAACATTTTGTGAAATGCAAAAAAGGAAAATGGCTGTCTGGAGAGGCCTTACAAATAGCTGTGAAAAGAAGAGAAGCAAAAAGCAAAGGAGAAAAGGAAAGATATAAGCATCTGAATGCAGAGTTCCAAAGAATAGCAAGGAGACATAAGAAAGACTTCCTAAGTGATCAATCTAAAGAAATAGAGGAAAGCAACAGAATGGGAAAGACTAGAGATCTCTTCAAGAAAACTAGAGATACCAAGGGAACATTTCATGCAAAGATGGGAACAATAAAGGACAGCAATAGTATGGACCTAACAGAAGCAAAATATATTTAAAAGAGGTGGCAAGAATACACAGAGAACTGTACAAAAAGATCTTCACGACCAAGATAATCATGATGGTGTGATCACTCACGTAGAGCCAGACATAATGGAATGTGAAGTCAACTGGGCCTTAGAAAGCATCATTACGAACAAAGCTAGTGGAGGTGATGGAATTCCAGTGGAGTTACTTCAAATCCTGAAAGATGATGCTGTGAAAGTGCTGCACTCAATAAGCCAGCAAATTTGGAAAACTCAGCAGTGGCCACAGGACTGGAAAAGGTCAGTTTTTATTCCAATCCCAAAGAAAGGCAATGTCAAAGAATGCTCAAACTACTGCACAATTGCACTCATTTCAGACTGTAGTAAAATAATGCTCAAAATTCTCCAAGCCAGGCTTCAGCAATACGTGAACCATGAACTTCCTGATGTTCAAGCTGGTTTTAGAAGAGGCAGAGGAACCAGAGATCAAATTGCCATCATCTGCTGGATCATGGAAAAAGCATGAGAGTTCCAGAAAAACATCTATTTCTGCTTTATTGACTATGCCAAAGTCTTTGACTGTGTGGATCGCAATTAACTTTGGAAAACTCTGAAAGAGATGGGCATACCAGACCATGCCCCTTGAGAAACCTATATTCAGGTCAGGAAGCAACAGTTAGAACTGGATATGGAACAACAGACTGGTTCCAAAAGGAAAGAAGTATATCAAGGCTGTATATTGTCACCCTACTTATTTAACTTATATGCAGAGTACATCATGAGAACTGCTGGGCTGGAGGAAGCACAAGCTGACATCCAGATTGCTGGGAGAAATATCAATAACCTCAGATATTTAGATGGCACCATTCTTATGGCAGAAAGAGAAGAGGAACTAAAAAGCCTCTTGATGAAAGTGAAAGAGGAGAGTGAAAAAGTTGGCTTAAATATCAACATTCAGAAAATGAAGATCATGGCATCTGGTCCCATCACTTCATGGCAGATAGATGGCCAAACAGTGGTAACAGTGTCAGACTTTATTTTTGGGGGCTCCAAAATCACTGCAGATTGGTGACTGCAGCCATGAAGTTAAAAGACGCTTAGTCCTTGGAAGAAAAGTTATGAACAACCTAGACAGCATATTCAAAAGCAGAGACATTACTTTGCCAACAAATATCTGTCTAGTCAAGGCTATGGTTTTTCCAGTGGTCATGTATGGATATGAGAGTTGGACTGTGAAGAAAGCTGAGCACCAAAGAACTGATGCTTTTGAACTGTGGTGTTGGAGAAGACTTTTGAGAGTCCCTTGGACTACAAGGACATTGAACCAGTCCATTCTGAAGAAAATCAGCCCTGGGATTTCTTTGGAAGGAATGATGCTAAAGCTGAAACTCCAGTACCCTGGCCACTTCATGTGAAGAGTTGATTCATTTGCAAAACTCTGATGCTGCGAGGGATTGGGGGCAGGAGAAGAAAGGGATGACAGAGGATGAGATGGCTGGATGGCATCACTGACTCAATGGAAGTGAGTCTGAGTGAACTCTGGGAGTTGGTGATGGACAGAGAGGCCTGGCGTGCTGCTATTCACGGGATCACAAAGAGTCAGACATAACTGAGTGACTGAACTGAACTGCACATCATCCACCCCAATGGTCTTGGGCAGACAGGCACTTGGTTAAATCCCTGAGGAAATAATAAAAGTGAACAAATGCTTCTATTGGCCTTAATGTTGAATTCTGGTACAACCAATTCTGTTTAAGTCACACTTTAAAAAAAAATCTGATTTCACATTGTACAGAGGAATAGACGTTAAAGGACTCCTACAAGTTAATTTCCAACACTATGATGTAAAACCTAAAGGCATAAAGACAGAAGAAAACATAGAAATACTTTGTAGTACATTTATTTTCTGTTTCCATTAGCCACACTTCTTTTAAATTATTTTAACCCAGGCATGTGATTTTGTTTTGTTTTTAACCTGTTTTAGCAACTGTGATATGTTCTCCATTACCCTCATGCAGAGAAGGATCTCCAACTTAGCGGCAGGACCACTAAAGGGAGTATTTATCACTTACTAAGCTAAAGATGAAACTCCAGTACTTTGGCCACCTCATGCGAAGAGCTGACTCATTGGAAAAGACTGTGATGCTGGGAGGGATTGGGGACAGGAGGAGAAGGGGACGACCGAGGATGAGATGGCTGGATGGCATCACTGACTCGATGGACGTGAGTTTGAGTGTACTCTGGGAGTTGGTGATGGACAGGGAGGCCTGGCGTGCTGTGATGATTCACGGGGTCACAAAGAGTCAGACACAACTGAGTGACTGAACTGAACTGAACTGAACTGAACTAAACTGAAGGGCTGTGTTTAGACACTTGGGTGTGCTTATCTCAAGGCATCATCACTGGATCATCATGGAGCTGTGACTGATCCCACTTAACAGGTAAAGAAACTGAGGATCATAAAAGAAGGATAAATTAGCCTAGGTTATATACCCAGTAAGGGAAGTTGAAGTTAAAGTCTCCCTTCTATCTGAATAATTCTTTCTAGAATGAAGAATTTCTGTTTTAGAGATGTTGAATTTGGATTAGTAACTGTAATTTGTTATAATTTAAAGGTAAGAAATTATGGTTTATTGCTAATTATTTTTCTCAGCATTCTGTTTATTTCTTGAATATAAAAGTATACATTAAATATTTAGTGAATTAAATTGAGTTGAATTTCCATACTTTAGATAAAGCACATTTTAGATACCTTATCTTTAAGATAAAGTATTTAAATATGGAGAGATAAGAATTTTCATACTTTCTTAATCTGGAGAATTATACAAATGCAATAGCTGTTGCAGAAGCTTATTAAAATAGGCAATTATTCATTTGCTACTCTAAGCTAGTATTTTACATAAGTTGTAAATTTGCCAACTTCAAAAATTAGACATTTATAATTACTCTTCTAGTGTTTTACATGAATTATAGATAAGCATCATTTTATCACTGTTTTATCTGGAGGATATAGGTTAGTGTTTCATGCCTTTTACTCTGTTTCAGCTCTTTAGTCATGTTGCTTGGATCATTAATAGTCAAAGATGCAAACCTCAGGGCTGATTTTATAAGAACATATAAAATGAAGCAATGCTTCAGCATAAGTAAAAAAGTTAATGATATTTAAACAAATGAAATCATATGTTTACATTTGATCTTTTATTGAAGGTATTGACATTAATAAGACCACGGAGCCCAAAGAAGTTCTTTCTTGCTCTCACTTGCCACTTTCTGTTGCTTAATTACATAATCTTAACATATGGACCATTTAATAGGTTTTCTCTTTATTTCTCCTTTTAATATCTTTATTTTATGTATACAATCAAATTTGGTATATCTTAAAATACAAGGTTATTTTTCCAGCAATTGAAATGTTTTCCATGTAATGGATCTGCTATTTGAGGTGCAGTAAGATTTATATGTTATGACTCTATTTATATGTCTTCATATAAATCTAAGATATACTTTGATTTCTAATTTATTAAAATCCCTATATAAGCCAAAATATTAATTTTATCAAATTTTTGAAAGCAATAAATTGCTAAGGTTTAATGCAAGTTAAATTTGCTGTTACATAAAAATAAATTTTCAATAATTTTGGAACTATGCATTATAGTAGAATCTATTATTTATCTCAGTATGTACAGTGCCATAACGGAGCTAAAGATTCAAAAAATAAAATTCTGAATACTCAGATCCAAGAAGATTATGTTATTCTACCCAACTGTACAAAGTAAAAATAAGAACAAGCCACGTTACTCTCTCAACAAAGCACTTTCCCTTTTAAACACATTCTATTGTCACTTCATTCATTGACATTAAGACACAGACTAAAGAAAGAATATTGTAATTTAAGAGTTTTTATGTATTGAAAATAATACATAGTTGTCAAGAATGAAACTCTTGGAAACCTAAAGAGAAGTTATTATAGTTTTCACAAAGGCAAATGCCATTGATTTTATATATATATATATATATATATATATATATATACCTGCAACAATTCTGTAGTGCACTTCTAAACTTTGCTTACTGCATGAAAATCATTTCTATTATAAAAGATAATTATGATTATGCATTCCTCATTACTTTTCCGAATAAGAGTGAAATAAGAGAGGATAAAACTGGAACACAATAAATATTGAACTATGAAAAAACATTTGCTGAACACCCTTGTTCTAGGAGTTATAGTAAAACCTCTGTATGGGAATGAGCTATTTAATTGTTACAAGGCATTGATGATTTTGGTTAATATATATAACTAAAAAGAAGGAAAATATAATTACTTATATTATAACAATAATTACAAAATGGAAATTATTAAAATTAAAATGACATGAAAGCTAACTTTAAAAACGTCTTTATTAGAATTTTTTTTACTTTTATTTTTACTTTATTCTACTTTACAATACTGTATTGGTTTTGCCATACATTGACATGAATCAGCCACAGATGTACATGAGCTCCCAATCCTGAAACCCCCTCCCACCTCCCACCTCATATCATCTCTCTGGATTTTCCCCATGCACCAGCCCCAAGCATCCTGTATACTGTATCGAACATAAACTGGCACTTCGTTTCTTACATGATAGTATACATGTTTCAATGCCATTCTCCCAAATCATCCCACCCTCTCCCTCTCCCTCAGAGGCCAAAAGTCCGTTCTATACTTCTGTGTCTCTTTTGTTGTCTCACATAGAGGCTCATCATTACTATCTTTCTAAATTCCATATATATGTGTCAGTATACTGTATTGGTGTTTTTCTTTCTGGCTTACTTCACTCTGTATAATCGGCTCCAGTTTCATCCATCTCATTAGAACTGAGTCAAATTTATTCTTTTAAGGGCTGAGTAATACTCCATTGTGTATATGTACCACAGCTTTCTTATCCATTCATCTGCTGATGGACATCTAGGTTGTTTCCATGTCCTGGCTATTATAAACAATACTGCAATGAGCACTGGGGTACATGTATCTCTTTCAATTCTGGTTTCCTCAGTGTGTATGCCCTGCAGTGGGGTTGCTGGGTCATAAGGCAGTTCTATTTGCAATTTTTAAAGGAATCTCCAAGCTGTTATTTTGTTTTAAAAGTGCCTATTGTAATGGATGGAACATAGTATTATGTAACATTGAAAGTGAAAGTGAAAGTGAAGTCACTCAGTCACTTTTTGCAAACCTATGGACTGTAGCCTACCAGGCTCCTCCGTCTATGGGATTTTCCAGGCAAGAATACTGGAGTGGGTTGCCGTTTCCTTCTCCAGGAGATCTTCCCAACCCAGGGATTGAAACCAGGTCTCCCACATTGTAAGCAAACACTTTACTGTCTAAGTCACCAGGGAAGTCCCTGTGTAACACTGGGTTGGCCAAGAAGTTCATTTGGGGTTTCTTTTTGCAAAAGCTTATGGAAAAACCCAAATGGATTTTTTGGCCAACCCAGTAAATGAAATAAATGAAAGAGAAAATTTATAGATTTAGCAGTTGTAGGTGTACAGGGGGACCAGTGCTTTGGGGGTGCTGCCATATAACTATGCCTCAGAAATGAAGCATGCTGGATTTGGATGTTTTGGACATTTGTTGATCTTTATTTGCTAAAATCTTAAGAATGCTGAAAATGAATCAATAGCTGCAAAAGTGGCATATTTCTATGATTAAATATTTTCTCTTTCTCTACCAGTGCTACTAGAACTATTTTCTATTATGTGTAGAAATATGCTTCATAAATATTTCAAGGTGATATTGCATGTCAATTATAATAATCAGATTCTTAAGAAAAAAGTTTTTAATCATCATGTAAAGTAGTTATATTGTTATGAGAGAGAACATGAAGACAGAGAAGCACAGACCGACAAAGTATAATTTTGAAGAATCAATGAGAAAAGTAAAACAGATCATTGAGGGTGAAGGGATTTACACAGACTTTTGTAATGCCTGTCAGGTACCCATGAGTGAAAGTCAGAGAAACATAATAATCAACTACAGAATAAATTAGAACTATATTAAATGGACATTCCCTGTTCATAATTTACTCCTTTGCCATTTCTTTCTTCATCTCATGTTCCCAGCTATGTGCATGTCAATGTAAGATAATTATTTGATATCACATAAATCCAGGAGATTTTAGACAAAATGACTCTGTAGTGTCTGAAGGAACAAATCCTCATTGCAGTCCATAATTAAGTGCTTTCTCAGACACTCCAAGCTAACAGACACAAAACCCGACGGTAACCTTGGGAAAACATAAATATTTGGCTCTCATCACTCCAGTGATTCCAGAGTTGTTATTGCACTTGAAGGGGAGAACGCTGGCACTGGAATGCAGCAGAAAGTTAGAAGT
Organism: Nanger dama; assembly: GCA_917880005.1. Classification (NCBI taxonomy): domain Eukaryota; kingdom Metazoa; phylum Chordata; class Mammalia; order Artiodactyla; family Bovidae; genus Nanger; species Nanger dama. The sequence continues at coordinate 106,619,434 of CAKJTW010000001.1, forward strand.
GTCAGATTGAGACATGACCTAAAAGTGATCTTCCAACATATTAAGGATTTTAGAGACAGAGGAAAGTACTTCTCCACATGAGAATCATGAATCAGAAGTAGGGATAATTAGATGTCAGGAAAACAATAATTTTTTAAACAAATTTGTTAACAATGCATCTGTGTGTTTCCCCCATGTGATTAATTTTTTAAGATATACACTGGAAGTCTTTCAGAATTCATTATTTATAGACTGATCAAAAAAAGCAAATATTACTCTAATTTGAGATATAATAGACTAACTGGCTTTCAAATGTACTTATGAATAAAGCTTGATAATTCTATAGATTGAAATGCTATCATATAATTAATGTCAATGATTTAATGTTTTCCTTGTCAAGATTATTGTCTATTTATAAATGTTTAAATTAAAAAAAAATTTAGAGTTGTAAATGCTTGGAGGGCATCTGTTTGACATCCATAAATCAAAAAGACAACTTGATAAGATAATCATGAAAGTGGAGAGACAGGGTATTTGAACAAAAAAGAAGTATATTTTATACAATAGGGATTCTTTTAATTACATGTAAGAAAAGATATATGTTAACAGAGAAACAGAATCAGCTTATAAATACATGGAAAATTCTTTTTCTAGAGTTGATATTAAAAAAATAGTTTAAAACTGGATGACAACATGCATCTGACCGCAAACGATCCTAGTATTATATTGCTTGGGGGCACTTAAATTCACTTAACTATAAAACTATTCTTTGCGGCAACAGTGTCCCTTTCTTGTAAAAAACAGCATTCATTTCATCATGTTTTGTTTTCTTTCTCTTCTTGAGGAAGAATCAAATAAATATCAAAATATCACATTAATATTGTCCATACAACTAAATATTAGATACCAAATACATCTCCAACAGTCTGACAGAATTTTTGAAATCAAACATAAAGTTGATTTTAATGAAATCAAATTTGATGTTCACAAAGATAGATATATGCCAATTAGAAATAATTTCTGCTAAATATTTAAATATATACTTATACATGCAAATATATGCTAATTAGAATATAAATATTTAGAAAATTAGAAATAATTAGAAATATATATGCTAATTAGAAATAATTTCTGCTCAATTTTTAAAATATATGTTTTTATACAATAATAATAAAAGACTGGTAATTCTTACTGAACTGTAATGTTTACTGATAAGAAATAGTCTAGAATAAGTCAATGGATAATAAGCAAAGCGAATTGTCACACAGCATGCTAAAGTGGAAACATGAGGAAGGAATCAAGTGTAAATAAAGCACAAAAATCACTAAAAAGTTAAATAGTAATTGAATCATTAAAATATCGTTTTGTTATGCAATTTGGGATGGACATAATTTCAACAAAAATTCCAATATAGCTGAAAATTATAAAAGCAAAGTTCTCATGTGGTATTGATGAAGTATAAATGGATTCATTTTTTGTGGAAGGACCTCTTCCACTATATAGCAAAGGCTCAACATTTTCATAATCACTGACCCAATCAATCTACTACTAGGGATTTATTTTAATGAAATCTAAAATAAAAATTTCTACAGATGACTATGGTCATTATGTTTATAAGCATTAAAATTGGAAAATCCATAAAATTATATAGGGACTTCTTTGGAGGTCCAGTGGTTAAGAATCCACCTTCCAATGCAGAGAACTAGGATCCCATATGATGCAGGGCATCTAAGCTTTCACTCCACAGTTAGAGGAGTCCCTGTGCATCACGTCTACAGAAAACCCACATGCTACAATAAAGACCTTGTGCAGCCAAAACAAACAAACAAAAAAATACTATAACTACAAACATTATAGTAGGCATCCACTACTATTAATGTTTGTAGAATTTTGATTGAAAATATTATATTTCATCATTTGAATCACTCTCTCCAGCTTCATAATAAAACACTTATGAAAATGTAATAAAAAAATCAAAGACTCATAATCCAGAAAATACATTATAATAGGATAGTGGCCAAATTTTTGGTAAAACTTAAACAACTTGAAGATTGAGAAAATGAAATTAAGAATGAGGGTCATCACCCCTTTGCCTGCAGAAGCAGCTGTGGGCAGCAAGCCCCAAGCAACCCTCCATCACCCCTCAGATGAAATCATTCTGAAGTGTGAACACTAGAAATATCAACAAAGATTCCTCTCAAACCCTGTAAGCCAGGAAATAAAAGCATAATTCTAAATAATTCAGGGTCACAGAAGAAATTATCGTGGAAACTAAAAAATAGAACTGAGTCATAGTGAACATACTGCATGTCACAATGTGGGTTGCATCTAAAGTGACAAAGCCACATCATCTTTAATAGATTTATTATTATTTTGGGGGAGTTATTAGCTTTATTTTATTTTTTATTTTACTTTACAATACTGTATTTGTTTTGCCATACATCAACATGAATCCGACACGGGTGTACATGAGTCCCCAATCCTGAAACCCCCTTCCACCTCCTTCCCCATACCATCTCTCTGGGTCATCCCAGTTCACCAGCCCCAAGCATCCTGTATCCTGCATCGAACCTAGACTGGTGATTTGTTTCTTACATGATATTATACGTGTTTCAATGCCATTCTCCCAAATCATCTCACCCTGTCCCTCTCCCACAGAGTCCAAAAGACTATTCTATACATCTATGTCTCTTTTGCTGTCTTGCATACAGGGTTATCATTACCATCTTTCTAAATTCCATATATATGCATTAGTATACTGTATTGGTGTTTTTCTTTCTGGATTACTTCACTCTGAATAATAGGCTCCAGTTTCATCCACCTCATTAAGATCGATTCAAATGTATTCTTTTTAATGGCTGAGTATTGTGTATATGTACCACAGCTTTCTTATCCATTTGTCTGCTGATGGACATCTAGGTTGCTTCCATGTCCTAGCTATTATAAACAGTGCTGCGATGAACAATGAGATACACGTGTCTCTTTCAATTCTGGTTTCCTCAGTGTTCATGCCCAGCAGTGGGATTGCTGGGTCCTAAGGCAAATGGAAGAAACCCCAGAAGTCATCTACTTAAATCAAAATTTGCCAGAATCCAGCACTAGCTTCAAAGGAAAGCCTGGACAGTCTGCCAGAGAATGGGATCATCACGATGACTTAGGTCTCTCAAGCTTCACTCCCAATGCTGGGTACTTAGCCACCCCAAAGAAAACTGATTTTGTCAACAAGGAAGAAGGGCAGCTAAGTGGGCAATGATCAGTATATGCTACAATATCTCAGATGGAACTAAAATATAATGGTAAGCATCAGAGAGAGAACAAAAAATGATTTTAAGAGTGATACTTTCAGTTTAGTAAAGATGCTGCAGAAGGAAAAAAGAATGAAATATCTTTGATGCCTACTCTAGGTATATTTTAAGAAAGTAGAAATTGCTTGATCCTTGGACAAATGACTCATACATTTCATAACATGAAATTGAGGCCTAACCTCAGAGACATTTTTCTGCACCCTGTGAAGTTTCCAGAAGGCAAATCTTTAATATAACCTAATAATTACCAAACTACTCTTGAGAAAAATAAACCACAGAGCTTTTGTAATCTGTAATAAAAATTAAACATCTCTCTAAAAAAAAAAAAAAAAAAAAGAATGAATGGCCCTCATTATTAGGCACCAATAATCAGGGCAGACGCCAAGGTAGTGAAACACTAATCAGTCAATATGTTAGACTGAAAGAAAACTGGTGGAGGAGGGTGGTGTCTGTCATTTGAACACCATGAGTAAAACATCAACCCCCAGGGCAGAGGAAGATCCTAAAGAAAGATGAAGACCATTTTCTGTAGAAATTCCACTTGATGGACTAGTCAAGACCCAGCCTGTGGTCTAAGGAAATCACCTCATGTCAGGACAACAGAGGACTGCAGAAAACAGGAGCTGGGCTAGGCTCTGCCATGGATCTATACTCATGCTCCAATTTTAGAAAGTAATATAACGGATATCCAAATGGAAAGAAATACCGCTGCTACTGTTGCTAAGTCGCTTCAGTCGTGTCCGACTCTGTGCGACCCCATAGATGGCAGCCCACCAGGCTCCCCCGTCCCTGGGATTCTCCAGGCAAGAACACTGGAGTGGGTTGCCATTTCCTTCTCCAATGCATGAAAGTGAAAAGTCAAAGTGAAGTCGCTCAGTCGAGTCTGACTCTTAGCGACCCCATGGACTGCAGCCTGCAGCCCACCAGGCTCCTCGGTCCATGGGATTCTCCAGGCAAGAGTACTGGAGTGGGTACCATTGCCTTCTCCAGAAAGAAATAAGGTTACTCCAAATATCAGTCTGGTGATAAATGTCAGCATTTGATAGAATGGGATAATTGAAAATGTCTCTCACTCTCAGTCATTGATAGATCTTGTAGATTCAAAATAAATAAATAAATAAACAAAAAATATAGATTATTTTATGGGATCTATTTGATTTAAATTATACATTAGACATTGTATTTTATAACAGAAATATACATCTTTTAAGATATTAAAATGTTTTCTAACACAAACCTTTAAGAAGTCATGAAAATTTCAATAAATTCCACAAAGAAAGAATTAAATGTCATATTCTAAGAACATGATTGGACAAATTTATCTATTGATAATGAACTTTGGACATACATTCAGAAAAGCACTATCACTTGACAGTTTTAAAAATAAGACTCATGGATTAAATAATAAATTCAAATAATAAAGTAAATACTACTTGCAATCATTGACCATAAATATCAGCATAAAGTACTCTGTGAGACACAAAAGCTGGCAATTAGAAATACAGAAATAAACAATGGATGGCATGGCTACAAGAATTTTATAGACAAATTGGGAATGCCGTTTAACACACAATTGCAATATAATGTTACAGAAGTAGAATGGGTATTATGTGACAGAAACAGTATCTAACTGATTCTTGGAATTTCATGGCAATCTGTTATAGTAAATTATATAGACCATGAAGTGCTAACATAGTGGTGTGTGTGTGTGTGTCTGTATGTAGGATCTCAAATATGAAGTTAAGCATTTTTTAAAGGACCAAAAATGTGAACTTTTGTCATCTTTTTCCAAGAGTGAAATAGATTACAAAGTAGCTATGTTGGCAGGGATAGAAGTTATACATAGCTTAATAACATGATCTTTCCTCTTGAGGCTTGTCTTGTTATCATTGCTCGTGCCTAACTTGCCTGCAGCAAAGACCAATAATAAGCCCTCAAATCTGCACCAGCAAGTCACTTGGCAGTAGGTTAGTTAAATCGAATCTCATCTATCATGATGCAGGCAGGGAGCTGTGCTCATTGCAATAGGCACTTGTTTTAATTATCCATTTGTCTTTCCTGACCAAAATGTTTTTGCAAATGTTAAGGTCTGCGAGCTTATGCAGGCTTTAATACGATTATGTATCCCATATAACACTGGTTTGGATGAAAGAACAGCAAAAGATTCATGTCAGGGATATCGCTTTTTTATGATGTACCTTTTATTCAGTGGCAGCTAGGCTAAGAGGATGGTAAAGTACACAACTGAAGACTCAGTTCAAGCAATCTGTAAGGCTGGAGGGCAGTTTATTAAGATGTAGTATAGAGAATAAACAAGATTAAATTTGTTAACCTAAAGCTAGAATAACTGGGTTCACAAATCAAGAATTCAGTGGAAGTGATTGCCCTATTAGACCCCAAAACCTACTGGGAGAACTTTTACTTCTGTTACTCAAAACCTTCGGTTATCGGTTCAGAGTTCTTGGTTCCTAAAGGTGTAATGCTTTCCTCAGAGTATAAAATACTGTCCTAATTTAGCTGGGCCTTGAAACTGCCACTGCTCCACTACTGAATTATTTTTCCATTGAATTATTTGGTGAAGAAGAAAGTGACTTACTGGTTGAGTTGACTGATCCCAATTAAGAGAAGAAAATTCATGTGCTGATATGTACTAGGACAGGAAGGATTATGGCTGGAACTCAGTGGATTCTATGGAGTTTTCTTGCCATTAAATGGTAAGTGATAATGGAAAACGAAAATAGTCCTATAAGTTCATAAGCATAGAACTTAAAACCTTCTGTAAATGAAGGTATGGGTTACTCCTCTGGAGAAAAACCTTTACAAGCTAGGTTTCTGGCTAATAACTGGGGAAGATATCTTCATTGTGAATAGGCAAGTTACGGAAATTACATAAGTTATTTTAGCAGTAAATTTGTATGGTTTATTCCTTGTTTATTTGAATATATTAACTTAATTTTCCCTCACTTTCTCCTCTAATATTTTTATGTTAGGTTAAGATGAATCTAGGAGAGGTATTATTATACTCAACCACAAGAGGAATTACTATCTCTAAAGACAAATTTGAGGACTGATTAAATATTGTTTATTCTTTTGGGGGAAGAGAGTAAGAGTCTTTCATTTGTATGACAATGATTTTATCATATCAGGCAAAACATGAAAGTGCTGCTATTGTTGCATGGAAATTATATATACAAAATAGACTGGAAATAGACACTGAGAAACCAAGGTGGGGGCTGACTTGACCTTTCATTTCTCTGCTCTGAGCATCAATTCCTACTTTTCTGTGCTCTGTTATACAAAGGAGCCTGTGACACACCACACACACACACACACACACACACACACACACACACACACACACACAACATTCCTACAGTTCCTTTGGTTATGTTTTGAATAGGAGGTACAGAATAAGAATTATGAAGGCTGAAGAAAGAAAAATATGACTCTTTCATGTCAAGTTTCTGGAAGTTATCTCCAGCAGGATAATGTAGCAGAAGTTTCAGCACTGTAGGAAGGAACAGTGGCCGGGAGGGATTCCAGCAACTACATCAGCCTAGAATAAGCTCTGGGCATCTGGAATCCTTCAGCAGAAATTGTTTCAGTATGGATCACAATAAATTGTGGAAAATTCTGAAAGAGATGGGAATACCAGACCACCCGACCTGCCTCTTGAGAAATCTGTATGCAGGTCCGGAAGCAACAGTTAGAAATGGATATGGAACAACAGACTGGTTCCAAATAGGAAAAGGAGTATGTCAAGGCTGTATACTGTCACCCTGTTTATTTAACTTATATGCAGAGTACATCACGAGAAACGCTGGATTGGAAGAAATACAAGCTGGAATCAAGATTGCCGGGAGAAATATCAATAATCTTTAGATATGCAGATTATACCACTCTTATGGCGGAAAGTGAAGAGGAAAATGAAAGTGATGAAAATGAAAGAGGAGAGCGAAAAAAATTGGCCTAAGGCTCAACATTCAGAAAATGAAGATCATGGCATCCGGTCCCATCACTTCATGGGAAATAGATGAAGAAACAGTGGAAACAGTGTCAGACTTTATTTTGGGGGCTCCAAAATCACTGCAGATGGTAACTGCAGCCATGAAATTAAAAGACACTTACTCCTTGGAAGCAAAGTTATGACCAACCTAGATAGCATATTCAAAAGCAGAGACAATACTTTGCCAACTAAGATCTGTCTAGTCAAGGCTATGGTTTTGCCTGTGGTCATTCATGTATAGATGTGAGAGTTGGACTGTGAAGAAGGCTGAGCACTGAAGAATTGATGCTTTTGAACTGTGCTGTTGGAGAAGACTCTTGAGAGTCCCTTGGACTGTAAAGAGATCCAACCAGTCCATTCTGAAGGAGATCAGTCCTGGGATTTCTTTGGAAGGAATGATGCTAAAGCTGAAACTCCAGTACTTTGGCCACCACATGAGAAGAGTTGACTCACTGGAAAAAACTCTGATGCTGGGAGGGACTGGGGGCAGGAGGAGAAGGGGACGACCGAGGATGAAATGACTGGATGGCATCATGGGCTCAATGGATGTGAGTCTGAGTGAACTCCGGGAGTTGGTGATGAACAGGGAGGCGTGGCGTGCTGCAATTTATGGGGTCGCAAATAGTCGGACATGACTGAGCCACTGAACTGAACTGAACTGAACTGATGGCAATCTTAGAGTATGGGAAAGTGTTTGCATCTCCACCCCAGAAAAGAAAAAAAAAAAAATCATTACTAAATCTTGAGTTTCTTCTGTTTATTCTTTTGTGCTGTAGACTTATCTTACTCTCTTTTGTTCCTCCTTTTCTTATAACGCTATTATAACAGAGCATTAATGTAATAATTATCAACTATAGTGGGGTTTGCTATCTAATCAATATGTGTTCTAATTCACTTTTTTCGGTTTCAGTTGAAACAAGGGAGGGACACTTCTGATAAATTGAGGGGAATACTTAAGATCCAGAGATTCTTTTCTTTTTCTTTATTTCTTTTATTTTCTTTTTAAGTAAAGGAATATTGCTTTGCAATGTTGTGATAATTTCTTCCAACAAGATGACTCAGATGGTGGATACACATACAATTTCTCGCTCTTGACCCTGCCTCCCACTGCCCATCCATTCCCTCTACATCATGATAGAACATTGGTCTGAGCTCCTTGTGTTATACAACAACTTCCCACTAGCTATCTATTTTATACATGGTAATGTACATATGCCAATGCTACTATCTCAATTCATCCCACCCTCTCCTTCCCCCACTGTGTCCACAAATCTGTTCTCTGCTTCTGCCTCTCTATTCCTGTCCCACAGTTAGGCTCATCAGTATCATTTCTCTAGATTCCATATCAATGTGTTAATATACATTGCTTATTTTTCTCTTTCTGACTTAATACAACAAGCTCTAAATTCATCCACCTCAGTTCAGCTGACTCAAACTCAACTCACTCTTTCTTATGGCTGAGTAATGCTCCATTGTAAATATGGGCCACAGCTTCTCTAACCATTCATCTATCAATAGATGTCTAGGTTATTTCCATGTCCTGGCTGGTGTGAATAGTGTGCAAATAATATTGGGGTACATGTGTCTTTTTGATCTATGGTTTTCTCAGGGTATATATTTATATTGTAGTGGAATTTCTGGGTCATATAGTGGTTTTATTTTTCATTTTTAAAGCAATATCCACAATGTTTTCCATAGTGGCTGTATTAATTTATATTCCCAGCAATAGTGCAAGAGGCTTCCCTTTTATCCACGTATTCTCCAGCATTTATTTTTTGTAGATTTTTGATGATGACCACTCTTATTCATGTGAGGTGATACCCCATCGCACATTTGATTTGCTTTTCTCTATTAATAAGCAATGTTTAGCATCTTTTTCTGTGTTTGTTGGGCATCTATATGGCTTATTTGGAAAAATGGCTATTCAGGTCTATCCATTTTTTGGCTGAGTTGCTTATTTTTCTGATACTGAGTTGTATGAGCTATGGGTATATGTTGGAGATTAATCCTTTGTCAGTTGCTTCATTTGTGATTATTTTCTCCCATTCTAAGCCTTGCCTATTCACCTTGTTTATAGTTTTACTTTCAGGGCAAAAGTTTTTAAGTTTAATTAGGTCTTTTTGTTTATTTTTGTTTTTATCTCCATTACTCCTGGAAGCATGTCAAAGAGGATCTTCCTGAGATTTATGTCAAAGAATGTTTTATCTATCTTTTCCTGTGAGAGTTTTATGTTTTATGGTCTTGCACTTAGGTCTAAATACATTTTGAGTTTATTTTTGTGTATGGTGCTGTTAAGTGTTCTAACTTCATTCTTTTACACATAACTGTACAGTTTTCTCAGCACCACTTATTTAAGAAGCTGCATTTTCTCCATCATATATTCTTGATCCTTTGTCAAAGATAAGCTTCCCATAGTTTTGTGGGCTTAATTATGAGCTTTCTAATTTGTTCATTGATCTATAGTTATATTTTTGTGCCAGTACCATACCCTTTTGATTACTGCAGATTTGAAGTATAGTCTGAAGTCAAGAAGGTTGATTCCTCCAGTTATGTTTTTTCTTTCTCAAGATTGTTTTACTCTACAGGAACTTTTGTATTTCCATACAAATTGTAAAATGTTTTGTTCTTTTGACTATTATTCAACATAGTTTTGGAAATTTTTTGTTCAGTCACTAAGTCTTTGCACTAATTCTTTGCAGCTCCATGGACTGCAGTATTCTGGGTGCTTCTGTCCACTAATATCTCCCAGAGTTTCCTCAAATTCATGTCCATTGAATTGGTGATGCTATCTAACAACCTCATTCTCATTCTCAATCTCATTTCTCCATCTGTCCTCAATCTTTCCCAGCAGCAGGGTCTATTCCAATGAGTTACCTCTTTGCATCAAGTAGCCAAAGTATTGGAGCTTCAACTTCAGCATCAATCCTTCAAATGAATATTCAGGGTTGATTGTATTTAGAATTGATTGGTGTGAACTCCTTGCAGTGTAAGGGACTCTCAAGAATATTCTCTAGCATTGCAGTTAAAAAGTATCAGTTTTTCAGTGTTCAGCCTTCTTTATGTTCTAACGCTCACATCCATAAATGACTAATAGAAAAACCATAGTTTTGACTATATGAACCTTTGTTGGCAAAGTTATGGCTCTGCTTTTTATTACTTTGTCTGGGTTTGTCATAGCTTTTCTTTTGAGGAGCAAGCAGTTTTGAAATTCATGACTGCAGTCACCATCTGCAGTGATTTTGGAGCCCAAGAAAACTCTACCACCATTTTCATTTTTTGCCCATCTATTTGTCATAAAGTGATGGGGTTGGATGCCATGAGCTTAGCTTTTTTGAATGTTGAGTTTTAAACCAAGTTTTTTACTCTCCAGTTTCATCTTCATCAAGAGGCTTTTTAGTCCTGTTCACTTTCTGCAATAAGGGTGGTATCATCTGCATATCTAAGGTTATTAATATTTGTTCCAACAATCTTAATCCCAGCTTGTGATTCAAGCCTGGCATTTTGCATGAGGCACTCTGCATATCCAGACAAATTGAAGAAAGTAGGAAAAACAACTAGGCCCTTCATGTACGACCTAAATCAAACCCCTAACAATTATACAGTGGAAATGACAAATAGCTTCAAGGGATTAGATATGATAGACAGAATGCCTGAAGAGCTATAGCCAGAAGTTCATAACATTGTACAGGAGCTGGTAGTCAAAACCATCCCCAAGAAAAAGAAATGCAAAAATGACAAAATGGTAGTCTGAGAAGGCCTTACAGATAGCTGAGAAAAGAAGAAAAGCAAAAGGCAAGGAGAAAAAAAAAAAAAGATATACTAATTTAAATGCACAGTTCCAAAGAGTAGCAAAGAAAGAAAATAAAGCCTTCCTAAGTGAACAATGCCAAAAATGGAGGAAAATAATAGAGTGGGAAAGAATGTAGATCATTTCTAGAAAAGTAGAGATACCAAAGGAAAATTTCATGCAAAAAAAGGGCACAATAAAGGGCAGAAACAGTATGGGCCTAACAGAAGCAGAAGATATTAAGAAGAGATGGCAAGAATACACAGAAAAACTATATTAAAAAGATCTTAATGACCAAGATAACCACAATGCTGTGATCATCCACCTAGAACCAGACATTTGGAATGAGAATCAAATGGGCTTAGGAAGCATCACAAAGAAAGCTACTGGAGGTGATGGAATTTCAGCTGAGCTAATTCAAATCCTAAAAGATGATGCTGAGAAAGTGCTACACCCAATACAGCAAATTGGAAAACTCAGCAGTGGCCACAGGACTGGAAAGTGTAAGTTTACATTCCATTCCCAAAGAAGGGCAATGCCAAAGAATGTTCAAACTCTGGCACAATAGCACTCATTTCCCATTCTAACAAAATAATGCTCAAAAGCCTCAAAGTTAGGCTTCAATAGTACCTGAACCAAGCACTTCCAGATGTACAAGTTGGATTTAGAATAGGTGGAGGAACAGGAGTTCAGATTGCTAATATCCATTGGATCATAGAAAAAGCAAGAGGACTCCAGAAAAAAAAAAAAACATCAACTTCTGCTTCATTGAATATGCTAAAGCCTTCGAGTGTGTGGTCACAACTGTGGAAAATTCTTAACAGATGGGAATACCAGACTACTTTTCTTGCCTCCTGGGAAACCTGTATGCAGGTCAAGAAGCAGTCATTAGAACTGAACATGGAACAATGGACTGGTTCAAAATCAGGAAAGGAGTACACCAAGGTTTATTTAACTTCTATACAGAATACATCATGCAAAATACTGGGTTGTATGAAGCACAAGCTGGAATCAAGACTGCTGGGAGAAATATCAATAACCTCACATATGCAGATGACACCACCCTTATGGCAGAAAACAGAGAGGAGCTAAAGAGCTTCTTGATGGAGGTGAAAAAGGAGAGTGAAAAAGTTGGCTTAAAATTCAGCATTCAGGAAACTAAGATCATGACATCTGGTCTTATCAATTGATGGCAAATAGATGGGTAAACAATGGAAACAGTGACAGGATTTATTTTCTTGGACTCCAAAATCACTTCAGGTGGTGACTGCAGCCATGAAATTAAAAGATGCTTGCCTCTTGGAGAAAAGTTATGACAAACCTAGATAGCATATTAAAAAGCAGAGATATAACTTTGCTGACAAAGGTCCATATACTCAAAGCTATATTTTTCTAGCAGTCATGTATGGATGGAAGAATTGAACCATAAAGAAGACTGAGCACCTTGAGCATCAGATCAAAAGAATTGATGCTTTTGAACTGTGGAATGGGGGAAGACTTTCGAGAGTCCCTTGGACAGCAAGGGGAAGAAACCAGTCAACCCTAAAAGAAATCAATCCTGAATATTCATTGGAAGAATTGATGCTAAAGTGGAGCTCCAATACTTTGCCACATGATACAAGTTACACTCATTAGAAAAGACCCTGATGCTGGGAAAGATTGAAGGCAGGAGGAAAAGGGGATGGCAGAGGATGAAATGGCTGGATGGCATCACTGGCTCAATGGATGTGAGTTTGAGTTAGCTCAAGGAGGTCATGAAGGAGGAGTCCTGGCATCCTTCAGTCCATAGGGTCGCAAAGAGTCAGACATGACTGAGTGACTGAGTAACAATTCTACATATAAATCAAATACATAGGGTGATCATATACAATCTTGATGTACGTCTTTTCCAATTTTGAATCAGCCCATTGTTCCATGTCCAGTTCTAACTGTTGCTTCTTGACCTGCGTATAGGTTTTTCAGGAGACAAATAAGTGGTATTCTCATCTCTTGAAGTATTTTCCAGTCTTCTCTCTCTCTCTCTCTTTTTTTTTATGATCCACACAGTCAAAGGGTTTAGTGTAGCCAATGAAGCAGAAGAAGATTTTTTTTTTTTAATTCCTTTGCTTCTTCTATGACTCAACAGATTTGGAAGTCTTAACCATGGCAATAGGAGAAGGAAAAAATAAAGGGAATCCAGTAAAGCCTTCAGTTTTTGCAGATGACATGATACTCTGCATAGAAAGCCCTAAAGATACCACCAGAAAATTATTAGAACAAATCGATGAATTTAGTAAAGTCACAGGATATAAAATTGATGCAGTGGAATATCTTTAGTTCCTATACACTAACAATGAAAAAATCAGCAAGTAAAATTGAATAAACAATCTCATTCACTATTGCAACAAAAAGAATAAGACACTGATGAAAAAAGCAAAGATGACACAAACAGATGGAGAGCTATACCAGATTCTTGATTGGAAGAATCAATATTGTTAAAATGACTGTACTACCCAAGGCAATCTACAAATTCAATATGATCCCTATCAAACTATCAGTGGAATTTTTCACAGGGGTTACTTTCAGATCAGCATTTGGATTTCTTATAGCTACCATGCAAGACAAAATGGGCAGAACTGTGGTGAGGCAAAAGGAAGAAAATAATCTGTACTTCGACGTGGCTCTCAGTTCTAAGCCTCTCCCTCATAGTAGATTGCTGGCATTAAAATCATTGTACCTACCTTTAGATCTGCCATGGTAAAGGGGGGAATGGTGCTGTGTCTTGATACAGATATGGACCAACTGAATAGGACTTCAGTGGGGAAAGGATAAAGGTTAAATAATGTGATCCAGCCCAATGTTCAGCCGCAATCTCCCAAGAAGGAGTAACCGGCACTATCAAAGTCCAGAGAGCACAGAGTACAAGTGGCATCCAGTGATGCCTGTAGTCACACTGTAGTCATCCTTGACATGAGACCACAGCGTGAGTAAACCCTTCTTTTTAAAAAAAGCAATTTTCAGCTGAAACAGCAAGAGTGTGGAATTAAGAGACCACACACACGGAGTCCCAGAGACTGTTTACCTAATATGATTTTTATATTAAAGCTTGCCAAATATTACACAAAACATAGCTACTTCAATAATATAAAAGTAAATACTAAAAACGAACTTGTTCAAATTGAAATCAGAGCCATGACCACTTGCTGCTACTGCTGCTGCTAAGTCGCTTCAGTCGTGACCGACTCTTTGCGACCCTATGGACAGCAGCCCACCAGGCTCCTCCGTCCACAAGACTCTCTAGGCAAGAATACTGGAGTGGCTTGCCATTTCCTTCTCCAGTGCATGCATGGATGCACACTAATTTGCGCAAGGCCGGTGGACCCCGCCCCGCCCCCTCGTGACTAAGTGCTATTTACTACTAAATTGAGAAACAATTATTAAGCTATTTAGAAACTTATAATTAAGAAGAAAAAAATCATCTTACTGCTTAAATAATTCAATAGTATTTAAAATAAATTTTGAGAGACATTGAATTCAATAGAAATGAAACAATGCATTTTATATTATGAAAAATATCTTTACCATAACAACAGCTTTCTCTTTCCAGGAAACTTTAATAGTAAACAACCAAAGACAATCCCATTAAATCCTAAATATAGTCAAAGATACCCATAATGTCACCAGTACTTGACAATAATTGTAGCACTGCACATGTGTCAGGAAGTGCTCTCCTGGTTTAGTCACTAAGTCGTTTCCGACTCTTCTGACCCCATAGACTGTAGCCCACCAGCTCCTCTGTCCATAGGATTCTCCAGGCAAGAATACTGGAGTGGGTTGCCATTTCATTCTCCAGGGAATCTTCCTGATCCAGGAATTGAACCCAGACCTCCTGAATCACAGGCAGATTCTTACCAACTGAGCTACAATTGAAGTGTGTTAAATATAGTTAAAAGATGCCCATAATGTCACTAATACTTAACAATGATCTAAAAGCTTTAGTTACAGCAAAATACTAACCATAAATAAAACCTTTTAGAGCTAGAGAGAAGAAAAAGTAATGAGCAGTGTTGTAACACAGAAACTAAGAGCTCATGGAAGATAGAATGGTGGAAGTAAATGAAGTAGTGTGGAAAAAGAAGAAAATAATAAAAAGAAATTACGACAGCCACAGAGACTTCTGGGATGATGTTAAAGCCCCAACATTCAAATCATAGGTGTTCCAGAAGAATCAGACATAAGGAAAGGGCATGAAAATATCTCAGGAGATAATAGTCAAAAACTTTTCTAAAATGGGGAAGGAAATAACTACCCAAGTCCAGATACCCAGAGCATCCTATATAAGATAAACCCAAGGCAAAGTACACTAAACACATATTAATCAAATGAATAAAAATTAACACAAAGAGCAAATATTAAAAGCAACAAAGGAAAAGCAATAAATAACATACAAAGGAATCCCCATAAGCATAACAACTGAACTTTCAACAGAAACTGCAGGCCAGCAGGGAATGGAAAGATAAACTTAAAGTGATGAAAGGGGAAGGGGGTGCAGAAATAAAACTAAAACCAAGATTACTCAACTCAGCAAGGATCTCATTCAGATTTGAAGGAGGAATCAAAAGCTTTCAGTTCAGTTCAGTTCAGTTCAGTTGCTCAGTCATGTCCGACTCTGTGATCCCATGAATCACAGCATGCCAGGCCTCCCTGTTCATCACCATTTTCCGGAGTTCACTCAGACTCATGACCATCAAGTCAGTGAGGCCATTCAGCCATATTTTCCTCTGTCATCCTCCTCTCCTCCTGCCCCCAATCCCTCCCAGCGTCAGAGTCTTCCAGTGAGTCAACACTTCACATGAGGTGGCCAAAGTACTGGAGTTTCAGCTTCAGCATCATTCCCTCCAAAGAAATCCCAGGACTGATCTCCTTCACAATGGACTAGTTGGATCTCCTTGCAGTCCAAGGGACTCTCAAGAGTCTTCTCCAACACCACAGTTCAAAAGCATCAATTCTTCAGCGCTCAGCTTTCTTCACAGTCCAACTCTCACATCCATACATGACCACTGGAAAAACTATAGCCTTGACTAGACGGACCTTTGTTGGCAAAGTAATATCTCTGCTTTTCAAAATGCTATCTAGGTTGGTCATAACTTTTCTTCCAAGGAGTAAGCGTCTTTTAATTTCATGGCTGCAGTCATCATCTGCAGTGATTTTGGAGCCCCCAAAATAAAGTCTGACACTGTTTCCACTGTTTCCTCATCTATTTTCCATGAAGTGATGGGACCAGATGCCATGATCTTTGTTTTCTGAATGTTGAGCTTTAAGCCAACTTTTTTCACTCTCCACTAAAGATTTACAGACAAGCAAAAGTTGAGAGAATTCAGCATCACCCAACCATCACTTCAGCAAATGCTAAAGGGTTTTCTTTAGACAGGAAATACAGAAAATATCCATAAAAACAAACCCAAAACAATATAATAAATGGTAAAGGATCATGCTTATCAATAATTACCTTAAACATAAATGGATTAAATGCTCCAATGCAAAGACATATACTGGCTGAATGGATAAAAACAAGACCCTATATATGCTGTCTACAAGAGACCTATACCAAACCTATGGAAACATACAAACTTATAGTGAGGGACTGGAAAAAGGTATTCTATGCAAATAGAGACCAAAAGAAAGTCGGAGTAGCAAACTCATATCAGATAAAATAGACTTTAGAATAAAGACCATTATAAGAGACAAAGAAGGATGCTACATAATGATCAAGAGATTAATTCAAGAAGATATAACAATTATGAATATATATGCTCCAACATAGGAGTACCTCAATACATAAGGCAAATGCTGGCAACTAAGAAAGAGAAACTGACAGTAACACAATAATAGTGGGATAATTTAATACATCACTTACATCAATGGACAGATCATCCAGACAGAAAATTAACAAGGAAAAACAAGCTTTCAATGATACATTGGACCAGTTAGACCTAATTGATATCTACAGATCAGTCCACCCAGAAACAATGGACTTCACCTTTTTCTCAAGTGCACATGAAATATTATCCAGGATAAATCACACCCTGGGTCTCAAATATAACCTTGGTAAATTTTAAAAAATTGAAATTATTTCAATCATCTTTTCTGATCACAGTGCTATAAGATTAAATATCAACCATGGCGCAGGTAGAGCAGTATAGAAAACACAAACATATGGAGGTTAAGCAACATGTTTCTTCATAACCAACAGATCACTGAATAAATGAAAAGGAAATTAAAATATGCATAGAAAAAAATGATAATGAAAACACAACAACCAGAACCTATGGGATTAAGTAAAAGTAGTGCTAAGAGGGAAGTTCATAGCAATACAAGTCTACAGAAACAAGAGAAACATCAAAGAAATAGCCTAACTGTATACCTAAAGTAACTAGAATAAGAAGAATAAAAACACACCAAAGTTAGTAGAAGAAATCATAAAGATCAAAGCAGAAGTATATGAAAAATAAATGAAGACAATGCAAAGATTAATAAAACTAAAAGCTGGTTCTTTAAGGAGATAAACAACATAGACAACTGTTAACCATACTCATGAAAAGAAAAAAAAAAAGAGGACTGGAATCAATAAAATAAGAAATGAAAATGGAGAAATTTTACAACAGACAACATAGAAATACAAATGGTCATAAGAGATTACTATGAGCAACTATTGTCAATAAAATGGACAACTTGGAAGAAACAGAAAATTCTTAGAAAAGTATAACCTACCAAAACTGAGCAAGGAAGAAATAGAAAATATAAACAGACCAATAATAAGCATGGAAATCAAAACTGTATTAAAAATCTTCCAACAAACAAAAGCCGAGGATAAATGGCTTCACAAGTGAATTCTACCACAAATTCAGAGACGAGCTACCACATATCCTACTCAAACTCTTCCAGAAAACTGAAGAGGAAGGAAAACTCCCAAACTCATTCTACAAGGACAGCATCATCCTAATACCAAAATCAGACAAAAGTGCCGCAAAACAAAACTATGAGCCAATATCATTGATGAACATAGATGCAAAAATTCTCAACAAAATTCTCACAAGGAATCCAACAACATATTTAAAAGTTCATACTTCATGAATAAGTGGACTTTATTCCAGGGATGCAAGGATTCTTTGATATTTCCAAATCAATCAATATAATGCAACATATAAACAAAGTGAAAGATAAAAATCATATGATTATTTCAATAGATGCAGAGAAAGCCTCTGACAAAATTCAACACTGATTTATGATAAAAATCTCTCCAGAAGTAGGCATAGAAGGAACGTATTTCAACATAATAAAATCCATATATGACAAACCCATAGCAAGCATTATCCTCAATGGCGAAAAACTGAAAACATTTCTTGTAAAATCAGGAACAAGGCAACGGTGCCTACTCTCACCACTACTATTCTACATAGTTTGGAAGTCATACCAGAGCATTCAGAGAAGAAATATAAATGAAAGGAATTAAGATTGGGGAAAAAAAAAGTAAAACTCTCACTGTTTCTAGATATCATAATTCTCTACATAGAAAACCTTAAATATGCCACCAGGAAACTGCTAGAACTAATCAGTGGATATAGTAAATTTGCAGGATATATAATTAAAACACAGATATCCCATGCATTCCTATATACACTAACAATGAAAAATCAGAATGAGAAATTAAGGAAATAATCCTATTCACCATTGTCACAAAAAGAATAAAATAGGCATAAATTTATCTAAATAAAAATAAAAGACCTGTAGAGAGAAGACTATAAAACACAGATGAAAGAAATCTAAGATGACACAAATAGATGGAGAAATATATCATGTTCTTAGATTGGTCTTAGGTTCTTAGATTGTAAGAATTAATATATGAAAATCAGTATTCTACCCAAAGCAATCTGTAGATTCAACATCATCCCTATCAAACCACCAATGGTATTTTTCACAGAGCTAGAACTAATAATTTCACAATTTGTATGGAAACACAAAAGATCTTGAGCAGGCAAAGCAATCTTGAAAAAGAATGGAACTGGAGGAATCAATCTTCCTTGCTTCAGACTACACTACAAACCTACAGTCATCAAGACAATATGATATTAACACAAAGACAGAAATATAGAACAATGGAACAAAACAGAAAGTCCAGAGATAAATCCACGCACCTATAGCTACCTTATTTTGATAAATCAAAAATGATGTGGGAAAACTGGTCAACTACATGTAAAAGAATAAAACTAGAACACTTGCTAACACCATACACACACAGACACAGACACACACAGACACACACACACAGAGACACACACACACAAACTCAAAATGGATTAAAGACCTAAATATAAGAAAAGAAACCATAAAACTTAGAGGAAAACATAGAACACTCTCTGACATAAATCACAGCAAGATCCTCTATGATCTACCTCCCAGAGTAATGGAAAAAATAAAAACAAACAAATGGGACCTAATTAAACTTAAAAGCTTTTGCACATGAAGGAAACTATAAGCAATGTGAAAAGACAGCTCTCAAACTGGGAGATAATTATAGTAAATGAAACAACTGACAGAACCTCCAAAATATACAACCCAGCTCATGAAGCTCATTACCAGAAAAGCAAACAACACGATCAAAATATGAACAAAAGATTTAAATAGACATTTCTCTAAAGAAGACATACAGATGGCCAATAACCACATGAAAAAATGCTAAATATCACTCATTATTACAGAAATGCAAATCAAAACCACAATGAGGGGTAATTTCACACTGGTCAAAATGGCCATCATCAAAAAGCCTACAAACAATAAGTGCTGGAGAGAATTTGGAGAAAAGGGCCCTCTTACACCGGTAGTCAAAATGCAAATTGTTACAGTTGTTATGGAGAACAGTGTGGGAATTCCTTAAAATATGGGAATAGAACTGCCATATGACCCAGCAATCTCACTGCAGGATATACACCCTGAAGTGAAATGAAGTGAAAGTCGTCCAGTCGTGTCTGACTCTTGGCAATCCCATGGACTATACCATCCGTGGAATTCTCTGTGTCAGAATAGTGGAGTGGTTAGTCTTTCCCTTTTCCAGGGGATCTTCCCAACCCAGGGATTGGAACCCAGGTCTCCTGCATTGGAGACAGATTCTTTATCAGTTGAACCATAAAGGAAGACCCATACACCTTGAGGAATCCAGAATTGAAAGAGACACATGTATCCCAATGTTCATTGCAGCACTATTTACAAGAGCTAGCCCATGGAAGCAACATAGATGTCCTTCAGCAGATGAAAAGATGAGGAAGTTGTGCTGTTGTTTTCAGTTGCTCAGTCATTTCTGACTATTTGTGATTCCATAGACTGCAGGATCCCAGGACTCCCGTCCTTCACGATCTCCTGGAGCTTGCTCAAACTCATGTCCATTGAAGAGGTGGTGATGCCAGCCAACTATATCATCCTCTGTCATCCCCCTCTCCTCTTGCATTCAATCTTTCCCGGCCTCAGGGTTTTCTCTAATAGGTCAGCTCTTCACATCAGGTGGCCACAGTATTGGAGCTTCAGTTTCAGCACCAGTCCTTTTAATGAATTTTCAGGGTTGATTTCCATTAGCACTGACTGGTTTGATCTCCTTGCAGTCAAAGGGACTCTCAAGAGTCTTCTCCAACACCACATTTCTAAAGCATCAATCCTTCGGAGCTCAGCCTTTTATGGTCCAACTCTCATATCCTACATGACTGCTGGAAAACCAAGCTTTGACTTTACAGACCATTGTTGGTAAAATATGTTTCTGCTTTTTAATATTTGTCTAAGTTTGTCAAAGTTTTTCTTCCAAGGAGCAGGTGTATTTTAATTTCACGGCTGCAGTCACCATCTGCAGTGATTTTGGAGCCCAAGAAAATAAAATCTGCAGTACATATACACAATGGAATATTACTCAGCTATAAACAAAACAAAACAGACATTTGAGTCAGTGCTAAAGTGGTGGATAAGCCTGGAGCCTATTATATAGAGTGAAGTAAGTCAGAAAGAGAAAGACACATACTGTATTTTACACATATATATGGAATTTAGAAAGACAGTATGAACAACCCTGCATTCAGAACAACTAGGGAGACACAGATGTAAAGAACAGACTTTTAGTCTTACTGGGAGACTTTGAGGGTGGGATGATTTGAGAGAAAAGCATTGAAACATGTACATTACCATATGTAAAAATAGATGGCCAGTGCAAGTTCAATGTATGAAGCAGAGCCCTCAAAGCCAGTTCTCTGGGAAACCCACAGGGATATGTGGGGGAGGGAACTGGTTGGGAGTTCAGTAGAGGGGGACACATAACACCTCTGGCTGAGTCATGTTGATGTATGGCAAAAACCATTACAACATAGTAATGTAATGATTCTCCAATTAAAATAAATCAATTAATTAAAAAAAACCTCATTACAGTCCAGTTGCTAGTGTTCAGTTCAGTTCAGTTGCTGAGTCATGTCCAACTCTGTGACCCCATGAAATGCAGCACGCCAGGCCTCCTTGTCCATCACCAACTCCCAGAGTCCTCCCAAACTCATGTCCATCGAGTTGATGATACCATCCAACCATCTCATCCTCTGTCGTCCCCTTCTCCTGCCCTCAATCTTTCCCAGCATCAGGGTGTTTTCCAATGAGTCAGCTCTTTGCATCAGGTGGCTAAAGTATTGGAGTTTCAGCCTCAACATCAGTCCTCCAATAAACACCCAGGGCTGATCTCCTTTAGGATAGACTGGTTGAATTTCCTTGCAGTCTAAGGGACTCTCAAGAGTCTTCTCCAACACCACAGTTCAAAAGCATCAATTCTTTGGTGCTCAGCTTTCTTACAGTCCAACTCTCACATCCATACATGACCACTGGAAAAACCATAGCCATGACTAGACAGACCTTTTGGCAAAGTAATGTCTTTCCTTTTAATATGCTCTCTAGGTTGTTGATAACTTTTCATTCAAGGAGTAAGTGGCTTTTATTTCATTGCTGCAATCATCATCTGCAGTGATTTTGGAGCCTAGAAAAATAAATTCAGCCACTGTTTCCACTGTTTCCCCATCTATCTACCATGAAGTGATGGGACCAGATGCCATGATCTTCATTTTCTGAATGCTGAGATTTAAGCCAACTTTTTCACTCTCCTCTTTCACTTTCATCAAGAGGCTTTTGAATTCTTCTTCACTTTCTGCCTTCAGGGTGGTGTCATCTGCATATCTGAGGTTATTGATATTTCTCCTGGCAAACTTGATTCCAGCTTATGTTTCCTCCAGCCCAGCATTTCTCATGATGTACTCTGCATGTAAGTTAGATAAGCAGGGTGACAATACACAGACTTGACGTACTCCTTTTCCTGTTTGGAACCAATCTGTTGTTCCATGTCCAGTTCTAACTGTTGCTTCCTGACCTGCATATCGGTTTCTCAAGAGGCTTGTCAGGTGGTCTGATATTCCCATCTCTTTCAGAATTTTCAACAGTTGCTAGTGACATAGGTCAATTTCAACCAAATATTTGCCAGTGGGAGTTTATCACGATATTAATACTTCAGTGCCCCATAATTTGACTATAAAAACACAGCTTTAATATCTATTCAATAATGAATGAAGATATCTATAAGTATGAAAATGTTACTTCTTGAGAATTACTGAATCCAATCTTTTAATGATTATGATTATCAATTCAGATATATAAGAATGTTGAGGGATAGCAGTTTTTGTTGTCAGACTTAGATTCTTTTTTCAAAGGTCAGATACATATTTTACCCCAGAGATCTAAGGGAATACTTCTGTTACAAGCTAAAATATTTCCTGTGCATCTCACAATATTCTTGAAGAAGATGTATGGCTCCCCATTTGGTGCCCAATCTTCACCTCTAATTTACTCTGTGTAAAGCCTGCAAGTACCTACTCTTTATTAATTATTTGTAAGATGGTTTGTATCTCTGCAATGTCTGTAAAATTCTGCCTTTAATTTTTAAAGCCATTCTATTTTGACTCTAAAAGAAATTTCAAACTAAAAAAATTATTTAAAACATTAAAAAAAAAAAAGAAGTTAAGACCTCAGACTTCAAAGGCAACGACCTGGGTTACACTCTAGGGTCTAGTTCTCACTATCTGCTACCCATCAGCTTAGCTGTTACTCATCTCTTAGTTACCTTGAGAGAATTACTTGACATATGCACTTCAGTTTCAGTTCAGTTCAGTCACTCAGTT
The DNA here is from genome assembly GCA_917880005.1 of Nanger dama. Classification (NCBI taxonomy): domain Eukaryota; kingdom Metazoa; phylum Chordata; class Mammalia; order Artiodactyla; family Bovidae; genus Nanger; species Nanger dama. The sequence continues at coordinate 106,642,732 of CAKJTW010000001.1, forward strand.
GAGTCCGACTCTTTATTCACCCATAAAATAAGAGGAATAATAGCACATATTACAAAGAATTATTGTAAAAATAAATGAGCTAATTCAGATAAAGTAATTTTTAAAATGTCATAACTCTGTGGTAAAGAATCTGCCTGCAATGCTGGAGATGTAAGAGATGTGGATTCGATCCCTGGGTTGGGAAAATACCCTGGAGGAGGGCGTGGCAATCCACTCTAGTATTCTTGCCAGGAGAATCTCATGGACAGTGGAGCCTGGTGGCTTGTGCTCTATAGGATCACAGAGTCGGACACAACTGAAGCAACTTAGCGCGCGCACACACACACACACACACACACACACACACACACACACACTGCTATGACTATTATATATGCATATGAATTTAAGCCCGGAAACAAAGATTCAATTGATAATGTGATAAATCTATGTGATTGCAGAGGGCCGCCTGAAGATTTCACTAAACATATGGATATCATTAGCAATTGCTGGTTAAAAATATTGTTTTTTTAAAAATACCTTTATGTGATTTCATCAAAACTTTAAAAATATAGCAATAAATATCTTTCTATCTTGCATTTCAAAAATTATAAATCATCACTAAGAAAAATAAACTGAAAAATAAAGACTTTCAACACTTTTAAAAATAGGTGGAATATATATTATAAATAAGTAGAATTAAAAAAAATTAAATATAATACAATCCCAAAATATTTTCGCTATTTATAAGCTTGACATAGGTCAAATTTATAACTTCCAACTTTGATACATATTATTTTCATAGTTTGAAAGGGAAAAAAAACACTATCATTAATATTATTATTTGCCTCGTATCTTATAGAAAGCAACAATATGGTGTAAAAATAAACTTAGTTTTTACTTTTGCTACCAATGATCAAATCTCAGACACATCATAACCACTTTTTTCAGGTTTCTCATCTTTTAAAAAGAGATGGTCTTTAGAATACATGTAAATATGTTTTAAAAGTTAAAAGGGCTAGTGTGATGACTAAAGAAATCTTTGTCTTTTGATAAACAATGTATTTTATGAAGGCTATTCCTATTATTTTATAAAATCAAGAAACTGCATCTCAGAGAAACCAAATGGATTTTCCCGGATAATAAAATTAGTGGCAAAGCTCTGACAAGGACTTCCATCAAGTACCTTTTTGACCACATGGAACATGTGATGAAATGCTCCAAATGTGAAGTATTTGGGGAAGGTTTAACACCTCTGAAAACCGGTCAAAAACAAACAAGACCAAAAATGAGCAGTCTGACATCTCAGAACATATAATAATTACTAAAGACTCACAAACCATCCAATACCAAAAAATGTAGGGAATCAATGATATATTGGGATAATTCAGGTCTATATTGCTTGAGAAATGAAAATAATGTCACAGAAAATGTTAAAAATAGGTTAACATTCAGAAGACATGTCAGAGTAATTGCCACACTAAAGCTTTTAGTTAGATATTTATAATGTTTAATAAATTAAATGCTCATCGCATTATATAAAGAAAATCTAACTGACATTTATTAAGACCTACTGTGCCATGAAAAGTATATAACTGATGAAAGAGTGAAGACTGATCATCACCATATTATACACAGATTCAACTGGGCTGAGACTGAGGAAGTACATGGTCCAAGAGCTAAGTCCATTCAACAAGAAAGAATCCGAGTCAAGATTTAAATTTAAGTTCATTCCGAAGGTTGAGCTTTTCATTGACCACATGGTAATAGAAGGATTGATATAATCCCCTGTGATCTACACACTGAAATGGTAGAATAAGGTTGGCACTCCTATCTGGTTTCCAATTAGTGTAGAGTTACCTAACTTCATCCAGGAGGAATACAGATTAGAAAGCTGGGTGAGAAAGAAATGACAGTGGGTTGGATGAGTGTACCATCTGGAAGGATAGGGATTCTCTAATATTCAGAAGCCAGCTACATAGGTTACACGGTATAAACTGTACTCCTCTAACCACCTATGACCTAAGAAATGAAATTAAATAAAAATCACAGTGAAAATAGCAGTCAGTTCAACATGGAACTTCAACATCATGATGAACACTCCATCAATAATTAATTCCTAAATGTTAGAAAATCAAACCAAAAGACACAGGAGGTCAAAGTTTGAAAGAATTGTCAAAAGGTAACCAGAATTGCTTAAAAATCACTTAATTAATATTGGAACACTAATTTTTCTAAAAGCAGATACGGGAATCATGAAAATCCAAAATGTTTATTCATATATAAAATAATTTTATAAGGTGTAAAATTAAACATAATTATCATTGTAAGAAAAGACAAAGTGTAGCATAAAACATTAAATGATGGAAAAACTACCTTCTGTTTCTTCCATGTAACCTTAGGCAAATCTTTTTTCCTCTCTTTGTGGAGGTTAAATAACCTCTAATAGGACGAGGAGGCCACTTCTCTCCCCACAAATTCATGAAAAGAACATTTAAACGCTGAGTAAATTCCATAAAACGACTTCTGACTTCTGAATGCCGCAGAGGACATCAGGCACCCAGAAAAGCAGCTCATTGTCTTTGAAGAAAAGAGATAGGAAAAAATATAAAAGACAAAAAAGAGACAAAAGAGGTAGGGAGGGAGCTCTGTCCCAGGAAGGGAATCTTAAAAGAGAGTTTTCCAAACACCAGGAAACACTTTCACTGCTGAGTCTGTGGCGAGCCTTGGAAGCACAGAGGGCAACATAACAGGGAGGAAAAATAAATAAATAATTGAACCCCACAGATTATGAGCCCAACAGTATCTCCCCCAGTGGAGAAGCAGCACAGACACCTGCATCCGCCACTAGCAAGTGGGGGCTGGGCAGGGAGGCACAGGCTGCATTGCTTTTTAAGAACTGGGCCCAAATGTACTGAGGGTAACCAGAGCAAATTAACTTGGGCTAGTAAACCAAACTGTGGGATAGCAACCACGCGAAAAACTCTAACATAAGACACTGCCAGGACTGCTCACAGAACAAAAGACAGATCAGAAGTAGCCGGCTGCAGACCATCCCCCTCCAGTGACAGGCAGCCAGAGCAGGAAGGGCCAAAAGAGGGCAATCGCAGCCCCAGAGAGACATTAACTACCAAACTGCAAACAGGTTTCTTTGCTAACTAAGACTTCTTGGGGATCTGGACAGTCATCATCCGCCTGAGAAGGTGCACCAGTTGTACACCCAAAAACTGAGCAGCAGGGATGAGAGAGGCAATAAGTCACAGTGACCACGCTCGCCTAACACCTGAGGTACTCGGACCTGGGAAGGGCACAAAACGCAGGCCCAACTGACTCTGTGCCTCTGAGGACTACCTGAGTGTCTGAGCCTGAGTGACTTAGACCTGGGAGGTACATGCAGCCCAGGGCCAGCCTCAGACAGTTCCTGGTGGAGCAACCTAGAGCCTGAACTGTGTGCGCCGTGAGGGCAGGCCCAGTGTGGCTGAGACACTGCGAGCACACACCAGTGTTACTCGTTTGCAGTGTCCCTCCCTCCCCACAGTGAGACTGAACAAGTGAGCCTAAAAAAAGTGTCCACCACCGTCCCCCTTGTGTCAGGGCAGAAATCAGACACTGAAGAGCCCAGCAAACAGAAGAAACCAAAACAGAGGGAACCGCCTGGGAAGTAACAGGTGCAATAGATTAAAACCCTGTCGTTAGTACCGACTACATAGGAAGGGGCCTATAGATCTTGAGAAATAGAAGCCGGACCAAGGAACTATCTGAAAATGAACTGACCCCACACTGCCACAACACCAGAGAAAGTCCTAGATATATCTTTTACTAATTTTACAATCATTCTTTTTCTTCTTCTTTTCTTATTCTTTTTTAAAACTATTTTTTAATTTTAAGTCCTCTATTACTCCTTTAATATTCATTTTTATAACCTATTATTTTTCAAAAAAGACCCTATTTTTAAAAAAACTTTATATATATATATATATATTTAATAATTCTTTTGACTTCTTTTTTTCTCTCTTCTTCTTTTAATATTGTATTTTTGAAAATACAACCTCTATTCTAGATTTTTAATCTTTGCTTTTGGTATTTGTTATCAATTTTGTACCTTCCAAAACCCAATCTTCAGTACCCATTTTTACTTGACAGTGAGATTACTGGCTTGTCTGCTCTCTCCCCCTGTGGACTCTCCTTTTTCTCCACCAGGTCACCTCTGTCTCCTCCCCTCCCCCTTGTGTCCTCTACCCAACTCCGTGAATCTCTGTGTGTTCCAGATTGTGGGGAACACTTAGGGAACTGATTACTGGCTGGATCTGTCTCTCTCCTTTTCATTCCCACCTTTTATCCTCCTGGCCACCTCTGTCTCCTTCCTCCACCTTCTCTTCTCTGTATAACTCCATGAACATCTCTGAGTGGTCCAGACTGTGGGGCACACATACGGAAGTGATTACTGGCTAGCTTGCTCTCTCCTCTTTTGATTCCATCTCATCTCATTTGGGTCACATTTAACTCCCTCCTCCCTCTTCTCTTCTCCATGTAACTCTGTGAACCTCTCTGGGTGTCTCTCACTGTGGAGAAACTTCATCTTTAACCTAGATGTTTTATCAGCAGTGCAGTATAGAAGGAAAAGTCTTGAGACTACTGTAAAAATAAGACTGAAAACCAGAAGCTGGAGGCTTAAGTCCAAATCCTGAGACCATCAGAGAACTCCTGACTCCAGGGAACACTAATCGATAGGAGCTCATCAAATGCCTCCATACCTACAGTGAAACCAAACACCACCCAATGGCCAACAAGTTCCAGAGGAAGACATACCATGCAAATTCTCCAGCAACACAGGAACACAGCCCTGAGTTTCAATATACAGGCTGCCCAAAGTTACTCCAAAACCATTGACACCTCATAACTCATTACTGGACACTTCATTGCACTTCAGAGAGAAAAAATCCAGCTCCATCCACCAGAACACCAACACAAGCTTCTCTAACCAAGAAACCTTGACAAGCCACTGATACAACCTCATCCACAGTGAGGAAACTCCACAATAAAGAGAACTCCACAAACTGCCAGAATACAGAAAGGCCACTCCAAACGCAGCAATATAAACAAGATGAAGAGACAGAGGAATACTCTGCAGGTAAAGGAACAGGATAAATGCCCATGAAATCAAACGAAAGAGGAAGAGATAGGGAATCTACCTGATAAAGAATTCCAAATAATGATAGTGAAAATGATCCAAAATCTTGAAATAAAAATGGAATCACAGATAAATAGCTTGGAGACAAAGATTGAGAAGATGCAAGAAAGATTTAACAAGGACCTAGAAGAAATAGAAGAGTCAATATATACTGAATAATGCAATAAATGCGATCAAAAACACTCTGGAGGCAACAAATAGTAGAATAGCTGAAGCAGAAGATAAGATTAGTGACGTAAGAGATAGAATGGTAGAAATAAATGAATCGAGAGAAAAAAAAAAAAAAAGAAAACACATTAAAAGAAATGAGGACAATCTCAGAGACCTCCAGGACAATATGAAATGCTCCAACATTCGATTTATAGGAGTCCCAGAAGAAGAAGACAAAAAGAAAGACCATGAGAAAATACTTGAGGGGATAATAGTTGAAAACTTCTCTAAAATGGGGAAAGAAATAATCACCCAAGTCCAATAAACCCAGAGAGGCTCAAAAGGATAAACCCAAGGTGAAACAGCCCAAGACACATTAATCAAATTAACAAAGATCAAACACAAAGAACAAATATTAAAAGTGGCAAGGGAAAAACAACAAATAACACACAAGGGGATTCCCATTAAAATAACAGCTGATCTTTCAATAGAAACTCTTCAGGCCAGGAGGGAATGGCAAAACATACTTAAAGTGATGAAAGAAAATAACCTGCAACCAGATTACTGTACCCAGCAAGGATCTCATTCAAATATGAGGGGGAAATCAAAAGCATTACAGACAAGCAAAAGCTGAGAGAATTCAGCACCACCAAACCAGCTCTTCAACAAATGCTAAGGGATTTTCTCTAGACAGGAAACACAAAAAGGGTGTATAAACCAGAACCCAAAACAATAAAGTAAATGGCAATGGGATTATACTTATCAATAATTTCCTTAAACATAAATGGGTTGAATGCCCCAACCGAAAGACAAAGACTGGCTGGATGGATAAAAAAAAAAGCCCCCTATATATGTTGTCTGTTATTCCAGGTGTTTCTTGATTTCCTACTTTTGCATTCCAGTCCTCTATAATGAAAATGACATTTTTTTTAGGTGTTAGAAAATTGCAGAGGAAGGTAAACTTCGACACTCAATCTATGAGGCTCAGTTCAGTTCAGTTTAGTTGCTCAGTCGTGTCCAACTCTTTGCAACCCGATGAATTGCAGCACTCCAGGCCTCCCTGTCCATCACCATCTCTGGGAGTTCACTCAGATTGATTTTCATTGAGTCAGTGATGACATCCAGGCATCTCATCCTCTGTCGACCCCTTCTCTTCCTGCTCCCAATCCTTCTCAGCATCAGAGTCTTTTCCAATGAGTCAACACTTCGCATGAGGTGGCCAAAGTACTGGAGTTTCAGCTTTAGCATCATTCCTTCCAAAGTAATCCCAGGGCTGGTCTCCTTTAGAATGGACTGGTTAGATCTCCTTGCAGTCCAAGGGACTCTCAAGAGTCTTCTCCAACAGCACAGTTCAAAAGCATCAATTCTTTGTCACTCAGCCTTCTTCACAGTCCGACTCTCACATCCATACATGACCACAGGGAAAGCCATAGCCTTGACTAGACGGACCATAGTCGGCAAAGTAATGTCTCTGCTTTTGAATATACTATCTAACTAGTCATAACTTTTCTTCCAAGGACTAAGCGTCTTTTAATTTCATGGCTGCAATCACCATCTGCAGTGATTTTGCAGCCCCCGAAAATAAAGTCTGACAATGTTTCCACTGTTTCTCCATCTATTTTCCATGAAATGATGGGACCGGATGCCATGAACTTTGTTTTCTGAATGTTGAGCTTTAAACCGACTTTTTGCTTTCCTCTTTCACTTTCATCAAGAGGCTCTTTAGTTCTTCTTCACTTTCTGCCATAAGAGTGGTATCATCTGCATATCTGAGGTTACTGATATTTCTCCTGGCAACCTTGATTCCAGCTTATGTTTCTTCCAGTCCAGCATTTCTCATGATGTACTCTGCATATAAGTTAAATCAACAGGGTGAGAGTATACAGCCTTGACGTACTTCTTTTCCTATTTGGAACCAGTCTATTATTCCATGTCCAGTTCTAACTGTTGCTTCCGGACCTGCATACAGATTTCTCAAGAGGCAGGTCAGGTGGTCTGGTATTCCCATCTCTTTCAGAATTTTCCACAGTTTATTGTGATCCACACAGTCAAAGGCTTTGGCATAGTCAATAAAGCAGAAGTAGATGTTTTTCTGGAACTCTCTTGCTTTTTTGATGATCCAGCAGATGTTGGCAATTTGATCTCTGGTTCCTCTGCCGTTTCTAAAACCAGTTTGAACATCTGGAAGTTCACAGTTCACGTATTGCTGAAGCCTGGCTTGGACAGTTTTGAGCGTTACTTTACTAGCATGTGAGATGAGTGCAATTGTGTGGTAGTTTGAACATTCTTTGGCATTGCCTTTCTTTGGGACTGGAATGAAAACTGACCTTTTCCAGTCCTGTGGCCACTGCTGAGTTTTCCAAATTTGCTGGCATATTGAGTGCAGCACTTTCACAGCATCCTCTTTCAGGATTTGAAACAGCTCCACTGGAATTCCATCACCTCCACTAGCTTTGTTCATAGTGATGCTTTCTAAGGCCCACTTGACTTCACATTCCAAGATCTCTGGCTCTAGATTAGTGATCACATCATCATGATTATCTGGGTTGTGAAGATCTTTTTTGTATAGTTCTTCCGTGTATTCTTGCCACTTCTTCGTAATATCTTCTGCTTCTGTTATGTCCACACAGTTTCTGTCCTTTATCAAGCTCATCTTTGCATGAAATGTTCCCTTGGTATCTCTAATTTTCTTGAAGAGATCTCTAGTCTTTCCCATTCTGTTCTTTTCCTCTATTTCTTTGCAAAAATCACTGAAGAAGGCTTTCTTATCTCTTCTTGGTATTCTTTGGAACTCTGCATTCAAATGCGTATATCTTTCCTTTTCTCCTTTACTTTTCGCCTCTTTTCTTTTCACAGCTATTTGTAAGGCCTCCCCAGACAGCCATTTTGCTTTTTTGCATTTCTTTTCCATGTGGATGGTCTTGATCTCTGTCTCCTGTACAATGTCACAAACCTCCGTCCATAGTTCACCAGGCAGTCTATCTATCAGATCTAGGCCCTTAAATCTATTTCTCAGTTCCACTGTATAATCAGAAAGGATTTGATTTAGGTCATATCTGAATGGTTTAGCAGTTTTCCCTACTTTCTTCAATTTGAGTCTGAATTTGGTAATAAGAAGTTCATGATCTGAGCCACAGTCAGCTCCTGGTCTTGTTTTCATCAACTGTATAGAGCTTCTCCATCTTTGGCTGCAAAGAATATAATCAATCTGATTTTGGTGTTGACCTCCTGGTGATGTCCACGTGTAGAGTCTACAATCACCCTAATACCAAAACCTGACAAAAATGCCACACACACACACACACACAAAACTATAGGCCAATTTCACTGATGAACATAGACGAAAAATCCTTAACAAAATTCTAGCAATCAGAATCCAACAACACATTAAAAAGATCATACACCATGATCAAGTAGGCTTTATCCCAAGGATGCAAGGATTCTTCAACAACCACAAATCAATCAATGTAATTCAACACATTAACAAGTTGAAAGCAAGAAAAGCCATATGATTATCTCAATAGATGCACAGAAAGCCTTTGACAAAATTCAACATCCATTTATGATAAAAACTCTCCAGAAAGCAGGAATAAAAGGAACACACCTCAACATTATAAAAGCTATATATGACAAACCCACAACAAACATTATCCTCAATGATGAGAAATTGAAAGCATTTCCCTAGTCAGGAACAACACTAAGGTGCCCAGTTTCACTGCTATTATTCAACATAGTTTTGGAAGTTTTGGCCAGAGCAATCACAGCAGAAAGAGAAATAAAAGAATCCAAATTGGAAAAGAAGAAGTAAAACTCCCACTGTTTGCAGATGACATGATCCTCTACATAGAAAACCCTCAAGACTCCACCAGAAAATTACTAGAGCTAATCAATGTATATAGTAAAGTTGCTGGATATAAAATCAACACACAGACATTCCTTGCATTCTGATACACTAATAATGAGAAAGTAGAAAGAGAAATTAAGGAAACTATTCCATTCACCATTGCAACAAAAAGAATAAAATACTTAGGAATATATCTACCTAAAGAAACTAAAGACCTATATATAGAAAACTATAAAAACTGGTGAAAGAAAGCAAAGAGGACACTAATAGATGGAGAAATATACCATGTTCATAGATAGAAAGAATCAATATAGTGAAAATGAGTATACTACCCAAAGCAATCTACAGATTCAATGCAATCTCTATTAAGCTACCAGCGGTATTTTTCACAGAGCTAGAACAAATAATTTCACAATTTGTATGGAAATAAATAAAAACTCGAATAGCCAAAGCAATCATGAGAAAGAAGAATGGAACTGGAGGAATCAACCTGCCGACTTCATGCTCTATTACAAAGCCACAGTCATCAAGACAGTATGACACTGGCACAAAGACAGAAATATAGATCAGTGGAATAAAATAGAAAGCCCAGAGATAAATTCACACACCTATGAACACCTTATCTTCAACAAAGGAGGCAAGAGTATACAATGGAATAAAGACAATCTTTTTAACAAGTGATGCTGGGAAAACTGGTCAACCACTTGTAAAAGAATGAAACTTGAACACTTTCTAACACAATACACACAAAGAAACTCAAAATGGATTAAAGATCCAAACGTAAGACCAGAAACTATAAAACTCCTAGAGGAAAACATAGGCAAAACACTCTCCGGCATACATAATAGCAGGACCTCTATCACCCACCTCCTGGAATACTGGAAATAAAAGCAAAAATAAACAAATGGGATCTAATTAAAATTAAAAGTTTCTGCACAACAAAGGAAACTATAAGCAAGGTGAAATGACAGTCTTCGGAATGGGAAAAAATAATAGCAAATGAAGCAACTGACAAATAACTAATCTCAAAAATATACAAGCAACTCCTGCAACTCAATTCCAGAAAAATAAACGACTCAATCAAAAATGGGTAAAAGAGCTAAGTAGACATTTCTCCAAAGATGACATACAGATGTCTAACAAGCACATGAAAAGATGCTCAATATCTCTCATTATTAGGGAAATGCAAATCAAGACCACAATGAGGTACTTTTTCACACCAGTCAGAATGGCTGCTACCCAAAAGTCTACAAGCAATAAATGCTGGAGAGGGTGTGGAGAAAAGGGAACTCTCTTTACACTGTTGGTGGGAATGCAAACTAGTACAGCCACTATGGAGAACAGTGTGGAGAGTCGTTAAAAAACTGGAAATAGAATTACCATATGACCCAGAAATCCCACTGCTCGGCATATACACCTAGGAAACCAGAAGTGAAAGAGACACATGTACCCCAATGTTCATCGCAGCACTATTTATAATAGCCAGGACAGGGAAGCAACCTAGATGTCCATCAGTAGACAAATGAATAAGAAAGCTGTGGTACATATACACAGTGGAGTATTACTCAGCCATTAAAAAAATACATTTGAATCCATTCTAATGAGGTGGATGAAACTGGAGTCAATTATACAAAGTGAAGTAAGCCAGAGAGAAAAACACCAATACAGTATACTAACACATATATATGGAATTTAGAAAGATGGTAATGATAACTCTGTATATGAGACAGCAAAAGAGACACAGATATATATAGTCTTTTGGACGCAGTGGGGGGGGAGAGGGTGGGATGATTTGGGAGAATGGTATTGAAATATGTATAATATCATATAAGAAACAAATCGCCAGTCTGGGTTTGATGCAGGATACAGGATGCTTGTGGCTGGTGCACTGGGAAGACCCAGAGAGATGGTATGGGGAGGGAGATGGGAGAGGGGTTCAGGATTGGGAACACGTGTACACCCGTGTCAGATTCATGTTGATGTATAGCAAAACTAATACAGTATTGCAAAGTAAAATAAAGAAAAAAACAAATCCCTCTCAGCACTATAATGTTGATTATCAAATGCAATAATATATATAAGCTATTTTTAGATATTAAAAATAATAAATTAGAATAGATTATAATTATTGTGAAGTATAGCAGATGCTACTCTAAACAAGTCACCACATATTCTATCTCTGAAAATACCCTGAAAAAGTTATAACAGAAGTTCAGCAAAAATGTCAACATATTATTAAAAATCATGCCTCTGTTCATATGTTGATAGGCATTTCAGCTGTTTCCATATCTTGGCTATTGTGAATACTGCTGCAATAGGTATAAGTGTGCATTGTTATAATTGTGAAGTCTCTAAATCATCTTTGACTCTGTGACCCCAGGGGCTGCAACACTCCAGGCTTCCCTGTCATTCACTATCTGCCAGAGTTTGCTCAAATTCATGTACATTGAGTAGGTGATGCCATCCAACCATCTTATCTTCTGTCACCCATTTCTCCTCCCAACCTTAATCTTTCCTAGCATCTGGGTCTTTTCCAGTGGATTAACTTTTTGCATCAGGTGGCCAAAGTAGCGGAGCTTTAGTTTCAGCATTGAAGTCCTTCAAATGAATATTCAGAGTTGATTTCCTTTAGAATGGACTGGTTTGATCTCCTTGCACTTCACTCTCGAGTCTTATCTCACATCACAATTCAAAAGCATCAGTTCTTCAGTGTTCAGCCTTCTTTATGGTCTGATTCTTACCCTTTAGAATGGACTGGTTTGATCTCCTTGCAATTCACTCTCAAGAGTCTTATCTCACATCACAATTCAAAAGCATCAGTTCTTCAGTGTTCAGCCTTCTTTATGGTCCAATTCTCACATCTATACATGACTACTGGAAAAATCGGACCTTTGTCATCAAAGTGATGTCCCTGTGTCTTAATACACCATCTAGATTTGTCATAACTTTTCTTCCAAGGAACACATGTCTTAATTGCATGCTTGCAGTAACCATCTGCAGTGATTTTGGAGCCCGAGAAAATAAACCATATCACTGTTTCCCTGTCTATTTGCCATGGAGTGATGGGATCAGATGCCATGATTTTAGTTTTCTGAATGTTGAGTATTAAGTCAAGTTTTTCACTCTTCTCTTTCACCTTCATCAAGAAGCTCATTAGTTACTCTTTGCTTTCTGGCATAAAGGTGGTGTCAATTGCATATCTGAGGTTATTGATATTTCTTCCAGCAACCTTGATTGCAGCTTGTGCTTCATCCAAACCAGCATTTTGCAAGATATACTCGGCATATAAGTTAAATGAGCAGAGTGATAATATACAACCTTGATATACTCCTTTTCCAATTTGTAACCAGACTGTTGTTACATGTATGGTTCTAACTGTTGCTTCTTGACCTGCATGCAGGTTTCTCAGGAGGCAGGTGATGTGGTTTGGTTTTCCCATCTCTTTAAGAATTTTCCACAGTTTGCTGTGATCCACACACTCAAAGGCTTTAGTGTAGCCAATGAAGCAGAAGTAGATTTTTTTCTGGAACTCTCTTGCTTTTACTATGATCCAGTGGATGTTGGCAATGTGATCTCTGTTTACTCTGCATTTTCTAAATCCAGCTGGAACAACTGTCCTGTGACCATTGCTGAGTTTTCCAAAATTGCTGGCATATTGAGTGCAGCACTTTCACAGCATCATCTTTCAGGATTTAAAATGGCTTAGCTGGAATTCCATCACCTCTATGAACTTTGTTCATTCACAGTGATGCTTCCTAAGGCCCACTTGACTTTGTACTCCAAGATGTCTGACTCTAGGTAAGTGATAACACCATCGTGGTTATCTGGGTCATTAATAATTTTTGTTTAGATCTTCATCATAATTTTGACACCGCTTCTTAATATTTTCTGCTTTTGTTAGGTCCATACTATTTCTGTCCTTTATTGTGACATTCTTTTCATGAAATTTTCCCTTGGAATCTTTAATTTTCTTGAAGAGATCTCTAGTTTTTTCCATTCTATCTTTTCCCTCTATTTCTTTGCATTGTTCACTTAGGAAGGCTTTTTATTTCTCCTTGCTATTCTTTGGACCTCTGCTTTCCAATGGATAACTCTTTCCTTTTCTCCTTTTCTTTTATTTTCTCAGCTATTTATAAGGTCTCCTCAGACAACCATTTTGCCTTTTTCTATTTCTTTTTCTTGGGGTTGATTTTTATCATATGTATTAGGATGAACAATATTGTTCAGAAATTGAAACACTGTATTATTCCAGTTAGTGTGGCCCACAGAGACCAGTTTTTGAGTTTTGTGGGCACAAATAAAACAGCTACAATGCTGTTTCTTTCTTTCTTTTTAATATTTATTTATTATTGAAGGATAATTGCTGTACATAATTTTGTTGTTTTCTGTCAAGTTTCAGTGTGAATCAGCCATAGGTATACATATATCCCCTCCCTTTTGAACCTCCCTCCCATCACCCTCCCCATCCCATCCCACTGGATTGATGCAGAGCTCTTGTTTGAGTTTCCTGAGCCATAGCAAATTCCTGTTGGCTATCTATTTTGCATATGGTAATGCAAGTTTCCACGTTTCTCCTTCCATACATCTCACCCTCTCCTTCCTTATTCCCAAGTCCAAAAGTCTATTCTCTATGTCTGTTTCCCCATTACTGCCCCGTAAATAAAATTTTCAGTATCATTCTCCTAGATTCTGTATATGTGCATTAGAATATGATATTTACCTTTCTCTTTCTGACTCACTTAACTCTGTATAATAGGTTCTAGGTTCATCCACCCCGACAGACCTGACTCAAATTCATTCTTCTTATGGCTGAATAATATTCTATTGTGTATATGTATCACAACATCTTTATCCATTCATCTGTTCATGGACACATCGGTTGTTTCCATATTCTGCTAAGTCACTTCAGTCATGTCCGACTCTGTGCGGCCCCATAGACGGCAGCCCACCAGGCTCCCTCATTCCTGGAATTCTCCAGGCAAGAATACTGGAGTGGGTTGCCATTTCCTTCTCCAATGCATGAAAGTGAAAGTGAAGTCTCTCAGTCATATCTAACTCTTAGTGACCCTATGGACTGCAGCTTACTAGGCTCTTCCATCCATGGGATTTTCCAGGCAAGAGTACTGGAGTAGGGTGCCATTCCCTTCTCCTTCTATATTCTAGCTACTGTAAATAGTGCTGCAGTGAACAATGAGATACATGTGTCTTTTTCAATTTTGGTTTCCTCAGGTTATATGCCTAGGAGTGGGATTGCTGGGTCATATGGTAGTTTTATTCCTAGTTTCTTTTAAGGAATCTCCATATCATCCTCCATAGTGAATGTATCAATTACAGTGCAAGAGTGTTCCCTTTTTTCCACACCCTCTCCTGCAGGGAGCCAGCGTGAGGAACTCTGCCCATGACAAAGGTCATGAGGAAGGAGGCTTTGGCATATGCAAAGGCGGGATCGAGCCTCAGGAAACCCCCTGTTCCCAAGCATCTACCCTCAAAATCAGAGTATACCTACTTTACTATTTCATGCTCTCCCCCATCACCATTTCTCTCGGATAAGGAGTTAACTTGCAGCTCCAGTTAATAAAAATTCTTGGGTGTGACAAGAGTGTTTCAACTTACAAACTCCTCTGAAGGTTCTCTAGCTTGCCTGATCAGGTTCGTCCGGCCACATGTGATTGTTTACAGCCTCCTAACCGTGAGAGGCACGAGATGCTTTAAACTTTCTATATACAGACTCTTTTGAGAAGTTACACAATTATTAGTATAGTATTAGTGGGTTGATTAGGAATTATATTGGTGAAGGGTTTTTCATTTGTTGTGCCAATAATTACAGCTAATTCCCTGCCCTGTGTGTGACAAGAGTGTCTCCGGTCAAACCTCTCTGCTGGCAAATTAGCTTGTGTTATGGGATTATCCATACTCCTGCCAAGCACATGATTGCTTACTACCTCTCAACAATAAACAGCACAGAGAGTTTGGAGTATTTTGAAAGTCTCAGTTAGCATAGGGCTTTTCTCATTGTTGGCTCCTCTAGGCTCTGCTGTGCCCAGGCAACCATGGCCCCTTGGACATTGGGTTGAACCCCTAGATCTCACATGCTAGTGAAGTAATGCTCAAAATTCTCCAAGTCAGGCTTCAGCAGTATGTGAACCATGAACCTCCTGATGTTCAAGCTGGTTTTAGAAAAGGCAGAGGAACCAGAGATCAAATTGCCAATATCTGCTGGATCGTGGAAAAAGCAAGATAATTCCAGAAAAACATCTACTTCTGCTTTATTGACTATGCCAAAGCCTTTGACTGTGTGGATCACAATAAACTGTGCAAAATTCTGAAAGAGATGGGAATACCAGACCACCTGATCTGCCTCTTGAGAAATCTGTATGCAGGTCAGGAAGCAACAGTTAGAACTGGACATGGAACAACAGACTGGTTCCAAATAGGACGAAGATTGCATCAAGGCTGTATATTGTCACCCTGCTTATTTAACATGTATGCAGAGTACATCATGAGAAACGCTGGACTGGAAGAAACACAAGCTGGAATTGAGACTGCCGGGAGAAATAACAATAACCTCAGATATGCAGATGACACCACCCTTATGGCAAAAAGTGAAAAGGAACTAAAAAGCCTCTTGATGAAAGTGAAGAGTTATCAGAAAGGATCATAAAATGTCAGCAGGCCTCATGGCCAGAAGATGATGTAAAACCCTAAGACCTTTATGTATACTTTTATGAGAAGCACCTTATTTTGATAAAGGTCAGGACTGCTGACCCCTGCGTGACTTTAAAATTTCCATTTGTCTCTATGTGCAACAAAAGGTATATAAGCAAACCTAAAAAATAAGGAAATCAGATCAGTTTCTGGAAAGACTGATTTCCCCGTGTTGTTTCTTTCTTGCTCCCCATTTTTCTGGCTGAAATCCCATCTGGAACGTGGGTGTTCACCATGTCTACTTACTTGCCCTGGCTTCTAAGATCCGTGAGGAGGGCGCCCAAGGGGGCACCCTCCCATATTCAAATGGGCATCAGTGGCCCAATGTAGATGGTGCAAATTCCTTGTCTTGGAATTTTATTGGTATCCCATGTAAACCAAATTATTCAGCCTCTTTTTCTCCACTAATATTTCCTACTACACTATCCCTTTCTAATCTCTCTCTATATCTGTAATTAAATGTTTTTTCTTAGGACTCCGATTCTGTCTCCCCTTCAAACTACCCTGGATCCACCGGGTCTGGACCCTGGCACTCTCCAGCATTTATTGTTGCAGACTTTTTGATGAAGGCCCTTCTGACCATTGTGAGATGATATCTCATTGTAGTTTTGATTTGCATTTCTGTAATAATGAGTGATGTTGAGCATCTTTTCATGTGCTTGCTAAACATCTGTACATCTTCTTTAGAGAAATGTCCCTGTAAGTCTTTGTCAAATTTTTTGATTGGGTTGTTTGTTTTTCAGGTATTGAGTTGTACAAGCTGCTTGCATATTTTGGAAATTAATTCTTTGTCAGTTATTTGATTAGCTATTATTTTCTCCCATTTTCAGTGTTGTCTTTTCATTTTCTTATAGTTTCCTTTACTGTGCAAAAGGTTTTAAATTTAATCAGGTCCTACTTGTTCACTTTTATTTTTATTTCTGTTACTCTAGGAGGTGGGATAGAATTCCAGTTGAGCTATTTCAAATCCTAAAAGATGATGCTGTGAAAGTGCTGCATTCAATAAGCCAGCAAACTTGGAAAACTCAGCAGTGGCCACAGGACTGGAAAAAGTCAATTTTCATTCCAGTCTCAAAGAAAGGCAATGCCAAAGAATGCTCAAACAACTGCACAAATGCACTCATCTCACCTGCTAATCGGAGAAGGCAATGACACCCCACTCCAGTACTCTAGCCTGGAAAATCCCCAAATACCTTGGATAGAGGGGCCTGGAAGGCTACAGTCCACAGGATCACTGAGGGTCGGACACGACTGAGTGACTTCACTTTTAATTTTCACTTTCATGCATTGGAGAAAGAAATGGTAACCATTCCAGTGTTCTTGCCTGGAGAATCTCAGGGACGGAGGAGCCTGGTGGGCTGCCGTCTATGAGATCGCATAGATATGGACATGACTGAAGTGACTTAGCAAAGCAGCAGCACACGCTAGTAAAGTAATGCTAATAATTCTCCAAGCCAGGTTTCAGCAAAACATGAACCGTGAACTCCCAGATGTTCAAGCTGATTTTAAAAAGACAGAGGAACAGTGATCAACTAGCCAACACCTGCTGGATCATCAAAAAAGCAAGAGAGTTAAAAAAAAAAATCTATTTCTGCTTTATTGACTATGCCAAAGTGTTTCACTGTGTGGATCACAATAAACTGTGGAAAATTCTGAAAGAGATGGGGATACCAGACCACCTGACCTGCCTCTTGAGAAACCTGTATGCAGGTCAAAAAGCAACAGTTAGAACTGGACATAGAACAGCAGATGGGTTCCAAATAGAAAAGGAGTAAGTCAGGCTGTATATTGTCACCTGCGTATTTAAATGCAGAGTATATCATGAGAAACGCTGGGCTGGAGGAAGCACAAGCTGGAATCAGGATTGCCAGAAGATATATCAATAACTTCAGATATGCAGATGACACCACCCTTAAAGCATAAAGTGAAGAAGAACTAAAGGGCCTCTAGATGAAAGAGAAGAGTGAAAAAGTTGGCTTAAAGTTCAACATCCAGAAAATGAAGATCATAGCGTCCAGTCCCATCACTTCATGGCAAATAGATGGGGAAAAAGTGGAAACAGTGGCTAACTTTATTTTTCTGGGCTCCCAAATCACTGTAGATGGTGATTGTAGCCATTAAATTAAAATATGCTTACTCTTTGGAAGGAAAGTTATGACCAACCTAGACAGCATATTAAAAAGCAGAGATATTACTTTGCCAATAATGATCTGTCTAGTCAAGGCTATGGTTTTTCCAGTGGTCATGTATGGATGTGAGAGTTGGACTGTAAAGAAAGCTGAGTGCCAAATAATTAATGCTTTTGAACTGTAGTGTTGGAGAAGACTTGAGAGTCCCTTGGACTACAAGGAGATCCAACCAGTCCATCCTAAAGATCAGTCCTGGTTGTTCACTAGAAGGACTGTTGTTGAGGCTGAAACTCCAATACTTTGGCCACCTGATGCAAAGAGCTTACTCATTTGAAAAGACTCTGATGCTGGGAAAGACTGAAGGCAGAGGAGAAGGGAACAACAGAGGATGAGATGGTTGTATGGCATGATTGACTCAATGGACATGAGTTTGAGTAGGCTCTGGGAGTTGATGATGGGCAGGGAGTCCTGGTGTGCTGCAGTTCATGGAGTCACAAAGAATCAGACATGTCTGAGCTAAAGAGTTGAACTGAACTGAACCGAGAGGTGCCTGGGTTTATTTCTCATTTCTCTATCTTGTTCCATTGCTCTATATTTCTGGTTTTCTGCCAATACCATATTGTCTTGATGACTGTAGCTTTGTAGTATAATCTGAATTCAGGAAGTTTGATTCCTTCAGCTCTAGCTTCTTTCTCACGACTGCTTTGGCTATTCGGGATCTTTTGTGTTTCCATATGAATTGTGAAATTTTTTGTTCTTGTTCTGTGAAAAATGACATTGGTAATTTGATAGGGAATGTATTGAATCTGTAGATTGCATTTGGCAGTACAGTCATTTTCATAGTATTGTTTCTTCCTACCCAGAAGCATGGAATATCTCTCCATCAAAGAAATCTTTGATTTATTTCATCAGTGTCTTATAATTTTCTGTGTACAGTTCTTTTGTCTCCTTAGGTAAGTTTATGCCTAGGTATTTAATTCTCTTTTTGCAATGGTGAATGGGATTGATTGATTTCTCTTCTGAGTTTTCATTGTCAGTATATAGAAATGCAAGTGATTTCTGTATATTGATTTTGTATCCTTCAACTGTTCTAAATTCACTGATTAGCTCTAGTAATTTTCTGATACTATTTTTAGGGTTTTTTATGTACAGTATCATGTCATCTGCAAACAGTGAGAGATTTACTTTTTTTCTGATATAGATTTATTTTATTTATTTTTCTTCTCTGATTGTTGTAGCTAGGATATCCACAACTATGTTGAATAATTGTGGTAAAAGTGGACATCCTAGTATTGTTCCTGATCTTAGAGGGAATGTTTTCAGTTTTTCACCATTAAAAATAATGTTTGCTGTAGGTTTATGAAATATGGCCTTAACTATGTTGACGTAGGTAGTTATATGCCTGTTTTTGAAGAATTTTAATCATAAATATGTGTTGAATTTTTCAAAGATTTTTCTGCTCCTGTTGAGAAGATAATATGGTTTTTATTTTTCAATTTGTTAATATGGTGTATCACATTGGTTGATTTGCATATATTGAAGAATCGTTGCATCCCTGGAATAAACCCAACTTGATTATCCTGAATGAACTTTAGGATGTGTTGATGAATTCTGTTTGCTTGAATTCTGTTGAGGATTTTACATCTATCTTCATCAGTGATATTTGGGACTGTAGTTTTCTTTTTTGGTGTTGCCTTTGTCTGGGTTTGATATCAGGGTGATGGTGGCCTCACAGAATAAGTTTGGAAGTGTTCCTTCCTCTCCAATTTTTGAAAGAATTTTAGAAGGATAGGCATTCAGTTCAGTTCAGTCGCTCAGTCATGTCCGACTCTTTGTGACCCCATGAATCGCAGCACGCCAGGCTTCCCGGTCCATCACCAGCTTCCAGAGTTGACTTAGACTCACATCCATCGAGTCAGTGATGCCATCTAGCCATCTTATCTTCTGTTGTTGCCTTCTCCTCTTGCCCCCAATCCTTCCCAGCATCAGAGTCTTTTCCAATGACTCATAGTCTTTTCAACTCTTTGCATGAGGTGGCCAAAGTACTGGAGTTTTAGCTTTAGCATCATTCCTTCCAATGAACACCCAGGACTGATCTCTTTTTGAATGGATTAGTTGGATCTCTTTGCAGTCCAAGGGACTCTCAAGAGTCTTCTCCAACACCACAGTTCAAAAGCATCAATTCTTCGGTGCTCAGCCTTCTTCACAGTCCAACTCTCACATCCATACATAACCACAGGAAAAACCATAGCCTTGACTAGATGGACCTTAGTCAGCAAAGTAATGTCTCTGCTTTTGAATATGCTATCAAGGATGGTCATAACTTTCCTTTCAAAGAGCAAGCTTCTTTTAATTTCCTGGCTGCAGTCACCATCTGCAGTGATTTTGGAGCCCCCAAAATAAAGTCTGACACTGTTTCCACTGTTTCCCCATCTATTTCCCATGAAGTGATGGGACCGGATGCCATGATCTTCGTTTTCTGAATGTTGAGCTTTAAGCCAACTTTTTCACTCTCCTCTTTCACCTTCATCAAGAGGCCCTTTAGCTCCTCTTCACTTTCTGCCATAAGGGTGGTGTCATCTGCATATCTGAGGTTATTGATATTTTCCCGGCAATCTTGATTCCAGCTTGTGTTTCTTCCAGTCCAGAGTTTCTAATGATATACTCTACATAGAAGTTAAATAAGCAGGATGACAATATACAGCCTTGACATACTCCTTTTCCTATTTGGAATCAGTCTGTTGTTCCATGTCCAGTTCTAACTGTTGCTTGATAGGCATTAGTTCTCTAAATGTTTCGTAGAATTCTCCTGTGTGGCCATCTGGTCCTGGTCTTTTGTTTTATTGTTTTGGGAAATTTTTTGTTCACACCTTCGATTTCAGTGCTTGTAATTGGAGCGTTCATAATTTCTATTTCTTCCTGGTTCAGTCTTGGTAGACTGAACTCTTCTGAGAAACTGTCCATTTCTTCCAGGTTATTTTATTATTATTATTATTTTTTGCCATATCAGCTCAGATCAGTTCAGTTCAGTCACTCAGTGATGTCCAACTCTTTGCAGCTGCATGAATTGCAGCACACCAGACCTCCCTGTCCATCACCAACTCCCAGAGTTCACTCAAACCCATGCCTATTGAGTCGGTGATGCCATCCAACCATGTCATCCTCTGTCATCCCCTTTTCCTCTCACTCTCAATCTTTCCCAGCATCAGGGTCTTTTCAAATGAGTCAGCTCTCCTCATCAAGTGGCCAAAGTATTGGAGTGTCATTTTCAATACCAGTCCTTCCAATGAACACCCAGGACTGATCTCCTTTAGGATGGACTGGTTGGATCTCCTTGTAGTCCAAGGGACTCTAAAGTCTTCTACAACACCATAGTTCAAAAGCATCAATTCTTTGGTGCTCAGTTTTCTTTACAGTCCATCTCTCACATCCATACATGACCACTGGAAAAACCATAGCCTTGACTAGACAGACCTTTATTGGCAAAGTAAAGTCTCTGCTTTCTAATATGCTGTCTAGGTTTGTCATAACTTTCCTACCAAGGAGTAAGTGTCTTTTAATTTTAGACTGCAAACATCATCCACAGTGATTTGGGAACCCAGAAAAATAAAGTTAGCCACTGTTTCCACTTTTTCCCCATCTGTTTTCCATGAAGTGATGGGGCTGGATGCTATGATCTTTATTTTCTGGATGTTGAACTTAAAGTCAAATTTTTCACTCTCCTCTTTCGCTTTCATCAAGAAGACCTTTAATTCTTCTTCACTTTCTGCCTTAAGGGTTGTGTCATCTGCATATCTGATGTTGTTGATATTTCTCCCAGCAATCCTGATTCCAGCTTGTGCTTCCTCCAGCCCAGCATTTCTCATGAAGTACTCTGCATATAAATTAAATAAACAGGGTGACAATATACAACCCTGACGTACTCCTTTTCCTATTTGGAACCAGTCTATTATTCCATGTCCAGTTCTAACTGTTGCTTTTTGACCTGCATATAGGCTTCTCAAGAGGCAGGTCAGGTGGTCTGGTATTCCCATCTTTTTCAGAATTTTCCACAGTTTATTGTGGTCCACACAGTCAAAGGCTTTGGCTTAGTCAATAAAGCAGAAATGTATGTTTTTTTCTGGAACTCTCTTGCTTTTTCAATGATCCTGTGGATGTTGGCAATTTGATCTCTGATTCCTCTGACTTTTCTAAAACAAGAATGATCTCTCTTCTTTTCCAAGGCAAACCATTCAATATCACAGTAATCTAAATCTATGCCTCGACCAGTAATGCTGAAGGAGCTGAAGTTGAACAGTTTTATGAAGACCTACAAGACCTTATAGAGCTAACACCCCAAAAAGATGTCATTTTCATTATAGGGGACTGGAATGCAAAAGTAGGAAGTCAAGAAACACCAGCAGTAACAGGCAAATTTGAACTCGGAATCCTTGCAGGGCATAGTCTAATAGAATTCTGCCAAGAGAATGCACTGGTCATAGCAAATACCCTCTTCTAACAACACAAGAGGAGACTCTACATATGTCCACAGCTGGTGGACACTGAAATCAGATTGATTATACCCTTTGCAACCAAAAATGGAGAAGCTCTATACAGTCAACAAAAACCAGACTGGGAGCTAACTGTGGCTCAGATGATGAACTCCTTATTGCCCAATTCAGACTGATATTGAAGAAAGTGGAGAAAACTACTAGACCAAACAGTTATGACCTAAATCATATCCCTGTTACTATACACTGGAAGTAAGAAATAGATTTAAAGGACTAGATCTGATAGACAGAGTGCCTGATGAACTATGGATGGAGGTTTGTGACACTGTACAGAGACAGGATTCAAGACCATCCCCAAGAAAGAAAAATGCAAAAAGCAAAATGGCTGCCTGAGGGAGCCTTACAAATCGCTTTGAAAAGAAGGAAAGCAAAAATAAAGGAGAAAAGGAAAGATATACCCATTTGAATGCAGAGTTCCAAAGAATAGCAAGGAGAGATAAGAAAGCCTTCTACAGTGAACAGTGCAAAGAAATAGAGGAAAATAATAGAATGGGAAAGACTAGAGATTTCTTCAGGAAAATTAGAGATACCAAAGGAACATTTCATGCAAAGATGGACTCATTGAAGGACAGAAATGGTAGGGACCTAACAGAAGCAGACGATATTAAGAAGTAGTGACAAGAAAACACAGAAAACTGTAGAAAAACATCTTTATGACCGAGATAATCACAATGGTATGATTACTCACCTAGAGCTAAACATCCTGGAATGTGAAGTCATGTGGGCCTTAAGCAGCATCACTACGAACAAAGCTAGTAGAGGTTATGGAATTCCAGTTGAGCTTTTTCAAATCCTCAAAGATGATGTTGTAAAAGTGCCACAGTCAATATATCAGCAAATTTGGAAAACTCAGCAGTGGCCACAGGACTGGAAAAGGTCAGTATTCATTCCAATCCCAAAGAAAGGCAATGCCAAAAAATGTTCAAACTACCGCATAACTGCACTCATCTCACATGCTAGTAAAATGGTGCTTAAATTTTTTACCATATAGTTGTTCATATAGTTTCTTAAAATCCTTTGTATTTCTGCTCTGTTGTAACCTCTCCTTTTTCATTTCTAATTTTGTTGATTTGATTCTTCTCTCTTTTTTTCTGATGAGTCTGGCTAAAGGCTTGTCAATTTTATCTTCTCAAAGAACCAATTTTTAGTTTTATTAATCCTTTCTATTGTTTCTTTCATTTCTTTTTCATTTATTTCTGCTCGGTCTTTATGATTTCTCTCTTTCTACTAATTTTGGGGGACTTTTTTTCTTCTTTTTCCAGTTGTTTTAGGTGTAACGTTAGGTTATCTATTCAATGTTTTTCTTGTTTCTTGAGGTAGGATTGCATCACTGTAAACTTGCCTCTTAGAACTGCTTTTGCTGCATCCCATAGGTTTTGAGTTCTTGTGTTTTCATTGTCATTTGTTGCTGGAAATTTTTTGATTTCCTTTTGATTTTTCAATTACCTGTTGGTTATTTAGAAATGTGTTGTTTAATTTCCATGTGCTTGTGTTTCTTATAGTATTTTAATCGTAATTGATATCTAATTGCATAACATTTTTGTCGGAGAAAATGCTTGATATGGTTTCAGTTTGTTAAGTTTACTGAGGTTTGATCAAGTTATATCCTGGAGAATGTTCCATGTGCACTTGAGAATAAGATGTATTCTTCTGTATTTGGATGGAATGTCCTGAAGATATCAATGAGATCCATCTCATCTAATGTATTATTTAAGACTTGTGTTTTCTTATTAATTTTCTGTTTTGATGATCTGTCCATTGGTCTGAGTGAGATGTTAAAGTCTCCTCCTATTAGTACGTTACAACTTCTCCTGTTATGTCTGTTAGTGTTTGTCTTATGTATTGAGGTGCTCCTTTGTTGGGTGCATAGATATTTACAATTGTTATGTCTTCCTCTTGGACTAATCCCTTGATCATTTTGTAGTATCCTTTCTTATCTCTTGTAATCTTTATTTTAAGGTCTATTTTCTCTGATATGTGGATTGCTACTCCAGCTTTCTTTTGCTTCCCATTTTCATGGAATATATTTTTCTATCCTGTCACTTTCAGTCTATATGTGTCTTTAAGTCTGAAGTGGATTTCTTGTGGACATCATATATATGTGTCTTGTTTTTGTGTCCATTCAGCCAGTCTGTCTTTTGGTTGGAGTATTTAATCCACTTACACTTAAATTAATTATTGATCAATACGTTCCTATTGACTTTTTAATATTGTTTGGGATTGATTTTGTAGATCTTTCTTCTCCTCTTGTAGTTCTTGACTATATAAGTCCCTTTAACATTTGTTGTAAAGCTTGTCTGGGTACTGAATTGTCTTAACTTTTACTTGTCTGAAAAGCTTTTCATTTCTCCATCAATTTTGAATGAGATCCTTGCTTGGTACAGTAATATTGGTTGTAGATTTTTCCCTTTCAGTACTTTGAACATATCCTCCCATTCCCTTCTGATCTGCAGAGTTTCTGCTGACAGATCAGCTGCTAAGCATATGGGATTTCCCTTGTATATTACTTGTTGCTTCTCCTTCGCTGCTTTTCATTTTCTTTCTTTGTTAGTTTTGTCAGTATGTGTCTTGGTGTGTTTCTCATTGGGTTCATCCTGTATTGGACTCTTCGTACCTCTGAGAGCTGATTGACTATTTCCTTCTCCATGTTGGGGAAATTTTCAACTGTAATTTTTCAAAAATTTTCTCACACCCTTTCATCTTCTTTTCTTCTTCTGAGACCATTATAATCCAAGTGTTGGTGCTTTTGACATTGTCCCAGAGGTCTCTGAGACTATCTTCTGTTCTTTTCATCCTTTTTACTTTATTTTGCTCTCCAGAAGTTATTTCCACCATTTTATCTTCCAGCTTACTGATTTTCCTTCTGGTTCAGATATTCTGTTATTGATTCATCCTAGAGTGTTTTTAATGTCAGTAATTGTGTTATTTGTCTCTGTATATTTTTCTTTAATTCTTCTAGGTCTTGGTTAATTGATTCTTGCTTTTTCTCCATTTTGTTTTCAAGGTTTTTAATCATCTTTGCCATCATTATTATGAATTATTTTTTCAGGTGATTTGCTTATTTCTTCTTCATTTATTTGGACGTATGTGCTTCTAGTTTATTTCTTCATTTGTGTATTAATTCTCTGCATTTTCCTTTTTTTAAATTTATCTTGTTTGAGGTCTCCTTTTCCCAGGCTTCAAGGAAAGTTGAATTCTTTCCTTGAAGAAGGTTGAATTCTTTCTTCCTTTTGGTTTCTGACCTCTTAAGGTTGGTCCAGTAGTTTGTGTAAGCTTTGTATAGGGTGACATTTTTACTGATTTTTTGTTTATGTCTTTGTTTTTCCTCTGATGGGCTGGGCTGATAGAGGTGGTAATCCTGCCTGCTGATGATTGGGTTTGTACTTTTGTTTTGTTTAGATGAGGCATCCTGCACAGGGTGCTACTGGTGGTTGGATGATGCTTGGTCTTGTGTTCAAGTGATTTCCTTTGTGTGAGTTCTCACTATTTGATACTTCATATGGTTAGTTCTCTGGTAGTCTAGGGTCTTGAAGTCAGTTTTCCCACTCCAAAAGCTCAGGGCTTGACCTCTAGTCAAGAATGGAGATTCCACAAGTGAGTATGGCATAAAGTGAGATTAAAACAAATATCCAAAAATGAGAAACCAAAGATGAACCCCAGACTAAATATAGTTACAAAATAAGGAAAATAATAATTAAAGTATTAGAGTATTCACATATACATATACACCCATGAGCAAAGTCAAAACAGTCCACAGAAATCAAATACAGTAGATTGACCTGTCAAACAAAGAAAACAGAAAATTAGATTTACCAGTTAACAACAAAGCTAACTAAAGCACAAATTGGAAAACAAAAATAAAGCAAAGTACCAAGAGTGAATAAACCAATGAAAACAAAACTAACAAATATGTTGAGAAGAAAGAAAAAAAAGAAAGAATAGGTATGCAGAGTTAAATAGAGGTAGATGAAGAATATTTATATACATTAAATGTTAACTGCAAGGCGAAAAGAACAGTAGGAAAGGCAGACAAAGAAATAAATATAGCAAAATATATAATAGATTAAAAAATCAAAGTAATAAAAAGAGAACACACAAAAGGAAAAAATAAAGAAAAAAATGGGAGAAAAAATGAAAGCTCAGAACTGCAAAAGCCCAATGTAGAAGCAGAGGTTTATGACAACAATAAAAAGTGTGATTGAATATGCAAATATACATATACACCTATAAACAAAATCAAAACAGTCCAACAAATGTAAAGTACAATAGATTGACCTGGCAAACAAAGGAAACCAAAATTTATATATACCAGAACAAAAGCACTTTACTAAAGCACAAACTCAAAACCAAAATTAAAGCAAGGTGTCAATTGGGTAATAAAGCAATAAAAAGTAAAACTAACAAATATGTTAAGAGGAAAGGAGAGAAATAAAAGAAAGAATACATATGAAAAGTTAAATCGAGGTAGATAAAGAAGATTTATATACGTTAAAGATTAACTGCAAAGGGAAAATAAAAGTAGGAAAAGCAAACAAAGGAGTGAAATAATAGAAAAATAAATTAAAAAAAAAAAAATAAATAAATAAAGAAAAATTCCACAGAACTGCAAATGCACAATGTAGAGGCAGAGATTTATAACAACAATAAAAAATGTGACTGAGTCTTGAGTCATTGTTGTTAGAGTTCTTTCCTTTGCTGGGAGTCACAGTCCACCTCATCTCCTTAGGATGCTCTCCAAAACTGTGCTGATCTCTGGGCCTGCTGTGGGGACAACTCAGATTCTAATCTGGTCCTAATCCTGTGGGTTGTTTCCTCCACTGTCCACAGCTATAGAACTAGTTTGTTTTCTTTTGTGGGAGCTCCCAATGACTTTTTATATATTCTATAGATACAGAGTGTGCCTAGTTGATAATGTGTATTTAATCTTCAGCTTGTATAGCTGTTGGGAAGATTTTGGGTCTTCTTCCTTAGACACACTGCCCCTGGGTTTCACTTGTGGTTTTATTTCCACCTCTGCATGTGGATGGTCCACTGGGGTTTGCTCCTAAGGCTGTCCTGGAGGACCTGGGTTTGCCTCTGTGAGGGCCATGTGTGGAGGTGGTACAGCTGTTTGGGTTGCAGAGTTTCTGGCAGGACCAGGTAGTCAGGGGAGTTGGAAGCTAAGGAAGCAGGAAATATAGTGCTCTAAAGGAGCATGGCAACCAGTATTGGCCAATACACTCCAGTATTCTTACCTGGAGAACCCCCTCCCTGACAGAGAAGCCTGGCAGTCCATTATCTACAGGGTCAAAAGAGTTGGACATGACCAAAGCTACCCTGCATGCGTAAACACAAGATTTTTTGCCTGTGGTAGCTCTGCCCTAGTGAGAGTTGAGCTTTAAGGTGGTGAAGCTGCTTGGCTTGCAGGGACCCTGGAGGTGCATAATGTGCAGAGACACAACCTGCCTCCACTGCAGGAGTTATGGCCCTATCAGAGTCTTTTTTTGAACCTCTCGTAGCTGGTGATTAGAAGGCCTCTTTGCTTAGTTTTTCCCATAGCTCTGCCCTTTCAGGCACTTAGAAGGCTCCCTTACCTGGGATCCTTCTCTGTTGTTTTGTGCTTCAGGCACATAGAGGGGCCCCCTGGCTGGGATCCTACTCTGTAGAT
Source organism: Nanger dama (assembly GCA_917880005.1). Lineage (NCBI taxonomy): Eukaryota > Metazoa > Chordata > Mammalia > Artiodactyla > Bovidae > Nanger > Nanger dama. Next base: position 106,670,927 of record CAKJTW010000001.1, read on the forward strand.
GGAAGTGTCAGGCACTTAAAGGGGCACCCTGAGTGGGGTCTTTCTTTGTAGTTTGAGGCATCAGTCACTTAAAGGAGCACCTTAGGGGGATGGGTCTTACTCTGTAGTTCAGTGCATCAGGCATTTGATGGGCCAGCCTCTCTATTGTTCAGCTGCCAATTCTGGCGTGTGGGGAGAAAGAGGCTATGGTGATGGGTCTACCCCCTATGCATGACTCAGCAGTATCCCCTTGCTTTCATGGCTGCCCAGCTTTCCTCCACTGTCATTTCCCACCATTATCTTCTTCCTCACATCCCTTCAATCTATCTCTCTGCAGTCAACAGCAGTCCTTGCCCAGGCATTGCTCTACAATCTCTAAAATCGAGCTCCCAGCAGCTGCACCATTTCAGGGGACCAGCATTCCTGTCTGGGGTATGTATGGCTATGGCAAGGACTCTCTGATTCTCATTCCATTTACCTTGCCACAGATCAACTGTTTCATTTACAGCCTTAAACATTTATCCTCTGATTCAGACAATTGCCTTGATGTGGGGATTGGACCCCTGCCTCAGTTCCCCCACCAACCAGGGGCAGGTCCAGTCCTACTAACCCTCTTGTTTTTCCCCCTAGTTCCTTCATCCTACCAAATTTTGCATGATTCTATATTCTTTTCTGCTGGTCAGGTATTCCCGTCTGCTCTTAGCTGTTGTTCTGCATGAACTTCTGTGCCTGAAGATGTATTCCTGATGAATACATAAAGAGAGATCTACTCTACGTCCACCTACTTCTCCACCATCTTGTTCTCTCCTCCATGCTGTTGCTTATTGGGAAGTATGAGCAGAGTCATCAGTTGCCTCTGCAGATCATGCATAGCACTTCTTATCTATTAATCCTCCTTTAACCTCTTCTGGACCATCTATGTGTTTAGTTCTGTGATCATGATGGGCCCCAGCTTCTCCTGAATGACACCTATATCACCAAAGTTGAAAGCATTGAAAAGTATGAACTAACATGACTTCCAATCCATTTCACTTGGTGTCAGCAGATGCTTGTGAGTTATAGCTTGCTCTTTCCCACTTTGCATCCATCTTCTTGTCCCAGATGCTTGTCCTGTGGATTTAAGCTCTAGAATCATATGCAAAGAACCAGCTCCTACAGTTATGTAAATTTTTTAAAATATGCTTAACATAAATATATACTTTTTTTTCCTAATTTTTCAACTTCTATGACAGAATACTAACTGATAAAGGGCAGAATTATATTAATAAACCCTATTTTAAAACAAATTTTCATATTGTCATAAGCCACTGATAAGGTTTCCTGAATGACATCTATAAGGTGATAACTATGACCAAACTAGACAGCATATTAAAAAGCAGAGACATTACTTTACTGACAAAGGTCCATATAGTCAAAGCTATGGTTTTTCCAGTAATCTTGTATGGATGTGAGAGCTGGGCCATAGAGAAGGCTGAGTATCAAAGAATTGGTATTTTTGAACTATGGTATTGGAGAAGAGTCTTGAGAGTCCCTTGGATTGCAAGGAGATCAAACCATCAATCCTAAAGGAAATCTGTCCTGACTATGCATTGGAATGACTGATGCTGAAGCTGAAACTCCAATATTTTGGCCACCTGATATGAAGAACTGACTCATTGGAAAAGACCTTCATGCTGGGAAAGACTGAAGGTGGGAAGAGAGAGGACAACAGAGAATGAAATGGTTATACGGTATCATCAACTCAATGGACATGACTTTGAACATGCTCCGGGAGTTGGTGATGGGCAGGAAGCCTAGTATGCTGCAGCCCATGTGGCTGCAAAGAGTTGTACATGACTGAGTGACTGAACTGAACTGAACTATAAAGTCATTAAATTAGCTAACATTTAGTCTAACTTGAAAAGTAGGTACTGGCTGACATTTTCAGGTTCAGAAGGTTATGTAAGTTAGCTTGACAATAAAACAATTTAATCACAGTTTAGTCACATATTACATCACATATCACATATCTAATAGTTTCAGGCTAGGATATGTCAGGAAGACAACCCTGAAATGCAGAGAAGAAGAGGAAACAAACAAACAAACAAACAGAAAATTTTACCAGGAAGGGACTTTCCTGGCAATACAGTGTTTCAGTCTTCATCTTCCAATGTGGGGGATCAGGGAGTGCTTGGTCAAGGAACTAAGATCCCACATGCCTCACTGCCAGAAAACCAAAGAAGAAAATAGAAGAAATATTGTGAAAAATTCAATAAAGATTTTTTAAATGGTCCACATTAAAAAAAAAAAAACTTTATTAAGGGAGGGAGGAAGAAGAAGTTACAGGAAGTGTTTGTTTCTAAGGGTGAGAAAGATTAATTGAAGAGCAGTCCTAAAGTGCCATGACTCAATTCAAGAGAATAATTTAATTCTGCTTCTAGGTACATTCATTATACACTTCAATCTTATCCCATAGTGTAAAATTCAATCTTACTCTAGAATTAAAAAAAAAAAATTAATGAGAATTTTTGTGTCATGGCACAAGTGACAGAAAAGCAGCACCACTATATAATAATGCATTCCCAGGCATTTTAGAATGGAGATATTTACATTCTCTGTTCAATCATATGAGAGTGACATACTTAGATCAAGATCTAATTGATCAAAATCGTTTGACTGTGTTTTTTTCTTTTTAATAGTTGAGGCTGATTTTCTACTTTTCTAACTCTTACCTAACTATGAACATAAGGAGTAATGCATTGAAACACATAGCCACTTTGTCTTCAGACTAACAACACTGAGGAACCACTCAAACCAATCCTTGGAAAAGTACAGAAACTTCTACATCATTTCGAGCCAATTTTTCCTCCTTTGGGCTCCTAATGATGTAGAATTTTCTGTACCATTATAAAGCAGAAAAGAATTCCGTTTTCAAACTTAGCATTTGAAATATCACCAGTGTTAGCTTTGTGTAGAGAACCTTCAACACACAGTCGAACACCTGTGTTTGTCACTGTTGAAAAGGCTCTGATTCACAGTTTCCCCAAAATATAACAGAAATTCTGAAACCAGGATCCTAAGAAACATTAAAAAGGTTTTATTTGTACATGATTTTTAATCCACAGAAGACTCAGAGAGTTAGCAAAGGTAGAATAACTGTCTAGAAAAATCAGAATATCTCTGTAGATTGACATTTATGTACTATTCTGTTATACATAAATTTGCAAGGAGCTAATTTTCATTTATTTAATAATAGAAAGTAAAGAATGTATAACATAATTGTTAAGGAAATTTGAGGTTACATGAAATAATGCTAAATGTCTGTTGGCTTTATATAAAAACTTCACTTTCAATTTCTGGGATTTCATAGATTTCTTTGTTAAAACATCTTCAATGTTGATAATGACTTCACTGAAACAAAATGAGTTTGAGACAAACTCTACTCCTTGAAAAGTTCCCTTTGAATTTCTCAGAGAAGTATTACATAAGTTATTGCAGTAGGGTCAATTATCTGAGGCATACTAAGAAGCAATGGTGTATAAAAACCCTTTTCAATATCAACTTTAAAGCAGGACAGAAAGTGAATTCATTAATGCGGATGTTAAGACAGATGAAATATAAAGTCACAGTGGTTAATTATACTGAGGAAACAAACTATAGTTTGTCACATTTAAAGAAAGTCTTTTTAAATGAATAAAATATTTAAAAGGAAATTTTGTCAATATTGTTTCTGGGGCTGTAATATCAGCAATGTGTGTCTGTATTGTGTGAATTTTTAAAAGGCAATAAAAAATGAAGAACTTAATATATTTTATTTTGTTGATTTTGATTTAGTTAATTTAAAAATATTGAAATATATTTGATGTATAATGTAGTTTCAGGTATAGAGAAAGGTGATTCTATTATATATATATATGTGCATATATATATAATTATGTAGTTTTTACATTCTATTATAGATTATTACAAGATATTGAGTATAATTGCCTGTTCTATTCACTAGGTCCTTGTTGGTTATCTATTTTATATATATAGTAGTGTGTATCATAGATGCCTAATTATGCAGTTGATTGTAATTGTGAACAAAGAAGAGATGTGTCTTTCTGTTAATCAACAAAGACCTTTGGTACAGCTGATGAGAAGGAATAATGAATAAAATTTTATTGCTTTTAGAATAATGCTTACTGTATTTACCTCTAGTCTATATGCGAGTCTCTAACTGGAAAGAAAATAATTTTACTTTTATTTACTTTTTTGTCTTATTTATTTATTTTTTACTTTATTTTACTTTACAATACTGTATTGGTTTTGCCATACATCAACATGAATCTGCCACGGGTGTACATGAGTTCCCAATCCTGAACCTCCCTCCAACCTCCCTCCTCATACCATCTCTCTGGGTCATGCCAGTGCACCAGCCCCAAGCATCTTGTATCCTGCATAAAACCTAGACTGGCAATTCATTTATCTGATATTATACATGTTTCAATGCCATTCTCAAAAATCATCCCACCCTCTCCCTCTCCCACAGAGTCCAAAAGTCTGTTTTATACATCTCTGTCTCTTTTGTTATCTCGCATACAGGGTTATTGTTATCATCATTCTAAATTCCATATATATGTTAGTATACTGTATTGGTGTTTTTCTTTCTGGCTTATTTCACTCTGTATAATTGGCTCCAGTTTCATCCACCTCATTAGAACTGATTCAAATGTATTCTTTTTAATGGCTGAGTAATACTCCATTGAGTATATGTACTACAGCTTTCTTATCCATTCATCTGCTGGGTTGCTTCCATGTCCTGGCTATTATAAATAGTGCTGCGATGAACATTGGGGTACACGTGTCTCTTTCAATTCTGGTTTCCTTGGTGTGTATGCCCAGCAGTGGGATTGCTGGGTCATAAGGCAGTTCTAATTCCAGTTTTTAAGGAATCTCCACACTGTTCTTTATTGTGGCTGTACTAGTTTGCATTCCCAACAGTGTATGAGGGTTCCCTTTTCTCCACACCCTCTCCAGCATTTATTGCTTGTAGACTTTTGGATAACAGTCATTCTGACTGGTGTGAAATGGTACCTCATTGTGGTCTTGATTTGCATTTCTCTGATAATGAGTGATATTGAGCATCTTTTCATGTGTTTGTTAGACATCTGTATGTCTTCTTTGGGGAAATGTCTATTTAGTTCTTTGGCCCATTTTCTGATTGAGTCGTTTATTTTTTTCTGGAATTGAGCTGCAGGAGTTGCTTGTATATTTTTGAGGTCAGTTGTTTGTCAGTTGCTTCATTTGCTATTACTTTCTCCCATTCTGAAGTCTGTCTTTTCACCTTGCTTATAGTTTCCTTTGTTGTGCAGAAGCTTTTAATTTTAATTGGATCCCATTAGTTTATTTTTGCTTTTATTTTCAGTATTTGGGGAGGTGAGCCATAGAGGATCCTGCTATGATGTATGTCGGAGAGTGTTTTACCTATGTTCTCCTTTAGGAGTTTTATAGTTTCTGGTCTTACGTTTGAATCTTTAATCCATTTTGAGTTTCTTTGTGTGTATTGTGTTAGAAAGTGTTCAAGTTTCATTCTTTTACAAGTGGTTGACCAGTTTTCCCAGCATCACTTGTTAAAAAGATTGTCTTTACTCCATTGTATATTCTTGCCTCCTTTGTTGAAGATAAGGTGTTCATAGGTGTGTGGATTTATCTCTGGGCTTTCTATTTTGTTCCATTGATCTATATGTCTGTCTTTGTGCCAGTACCATACTGTCTTGGTGACTGTGGCTTTGTAGTAGAGTCTGAAGTCAGGCAGGTTGATTCCTCCAATTCCATTCTTCTTTCTCATGATTGCTTTGGCTATTCGAGGTTTTTTGTATTTCCATACAAATTGAGAAATTATTTGTTCTAGCTCTGTGAAAAATACCGCTGGTAGCTTGATAGGGATTGCATTGAATCCATAGATTGTTTTGGGTAGTATACTCATTTTCACTATATTGATTCTTCCTATCCATGAGCATGGTATATTTCTCCATCTATTAGTGTCCTCTTTGCTTTCTTTCACCAGTGTTTTATAGTTTTCTGTATATAAGTCTTTAGTTTCTTTAGGTAGATATATTCCTAAGTATTTTATTCTTTTGTTGCAATGGTGAATGGAATGGTTTCCTTAATTTCTCTTTCTACTTTCTCATTATTAGTGTATAGGAATACATGAGATTTCTGTGTGTTGATTTTATATCCTGCAACTTTACTATATTCATTGATTAGCTCTAGTAATTTTCTGGTGGAGTCTGGAGGGTTTTCTATGTAGAGAATCATGGCATCTGCAAACAGTGAGGGTTTTACTTCTTCTTTTCCAATTTGGATTCCTTTTATTTCTTTTTCTGCTCTGATTGCTGTGGCCAAAACTTCCAGAACTATGTTGAATAGTAGTGGTAAAAGTGAGCACCCTTGTCTTGTTCTTAACTTTAGGGGAAATGCTTTCAATTTTTCACCATTGAGGGTAATGTTTGCTGTGGGTTTGTCATATATTGCTTTTATTATTTTGAGGTATGTTCCTTCTATTCCTGCTTTCTATAGAATTTTTATCATAAATGGATGTTGAATTTTGTCAAAGGCTTTCTCTGTATCTATTGAGATAATCATATGATTTTTATTTTTCAATTTGTTAATGTGGTGAATTACATTGATTGATTTGTGGATATTGAAGAATCCTTGCATCCCTGGGATAAAGCCCACTTAGTCATGGTGTATGATCTTTTTAATGTTTTGTTGGATTCTGATTGCTAGAAGTTTGTTAAGGATTTTTGTATCCATGTTCATCAGTGATATTGGGCTGTAGTTTTTTTGTCAGGTTTTGATATTAGGGTGATGGTGGCCTGAGAATGAGTTTGGAAGTTTACTTTCCTCTGCAATTTTCTGGAAGAGTTTGAGTAGGATAGGTGTTAGCTCTTCTCTAAAGTTTTGGTAGAACTCAGCTGTGAAGCCATCTGGACCGGGCTTTTGTTTGCTGGAAGATTTCTGATTACACTTTCAATTTCCATGCTTGTGATAGGTCTGTTAAGATTTTCTATTTCTTCGTGGTTCAGTTTTGGAAAGAATTTTCCTTTTAGAGGCTTCTGATTTTTACACTTACTCATTTGTACTTTTGCTACATAACAATGTTTTCTCATTTAGAGGTATTCAGAGCTTTACTCCAAAAGACTAAAGGGTCATAACTCTCTAGTATGAAACAGAGAGAGAAATAAAGAACATATGAAATGCACGCACTTCCAGCACTCTACTTGAACACTGATTTAACTAGCAGATTCATGACAATGAAATTTCAGTAAGATTAAAATCCTTAAGAGAGTAAACATGTTTTACTGCATTGATGGTATGTAATATTTCTTCAAGATCTTCTGTCAGATCTTTAAGACAAAGACATATAAAACTTCTAAATTTTGTTTAAACAATCTTTTACCCATTTAGAATTCCTTCCAGACAAAAATTTTCATACTGCATAGGGGTGCCTCAACTTCTGGTGATGAATAGAATGGCCAACAATATATACTGCCAATAGTATGTGTTGCCTAATCTACCAAAGGCTTATATAGGAAACAAGCAACTGTATGTGGAAGACTTTTCATATATTTCACAAAGTTGCTGCTGAGAACACATGCCATTATGTAATTGAATTGTGTAAGCATCCTTTTGACATATGGGGGATAAAGATGATTCTCTTGATGAACTGCTATCCTTTCCTAGTTTAGACAAGGTTAGGCTAACAGACTTAAAGCTGTACACTGAAATGCCATAGCTTTACCCAACATACTTGTTTTGTTTAGACATAAAATGTCTCTTAAATTTTCCTTTAGTCCATCTTAAAGGAAATCAGTCCTGAATATTCATTGTAAGGACTGATGCTGAGCTGAAACTCCAATATTTTGGTCACCTGATGTGAATGACTTATTGGAAATACCCTGATGCTGGGAAAAAAGAAGGGGACAACAGAGGAATAGATGATTGGATGGCATCACTGACTCAATGGGCATGGGTTTGAGTAAACTCCAGGAGCTGGCGATGGACAGTGAGGCCTGGTGTGCTGCAGTCCATGCGGTAGCAAAAGTCGGACATTACTGAACAAATGAATTGACTGATTTAAAAATCTCCAGTCCAATTTTTGTGCTCAGCTCATATCTTTCTTCTTTTATCACTGGGTTTGAGCTCATGGTTTATATTTTTCTTTCCAGTCATCAAATGACTTTTAAATTAGAAAGATTTAGTAATATTCAAACTGTGGCATTGGAGAAGACTCCTGAATGTCTCTTGGACAGCAAGCAGATAAAACCAGTCAATATTAAAAGGAATCAACCCTGCATACTGTGAATATTGTAAGGACTGATGCTGATGTGGAAGCTCCAATATTTTGATCGTCTGATGAGACCAGACGACTATTGGAAAAGTCCCTGGTACTGGGAACGATTGAGGGAAGAAGGAGAAGAGGTCATTAGAGGATGAGATGGCTGGGTGGTATCACTGATGCAACGGACATGGACTTGGGCAAACTTTGGGAGATGATGAAGGACAGGAAGGCCTGGTGTGCTGCAGTCTATGGGGTTGCAGAGTCAGATATGACTGGATGACTTAACAACAACAATAAGATTAAAAATATATTGTGATATTTGTTAAAAGTAATATGGTAAAAACTGATGAAGAATAGATCATAAGAAATTAGTTTGTTTTGCTAAAATCATTGTTATCAATTCCAGCCTCTCACAACTGGTTGCAGAGGCCCCACAAGAATCCAAATGTACCCATCTCCCCATTCTTCATAATCCTCTTGAAAACTCACTAATAAATATTTTAGTTATTTTTTTACTAATACTATGGAAATATTGTTTCTTTTCAAAAGCATCAACAACACAAATGATACTTTTGAAAATCACCTTAATATTTCTCTAAGTATTAGTAAAAATAATTTAGAATAAAAAGAAATTATGCTTTTGAATTGTTGTGTTGAAGAAGACTCTTGACCGTCCCTTAGACTGCTAGATCAAACCAGTCAATCCTAAAGGAAATCAACCATGACTATTTATTGGAAAGACTGATGCGGAACTGAAGCACCGATACTTTGGCTACCTGATGCAAAGAACTGATTCATTAAAAAAGACCCTGATGCTGAAAAAGATTGAAGGCAGGAGGAGAAAGGGACAAGAGAGGATGAGATGGTTGGATGACATCACTGACTGGATGGACATGAGTTTGAGCAAGCTTCAGGAATTTGGTGATGGACAGGGAAGCCTGGCGTGCTGCAGTCCATGGGGTTGCAAAAAGTTGGACACAACTGAGTGACTGAACTGAATTGAAGTTGCTTCTCATTCTTTTATGTCAACTTCCTTCAGTAGGTATCTATACCATCTGTTCTATTCTCTTTCATATACATTATGTATATTTTTACAAATATTGCTTTAATACCTAAATAAACTTTTAAAATGTCAGGACAAGCATAGTTTTGTCTTCCTTAGAGAATATATAAGTGCTTTAGAGCCACATCATAAATAGATGTTTATTAGTGAGTGTGGAAATTAACACACAAAATTGCTAGGCCTCCACCTCATAACTATCTCTTTGTGACCAAATGTCTTTCTCTTTCAGGAAAGTGAGAACAATTTTTGTCAACGGAACATGGAATCAAATCCATGTTCTTTCTACAAAGTCCCCATTGTTATAAAACAAACTGTTCAGATTACATCTGAATGTCAACTCTGTACTTCATGTGAATAAAAACTACTCCAAAATGAATGAACAATTCTTTTACAACTTCAAGAACTTCTAAGTTTATTCATTTAAAATTTCACTTTAGATAGACTAGAGGTGCAATAACAGGATAAAGTAAATGTGAATAAAAATGATATATTTGTTTTAGTATCAAAATTTTCAATAACATTAAAAGCAAAAGAAATAGGCTTGAAATAAAAACATGGGTAGAGGTTAGACACTCTTGGAAAATAAGATAAGGATGTTACAAAAACTGGAAAATTTCACTTCCTGCATCAACCATGCGAACTGCCTTCTTCACCCTAATCTATTAATTTTCATGTTTCCATCTCCCATAGGATGTTATTTCCAGTTATTCAGAGTTAGAAATATATATGACATCATTTTTTATTTATCTCACCCTTTTCCCCCTTGTCAGGTATTCAGAAATTGCCTAGGAGATGATTTCAGTGAAATGTCTCTGGTGACTAACTTTCCCACTGAATATACTATAGGCTACCCAGCATGGAGTTAAGACTTTTCCTGGCTTAGACTAATCTTACCTTCTTAGCTTTCGTGCTAACTACTAATTTTATAAAATTCGCTTTCCAAGACCTTTAGAAGTTAGAATTTATCATTACATTCTACATGAATTCTTAAGCCACGTCTGTTTTTACTTTATACTATGTGTGATGTGAGTCCTTTAGTTTTCCCTGTATTTCATTTCTCAAATTTAGTTGCATACTCTCTTGAATAACTGCAGCACTTTATTGATTCATTCATTGTTCCTTTCTACATATCTTTAACCATGTATGTGGCACACAAAGGATAGACATAAAACATTTCAGGAAGTCAGAGAGTTATAATAGAACCTGTGTTTTCTACTGGCTTTAGTCCTGTGTTTAATTTGTATATAATTGATTTTTATCCAAAATGAGACTAGCAATTTGAAATAATTGGTCATCTTTTGAACGTTTCCTATGTTTCCCACAGTTCTTAGCACAAATATTAATTTGTTAGAATTATTTTTTAAATTGAAATAAAAGCATAATGCTGATTTTTAAAAATTAATTTATTTAATTGGAAACTAATTACAATATTGTGATGGTTTTTGTCATACATTCACATGAATCAGCCATGAGTGTACCTGTGTTCCCCATCCTGAACCCCCTCCCACTTCCCTCCCCATCCCATCCCTCAGGGTCATCCCAGTGCACCAGCCCTGAGTGCCCTGTATCATGCATCGAACCTGGACTGGAGATCTGTTTCATGTATGATAATATACATGTTTCAATGCTATTCTCTCAAATCATCCCACCCTTTCCTTTTCCCACAGAGTCCAAAAGTCTGTTCTTTATCTCTGTGTCTCTTTTGCTGTCTTGCATATAGGGTCGTTGTTACCATCTTTCAAAATTCCATATATATGTGTTAATATACAATATTGGTGTTTTTCTTTTTGACTTACTTCACTCTGTATAATAAGCATCAGTTTCATCCACCTTATTAGAACTGAGTCACATATTTTCTTTTTAATAGCTGAGTACTATTCCATTGTATATATGTATCACAGCTTTTTTATCCATTTGCCTGCTGATGGACATCTATGTTGCTCCCATGTCCTAGCTACTGTAAACAGTGCTGTGATGAACACTGGGGTACATGTGTTTCTTTCAATTCTGTTTTCCTTGGTGTGTATGCCCAGCAGTGGGATTGCTGGGTCACATGCAGTTATATTTCCAGTTTTTTTAAGGAATCTCCACACTGTTCTCCATTGTGGCTGTACTAGTTTGCATTCTCACCAACAGTGTAAGATTGTCCCCTTTTCTTCACACCCTCTCCAGCATTTATTGTTTGTAGACTTTTTGATAGCAGCCATTCTGACCAGCATGAAATGGTACCTCATTGTGGTTTTGATTTGCTCGATTTTATCTGTGCTGAATTTCTTGAGGAAGAAAGTCTGTGAAATAACTAATATAAGCCAGAAGCTAGAAACATTAATGATCTAAACTACTAGAAAAAAATAATCTCTGTTGATAGATACTGCCCTGTGAAGTATAATTCTCTTTTAAGGGAAGAGCTATAATGGACAGCAAAAAGATAGATCTTATTTTTATAATTTGTTTATTAAAACATCTGTTTAAATGAATTTCAGGCATATGAAATTAGTAGAGCTCCCAGGTTATAATTCCAGAGGCACAGGGTCCACTTTGATCATCCTTCACATCCTTAGAGAAAACAATATTAATTCTCCCTCAAAGACCAGATGGCTATTCAAATGACCATAGCTAAGTAGGGGATATTTTGCTAAACCAGTTAGCTTCCTCCTCTGTATGATCTTAGAAAAGCAAAGCCAGTCTTGATCGAAAATAATGATCTATTATAAAATGTAAAGCAGTAACTAATGTATGATCATATAATCCTAGGTTTGGAAAAATTCATGCTGGATTAGCATTTTTTTCCTCAGATAGTCTATGCAAGGTAGGATCTGTGTTGCTTGAAAAGTCTTTCAAAATAAGGGTTTTTCAAAGTTATGTCTGTGGCGGTTCTAGTGCTTAAACATGCTCTCAGCATGGAAATCTTCACTATTAAAACAACAGGTTTATTGAACTTTTACTTTTAAATTACTACAAAAATAAAGAATTTTGTAATATTTCTTTATATATGTTGAAGAATAATGTTCAGTTATTTCACTGTGTTTTCTTTTTCAAGTGAAACCATTCTACTTCTTTAAACTTTTCATCAGAAATACTATGATTCTATTACTGAGAATATTTAACCATGATATTTATTTCTTCCCTGTACCTTCTCTGCACATTCCAGATTTTTCATTGCTGAGTAAACCACAAGTATTCAGAACAATCAAGAAGTGTTTGACCAAGCCAATAACATATTTGTTCCTAATCTTAAAATTCTATCTAATGAATCTAAGTTCTAATAATACCTCTATAACTCCAAATTGGGAAAATTCAGCAGTGGCCACAGGACTGGAAAAGGTCAGTTTTCATTCCAATCCCAAAGAAGGCTACTGCCAAATAATTTCAAACTGCCATACAATTGTGCTCATTTCACATGCTACAAGGTTATGTTAAAAATCCTTCAAGTTAGGCTTCAGTAGTACATGAACCAAGAACTTCCAGAAGAATAGACTGGGTTTAAAAAAGGAAGAGGAACAAGAGATAAAATTGCCAACATTTGTTGTGACATAGAGAAAGCAAAGGGATTCTAGAAAACATCTTATTCTGCTTCACTGACTATGCTAAACGTTTTTTTTTTTTGTATTTAGATTTTTATTTATGCAACAAATTCAGAGGTTCATAGGAATAACAAAGGAAATAGAATGGTCCCTAATATAACCAGACTAAATACATATATTGTGAGTATATAATGTATAGATAATACATTATATATAAAGGTGAGTGGTTTGTAACTCTTACATGATTAATACTCTTGCTTTAAATAATAGTTCCAAGGGTACATATTACATATTGCTTAGGGGGAAAAAAACCTCAAGAAGGAATGATCAGTAAAGGGCCTAGTAATCATTACCTCAAATCAAATCAATTTTCAATCCTTACTCTAGATTCCACGTCTCTAAATGAACTCAGGTTCCAAAACTATGAAAAGTTAAAAATTTAAATACAACCCCAAGTACTAGAAATCTGTATTTCGCTTGGGTCCAATCTCCACTGCAAAAATTTCTTGCCATGGTATTTTAGTGTCATAAAAGCTGGCTGCCAATTTTTCTGTCTTTATATGTAACACAGTTAAACCATTTAATAATTACACTAACTACATCTAATAGTTATTTATTTGTTAAGGGTAACAGACGAGAAATACTACTAACTAAAACTGTACTTCTGCAAACTTTTCAAGTCCATTAATACCAAGAAAGAAAAACACTCAAGAAGCTTAAATAATTATTTTAATCTACATAAACATAATTCATACTTAAATGTATTAAGTTTTGCCAAAGTTTCTGCCTTCATAACATGTCTTAATTTCAGTTTCCTTTGTGAACTCTGTACTGCCTCAAAAACTAATTATCCTTTAATAGGTTCAATTAGCATAAACTATCTAATTCTGTGATACCTATGTTTAAGTAAGTACAATATATAATCAACACTGTATCACTTAAATTTTCAAGCTGTTTGTGAAAACTTAAAAAAACTTTAAAAGAATAAGCTATTCTGTTTATTTCACATGTAATAGCTGTCATAAAGCAAAGTTTAAGTATTTACTTTTCTGATACCCTAATGTATTTCTAAAAGTCTTTTAGCTTGCAATTTTACAGACAGTTTTCCACCAGGGAGGCCAGATAGTATATACAATTTATCTTTATAACTAATAAAAGATTCTAAGAGGACACAGATTATAAATTAGGTACAATTCAGTCATAACACCATACAAAGACCTTATGAATAATTAGGAAAGTGATGTCTAACACTACTGTTTAGTCTTATAAAATGGTGAATTTTAATCAAATTGATACCTTTTAATTCTTATTTATGATGTTTCCTATACTCTCAGATCATACTGCTTGGCAAGTATACAGGTACTGATGTAATTTTAAATCCAATTAGTTGTAAATGAATTCTGATTTGTTAATCAATGTTTATATTTCCTTGCTGCTACTTACGTACTACAATACTGTGTTAATCGCCCTACAAAACATTATTATTGAGTGGAAAAGCAATGCAGAGCTTCATCTCTTCCTTAAAGATTTTCAAGTATCATAGGAACACAAATTCATGAAAAAGCTAATTAAAAATTTGACATTCCATCTTGCTTTAGTGATTACAGGATAAAAGAAAGAGATGTAAAAACAAATGTTTCTTTACATTTCTCTGATTAATGCAATATTATGCTAAGATATATTGTAACTTATGAGCTGTTTTCTAGCTTCTTCAAGTATAGGACACAACTACAGTTCTATTAGTAAGGAGAAATGAATAATTAATTTAGGTAACTCAAAAGTGATATGGGAGGCACAAAAAGATAAACCAACTTTGGCTTTAACTTACTGCACACCCTGAAATGCCAGATTCAACAACAACAAGAAAACAAGAGTACAGCAGCAAGCCACCACTTCACCACATAGTAAGAATTCTGAAACAGCCAGTAACATTTCTTTCCCTTCCCAACTCATTCTGTTGTCTCTTCCTTTTGTTTTCCCTCGGGTTTGGCTGCAGGCAGTTCAAGGCTTGCCCACTGCATAGGTTCAGCTTTTCTCATGGTGATCTCAATCTTTGTTGCAGTCATAGTTACGTAGCTTCACTTTACATCAATCACACCCCATAATTTCACATTTTGATGAAATTCCTTCTCTCCTTCAAATACAATGTGTACATTTAATAATGTGCTATTTGCTACCGCTTGGCTGAGCTCTGGAAGTGAATTTTTCGCATATACTGAAATGGTGCGTGCTAAAGGTTTTGAGTGTGTGGATCACAATGAACTTTGGAAAATTCTTAAAGGAATGGGGATATCAAACCTCCTGAGAAACCTATGTGCAGGTCAGGAAGCAATAGTGAGAACCAAACATAGAACAACAGACTGATTCAAAATTGGGAAAGGAAAATGTCAAAGCTGTGTATTGTCACCCTGCTTATTTAACTTATATGCAGAGTATATCACGAGAAATGCTGGGCTAGATGAATCACAAGCTGGAACCAAGCTCGCTGGGAGAAATATTAATGACCTCAGATATGAAGATGATGCCACTCTGTTGGGAGAAAATGAAGTGGAACTAAATAGCCTCTTGATGAGGTGCAAGAGGAGAGTGAGAAAGATGGCTTGAACCTCAACATTCAATAAACTAAGATCATGGTACCCAATATCATCATTTACTGGGCAAAGAGAAGGGGAAATGTGGAAATAGTGACAGATTTCTTTTCTTGGACTCCAAAATCACTGTGGATAGTGACGGAACCCATGAAATTAGAAGATGCTTGCTCCTTGGGAAGAAAGCTATGACAAACCTAGATAGCATATTACAAAGCAGAGACATTACTTTGCCATCAAAGGTTCATATAGTCATAACTATTTTTCCACAATAGTCATGTATGTATGTGAGTATTGGACCATAAAGAAGATTGAGTGCCGAAGAATTGATGCTTTCAAACTATAGTACTAGAGGAGATTCTTGAGAGTCCCTTTGCGCAGCAAGGAGACCAAACAAGTCAATCCTAAAGGAAATAAACCCTGAATATTCGTTGAACGACTAATGCTGAAGCTGAAGCTTTAATACTTCGGCCACCTAATGAGAAGAGGTAACTCATTGGAAAAGACCTTGATGCTGGGAAAGACTAACGGCAAAAGAAGGGGATGGCAGAGGATAAGGTGGTTAAACAGCATCACCAACTCAATGGACATGAATTTTAGCAAACACGTGTAGATAGTGGTGGACAGAGAAGTGCTACTGGAGTGATCAACTGGAGTGCTACAGTCCACTGAGTCACAAAGAATTGGATATGACTTAACAACTGAACAACAGCAACAACACGTCTCTCAACTTGGATTTCTTAGTCTTGTATGGACTGATGTAGTGACTGGGTGACAGAAAACTTCTGTGAAATCCTAATAGAAAATATACTTTCACCCTGATAAAATGGTGAAGGTCATATTCAACACTGTTATTTGTCATTTTTCATGCATAGGGCTTGATACTTAGTAAATATTGAACAAATATTTCTTATGAATATAAAATTGTAGAAACTCATCTCAATGCTATTTTTATTTAAAATAAAAATGTAATTTAAGAGGGAGAAATGCACAGATAAATTGTTAAAAAATAGAAAATTTACCCTTTTTTATTAAAAGCAATGTGTTTTGGGGGAAAACGTTGTGATTTCCATTGAGAAAAATAATAACATAAATGGATAGGACTTGGAAAAAAGTCGAGTTGCTGTGTATTAGTTTAAATTTAAGATAAATATTTTTTGTTAATATTCGACATACTCTTTATTTTTTGTCATGAGGTGTGTTAGTATTCTTGTTTATAAAACTTCCCTCCTGTTTTTTGTAAGTGATTCTCCACCAGTTTCAAGATCTTACTAATATATGCCTTCATAAATACTATATACCTTTATAAAATCTACTCTAGTTTTAGAGTGTTTTTCATGTGACCATACTCAGCATTAATTCAGCTTGTTTAAGAATACTGCCCAACAAAATATCTCTGCTGAATTTGCTAGGAATAGCCATTGTGTCACTATATTACAGATCTCCAGATATATCTTTTCATCCAGTTGACCCTCTCACCCATTTATTGCAGGAGGGACATCACATAATTTCTATCTTATTTAGTGGAAATGTCTACTTGAATAAAAAGCAACAAAAACAAAACATAAAACAGGTAAGAAAATAAGAAGCTGCAAATACTAGCTTACATGAAGTGTAGCACATTCTCTCAGTCTCCTGGGTCAGTCAGAAACGTAACTAGAGGCAAGATGGCTATTTTGTATCAAGGTAGTTTGTAAAAGAGGGAGAAACCTATTTGCTTTATATTGAATTTTAGAAACTAAAATGACAAAATTCTCAATCATGAGATAATCGGAAAAGTTGTAAATTTGAAGGTTCAGGAAACATTCAATTTAATGTCACTCATGACTCCACATAGTAGTTTTTGTTTGCCTTGTGTTATGGAAAATACATGAGTGTTAGACAAAGCATACATCATAAAGAATAATCCTTGAAAGTAAAATCCAAGTGTAGTAACAATCAAACATGGTCAGTATTCAATTACCTTCATCAGGCTGCAAGAAGTAGTTGTTACAAATCAAACTGAAAATATTTGTTCAGTGAAATACAGGACATTATAATTACCAATATATCCACTCTGGCCAAATCGCTATTGCTGAGAGTACTGCCCTTTTAAATTAACTCACCAACGGATCCAGTTCTTATCACAAGTCTTCAAAATATTGACTAATAGATACAGTTAAGCAGAGTTCATCAAACAAGGAAATGCTTTCACTGTTCATTGAAATTGAATGAAATTTAGGTAAAAGAATATAAAATAAAATAATAAAAACTAAAAAAAATAAAAAAGGAAATAAAATCAATTAAGTCTTCTATTAAATCAAAATTCAACTCTAATTCTAAATGAAAAAAGAAAAAACAGAAATCTGGTTATCAGAAGCAGAAACTTTTCTTTACTAAGATAAAAATAGATAAACTTACAAAATACAGTAGTCTTGTTTAATCCCAGAAGGACAAATGAGGATATTCTCTCAGAACTCTTCTTGGTTATATTTCCTGAAAAAGAAAATTGAAATAAATAAAATTAAAGGCGGAACAAAAAAAAGGAAAAGAAAATAACTTTAAGGAAACTGAGACTGTGTAATGGAAAGATCCTGCTTGTACAAATTGTGGGTCTTTATAATAGGGAATGTTCTGAATGTCATTTGTACCAATATTCAGATCATATGAAAGAATTTATATCACTTTCCAAACAATCCCCAAATGTGTAAATATGTTAGTATATTAAGAAGAGTCAATTGGATTTTTATTTTGTAATAAAAAGTTCAAAACAATCTCTTCCAGTGTAAGACATAAGAAGGCTGTTTATCAGATTCATACAATATTTTAACAGAAGATAAAGGACTAGGATAAAGGTTGTGAGAGACATATGATAAAGAATAAGAAAAGACAGAGGTGGTGAGACATAATTTCTGCATGGAGACCTAGGGCAGGGTGGAGTGGATAGAGTGGAAAAGTAGGGACCCTTTGTGGAGGAGGGAAATTTGAATGATATTGTAACTATATTGTGAACTTATGCAGATTTATTTCAAATATTCTTAGTCTTTTAAAGTATTGGAAGAGATAAACAAATGTAGCATGGCCAGTTTTATATTTGGAAGAACAGAACAAAAAGGAAAGATAAACATGGCACTGAGAGTCCATGCCTTTACTGGCCACCCTGGTGCTCTTCTAGACCTCGTCCAGTTTGCTTTGCATCACCACCACCACCCTGAAGAGTGGATTGTATGGACCTTTGTAGACATGCAGTACATATTTGAAGACTGAAAAACAAATCCCATGACATAAGAATCTTATGATTTACACATTTTTCCTCAGAAGGATGATTGAAGATTTCAAACAGAAGTGGGTCACAGAGAAAAGTGATATGTATAGGGCATAGCATTTTGATTTCAATTTTTTTTTTTTAGCTTTTTATTTTACATTAGAGTATATTTGATTAACAATGTTGGGATAGTTTCAGTATACACCTAAGTGATTCAGTATATGTGTATCTTTTTTCAAAATTTCCCCCTTTTAGGTTGTTGTATAATATTGAGCAGAGTCGAGTCTTGACTAGTTCTTTACTTATCATTGATTTATAAACTGAGACAATCTTTCTGTTTTTTCCTAAAATAATTGTGAATAAAGTCCATTTACATCAAATATCATTTATATCAAGTGACCCACAGGTCTCTTCTCCCAAAACAAGCTGTGGGGAGGTGGAATCTAGTTAAATGTTCTGCTCTCACAGATCTCATGTTGCCAGCCTGATTTTGTGAAATGTGTAAGTCATCTTATACTGGAATTTCTACAAAGCAGTGTTAATCATTTCAGTGTAATTTTGTTTTAATGTCTTAAATAAACAATAATTAAAAGTGTTAAAAATGCCAAATAAGGTAGAGAATGATCATTGCTTATAGTAAGTTTGGAATAAATGCAATACAGTGAATCAAATATTTTAAAAAAGAAGGCTGTTTATGCCATGTATGTGCTGCTGAATAACTAAGACACTGAGCTATTAGCCCCAAAGACAGAGGACAAACTAAAAGATAAGGCTAGAATATCTGGCTACAGTTTGATACAGTTGTTTCATAACAATTGTTGGAAATTGATAGAATGTGTTAAATATATTGAGGATAAATGAAAAGGTGAGGCATTTAAAGGACAAGCAAGAGGATACGGTATGAACCTAAGTAACTTTCACTTTGGTATCTTTATATATTCAAGCAGCACATCAAGAGGAAATATTCACCAGCCACATGATTCAGTATCTGTATCCCCAGGTACAACACAACAACCCCTTATTTCTTTCAGGGTCCACTCCAATAGAAGGCAAAGATGACTTCAATATGTGTTCTTTCAAAAGATGTACTTAAGAATGTTTACAGCAGTATTATTGAGAATAGACAATATCTGGAAACAACTCAACTGGACTCAGAATAAACAAAGTGTGAAGTGTTCATGAAAAAATATTGAAGTTTTTGTTTGGTTGAAAGGGCTAAGAATACCAATTGTTCATACAGTGAAGTGTCATCAATAAGTCTTTTAAGATCTCTCTTTACTTATTAATTTATTTTTTAGAAAGAAAGATCATCAGGTAATTAAGTAATATTTTTAATAAACTGCAGTCACAGAGGCTATGGTTGATCTTTTCAATGACTGCATAGAGTAACATTGTAGCTGTAGATAAAGCATGTCATTTTTATATCAGCCTTGTATCTATTTATAGAATCATTGTGAAGTGGAGGAATATGAGCAGAGGTTGTGTAATAGTTCCCTAAGAGCATGACAGTGGAATTAATAATTTGGCTTATGGAAGTCAACTGCTTCCACTGGAAACGCATTGTAACCATACATGGTAAAAATACCAAATTCAAACTGTATAACAAATAGAATGTCAGAAAATTAGAAAAATAACAAGAACAGGAATAAAACTTTTTCCATAAGAGAATAGTGTATAGACCCAGGAGAATTTCCTTCAACTTTTGTATTTTTCAATACAATTCTAAAAAGAAGCCACTATGATTATATACACTTTCACTAATTTTCTTATAAATTGTGCATTTTCAAATGCTTCTAAATAAAATATGTTAGCAATCAAATATTCATGAACAGTCACAAATGGCATCTTTATGAATTGAATAATAGTATCCTTCTTTTTCTCAAAATAGTCCAATTACTGTCATTAGCTTTAATTATGGCTAGCATTGATATGTTTAAATGAAATTGAAAAATGAAAAATTATCATGTTTCAAATAACAATTTATGCAATCTAAATGAAATTTAGATATCAAAATCTGAGTTACAAATAAAAAGTATTGTGAATTATCAGTGAATCTATTAGTATACTCATCTCACATGCTAGTAAGTAATGCTCAAAATTCTCCAAGCCAGGCTTCAGTAATACATGAACTGTGAACTTTCAGATATTCGAGCTGTTTTTAGAAAAGGCAGAGGAACTAGAGTTCAAATTGCCAACATCTGCTGAATCATTGAAAAAGCAAGAGAGTTCCAGAAAAATATCTATTTCAGCTTTATTGACTATGGCAAAGCCTTTGACTGTGTGGATCACAATAAACTGTGGAAAATTCTGAAAGAGATGAGAATACCAAACCATGTGACCTGCCTCTTGAGAAACCTATATTCAGTCAGGAAGCAACAGTTGTTAGAACTAGACATGGACTGGTTCCAGATAGGAAAAGGAGTACATCAAGGCTGTATATTGTCACCCTGTTTATTTAACTTATATGCAGAGTACATCATGAGAAACGCTGGGCTGGATGAAGCACAAGCTGGAATTAAGATTGCTGGGAGAAATATCAATAACCTCAGATATGCAGATGACACCACCCCTATGGAAAAAAGCAAATAAGACTCTTGAGAGTCCCTTGGACTGCAAGGAGATCCAACCAGCCCATTCAAAAGAGAACAGTTCTGGGTGTTCATTGGAAGGACTGAAGATGAAGTTGAAACTTCAATTCTTTGGCCACCTCATGCGAAGAGTTGACTCATTGAAAAATACCCTGATGCTGGGAGGGATTGGGGACAGGAGAAGGGGATGATAGAGGATGAGATGGCTGGATGATATCACCAAATTGCTGGACATGAGTTTGAGTAAACTCCAGGAGTTCATGATGGACAGGGAGGCCTGGCGTGCTGCCATTCATGGGGTCACAAAGAGTCAGACACGACTGAGCAACTGAACTGAACTGAACTTGTCGGGAGCTGTGTTAGGCATTACTGACAAAATGGAGGCACGGTCCCCAGCCCCCCGCCCCTCATTCCGCAGGCATGGATTCCAGGGTGAAGGAGTTAGGCCTTATAATTCTGACTTGTCTTTTCCTTTCCTCGGCTGAGTTGACTGAAAAGGAATATTAAGGTGTTTATTGTTCTTGAGAGGAACATGAGAAGGCGCAAAGCCTTCTGCAGCATTGCTCAGAAAATAATTCATAAAGTTAATCATTGACATTTGTTCAAGGACTTTTACAAAAGAGTGCTCCAGGATGAGCACCTAGGCTGTAGCTTGAGGCCATGGGAGGGATTGATATCTGAAGCCTATTTGTGAGGAGAGTGTTTATGGTAAAGGAGTTTACTGAATTTAGGGCTTAGAAATAATTAAAACAGTTAGAAGTTAAAGATTTAAGGAATGTTGTTGTAAAGTTAACATATTTTACTATAGCTTATAGAAGTTAGGAGTTTTTAGAGACACTCTAGCTAGAAGCCTTTTTAAGAGATAGTGAACTCAGGATGTTAGGGACAAACAGGATTTAGGAAGATAAGTAGAAACTGAAGAATGTAGTATGAGTTACAATGTAATCACAAGTTAACTATAGGACACATTAGAAGAGGTAGATAATAGATGATAAGGCTGATTCCGAGAGAATCACTGAAGCAGGAACTCTGTTTGAAGAGCAACAGTGATTTATGGAGATAATAAATCTGGGAGAAGGGAAACTGAAAATGTCAAACCTCTGGCCTAATGCTTTTGTAATAGTATAAAAGAGAATCTTAAACTTGGAATAAACAGGCAGTCCAAAGAAAAATGAAAAGCTGCTTCATTTCTGTCACCGACACCGTTCACCTCTTCAGGTTGAATCCTTGGTTGCTGGAGTTGGACTCCAGCATTAACTGATTAGTACAATGAAAAAAAGAAAGAAAGTAAGAAACCCTAGCAAACCTTGGAAAAGTATGTTGTCATTAATTGCATGAGCAAGATTAGTATTACACATTCTGCTTCTTTACCGTTTCAGGCTTCCCTTGTGGCTTAACTGCGAAAGTAAGTTCCACATCACTTTTTTCACCATTTTAGATTTTCCAGCTGGTCTTCAATTTTCATAGATCAGTTCAGTTCAGTTGCTCAATTGTGTCCAATTCTGTGTGACCCCATGGATTGCAGCACACCAGGCCTCCTTGTCCATCGTGAACTCCTGGAGTTTACTCATACTCATGTCTATTGAGTTGGTGATGCCATCCAGCCATCTCATCCTCTGTCATCACTTTCTCCCACCTTCAATCTTTCCAGCATCAGGGTCTTTTCAAATGAGTCAGCTCTTTGCATCAGATGGCCAAAGTACTGGAGTTTCAGCTTCAACATCAGTCGTTCCAATGAATATTCAGGACTGATCTCCTTTAGTATGGACTGGTTGGATCTCCTTGTAGTTCAAGGGACTCTCAAGAGTCTTGTCCAACACCATAGTTCAAAACCATCAATTCTTTGGCAATCAGCTTTTTTATAGACCAACTTTCACATCCATATAAGACTACTGGAAAAACAAGACCCTTGACTAGACAGATCTTTGTTGAGAAAGTAATGTCTCTGCTTTTTCACAGATACCTGGCCAAAATTTATTTCTTTCTGTGTCACATGGAAAAAGTGACAATAAAGAGAAAAAGGGAGGAAAGGGGAAGGAGAAAAAGGGAAAGAGGGAGAGTGAGAAAAAGACAAAGGTCACATAAATAGATGGACCTGGGGAAAGGAGAGATTAAGACTAAACTGTGATCACAAGCATGGTTCTTATATATTTGAGCATTTTGTGAAGTGGAATGAAAAATACCCTTGATGGTGACTGAAAAAATCCTGAGCTAAAACTAAGCAAGTTAAAAATTGAATGGATAAGCTTATGAGGAGCTATCCAACACTGAAGGTCAGGAACAGCGGCAGTAAGCAGATACTCCTCGTCCAAGGTAAGGAGCAGCAGCTGTGCTTTGCTGGAGCAGCCATGAAGAGATATCCCACACCCAAAGTAAGAGAAACCCAAGTAGGATGGTAGGTGTTGCAAGAGGGCATCAGAGCGCAGACACACTGAAACCATACTCACAGAAAACTAGTCAATCTAATCACACTAGGACCACAGCCTTGTCTAACTCAATGAAACCAAGCCATGCCTGCAGGGCAACTTAAGATGAGTGGGTCATGGCGGAGAGGTCTGACAGAATGAGGTCCACTGGAGAAGGGAATGGCAAGCCAATTCAGTATTCTTGCCTTGAGAACCCATTGAACACTATAAAAATGCAAAATGATAGGATACCAAAAGAGGAACTCCCCAGGTTATTAGCTGCCCAAAGTGCTACTGGAGATCAGTGGAGAAATAACTCCAAAAAAAAAACGAAGGGATGGAGTCAAAGCAAAAACAGTACCCAGCTGTGGCTGTGACTGGTGATAGAAGCAAGATCCGATGCTGTAAAGAGAAATGTTGCATAGGAACCTGGAATGTCAGGTCCATGAATCAAGGCAAATTGGAAGTGGTCAAACAAGAGATGGCAAGGGTGAACATCGCTATTCTAGGAATCAGTGAACTAAAATGGACTGGAATGGGTGAATTTAATTCAGATGACCATTATATCTATTACTGTGGGCAGGAATCCCTAAGAAGAAATGGAGTAGCCATCATGGTCAACAAAAGAGTCCAAAATGCAGTACTTGGATGCAACCTCAAAAACAACAGAATGATCTCTGTTCATCTCCAAGGCAAACCATTCAATATCACAGTGATCCAAGTCTATGCCCCAACCAGTAATGCTGAAGAAGCTGAAGTTGAATGGTTCTATGAAGACCTACAAAACCTTTTAGAACTAACACCCAAAAAGATGTCCTTTTCATTATAGGGGATGGGAATGCTAAAGTAGGAAGTCAAGAAACACCTGTAGTAACAGGCAAATTTGGCCTTGAAATATGGAAGGAAGCAGGCAAAGACTAATGGCGTTTTGCCAAGAAAATACGCTGGTCATATCAAACACCCTCTTCCAACAACACAAGAGAAGACTTTACACATGGACATCACCAGATGGTCAACACCGAAATCACATTGATTATATTCTTTGCAGCCAAAGATGAAGAAGCTCTATACAGTCGACAAAAACAAGACCAGGAGCTGACTGTGGCTCAGATCATGAACTTCTTATTACCAAATTCAGACTCAAATTGAAGAAAGTAGGGAAAACCTCTAGATTATTCAGGTATGACCTAAATCGATTATGATTATACAGTGGAAGTGAAAAACAGATTTAAGGGCCTAGATCTGATAGATAGAGTGCCTGATGAACTATGGATGGAGGTTCATGACATTGTACAGGAGATAGGGATCAAGACCAGCCCCATGGAAAAGAAATTCAAAAAAGCAAAATGGCTGTCTGGGGAGGTCTTACAAATAGCTGTGAAAAGAAGAGAGGTGAAAAGCAAAAGAGAAAAGGAAAGATATAAGCATCTGAATGCAGAGTTCCAAAGAATACCAAGAAGAGATAAGAAAGCCTTCTTCAGCGATCAATGCAAAGAAATAGAGGAAAACAACAAAATGGGAAAGAGAAGAGATCTCTTCAAGAAAATAAGAGATACCAAGGGAACATTTCATGCAAAGATGGGCTCGATAAAGGACAGAAATGGCATGAACCTAACAGAAACAGAAGATATTAAGAAAAGGTGGCAAGAATACATGGAAGAACTGTACAAAAAGACCTTCATGACCCAGATAATCATGATGATGCGATCACTCATCTAGAGCCAGACATCTTGGAATGTGAAGTCAAGTGGGCCTTAGAAAGCATCACTACGAACAAAGCTAGTGGAGGTGATGGAATTCCAGTGGAGCTGTTTCAAATCCTGAAAGATGATGCTATGAAAGTGCTGCACTCAATATGCCAGCAAATTTGGAAAACTCAGCAGTGGCCACAGGACTGGAAAAGGTCAGTTTTCATTCCAATCCCAAGGAAAGGCAATGCCAAAGAATGTTCAAACTACCACACAGTTGCACTCATCTCACATGCTAGTAAAGTAATGCTCAAAATTCTCCAAGCCAGGCTTCAGCAGTACGTGAACCTGAACTCCCTGATGTTCAAGCTGGTTTTAGAAAAGGCAGAGGAACCAGAGATGAAATTGCCAACATCCGCTGGATCATGGAAAAAGCAAGTGAGTTCCAGAAAAATATCAACTTCTGCTTTATTGACCATGCCAAAGCCTTTGACTATGTGGATCACAATAAACTGGAAAATTCTGAAAGAGATGGGAATACCAGACCACCTGACCTGCCTCTTGAGAAATCTGTATGCAGGTCAGGAAGCAACAATTAGAACTGGACATGGAACAACAGACTGGTTTCAAATAGGAAAAGGAGTACGTCAAGGCTGTATACTATTACCCTGTTTATTTAACTTATATGCAGAGTACATCATGAGAAACGCTGGACTGGAAGAAACACAAGCTGGAGTCAAGATTGTCGGGAGAAATATCAATAACCTCTGATATGCAGATGATACCACTCTTATGGCAGAAAGTGAAGAAGAACTAAAGAGCCTCTTGATGAAAGTGAAAAAGTTGGTTTAAAGCTCATCATTTAGAAAACAAAGATCATGGCATCCGGTCCCATCACTTCATGGGAAATAGATGGAGAAACAGTGGAAACAGTGTCAGACTTTATGGGAGATGGTGATGGACGGAGAGGCCTGGCGTGCTGCAATTCATGGGGTCACGAAGAGTAGGACACAACTGAGCTACTGAACTGCACTGAAGCTTATCCTTGAAAAAAAAAATTATCCAGGCAGAGGTGGGGCGATGTCAAGATTTAGTAAACAGATGGTATATAATGACTAGACATGAGATTTATCTTCCAAACCACTCCCTGTGACTGTTTCAGATGCTTTAGGAAGGAAGGAGAATGTAAGTTAGAGGTGAAATTATTGTTTCACTAAAAATGTAGACTCATTGCTTCCTCAGATCAAGCCTAGCACATCTCAGGGTATCTACTTATTGCAAAACTTTATATTTTTAGTATAAGTGTTTGATCCCAAATAGATGAGTTGCATATTTATTATGATCAACTTTCAATAAATGAGATAAATTGCCCTGTTAAGGTAGAAAGATTAATATACATTTATTTGGATTTAGAAAGGAAGAGTAAGTTTAATAAACTAAAAGTTTGATAATCAAAATATACTATTGATTTTACAACATTCATCAAAACGTGTGCTTCTAAAGCAGAGGCAGAGCTCCAAACTGATACATCCATCAACTTTTCTATAATTCTCTTTTTATTTTTTATTTGATCTTCTTTTAACTACTTACCTATGTATCTAATCTAGTATGTATGTATACATGTATGCATATTCATACAATTAAAAAATCTCTCACTGGTGTTAGTGCAATGGCTTAATATGTTTTATTGTAGTTTGTACTATTTGTTTTTTGTTTACTGCAACATAAAAATATTGCTGAATCCTTATTTAAATCTGGAAGGTGCTTTAATTCTGATATGAATCATTATGTAAGTATGTTTACATTCAGAAAACTAAGATTATAGCATCTCACCCCCATCCCTTCATGGCAAATAGATGGGGAAACAGTATAAACAGTTGCTGACTTTATTTATCTAGGCTCCAAAACAACTGCAGATGGTGACTGCAGCCATGAAATTAAAAGATGCTTACTCTTTGGAAAGAAAGCTATGACTAACATAGACAACATATTAAAAAGCAGAGACATTACTTTGTCAACAAAGGTCCATGTAGTCAAGGCTCTGTTTTTTCCAGTGGTCATGTATGGATGTGAGAGTTGGACTGTGAAGAAAACTGACCACTGAAGAATTGATGCTTTTGAACTATGATGTTGGAGAAGACTCTTGAGAGTTCCTTGAACTGCAAGGAGATCCAATCAGTCCATCCTAAAGGAGATCAGTCCTGGGTGTTCATTGGAAGGACTGATGTTGAAGCTGAAAGTCCAATACTTTGACCACCTGATGCAAAGAACTGACTCATTTGAAAAGACCCTGATGCTGGAAATATTGAGGGCAGGAGGAGAAGGCGACAACAGAGGATGAGATGTTTGGATGACATCAACAACTCAATGGACATGGGTTTGGGTGGACTCCAGGAGTTGGTGATGGACAGGGAGGCCTGTTGTGCTGTGGTTCATGCGGTCACAAAAAGTTGGACACAAGTGAGTTACTGTACTGAACTGAACTGAGCGAGTAATCAATAACCCAAAGGTAAATATAACATAATCTTAAATCAGAAATTACTGCTTAATGATCCACTCATCTTATCACAAGAATTGCTCATTTTTAGTGTTAAAATTTGGTCAGTACCAAAATTACATGCTGTGTTAAAGTTTCTGCTTCTTTCCAATACAGGTTATATATTATAACATACCAAATTATTTTATTGTTTTCCTTAGATTTTAGAAATCCAATAAAGCTTATGATAAGTTTATTAGAATGCAGCATTTGTAATGTTTATTTATAGTAGAAACATGGAAAACTTTACACTAAAATGAAGAGAAAATTATTTAAATCATCAAAAATACCTTTAAATGAGAAGAATTAAATGACCAAATAGTAAAAAGAGAGAGAACCTAATAGCTATTCATTTTAGCAGAATGTAATACAAATCATCACCGATGGATGGAAGAGGATACTACATTATCCCCCACCTCCATGTCTGCAATGATTAGTGACTTTCAAGGAAAATTATTAATATCAGGGAAAAAAATCCTGAAAGTCAATTCAAGTCAAATGCGTTGACTCAAGTCAAAACCATTCAAGTCAAATGGGTTCCCTTAAAATCTCAAAATGCAGACATATTTTTAAATATTCATCAAAGAGCTACTCTTACAGAACAATTATCCATTTCATTTGATTTTACAAAAGATAGCTCAGGTTTTGGATATTTACATTTTGGAATATTTTCTACTCGAATAGAAAAAGGAACATTCCAGTTACTTTATACAAAGAACCTTATAGTTAGAATTTCTTCATATATAAAATCTCTGAATCAGCAATTGAGAATGAACAAAATCAATTATGGTCAGTGGGTAAACATGAATAAAGTGAACTAGACAGTTATAGGGAGAAAGCACTGGCACCCCACTTCAGTACTCTCGCCTGGAAACTCCCACGGACGGAGGAGCCTGGGGGGCTGCAGTCCATGGGGTCGCTGAGTCAGACACAACTGAGCGACTCCACTTTCACTTTTCACTTTCATGCACTGGTAAAGGAAATGGCTACCCACTCCAGTGTTCTTGCCTGGAGAATCCCAGGGATGGAGGAGCCCAATGGGCTGCCATCTGTGGGGTCCCACAGAGTCGGACACCACTGAAGTGACTTAGCAGCAGCAGCAGCAGCAGCAGACAGTTATAGTATTAGGTACTTTAAAATCTAATTTGAAAAGATCAATAACTATTTCTGTTGAAGAACAGACCTAAAATGAAAATAACAGATGATAAGTTCTTGAACATATAATATCCATAATTTGGTTTCTGACAAAGCAATTCTGTACAGAAGATCATCCAAAAATTTTTATGAGTTATAATGGAAATTTTCTCCATTTGGTAAAGATCATAGTAAAACTTGATATTATGAAAGAAAGTTTATGTAGATTCCAAACACTGTTATCAAGTATTATGACACATTTTTTAAGGAATGATATATAAAAAAGAATAAACATGTTTATTGCAAAAGTAATGAATTATTCATTTTAAAGCAAATGCCAAATGTTATCTTAATTTATAGCTCATACTATGTGAAAGTGAAGTCTTTCAGTCATGTCTGACTCTTTGAGACCCTATGGACAACAGCCTACCAGGCTCCTCCATCCATGGGATTTGCCAGGCAAGCGTACTGGAGTGGGGTGCCATTGCCTTCTACAATAAGCACTACATAACAAAGAATTTGATCATTTGAAGTTTTGACTGTTTTTTTAAATTAATTTATTTTTTATTGAAGGATATGAAGAACCAGAGATCAAATTGCCAACATTTGCTAGATCATCAAAAAAGCAAGAGAGTTCCAGAAAAACATCTATTTCTGCTTTATTGACTATGGCAAAGCCTTAAACTGTGTGGATCACAATAAACTGTGGAAAATTCTGAAAGAGATGTGACTACAAGACCACCTGACCTGCCTCTTGAGAAACCTATATGCAGGTCAGGAAGCAACAGTTAGAACTGGACATGGAACAACAGACTGGTTCCAAAAGGAAAGAAGTATATCAAGGCTGTATATTGTCACCCTACTTATTTAACTTATATGCAGAGTACATCATGAGAACTGCTGGGCTGGAGGAAGCACAAGCTGACATCCAGATTGCTGGGAGAAATATCAATAACCTCAGATATGCAGATGACACCACCCTTATGGCAGAAAGTAAAGAAGAACTAAAGAACATCTTGATGAAAGTGAAAGAGGAGAGTGAAAAAGTTGGCTTAAAGCTCAACATTCAGAAAACAAAGCTCATGGCATCTGGTCCCATCACTTCATGGGAAATAGATGGGGAAACAGTGGAAACAGTGGCTGACTTTATTTTTCTGGGCTCCAAAATCACTGCAGGTGGTGACTGCTGCCAAGGAATTAAAAGACGCTTACTCCTTGGAAGGAAAGTTATGATCAACCTAGATAGCATATTAAAAAGCAACGACATTACTTTGCCAACAAAAGTCCATCTAGTCAAAGCTATGGTTTTTCCAGTGGTCGTGTATGGATGTGAGAGTTGGACTATAAAGAAAGCTGGGTGTTGAAGAATTGACGCTTTTGAACTGTGGTGGTTTAGAAGACGCTTGAGAGTCCCGTGGACTGCAAAGAGATCCAACCAGTCCATCCTAAAGGAGATCAATCCTGAATATTCATTGGAGGGACTGATGCTGAAGCTGAAAGTCCAATACTTTGGCCACCTGATGCAAAGAGCTGACTCATTTGAAAATACCCTGTTGCTGGGAAAAACTGAGAGCTGGAGAAGAAGGGGACGATGGAGAATGAGATGGCTGGATGGCATCACTGACTCAATGGACATGGGTTTGGGTGGACACCAGGATTGGTGATGGACAGGGAGGCCTGACGTGCTGCGGTTCCATGGGGTCACAAGCAGTTGAACACAACTGAGCAACTGAACTTAATTGAACTGAATTACTTCTATGTAAAAACGTTTTTGAGAATTTTTTTCAGGAGATATAGCGATATGGTACAATTTTTGTAAATTTTTAAAATTCTTAATGTATAGGGGAAGATGGTGGCTAAGTAGACATAATAGCTACCATAAAATACACAGAAAGCCTAAAAGATTTCAGTAAAGTTTGATTTCTGAAGAAGGTACTCAAAAGAAAAATTTGCACAATCATAAATTTTCTTCTTTGGCTTTCAGTCTCTAAGTATGAATATTTAATCAAACAACAAAAATTTCTTTGGACATCCCTGATTTTCCCTTGTGAGTTTGAAGATCTTAGTAACTTTCCTTGGCTTCAATTAAACTTTGGATGACTTGAATATTTGCCAGTCATAAACATTAAAGCATTGCAAATAATCCTTGGGCAAGTTAAATTGATGACTGCCTGCATGCTCAATCGATCAGTCAGGTCGGACTCTTTATGACCTATGAACTCTAGCCCACTAGGCTTCTCTGTTCATGTAATTTTCCAGTCAAGAATACTGGAGTGGGTTGCCATTTCCTATTCCAGGGGATCTTCCCAGCCAAGAGATAGAACCATGTCTCCTGTGGCTCCTGCCACAGGAGAAAATCTTTACTAAGTTGGCCACTTTACTAAATCTGCCACTAAGTTGGCAGGGAAAATCTTTACCACTAAGTAACCTGGGAATCCCAAATTAATGTCTATATACTACTAAAAACTGAAAGCTATCATACAATGCTTCATACACATCTCTTGATAACAAAAGCTATAAAAGGTGGTGCACCTTCCAAAACATCTGATTTTAAATTTATGTGGCAACTCTGTATGCTGTTCTAAGTAAAACCAACATGTTATAGCAGGACAAATTTTGATTGTGACAAACAAGAGGGTAAGCATTATAGGTTGCAGGCTGCATATTGTTGCTCAAAATAGAATGATAAAGCATTTTGCAAAATAATTATTCTTTGAAAATAGGTATTTAAATATGGATGTGTATCCAAAGATCCAAAAACAATTTTAAATTCAAACATGGAGTGCTTTGCTTTCATAAGATTATCTAGAAAGCAATTTATTCTTTGTCATTCAAGATTTCAAATGTTTACAATGATTTCATTGAGAATTTCACTTCATTTCATTGTTTTAAATAAAGTGTTATATCACTGTTTTAATTGTGTATGGATTATACTTACTTAATGCTGAAGGCAAGAGTATAATAATAAATTCTGCATAGTATTTTGTCCTTAACAAAGAGTTTTTATAAGAATCTCCCAGTGTCTTCACAACATCCTGTGAACTTGTGCCCATTTTCTAAACTGGAAAATTGAGGTTAAGAGAGAGTAAATGGCCTCTAAATTTTAAGACTGTGAGTCTTACTATCATCTCACTCCATAATTTTCTAGGATATATACTTTTTTCATTTATAAAAATGATAATCTTTTTGTTTGCTGACAGGAGAATAGCAATTGTGTGAAATAAGGTGATTCATTCTCTTCTCTGGGATTGAAATATGATTCACAAACCATGTGAAAATCAAGTACCTTTTTATCAGTAAAAGGGGAATATATATGCCATTATGGAAATTATGGAAGTGGCCCTCACAAATTAAGCCCCTTCTAAATTAATGAAAAATGTCGTCCTGGAAGTTCTAAGGTGATTTCCCCAGGAGAGATGAGCTCCTTTGGGAGCCCAGAAGATAAAATGTCATTGGGGGTTGCCATGGGATACAATTTTATAAGAATATTTGCAAGGCAGAAGGGAGGAAGGTAAATAAAGTATATGCAGGTATGGTCAAAAGAGAAGTTTTCTATTTAAATTTTCCATTAAACAATGGAAGAGCTTGAACATTTGCCTATTTCTACTGTCAGAGAAAATTGCATTTGATATTTAAAAATATGATCCCATAATTGTAAACCTAATTTGTTGTAAACTTGAAAGAACAGTTTTTATATTGGCAACATAATTCTCATTAAGGGAATAGATACTTTCTAATCACTGAGGAAAACAAATTAATATTACATGCTAATAATATGAATTTATACTTGCCTCTTTTGTAAGGTTATACGTAAACAGATTAGAAAATTATTTTTGGCTATTCTTTTAAGGTCTGACACTGGGAATTCTAAGAATTAATTATCAGAAGGGATAGCAAATCTTTTAAAATTCTACTGATGACAGCCCTGTTTGCAAACTACTCTCAAGCATCTGCTACTCTAAATAGCTCATACCATTTTGCTTCTTTAAACAGCATCATTTTAGCATAGTTCCTGAGTGCCCTTCACTGAATTAATGAGCTTTATATAAAAATATAATTTACATGAAGTTTGTGTACTGAATATATGTAAAACACACCATGTAAATTTCTACTAAGTAAAGCAAATGCTTTTCTTAGCAATGGACTGACTGACTAGTCCTTGCCAGAAAAGTTTTGAGAGTATTTACTGACAAATCTTATAAATTAACACTAATTTTTAAGTTATCCTTTGAAATGTAGTAAATTTTAACAATAAGAAATCCTACACAGACTAGCTAATAGTACAAAATAAAATAAATGAAAACCTGTAGCTGTCTGTGTATTTGGCAGAATAAATGACTCATACATCAAGAGAGACAAATTGTGGGACCGAAATAGAGAGAAGTAAGCTACAATCCCACTTTTCCTGCCTCACTTTGTTTTTATCCTTCTTGATGAGCTCTGAAATGAAGTGCAGAGGCTTTATTAGATTCAGGTTAACATTATTAGTAAGAATATATTACGGGCAATTTTTTTCATATTGCATCATATCAGAAAGTGAAAAATCACAGTGCCCTGCTATTAATGATAATGAGCTATAAATGTAGTGTTTTGGCCCAGATCATTATGGCCAGTTCTGGTCACTATTAACATACATTTTCTCTTTGCAATCTGGGCTGGATTCTCTTGCCAGCATTTGTATATCCTGTTCCCCAACAATCATTTATATGATGGATTTAACATTGAATGAGTACACTTCCTTTATTCAGGTATAAATGTTGAATCTCCAATTCTGTAATTCCATATAATTTTACATCTTTCACACACACACACAAAATGTGTTGTTCTTTATTCATTTATGTAGGTAAATAAATATGTTGCAATATAGTTGCCCCAGATCTGAAATCAATTTCCTTGCAAGGAAGAGGAATACATTGCCTGATCTGTGCACTTGGGAGCAGGCCCAGAGAATCTGTAGCTTGGTCCCTTTAGGATCTCTTTCTAAGGAGATCTCATCAGGATGTGTACAGTCATCTGGGTGCTGTCATCTACTGCAGCAAGGAGTCTACCTCATGCATGAAGCTGGCAATTGTTCAACTGAGTCTACAACTTGGGGGAAAAAACCTAGTTAGTTCAAGATTGGAAGACTGGCCTATCACACTTGTGGATTTAAGTCAATAAACCCATCTATCTTTTATCAAAACTGAAATGGATATTTTTATTTCCAGTTCATCCTGATTCTCCTCTATTCTTCTGGTGGTTGTGAACTTGAATAAGTAAGATGAATATCATTTTACTGAATTCAAAACCATCATAGTGTTCATTTAAACAAATGTCTCATACCATTAAAAAATAAACACAAATATAAACACAAACAAACATGCACATACATGCAGCAGAGTGAACTTTTACTCAGAGGAAGATGATATATTTTTGACCTATATAAATTCTAATACCAACGGCTAATCAGTTATTGATAACTTTACTAAAAAATTACACAGGCTTTTGGTAAGGACTAGTGGAAGTATACCCTAAAAGAAAACAAATCCTTGGACGTTAATATCTACTGAAGGAGCATCTGAGTGGGAATAGCCCATCTACCTGCTATTGCAGCTACTATATTTTGCCAGAAATCAGAGAGTAGCTTAGGTCTGAAGAGAATCTGATTCTGAGTCCACTTAAGATGGTCTCACTTTCTAAATGGATACTGTGTTAAACAGACTAAGTTTCTAAAATATATATCATTTCCTAAAGATATTAAAAGTTCCTCAAGAGTGTTTTATAACCCTAACATATTATAAGTAGTGGGTATCAATTAAGGTTTTGTTTTCAAAGTCATTGTCATTTAATAATCAGTTACGAATTTTGCCATTTGGGGGATACTATATATAATCTCTTCTAAGACCTTTTTAGTTTGGTATTACAAAGAAATTTCATGAATGGATCAAGAGAAACAATTTAATCTCCCTTTACTTTCAAATTTCTTTCCAAGTACAGTGCTACAATAGGGTACAGAGTGACTTTACATTGCAAGAAGAGCTGACTGCTTACTAGTGTTGCCACAATCTCAATAAGTACCTTAAATCTCAAATAAATTTCATTATGCTAAAATGCACTCTCATCTAAATGTCTGTTGTCTGCTGAAAGCAATACCTGCTTTAAATTTTTCACTTATATCCTTGAGAGTAAACAAGCTTACTTGAAGGATATACTATCTTTCCTCTGGTATCTAAGGCACTCTCCGGTGATAAATATGCTGCTCAATGACATTAACTCAAGCTACTAAGTCACTCATTAATGCATGTCTCCTACTGATTGAAAATCAAAGGCATTTCCTGACCTGCATTCATATATATTCCTATATTCTTCCCTGCCCGCAACACATACAACACCATATTCAAAGGATTCTGGGAATATACATAAGAAATGTCTAGTAAGAGTTGTCTCTAAGGAGGAGAATTAGAGGATTGTTTACAGGGGTAAAGGAGGAGCCTGGTGGGCTGCAGTCCATGGGGTCGCACAGAGTCGGACACGACTGAGCGACTTCACTTTCACTTTTCACTTTCCTGCATTGGAGAAGGAAATGGCAACTCGCTCCAGTGTTCTTGCTTGGAGAATCCCAGGGACGGGGGAGGCTGGCGGGCTGCCGTCTATGGGGTCGCACAGAGTCGGACACGACTGAAGTGACTTAGCAGCAGCAGTACAGGGTCAAAAGAAAGAATTACTTTTGTTTCTATTTTTGAAGTTCTTGAATTTCTTTTGCATGTGCATGTATTACCAATTGAAAAACGATAGAAGATTCAAAGCACAAATCCAAGCATTATGAAGTCTATCAGAGTATCATCCTTAGAGAAAAACTTATTTCTTAAACTTAATTAAGCAATTATTTATCCAAACAACTAAGAATTGACCAAGTTGGCCACAGTTTGGATATTATCTGTCAGGGTCTAGAAAGGGTAATGGATACCCTGGATATTTCTTTTTATTTTCCTATGTGTTCTTTGAAAGAGTTAGATTTGCAGAATTAGATTTAATCATCATCTTAAAGATCCACTTATTCAAATAAAATGACAGGGTCTTCCTGTTGGTGATCAGTGCATCTTATGTCTTTTTTCTTCCATGCAGAGTTTCCTTAATTCCATAAAATCAGAAATACTGGAGAGGAATTAAGCTTGAATTAAAACTATAGAGTTCCATATGGAAATACAACCAATAGCAATAAAGTCATTATATATGCAAATTATGACTATATTTTTAATTGTTATTATTTTTGGCATGTCTCTTAGAATGAGAGCCAGCCAATAATCCAGTGAAGAGTCTGCTTAAGTTTATTAGAGTATCAATAAAGATAAATTATTTAATGCACAATTGCATTTGATACTGAGCTAGGTGATTGTTATTTAAAATAGAGTAATAAATAATGTGATCTGATAAATACTTACATCAGGGTCACTAGGATTGCTTATTAAAAGTGTGGATGTTTGAACCTTCTTCTCAGTTCTGACAATTCAGAATGTTTAGGGGTACACTTAAGACACCTAGATTCTTTTAAAGACCCAGAATCTTCTTATACTTAAGTCCTAGAATAATGACTCTCAAATCTTTAACAGAAGAAACATTGCATCTGTTTGCAAATGAATAGAAAGAAGACATATATTAGTATATGTATATGCATGTACATGAATTGCATATATGACTACATACTAAATACATAATCAAATATGTTAGGTGTTAACATGATTCAAATGCAAGTATGCAAAACATTTCAAAAGACTATTATACTTCTTTTATCAATATAAGTCCAGATATAGTATAACAGATAAATAACATTATATAAAGTAATAGAGTCCTAAGTGAATGAAGATTAATTGGACATTTGAGAAATACATCATGGCAAATTTTTAAGGAGAACCAGATAAAACATTATTATTTGGGAAATACTAGATTGTTGGATGAGGATTCAAGTTAGTATTTATTTGACTGATAGGAATGGATTTCTGAGAGTTTAAGGTGATCAGTAAGTCACTTATTTAAGAGTATTTTTGAGAAAGTGTCATAGCTGATAGTGTGTTACAGAGATCAGAGAGGTAGAGGGTGGACTTCAAATGATATTTTGAACCAGATGAACCTGAGAATTGTAAGAATCACACCTGTAAGGCAGAGCCACAATGATTAAAGGTAGGTATATACCTTTAACTTAATTCTGTAGGCTTCCCTTGGTGGCTCAGTGGTAAAGAAACTGCCTGCCAATGAAGGAGATTTGGGTTTGATCCATGGGTTGGGAAGATCCCCTGGAGGAGGGCATGGTAACCCACTCTAGTATTCTTGCCTGGAAAATCCCATGGGATTGGAAAGAGTTGGACACAATTTAGCGACCAAACAACACGGCTTCATTACAAGGTCAAAATAACTTATCATAAATAAATATATATATATATATATATATATATATATATATGCCTATAATACTACTTCAAATAAGACTGAATCAAAGATCAGAAAAATACAAAATAATTTTGTTATATTTGTAGCAAAACAAAATTAGGAAGCTCTAGGAAGCAAAACAATTCAAAGTTAAATACATTTTTCCTCAATATTTTCTCAAACTATTGAAGATGAAAAATATCAAAGAAGAAAAAAGTTAAAAAGTATTATTCAAGTTGAAAACTATAGCAATGTGTTAATTATACTGATAATAATGAAGTATATTAGAAATGTATGTCTACTTAAAGGAATAACTATGAGAATGAATGTGTAATATATATCTTCTTATATATCTATGACTCAAAAACTATTGTATCTCATTATAAATTAAAATTATATTTTCTGCTTTTTAAATGTTTCACTTTGGCCACTTTTTTCCATTTATCATTTGGTTTTTAATTTTTTATACTAATGAAGCCAATTACAACTGTCTCTAAACATGAAATTGATGTAAAAAAATCATCTTTTTCCTAAAATATTTATTCTTAATTTTTAAGTTAAGCTAAGAAAATACACTTAAGGATAATGTGTTTTTAAGGCTAGTTCTCTAGCCTTTACAGTTCCTAATTTTAGGTATAGAATACTTACATGGTGTGTTATAGTTTTATTTATCTGGTTTTTCTTGACACTGTCAATAGAATATTATTTTCAAACTTATGAGATTCTATCATGTCTTTGCACACTTAGAAAGCAATATGATCTTTATGAAAGAAATAAAAGATGATATAAATAGATGGAACTATGCACTATATTCTTGGATTAGAAGACTTGATATTGTTAAAAATTAGAAGACTTCATATTGTTAAAAATTAGAAGACTTCATATTGTTAAAATGGCAATACTCCCCAAGGCAATCTACAGATTCAATGTAGTTCTTATAAAATTACCAATAACAGTTTTAACAGAACTGGAATAAATAATTTTACAATTTGGATGGAGACACAAAAGACCCTGAATAGCAAAAGTTATCTTGATAAAGCACAGAGCTGGAGGATTCAAGCTCTCTGACTTCAACCTATGCTACAAAGATGCAATAATCAAAACAGTATGGTAAAGATACAAAAAGAGGCACATAGATCAGTGGAATAGAATTAATCCACACACTTATGGTCAATTACTCTACAGCAGAGAAGCCAAAAATGTATAGTGGAGAAAAAAAGAGCCCCTTTAATAAGTGGTGCCGGTGCTGGAAAACTGGACAAATGTGTGTAAATGAATGAAATTAGAAAATTCTCAAACACCATAAGCAAAAAACCAACCAAACAACAACAACAACAAAAACTCAAATGGATTAAAAACCTAAATGTAAGACTGGATACCATAAAACTCCTAGAGGAAACATTAACAGAGTACTCTTTGAATAAATTCCAGCAATATATTTTTAAAATTTGCTGCCCAATGAAAAGGAAACAAAAGTAAAAGTAGCCACAGGAGATCCAATTAATGTTTTTGGACAACAAAGGAAATCATCAACAAAAGAAAAAGATGGCCTATTGAATGGGATAGTTCAGTTCAGTTCAGTCACTCCGTCATGTCTGACTGTTTGTGACCCCATGAACTGCAGCATGCCAGGCCGCCCTGTCCATCACCAACTCCCAGAGTTCATTCAAACTCACGTCCATTGAGTCAGTGATACTATCCAGCCATCTCATCCTCTGTCATTCCCTTCTCCTCCTGCTCCCAATCCCTCCCAGCATCAGTCTTTTCCGATGAGTCAATACTTCACATGAGGTGGCCAGAGTACTGGAGTTTCAGCTGCTTCATCATTCCTTCCAATGAACACCCAGGACTGATCTTTTGAATGGACTGGTTGGATATCCTTGCAGTCCAAGGGACTCTCAAGAGTCTTCTCCAACACCACAGTTCAAAAGCATCAATTCTGTGCTCAGCTTTCTTCACAGTCCAACTCTCACACATGACCACTGGAAAAACCATATCCTTGACTAGACAGATCTTTGTTGGCAAAGTAATGTCTCTGCTTTTGAATATACTATCTAGATTGGTCATAAATTTCCTTCCAAGGAGTAAGCATCTTTTAATTTCATGGCTGCAATCACCATCTGCAGTGATTTTGGAGCCCCTAAAAACAAAGTCTGACACTGTTTCCACTGTTTCCCCATCTATTTTCCATGAAGTGATGGGACCAGATGCCATGATTTTCGTTTTCTGAATGTTGAGCTTTAAGCCAACTTTTTCACTCTCCTCTTTCACTTTCATCAAGAAGCTCATTCTTTAGTTCCTCTTCAGTTTCTACCATAAAGGTGGTATCATCTGCATATCTGAGGTTATTGATATTTCTCCCAGCAATCTTGATTCCAGCTTGTGCTTCTTCCAGCCCAGCCATTCTCATGATGTACTCTGGATATAAGTTAAGTAAGCAGAGTGACAATATACAGCCTTGATGTACTTCTTTTCCTATTTGGAACCAGTCTCTTTTTCCACGTTCTGTTCTAACTGTTGCTTCCTGACCTGCATATAGGTTTCTCAAGAGGCAGGTCAGGTGGTCTTGTAGTCACATCTCTTTCAGAATTTTCCACAGTTTATTGTGATCCACACAGTCAAAGGCTTTGGCATAGTCAATAAAGCAGAAGTAGATGTTTTTCTGGAACTCTCTTGCTTTTTTGATTATCCAGCAAATGTTGGCAATTTGATCTCTGGTTCCTCTGCCTTTTCTAAAACCAGCATCGAATTGGATAAGATAATTGCAAATGTTGTGACTAATAAAAGGTTAATATTAAACATATATAAACAGCTCATACAACTCAACATAAAAAAAAATAAAAAAATTTAAAAATGAGTAGAAATGAATGAACATCTTTCCAAAGAGGCAATCCAAATAGTCAACAGGCACATGAAAAGATGCTCAATATCATTAATGATAAGGGAAATGCAACTAAAAACACAATGAGGTTTTATCTCACTATTGTCAGATGGCTATCATCAAACCATCACACTCCCCTCCCTCACCAAATAACAAATGTTGAGAAGGATGTGGAGAAAAGAAAGCCCTAGTACACTGTTGGTGGCAGTGTAAATCGGTAGTCACTATGGAAAACAGCATGGAGGTTTCTCAGAAAACTAAGAGCTACCATGCGATCCAGAAATTTCACTTCTAGGAATATATCTGAGGAAAGCAAGACAATAACTTCAATAATACATGCATCCCAATCCTCTTAGCAGCATTATGTACAATTGCCAACACATGGAAACAACCTGTACCCATTAACAGATGTATGGGTAAAGAAAATATGATATATATATACTAAGTACACGTACACATACAACACACACACATACAATAGAATACTACTCAAACATAAAAAGAATGATATTTTTTTTTTTTTTTTTTTGCCATTTGCAGCAAAGGAGAGGACTTGAGGGCATTATGCTGATGAAATAAGTGAGACAGAGATAGAAAAATATGGTGTGATATTGTTTATATATTGAATCTAGAAATTACAACAACTAAGTGAATAAAAGAAAAAATCAAACTCACGATATAGAGAACAAACTAGTGGCTACCACGGAGAGAAGAAGGAGGGGTGGGGCAATAGGGATGGGAGGGTCAATAGGGGCAAAGGAAAAGGGATTATCAACATCAGTTCAGTCCATGGGGTCACATAGAGTCAGACAAGACTGAGAGACTAAGCACAGTGTAAGAACTATTTTTAAAAATTATATCTATTCATTTTGCCAACTAAAATTTTGGCTCTGTATATTTTAAGCCACCTGATTAAGGTTTTTAAGCTTTACCCCTTTTTAAAAAGAGTTTAGCTTAGCAATTTAAAACAAATAAAAGTCTGAGTGATCCTGTCTGATCAGACATGGCACAAAAAATTGAGTAAATAGTTAACATAAAGAAACGAGAGAACAACAGAAATTATATATTTAAGACAGAAAGCATCTAGAAAATGCCCCTTATGTACTTTTTCCAAATCAATTTATCAGATGATTGACTAATTGTTATGTAGAATCTGTGCCTTTCAGAGGGCGGGGTGGCTCACACCAGTGCTTTCTATCACCTGTGTTCTTCCTATGGAATTGGCATTCTTCATCCTGAGTGCTTGAGAGCTTTTGCAAGAGTAGTCTCTTCTGAAGTTCACAATGACAGTTTCTGCACAATACTATTAACAATTATTTCCTCAATCTTTAAAGGTAATGGAAAGCTAGCTTAAAATATTGATTTGGTGCTACATACACACACACACACAAAGGAGAGAACGAGTATAATTTCAAAGGTCTGCTTGGTCTTTATGTAGCTAATAATGATGATTTGGAACAGATGGCTCTTTGGAAAGGACTTATGATAGCTTTGTTTCTTTCACTCACATTGATCTCTGGGCATAGTGTTTAAGACAGGCTAACAATAAACTGAAGTGTTCTGTTCACAAAAGTTACAAAAATTTCATGAGTCTTCTGTCAAGGAATATGAGTATTTCTGTGAGATAACCCTTGTAAAATTTAGAGCTTTTTTGTTTGTTTGTTTTTTCCTATTTTCCTGGACACTAAGAATATACAGCAAATTTAATTTTTATTATTTCTTTTCCTTAAGTTGTAATTTGCTTCATCACCCCTGAATATGAGCATCCTAGACTTGTAGTAGGAATTACTTAGAGGATGAATTACTTAGAGCCAGTCCAACCTGGGATAACATAGCAATTCAATAAACTGTAGGAGCCAACAGAAGGCTAGAATGTAGAGTGAGACCTGTGTAACCAAGAAATTATAAGTTCCAGTATGTTGCCTTTTAGAAAAAGTCACACAAATAGTGTTCTTATCTTCAAAATAAAGTCACTTTTGTGTTGCGTACAGCAGCTGGTGCTTATCTGCTCCATGTAAATACTTCATAGCAAAAAAATTATTTGGGTCTATTAAAATTTCCCTAGCATGGTCACTGTCATAAAACACAATCCATGATGCATGGATGAGAAGAAGGGTATGGGGAATGCAGTATCGTGATATGGGATAGCTATATCTAAAGTAATATGCCATTCTACCACCTAGAAACACAAATGGGGACCTTTGACATATCACTCTCCTAATCATTTAGATATCTCTAGAAAAGAGAGTTAGTAATAAAATTTATATTAAAGTATTTTTGTGTCCCAGAGAACTGTATGAAAGGAGCTAATGGTCTAAATCATTTGTTCATAGCTCAAGGGAGATAAAAACTTTATTTTGAGATTTAAAATATGTAACACAAGTTACTTTAATCAAATATATTGTTATTTTAATGCTGTCTTTCCATTCAACCCAAATTTCACAGTCCTCATTATTTACCTAAATATTAATGTGAATTTTACCACTGGCATCTACTCTATTAATTCTACACAACATTTTCTAACTTTAAGATTTTCAGGACTTCTTTTAAGAGTTTATAATACACAACTTTTTTTATTTTTATTTTTAGTAGACCGAAACTCCAGAATATGTTAAAAAGAAGAACTGTTCTGAATAAAATAATTATGTTAACATATTTCTATGATATTATGATAATAGAACATGACAGACATAATATGATGATAAAATACATAGTAATATCTTTCATGCAACAACAACTGAGTGATGATCTTTTAATAGCAGCAAGGAAGTTCTAGCTATTAATATCCTTTCTCATTATTAATGGGTTGTAAGTTT
The DNA here is from genome assembly GCA_917880005.1 of Nanger dama. Classification (NCBI taxonomy): domain Eukaryota; kingdom Metazoa; phylum Chordata; class Mammalia; order Artiodactyla; family Bovidae; genus Nanger; species Nanger dama. Next base: position 106,714,081 of record CAKJTW010000001.1, read on the forward strand.
GAGATTTCTCAGCCAAATGCTATGAATTAGGTTCACTGAGCCAATGCCTAATGTTAATATTTCTTTTTACTTTTTCAGAATATATCAAAATATGTACTCCTGGTAAAATATGTCACATGAAAAGAAGAAACATTCAATATCTTATTTTTATGAATGACATAGAACAAAGTATATCATTAATTATGAAAGAGTAAATTCCAGTCTTATATATAATCATTTGTATTATTTCTGTATCTCTGGGGCAATATATCCCCTTGCTGTGATTTAATGAAAATCTTTAGGCAACAAAGAAAATAAACATACAAATGTCAAAAAGTTGGTCAGAAGAACTGATAGCAGTGGAATTCGTAAAGTGTGGTTTTGAGGAAGAGGCTGAGAACAAGATAAGGGACTTGAAAGCATGCTTGTCCCTCATGGTGATTTCTGAACAGCTATGTCTTTGTTCTTTTGTCACCCAGCTCCTCCAATTTCTTCTCACTCCAGTGAGGACAGCGGCAGGACAGACTTCTCAGGGTCATGTCCCCATAACAACAGCAGCAGCTGTAAACTGTGGGGAGGATGGGCTTTGGATGAGCCATTAGCTAAATGTAGATGGAAAATAGGTGCTCTAATATAGGAACCAAGTCTACCATTACAAGTCACCATTGCCTTGCACTTCTTTCCCTTGTTATCTCTAAACCTGAATAAATTCTTGCTGTTGTTCAGTCACTTAGTCATGTCTGACTCTTTGCAACCCCGTGGACTGCAGCACGCCAGGCTTCCCTGTCCTTCACCATCACCTGGAGCTTACTCAAACTCATGTCCACTGAGTCAGTGATCCTATCCAACCATCTCATTCTCTGTTGTCCCCTTCTCCTCCTGCCTTCAATCTTTCCCAGAATCAGGCTGTTTTCCAATGGGTCCACTCTTTGCATCAGGTGGCCAAAATACTGGAGCTTCAGCTTCAGCATCAGTCCTTCCAATGAATATTCAGCGTTAATTTCCTTTATTTTTTTTTTAATTTTAATTTTTACTTTATTTTACTTTACAATACTGTTTTGGTTTTGTCAAACATTGACACGAATCTGCCACAGGTGTTCATGAGTTCCCAATCCTGAACCCCCCTCCCACCCCATATCTCTCTGGATCGTCCCTGCCCACCAACCCCAAGCATCCTGTATCCTGTATCGAACATAGACTGGCGACTTGCTCCTTACATGATAGTATACATGTTTCAATGTCATTCTCCCACATCATCCCACCCTCTCCCTCCCCTCAGAGTCCAAAAGTCCTTTCTATATATCTGTGTCCCTTTTACTGTCTCACATACAGGGTTATCATTACCATCTTTCTAAATTCCATATATATGTGTTAGTATACTGTATTGGTGTTTTTCTTTCAGGCTTACTACACTCTGTATAATCAGCTCCAGTTTCATCCATATCATTAGAACTGATTCAAATGTATTCTTTTTAATGGCTGAGTAATACTCCATTCTGTATACATACCACAGCTTTCTTATCCATTCATCTGCTGATGGACATCTAGGTTGTTTCCATGTCCTGGGGTTAATTTCCTTTAGGATGACTGGTTTGATCTCCTTGCAGTCCAAGGGACTCTCAAGAGTTTTCTCCAACATCACAGTTTAAAAGCATCAGTTCTTTGGTGCTCAACCTTATTTTCCAACTCTCACATCCATGGAAGACCACTGGAGCCTGAATAATAGACTTATTAAAATTTGCAGTCATATACTCCTTGCATGTAGGTCAGTTAAGAAATGGGGCTTCCATAGTGGCTCAGCTGGTAAAGAATCCATATGCAATGTGGGAGACCTAGGTTTGATCCCTGGATTGGGACGATCTCCTGGAGAAAGGAATGGCTCCCACTCCCTAAATGGGGGTATTCAGAATTCAGTAATACTGAATGGCCAGTATTCTGACCTGGAGAATTCCATGAACTGTATAATTCATGGGGTCACAAAGAGTCAGAAACAACTGAGTGACTTTCATTTTCACTCCTAGTGTGTAGGTCAATTGTGCATGAATATGAACTGCACTCTAGGTGAGGGGACAGAAGTTGGGCAATACAAGGGGTAGGTTACAGTGAAAAGCAGGGAATCAACAATTGTCTAGCACTGTGACCTCCCAAGAGTTGGGGCTGAAAAGGCACCAGCATCATGACCTCATATGGAGGCTCTTTCTGAGCCCATGAACAACAGCACTCTCCTTGAGAGTTTCTCAGAAATAATTAAGGCCATTTGGAATGGACTAAATTCTGTGTAGGCAAGTAGAATTTTAAGAATTGTCATTGCTGGGCAATTCTCTCTCTCTTTTTAAAAATAAATCAGTGTGTTCCAAAATTCTAGGTTGGTAAGACCTATTGTAGCACACAAATTATAAGAAGGAAAATGTCAGAATTTTATTCTTAGCTATCTCACTAGAATTGCTTTTCCAATTGCTTCTCAAGTACTTTTCTAAAATTAAATCCATTTATAAAAGATGTTAAAGCAAAAATGTATTTCTCTGGTTGAGTAAATAAAATTTAGCTAAGAATTCTGTGGAAGTATGATGTCCTGTGGTAAGATAAATGTGATAGTTTACAAAATTGGGAAATGGTTAATTGATAAAACATATAAAGTCTCAGAGAGTATGATGATATGAAACAAAACATATTCATGGTTGCCATGTGCCCAAGGAAATGCTATAATTTCACATTTTAGCTCACTTGGTAAAACAACCTCAAAAAAATAGCATTATCCAATCTTTCTTCACTAAAGCTTAAGTAGAGAGCATTGATCTTTAAAAAAAAAAAAAATCTTCCAAAATTCTCACATCCATAAATGCTGGTTTACTGACAGGTAGTGATTTCCCCTACATGAAATCTCAAACACCGCTTAGCCACAGCTGAGCTACCTAAAGCCACAAAGTGAAAAAAAAAAAAAAGATGTATACTATGATTTCTCCCTTCTCCTTTCAGCAGGGTCTGGGATGTGGACCTGTCTAGGTGGCAGAAATGACTGTGGTATTTATATCAGAGAAAATCAGAACTTGAAGGAGGAACTGTCCATCCGTGATTTGGAGCAGAACGAGAAAGGACATTTGTTTGAAAATTCCAAGATGCTTTAAGCAGAATGAAAAACATTTTTAATGCCAGAAAATTAAAATTTAAAAACACTATACACAAGTGTTTATACATACACAAATAAGTATATTTAATGCTTTTGTGAATGCTCAAAAAAGATGTGTCAGTTCATTTCAGTTCAGTCACTCAGTTGTGTCCGACTCCTTGTGATGCCATGAATTGCAGCACACCAGGCCTCCCTGTCCATCACCAACTCCTGGAGTTCACTCAGACTCACGTCCATCGAGTCAGTGATGCCATCCAGCCATCTCATCCTCTGTCGTCCCCTTTTCCTCCTGCCCCCAATCAATCCCAGCATCAGAGTCTTTTCCAATGAGTCAACTCTTCGCATGAAGTGGCCAAAGTACTGGAGTTTCAGTTTTAGCATCATTCCTTCCAAAGAAATCCAAGGGCTGATCTCCTTCAGAATGGATTGGTTGGATCTCCTTGCAGTCCCAGGGACTCTCAAGAGTCTTCTCCAACACTAAGTTCAAAAGCATCAATTCTTCGGCACTCAGCCTTCTTAACATATATCATAAGCTATATATACCTTTAGGCTTCCCTGATGACTCAGTGGTAAAGAATTTGCCTGATAATACAAGAGACACACATTTGATCCCTGGGTCAGGAAGACAGCCCCCAGAGAAGGAAATGGCAACCCGCTCCAGTCCATGGTGTCACAAAAGAGTCAGACATGACTTAGTAACTAAACAACAAACATTTATCCTTAGGAAATAAGTGAAAGTGAAACTGTTAGTCATTCAATCATGTCTGATTCTTTGTGATCCCATGGACTGTAGCCCACCAGACTCCTTTGTCCATGGAATTTTCCAAGCAAGAATACTGGAGTGGATAGCCAAGCCCTACTTCAGGGGATATTCCCAAGCCAGGGATCAAACCTGAGTCTCCTGCATTGCAAGGAGATTCTTTACATCTGAGCCAGCAGGGAAGGAGATGCTGAATTAGATTTAAATGACTAGAATTTCTAGACAAAAGATGACATCTCTCACTTCATCTTTCTCCTTTACCCTCAAGAACAAAGTTTTGTTAATTACCCTATTTTATCAGATATAATCTATGTTAGGAATCGAACGGAGAATTAGCAAATCAAAATCTCCATCTCTGGATAATTAGCAATGACATTTCTCCATCCATACTGACATAAAATATATCCTTGGAGTTAAGGATATAGACATTAATTCCCTGAACTTTAGTTTCTTAGAGTGATTCAGGGTATGCCCATAGTGCTACACAGTCATCCAAAAGGATATCTCTAACTTATCATAATATCCTTTCCCAACACATCTAACCATGACCTTCTAAATTTTGTCAAGACATTGCCCTAGGAAGTCTCTAACAAGTCAAGAGGGTTGGCAAGAAAATTGAAACCTATTTGCTACCCTAAAATTTGAGGTTGTATTTTTAGTTACAGACCCTTATAACCTGATACTATGCTTCTCAATGGAAGAGTCTGAGGTTGGCTTCATGAAGTCATTACCTTGGTGAGCTTATCTTTTAGGAAAAATAAAGATGTGGGGGGTAACATCACCAACTGGCCTGTTTGATGGGAGCAGCAGAAAACATTGGCTTCCTGACCTTTCCTTTGACAATAAACCCCACTGCAAACATTAAGGATGAGGGCTTATGGAATCTTTCTATGCACAATATTATTTTATTGTATTTTTCTCTGTAGTAGGTATTGACTCCTTCTTCATGGGATCAATCAGTGTTAACTTTTATCTTCTTCATTTAGAAAACAAGCCATAGCATCCTTACAAAGAAAAATCTATAAATGTCTCTAAAGAACCTCTGTCATCATCTCCATTAGGTTAACAAGCCTGTACCTTACCAGACCATATCATTTATCATGTCTTCAGGAGGTTCACTTCACACAAAAGTCAGTTATTTTAATAATAACTTTAAAAAGCATCCCTACTGGTTGCAACACCAGGCTCATCATTTCAAGTTGTAGATGGCAGCTTGGTAAAAATATAAATTCTTCATACTATCCTTCTAAATGGTTCAGAAATAACTGTTTTAGTGACTTTTAGGAATAGCTCGGGTCATCTCATACAATTACTCAAATGAACACAAATTAAATTTAAAAAGTCATTCTAGAGTTTAGCTAAATATAGAAAAGAACAAACTAGAGAATATTCAAATGTGATGATAATTAGATAAAACTGCAATCATATTTAGTATTTTTATAACCAAAACCAAATAAGATATTAGAAAACAGGCATGTTCTGAGAATTAGTATCCAGTTATTTTCGTTTCTTATAATAAAAAATATCTTATGGTAATAGCTACCCAGTTGTGATTATTCTGAGCCCAGGTAAAGAAAACACATATGCATTTAACTGGGACAATCTACTTAACAAAGGACCAAAAGATGCTAGTGGAGAAGGAAATGGCAACCCACTCCAGTGTTCTTGCCTGGAGAATCCCAGGGATGGGGGAGCCTGGTGGGCTGCCGTCTATGGGGTGGCACAGAGTCGGAGACGACTGAAGCGACTTAGCAGCAGCAGCAAAAGATGCTGGAACTATGACTGCCATAGATTCTAACATTATGCCAGTTCACCAGATTTTGTTCAGTTCATAAATAGAATTCCTGAATGAGTCGGTGCGAAAGCAATACTGCTTGACCAATTCAAGCTCTTCAGGGAAACATCACATTCCATAGGTCCTAGCTAAGTAAGCTCTCATCTCTGATTATTGAGGAGAGCCATCTTCTCCTTAGTTAATCATTACTGCATGCTACTGCATCTTTACCCTTCTCCTAGGTTTATTGCTGATGCTTAAGTTTTCCCTGAAAAGGGGAAAATAGTTTTCAATCTGTGTAACCTTTGGGTGAGCAGGGTTGTTTCTATACTGTTTTCATGTAAGTCACTGCCTGAAGCTGAAATCCTTATAGCATTCCGTGTAGGTCCTCAAATAGAAAAAACATCGATATTATTTTAAGGAAAATTCAATTAACCATGCTGATTGCTACATATATTTTAAGACTTTTAGAAAGTTCTGGCTGATAACTGTGTATTGTGTATAGTTCTTTTTTGAAAGAAAAGATTAATTCCTACATGTGATTTTAGAGATTCAAACAAATGTCTTTTCTTTCTTCTGACCATCCATAACAATTAACATGGACCAAGACACTAATGTAATTGTCATATATATATCTTATATCCTAACATGACATTTAATTTCCTACAGGCAGGTATCAGGCATTTGTGTGTAGTGTAGCCTCAGGAATCTAGTTGTCTCTGAAATCTCTGCATCTGAAAAGGGAATTGTTATTAAATTTAACAGATGACAACCTGGGAAATATCAGAACATGGGTTACATGGTTCAAAGAGCCGAGTAAAAAGGCAGTTTCATGGTATGACAATTAGGGATAAGCAAGGCCTGAAAAAGTTAATTATTACATATAAGCTTCCCTGAGAAATGACCGCTTTTCAGAATTTTTCTCCTTTTTAACTAAGAGATTTTGATGATATTTCGTCTTATTTTTCCAAAGCTGGTTCCTTAGCAACAGCTTCAAGGACTCTTTCAGTAAAAAAACTATTTTTAGATTTGAGTTAGTAGTAAAAATTCATATTTGTGGACAGGAATACTATGAATTCACATAGCTTTGGGCATAATTAAAGTCAGATAAATCAGAAGCTTCCCCAGTGTAGGGCATGATGGATGAGTGCTGTAAAGAAATTTAGATAATTGTTTGAGGTATGGACTATCTTATGGATTTCTAGATATTTAATAAATTCATGTCAAAATTTCAAACTTCTGAAATTCAAACATCATTAATCATGGCTTTTATTTTAGTTATAAGTGTCTCACCTGGGCCTGCCTTACATGAAAAATAACCTGATTTATTGATGGAAATCCCTTTGTTTCCCAATAGGATAAATTATTTGTACTGAGTTTTTTCTACTTAGACACTATATTATTGCTTCATAAAAAAATGTGATGGAACAATTATTGCTAAAGACAGTAAAAAATACACATTGTTGATTTTACCTGCACACAATCATAAAGTGAAATTCCACTGAAAGTTAATTACAGAGATTAATTCTTATTTAGAATCTACCACAAATATCATATATATGTCTTATTATTAAATCTCACTTGGACAAATAATAATGATTTCAAAAAATTTTTGTTAACTTTTTTTCTATAAACTTTGGAAGCTTCTCAAGTACTGTGTTTGTTTTTTTGCAAACGTAAAGCACTGCTTCAAATATTCCCACTAAGTGCAGAGAATGCACCAAAAGCACTGTATGTAAAGTCCTAATTGAGACTTGAGTGTCTGCAAATAGGTAACAATGAATGGGTTGGGACTTCCTGGTGTTCCAGTGGTTAAAAATTTGCCTTGCAACGCAGAGGATGTGGGTTTAATCCCTGGTTAGGGAACTAAGATCCCACATGCCACAGCACAACTAAGCCTGTGCCACAACTAGAGAACCCAGCACTGAAACCAAAGACCCCTCATAATTCAAGGAAAATCCCACGTGCCACAACTAAGACCTGGCATGACTAAATAAGTAAATATTGAAAAGAAAATAATGAATGAAATTGCTTTCTTCACAAGAGAACAGGTGTTTCTTCTAAAGAGCAGAAAGTTTAATTGGGGGAAAAAAAGTGTAGCTGTGATGTTTTTGACCTCATCCTGCTCTAGAAACCTCAAGCTTGGTCCTCTTAGAATAAACTGGCCAGAAATTTAAAAAAAAATGGCTTAGATGCTCTTCTTTACTAGATTAATCCATTCCAACCAGACATGAAAGTAGAATTGTCTCCTTTCTAGAGATATGTTCATTTTTAGAAAAGTCCAAATCTTTGTAAAGAAAATATGTAATGTAGTAGGCAGAACATCTCCCAAAGATGTTCCATTCCTAATCCCCAGAATCTACAGAAATGTTAATTACATGGCATAGGAGATATAAGGTGGCAGGGGGAGACATTTATGGCTGTAAATCAGGCTAACCTTATTTGGATCATCTGAGTGGGCCCAGTGTAATCACAAGGGTCCTTAAAATGGAAAACAGAGGCAAAAGTGTCAATGTCAGAGTGATATGATGTGAGAAATACTTGATTGGTCATTACTGGATTTGAAGAGGGATGTGAGCCAGGAGCCAAGGTATGTGGGTGCCATTCAGTTCAGTTCAGTTCAGTTCAGTGGCTCAGTCGTATCCAACTTTTTGGGACCCCATGAATTGCAGCACGCCAGGCCTCCCTGTCCATCACCAACTCCCAGAGTTCACACAAACTGTTGTCCATCAAGTCGGTGATGCCATCCAGCCATCTCATTCTCTGTCTTCCCCACTCCTCTTGCCCCCAACCCCTCCCAGCATCAGAGTCTTCGCATGACTCAACTCTTTGCATGAGGTGATCAAAGTATTGGACTTCCAGCTTTACAATCAGTCCTTCCAAAGAACACCCAGGACTGATCTCCTTTAGGATGGACTGGTTGGATCTCCTTGCATTCCAAAGGACTCTCAAGAGTCTTGTCCAACACCACAGTTCAAAAGCATCAATTCTTCAGCACTCAGCTTTCTTCACAGTCCAACTCTCACATCCATACATGACTACTGGAAAAACCGTAGCCTTGACTAGATGGACCTTCGTTGGCAAAGTTATGTCTCTTTTCATTATGCTATCTAGGTTGGTCATAACTTTCCTGCCAAGGAGTAAGCATCTTTTAATTTCATGGATACAATCACCATCTTCAGTGATTTTGGAACCCCCAAAATAAAGTCTGACACTCTTTCCCTATCCATTTCCCATGAAGTGATGGGACCAGATGCCATGATCTTCATTTTCTGACAGTTAAGCTCTAAGCCAACTTTTTCACTCTTCTCTTTCACTTTCATCAAGAGGCTTTTGAGTTCCTCTTCACTTTCTGCCATAAGGGTGATGTCATCTGCATATCTGAGATTACTGATATTTCTCCTGGCAATCTTGATTCCAGCTTGTGCTTCTTCCAGCCCAGCTGTTCTCATGATGTACTCTGGATATAAGTTAAGTAAGCAGAGTGACAATATACAGCCTTGATGTACTTCTTTTCCTCTTTGGAACTGTGCCCAGTTCTCACTGTTGCTTTCTGACCTGCATACAGGTTTCTCAGGAGCAGGTCAGCCAGTTCTATGTATCAGTTCAGTTCAGTTCAGTCACTCAGTCGTGTCCTACTCTTCACGACCTCATGAATTGCAGCACGCCAGGCCTCCCTGTTCATCACCATCTCTCAGAGTTCACTCAGACTCACGTCCATCGAGTCCGTGATGCTATCCAGCCATCTCATCCTCGGTCGTCCCCCTTCTCCTCCTGCCCCCAATCCCTCCCAGCATCAGAGTCTTTTCCAATGAGTCAACTCTTCTCATGAGGTGGCCAAAGTACTGGAGTTTCAGCTTTAGCATCATTCCTTCCAAAGAAATCACAGGGCTGATCTCCTTCAGAATGTACTGGTTGGATCTCTTGCAGTCCAAAGGACTCTCAAGAGTCTTCTCCAACACCACAGTTCAAAAGCATCAATTCTTCAGTGCTCAATCTTCTTCACAGTCCAGCTCTCACATCCATACATGACCACAGGAAAAACCATAGCCTTGACTAGACGGACCTTAATCGGCAAAGCAATGTCTCTGCTGTTGAATATGCTATCTAGGTTGGTCATAACTTTTCTTCCAAGGAGTAAGTGTCTTTTAATTTCATGGCTGCAGTCACCATCTGTGATTTTGGAGCCCCCAAAAATAAAGTCTGATGCTGTTTCCACTATTTCCCCATCTATCTGCCATGAAGTGATGGGACTGGATGCCATGATCTTCGTTTTCTGAATGTTGAGCTTTAAGCCAACTTTTTCACTCTCCTCTTTCACCTTCATCAAGAGGCCCTTTAGCTCCTCTTCACTTTCTGCCATAAGGGTGCTGTCATCTGCATATCTGAGGTTATTGATATTTCTCCCGGCAATCTTGATTCCAACTTGTGTTTCTTCCAGTCCAGCGTTTCTCATGATGTACTCTGCATATAAGTTAAATAAGCAGGGTGACAATATACAGCCTTGACGGACTCCTTTTCCTATTTGGAACCAGTCTGTTGTTCCATGTCCAGCTGTAACTGTTGCTTCCTGACCTGCATACAGATTTCTCAAGAGGCAGGTCAGGTGGTCTGGTATTCCCATCTCTTTCAGAGTTTTCCAAAGTTTATTGTGATCCATGCAGTCAAAGTCATTGACATAGTCAATAAAACATAAATAGATGTTTTTCTAGAACTATTTTGCTTTTTCCATGATCCAGCAGATGTTGGCAATTTGATCTCTGGTTCCTCTGCCTTTTCTAAAACCTACTTGAACATCAGGAGTTCACGGTTCACGTATTGCTGAAGCCTGGCTTGGAGAATTTTGAGCATTCTAAGCATAGTTAATCTTTAATCCAGGGTAGGTTTGCGCCCATTTCTTTGAGGTCGGTTCTCGGAATAGTGGCCGCTTATGTCATGGATACAGTACAGTTATGTAGTTACCTTCATCTACCTGGTGGGGGTTTCAGTATCTAGAAAGCAGTTCAGAGGATATGGCTCAGAATATTATCTTTAGTCCTAAAGGAGGAACTAAAGGTCTTTGATTTTTTTTAATGACTAAACTATTATTATTTCGTCTTACTTGATCATTTTTCTTTATATATTTTCTCATTTCTGTGATTAATCTTGTTCTTTGTCTGAGATTTTTCTACAAACAAGACATAGACAAGACATTGGGGTGTCTGTCGAAGGAAGGCCCCTTTAAGGGTCTTTGGTATGCACTTGTTTCATATGCGCTTGTTTCATATGCTCTTGTTTCATATGCGCTTGTTTCATATGCACTTGTCTTAAACATAGCACATATGCACTTCATGCTATATTTAAGACACAGAAGAAATGATAAGTTCTTGTCTTGAAAATTTACCTTTAATCAGTGTTCACACTTAGAAACAAGTTATTGTTTTAATTGGCTAAATTAGACTCAATCCCTACTATATTTCAACACCTTATGAACACTTCACTTTGTATTCATGACAGGTACAATTTTGATGAGGAGAAAGTCACTTAAAGTGATAATGCCTATGTATTTTGTACTTGCAATTTATAACTAGACTAAAACTAAATACATGGAATATAAAAACTGAAAGAAGGCTCTAATTACAAACGTCCCATCTCAATGTCCTAGAGCAGTCTCTTCCCAGCCAAACTGGCACATTTTTCTCCATACTTGCTATTCCTAAACCTACATCTATTCCCCACTATCCTCCACCAGAAAAGTCCTCTTTACTCCCTATCCCTATTCTTCTCTTTTCTCCACGGCCGGTTTAAATGACATCATCTCCATTAAATTTCCGTTTCTGGGAATCATTGCTCTTCTGCGGGGCTTCTGTCACACTGACTGCACCACTGGCCTGGCCTCATGTGCCTTGAACACTAAGTTATTTTTATTAGTGTTTTCTCTGGAAAGGACACAAGTTGCATAGATATAGAAGAATAAAGCCATGCACCAACTGGGGACACCTTCCATTTCTCATATCCAGAAGAATACTCTGCAAAATTAATTAATTAAATAAATATTATGTACTACATGCTTTTAATAATGCTAATGTTAAGTTTATACCACATAAATTTATTGCAATATGACATGCTTGTATAGAGCACCAAAGAAGACCACCAAGATCCCTTTAAAACTTACTGTAATGTAAAATATATGAAGGCCATGACCTTGGCTGACTAATTCACTTGGAATGAATTGCCATATCCAATATACATCTCTTGGTTCAGAGATGATGTTCAGTACATGTTTTCTGCATGAATACACACATGAATGAATTACCTCTTTGCTATTTTCAGTGCCTAATATAGGTCTTTATCATATGTTACCTGCTATGTTACTATAGATTTCTAATGGTATAGCTGACTGACTACATGTTTACAGACCCATTCCCATTTCCCACTGTTAGATGTGGCCATCTAGATGTGGCTGATTCTCATTCAGCCACATGTGGACTTGTGACAGTGTTGGGTCAGTAGAATTTGAACAGAATGGACACATATTACCTGATCTGTGATATATACTTCTTTGTTAGAGTTACAGTTAGAGCTAGACAAAAATCTTCCACATTTCTTCTCTACTTTTGTCTTCTGGTCAGATCTAGAGGAGTCAGAAGACCCTAAAAGATAAAGAGCTTTTGGATGAAAGGAATCAAAGGCCCTAATTGCATGGAGAGGAGCCAGATACCCATACCTTTGACAACCTGTTCTTGACTGTAATGCTTAAATTTCCATTGTGTTAAGAGATAAGATTTTTGGATTGTTAGAGCAGTGAACATGCCATAACTAGTAACAAAATTGGTATCTTGAGAGAGGGTTTTATTTTAGTTAAAAAAAAGATTGGACTTAATTGTCAGCTGTCAGGAGAAGGTAAACAATTATTGGAAGCTGAAAAGTGGAGATCCATGATATGTGATGGCAAAATATCTATTAAAGCTGTCACCTTAGATTACTTGGAAGGAAAGACAATTAATCTGGAACTTTGATGTCCTTGATTAGAAATAATTCTACTTGTGCATTTGACTTCTGTTGAACAAGATATTAAAAAAATAAATTAGTTCATCAATGAACTGGTCAATGTTTGGGATTGAAAAACAAACAAACAAACAGTGTACAGGCTGGGAAGAAAACTAGAAACTTAGAGCACTTAAGACTGGAAAATAAAATTGCTTCTATATCCTAAGCTATTTGAAATAGACTTTTAAGTCTGTGAGCAACCAGTGCTCAGAAATCTTCTCAACTGAGCAAGGAAATTCAAACTGTGTCAAATGTCAACTGTGCCTTTTCTTTGTATTATGACCTCAAAGTACCCTCTAAGTTAAAAGAGAACTACCTGCAGACAAAGAAATGTAAATAAATAAATAAATGAGACTTCAGAATTGTTTCTAGGAAAATACTGTCACACATAATCATCCATAACTTAATACTAAGTTCTGAGGGAACCGTATACCAAAGAAACAGCAAGTCCAAATTAAAAATTAACTTTCTTGGCTAGAACAGTTAAGTAGACTTCTAGGACTCCAAGTTGCTCCATCACAAAGCAGCCTATGAAGGATGGACAACGCCTGGGAAGTATGTGCTCCAGGATGCTTAGTTCAGACATGGTCCCAAAGGCCAGTGGAAAAGGAAAACCTTCCCAGACCAAACCCTCAGAGGAAATTGGATAAGGAAATTTCTCTTACAAAGTGCAGTAGAAGCAAGATCTATTTTTCCTGAATTACAAGGTAGAATCTACCAAATATGTCTAACAGAATTCCAGCATTCTTCTGACTGGCTGGGACCTCCAAGCATTTGCTGGGACCTGGGATCCTTTCCTGAAGTGCTGCAGTGCTTTCACCTGGACACACCTCTCCTCCAGCAACAAAATATGTGAGGCTAAAATTAACTTTGCACCTGCATAGTTGGGGCAAACTCTGGACCCAAAAGAGACCCCCCAAAAACAAAAACAAAAACACCCAACCACCATTATGAAGAGCCAGGAGAAAAGCAGGGTACTGATCATGTCCTCTGCACTCCCTTCAGACCTGACCTCCTAGACACATCACTACCTTCACTTCAAAAAAGGAACAAGTTCAGCCCCCTCGGGGAGTGAGTGAGAAAGGGAATTTGTTACCTGTTCTAGCCACCTACTATTTTACTGGACTCCCCAGTAAAGCCTTGCCTTGAATTTCTGGCCTCTAGTCAATTTCTACTGATTGGGGAAGTCCAAGAACCTTGGTCAGTAACATTATTTCTGTGCCTTTTCCTTAATAGAGAAGTTCTAATGCCCTTCCCCTTATCTCCCAGGAAAATCCTGTCAACCTTAAAGGATCAGCTTAGACTGCACTCCATCACTTGCCACACTACTTCTGCTCACTCACACTACACACATAGAATTAGTCCCTTCTCTATCACCCTGAATTGTTTTAGTACATTGACTGTACTCATCATTCTTGGTTGTTAATGAGTTTATGCAATGATTTGTGAATTCTTTCAAAGAAAGATATATCTTATTGATTTGCAAATTCTTACCACCTGGTATAGGACCTGGCATGTAGAAAATGTTAAATATTACTACTCTGAGATTTATAGGTGCTTCTAATTTTTTTGGTGGTTTTACTAAAATTCTAATGAACACTTGTCTGTTTCTTTTCTAACTTTGGCCAATATTTTTCCCCTCTATTTACTTCTACTCTTTGTCTTTTCCATTCTATTATTTTCCTCTGTTTCTTTTAATTTTCCATGTAAGAAGGCTTTCTTACCTCTCTTTGCTCTTCTTTGGAACTATGCATTAATTTGAGTATACCTTTTCCTTTCTCCTTTACCTTTTGGTTTTCTTCTTTCCTCAGCTATTTGTAAGACCTCCTCAGACAATTTTCCTTGCATTTAATTTTCTTGGGGATGGTTTTGGTCACAACCTCCTGCACAATGTTAGAAACCTCTGACCATATTTTTTTAAGAACTCTGTCTACCAGATCTAATCTCTTGAATCTACTCATCACCTCCACTGTATAGGCATAAGAGATCTGAATGGCCCAGTGGTTTTCTTTACATTCTTCAATTTAAACCTGATTTTGCAATAAGGAGCTCATGATCTGAGCTCATGGACAGTCAGCTCCAGGTCTTGTTTTTGCTGGCAGTATAGAACTTCTCCATCTTTAGCTGCAAAGAATATAATCAATCTGATGTCAGTACTGGCCATCTGGTGAGGTCCATGTGTAGAGTCATCCTTTGTGTTGTTGCAAGAGGGTGTTTTGCTATGATCAGTGCATTCTCTTAGCCAAACTCTATTAGCCTTTGCCCTACTTCATTTTGTACTCCAAGACCAAACTTGCCTGTTACTCCAGGTATCTCTTGACTTCCTACTTTTGCATTCCAATCAACTATGATGAAAAGGACATCTTTTTTGCTATTGGTTATAGACGGTCTGGTAGGTCTTCATAGAACTGATCAACCTGTTTATTCAGTATGAATGGTTGGAGCATGGATTTGGATTACTGTGATTTTGAATGGTTTGCGTTGGAAACAGAGATTTTTCTGTCACTTCTGAGACTGCACACAAGTACTGCATTTTGTACTCTTTTCTTGACTATGATGGCTACTTAATTTCTTCTAAAGGATTATTGCCCACAGTAGTAGATATAGTGGTCATCTGAATAAAATTCTCCCATTCCTGTCTATTTTAGTTTCCTGATTCCTAAAATGTTGACATCACTCTTGCCATCACCTTTTTGACTACATCTAATTTATCTTGATTCATGAACTTAACATTCCAGGTTCCTATGCAATATTGTTCTTTACAGCATCAGACTTTACTTTCACCACCAAGACACATCCACAACTGAGCATCATTTCTACTTTAGCCCAGTCTTCTTAAGTGAAAGATGCAAAGAAATAAAGGAAAATTATTGAATGGGAAAAACTAGAGATCTCTTCAAAGAAATTGTAGTTACCAAAGGAACATTTCCTGTAAAGATGGGTAAAATAAAGAACAGAAATGGCTAAGACCTACGAAAGCAGAAGGGATTAATAAAAAGTGGCAAGAATACATGGAAGAACTATACCAAAAAAAAAAAAAAAAAGTCCTAATGAACTGGGTAACCATGACAGTTTGGTCACTCACCTAGATACATACATCCTTGAGTGTGAAGTCAAGTGGAACTTAGGAAACATTACTCTGAACAAAGTTAGAGAAGGTGATGGAATTCCAGCTGAACTTTTTCAAATCCAAAGAGATGATGCTGTAAAAGTTCTGCACTCAATATGCCAGCAAATTAGGAAAACCTGGCAGTGGACACAGTACTGGAAAAGATCAGTTTTCTTTTCATTCTCAAAGAAAGGCAATGCCAAATAATATTCAAACTACTGTACAATTGCACTTATTTCACATGAGTGCAAGGTAATGCTAAAAATTACTTAGAGAGGTAATGCTAAAAATCTTTCTAGCTAGTCTTCAGCAGTATGTGAACTGAGAACTTCCAGATGTACAAGGAACAGCAGACTGGTTCAAAATCAGGAAAGGAGTATGTCAAGGCTATATATCATATCCTTGCTTATTTAACTTATATGCAAGGAACAGTATGTAAAATACTGGGCGGGAGGAAGCACAGACTGCAATCAAGATTGCCAGGAGAATAATCAACAACCTCATATATGTAGATGATACCACTCTAAAGGCAGAAAGTGAAGAGGAACTAAAGGGCCTCTTGATGAGAGTGGGAAAGAGGTGTGAAAAAATTGGATTAAAACTCAATGTTTAAAAAACTAAGATCATGGCATGTGGTCCCATCACTTCATGGCAAAGAGCTGGGAAAAAGGTGGAATACTGACAGATTTTATTTTCTTGGGCTCCAGATCACTGCAGACAGTGACTGCCACAATTAAATTAAAGATTGCTTGCTCCTTGGAAGGAAACTGATGACAAATTAAGACAGCATATTAAAAAGAAGAGACCTCACTTTGCTGGCAAATGTACATATGCTACTGGAGATCAGGAGAGAAATAACTCCAGAAAGAATGAAAGGATGGAGCCAAAGCAAAAACATTACCAAGCTGTGCATGTGACTGGTGATAGAAACAAGATCCGATGCTGTAAAGAGCAATATTGCATAGGAACCTGGAATGTCAGGTCCATGAATCAAGGCAAATTGGAAGTGGTCAAACAGCAGATGGCAAGGGTGAACATTGACATTCTAAGAATCAGCGAAGTAAAATGGACTGGAATGGGTGAATTTAACTCAGATGACCATTATATCTACTTCTGCGGGCAGGAATCCCTCAGAAGAAATGGAGTAGCCATCATGGTCAACAAAAGAGTCCGAAATTCAGCATTTGGATGCAATCTCAAAAATGACAGAATGATCTTTGTTCGTCTCCAAGGCAAACCATTCACTATCACAGTTATCCAAGTCTATGCCCCAACCAGTAATGCTGAAGAAGCTGAAGTTGAACGGTTTTATGAAGACCTACAAGACCTTTCTAACACCCCGAAAAGATGTCCTTTTCATTTTAGGCGACTGGAATGCTAAAGTAGGAAGTCAAGAAACACCTGGAGTAACAGGCAAATTTGGCCTTGGAATGTGGAATGAAACAGGGCAAAGACTAATAGAGTTTTGCCAAGAAAATGCACTGGTCATAGCAAACACCCTCTTCAAACAACACAAGAGAAGATTTTACACATGGACATCACCAGATGGTCAACACCAAAATCAGATTGATTATATTCTATGCAGCCAAAGATGGAGAAGCTCTATACAGTCAACAAAAACAAGACCAGGAGCTGACTGTGGCTCAGATCATGAACTCCTTATTACCAAATTCAGGCTCAAATTGAAGAAAGTAGTGAAAACCACTAGACCATTCAGATATGACCAAAATCAAATCCCTTATGATTACACAGTGGAAGTGAGAAATAGATTTAAGGGCCTAGATCTGATAGATAGAGTGCCTGAGGAACTATGGAATGAGGTTCGTGACATTGTATGGGAGACAGGGATCAAGATCATCCTCATGGAAAAGAAATGCAAAAAAGCAAAATGGCTGTCTGGGGAGGCCTTACAAATAGCTGTGAAAAGAAGAGAGGTGCAAAGCAAAGGAGAAAAAGAAAGATATAAGCATCTGAATGCAGATTTCCAAAGAATAGCAAGAAGAGATAAGAAAGCTTTCTTCAATGATCAATGCAAAGAAATAGAGGAAAAGAACAGAATGGGAAAGACTAGAGATCTCTTCAAGAAAATAAGAGATACCAAGGGAACATTTCATGCAAAGATGGGTTCGATAAAGGGCAGAAATGGTATGGATCTATCAGAAGCAGAAGATATTAAGAAAACGTGGCAAGAATACATGGAAGAACTGTACAAAAAATATCTTCAAGACCCAGATAATAATGATGATGTGATTACTCATCTCGAGCCAGACATCTTGGATTGTGAAGTCAAGTGGGCCTTAGAAAGCATCACTATGAACAAAGCTAGTGGAGGTGATGGAATTTTAGTTGAGCTATTTCAAATCCCGAAAGATGATGCTGTGTAAGTGCTGCATTCAATATGCCAGCAAATTTGGAAAACTCAGCAGTGGCCACAGGACAGGATAAGGTCAGTTTTCATTCTAATCCCAAAGAAAGGCAATGCCAAAGAATGCTCAAACTACCACACAATCACACTCATCTCACATGCTAGTAAAGTAATGCTCAAAATTCTCCAAGCCCAGGCTTCAGCAATACGTGAACCGTGAAATTCCAGATGTTCATGCTGGTTTTAGAAAAGGCAGAGGAACAAGAGATTAAATTGCCAACATCTGCCGGATCTTGGAAAAAGCAACAGACTTCCAGAAATACATCTATTTCTGCTTTATTGACTATGCCAAAGCCTTTGACTGTGTGGATCACAATAAACTGTGGAAAAATCTGAGAGAGGTGAGAATACCAGACCACCTGACCTGCCTCTTGAGAAATCTGTATGCAGGTCAGGAAGCAACAGTTACAGCTGGACATGGAACAACAGACTGGTTCCAAATAGGAAAAGAAGTACATCAAGGCTGTATATTGTCACCCTGTTTATTTAACTTATATGCAGAATACATCATGAGAAACGCTGGACTGGAAGAAATACAAGCTGGAATCAAGATTGCCAGCAAAAATATCAATAACCTCAGATATGCAGATGACAGCACCCTTGTGGCAGAAAGTGAAGAGGAGCTAAAGGGCCTCTAGATGAAGGTGAAAGAGGAGAGTGAAAAAGTTGGCTTAGAGCTCAACATTCAGAAAACGAAGATCATGGCATCCGGTCCCATCACTTCATGGAAAATAGATGGGGAAACAGTAGAAGACTTTATTTTGGGGGCTCCAAAATCACTGCAGATGGTGACTGCAGCCATGAAATTAAAAGACACTTACTCCTTGGAAGAAAAATTATGACCAACCTAGATAGCATATTCAAAAGCAGAGACATTGCTTTGCCGACTAAGTCAAGGCTATGGTTTTTCCTGTGGTCATGTATGGATGTGAGAATTGGACTGTGAAGAAGGCTGAGCGTCAAAGAATTGATACTTTTGAACTCTGGTGTTGGAGAAGACTCTTGAGAGTCTTTTGGACTGCAAGGAGATCCAATGTCTCCATTCTGAAGGCGATCAACCCTGGGATTTCTCTGGAAGGAATAATGCTAAAGCTGAAACTCCAGTACTTTGGCCACCTCATGTGAAGAGTTGACTCATTGGAAAAGACTCTGATGCTGGGAAGGGTTGGGGGCAGGAGGAGAAGGGGACGACCGAGGATGAGATGGCTGGATGGCATCACTGACTCAATGGAAGTGAGTCTGAGTGAACTCCAAGAGATGGTGATGAACAGGGAGGCCTGGCGTGCTGCAATTCATGGGGTCACAAAGAGTCGGACACGACTGAGTGAATGAACTGAAACTTTAACAGTATGTATGTGAGAGCTGAAATATAAAGAAGGCTGATGCTAAAGAATTGATGTTTTTGCATTGTGGTGCTGGAGAAGACTCTTGAGAGTTCTTTAAACTGCAAGGAAATAAAACTAGTCAATCCTAAATGAAATCAATCATGAATATTCCCTGGAATTACTGATGATGAAGCTGAAGTTCCAAGAATTTGGCCACCTGTTGTGAAGAACTGTCTCATTTGAAACAACTCTGATGCTGGGAAAGATTGAAGACAGGAGGAGAAGGGCATGACAGAGGATGAGATGTTAGATGGCATCACTGACTCAATGGACTTGAGTATGAGCAAACTCAGGGAGACAGTGAAGAACAGGGAAACCTGGGGTGCTGCAGTTCATGGAGTTGCAAGGAACTGGATACAACTAGCAATTCCAGAAAAACATCTATTTCTGTTTCATTGACTACACCAAAGCCTTTGACTGTGTGGATCACAGCAAACTGAGAATAACTCTTAGAGATATGGGACTACCAGATCACCTGACCTACCTCCTGAGAAATCTATATGCAGGCTAAGAAGCAAGAGCTAGAACCTGATATGGAAGAACAGACTGATTCCAAATCGGGAAAGGTGTATGTCAAGGCTATATATTGTCACCCTTCTTATTTAACTTATATGCAGAATACATCATTCAAAAAGCCATGCTGGATGAAGTACAAACTGGAATCAAGATTGATGAGAGAAATATCAGTAACAGCACATAAGCTGATGACACCACCCTTACGGCAGAAAGTGAAGAAGAACTAAAGAGCCTCTTGATGAAAGTGAAAGAGGAGAGTGAAAAAGTTGACTTAAAACTCAACATTCAGAAAACCAAGATCATGGCAGCTGGTCCCATCACTTCATGACAAATAAATGGAGAAACACGGAGAGACTTTAATTTTCAGGGCTCCCAAATCACTGCAGATGGTGACTGCAGCCATGAAATTAAAAGACGCCTGCTCCTTGGAAGAAAAGCTATGACAGCCCTAGACAGCATAGTAAAAAGCAGAAACATTACTTTGCCAACAAAGGCCCGTTCATTCAAAGCTATGTTTTTTTCCAGTAGTTGTATATCAATGTAAGAGATGGACTATAAAGAAGGCTGAGCACTGAAGAATGATGCTTTTGAACTGTCATGTTGGAGAAGACTCTTGAGAGTCCCTTGAACTGCAAGGAGAACAAACCAGTGAATCCTAAAGGATATCAGTCCTGAGTGTTCATTGGAAAGACTGATGCTGAAGCTGAAACTCCAATAATTTGGCCACCTGATGTGAAGTACTATCTCATTGGAAAAGACCCTAATTCTAGGAAAGAGTGAAGGCAGGAGCAGAAGGGGATGACAGAGGATAAGATGGTTGGATGGCATCACTGGCTCTGTGGACATGAGGTTGAACAAGCTCCAGGAGTTAGTGATGGACTGGGAAGCCTGGTAAGCTGCAGTCCATGGGGTCACAAATATCTGGACATGACTGAGTGACTGAACTGAACTAGCAAGTGAACAACAACAACTCTTTGTCATATATTACTCCAATAGTATTTCTTTTTCATGTGGCTTTTATTTTTAAAGACAATCTTCTTGATATCATCCAGTTTCATAAACCTATATGTTTATAAGTTTGAAGTCTGAAAAAAAAATCAGTTAACCTGCCTATTTATGTAATGATTACAGACACCCTTCATAAACTTTAGACACAGTAGTCATAAGTCTTAGTTGTATATTTCTAGAAATATTTATGCTTCTTATGCCAAGTCTTCATATATTTCAGATTTCAGTAAACGACTATGGTTGAGGACTCATGCTCTGCATTCAGACAGACTTAGACACCATTTTCCTACCTCTTGGATGACCATGGCCAAATTATTTAATTTCTCCCATCTCAGTTTCCTCTTAGACAAAATGGAGATAATAAAGTGATTAGCTTCATAGGCCTGAAAGAAGGGTTAAATACTGCACATATACTTGAAATTTAAAAAAAAATGTTAAATTGGAACTTTGGGGAATCAATACTACAATTTTTTTATATTTATGTTAAATAAATTGAAGAAGCAGTCGCAAATGGCTTTCCCTACATTAAAACTATTTAAGAAAATTATGTAAATATATGGTCGTGTATGGATGTGAGAGTTGGACTGTGAAGAAAGCCGAGTGCTGAAGGATTTATGCTTTTGAACTGTGCTGTTAGAGAAGACTCTTGAGAATCCCTTGGACTGCAAGGAAATAAAACCAGTCCAGTTCTGAAGGAGATCAGCCCTGGGTGTTCTTTGGAAGGAATGATGCTAAAGCTGAAACTCCAGTTCTTTGACCACCTCATGCAAAGAGTTGACTCATTGGAAAAGACTCTGATGGTGGCAGGGATTGGGGGCAGGAGGAAAAGGGGACGACAGAGGATGAGATGGCTGGATGGCATCACCAATTCGATGGACGTGAGTTTGAGTGAACTCTGGGAGATGGTGATGGACAGGGAGGCCTGGCGTGCTGTGATTCATGTGGTTGCTGAGTTGGGCATGACTGAGTGACTGAACTAACTAACTAATACATTTTTTGAATAAAGTAAATATTTCTTACTTTTCAAAATAGACAACATGGATAAAGATACAAATAATAAACAAATGAAAACAAATAAATTCACTAAATGTCTGTTTCTTTTCTTATTTCTAAATGATAGCTTTTTAAAATATGTTGGAAATGATGTGTAAAATAGTTGATAAAGACTTCCTTTACCACAGGCAATGAAGGGGACTTTCTTAGGCTGCAGATCATTATGAAATATTCTTAGTATAAACTTTGCTTTAGCCCAGCTTGTATTTGTAAAGGTGTGCAGAAAAGTTTGTAAAATTGATGTGAAAGAGCTATTAATAAAATGTTTATGATGCATTTCTGGGGGAGACTATTAGATATGGAAAAAGTAAGTTAAGAGGAAGTACATTGTAGTGGAGAGAGAGGTAAACTTGGATTCAGAGCTGGAGCTAAACTCTCTCTACCACTGAGAACTTCCTGAACCCAGTATACATCTTCTCTCTGCTCTGGACTTTTTTCTCCACCTGTACTCTGAGCACACCTAGCCTAATCACTTTAGCTAAATATGTGATAGTCAGTAATTTGGCCTGTAAAATGCTTCTGAAAAATATAACTTCTCCTTCAAGACACCCTTCCTACTGATCCAGGACCTAACCCTAATATCCTTTTCAATATTATATTCAAGAGAGTTGCTACCACTATGTCTATTATTGTTAAGTAGAGTAAAATATCCTAGATGTCCATCATCAGATGAATGGATAGGAAAGCTGTGGTACATATACACAATGGAGTATTACTCAGCCCTTAAAAAGAATAAATTTGAATCAGTTCTAATGAGATGGATGAAACTGGAGCCAATTATACAGAGTGAAGTAAGCCAGAAAGAAAAACACCAATACAGTATACTGACAAATATATATGGAATTTAGAAAGATAGTGATGATGACCCTCTATGTGAGACAACAAAAGAGACACAGGTATAGAACGGACTTTTGGCCTCTGAAGGAGAGGGAGAGTGTGGGATGACTTCACAGAATGGCATTGAAACATGTATACTATCATGTAAGAAATGAAGTGCCAGGTTATGTTCAATACAGGATGCAGTATGCTTGGGCCTGGTGCACAGGGATGATCCAGAGAGATGATATGGGGTGAGAGGTGGGAGGGGGTTTCAGGATTGGGAGCTCGTGTACACCTGTGGCTGATTCATGTCAATGTATGACAAAACCAATAGAGTATTGTAAAGTAGAATAAAGTAAAAATAAAATAAAAAAAATGAGTTTTATTAGCCATCCAAATTATAGATCACTTGTAAAGACTTTCTTACCTTTATATTCCCTTATTTCATTAAAAATACATAATGTAATTTCACTTTTATAATCTGATTTTAGATTTACAATGTGAATATTAAAATTATAAAATGTTTTATATTTATAGATTTTTAAAATATCCACTATCAGAAGAATTCATTGCTTAGGAAGGTAACCAGAACACACACAAAAATAATTTTGATAGGATTTAATTTTTGTATATGCTAAGGGAAACAGCATGATCTAAAATGAAAATATGAATTCAACTACTGAGGGACAGTGCTGTTTCCTTCTCTCATTACAAAACCCCAACTGACAGGTAAGCATTCATCACAGTTCAGCTTAAGGCTTACCTGCTCTATGAAATTTTAAAGAATAAGCCATGTAAAAAACTGTAAAGATCAGAGAGCATGTAACAAGTTAATAGAAGACAGACTATACAATTAAAAGACACAAACTCTCAGTTTCAGTAAGAGTAAAATCAACTCTATGCTCTTTACAAAAGACAAATCTAACAGAAAAGGACAAAAGGATAAGACTGAAATCATTGCTGCTATTTCCATCATTTTTGCTAGCAAAGTACACGTTATGCTAAACTATCATTCATCTGCAAACAAGTATCAATGTTGGGTAAAATCTAGGAAAGTATATTTTAAAGTCTTGCCATAAGATTTAAAATAATAATTATAATAAAACAATGATGATAGCAATATTGTTCTTGCCAAACCTCAGTGAAGGTGAAGCATTCATCTTGAAAGCATGATAGCTTTCATCTTGAGGGTAACTGTTTGACGTCATAAACTTGAGTTGATGTTTTCATGGCCTGGTTTTACTTAAAGGTTAAGAGAAGAAATCTGGAGTCTCTCTCAGGAAGAGGATCTAAAAAGAATTGCTCTGAAGATCAAGGACACCAAATGGCTATACACATAATAAATTATATACTCCTGACTTTTGCTAATAATTAAAAGAAATTATGAGTCGTTCTACATAGGATCCAAGTTCCAATATTGAAATTTAATTTATAGTAATCCTTGATATATAGCTCACTGAGGGACCTGGCAGAAGAAAAGCAATATTTCAGAGGAAAGTATCTCCAACCCAGCACTCAGAAAATGTCCATAAATTAAATTTCAAGAAATATGAACTCACACTCTTTTAAAAAGTGCAGAATACTAAAAGAAACAAAGCATGAAAGAGGTAATGAAAACAACTGCCAGACTCATGAAGATTTCAAGTACTGGAACTATCAAGGAGCATTTAAAAAAAAAGAAAATCTGCTTTCTAAGTTCAAAGATGTAAATCAGGAAGATAAAATATATATGAAAAGCATAGACTCTAACCAATTCCAAACACATTTGACAAACAACCAAGTAGAACTTTTAGAATTAAAATATAATCATTTGGTTCAAAAAATCATTAAAACAACTAAAAAAATAAGGTTTGAGCTGAAGGAATGACTCAGAATGTACATAGATAGACACAGACACATCAGTTAAGACAGACAGGTTAAGTGGCCTGAGGACTGAGTGTCATCCACATCAGTATGAGTCAAATTCTGACTTGGAAAGAGTGTTGTCCAACCGAGTAGCTTAAGGAGAGATTAAGAATGGCCATTATAAATCTGGGGCCATAATTTAAGGGAACTACACGATATTTGCCAGACTAGTAACTGGAGAAGGCAATGGCACCCCACTCCAGCACTTTAGTCTGGAAAATCCCATGGACGGAGGAGCCTGGTAGGCTGCAGTCCATGGGGTCGCTTAGAGTCGGACACGGCTGAGTGACTTCACTTTCACTTTTCACTTTTGTGCACTGGAAAAGGAAATGGCAACCCACTCCAGTGTTCTTGCCTGGAGAATCCCAGGGACGGGGGGAGCCTGGTGGGCTGCCATCTATGGGATCGAACAGAGCTGGACACGACTGAGAGACTTGGCGGCAGCAGCGCCCTGTGGGGGAGTGCTATCATTCCAGGATCAAGGAGGGATGAAAATATCGACAGAACCCACAGAGGCCAATAGAGTGTAAGGGCTGCCTGACAGGAGCATGGCCTTCAGTGGGCGCTCAGACTAACTGAAGGAGCAACGGCAGTAAGGGGCCAGACTCACTGTCTGCCCTCTCTAATCTGTGCCTGACATTTTTGAACATCATTGGGAACCAGAGGGTAAAGGAGGTCATTACTGCAATTCATTACTCTTAAGGATGAGCTGATGAGAAGAGGCCAAAAAGATATCCAGAATAATATGTAACTGAGATTTCAGGAAAATGTAGAGGAAATGGCCAAGCATTTTCCAACCTGAATGAAAAAACTATAAGATATAAGAGCACAGAAAATTCAAAGCAGGAAGAATAAAAAGAAAACAACATTAAGCAAAATTACAAAGAAAGAGCAAACCACACACATAAAGGACTCTGAGTTAAGCAGCTAACTTCTCCAGGACAACACTGGTAGTCAGAAAACAGTGGAATTTTGTTTTCTATGTATTGCGATAAAATAACATCAACTTAGAATTCTATACTCAGTGAAAATGTCATTCATGAATGAGGATAAACTAAGGACATTTTAGAAAAATTCTGAAATATTTTTTTTTTCCATCAGCCAATTTAACCAAAATAGAAAAAATGGTTTTCAAGCAAAAATAAAATTACGCCACACAGCAGATCCTAGATACAGAAACAAATGAAAAGCAAACAAACTGATGACTATGTGGTAATATTTGAAAAGAAAAAAATAATGTATAAAGTTATCATAATATTGAAGTGATTACTAACTGATAAAACTAAAATACAAAACTAGAATAGCAAGTAGGGCACAAAGTTATTGGAGACAAAGTAACTAAAAATTTCCTGCAGTGTTTGGAAGGAAGGTTGAGATCTTGGTCAATATTTAACTTGAAAGTATGTATATTAAATTTTGGAGTAAATGCTGAAAGAATAGTAGTATTATGAATTGCTTTCAAATTAGTAAAGGGAAACACTATGAGTGAAAAAGACAGTAAATCAATCCAAAAGAAGTGAAGAAGGAGAGAAAATAAAATATAAAAGAAAATAAAATGAAGTTAAGTTTCAAAATGCATAATGTAAAACTTAACTGGAAAGAGAAACAGACAAGTCAAGACAGCAGATTTTAATGTCTTCTTTCAATAAATGATAGAACAAGTAAATAGAAAATCAGTGAGTACACAAAACACTTAAACAGTGATATGAACTTGACCCTGTTGACACTTAGCACATTTCACCAAATAAGAAAAAGTACACATTTTTTCAAGATATTATGGAACATTTACCAAGATATACCATATTGACTGACAAAATAATTCTCCAACAAAAGATTTGTCATCATACAAAGTATGATCTCAGACTACAATGAAATTAAATAAAAACTGACCAAAGATATCTGGAAAATTCATAAGCATTTGGAAACTAAATAAAGGAATACATTCTAAGTAATAAATAAATTAAAAAGAATTAGAATCTATGTTGAACCAAAAAATAATAAAATGAAAATGTATCAAAATTTGGGAGAATGCTGCTAAAGGATAGTGGTTAAAGGAAATTTATAGCACTAAGTACCTATATTTAAAAAGATTAAAAAAGATCTAAAATCAAAGACCAGACTTCTTCTCTAAAAAATAAGGAAAACAACTGCAAATTAAATCCAAAGTAAGCAGAGTAAAGGAAATAATAAATAGTAAAGGAAAAAAACAGTGGGATACAAAAATAAATGAGAAAAATCCATAAAATAAAAGCTCATACTTTGAAAATACTAATAATATTAATTTTAAAACCTCTACATGGATTAATAAAAATAGAAATACAAATACCAATATTAGGAATAATAAAAGTGACATAATTCAGATACTACATATAATAGATAATAGAAAATTATATGCACAATAATATGAAATATACCCAGATTATTAATAAATATACATTTATTAATGTATAAAGAGGAATGCCTAATAAATTTATCCATATTCATAGATGATATAAAAAGGATATGTATACAGAAAAGAAGTGACTGAAATGAGTTGTATACTAAATAATATACACAAATAATTTATGGTTTCAAGTGTGTATCACTGTGGTCTTGTAAAAAAATAATGGTTCAGTCACTCTTCAATTTAGTTGTAAAGTAGAGAAACCTCTGTAGATTGAAGGGTAATCAAGGTTTTGAGTGAATATGAACATGGGTTTGAATCATGGCTCCACCAGTTTCTAACTCTGTAATCTGGAAGAAGTCAGTCTCACATATAGGTAACTCTAACAGATAGTGTTTGTGTACAGATAAAATGAAATAATACATGTAATGCTGAGGAGAATTATTCTGAGAGTAGAAACTATTTATTTTACTCTAAAAAGAAAACAGCAATGGCATAAGTAAGACCTTCGCTCATTTCCCCCGATCTACTCAACTCTTAGAAGAAAATCTAGAACAAGGATCATGCCAATGGGAAGGAAAAGAAGACTGACTGTAGTCAGAATTAGATTCACCAATGTCAGTAAAGTGCAGAAATAAACAGGAAACCACCAAGTGAAAGGGATATAATGCCTTGAAATGAAAAGAGCACATACCAGAAGTCTCAAGGATTCAGTGAATAAATAAGGTAGAATCTTTGAACTGTGATTCTGACAAATTAATAATACAGACTTTGAGCCAGAAATAATTACTGCTATATACCCATATTTTTTACATTGAGGTGAGGTTGGGTTGGAAGAAGCACAAGCTAGAATCAAGATTTCCAGGAGAAATAACAATAACCTCAGATATGCAGATGACACCTCTTTTATGGCAGAAAGAGAAGAGGAACTAAAAAGCCTCTTGATGAAAGTGAAAGAGGAGAGTGAAAAAGCTGGCTTAAAGCTCAACACCCAGACAGCTAAGATCATGGCATCTGGTCCTGTCACTTCATGGGAAATAGATGGGGAAACAGTGTCAGACTTTATTTTGGGGGTTCCAAAATCACTGCTTTGATGACTGCAGCCAGGAAATTAAGATACTTACTCCGGAGGAAAATTATGACCAACCTAGGCAGCATATTCAAAAGCAGAGACATTACTTTGCCAACAAGGTTCCGTCTAGTCAAGGCTGTGGTTTTTCCAGTGGTCATGTATGGATGTGAGAGTTGGACTGTGAAGAAAGCTGAGCACCAAAGAACTGATGCTTTTGAACTGTGGTGTTGGACAAGACTCTTGAGAGTCCCAGTACTTGAAACTCCAGTACTTTGGCCACCTCATGCAAAGAGTTGAGTCATTGGAAAAGACTCTGATGCTGGGAGGGACTGAAGGTAGGAGGAGAAGGGGACGACAGACTGACATGAGTCTGAGTGAACTCCAGGAGATGGTGATGAACAGGGAGGCCTGGCCTGCTGCGATTCATGGGATCACAAAGAGTCGGACATGACTGAGGGACTGAACTGAACTGATACAAATATACATGCACACACAAAGATGTATATATATATATATATATATATATACACACACACACACACACACGTATATGTATACTTTTTCCAAATTCTTTTCCCCTATAGGTTATGACAAAATGTTGACTATAAGTCCTTGTTCTATACAGTAGTTCCCTTGTTGGTTATCTATTTTACATAGAATGATGTGCATATGTTAACCCCAACCTCCTAATTTATCCTTCCCCCTTTCATATATCTATTGTGATGGTCCAAAAGTCAACTGCTGAGGGACCAACCCACAATGTGACTGTATGTGGACATAGGACTTTTGTGAGGTTGCTAAGATTAAGTGTGATCTTGGGTACAGCCCTCATCTGATAGGATTAGCATTCTTATAAGAAGAGAGTTGAGAGAATCCTGTCTCCATTTCTCCCTGTGTCCTCCACCTCCCTCCATGTGAGGAGATGGTGCAATGGACAATCTGTAAGACAGCAGGAAAGCCATCACTAGAATGCCATCATTCAATGACTGTGATCTTGGACACCCATCCCTCACTTGTGAGAAAATAAATTTATGTTGTTTGATCCCCTAGGTCAAATGGTATTTTGTAATGGCAGTGGAGCTCAGACATCTCTAGCTTTTATTTTCGTTCCATTAAGCAGATTCTGTCTGATGAATGAAGGGTATGTATTAAAGATCTCTTTGTCGAATGAAAACACAAAGTGTGCAAGGAACTGAGAGGTCCTGAATTAGGAATCAACACTCCACTGAGGGTGGAGAGGATGTGCTGTTAACTGAGTTCTCTTTTTCCTGGTGATCCCAAATCCCATGTTTTCTTTCTTTCTTTAAGACCCTCAGCTGAGCTGGAGTTCCCCATCCTCTCTATCTCTCCTGTCTTTATTTCAGTACATTACTTGGTTCTGTGTCACCCAGCTGATTGGTGAGCAAAGCATCGCTGGAGTGAAACACCATCTAGCTTTGCTGTTTACCTTTCTTGTTTTCTTAATTCACATAGAAAAAAGTACAGAGTATGACACGTACAAGTCTGTTAGGTAGGTAGAATAAGGAAATGGAATCCAAAATGGCAGTGACTAAATAAAAAAACAAGGAAGGTCAAAGGAAGGTCCGAGGACCAGAGTGAAGACTTCAGGTAGAACAAACAGCTCTCCTGGCTAAGCCCAATTTGCATAGGGCGGGCCCAGGTGGAAGAAAACATATAAAAGGAAGAGCCAAAGCGCTTTCTCTCTCTCTCTCTTTCTCTCTCTTTGTCTCCCACATGCGTGCACTCTTTCTCTCTCTCTCTCATTCTCCTGCTATCTTCTAAATAAAACAGAGCTGTAACACTGATTTGCCTAAGAGCTGTAACACGGTTTGTCCAAGACCTGAGAGCTGTGACGTGCTGAGGGCGCTAATGTCCATTGCTCCAAATCTTTGTTGTAATGAGACAAAGAACCAGGGAACATACACTCACGTGATATCTATGGTGCCGTGACTCGGATGTAACCTGGCTGAAACCCAGGCACAGCACGAGCCCAACTAAGTGAAGCTCCTGCAGTACAACGTGAAGAAAACCCAGTGCAGGGGAAGGCCCATTGTGCTGGAAACCAGGACAGCGAAACACAAACTCAGCAGAAAGCTCATGTGGCCCAGTCTCAGATCCCAGATGACCTCCGGTTAAGGTAAGAGGTCCTCGCTGGAGGGTCATGCCTAACAAAATCTTAATTCCTTTACAGTCTCTCATTTCTTGTTTCCTTGAACCTCCTGCAAACATGTGGGTGGCAGGAGGCACAACTGAGGACTCTGGAGAAGCTACTCCTCAGCATGTCCTGAAGGTGCTATCTGCTGAGCCCCAGTAGCCGTTACACGAGCTGGTGGGGGTTTTTCTGTCCTTTCTCTTCTCTGTGCCAAGGATCAGACCAATGAAATTGTGAGCACTGGTCAGATATTTAGCAAATTTTCCAGCGGGCTATGAAGGGGACTCCTTGGCACATTTTTCCCACTGCTTTTTCCTCCTGTCCTTCAGCTCTCTCCCAGGATTCAAGCTCGGCCAAAACTAATGAAACTCAGGCCCTGATGTCTCATTGCAAAAATTCATTGAGAGACAAAGTGCTAAGAGGTGGATTTGTTAAGATCGAGAGAGAAGTCACTCTTCAGGGTGTGAACCATTGCCAAGGGCAAGGGCTGGGGCCGTGATATTAGGCCTGGCTAGGTTTTGTGAAGTGGTGGAATTCGCATACTAATGAGTGGGAGGATCATCCCTACCACTGGGGAACCACCCACTCCTCCCTTTTTTGCCTTGGAACTGTCCTGCCACCTCTGGTTGTGTCTGTTGGTTTATAGATTGGGGATTAAGTACTTGAATTTTACTTTTCATCTTGGACCCAGTTGGTTTTAATTGGTTTACGTTATCCCCTTGTGCTATGTCATTCTTTCAAAGGTTGTGCTCTTCCCCCTTCCCTCCAGTTTCATGCTCTTTGCCTGAGCCCTATCCAGACCCACAAAGTTGCCTCTACAATCTTCTGGAGAGACAACCAGAAAATAGCTGGCCTTGGGAGGAAAATACTCTATAATATCCAACCTCCTAATCCTGCCCAGTACTGGTTACACTGGAGACCTTGGGGATGCCCAAACTCCAGTCTGGGGGTCACAGGAGGTCATCACGCCTTGACCTGCCTAGGGATCTGGTCCTCTAAAGGTTGTCATGTCTCAACCTGCTCGGGGATCTGCCAGTCCCAGGGGTCCCAGGAGGTCATCACGCCTCGACCTGACCAGGGACCCATTCTCGGGAGGCCGTCATGCCTCGGCCTGCCTGGGGATCTTCACCCTGACCCGGGGATGCCTGGCTCTCAGGTTGCAACAGTTCTGGGTAGGATAAGCTTCAGAAAGACTCACCCCTAAGGAAGTTCACCCATGGAAACAGAAGGAAGCCTCTCAGCAATAACTCAGGAGAAAGGCTAAAAGAGGCACGCCAACCCTGCTGCCTCTTTAGATGAGATGATCCAGATAGCCACCAATACCTTTTATAACAGAACAGGAGAAGGAGGCCAAGGCCCAGGAGAAGGAGAGAAAGAAAGAGACAAGGCATGCCCAGATGCTTGCCGCCCTCCAGAGAAGCCCTATGGCAAACCCCGAGTCTTTGAAGGACAAGGCACGAGACAAATGCCTGATCTGTAGACAGGTGGGGCATTGGGCCAAAGGGTGTCCACCTTACCTGCCTCCTGAGAAATCTGTATGCAGGTCAAGAAGCAACAGTTAGAACTGGACATGAAATAACAGACTGATTCCAAATCAGGAAACAGTATGTCAAGGCTGTATATTGATATCCTGTTATTTAACTTATATGCAGAGCACATCATATGAAATACTGGGCTGGGTGAAACACAAGCTGGAATCAAGATTGCTGGGAGAAATATCAATAACCTCAGATATACAGATGACACCAACTTTATGTCAGAAAGCAAGGAAGAACTAAAAAGCCTCTAGATGAAAGTGAGAGAGGAGAGTGGAAATGTTGGCTTAAAACTCAACTTTCAGAAAAGTAAGATCAAAGCATCCAGACCCATCACTTCATGGCAAATAGATGGTGAAACAATGGAATCCAAACAATGGGATCCAAAATCACTGCAGATGTTGACTTCAGCCATGAAATTAAAAGATGCTAGCTCCTTGGAACAAAAGATATGATCAACCTAGACAGCATATTAAAAAGAAGAGACATTACTTTGCCAACAAATGTCCATCTACTCAAAGCTATGGTTTTTCCAGTAGTCATGTATGGATGTGAGAGTTGGACTAAAAGAAAGCTGAGCACTGGAGAATTTATGCTTTTGAACTGTGGTTTTGGAGAAGACTCTTGAGAGTCCCTTGAACTGCAAGGAGATCCAACCAGTCAATCCTAAAGGAAATCAGTCCTGAAAAAATGTTCAGGAAGGACTCATGGTGAAGCTGAAATGCCAATACTTGGCCACTTGATTCAAAGAACTGACTCATTGAAAAGACCCTGATGCTGGGAAAGATTGAAGGAAGGAGGAGAAGGGGATGACAGAAGATGAGATTGTTGGATAGCATCACCAACTCGAATGACATGAATTTGCGCAAGATCTGGGAGTTGGTGATGGACAGGGAAGCCTGACATGCTGTAGTCCATGAGGTTGCAAAGAATCGGCCACTATATATCGACTGAACTGACTGACTGAGAGGTTAAATATGCACAGCAAATAATGCTGCAATTCATTTGAAAGAGATTTTTACAAGGTAATTCATGGAATGAAAGGAGCCTGGTAGGTTCAGCTCTTAACAAAACTCGCTCTTGGTGGAATCTGCGATAAGAATTTCAAATAATTATATGCCTATCAAAAATAAACCTTGGAATAGAACTCTGTCAGCCTAATCAGGATTCCTGCCTTTGAAGTGCTCCTTTGTCTCCCCTGCTTTTTCCTTTAGCACCCTTATTTATGCACATGATAATAAATACACAGGCATGTTGGCTGAGCTTGTTCAGTCTAATAAAATTCCATCGAAGCCCAAATGAAGTGTGAAGCTAGTTAAACATTTTCATTATATCCTCATTTATATAATCAAGTTATCAAAAAAATCTCATATCAAAATGCTGAGTGTTTTCAAGAGACTTGTTTCATAGATTACAGAAAAAAATCTAAATCTATCCCTAATTTTAAAATATATCCTTTGGCATAATGACAAACCACCAAAATGAAATGTAAGTTTGTTTTAATGTATGTAATGCCAAATAAGTATAATAGCAAAGTTTTCAACATAATTAAAAGAGGTTACTTACTGCAAAAATTAAAAATTATGCAAAACATGAGCATCCAGGGCTGTTAGACTTTGGTTGTATTGGTGTCCTGTGCCTACCTGGAATCAGAGGCCCATCTTCCTCACTGAGCATCTTTACCTATGAGAATTAACCACTCACTTAACCTATACATCATTTTCAGACACAGAGTACAGCCAAGCAATTTAAAACCACTTGGAGAATTAAAAATCTATTATCATCTTCACAAATACACATTTACCTTTCATTTAGCAAGGGAATCTCATATGCCATTTCCTGGCCACTTTTCTTACTCTTACTGCTCCATGTATTTTCATCCCTGCTTAACTGGACTCAGGAGTATTCTGAAAGCCAGAACTTAGAGCTGTTTTCCCAGGAAGGAAGGTGTCCAGTAAAACCAAACAAAACGGGGAAAATGAAAAGACAGCATTTTAGGTCCTGTAAGTCTGAGGCAGTTTTAATCGTGAAAATTTAAATTTTTATATTTTGATGGAAACAGTAAACAATTTTGAAGAAAACTTCAGTGTGCCATTCTAAGAATATAATGAGTTAAAACTACTTTGTATTGGTCACAGACAGTCCTAGCATATATTGCAAAGGTATATTTCCTCACAAAGCTTAATAGGAACTAACTGCCTTTAATGATAATATGGTACCTTTAGAGTATGTTGTAAATGTCAGTGGGTGATGGAGTTTATAACTTTTTCTTAGACTGATGCCCCAGGCTCACCAGGAACACTATTATTTTCATAAATAATCTTGTGAACAAATAGTTGTTGAACTTGGGCAGAGAGTAGCATTATCTTTCACAATCACTACTCTCTTGAAGATCAAATGAGAGAATGTGTCCAAATAATGCCCTGTGACCATGCCTAACACTTCATAAGTGATTAATAAATATCAGTTTAATTATGCTTGCTTCCTTCAAAGAGCTTGTAGTCTGTCAGGGTTGCCCAGTCATTCACTGACCACAGCGAACTTAAGACTGTGATGGGAGAAGCAGGCCCAGTGGTGTTGCGGGAGCAGAGCAGGGCAGAGACATTTAAGCTGATTGTGAAGAGATTACACTTTAATTCTGAAGGATGTGTAAAAGTTAGGAAAACACCAGGAAAAATATATTCCAAACAGGTGGAGCAAATCCTTGTGGAAGTGAGAGTAAATGTGATCCAGACACAGAAGAGGAACCATTATATTATGCCAATTGACAGGAAAAACTCACCCACACTCACAGGCTACCTATGTTCACAAGTAACTCCAGGCACTTTTATTAAAGACATCAAAAACTCTGGTGACATTCACTCAGACTTATATCACTCATTGCTGGGTACTGATTATTGTTTTTGTTGTTGTGTAGTCACTAAGTTGTGTCCAACTCTTTGTAATCCTGTGGCCTGTATCCCAGCAGGCTCCTCTGTTCATGGGATTTCCCAGGCAAAAATACGAAGTGGGGTGTCATTTCTCTCCCCAGGGAATCTTCCCAACCTAGGGACTGAACCTGAGTTACTTGTTTCTGCTGCATTGCAGGCAGATTCTTTACTGCTGAGTCACAAATTGTTAAAAAAAAAAAAAAAGTTTATCCTTTCATATTACCAATGTTTTAAGATGCTTATTCCTTCAATCAATAAATATCGCAGTGAACTGAGTCAAAAGTGTAACTAGCCTTCCAGAAAAAAAAATCACTGTGTGTTTGTACTTCACAGTACTTTTGCACTTTTAGTAAACATTAAATGCCTTACTATTTATTTCAACATTTCTTTTCCAGTGTGAATATTGAAAAAATTACAAATTCTAATCATCATAAATGGTTCAAAGAGAGAGTGATTGTTTATGATCTTGAGTGTTGCCATTACTGTAATTTAGTCTTGATTTAGAAAAAAAATGATTATGTAATGAAGCAATATTAAGATCCACAATAGAGTAATAATATTATTAGTATACATGCATCTGTTTATGTCTATCTACCTAACTTTAAAAGGCTTCCCTAGTGGCTCAGAGGCTAAAGTGTCTGCCTGCAATGCAAGAGACCCAGGTTTGATCCCTGGGTTGGGAAGATCCCTTGGAGAAGGAAATGGCAACCCACTCCAGTATTCTTGCCTGGAGAATCCCATGAATGGAGGAGCCTGATAGGCTACAGTCCACAAAGAGTGGACACGCCTGAGCTACTTCATTTGACTTCACCTGCCTTTGAAGCATATTGCCCAGTGACCACATATTATTACTATGCTTATATGGTGTTATACCAAGTGAATTATTTAAGTGATTGGGTGATTCTAAGAATGATTACTTCTCAAATAATAGTTAAAATAAGAAATTTTTTCCAATTTATGCTATTGTGATATTAAAAGGGAAAAAATAAGAGTACATTATTTTTCTCCAAAACTTATTAAGAAAAGAAATGTGCTGAACTCCCAAGCCTAAAAGGAATTTAAGTACACTTTAAAGAACAATAAGTTAAAAAATATATAAATAAATATACTGACTCTTCTCATCACTCAAGTGCTTCAAGATGTTGGGAATGAGTGCTGCAAAAATAAAAATACATTAGACTCTATAAACTTTGTTGTTCTGGAGATTTCCCAATCAACATAAGTTTAACAAAACAATGCCATTAGAACAAATCAAATATTTCTCTAGTTTTTCAACGATTCTATTAAGAATGACATTCTATCTGACTGGGGACTACTCACTATTTGGCAGAGTGTACCATCACTTTCATTCATCTGACCTGGTCCCTGGTCTCCACCACAGCCATCAGGCTCCCATGAAGTAGAGTTAAGATGCCAAACGTGAATTCTGTGTTCTAGCATGGAACCCTTATACTAATCATTTCTTTCCCCTCTAGTCAGATATTCCTTCTTGTCTAACTCAGGGCCATCCATCACTTCCTCACCCCCATTCTCTCATCTGTTGGAGCAGAACTACAACTTATCATCTGTGATGACTCCTCTTTTTCTTAGTGCCTAGAAGGGAGAGGACAAGAAAATTAGTACAATAAACCCGTAAGGAAATTGAACTAGGACACTGTTTCCAGCAATCACTTAAATATTTGTTAAGTTAAAATAAATATTATAAAGTAATATTTTTAAGCACCAGAGACAAAAGTTAATTTTTTTTCTCTCATAAAGAATGTTAAAATGTAAGCTTTTTCCCAGTTCATTTATCTTGCTCAGTTGTGTCCAACTCTGACCCCATGAACTGCAGTATGCCAGGCCTCCCTGTCCATCACCAAATACCGAAGTTCAATGAAACTCATGTCCATCGAGTTGGTGATGCCACCCAGCCATCTCATTCTCTGTCGTCCCCTTCTCCTCCTGCCCCCAACCCCATCACAGCATCAGAGTACTTTCCAATAAGTCAACTCTTCACATGAGGGTGGCCAGGGTACTGGAGTTTCAGCATCATTCCTTCCAAAGAACACTCAGGACTAATCTATTTTAGAATGGGCTACTTGGATCTCCTTGCAGTCCAGGGACTTTCAAAAGTCTTCTCAAACACCACGGTTCAAAAGCATCAATTCTTCAGTACTCAGCCTTCTTCACAGTCCAACTCTCACATCCATACATGACTACTGGAAAAATCATAGCCTTGACTAGATGGACCTAAGTTGGCAAAGTAATGCTTTTGAATATGCTATCTAGGTTGGTCATAATTTACCTTCCAAGGAGTAAGCATCTTTTAATTTTCATGGCTGCAAACACCATCTGCAGTGATTTTGGAGCCCCAAAAATAAAGTCTGACACTGTTCTCACTGTTTTCCCATCTATCTGCCATGAAGTGATGGGACCAGGTGCCATGATTTTCTGAATGTTGAGCTTTAAGCCAAGTTTTTCACTCTCCACTTTCACTTTCATCAAGAGGCTCTTTAGATCGTCTTCACTTTCTGCCATAAGGGTGATGTCATCTGCATATCTGATATTGATATTTCTCCCGGCAATCTTGATTCCAGCCTGTGCTTCTTCCAGCCCAGAGTTTCTCATGATGTACTCTCATATAAGTTAAATAAGCAGGGTGACAATATACAGCCTTGATGTACTCCTTTTCTTATTTGGAACCAGTCAGTTGTTCCTTGTCCAGTTCTAATTGTTGCTTCGTGATTTGCAGATAGGTTTCTCAAGAGGCAGGTCAGGTGGTCTGGTATTCCCATCTCTTTCAGAATTTTCCACAGTTTACTGTGATCCACACAGTCAAAGCCTTTGGCATAGTCAATAAAGCAGAAATAGATTTTTTTTTCTGGAACTTTCTTGCTTTTTCGATGATCCAGTGGATGTTGGCAATTTGATCTCTGGTTCCTTTGCTTTTCTAAAACTACATCGAACATCTGGAAGTTCATGGGTCACATTCTCCTGAAGCCTAGCTTGGAGAATTTTGAGCATTATTTTCCTAGCGTGTGAGATGATTTAGCTCATACCTAAATGGTCTAGTGGTTTTCCCTACATTCTTCAATTTCAGTCTGAATTTGTCAATAAGGAGTTCATGATCTGAGCCACAGTCAGCTCCTGGTCTTGTTTTTGCTGACTGTATAGAGCTTCTCCATCTTTGCTGTAAAGAATATAGTCAGTCTGATTTTGGTGTTGACCATCTGGTGATGTCCATGTGTAAAGTCTTCTTTTGTGTTGTGGGAAGAGGGTGTTTGCTATGACCAGTGCAATCTCTTGGTAAAACTCTATTAGACTTTGCCCTGCTTCATTCAGTATTCCAAGGCCAAATTTGAGGAGCAAACCCATGTCCAAGGAGCTGTGACTGTGTGGGTGCAGGAGGGCTGAGAGTAGCTAGTCCATGTTCAAGGTCAGGAGGGGTGGTGGTGAGAAGATACGCCTCGTTCAAGATAAGGAGCAACAGCTGCTCTTTGCTGGAGCAGCCTTGAAGAGATACTCCACGTCCAAGGTAAGAGAAACCCAAGTAAGACTGTAGGTGTTGAGAGAGGGCATCAGAGGGCAGACACACTGAAACCATAATCAAAGAAAACTAGTCAGTCTAATAACACAGACCACAGCTTTGTCTAATTCAATGCAACATTCAGAAAATGAAGATCATGGCATCCGGTCCCATCACTTCATGGGCAATAGATGGGGAAACAGTGTGAGACTTTATTTTGAGGGGCTCCAAAATCACTGCAGATGTTGACTGCAGCCATGAAATTAAAAGACGCTTACTCCTTGGAAGAAAAGTTATGACCAACCTAGATAGCATATTCAAAAGCAGAGACATTACTTTGCTGACTAAGGTTCGTCTAGTCAAGGCTATGGTTTTTTCTGTGGTCATGTATGGATGTGAGAGTTGGACTGTGAAGAAGGCTGAGTACCGAAGAATTGATGCTTTTGAACTGTGGTGTTGGAGAAGACTCTTGAGAGTCCCTTGGACTGCAAGCAGATGCAACCAGTCCATTCTGAAGGAGATCAACCCTGGGTGTTCTTTGGAAGGAATGATGCTGAAGCTGAAACTCCAGTACTTTGGCCACCTCATGAGAAGTGTTGACTCATTGGAAAAGACTCTGATGCTGGAAGGGCTTGGGGGCAGGAGGAGAAGAGGACTACAGAGGATGAGATGGCTGGATGGCATCACGGACTCGATGGATGTGAGTCTGAGTGAACTCCGAGAGATGGTGATGAACAGGGAGGCCTGGCGTGCTGCAATTCATGGGGTCACAAAGAGTCGGACACGACTGAGCGACTGAACTAAACTGAACTGAACTGAAGCCATGCCCTGTGGGGCCACCCAAGATGGATGGGCCATGGTGGAGAGGTCTGACAGAATGTGGTCCATTGGAGAAGGGAATGGCAAACCACTTCAGTATTGTTGCCTTGAGAACCCCATGAACGATGTGAAAAGGCAAAATGATAGGACACTGAAAGAGCAACTCCCCAGGTTGGTAGGTGCCCAATATGTTACTGGAGATTGGTGGAGAAATAACTCCAGAAATGAAGGGATGGAGCCTAAGCAAAAACAATACCCAGTTGTGGATGTGACTGGTGATAGAAGCAAGGTCCAATGCTATAAAGAGCAATATTGCTTAGGAACCTGGAATGTCAGGTCCAGGAATCAAGGCAAATTGGAAGTGGTCAAACAGGAGATGGCAAGAGTGGACGTCAACATTCTAGGAATTAGGTAACTAAAATAGACTGGAATGGGTGAATTTAACTCAGATAACCATTATACTATCTACTACTGTGGGCAGGAATCCCTTAGAAGAAATGGAGTAGTCATCATGGTCAACAAAAGAGTCCAAAATTCAGTACTTGGATGCAGTCTCAAAATGACAGAATGATCTCTGTTCGTTTCCAAGGCAAACCATTCAATATCGCAGTAATTCAAGTCTATGCCCCAACCAGTAACACTGAAGAAGCTGAAGCTGAACGGCTCTGTGAAGACCTATAAGACCTTTTAAAACTAACACCCCAAATAGTTGTCCTTTTCATTATAGGGGACTGGAATGTGAAAGTAGGAAGTCAAGAAACACCTGGAGTAACAGGCAAGTTTGGCCCAATGACTCTCAAAATATTGTAAGCTCATTGAGTTTATTAAGTTTATTCTTTATCAGTGTCTCCTCATATACAGATTGTGTGCTGTATGCATGCTCAGTTGTGTCTGACTCTGTGCTATCCCTTCCCACCAGACTCTTCTGTTCATGGGATTTTTCTAGTAAGAATACTGAAGTGGATTGCCATTTCTTCCTCCAGGGGATCTTCCTGATCAAGGGATCAAAGCCGTGTTTCTTGCATTGGCAGCAGATTCTTCACCACTAGTGTCACCTGGAAAGCCCATTTACAGAATGTGCTGTGCTGTGCTTAGTTGCTTAGTCATGTCCCACTCTTTGTGACCCCATGTACTGTAGCCTGCCAGGCTCCTCTGTCTTGGGGATTCTCCAGGCAAGAACACTGGACTGGGTTTCCAGGCCCTCCTTCAGGGGATCTTCCTAACCCAGGGATTGAACCCAGATATCCCACAATGCAAGTGGATTCTCTACTGTCTGAGCCACCAGGGAAGCCCAAGAGTACTGGAGTGGGTAGCCTAACCCCTATCCAGGGGAACTTCCCAGCCCAGGAATTGAACCAGGGTCTCCTGTATTGCAGGAAAATTCCTTACCAGCTGAGCTACCCAGGAAGCCCATATACAGACTAGGCAACAGATTATTTTTAAAATAATAAATCTCCAGTAACACAAAAAATCCATTTTTGAGTTAAAAGTCAATTTTCCACCTCCAAGTCTATTATTTATATCCTGAATCAATATTAGATCATAGAAGAGAGAGATTTGCAAGTTACACATTATATAACATTATATTTACCTCTCTCTTCATCACATACACAGGATGCACAATTCACTGTCTCCATTCCTACACAAGAATAGCTTTTTGTAGAAAATTAAGGTAAAAAAAATCTATATATGAATATTTTAAAGTTCTATTATTTTTGTATACTTAATGGATTACTATATAAAACCAATTCT
Organism: Nanger dama; assembly: GCA_917880005.1. Taxonomy (NCBI): domain Eukaryota; kingdom Metazoa; phylum Chordata; class Mammalia; order Artiodactyla; family Bovidae; genus Nanger; species Nanger dama. The sequence continues at coordinate 106,755,121 of CAKJTW010000001.1, forward strand.
TTAAAATGTGCTTATTTCACAGAATTGTTAAAATTGAAATCTAATAGACTAAAAATGGACAAAATGTAATGTTCACCTTATGGGTGAAAAAGAAACCAACTATCTATTTCCAGATAGTTAGATTTTGCATTTAATCTCCATTTAGACTTCTTGGAGCATGTTTTTTAAAGTTCCAGAACAAATTGATCTTTTAATTTGACAACAAATTATTCCTTGATGTCTATTTTAAGAAAATCTATTGGCAAATATTACCAGGTTTAAACAAGAACAAATAAAATTAACGATTGGTCATAACACTGACTTCCCAATTTCACTTGATCCAAAATGCACGTTATTATGACTTGTTCTTCTAGTTATTACTGTCCAACCAAAACTGAATGAGGCTGACTATTTGCACTGAATATCATCAATATAGCTTACTCTAAATATAGCAGATCAGATTAAAGTTACACAATCTCCATTCTTTCTTATCCTTAAACATGTTTCCCAAGAACTATGAAGCAGGATTTCTAACCAGTCATTCTATGTCTATGGGGAAGTTTTTGGGAGGTTTCTTTCTTTTTAAAAAATTATTTATTTCTTTTAAATTGAAGTGTAATTGATTTATAATGTTGTATTAGTTTTAGGTATAGAACAAAGAATTCATTTAAAATATACGTGCATCTATTCTTTTTCAGATTCTTTTCCCACAGAGGTTCTTAAATAATATTGAATATACCTCCCTGTGCTATACATAAGTTCTCATTGTTCATCTATTTTATATATAGTAGTGTGCATATGTTAATCCCAAACTCCTAGTTTTTCCTTCCACACCTACCTGCTTGTTATTCATGTTTGTTTTCTATTGTTTGTGATGGGTTTCTGTCTTGTAAATAACTGTAGAACAGAAGTATTATTATTTTTAGATTACACATATATGCATTATCACAGGCAATTACTCTTCAGAAATCACCTAACATGACAGTGTCCACCAATCTTCTAATATTGTAAGAGAGCTGAAAAGATGGTATCATCAACTACACCGTACTGATCCCTTCTCCAGCATCTCTCGGCTGCTGGAAGGCCAATTACACCAGAAAGAGTGCTACACAAATAAAGTGAAGAAAATGCAGAGCTAAAAGGGTGTGTTTCTAGGAATATTCCTTCTTTCCTTCCTTCCTTTCTTTCTAGAATTATTGATAGCGCTATACACTGTGTAAGACGTTAGAAACACAACTGTGATGCTGTTCAGCAAACAGAAAAGGCTTGGGAAAGATTGCAGCCATGGGTATGAGGTAAGGAGTGATGAGACATTTGAAAGGCTTGTAGAGCAAACTTAACCTATTGTTGAATCTTTTGAGATTATCTCCAGATATCCTCAAGCTGCTATGGAATGTCAGTAAAGTGTTTTTCTTGAGCTTACGAGGCTTTACTTTTTTTCCCCATAGCTTCAAAGTCAAACTGAAAGTACCTTATTCTAAAATAGTTCTTTAAAAATAGATACAGTATTTAACAGTAGTAAACAGTTGTATAGCTATGACTACTATCCACACAGTTTTTGTAGAAAACCAATTCTGATGAATTATTAATAAGCAAGAAAGAGTTATCCCTTTTTAAAGATTGGCAATAATTTAATTAGATGTACATTATATATATATAAGATATAACAGAATTAAAGCATGTTTCTTACCCAATGGAACTAAGACTTCAATTAAGAGGACTGCATAAATAATCACATTAATAATATACATTAAAGACAGCATTTTCTAATATTTACCTTTGTATCATACTAAAGTGTCCAGGGTATTGCAACAAAGCTAATGAGGACTGGGAGCGTCATCTTGGTCTACCTGGTTATTGGGAATCTGGATTAAGATGACATGTGCATAGAGGGCTTCCCTGGTGGCTCAGAGGTTAAAGCATCTGCATAGAAGGTGTTCATAAATCCTGATCAAATGACTAAATACACAAATCATTTCATATGCATTATTTCCCACAAGTAACTCCCTGTTGGTAAAAGATCACTCTGTAGGTAATAAACCAAGACAGAAATGTGAAGTTATTTACTGAAATCACACAATTAGCAAAGGTAGAACTGAATATAGAACCCAAGATTTCTGACTTCCAATCCCAATACTATGCAATTGCTATGCACTAAGAATGCACAGTTTGTAACTGCCAAAGGAGCTGAATGTGTAAAGAAGAAAATATCCAGTGTTTCAGATTCACTATAGACTCATTTCTAGTGTTAAGACACAACTAGGAACAAGTTCTCCTTCCTTTAATAAAGTGAGTCCTTTAATGAAGAACACATACTCATCAGATGTACATTTAACAAAGCAAGTTTGGGGCTTCCATGTTAGCTCACTGGTAGAGAAGTTGCCTGCCAAGGCCATAGAAATGGGTTCAATCCCTGATCTGGGAAGGTCCCACATGCCTTGAAGCAACTAAGCCCATGTGCAGCAACTGTTGAGCCTGTGCTCAGGAGCCCAGGAGCCACGGCTACTGAGTGCACATGCCACAGGTGATGAGTGCCCCAGAGCTTGGGCCCTGCAACCGGAGAAGCTGCCACAATGAGAAGTCCACTTCTCATTCACAGTCTCGTGCAATTAGAAAACAGCACCCACTCTCCACAGCTAAAGAAAAGCCTATGCAGCAACAAAGACTTCCCATAGCCAGAAATAAATAAATGAAATTATAAACAAATACAAGCAAGTTTTAAAGCTGACACCTAAGAAGCACTGCATTTGTTAAAGAGGGAAATGGATAGCCCCAAACCCTGGGAAGATTAAGGGTTGCTATTTTCACAAATTCAGGTAGAATACCATGCTAACATACAAGCACATTTGTGTGTGTGTGTGTGTGTGTGTGTGAGAGAGAGAGAGAGAGAGAGAGAGAGAGAGAGAAAGAGAGAGAGACAGAGAATATAGCTAAAGGGAAAATCCTGCTCCCCCACTCAGATCGTAAATAAGCCCTGCATTCACATTGATTGGCCAGGGAAGAACAGTAATTCCATTGCCCATCATTCTTCAACTGGAACACACTGTCCCTGAGGGATGTCACAGAATACTTTTTCTTGTGCATCTAAAACAGGGCATTGATGTGTAGTGACACTTTCACAAATAACTCTTCAGCTTTCGGAAAATATATCCTTGAACTCAATTACATTCATAATTCAAATGTAGTGCATGCCTCTACATGAAAACGCTCCTTTCTAGTAAAGCTGCTACAATTCTTTCTTGTAACTTTTAACTATAGCTTGGAGATGCCAAGACCATGCTGATGCAGCCAGAGAAAATGGGAAAGTGATTGCCACTCAGTTGTATCCAACTCTTTGTGACCCCGGAGACTGCAGCCTGCCAGGCTCCTCTGTTCATGGAATTCTTCAGGCAAGAATATTGGAGTTGGTTGCTACTCCCTTCTCCAGGGGATCTTCCTGATCCAGGGAGTGAACCTAGGTCTCCTGCATTGCAAGCAGATTCTTTATCATCTGAACCACCAGGAAAGTCCAGGTAAATGGAAAAGCTTCTGAAGAGAGAGAACACTTATACAGATGCTGGAATATGGGACAGAGGGAAGGAGGGGGAGGAGCAAAGTTATCAGTCTAGGAGAGATTTGGCTTCACTAGAGGAAGATGGGGGAGCCAAGCAGGTTGCAGAAAATGTAAAGTTTGGATAAAGCTGCATATAATGGGTTCAAGATGGATATAACGAGAGTGAGGCTTCCTCACACTCTTTTGTTTTGGAATTTGAGCTAGTGAGGTAACAGAAAAATAATTACAGTCATTTAAGTACTTTCCATAACACTTAAAGAGTTCAAGCAGTAAGTGATGTACCCTCCCAGAATAAATCTTTCAGTACAGATGGTGCCATTCTGTATATGCAAATTTATACATCACTATAATATTTACTGACTTCCCTGGGGGCGCAGCAGTAAAGAACCTGTCTGCCAATGCACAAGACATGAGTTCAATCCCTAGCTTGGGAAGATCCCCTGGAGAAGTAAATGGCAACCCACTCTAGTATTCTTGCCTGGGAAACCCCATGAGCTGAAGAACCTGATAGGCAACAGTCTATTCGGTCACAAAGAGTTGGACAAAACTAAACAACAATAACAATTTTTAATACTATACCATATTTAGACAAGTTGGTGTGTATTTTTTCACAATGAAAATTTATGTCAAGTCATAATAAAATTTCGATTATTTCAAAAGTAATGGTCCACTTAACTATAGGAGTTAAAGAAATACATATTACTCTACGTGAAAATAAAAATTAAAATGTAATAATAAGAAGATAAGTATGCTAAGCCTAGGGAAAATGAGAATCACAAAAGCATCGAGAATTGTTTCTGCCATGAACTGAATGATTTTGACTCATAGTTGTTTGCTGGCTTTTTTTTTTTTTTCTTTAAAGTGAGACGATGTTATCTACAGAATAACTTCAAGGCCTCTGTTTTTAGACAAGAAAAGAACACCACACCAGCTGCCCTTGTGTAGATGATGGTATATTCAGGAAGAGACTATTTCTTTTCTTGGCACAGACCTAGGAGTCTTTTGGATACTTAAGTGGTTTCTCAACCACTGAGCTACCAGGAGGGTTACCACAGGGAACAGAAGCAGCAAGCGATGGGTAAAGGAGAGAGCCACAGCCTCTTCTATCTAGCATTCAATAAGATAGTTCTTAAGAAAATCATTTAGCACAAGGTCTTAAACATAGTAACTCTCATTACACCTAATCTAAAATTACATATATAATAAGCACCACTTGTCAACAACCTTGTTCTGTAATTTCTTTTTGCATCAGTTTCTCATAGTCATGTCTTCATGGAAATGTATGTAATAATTGAACAAATAAAGGTTAAAAAGTACCAAGTTATGTGAATTAAATGGCATAATGCATTAGTATAACACTATTCAATAGCTTCAAAGTCACAGTATGTCCCCAAAGTGGTAGAGAAACCATTGAAAACTATAATTTTCTTAATTTGTGTTAAGAAATAAATAAAAGTCAACTACAAAATTTAATTGCCTGGAATTAAAACACACGCACAGTAAAGGACACTTTAATGAGGAAACATTTCACATTCATTCATTATGACAAATGTCCTTTCTATAAGATATTATTAATATACTTTCTCATTTGCAGTTAATTACCCTCCATCTGGTAAAATCTCTGGGAGACTGTTATTTTTTTTCCCTTCAAAATAAAATTTTGATTCACATACAAATAATTATTTGGTCTCTAACCTATAAAAAGACCAAAACAAAATGGGGACAGTGTTGAGAAGAAAGTTTTCTCACTGTAAGAATATTTCAGTAATTTTCAGAGAGAGAAATTTACTTGCTGACTGGTTATAACAAAGATAAAATAGAAAAATATAGCAAAATATCATTTTAGGTGATAAAACCCTTGATGTTGAGTATTTTGCTTCATTCACCATTAAATCATCAGCAGTCACAGAATGCTAATAAAGGGCATAAACAATGAGCTAAAAGACAAATACAATTTTTCAAAGTTTAGCTATCAAAAATGTTATGATTAGGCATATATTATGCATTAACTATCACAATATTACAAAGTAATTATCCCCCAATTAAAATAAATAAATATTTTTAAGAAAGAATTTATATTGAATAATGACTTATGCTGTGGTCAGAATTTTATTAGGTATGATAAATACAATTTACTAGATAAATTCAGAGTGTGCAAAATTTGAAAATGTATTTATGTTATTTATTTTTAAACAAGATTTTTTAAAATACTCTTGCCCAAGATTTGAGATTTGTTAGCACAGCTAACCTTTCAAATTGCCAGTTATATAAGATTGCAACCTAGTAGCATTCTAGCAGCTCAGTTAAGGTACATTTAATAATTTTAAATTGTAATTCAGTTACATTGACCACGGAAATTATACAGAAGTTGGTAACCATAAAATATTGAGGGTTAAGTTTTGTTGGAATATGGTAAGTACCTTCCAGTGTATTCCTGGAATCCCACTCCTGGGCATACATTCAGAGAAAGTTCTAATTTAAAAGATACATGTACCCCAATGTTCATAGTACCATTATTTACAATAACCAAGATATTGAAACAGTCTAAATGTCTGTTGACAGATGAATTAATAAAGAAAATGTGGTACATATATGCGATGGAATACCACTTCACCTTAAAACTAAAATTGAAATAATTCCATTGACAGCAACACGGATGGACCTAGGGATTATTATACTAGTGTAGCAAGTCAGACAGAGAAAGACAAATACAAAATGTTATCTCTTACATGTGGAACATGAAGTATGATACAAAGGAACCTATCTACAAAAGAGAAACATATTTGCAGATGTTGAGAACAGATTTATGATTGCTAAATTGAAGGGGGTGGAGAAGGGATGGAATAGGGGTTTGAAATCAGTAGATGGAAGCTCATATATAGGACTGATAAACAACAAGTTCTTATTGTATAGCCCAGGGACCTATATCCAATATCCTGGAATAACCATAGTGGAAAAGAATATTAAACAGAATTTACATACACACACACACATATATATATATAACTGAACATTTTGCTGTATAATAGAATGCAATACAACATTGCAAATCAACTATAATTAAATAAAAATTTAAAAATAAAAATATGGTGACTGTCTGAAGCTCCTTTACTTTATAAGGAGGTTTATGTAGCAGAAGTGGTGTAATAGAGTAAACAGAATACTGGAGTGGAAAATGGCAACCCACTCTAGTATTGTTACCTGAGAAATCCCATGGACAGAGGAGCCTGGAGGGCTACAGTCCATGGGTTCCAAAGGGTCAGGTGACTGAAGTGACTAAACATGCAAGCAAGCCATGAATGTAGCAGAAAAGACAGTGATATACATCTTCAAGCAGATACCAAACATTTATTTACATCAATACAGAAAGTATGTGCATAGATATCCTAAAGCCACTCTCATCTCAGGGACAAGTTAGGTTACTAAGGCTCTTACAAGTTTTTCTTAATCTTACTGCTTTATAAGTAACACTTATTAAATAAACAGTTAGTAAGTAGGGCTTCCCTGGATAAATATCTGGAAGAAGACTGCCTGGAGAAATATTAATAACCTCAGATATGCAGATGACACCATCTTTATGACAGAAGTGAAGAACTAAAGAGCCTCTTGATGAAAGTGAAAGAGGAGAGTGAAAAAGTTGCCTTAAAACTCAACATTCAGAAAACTAAGATCATGGCATCTGGTCCCATCATTTCATGGCAAATAGATGGGAAAACAGTGGAAAAAGTGGCAGACTTTTTTCCAGTTCAGTTCAGGTCAGTTTAGTCGCTCAGTCGTGTCCGACTTTTTGTGACCCCATGAATTGCAGCACGCCAGGTCTTCCTATCCATCACCAACTCCCAGAGTTCACCCAAACTCATGTCCATCAAGTTGGTGATGCTATCCAGCCATCTAATCCTTGGTTGTCCCCTTCTCCTCCTGCTCCAAATCCCTCCCAGCATCAGAGTCTTTCCCAATGAGTCAACTCTTTACATGAGGTGGCCAGAGTATTGGAGTTTCAGCTTTAGCATCATTCCCTCCAAAGAACAACCAGGACTGATATCATTTAAGATGGACTGGTTGGAACTCCTTGCAGTCCAAAAGACTCTTGAAGAGTCTTCTCCAACACCACAGTTCAAAAGCATCAATTCTTCATCACTCAGCTTTCTTCACAGTCCAACTCTCACATCCATACATGACCATTGGAAAAACCATAGCCTTGACTAGATAGACCTTTGTTGGCAAAGTAATGTCTCTACTTTTGAATATGCTATCTAGGTTGGTCATAACTTTTCTTCCAAGGAGTAAGTGTCTTTTAATTTATTGGCTGCAGTCACCATCTGCAGTGATTTTGGAGCCCCCAGAAATGAAGTCTTACACTGTTTCCACGGTTTCCCGTCTATTTCCCATGAAGTGATGGGACTGGATGCCATGATCTTCGTTTTCTGAATGTTGAGCTTTAAGCCAACTTTTTCACTCTCTTCTTTCACTTTCATCAAGAGGCTTTTTAGTTCCTCTTCACTTTCTGCCATAAGGGTGCTGTCATCTGCATATCTGAGGTTATTGATATTTCAGATATCAATATCAATAATCATTATATTGAAAAAATAACAGTTTCCCAGTAGTCATGTATGAATGTGAGAGTTGGACTATAAAGAAAGCTGAGCACTGAATAACTGATGCTTAACTGTGGTGTTGGAGAAGACTTTTTTAAATTTAAATTTATTTATTTTAATTGGAGGCTAATTACTTTACAATATTGTATTGGTTTTGCCATACATCAACATGAGGGATTATGTGGGAGAGGGAGAGGGTGGGATGATTTGGGAGAATGGCATGGAGAAGACTCTTGAGATTCCCTTGGACTGCAAGGAGATCCAACCAGTCTATCCTAAAGAAGAACAGTACTGGGTGTTCTTTGGAAGGACTGATGTTTAGCTGAAACTCCAATACTTTGGCCACCTCATGCAAAGAGTTGACTCATTGGAAAAGACCCTGATGCTGGGACGGATTTTGGGCTGGAGGAGAAGGGGGACAACAGAGGATGAGATGTTTGGATGACATCACCAACTCAATGAACATGAGTTTGAGTAAACTCTGGAAACTGGTGATGGACAGGGAGGCCTGGCGTGCTGCATTCCATGGGGTTTCAGAATTGAACATAACTTAGTGACTGAACTGAACTGAACTGAGGGCTTCCCAAATGACTCTAGTGGTAAAGAACCTGCCTGCTAAGGCAGGAAACAAAAGAGATATCACTTTGATCCCTGAGTGAGAAAATCCCCTGGGGGAAGGCATGGCAACCCACTCCAGTATTCTTGCCTGGAGAATCCCATGGACATAGCCTGGTGGGCTATGGTCCATAGGGTCGCAAGGAGTTAGACATGACTGAAGTGGTTTAGCAGCACTTAGCAATTAAGTTGGAGAAGGCAATGGCAACCCATTCCAGTATTCTTGCCTGGTAAATGCCATGGACAGAGGAGCCTGGTGGGCTGCAGTCCACGGGGTCGCTAAGAGTTGGGCACACGACTGAGCGACTTCTCTTTCACTTTTCACTTTCATGCATTGGAAAAGGAAATGGCAACCCACTCCAGTATTCTTGCCTGGAGAATCCCAGAGACAGAGGAGCCTAGTGGGCTGCTGTCTATGGGGTCGCAGAGTCAGACACGATAGAAGCAACTTAGCAGCAGCAGCAATTAAGTATAACTTAATGTTTAAGGGTCAAATACCATTAGAAGTGCAAGGGGCACTTATCATATTCATCCCCACTGCTTTAGTCCAACCTGCCAACTCTCACCTGAATCAAATAATGATCTTTTTCCAAGCTACTTGCACACATTATAGGCACCATTTGCCTCCCTAAGATATATTTTTAATTCTGTAACCAGACAAAGATTCTCAAAGTAAAATCCTCTTTTCATTTTCTTGCTTAAAATGTTTTGCTAGATTCTTATTGCTCTTCAAACAAAAGCAACATCTTAGTATGGCCTGCAAGCTCCTGTAAGACTTGCCTCCATTCACCTCTTCCATGCCAGCTCCCTAATCCTCCCACTTCTCATCCCCACCAATATTTCTTCCTCTCAAACCGTTTGCTGGAATACTCCCTCTGCTAGAATACATGAGCCTCTTTCATTGACTAGTTAACTCATACTCAACCTTCAATTTTAGCTCCTGGCAGTCTTGTGTATCTTTTGTGAAAACATTTATGTGCAGATCACACAGAGACACACACAGTGACAAATATAAGGTAGATAGATAGTTTATGTGTATGCTCGGTCACTAAGTTGTGTCTGACTCTGTGTGACCCCAAGGATTGTACCCACCAGGCTCCTCTGTCCATGAGACTTTGCACCCAAAAATATTGCTGTGGGTTGCTATTTCCTAGTCTACGGGGTCTTCCTTATCTAGGGATCAAACTTGCATTTGCTGCATTTCCTTCACTGACAGGTAGAATCTTAACCATTGAGCCACCTGGGAAACTAATTATATACATATATAATGCATATGAGATTATTTGATAAATGCAAATTGACTCTATTAGACTGTAAGTTTCATGAAGGTAGAGATTGTATCTATTTTTTATGCATTGCTTTTTCTCTACTTCCACACCTAGTTTTTGGCACATAATAAGGCCTGAAAATTATAAATTATGTTAGCTATGTGCAAGAGCTACAAATAATCCCATGGTATGGAGTAAAATGGTCAAAAGAAAGGACTCAAATTTGAGGTCACAAAAGAGACATCATAAAATAATTCTGAAATCTTGTAAATTAAAATCACTTCAAAGTCAGTTATTTCCGTGAGCTTATTGATGAGTTCTCTCTAATGAACAGTGCTGACTCATGATGCTCATTTGGGAAGCTGTTCATATTTTTAGTGTCATCAAATAGAAGGGCTCGGTGCTGCTGAGAACATGACAATACGGTTCCCAACTCAAAGATTTCTATAAATAAAATAGATTATTGTTCTTAGATTTGTCAATTTCCTTATGCATTGTTGCAACACAACTGATATTATTTTTAAATTCTATGTTAACATATTTTTGCTAAAAACTATGTCACAGCTTCTTGAAATTCTCTTTTAGTATCACATTACAAATTCCCTTAATGTAAACAGAGTTAGATTATTTGCCAGTATTAGTTTTTCCTCTTGGAACTCAATCCTGCATACAACCTATCCTTCAGGTAGCAGGTATGTTTTCTCTTCTTTTCTCAGAAATGCTTTAAAATGAACTCAAGAACAAAATCCACAGATAGACATTTCACTGGCTATGAAATGACTGATACCTATATGACACTAAAAAGGTAATCATGAAGATATGTATCAAATCAATGTCTCTCTAGTGCAAAACCCTGGAGAGCACTGTGCAGTGGGAGATGACCACAGATCAGCAAGTTGATGAAAGGAGAGATGATGCAGAGAGGGTTACAAAACATAATCAGTGTATTTGACATGCAGCCAATTGTGTATTCTTATTAAGTTTCCATATAATCTTTTCAAAAAACAAATTGAGCATTTTAAGACTCAAATAATATACAAATACATATATCAAAAAGCAAAAGTCATAATGACCATGTCTTCTGAGGTAGTTGGCAAGGTATCAGAAAGAATAAACAAGCCATTTTGTTAGTGAAAAAATAAACTTGCAAAAATGTAAATAAGCTCAGTGTTTTTGCAAAGAAAACCTATTTCCCCACCTTTCTTTTTTTTCTTTCATATATAATACACACATTTTAATATATACATAGATTTTTTTAAAGTCTGATGTATGTGTAACAAAAGCAGTTACAATACCATGAGTAGAAGGACTGAAGAAGCTGAAGTCATTTCTTCTTAACTTTATACATTTTTATACTGCTAGAGGTCTTACAACAATCATTATCTATCATTGAAAGTTAAATAGATCAATTATATATATATATATATATATATATATATATATATATAAGTCAATTATGTAGAAATGCTGGACATATGTAAGTCAATTTCTTTTATTAGAGGTGAATAATTTGAAATTCTCCCAAATCCAACATAGCATTTTTCCTTTGAAAATTTAAACCCACATTGCTCCATGCTGTACCTAATGGAGAGACAAAATATCTGGACATAACACTTAAAAACAAAACAAACAAACAAAAAATGCTTCATGCCAAACACTTCATGTGCTGGAATTTGTAGTGACCAAGAGATCAAGACCCAAATCCCTCATTTCTGAGCCAGAGCCCTTAAGCCCAGAGACTGTAGCCAATTTACCTTTACCTTTCCTCTACCTGGAATAAATTAGTCCTTTTCTTACACTTTCTTCATATTTTCAAAACTTTAAATATATTATTTTCTCTAATTGCCTTATTACTGAATTTGAATAGGTGACATGACCTCAGGGTTCAAAGTCTAAAATGTTAAAGTGTAGTCAATGTTGAATGATGAAAAACTCACTTCACACACTGGATTCCATCCTATCCACTCTGCATCCCTCCATTCACTCTATGTAACCTTACCATTTTTTATATTCTTATATAAAGAATTTCTTACATATTAGTCTAGAGATGTTATATGTAAAATCATTAAATGTGAATGTATACATTTCCTCCTCCTTATACCTACCACGCAATCGTACTCATCTCACATGATAGCAAAGTAATGCTGAAAACTCTCCAAGCTAAGCTTCAGCAGTATTTGAACGGAACTTCCACATGTTCAACTTGGAGTTAGAAAAGGCAAAGGAACCACAGGTCAAATTGCCGATATCCATTGGATCAGAGAAAAAGCAAGGGAATTCCAGAAAACCATCTACTTCTGCTTTATTGACTACACTAAAGCCTTTGACTGTGTTGATCACAACAAACTGGAAAATTCTTAAAGAGATGAGAATACCAGACCACTTTTGCTCCTGAGAAATCTATATGCAGGTGAAGAAGCAACAGTTAGAACTGGACATGGAACAGACTGCTTGCAAACTGGGAAAATGAGTATGTCAAAGCTGTATAATTTCACTCTGCTTATTTAACTTATATGCAGAGTACATCATGCAAAATGCTAGGCTGAATGAAATACAAGCTGGAATCAAGATTGCCAAGATAAATATCAGTGACCTCAGATATGCAGATTACACCAGCGTCATGGCAGAAAGTGGAGAGGAACTAAAGAACCTCTTGATGAAAGTGAAAGAAGAGACTGAAAAATCTGGCTTAAAATTCAACATTCAAAAATTAAGAACACGGCATCTGATCCCATCACTTCATGGCAACTAGATAGGGAAACAGTGGAAACAGTGACAGACTTCATTTTGGGGGGCTCCAAAATCACTGCAGATGGTGACTTTAGCCATGAAAGTAAAAGATGCTGGCTCTTTGGAAGAAAAGCTATGACCAATCTAGATAGCATATTAAAAAGCAGAGACATTACTTTGCTTAAAAAAAAAAAAAAAAAAAAAACAACTTCTAGTCAAAGCTATGTTTTTTTCAGTAGTCATGTATGGATGTGAGACCTGGACCATAAAGAAAGCTGAGTACCAAAGAGTTGATGCTTTTGAGCTGTAGTGCTGGAGAAGACTCTTGAAAGTCCCATGGACTGCACAGAGATCTAACCAGAGAATCCTAGAGGAAATCAGTCCTCTACTGATGTTGAAGCTGAAGCTCCAATACTTTGGTCACCTGATGTGAAGAGCTGACTCATTGGAAAACTCCCTGATGCTGGGGAAAATTGAAGGCAGGAGGAGAAGGGGATAACAGAGAAGAGATGGTTGTATAACATCACTGACTGGATGGACATGAGTTTGAGGAAGCACTGGGAGTTGGTGATGGAAGCCTGTTGTGCTACAGTCCATAAGTTTGGAAAGGGTACAACAGAACTGAGCGACTGAACTGAACTGATACTTAAGATAGGACTTCCCTGGTGGCTCAATGGTAAAGAATCTACCTGCAGTGGAGGAGACGTGAGTTCGATCCCCAGGTGATGGAGCTCCCCTGGAGGAAGGCATAGCAACCCATTCCAGTATTCTTTCCTGGAGAATCCCATGGACAGAGGATCCTTAAGGGATACAGTGTATTGGGTAACAAAGAATCAGACACGACCGTAGTGAATGAGTGCATACACACACACATACTTAAAATAACACAATTGTGAAACTTTAGTTTTTAGTTTAAGCAGTAAAACTGAGAAACCTATTCAATCTAAAACAGAGTTTCTTCATTCTCTCCTACACTTTACTTCATTGCATTGAATCAACCTCCGCCCTATTGATGGACAGTTGATTTATTTTTAAACTTTTGTTCTTAAAAACAATGTTAAAATGAATAATTTATTGTCATGTCATTCTTCAATTGTATAACTTGTTTCTAAGTTAAATTCCTAAAAACAAGATTACAGAGTTAATTTACAATTTTAAGTTATTGACAAATGATCCTCCATAAAGTAGTTTCAAATATACACCCCAACATGAAGATATGAAAAAGCCTATTTCCCCACAGTTTTGCCAAAAGATTATATTATCAAACTTAGCACTTTCCCAATTCTATGTATATTACATTATATCTAAGGACTATTTGCTCAAATGTTTTGCTCTTTGATTCACTGAAATATTATTTTATTTCTTTGTAACTCTGTGATAAGAATACAACTTTTTCCCCCAGTTTACCATTCATCTGTTCATTTTGTTTATGGGATTTCGGTATACACACATTTCTCATTTTTCTGTAGTCAAAACCTTCAATTGTTTTTCTTAGTCTTCTCAAATTTGAATTAGAATTAAAGAAGCCTTCTTATGTCAGTGTTACAAAGGCAATATCCTGTGATTTCTTCCAGGGTCTTTATAGTCACATTTTCTACATGTACCTTCATTTTTGGAACCAGAAGTATTCCAGGTTGATGCCAGGAACCAGATGTTGTGCTGGATAGTGGAACACTGATAAGATAGTGAATAAATACCATCATGGAATATAAGATATAGCAAAGAAAGAAGTAATCATAACCTGATTCCATAAAGTGAAGTGAAGTTCATGAGAAATATGCCCAGTATTTTCTGGGAGCACAGACCAGGTAGATTTAATCTAGTGTAGGTTAGGGGTTAGGAAAAAAAAAAAAAAACTTTATGAGAAAGTGATATTTAATTAGAATTATGAAAGAAAAATTCCTGATTGTCAGTCACTTAAGGGAGAAAGAGACTTGAGAGGAAGAAAGAAAGAAGAGATGGCCCAGGAAGAGTTCTTTTGTGGAAGGTTCCAGCAAGTTGGCAGAGAATCTTGAAAGTCAGGTATAGAGTCTGGACTTTCTCCTGAGAGTGATGGGATACCATTAGGAATGGTAAAGCTGAGGTTTAGATATAGGTGTTTGCTCAGTACAACAGGGTTAGATACTCACTAGTAAAATGTAAAGCAGAATAATCTATTAATATCAGGATACAGATTTCTGTGTGACTTGTGGAAAATCACTTGGAATTTACAATTTTCTCCTAAAATATTCTTCAGCTTTCAATTTACAGATGCCATCTCTCCCCAACACCCATAGATTGTAGGTATCAACTTGCAAAACTTGATTTGAAATAAGCTGATAAACTAGTATCTCCAACAAACATTAGCTTTGTGCTTTCACTATTCAACTCATGTAGGTTTTCCATCTTATCTGTTTGGTGATAGGGAATCCACTTTTAGCCTCCAAACAAAGAAAGAGTCACCATTTATATACAGAGTCACACATCCATTGTCATGTACACAGAAGGGTGCAGGCCGCTCTGAAAATGCTGACTCAGTCATAAACCAGGATTCACACTAGCCTGTGGACATGTCTCAGTAGTAAAGAATCTGCCTGCAATGCAGGAGACCCAAGTTTGATCCTTGGGTCAGGAAGATCCCCTGGAGGAGGGCATGACAACCCACTCAAGTGTTCTTGCCTGGAGAATCCCATGGACAGAGGAGGCAGGGAGTCTATAGTCCATAGCATTGCACAGAGTCAGACATGACTGGAGTGACTTAACACTCATACAAAGTCTTACCTAGAAGAAGTTGGTTAATGAAAACAGTACAGAATGATATGCTTATACAAGGACATCATGAAACATTTACTCCTTTGATGGAATGGCCCCTGAAGCAAAACTGGACTTTGATGTGGAGCTCGTTATTTGGTACACAGAGGGAACTGAGCCTGATCAAAATTGTCCCCTTGATTTCAGCTCAGCCCAAGTTCTTAATAATTATGAGGTAGATCCTAACACCAAAACCTGCATAGAGTGTGTTGTATAAAAATAGTGGTATCACAAGATGAAAAGTTCTGGGTGTGGATGATGGTGATGATAGCATACAAGTCAGAGTATTTAATGTCACTGAACTGGACACATGAAAAGAGCTACAATGGGAAATTTTATGTTATATGTCTTTTACCACAGTTTTTAAATTAAAAGATAAAATTAATAAAATGAAATAAAATTTGGAAAATTGTATTAAACAGTATAAAAATCAAAACAAATCATTTTGTTGCCCTCATAACATTTTTTAAGAATTGTATTTAGCTATTCAGGATGGGTGGTAAAATGGGAAAAAAAGTACCATATAAAATCCTACTCTGAAGCTTATTTCTGCTTAGTTTAGTTTTTATTTTGTATTAGCATATGAAATTAGTTTTGACCAAGGCTCTAAAGCTGACATTTAGTGATAAACATATGACACACATAAAGCATTTAGCTGAATGCCAATTTTTAATTGAATTTAGCTTTTACTTAAATGACAAGTGTACTCAATTAGTACATTCAATAACTTCATTAGGGATATTTCTTTCCAAGTTAACCAGTTTCTCAGATCCACATACCACAAAAGTTCTTATGGAATGTATTAATTCAACAAGTTTTATTATAGAATTGTCTATACTTTGAAGCAGCATTAAGTCCTTAGAGAAATAAGAATTGGTGAAACGCAATATTTTCAACAATTAAATTTTCTGCTGGTTTTCATGTCATATCAGACTCAGCTTTTTTAAAGGAAGAGCTATTTATATAAATCTTTGTTGCAAACTCTGGGGAGATTAAACAAATGATTTTATTCTTCATTAATGTGACACTATATATATATATATATATATATATATAGTGTTTTTTTCCTGAAAAATAAGTGTATATATATATATATATATACACACACTTATTTATATGAGTGTATATATATAAGTGTATATAAGTGTGTGTGTATATATATATAAGTGTGTATATATATATATATATATATATACACACACACTTATTTTCAGGAAAAAAACACTATAGTTCTTTGTGTATTGCTGGAGACAGTAAAACCATATACTGAAAACCTTTGAGGCCACTATCTAAATTTCCTCCTGATAGTCTGTTATTTTAGCTGAGGATTTAATAGGATAAATGTTGATTTCAAAAACTTAGGAAACGTGGGATAATTCTGAAGCACCACAGTGTTCAGGTTCTCCTCAAAGACAGAAAAGCTGACTCTATCAAATGTTATATGATAGCATGGTTCTCCCTTTAAAATCCCTGTGTAGATCACAACAAACTGGAACATTCTTAGAGAGATGGGTGTACCAGACCACCTTTCTTGCCTCCTGAGAAATCTGTATGCAGCTCAAGAAGCAACAGTTAGAACTGGACATGGAGCAATGGTCTGGTTTCAAATTAGGAAAGGAGTACATAAAGGCTGTATGTTGCCACCATGATAATTTAATTTATATGCAGAGTACATCATGAGAAATGCTGGGCTGGATGAAGCACAAGCTAGAATCAAGATTGCCAGGAGAAATATCAATAACCTCAGATACACAGATGATACCATCCTTATGGTAGAAAATGAAGAGGGACTAAAGAGCCTCTCGATGAAAGTGAAAGAGGAGAGTGAAAAAGCTGGCTTAAAACTCAACAATCAGAAAACTAAGATCATGGCATCTGATCCCATCACTTCATGGCAAATAGATGGGGAAACAATGGAAACAGTGACCGACTATTTTCTTGGGCTCCAAAAGCACTTCAGGTGGTGACTTCAGCTATGAAATTAAAAGATGCTTTCTCCTTGGAGCAAAAGCTATGACCAACCTAGACAGCATATTAAAAAGCAGAGA
Organism: Nanger dama; assembly: GCA_917880005.1. Classification (NCBI taxonomy): domain Eukaryota; kingdom Metazoa; phylum Chordata; class Mammalia; order Artiodactyla; family Bovidae; genus Nanger; species Nanger dama. Next base: position 106,772,699 of record CAKJTW010000001.1, read on the forward strand.
CTTTGCCGACAAATGTCTGTCTAGCCAAAGCCATGGTTTTTTCCAGTAGTCATGTATGTGTGTGAGAGTTGGACTATAATGAAAGCTGAGTGCCGAAGAATTGATGCTTTTGAACTGTGGTGTTGGAGAAGACTCTTGAGTCCCTTGGACTGCAAGGAGATCCAACCAGTCAATCCTAAAGGAAATCAGTCCTGAATGTTCATTGGAAGGACTGATGCTGAAGCTGAAGGTTCAATACTTTGGCCACCTGATACAAAGAACTCACTCATTTGAAAAGACCCTGATGCCAGGAAAAATTGAAGGCAGGGAAAGAAGGGGATGGCAGAGGATGAGATGGTTGGAGGGTATCACCGACTCAATGGACATGAATTTGAGCAAACTCTGGGAGTTAGTGATGGACAGGGAAGCCTGGTATGCTGCAGTCCATGGGGTCACAAAGAGTTGGACACATCTGAGTGACTGAACTAATTCCCTTTAAAAGCTTGTCATCCTGAGAGAGGGCTTCTCTGATAGCTCAGCTGGTAAATAATCCACCTGCAATGCAGGAGACCCTGGTTTGATTCCTAGGTCAGGAAGATCAGTTGGAAAAGGGATAGGCTACCCACACCAGAATTATTGGGTTTCCTTTGTGGCTCAGCTGGTAAAGAAGCCACCTGCAATGTGGGATTCCTGGGTTGGGAAGACCCTGTGGAGAAGGGACAGCCTAACCCACTCCAGTATTTTGGCCTGTATAATCCCATGGACACTATAGTCCATGAGGTCCTAATAAGTTGGACACAACTGGGTGTCTTTCATTCACTCATCCTAAGAGAATGTGTATCATCATTAATCATGTGACCCATTTGTGTGAAATTCTGAGAACAGAAACTTTGCCTTGAACTTCCTTCCACCAACTGTCATTCAAGGAGTGATCGCCCTGTGGATTGATCAGTCCATCTCCTGGGCTTTGGTTTGGATGGGAGCTTTTCTTCCTTTCAATGCTATTGTCACATCCTCTTCAGAGAGGAAATGCTGTCATCTGAGAACAGAAAGAACTCTCCCAGTTGTAATTAAAAACTACTATCTGCTCAAATCTGTGTCTTCATACACCTCAGGGTCGGGGGCTCACATGAGTAAGAGATTCAGGTCAAATTGAGCTACTCAGGGACTCTTAGAAGAGTTCTTTCTTCTCTTTCCACATTTAAATAGTTAGGTGTTATCATTTTATTTGTAACAGTTTTGTTACCTGTGGACAGGGCCTTACAGGCATGTAGTTTAATCTCAATATTCGTGGGATGGGTCAAGTTGGGGGGTGGTCCAAAGGCTTTGGCCTAGATCGAGAGTGTTAAGTGGATCAATGTTGCATTTGTGTTTGTAAATCAATTTATATGCTGCTTTCACTAAAAGAATATGACTTGAAATGGTTTCAAATCACCTTAAACTATGACCGAAGCAGTCCTCTTCTGAGTGCATATTCATATTGTCATCAAATCTTGCTCAGACTCTCAGTGTACAGGCACTATTTATGGGCAGTGGATGTACATGGGCAGGGAGACGGTTACCCTGGGTTCCACACACCTGAGTGAGGGGTTTGACAGTTTTCATTCAAGGACATCCTCAAAACTTCTGTGGGGCAGGAACAGATTTGCTTCTCTAGAAGAGGAATTAGGTGAAGCTCTAATATCCCCACCTCTCTCGGAATATTAGGGGATGATGCAGAAAGTATGTTCCCTGGGTTAGAGAACAGATGGATCATTTGCCTCCCTGAAGTGGAGGACCAGTAGGTTCGGTAGCAGTTCCCTAATGAGTCAGGGATTTCCTGGCCTCCTCACTATAACATAGACCTGTCAATCTGGCCTCTCTGTATCAGCAAATGGCATGAAAATGGACATGAAGCTCCTGCAGCCTGCTGTGCTGAGGAATAAATTGACTAAGTCAATCTGGTGGTTGCCACCTCTATGGTTACTCAATAGAGCCCGGGAAGTCAGCCCACTGCAATAGTGCTGATGTCAGGACCTTCTGGGTGCTTGACAATGTGATTCTTAACCGTAGGAGAATTAAAAGAAATTAATACAATGCTTAGCAATAGAGCATAGTCTTTTACAATTACTAGTCACAATGTTTCACATAATAGGAGTTACACTGTTTATAATAATTTTCACTAAGGAAGATACATTCAACTTTCTCAATGGCAGAGAGCTTGTACCTGGTGTCAACTTCCACATCTTTTCTCTTTAATTTCACAAATCAGGAAATTTAATTTGCTAACAAGTATTTATGTAAGTGGTAATCATCTTTGGCACCATAAAACTCTTCCAAATACCCAGATTGAATTTGGATTAAGAAATTATGTGAGTTTTCCCTATGAAGGACATTTGCAACACTCCTTCAGATGTAAAGTCTGTGAGCAAGGCACATTCAAAACCTGAAGATTGAAGGTTTTATTGTAGGAGAAAAGGCATTGTATATAATTCAGATCTGATTTTTGACTGCTGACAGCACTGGAATTATTTCCCCATGTTTTAGTTACATTTAACTGTGGCTCTTACATATGCTCAAACATTTATAAACATACTTTCTCAAGAGAAGAATTTATAGAACGTGTTTAGGACACTGTCAAGTTCTTTTTTAAATTCATTTTTTATTGAAGGATAATTGCTTTACAGAATTTTGTTGTTTTCTGTCAAACCTCAACATGAATCAGCCATAAGTATGCATATATTCCCTCCCTCTTGAACCTTGCTCCCACCTCCCTCCTTAGTCCACCCCTCTAGGTTGATATAGAGTCCCTGTTTGTTTCCTAAGCAATACAGCAAATTCCCATTGGCTATCTACTTTACACATGGTAATGTAAGTTTCCATATGTACCTTCCCATACATTTCACTTTCTTCTCCCTTTTCCCCATGTCCATAAGTCTATTCTCGAAGTTTGTTTCTCCGCTGTTACCCTGTAAATAAATTCTTCAGTACTATTTTTCTAGATTCCCTATATATGCATTAGAATACGAAATTTATCTTTCTCTTTCTGATTTACATCACTCAGCATAATAGGTTCTAAGTTCATCCACTCCATTAGAACTGACTTAAATGCATTTTTTATGGCTGAGAAATTTTCCACTGTATATATGTACCACAACTTCTTTGCCCATTCATCTGTCGATGGGCATCTAGGTTGCTTCTATGTTCTAGCTATTGTAAAAAGTGCTGCAATGAACAATGGGATACATGTGTATATTTCAATTTTGGTTTCCTCAGGATATATGCCTAAGAGTGAGATTGCTGGGTCATATGGTGGTTTTATTCCTAGGTTTTTAAGGAATCTCCATACTGTCTTCCATAGAGGCTGTATCAATTTACATTTCCACCAACAATGTAACTAAGCGTTCCCTTTTCTCCACATCCTCTCCAGCATTTATTGTCTGTAGACTTTTTGATGATGGCCATTCTGACCGATGTGAGGTATCTCATTGTAGTTTTGATTTGCATTTCTTTAATAATGAGCAATGTTGAGCATCATTTCATGTGTTTGCTAGCCATCTGTATGTGTTCTTTGAATAAATGTCTGTTTAGGTCTTTTTCCCACTTTTTGACTGGATTGTTTGTTTTCTGGTATTGAGTTGTATGAGCTGCTTGTATATTTTGGAAATTAACCCTTTGTCAGTTGTTTCATTTGCTATTATTTTCTCCCATTCTTAGGGTTGTCTTTTCACCATGCTTATAGTTTCCTTTGCTGTGCTAAAGCTCTTAAGTTTAATCAGGTAGAACACTGTCAAATTTTTGGTTATTGTGTCTGCATATGACATTCTGATCATATCAACATGACAAAAATCTTCCTCCTTCAGTCTTAAATAGGTTTAGGCTTTGAAGGGCTTGGGGTACATTACTATGATAGTTAATTTGGGGCATGTTCTTCATAATTGTCAAACTTCTCTTTACCTGTGTTTTGATATCAGAAAGCAATTGCTTAAGTTTTGTTTACTTGTTTCCTTTCCTTTCAAACATTTAAGATTATCATTATTCTCAGTATACAACCAATCTCAGAGTAGGCAAGTAAAGTTACATATTTCTCTTAGCATAGTGAAAAGAATAATATTTGGTGGTAATGACTGGATCATAATAATATTTTTCACTATTTCCTTCAATATGCATTATGCAATATAATTAAATTTCAGTGTAATTAAAATTTGAAAGTAATTATGTTCTTTCCTAATCCTCATATAGATTACCTCCTGAATCACCACTGAACTGTCCCCCTCCCCATACTCTATACACCTGCTCAGAGCTGACTCATACTCTGTATCAGTTCAGTTCAGTTACTCAGTCGTGTCTGACTCTTTGTGACCCCATGAATCGCAGCACGCCAGGCCTCCCTGTCCATCACCATCTCTCGGAGTTCACTCAGACTCACGTCCATGATGCCATCCAGCCATCTCATCCTCTGTTGTCCCCTTCTCCTCCTGCCCCCAACCCCTCCCAGCATCAGAGTCTTTTCCAATGAGTCAACTCTTTGCATGACGTGGCCAAAGTACTGGAGTTTCAGCTTTAGCATCATTCCTTCCAAAGAAATCCCAGGGCTGATCTCCTTCAGAATGAACTGGTTGCATCTGCTTGCAGTCCAAGGGACTCTCAAGAGTCTTCTCCAACACCACAGGTCAAAAGCATCAGTTCTTTGGCACTCAGCTTTCTTCACAGTCCAACTCTCATATCCATACATGACCACTGGAAAAACCATAGCCTTGACTAGAGGGACCTTTGCTGGCAAAATAATGTCTCTGCTTTTTAACATGCTGTCTAGGTTGGTTATAACTTTTCTTCCAAGGAGTAAGCATCTCTTAATTTCATGGCTACATCAATGGATAAATCTAGCTATAAAATCAAATGTCTGTTAGAATATAAGCTAAAATGCAATTTCTTTTCTACATTGCACGCAATTAATGAAGCCTGGTACTAAGTAGTGTCATTTAAGCAAAAAGAAATTTTGCTTCTGCCACTTTTACTCTGAGTAAAATATTTGAAGTTACCTTGCCATTATCTCTATAAATGCCTTAGAAATTGTGTTATCTGTATTTATGCTTTTAGAAGTGCTCTTTTGAACAGTGACTCAGGTGTGTCCCTTCTCTTCATGAAATTGCATAATTAATCAAATTTATAGTGGAAATGTGATTTTTAGTCCAACTTTTATAGTACTAATTATATTTCCTATTTTCCCCAGATTTAAGTGGGTTCATTTGAAATAACCATAATCACACTCACTTAATGATACACATTCATTTTCTATATTTTTACTTAAGTCCTGTTCACATTAAACATCATGGATATTCTCTAGGGGTAGACACCATGTCTTTATTATTTCAGCTTCAGTACTAGGATGATAATCATCACATCATTAACATTCAGTAAATATTTGGTGAATGAATAAAAGCTGTTATGAATCATCCTACCCTTCCTAATTAAATTTCTTTTAGGAGATCTGTAACATTCAAGGCAGTAGTCTAGTCCCTCTGACAATCCCATACTGAAACCCTTAGAATAAACAAATTGTCTTTAAGAAGAAACTGGCTCTTGGTTACATACGCCAAGAAATTTTGTTTATATAAATAAGAGTTCTAAATCAATGCATTTAGTGATCTAAATATTTCAGTATGCACTAGACCAAAACTCACTTCAAAGATCTTGATACTCAGATGATTTACAAGATTAAGCTTTCTTTTTCAAAAATAGATGAAATCAATCAGAATCATCAACAAAATAGAAATAACAGGAAACTGAGGCCAAGATATAACAACATTTAGCCAATGGTTCTAGGGCAAAAGAATGAGTCATCAATTAAACTGTCTTCTCTCTCTCTCTCTCTGTATACACACACACACACACACACACACACACACACACACACACACACACACACACATAAACACACATATTTTTTTGTGAAAAGGGAACAGAGAAAGAAGCCAGTTTAGTTTCCATTTTGTAGTTTTTCATTTAGCAATTTGTGTCTATGGTGCCAACAAGGTACTGAATTTTAATGCCACATCAGTATTCTAGTTTCTAAAATTGCTTTCAGAACAGATTAAGGGTGCAGCAGGTGGGAAGTTATGAGTTTACTGGGAGGAAGATGTGAGAAGTACCATGATGAATGAATAAATCTAGCTAATGAAAACATCCCTTTCCACTTTTATAAGTATTATAACAAGAAATAAAGCATACTTCTATTTTAAAAGAACTATTTTCATTTTAATTTTTAATTTCTTAGTGTCTATCAAATCTTGCAGTTAATTAACTTTTTACTCTCACTCTCTTTGTCTCTTAATTATATGCTGTCATTTCATGATAAAATTTATCAGGATACTTTTGACTAATATCCAAAAGGGCATGTTCTATGAGCATTTAATGGATTTTTCAAAAGAAGGGAGAAAAGCGTGGTTTTAACCATTCAGTATCAAACAGTAAAATTCAAAAGTTAAATATGTTATAAATTCCAAGATGGTTTATATTATACTGAACTCTGATACACCAATGTCCACACCTGAAAACCCTGCTGACTGTGAAAAGAAAAAGTGTTTCTTATAGCACTCCATTCTAAGTTGAGTGAGGCCACAATTCATTTTTTACTTTTAGCCACACCTCCATCAATGTCTAACTTCTTATTTTTCATGTAACAAGAATAAATTTACTAAACAAATAAAAGAAAAGTGTTTTTCCAGATATAATCTTAAGTGTAAAATTTCAGGTTTCTTACGCTACTATTAAGAAAATAATGAACAATTTAAATAGTGAAATGCATATTTATAAACATATTTTCAAGGAGATACAGCATATTTAAGATATTAAAAATGTTAATGAGACTTGTAAAATATAGTGAAATTAAGTAAAGTATATGCTTTAAGATCTCCAAAATAATTTTTTCAACAATTTCCAAGACAAATAGAAAATTATTTTCCCATTGTGTAGCATAAGGGGCCCTGGATTGCAGGCTGTGTCTTCTTTCTAATTCTTTAACTCTCTGTCCTGTGCCCAAAATCCACATTCAAATCTTCATAGTCTCATTCTTATCATTGAAAAAGATAGAGAATTAAATGGCTCTGACCATTGTAACTACCAGTAATATGATATATAGACTAGCAATATTTCAAATATTTAGAGTCTTACTACATTTTCAATTCATTAAAAATTAGAAATCTATTTTTGAGTTTTACTGAAATGCTGTAGACTTTTATTTTTACATGTTGTACAACTTCAGTGGCTTATTAAGGCAACTGAAATGTGGTATTAAAGTTAAAATTGGCTTATAACTAAAATTTATTGAAGTCTCCAATAACAAAAAAAATAAATTAGTCAATGCTGAAAATTTAACTGTAATATAGTTGTGCTGCTGTAATTTCCCAATATTCAATACATTGATAAATACCTTAACTGATAAAGGTATCATTGATGAAGTCCTGAGTCAGGACATAGGGTCTAATTGTTATTATTATCACTATAGATTACTGCTACTTATATCTTTGAGGGTATTTCTTTCCACACATTTTTTGCTAAAAACATATATGTGTAATATCACTAAGGATGCCTCATTAGTTCTGCACACTGATTTCATATCATTTAAATAATTTACATTTATTAATACAAAAGCATATACTGTCTTTAGTCTTATGAATGATCATCTTAAAATATAAAAACATGTATAAAGCACGATATTTTTTTCTCAAAAAGTACATTATATTTGCTTTAGCAATGAGTTCATTATTGTTTTATCTTTTAGAGATATTTTCATTAGAATGTATTTTTGCTCCATATTTTCTTTTTAACAGAAAGCTTATTTTACCTGAAAACAAGAGCAAGGATTGCTGATTGGGTTGTAGTGTCTTTTCCTCAACAAGAAAGAATTTAAAAAATAAAGGAAAAGAGAATAAATGTGAGAAAAAAGATAATTGATACAAATGTTCTAGAAAGCTTCTGCCTTAGTTAATATTCACCAGTATTATGTGTTAAGGAATTATCAGGTAATATGGTCGAGCAGAAAAATTATTCTAGCATAAAACCTGCCTTGTAAGAAGCTCTCTGTGACTGGAAATAATAAGAAATGTTACCAGGTATCCATGATGATGACTTGTGAATGAAAAGTAAACATTTCTCTACTCTGCTGTCAATGAGTCAGTCTTCATAAATACCCACTGACAGTTTTAGAGACCTAGAAGAGGATGATTTATCTCTGAATCTATACACTAGATGAAAATTGACCTGAGTAGAGGCATTGTTGTTATTGTTCAGTCCCTTATGTCTGACTGTTTGTTACCCCATAACTGCAGCATGCCAGGCTTTGTTGCCCTTCACTATATTCCTGAGTTTGCTCAAACTCATGTGCGTTAAGTCAGTGATACCATCCAACCATCTCATCCTCTGTCATCCCCTTCTCCTCCTGCCTTTAATCTTTCCCAGAATCAGGGTCTTTTCAAATGAGTCAGCTCTTCACATGAGGTAGCCAAGGTATATGCATGACAGACAATAAATACAGTGAATAGGAAAGACATCTTTTGGGTAAGATTTCCTCTCAAGTGAAAGAATAAATAAAATACCATAATCATCCTCTAAAAAGCTGAATATGTCCTTCATTGTTGATTTTCAAAATACCTTATGATATAGGCTTACTTTTTTAGTTGAGAATCTTTCAAAAATCTCACAAATAGAGTCTGATTTGTAATTGGCAATTAAAGTGTTATAAAATATCATGAACTCTACATTTCTCACTTATAATGTGATCTCAGTTGTATTCGTTTGTCAAATTTTACCTAAAAACAAAATATTTAGCTATTTTATATATGACAAAGGATATAGTAACAAAATTTAAAAGCTACACATATCAATTATAGAGAAATAATTTTCTTCTTTTTGAGATTTCTTTGTTTATAGTAAGCAAAGAAAGTAATATAACTGGTTTTCATCTGTTTTCTCATAAGGATCTTGAATCTTTTGGAGCAGGTCCTAGGAATCTGTACTATATTTATTGAACATGCTATATTAAAAATATATTTCTCTTAGATTTTTTTTTCACAGATGTATGTGACTTAGGGAAAAACATTCAGCAAGAAGAGAAGTTGCTACATTGGTTCACTGAGAATAGAAAGAAACTCTATTAGAGAGGAATTAGTGCCTGAGCCTTCTTTTCATCAGTAAATAAGGCCAAAGTCTTGGAAAAACAACACGGTGTGCTTTTGTGTGATCTAATTTTTGAACCAGTGAATTCAGAATAGAAGTGTCATTTTATCCCAACTTATATACTATAATCAAAAGGGAGAGGCAAAGAACTAAATTGTGGATTTAACAATCCTATCCAGATTGCTCATTTATGTGAAATTAGATCAATTGTATGTTCGAAACCTTATAACCTACACATAGCAAGAGAACACTGAGATAAGCCAATGAGTTTAAGCATACTGTGTCAAAGTAAAGAATGTCTCAAAATGTGTCTAATTATTTCTGAAATATTTCTATTCAGTACATACCATTTCTCACCAGTGGGTTTCAGACCTTCAACAATCTCTTGTACACAACCATCCAATAAACTTCTGACTGATACTGAATTTCACTCTCTTGTTCTACTTCCCACAAATCTATATACATTAACATGAAAATAATACAGATGAACAGATAAAGAAATTTTGGAATATCACTCAGCCATAAAATTAATGAAATAATGTCATTTGCAGCAACACGGATGGACCTAGAATTTATAATACTAAGTGAAGAAAATCAGAAAGAGAAAGACAGATACTATATGATATCACTTATATGTGAAATCTATTTTTAAGAAGTTACAAATACAAATTAATTTATTCACAAAACAGAAACACACACATAGAAAACAAGCTTATGATTACCAAATCTTGCCAAATGTGTCAGGCTCTGAGTTACATTCAGTTGGTAACTTGCCACTTTCTGAATTTATTTCATACCTATTTCTTGTGCATGTACTTCTTCCCTAAGTAGTTCAATTCCATTCATCTTTCAAGATACAGTTCTATAAAATATTTCTGTTTGTGTTTATTTTTTCTACCAAGTTCTCAGGTTCTCTTGTAAAATGCAAAGATATGAGCAAAAGTTTTTCAATTAAATTGCTCCCATAAATATCTTTGTATAAAAATGATATATTTCTTCAAGAATTCATTCTACGAAAGCTGAATGTCTTCTATGATTTCAGCACCGGGTTTACAATGGTAAATAATCCAGAATGATCCCTGTTTTAATGGATTTTATATATCTCAGTAAGAATAAGTAGAAAAATACATACTCAAGCAAAATAAATAATTTCAGATGGTAGGAAGTGAAGAAAATAAAATGATGTTATAAGAAGCAACTGGAGGTCATGCACACAAGTGGTTAGAGACCTTCCTGAGAATATGGGAACTGGGCTGCGTCCCTGAGTATGTGGGGCAGAGAGCTTTCCAGGCAGAATGAACAACCAGTGCAAAGGCACAAGGCAGCAAGTGATGGGTGCGGACAGAAAAAAACATCACAGGTTGGCTCAAAAGAGTGAGCCACTGAGAAGAGTGGTAGGAGGAGATGATAACTGCTGAAACTCTTGCTGACCTTACAATAGCCAAAAGACATTTGGGTTTTATCTTAGAATGGCAGAATGATCCTGACATCTTCTCAGCATGAAACCTAATTTACATTTTTAAAGGAATTCTTTGAAAAAATAGTTGTTTTTTTTTTTTTTTTTAAGCAAGAAAAGGGTTGGGAGACTATTATACTAATACAATCAAGACATCCTAGGGGATTCCAGAAAAGAGATGATGGTGAATTAAAAGACAGAGTCAAAAGGAATTGTTAATGGATTGCAAATGAGAAGCAAGGCAGAAAGAAAATTAAGAAAAACATCTTGATTCTTGGTTTGAGGTAGAGGGACAGTGGTGTCATTTCAATGGTGAAGAACAGAAATGAACAAATTTGAGGGCACACATTTAGAACTTTGAGAAAAGGATAGTTTGGGTTTAATGTCCAAATCCCTTGGCTTAATGTAGAAGTTTTTAATTCTTTTTGCTATAGATGCAATATAAAATATATTTCTCAAAATATTAGGGAGAGAAGGGAAAGGGTAATGAAGAATTATTTCATCCACTCAAACAGGTGAATATTACTTGAGCATTAACATCCAGAGACTGGGTCCAAGGGATATAGTGGTGACAGAAGAAAAATATTTCAGGGTCAACTTGGAGGGAAACAAAACATGAAACAAATAATGTGTTATTAGAGCTGTGTAGGGAAATGTTTCAGTATGGGAGCCTACATCTTGGGGAGTGGACTTGATTAGGGGTCAGGGAAATCTGCCCAAGGAAATGTCATTATTCTGAGATGATCTGAAAATAAGCTTGCCTTTTCTAAGATATAGCCTTCAGTTATCCCTTTATGATGGTTCAAGGAGAGTTTCAGGCAAAGGACACAATCTACAACAAAACACAAAGGTGAGAGAAAGTAGTAGATTTCATAAATTAAAACTGTTCTATATGGCTGATTCATAGATAGTTTGGGTAAAAGTGGGATGAAATATGGTTGCAGAGCAGGAAGGAGTTTGTGGGTTATGGTTATAGGAAATAAGTTGTCTTAGCTTTTGAACTGTGGTGTTGGAGAAGACTCTTGAGAATCCCTTGGACTGCAAGGAGATCCAACCAGCCCATCCTAAAGGAGATCAGTCCTGCGTGTTCATTGGAAGGACTGATGCTAAAGCTGAAACTCCAGTACTTTGACCACCTCATGCGAAGAGCTGACTCATTGGAAAAGACTCTGATGCTGGGAAGGATTGCGGGCAGGAGGAGAAGGGGACGACCGAAGATGAGATGGCTGGATGGCATCACCAACTCAATAGACATGAGTTTGAGTGAACTCTGGGAGTTGGTGATGGACAGGGAGGCCTGGCATGCTGTAATTCATGGGATCGCAAAGAGTCGGACATGACTGAGCGACTGAACTGAACTGAATCCTTTTTAAGGAAATAAATCACAGAAAGCCGAATGTGGTATAATTTGGTAGGTATTTTTAGAAGACTAGAATATGTAAAAGTTAATTTTCCAAAAACCTTTATCAGGCAGATATTTGTTGCCATATACATATATATATATCTGAATGCAAGTAACTGTCCAAGGCAAAATCAGCATTTAAATCCAATTATGTCTGATTGAAATCTATACTTTGCCACAGTACTTTGCTGCTCTGCATCCTCTCACCTCCTTCTGTTGTGCCCACGTAACAATAATCATAGATTGTAAGTATTTCTATATGTTTGCTTATGTCATCTGCAGAACATATAAGCATTCATCAAGATGCTTAAAGCTAAGTTACATGTTTATATTTTTTAATTTCCTTAAGCAACCTAAGTAATTTTAAAGAAACACTATTTTGAAGTGATCAACATAATTTTCATTCTCTTAGTTCATTTTTACCTATTCCTGTTCACCATTAAACCAAAACAGAGGCACACAAATATATACACAAACACAGACTCAAAGAGCAAGGGAGTGGATTGAGTTTCTCACTTTTGTTTCCTTTTTCTTTCTTTTCTTCTGTCTTGAAATTTTTAGAAGAAGCACACTGACTTGAAACTGCCCATCCTGGCCAGGCACCATAGTAACCATTTGCCTGAGTTGTTTTATGGCAAGAGGTCCTGGTAAGGAACACAGAACTAATAAACCGCCATCAACTGGAAGAGTTTAGGAACGATCTAAAAGAGACACACATATCCAACCACCTCCCAGAATCCTCCCTGGCATCCATATGGGCTGAACAAGGCCTGTATCACCAGGAAGGACTCTGAGTCAGAATAACTGGCTAAAGATAACCTGGAAACTGAATTTGGTAATAAGAGTACAAGATCTGAGCCACAGTCAGCTCTTTGTCTTGTTTTTGTTGACTGTGTAGAGCTTCTCCACCTTTGGCTGCGAAGAATATAATCAATCTGATTTCGGTGTTTCAAATTCTGAAATATGTTGCTGAGAAAGTGTTGCACTCAATATGCCAGAAAATTTGGAAAACTCAGCAGTGGCCACAGGACTGGAAAAGGTCAGTTTTCATTCCAATCCCAAAGAAAGGCAATGCCAAAGAATGCTCAAACTACCGCACAGTTGCACTCATCTCACATGCTAGTAAAGTAATGCTCAAAATTCTCCAAGCCAGGCTTCAGCAATACGTGAATCATGAACTTCCTGATGTTCAAGCTGGTTTTAGAAAAGGCAGAGGAACCAGAGGTCAAATTGCCAACATCTGCTGGATTGTGGAAAAAGCAAGAGAGTTCCAGAAATACATCTATCTCTGCTTTATTGACTATGCCAAAGTCTTTGACTGTGTGGATCACAATAAACTGTGGAAAATTCTGAAAGAGATGGGAATACCAGACCACCTGACCTGCCTCTTGAGAAATCTGTATGCAGACCAGGAAGCAACAATTAGAACTGGACATGGAACAACAGACTGGTTCCGAATAGGAAAAGGAGTACGTCAAGGCTGTATACTATCACCCTGCTTATTTAACTTATATGCTGTGTACATCATGAGAAACGCTGGACTGGAAGAAACACAAGCTGTAATCAAGATTGTTGGGAGAATATCAATAGCGTCAGATATGCAGATGACACCACCCTTATGGCAGAAAGAGAAGAGAAACTAAAAAGTCTCTTGATGAAAGTGAAAGAGGAGAGTGAAAAAGTTGGCTTAAATCTCAACATTCAGAAAACAAAGATCATGGCATCCGGTCCCATTACTTCATGGGAAATAGATAGGGAAACAGTGTCAGAGTTTATTTCTTTGGGCTCTAAAATCACTGTAGATGGTGACTGCAGCCATGAAATTAAAAGACGCTTACTCCTTGGAAGAAAAGTTATGACCACCCTAGACAGTATATTCAAAAGCAGAGACATTACTTTGCCAACTAAGGTTCATCTTGTTAAGGCTATGGTTTTTCCTGTGGTCATGTATGGATGTGAGAGTTGAACTGTGAAGAAGGCTGAGTGCAGAAGAATTGATGCATTTAAACTGTGGTGTTGGAGAAGACTCTTGAGAGTCCATTGGGCTGCAAGGAGATCCAACCAGTCCATTCTAAAGAGATTAGCCCTTGGATTTCTTTGGAAGGACTGATGGTAAAGCTGAAACTCCAGTACTTTGGCCACCTCATGCAAAGAATTGACTCATTGGAAAAGACTCTGATGCTGGGAGGGATTGGGGGCAGGAGGATAAGGGGACGACAGAGGATGAGATGGCTGGATGGCATCACTGACTCGATGGATGTGAGTCTGAGTTAACTCTGGGAGTTGGTGATGGACAGGGAGGCCTGGGGTGCTACGATTCATGGGGTCACAAAGAGTCAGACACAACTGAGTGACTGAACTGAACTGAACGTGGAAACTAATGCAGTCACCATAAAACCCAAGACTGCCAGCCACATGGCAGAGCAGATCTCCTGGGTTTCCTCACCCTACTGTTCTCCACCCAGGTGCCCTTTCCCAATAAAATCTCTTGCTTTGTCAGCATGTGTCTTTTGGAAAATTCATTTCTGAGTGTTAGACAATAGCCCAATTTCAGGCCCTGGAAGGGGGCCCCTTCCTACAACAATATAGACACTAGTCATGAAAGCCCTAGATTTTAATTCCTACAGTCAAGTATTTATTGGAGTTTATGAGGTTTTTCGAATAGTCTACATGTAAGAAGCTTGTTAAGAAGCAAAAATGATAACAACAGAGAAGATAAAATATGATAATGCAGCCAGAAAGAAAGAGGGAGAGGATGAAGGGGGAGGGAGGAAGGACAGACAGTCAGGTAGAACTTTTTATACTACAGAAGGATCTAGAGAAGCAAAAGAAAGATGGTTGTAAAATGCTTGTGCGGCACCCTGCTCCTTAAGATCAAGGGATAAGAGTGAGTCAATTTAAACCCCATAGAAACTTAAACTGGCTAGGGGAGGTGAGTTAACCTCTGGTTAGTCAGAGCTCCTCAGAGAAACAGAGCCAACAGTATTTATTTATTTTAAGAAATGAACTCACCTGATTGGTGAGTCCAAAATCTGATGGTCTATGCTGACAGATTAGAGACTCAGGGAAAAGTTGCTGTTTGAATCCAAAGGCAATCTGGTGGCAAAGCTCCTCTGTGTTCAGGGCAGTCAGTCTTTGCTATGTTCAGGGCTCCAGCTAAATGGCAGACCACCTCTTTTCCCTCCCCCTCCCTAACATACACAAACAGACCTGGAGAACAATTTACTTTACTCCAAGTCACCAATGTGAATGTTAATCTCAAACAAAAACATTATCAAAGAAATACCCAGAATAGAAGCAAAAGATGCTCAACACCACTAATTATTAGAGAAAGAGAAATGCAAGTCAAAACTACAATGAGCCATCATATCACACCAGTCAAAGTGGCCATCATCAAAGTCTACAAACAATAAATGCTGGAGAGGATATGGAGAAAAGGGAACCCTCCTATACTGCGGTGGGAACGTAAGTTGGTGTTGACACCATGGAAAGCAGAATGGAGGCTCCTTAAAAGACAAAAAATAGAGCTACCATATAATTCAGCAATCCCATTCCAGGGCATATATCCAGAGAAAAACATGATTTGAAAGGATACATGTACCACCATGCTCATTGCAGCATGGTTTACACTAGCCATGACATGGAAGCAACATAAATGTCCATCAAGAGAGGAATGGATAAAGAAGATGTAGTATGTATATACAATGGATTATTACTCAACCATTAAAAAGAATAAAATAATGTCATTTGCAGCAACACAGAGATTATCATGTTAAGTGAAGTAAACAGAGAAAGACAAATGCAATATGATAGTTCTTGTATATGAAATCTAAAACAAAAAAAAAGATACAAATGAACTTATTTGCAAAACAAAAAAATTTAAAAACAGAGAATTAAATTAAGGCTTCGAGCCCTGAGTCGGGAAGATTCCCTGGAGAAGGAAACAGCAACCCATTCTAGTTCTCTTGCCTAGAAAATCCCATGGATGGAGGAGCTTGGTGCAGGCTACTGTCCATGGGGTCGAAAAGAGTCGGGCACGACTGAGCGATTTCACTTCACTTCACTTATCTGGGGGTAGGTGGCGGGGAGGGGGTAAATTGGTAGTTTGGGATTGACCATGTATACACTACTATATTTAAAATAGGTAACTAACAAGAAACTACTGTGTAGCACAGGGAACTCTGCTCAATATTCTGTAATAAACTAAACGGGAAATGAATTTGAAAAAAAAGAGATAACATGTATATATGTATAACTGAATTACTTTTTACTACACTTGAAATAACACAACTTTGTTAATCACTTATGCTCAATATAAATTTTTAATTAAAAACAGAAATACCCAGAATAATATTTGACCAATGATCTGACATAATTTTTTATGTTCCAGCCAAACAGACACATAAAATTGAGGATTTTGAAAATCACAATGATTTGCCTTACGTTTAGTCTTGAACACTGGCAAAAACACACTCTCTGAGAATAGATATATTGGTGAGGGGACAGTAGGAAGCAAGTAGAAAAGATAAGAACACTGAGACAGACCTGGAAATGGGAAGCTCTGAATCATATTGACTTGTAAAATTAGCTTTATTCAACTATCATGTTTAAATACAGATCCATGGATAAGTTAGTTTCAATTATGCTGCTGCTAAGTCACTTCAGTCGTGTTCAACTCTGTGCGACCAGAGATGACAGCCCACCAGGCTTCCTCATCCCTTGGATTCTCCAGGCAAGAACACTGGAGTGGGTTGCCATTTTCTTCTCCAAGTTTCAGTTATAAGTGATAACACATTTATGTATTAACAGATCTGATATATTCTAGAATTACCACTTTAGTGTCTACATGTAAGTCTACTGGCATCTGTTCCCACCATTGTAAGTGTTTTAAGGTCATACTTTTCCCACAAGATATGAGGGAAAGGTTCTATTATTTTTTCATGTACCCAGATACAGTTGATAGGTGCTAAATAAGTTTCTTGCATTAAGTTTCAGTCAGTGGAAAATTCCCCAGGTGTCATTCCACCAAAGCAAAAGATGATACCTTTTGGCTGTTCACCATTTTGAACATGGTTAAAAGAACAAGCATTAGAAGTCAACATATAACAGCAGTCACAAAACAACAGCAACCTTGTTTTTCACTGATAGAAATTGGGATGAGGAATGTTCTCCCCCTGACCTTAGCCCTTCCATAGAAGAACTCATTTAAAAAAAAATCACCATTTCACTTTTTGTTATTTGAATTAGCTAAGAGGGGAAATAATGTGAGCCTTTCATTTTCTGTGAGTCACACTTCTTGTAAATACAGCGTAGATTTTGTCAGTGAAAAATGACATTAAATGTGTCATTCACCATTCAGCAGCAATAAGTCAGTTATATCTAACCATTCTGTTTTAAAAACTTTGTGTTTAACAAAATATGTGACAACCTTGTCTGATTCAGAAACACTGGAATTCTGAAAATGCCTCCTATGACAGGCATCAGAAAGCCAGTGATGGTGGAGGCTGTGAAAACAGTGTCAAAGGTAATGATGGAGGTGTCAAAAGATGTCCAGAGCTAGGGACTCATGGCTTTCTCTGCAGCAACACATTCAGCCTCATTCAGCTTTGTCAGAAGGCAATTTCCTCAAGGACTTGTAAATATAAACTGGAGCATTAAATATTTAATTCTACAGTTACTATATGAAATTCTCTCCTACTATTCCAGTATTTAGGTCTCTGTGCAGTCAAGAAACTCAATTTCTTTTAGTACAAAGTTTAATAAGATAGTATCCAATTATTTTTAAATGTAAATTATCCAAATGCAGTGAGCATCTTTTTCGAGGATATATTTTAAATTTATCTAGTGGTTTACTGAATTCCTTCTTTCAGTTTAAAGATGAAAATCTTATTTAAGACTAAACTTTATTTAAATCTTGCCTGAAAATCTTATTATTAAATTTGTATAAAAACTGATACCTGAGAATTAATTACATTGTTAGTCACTGACAATATGAAAAATAATCTGTATATTAAAGCTGACTACATTTTAGCGCTTAATAATGTCCAGAGTTTATTGAGCAGTAATATATTTCCCAAACTGGGCAAAGAGCTTTTATTTTATTTACTATTTATAACAACCCAGTGATATCTGCATTTGAAAGATGACAATAAAGTTTGTGCAGGATAAGTTGTCCAATCACACAGAAGAACCCAGACTGGAGCCTGGGAGCAGGATGGGAGGGGAGGGACTTTTCTGGCACCCTGCTCCTAAATCATCCTCCTCCCAGCCTCTTTTTATCAGGAATTAAGATTATGTAATAAGAAGAATGATTTTAAGTCTCTCCCTAAATTTAAAACATCTGAAAGTGTTCTAAATCACATGGGTCAATCCTGTCTGTCCAAGGACAATGTGATGATGTTATGAAGCAATGGCTTTTGCTTGTTTTCTTTGAAATGCTTGCTAGAAATTTGAAATATTACTGTGATTCTTCTGGTTTGACTCTCCAGTTAAAACAACGACTCAAAATTTTGTACTTAAAAAAATCCAATTGTTCTTGAAATTCAATTAACCTAAACTACTGTAAGATATCTCTACAATTATAAAGAGGTAATAAAAATAAATCAAAAGTAGGGAAAAAAAGAAAGCAAAGAAAACTAAAAATCTAACCACATTACACAATTTGATGAAACTTTTAGAATGATATATTTCATCAGTTATATTTCTGAAGTGATGAAACTGAATTCATTAGTTAGCAATAGGCTCAGATTTAATAAGTTAAACATAAAACTTATGTTCAAGACTGAAAACTGTAAATGAGTTACTCTATTCTAGATTGAGTGGAACAATGAACTGGTTCAAAACTGGGAAAGGAGTATGCCAAGGCTATATATTGTCAACCTGCTTATGAAACTTACATACAGAGTACATCATGCAAACTGCCAAGCTGGGTGAAGCACAAGTTCCGATCAAGATTTCTGGGATAAATATTTATAACCTCAGAAATGTAGATGACACCACCCTTATGACAGAAAGTGAGGAGGAACTAGAGAGCCTCTTGATGAGGGTGAAGAAGGAGAGTAAAAAAGCTGGCTTCAAACTCAGCATTCAAAAACTAAGACCATGTGGTATCTAGTTTCATCACTTCATGGCAAATAGATGGGGAAAAATGGAAACAGTGACAGATTTTATTTTCTTGGGTTCCAAAATCACTGCAGATGGTGACTGCAGGTGTGAAATTAAAAACAAAAAATACTTGCTCCTTTGCTCCTTGTTGGGGGGTGGGGGTGGGGGGGATCCAACAAACGTAGACAACATATTAAAAAACAAAACAGAGACATTGTTTTGCCAGCAAAAGTCCATATAGTCAAAGCTATATTTTTTCAGGTAGTCATATATGGATGTGGGATTTGGACCATAAAGAAGGCTGAATGCCAAAGAATTAATGCTTTTGAGCTGTGGTGTTGGAGAAGACTCTTGAGAGTCCCTTGGACTGCAAGGAGATCAAATCAGTCAATCTGAAAGGAAACCAACCCTAAATATTCATTAGAAGGACTGATGCTGAAGTTCCAATACTTTGGCCACCTGAAGTGAAGAGCCTTCTCATTAGAAAGCATCCTGATGTTGGGAAAGATTGAAGGCAGGAGAAGGAGATGAGGATGAGATTGTTGTATGGCATCGATGACTCAATGGACATGAGTTTGAGCAAGCTCCAGGAGATGGTGAAGGACAGGGAAGCTTGGGGTGCTTACAGTGCATGGGGCAAAGAGTTGGACACGACTAAGTGAATGAACAACAACCAAATTCTAGATTATTAGATTTTTGCTTTGAAGACTAAAATAGCATGATACCCCACCTCAGTTATCTCTGGTAAGAGGTGAAAATAGGAAGTGATGAGTGTTTATTTCAAGCTACACAAAGGACAATTTTTATACCATTTGCTTACTTCCGCTTGAACAGGGCCAAAGTTGTTCCATAAAATCTTACTAGTTAAAACCTAAACTAAAGGAAGCTTCAATTTCCAAAAATCTTTAAACACAATGCTTTGCTATTTCAGACATCAAACTATAAATTAGGAAAATAAAAGAAGGAAACTTTTGCCCTTAATGTATTACAACACAGCCTCCACATTCATCTTTGTTTCAATTAAAGTCTATTTACCTTTCAATGAGTCATAAAATTTCTTTGAATCAGTCCCTCATTTCTTTTACCATTAATTATACTAAGAACTAGGCTATAGTTTTTACATAGGTAATCATAGGTTATTCATATATTTAATTGGAATGTAGTTATTACATGTTAATACATGATACTACATGTAGTAACTACTAATGTAGTTACATTAGTCATATATTACTAATAAGTAATAGTACTCCAATCACTACAGATGGTGACTGCAGCCATGAAATTAGAACATGCTTACTCCTTGGAAGGAAAGTTATGACCAAGCCAGATAGCATACTGAAAAACACAGACATTACTTTGCCAACAAAGGTCCGTCTAGTCAAGGCTATGGTTTTTCCTGTGGTCATGTATGGATGTGAGAGTTGGACTGTGAAGAAGGCTGAGCGCCGAAGAACTGATGCTTTTGAACTGTGGTGTTGGAGAAGACTCTTGAGAGTCCCTTGGACTGCAATGAGATGCAACCAGTCCATTCTGAAGGAGATCAGTCCTGGGATTTCTTTGGAAGGAATGATGGTAAAGCTGAAACTCCAGTACTTTGGCCACCTGATGCAAAGAGTTGACTCATTAGAAAAGACTCTGATGCTGGGCGGAGTTGGGGCAGGAGGAGAAGGGGATGACAGAGGATGAGATGGCTGGATGGTATCACCGACTCGATGGACGTGAGTCTGAGTGAACTCTGGTAGTTGGTGATGGAGAGGGATGCCTGGCGTGCTGCAGTTCATGGAGTCACAAAGAGTAGGACATGACTGAGCAACTGAACTGACTGACTGAACTGAATAGTAATATAAAAATAAGACTTTAAATCAATCACAAAATAAAAAAATACAATGCAAATTATAATATGGGAAAAACAGATTTTAAATTATGATTAACAATTGTGATTTTTAACAAATAAAAATTATAATTTACCATTATGATGTAGCATATATAACAAATTAAATTTTAGTAACAAGGATATAATAGCTAAAATTTCCTGAGAACTTGCTATTAATATATGTAGGCACTGTCTAAGCATTTATTGTATAAACTCATTCAACAATAGAATGTTCTTCTCCTCCTTGATTTATTTTGGAGAGGAGGAGTAGAGGAAGTTTATTATTAATAATAATACTAATTATGCCAAATCAAGTCATCATTTTGTATTTTAGAATTCATAGAATTATTTTGCAATACACCTGTATAACATGACCACGCTAGAATAGCACTGCCAATTTGGAAATGTTTAGTCAATTGTGGGTCAATAAATTTATTAGAGTGTCAGTTTTCTGTATTAACTTCATTCATCTATTCATTTTAAGAATAGTTCCTACTACTTTACAGCCAATGGCAACAAATGCAGATGTGAATAAAACAGGAAGTATTAAATCATCCCAAAGCAACTTTACAAATACAAATTGTGATAGTTTTAATAAAGGAGAAGCATATTTTATAAAGAAAACATTAAATAAAGAAATAATTTTGAGTGAGACTGAGAGAGAGATCACTAAATGTGATCCTTAATGAGAGTCTTGAAGAGAAAAGCCTCTGAGCAAAGGTTTTCAGGGAGAAGCATTTCCGGAGCACTTTTTGTCAGAAATCCCTGATGTCAGTGAGCCCTGTATCTTCAATGAATGAAATAATCAGAGTGGATAAAACAAAATAAAGAAATCCTGAGGAGAGGCTAGAAGGGCAGGCAGGGACCAGGGCCTGGTGGGCTACATTAAGTTTGAATAATTTGACTCAAATGCAGTGGGAAGGTGTTTAAGTGGCTTTATGGAGGAAACATGGCTTCTTCAAATTCCCTGGGCTAGATTCTTTCTGTCTCTTTCTGCCTCTATTGCAAACTGGGGAATACAAGCTTTACTTAGTGCCCAGACCTAAGCTTCTAGGAAGGCATTTACTCTAAAGCTAAACCTTCAGGGGCCAACTGAAGAAGTTTAACTTAAGTCAAATCTGAGTCCAGTTTCTAGATGCCATTTAAAGATCTCTCTCAAGGAGACATGGTAATCTTTGCTTTCCCACTTGTATTTTCCGACATTACAATAGTATAGAGACAACTAACTGCCATTTCCCACAAACTGAACAGATGATTGTTGCTGCTGCTGCTGCTGCTGCTGCTGCTAAGTAATGTCAGTCGTGTCCGAATCTGTGAGACCCCATAGATGCCAGCCCACCAGGCTCCTCTGTCCCTGGGATTCTCCAGGCAAGAGAACTGGAGTGGGTTGCCATTGCCTTCTCCAGAACAGATGATTAAGCAAGTACAAAAAGTTTAAAAGCTTTACAGGTGGTATCAGATAAAAACAGTGCTATTTCAGAAGAAAGAAATGCATAAAACCTCTGCATAATGACATTTAAAAACTTCCTTTATAATAAGCTTCAAGTGAAAAAAATAAGAGAGTTAGGTGACCATTTTATGGCATAGGGCTCCCCCTGGTGGCTCAGAGGTTAAAGCATCTGCCTCTAATGTGGAAGACCTGGGTTCGATCCCTGGGTCAGGAAGATCTGTGAAAAAGGAAATGGCAACCCACTCCGGTATTCTTGCCTGGAGAATCCCATGGACAGAGGAGCCTGGTGGGCTACAGTCCATGGGGTTGCAAAGAGTCAGACACGACTAGTGACTTAACTTTCACTCACTAGTGATGCTAGTTTAATGGATGTAGCTCCCAAAATCTCAGTGGCTTAACATTAGTTCCTCTGCTCAAGTCAAGGGCAAAACTGCTTTTCCTGATCAGATGATTCTCCTCCAAATGGTAAATCAGGAATATTTTTTTCTAATTGATAACTCTGCCATCTTGAAAATGTTGTTTCCAAGATTTCCATGCTCACCTATATATCAAACCTCAGAAACAGCAAAAATCAAACAAAGATATTTGTATGACCCAAGGCTGGAATCTTGTCACAATTCAAAGTTCAGAATTCACTGCCTAGAGCTCAGGCCTACATAATTTCTTAGCGTATGGGACAGACAATCTGGCTGTGTACCCCGGTGACAGTGGAGGTGGGCTGGATTAGTAGTCCTATAGTCTCTGATCATACAAGGCTGCCTTGGGACATATATTTCTAGAAATTCTGCAATGCAAAGTGGCAACAAAATTCAGGCAAAGAGATCTAGATTTATGAGATTAAGGAAAGGCAAAAAAAAAAAAAAAAGTAGAACAAAACAAGAGCTATTTTGTCCCACTCATAGCAATGTTCTTATCTGGTAACCTGTAAAGAGTCTTATCTTTTCTCTCTTGCCTCATCATTTGTCCAGCTTGAGAGAATGGTAATTATACCTAGCTGATGATATGTAAGCAAATCCTAGTGAGGAAGCAAACATTACTCTGTCTTCTTTGGAAATATTTTAATTATATGAAAGATTTTAATTGTCCCAGTTGTATAAACATAGCATTACAAATTGTTTTTTTTTCCTTTATGAATCACTGCCCCTTCTCCTATAATCATTCTTCTTGATTTAACATGTATCTGTAATTAGAATATTTTACTAATATGAAAAATATCTTAATTTTACTGAGTGGCCTCCAGAAAAAAATTTTAGTCTCATGTGCAATTTAGAATTAATGTTGAGAAGTACCTTAATGACTAAAAGAAGGGAAAAGTGGTAAAAAAAAAAAAAAATAATAAAGAAGCACAGTGAAAAAAGAGAAATAATTAGGTCTTATTGACTCTGAAATGAGTTAAATAGACATCTCGGTTAAGCAACTTCTATATAATTAAATGTTTTGTAATTTTTTTCTTGAAAATTATCCTTCCATGAGTAATGCCAAAAAAAAAAAAAAGGTCTGTGGTACTATTTCAGATTTCAGTTGTAAATTAAAGAATATATAAAGAAAAACTGATATAGCACTCTGCTTGCAGTATGGAGACTGATTTAAAAGAGGCAAAAGTGGAAACATATTGATTAATGGTTACATTTGACAAATGACTACAGTTGCTTAAGTGAGAGGGCTTGGATCATTTACCAGCATCTCTGATGGGTTTCCCTCATAGCTCAGGTGGTATAAAGGAGAGCCTAGCTTGATTCCTGGGTCAGGAAGAACTGCTAGAGAAGAGAAAGCTTACCCACTTCAGTATACTTGGGCTTCCCTTGTGTCTCAGCTGGTAAAGAATCTGTCCGCAGTGTGGAAGACTTGGGTTCGATTCCAGGATCGGAAAGATCCCCTGGAGAAGGGAACGGCTACCCACTCCAGTATTCTGACCTGGAGGATTCAGTGGAGTGTTTAGTCCATGGGGTCACAAAGTGTTGGACACGACGGAGTGACTTCCACTTTCTGGAAGATGAAGAGAAATTTAAGTTGATGAAGCTGAAGCTACAGAACATTTTAGACGTGGCACTGACAGAGTGGCATGGCAGGTTATGTAGGGAAGGTGAGAAAAAAAGACATCAAAACTAACTCTTCATTTTCTACCATGAGCAATGGTATGAATATAGATTCCATAAACTAAAATGGAGAAAATTAGAATCTAGATGTGAAAGATCAAGCATTCAGTTCAGGGCATATTAAGTTTGAGAAACAAATATTAGCATACCTTGGCATATTGATAATTTTAATACTATGAGAGTAGATTAGAGTTAAAAATAAGTAAGCCCAGAAGTGAACCTTAAGAAAATGGGAGTGTGCAGGTGTACTACTTGCAACTGGCAGCTGATATGAAGGTAAACCTAAGACAGAGTCCCTAACCTGTGTGTCTGCACTAACTTCTGTGTCAGAAGTGAATTAAATTGGAGGCAATTCAGCTGGTGTCAAGGAGAATGCTTGGTGTGTGGGAACACATACGCACACATCCGCTGACAGAAGTATTGCTTGTGCAAGTAAAGCTTAGACACAGCTGAAGGATCTGCCCAACTCAGAAGTCATCGGGGACTGATGAGTCAGAAGTGGCACAAAGAAAGTAAAGATGACCCTTAGTCAATTTTTTTGGCAAATTTTGCTTTGAAGGGTCGGACACGACTGAGTCACTTCACTTTCACTTTCACGCATTGGAGGAGGAAATGGCAACCCACTCCAGTGTTCTTGCCTGGAGAATCCCAGGGATGGGGGAGCCTGGGGGCTGCCATCTATGGGCTCGCACAGAGTCGGACATGACTGAAGCGACTTAGCAGCAGCAGCAGCAGAATGACAGGGAAGAGGCAGATTTAAATGATTTTTTTTTAAGTTTGAGGACATACAACTTTTATAATATTTAAAGGAAAAATGGAAAGGGAAAGATCAAGGAAATAATGTAGAAAAACCATGGAGCAAAATCCTTGAGAAGAGAGACTATAACTGTGGTGTCATGTGGTATTTGATTTCCTTTGAAAACAATGAATCATGATGATGATGTAATGGAGATGATGAAGGTCAAAATATGAAGGAGGAGTTACATTTATTTATTATTTCTGGCATTTACAGGGAGAAAAATGAGGAAACTTAGAGTGATATTTTAGCCATTTTAGATGATTTTAGCCATACATGAAATCATCCAGCCATGATGTAGTGAGTCAAACATTGAAAACACCAATAGGTCTGTCTCCAGAGCCCGTACTCTGAATTATTTAATTAAATCTGTTTTTCTGTTTTATATCTTTCCGGAGAAGTTAACAGAGTTATTTATTTATTTTTTTTTCTTATTTCATGGGTTTAGAGAAGACACATGGTGTTTCACCATCTTATTTCAGATTAGATAGAGATTCACACACACTGAGAGATAAGGCAAAACAGCAAAACTGTGATTGATGGCAAATGATAAGCGTGTACATATTTACACATACTTATATTACATGTGTGTATTTTATGTTGCATAAAAATCCCTATAGTAATTAATTCACTTTCTAACTCAGATAAATTTTCAATGTGACTTTTATCACTTTTCTCTGAATTTTATTTTTAAAACACATTAATAATAGGCAACAAAAAGTGGTATCAGTAATGTATAAATATATTCTAATAAAATTATATTATGACATTAATATTTTTAAATGTTAATATTAGAAACTAGTTTCATAAAACTTTAAAGAATATATATCAAATATGAGATGTTCTTGGGCCCAATAAATTATACTGTCATAAAGTATTACTTTTCTGCTCTATGAAAGTACATTTGCAAATATGAATATGTATGTAATAACAAACAAAAATCTTATGAATTAAAATGTAATTTGGTTCTGTACAGCAAAAGAAGTTATCAACAACAAAAACAACTCAACTATATTGGAATGGGAGAAAATATTTGCAAATCATGTATTTGAAAAAGGGTTAATATCTAAAATAACTCATACAATTCAACAGCAGAAAGCAATCTGATTTTAAAATGGGCAAAGGACTTGAAGAGGAATTTTTACAAAGAAGACAGGCTAATTACCACCAGGATGTGGCAAGATACTGAACATCATTTATCATCAAGGAAAAGCAAGTCAGACACAATGAGATGTCACTTCACACCTGCTAGAGTGGTTCTTTTCAAAAAGACAAGAGGCAACAAATATTGTGAAGGATGTAGAGAAAAGGAAACTTTTGCACAAAATGAGTGGGAATGCAAACTGCTGCAGCTAGTATAGAAAACACTATGGAAGCTCCTCATATGAATCAAAATAGAATATGATCCAAAATAGAATATGATCCATCATTCCCAGTTCAATTCAGTTCAGTCACTCAGTCGTGTCTGACTCTTTGTGATCCATGAGTCACAGCACGCTAGGCCTCCCTGTCTATCACCAACTCCCGAAGTTCACTCAGACTCATGGCCATTGAGTCAGTGATGCCATCCAGCTATCTCATCCTCGGTCGTCCCCTTCTCCTCCTGCCCTTAATCCCTCCCAGCATCAGAGTCTTTTCCAATGAGTCAACTCTTTATATCAGGTGGTCAAAGTACTGAAGTTTCAGCTTTAGCATCATTCCTTCCAAAGAAATCCCAGGGCTGATCTCCTTCAGAATGGACTGGTTACATCTCATTGCAGTCCAAGGGACTCTCAAGAGTCTTCTCCAACACCACAATTCAAAAGCATCAGTTCTTTGGCGCTCAGCCTTCTTCACAGTCCAACTCTCACATCCATACATGACCACAGGAAAACCATAGCCTTGACTAGATGGACCTTAGTTGGCAAAGTAATGTCTCTGCTTTTCAATATGCTATCTAGGTTGGTCATAACTTTCCTTCCAAGGAGTAAATGTCTTTTAATTTCATGGCTGCAGTCACCATCTGCAGTGATTTTGAAGCCCCCAAAACAAAGTGTGACAGTTTCTACTGTTTCCCCATCTATTTCCCATGAAGCGATGGGCCAGATGCCATGATCTTCGTTTTCTGAATGTTGACCTTTAAGCCAACTTTTTCCTCTCCTCTTTTACTTTCATCAAGAGGCTTTTTAGTTCCTCTTCTCTTTCTGCCATAAGGGTGATGCCATCTGCATATCTGAGGTTATCGATATTTCTCCCAGCAATCTTGATTCCAGCTTGTGTTTCTTCCAGTCCAGAGTTTCTCATGATGTACTCTGCATATAAGTTAAAAAGGCAGGGTGACAATATACAGCCTTGACATACTCCTTTTCCTATTTGGAACCAGTCTGTTGTTCCATGTCCACATCTAACTGCTGCTTCCTGACCTGCATACAGATTTCTCAAGAGGCAGGTTAGGTGGTCTGGTATTCCCATCTCTTTCAGAATTTTCCACAGTTTATTGTGATCCACACAGTCAAAGGCTTTGGCATAGTCAATAAAGCAGAAATAGATGTTTTTCTGGAACTCTTTGCTTTTTCCATGATCCAGCAGATGTTGGCAATTTGATCTCTGGTTCCTCTGCCTTTTCTAAAGCCAGCTTGAACATCTGGAAGTTCATGGTTCATGTATTGCTGAAGCCTGACTTGGAGAATTTTGAGCATTACTTTACTAGCATGTGAGATGAGTGCAATTGTTTGGTAGTTTGAGCATTCTTTGGCATTGCCTTTCTTTGGGATTGGAATGAAAACTGCACTTTTCCAGTCCTGTGGCTACTGCTGAGTTTTCCAAATTTGTTGGCATATTGAGTGCAGCACTTTCACGGAATCATCTTTCAGGATTTTGAGGGAAATGAAAACAGTAGTTTAAAAGGAAAAATGCACTCTCATTTTTCATAGCAGCATTATTTACAATATCTAAGACATGGAAGCAACCAAGTATCCTTGGGCAGAAAAATGAATAAAGAAATTATGAATTAGATAGATATATACATATAACAGTTTAGTCACTCAGTTGTGTTCAACTGTTTGTGACCCCATGGACTGCAGCACACACACCAGGCCTCCTGCC
This sequence comes from Nanger dama, assembly GCA_917880005.1. Classification (NCBI taxonomy): domain Eukaryota; kingdom Metazoa; phylum Chordata; class Mammalia; order Artiodactyla; family Bovidae; genus Nanger; species Nanger dama. The sequence goes on from CAKJTW010000001.1 coordinate 106,801,095, forward strand.
CATCACCAACTCCTGGAATTTACTCAAAATCATGTCCATTGAGTCTATGATGGCATCCAACCATCTTATCCTCTGTTGTCCCCTTCTCCTCCCACCTTCAATCTTTCCCAGCATCAGTCTTTTCAAATGAGTAAAGTCTTCTCACCAATCAGTCTTTCCAATGAATATTCAGGACTGATTTCCTTTTGGATGGACTGGTTGGATTTCCTTGCTTTCAAGGGACTCTCAAGAGTCTTTTCCAAGACTACAGTTCACAAGCATCAATTCTTCAGGGCTCAGCTTTCTTTATAGTCCAACTCTCATATCCATACATGACTACTGGCAAAACCATAGGTTTGACTAGATGGACCTTTGTTGGCAAAGTAATGTCTCTGCTTTTACTATGCTGTCAAGTTTGGTCATAAGTTTTCTTCCAAGGAGCAAGCATCTTTTAATTTCTTGGCTGTAGTCACTGTCTGCAGTGATTTTGGAGCCCTCCAAAATAAAGTCTGTCATTGTTTTCACTATATCCATATACAGATATAAATATATATTTAAAAATAAGGAAAACTTGCCATTTGCTACAACATGCATGAATCTTGAGGGCATAACTCTATGAAATTCAATGCACTTGCTCCTTGGAAGAAATGCTATGACAAACCTAGACAGCTTATTGAGAAACGGAGGCATTACTTTGCCAATGAAGGTCTGTATTGTCAAAGCTATGGTTTTTCCAGTTGTCATGTGTGGATGTGAGAGTTGGACCATAAAGAATGCTGAGGGTTGAAGAACTGATGCTTTCAAATTTTGGTGCTGGAGAAGAGTATTTAGAGTCTCTGGGACTGCTAGGAGATCAAGCCAGTCAATTCTAAAGGAAATCAACCATGAATATTCATTGGAAGGACTGATGCTGAAGCTAAGCTCCAATACTTTGGCCACCTTAGATGAAGACCCAAGTCATTAGAAAAGACACTGATGCTGGGAAAGATTGAAGGCTCATGGAGAAGGAAATGACAGAGGATGAGATGGTTGGATGGCATCAATGACTTAATGGACATGAGTTTGAGCAAGGTCTGGGAGATGGTGAATGACAAGGAAGCCTGACATGCTATAGTCCATAGGGCTTCAAAAAGTCAGACACAACTGAGCAATTGAATAAAAACAATACTAATATGCCAGCAAATTTGGAAAACTCAGCAGTGGCCATAAGACTGGAAAAGTGCAGTTTTCATTCCAATCCCAAAGAAAGGCAATGCCAAAGAATGCTCAAACTACCAAACAATTGCACTCATCTCACATGCTAGTGAAGTAATGCTCAAAATTCTCCAAGCCAGGCTTCAGCAATATGTGAACTCCCTGATGTTCAAGCTGGTTTTAGAAAAGGTAGAGGAACCAGAGATCAAATTGCCAAGATCCGCTGGATCAAGGAATAAGCAAGAGAGTTCAAGAAAAACATCTACTTCTGCTTTATTGACTGTTCCAAAGCCTTGACTGTCCACACAAGTCACAATAAACTGTGGAAAATTCTGAAAGAGATGGGAATACCAGACCACCTAACCTGCTTCTTGAGAAATCTGTATGCAGGTCAGGAAGCAGCAGTTAGATGTGGACATGGAACAACAGACTGGTTCCAAATAGGAAAAGGAGTACATCAAGGCTGTATATTGTCACCCTGCTTATTTAACTTATATGCAGAGTACATCATGAGAAACACTGGACTGGAAGAACACAAGCTGGAATCGAGATTGCTGGGAGAAATATCAATAACCTCAGATATGCAGGTGACATCAGCCTTATGGCAGAAAGAGAAGAGGAACTAAAAAGCCTCCTGATGAAAGTGAAAGAGGAGAGTGAAAAAGTTGGCTTAAAGCTCAATATTCAGAAAACGAAGATCATGGCATCTGGCCCATCACTTCATGGGAAATAGATGGGGAAACAGTAGAAACTGTCAGACTTTATCTTTGGGGCTCCAAAATCACTGCAGATGGTGACTGCAGCCATGAAATTAAAAGACACTTACTCCTTGGAAGGAAAGTTATGACCAACCTAGATAGCATATTGAAAAGCAGAGACATTACTTTGCCAACTAAGGTCCGTCTAGTCAAGGCTATGGTTTTTCCTGTGGTCATGTATGGATGTGAGAGCTGGACTGTGAAGAAGGCTGAGTGCCGAAGAATTGATGCTTTTGAACTGTGGTGTTGGAGAAGACTCTTGAGAGTCCCTTGGACTGCAATGAGATGCAACCAGTCCATTCTGAAGGAGAACAGCCCTGGGATTTCTTTGGAAGGAATGATGGTAAAGTTGAAACTCCAGTACTTTGGCCACCTGATGCAAAGAGTTGACTCACTGGAAAAGACTCTGATGCTGGGAGGGATTGGGGGCAGGAGGAGACGGGAACGACCAAGGATGAGATGGATGGATGGCATCACAGACTCGATGGATGTAAGTCTGAGTGAACTCCAGGAGTTGGTGATGGACAGAGAGGCCTGGCGTGCTGAGATTCATGGAGTCACAAAGAGTTGGACACGACTCAGTGACTGAACTTAACTGAAGGGGAATAAGTTATATATAGAGAGATAAATTCCATATGATCTCATTTACATGTGGAATATAAAAATAACAGTCTCATAGAAACATCAAACTGCTTGGTGTTTGCAAGAGGATGAAGTGATACATGGATGAAGAAGATCACAGGTGAACTTCCAGTTATAAACTCAGTAAGTTTGTGAATATCATTTACAGCATCGTGACTATAGTTAACTACACTGTACTGTGTATTTGAAACTTGCTAGAAGAGTAGATTTTAAAACTTCTCATTTCAATTAAAAAAATGTATAACACATGTACTGATCTCTGATGATAATCTTACAGTATATACAAATATTAAATCATTATGTTGTACACCTGGAACTAATACCATGTTCTATGTCAATTATATCTCAATTAAAAAAACAAAAACAAAAACAGCCCATTCCAACTAGTTTGTAAGGACAATATTTGGATGGCAAGAAGTGGAAATTTTAATAAAACCTTAACTCAAGAAAAAGTACTGTAAGACTTTAAGTTTGAACCTTCAGGTAAAATGTACATAATCTTCACAGTAGTAAGGAATTATACACATTATATTGTTAGTAACTATATTCTAACCAAAATAGTCACACATAAATAGATATGTGACTAAGCCTGAGAATGGCAGTCATTAGTTATAATTTCAAGACATTCCGTTACTTTAAAAAAAAGTATGAATTAAAACAAAATTAAAAATGGAACAAAAAGCTAAAGGAGCTGTAAGACTTATAATGAGAAAATATGTGATGTGTGTGTGTTAAAAATAATGCATTAAGAGAAATATTGTGACATAACAGGACTTTAAGCAACTCAAAGTGACTCTGCCTGTAGGACTCTAGTGTTTGTCCCCTATATATTTTGTGAGACACAATTAAAAATTCTTATTAAAAACTACAATAATAAAAACCTAAATACAAATAAAAGACTATCAAAAGTGAAAAATGAGTATTTCAAATATCATGCTGAAAAAAATCAGAAAAATAATGCCTTTCAACACATGATACTACAACAGAAATATATTTATTAGAAAAGTGAATCTTGACCCCATCTCATTTCATACACAAAAATTAGTTTGTGGTGGCTCATGAATATAGATGTAAAAGCACAAACTGCAAAGCTTCTGGAGAAAATACAGGAGAACATTTTAACAACTGAACATTTTCATATTCACTATTTCAATAAAAAATCCTGGTTTCAACAAAACAAGCTAATCTAAGAATTTACTTTTCACTCCCAAATTAAAAGTAGTAAGAGCTATGGCAGTGTGGCCACATATAGGTGCTATGAATATGACCAGAGGTTGTGATGGGACTATAAAAGGAAGCAGGAAAACTCCAGCAACTGCAGACAGGGCTGAAATTCTACACAGGCAAAAGAAAGTACCCTTGGAAAATAAATGAACTCCTCCTTCCATCAAAACCACTGTAAGAGGAGGAAAACCCAAGGTTGTTGGAGAAAAGTGGAAGTGGTGCAAAGAAGAAACAAGGAACTTCAAGAACTACACTAACTTGTGACTTCCCCTAGTGATCCAGTGGCTAAGGCTCTGAGCTCCCAAAGTAGAGGATGAAGGTTTGATCCCTGGTCAGGGAACTAGGTTCCCACTTGCCATAACTAAAGATTCCACAGACCGCAGAACAACAAAAAGATCCTGCCTGTCATAACTGAAAAGGATTGAAAATGCTGCAACAAAGGTCGTGTGTGCTACAACTAAGACCCAGTGCAACTTAATTAATTAAAAAAGAACTAGATCAACTTTCCACAGCTGGGTCCCCAGGATGCTAGTCATCTGACTACTTTGCTTGTTGACACTTTCCAGCCTCTTTCTATTCTGCTTTATATCTCAAAGACCTGGAAAATCCAAAAGTTACATTTCCTAGACTTTCCTTCATGCTGGATTAGTTCAATGGAAAGCTCTAGAAGAAAGCAGAAGTGTGAGGGAGGAATTTCTTTTTTTTTTTTTTTCTGCTCCTAGTAGCATGTCTGTCTATTATGTTGTCAACAGTGTGTGGCCTGAGATTTGAGTAGCTTTTGAAATTTTGGCAGAGCATCAGAGACTTTGGATAGCAGTGTAGAGCTGCTGTTGGACTCTGCTTTCCTCATTCTTCCCCCGCCCCAGCAGTATGAAAAGAACTTCTGACCATTATTAATATCAAGGATATATCAACTTCCTCCTTCCAATAGTCGTGAAACTTTTGTAAGAGATTCTTTGTATTTGTTTTCAATATTTATAATGGCTTAGTTTTCCTGCATGGAAGATGAGAGATACAATGAGAGAATTTTCATGATAGGAAAGGATGATACTAGTTTAGCTAAATTAAAGTGACATCACTGGTACACTGGGGTCAGGGAGAGGGAATAACTCAGCACAGCAGTGACTTTCTCTATTATTTTCTTCATCCTGAGAATTCTTTACTTTCCACATATAAGTGAAATGGTTAAAGAAACACAATGGTAGAAATACTCAAATGCTGATGGATTAATTCCAATGATCACCACTTTTGTGTTCCCCTATAAAATTGACATAATACTAAAATTTTAGTTTGTAGAGTTGTTATGAAATTTAAATGAGTTAAAGAAAATAAAGTACTTAGTATAAGCCCTAAAATATAGAAAGAAATGGTAGTATTAGAGACAGAAGATACAGCAGTAATTTTGAGTGGTAGTCACTCAGATTTCTGATCTAAGTGCTGTGAGATAATAAATGGATGTTGTTTTACTAAATTTCTGATAGCTTGTACCCCAAATCCTAACAACTTCTTATCTGATTAACATGAAATCACATTCCACTTTCAAGTCTACAATACACCTTTTATGCTTTCCTTCTAAACAAAGTTTCCTTCTAAAATACACCTTGTTTATATCATCTCACATCAACGAACCCACAGTATCTTCATTAAGATGTCCCAGTTTTAACTGCTCAATATAATATAGTAATGTGCTATCAAGTTACAAAGATTTTGTAAATGGCAACTGCTACTGTTACTGCTACTGCTGCTGCTAAGTCACTTCAGTCCTGTCTGACTCTGTGCGACCCCACAGACAGCAGCCCACCAGGCTCCCCGTCCCTGGGATTCTCCAGGCAAGAACACTGGAGTGGGTTGCCATTTCGTTCTCCAATGCAGGAAAGTGAAAAGTGAAAAGTGAAATTGCTCAATGGTAACTGACTCTGCAGCCTACCAGGCTCCACCATCCATGGGAGTTTTAAGGCAAGAGTACTGGAGTGGGGTGCCATTGCCTTCTCCGTGTAAATGGCAAATCTACATTCAGTTCACAGCTCAAATATATATTGTGACAGTAAGCAAAGGACTTAAAATTCTGATTTTCAGAGTCTTTGTCAATTTAAGAGTCACACATTGGTAGACTGCTGGGCAACTTCTAACCAAGATTTTTGGGTTTTTTTTTTTTTTTTAGACAGAAAGTTTTAGTACATTTTGAAAAGTTTAATGTCTTTTAGGTAGCACAAACATTCCAAGATTCATCATAATCCCCACCCATTCCTCTTGACTTAATCTTTTATCTATTTTCTCATTACTATCTGACTTTTCAAATAATTAGATGATGCTTCTTATGGGCAAGAAGTTCAAAGAACAAAGTTAAGTAATTTTGAGAAAAAAATCTAAAATTTAACAGATTTGAGGAAGAAGAGAGAAAACTGAACAGGAACAATCAGAACACTAGGGCAAAAATCAAAAGGACTGATAACCATCCTAAAGAACTATATAGCATTACCAAGGATGAAATGGACTTTTCTGAGGTAACAACAGCAAAAACAATTTTCAATCAATAATGCTAGAGAAAATTCTGAATTATTTTATTCTACAAAAACTGATATAAGACAATTGCTGAAAAATAATTAGAAGTGATTAAAGAATATCCAGTGAAAATGTATGAACACTTTATTTTTGTGTTTGAGTTGATTTTTATGTAAGTCTTGTAGAATTAATGAGGATACTTGAGACTCAATTTTGTGTAGGGTCAAAAACACAGAAAATATTTCCAAGAATTGAACAAGCATAAGCTTCACTGAAAGTCTTTGTGACAAAAAAAGAAAACAATGGTATTTACAGTGATGCCAAGGTTTGAATATATTTCCATTTAAAGTGAAAGTGGAAGTCACTCGGTCTTGTTCTGCTCTTTGCAACCCCATGAACTGTAGCCTGGAAGTGCTCCTCTGTCCATGGAATTCTCCAGGCCAGAATACTGAAGTATGAGCTGTTCCCAGGGTATTTTCCCAGTGTAGGGATCAAACCCAGGTCTCCGGCATTGCAGGTTGATTCTTTCCCCTCTGAGCCACCAGGGAAGCCTATTTCCTGTTTGACTTTAGACATTTTCTCCCTTGACCTTTATCAAAGAAAATACCACAATTATTAACACTGGCAGTTGATACTGGCAGTTCATTTGTTTAGGAAAAAATAAATGTCTTTTAGGAAAAGCTGTCAGTTAGCCAAAGGAAAAATGATGTGCAATTACAGTTCTTTATTCAAAATGTCCTAGAAAATAACATTTTAAGCATTCTTTTGAGTCTTAAAGTCTCATTAATATTTCATTAAATTTCCCAATATAAGGTGAAAAGGTATGTGATGCTAATAAGGATAAAAGAGGAAGAAAAAAGGATTTATGAGAAATGGCAGCAGACTGAAAAAATTATTAAGTGAAAATTTAGTTAGTTGAAGCCCAATTGCTAACAATGGAATAACCAAGTTTAGTTAATTTTATATTAATAAAGTGAAGTTAGTCCTTGGAGTAGATTGATACTGGTGAAGAAAAATATTTAAATTTTAATTATCCTGAGCTTCATAATTGGAAATACAGTTTACACTCAGCTTTTACTTCTTTGAAAATAAAAGGATTATCCGTGACCTAAAAGTGTCACATTCTAGGAGAAAACATGTGAAAACAGGGTTCTTCTTGGGTCTCTGCTGCTGCAGGGAAAATTGATAAGTTTAGAAAGATGGTACTATTTCCACTATGATCTACAAATGTTAGTAACTATTGGAATACAAAAATATTATTAACTTTTTATTAATTTTAAAAGACATAATTATACATTACCAAATGTACTCATATAAATATTGTAGAATATTTATGGCATTCTTTATTTAACCAATAGCATAAAAATAAATGTACTTTGAAATATAAATGCAGAATTAGAACTAATACAAATAAATGAAAATCTTTACAGCAAGCACGTTTTCACTGTCATTTATTCAAAATTACAACTGTCAGTTTTTCAACTGCTTGCCAATAATTCTTTCCCTATAGTTGAAGAGAATTCCATTACCCCAGACTAATTATTAATACTAAATTATCACTCACATAGGATTAGCTTCTTTTTTTTTTTCCTTGATATCCTCATTCCATTAGACCAGATATCTTTCCAAAACAATGTTGGGAAAAGCGTTACTTGCCTATCCCATTAACTAGGATTCTGATATAGATGTTCATTTATTTAGCCAGAAATAAAATAATGATTGTCCTAAAAGCAAAATGTGAGACTTTTGTTAAATAAATAAACAAAACTCTGATGCTGTATATTCATCTATTATTTATCAAATACTAAGGAGTACATCAAGGCTGTATATTGTCACTCTGCTTATTTAACTTATATGCAGAGTACATCATGAGAAACGCAGGACTGGAAGAAACACAAGCTGGAATCAAGATTGCCAGGAGAAATATCAGTAACCTCAGATATGCAGATGACACCACCCTTATGGCAGAAAATGAAGAGGAACTCAAAAGCCTCTTGATGAAAGTGAAAGAGGAGAGTGAAAAAGTTGCCTTAAAGCTCAACATTCAGAAAACGAAGATCATGGCATCCAGTCTCATCACTTCATGGGAAATAGATGGGGAAACAGTAGAAACAGTGTCAGACTTTATATTTTTGGGGGCTCCAAAATCACTGTAGATCGTGACTGCAGCCATGAATTTAGAAAACACTTACTCCTTGGAAGAAAAGTTATGACCAACCTAGATAGCATATTCAAAAGCAGAGACATTACTTTGCCGACTAAGGTCCATCTAGTCAAGGCTATGGTTTTTCCCGTGGTCATGTATGTATGTGAGAGTTGGACTGTGAAGAAGGCTGAGCACCGAAGAATTGATGTTTTTGAACTGTGATTTTGGAGAGGACTCTTGAGAGTCCCTTGGACTGCAAGGAGATCCAACCAGTCCATTCTGAAGGAGATCAGCCCTGGGATTTCTTTGGAAGAAATGATGCTAAAGCTGAAACTCCAGTACTTTGGCCACCTCATGAGAAGAGTTGACTCACTGGAAAAGACTCTGATGCTGGGAGGGATTGGGGGCAGGAGGCGAACGGGACAACCAAGGATGAGATGGCTGGATGGCATCATGGACTCTATGGATGTGAGTCTGAGTGAACTCTGAGAGATGGTGATGAACAGGGAGGCCTGGCGTGCTGCGATTCATAGGGTCGCAAGGAGTCGGACACAACTGAGCGACTCAACTGAACTAAACTGAAAAGCTCTCACCACCTACCATGAATATACAAACACTACATGTAGAACACCTCTCTTTGAGAACAACCTGAAGACTAGCAGAACAGCAATTCTACAACCAAGAGTGTAAAGAATCACACAGAGTCTGTTAGAAGTAAACTAGTCAGGGCCCACATCCCTGGCAGGCAATCCAGCTGAGAAAAGGCGTGTTACAAACTTAGTGAAAGTGAAAAGGGATGTCAGTTTTTAAGGAGTGAGTAGTTTGAGGCCCAGATTGGACACCCCTGCGCTGGGGACAAGTGCAGGAAGATGATCCCTTTAACTTGTTTGGAAACCCAACAGGGCTTGCTGGGAGAACCTGAGGACTGTAGGAAACTGACACTGCACTTAAAAGACAAATGAACACTCTTACTCCCACTAACAGCACAGGGGCAGCACTTGGTAAGGTTGCCAGAACATCCCCAGACCTACTCTTGGCTCTGGCTCCAATCCCACTCCCAAGGAAGTGGCCTCAAGCATGCCCTGGGAAAAGCTCTGCCTGCATGGGACCCAACTCTACCTTACTGGCTCCAGCTCACCTCCCCAAGTGACAGTTTCCAACCCTCTCTGGAAGAAGCCTTGGTCTACATTGGACTCTGGCTCTAGCCACCCTCCCAAACTCTGCTAAGAATGTTGCTTCTGACACATCCTGGGAAAAGCCCTGACATATGCTAGACTGCATTTCCAATTCTCATTACCCAGCCAAGATGCTGGCTTCTGAGTTGCCCCAGGGAAACCCACTGGGCTTGCTTCAGTTTCAGCACTCCCAGCAAAGCCACCAGACATACACAGTTTGCATAAGGATGCTCCCACAAAACGACATACTTTCAAGGCCTGTAAAAGTGACTGTTTCACCTAATATCATAGAAACAGACACAGAAGAGCAAACAAAATGAAGGAACAAAGGAATATGTTCCACATATAAGACCAAGATAAAATCTTAGGGAGGGGTGGAACTAATAAAGTAATTTACCCAGTAAAGTGCAAAGAAAAGATCATAAAAATACTCACTGAACTTAGCATAAAAATGAAGGAATACAGTGAGAACTTCAACAAATAATTAGAGTTATATAAAAGAACTGATCTGAGCAACTGAAATGCAATATACTAAAATGAAAAATATACCATAGGGAATCAACAGTAGATTAAGAAGTATGGAAATCTAGATCAACAATCTGGAAGACAGAGTAGTGGAATTCACTCAGGCAGAATAGCAAAAAGGAAAAGAAAAGTTTAAATGAGGACAGTTTAAGGTACCTTTGGGACAACATCAGACATACTAATATTCTCACATTCTAGGATTCCCAGAAAGAGAAAATGGGACAGAAATTTATTTGATGAAATAATGTCTGAAAATTTCCCTAAACCTAAAGAAGGAAACAAATATCCAAGTCCAGGAAACAAAGCTTCCCAAACAAGAAGAACCCAGAAAGGCTCACATAAGACAAATAATAATTTAAAATGTCAAAAATAAAAATTAAGAAAGAATTTTTAAGTCAGCAAGATAAAGAGTCTCATACAAGAAAACTCTCATAAGGTTAACAGCTGATTTTTCCCCCCCAGGAGAAATCATGGAGGTAGAAGGGAGTGGCATGATATATTTAAAGTACAAAAACCTTCAACCAAGGATACTCTACTCAACAATGTTATCATCCAAAATTGAAGGAGATAAAAAATTTCCCAAGAAGCAAAAACTGAGTTCATCACCAGTAAACCATTCTTATAAGGAATATTAAAAATACCTATCAATAATCAGTCTAAATACAAATGAACTGAAAGCCCAAATCCAAAAACATAGTGATCCAATAGATTAAATAAAACAAACAACAACAACAACAACAACAAAAACAGATTAAAATACTGCCTATAAGAGAAAATTTAGAGTTGAAAATGCACACAGATTGAAAGTGAGAAGATGGAAAAAGATATAATAAGCAAAAAGAAATTAAAAGAAAGCTAAGGTAGCAATGGTCATATCAGACAAAATAAACTTTAATACAAAAACCAAAATAATGACAAAAGGGGGCACTATATAATAATAAAGGGGAGAATCCAGCATGAAGATATAATGTTCATAAAAATATATGTTTATAACATATAACATCAGAACGCCTAAATATAAAAAGCAAATATAAACAGACATAAAAAGAAAAACGGACAGCAATACAATAGTAGTGGGGAACTTTAAACTCCATTTATTAATATATCAATGAACAGCTCATCCAGACAGAAAATAAAGTAGTAATGTTTAAGTACATGTTAGACCAGATGCACTAACATGATAATAGATAACAGCATTCTATTAGAAACCAGGAGAACATATTATTTTTTAATGTATACGGACATTCTCAAGGATAGATCACATATTAGGCCATCAAATAAGTCTCAATATATTTAAGAAGACTGAAACAAGATTAATCTTTTTGACCACAATGGAATGAAACTAGAAATCAATTACAGGAAGAAAACTGGAAAAAAATCAAAAGACAAATAATTTAAGACTAAAAACATACTACTAAAAAAATCATTGCATCAACAAAGAACTAAAAAAGAAAATAAAGATGTACCTTGAGACAAATGAAAATGAAAACACAACTTTTCAAAATTTATGGGATACTGTTCTAACAGGAAAGTTCACAGCAATATAAGCATAAATCAGGAAATGAGAAAAATCTCAGATAAGCCCCTAACTTTGCACCTAAAGGAACTAGAATAAGCAAAGCTGAAGGAAATAAATAATAAATATCATTGTGAAATAAATTAATAAATAAAGTAAAAAATTACTTGGAGACCAAACAGACAATACTAGAAAAGATCCATAAAACTGAGCTGCTGGTTTTTTTTTTTTTTCAAAAAGCTCAGCAAAACTGATAAAACTTTAAGCAAACAAACTCTGTATCACAGAGTAGCAAATAAAAGTAGAAATAAAAGAGAAAATGTTACAACCAATGTCACAGAAATACAATCATAAGAAAATACTCTGAGTAGTTCTCCAATGAATTGGACTACCTAGGAGAAATGGGTAAATTCATAGAAACATACAAATCCAGGACAAAATCAAAAAGAAATAGAAAATATGAAAAGATTGAATGCCAGTCATGCGATTTAATCAGTAATAATAATAATAAAAACCCCAGCAAACAGAAGTTCAGGACCAGACTGATTCATGAGGAATTCTACACATTTAAAGAAGAGTTAATACTGATCCTTCTCAAATTATTCTAAAAATTGTAGAAAAGGGAACACTTCCAAACTTATATTATAAGGCCAATATTACCCTGATACAAAAACAACACAAGAAAGCAATAGACCAATATTATAGTACAATTATAGACCAATATTACTGATAAACATAGATTAAAAAGTCCTCAACAAAATTCTATCAAACTAAATTGAGTAACACATTGTGAGATATATATGCAAGATGAACTTAAAGGTCTTATGCTAAGGGAAATGTCAGATATAGGAAGACAAATACTGTATGTTTTCACTTATATGTGGAATCTGAAACAAAACAAAAGCAAATAAGTGAATGAACATGAAGCAGAAACAGGCTCAGAGATCAGAGAACAAAGGTTATCAGAGGTAAGTAGTGTTGATAGCTGGGTAAAATAGGCGAATAGGATTAGACATACCTACCAAGTATAAAATATATAACTGGAATACAATGTATAACACAGGTAATATAGTCAATAGTGTTATTATAAATGTGTGTGATGCATAATCTCTGCTGCTACTGCTACTGCTAAGTCACTTCAGCCGTGTCTGACTCTGTGCGACCCCATAGACAGCAGCCCACCAGGCTCCCCCGTCCCTGGGATTCTCCAGGCAAGAACACTGGAGTGGGTTGCCATTTCCTTCTCCAATGCATGAAAGTGAAAAGTGAAAGTGAAGTCGCTCAGTCGTATCTGACTTTTAGTGACCCCATGGACTGCAGCCTACCAGGCTCCTCCATCCACGGGATTTTGCAGGCAAGAGTACTGGAGTGGGGTGCCATTATAATCTATAAAAGTATTGAATTACTATTGTATACCTGAAACACATAATTATAGGTCAACTGTACTTCAATTTTTTTAAAAAGTTAAAATCTTAAAATTTCTTTGTGAAAGTTCTTGGAAAAGTCCCAGCTAGTATTATTAAGGATTGAGGATAACCTATTAGTAAGTGGGATTTTTTTTTTTTCCCCCAAAGAAGTAATTTTTAAAAATCATTCAAATAAGTAAGGGCTTTTCAGGAATGACTATGCCACTTCTGGTGATAAAGACTCTGTCAGATGTCAGTACTGAAGGCTTACTTCTTTCTCAGGAACATATTCTGCTGGATGATTTGTAAGGGTTATTAAAAAGGGGAACGAACGGAAAGAACAGACTCCTCAGCTCTAGCACATGTCTATCCTTATTAAAGTTGAGTGATTAGTCCTCCAGTAAATACTATTATTGCCTAAAGAACAATAATAGGATGGATCAAGAACAAAAGATTCAGTCACAAGCAAAATGATACTTGTCTTCCACACTCACTAGCCACTCTTATCACAGTTTTGAAATCAGTTTTAAAGTTCAGCATGTAAAACCAATGATCTTCAGACAAATTTTCTTCAAACAAGATAGCAATAAACAATATAAAGAACATGTGTTAAGTTTATCATACACAAGCAAAATCTAAAAATTATTTATAAATAATATAAAACTTGAAACTCCAGTGAATTTACATTTTTGTCAGGTTAGCTTTTCATTTTGTGAATTTTAGACGGATGGACCATTCAATATTCCGATTCAGTCTCACTAATGAAATGTCATCAGAATATATAGGAGATAGACTCTTAACTCTGCCTTCATAATACTAAAATGATTTAGGAAACAAAAGCTCTCAAGTCTCAAAGGAACTACTTTAAAAATCAGCAGATTTGTAGATTTTAAAGATTATTAACTATATAGTGTCTGATTAATACCTTAAATTTAGTCAAAACTCAGGAAAACAAAACAAAATGAATAGTGGGAAATATCTTCTTTTAATATTACACCATGACATAGTTTAACAAACCCATACAAGAGCTACTGAACTCTCCAAGAGAATATACCTGTATTTGATCTTTCAGGTTAACCTGTAGATTTCTATTCAGTAGAGAATATTCCCCTAAAGGTTATGGTTTCATTACCTTGTAAGATAAAATGATAAGCTTTGTGTATATCCAACCTAGCACTATTATTCTAACATTTTAAAAACTTTTTCAAAATCCCTGTATCTCAAAGGTACTACTGAAGCCATGTTTGCCATTTTATTGTCCCTACCAAGTTAATGATTTGAATAAAATAGTCTTCATATTTTATTTGTATGAGGGTCATAACTTTAACTTTCTGAAAACATATTATCTAAAAAGTCCTGAAAACTTTTTGAAAATTATAATTTATCACCTGTACAGATTATAGTCAGAGTTATTAGAAATAAAGTCCATTATTAAGAAAATAAAGTAACAGGGACATTGAATAATAAAATTTGCAGACCTATTAGGCAACTATATTTTCCTCTCTCAAAATATTTTTGTTCTGCTCTTCTGCCTAGTGGAACTTGAAAGAGAGAAAAAAAAAAAAAAAAAAAACATGGGGAGAGGAAAAAGAAAAGAACCTCTCATTCTGTTCAAACTGTTTTTTATTTTTCTTCAAAAGATGTATTTCATAATTCTAAACATATACTACTGTGCATTATCACATTTTGTGCACTTGATTTAGGGTGTATATAACTTGAATAGTCTATGAATTTGCTAAAGAATTGTTGACAATCAGGATACTATCTACACACTGAAAACAATCTTGAAGATGCGTGGGAACAAATTTGTATATTACTGTGTTAAATGTATGTTAAACTAAACGTTATGGAATATCTTGTGTTCCAAAATTCAAAACATCAGAGATGACTGATATCTAATGGATAAAACAGATATTACTGCTACTGCTAAGTCACTTCAGTCATGTCCGACTCTATGCAACCCCATAGACGGCAGCCCACCAGGCTCCCCCATCCCTGGGATTCTCCAGGCAAGAACATTGGAGTGGTTGCCATTTCCTTCTCCAATACATAAAAGTGAAAAGTCAAAGTGAAGCCGCTCAGTCATGTCTGATTCAGCGACCCCATGGACTGCAGCCTACCAGGCTCCTCCATCCATGGAATTTTCCAGGCAAGAGTATTGGGGTAAGATGCCATTGCTTTCTCCAAAAACAAATATTAAATAAGAAATAACACAAGACTAAATTATAACTGAGGTGGATAAATGCATGATATTATGGTAGTAATTATGGGAGAACTAAAATGATGAGAAAGAAGAAATGATATCTTATGGAAAAATAGAAAATAAAATTTATAAAACCACAGGATTACTTAGTTTTCAGAGTCTCTTACATTCTTGTAAGCCATAATTAAGTAATGTAGATGGTGACTGCAGCCATGAAATTAAAAGATGCTTACTCCTTGGAAGAAAAGTTATGACTAACCTAGATACCATATTCAAAAGCAGACATTACTTTGCCGACTAAGGTCCATCTAGTCAAAGCTATGGTTTTTCCAGTAGTCGTGTATGGATGTGAGAGTAGGACTGTAAAGAAGGCTGAGCACCGAAGAATTGATGCTCTTGAACTGTGGTGTTGGAGAAGACTCTTGAGAGTCCCTTGGACTGCAAGGGGATCCAACTTGTCCATTCTGAAGGAGATCAGCCCTGGGATTTCTTTGGAAGGAATGATGCTAAAGCTGAAACTCCAGTACTTTGGCCACGTCATGCGAAGAGTTGACTCCTTGGAAAAGACTCTGATGCTGGGAGGGATTGGGGGCAGGAGGAGAAGGGGATGACAGAGGATAAGATGGCTAGATGGCATCACGGACTCGATGGATGTGAGTCTGAGTGAACTCCGGGAGTTGGTGATGAACAGGGAGGCCTGGCATGCTGCGATTCATGGGGTCACAAAGAGTCAGACACAACTGAGCGACTGAACTGAATTGAACTGATATATATATAGCATCAAATCTGCATCCAACAGAAATGATCTTCATTGAAAATAAAATTAACCTGCCTACAGTGACTGAACTGAACTGAACTGAACAGTAAATTTAACAATTTTTTAAATTATTCTCAGGCAAACAGACATCCAGAGGTAGAGATCCAGTGATGGCTACAGATTCTCTGTGGTGCTTTCATAAATATATGTTTTTTTCTCTCTGTCCTCTAACATCAACATTCTGTTTATATTTATGCTATTTCTGTTGCATCAAGATCACAGAACTACTGCTATGTTTCTAAATATCAGTGTTCCAAGCAGGAAGGCAGTGGCACCCCATCCCAGTATTCTTGCCTGGAAAATCCAGTGGATGGAGGAGCCTGGTGGTCTGCAGTCCGTGGTGTTGCTAAGAGTTGGACATGACTGAAGTGACTTAGCAGCAAGCAGAAAGAGGTGAATGGCTATACTATCTTGCAGACTCTGCTTACATTCTATTGACAAAACTGTTTTGGAATACCACCTGTCAACACTCCTTAGCATAGCAATTGATATTTAGCATTTTAGATTTTAAATCAATACATGTCTTTTTATTTTCTCTTTCCTTTCTATTTAGATTGTTTTTATGCTTGATGTGTTTCAGGAAATTACTTCAGAAAAGCATAAGAAAAGCATCATAAAATTAGGTAGTTCTTCACATGTCTGAAAGAAATATGTGATTTCTGTATATAAAGAGTTGAACATGCCCCTGCAGCTGAGCACCAACAATAAAGGAAGATAGTCTAGATAGTAGTCTAGATACACACACACACACACACACACACACACACACACACGCATATACATATATATATAAGGAAAAAGGCTTACTAGTGTAGACTTGTC
This sequence comes from Nanger dama, assembly GCA_917880005.1. Classification (NCBI taxonomy): domain Eukaryota; kingdom Metazoa; phylum Chordata; class Mammalia; order Artiodactyla; family Bovidae; genus Nanger; species Nanger dama. Next base: position 106,818,004 of record CAKJTW010000001.1, read on the forward strand.
ATGATAACAGAAATGGGAAGCCCTGTTATCATCTTGATGTAAGATATATTTCACCCAGATTTTCATAGGAGTGTTTCCCATAGGACACTCTATAGAGTCATAAAATTATAAGTATACTTTCTCAAATATATGAGGCAATGAAAGGGAGCAGGACCCTGTGATCCTCCCAGGTACAAATCCTTTCCATGTCCTCTTTATCTCATTTGTAGGAAAGAGTTTCATTCAGCTTCTTTGCTCTTCCTTTAGTTTCAAAGGTTAGGTGCAAACATTTGTTTATCAGGAAAGGGAGAAAATGCAGAAACAAGGAAGGAGCAACAACAATAACAAAAAACAAGAGTGTGATGATAAAGCAGGGTCTTTATTCCTTTTCAAGGAATAGACATAGCAATATCTTTTTTTTTTTTTTTTCTTCTCCAGCATCCAAGACTTCTAACCGGATAGAGGATCTAAATTCAGGCTGAGAACAAGATTCCTGGAGCACCACCCTGTTATCTCACCACCAACCAATCAGAAGAGTTTTCCCACAGTGGAGGATGATAAAGACTGACCCATTCCCAAAATGATGAATGCCACTTTCTTGCTTTTGAAACTTTCATGGTTGAGCAGAATCTTCAGAGTTGGTTTTTGGAAATCAGTGTATCTTCTCTCCAGTTTGCTGGCCTCCTGAGTAAAGCAGTCTTTCCTTTTCCAACCAACACTTGCCTCTTGAGTATTGGCTTTTGAGTGGCAAGCAGCTGAACCTGTTTGGTAACAGTAATATAGAGAAAGGCTAAGATGTTAATTATAACTTTATTTGGGTGATAAAATCTGAAGTTCATTTTATTGCTGTTTAAAATTTTTTCTAAGCATCTGTATTTTCAAAATTTTTATGATAATATTAATTTTATAACAAAAAAATTAAAACCAAATAAACAAACCATTATGCATTCTTCAGGGCCAAATTGATTTTCTTTGTTGTCAAGACTTCCCTAATTTCCCGTAACAGATGTCATTGTTTTTGCTTCCCAGTTCCTCAGTTCTGTGGTGTATGTTTCCCATGGTACATTTCACAATCTACTGTGAACCAGAGAAAACTGTGTAATTGTCTTAGCTAGCCTACACCAAATCACATTCTATTTTGTTTGCTGCTAAAGCATCTGCCTACAATGTGGGAGACATGGGTTCAATTCCTGTGTCAGGAAGATTCCCTGGAGAAGGAAATGGCAATCCACTCCAGTACTCTTGCCTGGAAAATCCCATGGACAGAGGAGCTTGGGGCAGGCTACTGTCCATGGGGTCTTAAAGAGTCAGGCACAACTGAGCGACTTCCCCAGTGCTTAACAGAATGCTTTTATAAAGTAGACATTTAAGAAGAATTTGTTCAATGCATAGGTTATTTCTATCTCAAATTTATTCTCGTTTGTCAATATATATTTTTATTGGAGTAAAACTGTTTTACAATGTTGTCTTTGTTTCTGCTATACAACAAAATGAATCAACCATATTTGTGTGTGTGTATGTGTGTATATATATATATATATATATTCCATCCTCTTGAGCCTTACTTCCACCACCACTCCCCCATCTCTCTAGGTCCTCACAGAACACAGAGTTGAGCTTCCTATGCTTCAGAGCAGGTTCCCAATAGCTATGTATTTTACACATGGTGTTATATGCATGTCACTACTATGGAATATTCAGTTAGTTCAGTTCAGTAGCTCAGTCATGTCCAACTCTCTGCGACCCCATGAATCGCAGCATGCCAGGCTTCCCTGTCCATCACCATCTCTCGGAGTTCACTCAGACTCACGTCCATTGAGTCCATGACGCCATCCAACCATCTCATCCTTGGTTGTCCCCTTCTCCTCCTGCCCCCAATCCCTCCCAGCATTAGAGTCTTTTCCAATGAGTCAACTCTTCACATGAGGTGGCCAAAGTACTGGAGTTTCAGCTTTACCATCATTCCTTCCAAAGAAATCCCAGGGTTGATCCCCTTCAGAATATTACTCAACCATTAATAGGAATAAAACCAGGTCATCTGTAGTGACATGTGGATTTAGAGTCTCATACAGAGTGAAATAAGTCAGAAAGAGAAAAACAAATATTGCCTATTAATACAGAATCTAGAAAAATGGTACAGATGAACCCATTTGAGGGCAGTAAGCATAGGTGGCCACAGTGGCAGTCAATGCATTAAGCACAGGAGGCGGCAGCGGCCAGCACACTAAGTGCAGCCGAGAGCTACCCCACGTCTGAGGTCAGGGACAGCAGCCTAGAGTGCCAGACTGTGATGGTTCAGGAATGACCGAGAGGAGCAACCCCACGCCCGAGGCCAGGGCAGCGACTGGGAGGAGCAACCCCACATTCAAGGCCAGGGGCAACAGCCGGGAGGAGCAACCCCAAGGAGTGGTGGCTGCCTGGGCGCAGGAGGGCTTAGAGGAGCCCTCCCACACTGAAGATCAGCAAAGGTGGCAGGAGGAGATACCCCTAATCCAAGGTAAGGAGCAGGGGATGTGCTTTGCTGGAGCAGCCGTGAAGAGATACCCCATGCCCAAGGTAAGAGAAACCCAAGTAAAATGGTAAGAGTTGCAAGAGGGCATCAGAGGGCAGACACAATGAAACCATACTCACAGAAATCTAGTCAATCTAATCACACTAGAACCACAGCCTTGTCTAACTCAATGAAACTAAGCCATGCCCACCGGACAACCCAAAATGGGTGGATCATGGTGGAGAGGTCTGACAGAATGTGGTCCACTGGAGAAGGGAATGGCAAACCACTTCAGTATTCTTGCCTTGAGAACCCCATGAACAGTATGAAAAGGCAAAATAATAGGATACTAAAGAGGTACTCCCCAAGTCAGTAGGTGCCTAATATGCTACTGGAGGTCAGGGGAGAAATAAATCCAGGAAGAATGAAGGGATGAAGCCGAAGCAAAAACAATACCCAGCTGTGGATGTGACTGGAGATGGAAGCAAGATCCGATGCTGTAAAGAGCAATATTGCATAAGAACCTGGAATGTCAGGTCTATGAATCAAGGCAAATTGGAAGTGGTCAAACAGGACATGGCAAGAGTGGACGTCATCATTCTAGAAATTAGTGAACTAAAATGGACTGGAATGGGTGAATTTGACTCAGATGACCATTATATCTACTACTGCGGGCAGGAATCCTTCAGAAGAAATGGAGTAGCCATCATGGTCAACAGAAGAGTCAGAAATACAGTACTTGGATGCAGTCTCAAAAATGACAGAATGATCTCTGTTTGTTTCCAAGGCAAACCATTCAGTATTACAGTTATCCAACTCTATGTCCCAACCAGTAATGCTGAAGAAGCTGAATTGAATAGTTCTATGAAGACCTATAAGACCTTTTAGGACTAACACCCAAAAAAGATGTCCTTTTCATTATAGGGGACTAGAAAGCAAAAGTAGGAAGTCAAGAAACACCTGGAGTAACAGGCAAATGTGGCCTTGGAATATGGAATGAAGCAGGGAAAAGACTTGTAGAGTTTTGCCAAGAATATGCACTAGTCATAGCAAACACCTTCTTCCAACAATACAAGAGAAGATTCTACACATGGACATCACCAGATGGTCAACACCAAAATCAGATTGATTATATTCTTTGCAGCCAAAGATGGAGAAGCTCTATACAGCCAACAAAAACAAGACCAGGAGCTGACTGTGACTCAGATCATGAACTCCTTATTACCAAATTCAGACTCAAATTGAAGAAAGTAGAGAAAACCGCTAGACCATTCAGGTATGACCTAAATCAAATCCCTTATGATTATACAGTGGAAGTGAGAAACAGATTGAAGGCCCTAGATCTGATAGATAGAGTGCCTGATGAACTGTGGAATGAGTTTCATGACATTGTACAGGAGACAGGGATCAAGACCATCCCCATGGAAAAGTAATGCAAAAAAGCAAAATGGCTGTCTGGGGAAGCCTTACAAATAGCTGTGAAAAGAAGAGAAGCAAAAAGCCAAGGAGAAAAGGAAACATATAAGCATCTGTATGCAGATTTCCAAAGAATAGCAAGAAAAGAAAGCCTTCTTCAGTGATCAATGCAAAGAAATAAAGGAAAACAACAAAATGGGAAAGACTAGAGATCTCTTCAAGAAAATTAGAGATATCAAGGGAACATTTCTCGCAAAGATGGGCTCAATAAAGGACAGAAATGGTATGGACCTAACAGAAGCAGAAGATATTAAGAAGAGATGGCAAGAATACACAGAAGAACTGTGCAAAAAGGATCTTCATGGCCCAGATAATCACGATGGTTTGATCAGTCATTTAGAACCAGACATCTTGGAATGTGAAGTCAAGTGGGCCTTAGAAAGCATCACTATGAACAAAGCTAGTAGAGGTGATGGAATTTCAGTAGAGCTGTTTCAAATGCTGAAAAATGATGCTGTGAAAGTGCTGCACTCAATATGACAGCAACTTTGGAAAACTCAGCAGTGGCCACAGGACTGGAAAAGTGCAGTTTTCATTTCAATTCCAAAGAAAGGCAATGCCAAAGAATGCTCAAACTACCGCACAGTTGCACTCGTCTCACCTGCTAGTAAAGTAATGCTCAAAATTCTCCAAGCTAGGCTTCAGCAATACATGAACTGTGAACTTCCTGATGTTCAAGCTGGTTTTTAAAAGGCAGAGGAACCAAAGATCTAATTGCCAACATCCTTTGGATCATGGAAAAAGCAAGAGAGTTCCAGAAAAACATCTATTTCTGCTTTATTGACTATGCCAAAGCCTTTGACTGTGTGGATCAAAATAAACTGTGGAAACTTCTGAGAAAGATGGGAATACCAGACCACCTGACCTGCATCTTGAGAAGTCTGTATGCAAATAAGGAAGCAACAATGAGAACTGGACATGGAACAACAGACTGGTTCCAAATAGGAAAAGGATTATGTCAAGGCCATATATTGTCACCCTGCTTATTTAATTTCTATGCAGAGTACATCATGAAAAACGCTGGATTGGAAGAAACACAAGCTGGAATCAAGATTGCCAGCAGAAATATCAATAACCTCAGATATGCAGATGACAGCACCCTTATGGCAGAAAGTGAAGAGGAGCTAAAGGGCCTCTAGATGAAAGTGAAAGAGGAGAGCAAAAAGTTGGCTTAAAGCTCTACATTCAGAAAATGAAGATCATGTCATCCGGTCCCATCCTTCCATGGAAAATAGATGGAGAAACAGTGGAAACAGTGTCAGACTTTATTTTTGGGTGCTCCAAAAATCACTGTAGATTGTGACTAGAGCCATGTAATTAAAAGACGCTTACTCCTTAGAAGAAAAATTACGACCAACCTAGATAGCATATTCAAAAGCAGAGACATTACTTTGCCGACTAAGGTCCGTCTAGTCACAGCTATGGTTTTTCCAGTAGTCATGTATGGATGTGAGAGTTGGACTGTGAAGAAGGCTGAGTGCCCAAAAATTGATGCTTTTGAACTGTGATGTTGGAGAAGACTCTTGAGAGTCCCTTGGACTGCAAGGAGATCTAACCAGTCCATTCTGAGAGAGATCAGCCCTGGGATTTCTTTGGAAGGTATGATGCCAAAGCTAAAACTCCAGTACTTTGGCCACCTCATGCGAAGAGTTGACTCATTGGAAAAGACTTCAATGCTGGGAGCGATTAGGGGCAGAAGAAGAAGGGGATGACCGAGAATGAGATGGCTGGATGGCATCAGTGACTCAGTGAATGTGAATCTGAGTGAACTCCGGGACTTGGTGATGGACAGGGAGGCCTGGCGTGATGCGATTCATGGGGTCGCAAAGAGTCAGACACTATTGAATGACTGAACTAAACTAAACTGAATAGAGACATAAATGTAGAGATTGAAGGTATGGACATGAAGTGGGAGTTGGAAACCTGGCTTGACATAACTATACTACCTTGTGTCAATATAACTTTAAAAGTAACTTTATAGAATCAAATGGTACAAGATCAAATGTTACAGTCATTCAAACTATTCCCAGCTGCCTATGGCATTATGTGACAATATTGATATTTAAGGGTGTTTTTTTTTTTTTCTTCCTCTAAGAATTGAAACAGGAGACTGTAAACATAGAAAAACATGGAAAATGTACTGTGACTAATAAGTGCATCAATTATGCTTATACATTTTCTTCATGTTACTTAGTTATTAATTTTAGAACGAACTCTGATTTCATAAGTCCTTCTAGATCATCCTGTCTATTATAATCAAATGAAAAGGTGTGTTTTTCTAACTAGAAAGAACTGCTACTCAAGCTTCCTCTGAGTTATTCATATTCTTATATTTTCCACTACATAAATATTAGAATTTATAACATTTTCATTTAAATTTTAAAACATTTATTTTAGAAAATGACAAAACAAAGCACTGGTGAAAACTTGATGCAACTGGAATTCGCATATGTTACTAATAAATATACAAAATGGAATAGCCACATGGAAAATTTGGACATATCTTATAAATGACATATACTTTTAATTCTTCACCAAATTTGTCAGGCTCAAGCGTCCATTTTCAACATTTCCCACTGGTTGTAATGCATGCCATAAATTTTTTTTTTTTTTTTTTTTTTTTTTTTTTTTCTCTTTGAATTAAATTTATTTATTTTTTAAATTACAATACTGTATTTGTTTTGCCATACATTGACACGAATCAGTCATAGGTGCATAGGTGAACACAATCGCCCAATGCCAAAGCCCCCTCCCACCTCCCACCCCACCTCCTCTACCTGAATCATCCTGTGCATCAGCCCCATGCATCCTGCATCCTACACCAAACATAGATTAGCGCTTCGTTTCTTACAGGAAAATACACATGCTTCACTGCCATTCTCCCAAACCATCCCACCCTTTCCCTCTCCCTCAGAGTCCAAAAGTCCACTCTATACCTCTGTGTCTCTTGTTGTCTCACATATAGGGTCATCATTACTGTCTTCTAAATTCCATATATATGTGTCAGTATACTGTATTGGTGTTTTTCTTTCTGGCTTACTTCACTCTGTATAATCGGTTCCAATTTCATCCATCTCATTAGAACTGAGTCAAATTTATTCTTTTTAAGGGCTGAGTAGTATTCCATAGTGTATATGAACCACAGCTTTCTTATCCATTCATCTGCTGATGGACATCTAGGTTGCTTCCATGTCCTGGCTATTATAAACAGTGCTGCAATGAACATTGGGGTACACGTGTCTCTTTCAATTCTGGTTTCCTTGGTGTGTATGCCCAGCAGTGGGATTGCTGGGTCATATAAGCCTCACTTTTATCTTCTTGCTCATCCTGCTTACACTTCATTCCTTCTGTATTACAGGGAGGTTATTGATGATAAGGTTAGAAGATCAAGAAATGGCAAGTGTAGGAGGGATTTTACACAATCAACTGTTTCATAATGCATTTTACACAAGCAACTCACCTTCATCATTTACTGTCTTTGGTTTGGGGTCTTATTTCTTACATTCTACTTATTTTGCTCCCCTGTTTGTGCTCTTTTGCTAAAGCCAGTGATTCTTAATTCAAGGCATCCCTCAGAACCACATGTAGACTTTTTTTTTTCAAATAAAGACCTAGGCTGTATCATGTGGTCCATCAAATCCTACACCTGCTGGGCGAGTGGCCCATAACAGTAGAGCAATAACAACAAAGAAGTTCTTCCACTGTTGTCAAGGTTCTGAACCCCATATCAGGCCTCTCAGCCTAGGGATCCAAGAAAGGGGCTAGGAATCCCCAGGGAACCTGACCTTAAAGGCCAGAAGGATTTGATTAAAGGACTCCTACAGGACAGGGGGAAACAGAGGCTCCAGTCTTGGAGGGAACAAACAAAATCTTGTGTGTACCAAAACCCAGAGGGAAGGAGAAGTGACCACATAGAAAACTGAACCAAAACTACCTGCTAGTGTCAGAGGGCTTCCTGTGGAGAGGTGATCAGAGGAGCTTACCACGGGAAGGAGCACTAGCAGCAGAAGTTTGGGAAAGTCCCTCTTGGTGTAAGCCCTTCTGGAGTTCACCATTAACCCTACCCTTGACTTTATAGACCCTAGCGCTGGGTTGCCTCAGGCCAAACAACTACCAGGGAGAGTGCAATCCCACCAACCAGTAGATAATTGGATTAAAGCTTTACTGAACAAGGATCTGCTCACCAGAGCAAGACCCAGTTTTTCCATCATCAGTCCTTCCCATTAGGAAGCTTACACAAGTCTTTCAGGCTCTTCCATCAGAAGGGAGAAGAAGCAAGAAGCACAGTCCCATAGCAGCTTAAACAAAACAAACAAACAAAAACATATTATATAAAGTTAATCATGATAAAAAGCAGAAAGTTTAGTCTCAGATGAAGGAACAAGATAAAACCCCAGGGGGAGGGGAGAGGTGTATATAGGAAAACTACTAGAAAAAGAATTCAGAATAATGATAGTGAAGATGACCTGGATCTTGGGAAGACAATGGAGAAAATGCAAGAAATGTTTACCAAAGACTTACTAGAACTGAAGAACAAACAAGCAGAGAGGAATAATCTACTAGAAGGAATCAATAGAAGAATAACTTAGTCAGAAGAAAAGATAAGTAATCTGGAGGACAAAATGCTGGAAATCACTGTCACAGAACAAAATATAGATAAATGAATGAAAAATAAAATGAAGACAGCCTAAGACCTCTGAAACAACATTAAATACACCAGCATTCACATTATAGGGAATCTAGAAGGAGAAAAGAGAGAGAAAGGACCCGAGAAAATATCTGAAGAAAAATTCAGAAAAATTCCCTAACATGGAAAAGCATATAGTCAACAAAATCTAGGAAGCACAGAGAGTCCCAGGCAGGACAAACCAAAGGAAGAACACACCAAGGCATGTAGTAATCAAACTGACAAAAATTAAAGACAATGATAAAATATTAAAAGCAACAGGGAAAGGCAACAAACAGTATACAAGGGAACTCCATCAGGCTTTCAACTGATTTCTCAACAGAAACTCTACAAATCAGAATGGAATGACACAATATATTTAAAGTGATGAAAGGGAAGAAGCTACAGCCAAGAACACTCTACACAGCAAGACTCTCACTCAGATTTGATGGAAAAGTCAAAAGCTTTCCAGATAAGCAAAAATTAAGAGAATTCAGCAATACCAAGCAAGATTTACAATGAATACTAAAAGAACTTCTCTAGGCTGGAAATACAAGAGAAAGAAAATGCCTACAGAAAAAAAACCCAAAACAACTAAGAAAATGGTAATGGGATCATATATGTCAATAATTGCCTTAAATATAAATGGAATAAATTCACCAACACAAAGACATAGACTGGCTGGGCAATGAAAAAATGTGCATGTATGCACTTCAATGTCTCCCCATAGGTCACTGCCTTGTTGTGGAAAAGGAGCTTGTGTAACTCAACAAAGCTATGAGCCATTCCATATAGGCCACCCAAGATGGAAAGGTCATAGTGGAAAGTTCTGACAAAATGTGATCTACTCTAGGAGGAAATGGAAAACTACCCCAGTATACTTGCCATGAGAACCTCATGAACTATTAAAAAGACAAAAAGATATAACACCTAAAAATGAGTCCCCCTAGTTGGTAGGTGTCCAATATGCTACTAGGGAAGAGCAGAGGACAACTATTAATAGCCCCTGAAAGGATGAAGGAGCTGGGACAAAGTGGAAATAACACTTATCTGTGGATGTATCTGGGAATGAAAGCAAAATCTAATCTACAAAGAAAAGTATTTCATACGAACCTGGAATGTTAGGTCCATGAATCCAGGTAAACTGGACATGGTCAAGAAGGAGATGGTAAGAATAATCGACATCTTAGGAATCAGTGAACTAAAATGGATGGGAATGGGCAAATTTAATTCAGATGGCCATTATATCTACTACCTTGGACAAGAATCCCATAGAAGAAATGCAGTAGCTCTAATAATCAACAAAAGAATCCAAAATACAGTACTTGGGTGCAACTTCAAAAATGACAGAATGGTGTCTGTTCATTTCCAAGGCAAGCCACTGCACATCACAGCAATTCAAGTTTATGCCCCTATCACCATGGGCTTCCCTTATATCTTGGATGGCAAAGACTGCCTGCAATGGAGGAGACCTGGGTTCAATCCCTGAGTTGGGAAGATCCCTTGGAGAAGGAAATGGAAATAGCAACCCACTACAGTATCCTTGCCTAGAGAATTCCAGGGACAGACTGTGGGGTCACAAAGAGTCAGACAGGACTGAGCAACTAACACATTCCCTTATCACAAAAGCCAGAGAAGCTGATTAGTCCTATGAAGATCTAGAAGACCCCTTAGAACTAACACCAATTTTTTTTTTTTTTTAATGTTCTATTCTTCACTGGGGTTTGGGTTGCAAAAGTAGTAAGTCAAGAGATACCAGAGGAACAGGCAGGTTTGGCCTTACAGTAAAAAATGAAGCAGGGAAAAGACTACTTGAATTCTGCCAAGAGAAAACACTGATCATAGCAAACACCCTTTTTCAACAACATAAGTGACAGCTTTACACATGGACATCACCAAATGGTCAATAACGAAATAAAATTGATTACATTCTTTGTAGCTGACAATGGAGAAGCTGTATACAGTCAGCACAAACAAGATCTGGAGCTGACTGTGGCTCATATCATCAGCTTCTCATAGCAAAATTCAGGCTTAAACTAAAGAAAGTGGGGAAAACCACTAGCCCACAGCTTAAATCAAATCCCCTATGAATATACAGTGAAGATGATGAATATTTTCAAAGGATCAGAACTAGTAAACAATGTGCCTGAAGAACTATGGACAGAGGTCCACAATATGGTACAGGGGCAGTGAAAAGAAAAAATCCAAAGAAAAAGAAAAGCAAGAAGACAAAGTGGTTATCAGAGGAAGCTTTGCAAATAGTTGAAGCAAGAAGTGAAAAGCAAAGGAGAAAGAGAAAGGTACATCCAACCAAATGCAGAGCTCCAAAGAATAGCAAGGAGAGACAAGAAGACCTTTAATGAACAACACATAAAAATAGCAGAAAACAACAGAAGGTGAAAAACTAGAGATCTCTAAAGGAAATTGGAAATATTAAGGGATCACTTCACCCAAAGATGAGCACAGCAAAGGACAGAAACAGTAGAGACTTACTAGGCTAGACCCAGGATATATCAAGAAGAGATGGAAAGAATACACAGAAGAACTGTACAAAAAGATCTTAATGAACCGGACAACTATGATTGTGTGGTCAATCAGCCAGAGCCAGACATTCTGGAGTATTAGTCAAGTGGGCCTTGGGAAGCATTGCTGTCAATAAGGCTAGTGGATGTGATGTAATTCTGGTAGAGCTATTCAAAACCTAAACGATAATGGTATCAAAGTGTCACACTCAATATGGCAGCAAATCTGGAAGACCTGGTAGTGGCTACATGACTGGAAAAGGTCAAACCTCATCCCAATTTCCAAGAATGTTCCAAGAAGAATAATGTATTAAAGAATGTTCAGACAATCAGACAAATGCTCTCATCTTCCATGCTAGTAAGGTCATGTTTAAAATCTTGCATGCTAGGTTTCAACATGACATGAACCAAGAACTTCCAGACCTCCAAGCTGGGTTTAGAAAAGGCAGAGGAACTGGGGGTCACATTTACATCATTTGCTGGATCAGAGAGAAAGCAAGGGGATTCCAGAAAAAAAAAAATCTACCTTTTTTTCATTGAAGAGCCTTTAACTGTGTGGATTATAACGAACAGTTGAAAGCTCTAAAAGTGATGAGAATACCAGACCATCTTACCTGTCTCCTGAGACACCTGTCTGTGGGTCAAGAAGCAATAGTTAGAACAGTTAGGATTGAGAAAGAATTACAACAGTGTTGTCTGTTATCATCCTGTTTATCTAACCTATACCCTGAACACATTAAGAGAAATACAGGGCTGAATGAGTTACAAACTGGAATTAAGATAGGCTGGAGAAACATCAACAACCTCAGATATCAGCATGATAACACTCTCATGGCAAGAAATGAAGAGGAACTAATGAGCCTCTTGATGAGGGTGAAAGAGGAGATAGAAGAAGTCAGCTTAAAACTAAATATTAAAGAAACTAAGATCATGGCATCTGACCCCATTACTTTATGTCAAATAGAAGGGGAAAAGGTGAAAGTAGTGTCAGATTTCCCCCTTTCGGGCTCTAAAATCACTGCGGCTGGTGATTGCAACCATGAAATCAGATGATGATTGCTTCTTGGCAGGAAAGCTAAGACAAACTAGACAGTTTGCTGAAAAGCAGAGACCTTACTCTGCCAACAAAGGTCCATAGAATCACAGCTATGGTGCTCCCAGTGGTCACACAAGGTTGTGAGAGCTGGACTGTAAAGAAGGCAGAATGCCAAAGGATTGATACCTTCAAACTGCAGTGCTTGAAAAGACTCCTGAGAGTTCCTTGGACAGCAAAGAGATCAAATCAGTCAATCTTAAAGGAAATTAACCCTGAATACTCATTGGAATGACTGATGCTGAAGCTGAAGCTCCAATATTTTGGTCATCTGTTGTGAACAACAAACTCTTTGGAAAACTTCCTGAGGCTGGGAAAGATTGAGGGCAGAAGGAGAAGAGGGTACAGAGGATGAGATGGCTGGATGGCACCTCCGATGCAATGGACATGAACTTTGGCATATTTTGGGAGATGGTGAGGGACAGGGAGGCCCGGGATGCTGCAGTCCATGGGGTTGCTAAGAGTCAGAAATGACTGGGCAGCTGAACAATAACAACTAGCACTTACTACAGCACTCTGCTTGACCCCTTAAACTGTACATAATTATTTCATATTAAGTTAATTATCTTCTTATTATGGCTTGAGATTGTAATTCTCTCTCTTTTTTTGGGGGGTCTGGCTATTGATTTTGAAAACTGATAATCATCTTTTACTATTGTGATTATGTAAATGTTACTCACTTAATACCATTACATCATGATTGGCCAACAAAAAGTATTAAAACTCTATATCACCAAAACTAGGATTTAATAGAAAAACCTGTATCACTTTTTTAAATGCTGATGATTATTAGAATTATCTTTAAATTTTTTGAAAAACACAAATGCCTTGATATTGCTTTTATTTTTTTCTCCAGAGCTCCAGATATGTTTCTAGTGAGCAGTCATGTTTAAAAACAACTGGACTATATGATCTTTACTTTTATCTAGTTTGTTTCACTTTTTCTATTTTATATTCAGTGCTCCCATTTCATTTAGTTTTTCAATTTTTCCATCTTTCTTTTATTTTTCTTTTGATGTTCTTTCTCAAATCTTTATCAAGTGTGGTAGAAAAGCTTTTATATACACACATATGTGTGTATAATATACATTTTATATATATATATCTATATATATATATAAGAAAACTAATGAATGTGTGCTTAACTGAAAATTTTATGACATTCTGACTTCACTTGACTTAGTGTGAATAGAATGCTAGATTTTGATTTAAAAAATAGATATACAACAAAAACAAAGTTTTACCACACAGCACCAGGAAATAGTGAATATCTTATAATAAGTTATAATGGAAATAATTTCAAAAATAATATATGTGTATATGTATAATATATGTGTATATGTATAACTGAATCACCTTTATGTGTACCTGCAACATTGTAACTCTTCAATAAGATATTTGTATTAAGAAAAATGAAATAAAATAATTAAATTTAAAAAAATAGAACAAGGGAAGTCAAATTTTGCAGACAGGCTAACTTCTAAAAATCACCATTAGTAAAGGAAACAGAAAAATTTAAGTAAATGTAATCTATACCTTCAGAGATATTCAAAAGGCTATCACCTTCATAAATCAAGAGTAAAGATAGTTATGGAGAAAAAAATAAACTATCAGAGCTGTTATATGTTGCAGGGAGCTGTTTTCAAAAATAAAAATATGGAAAACAAAAGAACTAAAATACAGTTGAGGGTAAACTAAATCAACTGAAAATCACAACTGAGATGAAAGGCTGACTCAAAAGATTCTCATAGAATTCAGTATAAAAATACAAATGAAATGTGGGAGAAAATAGAAAATAGAAGAAGACATTGTAAAATATGTCTAGTAAGATATAAATAGGTGCATCATATTTACACACATGTGTGTGTATATATGTATACATATATCACATATATACATTCATATTTATATATTTATACATGTACACACATATACATATACAAATGGTGGTGAAAGCAGCAATTACATATAAATATGCACAGATGTTCATGTAAGTGTCTACATATGTGTATATACATGTACATCTGTATAAATATATGTGTGTGTGTATATATATATATATATATTTAATAGACCTATGTATGTCTTAGTAGATGTATATAATAGAACCTTGGATAATATAACATAATATATAGAAATTTGTGCTTAATGTATAGAGACTGTAAACAACACATTTCACAAAGCCATGAACCACATCAGATGATTACACTCTATATGTCTATGTCTTTCTCCTTCCAAGATCCCACTCCCATCTCTCTGACATTAATCTACTTTTTAGCTAAAAGTTTTCATCCTTAGGTGGCTGATAGAAAATATAGCAAAAAGTCAAAGAAGTGCATCAATGAAAATATTTAATACAGATTTTACTGCAATGGTATTTCCCCCAGTAAATCAGCAGAGAAACAGAAAGTAACAATCATTAAATTAGAGATTGGGAAAAATACCCTCCTCTATTCAATTTTTATCAATATCTTAAACACAGGAAACAAGGAAAACTGAATGACAAAGTTGCTAACAGTGACCCTAAAAACTACTGTCAAGGATAACAGAATGTCAAAGAATTTGACAAGAATGGTGTTTGCTGATATGACAAGAATACTTTTTATATGAACTATATTAAGGATAAAGGAAGTAATGCTGATGGATATATTAAAACAAGCCAGAGGTTTTATGCTACTTCAGAATTACATTGTCAAAATTTAAGGGTATATATATATAATGGGCTTCCCAGATGGTTCAAATGGTAAAAAATCTGCCTACAATGCAGTAGACCTGGGTTCAGTCTCTGGGTCAGGAAAATCCCCTTGAGAAGGAAATGGCAACCCACTCTAGTATACTTGCCTAAAGAATTCCATGGACAGAGGAACTTGGTGGACTACAGTCCATGGGGTCACAAAAGTTGGACTGAGCAACTAACAGACAGACAGATACATATAGTTGCTCAATGTTAGTTGCTCAATGGAAAAAGAGGACAGGAGGGGTACTCTTGCAGCTTGGATCAGTTCAGTTCAGTAGCTCAGTCCTGTTCAACTCTATGTGATCCCATGGACTACAGAATGCCAGGCTTCCCTGTCCATCACCAACTTTCGAAGCCTGCTCAAACTCATGCCCGAGTCAGTGATGCCACACAACCATCTCATCCTATCATTTGTCCCCTTCTCCAACCATCAGGTTTTTCCCCAGTATCAAGGTCTTTTCCAAGGTATCAATTCTTCACATCAAGTGGCAAAAGTACTGGAGTTTCAGCTTCAGCATCAGTCCTTTCAATGAACATTCAGGACTGATTTCCTTTAGGATTCACTGGTTTGATCTCCTTGAAGTCCAAGGGACTCTCAAGAGTCTTACCCAACATCACAGATCAAAAGCATCAATTCTTCATCACTGAGCATTCTTTATAGTCCAACTCTCACGTCAGTTCATGCCTGCTGGAAAAACCATAGCTTTGACTAGATGGACCTTTGTTGGCAAAGTAATGACTCTGCTTTTTAATATTCTGTCTAGGTTGATAGTAGCTTTTCTTCAAAGGATCGAGTGGCTTTTAATTTCATGGCTGCAATCACCATCTGCAATGAATTTGGAGTCCCAAAACATAGGCTCCCACAGTTTCTGTTGTTTTCCCATCTATTTGCCATGAAGTGATGGGCCATGACTTTATTTATTTATTTATTTTAATTTTTGAATGTTGAGTTTTAAGCCAATTTTAACACTCTCTTCTTTCACTTTCATCAAGAGGCTCTTTAGTTCTTCTTTGCTTTCTGCCATAAGGATGGTGCCATCTATGTATCTGAGCTTATTGATATTTCTCCCAACAATCTTAATTTCAGTTTGTGCTTCATCGAACCTGACATTTCACATGGTATACTCTGCTGCTGCTGCTGCTAAATCGCTTCAGTCATGTTCAACTCTGTGCAACCCCATAGACGGCAGCCCACCAGGCTCCCTCACCCCTGGGATTCTCCAGGCAAAAACACTGGAGTGGGTTGCCATTTCCTTCTCCAATGCATGAAAGTGAAAAGTCAAAGTGACGTCGCTCAGTCACGTCTGACTGTTTGCGACCCCATAGACTGCAGCCCACCAGTCTCCTCCATCCATGGGATTTTCCAGGCAAGAGTACTGGAGTGGGGGTGCCATACTCTGCATATAAGTTAAGTAAGCAGGATGACAGTATACAACTTTGATGAACTCATTTCCCTAATTGGAAACAGTCTGTTTCATCTCCAGTTCTAAATGTTGCTTTTGACCTGCATACACATTTATCAAGAAGCAAGTAAGGTGGTCAGTTATCCCCATCTCTTTAAGAATTTTCCACAGTTTGTTGTGATCCACACAGCTTTTGAACTGTGGTGTTGGAGAAGACTCTTTAGAGTGCCTTGGACTGCAAGGAGATCCAACCAGTCCACCCTAAAGGAGATCAGTCCTGGGTGTTCATTGTAAGGACTGATGCTAAAGCTGAAACTCCAATACACTGGCCACCTAATGCTAAGAGTTGACTCACTGGAAAAGACACTGATACTGGGAGGGATTGGGAGCAGAAGGAGAAGGGAATGACAGAGGGCAAGATGGCTGGATGGCATCCCAAATTTGATGGACATGAGTTTGAGTGAACTCTGGGAGTTGGTGATGAACGGGGAGGCCTGGCATGCTGCGATTCATGGGGTCACAAAAAGTCGGACACGACTGAGTGACTGAACTGAACTGAACAAAACACAGTCAAAGTCTTTGACATAATAAAGCAGAAGTAGATATTTCTCTGGAACTCTCTTGCTTTTTCTACGATCCAATGGATGTTGCCAATTTGGTTCCTCTGCATTTTATAAACCTAGATTGAACATCTGGAAGTGTTGTAGTCTGAACATTTTTTGGCACTGCCTTTCTTTGGGATTGGAATGAAAACTGATTGTTTCCAGTACTGTGGCCACTGCTGAGTTTTCCAAATTTGCTGGCATATTGAATGCAGCACTTTCATAGCATCATCTTTTAGGATGTGAAACAGTTCACCTGGAATTCTGTCACCTCCAGTTGCTTTGTTCATAGTGATGATTCCTAGTGGCAACTTGACTTCACATTCCAGGATGTTTGGCTCTAGGTGAGTGATCACACCGTAGTTATCTGGGTCATGAAGACCTTTTTTGTACAGTTCTTCTGTGTATTCTTGACATCTCTTCTTAATATCTTCTGCATCTGTTAGGTCCATATCGTTTCTCCCCTTTATTGTCCCCATCTTTGCATGAAATATTCCCTTGGTATCTCTAATTTTCTTGAAGAGATCTCTAGCCTTTCCCATTCTATTATTTTCCTCTATTTCCTGCATTGATCACTGAAGACAGCTTTCTTATCTTTCCATTCTATTCTTTGGAACTTTGTATTCAGATAGGTATATCTTTCCTTTTCTTCATTGCCTTTATCTTCTCTTCTTTTCTCATCTATTTGCAAGGCCTCCCCAGACAACCATTTTCTTTGCATTTCCTTTTCTTCTGGATGGCCTTGATCACTGACTCATGTATAATGTCACAAACCTCCATCCATAGTTGTTCAGGTAATCTGTCTATCATATTCAATCCTTTGGATCTATTTGTCACTTCTATTGTATAATCATGGTGGCTCAGAGGATAAAGCATCTGCCTGCAATGCAGGAGACCCAGGTTCGATCCCTGGGTTGGGAAGATCCCCTGGAGAAGGAAATGGCAACCCACTTTAGTATTCTTGCTTGGAGAATCCCATGGACAGAGGAGCCTGAGCAGTCTACAGTCCATGGGGTTGCAAAGAGTCGGACAGGACTGAGTGATATCACTTCATTTCATTATATAATCATAAGTGACTTGATTTAATCATACCTGAATGGTTTAGTGGTTTTTCCTATCATGATCTGAGCCACAGTTAGCTCCTGATCTTATTTTTGCTGACTATATAGAGCTTCTCCATCTTTGGCTGCAAATAATATAATCAATCTGATTTTGTATTGACTATCTGATTATGTCCATGTGTAGAGTCTTCTCTTGTGTTGTTCAGAGTGTTTTCTATGACCAGTGCATTCTCTTAGCAAAATTCTGTTAGTTTTTGCCCTGCTTCATTTTGTTCTCCAAGGCCAAATTTGCCTGTTACTTCAGGTATCTCTTGACTTACTACTTTTGTGTTCCAGTTTACTGTGATGAAAAGGACAATTTTTTTTTTTGGGGGATGTTGTTAGTTCTAAAAGGTCTTATAGGTCTTCATAGAACTCTTCAGTTTCAACTTCTTTATCATTACTTGTTGGGGCATAGCTTTGGATTAGTGTGATATTGTATGTTTTGCCTTGGAAATGAACAGATATCATTCTGTCATTTTTAAGATTGCACCCAAGTACTCCATTTTAGACTATTTTGTTGACTATGAGGGCTACTCCATATCTTCTAAGGGATTTTTGCCCACAGTAGTAGATATAATGGTCATCTGAGTTAAATTCACCCATTCTATTCCATTTTAGTTCATTGATTCCTAAAATGTTGATGTTCACTCTTGCTCTCTCCCATTTGACCACTTCCAATTTACCACTTCCAATTTCCAATTTACTACTTCCAATTGGACCAGGTCCAATTCACAGACCTAACATTTCTGGTTCCTAAGTAATATTCTTCTTTATTATTGAATCTGGGTAGATTCCATTCTTTCCTGGTGTTCCCACCCAAGGTTGCTAATGAAATCCATCTATACCTGTATACTCAGGAAATTTCAGGGTGCCCTCCTTTTGCCAAAGGTTTGACAAAAAGATAAATACCTTATGAAGTAATGAATGATAGACCCAGGATGGCTGGTAAAGATGGTGTCATACATGGTGGAAGCACTGTGAAATAGTCAAGGGATGATACAGCATTGTAACTTGACAGCATAGGTAACTCAACAATTCCTGGACTGAGTCCCCCTCATTGTTTCTTAGAAATGTAACCTTGGATAAGCCACTTCATCTCTGTATGCCTTAGTGTCCTCAATCCTAAAGTGGATGTTTTAAGGGTATTTATCTGTAGACATGTTTTTATAGTTAGATGTTTGCAAAATATCTGGGAAAATTCATGGCCCTCCACAATTCTCTTGCTTTCAGATATTGCATAGAAAACAATACAATTTTATTTTCTCATCCTTTATAATCCATCCTTATGGATTGCTTGAAATATTTTTTAGCTCATGTGGACTTTCTTGGTGGCTCAGATGGTAAAGCATCTGCCTACAATGCTGGGGACCTGGGTTTGATCCCTGGGTCAGGAAGATCTCCTGGAGAAGAAAATGGCACCCCACTCCAGTACTCTTGCTTGGAAAATACCGTGGACAGAGGAGCCTGGTAGGCTATAGTCCATGGGGTTGCAAAGAGTCGGACACGACTGAGCAAGTTTACTTCACTTCAGTTCACGTGAACAAGTGGCTGTAAACCTATTGATCTTTTGGTCTACGGAAGCAAACAGATGTTTCTGGGCTCAGCAGACCAAATCCCATTCTCAATAAAGGAGAAGAGAACAGGGTAATTTCATGAAAGAAATCCCATAATGAAATCAGTAGACCGAAAAGTTGGCCGTTAAGCTAAGACAGTAAGAGGAAGCAAAGGAGAGATGGATAGCACGGCTTTGTGAGGATGTGCTATGGCAGGGGCTTTTGTGGGAATCAGGCAAATGTGAAGGAATAAGAAAGTAAAGTGGCAGAGAGCCAGCTTTGTACTTATAGAGAATATTGTCTTATTTATAATAAGCAGTCATTAAATGGAAGCTATTATCAATTGTACTGCCATGTAGTAGTTTTAAAATGTCCAAAATTCTTTTATATTTCTCCCTTATTGCTTGCCTCCCAGAGAGCTTGTGCTGTAATTAAAGTATTGCATCCAGTGATGAACAGGATATGTGTGCTAGTGTGCAACTACCAAGACTGGGTCATAAACGTCATCTTTGTGACTGTGTGGTTTCCTTGGTGCTTTCTCTCTTTGGGTCAGTCACTCCAGGGAAAGTTGACTGTCATGTTCAGAGCAGCCATATGAAATGGCCCACATGACAAGAAACTGAGGCCAGTTTGTTGCTAACACTAAATGAGCAGCTGAGCCTTAAGCCAAATCATGTGAGTGGTGTTTCTTGAAAGTGGAACCTCTATCCCTAGTTCAACTTTCATCTAGTTGTAACCCAGAGTGACATTTTTAAAAGTTATTTTATTGAGGTATAATTGATTTACAATATGATTTTAATTTATAATGAAAATCAAAGTGATTCAGCTATACACATATATGGATTCTTTTTTTTAAAATATATTTTCTATTATGGTTTATCACAGGACATTAAGTATAGTTCCCAGTGTTATACAGTAAGACTTTGTTCTTTATCAGTTCTATAGACAATAATTTGCTACTGTTAATCCCAAACTCCCAATCCATCCCTCTACCACTGTACCTACCACTTGACAACAAAAAGGCTGTTATCTATATCTTTGAGTCTGTTTCTATTTCTTTCATTCAGTTCAGTCTCTCAGTTGTGTCTGCCCCTCTGCAACCCCATGGACTGCAGCACTCTAGGCCTCCCTGTCCTTCACCAAATCCCGGAGTTTACCCAAACTCATGTTCATTGAGTCGGTGATGCTATCCATCCATCTCATCCTCTGTCATCCCCTTCTCCTCTTGCCATCAATTTTTTCCAGCATCAGGGTCTTTTCAAATGAGTCAGCCCTTTGCATCATATGTCCAAAGTAGTGGAGTTTCAGCTTCAACATATGTCCTTTCAATGAATACCCAGGACTGGTCTCTTTTTAGGATGGACTGGCTGAATCTCCTTGCAGTCTATGGGGAGAGTCTAAGACTCTCGAGAGTCTAAGACTCTCAAGAGTCTTCTCCAACACCACAGTTCAAAAGTGTCAATTATTCAGCACCCAGCTTTCTTTATAGTCCAACACTCCCATCCACACATGACTACAGGAAAAACCATAGCTTTGACTAGATTGACCTTTGTTGGTAAAGTAATGTCTCTGCTTTTGAATATGCTATCTAGGTTGGTCATAACTTTTCTTCCAAGAAGTAAGTGTCTTTTAATTTTGTGGCTGCAATCACCATCTGCAGTGATTTTGGAGCCCCGCAAAATAAAATTTCTTACTATTTCCACTGTTGCCCAGTCTATTTGCCATGAAGTGATGGGACCAGATGCCATGATCTTCATTTTCTGAATGTTGAGCTTTAAGCCAACTTTTTCACTCTCCTCTTTCACTTTCATCCAGAGGCTCTTTAGTTGTTCTTCACTTTCTGCCATAAGGGTGGTATCATCTGCATATCTGAGCTTATTGATATTTCTCCAGAAATCTTGATTCCAGCTTGTGCTTCATCCAGCCCAGTGTTTCTCATGATGTACTCTGGATATAAGGTAAATAATCAGGGTGACAATATACAGCCTTGGCATACTCCTTTCATTATTTGGAACCAGTCTGTTGATTTGTGCCATATTTTAGATTTCACAAATATTTTAGATTCCACATGTAATGGATGTGATATGGTATTTGATGGGCTTCTGAGATGTCTCATAGGGTAAAGAACCCACCTGCAATGCAGGAGACAAAGGAGATGTGGGTTTGATCCCTGCATTGGGAAGATCCCCTGGAGGAGTCATGGCAACCCACTCCAGTATTCTTGCTTGAAGAATCCCCATGACAGAGGAGCTTGGGGGTTACAGTCTATGAGGTCACAAAGAGTCAGGCATGACTGAAGAGACTGGGAAAATAAGCAAGGATGCTATTTGTCTTTCTATTTCTGAATAATTTTGACTTAGCATGATAATCTCTAGCTGCATTCACATTACTATAAATGGGATTTCATTCTTTTTGTGGCTGAATAATAGTCCATTGTATATATGTGCCATATCTTATTTATCCATTCCTCTGTTTTTGGATATTTAGGTTGTTTCTAAGTTCTGGACACTGTAAATAGTGCTGCAGTGAACACAGCGCTGCAGCTAACATTTTGAATTACAGCTTTCTCTGGATATACGCCCAAGGATGTGATTGCAGGATCATATGGCAACTCTATTTTTAGTTCTTTTGAGGAACCTCTCCACTATCCTCCATAGTGGTTGTACCAGTTTACATGCCCACCAACAATACAAGGGTCTCTTTTTCTCCATACTCTCTCCAACATTTGTTCTTTGTACACTTTTTAATGATGGCCATTCTGACCAGTGTGAGGTGGTACCTCTTTGTAGTTTTGTTCTTCATTTATCTCTTATTGATGCTGAGAACTTTTTCATGTGCCTACTGGCCATCTCTATGTTTTCTTTGGAGAAATGTCTTTTTAGGTCTTCTATTTTCCAACCTACATCTTGACTAAAACTGCATTAGGAGGCTGTTAGAACCACCAAGTCATTAACAGACCCTCCCAAACAGTGGAAAATTCTGAAAGAGATGGGAATACCAGACCACCTGGCCTGCCTCTTGAGAAACCTGTGTGCAGGTCAGGAAGCAACAGTTAGAACTGGATATGGAACAACAGACTGGTTCCAAATAGGAAAAGGAGTATGTCAAGGCTGTATATTGTCACCATGCTTATTTAACTTCTATGCAGTGTACATCATGAGAAACTCTGGACTGGAAGAAACACAAGCTGGAATCAAGATTGCCAGGAGAAATATCAATAACCTCAGATATGCAGATGACACAACCCTTATGGTAGAAAGTGAATAAGAACTAAAAAGCCTCTTGATGAAAGTGAAAGAGGAGAGTGAAAAAGTTGGCTTAAAGCTCAACATTCAGAAAACAAAGATCATGGCATCCAGTCCCATCACTTCATGGGAAATAGATGGGGAAACAGTGGAAACAGTGTCAGACTTTGTTTTTGGGGCTCCAAAATCACTGCAAATGGTGATGCAGCATGAAATTAAAAGATGCTTACTCCTTGGAAGAAAAGTTATGACCAAGCTAGATAGTATATTTAAAAGCAAAGACATTACTTTGCCAACTAAGATCCGTCTAGTCAAGGCTATAGGTTTTCCTGTAGTCATGTCTGGATGTGAGAGTTGGACTGTGAAGAAGGCTGAGCGCCGAAGAATTCATGCTTTTGAACTGTGGTGTTGGAGAAGACTCTTGAGAGTCCCCTGGACTTCAAGGAGATCCAACCAGTCCATTTGAAGGAGATCAGGTAAAGCTGAAACTCAAATACTTTGGCCACCTCATGTGAAAAGTTGACTCACTGGAAAAGACTCTGATGCTGGAAGGGATTGGGGGCAGGAGGAGAAGGGGATGACAGAGGATGAGATGGCTTGATGGCATCACTGACTCGATGGACATGAGTTTGAGTGAACTCTGGGAGTTGGTGATGGGCAGGGATGCCTGGTGTGCTGTGATTCATGGGGTTGCAAAGAGTCGGACACGACTGAGCGACTGAACTGAACTGAACTGAATGTGCTTTGAGTTGCTAGATTTGAGAGTAATTCTTATGCAGAAAAAAAAATACAAGTTACTATTCTTACTCTTGGTAATGAGTTTAAATGTGCATTTTCTTTTACTGCTTAGTGTATTGATTTATGAGATAATGAAGCTTCTTTTCAAACAAGTATAGTACTAAAATTTTAGAATTCCTGAAATACCAGAATAATCTTGTCCCTGAAAACATTGCTACAAGGAACAATTCATATATAAAAATAGAACACAAATGGTTAAGGAATTCTACTTTGGAGAAGAAGATGTGAATGGATACAAAAGTTTGAGATTTAAAGTGAAGAGCAGCCTTTGCATTCTCTCTCCCTCTCCCAACATGGCAGCCTCAGCAAAAAGAAGAATAAGGGGAAGACTATCTCCCTAACAGACTCTCTGGCTGAGGATGGAGGGACTGGTGGAGGCAGCACCTATTTCCGGAAGAAGGGGATGTTTCAACCACTTGGCTTAGTAATGATGATGATGTGTATCTGTTAAGTCACTTCAGTCGTGTCTGACTCTGTGTGACCCCGTAGATGGCAGCCCACCAGGCTCCCCAGTCCCTGGGATTTTCCAGGCTAGAGTACTGGAGTAGGGTGCGGGGCACCTCCAATTGACCATTCCATCCTGCCCACTGCTCCATGGGCTGCTTGGGAACCCCATATTGACTGGAGCCTTCTTCCCAAATCTCCACCCTACACTGCTTTTCTAAGGAACCTGCCCTATGGTGTGACAGAAGACTCCATTAAGGAATTCTTTGAAGTGAAGTGAAGTCGCTCAGTCCTGTCCGACTCTTTCTGACCCCATGGACTGTAGCCTACCAGGCTCCTCCCTCCATGGGATTCTCCAAGCAAGAGTACTGGAGTGGGTTCCCAACCCAGGGATCGAACCCGGGTGTCCTACATTCCAGGCAGACACTTTAACCTCTGAGCCACCAGGGAAGCCTTAGAGGATTAAATATCAGTGTGGTGCATTTACCGCGTGAGCCCAGAAATCCTGACAGGTTAAATGGTTTTCGTTATGCTGAATTTGAAGACCTGGATTCCTTACTCAGTGCCTTGAGCCTCATCAAAGAGTCTCTAGGTAATAGGAGAATTCGAATGGAAGTTGCTGATCGAGCACAGGATAAAGACAGGGATGATCATTCTTTTGGCTGAGATAGAAATCGTGATTCTGACAAAACAGATACAGACTGGAGGACCCGTCCTGCTGCAGACAGCTTTGATGACTACCCGCCTAGAAGAGGTGATGATAGCTTTGGAGACAAGTATCGATCGTTACGATTCAGATGCATATCATGATGGGTATCGGGACAGTTACTGTCATGGCCCACGCCGGGACATGGATTGATACGGGGACTGAGATCATTATGATGACCGAGGTGGCAGAGACTATGGCAGAGGCTACGATTCCAGGATAGGCAGTGGCAGAAGAGCGTTCGGTAGCGGGTACCATAGGGATGACGACTACAGAGGAGGTGGGGACCACTATGAAGACAGAAACCACAGACGAGATGACCAGTCCTGGAGTTCCAGAAATGATTACTCTCGAGATGATTATAGGCAAGATGATAGAGGTCCCTCCCAAAGACTCAAGCTGAACCTAAAGCCTCAGAGTACTCCTAAGGAAGATGATTCCTCTGCTAGCACCTCCCAGTCCAGTCGTGCAGCCTCTGTCTTTGGAGGGGCAGAGCCTGTTGACACAGCTGCTAGAGAACAAGAAGTAGCGGTTATGGAAGGAACAGGAGAAACTGCAGCGCCAGCTGGATGAGGCAAAACTAGAACAATGGCCTCGGGAGAGACACCGAGTTGGCGAAGTGAAGAAACTCAGGAACGGGAACGATCGAAGACAGAAGTGAGTCATCACAGACTGGGACCTCAGCCACATATGGCAGAAATGCACGAAGAAGAAAGAGTGAGAAGTCTCTAGAAAACCCCCAATAAAGAGGAAGACTGTCAGTCTCCAACTTCTAAGCCTCCCAAACATGAACAGCCTCTAAAGGTAAAGCCAGCCCCTCCACCAAAGTAGAATGCTTGGGTGAAGCAAGTTCTAACCCTCCTGCTCGATCTCAGAGCTCAGACACAGAGCAGCAGTCCCCTACAAGTGGTGCAGGGAAAGCAGTTCCAGCTCAACCATCTGAAGAAGGAAGAGCAAGGAAAGATGCAAATAAAGTAGATGGGGTGAGTGCCCCAAAAGGCCAAAGTGGGAACTCCAGCTGTGGTCCAGGAAACGGAGGGAACAAAGACCAGTGGAAGGAGGCAGACAGGAAAGATGACAAAAGGATCACGACTCCAGATCTCCACCTGAACCAAAGAGCTGAAGAAAATCCAGCCTCGAAGTTCAGTTCTGCAAGCAAATATGCTGCTCTCGCTATTGACGGTGAAGGTGAAAATGAGGGCGATTACACCGAATAGACCTCTGCATTCTGTGCTTTCTCCTAGTCTCTCTCCACCCTGGAATATTCGAGAGCAAATCAAACCTCTATCCAGACAAGACAAAATAAAACTCACCATCTCCTGGAGACCTTTCTTCCAAAAAAAAAAAAAAAAAAGAAAGAAAGAAATGAAATTCTTTTGCATGCTGCTGCAGCCTTTAAAGTGTTGAACTAACAGGAGAATCACCAGTGTAGCCAGAGAAAAAGACTGCAGCTTTTAATGGAAAAGTTGTGGTTTGTTTTTATGACACCTGCAATTGCCTGTGTGATTAGTACCTAGGGGCCTCTGTTTAGCAAAATGCAGTGATGGTAATGCAGTGTCTGAAATGTAGTTGGGCAGTAGACAGGTATAAGGAAGAGTGAGGTTCCTACCTTTAATTCTTATTATCCTGTTGTGGCATACATGAATTCTCAAATATTACCTGAAATATTCCATTCTTGGCAAGGTAGGTTTGGTCTCTGATGTTTTAGTCTCCAGGAGGCTGCCAGCCCCTCCTCTCATTTAGTTCTGAGTTACTGGGGCCAGGCTATGGGGAGTTCCTTCATTTGTACCCCACAGTGGGGTAGGTGGAGGTGAAGTCTACAGGCCACTGAAGAATAGGACTGTTTGGTGACCAAAATAAATGGGGAAATCGTGGTTTGAAAAAGAAGCATCTGGGTTTGGTGAATTATTTTGCACCAGTAATAGATAAAATGGTATATGACCTCCAGTAAACAAATGAATGGCTTACTTCCTGGAGCAGGAAGCACTTAAGGTTTGTGGGAAGTCCCAGATCTTTTATGTGTCTTGGTTTCACCCTTTCTTAAACACTATCCCTTCTGAAAGTTCAGATAAATCCACATTCTGTTGAAATCTTGAAGTTTTAAAAATTCACACTCTTGTCATCATCTTAGGTTCTTCGTGCTAGTCTTTCCTGTTACCTTACCACAGACGGCTTGGACTTCGGTCACACTCTTGATCTCCTAGGCATCCGCTAGAGCTTCCCAGGAGCTGTCCAGTGAGGACAGCTTAAGCGATTCTTGGCTCCTTCATGTCTTGAGTCTCACTCCTTCCCTCTAGCCATTCCTGCTCCTGCTGCTTTAACCCCTTTTGCACCTCAGAAAACTTTAGAATTACCAGTCTTAAGTGGTTTGTGTGGTTAAGCTGGAAATCTTTCTTACAACCTTGATTGGTGTTGGGGGATGTCCTTTTTCAAAAAGTTTCCATCTCTGCATTGAAATCCCACAAAAATGTTCAGGTTTATAATGTGGCCTAGACCAATGTTGGGGAGGAGGGGGTTGGTTCTTTTATTTTTTAGCATTCTTTGTGAGAATGACTGATAATGGAAAACAATTTAACAAGGTTCTTGGTTCTCTTGCAACACAATAGCTTTACTTGCCTACTTTTATGTGGACCTTGGTACTGTCAGCTCAATAGATGGTGTCCTTATGGGCAGTATTGGTACCTACAGAGAAAAGACATCTTGGCCTCTTATTTGCAAATTTTTTGCCCATCAGTCCTAGGTTAGACCCTGTCCAACCTTGCAGGGTGTTGGTTTATGAGTGCTGCAGCAGTGAGCATAATCATTTACCAAGTGGACATAAAGGACATACCAAGTGAGGTAACTTTAAATAATTGGCTTGGAGTGGCTAGTAGCTAAGAAGTGGCTTTTAGAGATACCCAAGATTGAGAGGGTATTTTTTTTTTAACCATTTGCTATAGATGTTGAAAAGGTAGGGTTTGCCCTCTTCGTGTCTACTCCTTCCAAATAGATGTATACAAAAAAGCTGTTTTTTTCCCCCATTCCTCTACTCTGCCACCCTGTTAGAACAAACAGGGATTTATGACCTGCTCCTCATTACATGTAAAATGTGTACAAAAATATCTTCTATGAAAATGATTTGTAATCTGTAGACTTAATACCTGGGAGATGTCTTGAGATGTAAAATCCCATCCTTTGGGTTTTTTTTTTTTTTTCCCCTCCAAATCTGATCTTTAAAGTTCATATATATATATATATATATATATATATATATATATATATATATATAAATAAAGTGAACAGCAAAAATTCTGTCCAAAGTCTATTTCCAGCACTAGTTTTATGTTGTTCTGATGAAAGGGGAAAAACATAAAAGAGATTTTTAAAAGAAGAAGAAAGAATGATTTTTAAAAGTTTTGATGTGGAATAAAAGTCATTGAGCTTAGCCTCAACACAATTTTCTTCCACAATACTTCTGACATATCATAATGTGATTTATTTTATAATTCTGTTAATGGAGAATTGGTCAATTATTTTCTGAGATAAGTTAAGTTAGTTAAGTTGCTCAGTCGTATCCGACTCTTTGCGACCCCATGGACTGTAGCCCACCAGGCTCCTCCGTCCATGCGATTCTCCAGGCAAGAATACTGGACTGGGCTGCCATTTCCTTCTCCATTATTTTCTGAAGTACACTAAAATTTAGAAATCTCGACTGTTAGGTTCTTGGTAGGTTCAAATCCCCCTTTCCCCTTGAACATACTTCTGCTATCTGTATGGAAAGAGAAAAAAGATAGAGTGCAATCCTTCCAATTTAGTAACAGTTAATATGTTGTCTTTCACACCTAGCAAAGACATGTGAAAAGGGCATTGTAAAGTGCTGGACACTCAAACTCCTAAGTGAGAACATAATTAAAGAACCATAAATATGTGTGGGCATTTTTATGTGCAGTATGAGACTAAAAGCTGGGAATCCAAATTAATGGCTTTAGAAGACATGTCTTTTGATCATAGCTCTCAGTCTACACGACACATAAATCCCAACATTAAACTACTGAAAAAAAAGTGTTTTCTTACCTGTACTCTTTTCCCTGAACCTCTAATATTATAAGTCAGATTCATATAGGTTAAATGAGAAAAAATACATTCTGACAGGACAGTAAGTTCTTAAATCTAAAACCAGATCAACTTGTGGACTTATGACTGATGATAGACAACTTGCATGCTCTAATTCTATAATTGTAATAAAAATGATTGAATGACCTATTAGTCATATTATCAATAAATGTCTTGAGTTAGCTCATATAATGATATCATAAAACATACACTAGAATAACTGACCAGTGAGAAATTTGGAATTAAATCATCATATTATTTCATTTACATAAAGTCTACTCTAAAGAAAAGGAGGCAACAACTTATGTGGCAAGCTTGATTAGTGCTTAAAGAACAAAGTCAGTACTAATTTTAGTAAAAGCTAATTTTAATCAAGAAACATCATTTTCATTCATCATCTTTGGCTTTAATCACTGTCTTCACTCATATGCTAAGCAGAAATGCTTGCTAATTTTTGAAGGTTAAAATGAAGAGTTATCAACCTACATTTATGCTCATTGCTATAAAACACCATGCATTCCTCATAATGCTTAAAAATACTTAAATACTTTTCTTAGGACTATAGCTGAATCTACTTAGTCTTTGTATATATAAAATCTTACCACACACACACAGGAGTAAATGAAGTCAGGGAGTATATAATGTCTCATGATGACAAAAGACTATATAATGACAAGAAAAAAATACATGACAAGGATCGGATGCATGCATATTTATATTAATTGATATAACCAATAATCCAAAAATACAAGTTCCTGTTTGTCATATTTTGAAGAAACACTATTCTTATGCCACAAAATCATCCATGGCTGATATGAAGCGATCAAAAAGTTATTGATTCTTTGATAATAATGTATTTAATGTGTGGTTCTTCTAACCCATGAATAATATACTTAGTATACTAAATGAAAAATATAGATCTTCAATGATATCATAGCAAAAATGTTTTCCAATTGTTATATTGGATTGTGCCTATAAAATAATTTATCTTTTGCTTAATTGATCAAAGATTATTTGAGAAATCTCATACAACTCAAGCTGTATTTTCAATTTCAGTGCAACATGCTTTAGTTATATAAATATTCACACAGAAATATATATACATATTTACCAATTGAGCTATCTGGGAGGTATATATATATATGTGTGTGTATACTGGTGGCTCAGCAGTAAATAATTTTCCTACAATGCAGGATATACAGGAGACATAGGTTAAATCTATGAGTTGGGAAGATCCTCGAGGAGGGTATTGCAACCCACTGCAGTATTCTTGCCTGCTAAATCCCATGGGCAGAACAGCCTGGCAAGCTGCAGTCCATAGGGTCATAAAGAGTCAGACACAACTGAAGCAACTGAGCATGCATGCATGCATGCATATGTGTGCTATGGCCCATTTTATAAAGCTTATTGCATGGTTAACGCGAGATTCATCCAGAAACTCTGACATTTGGAGAAGGTTTTTAAGAACCTAGAAGAGTAGTATTCTTGGATTCAAAATCACAATAGAATATTTGGTATTTAACCATCTCTTCTAAGTCTTTGTTAATTACAAAAATAAAGTTATCAACAAGTTTACTCTCTAATTCTTAGCTGGGATACAACTCCCATAACAATTTCTTATTTCTAAAATAATAACCCTTCAGTTCACAAGATATCAATAACCAATCTCGATTACTGCTAACAAATTGCAGCCTTATAAAACTGACCAATGATATAATCTGTCTGGGTATAGTGTCCTGAAATTTTCTTCAACATTCTAAATCTCTAAAGTGTCCCCCTGGAAGAACTTAGGGTCAAGAACTTTGCCACTGACCAAAATCTGTGTGCATAGCTCCCTGCCTGCCTTCTATTCATTTTTTCCCTTTTGCATCTAACAGGGTTTGTCTCTGTTTACCTGTGATGACACACCTGGATGTGACCCCTAAGGGGCCACAATACAGCAGGACTGGTGCCTGGGGAAAATGCGCACAATTTTAAGATCCATACCTTGAGTAGCCTGTCCTCATATGACTTTAAACTGTGTATTCTGTCATTTTCCTCTGCAACTAGTTCAACCAAAAAGATCCTGAGATATTACTTTCCTGGTCAGTTCAGGCTGTAAGAAAAAAAAAAAAGTCTCTTCCATTTGATATATTTGAAAATTAAATCATGTTTGTTGAAATTTAAGGAAAGACATTTGGAGTATGAAATGGCAACTCATTCCAGTATTCTAGCCAGGAAAATTCATGGACAGAGGAGCCTAACAGGCTACAATCTGTGGGGTCACAAAGAGTCAGACATGAGTGACTGAACACACACACATGAGGAAAGATATGCCAGTGTCATTACCACCAAGAAAGAAAACTATGCATAGAATCTAAATGTTACTTCTATAGAATCACTTTTAATTTACAAGACAGTCAGGTTTTACTTATATTTTTACTTGCTCTATGAATATTTTAACAGGATTCTCAAATCAAATATTACATTAATTCTAAAGACGTTGTTGTTGGTGTTGTTAATTTATGATTTGTTGGTTGTTGGTTAGTTGGTAAGGTGAGTCCAACTCTGTGACCTTGTGGACTGTAGACTGACAGACTCCTCTGTCCAAGGGATTTCCCAGGCGAGAATGCTGGAATGAGTTGCCATCTCCTACTCTAAGGCATCTTCTGACTCAGGGCAAACCCATGTCTCTTGTGTCTCCTGCACTGGCAGGCAGATTCTTTACCACTGAATCACTAGGGAAGCTCAAATTTATGCTTCAGATCAGTTTAGTTCAGCCACTCAGTCATGTTCAACTCTTTGCGACTCCATGAATCGCAGCACGCCAGGCCTCCCTGTCCATCACTAACTCCCAGAGTTTACTCAAACTTCTGTCCATTAAGTCGGTGATGCCATCCAGCCATCTCATCCTCTGTTGTCCCCTTCTCCTCCTGCCCCCACTCCCTCCCAGCCTCAGAGTCTTTTCCAATAAGTCAACTCTTTGCATGAGGTGGCCAAAGTATTGGAGTTTCAGCTTCAGCATCATTACTTCCAAAGGAATCCCAGGGCTGATCTCCTTCAGAATGAACTGGTTGCATCTCCCTGAAGTCCAAGGAACTCTCAAGAGTCTTCTCCACCACCACAGTTCAAAAGCATCAATTCTTCGGCGCTCAGCTTTCTTCACAGTCCAACTCTCTCATCCATACATGACCACTGGAAAAACCATAGCCTTGACTAGATAGATCTTTGTTGGCAAAGTAATGTCTCTGCTTTTCAATATGATATCTAGGTTGGTCATAACTTTCCTTCTAAGGAGTAAGTGTCTTTTAATTTCATGGCTGCAATCACCATCTGCAGTGATTTTGGACCCCCCTCCCCCAAATAAAGTCTGACACTGTCCACTGTTTCCCCATCTATTTCCCATGAAGTGGTGGGACCAGATGCCATGATCTTCGTTTTCTGAATGTTGAGGTTTAAGCCAACTTTTTCACTCTCCTCTTTCACTTTCGTCAAGAAGCTTTTTATTTCCTTTTCACTTTCTGCCATAAGGGTGGTGTCATCTGCATATCTGAGGTTATTGATATTTCTCCTGTCAATCTTGATTCCAGCTTGTGCTTCTTCCAGTCCAGCATTTCTAATGCTTGCTGCTGCTGCTGCTAAATTGCTTCAGAAGTGTCCGACTCCGTGTGACTCCAGAGATGGCAGCCCACTAGGCTCCCCTGTCCCTGGGATTCTCCAGGCAAGAATACTGGAGTGGGTTGCCATTTCCTTCTCCAATGCATGAAAGTGAAAAGTGAAAGGGAAATCGCTCAGTCACTTCCGACCCTCACCGACCCCATGGACTGCAGCCTTCCAGGCTCCTCTGTCCATGGGAGTTTCCAGGCAAGAGTACTGGAGTGGGGGTGCCATTGCCTTTTCCGTTCTCATACTTACCTACCTAAATATCTCTTTTTGGAATGTCTCTATCAGTTGAGCTCTACGTGACACTACAAATTTAGATAAGTAGGCAACATCTGGGAAAGTCTCCCTGGAGTTGTTTCTTATCAAAAAGTACTTGAAGGACAAAAATTACCCTCTGGATGCTATAAGATGGTTTAACAAGCTAGAATTATTTATATCTGGATAACAAATAGAAAAGTATTTACTACTAATTATTTGATAACCTTCTAATACCTTTTGTAATACCTTAAATGTATGCACATGCTGAATAAGGTAACGAGTTATATATAGTATATACCTACAAAAATATAATATCATACATGTTTATCTTTCCTATGATACATTTTGCAAGAAACACCAAACGAATTAATTGTTGTTCAGTCACTAAATCATGTCCAACTCTTTCCGACTCCATGGACTGCACCACGCCAGGCACCCCAGTCCTTCACTGTCTCCCAGAATTTGCTTAGATTCATGTCCACTGAGTCAGTGATGCTGTATAACAATCTTATCCTCTACTGCCCCCATCTCTTTTTGCTTTCAGTCTTTCCCATCATCAGTGTTAATAAGTTGGCTTTTCACATCAAGTGGCCAGAATATTGGAGCTTCATCTTCAGCATCAGTTCATTAGGTGACCGAAGTATTGGAAGTTCAGTTACAGCATCAATATTTCCAATGAATACTCAGGGTTTAATTCCTTTAGGATGGACTGGATTTGGTTTCCCTGCAGTTAACAGGACTCTCAAGAGTCTTCTAAAGAACCACAGTTCAAAATCATCAATTCACTAAGGCTCTCACATCTGTACCTGACTGCTGGAAAAACTATAGCTTTGACTGTACAGACCTTTGTTGGCAAAGTGATGTTTCTGCTTTTTAGTGTGCTGTGTAGGTTTGTCATAGCTTTTCTTCCAAGAAGCAAGCATCTTTTAATTTCATGACTGCAGTCACCATCTACAGTGATTCTGGAGACCAAGAAAATAAAATCTGACAGTGCTTCCACTTTTCCCCCTTCTATTTGCAATGAAATGATGAGACCAAATGAGATGGTTTTAGTTTTTTTTTTTTTTTTAGTGTTGAATTTGAGTCACACTTTTCACCCTCTTCTTTCACCATTATGAAGAAGCTGTTGATGACCATAAAACAATAAAACTAAAAACCTTGATTTAGCCAGTGAAATTAATTTATTGACATGTCTATGATATGATAATAAATGACCAATACAGATTTTCAGCCTACTTGTCCATTTTTCCCTTAATAACTTTTAATGTACTTCTAAGGGGAATAGTTAAAGGTGATGAATTAGATAATAGATTTACTTGGAATAAGCTTTTTCAAGGTACTCCCTAGTATTAAACTAATTCTCCTTAATCACATAAATCCATTGAAGTAGACAATTAAGATGATGTGATTTTCATTAAGATTGTAACTTAGATACAGACTTAAATCCCACTTCCAGAAGCAGGGATTTCCTTGGTGGTTGAGAATCAGCCTTGCAATGCAGGTGACACAGGTTTGATTCCTGGTCTGGGAATTAAGATTCCACATGCCTCAGACCCACTAAGCCCCTGAGTCACAATTAGAGAGTCTACATGCTGGAATAAAAGAAACTTCATGCCAACTGAGACCTCTTACAGCCAAATAAATAAATAATTTAAAAAAATGATTTCTAGTATTAGACAAAATAGGAAATATTTCCACTTAAACTACCTTTACCAAAATCCTTATTTACCTCAGCATCTGAATTTCTACCCAGCAATAATACTGAATCAAAGAGATTCTAGTGGTCTTTGCTGGGCCAAGAGTAAGATCAAACATGTAAGTTTATATCAAATTAAGTTTTACTATATATTGAACCAAGCTGAAGTATTCATAATTTTGTAACACCCTATTCTGTTTTTCCTTCTACAGTTTAGCTCTGATTTCCATTTCTTCACACCGCTTTCTCATTACATGCTTTAAGTAAAGACTGTCCCTCCAGGCTTCTTTCTCTCTCCTGGATCACTCTCTCCTCATGTGTATATTGTAAATGCTCCAAGAAAACATTTCTGATTACAGCCAGCTTATCATTGTTCAGTCACCAGTCAGGTCTGACTCTTTGTGACTCCATGGACTGCAGCATGCCAGGCCTCTCTGTCCCCTCACCATCTCTTGAAGTTTGCCCAATGTCCATGTTCATGTCCATTGCATCAGAGATGCCATCCAGCCATCTCATCCTCTGATGCTCTTTTCTCCTTCTGTCCTCAATCTTTCCCAGCATCAGGGACTTTTCTAATGAGTCAGCTGTTTGTATCGGATGAACAAAATATTGGAGCTTCAGCTTCAGCATCAGTTCTTCCAAAAATTATTCAGGTTTTATTTCCTTAAGATTGATTTCCCTTCATATTTGATATCCTTGCTATCTAAAGGACTCTCAGGAGTCTTCTCCAGCACCTCAGTTCAAAGATATCAGTTCTTCAGTGTTCCACCTTCATGGATCACTGCCTTAGTGTTGAAAGGGCTTATGTAACGCGATGAAGCTATGAGCCATGCCATGTAAATCCAAGACAAATGGGACATGGTGGAGATTTCTGACAAAATTGGAGGAAGGAATGGCAAACCACCCCAGTATACTTGCCATGAGAACCTCATGAACTGTATAAAAGGGCATCCAACTTAGTTTCTGTATTTTCCACACACATGATTGTGGAAATATTCTCTATTTCCCTGTATGTCAAATTCCAAGTCTTAGATGGTACTACAGAACAAAAATACTCAAAACCATTGACTCACTCCTGATAATATTCCATTTACTTTATGTTAATTTTTGGGATGGGTGATCCTGGCATGCTGCAGCTCATGGGGTCACAAAGAGTCAGACACGACTTGGTGACTGAACAACAAGAATAGATCTAGTATGTGAGAAAGAAAAATAATTTTCCCTCTTCCTTTCCAGCTTCTTGGTTGAGATACATCTGTAGTAAAAAGACATATTAACAGAAGAAAAGAAAAAGAAGTTTAATAGCATTGAGAATTCCAGTATAACTGTGAGAGACTCAGGAAAACAGAATATCTCCCTAAAATGGACTAAGCCACCACCTTAAATATCTCCTACAGCTTGAAGACAAAAGATGTCAGGAGAAGAAAAGTCAGTTATGGAAGGTTGCCAAGAAAAGCACAGAAAATGAGGGTAAAGTTGTTAGTCCTTGCCTTCTAGTTGGTAAGTTTCTTGAAAATTAGTGTCATCCTGGTACAGAGAGGGAGACATCCTCCAAAAGTAGATCTCCTTTTTAAATGTAAACATCTCTTACTAAAAGGTAACTTATACTCAGTTTTCAGAACTTCCCCTGTGTCTGTTTCTTAAAAAACAAACAAACAAACAAAAATGCTTAAAACAATCTGTATGCAAACAGGTATATTTTTCTCCCTTTCAACTACAAAAACAACCTATATTCCAGGAAAATTCTTTATCCTAATCTCAAATTTTGTCCTAGTATTTTTTGCCTATGATAAGTGCTGAGATTCACAACCTCTTCAGTTTAAGTTTTTTTCTGAATTCTAGTTTTCCAAGTTCTAGTTAAAAAATTAATTCTAATTTTCTAAGTTATAGTTTAATTTCTTTACTATTTTTCTTTCTCCTCCAAAGCTGTTAGCCAAGAAACCTGGTAATATGCAGAATATGACATAAAGAAAATGTCATTGTTCATTTTGCCATCTTCCTTCACTTTCAATCATGGCTTTTACACAATGGGAGGTAGCATTATCTGGATTCTGAAATCTAAACTAAAACACCACGTTTTTCTTATCTCATATACATTCTGAGGGTTGTGAATTTGAAAGTGCTCAGCTGAGTGGCTCTAGCTCAGGGTCTGTAAGGAGTTTTCAGCCTTTCACCTGATTACTCTTTCTTATAACTTTTTATCACAGAAACTTTATCTCATCCCCCCTTTATACACTTAAATTCATTTGGTTTATTAAATGTTTGTTAAAACAATGAACATCCTGTGCTTGTCAAATTATTGAAATGATCTACATTAAATATTAAGAAGATGTCATGTGGTGAGTCCTTTGATGCAAACAGAGAGAACCATCACTAATCCATCATGTGATTTCTCTTTGAAGAATAGCAGATCTAGACCGAAGGAGGTGTCTCAAATACTTCTGTTCAATAGTTCCTACAAAAACCAATGTGAAGCTCACTGCTTTCATTTGACTTATTTTATTTCTTATTTTTGCTTCTCTCCCAGATTTCCTAGCTAATGATACAAACAGTAACTTTATCTCAGAAATACTTATAGAGAAAAATATTGGAACAAATGAAATAAAGGCTGAGAAAGCATTAAGCAACTGTTCATAATACTGAATGAGTTTCAGAAATGTATGTGCGTTAAAGATACAAACTCAGGGACTTCACTGGTGGTCCAGTGACTAAGATTCCATGCTCCCAAGCCAGGGGCCCCATGTTCGATCCCATCCCCAGTCAGGTAACTAGATAACCGCAAATGGCAACTAAGAGTTTGCATGCCACAACTAAAGATCCCACATGCTGCAGCTAGGACCTAGCACAGCCAAATCAACAAATAAATATATATATATTTTTAAGATACAAACTCAGGTAAGAAAAACACACATGCAATATTCTATTGTTTATGGGATAAAACATGACAGAATCACTTGAAACACTTAAAAATACATTAAGAATCATTTCAACAAAAAGCCACTTTTAATGACTCATTATTTGGAAGATCCACAACAATGAATATATTATTTTGAAGTTTCATGCAAATAATTTGGATTTTCATGGACAGAAAATAAAATATATTTTATTTGCTGTAAAATAAAAATTTATGAAAAGTGTTCTATCAATTTCCATATTCCCAATCAAATATATGTATCTATACCTTTGTATATAATATTTATATTTTTGCTGAATAAGATAAAGAACTGAGAAATATCTTAAAAGATTATCAATATTCCATTTTAACAGTTTTGAACTGTTCAGAAGTGTTAGGTAGTTAGAATAGGAAAACGGAGTCCAAAATGGTGGTGACTAAAAGACAAAGAAAGGGAAAAAAACACACACACACACACACACACACACACACACACACACACACACACACACAAATGGAACAAAAGAAAATCCACGGACAGGAGTAAGAATTTCAGGTGAAACAAACACACCTCTTTCTTGGCTAGCAAAATTTTCATAGGGCAGGTTCAAAGAGGAGGAGACAAAGCGTATAGATAAAGTAAGCCAAGACTGACTGAGACCTCTCCCTTTGGGTCAGCTTGCCCTCATGCCTCTAGGGTGTACTCTCCTTTGTTTGCTAAATAAAACTGAGCTGTAGCCAAGCTGTAACACTGGTCCACTGTTTCAAATCCTTACTACAGTGAGACAGAACTGAGGAAATTATACACACCCCTGACATGTCTGGTGCCATGTCTCAGATGTAACCTGGCGGAAGCAAGCTCAGCTGAGGCCCAGAGAGACATAGACTGAGCACAGCAGAAGCCCACCTCGGCAAAAGCTCACAGAGTGGAAGCTGAAGGTGAAGGAAACCCAGCACAGTGGAAGTGACAAGAAGCCTAGTGTGCTGGAAACTGGGACAGCAAAAACACTCTTTGCAGAAAGTTCACAGAGCTGCCTCAGATTCCAGAAGGCCTCCAGTTATAAGAGGGCCTCGCCCCTATGGCTGGAAGGACATATGGCTAACAAAATCTTAATCCTTTTACAATCTCTCATTTTTTGTTTCCTCAGATCCCCTGTGAACAGGCAAGTGATAGTGGGTGCAACTGAGGGACTCTGGCAAGGGATACTCCCTGGTGTGTCCCAAAGGCTCCGCTCTCTGCTGCACCCTAGTAACTGTTTCCCAAGTGGATGAGAGTTCTTCTATCCTTAACCTCCTTTGTGCCAAGCATCAGGCCAATGAAAATTGTTGGCACAGGTCAGGCATTTAGCAGTTTTTCCAGCAAATTATGAAAGGGATTCTTCAGCATGTTTTTCCCACTGCTTTTTCCTTTCATCCTTCAGCTCCTCTCTCCATCTATGGCACTGTTTATAAAATATTGGGTGGATCATCATCTTTCCCTTTCTGAAAGCTGCATTTGAAACTGTTTACCTAAGACTGGGACTCGAACTCATGTAGCAGGGACTTTATGATGAGCTTAGTAACTCAGTCATGCCTGGCAGCAACTCAAGCCCAGCAAAAATTCACAGTGCTTGGTTTTAGGACCTAAGGAAACTCATTCTTGATGTCTCATTGCAAAAAAATCATTGAGAGAGACAGCAACAGGTAAGAGGTAGATTTACTCAGATTCAGAGAGAGGCACACACCAAGAGTGTGGGCCATTGCAGAGGGTGAGCGTGGCAGCTGTGAAATGCAGTGTGGTTGTATTTTATGATCTGGGTGATTTCATTTGCTAATGAGTGGGAGGATCATTCCAACAATTGAGGAACCACCCACTCCTTGGACTTTTGATAGTGCCTTGGAACTGTCATGGCACTTCTGAGTGTATCATTTAGCTTACAGATTGAGTATCAAGGTTTAGCTGACCTTGCCTTGTCTGCCATCTTGAACCCATTTAATTTTAAAGGGTTTATGCTATGCCCTAGGGCTATATCATTCTTTCAAAAGTTATGACCTGCATGCTTTCCTCCTGCTTCATGCTCTTTTCCTAAGCCCTGTTTGGGCCCACAATGTTGTCTCTACAATATTCTGGCAAGACAAGCAGAAAATAGCTGGCCCTTGGGAAGAAACTACTGTATAATATGCAATCCCTCCAGATATTTAGGCCTTCATCTTCTATGTTTCCTACAATATGCATGTCAACAGCACCTCTCAGTGAATCCGCTAGGGCAGGTGACAGGCACGCCTGCTGGCCTGCTGGGAGTCCATCTGTTGGTAACAGCCCTTCAAGGGCAACTGGGCTTCCAGAGATGGTGTTTGCTACTTCACTTGGGAGTTAGTCCTGCAGGCTGTTTGGGCCCAAATCTTTACCACTCTTCTCATAAACCTACAAACACCTTGATCAAATCTCCACATCACTTTTATGGAACATCTGGTTTGTTGCCTCTTATCAATTTGTTTTTAAGCCACTTGCCAACTGCTACAACCAGGACCCTGCCCCCTTGTAGGCAATGTTGCTCCACACCATTTATTATTCAAATACTCTTCTCACCCCCAGTTCAGTTCAGTCACTCAGTCATATCCACTCTTTGTGACCCCGTGAACTGCAGCACGCCAGGCCTCCTTGTCCATCACCAACTTCTGGAGTCCATCCAAACCCATGTCCATTGAGTTGGTGATGCCATCCAACCATCTTATCCTCTGTTGTCCCCTTCTCCTGCCTTCAATCTTTCCCAGCATCAGGGTCTTTACAATGAGTCAGTTCTTCGCATTAGGTAGCCAGAGTATTGGAGTTTCAGCTTTAGCATCATTCCTTCCAAAGAAATCCCAGGGCTAATCTCCTTCAGAATGGACGGGTTGGATCTCCTTGCAGCCCAAGGGACTCTCGAGTCTTCTCCAACACCACAGTTTGAAAACATCAATTCTTCGGCATTCAGCTTTTCTATAGTCCAAATTTCACATCCATACATGACCACTGGAAAAACCATAGCCTTGAGTAGGCAGGCCTTTATTGAGAAAGTAATGTCTCTGCTTTTTAATGTGCTGTCTAGGTTGGTCATAACTTTCCTTTGGAAAAGTCTTTTAATTTCATGGCTGCAGTCACTATCTGCAGTGATTTTGGAGCCCCACAAAAATGAAGTCTGCCACTGTTTCCACTGTTCCCCCATCTATTTGCCATGAAGTAATGGAACCGAATGCCATGATTTTAGTGTTTTGAATGTTGATCTTAGGCAACTTTTTCACTCTCCTCTTTCACTTTCACCAAGAGGTTCCTTAGTTCTTCTTCACTTTCTTCCATAAGGGTGGTGTCATCTGCATATCTGAGGTATTGATATTTCTCCTGGCAATCTTGATCCCAGCTTGTGCTTTCTCCAGTCCCGCATTTCTCATAAGTGCATCTTAGGGTATCTCCAATGGTAAATATTTCATTGCCGTAGACATATTCTAGGTAATAACAGAAGTAATGACAAAGGAGTAGGCTATCTGGTCCTGTTAGGGGTGTTACACTCAATATGTCAGCAAATTTGGAACCTCAGCAGTGGCCACAGGACTGGAAAAGGTCAGTTTTCATTCCAATCCCAAGGAAAGGCAACGCCAAAGGAATGCTCAAACTACTGCACAATTGCACTTATCTCACATGCTAGTAAGGTAATGCTCAAAATTCACTAAGCTTTCTAAAACCAGCTTGAACATCTGGAAATTCATGGGTCACATATTGTTGAATCCTGGTATTTGTCATGATATACTCTGCATATAAGTTAAATAAGAGGGTGACAATATACAGCCTTGAGGAACTCCTTTTCCTATTTGGAATCAGTCTCTTGTTCCATGTCCAGTCCTAACTGTTGTTTCCTGACCTGCATACAGGTTTCTTAAGAGGCAGACAAGGTCGTCTGTTATTCCCATCTCTTTCAGAATTTTCTAGTTTATTGTGATCCACACAAAGGCTTTGACAAAGTCAATAAAGCAGAAATAGATATTTTTCTGGAGCTCTATTGGTTTTTTAATGATCCAACAAATGTTAGCAATTTGATCTCTGGTCCTTCTGCCTTTTCTAAAACCAGCTTGAACATCTGGAAGTTCATAGTTCACGTGTTGCTAAGCTGCACTTATGGAAGACTAAGGGAAGAAATCAATGACTCAAATTCCCTTGGGGCAAGAAGAGGATAAGTCTTATGGCTATTTTTTCAGGTTTCCAGTCTTAAGGTACAGACTTGAATTTTTTTACATCATGATATCTATTCCCATTCATTGTTGAAAAACCCCTTAATCCTACCCAGCACTGGTCATACTGGAGACCTTAGGGATACCCAGATGCTGGCCATTCTCCAGGGAAGCCCCATAGAAAACCCCGAGTCCTTGAAGGACTAGACACAAGGCAAATGCCTAATTTTTAGACAGGCCGACTTTGGGCCAAAGAGTGTACAAACCATGACAAATCTCCTAAAATGGGTTGCTACAAATGCCATCATTTTGGACATTGGGCAGCACTCTTCCCTCGGAACCCAAGATCCTGAAGGTCTAGTGTGAAGCCTTCCCTCATGATGATTCAACAGGACTGAAAGGCCTGCTCCAAGCAGCCCACCTGGATAACCATCACAGGGCTTGAGCCAAGGGTGCAAATGGATGTGGCAGGTAGGTCTGAGAATTTATTTGTTGACACAGGGGCTACCTACTCTGTGCTGACTTCTTACTCTGGAGTCTTCTCCTCCCAAACCTGTACCATGTTGGATGCTACAGGAAACACAATTACAAAAAGATTCACATGAGTACTTCTCTTTTGCTGGGAAGGACAAATATTTTCCCATTATTTTCTGATGGTCCCTGAGTTCCTACTCCCTTATTAGAAAGAGATATTTCCCTGTCTTTGAAATCTTGCAGCTATTGAAATACTGATTGAAGAGGCTTTAAAACTCTCTCGGGAGCAAACTAGCTATTTTTACCAGCCACCAAATGAAACAACTCCTAAATGAAAGAGGCCATTTATGGATGTCTGATCAAAGGATCCTCAGATATCAAGTAGTGCCAATGGAAAATCTAGGCCTGACTATATCTCTTTGAGAGGTTCTTAACCCAGCTACCCTCCTGCCTACCCCCCGAGGGCTCTCTCCCCTTTCACTCTTGTCTAGAAACCTTGGACCACTGGACAAAACCCCAAGAGGGATTGTCAGAAGATCTTCTGACCAATCCTGAGGAAATCTGGTACACTGATGAAAGCAGGTTTGTCTTAGATGGAAAAAGAAGAGCTAGATATACAGTAGTCTCCAATTTCGAGACCACAGAGGCTAAACCTTTACCACCAGGTACTTCAGCCGAATCAACTGAGCTCATAGCCCTGACTCGAGCTTTAGAGCTGGGAAAAG
The DNA here is from genome assembly GCA_917880005.1 of Nanger dama. Taxonomy (NCBI): domain Eukaryota; kingdom Metazoa; phylum Chordata; class Mammalia; order Artiodactyla; family Bovidae; genus Nanger; species Nanger dama. The sequence goes on from CAKJTW010000001.1 coordinate 106,860,784, forward strand.
GAAAAGGAGTAGCCATTTTCACTGACTCCGAGTATGCCTTCCTGATGCTACATGCTATTCTGAAAGAAAGAGACCACCCAAGGGTCCCCAACCAAATATGCTGATGAAATACTTAGGCTATTGGGAGGCAGTCCATCTGCCCACTGAGATTTCAGTCTCCCATTGTAGAGGACACCGAAAAGGGAGCACAAAAGTGGCATGAGGGAACCAAGCAGCCAATCAGGCAGCTAAGAGAGCAACATTAAAGAACAAGGGCCTCAAAGGAGTTGCCACCCTAGTTCCACAGATTAATTTGCCAGAAACTCCTTCATATACTGAAGGTGAGACTCAAAGCTAAGAGCGAGGAGCTTTCAAGAAGATAATATAGGGTGATTCTACAAGGAGGGGCCCTTTTTCTGCCTGGGAACCTCCAGTGAAAGTTGGTTAACTCCATACATGCCAGCACTCATTTAGCGAAGGCCCTCCAAGGATTACTAGAAAGGTCCTTCAGAGGAACATGCCTCCAAATAACTATAAGGCACATGGTCTTCTCTTGTCCCACTTTTCAATTAAACAACCCCAAGGAGCTCAAAGACCCCAGCTGGCCCAGCCTGCCCAGTGAGGTGTGGCCTACCCAGGGGAGGACTGGTAGAGAGACTTCACCCAGATGCTAGTTTCTCAAGGGTATAAATACCTGCTAGTCATGATAGATACATTTACAGGATGGATTGAAGGCTTTCCCACTTGGACTGAGAAGGCTGACGAGGTGGTAAAAACCTGCTCCATGAAATCATTCTGAGATTTGGTGTTCTCAGGTCATTGCAAAGTGACAAGGGGACGTTACTTACTTCTAAGGTCACCTAAGACATCTCTAAAGCTTTGGGCATTACTGATTACCTCCATTGTGCCTGGAGGCCTCAGTTTTCAGGAAATCTAGAAAGAGCGAACCAATTATTAAACTCAGCGATAAAAAATAACTCAGGAAACCTCCCTGGGATGGAAGAAGGCTTTATCAATAGCTCTCCTCTGCACCCATATATCCCCTAAAGCAAAAGTTGGTCTTAGTCCTTATGAGATGCTATGTGGGAGAACTTTTGTTTATGTCAGTGACCTCTTCCTAGAGGTAGAGGCTCAGACCCTCCAGTTCCCCACCACCAGTCTTATACCATAGCCATTGGACAATTCCAGCAAAATATGCACTTGTGGGGTGTCTACCAGGACCCAAAAGATTCTAAAGAGCCATCACTATATGCTCCAAGGACTCAAGTCCTAATCAGAATCTGGAAAGATTGGTCCCCAAGGGCTCAACCCCAGTTCACTTGGAAGGACCCTTACCGTTAATAATTTCTACCCCCACAGCAGTCAAGGTACCAGGGCATGACTCCTGGATTCACTACTCACAAGTTAAGATGAGGAAGAAAACAGAAGAAGACACTCAGTACACCTATGAGCCCCTTATAGATCTCAGATGCCTATTCAGGACTGCAAATGAGTGCCATTCTAAAGAATACCCCCAAAATTAAGTTTCTGGGGATAAGATTTCTCAGGATAGCTCTAAAGAGCCAATTCAGCCTGACACAGGTTATACTCTAAAACAGAGAGGAGATAGATCTCCTGATCCCTGAATAAGGAGGGACTTGAGCCATCTTGAATGAGACATGTTGTTTCTTGGTAAATACCTCCAGCAAAGTTAAAGAAAGTCTCACAGTCCTCAAGAAAAATATTTAGATACTACAGGATCTCAAAGAATGACCTGGAGAGTTCTTGGGGTGGCTGCAATCTCTCTTTGGGGATTCTTCTCCTGGTGAGGGGGAGTTTTGGGTTGGCTAATGCCCCTACTAATCCCTGTTATCACCATATTGATGCTGCTTCCTCCATGTATTATCAATTGTCTAACCTGTTTTTTCTCTTCCCAGGTCAACAAGCTACAGCATGCAGTGCCAGTTCAACAAAGGTATATAAAACTATACCCAATCATGGAAAATATCACTCACCCTTAGATGAACACCACTATAAGGACTCTGAGGTTTGAGACTAGCAAGAGAGGGAGACCAGATGACCCTCGCTGTCCCAGATCAACAGGAAGTAGCCAGAGAGACCTCAGTGTCCTTATTCCAAAAGAATTGTGCCTCCCATCTCTTAAGGGGGGAATGTTAGGTAGTTAGAATAGGAAAAAGGATATCAAAGTGGCAGTGGCTAAAATACAAGGAAGGGAAACAACAACCACAACAAAAACCACAAAAATTGAACAAAAGAAAATTCACAGACTGAAGTGAGAAATTCAGGTGAAAAACACACACACCCTTCTTGGCTAGCCCAGTTTGCATAGGGCAGGTTTTTTTTTTTTTTTTTGGGGGGGTGAGGGTGGGGGGTGGGGGACAAAACCTGTAAAAAGAGGGAGCCAAGACTGAGGCCTCTCCTTTTGGGTGGGCATGTCCTCACACCTTGAGGGTGTACTTTCCTTTGCTTGCCCAGTAAAACTGAGTTGTAACAGCTGTAGCACTGGTCCTCTGTTTAAAATTTTTGCTGCAATGAGACAGAACCAAGGAAATTACACACTGCCCTGACAGAAACATAGTCAGTTCTTGTCATTGGCAATATAGTTAGTTTCTGAACAGTCACTGAACATGAATTAGTAAACACCAAATCTCTTGTTTCTAGGAAAAACACTGAAATAACTCCCTGTTAGCACGTGGTCACATTTCCCCAACTGATCAATGAATAACTTTGTTGTAGGTCTGCTTCAGTTGAAAGACACTGTCAGAGAGGAGGAAATTTTCCTCTACTCTTTTAGGTCTTCTCGCTGGTCCAAAAATTAAACTAACATGGGACGGATTAACAAGAGAAAATCTAATAAAATTTAATAATATGTATACACAGGAGAGACCCAGAAAAAAGTAACTCCCCAAAATGACTGAAACCCTCACTTTAAATACCATCTTCAGCTAAAGACAAAAGAGGATGTTGGGGTTAGTGGTTTGGGACTTCAAAGGTGAGGAAGGCAATTCACATGGAGGTGGAAAAGCAAATGTTGGTAAACAAATGTTTGCTGGGCTATGCAGAAACAGTGGGACACAGGGTGGACTCTGCTGTTACCCCTGTTACCCTGTTATGCCACCACACCCAGCCCATATTTTTGCACATATCTCTGAAGGTTTCTCTGTTCCAAGAACAGGCCCTTTATCTAAATTCTTTAGGCAGCTAAGGGGGAGGCAACAAGGAAATTTCCTGAGTGTTCTATTCCTTAATAATAACCAGGCTACCTTAATTCTCATGCCACATATGTGGAGAGTCAAGTTGTGTTGTCTTAGGTACTTTTAAAATATACATTATTGCTCCATTAACACTGAACTTAAAACAGCAGTCTAACTGACTCCTGAATGATGCTTGTCTAATACGTGTTTCCTCTAAAAGGCACAGCACAGCCTTCTTGCATGTAGAAATGCTGAGCAGCACGAGACTAAAATCAGCAACAAAGCTTACAAAAAAGTGAAAAACGTGGCATTAAATAGATTTCAGAATGGAAGCTTGGCCGTAGTAGAGACTGAACATGAAACAGAGCGAGACTCTGTAAGGATCCTGGGCAGCCCCCCCACCCCACACACACACACACACGTAGAGTCGGTTTGTGTTTCTATTTCTTTCTTGTTCATGGGAAACAGGCTTCATTGTGTGTCTATGACCTTCCCTGAGTTCCAAAGTGCAGATTCAAACATTTGTTAATCAGGCAAGGTAAGAGAGAGAGAGACAGGGGAAGAGGCGCCAAAAACAATAGCATAGCAATGGGGCAGGGCTCTAGTTCAACCTCAAGGAATATTCTTTTAAAAATAGTTTGAATTATTCTGCAGGTACTAAGGCCCCCAAACCAAGTGGAGGTTGGTTAACTTCAAGCTGAGCACAAGATTCCTGGAATGCTTCCCTGATATCTTATTATTAACCTATCAGGGGAAAGTCTGCACACAGTGAAAGAATTAAGATTCTGACCCCCTCCCTAGATGATTCTCCCTGTAAAATCTTTCATGGTTGGGCAGAATCGTCAGAGACGGTTTTTGGAGACAAGTCCACCTTTTTCTCAAGTTGCTGATCTGGATAAAGCAGGCTTTCCTTTCCTATTGACACCTGTCTTCCATGTATTGGCTTTCCAGTAGCCAAACCTCAGTTCATCAACAAATCCAGGAGGCATTCCCTCATTTGTCATTATGTGCATCCAACACCCACATTATCTGTTACTCTGTGCATGTGGGCTATGGTGAGAGAGCTGAGCATACTGCCTCTGGGGATATAAACCCATTTTAGTGAGTACATGAATCCACAACACAGAATCCATGAACTAGAACACATTACAAGTGATCTTGAAATTTAAAGATCATATTTTTCTTTGCCTTCTACAAACTGCGTTAATTTGATATGTTCCCAACATCATCCTATTTGACTACCCTTCACTTCACTGGCCATTGTGCGTCTCCATTAACTGCAGGCCAATAAATCCACTATGGCCTTTACCATCACATCACTGCCTCTCTTTCATCTCTTTCATTTGGTTTTCAAATTTCCACCTCCAAGTATCCTTTCAAATAGACTCAGCTCCCTACCATCTTAAACAACTTTTTCTGAACTGACATGTTCCTTAACTGTTGTACATTTTGTTTCTATTCTATATGCAAATAAATCATTTGTATCTGGTAACATGACTTCATCTCAGTATTAACCTTTCATTAAAAAAATAAAATAAAATCTGGCCGCTGCATCCAACACTCAATTTAAATTACATTCTTCACTGACAGAAAAACTTCTTTCCTGCCAATTCTGATGGCTTTGGCTCAAATATTACTTAAGCAGGGAGCACCTCCTGCCTGATGCTCTGACCACTCATGCATCATGCTTTTCATGCTTATTTGACAATGGTTTTCAATGCTGCTGCTTCTCTATCTCTGTATCCAGCTCCTCTTTTTCTTCTTTCCCACCATCTGTTGGCAATTCTTAGACCAAGGACTAACATTTTGACTATATTGAAATAAATTTCAAGGCCAAAAATGAAATCACTCCCACCAAGTCAGTCAACTGAACTTTCCTATTACTGTCATTGACCAGCAGTGTGGTAGATCTAGTCAGCCATTCTCCAAATGCCACCACCTCTGGGCTCTATATTTATTATTTGTCCCTTGATCTGTCTGTATTATCAGATATACAACTTCAGACACACAACTTCAGACACTCATGTTCTGTTTCTGTGTTCCACTTTGAACACTCTATAAATCTCATTATGGCCCCAAATCCCTCAGAGTTCCACTGCTGAGGCATTGTATATCCCAATCCATGGATCGTTTTCCCTTAAATAAAGAACAGATAGATGTTGGAAAATTGTTATAGTTTTGAATTTAATTACAACCTACAATTTTGAATGTATTTTTAATCATGACTTAGTACATGTATATATATGCACATATAAATATGAAAATACTTGAAATAAAGAGTTGCAAAATAATTTTCCCCTTATTTTATTATACACTATTCTAATTCTATCTGTACTAAAATTACATAATAGCTCATAAAGTTCTTTATCTCCTTAAATCATTCTTATAAAATATGGTTCAGTGCTTTGGGCTTGCCTTAGAGATCAGCCTAAATGTCACCAAACTATGCAATGAAAAAAAAAAATCACAAATGGATTTTTAAAAAATCATTAAAATTAAATACATTAAAACATTAAGTATATTAAAATTAGATATATTAAAAAGAAGAATGATTCAAAATATATGTAATCTTGAAAAGAATAAAATAAAAATAGGTATTTTTTTAATGCTAAAAATTATTTTGGAAAAAAGCAAAAACTTTTAGTGAGCTTTTCCTGACATCTTCTCATAACTGAATCCCAACCCTTAATATCTTTTTTCTGATTTTAGCTTAAGATGGTACTTTAGCTGAGGCTTCCACCATTTTAGGGAGTAACTCAGTTTTCCTGAGTCTCTCCATGTATACAGGAGATATATCCTTGTTAAATGTTTGCTGGTTTTTCTCTTGTTAAACTTTCTTATATCAATTTAATTATTAAAGCAGTCAAACAACCTAGAAAGGAAAAATAGAAAACTGTTCCTCCCACTCAGTGGACTCAGCAGGCAGGGCACTGCACTGGTGGATACTGCTTGCTCTAGGCCTCTTGAATCTTGCAGATGCTGGGACCTCTGGCAAAAGATGTGCAGAAGGTGATAGTTACTATATAGTCTCCCAAACCCCTGCTTGCTGGGCCTAATGGAAGCAAGAGAGCATAAAGCATTGATTCTCTTCATTTTCTAACCTTCAGTTCAGTTCAGTTCAGTCACTCAGTCATGTACAACTCTGCGACCCCATGAATCACAAAACACCAGGCCTCCCTGGCCATCACCCACTCCTGGAGTTTACTCAGACTCACGTCCATCAAGTCAGTGCTGCCATCCAGCCATGTCATCTTCTGTCCTGCCCTTGTCCTCCTGCCTCCAATCCCTCCCACCACCAGAGTCTTTTCCAATGAGTCAACTCTTCGCATGAGGTGGCCAAAGTACTGGAGTTTCAGCTTTACCATCAGTCCGTCCAAAGAAATCCCAGGGCTGCTCTCCTTCAGAATGGACTGGTTGGATCTCCTTGCAGTCCAAGGGACTCTCAAGACTTTTCTCCAACACCACAGTTCAAAAGCATCAATTCTTCAGCACTCAGCTTTCTTCACAGTTCAACTCTCACATCCATATATGACCACTGGAAAAACCATAGCCTTGACTAGATGGACCTTTGTTGGCAGTAATGTCTCTGCTTTTCAATATGCTATCTAGCTTGGTCATAACTTTGCTTCCAAGGAGTAAGCGTCTTTTAATTTCATGGTTGCAGTCACCATCTGCAGTGATTTTTGAGCCTCACATAATAAAATCTGACACTGTTTCCTTTGTTTCTCCATCTATTTCCCATGAAGTGATGGGATCAATGCCATGATCTTCATTTTCTGAATGTTGAGGTTTAAGCCAACTTTTTCACTCTCCTCTTTCACTTTAATCAAGATGCTTTTTAGTTCTTATGCACTTTCTGCCACAAAGGTGGGGTCATCTGCATATCTGAGGTTATTGATATTTCTCCTGGCAATCTTGATTCCAGCTTTTGTTTCTTCCAGCCTAGCATTTCTCATGATGTACTCTGCATAGAAGTTAAATAAACAGGGTGACAGTATACAGCCTTGACATACTCCTTTTCCTATTTGGAACCAGTCTGTTGTTCCATGTTCTGTTCTAACTGTTGTTTTCTGACCTGCATATAGGTTTCTCAAGAGGCAGATCACGTGGTCTGGTATTCCCATCTCTTTCAGAATTTTCCACAGTTTATTGTGATTCACAGTCAAAGGCTTTGGCATAGTCAATAAAGCAGGAATTGATGTCTTTCTGGAACTCTCTTGCTTTTTCCATGATCCAGTGGATGTTGGCAATTTGATCTCTGGTTTCTCTGCCTTTTCTAAAACCAGCTTGAACATCTGGAAGTTCACAGTTCACTTACTGCTGAAGCCTGGCTTGGATAATTTTGAGCATTACTTTAGCAGGAGAAAATAAATGTGGGTTTATTTGCTTGGGTATAGTAACTTTGGTAAAAAATTTGTTATGATTGTGTTTACTTTCTACTGATCCTTTCTCTCCCAGAAATGGTGATTATTTTCTTTGTCTCTCTCATGTGGTTCTATGTCCTTAAAACTTGGCATTATTACCAGGGTGAATATTCTTTATCTACCACCTGGAGGATGCATGCACTGGTGTATATCTGGCAAGCATCTGAACAACCTGTGGATCCTTTAAGCCATTAGTCAGAAGCTTGCTCTTTAGAAGGTAAGCTATGACAAATCTAGATAGCATACTAAAAATCACATACATCACTTTGCTGAAAAAGGTCTGCATAGTCAAATCTATGATTTTTCTAGTAGTCGTGTATGGATGTGAGAGTTGATCCATAAAGAGGACAGAGCACCAAGGTACTGATGCTTTTAAAATGGTGCTGGAGAAGACTCTTGAGAGAACCTTGGTCTGCAAGGAGATCAAACCAATCAATCATAAAGGAAATCAACCCTGAATATTCACTAGAAGGACTGATGGTGAAGCTGAAGCTCCAATACTTTGGCTACTGCATGTGAAGAGCCTGATGCTGGGAGACTGAAGGCAAGAGCAGAAGGGTACAGCAGAGGATGAGACAATTGGATGGCATCACTGACTCAATGGACATGAATTTGAGCAAACTCCAGGAGATGGTGAAGGACAGAAGAGATAAGCATGCTGCAGTCCACAGGGTCCATAAGAGACATGGTTTAGTGACTCAACAGTAACAACGACAGAAGCAAACATTACTACTTTAGCTTGTGATTGGCCTTTCTGTCTGGTCATCAATCAAAGGAGTTTTCCATGAAGGGCCCAGATCCACAAAGGGCCTTTCCCTCTCAACTTTCGTTATCTTGTTAGTTGTGGAAAATTCCTTGGCCAGTATTGCCTGCCCAGTGTCACAGATTGAGACTCCAGTTCCGTTACTGGAGGCACCTCACATTCCCATGAGGAAACCAAAGACGCTGCTTGCACTGTTCCATTCTTGCTAATTGTGACAATAAAGCCTTTGCTTTCTTAGCCTGCCTCTGGGAGTAGAATTTCTGCATCTTTTGAGTGTGGCTATACATCTGTGAGTAAACTCTCAGCATCTCCAGGATTTTTTTGCACTTTCTTGTGGAATGCCTCTTGCATCCTGAGTTAAGCAAAACAAAGGCTTGTTGATTTGAGTCATTATTGAGTTTAATAGATCTTACTCATCAGTGGCCAGACAACAGCTACTTTAAATAGGCTATATATATTTTTAAAAATATAGAAATATTTTATCCTAAACAATTGTCTCATTGGTAACTTTGGGGAAAAAAATAAAAAGTAGATGCAAAGAAATATAATGACTCTCTTAACAAGACAAAAGAACAGAAATTAAACTTAGGAAAAAAAAACTAAACTAAACTAAATCCACACTTAATATGAATTCTACCCTCATCTAAGGACCTCCCTGTAGCTCAAATAGTAAAGAATCTGCCTATGATGCAGGAGACCAGAGTTCAGTCCCTGGGTCGGGAAGATCCTCTGGAAAAGGGAATGACAATCCACTCCAGTATTCTTGCCTGGAGAATTCCATGAACAGAGAAGCCTGGCAAGCTATAGTTCATGGGGTCGCAAAGAGTCAAACACGACTGAGTGACTAACACGCACACATACACTCTCTTCTATGCCCTTTTATCCATAACTTCCTGTCCCAATCCTCCAGCCTCATTGACTTTGCAAATTCCCTTAAGTCCCCAAACACCTCCAACTTCAGATAATTCCTTAAATATTCAGCTGCCTGCATTTATTTCCCTCTCTTTACAAGACTTACAGTCTGATATCCAGACCTGGAATATACAGCTACTCATGTAAACATTAAAATCCAGGAAATCAACTTAGCAGAAGCACCCAAGTGGGGCAATAGGGCTTGCCTTTTTGTCCTTTACAATCCCTCCTATGCTCTAGGGCTCTGTAATAAGGCTCTGATCTTCCTATACAGCTTCAGATCTTCTATACAGTGTCTTTTGTGGATGTATTCTGGACCCCCACAAATAATTTATGTCCCCTGAACAACAACAGATCTTCAAAAACTACATGCATAGAGAGAAAGAAACAAATTGGAGATAATGTAGATAGATGGGCAAATCAAGTCCTTGATACCACTTAGGTAGTAATCCAGTTATTTAAGAAATTAAAAACAGCTCTTCTGGCACAAAGACAGAAATATAGATCAATGGAACAAAATAGAAAGCCCTGAGATAAACCCACACACCTATGGACACCTTATCTTTGACAAAGGAGGCAAGAATATACAATGGAGTAAAGACAGTCTCTTAAACAGGTGGTGCTGGGAAAACTGGTCAACCACTTGTAAAAGAATGAAACTAGATCTCTTTCTAACACCATACACAAAAATAAACTCAAAATGGATTAAAGATCTAAATGTAAGACCAGAAACTATAAAACTCCTAGAGGAAAACATAGGAAAAACACTCTCCGACATAAATCACAGCAGGATCCTCTATGATCCACCTCCCAATATACTGGAAATAAAAGCAAAAATAAACAAATGGGATCTAATTAAAATTAAAAGCTTCTGCACAACAAAGGAAACTATAAGCAAGGTGAAAAGACAGCCTTCTGAATGGGAGAAGACAATAGCAAATGAAACAACTGACAAACAACTAATCTCAAAGATATACAAGCAACTTATGCAGCTCAACTCCAGAAAAATAAATAAACCAATAAAAAAAATGGGCCAAAGAACTAAATAGGCATTTCTCCAAAGAAGACATATGGATGGCTAACAAACACATGAAAAGATGCTCAACATCATTTATTATCAGAGAAATGCAAATCAAGACCACAGTGAGGTACCATTTCACACCAGTCAGAATGGCTGCGATCCAAAAGTCTACAAGCAATAAATGCTGGAGAGGATGTGGAGAAAAGGGAACCCTATTACACTGTTGGTGGGAATGCAAACTAGTACAGCCACTATGGAAAACAGTGTGGAGATTCCTTAAAAATTGCAAATAGAGCTGCCTTATGATCCAGCAATCCCCCTGCTGGGCATACACACCGAGGAAACCAGAATTGAAAGAGACACATGTACCCCAATGTTTATTGCAGCACTGTTTATAATAGCCAGGACATGGAGACAACCTAGATGTCCATCAGCAGATGAATGGATAAGAAAGCTGTGGTACATATATACAATGGAGTACTACTCAGCCCTTTAAAAAGAATAAATTCGACTCAGTTCTAATGAGATGGATGAAACTGGAGCCGATTATTCAGAGTGAAGTAAGCCAGAAAGAAAAACACCAATACAGTATACTGACACATATATATGGAATTTAGAAGGATAGTAATGATGACCCTCTATGTGAGACAACAAAAGAGACTCAGAGGTATGGAGCGGACTTTTGGACTCTGAGGGAGAGGGAGAGGGTGGGATGATTTGGGAGAACGGCATTGAAACATGTATACTATCTTGTAAGAATGAAGCACCAGTCTATGTTCAATACAGGATGCAGGATGCATGGGGCTGGTGCACGGGATGATTCAGGGAGAGGATGTGGGGTGGGAGGTGGGAGGGGGCTTTGGCACTGGGAGATCGTGGACACCTGTGGCTGATTCATGTCAATGTATGGCAAAACAAATACAGTATTGTAATGTAGAATAAAGTATTAAAAAAAAAAAAAAAAACAGCTCTTCTTGTTTTACAGACTTCGTCTTTATAGAACCAGAGGTGCATATGCAGAAACAATTTAACATCTTATCCAGCTCTAAACCTCTGCTACTCATCTCAAAATGCTTGTGTATATTACATGAGACCCCGGAAACAGAATTATCCAGAACTTGAAAAAAGGAAGAAAAAAATTTTTAATACTAATTAGCCTAGACCTTTGATAACCGTCAAATATGCCCTCAAAACTCTATCTTTGAGAAAACTTACATACATTTTCTGTGTCTTCATGACATAAATCTTCTACCAATCTGCTCTAGGACCAAAGAGCCATTCTTTGAAAAGCTAATTTTAAGAAAATTATTTTCTTCAGAGGGGAAAATAAAGGAGGAAGAAGGCTATTCAGAAATTGAGCAAAGGAGAAATCTTAAAAATCTTTCCACAAATATTAGTAATAAGAAGCTTTAGCCACAGTATCTGAAAGAGCTCTTTTTCCATCTATCTGTATATATGTACATATATGTATGTATATGTACATACATATATGTTTGATTTTTCCTACTTCCATATGGTTTTGCCAAAATTAACTTATAAAGACCTCAATTTACTTGCATTGAAAGTTTGAAGGCAAGTGTTTATAAGAATTGTGTATTCTAGAATTATCAGAAATATAATAAAGACTAACCAACTCAAGTTTAAATATGTTGATTTAGATAACTAGTTATCAAAGTTCCAGCAAAGTTGCTCAGTCATGTCCGACTCTTTGTGACCCCATGGAGTGTAACCTATCAGGCTCCTCCATCCATGGAATTTTCCAAACAAGAGTACTGGAGTGGGTTGCCATTTCCTTCTCCAGGGGATTTTTCTGACCCAGGGATTGAACCCAGGTCTCCTGCATTGCAGGCATACACTTTCCCATCTGAGCCACCAGGGAAGCAAAAACTCTTTCTCAACCTGGATTTATTAATCAAGTAAGTTCATGCTATCAGTGTTACAAAATTTGTTGATAAAAAAACAACGCGGTATGAGGAAATTTTCATAAGTAATCTAAATATAATTGATGAAAATAAGTAAATTAAATTGTTGTAAGCCAAAATTTCTATGCAGCCTTTTTAATAGTCTCATTATATCTTTTTGAAAATCTAAAAACTTAAAGTTTTAAGTTAGACTAAATGGCAAATATGTAGATTATTCTCGAATAAGCTAAAATCCCCAAACATTAAATACTGAAAATAAGTTTATCCAAATTTGGCTTTGTCTTACAGACAAATACATAAAGATATGTGGCTTTATTAGTACTACATATTCGGTGCTACACTGAGAAATTTTCTATGAGAAAATAAGTTTCTAGAAATTATGAAAAGTAGAAATTTGCCAGTTTACAGAATGGTAATGTAAAAAACAATTCATAATTGCTTATTTTTGAGAGTTTTCATTATAAATTAAATTTTCTAAAGGTTTACAAAAGTCTAACATACATGGTTAAGGCTACTACAAGCAATAAGCAAAATATCTCTATATATAAAGAAGTAGAGTGCATTTTTGGTAAAAGAAAATTAATGAAAATGGAGTCTTTGGAAAGATATTTCATTTGTGGTCAGGACTGCTAAGATTGAAATAAACTTAATTAAATGAGTTTTAATATCAAAAATAATATAGTACAAATTAGAACAAAGATTTTGGGCTACGATCTGCTCTTGATAAGATATTGTAAAAGGTTTTTTGTACTGTTTAAAATAATCTCTTACAACAAGGACTTTGTATTTTGTCACAGGTTTTCTGTATTCAGAAAGCTGAATCTTTTCTATTAAAAGAGCTAAGTTTTTATACCTCAGATGACATTGGAAGTGGCTGAAGCGAGATTCTAACTTAGATTTAACTCCCCCAAAAGTTTGTAACCACTGAAGCAAAAATACCTCTACACTGCTTTTCCTCTATTTTGGAGCAATAACATGGAAACAAATAAAATAATTTCTTTTTTTTTTCCCTAACTATGATATATCACTTTCTGAATTTGCCTTTAATATTTTCTATCATCATTTTGATTAAATGGATAACTAAGCACTGTTTCACACTAACCTAAGGCTACTTGAATAGGTGTTTTAAAAGCTTAATATAGTTGACAAATGTCCCAAAATAAAATTTTGAAAAAGTATTTTTTAAAAAAATATCAAACTAACTGTAATTATCCATAGGGCCCCTAGAATATTTCAAAAGATTTCTTCTCTCTCCTTATGAAACAGAGATGTTGAACTCATGAGGCTTATTTGATATGTTTGTTTATGTAGATATATGTGATAAGTGTTTCAGAAATTATTTGAAATTCCTAGAAATCTAACAGGCTCTGGTATAATAGTCAGTTATAATTATTTTTAATGTGTATGGTAAAGAAATGCTCAAATTTACTTGCCAATTATGTTATAATGAATTCTTATCAGCTCTTTAACCATGGCAATTTTTAAGTCTTGTGGCATTTATAGACTCATTATATTACTCGGAAAACTATTCCTGAAAAAAAGGAGATCCATGGAAAGAACTTTTGACAAACACAGGTTTCCAATAACTTTAAGACTGTACCATTGAACTGAGTAAGAATTTACAGAATTCTTATGGGGGTGGGGGAGAGTGGACCAGTGCTTTTCCCTACTTTCTTCAATTTAAATCTGAATTTTGTAATAACAAATTCATGATTGGAGACAGAATCAGTTCCCAGTCTTGTTTTTGCCAACTCTATAGAGCTTCTTGATCCTCAGCTGCAAAGAATATAGCCAATCTGATTTCAGTATTGACCATGTGATGATGTCCATATGTAGAGTCATTCCGTGTGTTGTTGGAAGAGGGTGTTTGCTATGACTAGTGTGTTCTCTTGGCAAAAGTCTGTTAGCCTTTACCCTGCTTCATTCCATACTCCAAGGCCAAACTTGCCTGTTTCTTCAGGTATCTCTTGACTTCATATTTTTGCATTCCAGTCCCCTATGATGAAAAAGAATTTTTTTGTGTGCGCTAATTCTAGAAGGTCTTGTAGGTCTTCCTAGAACTGTTCAACTTCAGCTTCTTTGGCATTAGCATAGACTTGGATTGCTGTCATATTGAATGCTCTGCCTTGGAAAAGAACTGAGATTGTTCTGTCATTTCTGAGACTGCACTCAAGTACTGCATTTTGGACTCTTCCGTTGACTATGAGGGTTACTCCATTTCTTCTAAGAGTTCTTGCCCATAGTAGTAGATATAATGGTCATCTGAATTAAATTCACCCATTCTGGTCCATTCTAGTTCCCTGATTTCTAAAATGTTGATCTTCACTCTTGCCATTTCCTGTTTGACCACTTCCAATTCACCTTGATTCGTGGACCTAACATTTCAGGTTCCTGTGTAATATTGTTCCTTACAGTATCGAACTTTACTTTCACCACCAGACACATCCACAGCTGGGTGTTATTTCCTCTTTGGCGAAGCCTCTTCATTCCTTCTGGATATATTTCTCCACTCTTCTCCAGTAGTATGTGGGGTGCCTCCTGACTTGGGGAGATCATCGTTCAGTATCCTATCTTTTTGCTTTTTTATACTGTTCATGGGATTCTCAAAGCAAGAATGCTGAATTGGTTTGCCATTACCGTCTCCAGTGGGCTGCTTTTTGTCAGAACTCTGCACCATGATCCATTCATTTTGGGTGGTTCTACACAGCATGACTCACAGTTTCATTGAGTTTGACAAGGCTGTTGTCTATGTCATCAGTTTGGTTAGTTTTCTGTGATTATGGTTTTCATTCTGTCTTCCCTCTGAGGAATGAGGATAAGAGGCTTATGGAAGCTTCCTAATGCAAGAAATTGTGGGCAAAGCTGGGTCTTCCTTTGGTGGCAAGGCCATGCTCAACAAAACTTTAATCCAATTTTCTTCTGATGGGTGGGGCTGTGTTCCCTCCATACAGCTTGGCCTAAGGCAAAACTATGGCAGGGATAATGGTGACCTCCTCCATTAACCCTCCTCTTTCTCCATCAAGAAAACTAGAAATACTAAGGAAACATTTTTTTGCAAAGTTGGGCACAATAAAGGACAGAAATGGTATGGATTTAACAAAAGATGAAGATATTAAGAAGAGGTGGCAAGAACACACAGAATTAAACAAACAAAAAAATCTAACGATCTGAATAACCACAATGGTGTGATCACCCACCTATCCCTGACATTCTAGGGTGAGGAGTCAAGTGGGCCTTAAAAGGCATCACTGTAAACAAAGCTAGGGGAAGTGATGGAATTCCAGTCGAGATATTTCAAATCATAAAAGATAACACTGTTAAAGTGCTGCACTCAATATGCCAGCAAATTTGGAAAACTCAACAGTGTCAACGGGACTTGAAAAGGTCAGTTTTCATTCCAATACCAAAGAAAGGCAATGCCAAAGAATGTTCTTATCCTGAAGAGATTGTTAAACACTTAAATAAGACATCCCTCAGAAAAGTTTCAGCAAAACAGAGTTAAAAGAGTCTATACAATCAATCCAGAGAAAGCAATGGCAAGCCACCCCAGTATTCTTGCCTGGGGAATCCCAGGGATGGAGGAGCCTGGTGGGCTGCTGTCTATGGGGTCACACAGAGTCAGACACGTCTGATGTGACTTAGCAGCAGCAGCATAAAATCAATCACTATTCTTGCTACACTTTTGTAAATAACCAGGCTAATTTTATTGAATCTAGGTTTATTGTGCAAATTAATCTTAATTTGGCTGGTCTTTGGTAAAAATAAGGATTATTTTACAGAAAAATATGTTTAAATAGCACACCTCTGTGGATATTAGATTCCACTGTTGTTCATTGTCTTTGAGATTTTATTGTTTACTTGTAAAGTGTCCTGGATCCTGAATTTATCAGGTTCCCTCCAATATCTGCCTACAAATCTCCAAACTAGTGTTTTCAATTCTCTCCTATCTTTTAACTTGGAATAATTGAAAGTTAAAACTGTCCTTTTCCTTGAAGCTCTGCAAACTGATGCTGGACAACTTGATATAAACAATGGTGAAATCACCACAGTAGTTCATCACCATAGTCTGCTTTGTGCCTGTTGCTGTATTAGCCACTCAGAAGCTTATTAGTTTACTGAAACAGGGAAGACAAAATCTAACTCCATGTTTAATCTGTATAAGAAACAAATAACAGATAAACTTTGCTTTTGCTGCTATACTAGAGGAATCTAGAGGAATGCTATCTCTAGCTGCAAGCATACATTATGGTCTGCCCTTGGAAATCTGCCCCTCTGCCTGGATATTAAACTAAAATGTCTTTGTTTGGGACAGAGGGAAATACCCTGACCACCTGTGAATGGTTGCAGAAAAAACAAATCAACACATCCCCTTCCCAAGGCTGGCCAAACCAGGAGATATTTGGCAAAACTTATGACCTTTTTACTTCCTCACCTTCTTCCCCTCTCAGTTTAGTAAAAGACATTAGCACCCAGACCCTGATAGGAAGATACTCTAGGACTCTAGAGCATCATCTTCTGGGACACCCTGAATTCTGAACCAAGTCTCTATTCCTTGTCTCAACACCTTATCTCCTGATTATTGGCTTGCTATATGTGAAGTAGACCAGGGCTGAACTCAGTAAAAATAACTCCATGACATCAGACACATTCAAAATGTAAATCAAGAAAATCTGTCAGATTGATACTGCCTGCTCTCACTTCATCTGAAGGTCTTTTTGAGCCTAACATCTAGAAATCTATACTGGTAGCTCTTAGGACTCAGACCCTGGGTTTATAATTTGCTTTAATCATTAACTCTTGTTTTTCTTTTGTTTTCATAGAAATGCCTCTTATTAAATACCTAAATTTTTAAGCCCACATGCATAACCACCTCCTGACGTGAGACACACTGTTTAACTGAGCTGAACTAGTCTCAGTACTGAGGTGTTTTAATATTATGAAGAGTCTGCCTCCAATGTGGCAGACCCAGGTTCAATCCCTGGGTCAGGAAGATCCCCTGGAGTAAGAAATGGTAACCCACTCCAATATCCTTGCCTAGAGAATCCCATGAAAGGAGAAGCCCAGTAGGCTCCAATCCATGGGATCGTAAAGAGTCAGACAGGACTGAACGACTTCACTTTCACTTTCAATCTGTAAACTGAGCTTCTGGACTATAAAATTTATTGTGGGAAAGATTCAATTTTCAAAATTTGCCACCCAAGAATATGCCCTTTTGATATGAGGATTATTTTAAGCTGGTTATTCTTAAGAAATAGATATAGATGAAACTCTGAAAACTTTTGTAAGAGACATTTACAGGTATAAGGGGAATATTCTTTTATAAAGGTGTCTCCCTCACTGTACTAGGAAGAGGAGGATTGCCTTTTCTCTAGAAACTATTATCAATGTAGAACGCAATGATTTAAGTCTACATGTCAACCTTGCTCTTCTTTACATACATAGCTTTTCCTGATGATCTCACTTAACTGAACTTTCACTCAACATTCTTTGTCTTTAACTGAAAATGGTATTCAAGGTGAGGGCTTAGCCACTTCAGAGTCTCAAAGTTTTCTTGGGTCTCTCCCGTGTATTCAAGAAGTATATATGCTATTAATTTTTGTTGTTTTTCTCCTATTAATCTATTTCATTTAACAGTCAAAGAACCTAGAAGGGAAGAAGAAAGCGTTTTTATTTTTCAACAAAATTAAAAGCAATTGAAATAAAATTGCGGTCAATGATTCTAGAATTTTATTATAAAGTTCCCATTATGAGTTCTAAGTAGAAATTTATATGGAATTAATTTATTTAAAACCACATATACATTGATGATTTCCCAACACTGTAGATTCTAGAGTCTTTCCTTGAAAATACTCAATATTTCTATTGTGTGAATAACTCTTGAGTTTAATTGAAAAGTAAATTCAGAAAACATAGGCACTCGGGATCCGATTCCTCCCTATGTCAGTGGTGAGTAACTACTGGAAGAGAAAACAGAGAGAAATGTGGTGAATTTATGAATTTATTAGGAAACTGAATCAATAATCAGGTAGCTTTATTCATATTGAGATTTTCTAGATTTTATATGCCAAAAGGCATAAGTTTCCAAATGACAAATTCAGCTTAACCTTGCCACTTAAAAACAATTTGAATTTATTTACAAGGAAAGAACTGGATCCTCATAAAACATTCTTTTATGACATTAACTGCATTTTAATTTATTTTAATTTTAACTTAACTAATGTAGTTGGTTTATATTTACTGATGTCCCTTAATATTCCTTAGAAAGTAGATAGAAAGTTAAATATCATCTAATGGAGTCACTCAGTTGTGTCTGACTCTTTGTGACCCCATGGACTGTAGCCTACCAGGCTTCTCAGTCCATTGGATTTTCCAGGCAAGAATACTGGAGTGGGTTGTCATTTCCTTCTCCAGGGGATCTTCTCAACCCAGAGATCGAACCCGAATCTGATGCATTGGAGGCAGACGCTTTACCATCTGAGCCACCAGGGACACCCCTCTAAACAAATTAGAGATTTAAAAGTTCCATTTATCCCTTGTTACTAATATTGGTCTTTAAAAACAATGTGCGTTAATAAGCATATAAAATAAAATCTTAATTATTCAATTCTGATCAAATGTGCCACTGATATTTTGGATTAAAAGGAGGACTTTTGGACTTCCCTTGTGGTCTAGTGGTCAGCAGTCTGCCTGCCAATGGAGGGGACATGGTTCGATCCCTGGTCTGGAAAGATGCCACATGCTGTGGAGCAAATAAGCCCCTATGCCACAACTATGGAAGCCTGTGGCCCAAAGAGCCTGTTCTCTGCAACAAGAGAAGCCCGTGCAACACATGAGAGAGTTGCTCCTGCTCTCTGAAACTAGACAATGCCCACATAGAGCTTCAAAACCCCATATAGTTATAAATAAATATTTAAACAACAACAACAAAAGACTTTCTATTGGTGTCAAATCCTTTCATTTTTAAAGTTTTCCTGTCATTCTTCTTAATTTGCAAACTGAGCTTCTATTTAAACTTTTATCAATAAAAGGGAATAGGCTCTGAATGAGGGGAAAGTGGCTGTGTCATGATCAAGCACATTATCTTTAATTCAAGAAATTTGGATTTTGTTTGGATAAATGCAAAACTAAAAGAAATGCAAAAAGCAAAATGGCTGTCTGAGGAGGCCTTACAAATAGCTGTGAAAAGAAGAGAAGCAAAAAGCAAAGGAGAAAAGAAACAATATATGCATCTGAATGCAGAGTTCCAAAAAATAGCAAGGAAAGATAAGAATACCTTACTCAGTGATCAGTGCAAAGAAATAGAGGAAAACAGCAGAATGGGAAAGACTAGAGATCTCTTCAAGAAAATTAGAGATACCAAGGGAACATTTCATGCAAAGATGGGCTCAATAAAGGACAGAAATGGCATGGACTTAACAGCAGCAGACTATATTAAGAAGAGGTGGCAAGAATACACAGAACAACTGGACAAAAAAGATCTTCACGACCAAGATAATCACGACGGTGTGATCACTCACCTAGAGCCAGACATCCTGGAATGTGAAGTCAAGTGGATCCTAGAAAGCATCACTATGAACAAAGCTAGTGGAGGTGATGGAGTTCCAGTTGAGCTATTTCAAATCCTGGAAGATGATGCTGTGAAAATGCTGCACTCAATATGCCAACAAATTGGGAAAACTCAGCAGTGGCCACAGGACTGGAAAAGGTCAGTTTTCATTCCAATTTCAAAGAAAGGCAATGCCAAAGAATGCGCAGACTACCACATAATTGCACTCATCTCACATGCTAGTAAAGTAGTGCTCAAAATTCTCCAAGCCAGGCTTCAGCAATATGTGAACCATGAAATTCCAGATGTTCATGCTAGATTTAGAAAAGGCAGAGGAACCAGAGATCAAATTGCCAACATCCACTGGATCATCGAAAAAGCAAGCGAGTTCCAGAAAAACATCTATTTCTGCTTTATTGACTATGCTAAAACCTTTGACTGTGTGGATCACAATAAATTGTGGAAAATTCTGAAAGAGATGGGAATACCAGACCACCTGACCTGCCTCTTGAGAAATCTATATGCAGGTCAGGAAGCAACAGTTAGAACTGAACATGGAACAACAGACTGGTTCCAAACAGTAAAAGGACTACATCAAGGCTGTATATTGTCACCCTGCTTATCTAACTTCTATGCAGAGTACATCATGAGAAACACTAGGCTGGAATAAGCACAATCTGGAATCAAGACTTCTGGGAGAAATATCAATAACCTCAGTATGCAGATGACACCACCTTTATGGCAGAAAGTGAAGAAGAATTAAAGAGTCTCTTGATGAAAGTGAAATAAGAGAGTGAAAAAGTTGGCTTAAAGCTCAGCATTCAGAAAATGAAGATCATGGCATCTGGCTCCTTCACTTCATGGCAAATAGATGGGGAAACAGTGGAAACAGTGTCAGACTTTATTTTTCTGGGCTCCAAATTAACTGCAGATGGTGATTGCAGCCATGAAATTAAAAGACGCTTACTCCTTAGAAGGAAAGGTATGTCCAACCTAGATAACATATTCAAAAGCAGAGACGTTACTTTGCTGACTAAGGCCCATCTAGTCAAGGCTATGGTTTTTCCAGTGGTCATGTTTGAACGTGAGAGTTGGACTGTGAAGAAAGCTGAGCGCTGAAGAATTGATGCTTTTGAACTGTGGTGTTAGAGAAGACTCTTGAGAATCTTTAGGACTTCAAAAAGATCCAACCAGTCCATTATAAAAGAGATGAGCCCTGGGTATTCTTTGGAAGGACTAATGTGAAATCTGAAACTCCAAAACTTTGGCCACCTCATGAGAAGAGTTGACTCATTGGAAAAGACCCTGATGCTGGAAGGGATTGGGGGCAGGAGGAGAAAGAGACGACAGAGGATGAGATGGCTGGATGGCATCACCGACTCAATGAAAATCAGTTTTAGTAAACTCTGGGTGTTGGTGATGGACAGGCAGGCCTGGCGTACTGTGGTTCATGGGGTCACAAAGGGTTGGACATGACTGAGCTACTGAACTGACTTATTTATTATTTCCTTCGTGTATGCAGAGAGTGTAATTGAGTAGGACTCTATGAGCCCTTCTTGGGACATACTCGTCCCTTATATCCTTTGCTTTATCTCCTCTCTGAATTACTCAGATCAAAGTGTCTGATGCAAATTTGTGAATTATTTTACAAATGGGAAATCACTAAAGATAGAAATTAACTGTTTGATAACCATGACGCCGTAGACTTGCTAGGGACTGAGGATTGGCAATGTTAACCTTTGTGTCCCTGTTCTATTAATTCATAATCAACTAATTAGAGAATTATGCACAAGCTTGTCACACATCCTTCACATCCCACTCTCACCTGGATTTTAAAATAAATTTGCTAAAACCCACTGAGGAGCCGGGTTTTTGAGCATTAGCTGCCCTAGACTTCCGGTCTGAAATCTTACAATAAATGCTGCACTTTCCTTCACTACAACCCTGTGTCGGTAGATTGACCTTACTGTGCACAGGCAAGTGGACCCAAGATTGGTTTGGTAACAATACTTGAGGCTGTACTGTGGTTTTAAAAACATTATTTCAAAATCTGCCAGTAGCTAATTCTTTATTATAGTCTTTTCAGTATTTAAGAACTTGTAAAAACTTCAGTTTCATGTCAAAAAAAAAAAAAGAAAAGAAAAGAAAAAGAAAATGCATCCATAGAGATCATCTAATCATGTGGTTTAATATCTTCTTTTTTTTTTTTTTTTTGATTAGGTAAGTTAAACTGCTTGCTATATGTGCTTTTAATTATTTTTGATATAAATTTATTCATTTTAATTAGAGATTAATTACTTTACAATATTGTATTGGTTTTGCTATACTCAACATGAATCCTCCACATGTTCCCCATCCTCTTCTTAATTGTGTGATGACATGACTAGAACTAGGCTGTCCTTGACATCTTTGATTTTTCCTTCTGGATTATGCAGTGTTTAGATTGCATCATTGGGAAACAGTACATTACCAGTAATTTAAACATATTTTGAGTGTATCAAAGTGTTTTGAAAAAATTTGAAAATGCATTGTACTTAGAGACTTTGGTAACCCATCTAAATCATGAATCTGTCAACACGTGTGGTAATAAACCTATGACATCCAAAGCAAGCACTGATGTTAAAATAGACTTTTTTTTTTTCCTGTGAGCCTGAAAACTCACATTTTTTTTTTAAGGTATGTATGTGTGTTTCATGTCTTTCTTCATATCTTTGACCTCCTTAGCAATTTCCTAGAACTTAATAATTTTATGTTGATGAAGACCTTGTAGACAGCAAGAAAGCATTATTAATTAAATAATATTATTATTTTGCAGAAAGCATTTCTTCTTGCATTGATAAATACAAGTTAAAATATAGCAATATAGCATCTCTGACTTAAATATTTATGGTGTGGTCATAGCTATTTATTAATTCAATAAATGTTGATTGAGAAATTTTTAGTGCTGTGCTTTGAAACAGACACTGGACAAGTAAGACAGACAGACGTTTCAAGGATTGTACAACCTCAAGGGACACATAGGATATGAACCAGGAGATCTCGGCTCCCAGCCAGCTTTGCCATCAGTCAGCCATGTTGTTTTATCCCCATCCCTTCAATGAGTGTCTTCAAGCTCATTTTAACTCACAAATTGTAGATTTTTTTTCCCATTAAAATATATGTAGTAAACAAGTCCTTAAAAGTAACCTCAAAATACCAGCATGTGGTGTAGCTTGAGTATATTTTGATTTTTATTGTATTTGGAAATATTCTGAAAGAATTTTAGCCAAATTTTAGAGATGGTTTTGCACAATAAATACTGATGCCTGGAAAAGCTTTCAAAACAATTCCAGTGGAGGCTTTTCATTCTTCATCTCACCTCACATTCCTGCATCATTTGAACTTTGTTTCCAGGTAATCACTCCTTCTTAGGTTTTTCCCATCACTCCAAGTGCTTGTTTTTAATAAGCACTCATCATGTCTCTTAATTGTTGAGGAAATCAGGTGACCTTTAGCCATTCTTATGTTGTTCATTTAATAAGTTATGTCTTACTCTGCAACCCCATGGCCTTCAGTACACCAAGAACCTCTCTCCTTCACTATCTCCCAGAGTTTTCTCAAATTTATGTCTATTGAGTTGATTATGTTATCCAACAATCTCATCCTCTCCCCCACCCCCTCTACTTTTGCGTTCAGTATTTTCCAGCATCAGGGTCTTTTCCAAGGAGTCAGCACTTCATATCAGGCGGTCAAAGTATTGGAGCTTCAGAATCAGTCCTTCTAGGGACTATTCAGTGTTGATTTCTTTTAGAATGAATTAGTTTGATCTCTCTTCAGTGCAAGGGACTCTCAAGTGTCTTCTCCAGCACAATTCAAAAGCATCAATTTTTCAGCACTCATCCTTCTTTACAGTCCAACTCTCAAATCTGTACATCACTACTGGAAAAACCATAGCTTTGAATATATGGACTTTTGTTGCCAAAGTGACATCTCTGCTTTTCAATATGCTGTTTAGATTTATTATAGCTTTTCTTCCAAGAGCAAATATCTCTTAATTTCATGGCTATAGTCACAATCTGCAGTGATTTTGGAGTCCAAGAAAATAAAATCTGTCACTGCTTTCACTTTTCCTCCTTCTGTGTGCTGTGAAATGATCTGACTGGATGCTATGATCTTAGTTTTTAAATATTGAGTTTTAAGCCAGCTTTTCACTTTCTTCTTTCACTCTCATCAAGAGTCTTGTTAGTTCCTCTTCACTTTCTGCCATTAGGGTGGTATTGTTGGCATATCTGAGGTTGCTGATATTTCTCCCAACAATCTTGATTCCAGATTGTGATTCAGCCAGCCCAGTATTTTGCATGATGTATTCTGCATATAAGTTAAAAACTAGGGTGACAATATACAGTCTTGTGACACTCCTTTTCCAATTTAAAACCTGTCAGTTGTTTCATGTTACCATAGTTCCCACAAATTACTCTACCAAGAAATAACTTCCACTGGAGTGAAACTTTAATTTTCACTTTTTTCAATTAACATTTTTGCACAGTGGTCACTCAGAACACATTTGTGTCATATGTTCAAGCTTTAGATTGATTAATATTTGGCCACAATTTTAATTTTTTGACAATAGTTTGTCAAGAAAATAGGTATTTGAGATTTTGAAAAGAGACTTAAAATTTAGAAATTTCTTTTTTCTATGTATTTTATTTGGGGTTTAGAAAAGGCAGAGTTTGAAGCATAGATTAATATGCTACTAACTTTAAAGAAATGCAATCCCAGGCAACACCAGTTCAGGACAATGAGAGCGAAATCAGACAGGAAGAAAAGATAGCGTGAGGGGGCTTTATCAAACTATCTAAAGTAATGTGACTGAAATCTCATAGAATTGTCTTCTGGGTAACCACAGAAACGTCATCTAAGAGTATTCATCTATAGGGCCAGGAGTGGAGGTAACATTGGGGAAATTAATGGAAGAGTCTTGTTCAGATTTCAGAGGCAACAACAGGCCTTTGAACAGAGACCCTGACAGCAGTTACATGCCAAGCTGTTAACCAGCAGAAATGCAGGTCTTGGATTCCAACAGATAATCAAGAGAATAAGTCAAAGGAAGAGAGTAAGTTATGAAGCTTCCTGGCCCTTGAGAATGTGGCCAGTTCCTAGGGATCAACAAACATTCTGAGACTTACAACTAGAGGCACAATCATTTGACATAATAACCAGAGCTGCATCTTTGCATGTAAGTTGATGATTATCAGCTGGTGTCTTGGCAATAAAAGCCAGACTCCTTTGGATGGCACTCTCAGGTCTCACTTGTGGGGTGGACACATTACCTGGGACCTCCCAATTGGAAACTCCAGATTGTTGTTTGAAGGACCTTCCAGCATTGCTTGAATCTGGATGCAAGTGCTTCCCCAATTTGGTAATGTATATTTCATTTCTTGTTATATTTCCTGTGTATCTTTTAATTGGAGACTGCAATTTGGATCTCAGTGTAAGTTTCTCCACATTTTGATGATATATACATTTGTTTCTTGCTAAACTACTTGTGTAGAACTGTTTCCCCAATTTGGTGAATTATATGTATATATATAATTATATATATAATTATCTCTTATTATATTACTTGATCCTCATACTACAACTTACTATTAATATAATAAACTTCCTTATTTCTTACATAGAGTGGCTATTTTGCCAGCGAGTCCTCCTAACTTGAAACCAAAAGTAAATCTTATAGCAGTCCATAAATCTTTTGGCAGAAGGGGGTGGAGATAGTTACCCACTGCTTCCCTTTTTCACTAGTCAAAAGTCTGTGAAGGACTGTTAAGTCCCTCATACTTCTGAGTTTTGTGTGCATATGTGCTAATCACTCCATACTTTGGAGTCAACAAAGCAGCCCTTGGGCAGGGAAAACAGGTAGGCAGCTGGGGCATAATGTGAAAGGCTGTCATGTTGCACCTCAGTAAGTCTACTGGAGGCTATGTGGATCTGGTTGACTTCATACCAGTTGAAACAAAGGATTCCAAGGGCATCTTCAGTGACATGCAATGGATGTCTGATCAAACGTGCCACATACATGTCTGCTAGGAGACCGAGTCTTCAACAGCAAAAATCTAAGAGGTCCCAAAATCTAGGAGATCTACATTATTATGACTTGGTTCTGCCATATCCAGCACAAGAGGGGAAGGTAGCGAGGGTGGAAGAGAGGAAGAGACAGAGAGTGGGAAAGACAGAGCCGTAGAGGAAGAGATTGAATCCTCATTTCCTAACCTGCTCTCTCAGCTCGTCTAACCTCCTCTTTAGAGGTAAAAACCCACTCTCAGCAATGTAGTATATTCCCATAAAGGGTATTTTTCACTCTATCACACATAGATTTCCTGCATGCATGTACACATACACACACAAGTGGTTTTTACAAAAATAGAATTATGGTGTATGTATTGGTCAGAATCTTGCTGTTTTCTTCAGAGGTTTATTTTGACCCTTTTATTATTATTTGAATATACCCTAGCAGGAAGGGTATTGAACGAAACAACCAGATATAGAAAGCCTGATGAGGAATTCTGGGCAGGGGTAGGACTTCCCCTCTTCTACCCAAGTTGCTGTTTTCCAAGAGGCTTTGTTTCTACATCAAAATAAATTCCATCTTCTGAAGTTTCTGTAAAGTTTGTTAATCAGTATAGGCATGTCCCAAATTCAGAGATCACTGCTGTAGGTATTTCACAGATCAGTGCTTATTCTCCTTGTTTCGTTGATCCAAACAAGCAGAATGTTTGAAGGAGATGACCAATTTCACAGAAACGATGTGCAATTGATCAGGCTGCTGACATCCAGGGAGAGGATGTCTCATGCAAAAGAATTGCAACATGCCTGGTGGTGATGACGCTGTTACCTGTCTCTACACTTACACTATCAAAAGCTCCCTGCTCCAGCAGAGATCTCAAGAGATAGTTACAACCATTTTTACTCTGTCCAAAATTTATTTTTACCATTTTTTCACATCATCTATTTCTGCATAGTGAATTCCCAAAACTTAGAATAAACAACAACCATTTTATTTTGCTTCTATATTTTGTAGGTCAGGAATCTGAACAGTGTGCAGTGAAGATGGCTTGTATCTAATCTGAGCTTCCTGGGATCTCAGAAGACTTGAAGAGCCAGTATCTAGTATCATTTGTAGGTTCCTTCTCTAATGAAGTCTGGCATCAGTGCTGGAATAGTATACAAGCTGAGCTCAGGACTGTAAATGCTTCATGTAGCCTTTCAGGGAGAAGGGAATCTCAGGATGAGTTGGAGGTCCCAAAGGGAATGAATTTGAGAGGAAGAAGAGTGAGTGCTCCAACAGACCAAGGCAAAATGGGTCCCAAGGTTCTGATCTGGGCCTCAGAATGCATGCATCATCTCTCTTGGTGTGTTCTATTTGTTACAAATAAGTAACAAAGACCAGCCTAGATGTCAGGGGAGAATTATTACACCCCTATCTTTGATGGGGGGTGAAAAAGTCTTATGGCATAAGTACATGCAGTGTGAGATGCTATTGAGGTCATATTGAAAAGTATAATCTATTCACAAAATCCCATAGTAATCCACACTCAGTAAACATAGGATACCATTAGTGAATAATATCATATTTTTAAAGATCTAGAAATTAAAGTGATTTGCTTAAAGTTATACAAAGGTCAAGCCCTAGCTAAATAAACAATTGACTTACACTATGTCTGTAATACTGTCTCATACATCAAATCAGAGCACACACTTTTTCACTGAACACTGGTGGAACAATAAGATTGTTTAGTGACCAATATACTTGACCTAGTAATGTCATTTCATGAGTAATGAAATTTCTTTTTCTAACTCTATAATTAATTTTTTTGTGTGTGTGACCTTTAGCAAGTCTCTCCCATCTTGAAATTTCTGCAGCTGCATTTAATATGCACTATCCAAAAATGCATTGTGAGAGTAAATGTCCCATCATTAAAGCTTTTTGAATGTCTATCTAGTAATGATTGCATAATGATAGCAATGGTGACAGTGACAATGATTGTTGTATAAAAATGACTGTAACACTTCTCTTAGAAATTGTTTCTGTGCATTACATAATTTTCCCTCCACATTTATCAAAGATGCTGAAACATTCTCAAGCTGATTCTGACACTCAACCTGAATTTCCATACACAAAATAATTACTTTATATGTCAAGAAGGAAAATAAACAGAAGAACAAATGAATAATGACTTTCAAGTAATTCAGCAATATATTTTGCATTGGCTCCTGGGATTGATAAATTGCTCAGTATTTACCACGTTCAGAAGAACATTTGTCAAAAAAAGTAAGAAACACTAATGGGGATGTCTCAATTTTAAAGCAATTTTTATGCATTCCCCAAAATTTATTTGTTTCTGCAATCAACCAGATTAAAAAATGATCACAATATACTGTGTTGTGTGTTGTTTAGTTGCTAAGTCATGTCTGACTCCTTTGTGACCCCGTGAACTGTGGCCTGCCAGGCCCCTCTGTCCATGGGATTTCCCAGGCAAAAATACTGGAGTGAGCTGCCATTTCCTTCTTCCATGAATTCCTGACTTAGGGATCAAACTCACATCTCTTGCATTGGCCGGCAGATTCTTTACCACTGAGCCACAGTTAAGTCCTACAATATACTGTACTACTAAATTTAATAATATGTTCATTGGAAAATGTTAATAAGCCAAATCTGATCCTCTAAAGATATTATTCCTATTTTTCAAAAACAGAACTATCTACTCAGTGTTCCTGGCATTTTGTTCAGAAATTACTTCATGAGATCAGTGAAAAAACAAATGCATTTTAACCTTAAAAGTTACAAAATAAGATGCATTTTTAATTGATGGCTAATACATTTTCCTCCCTCATTATACCCAATGTGCTAATAACAACATTAACAACAACAAAGCCAAATCCTATATATTCAATTACAAAGATTTTTGTTTCAAGTGCATGTACATTACATATCAGTAAGCATGATTTTCATTCTATGGCTATATTGCTATGTCATACTTGATGTCTTATTTTTAAATAGCTATACTCTTCTGTGCTGTACATCCAGTTGATTATTTATTTTATGCATTGTAGCTTGCATCTCTTGATGCTTCACTCTCGTCTTGTCTTCCCCTTCTCTCCCTCCCACTGCT
Source organism: Nanger dama (assembly GCA_917880005.1). Classification (NCBI taxonomy): domain Eukaryota; kingdom Metazoa; phylum Chordata; class Mammalia; order Artiodactyla; family Bovidae; genus Nanger; species Nanger dama. Next base: position 106,889,694 of record CAKJTW010000001.1, read on the forward strand.
GCCACCACTTTGTTCTCTATATCTATATGAACAAGCCTTAGTAGTGAAATTGATTCATAATAATAAAAATTCAAAACAAACAGAAGCCCAGCATGGAATGGCTTCACGTGGGCATTCTACCAAATATGTGTGTGTGCATGCTCAGTCACTCAGTTGTGTCTAAATCTTTATAACCCCATGGACTTTAGACCACCAGGCTCCTCTGTCCATGGGACTCTCTAGGCATGAGTACTGGAGTGGATTGCCATTTCCTCTTCCAGGAGATCTTCCCGACCCAGGTATTGAATCTGCGTCTCCTGCATTTACAGGCAGAATATTTTACCAAATATATAAATAATATATAAATATGTAAAGAATTTTACAAACAAAATATATAAATAAATATTTATGAATATATAAAGAGGAACTAATACTATCCTTCTCAAACTCTTCCAAAAGACTATAAAGGAAGGAACACTCCCAGAGTCAATTTAAGACTCTGAAACCAAACACTACAAAACCAGACCTTGATATAAAACTAATACTACAGAAAATAATATTCTTTCATATTTTGTATAAGACTTCAGTAACAATTTATAATATAAGAGTTGTTGGAACACAAGCTATACTAACACAGCTTTAAGTCTTTTATTTAAAGGAAAAATCATGGATTCATAAAATTTACTGTAAGGATTCATAAAATTTAATGTAAGCTTATTTAACTGATATGCAGAGTACATCATGAGAAACGCTGGGCTGGAAGAAGCACAAGCTGGAATCAAGATTGCTGGGAGAAATATCAATAACCTCAGGTATGCAGATGACACCACCCATATGGCAGAAAGTGAAGAAGAACGAAAGAACCTCTGGTGAAAGTGAAAGAGGAGAATGAAAAAGTTGACTTAAAGCTCAACATTCAGAAAACTAAGATCATGGCATCCAGTCCCATCACTTAAAGGCAGATAGATGGGGAAACATGGAAACAGTGGCTAACTTTGTTTTGGGGGCTCCAAAATCACTGCAGATGGTGATTGCAGCCATGAAATTAAAATACACTTATTCCTTGGAAGGAAAGTTATGACCAACCTAGACAGAATATTAAAAAGCAGAGACATTACTTTGCCAACAAGGGTCCATCTAGTCAAGGCTATGGTTTTTCCAATGGTCATGTATAGATGTGAGAGTTGAACTGTGAAGAAAGCTGAGTGCTGAAGAATTGATGCTTTTGAACTGTGGTGTTGGAGAAGACTCTTGAGAGTCCCTTGAACTGCAAGGAGATCCAACCAGTCCATCTTAAAGGAGATCAGTCCTGGGTGTTCATTGGAAGGACTGATGTTAAAGCTGAAATTCGAATACTTTGGTGACCTCATGAGAAGAGCTGACTCACTGGAAAAGACCCTCATGCTGGGAAAGATTGAGGGCAGGAGAAGAAGGGGACGACAGAGGATGAGATGGTTGGAATGCATCATCAACTAGATGGATGTGGGTTTGGGTGGACTTCAGGAGTTGGTGATGGACAGGTAGGCCTGGCTTTCTGTGGTTCATGGAGTCACAAAGAGTCGGACACGACTAAGCGACTGAACTGAACCATCACATGATGGTACCTTAGGATCTTTTGGTATCATTCTCCACAGAAACTGAAAAAAGCTTTCAATTACATGAACCCATCAGGTTCTTTGAGTTGGGAAGATACAGGTTATTTCCTTTGTTTAACATAATAAAATGTGTAGCATAGAGATGTAATGACCTTGTGGTGATGGATCATGACAAGAAGAAAAGGCTGGATCTGGGTTTCAGTATAGATTCCACTGTTTCCTGTTTGAACAGCAAATGCAAGCTCTGGAAACCCTGAGTCTTTCATGCTCTTGACTCTCTAACTTGGAGGTAGGGTTAGTTACATAATCTGAGTTATCTCTGCAGCTCCATTCTTACTTTAGTGCACTCAGTAAATACTTGCTGAATATACAAGCATGTGAGCTAATAAACAACTGAGTACATGAAAACACTAAGACTACAATTCATCATGGATAACTAATGAGCACCTACTGTGCAGCACAAGGACTGCTGCTCAGTGCTCTGTGCTACCTAAACGGGAAGGAGCTCAAAAGGAGACCTGCATACCTACAGCTGATTCACTTTGCTGTACAATAAGAAACTAAGAAAACATTATAAAGTAACTATACTCATTTTTTTCTTTTTAATCAGCATGGTTAATTTTCAGCCTTTTCCTTTATCTTCAGTTTTTATAAATATAAAAATTTATATTTAAACTTTCATCAGCAGAATAAAGACTATACTATTAATAATATAAGAAAAGCAAGTAGTAATTAAAATTAACACAATCAATAATTATATTAAAGTAAAGAAAAGCTACCAGCTATTTTTAACAATTTGAAATGCACACACACACACACACACACACACACACACACGGCTAACTGTATGTCTTGGTAACTAAAAAACTAAGGATGTTCAATATTTATTTTATGCTAAAATTCTAATGCAAACATTTGGTAGCAAAGTTCCTAATTAAAAGCTTAAACTATAGAATATATTTGGAATACTGACAGAAATGATCCTTTGTAAAGGGCAAAATATGTTTTGGCTAAATGAATCACTGAAAAGTATGTTTAGAAAGTTCTCAAAAATTCATAATTTTATCTGTTAGACAACAAATGTTAAGTGCATTTATTATAATCTTTTGCATCATGTAAAACATCCTGAGAATAGTTCATTCTAAATAAATTTGTTGTTTCTTTAAAAATCATATAACCTTCTTTCATAAAAATTTAAAAAATATTTCAGTGAAGTTAAGAATTTAAACTACTGTTAAAATATCATTATTTATGGCAACAAAATCTGGAAAAATTCCAGTTTCACAAGGTATTTATGCAGAAATAAATATTGTTCATGAATTAAAAATTATCATCCATTAAGATATATTCTCTCCTATGACATACATTACTGAATGAAAAACACCACCTTACTAAAACTGCTTATTAAATAACTCAAATTAAAAAATTTTAATTTGAGATATTTAGTTTAAAAGAAGCACTTCTAACATTTTTAACTTAACTCTAAAGTTTTAAGATCCAACTGGCTTAGTACTTTTGAATGGAAATTCAAAACCAGTAAAAATAAATTGATTTGGAGTCTCAAAGCATTTCATAAGCAATGAGGGGAAAAGTTGGGACAATTCTCATATTACAGAAAATCTACTATTAATAAAGATTGCACACTTTTTAAAGCTATATTCATCAAATTTTCTCACAAATTTATGAAATCCTTTTGGGAATCACATGAATGATAGGTAAATCAATACATATCCATTTATTTATTCAACAAATATTTATGAAATAATATAGGAAGAGTTTTGCTAGTCTTGAGTGAATTCCAAGCTGAAGATATGGATTCTGCCATCAAGAAACTTACAGGGAGAAAGGCCATATAACTAAAATAAAGCAGAAAGTAGTGAAACATACAGATGAAGTGAAAATTTAGATTAGTAAATAATTGGATTACTGGGAAGAGGTGAGACCTGAGCCATACTTGTGAAATGTGACTATATTTGGTGATGGGACATCCAGAGAAAGATGCTGTGAGGTGATGGGGAGCATAAACAGAGGCTGAGAGAGGAAATCACATGGTGCATGCATGCAATCAGAACAGCTTCATCTAACAGGAGAGAAGGTTTACAAACAGAACAGTAAAGACAGAGTGGGAAATGCCACAGCACCCACGACTGAGGGTCCTGCATCTAAAACAATGCAAGTTTCATTTTACTTTGTACATATTCAAGATATAATCCCTTGAAAAATTATTAGTAAAAGAAGAAAGAACACACAGAATTGTATTTTAAAAGTTTTCTGTAGCAAACTATAAAAACCAAATAAGGAAGGAAAAACAGTAAAGCTAACTACGAAATCACCCAGGCAATAATTGATACAGACTCAGAGTATAGACTTGGGATCAAAGAAAACAATTGGTGGGATTTCATGGATTTGATGTGGGAGGCAAAGAAAAGGAAAAAGTGAAAACTGATGATTTGGTGAGTGGGTGGTAATTCAACTGACAGAAATAGAAACTCTCTCTGAGTGGGGAGGTCACGCAGGGAAGGGTTGGCCATAAGAGAAAACTTACTGGGCGCCTCCAGACACATTCCCAAGGATATGTCTGGTGTTGCCTCTTTCAGCTGGCTGGGGAAGCTGAGACTGTTAAGGTGATTTTGCCCAAGATTACTCAGTGAGGAAGTGATAGATCTAGGCAGGGCCATGCAGTCATCTTGAGTCCTGCATTAGACTGAATAAGAAGAACAAGTGCAAAATTTAAGGGGTAAAATTGAGTACTGAGTTTGGAGCTCCATAGAAAGAGCTGATCCAAGACAAAATGTGAGTGAATCATAGAGTAAAAGCCATCAAGTTACAGCACGTGAATGGCATGTGTGTGCATGCTAAGTCACTTCAGTCAGATCTGACTCTTTGTGACCATATGGACAGTAACATATCAGGCTCCTCTATCTATGGGATTTTCTAGGCAAGAATACTGGTGTAAGATGGTGGAGGAGTATATGGATGTGGAGTACGTCTCTGTCCACAGATACATCAGGAATATACCTTCAGACACAGACATGCTTGCAGAACACCAGCCAAGAGCAGGCAGGGTTACCTGACCACTGGAAAAGATTATACAGAACCATGCAAAACTCAGTAAGATGAAGGCACAGGAGAGTTAGTAGGACTGGACCTGCCTTCAGTGAATGAGGGAACTGAAGCAGGTGTCCAATCCCATATTGGGGCAATTGTTTGGGTTAGAGGAGAAACATTTAAGACTGGAAGTGAAACAGCTGCCCTGTGACAGCATAAACGGAGTGAATATCACACAGAGCTATATGTACCCCAGACAGGAACATGGGTACCCTTGAAGGCACAGTGACTGGGAGCTTCAGCATAGGGATTTTGGAGCAATCCTAAGGCAAGGTCTGATGTTGACTGTGGGAAGACAACCCAAGGGGATTATGGTGGGAAATGCCCCTGGAGGAGAGCCACACAACCACTGGAAGCAAGGGGATACTGCTGAGTCATGCGTGGGCGGGGGGGAGCCATAACCTGCCACATGCCATCACCTGCAGCTGAACAATACAGGCTGGGTCTTCAAGCACCAGAGGCAAACCCCAGCAAATGTGTCCCTGTAAGTGCCTGATGTGCTGAACACCAGAGTAGGACCCCAGCCAGGGGGCCTCTTTGTGTGCTGGATGTGCCAAGCAACAGAGAAGGACCCCAGGCAGGAGAGACCTCTAAATGCCTGAATGGGTGGAGCAATGGAGAAGGACTAGCCTAAGAGGCCTTCCTATTGCCAGCTACCAGAGGCTAGATAAAGAATCTGATAGGACCACAGCTTCTGTGGCTGAGATAGTCCATGCACGCTTGGAGCAGTCAGAGTCCCTGTTGCCCAAGCAGCTGTGCCACCTCATGTTCAATCTTCACTGAGACAGAACTTCCACAGGCTAGAAAAAGTCCTGTGTCTGCCCATGTGGGATCACTTCAGCTGAGTCCAGCTCTTCGTGACCCTGTGGCCTGTGGCCTGCCAGGCTTCTCTATCCAAGGGATTCCCCAGGCAAGAATAGTGGAGTGGGTTGCCATACCCTTCTAGAGCACTATATATTTGCTGCCCTAGCTGTCAACTCCCCAGAGTAGCTAGTGCCACCAGGGTCCTTGCAAACCAAGCAGCTGAACCACCTCCACATCTGGCACTCACTGGGGCAGATTTAGGTCCTCCAGGATAGCCTTCGAGCAAACCCCTATAGATGTCACATATGAAGAGGTGGAGATAAAACCACAATTGAAACCCAGGGGTAGTGTGGCTAAGGAAGAGGACTCAAAATCTTCCCACAAGTTGTACAAGTGGCAGATTAAATCCACATGATCAATGAGGCAGATTCTGTGTCTATGGAATATATGAAAGAATACTGAGAGTTTTCACAAAAGAAAATGCATAGTTCTGACAGCTGTGGACATTGGAGGAAAGAATATACAGGAGTAGGACCAGAATCGAGTCTGAGCTGCCCCCAAACAAGTCCAGAGACAGGTGTAGTGTTGGAGGGCATCCTAGGGAGGCGAGGTGGACTGTGACTCCCAGGGAGGGAAAGGACGCTAATAGCAGAGACTCAAGCAAAACATTTATTACTCTTATATGTTGACTTATCCTGTAGTTTCTTCTGGATTTTTTCTATTTTTCCTCTCCCCCACACCCCCTCCACCCTGTTGTTGTAGTTGTCTATTTTATTAGTGCTATTAAATCGATTCAAGATTTTGAGAATTTTTTTTATCATACTTTTTATTTCTCTTATATACTTCTGACTCTATGTTGATCTTTTGAGGATTTGTGGGTTTTTCTTTTTCTATTTCTTTTTCTTTTTAACTCTCTCTTTTTATTAATCTTCATTTTAAAATTGTTAAAATGTGTTATCTTTTTCTACATTTATACCTTTGTAGGCTTTTCCTACTCTCCTTTTCCCATTGCAGTTAATCTTTAATATGTAGAAATTTTCTTTATATACTTCTGTTTAACTTTGCATTTCTGTTCTTTCTTTCTTTCTTTTTCTTTCCTTTCTCTTTCTCACTATATTTGTTTTGTTTTTGTTGCTTTAGTCCCAAGTTGACACTTTTTGCTCTTTAGTTAGTTTTGTTCTTAACTGGATGATATCATTTTTGGTTTCTATTGTTCATGAGGTCAATCTATTGTACTTCTTTTTTTTTTTGATGGTTTTGATTATGAGTGTATATGTATGTGTATATATTCCATTATTTTAGTTATTATTTCCCTGATTTTATAATTGCCATGTGTCTGGGGTTGTGTCTTTTGTTCCCTGTTTTAGTGTATTTGTATTAACCCATTTAATGCCATAACAAACCACCTGTGGAATTTCCATGCCCAGCCAGAGATCAAGTCCTGAGCCTTCAGAGTGGAAGTGCTGACTCCAAGACCCTACACTACCAGCAAACTCCTAACCCTAGGGAATATCAAATAGTGAGAACTCCTACAAAGGCAACCACTTGTGTACAAGACCAAGCATCACTAAACAGCCAGTAGCACCCTGTGCAGGAGCCTCATCCAAACAACAAACAAGGCAAAAATCAAACCCAATCATCAGTAGACAGGATTACCCCCTCACTCAATGATGCCTCTCCGAGGGGAAACAAAACAAAACAAAAACCCTCACCTACTCTGACCAAGAAGAAAAAGTGAGAAATGAAGTCACTCAGTCATGTCCGTCTTTGTGACCCCATGGACTGTAGTCTACAAGGCTCCTCTGTCCATGGAATTTTCCAGGCAAAAGTACTGGAGTGGGTTGCCATTTCCTTCTCCAGGGGATCTTCCCCACCCAGGGATTGAACCTGGGTCTCTCGCATTGCAGGCAGATGCTTTACTGTCTGAGCCACCAAATTACACCCTGCATGAGGCTTAAACAAAACGCTAGACCAATCTTATGAGGACAGAAACCAAAAGAAAGAAAAAAATCCAATCTGGAAGCTTGGGAAAAGGAGACTTCAAACACAATAAGCTGAAAAACAAAATAAAAATAATGAAAAGGCAGAGAAGTACAGTGCAAATGAAAGAAAAACTTATAAACACATAAGTCCAAATAAATGAAGAGGAAATAAGCAAACCACCTGAAAAAGAATTCAGAATAATGATAGTAAAGATGACCCAAAACCTTTCAAATAGAATGGAGAAAAGGCAAGGATCCATTAACAAAGATCTAGAAAAATTAAAGAATAAACATATAGAGACAAAGAACACAATTACTGGATTTAAAAATACTTTAGAAGAACTCAATAGCGGAAATCTGAATCAGAAGAGTGGATCAGTGAGCTGAAGATAGAATGATGGAAATAAATGCTGAAGAGTAGAATCAAGTATAAAGAATGAAAATAACTGATGATAGTCTCAGAAACCTCTGGGACAATATTAAACGCACCAACATTCTAATTATAGAGGTCCCAGAAGAAGAGACAAAGAAAGGATTTGAGAAAAATTTTTGAGATTATAGTTGAAAAATTTCTCCAGCATGGGAAAGGAAATAGGCAATCAAGTCTAAGAAATGCAGAGAGTCTTATACAGGATAAACATGCCAAGACATGTAATAATCAAATTAACAAAGAATTAAAAAGTAGGGACATTACTTTGCTAACAAAGATCTGTCTAGTCAAGGCTATGGTCATGTATGGATGTGAGAGTTGGACTATGAAGAAAGCTGAGAGCCGAAGAATTGATGCTTTTGGAGTGTGGTGTTGGAGAAGACTCTTGAGAGTCCCTTGGACTGCAAGGAGATCCAACCAGTCCATTCTAAAGGAGATCAGTCCTGGGTGTTCATTGGATAGACTGATGCTGAAGCTGAAACTCCAATACTTTGGCCAACTCTCTCATGCCAAGAGTTGACCCATCGGAAAAGACTCTGATGCTGGGAGGGATTGGGGGCAGGAGGAGAAAGGGACAACAGAGGATGAGATGCCTGGATGGCATCACCGACTCGATGGACATAAGTTTGAGTAAACTCTGGAAGTTGATGATGGACAGGGAGGCCTGGTATGCTGCAAAAAGTCAAACACGACTGAGCAACTGAACTGAACTGAACTGAAACACAAATAAAGAAAAATAAATTTAAAGAGACTTATATAGTCAGGAAGTACAAGAGAAGATAAAGGTCTACAAAAAAAATGCTTAAGAAAATGGCAATAGGAACATACATACCAATAATTACTTTAAATGTACAAAAAAATAAACAAATATATATGCTGTCTACAGGAAACCCACTTCAGACCTAAAGATACATATAGACTGAAAATGAAAGGAAGATACATATAGACTGAAAATGAGAGGATACAAAATATATTCCATGCAAATGGAAATTAAAAGAGAGCTAGAATAGGAATCTTCATATCAGACAAAATAATTGTAAATATCTATGCATCCAACATAGGAACACTGCAATATGTAAGACAAACAATAACAGACAAAAAGTAGAAACTGAAAGTAACCCAATAATAGAAAGAGATTTTAACACCCCACTTACACCAATGGACAGACCATCAAAACAGAAAATTAATAAGGGAACACAAGACTTATATGTCACATTGGATCAGAAGGACTTCATTGTTATCTTCAGGACATTCCATCCAAATGTAGAAGAATGAACCTTCTTCTCAAGTGCACGTGGAGACTTCTCCAGGACAGACAAAATCTTGGGTCATAAATCAAACCTCAGTAAATTTAAGAAAGCTGAAATCATATCAAGCATCATTTCTGACCACAATGTTTTGAAACTAAATATCAATTACAGGAAAAAAAGAAAAACAGACACATGGAAATTAAACAATACATTTCTAAGTAAAAATAGGTTACTGATGAAACAAAAGGGAAATAAAACATTTCCTAGAAACAAATGTCAATGAAAACATAACTCAAAACCCACAGGATGCGGCAAAAGCTATTCTGAGAGAGAGGTTTATAGCAAATACAATACTACCTTAGGATATAACAAAAACATTGAATAGACAACGTAAATTTACACCTAAAACAGCTGGAAAAACAAGGACAACAACAACCACAAAAACTCCAAAGTTAACAGAAGAAAAGAAATAATAAATTTCAGAGCAGAAATAAATGAAAAAGAAATGAATGAAACAATAGTAAAGCTTAATAAAATTAAAAGCTTGTTTTTTGATATAAACAAAACAGACAAACCTTTAGTCACACTCATTAAGAAAAAGAGGGAGAAGAAACAAATCAACAAAATCAGAAATGAAAAAGGAGGGGTTGCAACAGATAATGCAGAAATACAAAGGGTTATAAGAGACTATTATGAACAACTATATGGCAATAAAATGAATAAACTGGAAGAAATGGGCAGATTCTTAGAAAAGTCCAATCTTCCAAGACTGAACCAGGAAGAAATAAAAATTATGAACAACCCAATTACAAGCATTGAAATTGAAACTATGATTTAAAAAAAAAAAAAAAAAAAAAAAAAAACCTCCCCGAAACACAAGCCCAAGACTAGAGGGCTTCACAGATAAATTCTATCAAAATTTTAGAGAAGAGATATTGCATATCCTTCTAAAACTTACAAAAAATTACAGAGGAAAGAACAATTCCGAACTCATTCTACAAGGCCACCATCACCCTGATACCAAAACCAGAAAAAGACAACACACACACAAAATAAAATGAGGCCAATATCACTGATGAACATACATGCAAAAATCCTCAACAAAATCCTATCAAACAGAATTCAATAATACATTTAAAAGCTCATACAGCATGACCCGGTTAGGTTTATTCTAGAGATGCAAGAATTCTTCAGTATATGCAAATTAATCAACATGATACATCATATTAAGAAACTTAAAGACAAAAATCATATAATAATCTCAATATAAGAAGCAAAAGTCTTTGACAAAGTTCAACATCCATTTATGATTAAAACTCTTAAAAATGGGCATAGAGGGAAACTACCTCAATATAGTAAAATCTATGGGTGACATGTGCTTTCATTTGCTTCCCGGGCTTCCCAGAGGCTGCTCTCCAGGCAGAGGCGCTAGGCTGGGCTCTCCTGCAGCGGGCCCCCGACGCCAGCCCTGCAGACCCTCGGGAAGGGCTGTGTCCTCCTCCAGGCCACCCGTGCCTTCCACGAGCTCCTGTAGGTGATCTTCTCGGTGAACGGCTGCGGCCGGAACAGCTCCACCATGTCAGCCCACTCCAGCACCTCCTTCTCCAGCAGCTGCCTGCCCACCTGGTCCACTTGCTCAGGGAGTGTGTGAGCAGGTCCAGGGTGCATGCATGCGTGGAGCCGATGAACCACCGCACCTCCTTGTCTATGAGCTGGGCCGTGGCCTCACTCAACAGCTTCTCCACTAGCGCCTTGCCTGGCCTTGGGAGATCGAAGGACACTTGGCCCAGCTTCTCGCTCATCCCAAACTGCACGATCCAGGCATAGGTACTCTGGGTGACCTTCTTCAGGTCGTCCTGGGCCCGGGTGGTGACCCGCCCAAAGAACAGCTGCTCAGCCACGTGGCTGCCCAGCATGGCGCACATGTGGTCAAAGAGCTGCTCCCGTGTGTACAGGTGCTGTTCCGTGAGCAGGCACTGGGCATAGCTGAGCCCCTTGCCCCCGGAGGACGATGGACACCTTGAGCAGGGGGTCTGCGTGTTCCAGGAACCAGCCACCACCTCATGGCCAGCCTCGTGTTAGGCCACCATCATCTTTTTGCCGAGCTGCAGGACCTGAGTCTTCTTCTCAAGGCCTTCAGGAGAGCCCAGCCTAGCACCTCAGCTTGGAGAGCAGCCTCTGGGACCCCAGGAAGCAAATTAAAACACACATAACCCGAAGCAATGACACTCTACTCCAGTACTCTTGTCGGGAAAATCCCATGGATGGAGGAGCCTGGTGGACTGCGGTCCATGGGGTCACTAAGAGTTGGACAGGACTGAGTGACTTCACTTTCACTCTTCACTTTCACACACTGGAGAAGGAAAAGGCAGCCCACACCAGTTTTCTTGCCTGGAGAATCCCAGGGACAGGAGAGCCTGGTGGGCTGCCGTATATGGGGTTACATAGAGTCGGACACGGTTGAAGCGATTTAGCAGCAGCAGTAGCATATATGATAAGTCCACAGAAAGCATTATTCTCAATGGTGAAAACCTGAAACCATTCCCTCTAAGATTAGGATAAAGATAAGGGTGTACGCTCTCACATCTATTGTTCAAAATAGTTTTGAAAGTTCTAGCTATGGCAATCAGAGAAGAAGAAGATATAAAAGGAATCCAAATTGGAAAAAGAAGTGAAGTTCTCACTGTTTGCAGATGACATAATGCTGTACACAGAAAATCCTAAAGATAATATCAGAAAACTACTAGAGTTAATCAGTAAATTTAGCAAGGTTGCAGGATACAAAGTCAATACACAGAAATCACTTGCATTCCTTTACACTAACTTATAGGCACAGTACATGATGAGAAACACTAGACTGGATGAAGCACAAGTTGGAATCAAGATTGCTGGGAGAAATAGCAAAAACCTCACATATGCAGATGACACCACCCTTATGGCAGAAAGTCAAGAAGAACTAAAGAGCCTCTTGATGCAAGTGAAAGAGGAGAGTGAAAAATTGGCTTAAAGTTCAACATTCAGAAAACGAAGATCATGGCATCTGGTCCCATCAATTCATGGCAAATAGATGGGGAAACAGTGCAAACAGTGTCAGACTTTCTGTTTTGAGGCTCCTTAAATCACCGCAGATGGTGACTGCAGTCATGAAATTAAAAGACGCTTACTCCTTGGAAGGAAAGTTATGACCAACCTAGATAGTATGTTGAAAAGCAGAGATATTACTTTGCCAACAAAGGTCCGTCTAGTCAAGGCATGTATGGATATGACAGTGGGACTGTGAAGAAAGCTGAGAGCTGAAGAATTGATGTTTTTGAACTGTGGTGTTGGAGAAGACTCTTGCGAGTCCCTTGGACTACAAGGAGATCCAACCAGTCCATCCTAAACGAAATCAGTCCTGATTATTCATTGGAAGGACTGATGCTGAAGCTGAAACTCCAATATTTTGGCCACCTCATGAGAAAAACGGACTCATTTGAAAAGACCCTGAAGCTGGGAAAGATTGAAGGTGAAAGGAGAAAGGAATGACAGAGGGTGAGATGGCTGGATGGAATCACCAACTCAATGGACATGAGTTTGAGTAAACTCTGGCAGTTGGCAAAGGACAGGGATGCCTGTGATGCTGTAGCCCATGGAGTCACAAACAGTCAGACACGACTGAGTGACTGAACTGAACAATGAAATATCAGAAGGAGAAATTAAGGAATCAATCCCACTCACCATTAAAACAAAAAGAATAAAACTTCTAGAATAAATATACCTCAGGAGAGAAAGAATTGTATACAAAGAACTGTATATTATAAAACACTGATGAAAGAAATCAAAGACAATTAGACAGATGGAGAGAAATTCCAACTACCTGGGTTGGAAGAATCAATATTATGAAAAGGACTATACTACCAAATGCAATCTACAGATTCAATGCAATAGAGTCGGACATGACTCTATTGATACTCATTGGTACTTTGATAGGTCAAAGTACCAATGGCATTTTTCACAGAACTAGAATAAAAATGTCACAATTTATATGGAGACACAAAAGACCCTGTTTAGCCAGTGCAGTCTTGAGAAAGAAGAGTAGAGTTGGAGGAATCAACCTTCCTGACTTCAGCTTATACCAAAAAGCTGTTGCCATCAAGATAGTATAGTACTGGCACAAAAACAGAAATATGCACCAATGGAACAAGATAGAGATCCCAGAAATAAACCCCCACACCTATGGATACCTTATTTTTGACAAAGGAGGCAAGAATATACAATGGGGCAAGAACAACCTCTTCAATAAGTGGTGCTGGGAAAACTGGACAGCTACATGTAAAAGCATAAAACTAGAACACTTCCCAATAACATTCACAAAGATAAACTCAAAATGAATTAAAGACCTAAATGTAATACCAGAAACTATAAAACTCTTAGAGGAAAACATAGGCAGAATACTCGGTGACATAAATCAAAGCAAGATCCTCTATGACCCACCTCCTAGAGTAAATAAAAATAAAAATAAACAAATAAACAAATAGGGCCTAATTAACCTTAAAATTTTTTTGCACAGCAAAGGAAACTACAAACAAAGTGAAAAGATAACCCTCAGAATGGGAGAAAATAATAGCACTGAAACAACAGATAATGAATTAATTTCCAAAATATATAAGCAGCTCTTACAATTCAATATCAGAAAAACGAACAATCCAATCAAAAAGTGGGCAATAGATCTAAACAGACATTTCTCCAAAGAAGACATATAGATGGCTAATGAACACATGAAAAGATGCTAAACATTGTTCATTATTAGAGAAATGCAAATCAAAACTACAATGAAATATCACCTCACACTGGTCAGAATGGCAATCATCAAAAAGTCTACAAACAATAATGCTGGAGAGGATGTGGAGAAAAAGAAACACTCTTGCACTGTTGGTGGTAATTTAAACTGATACAGCCACAATGGAAGATGGTATGGAGATTCCTTATAAAACTAGGGCTAAAACCACCATCACTTCAGTTCAGTTCAGTTCATTTCAGTCGCTCAATCATGTCCGACTCTGCGACCCCATGAATTGCAGCACACCAGGCCTCCCTGTCCATCACCATCTCCTGGAGTTCACTTAGACTCGCGTCCATCGAGTCAGTGATGCCATCCAGCCATCTCATCCTCCGTCGTCCCCTTCTCCTCCTGCTCCCAATCCCTCCCAGCATCAGTCTTTTCCAATGAGTCAGCTCTTCGCATGAGGTGGCCAAAGTACTGGAGTTTCAGCTTCAGCATCATTCTTTCCAAAGAAATCCCAGGGCTGATCTCCTTCAGAATGGACTGGTTGGATCTCCTTGCAGTCCAAGGGACTCTCAGAGTCTTCTCCAACACCACAGTTCAAATGCATAAATTCTTCGGTGCTCAGCTTTCTTTACAGTCCAACTCTCACATCCATATATGACTACTGGAAAAACCAGAACCTTGACTAGATGGATCTTTGTTGGCAAAGTAACGTCTCTGCTTTTCAATATGCTATCTAGGTTGGTCATTACTTTTCTTCCAAGGAGTAAGTGTCTTTTAATTTCATGGCTACAGTCACCATATCACCCAGCAATTCCACTCCTAGGCATATATCTTGAGGAAATCAAAATTGAAAAAGACATATGCACCATAATGTTCATTGCAGCACTACAAAAGCTAGGACATGGAAGCCACCTAATATAGCATTCCATTACCCTAGATGTACATCAACAGATGAGTGGATAAATCTATGGTACATATATACAATGGAGTATTACTCATCCATAAAAAGGAATACATACATTTGAGTCAATTCTAATGAGGTGGATGAATCTAGAGCCTGTTATACACAGTGAAGTAAGTCAGAAAGATAAATATCATATACTAAAGCATATATATGGAATCTAGAAGGATGGTACTGATGAATTTATCTGTGAGGCAGCAATGGAGAAATAGACATAGCTAACAGATGTATGGACACAGGATAGGGAGAGGAGAGGGTAAGATTTATGGAGAGGGTAATATGGAAACTTACATTATCATATGTAAAATAGATAGCCAATGATAATTTGCTGTATGACCCAGGGAATTCGAACAGTGGCTAGAAACGTGGGATGGGGAGGCAGATGGGAGGCAGCCTCAAACTGGAGAAGACATATGTGTACCTATGGCTGATTCATGTTGATGTTTGACAGAAAACAACAAAATTCTGTAAAGCAACTCAATTTAAAAAAAGATTTTTAAAAAAGTAATAATAATAATCAAGAATACTGGAGTAGGTCGTCATGCCCTCCTCTACGTGATCTTCCCAACCCAGGGATTGAACTCACGCCTCTTAAGTCTCTTGTATTGTAGGCAGGTTCTTTACCAGTAGTGCCACCTAATATAGCATTTAAAAAAAGGAGGGGAGATGGTAGTCAAAGTAAATAGAAGGCAAATATTTTTAAGGTTAAACAGCCTAATGAACCATTACATCTTATAGATCTTCATTTGTTGCCAGATTTTAGATTTTTTTCCCCCTCTTACAGGACCAAAATAGAAGATGCTCTAAATGTAGAAAATATGAAAAATAAATGACATAGGCCAAATAATTCCAGTATTACTTTGATGTCATTGTGTAAGCTGGGAAATAAACCTAGAGGAAAAATGGTAACTCAATTTTCCACTTCAAGACTTCTTAATTAATAAAACTAACATCATATTCATTACATTCATGAATGATATTTATTTTAATTATGTTTTGAGAAAATATTGATCATCCTAGGGTCATCCCAGTTTGATTAAAAAATAATCAAATAATCTATAACTTACATAAAGCATGATAAATTTAGAGTTTTTTTTTAGTTACTTAAAAACCAAGAGCATTATTTACTATAACTAAAGGAGTTTACCTTTTTAAAAATAACTACACTCCAGATAAATTGGAAGAAAAACTGTTTTAACAACACTAGAAGAAGAAAAAGGAAGAAATATAATGACAAAGGAAACAAGGACAAAGAAGAATGAAGCCAAGGCCTTCAAATTCTTCAACAGGGAGTACCCTGGTGGCACAGTAGTAAAAAGTCTTCTTGCAAAGTAGGAAACCTGGGTCTGATCTCTGGGTCGGGAAGATTCCCTGGAGAAGGGAATGGCTACAACTCCTTGCCTGGAGAATTCCATGGACAAAGGAACCTGGCTGAGCTAAGGTTCATGGGGTTGCAAAGAGTCAGACATGACTGAGCAACTAACACATTCACCTCACCTGTTTCATTGTTCCCAACCTGTTTCGTTCTGCTCTTTTTTAATCTGGGAGAGGAGCACTGAAAAGACTGGAATGATGCCATTTCTTACTAGTAGATTCTTAATAAAAAGGTACATTTTAAAACTGATAAAATAATGCATTGATAATTTTAAAAAGATTAAGAAAAATTTAATTATTTAATTTTATTTAAAGAAAGACACAAAACACCAATGGAGTTTTTAAAAAATTGATTTTTATGTTTAAAGGATCAGTTATTTTCATTTTAGAGAAACCATCACAAAATAAATGCCTGGAAAATAAAAATACTCTTGCCTCGAAAATCCCATGGACAGAAGAGCCTTGTAGGCTGTAGTCCATGGGATTGCTGAGGGTCGGAGAAGACTGAGCAACTTCACTTTCACTTTTCACTTTCATGCATTGGAGAAGGAAATGGCAACCCACTCCAGTGTTCTTGCCTGGAGAATCCCAGGGACAGGGGAGCTTGGTGGGCTGCCGTCTATGGGATCACACAGAATCGGACACGACTGAAGTGACTTAGCAGCAGCAGCAGCAGCAGCAGATAATTCTAGAAATAATATAATTGCTAAACCAACTTCAAATGGATTTGAACTGTTTAAAACCTGCCTATATATGAATACCAAGGAAAAAATCCTAAGAGATTTGATGAACTTCTGTAACTTAAGCTATATAATTTTTAAAACGTGTGTTTCCTACATAACTAAGTATGATTTAGGCCACTGTTGCTAGGAATACATCAAAAGCTTCAGCTTTTGGATTCCCCACTCTTGCACCAAACTTTTAGAAAAGATAGTATATATATATGTATGTGTGTGTGTGTGTGTGTGTATATAATTATTAATTGTATAAATCCTTAAAAAGAAAATCAGTAAAGACAACACCAGGAAAAGGGAAGAGGCATGGGTCCAGCAATAAATGTACACCTGAAAGCATTGGGACTTCCTCCTAGCAGGTAACACACACCCCACAACCATTCATATCCTCAACACCAGCTTCAGTACCAAAGAAAGCAGCTTCAGAAGCATGCCATCTTGGAGGCCAAACATCTATGAAAGACCAACAGTACTCAAATCTTGTACAACCCCTCTGTCCCTGTCCTTTGAAGTGTAAAGCTTTTTGTTTTAGTTTCTGGTTCTTCTTCTGAGTCTTTAAAGGCTGCGTCAGAGCTCACGATTAGGAATGTGATGTTTGAAAAAAAGTGAATTGCTGTTAGGCTGGGAAACTGGTAATCTAGACTATAAATTGGCCACATGAGAGAACAAAATTCCCAAGTCCCAGAAAGGTGTCAACAAAGGCCTGACACACATGCCAAAGTTGTTTTTACAGGTAGACCCCAATCAGATGAAAGTTGATGACCACAGCATATAGACACTAGGTTGGTTGAAAATAGATTTTTGATAAAGTAAGAAATTTCACCTTGATGCCAACCCATCCAAGAATTGTGCCAGAGGCTGTCACACACCCTGTAGTCCACTCATCAACACTGATATTAAAACCCCCTCCCTGGAAATCATTGGGGATTTAGAGTCTTTCAAACATGCACTGCCCATACTCCTTGCTCAGTGCCTGCAATAATGCTACACTTTCCTTCTACACAACCTTGTGTCAGTAGATTGCCTTTACCCTAAGAGTTTAGTTCAGTCAGTCAGTCACGTCCAACTCTGTGACACCATGGACTACAGCCGACTGGGTTTCCCTGTCCATCACCAACTCCCAGAGCTTGCTCAAACTCATGGACAAAGAGTCCGTGATGCCATACAACCATCTCATCTCTGTTGTCCCCCTTCTCCTCCTGCCTTCAATTTTTCCAAGCAACAGGTCTTTTCAAATGAGTCAGTTCTTCACATCAGGTGGCCAAAGTATTGGAGGTTCAGCATCAGTCCTTCCAATGAATATTCAGTATTGATTTCTTTTAGGATTGACTGGTTTGATCTTCATGGAGCCCAAGAGACTCTCAAGAGTTTTCTCCAACACCACAGTTCAAAGCTTTGGCACTCAGCTTTCCTTATGGTCCAACTCTCACATCCATACAAGACTACTGGAAAAACCATAGCTTTAACCAGACAGAACTTTGTTGACAAAATAATGTATCTGCTTTTGAATATGCTATCTATGTTGGTCATAGTTTTCTCCCAAGGAACAAGCATCTTGTAATTTCATGGCTGCACTTACCATCTGCAGTGATTTTGGAGCCCTCTAAAATAAAGTCTGTCAGTTCCCATTGTTTCCCCCATCTATTTGCCATGAAGTGATGGGGACAGATTCCATGGTCTTGGTTTTTTGAATGCTGAGTTTTAAGCCAACTTTTTCACTCTCCTCTTTTACTTTCACCAAGAGGCTCTTTAGTTCTTCTTCACTTTCTGACATAAGGGTGGTGTCATCTGCATATCTGAGATTATGATATTTCTCCCAGCAGTCTTTATTCCAGCTTGTGTTTCATCCTATCCAGCATTTTGCATGAAGTACTCTGAATATAAGTTTAATAAGCAGGGTGACAACATACCTGAGGATTCCCAATGTGGAACCAGTCTGTTGTTCCATGTCTGGTTCTAACTGTTGCTTCTTGACCTGCATACAAATTTATCAGAAGGCAGGTCAGGTGGTCTGATATTCCCATCTCTTGAAGAATTTTCCAGTTTGTTATGATCCACACAGTCAAAGACTTTGGTGTATTCAATAAAGCAGAAGTAGATGTTTTTCTCGAATTCTCTTGTGTGTTTTTTTTTTTTCCTATGATCCAACGATGTTGGCAGTTTGATCTCTGTTTGCTCTGCCTTATCTAAATCCAGCTTGAACATATGGAAATTCATGGTTCACATACTATTAAAGCTTGGCTTGGAGAATTTTGAGTATTACTTTGCTAGCATGTTGGATAAGTATAATTGTGCAGTAGTTTGAACATTCTTTGGCATTGTCTTTCTTTGGTATTGAATGAAAACTTACCTTTTCCAGTCCTGTGGCCACTGCTGTTTTCCAAATTTGCTGGCATATTGAGTGCAGCCCTTTAACAGAATTATATTTTAGGATTTGAAATAGTTCAACTGAAGTTCCATCACCTCTCTAGCTTTGTTTGTAGTGATGCTTCCTAAGGCCTAATGAAAACAGAACAATAGGGTCTAATAGCATGGTCCAAATGAGACTTGAAAACAAAGGATAAGGAAAAAAAAAGCTATAAACATTCAAATAGGAATGATAGATTATCTTAAATGAAGAAAATATGCTTAGTTTAATCTTTTGATTTGTGAAATTAAATACAAGAACTATTGTAAAAATATCTTTCAAATGCTGTGTGAAAAGAATTTAAATCTAGAAATCCCTACTAGTCCAACTTTCATTCAAGATAAATGGGCTCAAGAAAGTCATTTGTAAACATCTGATGACTTGGAAAACAGATCATGCACAAAATATTTTCTAAACAACCCAGAGGGAAAAGTGCTAGAAAGAAAACTGAGTGAATTAATACAATCAATTGTAATACTTAAATAGGTACCAGTTAGAAACAATGATTTTAACAACTTGAAACTGCTTAATTACAACAAAAGTACAGAGTGAATTGCAACACAAGCGCAATCTGATTATTTAGTATATTCAGCATATTGATTTGTCTAGGGGAGAATATGACTATTGATTAAATCTATACTGTTTTTGGAGAAGGCAATGGCACCCCACTCCAGTACTCTTGCCTGGAAAATCCCATGGCCGGAGGAGCCTGGTAGGCTGCAGTCCATGGGGTCGTCAAGAGTCGGATACGACTGAGCGACTTCACTTTCACTTTTCACTTTCATGCATTGGAGAAGGAAATGATAACCCACTCCAGTGTTCTTGCCTGGAGAATCCCAGGAAGGGGAGTCTGGTGGGCTACCGTCTATGGGGTCGCACAGAGTCGGACACAACTGAAATGTCTTAGCAGCAGCAGCAGCAGCAGCAGCATACTTGTTTTAAAATATACAGATGAATTTTTGTATTAAAATGCAAGCATATTCCTAGACATTTATTCTAGGGAAATGAAAACATACATTTGTACCATTTGTACAAAGATCTGTTCATAAATATTGACAGCAGACTTTTTTTTTTTTTTTTTTTTTTTAGTAGACCCAATCTGGAAATAACCTAATTCCCTCAAGGGGCAAGTGGATAAACAAAATCCAGGATACCTATAAAATAGATGAATTGTCAAAGAATGAACTACAGAATCACACAAAATTTAGATTTAAAGTGAAAAAAAATATAAAAGTGTACAAACTGTATGGCTGCATGTGTAGTACATTCTTTTTTAAATTTATTTATTTTTTAATTGAAGGATAATTTCTTTACAGAATTGTATTGGTTTCTGCCAAATATCAACATGGATCAGCCATAAGTATACATACGTTCTCTCCCTCTTGAACCTCTCTCCCACCTCTCTCCCTTCCCAACCCTCTAGATATAAGCAGCCTCTTTGATTATGTGTGTGTGTGTGTGTGTGTGTGTGTGTGTGTGTGTTAGTTGCTCAGTCGTGTCTGATTCTCTTCAACCCCATAGTCTGTAACCCACCAGGCTCCTCTGTACATGGGATTCCCCAGGCAAGAATTCTCTAGGAGATCTTCCTGAACCAGGGATCAAGCCCAGGTCTCCAGCATTGTAGGCAGGTTCTTTCACTGTTTGAGCTATTTGGGAAACCCCAAAGATTATATATACTCATGCCAATTCTGGAGTTTAATAATGTGCTGTAGTTATACAAAATGTTATAATTATAGAAGACATTGATGGGTATGTCTGTGCTGTTTTTATAACTTCTGTGGTTCTATTAGTATAATTATTCCAAAATATAAAGTTTAAAAAATAGAAACAAAAATCCAAGTATAGCTCCTAAAATTAAAAATTATAACTGCCAAGCCAGTAAAGGGGAAAATGCAATGATCCAATAAATGACAATAAAGATGAAAATAAATAATGTGGTAAAAATAAGCCCAAGCTCTCCAATAGTACCATGAAAGAAAATGAGTTATAGGCAATTATTTAAAATATAGAGAATATTACACATCCAAATTGCTTATAACTGACCCACTTAATATCAAATGGCAGAGGAATATTGAAAAGTATAAGTTGTCCAAAGTAATATAAGATGAAACAGATTAGTTGTTGAACCATTATAATCAAAGAGGAAAGTTCTCAGATGGACAAAGACAGATAACAAATGATATGAGTTCCAAATATTTATGTAGTTTATACACAGCCTTAAATATATATAAAGAAAAAAAACTGATTAATCTTTCATAAAACTCCTGCTGCTGCTCAGTCGCTTCAGTTGTGTCTGACTCTGTGCGACCCCATAGACAGCAGCCTATCAGGCTCCCCGTCCCTGGGATTCTCCAGGCAAGAACACTGGAGTGGGTTGCCATTTTCTTCTCCAATGCATGAAAGTGAAGAGTGAAAGTGAAGTCGCTCACTCGTGTCCGACTCTTAGCGACCCCATGGACTGCAGCCTATCAGGCTCCTCTGTCCATGGGATTTTCCAGGCAAGAGTATTGGAGTGGGCTGCCATTGCCTAAACAAATTATAAATCATATTTGATGTCTTAGTATAACTCTCTAAGAAACTAATGGATGAAATACCTAAAAAGAGAAAAATTCATTGAGGTTATGAATGATATAGGTCATGAATAAAAGATAAAGCAAAAACAATGCTCAACTGTAGATATGTCTGGTGATGGTAGTAAAGTCTGATGCAGTAAAGGGCAACATTGCATAAGAAACTGGAGTGTTAGGTCCATGAATCAAGGTAAATTAGAAGTGGGCAAACAGGAGACAGCAAGAGTGAACATCGACATTTTAAGAACAAGTGAACAAAAATGGACTGGAAAGAGTGAACTTGATTCAGATGAACATTATATCTACTACTGTGGGCAAGAATCTCTTAGGAGAGTCTGAAATGCAGTGCTTGGGTGCAATCTCAAAAATGATGGAATGATCTCTGTTCATTTCCAAAGCAAACCGTTTAATATTACAGTAATCCAAGCATATGCCCCTACTAGTAACGCTGAAGAAGCTGAAGTTGAATGGTTCTATGAAGACCTACAAGACCTTCTAGAAATAACACTTGAAAAAAGATGTCCTTTTCATCATAGGGGACTGGAATGCAAAATGAGGAAGTCAAAAGATACCTGGAGTAACAGGCAATTTGATTTTGGAGTACAGAATGAAGCAGGACAAAGGCTAAGAGGGTTTTGCCAAGAGAATGCACTGGTCATAGCAAGCACCCTCTTCCAACAACACAAGAGAAGACTACACATGGGCATCACCAGATGGTTGATATCAAAATCAGATTGATTATGTTCTTTGCAGCTAAAGAAGAAGCTCTATATAGTCAACAAAAACAAGTCTGGGAGCTGACTGTGGCTCAGATCATTAACTCCTTATTGCCAAATTCAGACTTAAATTGAAGAAAGTAGGGAAAGCCATTCAGATATGACATAAATCAAATCCTGTATGATTTTACAGTGGAAGTGACAAACAGATTCAAGGGATTATGTGTGATAGACAAAGTGCCTGATGAACTATGGATGGAGATTTGTGACATTGTAAAGGAGGCAGTGATCAAGACTATCCCCAAGAAAAAGAAATGCAAAAAGGTAAAAACGTTGTCTGAGGAGGCCTTACAAATAGCTGAGAAAAAAAGAGAGACATGAACGACAAAGGAAAAAAGGAAAGATATACCCATTAGAATGTAGAGTTCCAAAGAATAGCAAGGAGAGATAAGAAAGTCTTCCTCAGTGATCATTGCAAATAGAGGAAAACAATAGACTGGGTAAGACTAGAGATAAGATGGGGACAATAAAGGACAGAAATGACATAGACCTAACAGAAGAAGAAGATATTAAGAAGAGGTGGCAAGAATACACAGAAGAACTATACAAAAAGTTCTTCATGGCTCAGATAGCATGATGGTGTGATCACTCACCTAGAGCTAGAAATACTGGAGTGCAAAATCAAGTGGGCCTTTGGAAGCATTAATACGGACAAAGCTAGTGGAGGCAATGGAATACCGGCTAAGCTATTTCAAATTCTAAAAGATGATGCTGTGAAAGTGCTACAGTTAACATACAAACAAGTTTGGAAAACTCAGCAGTGGCCACAGGACTGGTAAAGATCAGTTTTCATTCCAATCCCAAGGAAAGGCAATGCCAAAGAATGTTCAAACTACCACACTATTGCACTCATTTTACATGCTAGCAAAGTAATGCTCAAAATTCTCCAAGCCAGGCTTCAACAGTATGTGAATCATGAACTTCCATATGTTCAAGCTGGATTTAGATAAGGCAGAGGAACCAGAGATCAAATGGCCAAATCTATTGATCATAGAAAAAGTAAGAGAGATCCAGAAAAATGTCTACTTCTGCCTTATTGAGTATGCCAAAGTCTTTGACTGTGTAGATCATAACAAACTGTGGAAAATTCTTCAAGAGATGGGAATACCAGACCACTTTCCCTGTCTCCTGAGAAATCTGTATGTAGGTCAAGAAGCAACAGTTAGAACCAGACATGGAAGAACAGACTGCTTCCAAACTGGGAAAGGAGTTCCTCAAGGCTATATGTTGTCACCCTACTTAGTAAACATATTCAGAGTACATCATGCAAAATTCTGGGCTGGATGAAACACAAGCTCGAATCAAGATTGCCAGGAGAAATATCAATAACCTCAGATATGCAGATGACACCACCCTTATGGCAGAAAGCAAAGAAGAACTAAAGAGCCTCCTGATGAAAGTGAAAGAGGAGAGTGAAAAAGTTGAATTAAAACTCAACATTCAAAAAGCTAAAATCATGGCCCCAGTCCCATCATTTCATGGCAAATAGATAGGGAAACAATGGAAACAGTGACAGACTTTATTTTGGGGGGCTCCAAAATCACTGCAGATGGTGACTGCCTCCATGAAATTATAAGAATCTTATTCCTTGGGAGAAAAGCTATGACCAGTGTAGACAGCATATTAAAAAACAGACATTACTTTGCCAACAAAGATCTGTCTAGTCAAAGCTATGGTTTTTCCAGTAGTCATGTGTGGATGTGAGAGTTGGACCATAAAGAAAGCTTAATGCCAAATAATTGATGCTTTTGAATTGTGGTGTTGGAGAAGACTCTTGAGAGTCCCTTGGACTGCAAGGGAATCAAACCAGTCAATCCTAAAGGAAATCAGTGTTGAATATTCATTGGAAGGACTGATGCTGAAGCTGAAGCTCCAATGCTATGGCTACCTGATGTGAAGAACTGACTCATTTGGAAAGACCCTGATGCTGGGAAAGATCTAAGGAAGGAGGAGAAGGGGATGACAAAGGATGTGATGATTGTTTATGGGATCACAAACTTGATGCACATGAGCTTGAGCAAGCTCTGTGAGTTGTGGGTGGAGAGGGAAGACTGGTGTGCTGCAGTACATGAGATCTCGAATAGTTGGATATGACTGAGTGACTGAACTGAACTAAATTGTTTTATGCCTCCAGTAAATAAAGAATACATCTTCCAATCATTACACTGTTGTTCAGTCACAAAATCATGTCCAGCTCTTTGCAACCCCATGGACTGTAGCCCACAAGGTTCCTCTGTCTTTGGGATTTCCTAGGCAAGAATGCAGGAGTCAATTGCCATTTCCTTCTCTGGGAATCTTCCCCACCCAGGGATCAAACTGCCATCTCTTGCATTAGAAGGTAGATTCTTTACCAATGAGCCACCTGGGAAGTTAAGAAAATGAGGAAATGAAAACTATAACAAATGTCATGTATATGGATAGCTTCTGAAAAAATACAGAAAATCTAAAATTCTTAAAATTTTAAGGTAGAACTATATTTTTAAGCTTTTATATTTTCAGGTTTTGAATGCTAAAAGGAAAAGCTGGCATAAAGGTAAAAATACAGAACTAGAGAGAAAGCAAGAGAAAAAGTTTTTTTTTTTTTTTTTTAAGGAAAATCATCTGGTTTCATAGAAGCCAACATCATCTCAATAAGAGTGGAGGGATCTGAGTTCTGGTTTCTGTACCACAGTTAGATGGGGTGTGATGCTCTCTTTCTAATTCAGGGCTCTAATCATCTGCTATCCTAGGAATTCTAGTTAATTTTACTTTAGAGCTTTAGTGTTCTTTGTCACTGTATGGAATTTTTTAAAAGGAGTTTATAACAAGTAAATGCACTTGGGGTTCATGTTTTGATTATTTTATGCAAACATTTTATAATCCATTTCCATTTTAGGTTTCAAAATATAGCATAGCCCTTTGACTATAAATATGCATTCAAAAAATGTCTGGATTTACTTTTCATCATTTTCTTGCTCACTTTAGTAGCTCCAGTTTGATTCTGGGGAATTATTATCTTTAAAGTCAAAACTTTTATTAACAGTGAAAGTAATGACATTTCAGAATTACAGAAGCACTTGCTAAAATAACCTTTGGGACGCCAAGATATTTCAGTATTTATGAACCAACATATAAGAGTATGAAATAAACTATATAATAATTAAAAGTTTGTCTATCCTCTATGTAGACCTTCCCTGGTGGTTCAGACAGTAAAGAATCTGCCTGCAATGGAAGAGACCTTGGTTTGATCACTGGGTTGGAAAGATTTGCTGGAGGAGGGCATGGCAACCCATTCCAGTATTCTTGCCTGGTCCCTGGCAGGCTACAGTCCATGGGATTGCAAAGAGTCGGACATGACTAAGCAGCTAAGCACAGAACACATCCTTTATGTAAGATGGTCAATTCATTTAAAAACAAAAAAGTAGACAAAAACCTACTGAAGACTTTCTATACAATAGGCCCCGTGTTTATTATCTTTAAAGAAGAGATTTAGGTATATTTCCAGCAACATAATTAGCTACAAACAATAAATCTGTATTAAATTGAATTTTCCAGGTGAAAAGGCCGATATCAGGCCATTTCTGTGATCCACCTACCAATCAACACTGGTTTGCTAAAATGAATAATCAAAATGCATAGTTGCAATAAATATCAGGATGATAACATTTCAGCAATTGGCATTATTATACTTTCTAGTTTCTTCAGGAATGGTGAATTTTTGTGATTCTTGAGGTAGAATATGCATGTAATTTATCTGTGACCCTTGAAATATGTGTATGGACATAACTTCTGGCATTTGCATAGATTTAGTCACTTTAAAGTAACTATGCTCCAATACTTTGGTAACTTAGTGAATAGCTGACTCAATGGAAAAGACCTAGATACTGGGACAGATTGATGGCAGGAGCAGTTGGACATGATTTTGTGACTGAACAACAGTGTAATGACTGGAAGGTTTAAAAGTGTTCAGCTCTTTTGCAAATATGTTAAACTATGTTCGGTTGCTATTTTGTAATTTGCATTTTCTTGATTGCCACTGAAAACACTCTGGTCTACATTTAAAAAAATGAAATAATGCCATTTGCAGCAATATGGATGGACTTAGAGATTATCACACTAAGTGAATTAAATCAGATAAAGACAAATATTATATGATATCACTTATAAGTAAAATCTAAAAAATGATACAAAGGAACTTATTTATAAAACAAAAAATAGACCCACAGACATAGAAAACAAATGTACCAAGGGGAAAATAAGAGGATAAATTAGGAATTTGGGGTTGATATATACACACAACTGTAATTTAAGCAGATAATTAAGAAGAATCTACTGTATAGCACAAAGAACTATAGTCAATGTCGTGTAATAATATATAATGAAAAAGAATCTGAAAAAGTATATATATATGGAAGTGAAGTAGCTTAGTCGTCTGCAACTCTTTGTGGTCTCATGGACTGCAGCCTTCCAGCCTCCTCTGTAGATGGAATTTTCCATGCAAAAGTACAAGGGTGGCTTGCCACTTCCTCCTCCAGGGGGATCTTCCTGACCTGGGGATCGAACCCAGGTCTCCTGCATTGCAGGCAGACAGATGCTTTACCCTCTGAACCACCAGGGAAGCATTACTGAATCACTTTGTTGTACACTTGAATCTAACATAATGTAAATCAAACACATTTCAATAAAAATTAAAACAAAACTAAACAAAAATAACCTCTGGCCTAACTGTTCTCAATACTTGTTGCCAGTCATGCATCCCTGTCACTAAGCTTAACTTGAAAGATTTTGAGCATTATCTGGTTTTGTGACCCCATTAACTACAGCATGTCAGGCTTCCCTGTCCTTCACATTACCCAGAATTTGCTCAAACTCATATTCACTGAGTCAGTGATACTACCTAACTGTCTCAACCT
Source organism: Nanger dama (assembly GCA_917880005.1). Classification (NCBI taxonomy): domain Eukaryota; kingdom Metazoa; phylum Chordata; class Mammalia; order Artiodactyla; family Bovidae; genus Nanger; species Nanger dama. The sequence goes on from CAKJTW010000001.1 coordinate 106,917,324, forward strand.
GCCATCCTCTTCTGTTCCTGCCATCAATCTGTCCCAGTATCTATGTCTTTTCCATTGAGTCAGCTCTTCGCATAAGGTAGCCAAAGTATCGGAGCATAGGAGCTTCAGCATCAGTCCTTCCAAAAATATTCAGGGCTGAATTCCTTTAAGATTGACTGGTTTTATCTCTTTCCTATCCAGAGGACTCTAAAGAGTCTTCTCCAGAACCACAATTCAAATTCTTCAACATTTAGCCTTCTTTATGGTCCAACTCTCACATCCATACATGACTAGTGGAAAAACCATAGCTTTGACTATTCAGACCTTTGTGGGCAAAGTGACGTCTCTGCTATTTAATATGCTGTCTAGGTTTTTCATAGCTTTCCTTCCAAGGAGTAGCATCTTTTAATTTTATGGCTGTGAGCCCAAGAAAAGAAAAATCTTTCACTGTTTCCACTTTTGCCCCTTCTATTTGCCATGAAGTGATGGAACCAGATGCCTTGACCTTAGTTTCTTGAATGCTGAGTTTCAATAAGTTTTTTCACTCTCCTCTTTCACATATTTAGAGGCTCCTTATTTCCTTTTCACTTTCTGCCATTAGAATGGCATTGTCTGTATATCTCAGGTTGTTGATATTTATTCTGGCAATCTTGACTCCAGCTGATCATTCATCCAGCCCAGGATTTCACATGATAAATTCTACCTATAAGTTAAATAAGAAATGTGACAGTATACAGTCTTGACGTACTCCTTTCCCAATTTTGAACCAGTCCATTGTTCCATGTTTGGTTTAACTGTTGCTTCTTGCCCTGCCTACAGGTTTCTCATGAGACAGGTAAGGTGGTCTGTTGTTCCTGTCTTTTCAAAAATTTTCCACAGTTTTTGTCATCCACAAAGGGCTTCCCAGGTGTCTCAGTGGTAAAGAATCCATCTTTCAATGCAGGAGCCACAGGAGACACAGGTTTGATCCCCGTGTCAGGAATAGTGCATGGAGAAGGAAATGGAAACTGACTCCAGTATTCCTGACAAGGTAATCCCAGGAACAGTGGAGCCCGGTGAGTTACAATCCATGGGGTCACAAACAGCTGGCCATGACTGAGCACGCATACATGCACACAGACAAAAGCTTTAGTGTAGTTTATGATGTAGATGTTTTTCTGGAATTCCCTTGCTTTTTCTATGATCCAATGGATGCTGGAAATTGGATCTCTGGTTCCTCTGCCTTTTCTAATCCAGCTTTACATCTGGAACTTCTTGGTTCATGTGCTCCTGAAGCCTAGTTTGAAGGATTTTGAGAAGTACCCTGTTAGCATGTGAAATGAGTGCAGCTGTCTCAACCTGCTAGTTGAGTAGTTTGAACATACTTTGGCATTTCCTTTCTTTGGGATTGGAACAAAAACTCACCTTTACCAGTTCTGTGGCCAGAGATGAGTTTATCAAGTTTGCTGGAACACAGTTGAATGTTTTTTAGATATCTCCAGATGATTTTAATATAACCAGGAGTGAGAATGCATGATCAACTTATAAATTTATAATATCCTACAATGTGGAAACAAGTTATTTTCCTCTTTGATAAGAAGTTTGATTTTCTCTTTTCCTCTAACCCAGAGCCATCAGCACTCAAGCTTCAGCCTCTGTGTTCACAGGTGCTGGAAACATGCACATCCTATTCATATCACACTTTATGCTCTGCTCCTCACAAAAGTATACATCTCTGCAACCTTATAAACCTCAAGAATAAGAAGCCTACTAAGTTGAATAAATTGCTTTGTTCTAAAGCAGTATAGTCTCCAGAACTATGAGGCAATAAACTTCTGTTTAAACTATTCATTTTGATATCCTTTGTTACAGTAACCTTAGAAAATAGGTACACTTTATAGTCAGTGAGGTAGATTCCATCGTTATTTCCACTTTGCATATAAGATGTCGACTTAAAAAAAAAAAAAGCACAATATGAGAGCTTCAAGTTAAGATTTATTTGGGGTGAAATAAGGACTGCAGCCCAGGAGACAGCATCTTAAATAGCTCTGAGGAACTGCACCAAAGAGGCAAGGAGAAAGATCAGTAAATGTGTGATTTTGGTGAAAAGGTGCTGCAGCCTGGTTGCTCAGTTGTATCTGACTCTTTGCAACTTCAGGGACTGTATCCCATCAGGTTCCTCTGACTATGGGGATTATATAGGTAAGAATGCTGGAGTGGGTTGCCATGCCCTCCTCCAGGGAATCTTCCCAACTCAGGAATCAAACCTAGGTCTCCCACATTGCAGATGGATTCTTTACTGTCTGAGACACCAGGGAAACCCTTAGTGAAGAGAGAATACAAGCAATCAAGCACATTTTTTTTCTATATGATTTCCACTACTCTTGTGCAGCTTTTTGCTACTCTTGTGAAGCCTTCTGCTAGTCATGAAAAATAGACATCACCATAAAGAATTTTAGTGGTTTTCTAGATATGAGAAGATATACAAATTTGGCTCATAAAACTGGCTCCTGAAAATATCTATCTGAAGACCTATCTTGCCAGTTTTTCCTCAACATAGAGCGCTTCATTTCTGCTCTCCACCTTGAACTCCTTTCAGGAGGTGCTGGAAGTCAGTAGCTATAGAAGCATGTGTTTTAATCTTTGTTGAAGTAGACGGCAGTGCCCATGCTGCTGCTGTTGCTGCTGCGTCGCTTCAGTCGTGTCCGACTCTGTGTGACCCCATAGACAGCAGCCCACCAGGATCCAGATCCCTGGGATTCTCCAGGCAAGAACACTGGAGTGGGTTGCCAATTCCTTCTCCAATGCATGAAAGTAAAAGTGAAAGTGAGGTCACTCAGTCGTGCCTGACTCTTCGGGACTCCATGAACTGCAGCCTACCAGGCTCCTCCGTCCATAGGATTTTCCAGGCAAGAGCACTGGAGTCGGGTGCCTTCTCCCGCAAGTGCCGATAGCAAGTGTCGATTTGTAGTTGACAGAGTAAACAGTGCCTCAGGGTGAGACTTGCCCCAAATCATAGACTCCACCTATCCCAATGAATTCATCTTTCAGCATTAAAAAAAAATATATTTATTTTCATTGAAGGTTAATTACTTTACAATATTGTATTGGTTTTGACATACATCAACATGAATCCACCACAGGGATACACGTGTTCCCCATCCTGAACCCTCCCTCCCTCCTCCCTCCCCGTACCATCCCTCTGGGTCGTTCCAGTGCACCAGCCCAAAGCATCCTATATCATGCATCGAACCTGGACTGGCGATTCATTTTATATATGATATTATACATGTTTCAATTCCATTCTTTTTTTTTCCTTTATTATTTTTTTAAATTTTATTTTTACTTTATTCTACTTTACAATACTGTATTGGTCTTGCCATACATTGACATGAATCAGCCACGGGTGTACACGAGCTCCCAATCCTGAAACCCCCTCCCACCTCCCACCCCATATCATCTCTCTGGATCATCCCCGTGCACCAATGCCATTCTTCCAAATCATCCCACCCTTGGCCTCTCACACAGAGTCCAAAAGCATGTTCTATACATCTGTGTCTCTTTTACTGTTCAGAATGGGAGAAAATAATAGCAAATGAAGCAACTGACAAACAACTAATCTCAAAATATACAAGCAACTCCTGCAGCTTAATTCCAGATTTTTTTAAAATTGGGATATAGTTGCCTTACAATGTTGTGTTAGTTTCTGCTGTACAACAAAATGAATCAGCCATATGTTTATGTACATCTTCTCCCTCTTAAAAGTCCCTCCCACTCTCCTGTCCCATCCCTCTTGGTCATCACAGAGCACAGAGCTGAGCATCTTGTGCTATACAGCAGCTTCCCACTGGCTATTTTACAAACGGTAGTGTATGTATGTCAATCCTTATGTCCCATCTCACCCCTCTTCCCTGCCCCATGTCCACATGTCCGTTGATACTTCTGTGTGTCTATTCTTGACCTGCATTTGCATTTGTATCTGTGCCATTTTTCTAGATTTCACATATATGCATTAATATACAATATTTATTTTTCTCCTTTCAGCAACTTTCAAAATGCACTACAAATCTTATTAAGTCTTTGCTTAAAATCTTTGACTGGTCTTCTCTTTCCATAGAATAAAATCCATACTCTGATCACAGCCTCCCTACATGAGCTCTTCCTTGAGTGTCTTTCTGATAGTCTTTTGTACTAGTCTCCTCCTTATCATTATATTCTCCCCAGATAGACTGGGATTAACAGTTTAGATCCTTTGCTCCTACTGTTCCCTCAAGTTGAAATCCTTTTCCAACCACATTCAGATATCTAGTTACTTCAAGTACTTTGTCTCCATTCAAATATCACTTCTACAATAAAGGTTTCCTGACTACAAATATTGCTTTATTCTGTAAATAAAATGTATTGATAAATATACAAATATAGAATCATGGCTTTTATATAGTCTAGTATATTTTCAATTATTAAACAATTTGTTTTCTGTCCCTTTCCATTAAATTGATAAAAGTGCCACAGGAGAGTCTTAGTGATTTTGTGCACCTTCCCAGAGGTCGATATATCCCCAGAGCCTGGAATACTCCTGGTGTATAGAAAGTCCTTGTTAATAGGTTAATACATAACCATGTGACAGCTATGGGAAGAAAACATGCCTCAGCTCACCAAAATAAGATTCCCAATAAGCCAGGATCTTGCTCTATCATTCCCACTCACCACTTCCAATCAGGCCTGAGTCACTTTGTATGTTTAACCAACTTTTTTTTTTCTAAATGTAGAGATAAAATCATGGTTACAATGGGTGAGACAATTTTCTTTCATTTTGCAGACCAAACATAGATGAAAAGCTCAGAAATTACCATTGGACTTTGTCAAACTTTGAGCAAGTTGGATGCCAGCATTTGGTGGTATGAAACAGGGATCCAGAGTGTTTAGTTATATTGATGCTCAAGTGTGTGTCACAATGGCAATTATAATCTCTCAATTATAGGAGGAGGAATAAATGCGTATTCATTGTGAGAGGGTGGATTTCAAGGTGAATATAAGAAATACTGGGACTTGCTCCTCATCCATGGAACTCACAAAGGTTTAGTGATGATATGATAACAGGAGAAAATAGGAGTATTTAATTTCCCTTCCTAGTCTAAAAGAATGAATTAAAATGGGGGCAAGGAGAGAAGTGGATGATAAAGAGGAAAACCCCCAAGGGCTGGCATTATGACAGGGTATTTTTCAAGTTGTGTATTTGTGAGTATGTGTGTATATTAGTAAGAGGTGGTAGACAGACTGAAACATAGAAAGACTATGAGAAGAGAATCAGGGAAAAGTTGAGGCAGAAAATAACACATATATCACATATTAGTGCATATATATGGAATCCAGAATAATGGGACTGATGAACCTATTTACAGGGCATGAATAGAGACACAGATGTAGAGAATGGACTTGTGGACACAGAGGGTGGGGGGAAAGGGAGGGTGAGATGAGTTAGGATATTGGGATTATATACATATACTACCATGTGTAAAAGAGACAGATAGTGGGAACCTGCTATAAAGAACAGGAAGTTCAGCTCAGTCCTCTGTGATGAGCTAGAAGGGTAGGATGGAGGGGTAGGAGTGAAGTCTGAGAGAGTGAGGATATATATACACATATAGTAGATTTAATTTGTTCTGCAATGGAAAATAATGCAATATTATAAAACAATTACATTCCAATAAAAGTTTTGATAAGAAAGAAAGCAAGAAGGCAAAGGGCAGGAGTGGGGAGCAGAGAAATATGTGCTGTGAATGTAAACCACGAAACTACATTTGATATTTGAAAATTTTATATATATATATATATGTATATAAAGAGTTAATTTGTATTTACTTATTGTTTATACTTAAACAATGAAAAACCATGCCAAGATTAGAATGAGGCAGCTCAACTCAATAATACAAACGCTTATAATCAATTAAGCGCTTTTTATCATCTGCACGGTAATACAAAAAACACTTCATTTTAATTACTTCCTTTCTACTGATGAGGGATCTGAGGCATGGAGAATTAGGATAATTCAAAGTTGAGATATAGATCTCCCACTATCAGTTTGCAAATTTTTCCATGGTTAAGGAATTCAGATTGCTGGGAGAAATATCAGTAACCTCAGATATGCAGATGACACCACTCTTTATGGCAGAAAGTGAAGAGGAACTCAAAAGCCTCTTGATAAAAGTAAAAGAGGAGAGTGAAAAAAGTTGGCTTAAGGCTCAACATTCATAAAATGAAGATCATGGCATACGGTCCCATCACTCCATGGGAAATAGATGGAGAAACAGTGGAAACAGTGTCAGACTTTATTTTTTGGGGCTCCACAATCACTGCAGATGGTTATTGCAGCCATGAAATAAAAAGATTCTTACTCCTTGGAAGAAAAGTTATGACCAACCTAGATAGTATATTCAAAAGCAGAGACGTTACTTTGCCGACTAAGGTCCGTCTACTCAAGGCTATGGTTTTTCCAGAGTTCATGTGTGGATGTGAGAGTTGGACTGTGAAGAAGGCTGAGCTCCGAAGAATTCATGCTTTTGAACTGTGGTGTTGGAGAAGACTCTTGAGAGTCCCTTGGACTGCAAGGAGATCCAATCAGTCCATTCTGAAGGAGATCAGCCCTGGGATTTCTTTGGAAGGAATGATGCTAAAGCTGAAACTCCAGTACTTTGGCCACCTCATGTGAAGAGTTGACTCATTGGAAAAGACTTTGATGCTGGGAGGGATTGAGGGCAGGAGGAGAAGGGGACGACTGAGGATGAGATGGCTGGATGGCATCACTGACTCGATGGACGTGAGTCTGAGTGAACTCCGGGAGTTGGTGATGGACAGGGAGGCCTGGCGTGCTGCGATTCATGGGGTCACAGAGAGTCGGACACAACTGAGTGACTGAACTGAACTGAATGAACTGAAGGACTTCAGAGTTGCTCTTAAATTCTGTTTTAATTCTGTAGAACTGTTCTTCAGTTTGATTTATTTCATTGGTTTGTATTTGAATTATTAATCTTCAATTTATTTTTATTATTTCATACAAGTCCACAACAGAATATATTATCATGCTCCTTTTGAAAATCTCATTCTTAATATAGAGGAAAAGCCTGAGATTTTGTCTTAATTTAAACATTAAGTTGAAATAAGTTATTCAGAATTTGGCAAAGATAAATTATATGATCAGATAAATTTATGTATTAAGTAGTTAGAAATTTTGAAATTAGTAATTAGAAAATTTTTAAATAGAACAGAAGACAATTATCATCACCTATTTCAAAGTCAATTATAATTCTGCCAAGTAGAATAGATAAAAATCACTCTGAGGAGTTCATAAAATATCTAGATGACTCTGTTTGAACACCCTTTTCAGATTCTTCATGGAAGAAATTCTGCCAATTTAGAAAGTTTATGCCTTCAGAGCAGCATGCTAGTATTGAGCAGTTAATAGTTGTTAAAGATTAATAGTGTATATGTTTAAATTGCATTTTTAAAAGAACTGTTTACAGATATATAACTGATGGAATTATGCTTTCACTCACTGGTTTTACTTTGTTAACTTCTTAACGTGGCCTCAGGGCTCTAAGTGACTGCTGGTTTCCTGCTTCATTTAATAATAGCACTTCCCCCCACCCTCACTCTGATCTAGCCCCTCAGGTAATTTTCTGTTCCTAAACCAAGACAAGCTCTTCCCACATTCTGGACTTTGGACCTGCTCTTCCTTGCCTGGACTACTTTTTCCTAACAAATTGCTTATCATCAGCTTAAGTAGCAGTGACTCAGGGAGCCTTTCTTAATCACCACCCCACCCCCCAACTCAGAGCTTCCCTGATAGATCAGTTGGTAAAGAATCCACCTGCAATTCAGGAGACCCTGGTTAGATTTCTGGGTCAGGAGGGTCTGCTTTAGAAGGGACAGGCTACCCAGTACAATATCCTTGGGCTTCCCTTGTGGCTCAGTTGGTGAAGAATCCGCCTGCAATGCAGGAGACCTGGGTTTGAACCCTGGGTTGGGAAGATACCCTGGAGAAGAGAAAGGCTACTCACTCCAGTAATCTGACCTGGACAATTCCATGGACTGTATAGACCATGGGGTTGCAAAAGTCGAAACAACTGTGCAACTTTCACTTCACTGTCTAACTAAATGACGTACCTCCATGTGATCACATGGCATCTCATCATATTTATAAAGAGATGGAAGGTGTCATTATTTAACATCAGTTTCTGCCACAAAGGCAGGGACCATGTCTGTTCTGTTCACTTCTACATACAGTCAATATAGTGCCTGGGACATGCAGTAATACCAAACAAGTAATAAGTGAACAAGTTAGTGAATGAGTGGATGTCTCCTGGTCAAAATAAAGTACAAAAGCATTCAAGAAAGCTCTAGGCACACAGGTCACTTCTGAGAGATACAAATCTGGTCCAGACTACTTTTTCTGAATACATCAGCTTGACAACTATCTTGACCTCCTATAAACTTAGATTACTCACTGTAATATTGTTGTTGCTGTTCAGTCTCTCAGTCTTGTCCAACTCTTTGTAATCTCATGGACCGCAACATGCCAGGATTCCCTGTCCTTCACCGTCTCCCTTAGTTAGTGTTAGGTTCTTACCATTTCTGTCCTTTATTGTGCACATCTTTGCATGAAAAGTTCCCTTGATATCTCCAGAATTCTTGGAGATATCTCTAGTCATTCCCATTATATTGTATTCTTCTGTATATTTCCCTTGTTCATTTGAGAAGGGCTTTTCATCTCTTCTTGCTATTTTTTGAACTATGCATTCAGTTGGTTATATCTTTTCCTTTCTCCCCTGACTTTGGCCTCCTTTCATTCCTCAGTTCAGTTCAGTTGCTCAGTCATGTACAACTCTTTGTGACACCATGGACTGCAGCACGCCAGGCCTCCCTGTCCATCACCAACTCCTAGTGCTTACTCAAACTCATGTCTCTTGAGTCAGTGATGCCATCCAACCATCTCATCCTCTGTCATCCCCTTCTCCTCCCACATTCAATCGTTCCCAGCATCAGGGTCTTTTCAAATGAGTCAGTTCTTTGCATCAGGTGGCCAAAGTATTGGAATTTCATTATCAGAATCAGTTCTTTCAGTGAACATCCAGGACTGACTTCCTTTAGGATGCACTGGTTGGATCTGCTTGTTGTTCAAGGAACTCTCAAGAGTCTTCTCCAACACCTCAATTCAAAAGCATTAATTATTTGGTGCACAGCATTCTTTATAACCCAACTCTCACATCCACACATGACTACTGAAAAAACCATAGCTTCGACTAGATGAAACTTTGTTGGCAAAGTAATGTCTCTGCTTTTTAATATGTTGTCTAGGTTGGTCATAGCTTTTTTCCCAAGAAGCAAGTGTCTTTTAATTTCATGGCTGCAGTCAACATCTGCAGTGATTTTGGAGACCAAGGAAATCAAGTCTGTCACTGTTTCCACTGTTTCCCCATCTATTTGCCATGAAGTGATGGATCCAGATGCCATGATCTTAGTTTTCTGAATGATAAGTTTTAAATGAACTTTTTCAGTCTCATCTTTCACTTTCATCAAGAGGCTCTTTAGTTCTTCTTCGCTTTCTGCTGTAAGTGTGATGTCATCTGCATATCTGAGGTTATTGATATTTCTTTGGGCTATCTTGATTTCCTCAGCTATGTGTAATGCCTCCTCAGACAACCATTTGACTTCTTGTATTTTTTTCCCCTCTGGGATGATTTTGGTCACCATCTCCTTTACAATGTCATAAATCTTTCCATAGTTCTTTAAGCACTCTAGCTACCAGATCTAATCCCTTGAGTTTATTTGTCACCTCCACTGTATAATCATAAAGGATTTTATTTAGGTCATACCTGAAATGTTTAGTAGTTTCCCTACTCTCTTCAATTAAGCCTGAATCTTGCAGTAAGGAGCTGATGATCTGAGCCACAGATGGCTCCAGGTATAGTTATTACTGACTGTAGAACTTCTACACTTTTGGCTGCAAAGAACATGATCAGTCTGATTTTGGTGTTGGTCCTCTGGTATTGTCTATGTGTAAAGCTGTCTCTTGAATTGTTGAAAAATGTGTTTGCTAAGACCAGCATGTTTCTTGACAAAACTCTGTTAGCTTTTGTGCTGCTTAATTTTGTACTCCAAGGTCAAACTTGCTTGTCATTCTGGGTATCTCTTAACTTCCTACTTTTGCCTTACATTTTCTTATTATGAAAAATACATATTTTTGGTGTTAGTTTTAGAAGGTGTTGTAGGTCTTCATAGAGCGGGTCAGCTTCGGCTTCTTCAGCATCAGTGGCTGGGTCATAGACTTGGATTACTGAAACAAACCAATATTTTTCTGTTGTCTTTGAGATTGTACCCAAGTACTGCATTTCAGACTCCTTTGTTGATTATGAAGACTCCTCCATTTCTTCTGAGGGATTCTTGCCCACAGTAGTAGATATAGGTCATAGGTGAATGGTCATCTGAATTAAATTATCCCATTCCCATCCATTTTAGTTCACTGATTCCTGTTCAATCTTTCCATCTCCTGCTTGACCATGCCCTATTTACCTTGATTCTGGACCTAAAATCCCAGGTTCTTATACAATACTGTTCTTTACAGCATCAGACTTTACTTTCACTACCAGACATATCAACATCAACAGCTGAGCACTGTTTGAGCTTTTGGCTCAGCCACTTCCTGCTCTTCCATAGTAGCATATTGGACACTTTCCAACTTGGGTGGTTTATCTTTCAGCATATATATTTTTGTCTTTTCATACTGTCCATGGGGTTTTTCAGGCAAGAATGCTGAAGTGGGCTGCCATTTCCTTCACCAGTAGGCCACATTTTATCAAAATTCTTCACTGTGACCTGTCTGTCTTCAGTGGCCCTGCATAGAATGGCTTGTTGCTTCACTGAGTTACATAAGCCGCTTCACGATAACAAGGCTGCAAACCATGAATGTTGAAACATTAAAATTAAATGAAAAAAAAAAAAAGAAATCATGGACCATAGCATTTGTATCTCACCTAACTCAAAGTGGGACTGAGAGTCAAGCAAGATGAATGCAATGACATTGGAAAAATGTAAATAACAATTAAAAGAAAACTAGTAGTTGTGGTTAATTAATAATTAATAGTAATTATTAGTTGTTTTTTTATAATTAATTTGTTAACTAATATTGATTATTAGGAACTTCCCTGTAACTCATATGGTGAAGAATTTGCTTGCAATGCAGGAGATCTGGGTTTAATCCCAGGGTTGGGAAGGAATCCTCTGGAGAAGGAAATGGCTGCCTACTCCAGTATTCTTGCCTGGAGAATCCCATGGACAGAGAAGCCTGGTGGGCTACAGTCCACGGGCTCACAAAGAGTCAGACATGACTGAGTGACTAAGTGCACATTGATTAATATTATGATGATGATGATAAACCAATAACATTTCCAACTAGCAATGTTAATAGCTATGAGAGCTTTAAATCACGCATTTAGGTCCCTTTGTAAAACATATAAATGCTCACATACTGCCTCTGAGATTCTAATCCACAGAGTTCTTGGGGATCACATTTATCAGTATTGTGCTAAGTGGTGCCAAAGGTTCTCATAACCTACTTGACCCATTCACTTTAAGGTTTATTTCTGTAAATTTGCAAATTTAATATTTATTTTTGTTGTCAAGAAAAGGACAGAAGATTGATGAATTTCCTCCAAAGGTTTGGTTGTCCATTTCAAGAGGAATCTTGCATATAAAGACAGGGGTTAGATATACAATCGGAGGGCAATGGCTCAAACAAATTTATTTTAGCCTTAAATATTTGTATTCTAGCCTAACAAAATAAAATTAACAAAAACAACTTTTAATAGAACCAGTCATTAAAACACAGACATGGTAAATTCTTCCTGTTGGCTAAGAAACATAAGAGGTATGATACTAATTCTATTCAGCAATATAAGAAATATTCATTGAGAGCCACCTATATGCTCAATATTGAATAAGCTGCTAAATTTGGTGGAGGAAATGATGTAAACATCACAGTCCATTATTCATGAATAATCAAGACAGACACAGCTATCTAACCAGAAGTCTTTGATGAGAGAGAAAATTTGAGAGATGGGAGTATATAGAAGAGTAATTTCTTTTAGAGAGACAAGATAATATCATATTTGCGGTGCTGAATAAGATATATTCTGGATAAGATACTATGCCTGCTTAAAAAAATAGCTCCCAATGATCTCATTTCCTAGTTGGCATAACTTTGTGTAACCCCTTCCCCTTGAGAGTGGCCTGGATCTTGTGACTTACTTTTATTGAGTGGAATATAACAAAAGTAATGAGATGTCACTTCCAAAGTTAAGTTATAAAATATTGTGACTTCCCTCCCTTCCAGCCTTTCTGTTCCTCACTTTCACCCTCCCACTTGGATGAAGCAACTGCCTTGTTGTGAGCCACCCAATGGAAAGGTCCACGTGCAAGAAATTGAAGACTGTCTCTGGCCAGCAATCCAAGGGAACTGAATATAGCCAAGCATTGTGTGAGTGACTCACCCTCCAACTTTGAAATGACCATAATAACAAATAACACCTTGAGTCACATGGAATATGGTGAGTAGGGAAGGGGACACAATCAGGGTACACACAAAGTACAAAACTGGCTTTGAGAGTCTCACATAAGTGCTATGCACTCAGTGAAGTGTGAACTAGAAATAGAAAATAAATAAACTCTGCAAGAGAGAGAATGTTTTTCCATGGCCTCAGCTGCCAGTGGATAGAAAAATGGTCCCTGTGTCATTTGTAAGTAAAATTCAGCCCTCAGACAGGTTTCAGCCTGAATTCATACTTTGTATGTTGTTCAAATTGGCAAGCTGAGAATTTAATTCAAACTGCTCTCAGGTTGTTACCTGTCCAAAGTTCTGTTGTAAATAAAATCTTTGGAAGAACATCTCATCAAACCAGACCTCCAAGAAGCATCTCAAAGACGATGAACCTCTAATACAAAAATCACAGTATTGATGCTAATGTAGCCTTTGACTGTGTGTATTGCAACAAATTGAGGAAAATTCTTAAAGAGATGGGAATACCAGACCACTTTACCTGTCTCCTGAGAAACCTGTAGGCATGATAAAAATGAACAGTTATAACCAGACAGGAAACAATTGACTGATTCAAAATTGGGAAAGGAGTACATCAAGGCTGTATTTTGTCACCCTGCTTATTTAACTTATATGCAGAGTACATCATACAAAATGCTGGGCTGGATGAATTGCAAGCTGGAACCAAGACTGCCGGAAGAAACATCAACAACCTCAGATATGCTGATGATACCACTTTAATGGCAGAACGTGAAGAGGAACTAGAGAGCCTCTTGATGAAAGTGAAAGAGGAAAATGAAAAAGCCAGTTTAAAACTCAATATTCAAAAAACGAAGATTATGGTATCTGGTCCCAACACTTCATGACAAATAGATTGGGAAAAATTGGCAATAGTGACAGATTTGGGACTCCAAAATCAGTGAAAAAGTTATTGCAGCCCCATAATTAATAGACACTTGTTCCTTTGAGGAAAATCTATGACAAAGCTAGATAGAGTATTAAAAAGCAGAGACATTAATTTCCCAACAATGGGTGTGGTTTTTCCAGTAGTCATATATCAATATGAGAGTTAGACCATGAAGAAGGATGAGTGCTGAAGTATTTATGCTTTCAAATTGGTGCTGGAGAAGACTTCTGAGAGTCTCTTGGACAGCAAGGAGAACAAACCAATCAATCCTAACGAACATCAACCCTAAATATTCATTGCAAGGACTGATGCTGAAGCTTCAGTATTTTGGCAACCTGATGCAAAAGGGCAACTTGTTGGAAAAGACTGATGCTGAGGGCAAGAGTAGAAGAGAGCCACTGAGGGCAAGAGGAGAGGCCAATAGGAGAAGAGGGATGACAGATGAGATGGTTGGATGACATCAACTCAATGGACATGAGTCTGATTAAACTCAGAGAGATATTATTGAAGGACAAGGAAGCCTGGTGTGCTGCAGTTCATGGGGTCACGAAGAGTCAGACACAGCTTAGCAACTGAACAACAACAAAAACAGAGAAGAACAAATTTGACTCTATATTTGACCTATTCCTTTACCTCTAACCTTTCTGCTCTGTCACTTGTGCTTAGTCCCGCTGTGTTCCACACATTTGTAAAAGAATGCTGCTGCACCCTGAGATATACATGAGTCCTTTCTTAAGGTTCTGACCTTTAAAAGTATAATGCTTTTCTGCCGGGGTCCAGCCCCGGTGGATCCAGGGTAATTCGAAGGTGGGGGCAGAGTAGGCGTCCTAGGAAAAACTTATTTAATTACAGATAAAGAGGGATTAGGAATTTAGCAGAGAAAAAGAGGCCGAATAACTTGGTTAACACAGGGTACCAATCACCACCTACGTAGCACAGGTGTCTTCCCATTCTCCCGAAGGAGAGGAGGCACTGAGGCCCCCATCCCCCCCCGTCCGATCTTAGAAGCCCAGGCAAGGTTAGTAGGCTTGCTGGGTCCTATGCACCAGATGGGAATTCGGCCAGAAAATAGTAAGAGAGAGAGAGAAAGGGGCTGAATAACTTGGCTTACGTGGGGTACCAATAAAATTCTGGACAAGGAATTTGCACCATCTGAATGGTGGGCACCCACGCTCCAGATGGGAAGTCAGCCAGAAAATTGGGGAGCAGAGAAGAACGACATGAGGGAATCAGTCTTTCCAGAACTGATCCGATTTCTTTATTTTTGGGTTTGCTTATATACCTTTTGTTACATATAGGGATGAATACAGAGTCACGCGGGGGTCAGCAGTCCTGACCTTATCAAAATCAGGTGCTTTACATAAAAAAATTCTTAGAGGTTTTACATCATCTTCAAGCCATTTCTGCCTGCTGACATTTACAACCCTTTCTTTCTGATAACCAGAAAACTTATTTTTTCCAAGGATGTTTTTCCTTAAACCAAGCACCACCCTCCAAATAAAGTCACATTCCTATAGGGTGAGGGTGTAGTGAGTTACAATCAAGAAAGGAATTTATTTAACCCAAGGTTAACATGATTAATCTTAAAGGTTAAGACTTATTTCTCCTATAGGTTAATACTTATTTCTCCTATATGCTTAGAGGTTAATACTTATTTCTCCTATGGGTTAATACTTATTTATCCTATATGCTGGTTATATTCATTATAAGGGCAGGGAATATGGAGATTTTAGCAGCAAACATCAGTCCACCAAATGAAAATCCTTTCACCAATGTTCCTCTTAAGATCTACTTAGTCTTAAGATAGTGACAAAGTTACATTTTTACATAGCAAGGATACAGTGATTTATAACAAAGTACAGTGATCGATTACAAGAGAGAAAATTCATTAACTCAAAAGTCTAACATTTAGGTTAATGCTTATTTCTCTAGCATCAAAAACTACTATATTTCCTTTTCTATATTCCAAACACATTGATTAGTATATTCCCAGGTACCTAAAGGATATGGAGGCCTGGCGGCAATCATTGACTCAACAACAAGAAAAAGTCCTATGTTAATTAAGATTCTCAGAATACTCCAAAACTCTGTGCTGTTTATGGTTGAGAGGTAGTAAACCATCATGTGTCTGCAGAGAGGTTTAACCCGAGACGCCCTTGTCCCACCTAGGGCAGGGAATTAGCAGCAATTATTGACACAACAAACAAAGAAACCCTTTATCAATATAATTCTCAACCAACCCACTATACTAAGAATTTCTAACTTCTCACAAGAATTTGCCTTTAATAAGTCAAAACATCTCATGCCTCTCAAGGTTGGAGGGCTGTTGTGGCTGGAGGAACCTATACAGGCAGGCTAGATAACCTTCAGAGGAGTCCCGTAAGTTGAAACACTCTAGTCACGGCCAGGAATTTTTACTGCCTTGGAGCTGCACGTTTATTCCTTCTCGGAGAGAAACGGTTATGGGGGAGAGCCCCCATAGGTGAGAGTACAAGACAGACTCTGGTTTTGGGGTTAGATGCTCGGAGCAGGGGGAATTTCCTGAGGCTTCATCACGCCTTTGTGCATACTGAAGCCCCTTCCTCATGACCTTTGCCAAGGGTGGAGTTCCTCACACTGGCTCCCAACACTTTTCTATTGATATAAAGAGGTGAATACAGAGAATAATATTTATCTTGCTGGAGGTTTACAGGAACATTTGACCATATCTACATAGACAGCTGCAAAAACAAGAAGTTGCAGCAACCAGTCACATCTCCTCACCTATTAGTATAAACAAAGCCTGAATTCTAACTCAGGGAAGATGGTTCTTTGGGAATCTTTTCCACTATCTTCATGATCTGCTGGCTTTCTTATTAAAGTCACCATCCTTTGACCCAAGAACTTGTCTCTTAATTTACTGGCAGCAAGGAGTAGAGCTTAGAATCAGTAACACTAACAGAAAGTAATGAGAGTTAGCAGAACCATGAGCAGCAAATTCAAACCTAAAAAGACTCCACATGTCTGTATTATACATATAGATTAGAAAATAATATATCAATGTGGTTAAAAAGAAATGAGGAAATCAAACTTATGAATAAAGAACAAGAAAATCCTGATTTAAGCTTGGGAACTGTGTTGACTAAAGTTTCCCTCTGTGTGCGTTATTGCAGATTTGAGTTTCCTAATTAAAGAACCTCTTGAAAATTCTCAGTTCAGTACAGTCTCTCAGTCCAACTTTTTGCAACCCCATGAACTGCAGCACACCAGGCCTCCCTGTCCATCATCAACCCTAGGAGTTCACCCAAACTTATGTGCATCGAGCCAGTGATGCCATCCAGCCATCTCATTCTCTGTGCCCACTTCTCCTCCTACCCCAATCCCTCCTAGCATTAGGATCTTTTCCAGTGAGTCAACTCTTCGCATGAGGTGGCCAAAGTATTGGAGTTTCAGCTTCAGCATCACTCTCTCAAATGAACACCCAGGACTAATCTCCTTTAGGATGGACTGGTTGGATCTCCTTGCAGTCCAAGGGACTCAAAAGAGTCTTCTCCAACACCATAGTTCAAAAGCATCAGTTCTTCAGCACTCAGCTTTCTTCACAGTCCAACTCTCACATCCATACATGACCACTGGAAAAACCACAGCCTTGACTAGATGGACCTTTGTTGGCAAAGTAATGTCTCTGCTTTTGAATATGCTATCTAGGTTGGTCATAAATTTCCTTCCAAGGAGTAAGGGTCTTTTAATTTCATGGTTGCAGTCACCATCTGCAGTGATTTTGGAACCAAAAAATAAAAAATAAAACACTGTTTCCACTGTTTCCTTATCTATTCCCATGAAGTGATGCGACCAGATGCCATGATCTTCGTTTTCTGAATGTTGAGCTTTAGGCCATTTTCACGCTCTTCTTTCATTTTCGTCAAGGGGCTCCTTAGCTCCTCTTCACTTTCTGCCATAAGGGTGGTGTCATCTTCATATCTGAGGTGATTGATATTTCTCCTGGCAATCTTGATTCCAGCTTGTGCTTCTTCCAGCCCAGCATTTCTCAGGATGTACTCTGCATATAAGTTAAATAAGCAGGGTGACAAAATACAGCCTTGAGGTACTCCTTTTCCTATTTGGAACCAGTCTGTTGTTCCATGTCCAGTTCTAACTGTTGCTTCCTGACCTGCATACAGATTTCTCAAGAGGCAAGTCAGATGGTCTGGTATTCCCATCTCTTTCAGAATTTTCCACAGTTTATTGTGATCCACACAGTCAAAGGCTTGACATAGTCAATAAAGCAGAAATGTATTTCTGGAATTCTCTTGTTTTTTTCGATGATCCAGCAGATGCTGGTAATTGATCTCTGGTTCCTCTACCTTTTCTAAAACCAGCTTGAACATCTGGAAGTTCACGGTTCACGTATTCCTGAAGCCTGGCTTGCAGAATTTTGAGTATTACTTTACTAGCGTGTGAGATGAGCGCAATTGTGTGGTAGTTTGAGCATTCTTTGGCATTGCCTTTCTTTGGGATTGGAATGAAAACTGAACTTTTCCAGTCCTGTGGCCACTGCTGAGTTTTCCAAATTTGCTGGCATATTGAGTGCAGCACTTTCACAGCATCATCTTTCAGGATTTGAAATAGTTCAACTGGAATTACATGACCTCCACTAGCTTTGTTCACAGTGATGCTTTCTAAGGCCCACTTAATTTCACATTCCAGGATGTCTGATTATCTTGGTCTTGAAGATCTTTTTGTCCAATTCTTCTGTGTATTCTTGCCACCTCTTCTTAATATCTTCTGCTTCTGTTAGGTCCATCCATTTATGTCCTTTATTGAGCCCATCTTTGCATGAAATGTTCCCTTGGTATCTCTAATTTACAATTGATTACTTTTTTTTCCTTCAGAAATTTACTTTTTTTTTTTTTTTTTTTTTTTACAATACTGTATTGGTTTTGCCATACATCAACATGATTCTTAATACAGAGCTGGAGCATTCATTTAAAACATGTAACAGATTATGCCCCCTTTTTCACTTCAGAATCTCTCACAGTTTCTCATAGTATTTATAGTAAAAGTAAAAGTCTTGAATGGGCTTGAGAAATGGTCCCCACCTGGCCCTAGGCTGATTCTGCCACCATAATTCTGGCCTTTCTGTTGAGTAAAATCTCCAAGATGCTCCTACTTCAGGGAGTTTGCCTTACCTTATGGTTGCTCCTGCCTGGAAGATTTCTCTTACAGGAAAACAAAACAGACAAAAACACACAAAAACAGCAATTGCTTTCTCATGGTCTACAACTCTATTCTCAGATGTTCCATTCTCTGGAAAACTTCCCTTACCCTCTTATTTAAAATTACAATCTAACACATCCAATCTCTTTCCTCCTTTAATATTCTCCACTTTACTTACCACTCAATGTCATATATATATATATATATATATATATATATATATATTCTTTTTATCTGCAAATTCTGGACTGTAACTTCCATAATGACAGATCATTTTCTGTTTGGTTTTTTACTATTTCTAAACTATCTGTAACAAAGTAGTCACACGAAAAAGATAGCTATTGAATAAATATCACCATTAGGTTTATCCCTACATTCAAAATCACTTCAATAATTATGAAGTGAAGTGGAGTGAAGTTGCTCAGTCATGTCCAACTTTGCGACCCCATGGACTGTAGCCTACCAGGCTTCTCTGTCCATGGGATTCTCTAGGCAAGAATACTGGAATGGGTTACCATTTCCTTCTCCAACAATATATAAATGTAATATATTACATTAACTAATAGAAGGAGATAAATCATATAACTACCACAGTAAAACAGGAAAAAGCAGAAAAAAAATGATAATATTGAGTATTGATCCATGTTAAAATTTTTGATAAACAAGGAAATAAGACACTATACACCATGAAAAATGAAAGTGTTAGTCCCATATTCATGTATAACTCTTTGCAGTCCCATGGATTGTAGCCCATCAGGCCCCTCTGTCCACAGTGTTCTCCAGGCAAGAATTCTAAAGAGGGCTGTCTTTCTCTTCTCCAGGGGATCTTCCTAACCGAGGGATCAAATCTCGGTTCCTGAACTGCAGGTAGATTCTTTACCATCTGAGACACTAAGGAACACATTTCCAGAATGTATCTAAAATGTAATTAAATTCCTATCAAAATCTTTACAGAATTTCTCTTAAAATTGGACAAAGTGATTCTGAAGTATATATTGAAGACAAAAGAGCCAAAATGGTTAAGTGACTTCTAAAGAAGAAGGAAAACATAGTGAAAACTTTAAGATAGCTTTGAGACATTTTCAAAGTTGCCATAATAGCTTCATGTACCATTAAGTATGAATAGAGATAAATCAATGGAATAAAAAGATAAAAAGACAATGCTTGGGTTTCCTGGTGGTCCAGGGGTTAAAAATCCACCTTACAATGCAAGGGTCACCAATTCAATTCCTAACCCAGGAAGATTCCTCATGATATGAAGCAACTGAGTTCATGAGCTACAGCTACTGAGCCTGTGTTCTAGATACCATGAGTTGCAACTACTGACCCAATGAACCTAGAGCCTGGGCTCCAAAACTAAAGAAGCCACCACAATAAGAAGTCTGTGCACTGCAGATAGAGAGTAGATTCCACCACCACGATTAGAGAAAAACCTGCACAGAGCAACAAAGACCCACCACAGCCAACATATAAATAAATAAATCTTAAAAAAATGCTTAAATGAATTTTGATAATTAGTAGGTTTGTCACTACAAGTCACTCGGTAAATGATGGACAATTTAATCAATGATTTTAGGACAAGTGATGCAGTAGACAGATTTATATTCACTTGTGAGTATGTTACCTTGCATAGTGAAAATAATTTCAGATGGAACACTTTGAGATGGGCACATTTTTCTGAATTATGCAGAGGGGGTTAAGTACAATCACACAAATTCTTAAAAGGAGAAAATTTATGACTGAGGGCAGAAAGACAAGTGTGACAAGGAATAAAGGTCAGAGGAATGTAACATTGCTAGCTTTGAAGATAAAGAAAGAGGACCATTGGACAAGGATATCGTTGGTCTTTAAAAGCTGGAAATGTCAAAGAAATGAATTTTATCCTAGAGCTACAAAAAAGAAACCCTGATGACAACTTATCTTAGTCTGGTGAGCTTCACATCAGACCTGTCACTTGCAGATCTATAGAATCATAAATATGTGGTTTTAATCCACATATGTGTTAGAGCAGCTATAGAACAAGTAGTTATCTGTGTGTTGAACAATTGAACTGGATAAGTTATCTTACTCCATAAACAAAAATCAGTTCAGGGTAGGTTCCGGATGAGACTGAAAACTTCTATATAGAAACAAATGAGAATTTTTGTGACCTTTAATAGGTCATAAAATCAAGCAACACAAACATTAAAGTGGACAAATGCATATATGAATACCTTAAAATATAAAACTTCTATATTTTGAAGAAATCACAAAGTGGCAAGAAAAATTATAAACTTAAAAATTTGCAGCACATATAATTGCTGATGGTAGTCCCTTTTGATCCTTTCTATTTCTGTGTTGTCTGTTGTGATCTCTCCATTTTTATTTCTAATTTTATTGATTTGATTTTTCTCCCTTTGTTTTTTGATGAGTCTGGCTAATGGTTTCTCAATTTTATTTATCCTCTCAAAGGACCAGCTTTTGGCTTTGTTGATTTTTCCTATGGTCTCTTTTGATATTTTGCATTTATTTCTGCCAAACGCACTCACTGGCCTCACAGTAATTTGACTACCTTTACTGGAGAAGGCAATGGCAACCCACCCCAGTACTCTTGCCTGGAAAATCCCATGGACGGAGGAGCCTGGTATGTTGCAGTCCATGGGGTCGTTAGGAGTCGGACACGACTGAGCGACTTCACTTTTGCCCTAATTTTTAAGATTTCTTTCCTTCTGCTAACCTAGGGTTCCTCATTTCTTCCTTTTCTGGTTGCTTTAGGTGTAGAGTTAGGTTATTTATTTGACTTTCTCTTGTTTCTTGAGGTTTGCCTGTATTGTTATGAACCTTCCCCTTAGCACTGCTTTTATAGTGTCCCACAGGTTTTGTGTTACTGTGTTTTCATTTTCATTCATTTCTGTGCATATTTTGATTTCTTTTTTGATTTGTTCTGTGATTTGTTGGTTATTCAGCAGCATGTTGTTCAACCTCCATATGTTGGCATTTTTAATAGTTTTTCTCCTGTAATTGAGATCTAATCTTACTGCATTATGGTCAGAAAGGATGTTTGGAATGATTTAATTTTTTTTTTGAATTTATCAAGGCTAGATTTATGGCCCAGGATATGATCTACCCTGCAGAAAGTTCCGTGTGCACTTCAGAAAAAAGTGAAATCCATTGTTTTCGGGTGAAATGTCCTATAGATATCAATTAGGTCTAACTGGTCTATTGTATCACTTAAAGTTTGTGTTTCCTTGTTAATTTTCTGTTTAGTTGATCTATCCATAGGTGTGAGTGGGGTATTAAAGTCTCCCATTATTATTGTGTTATTGCTAATTTCCCCTTTCATACTTATTTGCATTTGTCTTACATATTGTGGTGCTCCTATGTTGGGTGCATATATATTTATAATTGCTATATCTTCTTCTTGGATTGATCCTTTGATCATTATGTAGTGTCCTTCTTTGTCTCTTTTCACAGCCTTTGTTTTAAAGTCTATTTTATCTGATATGAATATTGCTACTTCTGCTTTCTTTTGATCTCTATTTCTGTGGAATTTTTTTCCACCCCTTCACTTTCAGTCTCTATGTGTCCCTTGTTTTGAGGTGGGTCTCTTGTAGATGACATATAGGGCTCTTGTTTTTGTATCCATTCAGCCAGTCTTTGTCTTTTGGTTGGGGCATGCAATCCATTTACATTTAAGATAATTATTGATAAGTCTGTTAATGGGGTCATGCAGAGTTGGCCATGACTGAAGCGACTTAGTAGAAGCAGCAGCAGCATGATCCCAATGCAATTTACTTTACCATTTTGGATTTGGGTTTATACACCTTTTTGTGTTTCTGGTCTAGAAAAGATCCTTTAGCACTTGTTGGAGAGCTCGTTTGGTGGTGCTGAATTCTCTCAGCTTTCAGTTGTCTATAAAGCTTTTGATTTTTCTTTCATATTTGAATGAGATCCTTGCTGGGTACAGTAATCTGGGCTGTATGATATTTTCTTTCATCACTTTAAGTATGTCTTGCTATTTCCTTCTGGCCTGAAGAGTTTCTATTGAAAGATCTGTTGTTATCCTTCTGGGAATCCCTTTGTGTGTTATTTGTTGTTTTTCCCTTGCTGCTTTATGAATATATATTCAGAATATATAATGAATTCTCAAAAATCAATTAAAAGAAAACATAAAATAAAAAGATGAGCAAAATACATAAAAATTAAGAAAGAATGGTGATGAATCATATGAAAAGAAGCACACTCTAATAAATGAACAGGGAAATGCAGATTAAAATACCTTTTTTTTTTTTAAATTATCCACTGACCTGACAAAAGTTAAATGTTCTAAAAATAATAATTATTAAGAAATATGTGAATTAACAGCAATCATCCATTGCTGGTAAATGTGTAAATTGATAAAACACTTCATGAAATATTGTGTCATAAAGTAAGTAGTATATATGTGCATAGGATGATCCAGCAGTTTTGCTGCTAGTATGTTTTTCCAGTAGGCACGTATGGAAGTGAAAGTAGGACTGTGAAGAAATCTGAGCACTGAAGAATTGATGCTTTCAAACTGTGGTGCTGGAGAAGACTCTTGAGAGTCCTTTGGACTGCAAGGAGATCCAACCAGTCCATCCTAAAGGAGATCAGTCTTGGGTGTTCACTGGAAGGACTAACGCTAAAGCTGAAACTCCAATACTTAGGCCACCTCATGCGAAGAATTGATTCATTGGAAAAGACTCTGATGCTGGGAGGGATTGGGGACAGGAGGAGAAGGGGGGCGACAGAGGATGAAATTGCTGGATGGCATCAACGACTCGATGGATGTGAGTTTGAGTGAACTCCGGGAGTTGGTGATACACAGGGAGGCCTGACATGCTGCAATTCATGGGATCGCAAAGAGTGGGACACAGCTAAGCGACTGAACTGAACTAATTTCCCCAAGAGGTTTCCCCTGGTAGCTCAGTGCTAAAGAATCCACTTGCCAACGCTGGAGACATGAGTTTGATACCTGATTCAGGAAAATCCCTTGGAGAAGAATATGGGAACTCATTCCAGTATTGCTGCCTGGAAAGCTCCATGGACAGAGGGGCCTGGTGGACTATAGTCCATGAGGTTGCACATATTTGGACAGGACTTAGTAACTGAACACATAAATACATATCTCCACAAGAAGAACTTGCACAATAAGCACCAAGAGAAATACACAGAATGCTTACCACATGATTTGTGATACCAAAAACAAAATCACCCAGCTTTTAATGGGGCCAGAGTTTTGGTTTAGGAAAGTGAAAAATTCTGGGGATGGATGATCGTGAAACTTGCACAACAATGTAAATGTACTTAGTGCCAGTGCATTCTACAGTTGCTGCTGCCACTACTGCTAAGTCACTTCAGTCGTGTCCAACTCTGTAGGACCCCATAGACGGCAGCTCACTGGGCTCCTCCCCGTCCCTGGGATTCTCCAGGCAAGAACACTGGAGTGGGTTGCCATTTCCTTCTCCAGTGTATGAAAGTGAAAAGTGAAAGGGAAGTCACTCAGTTGTGTCCGACTCTTCGAGTCCCCATGGACTGCAGCCTACCAGGCTCCTCCGTTCATGGGATTTCCCAGGCAAAAGTACTGGAATGGGGTGTCATAGCCTTCTCTGAATTCTACAGTTAAACATGGTTAAAATAACATGTTTTATATTTTTTGACTGTTACCACAGAAAAAGCATATTTAAAAGTACAAAATAAAGAAAGGTATTTATTTTTGATATGTGATAAAACTATAAGAAAGTAAAAGAAAATATAAAGGAAAACAAGAATTCTGAGTGGTTGAGAGGATTACAGTTGGAAAGAAATAACATTGCTCTACTTTTCATTAGGTTGTTGATAACCTAGAAATATTTATTTTAGCATCATTCTTTACAGTTAAATATGTAGTACATATTTTGTATGTATTAACTATTACACAAAAGAGCCAAGAAAATAAAACTGGCACAGAATCTAAAATACCCAACAATAAAGAAATGGAGCAATAACTTATGATCTAGGTGAATAATGATATATCACATACCTATGTTCTTAAGTGTAGCTTTATGAAGCAAACTTGTATATGTGTGTTTTTAATTTATGTAAAAGTATACCTATAAATATTTTCTAAAATTTCTAATACTAAACAAAATATATCAAAATATTAGTTCCTATACTAGTGGGATAATATGTTTTGATTATTTGTTTTTCAATTTTATATAGCAGCCATTTTGAATTTTAAACTCGGGGAAGAATACAAGGAAATGTTTATATATATTTATATATAGTGACAAATAATATGTTAGTTTCAGTTGTACAACATGATTTAATACTTATAAAATATTACAAAATATTAACTATATTCCCTGTGCTGTACATTACACCCCTACAACTTATTCTTTTTATAACTGTCAGCTTCTATCTCTTAATCCTCTTTACCTACTTCATCTCTGCCCCCACCCCTTTCTCTTCTTTTAACCACTAGTTTTGGGAAGATCTCCTGGAGAAGGAAATGGCAGCCCACTCCAGTACTCTTGCCTGGAGAATCCCACGGGCAGAGGAGCCTGATAGGCTACAGTCCATGGGGTCGCAAAGAGTGGGACACGACTGAGTGACTTCACTTTGTTCTCTGTATCTGAGTCTGTTTCTGTTTTGTTATGATTGTTTACATTTAGATTCCATATGTAAATGAAAACATAATATTTTCCTTTCTCTGACATTTTTCCTTGAGCACAATACACTCCAGTTCCATCCATGTTGTCATAAATAGCAAGATTTCATTACTTTTTTAATATCTGAGGAATATTTCACATTATGTATATATATATATATAACTTTCAGACTTCCTGGTGGCTCAGATGGTAAAGTGTCTGCCTACACTGCGCGAGACCTGGGTTCAATCCCTGGGTGGGGAAGATCTCCTGGAGAAAGAAATGGCAGCCTACTCCAGTATTCTAGCCTGGAGAATCCCATGGATGGAGGAGCCTGGTAGGCTACAGTCCATGGGGTCGCAAAGAGATGGACACAACTGAGCGACTTTACTTATATATATACATACATACATATATATATATATATATATATATATAATATCACATCTTTATCCACTCATCTGCCATTGGGCGCTTAGGGTTGCTTTCGTATATTGGCAATTATAAATGATGCTGCTATGAACATTGAGGGGAATGCATATAAAATATATATTTTCAAATTAGTGTTTTCATTTTCTTCAGGTAAAGAAACGATGAGTGAAATTGCTGGATGATACGGCGGCTCTATCACTGATTATTTTGAAGAAACTTCATACTGTATTCCACAGTGATTGCACCAATTTATATTCCCACCAACAGTACACAAAGTTTCCCTTTTCTACATTTCCTCACCAACAGTTATGTCTTATCTTTTGACTGTAGCCATTCTGACAGATGTGAGATGTTTTCTCATTGTGGTTTTGATGTTTTCTTATGCTTATTTATCCTCTGTATGTCTTTCTCTCTCTCTCTTTTTTTTTTTTTGGAAAAATGCCTAATCAGGTCCTCGGCCTTTTATTTTTATTTTTTAATTTAGCTGTTTGGTTTTTTGATGTTGAATTGCATGAGCTTTTAATTTGTATCTTTTGGATATTGACCCCTGCTGCCAATCCTTTAGTAGACGGATAAAAATGTATTGCTAAGCCTGTTGCCAAAGAGCATACTGCTTGTTTTTCTCTAGGTGTTTTATGGTTTCAGGACTTACATTTAAATCTTTAATCTATTTTTACTTTCCTTTTGTAGGTGGCATGAGAAAATGGTCTAGTTTGACTCTTTTACATGTAATTAGCCAGTTTTCCTATCACCACTTATTGAAAAAGTTATCTTTTAACCATTATATATTCTTACTGCCTTCGTCGTAAATTAATTGACATTACTTTGCCAACAAGGTACATCTAGTCAAAGCTATGCTTTTTCTAGTAGTCATGTATGGATGTAAGAGCTGTACCATAAAGAAAGCTGAGTGCTGAAGGATTGATGCTTTTGAACTGTGGTGTTGAGAAGACTCTTGAGAGTTCCTTGGGCTTCAAGGAGATCAAACCAATCAATCCTAAAGAAAATCAGTCCTGAATATTCAGTAGAAGGACTGATGTTGAAGATGAAACTCCAATACTTTGGTCATCTGATGGAAAGAATTGACTATTGGGAAAGATCTTATTCTGGGCAAGATTGAAGGCAGGAGGAGAAGGGAATGACAGAGGATGAGATAGTTGGATAGTATCACCAACTCAATGGACATGATTTTGAGCAAACTCTGGGAGTTTGTGTTGGACAAGGAAGCCTGGTGTGCTGCAGTCCATGGGGTCACAAAGAGCTGGACATGACTAAGCCACTGAACTGAACTGAATTGACAATACGTGTGGGGGTTTATTTCTGAACTTTCTATTCTGTTCCACTGATATATGTATATGCATTTTTTTTTTTTTTTTGCCAATGCCATACTGTATTGATTCCTATAACTTTGTAGCATAGTTTGAAAACAGGGACTGTGATACCTCCTGTTTTGTTATTTGGAAGATTGTTTTGGCTATTCAGAGTCTTCTATAGGTTCATACACATTTTAGGATTACTTTTTCTAGTTCTGTGAAAAATGCCATTGATGTCTTGACAGGGATTGCACCGGAGCTTTAGACTGCTTTGGGTAGTATGGATATTTTAACAACATTACTTCTTCCATTCCATGAACACAGAATAGCTTCCCATTTATTTGTGTTGTTTTCAATTTGTGTCATCAATGTCTTACAATTTTCAGAGTTTCTCACCTCCTTGGTTAAATTTTTTCCTAGGTATTTTTTAATACAATTATAAATGAGATTGTTTTATTAATTCTTTGTCTCATAGTTCATTCTTAGTATATGGAAATGCAGTAAAATTCTATATATTAATTTTGTATCCTACAACTTTACTGAATTCACTTAATAGTTTCAAGTGCATTTTTAGCTTTTTTTTCTGTATATAGTGCTATGTCAATTGCAGAAACAATGACTGTTTTATTTTCCCTTTAGCAAAAACTTGGATGCTGATGTGTGTGTGACTGTGACTGGGACTCCCAGAACTGTGCTGAACCAGAGTGGCGAGAGCAGCTATCCTTGTCTTGTTCCTGACCTAAGAAAGGCTGTTTCCAGCTTTTAGCATTGAATGTGGTGTTGGCTATTGGTTTATTGTATATAACCTTTATTATACCAAGACACTTTCTCTCTACACCCGCTTTGTTGAGTTTTTATCATAATTTGGTGTTGGATTTGGTCAAAAGCTTTTCCAAAATCTATTGAACTGATCATGATTTTTATTCTTCTGTTTGTTAATGTGGTGTATCAGACTGTATGTATCACTTTGATTGATTTGCAGATGTTGAACCATCCACATCTTCCTGGAATAAATTCCCTTTGATCATATTATATGATCTTTTTAATGTATTGTTGCATTTTGTTTGCCAATATTTTGTTGAGAACTTTTGCATCTATGTCCATCAATGATATTGGCCTATAATTTTGTGTGTGTGTGTGTGTGTGTGTGTGTGTCTGTGTTTTCATCTGGTTTTGGTAACAGGGTGAAGCTCACCTTGTGGAATGAGTTCAAAAGCATTCCTTCCTCTTCACTTTTTTGAAACAGGTTGAGAAGGATAAATGTTAAGTCTACTTTAAATGTTCAGTAGAACATGAGAATTCTTCCCAGAATTTTGTTTGTTGGAAGCTTTAAAATTACTGATTAAATTCCATTATTGGTAACTGGTGTGCTCCTAGTTTCTTTTCCTTCCTAATTCAGTCTTGGGAAATCATTTGTTTCTTGGAATTAACCTGTTTCTTCAAGGTTGTCCAATTTGTTAGTGTGTATTTTGTCACCCGCTTATTTCATTTATATGTAGAGTGCATCATGAGAAATGCTGGGCTGGAAGAAGCACAAGCTGGAATCAAGACTGCCAGGATAAATATAAAAAAAAACCTCAGATATGTAGATGACACCATCCTTATGGCAGAAAGTGAAGAGAACTAAAAAGTCTCTTGATGAAAGTGAAAGAGGAGACTGAAAAAGTTGGCTTAAAGCTCAAAATTCAGAAAACGAAGATCATGGCATCTGGTCCCATCACTTCATGGGAAATAGATGGGGAAACAGTGGAAACAGTGTTAGACTTTATTTGGGGTGGGGGGAGGCTTCCGAAGGCATTGCAGATGGTGACTACAGCAATGAAATTAAAAGATGCTTACTCCTTGGAAGGAAACTTATGACCAACCTAGATAGCATGTTGAAAAGCAGAGACATTACTTTGCCAACAAAAGTCAGTCTAGTCAAGGCTATGGTTTTTCCTGTGGTCACGTATAGATGTGATAGTTGGATTGTGAAGAAACCTGAGTGCCAAAGAATTGATGCTTTTGAACTGTGGTGTTGGAGGAGACTCTTGACAGTCCCTTGGACTGCAAGGAGATCCAACCAGTCCATCCTAAAGGACATCATTCTTGAATATTTATTGAAATGACTGATGCTGAAGCTGAAACTCCAATACTTTGGCCACCTAATACAAAGAACTGACTCATTTGAAAAGACCCTGATGCTGGGAAAGTTTGAAGGCAGGAGGAGAAGGGGACAACAGAGGATGACATCACTAACTCAATGGACATCAGTTTGAGTAGGCTCCAGGAGGTGGTAATGGGCAGGGAGGCCTGGTGTGCTGCAGTCCATGGTATCACAAACAGTCAAATAGGACTGAGCAACTGAAAACTGAACTGAACTTCTTAATCACTTTTATGTCAGTGGTGTTGGTTTTAATTTATCCTCTTCCATTTCTGATTTAATGTATTTGGGCCTTCTCTATTTTTTTCTTCATGATTCTGGATACAGTTTTGCCAGTTATATTTATGTTTTTTAAAAGCCAACTGTTATTTTATTGATCCTTTAAATTGTGTTTTTTTTTTTTTTTGGTTTCTAATTTATTTCTACTCTGATAATTGATATTAACTTTCTTCTGATAACTTTGAGCTTTGTTTCACTTTTTCTAATTCCTTCACTTAAGCGTTACATTATTTATTTGATATGTTTCTTGTTTCCTAGAGTAAGCCAGTATTGCTATAAATTTTCCTCCTAAAATTGCTTTTTCTACATCCCATAGATTTTAAAGAATTTTGTTTCTATTTTCATTCATCTAAAAGTATTTCTTGATTTCCCTTTGATTTCTTCATGGACCTGTTGGTTTTTGTGTTGTTGTTGCTATTAGCATGTTGTTTAGGCTTCACCTGCTTTCGCTGGTGCTTTTTCAAGTTTTCTTCCTTAGTTGATTTCTAATTTCATGCTACTGTAGTTCAGAAAATGCTTAAAATTGTTTCACTCTTTTAAAACGTATTTTTTTCTTTTTTAATACTTTATTCTACATTACAATACTGTATTTGTTTTGCCATACATTGACATGAATCAGCCACAGGTGTCCACGATCTCCCAGTGCCGAAGCCCCCTCCCACATTGATAAAGTCCTCTATAATTGTTGAATTATTGTCAATTTCTCCCTTTATGTCTGTTATTATTTGCTTTATATATTCAGGTGCTTATGTTGCATGTATATATGTCTATGAATATTGTATACTTTTCCTGGATTGACACTTTTATCATTATATAATGCCCTACTTTCATTTTTGTTATAAATGAAAGTCTATCTGACAAAAATATTGCTTCCTAGTTTTATTTTCTCTTCTATTTGCATAAAGTATATTTCCTACCCTTTATCTTTTTAAACTATGTGTGTCTTTAGGTCTAAAGTGAGTTACTTGTAATCAGCTTGTCAATGGGTCTTGATTTTTTTTTTTTTTTAATCCAGTCAACCACCATGTCTTCTGATTGAAGCATTTAATTAGTCTACTTACATCTTAAGTGATTGCTGATAGGTATGTACTTATATGTCATTTTATTTCTTGTTTTCTGGTTGTTTTTGGAAGTTCTTCTCTGTTCTTTTCTCTCTCTTTTTTTTTTTTTTTTAGTTTCTTACCTTTGGTTTAGTGATTTTCTTTAGTATTAGCTTAGGGTTCCTTTATTTTTTATCTATACTAGGTTTTTGGTTTTTGGTTACCATGCAGTTCTTACATATATTTGTTTTAAACTGACATTTAAGTTCAAACACATTTTAAAAGCTCTACATTTTTTATCTCTCCCTATATTTTATTTTTTGACATATTTTACATTTTCTTGTGTATCCCTTAATTAGTTATTATAGTTATAGCTGACTTTACAACTCTTGTATTTTAATGTTCATACTCGCTGCTTGATCCACTGCATTTACTATATATTTCCTTTTTCCTTTATGTATTTGTAGTATATTGTGAACCTTCCCCCTTTATGTATTTTCTTATTTATTTCTTTATCCTTCTTAAAGGAGATAATTTAATATTTCTTGTGAGGTTGATTTAATGGTGATGAACTCTTTTAGTCTTTGTTTATCCAAGAATATCTTTATCAGTTTTTCAACAGATTGTTAATCTTTGTTGTTGTTGTTCAGTCACAAAGTCATATCTGACTATTTGAAACCACATGGACTACAGTATGCCAGGCTTCCTTGTCCTTCACTACCTTTCAGTTTGCTCAAAGTCATGTCCATTGCGTCATGATACCATCCAAGCATTTCATCCTCTGTCACCACCTTCTCTGGCCCACAATCTCTATTAGGATCAGGGTTTTTCCAGTGAGTCAGCTTTTGGCATCAGGTGGCCAACATATTGGAATTTCAGCCTCAGCATCATGGATAGAATATACTTGGTTGTGTGTGTGTGTGTGTATGTGTGTGTGTGTTTCCCTTTCCCTTTCAGTATCTCAAATATATCATTCCACTACTTTCTGGCCTGCAAAGTTTCCACTGAAAGATCACCTGATAGACTCATGTTGGGGGATTTCCTTGTTGTGACTTTTTGCCTTTCTCTTGCTGCCTTTATAAAATTTTTTCTTTAACTTTTGCCATTTTAATTATATCTTGTTATGAATTTCTTTAAGTTCATATTTTTGGGACTCACTATTATTCCTGCACCTGAATATCTGTTTCCTTTCTTTGCTTAGAAGTTTTTAGGCATTATTTTCTTGATATTTTCTCTACTTTTTGTCTCCTCTTTTTGGAAAGCTTATAATGTGAATGTTAATATTAGATGCTGTTTGAATGTTGTTCCAAAAGGCCCCTTAAACCATCTTCATTATTTTTTTCTTTTTACTTCATTGTTATTTTTCTTTCTTTCTTTTGTTTTCTGATTGGGTGATTTCCATAATTCTATCTTCTAAACTGTTGATCCATTCTTCTGTATCACCTCATCTACTGATGACACCTTCTAGCATATTTTTCACTTTAGTTACTATATTCTTCTGCTCTAAATATTTTTTTTTAAATGTATTTTGTAATACTTTGTTGAAGTTCTGTATTCCTTAATTCATTTCCCTGGTTTGGTGACCATCATGCTTTATTTTGTTCTTCTGTTTGGCATATAATCATATATATCTTCTCTCTCTCTCTCCCCCTCTCTCTCTCTCTTTTTTTTTTTTTTTTGGACTCTGTCTGTCTCTATAAAACTAGGCAAAACAATCACCTACTCCTTTCTTGAAACATGCCCTTATTTGGGAGTATCCCTATAGAGTTTGCATGTGTCCATTGGCTGTGGTGGGAGAACTGGATTTGAAATGACTGTGGGCTAGGCTTTTTCTAGGAAGTTCCAGAGTCATTGCCTTGATGGGGATGGGCTGGAACTGGTGAAGGAGAGATAACTTAGTGCTTCTCCCAGGGCACACCGGCAGCTGCTGCCTTGGTAAGGGATGGGACGATTGAAATTAATCCTGGTGTGGGCTGAGGGGTATTCTGAGGTGGTCTTGGCAAGCCAGTTAGAGCATCAGGCACTTTTCATTCTGCAGCTTCTGTGTTGGGATTAAGAGTGAGTAAGTCTATGCAGAGAAAAGTCTTGTCCTTTATGAGCAGAGTCTGAGTTTCTTACAGCCCCTAGCCCTCCCAGTTCTAAGTCACACTCATTTCCAAAACAAGCTGATCTCTCATGTTCGGTGGGCTGTGCAATGTAGGTCTCAAATTATTCACTTTTAAGGGAGTACTTCTGAGTTTGTGACATCCCCATCCCTGGTTGCCCACCAAGGATGTGAGTATTGACTAGATAAGTCTTTTCCCTCCTATGAATCTGGGTGTGGCTTTTAGTTTATAAGCATGATTGTAGGTAAGCCACTCTGCTAGTCTTCAGTTTATTCTCAGAAAGTGTTGTTCTACATGAAGTTGTTGTTTTGGTGTGTTCATGGGAAGGGGTGAACTCAGGGTCTTCCTATTCTACCATCTTAACTCTGGCTCAACTTATTGTTTTATAGAATACTTAATCAAGAACAACAAGAAAGTGGTAAACTATAAATGATAAGAATTAAAACACATTTGTTTAACTCTAAGTTAGAATATGCCCTCCCAAGAAAGAAAATTAACTTCTAACTGGTACAAAACCTTTAAAAAACATGTAATTATTGATCTTAAACAGAGCTACTATTATAACACTAACTACAGTAGAACAATCTCAGTAAGACAGATGTATATGTTTCACTAGTCATAGTAACTAAAATTTAATGAAACTCCACTGGTGGTGTTTTCAATTAAACAATATCTGAAGATGTTCCAGCTTATTCATAGAAGAAAGCAAAACCTTTAAACTATAACAAGAAAGAAGAAAATAAGCAAATGAGATATATTCCAAATATTTAAAAAATCTAATAAACAAATCAAAATGTTTTAAAATATAAATGAAGAAATCAATATTTAGCTCAAACTGCCAGAATTGCAAGTAATTTATCAAAGGCCAGCAACCCTCAAAACTGCTTTATTTTGGCATGAGACTTTACAGTAGAGGAAAAAAAATGTCCAATGCAATAAATTACTAACCTGAATTTACCTATTCTAAAAGTACCAGTGGTGATAAATTATGTTAAATTATTTTGTGATGAAACAAACAAGTCTAATTTACTCAGTTTCCATTCTACCTGGAGCTTTTCCATATTGGTTAATAAGTGGGTAAAAAAATGACAATTTTTGTGCACATGTAGCTTAAACATCCTTTCAGCTCATGAAGATGATATATCTGTATTTCAAAGTTTGCTTAGAAAGTAGTAGGCTCAATATCTACCTCTAAAATTGCTTAAGCCTGCAACATTTCCCAAAATGATTGACAAGGGGTTATTTCGTTCTTCAGTGAATCCTAGATAGCTTTTCTTCATAAAAAGGAAAAAAAATCAATTTGAAAGGTGTATTAGATGGGAGAAGAACATTCTCAAATCCCCTGTTTTTCATGGTTGCTTGTGAAGAATACCAGTATTGATTAGGCTGAAAATATCACCATTGGTCCATGATTTATTAACTCTCTACATGACACACTGCATGTGTTCTAGAATTTAATTTTAAAAGTATTCTGAAAGTTGTAAAAATATAAGGGATAGGATTTACTTCTTAATCTAAGTATACTAACTGTATATCAACATAGAGCTCCAAAGGGGAGGGGGGAGGAAAGTAAAGAAGGATATGTCATTAATCATGTCAAATATTTTAAATTATAAGAGAGGAAGAGAGGATTTTTCTGGAAGTTGTGTTCCTTTTCTGCTGCTGCTGCACGGACTTCCACAACCATCTGTTCACCTCCTTTCTTGTTGTAAGGAGCTAACTGACATGATAAATGTTAAGTTTGAAAGAGTTAAGAGGCACTATAGTTATGTTTTTTATCCTATTCTGACATTAGAATAACTCCTGGGTAAGAAAAGTTTAAAAAACCCTCTGGTAAGTGTTAACTAATTAATGATGACTGTACTAAACAATGTTTGTATAATTTTTCCTTGTCTTTTAACATAAAGATGATAAATAATACAGAAGTAATAAACAGATTAATGATTTATTAATATCCACTCAAGTACTTAATATTAGTTCCTAAAATTCAGCTATTTATAAACTGTCATGCACTGTAACTGGTTATATGTAAATTTCATTTATCTTTGGTGACAAGAGGTTGAGGCAGTGAATCACTGAAGTCAAATATTCAACTAAGAGAAAGATAAAGGAATTTCTCCTTTTCTTTAAATAAAGCAACATTAATAAATTAAATAGGGATTATTTGTTGATTTTGGAATATACACAATAAACAAATTGCTTATTGTTATGATTATAGTGCCTCTATAGTTGTGTCTACACAAAATCTTATAGTATTTCCCAAGTTTGAGTTACCAATTAAACTATTAATAATTTTCCCTTCTTTCAATTATATATTAAAAATCTCCATTTTGAATGGACCTCATCAACTTCTAAACATAATGGTCATTCTGATTAAAAGTAAGTAAACAAAAAGACTTCCTCAATTCAATAATCTCCTTCAGACACATTTTATTCTCTCCTTTCTACATCTTTGAAAAGTTTCAAATAATACTACTATTCTCAAATTTTCCACTTCTCATTTACTCCATTCTAAAGGGACTAACTTCCCTTATTCTATCAAAACAGGATTTAGCGACCCTCAAGTCACTAAACCAAAAATATGGTGATGCTCTTATCCTTACCTGTCAGCACCATTTAATGATGAAACCACTACATTATTTTCCCCTTGAATACACAAAATATACTTGTGTCTTTTCCTCCTGTCTTCAAAAACACTTCACCTTTCTCCATCCAGTCATAAAATCTAGCGTTAATTTCATTTCACTCCTCACCCTATATTATCTCTGTAGCCCATTTTCTTCATGTCCATTGCTTAAATTACTGCACATTACATGTGTGCATGTAAATACACATATACACATACATGCATGTATACACACAAACACATGTGAGAACCCATCAATGCCCTCTGTACCATCCATGCTGAGGACAGCTGGAATGGTTTCACCTGGCCAACATGTACTCACCAGGTTTCTGTATCGTTCAGTCCCTCCCTAGGTCTCATTCTCTTCAGATTCTTGCCTATATGTTACTTCCTATGTGAGAATTTCTCTGACCTACTAAACATTGCATCACATTATAAGCAGTATGAGCACAGAACTTTTTTTTTTCTGTTTTATCCCTGATGTATTTCCTGTGTGCAGAAAAATGTTTAACAAGCAGCAGGCACCTGATAAATAGTTATTAAATGAAGTCATAAATTTAAATCACATCATGTTGTCCCTTTAAAGCACTTCTTTGGCCTCACATTGTATGGTGAGTAGAGAACACCTATTCTCATGTAACCTAAAGCCTGCAGAAAGCAGACCTTCTCCCTCTCAGGCCTCTTTGTATGCCCCTTCTACTGGCTTTCAATATCCAGGCCACTGAGACCATGTTTCCCCACTTGCAGTATCTGCATGTGCTTCTCCCTCTGCTTAAAAGGATCTTCTCTCCACTTTGCCTAGTGAGTCCCCACTCAACTTTCCATTCTCAGCAAAA
Source organism: Nanger dama (assembly GCA_917880005.1). Taxonomy (NCBI): domain Eukaryota; kingdom Metazoa; phylum Chordata; class Mammalia; order Artiodactyla; family Bovidae; genus Nanger; species Nanger dama. Next base: position 106,953,377 of record CAKJTW010000001.1, read on the forward strand.
GATCCTTTCTCTTTGAAGTACCCCCTGGCCTCCCATCTATTTACTGTGTGATCATATATTGTGTATCACCATGCACTGCACTGTATGTACATCAATTTCCCTTTCACATTTAACAATTTACATTTCCCACACTGGACTGTAAGTCCCCTAAAAGCAGAGGCTCCACTTTTTCTCACCATGGATATGTCCAATGTTGAGTGCAGTACCTAGCACTTAAGTGTATTCAATAAGGATTCAGGGACTTATAGTTCACATAGGAGAAGGGAGCAGAGGGGTAGTTAGGCACTTTGGGATTGACATGTATACACTACCCCATGTTATAACCAAAAAGGACATACTGTGTAGAATAAGGAACTCTGCTCAATATTATGTAACTATCTAAATGGGAAAATAATTTGAAAAAGAATGGATATATGTATACGTATAACTGAATCATTTTGCTGTACACTTGAAATCACAGACTCGATGGACGTGAGTCTGAGTGAACTCTGAGAGATGGTAATGAACAGGGAGGCCTGGCATGCTGCGATTCATGGGGTCGCAAAGAGTCTGACACGACTGAGCAACTGAACTGAACTGAACTAAAATTAACTCAACATTTTTACTCAAAAATATTTCAACATAACTTTTAAAAAAGAAAAGAGTTTATGGAATGAATGAAGAAAAGAAGGAGTTAATATATTTTTAAATCAAGATAGTAAGACTCATACATAGAAAATTGGCCAAATTACTGTAGTGTTTTTATATTACTTCCCAATTAAGGGGGATCATCATTAAAAGGAAGAACAGAACAGAAAGCTAAGCAACGTTAGAAGAAAAGATTGAAAGCTTAATATTAGTTCGCTCAGTCAATTCAGTTCAGTTCAGCCACTCCGTTGTGCCCAACTCTTTGTGACTCCATGAATCACAGCATGCTAGGGCTCCCTATCCATCATCAACTCCCAGAGTTTACCCAAACTCATGTCCATTGAGTCGGTGATGCCATCCAACCACCTCATTTTCTGTTGTCCCATTCTCCTCCTGCCTTCAATCTTTCCCAGCATCAGGGTCTTTTCAAATGATTCAGCTCTTCGTATCAGGTGGACAAAGTATTAGCATTTCAACTTCAGCATAAGACCCTCCAATTCAGGACTGATTTCCTTAGGATGGACTGGTTGGATCTCCTTGCAGTCCAAGGGACTCTCAAGGGTCTTCTCCAACACCATGGTTCAAAAGCATCAATTCTTCAGGACTCAGCTTTCTTTATAGTACAACTCTCACATCCATACATGACCACTGGAAAAGCCATAGCCTTGACTAGACGGACCTGTGTTGGTAAAGTCTCTGCTTTTAATATGCTTTCTAGGTTCACTAAACTGATTTAATAAAGTTAAAATTCAATGTATACTATGAATTCAAAATTATATTATACATCAAGCATATGCCATTAATCAAATGCTAAAATAATTCCTGAATTAATTGGCATAATGTTAGCTTATTTCAGAGTTCACTTTCAAAAAACTTTCAAATATGGTACAGTGTGACTGGATGTTATATGTTAGTATGTTTTCCTAAAGATCTATTAGCAATGTTTCAGTATATGTTTGAGACATAAAATACACCTGAGTAGCAGCAGATAAAGTTATTCTTGGATTCCCTTTTCATAGCAAGAGTTTTTGAAAACCTAACTTGTATGAAAAAAAAAAATCAATATGGATTAATTCATTTCAATCTGTTTCTCTCCTCCCTCCCTCTCTCTCTCTCTCTCTCTCTCTCTCTCTCACACACACACACACACACACACACACACACACACACACACACACACACTGTGGAGAGGGGTGGAAAGTTAAACTAGTTGCTTGATTCTACATGCTTGGAGTAATTTCTACTTCACACAGTCTAGTTGCTGTATTCCTACCTCTTCCCAAGATTTAGATTAAGTAATGAGTTAGAGAGGGTAAAAATAAACCCACAGACAAACAACATAGAGACTTACCAAAATCTGGATATTCATATGCATACATACAGGTAAGAGTATATTAGTTAGACCCATTCAGAGATCTTGTCACTATAAATTAGTATTTGATTTTACTTGAAAATTAATATAGGTTTTTACATGGTTAATAAAGTATATGTTCATTTTAAAATGTGATCTATATATCTGTTATATATAGGGGGAAAAAGCCAAAATTTAAAATATATAAAAATTAAAGGATGCAGCCAAATTTCTAATGTTATACGACTTACAAAAGACTTAAAATATTTTAATAGAAAAAATAACTGAACTAATCATTGAATAAATTATAGAAAGAAAATAAAACAGAGACAAAGATTTAAAAAATAAGTGTATAAATTAATATATTAGAAAAAAGAAAATGTAATTGATAAAGTAAAAATAATAATAAAATGTAACACTTTCAGTAGTTTTAGAAACATAAATAAAATATGTTACACACAGAAAGGAAACTTTTTTCAAACTGAGAGAAATTCTATTTAAAATTCTGGAAGAATAAAATTAATATGTTGATAAATTTAACAGTTTTCCTTCAGTTCAGTTCAGTTCAGTTGCTCAGTTATATCCGACTTTTGGGACCCCATGAATTGCAGCACGCCAGGCCTCCCTGTCCATCACCAATGCCCAGAGTTCACTCAGACTCACATCCATCAAGTCAGTGATGCCATCCAGCCATCTCATCCTCTTGCCGTCTCCTTCTCCTCCAGGCCCCAATCCCTCCCAGCATCAGAGTCTTTTCCAATGAGTCAACTCTTCCCATGAGGTGGCCAAAACACTGGAATCTCCTCTTTAGCATCAGTCCTTCCAAAGAAATCCCAGGGTTGAGCTCCTTCAGAATGGATTGGTTGGATCTCCTTGCAGTCCAAGGGACTCTCAGGAGTATTCTCCAATACCACAGTTCAAAAGCATCAATTCTTCGGAGCTCAGCCTTCTTCACAGTCCAACTCTCACATCTATACATGAACTCTGGAAAACCATAGCCTTGACTAGACGGACCTTAGTTGGCAAATTAATGTCTCTGCTTTTGAATATACTACCTAGCTTGGCCATAAGTTTTCTTCCAAGGAGTAAGTGTCTTTCAATTTCATGGCTGCAGTCACCATCTGCAGTGATTTTGGAGCCCCCCAAAGTAAAGTCTGACACTGTTTCTACTGTTTCCCCATCTATTTCCATGAAGTAATGGGACTGGATGCCATGATCTTCGTTTTCTGAATGTTGAGCTTTAAGCCAACTTTTTGCTTTCCTCTTTCACTTTCATCAAGAAGCTCTTTAGTTCTTCTTCACTTTCTGCCTTAAGGGTGGTATCATCTGCATATCTGAGGTTATTGATATTTCTCCCAGCAATCTTGATTCCAGTTTGTGTTTCTTCCAGTCCAGCGTTTCTCATGATGTACGCTGAATATAAGTTAAATAAACAGGGTGACAATATACAGCCTTGATGTACTCCTGTTCCTATTTGGAACCAGTCTGTTGTTCCATGTCCAGTTCTAACTGTTGCTTCCTGACCTGCATACAGATTTCTCAAAAGGCAGGTTAGGTGGTCTGGTATTATCATCTTGACTAGACGCACATTTTTTGGCAAAGTAATGTCTGCTTTTCAACATGATATCTAGGTTGGTCATAACTTTTCTTCCAAGGAGTAAGAATCTTTTAATTTCATGGCTGCAGTCACCATCTGCAGTGATTTTGGAGCCCCCCAAAATAAAGTCTGACACTGTTTCCCCATCTATTTCCCATGAAGTGATGGGACCGGATGCCATGATCTTTGTTTTCTGAATGTTGAGCTTTAGGCCAACTTTTTCACTCTCCTCTTTCACTTTCATCAAGAGGCTTTTTAGTCCCTCTTCACTTTCTGCCATAAGGTGGTGTCATCTGCATATCTGAGGTTATTGATATTTCTCCCAGCAATCTTGATTCCAGTTTGTGCTTCTTCCAGTCCAGTTGATGTACTCTTCATATAAGTTAAGTAAGCCGGATGACAATACACAGCCTTGACGTACTCCTTTTCCTATTTGGAACCAGTCTGTTGTTCCATGTCCAGTTCTAACTGTTGCTTCCTGACCTTCATATAGGTTTCTCAAGAGGCAGGTCAGGTGGTCTGGTAGTCCCAGATCACCAGAATTTTCCACAGTTTATTGTAATCCACACAGTCAAAGGCTTTGGCATAGTCAATAAAGCAGAAATAGATGTATTTCTGGAACTCTCTAGCTTTTTGCATGATCCAGCGAATGTTAGCAATTTGATCTCTGGTTCCTCTGCCTTTTCTAAAACAAGCTTGAATATCTAGAAATTCACGGTTCACATATTGCTGAAGCCTGGCTTGAGAATTTTTAGCATTACTTTAGTAATGTGTCAGATGAGTGCAATTGTGCGGTAGTTGAGCATTCTTTTGCCATTTGTTTCTTTGAGATTGGAAAGAAAACTGCACTTTTCCCGGCCTGTGGCCACTGTTGAGTTTTCCAAATGTGCTGACATATTGAGTGCAGCACTTTCACAGCATTCCAGGATTTGAAACAGCTCAAGGCTGGAATTCCATCACTTCCACTAGCTTTGTTCGTAGTGATGCTTCTAGGACCCACTTGACTTCACATTCCAAGATGTCTGGCTCTAGGTGAGTGATCACACCATCGTGATTATCTGGGTCATAAAGGTCTTTTTGTACAGTTTTTCTGTGTATTTCTGACACCTCTTCTTAATATCTTCTGCTTCTGTTAGGTCCATACCATTTCTGTCTTTTATCAAGCCCATCTTTGCATGAAATGTTCCCTTGGTATCTCTAATTTTCTTGAAAAGATCTCTATCTATCCCATTCTGTTGTTTTCCTCTATTTCTTTGCATTGATTGCTGAGGAAGCCTTTCTTATCTCTTCTTGCTATTTTTTTGGAACTTTGCATTCAGATGGTTATATCTTTCTTTTTCTCCTTTGGTTTTCACTTTTCAATTTCCTTTAGATAAATATAAAAACTTAATCAGATAGAAAAAAACTGATATGGCTAAAACATGCAGGAGTTAATTAAAATTTTTGTCCAACAATTGCCACCAAAAATGTTCTTTGACACTAGGAGTTGCTTTGTCTTATCAAAGTTTCAATAAAGATGTAACTCCTATATTATGTCAATATTCCAAAGTGCAGAAGACTACAAAACACCTCTTCAACCATTGTGCATAAGGAATATTGCTTTGATATCAAAAGCAAAAATAAAAATAAAAATTCCACAGACTAATATTAGTTTTGAACACAAGATAAGTTTTTAAATAGAATATTATCAAATTAAAATCAGTTTTATAGAGCATGAATCAGATATCCAAATATGTATACATTATTCTGGAAATTTAAAAATAGTTTATATTTTGAGTATTAATTAGAATAATTTATTATATCAAAAATTGTTGTTCACTTTTTGAGTCATGGCCAACTCTTTGTGACTCCATGGACTGCAGCACACCAGACTTCCCTGTTCTTCACCATCACCCAGAGCTTGTTCAAACTCATGTCCATTGAGTCAGTAATGCCATCCAACCATCTCATTCTCTGTCATCCTCTTGTCTTCCTGCCTTCAATCTTTCCCAGCAACAGGATCTTTTCTAATGATTCAGCTCTTTGCATCAGAGGGCCAAAGTATTGGAACTTTAGCTTCCACATCAGTCCTTCTAGTGCATATTTAGGATTGATTTCCTTTAGGATGATTAGTTTGGTCTCCTTGTAGTCTAAGGGACTCTGAAGAGTCTTCTCCAATGCCATAGCTCAAAAGCATCAGTTCTTCAGTGTTCAGCCTTCTCTATGGTCCAGCTCACACATCCATACTGGAAAAAGCATAGCTTTGACTAGATGGACCTCTGTGGGCAAAATAATATCTCTGCTTTTTAATATACTGTCTAGGTTTGTCATGTTTTTTCTTTTAAGAAACAAGCATCTTTTAATTTCACGGCTGCAGTTGCCACCCTCAGAGATCCTGGAGCCCCAGAAAATAAAGTTTGTCAGTGTCTCCATTGTTTCTCCATCTATTTGCCATGAAGTGATGGGACCAGATGCCATGATCTTCATTTTTTTGATAATGAGTTTTAAGTCAGCTTTTTCACTTTCCTCTTTCGCCTTCATCCAGAAGTTCTTTATTTCCTCTTTGCTTTCTGCCATAAGGGTGAAGTCATCTGCGCTTCTGAGTTTATTGATATTTCTCCCAGCAATCTTGATTCCAGCTTGTGCTTCTTCTAGCCTGGCATTTCACATGATGTACTCTGCACATAAGTTAAATAACTAGAGTGACAATATGCAGCCTTGATGTACTCCTTTCTCAAGTTTAAATTGGGAGTTTTAATAATTTAAACAATTATTTAAATTATTTAATTTAAAATTTAATTTTTTAACAATTTAAATAATATAATATTTTAATAATTTAAAAGTTATATAATAAACATTTATTTAGATGACTAATTAATAATTTCAATAATTATATAATTTAATAATTTGAACTTTGACTTTTGATAATTTAAATAATACAGTTGTATATTCTTTTCCATAGGTGGCAAAGGCAAAAAGAAAGTAAGTTTTTATATTCTTGCCCTGTTTTTGAAGTTAGAACCACAGTTTGAATTAGAAACAATTCCTACACTAATGTATAGTCTATCAAAATGCTTTTGTAGTTTTTTAAATTAATTAAAGAAAATGAAATAAAACATTTATACTGTAAAATCTCTGCACAGAACGGCCTACCTGATAATCCAGCCAATAGCACAAAGCTGCTTAGAACTTAAATAAAAGGAAGGTAACAAATGGCAAAAGGCACTCTTAAAATGCAACAATTTTTTATCAGCAATAATCAACTAAAAATAAGATTTGAAAAACTGATCCTATTTTCAAAGATAACAAATATAATTTTATGTCAATAGATATTAAAGACATAAAGGCTCTTTTAGTTTTACTTAGAGATATAAAAGTAAGAAACACATGAAATTTTGGGGGAATTCAAAGTTTTCACCCAATTTACCCATGGGTTTAGTGAAAATTGCTCAGTCGTTTCTGATTCTTTGCGACCCCAAGGATTGTATAGTCCTTGGAATTCTCTAGGCCAGAATACTGGAGTGGTAGCCTTTCCCTTCTCCAGGGGATCTTCCCAACCCAGGGATCAAACCCAAGTCTCCCGCATTCCAGGCAGATTCTTTGACCAGCTGAGCCAAATGAGCCTCAGTTAAAATGCCGAAAACAATTACACAATGTTTCTTAAATTTGTGTTAGTATAGAAATGAAAGAATAGGAAAAATGTAAGCCTTAACATAAAAGTTAATTGAAGGAATATCGTCTTGTCTCATAATAAATTATGAGATTTAATGGATAAGTGGATATTTAATGTGCACAGAAATCATACTAAGTATATACATCAATTATCCTACTTAACCCTCTCAAAAATTCTACAAGAAAGATTACTGGTATACACATTTCATAATTATCTTCAACTTAGCATTGAGTAAACTAAGGTTTGGGTTTCCCTGGTGGTTCAGACAGTACAGGAGACCTAGGTTCAACCCCCTGAGTCAAGAAGATCCCCTGGAGAAGTCATGTCATACTCTTTGTGACCCCATGGATTGTAGCCTACCAAGCTCCTCTGTCCATGGGATTTTCCAGGCAAGAATACTGGAGTGGGTTGCCATTCCCTTCTGCAGAGGATCTTCTCCACCCAGGGATCAAACTTTCATCTCCTTCATTACAGGTGGATTCTTTACTGTCTGAGCCACCAGGGAACTTCACTGAGTTCTTAACAACAGTGAATCTCTGTCCATAGTGATTGATGTAAAGATGGCATATAATGCAAGAAGCATCAGTGTCACATTAGTGATTAAAGAGATCTCCTTCCCCTAAGGCCACGGATTTTAAGGACTGTTTAGGTCTAGTGTTATCAGGGAGTCATACTCATTGGGTATAACACTCTTACAGAGGAAGACAGAGTAGAGGTAGACAAAATCTGTTGATCATTCTAGAACCTCTGGATCCAGCTGTTCTGGATTTTTGGATTTCCAAATTGTGAGAAACAGAATTCCTTTTATATTCAAATGAGTAAAGTTGTGTTCCTGACAGTTGTAATGAAAAACATTGTGAACAAAAGATCAGTTGAGTGTTTCTGAGAGATGAGAGAGTTGAAGGCATTTGCAAGGGATTGTTCATGATGAGGACAGTTAAACTGGAAAGTGGTGATAGGTGGTGAGATGCTTTGGGAAAATACACCAGGAGAACTGATTAGGTGGAAATACTGCTCTTACTTAAAGGGAGTTGGTAGGCAGTGGTCTGAGTACAAACTCATTAAAACTGAGATACTGAGATAGTTCAATGATTGATGATAATAAAGGGAACAGTTGTAATCATGCCAGTGGGTGACTGAGGTGGATAAAGGTGAGGAGTTCAAGGATCTAGGAGGCTGGGAAACAGGATGAGCAGAATCAAAATTATGGTTGAATTGCAGAATTAGGGAAAATATTAGTGAGCACAGTAGTACACCTAGGTGGTCTTAGTGCTGATGATGCCAGGGATTAAAAAAGGAAAGATTACAAATGATTTAAACATGGTGATTGGCAGCAAGGAGATTATATATATATATATATACATATATATATATATATATACATGTGCATATACATATACATATATATCTTTATATATCTTTCATGAGATATCTGATATGAGGGAAAAGAAACAAACTCTATGTAAATGAAATTTAGTTCACGCAACAAAGTAATTTATAAAAGTTTAGAAGCTAGGAGGCCCAAGGGGCAGAGTGAATAGGTGAAGGAGGAAAGAAAATAGGAGACACTGGGCCAGATGAAGGATATGCAGCTGGTGATGGGATGCTAATCTTCCAGTAACTGAAAGTCAGAGACATCTAATGTGTGGATGTCACTGAGGCTTACCAAAGGGTGGGGCATTTGCAATTAGTTCAAATCATCTTTTAGAAGAATAAGAACCAACCAGGTACTCTAAAGCCTGCCATATGTGACAGGCAAGTCAGGTGGCACACACTGCATGCCCTCTGACAGGACAGGGATATATAGCAGTATTTCATGGTGCCCTTATGCTACAGTGATAAGTTTAACATTATGTATAATCCAGGTGTCTTAATCTCCTCTCTGGTCACCTCTCAGCATTGCATCCATGTGTGCTCAGGCATAGACTTGTGTCTGACTTTTTGAGACCCTATGGACTGTAGCCCACCAGATCCTTCTTGTCCATGGGATTCTCCAGGCTAGAACACTAGAGTCGGTTGCCATTTTCTCTTCAGCATGGCATATTCTAGTCCAACCTACAGAATCCCTCTGAGTGCCTCTAAATACTCTATACTCATCCTATAAACATATTTTTCTTCTGCCTGATGATGTCTTTCCTGCCCACTTCACCTACCTTCATGTTTCAGCTGACAACCGTAATCATCATTCATGACTGAACTTTGGCATCACCTCCTCAGGGAAGCCTTCTTTAATTCACCAGTCTTGGATCAGTGCTCCTACAACATCTTTTATCCCTATTTGAGTACTTGCTATGCTACATAATCTTGACTTTTAACTGAAGCTCTTGGAGGGATAGTATTATGACTTGTACCAGACCTTGGCCTTCCCTGATGGCTCAGTGGTAAAGAACTTGCTGCCAATGCAGGAGACACAGGTTTAATCCCTGGGTCAGGAAGATCTGCTGGAGAAGGGAATGGCAACATGCTCCAGTATTGTTGCCTGGGAAATACCATGGATAGAGGAGCCTGGTGGGCTACAGTCCATGGGGCCACAAAAGAGTCAGGCATCACTTAGCAACCAAATGACAACACCTAGCCCTTAAGAAGAAAATCATGTAGTAGCTAGTTATTTAATACTTATGTGTGGCATGAATGAACTGAACAGATTAAAAACAAGCATGACACAATCAGGCTTCTGCTTAAATATTTGAGGTAATTAATCTCACTACTCTGTGTCATTATGTATTTTTGTACCACAATAAATGATGCTTATGCTCCCAAAGATTATATGCCATGATAGAGATAATAATACATTGTAATTAGGACATTCAGAAACATCTGAATTCAGGTGCCCTTGAGTATTCAGGTTGATTATAAGAAAAACATTTTCTTTCATATTGTCCTGAGATGTAAAAGCTTTTAGGACTTCCCTGGTGGCTCAGAGAGTAAAGCCTCTGCCTACAATGAGAGAGACCTGGTTTCGATCCCTGGGTTGGGAAGATGCCCTGGAGAAGGAAATGGCAACCCACTCCGGTACTCTTGCCTGGAAGATCCCATGGAAAGAGTCAGACATGACTGAGCAACTTCACTTTCTCTTTCATAAAAGCTTTTAGAAGACATCCCATTAAGCCGTCCCTTTATTCCCCAAAATATTGTATAATAGCTCAATGATTCTCTTAGTAATCATCAATTTTGTTCTAAAAACCAGGGAATTTTCAGGAGTACAAAATTATAACCAATATCTTCATAGCTAGTATCTCATATTGGCTTCATAGCCAATAGAAAAAGGAAAATAGAAATATTTGTTCCAGTTTTATCCATTGGCTTCCTCACTAGTATAATGGGGCTAATAATACTAGAAAGGATAAATTTCAATAAATTTGAAATGTAAACCAGAAGTTTGAATTTATGTCTTAAAGAGCCTCATACCTGTTCCTAAAATGTACCTAAATTTGTAATAAATAAATAAATAAATAAAATCCAGCCTTCTATTTTCTGGGCCAATTTCACAAGTGTGATAAACAGTTTCAATATTTGAACATAAATCTATGATCCATCTGGGAGTTTATTTTGAGTCATGTCACAGAGAATGAACCAATTTTATTCTATTTCCAAATGGTTAGCCAGTTGTCTCAACATTTTTTCCATTAATTTGAAATGCCAACCTTATGATATTTTAATTTCTTTAATTGGGTGAATTGCTACTTTTCTATGCTATTCCATTGATCTTTCTGTTCTTCTATTCAAAAAAAAAAAGTCAATATTTTCCCAGAAGCCTGCTTCTTTTATTTATTAATTTCATTTACCCACTCTACATTCAGTATGTCATGCTTTCCTTTCCTCAACACCAAATGTGCCTTCCCTACCATCTTCAAACTATGTCTACACCACATAAGAGGAAATTCCTCATTTCTTTTTCTTTTTTTTTTCTTCACAAAGTCTATCTTGTTTCCATGTTTGCCCTCAAGGAAAATGTTTGAGAAATGAGGAGAGATGGTGGCATGTGCTAAGAGACAGAGCACAGGAAGAAGAGATGAGTCTCAGAGGAGTGAAAGTGTTGCTGCCAGCGGCGCCAGCAGACTGGACAGTCTTGGGAACCCGCAGTATACATGCGTGCACTCACTGAAAACTTCACAGGCAGTCAGGTTACTCATAAAGATTTGTTAATATATAGTAAGAAAAGGGCAGAATGGAACCCAGACCTACCAACAGAGACATTAAAAGACATTGCCAAAGTAGACCAAGCCACTAGAAGACAGGAGAAAATTCAGGCAGAAGTGTGTATGGAGGATAGTAGAGTCAAGGCATATCACAGCAACCAAAGGAACAGGGAGTTTTAAAAATGAGTAAGATTTTGAATTCTTATGTAGTCTAGAATATTATGTTTATCAGAGGCTTCTCAGGTGGCTCAGTGGTAAGCAATCCACCTTCTGCCCTGGAGGAGGAAATGGGAACATAATCCAATATTCTTGCCTGGAAAATTTCTTGGACAGAGGAGCCTGGTGAGCTACAATGCAGGGGGTCACGGAGAGTCAGACACAACTGAACATACAGGCATGTTCAATATTTTCCTCAGCAAGAAATGATTTTATTGTAAACAGAAGATTCAGAAATTACTTCTGGTTCAAATAGAATTATTAAAGGTCAAGCTCAACTTGAGATTAAGTAAGAGAATGACTTAAAAAAAAAAACCTGGATTCAACAATTAAAACTAAAAAAAAAAGACTTTATTGAAGACACTTAGCAATGAATTAGACGTTGAAGATACTGAAATGAAGGAAGGAGATCATAAGGTTTTGAATGGATAGCTATCCAAATCACCTCACAGATGAAAAGAAAAAAAAAAAACAATTTGTATGTGAGATAAGACAAAACACTTGAAAATTCATTCATTTGAGAACTCTGATGCACATGTGAGTGTAGACCAAATGGAAAGCGATTTAAGAGGTCATTCAGTTTGCTTTTAGTCTAGTCCTTAAGCTAAAGAAGTAGAAGAAAGATAAATAGTCTAGTTCAATTTACTGGAATAGAAAAATCTTACAGGATATAGGGCATCCTATAGTGTTTCTGGACACCCATACTTTTACGACATATCACAGCAACTGGGTAACCAAGGTTTTGAGTATTCATGGCTACATAACTTGAAACAAGAAACTCACCTTGAAAGAGCTGAAAAATCCATTTCAGATTTTATTTTTTAAAGAAAACATTTTAAATAGTTTTAAATAGCATCCACACTCTTGGAAAAACATGAAACCATGATCATACTGGTCCCACTCTCTGACTTCCAGGATAGGCTTTACTTCCACAGATGCCTGCTTGACTCCAGTTGCTACCTTCTATTTGATAAGACAACTGGTCAAAATCACAAAGATATTACCGTCACAACCATTTTCCTTCCTCAATACACAACGGGATGTACAAGTAGTCTAACAATATATATACATTTGGTATATGTATTTCCAAATACAAAATGGGAAAATTAGATACAAAGTAATCCAAAATGTTTAGGTTGTTAACTTACAAAAAATGAAGTTTCTTTCAAAGTCTTTAGCTAAAAGTGCCTGATTTGTTTCTCTTTCATGAACTGATCACATAATAACAGATAAAATCAACTGCTGTCTCTTCAGCCAGTGTTCATTTTACAAAAGAGGTTTTAGTACTGCTGGTGTAATTACAAAATATTATCTATACAAAAAAAAAAAAAAAACAAACACCTGACCCTGCTGAACTAGAAAATATTCATGATTAAAATTTTAAGATTTTTTTTGTGAGAGAGTCAGAACAAAGGCATGAATAAGATATGTCACTAGGAGCTATTATTTCATTATAACCTAAAAAGATATTAAAAATGGAACTACTATTTACTAATCAAGTAATTTTACTTTATTTTTTAGTATACATGCTGCTAAAGCGAGCACTATATTTTATTTTTTCCATTTCTTTAATACTTTATTCTACGTTACAATACTGTATTGGTTTTGCCATACATTGACATGAATCAGCCACAGGTGTACACGATCTCCTAGTGCTGAAGCCCCCTCCTACCTCCCACCCCATATCATCTCTCTGGATCATCCTGTGCACCAGCCCCAATCATTCTGTATCCTGTATTGAACATAGACTGGCACTTCATTTCTTATATGGTAGTATACATGTTTCAATGCCATTCTCCCAAATCATCCCACCCTCTCCTTCTCCCTCAGAGGCCAAAAGTCCATTCTATATCTCTGTGTCTCTTTTGTTGTCTCACATACAGGGTCATCATTACTATCTTTCTAAATTCCATATATATGTGTCAGTATACTGTATTGGTGTTTTTCTTTCTGGCTTACTTCACTCTGTATAATCGGCTCCAGTTTCATCCACCTCATTAGAACTGAGTCAAATTTATTCTTTTTAAGGGCTGAGTAATACTCCATTGTGTATATGTACCAAAGCTTTCTTATCCATTCATCTGCTGATGGACATCTAGGTTGCTTCCATGACCTGGCTATTATAAAGAGTGCTGCAATGAACAATGGGGTACATGTGTCTCTTTCAATTCTGGTTTCCTCAATGTGTATGCCCAGCGGTGGGATTGCTGGGTCATAAGGCAATTCTATTTGCAATTTTTTTAAAGGAATCTCCACACTCTTTTCCATAATGGCTGTACTAGTTTGCATTCCCACCAACAGTGTAAGAGGGTTCCCTTTTCTCCACATCCTCTCCAGCATTTATTGCTTGTAGACTTTTGGATCACAGCCATTCTGACTAGTTTGAAATGGTACCTCACTGTGGTCTTGATATGCGTTTCTCTGATAATGAGTGATGTTGAACATCTTTTCATGTGTTTGTTAGCCATTCGTATGTCTTCTTTGGAGAAATGCCTATTTAGTTCTTTGGCCCATTTTTTGATTGGATTATTTATTTTTCTGGAGTTGAGCTGCATAAGTTGCTTGTATATTTTTGAGATTAGTTGTTTGTCAGTTGCTTCATTTGCTATTGTTTTCTCCCATTCAGAAGGCTGTCTTTTCACCTTACTTAAAGTTTCCTTTGTTGTGCAGAAGATTTTAATTTTAATTAGATCCCATTTGTTTATTTTTGCTTTTATTTCCAGTATACTGGGAGGTGGATCATAGAGGATCCTCTTGTGATTTATGTCGGAGAGTGTTTTTCCTATGTTCTCCTCTAGGGGTTTTATAGTTTCTGGTCTTACGTTTAGATCTTTAATCCATTTTGAGTTTATTTTTGTGTGTAGTGTTAGAAAGCGATCTAGTTTCATTCTTTTACAAGTGGTTGACCAGTTTTCCCAGCACCACTTGTTAAAGAGATTGTCTTTATTCCATTGTATAGTCTTGCCACCTTTGTCGAAGATAAGGTGTCCATAGGTGTGTGGATTTATCTCTGGGCTTTCTATTTTGTTCCATTGATCTATATTTCTGTCTTTGTGCCAGTACCATACTGTCTTAATGACTGTGGCTTTGTAGTAGAGCCTGAAGTCAGACAAGTTCCTCCAGTTCCATTCTTCTTTCTCAAGATTGCTTTTGCTATTCGAGGTTTTTTTTTTTTTTTTTTTGTATTTCCATACAAATCTTGAGATTATTTGATCTAGTTCTGTGAAAAATACTGCTGGTAGCTTGATAGGAATTGCATTGAATCTGTAGATTGCTTTGGGTAGTATATTCATTTTTACTATATTGACTCTTCCAATCCATGAACATGGTATATTTCTCCATCTATTAGTGTCCTCTTTGATTTCTTTCATCAGTGTTTTATAGTTTTCGATATATAGGTCTTTAGTTTCTTTAGGTAGGTATATTCCTAAGTATTTTATTCTTTTCATTGCAATGGTGAATGGAATTGTTTCCTTAACTTCTTATTCTACTTTCTCATTATTAGTGTATAGGAATGCAAGGGATTTCTGAGTGTTGATTTTATAGCCTGCATTTATGATAAAAACTCTCCAGAAAGCAGGAATAGAAGGAACATACCTCAACATAATAAAATCTATATATGACAAACCCACAGCAAACATTATCCTCAATGGTGAAAAAATTGAAAGCATTTCCCCTAAAGTCAGGAACAAGACAAGGGTGCCCACTTTCACCACTACTATTCAATATAGTTCTGGAAGTTTTGGCCATAGCAATCAGAGCAGAAAAAGAAATAAAAAGGAATCCAAATTGGCGAAGAAGAAGTAAAACTCTCACTGTTTGCAGATGATGTGATCCTCTACATAGAAAATCCTAAAGACTCGACCAGAAAACTACTTTATTTACTAAATTGAATATCCTAGTAACTGTGTCATCTTCACTGGTACTTTTTGTTTCTAAGAGGTCAAACTGAAGCCATAAATTATAAAAGTGAAAATTTAAATACTCTCCCAACAGAATTTCTGATATAAAGTAGCATGTTAGTCTACTTTGGTCTCATCTCATTCTGCCCAGCATTTCTAGGGAGAAGTAATCATGTAAGTGAAACAATGAAAATGCAAATATAAAAATCTGAATTTAACTGATAGGAAGAACAAGAAAATATTCCATAAACTAAAATCACACCAACAAAACAGCTATGGAACTTTATTCCCCAGTATTCAGCATAGCAGCCTGCTGCTGATTATGCTGCTGCTAAGTCGCTTCAGTTGTGTCTGACTCTGTTGGACCCCATAGATGGCAGCCCACCAGGCTCCCCCATCCCTGGGATTCTCCAGGCAAGAACACTGGAGTGGGTTGACATTTCCTTCTCCAGCATAGCAGCCTACTTAGGTTCAACTCCTAAAAAGATAAAGAGAAGTTTTACATAAACTCTAGCAGTATGAGTTTTATGAAACTTGCATTTGAAAGTTCATCATGTGAATAATAAAGGGAAAAAAAAAAAACAACCATCACTCTAAGTTTTTAATATATGTAAATCTTTTAACTTGAGTATTTTACATTATCTCACTTGTTCTATATATGTTGAAGTATTTCACTGAAAACGGAAATAAGATAGATATAATTTGTTTAAGTTTTAGCCTTAAAGTATAACTTTGTTTTCACTTGTTACTCTTAAAGGCTTACTTACTGCAAGTTTACATGATTAATAAATAATATCAGGAATGAAGAAATAATACTAACACAAAACATTTTTTCTAAATTCCATGCTCTTGCTCAGTTAATGTTTGGCTCTTTAAAACCCCATGGACTGCAGCCCACCAGGTTCCCCTGTCCATGGGATTTCACAGGCAAGAATACTGGAGTGGGTGGCCATTTCCTCCTCTGAGGTTATCTAAATTAAAAAACTAATAAACCTGATAGGACTTGTTGTTTAACAATTATTTTCAAATGTTTTCTGTGGAGAACCACAGAGTTAAAAGGAAAAACTGCCATGGACAGAGACAGGGTCTTTCAATATGTGTCATCATGTCTCTTTCATGACAGCTCATTTTTGTTTCAAATACAAGTAAACTTTCATTCTCTCTGTCTCTCTATTACCTGACAAAATTTAAATTTTTGCCTTATCTCTTTAAAATAACACATCAGATTTCTTCCTTGATTTTCTTCAGTTCAGTTCAGTCGCTCAGTCGTGTCTGACTCTTCACGACCCCATGAATCGCAGCACGCCAGGCCTCCCTGTCCATCACCATCTCCCAGAGTTCACTCAGACTCATGTTCATCGAATCAGTGATGCCATCCAGCCATCTTATCCTCTGTTGTCTCCTTCTCCTCCTGCCCCCAATCCTTCCCAGGATCAGAGTCTTTTCCAATGAGTCAACTCTTTGCATGAGGTGGCCAAAGTACGGGAATTTCAGCTTTAGCATCATTCCTTCCAAAGAAATCCCAGGGCTGATCTCCTTTAGAATGGACTGGTTGGATCTCCTTGAAGGCCAAGGGACTCTCAGGAGTCTTCTCCAACACCACAGTTCAAAAGCATCAATTCTTCGGTGCTCAGCCTTCTTCACAGTCCAACTATCACATCCATACATGTCCACAGGAAAAACCATAGCCTTGACTAGACGGACCTTAGTCGGCAAAGTAATGTCTCTGCTTTTGAATATACTATCTAGGTTGGTCATAACTTTTCTTCCAAGGAGTAAGAATCTTTTAATTTCATGGCTGCAGTCACCATCTGCAGTGATTTTGGAGCCCCCAAAATAAAGTCTGACACTGTTTCCACTGTTTCCCCATCTATTTCCCATGAAGTGATGGGACCGGATGCCATGATCTTTGTTTTCTGAATGTTGAGCTTTAAGCCAACTTTTTCACTTTCCTCTTTCACTTTCATCAAGAGGCTCTTTAGTTCTTATTCACTTTCTTCCATAAGGGTGGTATCATCTGCATATCTGAGGTTATTGATATTTCTCCCAGCAATCTTGATTCCAGTTTGTGTTTCTTCCAGTCTAGCATTTCTCATGATGTACTCTGCATATAAGTTAAATAAACAGGGTGACAATATACAGCCTTGACGTACTCCTTTTCCTATTTGGAACCAGTCTGTTGTTCCATGTCCAATTCTAACTGTTGCTTCCTGACCTGCATACAGATTTCTCAAAAGGCAGGTCAGGTGGTCTGGTATTCCCATCTCTCTAAGAATTTTCCACAGTTTATTGTGATCCACACAGTCAGAGGCTTTGGCATAGTCTTGATTCTCTAAGGGGAACAATTTGTCACCAAAAACACATTTACTTTTAAGGAAGGCTAATTTTGAGAAGAGGTCTCCATACATTGATATTAAAAATGAATATTTCTACCATAAAGTGAAAAGAAAATACATACCTTTGTTAATTCGCACATGTGAATTTGGTCACCTTAATGGTTTAATGCCTATGTTTAGCAAATAGCTGAAATATAATAAAATTCAAATATTGAATATCTGGAAAACACAAGTATAAAAACCTTTTGAAATATGTATAAATAATTATTTGTGATTATTTATTTGGTCTTCACTCCCATTTTGAATGTTGGATTTCCTCATAATCTTTGTAATATTATTCCCACAAAAGCAATGTGCAACATGGTTATCAGACTTAAGTAGGTTGTGGTCAAACTCTGGATCCATTGATTACATACAAGGAAAGGAACTGACCATTAAGACAAGGTCTGCCTATACTCAATAAAGAGATCCACATGCTCAAAGAAGTTAAACCAAATTCCTTTGCTTGAGAATGGCATGTAGTTTCACGTTGCTGCTGTTCAGTCACTGAAACCTCTCTGACTCTCTGTGATCCCATCAACTGCAGCACACCAAGCTTCTCTGTCCTTCACTCTCACTGACTTCGCTGAAGCAGGTCCATTGAGTCAGTGATGCCACCCAACCATTTCATCCTCTGTAACTCCCTTCTTCTCCTGCCCTCAATCTTTCCTAGCATCAGGGACTTTCCAAATGAGTCAGTTCTTCAGATTAGGTGGCAAAAATATTGGAGCCTCAGCTTCAGCGTCAGTCCTTCCAATGAATATTCAAGACTGATGTCCTCTAGGATGCTGTCCAAGGGACTCTCAAGAGTCTTCTCCAACACCACAGTTTGAAAGCATCAGTTCTTCAGCACTCAGCTTTCTTTATAGTCCAGCTCTCACGTCCATACATGACTACTAGAAAAATCATAGCTTTGACTAGATGGACTTTTGTCAGCAAAGTAATGTCTCTGTTTTTAACATGCTGTCTAGGTTAGTCATAGCTTTCTTCCAAGGAGCAAGCATCTTTTAATGTCTCAGCTGAGGTAAAGATCCATAGTGATCTTGGAGCCCAAGAAAAGAAAATTTGTCACAGTTTGCACTTTTTCCCCATCTATTTACCATGAAGTTAGGGGACTGGATGTCATGATCTCAGTTTTTTGAATGTTGATTTTAAGCCAGGTTTTTCACTATCCTCTTTTTCCTTTACCAAGAGACTCTTGTTCCTCTTTGCTTTCTGCCATTAAAGGGATATCATCTGCATATATGAGGTTGTTGATATTTCTCCAGGCAATCTTGATTCCACCTTTTGATTTATCCAGCCTGGCACTTTTGCATAATGCACTTCTATATAAGTTAAAAGATCAGGGTGACAATATACAACCTTGACATTCTCTTTTTCCAATTTGGAACCCGTCTGTTGTTCTAAGTCTGGTTCTAACTATTGCTTCTTGACCCACATACAGATTTCTCAGGAGACAAGTAAGGTGGTCTGGCATTCCCATTTCTTTAAGAATTTTCCACAGTTTGTTGTGATACACACAGCTAAATTCTTTAGCATAGTCCATGAAGCAGAAGTAGAGTTTTCTTTTTTAATCCCCTTGTTTTTTCTATGATCTCTAGTTCTTCTGCCTTTTCTAAATCCAGCTTGTATATTTGAAAATTCTATATTCACGTACTGCTGAAGCCTAGCTTGGAGGACATTGAGCAAAATCTTGCTAACAGGTAAAATGAATTCAATTGTACAGTAATTTGAATTCTTTGGCATTGCCTTTCTTTAAGATTGAAATAAAACTGACCTTTTCCAATCCTGTGGCCACTGCTGAATCTTCCAGATTTGCTGGCATATTAAGTGCATCACTTTCACAGCATCATCTTTTAGGATTTGAAATTGCTAGCTGGAATTCCATACCTCCACTGGCTTTGTTCATCATAATGCCTCCTAAGGCTCACTTGACTTCACACTACAGGATGTCTGGCTCTAGGTGAGTGGCCACACCATCATGGTTATCCGGGCCTTTCAGAAATTTTTGTACAGTCCTTTTGTGTATTCTTGCCACTTCTTGATATCTTCTGCTTCTGTTAGGTCCTTGACATTTCTCTCATTTATTGTGCCCATCTTTGCATGAAATGTCCCCCTGAATCTCTAATTTTCTTGAAAAGATCTCCAGTTTTTCCCCATTCTATTGTTTTTCTCTATTTCTTTGCATTATTCATTGAAGAAGAATTTCTTATCTTTCCTTGTTAGTCTCTAGGACTCTGCATTCAAGTAGATACATATTTCCCTTTCTCATTTGCCTTTCATTTTTCTTCTTTTTTCAGCTATTTGTAAGGCCTTCTCAGACAACCACTTTGCCTTCTTGGATTTATTTTTCTTAGGGATGGTTTTGGTCACCACCTCTTATAGTTCCATACACACTATGTTTTGTGTAAATAAAATGTGATTTGGAAATGTTTCACAATCTGACTGTTGTGGCTAGTATGTTTGGAAACACATCTCTCAGTCAAGTCACTTTCTAACACAGTATCAGAGATAATTTCTAATGAGGTATAAGAGATAATAAGTTATCAGAGTTAATGAATAAACATGCACAGGGATTAGGTTGCAAGATTTAGGAAATATAAATAAAGAACAACAGGTTACATTTGAATTACAGACCAACATGGAATATATATATATATTTTAGTATGTGTGTCAAATATTACATGCATACATACAAAAAGATATTCATTATTTATATTAAATTTAAACTTAACAGCTCCTTCTGAATTTTATCTGGTAATCTTACACAGGAAATTATTATACAGCATTATATATATTTTTAAGTAAAATGCTTCCCTCACAATATGACTTTTATTGTACAGTGAACTATATCATTTTTTTAACTTTATCAATCCTTCAAGATCCTTGAAACTAGCTACTACCTATAAATGTGTTCATATGTTTTAGCAATGTGTAGTGCTAATTACTTTATAATTATTAGATCACTCATTCCAACTATTTTCTAATAATAACAATTATTTTTTAATAAAACATAACAAACCTCTAGAGGTACACAAGATATTTATACAATTCCTTGGTACTGTGAATCTTAATCCCTCCTTAAAGAGTCTGGGAATATATCTTAGATGATTTTATGTGTTCATATTATATCATAGATGTCTATAACATTACGTTGTATAAAATGCAAAATGGTGGATGTCTCCACTAAATGTCATTTATCACATCATTCAGGTCAAGCATTCTACAGAGTTGCTGCCATCAGTAGTCAAGTATATGACAAAGATTTCATGGGAATGGAAACAAGGGGAAAACAACCCATCTTCATGGCAAATGAACTCATTTTAAGGGCAAGTAGTCAAGGACCACCTGTCATCATTTTTACTATGAGGTTCCTTGCACTTCACTCCAAAGGACAGCTTCCAGGATAAGTTAAATGATAGCACAGTTTAAGACAGAGTAATCATGTTATAATAGAGCCTTTAGTTTCAGAGCAACATGCGTATCACTGGGCACTTCATTTAAGAGAATACAGTGCAAGGCATTCCTTAGAATCAGTCAGTCAAATCTGTTGTGTTTGAGACTGCATCATTCTTCCTGGTTATATTCTGTTCTGCCTTCAAAGGACTTAAATGAGAGTGAAGCGAAATCGCTCAGTCGTGTCCGACTCTTTGCGACAGTGTGGACTGTAGGCTACCAGGCTTCTCTGTCCATGGGATTCTCTAGGCAAGAATACTGGAGTGGGTAACCATTTCCTTCTCCAGGGGATCTTCCCGACCCAGGGATCGAACCCGGGTCTCCCACATTGGAGGCAAACGCTTTAACCTCTGAGCCACCTTCAAGCTTCAAGATCTTCACAGTCTCTCTCATTTTACGATATGCAAAACAAAAATATCTTTTTTTAATCGTTAGACAGCAGTGGTGCTGGCACCACATGAAATTTAAGCTAGTATTTTGTCTTCGTAAGAATTCTAGAAGGTCACTTGAGAATAGTTCCTTTCTAACTGCATTATGTAAGATTTTGCATATGGAAACAAGTTCTTAAAAATGTGTTACTAAACTTTTAGATCACAGTGAATTTCTCAGAGAAGCTGCAATTCTAAAATGAATTCTACAGTCATTAATATAAACTGGTCCAGAAAAAAAAAAAAAAAGATACAGTTTTAACTAATACTGCTATGGGAAGTTTATCAGTATCTAAAAGAGAAATGTTTTCTGGGTGTAGTAGGAAGGAAAGAGAAATGTCACAGGCAAAGATTAAATCCATGATCCATATGGTTAGAAATCCTGGGTTGCAAATCCAAAAGGTAAGCGATTCAGTGTTCAAGCCTGACTTTTCACAAACTTTAGAGCACTCATTGTCATTGTACAAAGGATAAAGAAAGACACATATAAAAAGGCTTACCACAAAAGCCAGAACAGCTTAGAATACTTTAAAATAGACTAAAGTTCAAATTTTTGTTTTAAAATGAATAGGAGTTTTTCAGTAGGGATTAGAAAAAGCAAATCTATTGCAATTATTATTTTTTAAATTTTATTTTACTTTACAATACTGTATTGTTTTTGTCATACATTGACATGAATCTGCCACAGGTGTACAAGCTCCCAATCCTGAACCCCCTGCCAAGAAATGAAGTGGAAAAGAAAAGTAAATGTTGCCAAGGGCTCTAAGTGACCCCAGCCCTGTGGGTCACAGAGGAGCTCCTTCCAAGTGTGGAGCTCAGACTAGCGCAGGATTCAGTATGACAATAGGGGTTGTTATATGAGCAAGAAATATAAAAAGGAAATAAGGAGAATGACAATTTTTAGGTGTGAAAGCACTTTTAATGAAAACTAATTGTGAGTGAAGATAAAAAGAAAGTAAGTCACCAAGCTCCATGAAATGTCATAAATGATAATAAACACAAACGATTCCCTCCCATCCAACAATCATGAATACATAAGTAATCACAGTTACATCATTACGTTAGTGACAGTGAAATTTTCACCTCTTACCACATTTCTAGAGAACCGCTGTATTCTAGCCCTTTTGAATCTTTGGGAATGACTCAAAATAAGTGCGAGGAGTTTCCACCATCAAATTCTCAGTAACCACTTAACATTTGTAATTGCCTTTGGTTGAAGAGGATACCAATTTAGCTCTCAATCAATGAAGAAAACCTGAACTAATGCTATCACTTCATATTACTTCAAATTCTGCCTCATTCCTTGACTGTTAAATTGTTTCATTGTGATTCTAGATATAGTTAGGCAAAAAGTATTTAAATCTTGGATCCTTGAGACTTGGAATGTTCCAGATAAACTACTTTATGGATTTTGGGTTTATTTCTCTGTTTGTTTTTTGTATTTGCTATACTGTTTTTATTTTTGTTTTGTTTTGTTATGTTTACTGTTCTTTTAAAAATGTTTTTAATTGGAGGTAAATTGTTTTACAATGTTGTGTTGCTTTCTGCTGTACAATCATATAAATCATCCAAATTATACATATATCAAATTGCCAATACCTTTTGGATCACTGAAAAGCTAGAGAGTTCCAGAAAAACATCTACTTCTGCTTCATTGAAGCTTTTGAAATGTGTGGATCACAGAAACTGTGGAAAATTCTTAAAGAGACCTGCCTCCTGATAAATCTATATGCAGGTCAAGAAGCAACAGTTAGAACTGGAGATAGAACAACAGACTGGTTCCAAATTGGGAAAGGAGTATGTCAAGGCTGTATATTTTCACTATGCTTATTTAACTTGTATGCAGGGTACATCAGGCAAAATACTGGGCTGGATGAAGCACAAGCTGGAATAGAAATTGCCAGAAGAAATATCAACAAACTCAGATACACAGATGACACCACCCTTATGGCAGAAAGCAAAGAAGAACTAAAGAGCCTCTTGATGAAAGTGAAGGAGGAGAGTGAAAAACCTGGCTTAAAACTCAGCATTCAGAAACCTAAGATCATGGCATCTGGTCCCATCACTTCATGGCAAATAGATGGGGAAACAATGGACACAGTGACAGACTATTTTCTTGGGCTCCAAAATCATTGCAAATGGTGACTGCAGCCCTAAAATTAAAAGATACCTCCTCCTTGGAATAAAATCTATGATCAACCTAGACAGCATATCAAAAAGCAGAGACATTACTTTTCCAACAAAGATCCATCTAGTCAAGGCTATAGTTTTTCCAGTAGTCATGTATTGATGTGAGAGTTGGAAAGCTGAGTGCTGAAGAATTGATGTTTTTGAACTGTGGTGTTGGAGAAGACTCTTGAGAGTCCCTTGGACTGCAAGGAGATCCAACCAGTCTATCCTAAAGGAAATCGGTCCTGAATATTCATTGGAAGGACTGAAGCTAAAGCTGAAACTCCAATACTTTGGCCACCTGATGGAAAGAACTGACTCATTGAAAAAGACACTGATGCTGGAAAAAAAAATTGAAGGGAGGAACAGAAGGGGACAACTAGGATGAGATGATTGGACAGCATCATTGACTCGATGTACATCATTTTGTGCACACTCCAGGTGTTGGTGATGAACAGGAAAGCCTGGCATCCTGCAGTCCATGGGTCTTAAAGAGTCAGACAAGACTGAGCAATTGAACTGAACTGATACATATATCACTCCCTGCAGTCCCCAATCCCACACCTTTAGGTCATCACAGAGTGCCAAGCTGGGCTCCTGTGTTATATAGTAACTTCTCATCAGTTATCTATTTTACACATGGTAGTATATATATATATATATATATATATATATATATGTATGTATATGTATATATATATATGTTGATAATACTTTCTCCATTTGTCCCACTCTTTCCTTCCCCTACTGTGTACTCAAGACCATTCTCTACATCTGTGTCTCCATTCCTCCCTTACAAATAGGTTCATCAGTACCATTTTTCTAGATTCCATAGTAGTAGTAGTGTTAGCCACTCAGTTATGTCTGACTCTTTGAGACTCCAAGGACTGTAGCCTGCCAGGTTCCTCTGTCTATGGAATTCTCCCGGCAAGAATACTGAGTGGATTACCAGTTTCTTCTCAGTTTCTTACTCAGTTTCTTCAGTCTCCATTCTCCTCTTGTAAATAGGTTTATCAGCACCATTTTTCTAGATTCCATATACATAGGTTAATATTCTATATTTGTTTTTATATTTCTACCTGCCTTACTTCACTTCATATAACAAGCTTTAGTTTCATCCACCTCACTAGAATGGGCTCAGATTTGTTCTTTTGGGGGCAAGTAGTATTCCATCGTATACATGTACCACATCTTCTTTGTAAATAGTGCTGGTATGATTGGCTTCATGTCGCTCTCTTTTTTTTTTTTTAAACAAATTCTGTTTCAATTTATCTTAAATAAGTTGATATCCTCATTTGTTTACTATAGATATTTTTTGTGGTTGTATGTATGTCAATGCTCATTTATGGAAAACAAATAATATTAACTGGGGCTTTTGCTGCACTGGAATCTTAACTATGAAGGTACAGTAAGTGACACCCACTTGTGGGTTTGATAACAGCCCCAGGAGGTCTGGGAACTTTCACTCATGGACTCCCTCATGGTCATGGTCTGAGGAAAGATTTTCCTATGTAGCTTGATATTCTGTGGTTTTACAAATGATTTTAGATGTCTGCAATTTTGGAGGTTTTCTAAATGAATATGAAAGACATTGGTCATTACCTGGGATTTTAGAACCATTATGAAACAGATTTTTTAAAGTAGGACTAGATTTGCAAATGTGTTTTTGTTGATGTAGGCAATTTTGTGTACATGGAAGGAAGCAAGTGGTTGCAGAAGGGACTTTAGTAAGATTTGGAGAGTGATTAAAGATAACAAACTTTCTTGTTCAAGCTGTCATTCCTGTGATTTAAGCAACAATAGAGTCAACTTTGGTCATCCACCTCCTTACCCCACATTTGGTCAGATTTTCATAGATTACAAGTCTTCATGATGCTAATCACAGCCCACAACTACATCCCCTATCCTTTTAAAAATTTGATTATACAATACCATACATTTCATACCTCAGTGGTTTATCATCACCATAAACATAAAAATCAAATTACTAAGCTCTTTATGCTATAATCTCAGCCTTTCTAGCCTCATGTACCATCAGAGCTTCCCTGGTGGCTCAGGAGGTTAAAGCGTCTGCCTCGAATGCAGGAGACCTGGGTTTGATCCCTGGGTTGGGAAGATCCCCTGGAGAAGGAAATGGCAACCTACTCCAGTATTCTTGCCTGGAGAATCCCATGGAGGAAGGATCCTGGTAGGCTACAGTCCATGGGGTCACAAAGAGTCGGACACAACTGAGCAACTTCACTTTCACTTTTCACTATCGGAATGTATACTTCTGCCATAACAAATGACCTTCTATTTCCTAGCAAGTCTATGCCTTCATGGAATTCTCTTATGTCTTCCCTTGTTCTACCTCTCTGAAATTAGTTTGAAATCCTTCAGCACACACACACATACACACACACATGCATCTTTCTTTCTTTGTGTCTTGAAGAACATCATTCATGCCTCTATAACAGCATTCACACACCTGAATTGGAACTATTTATCTGAATATTTGTTTTCCCCACTAACAAAGTGAAAATGTCCAACTCTTTACAATCATAAAGACTTTAGCCTCTGTCCATGGAATTCACCAGGCAAGAATACTGGAGTGGTTAGCGATTCCTTTCTCCAGATTTTCTCAGCTGAACCCAGGGATTGAATCCAGGTCTCCTGCATTGCAGCCAGATTCTTTACCATCTAAGCCACCAGGGAAGCCCTCCCCACTAACAAATGTACTTTCAAATCAAAGGCAATCTCGGCAACATCACTTGTTCTTGGGCTTGGCCAGTCACTCAGTACAAGTTTGACAGATGGATGGACAATGATGTCTCTACATAAAAATGACAGAGACCTACCTATTGTTTCTTACATTATTTGAAGTTTCATCAATTAAAACAAAAGACACAGAATTACAAAAGAAAAAGTAATATAAATTTTTGATATTTATTAACCTACTGCTTTTTAAAAGTCAGCCACTTACATTGGTAATCACTGCTGAAGTTCAAAAGCAAAATCTTTTCACTTTAAACTCTTGTGAAGTTGCTCAGTCAGGTCCAACTCTTTTAAATCCCGTGGACTGTAGCCTACCAGGCTCCTCTGTCCATGAAATTTTCCAGGCGAGAGTACTGGAGTGGATTGCCATTTCCTTCTCCAGGGGATCTTCTCAACCCAGGGATCGAACCCAGGTCTGAGGCATTGTAGGCAGATGCTTCAGTGTCTGAGCCACCAGGGAAGCCTTTAAACTATTATAATGTCATTAAATTAGAACCATGATTTGGTAAAAGGAAAAGACTGCTTCAGAAGAAGTTAAGAACTCAAAAACTTTCCCTCACTATGTATATATTCTTATTTATTTGCCTAACTTTTGCTAATTTATAAATGTGAATCTCTAATTATGTGATTTAAGGATAAAATGTGTTAACAAACATTTAATGTAATTCAAAGAGGGAAGTTAAAGTGAAAGTCGTTCAGTTGTGTCTGACTCTTTGCAGCCCCGTGGACTCTACAGTCCATGGAATTATCCAGGCCAGAATACTGGAGTGGGTAGCCATTCCCTTCTCCAGGGGACCTTCCCAACCCAGGAATTGAACCCAGGTCTCTTGCTTTGAATGCTGTCAAATAATGAAAATAATTTGAAAAATATTCACATTTCATTTTAATGAAAGCTAAGAATTGATTTTATGCTCAATATATCAAATTTTCATGAAGGAAAGATGTCCATAAAGGAAAGATCATGAAAATTATTCTTAAAACTCTATTTCTATTTAACTTCTAGAAATGTATGCATTTTCAAGCAAGGACAGAGAATATAGATCTAAATAACTTCAGTTACAAATATATCACTAGTATTTTACCTTTACATGTGTTCATCATAAGTAGACATTTTTTAATATGATGATTATCTGTAGCATGACCACTATTTGTTTATCCTAATTTTTACAATTAAAAAAATTAGTAACCCTGACATTTTATGGTGAAAGATCAAAGAACTCAAACTATGATGATGATAAAGCATATAATCACTTTTAAATGCCTAAGAATTTGTGAAAGATTAGTTACAGCTTTTCCATTCTGATTTATAATTCAACACTATAAATAAAGTTCTTGATCACATGGATAAACAGATTGCAGTGATAGAAGAGGAAGAAGTCTGTTTCAGGAAAGATCTAATGTAGTAGATTTGCACTTACAGATGGTCCCTGACTTATTTACAGATGGTTCAACTGACTTAATTACAGATGGTTCAACTTTATGATGGCAAGACAACTACACACATTCAGTAGAAACTTCACTTTAGAGTTTGAAACTTTGATCTTTTCTTGGACTGGTGACATATAGTTCTATATCTAGTGATGCTGGGCAGTTCAGCTCCCAGTGAACCACAAGATCATGAGGCTGAACAACTGATATACTTACAAGCATTTGAGATCCAGCCAACAGTTCTGTTCTGTTTTGTTGTTGTTGTTTGCTTGTTTGTTTTAACTTTCAGCATGGTATTCACTTAACTACATGAAAAATTCAACACCTTTTTATAAATCAGGCTTTTCAATACATAATTTGCTCCACCAATATTCTGAGCATGTTTAAAGTGGGTTAGGCTAAGTTGTGATGTTTCATAGATTAGGTGTATTCAATGTAGTTTTGAATTACTATATTTTCAACTTACAATGGGTTTATTGGGATGTAATCTCACTATAAACTTAGTAAGATTCATACATCTAAGTAAAATAATTTATTGCATACTACTTTTAATACTATTAATTTGAACAATCAATACACCAGACATGTGAACTAACAGTGATTTGACATGCAAACACACATTCACGTCTTTGAAATTTTACAACTTGAAGTTTCATATGTAGGGGATTTAATACATCCTTTATAGAAGGGAATGATAATTTTTTTTTCAGGATAAAAAGGTCTAAATAAAATAGAGTATAGAAAAAACTGCATTTCAAGTATATTTTCTTTTAAAATCTGGATATGTTAAACAAAACATATCCTAAAGTATGCACCATTCTGTCCCACAATATATTCCTCCTGACATATATTCCTCCTGACATATATTCCTCCTGACATACTCATGAAATACCTGCTAAACAAATATTTATTGGGTATCCACTCTGCCAGGCTTTATACAAGCCGGTAGTATTATTTTCATTCCATTAGAGATATGTTTCCTGAATTAAGAGTGCTTCTTAGGCCAAATAATTTATACTTATCAAATCTATTTTTAATGGAGGGGAAAACAAAAAACAAAAAACTAGTACTAAAAGTCCTGACAACTTAACATGCTAAATGGAAATCTTAGAAATAATATAATGGAAAGAAATCATCACATCTGAAAGCAGTGTGCCTTAAAATAATAAAAGAGAGAAACTTAGAAAATTGCCTTTGTTATTGAAATGGGCTATTAGCTTAAAGAAATAATCAAAAATATATAAGGCATAATTTGTTGGACATTAAAGAAAGAGGATCTGTGCTCCCTGCATTAAATCTGATAAACTCAATATAAGCATTCCAGTCAGGGCTGCACAGACCCTAGATGTACAAAGGATAATTTCCTTATTTGATGCAACTGATGAAAATACCCTAGATCACAATGTTCCAAACTCTCTTCCGTGATATTCTAAGGTTGGGCAGGATTAGAGCTGTTTGGCTACTGGGCCAGTTTTTAATATATGTCTTATTTGAAGTAACATATCTCAGTTTTCAATAGAATTCACATATTAGCTAACAAAACTATCAGCAAATGTGTTCAATGGAAGAAAAAAATATCTAAATCAATAAATATAGAACTCAGTTTTTGCCTTGGAACTTTTATGTATCTGAATAAATGTCAGAACTTCAGTTACCTAAGCCTCTGAGGACCAGAACGTTTGTAAAAAACTAGGCATTGACTTCAGTCCTAAGTGGCTCTCCCCCGTCATTCCAGTGCCTTCCTCCACCACAAAATATCATTATTATTATTTCAAAAAGTTTGCCTTTACAGCTGCTCTAAGCTCACCTTCAAAATACTCTGGCTGAAACAATACTTCAGACAGTGAATTGTACACCAGGCTAACTAGAGTCAATTGGTGTATCTTTATGGGAGTTTCTTGCTGACCATAACGAGCTTATGAGAGACCTAAAAATCCTAAAGCCTAGCCTTTTGTCTGTCCAAGGAGCTCTCAGTATGAGCTGAAATTCCAAAAATAGCATTTTTCTCCAAGCCCCCAAATCTCTCTAGAGATTTTTTCCATTCTCCTGACAATTTCCACTCCTTAAACTAATATTTTTATAATATTTTTTGAAAAAAAAGCATCCATGAAATTAACAGTGATACTAGTTAATGTAATAACTCCAATCAGTGCTTTGTTATCTGTCTGTAAAATGGTAAAAGGGATATTTTCCCATTTGCCTGATCTAACCCAGGGTGATGACAGACTGAAATGAACAGTAAAGGAGAGGAAGATGTGAATAGAAAAGGAAGGAAAAAGATGAGAAAACAAAAGATAAAGCTAATCCACACAAATGTGAATATGTTCCTGCCTAACTTGCCAAGAATAGGGTCTTTGGACAGATATGAATAACAATGCCACCAAAATTAAAGTGAGACCATATCTTAAAATGTCCAAACACATAGTTAAGCATCTGATGTGGTGACAATGGAAGACATTTAGATTTTATAAGGAGCAGAAACTTTCAGGACTCTGAGAAATGCTAAAGGAGAAAGGCATTAGTGGTTGGAGAAAGATCTGCTGACGAATGGCAATGGTGATAGAAATGAAAGATGAGGATGGAAAAGAGAAGTATTTTGAAGATATAATTGCCAGAACCTGACAAATGAGGAAAATAAAGTGCAGCGATACATGTTTACTTTCTATTTTGGGTGAAAAACAGCTACAAAAAAACACAGAACTGTAAGGCTGTCTTAGATTTGGATCTGACTAGATTGAATTTTGTAGAAGAGAGAGGGCATAAGTTCATTTGACAGAAAGAAAGACAAGAAACTCCAAAGAGATTTTTTGAAGCTGAGGAAAATGGACAGGGCTGGATTTGTGCATCAGGGATGCATGAACACAGTGCTGATAGCTAAGCCTTAGGGGTAGATCCAGTTACCCAAGGGGAAAACACTAAGTCAATACAGAAGGCCAATGTCAGAAATTTAAGGTACTCATATTTAATGAGAATCAAAGAGGAAAATGAATGAATAAATAACATAAAGCAAGGAAGAATGCCAAAGTTTCATCATCACAGATGACAAAAGGAATGAAAGTACCCCAAAGAGGATGGAAAAACATTGCAGAAGAGGTGAAGGCTGGCAGAGGTAATAACTTGGCTGACTCTGACAAAGTAGTAAAAATAAAGTCTAGAAAAACTTATCTGTAACTCCTAAAAAACTGAAAATTTCAGTTACAGAAGATAAGGTTCAGAGAATATGTAATAACACTTTTTAGGAGTTCTACTATACAGAATATTATAATTAGGCCTGGAGATACTTTCAAGAATATTCTTTAAGAATATTCAATGTAGGCCTGGAGAAAGACACTAACTGTAAAATGAAACTCAATTAGACATAATTACAAGAATATTTTTATGTTTACAAATATAAGACTTCCAAAAGAGATCTTTAAAATTGCTAATAGATGTTTATCTTTCTTTAGAGGGAGTGGTTGGACACAAGTAATCCCATGTTGGAATCTGTAATTTTATCTCTGTCAGTGAAGCTGAATGTTGTTCTGTTTTAGGAGTGGAATACAGTAATTCCCTCAGATATGAACAAGTTGCCCTCGAAGAGCACATTCATAAGTCCAGTTTAAGTCCAACAAAGTTAGCTGAAGTATTCGACATACACAATTGACTATACAGTATCATATTGTATAGTAGATAGCATAATAGGCTGATAACAATTTTCACAAAAGCGATACATAAAAAACAAACACAAAAAATAAACATTTTCATTCATGTTGTTGTCCAGCCACTCAGTTGTTTCCAACTCTTTGCAACCTCATAGACTGCAATATACCAGGCTACTCTGTCCTTCACTATCTCCTGGAGCTTGCTCAAACTCATGTCCATTGAGTCAGTGATGACATCCAACCATCATCTGTCATCTCCTCTTAGTGGTTTCAATCTTTCCCAGCCTCAGGTTCTTTTCTAATGAGAAGGAACTTCTCTTTAGGTGGCCAAAATCTTGGAGTTTCAGCCAGCATCAGTCCTTCCAGTGAATATTCAGGACTGGTTTCCTTTAGGATTGACTGGTTTGATCTCCTTGCAGTCCAAAAAATTCTCAAGAGTCTTCTCCAACACCACAGTTCAAAAGCATCAATTCTTCAGACCTCAGCATTCTTTATGGGCCAATTCACATCCATACATGACTACTGGAAAAAACATAGTTTGCTGATATGGACTTTTGTGGGCAAAGTAATGTATCTGCTTTTTAATATGCTGTCTAGGATTATCATAGCTTATCTTCCAAGGAGCAAGCATCTTTTAATTTCATGGCTGCAGTCATCATCTGTAGTGATTTTGGAGCCCAAGAAAATAGTTTGTCAGTTTCCATTGTTTATTCATCTATTTGCCATGCAACGATGGGACTGGATGCCATGATCTTTGTTTTATGAAAGTTGAATTTTAAGCCAGATTTTTCACTCTCTTCTTTCATCTTCATCAAGAAGCTCTTTAGTTCCTCTTCACTTTCTTCCATAAAGGTGGTATCATCTTCTTACCTGAGGTTATTGACATTTATCCTGGCAATCTTGATTCCAGGTTGTGCTTCATCCAGTCCGGCATCTTGCATGATGTACTCTGCATAAAAGTTAAATAAACAGGCCTTTATACTTCAATAAAATAAAAATGTTTTAAAATATCAAAAAAGTTAAATAAACAGGGTGACTATATCCATCCTTGATATATTTCTTTCCCAACTTGGAACCAGTTGTTCCATGTCCAGTTCAAACTGTTGCTTCTTGACTTGCATACAGATTTCTCAGGAGACAGGTAAAGTGTTCTTCTATTCCTGTCTCTAAGAATTTTCCCCCAGTTTGTTGTGATTCACAGTAAAAGGGTTTAGTGTAGTCAGTGAAGCAGACATAGATGTTTCTCTGGAATTCTCTTGCATTTTCTATGATCCAACGGATGTTAGAAATTTAATCTCTGGTTCCTCTGCCCTTTCTAAACCCACCTTGAAAAACTGGAATTTTTCAGTTCATATACTCTTGAAGCCTAGCTTGGAGAATTTTGAGCATTACTTTACTAGCATGTGAAGTGAGGGCAATTGTGTGGTAGTTTATACATTCTTTGGCATTGCCTTTCTTTGGAACTGGAATGAAAACTGACCTTTTCCAGTCCTGTGCCCACTGCTGAGTTTACCAAATTTGCTGGCATATTGAGTGTATCCCTTTCACAGGATCTTCTTTTAGGATTTGAAATAGCTCAACTGAAATTCCATCACCTCCACTAGCTTTGTTTGTAGTGATGCTTCCTAAGGCCCACTTGACTTCACACTCCAAGATGTCTGGTTCTAGGTGAGTGATCACACCATCATGGTTATCTGGGTTGTGAAGATCTTTTTTGGTATAGTTCTGTGTATTCTTGCCACCTCTTCTTAATACCTTCTGCTTGTGTTAGGTCCATACTATTTCTGTTCTTTATTGAGCCCATCTTTTCATGAAATATTCCCTTGGTATCTCTCATTCTCTTGAAGAGATCTCTAGTCTTTCCCATTCTATTGTTCCCATTCTATTTTTCACTTAGGTATCCTTTCTTTTCTCTCCTTGCTATTCTTTGGAACTCTGTATACAAATAAGTATATATTTCCTTTTCTCCTTTGCCTTCCACTTCTCTTTTCTCAGATATTTGTAAGGCCTCTTCAGACAACCATTTTGCCTTTTAGTATTTCTTTTTAATGAAGATGGTTTTGATCACTGCCTCCTGTACAATGTTATGAACCTCCATCCATATCCATAGTTCTTCAGGCACTCTTGTCGATCTGATCTAACCCCTTAAATTTATTTGCCACTTCCACTGTATAATTATAAGATATTTTATTTAGGTCATACCTAAATAGCCTAGTGGTTTTCTCTACTTTCTTCTACTTAAGTCTGAATTTGGAAATAAGGAGGTCATGATCGGAGCCATAGTCAGCTCCCAGTCTTGTTTTTGATGACTATATGGAGTTTCTGTATAATTAATCTGATTTCGGTATTGACCATCTGATGTTGTCCATGTGTAGAGTCATCTCTTGTATTGTTGGAAGAGGGCATTTGCTATGACCAGTGCATTCTCTTGGCAAAACTCTGTAAGCCTTTTCCTTGCTTCGTTTTGTACTCCAAGGTCAAACTTGCCTGTTACTCCAGGTATCTCCTGACATCCTACCTTTGCATTCCAGTCCCCTATGATGAAAAAGACATCTTTTGGGGTATTAGTTCTAGAAGGTCTTGGTCTTCACAGAACTGTTCAACTTCAGCTTCTTTGGCATTAGTGTTTGGGGAGTAGACTTGGATTGCTGTGATACTGAATGGTTTGCCTTGGAAAAATACCGAAATCATTCTGTCATTTTTGAGATTGTACCCATGTACTACATTTCAGACTCTTTTGTTGACTATAAGAGTTACTACATTTCTTTTAAGGGATTCTTGCTCATAGTAGGTTATAATGGTCATCTGAATTAAATTCATGCATTCCGGTCCATTTTAGTTCACTGATTCCTAAGATGTCGATATACACTCTTGTCATTTCCTATTTGACCACTTCAGATTTACCTTGATTTACCATGGGCCTAATATTCCAGGTTCCTATGAAATGTTGTTCTTTGGCGTATTGGACTTCTACCACCAGACACATTCACAACTGGGTGTTGTTTTTGCTTTGGCTCAGCTTCTTCATTCCTTCTGGAGCTATTTCACCACTTTTTTTCCAATAGCATATTAGGCAGCTTCTGACCTGGGAAGTTCATCTTTCAGTGTCTTTTTTTTTTTTTCCATGCTGTTCATACTGTTTTTAACCTTACAGTACTTTGTGCTTGCTTCCAGACATCCTGGGCTTGAAATAAAGATACTGTACAGTATCTATACAGTGTACAGTAGGTTAAAGTACACAAAAACACAACAACTTATACAAGGTATAATCACATGACAATGTATGCCAGATATATGAACTAACATGTAATTGGACATGCAAATGCATGGTCACAGCTTTGAAAGCTCACAATTTGAAGATTCACTTATGGAGGGCTTACCGTACTGCATGCCCACAGGTGAATATACATGTTGCTAGTTGTACAGCTCATCTTTGTCTTCCTTCTCTCCATAAGGGTCCCCCTGGAACTGGGCAGGACCCTATCTGCCTCATGATTTGTGGCTAAATATTATCATTTATTTCTGTCTAATAATCTTAAGAAACTCAAATATTAAATGAATACATGTTTCTCTTTTAAGAAGTAAAGACTGTCTTTATGTGTGAGAAAAAGTACTTTCTAGAAGCACCCAAAGGATAGGCACAAGCTTCAACAGATTTAACTTTCTGAGTCTTTGCTTCCTTCTCCTCATCCTTCATATCTCAGAGAATGAACTGAATTATCAGTGATATGGTGTGAGGACCATCTCATCTCTTTGTTCTTGGCCAAAGAAGGTGTTCAAAAATCACCATTCTTCATCCCCACTTGGAATTTTAGTAATGCCCTTTAATCTGTTCTTGGACCACACAAGTAATCTTAAGGATGCACACAGCTGGTGGGGTTTGACTTCACTCCACCAAGCCCATCCCCTGAACCCTGCCACCAACACACACCCACACACACTTCAGGTCTGGGATCTTAAGTGAAATTCACAAAGATAAAGTAAAGGGAGTTTTAGTTTCTTAGGTGCTATTAGAAAAGAAGAAAATTACAGCCTTCTTGAGCATTACTGTGATGAGTCCTCAATGAGTGCTGAGTCTGAGTAAAGTCCCCCTACCCCTTATTCACTATTGGCAACAACAAGTTGACATGGTATTTAATCCCTTCCAAATGGGCTACTGTGAGCTATTTCATTCTAAAACACTTTCTTAAAAGCAATGAAATTAAGAATGAATCCCTAAAAACTGGAAGATTGCAAACCATGCAACAGTAGAGAAGCTTGCAATTAGGATGATAAATAGAAGATTGCAAAAGAGATGCCATAAACTCTGTTAAATAATTAGCTATAACAAGAGTGAGAAAAACAAGTATAAATGTCCTTGAAGATAATCTGAACAAGTTGCAGAGGAAAAATGCAAACTGTGAGGCCCCTAGGCACAGTGGATCACATTGCAAAGAAAACCAAGCCAGGATGTGCTATTAATATAAAACTTTCACTATACCACAAGTACACAGAAATAAGCAACATGTGCCCCTCCCCCAACCCAGTGACTCCTCCTGCCACTTCTTCATATCTTTACTAATTTTGAAACTATTTAGTCAGTTAGTAGCTGTAGTTGAATATGACTCAGAGTTTTTCAAGGAAAATTTCTGAGAATTTATACAAATTCTCAAGGAGTTACCTATTTTGCATTTCAATTGTTAATTCACTCCTATGGAAATACCTTAAGTTGAAATGGAGTGTGGCAAGGCACAAAGCAAGAAAAACAATTTTCCCAAAGCACAATGAAAACACCTGTGATCCTAGAACTTATGAGTGCTTCCTGATTCCTTAAATACTCACTTCAAAATTTTATATTAAAAGAAGTTTACATTTTTGATGCATCCCTTATATTTGCATATTAGGTCTTTATAATTTTCCTTGAGAAGCAGACTTGTGTCTGTGGTTCCTGGGTCCACAAGGTTTTGTTACTTTGGTTTGGTTTGTGGGAAGAAGAAAGCTAAATTTAATAAATAAACTTTTCACTTTTATTTAGAAAAGATGATTTTTAGATATTTAGGTTTTTGATGAACCTGAAAGTTTTCATCAGATTTGTGAATGCAGATACAGTCTGTTTCCGATATCTTTTGTAAAACACCCAAACACACTGCTTTGGTTATAGTGGACACCCTGACTCATCAAGTTACACCTTAATTTACTCACTGAAAATTTAGTGTGCACTATACCTGTCAAACACTGTCCTAGGAAATGGGAAACAATTGCAGTTCAAAAAACGCAAGATCTTTACCTTCAAGTGGATTGCACTCAAAGTACGAAGACAGATACTAATCAAATAAGTACAATTTACATATAAAAGTTACAGGTACAAAAATTACAAGCTATAAATAAGTGCTATGAAGGAAAAAGACAGTGTATTTTGAGAATGGCTAACATTGTTGAGCAGTGGATCCAGGATGAAGCCATCATTTAGCAGAAATCTGACAAAAAATAAAAGCAGGGCTCCAAAAGCAGGCAGAAATGTTCAGACAGGAAAAAACTAAATATTGGAAAGAATGGGGAAAATGTCAGGGTGAAATACTTTACAAATAAGAGAGGAAATCAGAACACCCGGCTCCTATTCCAGAGGCAAAGTAATTAACGACATGAGGAAATGAGGATGCTGAGAATAAGGTGAACATCTCCAAACTGAAAACCTCATGCTTTCATGACTAGTCTTCACCTCAAAGATTGGTGAGTTGATGTTTTTCATGTTTTGCAAAACAGTAAAGTATCTTATTTATTTATTTATTTTGTGTAAACCACATTTAATATTGTATTAAACAAGAACTACATTGAAAACATCTTTATGATTTTATATGTGTAGTTAGAATTATAAAATAACACACAAAAGAATAATACTGAAGTATCTAAAATAATAACTCACTTCAAATATTTAATAATGTTTTGAACCATTAAGATAGTGTTACCATCTGTTATTAATGTATATATGTCTCATTCACAAGCAACTAATCAAAGTGAAATAATGCTATTGTCATGGTATTTGAAATTAAGATGTGATTAAAAGAGAAAACTAAACATAACCAGGAAGTTTAATTCCCCAGAATGTATCACTGTCAGAAAAACTCACTCACAAGGGTTGTAGTCTCCAGATTTGTTCACCTTTCCTTAACATGTTAGGAATATTATAAATCATTAAAGAAGAAAATTCATCAATGAACCTTATCAGTGGGCCTCCCTGGTGTCTCAATTGGTAAAGAATCTGCCTGAAATGTGGGAGACCTGGGTTCTATCCCTGGGATGGGAAGATCCCCTGGAAAAGGGAACGGCTACCCACTTTAGTGTGTATAGAATCCCATAAACAGCGGATCCTGGAAGGCTATAGTCAATGGTCACGAAGGGTAGGACATGACTGAGTGACTAAGCACAGGACATACAGCACAAACTCATTAATATCACTAACATTTTTATACAGTTGAAATTCTTTACTTTTTATTAGAATTCTAGAATTCTAGTAAGTCTTGAGAAATTATCTACAAAATCAATTAATATCATATTTTAAGAAGAAACTGTTCCAGAAGGAAAAGGTGAATGGTCAAGGTCAGAGTCCAAGTCAGAAATCAAGTCTTGTTGCATAGTTGCCAAATTAGATTATAATCTATATTTATAACAGAGGGTAAAATATCCTTTAAACTGAAGTGGGCAAATGGTGATTGAAAGATAAATGAACGTTTCAATGTAAGTCAATGCACATCTAAAAGTTTATTAGTTCTTTTATGCCCATCTATCATCTATCTAGAAAAGAGAGATAATATTTAATAAAATAAAAGAGAAAATATTAATTTAACCTCTTATACAAAAGGTTTCGATTATAAGCTATGTAGTCAAGATGCCAGAAATTAATCATCACCAGTGACAACATCTATTCATTGAAAAATTTTAAATGGAGAGAGAAGTTTCATGCTAATTTTCTATATTTTTAAAAATATTTTCTTACACTATGAGCCTATAATATTTCTGTCCTTAGATTTGGAAGAATAGGAAAAAACTCTTGCTTGAGCAAAAATTCTAAAAGTTTTGGGTAAACTAGAAACTAGACTCCCTCACTACTCACAACTTATGCCTTGTCCAACAAAATATAGCTTTTCTAGATTTTCTGAACCAAAGTCAGAAGCCTCAGATAAATTTATAAATCTAGGGAACAGGAAACAAACTGAGCTGTGCTTCTCAAACATTAAAAAACAAAGCAAAACAAAAACCTCCAGTATTTAGGGAGACAAAGCTTCCAGAGGTCCTTACATCCTTACAGGTCAGCATGGTAAGGTAGTAACCTAATGAACTCTGATGCATTTAAAGAGGTTGAATATGAAAGGGCTCTGAGTTCAGGAAAGAAAGGGAAAATTAACAGCAATGGGTTCACTCTTCCAAGGCTGAAATAAAATGATGGATGACTTATCAGTGGTCCATGAGTGGATGTGCAGTCAGTCCCAACAATTGCTGTCTTACCTCACTGCCACCTACCTCCCATCCCCAAACCCCTGTGCAAAAGAAAGGGAAAGCCTAAACCCAATGCCATTTCTTTTCTACTCCCAGGAGTGGAGATCCCAATGAGAAATTAAATTCAACAACAAGAGAAATATTCCATTTTTGAATTGAAACTGTCATCCTCTACATAAGAGATTATGCTAATTGCTAAAGGTATAGATTAATTTAAAAACAGGTGATGCTCTTAAATTGCTGTTATTAGGAGACAGAGTACTGGCATACAAAAGTAAACAAAAATATAGGGTAACATGTATTGTAACAAGATCAAGAAGTTCTAAGATGGTGTGACTCCCTAACGTGTCTCCTTTCAGGAAGACTATATGAGCTCAACATTCAAGTCTTCAAAACTATTGTGTTGCAGTGTTTTCAGATCATTTGTCTTCATTCACCTTATTGGCCCCTTGAGCCTACTATATATTTCAGGTTTGTCTTATAACTGTACCAGCTCTTTTATATTTGCCAGATGAAGTAACTATACATTAATGAATATAAAGCAATACATGAGAAAAGCTGGAATGACAGGACTAGGAAATATGCCTCTCTACATAGAGTACTTAGATCAAGCATCCTTTCAAAAATCACAAACCATAATATGATATCATTAATTCTAAGTAGAAAGAAAATCAATGATGTGCTGATGTGACATAATTCTCAGAGGATCTTGATATTTCATTAAAGGCTAGCATTGAGAGTGCAATAATCAGCAAGTATTAACTGAGAGCTTATACTTGCATTAAACTATGAAGCAAATTTGGGGGACAAATAATCTGCTATTTTCCTTTCTGGATTCCATGATAGAAGAATCAGTCGGGAATGGTAATGATGGAATGGTAATTGATGGAATCTACAGATTTCAAATCACACTCTAAAAATGCAAGTGTGTAAACTGATCATTTTCTTAGAAAATCAGCTCACTTTGCAATCTTTCTACTTCTCTGTTTACCCAAGCCTCCAGGAGAGATCGGTTTATTAAATGAAATGATTACAACTGCAATTATTTAGGGGCAAAAAGTATAATTTTCTAACTGTATGATTTCATGAAGTGATCACAGGATAAGAAACAGAAAAAAAAGGATTATCTTGGCATTATATAAAAATGCCATATTAGTAAATATAACTGAAAATAGATGGAGAGATAATAAAAATTAAATTGTGCAAGTGAAAGTCACTCAGTCATGTCTGAATCTTTGCAACCCATGAAATACACTTCTCCAGGAATATTGGACAAAGACAGTATCAATTTAGGCATAAATAAAAATTAAGCCACAAGAATAAATAAACTTGAAAGCATGACAAAAATATAGTTATATAGAATTAGCTGCCTTAGATATTTTAAAAGAAAGTGTATTTTTCCACTGTTGTTTAGTTGCTCAGTCAAGTCCGATTCTGTTTTGAGTCCACAAGTCTCCTCTGTCCATGGGATTTCCCAGGCAAGAATATTGGAGTGTTTGCCATTTCGTTCTCCACGGGGTCTTCCCAACATACGGATTGAACCCACATCACCTTCACTGGCAGGTGGATTCTTTATCACTGAGCCACCATGGAAACCCCATTTTACCGTTCAGTTCAGTCACTCAGTTTTGTTCAACTCTTTGTGACCCCAGGACTGCAGTACACCAGGCCTCCCTGTCCATCACCAACTCCCAGAATTTACTCAAACTCATGTCCATTGAGTTAGTGATGCAATCCAACCATCTCATCCTCTGTCATCCCCTTCTCCTCCTGCCTTCAATCTTTCCCAGCATCAGGGTCTTTTCAAATGAGTCATTCTTTGCATCAGATGGCCAAAGTATTGGAGTTTCAGCTTCAGCATCAGTCTTATCAATGAATATTCAGGACTGATTTCCTCTAGGATGGACTGGTTGGATCTCCTTGCAGTCCAAGGGACTCTCAAGAGTCTTCTCTAACACCATAGTTCAAAAGCATCAATTATTTGGTGCTCAGTTTTCTTTATAGTCCAACTCTCACATCCAAACACGACTACTGGAAAAACCACAGCTTTAACTAGACGAACCTTTGTTGGCAAAGTAATATCTCTCCTTTTTAATATGCTGTCTAGGTTGGTCATACTTTTCTTTCAAGGAGCAAGAATCTTTTCAGTTCAGTTCAGTAATTTCTTTTTAATTTCATAGCTGCAGTCACCATCTGTAGTAGTTTTGGAGACCAAAAACCTAAAGTCTGTCACTGTGTTCACTATTTCTCCATTTATTTGCCATGAAGTAATTGGACAAGATGCCATGATCTTTATTTTCTGAATTGAGTTTTAAGCCAACATTTTCACTCTCTTCT
The DNA here is from genome assembly GCA_917880005.1 of Nanger dama. Taxonomy (NCBI): domain Eukaryota; kingdom Metazoa; phylum Chordata; class Mammalia; order Artiodactyla; family Bovidae; genus Nanger; species Nanger dama. Next base: position 106,994,922 of record CAKJTW010000001.1, read on the forward strand.
TTCACTTTTATCAAGAGGCTCTTTAGTTCTTCTTTGCTTTCTGCCATAAGGGTAGTGTCACCTGCATATCTGAAGTTATCAATATGTCTCCTGGCAATCCTGATTCTAGCACATGCTTCATCCAGTCCAGCATTTCTCATGATGTACTCTGCATATAAGTTAAATAAACAGGGTGATAATCTACAGCCTTGACATATCCTTTTTCCTGATTTAGAATCAGTCTCTGGTTCCATGTCCAGTTCTAACTGTTGTTTCCTGACATGCATATGAATTTCTCAGGAGGCAGGTCAGCTGGTCTGGTATTTCCATCTCTTTCAGAATTTTCCACACTTTGTTGTGATCCACACAGTCAAAGACTTTGACATAGACAATAAAGAAGAGGCAGATGTTTTTCTGGAACTCTCTTGCTTTTTCAATGATCCAGTGGATTTTGGCAATTTTATCTCTGGTTCCTCTGCTTTTTCTAAATCCAGCTTGAACATCTGGAAGTTCATAATTCACATACTTTGAAGCCTGGCTTGGATAATTTTGACATTACTTTGGTAGCATGAGAGATGAGTACAATTGTGCGGTAGTTTGCACATTCTTTGGCATTGCCTTTCTTTGAGATTGGAATGAAAACTGCACTTTTCCAGGCTTGTGGCCACTGCTGAGTTTTCCAAATTTGCTGGCATATTGAGTGCAGCACTTTGACAGCATCATCTTTTAGGATTTCAAATAGCTCAACTGGACTTCCATCACCTCCACTAGCTTTGTTCGTAGTGATGCTTCCTAAGGCCCACTTGACTTCACATTCCAGGATGTCTGGCTCTAGGTGAGAGATCACGCCATCATGATTATCTAGTGGTGTTTGAAAAAAAAATAAAATTTTTAAATCTTTTCTGTAATTGTGGAAAACAACCCAATACTGGTTAATTCATAATCAGGACTTAGTGTGTGTATTTATACATACAAGCTTGTGTGCTCAGTCACTTCAGCCATGTCTGACTCTTTGCAACGCTATGGACCATAGAGTACCAAGTTCCAGGCAAGCATACTGGAGTGGGTTACCATGACCTCCTCCAGGGGATCTTCCCAACCCAGGGATCAAGCCTAAGTCTTCTATGTCAGGCAGATTCTTTACCACTGAGCCATCAGGGAAGCCCACATAGACATATACACATATTCATACATACATAGACTATATATATAAATATGCATATACATATTCACATATGATATATATACACACACACAGAGGTTACATGTACACATATCACATATGTGTGAATATACGTAAAGCAGGTTGTGTGAGTGTGTGTTCCTATCATATCTCAGCTTCTCTCTGTGTGTCTGCTCTTCTACTCTCTGTACTTCAGATAAAGTCAGTGGTAATGAGACCTTTTTGGTAGAAGAGTCCTCTGGGCTGAGAGTTGTTAGCAAGGCTAGAGTTGATATGCTGTGGGTCAAAATCTCACCTCTGAATCAAGAACATGAAGCACAATATTCTCAATCAGGGGCTGGGTGTAAGGTAGTATAATATGGAAAAGTATGATGGCAGGTATCACAACTCTTAGGAATGAATAGGCTATGCCTTGTTTTGTTGACACAATTATATACACCCTAAGGACAGACGCATTCCACATCTTCCTGCTCTTCTCTATTTCTATAGTCAAGGCTTAGCACAGCTCAGTAACACAGTACCCAGCCAATCACTAGATGTGGAATTGAATCAAGTTCAACAGAATACGGTCCATCTTATGGTATTCCCAAAGATTTTAAAGGGGGAAAGAACTAAACCAGAAACTGGATTTGTAGAAGGAATTTCTGGAGAAGCCAGGAAGTGGTAACTCTGTGCTTTTTAAATTACTTAATAGTGAATCACAAATAGCAATTACATTGATTGCTCTTTTTCTGATGCGTGATATCTCCCTTATTGAAAAGTTGTGGTAAAATCAAACTCTGGCAGTGCAAAAATGAGCACATAAAATGGTGTTCATTTCAAATTGTTCCCAAATAATCAGAAAAAAATAGAATTTGAGTTTTACTGAAATACCTTGAGAAGAATTCCTTTCTATAAAGCACATGCTGATTTAAGAGATCATTAAAACTACTCTGTTTCTGAGAATGTGTTTTTATCTTTATAAGAAAATTGAAATTTATTTACAACAGCAGATGATATATTTATTATTTCATGGTCTTTAATCCTTTACACTGTGTAACAATTTGCTCTGAAAGAAATTATTTAGTTGCTTAAAGCTACTACTCACAGCTCCTTAATTTTAAATCATTAATGAAACAGTTGAAATATAGTTTCATAAGGAAAGAGGGAAAAAGCAAATGAGATCATTGAAAAATTATAAAAATATATTTATCACACAGAATTTAGAAATGTTTTCTAATAATGACAGTGGAGGATAAATATTGATTCTTTTCTTCTCCATTTAACAATTTGTGAGAGTGAAAGTCACTCATTTATGTCCAACTCTTTGAGACCCCATGAACTATACAGTCCATGGAATTCTATGGAATACTAGAATGGGAATCCATTTCCTTCTCCAGGGGATCTTCTCAACCCAGGGATTGAACCCAGATCTTCCCCCATTGCAGGTGGATTCTTTACCAGCTGAGCCACAAGGGAAGCCCAAGAATACTGGCGTGAGTAGCTTATTCCTTCTCCAAGAGAACTTCCCAACCCAGGAATTGAACTGGGGTCTCTTGCAGGCAGATTCTATACCAGCTGAGCTACATTAAAACCTGAGATAGATTCGATTTCAAAAACCTAGTTCTAACATTATGTGCTCATGCTTTCCACTAAGAATATTTTCTTCTTATGAGGTTTTTCCTTAGAATTCATTTTAAAGACTTCCAGGGAAAATAAAAAAAGTAGAACCATTCCCAAAGCACTATACATGTTACATTTGCCTACAAGGACAAAGAAGTTGCTCTTTACTATTTATTTAATATGCTAAAAGGTGAACCCTCTTGAAATACTTATCGTTTTTAGTTGACTGTGCTCTCTATTCAATTGCAGACAAACGTGTATTGAGCTATTCCTTTGAGGATTATTATTCATAACATCTAAAATAAGTTCTCACTCACTCTCTAAAGTAACCCTGGTGCAGACAAAAGAAAAAGAAAATATAATAGGAATCTCTGTTATAGAAATAGTCTCTTTAGCTTTATGACTCAATATGAAAGTAATCAAAGTTAAACATTTTGGAATATTTTGAAATAGGATACATACAATTACTGATGCTTCTACTATGCATATTTTAAAGAAAAATAAATTTTCCTAAAGATTCAGGAACCAATTCTTCAAGAAACTTTTCCACTGACCATCTGTCTAAACCATGTTTTAAGTTCTGAAACATCTAAAAAGAGATGACTGTAGTTAATCTGCAGTTGCTATGGAATTAAGGGGAAAAAATTATGGTTCCAAATATCATCTTGAGGAACATTAATCTTGGTGATTATTTTGTGTGTGAGAAATTGTAATCTGATTAGATGAAATTTCTTAAGAATTTGCAATCTCATCTGGGTTACATCCATTCCCAAAAATTTTGGAGCAGATGTTTTTTGCATAAGAAATACATATTTACATGAAGACTAGAAATTAAACTGTAAGAATGTTTATGCATCAAATAAGAATCCTAGATAATACGATTAAATGTGTCATGAACCTCTCCATGGTATGGAGAGGGAGATTTATGGTTTTCTAATTAATGTTTCAAATGGTGATTCTCTTTTCTTTTTTTTTTGGAGCATTTTTTTTTTCCATCTTAGTTCCCTTTGATCCCCAAGTTTCAAATGAGATCTATAATGACAATATCATTGGTTTTAAATAACTTCTCAATTAGAGTTTCCTCTCCAAAATAACGTGTATTTTAAAGGAGAAACAAAAGTCATTAATAATTGACTATATTATCTCCCCCACTCCCCCAAAAAAACCTCTCCCTAGATTGCCTTACTCAGTGATAGAAAATTAAATCTATCCTGTCACCCATTCTAGCAACTTGAGAGTCAGAATGGCACTTCCTCTTCTCCCACATTCAATCACTTATCAAGCCCTGACATAATATTTTTTCTTATTAATAATTCTCAAATTACCACCTCTCTTGCCTGCTAATCTGGCCTAGTTCATATCTTCATTATCTTTCACCTGAAAGAAAACAGCTTCCCAGCTTCAACTACAACCATTTTAATCCATTCTCTATTCAGATGCCAAATGAAGTGCCTTGAACCAACATGCCAAATCTCAGCATTCCCCTGCTTAAAATCCTTCATTGTTTCAAAGATAAAGCTAATATCTTTGAACTTCTATACAGAATCTTTCACTTATGCTCATTCAGCATGTTGTATAACTGTTTCCTCTACCCCCAAAGTATTCCTTAACACTCTTTTCTGGGTCAGAATGGATTTTTCTTTCACTATGATTTGTGTAACTTCCTGTCAAGTTCAGCTCTTAGAATGTTTGTTTATCTATAGGGTTTATCTCACAGTTTATCTATAGGGTTAATTATCCTTGGTCTTACTTGCTCTCACAACAGATTCATAGAGTGGTAGCACCAATTGGACCCTGCATCACACTTCTTCAGGAAAAGTCACTGGGAAATAACTGCTTTCTCTCCACACCACCCAAGGGCTAGAATATAGGATTTAACTATTAATTTAAGAATTTTTCTCATCTTGTATATAAGTCATTGACTCTAGATAATTCTCTTCTCCATACTCACAAATATCATTTTACTGTAGGCAACTGTAGGAAGTTTTGCCAGTCAAAATTTACATAGCACCCAGTGGGGTGGGTGAGATTTTAACCCTGGAGATATCCAAACAAACTGAAATACAATTAATAATATTGTGTATTAGAAAACATTCCAGAGATGACATGATTGTATTGCAATTTTTACTGTCATGCAACAATTTTATACAAATATTTGTTAGTTCTTTGTTAGCAATTTATCCAGTGGCCCTTGCCATTATGCCTTTTATGTACCATCTCCTATTATTTTTAGGGGCTTCCCACGTGGCATAGGTGATAAAGAACATGCCTGCCAATGCAGGAGACAAAAAGATGGAGGTTCGTGCCCTGGTATATGTAGATCCCTTGGAAAAGGAAAATGGCAACCCACTTCAGTATTCTTGTTTGGAAAATTCCATGGATGGAGGAGCCTCCAGGCTATATAGTCCATGGGGTCCCAAAGAGTTGGACATGACAAGCAACAGAGCTCAACAAAATTACTTCTTATTCATACATTTAAAATATCTTGAATTCTTACTGTATGATAAATGCTATGTCCACTACTTTTTCATCCACTATAGCAACTAAAATGAAATTTCTCAGATCCTTTTCTCTTTACTCAACAACAGACATGTTGAAAATTTTATTTTTGACTACTTCATTTAGGTAGTCAGTCAGACATGAGTAAGTCCCCTCTGTGTTGGAGGTGGGGTAATCTTTCCCTTCTGCACCAGGACACTGGGATCAGAACATGCGAAGAGATCCTCCCTTCTATTGTCAAGCACTGAAATTTCCAGCAGGATCAGGCAAGAGAAAACCCTTGCATAGGTTGGTGCAGGCACACAAAGAATCAAAAAAATGGCTCAGAGTAACCCAGAATATAGCTGTCATGTTTGTAATAAATTAGCAGTGTGGTTTCTGCCCCACTATGGCTCTCCCTTGGGTGTTTGTTGGTATGCTCCTGTGCACAAAGGGAAACGTTATCTAACCTAACACTCTCAATCAACTTGTCAATGCAGGGCAGAAGGAGGGACTCTCCAACATTCTGAAACCCCAATCCTACCCCTATTGAGGGACTGTTTATGGTATTGAGAAAGCCTGATTTCCTTTTCCAGGAGCATATTTTCACTTTGCTTTAAAACTAGTGCTATGTAAAAGTGGTTTGTGTCTCTTCCTTTGGGACACAAGGACTGAGGAATTGCCATTTTGCTGGTAACACTTGTAGTAAAAACTCTTCTCTATAAACAGTGAAAAAACTACTTTCAAAAATGATTTTAGAAGTCACTTGCCAAGTAAATATCAGATACAGCACATGGATGAAACTACTGGGCAGCCTCCTTGGGAATAGCAGGATGTCCAATCTACATTTTATGGGCTAAGAACCAAGAGTATCCTTGCCCCATTAAACACTTTGGATCTCATTAAAACCAAGTGGAAAATGCCAGTAAGACCACCTAAGGCAAAATTTAGCTTTCTTTTATAATAGCTTAATTCAACCAAACCAAAAAAAAAAAAAAAGAAGAAGAAGAAGAAGAAGAAGAAAGAAAGAAAAATTCCACAGACCTTTAACTTTTAATTATAACACTATTTTGTGGAAAATACCGAAGCAATGCAAAGGTCTCATAAACTTCTTGATACAATAGTAGGAAGACCATTGTGGGAAAATAGTAGATATGTGAGAGATTAATATACCAATAGGTGATGTTTATATAAAAGTTTTCAAATTCTACTGGGTAAAAGTCACTTGAAGATGCAACACTATGTTCTTTTCCATCAAGGCTCAGTCTAACATCTTATCATAAGGAAGGGAGGTAGTCAGACTGCAGCATGAAACAAATTTACCTATTGTCTGAAGTATAGTCCATTTTGCAGATGATTTAGAACATTCTCTGGCTGTTCCAGGCCAGTTACTGACCTATATAGAAATTGAAGGCTTCAGTAATCTCAGGACATCTCATTTTTCACAAGACACCTGGCTGATGAAGTGGGAGGTATTGAGAGATTATTAGTTCTATGGGATTCCTATGAATCAAAGCTAAGATATGTCCAACAAAAATCTTGTTCAGTTCAGTTCAGTCACTCAGTCGTGTCTGACTCTTTGCAACCTTGTGAATCACAGCACGCCAGGACTCCCTGTCCATCACCAACTCCTGGAGTTCACACAGACTCACGTCCATAGAGTCAGTGATGCCATACAGCCATCTCATCCTCTGTTGTCCTCTTCTCCTCCTGCCTCCAACCCCTCTCAGCATCAGAGTCTTTCCAGTGAGTCAACTCTTTGCAAGAGGTGGCCAGACTACAGGAGTTTCAGCTGTAGCATCAGTCCTTCCAAAGAAATCCTAGGGCTGATCTTCAGAATGGACTGGTTGGATCTCCTTGCACTCCAAGGGACTCTCAAGAGTCTTCTCCAGTACCACAGTTCAAATGCATCAATTCTTCAGTGCTCAGCTTTTTCACAGTCCAACTCTCACATCCATACATGACCACTGGAAAAACCATAGCCTTGACTAGATGGACCTTTGTTGGCAAAGTAATATCTCTGCTTTTCAATATGCTATCTAGGTTGCTCATAACTTTTCTTCCAAGGAGTAAGTGTTTTTAATTTCATGGCTGCAGTCACCATCTTCAGTGATTTTGGAGCCTCCAAAAATAAAGTCTGACACTGTTTCCCCATCTATTTCCCATGAAGTGATGGGACCGGATGCCATGATCTTCATTTTCTGAAAGTTGAGCTTTAAGCAAACTTTTTCACTCTCCTCTTTCACTTTCATCAAGAGGCTTTTGAGTTCCTCTTCACTTTCTGCCATAAGGGCAGTGCCATCTGTGTATCTGAGGTTATTGATATTTCTCCAGCAATCTTGATTCCAGCTTGTGCATCTTCCAGCCCAGCATTTCTCATGATGTATTCTGCTGCTGCTACTGCTAAGTCACTTCAGTCGTGTCGGACCCCGTGTGACCCCATAGACGGCAGCCCAACAGGCTTCCCTGTTCCTGGGATTCTCCAGGCAAGAACACTGGAGTGGCTTGCCATTTCCTTCTCCAATACATGAAGGTGAAAAGTGAAAGTGAAGTCGTTCAGTCGTATCCGACTCTTCACGACCCCATGGACTGCAGCCTACCAGGCTCCTCCATCCGTGGGATTTTCCAGGCAAGAGTACTGGAGTAGAGTGCCATCACCTACTCTGCATAGAAGTTAAATAAGCAGGGTGACATTATACAGCCTTGATGTACTCCTTTTCCTAGTTGGAACTAGTCTGTTGTTCCATGGCCAGTTTTAACTGTTGCTTCCTGACCTGCATATAGGTTTCTCAAGAGGCAGATCAGGTGGTCTGGTATTCCCATCTCTTTCAGAATTTTCCACAGTTTATTGTAATCTTGTTACATGATGTTAATAACAAACTCGGAAATATAAGCTATCCAAAACAACAACAACAACAACAACAACAACAACAACAACAACAACAAAACAGAAAAACCTGACTGAGAGGCATCCTTATTTAAGAGATAAATAAATGGTCTTACAGAAGTTATAAAACTTGAGGTTCCAAGTAGAAGTGATGAATGCAAGATCTGTACCAGATGGGTGGAGTTTTAAGTCTAGCTCTTTATCTATAAAAGTTGGAGCAAATGATTTAGTCTCACTTTCCTAATATGTAACCTAGAAGTGATGATACTCATCCTGATGGCTGTTGTGTGGACTAAATGAGCTAAAACATGCAGAGTAAGCAGACAAGTACCTGGCATATAAGGGTGATCAACAATATCAGCAGTTATCATTATTCAAGGTCATCCAAGTCCTAAGTGGTGGATTCAGGACAGTAAGTCAGGTCTGTCAGCTTCTGAACCTCTTAGCCCCCAGAATAATGCCAAAGGTGACAAGACATCAGTGTTTGGGGTTTGATAAAAATGAGGGTGAATAGGTCACACTAGAAACAACTTTTGAGAGGAAAAATAAGGCTTTGGGGTTTGCAGTCCCAAGAAAGCAGAAGAATAGGACAGGAGCTCATTTTCTCACACACAGATTTATCAAAAGATCAATTGAATATGAAGCAACTTCCACAAAACAGAAGGGTACCCCAAATACAGAAAGCAAAGCAAAATGAAAAGACAGTGAAATATCCAGCAGGTGAAGGAACATGATAAAAACCCTCCAAACCAAAGAAAAGAAGAGGAGATAGGGAGTCTACCTGAAAAAATATTTCAGAATAATGATAATAAAAATGATTCAAAGTCTTGAAACAAAATGGAGTTACAGATAAATAGTCTAGAGACAAGGATTGGGAAGAAGCAAGAAATGTTTAACAAGGACATAGAAGAAATAAAGAAGAGTCCATCAATAATGAACAATGCAATAACTGAAATTAAAAACACTCTACTAACAGTAGAATAACTGAGAGAGAAGAGAGGATAGTGAGGTGGAAGATAGAATGGTGGTAATAAATAAAGCAGAGTGGGAAAAAAATTAAAAAGGAGGAAAACTTCAGAGACCTCTGGGGCAGTATTAAATGCCCCAGCATTCAAATCATAGGTGTCTGCAAAGAAGAAGAAGAAAAAAAAAAAAAAAAAAGGCATGGGATAATATCTGAGGAGAATATAGCAAATCTTCCCTAAAATGGAGAAGGAAATAACATCTCAGCTTTCAATAGAAACCCTTCAGGCCAGAAAGGAATGACAAGACCTACTTAAAAATAAAGATGAAAGAGAAAAACCTACAGCCAAGATTAATCTACCCAGCAAGGATCTCAGTCAGGTATGAAGGATAAATCAAAAGCTTTACAGAGAAGCAAAAGCTGAGAGAATTCAGCACCACCAATCCAGCTCTTCAAAAAATGTTAAAGGATCTTCCCTAGACAGGAAACAAAGAAAAGGTCTATAAAAACAAATCCAAACAATAAAGACACGGTATTAGAATCATACTTAGCAAGAATGATCTTTAATGTAAATGGGTTAAATGTTCCAACCCAAAGACAAAGACTGGCTGGATGCATACAAAGACAAAACACCTATCTATGCTGTCTATAGACCCACCATAAACCTAGGGATACATTTGGACTGAAAGTGAGGGGCTAGAAAAAGATATTTCATGCCAATGAAGATCAAAAGAAAGCAGGAATACTCATATTTGATAAAAAGACTGAAATAAAGACCATGATGAGAGACAAAGAAGGACACACATAATGAGCAAGGGGTCAATCCAAGAAGATGATGTAACAGTTATAAACATATATGACCCCAATAAAGGAGCACCTCAATACATAAGGCAAATGTTAACAAGTATGAAAGGGGAAATTAATCATAACACAATAATAGTGGAAGACTTTAATACCCCACTCACACTTATGGATAGATCAACTAAACAGAACACAACCTTTAAATGATACAATGGACGTTAGACCTAACTGATATCTACAGGGCATTTTCCCCCAAAACAATGGATTTCACTTTTTCTCAAGTTCACACAGAACATTTTCCAGAATAGATCACAGCCTGGGCCACAAATCTAGCTTTGCTATTTTTTTTAAATACAAATAATTTTAAGCATCTTTTCAGATCACAATGTGGTAAGATTAGATATCAACTACACCCCAAAACCTAAAAAGCACAAACATATGGAGGCTAAACACACTTCTGAATAACAAACAGGTTATGGAAGAAATCAAAAAGATAATCAAAATATACATAGAAGCAAATGATAATGAAAACATGAAAGCCTCAAACCTATGGGATTCAGTAAAGGCAGTGCTAAGAGGAAGGTTCATAGCAATACAAGCCTACCTCAAGAAACAAGAGAAACACCAAATAAATAACCTACCTTTACACCTAAAGCAACTAGAAAAATAAGAAGAGCAACAATTATTTTGAAAAGCAAGTTTAGTAGAAGGAAACAAATAATAAATATCAGAGAAGAAATAAATGAAAAAGAAACAGTGACTACAGCAAAGATCAACAAAACTAAAAGCTGGTTCTTTGAGAAGATAAATAAATTAGACAAACCATTAGCCAGACTCATTAAGAAATAAAGGGGACACATGTACACCCGTGGCTGATTCATGTCAATATATGGCAAAAAAAAAAAAAATCATAATATGGTAACATAATTAGCCTCCAATTAAAATAAATAAATTAATTTTAAAAATAAAGAAAAATAAAATCAATAAAATTAAAAATGAAAATGGAGAAATCACAACAGACAACACAGAAATACAAAAGATCATGAGACCATTATGAGTGATTATATTCCAATAAAATGTACAACTTAGAAGAAATGGAAAAATTCTTAGAAAAGTATAACCTTCCAAAACTGAAACAGGAAGAATTAGAAAATCTTAACAGATCCATTGCAAGCATGGAAATAGAAACTGTAATAAAAAACATCTTCCAACAAACCAAAGCCCAGGACCAGATGGCTTCACAAGTAAATTCCACCAAAAATTTAGAGAAGAGCCAACATCTATCCTACTCAAACTCTTCCAGAAAATTGCAGAGGAAGGTCAATTCCCAAACTGATTCCATGAGGCCACCATCATCCTGATACCAAACCAGACAAAGATGCCACCAAAAATGAAAACTACAGGCCAGTATCACTGATGAACATAGATGCAAAAATCTTCAACAAAATTCTAGCAAACAGAATCCAACAACATATTTAAAAGATCATAAATCATGACCAAGTGGGTGTTATTCCAGGGATACAAGGATTCTTCAGTTCCATGAATTAATCAATGTGATACACCATATTAACAAACTGAAAGATTAAAGCCATATGATTATCTCAATAGATGCTGAGAACACCTTTGAAAAATTTGACATTCATGTATGATTAAAAAAAAAAAAAAAAAAAAAAAAAAAAACCTCTCCAGAAAGCAGGCACAGAAGGAACATACCTCAACAAAATAAAAGCCATCTACAACAAATCCACAGCAAACATTATCCTCAATGGTGAAAAACTGAATACATTTCTTCTAAAATCAGCAAAAGACAAGAGTGCCCACTCTCACCACTACTAATCAACATAGTTTTGGAAGTCCTAGGCATAGCAATCAGAGAAGAAAAAGAAATAAAACAAAACCAGATTGGGAAAGAAGTAAAACTCTTACTGTTTGCAGATGGCATGATCCTCTTCATAGAAAACCCTAAAGAACCACCAGAAAATTACTAGAGCTATTCAATGAGTATAGTGAATTTGCAGGATTACAACTCAGCAATCCCACTGCTGGGCATACACACTGAGGAAACCATAATTGAAAGAGACACATATACCTCAGTGTTCATTGTAGCACTGTTTACAATAACTAGGATATTAAAGCAACCTAGATGCCATCAGCAGATGAATGGATAAGGGAGTGTGGTACATACACAATGGAATATTACTCAACTATAAAAAGGAACACATTTGAGGCAGTTCTAATGTAGTTGAGAGTGTACTACATGGCAGATGCCAGATTTTACTAAATATGTGAGTTGGAAAAGTTACTTAATTTCTCTTCACTCCAGTTTCCTCACCTGCAACAATGGGGATAATAACAAAATCTACTTGATAGAGTTGGTGTAAGAAGTAAATGAGTTTAAAGATCTAATAAAGCTTTTATATCAAGATTTTGCACATAGTAACTGTTTAAAAATGAAATGTTAGCTTCTATCAAGTGCAGACTTATACTCTGGAAAAAGACAGTGTACTATATCTTGCAATCATGTGGGTGATGGCTAAAAAGTAGAAACCAAGCCTGAGGAAAGTATTTGATGGCTGTGAAGAGATTTGGGTTTTGTCATATTCTGTAATTGTTTCCAATCAAGAGTTTGATAGCAAAATCTTCATGCTGCCACAAAATAATTCAGAAATGGTGATCTAAAAATGGCTGAATGTTTTGTAGAAGGTCATAGACACAGATGTTAAAGAGAAATTTGTCCTTGCAAAGACAAAGAACATATTATAGGCCAAAAATGCAGGCATTAAAGAATATGGTAAATACAGAAGGAATTGCATCAAGTTGTGTACAGTGAGGGATTGTATGTCTATATAAATGGGTCAGAATGGTGACTGAGAACCTTGAGTTCTTTCACCAGCTGTGGAGTGTAGGTAGCTATTATTGGAAGCACTGAAGGGGATGGACTGTGTGTAACAAGAGAAGAAGGTTAGCAGATCCCCACAAAAACTGGATTACAAGGAACTGCCCTTCATTTCTCTTAGCCAATAAAGTACATTTTTGATTTTTTAAAAATTTATTTTACTGAAGTATAGTTGATTTACAATGTTGAGTTAATTTCTACTGTAAAAGGGATTCAATGATATATTCACCTATATACATTATTCTTTTTAATATTATTTTCCATTTTGGCTTACCACAGGATATTGAATGTGGTTCCTTGTGCTATATGGTAGGACCCTTTTGTTGAACCAGTCTGTATGTAATAGCTTGAATCTGCTAACCCCAAGCTCCCAATCCATCCTCCACTATCCCCTCCCTTGGCAAACACAAGTCTACACTCATGTCTGTGAGTCAATTTCTGTTTCATAGATAAGTTCATTTGTATCAATTTTTGATTCCACATGTAAGTGATATCTTATGGTATTTTTTTCTTACTTCATTTAATATGATAATTACTATATCTATTCATGTTACTGCAAATTACATTATTTCATTCTTTTTATGGCTGATTAATATACCATTGCATATATGCACCATATCTTCATTATCCATTCATCTGTTGATGGACATTTAGGTTGTTTACAAATCTTGGCTATTGTAAGTAATGTAATGAACATCAGGATATATTCTATTTTTTCCAGTTATAATTTTATTTGGATGTATACCTAGAAGTGGGACTGCAGATCATATTAGCCACTAAAGTACTTTTTATAAGATAAATTGAAATTTAATGCCAGAACTCTATTTCATTTGTAATATATTTCCATATGAGAACACATGCTTTTCTTATTAATTATATTCTGTTCAGCTCATCCTGTGAGCTGATAATGCCCGTCTTATTTGGTTGTCATTATAAAGGATAGAGATAAAGAACCTCTTCAGATGTTGTCTGGACCTGGGTGAGTGAACTCCCATGATGCCACAGAACACAAACAAAACAGGCAGCACCTCAAACAGAGGTTCCCTCACTTGGATGACTCCCCTAACTGAGCTACATGCGATTGTTCTTTAATAGAAAACTGAGAAAAGCATATGCTAATAAAAATGTTCTATTTTAATAAACTCATGTGTAGTAGATGCTTTAAAATTGTCATCAATAAGGCTTTTCAATATAAGCAAAAACATGAAAAATGTTAGGCTCTTAACGTTCAACCTTATATGTTAAATAATTACTTTTTAGTTCATATCATTTGTCTGAAGAGGAAAACAAAGACAGATATGAGATAATAGGCTTTGTGAATGATTAATACGTAGTTTGGGGCCATGCTTGGGTCACATTTATATATCGGAAAAATAATAGCAAAACAATATGCAATGTCTTTCAGTAAATTACAGAATCCAACTTTATATTCAACAAGCATTTATCAGCATCTACTTTATGCCAGATATTGTTTTGGCTGCTGGAGAAATAATGGAGACAAGAACAATGTTTTTATCTTCATAGAGTTTGAATTCTATTTAATTGATAAAGGAATCATGAAAATTTTCTAATAAGCTAGAATTCACTCACTAGGGAATAAATTTTAGAAGTCTCTGCCAGATAATATTTCCCAAAATCTACAATAAGAAGGAAGTCCTAGCAGAACACTAGAAAAGGAATAAGGAATTCTTACTCCTCAGGTGATGAAAAATAGTGGACAAGATGAATACCTTTTCATAAGAATGAAGTAACAGAAGTCACCCATCTCTGAAAGGAAGGGAGAAAGCTTGATCTCACTCCCTAGTCACCATCTGCCAGCTGGGAGACACCAATAAGCAAATACAGGCTTCTGGTGTAACATGGGTTTACTTCACAAAACCTTCAACATCTATGCCCTTCACCATCTTGAATAATATGAATATTACATGCAAAAGAACCAAAGAGAAAAAGATTGAAAACTAACAAAACTATATATCAATTTACAAATACTGGGGATCTGATACACCTGAGACAGTCAAAACTTGGGCTACTAGAACAGAGATGATTTCAAAATAACTTAACAATACATTTAAATTTAAAAGCACCTAATAATAAATGTCATGCAAAGATGGGCCCAATAAAGGACAGAAAAGGTATGAACCTGACAGACGCAGAACAGGTGGCAAGAATACACAGAAGAACTGTACAAAAAGATCTTCATGACCTAGATAATCACGATGGTATGATCACTCACCTAGAGTCAGACATGCTGGAATGCAAAGTCAAGTGGGCCTTAGGAAGCATCACTACGAATAAAGCTAGTGGAGGTAATGGAAGTCCAGTTGAGCTATTTGAAATCCTAAAAGATGATGCTGTGAAAATGCTGCACTCAATATGCCAGCAAATTTGGAAAACTCAGCAGTGGCCACAAGCCTGAAAAAGTGCAGTTTTCATTCCAATCCCGAAGAAAGGAAATGCCAAAGAATGCTCAAACTACCACACAATTGCACTCATCTCACACATTAGCAAAGTAATGCTCAAAATTCTCCAAGCCAAGCTTCAGCAATACATGAACTATGAACTTCCAGATGTTCAAGCTAGATGTAGAAAAGGCAGAGGAACCAGAGATCAAATTGCCAGCATCTGCTGGATCATAGAAAAAGCAAAAGAGTTCCAGAAACACATCTATTTCTGCTTTATTGACTATGTCAAAGCCTTTGACTGTGTGGATCACAAGAAACTGTGGAAAATTCTGAAAGAGATGGGGATACCAGACCACCTGACCTGCTTCCTGAGAAACCTGTATGCAAGTCAGGAAGCAGCATTTAGAACTGGACATAGAACAACAGACTGGTTCCAAATAGGAAAAGGAGTATGTCAAGGCTGTATATTCTCAACTTGTTTATTTAACTTCTAAGCAGAGTACATCATGAGAAACACTTGGCTGGAAGAAACACAAGCTGGAATCAAAATTGCTGGGAGAAATATCAATAACCTCAGATATGCAGATGACACTGCCCTTATGGCACAAAGTGAAGAAGAACTAAAGAGCCTCTTGGTGAAAGTGAAAGAGGAGAATAAAAATGTTGGCTTAAAGCTCAACATTCAGAAAACGAAGATCATGGCATCTGGTCCCATCACTTCATGGCAAATTGATGGGGAAACACTGGAAATAGAGGCTGACTGTATTTTGGGGGCTCCAAAATCACTGCAGATGGTGACTGCAGCCATGAAATTAAAAGACACTTATTCCTTGGAAGAAAAGTTTTGACCAATCTAGGCAGCATATTAAAAAGCAGACATTACTTTACCAACAAAGGTCTGTCTAGTCAAGGGTATGGTTTTTCCAGTAGTCATGTATGGATTTGAGAGATGGACTATAAAGAAAGCTGAGCACAGAAGAATTGATGTTTTTGAATGGTGGTGTTGGAGAAGACTCTTGAGAGTCCCTTGGACTGCAAGGAGATCCAGCCAGTCCATCCTAAAGGAAATTAGTCTTGGATGTTCATTGGAAGGACTGATGCTGAAGCTGAAATTCCAATATTTTGGCCACCTGTTGTGAAAAACTAGCTCATTTGAAAAGACCCTGATGCTGGGAAAGATTGAGGGCAGGAAAAGAAGGGGACGACAGAGGATAAGATGGTTGGATGGCATCACCATCAATGGACATGAGTTTGGGTAGTCTCCACGAGTTTGTGATGGACAGGGAGTCCTGGCGTGCTGCAGTTCTTGGGGTCACAAAGAGTCAGACATGACTGAGTGACTGAACTGAGCTGAATAAGGCAAACATATGCCAGTGACCAAGAACCACTGGAAAAAATGGCTGATAACTTCAACAAAATTTATAATCAGAATACCTAAGGAGATGCACTTAGAGTACAAAGAAAAATCTTGCTGGAGAAAACACTGCTTAACAAAATCATTTTAAAATTTAAGATTCTCAAAGTAAAAGATTCAGTAGATTAATTTAATCAGTGTGTCGATCCTGTTCAGGCCTGCTTTAAGAGCTTTAAAAATCAAGGAAAATAAATATTTTAGTAATGCATTAAAAATACAATGAGATAAGAGATCGTGATATATCTTGGTAAAATGTATGAACACCAAGGATAGAAAGAAAAAAAAATTACACTCTTCCATATAAAAAGAATAAGGTATCTACAAAGAAAAAAGTGATCATATTTGCATCTGATTTTTACCCACAATATCAGAAACAAGAAAAACATTGGTAAAACATGAGAAGCTAAAATTCAAGAACAGCAACCCAATCACCACTCTCATTCATCTGCTAGCATTAAAGGAAGACTTCTGAGGTTACACAAATAATCTTCAAGTTTATTACCCATGTCTCCAAAAGAAACAGAAATTGAAAAGAAAGCACAAGATACCTGAAGATGAGAAGGTACAGAGGACAGTTAATTTTGGTGACCAGTTGAAAGGTTGTTGTTGAATTACGATGCCGGGATTCTTGGCCCCCAGAGGAGAAGAACTCAATCCGGGGCCAGAGACAAGGCTTGATCGCTCAGAGCTTTTGTGTAACAAAATTTTATTAAAGTATAAAGGAGATAGAGAAAGCTTCTGACATAAGCATCAGAAGGGGCAGAAAGAGTACCCCCCTGCTAATCTTTAGCTGGATGTTATATAGTCACCAGCAGTCTGTTAATGAAAGAAAGGAATGCTTCAAAACTTAGAATGGCCCGGCCCCTCACCAATAAGATGTATTTTGGGATAACCTTGGCTCCAAATGGTTTATCTTGGGCCATACAATGATTAACTTGAATCTTGAAGAAGGGCAGACCACCATACAGTTTCATTTACAAAGATTAGAGGAACAATATTGGAGTATAACATACTGGTTTATCAAGTAGGTTCTGGGCCCAAAAGGCGGTTAACTGACTTGAAGACAGAGCTTGGGGTAATGCACAGTACATTAGCATAGCTTAAGATAAACATTTCTGTGAGAAAAAGGCAATGGTTAACTTCAAGTGAAACCAGGTGTCATTATGGCAACACAGAATTTTAAGAGAAACCTCTTTTTAAATTTGTATGGAGAAGGAAAAAATATCGCTAGTTTGTTTCCTCCTGCCGCTTAAGAGAGATAAAATGTCTAACATTTGCAGGCTATTTCCTCCGTTTGGAGACCCCTGGCCTTCCTGCCTGTTACCCTCTCACAATGACCTGTGATACAATTATTAATAGATAAATCCAAGTGGAGAATAGTGGACTTAATGGTAATAATTATATCAAGTAATATTTATTGACTGCTTACATAACAAAGGCAATATTTCAAGGGGATCATTTCAATATAGCAGAGAAGGACATGTGCTCATCTTCTCCTGTGAGAACACCAAAATCACAACTAGTTTTTGAACAACCATTGACAGGAGGACACAAAAACCCATCAAAAAAGATACTCAACATCCAAGGAAAAAGGACATGCTTCAATAAGATGGTAGGAGGGGCACAACCAAGATAAAATCAAACCCCACACCTGCCAGGTGGGTGACACAGAAACTGGAGAACAATAATGCCAAACAAGTTCTTGAACTGTTGCGATAGTTCTAGACCCCACATCCGGTTTCCTAGCCAGGGGATCTTGCAAAGGGACTAGGTATTCCCAAGGAATCTGACTTTGAAGGCTAGTGGGATTTGATTGCAGGACACACATAGGACTGGGAGAAACAGGGACTCCACTCTTGGAGGGAACAAACAAAATCTTTTGTAAACCACGACCCAGGTGACCGTGACCCCACAAAAGACTAAGCCAGACCTATCTGTAAGAGCTTGAGGGTCTCATGCAGATGTATGTGTCTGCAGTGGCCTGCCACTGGAAAAGTGATACTGGCAGCAGCAGTCCTGGGAGGTGCCCCTTGGACTTCACCATTAGCCTTCCCATAGAGCCTGTAGAATCCAGGCCTGGGTTGCCTCAGGGTAAACAGTTAACAAGGAGGGAGCAAAGACCCACAGGAGGACACAATCAGCAGACAATCAGATTAAAGTTTTACTGAGATTGCAGGGAGAAATATCAATAATCTCAGATACGCAGATAACACCATCCTTATGCAGAAAGTGAAGAGGATCTAAAGAGCCTCTGACAAAAGTGAAAGAGAGTGAAAATATTGGCTTAAAACTCAACATTCAAAAACTAAGATCATGGCATCCTATCCCATCACTTCATGGCAAATAGATGGGGAAACAATGTAACACTGACAGATTTTATTTTCTTGAGCTCCAAAATCACTGCACATGGTGATTGCAACCATGAAATTAAAAGACACTTGCTCCTTGGAAGAAAAGCTATGACCAACCTAGACAACATATTAAAAAGTAGAGACATTACTTTGTAGACAAAGATCTGTCTGCTCAAAGGTATGGTTTTTCTAGTAGCCATATATGGATGTGAGAGTTGGACCATAAAGAAAGCTGAGCACTGAAGAATTAATTGCTTTTGAACTGTAGTGTTGGAGAAGACTCTTGAGAGTCTCTTGTCCAGCAAGGAGATCAAACCAGTCAATCCTAAGGGAAATCAGTCCTGAATATTCATTGAAAGGACTGATGCTGAAGCTGAAGCTCAATACTTTGGCCACCTGATGTGAAAAACTGACTCGTTGGAAAAGATCCTGATGCTGGGAAAGATTGAAGGCAGGAAGAAAATGGGATGACAGAGGATGAGATGGTTGAATGGCATCACTGACTCAATGGACATGAGTTTGAGGAAGCTCTGGGAGTTGGTGATATGCAGAGAAGCCTGGCATGCTGCAGTCCATGGGCTTGCAAAAAGTTAGACACAATTGAGCAACTGAACTGAACTGAGTATGGCCCTGCCAACCAGAACAAGACCCAGTTCTCCCCACTGTCAGTGCCTCCCATCACTAAGCTGGAAAAGTCTCTTATCCAAGAGCAGAGAGAAGAAGCAAGAACTACAATCCCACAGCCTCCAGAACAAAAGCCATGTTTCACACACTTTATTGTTGCTTTAATTGCTAAGTCATGTCTGACTCTTGTGACACCATGGACTGTAGCCTACCAAGCTCCTTGGTCCATAGGATTGACAGATGGGTTCTTTACCAGCAGAAGCCTTTCACACATTTATTTTGCATTAATTGTCACAACAAATCCATAACTTTTATTAAAGTGACTTCAAAATGAATAGTTGTGGATGGAAGAATACAGTGTAAAATGTCTCAGTATAGAGAGTCAAAAAGAAGTAAAATTTTTCTAAATTTGTTTCTGGGATCTTGTGGGTGCAGGGAAACAATTAAGGAAATAATTTCTTTTGAGGTAAAATAGCTGTTCTCCATCAAAAATAAAAGATCATGTATATTAGTCATATACTGAATTCTTCCATTAAACAATGGAAATTGTCTTGATTACAAATCAAAATTCTACTTTTGGCTATTTGTAAGGCACTGACTAAAATAAAAGTAAGAAAGAAAGACAGCATGAAAGAACATAAAAAGCAAAACACATCTAAATGCAGACAAAATAATACATGGATGCCAGTAATATTATCAGATCCAGGGGATGCTAAAGTTTACATAACCACAAAGGTAAAGGAGAATATTATGTAATTATAAGAAACATGATGCCTATAAACTTGATATAAAAAGTTAATAGCAAATATGTAAAAAAGAAACAGCTTTTTACAAGCCTTTTGGCTAACTCTGTGAATATACTAAAAACTATTGAATCATATACTCTAAATTTTTGAAATCATATGATATGTGAATTATATTTCAATAAAGCTCCCTCCCAAAAAAGGTATTTATAAAAAGAAATGAAAAGAACTGATGTTAAAAATAGGAAAAATATAAATGGAAACCATAAATGCAAAACTTTACTCATAAAAGATCAATAAAGTTGATTAAATATAGAACTTTATATTCTTCAATTAAAATTTTAATACTTTTTAGGAAGTCTGTGGGTAATTAACAAAACTAAATCACATTTGTTGACCACAAATATACTGATCACATTCCAATAAATTTAGAAAATGTCAAATAATATTAATCAATTTCAAGTTAGCATATATATGTCTAAAAGAGGAAAGCAAAACTAAGTACAAATAATACGAAAAGTGTATCAGTGAATAAACACCATCTCAGAGTACATACAGCAAATGAAAAGCTTGATTTAGGAAAAATTTTTAGTTTTTAGTTCATCATTATCAGAGATGAAAGCACATAAATATAGAACTTACAAGAAGCAGAGATAGCTTTAACAAAATTTACTTTAAAAAAGTGGGAAAAGAAAATTTATATCAAAGTAGAAATTAATTAAAACTAGAGAGCATAAATGAATCAAAAACTTCTATGAAGATACAAATGAAGCAGATTAAACCTTTGCTTAAGGAATGGTTAGACAGCAAAAGACATACACGATTAAGCTTCAGAAAAAGACATAATCATCTATTACATTACATGAATAAAATTTTAATTGAAATTATTTCAACAATTTTTATTTTTAATGAACAAGAGGTAAAATATTTCTTGTGTGTGTGCACTCAGTCATGTTCGACTCTGCAATCCCATGGACTGTAGCCTGCTAGGCTCCTCTGTCCATGGAATTTTCCAGGCAAGAATACTGGAGTGGATTGCTATTTACTAATCCAGGGTACCGGGGACTAGCCCTGGTTGGATCCAAGGTATCCAAAGCGTGGACAGCGAGGCAAGAGAGATATATAGATACAGAGATAGATAAGGAAAGAATTTGCAGTTAAGAGAATAGAAGAGAGAAAAGAGGCTGATATTCCTTGGTTTACACAGAAAGCCAATAAAGCCTCAGACAAGAGACTTGCTCTGTTCACGTAGGCCGCAGGTGCCCTCTCAAATAGCGGAAGATGCCCCACCTTGGGCACCTTCTTGAGTGGGTCTTAGAAGCCCAGGCAGGAAAATGAACTTAGAGGGCCCCTGCATTCCAGGGAATTAGCCTGAAAAAGAGAGAAAAAGAGAAAGAAAGTACGACATGGGGAGGTCAAGCTTGTGCAAGACCCATTACTTTCATAAGGAGCTTATAATACCCTGTTTTACATAATGGAAGATGCAGAATCTTGCAGGGGTAGCAGTCCTGACCCTTTTGGATACCAGGCTTTCTTTCTGCATACCTTTTCATATACAAAAGGTCTCAGGTAATTTACATTATCTTCTAGCCAGGAGGCCTGCTAACATTTTATGGCTCTTTTCTTTGATAAATGTTAATCAACCAGAAAATTCATTTTCCCTTTAAGTGTTTTTTTCTTTAATCTGCATCACCCTCAGAGTACTAAATAAAGTTACATTCTTATAGAACAAAGGTGCAGTGGGTTATAACAAAGAAAGTACTTAACTCAAAGATCTAATATTGCTAATGTCAGGGCAACTACCTGCTTTTTCTATATGCCAACTATATCAACAAATAAAAGATATGAAAACTTGGCAGCAAGTATTGGCTCAACAATGAAACCCTTAGCCAGTTCTATTCTAATGATTTTTAACTCTTTGAAAGGCTCTACATTCCTGGAATGTTTTAAGCTTCCTGTGCCTCTTGGGTTGGGAGGCTGTAAACAATCACATGCATAATTGTACAAGTCTGGATAAACCTGTCAGGCAAGTTAGAAAGCTATCAGAGGGGTTTGAATTGAAACACTCCAATTATGCCCAGGAGACTTATTAACTAGAGCTCTAAGTTAATTTTCTTCAGAGAAAGGTGGTCACGGACAGCCCCCCATTGGTAAGAGAGGAGTTGGTGAAAAATAGCAGGACAGGCAAATTCTGGTTTGGGGGTAGATGCTCAAGAAAGCCCAGGGGGTCCCTCGAGTCCTGACTCGCCTTTGCCTCTCAGGCCTCTTCCTCATGACCTTTGTCATGGGTAGGATCTTTGATGCTGGCTCCTGGCACCAGGGGATCTTCCTGATGAAGAGATCGAATCCGGGTCTCCTGTGTGTCCTGCATGAGCACGGAGATTCTTTAACACTACACCATCTGGCAAGAGTAAAGTCTAAATTTCCAAGTTGAACTTAAGAAGAAGTAGAAAGCTTTGAATAAAACAATTACTGATAAAGAAACTGGAAAGGTGATGAAAACTCTTTTAAAAATCAATCTGGATTAGATGGACTCATAGAAAATTCAATCTAATTTTTAACCTTTAAAGAACAAATATTTTCAGTTAATTAAAATATTTAATAATGTGAAAGCACATGAAAGAGTCTTCAGTTGATTTTGAGAATACAGTAAACTTTAATGCCACAACCTAATAAAGATCAAGAAAAGTTATGACCAACCTAGATAGCATATGGAAAAGCAGAGACATTACTTTGTCAACAAAGGTCCATCTAGTCAGGCTATGGTTTTTCCAGTGGTCATGTATGGATCTGAGATTTGGACTGTGCAGAAAGCTGAGTGCCAAAGAATTGATGCTTTTGAACTGTAGTGTTGGAGAAGACTCTTGAGAGTCCCTTGGACTGCAAGGACATCCAACCAGTTGATTCTTAAGGAGAGCAGCCCTGGGATTTCTTTGGAAGGAATGATGCTAAAGCTGAAACTCCAGTACTCTGGCCACCTCATGTGAAGAGTTGACTCATTGGAAAAGACTCTGATGCTGGGAGGGATTGGGAGCAGGAGGAGAAGGGGACAACCGAGGATGAGATGGCTGGATGGCATCACTGACTCGATGGACATGAGTCTGAGTGAACTCCAGGAGTTGGTGATGGACAGGGAAGCCTGGCATGCTGCGATTCACGGGGTCCCAAAGAGTCGAACATGACTGAGCAACTGAACTGAAGTGAACTGAATAAAGATCAAACCAAAAAATAAGAGAGACCAATTTAAATAATTTCAATGCAAAATTTTAAATAAAATATTAATAAGTAGAATCCAGGGCATGGCAATGCACTCCAGTATTCGTGCCTGGATAATCCAGTGGACAGAGGAGCCTTGCAGGTTATAGTCCATGGTGTTGAAAAGAGTCAGACAAGACTGAAGGGACTTTGCATGCATCAGCAGCAGTAAAGCAGCAGTCCTATGTAAAAAGTTTAATATCTCATGTCTCAGGTGGAGTTATGCAAAGAATATGCATTATTACAGATTACTATGTTATCAGATTTCCTGAAATTGAATTCAGTTCAGTTCAGTCACTCAGTCGTGTCCGATTCTTTGGGATCCCGTGAATCACAGCATGCCAGGCCTCCCTGTCCATCAACAACTCCCACAGTTTACTCAGATTCATGCCAATTGAGTTGGTGATGCCATCCAACCGTCTCATCCTCTGTCGTCCCCTTCTCCTCTTGCCTCCAATTCTTCCCAGCATCAGGGTCTTTTCCAATGAGTCAACTCTTTGCAAGAGGTGGCCAAAGTATTGGAGTTTCAGCTTTAGCATCAGTTCTTCCAATGAACACCCAGGACTGATCTTCTTTAGGATGGACTGGTTGGATCTCCTTGCAGTCCAAGGGACTCTCAAGAGTCTTCTCCAACACCACAGTTCAAAAGTATTGATTCTTTGGCACTCAGCTTTCTTCACAGTCCAAATCTCACATGCATACATGACCACTGGAAAAACCATAGCCTTGACTAGACGGACCTTTGTTGGCAAAGTAATGTCTCTGCTTTTCAGTATTCTATGTAGGTTGGTCATACCTTTTAGTCCAAGGAGTAAGCATTTTTAATTTCATGGCTGCAATCACCATCTGCAGTGATTTTGAAACCCCCCAAAATAAAGTCTGATACTGTTTTCACTGTTGAGAAATTGAATTACTCATATGCATATGCATATGAGTGACTCAATTTTAGGAAATCTGATAACAGTCAATTTTACTGATAAACAGAGGGGGAAAATCATGTAATCATTCAATTATGTATATGAAAAGCATTTGTCAGAATTCATATATTCTTAAAAGAGATTCTAAGTAAAATAAATAGAAAAATAATATGTATATATAATGACTATCACATCAGAGCTCAATAGCTAATAAGATTCCAAATATTGAAACATTAAAATAATTTCAGTTATAATTGGAGATTGCACAGGGAATCACAATATCATTCAGTATTATCTTGGAGGTTTTACTAAATAATTAAGAAAGAAAATGAAACTATTTGTATAAATAATGGATAAGAATATATGAAATGTATAATGAATGAGTGACAGGATTTTGTTCTTTGAAAACTCAAGGACTCCAGGTCTAAAAATTGTTACACTTATTAAGATAAGTTGATAAAAGTTTTGCACATAAAACTAGCTTAAAGAAATATGCATTTATTTTAGCAAAAATTAATTTGAAAGGAAGTGATGACAAAAAAATTACAGGAGAAACAAAAATATAAAAAAATAGTAATAAATTTAACAAGAAAGTCACAAGATCTATTTGAAGAAAGTATTAAATATTTTTGAAAAACTCAATAAAACATGCAATGAAATAAACATGCTTTTTTAAAGACATATAACAACAAAACAACTTGTCAAAAATATATAACTTTAATGTAATTTGGATTAAAATAGCAATAATTATAATTAAAATGATATTGGAGCTCATATGGAAAATAAATTTCCAAAAATATCCAAAAACAGTATAATATATATATATATATATATATGTGAAAGAGAAGAGATTTGTCTTAGAAGGTACTACAAAGTAATTATCTTGATATGTTACTAATATAGGAATAGACAAACAGATTAATAGAAAGAAAGAAATTCATAGTACTGAGTTGGACAAACAGTGTGTATATATACATTGCTAACTCACTTCAGTCGTGTCAGACTCTGTGCAACCCCATAGGTGGCATCCCACCAGGCTCCCCCACTCCTGGGATTCTTCAGGGAAGAACACTGGAGTGGGTTGCCAATTCCTTCTCCAATGCATGAAAACGAAAGGTGACAGTGAATTCGCTCAGTCATGTCCGACTTAGTGACCCTATGGACTGCAGCGTACTAGGCTCCTCCATCCATGAGATTTTCCAGGCAAGAGTACTGGAGTGGGGTGCCATTGCCTTCTCCGATATATACATATACATGCACAATTATTTATAATTATGTATCTATACAAATATTTATGTAGGCATACATAGATATATGTATGTATCTACACACCCAAAAGAAAAGCTTCCCAAATAGCGCTAGTGGTAAAGAACCCACCTGCCAATTCAGGAAACCTGAGAGATATGCATTCATTCCCTGGGTAGGGAAGATCCCCTGGAGAAGGGAATGGCAACTCACTCCAGCATTCTTACTCAGAGAGTCCCATGGAAAGAGAAGCACGGTGGGGTACAGTCCATAGGGTTGCAAAGAGTTGGACATAACTGAAGTGACTTACCACACAGCACACAGGAACATTTATGATAAGTTGTAGTTGAACACAGGGCTTTTTTTGTTTGTTTTTCAATGATAGATTACATTTAAATTATTAGCTTAACTAGTTACTCTACACACTTTTTTTTTTTTTAATCAGGCTGCAGACCACAATCTGAAAGCCACCTGCATCAAAATTAGAAAATATTTTTAAAGGCTTGAGGAAATTTTTTAAAATACTTTATTCTACATTACAATACTGTATTTGTTTTGCCATACATTGACATGAATCAGCCACAGGTGTACATGATCTCCTAATGCCGAAGTCCTCTCCTCCCACCCCATATCATCTCCCTGGATCATCCCGTGCACCAGCCCCAAGCATCCTGTATCCTGTATTGAACATAGACTGGAGCTTCGTTTATACTATATGAAACATAGTATACATGTTTCAAAGCCATTCTCCCAAATCACCCCACCCTCTCCCTCTCCCTCAGAGGCCAAAAGTCCATTCTATACCTCTGTGTCTCTTTTGTTGTCTCATATAGAGGGTCATCATTACTGTCTTTCTAAATTCCATATATATGTGTCAGTATACTGTATTGGTGTTTTTCTTTCTGGCTTACTTCACTCTGTATAATCGGCTCCAGTTTCATCCATCTCATTAGAACTGAGTCAAATTTATTTTTTTAAGGGCTGAGTAATACTCCATTGTGTATATGTACCACAGCTTTCTTATCCATTCATCTGCTGATGGACATCTAGGTTGTTTCCATGTCCTTGGATTAAAAATCTAAATGTAAGACCAGAAACTATAAAACTCCTAGAGGAAAATATAGGCAAAACACTCTCCGACATAAATCACAGCAGGATCCTCTATGATCCACCTCCCAGTATAATGGAAATAAAAGCAAAAATAAACAAATGGGATCTAATTAAAATTAAAAGCTTCTGCACAACAAGGAAAATATAAGCAAGGTGAAAAGACAGCCTTCTGAATGGGAGTAAACAATAGCAAATGAAACAACTTACAAACAACTAATCTCAAAGATATACAAGCAACTTATGCAGCTCAACTCCAGAAAAATAAACGAACCAATCAAAAAATGGGCCAAAGAACTAAATAGGCATTTCTCCAAAGAAGACATACGGATGGCTAACAAACACATGAAAAGATGCTCAACATCACTCATTATCAGAGAAATGCAAATCAAGACCACAGTGAGGTACCATTTCACACCAGTCAGAATGGCTGTGATCCAAAAGTCTACAAGCAATAAATGCTGGAGAGGGTGTGGAGAAAAGGGAACCCTCTTACACTGTTGGTCGGAATGCAAACTAGTACAACCATTATGGAAAACAGTGTGGAGATTCCTTTAAAAATTGCAAATAGAACTGCCTTATGACCCAGCAATCCCCTGCTGGGCATACACACCGAGGAAACCAGAATTGAAAGAGACACATGTACCCCAATGTTCATTGCAGCACTCTACACACTTTTAAAAAATGTTACACTGGATCCTTATCTTACTCCATATACAAAAATCAATTTCAGGTGATTTGTAATTTAAAATAAATTTTTAAATTTAATTTTAAAAATTGTTTTAAGTTAAACTAATTTATAAAGAAGTATACAAAATAGCCGAGAGACTGCATGCACACATCACACCTTCTTATTAGAAAGTATTAAAATATGAAAAAAACATTCCATTTTATAAAAATAGTATAATATAGCAAAATATAAAATACACAGAATAATTGATATCTAATAACAAGAGTGAAAGTAAAAAGTTTTCATTAAGAGTTTAAAACATATGGAACAGTGGCTATATACTAAATCACAAGTCATCATTTTACATTTTTATTTCTATTCTAAAATTTGCAGTTATCAGGGCTTGAAAACACTTCTTAATAGTAAGAAAATCCACAATATTTTTTGTCAGACTCCCAAACCATCATATTGTCTCATCAGAGAGCAAAATAAAGCTTCTTCTTAAGTTTCAAACTATGTTTTTACTTCTCACATCACTCTTCTATTACCCTTGCCTTCATTAGGTTTACAATTTTCCTTTGAGAATATGATGATGGAAGCAGCAAGTTCTTAAACATCAAAGCAACATCAAAACAGTCTAGGAGAGGTCACAGTTACAGGACAATGAGATGCAAAATGGATGGATCTTTTCACCACACCTTCTTCTGACCTCCAGAGACACCACATTCAAAAGTAAACTTAAATTTTGGTGAAAGGAAAGTGTTTGAATATACTGTTAAAAAAAAATGATTAACTGGATGCCTGGAGAGATAACACAATACAATAATTGAACATGTGACTCTATAGAAATTTGCTAGGAAAATTGTGGCTTCTGGGAACTGTGCCAGGAAAACAAGCAAGGTTGGTAGGTAGGAGAGAAAAATGGAAGCACAATAAAGTGACTATAGAGAGTTAAATGTGAGGGTACACAGAGCAGAGTAATAACTATTTGACAAGTTCAAAACGTTGCTTGTATAGTTTCATTTATAAAACCTAGGTTGACAATAAGATAATTAAATATTTTATGAAGTAACTTCTAAGTTTTTAACCAAACCACAAAGTTCATAGATATAAGTTAAGAGCACATATTTTGGAGCCAAATATAGAAGACTTCCTGTAGTTCTTCCCAGGTGGCACTAGTGGTAAAGAATCCACCTTCTAATGCAAGAAACCTGAGAGATGCAGCTTCAGTCCCTCGGTCTGGAAGATCCCTGGAGAAGGGAATGGCAACCCACTCCAGCATTTTCACCTGGAGAATCCCACCAACAGAGGAGCCTTTCAGGTTACAGTCCATGGGGTAGGAAAGAGTAGGACATGACTGAAGTAATTTAATACACAAACACGTAGTTTAAGCTCAGATTCTCTGCTCACTTGCCATTATCTTGAGTATTTCACTTGCCTTTATTGTATCTCAGTTTCTTCATCAGTTAAGTAGGGCTAATAAGAGTGCTTCTTTCATAGACTTGTAAGGGACTAAATGTGAAAACACGTTTAGGGCTTAGAATAATACCTGATATGCATAGGTGCTAATAAATGTTAAGAATTGTTATCATCCCCTATTCAGTCAGCCAAAATATAGTTGAGAGTGTAATACTTGCTAAATGCTATTTACACTGAAAATATTTACAAAAGTAATAGGAAATATAACCTTAACATCAAGTAATCTAATGGGGAGACAGATGAGTGACCAGAAGCTTTAGGTCCTCCGTTGGATCCATGCAGAGTCTGAGAGCAGAGGGTTAGCAGCTCAATGAGAGTCAACAAACCCCTTTCTTGATGTGACTCAAAGTGAATCTTGAAGAATGGAGGAAAACTGAAGTGCATAGCTTGAGAAAATGATGATAGAATGAAGCATCATAGCATCAAAGAGGGAATCTCAAGTACTTTGTAATAACTGGAATTGAGATGGGGGCAAGAAGGAGAAATGTGGGGAATGGTTAATTTAAAGTCAGTGAAAAGAGCAGAGGAAACATAGGAAAGACACTGAACATCTCTGAATTGAACATGACTGTGAAAGGATTTTAAGTCAAGGAATGACAAGCTCAGATACTCCTGAGCTCCAGGCATTAAGGTGAAACTGCAAGTGGTGGCCATTTGAAATGCCATGTCAGTAATTTAGTAGAACTAAGGATGACTTCTCAGGTGATACAGTGATAAAGAATCTACCTGCCAATGCAAGATACACAGGTTTGATCCTTGGGTAGGGACGAGGCTCTGGAGGAGGAAATGGCAACCCACTCAAGTATTCTTGCCTGTTAAATCTGATGGACAGAGGAGCCTGGTGGGCTGCATTCCATGGGATCAAAAATACTTGGACACTACTGAGCACCCATGCACCACCACCAAAGATAGCTATGTTAAAGCTATGAAGTAGAAACCAAGGAAAATAAACAAAGAGACCAGTCTTTAACACAGACCACAGCCTTGTCTTAATTAAACAAAGCCATGCTTGTGAGGCCACTCAAGATGGGCAGGTCATGGAGAGGTCTGAGAGAATGTGGCCCACTGGAGAAGAGAATGGCAAACCACTTCAGTATTCTTGCCTGGAAGGTCAGGTCCATGAATCAAGACAAATTGGAAGTGCTCAAACAAGAGATGGCAAGAGTGAACATCGACTTTCTAGGAACCAGGGAACTAAAATGGACTGGAATGGTTGAATTTAACTCAGATGACCATTATATCTAATACTACAGGCAAGAATCCCTCAGAAGATATGGAGTAGCCATCATGGTCAACAGAAGAGTCTGAAATGCAGTACTTGGATGCAGTCTCAAAAAGAAAATGATCTCTGTTCGTTTCCAAGGCAAACCATTCAATATCACAGTAATCCAAGTCTATGTCCCAACCAGTAATGCTGAAGAAGCTGAAGTTGAACGGTTCTATGAAGACCTACAAGATCTTTTAGAACTAACACCCAAAAAGATGTCCTTTTCATTATAGGGGACTGGAATGCAAAAGTAGGAAGTCAAGAAACACCTGAAGTAACAGGCAAATTTGGCCTTGGAATGCGGAATGAAGCAGGGCAAAGACTAATAGAGTTTTGTCAAGAAAATGCACTGGTCATAGCAAACACCCTCTTCCAACAACACAAGAGAAGACTCTACACATGGACATCACCAGATGGTCAACACTGAAATCAGATTGATTATATTCTTTGCAGCCAAAGATGGAGAAGCTCTATACAGTGAACAAAAACAAGACCAGGAGCTGACTGTGGCTCAGACCATGAACTCCTTATTACCAAATTCAGACTTAAATTGAAGAAAGCAGGGAAAACCGCTAGACCATTCAGGTATGACCTTTTCATTATAGGGCACTGGAAAACAAAAGTAGGAAGTCAAGAAACACCTGGCGTAACAGACAAATTCGGCCTTGGAATACGGAATGAAGCAGGACAAAGACTAATAGTTTTGCCATCTTTGCAGCCAAAGATGGAGAAGCTCTATACAGTTAGCAAAAATAAGACTAGGATCTGACTGTGGCTCAGATAATGAATTCCTTATTGCCAAATTCAGACAAAAATTGAAGAGAGTAGGGAAAAACAATAGACCATTCAGTTAAGTTCAGTCACTCAGTCATGTCCGACACTTTGCGACCCCATGACTCACAACATGTCAGGCCTCCCTGTCCATCACCAACTCCTGGAGTTCACTGAGACTCACGTCCATCAAGTCAGTGATGCCATCCAGCCATCTCATCCTCTGTCGTCCCCTTCTCCTCCTTCCCCTAATCCCTCCCATCAGCAGAGACTTTTCCAATGAGTCAACTCGTCACATGAGGTGGCCAAAGTACTGGAGTTTCAGCTTCAGCATCAGTCCTTACAAAGAAATCCAAGGGCTGATCTCCTTAAGAATGGACTGGTTGGATCTCCTTGCAGTCCAAGGGACTCTTAAGAGTCTTCCCCAATACCACATTCAGGTATGACCTAAATCAAATCCCTTATAATTATACAGTGAAGTGAGAAATAGAATTAAGAGGTGAGATCTCATAGGTAGAGTGCCTGATGAACTATGGACTGAGGTTCATGACATTGTAGAGGAGACAGGGATCAAGACCATCTCCATGGAAAAGAGATGCAAAAAAGCAAAATGGCTATCTGGGGAAGCCTTAAAAATAGCTGTGAAAAGAAGAGATGTGAAAAGTAAAGGAGAAAAGGAAAGATATAAGCATCTGAATGCAGAGTTCCAAAGAAGAGCAAGAAGAGATAAGAAAGCCTTACTCAGCGATCAATGCAAAGAAATAGAAGAAAACAACAGAATGGGAAAGACTATAGATCTCTTCAAGAAAATTGGAGACACCAAGGGAACATTTCATGCAAAGATGGGCTTGATAAAGGACAATGATGGTATGGACTTAACAGAAGCAGAAGATATTAAGAGGTTGCAGGAGTACACAGAAAAACTGTACAAAAAGATCTTCATGACCCAGATAATCACGATGGTGTGATCACTCACCTAGAGCCAGATAGACTGGAATGTAAAGTCAAGTGGGCCTTAGAAAACATCACTACAAACAAAGCTAGTGGAAGTGATAGAATACCAGTTGAGCTATTTCAGATCCTGAAGATGATGTTGTGAAAGTGCTGCACTCAATATGCCAGCACATTTTGAAAACTCAGCAGTGGCCACAGGACTGGAAAAGGTCAGTTTTCTTTCCAATCACAAAGAAAGGCATTGTCAAAGAATGCTCAAACTACCACACAATTGCACTCATCTCACATTCTAGTAAAGAAATTCTCAAAATTTTCCAAGCCAGGCTTCAACAATATGTGAACCATGAACTTCCAGATGTTCAATCTGGTTTTAGAAAAGGTAGAGGAATCAGAGATCAAATTGCCAACATCTGCCGGATCATGGAAAAAGCAAGAGAGTTCCAGAAAAACATCTATTTCTGCTTTATTGACTATGCCAAAGCCTTTGACTATGTGGATCACAATACACTGTGGAAAATTCTGAAAGAGAAAGGGATACCAGACCACCTGACCTGCCTCTTGAGAAATCTGTATGCAGATCAGGAAGCAACAATTAGAACTGGACATGGAACAACAGACTGGTTCCAAATAGGAAAAGGAGTATGTCAAGGCTGTTTGTTGTCACCCTGCTTATTTAACTTATATGCAGAGTACATCATGAGAAACGCTAGACTGGAAGAAACACAAGCTGGAATCAAGACTGCCAGGAGAAATATCAATAACATCAGATATGCAGATGACACCACCCTTATGGCAGAAAGTGAAGAGGAGCTAAAAAGCCTTTTGATGAAAGTGAAAGAGAAGAGTGAAATGTTGGCTTAAAGCTCAACATTCAGAAAATGAAGATCATGGCATCTGGTCCCATCACTTCATGGAAAATAGATGGGGAAACAGTGTCAGACTTTATTTTTGTGGCTCAAAAAGTCACTGGAGATGGTGACTGCAGCCACAAAATTAAAAGACGCTTACTCCTTGGAAGGAAAGTTATGACCAACCTAGACAGCATATTAATAAGCAGACATTACTTTGCCAGCAAAGGTACGTCTAGTCAAGGCTATGGTTTTTCCAGTGGTCATGTATGGATGTGAGATTTGGACTGTGAAGAAAGTTGAGCACCAAAGAATCAATACTGAACACACATGTATGTAACTGTAAAACAACCTTTGTAAAAAATCTCATTAATGCAGCTGAAATAAATTCAATAAGACAACTTTTTGAAAAGAATCTGAACACATACCACTGTAAGATAATTAAATATAATTATTTATTTAATAAAAATATAAGGACTAAAAAATAAAATTAAAAAGAATCAATACTTTTGGACTGTGGTATTGAAGAAGACTCTTGAGAGTCCCTTGGATGCAAGGAAATCCAACCAGTCCATCCTAATGGAGATCAGTCCTGGGTGTTCATTGGAAGGACTGATGCTAAAGCTGAAACTCCAATACTTTGGCCACCTCTTGCAAAGAGTTGACTCATTTTAAAAGACTCTGATGCTGGGAGGGATTGGAGGCAGGAGGAGAAGGGGATGACAGTAGAGGAGATGGCTGGATGGCAGCAGCACTGACTCGATAGACATGAGTCTGAGTGAACTCTGGGAGTTGGTGATGGACAGGGAGGCCTGGTGTGCTGGGATTCATGGGGCTGCAAAAAGTCAGACACGACTCTGCAACGGAACTGAACTCAACTGAGAAAGCTATGATAATTCTCCAGCTCCAGAGGCTTCTAGCCTGTGCTGCTGGAAAGCTGGTGCAGCCATCCTATAAGCCAGGAAGAAGAGCAGATGGGGAGAGGTCCAGCATGGGCAGGGCAGTGTGTGCTGGATGTGAGGATCCAAGCAAAGATGCTTTGTGTGCATTATACAATGGACTTGAGACTCAGGAGTTAAATCTGTGCCATCTCGATGGAGAGTATACATTCTCTTACACCCCCATAGAATCAGAAGAGCAGAAGTCTATCCATGAAGCATGGATTTTCAAAAGGGTCAAAAATGTGGAAAACATTCTAAAGTTAGATTTAAACTATGTCATTAACAGATATTTTCTCATAACTGAATAAGTGAAGGAAAAATGATGCAACAGACCAGATATGTTCTGAAAAAGAATTAAATGTTAACAACACTCAAATATGTATTTTTACTTAAAAAAAGCAAGGAGTAATATTTATATTTATGCATTCCACAACTGTATATAAAATCCAAGTAGATATTTAAAACTTTACAACAGAAAGAGTGTGCTCACTCAGCCAGTTGTGAACATTTTATTTCGGTGTCAGCCTTTATTTATTTCTTAAAGCAGTCAAATACTAACAACAGCACAGCAACTGAAGATCCAGTGTGGAACTGGGTCAGTGTATCAGCTCATATGACATTTATTTCAACAGAAAAAATATCTATTTTTAAAATTAAATGTTAATTTACATCATTCACATGGTAACACTCAAGAGGAGGAAGTCACAGTAAACCAACAAAGGTCCATAGTTTCAACATCCTGCCACAGAATAATTTTTCAATAAAGATATTTTTCCTTACAGGATCACTACTATTGTCTTTCAAATGTTTTACCCACCTAAGCACACATAATATATTACATGTTTAGAACTTAAATATCTCTTAAAAACTACTTCAATATTCAATATATTTACCTGACTGTAAAGGAAATGGACTTTCCACCTCAGACAAAATTTTGTCATTTGATTCCTAGAAACAGATTAAAACCTTTCCAGTTCAGTTCAGTCGCTCAGTCATGTCCAACTCTTTGTGACCCTATGAATTACAGCACACCAGGCCTTCCTGTTCATCACCAACTCCTGGAGATTACCCAAACTCATGTCCATGGAGTCAGTGATGTCATCCAGACATCTCATCCTCTGTCGTCCCCTTCTCCTCCTCCTCTCAATCTTTTCCAGCATCAGGGTCTTTTTCATGAGTCAAAGCTTCTCATGAGGTGGCCAAAGTATTGGAGTTTCAGCTTTAGCATCAGTCCTTCCAATGAACACCCAGGACTGATCTCCCTTAGGATGGACTGGTTGGATCTCCTTGCAGTCCAAGGGACTCTCAAGAGTCTTCTCTAACACCACAGTTCAAAATCATCAATTCTTTGGTGCTCAACTCTCACATCCATACATGACTACTGGAAAACCATAGCCTTGACTAGGTGGACCTTTGTTGGCAAAGTAATGTCTCTGCTTTTTATATGCTGTCTAGGTTGGTCATAACTTACCTTCCAAGGAGTAAGCATCTTTTAACTCCATGGCTGCATCACCATCTGATTTTGGAGCCCCCAAAACAAAGTCAGCCACTATTTCCACTATTTCCTATCTATTTCCCAGGAAGTGATGGAACCACATGCCATAATCTTAGTTTTCTGAATGTTGAGTTTTAAGCCAACTTTTTCACTCTCCTCTTTCACTTTCACCAAGAGGCTCTTTAGTTCTTCTTCACTTTCTGCCATAAGAGTGGTGTCATATGCATATCTGAGATTATTGATATTTCTTCCAGCAATCTTGATTCCAGCTTGTGCTTCATCCAGTCCAGCATTTCTCATGATGTACTCTGTACATAAGTTAAATAAGCAGGGTGACAGTATGCAGCCTTGATGTACTCCTTTTCCTATTTGGAACCAGCCTGTTTTTCCATGTCCAGTTCTAACTGTTACTTCCTGACGTGCATATAGGTTTCTCAAGAGGCAGGTCAGGTGGTCTGATAGTCCCATTTCTTCCTGAGTTTTCCACAGTTTATTGTGATCCACACGGTCAAAAGCTTTGGCATAGTCAATAAGGCAGAGTTAGATATTCCTCTGGAACTCTCTTGCTTTTTCAATGATCCAGTGGATGTTGGCAATTTGATCTCTGGTTCCTCTGCCTTTTCTAAAATCAGCTTGAACTTCACAGTTAATGTATTGCTGAAGCCTGGCTTGGAGAATTTTGAGCATTACTTTACTAGCGTGTGAGATGAGTGCAATTGTGTGGTAGTTTGAGTGGTGTAAAAACTGTTAAGGACAAATAAAATCTTCATTATCATCAGAAATTAACACATGTCCTTAGTTCATTCATGTCTGACTCTTTGCAACCCTATGGACTATAGCTTTCCAGGCTCCTCTGTCTATGGAGATACTCCAGGTGAAAATATTGGAGTGAATTGCCATTTACTCCTCCAAGTGATCTTCCTGTTCAAGCCTGCGTCTCCTGTATTGGCAGGCTGATTCTATCCTGCTGAGCCACTAGAGAAGTTGGTCCAAAGTGTTAAAGTTGTTGGTCCAAAGTGGTACACGATTTCAACTAAAATATCAGAAAAGTGGCTGATATGATCCAGGTTTTATAGCAGCTTAAAGGAGAAAGAAGGAAGGAAGGAAGAAAGGAAGGAATGGAGTTAGTGATGATTTATATTAACCAGCTTTTTAAAGACTCAGGGAAATTCTGCCCATCAATTTTTCACAGCACCATAAGAAGTAATCAAAAAAAAAAAAAAAAGAAGAGAGAGAGAGAGAGAGGAAGGATGGAAGAAAGAGGGAAAAGAAGTTATATTTATATCAATGCCTTTCTCCAAGGATCTTCGTGTTCCTTTGGGTTTTAATAGGAGCTTTAGCTCATACACCAATCTTCCAGTTGTCCTTACAGACAGATCTGTTGTTCTCTTTGCTCCAGCATCTCCACTGGGAAGACCACAAAGAAAGCCTCTTTGTGAAAATGCCAAATACAGGTGATAGGTGATATCCCTCTACTCCTGAAGTCATACAATTGGCTGTCTAGTTTTGTGGAAGAAATGAGAAGTAATGCTCCTTCCAGCTGCAAACCTCATTTTGTCACCTGAAATATACGGCAATGTGGTGTCTGCTCAGAGTCCAGAGACTCTTTCCAAAATATCTCCTAGTACAGGGATGAGTCCACTGCACAAGGAGGCTGGGAGTGTGCATGTCAAGTCCTCCACTCTATCACTCCTTTTGCTCAGGGCCTGGCAGTTGCACATGGTTCTGAGCACAACAAACACAGGGGCTCTCACTGCCACTCTCTGAAGTCCCCCGTGGACTTCAGGCTGCACAAGTTGTGCAATTCAGGATAATTAACCTGACAGAAAATACAACTGATATAGAGTTTCCTTCATGAATACATGAAATAACACTCAATATGAAGATGTAGTAACTTGATTCTTGTATTGCAAGAGCATAGTGAGGAACATACATATGGCTGGCTTTCTAAATGGAAGCAGTAATAGGGTTTTCACAAATGTAGTATTAACTGGTATGGAATAAGAGTCCACTGGTGTTGGAGAAGACTCTTGAGAGTCCCTTGGACTGCAAGGAGATCCAACCAGTCCATTCTGAAGGAGATCAGCCCTGGGATTTCTTTGGAAGGAATGATGCTAAAGCTGAAACTCCAGTATTTTGCCCTCCTCATGTAAGAGTTGACTCATTGGAAAAGACTCTGCTGCTGGGAGTTATTGGGGGCAGGAGAAGGGGATGACCGAGGATGAAATGGCTGGATGGCATCACGGACTCAGTGGATGTGAGTCTGAGTGAACTCCGGGAGTTGGTGATGGACAGGGAGGCCTGGTGTGCTGGGATTCATGGGGTTGCAAAAAGTCAGACACGACTCTGCAACGGAACTGAACTCAACTGAGAAAGCTATGATAATTCTCCAGCTCCAGAGGCTTCTAGCCTGTGCTGCTGGAAAGCTGGGAACGCCAGAGAAGGGAACGCCAGAGAATGAAATGGCTGGATGTCATCACAGACTCAATGGACATGAGTCTGAGTGCACTCCAGGAGTTGGTGATGGACAGGGAGGCCTGGCATGCTGCCATTCAAGGGGTCACAGAGTCAGACACAACTGAGCAACTGAAATGAACTGAACTGAACTAAGGGAAAACACCTCCATCCTGCGAGGCAATAGTGGAGGAATATTCAATATTACCAGGGTTTTCCCCAGATTTGGGGAAAGAAAGCTGTTCCAAATCATTCAAATTATATCTATACTTTTGAAAATTATAAATCACATTTTTACCAGAGGTAGCCATAGATATGATCCTGTTCTAGTAAAGCAATTTTGAATGTTACTTGAAGACACACAAAAGAACGTCCATTCTTGAATTAAAACTTTGCAATTTTTTCTATCTCAGTAGATAATTAGGCTTCTTGAAAGCCTGAGATATTTAACAATTACAATTTTTTTGATAAAACACATTTTTCCAATAGTTTTAGTCTTTTATGTTTCTCTAGTTAATATTTCTTCTTTTTTTCTTTAAATATATATATATGTACCCTTCCTAAGTAAATAGTATTATCTCTTGTTAAAATCAGAGATTTTACTGGTGGCAAAATAATGGGAAAGTAAATCATATGTCTTTCAAAATAAGCAATATTAGATGTCGTATAAGGTACTCACCTGGTGGCTCAGTGGTAAAAAAAAAAAAAAAAAAAAAAAAACCAGCCTTCCAATTCAGGAGTGCCTGCGCACATACTCACTTGCTCAGCAGTGTCCTGCTCTTTGCAACCTTACTGGAATGTAGGCCACCAGGCTCACCTGTTGATGGGACGTTCGCAGCACTAATATCGGAATAGGTTGTCATCTCCTCTTCCAGGGGATCTTCCCAACCCATAGATAGAACCAGTGTCTCCTGCATCTCCTGCACTGCTGGTGGATTCTTTACCACTGAGTCACCAGGGGAGCCTGCCAATGCAGGGAACACGGGTTCAGTCCTTGGCCTGGGAAGATCCCACCTGGAGTAACTAAGCCAGGTGCCTCAACTACTGAAACCCACACACCCTAGTGCTCTTGCTCCACAAGGAGAAGCCTGCATACCACAACTAGAGAGTAACTCCTGCTCACCATATCTAGAGAAAAACCCCATAACACCAAAGACATAGCAGAACAAAAAATAACTACCTAAATACTTTTTTAAAGTAAAAATCAAATAAATGCAAAATTTATTTGCAATGGAGAATAATTAAGGTCCTATCAAAAAAAAAAAAAAGGAAAATGGGTGATTTAAAGCTTCCTTTAAAATGCTGTAAAAATCACCCTTGAAACTCAAGATTTTGAAGAAAAAGAGGGAATGTGCACACCTCTAATCCTGGACTCCTTGTTGGAGCAACTCGATTTTAGCACTTTAATTTCTTTTGTTCAGCCTTTTATATTTTACATACATATTTGCATGTATTATAAGTATCATTATCAGCCCATTAAAATGCCACAGGAGTGCATTTCCATTGTTTCTCTTTAAATTATGGGCCTTAACTGGTCACTTTGTAAAGTATTTGAAAGAATATTGCAATTCACCCCATTTTTCTTCCCTTTATGCCATATGTATACATAGTGTTATGAGTATGTGTGTGAGCATACTGCCTATCTATATGCATATATACAAATATATATGCATACATATATATATGTACACATATCTATAATTTATAAATCTCAGGATAAACCGTATGCACACTGGTAAAGAGAAAAATCTCCAAATACCTCTTTCAATCTTCTCAATCATTTCAACATCACTTTTTTCATATTATATCTATACTCTAGCTTATCTTTATTATGTAACATTTCAAACATAAATAGTGGCAGAGAAGAAAATAAAATAACCTCCCTTGTTCCTAGCATAAAAAATCATTTTAATAAACACCATTTTTTTTCTTTAGAAATATGCCAGCACCTTACATAGTTGTATATGCCAGAGAGTGTCCATATCCCTTTGGAATTTCCTTAACCTCTGCTTTGCTTTACTACCATTTATTCTTCCCTTCCAACTTACTCTTTCTCTTATTCTATCTGTTCTTACTGAGTATATGACCAAGACAAATGATAGGTGGGCAAACAGAAAGGAAAGACAGAATAATGCCAGAGGAAAAATAGACATGCCTTGCCCATGTTCTCTTTGTTTGCCACTTTCAAGATGTCCAGAGTTCATACATTATGGCTCAGACACACAAATTGCTGCTTTTCCTATTTCTATCTGATATTCCTGTTTTACCTGTCAAAGAGTGCTATCTAAAATCACAATTAAAACGTTGCCTTTCAAAAATTATTATTTCTAATGCGTGCATCTTGTTGTATAATAGTACACATGGCCTTTCTACCAAAATTGGAGAGAAGATGTTGCCCTTAGGTTGGGAGTAAGGAGCAAAGAGAAGTGATTAGCAACAGGAAAAGGCTGTGAGCCCTGGGGACAGCATCCTGTCTTCTAACTTCAGAACTGACATCTAAGGTGCAGAAAAGATGAACTTTAGAGCACTTTTAAATTTGCTTTAGGGCTGACCTTGAGCAAAGGAAAGAAAAGCCCTGATTTCAGCACCTCGAACTCAAGGCAATTAGTGTCACACTTTGTGTCTGGATTAACTGGGCATCTGTAGTACATTCTGGATGCCACCTCAGCATCATAAGATTGCAGTTTTAAGTGAGAGGTTCTCCAAGTGGACTTGGAAAAGAAACACTTTAATATATTTAGTTGGTTAGAAGATGTCTCTATTAACTGTGTTTCCAATGTTGCTAATATTTAGGTGAGATTTTGGCATGGTGGGTATAGATATTTAATAATTTTTGTATTCTAAAAATGGACTTTCCTTGTAACTCAGCTGGTAAAGAATCTGCCTGCAATACACGAGACCTGGGTTTGATCCCTTTAAAATATATACTGAAATATATGCATAAAATGAAATGTCTGAGATTTGTCTCAATATAATATGGAGGAACAAGAAGAATGTAGAAGAAAGACAAAGAGTTGATCATTGGTGAGGCTGGGCAGTAAAAACATGGGGGTTTATTTTACTGTCCTCTCTGACACTGTCTTTGTTTCTGATTTTACATAATAAAGATAAGATGCATTGTAAATATTATAAAAATATGTATACATAATTCTGCCCTTCAATCACCAATCAGGTAAGTTTAGTTAACATATATTTTCAATAGCAATCTTTTCCTTTTCCTACTTAAAACAAGTAGTTGAAGAAAAAACAGAGTTACTTGTTCAGTGGCAGTTAATGAGCTTGAATTTGCTGTACCAAGAGACAACATTAGTGTCAAACTCATGAATACAAAATGCTGAGGCAGAAGGTTCACAGATGTGAAAGTTAGGATTTTCTACCGGGATGACTAATGAGAATACAAGTGCTGTTGTCTTGATAGATGGGTGACTAACCAAATTGACTATTCTGAGACTTGCCAGTACGCTTGGAGCAGAGTCCATGTCAGGTCAATAAACAGCAGAGAGTGAAGGATTTTGTCTTTCAGGCTGTTTATGGGATATGCAATGTCCATTGTAAAATAAACCACCACCATGAAAGAGCCCAGAGATCCCTACCATCACTTTTTAGTGCAGATCAGTTTCCAAACTCTGTTTATTTTATAATATGTAGCAATGGTTATAGGACAAGTTATTTTTCTCTCCTTTTTACGCTAATATTCATATTTTAAAATAAACCATATTGGATGCTGTAACCAATCTCTTGAAAGAACATTTTCTTTCACAGTAGGAGTTGCTTATTCTTGTATTAAGACTGCATTTGCTCTAAGGATCCAGTCAGTGAATGCTGCCAGTATGACG
This sequence comes from Nanger dama, assembly GCA_917880005.1. Taxonomy (NCBI): domain Eukaryota; kingdom Metazoa; phylum Chordata; class Mammalia; order Artiodactyla; family Bovidae; genus Nanger; species Nanger dama. The sequence goes on from CAKJTW010000001.1 coordinate 107,036,485, forward strand.
TGATTTTTGTTGTTGTTGTTTTTTGCCCTTTTTTTTTTTTTTTTTGAAGGTGTGCCCAGAAACCTCTTAAAGCTTATTCCCAAGCTTCTTTGTTCTTTTGCTCTTGTTGGGACTCAGAGCAAAAGCTGCATCCCACTCCAGGTTAGGGGTTCAAATAAGGCTAGTTTCATATAGAAAACTCTCTCTCCAACAATTTAGGGATGATTTATGTTAACTGAATTTAATGGCCCATCAGTCTTTCAAACCACAATGAGAAGGAAAGAGTCTTCCAAAAAGGAAAGGAAAGAAAAGGAAAAAGGGGTGTGGGGAAATTAACAAGATGGTGCCAGTCAGGCTCTCTTGCCCTCACTCTCACCCTCTGTCATCCCATGTTCTGTAAACAGTGGCTTTGCATGGTCATGCAACAGCTGAGATCACTTAGAGCATTGCACATGCACATCACGAGTTACTCACTTGGTCATGGGCTGCTTTTGTTCTGAAAGTATATATAAGCTTCACCTGGAAAGCTCTGGCTGCCACTGCACTGGGGCTACACTAGGGCAGCATCATGGCTATGTTGTGTGAGGTTATGTTATGGCTATATTATGGCTACATTATGGTTATGTTATGGCTGTTACGTCAGCCAGGGAGAGAGGCCGTGTTATGGCCGCCATGCCAGTTGGGAGAGAATAAACCCATCTGCAGTTCCTACAGCTCCTCACATCTTCCAGTCTCTTAACTTGATCCTTGCCTACCCTGATTTCAGTGAATAGTCTGAACACAGTAAACAGCAAGACAATTGGCATCACAAGCAGGATCAGCAATACAAGGGGCTAGGGAGGGAGGAAGAAAGGAGGAAAAGAAAGAGGATCTAGAAAGGCAACTAGCAGTAAGGGACTAACATACAGAAATGAATTTGGAGTCTGTGATCCATTTCTGTTGCTACTACTTAATTATAAATCTTGGCAAAATGTAACCTTTTGGCCCATACATCTGCATACCTACAAACAGGTCTAAAAATTTTTTGCACTCTTAAGAGGTCATCAAATGAAATCTGAAACGGGTCCAGGAGACAAAGGACAAGGAGAGACAGAAGAAAGAGAGTTACTCCAGATTAGCAGGTAAATAAGCAGCTTTAATAAGCAAGGTAACTTACATTTGAGGCGTAAGTAGATCACCACACCCACCAGCCAGAATTGCATAAGTTGGTACAGAGGCCTTAACAGGCCTCAGTCCCCCAGTGCATATTCAGTCCAAATGGCCTCAGCAACACATGACTCTCCAGGCTGTGCCCTTGAAAACACTCCCACTGTGGGGACTGTGTGTGTAGCACACACTCCAAGGACAGGGGACAGGGATTGGGGGGACCCTGGATACCTGGGGCCTGCTCACAGGTCAGCTTGAGCTTATGTCCCCTTACCGACCTCCTGCAACAAAGGAAAACACCCATCCTGAACCCACCACCTAGGCCTACAAATTAAGAAAATTGATTACTAAACTAAAGAAGTCTTTTGCTCTCTGAGTTGAAAAAGTTTGGTTCTTCATAATCAAAGGCAATTCATGGACTTATTAGTTAACTTATCCCTTTAGCAATCAGTAATTAAGTAGTTTTCATGTGCCAAGCACCCTGCTAGGTATTAAATCTATAATTAAAAGTCACAACTTGAAATTGTTTCTGCAAGATCATCAGGCAGATATCACTGTTTATACTGTACTGTTCACTGTGGTCAATCGCAAATATTAATGTTAGGACTCCACTTTCCTATTAAATGGAATTTTGTTATTTTATCATCTGTTGCCATTTATTTCCAAGTTCTTTATTTCTTCCCTTTCACCAACACTAAAATACTCCTGAATTTCAGAACCTGATGATACACTGTAAATACTGGAAGACCTCTGAAGAGTTTAATGAAGAGATACTAAAACCCAGGTTGATGATGCTCATAGTAATAAAAATCATTCAAGATATCTTTATTAGTAATTATATGAAAAAGATCAGGTATTTATATAAAAACTATTTTTAACAGTTAACATGAATTTTATCAGGTCAATATTTGACTGCTGTTGAGGCAGACTCACATTATATTAAGAGCTTATCTGGTGAGAGTGCCCCTCATGACCACACATCCTGGGTGGCAGAGCAGAGACTGTTTCATTAGATCTGAATACGTGAGCTAAGTGAACCGAAAAAGCTAATGCTGAGATACATCAGAATATAGACATGAGTCTCCTAGGAGCTGGGCTCAAGTAATAAAGAGACAAAAGGATTATTAGTATTGAATAGGTAGACTCATCACCATAAACATTTTCCCATACTTTAAAAGGCAGGTATGTTTTATGATTCTCTGCAATTCATTATTTTTTAAGAGACTATACAGGTAAGTTGCATTATTGACATACATTTAGTCTTTAAAGATTCTGTGTGATGGCTGGGCCCAAAGGCCCTGGAGACCTGGCTCTCATCTTCCACACCTCTAGCACTGTGTGCTGAACAGCCCTGTTAATGCTGGTATCCTCAGATCTACGTGCATACATTCAGATATAGGTTGTCAGAAAGGCTTAGTCTTTTCACTTCAGAGATGCTCTGCTGCACCATGTTAAAAGATGAATTCATTGTACAGCACCTAGCACCAGTACCTGGCATGAGGGTTAATTTAATAATTTCTTGAATATATGAATGAACAAGTGATTGAATGCAGATTTACAAAAAACTATGTATAAATTATTGAGCTGCTCCAATAGCTCAGTTAGTAGAGCATGGGACTCTTAATCCCAGGGTCATGGGTTTAAGCCCAGTGTTGGGTGATGGCTCTCCCAAACTTTTGGGTTTCCCAGGTGGCACTAGTGGTAAAGAACCCATCTGCCATTGCAGGAGATGTAAGAGACATGGGCTTGATAACGGGGTTAGGAAGATCCCCTGGAGAAGGGCACAGAAACCTCCTACGGTATTCGCCAGGAGAATCCCATGGACAGAGGAGCCTGGTGGGCGACAGTAGATAGGGTCACACAGCGATGGAACCTGACTGAAGTGACTTAGCACAAAAACATTACAGTGACTTTCACAGTGCCTAAGTGACTCTGGACTACTCTTACATATCTGTAAGAAATTAAAAAAAAAAAGTAAGTAAAAATGAATTTTATTTCTAAATTTAAAATTTTTTCACTTTTATTTTATAAGCCAGCATTCACATTTCTAGATTTGTTTTAAGCTCATTCTGTCTTGGCAGTCACAGCTGGGATTACCTTCCAAGTGAGTGTGCTTTGGAAAAAAAGTGGAACTGTATTTATTTACTGATGTTTCCCATGCTCCTTGAACTGTGTCTGGCCAATCCTAAATGCTTCACATTTGTTGAATGAATAAATGAAGAATACATAAATAGTGAGAAGTAGTTTGATTTGAAGGTAGCTAAATGAAGAAGTGACATTTTTAAAGACTTTCAGTGATTTTTAAATGATTTTTCTAGAAAACCTCTTTCAAATATCCTGATTTTTCTTTAATCCTTCACTTTGCATTACAAAAACTCCACACATTACTTCTATGTGTCCTTCCAAATGCAGCTGACCAAAAGCTGCCCCTGGTGACTTATCAGCTGAGGAATGGACTGCAGAGACAGGCCATTGGATAACTGGGTGAGTTCTTTTCTTTGTCAGAAGCAAATGTCTCTTTTAGCAACAGAGACAGATGTTATTCTCAATCACCCCTGTCTTCCAAAGGGCTCCTGTGTCATGTTAATGAATGATGTTGAATTTATCTCCTTTGCCCATTCTTAGCTATTTTTATTTTCTTTTCATTTAACATACTGATTGAAGGTGAAAGAGGAGAATGAAAAAGCTGGTTTAAAACTCAGCATTCATAAAATGAAGATCACAGGATCCAGTCCCATCACTTCATGGAAAATAGATGGGGAAACAATGAAAACAGTGACAGACTTTATTTTGTTGCGCTCCAAAATCACTGCAGATGGTCACTGCAGCCACGAAATTAAAAGACACTTGCTCCTCAGAAGAAAAGCTATGACAAAACTACACAGCACATTAAAAAGTAGAGATGATACTTTTTCAAAGATTCACACCTAGTCAAAACTATGATTTTTCCAGTAGCCATGTATGGATGTGTGAGTTTGACCATAAAGATGGCTGAACACTGAAGAATTGATGCTTTTGAACTGTGGTGTTGGAGAAGACTCTTGAGAGCCCCTTGAACTGAAAGGATACCAAGCCAGTCAATTCTAAAGGAAATCAATCCTGAATATTCATTGGAAGGACTGATGGTGATTCTGAAGTTCCAACACTTTGGCCAGCTGATGAGAAGAACTGACATTGGAAAGACCCTGATGCTGGGAAAGATTGAGGGCAGGAGGAAAAGGGGATGACAGAGGATGAGATGGTTGGATGGCATCACGGACTCAATGGGCATGAGTTTGGGTAAACTCCAGGAGTTGGTGATGGACAGGGACGTCTGGCGTGCTGCAGTCCATGGGATCACGAAGACTGGGACACGACTGAGTGACTGAACTGAACCGAGCATTTAAGAATCTAGTCTTTTCTCTAATCCCATTAGATTTTAAAATTTTATCACTAAAAGGAAGAAAAGGTGTAAATAGCAAACTAAACTAACTGAGAGTGAACTAAACACTTGCCTCTGTTGGGGTGGGGTGGGGAGTGGTAATATGATATTTTTAGTTTTCTAGGAGGAGGTACAAGAGATAAAAATCTAGACATTTTGCCCAATAATTGGCATCAAGCAAAGTTGTCTGAATGTCTTTATAGAATGCCAGCCTTATTTACAAGCATAAAGCTTCTCAGTAACCTAGACTCCACTTCAACCAGTGCTGATTTATGTTATTTTTATGTAGGAGAAACTGAAGGAGTTCATACTAACTACAATAAGAAATGAGGAGTAGAGGGATAATCTTCATGTAATTAAAATACACTTGAGAATTAGGCTCTTCTGCTTCCTACAATAAAGGTGGGTTTGTCTCATACCAACTTCTTCAGTGATTCATAACATTCCCATGATCTGGAGGAGCCAGAGACATAATTACAAGATAGCTTGTTTATAAATAGATATTGGTGTGCTAAGATCTTCACAGATGACCCAAATGGAAGAGAAGGTGCAGAACCTAATTTGAGAGCCATGAAGCTCTAAATGACATGGGGGATAATAACAATATCAGTTACACAGAAATGAGACTAGGATCAGAGACTGGATAAATAATAATAAAGTAAGTATTTAAAATAAAGCAAAAAGAAATGATGAGAAGTAGTTCTCACCTTAACAAATGTATGATCTCCTGACCTTAGTTGTATGTGACCATGTGGTGGATGTTTGGCCAGTTCATTCATACATTCAAATATTACTTATTCAGAGACTACTACATTTCATTTACCTTTCCAGATATTGAAGATACCATCTCAAAGACTAAGTCAGATAAGCTCCCTGTTTTAGAGCACCTTAAACTCTAGTGAGGACAGTTTATGGTAAACAAAATCTGCTTTCAGGTCTTACAGGTAAGTAAAGCTTTTGTACCCCAGAAGATCTTTGACCTGGGTTTTACTCTTTCTGACACACAGGAATAGTACTGATGCACACAGAGCAGAGTGGAATAATGGGGGTGTGAAGATGAAAGCCTCTTCTAGCCAGAGCTCTTGAATCAATTCTGGCAAGCAATCTTCTGCTAGTTACCAAAAATTATCTGCACCCCCACTCAGAAGTTCATGTTTGGCTTCATAGTATCTAATCTATGTCTTCTAAAAACAGTACCAGTGACTTAAAAAAGTTATTCACACTTTTCAAAATGCAATCAGCTATGAACTATGGGAATATTTTCTGGTTCAACTTCTAAATAGAAGTTTAAGAGCATTACAAGGGCTCTGCATTTTCATCCTTCTCATCTCCGACAGTAATATTAAAATAAAGCACAAAGTTAATATCTAACCAATAGCTCCCAATTTTGAAGTACCCTTTTTCCACTAACAAACTTATTCAGAACAACCAATCTAGGTATAAGAAATGGTGGTGGTATTTCTTTCCTTATATATCCTTTTAGAGCATAGTAGTTATTGTCCAATATTATAGATTTTATACTCTTTTATAGGAAGTTATGACCCACCTATATATCATATTCAAAAGCAGAGACATTACTTTGCTGACTAAGGTCCGTCTAGTCAAGGCTATGGTTTTTCCTGTGGTCATGTATGGATGTGAGACCTCTTTCTCTAACTTAGATTCTTCCTACCTCCCTCTCATAAGGACTATGGCCAACTCTTATAAACCAGGATAGTATCCCCCTCTACAGATCCTACAAAAAATTGATGCTTTTGAACTGTGGTGTTGGAGAAGACTCTTGAGAGTCCCTTGGACTGCAAGGTGATTCAACCAATCCATTCTGAAGGAGATCAGCCCTGAGATTTCTTTGGAAGGACTGATGCTAAAGCTGAAACTCCAGTACTTTGGCCATCTCATGCTAAGAGTTGACTCATTAGAAAAGACTCTGATGCTGGGAGGGATTGGGGGCAGGAGGAGAAGGAGACGACAGGGTGAGATGGCTGGATGGCATAACTGACTGAATGGACGTGAGTCTGAGAGAACTCTGGGAGTTGGTGATGCACAAGGAGGTCTGGCGTGCTGCGATTCACGGGGTCGCAAAGAGTTGGACACAAATGAGCGACTAAACTGAACTGATAGAAATGCTTCTGGAATTTATGCAATTTTAGAGAGTAGCAGTTTTCACGAGGCTTTAAATACTCTATAATTTATAGAACTTGAATATCATAATCAGTATCACTATACTTATAGACATGTTTTATCAGTACACAGCAGATATTTGTAAAAGAATATAACATTAAGGATGAAGAAGGAAAAATATTTCTTTAGCACTTGAGGTAAAACCGTAAAGACACATGCATTCCAAATTTATCACCTTATATTTTTCAAAGGTTTCAAGAAATTTCAAACATACTGAAGGCAATGTAACATGGTTGCTAAGTAAAATATGTGGCTTTTGATATCAGACATATAAAAATATTTTAGAATTTTGACTTTGTCACTTAGTGATTAAATGGCTTTGATTAACTAAACCTCAGTTTATTCATAAAACTGGGGTGGTAGTATTTATTTCACAGAACTGTGAGGATTAATTTGTAATCTTTCTAATGCATTTAAAACCTATTCATGTTTCATAATAAGCAATTAAATATTTAAGCAAACTCACATACACATATTTTCAATAATCATATTTTCAAAAGAAAAAGTTACTATTACTTGTAATATTCTGAGACTGCAAATATCCAAACTGCCTGTGCACAGAGGCTGCATTTAAAAAATATCTTGTGCTGATCCAATTTCACATCACACCAATGTACGGTGAAATACTGTCTGTCATCTTCAGGGAGAGGCAAGTCTAATACGTATGCTGATTGCATTAGATTCCTAATGTTGCTACTACTTATTATGGATTTAACATCTTAAAACAACACAAATTTATCACCTTATAATTGTAGAGGTCAGAAATCCAAAATTAGCTTCCTTGGGTTGTGGTTGAGGTGTTGGTAGGGCTGCCTCATTCTGGAGGCTCTGAGGACATATCCCGTTTCCTATTCTTCTGTTTCTGGTGGCTGCCTATAGTCCTTGGCTTGTAGCCTCTTCTTTCATTTTCAAAGCCCGTCACTTAATTTTCTGCTTCTGTCATCATACCTCTTTCTCTAACTTCGATTCTTCCTACCTGCCTCTCATAAGGACTATGGCCAATTCTTATAAACCAGGATAGTATCCCCCTCTACAGATCCTTAAATTAATCACATCTACAAACTTTCCTTTGTGATATAAAATAACCTTCACCAGTTCTGAGTATTAAGAAATGGAGATCTGGAGCCTCAGAGCCATTATTCTGCCTACCGCACCCACATAAAACATAAAAGAAATTACACTGCTGGTGGGAATGCAAATTGGTACAGCCACCATGGAGAACAGCATGGAGGTTTCCTTATACAACAAAAATGGAGCTACCATATGATCCTACAACCTCACTCTTGGGCATATATCCAGAGAAAAATATGGTTCTAAAGGATATATCCATCATGATGTTCATTGCAGCACTATTTATAATAGCCAAGACATGGAAGCAACCTAAATGTTCATCAACAGAGGAATGGATAAAGAAGATGTACATATATGCAATGGAATGTTACTCAGCCATTAAAGAGAATGTAATAATGCTATCTGCAGCACCATGAATAGACCTAGATATTGTCATACTTTTAGTGAAGTAAGTCAGAGGGAAAAAAAAAAAAAAAAGAGCTGTTGTATTACAGCACTTATATGCAGAATCTAAAAGAAATGAAACAAATGAATGTATTTACAAAACAGAAACAAAGACTTAGAGCATGAACTTATGGTTATCAGAGGGGAAGGGTGGAGGAAAAGGATAATTAGGGAGTTTGGGATCAACATGTAACACTGTTGTATTTAAAATGGATAACCAACAAGACCTACTGTATAGCACAGGGAACTTTGATCAACATTATATAACAGCCTAAATGGGAAAATAATTTGAAAAAGAATAGATACATATATAAGTGAATCATGTATAACTTTGCTGTACACCTGAAACTATCAGAATATTGTTGCATTCTGAAACTATCAGAATACTGAGCATGCATGCATGCTCAGTTGCTCAGTCATGTTCAACTCTTTGTGACCCCATGGACAGTAGTCCACCAGGCTCCTCTGTCCATGGAATTCCAAGCAAGAATACTGGAGTGGGTTGCCATTTCCTACTCCATAATCAACTATACTCCAATATAAAATAAAAACTTAAAAAGTATATATTAATTAACAATTTCAAATCATAATGTAATAAAATTCATATAAAATTATTCTGATTGTAGTTCAATCAATTTTCAATCAGAGAAAATTCAGAACCCTATAGTGCCAGAGGAACTTAACAAATGAATGAGCTATTATTTATCATAAGTACTGAGTGTCATCAGTACCTTATGATTGATAAAAACTAGTTTTATTCTGTCCTCATCAATTTAGACAAAATAAAACTTTTCATTAGATATAACTTTGAGTGGAAAAATATTTGAGAAATAATTTTCTGCAAAACCACAAAAGAAAAAGTGAGTGAGTAAAAATTGCTATCGTGAAAATCACTCAGTCTCTTTGCAAACCATGGACTGGAGCCTGCCAGGCTCCTTTATCCTTGGAATTCTCCAGGCAAGAATACTAGAGTGGGTTGCCATTTTCTTCTCCAAAATGGATTCCCTTCTCCAAAATGGGTGGCCATTTCCTTTCTCCACAAGAAACATCCATTTTCTAGAAGGGATCATGACTTCAGGAAGAGTTTCAGATTTTCCCATATATTCTCTAAACCACCAGTGTTCAGGTGACAGATGGCAAGATAATCATAAGAAAGAGGGAAAGAATGCAGAAATTATGCACTGTGGCTATATTTTTCTAATAAATGGAATATCAATTACTTCCCAAGGAAGGAACAAAACTCTCCTCCACATCAACATTGAGATTATAAACATCAGCCCACAACAGAGCCCGTATGAGACTCTGGAACAGACGCCAGTCACAACTGGAGCCCATATGTGACTCAGAAAAGACTCTACAGTGCATCCTCTGCTAGCAAACATCTGCTGCTTGGAATGGGATCCCAAGGGGGAGGGAAGATTTAAATGGGTGCCTGGGATCCCTGGGATCTCTAGGCATGACTACAAACAGACAGAGGTCACAGGCAGAATGCCTCAATCAATGTGACGGAGGGGTGTAAGGGCCAAGAAAGATGCTAGCCAAGTAACACTGAATATGAAGCATAGGGAAGATTCTTTTGCACCAGAGAAAGAATTAGAAGAGTTAAAACAAAACAAAACAAAACAAACCTTTGACTAGGTTTAAGAAAAATAACTGAGATAAAACAAACAAACAAACAAACAAACAGCATGCCTTTCAAAATGAGATTTGAAGAAAGCTGAGTGCTGAAGAATTGATGCTTTTGAACTGTGGTGTTGGAGAAGACTCTTGAGAGTCCCTTGGACTGCAAGGAGATCCAACCAGTCCATCCTAAAAGAGATCAGTTCTGGGTGTCCTTTGGAAGGACTGATGGTGAAGCTGAATCTCCAATACTTTGGCCACCTCATGCAAAGAGCTGACTTGTTTGAAAAGACCCTGATGTTGGGAGGGATTGGGGGCTGGAGGAGAAAGGGATGACAGAGGATGCGATGATTGGATGGCATTACCAACTCGATGGATTTGAGTTTGTGTAAACTCCAGGAGTTGGTAATGGACAGGGAGGCCAGGTGTGCTGCGATTCAAGAGGTCGCAAAGCGTCAGACATGACTGAGCAACTGAACTGAACTGAAACAGGACATCTGAAATTAGTTTTGCAAAAATAAATGACATTTTCAACATGGATTTTGCTTTAGGGACATAAAAGGAGTGCAAAGGCAGTGTACCCTGATAGGACTCTTGGCAAATGAGAATTGAGAGACCTGGTTAATGTAAGCAGCTTATCATTTACCCAGCTATCATTAAGGAAAAAAGTCAGTGAATAAGATCATCAGATTATAAAACAAGTTATACTTAGCTTCATATTACTAATATCATCTCAAGAAAGGCAAACCTATTTTCTGGATATTAAATCAAAGTCAGCATAATTTATGAAGTAGATAATGCTTTTGAGTATTTGTTATTTCAAAACTAGCTTTTTCTTTTTTTTTTTTTTTTTTTTAAATTTAATTAAATTTATTTATTTTTTTAATTACAATACTGTATTTGTTTTGCCATACATTGACACAAATCAGCCATAGGTGAACACAATCGCCCAATGCCGAAGCCCCTTCCCACCTCCCACCCCACATCATCTACCTGAATCATCCTGTGCATCAGCCCCATGCATCCTGCATCCTACACCAAACATAGATTAGCGCTTCGTTTCTTACAGGAAAGTACACATGCTTCATTGCCATTCTCCCAAACCATCCCACCCTTTCCCTCTCCCTCAGAGTCCAAAAGTCCACTCTATACCTCTGTGTCTCTTGTTGTCTCACATATAGGGTCATCATTACTGTCTTCTAAATTCCATATATATGTGTCAGTATACTGTATTGGTGTTTTTCTTTCTGGCTTACTTCACTCTGTATAATCGGTTCCAATTTCATTCATCTCATTAGAACTGAGTCAAATTTATTCTTTTTAAGGGCTGAGTAGTATTCCATAGTGTATATGAACCACAGCTTTCTTATCCATTCATCTGCTGATGGACATCTAGGTTGCTTCCATGTCCTGGCTATTATAAACAGCGCTGCAATGAACATTGGGGTACATGTGTCTCTTTCAATTCTGGTTTCCTCGGTGTGTATGCCCAGCAGTGGGATTGCTGGGTCATAAGGCAGTTCTATTTGCAAATTTTTAAGGAATCTCCACACTGTTTTCCATAATGGCTGTACTAGTTTGCATTCCCACCAGCAGTGTAAGAGGGTTCCCTTTTCTCCACACCCTCTCCAGCATTTATTGCTTGTAGACTTTTGGATCGCAGCCATTCTGACTGGTGTGAAATGATACCTCATTGTGGTCTTGATTTGCATTTCTGTGATAATGAGTGATGTTGAGCATCTTTTCATGTGTGTGTTAGCCATCCGTATGTCTTCTTTGGAGAAATGCCTATTTAGTTCTTTGGCCCATTTTTTTGTTTGGATCGTTTATTTTTCTGGAGTTGAGCTGCATAAGTTGCTTATATGTCTTTGAGATTAGTTGTTTGTCAGTTGTTTCATTTGCTATTGTTTTCTCCCATTCAGAAGGCTGTCTTTTCACCTTGCTTATAGTTTCCTTTGTTGTGCAGAAGCTTTTAATTTTAATTAGATTCCATTTGTTTATCTTTGCTTTTATTTCCAGTATACTGGGAGATGGATCATAGAGGATCCTGCTGTGATTTATGTCGGAGAGTGTTTTGCCTATGTTCTCCTCTAGGAGTTTTATAGTTTCTGTTCTGAGTATATGGGGCATTCAGCAACCAGATATTTAAAAATTTAAAAAGCAGGGACATGTAACAGAAGCTCCAAAGGTCCTTTAATCTTTTTCCAAGTATTTTATAGCAATAGCATTTTTCTTTAAAGTATTTGGAGGAAGATATGTCAATATATTCAATCCATTTAGGAAAGGAATTTCTTTAATTACTCTACAAAACCTAACCTCAAACAACAAAAATAAAGATTTTTGGTTTCTCCTGGGGATTCAGAGTGACCACTGCTAACACAATAGGTGAATTTAAAAGGAAGGCAATTTCATTCCTTTGCACCCAACTGTTACAAAACATTTGGAAGGTGTGGGCATCTGCGTTGTGCCTTTAAGGATTCTATTAACTCCAGTGATGTGCGGATGTGTCATCACATATTCATCAGTTCTACCAAGAAATGATGTTTGGGGAAGAATTCATTCTTTCTCTCATTTGCCACTGTTTTCAATATTCTTTTCTGATGTATTTAAAAGTTCTGAACTGCATCAGATCTGTCTGAAGTGAAACCCTTCAATCAAGTTACTACTTCTGATACATACCAAGATACATACTTTAGCTGCTGCTTCTATGGAGAATAAAGATTCTCTCTGAAGTTCTTACTTCTGGTACACTGTAAGTAAACTATTGAAGTCCATAATCTATACATTGTGAATATACAGTTTAACCAGCTGTACCAGACACAGAACATTCAAATTATTTATGCTGCAATTTCAACGTACTAGTTGTACTATGAAATAAATAAGGGGCCATCTAGAACTTCATTTTTCTTCCTATAGCAAGATCATAGCTATAGCAATGTCTGTTTTTTCTTTTTCTTTTTTAATAGCTTCACAAGTACAGCTAGTACTACAACATAAGTGCTTACACTGTAGCCGGAAGTCCATCTCTCTGGGAGACATAGACCACTAGAAAAGTGATAGATTGTCCTCTCACTCAAAATGTCAAACTCTCTGTCAGTGGAACCTAGGAATCTGGATCTTTAGGTATTATACAGGTATTTGTGATTCACACCAAAATCTGAAAACAATTGGAAGATGACATTGGTTCAGAAGTGGCATATTTTAGCAGCCAATATGAGCAGGGTCCCAGGACCATCCATGTGATCAGCATCCCAAGCAGATATCAGGCATCAATTGCTCTACCATCTACCTCAGGTCAACTCATTAACTGTTCTGTGTGGTCATTAGTGAAAGCATCATAATGAAGACTTTGTGACCCAGTAGAACCCTGGCTTTCCTCTCAATGGCTTTATCTTACAAAAGAAAACCTCCCAGATTTATCCAAATGGGGGAAAAAATATATCTTTTTTTTCCCCCAAGTTTCTGCAACATGTTTAACACAGCAGATGCCCACTTGCCATACTTCCAGGGGGAGAAGGCTTCTCAGACATCTGGTCCCCTGCTGAGGGGGGAAGAGGAGTTCTTAGTCTCCAGAGAATCTATAACAAACATTTCTGGCATTTGTAGATCTTTATGTTTCTATTATTTATTTATTACTGTAAAACAGCTTGGGGAAGAAGGTTTGAAAGAAAAAGTAGAATACCTTTGTTAAAGCTATGGCAAAACTACTCAGGTCAAACTACAGGCAGGGAACACAGCCCCAGCCATCAGTAGATAATTGGATTAAAGATTTACTGAGCATGGCCCTGCCACCAGAGCAAGACCTAGATTCCCACAGCCAATTCCTCCCACAAGCAAGCTTCCACAAGCTTTTTATCTTCATCCATCAGAGGACAGACAGAATGAAAACTACAATCACAGGAAACTAAGCAAACTGATCACATGGATCACAGCCTTGTTTAACTCAAAGAAACTATGAGCTATGTCATGTAGGGACACCCAAGACAGATAGGTCATGGTGGAGAGTTCTGACAAAGTGTGGTCCACTGAAGAAGGGAAAGGCAAACCACTTCAGTATTCTTTCCTTGAGAAGTGCATGAAAAGTTTAAAAGGCAAAAAGAAATGACACTAAAAGATGAAATCCCCATGTTGGTAGGTGCCCAATATGCTACTGAAGAAGAGCAGAGAAAACTCTCCAGAAGGAATGAAGAGTCTGAGCCAAAGCAGAAACAATGCCCAGTTGTGGATATGTCTGGCGATGAAAGTAAAGTTCAATGCTATAAAAGACAATATTGCACATGAACCTGGAATGTTAGGTCCATGAATCAAGGTGATTTGGAAGTGGCCAAACAGGAGGTGACAAGAGTGAACACTGACATTTTAAGAATTAGTGAAATAAAATGAATCAGAATGTACAAATTTAATTCAGATAACAATTATATCTACTACTTTGGGCAAGAATCCCTTAGAAGAAATGGAGTAACCCTTATAATCAACAAAAGAGTCTCAAGTACAGTACTAGAGTGAATCTCACAAACGACAGAATGATCTCTGTTTCCAAAGCAAATCATTCAGTATCACTGAATGATACTGTGATAATCCAAGTATATGCTCCAACCACTAATTCTGAAGAAGCTGAGTGGCTCTATGAAAACCTAAAAGAACTTCTAGAACTAATACCTAATTGTGATGTTCATTTCATCATAGGGGACTGGAATGCAAAGCTAGGAAGTCAAGAGATACCTGGAGTAAAAGGCAAATTTGGTCTTGGAGTACAAGATAAAGCAGGTCAAAGACTAACAGAGTTTTGCCAAGAGAACACACTGATCATAGCAAAGACTCTCTTCCAATATCACAAGAAACAAATCTATACATGGACATCACCAGATTATCAATGCCGAAATCAGATTGATTATATTCTTTGGAACCGAAGATGGAGAAGCTCAGTCAGCCGAAACAAGACCAGGAGCCGACTATTGCACAGATCATGAACTCCTTGTTGCAAAATTCAGATTTAGATAGAAGAAAGGAGAGAAAACCATTAGGCCATTCTAGTATGACCTAAAGCAAAATACCTTACAATTATACAGTGGAAGTGACAAATAGATTCAAGGGATTAGATCTAACAGACAGAGTGCCTGAAGAAATATGGATAGAGGTTCATAGCATTGTGCAGGAGGTGGTGATCAAAACCATCTCCCAAAAAAGAAATGCCAAAAGGCAAAATCGTTGCCTGAGGAAGCCATACAAATATCTGAATAAAGAAGAGAAGGGAAAGGCAAAGGAGAAAAGGAAAAAATATACCCATCTGAATGCAGAGTTCCAAAGAAGGGCAAGGAGAGATAAGAAAGCATTGTTAAGTAAATGATCAGTGCAAACAAATGGATGAAAACTGTAGAATGGGAAAGACTAGAGATTTCTTCAAGAAAATCAGAGACACCATGTGAACATATCATGCACTGATAACCACAATAAATACAGAAATGGTATGGACCTAACAAAAGCAGAAAATATTAAGTAGTGGCAAGAATACATAGAACTATAAAAAAGAAATAAGATCTAACGACCCAGATAAACCAAAGCTGTGATCACTCACATAGAGCCAGATATCCTGGGATGTGAAGTCAAGAGGGCCTTAGGAAGCATCACTATGAACAAAGCTAGTGGAGGAGATGGAATTCCAGGTGAGATATTTCAAATAAAAGAAGATGCTATGAAAGTGCTGCACTCAATAGGACAACAAATTTGGAAAACTCAGCAGTAGCCACTGGACTGGAAAAGATCAGTATCCATTCCAGTCCCAAAAAGGGCAAGACCAAAGAATGTTCAACAACTGCACTCATTAACATGTTAGCAAAGTAATGCTCAAAATTCTCCAAGCTAGGCTTCAGCAGTATGTAAACTGAGAGATCCCAGATGTTCAAGATGGATTTAGAAAAGGCAGAGGAACCAGAGATCAAATTTCCAACATCCACTAGATCATAGAAAAATCAAGATAATTCTAGAATAAACATCTATTTCTGCTTCATTGACTATGCTAAAGCCTTTGACTGTGTGGATCACAACAAACTGTTGAAAATTCTTCAAGAGATGGGAATACCAGACCACCTTACCTGCCTTCTGAGGAACCTGTATGCAGGTCAAGTAGCAACAGTTAGAATCAGACTTAGAACAATGGACTCATTCCAAATTGGGAAAAGAGTACATCAAGGCTGTATACTCTCACCCTGTTATTTAACTATATGCAGAGTACATCATGAGAAATGCCAGACTGGATGAAGCACAAGCTAGAATCCCGATTGCTGGAAGAAATATTAATAACCTCACATATGCAGATGACACCATACATATGGCAGAAAGTGAAGAGGAACTAAAGAGCCTCTTGTTGAATGTGAAAGAGAAGGGTACAAAAGCTGGCTTAAAACTCAACATTGAAAAAACTAAGGTCATGGCATTCAGTCCCATCACTCCATGGCAAATAGATGGGGAAATAGTGACATAATTGACTAATTTTATGTTCTTGGGCTGTAAATCACTGCAGATGGGGACTGCAGTCATGAAATTAAAAGACACTTGCTGCTTGGAGGAAAAGCTATGCCTAACCTAGGCAGCATATTAAAAGACAGAGACATTACTTTGCTGACAAAGGTCCATCTAGTCAAAGCTATGGTTTTTCCAGTAGCCAGGTATGGATGTAAAAGGTGGTCCATAAAGAAGGCTGAGCACTAAATAACTGATGCTTCTGAGCTTTGGTGTTGGAGAAGACTCTTGAAAGTCCCTTGGACTGCAAGGAGATCCAACCAGTCCATCCTAAAGGAAATCAGTCCTGAATATTCATTGGAAGGACTGATGCTGAAGCTGAAGTTCCAATTCTTTGGCCACCTGATGTGAAGAGTTGACCCATTAGGAAAGACTCTGTTGCTGGGAAATATTGAAGGCAGGAGGAGAATATTTCCCAGCAACAGAGGATGAAATGGTTGGATGGTATAACCAACTCAACGGACGTGAGTTTGAGCAAGTTCTGGGAGATGGAGGTCAGGGAAGCCTGCATGCTGCAGCCCATGGGGTTGCTAAGAGTCAGACACTGATGATTAGCTGAACAACAACTGTGATAGTGGAGATTTTCATATTCTTTAGAATATTTCACAGAAGACATCAGAAATTATAACCAGTTAGACATGATTTCATACCTGATATAAAATTTCCTTTTATTGTTTTACTAATGGTTTTAACCAAAAATATCTTTATTTTCAAAAATCACTAGAGCATCTATCAAATTTTCCCCCAATTTTATCCTTAAAATGTTCATTGAATGAATTATATTAATAGGTATTACAAAAATAAACTTTCATTATACCCATAGAAATAATCCCATTTTTTTTCATAATACTCTTACTGTTTTAATATGCCGATATGTGTTGTTTCTTTATATTTGTTCTGAGTTTTAACATCAATAGCCATTATATAGAAATATCCAATTTATTGACCTGTAGTTGTTTATAGTCATCTCAGGTTCCAGAAGTAATTCTGTGGTGTCAATTTTAATTTTTAAAATATTTTATTTTGAGTCTTCTCCCTTGTTTTCTTGATTAACAGAATCAAAACTTCAGATATTACATTACTCACAAAAATTTACTTAAAATGGATTAAAGACTGAAATGTAAGAGATCTGAAAATATAAAATAGAAGAAAACACAGGGCAAAAGCTCTTGGCCTTGGTCTTGGCAAGAATTGTAATTGTGAAACCAAAAATTGCTGTTGTTGATGTTGTTCAGTCACCCAGTCATGTCTGACTCTTGCTACCCCATGGACTGCAGCATGCCAGGCCTCCTTGTCCTTCACCACCTCCTGGACTTTGCCCAAGTTCATATTCCTTGCATTGGTGTTGCTGTCCAGCCATCTTATCCTCTGATGGCCTCTTCTCCTTCTGCTCTCATCTTGATCTTTCCCAGCATCAGGGACTTTTCCAATGAGTAGTCTGTGTGAATCAGATGACCAAAATACTGGAGTTTCTGCTTCAGCATCAGTCCTTCCATTGAATATTCAGGTTTGATCTCCCTCAAGATTGACTGGTTTGTTGTCAATCTTTGCTGCTAATCCTTGCTGTCCAAGGAACTTTCAGGAATCTTCTCCAGCACAGTTCGAAGGCACCAATTCTTTGGCATTCTGCCTTTTTTACAGTCCAGCTCTCACAACCATACATGTCCACTGGGAAGACCATAGCCTTTACTATACGGACCTTTGTCAGCAGAGCAATGTCTCTGATTTTCATCACACTGACTAGGTTTGTTATGACTTTCCCACCAAGAAGCAATCACCTTCTGATTTCATGACTGCAGTCACCATCTGCAGTGATTTTGGATCCCAAAAGGAGAAATCTGTCACTCCTTCCACCTTTTCCCCTTCTATTTACCGAGCAGTAGTGGGGCCAGATGCTATGATCTTAGTTTTTTTTTTTTTTTTTTTAATATTTAGTTGTAAGTCAGCTCTTTCACTCTCCTCCTTCATCTTCATCAAGAGGCTCTTTAGTTCCTCTTTGATTTCTTCCATTAGAGTGGTATCATCCACATATCTGAGGTTGTTGATGTTTCTTCTACATATCTTCATTCCAGCTTGCAACTCATCCAGCTTTGGATTTCTCATGATGTGCTCAGCATACTTGTTAAACAAACAGGGTGACAATAGACAGCCCTGGCGTACTCCTTTATTGATCTTTAACCCATCAGTTGTTCCATACAGGGTTCTAAATGTTGCTTCTTGACCCGTATACAGATTTCTCAGGAGACAGGTAAGATGATCTGGTATTCTTATCTCTAAGCTTTCCACAGTTTGTCATGATCCACACAGTCAAAGGCTTTAGCATAGTCGATTCAACAGATATATATATATTTTTTTTTTTCCTGAAATTCCTTTGCTTTCTCTATAATCCAGTGAATGTTGGAAATTTGATCCAAATTGATCCAATTAGTTCCTATTCCTTTTCTAAACACAGCTTGGACATCTGGAAGTTCTTGGTTCAATAATACTGAAGCCTAGCATGCAAGATTTTATGCATGATCTTCCTAGCATTGATGATGAGTGCAACTTTCTGATGGTTAGTACATTCTTTGGTTACACTCTTCTTGGGAATTGGGATGAGGAATGACTTTTTTTCCAGTCCTGTGACCACTGCTGGGTCTTCCAAATTTGTTGACATAATGACTGCAAAACTTTGATGGCATCCTCCTTTAGGGATCTGAATAGTTCTGCTGGAATGTCATCACATCCACTAGCTTAATTAACAGCATTACTTCTTAAGACCCACTTGACTTTGCACTCAAGAATGTCTTGCTATGGGTGACTAACTACACGATCATAGTAATCTGGAGATCTTCAGTAATCTGAAGATTATTTTTAAATATGGTTCTTCTGTGTATTCTTTCCATCTCTTCTTGATCTCTTCTGCATCTACTAAGTCTCTAAAATTTCTGTGCTTTAATGTGCCCATCTTTGGGAGAAATGTCCCCTTGATATTTCCAATTTTCCTGAAGAGATCTCTAGTCATTCCTCTCTTGTTGTTTTCTTCTAGTTTTACACACAGTTTATTGAAGAAGACCTTCTTGTCTCTTCTAGCTATTCTTTGAAACTCTGCATTTTATTGGATGTACCTTTCCCTCTCATCAGGCTTCCTTGGTGGTTCAGATGGTAAAGCACCTGCCTGCAATGCAGGAGACCCAGGTTCGATTCCAGGCTAGGGAAGATCCCCTTGAGAAGGAAATGGCAACCCACTCCAGCACTCTTGCCTGGAAAATCCCATGGATGGAGGAGCCTGATAGGCTACAGTCCATGGGGTCACAAAGCTCAGATACAAATGAGCGACTTCACTTTCCCTCTCTCTCTTGCTTTTCACTTCACTTTTTTTTTCTCTGCTATTCATAGCAACACCTCACACAACCACTTTGCCTTCTTGAAGCTGATCCATTCTATGAAGACCTAGAAGACCTCCTAGAGCTGATACCTAAAAAAGATGCTGTATTCATCATTAGGGACTGAAATGCATAAGTAGGAACTCAAGATATACCTGGAGTAACAGGAACATTTGGCCTTGGAGAACTAAACGAAGCAGGACAAAGGCTAACTGAATTTTGCCAATAGAATGCACTAGTCATAGAAAATGCACTTTATCAACAACACAAGAGATGACTTTACACATGGACATCACCAAATGGTCAATACTAAAATCAAATTGATTACAGTCTTTGTAGCCAAAGATGGAGAAACTGTATATAGTCAACAAAAACAATACCTGGAACTGACTATGGCTCAGATCATCAGCTTCTCATAGCAAGATTCAAGCTTAAAATAAATAAATAAAACTGGGATAAAGCTTAGGCCAGACAGATACGACTTAAGTCAAATCCAGTATGAATTTTCAGTAGAGGGAATCAACAGATTCAAAGGACTATATCTAGATAATAGTGCCCTTGAAAAACTATGGGCTGTAGTCTGTAATACTGTACAGGAGGCAGCTAACAACACCATCCCAAACAAACCAAAAGTACAAGAAACAAAAGCAAAAACCAGTGGTCCTGCAATTAAGCTAAAAAGCTTCTGCTCAACAAAGGAAATAAATTGAATGTACAGAATAGCGTCCTTTGAAATAGAGATATTTGTAAACCAACTATCCTACAAGATGTTAATATCCAAAATATGTAAGACACTCATAGAACTTAACAAAAATACTAATAATAATCCACTTTTAAAAATGGGCAGAGGAGAATAGACATTTTCCCAAAGAAAACATACAAATGGCCATTC
This sequence comes from Nanger dama, assembly GCA_917880005.1. NCBI lineage: Eukaryota > Metazoa > Chordata > Mammalia > Artiodactyla > Bovidae > Nanger > Nanger dama. The sequence continues at coordinate 107,057,123 of CAKJTW010000001.1, forward strand.
AGCTCAGTTCAATCATTCAATCGTATCTAACTCTTTGTGACTCTATGGACTGCAGCATTCCAGGCTTCCCATTCCATCAAAAACTCCTGGTGCTTGTTCAGACTCAAAGTTCATTGACCCAGTGATGCCAAACAACCATTTCATCCTCTGTCATCCCCTTCTCCTCCCACCTTCAATCTTTCCCAGCATCAGGGTGAAGGGTTAATGCGGCCACAATAGGAAATATGGAGATAAGCATGCAAGCGGGTCTCTCTGCTCAAGGCTGAACGTGCTGGCAAGCGAGGCGTTCTGCCAAGGAGTCTGGACACAGCCTTGAGTTTAATGGTCCCTTGCTAATGAGGGACCATTCCTTTCTTTTGATAAAAGGAGAGAAGAGGGCTCTGGACAGACCTTGTGGTAAACAGAGGTTTCACTCGCCTTGCTGTACGATAACACGTATGTACCTGTGCTGTACTGAAAAGGCTTATTCATGCAGTTTGGAATTCTGCCTAGGGGGCTATATAATAATAAACTGCAATTATTTGCACAGTCTTTTCCTCCGGCTGGAGTGTGTGTGTGTGTCTCCTATACGTCTCGTATGTTTTGTGTGTTTTATGTCATTTCACTCATAATCTCCAGTAATCAACACAGGGTCTTTCCGAATGAGTCATTTATTCACATCAGGTGGCCAAGTATTGGAGTTTCAGATTCAACATCAATCCTTCCAATGAATATTCAGGACAAATTTCCTTTAAAATTGACTGGTTTGATCTCTTTGCAGTCCAAGGGATTCTCAAGAGGCTTCTCCAACACCACAGTTCAGAAGCAATTCTTCAGTTCTCAGTTCTCTTTACAGTCCATTACTCACATTCATACATGACTACTGGAAAAACCGTACCTTTGACTATATGGACCTTTGTTGGCAAAGTAATGTCTCTGCTTTTAATATGCTCTCTATGTTGGTCATAGCTTTTCTTCCAAGAAGCAAGTGTCTTTTAATTTCATGACTGCAGTCACCATCTGCAGTGATTTTGAAGACCAATAAAATAAAGTATGATACTGTTTCCACTGTTTCCTCATTTATTTGCCATGAAGTGATGGGACCGAATGCCATGATCTTAGGTTTTTGACATGGTTTCCACTGTTTCCCCATCTATTTGCCATGAAGTGATGAAACTGGATGCCGTGATCATTTTATAAATGTTAAGTTTTAAGCCAACTTTTACACTCTCTTCTTTCATGTTCATAAAGAGGCTCTTTAGTTCCTTTTCATTTTATGCCATAAGGGTAGTGTTATCTGCATATCTGAGGTTATTGATATTTCTCCTGGCAAAAGATGCTCAGCCTCATTAATCACCAGGAAAAAGCAAATCAAAATCCTAATGAGATAGCAACTCATATTTCGTAGGATTTCTGTTATAAAGAAAGCAAGAGACAGAAAGTACTGACATAGATGTGGAGAAAAGGGAACTCCTTACTGCCAAGTTCAGACTTAAATTGAAGAAAACAGGGAAAAGTACTAGACCATTCAGGTATGACCTTAATCAAATCCCTTGTAATTATACAGTGGAAGTAACAAATAGGTTCAAGAGATTAGATCTGATAGACAGAGTGTCTGAAGGACTATGGATTGAGGTTCATGTCATTTTAAAAGAGATCAAGACCATCCCCACGAATAAGAAATGCAACAGGCAAAATGGTTGTCTGAGGAGGCCTTACAAATAGCTATGAAAAGAAGAGAAGCAAAAGATCAAAGAGGAAAGAACAGATATACCCATTTGAACGCAGAGTACCAAAGAATAGCAAGGAGCGATAAGAAAGCCTTTCTCAGTGATCAATGCAAAGAAATAGAGGAAAACAGCAGAATGTGTAAGATTAGCGATCTCTTCAAAAATTAGATACCAAGGGATTTTTTCATGAAAACATGAGCAAAATAAAGGACAGAAATGGTATTGACCTAACAGAAGAAAAGGATATTACGAAAAGGTGGCAAGAGTACACAGAAGAACTATACAAAAAATGTCTTCATGACCCAGATAATCACGCTGGTGTGATCACTCACCTAGAGCCAGACATCCTGGAATGCAAAGTCAAGTGGGCCTTAGGAAGCATCATTATCACACAATTGCACTCATCTCACATACTAGTTAAGTAATGCTCAAAATTCTCCAAGCCAGGCTTCAACAGTTCACCCATAATGAATTTCCAGATGTTCAAGTTGGTTTTAGAAAAGGCAGAGGAGCCAGAGAAAAATTGCCAACATCCATTGGATCATTGAAAAAGCAAAAAGTTCCAGAAAAAAATAAATCAACTTCTGCTTTATTGACTATGTCAAAGCCTTTGACTGGGTGGATCAAAACAAACTGTGAAAAATTATTAAAGAGATGGGAATAACAGACCACCTGACTTGTCTCCTGAGAAATCTATATATAGATCAAGAAGCAACAGTTAGAACTGGACATGGAACAACAGACTGGTTCCAGATTGGGAAAGGAGTACATCAAGGCTGCATATTGTCACCCTGCTTATTTATCTTAGATGCAGAGTACATCATGAGAAATGCTGGACTGGATAAAACACAAGCTTGAATCAAGATTGCCAGGAGAAATACCAATAACCTCAGATATGCAGGTGACACCAACTTTATGGCAGAAAGTGAAGGAAAAATAAAGAATTTCTAGATGAAAGTAAAAGAGGAGAGTGAAAAAGTTGGCTTAAAACTCATCATTTAGAATACTAAGATCATGGCATCTGGTCCTATCATTTCATGGTAAATAGATGGGGAAACAATGACAGACTTTATTTTTAGGGGCTCCAAAATCACTGCAGATGGTGACTGCAGCCATGAAATTTAAAAAGGCTTGCTCCTTGAAAGAAAAACTATGACCAACCTAGATAGCATATTAAAAAGCAGAGACATTACATTGCCAGGAAAGGGCCATCTAGTCAAAGCTATGGTTTTTCCAGTAGTCATATATGGATGTGAGATTTGGACCATAAAGAAAGCTGAGAACCAAAGAATTGATGCTTTAGAATTGTGGTGTTGGAGAAGACTCTTGAGAGTCCCTTGGACAGCAAGGAGATCCAACCAGTCCATCCTAAAGGAAATCAGTCCTGAATATTTATTGGACGGACTGATGCTGAAGCTGAAATTCCATCTTTGGCCACCTGATAGGAAGAACTGACTCCCTGGAAAAGACCCTGATTCTGGGAAAGATTGAAGATGGGAGGAGAAAGGGACAACAGAGACTGAGATGGTTGGATGGCATCACCAACTCACTGGACATGAATTTGAATAAACTCTGGGAGTTGGTGATGGACAGAGAGGCCTGGTGTGTGGCATCCGATGTGGACACAAAGAGTCAGACGTGACTGAGTGACTGAAAGGAACTGAACTGATACTATTGGTGAGAATGTAAACTGAAAGAGTCATTACTTAAAACATTAGGTAGGGTCCTCAAAAAATTAAAAATAGGAGGAGAAGGAGTCAAAATGGTGGAAAAGAAGAATGTGGAATACACCTTTCTTCACAGGTACATCAAAAATACATGTAAAAAGTAACAATACTCATAGAGCACCTGCTGAATGCTAGCAGAAGACTCAGACACCTTAAAGGACAAGATGAATCCCCATGCAACTCGGTAGGACAAAAGAAGGACAAAAAGGAAGAAGAAAATAGGAAATGGGAAGAGAACACCTCCCTTTGTAGGGAACTGAAGGTGAGGCAAGTTTCCTCTACTCAAGAAAGCACATTCACAGTAGAGACAACAGCTGGGGAGGAAAGGGACCTTTGGAGGACTGGAGGGGAGCACAGCATCCAGTCTGTGGAAGGAAGGACAAAGTAAGAACTGTGAACATGATCTGTGTCATTGCCCTGCACACCCCAGCTGGAGTTATGTGTCTGTGGATGTATCAGGGTGGGGGGTGGGTAGGCCCTGAAAAGTGAAGTTTGGAGTATAGACCCTGGGTAGGGGCCTGTGTGGATCACAATAAACTGTGGAAAATTCTGAGAGAGATGGGAATACCAGACCACCTGACCTGCCTCTTGAGAAATCTGTATGCGGGTCAGGAAGCAACAGTCAGAACTGGACGTGGAACAACAGACTGGTTCCAAATAGGAAAAGGAGTACATCAAGGCTGTATATTGTCACATTGCTTAGTTAACTTATATGCACAGTAGATCATGAGAAAATGCTGGACTGGAAGAAACACAAGCTGGAATCAAGATTGCTGGGAGACATATCAATAACCTCAGATATGCAGCTGACACCACCCTTATGGCAGAAAGTGAAGAGGAACTAAAGAAAGAGCTTCTTGATGAAAGTAAAAGAGGAGAGTGAAAAAGTTGGCTTAAAGCTCAACATTCATAAAACGAAGATCATGGCATCTGGTCCCATCACTTCATGGGAAATAGATGGGGACACAGTGGGAACAGTGTCAGACTTTATTTTTGGGGCTCCAAAATCACTGCAGATGGTGACTGCAGCCATGAAATTAAAAGACGCTTACTCCTTGGAAGAAAAGTTATGACCAACCTAGATAGCATATTCAAAAGCAGAGACATTACTTTGCTGACTATGGTCCGTCTAGTCAAGGCTTTATTTTTTCCTGTGGTTATGTACGGATTTGAGAGGTGGACTGTGAAGAAGGCTGAAAGCCGAAGAATTGTTGCTTTTGAACTATGGAGTTGGAGAAGACTCTTGAGAGTCCCTTGGACTGCAAGGAGATCCAACCAGTCCATTCTGAAGGAGATCAGGCCTGGGATTTCTTTGGAAGCACTGATGCTAAAGCTGAAACTCCAGTACTTTGGCCACCTCATGTGAAGAGCTGACTCACTGGAAAAGACTCTGATGCTGGGAGGGATTTGGGGCAGGAGGAGAAGAGGATGACAGAGGATGAGATGGGTGGATTGCATCACTGACCTGATGGACGTGAGTCTGAGTGAACTCCAGGAGTTGGTGATGGACAAGGAAGCCTGGCGTGCTGCGATTCATGGGGTGGCAAAGAGTCGGACATGACTGGGCGGCTGAACTGAGGGGCAGCTACTGTCTGTGAATGGACGGGACTAAGGAACTATCCAACCAGAGAAATTTCTGAAGGAGTATGAGACACCATAGAACCTGGATAACATTGTTGAGTCATGTGAAAGCAATATGGTCACCATTGCAAACCCCTTCCCTGCCTACTGACACTGGGAAGAGCTCTGACCTCAGCAGTCTTGCCCACCCCCTCAAACCAAAGCCTCCTCCTCTCATATTGGCTCTGGAGTCCTGAGCACTGCCACCAAAAATATTCTTTAGAATCATCTCTTGGTGCTCCAGCTTGAGACAGGGAGCTGTCAATGCCTTTGGGGACTAAGTGCTAAAACATGGGATTCAGTTCAGTTCAGTTCAGTTGCTCAGTCATGTCCGACTCTTTGTGACCCCATGAATTGCAGCACGTCAGGCCTCCCTGTCCAACACCATCTCTCGGAGTTCACTCAGACTCATGTCCATCGAGTCCGTGATGCCATCCAGCCATCTCATCCTCTGTCATCCTCTTCTCCTCCTGCCCTCAATCCCTCCCAACATCAGAGTCTTTTCCAATGAGTTAACTCTTCATATGAGGTGGCCAAAGTACTGGAGTTTCAGCTTTAGCATCATTCCTTCCAAAGAAATCCCAGGGTTGATCTCCTTCAGAATTAGAACATATCTAGAGTGATTTTCTATTGGCTTCACAGAGAAAACTTGAGCAGACAGGAGTGAGGGGCTCCATGGCCAGGGACGCTCCTAGAGGATACATCATCTGCCTAGGAAATAAGGCACCATTGATGAGTGGTGTGCAAAGGGCGGAACTACCACTGAAACCCCCTTTCCCACCCACAAGTCCCTGCTTCCATGGGCACTGGGAAGCGTTCCCCTAAGGTAAGTTTGTCTCAGTCTGTTGCATTTTTCTACTTGTCTCTGCCACCACAGATGATTCACACATGCCCCACTTGAAAAGTGAAAGTGAAAGTCACTTAATCGTGTCTGACTCTTTGCAACCCCATGGACAATACAGTCCATAGAATTATCCAGGCCAGAATACTGGAGTGGGTAGCCTTTCCCTTCCCCAGGGTATCTTCCCAACCCAGGGATCAAAACCAGTTCTCCTGTGTTGCTGGTGGATTCTTTACCAGCTGAGCCAAAGGGAAGGCCCCAGTTGTGGCCACCTTATATATTCCTGGCCTATGCAAATAAGTGCTCTAATCATCTTGAGAGACTCAATTAGTTGCTTCTTTTACTTATTTTGCTTCTCGCTGGGGTGGGGAACATACCTTACACACAGATGGGGTCAAACTAAAGCTGAGCCCCAGGGGTTGTGCAACTAAGGAAGAGAAATGGAGATCTCTCCATGCAGTTTTGCAAGGAGCAGATTAAATCCTCATGATCTGTTTAGTAAACTGCATCTGTGGAACATGTTAAAGGACAAGGAGTGCTTCCCAAACTCAGACTAGTCTAGCTTTGGCAGTTGTAGAGTTTGGGGGCAGGTATCGATGGACATGAGTCTGAGTGAACTCCGGGAGTTGGTGATGGACAGGGAGGCCTGGCATGCTGCGATTCATGGGGTTGCAAAGAGTCGGATAAGACTGAGCAATTGAACTGAACTGATACACAGGAATTGGGCCAAGTCAGAATATGATCTGTCCCTACAATGTCTACAGTTGGTCCAGTGATCTACCTAGAGGTATTGGACTATTGCCTGAGGAGGTAGGGGTAGACCATGGAGGCAAGAACAGAGATAGTGGATGCCCAGGTGAAAATATTGTTACTATCATTTTTTTCTTTTCTTACTGTTTTTTTTTTTTTTTGGTTAATTTTTTGCCTTTTCTTACTTTTTTTTTCCATTTCTTTTTGGTTTGCATTTGTTTTTCATTTAATTTTCAATATGTTTTGTTTATTTTTCTCTTGTTATTTGTTGTTGTTTTGTGTTTTTGTTATTTCACTTTTTATATTATTGTGTCTTTGTTTAATATTTTCTTTGGGTTTTTTGAGTTTGCTTTCTGTTCATTTTGTTTTTGTTTTTATTGTTTTTGCATTTTTTTTTAACATTGTTCTCTTGATTTTTGTTCTCAATTTTTTTTTTTTAACTTGCCTTTTCTTTGGCTCTGCTTTCATCATTTGTCTTGCTTTTTCTTCCTTCTGGGCATGCTGCACATTTAGCAGGGCCTTGGTTCCCTGGCCAGTTGTTGACCTGAGCCTCTGTGGTAATAGTTCTGAATCCCAAGATGCTGGAACACAGAGAATTCTCAGTTCCAGGGAATGTTTATCAATATGAGCTCTGGAGGTCTCCACTGCTACATCAGGATCTGGTTCACCTAACTGCCTTCAGGTTCCTGTGCTGGGTGCCCTGATAACTAACTAGCAAGACAGGAACACAACTTTACTCATTAGAAGACAGACTGTCTAAAATTGCACTAAGCTCACAGACATCCCAAAACACAACAACCTGACTCAGCCTTGCCCATTAGAGGAACACGATTTAGCTCCACCCATTGGTCTCTACAAAAAGAAACCGACACAAGCTCCTGGACCAACTTCACCCACCAAAAAACAGAAGCAAGAGGAACTATGACCCAGTTGCCTGAAGAAAGGAGAACACAAGCACAGTAAGATAGACAAAATTAAGTGACAGATAAGTATCAGACAGACAATGAAGCAAGGTAAAAATCCACAAGACCAAATAAATGAAGAATATATAGGCAACCTCCCTGAAAAAGAATTCAGAGTAACTATAGTTAAGATGATTTAAGATCTTAGAAACAGAATAGAGCCATGAATGGAGAAAACACAAGAAATGTCTAACAAGGATGTAGAACTAAAGAAAGATGAACAATACAATAACTAAAATGAAAAATACACTGGAGAAACTGAAGCAAGAAAAAAAAAAAAAGTAAAATAGAAGTCAGGATGGTAGAAATAACTGCCACAAAGCAGAATAAAGAGGAAAAATGCAAAGGTAAGAGGACAATCTCAGAGAACTCTGGGACAGTGTTAATCATACCAGCATTTGACTTATAAGGGTTCCAGAAGAAGAGAAAGAGTCTAAGAAAATATTTGAATATATTATAGTTGAAAAATTCCCTAACAGGAAAGAAAATAGCTAAACAAGTCCAAAAGCACAGAGAATCCCACACAGAATAAACCCAAGGAGAAACATGTAAAGACATATATAATCAAAATAACAAAACTCAAGTACAAATAAAAAATATTAAAATGTTAAATGTTAACATCCACAAAAGTGGAAATCAACAGTAATACAACAATACTTGAGGACTTTAACATTTAACACACACCAATGGACAGAACACCCAAACTGAAAATTAATATGGAAACACAATCCTTAAATGACACAACAGACCAGATAGACTTAACTTATATTTATAGAACCTTCCATCTGAAAGTAGAAGAATACACTTTCTTCTCAACTGCACATGAAACATTCTTCAGGGTAGATTACATCTTGGATCACAACTCAAACCTCAGCAAATTTAAGAAAAGTGAAATGGAATCAAGCAGCTTTTCTGACCACAATGCTATGAGATTAAAAATCAACCACAGAAAGTTTATATCTTGTGTGCTGAGTTCACTCTGTTCTCTTGTTCCCCTGCTCTGACTTGAGCTAACAATCTTCCCTGCCATTCCCTTTTCTCAAGAGACACAATTCATCTTCTCCAGCAAATGGGCTGCTCAGACTTCAGCAGAGTGTAGCATGCAGCCCTATTTGACCTGGCTCTCAGGACACAATACCACCCCACCAAAGGGTCCACACAGTCTGTGTGTTATGATCAGTATAATACCTATAATTACACAGTACCACCAGTGGAGAAAGGCCTCATTAAAACCAACATTCAGACAGTTCTTCCTTCTGGGTGCTATGGAAGAGTAGCTCCACATTTTGGCTAAGCTACAAAATACTCCATAGATGTGGGAGATGGTATTATTGATGAAGGTTATGGAAGAAATGTTGGCGTTTTAATGTTTAATTTTTGCAAAAAAAGTTTGAAAAAAAAAAAAGAAATTGAATTGCACAGCTCATTTGTGAATAGATATTTTACCCAGAAATAGAGGAATTTCAAATTTTAAATAATGCTGAGAGGGGCTCAGGAGGTTTTAATTCCACTGGAAATAATTAACATTATGCCAAAAACAGAAACTGAGAAAATGGACATTCATCTTGAAAACACTTTGCATAAAGTATTACAAAATTTGAATTAAAAAAATGATAAAAATACAAACACATGGAAGCTAAACTACATTCTACTAAACAACCAATAGATCAATGAATAAGTCAAAGAAGAAAGTAAAAAAACCTAGAAACAAATGATAATGAAAACATAACCCAAAACCTGTGGGATGCAGCAAAAGCAGTTCTAATAGGGCAGTATATAGCAATTCATTCTCATGTCAAGAAACAAGAAAAATCTAAATAAACAATCCAAATTTATACCTAAAACAACTAGAGAAAGAAGGACAAACAAAACACAATGTTAGTAGAAGGAAAGAAATCATCAAGATAAGAGGTGAAATAAATGGAATAGAAATGAAGAAAATAATAGCAAAGATCAATGAAAATAAAAGCTAGTTCTTTAAGAAGATAAGCAAAATTGATAAACCATTAGCCACATTTATCATGGAAAAGAGAGAAGACTCAAATCAATACAATTATAAATGAAAAGGGAGAAGTAATAACCAATATCACAGAAATATAAAGAAATACTGCAAGCAGTTATATGCCAAAAAGTTGGACAATATGGAAGAAATGGACAAATTCTTAGAAATATACAACCTTTTAAGAATGAACCAGGAAGAAATAGAAAATATGAACAGACCAATCACAAATAATGAAACTGAAACTGTGATTAAAAATCTTCCAGCAAAGAAAAAGCTAGGACCAGATGGCTTCACCAGCAAATTCTATGAAACATTTAGAAAAAACTAGCATCTAACCTTCTCAGTCTTCCAAAAATTGCAGTAGAAATAGTCTCATTCTATGAAGCCACTATCACCCTCATTCCAAAACCAGACGCCTCCTAAAAAAAATCATACACAAACAAGAAAACTACAGGCCAATATCACTGATGAACATAGACGCAGAAATGAACCGAACACTAACAAACATAATCCAACAACAAATTAAAAGCATCATTCACATACCATTATTAAGTGGGATTTACCCAAGGGATTCAAGGAGTCTTCAGTGTATACAAATCAATGTGATACACCATATTACCAAATTAAAATATAACAGCAAAGACTTCTCTGGCAGTCCAATGGCTAAGACTCTTCACTACCAGTGCAAAGGGCCCAGGTTTGATCTCTGGTTAGGGAATTAGATACCAAATGCCAAAACTAAAAGTTCACTTGCCACAACTAAAGATCCCACACACCACTACAAGGATGGAAGATCCTGCAAGCTGCAACTAAGCCCTAGCACAGCCAAATAAATATATAAATTTTTTTTTTAGAAAGAATAAAAACAATATAATGATCTCAGTAAATGCAGAAAATGCTTTTGACAAAATTCAACACCCATTTATGATAAAACCTCTCCAGAAAGTGGGAACAGAGGGAACCTATGTCAACATAATAAAGGTTATTAAAAAAAAAAAAAAAGATCAAACATCATTGTTCATGGTGAAAAAGTAAAACCATATCCTCTAAGATTAGGAACAAGACAAGGATGTCAACTCTTGCTGCTTTTATTCAAGATAGTTTTGGAAATCACAGCCATGACAATCAGAGAAGTAAAATAATACAAAGTAAAAAAAAAAGTGAAACTGTCACTGTTTCCAGATGACATGGTACTATACATAGATAATCCATAAATATGCTGGCAGAAAGCTAGGAGAACTAGTCAGTGAAATTTTTAAATTTGCAAGATGCCAATTTAATACACAAAAATATATTACATTCCTATAAACTAACAATGAAAGATGAGAAAGAGAAATTAAGAAAACTATCCCATTTACTACTGAAACAAAAATAATAAGATACCTAAGCATAACCCAACCTAAGGAGGCAAAAAAAAAAAAAAATGTACTCAAGAAAAGTATAAGATACTGATGAAAAAATCAATGTTTGTGGATTGGAATAATCAATATTGTAAAAATGACTATAGGACTCATAACAATATACAGATTCAATACATCCCATATCAAATCACTATGGAAAATTTTCAGAGAATTAGAATAAAAATTTTATAATTTGTATGGAAACACAAAAGCCTTTGAATACCCAAAGCAATTTTGAGGAAAAAAAAATGTAGATGGAGGAATCACACTTCTCTGCCTTTAGACTATATTACAAAGCTAAAATGTAGATGGAGGAATCACACTTCTCTGCCTTTAGACTATATTACAAAGCTACAGTCATCAAGATAATATGATATTGGCACAAAAACAGGAATATAGATCAATGTAACAGGAAAGAAAACCTAATGCTAAACCCACTTATCTATGAATACCAAATTTATGATAAAGGAGGCAAGGATATGCTGGAAAAACTGGACAGCTATGTGTAAAAGAATAAAATTAGAAAACTCTAACACTAAAATAAAATGGATAAATGACCTAAATGTAAAGCTAGTCACTACAAAACTCTTTAGAGGAAAACACAGGTAGAATACCCTTTGACATAAATCTCAGCAAGATCTTTTTGATCCAACTCTTAGAGTAATGAAAATAAAAACAAAAATAAACAAATGGGACCTAATTAAACTAAAAAGCTTTTGTATGGCAAACAAAACCATAAACAAGACAAAAAGACAACATTTAGAATGGGAGAAAATGTTTACAAGTGAAGCAACTGACAATGGATTAATACCCAAAACACAAATAGCTCATGCACTTCAATATCTAAAAACAAATAACCCAACGAAAAAAATGAGAGGAAAGATTAAATAGATATTTCTCCAAAGACACAGAAATGACCAAAAACACAAGAAAAGGTGCTCTACATCAAACTATAATCCAAAAAGATACACACACCCCAATATTCATTAAAGCACCATTTACAATAGTCAGGACACAGAATCAACTTAATCCCTCATCAGAAGGATGGATAAAGTAGTTAGGGTACATATATACAATGGAAAACTATTCAGCCATACAAAAGAATAAAATTGTGATATTTGCAGAGATGTGGACGGATCTAGAGAAAGAGTAAAATGAGTCAGAAAGAGCAAAATAAAAATTATATAGATGAACTTATTTGCAAAGAGAAATAGAGACACAGATGAAGAGAATGGACATATGGTTATAAAAGGGAGACAGGTGAAGTGGGATGAATTGGGAGATTGATACTGATACATTATATATATATACACACACTATTGATGCCATGTATGAAGTAGATAACTTATGAGAACCTACTGTATCGCTCAGGGAACCCTACTCACTGATCTATCATGACCTAAATGGGAAATAAATCCAAAAAGAGAGGGTGTGTGTGTGTGTGTGTATGATTCACCTTACTTTACAGCAGAATTTAACTCAACATTATAAACAATTGTACTCCTATAAATGTTAATTTTAAAAAGAAAGAAACATATCTGAACAAATTAAAAGCCATTGCAGCAATGTAGAAGCCAAAACAAAATGAAGGGAGAAAGAAGTACCCATGGAATATTTTGATACTTGTTTTTATACAATAAAACACCCTAGAATTTAACAGCTTAAAAGTGTTAACAGTAAAGTCATCATGTGTTCCAGCAATCCAAGAAATGTGGCCACTGTATCAAAGTGTTCCTTGCAGCATTATTCACGAGTCAAGACATGGAAACTGCTTGTGTCTGCTGATAGACAAATGGATAAGAAATGTGATATAGACAAGTATATATTAATAAATATATAGCTATTTATACATGTGTATGTATTTGGATATTATTAAGTCATAAAAGAAGTTGTTGTTGTTCAGTCACTCAGTCACATCCGACTCTTTGCGACTCCATGGATGGCAGCACACCAGGCAACCATGTTCATCACAATCTCCAGAAGTTTATTCAAAATAATGTCCATTGAGTAGGTGATGCCAAACAACCACCTCTTTCTCTGTTGTCCCCTTCACCTCTTGCCTTCAATCTTTCCAAGCAACACTCTTTTCTAATGAGTCGGCTCTTTGCATCAGGTGGCCAATATTGGAGCTTTAGTTTCAGCATCAGTCCTTCCAATGAATATTCAGTGTTCATTTCCTTTAGGATTTATTGGTTTGATCGCCTTGAAGTCCAAGGGACTCTCAAGATTCTTCTTCAACACCACAGATCAGAAAATTCTTTGGTGCTCAGCATTCTTTATGGTCCAACTCTCATCCATACATGACTACTGGAAAGACTATATGGACCTTTATTGGCAAAATAATGTCTCTGCTTTTTAATATTCTATCTAGGTTAGCATAGCTTTTCTTCCAAGGAACAAGTGTCTTTTAATTTCATGGCTGCAGTCACCATCTACAGTGATTTTGGAACCCAAGAAAATAAAGTCTATCACCATTTCCATTGTTTCCTCATCTATTTGCCATGAAGTGATCTTCATTTTCTGAATGTTTTTAAGCCATTTTTTTCACTATCCTCTTTCATCTTCATCAAGAGGCTCTTTAGTTCCTCTTCACTTTCTGCCATAACGATGTTGGCATCTGCATATGCAAGGTTATTGATATTTCTCCCATCAATCTTGATTCTAGCTTGTGCTTCATCCAGCCTGGCATTTAGCAAGATGCAATCTGCATATAAGTTAAATAAGCAGGGTGACAATATACAGCCTTGAGGTACTCCTTCCCAGTTTGGAACTAGTCTGTTCCATGTCCAGTTCTAACTGTTGCTTCTTGACTTGCATGCAGGTTTCTCAGAAGGCAGATAAGGTGGTCTGGTACTCCATCTCTTGAAGAATTTTCCAGAGTTTGTTGTGATCCACAGAGTCAAAGGTTTTAGTGTATCAGTCAATGAATCAGATGTTTTTCTGGAATTCTCTTGCTTTTTCTATGATCCAACAGATGTTGGCAATTTGATCTATGGCTCCTCTGCCTTTTCTAAGTCCTTCTTGAACACCTGGAAGTTCTCAGTTGATGTACTGTTGAAGCCTAGCTTGGAGAATTTTGAGCATTGCTTTGCTAGCATGTGAAATGAGTGTAATTGTGTGGTATTATGAACATTCTTTGGCACCGCCTTTCGTTTGGGATACAAATGAAAACTGACTTTTTCCAGTGCTGTGGCCACTGTTGTGTTTTCTAAATTTGCTGGCATATTGAGGGCAGCACTTTAGCAGTATCATCTTTTAGGATTTGAAATAGCTCAGCTGGAATTTATTCAACTCCACTAGCCTTGTTCATAGTGGTGCTTCCTAAGGCTCAGTTGACTTCACACTCCAGGATGTCTGGCTCTGGATGAGTGATCACACCATCATGGTTATCTGGGTCAGGAAGCATTCTTTTGTATAGCTTTTCAGTGTATTCTTGCCACCTCTTCTTAATATCTTCTGCTTCTCTTACATCCATACCATTTCTGTACTTTATTGCACCCATTTTTGCATGAAATGTTCCTTTGGTATCTCTGATTTTCTTGTAGAGATCTCTAGTCTTTCTTATTCTATTGATTTCCTCTGTTTCTTTGCATTCATCACTTAGGAAGGCTTTCTTATCTCTCTTTGCTATTATTTGCATTCACATGTGAGTATCTCCCCCTTTCTCGTTTGCCTTTCACATCTCTTCTTTCCTTCGCTATTTGTAAGACCTCCTCAGACACCCATTTTGCTTTTTTTGCATTTCTGTTTCTTCGGGATAGTTTTGATCACTACCTCCTGTACAATGCTATGAATCTCTGTTAATATTTTCAGGCATTCGGTGTATCAGATCTAATCCCTTGAATCTATTTGTCACTTCAATTTTATAATTGTAAGGGATTTGCTTTCGGTCATACCCACTCCAGTGTTCTTGCCTGGAGAATTCCTGGGTTGGGGGAGCCTGATGGGCTGCTGTCTATGGGGTCGCACAGAGTCGGACACAACTGAAGTGACTTAGCAGCAGCAGCAGCATACGTGAATGGCCTAGTGGCTTTCCCTACTTTTTTTTTTTTTATGTTAAGTCTGAATTTGGAAATAAGGAGTTAATGATGTGAGCCACATTCAGCTCCTGGTCTCATTTCTGCTGAGTGTATAGAGCTTTTCCACCTTTGCCTGTAAAGAATATAATCAGTCTGATTTTGATATTGATAATCTGGTGATGTCCATGTATAGAGTTGTTTTTTGTGTTGTTGGAAGAGTGTGCTTGCTATGATGAGCGAGTTCTCTTGGCAAATCTCTGTTAGTCTTTGCCCTGCTTCATTTTGTACTCCAAGACCAAACTTGCCTGTTACTCCATGTATCTCTTGATGTCTTACTTTTGCATTCCAGTCCCCTATGATAAAAATTTTATCTTTTTTTTGGTGTTAGTTCTAGAAAGTCTTATGGGTACTTATAGAGTCATTCATCTATTTCTTCAGCATTAGTGGTTGGTGTATAGACTTGGATTACTGTGATATTGATTGGCTTGCCATGGAAACAGAGATCTTTCTGTCATTTTTGAGTTTGTACCTAAGTACTGCATGTCAGAATCTTTTATTGACTATGAGAGCTACTCCATTTCTTCTAAGTGATTCTTGCCCACAGTAGTTGATATAATGGTCATCTGAATTAAATTCACCCATTCTGCTCATTTTATTTCACTGGTTCTTAAAATGTCAGTGTTCACTCTTGCCATCTCCTATTTGATCACTTCCAATTTATCTTGATTCGTGGATCTAACATTTCAAGTTCTTATGCAATATTGTTCTTTATAGAATCAGACTTTACTTTCACCACCAGACACATCCACAGCTGGTAGTTGTTTTCACTTTGGTGAAGCCTCTTCATTCTTTCTGGAGTTATTTCTCTGCTCTTCTCCAGTAGCATATTGGAAGTATTTTTAAAAAGAAGTAAATCCTGCCAAAAATTTAAGACTAAGTGAAAGAACTCAGAGAAACGGGTACTATAATTTCTCATTCATATACAGAATCTAAAAAACCCAAATGTATATAAGTAGTAGCATGATGGCTACCAGAGCCTGGGGGTTAGAAAACATAGGTGAAGGGGTAAAAGTGTGGAAATTCCCAATTATAAGTTAAATAACTGCCAGAGATGTAATATACAGAAAATGAAGTGAAAGTGAAGTCACTCAGTCATGTCTGACTCTTTGCAACCCCATGGACTGTAGCCTACCAGGCTTCTCCTTCCATGGGTTTCTCCAGGTAAGAGTACTGGAGTGGATTGCCATTAATTAATAATACTTCACTGTACATGTGAAACTTGCTATGAGGTAAGATCCTAAATGTCTCATCACACAAAATAAATAAACCATGCAACTGAGCAACTGAGTACACACATATGCACACAATGATTTCACAATATATTTTTGTTTTTGTTGTTGTTTAGTCACTAAGTTGTGTCTGACTCTTTGAGACCCTATGGGTTAGCATGTCAGGCTCCTCTGTCCTCCACTATATTGTCAATGCAAATTTAGTAATGACTATTATTACTATATTTATTATGCAAAGACATTATAATTCTCTACCTAGAGTATGGAAGAGAACCTCCAAAAGAATCTATGAGAGGAAATAGAATAGTAAGTTTGTAGATGGGAAATCAACATGCAAAAATCAATATTTATCAACAATAGCCCTATATATTTATAAATATCTCATTCATATTATAATAAACATGAGAATAATTCTTGGAATAAATTTCAAAAGGCTAAGTAATATCTTTATAGAATAAATTATAACATGATAGAAGCACACAGAAGAACTAGGTATACAGAAACGGGTACTATATGTATAACATATATATATAAGTAGAAAGGTCTATCATAAAAATGACAGTTCTCTTAAATTAAACTATAAAATGAATGTCCTTCCAATCCCACCAAGCTGTATGTCAAAAGCTTGGAGGAAAAAAGATATCACAACCAAAGGAAAAAATTACTGAAGCATGATGATAGTTAAAAGAAGGATGCTGTTAACCACCCCTTTGTCACCACTATCTCCCAGGCTTGATGGGGCAAGGCAAAGATACAGAGTTACAGAAAATAGATGAAACTGGAGCTTTGTAGCACAGTAGCCACCTTTTATCCACATGGGATATGTTCCAAAACCCACAGTGGATGCCTGAAACCTCAAATGTTATCAAACTTCACAGATACTATTTTTTTTTCCTACAGCATTAACACCATGGATAGTGTATGCAGTGCAGATATACTGAACAAAGGGATGATTCATGTCCCAGGCAGGATGGAACAGGGAGACACATGATTTCATCACACTACTCAGAATGACACACAATTTAAATCTTATATATTGTTTCTTTCTGGAATTTTCCACTTAATATTTTCTTACAGAGGTTAAACATATAACTGAAACTGTAAAAAGCAAAATCTTGTACAAGGGGGTCTACCATATAGGACTTGCAGGACATAAGTGGCAGTGAATGCTACTTGGCCAGCAGCTGCTCTCACTCAGTCACATGAGGAGATGGGAGAACAAGTCTCAAATTTGCTTCCCTGAAGGTGAGGGGCTTGAGGTATTTATGGGATAAAGATGAGGCAAGGGGAAAGGTAATTGAAGGTAAGAAAAAGGCAAGGTAATCATCATACTATGAAGACATAACTTACAGGTTTTTCCATGGGATGCATGTTCAGAAAATAGCAGCATTAACATACTCTGAGGGTGAAGTTTTTGGCGCTTGACATCAAAAGGTCACAAGTGGACACTGGAGCATGCCCAGTTGGAGGGTTGATGCTTTTAACTGGCTCCAGCTCAAACAAGACTGACAAGTTCCTAAAATTAAAAAAAAAAAAAACTGGGACAGACATGTTATTGTTTACACTACATGACATGTAGAAGGCACACAAGTTTTTATAGAAACAAAGAGAGCCTGACTAGTGAAAACAGTTTACAGTTTACTATTTATTAATGGCTAACTGATAACTACTCTCAGTTTCATGGAAGCGGAGTTCTTAATAAAAGATATAAAGATTAAAGACTGCTTATAATGTGTAAAGGATTAAAGAATTAAACACTGAATTGACATTGGATTGGACAAATGAACCAATGTAACAGAACAGAGAATCTAAAACAAACCTATAAATTAGCTTTACAAATCAATGCAAAAAATTAAACTGGCTATATATATGGGTGGGGGTGGGGGTGCTCTGAGGGGGAGGAGATTGGTGATTTATACTTCAAATAACTATAAATGCCAACTTCCAACTATTTCAGATTTCAGTACAAAACACAGTTACAGCTTCAGGAGGAAACTAGAGGATAGCTTTATAATCCCTAAGAAAAGACTACCCAAACAAATAAAACCAAAATTCATAAAGGAAATGAATAATAAAACTGAAAGTAATAAAATTTCAAAATATCTATACAGTAAGTAACATTATAATATTTTAAAAGGGCCATTGGCAAAGTAAATACTTTCAATTTATATAAATGATAAAAAGTTAGTGCCCAAAGTGTACAAATTTTAAATATCCAAACTGAGGGTAAAAAAAAATATATTAAAAGATAATTTACAAAAGAGAAGAACTAAATAGTCCTTATATAAAGATGCTTAACATATCACTCATATGAAAGAAAAGAAAATATCAATGAGATATTAAGCATACATATGCAAAACTAAGAAGTCTGATAATACATTGCTGAAGGGCATGTACTGGTACAATAATTATGAAGAGCAACTTCATAATAACTGTGAAGAGAGATGACTACAAAGATATATTGAAAATAGAATTTGTTCTCTCAAAACAATGCACATTTTCAAACCTTTACTATGTAACATACAGAATTGCCTTTTAATTGTAAAATTATAAAAATGATGTAACATTATAATCATCTTTTACAATCTTCATTTTCATTCAAGCTAAATTTTACAGACTGATCTATGCCAACATATATATTTTAGCTTAGTCATTTTAACTTACATATAGTATTCAGCTACATAAATATACTATAATTTTATGATTTTTTAGATTTTTAAATTAATACAAAGATACTCTCATAAAATCATGTCTTTTGTGCCCACATGCTAGGATTTTTCTACAAGTTAAATTGCTGAATATGGCCATAAGTATAATTCCATACCTGAAAAATATATCCAAGAGATACAATAAAAGACAAGGCACACACAATACACATTTATTAAAATGTATGTGTTATAATATATATGAATGCAAATATACATGATATATATGAATATAAAATGTCAGTATTTTGGCCACATCTCAAGAAGAAAGTCAGTAATTTTGAGTTTGGAGAGAATTAAAGAGGGACTTTCACTTTTCACTCACATATTTGCATATTGTTTAAATTTTTTACAACAAACCTGTTTTTATAGTGTTTTAGCTTCAAAAACACTGAAAAAAATCCACATTTGTTCTTTTGTTTTGTATTATGTTTATTACCCTACTATGATATATTAACAATACTTTAGAAATCAGATTGAATTCTTATGAGTCACAAACCAGTAGGAACTCATTTTAAAAATAAAATTCCCTTTCTATTTATATTATCAAAGTGATATGCTCTCATCATTGAAAACTTTTTAAAACAAAGGAAGAAAAAAGGAAAAATAAGAGCACTCACTGTAAATTGATGCCATGTATTAATAATATTTATATATTAACTCATTTATTCATTTGGAAGTCATGATGGTGGTGTCTGCTGGCAATTTTCTTAGTTTCCCATGTAACTAAATTTCATCTTCAAATTTCATCTACATCTAGTAAGTACCAAGATAACTCAAAGATTAAAATGCATAATGTATATCATATCTAACATATATATATAATAGCAAAAGTAGTGTTAGTTACTCAGTTGTGTTTGACTCTTGCAACACTATGGACTGTAGCCCACCAGGTTCCTCTGTCCATGGAATTCTCCATGCAAGATTACTGGAGGGAGTAGCCACTCCCTTTCCAAATGATCCAACCCAGTTCTCCTTAATTGCAGGTATATTCTTTACAGTCTGAGTCACCAGGAAAGGCATAGATAGATAGAGATAAATATCTACCTGAGAGTTTATAGACAGTATATAATATTGGCTTTAATAATAGTATAAAGAACTTGCATTAAATACCAAATATTTATTATGGAATTTATATACTACTTTTAATCCTCATAAAACCCTCAGTTTAGTTCAGTTTCCCAGTCGTGTCTGATTTTGTGACCCCATGGGCTGCAGCATGCCAGGTTTCCGTGTCCATTATCAGCCCCGGAGCTTGCTCAAACTCATGTCCATTGAGTCGGTGATGCCACCTAACCATCTTATCCTCTGTTCCCTTCTCTTGCCTTCAATCTTTCCCAGCATCAGGATCTTTTCCATTGAGTCAGTTCTTCACATCAGTTGGGTAAAATACTGGAGTTTCAACTTCAGCATCAGTTCTTCCAAAGAATATTCAGGACTGATTTCCCTCAGGATTGACTGGTTTGATCTCCTTGCAGTCCAAGGGACTCTCAACAGTCTTCTCCAACACCACAGTTCAAAAGCATCAATTCTTCAGTGTCAGCTTTCTTTATAGTCCAATTCTTGACTACTGGAAAAACCATAGCTTTGACTAGACAGACCTTTGTCTGGCAAAGTAATGTCTAAAACCCTAGCTGCTGTTGTTCAATCACTAAGTCATGCCCGACTCTTTTGTAACCACATGAACTGTAGCCCATCAGGCTCCTCTGTGCTGCCCTCTTTCTGAGGGAAGTATACTGGAATAAGTTGCCACTTCCTTCTCCAGGGGATCTTCTGACCCAGGGATTGAACCCATGTCTTCTGCATTGGCAGGCAAGTTCTTTACCACTGAGACACCAGGGAAGCCCAACAACCCTAGTGGGGAGGGGTTGTTATGCTTCTTTTGCAGATAAGGAAGCTGATATTCAAACAGGTTAAGCATTTTGGTTAGTGTACTTCCCTAGTGTACTTCCCTAGTGAGGGGGACTTAGAATCTGAACTTTTTCCAACTACTAGTGCTTACTATTCCTCTAATAGGCCTTTCTGTTTAAAACCAACTTTCAAATTGCCTTTATATAACAAATATTTCCTTAAGTAAAGTGTACAAATTGAACTATAGCAGGAAGAACTAACACAAAATTATTGAGGAAGAATTAACACAAAATTATGCCTTTCCTAAAAGCACAGACACCACTGGCACCCACATGACAAAGTGCATATGAGTAAATGACCCCACGGTTGCTAAAGGGGGAGGAGCCCATGCAAGTGTAAGTGGCTGTGAGCTTAGAGTGCTGAATCCAGACAAATGTTGCTACCATAAAAAATAGGCAAAAATTGTGGATAACTCTTTGCTCCTCATGAAAACATATACAAGTAAAAAGCAAAACTTGACAATATTAAAGTGTTCTCTTTATTATTTTTTAGGACAAGTTAGTGAGGATAATCAACAATTTCTTAGAATGATTTATTGGAAACAAAATAAAAATTCTGGGAGCCCAGTAAGAAATTGCCAAACATATGTTGTCACTTATACTGTTGAGCAGGTTATTCAAAGAAATTTTTGCACTAGATATAGATGTAACTTAGCATGAAATAGAAGATTCCTTTTACATCATTTTTCTCTATAAATAAATTTATCATATATATATACACATGTGGAGAAAAATATTAAAAATAACAAACATCTACAAAACAACTAAATTTAACAGAATTTATCACTTTGAAGTTTTGCTTCAGATACTTATTTTTTCCATTCAAGAAATATTTATTTATTTTTTTCTATAAAAATAAATCATACTTATGATTATATGAAAATACAGTTTAAAAATAAAGAAATAAACTAACCATACTCCTATGACTACTGCCAATATTTTGAAATATTTTTATTTATTATTTAAAGTAAAACAGATGATTGTAATTAGACTTCAAATTCTAAGATCTCTTTTACATGTCCCCAAAATAGATTTTTGGGCTTTTTGGAGTTACTGGGAAATATGTGATGAAAAATAAGTTAATACTTACTGCATCATTTTTAATAATTTTTGTAAGTTGACAGCTATGGTTCATCCCCATAACAAAAGTCCGTGAAAATAGTGCCTATTATTACTGCTTTTCAGATATTTTTTTTTAACTTTTGGCCTAGAAAAATAGGGGGGGAGTTTTCTAAGTTTGCTTTTCTGAGTCTAGGGGTGGTTATCTTCCACGATGAACATCAAAATGAACAAATAAAACATTCCCAGGCTTTTCTATTTAAACTTGTTATTCATTATTTTAATACTCTTCCAATTAATTCCCCCATTTCTGTCTAATTCTTTCTTTGTTCCTGGCACAAATCTTTTTCATGTTGTACTTTCTTTTTTTTTTTTCTTAAAAAATTTTTTTCAGATAAAAAGATTTTTTTTTTTTTTTGGCTTTTTTTTTTTTACTTTATTTTTAATTTTTTAAAATACTTTATTCTACGTTACAATACTATATTGGTTTTGCCATACATTGACATGAATCAGCCACAGGGGTACACAATTTCCAAGTGCCAAAGCCCTCTCCCACCTCCCACCGCACACCATCTCTCTGGACCATCCCGTGCACCAGCCCCAAGCATCCCGCACCCTGCACAGAACACAGACAGGCGCTTCGCCTCCCACATGACAGTACAGATGCATCAATGCCATTCTCCCCAATCATCCCACCCTCTCTCCCTCCCTCAGAGGCCACAGGTCCGTTCTATATCTCTGTGTCTCTTTTGTTGTCTCACATACAGGGTCATCATTACTATCTTTCTAAATTCCATATATATGTGTCAGTATACTGTATTGGTGGTTTTCTTTCTGCTTACTTCACTCTGTATAATCGGCTCCAGTTTCATCCATCTCATTAGAACTGAGTCGAATTTATTCTTTTTAAGGGCTGAGTAATACTCCATTGTGTACATGTATGACAGCTTTCTTATCCATTCATCTGCTGATGGACATCTAGGTTGTTTCCATGTCCTGGCTATTAAAACAGTGCTGCAGTGAACGTTGGGGTACATGTGTCTCTTTCAATTCTGGTTTCCTCGGTGTGTATGCCCAGCAGTGGGATTGCTGGATCAAAGGGCAGTTCTATTTGCAGTTTTTAAAGGAATCTCCACACTGTTTTCCATAGTGGCTGTACTAGTTTGCATTCCCACCAACAGTGTAAGAGAGTTCCCTTTTCTCCACATCCTCTCCAGCATTTATTGCTTGTAGACTTTTGGATCGCAGCCATTCTGACTGGTGTGAAATGGTACCTCACTGTGGTCTTGATTTGCATTTCTCTGATAATGAGTGATGTTGAGCATCTTTTCATGTGTTTGTTAGCCATCCGTATGTCTTCTTTGGAGAAATGCCTATTTAGTTCTTTGGCCCATTTTTTTGTTTGGATCGTTTATTTTTCTGGAGTTGCTTGTATATTTTTGAGATTAGTTGTTTGTCAGTTGCTTCATTTGCTATTGTTTTCTCCCATTCAGAAGGCTGTCTTTTCACCTTACCTATAGTTTCCTTTGTTGTGCAGAAGCTTTTAATTTTAATTAGGTCCCATTTGTTTATTTTTGCATTTATTTCCAGTATACTGGGAGGTGGATCATAGAGGATCCTGCTGTGATTTATGTCGGAGAGTGTTTTGCCTATGTTCTCCTCTAGGAGTTTTATAGTTTCTGGTCTTACGTTTAGATCTTTAATCCATTTTGCGTTTATTTTTGTGTATGGTGTGAGAAAGTGATCTAGTTTCATTCCTTTACAAGTGGTTGACCAGTTTTCCCAGTACCACTTGTTAAAGAGATTGTCTTTACTCCATTGTATATTCTTGCCTCCTTTGTCGAAGACAAGGTGTCCATAGGTGTGTGGATTTATCTCAGAGATTTCTAGTTTGTTCCATTGATCTATATTTCTGTCTTTGTGCCAGGAATCCAAATTGGAAAAAGAAGTAAAACTCTCACTGTTTGCAGATGACATGATCTTCTACATAAAAAAATCCTAAAGATTCAACCAGAAAACTACTAGAGCTAATCAATGACTATAGTAAAGTTGCAGGATATAAAATCAACACTCAGAAATCCCTTGCATTCCTATACACTAATAATGAGAAAGTAGAAAGAACTTAAGGAAACAATCCCATTCACCATTGCAATGAAAAGAATAAAATACTTAGGGATATACCTACCTCAAGAAACTAAAGACTTACATATTGAAAACTATAAAACACTGATGAAAGAAATCAAAGAGGACACTAATAGATGGAGAAATATGCCATGTTCATGGGTCAGAAGAGTCAATATAGTGAAAATGAGTATACTACTCAAAGCAATCTACAGATTCAATGCAATCCCTATCAAGCTACCAGCAGTATTTTTCACAGAACTAGAACAAATAATCTCAAGATTTGTATGGAAATACAAAAAACCTCGAATAGCAAAAGCAATCTTGAGAAAGAAGAATGGAACTGGAGGAATCAACTTGCCTGACTTCAGGCTCTACTGCAAAGCCACAGTCATTAAGACAGTATGGTACTGGCACAAAGACATGTTGTACTTTCTAAATTAAACTTTAAAAATATAAGACATACTCATGTGACTAAGAGATTTCATAAAATATTAAGTTTACAAGTAACCTATAAAAATAAACCACATTATCTCACCAAGAAGGAAGAATAGCTAGCAAGAGCTGTTGTATATGTTATCCTAAATCTTAAAGGGTCATTTCACACTGAGTCTGGAATATAACTTTGTGTTCAATTAAGGCAAAATTAATGCCAAGACATACCGAAGGAAATATAGCTCTAATTGTAAAATCCTTTGTCTTTAGA
The DNA here is from genome assembly GCA_917880005.1 of Nanger dama. Taxonomy (NCBI): domain Eukaryota; kingdom Metazoa; phylum Chordata; class Mammalia; order Artiodactyla; family Bovidae; genus Nanger; species Nanger dama. The sequence continues at coordinate 107,081,943 of CAKJTW010000001.1, forward strand.
CCCTTGAATTTAAAATTCAAGAAAAACTAGTAGATCCAGGATCCAAACTTGTGTGGGTACAAAGGTAATTTAACTTTATTAAAACCTCGGTGCAGGAGCTGACTTGGGACTGGGTAATCAAACATGGCCAGGCAGCATGCTACTGTGCATCCAAGTAGATGCCTTCTGTGTTACACTACTAAAAGCAACCTCATGTAACATTTTAGTTGAAATACTTTTCAAAAGAAAAGTCTACCTATATTTCTACCACCCTAAAAATTAACACATAACTAGCAAAGATATATAAATTTTATAGCAATATAAAACTACTTAGATATCTAGAACTTAAAAATTTTTTTTACAGTTTTTAAGGTAACATAAGCTAGGGAAAATAAATTGAGAAAAAAAAGAATGAATATTTCATTCCCTTTTGTTCAACTCTATTCAGAAATGGACTAACATAGGAGGATCAATTCCTACCATTCATACCATATCTTTCTTTTTTTTTTTTAATTCTTACCAAATTTACAAATGTTTCTTCTTTTTAAATTGTTACTTTCATTTATTCTTTTTAATTTTTTTAAATTTATTTATTTTAATTGGAGGCTAATTACTTTACAATATTGTTACCTGTGGCAGATCCATGTTGATGTATGGCAAAACCAAAAATATTGTAAAGTAATTAGCCTCCATACCATATCTTTCAAATTCTCATAACTTTAAATAGTTTTTAGACTGTATATATTATACAGTGTTTTACCCAGAGGCTTCATATATTTGTTTTTTGTTAAAGCATCATCTCATTTATTTGTGAGGCACCCTCCTTACTGCCACCATCACACACAAACACAATCACACACACAGATGCACACACACACTTCATTCTACAATATTTGAAATATTTTGTAACATCTCCTCATATCTGGCACAACTGCTCAACCACATCACACTCCTTCTTTCAAGATGCCAATGGTACCTGGAAATTTGTCATACTTCTCCCAACAACAAGGGCCTTGAGCACAGTACATTTGTCCTCCTACTAGAAGACTCTTCCCTCCTCTTCCTGCCTGATTAATTCATACTCACACTTTGGCTGTCAGCTCAAATGTCCTGGCCTCAAGAAGCCTTGCCTAGACCTTCACTCTAAACTGAACTAAGTCAAAGACCCCAGACACAGGCTTTCTCATCAGTGTATAGCTGTCCTTCAATACATTCACTCTCCCATAAGTGTATCTGCTTGGGTAAGTGTTTAATTCATTTCACAAAATAAAACTCTCTGAAGAGGCAGGGATCATGTCACATTTTCGAATCATTATACTACCAGTACCTAGCTGAGTACAAGCTATAAAGTAGATGACCAGTAATTATATATTAAAGTGAAGTAGAAAAGAAGGGAGGAAGTGAGAGAAATTAATCATTAAGTAAACAGATGACCTCATAGGACTCCATTTGGTGATCTAAAAATTATGACTTTGTAAATTAAATACCTTTGAGAAACACACTTTTATCTTCTTCCTTATCACTTTCTCTTATTGTAAATGAATGTGACTTACAGGCTCCCTGATAGCTCAGTTGGTAAAGAATCTGCCTGCAGTATAGGAATGAAGGGAAAGTCACTCAGTTGTGTTTGATTCTTTGTGACACCATTGACTATACAGTTCATGGAATTCTCCAGGCCAGAATACTGGAGTGGGTAGCTGTTCCCTTCTCCAGGGGATCTTCGCAACCTAGGGACTGAACCCAGATCTCCCGCATTGCAGGCGGATTCTTTACCAGCTGAGCCACAAGACCCTGCTTCAAGTCTTGGGTCAGGAAGATCTGCTGGAGAAGAAATAGACTACACACTCCAGTATTCTTGGGCTTCCCTGTGGCTCAGCTGGTAAAGAATCTGCCTGCAATGTGGGAGACCTGGGATGGGGAGATTCCCTGGAGAAGGGAAAGGCTACCCACTCCAGTATTCTGGCCTGGGAAATTCTATGGAATGTATAGTCCATAGGGTGGCAAAGAATCAGACATGACTGAATGACCTTCACTTCACTTCACTTCACTTAGATTTTAATCCTGATTCTTTTCCTCTTTTTTTTTTTTCATTTTCCTGTAGAGAAGAAAAGTCAACTTACCACATAATTTAGGCCAAGTTTTCTTCAAAAGCAGGGTCTGAAACAAAAACTAATGTGCATATAGTAGAAGGTGATCCCAGAGAATAAGAATGAAACACCAGGTAGAGTGAAGCAGGCAAATAAAAGTTAATACAGGTGTATGGATTCAGGTCATGATCATAGACACCTGAAGTTCCACCCAGGAACTTCTGAGTCCCCATAGAAAACCTCTCAAAACTGCCCACTCAGTCTCACACCTCCTGCTTCAAGGCTGCACTTCCAGGGGCAGAGGGAAGGCACACTGGTAAGTTACAGAGGAGAAAGTGAAAGGTACTTAGAAGCAGCTCAATGTGAGAAATCAATACAACTGAGTCATAGCTTGGCTACCGTGCTTGCCACAGTCACCGACAGAAATAGAGTGAGACTGAAAGTATATCATGCAAGGATTCTTGAAGCACGTGATATGCCATAAGAACCAAATTCACTGATTATCAGTCAGCCCCTAACAGTGAGCAAGTACTGACACATCAGTCTTACTGGTATCACTCAATTTCCTAAAGGACTTCAGGACCCTGAACTGAAGGCAGCAAAAGTCCATTCCCAGCATTCTCCAATTTCCACCTAATAGAATTGGATTTTCCAATTCCTACACAAAAGTCAGTGGTTTATCATATGTTATAATCACTTAGAAATATCATTACATATTTTAGTTCACTTTGAGTATCCGTCCATTCATAAACAGATTCAACAAAATTTCTAGGCTAATGCATATAAGTAGAGTTAATTTAGGTCATGGTTTAAGTATATTGTTAAAGACATCATTTCAAAACCAACTGACAATCATTTGTAACATTTCTTCTGGAGGAAATATATTCTGAGTGTCAATCATATAACAAAGAGAACAAAAACTGATGTACTATTAACTTGTTAACTCTATTATATGCATATGACAAGCTAAGTCTGTATCCTCCTGTTCTGAAGTAACAATCTAGAAAACAAAGAACAGTTGTTTCTACAAAGAGAGTGGCTCTAGACTTCCTACATTATTCACTCTCTTTTATTTTTATTTATTTTTTCATCACATGGCACATTGGTTTCCCTAACGGAAACTGAAACAGGCCCCTGCGGTCGGAACAGTCAGTCCTAATCAGCGGGCTGCCAGAGGGTTCCCTATTTACTATATGTAGAACTTATGTGCGTTAGGATGATTCCTAAATCATGGGATGTCTATGTTCAGAAAGGAGTGCTTTTTTTAATACACATGTGTATGTGTTGCATCACACCTAAGAGAAAGAAAAATTTTGCTAGTTTATTGTGTTTATTTACCGTGAATGTAAATGTACTAACTATTTGAATTACCGGATTCCACTGTTGTGAAATTCTACCTCAAAAAGGAAATAAAAAGTTTCCAAATCATATTGTATATAATAAAACTGCATAGTACTGTAGAATCTGACCTCTTTTAATAAAACCAATTTTTTTTTTTTAGATCAAATAGGTTCAGAGTTAGCTCTATTACCTGAAAGTGAAAGTAGTTGTTCAGTCGTGTCTGACCCTTTGCATGCAACCCCATGGACTGTAGCCCTGCAGGCTCCTCTGTCCATGGTATTCTCCAGGCAAGAATACCAGAATGGTTAGTCATTCCCTTCTCTAGAAGATCTTCCCAAACCATCTGACCTCTTTTTATAACAACACTTTTTAAAATCAAATGGGTTCAGAGTTAGCTCTGTTGCTTAGGAGCCTATAAATTGAGATTACTGAGATTACTTACTCCAGCTTTATCATGAAGTAATTATCTTACATCTCTACACATCTGTTTTTGTAATCAGTGAAAAGTAATGACCCAATACACCTGACAGTCATAGTGGAGTAACTAACAATGACCAATATTACCACCTGGAACAAGAAGAAAAGCCAGAAAACAAATCTCTTAAAAACTATTGAAGTGCTCTGAAGAAGCCAAGACTAGAGGCTTCAAGACTCCAAATAAAGGAAACACGCAGAGGTAAACTGAACTATTGAAGGAGCTCTTCCCCCTGGAACAGAGAATGGGGTCATTTGTCAACCTAAACACACAGCAAGAGGTTGAGAATATGGGCTTTGCCTCGGCAAAGGACTTCTGATTCAGGGTAGCAAATCCACAGGGGGAAAAATGGCTTTCGGAGTGAAAGATAAAAAATTAAATTTAGAATAGGCTAAGATTCCAGTAAGAAATAAATGATGAAGTACCAAACTGGAATATGCCTGGTTTTACCCATATGATGTTTGCTCATATAATGTTGTACATATGATTGGAGAATAAGAGGCTAACAAGAAAGCATCTGAAAAGAAGAGCAGGATTCTCAGAAGTCTTGCTTGAAGTAACTGTGTTTAGTATTTGTGAATGCACTGGTGGAAGGCTCTGGATGTCTGTTCCTTGGCAGTTAGATACCCCTGCCTGGGATGAAGTCCATTTACACTGGAGCCAGCTCCATCATCAACTGGATTGCAATGATTGTCCACCTCTCCATTTTATCTGTTCCTATCATGTTACAGGGCATCCCTTGTGGCTCAGATGGCAAAACATCTGCCTACACTATGGGAGACATGGGTTTGATCCCTGGGTTGGGAAGATCCTTCGGAGAAGAAAATGGCAACCCACTCCAGCACTCTTTCCTGGAAAATCCCATGGATGGAGGAGCCTGGTAGGCTACAGTCCATGGGGTTGCAAAGAGTCAGACATGACTCAGTGAATTCACTTCACTTCCATTTTATCTACTTAGCAGAATAAATGTTGACAACTCTTTGGTCTTGGATGAATTGTCTAGAGACATAAAATATTTTATACACAATTACTAAAACTGAAAGTAAAGAGATGCTGAAAAGAAGCTCACAACAATCCAGTTATTGGCATTAGTAGAAAAAAATTAAATAAATTCAATTAGTATGTGCAGAATAACAGGAAAAAATAGTGAAAATAAATTGATATGCATAGAAAAGAATGAAATATACATTTGAAAACTGAAAAACTACACTAATTAGAGTAGAAACCCATAGATAAGTTTAATAGTTCAAAGACCATAATGTAGGTGTAGGAAAATATTAGAATAAAAAGTCAAAGGAAATTTTCCAAATAGGCATTGAGTAGAAAATATTGGAATATGTAAAACAGCCATGTTGGGCACAGTGAAACCATGTATTAAAAATATACTTGAGATCTCAGGAAAAGAAAGAAAATGGAGTAGAGTATCAAGAATTCACTATGAATTTCATCTGATGAAAGTTATCTATCCACATATGCAAAAAGCTCTGCAAACTTAAAAGAAGTTAAGTCAAAAGAATACCCAGGAACATCATAGTAGATGTGAGAAAAAAGACAAATGGAAATTTTAAAATCAGTCAGAGGCAAAGACACAGTATCTTTAAAGCAACAACACGACTGACAGATCTGATGGACTCCAGAATCAAAGAATAACAAGATAAGTGTTGAAAGAAAGAAAATGAAAGTGAGGCTGCTCAGTCGTGTCTGACACTTTGCAACCCCATGGAGTGTAGCCTACCAGGCTCCTCCATCCATGGGATTCTCCAGGCAAGAATACTGGACTGGGTTGCCATTTCCTTCTCCAGAGACTCTTCCTGACCCAGGGACCGAACCCAGGTCTTCCGCATTGGAAGCAGATGCTTTAACCTCTGAGCAATCAGGGAAGCAAATATTTTCAGACACACAAAAACTGAGAGAAATTGTTAGTTGACAACTTTATAAAAATCTACTTAAAATTTTTTATGAGGAGTACAATAAGTGAATTAAGAATGCCTCTACTTAAAAATACTAGATGTTTAAAATAGAAATCACAAACTAAATTAACTTTTATATAAATGTACTTCTTTAACAGAAAATACCTAAGGTTGAAAAGTTAACTAATACATAATCTTTAGTTCTTCTATTTTTAAAATCATATGTGCATATTAGCTCATTTACTATATAGCACTTTCTGTGAGAAATACAGGGCAGATGCTGTCATCTTTATTTTATGTAAGAGTAAATTGTTAGGAGATTCAGAGACTCATCCTCAATTTGATGACAAAGTTAAAACTAGAACACGTTTGTCTTACCTGGTCCTCAACATTCTTACACTAGGAAGTAGAAAATGAATTAACAGTATCAAAAGGGTTCATTAAGTTACAAATTGTATCCAATATACAACAAAGGAATAATTTTGGCTTCTGAAGATTTTTTCAATTTCTTAAAAAATATTTTTTTAAAACTCCATTAACAAAATTATCTTCTCTTATAAACATCATCGTTACTGTTTTTAGTTGCTGAAAGAGTCATATGTGACTCTTCCACAACCTCATAGACTGTAGCCCGCCAAGCTCTTCTATCCATAGGATTTCCCAGGCTAAAATATTAGAGTGGGCTGCCATTTCCTTCCCCAGGGGATCTTCTCAACTCAGGGATTACACCAATGTCTCCTGCATTGGCAGGGAGTTTCTTTACCACTGAGCCACCTAGGAAACTCCAAATATCACCACCTCCCTGAGTATTTTTAACAATTCTATAACTTTTAGTTTTCACTCTTAAATTTTAATTCCAGAAAAGGGTGAAACACAAAAACCTTTCAGACACAAAGTGTTTACTGATCAATTTCAATACTCAAGTCATGATGTTTTATGATTTATAAAGCATCCTTAAGACTATAAACAAAGTTCTGAATGTGTTCAAGATTTAATTTTGCCTCAAGGAAGGTGAAAAGACTTTTAGTGTATTAAAGAAATCTTACATTATCTGTTCATATCAAGCAACTGAAATAACAAACCAAGAGGGCACCAAAAGCTATAGACTTATTCCTCATATGTTATTTTTTCTCAGGAATCTTCCTGTCTTCTGACATAATGCTCTTTTCCATGACCCTGAAACACCACTGCTAACTACTTGTGGCAATATAGTATAGCTCTGTTTTTGTCTTACAACTTCCTCTTCTTCCCCTAATCTTTCCAAATTCAGAGTCCTGTGTAATAAAATAGTTTCAAATATTTGTGAAATATATTAAAGAACATTATGAGAATATTACTTCATGTATTTAAATGTTGTACTGCCTATCAAATGCATTAAATAATATTGATTTATGAGATGCTTACATTTTCTGAGGACTTTCCTCACATATTCTATCTTATGTGTAGTAAAGCATCAGAGCATTTTTACTTTCTTGGATAAATATTTTGACATAAAAGATTTCAGACCTAAAGTATAACCTGTTATCTTAATGTACATCTTCATTTATCATATAAAGGGCGAGGGGTAAACTATCTTATTGTTAAAGGAATTATAATTTGCCAAATACCATACACCTCCTGCTTATCACTACTTGCTGTCAGATTGAAATTATATACTTTACATAAATGTATATTATTTTGTCTGGTACATGCCATCATGTGAGCACATCAAGAAGGTCATTCACTAGGCTAGTTTCAAACAGATTCTGGTATTACTGTATTTCAGGAGAACAGCTGATGTGAGAAGTGGGCTCTTTAAGAACTTTCATGGAAAGTCCCTTAAGCTTTACTGTAAATAGATGAGTACAACAAAGTTAGAAATAAAACTTTTGAAAAAACCAATGGAGCCCTTTCTGTTAAGAAGTCAGGAAACATATAATGAAGTAAAAATCATTTCTGAATCAACGGGAGAAAACCTTGTTTTTAAACCGAGAAGTTTTGGATAAAGATAGGTTTTCTGTTTATATCACTGGTCTCTCAACATAACCATCAAATATTTAACTATGCAAAAGCTACAATGAACAAAAACTGATATGACATCCTCTGAAACCCATCTTCCTTCCACTGTTTCTACTTAGTAAAACCTGCCTATGGGTCTCAACCAGTTCCTTTTTCACTTCCACAACATTTCTTATTCCAATAACTTTTTTTTTAAATCAAGTCTGTTCTGAAAAGACCTTATGTTTATCAGAAGATCATGCACTGATCAACAAAATATACTTTGATACTTCTAGTTTGGAAAAGCTTACGTAAGAACACCTGTCCAGAGAAAAAGCAGCAAATCTTTTTAGAATAAAAAGAAAATAAAATGACCTCCCGAATTTCTCATACTCTCCTATTACGTTGGATGTTGGAATATCAAATGTGTATACCAAGAATCTCGTTACTATTCAGAGATCATTTATCATCATTAAATTCATGAATATGAACTAACTCTTAAAATTTAAATATTTTCAGACGTCAATGGCAGTATATGGAACTCTAAAATAAAGTAACTGAACCCAAAGTAGCAAAGGTTATCGTCTTTCACCTTTTTCACAAAGCGAAATAAACTGACATTAAAATCAAATATTCCAATAGGTATCATGCTTTGTCATCTGAAAATTTGACTCTTCCTAAACAGGAATTCACTAGTAAAATGTGTGTGGAACAGACAGGCAGCGAGCAGGCGTGGGAGTGGGCACTGTGGCTTCCAGCTTTCAGAGGCAGCCCAACTCTAAACTAAGGGACTTGAGCAGCCAAGGACTTTTCTAAACTAAGGGACTTTTCTACCAGCCCACAAAGCTCTGTACTAAGACAGATGCTGACTTCAAAAATATTTAGCAAGCAAATCTCTTCTGGAACTATTGAAAAACAAAAGGGATTGCCAAGTAAACGTGGGTCTCGCTAATGATATACTGGATATGCCTCCCTAACTCCATTCACTTGCCACAAAGAATCCTCAACAAAACAGCGCTTCGGAAACAAGCAGAAAAAAAAAAAAACCAAAGTGAGTCCTCCTAAATTTGCTCTTTCACTCTTACCTCTTGGGGACAGAACTTGGGCGTCTTTCTGCCTCGATTGGTCACTTCACTTCCTGGAGCTTAAGAAGCTCGCTCTGCAGAACTGCGATTCTTACCTGTGCGCCCAAGACCCTTCTGGGGTCTCAGTCCCGCCGACGGAAAGAACGCGACAGCACCCCTCTAGGCGGGCGGAGCCGGGACCCGCTCTCCCCGGATAGTCGCCGAGAACACCCGCGGGGCTGAGCGCCCCGGCGCAAACGCGAAACAAAGGCTGCGCTCCGCGACCAGCTGCGCGCGCCTCCCCGGGGAATCGGTGTAGGACCCTCAGTCCCACACTCGAGCCTGTCCAGGGACTGTCATCGGTTTAGTGATGTCTGAGCGGCGCCATTCGGCCCTAACACGAAGGTGGTGTCCGTATTTGCCGCGCACCAGGTACCCACAAGAAAGGGCTGGCGCACAGGGAGAGCGCCGGCGGACAGGCGGGGGACCGCCCTGGCAGCCGCCAACGAGGGGGGTCCCAGCACTAGCGCAAAAGCCGACCCTGAGCTCTCGTGCGGACCCACGGACAGGGGCACCTACTGCCTGCGCTTCTGGGCTGACGGCACGGCGAGCCTCGCTCGGGCGGAAGACCCAGGCTTCTGGGACCGCGAACTGAAGAGCTACGGGCTCGCAGCGGCGCTTCCTGGAAGATCTTCGTGGTCACTCACCGGCGACGGGCGAAGCTGCTCAGGCGGCCTCCGGGCTGCGCACAATGCTCATCTCGGGGCTCAGCATCCTCCCATCCTTTGTCAGCAACCGGCGGAGCGCTCCTCCCGGACTGGCGGAAGGACGGCGGGAGGTAGGCAACTGCTCTGGCGCGGCTTCCCAGCCTCTTCCCTCCCCTCCTCCCTCCCCTTCTCCGTCCCCCTTGTGGAGCCGGTACTCACTAGCTCCCATGATGTCATCTGGTGACAATCTGCCATGCTCGAAGACTGGATAACCCGGCGCGCACGCGGGGACGCAGCGCGGGCGGAGGCGGCGTGGAACCCGAGACGCGCCCAGAGCCGGCCCGACCAGGATCTCGGGAGTCAAGGACAGTACAGGGAGGGGTCTGCCAAAAGGTGGCTCCAAGGGTATGAACAAGCCGAGTGAGGGTAAAGACCAGGAGGAGGAAAAGTGCGGATTCTGCTGTAAAGGTTTCTATATTGGTGTTTAGATTGACTGTATATGTTGAGGGTGAAAAAGTTTTTGGCTTCTCAGCAGCTCCTGCGCCCCAGCACACTGATGGACTCCTTTGCTGCAGCCTGCAGACTGACCAGAATCCTTGGGATTCTGGAGCCCTAACCTCGGTGTGAAAGTTTAGGATGTCTGGCTATTGGCAGCTTCAGTGACAAGCAGCTAAAAGGATGAAGAAAGGCGTGCACTGTTATGGGAGAAAGAATCTGAAACAAAGCATTGGGAAGCAATTGGGGACACGATGACCCAGGAAACTAACATGGAAAAGACGTTGGCTCCAAAGGGAGAAGCAAAACAGAGACTCCCCCATGGCCTTAGTTTGTTGCTCCTTGTCTCTCCACCAAATACTGTTGGACACTCTAGAGGTGACTTCCTCGTGGCCTCTCAAGGAACTACCTTAGCTGATAAAATCGTCTAAATCAAATAGGCTCATTAAGAGCCATAAAAGATGTAATGTCAACCCTTTTTAGTTAGTATTCTGTATAATGTCAATTGAGATTTTATTAGAGAAATAGGAAAACAGCTTCGGCACTCTTGAATTCCCTTGTATGAATGGACACACACCCAAACACACCTGAGACCTAGCCCTGCATCAATTATGTTAAAAACTCCCAATGTTCAGAACAAGTGATAGCCTGTGTTGTTATCTCGTGAAGCTCCCAGGATTGCCTATCTCCCAGTGAAAAGTTGTTGAATCACGACACCGGGATTCTTGGCCCCTGGAAGGAGAAGAATTCAATCCGGGACCAGAGACGAGGCTTGATCGCTCAGAGCTTTTGTGTAATAAAGTTTTATTAACGTATAAAGGAGATAGAAAAAGCTTCTGACATAAGCATCAGAAGGGGGCAGAAAGAGTGCCCCCTGCTAGTCTTCAGCTGGATGTTATATAGTCACCAGCAGTCTGTTGATGAAAGAAAGGAATGTCTCAAAACTTAGAATGGCACCAGGCCCCTCACCCATAAGATGTATTTTGGAATAATCTTGGCACCAAATGGTTTATCTTGGGCCATAAAAGAACTAACTTGACTCTTGAAGAAGGGCAGAGCACCATACAAATAGTTTCATTTACATAGATTCAGTTCAGTCACTCAGTCGTGTCCGACTCTTTGCAACCCCATGAATCAAGGAACAATATCAGAGTATAACATACTGGTTTATCAAGTAGGTTCTGAGCCCAAAAGGCTGAACCGACTTGAAGACAGAGTTTGGGGTAAATGTATAGTACATTAGCATAGCTTAAGATAAACATTTCCATGTTTCCATGTGACATTGTACAGGAGACAGGGATCAAGACCATCCCCATGGAGAAGAAATGCAAAAAAGCAAAATGACTGTCTGGAGAGGCCTTACAAATAGCTGTGAAAAGAAGAGAGGTGAAAAGCAAAGGAGAAAAGGAAAGATATAGGCATCTGAATGCAGAGTTCCAAAGATTAGCAAAAAGAGATAAGAAGGCCTTCTTCAGCAATCAATGCAAAGAAATAGAGGAAAGCAACAGAATGGGAAAGACTAGAGATCTTTTCAAGAAAATTAGAGATATCAAGGGAACATTTCATGCAAAGATAGGCTCGATAAAGGAAAGAAATGATGTGGACCTAACAGAAGCAGAAGATATTAAGATGTGGCAAGGATACTCAGAAGAACTGTACAAAAAGATCTTCATGATCCAGATAATCCTGATGATGTGATCACTAATCTAGAGCCAGACATCTTGGAATGTGAAGTCAAGTGGGCCTTAGAAAGCATCACTACGAACAAAGCTAGTGGAAGTGATGGAATTCCAGTTGCAAACCCTGAAAGATGATGCTGTGAAAGTGCTGCACTCACTATGCCAGCAAATTTGGAAAACTCAACATGGCCACAGGACTGCAAAGGTCAGTTTTCATTCCAATTCCAAAGAAAGGCAATGCCAAATAATGCACAAACTACCACACAATTGCACTTATCTCACATGCTAGTAAAATAATGCTCAAAATTCTCCAAGCCAGGCTTCAGCAATATGTGAACTGTGAACTTCCTGATGTTCAAGCTGGTTTTAGAAAAGGCAGAGGAACCAGAGATCAAATTGTCAACATCCGCTGGATCATGAAAATAGCAAGAGAGTTCCAGAAAAACATCAATTTCTGCTTTATTGACTATGCCAAAGCCTTTGACTGTGTGGATCACAATCAACTGTGGAAAATTCTGAAAGAGATGGGAATACCAGACCACCTGACCTGCCTCTTGAGAAATCTATATGAAGGTCAGGAAGCAGCAGTTAGAAATGGACATGGAACAACAGACTGGTTTCAAATAGGAAAAGGAGTACGTCAAGACTGTATATTTTCACCCTGCTTACTTAACTTATATGCAGAGTAGATCATGAGAAACGCTGGACTGGAAGAAACACAAGCTGGAATCAAGATTGCCAGGAGAAATATCAATAACCTCAGATATGCAGATGACACCACCCTTATGGCAGAAAGTGTAGAGGAACTAAAAAGCCTCTGGATGAAAGTGAAAGAGGAAAGTGAAAAAGTTGGCTTAAAGCTCAACATTCAGAAAACAAAGATCATGGCATCTGGTCCCATCACTTCATGGGAAATAGATGGGGACACAGTGGAAACAGTGTCAGACTTTATTTTTGGGGGCTCCAAAATCATTGCAGATGGTGACTGCAGTCATGAAATTAAAAGACGCTTACTCCTTGGAAAAAAATGTTGTGAGCAACCTAGATAGTATATTCACAAGCAGAGACATTACTTTGCCAACTAAGGTCCGTCTAGTCAAGACTATGTTTTTTCCTGTGAAAGTGAGATGTGAGAGTTGGACTGTGAAGAGGGTTGAGCACCAAAGAATTGATGCTTTTGAACTGTGGTATTGGAGAAGACTCTTGAGAGTCCCTTGGACTGCAAGGAGATCCAACCAGTCCATTCTAAAGGAGATCAACCCTGGAATTTCTTTGGAAAAAAATGATGCTAAAGCTGAAAGTCCAGTACTTTGGGCACCTCATGCAAAGAGTTGACTCATTGGAAAAGACTTTCATGCTGGGAGGTATTGGGGGCAGGAGAAGAAGGGGACGACAGAGGATGAGACGGCTGGATGGCATCACTGACTCGATGGATGTGCGTCTGAGTGAACTCCGGGAGATGATGATGGATAGGGAGGCCTGGCATGCTGCGATTCATGGGGTCCCAAAGAGTGGGACATGACTGAGCGACTGAACTGAGCTAACTTCAAGTGAAACCAGGTGTCGTTATGGCAACACAGAATTTTAAGAGAAACCTCCTCTTAAATTTGTATAGAGAAGGAAAAAATATCGCTAGTTTGTTTCCTCCCTGCCACTTAAGAGAGAGAAGAATGTCTGACACTTGCAGGCTATTTCCTTCATTTGGAGACGCCTGGCCTTCCTGCCTGTTACCCTCTCACCAGGATGAGAGTTCATCCTCTTTAGAAGCTAAAATTTCAAAGGAGATGACCAGCAACAGCCAGTACTAGGGAGACAGGCAGACCTGGGTGTGCCTGGGCAAGAACATGGGACTCTGTGGGCAGGTTCATCCACCATCTTTCTTTTCAACCTTTGCACATTTCCTCCTGGTCTCTACCCTCCCTTTAGGAAGAAAGAGTAGGAACTGCATTTATTGAAAGTATAGGTACAATGAGGAATTCCTTAACCATTGTAAATACAAGGAGGAGGACTCCACGTTATAACGAACTAATAGCTATTTGCTGCATTAACCGGTGTTGTTATGCATTATGAAATTGTAAAGTCCACTGGGGCATCTCATAGAAAAGGTTAATGAATTGTGAGAATCAGTATCAGAAATTATTTTTAAAAATAAAATATCAGTGTCCTCTTTGATTTCTTTCATCAGTGTTTTATAGTTTTCGATATATAGGTCTTTAGTTTCTTTAGGTAGGTATATTCCTAAGTATTTTATTCTTTTCGTTGCAATGGTGAATGGAATTGTTTCCTTAACTTCTTTTTCTCCTTTCTCATTGTTAGTGTATAGGAATGCAAGGGATTTCTGAGTGTTGATTTTATATCCTGCAACTTTACTATATTCATTGATTAGCTCTAGTAGTTTTCTGGTCGAGTCTTTAGGATTTTCTATGTAGAGGATCATGTCATCTGCAAACAGTGAGAGTTTTACTTCTTCTTTTCCAATTTGGATTCCTTGTATTTCTTTTTCTGCTCTGATTGCTGTGGCCAAAACTTCCAGTACGATGTTGAAGAGTAGTGGTGAAAGTGGACACCCTTGTCTTGTTCCTGACTTTAGGGGAAATGCTTTCAATTTTTCGCCACTGAGGATAATGTTAGCTGTGGGTTTGTCATATATAGCTTTTATTATGTTGAGGTATGTTCCTTCTATTCCTGCTTTCTGGAGAGTTTTTATCATAAATGGATGCTGAATTTTGTCAAAGGCTTTTTCTGCATCTATTGAGATAATCATATGATTTTTATTTCTCAGTTTGTTAATGTGATGAATTACATTGATTGACTTTCGGATATTGAAGAATCCTTGCATCCCTGGGATAAAGCCCACTTGGTCATGGTGTATGATCTTTTTAATGTGTTGCTGGATTCTGATTGCTAGGATTTTGTTGAGGATTTTTGCATCTATGTTCATCAGTGATATTGGCCTGTAGTTTTCTTTTTTGGTTCGGAAGAGTCAATATAGTGAAAATGAGTATACTACCTAAAGCAATCTACAGATTCAATGCAATTCCCATCAAGCTACCAGCAGTATTTTTCACAGAACTAGATCAAATAATCTCAAGATTTGTATGGAAATACAAAAAACCTCGAATAGCCAAAGCAATCTTGAGAAAGAAAAATGGAACTGGAGGAATCAACTTGCCTGACTTCAGGCTCTACTACAAAGCCACAGTCATTAAGACAGTATGGTACTGGCACAAAGACAGAAATATAGATCAATAGAACAAAATAGAAAGCCCTGAGATAAACCCACACACCTATGGACACCTTATCTTCGACAAAGGAGGCAAGAATATACAATGGAGTAAAGACAGTCTCTTTAACAGGTGGTGCTGGGAAAACTGGTCAACCACTTGTAAAAGAATGAAACTAGACACCTTTCTAACACTATACACACACACACAAAAAAAACACCTCAAAATGGATTAAAGATCTAAATGTAAGACCAGAAACTATAAAACTCCTAGAGGAGAACATAGGCAAAACACTCTCCGACATAAATCACAGCAGGATCCTCTATGATCCAACTCCCAGTATACTGGAAATAAAAGCAAAGATAAACAAATGGGATCTAATTAAAATTAAAAGCTTCTGCACAAGAGAGGAAACTATAAGCAAGGTGAAAAGACAGCCTTCTGAATGGGAGAAAACAATAACAAATGAAACAACCGACAATCAACTAATCTCAAAGATATATAAGCAACTTATGCAGCTCAACTCCAGAAAAATAAATGATCCAATAAAAAAATGGGCCAAAGAACTAAATAGGCATTTCTCCAAAGAAGACATACGGATGGCTAACAAACACATGAAAAGATGCTCAACATCACTCATTATCACAGAAATGCAAATCAAGACCACAATGAGGTACCATTTCACACCAGTTAGAATGGCTGTGATCCAAAAGTCTACAAGCAATAAATGCTGGAGAGGATGTGGAAAAAAGGGAACCCTCTTACACTGCTGGTGGGAATGCAAACTAGTACAGCCATTATGGAAAACAGTGTGGAGATTCCTTAAAAAATTGCAAATAGAACTGCCTTATGACCCAGCAATCCCACTGCTGGGCATACACACTGAGGAAACCAGAATTGAAAGAGACACATGTACCGCAATGTTCATTGCAGCGCTGTTATAATAGCCAGGACATGGAAGCAACCTAGATGTCCATCAGCAGATGAATGGATAAGAAAGCTCTGGTACATATACACTATGGAATACTACTCAGCCCTTAAAAAGAATAAATTTGACTCAGTTCTAATGAGATGGATGAAATTGGAACCAATTATACAGAGTGAAGTAAGCCAGAAAGAAAAGCACCAATACAGTATACTGACACATATATATGGAATTTAGAAGACAGTAATGATGACCCTATATGTGAGACAACAAAGAGACACAGAGGTATAGAGTGGACTTTTGGACTCTGAGGGAGAGGGAAAGGGTGGGATGGTTTGGGAGAATGGCAATGAAACATGTATATTTTCTTGTAAGAAACGAAGCGCCAATCTATGTTCAATGTAGGATGCAGAATGCATGGGGCTGATGCACAGGATGATTCAAGTAGAGGATGTGGGGTGGGAAGTGGGAGGGGGCTTTGGCATTGGGAGATTGTGTTCACCTATGGCTGATTCGTGTCAATGTATGGCAAAACAAATACAGTATTGTAATTAAAAAAATAAATAAATTTAATTTAAAAAATGCAAAAGAAAAAAATAAATAAAAAAATAAAATATCAAAAGGTCATGATGCACATAGCATGTAAATAAAATAGGAAATCTCTGTGTTAACTTACATTTGTTTACTTTAAAATTAAAATATTTGGGGTTGTAAGGACGTTAACTATATATATATATATGATATCCAAAATATTTTAATCTAAATATTAACATCCTTACTGTTTTAAGATTAAAAAAAAAAATCCTTAAGGATAATCATTTATTGTTTCCTTCAAATTAAAGTACAAAAACATAAAGTGTTTTATGCCCAAGTCACAAAATCTCCCAGTGACCACCAGGGAGCTGATATCCGATGCAAAAGCAAGAGAGTTTTTGTTACCAAGCTCAAGCTGGGGCTCCCACTGTTACCAACTCGGTGGCTATAGGAAGGAGCCCCGGTTTTTGGATTACATTGCTTATGCAGGGAGTGTTCATGAAAAAAAAAAAAGAATTTTTAGGTAGGGGGACATCTGATTGGTCACTTTCTTTTGAAAGGTTGTGTGTTGGTTTTGATTGGTCCCTATTACCTAGGTAGACCACAAGTTCTTGAACGCTAAGTCAGGAGATTCTAGTCTGGGATCCAATTGGCTCGTGGGTGGTGGGGTGAGGTCAGGGGATTTCCAAAGGCTCTTTTCCCGGAACCTTACAAAATGGAGTTTTTCTGTTAACAAAATGGAGTAGCTTAGATTCTTTGAGTGTAGAAATAACTTTTAGAAACAAGTATTTTTGAATGGTAAAATATTGGAGATTTTTAAGGTTCAGGGCAACTAGGAAATAAATTAGATGGAAAAAAAAAAAACAACTGAGAGGCAAGAATTTGGTAATGTAAGCAATGGCTATCTTTGAAAACAAAATCATCTCATTGCTTGAAAGAAGGTAACTAGAACTGCAAATGATGCTGTTCTAAGTATAGCAGAAAGTCATAGATTGCTTCTTTGATGCCCCATCTATCTTCATTGCCTCTGTTTATCTTGCTGTTCTTCAACATTCTCTGGACTAGTACAAAAATAAGGAGACAGAAGAAGTTCATAGGACCATAGCATATCTGAGGGACTGAGCCAAATAACTAAAAAGATAAGAAAATGTATCTCTCAACTTTTTTTTTTTAATGCTGCAATAAAAGGTTATCGTGAAAACTCCAAGAAAAATGAACTGTTTCTGTTTGTATTCATTTATTTGGTCTTATGGAAAACTCTTCAGTTATATGAGTCTGACCTTTTTGAGAATTAAAATTACTGTGTTGTCACCTTTTCTGGGGCCCTTGATCTTAGCAAAGTGAATTAACTACATTTCTACAGAAGTCCCATGGGGTTCGCAGGTGGTGCTAGTGGTAAAGAACCCACCTGCAATGCAGGAGACATAAGGGACAGAGGTTCAACCCCTGGGTGGAGAAGATGCCCTGGCGGAGGAAATGACAACCCACTCCAGGATTCTTGCCTTATTTTAAGATATTTGTATCCAAACGAATGGCTGGACATGACTAAAACAAAACATTTAATTATTACATTGAAAAGAATATCACAATTCTTAGAAAAAATACGTCTAAATTCATATCTTACAAAACTTGCATTCTCCTTTCATTGAAATGGTAAATATATAAAATGCTGAAACTGAAGATTCTGAGTGGAAATATTAACTTTGCCCCAATCGTTGATGTTTGGTTGCACTCTTTTCATATTGAGACATGATTCTCTTCACAAAACAATGAATGTTCAGGGGGAATAAACTCATTTTAGTATTTTCCTTTGTGAGTTTCAAGAAATATAACATTTTTACACTGGTAAAATAATAGTGACTTTTTAAATCAAGGTTTGATAGATATGAATTTGTTAATACATAATAAGCAAAGCTAATATTTTAAGCCTTTATTAAATGTCAGATACTGTGCTGTTTACATATATATGTCCCTTTGATCTTTAAAACTGACTCATGAGATGAATGGCTTATTAACCTCTCTTGAATATGAAGAAACAGATACCTAAAGGGTTACAAAAATTGACCAGTTAACAAAATAAGTAACAAGTCAAAGCTAAGAATGTATTCTATCAGCCTAAGTGCACAAAGCTAACCTTCCTAATGCATGCTAGCAACTTTTAGATAATTTTGCTCTGGAAAAGTAAAAGCATGATGATTTTCTATATACATATCCTATTTAGTGAGGTGGAGAATACAAGTTTGTGATCTTTGATATAAATTACTAAATTCATCACAAAATTTATTTTCATCATCCTGTTAGTTAAATGCTTCCAAGGTTATTTATTAATACAAAGTAAAGGTACCTCTAGAATACCAATGCATTTTAGTTTCTAAAGTATCCTTAAAGAATTTCAGACAGAAAGCAAGGTGCAGTGAATTCATACTGGGAGACAGATAACTGTAAAACGAAAATTTTAAAGAAAGACACATAAAAATATAAATAAACAGAGACTACCTCAGAAACTGTCTCCTCTGTACATTTGGTCTGCTAGTAGATCTGGGGACCAAACTGCACCACTCATTCAAACAGAGACTTCCTCCTTTCTGTGGATGTTAACAAGAAAAATAGATCATTTTACAAATTGTATCTCAAAGAACCCACACATTTTTCTCATACAAAGCAATATTCCCTGGGCACAAATGCACAACCAAGCTTCTTTAAATAGAAAAGTTCAGTATATATGCTTATTTTACAGGGCAGGTGGTTATTCCATGTCTTATGCTCATTTTCCAGGTGCTCTTTCTGTCGTGTCTGTAGCAGTTCATTGAAATCAACACGACACGAAAATCATCATAGAGGAAACACTTTTTTCAAAGGTAGAGGAAAACATGAGGGAAAGTTCTCTGAAATGCCACACTTCTTGTAAAAAGGAAAAGGGAGTTATATGTTAATATAACAGTAGCAGGCTTTGAAAAAGTTTATGTATATATCAGTTCAGTTCAGTCACTCAGTCGTGTCCCACTCTTTACAACCCCATGAATCGCAGCACGCCAGTCCTCCCTGTCCATCACCAACTCCTGGAGTTCACTCTGACTCATGTTCATCGAGTCAGTGATGCCATCCAGCCATCTCATCCTCTGTCGTCCCCTTCTTCTCCTGCCCCCAATCCCTCCCAGCATCAGAGTCTTTTCAATGAGTCAACTCTTTGCATGAGGTGCCCAAAGTACTGGAGTTTCAGCTTTAGCATCGTTCGTTCCAAAGAAATCCCAGGGTTGATCTTCAGAATGGACTGGTTGGACCTCTTTGCAGTCCAAGGGACTCTCAAGAGTCTTCTCCAACACCATAGTTCAAAAGCACCAGTTCTTCGGCGCTCAGCCTTCTTCACAGTCCAACTCTCACATCCATACATGACTACTGGAAAAACCATAGCCTTGACTAGATGGACCATAGTCGGCAAAGTATTGTCTCTGCTTGTGAATATACTATCTAGGTTGCTCAGAACTTTTCTTCCAAGGAGTAAGCGTCTTTTAATTTCATGACTGCAGTCACCATCTGCAGTGATTTTGGAGCCCCCAAAATAGTCTGACACTGTTTCCACTGTGTCCCCATCTATTTCCCATGAAGTAATGGGACCAGATGCAATGATCTTCGTTTTCTGAATGTTGAGCTTTAAGCCAACTTTTTCACTCTGCTCTTTTACTTTCATCAAGAGGCTTTTTAGTTCCTCTTCACTTTCTGCCATAAGGATGGTGTTATCTGCATATCTGAGGTTATTAATCTTTCCTAAAATAAAAGTATTTAAAAAGTAGAGATACCAATTTATCTAAGCATATGTTAGTTTCTCTCCATATTAAGAGGGAGTTTCTCTCAATCAAATGTTCATGGCATTCAGATGTTATAGTAGCATCCATGATCTGTCTCCAATATTTCCACAGAGAAACTGTGATCATGTTTATATCTTCAGATTACTTCAATTACCTCAGCTGGCCCCACTTATAAACATGTAATTCAGGATAACACAGAATTAAATATTCACAACAGGGTGATAGGTATCTGATTTTTGAGTCACAGTTCTTAATCTTTACAGTAAACTACTTTTCTAAGCTGTATCATTTTTAACTGTTGTAGGAGAAAACACTAAGAAACATATTTACCAAGGAAAGACCCTAATAGGCATTCCTGATTTTCCCAGTCAACTTTAATTCCTGAAGTACACCATACACTAAGAGCCATATGGAAGGGGCTCAGAGGGCTGTGACCTTGCTTCTGGACCTGACACTCTTAGCGACTAAGTTTTTTTATGGCTTAAGCAATTCATTTAACCTAGCCATCTTATCATTTTCATTTGCGAAAGGAAGTTAATGACATCTGTCCAAGTTGAGAGGATTTTAAGCTAAATGGAAGTAGAGTTGGAAGTGTGATATAAAGGTAGGGTAATAGTTTTAACAAATATAGATGGAACTTCCTGAGCTGTGTCTTGTATTGATAGAATGAACATTGAATCATGTGTGGTTGATTTTTGATAGCTAGGGCAAGAAGGGAAAGAAAGAAGAGGAGGAAAGATTTAGCCTGCTGAGGAGCTTTCCAATAGGTGTGAAAATAGAGCAGTGAAAAGAGAATGACCTTTGAAAAGATTTTACCCTCAATTTTGCCATTCACTATACCTTGATTAATATCTTAATCTCTCTGAACATCACTTTCTCCTGTAAATTGCAAGTAAAGTTGTTTTTATTAGTTTAGTGTAATGTTTTTGAACTCCAGATGTGCACTTCTGGTGTAACTTTAATATATTGTTTTTTTACACCACTCCTAAAATGTTATTAAGTATAGCAAGAGTTGGTATTGAAGTCTCAAAGAAATAAGAGTTATTTCAAAGAAGGAAGGATAAATTATTATTTTTGTTAATGATATATCTAAACACTCTGAACAGGACCTGAGAACTCCCAGTTGAATGAATTAATATATGACTGGATCATCCTGGTGGTTAAGTAAAATAACAGAATGATGATACCTAAGATGATATGTGGTACTTAGCAGCTGGTCAATAACTAATAAGATAGCATCAAATTCTGGATCTGGAGACTAAACATTCTAAAACATTTTATTCATGTATTTGTTTAGAAATAAAAGAAGGAATATATAATACATTTTGTATAATATCCCCACAGGGATCTAGGTCAGCACATTTTATTCATTTATTTGTTTAATAATAAAAGAGACAATATATAATATATTTGGTATAATATCCCCACTAGGTCTAGGTTACACAAAATTATGTCTGCAATAAAATATATGATGTTTCACATCAAGTGTAATAAAAGGAGCCTTGAGTCAGTTCAGGTCAGATTGTAGCAAATGAGTTGTGAAAAAAATTTTCAATATTCAGAGATTTCTAGATTTTAGAATTTAGTAAATAAATTATGAATGATAGTGGATAACATTTGTTGAGTACCTACAATGTGTCAAGTCCTGCTTTAAGCACTTTACATGAATTCACTTAAAGAGCACAACAAATCTCTATGATAGGCACAACTATTATTCTCATTTTGTAGAAGAGATACCTGATGCAAAAAAAGGTTAACTCACTCCATTTGGTTTATGTACAAAAATACACCTGGAAGATTTGCATAAAACATGATAAAAAATAAATTTGAAACTAAATTAAGAGTAATATAGACTTCCTGGAATTTTATCTCAGCAGGAAAATAATTTCTAAGGTACAAGCAGTGAAGCAAATGGGAAATTGAAAGAGTCACGCATTTCATTAAATACCAAAATTTCTTGAATATCAAAAAAAAACAAGGGACTTTTTGAATATTTGAAAAAGTTACAGTTTAATAAACTGTATTAAATATATGTAACAAATTGTTAATATGTTAAATAAAAAATTCATACAGATCAATAAAAAGCTCTAGAAACTCAGTAGATGAGAAGAAAAGAAGCATAAAGAAATTATATATTAAAAAAATGTCTGTAGCAAAACAAGTATGAAAATTCAAATCTAAAGTTCAAAGTTAGAAATTAAGGTAAGAGTTTTCAAGTATCAAGTAAAGATTTTTGTATATTTTATAATTTCTTTATGCTTCTTTTCTTCTCATCTACTGAACATTTCTTGACATTGTCTTTCTTTGGGTTTGGAATGAAAACTGGGGTTTTCCAGTCCTGGCCACTGCTGAGTTTTCCAAATTTGCTGACATGTTGAGTGCAACACTTTAAAAACATTAACTTTCAGGATTTTAAGTAGCTCAGCTGGAAATCTGCCACCTCTACTAGACTTGTTCATAGTAATGCTTCCTAAGGCCCATATGAATTCATATTCCAGGATGTCTGGCTCTAGGTGAGTCATTAATACCTTTTGTATAGTTTTTCTGTATATTCTTGCCACCTCTTTTAATGCCTTTTGCTTTTGTTAGGTCCTTCCAGTTTTTTTTTTTTTCTTTTATTGTGCCCATCCTCAGATGAAATGTTCCCTTGATGTCTTCAATTTTCTTGAAGAGGTCTTTCTTCAAGAAAGTTTTTATTCAGTAGTTTTTTCCATTTTATTTTTTTTCCTCTATTTTTTGAATCATTCATTTAGGAAGGCCATCTTATCTCTCCTTGCTGTTTTCTGAAACTATGCCTTTAGTTGGGTATTTTCCCTTTCTCCCCTGCCTTTTACTTCTCTTCTTTCCTCAGCTATTTATAAAGCTTTCTTGGACAACCAATTTGCCTTCTTGAATTTCTTTTTCTTAATGTATACAAAGCACTTAAACTCTAGCCTATCAGTTTTCAGTATGATGTTTCTATTATGAAAGCTGAGAGAATTTGCCATGAACGTGTTATATGGAGAATAGGTGAGTTCCTTTTAAAAATAGGAAGGAGATTACATAAAGCAGAAATGTGGAGAGAGTATGACACTTAGGTGAAATAGAAGTACACATGAGTGAGCATTAGGCGAATAAACTAAGATATTAGGAAGACTCTCAGCTTTATTTTGAATAAGGACAATTTTTATATGCGTAAATGAAGATCTAGTTGCTTGCACAAACATATAATGACAAGGTCAATATGAAGTCAGTCATGTTTTAAGTGAGCTGGTGTTAAACTCATCACAGTAATTCAATTTTAAAGATTTGTATATAGAGAGACTGATAATTTCACAGAAAATTCCTGAGTGTATAAAGATTTGTAGATTATTTGAAGTAAGCCTGGTTAGAAACCAATGCCAATGATGGTGTAAAACTCTGAAGATTTTGCTCATGGTAATATTTATGTTTGAGCTCATGGTTGAAGGGTGTCCTGCAAAAATGTTGGGGAGAGGATGAGCCTGTAGGCATGAATTCAGTTAGAGGCCATTTCTGTGACTTGAAGAAGGGTTGTGTACCAGTGTATCTCAATACGAAACAGCACAGTATTCAGGGGGTTATTACAAAGCTTTTTTGTAAAGGAACTACTGGACATGGAAATAACTTAAAAGGCCATTGACAGACAAGCAAATAAAGAAGATGTGGTGAAAATAGAGCATACACAATGGAATATTACTCAGTCATAAAAGATGTCATTTTTAGTGATGTAGATGGACCTAGAAACTGTCATACAAAGAGAAGAAATTCAGAAAAAGAAAAACAAATATCATATATTAACAAATATATTTGAATTATTAAAAAATGGCATAGATAAACTTATTTGTGGAGCAAGAGTAAAGACACAGACTTAAAGAACACACATATGGACATGGGATGAGGAAAGGAAGGGTGGGACAAATTGGGAGATTGGGATTGACATCTATACACCACCATGTGTAAAATAGATAGTTAATGGGAAGCTGATGTATAGCACAAGTAGATTAGCTCAGTGCTCTGTGATGACCTAGAGTAGTGAGACTGTGGTAGAATGATCTAGACATGTGGAATGGAGTAGGATAGAAAGGAAGCTCAAAAGGGAGGGCCTCTTGAGGCCCAGGTATCAATATATACTTATAGGTAATTCCCTTGGTTGTACAGCAGAAGCTAACACAACATTGTAAATTAATTATATGCTAAAGTGTTTTAAATAGGAAATACTTATTGATATGTGAGTGAAGTTGGAAAAGGACAGTTTTTATTCCAATCCCAAAGAAGGACAACACCAAAGAACATTCAACCTACATACAATTTCACTCATTAGACATGCTAACAATGTTATGCTCAAAATCCTTCAAGTTATGCTTCAGGAATATGTGAACCAGGAAATTCCAGATATACAAGCTGTGTTATGTAGAGACAGAGAAACCAAAGATCAAATTGCCAAATTTTGTTGGATCATGGAGAAAGAAAGGGAACTCCAGAAAAACATTTACTTCTGTTTCATTGATTACACTACAGCTTTTCACTATATGAATCACAACAAACTGTGGCAAATTCTTCAAGAGATGGGAGTACCAGACCACCTTACCTGTTTTCTGAGAAACCTGTATGCAGGTCAAGAAGAAACAGTTAGAACTGGACATGGAAGAACAGACTGCTTCCAAATTGGGAAAGGAGTAAGTCAAGGCTGTATATTGTCACCCTGCTTATTTAACTAATATGCAGAGTGCATCAGGTGAAATCCTGGGCCAGAGGACTCACAAGCTGAAATCAACATTGGCAGGAGAAATATCAACAACCTCAGATATGTGGACAACACCATCCTAATAGAAAATTAAGAGGAAATAAAGAGCCTCTTGATGAAGATGAAAGAGGAGAGTGAAAAAGCTGGCTGAAACCTCAACATTCAAAAAACTAAGGTCATGATATCCAGTTCCATTATTTCATGGCAAAAGGAAAGAAAAAAAGTGGAAGCAGTGATAGATTATATTTTCTTGGGTTCCAAAATCCTGGAGGATGGTGACTGCATCCATGAAGTTAAAAGACACTTGCTCCTTGGAAGAAAAGCTATGTCCAACCCAGACAGTGTATTAAAAAGCAGAGACTTCACTTTGCTGGCAATGGTTCATGTAGTCAAAGCTATGATCTTTCCAGTAGTCATGTATGAATGTGAGAGTTGGACCATAAAGAAGGCTGAGGGTTAAAGAGTTAATGTTTTTGAATCGTGGTACTGGAGTAGACTCTGAAGGGTTCCTTAGACTGCAAGGAGATCAAAACAATCAATCTCAGAGGAAATCAACCCTGAATATCCATTGCAAGTACTGATGCGGAAAATGAAGGTCTAATACTTTTGTCATCTGATAGGAATAGCTGACTTGTTGGAGAATACCCCAACACTGGGAAAGATTGAAGGCAAAAGAAGGGGGTGACAGAGAATGAGATAGTTAAACAGCATCACCAACTCAACAGACATGAATCTGAGCAAACTCAGAGAGATAGTGAATGACAGAAGAACCTGCTATTCTATAGTCCATGGAGTCATAAAGGATCAGACATGACTTACATACTGAAAAATAATGACAAGAATGCATTGTGTTAGTTAATACTCATAATAGTTAAGATGAAGCTTAAAGCCTTCGCACAAGTTCATGCAATTATGTGTGAAATTAAGACTTAAAACCTGACTTCACTTACAGTCTTAGAAACTAAGCTGTATGTTCTCATAAGATAATACTCCAGAACACTGAAGAATTATATAATTTTTGAAATCACTCTCATAGGCCTTTCCTTTTGTTTATTCACATGACATTTTATACATACTTCTTATATACTCTATTTCCATAACTTATTGTTTATCTCTTCCATTGACATCAAATGTTTTAAGGATGAAAACTCCATCTTGCATTTTGTCTGTTCATTTTTTATTGATCCTTCACATACTAAAATATAATGAAATATCCAGTTATAAAGCCTAGAATACCTTCTTAATCAAATGAATGTTTTATAAATGAATGACATTATTAAAATGAAATAATAGCTATGAGAAATTGTGGCCCTTTAATATTCCTATAAGTGCTTATTTCTTTTAAATCTCTGATTCAATACTGACTTGATATTTATATAGTGTGTCTCATCTGACCATCTTATTGTGGCAACTGACCACTTTTTCTTTAGTTGCTAACTAATGATTAGCTAATCATACGTGCTAAGAAATGTCAATTCTTCTGTTAAGTTTTATTGACTTATTTCACATATGAATGCTATTACAATATTATATATTGTAAATTAGCTACACAGTGAAAAACACTTTTTATCTGGATGTCTTCATTTATAATTTATGCTTTCTTGTTTATCCAGCCACATAGACCAAATTTAGAAGATGTGTATGGGGCTGGACAAGCAGCCAAATTTCTATATTTAAATTATAAAAAGTAATGCATATGAAATAAAATTAAATATTTAAACCATATTCAAAAATTTCTTGTGAACAAGATAAGGTTTATCAAAATCTGATTTCATGTAATTAATGCTATGAAAACATACAATATTTATAGCTAACATATACTGAGTTCTGCTATGTACCAGGTATTTTTCTGAAACTTTATATCAATTAATTTAATCTTCACAACTTTATTCAACAGGTATTAATATTTCCCTACTTTATAGATTAGAAAATAGATGCAGAATGGATAACAAACTGCAAAAGGTTATGGAAGTATTGATAATCCAAGTGATATTTAAAACACAGAAAGTCTATCTTTTAATCTTTCTCAATCACTATTCAATATTGCCTTATTTAAAGAAATATCAAGCAGAATCAATTATTATTAGTGAGCACACACACACACACAAATACACACAAAAGCATTAGAAATAAGGGAATACATTGGCCCATATTCTTGAAAAGATTGGTTCCTGGGGCAGAGTTCTGGTTCCCTAATTTTCTATCTGTGTACTTCAAGCTTTTTATTTATAAAACAAAAATTGTAAGTACTTACTTTATAGGTTTGTTGTGATTATTTTATCACAATATATATAAGCACTTCAAACAGTACCAAGTACAGACTAAATGCTGATTAAACCTCATTTCTGAATAAAAGGAGATTATTTATCCTCTTGATAATCATTCTTTCAAGTAGTTTTTATGTGAAAATTAATAAACTGTTATTCCAATTGATAGATGAGTCAACTGGGTACATATTAAAATGAGTTTTCTTCCACACGTTCTGAAGTACACACAAATCTGAGACATGAATTCGAGTTGAACTGACTGATAGGTTTTAATTTGTAAACCATCTATAATGAATAGATGGCAGTTTCCAAAGTATGCAGTTGAGGTACCTGTACTACAGCAGGAATAAGTGCTTTGCTTGATCCGTGATGAAGTTTTGCATTTGTGTCAAAGAAGCTGGGTTCAACACCATGGACAGCACTTTGCAGATACCCCGCCCCCACATCTCCCACTCTCAACTACTCTGAGTCTGCTCCATCACTCATGTTCCTCTTCAGGAAAGAGACACAATGAGAAGAAACCTGGTATTTTTTTTTTTTAATAAACTTGACTAAAACTACACACATGTTATATATCATTTCATTAACTTTTGTATATATAGCACCAGTTATTAGTCTATTCACAAGAAACCAAGCCCCTTAAAGCAGGCAAATATCTCAAGCAAAAAGAAGTGCTATAGTCTCCCCACATTTTTAGTTGCACCTAAAGAATGCATGTTGGCATTTTCTTAGGTATTTTTAAAGAAATAATTTATTGTAATGGAACTTCAAATATTTAAGGTGACTAAATTAATGAAATTAATGATTTGACAATAATGCTTTCTGAGTCTTATTTTATAACAACTTATACACTGTATAAAGTTCATACTTAAAGATGTTGTAGTACATGTCAACAAATTGAACCTAGAAGATGTTAATAACTTCTTCTTATCATACAATCTCCCAAGACAGAAACAAGGAAGAAACAGAAATTTTAAATAGAAAGTTACTAGTAAGGAGATTATGTAAGTAGTCGAATTTACACAATAAATAAATGTTCAAGACAAGATGGCTTCACTAGTCAGTTCTACCAAACACCTAAAGGTTTAAAACCCATCTTTCTCAAACTTTTCAAGAGGAACAAATTTTTCCAAACTCATTTTACAAGGCCAAAATTACCCACATATCAAAGCCAGATAATGATATCAAAAAAAGATAGAAAGAAAAAGATAATTATAGGCCAATATACTTGATGAACACAGATGCAAAACAAAATACTAATAAACAACATTCAATAATACATTTAAAGGATAATACATCATGATCAAGTAGATTTATTCCAGAGATTCAAGGATGGTTCAACATCTGCATATCAATCAGTGTGATATATGACATAAACAAAATGAAGGATAAAAATTATATGATTATCTGAACAGATGTAGAAAAAGTATTTGACAAAGTTCAACTTCCATTCAGTTCAGTTCAGTGGCTCAGTCGTGTCCAACTCTTTATGACCCAATGAATCATAGCACACCAGGCCTCTCTGTCCATCACCAACTCCTGGAGTTCACTCAGACTCACGTCCATTGAGTCAGTGACGGCATCCAGCCATCTCATCCTCTCGTGTCCCCTTCTCCTCCTGCTCCCAATCCCTCCCAGCATCAGAGTCTTTTCCAATGAGACAACTCTTCACATGAGGTGGCCAAAGTACTGGAGTTTCAGCTTTAGCATCATTCCTTCCAAAGGAATCCCAGGGCTGATCTCCTTCAGAATGGACTGGTTGGATCTCCTTGCAGTCCAAGGGACTCTCAAGAGTCCTCTCCAACACCACAGTTCAAAAGCATCAATTCTTCGGTGCTCAGCCTTCTTCATAGACCAACTCTCACATCCCTACATGACTACTGAAAAACCATAGCCTTGACTAGACGGACCTTAGTCGGCAAAGTAATGTCTCTGCTTTTGAATATGCTATCTAGGTTGATCATAACTTTTCTTCCAAGGAGTAAGTGTCTTTTAATTTCATGGCTGCAGTCACTGTCTGCAGTGATTTTTGAGCCCAAAAAGATAAAATCTGACACGGTTTCCACTGTTTCTCCATCTATGTCCCATTAAGTGATGGGACCGGATGCCATGATCTTTGGTTTCTGAATGTCAAGCTTTAAGCCAACTTTTTCACTTTCCTCTTTCACTTTCATCAAGAGACTTTTTAGTTCCTCTTCACTTTCTGCCATAAGAGTGGTGTCATCTGCATATCTGAGGTTATTGATATTTCTCCTGGTAATCTTGATTCCAGCTTGTGTTTCTTCCAGTCCAGCGTTTCTCATGATCTACTCTGCATATTATTTAAATAAGCAGGGTGACAATATACAGCCTTGACATACTCCTTTTCCTATTTGGAATCAGTCTGTTGTTCCATACCCAGTTCTAACTGTTGCTTCCTGACCTGCATACAGATTTCTCAAGAAGCAGGTCAGGTGGTCTGGTATTCCCATCTCTTTCAGAATTTTCCACAGTTTATTGTGATCCACTCAGTCAAAGGTTTTGGCATAGTCAATAAAGCAGAAATAGATGTATTTCTGGAACTTCTTGATTTTTCCATGATCCAGAGGATGCTGACAATTTGATCCCTGGTTCCTCTGCCTTTTCTGACACCAGATTGAACATCAGGAGTTCACAGTTCACATATTGCTGAAGCCTGGCTTGGAGAATTTTGAGCATTACTTTACTAGCATGTGAGATGAGTGCAATTGTGCGGTAGTTTGAGCATTCTTTGGCATTGCCTTTCTTTGGGATTGAAATGAAACCTGACGTTTTCCAGTCCTGTGGCCACTGCCGGTTTCCAAATTTGCTGGCATAGTGAGTGCAGCACTTTCACAGCATCATCTTTCAGGATTTGCAACAGCTCCACTGGAATTCCATCACCTCCACTAGCTTTGTTTGTAGTGATGCTTTCTAAGCACCACTTGACCTCACATCCCATGATGTCTGGCTCTAGATGAGTAATCACACCATCGTGATTATCTGGGTCATGAAGATCTTTTTGTACAGTTCTGTGTATTCTTGCCACCTCTTATTAATATCTTCTGCTTCTGTTAGGTCCATACAATTTCTCTCCTTTATCGAGCCCATCTTTTCATGAAATGTTCCCTTGTTATCTCTAATTTTCTTGAAGAGATCTCTAGTGTTTCCCACTCTGTTCTTTTCATCTATTTCTTTGCATTGATCACTGAAGAAGGCTTTCTTATCTCTTCTTGCTATTCTTTGGAATTCTGCATTCAGATGCTTATATCTTTCTTTTTCTCCTTTGCTTTTCGCCTCTCTTCTTTTCACAGCTATTTGTAAGGCCTCCCCAGACAGCCATTTTGCTTTTTGCATTTCTTCTCCATGGGGATGGTCTTGATCCCTGTCTCGTGTACAATGTGATGAACCTCATTGTATAGTTCATCAGGCACTCTATCTATCAGATCTAGGCCCTTAAATATATTTCTAACTTCCACTGTATAATCATAAGGGATGTGATTTAGGTCATACCTGAATGGTCTAGCGGTTTTCCCTACTTTCTTCAATTAAGTCTGAAATTGTCGACAAGGAGTTCATGATCTGAGCAACAGTCAGCTCCCAGTCTTGTTTTTGCTGACTGTATAGAGCTTCTCCTTCTTTGGCTGCAAAGAATATAATCAGTCTGATTTCAGTGTTGACCATCTGGTGATGTCCAGGTGTAGAGACTTCTCTTGTGTTGTTGGCAGAGGGTGTTTGCTATGACCCGTGCATTTTCTTGGCGAAACTCTATTAGTCTTTGCCCTGCTTCATTCTGCATTCCAAGGCCAAATTTGCCTGTTACTCCAGGTGTTTCTTGACTTCCTACTTTAGCATTCCAGTCCCCTATAATGAAAAGGATATTTTTGGGGGTGTTAGTTCTATAACGTCTTGTAGGTCTTCATAGAACTGTTCAACTTGAGCTTCTTCCGTGTTACTGGTTGCGGCTTTGACTTGGATTACCATGATATTGAATGGTTTCCCTTGGAGATGAACAGAGATCATTCTGTCATTTTTGAGATTGCATCCAAGTACTGCATTTCGGACTCTTTTGTTGACCATGATGGCTACTCCATTTCTTCTGAAGGATTCCTGTCTGCAGTAGTAGATATAATGGTCATCTGAGTTAAATTCACCCATTCCAGTCCATTTTATTTCACTGGTTCCTAGAATGTCGATGTTCACTCTTGCCATCTCGTTTGACTACTTCCAATTTGCCTTGATTCATGGACCTGACATTCCAGGTTCCTATGCAATATTGCTCTTTACAGCATCAGAGCTTACTTCCATCACCAGTCATATCCACAGCTGGGTATTGTTTTTGCTTTGGCTCCATCTCTTTATTTTTTCTAGAGTTATTTCTCCACCGATCTTCAGTAGCATATTGGGCACCTACTGACCTGGGGAGTTCGTCTTTCAGTATCCTATCATTTTGCCTTTTCATACTATTCATAGGGTTCTCAAGGCAAGAATACTAAAGTGGTTTGCCATTCCATTCTCCAGTCGACCACATTCTGTCAGACCTCTCCACCATGACCAGCCTGTCTTGGGTTGCCCCGTGGGCATGGCTTAGTTTCACTGAGTTAGACAAGGCTGTGGTCCTAATGTAATTAGATTGACTAGTTTTCTGTGAGTATGGTTTCAGTGTGTCTGCCCTCTGATGCCCTCTTGCAACATTTACCATCTTACTTGGGTTTCTCTTACCTTGGGTGTGGGGTGTCTCTTCACGGCTGCTTCAGCAAAGAGCCACCGCTGCTCCTTACCTTGGATGAGGGGTATCTCCTCACTGCCGCCATTCCTGACCTTCAATGTGGGATGGCTCCTCTATGCCCTCCTGCACCTGCGTAGTCCCTGCTCCTTGGATGTGGGGTTGCTCCTCCCGGCCACCACCCCTGGCCTCAGGCATGGGGGTTGCTCCTCCCAGCCGCTTCCCTGTCCTTGGACATGGGGTTGCTCCTCCTGGCCGCTGCTCCTGGCCGCGGGCGTCACCCCTGGCCTCAAATGCAAGGTGGCTCCTCTCCGCTGCCGTCCCTGGCCTCAGACGTGGGGTAGATCCTCTCGACCAGTACCTCCAACCTCGGACATGGGACAACTCCTCTCAGCCACACTTAGTGCACTGGGCACAGCAACCTGTGCTTAGTGTGTCAGGTGCAGCTGCCTGCACTTAGTGCACCCTGATGCCATATGTCAGAAGTCCATATATGAGAAATCAACATCATATTTGGGCTTCCCTGGTGGCTCAGATAGTAAAAATTCTGCTTTGAATTGATCCAGATTCAATTCCTGGGTTGGAAGATAAAGGAATTGCATACCCATATCAGTATTCTTGCCTGGTCCATTCCATGGATAGAAAAGCCTGGAAATCTAGAATCAATGGATCACAGAGTCCGACATGACTGAGCAACTAACACTAACTAACATATTTTATGGTGAAAACTGAAAGTTTTCCCCTAGGATCAGGAAAAGACAAGGATACCCAATATCCCCTCTTCAGTAGAGTATTGGAAATGCTTTCCAGAGCAATTAAGAAAGGAAGAAAAAGATATCCAAATCAGAAAGGAAGAAGTAAAACTGTAATTATTTTCAGATGGCATACTTTTATACATAGAAAACCCTAAAGATACTACCACCAAAAAGAAAAAGAAAGAAGGAAAATCTGTTAGAACTAATAAGTGAATTCAGTAAAGTCACAGGTATAAAATCAATACACAAAAAACTGACATATATTAGCCACAAACTATTGGAAAGACAAATTGAGAAAAACAAGTCCATTTAAAATTGCATCATAAGGAATAAAACACATGCAGATGAATTTAACCTAAGTGATGAACTACCTCTATGCTGAAAACTGTAAGTCAGTGATGAAAAAAATTGAAGAAGTCAGAAAAAATGAGAAGCTATTTCCCATTCATAAATTGAAATAATTTAATATTTTTAAATGTTAACATGTGTTATATATTCAAAGCAATATATAGAATTAATGCAATCTGTATAAAAATTGCAATTTCATATTTCACAGAAATAGAGCAAAACAACCCTAAAATTAGTGTGGAGCCACAAAAGATCCTTAACTAGTCAAAGCGATGTAGAGAAAGAAAATCTGAAGGCATCAGGCTTCCTGATTTCAAACTCTGTTGCAGAGCTACAGTAATCAAAATAATAAGGCATTACCATAAAAAGATGCATACACAGCATTGTAAATCAATTGTTTTAATACTTCTGTTAAAAAAAATAGACACATAAGTCAATAGAACACTACAGAGATCCAAGAAATAAACTCATTCACACAAGATCAATTAATTTACAATGAATTGTAATTGTAAAGAGGCAATAATATACAGTGGGGAAAAGAACACTCTCTTTAATAAAAAATACTGGGAAAACTGAACAGCTTTATGGAAAAGAATCAAACTATATCACTATTTTACACCACACACACAAAAATAAGTCAAATGGATTAAATATTTAAATGCAAAACTTGAAACCATAAAACTCCTATGGAGGGGAGGGTGGGCAGAACATAGATGGTAAGCTCCTTTATGATGGTCGTAGAAATGAATTTTTAGATCTGACTCCAAAATCAAAGCCAGCAAAAGCAAAATAAATAAATAATATCACATTAAACTCAAAACCTTCTATACATCAATAAAATAGAAAACCATCAATAAAATAATAAGTTAGCCTACTGAGTGAGAAAAATTATTTGCAATCCATGTATCTGAAAAGGTGTTAATAACTAAAATTTACAAATAACTCATAAAATTTAGTAACAACAGCAATAAGGAAAACTATTTTATTAAAACACAGGCTTCCCTGTAGCTCAGCTGGCAAAAAATTTTCCACAGTACAGGAGACCCCATTTTGATTCCTGGGTCAGGAAGATACCCTGGAGGAAGGCAGGGCAACCCACTACAGTACTCCTGCCTGGAGAATATCCATGAGCAGAGGAGCTTGCTGGGCTACAGTCGGACATGACTGAGCAACCAAGTACAGCACAGCACAGATGATCTGGATAGATATTTTCCAAAGAAGACATGCAGATGGCCAAAAGACATAAAAAGTACTCACCATCATTAATCATCAAGGAAATACAAGTCAAAACCACAATGAGATATCACCTCACACTATTAGAATAGTTACTATCAAAAAGACAAAAAATAACAAGTGTTACAGAGGATGTTCAGAAAAGGGAACTCTCATACACTATTGATAAAAATATAAATTGATATAATCTCTGTGGAAAACAGCATGAAATTTTCTCAAAAAATGAAAAGTAGAATTATTAAATGATCCAGCAATTCTATTTCTGGGCATTTATCTGAAGAAAACAGAAGCACTAATTCAAAAATATACATGCATCCCCATGTTCATTACAGCATTATTTACAATAACCAACATATGGAAACAACTATCTATCTATCCATCTATCTAACTATCTGTGATGGAATATTATGCAGCCATGAGAAAGAATCAAATCTTTTAATTTGTGACAATATGAATGAATCTTGAGGTCATTATGATGAGTGAAATATCAGATGGGGATATAATTTCACTTATCTGAAGAATCTAAAAATAAAAAGAAATAAAAACAAAAATCATAGATACTGAGAACACAGTGATGGTTTCCAGAGGGGAGTGACTGTTGGGGAGTGAGTACATTGGAGAAAGGAGATCAATAGATACAAATTCCATCTATAAAGTAAGTAAACTATGGGGATATAATGCATAGCATGGTGACTGTAGTAATTAATATGGTAGAGCACACTTCAAAGTTTCCAAAAGAGTAAACTCCAAAAGTTAGCTTTGTATGGTAACTAGATTATGATAATTATTTCACAGTGTATACACTATATACAAATATTGAATGACTATGCTATAAACATGAAGACCATATAGTAGTATGTCGATTATACCTCAATAAAGGGAAAACATTTTTACATGATGGAGATAAGGTCATGATGAACAGTGAAAGGAGGGAAAGAGAAGGTGGGAAAGACTCAGGAACTAGTGAAAAAGCGGAGAATCTTTGTTCTAGTTAACTTTCTCCTTTTTCCCTCTTTCATGTCTAAGCTGCTATTTCTTTATTGCTCCTTCAGGATCATATCCAAGTGAACAGATAATAAGATGGTCAGCTGACACAATATTACACCAGTATCAGTAAGCACACACAGCACCCAAATCTTGGTTTCTAAATACCATATTCCATTTAAGGAAATAGAGGAAACTTCCCTGGTGGCACAGTTGATAGAAATATGCCAGCCAAAGCAGGGGACATGGGTTTGACTCCTGATTTGGGGAAGATTCCACATGTCATAGAGCAATTAAGCCTGTGCACCACAATTACTGGGAATACACTCTACAGCCCAGAAGCCACAACTACTGAAGCATGCATGCCTAGAACCTGAACTCCACAAGAGAAGTCATCACAATGAGAAGCCCATGCACCACAATGAAGAGTAGCCCCTATTCACTACAACTAGAGAAAGTTCGTGAGCAGCACTAAAGACCTAGTGCAATCAAAACTAAATATATGAATTTGCAGGTTTTAAAAAGGAAAATAAGACTCCTTGGTGGAATAATGGATTCATCTGCAGAGCATAAAAACTACAAGGTGATCCTAGAATTTTTTTTTTTTTTTCTGCCATGAAGTAAGACTAATACAGACATGTCAAAAAACCATGTGTTTTAATTTTCAGAGAAATCAGTTTGAATAGGTAAATTAGTAAGAAGGAATCATGCCATAGAAAATTATCATGTATGAAAACCAGTGGGTAAAAGCTTATGGCACACACAATCTCACTGTCTCCCCACAATGAATTTGCTGTTTTTTGTTTTGTTTTGTTATGCATTGTTTTTTGACTGTGCTGAGTTGTCGTTTCAGCAAACAGGCTTCTCCAGCTGTGTTACTCAGCTCTAGAGTGTTCTGCCTCAGTAGTTTTGTCACACAGACTTCTCTAGTCATGGCATGTGGATTTAGCTGTCCCATGGCATGTGAGATCTTGTTCCATAACCATGTATCAGACACACATCCAGTGCATTGGAAAGTGGATTCTTTACCACTGGACCACTATGGAAGTCCCCACAGTTATTTCTGATTGCAAAGGAATAACTGCAATTGTACTGTGGGGGAACTTGGTGCACACCACCGGAGCCAAGTGATCAAAGACAGCATCTTTAATAAATGGGAAAATGGACATCTTGTGCCTCCTAATGTGATACTCTTATAAGAGAAAGACAAAAATTGGCTTGCAGAAATCTTGACAAAAATGCATAACCTGAAACAAATAATGAGGAGAGAAAAAAAGAATTTGAGTGACATCATTCTATAAAAAATCTGGTCTAAACTTTTCAAAATTATCATGTTCAAGAAACATACAGAAAATCTGAGGAGTTCTTCCAGGTTAAAAGAGGCTAAAAAGGCATGAAAATTAAATGCAATTGGTGGCCCTGGAACCAGCAAAAGGTAGACATAAAGCATATGTGATTGAGATAATTGATGGAACTTGAATATGGACTAAAGATAAAAATATTGTATCATGTTGTATCAGTATTAAATTTTATCCTTTTAATAAAATATATCATTGTTCTGTTAAAGAATATTTTTGTTCTAAGGAATGCACACCAAAGTACTTAAGAGTAAAAAGGCATGGTGTTTTCAATTTACTATCAAAAGACTAAAAATAAATGCCTGTTGTGTGTATATACTATGTATAGTATATGTACTGTATATATATATATATATATATATATATATAACATACAGTATATTATACACATATGTGTACAGAAAGAATTACAAAATAAAGGATAAAATATAAATAATTGGTGATTGCATATATGGAATTGTTTGCAAATTTTCTTGAAATTTGAAATTATTTTTCTTTGAAATTACAGTAAAGTTTCAGTTCAGCTCAGTTCAGTCACTCAGTCGTGTCCAATTCTTTGTGACCCCATGAATCACAGCACGCCAGGCCTCCCTGTCCATCACCAACTACTGAAGTTCACTCAGACTCATGTCCATCAAGTCAGTGATGCCATCCAGCCATCTCATCCTCTGTCATTCCCTTCTCCTCCTGCCCTTAATCCCTCCTAGCATCAGAATATTTTCCAGAGAGTCAACTCTGCACATGAGATGGTCAAAGTACTGGAGTTTCAGCTTTAGCATCATTCCTTCCAAAGAAATCCCAGAGTTGATCTCATTTAGAATGGACTGGTTGGATCTCCTTGCAGTCCAAGGGACTGTCAAGAATCTTCTCCAACACCACCGTTCAAAAGCATCAATTCTTCGGCACTCAGCCTTCTTCACAGTCCAACTCTCACATCCATACATGACTATTGGAAAAACCATAGCCTTGACTAGATGGACCTTAGTCGGCAAAATAATAACCCCGCTTTTGAATATGCTTTACATAAATAATAATGATAGCCAATAATTTTTAAAAAGTAAAAGATGTTTTAAAAATAGATATATAATAAGTCTCTGAAAGATAATACTATAATCAGTATATGCTTTCTACCCCCAAAGATGTGTGTGGTCATGTTTTTCAATATTTTGCTATAGAATTATAAATTCTCTGTGTGTTTCTACTATAAGATCAGAATAGCAAAGTTTACTTTTGTTTCCATGCATTTACAGGTAAATTGAATTAACTTCTGAACTGACCTCAGCAGTTGGTAAATTTATGTGGCATTAACTGCACTGTGTAAATCCTCTTGGGGACACAGTGGTAAGACATGTGAAGAATCCACATTTCAATGCAGGAGACATAGGTTTGATCCCCGATGGCAATCCACTCCAGTATTCTTGCCTGGAAAATTCCATGGACAAAGGAAATTTTTAGTCTACAGTCCATAGGATTGCAAAGAGTTGGACATGACCGAACAACTAAACATAATTCCCCTTAGCAGGGAATTGACTTTTCTTGGAAAATTTTTATCTTTATATGTGCCTTATATTCCTAAATCACAAGGACTTTTTATATTCCTTTTCCTTGAATTTTATATATATATATTTTTAAATTTATTTGACTATGCCAGGTCTTAGTTGCAGCATGACGGATCTAGTTCCCTGGAAAATGATTGAACCTGGGACCTCTCCATTGGGAACATGGAGTCTTATCCACTGGACCACCAGGAAAGTCCTCACACTCCTTTTTATAAATAGCATCTCTCCCTCTTCTGGATTCTTCCTCTAGATTCCTACAGTACTCAACTCTGCATATTTTTACATTTTTACTTTTTGTACTATTTCACCACATATGAACACTCCTTGCCCTGTTTAACACCAGTTTCTTGCAGACGAATATTGCATCTTCACATCTGTAATTTCCGTGTGATCCAATATAACACACTACACATAGAAGTCCCTTAAACAATGTTTATGAAAGAGACAGAAAATGTTTGGAATATCAGCTCGTTTAAAGGATTATAGACTGAAGGATGCTTTGTAGTATTCAGAGCATTTTACTTTTGGCAACTTTTCAGAAAAATAAAATAAATACATATTTCTACAAATAAATTTCATAGTCTGTGCAGGAGAATTAATAATCATCAAATATAGCAGTCAAATTAGTACTGATAAAGTATCTATCAGTCCATCCTTAGAATACTTCCTGTTATGAAAAATGCTGTCATGAAGTAAATTATCTTGGTGCTATAATGTCCTCCAAATCTACTCACAGATAGATATCAAAGGCCTTGGAAGAGAAAGGCTAACAGAAAAAATTAAAATGCTCAAATAACATGATATATTTAGTCAATTAAAATGCATAAGGAGAAGCAAATAGGAACAGATGACCTACGTTAATACAGTTTAGATGCTGTGGAAAATCACTGAATTTCAGGGTAATGTGATACTTTCCATATAGACGGATAGAAAAATGAGGCAGATAGATATATAGACAGGCAAACAGGTATATTATGTAAGGGATATATACGGATATATCTAATATATTATCTTATATGCTGAGCTTAGTCACTCAGTCATGTCCACGTTCCTCTGTCCATGGGGATTCTCCAAGCAAGAATACTGGAGTGGGTTGCCATGCCCTCCTGCAGGGGATATTCCCAACCCAGGGATCGCACCTAGGTCTCCTGCATTGCAGGCAGCTTCTTTACTATCTGAGCCACCAGGTAAGCCCATGAATAATGAAGTGAGTAGCCTATCCCTTCTTTAGGGGATCTTCCCGACCCAGAAATTGAACCAGGGTCTCTTGCATTGCAGGCGGATTCTTTACCAACTGAGCTACCAGGGAAGCCCTATATAATCTTATAATACTATTCAATCTTCTATTCTCTCTCTTCAGAGCTGCTCTAGCCCCTTAATTATTAAGGAGTATAATTACAAGCATAGAGATGAGGATTCAGTAAATAGACTCAACGGATACAAAAGGCCTGGGCCCAGCACACATACATAGTCTTCCAGAGAGATGCAGGGCAAATATGCCCAGCTAATCACTGGACTAAGCCTATGGGGAGCTATGGATTTTCTCTGTGTTTCTTGAGTAGAGAACATATGAGGCCAGAATGAGTGACCATTAGTAATGACAGGCCAAATTAAAATCTTATGAACACTCAATGGCTAACATATATATTTAATGTCTCGTGAATATCATATGATATTTGTGTGTTGTACTTAGTTGCTCAGTCGTGTCTGACTCTTTGAGACCTCATGGAGTGTAGCCTGCTAGACTTCTCTGTCAATAGGATTCTCCAGGCAAGAATACTGGAGTAGGTTGCCATGCCCTCCTCCAGGAGATCTTTACACCTGGGAATCAAACCCAGGTCCCCACACTGTAGGTAGATTCTTTACCGTCTGAGCCTCCAGGAAAATCCTGGTGATATTTAGTTTACTACAAATATTAGGTAGTTTTTTATCTTTCTAGTTTCTATATCTATCTTTAGCTCAGCTTTCTATCCCCCTTATCACTATATCTCACAAGCTGCTTGTTAACATGCTTACATGTTATCCACACCTAACACATCTTGAGTCTTGCCTGTGTATTCTTCCTCATATTCCTCTTCGATAATATACTCAAATATTTTAAAATAATTCATAAAAAGCCTTTGTAGCAATATTATAAACTGTGCCATTGGGCTCAAAATGTATAGTATTAACATACTTAACATATTCAAAAGAAATTAAAGAGACAAGTTTAGCATGAAGTTTGTGGCATAATTTGTATGTATAAAAACAAACAGAAACATTCCACAAAGCCATATAGTAAAAAAAGATATCGGGTTGGTGAAAATGTGTTTTTTTTTTTTTTCCTGTATTATGTCTCTAGTAGCAGTTAGTTGTCTTTGACTTCGTTCAAAACAATTATGTTAGATTGTATTGTGACAGCTGTCATATCATGTACATTTTAAAAATTATCAAAATTTGTCAGTTTTTGTGTAGCCATTTTAATACTCAAGATGGAAGACAAAAAGCAACATTTCAGCATATTATACTTTACTGATTCAAGAAAGGTAAAAATGCAACTGAACCACACAAAAAAATCACTTGTGCAGGATATGCAAAAAGTGCTGTGACAGATCAAACGTGTTTTGTGAAGTTCTATGCTGAAGATTTCTTATTGGGCAATGCTCCATAGTCAGGAAGACAAGTGGAATTTGATAGAGATCAAATCAAGATATTCATTGAAAATAATCAACGGTGTACTATGTAGGTGACAATCTACACACTCAAAAAATTCAAACAAAGCAGAGAAAATCATAACAGGTTGGTTATATTAATTGCTTTGATGTTTGAGTTCCAAATAATCTAAGGGAAAAAAATCTTGAATGTATTTCAGGATGCAGTTCTTTACTGAAATGTAAGGAAAATATTCTTCTTTTAAAACTAATTGTGACAGGCAATGAAAAGTAGACACTGCACAATAAGGTGAAACAAAGAGATCATGGGGCAAGTGAGATGAACCACCACTAACCACACCAAATGAGTCTTCATCCAAAGAATGTAGAATTGGAAGGGCAACATCCTTCTGGAAAACAAAATGGTTAATTCCAACAAGCACTGTTCACAATTAGACCAACTGAAAGTGGCACTTGATGAAAAGCATCCAGAATAACTCAATGGTAAACATACAGACTTCCATCAGGGTAACCCAAGACTACATGTGAATGCCAAAGAATGTTCAGACTATCACACAATTGCACTCATCTCACATGCTAGTAAGGTAATGCTCAAAATTCTCCATGCCAGTGTTCAACAGTATGTGAAGTGTGAACTTCCTCAGTTCAATGTAGATTTAGAAAAAGCAGAGGAACCAGAGATCAAATTGCCAACATCTGCTGGATCATCAAAAATTGAGTTCCAGAAAAACATCGATTTCTCTTTTATTGACCACGCCAAAGCCTTTGACTATGTAGATCATAACAAACTGTGGAGAATTCTTCAAGAGATGGGAATATCAGACCACCTTTCCTGCCTGCTGAGAAATCTGTATGCAGGTCAAGAAGCAACAGTTAGAGCTGGACATACAATAGACTGGTTTCAAATTGGGAAAGGAGTATCTCAAGTCTGTACATTATCAACCTGCTTATTTAACTTATATGCAGAGTACATCATGAGTGAAGCACAGGCTAGAATCAAGATTGCCAGAATAAATATCAATAACCTCAACTATGCAGATGGCACCATCCTTATGGCAGAAACCAAAAAGAATGAAATAGCCTCTTGATGAAAGTGAAACAGGAGAGTGAAAAATGTGGCTTAAAACTCAACATTTAAAAACTAAGATCTTGGCATCCAGTCCCATCACTTCATGGCAAAAAGATGGGGAAACAATGGAAACAGAAGCAGAGTTTATTTTCTTGGGCTCCAAAATCGCTGCAGATGGTGACTGCAGCCATGAAATTAAAAGACACTTACTCCTTGGAAGAAAAGCTATGACTAAATTAGACAGCATATTAAAAAGTAGAGACATTAATTTGCTGACAAATGTCTTTCTAGTCAAAGTTGTTGTTTTTACAATAGTCATGTATGGATATGAGAGTTAGACAGTAAAGAAAGCTGAGCCATGAATAATTGATGTTTTGAACTGTAGTGTTGGAGGAGACCCTTGAGAGTCCCTTGACTGCAAGATCAAACCAGTCAATCCCAAAGAATTTCAAACCAGTCAGTCCCAAATGAAATCAAACCTGAATATTCATTGGCAGGACTGATGCTAAATCTGAAGCTCCTATACTTTGGCCACCTGGTGCCAAGAACTGAGTCATTGGAAAATACCTTGATGCTGGGAAAAATTGAAGGCAGGAGGAGAAAGAGACAACAGAGGTTGAGATGGTTGTATGGCATCACTGATTTGATGGACATGAGTCTGAGTAAGCTTGGAGAGTTGGTGAAGGACAGGGAAGCCTGGTGTGCTGCAGTCCATGGGATCTCAAAGAGTCGAAGATGACTGAGTGACTAAAATTACATCTTTCTTTGATGTCCGGGCAAAAACTGTTACAGCTTGGCTGCAAAGTTTTGATTTATCCACCATGTTCATCTCACAATGCACCTTAGGGTGTCCTTTTATGTCACAATTTACAAGTTTCTTAATGGAAAACGTTCCTTTTCCATGGAAGTCTCTAAAATGTACCTGGAACAGTTATTTCCTCAAAAAGATAAATAGTTTTGGGGAAGATGGAATTACGAAGTTGCCTGGAAAGTGGAAGAAAGTAGTAGAACAAAGAACATTGTTCAACAAAGTTTTGGAAGAAAATGAAAAAAAAATATGCCTTTCATTTCTACTTAAAAACTGAAAGAAAGTTTTGGTCAACCCAATATTTTGATAGAATGAAATAGTATTAGAAGGGTGAGGTAGAAGGTAAGTTTAAGGAATCAACAAGTTATAGTGGTAGAGTTACTGTGATGGTCTGTATAAGCTGGACAAAACACCCCAGAATCTCAGCCTTAAAATTTCAAAGATTTATTTCTCACTGTTTATGAATGTCTTGGAAAACACTGGCAAAACCTTTCTTGGTAAAAATATTGAAAATAACAATCAGGTTGAAAGCAACCATCAGAGATTTAAAATCTGATTGAAAGTAGCAATCTGAGATTTACCAAATTGAATGGCAACCTAAAATAGTGATAACTGAATAGTGAAAATTGTAACTACATCTTCACACCTATATATACATGTCTACACATACATGTACAGACTTATGAATATATATATATATATGTTTATACACATACATTTATATCTGAAGTAAGAAATGGTGACCCATTCCAGTATTCTTGACAGGAAAAGTCCATGGAGTCACAGTGTCAGACACTGCTGAGCAACTATACAACAACACGCATATATATGTATACATGTTACACCATCAGTGTTGCTGAAGTCAACCTGATTCTCAGTCAGCAGAAAGTTTGGTATCAAAATACT
This sequence comes from Nanger dama, assembly GCA_917880005.1. Lineage (NCBI taxonomy): Eukaryota > Metazoa > Chordata > Mammalia > Artiodactyla > Bovidae > Nanger > Nanger dama. The sequence continues at coordinate 107,125,551 of CAKJTW010000001.1, forward strand.
CTACATTGGGGTGTTTCCTCCCACGCCAGCAGGTTCAAAGTCCTTCCTGGTGAATGAGGTAATCCTTGTAGCTCTTGTTGGCAAAGTAATGTCTCTGCTTTTTAATATGCTATCTAGGTTGGTCATAACAGGAAAAATACTATTAGTGGTGCCTTGGATTTAACTTGTATATGTTTTATTTTATAGTTTTGTATAATATGAATCTGATCCTTCAAGAAAATAATTGTACATTTTTATTCTGAGGCAAGCAGTCCTCAGAGAAGCTGGTGTCTGACTTCTGACCCTCTTTCAGGTTTGCAAGCAAGAGCAACTACCATCTCTGAGGACGAAGCTGCTGACATTCGATATGATAAAGCTTGGGAGAGCCTGGGACTGGATTTTCTGTCTCACTTTCACCCCTTGCATATGAAGAGCCCTATGTATACACACTGGGGAGCAGAAGGAGGGTTGGGAGACTGCTAGTAAGTCCTCAGAAAATACACTATGCCTCTATTTCTCATTTCCCATTTCCTCATTTCATAAATTAGAAATGGCAATAGGGCACTGAATCATTAACACTTTGTGAGGATCAAATGTGTACATCATTTAAAAGATATCTGAAACTGTAAAGAGCTGGTTTGTCCTTAATAATTTGCTTATTTTGGACATAGAAAATTTACAGTTACCAAGGAGAAAGGGGGAAAGGAAAAACTGTGAATTTGTTACTAATAGATACACACTAGTGTATATATACCCACTCCAGTGTTCTTGCCTGGAGAATCCCAGGGACGGTGGAGTCTGATGGGCTGCCATCTATAGGGTCGCACAGAGTCAGACATGACTGAAACGACTTAGCAGCAGCAGCAGCAGTATATATGTATGTATGTATGTATGTATGTATATATGTATATATATATATATATATATATATATAATAGATAAACAACAAGGACTGAAAGATGAAATTTCCAACTCTTTAGGTAGCTCATATGCTACAGGAGAAGAGTGAAGAAATAGCATATCTTTTTCAACCTAGGAAACTGGAATGAAAAAGTAGGAAGTCAAGAGGTACCTGGAGTAACAGGACATTTGGCCTCGGAGTACAAAATGAAGCAGAACAAAGGTTAACGGAATTTTGCCAAGAGAACATACCGATCATAGCAAACACTCTCTTCCAACAACACTAGAGATGACTCTACACACGGACATCACCAGGTGATCAATACCAAAATCAGACTGATTATTTTCTTTGCAGCCGAAGATGGAGAAACTCCATATAGTCAGCAAAAACAAGACCAGAAATTGACTGTGGCTCAGATCATGAACTCCTTATTGTATAATTTGGACATAAATTGAAGAAAGTAGGGAAAACCATTAGTCCTTTTATGTATGACCTAAATTAAATTCCTTGTGATTATTCAGTGCAAGTGACAAATAGATTCAAGGGATTAGATGCAATGCATGTAGACTATGGATGGAGGTTCATACTGTACAGGAGGTGGTGATCAAAGCCATCTCCCCCAAAAAATAAGTCAAAAGGCAAAATGTGTGTCTGAGGCAGTCTTACAAATATCCAAGGAAAGAGGAGAAGTGAAAGGCAAAGGGGAAAAGGAAATATATGTACCCATTTAAATGCAGACTTCCAAAGAACAGCAAGGAGAGATAAGAAAGCCTTTCTAAGTAAAGGATGCAAAAAGAAGAAGAAGAAGAAGAAGAAGAAGAAGAAGAAGAAGAAGAAGAAGAAGAAGGAGAAGAAGAGTAAGAAAACAGAATGGGAAAGACTAGAAAACTCTTCAAGAAAATTGGAGATACATGGGGAATATTTTTTGCAAAGACAGGCAAAATAAAAGACAGAAAATGTATGGAACTACCAAAAGAAGAAGATATAAAGAAAAGGTGGCAAGAATACACAGAAGAACTGTACCAAAAAAAGGTTTTAATAACCTGGATAACCAGGATGGTGTGATCAATTACCTAGAGCCAGATATACTAGAGTGTGAAGTCAAGTGGGTCTTAGGAAGTATTACTATGAACAAAGTTAGTGGAGGTGGGAGAATTCCAGCTGAGTTATTTCAAATCATAAAAATGATGCTATTAAAGTGCTGTATTCAAGAGGTCAGCAAATTTGGAAAATTCAGCAGTGGCCATAGGACAGGAAAACGTTAGTTTTCATTCCAATCCCAAAGAAGGTCAGTGCCAAAGAATGTTCAAACTACCACACAATTGAGCTCAGTTCACATGATAGCAAGGTAATACTGAAGACCCTTCAAGCTAGGCTTCAGTAATACATTAACTGAGAACTCCCAGATGTACAAGCTGGCTTTAGAAAAGGCAGAGGAACCAGAGATCAAAATGCCAAAATACATTGGATCAAAGAAAAAAGCAAGAGAATTCCAGATAAACATATACATTTGATTCTGTGGATCACAACAAATTGTGGAAAATTCTTAAAGGGATGGGAATACCAGTCCATCTTACTTGCCTCCTGACAAATCTGTATGCAGGTCAAGAAGCAACAGAACCAGACATGGAAAAATGGACTGGTTTAAAATGGAAAGGAGTACATCAAGGCTGTGTATTGTCACTCTGATAGTTTAATTTATACACAAATTACATCATATGAAATTCTGGGCTGGGAGAAACATAAACTGGGATAAAGATTGCCGGGGAAATATCAACAACTTCAGATATGCAGATGGCACCACGCTAATAACAAAATGAAGAGGTACTAAAGATCATCTTGATGAAGGTGAAAGAGGAGAGTGAAAAAGCTGGCTTAAAACTCAACATTGAAAAAACATATACCATGGCATCTGGTCCCATCACTTCATGGCAAATAGATGTGGAAACAATGAAACAGTGACATATTTTATTTTATTGGGCCCCCAAATCACTGCAAATGGTGACTATAGCCATGGAATCAAAAGACACTTACTCTTTGAAGAAAGCTACATCAAACCTAGAGAGCAGATTAAAAAGGAGACATTACTTTTTAACTAAACATTTAACTATACTTTTTAACTATCCATATAGTTGAAATGTAGTTGAAACTATGGTTTGAACTTAGTTTAAATGAAGTTCATATAGTTTAAACTATGTTTTTTCCAATAGTCATGTATAGATATGAGAGTGGGACCATAAAGATGAGTGACAAAGAATTGATGCTTTAGAACTGTGGTGTTTGAGAAGACATTTACAGTCCCTTGAACTGCAAGGAGATCAAGCCAGTCAATACTAAAGAAAATCTATCATGAATGTGCACTGGAAGGATTGAGGCTGAAATTGAAGCTCCAAATTTTTGGTCACCTAATGCAAGACCCAACTCATTGGAAAAGCCCCTGATGCTGGCAAATATTGAAGGCTGGAGGAGAAGAGGAAGACAGCTGAGACAGTTGGATGGAATCACTGGCTCCATGGACATGAGTTGAACAAACTTCAAGAGATGCTGAAGGCCAGGGAAGCCTGGCATGCTGCCATCCATGTGGTTGCAAAGAGTCAGACACAAATGAGGGACTGAATAACAATAACTGTATATTAAAAAATAAATGGATTTATATTCAATATCTTGTAATACCTCTATTAAAAAAAAAAAGAACTTAGAAAGGCATACATACATATATAACTGAATCACTTTGCTATGCACCTGAAGCATTGCAAACCAACTATGTTGTGCTTAGTCACTCAGTCATGTCTGATTCTTTGTGATACCATGGACTGTAACCTTTAGGCTTCTCTGTTTTGGGGGATTCTCTATGAAAGAGTACTGGCGTGGGTTGCCATGTCCTATTCTAAGGGATATTTCTAGCCAGGGATTGAATCCAGGTCTCCTGCACTGCAGGTGGATTCTTTACCATCTGAGTTCTCAGAAGGCCCCAAAACCACTATCAGTTCTGTTCAGTCACTCAGTAGTGCCCGACTCTTTTTGACTCCATGGATTGCAGCATGCCAGGCTTCCCTATTCTTCACCAACTCCCAGAGCTTGTTCAAACTCATATCCATAGAGTCAGTGATGCCATCCAACCATCTCATCCTCTGCTGTCCCCTTCTCCTCCTGCTTTCAATCTTTCCCAGCATCAGGGTCTTTTCCAATGAGTCAGTTCCAATGAGTCAGGTGGTCAAAGTATAAGGGCTTCAAATTCAGCATCAGTCCTTCCAATGAATATTCAGAATTAATTTCCTTTAGGATTACTAGTTTGACCTGCTTGCAGTTCAAGGGCCTCACAAGAGTCTTCTCCAACAACACAGTTCAAAAGCATCAATTTTTCGGTGCTCAGATTTCTTTATAGTCCAACTGTAACATCCATACATGACTACTGGAAAAACCATAGCCTTGACTAGACAGACCTCTGTTGGCAAAGTAATGTTTTTGCTTTTTAATATGCTGTCTAGGTTGGTCATAAGTTTCTTTTGGAGTAAGTGTCTTTTAATTTCATGTCTGCAGTCACCATCTGCAGTGATTTTTTGAGCCTCAGAAAATAAAGTCTGCCACTGTTTCCACTGTTTCTCCATCTATTTGCCATGAAGTGATGGGCCCAGATGCCATAATCTTTGTTTTCTGAATTTTGTTGAGCTTTAAGCCAACTTTTTCCCTCTCATCTTTCACTTTCATCAAGAGGCTCTTTAGTTCTTCTTCACTTTCTGCCATAAGAGTAGTGTCACCTGCATATCTGAGATTATTGATATTTCTCCCAGCAATCCTGATTCCAGCTTGTGCTTCCAGCCAGCCCAGCGTTTCTCATGATGTATTCTGCATAAAAGTTAAACAATCAGGGTGACAATATATAGCCTTGAGGAACTCCTTTCCCAGTTTGGAACCAGTCTGTTTTTCCATGTTCAGTTCTAACTGTTGCTTTGTCACCTGCCTACAGATTTCTCAAAAGACACGTCAGGTGGTCTGATATTCCTATCTTTTCAGAATTTTCCACAGTTTATTGTGATCCACACAGTCAAAGACTTTGGCATAGTCAATCAAGCAGAAATAGAAGTTTTTCTGGAACTCTCTTGCTTTTTTGATGATCCAGTGGTGTTGGCAATTTGATCTCTGGTTCCTCTGCCTTTTCTAAATCCAGCTTGAACATCTGGAAGTTCACAGTTCATGTACTGAGATGCCTGGATTGGAGAATTTTGAACATTACTTTACTAGTTTGTGTGATGAGTGCCCTTGTGCAGTAGTTTGCACATTCTTTGGTGTTGCCTTTCTTTGGGATTGGAATGAAAACTGCACTTTTCCAGTCCTGCGGCCACTGCTGCGTTTTCCAAATTTGCTGGCATAGTGAGTGCAGCACTTTCACAGCATCATCTTTCAGGATTTGAAAAAGTTCAACTGGAATTCCATTACGTCTATTAACTTTGTTCATAGTGATTTTTTCCTAAGGCCCACTTGACTTCAAATTCCAGATGTATGGCTCTAGGTGAATGATCACACCTTTGTGATTATCTAGGTCATGAAGATCTTTTTGTACACTTCTGTGTATTCTTGCCACCTCTTCTTAATATCTTCTGCTTCTGTTAATTCCATACCATTTCTGTTCTCTGCTGCTGCCCCATAGATGGCAGCTCATCAGGCTCCCCCATCCCTGGGATCCTCCAGGCAAGAACACTGGAGTGGGTTGCCATGTCTTTCTCCAATTCTGTTCTTTATTGAGCCTATTTTTGCATGAAATGTTCTTTTGGTATCTCTAATTTTCTTGAAGAGATATCTAGTCTTTCCCATTGTATTTTTTTCTATTCTTTGCATTGATCATTGGGGAAGTCTTTCTTATCTCTCCTTGATATTCTTTGGAACTTTGCATTCAAATGGGTATATTTCCTCTTTTCTCCTTTGCTTTTCACTTCTATTTTTTTCATAGCTATTTGTAAGGCCTCCTCAGACAGCCACTTTGCTTTTTGCATTTCTTTTTCTTGGGGATGGTCCTGCTCCTGTCTCCTGTACAATGTCATGAACCTCTGTCCATAGTTCATTAGGCATTCTGTCTATCAGATCTAGTCCGTTAAACTTATTTCTCACTTCCACTGTATAATTATAAGGGATTTGATTTAGGTCATACTTGAATGGTCTAGTGGTTTTCACCTACTTTCTGCCATTTAAATTCTGCCTTTGGCAATAAGGAATTCATGATCTGAGCCACAGTAAGCTCCTAGTCTTGGTTTTGCTGACTGTATGGAGCTTCTCCACCTTTTGCTGCAAAAGAATATATTACAATCTGTTTTCAGTATTGACCATGTCATGATGTCCATATGTAGAGTCTTCTCTGGTGTTATTGGAAGATGGCTTTTGCTATGACCAGTGCATTTTCTTGACAAAATTCTGCCCTTTCCCCTGCCTCATTCTGTACTCCAAGGCCAAATTTGCCTGTTACTCCAGATGTTTCTTGACTTCCGACTTTTGCATTCCAGTCACCTAGAATGAAAAAGGGCATCTTTGGGGGTGTTAGTTCTAAAAGGTCTTATAGGTCTTCATAGGACCGTTCAACTTCAGATTTTTCAGCATTACTGTTCGGGGCATAGACTTCGATTACCGTGATATTGAGTGGTTTGCCTTGGAAATGAATACAGATCATTCTGTCATTTTTGAGATCACACCCATGTACTGCATCTGGGACTCTTTTGTTGACTATGATGGCTACTCCATTTCTTCTAAGGGATTATTTCCCACAGTAGTAGATATAATAGTCATCTGAGTTAAATTCACCCATTCCAATCCATTTTAGTTCACCGATTCCTAAAATATCAACGTTCACTCTTGTCATCTCCTTTTTGACCATTTCCAATTTACCTTGATTTATGGACCTCATTCCAGGTTCGTATGCAATATTGCTCTTTACAGCATTGGTCCTTGCTTCCATAACCAGTCACATCCACAACTGGGTGTTGTTTTTGCTTTAGCTCCATCTCTTCATTCTTTCTGGAGTTATTTCTCTACTGATCTCCAGTAGCATTTTGGGCACTTACCGACCTCGGGTGTTCATCTTTCAGTGTCTTATCTTTTTGCCTTTCATACTGTTCATTGAGGTCTCAAGAAAAGAATACTGAAGTAGTTTGCTATTCTCTTCTCCAGGGAAGAGAGAATGCATGGCTTCTCCATGCATTCACCTCATACACATGCTATCATAATAATGCTCAAAATTCTCCAAGCCAGGCTTCAACAATATGTGAACCATGAACTTCCAGATTTTCAAGATGGATTTACGTAAGGCAGAGGAACCAGTGGTCAAATTGCCAATATCCATTGGATTATTGTAAACCAAGAGTTCCAGAAATTAATCTACATCTGCTTTATTGACTATGCCAAAGTTTTTGACTGTGTGGATCACAACAAACTGTGGATAAACCAACTATATATATATAAATTATCAGTTCTTTTGAGTATGAAATTAAGTAATCTTAATTTAGGTTTACATGATTTTGAAAGTCATTGCCTGGTGGAAAAACAATCTGATATGTATATGTCAATTGTTAAAGTAATCCTATCTAGTATAAAAATACTTCTTTCAGATTTCTTTTTGTAGCAAGCTATACCACCTGTGAGTTTCAGAATGAGAGGGTTTATTTTTAAACTTAAATCCTCTGAATAGGAAAGTATAGCACTAAGTTTTTGGTGGTCAGTGCACCAATCATTAAGCAAATTTCTGCTGATAAATGTCTGTTTTACTCTGATAGCTATTCCTAACATACCAACATAGCACTGTAATTACATTGTTATCTATTTTCATAAACACCTTAAAACAGCTTGACAATTTCATAGAAGTTTATAATATTCTCAAAAGAATCTCAGAAATTATCCAGACCATGTAAATAATGCCAAAAAAGATTAATGGCTTTTGTTAGATTATGTGGTTTCTGCCAGCAACATTACAACTTTGACTTAGATCACTTTACTAAATAGTAGATTTAAAAAATAAAAACTTTATAAAGAAGTGTTCTCAATTTTACTTAACAGAGAGAAAATATACGATGGTGATGTGTGGCTAGAAGGAATGTATTTTACTTCAAAACTAAATAATACATTATATTGAAACAGTTATATTCATAGTCAATCAAGTGGTGTTGCATTGAGCTTTAAACATTCAATTAATTCTATGATATATATCAAAAACACACTATTAAAAATAAATCATGAAGAGCATGCAGTGTATCAAATAATACCTAAAATCACTGAATGTATTATATGAAGTGTTTATCTTCCAAAATGAAATATTCAGTCTAAAAGAAAATTAATGGCTAACAAACACATGAAAAGATGCTCAACATCACCCATTATCAGAGAAATGCAAGTCAAGACCACAGTGAGGTGCCATTTCACACCAGTCAGAATTGCTGCGATCCAAAAGTCTACAAGCAATAAATGCTGGAGAGGATGTGGAGAAAAAGGAACTCTCTTACACTGTTGGTGGGAATGCAAGGTAGTACAGCCACTATGGAAAACAGTGTGGAGATTCCTTTAAAAACTGCAAATAGAACTGCCCTTTGATCCAGCAATCCCACTGTTGGGCATACACACCGAGGAAACCAGAATTGAAAGAGACACATGTACCCCAATGTTCACTGCAGCTTTGTTTATAATAGCCAGGACATGGAAGCAACCTAGATGTCCATCAGCAGATGAATGGATAAGAAAGCTGTCATAAATGTACACAATGGAGTATTACTCAGCCCTTAAAAGAATAAATTTGACTCAGTTCTAATGAGGTGGATGAAACTGGACCCGATTATACAGAGTGAAGTAAGCCAGAAAGAAAAACACCAATACAGTATACTGACACATATATATGGAATTTAGAAAGATAGTAATGATGACCCTCTATGTGAGACAGCAAAAGAGACTCAGAGGTATAGAATGGACTTTTGGCCTCTGAGGGAGAGGGAGAGGGTGGGATGATTTGGGAGAATGACATTGAAGCATGTATACTATCATGTAAGAAATAAAGCACCAGTCTATGTTCAATACAGAATACAAGATGATTGGGGCTGATGCACGGATGATCCAGAGAGATGATATGGGGTGGGAGGAGGGAGGTGGGAGGGAGCTTCGGGATCGGGAGCTCGTGTACACCTGTGGCTAATTCATGTCAATGTATGGCAAAACCAATACAGTACTGTACCGTAGAATAAAGTAAAAATAAAATTAAAAAAATAAATAAAAGGAAATTAATGAAAATTGGCCACTAGTAGGTTTCTATGTCTCTAAAACATATCAATTATATAAAAATTGTGTGGACCCAAAGAAGTGTGCACATACACACACATAGACACCATGAAATAGCTGAGTCTTCTTATGTCTAAGGTTTCTTTTAGAAGAGAACTACACAAAAATATCAAACTATAAAGATGATGCCTTAGTGTTTAAAATGTGACCATTTTTTATAGCCAGTTCTTTGGTTCTTTTTAAATTGCCTCTTACCTAATCAGTACGTTTGGTAAACAGAGTAATGTTTTTCTTCTTCTTCTTTTTTTTTTTTTTTGAAAGTAGTCACTACTCAATTGCCATAAAACCATGTTGAAGAAAAAAATGAGGAGCTAATATAATTTAATTAAGTGCTGTCTTAGCAAGATTTGAGTTTCATGACTCCAAAATAGATATAAGGCATTCTTTGTAACAAATTATATAGGACAAATTTCATATGATATATATATATATATGTGTGTGTGTGTGTGTGTGTGTGTGTGTGTGTGTGTGTGTGTGTGTGTGTGTGCAAAAGGCAAAACAATAGAAATATTTTCATTTAATTTCTATTCTTTGACTTAGAATTCATAAGAAAAGCCCTTTTAGGAGAAATTCATAATCAGAATCAATTTTGTCATGTTGATCTATGTAGCCATAAAATACACAGTGCACATTTATTATCAAGTTCTACCATATGAGGAGTAGCACTGCATTGATTGACAGAGAAACAGAAAATTACTTGAGAACTATGATTCCCCTGGAGGGACTGGTGAGAGTGTGGATGTGTCCTCCACTTCCAAGGCTAACTGGAGACCTTCACAGAGCTGCAGCAATAGTTTCATTACATGCTAGACCATGTGATGCCGTGTCTGCTCTCTCATCCATCTTTCCTCCTGCTGGGCATCTGATCACTGGGCTTCCTTGTGCCCACAACACAAGTGTAAAATATTTGTACTCTTAGGAGCTCTCATAGGATATGAACCCAAAGTGAATGAGCTCTAATACATGCATAAAAGACATTTTTAATACTTGATATTTGTTTAATGACAAGTGTGTTAATTTCTCACTTAATAGAGAGGCATCAGTTCTGATACTGCTTCAAGCTTGACCAAGAACAACAAACTTTCTACCAAACTTTATCTTCACTTCTCACAGCTTAGACTCTGCTTAGCTACAGTTTAGTGTCAAACCCTCTATCTATAGAGGAGTGGTTTAGGACAAAAAAAAAAATCATTGAACAGTTTTCCCTCACTGATTGTAAAATTGTGCTCAAGGATATTGTGCCCTCCTTCTGTCTTTCAATGTTCTCCATTCAATGATACACATTATCAATTTATGCTTTGGTTTAGTTCAACAAAAAATCATCTTCATACATGGATGTGTCTGTTTTCTATTGTCACAAGGTGAAAGCTGAGTTTTTTTGTTTTTTAAATCTGAATGAAAAAAAAGTATCACATTAATTCATCAAACACTGTAACTCAGCTCTGGTCCTGAAAATATTTCACTTTTCCTGGTAAATTTAAAGGTATCGTTTAGTCTTATAGTTTTAATACACAATCTTGAAAGCACTAAATTTTTAAACTTCTTCAAAATCTCATTTTCAGCCTTGCTGTCTTCAGTGGCTCCATTCTTTGGAAACCTGATCTCACTTAGACCCTGTGTCTGGGCTGGAGAGGGATGAGGAGAGGAATGCATTAGTGAGATATGTTAGGACCAATCATCTGCTGCAGAGCTGCAACACCTACACCTGGACTCACTTGCTCCTGGATATGCCTGCTCCTCCAGGAACAAAATAACAATGAAACTATATGTGACTGAAATAACTGTATGCATGCACAGCTGGGGTAAATTCTGGACAAAAAGTACAGAGGACAAAAACAGACAAACAAAAATCCACTGGCAGTTTTGAAGAGCCTGCGGAGCAAAAGCAAGACAATAGCAGGTTACTGAGCATGCACTCAGCACTATCAGTGAAGTGTGAAAGTCACTCAGTTGTGTTCAACTCTTTGAACCATGGACTGTACAGTCCATGGAATTCTCTAGGCCAGAATACTGGAGTGGGTAACCTGTCCCTTCTCCAGGGGATCTTCCAAACCTAGGGGTAGAATCCAGTGTCTTACATTGCAGGTGGATTCTTTACCAGCTGAGCCACAAGGGAAGCTCAAGAGCAACACCAGAGGGATGGGCAAACCACCTAAGCATCCCTCTGGCCCAACCTCTAAACACACTGAGAGGGTAACAGATAGGAAGGCCAGAGGTCCCCACTTGGAAAGAGGAGATAAAGTATAAATGGCAGGTTTTTTGTTTTGTTTTGTTTTCCCCGTTCTCTGCTGATGAAAGCAGTTCTGCCTAAGACTAACTTTTTTTTTTTTTTCTTTTATCAAACCTTGGACTAATAATGGCTCAACAAACCAGTATTCATGTCAATTGTTTTATGACTGGGAATGACACATCTCACACCTTTCTATCTCAAAAATGCATATTGTGGGAAAGGGGCTTGGTGAAATTTCCTCAGCCTTGCGGTCTCTCTTATCTGATTAGCAACTTGCTAAAAGACATAAAACACTCTGCTGAAGACTAGTAAGGGGACATTATTTCTGTCCCCTCCTGATGTTTATGTCAGAAGCTTTCTCTGTCTCTCTTAAATCCTGTTACACAAAATGTGCCAGTGGTCAAGACTTGTCTCTGGCCATGGGTCGAAATCCTCCCTTTCCTGTGGTCATGAATTCCAGTGTAGTACATGGCTTGCAGCAGCAACCTTTCATCCTGGGGTCTTGTTTAGGATCTTCAAGACAAAGTAAGGATGATTGGAGCTCTAGTTCTTTGTTCTCCTAGTAAACACGTTTTCTGCTGTAATTTACTAATTCTACAGTGTGCCTGTGTGTATAAAAGTAGCATGAAAGAGACATGGAATTAACCACAACCATGTGTTGAGCCCTGCTCTGTGGATTTGTGGTGCTTCATAATGACTGAAGACAACTCCAAAGGGAGACTTGTCAGGAGTTTATACCGACCTGCCAATGCCTAGAGGGTCCCAATGTCCCTGAGAAGGGAGGGGCCAGAAATAGGTGAGTCCTGTGGCCCAAACTTTCCTTCCTTAGTCACCTTTTCCTGGTCTCTTTGATCACTTTGTAACTGCCTGGGGACTTAGAACTACTAATCTAACCTATCAGACCACAGAGTTTCAAAGGATTTGCAATCCATGCTGTTGGTTGTTTTGTCAAGCACTCCAGACAAGAGCACTTTAGGGAGCTTGGTGGAGCTCTAGCCCCAAGAACATCTCTCAGGATGGAAGTGGCTTTCTTGACTGCCTGCCTCAGGGGCCAGAGACCTGAAAGTGAGTCTTTGTCACAGCTGTGCCTCTGATCTATGTGGATAGGAGCACTATTGGTGACCATGAGATTTTGAGGACACAGATTGGGAATCCCAGGATTAGGTCAGATTGGAAGTGCAATGGGTCTTCTTCCTTTGGTAATGCTAGCTCTTAGAGGACAAGAGGAGGGTCTCTAATGCCTTTTGTCTTCACTTCTTAGATATTCTTTCCATGGAATCTGTTGGGATGGACTGGAAAAAACTGACACTAATAGCTTGGTGACAAAAATCACTTCTTCCTCACTGCCCAGCCCTTCACCACCTCTTCTGTTATCACATACACAGGAGTGGTAACACTTGGAAGGGATATCTTGGGCTTTATGTTTGTCTTCTTATGATTTACCAGTTCTATTGTGGTCAGGAATATATTCAGAGCTGTGCATAGGCACACAAGAAATGGATATTTCCCTAGTGCACTTACCTTGGGAGGCATTCTAGAAGGCTACTCTGTTGCACTCTGGGTGGCATCAACAAAGATCAGGTAAGGTTTTAATGGTGAGGAACTGGACATCACCCTGTGATTCACCAGGTCTACCCCTGAAGTTGAACGGTTTTATGAAGACCTACAAAACCTTTTAAAACTAACACCCAAAAAAGATGTCCTTTTCATTATAGGGGACTGGAATGCTAAAGTAGGAAGCCAAGAAACACCTGGAGTAACAGGCAAATTTGGCCTTGGAATGCAGAATGAAGCAGGGCAAAAACTAATAGAGTTTTGCCAAGAAAATGCACTGGTCATAGCAAACACCCTCTTCCAACAACACAAGAGAAGACTCTACACATGGACATCACCAGATGGTCAACACTGAAATCAGACTGATTATATTCTTTGCAGGCAAAGATGGAGAATCTCTATACAGTCAACAAAAACAAGAACAGGAGCCGACTGTGGCTCAGATCATGAATTCCTTATTACCAAATACAGACTCAAATTGAAGAAAGTAGGGAAATCACTAAAACATTCAGGTATGACCTAAATCAAATTCCTTATGATTATATAGTGGAAGTGAGAAATAGATTTAAGGGCCTAGATCTGATAGAGTGCCTGATGAACTATGGAATGAGGCTTGTGACATTGTACAAGAGACAGGGATTGAGACCATCCCCATGGAAAAGAAAAAAAAAAGCAAAATGGCCGTCTGGAGAGGCCTTACAAATAGCTGTGAAAAAAAGAGAGGTGAAAAGCAAAGGAGAAAAGGAAAGATATAAGCATCTGAATGCAGAGTTCCAAAGAATAGCAAGAAGAGGTAAGAAAGCCTTCTTCAGCAATCAATGCAAAGAAATAGAGGAAAACAGCAGAATGGGAAAGACTAGAGATCTCAAGAAAATTAGAGATACCAAGGGAACATTTCATGCAAACATAGGCTCAATAAAGGACAGAAACAATATGGACCTACAGAAACAGAAGTATTAAGAAGAGGTGGAAAGAATACATGGAAGTACTGTACAAAAAAGATCTTCACGACCCAGATAATCATGATGATATGATCACTCATCTAGAGCCAGACGTCTTGGAATGTGAAGTCATGTGGACCTTAGAAAGCATCACTACGAACAAAGCTAGTGGAGGTGATGGAATTCCAGTGGAGCTGTTTCAAATCCTGAAAGATGATGCTGTGAAAGTGCTGCACTCAATATGCCAGCAACTTTGGAAAACTCAGCAGTGGCCACAGTAGTGGAAAAGGTCAGTTTTCATTCCAATCCCAAAGAAAGGCAATGCCAAAGAATGCTCAAACTACCACACAATTGCACTCATCTCACATGCTAGTAAAGCAGTGCTCAAAATTCTCCAAGCCAGGCTTCAGCAATATGTGAACCATGAACTCCCTGATGTTTAAGCTGGTTTTAGAAAAGTCAGAGAAACCAGAGATAAAATTATCTACATCTGCTGGATCATGGAAAAAGCAAGAGAGTTCCAGAAAAACATCTACTTCTGCTTTATTGACCATGCCAAAGCCTTTGACTATGTGGATCACAATAAACTGTGGAAAATTCTGAAAGAGATGGGAGTACCAGACCCATCTAACTTGCCTTTGAGAAATCTATGTGCAGGTCAGGAAGCAACAGTTAGAACTGGACATGGAACAACAGACTGGTTCCAAATAGGAAAAGGAGTACCTCAAGGCTATGTACTGTCACCCTGTTTATTTAACTTATATGCAGAGTACATCATGAAAAATGCTGGACTAGAAGAAAAACAAGCTGGAATCACAATTGCCGGAAGAAATATCAATAACCTCAGATATGCAGATGATACCACCCTTACGGCAGAAAGTGAAGAAGAACTAAAGAGCCTCTTGATGAAAGTGAAAGAGGAGAGTGAAAAAGCTGGTTTAAAGCTCAACATTCAGAAAACAAAGATCATGGCATCCGGTCCCATCACTTCATGGGAAATAGATGGAGAAACAGTGGAAACAATGTTAGACTTTATTTTTGGGGGCTCCAAAATCATTGCAGATGGTGACTGTAGCCATGAAATTAAAAGACACTTACTCTTTGGAAGAAAAGTTATGACCAACCTAGATAGTATATTCACAAGCAGAGACATTACTTTGCCGACTAAGGTCCGTCTGGTCAAGGCTATGGTTTTTCCTGTGGTCATGTATGGATGTGAGAGTTGGATTGTGAAGAAGGCTGAGTGCCGAAGAATTGATGCTTCTGAACTGTGGTGTTGGAGAAGGCTCTTGAGAGTCCCTTGGACTGCAAGGCGATCCAACCAGGCCATTCTGAAGGAGATCAGCCCTGGGATTTCTTTGGAAGGAATGATGCTAAAGCTGAAACTCCAGTACTTTGGCCACCTCATGCGAAGCGTTGACTCATTGGAAAAGACTCTGATGCGGGGAAGGATTGAGTGTGGGAGGAGAAGGGGACGACAGAGGATGAGATGGCTGGATGGCATCACTGACTCGATGAACGTGAATCTGAGTGAACTCCGGGAGATGGTGATGGACAGGGACGCCTGGCGTGCTGCAATTCATGGGGTCGCGAAGAGTCAGACACGACTGAGCGACTAAACTGAACTGAACCCCTATTGCATCTTCAGTCTGCCTTGGTGATAGAATAGAGAGGGACAGTGGTGGGACACCTGTGTTCATAAAGGACAGGTTAACTCCAGCCAGTGAAGGAAGCTTAAATGGAAGACCTGTCTCCACCCCCAACTAGAGCAGGGAGAAACACCTCTAGTAGTTAAAAAAAAGGTGCTGGATGCTGCTTTTATTCTCTTACAGATGAGAGTTAACAATTCCACCTTCACTCCTTTGAACTGCATCCTGAAAAATGGATAGATTAAATCTCCAGAGCTTAAAGAATACATGCCTGATCATTCTGTGTAAATAGTGCATGACCACAGCACCCATTGGAAGATGGCAAACAGTGGCCAGTTGGAGTGTCTCTTAATTATTATACTGCCTTACAATTAGACTGGTTCTGCAGTACACAAGGGAAATGGAGAGAAGTAGCATATGTTTTGCCTTTTTTCTCTCTGTAAGACATGCCAAATTTATGGCCTATGATTATAGATTTGGGTGTGAAACTTTCAGCTCCCTCCTGTCCTACTTAGTCCCCATGTTTGGGGCTTCCGACTGAGCAAACTGTAAGTCAGGGCCCTCCTCAGGGAGAGTTGCCGCAGTGTCAGTAGAAACAGGAAGTGAAATTCAAACTTCTCCAATCTCAGTAGATGTTCAAACTCCTGTCTCAATACAACCTCAGAGTACTCTATTTTCACTTGAAACTCAGAGAATTGAAGGAAGAGAAGCTCAAACAGTCAAAACTAAAGGCGAGATACAGGATGAGACAGAGGACATGAGACAAAGAGATAAGGAAGAACAGGTTTCTGCAATCTACCCCTGGAGATCATATGCAAAAGGCAGCCAGAGATCCTGAGGAATAGTCACACAAGCTATTTCTTCTTCATGAAGCACCCATCAGGAAAAATAATCAATCTATGGGAGCTAATAAGCCCTTTTCTTATGAAAAAATTCAAAGGACCAAAGAAGATCTGGGAGACTATTTGGACTAACCAGAAAAATATGTTAGAACCACTAAGGGTTTTACTCTGCTTTATGACTTTACTTGGTAGAATGTGATGTGCATCCTGGGACAGATGCTAACTCCTGACTCAAAAACTTGAGTTTTGGAGAAAGTTATTATCTATGGAGACGAATGGCTTGGTTATGAATCAACAGGAAAGAGAGAGGAAGAGAAAGTTCCCCTCTTACTGGTCATAGTCAAGGCTATGGTTTTTCCAGTAGTCATGTATGGATGTGAGAGTTGGCCTGTGAAGAAAGCTGAGCACAGAAGAATTGATGCTTTTGAACTATGGTGTTGGAGAATACTCTTGAGAGTCCCTTGGACTGCAAGGAGATCCTACCAATCCATTCTGAAGAAGATCAGCCTTGGAATTTCTTTGGAAGGAATGATGCTAAAGCTGAAACTCCAATACTTTGGCTACCTCATGCGAAGAGTTGACTCATTGGAAAAGACTCTGATGCTGTGAGGGATTGGGGGCAAGAGGAGAAGGGGACGACAGAGGATGAGATGGCTGGATGGCATCACAGACTCGATGGATGTGAGTCTGAGTGAACTCCAGGAGTTGGTGATGGACAGGGAGGCCTGGCGTGCTGCAGTTCATGGGGTTGCAAAGAGTTGGACATGATTGAGAAACTGAACTGAACTGAACTGAAATGGGAATCAGGAGGGCCCAACTATAGAACCATACTGGGACTATAACATGGCTAAAGAAAGATGGGATCGGAGTCATTTTGTAAGGTATATTCTTGAAGGACTCAGGCAAGCACATAATAGGACTTTAAACTATGCCAAATTGGCAAACATAGAACATAAAGAGAAGGAAGCACTTGGTAAATACCTTGATAGACTGTGAGAAGCACTTCACAGATTTATTGAGATTAATCCCAAAAATGAAGAGGGAAGAGTCATCTTAAAGGATAGATTTCTCACTCAGTCGGCTCCAGATACCTGCTATAAGCTACTAAAATAAGTGTATGTACAAAAGCAGTCTTTAGATAACTTGTTGAAACTGGCTCAGACAGTTTATTATGGCAAGGAATATGAGGAGAGAATGGAAAGACAGAAGGAGACAAAGGGACAGACTGAAACCCTAATAATGGTGGTTAGAATAGTTCTGAAACAGTTGAGAAAAGTGCCCAGAGGGACTCAGGTGGAAAGGGACATATTTGATATTGTTGTGGAAAGGAAAGGAAAGGAAAGGAAAGGAAATGAAAGGAAAGAAAGCTCAAATGGGATTACCCTCAGGTTTCTAAGTTGCCCTTGGGTCCATGTCAGTCTGTATAGGACCACAATGGAGAAGAATTGCCTTCAGAGGTGTAGGCCCCGGGCATTGGACTCTCAAGACAATCAGGACTGAAGGTGCCTGGGGGTCCCACACAGCTCCCATCCTAATTACACCTGAGGAACCCTGGGTATTAATAACTGTGTGTATGGGGGCCGGGAGGGGAAGATATAGACATTTTCCTTTTGGACATCAGGGCAACTTACTCTGTGTTTACTGAAGGCCCTGGCCCACTTTCTCCTCTGTCTGCTTCCATGATGGGACTGTCTGGATGAGCCAAATGTTATCTTTTCAGTTGTCTTCTAAACTGCAATTGGGACTCTGTTCCCTTGGCACACAAGTTTTTGATCATGCCAGAGTCTCTTTCACCCCTTGGGGGAGGGATATACTGAGCAAGGTTCATGCTTTTATCTTCACGAATATGGAGCTTTCTCTTTCTCTCCCATTAATTGAATAAAATGTAAATCTTAGAGTGTAGACTGATGGAAAAACTGTGAATCAAATAAAAAAATCTGTTCCTGTAATTGGCAAGCTCAAAGACCCACACATATTTCTACATCAAAAGCAGTATCCTCTAAAATCCAAGGCTAATGAAGGGTTAAAACCTATCACTGAAAATTTAAAAGAGGACGGCCTATTAATTCCCTGTAACAGTTCATGCAAAACTTCTATTTGGGGTGTGAAAAAAATCAAATGATAAATAGAGACTAGCTCAAGATTTACAGATAATAAATGAGGCCATGGTTCCTTTTTACCCCTTCATGCACAATCCTTATACAATATTGTCTGAAATTCCTGAACTAGTCAAATATTTTTCAATAATTGATTTAAAAGATACTTTCTTTTCTATACCACTGGCAAAGGAAAGCCAGCTTTTATTTGCTTTTGAAAACTCTACCCAGCAAGCTTCTCAGTTAACCTGGGCAGTTTTGCCTCAGGGATTTTGTGACATCCCTCAATTATTTGGGAAGAGCTTGTCACAGGATCTACAAAACTTTAGTAGCCCCAAGGCAATTATAATACATAGGTGATACTCTGCTCTGTGCTGAGACAGAGGAAGCTTGCTCACAAGCCTTAGAAGACTTCCTAAACTTTTGGCTTGCTGTGGTTATAAGGCTCAGCTTTGTCAACAATCTATTAAATACATGGGCCTAATCATATCCAAAGGTACGAGGGTCATGAGCCCCAAGAGAATTAAGCCTACATCAAATCATCCCCTATCTATGTATGACTTTAAGACAATTGAGAGGATTTTGAGGCATCACAGGCTACTGCTGCATTTGGATTCTGGGTTATGGGGAACTTCCCAGCTATTATATAAACTTATAACTGAAATTCACCAAGCCCAAACTGACAAGCTAGTTTGGTTTCCAGATTCTCAAAAGGCTTTTAAGGCTCTTCAAACTGCTCTCCTGTAAGTTCCCACTCTGAGTTTGCCAACTGGGTCAGAGTTTCATCTGTCACTGAAAGAAAAGGTATGGCCTTGGGAGTGATGACACAGCTCAGAGGGCCTCACTACCAACCTATAGCTTACCTAGGTAATGAAAAAAATGTAGTGGCCTGGGGGTGGCCACATTATCTAAGAGTAATTGCTGATATTGCTTTATTAGTGCCTGAAGCTCTTAAGTGTACTAATGGGAAATATATTACTTTGCTGACATCTCATGGTGTGAGTGGGATCTTAAACTCTAAAGTTAATATTTGGATGGCAGACAATCAGTTTCTTAAATATCAGTCATTATTATTAGAAGCACCAATAACTAAGCTTAAAGTTTGTGGAAACTTAGATCTTTCCACTTTCCTTCCCAAGAAAGCAAATGAAACACTAGATTATGGTTACTCCGAATTTTTAACTTTAAGCTATGCAGCTTGGGAAGATCTGATGGTTACCCAGTTAGACAATTCTGACACAGAAATGTTTACAGATAGCATTTTCTTTTGTTTGGGATACTATGAAGAAAGCAGGTTAAACTATATTCATGGCTGAACAGGTTTTAGAAGCAAACTCTTTTACCCTGGAAGTGAGTGCTTAGCTAGCGGAGTGCTTAGCTAGCGGAGTTTGTGGGTCTGATCCAAACTCTAGAGTTAAGCAAGGGCAGTTGGTAAATATCTACCCTGATTCTAAGTATGTTTATTTGACTTTACATGCTTATGCTGCAATAAGGAAAGAAAGTTTAAAACAGCAACAAGAGGACTTCTTAAACATTTTAAAGAGATTGGGAAACTTTTAACTGATGTATATTGTCCTAAAGAAGTAGCTTTTATGCATTATAAAGGACACAACAGGGATGGGGGTAAAGTAGCTGAGAGTAATCAGCTTGCTGACTGTCAAGCTGGAAAAGTGACACTTTAAACCTCTCTCCTTCACTAAAGACACCATTGACCTGGACAAGTCCTGTTGAACAGAAAAAGAAAAGAAAAAAAACCACAATAAACATAGAAAGAATTAGAAAGATATGA
This sequence comes from Nanger dama, assembly GCA_917880005.1. Classification (NCBI taxonomy): domain Eukaryota; kingdom Metazoa; phylum Chordata; class Mammalia; order Artiodactyla; family Bovidae; genus Nanger; species Nanger dama. The sequence goes on from CAKJTW010000001.1 coordinate 107,145,836, forward strand.
GAAAAGAGGAGCAAAAGTTATTAATAAAGGATGGTTGCAGTCTGAGGATGGATGATTGATTCCTGAAAATGCTCAACGAAAAATACTTAAAGGTTTAAACCAGAGCTCTCATTTTGGCATTTAAAGCACTTACCAGATAGCTTCTCATTTATTGAAGGTAAAAATGTAATGAAAACTTTAAAGAACATTTTAAAGAGATGTGAGGTTTGTCATAAAAATAACCCATCTATTGAGATAATCATATGGTTTTTATCTTTCAACTTGTTAATGTGGTATATCACATTGATTGATTTCTGAATATTGAAGAATCCTTGCATCCCTGGAATAAAGACCTCTTGGTCATAATGTATGATCTTTTTAATATCTTGTTGGATTCTGTTTGCTAGAATTTTGTTAAGGATTTTTGCATCTATGTTGATCAGTGATATTGGCCTTTTTTTTTTTTTTGTGGCATCTTTGTCTGGTTTTGGTATTAGGGTGATGGTGGCCTCATAGAATGAGTTTGGAAGATCACCTTCCTCTGCAATTTTCTGGACCAATTTGAGTAGGATAGGTGTTAGCTCTTCTCTAAATTTTTGGTAGAATTCAGCTGTGAAGCCATCTGGTCCTGGACTTTTGTTTGCTGGAAGATTTCTGATTACAGTTTTGATTTCCGTTCTTGTGATGGGTCTGATAAGATTTTCTATTTTTTCCTGGTTCAGCTTTGGAAAGCTAAATTCTTTTCTAAGAATTTGTCCATTTCTTCCAAGTTGCCTATTTTATTGGCATACAGTTGCTGATAGTAGTCTCGTATTTCTGTGTTGTCTGTTGTGATTTCTCCATTTTAATTTCTAAATTTGTTGACTTGATTCTTCTCCATTTTTATCTTGATGAGCCTGGCTAATTTGTTTGTCTATTTTATTTATCTTCTCAAAGACTCAGCTTTTAGCTTTGTTGGTTTTTGCTATGTTCTCTCTCTCTCTCTCTCTCTCTTTTTTTTTCATTTATTTTTGCCCTAATTTTTATGGTTTCTTTCCTTCTACTAACCCTGTGTTTATAATAATCAAGACATGGAAGCAGCTTAGATGTCCATCAGCAGACGAATCGATAAGAAAGCTGTAGTACATATACACAATGGAATATTACTCAGCCATTAAAAAGAATATATTAGAATCAGTTCTAATGAGCTGGATGAAACTAGAGCCTATTATACAGAGTGAAGAAAGTCAAAAGAAAAACACCAATAAAGTATACTAAAGCATATATAAGGAATTTAGAAAGATGGTAATGATGACCCTATATTCACGACAGCAAGAGACACAGATGTAAAGAACACTCTTTTGGACTATGTGGGAGAAGGAGAAGGTGGTATGATTTGAAAGAATAGCATTGAAACATCTATATTATCATATGTGAAACAGATCATCAGTCCAGGTTTGATACATGAGACAGTGTGCTCAGGGATGGTGCACTGGGATGATCCTGAGAAATGGGATGGGGAGGGAGGTGGGAGGGGGTTTCAGGGTGGGGAACACATGTATACCCATGGCTGATTAACATTAATGTGTAGCAAAAGCCACTACAGTAGTTTAAAGTAATTAGCCTCCAATTAAAATAAATTAATTAATTTAAGAAACCTGAAAATCTAGCAAAATCTGGAAAAGAACAAAGCAGAAATATCCTGAAGAGGACTGGGAAAATAATTTTACTCATGTGCCAAAAAAAAAAAAAAAATCCAGATTCTCTTGCTTACAGATTTGAGTGGACATACTTACTGGATGGATTGATGCTTTTCCTAGCCATCAGTTCAGTTCAGTTCAGAGGCTCAGTTGTGTCCAACTTTGTGTCTTTGTGACTTCATGGACTGCAACACGTCAGGCTTCCCTGTCCATCATAAACCCCTGAAGTTTACCCAAAATCATGTCAATTGAGTCTGTGATGCCATCCAACCATCCCATCCTCTGTCCTTCCCTTCTCTTCCCACTTTCAATCTTTCCCAGCATCAGAGGCTTTACAAATGAGACAGTCACTTGCATCAAGTGGCCAAAGTATTGGAGTTTCAGCTTCAACATCAGTCCTTCCAATGAACACTCGGGACTGATCTCCTTTAGAATAGACTGGTTGGATCTCCAAGGGACTCTCAAGAGTCTTCTCCAACACCACAGTTCAAAAGCATCAATTCTTCAGCACTCAACATTCTTTATAGTCCAACTCTCACATCCATACATAACTATTGGAAAACCATAGCTTTGACTAGATGGATCTTTATTGGCAAGGTAATCTCTCTGCTTTTTAATATGCGGCTAGATTGGTCATAACTTTTATTCCAAGGAGCAAGCGTTTTAACAGTCACCATCTACAGTGATTTTTGAGCCCTCCAAAAATAGTCTGTCACTGTTTCCATCGCTTCCCCATCTATTTGCCATGAAGTGATGGGGCTGAATACCATGATCTTAGTTTCCTGAATGTTGAGTTTTAAGCCAACTTTTTCACTCTCTTCTTTCACTTTCATCAAGAGGCTCTTTAGTTATTCTTCACCTTATTCCATAAGGGTGGTGTCATCTGCATATCTGAGTTTATTGACATTTTTACCAACAAATATGATTCCAGTTTGTGCTTCATCCAGCCCAGAGTTTCTCATGATGTACTCTGCATATAAGTTAAATAAACAGGGTGACAATATATAGCCTTGAGGAAATCCTTTCCCAGTTTGGAACCAGTCTGTTGTTTCATGTCCATTTTTTGCTGTTGCTTCCTCACCTGCTTACATATTTCTCAAGAGGCAGGTTGGGTGGTCTGGTATTTCCATATCTTTCAGAATTTTACACAGTTTGTTGTGATCCACACATTCAAAGGCCCTTAAGGTTAGGTTTTAGCCCTTAATTTGAACAAATATAAAGTATAAAAGTGGTTTTACAAAATCGATTGGCCTTAGATATTTTTACAGTCTCACAAGGAGTAACTAGTGCCATTATTCATACTCAGTGTTGTACATATATACCAGATAGGAGCACTAATGTTACTCATTTTTACTAAACACATGAACAAGTTGATTCAGGTGATGGAGGCCTCAATTGCCTCACTTTGGGCGATATTAACTAGTTCCCATGGTGGAAGACTGTCTTAATTGTCATAATTCTGATTGTTCTGTTTTTTTGCTCTCTGTATCTGTAATTGTATAGATTGATTTGTTTCTAGTTGCATGAAGGTTTTTAAATTACAAATGGTTTTCCAAACTCCTATGAGTGCCACAGCTTCCTCCAACTACTACTTGCGGACCTTCAATATGAAGGTTAGGATAATATATTACCTCAACAATTTAGGAAAATGCCCCTTCCAAGCAAGAAGTGGTTATGGAATGAAAATTCCGCCCCTTTCCTTTGGCAATATAATTCTCCTAAAAGAAAAGGGAAGAATGAGAGGGCAACAGGTAGGAAACCCAGAAATCCCTGAGTAACAGGAGAAAATAAACTATAAGATAACCTGCAAGTGGCAGGTGCTTCTCCTCCTCCCCTTCTCTGTTGACAAAACCAGTTCTGCCTAAAACTAACCTTATTTTTATTCTTTTCTTAAACCTTGGACTGACAATGGCTCAACAAACCAGTAATCAAGTCAATTGTTTTATGACTGGGGATGACACACCTCCCCTTATTCTATCTCAAAAAATGCATATTGTGGGAGAGAGTCTTGGTGAAACTCCCTCAGTCCTGAGATATCTCTCTTATCTGGTTAGCAGCTTGCTAGCAAACATAAAACACCTTGCTAAAAACTAGCAAGGAGGCATTCTTTCTGCCCCCTTCTGATGTCTATGTCAGAAGCTTTCTCTATCTCTCTTGCACTTTAATAAAATTCTGTTACACAAAAATCGGAAGGAATGATGCTAAAGCTGAAACTCCAGTACTTTGGCCACCTCATGCAGAGTTGACTCATTGGAAAAGACTCTGATGCTTGGAGTGATTGGGGGCAGGAGGAAAAGGGGACAACAGAGGATGAGATGACTGGATGGCATCACTGACTCTATGGAAGTGAGTTTGAGTGAACTCTGGGAGTTGGTGATGGACAGGGAGGCCTGGCATGCTGCAGTTCGTGGGGTCACAAAGAGTCAGACACGACTGAGCGACTGAACTGAACTGAACACAAAAATTTTCAGTGGTAAAACCTGGTTTCTGGCCCTTGATAGAAATACTCTCCTCCGGAGGTCACAAAACATATAGCAAATGGCTCGCAGCAGCGACCTTTCAACAGCCTTACCCTTAAGACATATAAAATGCAAGTTTGTCCCTCCCTCAGCAAGTGGACAAGCAAAGGAACTTGTTGTTTGTTATCACTATAGCAGCCTTGCTGAATTTCTTGTCTTGCCTGTTGTCAATTTCTATTGAACAGGGAAGGTAAAGAATCCTGATTGGAATCTTAGGAGGCCTCATCTAGTCAGAATTACTGGTCTGAGACAAGATACACTGTATTACATTCAGGAAACAGTGAGCTGGGTAGATTGTAGATACTTGTATCCACACTTAGCAATATACTTCTTTCTTCTTCCCTTTTTCTCATGGTGAAGATTAAGTTCTTGCCTCAGTTTTTAGAAATAGCATTCCAAGTTCCTTTCTTAGACTGGTGAAGTGAAGTGAAGTCAGTCAGTCATGTCTGACTCTTTGTGATCCCATGGACTGAAGCCCACCAGGCTCCTCTGCCCATGGGATTCTCCAGGCAAGAATACTGAATTGAGTTGCCATTTCCTTCTCCAGGGTATCTTCCCGATACAGGGATCAAACCCAGGTCTCCTGCATTGCAGGCAGACACTTTAACCTCTGAGCCACCAGGGAAGCCCTGGTGGACTTCTTAGACTGGAGAACTATACTAAACCCTAATCAGTTTTGCTAGAATCATAAGAACAATCATGAGAACTATTATCAAATAATCTCTTTCATACAAGAAAGATTCTGTGGTGTGTATCCTTCTATAAGTGTGGCACTCTCCATATCAGAAAATTCCTTGAAAAACTAATACAGCCATTTATCCAAGCTTAAATAGGAAAGGTCCATCTAGTCAGGGCTGTAGTTTTTCCAGTAGTCATATGGATGTGAGAGTTGGACTGTGAAGAAAGCTGAGCACTGAAGAATTGATGCTTTTGAACTGTGGTGTTTTCTTGAGAGTCCCTTGGACTGCAAGGAGATCCAACCAGTCCATTCTAAAGGAGATCAGTCCTGGGTTTTCCTTGGAAAGAATCATGCTAAAGCTGAAACTCCAGTACTTTGGCCACCTCATGCAGAGTTGACTCATTGGAAAAGACTCTGGTGCTGGGAGGGATTGGGGGCAGGAGCAAAGGGGACCGCAGAGGATAAGATAGATGGATGGCATCACCGACTCGATAGATGTGAGTCTGGGTGAACTCTGGGTGTTGGTGATGGACAGGGAGGCCTAGCATGCTGTAATTCACGGGGTCACAAAGAGTTGGACAGGACTGAGTGACTGAGCTGAACTGAAATAGGGTTGCATCTTAGACAATACAACTGACAGAATCTTCACGTGCTTTATTGGATTTGCTTGTATATCTATGTTTGCCCAAATCAAAGTCAAATATATAATTTGTCTATTTATCCTAGGGGATTTTATTACTGTCTACAATCCTAGAACATTGCCTTAGTCAACTTATTATCTGACTTTCTCAGGCCATTATTTCCTACCCTCTATAATCTCCTGAACCCCTCCAATCCCCTTTCCCCTTCTCACATGCAGGTGAAGAATTTTTCTTTACGTAATGCCTCATACTCACAAAAGTAAGTGGTATTTTTTGTACAGACGTGTTCAATGGGCAAAATACACCTACTTCTACTAAGGCATCACTCTATTTGTTCCATAGAACCAGTTTTCTCTCATCTATCTAAGTTTTATCCCACTTTGAGTTATCTGACTCTATTCTGCATTATTAAATGTTATCTCTTTTTCTTGAGGTTGACATAAAAAATACTGTTGCTTCTTTCATCTTAAAAATATAATTTCTCTTAAGGTCGCTGCCTCATTTTTCTGCTCCCCTTTAAAGAAAACTTCAGTTTTCCATTCTACACTCACTATTTCAGTCTAGAAGTCATTTCAATCAAAGTTTCATTCCATCTACTCAACTAAAATAGCTTTTGTGAAGTTAAGCAGTAATCTCCACCAGACTTCTTCCAATGTTTCATTTTTAGTCTTCATCTTGTTTGAATTCTTGGGAACATTTGAAACATGCAATTGTGTCCTTTTTGAAACACCTTAGTTGGTCATTTTACTTCTAGAACATCATGTTTCCCTGTTTTATTTTATGTCTGATGATTCTTTCTCCCCTGTGATGGATATGTTTCTTTTCCTGACTTGCAAATACTGGGCTGCTCCAGGAATATACTCTTGTAACTTATCTCCACTTAATTCTTTGGATGATCTAATCCAGTTTCATCTGCTGTAAATATGATCTTTATGCTGAAGACTTTAAAATTTCTCTTCAAACTCAACTTACTTGATGAACTTCTGACTGATATATGTTTAAGCCTTCACTAGAATAAGATTCTCAAATAAAACTCTCTGTTCCAATACTTTTTCCTCAGGATTCTCCATTTCAGTAAATAATACTGTCATTTGTGAGCCATGTTTTCTATCACATCCCACAGTAAATCCATTAACAGAGTCTGTTAAAAATAATGCAAATTTCACCACTTCTTGTCGCCTCCTGTGCTACCACTCCATTTCAAGCCATCATTATCTTCACCTAGAACATGATCAAAGCATCCTATCTGATTCCCTGCTTCTTTTCTCCAGAAAAACCATAGTAATCTCTTTAATAGATAAAAGCTGATTATTCCTTGTTTAATATGCTTCTGCAAATTCCCATCATATTTAGGAAAATAAATAGGCTTTATCTGAAATTTACACATTTCTACAGTTACATCCATATAGTAGTCATGTATGGAGGTGAGAATTGGACTATGAAGAAAGCTGAGCACAAAAGACTTGATGCTTTTGAACTGTGGTGTTGCAGAAGACTCTTGAGAGTCCCTTGGACTGCAAGGAGATCCAACCAGTCCATTTTCAAGGAGATCAGTCCTGGGTGTCCATTTTCAAGGAGATCAGTCCTGGGTGTTCTTTGGAAAGAATGATGCTAAAGCTGAAACTCCAGTACTTTGGCGACCTCATGTGAAGAGTTGACTCATTGGAAAAGTCTCTGATGCTGGGAGGGATTGGGGACAGGAGGAGAACGGGACAACAGAAGATGAGATGGCTAGATGGTATCACTAACTCGATGGACGTAAGTTGGAGTGAACTCCGGGAGTTGGTGATGGACAGGGAGGCCTGACGTCGCAAAGAGTCAGACACGACTGAGCAATTCATAGGGTCACAAAGAGTCAGACACTACTGATATACTGAACTGAACAGTTAAATGAATGGGCCCTGGCTAAGTTCCCAGCAACATCTCATACCATCTTCACTCTGAGAAACTGATTCCAGTCACAGTGGTCTAGTTCTCAAATCAGCCAAGTATAGTCCTCCTTCAAAAGCCTTCACTGATAAAACTATTGAAAATAATGTCTCACATCACAATCTCTTATCTTTAATTATTTACTAATTCCATGTTAATATAATTGCCTGTCACTGAAACGGCCAAGGAATCTGGTTAATTTTGTGTGACAGTATTAGTATCATGAAAAAAAAAAAAGCCAACATTTAATTTCTGACATCATTAAAACAAAAAAATAAAACAATGGATTACTTTTTTTTTGTATTCACTAGAATTTATTTTATTTTTTTAAATTTTTAAATTACAATACTGTATTTGTTTTGCCATACATTGACACGAATCAGCCATAGGTGAACACAATCTTCCAATGCCGAAGCCCCCTCCCACCTCCCACCCCACATCCTCTACTTGAATCATCCTGTGCATCAGCCCCATGCATCCTGCATCCTACATTTTTAAAAGTTAATTTTGGCATTGAAAACACAAAGAATGTGATCAACATGACCTTCCTACTCTCCATTTTAAAGAACATTATATAAAATGTTATAAAATATCTTATGTAAAATTCAGTTGTGTTTTTTGGAAACTCTGGGAGATAATTTTCAGAGAGAATTATGTGCACTTCTCACTTATTTTAACACAGAATTGACAGTATTTTTAATACTAAATATACTTATACTACATGATAAAAATTTCATTTCTGACATACTCATCCTACTCATATAATTCAGAGATGATTTTTGGAAAATTGTGCCCTCTTTGGTTGGACTCCTTGTTTTGACATGAGTGTTATCAGAGGAGTGTGTGGAGTCATGAGTGAGTTATTCAGTGCTGTGTCTTCAGTGCTCTCATTGTTACAAACGATGGGGGGACACAAGATTTTTTTGAGACACTTTAAAATATTTAATGAAACTGAATATTGAGAATTTTTTTAGTAATCTAAATTGAATATTGACAGTTTTTTAAAGCAGGTTTGTTGCATGCAAATGATTTGTATAGAAATAGTGATCTAAAACTGGTAAAAACTATTTATGCACAACTGGGTATTTTGCCACAGTGTAATACCATAGGACTTTTGGAGGGGTTGATATATTTATTAAGTCCTTATGTTTACTAAGATATATGGAGGTGATAATTTTAAAAGGAAGAAGAATCTGTTGCATATCCAAATAATATTGATTGATATAATACACACACACACACACATGCATGCACACACACACATATATATATATATATGTACATATAAGATTTTCCTTCAAATAGTTTCAAAATCCTAATATTTGAATAGCAGTTACACCAGAGAGATTACAAATGAGTAAAGGAATTATTCTTTCTAAATTAATTAATTAATTTAGCTGTGCTGGATCTCTGTTGTGGCGCATCAACTCTCCATTGCTGTGCAGGTTTTCTCTATTTGTGGTGAGCAGGGGCTACTCCCTAGTTGTGTGTGGGCTTCTTATTGTGATAGTTTCTCTTATTGCAGACATGGATTTTAGGATGCTTGGGCTTCAATAGCTGAGATTCAGGGGCTCAGTAGTTGTGGCACACAAATTTAGTTGCCCCATGGCATGTGGGATTTTATTTCTCAGACTACAGATCAAAACCATGTCCTTGCACTTGGTAGGTGGATTTTTAAGCATTGTACCACCTGGGAAATTCTCAGGAATTATTCTTGTTTTACAAATTTTGCCACCTATAGTTCAGCTAATGTCTGTCAACTTGCCTGTCACTTGACACATCAGCGACAGATTAAAAGGAAAAAAAAAAAATCATAGCTAAACATAAGACTTAAGGCAGAAGTTTAATTTTTGAACCATTTTAACACTAATTCGGTTTACAAATGTATTTTGATATGATTATATGTTAACATGTCCATTAATCTTGAGTTCTTAAAAATATATATATTAAGTGATCCCAGTGAGTATGTTCTACTCAATTAACTGACAAATAGGCAAATCATCTTATTGCTGAGGAAAATGGATGAGGTTTTAAAGACTTTTATGCACAGTGTTAATTTTGAATTATACTATCCACACAACTTGCATACATGTGATATGCAAAAGAAATTCCCACCTTCTAGAATAACCATTTTCAGTGTCACATATGGCATAGCATATCAAATCTGTGAGATGACACTCCCCTGCCTCCTTCCTCTACTTCAGAGTACTCAAACCATTACACAGTCACTCTGAGCACTTTTGATGCTATTGTGGTGAGATTTTCTCTTTTGATGTAAGAATGTTACTCACATACTTGTAGATTATGCTGTGGCTTTTGGGCATGGAAAACTGATAACTTCTCTAATTGGGACAGACTCTTGGATTCAAGGAAACTTGCATTTGAGAGATGATGTGATCTCTTAGTGGACACAGCTAGCTTAAAGGATGACCTTGACATGATGAAATCTATTAACTTCTTTTCATCTTTTTTCACTGTACTCTTGTTGGGAGTCTTGAGAACATTAGTATTTGCTCAGGGGATAATCATTTTCTGTTTTAATTTGGCTTCATAATTAATTCTGCCATGAATAACATTAAAGTTAAAATAATTGAAATTCATCCACATCTATCTTATACATTGTTACTTTTTCCATTTTGTTTAATGTGATTTTCCACTTTCACCTCTTACATTAAAAGTGAATGAGCTCTTATAAAATGAAACAATTAGATATTTTCTTGGGTGAAGGCTAACAACTTCATAAGTTTCTTGTACGTATAACTTCCTCTATTTGTATAGCCTATACAAAATTGTTTCATCTATTTGCTTGCCTTGGCTTTATTCAAAATATGAAGAAGGCAAAGTGATGTTCTGAATCTGATCAGATGTCACTATCAAACCTCTTCCTTCCAGAATCCTGTGACAAGTAGCTGATTTAGTCATGTTGCTTTTCTGTTACTGAAGTCTATCAATATTAAGTCAAGAAAGCTTTCAAAATTTCAATTTTTCCCATCTCTTTCTCTCACCATTGCAATTTACCTTGTCTTGTGTTCCATTTTTTTTTGAGATTTTTTTTTTTCTTTTTGCTTAAGACGTTGAGAAATTCATTGTTCCAAGGTGACAAAAACTAATGATATTCTACCTAAGAAGCACATATTAGTAGATGCAGTTAATTTTACAGCTAAAGGGAAGTTCAAAGATAGTCCTCAACAGCTGAAGAAGCTTCGGAAGGGAAATGGATGTGTGGTGGGAGGAGGCGGAAGGAGGTTACTCAGTAGTCTTCAGATGACACTGTGTACAGATGACAAACTTACTGGAACATAAACTTGCCTAATTTACTTAACTGGCCACATTTATTTACTTAGCTTGAACTTTGAAGATAATTCACAAAGAGATAAGGAAGCAGTAAGATCTCTTATGATTACCACGCAGCACAAATTTTCACCCCTTTTTGATTTTGAATAATCTCCTCTATAAGCCCAATGAAATTAACTCATAAATTCATGCATTTCCATTTTGTTTCAGAACAGATACTATGGAAAACATTACTAAACTGATGATTCACCATTAATCCAGATTCTTAGATTACATTGCTACTGGAAAATATCAAAGGCAGTTTTTTTGATACAGTCATTTTCTCATAAGAAAAAATAAAACTGTTGGAACTAAAACAATCACAGGTACTTAAAGATTCACTGATTCCATTAGAAAAAAATTGCTTGATTTACATTTGAAAGAGTCTTACTTAATGATGTATTCCTAAAATTTTTGATCATCTATCTATTCATTTAGTAATGTGTTGACAAATTAACCTAGCTTAGAATTTTGAGTTGGGAAACTTGATTTCAAAAATTACCTGAAACTAAGAGAAGGGAAGAAATACAGAAAGCCAAACATTCAGATAAAAAAAATAAATGTCTTAAATTTTATCTGAAATGATAAAAATATTAATAATCTAATGGTTAATATGAACATTTCAATAGTGGCCATCTTACTGTTCAGTCGATGTCATGTGCTACTCTTTGTGACCCCATGAACTGCAGCATGCAAGTTTTCCCTTTCCTTCACTGTCTCCCAGAGTTTACTCAGACTCAGGTCCATAGAGTCAGTGATGCCATCCAAACATCTCATCCTCTGTTGCTCCCTTCTCCTCTTGCCCTCAAACTTTCCTAGCATCAGGGACTTTTCCAATGAGTCACCTTCTCATATCAGGTGGCCAAAGTATTGGAGCTTCAGTTTCAGCATCAGTCCTTCCAATGAATATTGAGGGCTGATTTCCTTTAGGATTGACTGGTTTGATTTCCTTGCTGTCCAAGGAAATTTCAAGAGTCTTCATCATTACCACAGTTTGAAGGCATCAGTTCTTCAGCACTCAGCCTTCTTTATGGTTCATCTCTCACATACAAACATGAATCTTTGTCAACAAAGTGGTGTCTTTGCTTTTTAATATGCTGTCTAGGTTTATCATAGCTTTTCTTCCGAAGAGAAAGCTGCTTTTACTTTTGTGGCAACAGTCACAGGATGCAGTAACTTTGGAGCCCAAGAAAAAATCTGTCACTGTTTCCATTGTTTCTCCATCTATTTTCCATGAAGTCATAAGACTAGATGCCATGATCTTTATTTTTGGATGTTGAGTTTATAGCCAGCTTTTTCACCACCCTCTTTTACATTCATCAAGAGGCTCAATATTTCCTCTTCGTTTTCTGCCAGTAAAGTTGTATCATCTGCATACCTGAGGTTATTGATAGTTCTTTTTGCAGTCTTGATTCTAGGTTGTACTTCATCCACCCTGGCATTTTGCATGATGTACTCTGCATGTAATTTGAATAAGCTGTGTGACATTATACAGCCTTGACATATCCCTTTCCTGATTTTGAATCAATCCATTCCATGTCCAGTTTTAACTGTTGCTTCTCGTCCAGTATACAACTTTCTCAGAAGACAGGTTAGGTGGTCTGGTATTACCATCTCTTTAATAATTTTCTGCAGTTTGTGTGTGTATGTGTGTGTGCGTGTGTGTGATGCACACAGTAAAAGATTTGAGCATAGTCAGTGAATCAGAAGTAGATTTTTTTAGATTCCCTTGCTTTTCCTATGATCCAACTGATGTTAGCAATTTGATCTCTGGTTCCTCTGCCTTTTCTAAATTTAGCTTGCACATCTGGAAGTTCTTAGTTCACGTACTGGTAAAGCCTAGTTTAAAGGATTTTTAGCATATTACGGTTTGATATGAAATCATTTCACATACTAGCATGCAAAATGATTGCAATTGTTCAGTAGTTTGAATATTCTTGGGGTTTGCCTTATTTTTGGAGATTGGAATGAAAACTGATTTTTCCAATCCTGTTGCCACTGCTGAGTTTTCCAAATTTGCTGGCATATTGAATGTAACACTTTAACAGCATCATCTTTTAGAATTTGAAATACTTAAACTGGAATTCCATCATGTCCACTAGCTTAGGTACAATCTCAAATACTACAGAACAATCTTGGTTCATTTGCAAGGAAAATGATTCAACATCATAGCAATCAAAGGCTATAACCCAGCCACTAATGTCAAAGAAGCAGAATTTGAATGGTTCTATAATGATCTATTAAGACCTTAGAACTAACACTAAAAAAGACATATTTTTCATCATAGGGGATCTGAATGCTAAAATAGAAAGTCAAGAGATGCCTGGAGTAACAGACACATTTGGCTTTGAAGTACAAAATGAACCAAGGCAAAGCTTAACAGAGTTTTGTCAAGAGAATGCAAACACCATTTTAGAACAACACAATAGATGATTCTACACATGGGCATTGCCAGATGGCCAATACCAAGTTTGGATTGATTATATTGATCATATTCTTACAGCCAAAATTGAAGAAGTTCTGTACAATGAGAAAAAACAAGACCAGGAGCTGACTGTGGCTCAGATCATCAGCTTCTTATTGCAAAATTCAGGCTTAAATTGAAGAAAGTAGGGAAAATAACTAGGCCTTTCAAGTATGACCTAAGTCATCTCTTATGATTATGCAGTGGAGGTAATGAATAGATTTAATGATTACATCTTGTGGACAGAGTGTCTGAAGAACTATGGATGGAGATTTGTAACATTGTACAGGAGGGGTGACCAAAATCATCCCAATGAAAAGAAATGCAAGGAGGCAAAGTAGTTGTCTAGGAAAGTCTTTCAAATATCTGAGAAAGGGAGAGAAGTGAAAGTCAAATCAGAAAGGTAAAGATGTATTCAACTGAATGTAGAGTTCCAGAGAATAGTAAAGTAGATAAGAATGCCTTCTTAAGTGAACAAAGCAAAGAAACAGAGGAAAACAATAGATTGAGAAATATTAGATATCTTCGAGAAAATTAGAGATACCAAGGGAACATTTCATGCATAATGGACACAATAAAAGACAAATGCAGCAAGGATCTAACAGAAGCAAAATAGATTAGGAAGAGGTAGCAAGAATGTACAGAAGAACTGCACAAAAAAGGTCTTAACAACCTAGTAACTGTGATGGTGTGGTCATTCTCCTAGAGCCAGAATGACCACCTTATAAAATCAGTGACATATTAAGTAAAGTTAAAACACAGACACAAATATTTAGTGAACAATATGTGCTATTTTCTTAGGTGTGGGAGATATGGCAGTTTAAAAAAAAAAAAAAAAAAAAAAACTCCCTGCCCTTGAAGACTACATCTTTTAAGGGGAATATACCAAAATTGAACTAGCTAACTAAATAAAATTAATACAATGTAAATGATCAAACCATGAGCAAAAATAAGGCAGGGAACCTGTGTAGGGTATTCCAAGGAATGTGGATCTAGCTGAAATTTTGAATAGTTTGGTGTGGGAAGTTCTTTATAAACAATACAGTTTTTGACAAAGACTTGAATGATAGAGGAGACAAAAGATGTAGCTGTGTTGGCAAAAGCATTTCCTTGTACAAGTGGCTGAAACAGAGTATGTGAGGTTAAAAGCTAAGAGGTTATGTCAGGGAAGCAAGTAAGGACTGGATGTTGTAGGATTTTGGACATTGTAAGGTCTTTTGTTTGACTGAGATAAGGAAACCATTTTGAGCAAAGGAGTAACATGGTCTGACTTGTGTATTAACAGGATAACTATTTACTGTTTTGAGAAAACATGACATGTAAGAAGACCAGATGGAAGGCTGACACATTAAATATAAAATGCTTATAATAAAAAACAATTTGTATCACCCTGCTATTAGACAAATTTAATATAAGATATATTTTGAAAGAAAAAATAAGCAAGAAAAAAAAAACACACAAGAAAATACTAAAAACAAAAAGAGTTGCCTTGACATTGGCCTTAGTAATGGTTTTTAAAAGTTGATACCAAAATCAAAAGTAAGGAAGTAGGACTAAATTAATAAATAGCTTCTGCACAGTAAAGGAAACAATCAACCCATTGATGGGAGTAAATATTTGCAAACCATGTTTCTCTAAGATGTTATACAAAATTTATATACACAAAATATATAAAGAAGTCATACAAAGCAATAAGAGAATACATAAATAACCTAGTTTAAAAAATCGGCAGAAAACCTAAGAGACATCTTTCTAAAAAGAAATAGTCAAAACATATGTGAAGAGATGCTCAGCTTCACTTGTCATCAGGAAAATGCAAATCAAAATCATGATGAGATATCATGTCACACCTGTTACAATAATTACTATCAAGAGCCCACAAATAAACAGAAATAGCAAGTGATGGCAAGAATGTGGAGAAAAAGTAACCCTGTGCCCTGTTGGTAGGAATAAAAATTAGTGCAGCTACTATGGGAAACAGTATGGAGGCTCCTCAAAAATTAAAAATAATGCCATATTATTCAGAAACTCCATTTCTGGAAATTTATCTAAAGAAAATGAAAACATAAATTTGAAAAGATTTATGCATACCCCATGTTCATTGCAGTTGTTATTTACAATAGTCGAAATATGGAAGCAATCTAAGTTTCAATGTATGAATAATAAAAATCTGGTGTGTATATATTATACATATAGTATTACAAATGTGTACACAATGGAATATTATCCACCCATTAAAAGAAAAGCCTTGAGATCAATATGTTAGGTAAAATAAATCAGATAGAGAAAGAAAAATACCATTTAATCTTTCTTATATGTTGGGGGAGTCAAAAATCTTATAGATACAGAAAACCAATTAACTGGTTGTTGCCAGGGCATATGGAATGAGAAAAATGGGAGAAGAGCACCAACGGATATAATTTTTATTTTTACAGGATAAATAATTCTTGGAGATGTAACGTGACTATATATTATGGCAACTATAGTTAATAACACTTCAGTGCATGTTTGGAAGTTACCTGAGAGTAAATCTTAAAAGTTCTTACTACAAGAAAAAAAATTCTCTAACTATGTATGGGAATGGATTTTGACCAGATTTATTGTGCTGATCATTTCCTAATATATACAAATATTTAATCATTATGTGGTAAAAGTGAAACTAATATGATGTTCTATGTCAGCTATATTTCTATTTTAAGAAAGCAGTTGGGAGTTGGGAAGTAGTTGGCTGTGCCAAATATTAAAACATATTATATAGCTTATGTAATTAAAATCATGTGGCATTTAGAGTATGAATAAGCTGGTAGCCAATGGAATAAAACTGAAATACATAGAGGCTTCAATTGCAGTCCAGTGGTTAAGGCTCAGTGCTTCCACTGCAGAGGGCACAGGTTGATCCTTGGTGAGGAAATTAAGATCCCACAAGACACATGGGATGGCCAAAAAAAAAAAAAAATCACAGAAATAGAATTAACCTCATTTAAAAATTTCACACATGATAAAGATTGTATCTTAAATCATTGGGGAAAATATGGCCATTTTAATAAATGGTATTAAAATAACTAGGTAGCAAAATAACAAATATAATGTGCATTATATTTATTATGTAAATATAAAAATATAATAAAATAATAAAAATTCAGCCTCTTTCTGTATGTTATGATAGACTTTAAATAGATTTATTGTTTGAATATAAAAAATGTAATTACCCAAGTATTACCAAAAAAAGTGGCTAAATTCTACTATAACTTGGGGCAGGAAAAAAACCTTCTCTATACTTAAAATCAAGATACAATAAAAGAATAATTCATAAATTGAACTAAATAAACTGTTAGATTGAAGTAAATTTTAAGTTCTTTACTTTTGTGTATGGAAATATTTTATATGAACATGATCAAGAGAAAAAAATGGAAAATCAGAGAAACATTTTTAACTTTTTTCAACTTGTGTCACATTTTCAACTTATAAAGCATTTTCATTGATACTGTATCAATAATCATAATATTTAAGTAACTTAGAAGAGAAAACTAACAACAGGTAGAAAAATGGATACAATATGTAAACAATATGTAGAAAGAGAAATGCAAATGGTCCTTAAACATTTAATAAGATGCATAATTGATCTTGAGCACTGATAATAGAAAATCAAGTTTTAAAACTGTTCTGAGATATCATTTCCTTTCTTTTAATCTGGGAACAGTGTGAAAGGTGGACAACAGATTTTTGATTAAAAGTGAGCTTACAATAATATTGCAGGTAATGACAAAGTTTGGAGGCTATACAGATGCCCTTCAATTAAGATTTACTTGTTTTCTTTCATCCAATGGAATAGAATGTGGCCATTCAAAAGATAAGATAAAAATAAAATCACTGGATTTCTACTTTTAAGTGCTATTTTAATCATAATTTTCTCTTTGATTACCTGACCTAGGAAAAAGCACGTATTTTAGGGTATTTTAAATAAAATCAGTAATCACCATTACAAAGCCAATATATGTTTCATCTTTAGGCTTTTCAAATACCACCTCTCACTCTAAAATCTTGTAAATAATTACCGTACTTAACTTTCAGTGAGGTATATAAAACCATGTGTGTAGGCTCTAAACAAAGCTAACCGAATACAATGAAAGTGTAGTGAGAAAATTATTCATGATGTGGAAATTTAAATCAGACGAAGAAGAACCTTGTTTGGTTAGAGACCTGAATCTATAATTTGCATTCAACAAGATGAGACTTATCATTGTCAGGAGTGCTATATCAGGAACCCAGAAATTCAGTAACTAGCTTATGGATGAAGGAAGAAAAGTTATCAAGTCATTAACATTTGTCTTATTAATATCAATCTTATCAGCACATTTTTAATTTTAATTTTAATTTTATTTTACTTTACAGTACTGTATTGGTTTTGCCATACATTGACATGAATCCACCACAGGTGTACATGAGTTCCCAATCCTGAACCCCCTCCCACCTCCCATGCCATATCATCTGGATCATCCCCTTGCACCAGCCATTTTTTAAAAAAGGAAACATGAAGTAAGAAGCTCTCATATTATAAAGTCATACATTTTTATTTCAGCTTGAAAATCTATTACAGTATGACAAGAAATATGAGTCTGGCACAAGAAGTTCTATCACTCATTCGTTAATAAACCATCTGATTGATTTTTATATAACTATCATACCAATGGTCAAGCTTTGTGCTAGGGACTTATTATTTGAGGGGCTTCCTGGTGGCTCAGATGGTAAAGAGTCTGCTTACAATGAGGGAGACCCAGCTTCGATTCCTGGGTCAGGAAGATCCCCTGGGGAAGGAAATGGCAGCCCACTCCAGTACTCTTGAATGGAAAATTCCAATGATGGAGGAGCCTGGTGGACTACAGTCCTTGGAACCACAAAGAGTCACACATGACTGAGCGACTTCACTTTCACTTTCATGCTTTGGAGAAGGAAATGGCAACCCACTTCAGTGTTTTTGCCTGGAGAATCCCAGGGACGGGGAGCCTGGTGGGCTGCCGTCTATGGGGTCGCACAGAGTCGGACACGACTGAAGTGACTTAGCAGCAGCAGCAGGAGCATGTTGACAAACAAATGATTATAATTAAGTGTACACAAAAGTACATGCACAAACCTAAAAAAGAAAAATTGAGACTGTTAAGGATAACTTTATAAAGCTCATAGTGTGTGCTGTGTCTTCAGGAATGCTTCCTTCCTTAATCTGTTCCATCACCAGGTGGAAGAGAGGAAGAATATCTATGCATATAGATTAGCAAGTACAAGGGCACAGAGGGTAATATTACATGATCTATTTAGGACATTCAGAATAGTTCTGTGCTAGTAGCATTAACTTCAGTGAAAAGTGAGGTGCAAACGAGGCTGAAGTGTATCTTGAAGCCACATGGTAAAAACGGCCACAACTACCAAGCTAAAAAAAATTATAAGCTATCAGGAGGATGAAAGACCACTTAAGGTTTTTAAGTAGGATGATAATTTATTTGGGCTTTACAAAGAGAGCTCTAAGCAATACCATAACTGGATCAGAGAAGTGAGAGACTAAAGATTTTTTTTTTTCCTAATTATCTATTAGTCAACAGATCTTGCTAACTAATTGTATGTTTAAATTAATAAAGAGGAAAAATTCAAGAATTACCCAAGTTTCTGACTCAGGTTTGTGTGATCGGATTAATTTATATTGGCACAAAGTGATTTAGGATGAGAGTAAGCTTAGGGAAAGAAAAAGAAAATTAGTGTTAGATGCCAGGAACTCTAGAATGTGCTCAGATGACAGCTGAAAGTATGAGTTTTAAGCTTGAGAGAGAATTAATGGCTAAAGACACATCTCAGAGTAAATAATTTGCTGGTGATATAAAAACTGTGAACTGTACAGTGATGCATGGTAACTAGACCTGTCATGGTGATCATTTTGTAGAGTATATATATATGTGTGTGTGTGTGTGTGTGTGTATATATATAAAATCATAATGGGGTATACCTAAAACTTATATAATAATAATTTAAAAAATTAACCATGAGGAGAATGGATAATATTGACAAGAAAAAAGAAAAAGAAAGAAAACTGTGGCAAATACAAAAGTAGAGAGTTCCAAGAACAGAATAAAACCTTGGGTCACAGGTGTTTAAAAGGACAGAGAGGGAGGGAATCTAAAGAGAGAGATGGAGAATCTGGGTCACAGATATCAAGGGAAGAGAGGATTTTATGAAGTGCACATTACTGTCAACTGCTTTTCATTAGTTATGACAATAAAGACTAAAATGCTTCCATTGAAAAACTGAGGATTTTAGAAGTCAGTGATTGACCAGGAAGTAAAACTTGTTGCAATGAGCTAAAAGTAAGTCGAAAACAAGTGAAGACAGTGTGTGATACATTTCTTGAAAATTACATAAGAGGGTATCATTTATATTTTAAGATTAAGTTCTTTTCTAATTTTACAAAAAAAATTGTTAAACTAAAATAAAATTGACATGTTTAATTTGCTTGCTTTATGTAAATAGGTTTATAAAGTGGGAAAATAGAAACAAAATAGTTTCAACTACTGTCTTTTTCAGTTGAGATGAAATTTAGAACCAACTAATCATTTAACATGAGCCCAAGTAAGTTTATCCGAAAAATCAACTTACTTCACTGTAATATACACAAAGATTCTGAGACCTTTGAGAAGCCCTCCTCTGTTTTCTCCCAGGGGATTTCTTTATCCTAAACTGTAAGAAGCTTTAATTTTTCAGCTAATGTACTCTTTGTAAGCTCTGGTGAAGGCTATAAGGAAACAAACAAACAAACAAACAAAAACCTATTCGACCACAAAAGCTTCCTTGTCCTTCTCTTCCTGTCTTACTTCTTTTCTCCTTCTTTCAGACTTTAGGCTGAGTCACATTTATTTTAAACACCAATCTTGTATCTTTTCCCAAAATTTTCAACCCCTGAAATTCCTACACTTTTGCCATTGCTGCTTTCTTTCATTTCTGTTTTCAAGAACATAGCTTATCACTGGACTGTTCCCTATATTCCTTCATCTACCCTGGGTTTGGTTCTAATTTCCATGTCATTTGCAAAGCCAGGATTAACAGAGATGATTGATAATCCCTGAGACAAAGTCTTTCTTGTTTCAGGCCCTAATTTCCCGATTCTTTAAATGCTTCCAGTGCCTTGCTAAGGAAAATAGTCTGAGAATTCTCAGTTTTAAAATTTTGTCATGCATTCTAGTTATTTTTTCAATATCAGTGCTAAGTATTTTTCTCACTAGATTTCAAGCAGATATTACTAAAAATATAAACTTGTTCTTTCTTGGATCATACAATTTACTGTCTATATGCTGCAGCTCCCTTCTTTCCAAATAAAATCTCTTCATATGAAGGGTGCCCTTAGCAAGCATAATGTGATACTTCTAGTCCTAGTATCCAGCATATGAGTTTTAAAGATTATGCACAAGCAAACACTGGGCCTTTAAAATATTTGAGTATCCTTTCAAAGAACCAGCTTTTGCTTTGTTGATTTTTGCTATGGTCTCTTTTGTTTCTTTGAAAGGATAAATAAAATTGACAAACCATTAGCCAGACTCATCAAGAAACAAAGAGAAAAAAATCAAATCAACAAAATTAGAAATGAAAATGGAAAGATCACGACAGACAACTCAGAAATACAAAGAATCATAAGAGACTACTATCAGCAATTATATGCCAATAAAATGGACAACTTGGAAGAAATGGACAAATTCTTAGAAAAGTACAATTTTCCAAAACTGAACCAGGAAGAAACAGAAAATCTTAACAGACCCATCACAAGCAAGGAAATTGAAACTGTAATCAGAAATCTTCCAGCAAACAAAAACCCAGGTCCAGACAGCTTCACAGCTGAATTCTACCAAAAATTCCGAGAAGAGCTAACACCTATCTTACTGAAGCTATTCCAGAAAATTGCAGAGGAAGGTAAACTTCCAAACTCATTCTATGAGGCCACGATCACCCTAATACCAAAACCTGACAAAGAAACCACAAAAAAGAAAGCTACAGGCCAATATCACTGATGAACATAGACGCAAAAATCCTCAACAAAATCCTAGCAATCAGAATCCAGCAACACATTAAAAAGATCATACACCATGACCAAGTGGGCTTTATCCCAGGGATGCAAGGATTCTTCAATATCCGAAAGTCAATCAATGTAATTCATCACATTAACAAACTGAGAAATAAAAATCATATGATTATCTCAATAGATGCAGAAAAAGCCTTTGACAAAATTCAGCATCCATTTATGATAAAAACTCTCCAGAAAGCAGGAATAGAAGGAACATACCTCAACATAATAAAAGCTATATATGAC
This sequence comes from Nanger dama, assembly GCA_917880005.1. Taxonomy (NCBI): domain Eukaryota; kingdom Metazoa; phylum Chordata; class Mammalia; order Artiodactyla; family Bovidae; genus Nanger; species Nanger dama. Next base: position 107,167,400 of record CAKJTW010000001.1, read on the forward strand.
AAACCCACAGCTAACATTATCCTCAATGGCAAAAAATTGAAACCATTTCCCCTAAAGTCAGGAACAAGACAAGGGTGTCCACTTTCACCACTACTCTTCAACATAGTACTGGAAGTTTTGGCCACAGCAATCAGAGCAGAAAAAGAAATACAAGGAATCCAAATTGGAAAAGAAGAAGTAAAACACTCACTGTTTGCAGATGACATGATCCTCTACATAGAAAATCCTAAAGACTCGACCAGAAAACTACTAGAGCTAATCAATGAATATAGTAAAGTTGCAGGATATAAAATCAACACTCAGAAATCCCTTGCATTCCTATACACTAACAATGAGAAAGGAGAAAAAGAAGTTAAGGAAACAATTCCATTCACCATTGCAACGAAAAGAATAAAATACTTAGGAATATTCCTACCTAAAGAAACTAAAGACCTATATGTCGAAAACTATAAAACACTGATGAAAGAAATCAAAGAGGACACTAATAGATGGAGAAATATACCATGCTCATGGGTCGGAAGAGTCAATATAGTGAAAATGAGTATTCTACCTAAAGCAATCTACAGATTCAATGCAATTCCCATCAAGCTACCAGCAGTATTTTTCACAGAACTAGATCAAATAATCTCAAGATTTGTATGGAAATACAAAAAACCTCGAATAGCCAAAGCAATCTTGAGAAAGAAGAATGGAACTGGAGGAATCAACTTGCCTGACTTCAGGCTCTACTACAAAGCCACAGTCATTAAGACAGTATGGTACTGGCACAAAGACAGAAATATAGATCAATGGAACAAAATAGAAAGCCCTGAGATTAACCCACACACCTATGGACACCTTATCTTTGACAAAGGAGGCAAGAATATACAATGGAGTAAAGACAGTCTCTTTAACAGGTGGTGCTGGGAAAACTGGTCAACCACTTGTGAAAGAATGAAACTAGACCCCTTTCTAACACCATACACAAAAATAAACTCAAAATGGATTAAAGATCTAAATGTAAGACCAGAAACTATAAAACTCCTAGAGGAGAACATAGGCAAAACACTCTCCGACATAAATCACAGCAGGATCCTCTGTGATCCAACTCCCAGTATACTGGAAATAAAAGCAAAGATAAACAAATGGGATCTAATTAAAATTAAAAGCTTCTGCACAACAAAGGAAACTACAAGCAAGGAGAAAAGACAGCCTTCTGAATGGGAGAAAACAATAGCAAATGAAGCAACTGACAAACAACTAATCTCAAAGATATATAAGCAACTTATACAGCTCAACTCCAGAAAAATAAAAGATCCAATAAAAAAATGGGCCAAAAGAACTAAATAGGCATTTCTCCAAAGAAGACATACGGATGGCTAACACACACATGAAAAGATGCTCAACATCACTCATTATCAGAGAAATGCAAATCAAGACCACAATGAGGTACCATTTCACACCAGTCAGAATAGCTGTGATCCAAAAGTCTACAAGCAATAAATGCTGGAGAGGATGTGGAGAAAAGGGAACCCTCTTACACTGCTGGTGGGAATGCAAACTAGTACAGCCATTATGGACAACAGTGTGGAGATTCCTTAAAAATTGCAAATAGAACTGCCTTATGACCCAGCAATCCCACTGCTGGGCATACACACCGAGGAAACCAGAATTGAAAGAGACACATGTACCCCAATGTTCACTGCAGCACTGTTTATAATAGCCAGGACATGGAAGCAACCTAGATGTCCATCAGCAGATGAATGGATAAGAAAGCTGTGGTACATATACACTATGGAATACTACTCAGCCCTTAAAAAGAATAAATTTGACTCAGTTCTAATGAGATGGATGAAATTGGAACCAATTATACAGAGTGAAGTAAGCCAGAAAGAAAAACACCAATACAGTATACTGACACATATATATGGAATTTAGAAGACAGTAATGATGACCCTGTATGTGAGACAACCAAGAGACACAGAGGTATAGAGTGGACTTTTGGACTCTGAGGGAGAGGGAAAGGGTGGGATGGTTTGGGAGAATGGCAATGAAACATGTATATTTTCTTGTAAGAAACGAAGCGCCAATCTATGTTCAATGTAGGATGCAGGATGCATGGGGCTGATGCACAGTATGATTCAAGTAGAGGATGTGGGGTGGGAGGTGGGAGGGGGCTTCGGCATTGGGAGATTGTGTTCACCTATGGCTGATTCGTGTCAATGTATGGCAAAACAAATACAGTATTGTAATTAAAAAAAAAAAAGAATGAATTAAAAAGTGAATTTGGAAAAAAATAAAAAAAAAAAAAATAAAATATTTGAGTAAAAGGAGTTTGTAGAGAAACATAGTATATAAAACTGGATCAGTTACTTATTACTCTATAACAAACCACAAAACATGACTTATAGCAAAAAGTATTCTACTTGCAGATGAGCAATTTTGGTTGAGCACAGATGGGTGGCATCTCTGCTGGTTTTTCCCAAGATCAGTTATGTGGCTGTGGTCACCTGATGGTTCAGCTGGGGCTGGATGACCTAAGATGACCTCAGTCATGTATCTGGCAGTTTGCTGAATGTTGCTTGAGTGTCTTGATTTTCTTTCACATGGTGTCTCGTCCTCCAGAAAGCTAGACAGTGATTCTCCATATAACGCAGATATGCTCCAATAGATCAAAAATAGAAAAAGTAATAATTCTTAAGGTCTAGTATTAGAATTCACCCAACATTACTTTCACTACAGCAAATCTCAAGGTCAGCCCAGATACAAGAAATATAGATTCCACCTACTGTGGGAGAAATAGTATTGTCACATTGCAAGGAACTAGATACTGGGCAGTGAGATTCACTAGAGTTTAGGTTAACATCTTCTTATCGTAGGAGTACAAATAATAATATATTAATAAATATTATTATTATTGTGTAGCATAATAGCTAATGTTTATTGACTTCACTGTGGTCTGAAATTGTTGAATGAATTATCTTAGTGTTCACAAAAGCACTACAAGGAACTGTGTTGTTACTCTCAATTAAAAGATAAAGAATTGCAAAGTAATTAGCTTCCAATTAAAACTAATTAATTAATTTTTAAAAAAGATGAAGAGACTGAGGCTTCTCAGGAACAAATAATGTGGCCAAAATTGTATGGATAGTGAAGTGAGATTACAAATCAATTCTCCCTGAAAACTGGCCATCATCTTGGCCAGCAAGCCACAATGTTTTAGGTGATGACACCTCTGAGGAATATGATGTGAATAGTTTTGTCTATTTCCAGACAAGAATATTCTCTTGCTAAAGGATAACTGAGTCTTTTATCTACTGTTTCATACATTTTCCCTTAGTTATTAGTTTATATTTTGCAAGTCATGAATGTATACTGAGGTGATTTGTTTTCAGCCCAACTCTAACATATTTTAATAGCTTATGGGGAAAACAGATTGCTGTTTTTATTTTTATATAGTTTGTTTAAACACACATACACACAAAGTTGGCTAACTAGGTAAAATATTGTAAATATTCCCCTGTGGACATCTTTGGCAGACAACCTTTTTGTAGTTCAGTTCAGTTCAGTTGCTCAGTTGTGTCTGACTCTTTGCGACCCCAGGAACCACAGCACGCCAGGCCTCCCTGTCCATCAAATCCTGGAGTTCACCCAAACTGATGTCCATTGAGTCAATGATGCCATCCAACCATCCTCTGTCGTCCCCTACTCCTCCTGTGTTCAATCTTTCCCAGCATCAGGGTCTTTTCAAACGAGTCAGCTCTTAGCATCAAGTGGCCAAAGTATTGGAGTTTCAGCTTCGACCTCAATCCTTCCAATGAAAATATTCAGGACTGATTTCCTTTAGGATGGACTGGTTGGATCTCCTTACAGTCCACGGGACTCTCAAGAATCATCTCCAACACGATAGTTCAAAGGCATCAATTCTTCAGTGCTCAGCTTTCTTTATAGTCCAACTACCATACGCATACATGATCAACGGAAAAACCATAGCCTTGACTAGATGAACCTTTGTTGACAAAGTAATGTCTGCTTTTCAATATGCTGTCTAGGTTGGTCATAACTTTCCTTCCAAAGAGTAAGTGTCTTTTAATTTCATGGCTGCCATCACCATCTATAGTGATTTTGGAGCCCAGAAAAGTAGAGTCCAGTCCCAACTAGCTTAGTTGAGATTAATGACATGGGAAGGGTTTGAACACCATCGGTGACAGGAATAGGTGATTTAATAGCAAAACTGTGCAATTCAATCTACTCTGCATCTCATAGTCATAAGTTAACAGAAAAAAAAAAAAGATAGGAAAGAGTGAGAAAGAAAAATGAATATTTTCTACTTTCAACAAATGGAATTATATGTGAGTTTTGCTTACTTTTTATATTTATCTTACCTTATTTCAATGTGAATGTGTTACCAAGAAACTTGCAACATCTCTCATTGACGTTTTTAAAAATTTTCATTTATTTATTTTTAATTAGAGGATAATTACCATATTGTGATGGCTTCTGCCATACATAAACAGGAATCAGCCACAGGTGTATATATGCCCCCTCCAACCCTTCCCCACCTCCCTCCCCCTCTCATGCCTCTAGGTTGTCTCAGACAACTGGCTTTGGGTTCATACATCAAACTCCCACTGGTTATTCATTTTACATGTTGTAATGTATGTGTTTCAATGCTATTGAAATCATCTCAGATCATCCCCCTCTCCTTCCCCCACTGTGCCCCAAAGTCTGTTCTTTATATCTGTATCTCCTTTGCTGCCTTGCAAGTAGGAGCATCATTACTATTTTTTCTAGATTTATATATATATATATATATATATGTTAATAATATTTGATATTTGTCTTTCTGACTTTCTTCACTCTGTATGATAGGCTCTAAGTTCGTCCATTTCATTAGAGCTGACTCAAATGTGTTCCTTTTATGACTGAGTAATTTTTCATTGTATATATGTACCACAATTTCCTTATTCATTTGTCAATGGACATCTAGGTTGATTTCAGGTCCTGGCTCTTGCAAATAGTGCTGCAGTGAACATTGGGGTACATGTATCTTTTTCAACTATGGTTTCCTCAGCGTATATCCTCAGTAGTCAGACATCTTTACTCCAGTTTCTTTAAGGGATCTCCATATTATTCTCCATAGTGGCTATATCAATTTGCATACCCGCCAACAACGCAAGAGGGTTTCCTTTTCTCCAAACTTTCTCCAATATTTGCTGTTTATAGAATTTTTTTATGATGGCCGTTATGACTGGTGTACCTTATAGTAGTTTTGCTTTGCATTTTTCCGATAATGAGTGATGTTGAGAATCGATTCATATGATTATTACCCATCTGTATATCTTATTTGGAGAAATATTTGTTTAGGTCTTCTGCTCACTTTATGATTGGGTTGTTTATTTTTCTGGTATCAAGCTGTATGATCTGCTTGTTTATTTTGGAGATTAATTTTTTTTTTTTTTTTTTTTTACTTTACAATATTGTATTGGTTTTGCCATACATCAACATGAATCTGCCGTGAGTGTACACATGTTCCCAATCCTGAAGGCCCCTCCCACATCCCTCCCCATACTCTCTGGATCACCCCAGTGCACCAGCCCCAAGCATCCTGTATCCTGCATCGAACCTGGACTGGCGATTTGTTTCTTATATGATATTATGCATGTTTCAATGCCATTTTCCCAAATCATCCCACCTTCTCCCTCTCCCACAGAGTCCAAAATATTCCTATTGATTGCTTCATTTGTTATTATTTTCTCCCATTTTGAGGTTTTTTTTTTTTTTTTTTTCACCTTGCTTAGAGTTTCCTTCATTGTGCAAAAACTTTTAAGGTTAATTAGATCACATTTGTTTATTTTTGTTCTTATTTCCATTACCCCAGAAGGTGGGTCTTATAGGATCTTTACCACCACTTGTTAAAAAACTGTGTTTTCTCTATTGTGTATGTGTGGCACCTTTGTCAAAAATAAGTTGTGCATAAGTGCATGGATTTATCTCTGGGCTTTCTATCTTGTTCCAATGGTCTATATTTCTGGTTTTTGTGTGTCAGTACAATACTGTCTTGATGACTGTAAACTCGTAGTATAGTCTGAAGTCAGGAAGGTTGATACATCCAACTCCATTCTTCTTTCTCAAGATTACTTTGGCTATTCAAGGCCTTTTGTGTTTCCATTCATGCTGGAGTCCAACTCTAGCAGCCAGGGATTCAACCTGAAGAGGTGAATGGTGTTGTCGAATGAGGCAGCCTCTCAATTTTCTTTTGGACTGTCTGTTTATTTCAAGTTTAAGATTCTCTTTTATACTTTTACAAAAGAATTAGACCAGAAGTTTGACATTTTTAGATCCCCCTCTCCCAGATTTATTATCTCCATAAATCATTGTTGCTCTTCAGAGTTCCTGCTTCAGTGATTCTCTCGGAATCAGCCTTATCTTCTATTATCTACCTCTTCTAATGTGTCCTATATTTAACTTGTGATTACATTGTAACTCATGCTACATTCCTCAGTTTACTACATATCTTCCTAAATCCTATTTGCCCCTAACATCCTGAGCTCACTATCTCTTAAAAGGCTTCTAGTTATAGTGTCTCTAAAAATTCCTAACTTCTATAAGCTATAGTAAAATATGCTAACTTTACAACATTCCTTAAATATTTAACTTCTGTTTTAATTATTTCTAAGCCCTAAATTCAGTAAACTCCTTTGCCATAAACATTCTCCTCACAAATAGGCTTCAGATATCAATCCCTCCCACGGCCTCAAGCTACGACCTATGTGCTCATCCTGGAACACTCCTTTGTAAAAGTCCTTGAACAAATGTCAATGATTAACTTTATGAATTATTTTCTGAGCAATGCTGCAGAAGGCTTTGTGCCTTCTCATGCTCCTCTCAAGAACAATAAGCACCTTAATATTACTTTTCAGTCAACTCAGGTGAGGAGAGGGAAATACAAGTCAGAATTATAAGGCTTAACTCCTTCATCCCGGGATCCGTGCCTGTGGAGTGAGGAGAAGGGGCTGGGGACCGCGCCTCCATTTTGTCAGTAATGCCTAACACGGCTCCTGACACATACAAATTAATAAAGTATTTGTTCTAATTCTGTGAAAAATATCATTGGTAATTTGAATGGGATTTCATTTACTCTATAAACTGCTTTGGATAGTATAGTCATTTCCACTATATTGATACTTCTAATCCAAAAACATGATATATCTCTCCACAAATTTGTACCATGTTTGATTTCTTTCTTCAGTGTTTTCTTAGAGTTTCCTACACACAGGACTTTTGTCTCTTTAGGCAAATTTATTCTGAAGTATTTTATTATTTCTGTTGAAATGGTGAGTGAGATTCTTTCCTTAATTTCTCTTTCTGATATTTTATTGTTAGTGTATAGACATGCAAGGGATTTCTTTCTACTGATTTTATGTCCTGTGAATTTGCTATATTCATTGATTAGCTCTAGTAATTTTCTGATGGCATCCTTAGGGTTTTCTACGTAGAGAATCATGTCATCTGCAAACAGGGAGAGGTTTACTTCTTTTTTCCAATCTGGATTCCTTTTCTTTAATTTTCTTCACTGATTGCTATGGCTAGGACTTCCAAAACTATGTTCATCAGTAGTGGTGAGAATAGACATCCTTGTCTTGTTCCTGATTTTAGAGGAAATACTTTCAGGTTTTCACCATTGAGGATAATATTTACTGTATGTTTAACATCTATGGCCTTTATTATGTTAGGGTATGTTCCTTCTATGTCTACTTTCTGGAGAGTCTTTATCATAATTAGGTGTTGAAATTTATGAAAATTTTTCTTTGCATTTACTGAGATCATCTTGTTTTTATCTTTCAGTTTGTTCATATGGTGTGTCACACTGACTGATTTGTGCGTATTGGAGAATCCTTTCATCTCTGGGATGAAGTCCACTTGATCATAAAGTATAATCTTTCTAATATGCTGTTGGATTCTGTTTGGTAGAATTTTGTTGAGGATTTTTCCATATATATTCATCAGTGATGTTGGTAATTTTTAATTTAATTTTATTTTTGGCATCTTCGCCTGGGTTTGCTATCAGGATGATGCTGGCCTCATAGAATGAGTTTGGGGAGTTTTTCTTCCTCTGTACTTCTCTAGAATAGTTTGGGCAGGATAGGTGTAAACTCTTTTCTAAACTTTTTGCAGAATTCATCTGTGAAGCCATCTTGCCCTGGGCTTTTGTTTGTTGGAAGATTTTTATTGCAGTTTTGATTTCCATGCTTGTGATTGCTCTGTTCATATTTTCTTTTCTCTCTGGTTCAGTTTTGGAAGGTTATACTTTTCTTATAATTTGTCCATTTCTTCCAAGTTGTCTATTTCATTGGCATATAAATTCTCATAGTAGTCTTTTATGATCCTTTGTATTTCTTTGTTGTCATAACTTCTTCTTTTTCATTTCTAATTTTAATTATTAGAGTATTTTCTCTTATTTTCTTGATTGAATCTGGCTAACAGTTTGTCAATTATGTTTAACTTCTCAAAGAAAAAGCTTTTAATTTTACTGATTTTGCTATTGTTGCCTTCATTTCTTTTTCATTTATTTCTGCTCTGACCTGTATGATTTTTTTTTCCCCTTCTACTATTACTGGGAGTTTCTGGATCTTTTTCTAGGTGCTTTAGGTGTAAGGTTAGGCTGTTTATATGATGTCATTCTTGTTGCTTGAGGTAGAGTTGTATTGGTATAAACTGTGGCTTAGCACTGCTTTTATTGCATCCCATCAGTTTTGAGTTGTCATGCTTTCACTGTTACATGCTTATTTTTATTTCCTTTTTGATTCTTCAGTGATCTGTTGGTTATTCATAAGCATATTGTTTAGCCTCTAGGTGTTTGTGTTTTTATAGGTTTTTTTTTTTTCTGCTCTAGTTGATATCTAATCTTACAATGTTGTAAAAGATGCTTGAAATTATTTCTTTTCTTTTTTTTCTCTCTCTTTTTTTTTTTTTTAATTTACCATGACTTGATTTGTGGCCCACGATGTGATCTATCCTTCAGAATGTTTCATGTGCCTTTCAGGAAAAGTGTGCAATCAATTGTTTGTGGATGAATGCCCCATAGATATCGATTAGGTCAAAATTGTCCAATGTATCATTTAAAGAATATATTTCCTTATTAACTTTCTGCCTGGATGATCTGTCCATTGATGTGAATGGGGTATAAAGTCCCACACTATTATTGTGTTACTGTCAGTTTCTCTAATAGTTGTTAACATTTCCCTTATCTATTGAGGTGATCTTATGTTGGGTGGCATATATATGAATAATTATCATATCTTCTCCTTGGATTGATCTTTTGATCATTATGCAATGCCTTTCTTTGTCTCTTGTAATGGGCTTTATTTTTAAAGTATATTTTATCTGATATGTTTATTGCTATTACTTTTTATTTTGATTTATGTTTGCATGGAATATCTTTTTCTAACACCTCAGTTTCAGTCTGTATGTGTCCCTAGGTTGAAGGTGGTCTCTTGTAGACATCATATATAGGGATCTTGTTGTTGTATCCATTCAGCCAATTCATCTATTTTGGTTGGAGTATTTAGCCCATTTACACTTATGGTAATTATTGATATATATGATCCTGCTACCATTTACTTTATTGTTTTGGGTTTGTTATGTATGTCTTTTACTTTTGTGTTTCCTGGCTAGAGAAATTTCCTTAGCATTTGTTGAAAAGCTGGGTAGGTGATGCTGAGTTATCTTGACTTTTATTTGTCTTCTTCAGATCTGAATGAGATTCTTGCTACCTTGCTGGGTAGAGTAGTCTAGGTTATAGGTTTTTCCTTTTCATCACTAATGTATATACTGCCATTTCCTTCTGGTCTGAACAGTTTTTGTTGAAAGATGAGCTGTTAGCCTTATGGAGATCCCCTTGTTTGTTATTTGGTGCTTTTCCTTTGCTGCCTTTAATATTTTATATTTGTGTTTACTTTTTGTTAGTTTGACTGATATGTGTCTTGGTGTGTTTCTACCTGGGTTTATCTTTTATGGCTGGGCTTCCTGGATCTGGGTGGCTGTTTCTTTTCCTATTTTAGAGCAATTATTGACTGTGATCTCCTTAAATATTTTCTCACATCCTTTCTTTTGCTTTCTTCTTATGAGACCCATGTTATTCTAGTGTTTCTATGCTTAATGTTGTCCCAAAGTCTCTGACACTGCATTCATTTTTTTAAATTCTTTGTCTTTATTTATCCTACTTCAGTCATATCCACCATTTACTCTCCCAGCTCACTATTAGCTCTTCAGCCTCAGTTACTCTATTGTTGGTTCCCTCCAGTGTATTTCTAATCATAGTCATTGTGTTATTCAGTTCAATTCAGTTCAGTTCAGTTGCTTAGTCATGTCTGATTCTTTGCGACCCCGTGAATCTCAGCATGCCAGGGCTCCCTGTCCATCACCAACTCCTGGAATTTATCCAAACTCATGTCAATTGAGCCTGTGATGCCATCCAGCCATCTCATTCTCAATCATCCCCTTCTCCTGTACTAAATCTTTCTGAGCATCAGGATCTTTGCAAATGAGTCAGCTCTTCACATAAGTTAGCCAAAGTATTGGAGTTTCAGCTTCAAAACCAGTCCTTACAATGAACACCCAGGACTGATTTCCTTTAGGATGGACTGGTTGGATCTCCTTGCAGTCCAAGGGACTCACAAGAGTCTTCTCAAACAACACAGATCAAAAGCATCAATTCTTTGGTGCTCAGCTTTATTTATAGTCTAACCATCACATCCATACATGGCTGCTGGAAAAGCCATAGCCTTGAATACATGGATCTTCGTTGCAAAGTAATGTCTCCGATTTTTAATATGCTGTCTAGTTTGGTCATAATTTTCCTTCCAAGGAATAAGCATCTTTTAAATTCATGGTTGCAATCACCATCTGCAGTGATTGTAGAGCCCCCAAAGTAAAGTCTGCCACTGTTTCCACTGTTTCCCTGTCTATTTCCCATGAAGTGATGGGACCGGATGCCATGATTTTAGTTTTTTGAATGCTGGGCCTTAAGCCAACTATTTCACTCTCCTCTTTCACTTTCATCAGAGAAACTTTAGTTCTTCTTCACTTTCTGCCATAAGTGTGGTGTCTTCTGCATATCTGAGGTTATTGATATTTCTCCCAGCAATCTGGATTTCAGCTTGTGCTTCTTCCAGCCCAGAGTTTCTCATGATGTACTCTGCATATAAGTTAAACAAGCAGAGTGACAATATACAGCCTTGAGGAACTCCCTTTCCTATTTGGAAGCAGTCTCTTGTTCCATGTCCAGTTCTAATTGCTGCTTCCTGATCTACATACAAGTTTCTCAAGAGGCAGGTCAGGTGGTCTGGTATTTTCATCTTTCAGAATTTTCCACAGTTTATAGTGATCCACACAGTCAAAGGCTTTGGCATAGTCAATAAAGCAGAAATGGATGTTTTTCTGGAACTATCTTGCTTTTTCCATGATCCAGCAGATGTTGGCAATTTGATCTCTGGTTCCTCTGCCTTTTCTAAAGTCAGCTTGCACATCTGGAAGTTCATGGTTCATGTATTGCTGAAGCCTGGCTTGGATAATTTTGGGCATTACTTTACTAGCATGTGAGATGAGTGAAATTGTGCGGTAGTCTGAGCATTCTTTGGCATTGCCTTTCTTTGGAACTGGAATGAAAACTGCACTTTTCCAGTCCTGTGGCCACTGCTGAGTTTTCTACATTTGCTGACATATTGAGTACAGCACTTTCACAGCATCATCTTTTAGAATTTGAAATAGCTCACCCCCACTAGCTTTGTTTGTAGTGATGCTTCCTAAGGCCCACTTGACTTCACATTCCAGGATATCTGGCTCCAGTTGAGTGATTACACCATTGTGATTATCTGGGTGGTGAAGATCTTTTTGCATAGTTCTTCAGTATCTTCTTGCCACCTCTTCTTAATGTTTTCTGCTTCTGTTAGATCAATACAATTTCTGTCCTTCCTGTGCCCATCTTTGCATGAAATTTTCCCTTGGTATCTCTAATTTTCTTGAAGAGATCGTTAGTCATTCCCATTCTATTGTTTTCCTCTATTTCTTTTCATTGGTCACTGAGGAAGCCTTTCTTATCCCTCCTTGCTATTCTTTGGAACTCTTCATTCAGATGCTTATATCTTTCTTTTTTTTTTTTTTTCCTTTGATTTTCACTTCTCTTCTTTTCACAGCTGTTTGTAAGGCCTCCTCAGACAGCCATTTTCCTTTTTACATTTCTTTTTATTGGGGATGTGCTTGATCCCTGTCTCCTATACAATGTCACAAACCTCCATCCATAGTTCATCAGGCACTCTGTCTATCAGACCTAGTCCCTTAAATCTTAAATCATTGTGGTGTTAATCATTGTTCATTCTTTAATTATTCTAGGTCCTTGTTATTAACTATCATTGCTGGGAGTTATTTTTCACATAAACTGCTTATTTCCTCTTCATATGGTTGATCTTGTGGGTTTTTACCATTTTCCTTCATCTTCTGCTGCTTCTGTCATTTTATTTTGTTTAGTTTACTGTGCTTGGGGTCTCCCAGACACAGGCTGGAAGGTTGTAGTTCCTCTTAATTGTGGAGTCTGACATCCGTGGATGGTGTTGGACTAGTGTGCTGTACAAGGTGGGGGACTTGTGCCTGTGTTCTGGTGGATGGCTATGGATCTTATCTCTCTGAAGAGGAGTTCCATGTCCAGTAGTGTGTTTTGGGGTGTTTGGGGGTATCTATTGGCTTGCTATGGCTTTGAGTATCCTGTCTGTTAGTGTGCAAAGTTGTGTTCCTGTTTTGCTGAAGGGTTGGCATGGGGTGTCCAGAGCTAGAGCTTGCTGGTCTTTGGGTAGGGCTTGGTATTAGGGTTGAGATGGAGGCCTTTGGTAGGGCTCTCACCTATTAATATTCCCTGGGGTCAGAAGTTCTCTGGTGGATCAAGTCTTTGGCTTGGGTCTTCCACCTATGGGGTTCAAGCCTGACCCCTATTGTAGCTCCAAGACCTCACAAGCCACAAAGCATAGAAGACAAAACCCCAAAGCTCTTGATGAAGGCAACAGTCAACAGCTCAGAATACCCAGTGAGACCCACACCAAAGTCCTCCAATATTTCTCGGAGGGTCTTGGGACCTTTTGTGGGCAGTGAGGGGTCAGTTCATTCTCAGATATGGCCTTACTTCAGCTTATATTTTCTCCTAACATTCACAGTTGCCCTAAAGTCTGTTATCCACCTGGACATGGGGAGTGAAGGCCAAAGTCTCACATTCTTAATCAGGCTGGGGAGAGGGGAAAATGCAGCAGCCACAATTGGGTTATACCAAGAAGTGCCAGTGATAGTAGAGACTAACCAGATGTTGTTATAGTCTAAGGTAGGTTGTGCACTTTCCCAGAGGTGTTGACCCCAGGTCATGGGTCCCTAGGAAGAGCCAAGCTATGTAAGTTCCCAGAAAGGTGCAGGAAGTAACCTGTGCCTGGTCACAGCTAGGAGGTAGTTGCCATCTCTGGGGTCAGGACCGTATCAACGTCATTCTGTCTGCTGCCTCAGGCACTTTCCCTAGCTTTGGCAATGTCAGTCATGCTAATTCCACAGTTGGCACTCTGACTGGTTTTGGCAGTCACTGGCAAGTACTCAGCCACTGCCTATGAGTGTGACATTAGTGTCCTTTGTACAAAGACTTTTTGCCCCTTTGTGACACCTCGTCTTTCTCTGGGCTCCTCTCACCGTGTCAGAGTAGCCTTTTCAGAGTGTTCAAATAGCAGGCATCCTCCAGTCTCTCCCTGGTTCTAATACCTAAATTGGAGCCTCAGCACCCTGTCCCCACATGCTGCTGTGGCAGTAGTCTGTGAGCTGCTTTTCAGCAGTTCACAGTAATTTCTGTGGTGAATGCTCTTTGGTTTGCCCTCTGAACCCCCTCTCACATCACTGCACTCTACTCTGAGTTTCCAAAGCTCCCTATCCCCGTGATGGGGTTTCCTAGTTGCAGAAACTTTTCTTCCTTCACGACTCCTTTCCTCCGGGCACAAGTCCCTGTCTTAAAATCCTTTGTCTCTTTTTGTTGCCTTACATTTTGCCCTACCTCATTCTAAGGAGATTGATTTGCCTTTTCCGAAGTTTGTTGTCTTCTGTCATTCAGAAGTTGTTCTGTAGGAATTGTTCCATATTCAGATTAATTGTCGATGTATTTATGGGGAGGAAGGTAATCACTCCTTTTAACTCCTCTGTTTTCTTCTGTCCTCCACTGATGGGAATTTTTGCATAATGCAAATAGCGCAGTTCTTTATCACAGCCCCATTTCTAAATGAAAAGTGGACTAAAGCATTATCTTTGGGTGAAGATCACGTGGAAAGAGAATTATTGCTGACCAGGGAACTTCAGGAGAGGAAAAAATGCATTCTTGTGTTTCAAGACGCTACCAGTCTGATTTTCTCCACTTGGGTCAACAAAGGGCTACCATCTGAACTGAGAATTGCTGAAATTGCCTGAGATACCTCAGAAGCCCAATCAGAAGCAGAATGCAGGACTAAACCAGGTAGCATCAAGTTTAATTTGGATCATTTGGCCTGATCCTGGAACTCTATCATATCGTCACATAGTCTCACCTTTGTCATTTTATTAAATGCACAATGACATGATTTTACCTTTTTATAGACAGACTTTTTTGGGGGACTGGCACTACTTAACAAATTATAATTGACTTTAACCTTGTTTATATAATCATAAGAAAAAGTATGTGCAAAAATATATTTTCAAAATAACACGTGTTCGTATTAGCAACAAAACTAAAAAGTATTGACTATGGTGGAGTCTGCTGGTTGTCCCCTAGTGTCAATTTTTCCCTTCTTGCATGCAAATAAAAGGTTGGACTTTTACTGATTCATAATGTCCTAGAATAAAGGAAATTTTCTCTCTATTTCTCTTGCCACTGAAGGCTGGCCATGTGAGGCCTTATTCTTAGGTGATTAGGTGAAGCCACTCAGTCGTGTCCGACTCTTTGCGACCCCGTGGACTGTAGCCTACCAGGCTTCTCCGTCCATGGGATTCTCCAGGCAAGAATAGTGGAGTGGGTTGCCATTTCCTTCTCGAGGGGATCTTCCTGACCCAGGGATTGAACCCAGGTCTCCCGCATTGGAGGCAGACACTTTAACCTCTGAGCCACCTTAGAATCCTATGGCTTTATTCTGGCCAGTGGGAAATAGAAAGATACAAGTGTCTGTTTCCAGAAGGCTTGCTTGTAATATAAATGGATGTTCTCCTTGTTTCCTTCTTGTGTATATTTTCATCAGTATTCCTGGAATGCAAATATATCAGCTGCCATTTTTGCACTTACTATGAGTCATGAGGACCAGAACTGAGAATCACACAGAGGAAACAGACCTTAAGACCTTTTGGCAGTACTGAATTATCAGCATTCTGTGGCAAATGTTCATGTGAGAGAGAAATAAATCTCTCTCATATTTAAGCCATTATTAGTTGAGTCTCTTACTTTCAGCCAAATCTAGTCTAGACAGTGTATCTGGGAATAAAATTAATAAGAAATATAATAAGAGATATGCACTTAGTCTCTTAGTTTTGTCTGACTCTTTGTGACCCTGTGGACTATAGCCCTCCAGGCCCCTCTGTCCATGGTGATTCTCCAAGCAAGAATACTGGAGTGGGTTGCCATTACCTTCTTCAGAGGATCATCCCAACTCAGGGATTGAACACAGGTTTCCTGCACTGCAGACAGATTCTTTACCAGTGAGCCACCAGAGGAGCCCCAAGAAATGTAAAAGATCTATGTAAGACACACTTTATTTAATGAAGGATATAAGTGAATACTTGAATCAGTATAGAATTATATTAATTTTCTGGTTGAGAATATTCAACATTATAAAGATTTAGTTCTCCCCAAATCACCCGATAAGTTGAATGCAAACACAATGAAGATCTCAATTGGAGTTTCAAATGGATTTTAAGGTGATTCTGAAGTTCATCTGGAAAATTAAATGTACAAGAATGCTCCCTAAAATGTGAGAAAAATGATAATGAGTAGCAAATTGTCATTTAATATATCAAAGTATATTATAACATGCATTGATTTAAAATATATTAATAGCACATATTGTAACAGACATGCATTTATAAGGTAAAAATACTAACAATGTATATGTGTATATATGCATATACTATGCACGTATGTGAACAAATAACATGGATGAGTATATATATGTGTGTGTGTGTTTATATTTATATACCTGCAACCTGCTTACATTTATATGTAGCATGTGCATAAATGCATAGTATGTGTAAAGATATATAAACATATGAAAATATATATTACATTAGTAATTTTCACTTTTATTATTATTATTGTTTTATTTTATTTTTCCAAACAAACTTAATTTTGTATTGGGGTAGAGCCAATTAACAATGTTGTGGTAGTTTCAGATGAACAGTAAAGGAACTTAGCCTATATATGCGTATATCCATTCTCCCCTAAATCTGTCTTCTATCTAGGCTGGCACATAACATTGAGCAGAGTTCCATGTGCTATACAATTAAGTAATTGTTGGTTATCCATTTTAAATAAAGCAGTGTGTACATGACCTTCCCAAAGTCCCTAAAACTATCCCTTCCCCTTCCCTTGGCAATCATAAATTTATTCTCTAAGTCTGTGATTCTCCTTCAGTTTTGTAAGTAAGTTTATTTGTATTATTTATTTTTAGATTCCACACATAAGGGATGTTATACAATACTTCTCTGTCTGACTTCCTTCACTCAGTATGACTCTCTCTAAGTTCATCCATGCTGTTGCAAATGGCATTATTGCATTCTTTTGAATGGCTAAGTAGTATTTCACTGTATATATGTACCATTTCTTCTTTATTCATTCCTCTGTTGATGGACATTTAGATTGCTTCCATGTCTTGCCTATTATAGACCATGCTTCAGTGAACATTGGAGTGCATGTATCCTTTTGGATCATGTTTTTCTCTGAATATATGCCCAGGAGTGGAATTGCAGGGTTATATGGTAGCTGAACAACTAACACACACACACACACACACACACACACACACACACACACACACACACGCACACACACACATGCACACATGCACACAGACATATTAGCTCTATTTTTAGTTTTTCAAGGAACTTCTATACTTTTCTCTGGGCTTCCCCAGTTGCTCAGTGGTAAACTATCTGCCTGCAATGAAGGGGCCACAGGAGACATGGATTCAATCCATGGGCCTGGAAAATACCCTGGAGTAGGACCTGGCAACCCACTCTAGTATTCTTGCCTGGAGAAACCAATGGACAGAGGAATTTGGTGGGCTACAGTCCATAGGGTCACAAAAGTTGAATATGCCTAAAGTGAATTAGCATGCATGCATACTGTTCTCCATACTGGCTGTAGCAACTTAAATTCCCACCAACAGTATAGCAGGGTTCCCTTCTCTCCATACCTTCTCAAATTTATACACACACACACACACACACACACACACACACACACACACACATATTAATGATAGCCATTCTGACCAGTTGAGGTGACATCTCATTGCAGCTTTGATTTGCTTTTCTCTAATAATCAGTGATGTTGAGCATATTTTTATGTGCCTATTGGCTATCTTTATGTCCTCTTTGGAGAAATATCTGTTCAGGTCTGCTGCTGCTGCTGCTGCTAAGTTGCTTCAGTTGTGTCCGTCTCTGTGCAACCCCATAGATCTGGGATTCTCCAGGCAAGAACACTGGAGTAGGTTGCCATTTTCTTCTCCAATGCATGGAAGTGGAACGAGAACGTGAAGTCACTCAGTCGTGTCCAACTCTTAGCGACCCCATGAACTGCAGCCTACCAGGGTCCTCTGTCCATGGGATTTTCCAGGCAAGAGTACTGGAGTGGGGTGCCATTGCCTTCTCCTATTCAAGTCTAATGCTCATATTTTTCAAGTGGGTTGTTTGCTTTGACGCTGTTAAGCATCATGAGCTTTTTGTAAAATCCTCCTTAAGGGAGACTAATGAGGGAGTCTAATAAGGGTGACTAATAAGTCCTCATAAGGGAGACTAATCCCTTATCACTCACATCACTTGAAAATATTTTCTCCGAATCTGTGGGTCATCTTTTCACTTTATTTTTTTTCCTTTTCTGTGCAAAAGCTTTTGAATTTAAGTACGTTTCTGTTGATTTTTGCTTTTATGGATCAAAATAGATATTCAAGATGGATTGAAAAAAATGTTGCTCTGATTTATGTCAGAGAGTGCTCTGGCTATGTTTTCCTTTAGGAGTTGTATAGCACCTGGATTCACATGGAGATCTTTAGTTCATTTTGTGCTTATTTTTGTGTACAGAGTTATGAAATGAACTAAATTTATTTATTCATTCTTTTTTTTTTTTTGCATGTGGCTGTCTAGTTTTCCCAGCACCATTTTCTGAAGGAACTGTCTTTCAACATTGTGTAGTCTTGCCTCCTTTGTCAAAAATTGGTGTATGGGCTTATTTTGGATTTTCAATCTTATTGCATTGACCTATAATTCTATTTTTGTACCAGTATCATACTGTTTTGATAACTGTAGCTTTGTACTATAATCTGAAGTCAAGGAACCTGACTCCTGCAGCTCCACTTTTCTTTTTCAAGATTGAAGTGGCTATCTGGGGTCTTTTGAGTCTCCAAACAAAATTTGAGACTTTTTGTTCTAGTTCTGTGAAAAATGCCTTGGGTAATATGATAGGGGTTGCACTGAATCTGTCGACTGTCTTTTGAAGAATAGTCAATTTGACAATATTGATTCTTTAAATCCTTGAACATGGTATATCTTTCCATCTCTTTATGTCTTCTTCAATTGCCTTCATCAGTATTTATAGTTTTCAGAGTAAAGTTCTTTTGTCTCCTTAAGTAAGTTTATTCCTAGGTAGTTTATTCTTTCTGATTCAATGGTTAATTTGATTACTTCTTGAATTTCTCTTTCTAATCTTTCACTGTTAGTGTATAGAAGTGAAAAAATATATATGTGTATTAATTTTGTAACTTGCAACTTTACCAAATTCATGAATGATTTCTAGTATTTTTCTGGCAGCATCTTTTAGGATTTCTATGTATAGTATTGTGTCATCTGCAAGCAGTGACAAATTAACTTTTTCTCTCCCAAATTGGATTCCCTTTATCTCTTTTTCTTTTCTGATTCCTGTGGCTAGGACTGACAAAACTGTTGAATTAAAGTATTGAGAGTGGACATCCTTGTTTTGTTCCTGATCTTAGAGGGAATGCTTTCAGCTTTTCGCCATTGAGTATGACGTTAGCTATAGGCTTGTTATGCATGGCCTTTATTACATTGTATTAACCTTCTATGCCCACTTTCTGGAGACTTTTTGTCATAAATAGTTGTTAAATTTTTTTCAAAAGTTTCGTTCTGTATCTATTGAGATGATCATATGATGTTTACTTTTCAATTTGTTTATATGGTGTATTACATTGGCTGATTTGTGGATGTTGAAAAACAGTTTATCTTGGTATGAATCCCATTTGATCAGGGTATATGATCTTTTCAGTGTATTGTTGGATACAGATTGCTAGTATTTTGTTAAGGATATTTGCACCTATGTTCATCAGTGATATTGGCCTGTAACTTTTTGATTTTGTGCTATCTTTGGTCCTGAATTTGGAAGTTTTGCTTTCTCTGCAAACTTTTGGAGCTGTTTCAAAAGGATAGATGTTAACTTTTCTCTAAATGTTTAATAAAATTAACCTATGATGTCCTTTGGTCCTGGAATGTCATTTGTTAGGAAGTTTTTAATCATAGTTTTAATTTCAGTGCTTCTGACTTATTTGTTCATATTTTTATTTCTTCTTATTTAGTCTAGGGATGTGGTACCTTTCTAAGAATTTGTTCATTTCTTCCAAGTTGTCCATTTTATTGGCATAGACTTGTTCATCGTAGTCTCCTATGATTCTTTGTATTTCTGGTTGTAACTTCTCTTTTTACATTTTTAATTTCATGTATTTGTGTCCTCTACATTTTTTTCTTGATGAGTCTGGCTAAATATTTATTATTATTATTATTATTTAATCTTTTCAAATAACCAGTTTTTGGTTTCATTGGTCTTTGTGATTATTATCTTTATCTCTTTTTCATTTATTTCTGCTCTAATTTTTATGCTTTCCTTCCTTCTAAAAACTTTAAGTTTGCTTGGCATTCTTTCTCTAGTTATTTTAGAAGTAAGTTTAGGCTGTTTAAGATTTTTCTTCTTTCTTGAGGTATAATTTTATTGCTATAAATTTCCCTCTTAGAACTGTTTTTACAATATCCCATAAGTTTTGGATCATTGTGCTTTCACTTTTATTTGTCTCTAGAAATATATATATATATATTTTTATTTTCTCTTTGATTTCCACAGTGATCCAATGGTTGATAAATAGCATATTGTTTAGTTGTTTAGATTCCATATGTTTGTATTTGTAGTTTTTTTCTTTCTTTCTTTCTTTTTTTTTTTTTGTGGTTTATTTCTAATCCCATACTATTGTCATCACAAAAGATGCTTGATATAATTTCAATTTACTTAAATTCATCAAGGATCACGTTTTATCCCAGCATGTGGTCAATCGTGAAGAATGTTCCATGTGCACTTGAGAGGAAGTTGTAACCTGCACTTTTGTATGGCATGCTCTATAAATATCAATCAAGTCCAAACCATCTAGAGTGTCATTTAAGACCTGTGTTTTCTTATTAATTTTCTGTCTGGAGGATTAATATATTGATGAAAGTCTCCCACTATTATTGTGTTTCTGTCGATATATCCCTTTATGTTTATTAGTATTTGCCTTACATATTGAAGTGCTCCTATGTTGGGTACATATACATACGTAATTTTTATATCTTCTTGAACTCTTGATCATTATGTAGTGTCATTCTTTGTCTCTTGTAACAGCCTAGGCTTTAAAGCCTCTTTTGCCTGATATGAATATTACTACTCCAGCTTTCTTACAATTTCCATGTGCATGAAATACCTTCTCCTGTCCCCTCACTTTCAACCTGTAAATGGCTGTAGTTCTGAGATAGATCTCTTTTAGAAAACATATATATGGGCCTTATTTTTTTTTACCCATCCAGGAAGCCTATGTCTTTTGGTTGTTTCATTTAATCAATTTACATTTAAGGTAATTTTTGATACATGTGATCTTATGACCATTTTGTTAATTGTTTTGTGTTTACTTTTGTAAGTATTTTTCTTCTCTTGTTTCCTGCCTAGAGAAGTTCCTTTAGCATTTGTTGTAAATCTGGTTTAATGGTGCTGAATTGTCTTAAATTTTTCTTGTTGGATTGCTTTTGATTTTTAGTAAATCAGATAATGAGAATGTTGCTGGGTAGAGTATTCTTGGTTGTAGTTTCTTTCCTTTCATCACTTAGAATATATCATGTCACTGCATTCCAGTTTGTGGATTTTCTGCTGAGAAATTGGCTGATAACTTTATGAGATTTCCCTTGTATGTTATTTGTCTTTTTCTTTTAATATTTTATCTTTGTCTTTAATTTTGTCAGTTTGATTACCATGTGTCTCAGTGTGATTCTACTTGGATTTATCCTACCTGGGACTCTCTGTGTTTCCTGGACTTGGTGGATTATTTCCTTTTCCCTGATAGTAAAGTTTTTTAAAATATCTCTTTAAATGTTTTCACAGGTCCTTATTCTCTTCTCTTTCTGGGAGTCCTATAATTTGAATAACGGTGCATTTAATGTTGTATTGGAGGCCCTTTAACCTGTCCTCATTTTTTTTTATTATTTTTCTATATTCTGTTTTATGGCAGTTATTTCCACCATTCTGTCTTGTAAATCATTTATCTATTCTTCTGTCTCAGTTATTCTGCTACTGATTCCTTCTACTGTACTTTTTTTCACTTTTTTTTTTTTTTAATCTGTTTGACTGTTCTTTAGTTCTTTTAGGTCTTTGGTTAGCATTTCTTGTATCTCCTCCATTATTTTCCTGAGATTCAAGACCATCTTCATTATCATTAATCTGAATCCTTTTTCTGAAAGGTTGCCTATCTTCACTTCATTTAGTTGTTTTTCTTGTGATTTATCTTGTTTCTTCATCTGTAATATAATCCTATTTCTTTGTATTTTGGTAGGCTTTCTATGATTGTAGTTTTCATTCTGGGGGTGGATTGTAGTTTTATTTCTTCTATTTGCTCTCTGCTAGATAAAGGTAAGCCTTTACAAATTTCCTGATGGGAGACTGGCTGTGGGGAAAACTGAGTCTAGCTCTGATGGGCAGAGCATCACTCAGTAAAACTTTAATCAGTTGTTTGCTGATGGGTGGGGCTATGCTCCCTCCCTGTTATTTGTTTAGCCTGAAGCAACCCAATCCTGGAGTCTACAGGCTAAATAGCCTACCAAATGGTAGAGTTCATGGCTACCTCCAAGAAGATTTATGCCAAGATACATCTCCCAGAACTGTTGCTGCCAGTGTCCCTGTCCCTGAGGCAGACGGCTGCCAATCCACAGCTCTTCAGGAGACCCTCAAACACAGGTAGGTCTGGATCAGTCTCCTGTGGGGTCACTGCTCCTTTCCTCTGCATCCTGCCACACACAATATTTGTTTTTTTCCTCCAAATGTGGAGTCTCTGTTTTCCACAATCCTCTGAAAGTCTTAAAATCAACTCCCACTGGCCTTCAAAGCAAAAATCCCATGTGGATTCCCAGCCCCTTTGCAGGATCCTGAAGTTATGAAGCCCTGAAGTTATGAAGCCTGCTGGGAACCTACTCCAGTACTATTGCCTGGAAAATCCCATGGACTGAGGAGCCTGGTAGGCTACAGTCTATGGGGTCGCAAAGAGTCGGACATGACTGAGCAACTTCACTGTCACTGTGTGGCCTATAACCTTCACAACAGTGAGAGAACTTCTTAGGTATTATTGTTCTCTAGTTTGTGGGTTGCCCACTTGGTTGGTATGGGATTTTATTTTCTTATGATTGCACCCTGCCTACCATCTCGTGTTTTTTTTCTTTGTCCTGGATATTGGGTATCTTTTTTAGTGGGCTCCAGTTTCCTCTTGCTGATAGCTGTTCAACAGCTAGTTGCAATTTTGGTGTTCTCTCAGAAGAAGATGAGCACACTTCCTTCTACTCTGCAGTCTTAAACAAATCTCCTGTTCATGCATGCATGCATGTGTGCTATGTTGCTTCATTTATGTCTGACTCTCTGCGACCCTATGGACTATAGTCTGCCAGACTCCCCATCCACGGATTCTCCAGACAAGAATACTAGATGGGTTGCCATTCCTTCTTTCAAGAAATCTTACCCACCCAGTGACTGAACCTGCATTTCATATGCCTCCTGCATTGGTAAATGGGTTCTTTACCACTAGCGCTACCTGGGAAGCCCAGTCTCTTGTTATTAATTTTTAAATTGGTAATGTTAAATGAGTGATGTTAAACAAATTAGATGTACTTTTGGGGAAAATGGATTTGTATTTTATTTCATATAATTTTCAAAATGAATTCCAAGTAGATTTAAATATCTAAATATAAAAATAAAATAATTAGCAATCCATGCAGAATACTAGTTTTTAATATAATTTTAGGTCAGAAAAGTGTTTCTAAACAATTCTCTGTAGTCACAAGAGAAAATCGAATGATTCCATTGTATATAATTGTAAAAATTTTTTGATAAATGGTACAGTAAAATTAAAATACAAATAAACAAAGTTGGGAAAATATTTTCAACATATAGTTTGCATGACAAATAAATGATAGATTTTCATAACATATGAATAACTCTTACAAATCCAAAGAAAATGAACAGTTTCCAAAGAATTATTTTTAAAAATGCAAATAAAATATCAAACAAAAAAAATGTAACCTTTTAAAACCCAAACTTTTGGGGTTTCAATTGCAAAAAAAATTTTTTTAATACACCAAAATTCATTTTGGAATTGTTTTATTATACATGAACACTCATAGCCTATGGATGAAATTAAAAGAAAACAACATGTAGTATATTTCAATATTGAGAATATGCATAACTTTTGGCCTAACTATTCCATTTCTAGGAAGGTATTTTAAACAAAGTATAACCCATGCACACAGAACTGCAAGCTTACGTCTGACATTTACTCTTGGAAACACACTGGTATGTGAGCAGTCCCAGAGGCCTGTGACAGTAAGAATCACCAGACCCTAATCTGGTTCTCCCCTAAGGTACAGATTCATTTTCCTCCAAATCCAAACTTTATTTATATCTTTTTAGAGGATGTCATCTCAACAAAAGAAGGACTCCAAGCCCTGACAATGTTTGGAATTTGAAGAATAAATTTGGTTAAGATTATGAAATGTCTTAGTTTTAAAGTAAAGCTAAATGATAACACATTACTTGTATAAAGTATTGCCAGAGTATTTATCAGTGGATTGGAGATGAGAAAAACTACAAATTCTACTGTAAATATCCTAGTAACATATACTAATAATGAAAATTGGAGAAGTTGCTTAATTTATTCATATGTAATGAAATAACACCTGTTTTATATATCAGAAAATTATAGATGCTCTTATAGTTTCAAAATAACAAAACAAGAAATTAAAAATACCCAATTTTGTTACCACTGAATAAAATATTGTTTTTAGACTGTTTCATCAAATTGCCCTATAATTATTGATCATTGAAATATTTGTCATTGGTTATTTAAGTCATAACCATTTTATCTTATTCAACCATTAAGTTCCAATGACAGAAAATATTCATTTTCTTAATGTATAAGTATGGAAACAAATGCCTGAAGAAGAAAGTGCTTATCAAATTACTATCCTTCAAAACTCCAATACACTGACTTTAGAAAAATAGCATGGTTCAGTAGCTAAGTTTCAAAATTCTGACTCCACCTGCCAGCAATGTGAACATATGCTGTCTGTGATGTTTACCTAACCTCTTTCAAAACTAATTTTTTTTTAATGTGAGTTAATTGCTGTGCATGCTATTGGCCTTTGTAAAATAATCATGATTTCTTTCCAGTATATGTGACAACAGATTTTGGGAAAATTGGGCTTAAGTCATAGTTTATGAAACATTTTTTGATCACTTATAGACAATAATTTAGAAATTCTATTTGATTTAACAATCATAAAATAATTTAAATCGACACATATCTGACACGAAGTTATTGAATTTGAATTATAAGGGATGACTTTTGAAACTCTGTACAAACATCTTGCCAAGTAATTCCGATCATCAGCAACTGAGGAGCAATACGATCAGACATTTCAACAAATGCAAAGAAGCAAGTTTAAAATGATTATGAAATAAAATTCTACAAAATTCAAATGACAAGGATAAACTATGAGAAATAATGCACTTTTATTTGGATCACCTAAAGTAACCTCACTTTAGCCAGATGTCTATATATATATATTTTTTTAATAGAATATACTTATATCCACATGTTGAGTAAAAAAATGTTATTCTTGGCAATTATTGACATCTTATTCAAACAGTCTTTGCAAACTAGTATCATTATTACAAACTCCTAAAGAGCTAATATCACTTGTATTTGGTTAAAAATTTTTCCTTGCTGAATAAATCTACATTTTTCATTACAAGTTTCCTTTCTATCTGCCTCATTTTGCTCGGAACTCTCTATACAACTCGTGATATATGACAAACACACACACACATAGAACCATACGATGTGCTCTAATACTTTTAGTTGTTTCATCAGTGAAAACTCCAAGCACTGTATCCAAATATCCTTTTTCTAAGACAAGACCATGAAATGATGAATGGAGTGTGATGTTACTGGAAATTATTCCTAGCTGTGTCTTCTCCTTATCTCAGGTTGCTGTGCAACCTGAGAATCAGAGTTCTGTAAAGGTCTTCTTGAGGTGTTTTTGTTCATGTTTCTTACTCCGAGTTAAATTGTGTATCCAAATACCCAGTAAAGTGCATAATTGACCGTCTATATGTGGGGAGGGCTTCCCGGGAGACAAAAGAGATTTGGACTTGATACCTGGGTTGGGAAGATCCCCTGGAGGAGGGAATGACAACCCACTCCAGTGTTCCTGCCTGAAAAATCCTGTGTAAAGAATAGCAGGATGGGCTACAATCCATAAGGTTGTAAAGAGTAAGAGATGACTAAATTAAATTAGCACAGCACAGCACGTATATGGGGAAGTAGATTTGGACATTTGTGAATGTGACTCTGAAATGGAATCTGAACAAAGGTACTAATTGTTTTTAAACCAACTTTAAAACATTAAAGAAACTTTCAATTGTATAAGCAAATTGCTACTGGACTTACTGATTTGGTAGCTGTAAAGTAAACTTGATGCTGTGGTTTGAAATCATCAGATATATTAGTCCACTCTGTCACCAGGGCTTTGATTATCTAGGGGAAGAGCAGAAAGTGGCTTAAATGATATGATTTTAATGGTACCAACATCTTTTGTGCCTCATAGCATCTCCCTCATCTAAACAATTGTGGGTCAATCTCCTTCCCTTATTAACAGGCTAAATTCAAAGAAGATTCTAACTTTCTATATTCAATTCCTGTCTCCACACCTCTTCCTAGTAGAGTTAGCAGAGGCAAGTTATGTAACCTCCCATGTTGCTCAGCTATCTGTAATTATCTAAAAATAATAAAATGGAACACCTTCTAGGATTGTTGTGATAAGGTAAGATCATATACATATATATATACATATGTAGGGAACAAAGTATAAGGGAGGCTGGGAAGACTCTTGCAAACAAGGCTCCCGGTCAGGGCTGAATATTCTTGCAAACGAGATCTTCAGCCAAGAATCCTTTGACCCCGTGGAAAAGAACATTTCTTGCATACAAGGATGTTTCTCTGATCCTTCAAAAGGAACAGACCCAGGGTCAAAATGGATTCTAAGTTGATAAGGAAGTTCCCCAAAACAAAGTCTTAGCTGCAGTAAATAAGTTAAGGTAAAGGTTATCTCATCCCACACCTGCGCACTGTATAGTCATTGAATCATAGTGTTTTGGCAACTTGCCCTGTAAATTGCTGTGAAAAAGATATAAAATAAGGCAACTGCAAGAAGCAGCAGAATAAGAAGAATAAAGAAAAAGATTCAAACCACTCGGCCGTGTTGGTGTTTCATTCTGTCGCTAGCATCTGGCGCTCAACGCGGGGCACAACGGAACCGAAACGGTAAGCACCCAGGGGCGGAAAGCTGGAAGGGGGACTTTCGAGGAAAAAGAAAAAAACAAAAGAAAAGAACAGAAAGGGTAAGCACTCCGGCGGCGCAGGAAGCTGAAAAGGGGACTTTCGGGAAAAAGAAAAATAAACAGAAAAATAAGAGATAAGAAAAGAAAAACCATGGGGAATTCCCCATCTTTAAGGTCACAATATATGGAGCTGGTTAAGGGGCTCCTGCATTCTATAGGAGTTAAAACGTCTACTCGCCGTTTGAGTGAGTTGTTCTGCCTTATAGAGAAGCATTGCTATTGGTTTAAATATCAAACAGAAATACAGTTGAATTTAAAGGGATGGAAAAAGATACAAAAGGCAGCATCAAAAGGAAATGTGATTTCTTTAAAGCTGTGGATTTTATGTAGTGCCATAATGCAGGCTTTTAAATTAATGATTGCTGACAGTGAGGCCACCTCATGTCCTCTTAAGGATGATGATCCCCTGTATGAGGATGTGTTTGTGGGAGAGAAGAAGGAAGGCGAATGTGAGGAGGGGGGCTTCACCTCGGCCTCCGCCCAAGCCTCCAGATGCTAGTACAGATTCATCCACCAGGACAGATGGAGAAGTGAAAATGACTGCTGCTTTTCGGAAGGTTTTATTAAATAGAAAATGAACTTCCAAGGCTGTTAACCCTTCTGCACCACCTTATGCATCTCTATTCCCAGTGGCTGCTGATAAAGCTGAAGTAGGGAAAGAAAATCGGCGGTTTACATTCCCTGCTTCTATGTTCTATGATGATGATGATCTTCCAGCGCTCCAGGAGGAGGTGTTTATAGACTACAGACTAATGTTTTTGGCCCATTGCCAAGAGGAACTTTTGGTTTGCTTTGGGGGAGAAGTAGTGCAGCATTAAGAGGACTGACTATTCCCAGGAGTAATTGATTCTGACTATGTCGGGGGAAATTTTAATTATGGTCTCTACATCACAAACTCTTTCTTTACTGGCAGGGAACGGATTGCACAACTTCTTTTGCTACCTTATCACCCATTTCCTTCATATTCAAATGAGAGAGTCGGTGGTTGTGGAAGAACAGGACAAAGTATATTTTGGGAAATGCTTATTGATGACTCTCACCCTTCAATGTCACTGATTATTGAAAATAGACAATTTGAAGGATTAGTGGATACAGGAGCAGATGTTTCAGTTATTTCTCTCCAGCAGTGGCCTAATGACTGGAAATAAGAAAAAAGTCCTCTTATTTCAACAGGCTTAGGATCTATAGCAGATGTGTGGAGAAGCACTCAACCTTTGTCATGTCAATTGTCTAATGGAAAAAAAGTATTTGTTTCTTTTTACATTGTTAATATACCTATTAATATTTGGGGAAGGGATCTTTTATCTTCCTTAGGAACAACGCTCACCATCTCATCGGAAAACTTGGAGCCACTGCTCAGATTCCTCCAGCTCTCCCATTGAAATGGTTAACTGATGTTCCTAAATGAGTTGAACAGTGGCCGCTTCCAAAAGTGAAGCTCGGGGCTTTAGAACAATTAGTAGAGGAACAACTTCAATTTGGCCGTATTGAACCTTCCACGTCTCCTTGGAATTCTCCTGTTTTTGTCGTTAAGAAAAATCTGGTAAATGGAGAATATTGACTGATTTAAGAGAAATTAACAAATGTATAGAACCTATGGGAGCTTTGCAATTAGGTCTCCCTTCTCCTGCTTTGATTCCACAGAATTGGTCTTTGATGGTTTTAGATTTGAAGGATTGCTTTTTAATATTCCTTTGCAAATAAAAGATAGAAATAAATTTGCTTTTACTATTCCAGTGTATAATCATGGGCAACCCGTAAAACATTATCAATGGACAGTGTTGCCTCAAGGAATGATTAATAGCCCTACAGTTTGTCAAGAATTTGTTGATCGTGCTCTTATCACTGTGAGACAACAATGTTCTAATTGTCTTCTCTGTCATTATATGGATGATCTTTTATTGGCTGCTCCTAGTAAAGAGGAGCGGGATAAATTTTTTATTCATGTGAAAAAAGCTTTAAGTGATTTTAATTTTCAAATTGCTCCTGAAAAAATTCAAACTGAATTTCCTACTTCATATTTAGGTGCTATTTTGGAATGACAAAGAATAAAATCTCAAGTCCAAATTAGAAGAGATAATTTGAAAACTCTTAATGATTTTCAGAAGCTTTTGGGTGATATATCAACTGGTTACGTCCCATGTTGGGGATCCCTACATATCAATTGCGTCATTTATTTTCTACCCTGGAGGGTGATGCTGCTCTTAATAGTCCTCGATCTCTTACTTCTCAGGCAATAGAGGAATTACACTTTGTAGAACAACGGTTGAATGAAGGATTTCTTACTTATCTACCACAGGATCAACCTATATATTTCTTGGTATTCCATACTCCTTATTCTCCTACTGGAGTTATTGCTCGATCTGCAGGGTTGATTGAGTGGGTATTTTTACCCAATAATTATACAAAAAGCTTACTACTTATATAGGTAAAACTGCTTTTCTCATTCAGAAAGATCGAGGCCACATTACCCAGTTAATTGGAAGTGACCCTCAAATAATCATTACTCAACTTACTTCCACCCAAATTTCTAATTGCTTGCAGTTTAATGAAAATTGGCAGATAGCTCTTGCATCTTATTCAGGGACTTTATCTAATCATTATCCTGAATCAAAATTGATAGATTTTCTTTGACACATGCCAGTAATTTGTAAATCTCCCATATCTAATATTCTGGTTGAAGGGAAAACTATTTTTACAGATGCCAATAAAAATACTGCTGACTATTGGACCGATACTGCTTCTAAAGTTGTTTCACATTCCTTTTCTTCCGTGCAGCCTGCTGAACTTTGGGCCATTTGTCTGGCACTACAGGATTTTTTTGATGTTCCTATTAATATTGTTTCTGATTCTAAATATGCAGTCTTTTCATGTATTTGTCTTCCTGAAGCTACTCTACCATTAACTTTAAGAACTAATATTGATAAACTATTTTTTCAGGTTCAACAATTATTAATCAGGCGACTAAACCCTGTCTTTTTAACTCATATTCGAGCTCATTCTTCTCTCCCTGGACCATTATCTCAAGGAAATGCAAATATAGATGCCTTACTTTATTCTTTACAGTCTGCAACACAAGAACATTGCTTACATCATACTAATTCTAAAGGATTACAAAAACTTATTCGTTAACACGAAAACAAGCTCAACACATTGTTCGTTCTTGTTCCCTATGTGCACCATTTGTTTTGCCCTTTGCCCCTCCTGGAGTAAATCCTAGAGGATCACAATCTAACCAAATCTGGCAAATGGATGTTGTTTTTATTTCCTCATTCAGTAAACAGAAATATGTTCATCATACTATAGATACTTATTCTCACTTTCAGTGGGCTACTGCTTTAAGTTCAGAAAAGGCTGACTCGTTATTACTCATTTACAATTTTGTTTTGCTATTATGGGCATACCTATAGAATTAAAAACTGATAATGCTCCCACATATCAATTCTCTAAATTATCTCAATTTTTAAAACAATATCATATTAAGCATACTTTTGGAATTCCTTATAACAGTCAAGGACAAGCTATAATTGAAAGAGCTAATAGTACTCTTTATTAGTATCTTGAAAAATAAGAAAGGGGGAGAAGGGTGTGATATCACCAAGGGATATATTAAACAAAATGCTATTAACTCTTAATTTTTGAATGTCTGGGGGAAAAGGTAAGATGACTCCAGCAGAAGAGCATTTTGGCAATACAGAAAAAGAAGACAAAAGCTTTGAACATTCCCTGGTATGGTATAAGGATGAGATAAAGGGATGGATTCCAGCAGTACTTCATTTTTTGGGGCGAGGATATGCTTTCATTACTGTGAATGATTCCAGGATCTGGGTTCCATTAAGATTGGTGAAGTTGCAGGATGAGCGACTCATTCGTGTGCCAGTTTCAGGAACTGTCCATGCAGAGGACCTTCACCTTTGCAACAAGAGAAGCGAATCCACTGACATGGGGACAGCTGAAGAAACTGACGCAGGAAGCTGAAAAGACATTGCAGAAGGCGGGGCAGCCACTGAGTCTTGCTAATCTTCTGTTGGCCATGATGGCAGTGGTGACTTGTCAGGTAATGTATGTGGAAGCTACTAATTATACTTATTGGGCTTATATTCCTAACCCTCCTTTGGTGCGGGCGGTGTCTTGGGGTGAAGTAGAAGTTCCGGTCTGTACTAATGAAACTAACTTTTCCCCTCCACCTGACTGTGGAGGGATTGAGCAATTACCCCAGCATGTACAAAATTATAACATTACTAATCTCACTATAGCAGCTGAAGGTATTCCTTTATGTATAGAAGGGCATTCCTTTTGTCTGTCTACGAAAACACACTCACATCATTCTTATAATACTTGGGGAGTTCAATATAGGGGACAACACTTCACAGTTTTTACTGTGCTCATTTCTTTTCGTGGCTTTCATACTTCACGGTCTTACTTAAATAAGAATAAGGGGGTACATATGCCCCTCTGCCCTGCTTCATTTTTTGAAGCATTTTTATCACATCTGGAGTGGGAACGTTGCAGGGATCATGACCCTCGTCTAGTTATGAATTATTCAAATCATGTAATTGTAGATTGGAGTCCTACTCATGGGGAATTTTTAGAAAAATGGTCTAATTGATCTTTGAAATGGCAACATTTTGCATTGGTTCCACCTCAATTGCAAATGGTGGGACACCCTCAATTTCAAGGGGATATGTGGAAATTGTGGGCTGTGTCAGGTAATTTTACTATTTGGACTGGAAATTTCACCTCGAATATTAATGATCCTTCTGGGCCTTTTCAAGTTCGTTTGCATATTAACAAATCTTACTCTGCTATAGCATGTGTAAAATTTTCTTACTCTTTACTGTAAGGGCAATGGGCTTGGAATGAAATTTTGGGAGTTATATCATGTTCTGATTGTAACTTGACTCAATGTATAAACCATTCGTGGTGGGAAAATGTTGAAAACAAGATGGTTCATTTCCGTAATTATTCTTTGGTTATTGTAAAAGCACGGACTGACCTCTGGTTACCTATTAATCTTACTCGACCTTGGTTGGACTCTTTGCTGTCATTCATCTTGTGAATGCTGTACAAACTCTTCTTCATCGATCCCGAAGAATGCTTAGCATCATCATCACATCAATTCTTGCCTTGGTTTCAGTAACAGCAACAGCAACTGTAGCAGGTCTTGCTTTGCATCAGGGCATACAGACTGCTGATTTCATCAAGGAGTGGCGTAAGGATGCTTATTTATTGTGGCAATAGCAGCATGATTTGGACGCTCAATTGGCTACTGATGTATTGAATTTACAACACACTGTTTCCTAGTTAGGATATCAAGTGACTGTGTTAGCTACAAGGAGTGTGTTAAAATGTGATTGGAATTTATCTCACCTATGTGTAACCCCTGTTCCCTTTAATATGATTGAGGGCTGGGAAAAATGAGAAGGTCTTTGGTGGGACACCAGAATTTAACTGCTGAACTTATGGAATTAGAAATAACTATTTTGTCAACTTTTAGTAAGACACTGCCTGATATTATTGGTTCTGATATACTGAAGAATCTTCAAGAAGGATTAGATAACCTCAATCCTTTAGGACATGTATCTACATCGTTAACAACATCCTTTGTGAATACTTTGTTAATTGTTGCTTTATGTTTCATTGCTTTTCAGTCTACTGGCGCTGGAGAGAAGGGAAACAACTGAAAAAGAAGCTTTGAGTATTCAGGCGCTTATTCAGCACCTGCAAGAAAAGAAAGGGGGAGATGTAGGGAACAAAGTATAAGGGAGGCTGGGAAGACTCTTGCAAACAAGGCTCCCGGTCAGGGCTGAATATTCTTGCAAACGAGATCTTCAGCCAAGAATCCTTTGACCCCGTGGAAAAGAACATTTCTTGCATACAAGGATGTTTCTCTGATCCTTCAAAAGGAACAGACCCAGGGTCAAAATGGATTCTAAGTTGATAAGGAAGTTCCCCAAAACAAAGTCTTAGCTGCAGTAAATAAGTTAAGGTAAAGGTTATCTCATCCCACACCTGCGCACTGTATAGTCACTGAATCATAGTGTTTTGGCAACTTGCCCTGTAAATTGCTGTGAAAAAGATATAAAATAAGGCAACTGCAAGAAGCAGCAGAATAAGAAGAATAAAGAAAAAAGATTCAAACCACTCGGCCGTGTTGGTGTTTCATTCCGTCTCTAGCATACATAAATCACATAGAACCCATGCCTGGCCCATTTAAATACTCTGTGTTGGCTGTAATTAATATGATTAGAAATCATTATGAAAACGTGTATTCAAGATGACAGTAGAAAGACCCTGGACTCAGTTCCTCCCACACGCCCACCAAAGTTACAACTGTTTATAGGGGTAACTACTGAATACCCTGCTTATTTAACTCATATGCAGAGTTCATCATGAGAAATGCTGGGCTGGAAGAAGCACAAACTGGAATCAAGATTTCCAGGAGAAATATCAATCACCTCAGATATGCAGATGACACCACCCATATGGCAGAAAGTGAAGAGGAACTAAAAAGCCTCTTGATGAAAGTGAAAGAGGAGAGTGAAAAAGTTGGCTTAAAGCTCAACATTCAGAAAATGAAGATCATGGCATCTGGTCCCATCACTTCATGGGAAATAGATGGGGAAACAGTGGAAACAGTGTCAGACTTTATATTTTGGGACTCCAAAATCACTGCAGATGGTGCTTTCAGCCATAAAATTAAAAGACACTTACTCCTTGGAAGGAAAGTTATGACCAACCTAGATAGTATATTGAAAAGCAGAGACATTACTTTGCCAACAAAGGTCCAGCTATCTAGTCAAGGCTATGGTTTTTCCAGTGGGCATGTATGGATGTGAGAGTTGGAGCATGAAGAAAGCTGAGCACCAAGGAATTGATGCTTTTGAACTGTGGTGTTGGAGAAGACTCTTGAGAGTCCCTTGGACTGCAAGGAGATCCAACCAGTCCATTCTGAAGGAGATCAACCCTGGGGTTTCTTTGGAGGGAATGATGCTGAAGCTAACTCCAGTACTTTGGCCACCTGATTCGAAGAGTTGACTCACTGGAAAAGACTGTGATGCTGGGAGAGATTGGGGGAAGGAGGAGAAGGGACGACAGAGGATGAGATGGCTAGATGGCATCACTGACTCGATGGACGTGAGTCTGAGTGAACTCTGGGAGTTGGTGATGGACAGGGAGGCCTGGCGTGCTGTGATTCACAGGATCGCAGAGAGTCGGACATGACTGAGTGACTGAACTGGACTGAACTGCTATCTAAAACTAATATAATGTTGTAAGTTAGCTTTATTTCAAATTAAAAAAAAACAAAACAGTTCATTGTGAAAATGTTTCACTGAAAAGAGTCTCTAAAATTTTCCACCATTAGCACCATATTGATAGTAGGTGCCAACCAATTTTTCCTGAAATCATTATTGGGTGTGATGCAGAAGAGACAACATTCACTGCAACATCATGGAAACAAACATCATACTCCACACACTGTATTATTTTCACAAATATGATTTAGAGTCTTGAGTTTGTGGAGAAGAAATAAACTTTCCTCTACCCTTCTTGCTGTTCTAAGAACTGAATTGACATGTGACAGATTAATAGGAGAAAATCAGATCTAACTGTTGCAGGTATGGGATTCCATAGAATATGGAGCCCAAGGACAAAGTAGACAATTGAAGTGTACATGCCATATAAGAGATGGGGAAAGCAAGTAGGGTTTGAGTCTTCAAAGGAATGAATGTTACTTTGCTGAAAGACAAAAAGAGCAAATATTTTGTAAATAAATGTTTGGTAAACAATTTAGAGACAGCAAAACATGGAGGGGACTCTATTCATACAGGCTTTTGTCCACATTTAATTCATATTATACTGTAGTTATTAGTAATTACATTTCTTCTTCCTAGAAAAGACCTTTTATCTAAATTATATTTAGGCCATTAAAGGAGGTAATAAAATATTCTTCCTGAACCTTTTGTTTCTGAAAAACAACCAGCTCCAAATAATCCTCAAGCCAAAGAGACACATTTTGTAGTGACATGTTTCGTTCCACTATGATTTAAGTTCCTTTGATTCAAATACTAACTTTCTGTCAAACCAAGTCAAAATGATGACCTTTTTCATAGCACCTCACCTGAGTGTTACAACCTAAGATTATCCCTCCTTCAGAAAACAACGTGTGTGTGTGTGTGTGTGTGTGTGTGTGTGTGTGTAGTTTCAGGTGTGTCCAACTCTGTGCAACTCTATGGACTGTAACCTGCCAGGCTCCTCTCTGTCCACAGCATTCTCCAGGCAAGAATACTGGAGTGGGATGCCATTTCTTCCTCCAGGGGATCTACTCGACCCAGAGATCAAACCTGCCTCTCTTATGTCTTCTGCACTGGCAGGCTAGTTTTTCACCTCTAACATCAGCTGGTAAGCCAATAATGATGAAAGCAATAATGGTGGCTAATACATTCTGTGGAATCAGGGACTGCTCTATGTATTTTAGATGTGTTAATTTATTTACTCCTTACAACATCCTGGGCTTCCTCAGAGGCTCAGGTGGTAAAGAATCAGCCCGAAATGCAGGAGATCCTGGTTCGATTCCTGGGTTGGGAAGTTCTCCTGGAGAAAGAATAGGCTACTCACTGCAGTGTTTCGGGGGCTTCTCTGGTGGCTCAGTTGGTAAAGAACGCACCTGCAATGTGAGAGACCTGGGTTTGATCCCTGGGTTGGGAAGATCCCCTGGAAGAAGGCATGACAACCAGCTCCTGTATTCTGGCCTGGAGAATCCTCATGGATAGAGGAGCCTGGCAGGCTATAGTCCATGGGATCCCAAAGAGTAGGGCATGACTGAACAATTAAGCACAGCACAGCACAGTACAACATTCTGTTATTTCCATTTTCCATGGACAGGAAAACTGAAACATGGGGTCACATAGCACATGATGCAAACAGGATTGAAACCAAGATCGAGAGCTCCAGACTCTGGTTATTAACTTCTATTCTCCTTCTGGCCATTCTTGGACTTACTGACTTTGGAACACTTATTTTTGTGATGCTACTTTAATGTTGCCACAGAATCCCTCCTATGACTGGTAAAGATCCCTGTACTGTCTGTCCTCTACCTGGTTGGTGGAGGAGAGGCCTCATTGTCTCCCTGATCCCAAGGCCTCCCACAGTACCTTGGCTCCTGCCTCTCATGTGGGAAAAGCCCCCATGTCACTAGCTGCTTCCATTCTGACCTTCCCTAGACATTGTGGAGCTTTGTCAAGAGAGTAGTATTAGTAGAAGATATCCCTGCCCTTGTGTGGGAGAAAAAATAGATTTCCTTCTATTTTTCTAGGCTCCTTGCTAAAACCCTCAGGTAATAAAAGACAAGATTGAAAGAGGAAAAAAAATACAAACAAAAGTTTAATGATATGTATATCTCTTGTTTATATGAGAGACCCAGGGAAAATGAGTAGTCCCTAGAAATAACTCAAGTCATTAACTTAAATCACCTTAAAAATATATCATGCTAAAGGCAAAATATGTTGGGAGAGGGCGTAGTTGTGAAAAATGACCTTTGGAAAAGCACAGTGAACAAGAATAAGGTTTTTATGCAGATTTAAGTCCCTGACTTCTGCATTGATAAGTTTCTAGAGATTTGGTCATCCTCCTTTTCTGGTACAAAGAGGAAGATACCTTTATCAATGAAGATTTTTCTTACACATAAAATGTTTATTTATAACAATATAATGCTGATTATGACAATCAGCAATATAAATGTTGATTAAAAAGAGAAAGCTCTACTCAGCTTGCAGTTTTTGAGTTGACAGATTATACTCTTCACCATCACTGCAGCCCCTCTTCTTCCTCCCACTCCAAGAGTTCACATTCAGGGACTAAAGGAAAGTACCTGTGAGTCATGCCACACTGTGCTACCTTGACCCTAACATTGCACTGCCCCCAAGTCTGGGCAAAACCTTGTCTGTTCAGGGCCACAGGGGACCAGTCTGGGAAGCAGACAGCCCTCCTCATCCCATGCCCTTAAGTCTGCCCCTGTTATTGAGTTCAGGCTCAATCTGGTCACCTCACAACAGGCTGATAGTCTGGAGACAAGATGTGGAGGCAAGGTATAGACTTTATTCAGAAAGACAGATGACTGAGAACATAGAAGATTAATGTATCACAATAATCATCTTGTTGAGGTCTGGATGCCAGGATTTTTGTTTGTTGGTTTGGTTTTTAATAGAACAGAGAGAGGAAAGAGTTGAGAAAGTAAAGTAAAAAGGCCATTATCTTGCAAATCACTCCTAGAATGGCCAACTTTGGGAAGGGGTGTGTTAATCTCTTTTCTTCAGTCATTCACATGTGGGCAGAGTCAGATTATTTCCCTGTTAGCTAGACAAAGACATTTTAGTGTAACAATCAGGCAAAGGGATATGTTTTCCTGAGGGAGGCCACGATGTATCACTGTAACAAGAAAATCAACAAAAAACAAAGTTTAAAGTAAAAAAGCAGATCTAACATAGTCAGAATTCCCTGCAACACTCTCAGGTGTCCAGGCCTATGGCCCCATATGCTATGTCACTGCCCACAGTGTTCCACCTTGCCCACCACATGCTTCCTTCTGCTTCCTGAGATGCCCTGTGCGATGTTGTACCTGCTTCCCATCAGGTCTGGTTTGGGGTCTCCTTCCCTCCCATGTACTCATGACTCAGGGCATTGGGGGAAGTCAATTTTGAACGTGATTTTTAAAGAATGGAAAATAAAAACCCATTTTTATTTAAAAAATTGTGCTCCCCTGATAGTTTATGGTGAATGATGTCAAATTTGTGACCTCCAAAGAAGATTTAGCTTCAGGACCAGGGACTAGGCTTGATCACTCAAGAGCTTTTGTGAAGCAGAGCTTTATTAAAGTATAAAAAGGGACAGAGAAAACTTCTGACATAGCCATTAGTAGAGGGGCAGAGAGAGTTCTGACCCCTTATAGTCTTAGGGAAGGCCTTATATACTTTTAACAGACCCATTCCCATACAACATAGATTTTAAGTTAAAAAGATCAGAACTAACAGTAGAAAGGTCTTACCAGACTGACTCCACACATATGTATTAAAATAGCAAGATTAATCAGAAGGTTCTTGTTAAGAAGGAGAAACTTGTCCTTGAGCAAGATACATTGTTGTTATATAATCTTGTTACATATATATATGTACCGAGTTTAAGATGAATTGTTTTGTTGTGTAATCATTAGGTCTGGCCTTAAAGAAAATAAAGACTTGTTTGACTTATATGACTAAGACTAAGGAATGTAAGCAAACAATGTTTGTAATTTTCTCCTCCTTGAGAACCCCAGACCCCTTTCTCCTTGAGGGCCCTAGACTCCTTCCTCATTGAGGACCCTGGGCTCCTTATCAACTTTCCTCAGAATTAACTCTCTCACTGCCCCCCCAAAAGGCATCAGTAAATATTTTATTGCTATTTAATTTCCTTACAAGTTTATGTATTTACAATTAAATTATAAAATCATTGAAGGAAAGCACCACACTTTATAAATTTTACATTTTCTAGTGTAATAATTCCAAAATTTTTCTACAGGAAGGAATTAGCAATATCTTCTGTTGAGAGGGAAGTTGGGGTGAACTGCCAGATTTCTCTTGAAAATTCATTTTCAAAGCAAACATTTTCATGTAGATTGCATATTTATTTAAGGGCACTTTTGGTGGTAGAGAGGCTGATAGTATTTTGAGGGTAATTTCACTCTCAATTACCCTCTTGCCCCAGTACTGTGCAATAGTACTATGAATATGGGAGGCACTTAATGAATATTTGATGTATAGTTGTATTAATATGAAATGATCCAAATGACAGGAAATGCCAGGTATCTTCATAGTTATTAAAGAGGACAATATCCTCATGAAAAAAAAAAAGACAGCCTGTCTCCACCTCAAACTTGATAACAATTGCCTCTCATGCTCCAGTTCTTATCAAGAAAGTCCACTATAAAAAGTCCACTATAAAAAAATCCAGTGATCTATGGCTATGCAGAACTGGTTCCAGACAGGTGGAAATCTTTAAAAGGAAGTCTATTCTTAAGAGTTAGAATCAAAATTTTATAACACAACGAAGTCCAAGGCCATATCTTTTTCCTCCATAAAACTTGCAAAAAGTAGTCAGAATTTAATTAAAATGCTATTACTCACGAATTCTGTTTTTCTACTTTTTCCCCCAAATTCTAAATTATCTTTTGTTTTCAGTTTGAAAGTGATCTCAGATGGCCTTGGCATGCAACAGCTTAAAGCAAGAGCTCAGCTACCCAACCAGGGGCTAGTGACAAAGCCGTGGCTTGTTTGCTTTGGAGAAACACATTTCAACAAAGAAATAGAAAATAAAGAAAAAGGTAAAGTGCTTATTAGGAGTAAAAAGTACCTGTGATTAGACATATTTGGGTGGGCTCAGAGAAAGAGTTACACATTTGTGGTAATTTAAATCACTTATACAGATCACTTCTAGTTTTCCAGTGGTCATTCATGTTGCTTT
The DNA here is from genome assembly GCA_917880005.1 of Nanger dama. Lineage (NCBI taxonomy): Eukaryota > Metazoa > Chordata > Mammalia > Artiodactyla > Bovidae > Nanger > Nanger dama. The sequence goes on from CAKJTW010000001.1 coordinate 107,207,091, forward strand.
GTCTGGCTCTGAATTCATATTTATTTTAATTCAGGGTCCTCTCTTGTGTGCATGCACATCTCTTAGACAAGATGGATTCCAGTGCAGAGACCTATGGGAAGGTTGACAAAATATATTATGAGGTGATGTCCCTTCCTTTTTGAGCCCCCCAAAAGCTTTCTATGCTTGTGTAGTTGAGAAGTTTCTTTAACCTCAATAATGTGGTATCTTTTCTTTTATCTAAGCAAGACTCCTTGTTCCTGTCACTCTGTTTAACAGGGGATATCTGTTCACAGGGGATAAAGTTCAGCTTCTTAGCCAGGAGCCCATTTTTCTTCTGATTCAAAACAATGCAGTGTGAGAGAGAGAGGAAGAAAATAAGAAGAGGAGGTGAAGAAGGAGGCAGCTAAGGAGGAGAAGGAAGGGGAGGAAGAGAGGAAGATGGAAAGAATGACTACTAGAGGGAAAGATGTTGTTCAAACATTTTTTTTTATAATTATTTAAACTATCCCTAAGGGAGGAAAAATAGTTCTTCCTTTACCCTTCTAGGTTTTTGTTTGAGATACCCTTGTAATAAAAAGATCAGTCAAAAGAGAAAAGCAAACTTGCTTAACAACATGTTGTTGATGGTGTTGTCCCGTGATCAGTCATGTCTGACTCTGTGAACCCATGGACTGCAGCACACCCAGCTTCCCTGTCCTTCACTATCTCCTGGAGTTTGCTCAAATGCATGTCTATTGAATCAATGCTGCCATCCAATCATATCCTCTGTCACCCACTTCTCTTGCTCTCAATCTTTCCCACATCAGAGTCTTTTCCAATGAGGAAAAGCTCTTCCCATCAGGTGGCCAAAGTACTGGCACATCAGCTGCAGGATCAGTCCTTCCAAATATATTCAAGACTGATTTCCTTTAGAATTGGCTGGTTTGACCTCCTTGCAATCCAAGAAACTTTCAAGAGTTTTCTCTCCAGCATCATAGTTCAAAAGCATCGATTCTTTGGTGCTCAGCCTTCCTTATGGTCCAACTCTCATATCCGTATGTGACTACTGGAAAAACCATAGCTGTGACTCTATAGACCTTTGTCAGCAAAGTGATGTCTCTGATTTTTAACATTCTGTCTATGTTTGTCATAGCTTTTCTTCCAAGGAACAGTTGTCTTTTAATTTCATAGCTTCAGTCACCCTCCACAGTGATTTTAGAGCCCAAGAAAATAAAATCTGCCATTGTTTCCACTTTTTCCATATCTATTTGCTACAGAGTGATGGACCCAGAATCCATGATCTTTGTTTTGTGAATGTTGAGTTTTAAGCCAGATTTTTCACTCTCTTCTTTCACCCTCATCAACAGAGTCTTTAGTTCCTATTCATTTTCTGCCATTAGAGTTGTATCATCTGCATATGTGAGGTTGTTGCTGTTTTTCCCAATAATCTTGTTTCCAGCTCGTTATTTATCCAGGACAGAATTTCACATGATGCACTCTGCATAAAAGTTAAGTAAGCAAGGTGATAATATATAGCCTTGATATACTCCTTTCCCAATTTGGAATCACTATGCTGTTCCATGTCCAGTTCTAAGTGTTGAGTCTTGACCTGCACACAGGTTTTCAGGAGGCAGGTAAGGTGGTCTGGTATTCCCATCTCTTTATGAAATTTCCACATTTTTCTGTGATCCACACAGTCAAAACTTTTAGCATAGTAAATGAAGCAGGAATAGATGTTTTTCTGGAATTCCTTTGCTTTTTCTATGATTCAACGAATGTTGGCAATTTGATTTCTGGTTCCTCTGCTTTTCTAAACCCAACTTGTACATATACATTTATTTCTCAGTTCTCTTATTGTTGAAGCCTATCTTCAAGGATTTTGAGCATTGCCTTGCTAGCATATGAAATGAGCACACTTGTGTGGTTGTTTGAACATTCTTTGTCATGGGCCTTCTTTGGGCTTGGAATTAAAATCCAGTCCTGAGGCCATTGTTGAGTTTTCCAAATTTGCTGGCATAGTGAGTGCAACCCTTTAACAGCATCATCTTTTAGGATTTGTAATAGTTTAGCTGGAATTCCATCACCTCCACTAGCTTTGTTTGATCCAACCAGTCCATCCTAAATAAAGGAAATAAGTTCTGAATGTTCATTGGGAAGACTGATATTGCAGCTGAAATTCCAATACTTGGCCACCTGATGCAAAGAGCTGACTCATTTGAAAAGATTCTGATGCTGGGAAAGATTGAGGGCAGGAAAAGAAGGGGACAACAGACGATGAGATGGTTGGATGGCATCACTGAATCAATGGACTTGAGTTTGAGTAGACTCTGGGAGTTGGCAATGGACAGGGAAGCCTGGTGTGCTGCAGTCCTTGGGGTCACAAAGAGTTGGACATGACTTAGTGACTGAGCTGAACTGGATGTGAGGCAATGTCACAACAGAAGAGGATCCTATGGGGACAAAAATTTGAAATACAGTAGTTGAAATCAAGCAGACTGGCTTCCCTTCCTGATTTTACTATTTACCATCTATGAAAATGAAGTTAAATCACTTAACTATTCTCAGTTTCTGTTTTCTTTTCTGTTAAACAGAGAGACTAACTCCTCCATATCTCAGTAAATTAAATAATGCACACAAAATGCTTAATATAGGGTGTAGGAAATTAGAAGTCAGAGACTAGCAGTTGTTATGACTATTAGGGTTTCCAAGGCTGATGCTGCTAAGAAAATAATAATAATAACTGAGTAAATTAAAAATCTAATTAGCTCTATTCAATGATATAATAATTTTTCAGCATCTCATCTAGTAAATAGAAAGGGCTCAGAGGAACTGCCTTTTGTAGGCAGAAGGAAGTGGGGCAAATAAGTTATCCTAGCAAAGAGTGGATTGTTTCAGGCAAGGTCACCTTCTTTTGGGGGAAAATGGGATCTGTTAGTTATATTATCTCACTAGTCCTGAGCAGGTAACTCCAGACATCCTGGTTAAAGGTCACATTCATGACAGAAGCTGAAAATACAGTTAGATTAGGTATGAAGTCTTGGTTTGCTGACATGGTAATGACTACAAGGAGCTCTATTTGGGGCCTGTTGTTTCCTTTCTAATACTGTTAATTATGGCACTCAATAAGGTACAACCTAGAAAGTTGAAATTGACATTCTGCTGTTGAGTGTGCTGCTCTAAAGCAATTATTATTGTGATAGAATTCAACAATATTCGTTCTGTCTATAATAGCTTTATTGTTATTACTCAGTCAATAATTCTTGTCTGATTCCTTGTGACCCTATGGACTGGAGCATGCTGGTCTTTCCTGTCCTTCACCAGAGCTTGCTCAAACTCATGTCCATTTAGTCAATGATGCCATCCAAACGTCTCACCCTGTGCCTTCCCCTTCTCTTCCTGCCTTCAATCACCTCTCTGATTCTATTTTTGTTTGTTTGTTTCCTACACCTTGGATGTGTCATCCCCCTCACTTCAAGTATGGCTCACCCTATTTTCTAGCAGCACACAAAGCACAAGTTTAGAGTCCTTTGGTCCATGTAGAAATAGGTACCTATAGCCTCTTTTGACAAAGAACATTGAATATTATACATTAAGCCTGGATTTTCTTCTTTTTCTACCATCCTCCACAGTTGAGATCAGGTTATTCTTCAGGAAAAAGCCCACTCACATCAAAAACCCCACTTAATGAGTGATGCAAATAAACTCTTAAGTGGCCAGCCATAGCAGAATTTATTCCAATTCTTGAGATATGTTAAAAATAACAGCTACATTGCATATACTTTGTATATATACTTTGTATATATACTTTGTATATATACTTTGTATATAAGTATAGAAAACAACACTAAAAATTAGTAGACTGCACAATATTCAGCTTCAATTTGAGAACCATTGGCATAATTTGATACAATTGCAGTTAATCATGACATTTCCACAAAATATATTGAACTGTTTAATCATTTTGAAGGTAATCTTATGTTAAGAAACCACATAACTAAAGAAAATATTTGTAAAGTTCTTAATTAAAAAAAAAAAAAAGATTGATTAACACCCTTCACAGAATTCAAGATAGTAGGATCTATGGAATATTTATTTTCTTTTATTTGTTTGGATTCAGTTCCCAGTAAAACCTAAAAGTAAAAATTCTCTTCTTATTAGTAGAGATTCATTAAAAAAAAAAAAGTATAGCAATACTATATCATAATGGTCATGAGTCTAGGGAACTATTGTAACTATCAGAAGGCATCTGGAAACACGTTTTAAAATATTAATGCAGAGATTGGTTCAAGTTGGAAGAGTAGAAGGATGTGTTCTTCTCCTGCCAGAGCACCAAAATCGCAACTAGTTGTTGAACAATCATCATGAAGACACTGGAACCACCAAAAAAGATACCCCACATCCAAGGACAAAGGAAAACCCTCAATAAAATGGTAGAAAAGGCATAGCCACAATAAACTCAAATCTTTTAGCTGACAGGTGGGAGACCCATAAACTGGAACTCGATAATACCAAAGATGTACTTGTACTATTGTAAAGGTTCTAGGCACCATATCAGGCTCTCAAGCAGAGGATCTGGCCAAGGTACTGGAAATCCCCAGGAAACATGACTTTGAGGGCCAGCAGGATTTGATTACAGGAGCTCCACAAGACTAGGGAAACAGACACTCCACTCTTGGAGGGTGCAAACAAAACGTCGCACACACCAGGACTGAAGGGAAAGGAACAATGACCCAAGAGACTGAGCCAGACGTATCTGTGAGTGTTTGAGGGCCTCCTGCAGAGGTGTGTGTTGGCAGTGGCCCACCACAGGCACAGGGGCAGTGGCAGCAGCAGTCCTGGGAGATGTGTCCAAGTTGCCTTGGAGGTCACCAGTAGCACTACCTGAGAGGACTACCTCCAGGACTAGATCACCTCAGACCAACCAAGTAACAGGGAGGGACACAGCCACACCCATCAACATAAAGTAGAATTAAAGTTTTACTGAGCACATCCCAGTGTGTTCTCTTGGCAAAACTCTTGAAACACTTTGCTCTGCTTCATTTTGTACTAGAAGGCCAAATTTGCCTATTACTTCAGGTATCTCTTGACTTCCTACGTTGTATTCCAGTCCTTATGATGAAAAGGACATCTTTTATTTTGATGTTAGTTCTAGAAGGTCTTGCAGGTCATCATAGAACCATTTAACTTCAGATTCTTCAGCATTAGTGGTTGGTTTATAGACTTGGATTACCGTGACATTGAATTGTTTGCTTTAGAAATAAACAGAGATCATTCTGCCATTTTTGAGATTGTACTTAAGTACTGCATTTTGCATTCTTTTGTTGATTATGAGGGCTACTCCATTTCTTCTAAGGGATTCTTGCCCACAGTAGTAGATGTAATAGTCATAGAGTTTTGCCAAGAGAATGCACTGGTCATAACAAGCACCTTCTTCCAACAACACAAGAGAAGACTCTACACATGTACCTCACCAGATGGTCAATACTAAAATCAGATAGATTATATTTTTTGCAGTCAAAGATGGAAAATCTATATACAGTCAGTAAAAACAAGACTGGTACTTTACTGTGGCTCATATCATGAACTCCTTTTTGCAAAATTCACACTTAAATTGAAGAGAGTAAGAAAAACCATTAGACCATTCAGGTATGACCTAAATCAAATCCCTTATAATTATACAGTAGAAGTGCAAATAGATTCAAGGGATTAAATCTAATAAACAAAGTGCCTGAAGAGCTATGGATGGAGGTTCATGACATTGTACAGAAGGCAGTGATCAAGATCATCTCCAAGAAAAAGAAATGCACACATGGAAAAATATTTGTCTGTGGAGGCCTTACAAATAATTGAGAAAAGAGAGAAGCTAAAGGCAAAGGAGAAAAGGAAAAAATATACTAATCTGAATGCAGAATAACAAAGAGAGATAAGAAAGCCTTCCTATGTGATCAGTGCAAAGAAATAGAGGAAAATAATAGAATAGGAAAGACTAGAGATCTCTTCAAGAAAATTAGAGATACCAAGGGAACATTTCACGCAGAGATGGGTACAATAAAGTACAGAAACAATATGGATGTAAGAGAAGCAGAAGATATTAAGAAAAGGTGCCTAGAACACACAGAAGAAATATACAAAAGAGATCTTCCTGAGCAAGACAGCCACGATGGTGTGATCACTCACCTAGAGCCAGACATCCTGGAATTTGGAGTCAAGTGGGCCTTAGGAAGCATCACTATGAACAAAGCTAGTGGAGGTTATGGAATACCAGCTGAGCTATTTCAAATCCTTAAAGATAATGCTCTTAACGTGCTGCACTTAATATACAAGCAAATTTGAAAAACTCAACAGTAGCCACAGGACTGGAAAAGGCCAGTTTTCACTGCAATCTCAAAGAAAGGCAATGGCAAAGAATATTCAAACTACCACATAATTGCACTCATCTCACGTGCTAACAAAGTGAAAATGAAAGTGAAGTCGTTCAGTGGTATCCGACTCTTTGCGACCCCATGGACTGTAGCCTATCAGGCTCCTCCATCCATGGTATTTTCCAGGCAAGAGTGCTGGAGTGGATTGCCATTTGCTTCTTCAGGGGATCTTCCTGACCCAGGAAGTGAACCATGGTCTCTTGCATTGCAGGCAGATGCTTTACCGTCTGAGCCACCAGGGAAGCCCACATGCTAGCAAAGTAATGCTCAAAATTCTCCAAGCTAGGCTTCAACAGTAAGTGAATTGAGAACTTCCAGATGTTCAAGCTGGATTTAGAAAAGGCAGAGGAACCAGAGATCAAATTACCGACATCCATTGAATCATTGAACAAGCAAGAGAATTCAAGAACAATATCTGCTTCTTTATTGACTATGCCAAAGCATTTGACTGTGTGGATCACAACAAACTGGAAAATCCTTCAAGAGAAGGGAATACCAGACCACCTGTCAAGAAGCAACAGTTAGAAATGGACATGGAACAACAGACTGGTTCCAAATTGGCAAAGGTGTACGTCAAGGCTGTGTATTGTCTCTCTGCCTGTTGTACTTATATGCAGAGTGGATCAGGCAAAATGCCATGCTGAATGAAGCACAACTTGGAATCACGATTGCCAGGAGAAATACCAATAACTTCAGATATGCAGATGACACCACCATTATGGCAGAAAGCGAAGAAGAACTAAAGAACCTCTTGATGAGGGTGAAAGAGGAGAGTGAAAAAGCTGGCATAAAACCCAATATTCAAAAAAACAAAGATCATGGCATCCAGTCCCATCACTTCATGGCAAATAGATGGGGAAACAATGGAAACAGTGACAGACTTTATTTTCTTGGGTTCCAAAATCACTGCAGATGGTGACTTCAGCCATGAAATTCCTCCTTGGAAGAAAAGCTATGACATATCTAGACAGCATATTAAAAAGCATATACATTACTTTGTCGACAAAGGTCCATCTAGTCAAAGCTATGTTTTTCCAGTAGTGATGTATGGATGTGAGAGTTGGACAATGAAAAAGCTGAGCACCGAATAAGTGATGCTTTTGAACTGTGGTGTTGGAGAAGACACATGAGAGTCCCTTGTACTGCAAGGACATCAAACCAGTCAATCTTAAAGGAAATCATTCTTGAATATTTTTTGGAAGGACTGATGCTGAGTCTGACTCTAATATTTTGGCCATCTCATGTGAAAAACTGACTCATTAGAAAAAAACCCTGATGCTTGGAATAATTAAAGGCAGGAGGAAAAGCAGATGACAGGATGAGATAATATCACCCATTTGATGGACATGAGTTTGAGTAAGCTCTGAGTGTTGATGATGGATAGGGAAGCCTGGTGTATTGCAGACCATGAGGTTGCAGATAGTTGAATGTGACTGAGTGCCTGAACTGAACTGAACTGAACTTAGCATACCCCTGCCCACCAGATCAAGACCCAGGTTTCCCCACAGCCAATTCCTCCCATTAGGAAGCTTGCACAAGCCTCTTATCCTCATCTACCAGATGACAAACAGAAGAAACAAGAATTACAGTCCCAGCAGCTGACAGAACTAATATAACAATCACAGAAAGCTAACCAAAGTGGGGAAAAAAAAAAAAAAAGATTATATCCCAGGTGAAGAAACAAGATAAATCCCAAGAAAAGTAACTAAATGGAATGGCGATGACAAACTCCCAGAAATGTCCCAAAGTGAGTGCAAAGTCATCTGCTGTAGAACCAGGTATAATTGATGTTGCAGATGAAGGTAATCTGCTGGAGAATGTTGCTTTTAGCTGGGGAGATAAGGCCAACCCACATTATAGATGTCTTCTACTTTACTGAAAGTCCGTTGATTTAAATGGTAAACTTATCTAAAAACAGCTTCAGAGAAATACTCAGAATAATGTTTGTCCAAATATCTGGGCATCTAATGGCCCAACCAAGTTAATACATAAAATTAACCATTGCACCTTGGCCAAACACTTTGCTGACGTGCCTATTATATTGGAAAAGGAAAGCTAACTAGGAGTAAAAGATGAGAAATCGGATAGTTACTATCTTTGTATATGTTTAAAAAAATTCAACTGAGCAAATTTGAAGAGAAAATTGACTTTATTCAAGTATTAAAGTCAGGCAGTACCCCATATAACAAATAGAAAGGAGCTCCAAAGAACTGCAGGAAAGAAAGGTTTTTAAAGGCAGAAATGAGACAGAGAAGTCATATACAAGGACCATTTCAGGGAGAATTACCTTCCTTTGGGAGAAGGCAGGGGCCTATCAGGTGGGTCATCTGACTAGTGCTAGTCAGGAAATTCCAGATTGACTGGTTAAGACTGCATTTCCAGGAGACACTGAAACTGTAATCAGATAAGGTATAGGTCAGGAGCAGTGGCGGAAAGGAGCTACTCCACGTTCAAGGTCAGGAGAGGTGACCTGGTCCAAGGTAAGGAGCAGTGGCTGTGCTTTGCTGGAGCAGCCGTGAAGAGATACTCCACGTCCAAGGTAAGAGAAAACCAAGTAAGATGGTAGGTGTTGCAAGAGGCATCAGAGGACAGACACACTGAAACCATAATCACATAAATCTAGTCAATCTGATCACACATAGCACAGCTTTGTCTAACTCAATGAAACTAAGCCATGCTATATGGGGCCAATCAAGATGGACGTGTCATGGTGGAGAGGTCTGACAGAATGTGGTCCACTGGAGAAGCGAATGGTAAACCACTTCAGTATTCTTGCCTTGAGAACCCCATGAACAGTATGAAAAGGCAAAATGATAGGATACTGAAAGAGGAACTCCCCAGGTCTGTAGGTGCCCAATATGCTACTGGAGATCAGTGGAGAAATAACTCCAGAAAGAATGAAGGAATGGAGACAAAGCAAAAACAAAACCTAACTGTGGATGTGACCAGTGATAGAAGTAAGGTCTGATGCTGTAAAGAGCAATATTGCATAGGAACCTGGAACGTCAGGTCCCTGAATCAAGGCAAATTGGAAGTAATCAAACAAGAGATGGCAAGAGTGAACATTTTAGGAATCAGCGAACTAAAATGGACTGGAATGGGTGAATTTAACTCAGATGACCATTATATCTACTATTGTGGGCAGGAATCCCTTAGAAGAAATGGAGTAGCCATCATGGTCAACAAGAGAGTCTGAAACGCAGTGCTTGGATGCAATCTCAAAAACGACAGAATGATCTCTGTTTGTTTCCAAGGCAAACAATACAATATCACGGTAATCCAAGCTCATGCCCCAACCTATAACACTGAAGAAGCTGAAGTTGAACAGTTCTATGAAGACCTACAAGACCTTTTAGAACAACACCCCCAAAAGATGACTTTTTCATTATAGGGGACTGGAATACAAAAGTAGGCAGCCAAGAAATACCTGGAGTAACTGCCAGGGTCCAGCCCCGGTGGGTCCAGGGTAATTCGAAGGTGGGGATGGAATCGGCGTCCTAGGAAAAATCTTATTTAATTACAGATATGTAGAGAGATTAGAAATGGATAGTGTAGTAGGAAAATTAGTGGAGAAAAAGAGGCTGAATAACTTGGTTTACGTGGAATACCAATCACCACCTATGTAGGCCACAGGGGTCTTTCTGTTCTCCCGAAGGAGAGGAGGCACTGAGGCTTCCCCGGTGTGATCTTAGAAGCCCAGGCAGAATTAGAAGGCTTGGTAAGTACCCACATTCCAGATGGGAATTCAGCCAGAAAAACGGGGAGCAAGAAATAAATGACATGGGGGAATCAGTCTTTCCAGGAACTGATTCCATTTCTTTATTTTTAAAGTTTGCTTATATACCTTTTGTTACACATTGGGATGAATACAGAGTCACACGGGGGGTCATCAGTCCTGACCTTTATAAAAATCAGGTGCTTTACATAAAAAACGGTCTTAGAGGTTTTACATCATCTTCTGGTCATGAGTCCTGCTGACATTTATGACCCTTTCTTTCTGATAAACAAAAAACTTATTTTTTCCAAGGGTGTTTTTCTTAAACCAGGCACCACCCTCCAAAATAAAGTAGCATTCCTATCAGGTGAGGGTATAGTGAGTTACAATCAATAAAGGAATTTATTTAACCCAAGGTTAACATGATCAATCTTAAAGGTTAATACTTATTTTTCCTATATGCTAGTTATATTTATTATAAAGGCAGGAATATGGGGATTTAGCAGCAAACATCAGCCCAACAAATGAAAACCCATCACGAATGTTCCCCTTAAGATCTATTTAGTCTTAAGATAGTGATAAAGTTACATTTTTACATAGCAAGGTCACATTGATTTATAACAAAGTACAGTGATCTATAACAAAATAGAAAATTCATTAACTCAAAAGTCCAGTATCGCTAACCTCAAAAACTACTATATTTCCTTTTCTATATTCCAAATACATTGATTAATATATTCCCAGGTGCCTAAGGATACGGAGGCCTGGTGGCAATTATTGACTCAACAATGAGAAAAGCCCTATGCTAATTAAGACTTTCAAAATACTCCAAACTCTCTGTGACATTTATGGTTGAGAGATAGTAAACAATCATGTGCATAGTGGCAGGAGTATGGATAATCCTGTCACACAAGCTAGTTTGCCAGCAGAAAGGTTTGACCTGAGACACCCTTATGCCACCCAGTTCAGGGAATTAGCAGCAATTATTGGCACAACAAATGAAAATCCCTTCACCAATATAACTCCAAAACAATCCACAACACTAATAATTTCTAAATTCCCAGAAGAATTTCCCTTGTAAGTCTAAAATATCTCGTGCCTTTCTGGTTGGGAGGCTGTAAACAATCACATGTAGCCGGATAAACCTATAGAGAGGAGTTCGTAAGTTGAAACACTCTTGTCACCCCCAGGAATTTTTATTGACTTGGAGCTGTAAGCTCCTTCTCCGAGACAAACGGTGATGAAGGAGTTCAGCTCAGCTTGGTTCGGTTGCTCAGTCGTGTCCGACTCTCCACGAATCCATGAATCACAGCACGCCGGGCTTCCCTGTCCATCACCATCTCTCGGATTTCAGTCAGACTCATGTCCATTGAGTCCGTGATGCCATCCAGCCATCTCATCCTCAGTCGTACCCTTCTCCTCCTGCCCCCAATCTCTCCCAGCATCAGAGTCTTTTCCAATGAGTCAAACTTCACATGAGGTGGCCAAAGTACTGCAGTTTCAGCTTTAGCATCATTCCTTCCAAAGAAATCCCAGGGTTGATCTCCTTCAGAATGGACTGGTTTGATCTCCTTGCGGTCCGAGGAACTCCCAAGAGTCTTCTCCAACACCTCAGTTCAAAAGCATCAATTCTTTGGTGCTCAGCATTCTTCACAGTCCAACTCTCACGTCCATACATGACCACTGGAAAAACCATAGCCTTGACTAGATGGGCCTTAGTTGGCAAAGTAATGTCTCTGCTTTTGAATATATTATCTAGGTTGGTCATAACTTTTCTTCCAAAGAGTAAGTGTCTTCTAATTTCATGGCTGCGGTCACCATCTGCAGTGATTTTGGAGCCCCCAAAATAAAATCTGACATTGTTTCCACTGTTTCTCCATCTATTTCCCATGAAGTGATGGGACCGGATGCCATGATCTTTGTTTTCTGAATGTTGAGCTTTAAGCCAACTTTTTCATTCTCCTCTTTCACCTTCATCAAGAGGCCTTTAGCTCCTCTTCACTTTCTACCATAAGGATGGTGTCATCTGCGTATCTGAGGTTATTGATATTTCTCCCAGCAATCTTGATTGCAGCTTGTGTTTCTTCCAGTCCACCGTTTCTCATGATGTACTCTGCCTATAAGTTAAATAAGCAGGGTGACAATATACAGCCTTGATGTACTCCTTCTCCTATTTGGAAACAGTCTGTTTTTCCATGTCCAGTACTAACTGTTGCTTCCTGACCTGCATTCAGATTTCTCAAGAGGCAGTTTAGGTGGTCTGGTATTCCCATCCCTTTCAGAATTTTCCACAGTTGATTGTGATCCACACAGTCAAAGGCTTTGGCATAGTCAATAAAGCAGAAGTAGATGTTTTTCTGTAACTATCTTGCTTTTTCCATGATCCATTGGATGTTGGTTCCTCTGCCTTTTCTGAAACTAACTTGAACATCAGGAGTTCACAGTTCATGTATTGCTGAAGCTTGGCTTGGAGAATTTTGAGCATTACTTTACTAGCATGTGAGATGAGTGCAATTGTGGGGTAGGTTCAGCATTCTTTGGCATTGCCTTTCTTTGGGATTGGAATGAAAACTGACCTTTTCCAGTCCTGTGGCCACTGCTGAGTTTTCCAAATTTGCTGGCATATTGGGTGCAGCACTTTCACAGCATCATCTTTCAGGATTTGAAACAGCTCAACTGGAATTCCATCACCTCCACTAGCTTTGTTTGTAGTGATGCTTTCTAAGGCCCACTTGACTTCACATTCCAAGATGTCTGGCTCTAGATGAGTGATCACATCATCATGATTATCTGGGTCGTGAAGATATTTTTTGTACAGGTCTTTTGTGTATTCTTGCCACCTCTTCTTAGTATCTTCTGCTTCTGTTAGGTCCGTACCATTTCTGTCCTTTATTGTGCCCATCTTTGCATGAAATATTCGCTTGGTATCTCTAATTTTCTTGAAGAGATCTCTAGTCTTTCCCATTCTGTCCTTTTCCTCTATTTCTTTGAATTGGCTCCTGGCAAGTAACAGGTCAATCTGACCTTGAATATGGAATAAAGAAGGGCAATGGCTAATAGAGTTTTTCCAAGAGAACACACTAGTCATAGCAAACACCATCTTCCAACAACACAAGACTCTACACATGGACATCACCAGATGGTCAATATCAAAATCAGACTGATTATATTCTTTGCAGCCAAAGATGGAAAAGTTCTATACAGTCAGCAAAAACAAGACCAGGAGCTGACTGTGGCACAGATCATGAACTTATTGACAAATTCAGTCTTAAATTGAAGAGAGTGGGGAAAACCACTAGATCATTCAGGTATGACCTAAATCAAATCCCTTATGAGTATACAGTGGAAGTGAGAAATAGATTTCAGGAACTAGATCTGATAGACAGAGTGCCTGATGAACTATGGACAGAGGTTCATGACATTGTACAGGAAACAGGGATCAAGACCATCCTCATGGAAAAGAAAAGCAAAAAATCAAAATGGCTGTCTGGGGAGGCTTTACAAATAGCTGTGAAAAGAAAAGAAGTGAAAAGAAAAAGAGAAAGGGAAAGATATAAGAATCTGAATGCAGAGTTCCAAAAAATAGCAAGGAGACATAAGAAAGACTTCTTCAGCAATCAGTGCAAAGAAATAGGGGGAAAAATGGAATGGGAAAGATTATAAATCTCTTCAAGAAAATTAGAGATACCAAGGGAACATTTCATGCAAAGATGGGATCAATAAAGTACAGAAATGGTATGGACCTAACAGAAGCAAAATATATTAAGAAGAGGTGGAAGAATACACAGGAGAACTGTATAAAAAGATCTTCAGGAACCAGATAATCATGATGGTGCTATCACTCACCTAGAGCCAGACATCCTGGAATGTGAAATAAAGTCGGCTTTAGAAAGCACCATAATGAACAAAGCTAGTGGAGGTGATGCAATTCCAGTTGAGCTATGTCAAAAACTGAAAGGTGATGCTGTGAAGGTGCTGCACTCAATATGCTAGCAAATTTGGAAAACTCAGCAGTGGCCACAGGACTGGAAAAGGTCAGTTTTCATTTTAATCCCAAGAAAGGCAATGCCAAAGAATGCTCAAACTACCGCACAATTGCACTCATCTCACATGCTAGTAAAATAATGCTCAAAATTCTCCAAGCCAGGCTTCAGCAATACATGAATCATGAACTCCCTGATGTTCAAGTTAGTTTTAGAAAAGGCAGAGGAACCAGAGATCAAATTGCCAATATCTGCTGGATCATCAAAAAAGAAAGAGAGTTCCAGAAAAACATCTATTTATGCTTTATTGACTATGCCAAAGCCTTTGACTGTGTGGATCACAATCAACTGTGGAAAATTCTGAAAGAGATGGGAATACCAGACCACCTGACCTGCCTTTTGAGAAATCTGTATGCAGGTCAGGAAGCAACAGTTAGAACTGGACATGGAACAACGACTGGTTCCAAAGAGGAAAAGGAGTATGTCAAGGATACATATTGTCACCCTGCTTATTTAACTTATATGCAGAATACATCATGAGGAATTCTGGGCTTGAAGAAACACAAGATGGAATCAAGATTGCTGGGAGAAATATCAATCACCTCAGATATGCAGATGACACCACCCTTATGGCTGAAATTGAAGAACTAAAAAGCCTCTTTATAAAATGAAAGAGGAGAATGAAAAAGTTGGTTTAAAGCTCAACATGCATAAAACTAAGATCATGGCATCTGGTCCCATCACTTCATGGGAAATAGATGGCTTAACAGTGGAAATAGTTTCAGACTTTATATTTTGGGAGTCCAAAATCACTGCAAATGGTGACTGCAGCCATGAAATTAAAAGATGCTTACTCCTTTGAATCCAAATTATGACCAACCTATATAGCAGAAAGTGAAGAGGAGCTAAGTGCCTCTTGATGAAAGTGAAAGAGGAAAGTGAAAAAGTTGGCTTAAAGCTCAACATTCAGAAAACAAAGATCATGGCATCCGGTCCCATCACTTCATGGGAAATAGATGTGGAAATAGTGGAAACAGTGTCGGACTTTATTTTTTGGGGGCGGGCTCCAAAATCACTGCAGATGGTGACTGCAGCCATGAAATTAGAAGACGCTTGCTCCTTGGAAGAAAAGTTATGACCAACCTAGACAGCATTTTCAAAAGCAGAGACATTACTTTGCCAACTAAGGTGAAGAAGGCTGAGCACTGAAGAATTGATGCTTTTGAACTGTGGTGTTGGAGAAGACTCTTGAGAGTCCCTTCGACTGCACGGAATTTCAACCAGTCCATCCTAAAGGAGATCAGTCCTGGGTGTTCCGTGAATTGACTGATGATGAGGCTAAACTCCAATACCTTGGCCACCTCATGTGAAGATTTGACTTATCAGAAAAGACTCTGATGCTGGGAGGAACTGGGCGGAGGAGGAGAAGGGGATGACAGAGGTTGAGATGGCTGGATGACATCACTGACTTCATGCACATGAGTGTGAGTGAACTTCGAAAGTTGGTGATGGACAGGGAGTTCTGGCGTGCTGCGATTCATGGGGTCACAAAGAGTCAGACACAACTGAGTGACTGCACTGAACTGAACTTGGTTTCCTGATATAAGACTTAGGACAAGGGACTCCATTCAGGGCCTTTGTCTCTTTTAATACATATTTCCAGTCTCCATAGTTATTAAATAGCTCTGTAGGGAAGCAGAGAAATATCAGTACCCTGAGATATGCAAATGACACCACCCTTAAGGCAGAAAGTGTAGAGGAACTAATAAGCCTCTTGATGAAAGTGAAAGAGGAGAGTGAAAAAGTTGGCTTAAGGCTCCACATGCAGAAATTTAAGATTATGGTATCTGGTCCTACCACTTCATGGGACATAGATGAGGAAACAGTGGAAACAGTGACAGACTTTCTATTTAGGGATCTCCATAATCACTCTAGATGGTGATTGCAGCCATGAAATTAAAAGATGCTTACTCTTTGGAAGGAAAGTTATGACCAACCTAGGTAGCACATTCAAAAGCAGAGACATTACTTTGCCAACAGAGGTCCATCTAGTCAAGGCTATGGTTTTACCAGTGGTCATGTATGGATGTGAGAGTTGGACTGTCAAGAAAGCTGAGCACTGAAGAACTGATGCTTTTGAACTGTGGTGTTGGAGAAGACTCTTGAGAATCCCTTGGACTGCAAAGAAATCCAACCAGTCCATTCTGAAGTGGATCAGCCCTGGGATTTCTTTGGAAGGAATGATGTTGAAGCTGAAACTGCAGTACTTTGGGCACCTCATGGGAAGAGTTGACTCACTGGAAAAGACTCTGATGCCTGGAGTGATATGGGGCAGGAGGAAAAGGGGACGACTGAGGATGAGATGGCTGGATGGCATCACCGACCCGATGCACATGAGTTTGAGTGAGCTCTGGGAGTTGGTGATGGACAGGGAGGTCTGCCGTGCTGCAATTCATGGGGTCGCAATGAGTTGGACACAACTGATTGATTGAACTCAACTGAATTGATCTGGAAGCTGAGTAGGTTGGATTTCGTGACCAGATTATGTCCTGGTACAGAATAAGAGTATCTTGAGTGAAGAAGTAACAGGTACTTTCAGGAGCTTTCTGCTGATATTCAACCAAGAATGATCTTTCAATCAGGCATTCCCATAAGTCTTAACTATTCTTTTCAAGTCCAGTGAAAATTTTACAGGAAAGATAGTGTTAATAGAATAACAAAAGTTTAGAAGAAAATAATTTTATCTAAATTTTGAAGTTCACACAAGCAAGCTCGCCTTTCTTCACCTTTTCATTATCACTGCTCTTAAATTGGGTGTCTCACACCACAGGACTTTGTTAATATCCAGTGGTCAATTAGAGAGCTCATTTGATAAGTTTTTGGAGGAAACATTTTCCTGCTTCCTATCACCAATTCTGTGGCACCAAGAAGCATGCTAATTAAAATGTGCTTATTTTAGGAGTCAGATCACCGGAGGTGTTAACTAATAAAATTCTGAGTATTATTGAACATTTCACCATTAATAAAAAAAAATTTGTATCTGAAGGGATGAGAAAAGCAAGAGAAGAACAGAAAACTGACTTATCTCTGATGAACAAAGGAGGATATGGTTAGAGGGAGAGAAGATTAGAAGGAAGAGTCATTTCCCCAAATGTCAGCCATCTTACCTCCCCCAAACTAATATATTCTTTCAAGGACGTCCCTGGTGGCTCAGACTGTAAAACGTCTGTCTACAATGCAGGAGACCCAGGTTCGATCCCTGGGTCGGGACGATCCCCTGGGGAAGGAAATGGCAATCCACTCCAGTACTATTGCCTGGAAAATCCCATGGACGGAGGAGCCTGGTAGGCTCCAATCCATGGGGTCACAGAGAGTCGGACACGACTAAGCGACTTCACTTCACTTCAATATATTCTTTCATTCTTAACATGCTGTTTGAACAGTTCACAGCTAAAACTTGTTTAATCTCAAAATAGTGCATTTATCACATTATGCAAATTGATGATGCATTAAGTTAATGGCTCAGAATAGGATAAAAATCCAATGTTCCCTGGGTCAGATTGACAAGGTCAGTCTGAAAGTGCAGTCTCTGTTCTCATGAATATATCTCCACTGACCATGGATGGTCACATATTTAGGATAATATCTGATTGCACTATGATTATGCAGATCTACTAATATATTACAGAACGATGGATGCCTTTCTGTATTCCAGTATTTGGATAACATTTACAACTTAAAGAAAAGTAATCGGGTCTTGTAAGATTTAAATGCAAGAGAAAAATTAAAAATCAACTTACTACTTATACATATTCCAGTATTTATCATGAAAGTAAAATATGATAAGAACAACTAAAACTGAATGGTTAAACAAAAATACGGCATTCTTACCAACCTGTTTTTAGTTCCACGTAATTGAGAAGCATAATACTTTCAGGACTGACTCAGCTAGTTATTTCTCTTTCAGAGGAAAGTCTAATCTGCCTAGAGGTCTGAACTTAGAGTTCAGGGAAGAGCTGCTTTTTTTTTTTTTTTTTTAATACAGAATTTATCTCCTCCACCTAACCCCATTCTATCTAAAAATGAATAAATCTAAATAATATTAAACAGATGTGCATACATATAAATCAAGACCACAAAAGCCTGGGTCAAAGCCAAAAAGAAACAGTCAGGTTTGTAAACTTTATATTAAGCCTGAAGTGAAAGGAATAAAAAGCACTGGGTGAGGCTCCAAAAAGGTAAAGACCTGGAAAGGAATTAGGGGCTACCTGCAAATTATCCAAATAATTCTGACCTCTGAAATAGTGGCCACTATATAAGCTGCAGCTTATCTAAATCACAACGTACCGTTTGGAGAAGTCAACCATCTGTCCTTACACTCGGGAAACAGCAACATTTCACTAATTTAAATAACAAACCTAGTATTCTTAGTTTGGGTACACTCAATTAAGACTCCTTGTTGTTTAAGAAGGTGTATTATACATCTGTGTCTCTTTAATTTAAAAAATGAAAATGAAAAGGTGTATTAAAAGAGTGAGAGGGAATCTCAACAACTATGCAACAAAAGAAAAAAATCAACTCTCTTGATGCCTATGTGAGCAGGAAAGAGGATCTACTTTAGGATCAGGGATTCAGAATTTCAAGGAGAGGATGAGCAGCAACAATACTTCATGGATTCCATGCCTTGCTTTACTATGGAATTTCCCTCCATTGATCTTTGGCTAATGGTGCCATAGGAGGTCTGAGGATTCCCAGTGAAGGCCCAAAGGTCACCAAGGACCTAACTTTGAGGAAGTTTCCTGCCCACTGGTGAGTGTGAGTGAACAACTCCTGGAAGAAAGTCTGTGAGAATTCATAGAGATGCAGAGCTGTTCTGCAATCCTCAAGGCACCTGTGCACAGGACATAGCAAAAGGAACAGACTAGGCCTTCTGGAATGTGCTGTGTCCTCTACAGTGACTAGCAGAGGATGCTAACTTTTGCTAATTTATTTCAAGGCATGAAGTAAATCATGGTTGCCAATATTTGGATCCTGAATCATAAAACAAATAAACAAACAACAATTATGGCACATTAAAAGTAGCCAAAAATTTTGTCAGTTTTATCAAAGAATGTCCTCCTCTGAATCTGAGTGCAGCCTGTGACCACTTGAGCAATAAAGCACAAGAGATGTGGTGCTGGGTCACATTTATGAGCCCAGTCATTTAGTGATCTGTTCCATTTGTTTTATGGAATACTCCTTACTGAGCATGGGCTTCCTCAGTGGTTCAGAGGTTAAAGTGTGCCTCCAATGTGGGAAACCCGGGTTCGATCCCTGGGTCAGGAAGATCCTCTGGAGAAGGAAATGGCAACCCACTCCAGTATTCTTGCCTGGAGAATCCCATGGATGGAGGAGCTTGGTAGGCTACAGTCCACAGGGTCGCAGAGTCAGACACAACTGAGTGACTTCACTTTCGATTTTCAAGCAGACTATAGTGAAAACCATAAGGAAAGCAAAATAGACTCCTGGCCAACAGTCCAGCAGAGCACCCAGCCAGTAGCTGGCACCCACTTTGGTTGCCACATGATTGAGCCATCATGAAAGGAGATCCATCAACCCAGTCAAGCTGTACTATACACAAAACATAAAGCATAGTCATAGTAATTGTAGCCACACATTCTGGGAAACAAACTTACTCAGAAAGACAATGCAGATAGTCGAGTGCAGTTTATTACACTGGCAGGCCCAAGGCAGAGTCCCCTCTTAGCCAAGGACCCTGACCAGTTTTTATGAAAACCTTATATACCCTAAGTGTACGTGCCTAAACCCACCTCCTCAAATTTCCTGAAACTAGTCTGAACAAAGGAAAAGAAAGATACAATCAAAGTTAACCCGTGATTCATATGCCTTAGCCCAGGTAGTTCAGTTCAGTTCAATTCAGTTGCTCAGTCATGTCCAACTCTTTGCAACCCCGTGAATTGCAGCACGCCAGACCTCCCTGTCCATCACCAACTCCCGGAGTTCACTCAGACTCATGTCCATCGAGTCAGTGATGCTATCCAGCACAGTGGACAATTATCAATAGGCCTGTTTTCATGCCCCAATAAGCATAACTGAATTTATGATTCTTTTCAGTTATACAGCTAATCAGGGTGTTCTTTTAGGCAACAGAGAGTCTAGGTATGAGTTCTGGGGCTCTTCCTTCCAGGGGGCCTGGTTTTCCAGTTAGTATGTCGTTCCCATAGACAGGGAGCATATAGCTCAAAGTCCACAATCTGGCTCAAGATGGAGCCTGTTCTGTCTGTTTCCTCCTTCACTCCCCCTCTTGATGCTCTTAACTCATAGTATGAGCATCATTCATAGGAATATATTGCACTCTGACTCTCTGACCTCCAATTTGGGAGAATGACATCAACCTTTGGGTTACAAAGTTCATAATACATTGTAAAATAAAGGATCCACAAAGCAGAACAATCAAGGCAACTATAACAATGATAAATATAGTTTTCCACCAGTCACCCTTCACCCAAGATAGGACTGAAATCCAAAAAGGAAGATTATCATCAGACATAAATTTTACCTGACCTTCCATGTCATCTAGGGTGGCTGATATTATAGCCAGATAAATCAGGATATACACAACATTCAACTTTAATTATAGCACAGGTCCCTGTTTGTACTGAAACTATGGTTAGTCTTAAGATGATACCAGCAAGTCTTGAAGCAGCAATTGATTATAGAGCTTCATCTTTTTTTCTTCTTTAAGATGATCTTGGTTTCACAGGGATCAGTGGGGTCCTTTTGTATAGTCCACTCAGCGTCCTCTGGGTCTGTGTGGTATGCTCTCTTCTCTCTCATGTGGTGGATCCAGGGAATGACACCTGCAACTAACTGCAGTAGGGCTGGTTAGAACAGTATATGCACCCTTCCAATGGGGGATGGCACCCCACTCCAGTACTCTTACCTGGAAAATCCCATGGATAGAGAAGCCTGGTGTGCTGCAGTCTATAGGGTTGTGAGGGGTCAGACACGACTGAGCAACTTCACTTTCACTTTTCGCTTTCATGCATTAGAGAAGGAAATGGCAACCCACTCCAGCATTCTGGCCTGGAGAATCACAGGGACTTGGGAGCCTGGTGGGCTGCCATCTATGGGGTCACACAGAGTCAGACACGACTGAAGTGACTTAGTAGCAGCAGCAGCATTAGCTCAGGTAGCTCCGCCAATATGAGAGCTTTAATAAGGGCTTCACTTTTCACCCCCAAGCCCTCGGCTGCTTGTTTACTGGTCTTATCTGCCAGTCTCTTCCCTGAGCCAGGGGGTTGTCCTCTTTTGACGTCCTCAGCAGTGTATGACTGCAACCCTTTCTGGTTCCCAGGCAGCATCTAACAGGGTCTTAATTTCTTCCTTATTTTTAATATCTTTTCCACTAGCTGTAAAAGGCCTCTCTCCTTATACAGAGTCCTGTGGTGTGGCAAAAGCATACCTAGAGTCTGTGTAAATGTCTATCTTCTTACCTTTTGACAGCTGGAGGGCCTGGATTAGAGCATATAGTTTGGGCTGGTGAGCGGACCAGTGTGATGGCAGAGAGCTGGCCTCAACGATGGTTTCTTCCATGACTACTGCATACCCCAACAGTCATTGTCCTTGTTTCACCAGGCTGGTGCCATTGGTGCACAGGACCAAATCTGGGTCTGGGATTGGCTGGTCTCTCAAATAAGGCCTGCTGGCATATTTCCTTGCAATCACGTGAGGGTCCATCTTCTCCCACAAGAAACAGAGTGGCCAGATTCAGGGCCTGACAAGGCTCAGTAGTAACAGGGTTCTCACACAACAGTTCCTGGTATTGAGTAATCTGGAATGTTGACAGCCATTTATGGGGGTCCCCTAACAGGAGAGTATGGACCTCATGCGGGACTTTTATGAACAAATCTTGGCCCAAAGTCAGCTTGCTTGCCTCCTGGACCAGTAAGGCAACTGTAGCAACTGCCCTTAAGCATCCCAGCCACCCAGTGGCAGCACTGTCCAGCTGATTAGAGATAAGTCACTGGTCTGTCCCATGTCCCCATAATCTGGGACAACACTCCCATAGTCACCTTGTCCTTTTCAGTCACGTAAAGAGTAAATGGCTTAGCAAGGTCTGGCGGGCCCAAGGAGGGTGCTGACATAATTGTACCGGGTTGAAATTCTACTACCAGTAGGACTTGTTTTGCAAGCCTGGTGGGGGGGTGGGGGGTATTCTGCCCAGATCTCAGAGACTCTCTCTCTTGACTGTGTAGCCCATCCAGTTTCTTTGCTGGGGGATCGTGCAACCTCCATTCATCTTGAGGGTTACTGAGAGGAAGAGTAAATAGGTGGTTGAGCCCACTCGAACTATGGGTCTTTCGTGGGGGAAAGGTCACTTGTACCGCCAATTTAGACAGAAAGTCTCTTCCTAACAAAGGTACTGGGCATTCAAGGATATATAAAAACTCATGAGTCACTTGGTGTCCCCCTATCTGACATTTACATGGTAAGCTAAAGATATAAAGGCTGCATTTATCACCATCTGAGACCCAGCAGCCTCTGGCTGGGTCTATTGGTGTATAAAATAGATAGGCTTCACACAGTCTTTCTCAGAACTCAGAGAGTGATTCACTTTACCTTTGAATCACTTCAGAGGGTTTTGCGATACTCATAGCTTTTGGGGCCCCCCTCTTGAGATCTTGTAAAAGAGTCACCCGATATCTCTCTAGGTGGCCCCTCCCTCCCTCTGTGTTACAGTCCCAATTGGGCCTCTTTGGGGGGTGGCTAGTTCTGTCCACTGCTGCGGGTTTGCAGTACCTTCAGTTGCCATTTCTCTTAACCATTTTCTGGCCTCAGTTAGGATCCTGTGCCTTTCCTCAGTGCAGAAAAGGGAGACTAGTAGCGGGTTATGTCTTCCTATGTAGGGTGAAGCATTCGAAAAATAGTCTCCATTAGCCTAATCATGTCTTGTGGCTCCCTCGAGTACGGTGGAGCATGTCTCTGCCAGTTTAATATATCCATAGACAAAAATGGCTCATTATAACAGGCTACAGGGGGCTGATGGTAGTGCCCCATGTGTCCTGAACTGGAGGCTGTCATAGCTCTCTGAGGGGCATTTGTAGTGGGGTTCTTTCCCCATGTTACTTGGTGAAGCACAGCCTCTGTCTAATTGCTGTGTTTTCTTTCCCCTTCCCATCAGTACTTACCAGGAGAGGTGGATACAATCTAGGAGGTCCATCTGAGGTGGAATTCTGGGGGCATTGACCAGAGGTCTCCATCGCTGGGATCAGAGCCTGCCAAAACGGCGGCTGTATGAACTCCAGGAGAGCTGATGGAAGAGCAGTGGCTGCTGCAGGAACTTCACCTGGCCCTGGATCGGGCCTTAAGGCAGCCTCCGGCCTGGTGGAGCACTGGGAGGCAAGCACTTCATTATCCAGTATGGAGGAGGAGTCAGGTCATTCCCATCCAAATCCTGTAGAATTTCTTTATCATCAGTCACTTTTTGTGCCAATAATATTTTTCCCTTTTCCTTCTGCATATAGAACCTTGTCCAAGTAGGGGGATCTTGAGCTAATCCTAGCCATGAGTCAATATATGGATATTGATCCAGGTGTCCTGGCTCTTCTGTGACTACGGTACAGGCTGCTTGTACTATTTTTAAGTTCATGGTGTTCTCTGGTGGCCATCCTACCCTCTTAGGGGGCCATTTGACTTCACAGACTATGTGGTGGCAGTTAGGCTTAATTTTCATCCCATAGTCTCCTCCAAATCCCTTCTCTAAATTTGTAATCATGCACTCCAATACAATTGCCTTAGATTCACTTCCCCCCCATCTTGCTTACCTTCTCAGACCTTCTTCTACTTTTCCTTTTCATTCTGTCTACAAAGTTCTCAGTATATTTCCACTCAATGACACTTAAATTGTCATTCTGTCTCCTTCCTAATTGGGGTGAGAAGAGCCTTACTTGCCAGATCCCAGGAGGAGAAGGGGGATTGGATCCTTCCACCTGCCGGTCAGTAGAGCTGAACTAGAACACCATGTGATCCAAGACTGTTTATCCCTTAACTTTTAAAGTCCACTCTTCCTTGGTGGGCCTGATCAGATGTGGATGAGAATACATATGGGTTAAATTTCCCAGGCCCCAAGCCATCTCAGGAAAAGCCAATTAGCACTCACTTATGTATCCCCTTCCTTCTAACTTGACAACTCTGAGGGTGTCAAGAACTTCATAGCAGATGGGACACCTCCTTGGGGAGGGCAGAATATGAGCACACAAAAACAAAGTTTCTTCTCCTAAAAATCCCCTGGCAATTGCTTGGTAATAATTTTCCCCAAGAGGGCATGGACACCACCTCCTAAATGACCTTCACAAATTTCCTTCTTAAGCCTTAACATGCTCATCAACCTGTGTACCAAGCAATCATTGCTACCTGCCTATTCCAGGCTCCTGTGGGTCTGTGCCCCTTCTAATCCCTCCCAGGAGGATGACCAGGCCCCTTTTTTTACCCTACTGGGTGGATTCCTCCTCACCTGAGAGCTCAGGTCCCCTGCTGCCGTCCACTACCTGCTAACATGAAAGGTCAGGGCATTGAGAAGCAGAATCCTTCCAGAAGAGCGAGGCACTTTTCCCCCTCTAGAAGATTCGAGCCTCAAGGCTTCAGAGTAGTCCCAAATGGGACTTGTCTCCTCAAAGTGAGGAGTTTCTCGGCCAATGCATCAAATATTGCCACGTGTTCTGGGAAACAAACTCACTCAGAGGGACAATGCAGATAGTCGAGTGCAGTTTATTACACTGGTGGGCCCAAGGCAGAGTCCCCTCTTAGCCAAGGACCCTGACCAGTTTTTTTTTTTTTTTCTGAAAATCTTATATACCCTAAGTGTACATGCTTAAACCCACCTCCTCAAATTTCCTGAAACTAGTCTGAACAAAGGAAAAGAAAGATACAATCAAAGTTAATCCATGATTCATATGCCTTAAGCCTAGGTAGTCCAGGCCTCCCTGTCCATCACCAACTCCCGGAGTTCATTCAGACTCACCTCCATCGAGTCAGTGATGCCATCCAGCCATCTCATCCTCGGTCGTATCCTTCTGCTCCTGTCCCCAGTCCCTCCCAGCATCAAAGTATTTTCCAATGAATCAACTCTTCGCATGAGGTGGCCAAAGTACTGGAGTTTCAGCTTTAGCATCAGTCCCTCCAAAGAAATCTCAGGGCTGATCTTCAGAATGGACTGGTTGGATCTCCCTGCAGTCCAAAGGACTCTCAAGAGTCTTGTCCAACTCCACAGTTCAAAAGCATCAATTCTTCAGCACTCAGCCTTCTTCACAATCCAACTCTCACATCCGTACATGACTACTGGAAAAACCATAGCCCTGACTAGACAGATCTTAGTTGGCAAAGTAATGTCTCTGCTTTTGAATATGTTATCTAGGTTGGTCATAACTTTTCTTCCAAGGAGTAAGTGTCTTCTAATTTCATGGCTATGGTCACCATCTGCAGTGATTTTGGAGCCCCCAAAATAAAATCTGACATTGTTTCCACTGTTTCCCCATCTATTTCCCATGAAGTGATGGGACCAGATGCCATGATCTTAGTTTTCTGAATGTTGAACTTTAAGCCAACTTTTTCGCTTTCCTTTGCACTTTCTTCAAGGGGATTTTTAGTTCCTCTTCACTTTCTGCCATAAGGGTGGTGTCATCTGCGTATCTGAAGTGACTGAGATTTCTCCCAGCAATCTTGATTCCAGCTTGTGTTTCTTCCAGTCCAGCGTTTCTCATGATGTACTCTGCCTAGAAGTTAAATAAGCAGGGTGACAATATACAGCCTTGACGTACTCCTTTTCCTATTTGGAACCAGTCTGTTGTTCCATGTCCAGTTCTAACTGTTGCTTCCTGACCTGCATATTGGGGTATGACTACAGGCCTATTGATAACTGTCCAATGTTAACTGCCGAGGCTTCCTGTATGCAGGTCAGGAAGCCTAGATAGTTAACAGTGGACAATTATCAATAGACCTGTGGCCCTACCCCAATAAGCATAATAGAATTTATGATTCTATTTGGTTACACAGATAATTAGGGTATTCTTTTAGGCAACAGATAGTCTAGGTATGAGCCCTGGGGCTCTCCTTCCAGGGGACCTGGTTTTTCAGTTGGTATGTCATTTCCATAGATACTGGGCATATAGCTCAAAGTACACAGTCTGGCCCAAGATGGAGTCCTGCTTTCAAGATGGAGCCTGTTCTGTTTCCTCCTTTATAATAAGTAAGGAAATCAAATACATACTAACTTGGCTATTTTGGAAAGAGGAGTGATGCAAGCATGCCATCAAAAGAGGTTAAAAACATCTATATACACTATAGAAAGTTATAATAAAGAAAAATGTAACATTTATCATGTGAAGAGGAGACAAAATTTTTGATAATAAAATTTTTCTTCTCCCTGAAATGGCTGAAAACTACTATCTTGTTTAAAAAAAAGTATTTTAATGGATACACTAATCATATATAAAATGAAGTATTATGGCATTTAAACATGTACACAAATATATGTGTTATATACCATACACTTTATTTTGCATCTTCAAATGCAACAAATGTTTGCAAAGTAAACTCTGAAAGAAAACAATTATGCTTAGCATCTCCTCAGCTTCTTTGAGCAAGAGGAGTTCAGGAAGCCTAAAAGGCTTCATTGAAAATCACCACCATCAGGACCACATAGGGTTTTACAGATCAAAGTAACACAGATCATGTTAAATCTAAACACGAAACTTGTTAATTCTTGAATAAGTCTATTGGATTTTGTCAGATAATTTGTGTATGATTTTTCTACTTCTCTGTTTTAATTATTAGAGGTATTTGTATGAAAACAGGATCCTTATGTTTAAGGGTTCATCTGTTCTTGCTGTTTCTCCCTCACTTGAAGACATCATCCAGCATCAGATAAACAGCAAGAGAAGGAGATAAGCTCTTAAAAGACAAAGATCTTTTTTCATGCAAATGATTCTAGTAGTGTTTTGCATTCAAATATGAATGGATGATATGCAAATAATGTTGTCTGTAAGATATTTTTTGTGTATTCTAGGCTATTTTTTCTCAAAGTGCTTGCTATACAAAGAAAATATTATTCAGTGAAAATGACAGTTTGCTTATCAAATGTCAAGAATTATTAGCAGAAAATGCAGATATAACTGAAATGTAGAGAGGCAGATCAAATGTCACTTTAAGTAAAGTTCACATCATGTTTAAGCAACATTTCAACACTTTCAAAAGCCAAATAACTCTATTGTGATTTTGGAAAATTCTTTCCCAAAAATGTGTTATTTTTCTCATGCCTTTATTTTTCCAGATTTAAGGGTTTTTGTTTGCTCCTCAATAATATTCTCTCAAGTGCATTGAAAGAATATTTATTTCTTAGCCACTATCCTTAGGACTACCTTCAGTGTACAGTGTCCCAAACTAATAATGTGTAAATATTTAAGGACTATTGAGAAGGTTTTAAGGAAGAAATTTTCAGTTATACTTGCAGATATCTGATTGTTTTACTCTAAATTACACGGTGCCATTAATATCAATTAACACATTCATTCGCATATGTGATCTTTAGTTCTTCAAAAACCTTTCAAAGAAAGCAAAAATATTACTAAGACCATGTTTTAAAATAAAAACCATATCCATTGATTGCTTACAAGTCATATAACCAGGCAATGTTACATCTCATCCGGAATATTCAGGAATTCTAGTCTTCAGACTCAATATTTACCCACAGTTTTATATATATATAAAGATCCTTGGAATATCTATAAGAAATTAATTAGCAAAGTAGCAAAACTTTAATAAAACATACTTTACTTTGAAAGTTTCTGAGTTATCACAAGATTGAATCAAGGGGAAAGACATTCTTTAGGAGTGAGTTCATTCGCTTTGCAAATGATAAGAACAGTTTGCACAGAAAAAGCATGAGTCTTATGGTTGCTGAGGGGAAGAATGGAGGAAGGGAGAGTTAGGCAGTTTGGGATCTACATGTACACACTGCTGTATGTTAAGTGGGTAGCCCACAAGGACCTACTACATAGCACAGGAACTCTGCTCAAAGTTATGCAGAGCCTAGATGGGAAGGGAGTTTGAGGGATAATGTATACATATATATGTATGAGTGAGCCCCTTTTCTGTGCACCTAAAACTATCACAAACTTGCTAATTGATTATACTTCAATATAAAATAGTTTAAAAAGTAAAATAGCATTATAAAAAAATAATGGTTTGTTGCTGGGGAGGAGATTTTGACATTATGGAAGAAACATCACTTAAAGATAGGTGATATACTTGGTTTTTATATGTTCTAAGATATACTTCAAGATATAAAATGTATAAAACTTTGGTTTAGAAGGCAGATTATCATGATGGAAGAGAAGATTTGAAGCCAGTTCTGCCTGGTTTGCAGAATTGGCTGGGTCTAAGATCTCAAATGTTGCTGAGCAACTAAGCCCATGTGTCACAACAATTGAAGCCTAGAGCCTGTGCTCTACAACTAGAGAGGCCACCTCAAGAAGCCCTTGCACTGCAGTGATGAGTAGACTCCCTACCCACAGCTAGAAAAAGGCTTCACGCAGCAACAAAGACCCAATGCAACCATAAACAAATAAATAATTAAAAATATAGATTTAAGAATCTTAAAATAACCAATATGCTAAAGAGGCGCACTTTGAGGACAAATACTGCTTCCTTATGCCCTGCTTTTAAGAATACCCCAGAAGTTTTTTTTTTTAACTGGGAAGCTGAGCTTTCCTAGCTTACTGAACCAGTCTCTTAGCCCAGAGAACTGCTAAATTCAGTTAAACACGTGTGTCTAATTTTGAAGAACTTTTAGAATCTTTAGGTTAAAAAAAAAAAAAAATTGTAGTAGTTTGATGTTAGAGAAACAAGGCTTTTGGGATAATGAATTTCTCTTTGTTGTAAATCATTGTATTCGTCTTTCTGTAAAAATGTAACTTCATTTAGTGCTTTCTGAAAAGGGCACTGAAAAACTCCTAGGTTAAGAGTTAAACCTGGAAGGCAGAATGCGCCGCATAGCTTTCCCCCTTATCTTGATGACTCAGAGCCTCCTGACTGCTCCCTATTCTTAACTGATAACTTGTGACTTAGTTTCCACTGTGTAACTGACCTTTCCTCAAAAATGCATTTCCCCGTACCAGGCACCGCCGGGTGGTCAGTCAACTATCTCTACTAAATTACCTGTAAATCATCCCCACCAATCAAATGTCTCCACTTCATCCTAAGACCCCCTTATCGCATTGTTCCCTACATTCCGATCTCATTCCCAGTTGTCTTTGATCTTTCTGCATAAAAATCCCTCTCAGTGAATGTTGGGGGTTCACTCCTGGAAACGGGAGCTCGAACCCCAGCGCGCTGGCTAAATAAATCCTCCTGCTGATTGCATCGAATTCGAGTCACTGTGGTCTTTGTGGCGACGCTTCCCGAGAAAAGGCCGTGAGGTCTTACATTTGGGGGCTCGTCCGGGATCGCCTCGCTCACTCAGACCCTTTGGCTTTTGAATTCAGAGGTACGCTCGAGCAATTCTGTGTCTCCGTGTACGTCTGTAAAAGGTCTGTGACTAGTCTGCTCTGTGTTAAATCTGTATTGTCTCACTTTTCTCTCCTGCTGCTTGACTTAATCCTTCGGAAGTTTCAGTGAACGGGCGAGCGGTTGTGGGGCAACTGATTAGTCCCGGCCAGGGCTACTCCTGGTGGACTTTGAAGGCCTCACGACAGGTGAGCCCCAGTAACTATCGCCCGGCTGGGTGAAACTTCCCTGTCTTTCTTGTGAGGATATGGCCTAATATTACCTTTTTGTGGGCACGGGTCAGGCACTTAAAAGCCATTAGGGCGCCTGCCACTTGAAGACTCCCGTGACAGGATAAGGGGGTCACGGAACGGGCCAGAAGCCGCTAGGGCGCCCGCCCCCAGCAAGACAACTTCCGTGCAACGGCACAGGCACACGAGTGAACTCAAAGCACGCCATAAGTCCACCTCTCAGGCCGCCACCATTCCCGGCAGGATTTTCGGTGGCTATCCTCAGTCATCTTATCTCACTTTCTCGTCCAGCCAGCTCTTATCTCACTTTCCTCCCGGTCTCTTTCGGCTGCTGAAACAAAGATCTGTGCCCTCCCGCTCTTGTCTGTCTGTATCTGTAGGGCCCGCCTGTATCTGTGGCGTGTGCCAGGGACGCCTGGAACGCCGACCTGGGAATGAGGATCGTGAGATCCTTCTCCGTCTGAATCCTGTGTCTGTGGAGCTAGGAAGCTCATCTGCTTAAGACTTGCCGAGGGCAAAAGCTTACAGCAGCCGCTTTACTTGATTTTTCCACTATTACTCGTCTTACTTAGTACTAGTTAAGTGTTTGTTTTTGTGACGAACTGACGATGGGACAGACCGTGACAACCCCGTTGTCTCTGACGGTAGATCATTGGACAGAAGTGAAAAATCGGGCCCATGATCTTTCCATGACAGTGAAAAAGGAAATGGCAGAGCCTATGCGCGGTTGACTGGCCCAGTTTTAAGACCGGCTGGCCGCCGGAAGGGTCATTCTCTTCAGAACAAGTCAAACAGGTTAAAACTGTAATTTTCACCCCTGCTACTGAGCACCCAGACCAGGTGCCATATATTATGGTGTGGGAAGACCTGGTCCGCTCACCCCCGGCGTGGGTTCGGCCTTTCGTTTTCCCCACAGGGAAGCTGTTGGAGCCTGCTGCAGAAATCTTTGCCTTAAGATCCACGGCAAAGAAAGAGGGGACAAAGGCCCCCGTCAAAAGTATATATCCAGACCTGCAAACTGATTTCTTGCTTTTAGATTCTCCCCCACCCTACCTACCTGTGCAGGTCCCACCTCCGGCACCTCAGAGGGCACAAGCGACCGCCTCGCCTGAGCAGCCAAAAGAAGGGGAAGAAATGGGCCCGGCGGCAGGAACACGGAGCCGTAGAGCTGTCACCCCGGACTCCACCGCTCCCCCTCCGGGAGAACGGGCCCCCTGATGACCGTGGGGTTCGGCCACTCCAATATTGGCCATTCTCTGCCTCGGATCTTTACAACTGGAAAAATAACAACCCCTCTTTTTCTGATAACCCCCAGGCGCTGACCTCTTTGATAGAATCTCTTGTTTTCTCACATCAGCCCACTTGGGATGATTGTCAGCAATTGTTGCAGACCTTGCTCACTACAGAAGAAAGACGGAGTACTATTAGAGGCTCGCAAAAATGTGCCAGGAGATGACGGACGTCCCACAGCACTTCCTAATGAAATAGATGCTGGTTTCCCCTGACGAGACCTGACTGGGACTACAATTCTCCGGCAGGTAGGGAGCACCTGAGGGTCTATCGCCAGGCTCTGGTGGCGGGTCTCCGCGGGGCAGCAAGGCGCCCCACCAATTTGGCTAAGGTAAGAGAAGTGACTCAAGGGCCTACTGAGTCACCTACTGTATTCCTAGATAGGT
This sequence comes from Nanger dama, assembly GCA_917880005.1. Taxonomy (NCBI): domain Eukaryota; kingdom Metazoa; phylum Chordata; class Mammalia; order Artiodactyla; family Bovidae; genus Nanger; species Nanger dama. The sequence goes on from CAKJTW010000001.1 coordinate 107,238,642, forward strand.
TAATAGAGGCATTCAAGAGATTTACCCCCTACGATCCCACATCTGAAGAACATAGGGCTACAGTGGCCATGGCCTTTATTGATCAATCAGCCCTAGATATTAAGAAAAAGTTACAGAGACTAGATGGGTTACAGGGATTCTCTCTTCAAGATCTGATCAAAGAAACAGATAAGGTGTTCAATAAAAGGGAGAACTTATCCCGGGGACCCTTGGGGATCCCCATTGCCCTTTACCGGCCCAATTCAAGCCTTTCCTGTAAATGTTAACCGGGGGGAATAGGCTGGCAGCCTGGTACCCTTGGGAGGCCAATGATTTAAAAGAGCTCAAAAGGCAGTGGCAGAAAATGGCCCAAACTCCCTGTGGGCAGAAACTATTCTCCGGGGCCTGGCTCATCAATCACAAGAGGGACACTTTAAGAAGGAGTGCCCTCAAGGCAGGGGAAGACATACCAGTCAGAGACCTCCCACTACCCCATTTATGTGCACCATCTTAGGGGTCATCAAGATTTACCTGGATTGCTTTCAATGGGAAATTCCCCGGCCGATGCAGCGGCCTCCCTTACAATCCAAGCTTGTAACTTACAAGATGCCTATGATCTTCACGATCTTACTCATATAAATTAGAGAGGGCTAAAACCCAATGTGCTGTGGCAAACTGATGTAACCCATTATTCTCCTTTTGAAAAACTTAAGTGCCACCATCAAAATTTAAAGGCTCAATTACAAAAACAAAAGGGGGAATAAGCCCTCACCAGCAACTTGAAATGGCACTCTTTACTCTAAACATCTTAAATTTTTCAAAAAATGAACTGATACCATGTTTTCAAAAACATTGGTCCAACCAAGAAATAAAACCTGAAATACAAGTGAGATGGAAAAAAACCCATCACTGGTCAGTAGAAGGGGCCTGATCCACTCCTTACAATGGGGAGAGGATTCGGATGCATATTCCCCATTGGGGACCCCAGCCCTATATGGGTGCCAGCAAAAATCTTAAATTTACACCACAAGAGAGGTCAAATCTCAAGAGCTGAAACAGATTAAAGAGACATTCACATATTGAGCCCAAGAACAAAATGTTCTTGAGGCGATCTTTTCTTCCTTTTCAGATCATCCGATGCAACGACCCTGCTGGACACCGCTCCTGGTGATCGTCGGATTACCTAGCCTCTCCGTGCTGACCTTCCTCATTGCTGTGGCTGTGCAACAGTTTTTAAAATCTTTGAAGCCTGGGTTTAATGGCACAAGGCCATCAACCATGAGGGTACATCAGTGTCAGCATCCATGCTGGGAGTTCAACAAGCTCAAACCATCGAGATTATAAACAACACATCCACTGCCTCTGCTCAGGGATTTCAAACTAGCTTGAATATCTGAGATCTGCTCTGATGGGACTCCAATAACAGCTTGATCTCCACGCTCTCCATGCCAGAGCGATCGAGGCGTTGTGTTCTGGCACTCATAGACTGCGACATGAGATACTCCAGCTTTTGTCTGACAGCTTTTCCAATGTTAAATGAGACTCTTAACAGGTAAAAAGGGAGCAATGGATCTATGGGACTGGATACAAACTCGATTCACCTGGTTTAAAAATGCCTTCTATTTGCTTGTTTTTGTTATTCTGCTTGTTGTAGTGTTAAAAAGGTTATGCTTGCCCAGGTCATGAAAGAGGAGCCCCACGTTGGGGACCCACAAAACCCTGGATTAATTTAGCCCTTCAAGAGATTAACCGAGACAGATAAATAAAAATAAGAGTTCTAGATGCTCATCATCTAGAGTGATTCCGCCTAGCCCCCAAGAGGTGGCTGGATAGCCAATGACGGGTAAGACCCTCAGAGGAGGGCAACCTAAGACAGGCACAGCCGCGAGAGGGGCTGGCGAGGCTGGAGGTTGGCCGCCTACAGCTCTATGCCTTGCTCTACAGAACAGCAATACAAATGTCTCGAGGGCTTAAATAAAATATATAAAAAAGGGGATATGTGGGGCCCTAAATGAGAAACCTTAAAAACAAAGGGGCTAGCTTTGCGGTCGAAAAACCTAAGATGGCGCCTGGCGGAAGAGATGCGGGCAGGGTCTATGTTGTCTGTCAAAGTTTTTAATTGGCTCTTGTAGACAGTGCCTACCGAGTCTTAAATGACACCAACCCGGAGGTTACAAAATCTTGCTGGCTCTGTTACACCGTCCCTCCGCCGTATTATGAGGCCACTGGGATAATAGGGGTTACTGGATTTAGATATCCTAGATCATGTGTGCCTTACCCCTTTATGATTTTGGTTGAAAATGTTTCTGTTAATGTCACCCAGAATGTTTACCATATGTCTTGTTTTAATTGCACTCTCACTAATTGTATCAGAGGCATGAGCGTCGGAGAGCAGATATTAGTGGTAAAACAACCCGCTTTTGTTATGCTCCCCGTCAAAATAGAAGAAGATTGGTATGATGAAACGGCATTGCAATTACTACAACACATCAATGCCGCCCTTGGCCGCCCAAAAGAGGCCTGGGATTAATTGTTCTGGGTGTGGTTTCGCTGATCACCTTAATAGCGACCGCTGTTACTGCCTCTGTTTCCCTTGCTCAGTCCGTGCAAGATGCCAAGGTTGTTGATTCTCTGTCTTATAATGTCACAAGGGTTATGGGAACACAAGAGGATATTGATAAAAAAATAGAAAATAAGCTGTCTGCTCTGTATGATACCCTCAGGGTCTTAGGAGAAGAGGTCCAAAGCTTAGGACTCAGAATGAAAATTCAATGTCATGTTAATTACAAGTGGATCTGTGTCACAAAAAGCCTTATAATATATCTGACTTCCCGTGGGAAAAGATCAAAAAGCATTTACAAGGCATATGGTATAATTCTAATATTTCTCTTGATTTACTGCAGTTACACAATGAAATATTAGATATAGAAAACGCGCCTTCAGCCACTTTAGATATTGCTCAAGCTGCTGAAAATTTTGTAAAAATTTGGCTTCTAACTTTCCCAGTCTTCATTCTTTGTGGCAGAGCATGGCGGCTGTAGGCATCGTGTTAGTCACTATCCTTGCCCTGATGTGCCTAGCACCGTGCCTTATTAAAGGCATTGTAAAAGAATTTCTGCACATAAAGATGCTTGTCTACCGAAACATGCTGCACCATCACCATCTATTAGAGCGCCTAAAAGATAAAAAGAAGGGGCTGAAAAAGATTGCCTGTAATGGGTTAAATCTTAAAAGCTGCCTGACCTGAGTAACAGCCCAGGCTCCCTGACTCGCCTCCCCCGTTTGTTGTTTATGATACCATGACTATTCTTGAAATCATAACTTTCTTCATCTTGTAGCTTTTGCATTTTTTTTTAAGTAGCAGTACGACGCAATCCCTCACTCTATGATTTCAGGATTGAAATCATGGACAAGAAGAAGAGGGGAATGAAGAACTTTTAGAATCTTTAGGTTAAAAAAAAAAAAAAATTGTAGTAGTTTGATGTTAGAGAAACAAGGCTTTTGGGATAATGAATTTCTCTTTGTTGTAAATCATTGTATTCGTCTTTCTGTAAAAATGTAACTTCATTTAGTGCTTTCTGAAAAGGGCACTGAAAAACTCCTAGGTTAAGAGTTAAACCTGGAAGGCAGAATGCGCCGCATAGCTTTCCCCCTTATCTTGATGACTCAGAGCCTCCTGACTGCTCCCTATTCTTAACTGATAACTTGTGACTTAGTTTCCACTGTGTAACTGACCTTTCCTCAAAAATGCATTTCCCCGTACCAGGCACCGCCGGGTGGTCAGTCAACTATCTCTACTAAATTACCTGTAAATCATCCCCACCAATCAAATGTCTCCACTTCATCCTAAGACCCCCTTATCGCATTGTTCCCTACATTCCGATCTCATTCCCAGTTGTCTTTGATCTTTCTGCATAAAAATCCCTCTCAGTGAATGTTGGGGGTTCACTCCTGGAAACGGGAGCTCGAACCCCAGCGCGCTGGCTAAATAAATCCTCCTGCTGATTGCATCGAATTCGAGTCACTGTGGTCTTTGTGGCGACGCTTCCCGAGAAAAGGCCGTGAGGTCTTACAATTTCAGGAAGTGGTGATACAGCTAAGGTCCCAAAGTCAGTCCTATATTATTATAGAGACAGACATTTAATAAAAGAAACTTTTACATAAATAAACGAAAAAACAAAAGTTAATGGTTGGAATAAATTAAAAACCACTTTCTGATTCTGGAGGCAGCCAGTAAAGATTTCTACATGCCAGGACCAAAGTATCCTTTGAATTGATCTATCTGATAATGCAGTTGTGTGTTCAGGTAAGCTTTCTCTTTAACCCACAGATCAGCAGAAAGAAAACTAAAAAATAAAACATTAAGAACCAGCAATGTTTCAAACCAAAACTCATAAACATTAAATGTATTATTTAAGTCACATGTTATTAATTCTTATCTTGCATGAATCCAATATTTTTCCTCAGTTCTAAAAATTTTTACCAGTTCAGTCTTATGATCTTAAAATTATCAGAAACCTGCGTCTGCTAGAGAGAGTCCTTTTCATGAATTTCCTTGAAGATGAAACACTTTTGTAGGAACAATTCTGCAAAACCATCAGAGTAAAATAACAACTGGAAATGGTGAAAGACTTAAATGGCCATGATTAAAAATTCAGTTAGAGTTCATTACAATGCAGCTAACACAGAAGTTACTTATTTCCATGACACACAACATTGCAAGATAATAATTAGAAACATGACTGATTAATATTATACCAAGGCATATCAGAATTTTAGGAATTTCACACAATTTCTGAAACATTTACACACCTATACAAATATAAGATAAAGAAGACTTAATATTACTTCTCGTTTGCCAAGGCTTCCCATGTAACTTAACATACAAATAAGCCTGATTAGTTTAATAGTTCTCTTTAATAAAAAGAAAGAACAAATATTTTTAGGTGTTACAAAGGCCCTTTGTAAAATCCCAATGTCTATTTCAGGTCAAAAGACTTTATTTACAGTGCTGGAAGAATCAGGCTCCCTGACATCAGACTATACTACAAAGCTATTCTCATCAGAACAATATAGTACCAGCACAAAAGCAGAAATATAGATCAATGGAACAAGATGGAAAGACCAGAAATAATTCCACACATATATGGCCAATTAATCTGCAATAAAGGAAGTAATATTACACAGTGGGGGAAGACAGTATCTTCAATAAATTGTGCTCGGAAATTGGACAGCTACAGATTACCACAAAGAATGAAAATAGGACTTGTTTAACTCCATACAATAAGAAAAGCTCAAAATGGAATAAAGACCTAAATATATGACCAGACATTATAAAATTCTTGGAGGAAAACACAGAAAACACTCTGACAAAATTTTCAGTAATATATGTTTTGATCCACATTCCAGAGTAAGGTAAAGAAAGCAAAAATTAAAAATTGGGACATATCAGTCATTTAGTCATTCATTCATGTTCGACTCTTTGTGAATCCATGGATTGCAGCATGCCAGGCTTCCTTATGCACTAGTCTACTGGTCCATAGTCCACTGGCTTTAATGGGACATATAATTAAATTTAAAAGCTTTTGCATAGCAAAATAAATAAAATGAAAATAAACAAGGGAAAAACAAAAACAGATCACGAGAAAACATTTGCAAATAATGTGATCGACAAGGGATTCAGTCAGTCAGTTCAGTCTTCAGTCATGTCCAACTCTTTGTTTCCCCATGGACTGCAACACACCAAGCTTCCCTGTCCATCACTAACTCCTAGAGCTTGCTAAAACTTCTGTCCATCGAGTTGGTGATGGCATCTAACCATCTCATCCTCTGTCGTCCCTATCCTGCCTTCATCTTTCCCAGCATCAGGTTCTTTTCCAATGAGTCAATTCTTTGCATCAGGTGGCCAAAGTATTGGAGTTTCAGCTTCAACATCAGTCTCTCCAAGGAGAGAGTCTCTCCAATATTCAGGACTGATTTCCTTTAGGACGGACTGGTTGGGTCTGCTTGCAGTCCAAGGGACTTTGAAGACTCCTCCAACACCACAGTTCCAAAGCATCAATTCTTCAGTGTTTAGCCTTCTTTATAGTCCAACTCTCACATCCGTAAATGATTACTGGAAAAAACATAGCTTTGACTAGACGGACCTTTGTTGGCAAAGTAATATCTCTGCTTTTTAATATGCTGTCTAGTTTGACCATAGGGTCTCCTGCATTGCAGGTGGACTCTTTACCAACTAAGCTATCAGGGAAGCCCTTCCAAGGAACGTGCATTTTTAAATTTCATGGCTGCAGTCACAATCTGCAGAGATTTTGGAGCCCCCAAAAAAAAAAAAAGTATTTCACTCTTTCCATTGTTTTCCAATCTATTTGCCAAGAAGTGATGGGATCAGATGTCATGATCTTAGTTTTTTGAATATTGAATTTTAAGCCAACTTTTCATTCTCCTCTTTCACTTTTTCAAGAGGCTCTTTAGTTCTTCACTTTGCCATAAGTGTGGTGCCATCTGCATATATGAAGCTAGTTGCTTCTTGACCTGCAAACAGATTTCTCCAGAGGCAGGTAAGATTGTCTGGTATTCCCATCTCTCTAAGAATTTTCCACAGTTTATGGGGACTAAAAAGGGAAAATTTACAAATGGCTCATGTAGTTTAATGTCATCAAAACCAACAACTCAATCAAAAAACGGGCAGAATAGCTAAATAAATATTTCCCCAAGGAACAAACACATGGCCAAGAGGCACAAAAAAGATGCTCACATCACTAATGATTAGAAAAACTCAAATCAAAACTACCATGAGATATAACCTCACACATGTCAGAATCAGTTCAGTTCAGTTCAGTCGCTCAGTCGTGTCCAATTCTTTGTGAGCCCATGAATTGCAGCACGCCAGGCCTCCCTGTCCATCACCAACCACCGGAGTTCACTCAGATTCATGACCATCGAGTCAGTGATGCCATCCAGCCATCTCATCCTCTGTCATCCCCTTCTCCTCCTGCCCCCAATCCCTCTCAGCATCAAAATCTTTTCCAATGAGTCAATTCTTCGCATGAAGTGGCCAAAGTACTGGAGTTTCAGCTTTAGCATCAGTCCTTACAAAGAAATCTCAGGATAGTTATCATCAAAAAATCCATAAACAGTAAATGAGACAGGGTGTGGATAGAAGGGAAGCCTTCTCTACTATTGATGGGAAAGTAAATTACTACTGACAAATATCATTTTCATTTCCCTCAGCCAATATGAAGAACTGCCATGGTCTAGCCCCACAGGATCCAGGGGAACCCAAAGGAGAAACGACATTGGCAAATGATTTAGAGAGAGATAAGGAAAGAATGTTGTAGATAAGAAAATAGAGGAGAGAAAGATGCTGATATTCCTTGGTTTACATAGAGAGCCAATACAAACCCAAGACAAAGAGTTTGCCCTGTTCACAGAGGCCATAGGTGCCCTCCCAGTTTCCCGAGGGAGTGAAGATGCAGAACGTCTTCCTGTTCAGATCTTAGAAACCTGGGCAGATAAGTAAACACAGAGAGCCTCTATACTCCAAAGGATCAGCCTGAAAAAGTTAGTAAGAGACAGAAAAAAAAAAAAAAAAAAAAAAAGACATGAGGTGACCAACTTCTTCCAGCGAGGCCCATTATTTTATTTTTTTAAAAGGGACTTTTATATCTTAATTTGTACATAGAGGGGAATGAAAGAAGCAAAGTCATACAGAGTCAGCCCAAACATTACATCTATTTTGTCTTTATCAAAACCAGGATTATTTCTGCATACCTTTCCCATAAACAATATTGTGTACATTATCTTTTGGCCTTGCAGGCTTGTGAACATTTTATGACCCTCTTGATAAAGGCTGTTTAACCAGAAAGCTTACTTTCCCTTGAAATGTTTTTTTCTTTATATTTATAATCTATATCAGCCTCAGAAAAGATCAAACAGAGTTACATTTCTCATGGAGCAAAGGTGCAGTAAGTTACAACAAAGAAAGAACCAATTAGCTCAAAAGTCTGATGTGGTTAATTTCAAGGCTACACTTGTTTTTCTTACATTCCTACTATATTAACTAATGCACTCCCAGGTGCACAGTGATAAGAGATATGGAAACTTAGCAACAAGAATTGGCCCAATAAGGAAATCCTACACAACCATTACTCTAATAACTTTTAACTCTTGAAAGGCTCTATGTTTTATGCTTCCCATGCCTCTCATAGTTGGGAGGCTATGAACAATCCTATGCTTAGCTTCAAGAGTCTGGATAAACCTACCAAGCAAGCTAGAATGCTAACAGAGGAGGTTTGATTTGAAATATTCTTCTCATGTCCAGGAGACTTATTAGCTATAGCCCTAAGCTGATTTTCTCCAGAGAGAAAATCTGGAGATTTGTTGGAGATAGCCCCCTGTTAATGTCCAGAGAGCTGCTGAAAGCCACAAAATAGTAAGACAGACAGATTCTGGTTTTGGGGTAGATGCTTGAGCAATCTAGGGAGCCCCCGAGTCCTGAAGCCTTGCTTAACAGTTCTCTTCCACATAACCGTGTCATGAGTGAGATCTCCTGTGTCGGCTCCAGTTCAGTTCAGTTCAGTTAAGTCACTCAGTCATGTCCGACTCTTTGCGACCCCATGAACTGCAGCACGCCAGGCCTCCCTGTCCATCACCAATGCCCGGAGTACACTCAGATTCACGTCCATCGAATCAGTGATGCCATCCAGCCCTCTCATCCTCTGTAGAACCCTTCTCCTCTTGATCCAAATCCCTCCCAGCATTAAAGTCTTTTCCAGTGAGTCAACTCTTCCCATGAGGTACTGGAGTACTTCACCAAAGTACTGGAGCTTCAGCTTTAGCGTCAGTCCTTCCAAAGAAATCCCAGGGTTGATCTCCTTCAGAATGGACTGGTTGGATCTCCTTGCAGTCCAAGGGACTCTCAGGAGTGTTGTTCAACTCCACAGTTCAAAAGCATCAATTCTTTGGTGCTTAGCCTTCTTCACAGTCCAACTCATCCATACATGACTACTGGAAAAACCATGCAAGTCAGGAAGAAACAGTCAGAACTGGACATGGAACAACAGACTGGTTCCAAATAGGAAAAAAGAGTAGGTCAAGGTTGTATATTTTCACCCTGCTTATTTAACTTAAATGCAGAGCACATCATGAGAAACACTGGACTGGAAGAAACACAAGCTGGAATCAAGATTGGCCAGGAGAAATATCAATAACCTCAGATATGCAGTTGACACCACCCTTATGGGAGAAAGTAAAGAGGAGCTAAAGGGCCTCTTGATAAAGGTGAAAGAGGAAAGTGAAAAACTTGGCTTAAAGCTCAACATTCAGAAAACGAAGATCATGGCATCTGGTCCCATTACTTCATGGGAAATAGATGGGGAAACAGTGGAAACAATGTCAGACGTTATTTTTGGGCTCCAAAATGACTGCAGATGGTGACTGCAGCCATGAAATTAAAAGACGCTTACTCCTTGGAAGAAAAATTATGACCAACCTAGATAGTATATTCCAAAGCACAGACATTACTTTGCCAACTAAGGTCCGTCTAGTCAAGGCTATGGTTTTTCCTGTGGTCACGTATGGATGTGACAGTTGGACTGTGAAGAAGGATGAGCGCCAAAGAATTGATGCTTTTGGACTGTGGAGTTGGAGAAGACTCTTGAGAGTCCCTTGGACTGCAAAGAGGTCCAACCAGTCCATTCTGAAGATCAGCCCTGGGATTTCTTTGGAAGGAATGATGCTAAAGCTGAAACTCCAGTACTTTGGCCACCTCATGTGAAGTGTTGACTCATTGGAAAAGACTCTGATGCTAGGAGGGATTGGGGGCAGGAGGAGAAGGGTATGACTGAGGAAGAGATGGCTGTATGGCATCATGGACTCGATGGACGTGAGTCTGAGTGAACTCCGAGAGATGGTAATGAACAGGGGAGGCCTGGCGTGCTGCGATTCATGGGGTCACAAAGAGTTGGACACGACTGAGCAACTGAACTGAACTGAATTGGACTGATTAGTCAGTAAAGTAATGTCTCTGCTTTTGAATATACTATCTAGGTTGGTCATAACTTGGCTTCCAAGGAGTAAGCATCTTTTAATTTCATGACTGCAGTCACCATCTGCAGTCATTTTGGAGCCCCCAAAATAAAGTCTGACACTGTTTCCACTGTTTCCCCATCTATTTCACATGAAGTGATGGGACCTGATGCCATGATATTCATTTTCTGAATGTTGAGCTTTAAGTCAAACTTTTTACTCTCCTCTTTCACTTTCATCAAGAGGCTTTTAGTTCCTCTTCACTTTCTGCCATAAGGGTGGTGTCATCTAAATATCTGAGGTGATTGAAATTTCGCCCGGCAGTCTTGATTCCAGCTTGTGTTTCTTCCAGTCCAGCGTTTCTCATGATGTACTCTGCATATAAGTTAAATAAGCAGGGTGACAACAAACAGCCTTGACATACTCCTTTTCCTATTTGGAACCAGTCTGTTGTTCCATGTCCAGTTCTAACTGTTGCTTCTTGACCTGCATATAGATCTCTCAAGAGGCAGGTCAGGTGGTCTGTTATTCCCATCTCTTTCAGAATTTTCCAGTTTATTGTGATCCACACAGTCAAAGGCTTTGGCATAGTCAATAAGGCAGAAATATATGTTTTTGGAACTCTCTTGCTTTTTCTATGATCCAGCAGATGTTGGCAATTTGATCTCTGGTTCCTCTGCCTTTTCTAAAACCAGCTTGAACATCAAGAAGTTCACGGTTCACGTATTGTTTAAGCCTGGCTTGGAGAATTTTGAGCATCATTTTACTAGCATGTGAGATGAGTGAAATTGTGCAGTAGTCTGAGCATTCTTTGGCATTGCCTTTGTTTGGGATTGGAATGAAAACTGACCTTTTCCAGTCCTGCGGCCACTGCTGAGTTTTCCAAATTTGCTGACATATTGAGTGCAGCACTTTCACAGCATCATCTTTCAGGATTTAAAATAGCTCAAGTGGAATGCCATTACCTCCACTAGCTTTGTTCGTAGTGATGCTTTCTAAGGCCCACTTGACTTCACATTCCAGGATGTCTGGCTCTAGATGAGTAATTACACCATCGTGATTATCTGGTTCATTGAGTTTTTTTTTTTTTTTTTTACATTTCTTCTGTGTATTCTTGCCACTTCTTCTTAATATCTTCTGCTTCTGTTTCTGTCCTTTATTGAGCCCATCTTTGCATGAAATGTTCCCCTGGTATCTCTAATTTTCTTGAAGAGATCTCTAGTCTTTCCCATTCTGTTGCTTTCCTCTATTTCTTTGCATTGATCACTGAAGAAGGCTTTCTTATCTCTTCTTGCTTTTCTTTGGAACTCTGCATTCAGATGCTTATATCTTTCCTTTTCTCCTTTGCTTTTCACTTCTCTTCTTTTCACAGCTATTTGTAATGCCTCCCCAGACAGCTATTTTGCTTTTTTTGCATTTCTTCTCCATGGAGATGGTCTTGATCCCTGTCTCCTGTACAATGTCACGAACCTCATTCCATAGTTCTTCAAGCACTCTATCTATCAGATCTAGGCCCTTAAATCTATTTGTCACTTCCACTGTATAATCATAAGGAATTTGATTTAGGTCATACTTGAATGGTCTAACGGTTTTCCCTACTTTCTTCAATTTCAGTCTGAATTTGGCAATAAGGAGTTCATGATCTGTGCCACAGTCAGCTCCTGGTCTTATTTTTGTTGACTGTATAGAGCTTCTCTATCTTTGGCTGCATAGAATATAATCAGTCTGATTTCAGTATTGACCATCTTTGATGTCCATGTGTAGAGTCTTCTCTTGTGTTCTTGGAAGAGGGTGTTTGCTATGACCAGTGCATTTTCTTGACCAAACTTTATTAGTTTTGCTGTGCTTCATTCCGCATTCCAAGGCCAAATTTCCCTGTTACTCCAGGTGTTTCTTGACTTCCTACTTTAGCATTCCAGCCCCTTATAATGAAAAGGACATCTTTCTTAGGTGTTAGTTCTAAAATGTCTTGTAAGTCTTCATAGAACGGTTCAACTTCAGCTTCTTCAGCATTACTGGTTGGGCATAGACTTGGATTACTGTGATATTGAATCTTTGCCTTGGAGATGAACAGAGATCATTCTGTCATTTTTGAGATTGCATCCAAGTACTGCCTTTTCAACTCTTTTGTTCACCATGATGGCTACTCCATTTCTTCTGAAGGATTCCTGCCCGCAGTAGTAGATATAATGGTCATCTGAGTTAAAGTCACCCATTCCAGTCCATTTTAGTTCACTGATTCCTAGAATGTCGACGTTCACTCTTGCCATCTCTTGTTTGACCTCTTCCAATTTGCTTTGATTCTTGGACCTGACATTCCAGCTTCCTATTCAATATTGCTCTTTACAGCACTGGACCTTGTTTCTATCACTAGTCACATCTACATCTGGGTATTTGCTTTGGCTCCATCCCTTCATTCTTTCTAGAGTTATTTCTCCACTGATCTCCAGTAGTACATTGGGGACCTACTGACCTGGGGATTTCCTCTTTCATTATCCTGTAATTTTTCCTTTTCATAGTGTTCAAAGAACAATAAGTATGTTCCATTAAAAAACATAACAACAACCACAAAAACAACAACAACAACAACAGAAAAACTAGAAATTGCCTTGTGAGATGTCATATGAGTTAGTAAGTCTTCTCTTGGTCATATATGGGAGAAAAACATGGTCTGAAAGGACACATGCACTCCAATGTCTATTGTAGCACTGTTTACAATGGCCAAGACAGGGAAGCAACCTAAATACACATTGATAGAATGGATCAAAAGATGTGTTTTATATATATATATATATATATATATGTATGCATATATGTATGTATGTATGTATATATATGTATATATACATACATACATATATACAATGGAATATTGCTCAGCCATAAAAAGAACAAAATAATAACATTGGCAGCAACATGGATGAATCTAAATATGGTCATATTGAGTGAAGTAAGTTAGACAGAGAAAGAAAAATAAATGTGATATCTACAAAGAAATGATACAAATGAGGTTATTTACAAAACAGAAACAAATTCAAGATTTAGAGAACAAACTTATGGTTACAATTGTAGGTGGAAAGGAGGGGGGAGCAGAAATTGTTATGGAGTTTGACATGTATATATCATTATATTTAAAATGGATAACCATCAAGAACCCATTGTATAGCACAACCTAAATGGGAAAAATTTTGGAAAAGAATAGATACACGTATATGCATAATTGAATCATTTGTCTTCTACTTGACACTACTGGAAATTTTTTAATTAATTATACTTCAATTTTAAATAAAAAAGTTTAATAGAGATTTTGTTTACAATTTAGTTTTCAGAAGTTTATTTAAAAATATCAAAAAGTTTGGACACTTAACTAAATAAGAATCAAGAATTATTATGAAACAATATTTACTTATATATTTAGCCACTGTGACAATGACAGATCTCAAAGACAAATACAGAAGGCTATATAGTAAATTTAGTTTTTTTAATAATGAGTATATTTAGTTTTCTTAACTAATCAAAGACCTGATTAAGACACCATAATGCCTAGAAATTTATTTTGGAAACATCTAATTATTATATTAAACAGATTAAGTAAAAGGTAAATAAAATCCTTTCACAGTCTTTTACTAGAGCAAACAAATAATACAACAAATTTTGTCTATTTAGAGGCTGAAAGAAAACTGAGTTCCAATTTTGCATAAATGCACTATTATAAAATCCTTATTCCTGTTACATCTATCTAAATCACACATTCTTAACAATTGTGCTTAGACTACACATGAAAACTTCATAAGACATTAAATGAAGCCAACCATTATCTCAAACAGTTTTTCTTGCTGACAAATTTTATAACAAAGATAATATAAATTTAAATAGCAAACACAGGTTGAATAAAAGTTGTTTATCTCTATTAGAGATAACTGAAGTCATGCCTAGTTTAATTAAATAAACAAACTTCAGCCATATTTTATACCAAAGATAATCCTAGATCACACGAACTTGGAAAATCGTTTGGTTAATTCTTTATTTCTATGCGTTTTAGAATACCCAATTCTTGCACGTGCTTTTCTTTCAACTCAATTAAACAGAGCTCTTTTACAAATTAATTTTGGCAATATTATCCAGAGGTAGAGGAATAGCATACAAATACAATACACATATGTAGACACACATAAACATACTGACAGGTTCAGAGAGAAACTCTGCTACTATCATTCTAAAATTGTAGCCATGAGTCTAATACAGTAGTCCTAAAACTCAGCAGCTTATTAAAGAAGAGTTGGATAAATTTTATTTTATTTTATTTTTGGCCATTGAATTTTTAAATTCACTATTTTTAGAGGTAAAGTTTTTACTAATATTTGTAAAAAGAACGTTTAAGATTTTTCATTAGTGCAATTTCCAAAGTACAATTTTCTTTTTCTAATGAGAAAATTCTCACTAAAGTTTGCATTTTGAAGAAAGGCTTTTGGAGCCTAGAGAAGATAGGAATAGAAAATCTCAAAGACGCAATAGTTTAAGGGCGTTTTTGCCTATTGTCAGCAATCTACAGTTACTATTATTGAAACTTTTTCTTCTTAAGTGCAGAACAGGCCTATTTCCAATATATTGATCTTTGACATTAACCTATAAGAATTTTGAGATGAATTGGCAAGGTTTGTGGATTGGTAAGGATAGGAAGATGTTGTATTTCTCCTAGAACTGCATTTTTGGTTTTGTAGAGATTTTCAAGACAAAGGCAGTTGTTTCCAAATCCTGGAAAAATTAAAGATTTCAAAGGCTCAATTTAGTTCAGTTCAGTCACTCAGACATGTCCAACTCCTTGAGACCCCATGGACTGCAGCATGCCAGGGCTCTCTGTCCATCACCAACTCCTCTAGGAGTAATTCATGTCCACTATGTTGGTGACACCATCCAACCATCTCATCTCCTATCATCCCCTTCTCCTCCTGCCTTCAATCTTTCCCAGCATCAGGATCTTTTCAAATGAATCAGTTCCTAGAATTAGGTAGCCAAAGTATTAGAGTTTCAGCTTCAGCATCAGCCCTCCCATGAACACCCAGGACTGATCTGCTTTAGGATGGACTGGGTGGGTTTCCTTGCAGTCCAAGGGACTCTCAAGATTCTTATCTAATACCACAGCTCAAAAGCATCAATTCTTTGGCACTCAGATTTCTTTATAGTCCAACTCTCACATTCATACATGACCACTGGAAAAACCATAGCCTTGACTAGATGGACATTTGTGGACAAAGTAATGTCTTTGTTTTATAATATGCTGTCTATGTTAGTCATAGCTTTTCTTCCAAGGAGCAAGCGTCTTTTAATTTCATGGCTGCAGTCACCATCTGCAGTGATTTTTGGAGCCAAAGAAAATAAAGTCTGTCACTGTTTCCACTGTTGTCCCATCTATTTCCTATGAAGTGATGGGACCAGATGCCATGATCGTTTTCTGAATGTTGAGTATTAAGCCAACTATTTCACTCTCCTCTTTCACTTTCATCAAGAGGCTCTTCAGTTCTTCTTTGCTTTTTGCCATAAATGTGGTGTCATCTGAATATCTGAGGTTATTAATATTTCTCCTTGACAATCTTGATTCCAGCTTGTGCTTCATCCAGTCCAGCATTTCTCATGCTGGACTCTGCATATAAGTTAAATAAGCAGGGTGACAACATACAGTCTTGACATTCTCCTTTCCCAAGTTGGAACCAGTCTGTTGTTCCATTTCCTGTTCTAACTGTTGCTTCTTGACCTGCATACATATTTCTCAAAGGCTAAAGGGTTTCAAAGGGTGATCAGTCCATACAACTATACTTTCTTTAGTGTTTAACTTTACATTTATTCCTTTATCAAATAAGGGAGATTTGTAACTAAGATGCAGTGCAATATAATGTAAATTAAAATATTTATATGCTCTAAGCCTTTAGTGTCTGATGCAACAAAGACTTCTTTTTTTTTTTAAGTCACACCCACATCTCTGTGTCTTCTGCATTGACTAGAGGATTCTTTACCATTGGCACCACCTGGGAATACTCTCAGTGGTAAATAATCTGTCTGCCAGTGAAGAAGATGCAGGAAACATTGGTTCAATTCCTGGGTCAGAAAGATCCCCTGGAGGAGAAAATAGCAACCTACTCTATCCTATGGACAGTGAGCCTTGAAGGCTACAGTCCACAGGGTCTCAAATACTTGGACATGACTGAGCATGCACACATGCACATTTGATTAACAATGTTATGATAGTTTCAGTCAGTTCAGTTCAGTTCAGTTGCTCAGTCGTGTCCAATTCTTTGTGACCCCATGAATTGCAGCACGCCAGGCCTCCCTGTCCATCACCAACTCCGGAGTTCACTCAGAGTCACGTCCATCGAATCAGTGATGCCATCCAGCCATCTCATCCTCTGTCATCCCCTTCTCCTCCTGCCCCCAATCCCTCCCAGCATCAAAGTCTTTTCCAATGAGTCAATTCTTCGCATGAGGTGGCCAAAGTACTGGAATTTCAGCTTTAGTATCAGTCTTTCCAAGGAAATCCCAGGGCTGATCTCCTTCAGAATGGAGTGGTTGGATCTCCTTGCAGACCAAGGGACTCTAAAGAGTCTTGCCCAACACCACAGTTCAAAAGCATCAGTTCTTCGGTGCTCAGCCTTCTTCACAGTCCAACTCTAACATTCATACATAACTACTGGAAAAAGCATAGCCTTGACTAGATGGACCTTAGTTGGCAAAGTAATGTCTCTGCTTTTGAATATGCTATCTAGGTTGATTAAGCTTTCCTTCCAAGAAGTAAGTGTCTTTTAATTTCATGGCTGCAGTCACCATCTGCAGTGATTTTGGAGCCCCCCAAAATAAAGTCTGACACTGTTTCCACTGGTTCCCCATCTATTTCCCATGAAGTGATGGAACCCAATGCCATGATCTTCATTTTCTGAATGTTGAGCTTTAAGTCAACTTTTTCACTCTCCTCTTTCACTTTCATCAAGAGGCTTTTGAGTTCCTCTTCACTTCCTGATGTTCAAGCTAGTTTTAGAAAAGGCAGAGGAACCAGAGATCAAATTGCCAACATCTGCGGATCATGGAAAAAGCAAGAGAGTTCCAGAAAAAAACATTTATTTCTGCTTTAATGACTATGCCAAAGCCTTTGACTGTGTGCATCAAAATAAACTGTGGAAAATTCTGAAAGAGATGGGAATACCTGACCACCTGATGTGCCTCTTGAGAAATCTGTATGCACGTCAGGAAGCAACAGTTAGAACTGGACATGGAACAACAGACTGGTTCCAAATAGGAAAAGGAGTACGTCAAGGCTGTATATTGTCACCCTGCTTATTTAACTTCTATGCAGAGTACATCATGAGAAACGCTGGACTGGAAGAAACAAGCTGGAATCAAGATTGCTGGGAGAAATATCAATAACCTCAGATATGATAGTTTCAGGAGGACAGCCAAGAGACTCAACCATCCATATACATGCATCTATTCTCCCCCTAATTCCCCACCCAACCAGGCTGCCACTAACACTGTGTGGAGTTCTCTGTGCTGTAAAGTAGGTATTTGCTGGTTATTCATTTTAAATATAGTAATATGTACATATTTATTTCAAACTCTGTAGCCATCCCTCCCCCTCATTCCTACTCCATGGAAACCATAAATTTGTTCTTCAAGTCTGTGCGTCTGTTTCTATTTTAGAAAAAAAAATCATTCATATACTTTGTTTTTAGATTCCACATATAAATGACATCCTATAATGTTTCTCTTTCTCTGTCTGACTTACTTCACTCAATACAACAACCTCTAGGCCCATCCACATTGCTGCCAATGGCATTATTTTGTTCTTTTTACTGCCTGAATAGTATTCCTTCATGTATATGTACCACATATTCTTTATCCACTCCTTTGTAATGAAAGTTTTCTTTCTAAATGCATAAATCAAACACAGGTAATTAACCTTAGAGGATTAAACCTCTACTATTTTTTTATAAGTCCCTAAATATTAACCTTCAGCTGATCATTTTTAGGAGGATCTATGAAAAATTCCAGTCATCTGTGTCTTCTGAGGGAGGTGGGGGGTTCCCAGGATGCTATTTGGCTTGTTTGAAAATTACAGTATAATCAAGGGTGGAAAGCCTTTTCAAATTTTCTATGAGTGGAAGCTGTGAAGTGCCACTTATCTTTTAACTCTTCTCTAAATTTTATAGCATCTTCTGAAAGTGGAGGCAAAAGAGCTTTTTAATTTAATCTTTTAGGGAAGCCCCTAAAGCTAGTGACCTTACTCTTTTTTTTTTTAATCTGTATCATTTTTAATTATTATTTTATTTATTACTTTGCAATACTGTATTGGTTTTGCCATACTTCAACATGAATCCACCACGGGTGTACATAAGCTCCCACTCCTGAACCCCCTCCCATCTCCCTCCCCATACCATCCCTCTGGGTTATCCCAGTGCACCAACCCCAAACAGCCTGTATCCTGCATCGAATCTAGACTGGTGGTTCATTTCTTATATGATATATACATGTTTCAATGCCATTCTCCCAAATCATCCCACCCTCTCCCTCTCCCACAGAGTCAAAAAGTCTGTTTTGTACATGTGCTTCTCTTTTGCTGTCTCGCATAGAGGGTTATCATTACCATCTTTCTACATTCCACATATGTGTTAGTATACTGTATTGGTGTTTTTCTTTCTGGCTTACTTCACTCTGTATAATCAGCTTCAGTTTCATCCACCTCATTAGAACTGATTCAAATGTATTATTTTTGATGGCTGAGTAATACACCATTGTGTATATGTACCACAGCTTTCTTATCCATTCATCTGCTGATGGACATCTAGATTGCTTCCATGTCCTGGCTATTATAAGCAGTGCTGCGATGAACATTGGGGTGCACATGTCTCTTTCAATTCTAGTTTCCTTGGTGTGTATGCCCAACAGTGGGATTGCTGGGTCGTGTCCTTTTTCAAATTTTACCTTTCCATATAGGTACCAATGAGATAATTGTTTTGGATGAAAACTCTCTAAGTACTTTTTCAAAGATAAAGGTTTTTTAACTCACAGGATCCATCACCTGGCCATTGACAAGTAGGATCTTATATTTTTATCTCAGTGTCACAAAAATCACTCAGCCTTTTAATTACTTAACCTTGGACACATGAGGCATTCCAAAAGAGTGCAAAAGATGCAGTCCTCACAAAATCCAGAAAACTTATATTCAGTTTGCCCCCTAAAACAAAGATTTTTATTGTCACAAGAGATCAGAACATTGTAGTTAAACAATGTCTCTGATTTCTCACAAAAATGTTAAACACTCTCAGTCACAAACCTGATAATTGTGACACTGGGAAGATTCTTTTGGAATGAGACGTCTCCAACAGTAACAAGGCAATGAAAGTTGAGCCAAAAAAAAAAAAAAAAAAAAAGCCCTTTATGTACCAGATTGGTTCATGACAAACTCTACTGAGAGCTTGGATAGTGGGACAGATTGATGCTCCTCAGAGCCACTATATATTTGACTGTCTTCAGACACTTTCGTATACATGCGTCCTTCAGCTGCCAAAGACCAGACAGGCTATTCTCACTAATCACAAAGTCACAATATGAAGATGAAGAACAAGATGAAAGGAAAATTTCATTACAACTATGATTCCCCTTCTTATGACAAATGACAAAAACAAAAGAAAATAATAACTATCTCTTTGATAAAAAGGATGAATAGAAAATAAGAGAACTCATAACAAATTTTTACCCAAAGAACTAATTCTCACAAATATTGTTTCCTGATAGTTCAAATTTGAAATGGAAGGAACAAGAAAATTTTACCTTCCTCTTGAAACTGACTAAGACCACTGTAGGGCTCCTGGTCACAAAAGCCTACATGTTTTCCTTGTTTCTTGTTTGTAGGAATTAGGCTTCATTCAGCCTCCATGACCTTCCCCAAGTTCCGAAGATCAGTTTTAAACAGTTGCTAATTAGGGAAGGTAGGGATACAGAGACAAGGGAAGAGCAGTTAAGAAAATAGAGTGCAGACTTGCGGCAGGATCTTGTTTCCTCCTCAAGGGATACACATAACAATATCTTTGTACACTTATGGTGAACTATAACCCTATCAAATGGAAGAAGTTAACTACTTAATGAAACATTCTTCATTCCAGAGAGAGGGTCACAGTTCAATAACTTCAAGAAAAACAGGAGCCCACTATGAAACCATTTGATGCCAGGTGATTCTGGACTGTAAGAATGCAGGCCCTGCAGGCACCCTGACTCTTATCAGCAACCCTGTTCCTTGATTATAAAACTCCTCACAAGCACACACCCCACACCACCCAGGTTGCAACACAATTTTGAGAGCATCAGCAAGCAGTGTCCCCTTCTGTCTGGGAAAGCAATAAAGCTATTCTTTTCTATTTCACTTAAAGCTCTATCTCTGTTATTCAACTTGGTACTGTTGTACAGAAGTTGAATCTTGGCGTCACTGGTTTGATTGGGTACCAAAAAATGAGATTCAGGAAATCTGACTTTTGTAAGAATTCTTAATCTTCACCACCTTCTGCCAGTTTTCTAAGATCCTCTCTGTAGTCTCCATAGAAAATATGGTGTCTCCAAAAGTCCCTCCAATTGTTGTCAAACTGTGAAGGAGAAAAAATAATTTTTCCTCTACCCTTCTACATTCTAGGCTGATTTTGTTATTGTTGTCACTCAGTCATGTCCAACTTTTTGCAGCCCCATGAACTTCCAGCACACCAAGCTTCCCTGTCTTTCACCATTTCCTGGATCTTGCTCAAACTCATGTCCTTTAAGTCAGTTATGCCATCCGACCACATCATCCTGTATCATCCCCTCTCCTTCTGCTTTCAGTCTTTACCAGCATCAAGGTCTTTTCTAATCAGTTGGCTTTTCACATCAGGTGGTCAAAATATTGGAACTCCAGTTTCAACATCAGTCCTTCTAATAAATATTCAGGGTTGATTTCCTTTTGGATTGACTGGTTTGAAATTTTTGCAGTCCAAGGGACTCTCAAGAGTCTTCTCCAGCACCACAGTTCAAGAGTGTGAATTCTTCAGCACTCAGCCTTCTTTATGATCCAACTCTCATATCCATACATGACTACTGGAGAAACCATAGCTTTGAGTATATGGACATTTGTTGGCAAAGTAACATATCTGTTTTTTTATATGCTGTCTATGCTTTTCAGAGCCTCCCCCCCCCCCTTGGCTGATAAGCTCTTGTAAAGCCACAGATTAACAGCAAAACAAACAAGCAGCAAAACAGCAACAGCAACAGAACTACAAAGTATTTTTTAAAAAGGAAAAAAATAAAACCAGAAAACAAACAAACAAACAAAACTAAACTAACAGAAGTTTAATAACATGCATATATCCCTTGTAAACATAGAAGGAACCCGGAAAAATAACTTCCTGAAATGGCCCAAGCCATTACCTTAAATATCAACTAAAACTAATGATAAAAGATGTTGGGGACCCCAATGTTCACTGAAACACTATTTACAACAGTCAGAACAGGAAAGCACCCTAGAGGTCCAAAGAGAGATGAATGGATAAGGAAGATGTGGTACATATATACAACAGAATATTACTTAGCAATAAAAAAGGAAGAAAATTCAGTCATTTGTAGTGCTATGAATGGACCTAGACTCTGTCATACAGTGTGAATAAGTCAGAAAGAGAAGACAAGTATTGTACATATATTAATGCATATACATATGAAATCTAGAAAAATAGTACAGATGAACTATTCATGTGTAAGGAGCCAGAATAGGGATGCAGACATAGAGAACAGACATTTGCACACAGGGAGGAAGGGTAGGGTAGGATGAGTTGGGAGAGTAGCTCTGATGTATGTAACCTACCATGTCTGAAATAGATGCATAGTAGAAAGCTGCTGCCTAACACAGGGAGCTCTGCTTGGTTCTCTGTAATGATCTAGACGTGTGGGATGGAGAGGGGGTAGAAGGGAGGGCTAAGAGAGAGGAAATATATATGTATACATACAGCTGATTCACTTTTTTTCTACAGCTGAAACTAACACAACATTGCAAAGTGATCATGAGTTCAGTTCAGTCGCTCAGTCGTGTCTGACTCTTTGCGACTCCATGAACCACAGCACACTGGGCCTCTCTGTCCATCATCAACTACCGGAGTCTACCTAAACCCAAATCCATTGAGTCGGTGATGTCATCTAACCATCTTATCCTCTGTCGTCCCCTTCTCTACCTGCGCTCAATCTTTCCCAACATCAGGGTCTTTTCAAATGAGTCAGCTTTTCACATCAGGTGGCTAAAGTATTGGAGTTTCAGCTTCAATATCAGTCCTTCCAATGAACACCCAGGACTGATTTGTTTAGGATGGACTGGTTGGATCTCCTTACAGTCCAAGGGACTCTTAAGAGTCTTCTCCAACACCACAGTTCAAAAGCATCACTTCTTCAGTGCTCAGCTTTCTTTATAGTCCAACTTTCACATCCATACATGACCACTGGAAAAATCATAGCCTTGACTAGACGGACCTTTGTGGACAAAGTAATTATAGTCAAATTAACAAATAATAAATGAAAAATAAAACGATATTGGGTCTTTCTTGTATTTAAGTGGTTTTGTTGTGTGAGTTCTCACTATTTGATACTCCCTATGATTAATTCTCTGACAGTCTAAGGTCTTGGAGTCTGCTCCTACTCCAAAGACTCAGGGCTTTATCTCTGATCATGAATGAAGATTCCACAAGTGGTTTATTATGTCATTAAGTGAGATTAAAACAAATATCCAAAAATGAGAAATCAAAGATGTGCCCCAGACAAATGGCAGTTACAATATCAGGTAAATAATAATTAAAATAATGGAATATACACATATACAATATATACCCATGACCAAATTCAAAACAGTCCAACAAAAATATAATACAGTAGATTAACACATGGACAAAGGAAATAAAAAATCATATTTACTAGTTAAGAACAAAACTAACTAAAGCACAAACTAGAAAACAAAACTAAAGCAAGGTGCCAATTGGGAAATAAAAGAATGGAAATAAAACTAACAAATAAGTTGAGAAGAAAGGAGAAAATTTTTTTTTAAAAAGAGGTAGATAGAGAAGATTTATACATGTTAAAGATTAACTGCAAGGGGAAAAGAACAGTAGAGAAAGCAAATAAAAGAATAAATGCATAAATAATAATACTAGTTTTAAAAATTAAAATGATAAAAAGAGAAAATAAAAGAGATCAAAAGCTTAATTAGATTTTATAGAGCCAATAAAATTAACAACTACAAAAGAAAGGTGGGGAGGGAAGTCAAAAGAATCTACAGAACGTGTCAAAACATAAGAATAATAAATGTTTTTCTTTATTCACTGCTGTCAGAGTCCTTTCCCCTGGTTGGAGTGACAGTCACCTCAGCTTCCTAGGATTGCCCCCCCACACACACACACACTGTGCTCATCTCTAGACCTGCTATGGGGGCTTCTCAGATTCTAATTAGGTCCTACTCCTGTGCGTTCTTGCCTCCAATGTCCAAAGCTATCAGAATTAGTGTGTTTTCTTTACTGGGGAGCTCTAAGTGACATTTAATATATTCCATAAACAAACAGTCTGCCTAGTTGATCCTGTGGATTTAATCTGCAGCTTGTTCTGCTGGTAAGAAGGTGTTGGGTCTTTTTCTTTAGACACTCTGTGGCTGGGTTTCAATTTTTTTTTTTTTTTTTTTAAATTTCCACTTCTACATGTGGGTTATCCACTGGGGTTTGCTTCTGAGGCAGCCCTGGAGGACATGGCTTTGCCCCTGTGAGGGCAAGGTGTGGAGGTAGCACAGCTGCTTGGGTCGCAGGATTTCAGAACTCATATGAAAACACAAAAGACTGTGAAGAGCCAAAGCAGTCTTGAGAATGATGAATGGAGCTGGGGGAATCAACCTTCCTGACTTCAGATTATACTACAAAGCTATAGTCATCAATACACTGGCACAAAAACAGAAATATAGACCAATGGAACAAGATATAAAGCCCCAAAATAAACCCATGCACCTATGGGTAACTTACTTTTGACAAAGGAGGCCTGAATATATAATGGGGCAAAGATAGCCTTTTCAGTAAATGGTGTGGGGAAAACTGGACAGCTAAATGTAAAAGAATGAAATTAGAACACTTCCTAACACCGTACACAAAGATAAACTCAAAATGGATTAAAGACCTCAATGTAAGACCAGAAACTATACAATTCTTAGGGGAAAACATTAACAGAACACTCAATTACATGAATCAAAGGAAGATCCTCTATGACCCACTTCACACAGGAACAGAAATAAAAAATGTAAACAAGTGGGACCTGATTAAACTTCAAAGCTTTTGCACAGCAAGCAAAAGTTTAAACAAACTGAAAAGACAACCCATGGAATGGGAGAAAATAATAGCAATGAAACAACTGAAAATGGATTAATTTCCAAAGTATACAAGCAGCTCATGCAACACAATACCAGAAAAACAAACAACTCAATCAAAGAATGGGAAAAAGAACTATACAGACATTACTCCAATGAAGACATACAGATGGCTAACAAACACATGAAAAGATGCTCAGTGTCGCTCATTATTAGAGAAATGAAAATCAAACCTACAATGAGATATCACCTCACACCAGTCAGAATAGAAAGTGAAGCTGCTCAGCCGTGTCCAACTCTTTGCGATCCCGTGGACTGTAGCCCGCCAGGCTCCTCTGTCCATGGGATTCTCTGGGCAAGAATACTGGAGTGGGTTGCCATTTCCTTCTAAAACCAGTCAGAATGTCCCTCATCAAAAAGTCTACAAATAACAAATGCTGGAGAGGGTGTAGAAAAAGGGAATGCTCTTCAACTGTTGGTAGGAATGTAAATTGATATAGCCACTATTGAAGACAGTATGGAGATTCCTTAGAAAACCAGAAATAAAACCACCCTATGACTCATCAATCCAACTCCTAGGCATACACCCTGAAGAAATCAAAAGTGAAAAAGACACATGTATCGCATTGCTCATTGCAGCACTGTTTTCAACAGTTAGAACATGGAAGCAACCTAGATGCCCATTGACAGATGAATGGATAAAGAAGTCGTGGTACATATATACAATGGAAAACTACTCAGCCATAAAAGGACTGCATTTGAGTCCATTATAATGAGGTGAATGAACCTAAAACCCATTATAAGAGTGAAGTAAGTTAGACAGAGTAAGATAAATATCATATTCTAGCACATATATGCCAAAGCCTTTGGCTGTGTGGATCACAATAAACTGTGGAAATTTCTGAAAGAGATGGGAATACCAGAACACCTGACCTGCCTCTTGAGAAACCTATATGCAGGTCAGAAAGCAACAGTTAGAACTGGACATGGAACAACAGACTGGTTCCAAATAGGGAAAGGAGTACGTCAAGGCTGTATATTGTCACCCTGTTTATTTAACATATATGCAGAGAACATTATGAGAAATGCTGGGCTGGATGTAGCACAAGCTAGAATCAAGATTGCTGGGTGAAATATCAATAACCTCAGATATGCAGATGACATCACTCTTATGGCAGAAAGAGAAGAATAACTAAAGGTCATCTTGATGAAAGTGAAAGAGGATAGTGAAAAAGCTGGCTTAAAGCTCAACATTTAGAAAACTAAGATCATGGCATCCAGTCCCATTAGTTCATGGCAACTGAAAGCAGTGGCTGACTTTATATATTTGGGCTCCAAAATCACTGCAGATGGTGAATGAAGTCATGAAATTAAGACACACTTACTTCTTATGACCAACCTAGACAGCATATTAAAAGCAGAGCCATTACTTTGCCAACAAAGTTCCATCTAATTAAGGCTATGGTTCTTCCAGTGGTCATGTATGGATGTGAGAGTTGGACTATAAGGAAAGCTGAGTGCTGAAGAATTGATGTTTTTGAACTGTGGTGTTGGAGAAGAGTCTTGAGAGTCCTTGGACTGCAAGGAAATCAAACCAGTCCATCGTAAAGGAGATCAGTCCTCGGTTTTCATTGGAAGGATTGATGTTGAAGCTGAAAATCCAATACTTTGGCCACCTAATACGAAGAGCTGACTCATTTGAAAAGACGCTAATGCTGGGAAAGATTGAGGGCAGGAGGAGTAGGGGGTGACAGAGGATAAGATGGTTGGGTGATATCATTGACTCAATGGACATGGGTTTGGGTGGACTGAAGCAATTGGTGATGGACAGGGAGGCCTGGTGTGTTGCAGTTCATGGGGTCACAAAAATTGGGACATGACTGAGTAACTGAACTAAACTGAACACATATATATGAAATCTAGAAAAATGGCACTGAAGAATTTATTTACAGGGCAACAGTGGAGAAACAGACATAGAGAATAGACTTATGGACATGGGGAGAGGGGAGAGGAGGGTGAAGAGTATGGAAAGAGTAACATGGAAACTTAACATTCAGTTCACTTAAGATGCTCAGTCATGTCCGACTCTTTTGGACCCCATGAATTGCAGCACACCAGACCTCTCTGTCCATCACCAACTTCCAGAGGTGACCCAAACTCATGTCCATAGAGTCGGAGATACCATCCAGCCATCTCATCCTCCATCATTCCCTTCTCCTCCTGCCCCCAATCCCTCCCAACATCAGAGTCTTTCCAGTGAGTCAACACGTCACATGAGGTGTCCAAAGTATTGGAGTTTCAGCTTTAGCCTAAGTCCTTCCAAGAACACCAGTACTGCTCTCCTTGAGAATGGACTGGTTGAATCTCCTTACAGTCCAAGGGACACTCAAGAGTCTTCTGCAACACCACAGTTCAAAAGCATAAATTCCTTGGTGCTCTGCTTTCTTCACAGTCCAACTTTCACATCCATTTATGACCCATGGAGAAACCATAGCCTTGACTAGACGGACTTTGTTGGCAAAGTAATGTCTCTGCCTTTTAATATGCTGTCTAGGTTGGTCATAACTTTCCTTCCAAATAAGCGTCTTTTAATCCCATAGCTTCATTCACCATCTGCAGTGATTTTGGAGTCCCCCCAAAATAAAGTCTCTTACTGTTTTCACTGTTTCCTCATCTATTTCCCATGAAATGATGGGACCAGATACCATGATCTTTGTTTTCTGAATGTTGAGCTTTAAGCCAACTTTTTCACTCTCCTCTTTCACTTTCATCAAGAGGCTTTTAGTTCCTCTTCACTTTCTGCCATATGGGTGGTGTCATCTGCACATCTGAGGTTATTGATATTTCTCCTGGAAATCTTGATTCTCACTTGTGCTTCCTCCAGCCCAGCATTTCTCATGATGTACTCTGCATATAAGTTAAATAAGCAGGGTGACAATATATAACCTTGACATACTCCTTTTTCTGTTTGGAACCAATCTATTTTTCCATGTCCAGTTCTAACTGTTGCTTCCTGACCTGTGTATAGGTTTCTCAAGAGGCAGGTCGGGTGGTCTAGTATTCCCATCTCTTTCAGAATTTTCCACCATTTATTGTGATCTACACAGTCAAAGGCTTTGGCATAGTCAATAAAGCAGAAATAGATGTTTTTTTCTGGAACTATCTTTCTTTTTCCATGATCCAGCAGATGTTGGCAATTTGATCTCTGGTTCCTCTGCCTTTTCTAAAACAAGCTTGAACACCTGGAAATTCACAGTTCACATATTGCTAAAGCCTGGCTTGGAGAATTTTAAGCATTACTTTACTAGTGTGTGAGATGAGTGCAATTGTGTGGTAGTTTGAGCAATTTTTGGCATTGCCTTTCTTTGGGATTGGAATGAAAACTGACCTTTTCCAGTCCTGTGGCCACTGCTGAGTTTTCCAAATTTGCTGACATATTGAGTGCAGCACTTTCACAACGTCATCTTTCAGGATTTAAAATAGCTCAACTGGAATTCCATCACCTCCATCAGCTTTGTTTGTAGTGATGCTTTCTGAGGCCCATCTGATTTCACATTCCAAGATAGCTCTAGGTAAGTGACCACACCATCGTGATTATCTGGGTCATGAAGATCTTCTCTGTACTGTTCTTCCGTGTATTCTTGCCATCTCTTCTTAATATTTTCTGCTTCTGTTAGGTCCATACCATTTCTGTTCTTTATTGAGTCCATCTTTGCATGAAATGTTCCCTTGATATCTCTAATTTTTTTGAAGAGATCTCTAGTCTTTCCCATTCTGTTGTTTTCCTCTATTTCTTTGCATTGATCACTGAAGAAGGCTTTCTTATCTCTTCTGGCTATTCTTTGGAACTCTGCATTCAGATGCTTATATCTTTCCTTTTCTCCTTTGCTTTTTGTTTCTCTTCTTTTCACAGCTATTTGTAAGGCCTCTCCAGACAGCCACTTTGCTTTTTTTTTTGCATTTATTTTCGATTGGAATGGTCTTGATCCCTGTCTCTCGTACAATGTCACAAACCTCCACCCATAGTTCATCAGGCACTCTGTCTATCAGATCTAGTCTTTTAAATCTGTTTCTCACTTCTACTGTATAATTATAAAGCATTTGATTTAGGTCATACCTGAATGGTCAATATTTTCCCCCTACTTTCTTCAATTTCAGTCTGAATTTGTCAATAAGGAGTTCACAATCTGAGCCACAGTCAGTTCCCGGTCTTTTTTTGCTGACTGTATAGAGCTTCTCCATCTTTGGCTGCAAAGAATATAGTCAATTTGATTTCATTGTTGACCATCTGGTGAGGTCCATGTGTAGAGTCTTCTCTTGTGTTGTTGGAAGAGGGTATTTGCTATGACCAGTGTGTTCTTTTGGCAAAACTCTATTAGCCTTTGCCCTCCTTCATTCTGTATTCCAAGGTCAAATTTGTCTATTACCCCAGGTGTTTCTTGACTTTCTACTTTTGCATTCCAGTCCCATATGATGAAAAGGACATCTTTTTTTTTTTTTTTTTTTGGTGTTAGTTCTAAAAGGTCTTTTAGGTCTTCATTGAATCGCTCAACTTCAGCTTCTTCAGCATTACTGGTTGGGGCATAGATTTGGAATACTGTGATATTGAATGGTTTGCTCTGAAAAAGAACAGAGATCATGCTGTCCTTTTTGAGATTGCATCCAAATACTCCATTTTGGACTCTTTTGTTGACCATGATGGCTACTCCATTTCTTCTAAGGGATTCCTGCCCACAGTATTAGATATTGTGGTCATCTGAGTTAAATTCACCCATTCCGATACCATATGTAAAACAGACAACCAATGGGAATTTGCTATATGTCTGAGGAAACTGAAACATGGGCTCTGTGTCAGCCTGGAGGGTTGGAATGTGGAGGGAGAGAGGAGGGAGGTTCAAAAGGGAGGGGATATATGTATAGCTATGGATGATTCATGTTGAGTTTTGACAGAAAAGAGTAAAATTATGTAAAGCAATTATCCTTCAATTAAAATAAGTAGATTTTAAAAATAAAAAAGATTTTGAGAGACAGTGTGGAGGAAGCTAGTATAGCAAGTGACTTGGAAAAACATAATAAACAAGGGTGAAGTTGTTATGCAAATTTATCACTGTATTCTTCGCTTATCAAACATTTCTAGAGTCATCTTCTCTTCGTGATTCCAAGGGAGGAGATAGACTACAAATGGAGATATTTATTTTTTTTTATAAATGCAAATATCTCTTTCAAAAGGATACATTTTACTCAGTTTTAAGAGCTTTGCTTGTGTGGTGTTTCTTAAAAATAATCAGGTAAAATAATCAACATGCCAAAGAGGCATATTTTGTGATGAAAAATTCTGCTTCTCTTCAACCCAAAGGGGACACTTTGAAAACAGGAAGTAATCTGATGAGTTTTGGCTACTCATTTCTTTGCTTCTTAAAAATTTAACAAGAATGACAATCTCAGTCTTTTTCTCTCTTTTTCTCTCCCTCCCACTTGGTTTTTAACTTTCACTAAAGTTCCTGAAATTGAAATAGAAAGTACTTAAAATTTACTATAATACATTTTTCTATCATTTAAGATGTCCTATCATATGGATAGGCTCCTAAGACCACTTACAAAAGCATAATCACTGGTTAAAGCTTACATAGTGCATAAATTTAATAATTTATTGTTCCCCTAATTTCCTCTGTCAGACAAAATGTTGAGCAATTTTTTGCTACATACAAGGAGAAAAGTAAAGCTTACCTTGCTTTTCTTTCACTTACTATAATATATGTATGTATGTATGTGTGTGTGTGTATATATATATACACATATAAAAATATGGCATATGCCAACTTAGATTTATTATATTTTGTGTAGCCAAGGATGGAAAGGTTCCATACAGTTAGCAAAAACAAGACTGGGAGCTGACTGTGGCTCATGTCATGAGCTCTTTACTGCAAAATTCAGGCTTAAATTGAAGAAAATAGGGAGAACTGCTCGGAGAAGAAAATGGAACACCACTCCAGTACTCTTGCCTGGAAAATCCCATGGACAGAGGAGCCTGCAGTCCATGGGGACATGAAGAGTTGGACACAACTGAGTGATTTCTCTTTCACTTTTCACTTTCATGCATTGGAAAAGGAAATGGCAACCCACTCCAGTGTTCTTGCCTGGAGAATCCCAGGGACAGGGGAGCCTGGTGGGCTGCCATCTATGGGGTCACACAGAGTCCAGCACGACTGAAGAGACTTAGCTTAGCAGCAGGGAGAACTGCTAGGCTGTCCAGGTATGACCTAAATCAAGTCCCTTATAATTATACAAAGGAAGTTACAAATATATGCAAGGGATTAGGTCTAATAAACAGAGTGCCTGAAGAACTATGGACAGAGGTTTCTAACACTGTACAGGAGGAAGTAACTGATATCACCCTCAAGTGGGGGTGGGGGGGGAATACAAGGCAAAATGGTTGCCTAAGGAGGCTTTACAAATAGATGAGAAAAGAAGAGATGAAAAAGGCAAAGGAGAAAAGGAAAAATATACTCATCTGAATGCAAAGTTCCAAAGAATATCAAGGAGAGATAAGAAAGTCTTCCTAAGTGATCAATGCAAAGAAATAGAGAAAAACAATAGAATGGAAAAGATGAGTGATTTTTTCAAGAAATTTAGAGCTACCAGGGAACATTTCATTAAGATGAGCACAATAAAGGACAAAAATGGTATGCACTTAAGAGGAGCAAAAGGTATCAAGAAGAGATGTCAAGAATATACAGGAAAAAAAAAAAAAACTATTCAAAAATGTCTTAATGACCTGGATAACCAAGATGGTGTGATCACTCACCTAGAGCCAGAAATCCTGGAGTGTGAAATCAAGTGGGCCTTAGGAAGCGTTCTATGAACAAAACTAGACGAGGTGATGGAATTCCACCTGATCTGTTTAAAATCCTAAAAGATGATGCTCTGAAAGTGCTGCAATCAATATGCCAGCATATTTAGTAAATTCAGTAGTGGCCTCAGGACTGGAAAAAGTCAGTTTTCATTCCAATTCCAAAGAAATGCAATACCAAAGAATGTTAAAACTACCACACAATTGCACTCATTTCACATGCTAGCAAGATAATGCTCAAAATCCTTCAAGTTAGGCTTCAACAGTTCATGAACTGGAAAATTTCCAGATGTACAAGCTGGATTTAGAAAAGGCAGAGGAAGAAGTAATTAAATTGCTAACATCTGTTGGGTCATAGAAAAAGCAAGGGAATTCCAGAAAAAAAAACAAAACAAAACAAAACAAAACATCTATTTCTACTTCGTTGTCTATGCTAAAGCCTTTAACTGTGTGGATCACAATAAACTGTGGAAAATTCTTAAAGAGGTGGGAATACAAGATACCTTACCTGCCTCTTGAGAAACTTATATGCATTTCAAGAAGCAACAGTTAGAATCAGACATGGAAAAGGACTGTTTCCAAATTGGGAAAAAAGTATTGTCACCTTGCTTACTTAACTTACATGCAGAGTACATCATGTGAAATAGTGTGTTGGATGATTCACAAGCTGGAATCAAAATTTCTGGAAGAAATGTCAACAACTTCAGATATGCAAGATGATACCACTCTAATGGCAGAAAGTGAAGAGGAACTAAAGAGCTTCTTGATGAGAATGACAGAGGAGAGTGAAAAACTGGGTTAAAACTCAACTTCACAAGACTAATCATGGCATCTGGTCCCATCACTTCATGGCAAAGAGATGGGAAAATACAGAAACAGTGATAGACTTTATTTTCTTGGGCTCCAAAATCACTGAGGACAGTGACTGCAGCCTTAAAATTGAAAGACATTTGCTCTTTGGAAGAAAAGCCATAACAAACCTAGACAGCATATTAAAAAGTAGAGACACTACTGTGCTGACAGAGGTCTGTAGAGTCAAAGCCATGGTTTTTCCAATAGTCATATATGGATGTGAGAGTTGGACCATAAAGAAAGCTGAATGCCAAAGAATTGATTCTTTTGAATTGTGGGGCTAGAGGACTCTTAAGAGTCCCTTGGACAGCAAGGATATCAAACCAGTCAATCCTAAAGGAAATCAACACTAATATTCATTAGAAGGACTGATGATGATTTTGAAGTTCCAATACTTTAGCCACCTGATGTAAAGAGCTGACTCATTTGAAAAGACTCTCATGCTGGAAAAGATTGTGAGTAAGAGGAGAAGGGGGGTGACAGAATATCAGATGGTTGAATGGCATCATCTACTCAATAAACATGAGTTTTGGCAAAATCTAGGGGATAGTAAAGGACAGGGTAGTCTGATGTGCTATGGTTCATTGGGTCAGAAACAGTTGGACACAACTGAGCAACTGAACAATGATAACAACATATAATAAGTTTGTGTGTGAATAAATGTCATTTATGGCTGAGTAACAAAGTATCCCAAAACTTACTAATGGAGTACTATGATAATTTATCATTTCTTATAACTCTAGATCCTCTGATAATCCCACCTAGACTCACATAAACAGCTGTTTCTGGCTGAGAGGTTATTGGGGACTGGACTTAGCTGTGTTCTTTCTCCATATGATCTCTCATGTTTGAGGAAGCTAACTCCAAGTGTCCTCATTTGGAGCAGCATCATTTCAAAAGATCAAGCTCCAATGTGCCCATATATTAGTCTTCTGCTTGCCACAGGTTTGCTAATGTCTCTTTGGCCAAAGTAAATCAGGTGGCCAAGCCCAGTGTCATAATGAGAAGGGACAATCAAGACATGAGTGGCATCTCATGGTAAAGTCAAGGCCACTAGGGTAAACATATAGTATCAATTCAGTTCAGTGCCTCAGTCACGTCTGATATCTTTGTGACTCCATGGACTGCAGCATGCCAGCCTCCCCTGTCCATCACCAGCTCCCAGAGCTTGCTCAAACTTACGTCCATTGAGTCAGTGATTCCATCCTGCTATCTCATCCTCTGTCATCCCCTTCTCCTCCTGCCTTCTATCTTGCCCAGCCTCAGGGTCTTTTCCAATGAGTGCTCTTTGCCTCAGGTGGCTAAAGTACTGGAGCTTCAGCTTCAGCATCAATCCTCTCAATGTATATTCAGGACTGCTTTCCTTTAGGACGGACTGGTTTGTACTCCTGACAGTCCAAGGGACTCTCTAGAATCTTCTCCAACACCACAGTTCAAAATTATAAATTCCTCAGCACTCACTATACTACAAACATATAGTATGGTGGGGGAAAATTACTATTTTGAAATAACTTGTGTTTAGAAAAAAATTATACTAGAGGAGTATAACCAGAATATCTGAATTTTTTAATAGTAGGGCAGATTTCAAGTTATGAAAAGTCCCTATTTTATTGCCTTATAATGATATTTATAATAAAATAATCAGCAATAGCTTTACAAAGAAAACACAGTACCTTTATTTAGAAGGAGGAGAGTATAATTATTATTGACCACTCACTATGTGGGCTTCCCCAGTGGAAGCTACTGGTAAAGAATCCACCTGCTACTGCAGGAGATGTAAGAGATGAATGTTCAATTCTTGAATAGGGACCATCACCTGGAAAAGGGCATGGCAATCTATTCCTGTATTCTTGCCTCATGGGCTATGGTCCATAGCTTTACAATGAGTTGGACATGACTGAAGCAACTTACCATACACGGTCTCACTATGTACTCGGTGCTTAATCAGTCAACCTATATATGCTATCATTTAATTTAATCTGACAGACTATAGTAATTTTTTGTTAAATAGAGTTGATGCAATATGTAATCCTGAATGCTCACTTATTAAGCATTGTGCTTAACATTTCATCATTCACAATAATAAAGATACATAAGTTCTAAATAAAATTAAGTTTTATTAACAGTCATTGATTAATAAGCAACAGTCTAATTGCTTATAAAGCAATTAGAATTGGTTCACTCCTGAGTAACAAAGATCACAGATAACAGTGGCTTAAACAAGATAAGAGTTAATTTCTTTCTCACAGAGAAATCTGGACACAAGCAGTGAAGGGTTCAGCTCTCCTGCTTTGAAGCTTCAAGTACCCAGGCTCTTTCTAACTTATTACTCTCATCCCTAGCTTTGGGCACAGGTCCACACTGTTGCAAGGGAAGCTGGGAAATGCTGTCCTAAGCTTTTTCTCTTTGTACTTATTTGTTCTGACTAAAGTGAATGGAGAATGGATATCAGGAGACAAAGGCAATCTTGGCTTTACCTTATATGCATGACATGCTCCATCCCTGGTGTCAGAGATACAATCCCTAAAGAAAAGAAAGTGAAGTCACTCAGTAGTGTCCAACTCTTTGCAACCCCATGGACTGTAGCCTACCAGGTTCCTCTGTCCCTGGGATTTTCCAGGCAAGAATACTGGAGTGGGCTGCCATTTCCTTCTCCAGGAGACCTTCCCGTCCCAGGGACTGAACCCAGGTCTCCCACATTGTAGTCAGATGCTTTACCATCTGAGCCACCAGGGAAGTCAAATTAAGATCCTCTCTTTCAAAACAGAATCGAACCAGCGACCTAAGGATGACTGTGGACATTCGTCTACAGTCCTCCGCTCTACCATCTGAGGTATCGAAGAAGGGAGCTTAATAATAACAATAATAATCCTTACGAGTACTCTTATTTCTCTAATGCTGATTAAGTTAAACACATTTGGCTTAACACCATATTCTCACCATCACATTCCATGATATGGAGAAAGTCAATCCATTTGTAACTACAGAACTAGTTTCATGCTGAACTGTTAAAATAAGCAGTCACTATGAGCCACTGAATTCACATGAAGTGAGAAGGCATCAAGTGGAAAGTCAGTCCATCAAGCAGTTTCTCAGCGGACCAGGATGCATTAAGGAAGTGTGGGAGGGTGACTAATCAGCAGGGTGGGTGGAAAGGTTGGTTTAGAAAGGAATTTTTTTTTTTTTTACAGGAAATTTTCTAATAAATTAAAACTAGGGGAAAATGTTATTCCTTTACCTTTGAGGCAAAGGTGGCTCATTGGTTTTCTAGATATTCCTTTTCCACTGACTAGAGTACCACATGATTTATTAACTTTTCTCACTGACTTTCCTATGCATTTCTTCAGCAACTTATACAAACTGTGAACATTGGATTTCCTTTGGTGTTAATTCAGGTCCTACTCAGCTGCAGCATTCTTTCTGGGCATCCAGGGTATTCCTGTGCCCCCAAAGGGGAATAGCTGCCACTGATGTAGGCTTCTCACGGGAAGGAAACATCAGGGAAAGAAACCAAAGATTCTGAGGGTTAAAATAGGCCATCTTTTCAAGGAGTATCCACCACAAGTTATAGCTGTAGCATTTTCCCAATTCATTTTAGCTATTTCCAAGCTTTCTTAAGTAAATTTGATTTATTCAATTCAGTTTATTGGATCAAAATGATTTTAGTATGATAACCATTTTATTTAAACTTTACCCATAGCATTATGAATACTGGACTCTGTCTAAATAATATCATTTGGCCAGTTAGAAACAACCAGGCTCTGAAAAAGGAAATTTAGCTGCAGACCAATGCAATGGCTGATTCTAAAGAAAATCCTTCCTACACTAAATATCAGTTCTTCTGTCAATTACAATGACTGAAACTCTTGCACATTTCTTCAAGTAGCCCTGCTACACTGATTGTCACAAATTAGACATCTGCATCTTCCCTGTGGGGCATCCTGTTGGAATATATAGATTTCTTACTGAGCTGCTGGGGCTTCACTTCAGGTTTACACAAGAGCCAATTTAAGCAGTTTGGAGCAATATATGTAATTCTGATGCATAGTGAGCATTGGAACTGTCTTATCAGGATGAATATGAAGAGAAAGAAGCCTTATCCCTTGTCACACAGAGTGAACACTGTGAGCTGGCAGAAACGTGCAGGCAGAGAACTAATGATATTACCTGTCCATTCTAAATCCAACTTTTTCATCTGTAAAACTGGGAGATAACACCTAACTTTCATGATGATGTGAACTAGAGATAATACCTGTGAAATACCTACCATAGTATCGAGATAACAATACTTAATATTTATTATTGACATAAAAACTGAAATATGGTTTATAAAATGTAGAAAACCAAGTATTTTTATTTAACAACATTATTCAAAAATTGAGTCCTCTTAAGGCCTTAAATGTGCCCTTTTGTCTAATTAAAAGTAGCATTAATAAACACTGAGATGAGTTTTAGGAAGTTGGATAAATTTCTGATTTTTCTATTAAGATTACTTTTTTTCCTTTCAAGAAATGTCAATATTCAAAATCTTTTGCCAGAAACACATTTTTAATTTATCAGAAGATGTACTATACTTAGTTACTCAGCTGTGTCCACTCTTTGAGACCCCATGGACTGTAGCCTGCCAGGCTATTGGTTGGAGAGAAAGAACAACAGCCAAATAAAATGTCTAGATCCAAGTTTGAGGAGCTAAATGGATAAGGATGCAATTTACTAACCCAGAAAACACAGAAGAAAAAGTTTGGAGTTAAAGATGATAACAGGCCTTAAAAATAGCCAAGCTAAGATGTCCAATAGGCCAATACACATGCTTGGATTTCTGTTCAGGATTCTGGGCTGTGAAAAAGTCTTGAAAACCGCTTAGCAAAATGCATAGTACATAGTGGACATTCAATAAGAGTCAGCTACTTTTATTAATAGTAGTATTGAGTCCTTAGAAATGTAACCAACACAGAAAAGACTCTAAGAGAACTAAAGCTAACCAGACATTGAAAAGTTATTTTATTCATTTTTGAAATGGTGGTAAATTTATGCCCAATGAAAATATAAACATAATCTATTTTTTTAATAAGGAAATTTCCTGTACTCTTATGCCTCAGGTGGGAGCATCCTAGTCAAGGCTTCTATTAATTGCTTAACTTCTGGTAACATACATTTCTCTCCTGTAGTTTAGTCAATTGATTTTCAAAGTTTTGCAGGCCTTAGCTTTAATCTCTTTTAGTAATGAAGAGTGATGTCATCAGCACGGCAGAACCAAGTTTCCTACCATCTTCCCATTAAAGAACATTGATGAACAAAGACAAGAGATTCTTTGTGCAAATCCAGGAGTCTAGCACAGATATTCCAGCACACTTTTAGATAAACAAACCAAAAAATCCAAAATTAGATGTATTGAAGAGGGTAAGAGAAAGTTTCCCTTTTTTTTTTAATATTTGATACATTTATAGGAATAGAAGGAACAAAACAAAGATTAGAATTTTATATTACACATTAGACATTTATGCAAAAGATGTTCCATTTTTCAGAGAGGTTTCCTCTATTTCCCTCTTTTCTATCTTCCTCAGAGCAATAAATAGTAATTACTATTCTCACAGATAAGCTACTCCTTTGAGTTGGACGGTAATTACATCTTTATTTCAAGTCATTAGCATCTAAAAACTACCTTTCATTTGACTGCACAGTCTCACTGCAATGTTTCACAGTAAAATTACACTCCTCAAATTTGAAGAGCCTGAATAAAAAAGCTAGAGCCCCCCCAAATTTCTAGGTACTGACTTAGTAACAGTGTCTACTGGCACAAACCTTATATATTTATTCATATTTTTAAAACTGCAATAAAAGAAATGAAAGCTACTTTAATGAAAAAGGAACTCAGAAATGAGGTTGTTAAATATAACTAGCTACATTTTAAATACAAATACCATGTATTCCCTGATTAGCGTCAGGTAAATGTCTAAACTATTAATATCTAACCCAAATTCTGGTCTTGGAAAAAGATCAGACACAATTAAAAGAAGGTGCTTCATAGTATCAGGTCCATTTTTAAAACAATGGGATCCTTCAGGACAATCAGTTTAGTCTTTCTTTTTATCACACATTACTGTTAGTCCTCTTGTGGGTAATCCATTTACGTCTGCACCCTTATAGTCTACTTTGCCTTTGTTTTTATCATTGGTTTCTCGTATAGCTTTCCGAGGCCACATATGGCTAACAAAGGGGGAGATCAGAGGGTATATATATGCGGCTCCAGGAACTTTTTGTAGACCCAGAGCAGAACTGGAATGACGATGCAGAGAATGCACACCATTGTCCCAGATGTGAGTTCCTGAACTACGACTGTTCAGGCCAGAGAGCGGATCCGGAGGTAAGAAGAGGCAGGAGCGGGTGGCCACGGGCGCAGGGCAGGCAAAGGGCGAGGAGGACGGGAGGCGGGGGCGCGGGGCTGGGGGCTGGTGTACCGTGAGGGCAGGAGAGCCGCTCTGCGCACCGAGGCCGCCGCCCACGCCGCCCCGATCCCCCAGAACACTACCCGGTCCGGCTCACCCGCGACGACCAAGTGCCACGGCCACTATCCACGCTTCCGGAAAGAGGGTCGCGGGGGAGTCACCACAGCCGAGCCAATGGCACCGCTGGAGGGGCCGACAAAGGCGCGTCTGCGTCACCCTGACGACGCGCCGGACGTAACAGGGTCGCCCGCCGGGGGCGTGGACGACGTCGGGCGCGGCCGCAGCCAGCACTCGAGCCCGCAGGCGAGGCGGAAGCGCTCGCTTTCCTAGGTACCCCGTCGCTGAGCGAGACCCAGGACGCTGCGCCCGGAGGATGGCGCGTTTGCGAGCGGCTCACCACCTGTGTGAAAGCTTGCTTCACAGCGACGGCTAGGCTGTTTTCGAATGGAGCTGTGGCTGAGCTCCTCATCCTGTTCAGTCGCAAAGTCTCAGACTTTTTGCGACCCAATGGATTGTAGCCGGCCAGGATCCTGTCCGTGGGACTTCCCGGCCCAAAATTCCAGAATGGGTTGTCACTTCCTTCCCATTTTAAGACCCACTACAAGGGTCGATTTTGAGAGGATTTATCTTTACAAAAAATGGCTGTACCACTTCACTCCCATTGGGAGAGCTAGTCTTTGATTGCTCCTGGCTTCCCTGATAGCTACCCTGGTAAAGAGTGTGCCTGCAGTGCGGGAGACCCGGGTTTGATCCCTGGGTTGTGAAAATCACCTGGAGAGGGGAACGGCTTACCCACTGCAGTATTCTGGCCTGGAAAATCCCATGGACTGTATGTAGTCTGTGGGGTCGCAGAGTCGGACATGACTGAGCAAGTTTCACTGATCCTACATTGCGGTAGCTCAAACAGTAAAGAGCCTTCGTGCGTAGCAGGCCAGGGTTCCACCCCTGGGTTGGGATGTTCCTCTGGAGAAGAGAATGGCAATCCGCTCCAGTATTCTTGCCTGGAGAATTCCATGGACAAAGCAGTCTGGCAGGCTACAGTCCGTGGGGTACTAGAGTTGGACCTGACTGAGCAGCTCACACACTCATAGCAGTAACAGTAAATGCTACTGCTTTAGGAGTCCTGCAGGTCCTCCAATGTTCATTCAATTCAATCCCTGGGTCATGAAGATTCCCCTGGAGGAAACCTATTCCAGGATTCATGCTGGAATAATCCAATGGACAGATGAGCTTAGCAGGCTAGTCCCTGAAGTTGTAAAGAGGAGGACACAAATGAAGCTAACACCTCATGCCACAACAAAAACCACTTTTACTTTTATTTGCATTTATTTTTTGCGACATTTATTCCCGGGCCATAAGTTTTTGTTTCTTCAGTTTCTTCTGGGATATCTTTTTCTTCTGTGCAACCTCCTCTTCTGGTTTAGGAACAATCTGTTCTTTTTCAGTAAGGATCATCTCAATGTGGCAGGGAGAGCTCATGTAGGGGTTGATCCGACCGTGAGCTCTCCTGCGCCGCATCTCGGGGGCTTTGTTCACTTGGATGTGCTCAATGACCAGAGAATCTACATCTAAGCCCTTAAGTTCAGCATTACTCTCTGCATTTTTGAGCATGTGTAGTAAAAATTCAGCACTCTTTTGGGCCACCGACCCTGAGTCCAGCCCCACTGTTTGGCCTGTGCACACCTACCAACTCCACTGTTGTAACGACGGACTGGCACACACTGCTTCTTTAACGTGACATCCTTCAGATACTTGGTGGCTTTTCGGATATGCATACCCTTTATGGCCTGGGCAGTTTCACGAGTGTTATTTTGTGGGGTTTTCTGGGTCAAGTGAGTAGCGCACCATTTTTAGGGGTCACCGCGAGACACTGGCCCTCAGGAATCGGCACCGACCAGAGCCGGCCTCTAACCTCGTCACCCCCATTCTCGCCCACAGCGGCCTGTACAGGCCCGTCAGCAGAGGGGCGCTGGGGCGGGGGCTCCGACACGTCCCCCAGCACAGGACTGCTCCACCAGGGAGGAATCAGTAGGCGCGAGAATCCTTCTTCTGAGGGTCTCGAAATTGGCGCCGAGAATGCCAGGATGGCAGGGATTACTGGAGGATTCACCATTGGAGAAAGATGCCGAAGACACACTCACCTCAGGCCGCTTACCAGAAAAAGCGAAACAGTTTCCCTTTACCTACATGACCCCTTCTCCCAGAGGCAGCATCACTGTGATACCAAAGCCAGATAGGAACACTACACAAAAAGGAAACTAGAGGAAAGTATCCCTAACGAATGTAAATGTAAAATATTTCAGCAAATTCTAGCAAACTGAACTTAACAGCACATTAAAAGGATCATACACCATGGTCAAGTTGGATTAATCCCTGGGATTCAAGGATAGTTTAACATCTGCAAATTAATCACTGTAATATACCACATTAACAAATGAGAGATATAACTTATATGATCATTTCCATATATGTAGAAAAAGCATTTGGCAAAATTCAGCATTCTTTCATAATAAAAACTCTTAAAAGTTGTGCATAGAAGGAATATACCTTAACATAATAAAGACCACATATGAAAATCTCACAGTTAACCACTGCTCCATGTTAAAAGTTGAATATTTTCCCTCTAAGATGAAATGTCTCTGTTTATAGATGATATTTATAAGTAAAAATTCTAACGTGTCTACCACAAAACCGACCAGTTAGCCTCACTGGATACCTAGGGAGATAGTTTACTTTCACACAACTACAATAAAGTGAATATCCAATGAAACAAGTCACAGAACTTTGGGGGTTTCCAGTTATAAATGGTATACTTATACTATATTGTACTCTATTAAGTTTGCTATAGTATTATGTTTAAAAAACAATAAAAATAGCATGGATATGAAACATACAACGTGAGGAATATAGTCAATAACTACATAATATCTTTTGTATGGTGACTATTGTAAATGAACTTATGATGATGATGATAGGTTTGAAATGTACATAAATATTGAATCATGTTGTGCAATTCAGGAACTAACAGTGTTATAAATCCATTAAAAAATTAATTAGAAGATAATTGCTGTACAACGTTGTGTTGGTTTCTGCTGTAGAAAAGCATGAATCAACCATAAGTATATATATACTCTCTCCCATCTCCCCCATCCCACCCCTTTAGGTCATCACAGAAATAGGCTGGGCTTCCTGTGTTATATAGCAGCTTCCCACTAGCTACTACTTTACACACGGTAATGTATATATGCCAATTCTACCCTCTCAATTTGTCTCACCCTCTTTTTCCCCACTGTGTGCAAAGACTGTCTTTTAGTTCTGTGTCTCTTATTTCCGTCCTGCAAATAGGTTCATTGATACCTTTTTTCTACATTCCATATGTATGCATTAGCATACAATATTTGTTTTTCTCTTTCTGACATACTTTATTCTCTACAACAGGATCTAGGTTCATCCACCTCAGTTCAAACGACACAAATTCACTCCTTTTATTGGATGAGTAATATTCCATATATATACCATATCTTCTTCATTCTTTCTTCTGTCAAAGGACGTCTAGGTTGCTTTCATGTTCTGGTGATTGTAATTAGTGCTACAATGAACACTGGCGTACATTTCCTTTGGATTTTTTTTTTTTTCAGGGTGTATGCCCAGTTGTGGGATTGCTGGGTTATATGGCAGCTTTATTCCTAGGTTTTGTTTTTTTTTTTTTGGTTGTTGTTTTAAAGAAAACTCCATACTATTTTTCCTAGTCACTGTATCAGTTTATAGTCTCACCAACAGTGAAAGAAGATTCCCCTTCACATCCTTTCCGATGTTTATAGTTTGCTGATAATTTTAAACAAAATTATAGAAAATATGATCAAATTTGTGATTACCAGAGATGGAGGGCAAGGGCAGTATTTAGTTGAAACGGTCAAAAGATATAAACTTCCAGTTATAATAAATGATAAACACCAGGAATATAATGTACAATATGATAAATATAATATACAGCATTTGTATATTTCTTATACAACACATATTATATAAGAAAGTTAAGAGAATATCTCATTACCAGGAAAAATGTTTCTTTTTAATTTTATACCTATATGAGATGATGTTGTTGTTGTATGGTTACTAAGTTGTGTCTGACTCTTTTGAAACCCTATGGACCATCACCCACCAGCCTACTCTGTCCATGGGATTTCCTGGGCTAGTATACTGTAATTGGTTGCCATTTCTTTTTCCAGGGGATCTTTCTGACTCAGGGATTGAACCCAGGTCTCCTGCATTGCAGACAGATACTTTACCACTGAGCCACATGGAAAACTCCATATGAAATGATGAATGTTCACTAAACTTGTAACAGTCTCTTCATGGCATATGTGAATCAAATCTTATGCTATGTATCTTAAACTAATACAGTGCTGTAATGTCAATAGTTGTGTCAATAAAACTGGAAGGAAAAACATTAAAAACAGCATTAAGTTTAAAAATAATATTCTTGGGAAAATGACCCCACTGAACTTGCTTGATACAAGTGTTGGCAAGGATGTGAATGAAAAGATATCCTTCTGGATTGTTGGTGTTGGTGGGAATGTAAACCAACCAGTACAACCACTATGGAGAACAGTATGAATTTTCCTCAAAAAATTAAAAGAATTATTATGTGATCTAAAAGAATTATTATGTGATCTAGCAATCTTTCTGGATACATTTTTGAAAGAAATGAAATCAGTATCTTAAAAGATGTCTGCATTCTCTCATGGTAATTGCAGAATTATTCCTTAAATAGACAAAACATGGATTTATGGAAAAGAAAATGTGATATATGGAATAGTAATAATAATATTAGAAATGTGATTTATATATAATATATACACACTCAACTATTAAATTAAATCCTGTCATTTGTGACAAGATAGATGGACCTAGCAGATATTATTCTTAATGAAATAAGTTAAAGAAAAATAAGTACAGATTTTATCTCATATATTGAATCTAAGAACATTGAACTCATAGAAACAAAGTAGAATGGTGATTTTCAAGGGCTAAGAGTGAGGGTAGGGAAATTGGGGATGTTGGCCCCAAAGTACAAATTTACAGTTATAAAATGAATTTATTCTGGGGACCTAGTTTACAGCAATGGTGACTTTAGTTAACAATACTCGATGGCAGGGAGACTTCAATTTATTGTGTTTCATTTACTGAACTTCACAGATATTACATTATTTTATAAATTGAAGATTTGTAACAATCATATTTTTAGATACTGGTTAGCATTTTGATTTTTTAGGCGTTAATACTATTGTACATTTAATAAGCTACAATATAGTGCAAACATAACTTATATTCACCTGGGCACCAAAAAGTCATATTATTCACTTCACTTACATATTTGCTTTAATGCAGGGATCTAGAACCAAATCCACAATACTTCTGAGGTCTGTTTACACATACTTGAAAGTTCATATGAGAGTAGATCTTAAATATTCACCACACACACAAAATCGTAATTAGGTGATGAATGTGTTAACTGACTTATTGTAATAGTCTTCTTGCAATAAGTATGTATATAAAATCATCACTTTGAATATAAAAATAATCAATTATATACTATAAATTTACACAATGTTATATTTAATGATATCTTAATAAAGCTGAAAGAAAGTAAATTTTTAAAATTTATCCCATTAATGACAGTCATAAAATGACCAAAAAAGAAATTTTATCATCTGAAAATGATAGAATCAAACAGACACTTAGAAATGTTGTTTCCAATAAACAAGGTTAAATCATGAACACCTTTCTAAGGTCAGTGATCAGAAAAGTCTTTCCACCCCTACAGACACTGAGGATAAGGCAAGATGTGACTAAAGCATTGGCATGAGTTAGCATGAAGGATTTCAGTTTCCAAAGTTTTTCTGTTGTTGGAAATTATGTTTATTTTCTGACTATCTGAACTCCTTTTCCAATAATCTTATGTTAAGAAGACTGATAATTTTACTAGCCCGATATTTTAGACATTACCAACATTCCAGAAGAGATACAGACTGGGAAAAACAAAAATCCTGGAAGTAATGACTCAAGGAACTTGTGAAGTGCATTGATGTGACAGTTACATTATAATGAGATCATTTAAAAATGTAATGCTGTGGCCTCTGCCATTTGTTTTCTACACATCATAAGAACCTCAGCAGAAAATTCTGTATTGGAGAACAGACTAGATTCTTAGTGCAGTTAAGAATGTCTTAGTCTTCTTTATAGCAACATCAAGTGTTTATTTTTAATCATCAATCATAATGGAAGATCTTTTTTTCATTATCTATCATTTATAACACTAATTCATAAAAGTCATACTCTAGTACTTGCCCCCCCCAAAAAAAAAAAAGTTTTGCTGTAATTTCTTAGGGCATTC
This sequence comes from Nanger dama, assembly GCA_917880005.1. NCBI lineage: Eukaryota > Metazoa > Chordata > Mammalia > Artiodactyla > Bovidae > Nanger > Nanger dama. The sequence continues at coordinate 107,283,578 of CAKJTW010000001.1, forward strand.
CATATTCCTCACAAAATATTTGAACTCTTGGAAACACTGTAGTGTAACTTTGAGTTTTTTTTTTCAAATAATATCCATCCTACTTGGTATGATAATAATTTACTGAATTTCATTTGCATAGCTACTAATGTTCATGACCCCAGTTACAGGAATAAATATATAACCTAAACTTGGACAAGGAAATCATAATATATCCCTAGGACAGGACAGCTTAAGAATGGCCACACGACAAAGTCTGATTCAATAGAATTAGTTCTAGGATGTGAGGAGCATCAAATGGGGGAAAAAAGCAAGTTTTCTTTTATATTTGTCCTCAGAGCCTAAAAACATGATACTAAAGGCAACCAGGTTACCTCCACATAAAGAGAGATATGGTTCTGTTGGCATCACTAGAGCTTCTGGATCAAGCTGTCCCTCATGTTACCAGTGGACTTTTTAGCTTCATAAGCCAATATTTTACTACTGTTTTTTTCTGCTTGAGCCATTTTAAGTGCTTTCATCTCCTGTAATGAAAATAACTCTAATCAATAACTATGAGATTTGATCTTAAGCATGACATGACTTAACTGTAGAGAGCTAAGCAAATTCAATAACAAGTTCCTTTACTGTCAAATGGAAAACAAAACACACACATAGAAACCCAAACTACACACCATTTATTTGTTTATATACAATAAATATACTCATAATTTTGTATGCATGCTTTGAAAATCAATAACAGATAGATATATAAAGAAACAGATAGTTGATAGATAAACTGATAGAGACAAACAGATTCACTGATGATCTGCCTGGATTGATACATATGTGGTAATCCAAATTTCATCTGGGTTTGGAAAATTCTGATTTCTAACATTAGCTCTACCACTGCTCAGTCTCAGTTGTATCATATGTGATGTAAATGTGACAGAAATGGAACCTACCTTCTAAGCTTTCATGAGGAATCTGCTGGGCTACAGTCCATGGGTTGCAAACAGTTGGACATGACTGAGCAACTAACATTCTCACTTAAGATAATGCTTGTAAAACTCTATCCAAAGTGGGTGTTCAGTTGCCAGGGTCCAGCCCCCGCAGGATCCAGGAGAACCTGAAGGAAAAATGGCCTTAGCGATTGATAAGGAAAAAATGTTGTAGATAAGAAAATAGAGGAGAGAAAGAGGCTGATATTCCCTGGTTTACACAGAAAACCAATAAAACCCTGAGACAAGGAGTCTGCCATGTTCACGGAGGCCACAGATGCCCTCCTCATCTCCCGAGGGAGTGAAGATGCAGAACATCTTCCTGCTCAGGTCTTAGAAACTCGGGCAGATAGGTGAATGTAGAGAGCCTCCATGCTCCAAGGGATCAGCCTGAAAAAGAAAATAAGAGAGAAGAAAAAGAGAGAAAAGAAAAACATGGGGTGAGCAAGCTTCTTTGAGCGAGGCCCATTTACTTTATTTTCAAAAGGGTCTTTTATATCTTTACTTGTACATAGAGGGAAATGAAAGATGCAAAGTCATACAGAGTCAGCCCAAACATTACATCTGTTTTATCTTTATCAAAACCAGGATTTTTTTCTGCAAACCTTTCCCATAGACAATGTTGTGTACATTATCTTCTGGCCTTGGAGGCCTGTGGAAATTTTATGAACCTCTTTTGATAAAGGCTGCTCAACCAGAAAACTTATTTTCCCTTGAAATGTTTTTTTCTTCATATTTTTAATCTATGTCAGCCTCAGAAAGTATTAAACAAGTTACATTTCTCATGGAGCAAAGGTGCAGTGAGTTACATGAAAGTACCAACTAGCTCAAAAGTCTGATGTGGTTAATTTCAAAGCTTCACTTGTTTTTCTTACATTCCAACTATGTTAACTAATATACTCCCAGGTGCACAGTGGATAAGAGATATGGAAACTTAGCAACAAGCATTGGCCCAATAATGAAATCCTAAACCAGCACTACTCTAATAACTTTTAACTCTTTGAAAGGCTCTATGTTTTAGGCTTTCTGTGCCTCTCACAGTTGGGAGGCTTTAAATAATCATATGCATAGCTGTAAGAGTCTGGATATATCTGCCAAGCAAGCTAGAATGCTAACCGAGGGGGTTTGATTTGAAAGATTCCTCTCATGTCCAGGAGACTTATTAGCTATAACCCTAAGTTGATTTTCTCCAGAGAAAGGTGGTTGGGGCTAGCCCCCTGTTAATGTTAGAGGAGTTGGTGAAAGTCATGAAATAGTAAGACAGACAGATTCTGGTTTTGGGGTAGATGCTCGAGAAAGCCTTAGGGAGCCCTGTGAGTCCTGAATCCTTGCTTAATAGTTCTCTTCCACATGACCTTGTCATGGGTGAGATCTCCTGTGGTGGCTCCCAGCATTCAGTAAACATTCGATTTTAGGTATTATTTACTTATAGATAACACTAAGGTAAAGATACATCTATTTTCAGTGGATATAAAGAAAAATAGAAAGTCATAATAGGCAAATCTCAGACTTGTCTTGATTCTTTCTGATTGGACAAAGAGCCAAATCTTACTAGATTTATCTAGTAAAATTTTTATAAGTTTTTTTTAATGAAATATAATATAGTTGTGACCTGGCTATATATATGACCTTAACTATCTGAATTTGTTATTACCTCTACAGGATGAATTATTTAGCCTTTGGTTATACTGACTAGAAATGTTTGGAGAATTAGAGCAGTTTCCATATTCTTTTTATTTAATTTGTTTGTTGTGCTAAATAGCCAACCTCTATCTACACCAAGATTAACTGTTTTGCTTTTGAGAGAAGAAAGATAACAATAACAAAAGCATTTGACATTTTAAAGGGAGCTAGTATTTTGGGACAGGACAAAGGGAGATGATTTAGAATATGAATTTTCTCATTGTATTCTCATAAGTTTCACCGCCACACCTACCAGCACCTATAAAAAGGAAGTCACTCCATATATCTAATATTCATCATAATTTATCCCACAAAAAATTAACATATCCAGAGCTCATTTGATACTTTTAAAAAGATATATACAAAATGAAATCAAAATTATACTATTTTAAACATGAAAAATCCTTTATTAAAATTCTGAGATTTTAACACATTCAATAAAGTTTTCCTTCAGCACAAAAGTACTCTCAACTCTTGTCCAGATGATTTCCACTTTAAGTCAGTTTATAATTGAGGGAACATATAAAATCCTGATGATAGAAAAAGATTCCCATTTGACACATTAGCTTGGATGAAGACTTGATGGTTTGATCTTCACAGCTAAGAATTACATGAACTATAATAGAAATAAATACTGAAGTAAGAGCTAAGAAATGAAGAGATATGAATGAAAGAAAATGAGAGTTTTTTGTTGGATTTACTTTCATTCTTATTGCACTTACAATTTGCATCTCTCTATGTTTCCAATTCTTTCCAGGATCAAGCTGAAAATCAGATATACGGCTTTATGAAGGAATCTGATCTGTCAGAAGAGAATATTCTGCTCACTTCCTCTCTCCCCGACCAGTTACATTCATTTTAATCCTTATTTCTCCAGGAGAATGAAAATAAGAGCTTCTTCCTTTCATCTTCAACTATCATCTCACAGCTGGTGCTGCCAATATTTTTGTCATGAAGATTCTTAACAAAGATGAATTAACTCCAACCCGGCTCTCCTTGATTTTTCCACTCATTATCTGCTTCTTTGCTAAGCTCAGAATCTTTCTGACAATCCATCCAAAAATAGTGTTGTATATTTGGCTCTAAGTATACATAACGAGACCTGGTTTCTGGAGTAGCTATTGGTGGCGCTGCAAGAGGAAAACTCTGATTCATCTGGTCAGATCAACACACTCACTGAAGCACTGACTCAAGCTTGTCCCCTTTCTTGTGCATCAGATGGCAGGAATGGACATGGTGGAGCCTCCATTATGCTATTAGAAAGAGGAGGGCAGGGGAGAGAAGAATTAAGGTAAAATGTAAATGGGAAAAAGCAAGATATGGGTTCTTTCAGTGCCAATATTTTGTGGGCAGATGACCTTAGAACGGAAAGATTTCCCCTGTAGTTTTTGAATTAAACTTCCAATTCATTATTATGATAATAATATCAATAATATAAATAAACATTTACAATGGTGAATATCATTAAATACCATAAAGTTTATTTGAAAAAAAAATATATAGTACCTTTATATAAAATTTAAAAAGCAATGATTTTTATTATTGAGGTAAAATTGACATATTAGTTTCTGATGTACATGATTTGATTTTTGTATATATTGCAAAATGATCATCATCTTAAGACTAACATTAATCACCATATTTAGTTACACATGATTTTTTCTTCTGATGAGAATCTTTAAGATCTACTTTCTTAGCAACTTTCAATGTGCAACATAGAGTTATCAGCTATAGTCACCATACAGTATATTATATTTCCAGAGCTTAATTATCTCTTAACTGGAAGTCTGTTTGTACTTTTTGATCCCCTTCACCCATCTCACCCATTCTCTACCTCTCACCTCTGGCAATCACCAATCTGTATGAATAAGTTTGAGGTTTATGGTGTATTTTTGGATTCAACATATAAGTGAAAACACAGTATTTATCTTTCTCTGTTTGACTTGCTTGACCTAGTACAATATCCTCTAGATCTATCCACATTGTCACAAATAACAAAATTTCATAATATTTATGACTAATAACTCATTCAGTTCAGTTCAGTTCAGTCGCTCAGTCGTGTCCGACTCTGCGACCCCATGAATCACAGTACGCCAGGCCTCCCTGTTCATTACCGTCTCCTGCATTTCACGCAGACTCACGTCCACCGAGTCCGTGATGCCATCCAGCCATCTCCATCCTTGGTCATATATATATATATACACACATATACATACATACTACATTTTAATCCATCCATCGTTAACTCTAAGGTTGCTCTGATAACTTGATTATTGTAAATAATCGTGCAGTAAACATAAAGGTGCATATATCTTTTACAATTAATGCTTTGTTTTTCTTCAGAAAAATGCCAGAAAGTGGAATAAGTTGATCATATAGTGATTCTATTTTTTAATTTGGGGAAACTCCATACTGTTTTCTGTAGTGACTACCACCTATTAACATTCTCACCAATAACACACAAAAGTTCCCTTTTTCTACATCCTTGCAAGTGCAAGTTCAATAACAGGCAAAAACTAACATATGGTACAGAAATTAGGAATATATATATATAATGTACCTCTTTATGGTCATGCAACCATCAAATTGTATCCATATATGTGCATATGTTCATACATATTGTTATTCCTTGCAAGGAAGTTTTCTTAATGCAGATTCCACTAACATTTAATGCATTTTTCTAAATTTTGCTTTTTAAAATCAGGTCATAAATCTCATTGATAGAGACAGAATTGAGGTTGCTTTTGCTTCCCTAAGGGTAAGCTAAAACTGTTCTTCATGGCTTATTCATGAGAACTCTGAAATAAAATCTCCATCTTTCTAGGATATAGGCTTTTCTGGCATAAACACTTAATATTTCACCACAAAGAAGAATAGAAAACTTGGGAATATTATGCTTTTTGATAAACAAAATAAACTCTTAATGGTCTAACTGCATTTTTAAAATACAGTCTTAATGCAATATTTTATGTAGGTTACTCATTCAGAAACTTTTGTAAATATTCAAAAGATTGTTGTCAGAGATCAACTGAATCAAAGGAAATTTCTGCTTAATGGGGAAAGTTGAATAGCCTATGAGTGGTTTATTCATTTTTACTATAGTGCTTTTGTTGTTATTCATTCACTTAGTCGTGTTCTCCTGTTTGCAACCCCATGAACTGAACACACCAGGCTTCCCTGTCCTTCACCATCTCCTAGAGTTTGCTCAGATTCATCCCCACTGAGTCAGTGATGACATCCAACTATCTTGTTTTCTGTCATTTCCTTCTCCTGCTGCCTTCAATCTTTCCCAGTATCGGGGTCTTTTCCAATGAGATGATTCTTTACATCAGGTGGCCAAAGTATTGGTGCTTCAGATTTAACATCAGTTCTTAAAATGAACATTCAGGATTGATTTCCTTTAGGATTGACAAACCAGTCAATCTGGTTTGCAGTCCAATGGGCTTTCAAGAATTTTCTACAACACCACAGTTTGAGAGCATCAATTCTTTGGTGCTCAGCCTTCTATATGGTCCAAATCTCATATCTGTACCTGACTGCTGGAAAAATCATAGCTTTGATTATACAGACCTCTTGGCAAAGTAATGTCTCTGCTTTTTAATATGCTGCCTAGGTTAGTCATAGCTTTTTTTCCAAGGAGCAAGCATCTTTTAATTTTATGGCTGCAGTCATGATCTGCAGTAATTTTGGAGCCCAGGGAAAAAAAAGTTTGCCATGATATTCATTTTTTGAATGTTAAGTTTTAAGTCAACTTTTTCACTCTCCTCTTTCAATTTCATCAAGTGGCTTTTTAGTTCCTCTTCACTTTCTGACTATAGTGCTAAAAGAAAAGAAATTCATTGGAATTTTCACAAAATTATTGCAGCATTTTTTGGCTGATATTTTAGTTTGTGGACCTCAAATCTTCTGGTGTTGATTTAACCATATATCTAATATTTAAAATATGTTAAGCATTTTACTAAATATTTGTAAATATTATATTTAATTAATAAACATATACACATACCACATATTTAGCACATTCTATGTTCTACAGTAGTCTAACGGACTGAAATAAATCATGGAGTCAACCTTCATGACACTCTAGGAAAAAGATAGTTTTTATGTGGGCCCACTTTACAAATGAGAAAAATAGGGCATAGTTAAGCTGTGAAATCACTGAAAGTCACATATATAGAAAATAATAGAACACTTGTAGCCTTATACAAGTACTTTCATACTACTTTTCCTAGTAAATTACAAACTTTAAAACCAATTTTCCAATCATAAATAAGAAAAAAATCAGTTATCAATAGGAATGAATAATGATATATATTACATTTTTGATAAGGCTTGTTATTAAGACCACATAGTCACAAAGAAAATACTTATATCAATCAGTTTTTAAATATAGGGTTCAAAAATGTGTGTACAATACAATTATAACTATGCAAAGTATATATTTATATGGAAAATAATTAAAATAGAATATCAATAAACAAAGTCATATGGATAACATTATTTAATGATTTTGGTTTCTGAATTTCACCTAAAGTTGCCCCTGCATATTTTACACAATGAAAATTGCTCAAGTTAAAATTAGTGAAATGCTCCCTAAAAATGAAATATTAGTTGTAAATATAACAAACTCTGAGGGAGAGGGAAAGGGTGGGATGGTTTGGGAGAATGGCAATGAAACATGTATATTTTCTGTAAGAAACGAAGCGCCAATCTATGTTCAATGTAGGATGCAGGATGCATGGGGCTGATGCACAGGATGATTCAAGTAGAGGATGTGGGGTGGGAGGTGGGAGGGGGCTTCGGCATTGGAAGATTGTGTTCACCTATGGCTGATTCGTGTCAATGTATGGCAAAACAAATACAGTATTGTAATTTAAAAAACTAAATAAATAAATTAATTAATTTAAAAAAAAACAAAATATGTACAAGAGCTACATGAAGAAAATTACAAAAGTTGATGAAAGAAATAAAAGAAAAACTAAGTAAAAGAAAAGATGCTCCATGTTTTTACATAGGAAGACTGAATGCTGTCAAGATGTCAGTTCTTCTTAACAATTGATCTATAGTTTCAATGCAATCTCAATCAAATCTCACTATGCTATTTTATGGATATCAACAAACTGATGTTAAGATTTATATGGGGAGACAAAAGACCCAGAATAGTCAACACAATACTGAAAGAAAACAAAGTAAGAAGAATGATATTACCTAACTTTAACACTTATTTTAAAATTATAGTAATTCTCAGGATGTGGTATTGATGAAATACTGCAATAGATCAGAATGGAGAGTCCAGAAGTATACCTACATTTGTATAGTCCATTGATCTTTGACAAAGGCTAAGGCAGTATAATGGATAAAACATGGTCTTTTAAACAAATACTCCCCTAACTGGGTGTGTGCATGTTCAGTTCAGTTCAGTTCAGTTCAGTCGCTCAGTCGTGTCCGACTCTTTGCGACCCCATGAATCACAGCACGCCAGGCCTCCCTGTCCTACCAACTCCCAGAGTTCACTCAAACTCACATCCATCGAATCAGTGATGCCATCCAGCCATCTCATCCTCTGTCATCCCCTTCTCCTCCTGCCCCTAATCCCTCCCAGCATCAGAGTCTTTTCCAATGAGTCAACTTTTCGTATGAGGTGGCCAAAGTACTGGAGTTTCAGCTTTAGCGTCATTCCTTCCAAAGAAATCCCAGGGCTGATCTCCTTCATAATGGACTGGTTGGATCTCCTTGTGTAAGACCTTGCGGCCTTTTTTCGGGAACCGTCGCCCCAAAGACCACAGTGACTCGAATTCGATGCAATCAGCAAGAGGATTTATTAAGCCGGGCGCGCGCCAGGGTTCAGTGGAGTGAACCCCCAGCGTCAGTAGTGAGGGTTTTTATATAAAAATTACAGACAGGTGGGGATGGAGTTGGGTTATGGGATACATTGAAGTGAAGTCACAGGTGCGGGGGATATGCTTGATTGGTGGGAAAGCTTACAGAAAGCAACTAAGTTGAACAGAGAAAGCTATTTTGCCTCCGATAAGGAGAAAGCTATTTTCCAGGAGGCCGCGGCCTTGCCTCCCGAGCTTAAATTTTTAATCTAAGTTCTTCACTTGCAGTCTAAGGTGCTCTCAAGAATCTTCTCCAACACCACAGTTCAATCATATCCAATTTTTTGTGATCCCATGGGCTGCAGCCCACTAGCCTGCCAGGCTCCTCTGTTAATTGAATTTCCCAGGCAAGAATACAGGAATGGGTTGCCGTTTCCTTCTACAGGGGGATTTTCCTAACCCAGGGATTGATCTGTGGCTCCTACATTGACAACTGGACTTTTTTTAACACTGAGCTGCCTAGAAAGCCCCACTGGAATTGGATATATACGTACAATTAAAAAAAATGGAATCTAAACATAAGCATTATGTTTAAAATTAAGTTAGAGTGGATAACAAACCTAAATGCAAAATACAAGACTATAAGATTCCTAGATGATAACATAAGAGAGAAAAAAATAATCAAGATATGGCAATGACTTTTCAGATACAGCACCAAAGCACAAGCCATGAAAGAAAAAAAATTGCAATTTTTAATAATTAAAAATTCATAATTTATGAAAGACATTGTCAAAAGGATAACAAAACAAATAACATGTTTGGAGAAAATATTTACAAAAGACATATCTGATAACAAACTTATCCAAAATATATACTAAAAAAAAACCTCTTAAAATACAACAGAATACAAACAACCCAGTTTAAAAGTGTGCAAAATTCCTAAACAGATATGCAACAAAGAAGACATGCAGGTGGAAATAAGTACTTGAAAAGATGCTGCATATCAAATGTCATCAGGGAAATTCAAATTAAAGCAATGAGATGCCATTACACTCCTATTAGAATTTCCAAAATCAGAACACTGAAGACATCAAACACTGGCAAGTGGAGCAACAGTGACTGCCACTCATTTCTGGTGGGACTGTAAAATGTAACAACTTAGGAAGCAATTTTGGTGATTTCTTACAAAACTGAACACAGTATCATCATCTATTACCATATAATCCAAAAATTGCATTCCTTTGTATTTATCCAAAAGAGCTGAAAATGTACATTAACACAAATCCTGCATATTGATGTTTATAGCAGCTTTATTCATAATTGCCAGAACTTGTAAGCAACAAAGGTGCTCTTCAGTAGGTAAATGAATAAACTGCAATCCATCTAGACAATAGAATATTCTTCAGGGTTGAAAAGAAATTAGTTATCATGACACATAAAGAGATGGAGAAACCTCAAATGCATATTACTTTAAGTGAAAAAAGCCAATTTGAGAAGGCTGTATACTGTATGATTTCAAAATATATGGCATTCTGGAAGAGGAAAATATGAAAACAGTTAAAACATTAGTAGTTGTCAGATATTAGGGGAGAAGGAGGAATTTAAAAAAAAGCACAGATGGATTTCAGGAGATTTGAACTACTCTGTATGACAGGATAAAGGTAAATAAATGTCCATATAAATTTGTCAAAACACATAGAATGTAAAAGACCAAGAGTGAACTGCATTTAAACTATGGACTCTGGGTGATGTAGACAAAGAAAGATGCATAATGTGAGAGCTGAGGGCTTTTGTGTTCTTGTTCAGTTGCTCAGTCCTGTCGAACTCTTTGAGATCCGATGGACTCCAGCACACCAGCCTTCCCTATCACTCATTATCTCCCAGAATTTGCTTAAGCTCTTGTCCACTGAGTCAATGATACTATCTAACCATCTAATCTTCTGTCTGTCCCCCTTCTCCTCTTGCCCTCAATTTTTCCTAGGATCAGTGTGTTTTCCAATGAGTCAGTTTTTTAAATCAAGTGGCCAAAGTATTGGAAGTTCGGCCTCAATATCAGTCCTTTCAATGACTATTCAGGGTTGATTTCCCTTTGGATTACTGATTTGAGCTCCTTACTGTCCAAGAGACTCACAGTTTGAAAGCATCAGTTCCTCAGAGTTCAATCTTTTTATGGATGGACTCTCACATCTGTACATGACTACTGGAGACACAGTACCTTTGATTATTTGAACCTTTAATGGGAAAGTGATGTTTCTACTTTTTAATATGCTGTCTAGGTTTGTCATAGTTTTTCCTCCAAGGATAAAAATTTTAATTTCAAGGCTGCAGTCAATGTCTGCAGTAGTTTTAGAGCCCAAGAAAGTAAAGTCAGTCATTATTTCCCTATCTTTTTGACCTGATGTGATGAGACTAGATACCATGAAGTTAGTTTTTGAATTCTGAATTGTAAGCAAGCTTTTTCACTTTCCTCTTACACCTTCATCAACAGTCTCCTTACATTCTCTTTGTTTTCTGCCATTAAGTGGTATCATCTGTATATATGAGATTGTGAATATTTCTCCCAGCTATCTTGATGTCAGACTGTGGTTCATCCAGCCTGGCATTTAACAAGATGTACTCTGCATATAAGTTAAACAAGCAGTGTGACAATATACAGCCTTGATGTACTCCTTTCCCAATTTGGAACCAGTCCACTGTTCCATATCTGGTTCTACTTGTTGTTTCTTGAACTGAATATAAGTTTCTCAGGAGGCAGGCAAATGCCTTGTATTCCCATCTCTTTAGGAATTTTGTCCACAGTTTGCTGTGACCCACAGAGTCAAAGTCTTTAGACTAGTCAAAGAAGCAAAAGTAGATGATTTCTGAAATTCCTTTGAGTTTTCTATGATCCAGTGAAAGCTGGCAATTTGATCTCTGATTCATCTTCCTTTTCTAAGTCCGGCTTGTACATTTGGAAGTTCATGGTTCACGTATTGTTGAAGCCTAGCTTGAAGGATTTGTGCATTGCTTTGCTAGCATGTGAAATGATCACAATTATGTGGTAGTTTGAATATTCTTTGGCATTACCTTTCTCTAGGATTGGAATGAAAACTGATGACTTCCAGTCTTGTGGCCACCGTTGAGTTTCCAATTATGCTGGCATACTGAATCAGCAATTTAACAGCATCATCATTTAGGACAAAGTAGTGGTTCCTAGGACCCATTTGACTGCACACTCCAAGATGTATGACTCTAAGTGAGTAATCATACCATTATGGTTATCCAGGTCATTAAGACTTTTTTTTTTTTTTTTGTACAGTTCTCTGTATTCTTGTCACCTTTTCTTAATCCCTTCTGTTTCTGTTTTCTTCTTGCCATTTCTGTCCTTTATTTTGCCCATCTTTTCATGAAATATTCTCTTGTATCACCAGTTTTCTTGACGAGAACTGTAGTCCTTCCCACTCTATTCTTTTACTCTGTTTCTTTACATTATTAACTTAAGAAGGCTTTCTTATTTATTCTTGTTATTATCTTTGTTATTATTATTATGTGGACCACAGTCTTGTCTAACTCAGTGAAACCATGAGCCAGTTGTATAAGGCCACTCAAAATCACTGCATCATCTTGGAGTGTTCTGACAAAATATGGTCCACTGGAGAAAGGAATGGAATACCACTTCAGTATTCTGGCATTAAGAACTTCATGAACAGTATGAAAAGACAAAAAGATAGGACACTGAAAGATGAACTACCCAGGTCAATATGTGCCCAATATGCTACTGGACATCAGTGGAGAAATAACTCCAGAAAGAATGAAGAGACAGAGGCAAAGTAACAACAACACTCAGTTGTGGATGTAGCTGATGAAAGAAGCAAAGCAATGCTGTAAAGACCAATATTGCATAGAAGCATTAGGTCCATGAATCCTAGAATGTTAGATTCATGAATCAAGGCAAATTGGAAGTGGTAAAACAGGAGATGGTAAAAATTAACATTTACATTATAAGAATCAGCAAACCAAGATGAACTGGAATGGGTGAATTTAACTCAGATGATCATTATATCTACTACTACAGGCAGGAATCCTTCAGAAGAAATGGAGTAGCCATCATGGTCAACCAAAGAGTCTGAAATGCAGTATTTGGATGCAATCTCAAAAATGACACAATGATCTCTGTTCATTTCCAAGGCAAATCATTCAAGACCACAATATTCCAAGTATATGCCCCAACCCATAATGCTAAAGAAGATGAAGCTGAAAGGTTCTGTGAAGACCTACAAGACCTTCAAGAACCAACACTGAAAAAATATGTCCTTTTCATTCAAGAGGACTGGAATGCAAAAGTAAGAAGTGAAGAAACACCTGGAGTAACAGGCAAATTTGGCCTTGGAGTACACACTGAAGTAGGGCAAAGGATAGCAGAGTTTTGCCAAGAGAACACATTGGTCATAGCTAACATCATTTTCCAACAACACAAGAGAAAACTCTATACATGGACATCACCAGATGGCCAATACCAAAATCAGATTGATTATATTCTTTGCAGCCAAATTATATTCTTTGCAGCCAAAGATAAAGAAGATCTATACAGTCAGCAAAACTAAGAACGGGAGCTGACTGTGGCTCAGATCATGAGCTCCTTATTGTAAATTCAGAATTAAAGTGAAGAAAGTAGGGAAAACCACTAGAGCACTCAGGTATGACCTAAATCAAATCCCTTATGATTATACAGTGGAAGTGAGAAATAGATTTAAGGGACTAGATCTGATAGATAGAGTGCCAGATGAACTATGGAATGAGGTTTGTGACATTGTATTGAAGACAAGGATCAAGATCATCCTCATGGAAAAGAAATGCAAAAAGTAAAATGGCTGCCTGGGGAGGCGTTACAGATAAATGTGAAAAGAAGAGAAGTGAAAAACAAAGGCAAAAAGAAAGCTATAAGCATCTGAATGCAGAGTTCCAAAGAACATAAAGAAGAAATAAGAAACCCTTCCTCAGCGATCAATGCAAAGAAATAGAGGAAAACAACAAAATGGGAAAGACTATAGATCTCTTCAAGAAAATTAGAGATACCAAGGGAACATTTCATGCAAAGATGATTTCGATAAAGGAAAGACATGGTATAGACTTCACAGAAGCAGAAGATATTAAGAAGAGGTGGCAAGAATACACAGAAGAACTGTACAAAAAGATCTTCATGACCCGGATAATCACGAAGGTGTGATCACTCACCTAGAGCCAGACATATGGAATGTGAAGTCCAGTGGGCTTTAGAAAGCATCACTACGAACAAAGCTAGTGGAGGTGATGGAATTCAAGTTGACCTATTTCAAATCCTGCAAAACGATGCTATGAAAGTGATGCACTCAATATACCAGCAAATTTGGAAAACTCAGCAGTGGCCACAGGACTGGAAAAGGTCAGTTTTCATTTCAATCCCAAAGAAAGGCAATGCCAAAGAATGATCAAACTACCACACAATTGCACTCATCTCACATGCTAGTAAATTAATGCTCAAGATTCTCCAAGCCAGGTTTCAGCAATACATGAACCGTAAATTTTCAGATGTTCAAGCTGGTTTTAGAAAAGGCAGAGGAACCAGAGATCAAATTGCCAACATCCGCTGGATCATTGAAAAAGCAAGAGAGTTCCAGAAATACATCTATTTCTGCTTTATTGACTATGCCAAAGCCTTTGACTGTGTGGATCACAATATACTGTGGAGAATTCTGAAAGAAATGGGAATATCAGACCACCTGACCTGCCTTTTGAGAAATCTTTATGCAGGTCAGGAAGCAACAGTGAGAACTGAACATGGAACACCAGACTGGTTTCAAATAGGAAAAGGAGTACATCAAGGCTGTATATCGTCACCCTGCCTATTTAACTTATAGGCAGAGTACATCATGAGAAACGCTGGACTGGAAGAAACACAAGCTGGAATCAAGATTGCTGGGAGAAATATCAATAACCTCAGATATGCAGATGACACCACCCTTATGGCAGAAAGTGAAGAGGAACTAAAAAGCCTCTTGATGAAAGTGAAAGAGGAGAGTGAAAAAGTTGGCTCAATGCTCAACATTCAGAAAACTAAGATCACGACATCTGGTCCCATCACTTCATGAGAAATAGATGGGGAAACAGTGGAAACAGTGTCAAACTTTGTTTTTTTTTGTTTGTTTGTTTTGTTTTTTTTTTGGGGGGCTCCAAAATCACTGCAGATGGTGATTGCAGCCATGAAATTAAAAGATGCTTACTCCTTGGAAGGAAAGTTATGACGAACGTAGTTAGCACATTAAAAAGCAGAGACATTACTTTGCTGACTATGGTCCGTCTAGTCAAGGCTATGGTTTTTCCTGTGGTCATGTATGGATTTGAGAGTTGGACTGTCAAGAAAGCTGAACATCAAATAATTGATCTTTTTAAACTGTGGTGTTAGAGAAGACTGTTGGGAGTCCCTTGGACTGCAAGGTGATACAACCATTCCATTCTGAAGGAGATCAGTCCTTGGTGTTCTTTGGAAGGAATGATGCTAAAACTGAAACTCCAATACTTTGGCCACTTCATGTGGAGTGTTGACTCACTGTAAAAGACTCTAATCCTGGGAGGGATTGCAAGCAGGAGGAGAAAGGGACGACAGAGAATGAGATGGCTGAATGGCATCACTGACTTAATGGACGTGAGTTTGAGTCAACTCCGGGAGCTGGTAGGACAGGGAGACCTGGCGTGCTGCAATTCATGGGGTTGCACAGAGTTGGACACAGTTGAGAGACTGATCTGAACTGATGAGGCATTTTATGCTCTAGTAAAACTGGTGGAACAGGTCTTTAGACGGATATTTTCAGAAAGTGACTTCAAAATCTTTGCATTTCCAAACATCTAAAAAGCAGTTAATCCCTTCACTGTGACACTGGCTCCTCATGACTAGCAGGAAATATTTTGTACAATAAACTGCTTGATTGTTTGAACTCCCCATTCATAAAAATGACATATATTGGTCTCCCCCACTACCTCTTTGGAGCAGTTCTTCAGAGCTGTCTGAGATATTGTCCTCCAGGCTCCAATCCTCATTTTGCCCCAAGTAAAATTAACTTGAAACTCTCAGTTTGTATCTTTTTTATTTGACAATTATGGTGACCAACAAAGCTTTCCAGAGTGGACTTCTCTCCTTTGCCTGAACTCTGTGAAGAACCAAATCCTTGGTAGCAGCAGTGGCCCCATGTGCCCATCCATCTCCTTGGTGAGTCCAGATGAATTGTATTTCTTCTGGTTCTCAGGTCTCTTGTATTCACTGATGATTCTTAGTTTTTTTGTTTTGTTTTGTTTTATTTTGTTTTTGATGGTGGAGCAAGTTACTTTCCCTCTCTCAGTTGAAATATATTGGAGGAAGGTGGTTGAAAGATATTGGGTGTACCCACTGAGCATCTTACTGAGTGGGGCTTGGTTGAAAGATACCTAAGAATACCCACCCATTTGAAAGATACTGGGGGAGAGGGGTATGCTTGAAAGATACCAAGGAAATACCCATCCAGTGAAACTTATTGGCAGGGGGTCGGTTGAAAATTATCAAGATTGCTCAATTGTATGAGACTTAATGGTTTGTGTGAGTAGTTAGATAAAAGGCTGATACAATGCTTTTCCTCAGTTTGGCCACCTTTGTCAGGGTAAAAGCGAAGATATTACATGAGAGTTTTGCTGTGAAGCAAAGGGACAAACTCCTCCCAGACAGTTATAGTTTTCTCAAGCAACTGAGAAATTTATGAGCATGATAGATACTGAGTCCTCAAAATGTGCAGTGGTCCCATAGGGAAACCTATTCATTAATTGAAACAGTTACTCACTTGATTTGCTCAGTTGCTTAATAAAAATTAGCCATTTAGCAATCACATCACCTATGATATTAGACTGCTGGAGGGAGAAACCAAGACCTGTAAGATGAGCTAAAATGACTGAAGAGACTTCTGGAGGAGGTAAGCTAACAAACAGCTCACTGACCAATCATGCAATTTCACTAGTGACTTTTATCCATGACAAATTCAACTTAAAATGGGAATAGAGCCTCTCAAACATAGAAACAAGGGACATCAGAAAGTGTTCTTTAACACCCCAGGCCAGAGTTATGCTGTATGTGCATAAGCTTTGTTTGTAAGCTTATACTTCTGATTACCTACTTAATTGGGGGAAATATACTAAAGGAGATCTCAACCTAAAATTGTCCAAGTAGGGTTCTTTTGATATTCCAAAATAGATATTTTTTTTCCATTTACAGTTTGAAAAAGCCAGCTGAAAAATCAAACAGATTGAATGGATACTTACTTTAATTGGTATCTAGAAGCTTCTAAAAGAGGATACGATAGAGTAAATTTTTTTGCAGGAAGCAAGAAATTGCTTGAAACTATATCAGAGCTAAAAAAATAAAAAGATAAAAAGGATTGGTAGCACTGACTCTGCCTTTCCCTTTTCTTCTTCCATGTGTACTCTTCTATCTGGACTACCTGGCCTACACTTTTTTTTTTTTTTTTTGGTCTTCCAACTCTTCCACTTCCTGTTGCTCCCCTTTCCCTGGCAAAGAGGGTCAAAAAAAAAAAAAAAAAAGAAAGAAAGAAAGAAAGAAAGAAAAAGAAGAAGAAGAAGAAGAAGAAGAAGAAGAAGAAATGACTATAGCTCCATTAAGGAGAAACCTATTACAGGGAGAAATTAATCATCCTTGGTGCTCACATAGAATCTGGGCAGCACTTAAAGCCTTAGCTAAGGAATTTCTCAATCCAAGTCAGGATCCATTGGGATTTGCTAAGGAATTTGAGTTAATGATCCAGTCCTGTTAGCCAGGTTTTCAGAGCTACATCAATTAGCACAACTGTTAGCTTACAAAAGCAAAACAAGGGAATGAATAAAGAATGCATGATGAAAATGTTCCTTTGCATCACATAGTCCAGAGGCTTGCAATGAATGCAAATAATTTTCTTAGAAATTGCTTGAATCTATCTCAGAGCATTCTCTGAAAAACATAAATTGGACAAAGATTCAACAGTGCAAGCAAAGATTGGATGAATCAGTTCCAGAGTTTTATGAAAGGTTGGAAAAAACAAAGAACTTTAAAGCAATATTTGAACTTGACACCTGACATTCTTTAACCACCAAAATGATTCTTTGGTTAACTCCACATTTAAAGAACCTTAGGTGAGGATTTGGCTACTCTAGCCAAAAATATAATCTAGGTTGATCTGAGTTACACACAAATGCCCTTGTTATACTGTCTGGCAACTTTAAAAGCCATTAAAAAGAAAGAAAAGGGGGTATCTGTGAAAATTATGAACTTTAATTATGCCAATTAAGTACATAATGCCAGCCTCTGACCAGTTTAATTCCCTAACAGTAATCTTGGAAGAAAAAAAAAAAAGAATTGCCCTGAGGGAATAACTCCTACAAGGAGAACCTGATTTTTGCTCCTTGTGCCTTGAGACCAGAGCTCTCTGGATCCATTCTCTTCTCCAGGGAATCTTCCCAGCCCAGGAATCAAACTTGGGTGTCCCACATTGCAGTCAGATTTTCTGCCATCTGAGCCATCAGGGAAGCCTCTTATCTTATCTAGATCATCTCTAATTTCTGAAACTGAGGAAAAAGAGGGAATGAAGCTTTTTAAAATCTTATTCCAGTTGTTATTAACAATTAGTAAGATTTATATCTGCTCGTCTCAATATGTGATATACTTGTCTTTGGATATTGCTCAGGTTAATTTGCTAATGAACTCTAATCTAATTGGCCTAAAGCAAAAACAATTATAAATACAAGAAAAAATAACCCAAATTAATTTCAGGTTCATGTGAACTGGGAACTATTCAGTATTAAATTAACAATACTAAGCGACTGAACTGAACTGAACTGATTAATCTTTGTTGGTCTAACTAATGTATTCTTTGCCATTAAGCACAACATTGTGCCCAGGTTTAAAATGTTAAACAAAATCTTGTCATATCTGTTACAAATTAGTCAGCAATGAAAGTAATTTGAGTGAAGACACATTTAAGGAAAAAATATAAATGAGATAGGACCTTTTAGATAAACTGTACTAAGAATAATTATGCTTTATGAATGTCTGTCTAAAATAATCTCTCCAGAATTGGGTAACATGAATTTCTAAAGTTGCCCTTAAGTAAGCGATATAAGTTTATTGAATAGCTAGGTCATTTCCAAGTAAAATAAAATTCCAAAACATTTATTACTGAACACTAACTTCTTCTTACACTGAACTAGAGATTTTTCACTATTAATGAATAATAATTGGTGCTATCCTGAGATATTCTCTATAAGAAAGCAAATGTTTTTAGAAATTATCACTGGTATTTATGTTTACCAATCTACAGAATGCTAATATAAAAGACAGTCCATGGTTGTTTAAGAGAAGTAAAATATGGTTTTTTGTTTGTTTATTTGTTTGTTTAGTAAAGAAGGTGTGAGGAATGGAACTGCATTTTATGAAAGAAAAAGCAAGTAGGTCTGACTTACAGGTAAGTCTGTTTCAGTATGGAAAAACAGAGTAATGGGTACAGAAAGTGATAAAAATTTCTGTAGAAAGTGGATCCTGAAAAAAGTCTTTTGTGCATGCTCAAGACTGATTGTTTAAAATAAATCTAGTTGAGTAATGAATTTAAAACTTGAATTTATTTATTTATTCTTTCTCTCTGTTAAGAGGACAAGCTGGACTTCCTTGGTGGCTCAGTTGGTAAATAATTTGCCTGCAATGTGGGAGAAGTAGGTTCAATCCCTGGGTTGGAGGGATACCTGTGTTGGAGAGACCTGGGTTCAATTCCCTGGAGATCAGCATGGCAACCCACTCCAGATTCTTGCCTGGAGAATCCCCATGAACAGAAGAGCCTAACAGGCTACAATCCATGGAGTCACAAAGAGTCAGATATGACTGAGCAACTAAGCACAAGTGGGCAAGCTTACTTCAGATCTCGAACTGCCTTTGATGAAAGATTTTGTTTCTTTACTTCTTAAGTGATCTCTACTGTATTTGCCTTTGAAGTTTTTTTAAATTGTCATTTTTGCTAAATGAATAACTATTGTTTCAAGTGACCTATGATCCTATCTGACTGAGTGTTCTAAACCCTTTTGATATTTATTGCCAAAACTTCCTAACTAAAATTCTAATGAAGTACTTTTGACTTCTAGCTAACTTTAGGATGCTTCAAAGTGCCCCTGAAACACCCCAAAGAAAGATATTCAACTAATTAGGTTCACTTGGTATGCTGAATTTCATGGGAAGTATTGTCAAATGAATAATAAATCTCCTCAGGTTATATTGTATGGTAAATGTTACTAATATAGATATCATAGAAATTATATGGAGTTCCTGAAATTCTGATATGCCCTGGTAAAATGTCATCAGTCATAATTCTAGTTAATATCTTACATTGTTGTTAAGACAGTAATCAAATATCTGTCAGTTGCATTGCAATCAGATTTTAAACATGCCTTCTTAAGTCATTTGTCATTATAGACAGTTATGGTTTTATTCTAATGCTTCTGCAAAAATCCTCCCTCTTCAGGAAGATTTTAGGAAGGACCTTTGGATAAATACAAGTTGTTGACTTTCAGACCATAATACTGAACTGGACAAAAAATTACATTTTCATACTGGCAAACATGATGGTTTCATAAAACTTATCAAAAGGAATGAATAAACTCTGGTGAAATGCTTATCACTTTTATGGTTTCTATCTGAAAAGTTACAGGTTGGAATCTGTATTTTCCAAGTATAAGGAAAACCCTGCCCCTCAAACTAATTTTGATTTACAGTAATTTGGTAACATTATACGTTTGTAAGCAAAATTGAAACACTAAGCTTTTCTCTATATCTGATCTCTCCAGAGACTGAAAACTCTTGGATTTCTAGGAGCTTTACCAGAAAAATTAGGAGGGCTATCTGACTAACAGGTACAGAAATCTCAAGGAATTCTGGAGACTTGAGAAGGGTAGAACTCACCAAGATCTCTTAGGTGGAATCTGTGGTAAGTCCTTGGTGTGACTTCCCTATCCCCAAGAGTCTTTAAAAAGGTTCAGTCTGAGATTCTTTACAGACGTTTCAGAAAAGCAAAATAAATAAATAAATAAATAAATAAATAAATAAAAGAAGTCTGGGATCAAATATGTTTATATAAGTCATCAGGCCAAGTTATTGAGACCAAACTTATTTTGCGAGCAAAAACAAACAACAACAACAAAAATCACTAGTCATGATTTGATTATATGTGGTTAAAAGTGAGGGTAATTTTAGGGAGAAAAGATGTTTCAATGAATTTTAAATCCCAAATTTGTTAATAGAGGTGAGAGATTGCTTTTGTGAGTCATGATATGCCAGGATTCATGACCTCTGGAGGAGAGGATTTTAATCTGAGGCCAAAGACCAGTCTAGACCACTGGAGTTTTTTTGTGTAAAACATTTTATTAAAGTATAAGAGAGATAGAAAAAGCTTCTGACGTAGATTTAAGAAGTGAGCAGAAAGAATACCCCCTTGTTAATTTTTAGGAAGGTGTTTTGTGTCTGTTAGCAAACTGCTAATCAGATAAAAGAGACAGCACAGAGCTGAGGGGATTTCACCAGGCCCCTCTCCCACGATATGCATTTTTGAGAATGGAATTATGTGTGTTACCCCTGGCTGTAAAATAGTTGATATGAATACTGGATTGCTAAACCATCATCAGCCCAAGGTTTGAGAAAAGAAAAAAAAGTCTCAGGTGGAATTATTTTGAGGAAAGGCAGATTTCAAAACAAATACATAGTTTCATTAGCATAGCTTAAGAAAAACATTTCCATAAGAAAAAGCATCTTCATCATCGTCATGCTTGTAGTGTCATTGGTGTCTCTTGTCTTGAACATCATCGAGCTCTTCTATGTCTTCTTCAAGGGTGTTAAGGATCGTGTGAAGGGAAAGAGCGATCCTTACCATGCTACCACTGGCCCACTGAGCCCCTCCAAAGACTGTGGGTCTCCAAAATATGCTTATTTCAATGGCTGCTCCTCCCCAACCGCTCCTCTCTCACCCATGTCTCCTCCCGGGTACAAACTGGTCACCAGAGACAGAAACAATTCTTCCTGCCACAGTTACAACAAACAAGCAAGTGAGCAGAACTGGGCCAATTACAGCGCAGAACAAAATCGAATGGGGGCAGGCAGGCAGCACCATCTCTAACTCCCACGCACAGCCTTTTGATTTCCCAGATGACCACCAGAATTCTAAAAATATTGATGCTGGCCACGAACTACAGCCTCTAGCCATTGTGGACCAGCGGCCTTCCAGCAGAGCCAGCAGTCGTGCCAGCAGCCGACCCCGGCCTGATGACCTGGAGATCTAGGTCCAGTCGAGATCCCACTCAGTTGTGGAGAACAGGTGCTATAAAAAATGCACCTTAGGTGTTCATTTTGTTCCATTGGAGGTGGTACTCAACAGCCTTGTCATGAGGCTTAACACAAAGACATTAGAATACCTGGTTCATTGGGGGTGTTAGGGATAGGCAGGTGGAGAAGGAGGGGGATGAGGAAGGTACATGTTGGCATTTAATGTACTTTATTCAAAAAGCTTAAGTTCTAAGTAAAAGTTGCATTAGGTGATCCATAGGTAAGAGCTTTTTCTTTCCCACACACCCCTAAGAATAGTTCTGTGTATGTGAAAGAGTCAGTGATATTTTTGGTTAAATATTTTTTTGTTCTACCAAGAAACTGAAATAAGTTTGACCACGAGAAAATAATTTCTGAACATTTTACTTATCTTTATCAAGAAAAAGGCAGAAGATTGTCTTTATGTTCCTGCTAAAAACATTCCATTGTTAAAATTTGCACTTTGTTTGTTTTTCTTTCTTTCTTTCTTTTTTAATACTTTATTATATGTTACAATACTGTATTGGTTTTGCCATACATTGACATGAATCAGCCACAGGTGTACACGATCTCCCAATGTCGAAGCCCCCTCCCACTTCTCACCACATATCATCTCTCTGGATCATCCTGTGCACCAGCCCCAAGCCCGTATCCTGTATTGAACATAGACTGGTGCTTCATTTCTTATATGATAGTATACATGTTTCAATGCCATTCTCCCAAATCATCCCACCCTCTCCCTCTCTCTCAGAGGCCAAAAGTCTGTTCTATACCTCTGTGTCTCTTTTGTTGTCTCACATACAGGGTCATCATTACTATCTTTCTAAATTCCATATATATATGTCAGTATACTGTATTGGTGTTTTTCTTTCTGGCTTACTTCACTCTGTATAATCAGCTCCAGTTTCATCCATCTCATTAGAACTGATTCAAATGTATTTTTTTAAGGGCTGAGTAATACTCCATTGTGTATATGTACCACAGTTTTTTTATCCATTCATCTGCTGATGGACATCTAGGTTGTTTCCATGTCCTGGCTTTTATAAACAATGCTGCAGTGAACATTGGGGTACATGTGTCTCTTTCAATTCTGGTTTCCTCAGTGTGTATGCCCAGCAGTGGGATTGCTGGATGTGGAGAGAAGGGAACCCTCTTAACACTGTTGGTGGGAATGCAAACTAGTACAGCCACAATGGAGAACAGTGTGGAGATTCCTTAAAAATTTCAAATCAAAAAATTTGCACTTTGAAGATAAGCTTTGTAGGCCTGACCCTCCAGGTGTCAATGAACTTGAGCGACTAGATTTTCTATTTGTGGTATCAGTTAAGAGTTCAGACAAGGCCCACAAAAGACTTTCCATGTATTTACAAATCTCAGCTGGTTCTGTACATTCTTTTTTACAATCACTTGCATAGAGTATTGCCATCACTTTACATCATTCCTCAACTACTATTCATATTCGTTTAATGATTTCTGTAAACATTTTAAAAGCAGTTGGGATATCACTTAAACATTTTTGAGTTAGAATCAGAGAAGCAAGCCATGCTCAATATTTAACAGTCACTTGTCTGTGAATGTGTGTTTTGTCATGTATTGGTACAAGTAGATGCAGTATAAACTCACAAACACAGATTTGAAAATAATGCACACATGGTGTTCAAATTTGAATCTTTCTCATGGATTTTGTGGTGTGGGCCAATATGGTGTTTACATTATATAATTCCTGCTGTGCAATTAAAGCACATTTTTTCTCCTAAAATATTTTTTTCTCCATGTATCCTATTAAGGATACTGGGTTTTTTTTTTAATTTAAATTCTTTTTTTCTCTTTTTTCTTTCTTTTTTTTTTTTTGAATATAGTAGTAATGCTATTGCTGAAATGAATGATTTTCTGAAATATAATCATTGATGCTTGAATGATAGAATTTTAGTAAACAGGCTTTAGTAATTAATGTGATAGACTTAGAAGAAATGCTTAGAGTGGACTATTAAGTGTGTCTAAATGAATTTTTCAGTAACAGGTATTCTTGGTTTTGTCCTACTTAATACACATTAATTCAGAACTTGTATTCTATTTTGAGTTTGACAGTCTTTTGGAGTAGCTGGCAACTTTGATGTTTGCACTAAGATTTTATTTGGAATGCAAGAGAGGTTGAAAGAGGTTTCAGTAGTGTACATGTAACCAATTTATTTGAAATCTATCCTAAAGAAATCTACCAGTTTCTTCAAATGCTTTTTAAAAATTCATCACAGATGATTAGTGAAAATACAAAATATTGTACTTTTCTTGTTGCATGTCAGCTACATGAAGAGTTTTGTACAATGAGAAATGCTAATTTGTTTGACATTCCATGTTAAACTACTGTCATGTTCAGCTTCATTGCATGTAATGTAGACCTAGCCCATCGATCATGTGTTCTGGAGAGTGTTCTTTATTCAATAAAGTTTTAATTTAGTATATTAAAAAAAAGAAAAGCACATTGGTTAACTCAAGGCAGAACCAGGTGCTATTAACACAGAATTAAAAGAAGTCTCTTGTAATTTTGTGTAGAAAAGGGGGGAAAAAAAAAAGTCTGCCACTTGCAGTTTATTTCCTCCTGTTGCTTGGGGACCTTTGGCCTTCCTGCCTGTTACCCTTTCTGAGGTCAGTATCTATTAAAAGTAGTTTCCTGTATAATTCTTTCCTGCTATGCTATATTAATGCAAAATTAATTGAATTATTAAAGGACACTCTGTTTCTAAAGCAAATCTCCATAATCTATTTTTCGATGAAGATCAGATACCTCACAGCCTGCAACCAAGGGATTAACTATATTGGAAAAGACATAATTGAAAGGACTGTCTCTAACACAAATGAAAGAACCTTTTTATCAGGTACTCTTAATTAGTTCAAGCACATTAAAACTGAAGTGAATTAATTCTAGGGTAAATTCCCACTTTCAAAGGCCCCTACACTGCACTAGTCTATAGAGAGAATTGCTGATCTCAAGTTCACTTTAAAGCAGTGCTCAAATAGATGGAAAAGATACACTCATACCAGGGTGATGCAATGACATCAGAAGTAAACAGTTTGTTCAAGATGCTGGACCTGACTTACATGATCATTTATAATGTTTTCTTGATTTCTTGGATTTTGCATATGAATCAAATGTTTTCTACTTCATGAGCATGAAAAGGCAGAGGAACCAGAGACCAAATTGCCAACATCTGCTAGATCATCAAAAAAGTAAGAGAGTTTCAGAAATATATATATATATATATTTCTGCTTTATTGACTATGTCAAAGCCTTTGACTGTATGGATCACAATAAACTGTGAAAAATTCTGAAAGAGACTGGAATACAAGACCACCAGACCTGCCTCTTCAGAAACCTTTATGCAAGTCAGGAAGCAATAGTTAGAACTGAACATAGAACAACAAACTGGTTCCAAATAGGAAAAGGAGCACGTCAAGGCTGTATATTGTGACCCTGCTTATTTAACTTCCATGCAGAGTACATCATGAGAAACGCTGGGCTGGAAGAAGCACAAGCTGGAATCAAGATGGCCAGGAGAAACATCAATAACCTCAGATATGCAGATGACACAACCCTTATGGCAGAAAGTGAAGAGGAACTCAAAAGCCTCTTGATGAAAGTGAAAGAGAAGAGTGAAAAATGTGGCTTAAAGTTCAACATTCAGAAAACGAAGATCATGGCATCCGGTCCCATCACTTCATAGGAAATAGATGCGGAAACAGTGGAAACAGTGTCAGACTTTATTTTGGGGGCTCCAAAGCGACTGCAGATGGTGACTGCAGCCATGAAATTAAAAGACTCTTACTCCTTGGAAGAACAGTTATGACCAACCTAGATGGTATATGGAAAAGCAGAGACATCACTTTGCCAACAAAGGTCCGTCTAGTCAAGGCTATGGTTTTTCCAGTGGTCATGTCTGGATGTGTGAGTTGCACTGTGAAGAAAGCTGAGCACCAAACAATTGATACTTTTGAACTGTGTGTTGGAGAATACTCTTGAGAGTCCCTTGGACTGCAAGGAGATTCAACCAGTCCATTCTGAAGGAGATCAGCCCTGGGGTTTCTTTGGAGAGAAAGATGCTGAAGCTGAAACTCCAGTACTTTGGCCACCTCATGGTGGCCAATGAGTCAACTCATTGGAAAATGCTCTGATGCTGGGAGGGATTGGGGGCAGGAGGAGAAGGGGATAACAGAGAATGAGATGGCTGGATGGATCACTGACTGGATGAATGTGAGTCTGAGTGAACTCTGGGAGTTGGTGATAGACAGGGAGGCCTGACGTGCTGTGATCATGGGGTCACAAAGAGTCGAACACGACTGAGTGACTGAACTGAACTGAACTGATGATCCTATGTTAATTTAAAAAATCACTCTAATTGTTGGCTTATGGCCAGTCCTTTTGGGTTATCTTGGTGGATTTCTCTCCTCCAAGGCTCTGATTGAGTAGTCCCTAGAAAATTTATTTTAGAAGAAATTTCAGTCGTGTTCTGTCTGCTCATATTACTAGATGAGATCCTCTCACCTGGCCAATTAATAATGCCAGCTCTGACTCTGACCATAGATATAATTTTTTTTTCTACACTTAAACTCAGTCAGAATAATGAGCTAAATCTGAATAAAAATCTGTAACTTCTCATCCATTAAAAGGAAAATTCCCACAATTATAAGATGAATCTCTATGGTTAAAACCAGGCTATGTCATTTCAATTTAAAAGATCCAGCTCAGTGGGCAAAGAATCTGCTTGCAATGCAGAAGACACAGCAGATGCAGTTTTGATCTTTGGGTCAAGAAATCCCCTGCAGAAGGAAATGGCAACCCACTCCAGTATTCTTGCCTATAAAATCCCATGGAGAGTGGGGCCTACAGTCCATGGAATTGCAAACAGTCAGACATGACTTAGTAACTAAGCACAGGTATATAGGAAATGATCACATCATACTAAGAATGATTAACCTAATAACATTAGGAAACTAAGCTGGTTGCCTTATAAACAATGCATACATATTATTACCCTTAGAGACAGTGATTGCTATGGAATTGATTGAGTCAAATGATCAGAGATTCACTTGATGGCACCTAATGAAACTCAGTGGATTTGTGGTTCTAATTCATGGCCTGCTAATCATGGGATGGATATAAAGGTGCACTCTGGTACTCTCATGTACTGAAGAGCATATACATAACAAATTAAAGGTGATTCCAGCCAATCTACCATTGGTACAAGCTTGATGGTTGAAGAGATCTTCATTCCATTGGTATGACCATCTAGCAGCTATTTTTGTGCCTTCAGTGGGGTTGGAGGATACAATTGGCCATATCAAAGTCTTAACAACTTTCAATCAACAGACTTTAAATGAGAATAACCAGGCTATTAGCCTAATGAATTCTGAGTTTGTATGTTTAGAAAGACACTGCTACAAAATCACAAGGCCCTTGATGTCCTAACAGCATCTCAGGGAGCCACCTGTGCTATAATTCAAACTGAATGTTGTGTTTGTATCCTCTAATATAACACATTTTCTGAACTATATGAAAAACCAGACTTCTGCCTTAAGTTACCTATTCCCTAGTCTTAATGAACTTAAAAAAATCTAATTTGGTATGGGAAGCTCTTGGGCACAATATTTACTTACAACTCCATTAATTATTTCATTTGTATTTTATCTGTTTTACAAGACTTTTTTTTTTTTTTTTGCAATTACCAAATATGTAACTCAGCTCCTGGTGAAAGTGATGATAACTAGGTGACTTGCAGCAGTTGATCAAATATACAATTCTGTGTACAATCAATGATTATAATACTGTAATTATAGATATGGGAAGATGTAATAAGTGAGATTATTTTCTTGGACCATAACTAGAAGCCCTGTATCCAGAGATTTTTGACTATTAGGACCTAGTCACACATTCACTAGCTTATCAGCAAAATATTCTCCAAAACAAGAAATGCATCTTCCTAGCAACATGAGATGAAATGGTCATGAAATGCCTCCTAAATTGTGATTGAACTTATTACCATAATAGGGCCCTATTAACTACAGTTTGAAACTTGCCAAGGACATTTGCCATCTGCCTCTGAGGAGACTGAATCCTTTGTTACTGCAGCTGTTGACCTTCAACATGTCTTAAAGGGAGTTCAAGATGGAGAATGAGGCACTTTGTGCTCCAAGAAAACTGATGGAACAGGTCTTCAGATAAATATTTTCAGTAACATTTCATAATCCCAATCTTTGCATCCCCAAACATTTAGAAAAGCATCAAATCTCTTCATGGTGACATCAGCTCCTTATGACCAGCAGAAAAACTTTTGTAAGATAAATGCTTGATTATGTGAACTCTCCATTCATCAAAATAACATATATTGATCTTCCTCCACTATCTCTTTGGAGCAGTTCCCCTAGAGCTATATGAGATGCTGTCTACAAGGCTGCAGTCCTCATTTAGCCCCAAATAAAGCTCAACTCACAACTTTAACTTTGTGCATCTTTGTTGTTGTGTTTTTTTTTTTCAGTCGACAGAATCAAAAATAAAAAAAAAGGAAGATAAAAAGAGAAGGAAGACTAGAATTTACATTTATATGCATATATGAGTAAGAGTACATTATGTGTGTACATGTATGCTAAGTCACTTCAGTTGTATCTGACACTTTGTGACTCTATGGACTCGTAGCCCACCAGGATCCTCTGTCCGTGGGGTTCTCCAGGCAAAAGCACTGGAGTGTGTTCTCCAGGAAATCTTCCCAACCTATGTCTCTTATGTCTCCTGAATTGACATTCAGGTTCTTTACCAGTAGAAACAACTGGGAAGCCAAGAGTACATTATAATATGATAATATAATAATACTCATAATAATACTATTGGGAAGCCAAGAGTATATTATATAAAAACACAGAAGTTCTTCACAAATACATGCAGGTATATATATATTTCAAATTTAGATATACAGAGTCACTTAGCAAATGAATATGGCACAAAGACTAGTGTCTGGTTGCGCACTCCATGACAGACAGCATGCCATGTGTAGAAAGATTTGAGTAACAGTAATTGTACAACTTTACAAGCTGCCCAAGCTGTTTGAGTTAAAGTAATAATGATGTCTTGATAGTAGTATCAAGTTTGCCCATTCTCCTTACAATATACCTAATATTTCTCAAAATAAGTCTAATCTGTTTTCTAGATTTGATAATATAGAGAGAAAATAATATTCAATACCAGCATAAATCTTGTTAAACATTCAAAGTGTTTTCATTTGCATCATTTTTATTTGGTGATCACAACAACAGTACAATATGGATAAGTTTTTATAGACCAAAAAGAAAGAAATACACACACACACACACACACACACACACACACACACACACAAATATAAAGAAAGTTATCTTCCTTTAAAAGTTAAAACCATTTTTGTACAACAGGTGAGTTGCAGGACTGTGATATAAATGTAGATATATGAATTCCAGATTCACCTTTTAAAATTGTTAGCATAGAAATTCTTTAACTGTT
This sequence comes from Nanger dama, assembly GCA_917880005.1. Classification (NCBI taxonomy): domain Eukaryota; kingdom Metazoa; phylum Chordata; class Mammalia; order Artiodactyla; family Bovidae; genus Nanger; species Nanger dama. The sequence goes on from CAKJTW010000001.1 coordinate 107,312,924, forward strand.
TTAGGAAATTAGAGAGTAAATATTTTCCAAGAAGGGGAGTATTTCCTGAGTCTTTTGCCAGTATATTCTTTACTATCTCAGCAGTTAGGGAAATAAGGCTGTAAACAACTTTATATTTTTCTACAAAAGAAGTATTTTATCTATTTTCCCCTTTATACTGCATGCCCTTGGTAATTATAAACTTCTTATTGAGGCAATTAACAATAAAAACAAACAAACAAAAAAACATTTTGGCCCTAGTTTAAATTTTAGAAGCATTAGAACAGGGTACTAACATCATTTTGCAAGTTTAAAGATTCATGGAATTGACTTTAAAGGACCCAAGTGAATCTCTTAGCATATAAAGAGCTAGAAGAGTTCATTAGATCAGGCATGTATATCAATGACTAAAGCAGCTTTTTGATAGCTGAAGTTTATATGATACTTTGTTTTATTAAAATGACCAATTAGAAGGAAGCAATCTATTTTACCAAGCTGGCAATGTAGGCTGGATTTTTCTTTTTAATGAAAAAGACAACATAGTTTTAAATTTGAATTTAATGGCCTGAAATTGTTCACTCTTATTTTGCAGTACATGAATTTAGACAAAGGATAGGTGTATTTATAAAAACTTTTAATTTCCTCACACAAACAGGAGGACCAAGGAGGATGAACAATAATCACAGTCCTACGAGGACATCTGAAATATCCTGCATTTTCTCCTTGATCTCTACATTTCTAGTGAGAAATTGAGGATCAGAATGAAAAGCAAAATGGAAGGTGAAATTTAAACCCTACTATTGCAGTTGAAGTCTGAATTTAGGAAGCAAATGTTGAGACAGAGTTAAGAGTACAGAAAGTTCAGTAGGGAGCGACATCTGAAAGGAAAACAGCAGGTACAGGATCAGACAAGGGAGTTGTGGTACAGCAATACAGATCTAACAGAGTCTCTGTTTGTCCAAGAGGCACAGGAGCAGAGGTTATCCCTGTAAAGGATCACATTGGTGTGAGAATGGCTAAGCCCTGGTTCTACTGTCTTGCTTGGTCATTGACAGGACTGAGGTGAATCTGAAGGGACTGACAACAAGATGCTCTCAGCTGTCTGTTCTTCTTTGAAGGGAATCTATGGGGTACATACCCATACTTGTGCATGCAGTATACATCTATTATACATATGGATATGTTATGCTTTATATCAGTTCTCCATTTATTATGTATAATACAAGAACAAAAGTCCTTATGAATTGAATAAAGACATCTGTACATTGAATTTATCATAAAAATACTTAATTTTCTTATAATCATAAAAGATTATAAAAATACACTAAACACATAACTTACCCTAAATTATCAGTGAAAGCATCAGAGAAAAGGGGCCAGGATGTATATATTCAGTACAATACCTAAATATATTTAATAAGTTATAGACAGAATTAGAATTAGGCCTATATAAATAAATGCACAGCTAACAGCTTTGTAGAGCAGGAAGGCAGACCCTTCTGAAAGTCCACTTCCATGGTGCCATTTAACAGTCTCTGATACAAAGACCATTCTTCTGTTGGTCATTTTCAATTGCAAAGAACTGTATAGAAGCCATTTTCAGCTGTTTTAGTATTTTGTTGCTGTTTAGTCCCTGAGTTAAGCCCTACTCTTTTTGTGACCCCCTGGACTGTAGCCCACCAACTCCTCTGTCCATGGGACTTCTCAGTCAAGAATACTGGAATGCATTGCTATTTCCTTCTCCCAGGAATCTTTCTGACCTTGAAATCAAAACTGCATCTCCTGCATTGAAGGTGGTTTCTTTGAGCCATCAAGGAAGCCTCAGTATAGTTTGTTTATATAATACTAAAAATATTTTATTTATTATTTTTTAAAATTTTGGCTGCTCTGGGTCTTCAGCATGGTGCGTGGACTTTCTCTAGTTGTGATGCATGGGTTTTCCTTGTTGCAGAGCACAGGTGTGCTCTACAGTGTGAATGCTCAGTATTTGTAGCACACAGGCTCTCTACTTGTGCTGCACAGGTTCTAGAGTGCACAGGTTCACTAGTTGTGGTGCAGAGATTTAGTTGCCCTATGGCATGTAAAATCTTAATTCCCCGACCTGGGATTGAACCTATATGCCCTGCATTGGAAGGCAGATTCTTAACTACTAGGCCATCAGGTAAGTCCCAATATTCAAAATTCTAAATGTATAAAGTAACTTAAATTTTTTAAAGTGTGTAAAATAGCTATTCGGTGGCTATTGGACGAACTGACTTGAAAAAAACGTTGGTATAAATATATTTCAAGATGGGAATTCACAAATTTCCTACTGGGAAGCTAAAAACAAAGATGTCTAATCTAAACCTCAATCAACAAAGAATTAAAAGGGTAGTATATATATATATATATAAAGGAAATTCAAAGGCAAGAGAAATAGTGTTTGGATTTAGGAGATGTGAAAATATGTAAGGGAGTTAGAGATTTGGGCATCCTGGAATTCAGTTGATAAAGTGTGGTGAGATACTGAAACAAGCATTTTCTATGCTTCCATTGTCCTTTCTATTCATCCTTTCTTCTAACCATGCCACCACTGTGGACTCAGTGTCTCCAAACCTCACATTGTAATACCTGTGCACTCAAATCTGAACTGCCTACCTCTCCCTGGCAAACCCTCTCCCACTGCCTTTGTGACATGCCACACTGATTGCACACAAGAGAACAAATAACTCTATGTAGCAAAAGAATCTGAGTTTGAAAAGTCCTTTCAGTTATAACAGAGAGTTAACTAGACTGACTATATCATATGCTAGTTACAGGCAATATTCTTGGTCAAGAGTCCACTTTCAAGATAAGTTCATAGAGCTTTACCTAAAATCATCTTTCATCACTGGCCCTGACCCCATGAACCAGTGCTGCTCATATTTCAATAAAATGCAGAATGACCCCATATCCCTTCCTGATCCACCCTCTTAATTCCAATTTATTGACACTAGAATGTCTTCTAAGTATCCCCATTTTTTCAAAGTTTATTTTATGGCATATTTTAAAATACTTTTCTTAACTCCCCCACCCCCAATCCCTTTTGGTTGCACTCCCCAGCTTGTGTGATTTTGGTTCCTCAAAAAAGGATCATACCTGCACCCTCTACACTGGAAATGCGGAATCTTAACCTCTGAACCACCTAGGAAGTCCCAACATTTTGCTCTTAAGAAAGGCATTAGTACTTGTTTCAATAACTGAATAAAAATCCAGAAAAAAAAAAAAAGGTTTTCATTTTTAAGAAAAAGACAAAACTCAAAGGTAGCTTTCAGCATTTGCCCTGAAACGAACTGAGCTATTATAGTGGCAGCTTGCACCTCAAGCAGAGAGAGTTGGGCCACCAAGTTCCTTTCCAGGGAACTACACCGAAAATCTCAGTAACAAGCCATCATAGCTTTGAGTCATGTCTGTAAGCACTGATGTTTTTTTCTTAATTTATTCTGTGCATCCATTAGGGAAAATGTGTCCCTACAGTGATTACTTTCACTGTATTTGACTTCATCTTACAAAAGGCTTCATAGTAACTCTACTTTCAGAAAGCTCTGGAACCCTGTAGATGGATCTTTTGTTTTAAATGAGTGAAATTGAATTAATAATGCATAAAAATAAACAAACATTTTCCTTGTTCATTATTCTATTCCAGAGCTAGGTACACTGGAGTAGCTCAAACAGATGTATATCTATGTCACTTTGAACCTTATAAAGATACCAATACACACAAAAATATTATTCTTTTAGTCTTCAAATAAAATAGATTAATATCCAACATATCCCATTATCAAGAAATGTGCATTAAACAATATATGTGTTATATAAATATGTGTTATATATATGTGTGTGTGTGTGTGTATGTGTGTGTATAGGACAATACATGAAAGGTCTAAAAATAATAATAATAATAAATAATCACTTGTTGAATCAGTAAAAGATACTTAAAAAGGTCCAGTTGTTTTACTAAATATTAAATTTCCATCCAGATACTTAGTTTTCAGTTCAGTTCAGTTCAGACACTCAGTCGTGTCCGACTCTTTGCAATCCCATGAATCACAGCACGCCAGGCCTCCCTGTACATCACCAACTCCCGGAGTTCATTCAGACTCACGTTCATCGAGTCAGTGATGCCATCCAGCCATCTCATCCTCGGTTGTCCCCTTCTCCTCCTGCCCCCAATCCCTCCCAGAACTGAGTTTACATACCTTCATTCACACTCTGATGATTTTGAGAAGGGCTATGTTTCAAAGGAAAATAAGAAAATAAAAGTTCAGTTCAGTTCAGTCATTCAGTCATGTCCAACTCTTGGAGACCTCATGGACTGCAGCATGCCAGGCTTTCTTGTCCATCACCAACTCCCAGAGCTTGCTCAAACTCATGTCCATGGAGTCAGCAATGCCATCCAAGCATCTCATCCTCTGTCATCCCCTTCTCCTCCTGCCTTCAACCTTTCCCAGAATCAGGGGCTTTTCCAATGCGTCAGTTCTTCACATCAGGTGGCCAAAGTATTGTTTCAGTTTCAGCATCAGTGCTTCAAATGAATATTCAGGACTGATTTCCTTTAGGATGGCCTGGTTTGATCCCCTTGCAGTCCAAGGGGCTCTCAAGAGCCTTCTCTCACATCACAGTTCAAAAGCATCAGTTCTTCAGGGCTCAGCTCTCTTTATGGTCCAACACTCACATCCATAAATGACTACTGGAAAAATAATAGCTTTGACTAGATGGCCTTTGTTGGTAAAGTAAGGTCTCTGCTTTTTAATTTGCTGTCTAGGTTGATGATAGCTTTTCTCCCAGGTAGCATGTGTCTTTTAATTTCTTTGCTGCAGTCACCACTTTCAGTGATTTTGGAGTCCAAGAAAATAAAGTCTGTTACTGTCTCCATTGTTTCCCTATCTACTTGCCATGAAGTGATGAGACCAGATGCTATGATCTTAAGTTTTTGAATGTTGAGTTTTAGATAAACTTTTTCATTCTAGTCTCATCCTCTCATCCTCTGTCTAGACTCCTTAGTTCTTTGCTTTATGCCATAAAGATGGTGTCATCTGTGTATCTGAGGTTATATATATATATATATATATATATATATTCAAAGAGGAATCAAAATCATAGAATGCATTTGAGTCAGTTCCTTATCAAGCTAACTGGCTGAATGGATACAAAAACAAGACCCCTATATATGCTATCTACAAGAGACCCACCTCAAACCTAGGGACATGTATAGACTGAAAATGAGGAGCTGGAAAAAGATATTTCATGTAAATGGAGATCAACAGAAAACAGGAGTAGCAATACTCATATTAGGTAAAATATACTTTGAAATAAAGGCCACGATAAAAGACAAAAAGGATACTACATAATGCTTGCTGCTGCTGCTGAGTTACTTCAGTCATGTCCAACTCTGTGTGACCCCATAGATGACAGGCCACCAAGCTCCCATGTCCCTGGGATTCTCCAGGCAAGAACACTAGAGTGGGTTGCCATTTCCTTCTCCAATGCATGAAAGTGAAAAGTGAAAGTGAAGTTGCTCAGTCATGTCCAACTCTTAGCAATACCATGGACTACAGCCCACGAGGCTCCTCCATTCATACGATTTTCCAGTCAAGAGTACTGAAGTGGGCTGTCATTGCCTTCTCTGACATAATGCTTAAGGATTCAGTTCAAGAACAAGCTATAGCAATTATAAATATATATGCACCCTATACAGGAGCACCTCAATACGTAAGGCAAATGCTAACAAGTGTGAAAGGGGAAATTAGTAATACCACAATAAGAGTGGGGGCTTTAGTACCCTACTCACATCCATGGATAGATCAACTAAACAGAAAATTAGCCAGGAAACTCAAGCTTTAAATGATACAATGGACCAGTTAGACCTAATTGATATCTACAGGGCATTTCACACAAAAACAATGAAGTTCACCTTTTTCTCAAGTGCCTACAAAACATTCTACAGGACAGATCACATCCTGGGCCATAAATATAGACTTTGTAACTTGAAATTCAAAAAATTGAAATCATTTCAAACATCTTTTCTGATCACACTGCAGAAAAGTTAGACCTCAACAACAAGAAAAAAAAAAAAAAGGATGAAAAGCACAAACATTTGGAGGCTAAACAAGAGAAATATCAAATAAACAACCTAACTTTACACCTAAAGCAGCTAGAAAAGGAAGAACAGAAGAACCCTAAAATTAATAGAAGGAAAGAAATCATAAAAGCAAAACAGAGATAAATGAAAAAGAAACGAAGGAGACTATAGCAAAGATCCACAAAACTAAAGCCTGGTTCTTTGAGAAGATAAATAAAATAGACAATCTGTTAGCCAGACCTGTCAATAATGAAAGGGAGAAAAATCAAATCAATAAAATAGAAGTGAAAATGGAGAAATCACAAAGGACAACACAGAAATACAAAAGATCATAAAAGAGTACTACAGCAGGCTTCCCTGGTGGCTCAGAGGTTAAAGCGTCTGCCTGCAATGTGGGAGACCCGGGTTCGATCCCTGGGTCGGGAAGACCCCCTGGAGAAGGAAATGGTAACCCACTCCAGTATTCTTGCCTGGAGAATACCATGAACGTAGAAGCCTGGTAGGCTACGTCCACGGGTTCACAAAGAGTTGGACAGGACTGAGTGACTTCACTTTCCCTTTTCACTACAGCAACTATATGCCAATAGAATGGACAATTTGGAAGAAATACAAGCTAGTAGAAAAACATAACCTTCCAAACCTGAATGAGAAAGAAATAGAAAAATTTAACAGACCCATCACAAGAACAGAAATAAAACTGTAATCAAAAATCTTCCAAGAAAACAAAATCCCAGGACCACATGGCTTCACAGGTGAATTCTACTAAAAATTGAGAGAAAAGCTAACATCCATTCTACTCAAACTCAATCAGAAAATTGCAGAGGAAGATAAACTTGCACTCATTTTATGAGGCCACCATCACCCAAACACAAAAACCAGACAAAGATGCCACAAAAAAAGAAAACTAGGGTCCAATATCACTGATCAACATAAATGCAAAAATCCTCAGCAAAATTCTAGCAAACAGAATCCAACAGCATATTAAAAAGATAAAACATTATGACCAAATGAGCTTTATTCCAGGGATGCAAGGATTCTTCAATATTCATAAAGAAATCAATGTAATACACCATATTAACAATTTGAAAGATAAAACAATATGATTATCTCAATAGATGCAAAGAAAGCCTTTGACAAAATTCAATACCCATTTATGATTAAAATAAAAAAAATCTCTCCAGAAAGCAAGCATAGAAGGAACATGAAAGTGAAAGTGAAGGTCACAGCCATGTCCAACTCTTTGCAACCCCAAGGACTATACACACCATGGAATTTTCTAGGCCAGAATACTGGATTGGGTAGCTGTTCACTTCTCCGAGGGATCTTCCCAACCCAGGGATCAAACCCAGGTCTCCCACATTTCAGGCTGATTCTTTACCAGCTGAGCCACCAGGGAAGCCCAAATAAGAAATCTGCTAACGTGGGGTGGCTAGCTCAGTTGGTAGAGCATGAGACTCTTAATCTGAGAAGGAACATACCTCAGCATAATAAAAGTCATATATGACAAACCCACGGCAAACATTATCCTCAGTGGTGAAAAACTGAAAGCATTTCCTCTAAAATCAGGAACAACACAAGGGTGTCCACTCTCATCACTGTTATTCAACATAGTTTTGGAAGTCCTAGTCACAGCAATCAGAGAAGAAAAATAAAAGGAATCCAGGTTGGAAAAAGAAAGAAGTAAAACTCACTGTTTGAAGATGACATGATCCTCTACATTGAAAAGCCTAAAGACACCACCAGAAAACTACTAGAGTCAATAAATGAATATAGTAAAGTTGCAGGATATAAGATTAGTACACAGAAACCCCTTGCATTCCTATACACTAGCAATGAAAAACACAAATAGAAATTAAGGAGACAATCCTATTCACCATTTCAAAGGCTAAAGAAACAAAATATCTATATATAGAAAGCTATAAAACGCTGATGTAGAAATCAAAGATGACACAAGTAGATGGAGAAATATACCATATTAATGGATTGAAAAAATCAAAATAGTAAAAATTAGTATACTACCCAAAGCAATCTATAGACTCAAGCAATCCTTATCAAGCTAACAATGGTAATTTTTACAGAACTAGAACAAATAATTTTATAGTTTGTATGGAAACACACAAAAAATCTCATATAGCCAAAGCAAACTTGAGAAAGAAGAATGGAACTAGAGGAATCAACCTTCCTGACTTCAGATTATAGTACAAAGCTACAGTCATCAAGAAAGTATAGTACTGGCACAAAGAGAGAAATATAGATCAATGGGACAAAATAGAAAGCCTAGAGATAAATCCATGCACCTGTGGAGAAGGCAATGGCGCCCCACTCCACTACTCTTGCTTAGAATATCCCATGGATGGAAGAGCCTGGTAGGCTGCAGTCCATGGGGTCGTTAAGAGTCAGACACGACTGAGCAATTTCACTTTCACTTTTCACTTTCATGCATTGGAGAATGAAATGGCAAAACATTCCAGTGTTCTTCCCTGGAGAATCCCAGGGATGGGGGAACCTGATGGGCTGTCTATGGGGTCGCACAGAGTTGGATATGACTGAAGTGACTTAGCAGCAGCAGCATGGGCATCTTATCTTTGGCAAAAGAGGCAAAAATATACAATGGAGAAAAGACAATTTCTTTAACAAGTGATGCTGGGATAACTGGTCAACTACATTAAGAAAAAAAAGTGAAACTAGAACACTTTGTAACATCATACAATAAAATAAACACAAAATGGATTAAACATCTAAATGTAAAACCAGAAACTATAAAACTCTTAGAGGAAAACATAGGCAGAACACTCTCTGACATAAATCACGGCAAGATTCTCTATGGCCCACCTCCCAGTGTAATAGAAATAAACAACAACAACAAAAAACCAAATGGGACCTAATTAAACTTAAAATGTTTTGCACAACAAATGAAACTATAAGCAAGGTGAAAGGACAGTTTTCAAAATGGGAGAAAATAAAAGCAAACGAAGCAACTGACAAAGAGTTAATCTCAAAAATATATAAGCAGCTCATGCAGGTCAATACCAGAAAAACACAAAACCTAATCAAAAATTGGGCCAAAGAACTAAACAGACATTTATCTAAAGAAGACATACAGATGGCTAATAAACACATGAAAAGATGTTCAACATCACTTATTATTAGAGAAATGCAAATCAAAACCACAGTGAGGAATCATCTTATGCTGGTCAGAATAGCCATCATCAAAAGTCTACAAAAAATAAATGCTAGAGAAGGTTGGAGAAAAGGGAAACCTCTTACACTGTTGGTGGGAGTGCAAACTGATACAACCACTATGGAGAACAATTCAGAGAGATTCCTTAAAAACCTGGAAATAGAACTGCCATATGATTTAGCAATTCCACTGCTGGGCATACACACTGAAGAAACCAGAATTGAAAGAGACACATGTACCCCAATGTCATCACAGCACTTAAAATAGCTAGAACATGGAAGTAACCTAGATGTCCATCAGCAGATAAATGAATAAGGAAAATGTGGTATGTACATACAATGGAATATTACTCAGGTATACAGAAGAATACATCTGAGTCAGTTCTAATGAGGTGGATGAAAATGGAGCCTATTATAGAACAAAGTAAGTCAGAAAGAAACACCAATACAGTATACTAATGCATATATATATGTAATCCACAAAGACTGTTTATGATCAAATATGCAAGGCAGACACAGACAAAATATGCAAAGAAGACACAGACTTTTGGACTATGTGGGAGAAGGTGAGGGTGGGATGATATGAGAGAATGATATTAAAACATGTGTATTACCATATGTAAAATAGATGACCAGTGCAAGTTCAGTCATGAAGCAGGACACTCAAAGCTGACGATCTAGGACAACCCAGAGGGGTGGAGTGGGGTGTAGGAGAAGGGGGATTTCGGCATGGGGGACACATGTTCACCCATGGCTGATTCAGGTTGACATATGGAAAAGCCAGCATAATATTATAAAGTAATTAGCATCCAATTAAAAATATGATAAACTTTCAAAAAAAAATTGTACCTTCCACACAAAGTTGTTGACGATTAAATCAGTTAATATATGACAAGTACCAGCACTTGGCACAGAGTAAAACACATAAAACGTTTCTTCAATAAATAAATTTTCTGCCCCTTCAAAAAAAAAAAAAAGAGTAATTGGAAAAGCAGTTATATACCAATGAATGTACATACACACTGAAGAACTGAAAGAGACACATGTACCCCAATGTTCACTGCAGCACTGTTAACAATAGCTAGGACATGGAAGCAAACTACATGTCCATTGATAGAAGAATGGATAAGGAAGTTGCAATACATCCATAAAATGGAATATTATCCAGATATAAAAAGAAAGAATGCATTTGAGTCAGTTCACAATTTCACTCATCTCACACAATAGAAAAGTAATGCTCAAAATCCTTGTTTAATTTTGAAATACACTAACCTTAATTAAAAGTGTTTAAGTAACTCCTTAATCTCCTTCATGTCCCTCATCAGTTTAGTTCAGTTGCTCAGTCATGTCCGACTCTTTGTGACGCCATAAATCACAGCACTCCAGTCCTCCCTGTCCATCACCAACCACCAGAGTTCACTCAGACTCACGTCCATCAAGCCCATGATGCCATCCAGCCATCTCATCCTCTGTCGTCCCCTTCTCCTCCTGCCTCAATCCCTCCCAGCATCAGAGTATTTTCCAATGAGTCAACTCTTTGCATGAGGTGGCCAAAGTACTGGAGTTTCAGCTTTAGCATCATTCCTTCCAAAGAAATCCCAGGGCTGATATCCTTCAGAATGGAGTGGTTGTATCTCCTTGCAGCCCAAGGGATTGTCAAGACTCTTCTCCAATACCACAATTCAAAAGCACCAATTCTTTGGGATCAACTTTCTTCACAGTCCAACTCTCATGTCCATACTGGATGTGAGTACTTGAAAAACCATAGCCTTGACTAGATGGAGCTTTGTTGGCAAAGTGATGTCTCTGCTTTTTAATACGCTATATAGGTCCATCATAACTTTCCTTTCAAGGAGTAAGCACGTCTATTAATTTCGTGGCTGCAGTCACCATCTGCAGTGATTTTGGAGACCCCCAAAATAAAGTCTGACATTGTTTTCATTGTTTCCCCATCTATTTCCCATGAAGTGATGGGACCAGATGCAACGATCGTTTTCTGAATGTTGAGCTTTAAGCCAACTTTTTCATTCTCCCCTTTCACTCTTTCACTTTCATTAAGAGATTTTTAAATTCCTCTTCACTTTCTGCCATAAAGGTGGTGTCATCTGCATATCTGAGGTTATTGATATTTCTTCCGGCAATCTTGATTCCAGTTTGTGTTTCTTCCACCCCAGTGTTTCTCATGATGTACTCTGCATAGATGTTAAATAAGCAGAGTGACAATATACAGCCTTGATGTACTCCTTTTCCTATTTGGAACCCGTCTGTTGTTCCATGTCCAGTTCTAAATGTTGCTTCCTTACTGGCATATAGGTTTCTCAAGAGGTCAGGTGGTCTGGTATTCCCACCTCTTTCTGAATTTTCCACAGTTTATTGTGATTCACACAGTCAAAGGCTTTGGCATTGTCAATAAAGCAGATAAAGGTTTTTTTTTGTTTTTGTGTGTGTGTGGGGGGGTTGAACTCTTTTGCTTTTTCCATGATCCATTGGATGTTGGCATTTAAATCTCTGGTTCCTCTGCATTTTACAATACCAGCTTGAACATCTGGAAGTTCATGGTTCACATATTGCTGAAGCCTGGCTTGGAGAATTTTGATCATTACTTTACCAGCATGTGAGATGAGTACATTTGTGTAGTAATATGAGCATTGTTTGGCATTGACTTTCTTTGGGATTGGAATGAAAACTGATCTTTTCCAGTCCTAGGGCCACTGCTGAGTCTTCCAAATTTGCTGGCATATTGAGTGCAGCATTTTCATAGCATCATCTTTCAGGATTTGAAATAGCACAACTGGAATTCCATCACTTCCACTAGCTTTGTTCATAGTGATACTTTCTAAGGCCCACTTGACTTCATATTCCAGGATGTCTGGCTCTAGGTGAGTGATCACACAATCATGATTATCTGGGTCATGGAGATCTTTTTGTACAGGTCTTCTGCATATTCTTGCCACCTCTTAATATCTTCTGCTTATATTAGGTCCATACTATTTCTTTCCTGTATTGAAACCATCTTTGCATGAAATGTTCCCTTGGTATCTCTAGTTTTCTTGAAGATTTCTCTAGTCTTTCCCATTCTGTTGTTTTCTTCTATTTCTTTGCATTGATCACTGAGGAAGGCTTTCTTATCTCTCCTTGCTATTCTTTAGAACTCTGCATTCAGATGCTATATATTTTTCTTTTCTCCTTTGTTTTTTGCTTGTCTTCTTTTCACAGATATTTGTAAGACCTCCCTGAAAGCCATTTTGCTTTTTTGTATTTGTTTTCCATGGGGATGGTCTTGATCCCTGCCTCCTGTTTAATGTCATGAACCTCTGTCCATAGTTCGTCAGGCACTCTATCAATCAGATTTACTCCCTTAAATCTATTTCTCACTTCCACTGTATAATCATAAGGGATTTGATTTAGGTCATACCTGAATGGTCTAGTGGTTTTCCCCACTTTCTTCAATTTAAGTCTGACTTTGGCAATAAGGAGTTTATGAACTGAACCACAGTCAGCTCCCGCCTTCCTTTTTTTTGTTGACTGTATAGAGCTTCACCATCTTTGGCTGCAAAGAATATACTCAATCTGATTCCAGTGTTGACCATCTGGTGATGTCCATGTGTAGAGTCTTCTCTTGTGTTGTTGGAAGAGTATGTTTGTTATGACCAGTGCGTTCTCTTGGCAAAACTCTATTAGCGTTTGCCCTGCTTCATTCCATATTCCAAGGCCAAATTTCACTGCTACTCTGGTATTTCTTGACTTCCTACTTTTACATTCCAGTCCCCTGAAGAGGACATCTTTTGGGGTGTTAGTTCTAAAAGTCTTTTAGGTCTTCATAGAAACATTCAGCTTCTTCAGCATTACTGGTTGGGGCATAGGCTTGGATTACTGTGATATTGAATGGTTTGCCTTGGAAACAAACAGAAATCATTCTGTCGTTTTTGAGATTGCATCCAATTACTGCATTTCGGACTGTTTTGTTGAGCATGATGGATATTCCATTTCTTCTAAGGAACTCCTGCCCTCATTAGTAGGTATAATGGTCATCTGAGTTAAATTCACTCATTCCAATCAATTTTAGTTCACTGATTTCTACAATGTCAACATTCACTCTTACTGTCTCCTGTTTGATCATTTCCAATTTGCCTTGATTCACAGACCTAACATTCCAGGTTCCTATGCAATATTACAACATCAGACCTTGCTTCTATCATCAGTCACATCCACAAATGGGTATTGTTTTTGTTTTGGCTCCATCCCTTCATTCTTTCTGAAGTTATTTCTCCACTGATCTCCAGTAGCATATTGGGCACCTACCGACCTGGCAAGTTCATCTTTCATTATCCTATCATTTTGCCATTTCATACTGTTCATGAGGTTCTCAAGGCAAGAATGCTAAAGTGGTTTGTCATTCCCTTCTTCAGTGGATCACATTATGTCAGATTTCACCAGTATGACCAGCCCATCCTTGGGGGCCCCACATGGCATGGCTTACTTTTATTGAGTTAGACAAGGCTGTGGTCCATCTGATCTGACTGACTAGTTTTCTGTGATTATGGTTTCAGTGTGTCTTCCCTCTGATGCCCTCTCACAACACCTCCCATCTTATTGGATTTCTCTTACCTTGGACTTGGAGTTTCTCTTCATGGCTGCTCCTGTAAAGTGCAGCTGCTGCTCCTTACCTTGGACAAGGTTGCCCCAACTGACTTTGAACCTTGAAGTAGCTTTTCTTGGCCTTCCTATGCCCACACAGCCACTACTCCTTGGATGTGGGGTAGCTCCTCTTGGATGCTCCTGCATTGTCGCAACCTGGCGCTCCCAGCAGTTGCTGCCTGGTGCTTTCAGCTGCTGCCCCTGATCTCAGATGTGGAGTAGCTACTCTTGGCTGCTGCCCCTGACCTTGGGCGATGAGTAGCTCCTCTTAGCCATGCTTCTACATGGTCCATCTCAGCTGGCACATTCTATGTGGTCCATAGCAGCTGGTACGCTTTCCATGTCCCTCATAGAGAATGTAAAATTTAGTCAGTCTGTGGAAATTAGTGACCAGCCACAAAATGTAGAGAAAACATTTGTCACTTCCCCAGTAAGATTTTCTAAACCACTTTCTCTTGTGGCTTTTTTTTAAATGGAGATACTGACAGATTGTGTACTTCTGTTTGGCAGCTGTAGTGGAAATTAGGACAATTTATAAAGAATAAAAATGTTTTCATTTACTTAAAAGCAGCAAGTGTTAAGTTTCCAAAATTATTTGGAAAACATATCCTATAGAAGTCCACAAACAGTTCTGAAAATCACAATATAATACTTTTATATTCTCTCCATACAATTAATCAAATTTCAGATGTCTTAGTTGTGGGCTGTGAGTGTACTGTGTCCACTGTGAGTGGGCTCTGAATGAGGAAATCTTCACTTTCTCAACTCAGATACTATCTGTCTTAATGACTCGAAGCAAATCACTTTAACCTCCACTGGTCTCAGATATAAGATTTGTCACTTGCTAAGGTGTCTTTCAAGTATAAAATAATACATATGCATTTGTACTTGTACAAAATAATAGTGGGATTTGAAAACTATATCTGGTGTCATGCCCGCCTGTCTTTCACAGAGCAAAACAAGTCAGAGATAATGCATCTATTGTTACATCAGTCCACTGCTTGGTGACAAGTTATAGAAAATCATCTGGCAGAGAAGAAAGATAAGGAGATTATCTAATCACACATCTGAAATGTCTCCATTTTTTAATTGTCAATACTTATTGAAAATATTTTCAGGACACAGGCAGCAGAGTATATGAAGAATATTGGAAATGGACATAATTAACTTTTAGAAAAGGCTGGTTAAGAACTTCAACTAATGAAACTTATGTCTATAACCAGTATGTCTATGACTTACTATCCAATTCAAGGTAATTAAGTGATTTTCACATAATATAGAGATGATTTTAATTTAAACACCACTATACCTTATTGATATGCAATTTTTTCCAACTGACTGGATTATTTTTTTTCTTTCACTGTTTGGTATTTCACCAGAAATATCTAGTGTTATTTAGCAACATATTGTGTTTCCCATAACTTATTGTTAGAAGAATATGAACATTTTCACTCCTAACTTCTAACTAAAATGTTTGACTCATCAATTAATGTACTGTTAATGTACAATAACATTAAACACTAGGGAGTCCAATGGCATGTTTTCTTTTTGAAACTCTTGTCTTTCTTATGTTCCCTAGGTAAAATATTCCAGGTAATTTCTAGTAACTCATACATCTGACCTCCTGTAAGATATCCTTTGTGGGTAGATACAGAGTTCAAAATGGTTCTTTTTATCATAGGAAGTTATAAATTTAAACCCTATTGATAATTAAAAATTTATTTCACATAGTTCTTTCTTAGTATGATACAAGTAAATATGGAAAAATAATGCCTATTGGTTTATAATTAGATTTATGGACTTACCAACTCAGGTTCAATCTCTGGGTTGGGAAGATCCCCTGGGGGAAGGGAATGGCAAACCACTCCAGTATTCTTGCCTTGGAATCCCATACATAGACAGGCTCCAGTCCACAGAATCACAAAGCACTGAACATGACTGAGCAACTAACACTTTCAGCTGGCCCAGTGGTTGAGAATCTGCCTCCCGCTACAGGGGATATGAGTTTGAGTCCTGATTGGGTAACTAAGATCCCACATGCTATGGGACAGTCCATGCACTGAAACTAGAAAAAGCCAGCATTCTGAAATGAAGACCCAGCACAGCTAAAATAAATAAATAAAAATAAAGTTACATTTAGTTCTAGTATGTTGAACTAAGGAATGATTTTTTATTCTGCCTTTATTTTTACTGTTTTTGTGATTTTCAGTGTAAAACTAAACTATAGCTGTAATCATTTGAGCTTTCCAAGAGAGAACTTAACATCTTAAATTAACAAGCTTTTATGTAGTCACCAAAATAATGAATAAAATACAGTCCCATCAGCACAGGCCTAGACTCATAGAGCAAAGATACATATGAAAAGGATGCCTAAGACAAACAGAAGGAATGAAAAAAATTTTTGCCCATTAGTTAACCATCTACAGTTTAGTTGCAGCTAATCCTCAGCAATGCTTTGTTTGCCATGGAGATGGGATTTGGATGACTTGGTTCTTGAGGCCACACCCATCTCCCCAGATCCTGGATGATGTGGGCGTTTTGAAAGAAGTAGGTGAGGAAAATCTCCAACAGCACACACCTCACCTAGAAAGAGAAGACATAACATCCACTTTGAGATAGTTTTCCAAAGTAACGGAGGATTTCAGTCCATAGAGAATATATACAAGGCCAATCCAAATCCTTCAATTTTCAGATGTGTTTTCATCTTAGCAAATGAGATTTCATGTGCAAAGAAAACAAAATAGCAAGAGGGGGGGAAGAGGAGACTTTTGAATGGAACTTCCCTCAACCTCCAGAATAAAATACTTTCCAGAAGACAAAAGATTATGTGTGTGTGTGTGTATATATATATATATATATATATATATGTATGTATGTATATGTATATGTATATAAATTGGATTCTTATTCTTTGTTTATTCTTACCATCATACAGCAGAAGCTCTGTTCCTACAGAGAAGAGTCCTGAATATATATTTATTTTTATTTATTTATTTTTTCTAAATAAGCACAGGGAAAGGTTATGGTTTCTCTAGCAACAGATGACTTTCTATTTTTCTTTTGGAGGAAAAATACATACTTAGACTTTATAAACAACATTTCGTTTCAGGTAACAAAGTATTTTTTAGCCAAATTGTCACCCTGCCCCAGCAAAGTGAATAGATAAAATCTTCTTCACTTAACTCTGGCAGGAAAATGGCAGCTAGGACCAGCCACTGAGGCAGGAACTTTATCTCCTGTGCTCAGTGTCATGCTTGTTAGGAAAGCATGGCACTTTATTGACAGCCCTGTGAGAATTCTGGCAAAGGAGTCTGACAGAAGCCCCTGATGTGACCCTTCCAGTAATCCATTCCTGGTAGGATCCCCTCCACCTGAGTTGCGGGCAGGACTTGTGACTTGCTTCTAACCAATATAATACATCAGTGGTGTAGAGCCGTCACTCACTTGATTAGGTTATATTTGTAAGACTCCCAGTAACACACTGGAGAGAGACCCTCCTGCTGCCCTTGGGACAGAAAAGGGGAAACGTTTAGGAGATGAAGGCAATTCCCCAGCCAACAGTAATAAGTTGATAGGGTTTGAAGGAATGCAGCTGCAAGGAAATTAATGTTTTTATTTGTAAAAGTTTATTTCATTGAAGTACAATTCATGTTATTCTTTACCATACATATAAATGCACTATTTTCCCCATTCTTTTTGATTATGTCTTATCACTGGATGTTGAATATCGTTCCCTGTGCCATACTCAACCTTTGTTGTTTACTCATCCTTTGTATAATAGTTTGCATTCGCTAATCCCAACCCCTCCATCCATTTCCACTCTCTCTCCCCATTGGTGACCATAAATTATAAGGTCACCAATATTCTCTATATTTGTATGTCTATTAAGGGAATGAATCTTGCTAACAATTAGACGAGGACACTAAGTTTCAGAAAAGAAGGAAGTTCAGCTGGCACATTCATTCATAATAAACGTGGATAATTAAGCTTGTTATGTAGCAGTAGATAACTAATACAAAGGACTCTGCAAATGGATACTTGTTAGGCTGAGGTGAGTAGTTATAAGGCAATAATAAAAGGGAGGTAATATTACAAAGGCTTGGAGTTCAAATATAAGTGGGTTTATATCCACATTTGTCACTAAATGTCTGACTTGAACCCCTTTAACTCACAACTTCATTTGCAAGATGGAGCTAATTAATACCTAGCCTGCTCACAGCAATAAGAATTACAAATAATGTCTCTAAAAATATCTAGCACAGTACCTGTCACATAATGGATGTACAATAAAAGCTAGCTAGCAGTAGATGTAGTCACAGTACAAAAATATTTTTGACCCTTATCCAAGGCTCTAGTTATTGCAGTGTGGACGAGGTGGGAGTGGTTTTAAGATAGCTTTCCCCTAGTGAGAAACTCTGGTTGACAAGATGAGGTCAATGTAGGGGTTCAAGAAATCAGCTAACTTTTACTCCACTGGGACCTCATGGTACTTGAAGATGGTCAAATTAAGGGCTTAATCTATTTGACATTTTGGCAGTGGTAAGCTCCCTGCCTGTTTGATTGCTTCCCTTCTGTTTGTCTGATTCTATTGTTAGGGAATCACTGAGGACATTTTCTAAAACACAGTGAGTCAGTGGTGCCTGAGGGATGAACTGATGTTGGTGCACTTATCCTGGAAAATGCTTAAGGTGGACATCTAGGATCGGTAGGCACCCATGTAGGATGCCGACAAGGGCTCCTGTGAGGAGACAAGAAAGAGAAATATGTAAAAGAGAGTAACATGTAAATTTAAAATAGCATATATAAAATAGATAGCTAATTCTGTATAACTCAGGGAACCCAAACAGGGGTTCTGTGACAATCGAGAAGGGTGGGTGAGGAGGGAGATGAAAGGGTGGTTTGGGAGGAAGGGGAAATGGGTGTATCTATGTCTGACTCTTGAGTTATGACAGAAAACAACAAAATTCTGTAAAGCAAATATCTTTCAATTCAAAAAAATAAAAAAATAAAGAAAGGAGAGAGAGAGAGAGAGAGAGCAAAGCAACAAACTAAGTCAACCTCAGTTCAGTTTAGTTAAGTTCAGTTGCTCAGTTGTGCCCTACTCTTTTCAGCCTCATGAACTGCAGCATGCCAGGCCTCCTTGTCTGTCACCAACTCCCAGAGTTTACTCAAACTCATGTTCATTGAGTCGGTGATGCCATCCAACCATCTCATCCTCTGTTGTCCTCCTCCTGCCTTCAATATTCCCAGCATCAGGGTGTAAGTGAACCTAAATGTTAGTAATAATGTCAAATGAGAAGGTCCAGAGACAGAACAGAAATGAGGTGTAAAACCCTTCAATCAAGACAGAACTAAAAAGATGCAGAATAGAAAGGAATGTGCTTATTATTTTATGGATAGGATGTGCTTTGCACCGGTGGATCTAGATGCCTTAGAATGTGAGATTTAGGCATAGAAAGACATGGTTCTGAGTTGAAAAACTAAAGAGATGTAGACCATCTAATAATAGGTTCACTTAAATTCGAGCAGTTCCATAAACATTCAGAAGCCTACTGCCATGGAAGGATAAGCTCTTTGGGTTTTCTCTGGATGCCAGTAAAACAAGCCTGCAGTTCTGACTGGGTTCTGGAAATGGTCTGACTTTCCATATATAGTATACACCAGAGCCTCCCATATCTCTTTGGACTAGAATTGGCCCCTAGAGCAGACAAGTACAAATCCCTACAGTAGGCACTGCCCACCCAGCAACACCAATGCTATTCAGGAAGATTTACCTGTAATTATGACATTTGAATATGGCTAAATTTGTGACTGCTACAAATTATATATTTTTGCCTTCATGAATCTACAAAGGGGTGCAGTTTTGAATGAATGGAAAACAAATAGGGATGTGCAAGAGATACATTTTCCAACTACTGATGCTGGGTTAAGACATGTTCAGTTCAGTTCAGTTCAGTTCAGTCGCTTAGCCGTGTCTGACTTTTTGCAACCCCATGAAATGCAGCATACCAGACCTCCCTGTCCATCACCAATTCCCGGAGTCCACCCAAATCCATGTTCATTAAGACGGTGATGCTACCCAACCATCTCATCCTCTGTCATCCCCTTCTCTCCCTGCCCTCAATATTCCCCAAAATCAGGGTCTTTTCAAATGAGTCAGTTCTTTTCATCAGGTAGCAAAGTATTGGAGTTTCAGCTTCAACATCAGTACTTCCAGTGAACACCCAGGACTGATCTCCTTTAGGATGCACTGCCTGGATCTCCTTGCAGTCCAGTTCAGTTCAGTCATTTAGTCATGTCTGACTCTGTGCAACCCCATGAAGTGCAGCACGCCAGGCCTTCCTGTCCATCATCACCTCCCGGAGTTCACTCAAACTCATGTCCATCTTTTTGGTGATGCCATCCAGCCATCTCATCCTCTGTCGTCCTCTTTTCCTCCTGCCCCAATTCCTCCTAGTATCCGAGTCTTTTTCCAATGAGTCAACTCTTTGCATGAGGTGGCCAAAGTATTAGTGTTTCAGCTTTAGCATCATTCCTTCCAAAGAAATCCCAGGGCTGATCTCCTTCAGAATGGAGTGGTTGGATCTCCTTGCAGTCCAAGGGACTCTCAAGAGTCTTCTCCAGCACCATAGTTCAAACGCATCAATTCTTTGGTGCTCAGCCTTCTTCACAGTCCAACTCTCACATCCATACATGGATGGAAAACCATAGCCTTGATTAGATGGAACTTAGCAATGTAATATCTCTGCTTTTGAATATGCTACTTAGGTTGGTCATAACTTTTCTCCCAAGGAGAAAAGTTTTAAGTTCATAGCTGTAGTCACCATCTGCAGTGATTTTGGAGTCCCCCAAAATAAAGTCTGACACTGTTTCCACTGTGTCCCCATCTATTTCCCATGAAGTGATGACATCTTTGGATGTCATGATCTTCGTTTTCTGAATGTTGAGCATTAAGCCAACTTTTTCGCTCTCCTCTTTCACTTTCATCAAGAGGCTATTTAGTTCCTCTTCACTTTCTGCCATAAGGGTGGTGTCATCTGCATATTGATATTTCTCCCAGCAATCTTGATTCCAGCTTGTGTTTCTTCCAGTCCAGGGTTTCTCATGATGTACTCAAACTACCACACAATTGCACTCATCTCACACGCTACTAAAATAATGCTCAAAATTCTCCAAGCCAGGCTTCAGCAACACGTAAACTGTGAACTCCCTTCAAGCTCGTTTTAGAAAAGGCAGAGGAACTAGTGATCGAATTGCCAACATCCACTGGATCATCAAAAAGCAAGAGTGTTCCAGAAAAACACCTATTTCTGTTTTACTGACTAGCCAATTCTTTGACTGTGTGGATCACAATAAACTGTGGAAAATTATGAAAGAGATGGGAATACAAGACCACCTGACCTGCCTCTTGAGAAACCTATATGCAAGTTGGGAAGCAACAGTTAGAACTGGACATGGAACAGCAGACTGGTTCCAAACAGGAAAAGGATTACATCAAGACTGTATATTGTCACCCTGCTTATTTATCTTCTATGCAGAGTACATCATGAGAAACTCTGGGAAGAACCAGTTGCAGTCCAAGGGACTCTCAAGAGTCTTCTCTAACACCACATTTCAAAAGCATAAATTCTTCAGCACTCAGCTTTCTCTATAGCCCAACTCTCACATCCATACATGACCACTGGAAAAGTGATGTTTCTATATACATGTTTCACCTAAGACATGTAGATGAAGCTTTAAAGAGATGAGGTCCCCTTTCTGATATAATTAAAAAGAAAAACAATATGAAACTCAAAACAAAAATTAATCTGTTATACAGAATGAAATCTGAAAAAGACAAATAATATATTAATGCATTTATATGAAATAAAAATTGCTGATTAATCTACTTTCAAGGAAGAAATGGAGATGCAGATGGAAAGAATAGACTTGTGGACATGGTGGAGGAAGGAGAGCATGGAAGGAATTGATAGGTAGCATCGACATATATACACCATCATGTGTAAAGTAGATAGCTAGTAAGAAGTTGTTATCTAACACAAAGTCCAGCTTGGTGCTCTGTGACTACCTAGAAGAGTGGGCTGGAGGCAGGGTGTGTGGTGGGCAGGGAAGAACACATAAGGGGGAGAGGGATATAAATATAATTATGACTGACTCACATTTCTGTATGGAGAAACCAGCACAACATTGTAAATCAATTTTCCTCTAGTTAAAAAAATAAAATAAATTTCCTCAACAATTATGAAATAATGAAATCAAAATTTTCATTTCCTCTGTGATAAGTAAGGCAATTTTGTTTTCTAAAATTTAAAATGCCAAATTATTTCTGGAAAAAAAAAAAGAAAAAAAAAACCTTTTCTCTTTATGTTCAGTACTTTGCTGGTTCCCTAAATATATGCTCAGGGCCTTAAGTCCTATCCCCTAGATGCAGAACTTAAGGGTGTATTTTTGTGCAAGTAATTTTGAGGCATTCTCTCTGGAGAACCTTATGAGGCAAAGGAAGCAGAATAAAGATGGGTAGATACTACACAAAGCTCTGAGCTCATTTGAAGCCAGTTCAGACTAAGCCTATGAGGAATTCAAGAGACTGAATGGTTACTAGGTGAGTAGCTCAGATTATTTCCTGGGTATCAGGCAGCCATTGGCCATGGTCATGGCTGTCTCCAAAGGGAGAATAACTGCCAGGAAATTTTCAAGCTAGTGCCTTCAATTGGTGGATGGGGATTTTCTTGAGATGGGTACAGCCATGAGTCCTTAGCAGCTGAAACTGTATGCAATTCGAGGATGACTACATCAGCACAGTAGAGTGATTAGGGTTGGAGATCAGAAGCTTCTATTAATTCAGTGTGCTTATGAGAAATCCAATTCAATCTACTTAATGGTGAGAACTTCTTTAAGCCTCTAAAACAGATAGAATATGTAATCACCTATCCTTGAATATTCAATGCTTATTTCTTTGGATTAAATATTGCTCTCTTCTTCTTAATTTATAAAATAAATTAAGAGGTAGCATGAAATACTAACTCTCAAATAAAAATCAGCCTCTCAGGGGTAGAAGGATCTTACTGGGGAGTGGGGCAGGAGGTGAATGCTTCAGGAGTTGATGGTGATGACCACTCAAGACACCTTTGCTTCATTTTCTCAATTTGCGCAATTAAGTAGCTTCAAGCTGCCCTTCTTCCTTCCACACTGGAAGTCTCCACCCAAAATGAATATAACTACAATGTGAACAGAGTCCTTTAGAAGATTACTTATTAATAAAGCTGAAAATAAAAGAACTTGGGACAAAACAGAGGTGGCAGAATAATGCTTTTTCATGCCAGAAGTAGCAAACTGCACAGGGAATGAACTCTCATATAACACAAGAAGGAAATAAGAAATTAGAAGTCTGTGCAAAAAGTAAGAGACAAGAGTTTTCACAATCAAAAAAGCAATTTCAAACCATCTTGAAATAAATGGGAAATCAAAGTTGTCTGAGAAAAACATGTTTTATTAAAGAATCTGAGAGTTCCTTAAACTATGATTCAAAGAAGCAAACAACAACAACAAGTTTTGACAGATTTTAAAATTAATGAAGAAGAATGGAATATCATCATGTCAGAGCAAGAAACTGTTGATCTCTGAAATTTGGGCTTCAGTTGTTAGGTCAACAATCCAGAAGTAAAGAACCCCACAAATGAAGTAGGTGCAGAGAGGAAAGGCAAGCCTCTAAACTTTTGCGTTCATGAATAGTTGATTTGGTGGAAGGCCAAATCCTCCTGGGAACCATGTATATTTCACAATTTCCCTAGTTTTAATGAAATTCTCCACTTGAACTAAGTGGGAATAATGTAAGTATACTGGTACTAAGATTTTGTGAGATGGACCTTTATTTTTACTAATTCCCCAGCAGTAGTAAAAGGAAGAGAGAAAAAGAACAAACTTTAAAAGGAAGTAAGCCACTTTCTCTTAACAGATCTGTGGAATGAAACTCTTGCTACCATTGAAAAGGAAAGAGTTGCATCTCTAAACTGCCAAAGAAAGCAAGGTAAAAGTAATTTTCCCCCGGTGTATTTACCCTGGGATAGATACATAAATGTACTTCTCTGTGCAAAGGTTTAATGTGAATGAGAACATCAGGCAGTTTACTAGGAAGCTGTTATCTACATCATGTTTGCTGTTTCCCATGATCAATTAAAATGTCTCATTGTTCAAACAATGAAAATATTTCTCATACAAGCTATAAAGCAGAAGTCATTTTTCTCAATGCCACTTTAACCAAGTCAGTCAGTTAGTTCAGTCGCTCAGTTGTGTCTGACTCTTGGTGACCCCAGGAATCGCAGCACGCCAGGCCTCCCCTGTCCATCACCAACTCCTGGAGTTCACTTAGACCCACATCCATCGAGTCAGTGATGCCATCCAGCCATCTCATCCTCTGTCGTCCCTTTCTCCTCCTGCCCCCAATCCCTCCCAGAATCAGAGTCTTTTCCAATGAGTCAACTCTTCGCATGAGGTGGCCAAAGTACTGGAATTTCAGTTTCAGCATCATTCCCTGCAAAGAAATCCCAGGGCTGATCTCCTTCAGAATGGACTGGTTGGATCTCCTTGCAGTCCAAGGGACTCTCAGGAGTCTTCGCCAACACCACAGTTCAAAAGCATCAATTCTTCAGCACTCAGCCTTCTTCACAGTCCAACTCTCACATCCATACATGACCACTGGTAAAACCATAGCTTGACTAGATGGACCTTTGTTGGCAAAGTAATGTCTCTGCTTTTGAATATGCTATCTAGGTTGGTCATAACTTTCCCTCCAAGGAGTAAGCATCTTTTAATTTCATGGCTGCAATCACCAGCTGCAGTGATTTTGGAGCCCTCCAAGATAAAGTCTGACACTGTTTACACTGTTTCCCCATCTATTTCCCATGAAGTGATGGGACCAGATGCCATGAACTGAATACTAATAACTGCAGCAATAATAGAAGTTAACATTTGATGAAGGTTATGTACCCGCAATGTCTTAAGTGGCTTAAATGTATAAATTAATTTACTGTTCAGAATACTCTTTTGAGATGCTGTGATGGTTAATTTTATGTGTCCAGGCTTTTAGAGTGCTACAGTCAAGATGCCAGCAAACCTGGAAAACTCAGTAGTGGCCACAGGACTGGAAAATGTCAGTTTTTATTTCAATTCCAAAGAAGGGCAATGCCCCAAAATGCTTAAACTACCAAACAATTAAACTCAATTTGCATGCTAGAAAGATAATGTTCAACATCCTTCAAGCTAGGTTTCAACAGTACATGAACGATGAACTTGCAAATGTACACGCTGAATTTTAAAAAGGCAGAGGAATCAGAGATCAAATGGCTAATATCCATTGGACCTTAGAAAATCAATCATTTTCCCCCAAAGAAATCTGCTCCTGCTTCATTGACAACATTAAAGCCTTTGACTATGTGGATCACAACAAAATGGAAAATTCTTAAAGAGATGGGAATACCAGGCCACCTTATCTGTCTCCTGAGAAACGTGTATGGAGGTTAAAAAGCAACAGTTAGAGCTGGACATGGAACAACAGACTGGTTCAAAATTGGGAAAGAAATATGTCAAGGCTGTATATTGTCATCCTGTTTATTTAACTTATATGCAGAGTTGTTTTTGTACAGTTGTAGTCGCTCAGTGTTGTCGAACTCTTTGTGATCCAATGGACTGTAGCCTGCCAGGCTCCTCTGTCCATGGAATTTTTGAAGCAAGAATAGCGGAGTTGGTTGACATTTCATTCTCCAGGGGTTCTGCATTACTTTCTCCAAGACCTTCATTTTCTTCATTTCCAAAGGATCTTCATGTCCTTCTCCTAGGTACCTTAATTACCTTCTCCAGGGGTTCAGGGATCAAACCCATGTCTCCTGCAAGTCTCCTGCACTGCAAGCAGATTCTTCACCATCTGAGCCACTGGCTCAGATGGTAAAGCATCTGCCTACAATGTGGGAGACCTGGGTTCGGTCCCTGGGTTGGAAAGATCCCCTAGAAAAGGAAATGGCAACCTACTCCAGCATTCTTGCTTGGAAAAGCCCATGGATGGAGGAGCCTAGTAGGCTATAGTCCACAGGGTTGCAAAGAGTTAGACACGACTGAACAACTTCACTTCACCAGGGAAAAGTATATCACACAAAATATGAGGTTGAATGAAGCACAAGCTGGAATCAAGATTTCCAGGAAAAATGTCAATAACTTCAGACATGCAGGTGATACCTCATCTACAGAAAGTGAAATGGAACTAAAGAGCCTCTTGATGAAGGTGAAAGAGGAGAATGAAAAAGCTACCTTAAAATTCAACATGAAAAAACTTACAAAACATGGCATCTGGTCCTATCATATCATGGCAAATCGATGGGGAAAAAGTGGAAACAATGATACATTTTATTTTCTTGGACTCCAAATCACTGAAAAGAGTGACTGCAGCTATGAAATTTAGAAGAAGCTTGCTCCTTGGAAGAAAAGCTATGACAAACCTAGACAGCATATTGAAAAGCAGAGACATCACTTTGCCTATAAAGGTCCATATAGTCAAAGCTATAGTTTTACCAGTAGTCATGTATGGATGTGAGAGTTGGACTATAAAGAAAAGCTGAGTGCTAAAGAATTGATTCTTTCTTAAAAAAATATTTTTACTTTATTTTGCTTTACAGTACTGTATTGGTTTTGCCATACATTGACATGAATCAACCACGAGTATACATGAGTTCCCAATCCTGAACTCCCCTCCCACCCCATATCATCTCTCTGGATCATCCCTGTGCACCAGCCCCAAGCATCCTGTATCCTGTATCTAACATAGACTGGTGATTCATTCCTTACATGATAGTATACATGTTTCAATGCCATTCTCCCAAATCATTCCACCCTCTCCCTCTCCCACAGAGTCCAAAAGTCCATTCTATACATCTATGTCTCTTTTGCTGTCTCACAAATAGGGTTATCATTACCATCTTTCTAAATTCCATATATATGTGTTAGTATACTGTATTGGTGTTTTTCTTTCTGGCTTACATCACTCTGTATAATAGGCTCCAATTTCATCCACCTCATTAGAACTGATTCAAATGTATTCTTTCTAATGGCTGAGTGATACTCCATTGTGTATATGTACCACAGCTTTCTTATCCATTTATCTGCTGATGGACATCTAAGTTGTTTCCATGTCCTGGCTATTATAAACAGTGCTGTGATATACACATGTCTCTTTCACTTCTGGTTTCCTCAGTGTGTATGCCCAGCAGTGGGATTGCTGGGTCATAAGGCACTTCTATTTCCAGTTTTTTAAAGGGATCTCCACACTGTTTTCCATAGTGGCTGTACTAGTTTGCATTCCCACCAAGATTGTAAGAGAGTTCCCTTTTCTCTACACCCTGTCCAGCATTTATTGCTTGTAGACTTTTGGATCGCTGCCATTCTGACTACTGTGAAATGGTACTTTATTGTGGTTTTGATGTGCATTTCTCTGATAATAAGTGATGTTGAGCATCTTTTCATGTGTTTGTTAGCCATCTGTATATCTTCTTTGGAGAAATGTCTGTTTAGTTCTTTGGCTGATTTTTTGATTGGGTCGCTTATTTTTCTGGAATTGAGCTGCTTAAGTTGCTTGTATATTTTTGAGATTAGTTGTTTGTCAGTTGCTTCATTTGCTATTTTTTTCTCCTATTTTGAAGACTGTCTTTTCACCTTGCTCAAAGTTTCGTTTGTTGTGCAGAAGCTCTTAATTTTAATTAGATCTCATTTGTTTATTTTTGCTTTTTTTCCAGCATTTTGGGAGGTGGGTCATAGAGGATCCTGCTGTGATTTATGATGGAGAGTGTTTTGCCTATGTTCTCCTCTAGGAGTTTTATAGTTTCTGGTCTTACTTTAAGATCTTTAATCCATTTTGAGTTTATTTTTGTGTATGGTGTTAGAAAGTGATCTAGTTTCATTCTTTTACAAGTGGTTGACCAGTTTTCCCAGCACCACTTGTTAAAGAGATTGTCTTTACTCCATTGTATATTCTTGCCTCCTTTGTCGAAGATAAGGTGTCCATAAGTGTGTGGATTTATCTCAGGGCTTTCTATTTTGTTCCATTGATCTATATTACTGTCTTTGTGCCAGTACCATACTGTCTTGATGACTGTGGCTTTGTAGTAGAGCCTGAAATCAAGCAGGTTGATTCCTTCAGTTCCATTCTTCTTTCTCAAGATTGTTTTGACTATTCGAGGATTTTTGTATTTCCATAAAAATTGTGAAATTATTTGTTCTAGCTCTGTGAAAAATCCTGCTGGTAGCTTGATAGGGATTGCATTGAATCTGTAGGTTGCTTTGGGTAGTTTACTCATTTTCACTATATTGATTCTATCTATCCATGAACATGGTATATTTCTCCATCTATTAATGTCCTCTTTGATTTCTTTCATCAGTGTTTTATAACTTTCTATGTATCAGTCTTTAGTTTCTTTAGGTAGATATATTCCTAAGTATTTTATTCTTTTTGTTGCAATGGTGAATGGAATTGTTTCCTTAATTTCTCTTTCTATTTTCTCATTATTAGTGTATAGGAATGCAAAGGAGTTCTGTGTGTTGATTTTATATCCTGCAACTTTACTATATTCATTGATTAGCTCTAGTAATTTTCTAGTGGAGTGTTTAGGGTTTTCTATGTAGAGGATCATGTCATCTGCAAACAGTGAGAGTTTTACTTCTTCTTTTCCAATTTGGATTCCTCTTATTTCTTTTTCTGCTCTGACTGCTGAGGCCAAAACTTTCAGAACTATGTTGAATAGTAGTGGTGAAAGCGGGCACCCTTGTCTTGTTCCTGACTTTAAGGGAAATGCTTCCAATTTTTCACCATTGAGGATAATGTTTGCTGTGGGTTTGTCATATATAGCTTTTATTATGTTGATGTATATTCCTTTTATTCCTGTTTTCTGGAGAGTTTTTATCATAAATAGATGTTGAATTTTGTCAAAGGCCTTCTCTGCATCTATGGAGATAATCATATGGCTTTTATTTTTCAATTTGTTAATGTGGTGAATTACATTGATTGATTTGCGGATACTGAAAAATCCTTGCATCTCTGGGATAAAGCCCACTTGGTCATGGTGTATGATCTTTTAATGTGCTGTTGGATTCTGATTGCTAGAATTTTGTTGAGGATTTTTGAATCTATGTTCATCAGTGATATTGGCCTGTAGTTTTCTTCTTTTGTGTGTGGCATCTTTGTCATGTTTTGGAATTAGGGTGATGGTGGCCTCATAGAATGAGTTTTGAAGTTTACCTTCCTCTGCAATTTTCTGGAAGAGTTTGAGTAAGAGAGGTGTTAGCTCTTCTCTAAATGTTTGGTAGAATTCAGCTGTGAAGCAGTCTGGACCTGGGCTTTTGTTTGCTGGAAGATTTCTGATTACAGTTTCAATTTCTGTGCTTGTGATGGGTCTGTTAAGATTTTTCTATTTCTTCCTGGTTCAGTTTGGAAAGTTGCACTTTTCTAAGAAATTGTCCATTTCTTCCACGTTGTCCATTTTATTGGCATTTAATTGCTGATAGTAGACTCTTATGATCCTTTGTATTTCTGTGTTGTCTGTTGTGATCTCTCCATTTTCATTCCTAATTTTATTGATTTGATTATCCTCCCTTTGTTCCTTGATGAGTCTGGCTAGTGGTTTGTCAATTTTATTTATCCTTTCAAAGAACCAGCTTTTGGCTTTAGTGAATTTTGCTATGGCCTCTTTTGTTTCTTTTGCATTTATTTCTGCCCTAATTTTTAAGATTTCTTTCCTTCTACTAATTCTGGGGTTCTCCATTTCTTCCTTTTCTTGTTGCTTTAGGTGTAGAGTTAGGTGTTTATTTTCTTTTCTTTTCTTTCTTTTTCTTTTCTCTTTTTTTTTTTTTTACTTTTTTTCTTGTTTCTTGAGGTATGCCTGTATTGCTATAAACTTTCCTCTTAGCACTGCTTTATAGTATCCCACAGGTTTTGGGTTGTTTTGTTTTCATTTTCATTCATTTCTATGCATATTTTGATTTCTTTTTTGATTTCTTCTGTGATTTGTTGGTTATTCAGAAGTGTGTTGTTCAGCCTCCATATATTGGAATTTTTAATATTTTTTCTCTTGTAATTGAGATCTAATCTTAATGCATTATGGTCAGAAAAGATGCTTGGAATGATTTCAATTTTTTTGAATTTATCGAGGTTAGATTTAAGGCCTAAGATGTTATCTATCCTGGAGAAGGTTCCATGAGCACTTGAGAAAAAGGTGAAATTCATTGTTTTGGGGTGAAATGCCCTATAAATATCAATTAGGTCTAACTGGTCTATTGTATCATTTAAAGTTTGTGGGTTTTGTTGTTGTTGTTGTTGTTGTTGTTAATTTTCTGTTTAGTTGATCTGTCCGTAGATGTGAGTGGGGTATTAAAGTCTCCCACTATTATTGTGATATTGTTCATTTCCACTTTCATGATTGTTAGTATTTGTCTTACATATTACAGTGCTCCTATGCTGGGTGCATATATATTTATAATTGTTACCTCTTCTTCTTGGATTGATCCTTTAATCATTATGTAGTGGCCTTCTTTGTCTCTTTTCACAGCTTTTTTTTTTTTTTTTAATCTATTTTTTTCTGATATGAGTATTGCTACTCCTGCTTTTTTTTTTTTTTTGGTCTCTTTTTGCATGGAATATCTTTTTCCAGCCCTTCACTTTCAGTCTGTATGTATCCCTTGTTTTGAGGTGGGTCTCTTGTAGGCAGCATATATAGGAGTAGTGATTTTGTATACATTCAGCCAATCTTTGCCTTTTGGCTGAGGCATTCAATCCATTTACGTTTAAGGTAATTATTGATAAGTATGATCCCACTGCCATCTACTTTATTGTTTTGGGTTCAGGTTTATATGCCCTTTTTGAGTTTCCTGTCTAGAGAATATCCTTTAGCATTTGTTGGAGAGCTGGTTTGGTGGTGCTGGATTCTGGAAAGCTTTTGATTTCTCCTTCATATTTGAATGAGATCCTTGCTGAGTACAATCATCTGGGCTGTAGGTTATTTTCTTTCATCACTTATAGTTTGTCTTGCCATTTCTTCCTGGCCTGCAGCGTTTGTATTGAAAGATCTGCAGTTATCCTTATGGGAATCCTCTTGTGTGTTATTTGTTGCTTTTCCCTTGCTGCTTTTAATATTTGTTCTTTGTGTTTGATCTTTGTTAATATGATTAATATGTGTCTTGGAGGTGTTTCACCTTGGGTTTATTCTGTTTGGAACTCTGGGTTTCTTGGACTTGAGTGATTATTGCCTTCCCCATTTTGGGAAGTTTTCAACTATTATCTCCTCAATTAATTTCTCATGGTCCTTCTTTTTGTCTTCTTCTTCTGGGACTCCTATAATTCGAATGCTGGAGCATCTCATATTGTCCTGGAGGTCTCTGAGATGGCCCTCATTTCTTTTAATTAGTTTTTCTTGTTTCCTTTCTGATTCATTTGTTTCTACCATTCTATCTTCTAGTTCACTAATCCTATCTTCTGCCTCCGTTATTCTACTATTTGTTGCCTCCAGAGTGTTTCTGATATCATTTATTGTGTTATTCATTATATATTGTCTTCTTTTTTTAATTTCTTCTAGGTACTTGTTAAAACTTTCTTGCATCTTGCATCTTCTCAATTCTTGTCTCCAGGCTATTTATCTGTAATTCCATTTTGATTTAAAGCTTTTGGATCATTTTCACTATCATTATTTGAAATTCTTTCTCAGGTAGATTCCCTATCTCTTCCTCTTTTGTTTGGTTCGGTGGGCATTTCTCCTGTTCCTTTACTTGCTGGGTATTCCTCTGTCTCTTCATCTTGGTTATATTGCTGCGTTTGGGGTGGCCTTCCTGTATTCTGGGAATTTTCTTTATTATGGAGTTTCCTCACTGTGGGTGGGGTTGTATCAGTGGCTTGTCAAGGTTTCTTGGTTAGGGAAGCTTGTGTCAGAGTTCTGGTGGGTGGAGTTGATTTCTTCTCTCTGGAGTGCAATGAAGTGTCCAGTAATGAGTTATGAGATGTCTGTGGTTTTGGAGTAACCTTGAGCTGCCTGTATTTTGAAGCTCAGTGGTGTGTTCCTGTGTTGCTGGAAAATTTACATGTTATATCTTACTCTGGAACTTGTTGGCCCTTGGGTGGTGCTTGGTTTCAGTGTAGGTATGGAGGTGTTTGATGACCTCCTATTGATTAATGTTCCTGGATTCAGGCGTTCTCTGATGTTCTCAGGATTTGGACTTAAGCCTCCTGCTTCTGGTTTTCAGTTTTATTTTTACATTAGCCTCAAGACTTCTCCATCTATACAGCACTGATGATAAAACATCTAGGTTAAGGATGAAAAGTTTCTTCACACTGAGGGACACCCAGAGAGATTCACTGAGTTACATGGAGAAGAGAAGAGGGAGGGGAGTTAGAGGTGACTGGAATGAGATGAGGTGGGATCAAAAGAGAAAAGAGCAAGCTAGCCAGTAATTACTTCCTTATGTGTGGTCCACAGTCTGGACCACTCAGAGATGTTCATGGAGTTATACAGGGAAGAAGAGAGGGATGAAGTAGACAGAGGTGGTCAGGAGGATAAAAGAGGGAAATGAAAAGGATAGAGACTGATCCAGCCCAAAACCAGTTCCCTAAGTGCTCTCCATCGTCTGGAACACACAGAGATTCACAGAGTTGGGTAAAGATGAGAAGGGAAAAGGAGGAGACAGAGACAACCTGGTGGAGAAAAGGAGAGTCCAAAGGAGCAGCAGAGAGTGATCAAGCCAGTAATCTTGCTCTCAGGTAAAATTGAGTACTGAAGATTGGGTTTTTAAATGTACAAAATTGACAAAAAATACAGAAAGCAAAGATTAAAAGTTTAGAGTAGAGGTTGGATTTTCAAAAATACAATATTAAAGAAAAGAAGAAGAAGAAAACAAAAAGTCATGAGAATTATTGAAAAACAACAACAACACACATATATATATATACTTGTATATATATGGCATTTGCTTTAAAAAATAGGGTCTTTTTGAAAATTAATAGTAGGTTATAAAAATTAAAATTAAAGGAGAAATAGAGGACTTAAAATTTTTTAAAGTTTTAAAAAAGAAGAAAAAGAAAAGAAGAAAAAACAACAACATCATCAACAACAACAACAAAAGAGAGAATGGTCATAATAATAGTAAAGATATATCTGGGACTTTCTCTGGTGTTGTGGGCAGTGTGGTGTCACTTCCAAGGCAGTTCCCTCTGTTTAGCTTCTTCTGTCTGCTGGTCTCTTCAGTGTCTGATTTCTGCTCTGACACAAGGGGGACAGTGGTGGACACTTTTTTTTTTTTTTTAGGCTCACATTCAGTCGCGCTGTGGAGAGGTAGGGATGCTGTAAACAAATAGCACTGGCATGTACTCGCAGTTTCTCAGCCACACTGGGTATGCCCCCTGCACACGGAGCACACCACTCAGGCTCTATGTTGCTCCACCAGAAACCATCTGAGGCCGTCCCTAGGCTGCATGCACCTCCCCTGTCTAAGCCGCTCAGTCTTGGCTCTCAGGTAGACTTCAGAGGTGCAGATTCAGTTGGGCCTGCGTTTTGTGCCCTTCCCAGAACCGAGTATCTCAGGTGTTTGGTGAACACGATCATTGCAACTTATCGCCTTTCCTGCCCTGCTGCTTAGTTTCCTGGGTGTACCACTGGTGCCCCTTGTGAGTCGGATGGTGACTGTCCAGGACCCCAAGAAGTCTTAGCAAAGAAGCCTGCTTGCAGTTTGGTAGGTAAAGTCTCTCCAGGGCTGCGATTTCCCCCTTCCAGCCCTTAGGGCTCTGGCTGCCTGTCACTGGAGAGGGATGGTCTGCAGCCAGCTATTTCTATTCCATCCTTTGTTTTGTGTGCAGTCCTGGTGGTGTCTTATGTTAGAGGTTTTCACGTGGTAAGTATTCCACAGTCTGGTATGCTAGCCCAAGTTAGTTTGCTCTGGTTACGCTCGGGGCATTCTGGCCCAATTCTTAAAAAGCACTGCAGACTGTGCCTCCCTGCCCAGCCCCCACTTGCTAGTGGTGGATGCAGGAGTCTGCACTGCTTTTCCGCTAGGGGAGTTACCATTGGGCTTGTAATC
The DNA here is from genome assembly GCA_917880005.1 of Nanger dama. NCBI lineage: Eukaryota > Metazoa > Chordata > Mammalia > Artiodactyla > Bovidae > Nanger > Nanger dama. The sequence continues at coordinate 107,346,915 of CAKJTW010000001.1, forward strand.
TGTTGGTTTTAATTACTGATTTATTTTTCTTCCCTGTTATGTTGCCCTCTGTGCTTCCAAGGCTCACCACAGACTCTGCAGTGAGAGTGTTTCCTGGTGTTTGGAAACTTTCCTCTTTTTAAGACTCCCTTCCTGGGATGGGACTCCCTTCCCAGGATGGAGCTCCCTCCCTATCTCCTTTGTCTCTATCTCTCTCTCTCTCTTTTTTTTTTTTTCCTTTTATATTTTTTCCTACCTGTTTTTGAAGACAATGATCTGCTTTTCTGGGTGCCTGATGTCCTCTGCCAGCATTCAGAAGTAGTTTTGCAGAATTTACTCAGCATTGAAACGTTCTTTTGATGAATTTGTGGGGGAGAAAGTGGTCTCCCCATCCTATTCTTCTGCCATCTTAGGACTGCCCCCAAATTGATGCTTTCAAACTGTGGTGTTTGAGAAGACTCTTGAAAGTCTCTTGGGCTGCATGGAGATCAAATCAATCAATCCTAAAGGAAACCAACCCTGTATATTCATTGGAAGGACTGATGATAAAGTTCCAATATTTTGGCCCCCTGACACAAAAAAGCCAACTCATTAGAAAAGACCCTGGTTCTGGGAAATATTGATAGCAAAAGGAGAAGGAGGCAACAGAAGATGAAATGGTTAAATAGGATCACTAACTCAATAGACATTAGTTTGAGCTAACATTGAGAAATAGTGAAGGACAGGGAAGGCTGGTATGCTGCAGTTCATGAAGTCAAAGAGTTGGACACAACAACTGAACAAGTGTTCAGATATTTGGGAAAAACGTTTTCTGTATATTTCTGTAAAGGTGTTTTTGGATGCAAATATCATTTAAAAACTGGTGTTTCAGCTGATAGAGAATCCGCCTGCAATACAAGATCTGGGTTCAATCCCTGGGTTGGGAAGATCCCCTGGAGAAGGAGACAGCTACCCACTACAGCATTCTGGCCTGGAGAACTCCATGGACTCTATAGTCCACGGGGTTCCAGAGTCGGATAGCACTGAATGACTTTCACTATTATTTAAACCAGTGAACTTTGAAGAAAGCAGATTGTTTTTATACCCTAATTATGGGGCTTCCTGTTGACTCAATAGTGAAGAATCCGCCTGCCAGTGCAGGAGATGTGGGTTCAATTGCTGGGTTAAGATCCCTGGAGAAGGAAATGACAACCCACTCCAGTATTTTTCTTGAACATTCCATGGACAGAGGAACCTGGCAGGCGATCACCCATGGAGTTGCAAATGAATCAGACAGAGTTTAGCAATTAAACACCTAATATTCCATTTTATATATGTCATATCTTCTTTATCCATTAATCATCCATAGATGAATTTTTAAGTTGTTTCCTTGTCTTGGCTATTATGAACAGTGCTTTTGTGAACACTGGGGGTGTATCTTTATGAATTATGGGTTTTTTCAATATATATGCTCAGGAGTGAATTTGCTAGATCTTTAGGTAACTCTATTCTTAGTTTTTAAGGAAATTCCGTCCTGTTCTTCACAGTGACTCCACAAATTAACACTGCCAGTAACAGTGTAGGAGGGTTCCATCTTCTCTACATCTCCTCCAGCTTGTGTTATTTGTAGACATTTTAGTGATGGCCATTCTGACTGGTGTGAGGTGGTACCTCATTTTAGCTTTGATTAGTATTTTTCTAATAGTGATGCTGAACATCTTTACATGTGCCTTTTGGCCATCTCTATGTCTTCTTTGGAGGAATATCTATTTAGGTCTTCTGCCCTTTTTTTTTTTTTTGCTACTACTGAGTTATATGAGCTGTTCATATGTGAAAAAATAATCTTTATTTTTTGGCCATGCCATGTAGTATGTGAGATCTTAGTTCCCTGACCTGGGATTAAACTTGCATCCCTGCACTAGAACTATGGAGTCTTTTTTTGTTTGTTTGTTTGTTTTTCATTAGAGTATACTTGTTTACAACGTTGTGTTAGTTTCTGTTGTACAACAATGTGATTTAACTATATGTACACATATGTACCCTCTCCCTTAAGCCTGCCTTATACCCTTACTATCCCACCCCACTAGGTCATCACAGAACATGAAGCTGAGCTCCCTACACTATTCAGCAGCATAGATTTTTATCCGTATTTAGAAATATGCAGAAGAGATTAATATTTAAATCAGTGAACTTTGAGGAAGGCAGAAGGTTCTCCTAAGGATAATTGGGCCTCATTCAATCAGTCAAAGGTCTCAATAAACAAAAATCTCACCTCCTCTTGCTAGAAGGAATTTTGCCAGCATTCTGATTTTGGAGTCAAACTAGAACTCTCCCTGCAACATTCTACTGTTTCTGATTCAGTAGTGAACACTGACTAATAAAGATGGGTATTATTTATTCTTAGATGAGAAAATTGGTGCTTTTGCCAAATATATCATGAATCAACTTGTATCCTGAGTCAATTTTTACAAAGTTTTTGAACTAAGTTTTTATTTTTATTCTACTGTTTAAAGAAATTGAAACTAAGGCACTTTAAAAATAAGACACAACATATAGTACAGGATACTCATAAATCATATTTGTCTATTCCATAGAAAAGAAATTTACCAAAAGCAATTGTAAACTAAAGCATTTATCAGTTTTATTCTGTATCTTCACCAGACTTTGATTTTTTCCTTTTTCACCTCTTTCACCAAAGTTGTGTTTGGTAAAACTGTGTTCTCTAAAGTCTGCCAAGATTAAAATAAACTGTTAAGTATTTGAATTAAGCAATTCAAAACTGTACATTTTTTAAAAAGTTTTATTTCATTTTTTTCTTTAGAGTTCTATGATAAAGCTTCCTTTAGTTAAGTAAAGGATTTCTACAAGAAAGCTGAGTATAATTTTCTTAGATAAAAGCCTTCCCAGTCTTTAACCTTTCTTAGGTAAAAGCACTAATGGTAAAGAATCCACTTGCCAATGAAAGAGATGTACAAGACACAGATTCGATCCCTGGGCTGGAAAGATCCTTTTAGGAGGGCATGGCGACTCACTCTGGTATTGTTGCCTGGAGAATACCATGGACAGAGAAGACTAATGGGCATTAGTCCATAGGGTTACAAAGAGACATGACTGAAGTGACTTAGCACACATGCACACTCTAAGTAAAAGAGAAAAATTCAATAATCATCTTAATTTTCTTACAAAATAAATGTGTTAAACAGTATATTGAATCTGATATACATGAAAAATTTAAAATGATTTCAAGTACTAACAAAGTATTTGACTTTATTAAACTTTCTATTTGCATTTTTCTACCTTCATGATTTCCAAGTCATCCCTTGGTGCCTGGGGGCATTAGTACCAGTACTCTCTTATGGATACTAAGATCCTTGGATGCTCAAGTCCCTTATCTAAAGTGGCAGTAATACAGTCTGCCCTCTGTGTTCCCTGGTTCTGCACTTCAGGTTCTAAGAAATTGGTCCACAATTGATTGAATCTAAAGATATGAATCGTGTATACAGAGTGCTGATTGTATTTGCCACTATTCTATAAGTAAAAGAGAGAGATGGAGGGAGGGAGGGAGGAAGGAGCTTAGACAAATTTCTTCAGACCAGCAACTGTGTTCAACATTAAAGATGTATAAATAATTCTTTAGAACATTTTCTTCCCACACTCCAAGGGACTAAAGTTAACTCAGAGCTATTAGTCATTAACAGTAACATTTCCAAAGAGAAAGTAATATATATTCTTCTATAAGTTTAGTCAAATAAAAGCTAAATTGCTAAAGTAAAATGTCTGACCCAGGACACATGGTACCATTTAGAAACAATATTGTGCTTGAACATGGCTCTTGGCCTTATTAAGTGATTTGATTGATTAAGAAAGAGAAGTATACACAAATAAATTGCATTCCTTGCATACATATATGTTTATACTAATGATGAAGAGTCAGAAAGAAAAAAAAATAAGGAGTCAATCCCATTGGCCATCACAAAAGAAAAAGAATAAAATACTTAGGAATAAACCTACCTAAGGAGACAAAAGAGCTGTATGTATAAAAGTATAAGACACTGGATGAAACCAAAGATGACATAAACAGATGGAGAGATATTTCATTCTCTTGGGTTGGAAGAATCAATATTATAAAAATGATTATACTATCAAATGTAACCTACAGATTAAATACAATCTCTATAAAATTACCAATGACATTTTTTCACAGAAGCAGAAAAAAAAATCACAATTCATATGGAAACACAAAAAAACCTGAATAGTCAAACAATCTTGAGAAAGAAGAATGGAGTTAGAGGAATCAGCTTCCTGACTTCAGACAATACTGCAGAGCTACAGCCATCAGGATATGACACTGTTACAAAAACAGAAATATAAACCAACAGGGCAAGAAAGAAAGTCCAGAGATAAACCCATCTTTGACAAAGGAGGCAAGAATATAAAATGGTGAAAAGAAGATCTCTTCAATAAGTGATGCTGGGGAAACTGGACAGCTATTTATGAGAGAATGAAATTAGAACACTTCCTAATATCATACACAAAGATAAATTCAAAATGGACTAAAGACATAAATTTAAGACCAGAAACTACAAAACTCTTAGAGGAAAACATAGGCAGAACACTCTATGACATAAATCACAGCAAGGACCTCCCTAGAGTAATAGAAATAAAAGCAAAAACAAGCAAGTGAGGCCAATTATACTTAAAAGCTTTTGCACAGCAAAGGAAACTACAAACAAGGTGAAAAGACAACCCTCAGAATGGGAGAAAATAATAGCAGATGAAACAATCAGCAAAAGATTGATTTCAAAGTATACAAGCAGCTCATACAACTCAATACCAGAAAAACAAATGACTCAGTCAAAAAGTAGGCAAATGGCCTAAACAGACATTTCTCCAAAGTAGACATACAAATGTCTAACAAACACATGAAAAAATGCTCAACATCACTCATTATTAGAGAAATGCAAATCAAAACTACAGTGAGATATCACCTCACACCGGTCAGAATGGCCATCATCAAAAAATTCACAAACATTAAAAAACTGGAGTATAGATTGGATTTTCAAAGATAGATTATTGAAGAGAATAAGAATGAGGAGAGAGGCATTTTAAAAAAATAGAGAAAAAAGAAAAAAAAAGTAAAATATAATAAAAGATTCCAGAATTATTAAAAGACAACTTCCTTCACCATTAAGACTACATACAGCGTTTGCTTAAATGATAGGGTTCAGGATCCTCTATGATCCATCTCCCAGTATACTGGAAATAAAAGCAAAGATAAACAAATGGGATCTAATTAAAATTAAAAGCTTCTGCACAACAAAGGAAACTATAAGCAAGGTGAAAAGACAGCCTTCTGAATGGGAGAAAACAATAGCAAATGAAACAACTGACAAACAACTAATCTCAAAGACATAAAAGCAACTTATGCAGCTCAACTCCAGAAAAATAAATGATCCAATAAAAAAATGGGCCAAAGAACTAAATAGGCATTTCTCCAAAGAAGACATACGGATGGCTAACAAACACATGAAAAGATGCTCAACATCACTCATTATCAGAGAAATGCAAATCAAGACCACAATGAGGTATCATTTCACACCAGTCAGAATGGCTGCGATCCAAAAGTCTACAAGCAATAAATGCTGGAGAGGGTGTGGAGAAAAGGGAACCCTCTTACACTGCTGGTGGGAATGCAAACTAGTACAGCCATTATGGAAAACAGTGTGGAGATTCCTTAAAAATTGCAAATAGAACTGCCTTATGACCCAGCAATCCCACTGCTGGGCATACACACCGAGGAAACCAGAATTGAAAGAGACACGTGTACCCCAATGTTCATTGCAGCGCTGTTTACAATAGCCAGGACATGGAAGCAACCTAGATGTCCATCAGCAGATGAATGGATAAGAAAGCTGTGGTTCATATACACTATGGAATACTACTCAGCCCTTAAAAAGAATAAATTCGACTCAGTTCTAATGAGATGGATGAAATTGGAACCGATTATACAGAGTGAAGTAAGCCAGAAAGAAAAACACCAATACAGTATACTGACACATATATATGGAATTTAGAAGACAGTAATGATGACCCTATATGTGAGACAACAAGAGACGCAGAGTTATAGAGTGGACTTTTGGACTCTGAGGGAGAGGGAAAGGGTGGGATGGTTTGGGAGAATGGCAGTGAAGCATGTGTATTTTCCTGTAAGAAACGAAGCGCTAATCTATGTTTGGTGTAGGATGCAGGATGCATGGGGCTGATGCACAGGATGATTCAGGTAGAGGATGTGGGGTGGGAGGTGGGAGGGGGCTTCGGCATTGGGAGATTGTGTTCACCTATGGCTGATTCGTGTCAATGTTTGGCAAAACAAATACAGTATTGTAATTAAAAAAATAAATAAATTTAATTTAAAAAAAAAATTCACAAACAATAAATGCTGGAAAAGGTGTAGAGAAAGGGAATACTTTTGGATTGTCATTGGGAATGTAAATTGACACAGCCACTATGGAAGATAGTATGGAGATTCCTCAAAAAACTGAAAGTAGTACTCTTGCCTTCAAAATCCCATGGATAGAGGAGCCTGGAAGGCTGCAGTCCATGGGGTCGCTGAGAGTCAGACACGACTGAGTGACTTCACTTTCACTTATCACTTTCATGCATTGGAGAAGGAAATGGCAACCCACTCCAGTGTTCTTGCGTGGAGAATCCCAGGGGCAAGGGAGCCTGGTGGGCTGCCATCTATGGGGCTGCACAGAGTCAGACATGACTGAAATGACTTAGCAGCAGCAGAACTACCAATGACCCAGCAATTCCACTACTTGGCATATGCCTTGAGGTAACCAAAACTGAAAAAGACACATGTGCTCCAATGTTCACTGCAACATTATTTACAACATCAAGGACATGGAAGCAAGCTAGATGTCCATCATCAGATGAATGATAAAGAGACTGTGTTATATATGTATATAACACAATATCACTCAGACATTAAAAAATAACTCATTCGTGGTGGATGGACCTACAGTCTATTATACAGAGTGAAATAAGTCAGAAATAGAAAAAACGTATGTTGTATGTTAACAAATATGTATGTGTCTTCCAAGATGACTTAGTGGTAAAGAATACACCCGCCAATGCAGGAGACTTGAATTCAATACTTGGGTTGGGAAGAGTCCCTGAAGTAGAAAATGGCATCTCGCTTCAGTATTCTTGCCGGGAGAATCCCATGGACAGTGGAGCCTAGCAGGCTACAATCCATAGGGTCACAAATATATTACTAAGTGACTGAGCACACACACACATAGAATCTAGAAAGATAATACTGATGAACCTATTTACAAGACAATAATGGAAACACAGACATAGAGAACAGGGTTATGGACATGGGGACATGGGCTAGGGGAGGAAAGAGAGGGTAGGATGAATGGAGTGAGTAAATTAAAACATATTTACTACCATGTGTAAAATAGATGACCAATGGGAATTTGCTGTATGACTCAGGGAACTCAAACTGGGACTCAGTAACAACATAGAGGGTTGAGAAGAGGTGGGAGGAGGGAGGAAGGTTAAAAAGGTAGAGGACACATGTATACCTATGGCTGACTCGTGTCGATGTATGACAGAGGCCACCACAATATTGTGAAGCAATTTTCCTTCAATTAAAAATAAGTTTAGAAAAAGAAAGAGGACTGCTATACAGGAATCCCCATTTTCTAGATCACTTGCTTGGTCACAGCACTGTCATGGAGCTTGTGTAACTCAATGAAGTTATGAGCCATAGAGATATCAAGGGAACATTTCATGCAAGGATGGGAATGGGCACAGTAAGGAACAGAAATGGTAAGGACCTAACAGAGGCAGGAAAGATTAAGAGGAGGTTTCAAGAATTCACAGAAAAACTGTACAAAAATGGTGTCAATGATCTGGATAGCCACAATGGTGTGGTCACTCACTTAGAGCCAGGAAAGTTGGAGTGTGAAATTAAGTGGGACTTAGGAAGTATTACTGTGAACAAAGCAATTGAAAGTGATGAGATTCCAGTTTAGCTATTTAAAATTCTAAAAGCTTATGTTGTTAAAGTGCTGCATTCAATATGTCAGCAAACTTGGAAATATAATCAGTGGTCACAGAAGAAGAAAATGTCAGTTTTCATTCCAATCCCAAAATAAGGCAATACAAAAATAATGTTCAAACTACCATATAATTGCACTCATTTCACATGCTAGTAAGGTTATGCTCTAAGTCCTTCAAGCTAGGCTTCAACAGTATGTGAACCAAGAACTTCCAGATATACAAGGTGGGTTTAGAAAAGGTAGAGGAACCAGAGATCAAATTTCTAACATTTGTCAGATCCTGGAGAAAGCAAGGGAATTCCAGAAAAAATGTCTACTCCTGTGTCACTGACTATGCTAAAGAATTTGACTGTATGGATCACAAGAAACTGTGAAAAATTCTTAAAATAATGGGAATACTTATCTCCTGAGAAATCTATATTCAAGTTAAGAAGCAACAGTTAGAACTGGACATGGAACAACAGAATGGTTCAAAATTAGGAAAGGAGTATGTCAAAGCTATATATTGTCACCTTGCTTATTTAACTTTTGTGCCTAGCTGGATGAATCACAAGCTGGAATCAAGACTGCTGGAAGAAATATCAACAGCCTCGGATATGCAGATGATGCCACTCTAATTGCAGAAAGTGAAGAGGAACTAAAGAATGTATTGATAAGGGTGAAAGAAGAGAGTGAGAAAACCTGCTTAAATCTCAACATTCAAAAATCTAAGATCATGGCATTCCAGTCCCATCATTTCACAGAAAATAGAAGGGGAAAAAGTGGAAGTAGTTTCAGACGTTGTTTTCTCAGTATCCAAAATCACTGTAGACATTGACTCTAGCCATGAAATTAAAATACACCTGCTTCTTGGAAGGAATGCTATGACATAGATCGCATTTTTAAAAGCAGAGACATCTCTGTCTCTCAGGGCCGGTACACTGGGACGACCCTGAGGTATGGGATGGGGAGGGATATGGGAGGGAGGTTCAGGATGGGGGACACATGTACACCCATGGCTGATTGATGTGAATGTATGGCAAAAGCTGCTATAATATTGTAAAGTAATTAGCCTCCAATTAAAATAGATAAATTAATTTACACACACAAAAAGCAGAGATATCTCTTTGCTGACAAAGGTCTGTATAGTCAAAACTATGGTTTTTCCAGTAATCATGTATGGATGTGAGAGCTGGATCATAAAGAAGACTGAGTGCTGAAGAATTGATGCTTTTGAATTGTGGTGCTGGAGAAGACTCTTGAGAGCCTCTTGGACTGCAAGGAGATCAAGCCAGTCAATCTCAAAGGAAATCAACCTTGAATATTCATTGTAAGGACTGATGCTGAAGCTGAAACTCCAATACTTTGGCCACCTGATGTGAAAAGCCAACTCATTGGAAAAGACTGTGATGTTGAGAAAGATTGAAGACAAAAAGAGAAGAGGGTGGCAGAGGATTAGATGGTTAGATAGCATCACTAACTCAGTGGACATTAATTGAGCAAACTGATAGATAATGACGGACAGGGAAGCCTGGCAAGCTATAGTCCATTGGGTCAGGAAGAGTTTGACATGACTCAGGGACTGAATAACAATAACAACAACAACATCCTGTAGGTAATTCTGACCCATCCAAGGCAATGCACCTTTGAAACTGGTCTTGGCATTAGAGTTAGTCTTGATTTTTCTCCTACATGTCTATGTGACTTTGAGCTAATTAATTACCTTCTCTGAGCTTACATTTGTTCACCTGTGGCACAAGGATATCAATATTCTCATCTTTTTTGCTACCCATTCTCCCAGCCCTGCTACCACAGCTTCAGATCAAACCCCTTACATTTCTCTCAATGGTTTCTGAACTTGTCTTTCTACTCCACCTTTTACCACTTTAATTTTCCTCCATTCTGCTCTAGGGATTATTTCTCTTTAATTAAAAAAAAATCTTAAAGGAGATCAGTCTACCTACATTAAAGCCATGGAGAACTTTCCACTGGTTTAATGATAAAAACTCCACTCTGCAGTGCTTACTTCCTGTCTTCATTCCCCAATCTTAACTCAGGCTTGCTGGATGGAGCAGACCTTGCTCCATCTCTTCTTTCCCTAAAACCCTCTCCTGTTGAGCCTTGCCTCACAGTCCACATCCTACTATTTCACCAACATATGAAGTTGGTTTGATTCCTCAGTACTTTCGCACATGTCTTTGTTTTATACTTGGGATGCTCTCTTTTAGTCATCTCTGCCAGGTCCTCCTTGCCCATGTTCACACATACACACACAACACAAGTGGCAAACTCTTCACCCAGATCAGTCAAGTGTCCCCATTTTTACTTGACCACAACCTCTTTTTCCCCTTTTCATTATTGTCACTGAACATTTTTTAGCCTACTTCTTTTAAAGCAGATTTCCTGGTTTATTGCTGCTTTTTTCATGTACACTTGTTTTTCTTATTGCATTGTGATCACTTGTAGCCAATGGTTGTTTTATTTATAATTATTTTATATATTAAATGTATTCATTTTTACAGTATATCTTCGTTGGTTATATATTTTAAATATAACACTGTGCACATGGCCATCCCCAAAATTCAATATTTTATAGACTATTACTTCATTTAAAGTTATTACAATGTAATGGAAATATTACCCTGCCAATACAATATGTCCTTGTGTTTATTTTATATGTAGAATTTTTGTCCCTTAATTCCATATCTCTAGCTTACCCCTTCCCATTTCCTTCTCCCCCACTAGTTTGTTCTGTCTATATGTGAGTCTGTTTCTGTTTTGTAATATATTTGTTTTTTTTTTTTTAGATTTCACATTTAACATGTGTCTTCAGCTGTCTGACTTATTTCACTAAGCATAATACTCTCTAGGTCCATCCTCATTGCAAATAGCAAAATATCATTTTTTTTATGACTAACTAGCATTCCATTGTGTGTGTATACACACACACACACACACACACACACATATACACAATATGTTGATGGGCACTTAGACTGATTGGTGATGGAACATTTGGTTGGCTCAGGCTGGGGTGTATACTGTCACAGGATGCCAGTCAACCACTTACGTGGTTTCAACCTGCCCTCTCTGCTTTGCCCTAGAAGAAAACAAGTGAACCTGTGCTCCTAATAAGCAGAGTGCAGATTTTCCACAGCCATTTTTTTTTTTTTTTTTAGTTCCACCAACCCTCTGACCAACCAAAGGGATTTATTGTTCATGTGTTGGACACTAGCCTGTGTGGCTTGAACCATTCACTCTCTTGTGAGGAGTTTCACCCATGTGATTCCCTTTTTCATCTGGGTCTCTTCCCAGGGGCACAGGTCCTGATACAATTGATTATCTTCCCTTTCTACCCAGTTAATTTTGTATCTTAATTATAGTCTTGGTTGCACAGGAGTCTTTTTGCCAGTCTCTAGTTAGCTTTCAGTGAGAATTTCTCTACATAAATATTCTTGATGTGTTTATTGAGGAAGATGAGTTCCATGTCTTCCACTATCTTGATTCCTGCTTCTTCTTCTATGTTCTTTCTGAGCATTATCCATGTTGATACGTATAGTTCTATTCATTCATTTCAACTGTTGAATAGTATTCTACTGTGTGAAGATACCACAACTTACTTATCTATTATCCTATTGATGAATATTTAAGTAGTTTCCAGTTTTTCTCTCTTAAAAACAATGTTCAAATGAAGATTCTTGCCATGTATTTCTCTATGCCTATGTGCCTAGAGGTGAAATTTCTTGTTTGAAAATTTGAGCATCTTGTAAGTGTGATATGACCAAATTACTTTTGTGATCAATATGATTAGGTTATTTTTTCAAAATGACTGTACTGTTACACAATCATGAACATACAGAATATGAATGTATATTCAACTTCTTCATTATATGTATATATGTTCCTGTTCTTCACATCTTCAACTGGCATTTTCAGATTTAAGTAAAATACCAATCTGATGAGCATGAAATAATTTATTTATATATCCTTGACTTGTAATGATAGAAGCTTACATTTTTATAGCCAATTTGGGTTTATTAACCTATGAATTTTATGTGATGTCTTTTACTGCTTTTTTGTTCTAAAAAACAAAATATTTTGGATGTTAATCTTTTTACTGGGCATATTTTTTTCTCAAGATATGATTTGTCTTTGATTGTAGTATCTTTAGAAATGTAGAAATTTATCATTTTGATGTAAATTGAATCATAAATTCTCTTAATGCTTGTTTTTTTCTTTCTATATCTTATTTAAGAAAGTCTCTCTATGCTGAAATAATAATGATTTTCTTTAATATTTTATCAAATACTGAAAACTGTTACTATTTTTACATTTAGGCTTTTAGTTCATCTAAAATTAATTTATGTATACTATGAGAGAGGAATTTAATTTTACTGTCCCAATATTCCAGCACCAGGTATTGAATAGACTATCTTTTCTTCCTGGATTTGTAATGATACCTCTATAATATATTAAGTTCCTTCAAATAAATGAGTTTCATTTGTGGCTTTCAGTTGCATTACTTTAATATTCAAATTCAGCATCAATTTGTCACATTTTATATTTTTCCAGCTTCATCACAAGTCTTCATATCAGCTAAGATAAATCCATATGTTCTTCATTCCTCAAAATTTTAGGTTTATTTTTAACCCTTTACTGATACATGAGAAGTTTTCAATAAGTTTATAAATATTCATATGTTAGGGAAATTAAAATGGAGGAAGTCTTGCTCAGGCTTCAGAGAAAAGAAATCTAAACAGGACTCTGACCTTGCTTCTGACTTACCCAGACATTGCCCTAGCTACATGCCTATTTCTGAGTTTACCAATTGTTAACAGTAAGCTGAGTGGAACTATACATGAGATAGGGAGTGAGCCTTACAATTCTCTTGAGCCTCTGGAGATCTGGCCAGTCCTCCAGGTCTGGAAAATATCATCACTCACACAATAAAACAAAGAGCATTGTAAAACAATTAATGTAAAATGAGAGCTGCATTCTATTGGGGAAACAATGGAAACAGTGACAGGCTTTAGTTTTGGGGGCTCAAAAATCACTGCAGATGGTGACTGCAGCCATGAAATTAAAAGACACTTGCTCTTTGGAAGAAAAGCTAGGACCAACCTAGACAGCAATTTAAAAGCAGAGACATTACTTTGTCAGCAAAGGTCCATCTAGTCAAAGCTATGGTTTTTCCAGTAGTCATATATGGAAGTGAAAGTTGGACTATAAAGAAAGCTGAACACCGAAGAATTGATGCTTTTGAACTGTGGTGTTGGAGAAGACTCTTGAGAATCCCTTGGACTGCAAGGAGATCCAACCAGTACATCCTAAAGGAAATCAGTCCTGAATATTCATTGGAAGGACTGATGTTGATGGTGAAACTCCAATACTTTAGCCACCTGACGTAAATAATTGACTCATTGGAAAATACCCTGATGCTGGGAAAGATTGAAGGCAGGAGAAGAAGAGGATGACAGATGACAAGATGGTTGGATGGCATCACCTACTCTATGGATGTGAGTCTGAGTAAGCTCTGGGTGTTAGTGATGAACAGGGAAGCCTGGCATTCTGCAGTCCATGGGGTCACAAAGAGTAGGACATAATGGCGATTGAACTTACATGAGAGCTGCATTTTTTGCTTCCAAACTATCAGTTCGTACCTTGGGATTATAAAAAAGAATCCTCTAAACTGCAATATGAAATCTCTTTCATGTGGTGGATGCACTGCCCAGTACCTCTTCCAAATTGGGACCCCAGATTGCTGTTGCATGGGACTTCCCAACACTTTTTTTTTCTTCTTCTTCTTCTTCATAGTTCTGGAGGCTGGGAAGTGTGGCATCAGGGTGCCAGCATAGTAGGATTCTTCTTGGGAAACTGTTCTTGGCTTTCAGAATACTGTCTTCTGGCTATATATTCATATGATAGAGAGAGCTCTGGTGTCTCTTCTTCCAATCATGGGGCTTCTACTCTCATGACCTTATCTGAATGTAATTACCCCTCAAACGACTGACCTCCTAACACCATCAAACTGCAGGTTGAGGCCTTCAACAGATGAATTTGGGGGAGAACACAAGTAGTCCATTACAGTACTTAAACATATTTGTCAAGTAAAAGTGAATTAGACTGAATGGTAGTAACGACAAATTTTAGCATGTTCCTATGAATAGGTCAAGCAAATTGGTCAACTATTGTTGACTCAGATGGTAAAGAATCTGCCTGTAATACAAGAGACCTCGGTTTGAGCCCTGGGTTTGTAAGATCCCCTGGAAAAAGGGATAAACTGGTTGTTTCTTTATCCATTCATCTGTAGATGGACATCTAGTCTGCTTCCATGTCCTAATCACCACAGTTTAAAAGCATCAATTCTTAGGTACTCAGTTTTCTTTAAGGTCCAACTCTCACACCCATACATGACTACATGGTCTTTATCAGTTTTGATTTCCTCAGGGTAAATGCCTAGAAGTGGTAATGCTGGCTCATCCGGCAGTTTTATTTCTAGGTTTTAAAGAAATCTCCATATTGCCTTCCATAGTGGCTGTATCAATTTACATTCCTACCAGGAGTGCAAGAGAATTCCCCTTTGTCCACACACTCTCAAGCACGTGTTGTTTGTAGATTTTTTTGATGATGGCCATTCTGACCAATGCAGAGTTCCAAAGAAAGAATAGCAAGAAGAGATAAGAAGCCTTCTTCAGTGATCAATGCAATGAAATAGAGGAAAACAACAGAATGGGGAAGACTAGACATAACTTCAAGAAAATTAGAGATACCAAGGGACCATTTCATGCAAAAATGGACTCGATAAAGGACAGAAATGGTCTGAACCTAACAGAAGCAGAAGATATTAAGAAGACATGGCAAGAAAACAGAGAACTGTACAAAAAGATCTTCACGACCCAGATAATCACAATAGTGTGATCACTCATCTAGAGCTAGACATCCTGGAATGTGAAGTCAAGTGGGCCTTGAAAGCATCACTACAAACAAAGCAAGTGGAGGTGATGGAATTCCAGTTGAGCTCTTTCAAATACTGAAAGATGATGCTGTGAAAGTGCTGCACTCCATATGCCAGGAAATTTGGAAAACTCAGCAGTGGCCACAGGACTGGAAAAGATCAGTTTTCGCTCCAATACCAAAGAAAGGCAATGCCAAAGAATGCACAAATAACTACCGCACAATTGCGCTCATCTCACATGCTAGTAAAGTAATGCTCAAAATTCTCCAAGCCAGGCTTCAGCAATTCATGAACTGTGAACTTCCTGATGTTCAAGCTGGTTTTAGAAAAGGCAAAGGAACTAGAGCTCAAATTGCCAGCACCCGCTGGATCATGGAAAAAGCAAGAGAGTTCCAGAAAAACATCTATTTCTGCTTTATTGACTATGCCAAAGTCTTTGACGGAGTGGATCACAATAAACTGTGGAAAATTCTTCAAGAGGTGGGAATACCAGACCACCTAACCTGCCTCTTGAGAAATCTGTAAGCAGATCAGGAAGCAACAGGTAGAACTGGACATGGAAAAACAGACTGGTTCCAAATAGGAATAGGAGTACGTCAAGGCTGTATACTGTAACCCTGTTAATTTAATTTGTATGCAGAGTACATCATGAGAAAGGTTGGACTGGAAGAAACACAAGCTGGAATCAAGATTGCCAGGAGAAATATCAATAACCTCAGATATGCAGATGACACCACCCTTATGGCAGAAAGTGAAGAGGAACTAAAAAGCCTCTTGATTAAAGTGAAAGAGGAGAGTGAAAAAGTTGGCTTAAAGCTCAACATTCAGAAAACGAAGATCATGGCATCTGGTCGCATCACGTCATGGGAAATGAATGGAGAAATAGTGGAAACAGTGTCAGACTTTATTTTTTGGGTCTCCAAAATCACTGCAGATGGTGACTGCAGCCATGAAATTAAAAGACACTTACTCCTTGGAAGAAAAGTTATGACCAACCTAGATAGCATATTCAAAAGCAGACATTACTTTGTCGACTAAGGTCCGTCTAGTCAAGGCTATGGTTTTTCCAGTGGTCATGTATGGATGTGAGAGTTGGACTGTGAAGAAGGCTGAGTGCTGAAGAATTGATGCTTTTGAACTGTGGTGTTGGAGAAGACTCTTGAGAGTCCCTTGGACTGCAAGGAGATCCAACCAGTCCATTCTGAAGGAGATCAGCCCTGGGATTCCTTTGGAAGGACTGATTCTAAAGCTGAAACTCCAGTATTTTGCCCTCCTCATGTAAGAGTTGACTCATTGGAAAAGACTCTGCTGCTGGGAGTTATTGGGGGCAGGAGAAGGGGATGACCGAGGATGAAATGGCTGGATGGCATCACGGACTCAGTGGATGTGAGTCTGAGTGAACTCCGGGAGTTGGTGATGGACAGGGAGGCCTGGTGTGCTGTGATCCATGGGGTCGCAAAAAGTTGGACACGACTAATAGGCGAAACTGAACTACGCCTTGGAAGAAAAGTTATGACCAACCTAGATAGCATATTCGAAAGCAGAGACATTACTTTGCTGACTAAAGTCCATCTAGTCAAGGCTGTGGTTTTTCCTATGGTCATGTATGAATGTGAGAGTTGGACTGTGAAGAAGGCTGAGCGCTGAAGAATTGATGCTTTTGAACTGTGGTGTTGGTGAAGACTCTTGAGAGTCCCTTGGACTGCAAGGAGATCCAACCATTCCATTCTGAAGGAGATCATCCCTGGGATTTCTTTGGAAGGAATGATTCTAAAGCTGAAACTACAGTACTTTGGCCACCTCTTGTGAAGAGTTGACTCATTGGAAAAGATTCTGATGCTGTGGGGGACTGGGGGCAGGAGGAGAAGGGGACGACAGAGGATGAGATGGCTGGATGGCATCACTGACTCTATGGACGTGAGCCTGAGTGAACTCCGGGAGTTAGTAATGGACAGGGAGGCCTGGCGTGCTGCTATTCACTGGGTCGCAAAGAGATGGACACGACTGAGCAACTGAACTGAACTGAACTGAACTGATTCTGACCAATGATTGGATTTCTCCTGCGAAACCTGTATGCAGGACAGGAAGCAAAAATTATAACCGGACATGAAATAACATACTAATTTGGTTCCAAATTAGTAAAGACTGTATGTATACTGTCACTTTGCTTATTTAACTGATATGCAGAGTACATCATTGGAAATGCCAGGCTTGATGAAGCACAAGCTGGAGTCAAGATTGCCAGGAGAAATATCAATAGCCTCAGATATTCTGATGACCAGTCTTATGGCAGAAAGAGAAGAGAAACTAAAAAGCCTCTTGCTGAAGGTGAAAGAAGAGTGTGAAAAAGCTGGTTTAAAACTCAACATTCTAAAAATGATCATAGCATCCAGTCCCATCACTTCATGGCGAATAGATTGGGAAACAGTGGAAATAGTGAGAAACTTTACTTTCTTGAGCTCCAAAATCATTGCAGATGGTGACTGCAGCCAGGAAATTTAAAGATGCTTGCTCCTTGGAAAAATTATGACAAACCTAGAGAGCATATTAAAAAGCAGAGACATCACTTTGCTGACAAAGGTCCATATAGTAAAAGTGAAAGTGAAAGATAGTGAAATGAAGTCACTCAGTTGTATCTGACTCTTCATGACCCCATGGACTGTAGCCCACCAGGCTCCTCCATCCATGGGATTCTCCAGGCAAGAACACTGGAGTGGGTTGCCATTTCCTTCTCCAGGGCATCTTCCCAACCCAGGGATTGAACCTGGGTCTCCCACCTTGTAGGCAGATGCTTTACTGTCTGAGCCACAAGGCTTTTCCAGTAGTCATATATGGATGTGAGAGCTAGACCATAAGGAAAGCTGAACACCAAAGAATTTATGCTTTTGAACTGTGGTGTTAGAAAAGACTCTTGAGAGTCCATTGGACTCCAAGATCAAACCCATTAATCCTAAAGGAAATCAGTCCTGAACATTCACTGGAAGGACTGATGCTGAAGCTGAGGGTCCAATACTTTGCCCACTTGATGTGAAGAACCGACACAATGGAAAAGACTCTCATGCTGGGAAAGATTGAAGGCAGGAGGAGAAGGGGACAACAGAGGACAAGATGGCTGGACAGCATCGCCAACTCAATGGGCATGAGTTTGAGTAAGCTTTGGGAGATGGTGAAGGATGGGCAAGCCTGACATTTTGCAGTCCATGGGGTCACAAAGAGTCAGACATAACTGAGCGACTGAACAACAAATTCTGACTGATGTGAGGTGATCTTATTGTAGTTTTGATTTGCTTGTCTCTACTAATGAGTGATGTTGAGAATCTTTTCAGGTGTTTATTTGCCATCTATATGTTTTGCAGAAATGTCTGTTTAGATCATTTGCCTACTTTTTGATTGAATTGTTTCTGGCATTGAGTTGCATGAGGAGCTTGCATATTTTGTGAATTAATCCTTTGTCAGTTCTTTCATTTGCTGTTACTTTTCTCCCATTCTGAGGGTTTTCTTTTCACCTTATTTATGATTTCCTTTAAATTTAATTGGTTCTCACTTGTTCATTTTTGGCTTTATTTCCATTATCCAAAGTGGTGGATTTTAATTATATTGTTTTTCTAATATTAGAAAAAATCCTTACATTCTGTATATAAATTCAGCTTGTTTAAAATGTTGTTTTAAATCATTTTTTAAAATAAATAATACACAATAAATTGCTTCATATGGTTTCTTAATATATGTGAGAAAAATTCATTCTCTTGTAAATATTTTTCTGTTTTTTTGGATTAAATCATAATCTCTGATAAAATGAGTTAGTAATTATTCTCTCACTTTTTATTCTCAAGAAGAGTTCATTTAAGCTTATCTGTCCTCTGTCATGACTAATCATCTAGATCTGATGCTATAGAATGAATGTTTTTGTGCCCCCAAATTTTTATGTTGAACCTAATCTTTGATGTGGTGTTATTTGAACTTAGGGAGGGAAGTGGTTGGTTAATGAGTGATTAGAAAGCTCTCATGAATGATATTAGTGTACTTATAAAATAGATCCAAGAGTGCTCCCTTGATCTTTCTAGCATATGAGGACACAGAGAAGACAGTTGTATATGAATCAAGAAGCAGGACTTCATAAGACACCAAGTTTGCTGGTATCTTATTCTTGGACTTTTTGGTCTGTAATAAAATTTTATTGTTATGACCAGCATGGCATAACAATCTATGATATTCTGTTATAGTGGCCTGAATAAACCTTGACAGTCTGATTTCTGGTTAAAGAGGATTTGAAGTTGGATATTTGCCTCTGCTCCTTCCCAAAATGGATGGGTTTATGGAACAGAAAAAAATAGGTGGATAAGTGACAACTGTCAGAGAAGAATAGTGTAAACTTAATCCTAAACTGGCTGCAAAAAAAGTCCAAGAAGAAGCACAATTGGCATGACAAATGGGAGAATTCTCAGGCATTGACAGGAACAAGTACATCTAGAAGTGGGGATGTAGAATTAAAGTAGGTGTAAACAAAGAACTCAAAATGTTAAATTTAGAAGATGACTGATGAGATGTAAAATGCCAGATGGTCTTATCTACCCCAGCAGAAGACTGGAACTTTGTTATTTGAAGTGAATAAAACAAACTATAGGAAAATCAACTCAAAACAGGCATTTGATTGAAAATATACAAAATATGATAACCCCAGTCTTTTACTTGGATTTGGTTTCAAGAATGTTGGCAGTGAAGATTCTACACCCCAGAAAATGGATTATAAAAGATTTGGCTATAGGGTTGCCAGGTAAAATTCAGAATGGTTAATTCAATTTGAATTTCAGATAAAGAATGAATAGTTTTTAAATATAATGATATTTTCATTAATAATTGGATCATATTATACTGAAAATATATTCTTTGCTTAAATATAATAACATTTAATTAGGCATCTTACATTTATACATCTGGCAACCTACTGTTTTGAAGGATCAGAACATCTTATGAGAGATGACCTAAGATATTTAAACTCAGTGCCCTCTAACACTCTGCATTTTTAAAAATCTCATAATTTTATGATGCTGTGCTTCATAAGCTGTTTATAAATTTTGGAGGCTAATCCATTGTTGGTCACATCATTTACAAATATTTTCTCCCAGTCTGTGAAGTGTCTTTTATTTTGTTTATTGTTGCCTTTGTTGTTTCAAAGCTTTTGCATTTAAGTAGGTCTTATTTGTTTATTTTTGTTTTTATTTCCATTATTCTGGGAGACAGGTCTAAAAGATATTGCTGCAATTTATGTCAGAGAAAGCTCTGCCTATAATTTTCTTTAGGGGCCAGGGAGGAAGAACGGGGAGAAGGGAGTTTGGGATGGACAGGTACACACTGCTATATATAAAATGGATGACCAATAAGAGTCAATTGTATAACAAAGAGAATTCCGTTTAATGTTATGTGGCAGCTTGGATGGGAGGGGAATTTGGGGGACAATGAATACACATATATGTATGGCTGAGTCTTTTGTTGTCCACCTAAAATGATCAAAACATTGTTAATCAGCCATACTCCTGTGCTTAGTCCCTCAGTCATGTCCAACTCTTTGTGACCTATGGACTGTAGCCCACCAGGGTCCTCTGTCCATGGGGATTCTCCAGGCAAGAATACTGGAGTGGGTTGCCATGCCCTCTCCCAAGGGATCTTCCCAATCCAGGGATCAAGCCCAGGTCTGCCTCATTACAGGTGGATTATTTACCATCTGAGACACCAGGAAGCCCAGATTTAACATGGAGTCAATGAAAGTGAAAGTGGCTAAGTCAGGTCCTGACTCTTTGTGATCCCATGGACTGTAGTCCACAGAATTCTCCAGGCCAGAATACTGGAGTGGGTAGCAGTTCCCTTCTCCAGGGGATCTTCCCAACCCAAGGATCCAACCCAGGTCTCCCACATTACAAGCAGATTCTTTACCATCTGAGCCACCAGGGAAGCCCAAAGCTATACTCGAATACAAAATAAAAAGTAAGCCTAAGCTAGACTCCACTACAAAATAGAAATAACAAAGAATGCTGTTTTGACAGTCAAGTCTTATACCTATTTTGTTGAATTATTTCTTTCAGTTTTTATTCTTTTGGATACTTTTTTGATACTATTATTTATTGTTAATATATGTAAATACAATTGCTTTTTATGATAATCTTGAATCTTGTAAACTTATTAAATTCATTTATCCTAATATTTTTCTATGATTTTCCTGTTTTTAGGATTTTTATTTAAAGATTATATCACCTAAAAACAGGCCAAACATATGCAAAGACTTCCAATCAGCTTTTAGAGTAAAATGAGTTAAATAAACATGTGATTGATTTATGTATTAATATCACCTGTTAATATTTTGATTTGATATGACCCAAGGTTCACTTTCTGGTGAGTATACACCAGATACAGCATATATCTAAATATCAGTGTTTGCTTTCTATTTCTTTGCCATGGGAATTCAACATATTCCATCATAATGTTTTTCTAGAAATATAAGAAATCAGAGACTGTTATGAAAGAATGTGATGTGATGTTTTGCTACTCAGTTGACTTTATATTATTTTGCTCTTCAGAGGTTGCTTCTAACCCTGCTAATAATTACCTCTTTTGAGGTGAAATTCACATAAACATTAAATAAACTACTTTCAAGGGGAAAATTCAGTGGCATTTAGTGCATTCAAAATGTTGTGCAATGTTTATCTCTGTCTAACTTTGAGTTGTGACCAAGTACTGCTTCACCACTGGTAACTCTTGGAGTTTGCTTCTGTGTACATTTTACATACACCCCCCCCCATTAATGTCAGCACTTTTTTTTTTTTTTAAATTCTACCTTTGGTTGACATTTGTTTTCAATTATTATGATACTGATTTATGCTGCTTGGAACATTTTTGGTATATCTATGGCGTAGGAGTTTATTTAGAAAATTCATTTAAAGTAAGAAATGTATATCATAGGGTATATTATAATGTCAAATATTTTGCCAATTCGGTAGCACTTATACTCTTACTGACCCCGTATAAGATGTTCCACTGAGTCAAATTCTATGTAAAACTAACTGATTTGATTTCCAAATTTCGCAAATCTAGAAGTCATAAATAATACTACATTTCATTTCCTTTTATTAATAAGGCTGCATACATTTTCAAATTCTCATTTATGATTCATGTTTTCTTTCTGTGGAAGGCTTTTGTTCTTTTCCCCATTTGATTTTGTCTGTTTTCATATTGCTATATAAGAATTATTTTGGCAGTTGTACATATCACATATATTACAAATATCACAAATACATTTCTGTCTTGTCTCTTCATCATGTCTTTCAGTTCAGTTCAGTTGCTCAGTCATGTCTGACTCTTTGCAATCTCATGAACTGCAGCACACCAGGCTTCCTTGTCCATCACAAACTACCAGAGCTTGCTCAAACTCATGTCCATCAAGTCAGTGATGCCATCCAACCATTTCATCCTCTGTCATCTCCTTCTCCTCCCACCTTCAGTCTTTTCCAGCATCAAAGTATTTTCCAATGAATCAGTTCTTTGCATCAGGTGGTCAAAGTATTGGAGTTTCAGCTTCAGCATCAGTCCTTCCAATGAATATTCATGATTGATTTCCTTTAGGGTTGACTGGTTTGATCTCCTTCTAGTCCAAGGGACTCTCAAGAGTCTTCTCCAACACCACAGTCCAAGAGTAACAATTTGTTGGTACTCAGCTTCCTTTATAGTCCAACTCTCACAACCATACATGACTACTGGTAAAACCATAGTGAGTCATACTGATCTACAGATTCAACTCAGTTAAAAACATTATTTCAGCATGGTTTGGGGGAACTTGACAAATACATTATAAAATTTATGTAAAGAACAAAGATTTAGTGATAAAATACAACACTGCAAAAGAAAAATGGAGTGGTCTTCTTAGTAATAAGACAGTGAGAATGTTGACCTAAAGGTAACTAAATAAAAATAAAACAAAATTGGGAACTTAGACCTGTACATTATGTATAACAATGATAGTGTTTGCAAGTCACTGGGAGAAAGAAAAGACTATTCAGTAAAATATTTGGCATTATCACATACCCTGTGACACAGAAATTTCTTCTTAAATATATTTTCTTGATGAAGTGTAGCCCAACAGGCTCCTCTATCCATGGAATTCTCCAAGCAAGAATACTGGAGTGGATGGATTGCCATTCCCTTCTCTAGGGGATCTTCCCAACCCAGGGATCAAACCCTGGCCTCCTGCACTGCAGGCAGATTTTTACCATCTAAGCTACCAGGGAAGTCAGAACTCCTCCCCAGAGATGTACAAAATGTTCGTAGCAGCACTACTCAGTAACAATAACTAAAATGGTATTTCTATTTACTTATAGATTAAAGTTTCTGAAAATGTAAGACTCAAGATCTTGAGATCTTGATTTTAAATTTAATTCTTACTCTGGTATTCTTGCCTGGAGAATTCCATGGATAGAGGAGGTCTGTTCATAGTGATACTTCCTAAGGCTCACTTGACTTCACACTCCAGGATGTCTGGCTCCAGGTGAGTGATCACACCATCATGCTTATCTTGATCATTAATATATTTTTTGTTTACTCCTTCTGTGTATCCTTGCCACATCTTATTACTGTCTTCTGCTTCTCTTAGGTCTACTGTTCTGTCCTTTATTGTTCCCATCTTTGAATGAAATAGTCCCTTGGTAGCCATAATTTTCTTGAAGGGATTTCTAGTATTTCGTTTTCTATTGCTTTCCTCTATTTCTTTGCATTGATCACTTAGGAAAGCTTTCTTTGCTAGTCTTGCTATTCTTTCAAACTCTGCATTCAGATGTATATATCTTTTCTTTTCTCCTTTGCCTTTCACTTTTCTTTTCTCAGTTATTTGTGAGGCCTCCTGAGACAACCATTATTTTCCTTTTCACATTTCTTTTTCTGGGGATGGTTTTGATCACCGCCTCCTGTACAATGCTGCACTTTACCTATCAAGTATATTGCTTGAACTTATTTGTCACTTCCACTCTATAATAATAAGGGAGTTGATTTAGGTCATACCTTAATGGTTTAGTGGTTCCTTTTCACTTTTTGCTATAAGGGTGGTATCACCTTCATATCTGAGTTGGTTTTTTTTAAACTTCTTTTTTTTTTTAATACTTTATTCTACATTGCAATACTGTATTTGCTTTGCCATACATTGACATGAATCAGTCACAGGTGAACATGATCTCCCAATGCCAAAGCCCCCTCCCACCTCCCACCCCACATCATCTCCCTGAATCATCCTGTGCACCAGCCCCATGCATCCTGCATCCTGCATTGAACATAGACTGGCGCTTTGTTTCTTACAAGATAGTAAACATGTTTCAATGCCATTCTCCCCAATATATCTGAGGTATTGATATTTCTCTCAGCAATCTTGATTCCAGCTTCTGCTTTGTCCAGCCTGGCATTTTACATAATGTATTCTGAATATAAGTTAAATAAGCAGGGTGACAATATACAGCTTTGACACACTCCTTTCCCAATTTTAAAACAATCTGTTGTTTCATGCCTGGTTCTAACTCTTGCTTCTTAACCTGCATACAGGTTTTTCAGGAAGCAGGTAAGGTGTTCTGGTATTTCTATCTTTTTAAGAATTTCCCAGTTTGTTGTGATACATGCTTTCAAGGATTTCCATGCCTCCATCTAATTATCTATCAGTGCCTCCAATTTATTTCTGTGGTTTTGAATAATCTTTACTGTCATTACTCTGAATTATTTTTCTGATAGTCTGCCTATTTCCTCTTCATTCTCTTGGTTTGGTAAGTTTTGACCATGGTCCTTCATCTGCTGCATGTTTCTATGTGTTTTCATTTTATTTAATTGAAGGACTGAAGCTGAAGCTCCAGTACTTTGGCCACCTGATGTGAAGAATTGACTCACTGGAAAAAACTCTGATACTGGGAAAGACTGAGGGCAGGGGAAGGGGATGACAGAGGATGAAATGGTTGGACGGTATCACTGACTTGATAGATATGAGTTTGAGCAAGCTCCAGGAGTCGGTGATGGACAAATAAACCCGGCATGCTGCATTCCATGGGGTTGCAAAGAGTTGGACATGACTGAATGGGACTGTGCTTCAGGACTCTTTTCTGCAGGTTGTAAAGTCAGAGTTTCTCTTACTTATGGAATCTGTCCATGGTGGGTGGTGTTAGACCAGTGCCTTTTTCCTGGTAGGGGATGACTGGTGCCTATTTCCTGGTGAGTGGAGTTGGATCTTGTTCTTCTAAAAGGCATAGTTGTGCCCAATGTTGTGCTATGGTATATTTGTGATCTTGGTATGACTTTGGGCAAATTGTCTGTGAATGTGTAAGTTGTGTTCCTTTGTTGCTAGTTGCTTGGCATGAGGCATGAGGTATGTGGCATGTGGCACTGGAGTTTGCCTGCTTTTGAGTAGGGTCAGGTCTTAGTTTTGAGATAGAGGCCTTTGGACGTTTCTTGCCTGTTAGTATTCCATGAGGTCAGGAGTTCTCTAGTGTTCCAGTGTCCTGGTCTCAGGTCTCCCTCCTAGGAGTTTGGGTCCAACCCCTTAATGGAGTACCAAGACTCCACAAGCCACATAGTACAGAAGGGAAAAGTAAAGGAAAAAAAGAAGAAGAAGAAATTGAAAATTTTAAATAAATATAAAATAATGACAAAAAAGAACAGATAGAAAAGGCCCCAAGACAAATGGGAATAGCAGCATTAATCAGACAGGAACACACAAAGAAAGCCACAAACATGTTCACAGAAAGAAAGAATAAAGAGAGGAACCAAAAAGGAAGAAAGCAATCAGAGCAAAAACCAAACCCATAAATGAAAACAAACTCTAAAAGCTAGAGTAAGAATAATACAAAACTACAAGCATGGAAAAAATGTAATATAACGACAAAATATTGTAGAAATAGCAAAAATAAAATTATTTATTTTATAACAAAAGTATTAAAAAGTAAAAAGTAAGTAAAAATAAAAATTAAAAGATTAATATAAAGGAACAATAGAACAAAATGGAAAAGAAAAAAATACATACACACATATACATGTTGTGTGTGTGTGTGTGTGTGTTCGCACAGAGAGAGAGAGAGAGAGAGAGAGAGAGAGAGAGGGGGGGTAGTAAGAACACATTGTGCTATCAGTTGTTCTCATCGTCAGTGAACTCCAGCCAATCTGCCTACTCAGAAAGTCTATGAAGTAGGTCTCTGGACCTGGTGTGGGCATTATGTGGTCAGCTCTCACTCAGATCTGGCCCTACTCTAACTTGTTCTCGCTTCCAAATTCCACAATCACCCCCAAAGTCCACAAGCTATTTGCAGGAATTTAATCTGCTGCACCTGCTGCTGCAGGAGTGAATTCCCTTCTTTATTCACACAGCCTCTGGTGTTCCATTATGGTTTTTGCCCTTTTGCCGGCCACCTCAAGCATCTGTTCCCCATCCAGATATGAGTGGTGAAGGCTGAGGCTTATTAGGGCCCACTTGCTCAGTTAGGCTTGGGGATAGTAGGGGCATGAAAGCCACAGTGGGATGCCCATGGCATGCTTGAGGCTGTAGAGACCTGTCTGATGTTACTACTGTCTGGGCAGAGAGAGGGGTTATGCACTGTCCCAGGGAAGTTGGGTTATGGATTTCTTGGAAAAGCCAAACTGCATAGGTTCCCAGAAAGTTGTGGATAGTGACCGGCTCATACCTTGGCAGCTGTTGCAGTCATCATCACTTTCACCTCTGTGGTAACAGACCCAAGACACATCCCATCCCCCTACCTCTGGCAACTGTGCCAGCCTTGGAGGTGGCAGGTTGACAGGCATGCCCACCTCTGGGGTCACAGACCACAACTGGCTCATCCCACCTATGACACTCATAAAGGCAGGTCCTGTGGTCTACAAGCATGTGGAATTAGAAGGTCTTCATGCCAATGATCTCTTGCCCCTCTTGCAGGCTTAAACTTTTTCCTGGAATCCCTCAGCTGTATTGTGTGAGTCCCACCTGAGTATCTTCATGACAGTCAACACCAGCCCTCTCTCTGGTGTCAGATTTCCAAAGCTAGAGCTTCAGCATTCAGACCCCACTGGGGCAGTGGGTGTGCAGATCTCCTGTTGCCTGGAAAGTGTTGGTGGACAGCTATCTCTGTGGTGAATTCTCTCTGCTTTGCCTTCCAAGCACCTGTTGCTGCAGTTCTCTTCTGAGGTTATGAAGTTCTGCCCTCGGCCATCCCCACCCATCCCCATCCCACCCCACCCATGAGGGAGTTTCCGAGTGTGCAAAAACTTTCTTCCTCCACTTCTCCCTCTCCAGAGTGCAGGACCTGATTTGTTTCCTCTCTCTCTCTTTTTATGTTTTTCTTGTTGCTGCTTCCATACCATTTTATGTGGAGATTAGCTTGCCTTTTGGGAAGTCTGAGGTCTTCTGACAGTGTTCAGTAAGTGATCTGTAGGAGTTGTTCCACAAGCAGCTGTATTTTTTTTTTTAATGTATTTAAGAAGGTGATTTCCATATCTTACTCCTCTGCCATCTTCAACTCTATTCCAAGATAATACTCTTTGAAAAGATACATGTTTCCAAAAATGTGGATTAATTAAGAAGATAGCTTAGGGTTTGTAAAAGTTTCTACACTGGAAAAGTGAAAGCGAAAGTGAAGTCGCTCAGTTGTGTCCGACTCTTTGCGACCCCGTGGACTGTAGCCTACCAGGCTTCTCTGTCCACGGGATTCTCTAGACAAGAATGCTGGAGTGAGTTACCATTTCCTTCTCCAGGGGATCTTCCAGACCCAGGGTCGAACCCAGGTCTCCCGCATCAGAGGCAGACGCTTTAACCTCAGCCACCAGGGAAGCCCCTAACACTGGAAAAAACACTTCCAAATTTTCAACATGAGCAGCCTCTGCTCATGATTGCCAAAATATTCTACAGCCCATGAACTATATTTCAATAAATCACTATTATTAGAATATCAGCCTCAGTATATTTGACTGGCTGCATGCCTGTGCACGTTAAGTTGCAAAATCATATCTGACTCTTTACGACCCCATAGACTGTAATCCATCAAGCTCCTCATCTATGGTATTCTCCAGGCAAGAATAATAGAGTGAATTGTCATTTCATCCTCCAGAGAATCTTCCTGACCCAGGTATCAAACCCACATTTCTTGAATTACATGTGTCTTCTTTACCACTGAGCCACCTGGGAAGCCAGTTGGCTTGCTAGGGCCACCATAACTAAATATCATAGCCTGTGTACCTTAAACAACAGAGTTGTTGCTATTGTTGTTGTTTACTATGATTCTGGAGGCTAGAAATCTAAGATCAGCTCTTTGCAGAGTTGGTTCCTTCTAAAGGCTGTGAGGAAAGGATCTACTTTAGGATCCGCTTATAGACCACCTCTTCTCCTTGTACTCCATCTTCTCTTTGTCCATACCTGATTCCAGATTTTCTTATAAGGACACTGGTTTTATTGAATCAGGGCCCACAATAATAACCAAATTTTATTGAAACCTCTTTAAAGATCTTATTTCCAAAAATGGTCACACTCTGAAGTACCAAAGTTAGGACCTTAACATATGTGTTTTTGATGTGATATAATTCAGGTCAAAACTCTTGGTTACTCATCTCCTTATTAAGATAAGGAAAATAAACCCTAATTTAAGTATATTGTTTAAGGTTACATAATTAATAAACTAAAACTAGAATGCAAATCCAGGTTTGTGAGAGTGAAATGTCAATTTCATAATCACTGATTAAGCAGCTGATTTATTTATTTATTTAATTTGCTTATTCTTTCAGTTCAGTTCAGTTCAATCACGCAGTCATGTCCGACTCTTTGAGACCCCATGAATTGCAGCATGCCAGGCCTCCCTGTCCATCTAACTTTATTTTTTCAAAATGATTTGCAGTAAGTTAATGACAGACATGATCAAATTAAAGACCATTTTCATCGTTAGTATTATAAATTTCTGTTGTTGTTGTTGTTTAGTTACTATGTCATGTCTGGCTCTTTGTGACCCCATGGGCTGCAGCATGCCAGGCTCAACTGTCATTCCATATCTTCCAGAGTTTGAAAAAACTGATATTCATTGAGTTAGTGATGCCGTCTAACCATCTTATCCTCTGTTGTCCCCTTCTCCTCTTGCCCTCAATCTTTCTCATCATTAGTCTTTTCTAGTGAATCAGCTCTTTGTATCAGAAAACCGAAGTATTGGACCTTCAGCTTCAGCATTAGTCTTTCCAATAAATATTCAGGGTATGTTTATTTTGGGATTAACAGGATTGATCTCCTTACTGTCTCAGTTCAGTTCTGTCAGACAGTCTTGTCCAACTCTTTGCGACGCCATGATTTGCAAGTTGCCAGGCCTCTATGTCCATCATCAACTCCCAGATTTCACCCAAACTCACATCCAATGAGTTGGCAATGCCATCCAGGCATCTCATCCTCTGTCATCCCCTTCTTCTCCTGCTCCCAATCCCTCCCAGCATCAGAGTATTTTCCAGTGAGTCAACTCTTCACATGAGGTAGCCAAAGTACTGGAGTTTCAGCTTTAGCATCAGTCCTTCCAATGAATACCCAGGACTGATCTCCTGTAGAATGGACTGCTTGGATTTTCTTGCAGTCCAAGGGACTCTCAAGAGTCTTTTCCAACACCACAGTTCAAAAGCATCAATTCTTTGGTGCTCAGCCTTCCTCACAGTCCAACTCTCACATCCATACACGACCACTGGAAAAACCATAGCCTTGACTAGACGGACCTTTGTTGGCCAAGTAATCTCTATGCTTTTTATATGCTATCTATATTGGTCATAACTTTCCTTCCAAGGAGTTTTTAATTACACAGCCTCAGTTCAGTTCAGTCGCTCAGTCGTGTCCGACTCTTTGCGACCCCATGAATCGCAGTATGCCAGACCTCCCTGTTCATCACCATCTCTCTGAGTTCACCTAGACACATGTCCATCGAGTCCGTGATGCCATCCAGACATCTCATCCTCAGTCGTCCCCTTCTCCTCCTGCCCCCAATCCCCCACAGCATCAGAGTCTTTTCCAATGAGTCAACTCTTCACATCGGGTGGCCAAAGTACTGGAGTTTCAGCTTTAGCATCATTTCTTCCAAAAAACTCCAGGGTTGATCTCTTTCAGAATGGAACGGTTGGATCTCCTTGCAGTCCAAGGGACTCTCAAGAGTCTTCTCCAACACCACAGTTCAAAAGCATCAATTCTTCGGCACTCAGCTTTCTTCACAGTCCAACTCCCACATCCATACATGACCACAGGAAAAACCATAGCCTTGACTAGATGGACCTTAGTCAGCAAAGTAATGTCTCTGCTTTTGAATATGCTATCTAGGTTGATCATTACTTTTCTTCCAAGGAGTAAGTGTCTTCTAATTTCATGGTTGCAGTCACCATCTGCAGTCATTTTGGAGCCCCCAAAATAAAGTCTGACACTGTTTCTACTGTTTCCCCATCTATTTCCCATGAAGTGATGGGACCGGATGCCATGATCGTCATTTTCTGAATGTTGAGCTTTAAGCCAACTTTTTCGGTCTCCTCTTTCACTTTCATCAAGAGGCCCTTTAGCTCCTCTTCACTTTCTGTCATAAGGGTGGTGTCGTCTGCATATCTGAGGTTATTGATATTTCTCCCAGCAATCTTGATTCCAGCTTGTGTTTCCTCCAGCCCAGAATTTCTCATGATGTACTCTGCATGTAAGTTAAATAAGCAGGGTGACAATATACACCTTTGACATACGCCTTTTCCTATTTAGAACCAGTCTGTTGTTCCATGTCCAGTTCTAACTGTTGCTTCCTGACCTACATACAGATTTCTCAAGAGGCAGGTCAGGTGGTCTGGTATTCCCATCTCTTTCAGAATTTTCAGCAGTTTATTGTGATCCACAATGTCAAAGGCTTTGGCATAGTCAATAAAGCAGAAATAGAGGTTTTTCTGGAACTCTCTTGCTTTTTCCATGATTCAGCAGATGTTGGAAATTTGAACTCTGGTTCTCTGCCTTTTCTAAAACCAGCTTGAACATCAGGAAGTTCACGGTTCACGTATTGCTGAAGCCTGGCTTGGAGGATTTTGAGCATTACTTTACTAGCATGTGAGATGAGTGCAACTGTGCAGTAGCTTGAGCATTCTTTGGCATTGCCTTTCTTTGGAATTGGAATGAAAACTGATCTTTTCCAGTCCTGTGGCCACTGCTGAGTCTTCCAAATTTGCTGGCATATTGAGTGCAGCACTTTCACAGCATCATCTTTCAGGATTTGAAACAGCTCAACTGGAATTTCATCACCTCCACTAGCTTTGTTTGTAGTGATGTTTTCTAAGGTCCACTTGACTTCACATTCCAAGATGTCTGGCTCTAGATGAGTGGGTCACATCATCATGATTATCTTGGTCTTGAAGATCTTTTTGTACAGTTCTTCTGTGTATTCTTGCCACCTCTTCTTAATATCTTCAGTTTCTTTTAGGTCCAGACCATTTCTGTCCTTTATCGAGCCCATCTTTGCATAAAATATTCCCTTGATATCTCTAATTTTCTTGAAGAGATCTCTAGTCTTTCCCATTCTGTTGTTTTCCTCTATTTCTTTGCACTGATCGCTGAAGAAGGCTTTCTTATCTCTTCTTGCTATTCTTTGGAACTCTGCATTCAGATGCGTATATCTTTCCTTTTCTCCTTTGCTTTTTACCTCTCTTCTTTTTTTTTTTTTTTTCACAGCTTTTTGTAAAGCCTCCTCAGACAGCCATTTTGCTTTTTTGCATTTATTTTCCATGGGGATAGTCTTGATCCCTGTCTCCTGTACAATGTCACAAACCTCATTCCATAGTTCATCAGGCACTCTATCTATCAGATCTAGGCCCTTAAATCTATTTGTCACTTCAACTGTATAATCATAAGGGATTTGATTTAGGTCATACCTGAATGGTCTAGCGATTTTCCCTACTTTCTTCAATTTCAGTGTGATTTTGGCAATACGGAGTTCATGATCTGAACCACAGTCAGCTCCTGGTCTTGTTTTTGTTGACTGTATAGAGCTTCTCCATCTTTGGCTTCATAGAATATAATCAATCTGATTTCAGTGTTGACCATCTGGTGAGGTCCATGTGTAGTCTTCTCTTGTGTTGTTGGAAGACGGTGTTTGCTATGACCAGTGCATTTTCTTCGCAAAACTTTATTAGTCTTTGTCCTGCTTCATTCCACATTCCAAGGCCAAATTTGCCTGTTACTCCAGGTGTTTCTTGACTTCCTACTTTAGCATTCCAGTCCCCTATAATGAAAAGGACATCTTTTTTGAGTGTTAGTTCTAAAAGGTCTTATAGGTCTTCATAGAACCATACAAATTCAGCTTCTTCAGCATTACTGGTTGTAGCATAGACTTGGATAACTGTGATATTGAATGGTTTGCCTTCTCAACGAACAGAGATCATTCTGTCGTTTTTGAGATTGCGGCCAAGTACTGCATTTCAGACTCTTTTGTTGACCATGATGGCCACTCCATTTCTTCTGAGGGATTCCTGCCCACAGTAATAGATATAATGGTCATCTGAGTTAAATTCACCCATTCCAGTCCATTTTAGTTCGCTGATTCCTAGAATGTCGACGTTCACCCTGGCCATCTCTTGTTTGACCACTTTCAATTTGCCTTGATTCATGGACCTGACATTCCAGGTTCCTATGCAATATTGCTCTTTACAGCATCGGATCTTGCTTCTATCTCCAGTCACATCCACAGATGGGTATTGTTTTTGCTTTGGCTCCATCCCGTCATTCTTTTTGGAGTTATTTCACCACTGATATCCAGTAGCATATTGAGCACCTACTGGCTTGGGGAGTCCCTCTTTCATTACTCTATCATTTTGCCTTTTCATGCTGTTCATGGGGTTCTTAAGGCACGAATACTGAAGTGGCTTGCCATTCCCTTATCCAGTGGACCACGTTCTGTCAGCCCTCTCCACCATGACCCGTCCATCTTGGGTTGCCCCGCAGCCATGGCTTTGTTTCACTGAGTTAGACAAGGCTGTGGTCCTAGTGTGATTAGATTGACTAGTTTTCTGTGAGTATGGTTTCAGTGTGTCTCCCTCTGATGTCCTCTTGCAACATCTACCATCTTACTTGGGTTTCTTTTACCTTGAGCTTGGGTATCTTTTCATGGCTGCTCCAGCAAAGCACAGCTGCTGTTTCTTACCTTGAACGAGGGGTATCTCCTTACCGCAGCCTTCCTGACCTTCAATGTGGGATAGTTCCTCTAGGCCCTCCTGCTCCTGTGCTGCCACCGCTCCTCAGGTTGATCCTCCCAGCCGCCAGCCCTGGCCTTGGGCGTGGGTGTCTCCTTTCAGCTGCTGCCCCTAAACAGTCTTCTCCAACATCACAAGTAAAAACACCAATTCTTTGGCTCTCAGCCTTCTTTATGGTTCAGTTCTCACATCCATACATGATTACTGGAAAAATGATAGCTTTGATTATACAAACATGTCAGCAATACAATATCTCTGCTTTTTAATATGCTGTCTACATGTATCATGCCTTTTCTTCCAAGGAGCAAGGGGCTTATTCATATGGCTGCAGTCACGTCTGCAGTAATTTTGGAGCCCTAGAAGATAAAATCTGCCACTGTTTCTATTTTCCCCCATCTATTTGTTAGGAATTTATGGAACCAGATACCACAATCTTAAGTTTTTTAAATGGTGAGTTTCAAGCAAGCTATTTTCACCCTGCTCTTTCACATTCATCAAAAGCCTCTTTAGTCCTCTTCACTTTCTGACATTAGGGTGGTGTCATTTGCATATCTGGTTCGATTCAGTTCAGTCGCTTAGTCGTGTCTGACTCTTTGCGATCCCATGAATTGCAGCACGCCAGGCCTCCCTGTCCATCACCATCCCCTGGAGTTCACTCAGACTCAAGTTCATTGAGTCAGTGATGCCATCCAGCCATCTCATCCTCGGTCGTCCCCTTCTCCTCCTGCCCCTAGTCCCCCCCAACATCAGAGTCTTTTCCAGTAAGTCAACTCTTCACATGAGGTGGCCAAAGTACTGGAGTTTCAGCTCTAGCATCATTCCTTCCAAAGAAATCCCAGGGCTGATCTCCTTTATAATGGACTGGTTGGATCTCCTTGAAGGCCAAAGGACTCTCAAGAGTCTTCTCCAACAACACAGTTCAAAAGCATCAATTCTTCGGCGCTCAGCCTTCTTCACTGTCCAACTCTTACATCCATACATGACCACAGGAAAAACCATAGCCTTGACTAAACGGACTTTAGTCGGCAAAGAAATGTCTCTGCTTTTGAATATACTGTCTAGGTTTGTCATAACTTTTCTTCCATGGAATAAGCATCTTCTAATTTCATGGCTGCAGTCACCATCTGCAGTCATTTTGGAGCCCCCAAAAATAAAGTCTGACACTGTTTCCACTGTTTCCCCATCTATTTCCCATGAAGTGATGGGACCGGATGCCATAATCTTTGTGTTCTGAATGCTGAGCTTTAAAGCAACTTTTTCACTTTCTTCTTTCACTTTCATCAAGAGGCTTATTAGTTCTTCTTCACTTTCTGCCATAAGGGTGGTGTCATCTGCATATCTGAGGTTATTGATATTTCTCCCAGCAATCTTGATTCCAGGTTGTGTTTCTTCTAGTCCTGCATTTCTCATGATGTACTCTGCATAATTTAAATAAACAGGGTGACAATATACAGCTTTGACATACTCCTTTTCCTATTTGGAACCAGTCTGTTGTTCCATGTCCAGTTCTAACTGTTGCTTCCTGACCTGCATACAGATTTCTCAAGAACAGGTCAGGTGGTCTGGTATTCCCATCTCTTTCAGAATTTTCCAGTTTATTGTGATCCACAAAGTCAATGGCTTTGGCATAGTCAATAAAGCAGAAATAGAGGTTTTTCTGAACTCTCTTGCTTTTTCCATGATCCATCGGATGTTGACAATTTGATCTCTGGTTCCTCTGCCCTTTCTAAAACCAGCTTGAACATCAGGGAGTTCATGGTTCATGTATTGCTGAAGCCTGGCTTGGAGGATTTTAAGCATTACTTTACTAGCATGTGAGATGAGTGCAATTGTGCAGTAGCTTGAGCATTCTTTGGCATTGCCTTTCTTTGGAATTGGAATGAAAACTGATCTTTTCCAGTCCTGTGGCCACTGCTGAGTCTTCCAAATTTGCTGGCATATTGAGTGCAGCACTTTCACAGCATTATCTTTCAGGATTTGAAATAGCTCAACTGGAATTCCATCACCTCCATTATCTTTGTTCGTAGTGATGTTTTCTAAGGTTCACTTGACTTCACATTCTAAGATGTCTGGCTCTAGATGAGTGATCACATTATCATGATTATCTGGGTCATGAAAATCTTTTTGTGCAATTCTTCCATGTATTCGTGGCATCTCTTCTTAATATCTTTATCTTCTGTTAGGTCCAGAGCATTTCTGTCCTTTATTGAGCCCATTTTTGCATGAAATGTTCCCTTGGTATCTCTGGTTTTCTTGAAGAGATCTCTAGTCTTTCCCATTCTGTTGTTTTCCTCTATTTCTTTGCATTGATCACTGAAGAAGGCTTTCTTATCTCTTCTTGCTATTGTTTGGAACTCTACATTTAGATACTTAAAGCTTTCCTTTTCTCCTTTGCTTTTCACCTCTCTTCTTTTCACAGGTTTTTGAAAGGCCTCCCCAGAGAGCCATTTTGCTTTTTTGCATTTATTTTCTTTCCATGGGCATGGTCTTAATCCCTGTCTCCTGTACAGTGTCATGAACCTCCGTCCATAGTTCATCAGGCACTCTATCTATCAGATCTAGGCCCTTAAATCAATTTGTCACTTCCACTGTATAATCATAAGGGATTTGATTTAGGTCATACCTGAATGGTCTAGCGATTTTCCCTACTTTCTTCAATTTGAGTCTGAATTTGGTAATAAGGAGTTCATGATCTGAGCCACTTATATTTCTCCCTAAAATCTTGATTCCAGCTTGTGATTCATCCAACCCAGCATTTAGCATGATATATTCTGCATATAAATTAAATAAGCACGGTGACAATATACAGTCTTGTGATACTCCTTTCCCAATTGAACCAGTCCATTGTTCCATGTCTAATTCTAGCTGTTGCTTCTTGACCAGCCTACAGATTTCTCAGGAGGTAGGTAAGGTGTTTTGGCATTACAATTTCTTTAAGAGTTCTCCACAGTTTGTTGTGATTCACACTGTCAAATGCCTCAACATAGTTAATGAAGCAGAAGTCAATGTTTTTTTTTAAATTCTCTTGCATTTTCTATGATCCAGTGGGTGTTGACAATTTGATCTCTGGTTCCTCTGCCTTTTCTAAATCCTTGTTGTACATCTCGAGGTTCTTGGTTCATGCACTGTTGAAGCTTAGCTTGACAGATTTTAGAAATTAGCTTGCTAGTATATGAAATGAGCACAATTCTATTGTAGTTTGAACATTCTTTGGCATTGCCTTTTCTAATTATATAGTATTTGGTGTAACGCGTGTACTTTTATTTGATAATTTCCATACCCAATGGTCTTTCTCAACAGATATAGGAAAGTTTGTGTAAAAAGTCATATTTGCAACAAAAACACAAAGAAAGAAGAACAAGAACTTGCCAAGAATGTGTTGGATTTGACAAAAAAAAAAAGAAAAAAACACAATTAAGGTAACCTATGAGCAATTTTCCTAAATGCAAACCCTATTTCTGAATGTCTTACTTGTATGTGTGGAGACTAGGTGAGCCTAAAGAAGGAACCAAAACCCCATGTGCAATTGTTATATTCAGAAAATTTAGTATATCTGCATGTCTAAAACTTGAAAATGTAACAAAAACATTACAACAAACTCTCCAAATCCATACCGTGAATTATGCAACAAGTTCACCTTAGAGGTATCTGATTCCCTGAGGGTTGTATGGGAATGTGACTTCATTTTGGAAATGTGGCTTCATTTGAATTATTATTTACTGTTAGGGCTCAGATTCTGAAAATTTGTTGCCTTATTCAAAATGTTGTCTTGTACAAAATGGATAAATTGCAAATTATTTTTGTCTAGGAGAGATGAAAATGATCTCAGTCTATTAGAAGAGATAAAATAACACTAAGGTTATCATTACATTGCCCAGTAGAGCAATAACCAGTTTCATCTCCCAGTTATAGTATTCTTATTCCCTCTATCACTTTTTTTGTGTATGTAATCAACTTTATCATTCTGTATCATTAATAAGTTAAATACATCTCTTAATCTTTAACTTGTGCCCACTAAAAGACTTATCCATTTAATTTTTTGAAAATATTATCTTAACATTTGATAATCTAATGGCTCAATAATCCTCTAGGCTTCTGTTTAATGAGATATATGTATTGGGCAGATATTGATTTGATATTTTGTTCACAGATGCCTAGACCAAACCTGAGAGAGACAAGAGAGATGGTTTTGCTGGCTCATCTTTAGCTCCAACCTGGTGATTAGATGTGATCTATTATGAGCAAAGTGTGAAAGGAGCAGGACTGTCTTGAAGAAGCTCAGAGCAAAATCAGTGTTACATCTGAGCCTAGGCCTGAGTGAGGGAGAGGGGCAAATCCACAGTCTCAAGTGTGGGTCAGTAGGTATCAAGAACCATAATACAGAGGGGGTCTTTTCACTGCAGAGAGTATCATTGGTGAACCAGTCACCACACAGGCAGTGCTGACTGGCCTCTGAAAACTAGGGCCCCATTTCTAATGATTTTTGAGAAGTGGAATTTAGTCAGGAGACCATAGCACAGGTACCAGCAGGGGCTCAATTCTTAGGTCATAGAAGATACTACCTTAAAATTTACAAACATAATTGAGAAAAATCTGATAAAGATAATTTGGTTTTAAAATAAGGGACATGCCCCTGACGGTGTGTGTAATGTCATAGTAAAAGTCATGTGTTCATATTGACATTACTTTATTTGAATAAGTGTTAAGAAGACCTGAAGATATTTCATTTTTCCAGTTTTAAAACAAACATGGTATGTAAATGTCACAACAGAACTTTTCTACTTAGTTACCCAGTCTTAAGGAATTCCAGTCATCTTTGCATTATATTTTGTACAAAACAAGAAAATTCATCCTCATAAGGGGTAATACTGTACCATAACTATTAGTATAAGAAAATATATTTAATTGTGATTTCCAAACTTTGAATTTTCTTTCAACTAGCTTGTTTATAACAGATAAAGCATAGCAAACCTGAGATTACTTTCACATTTGCTTGATTTTGTAAACAAAAGCATAAATTTTATTTCTATAAAAATAATTTTTCTTCTAGAAACTAATAACAGATTAGTAGTAGAGTAACAAGGAGAAGTATAAGAGCATCAGGAAAACAAAATAATTTACATCTGACCAAGATACTTTCAATAGTAAAAGGGGAAGCTATTAATAATTAACTGAGAAAATCAAGTGCAAATCAGAATTGTGAGGAGCAACTGGGATTTAAGTTCACTCTAGTAGAAGAATAAACCTTAATATTTTCTACATACTTTCAGAAAATATGAATATACTTGTGATGAACAAAGAGATGTAATACTCATATCAGACTCCCCCCACCAAGAAAGTTTCCCAACTCTTAGGATCACTGTCAGCGCCTTCATAAATGCCTAAGCTATAGAGGTCAGTCTTGCTCAAGATCTTTCCCTTCCCAAGGCAGTACAGACCATTTCAGTTCACAGAGGACTATTCTCAGACCATTTATTTCTAGAGCTTCCCATGGGTTGACTTTTTCCTTTGCCAAATCCTGCTTACCTCCCTCTAGGATGTTGATTTTAAGGGCACTCCCTAATAAATACCTTTCATGATAAACTCCATCTCAGGATTTGCTTCTCAGAAATTCCACCTGAGACAGTGCTTGACATTGATATGTTACGTAGACTGTAGGCAGTGGCAAACAGGTGATGACCACAGACTCTGAAACTATCTCCTGGTTACAACCTGGGCTCCACCACTTAACAGCTATATGCCTGTGGGCATGTTTCTAAGTCTTGATTTCTATCTCTGTAAATTGTAGATGAAAATATAACCTATCTCATAAGGTTGCTGTGAAATTTGAATGAGTTAATACATGTGGAGAACTTATAACCACACTAAAGATTCTAGAAAGTCCTTGGTAATCAGTGATACTATTTTAACCCATTTTCAGTCAAAGTTGGAAATAATCCATCATCTTCTTCTGAGCATAGGAGGCTCATAGCAGTTGGGATTGACTAAGTTCCCTGTGGCAGGGCCCTTTCTACAATCCCAAGGCAATGCCAGCTTCTTGACGAGCACCTAGGTCTTAATACATTATTCAGATTCTGGCACTGAATACAGTCTTTCTAGGGATGAAATTTCTTGTCTGGGGTCCATGTCTACCCAA
Source organism: Nanger dama (assembly GCA_917880005.1). Classification (NCBI taxonomy): domain Eukaryota; kingdom Metazoa; phylum Chordata; class Mammalia; order Artiodactyla; family Bovidae; genus Nanger; species Nanger dama. Next base: position 107,386,237 of record CAKJTW010000001.1, read on the forward strand.
AGTCTAGATTCCTGGAATAGCTCATTTTTCCTACAACCATGTCCCTGAAAGTCACTCTGGGATATCCCCCAAACCTCCAAATCCACTTATTCAGAGCTTCAGTTCTGTCAAATTCAGCAGATATCTGGGCCTCTTCTCAGTCTGACCTTTGCCAGCAGAATGCTTATGCTTCTTTTCCGCCCTACCCCCTCTAGATCAAATTTCCCAAGATGATTCATGCCTAGAACAACAGTCTCATATTATTTTCCTGTTTACATAATTAACCCTGTCAAGCTGTAATTCTTTTGTTCTATACTCTGGTCTTTGTTGATGCTTTCAAAGTCTCAGTCCCAATCAGCATGATGAAAAAATCTCTCAAAGGAACAAACCATAAGTGACATAGAAATGCTAAAAATATTGTCAATAATACCAACCACAGTGAAATTTCAGGACTCTGGGGAGGTTGTAAAGTACATCTCCCCAAGTGACTTTGCAGAAAGTTTGGAGAAAGACTGGAGAATAGGATGCACCATTCACTATTTCACATAGTCTAGATTATGATAATAGTAACTGCTTCTGGAATCAGAAAATGAACACTTATTTTGAGATATTATTTTTCTAAGTAAGAAACTATTTCTGAAAGAAAGCAGAATATTGTATTTTTATTTATTTATTTATTTTTAATTATTTTTAGTTTATTCTACTTTACAATACTCTATTGGTTTGCCATACATTGACATGAATGAGCCACAGGTGTACACGAGCTCCCAATCCTGAAAAGCCCCTCCCATCTCTTACCCCATATCGTCTCTCTGGATCATCCCCGTGCACTAGCCCCAAGCATCCTGTATCCTATATCGAACATAAACTGGGGCTTTGTTTCTTACATGATAGTATACATGTTTCAGTGCCATTCTCCCAAATTATCCCACCCTCTCCCTCTCCTTCTCCCTCAGAGGCCAAAAGTCCGTTCTATACATCTGTGTCTCTTTTGTTGTCTCACATACAGAATCATCATTACTATCTTTCTAGCTTCTATATATATGTGTCAGTATACTGCATTGGTGTTTTTCTTTCTGGCTTACTTCACTCTGTATAATCAGCTCCAGTTTCATCCATCTCATTAGAACTGAGTCAAATTTATTCTTTTTAAGGGCTGAGTAATACTCCATTGTGTATATGCACCACAGCTTTCTTATCCATTCATCTGCTGATGAACATCTAGGTTGTTTACATGTCTTGGCTATTATAAACAATGCTGCAGTGAACATTGGGGTACATGTGTCTCTTTCAATTGGTGTGTATGCCCAGCAGTGGGATTGCTGGGTCATAAGGCAGTTCTATTTGCAATTCTTTAAGGAATCTCCACACTGTTTTCCATAGTGGCTGTACTAGTTTGCATTCCCACCAACAGTGTAAGAGGGTTCCCTTTTTCCACATCCTCTCCAGCATTTATTGCTTGTAGACTTTTGGATCGCAGCCATTCTGACTGGTGTGAAATGGTACCTCATTGTGGTCTTGATTTGCATTTCTCTGATAGTGAGTGATGTTGAGCATCTTTTCATGTGTCTGTTAGCCATCCGTATGTCTTCTTTGGAGAAATGCCTATTTAGTTCTTTGGCCCATTTTTTGATTGGATCGTTTATTTTTCTGGAGTTGAGCAACATAAATAAGGTAAAAATAGTGACAACTAAATTGTATAACCCCTTACTTCATGTATTTCCCAAATTAGTTTTGTTAATAAAAGGTACACTTTATATTTACAAAGTCTTTAAAAGTTTTAATCAAAATTTGTTTTCATAAAATAAACATATTTTTACTGCCAAGGAAAAATACTTAGAATAAAACACCTAGTTTGAGTGTATTTCTTTTGGTGATAATGGTCATTTACTATGTTGTATTAAAAATACATCATGGATACTAAAAAGACCTTGAATAACCAAAGCAGTCCTGAGAAAGAACAAAGCTGGTGGCATCATACTTTGTTATTTCAAGCTATACTACAAAGCTTTAGTAATCAAAACAAAATGGCACTGGCATAAAAACAGATGCATAGACCAATGGAATAGAATCAAGGGCCCAGAAATATACCTATACACATATGGTCAGTTAATATTTGATAAGGAAACTAAGAATCCTCATTGGAGAAAAGACAGTCTCTTCCATATATTTCATCAGAAAGCTGGATATTCACATGTAAAAGAGTCAAAATAAACCCTATCTGATACCAACCACAAAAAATTAATTGAATCAGATTGAAGACTTAAATGTAAGACCTCAAACGATAAAACTCCTGGAAGAAATCATAGGGGAAAGATACTTGACACTGGTCTTGGCAACTGTTGTTGTTTTTGTTATGAAACCATAAGCCATAAAGTAAAAACAAACAAAAAAAAGTAAACAAGTATTCTAAGTACTCCAGCTTAAGTTATGCTACTATTTCTGTGACCAAAGTGAAAGAAAAGTGCAAGTGTCAGTTGCTTAGTCATGTCTGACTCTTTGTGACCCCATGGACAGAAGCTAGTCCATGGTATTCTCCAGGCAAGAATACTGGAGTAGTTAGCCATTCCCTTCTCCAGAAAATCTTTCTGACCCAGCGATCAAACCTGAATCTCCTGAATTGCAGATGGATTATTTACTATCTGAAACACCAGGGAAACCCTATTTCTATGACCAAAAGAATGAAATAAAATAATTAGTCAAAGTGGAAAGACATGCAGTTCCCCAAAAAAGGGGGAAATTTGTTCCCTGGGAGGGAAGGAACAGAACATTAACTGTCCATTACCAAAAAAAAAAAAAAGAAAAGAAAGAAAAATCCTTGTCTCCAACTTTAACTTTTAACCAGCTACTGCTGCAAGAAAATACCCAGAAGACATTGTTTCTTATTCTCATGTCAAGCTTCACCAAAGCTGATACTATTTATCACTGATTATGGGTTGTTTAGATATACTTGATCTCGGTTTTAGAAATGTTGACATTCCTTTCCACTACCAGCCGAGGCCAATGTTCAAGTGACCTCCAGAATCTGAATCAAATGAAGCTAATAAGAACACGCTTTGGAGAATTCAACACCTAGTAAGAGAAAACTTTGATACTGAAATAATCTTGAGAAACACAACAGTTTTCCTAAGAACTTCAGGATCCCTTTTTATTGTAAGCAACATCTGTGCTTGGCTCCTAATATTGGCATTGTTTTTCTACTCTCCATTGTGATTCCAAGAGTTGGGAATGGGCTACAAGGGCATGAAGATGACCACAGCGATGAGGTTTTTATCTAAACAGGCAATAACTGAAGGCATCAGGTTATATATAAAATAAAACAAGAAAGCCACACAGCTGAAATGGATATGGGTTCTTTCCATTTTAACAGCAATGAGTCATTTGTCATTATTACATAATGGCCTCATGTCTAGAGGGATAAAGGGAAATGGAAAAGCAATCCCAGTTGTGCAGCAGAGGCAGCATCCACTGCATAGCTGGCTAATTGTTCATTATATAAACTTCCCAGTGAATATCCATTTTAGCAACAGCAGAAGAGTCCTGACATTTGGCCCAGCTCATTTCTGAAATATTCAAATTCCTATTAAAATGGTAAATCATAATGATTCTTAAAAAATTGTAACATTATTGGTTTAGCAGATGAATAATCACTGGATTAAGAGCCTCCAACAAAATTATAGATGTAATAATGTATTATAGCTCTTTTTAATAATAGGTTAAGTTTTGAACATTTATTTTTAATCCATATTGCTTTCAAAAGCTATTAAATCCAATTATATGAAAATTAAATTGATTTTTCTGGAAGATTATTAAAGAGAACATCTTCTGGAATTTAATGCCAGAAATATGCCCATAGTCGTATCACACACATCCCCACACCCACACACATAGTCACTACAAATAGCCACTCAAAAGAAAGGTTTGAATTACAATATCCCCAAATTAAACTAAGATGATGTCATCCAGTCCCATCACTTCATGGCAAATAAATGGGGAAACAGTGGAAACAGTGGCTGGCTTTATTTTTCTAGGCTCCAAAATCACTGTTGATGGTGATTGCAGCCATGAAATTAAAAGACGCTTACTCCTTGTAAGGAAAGTTATGACCAACCTAGATAACATATTAAAAAGCAGATACATTACTCTGCCAACAAAGGTCTGTCTAGTCAAGTCTATGGTTTTATCAGTGGTCATGTATGGATGTAAGAGTTGGACTGTGAAAAAGCTGAGCACCAAAGAATTGATGCTTTTGAACTGCAGGGTTGGAGAAAACTCTTAAGAGTCCCTTGGACTGCAAGGAGATGTAATCAGTCCATCCTAAAGATCAGTCCTGGGTGTTCATTGGTAGGATGATGTTGGAGCTGAAGCTCCAGTACTTTGGCCACCTGATGCGAAGAGCTGACTCACTGGAAAAGATCCTGATGCTGGCAAAGATCGAGGGCAGGAGAAGGGGACGACAGAGGATGACATGGTTGGATGGCATCACCAACTCAGTGGGTTTGGATGAACTCCTGAAGTTGGTGATCGACAAGGAGGCCTGGCGTGATTAGTCCATGGTGTCGCAAAGAGTCAGACACGACTGAGCAACTGAACTGATCCCAAAACCAAAGGCCCTCATCAATTTAAATTTGTTTGATTAATAGCCCAGAAAATAAGTTACTAGTGCCAGACATGCAGGAAGTGGACTATGTGAAAAAACAGATTAAAATCTACATCATTTGTCTTTGATGCCACAAACAAAATAAAATTAAATAAGATAAATGCAAATACATGTCTATTCTAAATTTAATTAGATAAGTTGATCGAGTGGATTGAACTTTAAAATTACAATAACTCTATAAAACCACTGTTTGTTTAATCAATGATGAATGGGTGGATTTTTCTCTGGATTGTTGAATCTGAAAACTGTAATCCAGACTAACCTTCAGTTGCTAGCCTGATCAAGGGCTGCTCATCAGGGTCTCTTTCCATCCTTGTGGACTATGTTTTCTATCAGTCAGTGAATTTTCCTATCAAAATGAAATCAATATGTAAGCTAACTCACTCCATTTCCTTTTACATAGCTTAAACTTTCAATAGAACAAGAAAATAGAGGCTGTCATTAGATTAAATCAAACCAAGGGTCAAGGCTTGTGGTGAAAAGAAGCTGAGATTTCAGAACTTACTAAGGGGAGCTGATAAATGTGAAGAGGCTTTTTTTCAATCTCAAGAGGACAGCTGAAAGATTGTTTTACTGCAGGTGATATGTCAGCCTGTTAGTTACTCATCATACCTGCCAAACTTGAGAGGCTCTCTGTTATTACTTATAACTTGCAGTTTACGAGATGGCCCTGTAGGGAGTGAATGAACCAACTGAAACAAATAGAGGTTAGACCACAACTGCAATATCTACTCTAGTCAGCACAGGTAGTGAATCTTAAATAGGAAGGACCGGCCCAAATGTTTTTCCTTGAGGTCACCAGATCTTGTGGGCCTGAGAGTGGCTCCTAGCCCCAGGAGTTAACTTCTGTGGAGTGCTGTGGCCTGGGAATTCTAATAGCTCAGGAGAAAGGCTTGATTTGATCACGTAAACATTAACTGCTTCTGGATAGACAAGATTTTTCCTAATAACTTTACCTTTAGTTCAAATTCTGGGGGAAGAGCAACTAATTAAGCAGAAATATCAGTGAAAATGTGCAGCAATGCTGGAACCACACAAGGACAGCCCTGACAATCTGAGTAGACTGAAATAAGAGAAGCTGAAATTGAGAAAAGGATTCTGTCTGCCTAGAATATTTTTTCTGTGCTGTTTTTCTCCCTTTGGTCATGCCTGTCTGTTTAGGCATTTCAAGTTAGAGGGTGTTCTGGACATAGTATATGGCTCATCTGTTAACTCTGGTCTTACTTTGATTTAATCTTTCAGTTAAATTGGCATTTTGCAGTTGTTTGGAAACTATGCCTTGGGCTAGGGGGCAGGGAGAGTTTACAATAGTGAACAAGGAGGGGACTGAAGTGAAAGAACACAATCTATAATCATTTTGGTAGCCTGTTGACAGTGGAAGGGCGTGTTATGAGAAAATGCATTTCTGAGGGTTCCTCAGGTGACACTAATGGTAAAGAATATGCCTGACACTGGGAGACATAAAAGATGTAGCTTCTTCCTTGGGTTGGGAAGATCCACTGGAGAAGGAAATGGCACTTTACACTAGTATCCTTGTCTGGAGAATCCTGTAGACAAGGGAGCCTGGTGAACTACAGCCCATAAATTCACAAAGAGTCAGCCTTAGCACACATATGCTTTGAGCCTACCTCTCTAAGGACTCAAGTGCTTTAAACTGAGCACTTGAGCCCCCTAACGTGATTGCAAGTTAAAACAGTTTGAATGTGGCTTTAAAGCACCATAGGATGACCTACAGAGAAGGCAAGGGTGCTCTACTCCAATACTCTTACCTGGAGAATCCTATGGACAGAGGAGCCTGGTAGGCTGCAGTCCATGGGGTTGCTAAGAGTCAGCACAACTGAGAGACTTCCCTTTCACTGTTCACTTTCATGCACTGGAGAAGGAAATGGCAACCCACTCCAGTATTCTTGCCTGGAGAATTCCAGGGACAGAGGAGCCTAGTGGGCTGCTGTCTATGGGATCACACAGAGTCGGATACAACTGAAGTGAATTAGCAGCAGCAGTAGCAGCAGGATGACCTAGGGAGATTTTAAAAGTACCCATGCCTGTGTCTCATCCTTGGACATTCTGATTTAATTGAACTAGGTCAGGAACCAATTCTCAAACTTAAAAAAAAAAAAAAAGTTCTATCAGATATTTATAATGTGCACATATTTCTAATATGCAACTAGAACATAGAACCCTAGCTGCACATAGAATGCTTAAAAAGTAGGAGGAAAAGCCAAATACAAAGACAGTGAGTGCTCTGGTATTTAAGGGGATGTGTGCTTTTATTTGGAAAGGATTCATCAGTCCTTAATTACATTGGGTCTGTTGTTTGATGAGATATATCACCCTCATAGATGCTCATCCCTGTGCTTCCTGGCATAACACTATGCATGTTGGGATTGTGTGTGTGTATGTGCATGTGTATAACTATACATTTATATATATATATATATAATATATATTATATATAATATATATAATATATGTATTATATTTTATATAAATATTATATATATAATATAAATATATATATATTCATATAATATATAAAATTATATATAATATATATTTATATAAATATATATTTATATAATATATAAAATTATATATATTATATAAATATATATTTATATTTATATAAAATTATATAAATATAAATATATATATTATATTTATATAATATATAAAATTATATAAATATAAATATATATATTATATTTATATAATATATAAAATTATATATATAAATATACATTTTTATATAAATTTATATATATATTATATATATATATATTATATATATATATATAGCTTGACATACATGAGGAATGTATTCATACCTGTTAGTAGCTTAAACCAATAGTGTCAAGTGAAGATTCAAACTTCATTCTTCTGAAAGAATGCCACGGTGATAATTATAACATCAATGGCCTTTCAAAAGTGTAAATCTTCACTAATTTGAATTCAAAATCTTTTAAATGTGGCATTAAAGAAATTCTTCTCTATGTAAAATTTGATATTCAACCAGAGTAAGGAGGGCTGTGGTTTTTCAAATTGACACAGTTTCTTTGATAAAGTAAAGACTGTCAAAATTATACATAGAAGCCCTAAGGCAGGAGAAAAGCTGCTTTTCATCTCCAAGGTAAATAAAGTTCTTGACAGAGTCTGAGTGAAAGAGGACAGCAGTCCAGTTGGCAATCTCCCAATAGTCATTCTTGATATGATGGAAGATGGATTATGGAAGAGGGGACAAGATTAGATTTCATCACAATTTCATGACAGAATCCTCCCATCAGCGGGACTAACCTTATGGAAAAGATTATGATACACACTGCCATTCATATGTCTATATTATGCAACGGATGATAAAAATATTTGACATTCCATAAAGTGTAAACTGAAAAAGCAAAGCATATGAATTACGATTTAAGTGGAAAAGCAATCTCCTGGGGAGAGAGCAGTCTAGTCCATCACAAGAGATTCGGGCTTTAATATTACTCTGTGTTCCAAGTTTCAGTAGGCTGATGAATAGAAAGTGATGAATGATTACTTTCTTGCAGGGTATACAACTCCCTCTGAGAATTAGAATTGATACTGGCTATTCACTGAATATTCACTGGAAGGACAGGTGCTGAAACTGAAGCTCCAATACTTTGGTCACATGATGTGAAGAGCTGACTCATTGGAAAAAGACCCTGATGCTGGGAAAGACTGAGGGCAAATGAAGAGGGTTATAGAGGATGAGATGCTTGACTGGTATCAGTGACTCAATGAGCATGAGGTGAGCAAACTCCAGAAGATAATGAAGGACAGGAAGCCTGGTGTGCTGCTGCTTACAGGGTCTCAAAGAGTCAGACATGACTTAGCACCGGAACAACAACTTTTACTGAGTATTACCCCAAAGAATATTTGCCTTTCACTGTAAAAGCACAAAACTTGATGCTAGGAATTGTGTATTCTGATCCCAAATTTTCAAATAAGTACCATAAACATTTCAGTATATCTGGATATTGCAAATTGTATTGCCTATAAACAATGAAGTTTTATTCATTTGTTCATTTAAGATGAACATATTCATTGTTGCCTATTTTGCATATAAGCACCTTCTAGATTTTGAAGATACAGAAGTATACCTGAATACCAGCAAAGTATTCAGTTCTACATATACACATGTTCATTATTTTTTAAAATTATTTTCTTGTATAGGTTATCACAGAATGTTGAGTAGAATTCCCTCCTACAAAGTAGGTTCTTGTTGGTTATCTTGAGCAAAATCATGAACATATAGCCCTATATTAGTTTAAAATTCTGTGATCTTAAAGTTGAAAATAAATTAGTTTGATAATAAATGTAATTACATGCACAGACATAGAAAGCACACTTATGGATACTAAAGGGAGAAGTGGAAGAGGATGGGGCAAATAAGGAGTTTGAAATTAACATATATACACTACTATATGACATGGATATACAATGTACAAGGACCTATTGTACAGAATAGGCAACTATATTTGATACTGTGTAATAACCTATAATGGAAAATAATTGGGACATTTTGTATATATATATATGACTGAATCACTTTTCTGTAAACCTGGAAATAACACAACATTGTAAATCAGCTATATTACAATGTGAAATAACAATAATAGATGGAGTTATGTGGGTAAATTGCTGACTCTGTGTAAATTACAAGAGCTTTTTCATAAGTCCTGCAGCATCATCTCACCTTTTCATAGTTGTCCCACGCCCTTGTTCAACTTTTTGCAACCCTAATTGACTGTAGCCTGCTCTCTGACTGTAGGCTCCTCTGTCTGTGGAATTTTCCAAGAAGGAATATTGAATCAGGTTGGCATTTCCTACTTCTATCATGGTGTCATAATCCTTCAATTCAGTCATGCTGCCTACCTACCAGCTGCTTGGCTTTGTACACTCTGGAGAAGATAAGAATGAATAAGACATAGTTCTGCTTTTAATAAGTTTGATACATAGCTAAGGGGAAGATTTACAAACATATATTAGATAAAAGAAAAGAGATTATAGAATCTCATAACAGGGGTTAGTAATAGGTGATGTGGGAACAGAGGAAAAGGGAGAACTTAATATTCAGCAAGGGTAGAGATTTTAAAAGGTGAGGCTACACAGAAGAATTACACAAGAAGGGTCTTAATGATCTGGAATATAACAAGGATTTGGTTACTCACCTAGAGCTGGACATCCTGGACTGTGAAGTAAAGTGGGCTTTATGAAGCATTATTATGAACAAAACTAGTGGAGGTGATGGAAATCCAGTTGAGCTATTTAAAGTTCTAACATTATTCCAGTAAATTTGGAAAACTCAGTACTGACCACCAGACTGGAAAATGTCAGTTTTCATTCAAATCCCAAAAAAGGGCAGTGCCAAAGAAAATTCAAGCTACTGTACAAAATTGTGATTTTTTTAACATACTAATGAGATTATGCTCAAAATCCTTCAAGTTAGGCTTCAACAGTGCATGAATCAAGAACATCCAGATGTACAATTTGGATTTGAAGAGGTGAATGAACCAGAGATAAAATTGCCAACCTTGGAGGCGGTCCTAAGATGGCAGAGAAATAAGACAGGGAGATCACTTTCTCTCCCACAAATTCACCAAAAGAAAATTTAAATTCTGAGTAAATTTCACAAAATAACTTCTGAATGCTGGCAGAGGATATCTGGCACCCAGAAAAGCAGCCCATTTTCTTCAAAAGAAAGTAGGAAAAATATAAAAGATAAAAATTTAAAAAAAAAAAAAACAGACAGAAGATGTAGGGATGGAGATCTGTCCCAGGAAGGAAGTCTTAAAAAGAGAGAAGTTTCCAAACACCAGGAAACACTCTCACTGCCGAGTCTGTGGCGAGTCTTGGAACCACAGAGGGAAACATAACAGGGAAGAAAAATAAATAAATAATTAAAACCCACAGATTACGAGCCCAGTGGTAATTCCCCCAGTGGAGAAGCAGTGCAGACATCTTACCCGCCACTAGCAAGCAGGAGCTGGGAAGGGAGGCTCGGGCTGCTTTGCTTAGAGTAAGGACCAGGCTTGAATGCCCCAAGGGCAATCTGAGCAAACTAACTTAGGATAGCAAACCAGACTGTGGGATAGCTACCACGTGAAAGCCCTAACATAAGACACCACTGGGAACAAAAGAACAGAGATACCCAGCTGCAGGCTATCCCCCTCTGGTGACAGGCAGCCAGAGCCGGAAGGGGGCAATCGAAGCCCTGAAGAGACATTATCTACCAAACTGCAAGCAGGCTTATTTGCTAACTAAGACTTCTTGGGGTTCAGGATGGTCAACATCCACCTGAGAAGGTGAGCCGGTTGTACATCCAGAAAGCCAAGTGGCAGGAATGGGGGAGGCGATAAGTTGCAGCGACCGTGCTTGCCAAAACCTAATCACCTGAGCTGCTCGGCCCTAAGAAGGGCACAAAACTCAGACCCAACGGAGTCTGCACCTCTGAGGACAACCTGAGTGCTTGAACCTGAGTGGCTTAGACCTGGGAGGTGCAGGCAGCCCAGGGCCAGCCTTGGACAGTTCCCGGCGGAGCAACCTACAGCCTGAGCAGTGTCGGCAGGGAGGGCACACAAGCCATGAGCACGGGAAGGCCCAGTGTGGTTGAGACACTGTGAGCACATGCCAGTGTTATTTGTTTGCAGTGTCCCTCCCCTCCCCACAGCGCGACTGAACAAGTGAGCCTAAAAACGTGTCCACCACCGCCCCCTTGTGTCAGGATGGAAATCAGACACTGAAGAGACCAGTGAACAGAAAAAGCTAAAACAGAGGGAACCGCCTTGGAAATGACAGGTGCAATAGATTAAAACCCTGTCGTTAGTACTGACTACATAGGAAGGGGCCTATAGATCTTGAGAAATATAAGCCAGACCAAGGAACTATCCGAAAATGAACTGACCCCACACTGCCCACAACACCAGAGAAAGTCCTAGACATAGTTTTACTATTTGTATGCTCATTCTTTCTTTGTTTTTTCCTTCTATTTCTTTTTTTAAATTTTAAGTCCTCTATTACTCCTTTAATTTTCATTTTATAGCCTACTATTACTTTACAAAAAAAAGACCTTATTTTTAAAGCAAACTTTACATATATATATATATAATTTTATATAATTTTTGTGACTTTTTTCTTTTCTTTTTCTTCTTTTCTTTAATATTGTATTTTTGAAAATCCAACTTCTACTCAAGATTTGAAATCTTTGCTTTTTGGTATTTGTTATCAATTTTGTACTTTTAGGAACCCAATCTTCAGTACCCATTTTTATTGCTCTCTCCCACTTTGGACTCTCCTTTTTCTTAACTAGGTCGCCTCTGTCTCCTCCCTCTCCCTTCTCTTCTCTACCCAACTCTGTGAATCTCTGTGTGTTACAGATGATGAACACGTGGGGAACTGATTACTTGCTGGATCTGTCTCTCTCCTTTTCATTCTCCCCTTTTATCTTCCTGGCCACCTCTGTCTCCTTCCTCCATCTTCTCTTCTCTGTATAACTCCATGAACATCTCTGAGTGGTCCAGACTGTGGAGCACACATAAGGAAGCGATTAGTAGCTAGCTTGATCTCTCCTCTTTTGATTCCACCTCATCTCATTCGGGTCACCTATAACTCCCTCTTCCCTCTTCTCTTCTCCATGTAACTCTGTGAACATCTCTGGATGTCCCTCACTGTGGAGAAACTTTTCATCTTTAACTTAGATGTTTTATCAAAGGTGCTGTATAGAAGGAAAAGCTTTGAGACTACTAAAAATAAGACGGAAAACCAAAAGCAGGAGGCTTAAGTCCAAATCCTGAGAACATCAGAGAACTCCTGACTCCAGGGAACACTAATTGACAGGAGCTCACCAAATTCCTCCATACCTACACTGAAAACAAGCACCACCCAAGGGCCAATAAGTTCCAAAGCAAGGCATACCACACAAATTCTCCAGCAACACAGGAACACAGCCTTGAGCTTCAATATACACAGGCTGCCTAAAGTTACTCCAAACTCATTGACATCTCATAACTCATTACTGGACACTCCATTGCACTCCAGAGAGAAGAAATCCAGCTCCACCCACAAGAACACCGACACAAGCTTCCCTATCCAAGAAACCTTGACAAGCCACCCGTACAACCCCACCCACAGTGAGAAAACTCCACAATAAAGAGATCTCCACAAACTGCCAGAATTCAGAAAGGCCACCCCAAAATGAGCAATATAAACAAGAAGAGACAGAGGAATACCCAGCAGGTAAAGGAACAAGATAAATGCCAACCAAACCAAAGCAAAGAGAAAGAGATAGAGAATCTACTCAGTAAAGAATTCCAAATAATGATAGTGAAAATGATAAAAAATCCTGAAATCAAAGTGGAATCACAGATAAATAACCTGGAGACAAGGATTGAGAAGATGCAAGAAAGGTTTAACAAGGACCTAGAAGAAATAAAAAGAGTCAATATATAATTAATAATGGAATAAATGAGATAAAAAACACTGTGGAGGCAACAAATAGTAGAATAATGGAGACAGAAGATAGGATTAGTGAACTAGAAGATAGAATGGTAGAAATAAATGAATCAGAGAAGAGAAAAGAAAAATGAATTAAAAGAAATGAGGACAATCTCAGAGACCTCCAGGGCAATATTAAATGCCCCAAAATTTGAATCACAGGAGTCCCAGAAGAAGAAGACAAAAAGAAGGACCATGAGAAAATACTGAGGAGATAATAGTTGAAAACTTCCCTAAAATGGGGAAGGAAATAATCACCCAAGTCCAAGAAACCCACAGAGTTCCAAACAGGATAAACCCAAGGTGAAACATCCCAAGACACATATTAATCAAATTAACAAAGATCAAACACAAAGAACAAATATTAAAAGCAGCAAGGGAAAAACCACAGATAACACACAAAGGAATTCCCATAAGGATAAAAGTTGATCTTTCAATAAAAAATCTTCAGGCCAGGAGGGAATGGCAAGATATACTATAAGTGATGAAAGAAAATAACCTACAGCCCAGATTACTGTACCCAGCAAGGATCTCACTCAAATATGAAGGACAAATCAAAAGCTTTACAGACAAGCAAAAGCTGAGATAATTCAGCACCACCCAACCAGCTCTCCAACAAATGCTAAAGGATATTCTCTAGATAGGAAGCATAAAAAGGGTGTATAAACCAGAACCCAAAACAATAAAGTAAATGGCAACGAGATCATACTTATCAATAATTACCTTAAACGTAAATATGTTGAATGCCCCAACCAAAAGACAAAGACTGGCTGAATGGATACAAAAACAAGACCCTTATATATGTTGTCTACAAGAGACCAACCTTAAAACAGGGGAAAGTGAAGGCTGAAAAAAGATATTCCATGTTAATAGAGACCAAAAGAAAGCAGGAGTAGCAATACTCATGTCAGATAAAATAGACTTTAAAAAAAGGCTGTGAAAAGAGACAAAGAAGGCCACTACATAATGATCAAAGGATCAATCCAAGGAGAAGATATAACAATTATAAATATATATGCACCCAACATAAGAGCACTGCAATATGTAAGACAATTACTAACAAGTATGAAAGGATAATTTAACAATAACACAATAATAGTGGGAGACTGTAATACACACTCACACCTATGGAAAGATCAACTAAACAGAAAATTAACAAGGAAACAGAAACTTTAAATGATACAATAGACCAGATAGACATAATTGATATATATAGGTCATTTCACCTCAGAAAAATGAATTTCACTTTTTTCAAGTGCACACGGAACCTTCTCCAGGATAGATCACATCCTGGGCCATAAATCTAGCCTTGGTAAATTAAAAAAAAAATGAAATCATTCCAAGCATCTTTTCTGACCACAATGCAGTAAGATTAGATCTCAATTACAGGAGAAAACTATTTAAAATTCCAACATATGGAGGCTGAACAACACGCTGCTGAATAACCAACAAATCACAGAAGAAATCACAAAAGAAATCAAAATGTGCATAGAAATGAATGAAAATGAAAACACAACAACCCAAACCTGTAGGACACTGTAAAAGCAGTGCTAAGGGGGAAAGTTCATAGCAATACAGGCATATCTCAAGAAACAAGAAAAAAAAATCAAATAAATAACCTAACTCTACACCTAACACAACTGGAAAAGGAAGAAATGAAGAACCCCAAGGTTAGTAGAAGGAAAGAAATCATAAAAATTAGGGCAGAAATAAATGCAAAAGAAACAAAAGAGGCCATAGCAAAAATCAACAAAGCCAAAAGCTGGTTCTTTGAAAGGATAAATAAAATTGACAAACTATGAGCCAGACTCATCAAGATACAAAAGGAGGAAAATTAAATCAATAAAATTAGAAATGAAAATGGAAATATCACAACAGACAACACAGAAATACAAAGGATCATGAGACTACTATCAGCAATTATATGCCAATAAAATGAACAACGTGGAAGAAATGGACAAGTTCTTAGAAAAGTACAACTTTCCAAAACTGAACCAGGAAGAAATAGAAAATCTTTACAGATCCATCACCAACATGGAAATTGAAATTGTAACCAGAAATCTTCCAGCAAACAAAAGCCCACGTCCAGATGGCTTCACAACTGAATGCTACCAAACATTTAGAGAAGAGCTAAACACCTATTTTACTCAAACTCTTACAGAAAATTGCAGAGGAAGTTAAATTTCCAAATTCATTCTATGAAGCCATCATCACCCTAATACCAAAACCTTACAAAGATGCCACACACACACACACACACACACACACAAACACACACAAACTACAGGCCAATATCACTGATGGACATAGATGCAAAAATCCTTAACAAAATTCTAGCTATCAGAATCTAACAACACATTAAAAGATCATACACCATGACCAAGTGGTCTTCATCCCACGGATGCAAGGGTTTTTCATTATCCACAAATCAATCAATGTAGTACACCACATTAACAAATAGAAAAATAAAAGCCATATGATTATCTCAATAGATGCAGAGAAAGCCTCTGACAAAATTCAACATCTATTTATGATAAAAACTCTCCAGAAAGCAGGAATAGAAGGAACATACATCAACATAATAAAAGCTATATATGACAAACCCACAGCAAACATTATCCTCAAAGGTGAAAAATTGAAAGCATTTCCCCTAAAGTCAGGAACAAGACAAGGGTGCCCACTTTCACCACTACCATTCAACATAGTTCTGGAAGTTTTGGCCACAGCAATCAGAACAGAAAAAGAAACAAAAGGAACCCAAATTGGAAAAGAAGTAAAACTCTCACTGTTTGCAGATGACATGATCCTCTACATAGAAAATCTTAAAGACTCCACCAGAAAATTACTGGATCTAATCAATGAATATAGTAAAGTTGCAGAATATGAAATCAACACACAGAAATCCCTTGCATTCCTATATACTAATAATGAGAAAATAGAAAGAGAAATTGAGGAAACAATTCCATCCACCATTACAATGAAAAGAATAAAATACTTACAAATATATCTACCTAAAGAAATGAAAGACCTACATATAGAAAATTATAAAGAACTGGTGAAATAAATCAAAGAAGCAACAGTTATAACTGAACATGGAACAATAGACTGGTTCCAAATAGGAAAAGGAGTTCATCAAGTCTGTATATTATCACCCTGCTTATTTAACTTATATGCAGAGTACATCATGGAAGAAACACAAGCTGGAATCAAGATTGCCGGGAGAAATATCAGAAACCTCGGATATGCAGATGACACCACTCTTATGGCTGAAAGTGAAGAGGAACTAAAAACCCTCTTGATGAAAGTGAAAGAGGAAAGTGAAAAAGTTGGCTTAAAACTCAATATTTGGAAAACGAAGATCATGGCATTTGGTCCCACCACTCATGGGAAATAGATGGGGAAACAGTGTCAGACTTTATTTTGGGGGCTTCAAAATCACTGCCGATGGTGACTGCAGCCAGTAAAAGACACTTACTCCTTGGAAGAAAAGTTATGACCAACTTAGATAGCATATTCAAAAGCAGAGACATTACTTTGCTGACTAAGGCCCATCCAGCCAAGGCTATGGTTTTTCCTGTGGTCATGTATGGATGTGATAGTTGGACTGTGAAGAAGGCTGAGTGTTGAAGAATTGATGCTTTTGAACTGTGGTGCTGGAGAAGACTCTTGAGGGTCCCTTGGCCTTCAAGGATCTCCAACCAGTCCATTCTGAAGGTGATCAGCCCTGGGTATTCTTTTGAAGGAATGATGCTAAAGCTGAAACTCCTGTACTTTGGCCACCTCATGCGAAGAG
The DNA here is from genome assembly GCA_917880005.1 of Nanger dama. NCBI lineage: Eukaryota > Metazoa > Chordata > Mammalia > Artiodactyla > Bovidae > Nanger > Nanger dama. The sequence goes on from CAKJTW010000001.1 coordinate 107,403,183, forward strand.
TTGACTCATTGGAAAAGACTTTGATGCTGGGAGGGAATGGGCCAGGGGGTGAAGGGGATGACAGAGGATGAGAGGGCTGGATGGCATTACTGACCCGATGGACATGAATCTGGAGCGAACTCCGGGAGTTGGTGATGGACAAGGAGGCCTGGCGTGCTGTGATTCATGGTGTCGCAAAGAGTTGCACATGACTGAGCGACTGAACTGAACTGAACTGAATAGATGGAGAAATATACCATGTTCATGGATCGGAAGAAATAATATAGTGAAAATGAGTAAACTACCCAAAGCAATCTATAGATTCAATGCAATCCCTATTAAGCCACCAACGGTATTTTTCACAGAGCTAGAACAAATAATTTCACAATTTGTATAGAAATATAAAAACCTTGAATAGTCAAAGCAATGTTTAGAAAGAAGAATGGGACTAGAAGAATCAACCTGCCTGATTTCATGCTGTAATACAATCCACAGTCATCAAGACAGTATGGTACTGGCACAAAGACTGAAATATAGATCAGTGGAACAAAATAGAAAACCCAGAGATAAATCTATGCCCCTATGGACACCTTATATTTGACAAAGGAGTCAAGAATATACAATGGAGAAAAGACAATCTCTTTAATGAGTGTTGCTGGTAAAACTGGTCAACCACTTGTAAAAGAATGAAACTAGAACACTTTCTAACACCATACACAAAAATAAACTCAATATGGATAAAAGATCTAAAAGTAAGACCAGAAACTATAAAACTTCTAGAGAAAAACATAGGCAAAACACTCTCCAACATAAATCACAGTAGGATCCTCTATGACCCACCTCCCAAAATACTGGAAATGAAAGCAAAAATAAACAAAAGGGACCTAATTAATCTTAAATGCTTCTGCCCAGCAAAGGAAAGTATAAGCAAGGTGAAAAGACAGCCTTCAAAATGGGAGAAAATAATAGCAAATTAAGCAACTGGCAAACAACAAATATCAAAAATATGCAAGCAACTCCTGCAGCTCAATTACAGAAAAATAAATGACCCAATCAAAAATGGGCCAAAGAACTAAATAGAAATTTCTCCAAAGACTTACAGATGGCTAACAAGCACATGAAAAGATGCTCAACATCACTCATTATCAGAGAAATGCAAATCAAAAAATACAAAGAGGTACCATTTCCCGGCAGTCAGAGTGGCTGCAATCCAAAAGTCTGCAAGCAATAAATGCTGGAGAGGGTGTGGAGAAAAGGGAACCCTCTTACACTGTTGGTGGGAATGCAAGCTAGTACAGACACTATGGAGAACAGTGTGGAGATTCCTTAAAAAAACTGGAAAAAGAAGTACCTTATAACCCAGCAATCCCACTGCTGGGCCTACACACCAAGGAAACCAGAACTGAAAGAGACGCGTGTACCCCAGTGTTCATTGCAGCACTGTTTATAATAGCCAGGACATGGAAACAACTTAGATGTCCATCAGCAGATGAATGGATAAGAAAGCTGTGGTACATATAGACAATGGAGTATTACTCAGCCATTAAAAAGAGTACATTTGAATCAGTTCTAATGAGGTGGATGAAACTGGAGCCAATTATACAGAGTGAAGTAAGCCAGAAAGAAAAACACCAGTACAGTATACTAACACATATATATGTAATTTAGAAAGACGGTAATGATAACCCTGTATGCTAGAGAGCAAAAAGAGACACAGATGTATAGAACAGTCTTTTTGACTCTGTGGGAGAGGGAGAGGGTGGGATGATTTGGGAGAATGGAATTGAAACATGTATAATATCATATAAGGAACAAATCACCAGTCCAGGTTCTGTGCCCGAAACAGGATGCTTGGGGCTGGTGCACTGGGATGACCCAGAAGGATGGTACAGGGAGGGAGGTGGGAAGGGGGTTGAGGATGGGGAACATGTGTACACCTGTGGTGGATTCATGTTGATGTATGACAAAACCAATACAATATTGTAAAGTAAAATAATAATATTAATAATAAACAAATTATAAATGGTTAAATTTTTTTTTAAATTGCCAACCTTTGTTAGATCACCGAGAAAGCAAAGCAGTTCCATAAAAACATCTACTTCTACTCCACTGACTCTGCTAAAGCCTTTGACTATGTGTATCACAACAAAATGAGCAAAATTCTTAAAGAGATAGGAATACCAAACCACCTTACCTGTCTCCTGGAGAAACCTGAATGGGTCAAGAAGAAACCAAACCAGAAATAGAACAATGGACTGCTACAAATTTTGGAAAGGAGTACCATAAGACTGTATTGTCTCACCCTGATTATTTAACTTCTCTGCATAGTGCATCATGTGAAATGTGGTACTGGATGAATCACAAATTATAGTTAAGATTTCAGGGAGAAATAACAACCTCATGTATGCAGAAGATACCACTCTAATGTCAGAAAGTGAAGAGGAAATAAAGAGCCTCTTCATAAGGGTGAAAGAGGAGAGTGAAAAAGCTTGCTTGAAACTCACCATTTAAAATACTAAGATATGATATCATCACTTCATGGCAAATGGAAGGAGGAAAAGCGGAAGCAGTGACAGATTTCATTTTCTTGCGCTCCAAATCCCTGGTGACAGTGACTGAAGTGAAGCCAAAAAATTTAAAAATGCTTGCTTCTTTGAAGGAAAGCAATCAATAACCTAGAAGCATATTAAAAGCAAAGACATCACTTAGCCAACGAAGTTTCTGTATAGTCAAAGCTATGATGTTTCCAGTAGTCATGTAATGGGTAAGATAGTTGGACCCTAAAGAAAGCTGAGTGGCAAATAATTGATGCTTTCAAACTGTGGTGCTAAAAAGATTCTTGAGAGTCCCTTGGGATGCGAGGAGATCAAACCAGTACAACCCCAACAGAAATTAAGCCTTAATATTCATTGGACTGATACTCCAGTAGTTTGGTCACTTGAAGCAAAGAGCTGACTCTGGAAAGCCCCTGATGCTGAGAAAGGCTGAAGGCCAAAGGAGAAGGGGATGGCAGAGGATGAGATGATTAGATAACATCACTGAGTCAATGAATGTGAAATTGAGCATCCCTGGGAGATAGTGGATGACAGAGGAGCCTGTCTATGCTGCAGTCCATGGGATTACAAAGAGTCAGACATGACTTAGTGGCTGACCAGCAAAAGGAATTTTAGAACAGAGATCCCCAATCTCTGGGATCTAATGTCTGATGATGTGAGGTAGACCTGGTGTAATAATAATATGCATAATAAATATGATATGCTTCAATCTGTGGAAAACATCCCCTCCTCCAGTCAATGGAAAAATTGTCTTCTATGAAACTGGTCCCTCTTAAGGGTCACAGTTTTAAAAGAATAACATCACAGTTTATATTTATTGAGCTACTACATCTTGCAAGGATTTCCCATGACTGTCTCATTTAATTCCTAACTATGATCCTATAAGGTAAACATCATTACCTCAATTTATAGTTGATTTTCAAAACATGAGCTCAGAGGAGTTAGTTTTTTAGCCCCAAGTCACAGTTATTCTTACAAAGATGAGCTTCCAACAAAGGTCTGCCCAAGACCAAAGTCCACATGTGCAGCTGTAATTAGATACTGCTTCCCAAACACAGATTTCCTATAGCACTGCCTGCATTTGTTTCATAGGGCTGTTATGATAGAAACTGGATGGATTGAAATAACAGAATTTGTTTTTTCACAGTTCTGCAGCCTTCAGCTTCACAGTCTGTGTCAGCAGGATGGTGCTCCCTCTGGAAACTCAAAGGTATAGTCCTTCCTTTCCTCACTAACTCTCAGTGACTTCAGATATTCCTTGGTTTATAGAAGCACAGTCCTAATCTCTGCTTCCTTCTCCACGTGGCTCCTCCTGGATTTTTCTGTGTCTCCACTTTCTCTTTCTCACAAGGACATCAGTCATTGGATTTAGGGCCTAATTCAAGAAGCTCTCATTGTGAGATCTTTATCATATCTCCAAAGTCCCTTTTTTCCAAATAAAGTCCCATTCCTAGGTACCAGGTTTTAAGACTTAGATATTATTTCAGGAGGCCACAATTCAACACACTAGAATACTGCTTTAGTGGAGTGTACAGGACAAGTTGGAGTTTGTCAGGATGAGAGAGTATTGCAACCAGAATACTAAGAATTGCAACCAGAATACTGAAACACTAAGATTAAACACTGGACAGGTAAGAGAAAGCCACATTGGAAACTGCATATACTTTGCTATACTTGGAATGCCAAAATAAAAATAAGCAATCAAGAAAACACATGCTTAAAAATCAGGTTTAAACACTAGATAGACATCAGGTAATTGACAACTGGTCACCCAAGCTACCCTGGTGGCTCAGAGGTTAAAGCGTCTGCCTCCAATGTGGGAGACCTGGGTTCGATCCCTGGGTCGGGAAGATCCCCTGGAGAAGGAAATGGCAATCCACTCCAGTATTCTTGCCTGGAGAATCTCATGGACAGAGAAGCCTAGTAGGTTACAGTCCACGGGGTCGCAAAGAGTCAGACACGACTGAGAGACTTCACCTCACCTCACCTCACTTCACACAAGCTAAAAAATTAGGGCTATATTCAAACCTGAGAGTCATTCAAGACTTTATGTAAGCAAAGAGCATATTTAATTATGTATTTGATAAGTGTCACTCCAGAGCCAGATGGAAGCAGATTATAGAATGAGAATTTGTGGCCAGTGTGATCCTCTAGGTAGCTTTTGACACAACCCAGATGGAAGAATATGGATCAAAGACCATTAGAAAGGAGAAGAGATTATCAAATAAAGTGATAATAAGGAATGATAGATTTGCTTAAATTTGATAATCAACTTCAAAGAAACTTTTACTTTGATTCAGTTCAGTTCATTTACTCAGTTGTGTCCGACTCTTTGCGACCCCATGAATCTCAGCACGCCAGGCCTCCTAGTTCATCACCAACTCACAGAGGTCACTCAAACTCACATCCATCGAGTCAGTGATGCCATCCAGCCATCTCATCCTCTGTCGTTCTCTTTTCCTCCTGCCACCAATCCTTCCAAGAATCAGAGTCTTTCCCAATGATTCAACTCTTCACATGAGGTGGCCAAAGTACTAGAGGTTCAGCTTTAGCATCATTCCTTCCAAAGAACACCCAAGGCTGATCTCCTTTAGAACGGACTTGGTGGACCTCTTTGCAGTCAAAGGGACTCTCAAGAGTCTTCTCCAACACCTCAGTTCAAAAGCATTAATTATTTGGTGATAATCTTTCTTCACAGGCCAACTCATATCCACACATGACCACTGGAAAAATCATATCCTTGATTAGACGGACCTTTGTTGACAAAGTAATGTCTCTGTTTTTCAATATGCTATCTAGGTTGGTCAAAACTTTTCTTCCAAGGAGTAACCGTCTACTAATTGCATGGCTACAATCACCATCTGCAATGATTTTAGAGCACCCCAAAATAAAGTCTGACACTGTTTCCACTGTTTCCCCATCTATTTCCCATGAAGTGATGGGGCCAGATTCCATGATCTTCATTTTCTGAATGTTGAGCTTTAAGCCAAATTGCTCACTCTCCTCTTTCACTTTCATCAAGAGGCTTTTTAGTTCCTCATTTTCTGCCATAAAGGTGGTGTCATCTGCATATCTGAGGTTTTTATATTTCTCCTAGCAATCTTGGTTCCAGCTTGTGCTTCTTCCAGCCCAGCGTTCCTCATGATGTACTCTGCATACAAGTTAAGTAAGCAGGGTGCTAATATACAATATTGACGTACCCCCTGTTCCTATTTGGAACCAGTACGTTAAATGTCCAGTTCTAAATGTTGCTTCCTGACTTGCATATAGGTTTCTCAAGAGGCAGGTCAGGTGGTCTGGTATTCTCATCTCTTTCAGAATCCTCCACAGTTTATTGTGATCCATATAGTCAAAGGCGTTGGCATAGTCAATAAAGCAGAAATAGATGCATTTTCCTGAAACTCCCTTGGTTTTTCGATGATCCAGCAGATGTTGACAATTTGATCTCTGGTTCCTCTGCCTTTTCTAAAATCAGCTTGAACATCAGGAAGTTCACGGTTCACATATTGCTGAAGCCTGGCTTGGAGAATTTTGAGCATTTTACTAGCATGTGAGATGGGTGCAATTGTGTAGTAGTTTGAGCATTCTTTTGCATTGCCTTTCTTTGAGATTGGAAAGAAAACTGACCTTTTCCAGTCCTGTGGCCACTGCTGAGTTTTCCAAATTTGCTGGCATATTGAGTGCAGCACTTTCACAGCATCTCCTTTCAGGATTTGAAACAGCTCAACTGGAATTCCATCACCTCCCTAGCTTTGTTCATAGTGACACTTTCTAAGGCCCACTTGACTTCACATTCCAGGATGTCTGCCTCTAAGTGAGTGATCGCACCCTGGTGGTTATCTTTGTAGTGAAGATCTTTTTGTACTGTTCTTCTGTGTATTCTTGCCACCTCTTCTTAATACTTCTGCTTCTGTTAGGTCCATACCATTTCTGTCCTTTATTGAGCCCATCTTTGTATGAAATGTTCTCTTGGTATTTCTAATTTTCTTGAAGAGATCTCTAGTCTTTCCCATTCGGTTCTTTTCCACTAATTCTTTGCATTGATCACTGAAGATGGCTTTCTTATCTCTCCTTGCTATTCTTTGGAACACTGCATTCAGAAGCTTATATCTTTCCTTTTCTCCTTTGCTTTTTTCTCTTCTTTTCACAGCTATTTGTAAGGCCTCCCCAGACAGCCATTTTGCTTTTTAGCATTTATTTTTCATGGGGATGATCTTGATCCCTGTCTCCTGTACAATGTCATGAACCTATTCCATAGTTCATCAGGTACTCTATCTATCACAGATCTAGTCTTTTAATTATATTTCTCACTTCTACTATATAATCATAAGGGATTTGATTTAGGTCATACCTGAATGGTCAAGTGGTTTCCCCTACTTTCTTCAATTTAAGTCTGAATTTGACAATAAGGAGTTCATGATCTGAGTGACAGTCATCTCCCAGTCTTGTTTTTGCTAACTGTATAGAGCTTCTCCATCTTTGGCTGCAAAGAATATAATCAATCTGATTTCGGTGTTGACCATCTGGTGATGTCCATGTGTAGAGTCTCCTCTTGTGTTGTTGCAAGAGGGTGTTTGCTATGATTAGTGCATTCTCTTGGCAGGACTCTGTTAGCTTTTGCCCTTCTTCATTCAGTATTCCAAGGCCAAATTTTCCTGTTACTTCAGGTGTTTCTTGACTTCCTGCTTTAGCATTCCAGTCCCCTATAATGAAAAGGACATCTTATTTTGGGTGTTTGTTCTAAAGGGTCTTATAGGTTTACATAGAACTGTTCAACTTCAGCTTCTTTAGAGTTACTGATAGAGGCATAGACTTGGATTATAGTAATATTGAATGGTTTGCCTTGGAGACGAACAGAGATCATTCTGTCATTTTGAGATTGCATCCAAGTACTTCATTTCATCCTCTTTTTTTGCCCATGATGGCTACTCCATTTCTTCTAAGGGATTCCTGCCCTCAGTAGTAGATATAATGGTCATTTGAGATAAATTCACTCTTTCCAGGTCATTTTAGTTCACTGATTTCTAGAGATCACTCCTGCTATCTCCTCTTTGATCTCTTCCAATTTGCCTTGATTCATGGATCTGACATTCCAGGTTCCTATGCAATATTGGTCTTTACAACATTGGACCTTGTATCTATCACCAGTCACATCCACAGCTGGATACTGTGTTGTTGTTGTTGTTGTTGTTGTTTTTCCCCATCCCTTCATTCTGTCTGGAGTTATTTCTCCACTGATCTCCAGTAGCATATCGGGTACCTACTGACCTGGGGAGTTTCTCTTTCAGTATCCTATCATTTTGCCTTTTCATACTGTTCATGGGGTTCTCAAGGCAAGAATACTGAAGTGGTTTGCCATTCCCTTCTCCAGTGGACCACGTTCTGTCAGACCTCTTCACCATGACCCGCCCATCTTGGGTGGCCCCACAGGGCATGGCTTAGTTTCATTGAGTTAGACAAGGCTGTGGTCCTAATGTGATTAGATTAACTAGTCTTTGTGATTATGGTTTCAGTGTTTCTGCCCTCTGATGCCCTCTTGCAACACCTACCTTCTTACTTGGGTTTCTCTTACCTTAGACGTGGGGTATCTCTTCACGGCTGAGCCAGCAAAGTACAGCTGCTGCTCCTTATCTTGGATGAGGGGTATCTCCTCACCACTGCCCCTCCTGACCTTGAATGTGGAGTAGCTCCTTTAGGCCCTCCTGTATCCCCGAAGCCATCACTCCTTGGACGTGGGTTGCTCCTCTCAGCCGCTGCCCCTGACCTCAGACCTGTGGTAGCTCTTCTTGGCTGTTCCTGTCCTGTCATAGCCTGGAACTCTCGGCCACTGCCCCTTACCTCGGACGCGCGGGTAGCTCCTCTTGGCCGCCACCCTTCAAGCATGAGATTCTCCAGTTTCTGCCCTGACAAGCTCAGAAGATTAGATCCCATTTATTTATTTTTGCTTTTATCTCCCTTGTTCCATGAGACATAGCCAAATATATATATATATAATTCAGAGACCAATGTCAAAGAACATTTTGCTTCTGTTTTCCTCTAGAAGTTTCTGGGTTTCATGTATTACACTTAAGTCTTTAATCCATTTTGAGTTTAATTTTGTATATGGTATGAGAAAGTGGCCCAGTTTCACTTTTACATAGAGCTGTGCAGTTTTCCCAACACCATTTATTGAAGAAACTGTCCTTTTCCCATTGTATATTCTTGCCTCCTTTGCTGTGGATTGACTGTATGTGTGTGGGCTTATTTCTAAGATCTCACTTCTGTTCCACTGATCTTTCTGTGCCCTTTGTGTAAGGACCCTTCTGTTGTGATTATTGTACCTTTGTAATATAGTTTGAAGTTGGAGAGTGTGGTAGCTCCAGCTTTGTTCTTTAAATTTGCTTAGGCCATTCATTACCCTTTCTGTTCTATGCAAATTTTAGGATTTGGGTTCCAATACTGTGAAAAAATACCTCGGTATTTTAATAGAGATTGCATTGAATCTGAGGATTACCTTAGGGAGTATGGTCATTTTAGTAATATTAATTTTTCCAATCCATCATCACAGTTTATCTTTTCATTTGATTCTTTCTGCTTTCTTTCTTTCCTACACAGAAATTTTCTGAGTCTAGTTCCTTTACCTCCTTGGTTAGCTTTATTCTTATTTGTTTTATGCTTTTTCATGCAATTGTAAATGATAGTGTATTCTTAAATTCTCTTTTTGTGAGTCTGTTATTACTGTATAGAAATATAATTTAGTTTACATATTAATTTTCCTCCCACAATTTCACTGAAATCACTTATTAGTTCTACTTGTTTTTGGTGGCATCTTTAGGATATTTTATGTATGGTACTATGTTATGTAACCACAGTGACAGTTTTACTTATACTTTTCCAATGTGGATGTTTTATTATCTCTGTTTTATCACTGATTGCTATGACTAGACTTCCAATACTATGCTGAATTTAAGTGGTGAGAATGAACATCTTTATATTATTTGTGATCTTAGAGCAACTGCTTTCAGCTTTTCACCATTGAGTACAATGTAGTTGTACATTTGCCATATCTGGTCCTATTATGTTGAGTTATTCTTGCCTGGAAAATTCAATTGATAGAGGAGCCTGACAGGCTACAGTCCATGCAGTTGCAAAAAGTCAGAGAAAAACTGAGTGACTGTGCACAAACATACACACATTTCCTCTATAATAAATTTGTTGAGAGGTCTGTCATAAATGGATCCTGAATTTAATCAACAATTTTCTTTTTTGTATCTACTGAGATGATAATATGGATTTTATCCTATGCTTCTTTAAATGTGGTGTATCACATTAATTTTGTTGGTACTGCTCTATCTTTGCATTACTGAAATAAAACCCAATTGATCATGATGTTTGGTCCTTTTAATGAAATGTTAAATTCATTTTATTAATATTTTGTTGAGGATATTTTCATCTATCCTTATTCAGAATACCAGCCTGTATTTTTTTTTCTTCTTCTTCTTTTTCTTCTCTGTCTTAGTCTGGTTTTGTTATTAGAGTGATGCTGCCCTTGTACAAGTGTTCTTTCCTCTTCAAATTTTTGGAATAATAATTTGAGGATACATATTAACTTTTCTTTAAATATTTGGTAGAATTCCCTAGCGAAGCCATCTGTCCCTGTACTTTTACTTTGGGGAATTTTTATAGTTCATATATTTTACATATTTTCTTTATGTTTCTGATTTTACCTGTTTGGTCCCTCTCTTTTGGGGGCTTCCTAATAACTCAGTTGGTAAAAAAAAAAAATCTGCCTGTAATACAGCAGACTCCAGTTCGATTCCTGGGTCGGGACCATCCCCTGGAGAAGGGAAAGGCTACTCACTCCAGTATTCTGGCTTGGGCATGACTGTATGGACTGTATAGTCCATAGCGTCACAGAGTCAAACTGAGTGACTTTCAATTTCTCTTTTTCTTGATTAATCTGGCTAAAGGTTTATCAATTTTGTTTATGTATTCCAAAAATCAGATTTTATTTTCATGGATCTTTTTTCTGTTTCTGTTTAGTCTCTATTAACAAATTTACATTATCTGCAGTCTTCATTATTCCTTCCTTCTATTAAGTTTGGGCTTAGTTTCTTTTTACTTTGCACTCCCTTTAATGTAACTGTGTTGTTTAGTTGAGGATTATTTGTTTCTTCAGGTAAGGGCTGTATTGTTATATACTACTCTCTTAGAGCAGCTTTTGATGTGGCCAATACATTTTGGAACATTGTCTGTGTTTTCATTGGTTTCCATATATTTTTTGTATTTCTTCTTTATTTCTTTAGTGAACCACTGGCTATTTTCTAGTATATTATGTAACCTCCATTTTTTCCCCCCAGTTTTTTTCTTGTTAATTTCTAGTTATATATCATTCTGGTCACAAATGATGCTTAATTTTTAATTTTATTGAGACTTAGTTGGTGACCTAACATGCTCTATCCTAGACAATGTTTCATGTACATTTGTAAAGAATGTGTATTCATCCAAGAGATTAAATGTTCTATCGATCATCTATATTTCAATTAAGTCATTTGAAGCTAACATTTATTGCCTTTCTGTCTGGATTATTTGTCCATTGGAGTAAATTGCAGTCAATCATAAAGGAAAGCAATCCTGAATATTTCCTGGGAAGACTGGTGCTGAAGCTGAAGTTCTAATAGTATGGCCACCTGATGTGAAGAGCTGACTCATTGGACAAGACCGTAATGTTGGGAAAGACTGAAGACAAGCAGAGAAGGGGTCAACAGAGGATGAGATGGTTGGATTCCATCATTGATTCAATGGACAAGAGTTTGAGCAGACTCCTGGATATAGTGAATGACAGGGAAGCCTGGTGGGCTGCCATTCATGGGGTAGCAAAGAGTCTGATATGACTTAGTGACTGAAGAACATCAACAAATAAGTAGCATACTGAGGCTTCTTACTGATATTGTATTACTGTCAATTTTTCCTTTTATATTTATTAATGTTTGCTTTTATTAATTTAGGTACTTCTCTGTTATGTGTATAGGCTTCCCTGGTGGCTCAGACGGTAAAGCGTTTGCTGGGAATGCTGGAGACTTGGGTTCAATCCCTGGTTTGGGAAGATCCTCTGGAGAAGGAAATGGCAATCCATTCTAGCACTCTTGCCTGGAAAATCCCATGGACAGAGGAACCTGGGGCTACAGTCCATGGGGTCACAAAGAGTCGGACACGACTGAGCTGGTATTGTGTTGCTGTCAATTTTCCCTTTTACGTTTATTAACATTTGCTTTTATTAATTTAGACACTTCTATGTTATATGTATAGATATATACAAATATTATATAATCGTGCTGGATTGAGCAGTTTATCATAACACAATATCCTTCTTTATCTCTTAATGCAATCTTTGCTTTAAAGTGTATTTTGTCTGATATAAGTGTTGCTACTCTGGCTTTCTTTTAATTTCCTGTGCATGTAATATCTTTAGAGATATCAAGGAATATTTCATACAAAAATTGACACAATAAAGGACAGAAATGGAATGGACCTACAAGAAGAAGATATTAAGAAGAGGTGGCAAGAATACATAGAATTGTATAAAAATATCTTAATGATCCAGATAACCATGATGGTATAATCACTCACCTAGAACCAAACAACTTAGACTGCAAAATCAAGAGGGACTTAGGTAGCATCACTACAAGTAAAGCTAGTGGAGGTGATGGAATTCCAACTGAGCTATTTCAGATCTTAAAAGGTGATGCTGCTAAAGTGCTTCATGCAATATGCCAGCAAATTTGGAAAACTCAGCAGTGGTCATAAGACTGGGAAAGCTCAGTTTTCATTCCAATACTAAAGAAGGGAAATGCCAAAGAATGTTCAAACTACCACACAATTACAAATATTTCACATGCTAGCAAAGTAATGCTCAAAATTCTCCAAGCTAGGCTTCAACAGTACAAGAATTGAGTCAATTCCTAGGCAGGTTGATAATAAGTCCAGGGTCCCTGAGGAGGAGAGAGGGGTCTGGAATTTTCAAGGAGGAGGAAAGGACAAATGTCTTTTTCCCCCTCTACATTCTCTACATTTCTTGTCTTCTTTAAGCCCAGAATTGATGATTACACAACAGACAACTGAGTTTAAATTCTGTACTAAGGATTATATAATAACAATGTACCCTGCTCAAGGAAAGTTTCTACTTCTTGAAAACTTTTTGAATAATTATGTTATCTTGGAATTTATATTATGGGAATGGGCCTTGTAAGATTTTTCTTTTGTTAGTCCTAATCTTGTCATTTTTAAATGTAAATTATAGGAGTGGGTCTGGTAAGATCTTTACAACCTTGAGACATTCTTTTGATTTACTGTAATAACCAATTTATAAAGTACATAACTCCTATGCTTAGACTAGGGAGGAGGCATGCTGCATCCCTCTTCTAATGTCTATGTCAGAAGCTTCCTCTCTCCCTTTTTCAGTTCATTTCAGTTCAGTTCAGTTCTGTCATTCAGTCGTGTCTGACTCTTTGTGACCCCATGAATTGCAGCACACCAGGCCTCCCTGTCCATCACCAACTCCTGGAGTTAACTCAAAGTCATGTCCATCGAGTCGGTGATGCCATCCAGCCATCTCATCCTATGTCATCCCCTTTCCCTCCTGTCCCCAATCCCTCCCAGCGTCAGTCTTTTTCAATGAGTCAATGAAATGGCCAAAGCACTGGAGTCTCAGCTTTAGCATCATTCCTTCCAAAGAACACCCAGAGCTGATCTCCTTTAGAATGGACTGGTTGGATCTCCTTGCTGTCCAAGGGACTCTCAAGAGTCTTCTCCAACACCACAGCTCAAAAACATCAATTCTTCTGAGCTCAGCTTTCTTCATACTCCAACTCTCAACATCCATACATGACCACTGGAAAAACCATAGCCTTGACTAGATGGACCTTTGTTGGCAAAATAATGTCTCTGCTTTTCAATACACTATCTAGGTTGGTCATAACTTTCCTTCCAAGGAATAAGCATCTTTTAATTTCATGGCTGCATCTTTCCCTTTTTACTTCAGTTTTATTTCAGTAAAACTGTGGTACACAAAAGTTCTTGAGTGATCAAGCCTGGTCCCAGGCCCCAAAGCTAAAATCTTCTTCAGAAATCATGAATACTACATTGTCCACCATAAGCTATCATCTTGGGGGTTCCCCTGGGATCTTCAAGACAAGTAAGAACACTCAAAGCTGTAGCCTCTTTATGTTCTCAATATACACATTTTCTCTCTTACTTTACTAACTCTACAGTGTGCTTGTGTGAATGAATGACACACCTTGTGTGAAACAAGTGATGAGCCCTGCTCTGCAGTCTCAAGGTGTCTCATAATGACTGAAAGCAGTCCTAAAAGGGCAGCCTTGGGAGGGGTTTATGCCAATCTACCAATGCCAAGAGACACCCGGTGTCCCTGTGAGGGAGAGGCCAGAAATGGGTGAAGCATGTGAACTGAACTTTCTTTTCTCATTCACCTTTTCTTGGTTTCTTTGACCATTCATAATTGCATGGGGAATTATAATTACCAACTTAATCTGTCAGACCATAGACTTTCAAGGGAATTGTGATCCATGCTGTTACTATGTACTTTTACTTAGACCCCATGTGTGGAAGCGCCTAGTCTTGCTAGGAGCCAAAAATTACAAGAGCACATTTGGGAGCAAGGCAGAATTCTAGCTCCAGGAACATCTCTCAGGCTAAAGTCACTCTTAATGGCCTGCCTCAGGGGCTATTGACCTGAAAGTGAGTCCTTGTCATAGCTTTGCCTCCGAACTATATGGCTGGAAGCACTGCTAGTTAGCATGAGGTTTCCGAGAACATAGATTGAGAATCCCAGATGGAAAGTGCAATAGGCTTCTTTTTTGGTAGTGCTAGCTCTTAGAAGACCAGAGAAGGCTCTCTGATGGTTTTTGTCTTGACTTCTTAGATATTTCTTTTGTGGAATCTGTGGCAATGAACTTGAAGGATTGGACCTAGTAGCTTGAGGACAAAAATCAATTTTTCCTCACTGGCCAATGCTCCACAACCTCTTTTACTATCACATATCCTGGTGTGGTGACACTCAGAGGAGACATCTTAGGTTTTTGTTCATCTCTTTATGACTCACCAGTTTACTGCCGTAAGGACTGTACTCAGGAATGTGCACAGGCACACTGAACATGGATGCTTCCCCTATTAGTCCTAGCTAGGAAATATACCAGGAAAACTATTCTGTTCCAACCCAAGTGGTGTCAGAGGAAAGGGGGAAATCAAACAAAGGTGTTGGTGGTAAGGAACTAAGTCAATTTGGGGTGACATCAGGTCTGTCCCTGGTGCATTTCCACCCCCTCCTTAGTGGTAGAACCAGGAAGGATGAGTATGGCACCTGTATCAGTAAGGTACAGACTAAGTCCAGACAGGGAAGGAAAGCTTCAGTAGAGAGTCTGTCTACCCCCTCCCCCACCCCCACCTCCCTTCTAGAGCAGGGAGGATCACCTCTGGTGGAAAAAAGCCACAGCTAGGGATGTCGCTTTTTCTCTCTTACAGATGGAAAATAACAGTTTCAGAATCACTCCTTTAAAATGTAAAAAAAAAAAAAAAAAAAAAAAGGACAAGTTTGGTCCCCAGAGTAAAAAAAAAAAAAAAAAAGGACATACCTGATCTTCTTCTGTAATACTGAATGGCCACCGTATCCTTTAGAAGATGGGGAATGCTGGCCATTTGAAAGGTCTCTTAATTACCATACCATACTGTTTTACAACTAGATCAGCTCTGTAGAAAACAAGGGAAATGGGTAGCAGTGCCATATATGTTGCTTTTTTCCTCTCTGCAAGACATGCCAGACTTGTGTCCTAAGGGTACAGATTTAGGTGTGAAACCTCCAACTCCCTCCTCTTCTCTCACTCTGCCCCTGTATCTGGTGCTCCCAACTGAACAGGCTGAGAATCAAGGCACCTTTCCAGGATCGGTAGCCTCAGTTTCAGTAGAAATTCAAACAGTTCTATTTGGGGTCGAGACTATTTAGAGGATCCAGAAAGTGCATAGAAGCCTTTACAGGACCTTACTTAGAGAGATAGCAGCCCACTGTCTAGGGCTTGGCAACCCACTCCAGTATTCTTGCCTGGAGAATTCCATGGACAGAAAGATCTGGCAGGCTACAGTCCATGGGGTCACAAAAGGTTAGACACGACTGAGTGACTAACACACTTATAATG
Organism: Nanger dama; assembly: GCA_917880005.1. Taxonomy (NCBI): domain Eukaryota; kingdom Metazoa; phylum Chordata; class Mammalia; order Artiodactyla; family Bovidae; genus Nanger; species Nanger dama. The sequence goes on from CAKJTW010000001.1 coordinate 107,418,904, forward strand.
TATGTCTAGGGTAAACACTGGTCTTTAACTCAAAAACTCGAGTTTCAGGGAAGCTGCTACTTTTCGAGATGAATGGCTTGGGCATGAGACAAGGGAAAAGAGGAAACATGAAATAGCCCTCCTCCCTACTGGGAACCAAGCAGTTCTCATGACAGAGTCAGACTTGGGGCTATAACATGGTTTAAAGAGGGTGGGATCAGAACAAGTTTGCTGAATATATTCTTGAAAGATTCAAGCAAGCACACACTAAGATTTTAAACTATGCTAAGTTGAATGACATAGGATGAGGGGGAAGGAAACTCCTGGTAAATTCCTAGATAAACTATACAGGAGACTCTCCACAAGTTTACTGACATTGATCCTGAAATTGCAGAAAGAGTAATAATCTTTAAAGATCTCTCACTCAGTCAGCTCCAAAATATCTACCATAAGTTAGGAAAACAGGCATTTGGATCAAATCAGTCTTTAGAAAAACTGTTGCAGCTGGGGCTCAGACAGTGTATTATAGTAGAAAATATGAGGAGGAAAATAGGAGGCATAAAAGAAAAAGGCCTTTTGATGCCCCAACAATGGCTGTTAGATCTGCCCTGAAAGACAGAAAAAATGCCCAGAGAAACTTAGGTCAAAAGGGATGGACTTGTTATTACTGTGGAAAGGAGGGGGCTCACAAGTGGGATTGCCCACAGGTATCTAAGCCACCCCCAGCTCCATGTCCAGTCTACAAAGGACCATACTGGAGAAGAGACTGCCCTCTGAAGTGTAGGCCCCAGGGGTTGGACTCTCAAGACAATAAGAACTAAAGGTCCCTGGGGTTCCTTACACAAGCTCCCATCCTAATTACACCCAAGGAACCCCAAGTATTAGTAACTGTGGGGCCAATCAGTCAATTTTATTTTGGACATGCAGGCAAATTTCTCCACACTCACTGAGTTCCCTGGTACACTTTCCTCCCAAACCACTACCACAATGGGACTGTCTGGATGAGCCAAAGGTTATTATTTCAGTTGTCCTTTAAGCTGCAACTGGGACTCCGCTATTTTCTCACAGAGTTCTGATTATGCCAGAGTCTCCCTCATCCCTTCTGGGTAAAGATATACTGAGTAAGGTCCAGGTCTCCATTTTCAAGATATGGAACCAGCTCTTTTTAATTAAACAAAATCCTACAGCGTGGTTTGATGGAAAAACTGTGGGTTGAGCACAAAATGTTTTTCATTGTTATCAAGCAAAAAGACCCTCACCTATTTCCACATCAAAAGCAGTACCCACTAAAGGTAGACATTAAGCAAGATTTAAAACCCATCATCGAAAAGTTAAAGGATCAATGACTCTTAATTCCCTCTAACAGTCCATCATTTCAGCTCAGTTCAGTCACTCAGTCATGTCCGTGTTTTAAAAAAAAGAAGATAAAAAGAAAAGAAGAAGAAATAAAATTAAAAAAATAATAAAAATAATAAAAAAGAAAAAAAAAATCACGCATCCACATTAACTTAAAAAAAGAAAAGATTGATCATAAAAGTAGTAAAGGTATATCTGGCCCTTTCTCTGGCATTGTGGGCTGTGTGGGGTCGCTACCAAGGCAGTTCCCTCTGTTTAACTTCCTCTGTTTGCTGATCTCTTCTGTGTCTGATTTCCGTCTTGACACAGGGAAGGCAGTGATGGACTCTGCACTGGGTTTGCCCTTGCTCGCGGTACAAACCACTCAGGTTCTACATTGCTCTGCCGGATAACCGTCTGAGGCCTGCCCTCGGCTTCATGCACCTCCCTGGTCTAAGCCACTCAGGCTCGGCACTCAGGAAGCCCTCCAAGGTGCAGATTTGGTTGGGCCTGCATTTTGTGCCCTTCCCAGGTCCGAGTAGCTAGTTTAGCGAGTGCAATTGCTGCAATTTCTGGCCTTTCCGTGCTGCTCAGTTTTCTGGGAGTACCGCTGGGGCTCCTTCTCAGGCAGATGATGACTATCCAGAGCCCCCAGAAGTTTTAATTAGCAAAGAAACCTGCTTGCAAGTTGGTAGGTAATGTCTCTCTTGGGCTGTAATTGCCCCCTTCCAGCCCTTAAGGCTCTGGCTGCCTGTTACCAGAGGGGGGTGGTCTGCAGCCAGCTATTTCCGATCCATCCTTTGTTCTGTGCGCGATCCTGGCAGTGTCTTATGTTCAAGCATTTTGCGTGGTAGCTATCCCACAGTCTGGTTTACTAGCCCGTTAGTTTGTTCTGGCCATGTGCAGGGGGTTATAGCCTGCAAGAAAAGCACTGCAGCCCGCATCTCCCATGGCCTGATTCTTAGAAAGCACTTGCGCCTCCCGCTCCTCCCCTGCCCAACCCCCACTTGCTAGAGTCGGATGCAGGCATCTGCGCTGCTTATCCGCTGGAGGATTTACTGTTGGGCTCATAATCTGTTGGTTTTAATTATTTATTTATTTTTCCTTCCTGTTATGTTGCCCTCTGTGCTTCCAAGGCTTGCCAGAGACTTGATTGCGAGAATATTTCCTGGTGTTTGGAAACCTCTCTTTTAAGAGTCTCTTCCCAGGACGGGATTCCCTTCCCGGGATGGAGCTCCCTCCCTACCTCCTTTGTCTCTTTTGTCATCTTTTATATTTATTCCTACCTGTTTTTGAAGGCAATGATCTGCTTTTCTGGGTGCCTGATGTCCTCTGCGAGCATTCAGAAGTTGTTTTCTGGAATTTACTCAGCTTTGAAATGTTCTTTTGATGAAGTAGTGAGGGATAAAGTGATCTCCCCATCCTATTCCTCTGCCATTTTTTTCCGCTTCCCCAGTTTTGGCTTTCTTTACCTCCTTCATACAGTGGTTGGGCCTTCTCAGCGAACCCGATGATCCACAGTCTGGAGTGCTCAATAGTCCCTAGGAATTCCCTCACTTGGCGAGGGTCACTGGCTCAGGAATCTGCAGAATAGTCTCTTTCATGGCCTGCGTCAGCCACCGTCACCTCTGCTTCATCTTCTGCCGCCCTCACTAGATTTTCCCTAGCCTGTCTATTTTTTGCAACATTTTCCTAATGTCCAAGGCTGCCTGATTCACAAAATCCTAGTATAACTGCTGCGTGCAACTCATCAGCCTGTGGGTCCATGGGGGTGCACTGTCTGAAAGCTTCCATTAACCTCTCTAAGAGGGCTGCCGGGCTCTCAGTCAGTTCCTGTCTAACCAAATTTACCTTGGCCAAATTTGTTGGTTTCCTGGTAGCTGCTCAAAGGCCAGCCATGAGAGTCTGGCAGTACACTCAGAGATGCTCCCTATCTTCAGTGTGCTTGAAATCCCAGTGGGGTTGCATCAGAGGGAATCCCTTGTCAATTGGATTAGGCTGTATGGTAGGTCTCCCGACAACCCCTGGAACATTTTTCTGCACCTCCGACAAAATCCACATATATTTCTCTGTGGTGAAGACAGTCATCCCAAGTGGGATCATGGGCGAAAAAGGATAGACTCTAGAAGGTCACTGAGGACAAAATTATACAGATTTCACTGCTCGAACGGTGGACAGGTTGATGGTCCCTGCCGGCACCTATTTAGCAGTAAAAGTAGCTTATTCAGACTAGCAAAATGTTACTTATTTGTTCTTCTTCACTAGCACCTATAGATTCTGTGCTCTAGACTTAAAATCAGAAAAAAATCATCAGTCATAAGTGACAACAGAGTGGAAGTCTCTTGCCCCATGATTACAGAATAGAACACAGGAGACAAGACAAACACACAGAGAGCAATGACAATGCTGGCACACACAAAGATGCGATGAACAGAGGAGAGAAAAACCTCAGCAGAGAACACAGTACTAGGTCTTCCTGGGCCCTGTGAACCCTCCTATCCCTTGAGGTTACCTTTTCAAAGGGTGTCCACTGCTCACCAGATTCGGGATTGAAAGAGAAGTTCTCTTCCCTGCAGAGCCAGCAGCCTTCCAGCGTGTATGCTGGGCCTCGGTCTTACACTGGCTAACCAAAGTTAACACTGGTGTTCAGATATCTTTCCTCCAAGTGAGGAAACCCCTTCTACTGGGAGAGTGTTATTTTTCCCAGTTAAAGGGATTCCGGATGAGGCCCCAAATGTTATGCCCGATGTCCGAGTCCCCAAAACTGAGAGAATAAGATGTCCACAGCAATGCAAAAGCATAAAGGGGTTTTATTGCTAGCTCGAGTTAGGGCTCCCGTCTCATCCAGCACAGTGGAGTCTTGATGAGAGCCCTGAGCTCTGAATCACAGCTGCTTTTATACAGGCAATTCTTAGTACAGCTGGCGGGTAATGATTGGCTGAGCCATACGCAAACGCGATTTTCAAATCCTGCGTCCCTATTTGGATTGTCTCAGGTTTGGAGCCATTGAGGACTTTCCCAAGGTGTGGTTTCCTGGAATCAAGACTCAGGTTTTACAAGAATCTGAATCTTAGGCTTAGTACAGCTTGTTGAGCCTGTCATGGCTCAGGTCTGGCCCCTTAACAAATTATCCTAAAATAAAAGGGGGGACAAGAGAGTCAATTCTTAGGCATATTGATAAGAAGTCTGGGGTCCCTAAGGAGGAGAAAGGGGTCTGGGGCTCTCGAAGAAATTATAGATGTCTGGAATTCTCAAGGAGGTTAAGTTGCTCAGTCATGTCCGACTATTTGCAACCCACCAGTAGTCCACCAGGCTGCTCCGTCCATGGGATTCTCCAAGCAAGAATCCTAGAGTGGGCTGCCATTTCCTTCTCCAGGGGATCTTCCCAATCCAGGGATTGAACCCAGGTCTCTCGCATTAGAGGCAGACACTTTAAACTCTGAGTCATCAGGGAAGCCCCAAGGAAAAGACAAATAACTTTTTTTTCCTCTACATTTCTTAGTTTGAGTCACATAAAACATCACTTTCTTTAAATCTTGAACTGATGATTACACAACAAACAACTCAGTTTGAACTCTGTACTAAGGATTATATAACAACAATGTCCCCTGCATAAGGGCAGTTTCTGCTTCTTGAAAACCTTCTGACTAATCCTGTTATCTTAGAATAATGAGAGTGGGTCTGGTAAGATCTTTCTATTTTTAATTCTAATCCTGTTATCTTTAAATGTGAATTGTTGGAGTGGGTCTAGTAAGATCTTTACAACCTTGAGATATTCTTTTGATTTATTGTAATAACCAATTTAACGTGAAGTCTCTCAGTCCTGTCTGACTCTTTGTGACCCCATGGACTGTAGCCTACCAGGCTTCTCCCTCCATGGGATTCTCCAGGCAAGAGTACTGGAGTGGGTTGCCATTTCAGTATATAATTACCCTGCTTAGAATAGTGAGAGGGGAACTCTCCATCCTCCTTCTAATAAACATCTATGTCTATGTCAGAAGCTTTCTCTGTTATATTTTATACTTTAATAAAACTGCTACACAAAACTCTTGAGTGATCAAGTCTAGTACCTGGTCCTGATGCTAAAATCTTCCTCTTTGGAGATCACGAATCTGACATTTTTCACCATAAGCTATCAGAACAGACAACTTTCAGATATTTAAGTTGAATTTAGATGGCAGAGGAACTAGAGTTCAAACTGACATCTGTTGGATCATAGATAAAGAAAAGAATTCCAGAAAATCATCTATTTCTGCTTCATTGAAGCAGAAAGCTTTGACTGTGTGGATCACAACAAATTGTGGAGGATTCTAAATACCAGTGCAACTTTTAACGTCCTGTGAAATCTGTATGCAAGTCAAGAAGCAACAGAACCATACATGGAGCAATAGACTGGTTCCACATTGGGAAAGGAGTACATCAAGGCTGTATATTGTCACCCTGATTGTTTAACTTATATGCAGAGTTTATCAAGTGAAATGCTGGACTGGATGGAGAAAAAGCTGGAACCGAGTTTGCTGGGAGGAATTTCCATAACCTCTGATATGTAGATGACACCACTCTTATGGCAGAAATTGAGGAAGAACCAAAAATAGAAATGGAAGAAGAGAGTGAAAAACTTGGCTTAAAAGTCAACATTCCAAAAAAAAAAAAAAAGAAAGAAAGAAAGAAAAGAAAAGATTATGGCATCTGGTCCCATCATTTCATAGTAAATAAAAGGGGAAACAATGAAAACAGTGGCAGACTTTTTTTTTTTCCATTGTGCTCCAAAATCACTGCAGATGATGACTACAGCCATGAGACTAAAAGACTAAAAGACACCTGCTCCTTGGAAGAAAAGCTATGACAAAACTAGACAGCATATTAAAAAGCAGGGACATCACTTTGCTGACAAAGGGCCATATATTTCAAGCTGTGGTTTTGCCAGTAGTCGTGTATGAATTTGGGAGCTGCACCATAAAGAAGGCTGAGCACCAAAGAATTGATGCTTTTGAACCGTGGTGTTGAAGAAGACTCTTGAGAGTCCCTTGGACTGCAAGGAGATCAAATCGGTCAATTCTAAAGGAAATCAATGCTGAGGCTGAAGCTCTAACACTTTGGCCATCTGATTTGAGTCATCGGAAAAGCCCCTGATGCTGGGAAAGATTGAAGGCAGGACGAGAAGGGAATGAGAGAGGACGAGATGTTTGGATGGCATCACTGATTCAAAGCACAGGAGTTTGAGCAATCTCCTGGAGATGGGGATGGACAAGGAAATCTGTCATGCTGCAGTCCATGGAGCTGCAAAGAGTGGGACATGACTGAATGACTCTACCACAAGAGCAATATTTTTCCACCTCTTCATTTTCAGCCTGTGTGTATCTTAAGATCTGAAGTGATTCTCTCATAGGCAGCATAGGATCTTGTTTTTTATTCATTGTTACTCTATGTCTTAATTGGAACATTTTGTTAATTTAAATTTATTTTAATTGATGGTTATGTACTTACAGCTATGTTATTGTTTTCCTGTTGTTTTTGTAGTTCTTCTTTGGTCCTTTCTTTTTTCTTGTTCTCTTCCTTGTGATTGATGACTATCTTTAAGGTAATGCTTGTATTTATTTCCCTTTATTTTCCATATATCTGTTATAGATTATTTTTCTCTTTTGAGGTTACCATGAGGTTCATATATAACAACCTATGTATAAAGCAATCTAAGTTGATGGTCATTTAAGCTTTCATTTTAAACCTTTAACATTTTATGTTTTTGACATCATATTTTAAATCTTATTTTATGTGTCATTTAACTATTGTTAATTATTATGTTAGATATAGATGACTTGACTTTATTATCATTTTTTGTTTTCTTTTTTTACGTGTGATGTTTCTTTTTAAAATTTCTATTTTTTTAATTGAAGGATAATTGCTTTTCAGAATTTTGCTGTTTTCTCTCAAACATCAATAATAATCAGCCATAGGTAAACCCATGTTCCTTCCCACCTGAACCTCCCTCCCATCTCCTTCCAAATTCCAACCTAGATTGATACAGTGCCCCTGTTTTTATTACCTGAATCATACAGCAGATTCTCACTGGTTATCTACTTTATATATGGTATTGTAAGTTTCCTTGTTACTCTATCCATATATCTCCCATTCTCCTTTCTCCCTGCCCCCCCAACCCTGGTGTATCTAAGTCTGTTCTCTAAGTCTGTTTCTCCATTGCTTCCCTACAAATAAATTCATCAGTATCATCTTTCGAGATTTCATATGCATACATTAGTATATGATATTTATATTTATATTTCTGATAGACTTCACTCTGTATAACAGGTTCTAGGTTCATCTGCCTCACTAGAATGGATGAAAATGTGTTCCTTTTTATGACTGAGTAACATGGAACAACAGACTGATTCTAAATAGGCAAAGGAGTACATCAAGGCTGTATATTGTCACCCTGCTTATTTAACTTTTTGCCGAGTACATCATGAGAAACGCTGGGCTGGAAGAAGCACAAGTTGGAATCAAGATTGCCAGGAGAAATATCAATAACCTCAGACATGCAGATGACACCACCCTTATAGCAGAAAGTGAAGAGGAACTAAAAAGCCTCTTGATGAAAGTGAAAGAGGAGAGTGAAGAAGTTAGCTTAAAGCTCAACATTCAGAAAATGAAGATCATGGCTCTGGTCTCATCACTTCATGGGAAATAGATGGGGAAACAGTGGAAACAGTGTCAGACTTTATTTTGGGGGCTCCAAAATCACTGCAGATTGTGATTGCAGCCAGGAAATTTAAAAAAAAAAAAAAAACCTCTTACAACTTGGAAGGAAAGTTATGATCAATCTAGGTAGCATATTAAAAAGCAGATACATTACTTTGCCAACAAAGGTATGCCTAGCCAAGGCTATGGTTTTTCCTGTGGTCATGTATGGATGTAAGAGTTGGACTGTGAAGAAGGCTGAGCACTGAAAAATTGATGCTTTTGAACTGTGGTGTTGGAGAAGACTCTTGAGAGTCCCTTGGACTGCAAGGAGATCCAACCTGTCCATCCTAAAGGAGATCAGTCCTGGGTGTTCGTTGGAAGGACTGATGCTGAAGCTGAAACTCCAATACTTTGGCCACCTCATGCGAAGAGTTGACTCACTGGAAAAGACGCTGATTCTGTGAATGATTTGGAGCAGAAGGAGAAGTGGACGACATAGGATGAGATGGTTGGATGGCATCACCAACTAGATAGACATGAGTTTGGGTGAACTCCAACGGTTGGTGATGGACAAGGAGGCCTGGCGTTCTGTGATTCTTGGGGTCACAAAGAGTCGGACATGGCTGAGTGACTAAACTGAACTCAGCTCTGCATATAAGTTCAACAAATAGGGTGACAATATACAGCTTTGACGTACTCTTCTCACATTTTAGAACCGGTCCATTGCTCCATGTCCAGTTCTAACTATTGCTTCTTGATCTGCATATAGATTTCTCAGGAGGCAGGTAAAGTAGTCTGATATCCCCATCTCTTTAAGAATGTTCCACAGTTGCTGCTATCCACACAGTCAAAGGCTTTAGCATAGTCAATAAAGCAGAGGTTTTTTCTGGAATTCTCTTGCTTTATCTATGATACAACAGATGTTGGAAATTTGATCTGTGCTTCTGCTGCCTTTTCTAAATCCAAGTTGAATATATGGACATTTTTGGTTCACACACTATTGAAGCCTAGCTTGGAGAATTTTGAGCATTAGTTTGCTAGTGTGTGAGATGAGTGCAATTGTGCAGTAGTTTTAACATTCTTTGGCATCACCTTTCTTTGGGATTGCAATGAAAACTGGCCTTTTCTAGTCCTGTGACCACTGCTGAGTTTTCCAAATTTGCTGTCATACTGTATGTAGCACTTTGACAGCATCAGTTTTTAGGATGTGTAATAGTTCAGCTGGTTTTCCATCACCTCCACTAGCTTGTAGTGATGCTTCCTAAGGCCCACTTCACTTACATTCCAGGAGGTCTGGCTCTAGTTGAGTAATCACACCATCATGTTTATATGGGTCACTAAGATCTTTTTTGTATTTTTGCCACCTCTCTTAATATCTTCTCCTCCTGTTATGTCCATACCATTTCTGTCCTTTACCATGCACTTCTTTGCATGAAATGTCGCTTTGGTATCTCTAATTTTCTTGAAGAGATCTACAGTTTTCCCCAATCTATTGTTTTCCTCTATTTCTTTTATTAATATCACTTAGGAAGGCTAAAGACTTCATCCATAGTTTTTCAGTCACCATGTCTATCAGATCTAATCCTTTAAATATATTTGTTACTTCCACTTTATAATTGTAAAAGATTGTATTTAAGTCATATCTGAATAATCTAGTGGTTTTCCCTACTTTCCTCAATTTAAGTCCAAATTTTGCAATAAGGAGTTCATGATCTGAGTCATAGTCACCTCCTGGTCTTGTTTTTGATGACTGTATAGAGCTTCTCCAATTGTGACTGCAAAGATTATAATCAATCTGATTTTGGTATTGACTGTCTGGTGATATCCATGTGTAGAGCCATCTCTTGTGTTGTTGGAAGAGGGTGTTGGCTATATCCTGTGTATTTTCTTGGCAAAACTCTGTTAGTCTTTTCCCTGCTTCATTTTTACTCCAAGACCAAACTTACCTGTTATTCCAGGTATCTGTTGACTTCCTCCTTTTGCATTCCTGTCCACTAAGATGAAAATGGTGTTAGTTCTAGAAGGTCTTGTAGATCTTCATAGAATAGTTCACCTTCAGCTTCTTTGGCATTAATGCTTGGGAGCATAGACTTGGATTACTGTGAACTGGTTCCTTCTAGAGTATTTTCAATTTCAGTAATTGTGTTATTCCTTTTTTTTTTTTTTTTTGCTTATTCTTTATTTCTTCTATGTCCATGGTGATTGTATTAACTGTGTTGTTTCTTGTATTTTCTCCATTCTATTTTCAAGTCTTCAGAACGTGTTTACTACTATTATTATTAATTCTCTTTCAGGTAGATTATTTCCTCTTTGTTTATTTGATCTTGTGAGTTTCTACCTTGTTCTTTCATTTATGCTATATTTCTATGCCTTTTCTTTTCTTTTTAACTTGCTCCATTTGAGGTCTCCTTTCCCCAGACTTTAAGGTCATATTCCTTTTTCCTTTTGGTTTTTTGCCTTTGGAGGGAAAGGTTGGTTTAGTGGTTTGTGTTGACTTCTTGTTAGGGGTGACTTGTGCCTGTGTTCTGTTGGGAGGAGACCAAGCAGATCAAATAGATAATTACAGAAATATTGGGACATATACACACACTTCCACATACACAGTTATAACCAAAGTTATCTAAAGAAAAGAGTACAGGAGATTGACTTGGTAAACAAGGAAACTAAATGCAATACTGACCAATTAAAAGTAGAGCTAATTAGTGATCAATCTGGAAAACTGAGCCTAAGCAGACTGTCACCTGGGGAGTGTAGTAACGAAACCTCAACAGCTTAGCTTACATGGTGAAAAAGAAAGCATGTAGGAAAGAGAAGAAAAAAGAGGAAAAGGAGATAAAAGAGAAAAGAAAGGAATGGAAAACAAGGTTTAAAAAATATATATATAAAAGCAAAGATACATAGACATATGTGAATAAGATTTATGTATATTCAGGAATAGCGGCAGCTGAGAAAGATGTATAAGAAATACAGTCAAATACATCAAAAACAAGTCACAAAAATCACAGAAAAAGGTGAAACAGAAAAAAAAAGATATTTTGATCTTAAAAAAAATGTTTTATAAGAAAAAGAGGAAAACTGTACAACACTGCAAAAGGTGAATGTGAAGGTAGGAATATGTAGGGGGAATAAACAGTGTAATTATTTAGAAGAAAAAGAAGAAAAAACTTCTGAAGGTCATAGTTCTTTTTGTAGAGTCTGCTCCTGGGCATGGGGTTGTACTTCTGTCCTGTGATATTTTCCTGGTTTGAGGGAGCTTGTGCTTGTGTTCTGGTTGATAGAGCTGTATCTCATCTCTCTGAAGGACAGTGCAGTGTTCAGTTTTGAGATGTCTTTGGGTTCAGTCTTTGGGCAGATCTTCTGGCTTTGGGTGTTAGACATGTCTGTTTTTGCAGTTGCAACAAAGTGGCCCTCTCAGCGTATCTTCACCATTGTCAGCTCCCTACTTCTCCCTGGAATCTTTCCTGGTGTTTCTGTTCCCTGGTACCTCCGTGCAGTGAAGGCTGAACCTTGCTTCTTAGGAGCTTGTGTGGATCTTTTCTTGGCTCACCAACCCTGCTCTCTGAACTGCAGAGACTTGTGTAGGCCCCTCTCAGCTGCCTGAGCTCGCCCTCTGTTTCATGGGGCTTGAGTACACTTGTCTCATTTCATTGGCCTGGCCTGTATGTCACAGGGAGTGCATGTTCTTCTTTCAGCTACCTGAGTCTAACCTTTGTACCATGAGATATCTGTGGGCTGGAAAGTTTTACATGCCATGCTTTTCTAGGCCTCCAAGGCCTGCCCTCTATGCCACGAGGTTTGTGTGCACTGGAGAGGTTTTGTGTGCTGCACCTCTCTCAGCACCCCGTGCACACCCTCTGTGCTGCAGTACTTCTGTGGGCTTCTCTTAGTCCCCTGAGCCCGCCATCTGGTTGCGGCTACAGTCTGAGCTGTTCATGGGCTGAGGTGTGCAACTTTCTTCATTTTCTGCCCTCTAAGTCCTTGTATTGCCCAGTTTTCCAAGATTACCCAGCTCCCCATTAGGCCTACCTTTGAGGGAGCTTCCCAGTGCATGAGGATTCCTCTTGCTTCAGGACTCCTTCCCTCCCTTGGGGCACAAGCTCCCATCCATTATTTTTTTCATCTTGTCTCCTTTTTATGTCTCCATCCTCTATTCTACGTCATTCCAGGGAGGTTAGACTGCCCCTCTGAAGGCCTGAGGTCTTCTGCTGTCACCTACAGGTTGGTTTGTAATAGTTGTTCCATATCTTGATGAGTTTTTGATGTATTTGTGAGGACGCGGGGAATCTCCCCATTTTACTCCTCTGCCACCTTCCATACCTCAACTTTATTACTATTGTTTTTAAACATTTACACTAGCTTTGCAGATGATTGATTCACTACATTTATGGCATGTTTGCTTTTAACAATGAGATTATTTCTTTGATAATTTTCTTATTTTTATCTGGGCCTTTTGTTCCCCATGTGAATAAGTTCTTTTATAACCTCAATAAGCAGATGACACCACCCTTATGGCAGAAAGTGAAGAAGAACTAAACAACCTCTTGATCAAAGTGAAAGAGGAGAGTGGAAAAGTTGGCTTAAAACTCAGTATTCATGAAACTAAGATCATGGCATTTGGTCTCATTACTTCATGGCAGATAGATGGGGAAACAGTGGAAACAGTGATAGACTTTATTTATTTATTTATTTGGGGGAGGGAGGTGGTGTAGGAGGCCTGGAAGGGCTCCAAAATTACTACAGATGGTGACTGTAGCTGTCAAATTAAAAGATGCTTGCTCCTTGGAAGAAAAGCTATAACCAACCTAGAAAGCCTAATACAAAGCAAAGACATTACTTTGACAACAAAGGTCCATCTAGTCAAAGCTATGGTTTTTCCAGTAGTCATGTATGGGTGTGAAAGTTGGACCATAATGAAAACTGAGTGCTGAAGGATTAATGCTTTTGAAGTGTGGTATTGGAGAAGACTCTTGAGAGTCTCTTGGACTGCAAGGAGATCCAACCAATCCATCCTAAAGGAAATCAGTCCTGAATACTCATTGGAGGGACTGATGCTGAAGCTGAAACTCTAATACTCTGGCCACCTGATATGAAGAACTGACTCACTGGAAAAGCCCCTGATGCTGGGAAAGTTTGAAGGCAGGAGAAGGGAATGACAGCGGATGAGAGGGTTGGATGGCATCATCGACTCAATGGACATGAATTTGAGCAAGCTCCAGGAGTTGGTGATGGACAGGGAAGCCTGGCATGCTGTAGTCTATGGAGTTGCAGTCTCAGACACGACTGAGTGATTGAACTGAACTGATATTCTTTTAACATTTGTAAGGCTAGTTTACTGATGATGAACTCCTCTTGACTTTGTCTGGGAAAAGTATCTTCCTTCAGTTCTGATGATAATCTTGCTGGGTTGAGCGTTCTTGATTATAAGTGCTTCTTTTTCCTTTCATCACTTTGAATGTATTGTATCAGATCCATCTGATCCTTATGGTTTCTGATGAAAATATCAGTCTATATTGTTATGGCCATTCTTTTGTGCATAACTGTTTTTCTTCTACAGCTATTAAATTTTAGTCTTTAGATTTTATTTTATTTTTTAAATTAAATTTATTTATTTTTAAAATTACAATACTGTATTTGTTTTGCCATACATTGACACGAATCAGCCATTGGTGAACACAATCTCCCAATGCCGAATCCCCTCCCACCTCCCACCCCCCATCCTCTACTTGAATCATCCTGTGCATCAGCCCCATGCATCCTGCATCCTACATTGAACATAGATTAGCGTTTCGTTTCTTACGGGAAAATATACATGTTTCATTGCCATTCTCCCATACCATCCCACCCTTTCCCTCTCCCTCAGAGTCCAAAAGTCCACTCTATACCTCTGTGTCTCTTGTTGTCTTACATGTAGGGTCATCATTACTGTCTTCTAAATTCCATATATATGTGTCAGTATACTGTATTGGTGTTTTTCTTTCTGGCTTACTTCACTCTGTATAATCGGTTCCAATTCCATCCATCTCATTAGAACTGAGTCAAATTTATTCTTTATAAGGGCTGAGTAATACTCCATTGTGTATATGAACCACAGCTTTCTTATCCATTCATCTGCTGATGGACATCTAGGTTGCTTCCATGTCCTGGCTATTATAAACAGTGCTGCAATGAACATTGGGGTACATGTGTCTCTTTCACTTCTGGTTTCCTCAGTGTGTATGCCCAGCAGTGGGATTGCTGGGTCATAAGGCAGTTCTATTTGCAATTTTTTAAGGAATCTCCACACTGTTTTCCATAATGGCTGTACTAGTTTGCATTCCCACCAGCAGTGTAAGAGGGTTCCCTTTTCTCCACACCCTCTCCAGCATTTATTGCTTGCAGACTTTTGGATCGCAGCCATTCTGACTGGTGTGAAATGGTACCTCATTGTGGTCTTGATTTGCATTTCTCTGATAATGAGTGATGTTGAACATCTTTTCATGTGTTTGTTAGCCATCCGTATGTCTTCTTTGAAGAAATGCCTATTTAGTTCTTTGGCCCATTTTTTTTATTGGATCATTTATTTTTCTGGAGTTGAGCTGCATAAGTTGCTTATATATCTTTGAGATTAGTTGTTTGTCAGTTGTTTCATTTGCTATTGCTTTCTCCCATTCAGAAGGCTGTCTTTTCACCTTGCTTATAGTTTCCTTTGTTGTGCAGAAGCTTTTAATTTTAATTAGATCCCATTTGTTTATCTTTGCTTTTATTTCCAGTATACTGGGAGGTGGATCATAGAGGATCCTGCTGTGATTTATGTCGGAGAGTGTTTTGCCTATGTTCTCCTCTAGGAGTTTTATAGTTTCTGGTCTTACATTTAGATCTTTAATCCATTTTGAGTTTATTTTTGTGTATGGTGTTAGAGAGGGGTCTAGTTTCATTCTTTTACAAGTGGTTGACCAGTTTTCCCAGCACCACCTGTTAAAGAGACTATCTTTACTCCATTGTATATTCTTGCCTCCTTTGTCAAAGATGAGGTGTCCATAGGTATGTGGGTTAATCTCAGGGCTTTCTATTTTGTTCCATTGATCTATATTTCTGTCTTTGTGCCAGTACCATACCGTCTTAATGACTGTGGCTTTGTAGTAGAGCCTGAAGTCAGGCAAGTTGATTCCTCCAGTTTCATTTTTCTTTCTCAAGATTGCTTTGGCTATTCGAGGTTTTTTGTATTTCCATACAAATCTTGAGATTATTTGATCTAGTTCTGTGAAAAATACTGCTGGTAGCTTGATGGGAATTGCATTGAATCTGTAGATTGCTTTGGGTAGTATACTCATTTTCACTATATTGATTCTTCCAAGCCATGAGCATGGTATATTCCTCCATCTATTAGTGTCCTCTTTGATTTCTTTCATCAGTGTTTTATAGTTTTCGATATATAGGTCTTTAGTTTCTTTAGGTAGGAATATTCCTAAGTATTTTATTCTTTTCGTTGCAATGGTGAATGGAATTGTTTCCTTAACTTCTTTTTCTACTTTCTCATTATTAGTGTATAGGAATGCAAGGGATTTCTGAGTGTTGATTTTATATCCTGCAACTTTACTATATTCACTGATTAGCTCTAGTAGTTTTCTGGTCGAGTCTTTAGGATTTTCTATGTAGAGGATCATGTCAACTGCAAACAGTGAGAGTTTTACTTCTTCTTTTCCAATTTGGATTCCTTGTATTTCTTTTTCTGCTCTGATTGCTGTGGCCAAAACTTCCAGTACGATGTTGAAGAGTAGTGGTGAAAGTGGACACCCTTGTCTTGTTCCTGACTTTAGGGAAATGGTTTCAATTTTTCGCCATTGAGAATAATGTGAGCTGTGGGTTTGTCATATATAGCTTTTATTATGTTGAGGTATGTTCCTTCCAGTCCTGCTTTCTGGAGAGTTTTTATCATAAATGGATGCTGAATTTTGTCAAAGGCTTTTTCTGCATCTATTGAGATAATCATATGATTTTTATTTCTCAGTTTGTTAATGTGATGAATTACATTGATTGACTTGCGGATATTGAAGAATCCTTGCATCCCTGGGATAAAGCCCACTTGATCATGATGTATGATCTTTTTAATGTGTTGCTGGATTCTGATTGCTAGGATTTTGTTGAGGATTTTTGCATCTATGTTCATCAGTGATATTGGCCTGTAGTTTTCTTTTTTGTGGTGTCTTTGTCAGGTTTTGGTATTAGGGTGATGGAGGCCTCATAGAATGAGTTTGGAAGTTTACCTTCCTCTGCAATTTTCTGGAATAGTTTCAGTAAGATAGGTGTTAGCTCTTCTCGAAATTTTTGGTAGAATTCAGCTGTGAAGCCGTCTGGACCTGGGCTTTTGTTTGCTGGAAGATTTCTGATTACAGTTTCAATTTCCGTGCTTGTGATGGGTCTGTTAAGATTTTCTATTTCTTCCTGGTTCAGTTTTGGAAAATTGTACTTTTCTAAGAATTTGTCCATTCCTTCCAAGCTGTCCATTTTATTGGCATATAATTGCTGATAGTAGTCTCTTATGATTCTTTGTATTTCTGAGTTGTCTGTCGTGATCTCTCCATTTTCATTTCTAATTTTGTTGATTTGATTTTTATCTCTTTGTTTCTTGATGAGTCTGGCTAATGGTTTGTCAATTTTATTTATCCTTTCAAAGAACCAGCTTTTTGCTTTGTTGATTTTTGCTATGGTCTCTTTCGTTTCTTTTGCATTTATTTCTGCCCTAATTTTTAGGATTTCTTTCCTTCTACTAACTCTGGGGTTCTCTATTTCTTCCTTTTCTAGTTGCTTTAGGTGTAGAGTTAGGTTATTTATTTGATTTTTTTCTTATTTCTTGAGGTATGCCTGTATTGCTATGAACTTTCCTCTTAGGACTGCTTTTATAGTGTCCCAAAGGTTCTGTGTAGTTGTGTTTTCATTTTCATTTGTTTCGATGCATATTTTGATTTCTTTTTGATTTCTTCTGTGATTTGTTGGTTATTCAGTAGGGTGTTGTTCAGCCTCCAAATGTTGGAATTTTTAATAGTTTTTCTCCTATAATTGAGATCTAACCTTAGTGCATTATGGTCAGAGAAGATGCTTGGAATAATTTCAATTTTTTTGAATTTATCAAGGTTAGATTTATGACCCAGAATGTGATCTATTCTGGAAAAGGTTCCGTGTGCACTTGAGTAAAAGGTGAAATTCATTGTTTTGGGGTGAAATGTCCTATAGATATCAATTAGGTCTAACTGGTCTATTGTATCATTTAACGTTTGTGTTTCTTTGTTAATTTTCTGTTTAGTTGATCTGTCCATAGGTGTGAGTGGGGTATTAAAATTGTCTTACATATTGCGGTGCTCCTATGTTGGGTGCATATATATTTATAATTGTTATATCTTCTTCTTGGATTGATCCTTTAATCATTATGTAGTGGCCTTCTTTGTCCCTTTTCACAGCCTTTGTTTTAAAGTCTATTTTATCGGATATGAGTATTGCTACTCCTGCTTTCTTTTGGTCTTTATTTCAACGGAATATCTTTTTCCAGCCCTTCACTTTTAGTCTGTATGTGTCCGTTGTTTTGAGGTGGGTCTCTTGTAAGCAGCATATATGGGGATCTTGTTTTTGTATCCATTCAGCCAGTCTTTGCCTTTTGGTTGGGGCATTCAACCCATTTACATTTAAGGTAATTATTGATAAGTATGCTCCTGTTGCCATTTACTTTATTGCTTTGGGTTCGGTTTTATACGTCCTTTTTGTGCTTCCTTTCTAAAGTCTATCCTTTAGTATTTGTTGGAGAGCTGGTTTGGTGGTGCTGAATTCTCTCAGCTTTTGCTTGTCTGGAAAGCTTTTGATTTCTCCTTCATATTTGAATGAGATCCTTGCTGGGTACAGTAGTCTTGGCTGAAGGTTATTATCTTTCATCACTTTAAGTAGGTCTTGCCATTCCCTCCTGGCCTGAAGAGTTTCTATTGAAAGATCTGCAGTTATTCTTATGGGGATCCCCTTGTGTGTTATTTGTTGTTTTTCCCTTGCTGCTTTTAATATTTGTTCTTTGTGTTTGGTCTTTGTTAGTTTGATTAAAATATGTCTTGGGGTGTTTTGCCTTGGGTTTATCCTGTTTGGCACTCTCTGGGTTTCTTGGACTTGGGTGATTATTTCCTTCCCCATTTTAGGGAAGTTTTCAACTATTATCTCCTCAAGTATTTTCTCATGGTCTTTCTTTTTGTCTTCTTCCTCTGGGACTCCTATAATTCGAATGTTGGAGCGTTTCATATTGTCTTGGAGGTCTCTGAGGTTGTCCTCATTTCTTTTAATTCGCCTTTCTTTTTCCTCGCTGATTCATTTATTTCTACCATTCTATCTTCTATTTCACTAATCCTATCTTCTGCCTCCGATATTCTACTATTTGTAGCCTCCAGAGTGTTTCTGATCTCATTTATTGCATTATTCATTATATGTTGACTCTTTTTATTTCTTCTAGGTCCTTGTTAAACCTTTCTTGCATCTTCTCAATCCTTGACCCCAGGCTATTTATCTGTGATTCCACTTTGATTTCAAGATTTTGGATCATTTTCACTATCAGTATTCGGAATTCTTTCTCAGGTAGATTCCCTATCTCTTCCTCTTTTGTTTGGTTTGGTGGGCATGTCTCCTGTTCCTTTACCTGCTGGGAATTCCTCTGTCTCTTCATCCTGGTTATATTGCTGTGTTTGGGGTGGCTTTTCTATATTCTGGGAATTTGTGGAGTTCTCTTTATTATAGAGTTTCCTCTCTGTGTTTGGGGTTATATCAGTGGCTTGTCAAAGTTTCTTGATCAGGGAGGCTTATGTTGGAGTTCTGGTGGGTGGATCTGGATTTCCTCTCTCTGGAGTGCTGTGACGTGTGAAGTAATGGGTTATGCGACGTCAGTGGTTTTGGAGTATTTTGAGTTGCCTGTGTATTGAAGCTCAGGGGCTTGTTCTTGTGTTGCTGGAGAATTTGCGTGGTATGTCTTGCTCTGGAGCTTGTTGGCCCTTGGGCAGTGCTCAATTTTAGTATAGGTATGAAGGCGTTTGATGAGCTCTAATTGGATAATGTACCCTGTATTCAGGAATTCTTTGATGATCTCAGGATTTGGAATTACGCCTCCTGATTCTGGTTTTCAGATTTATTTTTAGAATAGGCTCATGATTTCTCCGTCTATTCAGCACTAATGTTAAAACATCTAGGTTAATGATGATAGGTTTCTCCATCTTGAGGGTCGTCCCTAGAGGATCGGTGAGTTACTTGGAGGAGAGAAGAGGGAGGGAGTAGTTAGAGGTGAGTGGAATGGGATGAGGTGGAATCATAAGAGGGAAAAGCAAGATAGCCCGTAACCACTTTCTTGTGTGTGCTCCGAAGTCTGGACCGCTCAGAGGTGGTCACAGAGTTATACATGGAAGAGGAGAGGAAGGAAGTAGATAGAGATGGACAGGAGGATAAAAGAGGGAGATGGGAAGGAGGGATACAGATCCGGCCAGTGACCAGTTCCCTTAGAGTTCTCCTCCTTCTGGAACGCACAGAGGTTCATAGGGTTGGGTAGAGAGGGGGGAGGGGGGAGGGAGGGAGACAAAAGCCACCTGGTGGCGAAAAGGGAGATTCCAGAGGTGGAGAGAGTGGTCAAGCCAGTAGTCTTGCACTCATGTAAAACTGGGTACTGACGATTAGGTTTTCAAAAGAACAAAATTGGCAACAAATACCAAAATGCCAAGATTAAAAATCTGGAGTATAAATTGGATTTTCAAAGATAGATTATTGAAGAGAAGATGAAGAAGTAGAGAGAAATAAAAAAAAAAGAGAGAAAAAGAAAAATAAAGTAAAATATAATAAAAGACTCCAGAATTATTAAAAGACAACTTCCTTCACCAATAAGACTATATACGGCGTTTGCTTAAACGATAGGGTTTTTTTTTTTTTTAAGTAATATTAGGTTCTAAAAATAATAACTAGAAATATAGAATACTTAAAAATTTAAGGAAGTTTAGGGGAAAAAAGGATGAAAAAGAAAAGAATAAACTAATTTAAAAGGAAAAAAATTTCAAAGAAAGAAAACAAAATTCTTAAAACGAAAAAAAGATCACGCTTCCACATCATCTCCCCCCAAAAAAAAAATTTTTTTTTTTTTTTGATCATAAAAGTAGGAACGGCGTATCTGGCGCTTTCTCTGTCGTTGAGAGCTGTGTGGCGTCACTACCAAGACAGTTCCCTCTGTTTGACTTCTTCTGTTTGCTGGTCTCTTCCGCGTCTGATTTCTGTCGTGCCACAAGGAGGGTGGTGATGAGCTCTGCACTGGGCTTGCCCCTTCCCAATCCGCGGGATAACCGTGTGGGGCCTGCCCTATGTTTCATGCAATTCCCCGGTTTAAGCCGCTCAGGATTGGCGCTCAGGAAGTCCCCTCCGGGTGCCGGGTTTGGTTCCAAGTCCAAGTGGTAGGGAGTTTGGCGCGGACTGTTGTTGCAGAAGTCTCAATAAAGAAGCTTGCTTGCAATTTGGTAGGTAATGTCTCTCTTGAGCTGCGTCTGCCCTCTTCCCGCGCTTCAGGCTCTGGCTGCCCGTCGCCGGTGGGGGATGGTCTGCAGCCGGCTATTTCCGATCCGTCCTTTGTTCTGTGCGCGGGCCTGTCAGTGTCTTATGTTCGAGCGTTTCGCGTGTTAGTTACCCCCAGTCTGGTTTGTTGGTCCAGGATAAATCGTTCTATCCACGCGCGGACCCGATTCTGGCCCTGTTACGCCCCGATTCTCGAGAAAAGCCCTGCAGCCTACGTCTCCCGCAGCCCAATTCTTAGAAAGTGCTGTCGCGGGCGCGCTCCTCCCTGCCCAACCCCGCTGCTGTCGGACGCAGGCGTTTGCGCTGCTTATCCGCTGGGGGTTATACTGTTGAATTCATAATCTGTTGGTTTTAATTATTTATTTATTCCTCCTTCCTGTTATGTTGCCCTCTGTGTTTCCAGGGCTCGCCCCATGCACAGCTGTGAGAAAGTTCCCCAATTTTAGGGAACCTCTCTCTTTAAGAGTCTCTTCCTGGGACGGGATTCCCTTCCCATGCCGGGATTCCCTCCTACCTCCTTTGTCTATAACTTCGTTCTTTAAAATAAAATAAAGTATTTCCTACCTGGCTTTGAAGCCAATGATCTGCTTTGCTGGATGCCTGATGTCCTCTGCCAGCAGTCAGAAGTTATTTTGTGGAATTTGCTCAGCGTTGAAATGTTCTTTTGATGAGGTAGAGAGGGAGAAAGTGTTCTCCCCATCCTATTCCTCCGCCATCTTTTTTCCCCCTAGTCTTTAGATTTTAAATTTCAGTTATCATGAGTCTTAGCTTGTGTCTCTGTGAGTTCATCTTGTTTGGCACTCTCAGTGCTCTCTGGATTTTGATATCTGTTTCCTTTGCTAGGTTAAGCATACTTTCAGACATTATTTCTTTAAATAGGATTTATGTTCCTTTATTTCTATATTCTCCTTCTAGGATTCCTATAATGCAAATGTTAGTGTGCTTCATATTATCTCAGTATCTTTTTCCCCACTCTTTTTTCCTTTTGTGCTCTTACTGAGTGATTTCCTCTGTCTCTTCCAGATTACTGATTTATTCTTCTGTATCCTTGAATCTGCTTTTGAGTCCCTCTAGTATATTTTTCATTTCACTTATTGTATTATTTAGTCTTGGTTGGTTGTTTTGTATAAGTCACTTTGTTTTGATTGGTATATTATCTTTGCTTTGGTTAAATGTTTTCCTGAAATTTTATTTTGTTCTTTTGTTTGAAAGATATTCCTGTGTATCCTCATTTTGCCTAGTTCTGTTTGTTTCTATATATTACATGTATCAGTTGCATCTCCCAATCTTGAAATAGGGGCCTTATGAAGAACATATCCTGTGGGACCCAATGGCACAATCCTCCCTGATCAACAAATCTAAGTGTCCAGGAGTATCCTTTGTGAAGTTTGTACAAATTCTGTTGTGTTTTGGCTATGATTGCTATAGATGTGCTAATGGAGGAGGGGGTGGCCCTGGCTCAGTTTGCTGCATAGCTTGGCTGTGACCACTGCACATGCCCCAAAGGAGTGGGGCTGGCATCTGAATTGCCTGGCTGAACAGTCTGGCTACAACTGTTTCAGGCATGTTGATGTGCTAGATTGGCCTCTGGTCTGCATGGCTGGCCCACCAAAGCTGGAGCTGCTTTGAAGGGTTGCCAGCTGTGGCTGCATTTCAGGTAAGGTGAAGCAGAAACTGCTTTGGAGAGGCTGGCTGGGGTGGATAGGTTGAGTGGGAAAGGTTCTCAGGAGAATGCTAGGATAATGCATGATGTCAGTTAGTTTGATGAACAGTAACAAAAATAGTTGGACAAGCTAGGTGAGGAATATTTTTAAAATGGAACCCACCATATTTCTATTTCTGGAAAATGTTCTCCCACATCTTAGTGCCTCTAGCACATGCCCTAAAATTAGACAATGAACTCCACATATGATGCAGATGCTTTTGAAGCTGCTGCCTCGATGGTTGGACTTAGAGTGAGTGAATATGTTCATGAGTCCTTCAAGAACAGAGTTACAGCTGTGCAGTGCAATGCAGGGGATCTGAGTTTGGTCCCTGAGTCAGGAAGATCCCCTGGAGAAGTGAATGACTACCCACTCCAGTATTCTTTCCCGGAGAATTCTATGCAGAGAGGAGACTAGTGGGTTGCAGTCTATGCGTTTACAAATAGTGGATATGGCTGAAAAACTCTTTTTCATGCCACTTTCTTATAACACACTCTTAAAATAGAAATTTTTAAGATATTGAGATTTTGGCCAGATTTTCTACTAATTCATGTGAATGAATAAGAGCGTAGTCAGTATTTAAAAGATCAGTAATATAGTAGATGTGCTGGCATTTCTGTTTTCCTTAATTGATCCATACTCTACCCATTGCCACCCTGATCTGTGCTCCAGAAAGCTGACCCTCAGAATCATATCAGCTAATTCCTTTGCCTCTGACTTCTGGTTAGGTTTGTCCAATGGATTTTTATTTGTCCAATGGAGGACACAGCAGGATACTGGAATATTGTTGGAAGTGAGAATGCATTTCCTCTCCTGGTTCCCTCTGTGCCAACACAGTTGACAGTAGCTACATCGTTTCTTGCAACTGCAGCTCTCCATGTTTCCAGTAAAAGCTCCCTTTATTTCCTCATCAGGTTGAAGATAGTAATAGTTGACCACAGTTATTATTTTTTTTATTGGCTATTTAAAGATTTTCACAGCTTCAAAAATATGTCTTCATTAAATTCTGTTCCTAAAGAAGTGGGAATACCAGACCACCTTACTTGTCTCCTGAAAAGC
Source organism: Nanger dama (assembly GCA_917880005.1). NCBI lineage: Eukaryota > Metazoa > Chordata > Mammalia > Artiodactyla > Bovidae > Nanger > Nanger dama. The sequence goes on from CAKJTW010000001.1 coordinate 107,442,201, forward strand.
CAGTATGCAGGTCAATAAGTAACAGAACAAGACCTGGACCAATGGAGTGGTTTAAAACTAGGTAAGACAAGTACATCAAGGCTGTATATTGTCATCCTGCTTATTTAACTTATAAGCATAGTACATCATGTGAAATTCTGAACTGGATGAATCATAAACTGGAGTCAAGATTGCAGGGAAAAATATCAGCAACCTCAGATATGCACTCTACTGGCAGAAAATGAAGAGGAAATAAAAAGCCTCTTGATGAAGGTGAAAGAGGAGAGTGAAAACTCTAACTTAAAACTCAGCATTCAAAAACTGAAGATCACAGCACCCAACCCCATCATTTCATGAAAAATGGATGGGGAAAAGGGGAAACAGCAACAAATTTTCTTTTATTGGGCTCCAAAATCACTGCAGATGGTGAAGGTAACCAAAAAATTATAAAGCACTCCCCCTTAGAAGAAAAAAATACAACAAACCTAGACAGCATGTTAAAAAGCAGAGACATTACTTTACCAACAAAGGTCTGTATAATCAAAGTTATGTTTTGTTTATTTGTTTTTCAGTAGTCATGTACAGATGTGAAAGTTGGACCATAAAGTAGACTGAGTGTCAAAGAATTGATGCTTTTGAATTGTAGTGCTGGAAAAGACTCTTGAGAGTCCCTTGGACAACAAGGAGATCAAAGAAATCAATGCCACAGGAAATCAACCCTGGATATTCATTAAAAGGACTGATGCTGAAGCTGAATCTCCAATATTCTGGCCACCTGATGCAAAGAGCTAATACATTGGAAATGACCCTGATACTGGGAAAGATTGAGGGCAGGAGAAATAGGGGGGAGCAGAGGATGAGATGATTGGACAGAATTACCAACTCAATAGACATGAGTTTTAGCAAACTCTGGGAGATACTTCCAGTTCAGTTCAGTCCAGTTGCTCAGTCGTGTCCCACTCTTTGTGACCCCATAAATCGCAGCATGCCAGGACTCCCTGTTCATCACCATTTCTCAGAGTTCACTCAGACTCACGTCCATTGAGTCCGTGATGCCATCCAGCCATCTCATGCTTGGTCGTCCCCTTCTCCTCTTGCCCCCAATCCCTCCCAGCCTCAGCGTCTTTTCCAATGAGTCAACTCTTCGCATGAGGTGGCCAAAGTACAGGAGTTTAAGCTTTAGCATCATTCCTTCCAAAGAAATCCCAGGGCCGATCTCCTTCAGAATGGACTGGTTGGATCTCCTTGCAGTCCAAGGGACCCTCAAGAGTCTTCTCCAACACCACAGTTAAAAAGCATCAATTCTTCAGCGCTCAGCCTTTTTCACAGTCCAACTCTCACATCCATACATGACCACAGGAAAAACCATAGCCTTGACTAGACGGACCTTAGTCGGCAAAGTATGTCTCTGCTTTTGAATATACTATCTAGCTTGGTCATAACTTTTCTTCCAAGGAGTAAGAGTCTTTTAATTTCATGGCTGCAGTAACCATCTGCAGTGATTTTGGAGCCCCCCAGAAATAAAGTCTGACACTGTTTCCACTGTTTCCCCATCTATTTCCCATGAAGTGATGGGACCAGATGCCATGATCTTAGTTTACTGAATGTTGAGTTTTAAGCCAGCGTTTTCACTCTCTTCTTTTAATTTCCTCAAAAGGCTCTTTAGTTCTTCGCTTTCTGCCATAAGGGTGGTGTCATCTGCATATCTGAGGTAATTGATATTTCTCCCAGCAATCTTGATTCTAGCTTGTGATTCATCCAGTCCAGCATTTATCATGATGTACTCTGCATATAAGTTAAATAAGCAGGGTGACAATAAACAGCCTTGACATACTCCTTTTCCTATTTGGAACCAGTCTGTTGTTCCATGTCCAGTTCTAACTGTTGCTTCCTGACCCGCATACAGATTTCTCAAGAGGCAGATTAGGTGGTCTGGTATTCCCATCTCTTTCAGAATTTTCCACAGTTGAATGTGATGCACACAGTCAAAGGCTTTGGCGTAATGAATAAAGCAGAAATAGATCTTTTCTGGAACTGTCTTGGTCTTTCGATGATCCAGTGGATGTTGGCAATTTGATCTCTGGTTCCTCTGCCTTTGCTACAACCAGCTTGAACATCAGGGAGTTCACGGTTCACGTATTGCTGAAGCCTAGCTTGGAGAACTTTGAGCATTACTTTACTAGCATGTGAGATGAGTGCAATTGTGCGATAGTTAGAGCACTCTTTGGCATTGCCTTTCTTTGGGGTTGGAATGAAAACTGATCTTTTCCAGTCCTAGGGCCACTGCTGAGTTTTCCAAATTTGCTGGCATATTGAGTGCAGCATTTTCACAGCATCATCTTTCAGGATTTGAAACAGCTCAACTGGAATTCCATCACCTCCACTAGCTTTGTTCATAGTGATGCTTTCTAACGCCCATTTGACTTCACATTCCAAGATGTCTGGCTCTAGATTAGTGATCACATCATCATGATTATCTGGGTCATGAAGATCTTTTTGTACAGTTCAGAGAAACTTGGCATGCTGCAGTCCATGGGATTACAAACAGTCAGGCATGACTTAACGACTGAACAGCAAACTCTCTTTAGCTACACAATAGAGAGTTTCACTTTTTCCCCCTAGATGTCTGACCAAAAGATGGACAAGGAAAAGTCCTTTTAACATATAACTAACTCAGAGAAATCTATATGAAATGCCTATGAACAAAAATATAGTGAAATAAACAATTTGTATCCACTATTCACATTGTGATATGCTGATGTTTATAGTGTTATCTTTTTTTTTTTCCATGAATCTTTAGCTTCAGTTCAATTCAGTTCAGTCACTCAGTCGTGTCCTACTCTTTCCGAACTCATTAACTGCAGCATGCAATGCCTTCCCTGTCATCACCGACTCCCAGAGTTTACTGAAACTCATGTCCATTAATGTGATGTCCAGTGATGTCATCCAACCACCTCATCCTCTGTCGTACCCTTCTTCTCAAGCCTTCCATCTTTCCTAGCATCAGGGTCTTTACAAATGAGTCATTTCTTTGCATCAGGGGGCCAAAGTGTTGGAGCTTCAGCTTCAGCATCAGTCTTTCCAAAGGATATTCAGGACTGATTTCCTTTAGAATGGACTGGTTGGATCTCCTTGCTGTCCAAGGGACTTTAAAGAGTCTTTTACAATACCACAATACAAAAGGATCAATTCTTCAGTTTTCAGCTTTCTTTATAGTCCAACTTTCACATCCATAACATGACTACTGGAATAGCTTTGACTAGATGAACATTTGTTGGCAAAGTAATCTCTCTGCTTTTTAATATGCTGTCTAGGTTGGTCATAACTTTTTTCCAAGGAGCAAGAGTCTTTTAATTTCGTGGCTGAATTCACCATCTGCAGTGATTTTGGAGCCCAGAAAATAAAGCCTCTCACTGTGTGCATTTTTTTTTCCCATCTGTTTGCCATGAAGTGATGGGACTGAATGCCATTATTTTAATTTTTTGAATGTTGAATTTTAACCAACTTTTTCAGTCTCGTCTTTCACTTTCATCAAGAGGCTCTTCAGCTTTTCTTCACTTTCTGCCATAAGGGTGGTGTCATCTGCATATCTGAGATTATTGATATTTCTCCTGGCAATCTTGGCTTCAGCTTGTGTTTCATCCAGCCCACAATTTTTCATGATGTACTCTGTATATAAGTTAAATAAACAGGGTGAAAATATACAGCCTTGACATATGCCTTCCCCTATTTGAAACCATTCTGTTGTTCTAAGTCCAGTTCTAACTGTTGCTTCTTGACCTGCATACATATTTCTCAAGAAGCAGGTCAGGCAGTCTGTAATCTCATCCCTTTAAGAATTTTCTAGAGTTTGTCGTGATCCACACAGTCAAAGGCTTTGGCATAGTCAATAATGCAGAAGTAGATGTTTTTCTGGATCTCTCTTGCTTTTTGGTGATCCAGCAGATGTTGGCAATTTGATCTCTGGTTCCTATGCTGAATACAGCTTGAATACAGCTTGAACATCTGGAAGTTCATGGTTCATGTACTGTTTAAGACTGGCTTGGAGAATTTTGAGCATGATTTTACTAGTTTGTGAGATAGTGCAATACTGTGATAGTTTGAACATTATTTGGAATTGCCTTTCTTTGGGATTAGAATGAAAACTGATTTTTTCCAGGCCTGTGGCTACTACTGGGTTTTCCAAATTTGCTGTCATACTGAGTGCAGCACTTTCACAGCATCATCTTTTAGAATGTGAAATAGCTCAACTGAAATTCCATCACCTCCACTAGCTTTGCTCATAGTAATCCTTCCTAAGGCCCACTTGACTGCATTCCAGGATGTCTGGCTCTACGTGAGTGATTATATCACCGTGATTATCTGGGTTGTGAAGATCTTTTTGTACAGTTCTTCTGTGTATTCTTACCACCTCTTCTTACTATCTTCTGCTTCTGTTAGGTCCATACAATTTTTGTTCTTCATTGGGCCCATCTTTGCATGAAATTTTCCCTTGTCATCACTCATTTTCTTGAAGAGATCTCGAGACTTTCCCTTTCTATTGTTTTCTCTATTTCTTTGCACTGATCACTGAGGAAGGCTTTCTTAGCTCTCCTTGCTATTCTTTGGAACGCTATCATCAAATGGGTGTATCTTTCCTTTTCTCCTTTACCTTTTGCTTCTCTTCTTTTTGCAGCTATTTGTAAGGCCTCCTCAGACAACCATTTTGCTTTTTTGCATTTCTTTTTCTTGGGGATCTTCTTGATCTCTGCCTCCTGTACAATGTTATGAACCTCCTTTCATATTTCTTCAGACAGTGTTTCTATCAGATCTAATCTGGTTTGGCTTTGATCACCAGAAAGATCAAATTACTTTCAATATACTTAAATAATAGTCTGATTTTTATAAGAAAATAAAAGTTTAGGTTGTTTTCAGTACATTGAAACATTGCCAACTATGCATTTTTATAATTTTATAACAATTGAGATAAATAATTGGTTTTTAAAACAAATACTCAAACGTTATTTATCCAAGAGATGCATGAATAGATGCTCCTAATACAAATAATCTTGGAACTGACAGTCAAAATGACAATGATAAATCATTGCTCAACTTTTAGAATGGCTGTTAGTAAAAGGCAAGAAATAACAAGTTTGGCAAGGATATGGTGCAAAGGGAACACTTGTGGATGTTGGTGGGAATATAAACTGGTGCAGTTACTGTGGAAAATAGTATAGAGATTTCTGAAACCATAAAGATAGAATTACCATATTATTCAGAAATTTCACTTCTTTTTTCCAAAGAAAATGCTAATTTGAAAGGTAAATGTACCACTATGGTCATTTTAACATTATTTACAATAGTTGAAGTATGGACAAGTATCTGTCAGTCGACTGAATTAAAAAAAAATCTACATATAGACATTTATAAACATATGTCTGTGTATATGTACATGGTGGAATATCACTCAGACATAAAAAGAGAATGAAATCTTGCATTTACAACATGAATCGACATTGAGGGTGTTATGCTAAATTAAATAAGAGAAAGACAAGCATTGTATGATATCATTTGTATGTATAATACAAAGACAAACAAACAAGGAAACAAAAAATCAAGCTCATAAGTACTGAGAACAGATTGGTAGTTCCCAAAGGCAGGGGGTGAGCGGGAGCTAGTATTAAATGGTTAGTGGATCAAAAGGTATAAACCTCCAGTTATAATTAAATAAAATATCAGACTAAAATATTTCTCAAAGGGAAGGTCCTATGGTAACCTTTACTTACTACTTCTAAGATCTACTTTGTGATACTAACAATTTTGAAGCAATGTCCCTGAGCACATTCCAAAACCTTCTGCACACTACAGCATCACATGGCTGTCAGGTAACCAACACCCTCTAAGAGTGCCTGGCATACTGAATGGATAATTATTACACCAGCTAGCCTTGGTCTCCAAACACGGTTCCCGCAGAAAGTCTCAGAGTTTCTAGAGCAGGTAGAAGCTGTTTAAAATTAGTTCATGTTTATTTGAAAGGTCATTAATTTTTCTGCTATATTCCAGTAAAGGGTAAAGTGATAGTGGAATTTGAGTTTACAAAAAGTCTATTATGACAACACCTCAAAACTTCACTAGGCTGGCAAATACACACGTTCTAACATCATCAGGAATATATATATGTGTGTGTATGTATATATGTGTATATGTATATATATATATATATATAAAATATCTTTTTATCTTTATGGTAACTACAGATATACAAAAATAGACTCACTGTCAAGCTGTAATTCAGAGAGCTTGCTTAGTCTAAAAATAAATGGTATCTAGTCAATGTCTAACAATGAATTTTTTTTTCAGTTTCTTCAAAATAATTAGTTGTCCTAGACAGCCCTAAAAGTGTCTGGATTATAAAAGTGGCAAAATAAAATATCATCACAGATTAGTTAAGCAAATTAATAATTTCATATAATGAATAGTTTTTTCTTGTTTCTACAAGTACAAGACAAAAGACAATATTAGATATTTAAGAGTTTATATGGAAAGCTTGGGACTTCCCTGGTGGCTCAGACACTAAAGAAACCACCTACAGTTTGGAAGATCTGGATTTGATCCCTGGTTTGGGAAAATCCCCTGGAGGAGGGCATGGCAACTGACTCCAGTGTTCTTGCCTGGAGAATCTCCATGGACAGTGGTACCTGGTGGGCTCCAGTCCATGAGATAACCAAGAGTTGGACACAACTGACTGACTAAGTGCTGCACAGCATAACACATGGGGAGCTTGAATTGTTGTTTTTAAGCTGACATACTAATTTTGAACAGTAATTTTAAAATTAAGATTAATTCCAATTTATGTTTCTACTCAAAACTTTATTGTAGTTCTGAGATATATTTTTAAAATTCAGGCTAGTAAACCTGAGAGAATTAGGTACTACTGAAGAACCCACTGAACATTTAGCAAGCTCTTGCCCTGTGTATTCTACTGAAACATGACTGCCTCTAAAATTAATTTTTATTTCAATTTTATTTGAAATGCTACAGTTCTTCAAAGGAGTCTCAGTATAGTTTCAGACTACTGTAATTCACAGATTCCATTTTACTCTGGAGTATTTAAATGTTGGAATAGAATGCTGAGAATTAAAACATCAATGAAAACACCAGCAAATGAAATGTAGAAGCGTGACTGGATACAGTCTCACTTGCTAGTTCCTCCCAGAGTAATATATGTAAAATTACAGAAAAATTGGTTTGATTTATCATTTTCAACAAAGCATAATGTTTAACTAGTTTTGTAGAATAACATTTCAAGTAGCTTGAAATCTGTAAGTAATCAAGGAGGGCTAATTCTTTTGAAGACAAAGCAAATTAAAAGTAAGGGAGAATTCAGGTACAAATATAATCTTTTCCCAAGAGCTTTAACGTTCCTTCTAACATTAGATACAGATTACTTGATAGACATCAATATTTATTATACTATTGAAAACAACTTACAGATGCTAGATTATCTTGAATGATACTCTGAAGATTGCTTGCCGGGAGCCAGCACGAGAGATCCCACCCATGACAAGGTCATGTGGAGGAGACCTGACAGGCAAAGCAGATCAGGACTCAAGGGACTCCCTGAACCTGCTCGAGCATCTACCCCAAACCAAAATCTGTCTGTCTACTGTTTACTATATTATGCCTTTAATCAACTCTTCTGACATTAACGGGGGTTATCCTCGACAACCTTTCTCTGGAAAAGGTCAACTTAGGGCTCTAGCTGATAAGCCTCCTGGGCGTGAAAGGAGCATTTTCAATTCAACCTCCCCCCCCGTTAGCATTCTAGCTTGCTTGGCAGGTTTATCCAGACTCTTGCAACTATGAATATGCTTATTCACAGCATCCCAATTATGACACAGGAAGCCTAAGCACTCTAAAAATATAGAGCCCTTCAAGGGGTGAAAAGTTTTATTAAAATAATACTGGTGAAGAGTTTCATTGCTGAGCCAATGCTTGCTGCCAAGTTCCCATATCCCTTATCCATTGTGTCCCCAGGAGTGCATTAGTAACACAGTTGTAATTTAAGAAAAACAAGTAGTAGCCTTGATATTAACCACATCAGACCTTTGAGCTAATAAGTTCTTTTGTTGTCCACTGCACCTTTACTCCATGAGAATGTAACTTTGTTTAGTACTTTCTGAGGCTGACATAGATTAAAAATATAAAGAAAAAAACAAGCAAACAACACTTCAAGGGAAAACAAGTTTTCTGGTTGATCAACCTTTATCCAAAAGGGTCATAAAATATCAACAGGCCTCCAGGCCAGAAAATAGTGTATATAACATAAGACCCTTTTTTATGGAAAGGCATACAGAAGAAAATCCTGGTTTCGATAAGGGCAAAACTGCTGGAGTGTTTGGGCTGACTCTACATGACCTTGCATCTTTCATTTCCCTCTATGTACAAGTCAGGATATAAAAGCTCCTTTTGAAAATAAAGTTATGGGCCTTGCTTCACCTAAGCTTGGTCTCCCCCATGTAATTCTCTTTCTCGGGTTTTTTTTTTTTTTTTTTTCCTCTCTGCTCTTGCCAACACCGTTCATCCTGAGGGTATCCCTGGACTCTGCTGAAGTTGGACCCCAGCAATTGCTCAGAGTATCATTGCTCTGAAGATGAAAATGAAACAAGTAGGGACTTAGAGGAACAATTAAATTAGTCTTCTTAGCAAGAGATCAATACATTTCAACTAAGATTTTACTATATAAAAAACAAAGATAGGACATAAACTGTAACTTCCTGTTACTTGCAACCTGATTAGAGGATGGTATAAAATTATAAGAAATAATAAAAATAGAATAAATAAAGAATAAAAAAATAAACTGTAAGGTTAATTGCCATGAGAGTGCTAAGTACATAAGTTCAAAGGAAATAAAATAAACCTTTTTGAGAACATCAGAAAACTTCATAATAAAAGATAGTCTTAAAGATGGAAAAAATGTAATCACGATGGGGTAAACAAGAATTTCAGGAGACAGTAAAAGCACAGATAAAAATAAGAAATAAAAGTATTTGTTATACACAGAAAAAAATCTATATTTCACTGCAGAATAGTTAAATGTACAGGACAAATAACTGGGGAATTGTGTTAAGATTTTTATATTTCATTCTGTAGGCATTAGGGAGGCACACAAATGTTACATGCAGAAAACATGTTACAGGCAAAGTTATGATTCAAATTTCAGTATGAGTAGAAATAATTGGCACGGGAGATAAAAGCTGGGAAAGACCAGTTACAATACAGTCTCCTTGGTTCAGGTCAGAAGTATGTAATTAAACCCAATTCTTCAGCCAAGATGGTGGTGACAGCTATTGAAGAATTGAGTTGCCCTATATGCAGTCAGTAGATCTAATGCTACAGAAACAAGTCTTTTTTTTTTTTTTTTTTAAGCATCATTGTTTGTAATCAGTGTTCTGTAATACATGCAGAAATAGAATCAGCAAGGCATGTCATCAGGCTTCCCTGGTAAAAATCTACCTGCAATGCATGAGACCAGGTTCCATCCCTAAGTCAGGAGAGGGAAATGGAAACCCACTCCAATATTCTTGTCTAGAGGATTCCATGAAAGGGTCAGGGGCCTGGTGGGTTATGGTCCCTGGGGTCACAAAGAGTCTGAAATGACTGAAAGACTAACACACACGCAGACAAGACAGGTCATCACAGTTCTCTATCATAATATTTAAAATAGGTAGGTTAAAGGATTTCCAGGGAGCTGACTGCAAATAATCCAACATCACTATGACTGTTTTTAACATCTCTCCCCATCACTCAGTGGGCATGAGTTTGAGCAAACTCCAGGAGATAGTAAAGGACAAGGAAGCCTGGCTGCAGTCCATGTGGTGGCAGAGTGAGATACAACTTCATGACTAAACAATAGGAATATCCTATTACTCTGGACTCTGGTAGAAGCACCACACAGTCATAGTGGCTCAGAACTGGGCCAGGGCACTCTGCTCCTTAATGGCAGTTAAGATCAACAATGCTGGTCTTAATTCTTAACCATATGTTTATGCTTCCCATATATATATATATATATATATATATATATATATATATATATATATATATATATAAATCACGCCTTGTTTGTTTATCTAGAAAGTAATACAGTGTAGGAGTCCTCCTTATTTTCCAAAGCTGGCCCCTTCTGCTGTCACAAATGCCTTTCCCCAGAGAATAATTTGAATCTAAACAAGATAAATAGTTGTCCTCTGAGTCTTGTCACAGAGGAGCCTCTGGGCATTACTAGCTACACTCAATTAGGAGGTGTCATTCCTGGGTGTGACAGTGGTGACAGGAATTAAATCCTAAGAAAGTGTAGTCCAGGCACTTGAATTTCAGATGACTAATTTGGTTGACTCTACTCACAAGGTCTGACCAGCCACTTCAGGTGAAAGGATTTGATTGAGTATAGATCAAAAATCTCCCCAGAGCTGAGTGACTTTGTTAAGCAACTTTATTACATCTCTTATGCAGTGAATTATGCTCAGCAAAGCAAAACTATTTTCCATTAACCTCTGAGGCAACAACAAATTTATCCATGCCTCTCACTTCTCCCATTTGCCAACTTGTCATGTGACTGCATGGACTAAGTCCCCAAACAAGACTGGTCTATGTACCAAACCTACAGGGTCATTGGGTTTGAATTCCTGAAATTCTTACTTTTTTAAAAGAATCCCAAATGTAATTTAAAGTGCCTAGATGAACTGGGGGAAAACTATTAAAAAAACTGAATATCTATATGGAGTAGGATCAAGTCACTTTAGGCATTTATCATATGTTCCTAAACCACAGGTCCCTGGTGGATCAGATGATAAAGTGTCTGCCTACAATGCAGGAGACCCAGGTTTGATCCCCAGTCAGGAAGATCCTCTGGAGAAGGAAATGGCAACCCACTCCAGTACTCTTGCCTGGACAGTCCCATGGACAGAGGAGCCTGGTAGGCTACAGTCCATGGGATCACAGAGTCAGATACAACTGAACAACTTCACTTTCACTTTTCACTTTCATATGCCTAAAGCATCAGGCTCTATGCCAGTCACTGGGTATACAATAACAGATTCACAGTACCTCGAAAAAGAGGGAAGGTGGCTTGTAAAATAGGCTTTGGAATCTGGTAGACCTGGACTCACATTCTACCTTTAACTTTCTCTGTAGATTTTATAGTGTACACAATTTCTTTGAGCTTCAGTTTCTGTATCCGCAAAATAGAAGTAATAATACCTCACAGGGTTTATGAAGATATTCAGCAGGATGCTTAGTTTTCTTTGTGAAAGTAGAAAGGGTGCCCAAATGTTAGCTATTTTTTGTTGTTGCAGGTTTTATTTTGTCTTGTTTTGGTTGGATTTAGTTTGGGTTTGTCTTGCTTTGTTTTAGAATATTACTCTCAGGAAAAGGGAACAAATTAAATCAATAATTCTAATATACTGACAATTACATCAATGGACCTCTCTCCTATTTCAGTAAAAGTTTAATCATTTATGGAACTAACATTTTAAATAAAATATAAGAAGATCCCTTTTATCTTAACATCATAAAGTATGTTTCATGTGTGTGGATATAAATAATAACAAAGACCATTTGTTGGACTTACAAAGCAAAAGACAAGTTTATGCACGTTATTTAGGAAGAGAGGAAGTGCTTTTAAGCAGAGTTCAGTTACTGTCCATGTTATTAGTACCACTCACAACATAATTTGTCAAGTATAAACCTTATCAGTCAGATACAACTGAAGCGACTTAGCATGTGCACATGCAGGCGTTGGTCAGACTCTGGCTCAGCCAATAAATCTCATAAGGAAGCACTGAATGTGCTGTTTTGCTGACTGTACTGTCGAGCAGCCATGCCTGGAATTGTTGCTATGCTACTGGAAAGACTACAAGCTCGTGGTATTCTCAACAGCAAGCTAAATAATGTGCATAAATATCTGTTAGGATTTCTATCAGAATTCTCAACACCAAAATGGCCACTTGGAAAATGTGTGATTCTTTTTAAACCCTAGACCTTGGAACATATATGACCCACAAACAACAAACATAATCAGAGATTGCAAGAAATTTTTTAAATGTAAAAGATCTTGTTAGTTTCAGTGTCTTGTGTTATTCTCATTAGCATGGTTCCACTGTGCCATGCCAGATCTCCAATGACTCATATCAAGCAAAGGGTTGAGTAATAGTATTCACCAAGGTGATTAGAGACTCAAAGGAGGACATTGACCAAATTGCTATAGACTCAACATATATTAAGTGCTTGGATTCTCCTGGCTTCACAGAACACTCTGCTTGTGAGATTAAAGCCATGGAGGTGATCATACTCTAAGTTGCCTTTCTTCTCCCAAACCAAGTCTCCATGTCCACCAGTGAAAGGATGCCTTGGAGGCCTGCCTCATAACATGCCATGTATGTGTACGCTCAGTTACTTCAGTCATGTCCAGCTCTTTGCAAACTCATGAACTGTAGCCAGCCAGGCTCTTCTGTCCATGAGATTATCCTGTCAAGAATACTGAAGTGGGTTGCCATTTCCTCCTCTATGGGGTCTTCCTGGGCCAGGGATTGAACCTGGGTCTTCTGCATTTTCAGGCACATTCTTTACTGCTAAGTCACTGGGGAAGCCCCATAACATGCCATGAAGTCACAAAAACCTGGTTGACATAAAACAAGAAAAGGAAAGAAGAACAGAGATTTGCTCCAGTGGAATGTCTGTCCTCAGGATATACTGAATGCAAAATTGGAGGTTAGCAAAGAAGATATTTCTCTTTTAATTTAGATAAAACTTTTTCTTCTCCCTCCTTGATTTGGTACACTATCTTCAAGGCATTAAGCCTCTTGCGTTTACTCCTGAGGCGTGTCTAGATCCAGCCTCTGTGCTTTTGATTGCTCACTGCTTTTATTTTCTCCTGCTGTGAATTTTTCTTTCATGTTAAATTAAGCTCCCTCTATTATTATGAGTGTCTTGGTATCTGATCTATACCTTTGCACACATAAAAAAAAATAACAAGTTTGAAAGAAAGCAATACAGTCCTAAAAGAGATGTGGGATCTATTTGAGTTGAAACATTATTTAAAAAAAAAAAAGTTCGCCCTTTAAACAGTCAAGTTAAATATAATGAAATTTGGCTTAAACTGTCCCTGTGTGAGTTTGTAAACCCCTCCACAGGCACACTCAGTCCCCTCCATGGTGGGTATTACATTTCAGCAGCTGAACTACTTTAAAAGTGGAGAGCACTGAGGCTCTGAGTACCCCAAAGTCAGATGTGATCCAAACAAAACTCAATTTTAGGAATTAAATAGCAAAAAGTCCATAGTGATAGTCCAAGATAACACATACAGGGCAAAATATTAAAAGGGCCTTTTAATACTGATAACTTTGATTTTTCCATAGCAAGTTTATATCTTGTTTTATTTTGCTTTTTTTTTTTTTTTAATGTGATATGTCAGAAAGATTAAGGTTTCCTAGGTAATGACACACTCAGTACACTCCAGGACTATTACTTCTTCAGTTCAGCTCAGTTCAGTCACTCATTTGTGTCTGATTCTTTGTGACCCCATGGACAGCAGCACACCAGGCCTGCCTGTTCATCACCAGCTCCTAGGGCTTGCTCAACTCATGTCCATTGAGTCAGTGATGCTATCCAATCATCTCATCCTCTGCCTGCCTTCAATATTTCTTAGCATCAGGGTCTTTTCTGATGAATCGGCTCCTCGCATCAGGTGGCCAAAGTATTGGAGTTTCAGCTTCAGCATAAGTCCTTCCAATGAGTATTCAGGACTGATTTCCTTTAGAATGGACTGGATGGATCTCCTTGCAGTCCAAGGGACTCTCAAAAGTCTTTGCCAACACCATACTTCAAAAGCATCAATTCTTCAGTGTTCAGTATTCTTTATAGTCCAACTCTCACATCCATACATGACTGCTGAAAAAAAAAAAAAACATAACAAAAAACATAGCTTTGACTAGACAGAATTTTTCTGGCAAAGTAATGTCTCCGCTTTTTAATATGCTGTCTAGGTTTATCATAGGTTTTTTCCAAGGAGCAACCATCTTTTAATTAATTACTTCCTGCTGCCTGCAAATATGCATTTACTTTCCTTTCTACAGCATATTTTGGGTACTTGTGTCTTCTATGACATCACAGCAGAATCCTACCTTCATTCAGGTCAGTAGATTGACTTTACTGTGTTCAGGTGAGCAAACACAAATTTGTTTTGGTAACATAAGTGTAAGTTCCCTAGGAGTATTTAAAAGAAAGATAATATCCTCCAGACATATAAATATTTTATTACTAGCCAGACTGCAGTCCCTGACTTTTAGGTAGCCATGAGGACCTAATCTCCCCATTTCCTCTCTAACTCAATACTTGCACTAGATGAAAGCCCACCTAGATATGACACCCCTTTCTATTCTCCCGATCCCTGGCCTTGTTTTAGAACATCCTCACAAGCTGGGAAGACTTGTTTTCATTTTAACACCTCAATCCTATAGGAAAAGCCTGTAAAAGACACAAAATCTACAGGAGTGATATTCTTGCACAAAGAAAAAAATTCTCTGTTTACTAACACATGAAAATTTTATTGTCTGAATTCCTGACCTTATTAGTTGAGGACGTCCTCCCTCTGTCCCTAAAGGCCTAATGAGGGGATTTGGAAAGTGACATTAGTTAGAGGATTTCCACACAGATTTTTCCTTTGCAGCCAAATATGGATAACCTCTATGCAGTCAGAAAAAAAAAAAAAAAAAAGACCAGGAGCTGACTGTGGCTTAGATCATGGACTCCTTATTGCCAAATTCAGACTTAAATTGAAGAAAGTAGGGAAAACCGCTTGGCCATTCAGGTATGACCTAAATCAAATCCCTTATGATTATACAATGGATGTGACAAATAGGTTTAAGGGAATTAGATCTGATAGACAGAGTTCCTGAAGAACTATGGACAGAGATTTGTGACGTTATACAGGCGGCAGTGATCAAGATCATCCCCAAGGAAAAGAAATGCAAAAAGGCAAAATAGTTGCCTGAGGAGGCCTTACAAATAGCTGTGAATAGAAGGGAAGCAAAAGGCAAAGGATAAAAGGAAAGATATACCCATCTGAATGCAGAGTTCCAAAGAATAGCAAGGAGATATAAGAAAGCATTCCTCAGTGATCAATGTAAAGAAATAGAGGAAAACAATTAAATGGGAAAGACTAGAGATGTCTTCAAGAAAATTAGATATATCGAGGGAATATTTAATGCAAAGATGGGCCCAATAAAGGACAGAAATCGTATGGACCTAACAGAAGCAGAAGATACTAATAAGAGGTGGTAAGAATACACAGAAGAACTGTACAAAAATGATCTTCACAACCCAGATAATCATAATGATGTGATCACCAACATAAAGCCAAACATCTTGGAATGTGAAGTCAAGTGGGCCTTAGGAAGGATCACCATGAACAAAGCTAGAGGAATTGATAGAATTACAGTTGAGCTATTTCAAATTCTAAAAGATGATGCTGTGAAAGTGCTGCACTCAATATGCCAAAAATTTGAAAACCCAGCAGTGGCCATAGGACTGCAAAAGATCAGTTTTCATTCCAATCCCAAAGAAAGACAATGCCAAAGAATGTTCCAACTAGCACACAATTGTACTCATCTCACACACTAGTAAAGTAATGCTCAAATTTATCCAATCCAGGCTTCAACAGTACGTGAACCATGAGTTTCCAGGTGTTCAAGCTGGATTTAGAAAAGTACAGAGGTCAAATTGCCAACATCTGCTGGATCATCAAAAAAGCAAGAGAGCTCAAAAAAAAAAAAAAAATCTACTTCTGCTTTCCTGACTATGCCAAAGCCTTTGACTGTGTGGACCACAACACACCGGAAAATTTGTAAAGAGATGGAAATACCAGACCACCTGACCTGCCTGTTGAAAAATCTGTATGCAGGTCAGGAAGCAACAGTTAGAACTGAACAAGGAACAACAGACTGGTTCCAAATAGAAAAAGGAGTATGTCAAGGGTGTATATTGTCACCCCTATTTAAATTATATGCAGAGTACATCATGAGAAATGCTGAGCTGGATGAAGCATGAGCTGGAATCAAGATTGCTGGGGAAAATATCAATATTAATATCAAAATATCAGTAAGCTCGAGATATGGAGAAGACACCACCCCTTTGGCAGAAAGCCAAGAAAAACTCAAGAGTCTCTGGTTGAAAATGAAAGAGGAGAGTGAAAAAGTTGTGTTAAAGCTCAACATTCAGAAAATGAAGATCATGGCATCTGGTCCCATCACTTCATGGTAAATAGATGGGGAAATAGTGAAAACAGCAACAGACTTTATATTTTTGGTCTCCAAAATCAGTGCAGATGGTGACTGCAGCCATGAAATTAAAAGATGCTTGCTTCTTGGAAGAAAAACTATGATCAACCTACACAGCTTATTAAAAAGCAGAGACATTATTTATCAACAAAGGTCCATCTGGTGAAAGCTATAGTTTTTCCAGTAAGCATATATGGATGAGAGATTCGGACTATAAAAAGCTAGCATTGAAGAAGTGATGCTTTTTAATTGTGGTGTTGGAGAAGACACTTGAGAGATCCAACCAGTCCATACTAAAGAAAATCAGTCCTGAATATTCATTGGAAGGACTAATGCTGAAGGTGAAGCTCCAATACTTTGGCCACCTGATGTAGAAAATTGACTCATTGGAAAAGACCCTGATGCTGGGTAATATAGAAGGCAAGAGGAGGAGGGGACGACAGGGGATGAGAAGGTTGGATAGTATCATGGACTCAAGGGACATGAGTTTTAGTAAAATCTGGGAGTTGGTGATGGACAGGGAGGCCTGGCGTTCTGCAGTTCATGGGGTCACAAAGAGTCGGAAACAGCTGAGTGACTGAACTGAACTGAAATGACACAGATTACTATATATATTGCCTATGAAATGAAGTGACACCTGAGCAACACACACACAGTTCAGTTCAGTTCAGTCACTCAGTCGTGTCCGACTCTTTGTGACCCCACAAATTGCAGCACGCCAGGCCTCCTTGTCCATCACCAACCCTCAGAGTTCACTCAGACTCACGTCCATTGAGTCCGTGATGCCATCCAGCCATCTCATCCTCGGTCATCCCCTTCTCCTCTGCCCCAATCCTTCCCAGCATCAGAGTCTTTCCAGTGAGTCAACTCTTTGCATGAAGTGGCCAAAGTACTGGAGTTTCAGCTTTAGCATCAGTCCTTCCAAAGAAATCCCAGGGTTGATCTCCTTCCAGAATGGACAGATTGGATCTTTGTGCAGTCCAAGGGATTCTCAAGAGTCTTCTCCAACATCACAGTTCAAAAGCATCAATTCTTCGGTGCTCAGCCTTCTTCACAGTCCGACTCTCACATCCATACATGACCAAAAGAAAAACCATAGCCTTGACTAGACGAATCTTAGTCAGCAAAGTAATATATCTTCTCTGGAATATACTATCTAGGTTGGTTATAACTTTCCTACCAAGGAGTAAGCGACTTCTAATTTCATGGCTGCAGTCACCATCTGCAGTCATTTTGGAGCTGAAAAAAATGAAGTCTGACACTGTTTCCACTGTTTCCCCATCTATTTCCCATGAAGTGATGGGACCGGAAGCCATGATCTTCATTTTCTGAATGCTGAGCTTTAAGCCAACTTTTTCACTCTCCTCTTTCACTTTCATCAAGAGGCTTTTTAGTTCCTTTTCACTTTCTGCCATAAGGGTGGTGTCATCTGCATATCTGAGGTTATTGATATTTTTCCTGGCAATCTTGATTCCAGCTGTGTTTCTTCCAGTCCAGCGTTCTCATGATGTACTCTGCATATAAGTTAAATAAGCAGGGTGACAATATACAGCCTTGACGTACTCCTTTTCCTATTTGGAATCAGTCTGTTGTTCCATGACCAGTTCTAACTGTTGCTTCCTGACCTGCATACAGATCTCTCAAGAGGCAGGTCAGGTGGTATGGTATTCCTATCTCTTTCAGAATTTTCCAGAGTTTATTGTGATCTACACAGTCAAACGCTTTTGCATAGTCAATAAAAGAGAAATAGAGATTTTCCTGGAACTCTCATGCTTTTTCATGATCCAGTAGATGTTGGCAATTTGATCTCTGGTTCCTCTGCCTTTTCTAAAATCAGCTTAAAAATCAGGGAGTTCATGGTTCACGTATTGCTGAAGCCTGGCTTGGAGAATTTTGAGCATGACTTTACTAGCATGTGAGATGAGTGCAATTGTGTGGTACTTTGAGTATTCTTTGGAATTGCCTTTCTTTGGGATTGGAAGGAAAACTGACCTTTTCCAGTCCTGTGGTCACTGTTGAGTTTTCCAAATTTCCTGGCATATTGAGTGCAGCAATTTCACAGCATCATCTTTCAGGATTTGAAAGAGCTCAACTGGTATTCCATCACGTCCACTAACTTTGTTTGTAGTGATGTTTTCTAAGGCTCACTTGACTTCACATTCTAAGATTTCTGGCTCTAGATGAGTGATCACATCATCATGATTATCTGGGTCTTGAAGATCTCTTTTTCCAGTTCTGTGTATTCTTGCCACCTCCTCTTAATATCTTCTGCCTCTGTTAGGTCCATACCATTTCTGTCCTTTATCAAGCACATCTTTGCATGAAATGTTCTTTTCGTATCTTTAATTTTCTCGAAGAGATCTCTAGTCTTTCCAATTCGGTTCTTTTCTTCTATTTTTTTTTTTTTTGCATTGATTGCTGAAGGAGGCTTTCTTATCTCTTCTTGCTATTCTTTGGAACTCTGCATTCAGATGCTTATATCTTTCCTTTTCTCCATTGCTTTTCACCTCTCATCTTTTCACAGCTGTTTGTAAGGCCTCCACGGACAGCCATTTTGCTTTTGCCTTTCTTTTCCATGGGGATGGTCTTGATCCCTGTCTCCTATACAATGTCACAAACCTCATTCAATAGTTCATCAAGCACTCTATCTATCAGATCTAGGCCCTTAAATCTATTTCTCACTTCCACTGTATTATCATAAGGGGTTTTATTTAGGTCATACCTGAATGGTTTAACGATTTTCCCTACTTTCTTAAGTTTAAGTCTGAATTTTGCAATAAGGAGTTTATGATCTTAGCCACAGTCAACTCCTGGTCTTTTTTGTTGTTGTTGTTGACTGTATAGAGCTTCTCCATCTTTGGCTGCATAGAATATAATCAGTCTGATTTCGGTGTTGACTACCTGGTGATGTCCATGTGTAGAGATTTCGCTTGTGTTGTTGGAAGAGAGTCTTTGCTATGACCAGTGCAATTTCTTGGCAAAACTCTATTAGTCTTTGCCCTGCTTCATTCCGCATTCCAAGGCCAACCTTGCCTGTTACTCCAGGTGTTTCTTGGCTTCCTACTTTAGCATTTCAGTCCCCTATAATGAAAAGGACATCTTTTTCCGGTGTTAGTTCTAAAAGTTCTTGTAGGTCTTCATAAAACCATTTAACTTCAGCTTCTTCAGCATTCCTGGTTGGGGCATAGACTTGGTAACTATGATATTGAATGGTTTGTCTTGGAGATGAACAGAGATCATTCTGTCATTTTGAAACTGCATCCAAGTACTGCCTTTTAGACTCTTTTTGTTGACCATGATGGCTACTCCATTTCTTCTGAGGGATTCCTGCACGCAGTAGTAGATATAATGGTCATCTGAGTTAAATTTACCCATTCCAGTCCATTTTAGTTCGCTGATTCCTAGAATATCACCGTTCACCGTTGCCATCTCTTGTTTGACCACTTCTAATTTGCCTTGATTCAAGGACCTGACATTCCAGGTTCCTATGCAATATCGCTCTTTACAGCATCAGACCTTGCTTCTATCACCAGTCACATGTACCACTGGGTATTATTTTTCTTTGGCTCCATCCCTTCATTTTTTCTGGATTTATTTGTCCACTGAGCTCTAGTAGCATATTGGGCACCTAATGACCTGAGGAGTTCCTCTTTTGGTATCCTATCATTTTGCCTTTTCATACTGTTCATGGGGTTCTCAAGGCAAGAATACTGAAGTGGCTTGCCATTCCCTTCTCCAGTGGACCACGTTCTGTCAAACCTCGTCACCATGACCAGCCCATCTTGGGTTGCACCACAGGCATGGCTTGGTTTCATTGAGTTAGACAAAGCTGTGGTCCTAGTGTGACTAGATTGACTAGTTTTCTGTGAGTATGGTTTCAGTGTGTCTGCCATGAATCAAGGCAAATTGCAAGTGGTCAAACAAGAGATGGCAAGGGTGAACGTCAACATTCTAGGAATCAGCGAACTAAAATGGACTGGAATGGGTGAATTTTACTCAGATGACCATTATATCTACTACTGTGGGCAGGAATCTCTCAGAAGAAATGGAGTAGCCATCATGGTCAACAAGAGTCCAAAAGGCAGTACTTGGTTGCAATCTAAAAAATGACAGAAAGATATCTGTTCGTTTCCAATCAAACCATTCAATATCACAGTTACCCAAGTCTATGCCCCAACCAGTAATGTTGAAGAAGCTGAAGTTGAACCATTTTTTGAAGACCTACAAAACCTTTTAGAACTAACAACACCCAAAAAAATGTCCTTTCATTATAGGGGACTGAAATGCTAAAGTAGGAAGTCAAGAAACACCTGGAGTAATAGGCAAATTTGGCCTTGGAATGCGGAATGAAGCAGAGCAAAGACTAATAGAGTTTTGCCAAGAAAATGCACTGGTCATAGCAAACACCTCTTCCAACAACACAAGAGAAGACTCTATACATGGATACCACCGGGTAGTCAACACTGAAATCAGACTGACTATATTCTATGCAGCCAAAGATGGAGAAGCTCTATACAGTAAACAACAACAAGACTGGGAGCTAACTGTGGCTCATATCATGAACTCCTTATTGCAAAATTCAGACTTAAATTGAAGAAAGTAGGGAAAACGGCTTGACCATTGAGGTATGACCTAAATAAAACCTCTTATGATTATACAGTGGAAGTGAGAAATAGATTTAAGGGCCTAGATCTGATAGTCAGAGTGCCTGATGAACTATGGAATGAGGTTCGTGGCACTGTATGGGAGACAGGGATCAAGACCATCCCCTTGGGGGAAAAAAAAAAGCAAAAAGCAAAATTGCTGTCTGAGGAGGCCTTACAAATAGTTGTGAAGAGAAGAAAGGCAAAAAGCAATGGAGAAAAGGAAAGATATAAACATCTGAATGCAGAGTTCCAAAGAGTAGGAGAAGAGAAAAGAAAGCCTACTTCAGTAATAGAGGAAAACAACAGAATGAGAAAGACTAGAGATCTCTTCAAGAAAATTAGAGATGCCAAGGCATCATTTCATGCAAAGATGGGCTCTATAAAGGACAGAAATGGTATGGACCTAACAGAAGCAGAAGATATTATGAAGTGGTGGCAAGAATACATGGAAGAACTGTACAAAAGATCTTCACGACCAAGATAATCATGATGATGTGATCACTAATCTAGAGCCAGACATTTTGGAATGTGAAGTCAAGTGCGCCTTAGAAAGCATCACTATGAACAAAGCTAGTGGAGGTAATGGAATTCCAGTGGAGCTGTTTCAAATCCTGAAAGATGATGCTGTGAAAGTGCTGCACTCAGTATGCCAGCAAATTTGGAAAACTCAGCAGTGACCACAGGACTGGAAAAGGTCAGTTTTCATTCCAATCCCAAAGAAAGGCAATGCCAAAGATTGCACTCATTTCACATGCTAGTAAAGTCATGCTCAAAATTCTCCAAGCCAGGCTTCAGCAACATGTGAACCGTATACTGTCTGATTTTCAAGCTGGTTTTAGAAAAGGCAGAGGAACCAGAGATCAAATTGCCAACATCTGCTGGATCATGGTAAAAGCAAGAGAGTTCCAGAAAAAACCTCTATTTCTGCTTTATTGACTATGCCAAAGCCTTTGACTGTGTGGATCACATTCAACTGTGGAAAATTTTGAAAGAGATGGGAATACCAGACCACCTAATCTGCCTCTTGAGAAATCTGTATGCAGGTCAGGAAGCAACAGTTAGAACTCGACATGGAACAATAGACTGGTTCCAAATAGGAAAGGAGTACGTCAAGTCTGTATATTGTCACCCTGCATATTTAACTTTTATGCAGAGTACATCATGAGAAACACTGGACTGAAAGAAACAAAATCTGGAATCAAGATTGCTGGGAGAAATATCAATAACCTCAGATATGCAGATGACACCACCCTTATGGCAGAAAGTGAAGAGGAACTAAAAGCCTCTTGATGAAAGTGAAAGAGGAGAGTGAAAAAGTTGGCTTAAAGCTCAGCATTCAGAAAATGAAGATCATGGCATCCAGTCCCATCACTTCATGGGAAATAGATGGGGAAATAGTGGAAACAATGTCAGACTTTATTTTTCTGGGCTTCAAAATTACTGCAGATGGTGACTGCAGCTATGAAATTAGAATACGTTTACTTCTTGGAAGGAAAGTTATGACCAACCTAGATAGTATTCCATAGCAGATACATTACTTTGCCGACTAAGGTCCAGTCTAGTCAATGCTATGGTTTTTCCTGTGGTCATGTATGGATGTGAGAGTTGGACTGTGAAGAAGTCTGAGTACTGAAGAATTGATGCTTTTGAACTGTGGTGCTGGAGAAGACTCTTGAGAGTCCCTTGGACTGCAAGGAGATCCAATCTGTCCATTCTGAAGGAGATCAGCCCTGGGATTTCTTTGGAAGGACTGATGCTAGAGCTGAAACTCCAGTATTTTGGCCACCTCATGCGAAGAGTTGACTCACTGGATAATACTCTGATGCTGGGAGGGATTTGGGGGCAGGAGGAGAAGGGGACGACTGAGGATGAGATGGCTGGATGACATCACTGACTCGATGGATGTGATTCTGAGTGAACTTCGGAGATTGTTAATGAACACGGAGGCCTGAAGTGCTGCGATCCATGAGTTCACAAAGAGTCGTACACGACTGAGCTCTGAATTGAACTCAGTTGCCTTCCTTGCTCTCTTGCAACACCTACCATCTTACTTGGTTTTCTCTTACCTTAGCCATGGGGTATCTCTTCACGGCTTCTCCAGCAAAGCAAAGCCGCTGCTTCTTACCTTAATGAGGGGTATCTCCTTACCGCCACCATTCTGCTCTAGGCCGTCCTTCACCTGCACAGCCACAACTCCTCAGGTTG
The DNA here is from genome assembly GCA_917880005.1 of Nanger dama. Classification (NCBI taxonomy): domain Eukaryota; kingdom Metazoa; phylum Chordata; class Mammalia; order Artiodactyla; family Bovidae; genus Nanger; species Nanger dama. The sequence continues at coordinate 107,465,347 of CAKJTW010000001.1, forward strand.
CTCTTCCTGACACCGGCCCTGGCCGCAGGCATGGGTGCCTCCTCCCAGCTGCCGCCCCTGGCCTCTGGCTCAGGCTCAGGGTGGCTCCTCAGGGTCACTGCCCCTGGCACACACAAACTCCTTTATTTTTACATTAAATTACTATAATTTCTGATACAGTCTCTTGCAGACTATGTTTGGGAACCGTTTCTAATAATAGGATACAATACTTTCTCTATAAGGTGACATTTGAATAATAAAAGGATTTTTAACCACGGAAATGTAAAATTTAGCTCTATAAGGTGACATTTGAATAATAAAAGGAATTTTTAACCACGGAAATGTAAAATCTAGTAGAATTTAAAAGATTGTTAATGAAATATTCACATTGTTCAGAAGAAAGAGGGTTTATTTATAGAAAGGAAAGCATGCTGATATTATTAGAGATTTGAGTGCATACATTTCATAAATGAGAGGTTCATTTGTCTGCATACACAGTTTTCTCAAAGAATCACAGAAGTTCCTTGCCCCTGCCCCCCCACCACAATATGATGCAAGCCAAATAAGTTTTCCCAGCAATCACCTCTAACCTCTTACCCTGACTAGAGATAGAGGGAGCTGCCCTTTCATTTTTTCTAAAAACACAGTGGTTCAGGAAGAGCAACTGAACTTCAGAATCCATTGAAATAGTCTTTTAACCCTGCAGTAAGATGCTTAATTGAAAATTTAACAGAAATGTACCAGTATGCCATCATATGCTGCCTTCAACCCTTAGGGAACACTTCAGTTCTGAAAGACAAGAACAATTCTATAGTAACTACTAATAATATGAATTATTGTTTGCCTCTTAAAATTAATAGCTAAAAACAACCTAAGCTTTCCTTTACTAGTGCTAAAAGAGCTTGAAACCACAATATCCAAGAAGGTTTTAAAAAGTAAATTAACATATGGCCAGCCTATACTGTAACAGTGAGAACTCCCCAAAAGGTACACATATATAATATACCACACTCATGAAAGAGCCCATAATAAATTTTTAGTGAGACTTGCTCAAAAAAATAAAGTCTGACACAGTTTCTACTGTTTCCCCATCCATTTCCCATGAAGTGATAGGACTGGATGCCATGATCTTCGTTTTCTGAATGTTGAGTTTCAAGCCAACTTTTTCACTCTCCTCTTTCACTTTCATCAAGAGGGTTTTTAGTTCCTCTTCACTTTCAGCCATAAGAGTGGTGTCATCTGCATATCTGAGGTTGTTGATATTTCTCCTGGCAATCTTGATTCCAGCTTGTGTTTCTTCCAGTCCAGCATTTCTTGTGATGTACTCTGCACATAAATTAAGTAAGTAGGGTAACAGTATACAACCTTGACGTTCTCCTTTTCCTATTTGGAACCAGTCTGTTGTTCCATGTCCAGTTCTAACTGTTGTTTCCTGACCTGCATACAGATAAACAATGGAAACAGTGTCAGACTTTATTTTGGGGGGCTTCAAAATCACTGCAGATGGTGACTGCAGCCATGAAATTAAAAGATGCTTACTCATTGGAAGAAAAGTTATGACCAACCTAGATAGCATATTCAAAAGCAGAGACATTACTTTGCCGACTAAGGTCCATCTAGCCAAGTCTGTGTTTTTTCCAGTGGTTATGTATAAATGTGAGGGTTGGACTGTGAGGAAGGCTGAGTATTGAAGATTGATGCTTTTCTTTGGACGGCAAAGAGATCCAACCAGTCCATTCTGAAGGAGATCAGCCCTGGGATTTCTTTGGAAGGAATGATATTAAAGCTCAAACTCCAGTACTTTTGCACCTCATGCAAAGAGTGACTCATTGGAAAAGACTTTGATGCTGGAAGGGATTCGGGGCAGGAGGAGAAGGGGACGACAGAGGATGAGATGGCTGGATGGCATCACTTACTCGATGGACATCAATCTGAGTGAACTCCAGGAGTTGGTGATGGGCAGGGAGGCCTAGTGTGCTGTGATTCATGGGGTCACAGAGAGTTGGACATGGCTGAGTGACTGAACTGAAGTGAAGTGAACTGAATATAGTAGAAAAGTAAATATAATGGATCATGGGGTAAAGGGTCTGCCTGTGATATGGGAGACATGGGTTTGATCCCTGGGTCAGGAAGATCCCCTGGAGAAGGAAATGGCAACCTGCTCTGGTACTCTTGCTTGGAAAATCCCATGGATGGTGAAGCCTGGTAGGCTACAGTCCATGGAGTTGCATATCAGACATGACTGAGTAACTTTACTTTAAAAACTAAATAATAGAGAATTAAAAGTCATAAATGTTGTGTGTGTTATATTGTATATATCCTTCAATATATTAAATTCATTTAATTATCAGCAAAGATTCTAAATAATTCTTCTGTTAGTTTAAGCAGGATGTTACTAAGTCCAGGCTATTACTGCTCACTGCACAACAGGCCAATAAATAAATCAAGAGACTTTTAAGGCAAAAGTATAAACTTTATTTGGAAATTCAGCAGACCAAGAAGATGGCAGACTAGTGTCCCAAGGAAATATCTGAAGTTATAATATAATAGTCCTTTTTATAATACTAAATATGGAAGAGGTGTGCTTTGTTGCAGAAAACTTCTTAGTGCTGGAATCATTTGTTCTTGCATCTGTCCAGGACTCATCACAATGTCACTGTAAACCTCCAACAAGGCAAATGTTATTCACTATTCTGCAACTTTTTGTCCCTATCTGAATGGAAAGTGTTATGCCTTTAAAGGTCAGAACCTTGAGAATGTGCTCTCCTGTTTATTTTAGGCTACAGGCAATGCACTTTCTTGTAGCAAAAACAACAGCATACAAAGATTTAAGTAAAAGAAAAAGATCCAATATGGAGTTGAATCTGTTCTTTCATAAAATATCTGCACACTACTTAATAAATATTTGCCTTCCAGTTAGCCAGTTTGCCAAGAGAGAGCCATAGAGGTCTTCCTCAGTTAATAGTTATAATGTTAGGGAATTGAAAAGTGAAGTTGCTCAATTGAGTCCAACTCTTTGAGACCCCATGGACTGCAGTCTACCAGGCTCCTTGGTCCATGGGATTTTCCAGGCAAGGGTACTGGAGTGGGTTGCCATTTCCTTCTCCAGGGGATCTTCCTGACCAAGAGATTGGACCCAGGTATCCTGCATTGCATTCCTTTTACATCTGAGCCACCAGGGAAGCTGCTTCCCTGGTTTCACCAGGGACTGGAAACCAAAATTCAATTTTAGAAAATAAAATCTTTAAAGTGCTTTTCATTATACATTTAAGAGGTGCTGTCACTTGATAGTTTACTATGGTAATGCTTTCTCCTGTCCCACATTCCTTCCTATGATTTTTTTTTTTAACTGAGTAAATAGAGAAATAATTTAATTTAATTTTGTTATGTCCAGGGCCTGGGGAAGATGAGGAAGTCAGGAAAGAGGATGAAATAAAGAAATGATAAGTGAACAAGCAAAAGACCACAGAATGCATGAACAGGGATGCCTAGACATGTGTGAGCACAGCCAAAGGGAACCATGGGTTAGACAGGAGCCTCTGAAGACCCTCCTAGACCCACAGACTTATGAGTGAGGGAAGATGCTACCAGGGATCAACTTCAGAATTCCTGTCACCCAGTCTCCATCCTCTAACCAAATTCAGTACCAAGCTTCTGTTTCTTATTATTTTTAGAATCCAATTCCCTCATACAGATCTTTTATTTTTTAATTTATTGTCTTATCTCAAAATTATTCAACCTCTTGTGTCCTCGTATGCATTAAAGGTCATTGATTTGACATCAATCAAAAGATGTGTCAGGAAGCAAAATGAGAACATTTACTGAAGAAACACATCTAGAGAGTGTATACCCTGAATTTCCTCTCCTACTCAGCTCATAAGACAAGCAGCTTTTCTCACCTACAAGTTAAATATTTATAAAAATTATTTATAAACAATAACAATAAGTCTTATAATCATTTGCAACCATGAGTAGAGAGTGAAAATAAAAAGATTGATATAATCACCTGTTTTTTAAAAACAAAATGAAACAGGAGGGATGTACAAAGTGGTGGTTAGCTGTTTGTTTATTCACAGTCATGGTAACGCACCAATATTCGTTACAGTCATTGGACTATGTTCTTGGCTTTTAAATAGAAACCATTAGCATCAACTTGCTTCTCAATTTTGCATGGCAAAAAAACCATAGTGAAAATGTCATTTGTATGTAAAATATTGGAAACCTAAATCTATTTCCCAACAATAAAATATTCAGACCCTTAGTTCTCTTTGTGCTTTTTCATACCTTAGTTTCTTTGAGTACTTTGCAAATTAACTATAGCAATCATGAAACATCTATAAAGATATCTGCACCTGCATTCTTCATTGAATAAGAACTAATATTTACATGGTGGAGTGCATCTGCTGTGCAGCTTAAAGAAGTAATTTACTTGCCAGTACTGAATAAATTAAATGGGTGAACGCAAAAAGACCCTTGTAGAGAAGACAAGCAAAGAATACTGAGGGACCCACAGCAGTAGTTCAGCATGTTGGCTTCAGGTGACAATGGTAATGATCGAGAGTATTAGGCAGAATATATTCTGGAGGTGGAACGAAGAACCATTCTGATGGATATACTGGATATGGAGAAAGAAGACAAGAGATGAATTAAGAATAACTTAAATAACTCAGAGGATATTGATTTTATTTACTGAGGTGAGAAGGTCAGATGAAGAACAGGAAGAAAAACAATTAAGTTTGAAACATTTACTAGACTTGCAAATGATATATTAAGTAGGTGAGTGAATTCTGAAGAAAAGCTGGGCTAGAGAAAATAGAGAGTATTCAAAGCCATTAAATTGGCTACCAAGTGTGTGTAAATGGAAGAAAAACAAGAAATTCAGCATTAAAAATTCCCAGTGGAGAAGCCAGAAGAGACAATGAGTATCAGGTAAGAGAAAAGGCGATTATCATGGAAGCTAAGAGAAGAACATGCTTCAGACAGAATGGAGTGGTCAGCTGTGTCCAGTATCTCTAAGAAGCCACTGTCAGCAGGGGTGCTGACCGGTTTTGGGAAATGGACTTCACTGGCCATTGTATTAGGCATGGTCTCAAAGCACTGGTAGTAATACAAGCCTCATGAAAGTGGATTGATGAGAGAGTGAGTGGTGATAGTTACTATAGAACTTTTGCAATGAAGATCAGGGTTTTAAGCACATTGTGTGCTTAGTAGCTCAGCTGGTTCTGACTTTTTGCCACACGATGGACTGTAGCTTACCAAGTGCCACTGTCCATGGGGATTCTCCACGCAAGAATACTGGAGTGGGTTGCCATGCTCTCCTCCAGGGAATCTTCCCAACCCAGGAATCACAACCAGGTCTCCACATAGTAGGTAGATTCTTTACCGTCTGAGCTGCCATGGAAACCCAATTAAGTGTATTAGCTGAAGACAAATGAAGGCTAAAGGGAGGATTTTTTTTCAAGGTGAAAGATACAACTCTGTCTATACACAAACAGGGACAATTCAATAAAAAGGAAGAAACTAATGGGACACTAGAGAAAGGATAAACACCAAAGGAAGATCTTTGAAAGGCAAGAGTCACTGGGGTCCAGGATCAAATGGCAGTGTCCTTGACAAGGGCAGATTTTTCATCCTTTGCAGAAAGAGTGGAGGTTTCATATACAGGTAAGTAGGTAGGGCTTATGACAGGAAGGTGAGAGATTTCCAGTTGTACTTATTTCTTAAAAGAATAAAGCTACATCATTCAGCTGAATCAGAGGATGTGCTTACATCAGGGACGTTAAAAAAAAAAAAAAAAAGAAGAGAGAGGAGTATGAACAAGATGGTGAGCTTGGAGACAGAAACCAACTATTTAAGTCTGTTAGGTTTGCCTGAGGTGCTTGACCACTGGAGGGTTGTGGTCATGGCTGTACTATGATGAGATTTAATATAAAACTAACCTTTTCCCCCATAAGATAAAAATTAAAAATTAATGAGCAAATAAAATCAAGATACAAACTCAAAAGTAGATTTATTGATTATTTAAGCTTGTACCCCAAATAGTTGGTGTCCCTTTAGAGGTCAGCAGAGTAGTAGTCATTAAATTCATAGAAGAGTACACTTTTTACAAGCATAGATTTTGGAGTCATATAACTCTGCCACTAAGTAATGTTATCTCAGTTTAGATCTGTTTCACATCTGTAAAACCAGGATTATATCTAAATCATAGGCTTGCTGTGAAGCTTAGATGTGTGCTAATATGGGCCAACTCCTCACACAGAAACTGACACTGTTAACCTTTAGATAGTAGTAATTTTAGTTACTTGTGAAATGAGTTATTGAGGTGACAAAAATATTTAAGTTGTGAATGTTGCTTTAATCTACTTGTGTCTGATGTGTAAACATGCCAGAAACAGAGAATGAAAGAGAGCAAAGTATAGTCACCTGAATAATCAGCTAATACTAATTAAGAGCTATTCTTCTTACTTATTACTTCTCATTTGACTTATTTTTTATCCCCAGAATTTAACTTTTCAGTTCAAACCATAATGAAAAATTTCATCCTTTTTCAAACCAAATAATATCTCTACTCTAAAAACAACCAAATAAAATTTTTATTATCATAATTACATTAAAGATTTTCCTTCCAATGAAGCAAGGGTTCCTCCTTGATTTAAGACAGCAAAGTGAAAATACAAAAATAAAAAGAAATTGTCAAAATACAATTAACAGTCAGCTATGCTAATGAAGGAATAAATAGCAAGGATGGGCTCTAGTGTTCCCCTAAGCTATTAAATAAATTTCTATAACAGGAAAGTCAGCTCCTACAGCAAGGGAGCAATGGAGAAAAGTATAAAGGATATATCGTGCAGAAGGGAAAAAATGGCCAAAAGCCAAAGACATGGTCTTCAAATCAAAGGGCAAACAGTTCACATATAAGAATTCAGGAATTATTGTATTTCTAGCCACTAACATTACTATACTTTTTCTCCATATTGCTCGTATTTTATGTATATGCTGAAAATACAAAGAGATAAAAATTAAGAAAAAACTGCATCAACTTTTTCAATGATTCTATCATGGATTTCAGTAATTTAGGTGATTGATTGCTGTTTGCTAGCAAGACTAGGCTCTAAAGATTCAGGAAACATTGCATTTCATGCTCACAAATACTCTCCTATTAAAACAGTCAACCATTGCAGTGTATAGCAGAAAGAGGAGCCTAGAGTAAAAACACCCTAACTTGCCTTTAAAGCAAATTATTTTTTTTAATGTTTCTAGATTGCTATTAGTTTGTTGTTTTAAATTATCAGACACACTCAAATCATGCACCATTGAAGGATTTCATTGCCTAGTCCAGGCATTCCTATATGAACACCCCCTCTGACTAAACAACTTTTACAACATAACATATATTTATATATGTATGTAATATTGAAAAGAAAACAACTAACCAGTGATCTCTATTATCTGCATTACTTAGCCATTTAACTACTATGTTGCTACTTATTTCACTATAGTCTTTACAAGTTGAATCTTATATTAAGAGAGTTTTTCTACTAATAGCTTTTTGTACTGGCAAAAGGATCAGGGTTGCATTCACTTATGAGACAATTTAGATCAGAAAGTAACTAAAGAACAGATCTAGCTCCACAGGAAAAGGACTTCTTGAAATTTGCTTCCTTTTTTCCCAGGATGTTGCTGTGTCAGATATGTATATCTGCAAAAATTATACATCAATGCACTCTAGACAGTGAGAAATCCACAAGAAAAAAATAAAGAAAAAAATGCATTGTATAGTCTATTGTTTTGGGATTTTTAAAAATATCATAGCAATACAGGCATACCTCAAGAAACAAGAAAAAAGTCAAATAAATAACCTAACTCTACACCTAAAGCAACTAGAAAAGGAAGAAATAGAGAACCCCAGAGTTAGTAGAAGGAAAGAAATTCTAAAAATTAGGGCAAAAATGAATGCAAAAGAAACAAAAGAGACCATAGCAAAAATCAACAAAGCAAAAAGCTGGTTCTTTGAAAGGATAAATAAAATTGCCAAACCATTAGCCAGACTCATCAAGAAACAAAGAGAAAAAAATCAACTCAACAAAATTAGAAATGAAAATGGAGAGATCACGACAGACAACTCAGAAATACAAAGAATCATAAGAGACTACTATCAGCAATTATATGCCAATAAAATGGACAACTTGGAAGGAATGGACAAATTCTTAGAAAAGTACAACTTTCCAAAACTGAACCAGGAAGAAATAGAAAATATTAACAGACCCATCACAAGGATGGAAATTGAAACTGTAAACAGAAATCTTCCAGTAAACAAAAGCCCAGGTCCAGATGGCTTCACAGCTGAATTCTACCAAAAATTTCGAGAAGAGCTAACACCTATCTTACTGAAGCTATTCCAGAAAATTGCAGAGGAAGGTAAATTTCCAAACTCATTCTATGAGGCCACCATCATCCTAATACCAAAACCTGACAAAGACACCACAAAAAAAGAAAACTACAGGCCAATATCACTGATGAACATAGATGCAAACATCCTCAACAAAATCCTAGCAATCAGAATTCAGCAGCACATTAAAAAGATCATACATCATGACCAAGTGGGCTTTATCTCAGGGATGCAAGGATTCTTCAATATCCGCAATCAATCAATGTAATTCATCACATTAACAAACTGAGAAATAAAAGTCATATGATTATCTCAATAGATGCAGAAAAAGCCTTTGACAAAATTCAACATCCATTTATGATAAAAACTCTCCAGAAAGCAGGAATAGAAGGAACGTACCTCAACATAATAACAGCTATATATGATAAACCCACAGCTAACATTATCCTCAATGGCGAAAAATTGAAACCATTTCCACTAAAGTCAGGAACAAGACAAGGGTGTCCACTTTCACCACTACTCTTCAACGTCGTACTGGAAGTTTTGGCCACAGCAATCAGAGCAGAAAAAGAAATACAAGGAATCCAAATTGGAAAAGAAGAAGTAAAACTCTCACTGTTTGCAGACGACATGATCCTCTACATAGAAAATCCTAAAGACTCGACCAGAAAACTACTAGAGCTAATCAACGAATATAGTAAAGTTGCAGGATATAAAATCAACACTCAGAAATCCCTTGCATTCCTATACACTAATAATGAGAAAGTAGAAAAAGAAGTCAAGGAAACAATCCCATTCACCATTACAACGAAAAGAATAAAATACTTAGGAATATACCTACCTAAAGAAACTAAAGACCTATATATCAAAAACTATAAGACACTGATGAAAGAAATCAAAGAGGACACTAATAGATGGAGAAATATGCCATACTCATGGGTTGGAAGAGTCAATATAGTGAAAATGAGTATACTATCCAAAGCAATCAACAGATTCAATGCAATTCTTATCAAGCTACCAGCAGTATTTTTCACAGAACTAGATCAAATAATCTCAAGATTTGTATGGAAATACAAAAAACCTCGAATAGCCAAAGCAATCTTGAGAAAGAAGAACAGAACTGGAGGAATCAACTTGCCTGACTTCAGGCTCTACTACAAAGCCACAGTCATTAAGACAGCATGGTACTGGCACAAAGACAGAAATATAGATCAATGGAACAAAATAGAAAGCCCTGAGATAAACCCACACACCTATGGACACCTTATCTTTGACAAAGGAGGCAAGAATATACAATAAAGTAAAGACAGTCTCTTTGACAGGTGGTGCTGGGAAAACTGGTCAACCACTTGTAAAAGAATGAAACTAGACTTCTATCTAACACCATACACAAAAATAAACTCAAAATGGATTAAAGATCTAAATGTAAGACCAGAAACTATAAAACTCCTAGAGGAGAACATAGGCAAAACACTCTCCGACATAAATCACAGCAGGATCCTCTGTGATCCAACTCCCAGTATACTGGAAATAAAAGCAAAAATAAACAAATGGGATCTAATTAAAATTAAAAGCTTCTGCACAACAAAGGAAACTATAAGCAAGGTGAAAAGACAGCCTTCTGAATGGGAGAAAACAATAGCAAATGAAAAAACTGACAAACAACTAATCTCAAAGATATACAAGCAACTTATACAGCTCAACTCCAGAAAAATAAATGAACCAATAAAAAAATGGGCCAAAGAACTAAATAGGCATTTCTCCAAAGAAGACATACGGATGGCTAACAAACACATGAAAAGATGCTCAACATCACTCATTATCAGAGAAATGCAAATCAAGATCACAATGAGGTACCATTTCACACCAGTCAGAATGGCTGTGATCCAAAGTCTGCAAGCAATAAATGCTGGAGAGGATGTGGAGAAAAAGGAACCCTCTTACACTGCTGGTGGGAATGCAAACTAGTACAGCCACTATGGAAAACAGTGTGGAGATTCCTTAAAAATTGCAAATAGAACTGCTTTATGACCCAGCAATCCCACTGCTGGGCATACACACCGAGGAAACCAGAATTGAAAGAGACACATGTATCCCAATATTCATTGTAGCACTGTTTATAATAGCCAGGACATGGAAACAACTTAGATGTCCATCAGCAGATGAATGGATAAGAAAGCTGTGGTACATATACACAATGGAGTACTACTCAGCCCTTAAAAAGAATAAATTTGACTCAGTTCTAATGAGATGGATGAAACTGGAGCAGATTATACAGAGTGAAGTAAGCCAGAAAGAAAAAACACCAATACAGTATACTGACACATATATATGGAATTTAGAAAGATAGTAATGATGACCCTCTATGTGAGACAACAGAAGAGACTTAGAGGTATAGAATGGACTTTTGGACTCTGAGGGAGAGGGAGAGGGTGGGATGATTTGGGAGAATGGCATTGAAACATGTATACTATCTTGTAAGAACGAAGCACCAGTCTATGTTCAATACAGGATACAGGATGCATGGGGCTGATGCACAGGATAATTCAGGGAGATAATGTGGGGTGGGAGGTGGGAGGGGGCTTCAGCATTGGGAGATCGTGGACACCTGTGGCTGATTCATGTCAATGTATGGCAGAACAAATACAGTATTGTAATGTAGAATAAAGTATTAAAAACATAAAAAAATCATAAATTCAGACAGAAAAAGAAATATTCTGTGTATTTCTGCTAACGTACCCACTGAATCTGAATATAGTGGATGTGTCCAGCTCTTTAATTTTATTCTCTTTTAAAGAGATGTATTCCAGTTCCCTTTAATAAACCTTAATGCTCTGTAACTAGATTTAACTAGATGGAGTCAGACCTTAATATATGGGATTATGACTGGAAAATGCATATTCTAATTTATGACTTTGTGTTTAGTATTTGAAAACATTTCAACAGGCTAACACTTGGACCTCAGTCACATCATATCCAGAGAGAGATTTCCCTTGTTTAGAGGTTATTAGTTTGCAGACAAAGAAAATGAAAATGGGCTGTGAAAAGCTCAGTTTGGGTTTATTACAAATAGAGGTGTGTTTGCCATTTAACCCTGGAGAAGGAAATGGCAACCCACTCCAGTATTCTTGCCTGGAGAATCCCATGGATGGAGGAGCCTGGTGGGCTACAGACCACGGGGTCACAAAGAGTCAGACACGACTGAGCAACTTCACTTCACTTTAGTTTGCTATTTAAAATAAGCTTTTATCCCCCTCCTACTAATGACTTATAAAGAGATACATTAATTACAAACCAGAAAAATGCTCTTTCACTGACTGAGGGAAGATTTTGCTGCTTATTAATTAATCATAGAAAACAATTGAGCGTGTTGCACTCACATGTGACTCTATAGGTATGCATAGGGAAAACAAACAAACAACTGACTGAAACTACATATGCATATATAAATAGTCTTGGACTGTTCATTCTCTTAAATCAGATGGAAGATTTAAAAGCATGACTGCACCTGTCTGGTTTAGAATACTAAATAGTTTTGAAAGGAACAAGTACAAGTTCTTTGACTAACTAGCTTTGAAAGGAAAAAGTACAGATTCTTTTAATAAAGTCCATATTATCCATTACAGATGATTGCCCTACTATATGTCAGAATAAAGCTGACTTTCTTCACCAGAAATGCCAAAATTCACAAAGGAGATGTCACTGAGCTTGAAATAATCACCTTTGAACCATTAGGTAAGATTACAACAAATACTTTCAAAAGTATCAAAATAGCAGTTACAGCCTTGACAAGCACAGTGAAATCTTGCCAGAGAGGTGTTGCTTTTTCAGTGAAAGCAGAAACAGATTAGGTTCCCATCTTTATTCTTTATTCATTATTCAAACATGAGGTTTCAAATGACAGATGAAGGCAAGAAAAATACAAATGCCATATTATTGAGTGTCTGTGTGAGGACTCATTCCCTGTCAGTGAATTATGCCCAGATGATTAAAATGTATTTTATGAAAAGAATTATTCTCCTTTATAATAAGAAAATTTGAATTATTGTTGAACTTACTTGAAGGAAAGTTAAATTGTATTTAACACCAGGTTTCTGTACAACTATTCACAATGATCCCCCTATTGTAAAAGAATAAAGTGTCTTGGTTGAAAATATTTAGCACTTTCAGCTTCAAATAAGCTTGTTAAAATTATGATACTGGTCATAAAGACTCAGATGTTCAGATGGGACAATCAGGTAAGTGTTTTTCTTCCAGATATTTCTCAATAATCTAGTCTTAGATTTTATTATGAAATACAGTCAATAGACTAATAGAGAAAGAAAGAAAATGCATTTTATAAAATAACATCAATTTGTAGTTTAGAATGCATTAAATTTAAGCACACACACACACACACACACACACACACACACACACACACAGACAATATGTGAGATTCTAGTTCCTTAGACTGTAAGCTCTTTGATGACATAACCTGTGTCTTAATTCACCATTGACTCTCCAACATGTTTTTGGTATCTACCAGGTGCTTCATAATATCATGGACCATGTTAAATATCTGATCTCTAGAAAATGATGAAAATCTTTTGTTAAATACGGTTAAATAAATGATTTTCTTCTAGGTTAACATGGGATCCTCATTTTTTATTTAGAAAAATCTATTGTTTCATAAAAACCTGCAGTATTAGATGGTCTATAGCTTCCAAGTGGTAACATTATAAACATAAAAATCCTCATGGACTGAGTTTTAAGGAACTTAAGCCAATGCTCAATAGGGTCTGTTGAACCATCAAATAGAAATGGACTCAGGAATGGTGCATAATGTCGTCCAAGGTTTTCTCTCCTTTGGCTTTCTTTACTAGCTGTTGACTCCTTTATTAGCAATAGGAAGAAAATTTTGTATTATGTCTTTCAATTCTGAAATAACTTTTGGTTAAGGATTTAACCTAAAAATCAGTTCTAGCATTGGACACAAACAGAGAGTTTATGAAACTCCTAAGGTAATACTGTGTGGATCACAATAAACTGTGGACAATTCTGAAATAGATGGGAATACCAGACCACCTAACCTGCCTCTTGAGAAATCTGTATGCAGGTCAAGAAGCAACAGTTAGAACTGGATATTGAACAACAGACTGGTTCCAAATAGGAAAAGGAGTACATCAAAGCTGTATATTGTCACCCTGCTTATTTAACTTATATGCAGAGTACATCACGAGAAACGATGGACTGGAAGAAACACAAGCTGGAATCAAGATTGTTGGGAGAAATATCAATAACCCCAGATATGCAGATGACACCACCCTTATGGAAGAAAGTGAAAAGGAACTAAAAAGCCTCTTGATTAAAGTGAAAGAGGAAAGCAAAAAAGTTGGCTTAAAGCTCAACACTCAGAAAACAAAGATATGGCATCCAGTCCCATCACTTCATGGGAAATAGATGGGGAAACAGTGGAAACAGTGTCAGACTTTATTTTTGGGGCTCCAAAATCACTGCAGATGGTGACTGCAGCCATGAAATTAAAAGACGCTTACTCCTTGGAAGAAAATTATGACCAACCTAGATAGTATAGTGAAAAACAGAGACATTATTTTGCCAACTAAGGTCCGTCTAGTCAGTTCAGTTCAGTTCACTTCAGTTGCTTAGTCCTGTTGGATTCTTTGCGATCCCAAGAATTGCAGCATGTCAGGCCTTCCTGTTCATTACTATCTCTCAGAGTTCCCTCAGACTCACATCCATCGAGTCCGTGATGCTATCCAGCCATCTCATCCTCAGTCGTCCCCTTCTCCTCCTGCTCTCAGTCCCTCCCAGCATCAGAGTCTTTTCCAATGAGTCAACTCTTCACATGAGGCGGCCAGAGTACTGGAGTTTCAGCTTCAGCATCAGTCCTTCCAAAGAAACCCCAGGGTTGATGTCCTTCAGAATGGACTGGTTGGATCTCCTTGCAGTCCAAGGGACTCTCAAGAGTCTTTTCCAACACGACAGTTCAAAAGCATCAATTCTTTGGTGCTCAGCCTTCTTCATAGTCCAACTCTCACATCCATACATGACCACAGGAAAAAACATAGCCTTGACTAGACGGACCTTAGTCGGCAAAGTAATGTCTCTGTTTTTGAATATACTATCTAGATTGGTCATAACTTTTCTTCCAAGGAGTAAGCATCTTTTAATTTCATGGCTACAGTCACCATCTGCAGTGATTTTGGAGCTCCCCAAAGTAAAGTCTGACAGTGTTTCCACTGTTTCCCCATCTATTTCCCATGAAGTGATGGGACTGGATGCCATATCTTTGTTTTCTGAGTGTTGAGCTTTAAGCCAACTTTTTGCTTTCCACTTTCACTTTCATCAAGAGCCTCTTTAGTTCCTCTTCACTTTCTGCCATAAGGGTGGTGTCATCTGCATATCTGAGGTTATTGATATTTCTCCTGGCAATCTTGATTCCAGCTTGTGTTTCTTCCAGTCCAGCGTTTCTCGTGATGTACTCTGCATATAAGTTAAATAAGCAGGGTGACAATATACAGCCTTGACATACTCCTTTTCCCATTTGGAACCAGTCTGTTGAGGTCCATCTAGTCAAGGCTATGGTTTTTCCTGTGGTCATATACGGATGTGAGAGTTGGACTGTGAAGAAGACTGAGCGGCTAAGAATTGATGCTTTTGAACTATGGTGTTGGAGAAGACTCTTGAGAGTCCCTTGGACTGCAAGGAGATCCAACCAGGCCATTCTGAAGGAGATCAACCCTGGGATTTCTTTGGAAGGAATGATGCTAAAGCTGAAACTCCAGTACTTTGCTCACCTCATGGGAAAAGTTGACTCATTGGAAAAGACTTTGTTGCTGGGAAGGATTGGGGGCAGGAGGAGAAGGTGATGACCGAAGATGAGATGGCCGGATGGCATCACAGACTCGAGAAACGTGAATCTGAGTGAACTCTGGGAGATGGTGATGGACAGGAGGCCTGGCGTGCTGTGATTCATGGGGTTGCAAAAAGTCAGACATGACTAAGCAACTGAACTGAACTGAACTGAAGGTATACTGTGAAGCCTGTTCACTAGATGGTGTTATTTTAATCAAACAAACAAAACAGATTCAATAAAATCCCTGTGAAAAGTTCAGTGGTATTTTTCATAGAAATGGAAAAGCAATCTCAAAATGTGTGTGGAACCATAAAATACCTAGATACCCAACACAACTTAGAAAAAGACAAAAGCTGGAAGTATCATTCCTCTAGTATGAAAAGCATAGTACTATTCAACAGTAATAGAACCAGTATGGTGGGGACATTAAACAATTCCATCAATGGAATAAACCCATAAATAAATTTCCTCATATAAAGAGTCAACTTGTATTTGATGAGGGAGGGAAAACACTCACCTGGGGACTCAGAAAGTGAAAGTGAAGTCGCTCATTCGTGTCCGACTCTTTGTGACCCCGTGGGCTGTAACCTACGAGGTTGCTCTGTCCATGGGATTTCTAGGCAAGAATACTGGAGTGGGTTGCCATTTCCATCTCCAGGAGATCTTCCTGACCCAGGGATTGAACCCAGATCTCTCACATTGCAGGCAGACACTTTACTGTCTGAGCCACCAGGGAAGTTCTCAAGCTCTCCTCAAAAAATGATACTGGGAAAATTGAATAATTACAGGTAAAAGAATAAAATTGAATGTCTTTCTTATACCACCTACAAATATCGACTCAAAATAGATTGAAGACTTAAAGGTAAAACAGAATCTGTAAAGTTTTAGATAAGACACTGAGGACCCAAGTCCTCAGACAGCAAAGAAGAAAGTCCTTGAACTCACCTCCTTCCATAAGCACATCAAAATTAAGCCACTAAACTTAATTTAGTAATTAGCTAATTTAACCATTTAATTTAGCTACTTGCAGAGCAAGTATTTATATGAAAGCCTGGAAAACTAGAAGAAAAGATCTACAACTAAAGATATAAAGAAGGAACACAAGAGGATGAGTAGGGGCAGTGGAAATAAGATATAGTTATGACCAACATCCCTAATAAGCAGTCAATAAATGGGAGGATACTTGCAATCACAGAGGTTCTTCTTAAGGAACAATGGGTCTGAGCTCCACATTGGGCTCCCTAGGATGAAGGTCCTCACTGGGGAATTTCACCCTCCTGAATATTTACTTTCAAGTCCAGCAGGGATTATATTAAGGAAATCAGAGGGTAAGAAATAGAGGCCTCACTCTCAAAAATAGTGCACACAAAAATCTCACATGTTCCAGGATCCAGAAAATAAACAGTAATTTGAAAGAAGCCAGGGTCAAACTCACTTGCTTATCTTGGAGAACCAGGCAGACAACCGGGGAGACAATTAGAGCTCACCCTTGGGAAATAAAGCCTGGCAGCAGACACTTTGGGGAACACATTCTACTATATAGATGGTAGCTCTTGAGTATATAGCTCTAGTAACCAGACAGGAATATGCTGCTGAGACGCACTGGATATCTCTTGTAAAAGCCCATTTATCTAAAGTCAGGATATGTAATCAATCTACCAAATACATAAAATAAAAATAAAGCACACTAGGCAAAATGAGGCAGAAGAAGAGGATGTTTCATATGAAGCAACTTGACAAAACAACAGAAAAACTAACTAAAAGAGAGATAGGAAGTTTACAAAATAAGAGTTGAAAATAACGATTGCAAAGATGTTCAAAGGACTTGAGAGAAGATTAGACGAGCAGAGTGATGTTAGATGTGTTTTAAAAAGTTAAAGAATATAAAGCAGAACTAAATACAGAATACAAAAACTGAAGTTAAAAGACACAAAAATAACAAAACAGTCAACTAAATGACACAGAAGAAAAGATCAGTGAATTGAAAAGGGTCAGTTCAGTTCAGTTCAGTTGCTCAGTTGTGTCTGACTTGTTGCGACTCCATGAATTGCACTATGCCAGGACACCCAGTCCATCACCAACTCCCAGAGTTCACTCAAACTCACTTCCATCCAGTTGGTAATGCAATTCAGCCATCTCATCCTCTGTTGTCCCCTTCTCCACCTGCCCCCAATGCCTCCCAGCATCAGAGTCTTTTCCAATGAGTCAACATCAGAGTCTCTTCCCATGAGGTGGCCAAAGCACTAGATTTTCAGTTTTCGCATTATTCCTTCCAAAGAACACTCAGGATTGATCTCCTTTAGGATGAACTGGTTGAATCTCCTTGGAGTCCAAAGGACTCTCAAGAGTCTTTTCCAACACCATAGTTCAAGAGCATCAATTATTCTGTGCTCAACTTTCTTCACAGTCCAACTTTCACATCCATACATGACTACTGGAAAAACCATAGCCTTGACTAGACTGACCTTTGTTGGCAAAGTAATGCCTCTCCTTTTCAACATGCTATTTAGGTTGGTCAAAATTTTCCTTCCAAGGAGTAAGCGTCTTTTAATTTCATGGCTGCAGTCACCATCTGCAGTGATTTTGGAACCCAAAAAATAAAGTCTGACACTGTTTCCACTGTGTCCCCATCTATTTCCCATGAAGTGATGGGACCAGATGCCATGATCTTTGTTTTCTGAATGTTGAGCTTTAAGCCAACTTTTTCACTCTCTTCTTTCACTTTCATCAAGAGGTTTTTAGTTCCTCTTCACTTTCTGTCATAAAGGTGGTGACATCTGCATACGTGAAGTTATTGATATTTCTCCCGGCAATCTTGATTCCAGCTTGTGTTTCTTCCAGTCTAGCGTTTCTCATGATATACTCGGCATATAAGTTAAATAAGCAGGGTGACAATATACAGCCTTGACGTACTCCTTTTCCTATTTGGAACCAGTCTGTTGTTCCATGTTCAGTTCTAATTGTTGCTTCCTGACCTGCATACGGATTTCTCAACAGGCAGCTCAGGTGGTCTGGTATTCCCATCTCTTTCAGAATTTTCCAAAGTTTATTGTGATCCGCACAGCCAAAGGCTTTGGCATAGTTAATAATGCAGAAATAGGTGTTTTTCTGGAACTTGCTTGCTTTTTCCGTGATCTATCGGATGTAGGCAATTTGATCTCTGGTTTCTCTGCCTTTTCTAAAACCACCTTGAACATCTGGAAGTTCACGGTTCACATATTTCTGAAGCCTGGCTTGGAGTAATTTTGAGCATTACTTTTCCAGCCTGTTAAATGAGTGCAATTCTGTGGTAGTTTGCGCATTCTTTTGCATTGCCTTTCTTAGGAATTGGAATGAAAACTGACCTTTTCCAGTCCTGTGGCCACTGCTGAGTTTTCCAAATTTGCTGGCATATTGATTGGAGAACTTTCACAGCATCATCTTTCAGGATTTGAAATAGTTCAACTGGAATTTCATCACCTCCACTAACTTTGTTCATAGTGATTCTTTCGAAGGCCCACTTGACTCCACATTCCAGGATGTCTGGCTCTATGTGAGTGATCACACCATTGTGATTATCTTGGTCGTGAAGATCTTTTATGTACAGTTCTGTGTATTCTTGCCACCTCTTCTTAATATCTTCTGTTTCTGTTAGGTCCATACCATTAGAAAGAGGGTAGAAGGACCTAAATCAAATTTCTTACGATTATACAGTGGAAGGTAAGGTGAAGTCACTCAGTCATGTCTGACTCTTTGTGACCCCATGGACTGTAGCCTACCAGGCTTTTCCATCCATCAGAGTTTCCAGGCAAGAGTACTGGATGGGGTTGCCATTTCCTTGTCCAGAAGATCTTCATGACACAGGGATTGAACTCATGTCTCCCACATTGTAGGCAGATGCTTTACCGTCTGAGCACCAGGGAAGTCTTATAGAGTGGAAGTGGAAATAGATTTAAGGGATTAGATCTGGTAGATAGAGTGCCTGATGAACTATGGATGGAGGTTCATAACATTGTACAAGAGACAGGGATCAAGAACACCCTCAAGAAAAAGAAATGCAAAAAGCAAAATGGTTGTCTCGGGAGGCCTTATAAATAGCTGTGAAAAGAAGAGAAGTGAAAGCAAAGGAGAAAAGGAAAGATATACCCATTTGAATGCAGAATTCCAAAGAATAGCAATGAGAGATAAAAAGCCTTCCTGAATGATCAGTGCAAACAAATCAAAGAAAAACAATAGAATGGGAAAGATTAGAGATATCTTCAAGAAAATTAGAGATACCAAGGGAACATTTCATGCAAAGATGGGCACAATAAAGGACAAAAATGGTATGGACCTAACAGAAGCACAAGATATTAAGAAGAGGTGGCAAGAATACACAGAAGAACTGGACAAAAAGATATTCATAACCCAGATGATCACAATGGTGTGATCATTCACTTAGAACCAGACATCCTGGAATCTGAAGTCAAGTGGTGCTTAGGAAGTATCATTACGAACAAAGTTATTGGAGGTGATAGAATCCAGTTAGCTATTTCAAATCCTAAAAGATGATGCTGTGAAAGTGCTGCGCTCAATATGCCAGCAACTTAGGAAAACTCAGCAGTGGCCACTGGACTGGAAAATGTCAGTTTTCATTCCAATCTCAAAGAAAGGCAATGCCAAAGAATATTCAGACTAGCACACAATTGCCCTCATTTCACATGCTAGTAAAAAGTAATGCTCAAAATCTCCAAGCCAGGATTTAACAGTACATGAACTGTGAGCTTCCAAATGTTTAAGATGGTTTTAGAAAAGGCAGAGGAACCAGATATCAAATTGTCAATGTCCACTGGATCATCAAAAAAAGCAAGAAAGTTTCAGAAAAAAAATCTATTTCAACTTTATTGACTATTCTAAAACCTTTGGCTGTGTGGATCCAAATTGTGGAAAATTCTAAAAGATATAGGAATAGCAAACGACCTGACCTGTCTCTTGAGAAATCTATATACAGGTCAGGAAGCAACAGTTAGAATTAGACATGGAACAACTAGACTGGTTCCCAATAGGAAACGGAGTACATCAAAGCTGTATATTGTCACCCTGTTTATTTAACTTTTATACAGAGTACATCATAGGAAACACTGGGATGGATGAAGCACAAGCTAGAATCAAGATATTCCAGAGAACTATCAATAACCTCAGATATGCAGATGTCACCACCCTTAAGGAAGAAAGTGAAGAACTGAAGAGCCTCATGATGAAAGTTCAGTTCAGTTCAGTCACTCGGTCGTCTCTGACTCTTTGAGACCCCATAAACTGCAGCATTCCAGGTCTCCCCGTCCATCAGCAGCTCCTGGAGTTTACCCAAACTCATGTCCATTAAGTCGGTAGTACCATTCAGCCAACTCATCCTTTGTCGTCCTCTTCTCCTCCCACTTTCAAACTTTCCCCAAATCAGGGTCTTTTCAAATGAGTCAGCTCTTCACATCAGGTAGCCAAAATATTGCCGTTTCAGCTTCAACATCAGTCCTTCCAATGAACACCCAGGACTGATCTCCTTTAGGAAGAATTGGTTGGATCTCCTTGCTGTCCAAGGGACTCTCAAGAGTCTTCGCTAACAAAACAGTTCAAAAGCATCAATTCTTCTGCACTCAGCTTTCTTCACAGTCCAACTCTCACATCCCTACATTACTGGAAAACCGATAGCCATTACTAGATGCACCTTTGTTGGCAAAGTAACGTCTTTGCTTTTTAATATGCTATCTATGTTAGTCAGAACTTTCTTTCCAAGGAGTAAGTATCTTTTAATTTCATGGCTGCAATCACAGTCTTCAGTGATTTTGGAGCCCCCAAAAACAAAGTCTGACACTGTTTCCACTGTTTCCCCATCTATTTCCCATGAAGTAATGGGACCAGATGCCATGAACTTACTTTTCTGAATGTTGAACTTTAAGTCAACTTTTTTACTCTCCTCTGTAAAAGAGGCTTTTTACTTCCTCTTCACTTTCTGCCATAAGAGTGGTGTCATCTGCATATCTGAGATTATTGATATTTCTCCGGCAATCTTGATTACAGCCCAGCGTTTCTCATGATGTGTTCTGCATATAAGTTAAATAAGCAGGTGACAATATACAGCTTTGATGTACTCCTTTTCCTATTTGGCCAGTCTGTGGTTCCATGTCCAGTTCTAACTGTTGCTTCCTGACCTGAATATAGGTTTCTCAAGAGGCTGATCAGGTGATCGGGGACTTCTATCTCTTTCAGAATTTTCCATAGTTTATTGTGATCCACACTGTCAAAGGCTTTGGCATAATCAATAAAGCAGAAACAGATGTTTTTCTGGAACTTTCTTGCTTTTTCCATGATCCAGCAGATGTTGGCAATTTGATCTCTGGTTCCTCGGCCTTTTCTAAAACCACTTTGAACATCTGGAATTTCACAGTTCATGTACTGCTGAAGCCTGGCTTGGAGAATTTTGAGCATTACTAAATTAGTGTGTGAGATGAGTGCAATTGTGCACTAGTTTGAGCATTCTTTGGCATTGCCTTTCTTTAGGATTGGAATGAAAACTGACATTTTCCAGTCCTGTGGCCACTGCCGAATTTTCCAAATTTGCTGGCATATTGAGTGCAGCACTTTCACAGCATCATTTTTCATGATTTGAAATAGCTCAACTGGCATTCTATCACCTCCACTAGCTTTGTTCTTCATGATGCTTTCTAAGGCCCACTTGACTTCACATTCCAGGATGTCTGGCTCTAGGTGAGTGATCACACCATCATGATTATCTTGGTCATGAAGATCTTTTTGTACAGTTCTTCTGTGTATTCTGCCAACACATCTTAATATCTTCTGCTTCTGTTAGGTCCATACCATTTCTGTCCTTTATTGTGCCCATCTTTGCATGGAATGTTCCCTTGGTATCTCTAATTTTCTTGAAGATATCTCTAGTGTTTCCCATTCTGTTATTTTCCTCTATTTCTTTGCATTGATTGCAGAGGAAGGCTTTCTTATCTCTTTTGCTATTCTTTGGAACTCTATATTCACAGGCTTATATCTTTCCTTTTTCTTTTGCTTTTTGTTTCTCTTCTTTTCACAGCTATTTGTAAGATCTCCCAGACAGCCATTTTGCTTTTTGCATTTCTTTTCCATGGGGATGACCTTGATCCCTGTCTCCCGTACAATGTCACGAACCTCATTCCATTGTTCATCAGACAATCTATCGATCAGATCTAGGTCCTTAAATCTATTTCTCACTTCTGCAGTATAATCATAAGTGATTTGATTTAAGTAATACCTGAATGGTCTAGTGATTTTCCCTACTTTCTTCAATTTAAGTCTGAATATGGCAATAACGAGTTCATGATCTGAGTCACAGTCAGCTTCCGATCTTGTTTTTGCTGACTATATAGAGCTTCTCCACCTTGGCTGTAAATAAAATAGTCAATATGATTTCAGTATTTACCATCTGGTGATGTCCATGTGTAGAGTCCTCTCTTGGTTTTTTTGAAAGAGGGTCTTTGCTATGACCAAAGTGTTCTCTTGGCAAAACTCTATTAGGCTTTGCCCTGCTTAATTCTGTACCCCAAGGCCAAATTTGTCTGTTGCCCCATGTGTTTCTAGACTTCCTACTTTTGCATTCCAGTCCCCTGTAATGAAAAGGACATCTTTTGGGGTGTTAGTTCTAAAAGGCCTTGTCAGTCTTCATAGAACCGTTCAACTTCATCTTCTTCAGAGTTACTGGTTGGGGCATAGACTTGGATAACTGTGATACTGAATGGTTTGCCTTGGAAATGAACAGGTATCTTTCTGTCGTTTTTGAGATTGCATCCAAGTACTGCATTTTGGACTCTCTTGTTGACCATGATGGTTACTCCATTTCTTCTGATGGATTCCTGCCCACAGTAGTAGCTATAATGGTCATCTGAGTTAAATTCACCCATTCCAGTCCATTTTAGTTCACTGATTCCTAGAATGTCACCGTTCACTCTTGCCATCTCCTGTTGGACCACTTCCAATTTGCCTTGGTTCATGGACGTAACATTCCAGTTTCCAATGCAATATTGCTCCTTATAGCATTATCACCACTTACATCCACAACTGGGTATTGTTTTTTCTTTGGCTCCATCCCTTCATTCTTACTGGAGCTATTTCTCCACTGATCTCCAGTAGCATATTAGGCACCTACCGTCCTGGGGAGTTCCTCTTTCAGTATCCTATCATTTTGCCTTTTCATACTGTTCATGGGGTTGTTGAGGCAAGAATACTGAAGTGGTTTGCCATTCTCTTCTCCAGTGGACCGTATTCTGTCAGACCTCTCCACCATGACCCATCCAACTTGGGTGGTTCCACAGGGCACGGCTTAGTTTCACTGAGTTAGACAAGACTGTGGCCCTAGTGTGATTGGACTGACTAATTTTCTGTGCTTATTGTTTCAGTGTGTCTTCCCTCTGATGCCCTCTCTCAACACTTACTGTCTTACTTGGTTTTCTCTTACCTTGGCATGGGGCATCTCTTCACAGCTGCTCCAGAAAAGTGCAGCCACTGCTCCTTACCTTGGACAAGTGGTATCTCCTCACTGCTGCCCCTCCTGACCTTGAACATGAAGTGGCTCCTCTCGGCCCTCTTGTGCCCATGCAGCCACCACTCCTTGGATGTGGGGTTGCTCCCCTGGGCTGCTGCCCCTTGCTTCGGGTGTGGGGTAGCTCCTCCCAGCCGTTGTCCCTGACCTCGGACATGGGGTAGCTCCTCTTGGCCACTGGCCCTGACCTCGGACGTGGGGTAGCTCTTCTTGGTCATGCTTCTGTGAGGTCTGTTGCAGCCAGCCAACTTCTACTGTTATATAATCATTAGTATAGAGTTTAAGGAAAAAACATACCCTTGAGCAAGGTAAGTTCTTCTGTTGTGTAATCATTAGCTCTGGCCTTAATGAAAGTTAGTCTAAGAAGAAATAGATTGTTGCGATAACAACTCAGAGCTTAAGAAAAGAAGTCTTCCGTGATTAAGACAAAGGAATGTAGAAAAAGCTCATCCTTTTCTCCTCCTCCTTTTCAGCGTATCCAAGAGTTAACTCAGTACCAGTGGGGGTTGAGTGGAAAGACATCAGGAAATACCTACCCGAGATACTGAGCAAGGCTTGGTTGGAAGATACCTAGAGAATTCCCACCAGGTTGAAAAACACTGGGAGAGGGAGTGAGTGGGACTGGTGGGGATGTGGCTTGATATAAAGACACTGACTGGCTCCACTGTAGAATCATATAAAGAATGGGAGCACATAGTTGCAAATATCTAGTTAACTGGAGAAATTAAAGCTTACCCTAAATATTGAGGAGGCTCTTTAATGTGTACACAGTTAAAAATTACCAGCTAGCTTGGAAAAACTTATGCATGGCCTTCTGGGGGTAGCTCAGATTTCACTGTCTCTGAGATGTAAATGTCCTATCTGATCTTCCTAAGTTCTACTGTGTGTTTGTTTGTTTCAGTCCATTTCAGTTCAGTTCAGTCGCTTAGTCCTGTCCGACTCTTTGCAACCCCATGAATCACAGCATGCCAAGCCTTCCTGTCCATCACCATCATCTCCTGGAGTTCACTCAGACTCACGTCCATCGAGTCAATGAGGCCATCCAGCCATCTCATCCTCCGTTGTCCCCTTCTCCTCCTGCCCCCAATCCCTCCCAGTGTCAGAGTGTTTTCCAATGAGGCAACTCTTCGTATGAGGTGGCCAAAGTACTGGAGTTTCAGCTTTGGCATCATTCCTTCCAAAGAAATCCCAGGGGATCTCCTTGCAGTCCAAGGGACTCTCAAGAATCTTCTCCAACACCACAGTTCAAAAGCATCAATTCTTTGGCACTCAGCCTTCTTCACAGTCCGAATCTCATATTCATACATGACTACTGGAAAAACCATAGCCTTGACTAGATGGACCTTAGTTGGCAAAGTAATGTCTCTGCTTCTGAATATACTGTCTAGGTTGGTCATAACTTTTCTTCCAAGGAGTAAGCGTCTTTTAATTTCATGGCTGCAGTCACCATCTGCAGTGATTTTGGAGCCGAAAAAAATAAAGTCTGACACTGTTTCCACTGTTTCCCCATCTATTTCCCATGAAGTGATGGGACCGGATGCCATGATCTTCATTTTCTGAATGCTGAGCTTTAAGCCAACTTTTTCACTCTCCTCTTTCACTTTCATCAAGAGGCTTTTTAGTTCCTCTTCACTTTCTGCCATAAGGATGCTGCCATCTGCATATCTGAGGTTATTGATATTTCTCCCAGCAATCTTAATTCCAGCTTATGTTTCTTCCAGTCCAGCATTTCTCATGATGTACTCTGCATATAAGTTAAATAAGCAGGGTGACAACAAACAGCTTTGACATACTCCTTTTCCTATTTGGAACCAGTCTGTGGTTCCATGTCCAGTTCTAACTGTTGCTTCCTGACCTGCATACAGACTTCTCATGAAGCAGGTTAGGTGATCTGTTATTCCCATCTATTTCAGAATTGTCCACAGGTTATTGTGATCCACACAGTCAAAGGCTTTAGTATAATCAATAAAGCATAAATATATGTTTTTTTCTGGAACTCTCTTGCTTTTTCCATAATCCAGCAGATGTTGGCAATTTGATCTCTGGTTCCTCTGCCTTTTTAAAACCAGCTTGGACATCAGGGAGTTCACGGTTCCTGTATTGCTGAAGCCTCGCTTGGAGAATTTTGAGCATTGCTTTACTAGTATATGAAATGAGTCAATTTCACGGTAGTTTGAGCATTCTTTGACATTGCCTTTCTTTGGAATTGAAATAAAAACTGACCTTTTCCAGTCCTGTGGCCACTGCTGAGTTTTCCAAGTTTGCTGGCATATTGAGTGCAGCATTTTCACAGCATCATCTTTCAAGATTTAACAGACCTATAAGAGGTCTTTTGTGTTATTAATTGGTGGCCAAATGATTGATCCTTTTAAAATTAGAAAAACTAACAAATTATTAAGTCTAGAGCACTATCTTTATATATTTAATTTTTTTTAATGGAGGCGAATTACTTTACAATATTGTGATGGTTTTTGCCATACATCAACATGAATCAGCCACAGGTATACGTGTGTCACCCCCATCCCGAACCCCCTCCCAACTACCTCCCCATCCCATCCCTCTGGGTTGTCCCAGAGCACTATCTTTGAGTGCCCTGCTTCATGCATCATACTTGCACTGGTCATCTATTTTACATATGATAGTTTTCATGTATCAATGTTATTCTCTCATATCATCCTACTCTCACCTTCTCCCACATAGTCCAAAAATCTGTTCTTTACATCTGTCTCTTTTGCTGTCTTGTATGTGGGGTCGTCATTACTGTCTTTCTAAATTCCATATGTATGTGTTAATGCATATTGGTGTTTCTCTTTCTGACTTTCTTCACTGTGTATAATAGGCTCCAGGTTCATCCGCTTCATTAGTACTGACTCAAACGCATTCTTTTATATAGCTGAGTAATATCCCATTGTGTACTATGTACCACAGCTTCTTTATCCATTCATTTGCCAAGGGACATCTAGGTTGCTTCCATGTCTTAGCTATGACATAAACAGTGGTGCAATGAACCCTGGGGTGCGTGTGTCTCTTTTAATTATGGTTTCCTCAGTGTATATGGCCAGCAGTGGGATTGTTGGATTGTATAACAGTTTTATTTCCAGTTTTTAAGGAATCTCCACAGTGTTCTCCATAGTGGCTGTACTAGTTTGCACTCCTACCAACAGTGTAAGAGAGTTCCTTTTATCCACAACCTCTCCAGCATTTATCATTCATTTCTAGACCTTTTGATGGCAGCCATTCTGACTGGTGTGAAATGGTATCTCTTTGTGGTTTTGATTTGCATGTCTGCTAATGAGTGATGTGCATCTTTTCATGTGTTTATTAACCATCTGTATGTCTTCTTTGGAGAAATGTCTGTTTAGTTCTTTGGCCCATTTTTTTGATTGGGTTATTTATTTTTTTGCAGTTGAGCTACACATAAGCTGCTTATATATTTTGGAGATGAATTCTTTATCAGTAGTTTTGTTTACTATTATTTTCTCCCATTCTGAAGGCTGCCTTTTCACCTTGCTTATTGTTTCCTTCCTTGTACAAAAGCTTTTAAGTTTAATTAATTCCAATTTGTTTTGTTTTTATTTCCATACTCTTGGAGGTGAGTCATAGAGGATCTTGCTATGATTTGTGTTAGAGAGTGCTCTGCATATGTTTTCCTCTGAAACTTTTAGTTTCTAGTCTTACATGTAGATCTTTAATGAATTTTTACTTTATTTTTGAGTTTGGTGTTAAAAAGTGTCTAGTTTCATTTCTTTAAAGTTGATCGACCAGTTTTCCCAGCAACACTTGTTAAAGAGATCTTTTTCTCTATTGTATGTTTTTGCCTCCTTTGTCAAAAATAAGGTGTCCATAGGTGCATGGATTTATCTCTGAGCTTTCTGTTTTGTTCCACTGGTCTATACTTCTCTCTTTGTGCCAGTACCATAATGTCTTGAGGACTCTCCATTCTAGTCTGAAATCAGGCAAGATGTTTCCTCTGGTTCTATACTTTCACAAGATTTCTTCTGAGGTTTTTCTTCTTCTTCTTCTTCTTCTTCTTCTTTTTTTTTTTTTTTGAATTTAGATACAAATTGTGAAGTTATTCATTCTATATCTGTGAAAAATACCATTGGTAGCTTGATAGGAATTGCATTTAATCTGTAGATTGCTTCGGGTAGTATACTTATTTTCATTATATTGATTCTTACAATCCATGAACATGGTATATTTCTTCATCTATATGTGTCATCTTTGATTTCTTTCATCAGTGTTTTGTAGTTTTATATATATGTGTGTGTCTTCTGTTTCTTTAGGTAAATTTATTCCTAAGTATTTTATTTGTTTTGTTGCAGTGGTGAATGGGATTGGTTTCTTAATTACTCTGATTTCTAATTGCTTGCGTATAAGAATACTAGGGACTTCTGTGTGTTAATTTTATATCCTGCAACTTCACTGCCAAAAGGACCTATTTTGTATTAAATCATGTTGGCCTCATTGAAATTAGGTTATTTCAGTGAATTTCATGGCATTACCTTTAGTCATATTACCTTCCTCACTAGACAAAAAACATTGAAAGTAAACATGCAAAGGATGAGAGAGCTGTGTTTATTAGAGTCTTTAAAAATCTGAAAAAATAACTAAGAGTTAGTGAAATCTGAAATCCCCTGTAATCACTTGAATTAAATGTTTAGGATAACCAGGTGAAAGAAATTTCAAGAATAAACCAGATGAAATTCAAACCTCAGAACTCCAGCCATCTTCTCCGAGAAATTCTCCCATCGTTCTCAATATTTACTCTTAACACAGTCCTAACATGACACCTGAAGCCCATCACACAGGCACATTTTCTGATGACAATTCTACTGCCTTCCTGGTTTTATACCCACTACAGCACCAGTTATACTGTGAGCCACCAAGAATTAACAGGAGAGGAAAGATGCCCTTCCTCCGTGTGCCATGGCTGACTTAAAGACATCCTTCTGGTAATATACAAGGTCACTGGGTAGAATAGGTTGGAGCCCTGACCCTTTCTAGCTGTGTGATTTGAACAAACTGCTCATCCAGTCCATGAGTCCAGTCACTCTCTAACAAAATGAAACAATGAGCACCTAGAAGTTCAAATCATAGAAAGTTTATTTATGCTGCTTAAGATATGAACAAAGATTTTTGATGCAGCATAGTTTATAATCATAAAAAAGTGATAAAAGTATATTTTGATCAATATGGAAACAGATATCTCAATTGTGTTGTATACACACACTGGAAATACTATATAGCCTTTAAAATCTATATATGCTGACAGGGAATAATGCCCAAAATACATTAAGCAGGGAAAATTTTCAAAACAATATGCTTAGCATAATATCATTACAATTTTTCAAACCATCTATGTATGAATATTTATATAATCATAGAATATTGTCTAGTAGTTCATATGTCAAACTATGAGCAGTTACTGATACAAGGTATGTAGGTATTTATAAACTTATGTATTATTTGAACTTTTGGAAACAAGTTAGAAGTAGTAGTATTCAACTGTATATCACTTATTTGTGGAATCTAAAAAGCATAACAAAGTAGAATAAAACAGAAAAGAAGTAGGTTCACAGATATAGAGAACACACTAGTAGTTACTAGTGGGGAAAAGGAAGAGGGGGTGGGGCAAGACAGAGGTGGGGGGATGGGGAAAGGGTTATCACTGGAATATATGGAATCATGTGTATGAAACGTGAAAGTTGTAAAACACTACAGAATTTAAAACATCTTTCATTTAATAAAAAGAATAAACTATTTTTAAAATTCATGCAAAAGACAAAAACAAATGAACCCAGGATTTTGATAACACAAAAAGTAAAGGTATTAAAAAATGAAACTTTAAATAGTGTCATAATAATATTCAGTTCTCCATGCTATTATTAACATTCAAAGAGTCAGACCTGCTGGGAAGTCATTTGTATCCCAGTTCTGGAGAGCATTCAATATCATTTTATTCTTCAAAGTGAATGTAGCATTTTCTAAGTTCTTGACTACTTCTCAGTTAAGGGGTAGTAATAAAAGCTCCCTCCCTTTTGTCAGCAGTGTTTACCAGGCAGTAATTGTGATAAGTGAGACTTCCTCCTGAAGCTGCAAGGAGATGCTTTGTGATTCAAGACACTGGGTTCAACATTCATTACTCTGTGCATCCTGAATTTGGAGCATTGATATTTAATGTGTAAAAATTAAAAGTTATATTGAATATATTTGTGACTACTCTTTCATTTCAGTTGTTCCGAAGACTTGATGATCAGGTAATAAGACAAAGCTTATATTCACCCGTGCACACAGGCACATTCTCCAATAGTTATGCACTTAAATTGGTGTACCTTCCTGTAGTCAGTTATGCAAAGGAGGGAGCTGAAACCAAGGTTAAAGACCTCACTGAGATGTCAGGGGAAACTGCAGCAAGGTTAAACACTGACTTGGTGAGTTTGACATCAGCTGCTACTAGCTGTTTTATGACCATGACTCATCCCTTGGATAAAATCACTGTCTGATCTAAAATATTCCTTACAGACCAATTTAAAGACCTCTCAAAACTTAGAGCTTATATAGCTCTTCCTGGGATTCTGCCAAAAATGTTTGGATTTCCTTTCCTGAAATAACCATTAATAATAGTTTTTAAGACACATAGAGACGTAAAAATCACTTTAGTTACTTTATAGTTGCACTTTTTAACTTAAAATCTGTACTACCCAGCTCAGTCACTGAGTTCATTCATCATTCTCTCAGTTACTCTCACTCCTTCTGAAACTGTGAATGAAAATCTGCTGACAATGAGTTTATGAAACGTATTTTACTAGTTTTTATAGGTGCTCCAAAATAACAGTTCCAAAGACATGTTTAACAATGACTATTCTATGTCATACTTACTTTATACTTTGTACTGTGCTGTGCTTAGTCACTCAGTCATATCTGACTCTTTGAGACCTCATGGACTAAGCCTGCCAGGCTCCTCTGTCCATGGTGATTCTCCAGGCAAGAATACTCTAGTGGGCTGTCATGACTTCCTCCAGGAGATCCTCCCAACTCAGGGATCAAACCCATGTCTCCTGCATTGCAGGCAGATTCTTTACAATCTGAGCTACCAGGGGAGCCCATGAATCCTGGAGTGGGTAGTCTATTCCATCTTCAGGGGATCTTCCCGACCCAGCAATCAGTCTAGGGTCTTCTGCATTGCAAGGTAAATTCTTTACCAGTTGAGCTATTAGGGAAGCCCCACTCTATAGTCTATTATGTGGGAAAAATGAACTCAATTACATTCCTAGTGGATATAGTAATTATTAAAGACAAGTTACATGACATCTTGCAAATAATTTGATTCACCTGCTAAGACAGCATAGTTTCTGTAGCTGGCCTTTGCATGTGTAACACCTGTCAGAATGTCTTCGAAGTCGCTAACAAGTTGCATATGGGCCCAGAAGGACACATTGGATCTAAAATAAAGCAATTATTTCTGAAATGTTTTCTAAAATGCTAATTCCTTGAGATGCTCTAATGCTCTAAGTTTGTGATATTATATGAAACTTGAAAACACTGCATATTATATTCTCTTAGAGAGATACAATGCATATAGGCATTTTTAAAGCTCTGAAAAACATTGTTAAAAAATGCTACCTATGCTTTACAAAGTTTTTTTTCCCCCAAATGGATTCCTTAATTCACATAAGGACAGTTAGCTTCCCTCAAGGCTAGTAATTTTGTATAACATGTATTGTGAAACATTGTGTCAAAATCTCTAATTAAAAAAAAAAAACAGGTTATAATATCTCTCTATAGGAGCCTGAGTAAAAGTTTTCTTTGTCATCTTATACATCTCTTATCCCTATTGGTTTCATGCCATTCTGAAAAGGCATAATAATCATGCTTCTCTTTGATTTATTTAAGGCACTGACATCCTTAGAGAATTCAACAAATGATTTAGGGGTAAAAGTTTATGTTATGATATAAAAATTGTATACCAAAAATAATTTCATCCCTGGTCTCTGGAGCCTGGGTTCCACTTAGTAAATTGGTCCCATACAACAAAATATTGAAAGGAGGGGGAGAAAAAGGAACTTTATTTACAGTGGAGGAACTTAACAAGCATTACCTAGGCCAGTGGTCGAGGTCAATAACACCAGAAATAAATCATAATTGAATATACCTCTGGAATGATGCAATGGTACTGTACCCCAAAATTGATAATTCCAATCTAATTGTGAGGGAAAAAATAGATAAACCCAATTTGTGCACATTACAAAATGCCTAACAAGTACTTCTCAATACTGCCAAATTCATCAAAAACAAAGGAAGCCTGAGAAGCTGCCACATACCAGCAAAGTTCAGTTCAGTTCAGTGGTTCAGTCATGTCTGACTCGTTGTGACTGCATGGACTGCAGCACGCCAGGCTTCCTTGTCTATCACCAACTCCCAGTGCTTGCTCAAACTCATGTCCATCGAATCTGTGATGCTATCCAACAATCTCATCCTCTGTCATCCCCTTCTCCTCCTGCTTTCAATCTTTCCCAGCATCAGGGTCTTTCCAAATGAGTCAGTTCTTCGCATCAGGTGGCCAAAGAATTGAAGTTTCAGCTTCAGCATCTGTCCTTCCAATGAATATTCAGGACTGATTTCCTTTAGAATTAACTGGTTTGATCTCCCTGCAGCCCAAGAGACTCTCAAGAGTCTTCTCCAACACCAGAGAAGTACTTTCTTGTAAATCTAAAATTATTCCAAATATAATGTTTATTTAAAAGTAGTAATAATTTCATCTATAGTTTCTGAGTATGTAAATCAGATCATATACAAAAAGTAATCACAAGAGCATGAGTCTGGATCTACAGTGTCTAAATTTTTTAATTGAAGTATAATTGATTTACAGTATTGTGTCAGTTTCAGGTGTACAGCAAAGTGATTCAATCAAACATATATATGTATCTATTATTTCAGATTCTTTTCCTTTATAAATTATTACACAACATTGAGTATGGTTCCCTGTGTTATACAGTAGGTCCTTGTTGGTTATCTGTTTTTTATACAGTAGTGTGTCTGTGGATCTATTTCTGTTTTTATATAATTTCACATGTATTATTCTTTTATTTTTTTGGATTCCACATATAAGTGGTATCATATGAAATTTGTATTTCTCTGTCTGACTTACTTCATTTAGTATGATAATCTCTAGGTCTATCCATGTTGCTGAAAACAACATTATTTCATTAATTTTATGACTCTATGTATCACACCGTCTTTATTCATTTATCTTTAATCCACATTTAGGTTACTTTCTTCTCTCAACTGTTGTAAACAGAGCAGTAATGTACATCAGGGTTGATGATGTGTTTTTTAATTTATTTTTTTAACTGGAGGAGAATGGTTTTACAATGTTGTGTTGGTTTCTGTTGTACAATACTACAAATCAGCCATGGTTATACATAAATCACCTCCCTCTTAAGGCCCCTTCTCATCCCCCATCCCACCCCCTCTAGTCATCACAGAGTGCCAGGCTAGGTTCCCTGTGTTATACAGTATTAATAACTTCTCACCAGCTATCTATTCAACACAAGGTAGTGTGTATATGCTAATGTTACTTTCTTCATTCATCCTACTCTTTCCTTCCCTACTGTGTCCACAAGTCCATATTTGCATCTCCATTCCTTCCCTGCAAATAGATTTATTAACCCTATTTTTCTAGATTCCATATATTATGTGTTAATATACCATATCTGTTTTACTCTTTCTGACTTACTTCACTCTCTATGACAGGTTCTGGGTTCATCCACCTCACTGGAACTGACTCAAATTCATTATTTTTATGGCTATTATTCCATTGTGTATATGCACCACATCTTCATCTATTCATCTTTTGATGGACATCTAGGTTTCTTCCATGTCCTAGCTATTGTAAATAGCTGTGAACTCGGGGATACATATATCTTTTACAATTACGATTTTTTTGGGGGGTATATGCCCAGTAGTGAGATTGCTGAGTCATATGGTAGTTTTATTCCTAGATTTTAAGGAATCTTTATAGTGTTCTCCATAGTAACTATATCAATTTACATTCCCACCAACAGTGTAAGAGAGTTCCCTTTTCTACTATCCTCTCTAGCATTTATTCTTTGTTAACTTTTTTCATGATGGCCTTTCTGACTGGTGTGAGGTAGCTCATTGTAGTTTTGATCTGCATTTCTCTAATAATGAGCAATGTTGAACATCTTTTCATGTGTTTATTGGCTATCTGTACATCTTCTTGGAGAAATGTCTGTTTAGGTCTTTTGTCCACTATTTAATTGGGTTGTATGTTTTTCTGATAATAAGCTGTATGAGTTACTTGTATGCTTTGGAGCTTAATCCTTTGTTAGTTGTTTCATTTGCAATTTTTTCCCCATTCTGATGGTTGTCTGTTAACTTTATTTATTGTTCCCTTTGATATACAAAAGATTTTAAGTTTAATTAGGTCTCATTTATTTGTTTTTGCTTTTAGTTCCATTATTCTAGGAAATGAGTCAAAGGAGATCTTGCTGTGATTTATATCAAAGAGTGCAATGCCTATGTTTTCCTCCAAGAGCTTTATAGTTTCTGGTTTTTCATTTTTGAGTTTATTTACTGTTTTGAGATTATTTTTGTGTATAATATTAGGAAGTGGTCTGAAAGTGAAAGTGAAGTCGCTCACTTGTCTCTGACTATTTGGGACCTCATGGATTGTGGCCAGCTAGGCTCCTCTGTCCGTGGGATTTTCAGGGCAAGAATACTGGAGAGGGTTGCCATTTCCTTCTCCAGGGGATCTTCCCGACCCAGGGATTGAGCCAGAGACTCCTGCATTGCAGGCAGACCCTTTACATCTGAGCCAGCAGAGAAGCCCTAAAAAGAACTAGGAAGAGTTCTAGTCTCATTATTTTACATGTTGCTCTCCAGTTTTTTAAGCAAAGTGTACATGTACCTTTTGAGTTATGAGTTTCTTTGTATATCTACCTAGGAGTGGAATTGTAGAGTCATGTTTTAGCTCTACTTTTTTTTTTTTTTTTAAAGAACATCCTTACTGTTCATAATGGCAGTGCCAATTTACATTACCATGAACAGTGTAAGAGGGTTCCCTTTTCTCCACATCTTTTCCAGCATTTATGCTTTGTAAACTTTGATTGCAGCCATTCTGACAGAGGTTAGGTGACATTTCATTGTAGTTTGGATTTGCATTTCTCTAATAATTAGTGATGTTGAGCATCTTCTCATGCACCTATTGATCTGTTTGTCTTTGGATAAATGACTGTGTCTTTTGCCTAGTTTTTGGCTAAGTTGTTGTTGTTGTTGTTGTTTTTGTTTTGTTTATTGAGTTGTATGAACTGTTTGTATATTTTGGAGATAATTCTTTGTCAATGTATCATTTGCAAATATTTTTCCTCAGTCTGTGCTTTTTTTTTTTTTAATTTATGGTTCCCTTTGCTGCGTAACATCTTTTAAACTTAACTAGGTCCCATTTGTTTATTTTTTTTTTAAATTTCCATTACTCTATGAAACATATATACAAATACCATTGCATCAAAAAGAATAAAATACCCAGGAACAAGCTTATCTAAGGAGGTGAAAAATCTATATGCTGAAAACTTTAAGAGGTTTATGAAAGAAATTGAAGATGAAACAGATTGAAAGACACACTGTGTTCTTGGATCAGAAGAATCAATATTGTCAAAATGACTATTTGACCCAAGGAGTCTACAGATTCAATGCAATCTCTATCAAATTACCAATGGCATTTTCCCACAGAAGTAGAACAACAACAAAAAAAAATATTTCAAATTATATGGAAACACGAAAGTCCTTGACTAGTCAAAGCAAAAAGGAAAGGAAATTGTAGAAAGAAGAATGGAGCTGGAGAAATCAGGTACCCTGACTTCAGACTATTCTACAAAGCCACATTGTTAAAAATAGTATACTACTGACATAAAGACAGAAATATAGGTCAATGAAACAGGCTAGAAAGTCCAGAAATAAACCCCACATACCTTTGATCAATTAATCCACAACAAAAGAGGCAATAATATACAGTAGGGGGAAAGCCAGTCTCTTCAATAAGTGTTATTGGAAAAACTCGACAGCTCCACATAAAAGAATGTAATTAGAACACCCTCTAACATCATATACAAAAAATAAATTCAAAATAGATTAAATACAAGATACTACAAAACTGTTAGTGGAAAATAAAGACAGAATGCTCCTTAACAGACTGCCTAACTTTTAATCCCAGTTCTGCCACTTGCTAACTTCCTGTGTAGTGTCTAAATTTACTTTCACTTTAGGGGGTGGTCTTAAAATGGCAGAGGAATAGGATGGGGAGACAACTTTTTCCCTGACAAATTCATCAAAATAACATTTGAACGCTGAGCAAATTCCACAGAACCACTTCTGAATGCTGGTAGAAGACATCAGACACGCAAAGGCAGCTCATTGTCTTCGAAAGGAGGTAGGACAAAAGAGAGACAAAAGAGGTAGGGATAGAGATCTGCCCCAAGAAGGGAGTCTTAAAAAGAGACAAGTTTCCAAACACCAGGAAACACTCTCAATGGCAGGTCTGTGGCAACTCTTAGAATCTCAGAGGGCAACATAACCAGGAGGAAAATAAATAAATAGCTAAATAAATAATTAAAACCCACAGATTACATGCCTAATGGCAACTCCCAGCAGAGAAGCAGCCCAGGCACTCGCATCCACCACTAGCAAGCAGAGTCTGGACTGGGAGGCATGGGCTGCATTACTTAGGGTAGGGACTGGGCCTGAATGCCCCAAGGGCAATCTGAGGGAACTAAAGTGGGATAAAAACCCAGACTGTAGGATAGCCAGAGAGAGAGAAAACAAAAAGAGAGAACTATTCTGCAAAAGCCCTAACCTAAGAAACTGTGTTCTTTTGCATTGCCTTTCTTTGGGATTGTAATGAAAACTGACCTTTTCCAGTCCTGTGGCCACTGCTGAGTTTTCCAAACTTGCTGGCATATTGAGTGCAGCACTTTCACAGCATCATCTTTCAGGATTTGAAATAGCTCAACTGGAATACCATCACCTCCACTAGCTTTGTTCATAGTGATGCTTTCTATGGCCCACTTAACTTCACATTCCAGGATGTCTGGCCCTAGATGAGTGATCACACCATCATGATTATCTGAGTTATGAAGATCTTCTTTTGTACAGTTCTCCCTTGTGTTCTTGCCACCTCTTCTTAATAATTCTGCTTCTGTTATATCCATACTATTTCTGTCCTTTATTGTGCCCATCTTTGCATGAAATGTTCCCTTGGTATCTCATTTTCTTGGAAAGTTCTCTAGTCTTTCACAGTCTTTTTTTTTCCCCCTTCTTTTTCTAAACGGAACTCTGCATTCAGATGCTTATATCTTTCTTCTTCTCCTTTGTTTTTCACCTCTCTTCTTTTCACAGCTACTTGTAAGGCCTCCCCAGTCATTTTGCTTTTTTGCATTTCTTTTCCATGGGGATGGTCTTGATCTCTGTCTCCTGTACAGTATCATGAACCACATTCCATAGTTCATCAGGCACTCTATCTATCAGATCTAGGCCCTTAAATCTATTTCTCACTTCCACTGTATAATCATAAGGGATTTGATTTAGGTCACACCTGAAAGGTCTAGTGGTTTTCCCTCCTTTCTTCAAGTCTGAATTTGGCAATAAGGAATTCATGATATTTACCAAGTAAGGTCCATCTAGTCAAGGCTATGGTTTTTCCTGTGGTCATGTGTGAATGTGAGAGTTGGACTGTGAAGAAGGCTGAGTGCCAAAGAATTGATACTTTTGAACTGTGCTGTTGGAGAAGACTCTTGAGAGTCCCTTGGAGTGCAAGGAGATCCAACCAGGCCATTCTGAAGGAGATCAGCCCTGGAATTTCTTTGGAAGTTCAGTTCAGTTCAGTCGCTCAGTCATGTCTGACTCTTTGTGAATCCATAAATCACAGCACGCCAGGCTTCTCTGTCCATCACCAATTCTGGAGTTCACTCAGAGTCACGTCCATCGAGTCAGTGATGCCATCCAGCCATCTCATCCTCTGTTGTCCCCTTCTCCTCCTGCCCCCAAACCCTCCCAGCATCAGAGTCTTTTCCAATGAGTCAGCTCTTCGTATGAGGTGGCAAAAGTACTGGAACTTCAGTTTTAGCATCATTCCTTCCAAACAAATCCCAGGGTTGATCAGCTTCAGAGTGGACTGGTTGGATCTCCTTGCAGTCCAAGGGACTCTCAAGAGTCTTCTCCAACACCACAGTTCAAAAGCATCAATGCTTCGGCACTCAGCCTTCTTCACAGTCCAGCTCTCATATCCATACATGACTACTGGAAAAACCATAGCCTTGACTAGACGGACCTTAGTCGGCAAAGTAATGTCTCTGCTTCTAAATATGCTGTCTAGGTTGGTCATAACTTTTCTTCCAAGGAGTAAGCATCTTTTAATTTCATAGTTGCAGTTACCATCTGCAGTGATTTTGGAGCCCAAAATAAATAAATAAGAAGTCTGACACTCTTTCCACTGTTTCCCCTTCTATTTCCCATGAAGTGATGAGACTGGATGCCATGATCTTCGTTTTCTGATGCTAAAGCTGAAACAGTACTTTGGCCACTTTATGTGAAGAGTTGACTCATTGGAAAAGACTCTAATGCTGGAAGTGATTGGAGGCAGGAGAAGGGGATGGCAGAGTATGAGATGGCTGGATAGCATCACTGACTCGATGGATGTGAATCTGAGTGAACTCCAGGAGCTGGTGATGGACAGAGAGGCCTGGTATGCTGTGATTCATGGGGTCACAAAGAGTCAGACATGACTGAGCACCTGAATTGAACTGAACTGAAGACACTGTAGGGCCTGCTCACAAAGCAAAGGACTGGGTAGAGCTAGCCGGCTAGGGACCAGCCTATCTTCCACCTGAGACAGGCAGGTGGGGGCAGCCAGAGCTGGAAAAAGGCAATTGTGGCCCCAGAGGGACATCAAACATGCTTCATTGCTAACCAAGACTTCTTGGGATTCTGGACAGTTGGCATACACTAGGAGGGTCACAGACAGAGATCAGCTCCCCAGAAGAGACACACAGCACACCTGAGAAGATGCACACGTTGTATACCCAGAAAACCGAGCAGCTGTGACTGGGGAAGTGATAAGACACACCTCACACCTGGGGGTGACTGCACTAAGCAAGCACCTGGTCACCTGAGCTGCTCAGACCTCACAAGGGCACAAAACGCAGGCCCAACAGAGTCTGCACCTTTGTAGAGTACCCGAGAACCTGTACCTGAGTGGCTTGGACCTGGGAAGTGCATGCAACCCAGGGCCTGTCTCAGCCAGTTCTTGGCAAAGCAACCTAGAGCCTGAGAAGTGTAGACTGGGAAAGCGCACACACACTGAGAGTGGTGGCAAACCTAGTGTGGCTACAACACTGTGAGCACTCCCTACACATGCTAGTGATATTTGTTTGCAGTGTTCCTCACTCCCCAGAGCAGGACTGAACAAGTGAGCCTAAAAATGTGACCACCATTGCCCCCTTGTGTCAGGGTGGAAATTAGATACTGAAGAGACCAGCAAACAGAAGAAGCTAAAATAAACAGAGGGAACTGCTTTGGAATTGACAGGTGAGGCAGATTAAAACGCTGTAGTTAGCACTGACTATATAGGAAGTGGCCTATAGATCTTGAAAAGTATAAGCCGAATCAAGGAACTATCTGAAAATGAACTGACCCCACACTGTCCACAATAGCTCCAGAGAAATTCCTATATATATTTTTACTATTATCATTTTTTAATTAAAACATATTTTAAGTCCTCCATTGCTCCCTTATTTTTCATTTTTATAACCTTGCACAATAAAGACCCTATTTTAAAGCAAACTTTATATATATATATATATATATAAAATAATTTTTGTGACTTTGTTTTGCTTTATATATATATATATATATATATATATATATATATATATAGTAGTTTTGAGAATCTAACCTCTACTCTAATTTTTAATCTTTGCTCTTTGGTATTTGTTATTACTTTTGTACCATTAAGAATCCAATCTTCAGTACTCATTTTTACTTGGGAGCGAGATTACTGGCTTTCCCACTCTCTCCACCTTTGGACTCTCCTTTTTCTCCACCAGGTCGCCTCTCTCTCCTCCCTCCCCCTTCTCTTCTCTACCCAACTCTGTGAATCTCTTTGTGTGTTCCGGACTGTGGAGAACACTTAGGGAACTGATTACTGGCTGGATCTGTCTCTCTCCTTTTGAATATTTTGTTATAATAGCCAGGACATGAAAGCAACCAACATGTCCATCTGTTTATAAAAGCCAGGACATGGAAGCAACCTAGATGTCCATCAGCAGAAGAATGGATAAGAAAGCTGTGGTACATATACACAATGGAATATTACTCAGACATTAAAAGAATACATTTGAACCAGTTCTAATGAGGTGGATGAAAGTGGAGCCTATTATATAGAGTGAAGTAAGCCAGAAAGAAAAACACTAATACAGTATACAAACTCAAGTGGGCCTTAGAAAGCATCACTACCAACAAAGCTAGTGGAGGTGACGGAACTCCAGTTGAGCTGTTTCAAATCCTGAAAGATGATGCTGTGAAAGTGCTGCACTCAATATGCCAGCAAACTTGGAAAACTCAGCAGTGGCCCCAGGACTGGAAAAAGTCAGTTTTCATTCCAATCCTAAAGAAAGGCAATGCCAAAGAATATTCAAACTACCGCACAATTGCACTCATCTCACATGCTAGTAAAGTAATGCTCAAAATTCTCCAAGCCAGGCTTCATACATGAACTGTGAACTTCCTGTTGTTCCAGCTGGTTTTAGAAAGGGCAGAGGAACCAGAGATCAAATTGCCAACATCTGCTGGATCATGGAAAAAGCAAGAGAGTTCCAGGAAAACATCTATTTCTGCTTTATTGACTATGCCAAAGCCTTTGACTGTGTGGATCACAATAAACTTTGGAAAATTCTGAAAGAGATGGGAATACCAGACCACCTGACCTGTCTCTTGATAAATCTGTATGCAGGTCAGGAAGCAACAGTTAGAACTGGATATGGAACAACAGACTGGTTCCAAATAGGAAAAGGAGTATGTCAAAGCTGTATACTGTCACCCTGTTTATTTAACTTCTATGCAGAGTACATCATGAGAAATGCTGGACTGGAAAAATCACAAGCTGGAATCAAGATTGCCAAGAGAAATATCAATAACCTCAGATATACAGATGACACCACTCTTATGGCAGAAAGTGAAGAGGAGCTAAAGGCCTCTTGATGAAGGTGAAAGAGGAGAGTGAAAAAGTTGGCTTAAAGCTCAGCATTCAGAAAACGAAGATCATGGCATCCGGTCCCATCACTTCATGGGAAATAGATGGGGAAACAGTAGAAATAGTGCCAGACTTTATTTTTGGGGGCTCCAAAGTCACTGTATATGGTAACTGCAGCCATGAAATTAAAAGACGCTTACTCCTTGGAAGAAAAGTTATGACCAACCTGGATAGCATATTCAAAAGCAGAGACATTACTTTCCCGACTAAGGTCCATCTAGTCAAGGCTATGATTTTTCCTGTGGTCATGTATGGATGTGAGAGTTGGACTGTGAAGAAGGCTGAGCGCTGAAGAATTGATGCTTTTAAACTGTGGTGTTGGAGAAGACTCTTG
Organism: Nanger dama; assembly: GCA_917880005.1. Taxonomy (NCBI): domain Eukaryota; kingdom Metazoa; phylum Chordata; class Mammalia; order Artiodactyla; family Bovidae; genus Nanger; species Nanger dama. The sequence goes on from CAKJTW010000001.1 coordinate 107,506,773, forward strand.
AGAGTCCCTTGGACTGCAAAGAGTTCCAACCATTCCATTCTGAAGGAGATCAACCCTGGGATTTGTTTGGAAGGAATGATGCTAAAGCTGAAACTTCAGTACTTTGGCCACCTCATGCTAAGAGTTGACTCACTGAAAAAAACTCTGATGCTGGAGGGATTCGAAGCAGGAGGAGAAGGGGACGACAGAGGATGAGATGGCTGGATGGCATCACGGACTCGATGGATGTGAATCTGAGTGAACTCCGAGAGATGATGATGGACAAGGAGGCCTGACGTACTGCAGTTTATGGAGTTGCAAAGAGTCACTGAGCAACTAAACTGAACTGAATTTATATATATGGAATCTAGAAAAATGGCAATGATAACCTTATATGTGAGACAGCAGAAGAGACATAGATGTATAGAACAATCTTTTGAACTCTGTGGGAGAGGATGGGGGTGGGATAATTTGAGAGAATGCCATTGAAACATGTATATTATCATATGTGAAACAGATCGCTCGTACAGGTTTGATGTATGAGACAGGGTGCTTGGGGCTGGTGCACTGGGATGACCCAGAGGCATGAGATAGAGAGTGAGTTGGGAGAGGGTTTCAGGATGGGGAAAAAATGTACACCTGTGGCTTATCCATGTCAATGTATGGCAAAACCACTACAATAATGTAAAGTAATTAGCCTCCAATTAAAATAAATAACTTTATGTTAAAATTAACTTACTTTCACTTTAAAAGTGAAAGAATATCACACCTAATTTATAAGTTTACTGAACGAGTAAAATTGTTAGTCAGACAAACTATTTTAAACAGGCTTTTGCAGCTACTAAACATTCTATTAGCTACAAGTTTTATGGTTATTACTCGTTAACATGAGCTAAAATACTTTAAGAGTTCTAGTGGACAGTGACTAAAATATAGTTTTATATATATATATATATATATGTATGTATGTATGTATATATATACACACACACACAAAATAAACCAACTGATATAAATTCGACTACATCAATAATGGGCTTCCCTTGTGGCTCAGCTGGTAAAGAATCAGCCTGCAATGAGGAGACCTGGGTTTGATCCCTAGATTGGGAAGCTCTCCTGGAGAAAGGAAAGGCTACCCACTCCAGTATTCTGCCCTGGATAATTCTATAGACTGTATAGTCCATGGAGTTCTCTAAGTGCCAGACGTGACTGAGTGATTTTCACTTTGACTTTTCACCTCAGTAATAATAGTAAAGTGTTTCTAAGGTGGAAAACAAGCCCTCTGATTAGTTAATCAGATCTTACTAAAGACATTATAAATGGTTCTAGGTGTTAAAGTTTAAACGAAATATTAGTAAACCAATTTCTTCAAACAAAGACTCAGATTATTAAAAACTACTTGTAAAGAGATAGTTGATGAGACTTCTTTGGTGCTCCAGTGGCTGAGACTTCTTTGGTGCTCCAGTGGCTGAGACTCTGTGCTCCTAATTCAGGGGCTCAGAGTTTGATCCCTGATCAGGGAACTAGATCCCACATGTTTCAACTAAGTGTTCACATGTCACAACTAAAAGATTCTGCAATGAAGATGAAGATCAAAGATCTTCAAGATCAAAGATCTTGAGTGCTGCATGTAAGATCCAGCACAGACAAATAAATATTAAAAAATAGGCAGTTGGAAACTCTAGGAATGTTTAAACCTGGAAAATAGAAAACTCAGTGGCATAAGGTGTCTACCTTAAATATGAGACATTTTCACATTAAAATAACTCAATATTTATGTAACAACTGCAAAACAAACTTGGTAGGAAATTAAATAACTTGATCATACAAGACAACTATTGATACTTACCAAGGAGGGGTTGATGACATACACAAAGAACATAAAACTACTAACAGATCTTCCTCTTCAAAAGTACAACATTTGATTATAATAAATTCACATTTTGAATGTCTATATATGCACTTTTTACATCTGTTCATTTATGTCATCCATCAATGTACTAAAATGTATTGAAGGAGACAGCATGAAAATGTGTTTAAGTGGTAATTAATTTAAAATTTTGCAAGTTCTTCCTTTACTTAAAACAGAGTAATAAATATGTTACATGCTTTGAAACCCTAAAGCAGGGCTTCTGGTTCAAGACGAGGGAGAAGAACAGGCACTCATCTTCTCCTCTCCTCGTCTATAGCATCAAAATTGCAACTAGCTGTTGAATAACCATAGACAGGAGGGTGCCTAAACCACTAAAAAACAAACAAATAAACAAACAAACAAAAAAAAACTCATGTCCAAAGACAAAGAGGAATCTGCAATGAGACAGTAGGAGGGGCACAATCCTGATAAAATCAAATCCTTAACCCAACAGGTGGGTGACCCACAGACTAGAGAGCAATAATACTGAAGAAGTTCTCACACTATTGTGAAGGTTCTGAACCCCAGAACAATCCTACCTGGGTTTTCCACAAAAGGGTTGGGAATCCTCAGGGAATCTGGCCTTGAGAGCCAGTGAGATTTGATTATAGGACTTGTAGAGGACTGAGTGAAACAGAGATTCCAGTCTTGGAGGGCACAAACAAAATTTTGCATGCTCTAAGAGCCAGAGGAGAGAAGCAGTGACCCCACAAGAGACTGAACCAAAACTACCTGCTAGTTTTGGAAGGCCTCTTGTGGAAGCATGGGTTGGCAGGGACTCACCACAAGGATGGGGAGACTGGAAGATCCCTGATGGCATAAACCTCTTGGGAGTTTGCCACTAACAGTACCATAAAGCCTGTAGACCCCAAGGTTTGGTTGCCTTAGGCCAAAAAGCTACCAGGGAGGGAGTGCAACCCAACTCATCAGCAGAATATTGGATTAAATATTTACTGATCAAGACACTGATCACCAGAGCAAGACACAGTTTTTCCCATCTCCAGTCCCTCCAGCATTAAGAAGCTTACACAAGCCTCTTAGCCTCATCCATCAGAGGGAAGACAAAAGAAGCAAGAAGTACAGTCTCACAGTGTCTGAAACAAAAACCATATTAAAGAAAGTTAGACATAATGAAAAAGAAGAAAGTTATTTCCCCGATGAAGGGACAAGATAAAACTCCAGAAAAACACCTAAATCAAATGGAGATAGGCAACCTTTCAGAGAAGGAATTCAGAATAAAGATAGTGAAGATGATCCAGGATCTTGGGAAAAGAATGGAGGCAAAGATTGAGGAGATGCAAGAAATGCTTACCAAAGATCTACAAGAACTAAAGAATAAACTGAAATGTATAATACACCAGAAGGAATCAGTAACAGGATAACTGGAGACAGAAGAACAGATAAATGACCTGGAGGACAGAATGGTGGAAATCACTGCCACAGAACAGAGTACAGGAAAAAGAATGAAAAGAAATGATGAAGACAGCCTAAGATACCTCTAGGACATTACGCACATCAACAGTCACATTATAGGGGTCCCAGAAGGAAAAGCAAGAAAGAAAGGTTCTGAGAAAAAATTTAAAGTCATAATAGCTGAAAACTTTCAGAACATGGGAAAAGAAATAAATCAACTAAGCCCAGGAAGTACAAGGAGTCCCAGGAAGGATAAACTCAAGGAAGAACACGTTGAGACACATAGTAATCAAACTGATAAAATTTAAAGAAAGAGGTAAAATATTAAAAGCAACGAGGGAAAAATGACAAAAACAAGGAAACTCCCATCAGGCTATCAGCTGATTTCTCAACAGAAACTCTACAAGCCATATTTAAAGTGATGAAAGAACCTGCAACGAAGAATACTCTATCTAGCTAGATTCTCCTTCAGATTTACAGAGAAATTGAAAGCTTTCCAGACAAGCAAAAGTTCAGAGAATTCAGCACCACCAAACCAGTTTTAAAACAAATGCTAAGGGAACTTTTCTAGGCAGGAAACACAAGAGAAGGAAAAGACCTACAGAGAGTAAACCCAAACCAATGAAGAAAATGGTACTGTGGTGGCACAGTGGTAAAAATCTGCCTGCAAAGTGGGAAACCCAGGTTCGATCCTTGGGTCAGCAGGATCTCCTGGAGAAGGGAATGGCTACCTACTCCAGTATTCTTGTCTGGTGAGGTATAGTCCATGGGATTGCAAAGAGTTGACAGTACTGAGAAATTAACATGTTCAATAGGATCATATATATTGATAATTAACTTAAATATAAATGGATTAAATGCACCAACCAAAAGACATAGTCTGGCTGGATGGATGAAAACATGTACACATATGAACTACCACTTACTGCATCATGCTGCTTGATGACCCCCCCAAATTGTATGTAATTATTTTATGTTGTTAAGTTAATCATGTTCCCATTATGGCTTTCAATTGTAATTTTCTTTTATTTTTGGTCTGACTATTGATTGTACTCTTGTGATTAAGTAACTATTACTCACTTAATATTATTGAATCATGATTGGTTAACAGAAAAATGATAGAACTCTATATCACCAAAACTAGAATCTAATAAAAAAAAAGCTGTAATCAGTTTTTAAAATCCAGATGCATATCAGAACAATCTTGAAATTTTTGAAAAATGCAAATGCTTAGGTATTGCTTTTTTTCCCAAGGCTCCAGAAATGTTTTTTAATGAAAAACAGTTGTTTAAGAACAACTTAAACTCATATTCCAGAAAGAGTGGGCAATGCAACTATGTAATCTGAGCCTACATTTGTGGATAGTAGATGTGTCTTAGAAGACATGGAAACTTGAATTTGAATAGCTTGAGAATCAGACATCACTAAGATATTCATGTAGGCACTTGGAAATAATTCAAGCTGGCCCATTCAGAAGTCTAAACACCAAATTGTGACCAGAAACAATTTGTAGGCATGTAGTTTCTGCTTACTAGTTGGACACTGAAATGTTAGTTTTTTAGATGATTTTCCTATGATCACACAATTCTTCACTTATAAAAGTAAAACCATAATTCACGATTATTGATCCAACTTTTAATCAGGCTTTAGAAATTCCCTCCTTGAAAGTAAAATAAAAATAAGAGTGCCACTGATATATATATATATATACCCTACCATGTGAAAAATAGATAGCTAGAAGGAAGCTGCCATATAGTACAAGGAGCTCAGCTCAGTATTCTGTGGTGACCTAGATGAGTGGGATGGAGCTGTAGGAGGAAGGCTAAAAGGGATAGGATATCCCTTTTCTTTTCTTGTGCTCCAAAATCACTGAAGACAGTGACTGCAGCCATGAAATTAACAGACACTTGCTTCTTGGAAGGAAAGTTATGACAAACCTAGACCGTGTATTTAAAGCAGAGACATCACTTTGCTGACAAAGGTCATGGTCCAAACTATGGTTTCTCCAGTAGTCATGTTCAGATGTGAGAGCTGGACCTTAAAAAGTCTGAGTGCTGAAGAATTGATGCTTTCCAGTTGTGGTTCTGAGGCAAACGGACGGCAAGGAGATCAAATCAATCTATCCTAAAGGAAATCAACCCTGAAAATTCACTGGAAGGACTGCTGCTAAAGCTGAAGCTCTAACACTTTGGCCACCTGATGCAAAGAGCCAATTCATTGGAAAAGAGCTTGATGCCAGGAAAGATTGAACGCAGGCAAGAGTTGAGGGTGGCAGAGAATGAGACTGTTGAATGGCATCACCGGCTCAGTGGACATGGATAATGAAGGACAGAGAAGCCTGGCATGCTATAGTCCATGGGATCGAAAAGAGTTGAACATTACTGAGTGACTGAACAACAATAGCTGATTCACTTCATTGTATAACGGAAAGTAACATTGTAAAGCGACTATATTCTAATTTTTTTTTTTTTTTTTAGTTAAAAAAAATAAATTATGGGGACAAAAAATTCACCAGTCCTGCCAAAAACTGATTTCCAATCAGAGGATCATCAGAGACAGAATTTCTAGGTACCTAAGGTTCTCTCTTTCTCTACACGAAGTGATATTTCATGTCCTTTTTACTTTGGAAGGGGCAACATCTGAAGGGAAGGTAAGTGCAGTTGACCTGTTTGAGTTTTAATACAGACTTATAACACTGTTACTCTCTGCTGCTGCTACTGCTAAGTTGCTTCAGTCGTGTCCAACTCTGTGCGACCCCATAGACGGCAGCCCACCAGGCTCCACCATCCCTGGAATTCTGGAGACAGGCAAGAATGCTGGAGTGGGTTGACATTTCTTTCTCCAATGCATGAACGATAAAAGTGAAAGTGAAGTCGCTCAGTCTTGTCCGACTCTTCTGCAACCCCATGGACTGCAGTCTACTAGGCTCCTCTGTCCATGGGGTTTTCCAGGCAAGGGTACTGGAGTGAGTTGCCTTAGCCTGATTACTTTCAGGCAACAGTAAATATAGTCCCTTTGGCTTTTTTTTTTTTTTTTTTTAAAGAAATAGATGTGAAGAAAATAAGCTGCCACATTAAATCATGCCTCAAATTATTAGACAAAGGGGCTATTGGTCTTGTGCAAGTTACCAAAGCAGAAATTATGCTTTTCCTTTTTGGAAAATGAAGATAACAGTAGTGCCCCCTCTATTGGGTAGTTGTGAGGATTAAATGAGATAATCCACATAAAGTCTGAGTACAGTGACTGAAAATAATTATGCTTTGCTATTTTGGTTTGACACCAGCTAACTAGGATATATTTGGCATATAAAAGTGTTACCAGAGAGAACCACAAACTAATTGATTACATACTAAAAGGAAACCAAAGGAATTAAACTACAGCAAAAATGTAGAGAAATATATTTGTTACTTTAGACAATACATGTATGATATTGTGCTTAGTCAGTCTGTTGTGTCCGACTCTTTGTAACCCCATTGACTGTAACCCAGTAAGCTCCTCTGTTCATGGGGATTCTCCAAACAAGAATACTGGAATGGGTTCCCATGCCCTCCTCCAGGGAATCTTCCCAACACAGGGATTCAACCCAAGCCAGTGCAATATTGTAAGTAATCAAATAAACTGCTCTTATTTTCAGAGAAATAAAAATATTTTGTAAACTAAAATAATCTATTCCTAATCTAAGAATTTTGTGGGATGATACTATGCTGAGGGCATGTTTGCATACTGTTTTGTGACTGAAGCTTAAATAGTTTATTTTCCACCTGAAAAAATAAATTTTAAGTACAAATTGTCTCACAAGTCAGTTGTAGGTTTTAAAGTCATTTTGCATTGCTCCCCGCTAAAGTAACCAGCAACATCATTTTGCAATACAGTGACCTACTTTACTCAAATCTCTCTACATCACTTTGATATAATGATAAAATATTATTTTCCATCGATTTTATTGCAGTGTGTTAGGAAAAACCTTGTTTTGCATCACTTAAATTTGAGTCTTAGTACCACTATAAATATGCTTCTCAGGTGGCTCAGTGGTAAATAATCCACTTGCCAATGCAGAAGATTCAGGAGACGAGGATTCAATCCCTGGGTCGGGAAGATGCCCTGGAGAAGGAAATGGGAACTCATTACAGTATTCATGCATGGAAAATTCCATAGACCTCAGAGGAGCCTGGTGGGCTCCATGAGGTAGCAAAGAGCAGGACACAACTGAGCACACACTGTTATTAAACATAGATTGAAATAAGATTTCTGTCTCATACAATAGGACTATTTGTGTATTGATCTACATAAAATGAAAAAAAAAAGACAGAAAATTAAGCAGCTGAAAATACCCCTAATTTAGTAATAACACAAACAATTATGCTATTTAATCACACCAGGATCCTTACTTTGGCTACAGTAATCAATATTATCAAGCATTTTCTATACTATATTGTCTCACACATATATTCACTGTGAAGCAATGCTTAGCACAATTTCCCCCTTCTTTTTACAGCTAAGAAGTACAGGATGATCTGTAAGCAACTTATTCTAACTTAATGGTATTTTCTTCTCATTCTCTTATCATTAATATTATAAATTTTTATATTTAAACTTTTAATTTCAAGATAATTTAGATTCACATAAATTGTAAGCTGTAATGGAGAGATTCCAGTTTTCCCGAACAGTAACATTGTGAAAAATCATCCTACAATAATTGTCATCACGATGTAGACATCTATGCAATCAAGACACACAACATTCCACCTCCAAAAGGACCCCTTTTCTCTTCCTTCCCCATCCTCTCTTAAACTTCTGGTAGTTCTCCATTTCTACAGTTTTGTCATTTCAAAATGTTATATAAAGGGAATCATGTGAAAAAGTATGTGACTTTGGTAATTAACTTTTTTCATTCAACATAATTCCTGGAGATTCATACAAGTTGCATGCTTCAATAGTCTGTTTGTTTTTATTGCTGAGTGGTATTTTGTGGAGTGAATATATGCCATTTGTCTAACTCCTTCCTTGCTGGAAAATATCTATGTTGTTTTTATTCATTGATCTTAAATTCTGAGTTCACGTTTGTAAAACTTCTACTGTATGATACTGATTCTCTACTGTTTCTATAGCCACCCAGACCTCTCGATCACCATGTTCTGTAAATGCAGTAGCTTCGATACTTTTCAAACATGTGGTTTTCTCATTCAGTCACATCTCTCTTGACTTACATCTTATTGGACAATCCTTTTGTATCTATGAGGATGTTATTTTACTGTTTCTAAATCAGAAGAGAAGACAGTCCATGTTGTCTGTTGCTGCTTAGCCTGGACTTGGAGAGAAAGGGAGAAAAATGATCACAGACACCACATAAAAGAAAGCTCAGCTCTCACTACCCAAAGGAAGGCCTCTGTCTCCTGTCGTCTCCTCTTTTGTCTCTTCATGTTTTAATTTTCAGATGCAAAGATAGTATCCCTCAATTCTGAATCTCCAAGTCCTCCCATTTTGCCAAAGAAGATACTGGTAATAATTTACCAGCAGAAAATGCAGAATGAGAACTTTCCATGCATATCCTATAGACAAAAACAGTAAAAGAAACAAGTAGTGGTTCCCCGTGCTAGACCAAGGATTTCCCAAATATTTCCATTCAATGCACATTCACGAAGTGGACAAACACCCTGCTGAATTCTGTGGCTGTGGAGTATATACACTAAGATAACCTAGTTCTCTGTCCTGGCCAAAGGGAACTCAAATGGAAAGAGCAGATGAGAATAATGATGTTACTGCTCAATGAATGAATGTCAGCAAATATCTCTGATGGCCTGAGAACACTGCCCACCCTCCCTTTTAAAAAAGAGAGTTCCTCAGCTGACAAGTTATATACTCATCAAGGAGAATATTCCTTAGTTAGTGTGTATCTGTGTATATATATATATATATATATATATATATATATACACACACACACACACACACACACACACACACACATATATACTATATACATATACAAGTATATATATACTATATATATGTATATATAGTATATACATGTATATACTACACACACATATATATACATCATATATATACATACATATTAAGTATCTAAAAGCATATATGCATATATACATATATATAATCTAAAATGTGTTATTTATGATATGTATATTTATGCATGTATATACATACATACATGATAGTTATGTGTGTATATACATATATACATATATGTATACATATACACACATATATGTATATATACACATGTATATATACTATATACATATATGTGTATATATACACATATTACATATATGCATATATACATATATATACATATTAAGTATCTAAAATGTGATATTTACAAGGTATTATTAAAATTTTTTTAAACTTTTTGAAGTTCAAAACCATTGAATAAAAATTCCATGTAAGTCTTGAAAATGATTTATTTAGAAATATTTAAATGGCTATACAATCTTTCTTAATTTTAGTGTTTTCAAGTTACAGGATATTATCCCAACCCAGAGATCGAACCCATGTCTCCCACATTGTAGGTGGATTCTTTACCAGCTGAGCCACCAGGGAAGCCCAAGCAAACTGGAGTGAGTAGCCTGTCCCTTCTCCAGAGGATATTCCTGACCCAAAAAATTGAACAGGGTCTCCTGCATTTGCAGGTGGATTCTTGACCAACTGAGATACTAGGGAAGCCCTCATTAGTTTTCTGTTGTTTAAATGCAAATGGACAACTCTGAAGACTGCAGTACCTGATGTATCCTGATTCAAGTAGTTTGGTTTATCTGTGTGCACTTCACTTCAGTTCAGTCACTTAGTCATGTCTGACTCTTTGTGATCCCATGGACTGCAGCATGCCAGGCCTCCCTATCCATCATCAAGTCTCGGAGTTAACTCAAGCTCATGTTTACTGAGTCGGTGATACAATCCAACCATCTCATCCTCTGTCACCCCTTTCTCCTCCTGCCTTCAATCTTTCCCAGCATCAGGGTCTTTTCAAATGAGTCAGCTCTTCACAGCAGGTGGCCAAAAATGATTGCAATATCCAAACAGAAAGCTGCAATATTCTTAACCTAACATTGGAGTTGAGTTTCTATATTGGTTTTTCTGAATGCTGTGGAGAAACACATCCTAGGGAAGAATAAAGTAAAATCATTTAGTGTAAAAACTTTCCCACAAGATTTTTTATGTTTTTATTTTACTTGAACATATTATGACTATTAAAACTGTTTCTTGGAGATTTTTAAAATGTCCTTCCCTCATTGCTTTTAAATGATCCATTAGTTGGGGAAGAAAGTGGGAAAAGAATAATAGTTTTCTAATTCCATTTGTCTGAAGGAGAAATCCATCTTTTGTATGATTGCATCATGATAGAACATTATCAAGCCCACTCTTTAATGAGCCTTAAAAAAATAAAGTACTCAGAGGGTTGATGAGCATAAGACCCAGCAAAAAGCATAACTACCTCATGAGCACCATTAAAGCAAGTAAGACAATAGCCTGTGTTTTCATGTGACAGACCATCAACCAAAATTCTTTTGGCAAGGATATCCTTTCTTTAAACATCTAGTTATTGCTTTGGGCACAGAAAACATATTTGAATGCAGCAGTAATTTAGTAAAAGAGACACAAAAAAAAAAAAAGAGTAAGGCTCAGGGATATTGTCTACTTTCACACAAAAAGGCTGCAACTAAGCAAAACACAAGGAAGGTGCAAATAGGACCATTCTTCTTCTTTTTCTTCCTTTTTTTTTTTTGGTTTACTTTATTCTGCTTTACAATACTGTATTGGTTTTGCCATACATTGGCATGAATCAGCCACAGGTATACACAAGCTCCCAATCTTGAAACCCCCCTTCCACCTCCCATCCCATATCATCTCTCTGGATCATCCCTGTGCACCAGCCCCAAGCATCCTGCATCCTGTATCGAACATAGACTGGCACTTCTTTTCTTACATGATAGTATACATGCTTCAGTGCCATTCTTTAAAAATGCTGCACCTTGTAGAAACGTTGTAACTTCTCTTTGGTGGTCAAGCTGTTTTTTTTATTTATTATTATTTTAATTTTCTCTAAAATAATTTATCCTTAGCAGATATCAGATTTTAATTGCATTTTATATCCATATGTGTCCAAAGCACTTTATTTTTATTGTCTCTTTGCCTATCATAATAATCACTTATTTTCCTAAAATAATGATAATAATCAATCAGCAGTGCTTACTGAGTACTTTCCATGGCCAGCATAGTGCTAGAGGAAGTACAGAAACAAAAGGAACTCAGACAGAATACAGCTAAACACCATGTATGTGATAGAGAAGGTTGTTTAGAAAGCAGAAGGGTGCATGAAATCTTCACAGGGCAAGAGGGACCTTGAGCTTGGCCTTGAAGTTCACATAGAACAAACAAAAGAGAAAGAAAGAGAGAAGATTTTCCAAAACAAGGGAGAACACAAAGGTCAGATGTACATGTCTGTATGTTCACAAACGTATCCCCATAGCCAACATAATACCTCCCACTTAGTATGGATGGGGAGACTGTTGAAAGGTTACACAGTAATGTATGCAGGTATTATTGATATAAGCAATGACCCTGGATCTTACAGTCTTCTAAAGCCATGCAGAATTCTTTTAAAATGAGGCAGTGAGCACAGTGCTACTTTTATCACTATCACTGTGAAATGCATCACTGTTGTGCTGTTTAAAAGGTCAATTTACCCTCAACAGTGGCAATGACAATTACTGGAATATACCATTGCAAGATTCTTAAATATCATTGCAAGAATTTTCCACTGTATATTACATATGGAACTGGGGAAGGGACACATTTAGAAGGGAGGTCGGAAGGACCTTCAGCTCATCTGCTTTTTCCAGACTTTGTCTTGAGTCCAGGCATCTTCAGTTCAGTTCAGTCATTCAGTCGTGTTCGACTCTTTGTGACCCCATAAACAGCAGCACATCAGGCCCGCCTGTCCATTATCAACTCCCGGAGTTCATGAAGATTCACGTCCTTCGAGTGAGTGATGACATCCAGCCAACTCATTCTCTGTCGTCCCCTTCTCCTCCTGCCCCTAATCCCTCTCAGCATCAAAGTCTTTTCCAACGAGTCAACTCTTCGCATGAGGTGGCCAAAGTACTGGAGTTTCAGCTTTAGCATCATTCCTTCCAAAGAAATCCCAGGGCTAATCTCCTTCAGAATGGACTGGTTGAATCTCCTTGCAGTCCAAGGGACTCTCAAGAGTGTTCTCCAACACCACAGTTCAAAAGCATCAATTCTTCGGGGCTCAGCCTTCTTCAGAGTCCAACTCTGACATCCATACATTACTACTGGAAAAACCATAGCCTTGACTAGACTGGACCTTATCGGCAAAGTAATGTCTTTGCTTTTGAATATGCTATTTAGGTTGGTCATAACTTTTCTTTCAAGGAGTAAGCACCTTTTAATTTCGTGGCTGCAGTCACCATCTGCAGTGATTTTGGAGCCCCCAAAATAAAGTCTGACACTGTTTCCACTGTTTCCCCATCTATTTCCCATGAACTGATGAGACCAGATGCCATGATCTTCGTTTTCTGAACGTTGAGCTTTAAGCCAACTTTTTCACTCTCCTCTTTCCCTTTCATCAAGAGTCTTTTAGTTCCTTTTCAGTTTCTGCCATAAGGGTGGTGTCATCGCATATCTGAGGTTATTGATATTTCTCCTGCTAATCTTGATTCCAGCTTGTGTTTCTTCCAGTCCAGTGTTTCTCATGATATACTCTGCATATAAGTTAAATAAGCAGGGTGACAATATACAGCCTTGACATACTCCTTTTCCTATTTGGAACCAGTCTATTGTTCCATATCCAGTTCTCAATGTTTCCTGACTTGCATACAGATTTCTCAAGAGACAGGTCAGGTGATCTGGTATTCCCATCTCTCTCAGAAGTTTCCACAGTTGATTCTGATTCACACAGTCAAAGGCTTTGGAATAGACAATAAAGCAGAAATATGTTTTTTTTTTTTTTCTGGAACTTTCTTACCTTTTCCATGATCCAGTGAATGTTGGCAATTTGAACTCTGATTCTTCTTCCTTTTCTAAAACCAGCTTGAACATCAAGAATTTCACCGTTCATGTATTGCTGAAGTCTGGCTTCTAGAATTTTGAGCATTACTTTACTAACATGTGAGATGAGTACAATTGTGCGGTAGTTTGAGCATTCTTTGCCATTACCTTTCTTTGGGATTTGAATGAAAATTGACCTTTTCCAGTCCTGTGGCCACTGCTGAGTTTTCCAAATTTGCTAGCATATTGAGTGCAGCACTTCCACAGCATCATCTTTCTGGATTTGAAATAGTTCAACTGGAATGCTGTCACCTCCACTAGCTTTGTTCATAGTGATTCTTTCTAAGGCCCACTTGACTTCACATTCCAGGATGTCTGGCTCTAGATGAGTGATCACATCAACGTGATTATCCGGGTCATGAAGATCTTTTTTTCCCCAGTTCTTCTGTGTATTCTTGTCACCTCTTCTTAATATTTTCTGGTTCTGTTAGGTCCGTACCATTTCTGTCCTTTATCGAGCCCATCTTTACATGAAATGTTCCTTTGGTATCTCTAATTTTCTTGAAGAGATCTCTAGTCTTTCCCATTCTGTTGTTTTTGTCTATTTCTTTGTGTTGATTGCTGAAGAAGGCTTTCTTATCTCTTCTTGCTATTCTTTGGAACTCTGCATTCAGATGCTTATATCTTTCCTTTTCTCCTTTGCTTTTCACCTCTCTTCTTTTCACAGCTATTTGTAAAGCCTCCCCAGACAGCCATTTTGCTTTTTTGCATTTCTTTTCCATGGAGATGGTCTTGATCCCTTTCTTCTGTACAATGTCACGAACCTCATTCCATAGTTCATCATGCACTCTATCTATCAGATCTAGGCCCTTGAACTTATTTCTCACTTATACTAAGTGCAGGCGGATGCAGTCAGTGTACTAAGTGCAGCTGAGAGGAGCTACCCCATGTCTGATGTCAGGGGCAAGCGGCCTAAAGTGCCAGGCTGCAACAATGCAGGAATGGCTGAGCGGAGCTACCTCACATGTGGGGCCAGGGGCAGTGGCCGGGAGGAGCAACCCCACTCCCAAGGCCAGAGGCGGCTGCCAGGAGGAGCAATCCTATGTCCAAGGATTGGTGGCTGCATAGGCATAGGAGGGACTAGAGGAGCCATCCCGCATTGAAGGTCAGGAAGGGAGATGGTGAGGAGATACCCCTCATCCAAGGTAAGAAGCAGTGACTGCACTTTTCTGGAGTAGCCATGAAGAGATACCCCAGGTCCAAGGTAAGAGAAACCTAAGTAAGATGCTAGGAGTTGCAAGAGGGCATCAGAGGGCAGACACACTGAAACTACATTCACAGAAAACTAGTCAGTCTAATCACACTAGGGCCACAGCCTTGTCTAACTCAATGAAACAAAGCCATGCCTGCCGGGCAACCCAAGATGGACGGGTCATGGTGGAGAGGTCTGATAGAATGTAGTCCACTGGAGAAGGGAATGGCAAGCCACTTCAGTATTCTTGCCTTGAGAACCCCCATGAACAATATGAAAAGGCAAAATGATAGGATACTGAAAGAGGAACTTCCCAGGTCAGTAGGTGCCCAATATGCTACTGGAGATCAGTGGAGAAATAACTCTAGAAAGAATGAAGGGATGGAGCCAAAGCAAAAACAATACCCAGCTGTGGATGTGACTTGTGACAGAAGCAAGGTACGATGCTGTAAAGAGAAATATTGCATAGGAATCTGGACTGTCAGGTCCATGAATCAATGCAAATTGGAAGTGGTCAAACAAGGAATGGCAAGAGTGAACATCGACATTCTAGAAATCAGCAAACTAAAATGGACTGGAATGGGTGAATTTAACTCAGATGACCATTATAGCTACTACTGCGGGCAGGAATCCTTCAGAAGAAATGGAGTAGCCATCATGGTCAACAGAAGAGTCCAAAATGTGGACTTGGATGCAATCTCAAAAATGACAGAATGAACTCTGTTCTTCTCCAAGGCAAGCCATTCAATATCATGATAATCCAAGTCTATGCTCCAACCAGTAATGCTGAAGAAGCTGAAGTTGAACGGTTCTATGAAGACATACAAGACCTTTTAGAACTAACACCTAAAACAGATGTCTTTTTAATTATAGGGGACTGGAATGCAAAGCTAAGAAGTCAAGAAGCACCTGGAGTAATAGGTAAATTTGGCCTTGAATTGCGTAATGAAGCAGGCAAAGGCTAATAGCTTTTGCCAAGAGAACGCACTGGTCATAGCAAACACCCTCTTCCAACAAGACAAGAAAAGACTCTATACATGGACATCACCAGATGGTCAACACTGAAATCAGATTGATTATATTCTTTGCAGCCAAAGATGAAGAAGCTCTATACTGTCAGCAAAAACAAGACCAGGAGCTGACTTGTGGCTCAGATCATGAACCCCTTATTACCAAATTCAGACTTAAATTAAAGAAAGTAGGGAAAACTGCTAGACTATTCAGGTATGTCCAAGCACCTTAGCAGATATCCAAAGACAGAGAGCATCACTGTGTCAAAATCATCTCTGTCCTGAGCTGTAGCTGACTGGAACTATTTTTTTCTAAACCAATGTTCTCTTTAAAAATAGTACTAGTTAAAGAACTATGAACAAGGTTTGGAGAAACAGATAACATTTTCATCTGCTTGGGTACTAGTGATGCTCGAATTCCAAGCTAGACAACTGGAGAGAGAACATTGCTCATTAAGCACCTCAGAGTCTTGGGTCTTCTCTTTACTGATGTAGTTCTTTCTTGCCTTTAAATGGTACCCACAGAGGACCAAACTGTGCAATTTAGCACTTAGTGGACATATTAGCTAAAGGCTTATGTTTCTGCTCCTTAATTTTAGAGTAGATGTTAATAAATGTTTTTGTGCATGTACATGTGTGTTCAAATTGATTTCTCTAAAAGTAGGCCAGAAATTAAATATCACTATTTTTTTTTAATTTGTGGGTTTCAGACATAATCCATGTGCGTCCATATCTCTCTGAAAGGACTTTGATCTCTCAGATAGTTTTAATATCTCTACTATATTTAAAAATTATTTTAATACTTGACACATATTATGTATATGGAAATATTGGGCTTTCCTGGTGTTTCAGTGGTAAAGAATTTGTCTGCCAGCATAAGAGATACAATTCAATCCCTGGGTCATGAAGATCCCCTGGGGAAGGAAATGTTAACCCACTCAGTATTCTTGCCTGGATAATTCCATGAACAGAAGAGCTTAGCAGGCTACAGTCCATGGGATTGCAAAGGGTCAGACATGATTTAATAACTAAACAACAATGATAACTATGTGGGAACATTAGCAATTCCACTTGGCTTCTGCAAAATACAGTGGGATGATGTCACATTGTCTCTGCCACCATCCCAATTTCTTCTTCCCTTTCCTCTCTTCATGATTAAAATTGATTCTCCATAGGTTTATCAGACCAAAAAAAAAAAAAAAAAAAAAAAAGGTATGTAGGACACAGCACATTCATTATACCTTCTTTCAACTTGTATTTATTAGCATGAGACAAATTTACTGTTTTTATCAGTCTAGTACCAAAGTACAGGATAATATTAACATAATGTCAACATAACGGACTATAATTCATTGCTACTTTTCCCAGAACCTAGTCTGTGCTGTCTCTAACAAATTGTTTTGTGAAGTACAGGCAAGAATGTGGTATAAAGAAATAAAAGCTTAAACCACACTGGAAAGATCAAAAGCTTCCATGATGACAAATATAGGAGAAGAGTAAATACATTTTTATTTCACAGTTAAATATTTCTATGTAGAATGGTATAGTCTTCCCAAATAATAAAATGACATTGAGATGTGGTATGTATTGTAGAATATATTCTTCAGAAAGTTTTAGGATTATCACTGATATTGGAAGTATGTACACAGAAAGAGAAACAGAAAGAAGAGCAGCTTAGATATGATATGATTTCAACCTGAATAGAAACAATTACCTGAAAACCAGCCAGAAGGCATGTTTGTGGAAGAGACTTTTCATCATCATGGCCTGGAACCACCGATCTCCCCTCTTGCCTCGAAATTTATGCACCCACACGATAAACATGTTCTAATAAGTTTTCTACTCTGTAGTCTTGCCTAGGAGGGCCCAGGCTGTTAGAGCTCTGCTCTTTGGTGTTGGCTTTCCATAATTTCTTTTTTTTTTTCTTAGCAAACATTGTCTGCAGTTTTGTTTTGTTTTGTTTTTACCCAAAGAAACACTCAGTGGTGCGAAGCCATCCAGAAATAACAAAGCGTTCCACACACAAGCTTTACCAAGAGCCAAGTAGCCATAAAATGACTCGTAACAAGTACACATAGACCAGCATTGCCCACTCTCTATATAAGAGAGTGCTTTAAGTTAGCCATGTCAAGCTAGTAAGGGATAATATGGGTGGAATCAGCAGGAGTTTCCCTGTCTATAATACATTTTCATAGCTTTAAACCTACTTACTATGTACAATATATTGTACCTATTTGAATGCAGAGTATTTAGAAATGGCTTCCTGTTTTACTTAATTATTCCTAGTTTTTCTAAACAAAAACTGGGTTGGTAACAACATAAGAATAGCCACAGAGAATAATTCTTATTCACACTGATACTTCAATTTGCCCCATGGCTGACATTCAGTATAGTTTATTGAACTAAAATATATATGAATGAATTCATAAATGAATGAGTGGATGAGAAAGCTAATGAAGGAAATCACTTGGAACTTAGTACGAAAGACTAAAGATGGTCAGGAAGCAACAGTTAGAACTGGACATGGAACAACAGACTGGTTCCAAATAGGAAAAGGAGTACATCAAGGCTGTATATTTTCACCCTGCTTACTTAACTTATAAGCAGAGTACATCACGAGAAACACTGGACTGAAAGAAGCACAAGCTGGAATCAAGATTGCTGGGAGAAATATCAATAATATCAGATATGCAGATGACACCACCCTTATGGCAGAAAGTGAAGAGGAACTAAAAGACTCTTGATGAAAGTGAAAGAGGAAAGCGAAAAAGTTGGCTTAAAGCTCCACATTCAGAAAACGAAGATCATGGCATCCGGTCCTATCACTTCATGGGAAATAGATGGGGAAACAGTGGAAACAGTGTCAGACTTTATTTTGGGGGGCTCCAAAATCACTGAAGATGAAGCTGGCAGCCATGAAATTAGGAGACGCTTACTCCTTGGATGAGGGGTATCTCCTTACCGCTGCTGTTCTCAGTGGTCAAACAAGAGATGGAAAAAGTGAATGTTGACTTTCTAGGAATCAGCGAACTAAAATAGACTGGAATGGGTGAATTTAACTCAGATGACCATTATATCTACTACTGCGGGCAGGAATCCCTCAGAAGAAATGAGTAGCCATCATGGTCAACAAAAGAGTCCAATATGCAGTACTTGGATGCAATCTCAAAAAGACAGAATGATCTCTGTTCATTTCCAAGGCAAAATATTCAGTAACACAGTTATCCAAGTCTATGTCCCAACCAGTAATGCTGAAGAAGCTGAAGTTGAACGGTTTTATGAAGACCTACAAGATCTTTTAGAACTAAAACCCAAAAAGATGTCCTTTTCATTATAGGGGACTGGAATGTTAAAGTAGGAAGTCAAGAAACACCTGGAGTAACAGGCAAATTTGGCCTTGGAATGCGGAATGAAGCAGGGCAAATACTAATAGAGTTTGCCAAGAAAACACACTGGTAATAGCAAACACCCTTTTCAAATAAAACAAGAGGACACCATGGACACCATCAGATAATCAACATCAAAATCAGATTGATTATATTCTGTGCAGCAAAAGATGGAGAAGCTCTATACAGTCAACAAAAACAAGACCGGGAGCTGACTGTGGCTCAGATCATGAACTCTTTACTGCCAAATTCAGACTTAAATTGAAGAAAGTAGGGAAAACTGCTAGACCATTCAGGTATGACCTAAATCAAATCCCTTATGATTATACAGTGGAAGTGAGAAATAGATTTAAGGGACTAGATCTGATCGATAGAGTACCTGATGAACTATGGAATGAAGTTAATGACATTGTATAGGAGACAGGGATCAAGACCATCCCCATGGGAAAAAAAAATGCAAAAAAAGCAAAATGGCTGTCTGGGGAGGCCTTATAAATAGCTGTGAAAATAATAGAGGTGAAAAGCAAAGGAGAAAAGGAAAGATATAAGCATCTGAATGCAGAGTTCCAAAGAATAGCAAGAAGAGATAAGAAAGCCTACTTCAGCAATTAATGCAAAGAAATAGAGGAAAGCAACAGAATGGGAAAGACTAGAGATCTCTTCAAGAAAATTAGAGATACCAAGGGAACATTTCATGCAAAAATGGGCTTGATAAAGGACAAAAATGATATGGGCCTGACAGAAGTAGAAGATATTAAGAAGGGTGGCAAGAATTCATGGAGGAACTGTAGAAAAAAAAAAAAAAGATCTTCACAACCCAGATAATTATGATGATGTTATCACTAATCTAGAGCCAGACATCTTGGAATGTGAAGTCAAGTAAACCTTAGAAAGCATCACTATGAACAAAGCTAGTGGAGGTGGTGGAATTCCAGTTGAGCTGTTTCAAGTCCTGAAAGATGATGCTGTGAAAGTGCTGCACTCAATATGCCAGCAAATTTGGAAAACTCAGCAGTGGTCACAGGACTGAAAAAGGTCAGTTTTCATTCCAATTCCAAAGAAAGGCAATGTCAAATAATGCTCAAACTAACACACAATTGCACTCATCTCACATGCTAGTAAAGAACTGTTCAAAATTCTCCAAGCCAGACTTCAGCCGTACATGTACCATGAACTCCCTGATGTTCAAGCTGGTTTTAGAAAAGGCAGAGGAACGAGAGATCAAATTGCCAACATCCGCTGGATCATGGAAAAACAAGAGAGTTCCAGAAAAACCTCTATTTCTGTTTTATTGATTATGCCAAATCCTTTGACTGTGTGTATCACAATTAACTGTGGAAAATTCTGAAAGAGATGGGAATACTAGACCACCTGATCTGTCTCTTGAGAAATCTGTATGCAGGCCAGGAAGCAGCAGTTAGAACTGGACATGGCACAACAGACTTGTTTCAAAAAGGAAAAGGAGTACGTCAAGGCTGTACATTGTCACCCTGCTTATTTAACTTATATGCAGAGTACATCATGAGAAACGGTGAACTGGAAGAATCACAACCTGGAATCAAGACTGTAAGGAGAAATATCAATAACCTCACATATGCAGATGACACCACTCTTATGGCAGAAAATGGAGAGGAGCTAAAAAGCGTCTTGATGAAAGTGAAAGAGGAGACCGAAAAAGTTGGCTTAAAGCTCAACATTCAGAAAACGAAGATCATGGCATCCGGTCCCATCACTTTATGTGAAATAGATGGGGAAACAGTAGAAACAGTGTCAGACTTTATTTTTGGGGGCTCCAAAATCATTGCAGATGGTGACCGCAGCCATGAAATTAGAAAACACTTACTTCTTGGAAGAAAAGTTATGACTGACCTAGATAGCATATTCAAAAGCAGAGACATTACTGTGCCGACTATGGTCCGTCTAGTCAAGGCTATGTTTTTCCTGTGGTCATGTATGAATGTGAGAGTTGGACTGTGAAGAAGGCTGAGCGCTGAAGAATTGATGCTTTTGAACTGTGGTGTTGGAGAAGACTCTTGAGAGTCCCTTGGACCTAAGGAAATCCAACCAGTCCATTCTGAAGATCAATCCTGGGATTACTTTGGAAGGAATGATGCTAAAGCTGAATCTCCAGTTGTTTGGCCACCTCATGAGAAGAGTTGACTCATTGGAAATGACTCTAATGCTGGGAGGGATTGGGGGCAGGAGGAGAAGGGGACGACAGAGGATGAGATGGCTGGATGGCATCATGGACTCGATGGACGTGAGTCTTAGTGACTCCGAGAGATAATAATGAACAGGGAGGCCTGGCATGCTGCAATTCATGGGGTCGCAAAGTGATGGACACGACTGAGCGACTGAAGTGAACTGAAGTACTCATTGGAAGAAAAGTTATGACCAACCTAGATAGCATATTCAAAAGCAGAGACAGTATTCTGCCAACTAAGGTCTGTGTAGTCAAGGCTATGGTTTTTCCAGTAGTCATTTATGGATGTGAGAGTTGGACTGTGAAGAAGGCTGAGCCCCAAAGAAAGAATTGGTGTTTTTGAACTATGGTGTTGGAGAAGACTCTTGAGAGTCACTTGGACTGCAAGGAGATCCAACCAGTCCATTCTGAAGGAGATCAGCCCTGGGATTTCTTTGGAATAAATGATGCTAAAACTGAAACTCCAGTACTTTGGCCACCTCATGCGAAGAGTTGACCCATTGGGAAAGACTCTGATGCTGGGAGGGATTAGGGGCAAGAGGAGAAGGGGATGACAGAAGATGAGATGGCTGGATGGCATCATGGACTCGATGAATGTGAGTCTGAGTGAACTCCGGGAGATGGTGATTGACAGGGGGATCTGGAGTCTGCAATTCATGGGGTCGTGAAGAGTTGGACACGACTGAGCAACTGAACTGAACTGAACTGATGTACTCTAGTAAAAGCTCTCTGTGCATTAATTTTAGCACGTTAAAGTCATTATCTATATATGAGGAATCCTTGCTAAAAATTAACTTTATTTATATAATTCTGTCAATTTAGAAAATGTTCGTTAGAGTTACAAGCTGTTTTCTTTGGGACAAAATGAAGACTATAGCCTGGGAAACACTATCTCAGATAACTCTGAGAAACTGCTCTAGAGAGATAGGATGGAAGGTCAGTATAAATGTGTTTTTGTGAATGGAGGGTGCATGCAATCAAGCACATATTTTTTTCAAAATGTTTCTGCTAGTCAGAAGGAATAGACGTCACCAGCAAAGGATTTTAGTGCTTTTCTAGATATGTGGAGATACAAGAATTGAGCTCATATAATCAGCTCCTGAAAATATCTAACTTTCTAAAGACCAGTTCTGCCAGTTTTTTCCAGAGTACAGAATGCATCATTCTTGATCTCCACCCTGAGAGCCTTTCAGAGTGTATTCAAAGTTAGCAACTGCAGTAGCATGATTTAATCCTTGAAGAGGTTGATGGCAAGGGTCAATTTATAATTAACAACCCTATAAATGTTTCTTCCGCCAAAATGATGGCAGAAACATCACAAGATGTGGAAGTTTTCTAAATACCTGAAACAACCTATAGTTAATTAAGATATTTATCCAAGAATTAAAAAAAAAAAAGTAGCATCATTCGGAAAAGAGAGATGGCCACTTTTCGGGAACTGGTGAAGATGGGCTAAACAGAGAAGCATAGGGGTATTAAGTAACCCCCAAATCTTTGTGCTTTAAAACAAGAAAAGAGAGAGATAATTTTTCCCCTATGCACTATGCCTGTTACAGATGGCCAGTTTTCTGCTTTGTATCTTCCCATACAAGTGACTGGCCAGTGGAACAGCCAGTATCTCAAATGTAACAAATCACCATGACAAAGAGTAAGAGAGCTTATTGCAAAGGCAATTCAGTACTCTGGTGCAGAAATACCAGTCACCTGACCCACAGATAACACATCTCCCTGTGTGTCCAGAAGAGAAAAGGCACAGATATACTTCATAAACACTGACCACCACATGTAGAAAGTAAATCCTGGCTGATTTTCATTAAAACAATAAAATCTTGTGTACATGTTAAAAGCATAGTGGTCTAAGATGTCTTTAAACCCAGCAACTTCATTTTCTTGGTTTGTAAGTAAATTAAAGACACTTAGATGCTGATATCTTTGTGGCCTACCAAGAAGGGGCCACAGGCAGGCCAGGTCTCAATGCTTGCAAAGAACGTGCAACTGCGAGTACAGGTATTTAGGGCCCACTGTTTTTTGCAAGTTATGAGGAACAGAGGCACTCTCTAAAGGACAAAGTGTTAAAATGTTAATACAAATGTTCAAGCATTTCTCTCTAGAAGGGAGAGTGATGTGTATGTGTGTGTTTGTGTACGCTCACAATTCACCTGGCTGCCCTTGAGAGAAACACGGAATGACTATGAACAGCCCAGTAAAGAAAGAGAAAGGAGATGGAGGCCTAAGTAGTAAACTCAAAGAAGTTCTGGAAGAATATTTACATATTGAATATCTCCTTACAAGAGTCAATAAAGACTGATGAAGAGACAGTGTGAAAGGAACAGGATTTATAATCTGTAAATGTCCCTAGTCTCCACCCACCTGAGTGAGGAGAACAAGGGACCCTCCCATTCCCCTCTCCTCTGCCTTTTGACAAACTAATTCAAGGACACTCTTGAGGCAGAAGACCAAGAAAGACTGAAACTGAGAATGTGAAAGAGGAGATGGCGAGCTTTTGGAGAAGAGAAAGTATAAGTAGAAGGGTGAAAAAGAGACACAATCCAGAGACAAAGAGAAGGAAGTGTGAAAGGAGAGCAAGCCTTAGGAACTGGTAAAAAGGGAAGTTTATTTTGTAACTTTTGTCATGTTTTGGGAGGGATGGTCACAGATGAGGGTCTTCACATAAAATGGTATGAAAGAGAAGAGGAAGAGGAGAAGACCTGAAAAGCATTCCTAAAGTTTATGTATGGCATCCTCTTGATGGTTTTCCAGAGACTGAATGCTTTCCTTACCTTTGGTTACTTAAAAATGCTTCCTTGAGTATGACTCTCTTAGGCTTACATTTATTTTAAAAATTAATAATAAAAAGCCAGATAAGAAATTGCTTTACCTAAAAACACAAAAATTAATATGCTAGAATACATTGAAGAAATATCAAAGTTTTTTTTTAAACAGGATAAAAGTTTTTTGCCATGATCTTCTTAAGGGTTCTCCTTTTGCAGAGAGAAAAGAATCACTGATTTTTTATTCTTCACTGTTCCTGACAACGGTGTCAGTTATCAGTCTATTGCC
The DNA here is from genome assembly GCA_917880005.1 of Nanger dama. NCBI lineage: Eukaryota > Metazoa > Chordata > Mammalia > Artiodactyla > Bovidae > Nanger > Nanger dama. The sequence goes on from CAKJTW010000001.1 coordinate 107,531,020, forward strand.
TCAGGAGTCTCAACACATCCTTGAATATAATGCTTTATGACCACAAATCCCTTTAAGCATTTCTCCTTTCCAGAGCACAATCTAATCAGAGGTTTCTGGCAATTCCCAGAAGAGACAGGGAGGCCGGTGATATCCTCCATTGTGGAAGAAGCCTGTCCAAGCCACAGGACCAGACCACTGTCCCTCTGCAAACTTGTTTCCATGGTCTAGTGAAAGTCTGCTCATGTTCCCATGCATCCCACCCTCTGAAAGCCTCTGCCCCACTCCCTGCCCAGCATCCAGACTCCCACTGTACTCTACATGACCTGCTGCTGGTAACCTATTCCCCATCTGCACTTGCAGGGATGCTTGCTGTTTGCCCCTCCATCCACTCCAACCAATTTCTCTGCTCTTGAGGGACTAACACATATTTTATCCAGAAGCCTGTAGTTCTTTCAAGTGCAGTCTTCCTTGTATTTTCTCCTTCAACCCTTGGTTACTAGATAGTTTCCTTGTGTCTTATAGTTAATCTTTAATTAGAGTTAAAATTCTCATACAAATGTCAACTGAAAAAAAAAAAAGCACAACATAAAAGTTGAGAATTACATTTTACTTGGAGACAAAATTGAGACTTAAGCTCAGAGGCTGCCTCTCAGATAGATTGCTCTTGTTAGGTAGTTAGAATAGGAAACAGGCGTCCAGAATGGCAGTGGCTAAAAGACAAGGAAGGGAAAAGCCTGCGAAAATAGAACAGGAAGGTCAAAGGAAGGTCCAAGGACCAGAGTGAGGATCTTAGGTAAAACAAACAGCACTCCTGGCTAGCCCAATTTACATAGGGCAGGCCCAGGAAGGGGGGGGACACAACATATAAAAAGAGGAGCCAAAGGTCTGGGAATCTCTGCTCTCTCCCATGCCCTGGGGCGCTCTCCCACTCTCTTCTCTTTGCATCTTTGGGCCAGCATACCCTCACAACTTGAGGATGGATTTTTCCTGCTATTTTCTAAATAAAATTGATCTGTAACACGGAGCTGTAACACTGACCTAAGGGCTATAACACGGTTTGTTTGAGACTTGAGAACTATAACATTGTCTGTCAAGACCCAAGAGCTATAATATGGTCTGTCCGAGAGCTATGACAGGCTGAGGTCTCTAATGTCTGTAGCTTCAAATTTTTGTTGAGACAAGACAGAACAAACCCCTTCACTAACTCTGAAGAGGGAATGAAGAAACCAGGATATACAGAAATTTTGGTAGCAAACACCAGATAGTCACAATTTCAAGAGGTTACTGTTAATTAAAGAAAACCAGACAATTTAAGTTAAATAATTTAGCATTTTGTATGTATGGGCAAATGCCAGAGGCTGGGCTCACTGAAACCATTATTTTATGAGCACTTCAGCTATCGCAGATAGCTGTACAGAAGGGAGAGTTGGACCATAAAGGAAGCTAAGCACCGAAAAATTGATGCTTTCAAATTGTGGTGCTGGTAAAAGACTCCTGAGATTCCTTGGGCTTCAAGGAGATCAAATCAGTCAACCCTAAAGGAAATCAATCGTGAATATTCATTGAAAGGACTGATGCTGAAGCTGAAGCCCTAATACTTTGGCCACGTGATGTGAAGAGCTGACTCACTGGGAAAGACTGATGTTGGTAAGTGAAGTGCAAGTGTTAGTCTTTCAGTTGTGTTCAACTTTGTGATCTCGTAAACTATAACCTGCCAGACTTCTCTGTCCATGGGATTGTCCAGGCAAGAATACTGGAGTGGGCAGCCATTCTTTTCTCCAAGAGATCTTCCCAACCCAGGGATGGAACTCTGGTCATCTGTGTTGCAGGCAGATTCTTTACCATCTATTGGTGGCTCTTTATCAAATAGCTGATTAATTTGATCATACTTCAGAAACTAACACAACATTGTAAAGCAGTTATTCTCCAATAAAAAAGTGTACTTTGAGTCCAAATCTTATGGCTTTCACTATATCTTGAGGCTGGGGGACACACCTCTGTGACATCAGCATGTTTGCCAACCAGTCATCCTTTCCTAGGGAGCACTCAGGCTCTGATTCTCTACTCTATAGGCATCTTGTCACCATTGCTTCAGAGATTTGGTATTTCACCCTGAAAAGTTAGCAACAGAAAAAATAAATTGGCCTTTCTTACCTGCACCACAATTACACCACACACATACAAAGTTTTGGCATATCTGAGCTGCATTTATTCCTCATCCTATTGTCACGCGAGTGTATGTTCCTTGATTCTTTGTCTCGTCACAACAAAGATTTGGAATGACAGACATTAAAGCCCCCTCGGCATGTCACAGCTCTCAGGTCTTGGATAGACCGTGTTATAGCTCTCAGGTCTCGAATGGACCATGCTATAGTTCTTAGACAAATCAGTGTTACGGTTCTATTTTATTTAGAAGATAGCAGGAAAATCCATCTTCGAGGCATGAGGGCATGTCGATCTAAAGACACTAGGAGAAGAGCGCCCCAGCGAGAAGGAGGGAGGGAGAGAGACAGAGACAGAGAGACAGAGAGCTAGCTTTGGCTATTCTATTTATACTTTTATCTCTCCCTGGGCCTGTCCTATGTAAATTGGGCCAGCCAGGAGTGTTGTTTGTTTTACCTGAGGTACTAATCCTCAATCCGGTCCTCAGACCTTCTTTTGTTTCACTTTCACGGGCTTTTCCCTTCCTGGTCTGTAGCCACCACTGTTTTGAACTCCTTTCCCCTGTTCTACCGACCTAACACTATCATTTGCTTTTTATTCTCTGATTTTCAAATTCCACTGTCACTTTTGAAAATCAGGTTATAATTTACTAAATTCAAATTTATGTTAATTATGGGTTTTCCATCTTCCCAAATCTACATCTCCTAGGCAATTATCAAGGCATTTCCTCCTGTTTGACCTGCCACATGCCTATATTCAGAATTTATATTAATAGTCCCCAAGACTACAAATTTCAAACTGAGAAGACAGTCTGTGGTTACATTAGCTTTTGACAGATAAAATAGCATCCTATTGCAAATACCTTTGATTCAAATGTATCATGCTCCGAAGGTTCATTTCCTTCAAAAGTGCAAAACTCAGAAGGGCATGAAATGGAAGGACAAAATGTGATTTTCATTGTGAACATCTGACTTCAATGACTACATTAAATATGCATATATTTCAAAGTAAGTGACATTTTTGTAATAATCAGCTGGTGGTCAAAAATTAATACATGTCTTATTAATCTCTTAAAAGGAATGGAACCAAATATTGAATATAAATTTGAGCCACAGTTATTATATGATCTACTTTTCTTAACTTGTTAAAAACAAATTTTAAAAAATCAGAATTTATTAGAAAACAGAGGCTGAGTCAAATCCTGGTAGATACTATTAACTGAAAAAACATTTTAATACCTTTCAGTGAGACATATGATATTACAAACTGAAATCAAGTTATCTGAAGGGTACCAGATATAGAAATTTAAAAACCTATTTCTAGGAATGTCAAAAATAGAAAAAAAAAAAACAAAAACATAAACATAGTGAGGCCTGGCATAATTCCTATGTTAGAATGTTTCTCAATCACTAGTATCTTAGTGATTAGTATCACTAGTATCTTAGTATCTTAGTATCACTAGTATCAACCACAAATCTCCCATTCTTTCAAAGTTCTTTACAATTGTGAAATTTTATTGTTGTAAAGACATCTACATAACCTGTGGGCAGCCTGTTTTGAAGAAGTTTCTATCCATTTACCATTTTTTTTTGTCATACATTCATGTAAACTTCCTCCCTTTAAGCCTTATTCTTTCCATCAATCACTTGGAGGCAATGCCTTGTCATTGTTTCCCATAAGTCTCCTAAACTACTCTTACACCAGGCTCATTCCACCCACACCTCTGTTACTATTGACCTGATCTTATTTACAACAGATTCTACACTTGTCTTTCCCTCTCTTCCATTATTCTGAATCCCTCCAGAGTTTTAACACTCTGATTGTGTCATATGTATACGTGTGTGTGTGTGTGTGTGTGTGTGTGTAATATGAATATGATAATACTTCCATGTACCAGCGACAAACAATTTGTGAGTGTGGGTAGAACTTCCCAGTCTCATTGTAGATTTGCATGGAAATGGGAAAGACCAAGAATAGCTATACTCTTTCAAACATGTGTTAGTTATGAAGAAGATATTCTATCAGATATCAAGACTTTGCAAAACCATAAGAATTATGGTTAGAATAGAATGTGGCATTAGTGCCAGGATAGACAAATAAATCAGGCCAGAAATGGGTACACAGGTATCTGAACACTTAAATTACAACTGAGATGACAAGGCAGATGACAAGACAGGGTAGAATAAAAACTGTTCTTTTTAGTTAATGGTTCTAGAACAAATGTGGCTCATATGGAAAATAAATTATAGCTTTATTTCACACATATACAAGAATCAACAACTGATGTGTAACATATTTTATGTTAAGAGACAAGTCTGCAAAGCTTGTAGGAGTTGACATTCAAGACTATCTTGTGACTTCAGAGTAAGAAATATTTTCTTCTACCATAGGACCCAACAAATTCCACTACTGGGCATATACCCTGTGAAAACCATAATTGAAAAAGACACATGGGAGCGGGGATAAAAGATGGCAGAGGAATAGGATGGGGAGAACACTTTCTCCCTCTCGACCTCATCAAAAGAACATTTCAACGAGGAGTAAATTCCACAAAATAACTTCTGACTGCTGGTAAAGGACATCAGGCATCCAGCAAAATGGATCATTGGCTTCAAAACCAGGTAGGAATTATTTTAAAAACGAAGATAGAGACAAAGGAGGTAGGGAGGGAACCCCGGCACTGGAAGGGAATCCCATCCCAGGAAGAGACTCTTAAAAAGAGGTTCCCTAAAATTGGGGAACTTTCTCACAGCTGTGTATGGGGCGAGCCCTGGAAGCACAGAGGGAAACATAACAGGAAGGAAGAATAAATCAATAATTAAAACCAACAGATTACGATTTCAACAGTATAACCCCCAATGGATAAGCAGCGCAAGGCCTGCGTCCGACAGCAGTGGGGATTGGGCAGGGAGGAGCGCGCCCGTGACAGTGCTTTCTAAGAATTGGGCCGCAGGAGACATAGGCTCTAGGGCTTTCTCTCGAGAATCAGGGCGTAACGGGGCCAGAATTGGGTCCGCACATGGATAGAATGAATTATCCCAGACTAGCAAACCAGACTGGGGGATAACTAACACGTGAAATGCTTGAACATAAGACACATTCAGGCCCGTGCACAGAACAAAGGACGGATCAGAAATAGCCGGCTGCAGACCATCCCCCACCGGCGACGGGCAGCCAGAGCCTTAAGCACTGGAAGAGGGCAGTCGCAGCTCAAGAGAGACATTGCCTACCAAATTGCAAGCAGGCTTCTTTGCTGAGACTTCTGGGGTCTCTGATCAGTCATCATCTGCCTGAGAAAGAGCCCTGGCGGAGATCCCAGAAAATTGAGCAACCTGGAAAGCCCAGAAGACACAACAATAGTGCGCGCCAAACGCCGTAGCCACTCAGACTTGGAACCAAACCCGACACCCGGAGGGGACTTCCTGAGCGGCTTAAACAGGGGAAGTGCATGAAGCATAGGGCAGGCCCCACACGGTTATCCCGCTGAGCGAGAAGGGGCAAGCCCCGTGCAGAGCTCACCACCACCCTCCCTGTGGCAAGACAGAAATCAGACACTGAAGAGACCAGCAAACAGAGGAAGTCAAACAGAGGGAACTGCCTTGGTAGCGACCCCACACAGTCCACAACGACAGAGAAAGCGCCAGATATACCGTTACTACTTTTATGATCAAATTTTTTTTTTTGGGGGAATAATGTGGAAGCGTGATTTTTCTTTCTTTTTTTTTTTTAAGAATTTCTTTTTCGTTCTTTAAAACTTTTTTCCTTTTTAAATTTGTTTTTTCTTCCTTTTTGTCTTTTTACCTAAATTTGCTTAAATATTTAAGTCTTCTATATTTCTATTTATTATTTTTATAACCTAATATTACTTAAAAAAAAAAACTATCATTAAAGTAAACGCCATATATAGTCCTATTGGTGGAGGAAATTGCCTTTAGTAATTCTGGAGTCTTTTATTATATTTTACTTTTTCTCTCTTTTTTTTCTTTTTTAATTTCACTCTCCTTCTTCTTCTTCCCTTCAATAATCTATCTTTGAAAATTCAATCTTTACTCCAGATTTTTAATCTTGGCATTTTGGTATTTGTTGCCAATTTTGTACTTTTAAAAACCTAATCTTCATTACGCAGTTTTACATGAGTGCAAGACTACTGGCTTGACCACTCTCTCCACCTTTGGAATCTCTGTTTTCTCCACTATGTGGCTTTTGTCTCCCTCCCTCCCCTCCTCCTCTCTACCCAACTCTATGAATCACTGTATGCTCCAGAAGGAGGAGAATCCTATGGGAACCGGTCACTGGCCAGATCTGTATCCCTCCTTCGCATCTCCCCTTTTGTCCTCCTGTCCACCTCTATCTACTTCCTTCCTCTCCTCTTCCATGTATAACTCTGTGACCACCTCTGAGCAGTCCAGACTTTGGAGCGCACACAAGAAAGTGGTTATGGGCTAGCTTGCTTTTTCCTCTTTTGATTCCACTTCATCCCATTACACTCACCTCTAACTACTCCCTCCCTCTTCTCTCCTCCAAGTAACTCACCAATCCTATAGGGACGACCCTCATGGTGGAGAAACCTATCATCATTAACCTAGATGTTTTAACATTAGTGCTGAATAGATAGAGAAATCATGAGGCTATTGTAAACATAAATCTGAAAACCAGAATCAGGAGGCATAAGTCCAAAGCCTGAGATCATCAAAGAATTCCTGAATACAGGGAACATTATCCAATTAGAGCTCATCGAACACCTTCATACCTATACTGAAATTGAGCACTGTCCAAGGGCCAACAAGCTCCAGAGCAAGACTTACTATGCAAATTCTCCAGCAACACAAGAACAAGCTCCTGAGCTTCAATACACAGGCAACTCAAAATACTCCAAAACCACTGACGTCTCATAACACATTACTTCCCACTTCACAGCAATCCAGAGAGAGGAAATCCAGCTCCACCCACCAGAACTCCAACACAAGCCTCCCTGATCAAGAAACTTTGACAAGCCACTGATATAGCCCCAAACACAGAGAGGAAGCTCTATAAGAAAGAGAATTCCACAAATTCTCAGAATATAGGAAAGCCACCCCAAACGCAGCAATATAAAGAAGATGAAGAGACAAAGGAATACCCAGTAGGTAAAGGAACAGGAGACATGCCCGCCAAACCAAACAAAAGAGAAAGAGATAGGAATCTACCTGAGAAAGAATTCTGAATACTGATAGTGAAAATGATCCAAAATCTTGAATTCAAAATGGAATCACAGATAAATAGCCTGGGGTTAAGGATTGAGAAGATGCAAGAAATGTTTAACAAGGACCTAGAAGAAATAAAAAAGAGTCAACATAAAATGAATAATGCAATAAATGAGATCAGAAACACTCTGGAGGCTACAAATAGTAGAATATCGGAGGCAGAAGATAGGATTAGTGAAATAGAAGGTAGAATGGTAGAAATAAATGAATCAGCGAGGGAAAAAGAAAGGCGAATTAAAAGAAATGAGGACAACCTCAGAGACCTCCAAGACAATATGAAACGCTCCAACATTCGAATTATAGGAGTCCCAGAAGAAGAAGACAAAAGAAAGACCATGAGAAAATACTTGAGGAGATAATAGTTGGAAACTTCCCTAAAATGGGGAAGGAAATAATCACCCAAATCCAAGAAACCCAGAGAGTGCCAAACAGGATAAACCCAAGGCGAAACACCCCAAGACATATTTTAATCAAACTAACAAAGATCAAACACAAAGAGCATATATTAAAAGCAGCAAGGGAAAAACAACAAATAACACACAAGGGGATCCCCATAATAATAACTGCAGATCTTTCAATAGAAACTCTTCAGGCCAGGAGGGAATGGCAAGACCTACTTAAAGTGATGAAAGATAATAACCTTCAGCCAAGACTACTGTACCCAGCAAGGATCTCATTCAAATATGAAGGAGAAATCAAAAGCTTTACAGACAAGAAAAGCTGAGAGAATTCAGCACCACCAAACCAGCTCTCCAACAAATACTAAAGGATAGACTTTAGAAAGGAAACACAAAAAGGGCGTATAAACCCGAACCCAAAACAATAAAGTAAATGGCAACAGAAGCATACTTATCAATAATTACCTTAAATGTAAATGGGTTGAATGCCCCAACCCAAAGGCAAAGACTGGCTGAATGGATACAAAAACAAGATCCCTATATATGCTGCCTACAAGAGACCCACCTCAAAACAACGGACACATACAGACTAAAAGTGAAGGGCTGGAAAAAGATATTCCATGCAAATAAAGACCAAAAGAAAGCAGGAGTAGCAATACTTATATCCGATAAAATAGACTTTAAAACAAAGGCTGTGAAAAGGGACAGTGGAGGCCACTACATAATGATTAAAGGATCAATCCAAGAAGAAGATATAACAATTATAAATATATATGCACCCAACATAGGAGCACTGCAATATGTAAGACAATTGCTAACAAGCATGAAAGGGGAAATTAATAATAACACAATAATAGTGGGAGACTTAAATACCCCACTCACACCTATGGACAGATCAACTAAAGAAAAAATTAACAAAGAAACGCAAACATTAAACCATACAATAGTCCAGTTAGACCTAATTGATATCTATAGGACATTTCATCCCAAAACAATGAATTTCACCTTTACTCAAGTGCACATGGAACCTTTTCCAGGATAGATCACATTCTGGGTCATAAATCCCACCTTAATAAATTCAAAAAATCGAAATTATTCCAAGCATCTTCTCTGACCATAATGCACTAATGTTAGATCTCAATTATAGGAGAAAAACTATTAAAAATTCCAACATCTGGAGGCTGAATAACACCCTTCTGAATAATCAACAAATCACAGAAGAAATCAAAAAAGAAATCAAAATATGCATCGAAACAAATGAAAATGAAAACACAACTACACAGAACCTTTGGGACACTATAAAAGCAGTCCTAAGAGGAAAGTTCATAGCAATAAAGGCATACTTCAAGAAACAAGACAAAAGTCAAATAAATAACCTAACTCTACACCTAAAGCAACTGGAAAAGGAAGAAATAGACAATCCCAGAGTAAGGAGAAAGAAATAAATCCTAAAAATTAGGGCAGAAATAAATGCAAAAGAAACAAAAGAGACCATAGCAAAAATCAACAAAGCAAAAAGCAAGCTCTTTGAAAGGATAAATAAAATTGACAAACCATTAGCCAGACTCATCAAGAAACAAAGAGAAAAAATCAACTCAACAAAATTAGAAATGAAAATGGAGAGATCACGACAGACAACTCAGAAATACAAAGAATCATAAGAGACTACTATCAGCAATTATATGCCAATAAAATGGACAACTTGGAAGAAATGGACAAATTCTTAGAAAAGTACAACTTTCCAAAACTGAACCAGGAAGAAATAGAAAATCTTAACAGACCCATCACAAGCACGGAAATTGAAACTGTAAGCAGAAATCTCCCAGCAAACAATAGCCCAGGTCCAGACAGCGTCACAGCTGAATTTTACCAAAAATTTCGAGAAGAGCTAACACCTATCTTACTGAAGCTATTCCAGAAAATTGCAGAGGAAGGTAAACTTTCAAACTCATTCTATGAGGCCACCATCACCCTAATACCAAAACCTGACAAAGACACCACAAAAAAAGAAAACTATAGGCCAATATCACTGTTGAACATAGATGCAAAAATCCTCAACAAAATCCTAGCAATCATAATCCAGCAACACATTAAAAAGAATAAACCATGACCAAGTGGGCTTTATCCCAGGGATGCAAGGATTCTTCAGTATCCGCAAGTCAATCAATGTAATTCATCACATTAACAAACTGAGAAATAAAAATCATATGATTATCTCAATAGATGTAGAAAAAGCCTTTGACATAATTCAACATCCATTTATGATAAAAACTCTCCAGGAAGCAGGAATAGAAGGAACATACCTCAACACAATAAAAGCTATATATGACAAACCCACAGCTAACATTATCCTCAATGGTGAAAAATTGAAACCATTTCCACTAAAGTCAGGAACAAGACAAGGGTGTCCACTTTCACCACTACTCTTCAACATCGTACTGGAAGTTTTGGCCACAGCAATCAGAGCAGAAAAAGAAATACAAGGAATCCAAATTGGAAAAGAAGAAGTAAAACTCTCACTGTTTGCAGATGACATGATCCTCTACATAGAAAATCCTAAAGACTCGACCAGAAAACTACTAGAGCTAATCAATGAATATAGTAAAGTTGCAGGATATAAAATCAACACTCAGAAATCCCTTGCATTCCTATACACTAATAATGAGAAAGGAGAAAAGAAGTTAAGGAAACAATTCCATTCACCATTGCAACAAAAACAATAAAATACTTAGGAATATTCCTACCTAAAAAAACTAAAGACCTATATATCAAAAACTATAAAACATTGATGAAAAAAATCAAAGAGGACACTAATAGATGGAGAAATATACCATGCTCATGGGTCGGAAGAGTCAATATAGTGAAAATGAGTATACTACCTAAAGCAATCTACAGATTCAATGCAATTTCCATCAAGCTACCAGCAGTATTTTTCACAGAACTAGATCAAATAATCTCAAGATTTGTATGGAAATACAAAATACCTCGAATAAGCAAAGCAATCTTGAGAAAGAAAAATGGAACTGAAGGAATCAGCTTGCCTGACTTCAGACTCTACTACAAAGCCACAGTCATTAAGACAGTATGGTACTGACACAAAGACAGAAATATAGATCAATAGAACAAAATAGAAACCCCTGAGATAAACCCACACACCTATGGACACCTTATCTTCGACAAAGGAGGCAAGAATATACAATGGAGTAAATAAAGTCTCTTTAATAGGTGGTGCTAGGAAAACTGGTCAACCACTTGTAAAAGAATGAAACTAGACCCATTTCTAACACTGCACACAAAAATAAACTCAAAATGGATTAAATATCTAAATGTAAGACCAGAAACTGTAAAAACTCCTAGAGGAGAACATATGCAAAACACTCTCCGACATAAATCACAGCAGGATCCTCTATGATCCAACTTCCAGTATACTGGATATAAAAGCAAAGTAAACAAATGGGATCTAATTAAAATTAAAAGCTTCTGCACAACAAAGGAAACTATAAGCAAGGTGAAAAGATAGCCTTCTGAATGGGAGAAAACAATAGCAAATGAAACAACTGACAAACAACTAATCTCAAAGATATATAAGCAACTTATGCAGCTCAATTCCAAAAAAATAAACGATCCAATAGAAAAATGGGCCAAATAACTAAATAGGCATTTCACCAAAGAAGACATACAGATGGCTAACAAACACATGAAAAGATGTTCAACATCACTCATTATCATGGAAATGCAAATCAAGACCACAATGAGGTACCATTTCATTCCAGTCAGAATGGCTGTGATCCAAAAGTCTACAAGCAATAAATGCTGGAGAGGAGGTGGAGAAAAGGGAACCCTCTTACACTGCTGGTGGGAATGCAAACTAGTACAGCCACTATGGAAAACAGTGTGGATATTCCTTAAAAAAATTGCAAATAGAACTGCCTTATGACCCAGCAATCCCACTGCTGGGCATACACACCAAGGAAACCAGAATTGAAAGAGACATATGTACCCCAATGTTCATTGCAGTGCTGTTTATAATAGCCAGGACACGGAAGCAACCTAGATGTCCATCAGCAGATGAATGGATAAGAAAGCAGTGGTACATATACACAATGGAGTACTACTCAGCCCTTAAAAATAATAAATTTGACTCAGTCCTAATGAGATGGATGAAATTGGAACCGATTATACAGAGTGAAGTAAGCCAGAAAGAAAAACACCAGTACAGTATACTGACAAATATATATGGAATTTAGAAGATAGTAATGACGACCCTATATGTGAGAGAACAAAAGAGCCACAGAGGTATAGAACGGACTTTTGGACTCTGAGGGGAGAGGGAAAAGGTGGGATGGTTTGGGGAGAATGGCACTGAAACATGTATACTTTCTTGTAAGAAACGAAGCACCAATCTATGTTCAATGCAGGATGCAGGATGCATGGGGCTGGAGCACAGGATGATTCAGGTAGAGGATGTGGGGTGGGAGGTGGGAGGGGGCTTCAGCATTGGGAGATTGTGTTCACCTGTGTCTGTTTAATGTCAGTGTATGGCAAAACAAATACAGTATTGTAATTATAAAAATAAATAATTTTTTTTAAAAAGGAAAAGACACATGGTTCCCAATGTTCATTGCAGCATTATCAATGGCACCTCATTCCAGTATTCTTGCCTGAAAGATCCCATGGATGGAGGAGCCTGGTAGGCTGCAGTCCATGGGGTCATGAAGAGTCGGACACAAATGAGCGACTTCACTGTGACTTTTCACTTTCATGCATTGGAAAAGGAAATGGCAACCCACTCCAGTGTTCTTGCCTAGATAATCCCAGGGATGAGGGAGCCTGGTGGGCTGCCATCTATAGGGTCACACAGAGTCAGACACGACTGAAGCGACTTTGCAGCAGCAGCAACAGCAGGACATGGAAGCTACCTAGATGTCCACTGACAGATGAATGGATAAGGAAGTTGTGGTACATATACGCAATGGAATATTACTCAGGCATAAAAAAATGAATGCATTTGAGTAAGTTCTACTGATGTGGATGAACCTAGAGCCTATTATACAGAGTGACATAAGTCAGAAAAACAAATATCATATATTAATGCATATATATGGAATCTAGAAAGATGGTACTGATGAACCTATTTGCAGGGCAGCAACGACAGGGCAGACAGAGAGAGCAAACGTGTGGACACAGTGAGGAAAGGGGATGGTAGGACAAATTGAGACAATAGATTAGAAACATATGCATTGCCATGTATAAAATAGATAGCTAGTGGGAATTTACTGTATGATTCAGGGAGCTCAAACCAATGATTTGTAAAAACCTAAAGGGGTGGGGTGGGGTGGAAGGTGAGAGGGGAGTTTAAAAAGGGAGGGAACATATGTATACCTAAGGCTGATTATGCCAGAAACCAACACAATATTGTAAAACAATTACCCTCCAATTAAAATTAAGTTTTTAAAAAGGAATTAAAAAAAAAAAAAACACATTACAAGCAACCTGAAAGAGGCACATATTAATAAAGAAAAAAAAAAAAGGAAAAACTGTTGCAACACATAAAACCAGATGAACTTTCATATTTAAAATATGTTTAAAATAAAATAAATAAAACACTGCAAAGCATTAATAAAATAAAAATAAAAGACACACACAATAGGATAAAAGAGACTTGAACAGGTACTTCATGAAAAAGAAATCGAATCATTAAAATTATATTAAAACATGCTCAACCTTATGCACAATTAAAAAATGGGAAATAAAGTCATAAGGAGAAAACCAATAAAAGAAGATGGTGGAGGAATAAGACAGGAAAATAATCTTCTGCACAAGTACATCAAAAATTCATTTGAATATGGAACAAATTCTACAACACAAACTTCTGAATGCTAGCAGAAGACCTCAAACCTCAATAAAGGCAATTCAGTCTCCTTAGAATGAGGTAGGGCAAAAAAAAAAAAAAAAAAACAGGAAACAAATAATTTCAAGATGGGACTTGCACCCCAGGGAGGAAACCGCGAAGGAGTACGTTTCAACATACTCAGAAACTGCCTCACGGGTGAGGTTCATGGTAGAGCTTTGGAATATCAGATGGGAGTGAACAATGGGTACTCAGAAGGCAAAATGGAGAACTCACCACAGATATCATTGCTGAGCATCACTTCCCAGCTGAGAAGCAGCTCACATGCCTCCCTGACCCCACTGCTGTACAGGGGAGGGGCAGGGTGCAAGGCTCAGACACTGGTGTCAGACTCAAGGGAGAAGACTGAAGTTGACTGCCATGAGGATACTCTGAGTGGCCAATGTGACAGCTGAGGGAGTCCAGGAAAAAGACTGAGAGTCCCAGAGTAGTAAGAGGTTGTTGATGCCCAGGACACTAATTTATATTTTTGGCAGACACCTGCTAAAAGCTCTCCAACAGCTTTCAAAACCTGAAAAACTTCTTGAAGCTCCAGAGGGCAGATTTGACAGGACTGAAGTTTATGAGCCCAGAAGGGGAAGAGTAAGTCACAGGCACTGACAAAGCCAAAGGAAGTTCCTGAGGTATTAGACAAAGCCATCAATGCAGTCCTGACCCCAGAGGTGGTAGTTACCACCAGGCTGTGAGCAGGCACAGGTTATTGTCCACACTTTTCTGGGAGCCTAAGCAGTTTGGCTCTCCCTAGGGACACACAACTTGGGGCAAATTTCTCTGGCAGAGTGCATTACCTCCCTCAGACTGTAAAAACATGTGGCAGGTCTCTATCTGTGCAGGCACCCCCAGGCATATCCCAACTGTGGCTGCGGTACTCCTCTCTCTCCCCCAGCCAGATTGGGCAAGAAAGCTCTAATTAGCCTTGTCCTTTATCTTTTTCTGGACAGGGAACAGACATCTGAGGGTGGCATATAAGCGAAGTCAGACCCCAAAATAAAGCAGAACACCAGAGACTGTGTGACCAAAGAAGAGAAAGAGAATTAGCTCCAGCAGTTGCAGGTGTGGCAGATTAAATACCTACATTTGGCCCAAGACTGTGGAAGTTAGGGGCAAGTGTGGATTCTGGGGGCAAATACAAGCTGAAGTAAGGCCAGATCTGAGACTAAGTGGACACTGCACTGCACACAATGGGTCATGAGACCTTCCTAGAAATATTGGAGGGTTTTGGTGTGAGTTTTCCTCGGTGTTCTTGGCTGTTGAGTGTTGCTTTCATCATTAGCTTTGGGTTTTTGTCTTCTGTGCTACGTAGCTTCTGAGGTATTAGTGCTACAGTAAAGGGTTGGACCTTAATCTCTGAGGTGGGAGACCCAAGTCCAGGACTTTGAACTACCAGAGAACTTCTGACCCCATGGAATATTAATCAACAAGAGCTATCCCAAAGACTTCCACTTCAACACTAATACCAGACCCCACCCAAAGGGCAGCAAGCTCCAGTGCCAGATGCCCCATGCCAGTAATTCAGAAAAACAGAACCACAACCTTGCACATTAGCAGACAGGCTGCTCAAAGCCATATAAAACTCATAGACACCACAAAACACACTATTGGATATAGCACTAGCCCTTCAGAAGGACAAGATCCAGCTCTATCCTCCAGAACACAGGCAAGAATCCAACCAACCAAGATATCTTCAGAAATCACTGGTCCAGTCTCATACAGAGGGAGCAGACTCTACAATTAACAGAAGCTACAGTCTTCCAGCCTGCAAAAGGAGACATAGAATACAGTGAATTAAACAGAAATGTTTCTCTGAAATGACAGAGAAACATTCAGTAGATGAAGGAACATTTTAAAAACTCACAATATCAAACAAATGAAGAGAAAATAGACAATATACTTGAAAAAAATCAGTGTAATAATAGTAAAGATGATCTAAAATCTTGAAAATAAAATGAATAAATAAACTGGAGGAGTAGATCAAGAAGGTACAAGAAATGTTTAGTAAGGACCTAGAAGAATTAAAGAATAAGCAATCTTCAATGAACAATGCAATAACTGAGATTTAATATATACCAGAGGGACCCAATCAGAGAAGGCAATGGCAACTCACTCCAGTACACTTGCCCGGAAAATCCCATGGACTGAAGAGCCTGGTAGGCTGCAGTCCATGTGATCACTAAGAGTCAGACGATACTGTGCGACTTCACTTTCACTTTTCACTTTCATGCATTGGAGAAGGAAATGGAAACCTACTCCAGTGTTCTTGCCTGGAGAATCCCAGAGATGGGGTGCCTGGTTGGCTGCCATCAATGGGTTCACTCAGAGTCGGATACAACTGAAGCAACGTAGCAGCAGCAGCAGCAGCAGAGGGACCCAATAGCAGAGTAACAGTAGTAGAGGCAGAAAAGCAGATAAGTGAGATGGAAAATAGAATGTTAGAAATAACTGAAGCAGAGTGCAATAATAAGAATAAAGAATAAAATAAAATGAGGATGGTCTCAGAGACCTCTGGGACATTAAGCATAACATTAAAATCATCATTAGCAGTCCCAGAAGAACAAAACAAAAGGAAAGGGCATGAGAAAATATTTGAAAGGATTATAGTAAAAAACTTCCCTAAAATGGGAAATGAAATAATCACCCAAATCCAGGAAGGCCAGAGAGTTCCATACAGGATAAATCCGAAGAGAAACACAGCAAGACATATATTGATCAAACTAACAAAAATTAAAGACAAAAGACTAATATTAGAAGCAGCAAAGGAAAAGCAGTGAATAAAATACAAGAGGATTCCCATAGGGCAAACAGCTGATTGTTCAACAGAAGTTCTGCAGACCATAAGGTAGTTGCAAGATATACTTAAAGTGATTAAAATAAAAAAAAAAAAAAACCTTACAACCAAGATTACTCTATCCAGCGAGAATCTCATTCACATTCAAAGGAGGAAATCAAAACCTTTACAGGCAAGCAAATATTAAGAGAATTTAGTATTGCCAATCCAGCTTTACAACAAGTGCTAGAGAAATTTCTCTAGACAGAAAACAAAAAGAGAAAGAAAGGGCCTACAAACCAAACGCAAAACAACAAATGGTAAGAGGATCATACATATCGATAATTACCATAAATGTAAATGTACCAAATACTCCAAGCAAAAGACACAGGTTGGCTAAATGGATACTAAAACAAGACCCTTATATATTCTGTTGATAAGAGATCTACCTCAGATCTAAGGATAAATACAGACTGAAAGTGAAGGGCTGGAAAAAGATTTACCATGCAAACAGAAATCAAAAGAAAGCAGAAGTAGCAACATTCATATCAAATAAAATAAACGTTAAAGACTGTAACAAGAGACAAAGAAGGACACTACATAATGATCAATTCAAGAAGAATATATAACAATTATAAAATACATATGCTTTCTAATACATAAGATAAATGCTAACAACTATTAAAGGAGAAATTGAGAGTAGTGAAATAATAATGGGAGAATTTACACAACTCACACTAATGGACAGCTCACTCAGACAGAAAATTAATAAGGAAATGTAAGTTTTAAATGATATATTGAACCAGCCAGACCTAATTGAAATCTACAGGACACTTCATGCAAAAACAGTAGATTTCACTTTTTTCTCCAGTGCACATGGATATTCTCCAGGATAGATTATATCTTGTATCACATATCAAACTTTGGCAAAATAAACAAAAAATGAAATTATTTTAAGCATATTTTATGAACCACAATGATATAAGATTACATGTCAACCACAGGGGGAAGGAAAAACTATATAAAATACAGACATATTGAGACTAAATGATATGATTCTTAATGACCAATGGATCTCTGAATAAATCAAAAAGGAAATCAAAATACACAAATGACAACTCAAAACCTATGGGTTTCATTAAAAGCAGTGTTCAGAGGGATGTTTATACCAATACAAACTTGCCTCAAGAAACAAGAAAAAACTCAAATGAACAACGTAACCTTGAACCTAAAGCAACTAGAAACATAAGAGCAAAACAAAAAACTAACAAAGATCACTAAAAGCTGGTTCTTTGAGAAGATAAACAAAATTGACAAACCATTAGCCAGATTCATTTAGAAAAAGAGGGAGGAGACTCAAATCAATTGAATTAGAAATGAAAATGGAGAAGTTACAACAAATAACACATAAATAAAAAGGATCACAAGAGATACTGTATGCAGCTATATGCCAATAAAATGGACAACTTGGAAGAAATGGACAAATTTTTAGAAAAATATAATCTTCCAAAACTGAACCAGGAAGAAATAGAAAATATGAACAGACCAATGAAAAGCCCAGAAATACAAACTGCAACAAAAAATATTAAAAAAAAAAAAAAATCCAGGGTGAGATGGCTTTCAGGTGAATGCTATCAAATTTTAAAGAGCTAACACTTATACTGTTCAAACACTTCCAGGAAATTGTAGAGAAAGGAAAACTCCTCAATTCATTCTTTGAGGCCACAATCACCCTGATAAAGCCAAAGATTCCACACATGCACACACAAAAATTACAGGCCAATATCAATGATGAACATAGATGCAAAAATCCTGAACAAAATTCTAGCAAACAGAATCCAACAACACATAAAGAAATCATGAATCATGATCAAGTGGGCTTTATCCCAGGGAGGCATGTATTCCTCAGTATACACAAATCAATCGATGTGATACACCATACTAACAAATTGAAGGATAAAAACCATATGATGATCTCAGTAGATGCAGATAAAGCGTTCAACAATATTCAACACCAATTTATGATAAAAACTCTCCAAATAGTAAGCATAGAAAAATCCTACCTCAAGATAATAAGCTCACAGCAAACATTATCCTAGTGGTAAAAACCTGAAAGCATTTCCTCTAAGATCAGGAATAAGATAAGGGTGCTCATTATAACCACTACTATTCAATAGTTCTGGAAATCCTAGCTGCAACAGTCAAAGGAAAAAAGAAAGAAAGAAAGAAAGAAAGAAATGAAAAGAATCCAGATTGGAAATGAAGAAGTAAAACTATCACTGTTGCAGAAGAAATGATACTGTATAGAGCAAACCCTAAAGATGACACCAGAAAATCACTAAAGTTAGTCAATGAATATAGTAAAATCACCAAATGTAAAATCAATACACAGAAATCCTTTGGATTCCTATACACTAACAGTGAAAATTCAGACAGAGAAATTAAGGAAACAATCCATTTACCATTGCAACAAAAGAATTAAATACCTAGGAATACACCTATCTAAAGAGAGAGAGAGAGAGAAAAGAAAAAAAAAAAACCTGTATGCACAAAACTATGACAGTAATGAAAGAAATCAAACAAAACTCAAGCAGATGAAGAAATATACCATTTTCTTGAATTGGAAGAATCAACATTGGAAAATGACTATATTACCCAATGCAATCTACAGATTCAATGCAATGTCATCAAACTACCAATGGCAATGTCCAAAGAAGTAGAGGAAAAAAAATCACAATTTGTATGGAAACACTAAAGACTCCAAATAGCCAAAGTAATCTTAAGAATAAAATTTAAAAAATGAAGCTGGATGAATCAAGCTTCCTGACTTCAGGCTGTACTACAAAGCTACAGTCATCAAAATAGTGTGATACTGGCATTAAAACAGAAATATAGACAAATGAAACAAGATAGAAAGCCCAGAAATAAACCCACATACCTATGGGTACCTTATCTTTGACAAAGGAGGCAAGTATATACAAAGAAAAAAGACAGCCTCTTCAATAAGTGGTAGTGGGAAGACTGTACAGCTACATGGAAAAGAATGAAACTGTATCACTTTTAATACCATACACAAAAATAAACTCAAAATGGATTAAAGACTTAAATGGAAGGCTAGAAACTATAAAGTTCCTAGGGAACAGCATTGGCAGTACACTCCTTGACATAAATTATAGCATGACCCTCTGTAACTCACCTCCTAGAATAATAAAAATAAAAACAAAAATAAACAAATGAGACATGATTAAAAGCTTTTACACAGCAAAAGAAACTATCAATAAGGTGAAAACCAACCCTCAGAATGGGAGAAAATAAAAGTAAATGAATCAACTGACAGAGGATTAATCTGTAAAATATACAAGCAATTCATACAAATCAGTTCAAGCAAAACAAGTAACCCAATCAAAAAGTGGGCAGAAAACCTAAATATACATTTAGCCAAATAAGACATACACATGGCCAATAAACACATGAAAAGATGCTCAACATCACTCATAATTAGGGAAATACAAATAAAACTACAATAGTGTATCACCTCATATCTTTCAGAATGGTCATTGGCAAAAATCTACAAACAATAAATGCTGGAGAGGTTGTTAAGAAAATGGGACTGTCTTGCACCATTGGTGTGAATGTCAATTGGTACAGCCACTATGGAGAACAGTATCAGTTCAGTTACTCAGTCGTGTTCGACTCTTTGAGACCCTATGAATCACAGCATGCCAGGCCTCCCTGTCCATCACCAACTCCCGGAGTTCACTCACTCATGTCCATCAAGTCGCTGATGCCATCCAGCCATCTCATTCTTGATCATCCCCTTCTCCTCCAGCTCCCAATCCCTCCCAGCATCAGAGTCTTTTCCAATGAGTCAGCCCTTCGCCTGAGGTGGCCAAAGTATTGGAGTTTCAGCTTCAGCATCAGTCCTTCCAATGAAAACCCAGGACTGATCTCCTTTAGGATGGACTGGTTGGATCTCCTTGTAGTCCAAAGGACTCTCAAGAGTCTTCTCCAACACTACAGTTCAAAAGCATTAATTCTTCGGTGCTCAGCTTCCTTCACAGTCCAACTGTCATATCCATACAAGACCATTGGAAAAACCATAGCCTTGACTAGATGGACACTTGTTGGCAAAGTAATATCTCTGCTTTTCAATATGCTATCTAGGCTGGTCATAACTTTCCTTCCAAGGAGTAAAAGTCTTTTAATTTCATGGCTGCAATCACCATCTGCAGTGATTTGGGAGCCCCCAAAATAATAAAGTCTGACACTGTTTCCATTGTTTCCCCATCTATTTGCTATGAAGTGATGGGACCTGATGCCGTGATCTTACTTTTCTGAATGTTGAGCTTTAAGCCAACCTTTTCACTCTCCTCTTTCACTTTCATCAAGAGGCTTTTCAGTTCCTCTTCACTTTCTACCATAAGGGTGGTGTCATCTGCATATGTGAGGTTATTGATATTTCTCCCAGCAATCTTGGTTCCAGCTTGTGCTTCCTCCAGCCCAGCATTTCTCTTGATATACTCTGCATATATGTTAAACAAGCAGGGTGACAATATACAGCCTTGACATACTCCTTTTCCTATTTGGAACCAGTCTGTCCAGTTCTAACTGTTGCTTCCTGACCTGCATATAGATTTCTCAAGAATCAGGTCAGGTGGTCTAGTATTCCCATCTTTTTCAGAATTTTCCACAGTTTATTATGGCCCACACACTCAAAAGCTTTGACATAGTCAATAAAGCAGAAATTGAAAGAAATAAAGTGAAGTGGCTCAGTCGTGTGCCACTCTTTGCGACCCCATAGTCAGTAGCCTACCAGGCTTCACTGTCCATGGGATTTTCCAGGCAAGAATACTGGAGGGGGCTTTCATTTTCTTCTCCAGGGAGATCTTCACAACCCATGGATCGAACACAGGTCCCCTGCATTGCACACAGACATTTTATCATCTGAGCCACCAGATCCTCTAATAAAGTAGAAATAGATGTTTTTTTTCTGGAACTCTTTTGCTTTTTGATGATCCAGAGGATGTTGGCAATTTGAACTCTGGTTCCTCTGCCTTTTCTTAAACCAGCTTGAACATCAGGAAGTTAACAGTTTACGTACTGCTGAAGCCTGGATTGCAGAATTTTGAGCATTACTTTACTAGCATGTGAGATGAGTGTAATTTTGTGGTAGTTTGAGCAGTATTTGGCATTACCTTTCTTTGGGATTGGAATGAAAACTGACATTTTCCAGTCCTGTGGCCACTGCTGAGTTTTCCAAATTTGCTGGCATATTGAGTGCAGCACTTTCCAACATCATCTTTCAGGATTTGAAATAGCTCAACTGGAATTCCATCATCTCCACTAGCTTTGTTCGTAGTGATGCTTTCTAAGGCCCACTTGACTTCATATTCCAGGATGTCTGGCTCTAGGAGAGTGATCACACCATCATGATTATCTGGGTCGTGTAGCTCTTTTTGTACAGTTCTCCTGTGTATTCTTGCCACCTCTTCTTAATATCTTCTGCTTTTGTTAGATCCATACCATTTCTGTCCTTTATTGAACCCATCTTGCATGAAATGTTCCCTTCATATTTCTAATTTTCCTGAAGAGATCTCTAGTCTTTTCCATTCTTTTCTATTCCTCTATTTCTTTGCATTGACCTCTGAGGAAAGCTTTCTTATCTCTCCTTAATTTTCTTTGGAACTCTGCATGCAGATGTGTATATCTTTCTTTTTTTCCTTTGCTTTTCACTTCTCTTCTTTTCACAGCTCTTTGTAAGGCCTCTGCAGACAGCCATTTTGCTTTTTTGCATTTCTTTTCCATGGATGGTTTTAAGCCCTGTCTCCTGTACAATGTCAAGAACTTCCGCCCATTGTTCATCAGGCACTCTGTCTCTCAGATCTAGTCCCTTAAATTTATTTCTCATTTACACTATAGAATCAGAAGGGATTTGATTTAGGTCATACCTGAATGATCTAGTGGTTTTCCCTACTTTCTTCAGTTTCAGTCTGAATTTGGCAATAAGGAGTTCATGATTTGAGCCACAGTCAGCTCCCGGTCTTGTTGTTGACTGTATAGAGCTTCTCCATCTTTGGCTGCAAAGAATATAATCAATCTGATTTCGGTGTTGACCATCTGGTGATGTCCATGTGTAGAGTGTTCTCTTGTGTTGTTGAAAGAGGGTGTTTTCTATGACCAGTGCATTCTCTTGGCAAAACTCTATTAGCCTTTGCCCTGCTTCATTCTGTATTCCAAGCCCAAATTTGCCTGTTGCTCCAGGTGTTTCTATACTTCCTACTTTTGCATCCCTATAATGAAAAAGATCTTTTTTGGGTGTTAGTTCTAAAAGGTCTTGTGGTTCTTCATAGAACTGTTCAGCTTCTTCAGTGTACTGGATGAGGCATAGACTTGGATTATTGTGATATTTAATGGTTTCCTTGGATACAAACAGAAATCATTTTGTTATTTTTGAGACTGCATTCAAGTATTGCATTTCAGACTCTTTTGTTGACCATGATGGCTACTCCATTTCTTCTAAGGGATTTCTACCCTCAGTAATAGATAAAATGGTCATCTGAGTTAAATTCACCCATTCCAGTCCATTTTAGTTCGCTGATTCCTAGAATGTCAATGTTCACTGTTGCCATCTCTTGTTTGACTACTTCCAATTTGCCTTCATTCATGGACCTAACATTCCAGGTTCCTATGCAATACTGCACTTTACAGCATTGCACCTTGTTTCTATCACCAGTCACATCCACAACTGGGTATTGTTTTTACTTTGGGTCCATCCCTTCATTCTTTCTGGAGTTATTTCTCCACTGATCTCCAGTAGCACATTGGGCACCTACCGACCCAGGGAGTTTCCCTTTCAGTAGCCTATCGGATGAGACAAGTTATCCATGTTCGAGGTCAGGGGTGGCGGTTGGAGAAGAACACCACATCCACGGAGCAGCAGCTGAACGGGCAAAGGAGGGCTGAGATGAGGCACTCCACATTCAACGTCAGGTAAGGAGATACCACTCGTACAAGGGAAGGAGCAGCAGCTGTGCTTTGCTGGAGCAGCTGTGAAGAGATACCCCACATCCAAGGTAAGAAAAACCCAAGTAAGATGGGAAGTGTTGCAAGAGGGCATCAGAGGGCAGACAATTGAAACCATAATCACAGAAAAATAACCAATCTGATCACATGGACCACAGCTTTGTTTAACTCAATGAAACTACACCATGCCATGTGGGGCCACCCAAGACAGCAAGGTCATGGTGGAGAGGTCTGACAGAATGTGGTCTACTGGAGAAGGGAATGGCAAACCACTTCCATTTTCTTGCCTTGGGAACCCAATGAACAGTATGAAAAGAACAGTATGGATACTCCTTAAAACTAGAAATAAAACTACCATATTACTCAAAAAATCCTACTACTGGACATATACCCTGTGGAAACCAAAATTGAAAAAAATGTACCTATATTCTTTACAGCACTATTTCTAATAACTTGGACATAGGAGCAACCTAGATGTCCATTGATAGATGAATAAATAAAGAAATTGTACATATATGAGCTATACAATGGAGCTATAAAAAGAATGTATTTGAGTTAGTTCTAGTGAGGTGGATGAATCTAGATTTTATTATACAGATGAAGTAAGTCAGGAAGAGAAAAACAAATATCTCATATTAATACATATACATGGAATCTAGAAAGATAGTACTAATGAACCTATTTGAAGGAAAGCAATGGAGACACAGACATAGAGAACATACTTGTGGACACAGGGTGGGGGTAAGGAAAGGGTGGGAAGAATGGAGAGAGTATTCACTACCATATGTAAAATAGAAAACCAGTGGAAATTTGTTGCATGATCAGGGAGCTCAAACCCAGTGCTCTGTGACAATGTAGAGGGATGGGATGGGGTTTGGTGGCAGGTGGGAGAAAGGTTCAAGAGAGAGGGACATATGTATACCTGTGGCTGAATCACGTTTATGTATGGAAGAGACTAACAGAATGTTATATTTACTATAAAATTGTAAAGCAATTATCTTTCAATTAAGAATACACACATTTAAATTGAAAAGATAAAATTCTGACTACAATGCTGGAAAAAAAACCATAAGATATTCTACCACATACCTATCAGATTGGCAAAAATTAAAAGTCTGACAATATCAAGTGCTTACAAGATGTGGAGCATTGGAAGCAACTCTACTGTTTATGGCAGGTGAAATGTTTACACCACCTTAGACTGTTTCACTAAATATGAAGATGTGCTTATCTTACAATTCAAAAAGGGCCCTCCCCAGAAAAACATGTGCATGTGCACAAGGAGACATGTAAAAAAAGTCACAGTGATACTGTTGTAATACCTGAAAGTTGGAAACCTTGGATGTCTTTCTATAGTAAATTGACCAGTGTGTTCATACAGTGGACTGCTTGTTGATGAAAATGAATAGATTACAGTCACACAAAGCAAGAGACAATATTAAGTAAAAGAAGTGAGACAATGAGGAATGAATTCAATTATATAAAATTTAAAACAAGTAAGACTGAACTGTTGCATTTCAGTATACACATGTAACTATTTTCCACCTCTGTAGAGATGGTAAAAGTATCCAATTAAACAGGGACTCAATCACCACACATGTCAGGATTGTGAACACTGACTGAGAACAGAAAGGGGCCCTGGTGTGAGGGCAAGGCTCCCTTGCTGACTTGAGTGTGGTCACAGGGGTGTTTGCCTCATAAGTTTTCAATAAATAATACTTTTAGGTTTTGTGCATTTTCCTCTATACTGCCTTTATGTCACAATATAAACAGATTATTAAAAAGAATTGTCAACTAGACAAACATGAATCAAAATACACAAATACACTTATGGAACAATTGGGTCAAGTACATTTTGTCTGAGGAAAAAAATTGCCCCTGTCTTGAGTAAATCTCATTTATGGACCCTTCATTCCTTATGTTGTCACAGACAGGAAATATATTTCCTTATCTCTAAACTGGGCTCTCAAAAATTCTTATTGTACACTCTATGAATATTTCTATGGGAATGATATTCAGATGTAATCCAGATATGCTACATATTTTTAAAATGGATAAAATCAAATGACTGAGAAAAGGTTAATGTCAAGGGGAAAGATGACAGTTGGCAATATATGTCCTTCTATACTATGGCAAGAAACTTGGGCAAGTTTCCGCTGGGCAATCTCAGAAAAAGAGGCTGCCATCCTGACCGTTGCTCACCAAGCACCTCTGACATTCAGGCCTCATCCTCCTCTAGGCTCTGCCCTTCAGAGCCTTCCCCATCCAGCACAGTCATTTGCCTCTCATCAAGGCCATGGGGGTAGGCAGGACATATGTTGTTACTGATGGCTTATAGTTTTTTATTAGATTTTCTATTACTTACCTTTTGCTGTGAACAACCCACTCAAAATTTAGTGACTTAAAGAAATAACTATTTCTTTAGCTCAAATTCTGTTAGCTAGCTGTGCAGGTTCCTCTGGTTAGGGTTAACTCAGCTAATGATTTTAGCTGGACTGGCTGATGAGTCATCCTGCAGTCACTTAGGATAATTTCTGTCATGTGTCTGGCCCAGATGACAGGACACTTGGCCACAAGGAAGTCATCACCCTTCAGGTCAACCTGGATTTTGTTATCTGTCAGTCAGAGTTCCTGGAGTAGTAAAGGCAGGTAAGTCACAAGTGCAGTCAGAATGTATATATGCAGGTGTCACATTAAAAAAAAATATATTTATTTATTTTTTAGACTGTAATTGCTGTATAATGCTGTGTTGGTTTCTGCTGTACCAAAAAAAAAAAAAAAGTGAATCAGCTATAGGTATACATATACACCTTCTTTTTAGAACTCCCATCACCACATTCTACCTCTCGAGGTTACTAAAGGGCACTGAGATGAGCATCTTGTACTCTACAGCACTTTCCCATTTGCTGTTGTTGTTGTTCAGTCACTCGGTAATGTCTGACTCTTTGCAGCCCCGTGATTTTCAGTATGCCAGGCTCCCCTGTCCTTCACTATCTCCTGGAATTTGTTCAAATACATGCCCATTGAGTTGGTTATGCTAACTAATTATCTTATCCTCTGCCATTCCCTTCTCCTCCTGCCCTCAGTCTTTTCCAGCATCAGGGTCTTTCCAATGAGTTGGCTCTTTGAATCAAGTGGCCAAATACTGTAGTTTTAGCCTTAGCATCAGTCCTTCCAATTCAGAGTTGATTTGCTTTAGGACTGACTGGCTTGATCTCCTCTCAATCCAAGGGGCTCTTAAGAGCCTTGAAAGGTTGTTGCTGAGCTGTGAACAGTTCCAAGATTCTTGGCCTCCATAGGAGAGGTATTCAATCTGGTACCAATGATGAGGCTTGATCACTCAGATATTTTGTGTAATAAAGTTTTATTAAAGTATAAAAGAGATAGAGAAAGCTTCTTACATAGATATCAGAAGGGAGCAGAAAGAGTACCCGCTTACTAATTTTTTAGCAAGAAGTTATATACCTGTTAGGAGGCTGTTTGGAGAAGACAATGGCATCCCACTCCAGTACTCTTGCCTGGAAACTCCCATGGGCGGAGGAGCCTGGTAGGCTGCAGTCCACGGGGTCGCTGAGTCAGACACGACTGAACAAGTTCACTTTGACTTTTCACTTTCATGCATTGGAGAAGGAAATGGCAACCTACTCCAGTGTTCTTGCCTGGAGAATCCCAGGGATGGCGGAGCCCAATGGACTGCTGTCTGTGGGGTCAGATATGACTGAAGCACCTTAGCAGCAGCAGTAGGAGGAGGCTGTTAAAGGTAATGTCTCAGAAATCAGAAAGTGGCACCAGGTTCCTCACCCACAACACGCATTTTGAGAAAACATTGGCACAAGGTGAGTCATGCGAGGCCATAAAACAATTGACATGATTTCTGAAGAAAGGCAGTTTTCCAAGCAAATACATAGTCTCATTAACATAGCTTAAGATAATATTTCCATGAGTAAAACATACTGTTTAGCCCTTATTGATTCTGAGTCTAAGGTGGAACCAACCTGAGGAAAGACAGAGTCTAAGGTAAACACATAGTTCATTACCATTGCTTAAGAAAAACATTTCCATAAGAAAAATGCTTTGGTTAGCTCAAAGTTTGAGAAAAGTTAAATTCACGTGGAAACAGGTGTCATCATAGCCACACATAATTTTAAGAGAAATCTCCTTTTAATTTTGTATAGAGAAAGGGAAAAAAAAATCTGACACTTGTAGTTTGTTTCCTACTCTCGCTTAAGAGAAAGGTAAAAACAAGTCTGACACTTACAGCCTATTTTCTCTGTTTGGAGGCCCCTAGCCTTCCTACCTGTTACCTTTTCAGTCTTCTTTAGCATTACACTTTGAAAGCATCAATTTGTCATTACTTAACCTTCATTGTACAGGTCAAATTCTCTCATCTGTACATGACTATTGGAAAAATAATAACTTTGACTATACAAACCTTTGTCGGCAAAGTGATGTCTCTGTATTTTAATAGGTTGTCTAGGTTTTTCATAGCTTTCCATTGAAGGAGGAAGTGTCTTTTAACTTCATGGCTGCAGTCACCATCCACAGTGATTTGGGAGCCCAAGAAAATGAAATTTGTCACTGCTTCCACCTTTCTCCCTTCTATTTGCATAAAGTGACAGGACTGGATGTAATGATCTTGTTTTTTTGAATGTTGAATTGTAAACCAGGTTTTCACTCTTCTCTTTCACACTCATCAAGAGGCTCTTTAGTTCCTCTTTACTTTCTTCCATTAGAGTTGTGTCATCAGCACATCTGAGGTTGTTGATATTTCTCCTGGCAATCTCCTGGGAAAAAAGTTCAGCTTGTGATTCATCCAGCCTGTCATTTCACATGATTTATGAACTGAACAGAACTCTCCACATAAGTTTCTCCTTTCCCAAATTTGAACCAGTCCATTTCTCCATGTCGGGTTTTAATTGCTGCTTCTTGACCTGCATACAGATTTCTCAGGAGATAGGAAAGGTGGTCTGGTATTCCCATTTCTTTAAGAATTTTCCACAGTTTGTTGCAATCCACAGTCAAATCAATGAAGCAGAAGTAATTTTTTTTTCTAGAATTATCTTGCTTTTATTTGATTCAGTGGATGTTTGCAATTTGATCTCTGGTTCCTCTGTCCTTTCTAACTCTAACTTGTGCATCTGGAAGCCTAGCTTGAAGGATTTTGACCATAACCTTACTAGCATGGGAAATGTGTAAAATTGTATGGTAGTTTGAACATTCTCTGGCATTGTCCTTCTTTGGGATTGGGATTTCCCAGTTGCTTAGGTGGTCAAGAATCTGCCTGCAATGCAGGAGATCTGGGTTTGATCCTTGGGTTGGGAAGGAATAGCCTGAAGAGGGAATGGCTACCAACTCTAGTAGAATTGTCTAGAGGATTCCATGGACAGAGGAGCCTGACAGGGTGTAGTCCATGGGGTCACAGTCAGATATCATTGAAAAACTTTCACTTTTCCTTGGGATTGTATTGAAAACTGACCTTTTCCAGTCCTGTGGCCACTGCTAAGTTTTCCAAATTTGCTGGCATATTGAGTGCAGCATTTTCACAGCATCATCTTTTAGGATTTGAAATAGCTCAGCTGGACTCTTATCACCTCCACTAGCTTTGTTCATAGTAATTCTTCCAAAGGCCCACTTGACTTCACACTCCAGAATGTTTGATGCTAGGTGAGTGACCACACCATTGTGGTTATCAGGGTCATTAAGACCTTTTTTTATAGTTCTTCTGTGTATTCTTGCTACCTCTTTTTGACCCCTTCTGCTTCTGTTAGGTCCTTACCATTTCTGACAATTATTATGCCTATTCTTGCAAGAAATTTTCCCTTGATATCTCCAATTTTCTCGAAGAGATCTCTAGTATTTCACATTCTATTGTTTTCCTGTATTTCTTTGTACTGTTCATTTAAGAAGGTTTTCTGGTTTCCCCTTGCTATTCTCTGGAACTCTACACACAATTGAATATATCCTTCTCTTTCTCCTTTGTCTTTAGCTTCTCTTCTTTCTTCAGCTATTTATAAAGCCTTCTCAGGTAACTGCTTTGCCTTCTTGCATTTGGGATGCCGGGGGAGGGGGGTTGGGGATAAGTATGGCCACTGTCTCCTGTACAACGTTACAAATCTCCATCCATAGTTCTTCAGGCTCTCTGTCTACCAGATATAATCCCTTGAATCTATTTGTCATGTCCACTGTATAATAATAAAGGATTTTATTCAGGTTGTATCTGAATGACTTAGTGGTTTTCCTCTTTTTTTTTTTTTTTTTTTTTTAATTTAAGCCTGAGTTTTGCAATAAGGAGTACATAATTTAAGCCACAGCCAGCTCCCAGTCTTGTTTTGCTGACATATAGAGCTTCTTCATTTTTGGCTTCAAGAATGTAATCAATCTGATTTTGGTGCTGACCATCTGGTGATGTCCACGTGTAAAGTTGTTTCTTGTGTTGTTGTTGTTAAAGTGTTTTTGTTATGACCCATGTGTTCTCTTGACAAAATTCTGTTAGCCTTTGCCCTGCTTCATTTTGTACTCCAAGATCAAATTTGCCTGTTACTACAAGTATCTGTTGACTTCCTGCTTTTGTATTCTAAATCCCTCTGATGAAAAGAGCTTCACTAGTGGCTCAGACCGTAAATAATTTGCCTGTTTATGCAGGAGACCTGGGTTTGTTCCTGGGTCAGAAAAATCTCCAGATTTTTCACTTGTTTCCTAAAGTTGATTAAATCTCATTTATAGCAAACCAGAGATGCTGTTCCTGGCATCCTCCCTGAAGAAATCAGTTGGCTCAGACCCATGATTCTATTTCTTGCAGTTCTCTAACCCTCTTCTGGGGACAGATGCTACTGATTCTCCTTCTCTTCCAACAGGAAACCACACTGCTTTTTCTCAGTGTCATCAACCATCTTTCTAAAAGTATTTAAAAGCATTGAGGGATAAAGAAAATCTTTCTAATAAAGATGCAGCCTAATTCTTTATTTTTTAAGTCATCTTTCTTAATAAAAGTTAGATATTTCAGTGCTAACATTTTTTTTGAAAAAAGAAATCTTATTTTCTTGCAGACTTAAGGAAAAGAAGGCAAACTCTTTTCAAGAGTTGAATATTATTACTCTTTGGACTTCATTTTTCCAAACAATAATATACACACAAGACAGAAGGATAATATGTTACAATAAAATAATAAGTGACCCTTAAAAACCTCAAAGTGTCTTGAAGACATTGCTGTTAGTTTCCTCAATTATGTTCTGGCACTAATAATCTCAGATTCGCAGAACTAAAGTGAGATCTCAAGAGTAAGGTAGCAATTACAAAGTAAGGAGGTCTCAGTGGTTTAATTTCTGAAAATTATTTTGGACATTTTCATGAAGGGTTATTTTGGAAAATGAATACCAACTGTTTAAAATTTTTCAAAGATATTTTGAAGAAGAGTTTTCAAAGAAACTAAACAAATATGAATTTCTTTTCAGGGCCATTTGAAAAATACTGGAGTGGACAGGGGTGGGGGTGGGGAGTAGCAAGATATGCAAAACAAATCTGGTAGAGCTGTAGCCTCCTAACACACAACCAATAGATGTGACCTGATAAACATATATGGATTAAGTAGATCTGCTATCTAAAATTGGGGTGTACTAAAAGGTCTATTCCAATGAAAGTTATTTTCTCCAACAATTCCTACTATGTTTCTCATTTGTTTACATTAATTCACTAACTTCTATTTAATGACTCTGGGAGGGGTAACATAGTCACTGTAGGTGTGAATATTTTCAGTGTAAATTAATTCATCCAAAGGAAACTAAACAAACTAGATATTTATGTTAAAGAGTGAGGAAGCAAGGATTCAGAGCATACCCACTGGAACATCACAAGGGTGAGTCCTAAGCAAATAAATAGGAGAATGTGGACATGGGGTGAACAGGATGCCCAGTCTGTAGTTAGGCATCTTTCTCAAAGCTTCAACTTTCTCTTTGTAAAATAGGAATATTTCTATCTTGCTTAGCAGATAGAGTAACTGTGAACAATCAATTTAATAATATTCCTGAAGGGTTCCAATGTTTCATTCCTATATAGAAAATGAAGGAATGGGTCCTGAAGTCAGAGGGTCACAAGGACAAAAACATGCATTATAATGGGAAATGACTGATGACATAAGTAAGTGAATACATAGACAAATGAAACAAGAACTGTCAGTTACTATATTCTGCTTGAAATTACTCTGGGAAAACAGTATACCTATTTTATTCAAGGACATAAAGTCAGGAGAAAAATAAAACAAGTTCCTGCATTAAATGAAGATGTTTTTACATTCCTAAAGAACTTGGAGACATGAAAATCAGTCTCTCCCCTTGATCTCTTTTTAAAGAAAAGGATGCTAAAAAGAATGTAGTGGATTTTCAAGCCCAGACATGCACAGGTGTCCATAAGATATATATATATATATATATATATATATATATATATATATAAAAGGAAGCTGCTGAACCTTTCTTAGATTCCATTATTTACTGTATGTTTGTAAATGCAGATAAAATTTCTAGAAAACACACTAAGCTATTAACAGTTCTAGCTGGAGGGGGAAAGGGAAGGAAGGGAGACTTTCTTTACACTTTGATAACATTTAGAAAGTTTCCAATCAAGCACTCCATGATTTCAAAAAGCTTACAGTGATAAATAGTGTGACAGATATTATGAGAGACATATTCACAATTTATTGACATGGGGGATGGGGTTGGCTGAGTCTTTACTAAGAAGGAAACAGTTAGATGAAACGGCAGAGGTGCAAGGGCCTGAGAGTTGGGAGTTACCAACCTGTGTCGGTAGTTCAGTAAAACTGAATCACAGGTAGAAGTGGGAGAAGAGTGTGAAATTATGGTGGAAGGTTAATTCATGCATGTTGTGTAAGATGTCAAGAAATTTGAGCTTTATTTTGAACTACTAGAAGAAGACTCTTGAGAGTCCCTTGGACTGCAAGAAGAGCCAACCAGTCCATCCTAAAGGAGATCAGTCCTGAGTGCTCATTGGAAGGACTGATGTTAAAGCTGAAACTCCAATACTTTGGCCATCTGATGTGAAGAGCTGACTCATTGGAAAAGACCCTGATGCTGGGAAAGATGAGGCCAAGAGGAGAAGGGTAAAACAGAGAATGAGATGGTTGGATGGTTCATCAACTCAATGGACATGGGTTTGAGTGGATTCCGGGATTTGGTGATGGACAGGGAGGCCTGGTGTGCTGTGATTCATGGGGTCGCAAAGAGTCAGACATGTCTGAGCGACTGAACTGAACTGAACTGACGAAAGCCATTGATGGATTTGAGGCATGATAGTAATACACTGTTATTTCTGTTTCAGTGAGATGCCTCTGGAAGTGGTGTGGCAAGTGGACAGAGCAGAAGAAAGCAAATTAGGAAGTACCTATCATGAGCAAAGATAGAATTATTGAAGATCTGAACTGAATAAAATACATATAATTGAGCGAGCCATTTAGATGATTTTTTTTTGAAACTAAAATTTAGGAGAGTGATCTATTCAGGAGATATGGATTTAAGAATCATCAGAGTGATGGGACTTCCTGGCAATTCAGTGGTTAAGACTTCACCTTCCAGTGCAAAGGGTGTGACTCTGATCCTTGGTCAGAAAGCAAAGATTCCACTTTTCTCACAGACAACAAACAAAAACATAAAACAGAAGCAATGTTGTAACAAGTTCAAAAAGTGATTAACTTAAGCCAAAATTTCCTAATTCTGCTATTAAGTCTGCCTTCACAATCCAAAACAAATCCATATTATTATTCACTCAATGTTTTTTCTTTTTAATTGACTTATATTAAGCCTCACCTTAAAGTGGTGAAAATCATAGGTTTGATGCTGATTTAAACCATATGTATAGGATTAATACTGAGAATGCAGGGTTAGACTAGAAAAAAACCCAAAATAAAACCCTCATATTTAAGAGGTGAGCATAAAAAGAAGAGCAAACAATGTACTAGAATACCACATCTGAACTGAGCAGAGAAGGAGGTCCTCAAAAGAAGGGGAAGACTGGAAACAAATGTTGCCACTGAATTCAAGATGAAGAGAACTAGGAAAAGAAAGCATCAGCATGAATGAGGACTAAGCCCAAAGATTTGCCTTGAACCAACTCCAATTTCCAAGCAATAATATGAGCTTTATTTTGTAAAAGTCCAAGCTTTTATAAAAGCAGATGACCTGGGCCTTGGGGGACCCTGTGGGTACCACCTCCCCTGTGCCCTTCTTTAGTAAAACAAAATCATACCCCATGTGCATGGTGAAAGAAGCCTGACAGGGTTACCTGTCAGGTAACAGGGATTATTTCTAAGTAGAAAGAATTATATATATGCTGCTTAACTTAGCTACATTATAATAAAAGTTATCTGTATTATCTACACTGTAATGAAAGCTGTAGCATTAAAAGGAATGTTTTGTGATATTGAGCAAAGTTTTTAATTGAAGGAAAATATTAATTATCTAATAATTGTAAGGTGGGTGCGAGCTAGCCGGAACAAGAGGGTGACTGGGCCTTGAGAAGAACCAGTGTCCTCCCTTTCTTGACAGGGTCTTAAATCCCACCAACGAAAAATTCTCTGAAGGAATGGTTCATATTTAGCCTATAGCTGAGCCCTGGGGCCACCTGGCCAGAGGTCTGGAATCCAGTGGTATTGTAGCCTTGAGAAGGTAGGTGCCAGTGGAAAAACAGAATTTGGGCAATTTGGTCAGTCTCAAGGGTCACTGTGACCTTATTCTTTGTTTGTGAGGTCAAATAATAAACCATTTCAACCAGGAGCCCCCATGTAGACCCTATCACTACTGAGTATCAAATTACTCCAAAACATGGTATGTTAAAACAATGATAGTTCCTGTGTGCTGGGCATGACTTAGCTGATTCTCTAATCTCTCATGAGACACCATTAAATTGTTGACCCAAAGTCTGCAGGCTCATTTGGAGGCTCAATCAAGAAAGACTCTGCTTCCAGGGTCACCAGAAATTGTCAGCAGGTTCTTTGTGGGCTGTTGGACTGAGGTCCTTGATTTTTCACTTGTTCTTGTCTGGAAGTGCACCAAATGTCTGGGGGTCTCTGCAACATAGCATCTTGCTTAATTGAAGTGCACAAGCCAAGAAGGCAATGGAGAGAGCCTGCTAGCAAGAGAAACGTCCAGCTATTTCATAATCTAATCATTGAAGTGTTATTTTTCAGTGTGCCCATGAATAGCAGCATTGCAAACATTGCCTCTACTTAATCTCAAGGACTCCTACTGACCTAAACCTTTAGACCTAGCTAGACAATAAAACTATATGCAGATTTTTCATTTTACATATGATAAAGAATGAGAAACAGGGATATTCTGTGATTCACTCAAGGCCAGCTAGACTGAGAGTCAAGGTCTCTTGAGCCCCACCTGGATACTGAGGTATTCTGAAGCCCATCACCTCCAGCCCAGTGTAACATGAGGTCTCTGTGTTGCTTACATTACATTTAATCAAATAATGCCTAAATGATTGTTCAGTGTTACTGAGTGGATGCCTTGCCTCCCTCACAAAAAGCTCTTCTAAGCAAGACACATGTTTCATACATCCTTGTTTCCCTTATACAGGAAATCCTAGAACCTTCTACCTACAAAAGGCACTTAGAGAACAGTTTGGTGACTGACGAAACTCAAAAACTATAAAGCAGCAGCAAAGTTAGAGGAGGAAAATGGTATAATTTGCTTTTCAGAGTTATATAACATCTTCAATTTGTCAGATAAAAATTGTCTTAAATAATTTTTATGGGACAGTGTGAGGTTAATTAACTAATAGTCACAAAGGTTAGCACTGCTTGTCTAGGAGAGTTTCTAGGAAGAATGGACACCAAACTTATCCCACCTCTCAGCTCTGTCCTGGGGTTGATTTGCATTTCCTCTCCCCTCCCTTTGCATTTGCATGAGAACATCAGCTTACTTTACAGGAGTGTGAAAGATATAAATGACAGAGAAACATATGGTATACTCAGACTAGTGAAAATCCATAGTAAACATTCAACATCAGAGATGAGGACCCTAATCAACTTCTCTTACCTCTATATAGAATTAAGTAGATTTTTAAATAAGCTGGAAGATAAAACTAGTACTTGCAAACTCCTCAATGAAAACTAAAGCTGTGTATTTTGTCCAAAGACCTATGAGTTCCTCTACATTATGAACTTGCCTCTAGGAAGAAACATGAAACTAGGTTTTAAGGAAATGACTTCCTTCATTATTGAGATATTCTGAAATAAAATAAAGTATAACTTATAGCTTCCTCAAAATTCAAAGGAAATAGTCCAAATGATGTAGTAGACTGGTTATACTAAGCACTGGTCTAGCAGACAATTTTGAAGCCATTGCTTGTTTCTGTCAAGAGAAATGATTATGAGTGTGGTCAAGTAAGCTGAATGCACAACAGTGCATTAGTAGATAAATGATTAAACCTAAAGATGCTCTGGAAAAAAGTGTCCAGAAACACATCAGGGCTGTGCCAAAAATATTCACAATGCTTCTATTTTTATAAAAATAACTACTTCAACGTTGTCCCCATAATATTATCTAAGGAAGTCTGGGATTTTACTTCCATGATATGAACTAGCTTTTATTTATTTATTTATTTATTATTTATTTAAGATGAAAGCACTTATTTCAATTGAAGTTTGTTTCATAAAAATTCTATAATGATATTTTTAAAAGAAATAAAATAGAAACGTATTTAACTGCTTATAGAACAATACTAAAGGTTTTACTCTCCTGGTTTCAAGTATATTCTCATGACCTTTCAGAATAAGGCATAAGTTCCCTTAAGTTGAATGTATTAAATTCTGAAAGAGATGGGAATATCAGACCACCTGACCTGTCTTTTATGAAACCCGTATGCAGATCAAGAAGCAACAGTTAGAACTGGGCATGAAACAACAGACTGGCTCCAAATAGGAAAAGGAGTACGTCAAGTCTGTAAATTGTCACCCTACTTATTTAACTTATATGCACAGTACATCATGAGAAACCCTGGACTGGAAGAAGCACAAACTGGAATTAAGATTGCTGGGAAAGATATCAATAACCTCAGATATGCAGATGACACCATCCTTATGGCAGAAAGTGAAGAGAGACTAGTCTCTTGATGAAATTGAAAGAGGAGAGTGAGAAATTTGGCTCAAAGCTTAACATTCAGAAAACGAAGATCATGGCATCTGGTCCCATCACTTCATGGGAAATAGATGGGGAAACAATGGAAACAGTAGCTGACTGTTTTGGGGGGCTCCAAAATTACTGTAGATGGTGATTGCAGCCATGAAATTAAAAAGATGTTTACTCCTTGGAAGGAAAGTTATGACCAATGTGAATAGCATACTAAAAGTAGAGACATTACTTTGTCAACAAAAGTCCATCTAGTAAAGGCTATGGTTTTTTCAGGAGTCATGTATGGATGTGAGAGTTGGACTGTGAAGAAAGCTGAGTGCTGAAAAATTGATGCTTTTGAACTGTGGTGTTGGAGAAGACTCTTGAGAGTCCCTTGGACTGCAAGGAGATCCAACCAGTCCATCCTAAAAATCAGTCCTGAATGTTCATTGGTAGGACTGATGTTGAAGCTGAAACTCCAATACTTTGGCCTACTGATGCGAAGAGCTGTCTCATTTGAAAAGACCCTGATGCTGAGAAAAATTAAAGGCAGAAAGTGAAGGGGATGACAGAAGATGAGATGGTTGGATGGCATCACCGACTCAATGGACATGAGTTTGGGTAAACTCCAGGAGTTGGTGATGAACAGGGAGGCCTGGTTTGCTGCAGTTCATGGGGTTGCAATGAGTCAGACACAACTGAGCAACTGAACTGATATACGTGTAAGTGTGTGTGTGTATGTACTGATATATGTGTAAGTGTGTGTGTGTGTATATGCTCTTACAGAGCATATATTTTTTATATGCTCTGTAAGATTTGAACAGGCTCTTTCTTCCTCCATTAGCACATTCAGTACATTCAAGTTTTTAATTAACTATCCGCAGCAAAGACCAGACGCACCCTTATTTACCTTGGGTTGATTGATATCAGGCTTTGAAACCACCCTGACATGTTGAATTATTTATTTCAGGAAGGGTTTGAGCAAAAGACTAGGAAATAGCACCAATGTCAAGATCTTCTTTTCCCCCATAGGGCTTGTCTTTCCCATTCCAATACAGTAAAGAAAAGTCCCATTTCTGTCACCAGCACCCTTTAGGAGCCCTTGAAACAAGGCAGATAGAGGTGAAAAGGAGCTTGTAAACTCTGAGAATTCCTTCTCATGAAGAAAAAGTAAAGAGTTGCAACAATATTTAAATACTATTGCTTCAACAAACACAGACAACCAAGCAAAATTAAGTTCAAAAAATTCAAATTGATGCCTTAGGGAGAAATAGCTCAAACTAACAGATGCTCAATCATTTTAATGATCTTTAGAGTATTGGAATTTAACAGCAATTTATTGTCTTCACCAGTAATAACAAAAATGATGAGACCATAGGTCTAGTCATTAAAACAAAATTATCCCTACTACATTACCCACAATATGACAATTGTGAAGAACTCATCAAGATGAAACAGGAAATGTTTTTCTAATAAATGTAGCTATTGTGTTGAATAAGATTACTGTGGACCTTGAGTTGTAGAACCACTGAATTAAGCAGCAGATAATTAAAAGTGATTATCTTAATTAAGCTCAAAAAATAATAATAGTAGAAGTACATACATTGATCTCAAACACCCCTGAGATGGTCCAGTGTGGAAATCTCACACCTCCTATTATGTGAATTCTACTTTACCTTCTAGAAAGAGCAAGTACTTGGCTTAATTTCCTGTGTAATGTCAAATAATGCCTTTTCCCCTTTAAGCTGCCTTAATTTTGCAAACCAAAGACATAAACGAAAGCAAAATTCCCTAGTTAAAATGTCATGGATTCTTAAGGAAAAAAAAAAATAAAGGTACATCAATCTTTTAAAATGATTTGTCACTTGGTACATTTATTTGTGCCAAGTCTTAGCTGCAGCATACGGGATCTTTGATCTCCTTTTTGGCATGCAGGATCTTCAGTGGCTGCATGTGGGATCTAGTTCCCTGACCAGGGATCGAACCAGAACCCCCTGCATTGAGAGCATGGAGTCTTTATTCCCTGGACCATGAGTGAAGTACCGAGGGACATCAATCTTAAAGGCAACAAATATGAGTTTGAGTTCTCTCATTCAAAATAAATACAATCTCCTCAAAGACAGGCATTAGGCTGTGTGCTGGTTGGTGGCTCTGGCATCCTGGGGACAGAGCTCAGCTTATCCCCTGGGGCTGTAGGGAAGCAGGTGCCCTGGTTCTTCTAGAGTGTGGTTCAGGAAGGATGATGCATGTGTGCTGTCTTGTTTCCTATTTCATTCCCATCTGAGAAAGCACAGAGATCCTTTCTCAGAATCTTAACAGAATCAGCATATCAGAAATATAGAATGCCTTTGGGTAAATCACTAAAGCAAATAAAGAGGCATGGTCATTATACAGAAATGTTAAATATTTTATTCTGGAACCTGACATTTTTATGTGGTTGACACATGAAAATAGTACCTGAAACATTTTGTCTCACTCTGACTCTTTCTTTTTGAAAAGATAACTAAAATTTTCTAGGTCTTCTATGTGTCAGATACTTTGCTAAGTGCTTTGACATTTGGTAAGTTATCTAGCTTAATCCTCATAGTGCTGTACATTAGGTGTTTTACTTTAACTTTACAAACTGAACCTCAAAGAAGGGCAAAGGATACAAGGTTGATAATTTCTTGAGTTAGTTTGAATAGAGTGTGAGCTTATTATCACCAACGTCTATAAAAAGAGCAACTCAAATATAAATAATTTTTTTTTCATTTTCACAAGATCAAGACCAGTGAAAATTGTCCCTTCTAAGCAGCTAGCTGTCCATTCCAAAAATGGTGACAATTCTTACGATTCAACTTCTTGGATCTTTCTCTATTCACCATGGTTAATGCCCCATTCCTCGGATGAGACTGAGTTTGCAGGCTAATTGTATTGTACATTTGGGGTAAATCTTAGCAGTAGACTTACTGGCCATATTCCCTTGGGCAAATCACTCAACTTTGGAGTTTCTAATAGGCTACTTGAAGGAGTGGAGGTAGGATGGTATCCATATGAAGCAGTTCAGAAACAGTCTGACAAAATTCTACAAAATGACAAGTGAACTATGTCAGCAGCTAATACTGAGAGGACCCTAACAGGGTGAGCATTGTCACAGTTCCTTAATCCTGGCAGCAGGCAGTCTTCCTCAGCAGCTGGTCAAATGATCTTCAGGGTGTCAGTATTACCAATCCTCTACTTGAAGTCCCCTGAAAGTGACCTTGGCCTGTTGCTCCATCTGTCCACGCCCCCCCCACCCCCACCCTCCGCTTCAGGGGCCAGAGTAAAGTGACCCCACTCAAGCATAATATCATCCATGGTCAACTTTATTCATCCTCCTCTGTAGTGTGAACAACTGGTCCCCCATATGTGCCAGTGCATCCCTCATTCATCTCAATGCCCTATGCTGAAAATCAAGAAAATGGCACACTCACTCTTCTTGTTTTATTCCTTTTATAATATTCTTTCTTATTCTTGGAGCAACATGGGTGTCTCTGACTATAGGAGAAAATACTTTGAGGGAAAGAAAATCTCAACAAATAATATCTCAAGATATAATAATCTCAATTATTATAGAATAACTGAGAATAGTAGAGTAAGCTGAAGTTAAACTTATTTTTAACATTATATATACAGCAAGAAAAAAATAGCAGGGCCAAATTCACTCACCACCCCTTGTAGCCCACTTCTTATTCTCTCTCCTGTGACTTTCCTCATTAGTGCCCTGCAAGGATGGTATTCTGAAATTAGCCTTCTACAGTAGTAACAATTCTACCAATTGAATAATATCTATTCTCAAAACAGCCCTTTCAATTATGTCCCACACACTACCATATACATCAGCACCACTGCCCTTTATTAATTTATTTTATTTTATTTTATTTTTTGGAGCTTCAGCATCAGTCCTTCCAATGAATATGCAGGACTGACTTCCTTTAGGATTGACTGGTTGGATCTCCTTGCAGTCCAAGGGACTCTCAAGAGTCTTCTCCAACAACACAGTTTAAAAGCATCAGTTCTTCGGCACTCAACTTTCTTTATTGTCCAACTCTTACATCCATACATGACTACTGGATCTTTGTTGGCAAAGTAATGTCTCTACTTTTGATATGCTATCTAAGTTGGTCATAATTTTTCTTTTTTAATATTATTAAATTTATTTATTTTTAATTACCATACTGTATTTGTTTGCCTTACATTGACACGAATCAGCCATAGGTGAACACAATCTCCCAATGCCGAAGCCCCCTCCCACCTCCCACACCACATCCTCTACTTGAATCATCCTGTGCATCAGCCCCATGCATCCTGCATCCTACTTTGAACATAGATTGGTGCTTCATTTCTTACAAGAAAATATACATGTTTCATTGCCATTCTCCCAAACCATCCCACCCTTTCCCTCTCCCTCAGAGTCCAAAAGTCCACTCTATACCTCTGTGACTCTTTGTTGTCTCACATATAGGGTCATCATTACAGTCTTCTAAATTCCATATATATGTGTCAGTATACTGTATTGGTGTTTTTCTTTCTGGCTTACTTCATTCTGTATAATCAGTTCCAGTTTCATCCATCTCATTAGGACTGAGTCAAATTTATTTTTTTAAGGGCTGAGTAGTATTCCATAGTGTATATGTACCACAGCTTTCTTATCCAATCATCTGCTGATGGACATCTAGGTTGCTTCCATGTCCTGGCTATTATAAAGAGCGCTGCAATGAACATTGGGGTACATGTGTCTCTTTCAATTCTGGTTTCCTTGGTGTGTATGCCCAGCAGTGGGATTGCTGGGTCATAAGGCAGTTCTACTTGCAATTTTTAAGGAATCTCCACACTGTTTTCCATAATGGCTGTACTAGCTTGCATTCCCACCAGCAGTGTAAGAGGGTTCCCTTTTCTCCACCTCCTCTCCAGCATTTATTACTTGTAGACTTTTGGATCACAGCCATTCTGACTGGAATGAAATGGTACCTCATTGTGGTCTTGATTTGCATTTCCATGATAATGAGTGATGTTGAGCATCTTTTCATGTGTTTGTTAGCCATCCGTATGTCTTCTTTGGAGAAATGCCTATTTAGTTCTTTGACCCATTTTTTTATTGGTTGGTTTATTTTTCTGGAGTTGAGCTGCATAAGTTGCTTATATATCTTTGAGATTAGTTGTTTGTCAGCTGTTTCATTTGCTATTGTTTTCTCCCATTCAGAAGGCTGTCTTTTCACCTTGCTTATAGTTTCCTTTGTTGTGCAGAAGCTTTTAATTTTAATTAGATCCCATTTGTTTATCTTTGCTTTTATTTCCAGTGTACTGGGTATTGGATCATAGAGG
The DNA here is from genome assembly GCA_917880005.1 of Nanger dama. NCBI lineage: Eukaryota > Metazoa > Chordata > Mammalia > Artiodactyla > Bovidae > Nanger > Nanger dama. The sequence continues at coordinate 107,572,974 of CAKJTW010000001.1, forward strand.
ATCCTGCTGTGATTTATGTCGGAGAGTGTTTTGCCTATGTTCTCCTCTAGGAGTTTTATAGTTTCTGGTCTTACATTTAGATCTTTAATCAATTTTGAGTTTATTTTTGTGTATGGTGTTAGAAAGCGGTCTAGTTTCATTCTTTTACAAGTGGTTGTCCAGTTTTCCCAGCACCACCTGTTAAAGAGACTGTCTTTACTCCATTGTATATTCTTGCCTCCTTTGTCGAAGATAAGGTGTCCATAGGTGTGCGGGTTTATCTCAGGGGTTTCTATTTTGTTCCATTGATCTATATTTCTGTCTTTGTGCCAGTACCATACTGTCTTAATGACTGTGGCTTTGTAGTAGAGCCTGAAGTCAGGCAAGTTGATTCCTCCAGTTCCATTTTTCTTTCTCAAGATTGCTTTGGGTATTCGAGGTTTTTGTATTTCCATACAAATCTTGAGATTATTTGATCTAGTTCTGTGAAAAATACTGCTGGTAGCTTGATGGGAATTGCATTGAATCTGTAGATTGCTTTAGGTAGTATATTCATTTTCACTATATTGACTCTACCGATCCATGAGCATGGTACATTTCTCCATCTATTAGTGTCCTCTTTGATTTCTTTCATCAGTGTTTTATAGTTTTTGATATATAGGTCTATAGTTTCTTTAGGTAGGAATATTCCTAAGTATTTTATTGTTTTCGTTGCAATGGTGAATGGAATTGTTTCCTTAACTTCTTTTTCTCCTTTCTCATTATTAGTGTATAAGAATGCAAGGGATTTCTGAGTGTTAATTTTATATCCTGCAACTTTACTATATTCATTGATTAGCTCTAGTAGTTTTCTGGTCGAGTCTTTAGGATTTTCTATGTAGAGGATCATGTCATCTGCAAACAGTGAGAGTTTTACTTCTTCTTTTCCAATTTGGATTCCTTGTATTTCTTTTTCTGCTCTGATTGCTGTGGCCAAAACTTCCAGTACGATGTTGAAGAGTAGTGGTGAAAGTGGACACCCTTGTCTTGTTCCTGACTTTAGTGGAAATGGTTTCAATTTTTCGCCATTGAGGATAATGTTAGCTGTGGGTTTATCATATATAGCTGTTATTATGTTGAGGTATGTTCCTTCTATTCCTGCTTTCTGGAGAGTTTTTATCATAAATGGATGTTGAATTTTGTCAAAGGCTTTTTCTGCATCTATTGAGATAATCATATAATTTTTATTTCTCAGTTTGTTAATGTGATGAATTACTTTGATTGACTTGCGGATATTGAAGAATCCTTGCATCCCTGGGATAAAGCCCACTTGGTCATGGTGTATGATCTTTTAGTGCGTTGCTGGATTCTGATTGATAGGATTTTGTTGAGGATTTTTGCATCTATGCTCATCAGTGATATTGGCCTGTAGTTTTCTTTTTTTGTGGTGTCTTTGTCAGGTTTTGGTATTAGGGTGATGGTGGCCTCATAGAATGAGTTTGGAAGTTTACCTTCCTCTGCAATTTTCTGAAATAGCTTCAGTAAGATAGTTGTTAGCTCTTCTCGAAATTTTTGGTAAAATTCAGCTGTGAAGCCGTCTGGACCTGGGCTTTTGTTTGCTGGGAGATTTCTGATTACAGTTTCAATTTCCGTGCTTGTGATGGGTCTGTTAAGATTTTCTATTTCTTCCTGGTTCAGTTTTGGAAAGTTGTACTTTTCTAAGAATTTGTCCATTTCTTCCAAGTTGTCCATTTTATTGGCATATAATTGCTGATAGTAGTCTCTTATGATTCTTTGTATTTCTGAGTTGTCTGTCGTGATCTCTCCATTTTCATTTCTAATTTTGTTGATTTGATTTTTTTCTCTTTGTTTCTTGATGAGTCTGGCTAATGGTTTGTCAATTTTATTTATCCTTTCAAAGAGCTTGCTTTTTGCTTTGTTGATTTTGCTATGGTCTCTTTTGTTTCTTTTGCATTTATTTCTGCCCTAATTTTTAGGATTTCTTTCCTTCTACTAACTCTGGGGTTCTCTATTTCTTCCTTTTCCAGTTGCTTTAGGTGTAGAGTTAGGTTATTTATTTGACTTTTGTCTTGTTTCTTGAGGTATGCCTGTATTGCTATGAACTTTCCTCTTAGGACTGCTTTTATAGTGTCCCAAAGGTTCTGTGTAGTTGTCTTTTCATTTTCATTCGTTTCGATGCATATTTTGATTTCTTTTTGATTTCTTCTGTGATTTGTTGATTATTTAGAAGGGTGTTGTTCAGCCTCCAAATGCAAGAATTTTTAATAGTTATTCTCCTATAATTGAGATCTAACGTTAGTGCATTATGGTCAGAGAAGATGCTTGGAATAATTTCGATTTTTTTGAATTTATCAAAGTTAGATTTATGAACCAGAATGTGATCTATCCTGGAAAATGTTCCGTGTGCACTTGAGTAAAGGTGAAATTCATTGTTTTGGGATGAAATGTCCTATAGATATCAATTAGGTCTAACTGGTCAATTGTATCATTTAACATTTGCGTTTCTTTGTTAATTTTCTGCTTAGTTGATCTGTCCATATGTGTGAGTGGGGTATTAAAGTCTCCCACTATTATTGTGTTATTATTAATTTCCCCTTTCATGCTTGTTAGCAACTGTCTTACATATTGCAGTGCTCCTATGTTGGGTGCATATATATTTATAATTGTTATACCTTCTTCTTGGATTGATCCTTTAATCATTATGTAGTGGCTCTCTTTGTCCCTTTTCACAGCCTTTGTTTTAAAGTCTGTATTATCGGATATGAGTATTGCTACTCCTGCTTTCTTTTGGTCTTTATTTGCATGGAATATCTTTTTCCAGCCCTTCACTTTTAGTCTGTATGTGTCCGTTGTTTTGAGGTGGGTCTCTTGTAGGCAGCATATATAGGGATCTTTTATTTGTATCCATTCAGCTAGTCTTTGCCTTTTGGTTGGGGCATTCAACCCATTTACATTTAAGGTAATTATTGATAAGTATGCTTCTGTTGCCATTTACTTTATTGTTTTGGGTTCGGGTTTATACGTCCTTTTTGTGTTTCCTTTCTAAAGTCTATCCTTTAGTATTTGTTGGAGAGCTGGTTTGGTGGTGCTGAATTCTCTCAGCTTTTGCTTGTCTGTAAAGCTTTTGATTTCTCCTTCATATTTGAATGAGGTCCTTGCTGGGTACAGTAGTCTTGGCTGAAGGTTATTATCTTTCATCACTTTAAGTAGGTCTTGCCATTCCCTCCTGGCCTGAAGAGTTTCTATTGAAAGATCTGCATTTATTCTTATGGGGATCCCCTTGTGTGTTATTTGTTGTTTTTCCCTTGCTGCTTTTAATAATTGTTCTTTGTGTTTGATCTTTGTTAGTTTGATTAAAATATGTCTTGGGGTGTTTCGCCTTGGGTTTATCCTGTTTGGCACTCTCTGGGTTTCTTGGATTTGGGTGATTATTTCCTTCCCCATTTTAGGGAAGTTTCCAACTATTATCTCCTCAAGTATTTTCTCATGGTCTTTCTTTTGTCTTCTTCTTCTGGGACTCCTATAATTCGAATGTTGGAGCGTTTCATATTGTCTTGGAGGTCTCTGAGGTTGTCCTCATTTCTTTTAATTCGTCTTTCTTTTTTCCTCGCTGATTCATTTATTTCTACCATTCTACCTTCTATTTCACTAATCCTATCTTCTGCCTCCGATATTCTACTATTTGTAGCCTCCAGAGTGTTTCTGATCTCATTTATTGCATTATTCATTATATGTTGACTCTTTTTATTTCTTCTAGGTCCTTGTTAAACCTTTCTTGCATCTTCTCAATCCATGACCCCAGGCTATTTATCTGTGATTCCATTTTGAATTCAAGATTTTGGATCATTTTCACTATCAGTATTCAGAATTCTTTCTCAGGTAGATTCCCTATCTCTTCCTCTTTTGTTTGGTTTGGCGGGCATGTCTCCTGTTCCTTTACCTACTGGTCATTCCTCTGTCTCTTCATCCTGGTTATATTGCTGTGTTTGGGGTGGCTTTTCTATATTCTGGGAATTTGTGGAATTCTCTTTCTTATAGAGCTTCCTCTCTGTGTTTGGGGTTATATCAGTGGCTTGTCAAAGTTTCTTGATCAGGGAGGCTTGTGTTGGAGTTCTGGTGGGTGGATCTGGATTTCCTCTCTCTGGAGTGCTGTGACATGTGAAGTAATGGGTTATGAGACGTCAATGGTTTTGGAGTATTTTGAGTTGCCTGTGTATTGAAGCTCAGGAGCTTGTTCTTGTGTTGCTGGAGAATTTGCGTAGTAAGTCTTGCTCTGGAGCTTGTTGGCCCTTGGGCAGTGCTCAATTTCAGTATAGGTATGAAGGTGTTCGATGAGCTCTAATTGGATAATGTTCCCTGTATTCAGGAATTCTTTGATGATCTCAGGCTTTGGACTTATGCCTCCTGATTCTGATTTTCAGATTTATTTTTACAATAGCCTCATGATTTCTCCATCTATTCAGCACTAATGTTAAAACATCTATGTTAATGATGATAGGTTTCTCCACCTTGAGCGTCGTCCCTAGAGGATCGGTGAGTTACTTGGAGGAGAGAAGAGGGAGGGAGTAGTTAGAGGTGAGTGTAATGGGATGAGGTGGAATCAAAAGAGGGAAAAGCAAGTTAGCCTTTAACCACTTTCTTGTGTGCTTTCCGAAGTCTGGACCGCTCAGAGGTGGTCACAGAGTTATACATGGAAGAGGAGAGGAAGGAAATAGATAGAGGTGGACAGGAGGATAAAAGAGGCAGATGGGAAGGAGGAATACAGATCCGGTCAGTGACCAGTTCCCTTAGAGTTCTCCTCCTTCTGGAACACACAGAGATTCATAGAGTTGGGTAGAGAGGGGGAGGGGGAGGGAGGAGACAAAAGCCATCTGGTGGAGAAAAGAGAGATTCCAAAGGTGGAGAGAGTGGTCAAGCCAGTAGTCTTGCACTCATGTAAAACTGGGTACTGAAGATTAGGTTTTTAAAAGTACAAAATTGGCAACAAATACCAAAATGCCAAGATTAATAATCTGGAGTATAGATTGGATTTTTAAAGATAGATTATTGAAGAGAAGAAGAAGGAGAGAGAAATTTAAAAATCAAATAGAGAAAAAAAGAAAAAGAAAGTAAAATATAATAAAATACTCCAGAATTATTAAAAGACAACTTCCTCCACCAATAAGACTATATACGGCGTTTGCTTAAACAATCGAGTTTTTTTTTTTTTTGAAAAGTAATATTAGGTTATAAAAATAATAAATAGAAATATAGAAGACTTAAAAATTTAAGCAAGTTTAGGGGGAAAAAGATGAAAAAGAAAAGAATAAATTTAAAAGGAAAAAAATAATTTTTAAAGAAAGAAAAAAATTCTTAAAAAAAAATAACACTTCCACATCATTCCCCCAAAAAAACAATTTTTTTGATCATAAAAGTAGTAACGGTGTATCTGGCGCTTTCTCTGTCGTTGAGGACTGTGTGGGGTCACTACCAAGGCAGTTCCCTCTGTTTGACTTCCTCTGTTTGCTGGTCTCTTCCGTGTCTGATTTCTGTCTTGCCACAGGGAGGGTGGTGGTGAGCTCTGCACTGGGCTTGCCCCTTCCCAATCCGCGGGATAACCGTGTGGGGCCTGCCCTATGTTTCATGCAATTCCCCGGTTTAAGCCGCTCAGGATTGGCACTCAGGAAGTCCCCTCCAGGTGCCTGGTTTGGTTCCAAGTCGGAGTGGCTAGGGAGTTTGGCGTGCACTATTGTTGCGTCTTCTGGGCTTTCCAGGTCGCTCAGTTTTCTGGGATCTCCGCCGGGGCTCTTTCTCAGGCAGATGATGACTATTCAGAAACCCCAGAGGTCTAGGGAGTTTGGCGTGCACTATTGTTGCGTCTTCTGGGCTTTCCAGGTCGCTCAGTTTTCTGGGATCTCCGCCGGGGCTCTTTCTCAGGCAGATGATGACTATTCAGAAACCCCAGAGGTCTCAATAAAGAAGCTTGCTTGCAATTTGGTAGGTAATGTCTCTCTTGAGCTGCGACTGCCCTCTTCCAGCGCTTAAGGCTCTGGCTGCCTGTCACCGGTGGGGGATGGTCTGCAGCCGGCTATTTCCGATCCATCCTTTGTTCTGTGCACGGGCCTGTCAGTGTCTTATGTTCGGGCATTTTGCATGTTAGTTATCCTCCAGTCTGGTTTGCTAGTCTGGGATAATTCGTTCTTTCCACGCGCGGACCCGATTCTGGCCCCGTTACGCCCAGATTCTCGAGAAAAGCCCTGCAGCCTACGTCTCCTGCAGCCCAATTCTTAGAAAGCACTGTCGCTGGTGCGCTCCCCCTGCCCAACCCCTTTATTAATTTTTAATATTTGACCAATGTTTTCCTATTTCTCACCATATAAAATGATAATAAGAAATCTGATTTACAAACCAAAAGTTAATAAGATCTAAATGCCCATGTAAGAAATTGCCTCAAATAATAAAAATAAGAGAATTCACATATGTAAAGAAATGCTGGACATAGGTCATAATTCAGTAAGTGTTATTCTGTGATAGCTTCAGAGAATCACTCTTCTGTTTACAAAGGACCTTCCCATGAGCTATTTGGTTAAATGTAATGGCTCAATGGACTTCCCAGGTAGTGGCAGTGGTAAAGAGCCCGCCTGCTAATGCACGCAACTCGGGTTCAATCCCGGGGTGGGGAAGATCCCCTGGAGGAGGGCATGGGCAATCCACTCCAGTATTCTTGCCTGGAGAATCCCATGGACAGAGGAACCTGGCAGGCTATAGTCCACAGGGTTGCAAAACGTTAGGACACATATGCATGTAATGGCTTAATATCTCATTCAAAAGCAGTATTCCAGTGAAAGGAAATGTTACTGGTTCATAAGTGTTAAGGAAACCTGGCCTTCTCTCTTAAGCTGAATACTCAGAAAAGCAAGCGCATCTAGTCTTTCATCTAGTAAATGAGACACATGCCCAGTTTGGAGAAGGTGAACTGCAGGAGGCTTATCAAATGAGATAGACAATTCTTTAAATGCAATTATGTCTCTGAGCACCATTTCTATACGGTCTTAGTATTCCCATTATTTCTGTTACAGAACCAAAAATGCACCTGAATTTTTTCAACAATTTTTCTTTTAAATTTTCATTACTAGAGCTGCCAGAATCAGTCTATTTCTGCAACTGACAGCCTGCGGCATTATCTGTCCCTTATCACTTGCCAGCAAGGGCAGGAATATCCATGATGCTTGTGATAGTCAAGTGATAGTCAAGTGAAAGCCAGAGGTCATTTAGGCAGATAAATTCCTTTTAGGAGGTTTCCATAAAGTAAGACTTGTGAAGACTTTTTTGTTGTCTTAAAATCCAGAACTATTTAAGTAAATAAAATCAAAGCGAAAAAAAGAAAAAAAAAGTATGAGTCTTTTTGCCACCAGTATGTGCTCTTAACATAGCATTAAGGTTTAGGTCAAATTAATGATTTATGGAATAACAATTTACATAAAAATTGTTATGTGGTTGATACCCAATGACTTGTTAGAGTATAAAACACCTTTATCATTTTCCTTTTGTCATGTATGCACCATCTTTAGAATCAAAGAAGAAAATAGCATCACCAATGAGGTAGAATATAATACTTCTACAAATATTTTACTGAGTATTGGAAGCTCAGTGACACTAGACGGATGAGTAAGGCTCAGTAGATAGCATCACAGACCGCTTTTTGCTAAACAACAACAACAACAAACAACAACAACAAAAATAAAACTAGTGATAGGAATGGTGACTTTGATGATGAGGATATATAGCAGTAAAATGATAATAAAGGATAACAGGTCCTTGTCTCTGAACCATGACCAGCACTTCCTTCAAAACTCAGCTCAGATGATATCCCTAAATCAGCCAAGTTAGCTCCAGTACTCTTTCCTGGAAAATCCCATGGATGGAGGAGCCTGGTGGGCTGCAGTCCATGGGGTAGCTAGGAGTCGGACACGACTGAGCAACTTCACTTTCACTTTTCACTTTCATGCATTGGAGGAGATGGCAACCCACTCCAGTATTCTTGCCTGGAGAATCCCAGGGGCAGGGGAGCCTGGTGGGCTGCCGTCTCTGGTGTCACACAGAGTCGGACACGACTGAAGTGACTTAGCAGCAGCAGCATCTGTTCATTGCTTAATTATTCACCTATTCTACTTTTATCCAACTTTTTGCACCAGCTATTTCACATTATGATTTTCCAAAATTATTGCAGTTCTGCATATCTCAATTTCCTATCTCCTAGAAAACAAAAGCTGTGACCAGTATTTTTAATCCTGTCAAATAAACCTGCTCATGTCTCTATATATTATAGGTGCTGCCTAGTTTAAGTTTGTAAATGTACGCACACTGAGCACCTACTCAATATGAATTATAATAATCTGTGGAAAATGCAAGGATGAAGAATATATAGTCTTACCTGTCACTTATGAAACAACATGGAGTAGGTAAGAGACTTGTGAACAATTAACAGATGGGATGCATGAATGCTTACTCAGGGGTTTGCTATAGTAATTGCAGGAGACACTGCTTTTACACTTAAAAGACCAGGGAAAACTCAATGAATAAGGTAGTGTCTCCAGAGAAAAACATAAGAAAAATTCATTCCTAACTGAGACTACCTAAATGCATGGAAGCAAGAGTGAGATTTAGGCTCAAAAATCATGAAATGTAATGTGGCTATGTCATAGGAGTGACAGAAAATATGAGAAAAGGTGGGATTTTAGTGGAAATCTTCATGGAATATGTTGGAAATCACAATAAGTTGTTAGATTTTATTTTGTAAGACTCTATTGCTAAAACTCATTGGAAAAGACTCTGATGCTGGGAGGGATTGGGGGAGGAGGAGAAGGGGATGACACGGGATGAGATGGTTGGATGGTGTCACCAACTCGATGTACATGGGCTTGAGTAGACTCCGGGAGTTGGTGATGGACAGGGAGGCCTGGTGTGCTGTGATTCATGGGGTCACAAAGAGTTGGACACAACTGAGTGACTGAACTGAACTGATTGCTAAAATTGTTATCCAAGGGATCCTAGACCCATGATATTTTCTATTATTAAACAGTTCTGTGGTGAGAAATTTGGGAGAAATATGCATACTATGCTCCCTTCTTGAATATTCTTTTTGTATGTTTGTGTCTAAAATTTCTGAGAAGTTTGATGGCAAATATATTTCTCTAAGTATTCTTAACTCACATTTTCTCAAGCTATAGAATTCTTCTATTTTTATTTCCTAGGACATTTAATAATACCTTGTTGATCTGATTTTCAGGAGAATAAGGTCTGTGCAATGTAAGGAAGACCAAATACTTTCCCGGATGGAAGTGAGTAGGGTCTGATCAATGCTGAATGAATACTCATAGATTGCCCATTTTATGAAAGGAAATTAAAGCAATATACTGCTGTTAGTGACTTTGCTGAAAACAAGCCACTAATAGATCAGTCCTGCAAAGGGTGGCAGTGAGAGTGTGGGTAGGTTAAGTCTGCATGATTCTCTTTTTTTTTTTTTTTAATATTTTTATTTATTTATTTATTTTCTATTATTATTATTTTTTAATTTATTTTACTGTATTGGTTTTGCCATACATTGACATGAATCTGCCACAGGTGTATATGAGCTCCCAATCCTGGAACCCCCTCCCACCTCCCACCCCATATCATCTCCTTGGATAATCCCCATGCACCAGCCCCAAGCATCCTGTATCCTGCATTGAACATAGACTGGCGCTTCATTTCTTACATGATAGTATACATGTTTCAATGCTGTTCTCCCAAATCATCCCACCCTCTCCCTCTCCCTCCAAAAGTCAGTTCTATACATCTGTGTCTCTTTTGCTGTCTCACATACAAGGTCACTGCTGAGCATACACACCAAGGACATGAAAATTGAAAGAGACACATGTGCCCCAATGTACATTGCAGCACTGTACAGCCAGGACATGGAAACAACTTACATGTCCATCAGCAGATGAATGGATAAGAAAGCTGGTATACATATACACAATGGAGTATTACTCAGCCATTAAAAAGAATACATTTGAATCAGTTCCAATGAGATGGATGAAACTGGAGCCAATTATACAGAGTAAAGTAAGCTAGAATGATTCTCTTTTTAAAAATCATGATAAAATATACATAACATGAGGTTTGCCAATTTAACCATTTTAAGATACAGTGTAGTGGTATAAGGTGCATTGCATTGTTGTGCAGCTATCACCACCAGCTAGCTGCAGAATCTTTCCATCATTCCAATCTGAAACTCTGTACCAACTAAACAATAATCTCCATTAATCTCTCACCCATTCCAGCCATCTTCATGAATTTGACTATTCTAGGAATCTCATGTAAGTGGAATCACACAGGATTTGTCCTTTTATGTCTGACATTTCACTTCATGTAATGCTTCAAGATTATTCATTTTGAAAAGAAGGGGCCTCAAGTCCAGGAAAACAAAACAAAACAAAGAACAAAACAGCAGATCCTAGCAAAAATTACTAGCAAAAAAGAATTACTAATAAATTGAAATGTAAAGCACCAGCAGATATAAAGGCACTAAAACTTCCCTTGAGAGGACAATCCTCTCTAATATGAAGGGCAGGAATGGAAAGTGCATGCTCTCCTGTTATGTATAATAGTTCCTTGGGAGATTGGGTCATACCTTGTTATTTTCTGGAGGTCACCATTCAGGCCTTCAAAAGACTCTGCTTATGTATAAATATCTAGATTATGTCAAACATCATAGAAGCTGTTGAAGATACTGAACAAAGTCTGCCATCAGAGAGACAGACTGAAGATCAGGCTTTCATTTGTCCCATATGGTTACTTTCAATTCATAAAGAGTAGAATAGAGTCTGATAAGCCTCAGATATCAAAAGGAAACACGACTGTTTGGCTGCTTCATAAGAAATGATAGAAAAATTAAGTGTGCTTGTGGTAAGGAAGAAAAACTGAGGGAAAGAGAAGTTATTAAGGCTTATCTTTTGTTTATCTTTCCCTTGTCTCCTGAAATCATACTGTCACAAGTCCAAATCACAGACAACTAGACAATTGTGAGATTTGTCCAAAATCCTCTTTCCTCCATCCTGACCCCTTACTCCCACACCTGGTTCTTTCTTCCAAACCTCTGTACCCAGCCACCAAATACCCGTGCATCTAAAGCATGGACATGGCAGTTTCCTTCTTTGCTGCAAAATTTCTAATCCTCAAGTGGGTCTCTGTTGTCTAACAGTTAAATTCAACGTTCACAGCTCTTAACAATTCAGCTTTTCTTGAGGCCAGGTCAGACATCTGTAAATCAGCAGTACTTCTTTCCTTACAGAAAAACACCCTCTCAGTGTGCATCATAAACTGCTGTTTGATGTGGACGCTTCCACCTTAGCCTTTGGGAAGAAAGCAGAGATAAGAAGGTGGCTCTGGGGTCTGCATGCTGAGGCTCACACCCTACTTCCTGCTTTGTGTCCGGAGCTGCCTGTTGGATTTCTCTGTGCCTTAGTATCCTCACCAGAGAAACAAGAACATAAGAATGCCATTGACTAGTTTTCTGTGAGTATGGTTTCAGTGTATCTGCCCTCTGATGCCCTCTTGCAACATCTACCATCTTACTTGGGTTTCTCTTACCTTGAGCATGGGGTATCTTATCATGACTGCTCCAGCAAAGCACAGCTGCTGTTTCTTACCTTGCACGAGGGGTATCTCCTTACCTCTGCCTTCCTGACTTTCAATGTGAGATAGCTCCTCTAGGCCCTCCTGCTCCTGCTAGGTGTTGCAAGAGGGCATCAGAGGGCAGACACACTGAAATCATACTCACAGAAAACTAGTCAATCTAATCGCACTAGGAACACAGCCTTGTCTAACTCAATGAAACCAAGCCATGCCATGCAGAAACCCAAGACAGGCTGGTCATGGTGGAGAGGTCTGACAGAATGTGGTCCACTGAAGAAGGGAATGACAAGCCACTTCAGTATTCTGGCCTTGAGAACCCCATGAAAAGCATGAAAAGGCAAAATGATAGGATACTGAAAGAGGAACTCCCCAGGTCAGTAGGTGCCCAATATGCTACTGGAGATCAGTGGAGAAATAACTCCAGAAAGAATGAAGGGATGGAGCCAAATTAAAAACAATACCCAGTTGTGCATGTTTACTGGTGATAGAAGCAAGACTCAATGCTGTAAAGAGCAATATTGCATAGGAAGCTGGAATGTCAGGTCCACGAATCAAGGCAAATTGGAAGTGGTCAAACATGAGACGGCAGGGGTGAATGTTGACATTCTAAGAATCAGCAAATTAAAATGGACTGGAATGGGTGAATTTAACTCAGATGACCATTAAATCTACTACTGCAGGCAGGAATCCCTCAGAAGTAATGGAGTAGCCATCATGGTCAACAAAAGATTCTGAAATGCAGTACTTGGATGCAATCTCAAAAATGACAGAATGATCTCTGTTCGTTTTCAAGGCAAACCATTCAGTATCACAGTTATTCAAGTCTATGCCCCAACCAGGAACAGTGAAGAAGCAAAAGCTGAATGGTTTTATGAAGACCTACAAGACCTTTTAGAACTAACACCCCAAAAAGATGTCCTTTTCATTATAGGGGCTGGAATGCAAAAGTAGGATGTCAAGAAACACCTGGAGTAACAGGAAAATTTGGCCTTGGAATACAGAATGAAGTAGGGCAAAGACTAATAGAGTTTTGCCAAGAAAAGACATTGGTCATAGCAAACATCTTCTTCCAACAACACAAGAGAAGACTCTACACATGGACATCACCAGATGGTCAACACCGAAATCAGATTGATTATATTCTATGCAGTCAAAGATGGAGAAGCTCTATACAATCAATAAAAACAAGACCAGGAGCTGACTGTGGCTCAGATCATGAACTCCTTATTGCAAAATTCAGACTTAAACTGAAGAAAGTAGGGAAAACCGCTAGACCATTCAGGTATGACCTAAATCAAATCCCTTATGATTATACAGTGGAAGTGAGAAATATATTTAAGGTCCTAGATCTGATAGATAGAGTGACTTATGAACTATGGAATGAGGTTCGTGACATTGTATGGGAGACAGGGATCAAGACCATCCCCATGGAGAAGAAATGCAAAAAAGAGAAATGGCTGTCTGGGGAGGCCTTACAAATAGCTGTGAAAAGAAGAGATGTGAAAAGCAAAAAGAAAAGGAAAGATAAAAGCATCTGAATGCAGAGTTCCAAAAAATAGCAAGAAGAGATAAGAAAGCCTTCTTCAGTGATCGATGCAAAGAAATAGAGGAAAAGAACAGAATGGGGAAGACTAGAGATCTCTACAAGAAAATTAGAGATAACAAGGAAACATTTCATGCAAAGATGGGTTCGATAAAGGGCAGAAATGATCTGGATCTAACAGAAGCTGAAAACATTAAGAAGAGGTGGCAAGAATACACGGAAGAACTGTACAAAAAGATCTTCAAGACCCAGGTAATCATGATGATGTGATCACTCATCTAGAGCCAGACATCTTGGGATGTGAAGTCAAGTGGGCCTTAGAAAGCATCACTATGAACAAAGCTAGTGGATGGGGATGGAATTCCAGTTGAGCTATTTCAAATCCTGAAAGATGATGCTGTGAAACTGCTGCACTCAATATGCTAGCAAATTTGGAAAACTCAGCAGTGGCCACAGGACTGGGAAAGATCAGTTTTCATTCCAATCCCAAAGAAAGGCAATGCCAAAGAATACTCAAAGTACCGCACAATTGCACTCATCTCACATGCTAGTAAAGTAATGATCAAAATTCTCCAAGCCAGGCTTCAGCAATACATGAACTGTGAACTTCCTAATGTTCAAGCTGGTTTTAGAAAAGGCAGAGAAACTAGAGATCAAATTGGAAAAGCAAGAGTTCCAGAAAAACATCTACTTCTGCTTTATTGACTATGTCAAAGCCTTTGACTATGTGGATCACAATAAACTTTGGAAAATTCTGAAAGAAATGGGAATACCAGACCACCTGACCTGTCTCTTGAGAAATCTATATGCGGGTCAGGAAGCAACAGTTAGAACTGGACATGGAACAACAGACTAGTTCCAAATAGGAAAAGAAGTACGTCAAGGCTGTATATTGTCACCCTGCTTATTTAACTTATATGCAGAGTACATCATGAGAAACGTTGGGTTGGAAGAAACAAAAATTGGAATCAAGATAGCCAGGAGAAATATCAATAACCTCAAATAGGCAGATGACACCATCCTTATGACAAAAAATGAAGAGGAGCTAAAGAGCCTCTTGATGAAGCTGAAAGAGGAGAGTGAAAAAATTGGCTTAAAGCTCAACATTCAGAAAATGAAGATCATGGCATCCAGTCCCATCACTTCATGGTAATAGATGGGGAAAGAGTAGAAACAGTGTGAGAATTTATTTTGGGGGGCTCCAAAATCATTGCAGATGGTGACTGCAGCTATGAAATTAAAAGACACTTACTCCTTAGAAGAAAAGTTATGACCAACCTAGATAGTATATTCTAGAGCAGATAAATTACTTTGCCAACTAAGGTCCAGTCTAGTCAAGGCTATTGTTTTTCCTGTGGTCATGTATGGATGTGAGAGTTGGATTGTGAAGAAGGCTGAGCGCCAAAGAATTGATGCTTTTGAACTGTGGTGTTGGAGAAGACTCTTGAGAGTCCCTTGGACTGCAAAGAGTTCCAACCAGTCCATTCTGAAGGAGATCAACCCTGGGTATTCTTTGGAAGGAATGATGCTAAAGCTGAAACTCCAGTACTTTGGCCACCTCATGCAAAGAGTTGACTCATTCTAAAAGACTCTGATGCTGGGAGGCATTGGGGGCAGGAGGAGAAGGGGACGGCAGAGGATCAGATTGCTGGATAGCATCACAGACTCTATGCACATGAGTTTGAGTGAGCTCCGAGAGATGGTGATGAACAGGGAGGCCTGGCATGCTGCTATTTATGGGGTCGCAAAGAGTTGGACATGACTGAGTGACTGAACTGAACTGAACTGAAAGATTGCCGTGGGTCATGCAGATCAGGCCCTCAGTGCAGCACTGGACCATGAGCTGTGACAAGCCAATGCTGACTCTGACTCAGCACACAGAGCACCATGTGGATCACTCCACAACATTCTCTATATGACACAATCAGTAGGATTTAAATAGTTATATGCCAAATGAAAGATTCTTGAGTTGAACACAAGCTATCCTGTGAAAATTCAAGATTCCAAAACCATTCATTTCAGTTCAGTTCAGTCACTCAGTCGTGTCTGATTCTCTGCAATGCCATGAATCACAGCACACCAGGCCTCACTGTCCATCACCACTCCCAGAGTTCACTCAAACCCATGTGCATCGAGTCAGTGATCCCATCCAGCCATTTCATCCTCTATCATAAACTTCTCCTCCTGCCCCCAGTCCATCCCTGCATCAAAGTACTTTCCAATGAGTCTATTATTCGCATGAGGTGGCCAAAGTATTGGAGTTTCAGCTTTAGCATCTTTCCTTCCAATGAACACCCAGAACTGATCTCCTTTAGAATGGACTTGTTGGATCTCCTTGCAGTCCAAGGGACTCTCAAGAGTCTTCTCCAACACTACAGTTCAAAAGTAGCAATTCTTTGGTGCTCAGCTTTCTTCACAGTCCAACTCTCACATCCATACATGACCACTGGAAAATCCATAACCTTGACTAGATGGACATTTGCTGGCAAAGTAATGTCTCTGCTTTTAAATATGCTATCTAGGTTAGTCTTTCCTTCCAAGGAGTAAGTGTCTTTTAATTTCATGGCTGTAATCACCATCTGCAGTGATTTTGGAGCCCCCAAAATAAAGTCTGACACTGTTTCCACTGTTTCCCCATGCCTTTCCCATGAAGTGATGGAACCAAATGCCATGATCTTCATTTTCTGAAGGTTGAGCTTTAAACCAACTTTTTCACTCTCCTCTTTCACTTTCATCAAGAGGCTTTTAGTTCCTCTTCACTTTCTGTCATAAGGGTGGTATCATCTGCATATGTGAGGTTATTGATATTTCTCCCAGCAATCTTGATTCCAGCTTGTGCTTCTTCAAGCCCAGTGTTTCTCGTGATATACTCTGCATATAAGTTAAAAAAGAAAGTGACAATTACTGCCTTCATGTCCTCTTTTTCCTATTTGGAATCACTCTGTTTCATGTCCAGGTCTAATTTTGCTTCCTGACCTGCATATTGGTTTCTCAAGAGGCAGGTCAGGAGGTCTGGTATTCCTATCTCTTTCAGAATTTTCCACAGTTTATTGTGATCCACACAGGCAAAGATTTTGGCATAGTCAATAAAGCAGAAATAGATGTTTTTCTGGAACTCTCTTCCATTATCCACGATCCAGTGGATGTTAGCAATTTGATCTTTGGTTCCTCTGCTTTTTCTAAAATCAGTTTGAACATTACTTAATGGTTTTCAAGGGAAATATATAGGGAAACAGTGGAAGCAGTGTCAGACTTTATTTTGGGGGCTCCAAAATCAGTGCCGATGATGATTGCAACCATGAAATTAAAAGATGCTTACTCCTTGGAAGGAAAGACTAACCTAGATAGCATATTCAAAAGCAGAGACATTACTTTGCCGACTAAGGTCCATCTAGTCAAGGCTATGGTTTTCCAGTGGTCATGTATGGATGTGAGAGTTGGACTGTGAAGAAGTCTGAACACTGAAGAATTGATGCTTTTGAACTGTAGTGTTGGAGAAGACTCTTGAGAGTCCCTTGGGCTGCAAGAAGTTCCAACCAATCCATTCTAAAGGAGATCAGCCCTGGGTGTTCTTTAGAAGGACTGATGCTAAACCTGAAACTTCAACACTTTGTCCACCTGATGCAGAGAGTTGACTCACTGGAAAAGACTCTGATACTGGCAGGGATTGGGGGCAGGAAAAGAAGAGAATGATGGAGGATGTGATGGCTGGATGGCATCACCAACTCGATGGACATGAATTTGAGTGAACTCCGGGAGTTGGTGATGGACAGGGATGCCTGGTGTGCTTTAATTCATGGGGTCACAAAGAGTTAGACACGACTGAGGGGCTTAACTGAACTGAATCATGTTTATGGGGTTTCCAAAGTGGCTCAGTGATAAAGAATCTGCCTGTCTGACAATGCAGGAGATGCAAGAGCTATGGATTCAATCCCTGGGTCAAGATGATCTCCTGGAGAAAGAAACAGCAGCTGATTCCAATAATCCTAAGGACAGAGGAGCCTGACAAGCCCATGGGTTTCCAAAGAGCTAGATACAACTGAACACATGAACTAAAATCATGTTTATGATCTATGAGAGGACATAAAACTAACCCATTCACTTTTTGCTTCTATTAGTAAAGTTGAGTCAAACAGAAGAAGAAAGAGAGGTATTGATGGGAAAGAAAAGTCAGCTACCTAGGGATGTCTTTTCTTTTTATTTGCATTTTTATGCAAACCCCACACAGTGTCTCTGCAAATTCTTGCATCAGAAAATTATAAACTACACACTTCCTGTGATCAATTACTGCGCTTCCTTACCACATATGGAGACTGATTTTTCCCTGGGGACACAAGGTCCCTCTTAAACTATTCCAGTGAAAGTGGACAGACTTCCAAGCCACTTAACAACAGAAAGCTACTGAACACATAGTTTAGTACCCAAATTTCACAAGCAGTCACTTTCCCAAACTCATTTCTGGCTTCTGTGATTGTTATCATTTTGTTCAAGATTGTTAATCTTTTTATGAATTTAGATCCATCTTTTCTGTCATGGTTTTCTGTCCCGCGATCTCCAGAAACTTCTCACTTGCCTGGACTTTTTAGACACATTTCCCACCCAGTCCTTTCATTTTACTCTTGGACCTTCATTAATATAATTGGTATTACTTTATGGACAGAGAAATATAGAAAAATGACTTCTATAAACAAAATAAGAGTAGAACACAATCACAAAGGATAATCTCTGTGTCTCCACAGCACCCTCCACTCTGTGTCTGTAATCACCCTGTGTCTACAGCACTCTTTGTCTATAATCACTCTCCAAAGGACCTGCAGAAATTCAGCTGTTACAGTCAAAAGAGACCCTATTCTCCTTTAACTCAAGTTCATTCATTTTGAGTTCTTTTCCTAACAGAATGACACTTTCATGGTAATTTACTTGCCTAAATTGAATGTGCCTTCATTTATGGCACAAAATCAATGTCTCACAAGGTCTTTGTCTCATTTTTCACTTTAGCAAAATAGGAGGTTGTATTTAGCGGCTTCCAGGAGCTAACAGAAAACACATGCAATCAATCAAGATGCTTCATCTTGGAGGAGAAATGTGGGAGACTCACTCAGTGTGTGGCCCAGCATTCTTTGTTTTTTAATTTATTTATCTTTTATTGAAGGATAATTGCTTTCCAAAGTTTTGCTGTTTTCTCTCATACCTCAGCATGAATTAGCCATAGGTATGCATATATCTTCTCCATTTTGAAAGTCCCTCCCATCTCCCTCCCCATCCCACCCCTCTAGGTTGACACAGACCCTGTCTGAGTTTTCAGAGCCATACAGCAAAATTCCAATGGCTATCTATTTTACATATCGTAATGTAATTTTCCATGTAACTCTTTCCATACACCTCATTCTCTCCTTCCCTCTCCCCATGTCCATAAGTCTATTCTCTATATCTCTTACTCCACTGTTGCCCTGCAAATAAATTTTCAGTACTATTTTCCTATTTTCCGTATACATGCATTAGAATATGATATTTATCTTTCTTTTTCTAGGTTCATCCACCTCATTAGAATTGACTCAAATGCATTCCTTTTTATAGCTGAGTAATATTTTCATTGTGAATATGTATCACAACTTCATTATTCACTCATCTGTCAATGGATATCTATGTTCTTCTATGGTCTAGCTATTGTAAACAGTGCTGTAATGAGCAAAGAAATAGATGAAAACAATAGAATAGGAAGGTCTAGAGATCTCTTCCAGAAAATAAGAGACACCAAGGGAACATTTCATGCAAAGACTGGTCAATAAAGGACAGAAATTATAAGGACCTAACAGAAGCAGAAGATATTAAGAAGAGGTGGCAATAATACACGGAAGAACCGTACAAAAATGATCTTCACAGCCCAGAAAATCACAGTGATATGGTCCCTCCCCTAGAGCCAGATAGCCTGGAATGTGAAGTCAAGTGGGGCTTGGGAAGCATCACTGCAAACAAAGCTAGTGGAGGTGATTGAATTCCAGTTGAGCTATTTCAAATCCTGAAAGATGATGCTGTGAAACTCCTGCACTCAATATTTCAGCAAATTTGGAAAGCTCAGCAGTA
This sequence comes from Nanger dama, assembly GCA_917880005.1. NCBI lineage: Eukaryota > Metazoa > Chordata > Mammalia > Artiodactyla > Bovidae > Nanger > Nanger dama. Next base: position 107,592,238 of record CAKJTW010000001.1, read on the forward strand.
GCCACAAGACTGGAAAAGGTCAGTTTTTGTTCCAATCCCAAAGAAAAGCAGTGCCAAAGACTGATCAAACTACTGCACATTTGCACTCATCTCACACGCTAGTAAAGTAATGCTCAAATTTCTCCAAGCCAGGCTTCAGCAGTATGTGAACTGTGAACTTCCAGATGTTTAAGCTGGTTTTAGAAAAGGCAAAGGAACCAGAGATCAAATTGCCAACATCTGCTGGGTCATCGAAAAAGCAATAGAGTTCCAGAAAAACACCCATTTCTGCTTTATTGACTAGGCCAAAGCATTCCACAATAAAGTGTGAAAAATTCTGAAAGAGATGGGAATACTAGACCACCAAACCTGCCTCTTGAGAAACCTGTATGCAGGTGAGGAAGTAACTGTTAGAATTGGACATGGAATAAAAGACTGGTTCCACGTAGGAAAAGGAGTACATCAAGACTGTATATTGTCACCCTGCTTATTTAACTTAGTCAAGGCTATGGTTTTTCCAGTAGTCATATATGGACGTGAGAGTTGAACTGTGAAGAAAGCTGAGTGCCAAAGAATTGATTCTTTTGATCTGTTGTGTTGGGAAAGACTCTTGAGAGTCCCTTGGACTGCAAGGAGATCCAACCAGTCCATTCTGAAGGACATCAACCCTGGGATTTCTTTGGAAGAATGATGCTAAAGCTGAAGCTCCAGTACTTTGGCCACCTCATGCGAAGAGTTGACTCATTGGAAAAGACTTTGATGCTGGGAGGGATTGGAGGCAGGAGGAGATGGGGACGACTGAGGATAAGATGGCTCGATGAAATCACTGACTTGATGGACGCGAGTTTGAGTGAAGTCCAGGAGTTGGTGATGGACAGGGAGGCCTGGCATACTGTGATTCATGGGGTTGTAAAGAGTCAGACACGACTGAGCAACTGAACTGAACTGAACTGAGTACATCATGAAAAATTCAGGGCTGGAAGAAACACAAGCTGCAATCAAGATTTCCAGGAGACATATCAATAAGCTCAGATATACAGATGACACCATCCTTATTGCAGAAAGTGAAGAACTAAAGAGCCTCTTGATGAAAGTGAAAGAGGAGAGTGAAAAAGTTGGCTTAAAGTTCAACAGTCAGAAAACTAAATCATGGCATCTGGTCCCATCACTTCATGGGAAATAGATGGGGAAACAGTGACTGACTTTATTTTTCGGGTTGCAAAATAACTGCAGAAGGTGATTACAGCCATGAAATTAAAATACACTTACTCCTTGAAAGGAAAGTTATGACCAACCTAGACAGCATAGTAAAAAGCAGAGACATTACTTTGCCAAAAAATGTCAAGGCTATGATTTTTCCAGTAGTCATATATATGGCTGTGAGAGTTGGACTATAAAGAAAGCTGAGTGCTGAAGAATTGATGCTTCTGAACTGTGGTATTGCAGGACACTCTTGAGAGTCCCTTGGACTGCAAGAAGATCCACCCAATCCATCCTAAAGGATATCAGTCCTTGGTGTTCATTGGAAGGACTGATGTTAAAGCTGAAACTCCAATACTTTGGCCACCTGATGTGAAGAGCTGACTCATTTGAAAATACCTTGATGCTGGGAAAGATTGAGGACAGGAGGAAAAGGGGATTACAGAGGATGAGATGTTTGCATGTCATCACCTACTCAATGGACATGAATTTGGGGAGACTTCTGGACTTGGTGATGGACAGGGAGGCCTAGCATGTTGCAATTCATGGTGTTACAAAAAGTCAGACACTTCTGATCAACTGAACTGAACTGAACTGAACAATGAGATACATGGGTCTCTTTAAATTTTAGTTTCCTCAAGATATATGCCTAGTAGTGGGATTGCTGAGTCATATGTTGGCTATTTATTCCTAGTTGTTTTTTTTTTCTTTTTTAAGGAATATCCATACCATCTTCCGTAGTGGCTGTATCAATTTACATTCCGACCATCTGTGCAAGAGTGTTCCCTTTTATCCACACCCTCTCCAGCATTTATTCTTTGTACGTTTTGATGAGGACAATTCTGACCTGTGTGAGGTGATATCTCATTGTAATTTTGATATGTGTTTCTCTAATAATGAGTGATGTTGAGCATCTTTTCTTGTGTTCCTTAGCCATCTGTATATCTTTTTGGAGACATGTCTGTTTAGGTCATTTTCCCACTTTTTGACTGGATTTTTTTTTTTCTAGCATTGAGTTCTATGAGTAATGTGTGTATTTTTGAAATTAATCATTTGTCAGTTGTTTCATTTGTGATTATTTTCTCCCATTCTGAGTGTTAACTTTTAAACTTGATTATAGTTTCCTTTGCTGTGCAAAAGTTTTTAAGTTTAATCAGGTCACACTTGTTTACTTTTGTTTTTATTTCCATTTGGGCACCCCACTCCAGTACTCTTGCCTAGAAAATCCCATGGATGGAGGAGCCAGGTAGGCTGCAGTCCGTGGGGTCACAAAGAATTGGACACGACTGAGCGACTTCACTTTTACTTTTCACTTTCATGCTTTGGAGAAGGAGATGACAACCCACTCCAGTGTTCTTGCCTGGAGAATCCCAGGGACGGAGGAGCCTGGTGGACTTCCGTCAATGGGGTCGCACAGAGTCAGACACGACTGAAGCAACTTAGCAGCAGCAGCAGCAGGAGATGGGTCAGAGTGGATTTTGCTTTGATTTGTCATCGAGTGTTCTGCCTATGTTTTCCTCTAAGAGTTTTATAGCTTCTGGTCTTACATGTAGATGTTTAATCCATTTTGAGTTTGTCTTTGTGGCGTTAGGATGTGTTCTAATTTCATTCTTTTATATGTAACTGTCCAGTTTTCCCAGCACCATTTACTGAAAAGTCTGTCTTTTCCCCATGATATATTCTCGCCTCCTTTGTCAAAATGAAGGCACCCATAGGTGCATGGGTTTATTTCTGGGCTTTCTATCTTGTTCCATTGTTCTATATTTCTGTTTTTGTGCCAGTACCATAGTGTCTTGATGACTGTAACTTTGTACTATAATCTGAAATCAGGAAGACTTATTCCTCCAGCTCCAATCTTCTTTCTCAAGACTGCCTTGGCTAATCAGATTTGTTTCCATATGAACTGTGAAATGTTTCGTTGAAGTTCTGTGAAAATAATAATTGATAATTTGATAGCGATCACATTGAATCTGAAGATTGCATTTGGTTGTATATTCATTTTCACAATATTGACTCTTCCTACTCAGGAATATGGAATAACACTCCATCTGTTTATGTCATCTTTGATTTATTTCATTAGTGTCTTATTATTTTCTGTGTACAGTTCTTTTGTCTCCTTAGAAAAATTAATCCTAGATATTTAATTATTTTTCTTGCAATGGTGAGTGGGATTGGTTCCTTAATTTCTCTTTCTGATATTTTATTGTTAGTATAGAGAATTGCAAGTAATTTCTGTGTATTGATTTTGTATCCTGCATCTTTGCTAAATTCACTGAATAGCTTTAGTAATTTTCTGATACTATCTTTAGGATTTTCTATGTACAGTATCATGTCATATGCAAACAGTGAGAGCTTTAATTCTTCTTTTATGATATGGATTTCCTCTATTTCTTTTTCTTCTCTGATTGCTGTGGCTAGGACTTTCATAAATATGCTGAGTAATAGTGGTGAAGGTGGACAATCTTGTCTTCTTCATGATCTTAGGGGTATTGCTTTCTGTTTTTCAACACTGAGAATAATGTTTGCTGTAGGCTTATCATATATGGTCTTTACTATGTTGAGGGAGGTTCCTTCTATGCCAATTTTTTTGAAAAGTTTTAATCATAAATGGGTGCTGAATTTTGTCAAAGACTTTTTCTGCATCTATTGAGATGATCATATGGTTTTTATCTTTAAATTTGTTAATATGGTGTATCACATTGATTAATTTCTGTATATTGAAGAATCCTTGCATCCTTGGAATAAATCCAGCTTGATCATGGTATATGAGCTTCTTGATGTGCTGCTAAATTCTGTTTGCTAAAACTTTGTTGAGAGCTTTTGCGTCTATGTTCATCAATGACATTGGCTTGTAGTATTCTTTTTTTTATGTTGTCTTTCTCTGGTTTTGCTATCAGGGTGATGGTGGCCTCATAGAATGAGTTTGGAAGTGTTCCTTCCTCTACAATTTTTTGAAAGAGTTTTAGAAGGATAGGCATTAGCTCTTCTATAAATGTTTGATAGAATTCCCCTGTGAAGCCATCTGGTCCTGGGCTTTTGTTTTTGAGAGATTTTTGATTACAGCTTCAATTTCAGTGCTTATAATTGGATTGTTCATAATTTATATTTCTTCCTGGTTCAGCCTTGGAAGATTGAACTTTTCTAATAATCTGTCCACTTCTTCCAGGTTATCTTTTTTTTTTTTTTTTGCCATATAGTTGCTCATAATAGTCTCCCATAATCCTTTGTACCTCTGCATTGTCTATTGTAATCTGCCTTTTTTCATTTCTAATTTTGCTGGTTTGATTCTTTGCTCTTTAGTTCTTGACAGATCTGTCTAAAGGTTTGTCAATTCTGTTACCTTCTCAAAGAACCAGGTTTTACTTTTATTTATCTTTACTTTTTCCCCCATTTATTTTTTTCATTTATTTCTGCTCAGATCTTAATGATTGTTTCCTTCTACTAACTTTGGGGTTTTTCTGTTCTTCCTTTTCCAGTTGCTTTACAGATAGATAGGCTGTCTATTCAATGCTTTTTTTGTTTGTTTCTTGAGGTAGGATTGTATTGCTATCAACTTCCCTCTTAGAACTGCTTTTGCTACATCACACAGGTTTTGAGTTGTCGTGTTCTTATCGTCACTTATTTCAGGATTTTTTTTTTAATTTCCTTTTTGATTTCTTCAGTAACCTGCTGGTTATTTAGAAACTTGTTTTATCTCCATGTGTTTGTGTTTGTTACAGTTTTTTTTTTTTTCTTATAATTTATATCTAGTCTGATAGCATTGTGGTCAGAGAAAACGCTTGATACAATTTCAATTTTCTTAAATTTACTGTGGTTTGATTTGTGACGCAAGATGTGGTCTATCCTGGAGAATGTTCCATGTGCACTTAGAAGGTGTATTCTTCTGTATTTGAATGAAATGTCTTAAAGATATCATGAGATCCATCTCATCTAATGTATATCATTTAAGACGTGTTTCCTTATTAATTTTCTGTCTTAATGATCTGTCCGTTGGTGTGAATGCAATGTTAAAGTCTCCTACTATTATTGTATTACTGTCAATTTCTCCTTTTATGTCTGTTAGTGTTTGTCTTATGTATTGAGGTGCCCCTATGTTAGGTGCATAGATATTTACAATTGTTATGCCTTCTTCTTGGATTGCTCTCTTGATCATTATGTATTGTCTTTCCTTATCTCTTGTAATCTTCTTTATTTTATGGTCTATATTGTCTGATAAGAGTGTTGCTACTCCAGCTTTCTTTTGCTTCTATTTTGCATGGAATATGTTTTTCCATCTTTTCACTTACAGTCTGTATGTGTCTTGAGATCCAAAGTGGGTTTCTTATAAACAGCATATATATGGGTCTTATTTTTGTATTCACACAGCCAGTCTGTGTCTTTTGGTTGGAGCATTAAGTTCATTTACATTTAAACTAATTATTGATATATGCATTTCTATTGCAATCGTTTTAATTGTTTGGGATTGATTTTATAGATTTTTTTCCTTCTCTTATTTCTTTTTTAATATAAATTTATTTATTTTAATTGGAGACTAATTACAATTTTCTATGGGTTTTGCCATATATCAACATGAATCTGCCATGGGTATACACGCGTTCCCCATCCTGAACCTCCCTCCCACCTCCCTCCTTGTAACATCACTCTGGGTCATCCCAGTGCACCAGCCTCAAGCATCCTGTATCATGCATCTAACCTGAACTGGCAATTCATTTCATATATGATATTATACATGTTTCAACATTATTCTCCCAAATCATCCCACTCTCTCCCTCTCCCAGAGTTCAAAAGACTGTTCTATACATCTGTGTCTCTTTTCTTGTTTCACATACAGGGCTACCATTATACTCTTTCTAAATTCCATATATATGCATTCAGTTCAGTTCAGTCTCTCAGTTGTGTCCGACTCTTTGCGACCCCATGAATCACAGAACGCCAGGCCTCCCTGTCCATCACCAACACCCGGAGTTCACTCAGACTCACGTCCATCGAGTCAGTGATGCCATCCAGCCATCTCATCCTCTGTCATCCCTTTCTCCTCCTGCAGCCAATCTCACCAAGCATCAGAGTCTTTTCCAATGAGTCAACTCTTCGCATGAGGTGGCCAAAGTACTGGAGTTTCAGCTTTAGCATCATTCCTTCCAAAGAAATCACAGGGCTGATCTCCTTCAGAATGGACTTGTTGGATCTCCTTGCAGTCCAAGGGACTCTCAAGAGTCTTCTCCAACACCACAGTTCAAAAGCATTAATTCTTTGGTGCTCAGCCTTCTTCACAGTCCAACTCTCACATCCATACATGACCACAGGAAAAACCATAGCCTTGACTAGACAGAACTTACTTAGCAAAGTAATGTCTCTGCTTTTGAATATGCTGTCTAGGTTGGTCATAACTTTTCTTCCAAGGAGTAAGCGTCTTTTAATTTCATGGCTGCAGTCACCATCTGCCGTGATTTTAGAGCACCAAAAAATAAAGTCTGACACTGTTTCCACTGTTTTCCCATCTATATCCCATGAAGTTATGGGACCAGATGCCATGATCTTCGTTTTCTGCATGTTGAGCTTTAAACCAACCTTTTCACTCTCCTCTTTCACTTTCATCAAGAGGCTTTTAGTTCCTCTTCACTTTCTGCCATAAGGGTGGTGTCATCAGCATATTTGAGGTTATTGATATTTCTCCCGGCAATCTTGATTCCAGCTTGTGTTTCTTCCAGTCCAGCATTTCTCATGATGTACTCTGCATATATGTTAAATAAGCAGGGTGACAATATACAGCTTTGACGTACTCCTTTTCCTATTTGGAACCAGTCTGTTGTTCCATGCCGAGTTCTAACTGTTGGTTCCTAACCTGCATACAGATTTCTCAAGAGGTAGGTCAGGTGGTCTGGTATTTCCATCTCTTTCAGAATTTTCCACAGTTAATTGTGATACACACAATCAAAGGCTTTGATCAATAAAGTAGAAATAGATGTTTTTTTTTTTTTCTGGAAAACACCAATACAGAATACTAATGCATATGACATGTTTAAGAGCTGATCTTTCAGCAGAAACTCTGCATGCCAGAGGGAATGGCACGCTATATGGTATTGAAATGGAAAATCAACAACCAAGATTACTGTACCTGGCAAGTATATCATTCAAAATTGATGGATAAATAAAAAGCTTTTCAGACAAGTGAAAGTTAAGAGAATCCAGTACCACCAAACTAGCTTTAACAAATATTAAAAGAACTTATATAATAAAGAAATAAAACATCCATGAATCCAAATATGCATTAGTATACTGTATTGGTGTTTTTCTTTCTGGCTTACTTCACTCTGTATAATAGGCTCCAATTTCATCCACCTCATTAGAACTGATTCCAATGTATTCTTTTGAATGGCTGAGTAATACTCCATTGTGTATATGTACCACAGCTTGCTTATTCGTTTGTCTGCTGATGGACATCAAGATTGCCTCCATGTCCTAGTTAGTATAAACAGTGCTGCGATGAACATTGGGGTACACGTGTCTCTTTCAATTCTGGTTTCCTTGATATGTATGCCCAGAAGCGGAATTTCTGGGCCATAAGGCAGTTCCATTTCCTGTTTTTTAAGGAATCACCACACAAAGAAATAAAAGGAATCCAAATTGGAAAAGAAGAAGTAAAACTCTCACTGTTTGCAGATGACATGATCCTCTACATAGAAAACCCTAAAGACTCCACCAGAAACTTACTAGAACTAATCAGTGAATATAGTAAAGTTGCAAGCTATAACATCAATACACATAAATCCCTTGCATTCCTATACACTGATAATGAGAAAATAGAAAGGGAAATTAAGGAAACAATTTCATTCTCCATTGCAATGAAAAGAATACAATACTTAGGAATATATCTACCTAAAGAAACTAAAGACCTGTATATAAAAAACTATAAAGCACTGGTGAAATAAATCAAAGAGGACACTAATAGATGGAGAAATATACCATGTTCATGAATCTTTATTTCTTGATTATATAAATCTCTTTAACATTTATTATAAAGCTGGTTTGATGGTACTGAATTATCTTTACTTTTACTTATCTGAAAAGCTTTTATTTCTCTATGAATTTTGAATGAGTACTTGCCAGGTACAGTAATCTTGGTTGTTGATTTTTCCCTTTCAGTACTTTGTGGCCTGCATTCCCTTCTGGTGTACAGAATTTCTGATGAAAGATCAGCTCTTAAACATATGTCGTTTCACTTGTATGTTACTTGTTGCTTCTCCTTTGCTGCTTTTAAAATTATTTCTTTGTGTTTAGTCTTTGTTAGTTTGATTAGTAGTTTTCTTGGTGTGTTTCTCCTTGGGTTTATCTTGTATGGGACTCTTTGTGCCTGTTTAGCCCAGAGTTCTTACATAAATACTAATGATTCTCTAACTGGAACCTTTCTCACCAGCTCTTGAACTCATAGCCAGGAAATCCCACTAGCACTGGATTCACTCATAGCCAGGAAATCCCACTAGCATTGGTTTGACTCTCTTTCCTACCTCAAGTATCCTAGAGGGTTCAGGGATCATCTAAGCAACTCAAGCTAAAAGCTTGGAAGATTGAGCATAGATTGGGATGTTGAGTATTAGAGTAATTGTACACCCAAACTCATCACACTTGGCAATTAGCATCCCATCTAAGAGTAAATATCATAAGTGCCTTCTCCAATTACTTTCTATTCCCTCTTATCTTTGATGCAACTTTTTTACCTTTCTAATTTTAATAATTTAGTCATAATTCTCTAACATCAGTTCAGTTCAGTCGCTCAGTCATGTCCGACTCTTTGCGACCCCATGAACCGCAGCACGCCAGGCCTCCCTGTTCATCACCATCTCTCGGAGTTCACTCAGACTCACGTCCATCGAGTTCATGATGCCATACAGCCATCTCATCCTCTGTCGTCCCCTTCTCCTCCTGCCCCCAATCCCTCCAAGCATCAGAATCTTTTCCAATGAGTCAACTCTTCCCATGACGTGGCCAAAGTACTGGAGTTTTAGCTTCAACATCATTCCTTCCAAAGAAACGCCAGGGTTGATCTCCTTCAGAATGGACTAGTTGGATCTCCTTGCGGGCCAAAGGACTCTCAAGAGTCTTCTCCAACACTACCGTTCAAAAGTATCAATTCTTCGGCACTCAGCCTTCTTCACAGTCCAACTCTCACATCCATACATGACCACTGGAGAAACCGTAACCTTGACTAGACAGACTTTAGTTGGCAAAGTAATGAGTATGCTTTTGAATATACTAAGTTGGTCATAACTTTTCTTCCAAGGAGTATCTATTCAAATAAATATTTTCCACATGATCTAACCTTGAATCCCTTCATGTTTTCTCAAATAGCAAAATTTTGTAATAACTCCCTTAATAATATAACTAATATGAATGTATATATTACAAACATAAAATATATTAATTATATAGTATATATTAATATTAATTTGTTTAATATATCATTGATATATTAATGTTATTAATGTTAATTAATTATATTAATAATATTATATGACAATCAATGGTCTCTGTGGGCTTCCCAAGTGGCCCTAGTGGTAAAGAACTCACTTGCCAATGCAAGAGATATAAGAGACATGGGTTTGATCCCTGGGTTGGGAAGGTCTACTGGAGGAGGGCATGGCAACCCACTTCAGAATACTTTCCTGGAGAATCCCCAGGGACAGAGGAGCCTGGCAAACTACAGTTCATATGGTTGCAAAGAGTCAGACACAATTGAAATGACCTGGAATGCATGCATGCGATCTTCTTTGCATGGCTTCCCTCTAAATTTGATCCAATGATAATCCAATATACGATAAAAATTCAAAGCAACATGAAAAAAATATGTTTGATTTTACAATCAGTCAAATTAAAGTCTCTATGTACCCTGTCTCTTATTTATATTTCAAGGAGGATTTAGCTGTCTTGGTGAAACAACCACTAACTTAGATCTTATCTGATTTAAGAATCTCCATATAAGTTTTTCCAGTGGTCATATATGGATGTGAGAGTTGGACTGTGAAGAAAGCTGAGCGCAGAAAAATTAATGCTTTTGAACTGTGGTGTTGGAGAAGACTCTTGAGAGTCCCTTGGACTGCAAGGAGATCCAACCAGTCCATTCTGAAGGAGATCAGCCTTGGGTGTTCTTTGGAGGAAATGATGCTAAAGCTGAAGCTCCAGTACTTTGGCCACCTCATGTGAAGAATTGACTCATTGGAAAAGACTCTGGTGCTGGAAGAAATTAGGGGCAGGAGGAGAAGGGGATGACAGAGGATGAGATGGATGGATTACATCACCAACTCGATGGACATGAGTTTAGGTGAACTCTGGGAGTTGGTGATGGACAGAGAGGCATGACGTGCTGCAGTTCATGGGGTCACAGAGAGTCGGACACGACTGAATTACTGAACTGAACTGATAAGCTCCCAAATGACAAAAACATATAATCTTTGGATATCCATTATAAAAGAAAAAAGAATAGAGTTCTGATTGAGTTTGAGGTGAAATGATGGTGCTGCCAACTGTTAAAGATTGTATTCCATCTGTACCTTTCCCTACCTGTTCTCTTACACATATATGACTCCTAAAATCTTGCTACTTTCATTTTTATTCCTGTATTCTGTGCCCCGGTGAGCAATCATCTTTGCTAGGACTGAAATGTCATTATGATGGATCACAACCAGACACTCCATTTGGGGGCTGGATGCTTGGGCTCTGTCATTATATGCATATTTTCTTCTCACTGAATATGGAGAGATAAATAAGGGAGATGAAATTATACATTGCTTTATATTCTACTTTAAATAAATAAGTGTGTAGCCCTATTAGAATTGGGGTCAGATATCACGAGACTTAATACTCCCTGTGTTTTGGAATTGAGACAGCAAGGCCCCCTAAACCCTACTCTAGCCTTCCTCTGGATTTTCAAATGCTCAGTGGTACCTAAAAATACTTAACGCCCTCTGACTTAACTATTTAAGATTTGTTCACATCTTGCTTGACCCCCTTACTTACTCTCCATCTCCTCCAACTCAACTAGATCCTGCTCCAAAGATGATTTCTTGGATTCATCTCAGGTGGCACCATTTATGTCTCCAGCAGGAGCCCACAGGGAATGCTTAGCACATCTGCTTTATCTCTGGTGAATATCAAGTCATATTTCAATGTATAATAGTGAGAAAGACTTCATAGAGAGTAGTTATATAGACTACTATCCTATACTACTACTCCTATAGAACTCAGATGTAGCTCCAATTGAGTTCTGAGAGGCTACATCAAGAGAGTAAGCCTTTCAGAAGGTCAATATGGAGCCTGCAAAGCTATTTGTGACTTAGACTCAGAGGCGGCAGAACACCCTTTCTACCTCATTTTATTGGTCAAGCAGGTCACCAACACCAGCTCAGATTTAAGTGAAGAAAATTAAATTACACCTCTGGATGTGAGGAGCAGTATGCAATTTGTGCAGGAATAATTGATGGTGGTTTTAGACTCTTTATTGTAATGAAAAAAAAACACAACAACAACAACAACAACAACAAAGTATATAGTCTCAAAATCTCCCTCCAGTGGGAAAAATACATGAGACACTACCTTAACCAAATGATCAATGTCAATATCACTATGAAGTATTCAACATTACTTCATGTTCCAACTCAAAAAGCATAGACTCTAATATTTTTAAATGATTTTATTTATTTATATTTGGCTGTGCTGGGTGTTCATTGTTTTTCTCTAGTTGTGGTGAGTGGGAGCTACTGTTTCAGTGCAGTGGCTTCTCTTGTTGTGGAGCACAGGCTCTAGGGCACCCAGGCTTCAGTAGTTGCAATGCATGGGGTCAGTGGTTGAGGTTCCCCAGCTCTATGCCACAGCCTCAATAGTTGTGGTGCATAAGCTTAGTTGCTCCATGGCATATGGGCTCTTCCTGCACTGGCAGGTGGATTCTTTACCACTGAGATTCGAGGGGAAGACAACATTTGTCTAATATTGAAGAAATATCACACAAACCTCAACTAAGAAATGTGCCCTTCAAAGTGTCAAATTATAAAACACAAAAATAGCTAAGAGACTCCTCTAGCTATCCCTCTATGGACTAAGGAGGGATGACAACTAACAAAACATGTTGCTGAATGAATCCTGGGCAAAGGACTTCTTTTTCTTTTTCCTATAGCTATAAGGTAAATTATTACAAAATAAACAAAATTTTAATAGCACCTTTACTTAAGATGGGCACATTGAATCACTGTTAGTTTTCTACTTTTTGTAATCATACTGTGGCTATCTAAGATATAGGAAATACCCAGTGATGTGGTAGTGGTGGTTTAGCCACTAAGTTGTGTCTGACTCATGTGAACCCATAGACTGTAGCCCACCAGCCTCCTTGGTCCATGACATTTTCCAGGTAAGAACACCAGAGTTGGTTCCTATTTCCTTTTCCAGGGAACTTCCCGACCTGAGAATTGAACCCAGGGTTCCTGCATTGCAGGCAGACAATTTACCAACTGAGCTATGAGGGAACCCCTGATCCATGAAGGCTTCTTTCATGTATCCCTATGAGGGAATACACAATGACGTATTTAGGAGTAAAGGGTCTTTATGTGCACAACTTACTTTTAACTGTTTCTGAAATAATAACAATAGTAGATAAAGCAAATATGGTACAATACAAACATTTAGGGAGTTTTTGTACTATTTTTGTGAACTTTAAGTCTGAGATTATTACAAAATGCAAAGCTATACAAAAAACAAAGACACAAGCAGATCAAGCATATCAGAGAATTAAAAATGGAATCAAAGAAGAAACTATTGATACATAGGGAAAATTTTGATTAAATAAAATTTCATGAAACAGCAAAGCACACAAAGTCTAAAATCAACAGTTTTCTGAGGAAAACTTTTGTAGCACAAATGACAAGGAGCCCAAATTTTAATTTAAAAGAGAAATCACAATCAAACTGTAATATAATAGCAGTACTAAAGAAAATTAAGCAAAGTTTATAAGCACGTGTTTCACAAAACTAGCCAAACAAGTAGTCAAACAAGTAGCCAAAATAGGTAAAGCAAAGCTCCAGGACTTCCGCTTATTTTCCTGAGCTGAAGACATATAATTTTCTTCATTCTTCCCCAAATTCCTACTAAAATTGCCTTGGAGAGTTTTTCATGAAGGCACACATTTGTAAAGCCAAAGGGATCATGAAATGAGAACACAAAAGACCACAGAAATCACAAAATTTTAGAACCGAGAATGCAGACAGGAAAATGGTCACTGAGTTAGATTTGAGACATCTAAAAATTCAGTACCTATGAGAAGCAGAAGTTGGAGTTGAGGCAATAAAGAGGAATCAAGCTTATTTACTTTGTCTGGAGAGACTCAAGAGGTGAGGCATCAGATGCTACTAAAAGTGGAAATGCAGGGCAGACATGAAATGAAAATCATCCTATTTACCAAGCATACCTGTCTGGAAAATAGTGTAAGATAAGAAGGCCAAAATACTTATCTTCATGAAGTTCATTTAATTCTTCTAATAGGGAGCATACATTCTAATTCACACCCACACACACACACACACATAAAGTCATAAATGTTGTGGGGGAAAAAAAAATCAGAACACATGTATGTTGTTGGGGAGAGGAGTATGTTTTCAAGTATGATTATCAGGAAATCCATTGCTGAAAAGGTACCATTTGAGCAAAAACTGAAGGTATTGAGGGGCCAATTACATGAGGATATGGTCAAAGACAGTACAGCTAATATAAATGCCTGAATTGGAACTGTGACTGGCTTGTGGGGACTAGTTTAGGGAGAGAGTGTTAAGAATAGGCATTAGGAGACAGGAAAAATCTGACATTTTTGTAAGGCTTTTGGAATAAGACCAGGAGACTTTGGAGTATCTGAAGCTGAAATCTGGAGAATAAACTGAAAATCATTTTAAAAGAGCAGTCTGACTTCCAGAAACTGTTCCTCTTCCAACACAGCAACAATGGAAGATAAGAGGTTTGCATTCTTGAAAAGTTTGAACCACAGAGCATTTAGTCCCAAAGACACAACCGATAGAGCAGAACCCTGACTTGAGAGCAGGGGAGTACTGATAGCACACTTACCAGAAATTTCTGCTCACCACATCCTCTGCTCCAACCTTGCTCCCCCAGAATGGTGGCCACCCAGCAACACATGGAGGATTTCTGTTTAGGAAAACCGACTCACCTGAGGAAAAAGAGCCCCAGGCTGACATTTGGCAATCTTGCAGTGATGTGCTAGGTCTTTCCCCAATCCCCTTGACAGACCCCACAGCTCTGCTAGAACATCAGGTCAATGCAAATATGACCAGCCAGTTACAAGATACTTGTGAAAATTTCCTAACACAAGGGAGAGACTAAAATAAGTAAATCAAAATAGCTCAAAGGAAGTGGAGACAATACCTAGTACTGTGGGTAAAAACAAAGAATAAACCTTGTAAAAACCTATAATTAATATTCTCAGAGGGAAAAAAAGTGATTCTAACTATGAGAGAACAGGCTGCTATCAAAAAAGAATATCCAAATGTAGGGTGACCACCATTCTGATTTGTCTAGGACTGCCTCTATTTTAGCGCAGAATGTTCCCCAGCCCAGGAAACCTACAGTCCCAGGTAAAGCAGGATGGTTGCTGACCCCACTATAAAAGGAAAAAGCTCTATTAAAGATATGATAGCAGCAATATGAAGTGAAACTAGAAAACTTCATAATCCCACAGACTCACTGAATCACTTTATGTGCCTGATTTCTTCTCTTCCTTCCAAGTCTTTCTTGTTTTGACACCAGAAAACCAGCTAAGGGATGATGCAGAAGTTCATTAAATAGATGATAAAGTCCTGACCTCAGATAGTGAAAGTAGAAAAAGAAAGGAAGGAGCCAGGTGATGAGATAACTAAGAAGTAGAATACAAGGTAGTAGAATCCAAGGGCTTTAGAATTTCAGAGGGAGGAAAACACCTCAGAGACCATCTGATTCAACCCTGTCTTCATACAACCTCATGCCTGATTCACAGAAATAGTATAGTACAATACCTTTGCTAAATAAACTAACAAATGAATGAGAAATAAGATCCAGAAATGCAGTGACTCCACTATTGACTGGCATATCTGGCATGGGAACGTAAACCTCCCAACCTGGAAGTCAGCACTCTCTATTATGACACTGACAAAGTACAGCAAATGACTAAAACATTATTTGAACTTTATTTTATAGTTGTGACATGATTCATCTCATTTTCATCCACAATCTCATTTATAATGTGACACATAAGAATCAATACATTTTAGAATAGTTATGACAGCAGAAATTAGAAACCAGAGGATTAGAAATAAAGTTAAGAATGCAAAGAGGGTGTAGAACAAACGAATCTTAAAAATAAAAAGAGAAAAAAATTAAAAATGGAAAATATGTCTAATTAGATAACTATTGTGAATAAAAGATATTCTTAAAAGAAAAAAAGTTAAAAAGAGAGAGAGAGAGAGAGAGAGAAAGGGAAACTATCAAAGAACTAAACAAGAACATTTTATAGAATAGAAAGACTGAAAGGGCTCACTGAGGGCCCAAAACAATATTGGAAGAAAAGAGGCAGCCAGGGACATTGTCAAGAGTGTCCAGAGATATAATCCCTAAAGCAGAGAAGTGGGATAGGATGGGAAAAGAGAAAACAGAGGTGATTCAAAGTTTTTAAATGGACTTAGGAATAAGGATGGCACATTAAATTGCTCACAGTGAGGCTGGATGTTTTAAGTCATAGAAGATCATGCTTCTAAGGTTCTAAGATAAAATGATGTCAATATTCTGTAGCCAGTGCCCCAGGATAAATGCACAAGGTGGTTTCTTTACTATTGTTTGCATAAGCAAATATTTATTAAATATCTTAATATCTATTATTAGCACTGAAACAAAATATAACAAACAAATATAGCATTAAATAAGTATAATTGCACAAATAAAATATTTTCACATTTTGTAATTTTTTGACCATTTAAAACAATTTTTGAGACATTTTATTGAAGAATGAAATTAATTATATGTACTGGCATAGAAATAACTTCAATATTATTAGGTTTTTGAAAAAGGAAATTTTAAAATAGAAATGTATGCACTAGATCTCTTATTAGAGAATATATAGGTAGAGAAATTAATACATAGAAATACAAATATGGAAAAAATAACTGAAAAGAGAAAAATCTCCATGTTATCAGTGACTGCCTTTGGGGAACAGTGCTTAAAAGTTTAGCCTACACTTTCTGGTTTGTACAGTTTTATAGCAGCTGGAGTTTTTCTACAATGTGCAAATTATTTTTTAAATTGTGTATATTTTTTCATTTCTTTGTGATAATAGCACCATCTAGTGGTTAACTTTCAAAATATTTTCACTTTAATATACAAGGAACGCCTGGCAGCTCAATTCCAGAAAAATAAACGATCCAATAAAAAAGTGGGCCAGAGGACTAAATAGACATTTCTCCAAAGAAGATATACAGATGGCTGACAAACATATGAAAAGATGCTCAACGTCACTCATTATCAGAGAAATGCAAATAAATCCACAATGAGGTACCATTTCACACCAGTCAGAATGGCTGCTATCCAAAAATCTATAAGCAATAAATACTGGATAGGGTGTGGAGAAAAGGGAATACTTTTACACTGTTGGTGGGAATGCAAACTAGTACAGCCACTATGGAGAACAGTGTGGAGATTTCTTTAAAAACTGGAAATAGAACTGCCTTATGACCCAGAAATCCCACTGGTGGGCATACACATCAAGGAAGCCAGAATTGAAAGAGACACATGTACCCCAATGTTCATTGTAGCACTGTTTATAATAGCCAGGACATGGCAGCAACCTAGATGTCCATCAGCAGACAAATGGATAAGAAAGCTGTGGTACATATACACAACAGAATATTACTCAGCCATTCAAAAGAATACATTTGACTCAGTTCTAATGATGTGGATGAAACATGAGCCTGTTATGCAGAGTGAAGTAAGCCAGAAAGAAAAACATCAATACAGTATACTAACACACATATATATGAAATTTAGAAAGATGGTAATGATAACCCTGTATGTGAGATAGCAAAAGAGATACAGATGTGTAGAACAGATTTTTGGACTCTGTGGGAAAGGGCAAGGGTGGCATGATATGGGAGAATGGCATTGAAACATGTAAATTATCACATGTGAAATGAATTTCCAGTCCAGGTTTGATGCATGATACTGGGTTATCGGGGCTGCTGCACTGGGATGACACAGAGGATGGGATGGAGAGGGAGGTGGGAGGGGGTTCAGGATAGGGAACACATGTACACCCATGGTGGATTCATGTCAATGTATGGCAAAACGAATACAATATTCTAAAGTAAAATAAATAAATAAAACTGAAAAAAAATATTTAAACTTTAATATATATATATATATATGTATATATATATATATACATATATATATATATATGAGACTTCTGATAAAGTGTGGTCCACTGGAGAAGGTAATGGAAAACAACTTCAGCATTTTTGCCTTAAGAATGCTATAAACAGTTTGAAAAAGTTAAAAGATGTGACACTGAAAGATGAACCTCCAAGATTGGTAGGTTCCTAGTATGCTATTGGAGAAGAGTGGATAAAAATTTCCAAAAGAATGAAGAAGTTGAGCCAAAGTAGGAAAAAAACAAACAAACAAAAAAAAAACCCAATTTTTAATGTGTCTGGTGGTGAAAGTAAAGTCCAATGCTGTAAAGAACAGTATTGCACAGGAACCTGGAATGGTAGGTCCATGAATCAAGGTAAAGTGGAGGTAGTCAAACATGAGATGTAAGAATGAACATTGACATTTTAGGAATCAATAAATTAAAATGAATGGGAATGGATGAATAATTCAGATGACCATTATATCTACTATTGTGGGCAGAATCCTTTAGAACAAATGGAGTAGTCCTCATAGTCAACAAGAGTCTGAAATGCAGTACTTGGATGCAATCTCAAAAATGACAATGATCTCAGTTCGTTTTCAAGGCAAATCCAATATCACAGTAATCCAAGTCTATGCCCCAACCACTAATGCTGAAGAAGCTGAAATTGAATGGTTCTATGAAGACTTACAAGAACTTCTAGAACTAAACCAAAAATAAAAATAAAATAGAATAAAAGATGTCCTTCTCATCATAGGGGGCGGGAATGCAAAAGTAGGAAGTCAAGAGATACCTGGAGGAACAGGCAAGTTTGACTTGTCAAATGAAGCAGGGCAAAGGCTAACAGAATTCTGGCAAGAGAATGCACTGGTCATAGCAAACACTCTTTTCCAAAAACACAAGGCACTACTCTACATATGGATATCACCAGATGGTCAATATAAAAATCAGCTTGATTATATTCTTTGCTACTGAAGATGGAGAAGCACCATGCAGTGAGCAAAAACAAGACTGAGAATTTGACTGTGGATCTGATCATGAGCTCCTTATTGCAAAATTCAGACTTAAATTAAAGAAAGTAGGGAAAACCACTAAGCCATTCAGGTATGACTTAAAGAAAATTCCTTATGATTATACAGTAGAAGTAGCAAAGAGAGTCAAGGAATTAGATTGGATAGATAAAGTGGCTGAAGAGCTATGGACAGAAGTTCATAATATTTTACAGGAGGCAATGATAAAAATCATTCCCAAGAAAAAGGAATATGACAAGGCAAAATAGTAGTCTGAGAAGGCCTTACAAATAGCTGAGGAAAGAAAAGAAGCAAAAGAAGAAAAGGAAAGATGTATCTATCTGAATGCAGAGTTCCAATGAATAGTAAGGAGAGATAAGAAAGCCTTCTTAAGTGAACAATGTAAAGAAATAGAGGAAAACAGAAGAATGGGAATAACTAGAGATCTCATCAAGAAAATTAGAGCCAACAAGGGAGCATTTCATGCAAAGAAGTGCACAACAAAGGACAGAAACAGTATGGACTAATCAGAAGTAAAATATATTAAGAAGAGTTGGCTAGAATACACAGAAGAACTATACAAAGAAGATTTTAGTGACCCACACAACCACGATTGTGTGCTCACTCACTACAGCCAGAAATCCTGAAGTGTGAAGTCAAACGGAACTTAGGAAACATCACTACAAACAAAACTAGTGGAGGTGATGGAATTCTGCTGAGCTATTGCAAATCTAAAAATGATACTGTAAAAGTACTGAACTCAATATGCCAGCAAATTTGGAAAATTCAGCAGCGGCCACAGGACTGGAAAAGGTCAGTTTTCATTCCAATCCCAAAGAAGAGCAATGACAAAAAAAATGTTCAAGCTACCAAACAATTACACTCATTTCACATGTTGCAAGGTTATGCTTAAAATCCTTCAAGCTAGGCTTCAGCAGTATGTGAACTGAAAACTTCCAGTTGCACAATCTAGTTCTAGAAAAGACAGATGAAACAGAAATCAAATTGCCAATGACCATTAGATCATAGGAAAAGCAAATGAATTCCAGAAAAACTTCTGCTTCATTGACTGTGCTAAAGCCTTTTGGCTGTGTGGATCACAACAAACTAGAAAATTCTTAAAGAGCTGGAAATACAAGACCACATTACCTGCCTGTTGAGAAACCTGCATGGAGGACAAGAAGCAACAACTATAACGACATGGGGCAATGAGCTAGTTCAAACTGGGAAAGGAGTATGTCAAGGATGTATATTGTCACCCAGCTTATGTAACTTTACATGCAGAGTACATCATGTGAAAGGCAGAGCTGGATAATATTCAAGCTGCAAGCAAGATTGCTGGGAGAAATATAAATAACCTCAGGTATCCAGATGATACCACCTTAATGTCAGAAAGCAAGGAGAAACTAAAGAGCCTCTTGATGAAGGTGAAAGAGAGTGAAAAGCTAGTTTAAGATTCAACATTCAAAAAAGAAAGAAAAAGTTAATATCATGGCATCCTGTCCCATCACCTCATGGCAAATAAATGGGAAAACAATGGAAACAGTGACAGACTTTATTTTCTTGGACTCCAAAATTACTGCGGACATTGTCTGCAACCATAAGATTAAAAGACACTTGCTCCTTGGAAGGAATGCTATGAAAAACCTAGACAATGTATTAAAAAGCAGAGACATCACTTTGCTAATAGGTCAAGATATGGGTTGACCAAGATATGGGTAGTCCAAGATATGGGTTTTCCAGTAGTCATGTACAGATATGAGAGTTAGACAATAAAGAATGCTGAGTACTGAATTGATGCTTTTGAACTGTGGTGCTGAAAAGATTCTTCAGAGTCCCTTGGATGGCAGAAGATCAAACCAGTCAATCCTAAAGGAAATCAATGCTGAATACTCATTGGAAAAATTGATGCTAAAGCTGAAGTTCAATGAGTCAACTCATTGACAATATCTTGATGCTGGGAAAGATTGAGGATGAGATGGTTGTGAGAGGGTAACAGGCAGGCAGGCCAGGGATCTCCAAAAGGAGGAAATAGGCTGCATATATCACACATTTCTTATATCTCTTTTAAACAGCAGGAGGAAACAAATTACAAGTGTCAGATTTTTTTTATTCCCTTCTCTATACAAAATTAAAAAGTTTCTCTTAAAATTCTGTGTTGCCATGATGACACATGGTTCCACCTGAACTTAACTTTTCTCAAATCTTGAGCTAACCAATGTGTTATTGTTACAGAAATATTTTTCTTAAGCTAGCAGAAGGTGCCCAATATGCTACTGGAGATCAGTGGAGAAATAAATCCAGAAAGAATGAAGGAATGGAGCCAAGGCAAAAACAATACCCACTTGTGGATGTGACTCATGATAGAAGCAAGGGCCAATGCTATAAAGAGCAATACTGCATAGGAACCTAGAATGTCAGGTCCATGAATAAGGCAAATTGGAGTGGTCAAACAGGAGATGACAAGAGTGAACGTCAACATTCTAGAAATCAGAGAACTAAAATGGAGTGGAATGGATAAATTTAACCCAGATGACCATTATATCTACTACTGTGGCTGGAATCCTTTAGAAGATATGGAGTCGCCATCATGGTCAACAAAAGAGTCTGAAATGCAGTACTTGGATGCAATCTCAAAAATGACAGAATGATCTCTGTTTGTATCCAAGGCAAACCATTCAATATCACAGTAACCCAAGTCTATGTCCCAACCAGTAATACTGAAGAAGATGAGGTTGAATGATTGTATGAAGACCTGAAAGACCTTTTAGAACTAACACCAAAAAAATATGTCCTTTTCATTAAAGAGGACTGGAATGAAAAAGTAAGTAGTCAAGAAACACCTGGAGTGACAGACAAATTTGGCCTTGGAATACAGAATGAAGCAGGGCAAAGGCTAAGAGAATATTGCCAAGAGAACGAACCGGTCATAGTAAACACCCTCTACCAACAACACAAGAGAAGACTCTACACATTGACATCACCAGATAGCAACACCAAAATCAGATTGATTATAATCTTTGCAGCCAAAGGTGGAGAAGCTCTACACAATCAGCAAAAACAAGACTGGAGCTGATTGAAGCTTAGATCATGACCTCCTTATTGCCAAATTCAGACTTAAATTGAAGAAAGTAGGGAAAACCACTAGACAATTTGGGTATGACCAAAATCAAATCCCTGATGATTATACAGTGGAAGTGAGAAATAGATTTAAGGGACTAGATCTGATAGATAGAGTGCATGATGAACTATGGAGTGAGGTTCGTGACACTGTACAGGAGACAGGGCTCAAGACCATCCCCATGGAAAGAAAATGCAAAAGGCAAAATGTCTGTCTGGGGAGGCCTTACAAATAGCTGTGAAAAGAGAAGCAAAAAGCAAAGGAGAAAAGGAAAGATATAAGCATCTGAAAGCAGAGTTCCAAAGAATAGCAAGAAGAGATAAGAAAGCCTTCCTCAGAGATCAATGCAAAGAAATAGAGGAAAACAACATAATGGGAAAGACTAGAGATCTCTTCAAGAAAATGAGAGATACCAAGAGAATATATGATGTAAAATGGGCTTGATAAAGGACACAAATAGTATGGATCTAACAGAAGCAGAAGATATTAAGAAGAGGTGGCAAGAATACACAGAGGAACAGTACAAAAAGATCTTCATGACCCAGAGAATCACGATGGTATGGTATGATTACTCATCCTGAGCCAGACATCCTGGAATGTGAAGTCAAGTGGACCTTAGAAAGCATCACTATGAACAAAGCTAGTAGAGGTGATGGAATTCCAGTTGAGCTATTTCAAATCCTGAAAGATGATGCTGTGAAAGTGTGCACGCAATATGCAAGCAAATTTGGAAAACTCAGCAGTGGCCACAGGACTGGAAAAGTCAGTTTTCATTCCAATCCCAAAGAAAGGCAATGCCAAAGAATGCTCAAACTACCATACAATTGAACTCATCTCACACGACTGTAAAACTATGCTCAAAATTCTCAAAGTCAGGCTTCGGCATATGTGAACCGTTAACTCCCTGATTTTCAAGTTGGTTTTAGAAAAAGCAGAGGAACCAGAGATCAAATTGCCAACATCCACTGGATCATCAAAAAGCAAGAGAGATCCAGAAAAAAAAAAATATATATATATATATATATATATATATATATACTTCTGCTTTATTGACTATGCCAAAGCCTTTGACTGTGTGGATCACAATAAACTGTGGAAAATTCTGAAAGAAACTGGAAAACTAGATCACCCGACCTGCCTCTTTTGAAATCTATATGCAGGTCAGGAAGCAATAGCTAGAACTGGACATGGAACAACAGACTGGTTCCAAATATGAAAAGGAGTATGTCAAGGCTCTATATTGCTACCCTGCTTATTTAACTTCTTTCTATGCAGAGTACATCATGATAAACACTGTGCTGGAGGAAGCACAAGTTGGAATCAAGACTGCCGGAGAAATATCAATAACCTCAGATATGCAGATGACACCACCCTTATGGCAAAAAGTGAAGAGGAACTAAAAAGCCTCTTCATGAAAGTGAAAGTGGAGAGTAAAAAGTTGTCTTAAAGCTCAACTTGCAGAAAATGAAGATCATGGCATCTGGTCCCATCAGTTCATGGGAAATAGATGGAGAAACAGCAGATACAGTGTCAGACTTTATTTTGAGGGGTCCAAAATCACTGCAGATGGTGACTGCAGCCATGAAATTAAAAGATGCTTACTCCTTGGAAGAAAAGTTATGACCAACCTAGATAGCATATTGAAAAGTAGAGACATTACTTTGCCAACAAAGGTCCATCTAGCCAAGGCTATCTTTTTTCCAGTGGTCATGTGTGGATGCGAGATTTGGGCTGTAAAGAAGGCTTAGCCTGAAGAATTGATGCTTTTGAACTGTGGTGTTGGACAAGTTTGTTTGTTTGTTTGTTTGTTTGTTTGTTTTGTATTTTTAAAAATATGTTTATTTTAATTGGAGGTTGATTACTTTTCAATAGTGTATTGGTTTTGCCATACATAAACATGAATCTGCCACAGGTATACACGTGTTCCCCATCCTGAATCCCCTTCCCTCCTCCCTCCCCGTACATCTCATGACTGGTGATTCATTTCATATATGATATTATACAGGTTTCAATGGCATCTCCCTATTCATCTCACCCTCTCCCTCTCCCACAGAGTCAAAAATACTGTTCTATACATCTATGTCTCTTTTGTGGTCTCTCATACAGGGTTGTCATTACCATCTTTCTAAATTCCATATATATGCATTAGTACACTGCATTGGTGTTTTTCTTTCTGGCCTATTTCACTCTGTATAATAGGCTCTAGTTTCACCCACCTCATTGGAACTGATTCAAATGTATTCTTTTGAATGGTTGAGTAATACTCTATTGTGTATATGTACCACAGCTTTCTTATCCATTTGTCTGCTGATGGACATCTAGGTTGCTTCCATGTCCTGGTTATTATAAACAGTGCTGTGATGAACATTGGGGTACATGTATCTCTTTCAATTCTGGTTTCCTTAGTGTGTATGCACAGCAGTGGGATTTCTGTGTCATAAGGCACTTCTATTTCCAGTTTTTAAAGGAACCTCCACACTGTTCTCCACAGTGGCTGTACTAGTTTGCATTCCCAGCAACAGTGTAAGAGGGTTCCCTTTTCTCCACACCCTCTCCAGCATTTATTGTTTGTAGACTTTTGGATTGCAGCCATTCTCACTGGCGTGAAATGGTACCTCATTGTGATTTTGATTTGCATTTCTCTGATAATGAGTGATATTGAGCATCTTTTCATGTGTCTGTTAGCCATCTGTATGTCTTCTTTGGAGAAATGTTTATTTAGTTCTTTGGCCCATTTTTTGATTGTGTCATTTATTTTTCTGTAATTGAGCTGCAGGAGTTACTTGTATATTTTTGAGATTAGTTGTTTGTCAGTTGTTTCATTTGCTATTACTTTCTCCCATTCAGAAGGCTGTCTTTTCACCTTGCTTATAGTTTCCTTTGTTGTGCAGAAGCCTTTAATTTTAATTAGGTCTCATTTGTTTATTTTTTTGCTTTTACTTCCATTATTCTGAGAGGTGGGTCATAGAGGATCCTGCTGTGATTTATGTCAGAGAGTGTTTTGCCTATGTTTTCCTCTAGGAGATTTATAGCTTCTGGTCTTACTTTTAGAACTTTAATACATTTTGAGTTTATTTTTTGTGCATGATGTTAGAAAGTGCTCTAGTTTCATTCTTTTACAAGCCACAATCTAGGATAAAATATTCATGATACATACATCAAAGGACTTTTATTTAGAATGCATAATGAAATAAATATTTCATAATAAAATATTAACAACTATGATTTTTCCAGTGGTCATGTATGTATGTGAGATTTGGACTGTGAAGAAGGCTGAGTGCCGAAGAATTGATGCTTTTGTACTGTGGTTTTGAAGAAGACTCTTGAGAATTCCTTGGACTGCAAGGAGATCCAAATAGCTCATTCTGAAGGAGATCAGCTCTGGGATTTCTTTGTGAGGAATGATTCTAAAGCTGAAACTCCAGTACTTTGGCCACCTCATGCAAAGGATTGACTCTTTGGAAAAGGCTCTGAAGCTGGGAGGGATTGGGATTAGGAGGAAAGGGGGACGACAGAGGATGAGATGGCTGGATGGCATCACTGACTCAATGGATGTGAGTTTGAGTGAATTCTGGGATACGGTGATGGACAAGGAGGCCTGGCGTGCTGTGATTCATGGGGTTGCAAAGAGTTGGACATGACTGAGTGACTGAACTGACTTATCCTACACTCTTTCTTTCTTCAAGCTGGTTCTACTGCTTAAGATCCTGAACAGATAAAGGCTCAACAAGCCAGTATGTTTTACTCATTCATTGTTCTCCTAATCTATGTTAATGAAACTATATATTTACTTGGAAACCTGCCTTCTTCAAGATTCATGCCAATTGTTTTATGGCCCAGGATGACTCACTTTGTGCAAATGTTATCTCAAAATACATATTGTGGATGAGGAGCCTGGTCACTCTGAGTTTTAAGATATTTTCTTTCTCTAATTAATGGCTTGCTGATATGTATATAACATACTGCTAAAAGCTAGCAGAGGAGGCACTGTTTCTGCCCCCTTCTGATGTCTATGTCAGAAGCTTCTTCTATCTCTTTTATACTTTAGTAAAACTGTATTACATAAAAGCTCTGAGTGATCAAGCCTCATCACTAGCCCTAGATTGAATTCATCCCCTCTGGAGGCCAAGAATTCTGGCGTCTTTCACCATTCAGCAACAACCTTTCAGTTGGATAGCATCATTGACTCAATAGATATGAATTTGCACAAATTTGGGGAAATAGTAAGGACAGGGAAGCCTGGTGTGCTGCCATCAGTGGGGTCTCAAAGAGTCAGATATGACTGAGGGACCAACAACTACATATATATATATATATATATATATATATATATACACATATATACATATATATATATACATACACACACACACACACACACACAAAAGCATTTCTATTACACTTGATAAAGGCTTGAGAAGGAAAAACAAACACACAAGAAAAGATGGAGATGTTAAGAGACCAGACCTAGCCATGACAGGCTCAACAAGCTATACTAAGCCTGAGATTCAGATTCTTATAAAACCTGATTCATGATTCCGGGGAATCACACCCTGGGAAAGTCCCCGATGGCACCAAACCTGAGCCAATCTGGATAGGGATGCGGGATTTGAAAATCGAGCGTGCATACAGCTCAGCCAATCATTAGCCACCAGCTGAACTAAGAACTGCCTGTATAAAAGCAGCTGTTATTCAGAGCTCGGGGCTCTCGTCAAGACTCCACTGCACTGGATGAGAAGGGAGCCCTAGCTCGAGCCAGCAATAAAACCCCTTTAATCTTTTGCATTGCTGTGGACATATTATTCTCTCAGTTTTGGGGACTCGGACTTCAGGCATAACAGAGAAATTTGAAAATATAAACTAATGAAATGGGATCTCTGAATATGAAATAGAAAAAGTGAACAAACTAAATAAAAGTAAAAGATCATCATGTCATCCAGTTGTTTTTAACCTTTATTGCTCATTAGAATCACATCTGGATCTTTAAATACAAAAGAAATACTTGAGTATTTATACTTTTCCAACAATTCTAAGATAATTCTTAAGTGTATCTGGGTTTTAAAAAGTGATTACAGGGGAAATTCCAAGATGGCAGAGAAATAGGACAGGGAGACCACTTTCTCCCCACAAATATGTATAAAAGTCATCTGAATGTGGAGCAACTTCCACAAAACAACTTCTGAATGCTGCAGAGGACCCTAGATACCCAGAAGGCCAAACCAATCTCTTTGAAATGAGGTAGGACAAAAAAAAAAAAAAAGGAGAAGGCAATGGCAACCCACTCCAGTACTCTTGCCTGGAAAATCCCATGGATGGAGGAGCCTGGTAGGTTGCAGTTCATGGGGTTGCTAAGAGTCGGACACAACTGTGTGACTTCCCTTTCAATTTTCACTTTTATACATTGGAGAAGGAAATGGCAACCCACTCCAGTGTTCTTGCCTGGAGAATCCCAGGGACAGGGGAGTCTGGTGGGCTGCCATCTATGGGGTCGCACAGAGTCAGACACAACTAAAATGACTTAGCTGCAGGACAAAAAATAAAGATGAAAAGCCAGACAAAGGATTTAGGGATGGAGACCTATCCTGGAGAAGGAGTCATGAAGGAGAAGTTTCCACACAATAGGAAACCCTCTCATAGGTGGGTCAATGGGGAGTTTTGGAATCTCAGAGTGCAGCACAAACAGAAAACAACAACAACAACACAGAATCCATGCTGAATGGCAATTACCAGCCGAGAAGTAGCTCACATGCTTGTGTGTGCCCGCAGCATGTGGGGTCTGGGTGTGGAGGCATAGGCATCAGTCCTTGGGGAAAGGACCAGGATTAAGTGACTTGAGGGCACTCTGAGGGGACTAATGTGACATAGAAACCAAACCATGGGAAAAACAGGGAGACAAGAAGAAAAAAAAATCATGTGAGAAGTCTCTAATACCACATTGTGACCCCTGGTGTACCCACAGAACAAAAGATCATGTTCTCTAGAGGAAAACATAGGCAAAAACTCTCCGACATAAATCACAGCAGGATCCTCTATGATCCACCTCGCAGTATACTGGAAATAAAAGCAAAAATAAACAAATGGGATCTAATTAAAATTAAAAGCTTCTGCACAACAAAGGAAACTATAAGCAAGGTGAAAAGACAGCCTTCTGAATGGGAGAAAACAATAGCAAATGAAACAACTGACAAACAACTAATCTCAAAGATATACAAGCAACTTCTGCAGCTCAACTCCAGAAAAATAAACCAACCAATAAAAAAATGGGCCAAAGAACTAAATAGGCATTTCTCCAAAGAAGACATACGGATGGCTAACAAACACATGAAAAGATGTTCAACATCACTTATTTATCAGAGAAATGCAAATCAAGACCACAATGAGGTATCATTTCACACCAGTCAGAATGGCTGCGATCCAAAAGTCTACAAGCAATAAATACTGGAGAGGATGTGGAGAAAAGGGAACCCTCTTACACTGCTGGTGGGAATGCAAACTAGTACAGCCACTATGGAAAACAGTGTGGAGATTCCTTAAAAATTGCAAATAGAATTGCCTTATGATCCAGCAATCCCACTGCTGGGCATACACACTGAGGAAACCAGAACTGAAAGAGACACATGTACCCCAATGTTCATTGCAGCACTGTTTATAATAGCCAGGACATGGAAACAACCTAGATGTCCATCAGCAGATGAATGGATAAGAAAGGTGTGGTACATTTACACAATGGAGTATTACTCAGCCCTTAAAAAGAATAAATTTGACTCAGTTCTAATGAGATGGATGAAACTGGAGTCGATTATACAGAGTGAAGTAAGCCAGAAAGAAAAACACCAATACAGTATACTGACACATATATATGGAATTTAGAAGGATAGTAATGAAGACCCTCTATGTGAGACAACAAAAGAGACTCAGAGGTATAGAACGGACTTTTGGACTCTGAGGGAGAGGGAGAGGGTGGGATGATTTGGGAGAACGGCATTGAAACATGTATACTATCTTGTAAGAATGAAGTGCCAGTCTATGTTCAATACAGGATGCAGGACGCATGGGGCGGGTGCATGGGATGATTCATGGAGAGGATGTGGGGTGGGAGGTGGGAGGCGGCTTTGGCATTGGGAGATCGTGGACACCTGTGGCTGATTCATGTCAATGTATGGCAAAACAAATACAGTATTGTGGGGTGGGAGGTGGGAGGGGGCTTCGGCATTGGGAGATTGTGTTCACCTATGGCTGATTCGTGTCAATGTATGGCAAAACAAATACAGTATTGTAATTTAAAAATAAATTTAATAATAAAAAATAAAAAAATCATGTTCTAGGGAATACTGAAGGAGAGCAAGCTGGCTGCTGTTTATGGCCTGCCCCAGAGCCAGAGAGGGAGATGCGTGACAGCTAGAGATGGAAGGCTAAGGGCCTCTGTAATCTTGGTCTCAGAGACCACATCTCCCACTAATCTGTGAGCAGGTTGCTGGTTGCTAACCATATCTTACGGGACAGTTCATATCTGCCAGGAGTGTCATAGACTGAGGCCAGCTCCCTTGAGATGTATGACTCACCTAGGACTGGGCCCTCACAGAACACTTGAAAGCATGAGAGCATGGACTTGAGAAGTACATGCTGCCTTCTGCTGTGGCAACCCCCATGTGGTCCATTTACTGTGAGCACACCCCACACATCTCAATGGTGTTTATTTGCAGTGTCCCTCTCTCTCCACAACACAACTGAGCAGGTGAGCCCAAGTAAGTGGCTGCTTTTGCCCCCTCATGTCAGGGTGGAGATTAAACACAGAAGAGACTTGTAAGCAGAGGAGGCCAACCTAAGCAAAGAAAAGAAGGGAGAACAGCCTCTTAAGTGTCAAGTACAGCAGATTAAAATCCTGCAGTTAAGCTGAGACTGTGCATCTGAGGGACAACTATAGACTTTGAGAACAAGTACAAGCCAGAACAAGGGATCATCTGACTTGAAATGACCCACGTTGCCCACAAAAGCTCCAGATAAATACCTAGATATATTTTTCTATATATTTTTATTAATTGTATGTTTTATTATTTAATTTCTTTTAATTTTGTCTTACTTTTTTCTTTTTCTTTTCTTTTTTAACTTTATTCACCATCCTCCTTCTTTGTTCCCTATATTGTCCTAATATGGTTCTTTGTGTTCAATTTAGGGCTTCCCACATAGCTCAGTTGGTAAATCATCTGCCTGCAATTCAGGAGACCCAAGTTAGATTCCCTGATCAGGAAGATCCCTTGGAGAAGGATATGACAACACATTTCAGTTTTCTTGTCTGGAGAATCCCATGGACAGAGGAGCCTGACAGGCCACAGTCCATGGGATTGCAAGAGTCAGACATGACTTAACGAGTAAATCTTCACCATGTTCAATTTAGTTTTTTATATTATACTTTAGAGAGTCTAATTTTTAGTCTAGTTTTTTTTTTTTTAATTTTTGCTTTTTGATCTTTTGCTATTAAGTTTGAACTTTTAAAAGTTTAATTTTTAATATCAATTTTCACTTAGGGATTTGATTACTGACTTGATTGCTGTCTTCCATTTATATTCTCTTTTCTCCTCCTGGTCACCTCTATCTCCTTCCCTCTTCTCTTATCCATATAATTTTGTGAATCTCTTTATTCTTGTGTATGAAGAGTTGTTTCACCATTAACCTAGGGGTTTTATCTTCTGTGCTGTGTGGACACAGAAGTCTTGATGCTACAGAAGTCTTGATGCTACTATAAGAGCTCAGGACAGAAACCCACAAGCAGAAAGCTCAACTCCAGAACTTTGGACTATCATAGAACTCCTGACCCCAGGGAACATTAATAGATGTGAGCCCACCCAAGAGTCTCCATACCTTCACTGAGGCCAAACTCCACCCAAGAGTGAACAAGAGTCCATGCTAATCTTCCAGTAAAATAGGAACACAGCTCTGAACATTAAAAGATAAGATACTCAAAGCCATACCAAATCCATTGAAACCCCAAAACTCACTACTGGACACTGCACTGGCTTCCACAGAAATGAGATCAAGTTCCATGCACCAGAACACAGACACAGTTTCCCCCAACCAGGAAGCCTTTACAAGATACTGGTCCAACTCCATCCACAGGGAGCAGACTCCACAACTAAGTGGAACCATGACTTTCCAGCCTGAAGAAAGGAGACTCCAAACAGAGCAAACCAACAACATGAAAAGGCAAAGTAATATCCAGCAGGTGAAGTAATATGATAAAAAAATTCACCAAACCAAACAAAAGAGGGTGAAATAGAGAGTCTACTGAAAAACAATTCAGAATAATGATAGTAAAGATGATTAAAACTTGAAAACAAAATGGAGTTACAGATAAATAGACTAGAGATATGGATTGAGAAAATGCAATAAATGTTTAGATAGGACCTAGAAGAAATAAAGAATAGTCAATCCATAATGAACAATGTAATAACTGAGATTAAAAATATTTTGGAGGGATCAACAGTAGAGTAACTGAGGCAGAAGAAAGGGTAACTGAGAAGGAAGATAAAGGTGGAAATAAATGAAAAATAGTGGAAAAAAGGAAAAAGAATAAGAAATGAGGACAGCCTCAGAGACTTCTGGCATAATATCAAAGGCTGAGACATCTGAATCATAGATGCCCCAGAAAAAAAAAAAGGGGGGTGGGCTTGAGAAAATACTTGAGGAGATAATAGTTGAAAACTTCCATAAAATGAAAACGGAAATAGCCACCCAAATCCAAGAAACCCAGGGAGTCCCAAACAGGATAAACCCAAGGTTAAACACTCCAGTTCAGTTCAGTTCAGTTCAGTCACTCATTTATGTCCAGGTCTTTGTGATCCCATAGGCTGCATCAGGTCAAGCCTCTCTGTCCATCACAAACTCCTGGAGCTTGCTCAGACTTATGCCTATTGAGTTCATGATACCATTCAAACATGTCATCCTCTGGCATCCCCTTCTCCTGCCTTCAATCTTTCCCAGCATCAGAGTCTTTTCCAAAGAGTCAGTTCTTTGCAGAAATGGCCAAAGTATTGGAGCCTCAGCTAGCATCAGTCCTTCCATGAACATTCAGGACTGATTTCCTCTAGGATGAACTGACTTGATCTCCTTGCTGTCCAAGGAACTCTCAAGAATCTTCTCCAACACTACAGTTTAAAAACATCAGTTCTTCAGTGCTCAGCTTTCTTTATACTCGAACTCTCACATCCATACATTACTACTGGATAAACCGTATCTTGTGACTATACGGACCTTTGTCAGCAAAGTAACATCTCTGCTTTTTAATATGCTATCTAGATTGATCATAGCTTTTCTTCCAAGGAGAAAGTATATTTTAATTTTATGGCTGAAGTCACCATCTTCAGTGATTTTGGAGCCCAAGAAAATTAAGTCTGTCAATTTTTACTTTGTTTCCCCATCTATTTGCCATGAAGTAGTGGGAATAGATGTCATGATCTTAGTTTTCTGAATGTTGAGTTTTAAGCCAGCTTTTCATTCTCTCACCTTCATCAAGGGGCTCTTTAGTTCCTCTTTTCTTTCTGCCATAAGAGTGGTGTCATCTTCATATCTGAAGTTATTGATATTTCTCCTGGCAACCTTGATTCCAGCTTCCACTTTATCCAGCTTTGCATTTTGCATGATGTACTCTGCTGTAAATTTAAATAAGCAGGGTGACAATATACATTCTTGACATATTCCTTTTTAATTTGGAACAAGCTCATGGTTCAACAAAACTAAAAGCTGGTTCTTTGAGAAGATAAATAAAATAGAAAGACTGTTAGCTAGACACATTATGAAAAAAGATAAAATAATAAAATTAGTAAAGTTAGAAATGAAAATGGATAAATTACAACAGACAACAGAGAAATACAAAATTCTTAAGAGAGCACTATATGCCAATAGAATGGATAACTTGAGCAACTGTATGCCAATATGAGCAACTATGTGCCAATAAAATGGATAACTTGGAAGAAATAAACAAATATTTAAAAAGCATTGCTTTCCAAAACTGAGCAAGTAAGAAATAGAAAATCTGAGCAGACCAAGCACAGGTATGGAAATTGAAACTATATCCAAAAATTGTCAGGAGTCACATTAGGCACTACTGACAAAATGAAAGCATGGTCCCAACTGCCTCTCCTCATCTTGCATGCACGGTCCCAGGATAAAGGAGTTAGGCCTTGTGATTCTAACTTGTTCTTCCTTTCTTTGGTTGAGTTGGCTTGAAAGAATGTCAAGGTGCTTGAGAGAAGCATGAGAAAGCACAAAGCTTTCTAAAGTTGTGCCCAGAAAATAATCTCTATAATGACCATTGACATTTGTTATCTTTACAAAGAATGTCCCAGGATGAGCACATAGGCTGCAGCTTCAGGCCATGGGAAAAATTATTATCTGAGACCTGTTTGTGAGGGGAGTTTATGGCAAAAGAAGTTTGCTGAGTTTAGGGTTTAGGGGTAATTAAAAATAGCTAGAAACCATTTTAGGAGATAATGATCTTAAGATGCTAGGGGCAAACAGGATCTAGAGAGATAAGAAATAAACTGAGAAATGTGGCATGAGTTACAATGCAATTGCAAGTTAAGTATAGGACACATAAGAGAAAGACGATAATCAATAGTTAAGCCAATTCTGAGAGAATCAGCTGAAGCAGGAACTCTGTTTGTAGGGCAACAATGATATATCTGGGTGGGAAACTGGGAGTGTCAAACCTTTGATGTAATGCTCTTGTCAAAGTATAAAAGAGAATCTGAAGTTTGAAATAAACATGTAGTCCCATACTTCGAGTCAGAGGCTACATCAAGATGTAGTTCCATACTATGAGTCAGAAGCTACATCACTGCCGACACTGTCCATCTTTTCAGGTTGAATCCCTGGCTGCTGGAGCTGGACTACAGCAAAAGATCTTCCAGAAAACAAAAGTCCAAGACCTGATGGCTTCTTAGGTAAATTCTACCAAAAATGTATAGAAGAGCTAACACCTGTTCCATTCAAATTCTTCCAGAAAATTGCAGAGGAATGTAAACTCCCGAACTCATTCCACAAGGCCACCAAAACCAAACAAAAATGCCACACATGCAAAAAGAAAACTACAGGCCAATATCACTGATGAACATAAATGCAAAAATCCTCAACAGAATTTTATCAAACAGAATCCAGGAACATATTAAAAAGACCATACATCATTGCCAAATTGGCTTTATTCCAAGGATGCAAAGATTCTTCAATATTCACTAATCAATCAATATAATAAGTTGAAAGATAAAAATCATATGATTATATCAATAGACACAGAGAAAGTGTTTGACAAATTTCAACACCCATTTATGATTAAAAAAAAAAAAAACTCTCCAGAAAGTAGGCATAGAAGAGATATATCTAAATGTAGAAAAAGTCATATATGACAAACCCACAGGAAACATTATCCTTAATGACAAAAATGTAAAGCATTTCCTCTAAAATCAGGAGCAAGACACAGGTACCCATTCTCACCACTACTATTCAGTGTAGTTTTAGAAGTCCTAGCCATAGCAATTAGAGAAGAAAATGAAATTTCAGGAATCCAGACTGGAAAAAAAAAAAAAAAAAAGTAAAACTCTCATTGTTTGAAGATAACATGATCTTCTGCATAGAAAACCCGAAAAATGCCACACAAAAATTAATAGAGCTAATCAATGAATACAGTAAAGTCACAGGATATAAAATTAATACACAAAAATTTCTTGCATTCCTATACACTAACAACAAAAATCAGAAAAAGAAATTAAGGAAACAATCCCATTCACCATTGCAACAAAAATAATAAAATATTTTGGAATAAATTTACCTAAAGTATCAAAAGACCTGTATACAGAAAACTATAAAACATTGATGAAAGAAATCAAAGATGACAAAAATAGGTGGGGACATATACCATGTTTGTGGACTGGAAGAATCAATATAGTGACAATGAGTATCCTACCCAAAGGAATGTATAGATTCAATGCAATCCCTATCAAACTACCAACAGTATTTTTCACAGAACTAGAACAAATAGTTTAAAATTTTATATGGAAACACAAAGGACCCTGAATATCCAAAGAAATCTTGAGAAAGAAGAAGTAAACTGGAGGAATCAACCTTCCTAACTCAGACTATACAACAAAGCTACAGTCACCAAGACAGTATGGTACTGGCATAAAGACAGAGATATAGATCAATGGAACAAAATAGAAAGCCCAGAGATAAATCAGAGCACCTATGGACACAGTGTCCTTGATAAAAGACAAAAATATACAATGGAGAAAAAAAAAAAAACCAGTCTCTTCAACAAGTGGTTCTGGGAAAACAAGTCAACTACATGTGAGAGAATGAAACTAGAACTATTTCTAACACCATATTAAAAAAAAAAAAAACCTCAAAATGGATTAAATGTAAATATAAGACCAGAAACTATAAAACTCATAGAGGAAAACATAGTCAGAACATACTCTGACATAAATCACAGCATGATCCTCTATGACTTACCTCCCAGAGTAATAGAAATAACAATAAACAAATAGACCTAATTAAGCTTAAAAGTTTTTGCACTATGAAGGAAACTATAAGCAAGGTGAAAAAACAACCCTCAGAATGGGAGAAAAATAATAGCAAATTAGAAAACTGACAAAGACTTGTTCTCCAAAATATACAAAGAGTTTACGCAGCTCAATAGCAGAAAAAAAACAACCCAGTCAAAAACTGGGCAGAAGACCTAAACAGACATTGCTCCAAAAACATGCAGATGGCTAATAAACACATGAAAAGATGCTCAGCATCGCTCATTAATAGAGAAATACAAATCAAAACCACAATGAGGTATCATCTCACACTGATCAGAATACCCACCATCAGAAAGTCTACAAACAAAAAATGCTGGTGAGGATGTGGATAAAACAGATCCCTCTTATATTGTTGGTGGGAATGGAAACTGATGCAGTCACCATGAAGGAAAGTGTGGAGATTCTTTAAAATAAAAAGACTGGGAATAGAACTGCCATATGACCCAGCAATTCCATTGCTTATCATATACTCTGAGGAAACCAGAATTGTAAGAGACACATGTACCCCAATATTTATTGCAGCACTATTTACAGTAGCTAAAACATGCAAGCAACCTAGATGTCCATTCGCAGATGAATGGATAAGAAAGTCGTGGGAGATTTTATATATATATATATTATATATACACACACACACATACATATACATACACATATACATATATACACACACACACACACACACACACACACACACACAAACACATGAAAGGGTTAAATGTCAGTCAGGGAGGCCAAGATTCCTGAGAAGGAGTCAAATGGCAAGTGGCAAGTGGCAAGTGGCAATTGGACACATTTTATTTCCCCAGGTTCCTTCACTCTGAAGGAGGTTTTTCAAATCCTGTGTTTCTAAGGCTATCTGAAACTAACTTTTTCAAAACCTGAGCTGCTAATTGTCCAGCACAACAGTGTATCTTGCTTAGAAAATCTGCTTTTCTTCAAAAACTCATGTCAGTTGCATTATGATACAATATATCTTGCCCAGAGACACCTTCTCCCAAGATGGCTCCCCTCCTGCCAATGCTATCTCAGAATGCATGGTGTGGGAGAGGAGTCCAGAGCAGTTCTCTCAACCTTGAGGTCTCTCTTTTATCTGTGATTCATTAACATGTAGATAATGCCTTGTTAAAGACTTCCCCTTTTCATTGCCTCTTGCTGGAACCTTTCTCTATCCTTGTTATTTTAATAAAATTTTGCTACACAAAAGCTCTGAGTAATAAGAAGCCTCGTCTTTGGTTGCAGATTGAAATTCTCTAATTTAGAAGGACATTACCAATGATCCTACATTCAGGACAGCAAAAGAGGTGCAGATGTGAGAACAGACTTTTGGACTCAGTGAAAGAAGGTGAGGGTGGGATAATTTGAAAGAATAGCATTGAAACATGTACGTTATCATATGTAAAATAGATGACTAGTGCAAATTCAATGCGTGAAGCAGGGCACTCAAAATTGGTGCTCTGGGACAATCCAGAGGGATAAGGTGGAGAGGGAGGTAGGAAGGATTACAGGATGGGGAGAACACAAGTATTATACCTGTGGATGATTCATGTTGATGTATAGCAAAAAAACATTATAATATTATAAAGTAATTATCCATCAATTAAAGTAAATTGATTAATTTTTAAAGTTATTATAGGTTTTTTCTATTAGATGGTAATTTTAGAGACAGAATTATGTCATTTTCTGTTGACCATCATGATACAATGGTATTAACATGAATATGAGTTACATAGTCACAATAGGAAAAGATGTTTTGTACCCCAGTGATCATTGCAGCACTATTTACAGTATGTAGGATGTGGAAACAACCTATATGTCCATTGGCAGATAAATGGTACAATCACAACAGAATATTGCTCAGCTATAAAAAATGATACATTTGAATGCGTTCTAATGAGGTGGATGAGTCTATAGCCTATTATACAGAGTGAAGCAAGTCAGAAGGAGAAAGACAAATGCTGTATGTTCATGGGAAATAGATGGGGAAACAGTGGAAGCAATGTCAGACTTTATTTTTTGTGGCTCCAAAATCATTGCAGATTGTGATTGCAGCCATGAAATTGAAAGGGGCTTACTCCTTGGAAGAAAAGTTATGACCAACCTAGACAGCATATTGAAAGGCAGAGATATTACTATGCCAACAAAGGTCTGTCTAGTC
Organism: Nanger dama; assembly: GCA_917880005.1. Lineage (NCBI taxonomy): Eukaryota > Metazoa > Chordata > Mammalia > Artiodactyla > Bovidae > Nanger > Nanger dama. The sequence goes on from CAKJTW010000001.1 coordinate 107,629,703, forward strand.
AAAGCTATGATTTTTCCAGTGGCCATGTATGGATGTGAGAGTTGGACTGTGAAGAAAGCTGAGTGCCGAAGAATTAATGCTTTTGAACTGTGGTGTTGGAGAAGACTCTTGAGAGTTCCTCAGACTGCAAGTAGATCCAACCAGTCAATCCTAAAGGAGATAAGCCCTGGGTGTTCTTTGGAAGGACTGATGCTAAAGCTGAAACTCCAATACTTTGGCCACCTCATGCGAAGAGCTGACTCATTGGAAAAGACTCTGATGCTTGGAGGGATTGGGGGCAGGAGGAGAAAGGGACGACAGAGGATGAGATGGCTGGATGGCATCAATGACTCAATGGATGTGAGTCTGAGTGAACTCTAGGAGATGGTGATGGACAGGGAGGCCTGGCGTGCCGCAATTCATGGGGTCACAAAGGATCGGACACGACTGAGTGACTGAACCTAACTGAATGCATAAATATGGAATTTGAAAAGATGTTACTGATGATCGTACATGCATGGCAACAAAGAAGACACAGATGTAAAGAACAGACTTTTGGACTTAGTGGGAGAAGGTAAGGGTGGGATGACCTGAGATAATAGCATTGAAACATGTATATTACCATAGATAAAATGATAAAATAGTTCATACATGAAGCTGAGCGCCCAAAGCTGGTACTCTGGGAAAACCCAGAGGAACATCTTAGGGAGGGAGATTGGGGTGACTGAGGTTTGGGAGGACACATGTATACCTATGGCTGATTCATGTTGGTGTATTACAAAAACCACCACAATATTGTAAAGTAATTACCCTTCAATTAAAATATTTTTAAAAAAGATATTTATCAGTTTTCACAATTGATAGCCAGACAAAAAATAAAAGATAATTATAAGTCATAATGGAAACATAATTAACCTAACAGTATAAAATAATTACATATGATTTGATGGGTTGAATAGAGTGATGTGGTAAGTGAAAGTGCATACATGCACACATGTTTTCACCCACCCAGCCAGTCTATGTCTTTTGGTTGATGTATTTAATCCATTTACATTTAAGGTGATTATTTATATGTATAATTCTATTACCATCTTCTTAATTGTTTGGGGTTCTTTCTCTGTAGGTCTCTTCCTTCTCTTGTGTTTCCAATTTATTGAAGTTTCTTTAACATTTACTGTAAAACTGGTTTGGCAGTGCTGAATTCTCTTAACATTTACTTATTTGTAAAGCTTTTGACTTCTCTGCCAAATTAAGAAACAAGGTCTTGCTGGGTAGAGTATTCTTGATTGTAGCTTCTTCCCTTTCATCACCTTAAACATACTATGACATTCCCTTCTGACTTGTAGAGTTTCTGTTCAGAAATTAGCTGATAGATTTGTGAGAGTTCACTTATATTATAGTTGTCATTTTTCTCCTGTTACTTATATTATTTTATCTTTTTTTTTTTTTTTTGCCTGTTTGATTACTATGTGTCTTAGTGTGTTCCTCCTTGGGTTTATCCTGCCTAGGACTCTCTGGACTTCCTGAACTTGGTTGACTATTTCTTTTCCCATATTAGTGAAGTTTTCAGCCTTTTCAAATATTTTCTCAGGTCCTTTCTCTCTCTTCCCCTTGGACCCCTATCATGCAAATGTTGGTGTGTTTAATGTTATACCAGAGGACTCAGGCTTTTTTTTTTTTTTTTTTTTTCTGTTTTACTGCCAAAATTTCCACCATTCTGTCTTCCAGGTCATTTAATCCTTCTTCTGCCTCAGTTATTCTGCTATTGATCCCTTCCAGTGTATTGTTCATCTCTGTTTGTCCTTTAGTTCTTTTAGGTTTTGGTAAACATTTCTTGCGTTGTATCTTCTTCATTCTTTTCCCAAGATCCTGGACCATCTACACTATCACTATTTTGGATTCTTTTTCTGGAATGTTGCCTATCTCCACTTCATTTGTTTCTTGCTTTTCATTTTTGTTGTTTATTTGATCTTATTTTTTCATTTGGGAGAAAATCCCTACTCTTTCATTTAAATTAATTTTCTGTGATTGTGTTTTTTGTTCTGGAGACTGTGGAATTGTAGTTCTTCTTGATTCTTCTGTCTGCCCTCTAAGGGATGAATCTGATGGGAGGGACTGATGGTGAGAACTGGGTCTTTTTCTGGTGGGCAGGGTCATGGTCAGTAAAACTTTCATCCAATTATCTGCTGATGGATGGGGCTGCACTCCCTCTCTGTTAGTTGTTTTGCTTGAGGCAACCCAGTCCTGAGTCTACAGTTTCTATGGTAGGTTAAGAGGGCTGCAAGAGAGCTAACTTTCCAAAGGGCATCTCTGAGGACTGCTTCTGCCAGTGACCCTGTCCCTGTGGCAAGCCACTACTGACTCACACCTCCACAGGGGACCCTTACACACTAGCAGGTATGTCTGGTTTAGTCTCCTGTAGGGTCACTGCTCCTTTCCCCTGGGTCCTGGTGCATGCAAGATTTCATTTGTGCCCTCCAAGTGTAGAGTCTCTGTTTCCCCAAGTCCTGTGGAAGTTCTGTAATCAAATTCCATTGGCCTTCAAAGTCAGATTCCCGAGGGATTCCTACTCCCTTTGCTGGATCCCCAGACAGGAAGACTGACGTAGGGCTCAGAACTGTCACAACAGTGGGGAATCTTAGGTATTATTATTGTTCTCCAGTTTTTGGTTCGCCCACGAGTTGGATATGGGGTTTGATTTTATCATGATTGTGCCCCCTCCTATCCTCTCATTGTGGTTTCTCCTTTGTCTTTTGTTTCAGGATATCTCTCTCTCTCTCTCTCTCTCTCTCTTTTTTTTTTTTTTTTTTTGGTATTTTCCAGCATCCTCCTGTCTAATGTTATTCAACAGCAAGTTGCGATTTCACTGCTCTTGTAGAAGAGGAGGGAAAGTCCTTCTACTTTGCCATCTTGATTTGATCTCCAAAACTTACTTTTAAAATAGCATTTTAAAATGACAAGCCCTCTATTATGACAAGTGAAATAAGTCAGACAAAGATAAATGCCCTATGATTTCACTTATATGTGGAATCTGAAAAACAAACAATAAAACGTAAGCAGACTCATAGATACAAAGAATAAATGAATGGTTGCCAGAGGAGTTGGATGGAGACAGCCAAAATAGATGAATAGGATAGATGAATAGGGATTTAAAATTAAAAGCCTCCAGTTATATAATAACTACATCATGGGGATGTAATGTTCATGTAGGAAATAAAAGCAATAATATTGTAACAATTTTGTATGGTGATAGATAAATGGTAATTGGATTTTATGGTGAATACTTGATAAAGTATAAAAATATTGAATCACTGTGTTGTAATTAAACCTTTATTTAAAACTAAAATACAGTATATTAATTATAACTTTTTTAAATATGATAAGGGATTGTCAGGCTTGAGTTGATAATTGGTTTGAATTGACAACTTGGTAATTGGTAATTGTTGAAGCTGGATAATGGGTACTTTGGAATCTATTTTTGTACAAGTTTTGCTTTTTTACAAAAGATATTATTTAGTTTTCTTTTTTAAAAATTGTGTTATTTCTTTATTTTTGGCTTTGCTGGGTCTTCATTGCTGCATGGGCTTTTCTCTAGTTGTGTTGAGCTATGCCTACTCTCCAGTTGGGGAACACAGGCTTTTCATTGTGGTGGCTTCTTCTGTTGTGGAGCATGGGTTCTAGGGCATGTGGGCTTCAGTAGTTGTGGCACATGGAATCAGTAGTTGCAGCTCCTGGGCTCTAGAACAGGCTTAATAGCTATGGTGCACAGCCTTTGTTGCTCTGTAACAAGTGAAATTTTCCCAGTGAGCTATCAAACCCATGTCTCCTGCATTAGTAGGTAGATTCTTTACCATTGAGCTACCAGGGAAGCCCCTGTGTACAAGTTTTAATTTCTCAATTATTAAGAATTTTAAATAATGCAAAAAATTTTTAAATTTATATCTTAGAATAATCCCCCAAGATATAATAAAATTAAAAAATTAAAATACAAGAACATATATATAGTAATCTATCACTTGTACTAAAAATAAGCAGTTTTTACATATTTGATTGTATGTGCATGAAATTTCTCTGGAATCACACTCACTTCCCAGTGAAATTGGTTGTCTTTAGTGAATATAAGTAAATGACTAAAAACTAGGGATGAGAGGAAGACCTCTGTGTATGTTCATTTATTAACTTTAGAATTTTAAACCTTAATATAAAATGTAAATTAAAAATAAAGTCCATACCTAAGGAAAATTTGCTCTGTGTCACTTCCAGAGTAATGATGTTATAAACATGTCCCTAATCTTTATATATCTTATCTGCGTCACATATTAAAGTACTTGACATAAAACTCAGAGGTTCACAGAACAAATATTCTCTTTAGGGTTCAAGTCCAGAGCACAACTTAAACACTCTGAGAAAAACAAAACTACCAGAAGCTCTCTACTCCAAAAACGTAATAGTTTGCTCCCCATCCTAAGAGTTGGGAATGTTAGCTTATAGTAAAGATGAAGTTTCTGTTTATGATCATTATTTGGATTCAGAGGCTGTATTCCTATTCTACTCTGTGTAGGGCAAAACCCCTGTTGATACAAAGCCCCTAGACCCCACATTTCCTAGATAGAAGCTTGACAAACTAAAAGTGATTTAAATGAACACAACCATGATTCAGAGAGGGATTTGAATTGATGACAGAGAGCAAAAGCATGGAAAATAATTAGCAAACTAAATTTTCAGATGGAATGGTAGCTATTCTCAAATATCTCAGTTGCTTCAGGTCAAAGAACAAGTAGAAATGTTAAAGGATAAAAATAAACTCCATTGGAAGAAATCTTAGGGAATTGAAATTTGATTGAATATAATTTGATCTTTTCTAGCAGTCAGAACTCAAAAAGTGGAATGGGCTGCCTCCAGAAGTAGTATGTCACTTGATGCTGGAAAGCCCAAGCAAAAGAAAGAAATTCTTACGTGGAAGTGTTATGAAGGGCATGTCTTTGCACTGGCTAGAAGTTCCAGTATGTCTAAAGTGGCTGGATTGCCTTGGGAGAAAAGCATTCAGTCTTTAACCTCTAATGATTGATCTAGGTTTTTATGCCTTTTATCAGCTTGAGGAAGATGTCTCCCACTCCTAACTTGCTGGGGATTTAGGTCATGGAAGTATTGTTGAAGAGTGCAGAGACTGAATAGAAATGCATGGAATATGGTCTGTGAGAGGGCCTTATGTTTCTCCTGCTTTTTCAGACATCAGTGTAATATATCTGGTGTTCTGGGAAAGATCACAGACTCTTATTCACTGGACATATGAATGTAGCAACTCCTTATAATAAATTCCTTCATTCAAAGGCCTCAGTGTGGGAACATTAAAAATTGCTAGTCTTTCACGAAGTGTTGCTCTTACTCTTTAATTCATTCATTCATGAATGCTTTATATATATATACATATATATATATACACACACACACACACACACATATATATATATATATATATATATATATATATATATAATGAGTAAAAGAAAATAAAGGAATGAGACTTCCTGGTGAAGTAAACAGCAAAAAGGCTACTTTAAATGTGACGATAAAAACCAAGACAAGCTGACAACTAGCTGTAAAGTCCTATGGTAAACAGTGGTTGTCAAGTTAATTGTTTGCCACAGTCATATTTTTTTCAGCCTGGCTTATCAGTAAAGAAGGCTATAGAAATTAACCTGTGTTCAGGCGTGTCACTCCTATAAACCACCTGCTGAACCTCCAGTTCCTGTCAGCTGAGGGCCGTCTCTTCCTGCTCAGAGCTATATATGCAGTGGTATTTGCAGAAGGGTGTGAGAGAAAAAGTAAATAACTGACGTGCATACATACTAAATCCTGCCTGTTTCCTATTGGATACATCATAGGGCACCCCGTCCCTCCCCACCCACCACCCCCGCGCCACTCCCACCCTTGATATAGAGGAGGTATAGATTCTCCTTGGACAAATCCTAATCAAAACTTCAGCTAGCAGATTACTAAACATTGCTTAATGAAGTGCCACCCAGACATGCCTGTGTTTTCATGTCCTGGCTGAGTTCAGCGAACTGTTTATTAATGGACTTGGCCTATCCTCTCCTGACCCCAAGACACTGAGGCCTCTGTCTGAACCAGGCTCATGAGTTTCTTCCTAGCCTCTCTCAGGAACCGGAGTACTTCTGGTAAGTTTTTATAAAATCCTCATATATTTTCATGACAAAATCATCCCCGTAATTATGAGATTCCATTGGTCTTTAGATTCATTTATGTTCTTTCCTGGAGATTTCTTTTTAAGTAAAAGAAATATGCCTTAAAAGGTAGGGGAGAAATCTCCACTTTGTGCAACACCCCTTCAGATTTTTTTTTTTCCTCTTATTTGGTTTCTTTGTGCTAGGCTTTTCCCCTCAAATTAGAAGATATATATTTTCATTTAATTCCGAGGTGGAATTAAGTAAATTAAATGGAGTCACAAGACTTTCTTCAGTTCTCATACTTTCCCTGTATTGAACTATGATGCTATATTTTGTTGAAAATAAAAAATGATTTTAAGAGAAATATTTCTGAGGAAAATAGCTAAATAATGATTTATTTTTAATTTAAAATAAAGAAGATAAATGACATTTCTTCCTGAATATTTCAAAAGGCTTTTTTGTGATATAACTTTTGTTATAGAAATTTGTGACCAACATAATTTTGCTTAAGATATTCAAACAGCAATCAGAGATAAAATGTTATGATATATGTCTCAAAATTCAGGTTGGATCAAACTTATCTTATTGCCTGTGTGTTGTGTGACAAGGAATGGAAAATTCATCCAGACTATTACATTACATTATCAACAGTTAAAAACAAAATTTCTCTCGGATGCAATATTCAAAATCATACAAACACACAAAATGCTGCTTTTCATATGTACAATCCCAACCTAGAGTCATTTTATCTAGGATTTACGAGAAAAGTCTCTTTATTATAAAAATTTTCAAACGTAAAGGAAAAATGAAATAATTATACCTTGAACATCCAAATACTAGGATTTCCTGGTGGTCCAATGGTTAAGATTCCAAGCTTTCATTTCACAGGCATGGGTTCAATCCCTGGTTGGGGAACTAAGATCCCACATACCATGTAGTAAAAAAGAAAATGTATATATAATAAAATTATAAAAATAAAAACATTTTCCTATATTGGCTTCTTCATATACTATCCAATATCCACTATCTACCCATCAACTTATCTTCTTTACTTTTTGATGGATTGCAAATTTCAATTTAATTTTTTCCTTGAGGTAAAATTCATGTGCAAGTATAATGCACAAATCTTTAGTATGCCATTTGATGAGTTTTGATAAATACACACATCCATGTAGCCCAAGTCCATGTGAATATATAGAAGAGCACCATCATTCCAGATCTATAAAAATTATTCCTCCCCATGCCCAGTCAGTCCCTTAGCCCATCCTAGAGTCAAATACACATCTCCCCCTTTATATAGTATACACATATTATTCTATTTAGATTCATTTATGTTTTTGAGTGTATTAGTAAGTCATTTATTTCTTTAATGTGAATAGTATCCCAACTGTATTTTAATGTATAAATGTCCATGTCTTGTTTTTCTATTCTTTTGTTGAACTTTATCCAGTTTGGGGCTATTATAAACAAGCCTGGACATTCATAGATGTATCTTTATGGACATTCTTAGATGTATATTTCACTGAACATATATTTTCAGCCTCATGTGTTAACCAATAGGAATAAAATTGCTGAGTCATAATGTACTAAGAACTTTAGCTTTATGAGACACTATCAGAACTTTTCAAAAATGATTACATCATCTCATCTCCCTCACTTCAGTTATGTGACTTCCCTGCTAATTTTGAGGTGGTCAGTGCTTAGAATTTTGGTTATTATTGTGTTTTGATAATGCTCTCATTGTGGTTTTATTTGCATTTACCTGATAAATAATGCTATAAACATTTTCCCAGGGGATTAGTGGTCATTTGTACATATTCCTTTATTGAATGTCTATTTCAATATTTGACTATATATATAGGCTTGTCTTTTATGGTTGAGTTGGAGGAATTCTTGTAAGTATATATTCCAGCTGCAAGTTCTGGGTCAGTTATTACTATGCAGATATGTTCTCCCAGTCTGTGGCTTGCTTACTAATTTTCTTAAATGTGTAGCTTGATGAGCACTAGTTTTAAATTTGATTGAAGCCTAATTCCAGCAAAGGTATACTCAAAACTATGGTTTTTCAGTGGTCATGTATGGACGTGAGAGTTGGACTGTGAAGAAAGCTGAGTGCCAAAGGTGATGCTTTTGAACTGTGGTGCTGGAGAAGACTCTTGAGAGTCCCTTGGACTTCAAGGAAGTCCAACTAGTCCATTCTAAAGGATCAGTCCTGGATGTTCTTTGGAAGGACTGATGCTGAAGCTGAAACTCAAATACTCTGGCCACCTCATGCGAAGACATGACCCATTGGAAAAGACTTTGATGCTGGAGGGATTGGGGACAAGAGAAGAAGGGGACGACAGAGGATGAGATGGCTGGATGTCATCACTGGCTCAGTGGATGCGAGTCTGAGTGAAATCTGGGAATTGGTGATGGACAGGGAAGCCTCAATTGAGTTCAGTTCAGTCACTCAGTCGTGTCCGACTCTGCCACCCCATGAATCGCAGCATGCCAAGGCTCCCTGTCCATCCACCAACACCCGGAGTTCACTCAGACTCACGTCAATAGAATCAGTGATGTCATCCAGCCATCTCATCCTCTGTCGTCCCCTTCTCCTCCTCCCAATTCCTCCCAGCATCAAAGTCTTTTCCAATGAGTCAGCTCTTTGTATGAGGTGGCCAAAGTATCGAAGTTTCAGCTTTAGCATCATTTCTTCCAAAGAATTCCCAGGGCTGATCTTCTTCAGAATGGACTGGTTGGATCTCCTTGTAGTCTGAGGGACTCTCAAGAGTCTTCTCCAACACCACAGTTCAAAAGCATCAATTCATTGGCACTCAGCATTCTTTACAGTCCAACTCTCACATCCATAAATGACCACAGGAAAAACCATAGCCTTGACTAGATGGACCTTAGATGGCAAAGTAGTGTATCTGCTCTGGAATATACTATCTAGGTTGGTCATAACTTTTCTTCCAAGGAGTAAGTGTCTTTTAATTTCATCGCTCGAATCACCATCTGTAATGATTTTGGAGCCCAGAAAAATAAAGTCTAATACTGTTTCTACTGTTTCCCCATCTGAGGTTATTGATATTTCTCCCGGCAATCTTGATTCCATCTTGTGTATTTTCCAGTCCAGCGTTTTTCATTATGTACTCTGCATATAAGTTAAATAAGCAGGGTGACAATATATAGCTTTGATACACTCCCTTTTTTTTTTTTAAGGTGAACATCATATATTTTTATTTTATTTATTTTTTAATACTTTATTCTACATTACAATACTGTATTTGTTTTGCCATACATTGACATTAATCAGCCACAGGTGTCCACGATCTCCCAATGCCAAAGCCGCCTCCCACCTCCCACCCCACATCCTCTCCCTGAATCATCCTGTGCACCAGCCCCATGAGTCCTGCATCCTGTATTGAACATAGACTGGCGCTTCATTCTTACAAGATAGTATACATGTTTCAATGCCGTTCTCCCAAATCATCCCACCCTCTCCCTCTCCCTCAGAGTCCAAAAGTCCATTCTATACCTCTGAGTCTCTTTTGTTGTCTCACATAGAGGGTCTTCATTACTATCCTTCTAAATTCCATATATATGTGTCAGTATACTGTATTGGTGTTTTTCTTTCTGGCTTACTTCACTCTGTATAATCGACTCCAGTTTCATCCATCTCATTAGAACTGAGTCAAATTTATTCTTTTTAAGGGCTGAGTATTACTCCATTGTATATATGTACCACAGCTTTCTTATCCATTCATCTGCTGATGGACATCTAGGTTGTTTCCATGTCCTGGCTATTATAAACAGTGCTGCAATGAACATTGGGGTACATGTGTCTCTTTCAATTCTGGTTTCCTCGGTGTGTATGCCCAGCAGTGGGATTGCTTAAAAAATTGCAAATAGAACTGCCTTATGATATACTCCTTTTCCTATTTGGAACCAGTCTGTTGTTCCATGTCCAGTTCTAACTGTTGCTTCCTGACCTGCATACAGATTTCTCAAGAGGCAGGTCAGGTGGTCTGGTATTCCCATCTCTTTCAGAATTTTCCAAAGTGTATTGTGATCCACACAGTCAATGGCTTTGGCATAGTCAGTAAAGCAGAAATAGATGTTTTTCTGGAACTCTCTTGCTTTTTCCATGATCCAACAGATGTTGGCAATTTTATCTCTGGTTTCTCTGCCTTTTCTAAAACCAGCTTGAACATCAGGAAGTTCATGGTTCATGTATTGCTGAAGCCTGGCTTCCAGAATTTTGAGCAGTACTTTACTAGTATGTGAGATGAGTGCAATTGTGTGGTACTTTGAACATTCTTTCACATTGCCTTTCTTTGGAATGGACCTTTTCCAGTCCTTTGGTCACTGCTGAGTTTTCCAAGTTTGCTGGCATATTGAGTGCAGCACTTTCACAGCATCATTTTTCAGGATTTGAAACAGTTCAACTGTAATTCCATCACCTTCACTAACTTTGTTTGTAGTGATGCTTTCAAGGTCCACTTGACTTCACATTCCAGGATGTCTGGCTCTAGGTGAATGATCACACCATTATGATTACCTGGGTCGTGAATACCTTTTTGTACAGTTCTTCTGTGTATTCTTGCCACCTCTTCTTAATATCTTCTGCTTCTGTTAGGTCAAGAACATTTCTGTCCTTTATCGAGCCCATCTTTGCATGAAATGTTCCCTTGGTATCTCTAATTTTCTTGAAGAGATCTCTAGTCTTTCCCATTCTGTTCTTTTCCTCTATTTCTTTGCATTAATTGCTGAAGAAGGCTTTCTTATCTCTTCTTGCTTTTCTCTGGAACTCTGCATTCAGATGCTTATATCTTTCCTTTTCTCCTTTGCTTTTCACCTCTCTTCTTTTCAGAGCTATTTGTAAGGCCTCCCTAGGCAGCCATTTTGCATTTCTTTTCCAATGGGATGTTCTTCATCCCTGTCTCCTGTACAATGTCACGAACCTCTGTCCATAGTTCATCAGGCAGTTCATCTATCAGATCTAGGCCCTTAAATCTATTTTTCACTTCCTCCGTATAATCATAAGGGATTTGATTTAGGTCATACCTGAATGGTATAGTGGTTTTCCCTACTTTCTTCAATTTGAGTCTGAATTTGGTAACAAGAAGTTCATGATCTGAGCCACAGTCATCTGCTGGTCTTGTTGTTGTTGACTGTATAGCGCTTCTCCACCTTTGGCTGCAAAGAATGTCATCAATCTGATTTCGGTGTTGACCATCTGGTGATGTCCATGAGCTGAGTCTTCTCTTGTGTTGTTGGAAGAGGGTGTTTGCTATGACCAGTTCATTTTTGGGCAAAACTCTATTAGACTTTGCCCTGGCGTGCTGCAATTCATGGGATTGCAAAGAGTCAGACATGACTGAGTGATTGAACTGAATTGACTGAAGCTTAGTTACCTATATTTTGTATGGTTATTACTACCATTTGATATATAATAGTTTTTTTTTTTTTTAATTCCCAAGTTTCCAAGGCACTGGTCTAGGTTTTTCCCCTTAGAAGTCTTATCATTTTACTTTTTAGACTTATTTTTATTGAGGTAGCATCAGTTTATAACGTTATACATTTCATGTGTATATTTCTACTCTGCATACCCCAGACTGTGTTTACCACCATAAATTTAATTTCCATCTGTCACCATAAAGTGAAGCCCTTGGCCCTTTATATCCCCCTTCCATCTACCCCTCTGGTAACCACTACTGTGCTTGTTTTTTCTTGGTTCATTTATTTTTGTTAGTTTGTTTAATTCCACATATGCATGAAATCATACACTGTCTTCCTTCATCAGGGAAGGTCCATCCATGTTGTAACAAATATCAAGATTTCATCTTTCTATGTCTGAGTAATATTCCATTGTGTGTATATATATCATATCTTCTTTATCCATTCATCTGTTAATGGACAATTAAGTTTCCATATCTTGGCAATAATACTACTATGAACACTGAGGTGCATGTATCTTTTTGAATTAGCGCTTTCATATTACTCTATAAATAACTGGAAGTGAGGTAACTGGATCAAATAGTAGGGTTTTTTTTTTTTTTGAGGTATTTACATATGGTTCTCCACAGTAACTGCACTGATTTACAATCCCACAAACAGTTCACAAGAATTTCCTTTTCTCCACATCCTTATCAGCAGCTATTCTTCTTATATTTTTGATAGTAGACATTCTAACAAGGATGAAGTTCTATCTCATTATGGTTTTGATTTGAATTCCCCTGCTACTGAAAACCTTCTCATGTATTGGCCATTGCATGTCTCTTTTGGAAAAACATCTATTCAGTGTCTCTGCCTATTTTTTTTCTCTTTTTTTAAAACAAATTTATTTATTTTAATTGGAAGTTAATACTTTAAAATATTGTATTGGTTTTGCCATACATAAACATGAATCTGCCACAGGTATACACGTGTTCCCCATCCTGAAGCCCCTTCCGTCCTCCCTCCCCGTACCATCTCTCTGGGTCCTTTCAGTGCACTAGCCCCAAGCATCCAGTATCATGCATCGAACCTGGACTGGTGATTCATTTCATATATGATATTATACATGTTTCAATGCCATTCTCCCAAATCATCCCACCCTCTCCCTCCCTCACGGAGACCTAAAAACTGTTCTATATATCTGTGTCTCTTTTGTTGTCTCATACAGGGTTATCGTTACCATCTTTCTAATTTCCATATATATGCGTTAGTATACTCTGATTGGTGTTTTTTTCTTTCTGCCTTGCTTTACTCTGTATCATAGCCTCCAGTTTTATTCACCTCATTAGAACTGATTCAAATTGGGTTGAATTTTTTGTTGTTGAATGAGGTTTTGTATATTTTGGATTTTAATTTCTTAACATATATACTGTTTGAAAGTATCTTCTCCCATTTCAGACATTATTTTGCTGCTGTTGTTGATGGCATTTTTGATGTACAAAAGCTTTTTACTTTGATGTAGTCCCATTAGTTTATTTTTACTTTTACTTCCCTTGCCTGAGGACATGTATCTAGAAAGATATTGCTAAGACTGGTGTCAAAGGGAATGTTGTCCAAGTTTTCTTCTAGGAGTTTTCTGGTTTCTGGAGAATGATATGGCAGCTCACCCCAGTATTCTTGCCTGGAAAATTCCATGGACAGAGGAGCCTGGCAGCCTACAGTCCATGTGGTCACAAAGAGTTGAACATGTCTGAGAGACTTCACTTTCTGGTTTAAGGTCTTAGCTTCAAATCTTTAATCCATTTTGAGTTGATTTTTGTGTATGGTGTGAGAGAGTGAGTGATCTAGTTTCTTTCTTTCTTTTTTTTTTTTTTTTGCATGTGGCTCTTGTTTTCCTAATACCATTTATTGAAGGATTATATTTTCACCAAGGAATATCTTTTCTCCTTTGTGAAAAATAATTACCTGTAAGCACATGGGTTTATTTCTGGGCTCTAAATTCTGTTCCACTGATCTATGTATCTGTTTTTCTGCCAAAGTGATGTTATTTTAATATTATTTATTAAATTTATTATTAATAAATAGTATTATAAAACTACATATATAATATTATTTATTTGTTATTACTGTTATTTTGTGATATAGTTTGAAATAAAGGAGTGTGATACCTCCAGCTTTGTTTCCCTCCCCAGCTCAGAAGTGCTTTGGCTAATCAGTCGTTTATTATTCCATAAAAATTTTAGAATCTCTTGTTCTTTTTCTGTGAAAAATGCCATTGCAATTTTGAAAAGGATTGTATTGAATCAGTCGATTGTTTTAGGTAATATGGACATTTTAACAACACTAATTGTTCTGATTAATGTGTGTGGTTCGCATGCTAAGTCACTTCAGTAGTGTCTGACCCTTTGCAAACCTATAACTGTAGCCCACCAAGCTCCTCTGTCCATGGGATTCTCTAGGCAAGAATACTGGAGTGGGTTTCAATGTGCTTCTCTGGGGGATCTTCCCAATTCAGGAATCAAACCTGCGTCTCCTGGGAAGTTTCAATTCATGATTATGAGATATACATGTGTATCTTTCCATTTACTTGTGTCTTCATTTTCTTTCAGCAATGTCTTATAATTCTCAGCGTATAGGCCTTTCATTTCCTTGAATAGATTTATTCCTCAGCATTTTATTCTTTTTGTTACAATTGTAACCCCCCTTACTTCTCTTTTTCTTAGTTCATTGTTAGTGCAAAGTTTTGCATCCTGAAACTTACTTCTTCCTTTCCATATTGGACTCATTTTATTTCTTTTTCTTGCTTAATTTCTCGGGCTAGGATTTCCAATACTATGTTAAATAGAAGTAGTGAAAACTGATATCCATGTTTTATTCATGATTGTAGTTCAGTTCAATCTCTCAGTCATGTCTGACTCTTTGTGACCTCATGAACTTCAGCACATCAGGCCTTCTTGTCTATCACCAACTCCTGAAGTCCACCCAAACCCATGTCCATTGAGTCAGTGATGCCATGCAATCATCTCATCTTCTGTCGTCCCCTTCTTCTCCTGTCCTCAGTCTTTCCCAACATTAGGGACTTTTTCAAAGAGTCAACTGGTCACATCAGCTGGCCAAAGTATTAGAGTTTCAGCTTCAACATCGGTCCTTCCAAAGAACACCCAGGACTGATCTCCTTTAGGATGGACTGGTTGGATCTCCTTGTAGTCCAAGGGACTCTCAAAAGTCTTCTCCAACATCACAGTTCAAAAGCATCAATTCTTTGACACTCAGCTTTCTTTATAGTCCAACTCTCACATCCATATATGACCACTGGAAAAATGATAGCCTTGAGTAGATGGATCTTTTTTGGCAAATTAATGTTTCTGCTTTTGAATATGCTATCTAGGTTGGTCATAATTTTTCTTCCAAGGAGTAAGTGTCTTTTAATTTAATGTCTTCTCACCATCTGCAGTGATTTTGGAGCCCCCAAAATAAAGTCAGCCACTGTTTCCCCATCTATTTACCATGAAGTGATGGGACCAGAATGCCATGGTTTTTGTTTTTTGAATGTTGAGCTTTAAGCCAGCTTTTTCACTCTCCTCTTTCATTTTCATCAAGAGGCTCTTTTTCACTTTCTGTCATAAGGGTGGTTTCATCTACATATCTAAGTTTATTGATACTTCTTCCAGCAATTTGATTCCAGCTTGTGCTTCCTCCAGCCAAGCATTTCTCATTATATACTCTTCATATGAGTTAAATAAGCAGGTGACAGTGTACAGCCTTGATGTACTCCTTTTCCTATTTGGAACCAGTCTGTTCCATGTCCAGTTCTAACTGTTGCTTCCTGACCTGCATACAGGTTTATCAAGAGGCAGGTCAAGTGGTCTGGTATTACCATCTCTTTCAGAATTCTCCACAGTTTATTGTGATCCACACATTCAAAGGCTTTGGCATAGTCAACAAAACAGAAATAGATGTTTTTTTCTGGAACTCTCTTGCTTTTTCGATGATCCAGGGATGTTGGCAATTTGATCTCTGGTTCCTCTGCCTTTTCTAAAACCAGCTTGAACATCTGGAAGTTCACAGTTCACATATTGCTGAAGTCTGACTTGGAGAATTTTGAGCACTTTACTAGCGTGTGAGATGAGTGCAACTGTGTGGTAGTTTGAGCACTCTCTGGCATTGCCTTTCTTTGGGATTGGAATGAAAACTGAATTTTTCCAGTCCTGTGGCCACTGCTGAGTTTTCCAAATTTGCTGACATATCGAGTGCAGCACTTTCACAGCATCATCTTTCAGGATTTCAAATCACAACTGGAATTCCATTACCACCACTAGCTTGTTCATAGTAATGCTTTCTAAGGCCCACTTGACTTCACATTCCAAAATGCCTGGCTCTAAGTGAGTGATCACACCATCATGATTATCTGGGTCGTGAAGATATTTTTTGTACAGTTCTTCTATGTATTCCTGCCACCTCTTCTTAATATCTTCTGCTTCTATTAGGTCCATACCATTTCTGTCCTTTATCGAGCCCATCTTTGCATGAAATATTCCCTTAGTATCTCTAATTTTCTAGTCTTTCTAGTTTATCTCTCTAGTCTTTCTCATTCTATTGTTTTACTCTATTTCTTTGCATTGATCACTGAGGAAGGCTTTCTTATTTCTCATAAGTTTATGACTATAGAACTAATATTTTCAGCTTTTACTATTGAATATGCTGTTAGTTGTGAGTTTGCCATATGTGATCTCTATTACGCCAAGGTATGGTTACTTCCATACTCACTTTATTGAGAAATTTTATTATAAATCTCTGCTGAATCTTGTCGACTGCTTTTTTTCACTTGTTGAGATTATCATGTGATTTTCATCCTTCAGTTTAACAATGCTATGTATCACAATGATTGTTTTGTGGTTGTTAAACCATTCCTGCATACCTGGAATAAGTCCTGCTCGATCTTTTAATGTATCATTGTATTTGGTTTGCTACTAATTTGTTTGTCAAAAATATTGGCTTTAATTTTCTTTTGTGTGTTTGTGCTTTCTTAGTCTGGTTTTGATGTTAGGTTGATGTTAGCCTCATAGATAAGTTAAGAAGTGTTCCTTTCTATTCTTTTTTTTTTTTTTGCATTGGCTTGAGACAAATAGGTTTTAAATCTTTTCTGAATGTTTGGTAAAATTCATTTATGAAGACTTCTGGTCCTGGACTTTTGTTTGTTGATATCTTTTGGTTTTATTACTGTTTCAATCTCAATAGTGATCAATCTATTTAAGTTTTCTATTTCTTCATGATTCATTCTTAGAAGGTTGTAATATTCTAAGAATTTGTCCATTTCTTCTGATTTCTCTATTTTGTTGTATTTCTGCTGTATCCATTGTTATTTATCCTCTTTAATTTATTAGAATCTTCTCTTTTTTTCTTGATTAGTCTAGCTAAGTATGTCAATTTTGTATGTCTTTTCAAAGAATTAGTTCCTAGCCTCACTGATTTTTTATATTGTCTTCTTAGTCTCTCTTCTATTTATTTGCAGTCTAATTTTTATTATTCTCTTTGAGCTTTATTTGTTCTTATTATTCTAGTTCCTTTAGGTGTTTATTTTTTTCTTGTTTCTTGAGGTAGGCTTGTATTGCTTTAAACTTCCCTCTCAGTCCTTCTTTTGTTATAGCCTATAAATTTTGGTATGCTGTGTTTTCATTTGTCTTTAGGTAACTTTTCATGTCTCCCTGTAGTTTCTTCATTGACCCAATAGTTGTTCAGTAGCATGCTGTTTAGCTTTCACATATTTGTGTTTTTTTTTCCAGTTTTATTCTTGTAGTTGATTTCTAAACTCATACATTGTGATCAGAAATATGCTTGATGTGATTTAAATCTCCTTAAATGTATTAAGATTTGTTTTCTGTCTCAAAATGGTCTATCCTTAAGAAAGTTCCATATGCATTTGAGAAGAATGTATGTTCCACTATATTTGAATGGAATGTTCTTACATTTTTATTAAATCCTCTAGTCTAGTAGTTTATTTAAGGTTTCTATTTCCTTAAATTTTTGTATGATCTGATCTAGTCATTAACATAAGTGGAATGAAATAAGTGAAGGAAAGAAAAGTGGGAGAAAAGTCACAGACCCAAGGGAAATCAGATTATATAAAGTCTTCTAAGAGGCCATTTTAATGTTAGCTTTCAATCTGAGTGGAGTAGGAAGTTATAGCAGAATTTTGAGCTGATAAGTGTAGTATGATGAATTTCTAAAACTGTTTTCAGAATAAACTTAAGAAAAGTAAGGGAAGAATGTGAGAGATCAGTTAGAAGACTATTTTTTTTTTAACTAAACAAGAGCTAAGAGTGCCTCAAATCAGAGTGATTGCAACAGAAATGACAGAATTCAGAAATATTTGCAAGATAAATTCAACAAGATTTCTTGATGGAAGAAAATAAAGATGGCATCAAGAATTTTGTTGGGAGTGACCAGAGGGTGAGTTGTTGTCAAGTGAGAAAGGAAATATTAAGAATGGAAATGTTAGGAGTAAGATGAAACTGAAATTCAGTTTTGAACATGTTATATTTGAGAAATGTATACAAAACATCAAGATTGAATGAGAATTTAATGATTGAATGAACAGAATTTAAGTTCCTCACATGTTAGAAGTATTGTTATTACATATTTGGTCTAAATGCAATTGTTCAGTTATAAGTTTTTATCATTATCTTAAGCCAAAGGGTAAAGATGTCTTGGTTATTTTCCTGTGCATTTAAAGAAATATCACATTTTCATGTACAACTCTTCATAAAAGTTGCAAAATTTGCTAGTAACTGAGCTTCATGTCATAGTATAACTTTATCAGAGAAATATTATGACTGTTACTAACATAGATAAATAAACTAAAAATATCAGTTCATGAGGTCCATGTGACAAATTAAATGGTTTCCTTAACTTTCATTTTTCACATGATTATCTTATCTTTATTGCTAAGCCATCATCATTATCACAAATTATTTATAAACTACGTTTGAGCCTTTCAAAGTATCATGTAGTTTTACAAAGGTAATTATGAAGATAGGAAAAATTTCTGACCTTTGGAATATAGCACTCTAGAGATCACAGCTTTGATTCAAACAAACAAACAAACAAACAAACAAAAAAAAAACAACTCATGCTGACATTAGGCTCTCCAGTTGCAGAGAGTGAGATGGGTAAGATTCTGTTGTCATCTTTAGCCCATCACAGTTCTATCCGAGATGTGACAGGCAACTTCTACCCTGGATATTAGATTCAATTTAATGAAATACCAGATGCTTTGTCTAGGCTTCCACTTCCAGGGTTATAAGAAGTGCTAACAGGAAAGAGGAGAATATGTGAGAGAGTCATGCTACCCGACTCAGGTTTCCCCATTCCTGACGCTTTCACAGCACACACTCTGCAAGGCTGAGGAGTCATGAAATGGGAAACCATATCTGACTTTAAACAGAAATTTCCCAATGTGCAACTTAGGTTTAGGAAGTGGTTGTAAATATGTCTGCCTTAAAATATCAATAAGCACACAAAAACAGGATAGCCTCTGGAAAGTTTTAGGGAATCCAAAGACTGAGAATACACATCAAATAACAACCTGAATACAAGACAATGGAAGTATAGGTATGGTGTTCTAAATAAAACATTTTCCTACTTTAACAAATATACAATGCAACCAAAATAATTGAACAAATGTCAAATTCAACCAAAAAGATTGAAACTATTCAACAGCACCTGATCAGAGCTCACAATACTGCCCTAAAACAAGATATAAAATATTTGCTTATATGTAATGAACAATGCATTTAAACCCATCAGGTTGAAAGTTACTCAGTTGTGGGTAGATTTATTTCTGCCCTGCCTAGGAGAGTGAAGTACTTTGAAAAATAGGGAAAGAAGAAAATCTAAATATATCTACATTCACGCTCTTAGGCAAAAATAGAGTTCAAATGGCCTTGAGCTGAAAAGACTTGGAGATCTATTATTTTTAAATCAGAAAGGGATTCTGATCAGTTCTGCTTAGGGGATGAATATCTAGCTAGAGACAAAAGGGCTAACAAAAAAAAAAAAAAGAAAGAAAGTTAATATTTTTAGTTTGAACTTGAGTTGAATACAGTATATATGCTCTTAGATGAGAAAAAGACACCTTAAGAAATCCACATCTTAGAGAAATACAAATTTGATAATGTTGCTTTTAATAGTATAAAGTCTAAATAATTCACTGAGAATATCAAACTAAAGACACATCCCCTTCCATGATTTTTCTTTCTCCTTGTTTTTATTTTCCAACTTCTCAAATATAAATTTGACAGTCTCACAAAAATTAAATGTTATTTTCAAATCAGCCTTTAAAAATCTAGAAAGTGATATTATGTAAATTTAAAACTGATAAATATATGAGAAGGCATGAGAAAAATCTCTTTTAAATATATAGCTAAAAGCTGGGAATTTAAAAAGATGGATCAAACAGAGACATGGATTAAAATTGAAGGCATTATTTTTGTAAAGAACACAATTGCACAGGCAAATTAATTTCAGCAAGGGGAACATATTTTAATGACTAATTTATTGAGCACCCACCAAACACAAGGAATTATTCAAAGTGATTTATCTCATACAATCCTGCATAAAACAAAAAATATGGATACCTAAATCTATAGATTAAGCAAATTCAATAGTCACAGTTTGCTCTTATGAAGTAAAGAACTTTGCTCCAATTAGTGTTTTCACCAAAGATTTAAATACAGGCATAAAATACCCACTCATTGAACTTGTAGGTGACATAAAGCTGAAAGAGTCTACAACTATGTATGATGGTAAAAGAAGGATCCAAAAAGTCTTAGACTGGTAGGACAGATGAATTTAATCTAATAATATGAAATATGGTGGGACGATCCCTTGGAGAAGGGAAAAGTTACCCACTCCAGTATTCTGGCCCGGAAAATTCCATGGACAGTATAGTTCACGGGGTTGCAAAGAGTCAGACATGAGAGTGACATTCACTTCACTTTCATAGTGGGTAAAATATTGAGGATATGTTGCCCTAATGGTCCTGGAATGACTGATAAGAAGGAAGAAAGAACACAAAATCTGGTGCAATGGGTCAGGGAACCTACAGCCTCTATTGGACTGAGGTTAAGAGTACACTTTGAAACCAGTTTTTATTCCTAATTACAAACTACAAGACTTTCTCAGATCTTATCTTTCTCAAGACACATGCTGTGTTAACCACATAACCCTAAATGTCTTGGACTACACTGACATAGCAAACTGGTCATAGCAAACACTCTCTTCCAACAATACAAGAGAAGACTCTAAACATGGACATCACTAGATGGTAAACATCAAAATCAAATTAATTATACCTTTTACAACCAAAGATGGAGAAGCTCTATACAATCAACAAAAACAAGACCAGGAGCTGACTGTGGCTCAGATCATGAACTCCCTATTGCAAAATTCAGACTTAAATTGAAGAACATGGGGAAACCACTAAACCATTGAGGTATGACCTAAATCAAATCCCTTATGGTTATACAGTGGAAGTGAGAAATAGATTTAAGGACCTAGATCTGATAGATAGAGTGCCTGATGAACTATGGACGGAGGTTCGTGACATTATACAGGAAACAGGGATCAAGACCATCCCCATGGAAAAGAAATGCAAAAGGCAAAATGGCTGTTTGGGGAGGCCTTACAAATAGCTCTGAAAAGAAGAGAGGTGAAATGCAAAGGAGAAAAGGAAAGATATAAGCATCTGAATACAGAGTTCCAAAGAACAGCAAGAAGAGTTAAGAAAGCCTTCTTCAGTAATCAATGCAAAGAAATAGAGGAAAACAACAGAATGGCAAAGACTAGAGATCTCTTCAGGAAAATTAGAGATACCAAGGGAACATTTCATGCAAAGATGGGCTCGATAAAGACAGAAATGGTATGGACCTAACAGAAGCAGAAGATATTAAGAAGAGGTGCCAAGAATACACAGAAGAACTGTACGGAATAGGTCTTCACGACCCAGATAATCATGATGACGTGATCATTCACCTAGAGCCAGACATCCTGGAATGTGAAGTCAAGTGGGCCTTAGAAAGCATCACTATGGACAAAGCTAGTGGAGGTAATGTAATTCCAGTGGAGCTGTTTCAAATCCTGAAAGATGATGCTGTGAAAGTGCTGCACTCAATATATCAGCAACTTTGGAAAACTCAGCAGTGGCCGCAGGACCAGAAAAGGTCAGTTTTCATTCCAATCCTAAAGAAAGGCAATGCCAGACAGTGCTCAGACTACCACACAATTGCATTCATCTCACACGCTAGTAAAGTAATGCTCAAAATTCTCCAAGCCAGGCTTCAGCAATACATGAACAGTGAACTCCTTGATGTTCAAGCTGGATTTAGAAAAGGCAGAGGAACCAGAGGTCAAATTGCCAACATCCCTGGATCATCGAAAAGCAAGAGAGTTCCAGAAAAACATCTATTTCTGCTTTATTGACTCTGCCAAAGCCTTTGACTGTGTGGATCATAATAAGCTGTGGAAAATTCTGAAAGAGATGGAAATACCAGACCACCTGACTTTCCTCTTGAGAAACCTGTATGCAGGTCAAGAAACAGCAGTTAGAACTGGATATGGAACAACAGACTGGTTCCAAATAGGAAAAGCAGTATGTTACGGCTGTATATTGTTACCCTGCTTATTTAACTTATGTGCACAGTATATTTTGAGAAACCTTTGGCTGGAGGAAGCACAAGCTGGAGTCAAGATTGCCAGGAGAAATATCAATAACCTCAGATATGGAGATGACACCACTCTTATGGCAGAAAGTGAAGAAGAACTAAAGAGCCTCCTGATGAAAGTGAAAGTGGAGAATGAAAAAGTTAACTTAAATTACAATATTCAGAAAACAAAGATTTTGGCATTCAGTCCCATCTCTTCATGGCAAATAGATGGGGAAACAGTGGAAACAGTAGCTGACAATTTTTTTTTGGGGGAGGGACTCCAAAATCATTACAGATGGTGATTGCAGCCATGAAATTAAAAGATGCTTACTCCTTGCAAGGAAAGTTATGACCAGCCTAGACAGCATATTAAAAAGCAGAGACATTAGTTTGCCAACAAAGGTCCATCTAGTCAAGGCTATGGTTTTTCCCGTAGTCATGTGTGGATGTAAGAGCTGGACTATAAAGAAGCTGAGTGCCAAAGAATTGATGCTTTTGAACTGTGGTGTTGGAGGATACTCTTGAGAGTCCCTTGGACTGCAAGGTGATCCAACCAGTCCATTCTAAAGGAGATCAGTCCTGGGTGCTCACTGGAAGGACTGATGTTGAAGCTGAAACTCCAATACTTTGGCCACCTGATGTGAAGAGCTGACTTATTTGAAAACACCCTGATTCCGGGAGGGATTGGGGCAGGAGGAGAAGGGGATTACAGAAGTTGAAATGTTTGTATGGTATCACCAACTCAATGATCATGAGTTTGGGTAAATTCTGAGATTTGGTGATGGACAGGGAGGCCTGGCATGATGCAGTTCATGGGGTCACAAAGAGTCGGACACGACTGAGCAACTCAACTGAACTGAACACTTACATAGTCCAGATCTCCTTGTGTTTACATGAGATCATTCCCTTCTGGATTCTTCTCTGGAGCAATTAGCAATTGTGTAGGCATCATTCATGCCTGACAGTAACCCAGCATTCAAGGTCCATGTTTATATGATCCCATCATACTCCCTTCTGGATCTGGCCTTGGGGTTTATAATAAGGGTATTAATCTAATAAAACATGAAAAATAACTTTCAACACAGTTTATTATTTTATGTTGTTTTCCAGGTGATATTTCTATGAAATTTCTCAAGTATTTCTGCAAAAGTACATTATTAGGAATTTTCACTACAAGGACCAAGCAGACCAGTACAAAAGTATCAAGTAGAAGAACAATTTGGTAACAATCCAGTAAAAAGATAGGGGGTATATTTTGACAGGAAGTATAATATTTTAAAAAATTAGGCATGACTATAACCAAGTAATTGGCCCCTGAGAAAAGCTGAAATATAGTGGGTGCTGCTGTGGCCCTGATTCCCTTGACTGCCTCACCAAGATCTCTGTCTTCAGCTTGGTACTCTACTCTATTTCAGAAGGGTTTGGAAACAAAGGAGAAAAACCACAGGGGAAAAGGGACACAGAACTATATCATAGGAGGAATATTTATTTAGATAAAAGAGTAAAAGCTAGACCTATTCATTCATTGCCTTCAAATATTTGATGAGCACTCACATGGAGAGGAATTTGTTACTTCTGCATTTAGGAACTGAGTGGTTATGGGCAAAAGAGCAATAAATTAATTTCATCTGAATAAAATAACTTTTCTAATGAGAAGAGCTATTCAGATGTTAAATAGGTTGCTTCCAAAGGTAGTGAGACCCAGTCACTAGAGGAACACAAACTTAGGCTGAATTTCTATTCCATCAAAACAGTTTAGGGAAAATCAGTCTTTGCATGGTATATATACAAGATGATTGTCTCCTTTACAACGTGAAATATGATTTAGGAGAAAATTCTTAAGGAGGAGATGAGTTTTTAGTCAAAGTTAGGAGAAAAGATGGCTTGGAATATGGAGTTGTCTAATCACAATTTGCAATAATTTTGGAACCCCCCAAAATAAAGTCTGACACTGTTTTCACTGTTTCCACATCTATTTCCCAAGAAGAGATGGGACCAGATGCCATGATCTTCATTTTCTGAATGTTGAGCTATAAGCCAACTTTTACTCTCCTCTTTCACTTTCAGCAAGAGGCTTTTAGTTCCTCTTCACTTTCAACCATAAAGGTGGTGTTGTCTGCATATCTGAGGTTATTGATATTTCCCCTGGCAATCTTGATTCCAGCTTGTGTTTCTTCCAGCCCAGCGTTTCTCATGATGTACTCTGCATATAAGTTAAATAAGCAGGGTGACAGTATACAGCCTTGATGTTCTCCTTTTCCTATTTGGAACCAGTCTGTTGTTCCATGTCCAGTTCTAACTGTTGCTTCTTGACCTGCATACAGGTTTCACAAGAGGCAGGTCAAGTGGTCTGGTATTCCCATCTCTTCCAGAATTTTTCAGTTTATTGTGATCCACACAGTCAAAGGATTTGGCAGAGTCAATAAAGCAGAATTTTTTTTTTTTCTGGAACTCTCTTGCTTCTTCCATGATCCAGCGGTTGTTGACAATTTGACCTCTGGTTCCTCTGCCTTTTCTAACACCAGCTTGAACATTTAGAAGTTCACGGTTCATGTACTGCTGAACCCTGGCTTGGATAATTTTGAATATTGCTATAGTAGCGTGTGAGATGAATTCAATTGTGTGCTAGTTTGAGCACTCTTTGTCATTGTCTTTCTTTGGCATCTGGTCCCATCACTTCATGGTAAATAGATGGGGAAACAGTAGAAACAGTGTCAGACTTTATTTTCGGGGGCTGTAAAATCACTGCAGATGGTGATTGCAGCTGTGAAATTAAAAGACGCTTACTCCTTGGAAGGAAAGTTATGACCAACCTAGATAGCATATTGAAAAGCAGAGATATCACTTTGCCAACTAAGGTCTGTCTTGTCAAGGCTATCGTTTTTCCAGTGGTCATGTATGGATGTGAGATTTGGACTGTGAAGAAAGCTGAGTGCCGAAGAATTGATGTGTTTGAACTGTATTGTTGGAGAAGACTCTTGAGAGTCCCTTGGACTGCAAGGAGATCCAACCAGGCCATCCTAAAAGAGATCAGTCCTGGGTGTTCATTGGAAGGACTGATGCTAAAGCTGAAACTCCAGTACTTTGGCCACCTTATGCGAAGAATTGACTCATTGGAAAAGACCCTGATGCTGGGAGGGATTGGGGGCAGGAATAAAAGGGGACGAGAGAGAATGAGACGGCTGGATGGCATCACCGACTCGACGGGCATGAGTTTGAGTGAACTCCGGTAGTTGGTGATGGATAGGGAGACCCTGGTGTGCTGTGATTCATTAGGTCACAGAGAGTCAGACACGACTGAGTGAACTGAACTGAACTGAACTGAAGAAACAGATAAATCTATATTAAAGGGAATTCAAAATAAGCATTGAGAAAAATAATCAAAGAGATTTAGCAAGTGAAAATATTAAGTTGAAGTAGCAGTGACAGGAACTGGGGATCTATCACTTGTCATTCAGCAAGTACAGCCAGTGTAAGCAAGAAGACCATTTTCCACAATGAATGTTTTTGTCCATTTGAGTTTCTCTAACAAAACACCACAGACTGGTGTGATTGAACAAGTATTTATCACTCACAGTTCTCAAGGCTTGTGAGTAAGACACTAGCAGATTCTATGTTCATTGAGGGCCTGCTTCCTGGTTCCCAGAGGTCTGTCTTCTCATGGTGTCCTCATGTGGTGGAAGGGGTGAGGGAACTCTGTGGGCCATTTTAATGGCACTTATCTTATTCCTGAGAGCTTCACCTGAATAACCTAATCATTTCCCAAAGGGTCCAAACATTGGGGTTTCTGAATGTAAATTCTGGCAAATACATTCAGTCCTTAACAGTGAGCTCCTGGGATAAATAGAGAATTTAGAAACATAAATATGAGGCTACTGAGCTCCTGTTGTCTCAGAGATGGAAGAGATTACAGCCCAAAGCCTTGTTTGGTAGATAATATTTACAACATGACAGAAACATGTGACATTGTCTATATCCCACAGACAGAATGCAAAGAGGCTCTCTTGGTTCTAGACCATGTAAGGGTAGAAATCACTCCATACAACAGTTGAGTCTTTTTCGTAATGCTTAAAAGAATCAGAAATACTTGCTCTTGGGGAAAAAAGAAACCAAAAAACAAAAACAAAGGGCAGAAAAACCCAGCAAATGAGAGAAATGGCAGGGATGTGGGTTTAATGACTAGAGTCTGTGCTTTAACATGAGACCATGTGAAAATCTCCTTTTCTTGTTTTCTCTGAGAATAGCAAGAATAATTGCAATATCCTATGGAATTTTTTTTCAATGTAGCTTTCTGATAAGTTGACTTTAAGAATTAAAAATACTAAAAAAATAAAAATAAAAATCCTGATGCTCAGAAGGGTTTACTTCCTGTGAATGTGTTCTTTGTATCGATTTGGCAGGTCTTCCTCCAGATGAAGGAAATCATTTTACCCAGACCCTTTGACCCTTGGAGTATATACACAGCATTCATATTAATAAGCAGATTCAACAAAAAGATAATAGTGCACATGATCCCCAAGCAATCACAACAGTATTCAAATGTTTATTCCCGTATCTACAACATAAATGGTTAGGACACAAAAAGAGTAGCAAGGAATCACCAGGGAGAAAAATAAAGCAACAGAGGTACAGGAACTCATCTTCCTTAGGGCTGGCAATAACAGAGGCAAATAGAACCATCACATCTAGAAGTCCCATATAGGCTATGAATGTTTTTAAAAAGATTTGTTTTATGTGGGTCATTTTTAAAAGTCCTTATTGAATAATACATTATAATATTACTTTTTTTTTTTTTTTTTTGGCCATGAGGCATGTAGGCCGTCAGATCTCTACACCCACTGCATTGGAAGGTGAAGGCTTGACTACCAGGAAAGTCCATAGGCTACCTATTTACTTGAAGTCTTAAAACCATTTTCAAAGTATCCTTCATGTCCTCTAGGTAGAGCAAGTAAGAGAGTCTTTTACTTTACTTTACTCAAGTAAGAGAGTGCTATCCATCACCAAGATTTCTGAATTACCTTCAATCAAGATTCTCCATCCACATCCATGAAATTATAATCACTACATCAACTTGCTTGTCCATGTGCTGCTTTTGTCCAGTTCAACCTTCATATATTTATTTCACAAATATTAATATAAATATTTATTCTATGCCAGTCATTTTTTAAACCTGTGAATGCAGGGGCAAACTATAGAAGGGTTTGCTTTCATGGGGAGAAACAAACAAGATATGCAACAGAGAAGCATTGTGATGAACAGAAAATAAGACAATGAAGAGAGGTCAGGGCATGGGTTAACCTAGAGGTCAGGAAAGAGTTTCTTGGGGAGGTGGTATTGGAATAGGAACTAGACACAGAGAAATGGAGGGAAGATACCTAGCCCTTGCCTGGAGGAGCTGTGTAGGGCTAAACAGGCATCAGCTCTCTGCAACAAGGGATACAAGCAAGGTCAGCACAGGGAAACACATGATTGGTCAAAGTTGTGAACACCAAAGAGGATGAGGGGAAAGTGAAGCAGGGCCTCAAAGGGAAGGGCTGGGGATTGGGATTTATTCCAAGGGAATAAATTTTTGAATTAAGCAGAAGAGAGACATGATCAGGCTTGCACTTGAAAAGATTATTCTAGTTGATGAAAGACAGCTAGAGTGGAGGATGGTAAGATAAGACTAATCTAATGACACATTTTCCTCTCCAAATTAAAAAAAAAAAAAAGAAAAAGAGCTCTGCTTTCTGGGGATTATCTAAGTAATAATAAGATAGCTCAGTAATAATGAAAAATCAAGGTGGTTGTGCTACAGTTATTAGTAAGTGACTACAACTTAAATAAGCTTAGATGCCCTTTCTGGTCCATTTTAGTTCACTGATTCCTAAAATGTTGAAGTTCACTCTTGCCATCTCTTGTTTGACCACTTTAAATTTACTTTGATTCATAGACCTAATATTCCAGTTTCATCTGCAATATTATTCTTTACAGCATCAGACTTTACTTCCATCACCAGTCACATCCACAGCTGGGTGTGGTTTTAGCTTTGGCTCTATCTCTTCATTCTTTCTGGAGTTATTTCTTCAGTCTTCTCCAGTAGCATACTGGACACCTACTGACCTGGGAAGTTCATCTTTCAGTGTTCTTTCTTTTGCCTTTTCATACTGTTCATGGGGTTCTCAAGGCAAGAATACTGAAGTGGTTTGCCATTCCCTTTTCCAGTGGACCATGTTTGGTCAGAACACTCCACCATGATCCATCCATCTTGGGTGGCCCTAAACAGTATGGTTCATGGTTTTATTGAGTTAGACAAGGCTGTGATCTTTGTTATCAGCTTGGTTAGTTTTCTGTAATTGTCATTTTCATTCTGTCTCTCCTCTACTAGATAGAATAAGAGGCTTCTGGAAGCTTCCTGATGGGAGAGACTGACTGCAGGGAAATCTGTCTTGTTCTAATGAGTTGGGGCCATTCTCAGTAAATCTTTAATTCAATTTCCTATTGATTAGTGGGGCTTTATACCCTCCCTGTTGTTTGGCCTGAGGCCAAACTATTGTAGGGGGTAATAACAATAATGGTGACCTCTTTCAAAATGACTTGCACTTGCACTTTTGTATTCAATGTCCCTGACCCTACAGCAGATCACTGTCGACCCATACCTTGACCAGAGACTCCTGGACATTCACAGACAAGTCTGGCTCAGTTTCTTGTGGGGACACCACTCCGTTTTTCTAGTTCCTGGTGCACACACGGTTTTGTCTGTGCCTTCCAAGAGTCTGTCTACCCAGTCCTGTGGAAGTTCTATAATCAAATTCCACTAGCCTCCAAAGTCAAATTCCCTGAGGATTCTCAGTCCGTTTGTCAGATCCCCAAGTTGGCAAATCTGCTGTGAGTCCTAGAACTTTAACAGTGTGAGTATATATATATATATATATATATATATATATATATATATATATATGCACACATATATATACATATATAATAGTTCTGCAGTTTGTGGTGTGTCTGCTCGGTGGCTTTATGGTGAGTCTAATGGCAACCTCCTCCAAGATGCCTTATGCCACATGCTGTGTATCCCAGATCTGCTGCAGCCAGACCCCTGTTCCCATGGTAGTCCACTCAAACACATGAATTCAGGTCTAGCTCAGTCTCTTTTGTGTCTCTGAGTCCTGGTGCACAAAAGATTTTGCTTGAGCCCTCTGAGCATATCTGAGGGGTAAGGGGTTTGACTCTAAATGCAGTTTCACCCCTCTACCATCTTGTTTGGACTTCTTTGCTCTTGGATTTTGGATATCTTTTTTTTTTTTTTAATGGGATCCAACATTCTACTGTTTATATTTGTTCAGTAGCAAGTTGCAATTTTGGAGTTTTAGCTGGAGAAGATGAGCCCATGTACTTCTACTCCATCAACCTGTGAAATTCTCATAGTCAACAAAAGAGTCTGAAATGGACTAATTTGGTGCAATCTCAAAAATGACAGAATGATCTTGGTTCATTTCCAAGGCAAAACATTCAATATCACAGTAATCCTAGCTTATGCCCCAACCACTAATGCCAAAGAAATTGAAGTTGAACAGTTTTAAGATGATCTACAAGAACTTCTAGAACTAATACCCAAAAAAAAAAAAATGTATTTTTCATCATAAGGGACTGGAGTGCAAAAGTGGAAAGTCAAGAGATACGTGGAGTAACAGGCAAGTTTGGCCTTGGAGTACAAAAAGACAGGGCAAAGTCTAATGGAGTTTTGCCAAGAGAATGAACTGGGCATAGTAAACACTCTCTTCCAACAACACAAGAAAAGGCTACACATGGACATCAACAGATGGTCAATACCAAAGACTGACTGATTCTATTATTTGCAACCAAAGATGGAGAAGCTCTATAGAGTCAACAAAAGCAAGATTGGGAGCGGACTGTGGCTCAAATAATGAACACCTTATTGCCAAATGCAGATTTAAATTGAAGAAAGTAGGGAAAATCACTAGACCATTCAGATATAAACTAAATCAAATCCCTTGAGATAATACAGTGGAAGTGAAAAATAGATTCAAGGAATTACATCTGATAGACAGAGTGCTTGAAGAATGATGGACGGAGGTCCATGACATTGTACAGGTGGCAGTGATCAAGACCATCCTCCAAGAAAAATAAATGCAAAAAGACAAAATGGTTGTCTGAGGAGGCCTTACAAATAGATGAGAAAAGAAGAGAAGCTAAAGGCAAAGGATTAAAGGATAGATATACCCATTTGAATGTAGAGTTCCAAAGAATAGCAAGAAGAGATTAAAAAAAAAAAAGTCTTCTTAAGAAAACACTACAAAGAAATAGAGGAAAACAATACAATGGGAAAGACTGGAGATCTCGTCAAGAAAATTAGAGTTACCAAGGCAATATTTCATTTAAAAAAAAAAAAAAGGTAGGCACAATAAAGGACAGAAATGGTATGGACCTAACAGAAGTGGAAGATATTAAGAAGAGGTAGCAAGAAAACCCAGAAGAACTATGCTGAAAAGATCTTCATGACCCAGATAACCATGATGGTGTGTGATCACTCACCTAATGCCATACATCCTGGATTGTGAAGTCAAGTGGGCCTTAACAAGCATCACTACAAACAAAGGTAGCAGAGGTGATAGAATTCCAGGCTGTAACGGACCACGTAGAAGTGCATCATCTGCGACGGACCAAGCAAAAGTGTGGCTGAGAGGAGCTACTCTTTACTGAAGGTCAGGAGTGGCGACCGAGAGTGCCAGACTGCATCTGCACAAGAGCAACCGAGAGGAGCTACCCCACGTCTGAGGTCAAGGGCAGCAGCCAAAATGAGCTACCACATACCCGAAGTCAAGGACAGTGGCCTAGAGGAGCTACCACATACCTGAGGTCAGGGGGCAGTGGCTGAGAGCAGCCTACTCCATGTCCAAGAAGTGGTGGCTGTGCGGGTGCATCAGGGCCGGGAAGAGCTACTCCACGTTCAAGGTCAGGAGGGGTGGCTGTGAGGAGATACCCCTCGTCCAAGGTAAGGAACAGTGGGTGTGCCAAGGTAACAGAAACCCAAGTAAGATGGTAGGTATTGAAGGAGGGCATCAGAAGGTAGACACACTGAAACCATAATCATAGAAAACTAGCCAATCTGATCACATGGACCACAGCCTTGTCTAACTATATGAAACTAAGGCATGCCCTGTGGGGCCACACAAGATGGGAAGGTCATTGTGAAGAGGTCTGACAGAATGTGATCCACTGGAGAGGAGAATGGCAAACCACTTCAGTTTTCTTACCTTGAGAACCCCATGAACAGTATGAAAAGGCAAAATGATAAGATACCAAAAGAGGAACTCCCCAGTTCGATAAATGCCCAATATGCTACTGAAGATCAGTGGAGAAATAACTCCAGAAAGAATGAATGGATGGAGCCAAAGCAAAAACAATACCCAGTTGTGGATGTGACTGGTGATAGAAACAAGGTCTGATGCTGTAAAAGCAATATTGCATAGGAACCTGGAATGTCAGGTCCATGAATCAAGGCAAATTGGAAGTGGTCAAACAGGAAATGGCAAGAGTGAATGTCTACATTCCAGGAATAAGCAAAGTAAAATGGACTGGAATGAGTGAATTTAAATCAGATGACCATTATATCTACTACTGCAGGCAGGAATCCCTTAGAAAAAATGGAGTAGTCATCATGGTCAACAAAAGAGTATAAAATTCAGTATTTGGATGCAATCTCAAAAACGGAAAGAATGATCTCTGTTCGTTTACAAGGCAAAGCATTCAATATCACAGTAATCCAAGTCTATGCCTCAACCAGGAATGGTGAAGAAGCTGAAGCTGAACGGTTATATGAAGACCTACAAGACCTTTTAGAACTAATACCCCCAAAAATGTCATTTTCATTATAGGGGACTGTAATGTAAAAGTAGGAAGTCAAGAAATGCCTGGAGTAACAGGCAAGTTTGACCTTGGAGTACAGAATGCAGCAGGGCAAAGGCTAATAGAGTTTTGGCAAGAGAATGCACTGATCATAGCAAACACCCTCTTCCAACAACACAAGAGAGCACTCTACACATGGACATCACCAGATGGTCAACACCAAAATCAGACTGATTATATTCTTTGCAGCCAAAGATGGAGAAGCTCTACACAATCAGCAAAAACAAGACTGGGAGCTGACTGTGGCTCAGATCATGAACTACTTATTGTCAAATTCAGACTTAAAGAAACAAAGGAAAACCACTAGACCATTCAGATATGACCTAAATCAAATCCGTTATGACCATAGAGTGGAAGTGAAAAATAGACTTAAGGGACTAGATCTGAAAGATAGAGTGCTGGATCAACTATGGACAGAGGTTCATGACATTGTACAGGAGACAGGGATCAAGACGATCCCCATGGAAAAGAAATGCAAAAGGCAAAATGGCTGTCTGAGGAGAGCTTACAAATAGCTGTGAAAAGAAGAGAAGTTAAAATCAAAGGAGAAAAGGAAAGATATAAGCATTTGAATGCAGAGTTCCAAAGAAAGGCAAGGTGAGATAAGAAAGCCTTCCTCAGTGATCAATGCAAAGAAATAGAGGAAAACAATAGAATGGAAAAGACTAGAGATCTCGTCAAGAAAATTAGAAATACTAAGGGAATATTTCATGCAAAGATGGGCTTGATAAAGGACAGAAATGGTATGGACCTAACAGAAGCAGAAGATATTAAGAAGAAGTGGCAAGAATACAGAAGAATTGTACAAAAAAAGAGCTTTACAACCCAGATAATCACGATGGTGTGATCACTCATCTAGAGTCAGACATCCTGGAATGTGAAGTCAAGTGGTCCTTAGAAAGCATTACTATGAACAAAGCTAGTGGAGGTGATGGGTTTCCAGTTAAGCTATTTCAAATCCTGAAAGATGATGCTGTGAAAGTGCTTCACTCAATATGCCAGCAAATTTGGAAAACTCAGCAGTGACCACAGGACAAGAAAATGTCAGTTTTCATTCCAATTCCAAAGAAATGCAATGACAAAGAATTCTCAAGCTATTGCACAATTGCACTCATCTCAAACGCTAGTAATGCTCAAAATTCTCCAAGCCAGGCTTCAGCAGTACGTGACCATAAACAGATGTTCAAGCTGGTTTTAGAAAAGGCAGAGGAACCAGAGATCAAATTTCCAACATCTGCTGGATCATCAAAAAATCAAGAGAGTTCCAGAAGAACATCTATTTCTGCATTATTGGCTATGCCAAAGGCTTTGACTGTGTGGATCACAATAAACTGGAAAATTCTGTAAGTGATGGGAATTTCAGACCACCTGACCTGCCTCTTGAGAAACCTATATGCAGGTCAGGAAGCAGCAGTTAGAACTGGACATGGAACCACAGACTCGTTCCAAATAGGAAAAGCAGTACGTCAAGGCTGTATATTGTCATCCTGGTTATTTAACTTATATGCAGTGTACATAATGAAAAAAGCTGGACTGGAAGAAACACAAGCTGGAATCAAGATTGCCAGGGGAAATATCCATAACCTCAGATATGCAGATGACACCACCTTTATGGTAGAAAGTGAAGAGGAACTAAAAGCCTCTTAATGAAAGTTAGGGGAGTGAAAAAGTTGACTTAGAGCTCAACCTTCAGAAAACGATGATCATGGCATCCGGTACCATCACTTCATATCAAATAGATGGGGAAACAGTAGAAACACTGTCAAACTTTATTTTGGGGGCTCCAAAATCACTGCAGATGGTGATTGCAGCCATGAAATTAAAAGACACTTACTCCTTAGAAGGAAAGTTATGACCAACCTAGACAGCAATTAAAAAGAAGAAACATTAGTTTGCCAACAGAGGTCTGTCTAGTAAAGGCTATGGTTTTTCCTGTTGTCATGTGTAGATGTGAGAGTTGGACTGTGAAGAAAGCTGAGCGCCAAGGAATTGATGCTTTTGAACTGTGGTGGCGGAGAAGACTCTTGAGAGTCCTTTGCACTGCAAGGAGATTCAACCAGTCCATTCTAAAGGAGATCAGTCCTGGGTGTTCATTGGAAGGACTGATGCTAAAGCTGAAACTCCAATACTTTGGCCACCTCATGCGAAGAGTTGACTCATTGGAAAAGACCCTGATGCTAGGAGGGGCTGGAGGCAGTAGAAGAGGACGACAGAGGATGAGATGGCTGGATGGCATCACTGACTCGATGGACATGAGTTTGAGTGAACTCCAGACGTTGGTGATGGACAGGGATGCCTAGGATGCTGACTCATGGGGTCGCAAGTAGTCGGACACGACTGAGCTACTGCACTGAACCGAACTGTTTCAAATCCTAAAATATGATGCTGTTATAGTGCTGCACTCAATATGCCAGCAATTGTGGAAAACTCAACAGTGGTCACAGCCCTGGAAAAGGTCATTTTTCATTTCAATTTCAAAGAAAGGAAATAAAGAATGCTCAAACTACTGCACAGTTGCACTCATCTCACACTCTAGCAAAGTATAACTCAAAATTATCCCAGCAAATTTCTAACAGTACATGTATTGAGAACTCCCAGATGCTCAAACTGGATTTAGAAAAGTCAGAGGAAACCAGAGATCAATTTCCAACCTACCTTAGATCATAGAAACAGCAAGAAAGTTCCAGAAAATCTTACACCTCTTTATTGACTATGCAAAACTTCAACTGTGTGGATTACAGCAAACTGTGGAAAAATGTTCAAGAGATGGGAATACCATGCCACTTTGCCTGCCTCCTGAGAAATCTGTAAACAAGTTAGGAAGCATCAGTTAGAACTGGACATAGAACTACAGACTGGACCGAAATTGGGAAAGTGGTACGTCAAGGTTGTATATTGTCACTTTGCTTGTTTAACTTATGTGCAGAATACAGCATGCAAAATGCTGGGCTAAATCAACTCAGAAGCTTGGTCAAGATCACCGGGAAAAATATCAGTAACCTTGGGTATGCAGTAGACATCACCTTTATGGTAGAAATCAAAGAGGAATTAAATAGTCTCTTGATGAAAGTGAAAGAGGAGGGTGAAGAAGCTGACGTAAAACTCAACATTCAGAAAACTAAGATCATGGCTTCCTATCCATCACTTCATGGCAAATAGATGGGGAAAGAATGGAAACAATGACAAATTTTATTTTCTTGGACTCCAAAATCACTGCAGATGGTGACTGCAGCCATGAAATTAAAAGATGCTTGCTCCTTAGAAGAAAAGCTATGACACACCTGCTGGTGCTGCAGCTGCTAAGTCGCTTCAGTTGTTTCTGACTCTGTGCGACCCCATAGATGGCAGCCCACCAGGCTCCCCCCTTCCCTGGGATTCTCCAGGCAAGAATACTGGAGCAGGTTGCCATTTCCTTCTCCAATATGACACACCTACACAGCATATTAAAAAGCAGAGACATTACTTTGGCCACCAAAGTCCGTCTAATCAAACCTATGATGTTTCCAGTAGTGGATTTGAGAGTTGGGCTATAAAGAAACCTGAGCAGCAAATAATTGATACTTATGAACTGTGGTGTTGAAGAAGATTCTTGAGAGTCCCTTGGACTACAAGGAGATCCAATGAGTCCATCCTAAAGAAAATCAATCCTGAATATTCATTGGAAAGCCTGATGCTGAAGCTGTAAAACTGATATTTCTCCCAGCAATCTTGATTCCAGCTTGTGTTTCTTCTAGTCCAGCATTTCTCATGATGTACTCTGCATATAAGTTAAATAAACAGGGTGACAGTATACAGCCTTGACGTACTCCTTTTCCTATTTGGAACCAGTCTGTTGCTCCACGTCCAGTTCTAACTGTTGCTTCCTGACCTGCTGCTGCTCTAATACTTTGCCTACATTATGTGAAGAACTGAGCCACTGGAAAAGACTCTGATGCTGAGAAAAATTGAAGGCAGTAGAAGAAGGGGGTAACAGAAGATGAGATGGTGAAAGGCATAACTGACTCGAATAACATGAGTTTGACCAAGCTCCAGGAGTTGGTGATGGTCAGGTATGCCTGGCATGCTGAAGTTCATGGAATTGCAAAGAGTTGGATATAATGGTGACTGAACTGAACTGAAGCTTAGATGCACTATATGTACAATATGATAAAAGGAGTAAGATTCATTTTATTGTGTAAAATAATATGATTTCTGTGAAGTTTTCTATTAATTAAAAATTGCTGTTAATCCTACTCCAGGGGATATGTGATTCACTTATACATGTAGTAACCTGAGATTGACAAGTATCCAGAGATTAGACTGTGGGTACACAGCCCAGGAGGAAATGCAAGTTGTACAACCATCTGTGTTTCAGACACTCCCACAAAAATCCTTGAAGGTGGGGAGAGAACCAAGAGCTCTATCTTCTGAACTCAGCACATTTGCCTTTAGACAATAAAGGTTTGATTTTGAGACCAAAAAGATGCCTATGGAAACACATTTTCTAGAATTGAGCATGTGGTAGTGGAAGGGTCCTGGTTAAGGGCTTTCTGCCCTAGCAGTCAACAAGGAAGTAATTAGGTTCCATGTTCAAGAGCCACAGATATCACTGAGTCTCTTTGCACATAGCACAGAAAGCCAGACTATGGCAGCAAGAGGTTGCAGTAAAGTAAGATTCTATTGTAGTCATGAAGCAAGGATTGGGAGGAGGGGGCAATGACAAGCTTCAAATCCACCTCTATTTGGTCTTTGAGGTTTTTTTTTTTTTTTTTTTTAGGAAGAACTAATAAGCAAGGATTAATCGTCGTCTTGTGACATTTCTCTGACACTTTTAAATCTAGTTTCAGGAGTCAGGATGTCTCTGGTTTATGATTCTCTGGTCAAGTGGTCCATGGATCAGTGTCTATGAGCTCACCTTACCCTGGAGAAACAGCCTGACATAAAAGAGCAATATTAGTACATCAACTGTTATTGACAGCATCAACTTTAGTCACTTGACCCTGGTTGATTGGTGTTAACCCATAGTCACTGTCACACTTGTCCACACAGGGTCAGAGGACAAGAAAGAAAATGAAGTTTTGGATAGAGTTAATCATAAACTCGATAAGTGACTCTGTTTTAGGGGACTCAGTTTTACAGATATATAACAATATGCCAGCAAATTTGGAAAACTCAGCAGTGGCCACAGGACTGGAAAAGGTCAGTTTTCATTCCAATTCCAAAGAAAGGCAATGCCAAAGAATGCTCAAACTACCACACAATTGCACTCATCTCACATGCTAGTAAAGTAATGCTCAAAATTCTCCAAGCCACGCTTCAGCAATATGTGAACTGTGAACTCCCTGATGTTCAAGCTGGTTTTAGAAAGGGCAGAGGAACCAGAGATCAAATTTCCAACATCTGCTGGATCATGGAAAAAACAAGAGAGTTCCAGAAAAACATCTACTTCTGCTTTATTGGCTATGCCAAAGCCTTTGACTGTGTGGATCACAATAAACTGTGGAAAATTCTGAAAGAGATGGGAATATCAGACCACCTGACCTGCCTTTTGAGAAATCTGGATGCAGGTCAGGAAGCAACAGTTAGAACTGGACATGGAACAACAGACTGGTTCCAAATAGGAAAAGGAGTACATCAAGGCTGTACACTGTCACCCTGTTTATTTAACTTATATGCAGAGTACATCATGAGAAATGCTGGACTAGAAGAAACACAAGCTGGAATCAAGATTGCTGGGAGAAATATCAATAACCTCAGATATGCAGATGACACCACCCTTATGGCAGAAAGTGAAGAACAACTAAAGAGCCTCTTGATGAAAGTGAAAGAGGAAAGCAAAAAGTTGAAATAAGTCTCAACATTCAGAAAACAAAGATAATGGCATCCGGTCCCATCACTTCATGGGAAATAGATGGAGAAACAGTGGAAGCAGTGTCAGACTTCATTGTTTGGGGCTCCAAAATCACTGCAGATGGTGATTGCAGCCATGAAATTAAAAGACGCTTACTCCTTGGAAGAAAAGTTATGACCAACCTAGATAGTATATTTAAAAGCAGAGACATTACTTTGCCGAAGAAAGTCTGTCTAGTCAAGGCTATGGTTTTTCCTGTGGTCATGTATGAATGTGAGAGTTGGACTGTAAAGAAGGCTGAGCGCTGAACAATTGATGCTTTTGAACTGTAGTGTTGGAGAAGACTCTTGAGAGTCCTTTGGACTGAAAGAAGATCCAACCAGTCCATTCTAAATGAGATCAGCCCTGGGATTTCTTTGGAAGGAATGATGCTAAAGCTGAAGCCCCAATACTTTGGCCACCTCATGCGAAGAGTTGACTCATTGGAAAAGTCTCTGATGCTGGGAGGGATTGGGGGCAGGAGGAGAAGGGGACGACCAAGGATGAGATGGCTGGATGGCATCACTGACTCTATGAAGGTGAGTCTGAGTGAACTCCGGGAGATGGTGATGTACAGGGAGGCCTGGCATGCTGCAATTCATGGGGTCGTGAAGAGTCGGACACGACTGAGACTGGACTGAACTGAACTGAACAATATGTATAACTGCATCACATTCTTTCAATTTGTACTGAAAATCCAAAAGTCATTATCTTGTGTTATGTCTGGAATAATGGCGTAACACTTTGTGACCCCATGGACTACAGCATGCCAGGCTTCCCTGTCCTTCATTATCTCCTGGGGTTTTCTCAGACTCATTTTATTCGAGTCAGTTATACCATTCAACCATCTCGTCTTCTGTTGTCCCCTTCTTCTCCTTCCATCAGTCTTTCTCAGCATCAGAGTTTTTTCCAGTTATTCAGTTCTTCACATAAGGTAGCCAAAGTATTAGAGGTTCAGCTTCAGCGTCAGGCTTTCCAATGAATATTAAGGATTGATTTCCTTTGGGATTGACTCCTTGGATCTCCTTGCAGTCCAAGGGACACGCAAGAGTCTTCTCCAACACCACAGTTCAAAAGCACCAGTTCTCAGGTGCTCAGCTTTCCTTATGGTCCAACTCTCATATCCATGCATGACTATTGGAGAAATCATAGCCTTGACTAGATGGACCTTTGTTGGAACAGTAATGTCTTTGATTTTTAATATGTTGTCTAGATGTGTCATAGCTTTTCATTCAAGGAGTAAGCGTCTTTTAATTTTGTGGCTGCAAGCACCATCTGCAGTGATTTCAGAGCCTCCCAAAATTAAGTCTGTCACTGTTTCCATTGTTTCCCCATCTATTTGCATGAAGTGATGGAGCTGGATAACATGATCTTAGTTTTCTGAATGTTGAGTTTTAAGCCATCTTTTTCACTCTCCTCTTTCACTTTTATCAAGAAGCACTATAATTCATCACTTATTGCCATAAGGGTGGTATAATCTACATATCTGAGGTTATTGATATTTCTCCCAACAATCTTGATTCTGTCTTGTGCTTCATTCAGCCCAGCATTTCACATGATATATTCTGCATATAAGATAAATAAGCAGGGTGACAATATGCAGCCTTGATGTACTCCTTTCCCTATTTGGAACCAATCTGTTGTTCCATGTACAGTTCTAACTGATGCTTCTTGACCTGCATACAGATTTCTCAGGAGGCAGGTCAGGTGGACTGCTATTCCCATCTCTTTCAGAAATTTCCAGTTTGTTGTGATCTACACAGTCAAAAGTTTTGGCATAGTCAATAAAGCAGATATTTTTCTGGAATTCTCTTGCTTTTTATACAATCCAACAAATGTTGGAAATTTGATCTCTCGTTCCTCTGCCTTTTCTAAATCCAGCTTGAACATCTGGAAGTTCTTGGTTCAAGTACTGTTAAAGCCCAGCTTGGAGAATTTTGAGGATTACTTTGCTCGTATGTGAAGTGAGTGTTTGTACATTCTTCGGCATCATCCTCCCTTGGTATTGGAATAAAAACTGACGTTTTCCAGTTCTGTGGCCACTGCTGAGTTTTCCAAATTTGCTGAAATATTTAGTGCAGCACTTTAATAGCGTCATCTTTTAGGATTTGAAAAAAATAAGTCAGCAGGCATCCAGTATGTAGAGCTAGAAAGTATCACAGTATATTGTAATTATACTATATAATTACCATAATATTGCCATAAAATTACCACAGTATCTGTCCATATATCATGCACACTAAGCAGAAAGCACGAATTGATGCCTCCTTCTAGAAACAGTTACCTTAAAGCCACTGACTATTCCATGCATGGGACACAGGTGAAGACTGGGAGAATGTTTTGTACCGGGTGCTAACTTGCTTCAGTCGTGTCCGACTCTGTGCGACCCCAATAATGGCAGACCACCAGGCTCCCCCGTCCCTGGGATTCTCCAGGCAAGAACACTGGAGTGGGTTGTCATTTCCTTTTCCAATGCATGAAAGTGAAAAGTGAAACTGAAGTCGCTCAGTCGTGTCCGACTCCTAGCAACCCCATGGACTGCAGCCTACCAGACTAATCCGTCCGTGGGATTTTCCAGGTAAGGGTACTGGAGTGGGGGTGCCATCGCCTTCTCAGGTTAGATACCATAGAGTGTAACGAAACATTACCCACTTTGGATAATTCCTCATTTCTTACTCCGGCCTATAGCACACGATCACCACTAGATGGCACCACGTATTTTCATCTCAGGTAGTTCAGTCAGTCAGTCAGTTCAGTCACTCAGTAGTGTCCGACTTTTTGCAACCCCATGAATCGCAGGACACCACACATCCCTGTCCGTCACCAACTCCCGGAGTTCACTTAAACTCACGTCCATCAAGTCAGTGATGCCATCCAGCCATCATATCCTCTGTCTCACCCCTTCTCTTCCTGCCCCTAATCCCTCCCAGCATCAGAGACTTTTCCAATGAGTAAACTCTTTGCATGAGGTGGCCAAAGTACTGGAGTTTCAGCTTTAGCGTCATTCCTTCCAAAGAAATCCCAGGGCTGATCTCCTTCAGAATGAACTGGTTGGATCTCACTGCAGCCCAAGAGATTCTCAAAAGTCTTCTCCAACTCCACAGTTCAAAAACAGCAATTGTTTGGCTCTCAGCTTTCTTCACAGTGCAACTCTCACATCCACACATGACCACTGGAAAAACCCTAGCCTTGACTGGACGGACCTTTGTTGGCAAAGTAATGTTTCTGCTTTTGAATATACTATCTAGGTTGTTCATAACTTTTCTTCCAAGGAGTAAGCGTCTTTTAACTTCATGGCTGCAGTCACCATCTGCAGTGATTTTGGAGCCCCCAAAAATAAAGTCTGACACTGTTTCCGCTGTTTCCCCATCTATTTCCCATGAAGTGATGGGACCAGATGCCATGATCTTCATTTTCTGAATGTTGAGCTTTAATCCAACTGTTTCATTCTCCACTTTCACCTTCATCAATAGGCTTTTAGTTTCCCTTTACTTTCTGCCATAAGGGTGATGTCATCTGCATATCTGAGATTATTGGTATTTCTTCTGGCAATCATGATTCCAGCTTGTGCTTCTTCCAGCCCAGAGTCTCTCATGATGTACTTTGCATATAAGTTAAATAAGCACCCAAAAAGATGTCTGTTTCATTAGAGGGGACTGGAATGCAAAAGTAGGAAGTCAAGAAACAACGGAGTAACAGGCAAATTTGGCCTTGGTATACGGAATGAAGCAGGTCAAAGGCTAATAGAGTTTTGGCAAGAGAATGCACTGGTCATAGCAAACACCCTCTTCCAGCAACTCTACACATGGACATCACCAGGTGGTCAATACCAAAAATCAGATTGATTATATTCTTTGCAGCCAAAGACAGAGAAGCTCTACACAATCAGCAAAAACAAGACCAGGAGCTGACTGTGGCTCAGATCATGAACTACTTATTGCCAAATTCAGACTTAAATTGAAGAAACAAGGGAAAACCACTAGACCATTCAGGTATGACCTAAATCAAACCCCTTATGTTTATACAGTGGAAGTGAGAAATATATTTAAGAGCCTAGATCTGAGAGACAGAGTGTCTGATAAACTATGGACTGAGGTTTGTGACACTGTACAGAAGACAGGGATCAAGACCATCCCCATGGAAAAGAAACGCAAAAAAGGCAAAATGGCTGTCTTGAGGAGAGCTTACAAATAGCTGTGAAAAGAAAAGAAGTGAAAAGCAAAAGAGAAAAGGAAGGATATAAGCATCTGAATGCAGAGTTCCAAAGAGAGGCAAGGTGAGATAAGAAAGCCTTCCTCAGTTATCTATGCAAAGAAATAGAGGAAAAAAACTTAATGGGAAAGACTAGCGATCTCTTCAAGAAAATTAGAGATACTAAGGGAACATTTCATGCAAAGATGGGCTTGATAAAGGACAGAAATGGTATGGACCTGACAGAAGCAGACAATATTAAGAAAAGGTGGCAGGGATACACAGAAGAACTGAACAAAAAGATCTTCACAACCAAGATAATCATAATAGTGTGATCACTCATCTAGAGCCAGACATCCTGTAATATGAAGTCAAGTGGGCCTTATAAAGCATCACTATGAACAAGCTAGTGGTGGTAATGGAATTTCAGTTGAGTGATTTGAAATCCTGAAAGATGATGCTGTGAAAGTGCTTCCCTCAATATGCCAGCAAATTTGGAAAACTCAGCAGTGGCCACAGGACTGGAAAAGGTCAGTTTTCATTCCAATCCCAAGAAAGGTAATGCCAAGGAATGCTCAAATTACCGTGCAATTGCACTCATCTCACACGCTAGTAAAGTGATGCATAAAATTCTCCAAGCCAGGCTTCAGCAATACGTAAACCATGAACTTCCTGATGTTCAAGCTGGTTTTAGAGAAGGCAGAGGAACCAGAGATCAAATTGCCAACATCCGCTGGATCATCAAAAAAGCAAGAGAGATGCAGAAAAACAAACAAACAAACAAACAAAAAAAAAAACATCTATTTCTGCTTTACTGACTATGCCAAAGCCTTTGACTGTGTGGATCACAATAAACTGTGGAAAATTTTGAAAGAGATGGGAATATCAGACCACCTGACCTGCCTCTTGAGAAACTTGTATGCAGGTCAAGAAGCAACAGTTAGAACTGGACATGGAAAAACAGACTCGTTCCAAATAGGAAAAGGAGTTCATCAAGGCTGTATATTGTCAGCCTGTTTATTTAACTTATATGCAGAGTACATCATGAGAATTGCTGGACTGGAAGAAACACAAACTGGAATCAAGATTTCCAGGAGAAATATCAATAACCTTAGATATGCAGATGACACCACTCTTATGGTAGAAAGTGAAGAGGAACTAAAAAGCCTCTTGATGAAAGTGAAAGAGGAGAGTAAAAAGTTGGCTTGAAGCTCAACATTCAGTAAACGAAGTTAATAACATCTGTTTTCATCTCTTCTTGGGAAATAGATGGGGAAACTGTGGAAACAGTGTCAGACTTTTTTTTGGGGGTGGGGTGGGGTGCAGCTCCAAAATCACTGCAGATGGTGATTGCAGCCATAAAATTATAAGACAGTTACTCCTTGGAAGAAAAGTTATGACCAACCTAGATAGCATATTGAAAAGGAGAGACATTACTTTGCCAACTAAGGTCCGTCTAGTCAAGGCTATGGTTTTTCCAGTGGTCATGTATGGATGTGAGAGTTGGATTGTGAAGAAAGCTGAGCCCCGAACAATTGCTGCTTTTAAACTGTGGTGTTGGAGAAGACTCTTGAGAGTCCCTTGGACTCCAAGGAGATCCAACCAGTCCATTCTGAAGGAGATCAACACTGGGATTTCTTTGGAAGGAATGAAATCTTTCCAAAGGGATTTCATTACAGTTTTCCTCCCTCCCTGTAGCACGACTGAACAAGTGAGCCTAAAAAGTGTCTGCCTCCTTCGGTCTGGTCAGAAACTAGACTCTGAAGAGACCAGTAAACAGAAGCTAAAACAGAGGGAACTGCCCGGGAAGTGATAGGTGCAATAGATTAAAACCCTGCAGTTAACACCGACTATATAGGAAGGGGCCTATAGATCTTGAGAAGTATAAGCCAGATCAAGGAACTATCTGAAAATGAACTGACCTCACACTGTCTTTTTCTTGCGGATAGTCTTGTTCACTGCCTCCTGTACAATGTCACGAATCTCCGTCCGTAGTTCTTCAAGCATTCAGTCTATCAGATTTAATCTAAAGCT
Source organism: Nanger dama (assembly GCA_917880005.1). Classification (NCBI taxonomy): domain Eukaryota; kingdom Metazoa; phylum Chordata; class Mammalia; order Artiodactyla; family Bovidae; genus Nanger; species Nanger dama. The sequence goes on from CAKJTW010000001.1 coordinate 107,674,000, forward strand.
GAAACTCCAATACTTTGGCCACCTCAGGTGAAGTGTTGACTCATTGGAAAAGACTCTGATGCTGGGAGGGATTAGGGGCAGGTGGGGAAGGGGACGACAGATAATATGATGGCTTGATGGCATAACTGACTCGATGGACATGAGTCTGAGTGAATTCCAGTAGTTGGTGATGGACAGGGAGGCCTGTCATGCTGTGATTCATGGGGTCACAAAGAGTCTGACATGACTGAGCAACTGAACTGAACTGAACTGAAATGAACCATTATCTTCATTACCTCCACCATAGTTTGGCCTCCAAGTCAAACAACAAAGAGGGAACACAGCCCATCCTTCAGCAGAAAAGGATAAAAGATTTACTGAGTATGGAGCTACCCAAGAGAACAAGACCCAGTTTCCCCCACACTCAGTCAGGAAGCCTCAGAAGCCACTTATCCTTATCTGAGGGCAGACACACTGAAAACCACAACCACAGAAACTAATCAGATTGATCACATGGACCACAACCTTGTCTAACTCAATGAGACTATGATCCATGCCATGTAGTGTCACCCAAGGAGGACAGGTCATGGTGGAGATTACTAAGGGTGGAAGTAAAGTCTGATGCTGTAAATAACAATATTGCATAGGAAACTTTAATATTAGGTCCATGAATCAAGGCAAACTGGAAATGGTCAAACAGGAGATGGCAAGAGTGAACATCTATCTACATTCTAGGAATCAGTGAACTGAAATGGACTGGGATGGGTGAATTTAACTCAGATAACCATTATATCTGCTACTGTGGACAGGAATCCCCTAGATGAAATGGAATAGTCTACATAGTAAAAAAAAAAAAAAGAGTCTGAAATAGAGTACTTGGATGCAATCTCAAAAATGACAGAATGCTCTCTGTTCATTTCCAAGGCAAACCATTCAATATCACAATAATTCAAGTCTATGCCCCCAACCACTAGTGCTAAAGAAGAGAAGTTGAATGGTTCCATGAAGAGCTACAAGAACTTTTAGAACTAACACCAAAAAACGATGTCCTTTTCTATCATAGGGGACTGGAATGCAAAAGTAGAAAGTGAAGAGATAGCTGGAGAACTCATGTTTGGCCTTGGAGTACAAAATGAAGCAGGTCAAAGGCTAACAGAGTTTTGCCAAGAGAATGCACTGGTCATAGCAAACACCCTCTTCCAACAGCACAAGAGTAGACATGTGGACATCATTAGAAGGTCAATAACAAAATCAGACTGATTATATTCTTTACAGGCAAAGATGGAGAAGCTCTATACAGTCAGCAAAAACAAGATCAGGAGCCGACTGTGGCTCATATCATTAACTCCTTATTGCTAAATACAGACTTAATTGAAGAAAGTAGGGGAAACTATAGACCATTCAGGTATGACCTAAATTAAGTCTCTTATGGTTATACAGTGGAAGTGAAAAATAGGTTCAAGGAATTAAATCTGATAGATGGAGTGCCTGAAGAACTATGGACGGAGGTTCATGACATTGTACAGGAGGCAGTGATCAAGACTATCCCTAAGAAAACGAGTGTGGGGTCAGTTTATTTTCAGATAGTTCCTTGATCTGGCTTATACTTCTCAAGGTCTATAGGCCCCTTCCTATATAGTTGGTGTTAATGCAGGGTTTTAATCTATTGCATCTATCACTTCCCAGGCTGTGGGCGGTTCCCTCTGTTTTAGCTTCTGTTTGCTGGTCTCTTCAGTGTCTAGTTTCCAACTTGACCCAAGGGGGCAGACACTTTTTAGGCTCACTTGCTCAGTCGTGCTGTGGGGAGGGAGGAAAACTGCAAACAAATATCACTGGCATGTGTGGGGAGTGCTCTCAGTGTTTCAGCCACACTAGGTTTGCCCCCACTCACGATGTGTGTCCTTTCCCAGTCTACACTGGTCAGGCTCTAGGTTGCTCTGCCGGGAACTCTTTGAGGTGGGCCCTGGGTTCCATGCACGTCCAAGGTCTTAGCCACTCAGGTTCAGGTACTCGGGTACTCCACAAAGGTGTAGACTCGATTGGGCCTATGTTTTGTGCCCTTCCCAGGTCCAAGCTTATCAGGTGACCAGGTGTTTGGCAAGTGTGGTAGCTGCAACGTACCGCCTCCATCGTCTCTGCCAATCGGTTTTCTAGGTGTACAACCAGTGCACCTTCTCAGGTGGATGTTGACCATCCAGAATCACAAGAATTCTTGGTTAGCAACAAAGCCTGCTTGCAGTTTGGTAGATGAGGCCTCTCTGGGGCATTGCCTCATTTTGGCTCTGGCTGCCCTCACCTGCCTGTCTCCTGTGGGGATAGGCCAATCCGCAGCCAGCTAGCTCTGGTCAGTCCTTTGTTCTGTGAGCGGGCCTGGCCGTGTTTTAGGTTATGGCTTTTCACAGGGTAGCTATCCCATGGTCTGGTTTGCTCTCTCAAGTTACTTCCCTCAGAGCATTCAGGCTCCATCCTTATCCTAAGCAATGCAGCCCATGCTTCCCTGCCCAGCCCCCGCTTGCTAGTGATGGATGCAGGCATCTGCACTGCTTCTTGGCTGGGAGTTACCACTGGGCATATAATCTGTAGGTTTTAGTTATTTATTTTTCCTCCCAGTTGTGTTGCCCTCTGAGGTTTCAAGGCTTGCCATAGACTCATTAGTGACAGTGATTCCTGGTGTTTGGAAACTTCTCTCTTTTTAAGACTCCCTTCCTGGGATGGATCTCCATCGCTACCTCTTTTGTCTCTCTTTTTATCTTTTATATTTTTCTTATCTCCTTTTGAAGACGATGGGCTGCTTTTCTGGGTGTCTGATGTCCTCGGCCGGCATTCAGAAGCTGTTTTGTGGAATTTCCTCAGCGTTCAAATGTTCTTTTGATGCATTTGTAGGGGAGAAAGTGGTCTCCCTCTCTTATTCCTCTGCCATCTTAGGACTGCCTCTATCTCCAAAAAAAAAAAAAAAGAAAAAGAAAAGAAAAAGAAAGAAAGAAAGAAAAGAAAAAGAAAAGAAATGCAAAAGGCAAAATGGTTGTCTGAGGAGACCTTATAAATAACTGAGAAAAGAAGAGAAACTAAAGACAAAGGAGTAAGGGAAAGAAATATCCATCTGAATGCAGAGGTCCAAAGGATAGCAAGGAGAGATAAGAAAGCCTTCTTCAATGATCAGTGTGAAGATATAGAGGGAAACAATATAATTGGAAAGACTAGAGATCTCTTCAAGAAAATAAGAGATACCAAGGGAACATTTCTTGTAAAGATGGGCTTAATAAAATACAGAAATGGTATGGACCTAACAGAAGCAGAATATATTAAGAAGAGGTAGCAAGAATATACAGAAGTATACCAAAAAAAAAAAAATACTTTTATGACCCAGATAACAACAGTGGTGTGATTACTCATGTAGAGCCAGACATCCTGGAGTGCAAAGTCAAGTGGGCCTTAGGAAACGTCACTACGCACAAAGCTAGTGGAAGTGATGGAATTCCAGTTAACTATTTCAAATCCTAAAATATGATGCTATAAAAGTGCTGCACTCAATATGCCAGCAAGTGTGGAAAACTCAGCATTGGCCACAGGATTGAAAAGGTCAGTTTTCATTCCAATCCCAAAGAAAGAAAATGCCAAAGATTGCTCAAACTGCCACACAATTGCACTCATCTCACATACTAGCAAAGTAATGCTCAAAATTCTCCAAGTCAGGCTTCAACAGTACATGAATCATGAATTTCCACATGTTCCACCTGGATTTAGAAAAGGCAGAAGAACCAGAGATCAAATTGCTTATACCCATCAGATCATTGAAAAAGCAACGGAATAACAGGAAAATATCTACTTCTGCTTTATTAACAATGCCGAAGCCTTTGACTGTGTGGATCACAACAAACTGTGTAAAATTATTCAGGAGATGGAAATACCAGACCATCTGACCTGCCTCCTGAGAAGTCTGTATACAGGTTAAGAAGCAATAGTTTGAACTGGACATAAAACAACAGACTGGTTCCAAATAGGGAAAGGAGTACATCAAGATTTTGTCAAGGTATATTGTCACCCTGACTATTTAACTTATATCCTGAGTACATTATGGGAAATGCCAGACTGGATGAAGCACAAGGTGGAATCAAGATTGCTGGGAGAAATATCAGTAACCTCAGATATGCAGATGACACCATCCTTATGGCAGAAAGCGAAGAAGAACTAAAGAGCCTCTTGATGAAAGTGAAAGCGAAGAATGAAAAAGTTGGTTTAAAACTCAACATTCAGAAAACCAAGATCATAGCATTTGGTCCCATCACTTCTTGGCAAATTGATGGGAAAAAAAAGAAAACAGCAAGAGGCTCTATTTTGGGGTCTCCAAAATTATTGCAGATGGTGACTGCAGCCATGAAATTAAAAGATGCTTGCTCTTTGGAAGAAAAGCTATGACTCACCTAGACAACATATCAAAAGCAGAGACTTTACTTTGCCAGCAAAGGTCCATCTAGTCAAAGCTATGGTTTTTCCTGTAGTCATGTATGGATGTGAGGGTTGGACTATAAAGAAAGTTAAAGAATTAATGGTTTTGAACTGTTATGTTGGAGAGAAGACTCGAGTCTCTTGGACTGTAAGATCAAACCAGTCTATCTTAAGGGAAATCATTCCTGAATATTCATTTCAAAAGACTGATGCTAATGCTGAAAATCCAACTCATTGGAAAAGACCCTGATGTTGAGAAAGATTGAAGGCAGGAGGAGAAGGGGATCACAGAGGATAAGATGGTTGGATGGCATCATCTAATCGATGGACGTGAGTTTGATCATTTTCTGGAATTGGTGGTGGACAGGGAAGTCTAGCGTGCTGCAGTCCATGGGGTCACAAAAAGATGGACATGACTGAGTGATTGAACTGAACTGAACTGAAGAACGAAAGAATATATGTGATTTTGGTGGCAGCCAATAACATGTTGACTTACTATAAAAATTATAAGCATTACTTATTTTAAAGATTTGTGCCTTTGAATAAATCCCATCAAGTTCTGCTTATTTATGCTAAAATGATATACTATTAGCTTGTGAGCAGAATTACATGAATCATGTTGACACTAAGAGTCTTATCATATGTTGATTAATTACTTCTATAGCTTGCTCTGTGAACAACTTGTCTATAACCTTCACTAACTTTTAAACTGGGCATTTGTAACTTTCTCACTAATTTGTAGACCTTCATTGTATACTTTGGATTAAAAATTCTATTGTCATTCAATCTACCTCTTCTCTTTGTTTATGGTCTTTTCTGTTATTCATATTTTCAAATTTTATTTTTAACAGAACTAAATCTACCTTAACTGAAAAACTCTTGCCCATCTATGGCCCCATTCTTTGTTCTTTCTTTGATCTTGCTATGCCTGAGATAGGGATTTGAGGTTAGCTATTACTCAATGACTGCCAGTGTATAGTTAAAAACTCTATGATAATTATACATCCAACCTAATTATTTTTGCCTCCTGTCATCCATCCCCTGCCCCACTGAAACCTGGCTCACTTACACATTCAGATGGAGATGACATGAGGAGGAGTTGTCCAACACAGTGATTAAGAAAATGGAACTGGATGTTCTAGATGGTTCAGGGAAATCAGTGTAGGAAAATGTGATTATGTTATTATTGTGGTACAGCCAGAATTTTATAAAAGTGTACAGATTGTATTATTTCTCTATAAATGTCCTGATTATTTTAATCACTGTCATGTTTCCAAAACCCAAGAGTATCTTTGTCAGTAGAGACAGAATCTGTCAAATCGTGGTGATTTTAAGAGTTTGGGCAGGGAGTTTCCATGGTGGTCCAGTGGCTAAGACTCTGTGCTCCCAATGTAGGGGGCCCAGGTTCAATATCTGGCCAGGGAACTAGCCCCACATGCTTCAACTAACACTTGACACAGCCAAATGAATACACAGTTTCTTTCTTTTTTTTTTTTTAACCTAGGCAGTATTATAGGAAAGATGTTTAATCTAACTAGAAATCAGGAAAAAGTCCATTTAAACACAAGATGGTATTTTTAAACTCAAATTGGGGAGAGGGAATCCTAAAGAGAGAGTGTTGGGGAAGGACAGCAAAACAGTTATCTACATATAGTATTGGTATGATTGTAAAATCCAGGGAAATTTGTGAAGAAGTATTCAATATTTTATAGATCCATCAGTTCCACTTCTATAAATCTTTCCTAGAGAAATCTATATCAGTATGCAAAGTTATATTTACAAAAAGTTTTTTTCCACTGCATTGTGAGCAATGACAAAATATTAGAGGGAATTCAATTTCTCAATAATAAAAATGGTTAAACAAGTGACAGTGGAGCCATATTCTAGAATACTCAGCTTCAGAATAAGTAACCAAAATAAGCTGGACCAGTGTTCATGGATGTAAAAATTCCAAGATACATTATACCACTCCTTTTGGTAGTGCTCATCATATTTTAAAATATGCATACCCATGATACATAAATTCCATGTCCAATTTTCTGTCCAACAAAACTACAAAAAGCTACAGACTTCCAATCAATATCTCATAAATTATACAGTCAATTGTAAGAAATATGTTCAAAAATCTGAAATATGTTCAAAAACAGCAGATTTTTAAGAGCTTATTGTCGCCTCAACCACTTCTCTTCTGCTATGGCAACGACTAGAAGATTGCATATAAGAAAGACAGCAAAGCTAACTGCCATCTCAAATCTTATCTGTCAACTATAGGATATTCAGTTTAGCCCAGTCTAGTTCAGTCACTCAGCAGTGTCTGACTCTTCATGACCCCATGGACTGCAGCACACAAGGTTTCCCTGTCCTTCACCATCTCCTGGGGTTTTCTCAAACTCATCTTGATTGAGTCAGCGATGCCATCCAACCATTTCATCCTCTGTCTCCCCATTTTGTTCTTGCCCTCAATCTTTTCCAACCTCAGAATCTTTTCCAATGAGTCAGCTCTTGTATTATGTGGCCAAAGTATTGGAGTTTCAGTTTCAGCATTAGTCCTTCCATTAAATACTCAGGGTTGATTTCCTTTGGGATTAACTGGTTTGATCTCCTTGTAGTCCAAGAGACTCTGAAGAATCTTCTCCAGCACCAGTTTGAAACCATAAATTCTTTGGTCCCTAGCCCTCTTTAGGGCCCAACTCTCACATCCATACATGACTACTGGAAAAACCATAGCTTTGACTATATGGGCCTTTGTAGGCCAAGTGATATCTCTGCTTTTGAAAACACTGTCTAAATTTGTCATAGCTTTTCTTCCAAGAAGCAAACATCTTTTAATTTCATGGTTGCAGTCACCACCTACAGTGATTTTGGAGCCCAAGAAAATAAAGTTTGTCACTGTTTTTGTTGTTTCCCCATATTTTTGGCATGAAGTGATGGGACCAGATGCCATGATCTTCATTTTTGAATGTTGAGCTTTAACCCAGCTTTTTCACTCTCCTCTTTTACCTTCATGAAGAGGCTTTTTAGCTCCTCTTTGCTTTCTGCCATTAAAATGGTATCATCTGCATACCTGAGATTATTGATAACAACATGTATATCTTGATTCCAGCTTGTGAGTTGATTTAGCCCAGCATTTCACACGATGTACTCTGCCTATGGAAAGTGATAAGAAACCTAGACAGTGTGTTGAAAAGCAGAGATATTACTCTGCCGACAAAGGTCCACATAGTCAAGGTTATGGTCTTCCCAGTGGTCACATACAGTTGGGAGAGCTGGACCATAAAGAAGGCAGAATGCCAGAGAATTGATGCCTTCGAACTGTGGTGTTGGAGAAGACTATCGAAGGTCCTTTGGACATCAAGGAGATCAAACCAGTCAATCTTAAGGGAGATCAACCCCTGAACATTCACTGGAAGGACTGATGCTGAAGCTGAAACTCCAGTATTTTGGTCATCTGATGTGTACAGATGACTCATTGGAAAAGTTCCTGATTCTGGGAAAGATCAATGGCAGAAAGAGAAGAGGGCATCAGAGGATGTGATGGCTAGACATGAACATGAACTTGGGTAAACTCTGGGAGATGGTGAGGGACAGGGAGGCCAGGCTTCCTGGGGTCCACGGGGTCACATAGACATGACAGGGCAACTGAACAGCAACAACTCTGCATGTAAGTTAAATATCAGAGTGATACTATATAGCCTTCACATACTCTTTTCTCAATTTTGAACCAGTTCATTGTTCCATGTTCAGTTCTAACTGTTGCTTCTTGTCCTGCATTCAGCTTTATCGGGAGACAGGTAAGTTTGTCTGGTATTCACATCTGTTTATGAATTTCCCACAATTTGTTATGATTCACATAGTCAAAGACTTTAGTGTGGTCAATAAAACACAAGTGGGTATTTTTCTGGAATTCCCTTGCTTTTTCTATGATTCAATGAATGTTGGCAATTTGATCTCTGGTTCCTCTGCTGCCTCTAAATCCAGCTTGTACATCTGGAAATTCTCATACACTTGAAGCCTAGCTTGAAGGATTTTGAACATTACCTTGCCATAATGTGAAGTAAGTGCAATTGTGCACTAGTTTGAACATTCTTTGGCATTTCCCTTTTGGGGATTGAAATGAAAACTGACCTTTTTCCAGCCCTGTGGCTGAAATTACAGGGTATAATGAACTCATTTAAAAAATACATTCAAAGGAATCTGAGAACTTAAATGAAAGACTTCAATAAATTGTTTCCTAAAATAGGCAGTAAATAAAAATAATTTAAGAGGAGTTGATTAGAAAGGTGTGAAATCTCTTTCTCTGTGTCTTAAAATTATAACATTCCCACATATGTCCACAGTGGTTTAAATATTTTACATTATATAGTGAATATTGAAAGACTTACAGAAAGAGGTTACCTCCAACTGGGTAATGTTATAATTTCCCCCTATGGAGCTATAATTTCCTTTCTAAATATAGGAGTTCTTCTTTTCTGAGCCCGAGATTGGAATTTTTATGGTTGACTTGTTAACCCACTTATCTTTATCTGGGTTAGGTTAGATCAGTGACTCTGAAGACTCTGGTTTCTTCACTAAAAATTGCTTCAGTGGTATATTTATCACCTGGTTGGCAAATGCTGGGTAATTTCCAGAACAAGAACTTACTATGAACCTGGGTGTGATCAGTGAGACAGAAACCTATATATATATATATTTTTTTTTTCTTCATGAAATGAAATATATCCTATCTTTGCTGCCAGAGTCCCCAAAACTCACAAAACATAAACTGACTGTCATTCACAGTCTCACATTCTCTTCCAATCTACACAGTAAAGTCTAAGTTCAATTATACAGATGGAGAGGCCAAATTTTCAAAAAGGGACCACACTCCATTTTTGCTATCACCAAGTATACAGAAATATCTTAAGTTTCAGTAAATCTCATTATAAAATATATAGTTCCTCAAGCACTCTATGGACCAGAGTTTATTATGTGAGTGTCTGCTTTTTATTTCAGGTAAAGAAGTTTGTGGTCTTTCATGGAACTTCCATTTACCAACCTGGAAATGGCATTCATTTTACTAGCTTTTGTTATCTTTTCCTTCTTTACCCTGGCTTCCATCTACACTAATCCCGATGAAAGGAATGAAGGTAAGGAGAGAGAGAGAGAGCTCTTCATAATAGTCTCCATTTCCTTTCTCCATTCAATCTTCTTTCTCTATGATTTGATTTGATTTAGTTTCTAATTGTATGTTTGAGGGTGTGTGTGTATGTGTGTGTGTGTGTGTGAGAGAGAGGGTGAGTTTGCTTGTTTAATATCCTGAAATATTTACTATAATATTTTGCCCCTATTTATTAAGAAATATTAGGAAATGGTAACAGCTATTCACATGACTTTTAATCCCAAAACTTGATGGATCTTAATGCCCTAAATTATATATATATATATATATATATATATATATATATATTAATTTTTCCTTCTCCATCCTCTGTTCCTGCCCCTCATCACTGTTACCCATTAAAAACTTAAAATATGCAAAAAAGTCCAATGTCTTTCAAAGTCTTTAGAAGTAATTTTTCACAAGAAACAAATTCCATTATTTTGTAAGTATACCGTGTGTGGAGGGTGTGCATTTTTGTTCAGCTCTAGATAGGAAGGAAAATAATTAATTTTTTTTTAAATAATGAGCTCTTGTCAAAGCCCAAATATCTTTCAAAAAATACGTGGAAGTATTTAAATAACTCAACACCATGTTTCCTCATTGCCGATAATAACAAGTATAATTTAAATGGCTGTTATTTTACTGTAGTTCAGGGCCCACCATGTTTTATAGAAAATTAATGGTAACTGACCACTTTTGAGGCCAAAAATTTTAATGTATGTGTATATGTATGTGTATACATATATATGTATAACATATGCCAAGAAAACAACACAAATTTTAGAAGAATAAGACAAAATTGCAAATAGAAAACTGTGTTTCTTAAAATTGGATATCTCTTTATTAGCTTCTGGCTATGAAAGATACATTATTCTTAAATACATTATTATTCTCTATCTTATACAGCACTTGTAGAAAACAAAGAAAACAGAAAAAAAAATTGTAAGTATACATTCCATTTTGTGTTGACATGAAGATTAGGAAAATTAATTGAAGTCCGTAAAGTATTTCTCATGCTCCATATTGTTTTAGTTTAATGAGTTTGGTTGAAAGAAAGAGTAAAACCAAAATATCAATTCAGTTCAGTTCAGTCACTCAGAGGTGTCCAACTATTTGTGACACCATGTACTGCAGCACGCCAGGCCTCCCTGTTCATCACCAACTCTCAGAGTTTACTTAAACTCATTTCCATTGAGTTGGTGATACTATACAACCATCTCATCCTCTGTCGTCCCCTTCTTCTCCTGCCTTCGTCCCCCTTCTTCTCCTGCCTTCAGTCTTTGCCAGCATCAGAGTATTTTCCAATAAGTCAGTTCTTCAAATCATGTGGCCAAAATATATGAGTTTCAGCTTCAGAATCAGTCCTTCAAATGAACACCCAGGAATGATCTCCTTTAGAATGGACTGGTTGGATCTTCTTGCAGTCCAAGGAATTCTCAAGAGTCTTCTGCAACACTGCAGTTTAAAAGCATCAATTCTTCAGTGCTCAGCTTTCTTTATAGTCCAACTTTCACATCCATACATGACTACAGAAAAAATATAGCCTTGACTAGATGGACCTTTGCTGTCTTTGCTTTTTAATATGTGGTCTAGTATCATTTTAATTTTTGATCATAATGCTCCTTCCAAGGTGCAAACATCTTTTACTTTCATGGCTACAGTCACCATCTGCAATGATTTTGGAGCCCAAGAAAATTAAGTCTGTCACTGTTTCCATTGTTTCCCCATCTATTTCCCTTGAAGTTATGGGACCAGATGCCATGATCTTAGTTTTCTGAATGTTGAGTTTTAAGCCAGCTTTTTCACTCTCCTCTTGCACTTTCATCAAGAGGATCTTTAGTTTTACTCTCTGGTGTAAGGGTGGTATCATCTGCATATCTGAGGTTATTAATATTTCCCCCAGCAATCTTGATTCCACCTTGTGCTTCATCCAGTCCAGTATTTCTCATTTTGTATTCTGCATAAAATTTAAATAAGCAGGTGACAATATACAGCCTTGATATACTCCTTTCCTTATTTGGAACCAGTCTGTTGTTCCATGTCCAGTTCTAACTGTTGCTTCTTAACTTGCATATAGATTTCTAAAGAGGCAGATCAGGTGGTCAGGTATTCCCATCTTGTAAAGTATTTTCCACAGTTTGCTGTGATCCACAGTCAAAGGCTTTAACATATTCAGTAAAGTAGAAGTAGTTTTTTTCTGGAACTTTCTTGCTTTTTGATGATCTAACAGACGTTGATAATTTGATCTCTTATTCCTCTGCCTTTTCTAAATCCAGCTTGAACATTTGGAAATTCATGGTTCATGTACTATTGAAGCCTAATTTAGAGAATTTTGAGCATTGCTTTGCTAGCGTGTGAGACTGTGCGGTAATTTGAACAATTAATTTAACTAAATAGTGGTGTAATTGTGAGTGCAATTGTGTAGTAGTTTGAACAATTATTTTAACTAAATAATACTGTCTTTCTCTCACACATAAAGAAAACCTGGGAGTAGTAAGTTCCCTGCTGATGACATGCACTCCCTGGTGTGCTGGACCCAGGCCACACTGTCTTGGTTCTACCCAATCTTCTACTACAATTCCTAAGTCTGGCCAATGTATCATTGGAGGCCAGTCAGCAGGAAGGAAAAGGCACACCTATATCAAGGACACTGCAAGAAGCTGCATATACAATATCCCTTTGGCCAGAATTTAGTCCATGGCCATACCCACAGTAAAATTGGGAAATGTAATAGTTATTTTAGAAGACATGTATTGAGCAAAAACTTTGGGTTTGTTCCTAAAGGAGGAGGAGTACAACCAGCAGTGTCTGCCAGACATGTAAACTTATTCACTCTAAGGCTGGTAGTCATTAAACAGGGAATATTTGAGCTAGAAGGAATGTTAAGAGAGCATCTAATTTACTGATGCTTAACAAGAAATAAATATCAGAAAGATGCATCATGCTTGGCACCCATCACAAGCCAAACAAATATGTATCTCTGGATGTTATACTTGGCTGTGTCTTTAAAACAAAGCCTCCTTCACTCCCGATTTTTCTAGCTTTCATCTTTGGTTAAGAAGCACTTTCAGATGTGATAACATCTGAGACCCATAAATGTTTAGCAAGTTTCTCAAGTGTTCAGTTAGTAAAAAGCTTAAACTAGAGCACAGACTCCCGATTCCAAGTTCCTGTCCACTGTCTGGACCCCTGAGACTCCCTAGTTTTCATCCATGGTCTGAGCCAGTCATATAAATTTACCTTTCTATTACACTTTTGTACTCCATTTTTCATAAATTCCTTTTTCTTCAATTCTGTTTCTCCTATATATGATGTTTATTTTCCAAGCTAAAGCAATTCCTCCCTTTAAATACTGTTACACTAACAGAACTATAATTCTGCTCAAGGATTCCCATCAAAGAACACTCTTGCTTTCCTTCATAACCACCAAGTCAGTTACAAGCACAATTTTGCATGAAAGTACAAAATGTATACGCTTTCCTAAATGTCATAAGATCTATGAGTAAAATACACTTTCATTAAAATAACAGATCTCTTTTAATTTCCTTTATGGCACAAGCAGTGAATTACAGGAGCAATTAAAAATAAAGTTGAGATACATTTAATTTCACATATTTATTAAAGATCTCATAGGCTCTGCTATGAGTAACAGTGAATCTAAAGCTGAAGAGACTCAGTTCCTATGTCAGGAACTGGCATAGTCTCATGCAGGATTCAGTTGTATAACCAGACCAGGCTCAGTAAATGTTTGACCAGAGGTTTTGACTAAGGGCAATGAGATCATAATGGAAGTTCTTTCTCAGGGGTATTGAGGGATTTATAGAAGAGATGACCACCCCGGTGCAGTTGATATTGACAAAGTAAAATGGACGGGGTGAATTCTAAATAAGAAAACTACTGAAATAAAAAGTTAAATACATGAGATTAAAAAATCAGCTATAATTTCGGCATTGGGAGATCGTGTACACCTGTGGCTGATTCATGTCAATGTATGGCAAAACCAATACAGTATTGTAAAATAGAATAAAGTATTAAAAAAAGAAGAAGAAGAATGCATCTCAAGTCAAGAAAGGAATTGAATGGAACTGATCATTGACCAGTATCTTCTGAAGCCCTTCAGAGGTCAAAAAATGAACCACAATTTTTAATAAGGTATTTCTTAAACCTAAAAGAAGTGAGCATATGCCTCAACCTCCCATGTGAGGTCAGAGGCTCTCAAGCTCAAACTTGCCTACAAATCATATGGAGATTTTATGAAAAAGTAGACTACATTCAGTAGGTCTGGGTGGAGCATTTCTGTTTCAGTTCTCTCCCGGGACTCAAGCTCAGCCAAAACTAATGAAACTCAGGCCCTGATGTCTTATTGCAAAAATTCAGAGACAAAGCAGTAAGAGGTGGATTTGTTGGTGGCTTAGACGGTAAAGCGTCCGTCTACAATGCAGGATACCTGGGTTTGATCCCTGGGTCAGGAAGATCCCCTGGAGAAGGAAATGATAATCCACTCCAGTATTATTGCTTGGAAAATCCCATGGACAGAGGAGCCTGGTAGTCCACAGTCCATGGAGTCGCAAAGAGTCGGACACGACTGAGCAACTTCACACAACAGGCTTCCAGGTGATAATCATCATCCAGAAGACTAACCAAGCCACAGATGTGACACTCCCAGACCCCAGGAAGTCAGACTCATCTGTGTGCATCAGGGGAGGAGGGAGCTTGGCTATGTGGCTGGTTGTCCGCATTCCACATAGAACAGGAGGAGATGGTCTCAGCTCCCAGTACAGTCTTGTCTCAAGTCCTAACATATCAAGAGCGGATAAATTCTCATTTAAGAAAAATATTTTATGTCTTTAGAAGAAGTGAGAGACATTGAAAATCATTCTTAATTTTTTTTTAGAAAAAAAATCTTAATTGATTTACAATGTTATGTTAATTTCAGGTGTACAGCACAATGATTCAGCTATATAGGTCTACTTTTTCAGATTATTTTCCCTATATACTCAGATAAAATACTGAGTATAGTACCTTGTTCTATACAATAGGTCTTGGTTATGAGAGTTATTCTTTAAAAATCAGAAAATTTTAGCATTGTAAGATTTCTAAAACTCTTAATAGTCTGTACATCTCCACTATCTCTTTTGTAATTAACATTCTCAATTCTCTCACTCTATGCCTTTCTATAAGAGAACAGTTAAGATAACTTTCTTATTGAAAGAGGGTATAAAGTATGACAAAGCCCTGAGACATTTCTGAAAATTTTACTTTTTGAGAAACTGACCAAGAACCCACATTTTTCCCATTATTGTAAGAAGTCTCCAGAAAAAGTTTTTCAAAGACTGTCAATTCAACTCTTTTCCTTGGAAGGAGTTTGGTTATTTTGACTCCTAACTGAAGTTACATAGATCATTTACATTTGAATTTTCAGAGGTAATTAAGAATGTTGCTTTTTTCTAGACTATAAGATATATTTTAAAATTTAAAGTCAAAACTTAACATAGTGCTTGTTTGCAAAATCTGAGTCCAATAAAAGCGGAATTCAGTCACTGTAGAAAACCATGTAGCCCAAAAGAAATCTTGTCTGGGCAAGGAAGCTTCACCTACCACCACTGTGATGAAAAGTATTGTCTCCCATGGACTTTCCAATCACACCAACAGATTCTTGCATTACACAAGCACTCAGAATTAGTCATCCCAGATTGTTATTGATGTCTTTTGAGATCCATATATGCTTATTTCAATGTCATATTGTCTATCTTCAAAGTAACAAAATAAAATATTTGTCACTTGATAATTATAGAATTAACTTGGATGGTGCATTTCCAAAAAGTTTTAAGAATCCACTCAACCTGGAAAAAAAAATGACTATCTTATCTTGATGACTTAAAAATTGAGAAAAATTAGTCATAAAGGTAGTGAAACCAGAATGATGCAAGACTACTTTTTCCCAGCCCAGAACACTGTTTGCTGGACTCTCTATCTCATTGTCAGAATAAAAGCAACGATGACAGAAATGTTTATTAGGTGTCTTCCATGTAAAAGGCAAGACGCCAAGCACTTTAGATTACTTTGTTAATGTGTTTAATCTTAAAATAACCTTATGAGAAAGGTAATAGTAACCTCACTGTTTACAAGTGAGGACTTTGAAGCTTTAGCTTTCACTTCAGACTAGTGGGCTAATGAGTGAAGCGTACAAGTGGGACTCCAGTACACAGGATCCAGAACCTGGTGCACTTTCTTTCCAGATTCCCTTGAAAAAGGTATTTGCTTCTTAAAAAAGTGCATGTACCTCTCTTTTCTCCTACAAAGAACTTAAATTGGCTAAAATATATATAATAAGGTGAAGCTAAATTTTAAGTAAGTAGATAAAGAAATCCAAGCAAAGGGAAAAATAAAATTAGGAAAATAGAAATGAACAGTCTTGGTGAGAAGACTAGCATCCCATTTCAGTGAAAAGTACAAATTGTGTTATTAAAGATTCCTGTGTTCCTGTCCTTGTTTTGCCATTGGTTACTCTGTGACTTAAGAAAATTGCACAAATTCCCAAAGCCTTTGTTTGTCATGTGATAGATATAAAATGACACCTTCCTCATAGAGTTGAAGTGAGACATACATGAACTAAAGCATGGAAATGCAGAAGAATGGCTGCTATTGAAGTTTTCTCCTTTGAAGTCTTCATGATTAGGAATTTTAACAGAGCAATTAGAGTCATTATAAATTAAAGGAAAATATTTACTACAGAACCAAGAAAATTTACCTCAGGCAACTTACACACTGGGTCAAGATATTTGTTTTATATATAGTATACATCAATATAACCTATTCAATACCCATCAACTACAAGATGAAATCACATATAAAAGATAAAAACATGATGTCAGGGAATGGTAAAGACTCTTGGAGTCACTCAGACAAAGCCATTCACAAATGAGCATTTAATAGAGTTATACTGCCTACCAGATGAGGAAAAGAAAGATGTACAGAAACCTCGAAAATAAAGTGACTATCAAAAGATAGAAACACATCTAAGAAAAGTAATGAAACCTTGAATATTTTTTGCAAAAGGTATCCTTCATAAAATTGTGCTATGGAAACCACAAGTAAAGAGTGCTGTATGAAGTTATGGTTCCCCAAACCAATTCCTCCTCCATTCTTTATGTTAAAATTAGCTTATAGCTGCAGCTACAAATTTCCTTTTATTAAATAAGTGATATGATAAATTTATTTATATTATTTTAAGTTTTATTTTTCAAGATAAAGATCCATTCACATTTTCTTTCTTTCTTTCTTTTTTTTTTTTGCTGTCTTATCTTAAATTTTATCCTGGAAGGAGATTCACTTTAAATCATTTCCAGTATTTATTACTATCATTACAAAGAAGTTTCCTGTTATGGAATTATACAGTCAATAGTTTTTATCCAAGCATGATGGATGAATGTTCTTAAATCTACCCACTTGTAGGAAATGGGTGTGAAATTTGGTCCCATGCTTTCTTTAAAGCCAAACTAGAGGAGGAAACTGATAATATTTACCTGAGCCCTGTGCAGTTATAGTTAGGAAATTCCCCAAGCTTTGTTTTCCAAAATCTCACTCTGGTGTTCCAGAAACATTGCAAAGAAGATTTTGTCTATACAATGTGGGAAGGACTTGCTATCCATTCTTTCTCTTGACACCTAGAGATTCTTGAGGGCTCTGTTGTTTACCTAGGGCCGGGACAAACACAGACCTTTCCCCTTTTACCTGAACCTATTGGTGAGGACAGAAAGCTCCTTGTTCTTTGTCGCATGGATGGCTTGGCTGAGATTAGAGTTGTTTGTCCCCTCCCTCCCTGAAATTAGCTAACACACAAAGATAAACTTTTACTGCACAGCTAACTGAAGGGGAATTCCACTGATGACATAACAATGTAAAAAATAAATAAATAAAATAAAGCATACCACCTGGAATGTCTCCACTACTCCCTATGAAGCTAAGGAGAAACCAGCTGATAAGGCATAGTGATCTCAGACCTTGGGTGACTTCTCTATCACAAAATTCTGAATAAAATCAAAATCATTCCCATTTTGGTTTTTGCCTTCCTAAATAAGATAATCTGATATGTATATAATATATATATGATAAAAATACTATATGTTTTTAACAACCATATTTTAGCTACAAAATATATTGCTATGCTTTAGCAAATATAGTTGTTAATTGAAATATGACGATTTCTAGTATCGAGGAAAGAAAGATGTGTTCACTAGTAAAGAATCTCATGAGAGACTCTAACTTGTTGGTTTTAAACTTCTTCTTTTTTTTCTTTTTTTTTGGCTAAAAATCACTTCCAGATTCTCTGCCTACACACTTACCTACATGTGCACAACTGAAAGTTTCATAAGACAATATTTAATCTCACTGCAAGCAATACATTTTAGTACTTTGTATAGTACTTTATATAATAATTTTTAATACTTTATCTTTCTTTTTAAAGCTGACATCAATCCATCTAATAGACCACATGATGATATACTAAATTTCAATTAAGTTCTATAAAGTTTCATTAAATTCTAATCATGTCTCAATTCTAAATTCAGCAATAGCATCAAGTATAGCAATGTATATGTACAAATGAAATGTAAATTTACATAACCATTTTCACAAGGTACAAGTCAATCTTCCAGGCAGAAATCTTTGTTTAACTTACCATTGCCTAGAGAATAAAGTAAAAATTCCCAAGGCTTCTGGTTTCTTCCAAGTGGGAATTTTCCTTTTACTTACTAATAGCGCTCTCCTCCTTCTCTTCTATCTGAATTTTATTCTTCAAACCTAAATTCATTTTCTCCTTCTGTCATCACTCAAACTAAAATGAACTCTTCTTGTGGAACTTTTATATATTATTAACATGACACTAATATTTATCACCTTGTGCCCCCCTTGCCTGGCCCTAAGAATTGCTTCCCAGTCCCTGGATCACATGGTCAAGCAAGATGAATCCACTTTCTTATGTATTTGAAGAAGGCATCACCCTGTAGGGAGTAATGCCACATGTCCATCTTTTCCTCTTCTGTGACACTCAACACAAGTAGACTAAGAAACAGAGCTAGTTTTGATTTTCTAGGAAGAGAGTTCAATGTCTAAAGGTGAAAACCAGTAAACCAAATCTGGTGCCTGGAGGAGAAAATAAAATTATATATATATATATATATATATATATATATATATATATGAAATCATTGTGTTTATTAGAAATGCAACTACAAAATAATAAGAATTCCATAACTTGTTACCGAAATTGCTTGACTATTCAGAAAAATATGTTTTCATTTCATTCTGTTTACAAAAAGACACTACTAAGAATGGAGTGTCAATAAACAATTTTCCAGTCTCCAGTCACACCCTTTAACTTTGTAGACTTATAGGAGAAATAAAGTAGATAGAGAAAAGCACAAAATAGTAATTCTTGCACACATCATACCTTTATATTTTTATGAATTTTCCCTGAAAAATTAAAGCAAAAATAAAATAGTAAACCACCAAAATCAATGTTTTAAAGGAAAAGAAAAGCCACTTTGCATTCCCTTTGTATATTATCTTGTAATGCAGAGACTGGATCTATCTTAGTCACTGCTTCATTCCAGCACTTAAAACACTGCTTGGGACATAGTTGGTTCTCAATGATTAAAAATATATTGCTGTTATTTGTTGCTAAGTCATGCCTGACTCTTTTGTGACCCTATGGACTGTAGCTCGCCAGGCTCTTCTGTCTATGAAATATCCCAGGAAAGAATATTGGAGTGGCTTGCCATTTCCTTCTCAAGGGGATCTTCCCAGCCCAGGGTTCAAACCTGTGTCTCCTGGCTTGATTCTTTACCACTGAACCACCAGAAAAGTCCCAAATCAATAAACACCCATAGATTGTTTCTTTAGATAGGTTTAACATGAATTCCAAATATTATAAGTAGACTACATCATCTCACTCATTCCCTAACTTTTCCTACTGCTACTACTAGTAGCTCATTGTTTTACGTCTGTGAAAAAAGTGAAAGTGTTAGTTGCTTAGTCATGTCCAACTCTTTACAACCCCATGGAGTATAGCCCACCAAGCTCCTCTGTCCATGGAATTCTCCAGGCAAAAATACTGGAGTGAGTATCCATTCCCTTCTCCAGGGTATCTTCCTGACCAAGGGCTCAAACCTGTGTCTCCTTCACTGTAGGCAGATTCTTTACCATCTGAGCCATCATGGAAGTCTCTGTTTTATGTATATTCATCATTTAACCCCATATTAAATTTATGAGGTAGATATTTCCACTTTACTGTATCTAAAAACCAAAATAATACAACTTAGAATATTATTTATAAACAAAATTGTGACCCATGAACTTCTGAATGAACAGAACTGCCATGATGAAGCTGGTTTTTGTACAGAGACAGGATGTGAACTATTTATAAGGCTCATTCTTGAAAACTCATTGATATACTTCACAAATGATCTCAGAAAACAGAACTCAATACAGAGAGGCTCTCCATGTGCTCCATGTACATTGGATCACTCCCTATAATGTTCAGGTTTGATATACCCATAAGTGGAGAAATATATTTTAACCTTAAAACATAACAAGGATGTATATGCCTGCTGGACAAAAGAAATTATTAATGCACGGCAAAGTCAAATATAAAAAGTTTTATGGATACCCATTTTTTATATCATTCAGACTCCTAGTTCCTCTTATTTCCTTGAAATATGAAGAATTAATTTCCACCAGTTTTATTGTTCTTTAGCTTTCAAGTTGAAAGATGTGAAGCTGCAGTATCAGTTTAGAAGAGCTTAGTGTGACCGCCTCCTCATACCTTTAGAGAAGACTATAGTGTGATGCAGCCTATTTCTTGTCTGGATTATATTGTCCACCTGCACCAGGCCGTCTTTGAAAACTGCCTACTCTAATGACCAATAGGAAGTGTAAAATGTAAGTGACCCAACAGGGAATTTTAAGGGTATCCTAGGTAGGAAATGGTCCTTCATCAAAGAGGTGTCCAGCCTCCTGACAAACAGGGGCTTCCAACTCTTCACCACTCCCTCACCACACCAGACCCTGTGGGAGCTACCTGCTGAGAGCCTTGTGACTCTACCATGATGCATGGAGCTTGAAAGATATTAAGTCCAAGACTGGTAGCTCTCTTCCTCATTAAGATCAATTTCAAATTATTTTGAAATCCTTTAGTAAGATTCTAAAACATTTTCTGTTAAGAATTTCTCCAGATGTTTCAGCTGCTGTTAAACAACAGTGTCAGTGTGTATCCTTCCCACAATTCCTACCTGAAAAAACTAGATGGAGGGTTATTAGAAAGCAACAGCTAGAATATACGTGTTAGAGTCAGAGAGAAATGAATTGACTCCTGCCCCTATTACTTGCAGTAACTTGAACAAACTTTATAAATACTCCAAGGTTCACGTCACCTATATAATAATAATTATCTGCACAAAGCTGCTGCAAAATTTAAAATATGACAAAATACTTAAAAAACACTACTTACACATTTTAAGAATGAAATCATAACTAGTGCTTTCATTATTTCATTCTTATTCTTCTCGTTCAAACTGTTCTTTGTTTTGAGTCTGTAATCTGCTGTTTTTAAGGTGAGGTTGTTCAGGTGGCTTTGTAACCACAAGCCTGCTATGGTTAGGGAGCTTGCTATCTGCTAAGCTGATGGCTTGCTGTTGTTACTAGAATACTCTTTTGGCATTTCTCCTATTACAAATCATTTATTTGCTCCATAGTACAATTATATTGAAATTAGTCTTTATTCTATAATTATAATTTGTTCTTTTGGTTTTTTTTTTTTTTTTTTTTTGCTTTGATTTTCTTGGTGACACTAGTAGATAAAAGTATATGCTGAGAACCTTCTTCTCAGCTCTGTGGCAGACATGACCTTTTCTCAAAAGAAGAAAAGATACCTTCTTTAATCTGGAAAGATTTGCTGAGGCTTCTCTGTCCATGGAATTTTCTAGGCAAGAATACTGAGCTGTTGGTTTGTCATTTCTTCCCTCAGGGAATCTTCCCAATCATGGGATCAAATCTAAGTCTCTTGAATTGGCAGGCAGATTCTTTGCCACTGAACCTCCTGTGAAGCCCTTGGTTCTACAGCTACACCATAAATAAGCACCAGGCTTCTGACACACGGAAAAAGATTTAAATGTAGAGTGTAAAAGTAGGAAGCATTCAATCATTTTAAACAGAGAAGATAAGAAATTAAATTGGACAAGGATGTTCAATAAAGCCATGTTTATTGTAGTGGAAAGTGAAAACATGACAAATCATAGCAGGTGCACAGAGGAATACTGTGTAGTAGCTGGGAAATTTCCACATGCACTGTCACTGAAATATCCAGAAGTTCACTAAGTGAAGCAGAATGCTGCTGAATGGGATGAGATCTGGCTTCCACATTTAGGTTTATGTAGGTATTTGTGTGTATATCTGCTTTTATATACATACAAGTATACATATATGCATATATATACACAAAAGTATATATGTATATATACAAATATGTATGTGTATATATGTGTATATATATATATATATATATATATATATGCATATGCAAAGAGGTATATGTATATATAGTGGTAAAGAATCCATCTGCCAATGTAGTAGATTCCCAGGTTGGGAAGCTTGCATGGAGGAGGAAATGGCAACCCAACCAATATTATTGCCTGGATAATTCCATGGACAGAGGAGCCTGGCAGACTGCAGTCATGGGGTCACATAGACTCAGACACAACTGAGTACACATGTAACAGCAAACATGCGTATATACATATATATATGTTCGCAGTGTAGTGCATGTGTGCTCAGTCATGTCTGACTCTTTTGCATCTTTATGGGATGTAGCTCACCAAGCTCCTCTGTCCATAGGATTTTCCAGGCAATAATACTGGAGTGAGTTGCCACTTCCTTTTCCCAGGATGTATATACTTATCTGTAGGTTCATACAGGTAAATCAATCTGTTGACCATATTGAAAATGATAATACTACACTAAAACTGGCAAGAGTAACTCTGGACAGAGGAATTGGAGGAAGGGGCTTCAGATCCTTTGGAACTGATTGACTGTTGATATTCTTCCTGGCATGTTATAAATGTTTCACAGCTCAATAATCATATAGAGCTGTTTCAAATTTAGAAAGTATTTTCACATTCTTCACTGGATTCACATAAACCTGTGACGTTGAGTCCTGGGGAGGCAGGAAGACCCTTGCGTCCTTCCTGAGCTGGGACAGTAGACATATGATTTCTGAAGTTACATATCCAGTAAGCAGCAGACCATATATTCTGACACAAGTGCAGTGACCTCTGTACTCCCAAGTAAACAAAATCTCCACTTAAAAACCCTGTGAACTCATGTTCACCCTGACAGGATCTCTGGCTCTCATGTCAGAGGGTTCTTCACTGTAACTCCCTGCAGCTGGTTCCACACTGCTATAGCTCCCTTCTGAACAGACAACATTTTCATTCAGTCATTGAACAAATATTCATTGAACATCTGCTGTATTCTAGACATTGACAATATGGTACTGAATATGCCATTCGATCATGCATTTGGCAAATATTGTTTGAAAGCTTAGCCTGTGTTCACTAATATTTGATTTAGGCAGATATTGACTCTTTCAATCAATAAAACTGCCCTCGTAAATGTATATGCACTGT
This sequence comes from Nanger dama, assembly GCA_917880005.1. NCBI lineage: Eukaryota > Metazoa > Chordata > Mammalia > Artiodactyla > Bovidae > Nanger > Nanger dama. Next base: position 107,697,247 of record CAKJTW010000001.1, read on the forward strand.
ATTTCTAAGCTTTGCCATTAAATATTTAACTAGGTATCTATTTTATTACGTCTATGTGAACAGTGAAAATGAAGCTGCTCAGTCATGTCTGACTGTTAGTGACCCCATGGACTGCAGCCTCCATCCAGGGATCTTCCATCCAGCCTCCAACACCAGGCTCCTCAATCCATGGGATTTTCCAGGCAAGAGTACTGGAGTGGGGTGCCATTCTGCTAAGAAGAAATAAAAGGTGGCAAAGTGTGTATAATATGGAAATTTGACTAGACAGAAGAGATTCAGAAAAACATCTCTGAACAAATGGGTTGATGTGGGTTGATGGAATTTAAGGCAAGAGGAGAGAAGTAGGAAAGAGAAACACATTCTGTCTTTGAAGTCACTAAACAGAGAGGCCATTCAATGGAAAGGGCACAGAGAACTAACAAGACGTTTAGTGTGGTTTGACGATAGAGGGTCATCAGGGTGTCTGGGACAAGAGAGGCAAAGGAACTGAAACCCAAGTTCAGGATTTCTGATTTTACCCATGAAGCAAGGATACAACAGTTAATGATTTTAAGTGGAGAGGTGGGAAGATATGATTAGATATACATTTTAAAAGGTCATTGAGATCACAGTGGAAAGACAATGCTGGCCAGAAGTAGACTAGGTAAGGAAGGGACAATGGCTGTGTTTCCATTCAGTACTACTGGAATTTTGAAAGCAATTTCATAAAAAATAGAAATAACAAAAGAATAATTTAAAAATCCATGAAGTCAGATGAGCACAAAGTGAATAGATTTCTCATCTTTGAAAAAGTTTCTCTGCTTTGCAAGTTGTATCAGTCTGCCAATAAAGAAGGTTTCATTTAAATTTATTTGTAAAGGAAAATCACCCAATTAGTCCATGCTAATTAAATACCAAGATCATTTATCATTAAATGGTCTGTACATTTTTTCTAGACATGGCTTACAAATCAGGGTCAACAAATAGGCAAAAGACATAAACCTTACAGCTCAAGAGCAGTGAGGCAAAATCAGTGCATGGAGAATGCGGGTTTTACTCATTTGATTGTGAACGGGAGGGTACAATAGCACTACAGTTCAGTTCAGTTCAGTCGCTCAGTCGTGTCCGACTCTTCGCGACTCCATGAATTGCAGCACGCCAGACCTCCCTGTCTATCACCATCTCCCGGAGTTCACTCTGACTGACATTCATCGAGTCCGTGATGCCATCCAGTCATCTCATCCTCTGTTGTCCCCTTCTCCTCCTGCCCCCAATCTCTCCCAGCATCAGAGTCTTTTCCAATGAGTCAACTCTTCATATGAGGTGGCCAAAGTACTGGAGTTTAAGCTTTAGCATCATTCCTTCCAAAGAAATCCCAGGGTTGATCTCCTTCAGAATGGACTGGTTGGATCTCCTTACAGTCCAAGGTACTCTCAAGAGTCTTCTCCAACACCACAGTTCAAAAGCATCAATTCTTCGGCACTCAGCCTTCCTCACAGTCCAACTCTCACACCCATACATAACCACAGGAAAAACCATAGCCTTGACTAGACGGACCTTAGTTGGCAAAGTAATGTCTCTGCTTTTGAATATACTATCTAGGTTGGTCATAACTTTCTTCCAAGGACTAAGCGTGTTTTAATTTCATGGCTGCAGTCACCATCTGCAGTGATTTTGGAACCCCCCAAATAAAGTCTGACACTGCTTCCACTGTTTCTCCATCTATTTCCCATGAAGTGATGGGACCGGATGCCATTATCTTTGTTTTCTGAATGTTGAGCTTTAAACCAACTTTTTATCTTTCCTCTTTCACTTTCATCAAGAGGCTGTTTAGTTCTTCTTTACTTTCTGCCATAAGGGTGGTGTCATCTGCATATCTGAGCGTATTAATACTTCTCCTGGCAATCTTGATTCCAGCTTGTGTTTCTTCTAGTCCAGCATTTCTCATGATGTACTCTGCCTATAAGTTAAATAAACAGCGTGACAGTATACAGCCCTGATGTACTCCTTTTCCTATTTGGAACCAGTCTGTTGTTCCATGTCCAGTTCTAACTATTGCTTCCTGACCTGCATACAGATTTCTCAAAAGGCAGGTTAGGTGGTTTGGTATTCCCATCTCTTTCAGAATTATCACAGTTTACTGTGATCCACACAATCAAAGGCTTTGGCATAGTCAATAAAGCAGAAATAGCACTACAGTCTTTTCCAAAAACCACAACAAAGAAACACAAAACATTAACTCCAGTTGCATGATAGACATATGCATTAAATATTACTATGTTAATTTGAAAGTACCAAAACACATTCAGCAAGTTATAGTTGATAACTTGATACAAAATTTTTATCTTTCATATAGAATTTGAGTTGTCTATAAAATAAGAACTGATGATATCTGCAGAGCAAATAACACTATTTTGAGTGTTTACTTACATGTTTATTCCTCATTTGAGACTCATGACCATGCTTTAAAGTAAGTGTGGATCATCATCTCTCCTTCAAAGATTAGGAAACAAAACTCCCTGGAGCAGCATGCCCAAGGCTCCAGCTAAGGAGATGTGGTGTTTTGGTCTGGTGCATGATTGCAGCTTGTTGTTTTTAATCAGCACAGAAGAGTCAGACATGAATGTGGAAAGCGGACTGATTCAGATCTAGTTGTGGGTCTGAGGGTGAGTTGTCAAATTAACCCTCACACCTAAATTCCATAGGCAAAGACCAACAACCATTACTTACTACAGTAGTAAACTTTTTGTAAATAAACAGTAGCTTCCAACTCACCCTGGAAAAATATAAAATAGCATTGAAAACAAATAGTACAAATGGAAAGCCAGTGTATTGACTACATCTTCTTTGGTTCCTCTGAAGTCTTCTTTCCAATTACCTATGCTTGAAAATAAATTGCTTTAATTGGAATGTAAATACAACATCGTTTGGCCCCAGGGAATTTCAGCATTAGGATAGCAGTGAGTTCCTAAAGAATGCCTAATGCTTGTGAAGACTATGTGAGCTCCTTTCTGATTCTCTGGAATTCAGGTCGGATTGGCATGTTTATCATCCTGGGCTATTTCCATGCCATGTGGGTGAACTGCTGGACATTCTGAACCAATATTCACAGTGTGGTACTGCAGGTGCCAAAGGCCACAGGCATCAAAGTTTCCAGTTGAATTGTTGGAAGTAAAATGCCTGGATCCCAAATTGGACCCCTCTGGTTTTACTTTATAAAAGTGAGAAAAGTTGCTGTTGATAATAGGCCACTTAAGATTGCTGGCCAGTCTGTAGATTCACTGTTTTTACACATAGATTCAGGGCTAATTTTCTGCAATCTTTCTGTTCCCATTGGGCATCTTGTGCTCTTATGAACCACACATTCCAGGTTAAGAAGGCATGACCAAGGCAAGAACGGGGGGCATGCTCTCTGTTTCTCCCACCTGGAAGCCAAGTGGCTGACTGGGATGATTTAGGACTACAGCTGCTTACTGCTGAGGGCAAATTTCAAATTCATTGTAAATGAAATCATAGCATCCTCTCTGCATCAATACTCCTGACACACCTAATTTAGATAAATAGAGGGACTGACTTGATATTTGATCAAAGGGATATTTGAAAAGGACAAGATGCAAGCAAGCATTTAATAGTGGTTCATTAGAAGTGGGAGTAAGAGCTGCTGCTGCTAAGTTGCATTAATCGTGTCCAACTCTCTGCGACCCCATAGATGGCAGCCCACCAGGCTCCTCTGTCCTTAGGAGTCTCCAGGCAAGAATACTGGAGTGAGTTGTCATTTTCTTCTCCAATGCATGAAAGTGAAAAGTGAAAGTGAAGTTGCTCAGTCATGTCCGACTGTTAGCGATCCCATGGACTGCAGCCTACCAGGCTCCTCCATCCATGAGATTCTCCAGGCAAGAGTACTGGATGGGGTGCCATTGCCTTCTCCAGGGAATAAAAGCAGATACAAATTTGTTCCTCTCTATGATTTCTTAGAAGTACTTTCAGTAGCCAGTCAGTAGAGGGAAATGTTTTACAGAAAAAGAGTCTGCTCTATTGTCAGGTACTGCTTCTGTGGAATTCACTTCCCGCCAGAATTCACTTCCACTTCTCTCACTTGTGGGAGATACTGAGGAACACTGAGTTTTCCTTTTCCCAGTGAACTCTGAAGTGAACATCCATTCAGACAGATAATTCCTTAATTATACATAAAAAGGGCATGACTTTTCGCTTCTCCTTTTTTTTTTTTGCCTAAGACTCTATAAGCAAGCATGCCCTGCTATGTCCTGCTTATGGAGTACAGCACCATAACGTTGTAAAACTGGTTTCTCTTACAATAGAAGCTGTAAAAGGACCAGCAGTTCTAAAGTGAGGAAGAACAGAGTGAAAGTCCATGGGCAGCAAAACCTTTGTTCTAGTTATTTAATACTTCATTTATATAACATGATTTTAGTAAGTTCAAAAAATGTGTATTGGATTATAAAATTCTAAAAATTAACCAGACAAACTGAAAGCCACAATGAGATACTAAAATGACTAAATTGAGACAAACAATAAAAATACCAAAAAAGCAAAATATCTGGAATATTCACATGCTACTGAGGTGAATGCAAAATAAACTGATGCAGCCACCTGAGGAAGACAAGACTTTGGGTGCACTTGTAGAATAGAAAGAAAGCCTGATATTATCACTGGGATCTCTGAACTGAACATGCCTTTGGGATTTGATGCCGTGCCGGGCATGTTGGCAGGACTCAGTGGAGGTTAGCTCTTCTGTGTCCTTTCTGAGATGGGAGAAATCAGAAGAGCCAGGAAAATAGGAGCTTTCAGGGAAGACTTGCTTCCTCAAGCCTCTGGCTGAGCACAGCAGGTGTCCTATCAAGGTATTGGCATCAGGAGCAGTTAAACCACAATTAGTCATCTCTGGCCTACAGGGGACACCCTTGTTGGGGAATCCTGGGAGGGTCTTGGGTCCTCACCTTTTGAGGACTCTCCTTTGTCAAATTTACTATGTGTCCTTCCTTTTCTTCCATCAGCCCTGGAATGGGAAGAAGAAAGCTCCAACTGCTTTCAGAGCTGAGCAAATAAAGTTGTTGTTTTTTTCTTTTACAATTGGTTTTATTGCAGAGAGAGCATTAGACTGATTTATTCAAATCAATTCTGGATAAAAGAGAGTTTAAGAATGAGTTCTGTTTCCCCAGGAAACCTGCCTTTCCCCAGGAAACTCGATTGATATATTAGCATTTGAAGTGTGATGGGTGTGTGACTGGCTTTGGAGGGACTGGGGGCTGGCTGACACTCCAGACAGGCTCAGCAAAGCATTTTCCTGGGGAGCTTGAGTGAGATGGAGTTATTTTTGGTATCAGGGGATGCCCTGATTCTTTTGTTCATTAATTAATTTATTTTAATTGGAGGATAATTACTTTACAATATTGTGGTGGTTTTTGCCATACATTGACATGGTCAATCACAGGTGCACATGTGTCCTCCCATCCTCAACCCCCATCCCCTTCCTCTCCACCCCATCACTCTGGGTTGTCCAAGGGTATCACCTTTCAGTGCCCCGCTTCATGCATTGAACTTGCACTGGTCATCTGTTTTACATATGGTAATATACATGTTTCCGTGCTCATCTCTCAAATTATCTTTTCCTCATTTTTACCCACATGGTCCAAAAGTCTGTTCTTCACACCTGTGTCTCTTTTGCTGCCTTGCATATAGGATCATGATTACCATCTTTCTAAATTCCATATATATGCTTTAATATACTGTACTGGTGTTTCTCTTTCTGATTTACTTCACTGTGTATAATAGGCTCTAATTTCTTCCACTTCACTAGAACTGACTTAAATGAATTCTTTTTATAGCTGAGTAATATATTGTGCATACGTACCACAACTTCCTTATCCATTCATCTGCTGACAGACATCTAGGCTGCTTCTGTGTCCTAGCTGTTGCCAACAATGCTGCAATGAACATTGGGGAACACATGTCTCTTTAAATTATATTTTTATTTCAGTGTGTATGCCCAGCAGTGGGATTGCTAGGTCGTATGGCAGTTCTATTTCCAATTTTTTAAGGAATCTCCACACTGTTGTCAATAGTAGCTGTACCAGTTTGCATTCCCACTAACTGTATAAAAGGGTTCCCTTTTCTCAACACTCCGTCATTTATTGTTTGTAGACTTTTTCATGACAACCATTCTGACCAGCATGAGATGATACGTCACTGTGGTTTTGGTTTGCATTTCTCTAATAATGAGTGATGGTAAGCATCTTTTCATGTATTTATTAGCCATCTGTATGTCTTCTTTGGAGAAGTGTCTGTTTAGTTTGTTGGCCCTCTTTTTGTTGGGTTGTTCGGTTCCCTGATATTGAGCTGCATGATCCACTTGTATATTTTGGAAATTGATTCTTTGTCAGTTGTTTCATTTGCTATTATTTTCTCCCATTCTGAAGGTTGCCTTTTCACCTTGCTTATATTTTCTGTCATTGTGCAAAAGCTTTTAAATTTAATTAGGTCCCATTTGCTTATTTTTATTTCCATTACTCTGGGAGGCGGATCATAAAGGATCTTGCTGTGATTTTTGTCAGAGAGTGTTCTTCTTATATTTTCCTCTAAGAGTTTTATAGTTTCTGGTCTTACATTTAGATCTTTAATCCATTTTGAGTTTATTTTTGTATACGGTGTTAAAAGTAATCTAGTTTCATTCTTTTACAGCTGGTTGACCAGTTTTGCTACCACCACTTGTTAAAGAGATTGTCTTTTCTCCATTATATATTCTTGCCTCCTTTTTCAAAGATAAGGTGCCCCTAGGCATATGGATTTATCTCTGGGCTTTCTATTTTGTTCCATTGATCTATATTTCTGTCTTTGTGCCAGGACCAAATTGTCTTGATGACTGTAGCTTTGTCAGTCTGAAGTCAGGAAGGTTGATTCCTCTAGTTACATTTTCTTTCTCAACATTATTTTGGCTATTATAGTTTTTTTCATGTTTCCATGCAAATTGTGAAATTACTTGTTCTAGTTTGGTGAAAAATACTATTGACAGCTTGATAGGAATTGCATTGAATCTATACATTTCTTTAGGTAGTATACTAATTTTCACTGTATTAATTCTTCCAATCCACAAACATGGTATATTTCTCCATCTATCTGTGCTATCTTTGACTTATTTCATCAGTGTCTTATAGGACTTCCCTGGTGGCTAAGATGGTAAAAGCATCTGCCTACAATGAGGGAGACCTGGGTTGGATCCCTTTGTTGGGAAGATCCCCTGGAGAAGGAAAATAGCAACACACTTCAGTATTCTTGCCTGGAAAATCCCATGGACAGAGGAGCCTAGCAGGCTATAGTCCATGGGGTCGCAAAGAGTTGGACATGACTGAGCAGTGTCTTATAGTTTTCTATATAAAGGTCTTTTTTTTTTTTTTTTTTTTACATAAATTTGTCCCTAGTTATTTTGTTATTTTTGTTGCAATGGTGAATGGAATTGTTTCCTTAATTTCTCTTCCTGTTTTCTGTTGTTAATGTTTAGGAATGCAAGGGAATTCTGTGTACTAGTTTTATATCCTGAAACTTTACGATATTCATTGGATTAGCTCTAATAACTTTCTGGCAGTATCTTTAGGGTTTTCTATATAAAAGTTCAAGTCATCTGCAAACAGTGAGAGTTTTACTTTTTCTTTTTCAAACTAGATTCCTGTTATTTCTTTTTCTTCTCCAATTGCTGTGGCCAAGAATTCCAAACTATGTTGAACAGTAGTGGTGACAGTGGGCACCCTTATCCTGTTCCTAATTTTAGAGGAAATGCTTTCAGTTTTCCCAATTGAGGATAATGCTTGTTGTGGGTTTGTCATATATGACTTTTATTATGTTGAGGTATTTTCCTTCTATGCCTGCTTCTGGAGAGTGTTTGTCATAAATGGGCATTGAATTTAGTCAAAGGGTTTCTCTGCATCTACTGAGATAATCATATGGTTTTTATCTTTCAATTTGTTAATATTGTGTATCCCATTGATTGATTTGCAAGTACTGAAAAATCCTTGCACTCTTGGGATAAAGTCCACTTGGTCATGATGTATAATATCTTTAATATGTTGTTGGATTCTGTTGGCTAGAATTTTGTTGAGGATTTTTGCATCTATATTCATCTGTAATATTGGCCTGTAATAGGCCTGTAATATAGTTTTTTTGTTTTGGTTTTTTTTTTTCCCTTGACCATTATGTAGTGTCCTTCTTCGTCTCATATCATTGTCATTTTTTCAAAGTCTATTTTATCTGATATGAGTATTGCAACTCCTGATTTTTTTTTTGGTCTCCATTTACATGTATTTTTCCAGCCCTTTACTTTCAGGCTGTATGTGTCCCTAGGTTTGAGGTGGGTCTCTTGTAGACAGCATATATAAGGGTCTTATTTTTGTGTCCATTCAGCCAGTCTTTATCTTTTGGCTGGAATATCTAACCCATGTACATTTAAAGTAATTATTAAGTATGATCCTTATCATTTACTTTCTTGTTTTGAGCTCATTTTTATAAATATTTTCTGTGTTTCCTGTCTAGAGAAATTTCTCTAGAATTTGTTGAAGAGCTGGTTTGCTTGTACTGAATTCTGTTAGCTTTTGCTTCTCTGTAAAGCTTTTGATTTCTCTTTCATATCTAAATGAGATCCTTACTGGGTAGAATAATCTTGGCTGTAGGTTTTCTCTTTCATCACTTTAAGTATGTCCTGCCATTCCCTTCTGGCCTGAAGAGTTGACCTGAAAGATCAGCTGTTATCCTTATGACTTGAAAGAGTTGACCTGAAAGGTCAGCTCTTATCCTTATAGGGATCCGCTTGTGTGTTATCTGTTGCTTTTCCCTTGCTGATTTTAATGTTTGCTCTTTGTGTTTAACTTTTGTTAATTTGATTAGTATGTACCTTGAGTTTATCCTGTTTGAGATTTTCTGGGTTTCTTGGACTCGGGGAGCTATTTCTTTCCCCATTTTATGAGAGTTTTCAACTATTATCTTCTCAAGTATTTTATCATGCCTTTCTTTCTTTTTTTTTAATACTTTATTCTACATCACAATACTGTATTTGTTTTGTCATACATTGACATGAATCAGCCACAGGTGTACACGATCTCCCAATGCCGAAGCCCCCTCCCACCTCCCACCCCACATCATCTCCCTGGATCATCCCGTGCACCAGCCCCAAGCATCCTGTATCCTGTATTGAACATAGACTGGTGCTTCATTTCTTACATGATAGTATACATGTTTCAATGCCATTCTCCCAAATCATCCCACCCTCTCCTCTCCCTCAGAGTCCAAAAGTCCGTTCTATACCTCTGTGCTCTCTTTGTTGTCTCACATAGAGGGTCATCATTACTATCTTTCTAAATTCCATATATATGTGTCAGTATACTGTATTGGTGTTTTTCTTTCTGGCTTACTTCACTCTGTATAATCGGCTCCAGTTTCATCCATCTCATTAGAACTGAGTCAAATTTATTCTTTTTAAGGGCTGAGTAATACTCCATTGTGTATATGTACCACAGCTTTCTTATCCATTCATCTGCTGATGGACATCTAGGTTGTTTCCATGTCCTGGCTATTATAAATAGTGTTGCAGTGAACATTGGGGTACATGTGTCTCTTTCAGTTCTGGTTTCCTTGGTGTGTATGCCCAGCAGGGGGATTGCTGGGTCATAAAGCAGTTCTATTTGCAATTTTTTAAGGAATCTCCACACTGTTTTCCATAATGGCTGTACGAGTTTCCATTCCCACAAGTAGTGTAAGAGAGTTCCCTTTTCTCCACATCCTCTCCAGCGTTTATTGCTTGTAGACTTTTAGATCGCAGCCATTCTGACTGGTGTGAAATGGTACCTCATTGTGGTCTTGATTTGCATTTCTCTGATAATGAGTGATGTTGAGCATCTTTTCATGTGTTTGTTAGCCATCCATATGTCTTCTTTGGAGAAATGCCTATTTAGTTCTTTGACCCATTTTTTTGATTGGTTCGTTTATTTTTCTGGAGTTGAGCTGCAGAAGTTGCTTGTATATCTTTGAGATTAGTTGTTTGTCAGCTGTTTCATTTGCTATTGTTTTCTCCCATTCAGAAGGCTGTCTTTTCACCTTGCTTATAGTTTCCTTTGTTGTGCAGAAGCTTTTAATTTTAATTAGATCCCATTTGTTTATTTTTGCTTTTATTTCCATTATACTGGGAGGTGGGTCATAGAGGATCCTGCTGTGATTTATGTCAGAGAGTGTTTTGCCTATGTTCTCCTCTAGGAGTTTTATAGTTTCTGGTCTTACATTTAGATCTTTAATCTATTTTGAGTTTATTTTTGTGTATGGTGTTAGAAAGAGGTCTAGTTTCATTCTTTTACAAGTGGTTGACCAGTTTTCCCAGCACCACCTGTTAAAGAGACTGTCTTTATTCCATTGTATATTCTTGCCTCCTTTGTCGAAGATAAGGTGCCCATAGGTGTGTGGATTTATCTCAGAGCTTTCTATTTTGTTCCATTGATCTATATTTCTGTCTTTGTGCCAGTACCATACTGTCTTAATGACTGTGGCTTTGTAGTAGAACCTGAAGTCAGGCAAGCTGATTCCTCCAGTTCCATTCTTCTTTCTCAGGATTGCTTTCGCTATTCAAGGTTTTTTGTATTTCCATACAAATCTTGAGATTATTTGATCTAGTTCTGTGAAAAATACTGCTGGTACCTTGATAGGAATTGCATTGAATCTGTAGATTGCTTTGAGTAGTATACTCATTTTCACTATATTGACTCTTCCGATGCATGAACATGGTATATTTCTCCATCTATTAGTGTCCTCTTTGATTTCTTTCATCAGGTTTTATAGTTTTTGATATATAGGTCTTTAGTTTCTTTAGGTAGGTATATTCCTAAGTATTTTATTCTTTTCGTTGCAATGGTGAATGGAATTGTTTCCTTAACTTCTTTTTCTACTTTCTCATTATTAGTGTATAAGAATGCAAGGGATTTCTGAGTGTTGATTTTATATCCTGCAACTTTACTATATTCATTGATTAGCTCTAGTAGTTTTCTGGTGGAGTCTTTAAGATTTTCTATGTAGAGGATCATGTCATTTGCAAACAGTGAGAGTTTTACTTCTTCTTTTCCATTTTGGATTCCTTTTATTTCTTTTTCTGCTCTGATTGCTGTGGCAAAACTTCCAGAACTATATTGAATAGTAGTGGTGAAAGTGGACACCCTTGTCTTATTCCTAACTTTAGGGGAAATGCTTTCAATTTTTCACCATTGAGGATAATGTTAGCTGTGGGTTTGTCATATATAGCTTTTATTATGTTGAGGTACGTTCCTTCTATTCCTGCTTTCTGGAGAGTTTTTATCATAAATAGATGTTGAATTTTGTCAAAGGCCTTATCTGCATCTATTGAGATAATCATATGATGCCTTTCTTTTTGTCTTCTTTTGGGACACCTATGTGTCTTGAGGCATTTAACTTTGGCCCAGAGGTATCTGAGGTTGTCTTCATTTCTTTTAATTATTTTTTCTTCTCTCTCTTTCATTTATTTCCACCATTCTATCTTCCACCTCACTTATCCTCTCTCATCTGCCTCTGTTATTCTACTGTTTGTTCTCTCCAGAGTTTTTCTAATCCAAGTTATTGCATTGTTCATTATTGTTTGACTTTTCTGTACCTCTTCTAGGTCCTTGTTAAACATTTCTTGCACCTTCTCAATCCTTGTCTCTGGTCTATTTGTCTGTAATTCCATTTTGTTTTTAAGATTTTGTATATTATTTACTATCATTTTTTCTGAATTCTTTTCTGGGTAGACTCGCTATCTATTCCTCTTTTGTTGGGTTTGGTAACCTGCTGAGTATTTCTCTGACTTTTCATTTTGTTTAGGTTACTGTGTTTGGGATGCCCTTTCTGCAAGCTGAAAGGTCATGATTCCTCTTAATTGTGAATTCTGCTCTCAGTGGATGTGTTTGGACCAGTGACTTTTCAAGGTTTTCTGGTTGGGGGAACTTCTGTCTGTGTTATGGTGGGTGGAGCTGGATCTCTTCTCTCTGTAGTGCAGTGAAGTCTCTATGGGTTTTTCATGGTTTTGGACAAAGGCCATCTTTTAATGTTAGGGTTGTGTTCCTGTTTTGCTGGAGAATTAGCATGGTTTGTCTTGTACTGAAATTTGTTGGCTCTTGGGGAGAGCTTAGTTTCAGGGTACGTATGGAGACTTTTGAGTGTGCTCCCTGGAGTCTGGAGTTCTCTGATGTTATAAAGTTCTGGAGTTGAGCCTCCTTCTCTGGATTTCAGTCCTCCTCTTACAGTAGCTTCAAGACTTCTTCATCCATACAGCACAGAAGATAAAACCACTAGGTTAATGGGTGAAATAATTCTCCATACCTAGGAACATCCAGAGAGGTTCACAGAATTATAGACAGAAGAGAAGAGTGAGGAGGGAGATGGACATGACCAGGAGGAGAAAAGTGAGAGTCAAAAGGGGAGAGAGCAATCAAGTCAATAGTTGAATCCCTAAGTGCTCTCCTCAGCCAGGAACACCCAAAGAGAGTCACAGAGTTATATAGAGAAGATCAAGGAAGGAGACAGAGCTGACCCAGAGGGCAATAGGGAAAGTCAAAAGTGGAGAGAGCAATCTAGCCAGTAATCATATCCGTGAGTGAAAATTGATACCGAAGATTAGATTCTTAAAGGTACAAAATTGATATCAAATATAGAAAAGCAAATATTAAAAACTTAGGATAGAGCTTAGACTCTCAAAAATACAATATAAAAATATAAAACAAAATCAAACAAAAAAATTTTTAAGTATATGGAATTTGCTTTAGAAAAAGTTTTTCTTTTCTTTTTTTTTTTTTTTAAGAAGGATAATGCTGCTGCTGCTGCTAAGTTGCTTCAGTTGTGTCTGACTCTGTATGACCCCATAGATGGCAGCCCACCAGGCTCCACCGTCCCTTGGATTCTCCAGGCAAGAACACTGGAGTGGGTTGCTATTTCCTTCTCCAATGCATGAAAGTGAAAAGTGAAAGGGAAGTCACTCAGTCGCATTGGACTTTTTGTGACCCCATGGACTGCAGCCCACCAGGCTCCTCTGTCCATGAGACTTTCCAGGCAAGAGTACTGGAGTGGGTTGCCATTGCCTTCTCCGTAGAAAGGTAATAGTAGGGTATAAAAATGAAAGTTAATGGCGTAATAAAGAACTTTTTGTTTTTAATTAAAAGGTCAGTGTGGCATCAGTTCAGTGTCAGATTGTCCCTTGTTTCAGTTTATGCTTGTTCTCAAGGTCTATAGCTGCCTCTCAAATGCACAGTCTCAGGATGAACTGCGGGGTTTTAATGTGTTGCACTTGTCACTTCTTTGTTTATTTTGGCTTCCTTTGTTTGCAACTCTTCAGTGTCTAATTTCTGCCCTGACACAAGGGGTGAAGGTTGCCACTTATTTAGGCTCACTTGTTCAGTTTTGCTGTGGGGAAGGAGGGATACTGCAAACAAATGCCACTGGCATGTATAGGGATTCCTTGCAGTGGATGGACCACACTGGGTTTGCCACGGACCAAAGTGGTGTGTATTTCCTGGGTCCACACTGCTCAGACTCCAGGGTGCTCCACCAGGGTATTGTCCCAAGTGGACCCTGTGTTTCATGCACTTCCCAGGTCTAAGCTGCTCAGGTTCTCAGGTGCTCTACAAGGGCACAGACCCAGATGGACTGTGTTGTTTTGTCCCCTTCCCAGGTCTAGGCCACTCAGGCAACTGGAGGCTTGGTGAGAGCACTGTCCAAGGTAAGCCATGTGTCCTATGCTCTTCCCCAGTCCCAGGAAACTTGGTTTCATAAGTGTGTTGTGATGGTACAGTCCCAGCTATTCTGAGTGTCTCCTATGGGGAGCTGATTTCAGGCTGTAACACTCTGGTAGATGTGATCTGTCCAGGATCCCAAGAAGATATAGTTATCAACTGGCAGCCTTCTCACAGTTTGGTGGAAGATGTGGCCTCTGGGGCCATGATTGCAGCAGCCCCTTGACTTCTGGCTCTGGCTGTTACACACCTGCCTCTCTGTCTCCAGGGAGGCAGGGCCCTAAATGGCAGACAGCTTGCTCTTTTTCGGTATTTGCTAGGGCACAATCCTTTGCTCTGTGAGCCCACCAGGTGTCACCATGCATTGCAAGAACCTTTTGTGGGAAAGGTCCTTTTATTTTTTGGTGGGGGGGTGGGCTTTGCTGTCTCACATTAGCCCCCTCAGATTGTCCTCAGGGCATTCAAGCCTAGTCCTTACCCTAAGGACTTGTGATGTAGCCTGCGCCTCCCTGCAGTGTCCCCACTCACTGCTGGCAGAGGCAAGTGTCTGAGCTGCTTCCCCACAAGTAGTTGTAGTTAGACACACATTCTGTGTGTGTGTGTGTGTGTGTGTGTGTGTGTGTGTGTGTGTTTATGTTGCCCTCTGAGATTCATGTAGGATAATTCTGAAAGACATTATAATCATTTGCTTACAATAATCATTTCAACAAATGAATTTATCGGCTACTTTGAATTAATTCTGAGTGGAAATTATCAATACAAAAAAGTATATTTCTCACATTTCTATAGAAAAGATTAAAAGTAATTAATTTTTCATCTGTACAACCATTTTCACTTCACTTGAGTTAATTTCTCTATAGCTATTTATACAGAAAAATCTTAGAAAATGTTAACTAGAGAAGCAATTTTCTTTATATATATATATATATATATATATATGAAAAATTGAGTTATAGTTGACATAACGTATTCGTTCCAGGTATACAATATAATGATTCACTATTTGTACACATTGCAAAATGAACACCATGAAAAAAATTAGTAATATCTGCCATCATTCATAGTTAGAAAAAAATCATTTCTTGTGATGAGTACTGTTAAGATTTACTCTTTTGGCAACATAATTTTTAGAAGATTAACAAACAAAATATTACTTTAGGAACTTGGAAATGATTCCAGTCATGATTTCCCCTGACCTGGGCAAAATAAATTCTACTGTTCACACACCACTGGCTGAAAAGCACAGTTAAGAATGATGGCACTAAAAATAAAAATAAAAATTGAAGTAGAGCTAAGTGGAAAGAAAGTTAAGAGCAGAAGCCCCTATGGGAGATGAGACACACAGTGTGGGAGCTGAAAGAGAAAATCAGTTCTTCCTTACCACTCCCTGAGTTGAAAAATATATGATTAGAGTACAAAGATATTCCACACTCAACTCTCACGACTGACTTTGAGTTATGGACAGATGTCCATTGCCTAGCTACAGCTCTGCTTGAACTCTGAAACAAACAACTGTTGAATTTGCAGTTTTAAATCTGTTAGATGCTGTTTTTAATATCAGAAGCTGCCACTAATATTGATAAAGTAGTTTTCTAGTGAATAAAAAGATATTTGGTGGGTATGAAAAAACTTCCAAAAGATGGCTCAGTAACTATAAACAGGTGGAATTTGCTACTCCATTAATGAATTTCATAAGAATGGGAATCCACTAAACTAATAAATTGAAGAATATGGTTTGTTTACTCCTGTTTAAGAGAGGACAAAAGATGCTGGGGAAAATAAGATCTACAAACAGTCTATTTCCTCAGATGTTGTGATGCAAGTAAGAAAAGTCTAGTTTGGGAATCCTGCAGCTTGTGCATGCACCTGAGAATCAAAACAAGAATCAATGTGGGGCCGTTTCAAAGGAATATGCCACACTGCTGGTCTCATTCAGCTGATTTTATGTAGTGCTATGAGTATCTTTGAACAAAAGATCTTTGCTACTGTCAACTGCTCCTGAGCATTTGGGAGAGTTTTTCTTTTTTTTTCTTTCTTTCTTTTCTTTTTTTTTTTTTTTTTTTTTTTGAGAACTGAAAATGAAGGAAAAGAAGTGGTATTAAATCCTATCTTCAGGGATAATTGTTATACATTATAATGCTGTTTCTTTATTTACATCTCAGAGTTGTCATTAAATAATTCTTAAAACTACTTTTCAAAAAATAAAATATTGATTGGGTTTAATGTTATTATCCCTGAACAACAAGAGGGGAGATACTAAAGTTTTGTAAGATATTTAGAGAAAGGAATGCATATTTTCCAGAGGATAAACATAGTATTGAGTAGGCCAAATATATGTTCAGATTTTTCTGTGACATCTTGCAGATATGAGTCAACTCAATATTTATCTGGTATTTTAATTTCCTTTCTTTCTTCCTTCGTTGTTTCCTTTTTTTTTTCTTCCTTTCGCTCTCATTTTCCTTTCTTTCTCTATATAATTTGTTTTTATTCCAAATTAAAAAAAAAGTTTTGGGGCCTCTTTTTTAAAAGCCAAAACTAGTGGATAAAGTCTGAGTCGACCCAGTGTTCTATTTACTCTTTCTTCCTTGACATTGATTCTCAAATTTAATGAACTAGAACTCACTTTACTTGGATAACAGAAATTCTAGAACTTTTAATCCTGACTTTCAAATTGCAGCCTCTTGAAAAAGTACATTTTATGCAAACATGCACATTCTTAGCTGCCCAAGAATGCAGATGTGTTTGTTTATTTGTTTTTGTCTTGCTCTATTCTAGTCTTGTTAGTGCTTAAGACAATATTTAAGAGATGGCCTTTGAACATATCATCAAGTTTTGGTTTAAACAACACTTGTTCTTCAGAATACTAGGTAGTGTTATTTATGTGATATATATGAATTTGGGGCATCTGTCATGGGCAGTTTCTCAGGTCTATAACACCATCTCCAGTTCAGGCACCATGCAGCACATGTTCAATTCCTTTAAAAGACTCTCCCTACCACCCTCACTCTTGTGCTATTACAAAGACTCAGTATTACATAAATATCTTTCAGGTGTTTTTTCAACTTCTTGCTTTTATTAAGAAGTAATACAAATATTGCCAGTGTTAATTTAACTCACTGGTTCTTATTAGGCAGAGCTTTTCAATATTATGTAATACTTATACTTCAGAAAAATAATTGAGGACTGAATATAATTGCTCTCTCTTGTCTGTTCAGGCTCACTGGATCTTAGTCTTCTGATAAGTAACACTATTTACAAGAATAAATAAGGCCTTTTCCCAAATATCTTATCTGTACTCTTTGTTTTTCTATATGGTAAATTTGTGGAAAATATTAGATTTTCCATTGTATAAAAAGAAACAGAGTGACAGAAATAAGCACTTTAGCAATAATACTGACGGAAAAACATTTCAAATCAACTAAATTCTAATGCCCAGTCTTAATCCATAAAATCCCTTTTTTTCTCAGATATTAAGTCCATTTCTTAAACTATATTTAGGAAACACATACAATATTTTGGAAACACATACAATATTTTAACCCCTCTTTTTCAGAAATTTGAAATCACTTTCAAATAGTATTCTATAGTGCCCTTAGATCAGTGGACTCCAACCTTTCAGCACCAGGGACCAGTTTCATGGAAGACAATTTTTCCAAGGATGGAGGTAAGGGAATGGTTGAAGTGATAATGTGAGGGAAAATATATGAAACTTCACTAACTCCCTTAATTTTCCTCCTACTCTGCAGCCAGATGCTTAACAGGCCACTCTGAGGCCTGCTGGCTGGGGACCCTTGCTTTAAATGATATCAGTACAAAATTCACCATTTTTAACAGCAAAAACATTTGATATTATGTCTTAACAGAAAATTTGGAGAGTTCTGAGACATTCGTGAAACTTGAGAATTAGGAAGCAAAGAAAACAAACAAAAAGCCTGAATTTTTGTGCAATGCTGATGTTCTTGTGTGGAAAAATTCTATTGACCTACAAAAAAACTCTCAAAAGAAACCATTCCTAGGATTCATTTTCCTTAAGTAGACAGCAAGAATTGAAAAAAATAATTTATCATAAGGAGTTTTTCAGGCAGCTTCAATGCAGCCTCCAAATGTTTGTACATTCTCAGAATCTGCAGAGTTAGTGGGTGTTTCTGAAATGTAGAACTAGGTGCATCGGTATAGAACAGAGCATCATTGTTAAAGGTGTTGAAGGAGATCCAAGCAGCAGAAGTTTGATAAATCCATTCAGGCAGAGACCTGGACTCTCTTTCCTAACTATACCAGCATTCTATATTAAGTATTAAAATATTGTCAAATATCTACATGGATTAGATTAAGGAGCAACTTAATGATTTGGACCTTACTTAAAAGTCATGTTATTATTTATCATAAACTTTTATATAATTTCACTTGAATTCATATCTACTAAAATATCTGTCAACTCTAGATAAAATAAACTTCATTGGATATGCACGTCAAGAAGCATGGAACAACAGACTAACTCAAAATTGGGAAAGAAGTACATCAAGGCTGTATTTGTTACCCTGCTTATATAACTTATATGCAGAGTACATCATGCAAAATACCAAGCTGGATGAATCACAAGCAGGAATCAAGATTGTGGGGAGAAATATCAATAACCTCAGATATGCAGATGACACCACCCTTATGGCAAATAGTGAAGAGGAACTAAAGACCCTCTTGATGAAGGTGAAAAAGAAGAGTGAAAAAGCTGGTTTAAAACTCAACAATCAAAAAACTACCCATCAAGGTATTTGGTCTCATCACTTCATGCAAATAGATGGGGAAACAATGAAAACAGTGACAGACTTCATTTTCTTGGGCTCCAAAATCACTGTGGACAATGACTGTAGCCATGAAATTAAAAGATCCTTACTCCGTGGAAGAGAAGCTATGGCAAATTTGGACAGTATTATTAAAAAACAGAGACATCACTTTGGCTACAAATATCCATCTAGTCAAACCTATGGTTTCTCCAGTAGTCATATAGGGATGTGAGAGCTAGACCCTAAAGAAGGCTGAGCACTGAAGAATTAATGTCTTATAACCGTTGTGCTAGTGAAGACTTTTGAGAGTTCCTGGGACAGCAAGGATATCAAATCAGTCAATCCTAAAGGAAATCAACCCTAAATATTCATTGGAAGAGCTGATGCTGAGGCTGAAGTTCCAATACTGTGGCCACCTGATGTGAAGAGCTGACTTATTGAAAACTACCCTGATGCTAGGAAAGATTGTAGGAAGAGAAGGAGACAACAGAGGATGAGATGGTTGGATGGCATCAGTGACTTAATGGACATGAATTTGAGTAAAGTCTTGGGAATAGTGAAGGACAGGGAAGCCTGGCATGTTGCAGTCCATGGGGTCACAAAGAATCAGACATGACTGAGCAACTTTTCATAAGCATAAAACATCATTGAGTGACAGGATGGTCTCAGTATGTAGTTGTCTTCCCCTGGAGAAGGAAATGGCAACTCACTCCAGTGTTCTTGCCTAGAGAATCCCATAGATGGAGGAGCTTGGTGGGCTACAGTCCATGGGTCGCAAAGAGTCGGACACAACTGAGCGACTTCACTTTCACTATCCATATTTATACTTATACAAATATTTATATTTATTTATAGAGTCTTAGTACTATCCATATTTAGGATTTATAACTAAAAAAGAGTCAAATGTAGATTAGTTCTACCTCATAGCCATTACTAGAGATGTAAAAGCTTAATTAAATCTTCATTAATCTGATGCTTTTTCACCAATGTGTTTGCGTCCTCACAGAGCATTTCTGCAACTCAAAGATACGCAATTTGAGAAGATGGTTGTTAGTCTTGAGAACAAGCTATTTTTTTTTAAAATCTTTTTTTCTTCTCTGATGAAACTGAAGTTCATGTTTCTCTCCCAAGTTCTTATTCTCTGTGCCTACTTCAATGTTTCTGTGATGTGTCAGACCAGTCTAACATTTTTATGCAGAATGTTCCCTCACATGTAGCAAAGGAGAAAACATCCAGTTCTACTGAGAAGAGGACTCAAGACCCTGAAGCTCCCATGCACTCATTTGGAGACACGTCAGCTTCCCTTTCTTTAGGGTACACTATTTCTCTCTCATAATATATAAAAGACAGATTAGCATGAAACAATCATTAGTAGGCTGTTACAGCACCAGGATTCTTGTAGGCTTTTTTGCTAAGCAAAATTCTTACTTTTGAAAATATGCATGAGGGACTTTCCTGGTGGTCCAGTAGCTAAGACTCCACTCTCCCAATGTAGGGGGCAAGGATTTGATCTCTTCATGGAACTAGATCCCACATGCATGCCATAACTAAAGATTCTGCATGTCACAACTAAGAACCAGTGTGATCAAATAAATAAAGGTTTTTTTTTTTTTTTGAGAAATTATTATGAGTAAAACACCTAAAGAGGAAACTTGAAGAACTTATAATCCAAGCACTTTCTTTACCTGGTATCACTTGCTTGAATGACACTGTATTTAAAATATCTTGGTAAATGGCTTTGTTTTCAAGTATTAAAACAACTCTGAAAATTGAGTTATTTGCCTATTTCTCAGATTCCATATCCCTTATTAGAGTAATTCAATAAATTTCAACAGATGAATCACTTCCAGTGACTTCACTCAAATATTTATAAATTCTTATGATTACAAATTAAGTTAATAGGCATCAGATTTGACTCATTATGTCAGTAGTCATCAGTTCAGTTCAGTCTCTCAGTCGTGTCCAACTCTTTGCGAACCCATGAATCGCAGCATGCCAGGCACCACAGAGTTCACTCAAACTCATGTCTAGAGTCAGTGATGCCATCCAGGCATCTCATCCTCTGTTGTCCCCTTCTCTTCATGCCTCCAATCCTTCCCAACATCAGAGTCTTTTCCAATGAATCAATGCTTCGCATGAGGTGGCCAAAGTACTGGAGTTTCAGCTTTAACATCAGTCCTTCCAAAGAAAATCCAGGACTGATCTCCTTTAGAATGGACTGGTTGGATCTCCTTGCAGTCCAAGGGACTCTCAAGAGTTCTCCAACACTACAGTTCAAAAGCATCAATTCTCTGGTGCTCAGCCTTCTTCACAGTCTAACTCTCACATCCATACATGACCACAGGAAAAACCATAGCCTTGACTAGATGGACCTTTGTTGGCAAAGTAATGTCTCTGCTTTTGAATATGCTATCTCGGTTGGTCATAACTTTTCCTTCCAAGGAGTAAGCATCTTTTAATTTCATGGCTGCAGTCACCATCTGCAGTGATTTTGGAGGCCCCCAAAATAAAGGCTGCCACTGTTTCCACTGTTTCCACATCTATTTCACATAAAGTGATGGGACCAGATGCCATGATCTTAGTTTTCTGAATGTTGAGTTTTAAGCCAACTTTTGCACTCTCCTCTTTCACTTTCATCAAGAAGCTTTTTAGTTATTCTTTACTTTCTGCCATAAGGGTGGTGTCATCTGCATATCTAGGCTAGTGATATTCCCAGCAGTTTTGATTCCAGCTTGTGTTTCATCCAGCCCAGCTTTTTGCATGATGAACTCTGCATTTAAGTTAAATAAGCAGGGTGGCAATATACAGCTTTGACGTACTCCTTTTTTTTATTTGGAACCAGTCTGTTATTCCATGTCCAGTTCTAACTGTTGCTTCCTGAACTGCATACGGATATCTCAAGAGGCAGGTCAGGTGGTCTGGTATTCCCATCTCTTGAAGAATTTTCCACTGTTTATTGTGATCCACATAGCCAAAGCTTCAGTGTACTGTAAAGTTTTAACTTCATCTCTACCAGAAGGAACATATTTAATGGACTTTATTAAAATCCAGCCTATTTATTACGCACTTGGTCGCCTATCCAAGACTATATGGTAAATATTATCAGCTCCTTTTTACAGATGAAAAGTCAGAGATTTAGTGAGATTGAGCATTTTATCCAAGGACTCAGAAAACAAACCTGTGACTTGAAACTAGATATTTCTAATTTGAAATCATGATACCACATTGCCTCCAGTAACAAGTTTTGGACAATCAGGTAACTGAATCTAGACCTTTCAGTATAGAAATGAGATTTATTAGTATTTCATTTTCTCATTGCAATATACATAAGGGAAGAAATTAATGCTCTCCTTTTCCAATTTTAATCTTTAGAGTTTATTATGTTAAGAAGCTATAGCTCATTCTGTATATTTTCAGATATATGTATACATATGTGTATATATATATATATATTTTTCTTTTCCTCTCTGTATTTATTTACCCATTTACTTTATTTTTTTGTTGTTTATTTACCATAATATGATTGTGCTAAACTCTACATTGCTTTTTACACCAAAGATTGTAGAAATATTTCTAGCATATGCTTCTATATATTTTTTTACTGAATGGCCTTATATTATATAGCTCTACTAGTGTTCATTTAACTATCATCTTTATATTTATAGACTTTGCTTATGCTCAGCATCTCTACTTCAAAGCCCAATTCCTGTTATTGATCCTAAACCCACTTCTACCAGTCACCTTTCCTTCCAAGTTAGCAGCAACTCCATCTTTCCAGTATCTCAAAGAAATCTCTCTTTCTCTCAGTCTGCACATACACAGGGTCAGTAAAGCCTTTTGGCTCTAGCTTTAAAATATAACCTGAATTTGGTCACATCTTATTAAGTTTCCACTACCACCACCCTGGCCCAAGCCACTGTCATCTCTCACCAGGAGTACTGCAACAACTGATGATGTCCTTCCCTACTGAAAACCCCTAATTCATTCACAGTAAAAGCCAGCATTCCTGCCGTAGGTCACAGAGTTAAATACACCCTCACCCCCATCACCACCCTTTGATCTCCCATGCTATCTCTCTCCCCTAGAGCTCCAGAGCTGAAAGTCTTTCCTGCAGCCTTTGATCTTTGTCCCCTCTCTTCCCCATATCCTTCTGACCACACAGCCATCTGGACTCTTTTTGTGACACACAGGCTCTCACCTGCCTCAGGGCCCTTCCACTGGCCATTCTCTCTACTTGAATCACTCTGAAAATTGATGTCCACAAGCCCCCCTCCTTCACCTTCTTCAAGTATTTTCTAAATGTCACATTCTTAGTAAGGTTTATTCTAACTGCCACATTTAATTTTAGACTTCCATCTCACTACTACTGATTATTTTGCCCAAGTTCTACTATTTTTAATTACTTTTTGGCTGTATCCCAGGGAACGTGGGATCTTTGTTCCCGGTCAGGGACAGAGCCAACACTGCCTGTGTTGAAAGGCAGAGTCTTAACCACTGGACAGCTGGAGAATTTCCTCCTCCTCCTCCTCCTCCTCTTCTTCTTCTTCTCTTCTTTTTAAAATATAGCCTGAAAGTGAAAGTGTCAGTTTCTCAATCATGTCCAACTCTTTGTGACTCCATGGACTATAGCTTGCCAGGCTCCTCTGTCCATAGAATTCTCCAGGCAAGAATACTGAAGTGGATTGTCATTTCCTTCTCCAGGGAATCTTCCAAACTCAGGGATCAAACTTGTGTCTCCTGCATTGCAACCATATTCTTTACCATCTGAGCCACCTGGGGAATCCATAATATAGCACAGATTTTTAAAAAAATTATTATCTTTTATTGTTATTTTGTCTCTCTCTGTTTACAAGAATGTGACCTTAGGGAATATGGGGAAATGGGGCAGGAGTCCTTGTGAACTTTATTCACTAATATATCCCAAGTATCTAGAACAAAGTCTGAAGCATGAAGGCTGCTCAATAACTGCTGAATGAGTGAATTAATGATCAATGATGCTAATTTATGAGATATTGAAATGCTATTCATTCAGTCGTGTCTGACTCTTTGCAACCCCATGGACTGCAGCCTACCAGGCTCCTCTGTCCATGGATTTCCTAGGCAAGAATATTGGAGTGGGTAGCCATTCCTTTCTCTGGGGGATCTTCATGATCTAGGGATCAAACCTGTGTCTCTTGCATCTCCTGCACTGGAAGGTGGATTTTTTTTTACCATCTGAGCCCCCAGGGAATGCTAATTCACATCTGCTCTACATAATAAAAATGGACAGTATGAGTGATCAAATGTGATAGAAGTAGAATTTCAGAACCATAAGATGTTTTAAAGTTTATCAAATACAACTCATT
Source organism: Nanger dama (assembly GCA_917880005.1). Taxonomy (NCBI): domain Eukaryota; kingdom Metazoa; phylum Chordata; class Mammalia; order Artiodactyla; family Bovidae; genus Nanger; species Nanger dama. The sequence goes on from CAKJTW010000001.1 coordinate 107,721,118, forward strand.
TCAAAATTTAGAAAACAGCACCAGAGAAATGAAAGAGATCATATTGCTGGTTTATGGCAAAGAATAAAAAAGTCTGGATTTTTGGCTCTTCCTCAATCCATCACTGGTTTTGTTAGCTGTCCTTTAAGTTTAACCTAGACTTCTTGAGTCTCTGGAGGACAATCATAACTATATTCAAATGGTGTTTAACTTATTCCTCTCAAGATATGTTGACTAGTGCCTAAAGAAATGGCATCTTGATAGCTCATACACCAGCTGCAAGGATCCCCCACCCAACAGTCTGAGACCAGCCACCAGAACAAATGCAAATGAACCCCAGACTCAGGATCAGAGCACAGTGGGATCCCAGAATCCATCACCAATTGATTTAAGCACTTAGCCCTCTATAGCCTCCTCTGTTTTCATAGATGACTGTTTCTCACATGCAGTTAATTTAAAAATCAATCTAAATGCTTATATATCTGAGAGACAATTCACATCTTACAAAATATATTATTAGCCTTTGTGGTATTGTACAAGAACATCACTGGGAAGAAATGAAGGCTCAGTAATTACTGTTCTTCTCAGTAGGCAGATTTCTGCTGTCTCTTTGCCTTGTCTTCTCTCCCTAGATATTATTTTCCTCAACAGAGTGGAAAAGCTGTGATAGTATATAAGTTCTTTCACAACCAAAATTAATTCCTGCTCTTCCAAATTGTTAATTTTCAATTCTTTTTTTTTTTTTTTAACTATACTATAGAGGAAGAACACCAAATAAAGGAAAAGAAAAGAAAAAAGTCTGGAAAGAAGAAAAGAGATGCCACCCCTGATCCCACAACCACAGATATTTCCTACTGAGGATATGAAGGAAATGACTTTTGGGAGCCACTTATCCACAGGGGGGAAAAAGATGAAGGGAAAATCAAGGAAATTAAAAGATGCACTTACTGTTAGACATGATGGTCTCATAACCTTTAATGAACTGAATACTGGGGAAATAATTCTGTAACAGTTTTGTGACTCAGCTTTACTAAAAAAAAATATATATTTCTTATACTTATTAAGAGCAATACATCATGCTAGGGGCAGCAAATTATAAAAATAATTATATCCAAAGTGGAAACAGTAATATCATAGTACAAAGGGCCAGAAGAGCCCAAACATTTCACCCGTGGTGGATTCATGTCAATGTATGGCAAAACCAATACAGTGTTGTAAAGTAAAATAAAGTAAAAATAAAATTAAAAAAATAAATAAAATCTGCTAAGAAAAGGAAAAAAATATAAATTAAAAAAAAAAAGAAAGAAACTTAAGACTCATACAGTAATCAATAGGCCTTAATTCTCCTAACACATGATGGTGAAAAACTATAATCGACAGTAATACTGTTTCCATATTTGAAATAAACCTGAAAGATAAGGAACACTATGCATTTTACAGCCTTAAGGCAGAACATTTGAAGTGCTTACATAAAATGGAAATATTGTCATTGCTTTTGTTATATTCAGACACTAAGTCATGTCTGACTCTTTTGCAACCCTAGGACTGTAGTCCCCCAGACTCCTTTGTCCATGGGATTTTCCAGGCAAAAATACTGCAGTGGGTTGTTATTTCCTTCTCCAAGAGATCTTCCTAACCCAAGGATCAAACTCACATCTCTTTACCATTGAACCACCAGAGGAAGCTCATATTATTGCTTTAGTGGGTTTCAAACCATCAATGTCTAAGTTCTTCAAAAGAATATGATTTAAATTTATAATGTATAAACACCCAGGAAAAAATATCATTGTATGTCTATTTTTTTCCCTATAGTTAAGATTTTCATAATTATCATGCATGTGTGCTAAATTGCTTCAGTGGTGTCCAATTCTTTGCAACATCATGGGCTATAGCTCCCCAGGCTCCTCTGTCGATGGAATTCTCCAGGCAAGAATACTAGACTGGGTAACCATTTCCTTCTCCAGGGAATCTTTCCAATCCAGGGATTAAACCTGGGTCTCCAGCATTGGAGGGAGATTCTTTACCATCTGAGCCACCAGGGAAGCCCACCATAGATATCTAACCTGCATCTGGTAAAGATCGTAGCTTAGGTCTACATTGCTTCTTGCTAGTGAGTTCCAGTCTTGTAAAAAGCCCAGTTCATCCATACTTGTCCCTGACATGTATACTTCACTCTCAAGCGAATGTCATAGATATATATTCATATTACTATCAATATACTGTTTAGCGGGCTTTCCCTGTGGTTCAGCAGTAAAGAATCCACTTGCCAATGCAGAAGACATAAGAGATACAGGTTTAATTTCTGGGTTGAGAAGATTCCTGGAGGAGGGCATTGCAATCCACTCCAGTATTCTTGTCTGGAGAATTCTGTGAATAGAGGACCCTGGCGGGCTACAATTCATAGAGTCTCAAAGAGTCAGACATGACTGAAGCAACTTAGCACAACTGTTTAGCAAAGTTACCCAAGTAGTCACTCAAAGCATAGATCAGAATACTAAAAATATTAAGGGGCACATGAAGAATAAGTGTTTAAATATAAACAAAGCCAGAGTTGAAACTGTTCTATATTTTGCTTGTTACATATATTTCAGGAAATTAATTTCCTTGAGCCTTGGTATTCTCTCTGGAAAATGAAGACTAAAATAAAGATATCATTTGCTGGATTAAAAAAATGGAGTGAGTATAGTTGATTTACAAATACAGCAAAGTGGATCAGTTATATATACATATATCCACTCTTTTTTTTTTTTTTAGATTATTTTCCCTTGTAGGCCATTACAGAGTACTGAGTAGAGTTATCTGTGCTGTACAGTAGGTCTTTACTAGTTACCTCTTTGGTGAATGGATAAAAGACCATTCAGTGCCTAGATAGTTCTCAATGAACTGACCTGCTATTATTAGAAAGCAATATTCCCTCAAACCTTTGTGTGGGTGCTTAGTCATGTCTGACTCTGTGATCCCATGGGCTATAATCTGCCAGGTTCCTCTGTCCATGGGGATTCTCCAGGCAAGAATACTGGAATGGGTTGCCATGCCCTCTTCCAGGGGATCTTCCCAACCCAGGGATCGAACCCAGGTCTCCTACAATGCAGGGAGATTATTTATCATCTGAGCCACCAGCTCAGAACTTGGTTTCTTAATTGCATTGACTGGAAATGGAAAGTGCTTAGCAATCAATCAGTAATATTTCAGGCCAGATGGCAAGGCAGAGACAGGAAATAAAACATTCAACAGAGTAACTACCAACCCCCGGCTATAATTTTGTTATTTAGAGCATAATCAATCCACCCAATCCATGCAAAGTGTTTCAGAAACAGCCTTATCCCTCATTGCCTTTATTGTAGAACAGAGACATCACACTAAAAATAGAAAGTATGCCATTTCATGTCTTCATAAAGTGATAAAAAAAAAAACTGTCTCAGATAAACAGCATTTTTGTAAGCTTTATCTTTATCAAGCACAATTTTTTTCAATGTTTTAACAAACGTTTCATTGTTGTAGTGTGTGGTTTTTTTTTTTTTTTTAGAGTTCTATTGTTTCTTTCTGTTTTACAGCCAGAGAAATAACAAATTGAGTTATTCATTCTTCTGAGTCTCCAAGAAACTGAAAGGTATTGGTATCTTCTCAAGAAATCCTTTTGCCTAGCTTCCTATGGTTGATTTTTGATGAAATAATTGATAAGAATAGTATTTCAAACTCTGTCTCCTGAAAATGTCAGAGCTCACACTGCAGTTAATGGGTCATTGTTCTTTCCACTCAGAGAATAGAAGCTACACAGAGAAAGATGTTTGCTCTAGCAAAAGACTGAGTCCATCAAGAAAATAAGAAGGAAAGATAGTAGATAGAGAGACTTAAAAACAATATAGTGACCCATATAGGTAAACATTTTGCTTTGTTTCAGGATGGGTAGGATATCAATTTACTGTTTGTTGTTTTCCCAACTATCAGTATTTTGACTGATCAAAGACTAGATTATTTCATTTCTCTTTAGCTGAATTTGGGAAGAAAGGACAAGGACAGGAATTCTGGGTCACTCTATTCTTTAAAAATCTTTGAATTTCAGATACTCATGGCAGTGATAAAATACACAGATGGGTCCTAAATGCTACCTCTGCATTTATCCACCCAAATAAAATAGTCATTACCTACCTTCTTGAAAACTGAAGTAAATGTTTCTAAGAGTAAAACCAACAATGCATTATTTGTGCTACCTATAAATAAAGAATTACTAAAGTTTACAAATAATACTAAAGCCAACTTTACTCAATGGTTTTGAGTTTCTCTCAAACTTAATCTATTATTTGAAGAGTAACCACAAAGTAGACCAACTAGCTTAAGTTTTAACTTTTACTGCTTTCAATCCTAAGTCCTTCTGGAAGAGATATAAAAGTACAAAGAAAAGGCTAGAAGGTTTGCACAAAATAAAAATAGAAATGAAGAGGTGGAAAGACAAGTGAGCTCTGTTTTCCCAGTCTCAGACTGTCCTGTATAATTCAAAGGTAACTCTTCACCCAGCCCTCATGCCCATCTAGACCCCATATTCATGCTACTGTGCTTGGGTCATTAGTCTTCTGCCCACTGGTTTTTCTGTCAGAAATCATGTACTGCCCACTGCCTCTGCCCAGTGCTCTATTCATCAGTTTTCCACCCGCTGCACAAAACTAACAAAAACTACTAGAGGAGCAAGCATAAATAGCTCCTATAAACTATAGGTTTGTTTTAATATACTGTTGAAATCAATTAAGTTATGTGAACATCAAGCTATTGGGCAATAGGGAATTAGAGAACATGGGATGCAGCAGCATGCATTTTGAACCACACTTTAACTCTGGGCAAGGAAGAATTAAAGCAGCCATTGACCAAAGACATTAAAAAGGGATCAAAAGGACCGCTGCCCACCATTGACAGAAATACAGGTTTTAGGTTTCACAGGGATTAGCTGACTTCAATTAATATACAAGGTGGTTCTCTAGATCCCATTGCCCTTCTTATCTGTTATTTGTGGGAGAATTAACAGAAAATGATTTCAGTGATTATTTTCTCTATTTCCCAACGATTGGGAGATTGCATTGAAGAGTTTCATTATTTATGTAAGTCAATGCCTTAGGGAAATGGGATTCTTGGGGAGGTGTTGACAAACTACTATCACACAGGGAAAATCCAGTCACCCAACCTGTTTTTGTTAATGAAGTTTTATTGTAAAACAATCATGTTCATTTATGTATTGTCCATGGCTAATTTTGGGCTACCATAGTAGAACTGAATAGTTATACCAGAAATCACACAACCCTAAAGGCCAAAAATATTTTACTACCTGGTCCTTTATAGAAAAAATTTTGTTGACTTCCATCTTAGTTAATTAGTTTAATTCTTTCACAGAATGCTATTGAGAAATTTTGCTGCTATTTGACTGAAGCAAAATAATAATATGATAATCCAAGAAAGAAGCTGTCACTCTCTGAAAGTCTACCTCAAATTTATGACAGGTTTGAAGGATGAAAACTAGGAGGAATATCTAGACCAGTAGAAAAACTTAATCTGAATTTTACTTTTATATCAAGTAAAAGGTGTTTTTTTTTTTTTTTTTAAATTTCTGCCCATTCTTCCTATACTAACTAGCATCAGGTTTATGCTGATACATGGTTCCAATAATTTATCTCAATAATTTTTCACTTAATAATCATCCTCTCAATAAACTTTTTTTTTTTTTTTAAATCTGATGTGCCATGGTGTTTGTCTTTTTTCTAGTCTCTTCGACTTCTTGAGGAGCTGATTTAGAAAATGCTATTTCTCCATATGTCAATTGTTCAACTTTTGAGAATATGAAAGTCTTCCTAGAAAAGAATTTTTTTAATAGATGTAGACAATTTAACACTTGATATTGTTGAAGGTGTGACTGATGAAATTATATGTTGACACAATCTCTATGGAAGGCAATTTAGCAATATTTAATTAAGTCACAATAACACACCCTTTGACCTAGCATTTCTAGCTTGAGGAAATTACCCCATAAGTCTACATTACCTACATATTTTTGAGTAATGCACGTATGGAGTTTCTGGATTAGTGACCATTTGGAGGCTTGGGAGCAAAGATGGGCTCACAGAGAACATAGATCCATGCCCTATCCCCACACCTTGCCCGATGCATTTCTTCCATCTAGCTGTTCCTATATTACAATCTTTTGTAGCAAACTGGTAATGTAATTTTTTTTAATGTATGTAAAAGTTACTCTTTGCAGTATTGTCTTTTTGGGTTTCCTTAGTGGCTCAGATGGTAAAGAATTTGCCTGCAATGCAAGAGACCTAGGTTTGATCCTTGGGTTGGGAAGAACCCAGAGAGAAGGGAACAGCTACCCACTTCAGTATTCCAGCCTGGAATATTCTATGGACAGAGGTGCCTGGTCCATGAGGTTGCAAAGAGTCTGACACAACTGAGTGACTTTCACTATTGTCCTTTTACCAAAGAATGATATTTAAGTTACTTTCATAACTTAAATATCTCTTGGTTGGAGACTTAGTAAAATATATTAAGGCACATCCATATCTTCCATACACCAGTGGAGTGTGACTGTTTGAAAAAGAATAGATACATGTTCACATACTAAGGCAAACACTCTTTTGTTTAAATAATTAAAACCTTATTGATCTCTTAACTATATACTAAGTACTATGGTAAACAAAGAAGATATATTAGACAAAATAGTTCCTGTTTATGTGGAATACCAATCGTCAAATAAATGAGTATGGATGTATCTATAGTGTGGCAACAGGGTAAAGGCAAATGCAAGGAGGATAGGGGTGGCCCAGTTCAGTTCAGTTCAATTGCTCAGTCGTATCCGACTATTTGTGACTCCATGGATTGCAGCATGCCAAGCCTTCCTATCCATCACCAACTCCTGGAGACTACCCAAACTCATGTCCATTGAGTCAGTGATGCCATCAAACCAGCTCATCCTCTGCAATCCCTTTCTCTTCCCACCCTCAATCTTTCCCAGGATCAGAGTCTTTTCAAATGAGTTAGCTCCCAGCATCAGATGCCCAAAGTATTGGAGTTTCAGCTTCAATATCAGTCCTTCCAATGAACACCCAGAAGTGATCACTACAATGGACTGGTTGGATCTCCATGCAGTCGAAGGGACTTTCAAGAGTCTTCTCCAACACCACAGATCAAAAGCAACAATCCTTATGTGCTCAGCCTTCTTCACAGTCCAGCTCTCACATCCATACATGACTGTTGGAAAACCATAGCTTTGACTAGACAGACCTTTTTGGCAAAGTAATGTCTCTGCTTTTTAACATGCTGTCTAGGTTGGTCAAAACTTTTCTTCCAAGGAGTAAGCGTCTTTCGATTTCACGGCTGCAGTCACAATCTGAAATGATTTTGGAGCCCCCTCAAAAACAAAGTCAGCCCCTGTTTCCACTGTTTCCCCATCTATTTGCCAAGAAGTAATGGGACTGGATGCCATGATCTTAGTTTTTTGAAAGTTAAGCTTTAAGCCAACTTTTTCACTCTCCTCTTTCACTTTCATCAAAGGCTTTTAGTTCTTCTTCACTTTCTGCCATAAGGGTGATGTCATCTGCATATCTGAGGTTATTGATATTTCTCCTGGCAATCTTGATTGCAGCGTGTGCTTCATGCTGCCCAGGGTTTCTCATGATGTACTCTGCATAGAAGTTAAATGAGCAAGGTGACAATATACAGCCTTGATGTACTCTTTTTCTTATTTGGAAAAAGTTTGTTGTTCCATGTCCAGTTCTAACGGTTACTTCCTCACCTGCATACAGATTTCTCAAGAGGCAGGTCAGGTGGTTTGGTATTCCCATCTCTTTCAGAATCCTCCACAATTTATTGTGATCCACACAACCAAAGGCTTTGGCATAATCAATAAAGCAGAAATAGATATTTTTCCGGAACTCCCTTGCTTTTTGATGATCCATCAGATGTTGGTAATTTGATCTCTGGTTCCTCTGCCTTTTCTAAAACCAGCTTGAACATCTGGAAGTTCATGGTTCACGTATTTCTGAAGCCTGGCTTGGAGAAATTTGAGCATTACTTTGCTAGAGTGTGAGATGCATGCTATTGGGCAGAAGTATAAGCATTATTTGCCATTGCCTTTCTTTGAGACTGGAAAGGAAACTGACCTTTTGTTGGCATATTGAGTACAGCACTTTCATAGCATCATCTTTTAGGTTTTGAAACAGCTCAACTGGAATTCCATCAGCTCCACTAGCTTTGTTTGTAGTGATGTTTCCTAGGCTCACTTGACTTCACATTCCAGAATGTCTGGCTCTAGGTTAATGATCACAGCATCATGATTATCTGGGTCGTGAAGATCTTTGTACAGTTCTGTGTATTCTTGCCACCTCTTCTCTATATCTTTTGCTTCTGTTAGGTCCATACCATTTCTGTCCTTTATCGAGCCCATCTTTGCATGAAATGTTCCCTTTGTACTTCTAACTTTCCTGAAGAGATCTCTGATTATTTTCCTCTGTTTCTTTGCACTGATCACAGAGGAAGGCTTTCTTATCTCTTCTTGCTATTCTTTGGAACTCTGAATTCAGATGGGTATTATCTTTCCTTTTCTCCTTTGCTTTTTGCTTCTCTTCTTTCCACAGTTATTTTTAAGGCCTACTGAGACAGCCATTTTGGTTTTCTGCATTTCTTTATGTTAGGGGTTGTCTTGATACTTGGGCAATGTCACAAACCTCAGTCCATAGTTTATCAGGCACTCTGTCTCTCAGATCTAGTCCCTTAAATCTATTTCTCACCTCCTCTGTATAATCATGAAGGATTTTATTTAGGTCATACCTGAATGGTCTAGTGTTCCCCACTATCTTCAATTTAAGTCTGAATTTGGCAATAAGGAGTTCATGATCTGAGCTACAGTCAGCTCCCAGTCTTCTTTCTGCTGACTGTATAGAGCTTCTCCATCTTTGGCTCCAAAGAATATAATCAATCTGATTTCATTGTTGACCATCTGGTGATGCCCATGTGTAGAGTCTTCTCTTGTGTTGTTGAAAGAGGGTGTTTGCTATGACCAGTGTATTCTATTGACAGGACTCTATTAGCCTTTGCCATGCTTCATTCCATACTCCAAGGCCAAATTTGCTTGTTACTCCAGGTGTTTCTTGACTTCCTACTTTTGCATTCCAGTCCCCTATAATGAAAAGGACATCTTTGTTTGTTTTTTTTTTTTTTTTTTTTTCTTTTTATGTTATTTCTAGAAGGTGTTGTATGTCTTCACAGAATCATTCAACTTCAGCTTCTTCTATGTTACTGTTTGGGGGCATAGACTTCGATTACCATGATATTGAATAGTTTGCCTCGGAAACGAACAGAGATCATTCTGTCATTTTTGACACTGCATCCAAGTACTGTATTTCAGACACTTGTTGACTATGATGGTTACTCCTTTTCTTCTAAGAGATTCTTGCCCATAGTAGTAGATATAATGGCCATTTGATTTAAATTCACCCATTCCAGTCCATTTTAGTTCACTGATGCCTAGAATCCTGGCATTCACTCTTGCCATCTCATTTGACCACTTCCAATTTGCCTTGATTCCAGGTTCCTATGCAATACCACTCTTTACAGCATCAAACTTTGCTTCTATCATCATCCACAACAAGATGTTTTTGCTTTGGCTCCATCCCTTCATTCTTTCTGGAGTTTTTTTCTCTACTGATCTCCAGTATTATGTTGGGCATCTACCAACCTGGGGAGTTCATCTTTCAGTGCCCTATCTTTGTGCCTTTTCATAGTGTTCGTGGGGTTCTCAAGACAAGAATACTGAAGTACTTTGTCATTCCCTTCTCCAGTGGACCATGTTTTACCAGAACTCTCCACCTTGACCCATTCATCTTGGGTGGCCTTACATAGCATGCTTAGTTTCATTGAGTTAGACAAGGCTGTGGTCCATGTGATCAGGTTGGCTAGTTTTCTGTGATTGTGTTTTCAGTCTGCCTATCCTCTGATGCCCTCTTTCAGCGCTTAATGTCTTACTGGGATTTCTGTTGCCTTGGACGTGGGGTATCTCTTCACAGCTCCTCCAGCTAAGCACAGCTGCTGCTCCTTATCTTGGATGTGGGGTATTGCCTAACATGGGGTGGCCCAGAATTACTATTTATTTAAGATTGTTAAGGAAGTTCTCCATGTTTGGAACTGTTCCTTCCTCTGCAATTTTTGGAAAGAATTTTAGAAGGATACAAATTAGCTCTTCTCTAAATGTTTGACAGAATTCTCCTGTGAAGCCATTTGGCTTTGGGCTTTTATTTTGGGGGCATTTTTGGTTACAGCTTCAATTTCACTGCTTGTAATTGGGTTGTTCACAATTTCTATTTCTTCCAAGTTACCTTTTTATTGTCATATAGTTTTACATAATAGTCTCATAATCCTTTGTATTTCTGCATTGCCTGTTGTAATCTCTTTTTCATTTCTAATTTTTTATTTGATTCTTGTCTCTTTTCATCTTGATGAATCTGGCAAAGTGTTTGTCAACCTTGTTTATCTTCTCAAACAACCTGCTTTTAGTTGTATTAATCTTTCCTATTGTTTATTTTTTTATATATTTTTAATTTTTTTCACTTATTTCTGCTTGGATCTTTACAATTTCTTTCTTTCTACTAATTTTTTTCCTCTTTTTTTACTTGCTACCTCTTCTTTTTCCTTGCCACCTCTTCTTAATATCTTCAACTTCTCAGGTTCATATGATTTCTGTCCTTATTGTGCCCATCTTTGCATGAAATATTCCCTTCATATCTCTAGTTTTCTTGAAGAGATCTCTTGTCTTTCCCATTCTATTGTTTTCCTCTATTTCTTTGCATTGGTTACTGAGGAAGTCTTTCTTATCTCTCTTTGCTATTTGTTTTTGAAACTGCATTCAGATGGGTATGTCTTTCCTTTTCTCCTTTGCCTTAAGCTTCTCTTCTTTTCTCAGCTATTTGTAAGACCTTCTTACCAACAAGACAGCCATTTTGCCTTTGTGCATTTCTTTTCTTGGGGATGGTCTTGATCACTGCCTCCTGTACAATGTCATGAACCTCCTTCCATAGTTCTTCAGGCACTCTATCAATCAGATATAATCCCTTGAATATGTTTATCACTTCCACTGTATAATCATAAGGGATTTGATTTAGGTCATACCTGAATGGTCTAGCGGTTTTCCCTACTTTTTTCAATTTGTTTGCATTTTGCTTTAAGTGGTTCATGATCAGAGCCACAGTCAGCTCCTAGTCTTTTTGCTGACTCCATAAATCTTCTCCATCTTTGGCTGCAAAGAATATAATCAATCTGATTCCACTGTTAACCATCTGGTGATGTCCATGTGTAGAGTCTTTTCTTGTGCTGTTGGAAGAGGGTGTTTTCTCTGACTAGTACATTCTCTTGGGTGAACTCTATTAGCCTTTGCCCTGCTTCATTATGTACCCAAGGCCAAATTTGCCTGTTACTCCAGGTATTTCTTGTCTTCCTACTTTTGCAGTCCAGTTTCCTATAATGAAAAGGACTTTTTTTTTTTTTTTTTGGTGTTAGTTCTAGAAGGTCTTCATAGATCCATTCAACTTCAACTTATTCATCGTTACTGATTGGGGCATAGGCTTGGATCACCGTGATATTGAATGGTTTACCTTAGAAATGATCAGAGATCATTCTGTTGTTTTTGAGACTGCATCCAAGTACTACATTTTGGACTCTTTTTTGACCATGATGGCTACTCCATTTCTTCTGAGGGATTCCTGCCCACACTAGTAGATATAATGCTCATCTGATTTAAATTTACCCATTCCAGTCCATTTTAGTTCATTGGTTCCTAGAATGCTGACATTCACTCTTGCCATCTATTGTTTGACCGCTTCCAATTTGTCTTGATTCATGGACCTAACATTCCAGACTTATTACAGAGTTTAAAATGAGTTGTTTGTTGTGTAATCATCAGTCCCAGACTTAAACAAAACAAAAGAAAAAAGTGACTAAGAATAAAAATTTCGAGAAAAAGACATATGTAATTTTCTCCTCCTTGAGAATTCCAGACACTATCTCCTCTTCAGCTTCTTCAGCATTATTGGTTTGGGCATAGACTGGGATTACTATGTTATTAAATGGTTTGCCTGGAATTGAACAGAAATCATTTGGTCATTTTTGATATTGCATCCCAGTACTGCATTTCAGACTCTTGTTTTCTATGATTGTTACTCCATTTCTTCTAAGGGATTCTTGCCCACAATAGCAGATATAATGGTCATCTGAGTAAAATTCACCCATTCCAGTCCATTTTAGTCTACTGATTCCTAAAATGTTGATGTTCACTCTTGCCGTCTACTGTTTGACCATTTTCACTTTGCCTTGATTCATGGCCTTAACATTCCAGGTTCCTATGCAATACTGCTCTCTACAGCATCAGACTTACTTTCATTACCAGTCATACCCACAACTGGGCTGTTTTTGCTTTGGCTCCATCCCTTCATTCTTTCTGAAGTTAGTTCTCCACTGATCTGAAGCATATTGAGCACCTACCGACCTGAGGAGTTCATCCTTCAGTGTTCTATATTTTTGTCTTTTCATACTGTTCATGGCATTCTCAAGGCAAGAATACTGAAGTACTTTGTCATTCCCTTCTCCAGTGGACCACATTTTGTCAAATCTCTCCACCATGATCCATCCATCTTGGCTGGTCCTATATGGCATGGCTCATAGTTATATTGAGTTAGTCAAGGCTGTGGTCCTTGTGATCAGATTGTTTAGTTTTTTGTGATTGTGGATTTCAGTCTGTCTGCCCTCTGATAGAGAAAGATAAGAGGCTTATGGAAGCTTCCTGATGAGAGAGACTGACTGAGGGGTCAACTGGGTCTTTTTCTGATGGGTGGGGTCATGCTCAGTAAATCTTTAATCCAATTTTTCTGTTAAAGGGCAGAGCTGTGTTCCCTCCCTGTTATTTCCCCTGAGGCCAGACTATGGTGGAAGTAATGAAGATAATGGCAACCTCCTGCAAAAGTCCCATTCACACATTGCTACACTCAGTGCCCCCCAGACACCACTGACCCACACCTCTGCCAGAGACTTCTGGACACTCATCGGCAAGTCTGGGTCAGAATCTTATGGAGTCACTGGCCCTTTCTCCTGGGTCCTGATGTGCACAAGGTTCTGTTTGTGCCTTCCCAGAGTCTGTTTCCCCAGTTCTGTGTAAGCTCTGCCAGCTCTATAGTGAGGTTAATAGCAACCTCCTCCAAAAGGGCTTATGCCATACCCAGATCTATTTCAGCTAGAGCCCCTGCCCCCACAGCAGTCCACTGCTGACCCATACATCCTCAAGAGACACTGAAACACAATTCTGTCTGTCTCTGTGGGGTCTCTGCATCCTGGTGTGCACAAGGTATGTTTGAGCCATCTGAGCATCTGTGGCAGGTATGGAGTTTAATTATAAATGCAATTTCTCCCCTTCTCCCTACTGTCTGGGGCTTCTCTCCCTTGGAGATGGGGTATCTCTTCACAGTTGCTACAGCCACCAAACAAACACCACGCAGCTACTGCTCCAGCGCCATTTAATATCATAGTAATCCAAGTCTATGTCCCAAGCAATAATACAGAAGTAGCTGAAGTTGAATGGTTCATTGAAGACCTACAAGAGCTTCTAGAACCACCACCCCCCCAAAGATGCCCTGTTCATTATAGAGGACTGGAATGCAAAAGAAGGAAGTCAAGAAATACTTGGAGTAACAGGCAAATTTGGCCTTGGAGTACAGAGAATAAAGCAAGGTAAAGACTAACAGAGTTTTGCCAAGAGAACACACTGGTCATAGCAAACACTGTCAACAGAAGAGAAGGCTCTACACATGAACATCACTAGATGGTCAATACTGAAATCAGATTGATTATCTTCTTTGCAGTCACAGATAAATAAGCTCTATAGAGTCAGCAGAAATAAGACCTGGAGCTGACTTTGGCTCAGATCATGAACACCTTATTTCTAAATTCAGACTTAACTTGAAGAAAGTAGGGAAAAACAATATATCATTAAGGTATGAGCTAAATCAAATCCCTTGAGATAATACAGTGGGAGTGACAAATAGATTCAAAGGATTAGATCTGATAGACAGAGTGCCTGAAGAATGATGGATGAAGGTTTGTGACATCTTATAGGAGGCAAGGATTAAGACCATCCCCAAGAAAAATAAATGCAAAAAGTTAAAATGGTTGTCTGAGGAGGCCTTACAAACAGCTATGAAAAGAAGAGAAGCAAAAGGCAAAAAGATAAAAAGAAAGAGATAAGCATCTGAATGCAGAGTTCCAAAGAATAGTAAGAAGATAAGAAAGCCTTTCTCAATGGTCAATGCAAAAAAAAAAAAAAAAGAGGAAAACGATAGAATGGGAAAAACTAAAGACCTCTTAAAGAAAATTAAAGGTACCAAGGGAAATTTTCATGCAAAAATGGGCACAATAAAGGACAGAAATGATATGAACCTAACAAAAGCAGAAGACATTAAGAAGAAGTGGCAAGAATACACAGAAAACTATGCAAAAAAGATCTTGATGACCCAGATAATCACAAAGATGTGATCACTCACCTAGAGCCAGACTTCCAGGAATGCAAAGTCAAGTGGGCCTAAGAAAGAATCACTACAAACAAAACTAGTGGAGGTGATGGGATTCCAGTTAAGTTATTTCCAAAGATAGCTAAAATATAATGTTCTTAAAGTGCTGCATTCAGTATGTCAGCAAATTTGGAAAACTCAGCAGTGGCCACAGGACTGGAAAACGTCAGTTTTCATTCCAATCCCAAAGAATGCTTAAACTAATGCACATTGCACTCATCTCAGATGCTAGCAAAGTAATGCTCAAAATTCTCCATACCAGGCTTCAACAGTATATGAACTATGAACTTCCAGATGTTCAAGTTGGATTTAGAAAAGGCAGAGGAACCAGAGATCAAATTGCCATCTGTCAGATCAATGAAAAAGCAAGAGAGTTCCAGAAAAAACATCTATTTCTGCTCTATTGATTATGTCAAAGACTTTGACTGTTTGAATCACCACAAACTGTGGGAAATTCTTCAAGAGATGAGAATACCAGACCACCTGACCTGCCTCTTGAGATATCTGTATGCAGGTCAGGAATCAACAGTTCAAACTGGACATAGAACAACAGACTGTTCCCAAATCAGGGAAGGAATATCTCTAGGCTGTATATTGTCACCCTTTGCATCATGAGAAATGCTGTACTGGATGAAGAACAAGTTGGAATCAAGATTGCTGGGAGAAATATCAATAACCTCAGATATGCAGAAGGCACCGCCCTTATGGCAGAAAGCGGAGATAAACTGAAAAGCCTCTTGATGAAAGTGAAAGAGGAGGGTGAAAATTTTGACTGAAAGCTCAACATTCAGAAAATTAAGATCATGGCATCTGGTCCCACCACTTCATGGCAAATAGATAGGAAAACAGTGGAAGCAGTGACAAGCTTTATTTTTTGGGTGCTCCAAAGTCATTGAAGATGGTGACTGCTGCCATGAAATTAAAATACATTTGCTCCTTGGAGAAGTTATGATCAAACTAGACAGTATATTAAAAGCAGAGACATTACTTTGCCAACAAATGTCTGTGTAATCAAAGCTATGATTTTTCCAGTCCTCATGTATTGATGTGAGAGTTGGACTATAAAGAAAGATGAGCACCAAAGATTTGATGCTTTTGAACTGTGGTGTTGGAGAAGACTCTTGAGAGTCCCTTGGACAGCAAGGAATTCCAACCAGTCCATCCTAAAGGAAATCAGTCCTGAATATCCATTGGAAGGACTGATGCTGAAATTGAAACTCTGATACTTTGGCCACCTTATGTGAAGAACTGACTCATTTGAAAAGACCCTGGTGCTGGGAAAGGTTGAAGGTGAGAGAAGAAGGGGATGACAGAGGATGAGATGGTTGGATGGCATCACCGACTCAATGAGCACGAGTTTGAGTAAACTTTTGGAGTTGATGATAGTCAGGGAGGCCTGATATTCTGCAGTCCATGGGGTTACAAAGATTTGAACACCTCTGAGCAACTGAATTGACTCATCTCTCTTTGGGAATATCAGACTCCCTCTCCTCTTCGGGGACCCTGAACTTCTTATTAACCTGCCTATTAACTGACTGTCTCATGCTCGACTTCCCTGACCCCCGAGTACCATCACTACCCTCTGGCTATAGTGCATGTTTTTGAATGTTTGTTGATTCCTGGTTTGGGAACATACACTGGAGGACAGAATGGCAACTGACTCCAATATTTTTGCCTGGAAAGTCCCATGGACAGAGGAGCTTTGCGGTCTATAGTCCCTGGGGTCATGAAGAGTCAGACCTGACTGAACACGGATATGCACAAGGAGTGGACGTTTCCTCATTGTTCCTACTTTAATATGTGAAAAAGAGACTGTACCAGGGAGAGAATAAATGATAACTAATAATACTGATTCATTTGTAAAGACAAGGATCGGAAATAGAATCAGTCCTGTAATTCTGATTTCACTCTTTATACTAAATGTTTAGTTTGAAGCTATAAAAGGAAATGGAAGGCAAAATTGGCATCAGTAAATAAATTTTCCTGAAATACTACTAACCCCAGTCTACCCTTAGGTGCACCAGAATGTGAGACTTCTTGGGTTGGTATATTGTCTTTAGTCTCTGACACACAAGCAAGTATTTTTAAAAGTAATTGCTAAATGAATAAATTAAAATAACATTTTATTTGCTTTTTATACATTGTCTTATAAAGAGACAATTTTATTTTTCAAATTTATTCAGCATATGGATTAAGTCCCTACTGTGCTTTAGGTACTTGTCTATATCCAGAAGGTAGTTAACAGAGAAAAAAGTAGTCAACAGTGAACAAAGACAAACATGGTTTAGAATTATTTATAAAACAGAAGCAGACTCACAGACTGAGAATGGCATGGTTACTAGTGGGGAAGGGTAGGGGAGAAAGATAGATTGGGATTGGAAAGGGCAGGGAGTTTGGGATTGACACATATATACTACTATATTTAAAATAG
Source organism: Nanger dama (assembly GCA_917880005.1). Classification (NCBI taxonomy): domain Eukaryota; kingdom Metazoa; phylum Chordata; class Mammalia; order Artiodactyla; family Bovidae; genus Nanger; species Nanger dama. The sequence goes on from CAKJTW010000001.1 coordinate 107,738,116, forward strand.
ATAACCAACAAGAACCTACTGTATATAGCACAGGGAACTCTGCTCAAGATTCTATAATACTTAAATGGGAAAATAATTTGGAAAAGAACAGATGCATGTATGACTGAATCACTTTGCTTTACACTTGAAACTAACATAACATTGTTAACCAAATATACTACAATATAAAGTTTTAAAAGTGTTTTATCTATTCAGAATTTACAAATTCAAAAATATCAGCTAGACTAAACATTTTTTTGTGTAACTCAATAGATTTGGTAAAAACTTATAGCTAGAAAGAAGTTCAGATATTGTAATGGCCTTAGTTATGAAGTAACTAGAGTCAAGAAAGTACAGCAAAGATAGGCAAATGAAATCATAGGCCAGATCTGTTTTGGCATCTATTTTTGTACAATCTATAAGCAAAAATGATTTTCACATTTTTAAATAAATGGAAAAAAATAGAACAGCATGTAGTGGCATGTGAAAATGGTATGAAATTCGAATTTTAATTGTCTATTAATGCAATTTTATCAGAACACAGCCATGCTCATTCAAGTGATGTCTATGTCTGCTTTCTCAATACAACAGCAAAATCAAATATTTGCAACAGATATCGTGAGGCCTGCAAAGCTTAATGTTCTTACTCACTGGCTCTTTATGGATAAAGTTTAGTTACCCTTGTATTTCAAAACCAAATATCTTATTATTCTTTCCTCTTACTCCCAAAGTTTGTGGGACATTTAGATAGCTATTTAATAGGAACCAGTGATTTCAGTAAATTTGAGGACTACACTAAAGCTATCTCAAATTGCAAATAACCCAAATTAGGTCCAGATTTTCCTTTACTTTCTCTTCTTGCTTAATACTGTGCTAATGTCTGTATAATTCCCCCTTAAAAATTACAGCTTATAAGAGGTGTTTGCATTTGGTAGAAATAAAAGCTTTCTACGGCCACCAGCAGAAGATTTGCCCTAAGCTACTTTGTAATGAGAGAGCAGGACCAGTCTCCCTGAAATCTACCAAATTTGTCTGCAAGGAAGGATGTGGCTTTTTTTTTTTTTTTTTTTATGGTTACTGTGTTTCAAATTCTTATACTCTATGCCTAGATGGTTAAAATTAAACATTTTACATGGATTTAAAAGTAATGTTCATTCAGAAGAGAGTTCTGTGATGGTAATAAGACATACCGTCTAGTCAAGGCTATGGTTTTTCCTGTGGTCATGTATGGATGTGAGATTTGGACTGTGAAGAAGGCAGAGCACTGGAGAATTGATACTTTTGAACTGTGGTGTTGAAGAAGACCCTTGAGAGTCCCTTGGACTGCAAGGAGATCCAACCAGTCCATTCTGAAGGAGATCAGCCCTGGGATTTCTTTGGAAGGAATGATGCTAAAGCTGAAACTCCAGTACTTTGGCCACCTCATGCGAAGCATTGAGTCACTGGAAAAGACTGATGCTGGGAGGGACTGGGGGCAGGAGGAGAAGGGGACGACCGAGGATGAGATGGCTGGATGGCATCACTGACTCGATGGAAGTGAGTTGTGTGAACTCTGGGAGTTGGTGATGGACAGGGAGGCCTGGCATGCTGCGATTCATGGGGTTGCAGAGAGTCGCACATGACTGAGAGACTGAACTGAACTGAACTGAACAGACATAGTCAAGAAACAGTTTTTTGTTTTACTTAAGGAGATCTCTTGAGCTATTAAAATACCTTGTACATTTTCACCTTTGACTCCAATAAAGTTTACTAACAAGCTAGTGAAAAGGAAACACACAAAACAGATACCCATATGAAAGTATTTACCTTCCCTAGAAATTAAATATACAACTTAAAACAGTGGTAAAAATATCATTTTTCTACATTGCATTACAAAGGAAAAAATGACCCTTTCTAATATCGACCATTATCTAGTGATATAATAATCGTTGATATTCTTTTGTGAGACAACTTTTATTTATTTATTTATTGGACACTTAAAGGGTTTCCAAAAATAAATCCCTGCCAAAAGAAATCTCTTGAACATTGCAGTTTGTGACGCATTACAGGAGATACCAAATATTGAAAAAAAAAGGTGGGAGGATCAGTTCACTTTCTAAACTAATTATAAACTTGGATACATGGTTGCTATCTAAAGCATGAATTTAACACACCACTCCTCTGTTTAAAATCCTTTGAAGATTCCCCATAATCTGCTGAGTAACATCCAGTCTCCAGAAGCATTAAACTCTCTGTCATCTTGGGCTGGATCTTTTCCCCTTATTTCATGCCATTCTACCTGCAAAATAAATCTCTCCCTCACTCACCACTGAAACTCACCTCCAGAAACTGGCCACAATCTCTTATGCATCATTGATTTTCCCCTTTTTCCTCTATCATTTCTAAATGCTATACTTTCTTCCATCTCAAAAATTCTCTCTGGATCTCAGATATCCTCCAGCTAGCATCCTATTTCTCTTCTTTTCTCTAAAACAAAATTTTTTCCAAGAGTTACCTGGGGAATTCCCTGGTGATCTAGTGGTTAGGACTCTACACTTCCATAATCCTTGGTTGGGGAACTAGCTGAGAAGCAGAAAAAAAAAAAGAGAGAGAGAGAGAGAGCAAGAGAGAATGACAGACAGTTGCCTTTAATTTATTTACAATTTGTCTCGAATTTCTCTTTTGTTTTTAAAATTTTTGACTATTTATTATGAAAAATTAAAAAAGCAGCAAATTGTGAAATAAACACCTATATACCCATCATCCAGCTTCTACCAGATTTTTCCGAAGCCAACAGCAGATATATGAACCTATTCCAAAGAGATAGTCTTACTTATCATCCCACTAACTGTTCTTTTCAAAGTAAATGATGACCTTTACCTTACTTTGTGCAGTAAAATACATACGCAAATATTGTTCTGCAGGAAAAAAAAAAAAAAAACTTGGAATGAGAAAAAACACATATTTACTAAAAATGAGAAACACAGGAAAAAAAATCAACAGAAATTCTACCACTTACGTGTAATCATTATTGACATTTTAGTTAATTTTATCCTAGCTTTTGTTACACAAATTAATATGTATTAAAAAAATAAGACTATGTTATTTTAAAACATTTTTTAATGAATTATGAATGTGTCTTCTGTGTTCAATAAATTATAGGCCTAAATAATTCTTTAATTTCTCATTTTTATATTTTATAATTTATTTAAGTAATTATATTTGTACATTTTACATGTCCAATTGTAACTCTAGCATCCTAGAATTTAATGGTCATCCTTATAAAGCATCTTTGGGCACTTGTGCTATTGTTAGAAGTGGAATTTGAGTAGTAAATGCTTTTAAAACTACAAAGCAGTATTTCTTTTGTTTGTTTGTTTTTTCAATATAAGCATTTAATCTATGTGTACTGGGCTTCCCAGGTGAATCAATGGTAAAGAATCCACCTATGAGTACTAACTGGCAAAAGAAGTCTTCTTACTGGTAACAGGAGATCATGGAAGAACACAGATAAAAAGTGAATACTTTGATTTTTAAATAATTTCTTTGATTCAGAATATAATGGGTGTTTCAATTTTGGGGGATAGATGGACTTTTCATTTGATCTGTGGTTAATATAAGATATTCAGTGAGTCTTCAGTGGAGTGCTTAGTTTATATGAGATGAGGAGTTGGTCTGATTCCCTAAAAAGGTTTTTTGAAGGGAGTGGTGAGGAATTTCCTGGATGAGATATTATGTAGGAAGGTTGGCCCAGAGACTTGAGAGACTTTGAGAATACACGTAAATCAAAGGAATGTTTCTTTAGAAAAGACATTATTTAAGAAATACATAAGTTAAATACATCTCCAAATAGAATTTCAGAATAGCCACATGATGGAGAGGTAAGCCTGGTGTGCTGCAGTTCATGGGGTTGCAAAGAGTCAGACATGATTGAATTGACTGATATGAGGCACATTTGGATATTCTGATAATAATCATAATCAATGGCAGAGTATTATGAGTTTGGCAACACTGAGTAAAATCATTATTAAAATGCATTTTTTAATTAATTAATGTATTTTTAATTAGAGGATAATTACCTCATAATATTGTGTTGGTTTCTGCCATACAACATGAATCAGCCATCGATATATGTATGTCTACTCCCTCTGGAGGCTCTCCTCTCACCTCCCACTGGCTATCTATTTTACATATGGTAATGTATATATTTCAATGCTACTCTCTCAATTCATCCCACTTTTTCCTTCCCCTACTGTGTCCACAAGTCTTTTTCTATGTCCGTGTCTCCACTGCTGCCTTGCTGGTAGGCTCATCCGTACAATCTTTCTAAATTCTATATATGTGCTAATTTATGATATTTGTTTTTCTTTTTCTGACTTAGTTCACTCTGTATAATAGGCTCTAGGTTCATCCACCTCATTAGAACTGCCTCAAATGTGTTCATTCTTATCTTACAGTTGAGTAATATTCCAATGTATGTATGTACCACAATTTATGTATCCATTAATCTGTTGATGGAAATCTATGTTGCTGCCATGTCCTAACAATTGTAAATAGTGCTGCAATGACCCCTGGAGTACACGTGTATTTTTAATTCTAGTTTCCTCTGGATATATGCCCATTAGTGGAATTCTTGGACTATATGGTAGCTTTGTTACTAATTTTGTAACACTTTCAAACCCATTCTAAGTGAATCTAAGGCAACTGTATTGGAGTGCATGATTAAAATTTAAAGAAGGGATTTGGAGGAGACTATGGAGAAGGGGACAACAGAGGATGAGATGGCTGGATGACATCACTGACTCAATGGATATGAATCTGAGTGAACTCTGGGAGTTGGTGACGGACAGGAAGGTCTGGGGTGCTGCAGTTCATGGGGTCGCAAAGAGTCGGACAGGACTGAGCGACTGAACTGAATGGAACTGATGGGGTGAAGATGAAGCCTAACCACCTCCACATACTCTGTGAGGTCGAATGGCCCCCTGTGGGAGTAGGATGGCCACCAGAGAACACAATGAACTTAAAAATAGTGGAAGCAGCCTGTCTATACAGTAGTCACAGGACAGCCAGGACACCTGGATCAGTATCCATATATTGACTCATGGCTAGGATTAGCTCAAGACCCTCCTACTTGAACAAGGTTCTGTATCCGGAAGGGAAAGGGAAAAAATATTAATGGCACAAAAATTGACAGATGATAAAAAAGTAAATTCTACAGGATTTGGACGAGGATGACCTGACTCCTCCCCCAGGCTGGATAATGATGCACCTGCCTCCAAGTACTCCACCAGGACCAGAGGCCGCCTTCATGCCCAGTCCAGGGCCAGGTGAAGTTTCTGCAGTAACCACTACTCTTCTGCCAGCTCTCCTGGAGTTTGTAGAGCTGCTGTTTTGGCAGGCTCCAATCCCAGCAATGGAGACCTCTGATCAATGCCCCCAGAATTCCACCTCAGCTGGACCTTCTAGATTGTATCCACCTCTCCTGGTGAGTACTGATGGGAAGGGGAAGAAAACACAGCAAATAGACAGAGACTGCACTCTGCCAAGGAACAGGGGGAAAGAACCCCACTGCAGATGCCCCTCAGAGAGCTACAACAGCCTCCAGTTCAGGACGCATGGGGCACTACCATCAGCCCCCTATTATTACCAGCCATTTTTCTCTACAGATATATTAAACTGGCAGAGACATGCTCCACCATACTTGAGGGAGCCACAAGCCATGATTAGGCTAATGGAGACTATTTTTGAACCCACCGCCCTACATAGGATAACATAATCCAACTACTAGTCTCCCTTTTCAGCACTGAGGAAAGACACAGGATCCTGAGGCCAGAAAACGGTTTAGAGAAATGGCACCTGAAGGTACTGCAAACCCTCAGTGGTGGGCAGAACTAGCCACCCCTGATGAGAGGCCTAACTGGGACTGTAACACAGAGGAAGGGAGGGACTACATGGAGAGATATTGGGTGACTATTTTAGGGTCTTAAGAGGGGGTGCAAAAGAAATGAGTATTGCAAAACCCTCCAAAGTGATTCAAACGGAAAGCAAATCACCCTCCAAGTTCTGAGAAAGACTGTGCAAGGCCTATAGACTTTATATGCCAATAGACCCAGCCAGAGGCTGCTGGGTCTCAGATGGTGATAAATGCAGCCTCTGTGTCTCTAGCCTACCCTGAAAATGTAAAATGGGGGGCCACCAAGTGATTCATGATTTTGTATACATCCCTGAATGCCCAGGAACTTTGTTAGGCTGAATCTAGCTGTCTAAATTGGGGGCACAAGTGATCTTTCCCCTACGAAAGACCCACTGTTCAAGTGGGCTCAGCCACCTACTTACTCTTCCTCTCAGTAACCCCTCTTAGTCTCCCAGAAAGGAAAAGAGACCGGCTAATCAGTCAAGTTCAGTTAAGTGCAGTCACTCCGTCGTGTCCGACTCTTTGAGACCCCATGAATCGCAGAACGCCAGGCCTCCCTGCTCATAACAAACTCCTGGAGTTCACTCAGACTCACATCCATCGATTCAGTGATGGCATCCAGCCATCTCATCCTCTGTCGTCCCTTTCTTCTCCTGCCCCTAATCCCTCTCACATCAGAGTCTTTCCCAATGAGTCAACATTTCCCATGAAGTGGCCAAAGTACTGGAGTTTCAACTTTAGCATCATTCCTTCCAAAGGACTCCCAGGGCTGATATGCTTCAGAATGGACTGGTTGAATCCCTTGCAGTCCAAGGGACTCTCAAGAGACATAGGCAACACCAAAATTCAAAAGCATCAATTCTTCAGCGCTGACCTTCTTCACAGTCCAAATCTCACATCCATACATGACTACAGGAAAAACCATAGCCGTGACTAGACGGACCTTAATCGGCATAGTAATGTCTCTGCTTTTGAATATGCTATCTAGGTTGATCATAACTTTCCTTCCAAGGAGCAAGCATCTTTTAATTTCATGGCTGCAGTCAACATCTGCAATGATTTTGGAGCCCCCCAAAATTAAGTCTGACACTGTTCAACTGTTTCCCCACCTATTTACATGAAGTGATGGGACCAGATGCCATGATCTTCGTTTTCTGAATTCATTTCAGATCGCACAAACAGTCAAGAGAGAGAATTGACAATTCCCTGAGGTCTGGATGGAAGACAATCCGCACCACCCCCTTGCCTACCCCACCCCCACCCCAGCCTCAGGCTTGCAAAACAAGTCCCACTGGTAATAAAACTTAAACCTGATACAATTATGTCAGCACCCTCCTTGGGCCTGCCAGATCTTGCTAAGCCATGTACTCTTTATGTGACTGAAAAGGACAAAGTGGATATGGGAGTGTTGTCTCAGATTATGGGGACATGGGACAGACCAGTGACTTATCTCTAATCAGCTGGACAGTGTTGACACTGGGTGGCTGGGATGCTTACAGGCAGTTGCTGCAGTTGCCTTACTGGTCTGGGAGGCAACAGAGCTGACTTTGGGCCAAGATTTGTTCATAAAAGTCCTGCATGAGGTCAACACTCTCCTCCGAGGGGACCCCCGTAAATGGCTGTCAACATCCCAGATTACTCAATACCAGGGACTGTCATGTGAGAACCCCCATGGTACCACTGAGCCTTGTCAGGCCCTGAATCTGGCCACTCTCTTTCTGTGGGAGAAGGTGGGCCCTCACATGATTGCAAGGAAATATGCCGGCAGGCCTTACTTGAGAGACCAGCCAATCCCGGACCCAGATTTGGTCCTGTACACCAACGGCACCAGCCTGGTGAAACAAGGACAATGACTGTGGGGATATGCAGTAGTCATGGATGAAACCACCGTTGAAGCTAGCTCTCTGCCAACACACTGGTCCACTCAACAGGCCAAACTATATGCTCTAATCCAGGCCCTCCAGCTGTCAAAAGGACAAAATCTCAGACCTGCACTGCCTGCTCACACGTCAGTGCTGCCTCTTGGCACAGACAGAAACCTCCAGGGATTCAGGTAAAAGGCATGCTGCCCTTTGAACACCTGGAACTGGACTTCACTGAAATGAAATCTCGCCGACACTACCATTGCCAGCTGGTCATAGTATGTGGTTCTCTGGATGGGTAGAAGCTTTCCCTACCCAGACTGAAAGAGTATCAAAAGTAGCCCAGTGCCTGCTTAGGGAGATGGTTCCTAGGTTTGGATTTCCTACCAGCATTGGATCGGACAATGGCCCAGCTTTCGTAGCTGATTTGGCATAACAAGTAAGCAAAACTTTAAATATCAAGTGTAAATTACATACAGTGTATAGGCCCCAGAGTTCTGGGATGGTGGAAGGAACCAACTGGACTTAAAGGGACATTCTCCAAGTGGATCTTAGAGACTGAATGTTCCTGGGTGGACTTGTTTCTGACAGATCTGCTCAGACTCAGTATGACCCTACAGTTCCATGGCTCTTCTCCATACAAAATTGTATATGGGAGACCCCTCCTGTCATAATAAAACAGGTATCAACAAATTTGTCTCAAGTAAGGGGAGGTGAGATTTCACAGCAGATGGAACAACTGGGCAAGGTAATAAATCAGGTAACAAACTTATTGTACAAGAAAGGGTGCCATTCCCGTTGGGGAACAGATTCACGAATTTGTGCCTGGGGATCAGGTGTGGTCAAGGACTAGAAACACAACTCCTTGGCCCCACATTCACTTCCAGTCACTCAGTTGTGTCCGACTCTTTGCGACCCCATGAATTGCAGCACGCCAGGCCTCCCTGCCCATCAGCAACTCCCAGAGTTCACTCAGACTCACGTCCATAGAGTCAGTTATGCCATTCAGCCATCTCATCCTCTGTCATCCCCTTCTCCTGCCCCCTAATCCCTCCCAGCATCAGAGTTTCCAATGAGTCAACCCTTCGGCATGAGGTGGCCAAAGTACTGGAGTTTCAGCTTTAGCATCATTCCTTCCAAAGAAATCCCAGGGCTGATCTTCAGAATGGACTGGTTGGAGCTCCTTGCAGTCCAAGGGACTCTCAAGAGTCTTCTCCAGCACCACAGTTCAAAAGCATCAATTCTTTGGCGCTCAGCCTTCTTCGCAGTCCAACTCTCACATCCATACATGACACAGGAAAAACCATAGCCTTGACTACACGGACCTTAGTTGGCAAAGTAATGTCTCTGCTTTTGAATATGCTATCTAGGTTGGTCATAGCTTTTCTTCTGCCAGCTTGCCTTGATTCATGGACCTGACATTCCAGGTTCCTATGCAATATTGCTCTTTATAGCATCGGAACTTGCTTCTATCACCAGTCACATCCACAGCTGGATAGTGTTTTTGCTTTCACTCCATCCCTTCATTCTTTCTGGAGTTATTTCTCCACTGATATCCGGTAGCATATTGGGCACCTACTGACCTGGGGAGTTCCTCTTTCAGTATCTTATCACTTTGCCTTTTCATACTGTTCATGAGGTTCTCAAGGCAAGAATACTGAAGTGGTTTGCCATTCCATTCTCCAGTGGACCACATTCTGTCAGACCTCTCCACCATGACTGGCCCATCTTGGGTTTTCCTGCGGGCATAGCTTAGTTTCCTTGAGTTCGACAAGGCTGTGGTCCTAGTGTGATTGGAAGGGTCCAGATACTGTTGTCCTAACCAGCTCAACTGCAGTTAAAGTTGCAAGTGTCACTCCCTGGATCCACCACACGAGGGTGAGGAGAACATACCATGCAGACCTGGAGAACGCCGAGTCGACTACACAAAACGGACCACACTGAGCCCCGTGAAACCAAGAACATCTTAAAAAGAAATAGAGATGAAGCTCTACAATCAACTGCTGCTACAAGGAATTGCGGGTATCATCTTGAGACTAACCATAGTTTCAGTACAAAGATGGGCCTGTGCTATAGTTAAAGCTGAGGGTTGTGTATATAATCCTGATTTAACTGGCTATATATCAGGCACCCTGGATGACATGAAAGGCCAGGTAAAAGTTATGTCTGATGATAATTTTTCTTTTGGGCTTCAGTCATATCTTGGATAAAGGGTGATTGGTAGAAAACTATATTTACTATTGTTATAGCTGCCCTGATAGGTCTGCTTTGTGGACACTTATTTTACAATGTATTATGAACTTTGTTACCAACCCAAAGGTTGATATCGTTCTCCCAAATTGGAGGCCGTAGAGTCAGGGTGCAGTATATCCTTATGAATGGTGCTCATACTATGAGTTAAGAGCATCAGGAGGGGGAAATGAAGGAGGAAACAGACAGAACAAGCTCCATCTTGAAAGCAGGACTCCATCTTGGGCCAGACTGTGGACTTTGAGCTATATGCCCCGTATCTATGAAGACAACATACCAACTAGAAAACCAAGCCACCTGGATGGAACCCCAAGTCTCGTAGCTAGACTCTCTGTTGCCAAAAAGAGTACCCCAATTATCTGTGTAAACGAATAGACTCATATATGCTATCATGCTTATTGGGATATGACCACAAGCTTATTGATAATTGTCCACTATTAACTGCCTAGGCTTCAGGCATATGAATCACGGGTTAACTTTGATTGTATCTTTGATTGTATCTTTCTTTTCCTTTGTTCAGACTAGTTTCAGGGAATTTGGGGAGGTAGGTATGGACACGTACACTTAGGGTATATAAAGTTTTCAGAAAAACTGGTCAGGGTCCTTGGCTAAGAGGAGACTCTGCCTTGGGCCTGCCAGTGTAATAAACTGCACTCCACTATCTGCATTGTCCTTCTGAGTGAGTTTGTTTCCCGGAACACGTGGCTACAACATATGTGCTCAGAGACACTTAATAATTTAAGTTAGGATATTACTTCCTTGTGAACTGCTTTAAGACATCTACTAAACATCTACTTATGTTACTACTCTGTAACATAAGCACAGATCTCTGCAGAAGATGTAATGCTAATTATCAAGAACTAAACTAGGGGGGTAACTGTGTCTCTTTTTACTTCTGTCCCTTTGCTTTCTGACAGCAAAGTCTCACATTAATTTCTTTTAAAATTTTTGTAAGCCAACACATATGGATCCAATTACTTAATTGTCTGCAGAGTTGTAAGGACAGTTGCTTCTACCAGTTTTAGCAATTTTGCCAGATCTCCACTGCAAACTGAAGGATGGCTCCTCTAACTGACCCTTTGTCCTTTTGGAGGAAGCCAATCGGTAGCAGACACAACTGGATGAGTGTTATAGGGGTGTATGTGTGTGTGTGGAAAATGTTTATGGTAATCTAGTCATTTTGAAAGGAAAAGAAAAAAGTACCAAATAGGAAAACCAAACCAGGAAAAGAGAAAGAAGGAGAGGGAGCAAGACAAAGGGAGGGAACTTGCATATTAAGGAATTTCAATGCAGTCTATTTGTTTACTTTAAGGAAAATCTGTTTCACAAATTTAATTACCATATAGCATGGTAGCACCTGGTAAAATATAACACTAAAGCCACACTGAGTTAAATGCATTTAAGGAAGTTGTAGGGCTGGGATTACAATCTCATGGAAACAAGTTTAAATTTTCAAAATAGTTTCCTAAGCAGCAACATCTCAGCATGAGAGGTAAAAGACAGGTTAACCTTTCAATGGTTCCTCCGGATTATAGCAGAGGACAACACAATGTTATTTTCCATGAAAATTTCACCTTAAAAATAAAATTGAAAAATGTGACCAACCTCCTCAATTTAAGTTTTCTGCTGCAATTCTGCTCTGTTTCTCTGATTCCTGTTTAGTCTCATTCTTTGAAACAAGTCGAATGCAGGAAGATGGATATCAGTGAAATAGGGTGGAAGGAAAATTGCAAAGCAGAATTACTAAGGCGATGGCTTTCTCTTCCACCATTTTGGAGACCATATTTCTTTCAATAATGTTTTCAGTGCTACCTACAGGTAAGGAATGAAGCATAGATAATCATTAGGTGTTCAGTTCAGTTCAGTCCAGTTGCTCAGTTGTGTCCAACTCTTTGTGACCCCATGGACTTCCAACTCTCACACCTATGCGTGAGGACTGGAAAAACCAGTTTTGACTAAACAGACCTTTGTTGGCAAACTAATGCCTCTGCTCTTTAATATGCTGTCTAGGTTGGTCACAACTTTTCTTCCAGGGAGCAAGTGTCTTTTAACTTCATGGCTGAAGTCACCATCTACAGTGATTTTGGAGCTCCCCAAAATAAAGGCTCTCAATGTCTCCATTGTTTCCCCATCTATTTTCCGTAAAGAGATGGGACCAGATGCCATGATCTTAGTTTTCAGAATGTTGAGTTTTAAGCCAACTTCTTCACTCTCCTCTTTCACTTTCATAAAGAGGCGCTTTAGTTCTTCTTCACTTCCTGCCATAAGGGTGGTATTGTCTGCATATCTGAGGTTACTGATATTTCTCCTGGCAATCTTGATTCCAGATTGTACTTCATCCATCCTGGCATTTTGCATGATGTGGTCTGCATGTAAGTCAAATAAGCAGGGTGACAATATACAACCTCAGTGTCCTCCTTTCCCGATTTGGAACCACTGTGTTGCTCCATGTCCATCTCTAACTGTTGTTTCTTGACCTGCATATAGATTTCTCAGAAGGCAGGTCAGATGGTCTGGTATTCCCATCTCTTTCAGAATTTTCCACAGTTTGTTGTGATCCACACAAAGGCTTTGGGTAGACAATAAAGCAGAAATAGATGTTTTCCTGGAACTCTATTTCTCTTTAAGTGATCCAGTGGATATTGGCAATTTGATCTCTGTTTCCTCTGCCTTTTCTAAAGCCAGCTTGAACATCTGGAAGTTCACAGTTCATGGTACTGTTGAAGCCTGGCTTGGAGAATTTTGAGCATTGCTTTGCTAGCATCTGAGATGAACGCAATTGTGTGGTAGTTTGAGCATTCTTTGGCATTGCCTTTCTTTGGGACTGGAATGAAAACTGACCTTTACCAATCCTGCAGCACTGATGAGTTTTCCATATTGCTGGCATATTGAGTGTAGCACTTTTAGGATTTGTAATAGCTCAACCGGAATTCCATCGCCTCCACTAGGTTTGTTTGTAGTAACATTTCCTAAGGCCCACTAGAGTTTGCTTTCCAGGATGTCTGGCTCTAGTTGAGTGATCACATCATCGTGGTTATCTGAGTTATGAAGATATTTTTGTATAATTCTATGCATCCGTGCTATTTCTTCTTAATATCTTTGCTTCTGTCAGGTCCCCACCATTTCTGTCCTTTATTGTGTCATTTATTTCTGTCCTTTATGCCCACCTTTGCATGAAATGTTCCCTTGGTATCTCTGATTTTCGTGAAGAGATCTCTAGTTTTTCCCATTCTATTGTTGTCCTCTATTTCTTTGCACTGATCACTGAGGAAGGCTTTCTTATCTCTCATTGCTATTCTTTGGAACTCTATGTTCAGAGTAGAATCTTAATATAGAAAAGGAAATATATTCCTTTTCCTTTTCTCCTTTGCCTTTCGTTTCACTGCTTTTCTCAGCTATTTCTACAGGCTCCTTACAGAAAAAGACAACCATTTTGCTTTTTTGTATTTCTTTTTCTTGGGGATGGTCTTGATCACTTCCTCCTGTACAATGTCACGAACCTCCATCCATAGTTCTTCAGGCACTCTGTCCATCAGATCTAATCCCTTGAATCTATTTGTCACTTCCACTGTATAAACATGAGAGATTTGATTTAGGTCATACCTGAATGGTCTGGTGGTTTTCCCTACTTTCTTCAATTTAAGTGTGTCATAGACATAGGTAAAATAAAGAGTTCCACTGAAAATGTGAGAAGAGTATTGAAGAAATAGCTTAAAGGTTGTCTAAGCTTCCAAAACAGCATGCATAGCATAGACTCACCTTGACAACAAAAAACAAGAAACACAAAATCCTCATCTTATGTATGCATATGGAAAAAAAATGTAGCATTATCCTGTAGGAATCATTGGCTCCCCCTGCACAGGGAAATTTTAAGTGCTCTTTTCATTATTGAGGGTTTTGTTTTGTTTATAGAGAGCATGTATTGCTTGTGCAATTAAAAATAGTTGATCATTGTTGAAAACTGATATCTGTTATACTATTCTTTCTTCTTTTTGTTGAAATTTTTCACACTAAAGAGCTTAGAAGCTAAGCTAGAAAATATTAGAAAATAAACACCACTTGAAACATAGAGTAAAATTTCAAGTGGCTATTGGGGCTTGTTGGGAGTAAGTGTGGTGACAGCAAATACAGTCAATAAAAAATCTAGAGACCGTAAGGGAGAACAAGATGGTGGTGGAGTAGGTGGATGTGGAGTCCACTCTCTCCACGGATACATCAGGAATATACCTTCAGACACAGAAGTGCATGCAGAAAACCAGCTTAGAGCATACAGGACCTGACCAGTGGAAAAGAATATATAGGAACCACACAAAACTTTGTAGGACAAAGGAACTAGGGGAAAAACAGGAGGGTTAGTAGGACTAGACCTGCCCTTGGTGGCTGGGGGAATTGAAGCAGGGGTTGGTTTGATCTGCACAGTGGGGCAATTGTCTGAGTCAGAGGAAAAACATTTAAGGCTGAGAGTGAAAGAGCAGATCTGTGGCAGCCTAAATGGAATGAGAATCAGACAGTCCTTGCCACAGCCATACGTATGCCAGGCAGGAATCTGGGTTTCCTGGAGGGGGCAGTAGCTGGGAGCTGGAGTTTAGGGAGTGTCAAGTAATCCCAGTGTGAAGGCTGCTGTTGACTGTGAGAAACGGATCAAGGGAATGTGAGGGAGAAGATTGGGGTGGGAAATGCCTGTGGAGGAAAGCCAGGAAGCCACAGAAGCAAGGCGATACTGCTGAGTCATGTGTAGGGGGTGAAGCCATCACCATAGCCTCCTCTCTCCACAGGCCAGCATCAGCAGCTGATCAATACAGAGGCTGGCCCATCAAGTGCCTGATGCACTGACCTACAGAGTAGGACCCCACCCAGGGTGCCCTTAAGTGTGTGATGTGCTGATCTGCAGAGTAGGACCCCAGTCAGGGGGGTCCCCTCTATGTGTCTGACGTGCTGAACAACAAAGGGAAGGACCTTAGGCAAAAGATCCCTCTAAGTGCCTGAACGGGAGGAGCTACAGAGAAAGAGTGGCCAAAGAAGCTTCTGATTGCCAACTACAAGAGGCTCGAAAAAAAGACTCTGATAGGGCCTAACTCCTTAGGTGGAGGCAGTCTGTGTCCCTGAACACTTGTCGCTGCCAGGGTCACTGCAAGCCAAGCAGCTGCGCCACCTTCATGCTCAACTCTCTTTGGTGCAGAGCTGCCACCGGCAAAAATAATTTAAAAAGTCTTATATTTATGTGTGCAGGGTCGCTTCGGTCCTGTCTGACTCTTTGAAGCCCTGAAGACTGTGGCCTGCCAGGCTTCTCTGTCAGAGAGGGGGTTCTCCAGGCAAGAATACTAGAGTGCATTGGCCAATACTGGTTGCCATACCCTTCTAGAGCACTATATTTCCTGCTACCCTAGCCACCAACCCCTCTGAGAACCTGGTGTTGCCAGAAACTGTGCGCCTCAAGCAGCTGCACCATTTCCACACCTGCCCCTCACAGAGGCAAATCCAAGCCTTCGAGGGCAGCTTCAGGAGCTAAACCCCAGTGGACAACCTACATGTAGATGCGGAAATAAAACCACAATTGAAACCCAGGGGCAGTGTGGCTAAGGAAGAAGACACAAAGCTTTCCCACCAGCTCTACAAGCTGCAGATTAAATCCACACGATCGACTAAGCAGACTGTGTCTATGGAATATATAAAAGGCCCCTGAGAGCTCACACAAGAGAAAATGCTCTGATAGCTGTGGACATTGGAGGCAAGAACACACAGGAGTAGGACCAGATTAGAATCTGAGCAGCCCCCACAGCTAGTCCAGAGATCAGTACCTGTTGGAGAGCATCCTAGGAAGGTAAGGTGGACTGTGATTCCCAGTGCGGGAAAGTACTCTACCACCAGTGACTCCAGAAAAACACACACATATATATTTATTTTTATTTGTTCTGTAGATTCTTTAGGATTTTTTTTTCTCCTAACCCTCTGCTTCCCCCACCTCACCCCCTTTGTTGTAGTTGTCAATTTTATGGCACGTAGAAATACAATTAAGCTTTTGAGTTGTTTTTTTTTTTTTCCCTCAGTAACTTTTTTTATTGCTATCATAAACCTCAGTCTCTACGTTAGGCTTTTGCAGTTCTGTGGAGTTTTCCTTTATTTTTTTTCCTCTCTCTTTATTTTTTAACTTCAGTTTTTATATTTTAAAATCTATTATTAATTTTTCTACATTTACTCCTTTGCTTGCTTTTCCTACTGTTCTTTTCCCCTTGCAGTTAATCTTTATTGCATATAAATCTTTTTATCTTCCTCTATCTAACATTGCATATCTATTCTTCTATTCTTTCTTTTCTTTCTCTCCTTTCCTTTTAGCTAATTTGTTAGTTTTATTTTCACTGCTTTATTCCCCAACTGGCACCTTATTTTAGTTTTGTTTTCCAGTTTGTACTTTAATTACTTTTGTTCTGGTAGATATAATTTTTTTTGTTTCCTGTGTTCGCCAGGTCAATCTGTTGTACCTAATTTTCGTTTAACTGTTTGATTTTCCTTAAAGGTGTATATGCATATGTGTATATTCAGCCACACTTTCAAAATAGAAAGTTATGTTATGTTATGTTATGTTATGCTATGAACCTCTTCCTGTCCATTGGGCTTTTGCAGTTTTATGGAGTTTTCTTTTTTCCCCACCTTTTGTCTTTCATCTTTCATTTTATTGGCTTTACTCTTTTGTATAATTTTAATTTTTACTTTTTTAAAACTTATTATATTTTCTCTGTGTTTATTCCTTCTTTTGCCTTTCCTACTGTACTTTTCCCTTTGCAGTTAACCTTTACTGTATATAAATCTTCTTCATCTACCTCCATTTAACTTTGCATGTCTATTCTTTCTTTCTTTCCTTTCCTCTCAACATATTTGTTAGTTTTGTTCTCAATGCTTTATCCCCCACTTGGCACCTTGTTTTAGTTTTGTTTTCCAGTTTGTGCTTAAGTTAGTTTTGTTCTTAACCGGTAAATATACTTTTTATTTCTTTATCCACCAGATCAATCTACTGTACTTTATTTTTGTTGGACTGTTTTCACTTTGCTCACGGGTGTCTATGTATATGTGTATATTCCATGATTTTAATTATTATTTGCCTAATTTTGCAGCTGCTATTTGTCTGGGGTTCATCTTTGGTTTCACGTTTTTGGATATTTGTTTTACTCTCCTTTAATGCCATAACAAACCACTTCTGAAATATTTGTTCCTGACCAGAGATCAAACCCTGAGCCTTTGGAGTGGGAGCACTGCATCCAAGACCATAGACTACCAGAGAATTAACCCTAGGGAGTGTCACATAGTGAGAAATTGACAGTAACACAAAAATGGTAGGAGACTTTAACACTGCACTCACACCAATGGACAGATCATCAAAACAGAAAATTAATAAAGAAACACAAGTCTTAAATAATATGTTAGATGAGGTGGATCTCATTGATATCTATAGGACATTCCATTCAAATTCAGAAGAACACATCTTCTCAAGTGCACATGGAACATTTTCCAGGAATACCATATCCTGGGTCACAAATCAAACCTCAGCAAATTTAAGAAAACTGAAATTGCATCAAACATCTTCTCTGACCACAATGCTATGAGACTTGATATCAAACATTTTTAAGAAAAACTGTAAGAAACACAAACATACAGAGATTAAACATCAAATTTCTAAATAGCTAACAGTTTACTGAAGAAATTGAAAGGAAAATAAAAAGAATAAAAACAATGACAATGAAAACACGACAACTCAAATTCTATGGGATGAAGCAAAACCAATTCAAAGAAGGAAGTTTATAACAATATAATCTTAACTCAAGAAATAAGAAAAACTTTGAATAGACAACCTAACTTTATACCTAAAGCTACTTGCAAAAAGAAGAAGAAGAAGAAAAAAATCAGTACAAGGAAAGAAATCATAAATATCCTAGCAGAAATAAAAGAAAAAGAAATGAAAGAAGCAATAGGAAAGATTAATAAAACTAGAAGCTTGTTCTTTGGTAAGATAAACAAAATTGACAAACACTTAGCCAGACTCTCAACAAAAAAGAGAGAAGAATTAATTCAACAAATTAGAAATGAAAAAGGAGCAGTTACAACAGACAATGCAGAAATACTAAGGATTATAAAAACAGCCATATGGCAATACAATACATAACCTGGACGAAATGGACAGATTTGTAGAAAAGTTGAGTTTTCCAAGACTGAACCAGGAGGAAATAAAAATTGTGAACAACCAAATTACAAGCACTGAAATTGAAGCAGTGATAAAAACATCTCCCCCAAAACAAAAGCCATGCACCAGATGGCTTCACAGGAGAATTCTATCAAACATTTAGAGAAGAGCTAATGTGTATCCTTCTAAAGCTCTTTCCAAAATTGCAAAGTCACTCTACAAGGCCACCATCACTCTGATACCAAAACCAGACAAAGACAGCACACAAAAAAGAGAACTACAGGCCAATATCACTGATGCACATAGATTCAAAAATCCTAAACAAAATTTTAGCAAACAGGATTCAGCAACATTTCTAAAAGCTCATACACCATGATCAAGTTGGGTTTATTCCAGGGATGCAAAGACTTTACAATATATGAAAAACAATCGATGTGATACAACATATTAACAAATTGAAAGATTAAAAACCACAGGATCATCTCAATAGACAAAAATACAAGCAGAATTTAACATTTCTACGACATATCATAATAATTTAACATTTCTGAGGTCTTTTCCAGATTAGGAAATTATATTTCCAGGAATAAATTTCATCTTTCTTGTGCATGTTTTTGTATCTGACCACCCAGGCTAAAAACCATTTTTGTGATTCAAGTACTTTAGGTTCAGGGGGAAATGTTTGTGTTGTAATGTAGTCGGGAAATTATTTTTCTTACTTCATGAAAGCACCTAATTTACACAGCCTGCAGACAAAATTAAGGGTGAAATCCCACAAAAGTACTCTGTCACCATCTGCATAAAACAGAGGATACAGCTCAGGGCTGACTCATTGTGCCCTGAAGACCTGTCCTGTGGATCAGAAAATGTCAGGCACAAGGAGCCTTTCAAATACACTGTCTCCTCCCTTTGTGTCCAGAGAAGCAGAAAATAACTGCTAAGTGACAAAGATCACCCCTGGATCAGTGATGGTAGGTTTAATTTATGCAAATGTGTAAAGCTTCAGTCTATGTTCTTTACAAACTAGATAAATAGTACCTATTTTAGCGATTTTTGTAAACCCTGAGAAACTGAAACACTTTGGTCAGATGGAATCAATTACTTTAAAAACTGTTTCCAGGTTTTCAGACAATGAACTACAGGAGGGATATTGGAAAGGCCTTTAGATTTTATTTTTACTTTCTCTGAAATCGTAGGGTTTAAACACTAGCAAGTATTTTAATTCAATTATTATTTTATGGATGTTGGCAAATCTGCCTGTCATTCTCCATGGAAGCTGCCTACACCAACAAAAATGTCGAATACAGGATGTCTGATAGCAACTTATCCTATGACTTTCAACTGAAAACATATAAGCCTCTTCCTTTTTGACTTTGGAAGTTTGAATCATAGCTCTTCCTTCACTCATTCTAAATATAATAAAGTTTGGTGGGTGTAGAAAATTATGAGAAAGAAGAAAATATAACTCATAATCCTACATTTAGAGGCTGCTGCTGCTGCTGCTAAGTCACTTCAGTCATGTCCGACTCTTTGCAACTCCATCGACTGCAGCCCACCAGGCTCCTCCATCCATGAGATTTTTCCAGGCGAGAGTACTGGAGTGGGGTGCCATTGCCTTCTCCGCATTTAGAGGAAGTTGCTATTAAATTTTGGAGTTTTTCTTCCTTTCTTTAAAAAATATTTTCCTCTATTCTTCTCATTCTCATGTTGCTCCATATTCTAATGAATATGTCATTCTACACATTTGATGACTGACTTGTTCTATCATTTTGTACTTAGACCACGTCAGATATAAGAGAACTGGTCTCACTAACTTTTGCCCTATAATGGATAGCCTTAAAAGATATTTAAGATCTGAATTTTGGGGGATTTTTTGGGGGGTATTTTTGGAATTTTTAAAATGATAGCTCTGAATAATTTATAAAAATAATATTCTGCTGTGAGGTTGGACTCAGAGAAGGTAATGGCAACCCACTCCAATGCTCTTGCCTGGAAAATTCCATGTACGGCGGAGCCTGGTAGGCTGCAGTCCATGGGGTTGCGAAGAGCCAGACAGTACTGAGCGACTTCACTTTCACTTTCATGCATTCATTAGAGAAGGAAATGGTAACCCACTTCAGTGTTCTTGCGTGGAGAATCCAAGGGACAAGGGAGCCTGGTGGGCTGCCATCTATGTGGTCGAACAGAGTCAGACACGACTGAAATGACCTAGCAGCAGCAGCAGCAGCAGCTCTTCATTTTTAGAAAGAGAAACAGAAACTTAGGAATGGAAAGGAACAAACTTAAGAAAGCTTTCCCCTACTTAATGGAGTTCCTTTGGGAAATAATCCAGATTTTGAGTAGACTATACAGTAAAAGAATTAGGAAAGGACAGTTAATGGGTTCCATCTAATTAAAATTGGTGCTTGACCTACTCATTTATATCATTCATGTATAAAACATAAAGCTGTGAATTAAACCTTAAACCACTCAACAAAAATCTGCCAGAATAGCTCAGCTCCACATACATGGCTCAATTGCAAAACTGTTCCTAATTTTCTCTGTCCTAGCATGTTCTAAGTATACCTTTTAGTGTAGTTGGTATTAGCTTCATCTCTTCTAAAAGAGAAAACTTATCTTGATCTCATCAAAATATGTCAATTCTATAGTGAAATGGTCAAGTCAGGAGTGCTTAGACAGTGTACTAGAATGTGTATGTGTGTGTGTGTGTGTGTATGTGTGTGTTAACTGAATCACCTGCCTCTTTCCTGACCATCAGTCTTCTCACCCATTTCCTTCTGTGGAATTTACATATGAAAAGTTAATTTTTATCTTATAAAAATTTTAAAGTATAGAGTGCTCATCATTGGGGGAGGCTAATATGGATATTTAGAGATACAAGAATAAAAAGAACCAATATTATTTCTACTATTTTTAGGGAAGGGGAGGAGTTATAGTCAAGACTTTCATGTAGAAGGGAAATTTTGTTTTGTTTTTAAAATCTCTCCAGGTACTCCTCATTCTGGAGAATTAGATAAAGGCCTATGTTTCAAGATGTTTTCATATTATGACTCTTAGTACTTTTTCAGCATTTTCATGAGTTGTTCTTAAACATGCAGGTCTATGTGCGCATCTGCATGCTAAGTCACTTCAGTCCTGACTCTTTGCATCTCTGTTGACTATATAGTCTTCCAGGTTCCTCTGTCCATGGGATTTTCCAGGCAAGAATACTGGAGTGGGTTGCCATGCCCTCCTCCAGGATATAGATCTATAGTTTTTAAACTGTCTTCCAGTAAGTGTATTGAGTAAAGTATTTTGAAATAGACATTGCAACTAGTAGTTGCACAAAATAGTCAGCAAACATTAACTTTAAAAAACAACTAGTAACTTTCAGTTCAGCTCAGTTCAGTCAGTCAGTCGTGTCCAACTCCTTGTGACCCCGCAAATCGCATCACTCCAGGCCTCCCTGTCCATCACCAATTTCCGGAGTTTACCCATACATATGTCCATCGAGTCTGTGATGCCATCCAGCCATCTCATCTTCTGTTGTCCCTTTCTCCTCCTGTGCCCAGTCCCTTGCAGCATCAGGGTCTTTTCAAATGAGTCAACTCTTCACATGAGGTGGCCAAAGTACTGGAGTTTCAGCTTCAGCGTCAGTCCTTCCAATGAACACCCAGTACTGGTCTCCTTTAGGATGGACTGGTTGGATCACCTTGCAGTCCAAGGGACTCTCAAGAGTCTTCTCCAGCACCACAGTTCAAAAGCATCAATTCTTTGGCGCTCAGCTTTCTTCACAGTCCAACTCTCACATCCATACATGACCACAGGAAAAACCATAGCCTTGGCTAGATGGACCTTTGTTGGCAAAGTGATGTCTCTGCTTTTTAATATGCTACCTAGGTTGGTCATAACTTTTCTTCCAAGGAGTAAGCATCTTTTAATTTCATGGCTGCAGTCACCATATGCAGTGATTTTGGGGCCCCCAAATAAAGTCTGACACTGTTTCCACTGTTTCCCCATCTATTTGCCATGAAGTGATGGTGACCAGATGCCATGATCTTAGTTTTCTGAATGTTGAGATTTAAGCTAACTTTTTCACTCTCCTCTTTCACTTTCATTAAAGGCTTTTAGTTCCTCTTCACTTTCTTCTAGTAACTTTATAGCTCTCTTATGAAGGCTGCCTGCAATATTTTGGCATCAGGTGCTTTGAAGTTAAGGTTTTAAAGACTTTAGCATTTCATGATTTATAATAGAAGAATCCAAACAAGTTTAGCCATTTGTCTACTTTTTTTTTTTCAAAATTTCCATTTGATTAAATGGGCTGTAATTGTCAATCTAGAAGCCCCTAGCTACCCAATGGCAGTGGTCAAATTAGAGAAAGTAAAAGTGAAAATTCCTCAGTTGTGTCCGACTCTTTGCGACCCCATATATTATACTGTCCATGGAATTCAACAAATTGCCTTTGCTTTTCAGGCAATAAGTCCTTTTGATGCTCTCTGACTTCAAGTCATCCTCAACAAGGATGACTTACTCATAAATACTCTTTGAAAAAACATCACTTCCTAGCTTTGGAATGTGGATAGTAATATATATTATGATTTCCACCAAGAGACTGCTACCTGTACCTTTCATTCTTTCTTTATGTGTTACTGACTTTGATTTTTTTTTGATACTAAATCAAACAGCATTAGAAGATTGTAATTTGCAAGGGGAAGGCAAATAGTCATTTCCCAGGGGAGATCAAGTCAGGGGAAAGTTCTAAGGACTCTTCACCTACTACAGATCATCTGGAGCAGTGGAACGAACTAGATGTCACATTCACCCAATGGCTAGACTGTACATGTATGTAGTGCAGAAAATGTTTTATTAATGTCATTTATGTGACATTTTGTACGAGTGCCAGGAACATAATCTGCATATTTCACATGGGAATGGAATTTTTCTTTACAAAAGAATGTGGATAACATATCCTCATTCATTTCTTTCTTTTCTATTACACTCTCATTTATTTTAATTTTTAGATATGCCAATTTATTTCAATAAAGACAGTACAATATAGTAAAGAATTATATAATCTGGCCTCAGAAAGATTGGTGCAAAAGTTAGCTCCACTCCACTCCATGTTTACTGTGCTCTTAAGTTTAAAGAAGAGATCAAGTCTAATAGGAAAAGAGTGAGGTATAAATGAGAATTCAGAGCAAGTGCTCAGTGTAGAACCTGGTAAGAAGAATGTTAGCTTTTAGTATTAATTATATTTTAAATTGCATTCAAGTTGAGTTAACAAGGGCTGATGAATGGTATAGTCAGTATGAGTGAAACCTGTAGGACACACAGTCCCTTTATTCCGGATGACGATGCATTAACCCCATTGCTGTTCCTTGTGTCCCCTGTCCTGGTGTGCAGTGTGTGAGAAGGAACAGAAGACTTGGCAGTCAGAGGAAGCAGCAAGATAGAGGCATTCTTATCTGGTGAGAAGACCTAGGGGAGCATAGTATCATACACTGAACTGGGTGGCAAACTTTCATTATTCCAGGGGTCCTTACCAATCTCATTACTTTGACTACAACTATCTAATGATTATCTTTCCAGAGTTTGGCCTCAGTCCTCCACCAGAAATATTGTGATATCCTTGAAATTCAGCAGTGTGACTTCCATTCATCAGTCTTCTACTCCCTGAGTCACCTTGGTTCTCTTTCTCCTTCCCATGGCGATGGATGTTGATGTCTGCCCTCTCTATTGGGCGGAGATTTGACTGGACTCCATCAAAGCAAATAGCATGAAAGTTCCTACATTTCTTCAAGCCCCCTCTTCCAGATTGTTATCCCAGGGTATGGAAGTTACCAAGGGTATAAATACCCAGAGCCTTGATACTTAAGCAGAGAAAGAACTGACATGAACCAAACCTAAAGAACTTAGCAGCTCAAACATGAAATTAACAGAGAATTTCAGTAATAGTCTCAATTATCTCACGTGAGTAATAAGGCCTCCTATCATTTTCTTGTATGACCTTCAGAAAGTAAGGAAATTGCTTTAAGCCCCACTTTCATTACTTGTCAAATAGCTTTATTACTTATTCATAGTCTTTTGAAAGATTACTGTGAAATATTGAAAAATGAGAAGATATGAAAGATTCACAGAACTTGGTTGCATGTCTTTTACATGTCATGCAGTAAGACAGTTTACAAAAAGAGAGCCCATAAATTGGGAAAAAAAAACAAACCCATATATATTAGCTAGTACTGTTATCATTCATGCTTTTTTATGAGTCAGTAGGATGTGGGAAAGTAGCATCTGTATGTTTAAATAGAATTTGAACTTAAATGCCAGGAAAACGTGTAGCCAAGTACAAGAGAAAACTCACCCACACCTACCAGTGTAGTTGGTGAGTTGGGCTGGCTGGATCAGGCCCACATGGATGCCTTGTTGGATGCCATATAATTGTGGACATCTGCTTCCCTCTCTGCTAATACAGCCAGTTCTTGGTTCCAAGGAATTGCTAATGTTGTAAATTCCAGGGCACAAAAACCCCACAGTTTTCATAATGGGTTTCAGGCCTATTACTGGAAATAATTTTAAATTGTTTGAATTCATGGCAAAAGGGAAATGCTTCTGTTTTTCATTAAGTATCACTGAACAGGTGCTGAGTCTTTAATGACTGCCAGCCTCTAACTCATAGTTAAAAATAAAATGCTTGAATTTCTCCCAAACTTTAATAGTCACATTAATGAGAAGGTTAAAATGAGCACACATTTTATAATCTCTATCTTGCATCATTTAATTTAGATTTCAGTGATAAAATTTTCCTCTTCTGGTGGAATATTCAGTTTTCAGTTCAGTCACTCAGTGGTGTCTGACTTTTTGTGACCCCATGAATTGCAGTATGCCAGGCCTCCCTGTCCATCACCAACTCCTAGAATTCACTCAAACTCATGTCTATCGAGTCAGTGATGCCATCCAGCCATCTCATCTTCTGTCGTCCCTTCCCCTCCTTCCCTGAATCCCTCCCAGCATCAGAGTTTTTCCAATGAGTCAACTCTTTGCATGAGGTGGCCAAAGTACTGGAGTTTCAGCTTTAGCATCAGTCCTTCCAATGAACATCCATGACTGATCTCCTTTAGAATGGATTGGTTGGGGTTCCTTGCAGTCCAAGGGACTCTAAGAGTCTTCTCCAGCAACACAGTTCAAAATCACCAATTCTTCAGTTCTCAGCTTTCTTCACAGTCCAACTCTCAACATCCATACGTGACTACTGGAAAAACCATAGCCTTGGCTAAACAGACCTTTGTTGGCAATGTCTCTGCTTTTGACTATACTATCTAGGTTGGTCATAACTTTCCTTCCAAGGAGTAAGCATCTTTCAATTTCATGACTGCAGTCACCATCTGCAGTGATTTTGGAGTCCAAAAATAAAGTCTGTCATGTTTCCACTGTTTCCCCATCTATTTCCCATAAAGTGGCCATGATCTTAGTCTTCTGAATGTTGAACTTTAAGCCAACTTTTTCACTCCTCTTTCACCTTCACCAGAGTGTTTTTAGTTCCTCTTCACTTGAGTAGGCATTAAAGACTGGAAAAAACCCCAAATTTGTCTTTATTACATATGTGGTTGCAGAAAAAAAAAAAAAGCTTTTTTTTTTTTTTTTTTTTTACTAAACCGAGATATGTTGAAAGGAGGACTGTTCTGCTGGGGAATGTTTGACACAGACACCTTTGTGCCTGGGAGATGGCAGGTAACTGGAAGACAAGTGACTTGCACTTCCAGATGATTCAAGGAGGGTAAAACTAAATGTTTGAAGCTGTTATTTGGTCTGTTTACTCATGTTTATATGAGGTTAACAACTCTCATAGCTGCCTTTCAGGCCCTCATTCCCAGGTGTCTTTTGTTGAACTGTTGGACCTATTTGAATTACTTTATGAGGAATATTTAGAAAAAGAGAGAGAGTGGGATGATCAAGGGTGACTTGAGCTTCTCACAATCTGGGGGAATTTTCTGTTGCCCTGTTCTTCCCTGCAGCTGTGGTGAAAAAAGAAAAAAATCTTATGATTTTTCACTTGTGATGCCCATAATTTCTTCTAGGCTTGCTAGAAATTTTATAAGAATGAAGAACTTAGTCACTGAAAGATCTTCTTTGAGTTTGAAGACTAACAGGCTTATTTATTTACTTATTTTTAGAATTTTAGTGACACAACTATAAACTTCTCTAGACTAGGTGTACATATTTGAAGCGATGATGATGCTGGTGTTAGACAAGAATGTCTCAGTTCTTAGAAAATCTCTGCTAAATCATGAAGATGTGAAGTGGAATGCTGTTCATGGCCTATTTTGAAATGTTTTAACAAAAATACAGTGATGTAATAAAGGAAAGTTGGAAAATTATTAAGAAATTGTTGGACATAATTGTTTGGTAAATGTGTTTTATATGTTTTTCTTATAATGTTTCTGTGTTTGTAAATTTTCATAATAAAGTGTTGAAAAAAATCCTTTTATGAAACAGCAACCCACTCCAGTATTCTTGCCTGGAGAATTCCATGGATAGAGGAGCCTGGTGAGGCTACAGTCCATGGGATCACAAAGAGTTGGACACAATTGAGTGACTAACACTATACAATGCTAAGTTAAGACAATTGACAAATGAGAAATATTTGCTAAATGTATGTCATTTATAGGATTATTATCTTTAAAATATAAATCACTTATAAATCAATATGGCTTCTCTGATAGCTGAGCAGGCAAAGAATTTGCCTGTAATGCAGAAGACACAAGAGACACAGGTAGGATCCCTGGGTCAGAAAGATTCCCTAGAGGAGGAAACGGCAACCAGCTCCAGCATTTTTGACTAAAAATTCCATGAACAGAGGAGCCTGGCAAGCTACCTTCTAAAGGATCACAAGGAGTCTACACAACACACACAAACCAGAGGATTGGTTTAAATAAACCAAGACTGGCTTAATCTTGTTGGGCTTCCCAGGTGGCACTCTTGGTAAAGAATTTGCCTGCCAATAGAGACACTAGTTTGATACCTGGGTTGGGTTGGGAAGATCCCCTGGAGGATAAAATGACAACCCATTTCCTTTTTTTTCTTGCATGGAAAATCCCATAGATAGAGGAACCCAGTGGGCTACAGTCCTTGGGGATGAAAAAAATCAGTCACGACTGAGCATGACTACAAATTATGAATATAATATTTACATATATATATATATGTTTCCTAAAATTCACCTGTACAAAATATTTCCATGCAAGAGGAATGAGAATTTCCTTCCTGTTTTCCTTTTTCAAAATTATCTTTCTTCTATTTTCAAAGGAAAGACATCTCTCTTTCCTTTTCAGGATCTTACTTTAATGTACTACCCCTAAAAGGACAATAAGAATTGTCTTGTCAATTTTAATGCATGAAGAGATGCATTTCCAATAAATATTTTATTTTACTTTTAATAATTTTAATTAAAATTATAATACATTTGTGTGATATTTATTATGATCTATAAGAAATACATATTTGACTATTCAGATGAACAAAATATATTTCTCATACATACATTTAGCCTTTGTCTACTGTTCTTGTCTCACAGCTTCCAAAATCCTTGGAGGTTCCTGAGCTATAAGAATAACAAAAAAATTAATATTTGGTCTCTTGTTCTTAGCTCCCAGCATCACTTGAAAGTTATAAGATGAAATGGGCATCTTGTTATTTATAACAAGTCCCTTTCCATTACTACTGGATTTATGGTAATGAGGTGACTTTGAGAAAACACCTGAAGATGTTCACTGGTTGTCAGAGAAGCCAACCAAGAATAGAAGGTTGGACCTTTCTGTCCCACCCTCTGACATAGTGGGAGAGGAGAGCCACTGGAGGTTGAATCAGTTACCTATGGTCAATAATTTAATTCTTCAGGCTTTAATTATTTTGCTGGAATAGCTCATAGAACTCAGAGAAAAATTTATTTACTAGATCATCATTTTTTTTTTTTAAATTCATTTTTATTTATTTATTTGGCTACACTGGGTCTTAGCTGCAACACACAGGTTCTTTTTTCTTTTCTTTTTTTCAGCATGTGGGAATCTGGTTCCCTGACTAGGGATCAAACCTGGGGCCCCTGCACTGGGAGCACAGTCTTAGTCACTGGGCCACCAGGGAAGCCCCTATACTACTGTTTTGTTTGTTTGTTTTGTTGTTGTTGTTGTTTTACTGAAATTTTATAACAAGAATAGCCAAATAGAAGAGATGCAAAAGGCAAGATGTGAGGAAAGGACACTGAGTGTCCATGATCTCTGGGTGCCCGGATTCCCACAAGCTGCAAATAAAGAACCCTTGTGTTGCAGCTAAGACTCAGTGCAGCCAAATAAATAAATAAAAATGAAATTAAAAAAATGGTGATCTAGTAAATAAATGTTTCACTGAGTTCTATGAGCTACTCCAGCAAAATAATCAAATTTGAAGAACGAGGTCCCTGAAAACTGTAATTTATAGCTTGTCAGTCAGAAGCACAGGTGACAACCTGGACTTGTTCTGATTATAAAGAGGATGGGGGATGGAGGACATGCCAGACTTTAGGACTGAACCCTTAACCTGTGTAATCTGATGCTCTCTCTGGGTAGAGGACATCCAAGAATTGCTTGATGCTGGGGGAAACTCCTTCACATGTAACTGTTGATAAAAAATTCTTAGTTGGTTTTATCACTTGTGTATTATTAATACTGATTAGCAAACTCAATGCAGAATAATATTTTTAGACATTTATAAGCCTTATGACAAGAAAGCATTTTGTTTTAAATATTAGTTGTTGCAGAAAATAATCATTATTAATAAAAGAGTCAAAAATTATATATTAAATTAGGATAACTTCTATATGAGGAAAGTAACTAGAAATATTATTTCAAGGAGTAAAAATAATAATGTAAATTATTAGGTAAGAGGAGTCTTGTAATATATTCATGGACACAGAAAACAAGCTTATGGTTACAAAAGAGGAGAGGAGAAGGAGGGTAAATTGGAAGTTTGGGATTAACAGATACACACTACTGTATATGTGTATCCCACTGTGAAGCTCAGGGAACTATATTCAATATCTTGTAATAGCCTCTAATGGAACACATCTGTATACCAGAAAATAATACAATATTGTAAATAAACTATACTTCATTTTTTTAAAAAAGTCTTGTAATATTTTTTAAATAGATAATTCTGGATCAGATTTTTATGCTATTTTGATTTAAGAAATAAATATCGAAATCCTTCAGGCTAAAGGATGATCACATGACTTTTAATGTCATATTGAAGCATTGTCTAAGAGGCTCACACATGAATCACCAAATTTTCTAAAGCTGTGTACCTTTTTTGCTTTACTATTTACTGTTGATCACACTATTTTATTATTCTTTAGGGGCATATGCTACATTGTAGAAAACTGATAACAATGCAAAGACTTGTCCAATAGCATTGCAGATGAACTGTGTCCAGTAGAAACATGAAAATTTTCTATTAAAAAGGTAAGTCAAATGTTACATTTTTATTGCCCTGTAGGACCTTAACCAGTTGTATAATTAATGTAACAATCTTATTTTATCATACTTCCTTTCAGAAACTATGAGCACTGTTTTTCTTCTATAACCATTTGAACCTGCTTTGTCATCTTTCTGGCTTCCTCATTAATGAGTTATATAAATCTTTCAAACATGCTCACTTTATATTTGTAAAAGGCATGGGAATTTTTAGTTTTGTTTTTAATTTAAGGATTTTATAAATTTTAAAGGTTACTTTCCATTTACAGTTATTATGAAATATTGCCTATATTCCCCATGTTGTATAACATATTTTTGAGACTCTCTTACACTAAATAGTTTGTGTCTCCTTCCTCACCCCTATATTACATGTCAGTCAGTCCCCATCACAGTAACCATGTTTGTTCTCTTTGTCTGTGATCCTGCTTCTTTTGTTATATCTGCAAATTAATTGTACTTTTTAAGTTCCACATTTAAGTGATGTCATCAATACTTGTCTTTCTCTGTTTGACTTATTTCACTTAGTATAATGCTTTCCAGTCCATATATGTTTCTGCAAGTGGCAAAATTTCATTCTTTCTTATAGCTGAGTGATATTCCATTATATATATATATATATATATATATATATATACATACATACACACTCCTTCGTTATCCATTCATTGGTTGATGGACACCCAGGTTGCTTCCATATCTTGGCAATGATAAGCAATAGTGTTATGGACAATGGGACAATGTTTTAAAATTAGTATTTTTTTTTTTCAGATGTATACCCAAGAGTGGAATTGCTGGATAATGTGGTAGTTTTTTTTTTTTTTTTTTTTTTTAATTTTTGAAGCCATCATAATGTTTTCCATCACCGCCACATTAATTTACATTTCCACCAATACTATTGGAGGATTCCCATTTCTCCACATCTTTACCAATATATGTAATTTTTGTCCTTTTAACGACAGCCGTTCTGCAAGATGTGAAGTGATAGCTCACTGTGGGGAGTCATATTTTTAATTTTTGTAAATTAAAATTGGACATATTTCAATCTACCTTTTAAATTCAGTTCAGTTGCTCAGTTGTGTCCAACTCTTTGTGACCCCATGGACTGCAGCATGCAAATCTTCCTTGTTCATCACAAACTCCCAAAGCTTACTCAAACTCATGTCCATACAGCCAGTGATGCATCCGACTATCTCACCCAATGTTGTCCCCTTCTCCTCCTGCCTTCAATCTTTCCCAGCATCAGTATCTTTGCCAATGAGTCAGTTCTTGGCATTAAATGGCCAGAGTATTGGACTTTCAGCTTCAGCATCAGTCCTTCCATGAATATTCAGGACTGATCTCCTTTAGGATGGACTAGTTGGATCTTCTTGCAGTCCAAGGGACTCTCCAGAGTTTTCTCCAACACCACAGTTAAAAAGCATCAGTACTTCAGCCCTCAGCTTTCTTTATGGTCCAATTCTCAAATGCATACATGACTACTAGAAAAAGCATAGCTTTCACCAGATGGACCACATTGGCAAAGTAATGTCTGCTTTTTAATATGCTGTCAAGGATTGCCAGCTTTCTTCTAAGGGACAAGTGTCTTTTAATTTCATGGCTGCAGTCAACATCTGATTTTTGAACACAAAAATAAAGTCTCTCTCTGTCTTCATTGCTTCCCAATCTATTTACCACGAAGTGATAGGACTGGATGCCATTATGTTAGCTTTCTGAATGTTGAGTTTTAAGCCAAATTTTTCACTCTCCTCTTTCACTTTCATCAAAAGGCTCTTTAGTTCTTCTCTTTCTTCCATAAGGGTCATGTCATCTGCTTATCTGAGGTTATTAGTATTTCTCCTGGCAATCTTGATTCCAGCTTGTGCTTTCATTCAGCCTGGCTTTTTGCATGAGGTACTCTGCACATAAGTTAAATAAGAGGGTGACAATACACAGCTTTGATGTATTCCTTTTCCAGTTTGGAACCAGTCTGTTTTTCCATGTCCAGTTCTAACTGTTGTTTCCTGACCTGCATACAGATTTCTCAGGAGGCAGGTATGATGTCTGGTATTCCAACTTCTTTACAAATTTTCCATGGTTTGTTGTGATCCACACAATCAAAGGCTTTGAGTAGCCAATAAAGCAAAAATAGATGCTTTCCTGGAACTCTCTTGTTATTTCAGTGGTCCAGTGAATTCTGGCAATTTGATCTATGGTTCCTCTGCCTTTTCTAAATCTAGCTTGAACATCTGGAAGGTCACAGTTCATGTAATGTCGAAGCCTGGCTTGGAGATTTTTGACCATCACTTTACTGGTGTGTAAGACGAGTGCAATTTTGTGGTAGTTTGAACATTCTTTGACAGTGCCTTTCTTTGGGACTGGAATGAACGCTGACCTTTTCCAATTCTGTGGCTATTGCTGAGTTTTCCAAATTTGCTGGCATATTAAGTGCAGCACTTTCACAACATCATCTCTTAAGATTTGAAATAGCTCAACTGGAATTCCATCACCTCCACTAGCTTTGTTTGTAGTGATGCTTCTTAAAACCCACTAGACTTTGCATTCCAGGATGACTGGCTCTAGGTGAGTGATCACATCATTGTGCTCACCTGGGTCATGCAGATCTTTTTGTATAGTTCTTCTGGGTATTCTTGACACCTCTTTTTTTTAATTTCTAGCACAGTTTTATTTTTTAATCAATTTTGTGAAGGATAATTGCTTTACAAATTTTGCTATTTTCTCTCCAACTTCAACATGAATCGGCCATAGGTATACATATATCCCCTCCCTTTTGAACCTCCCTCCTATCTCCTTCCCCACTCCACTCCTTTAGGTTGATAAGGTCCCCTGTTTGAGTTTCCTAAGCCAAACAGCAAATTTCCATTGGTTATCTAATTTACATATGGTAATGTAAGTTTCCACATTACTCTTTCCATACATTTCACTCTCTCCTCCCCTCTCCCCCATGTTCGTAAGTCTATTTTCTATGTCTGTTTCTACACTGTTGCTCTGTAAGTAGATTCTTCAGTACCACTTTTCTAGATTCCGTACATATGTGTTAGAATACGGTATTAATCTTTTTCACTTCACTCTGTCTAGTCAAGGCTATGGTATGTGAGAGTTGGACTGTGAAGAAAGCTGAGTGCCAAAGAATTGATGCTTTTGAACTGTGGTGTTGGAGAAGACTCTTGAGAGTCCTTTGAACTGCAAGGAGTTCCAACCAGTCCATTCTAAAGGAGATTAGACCTGGGTGTTCTTTGGAAGGAATGATGCTAAAGCTGAAACTCCAGTACTTTGGCCACCTCACGCGAAGAGTTGACTCACTGGAAAAGACTGATGCTGGGAGGGACTGGGGACAGGAGGAAGAGGGGATGACAGAAGATGAAATGGCTGAATGGCATCACTGACTCGATGGATGTGAGTTTGAGTGAACTCTGGGAGTTGGTGATGGACAGGGAGGCCTGGCGTGCTGTGATTCATAGGGTTGCAAAGAGTCAGACACGACTGAGTGACTGAACTGAACCGAATTCACTCTGTATAGTAAGAACTGACTAAAATGCATTCCTTTTTAAGGGTGAGTATAGCCTATGGTTTTTCCTGTGGTCATGTACGGATGTGAGAGTTGGACTGTGAAGAAGGCTGAGCACCAAAGAACTGATGCTTTTGAAGTGTGGTGTTGGAGAAGACTCTTGAGTGTCCCTTGGACTGCAAGGAGATCCAACCAGTCCATTCTGAAGGAGATCAGCCCTGGGGTTTCTTTGGAAGGAATGATGCTAAAGCTTAAACTCCAGTACTGTGGCCACCTCTTCCGAAGAGTTGACTCATTGGAAAAGACTCTGATGCTGGGAGGGACTGGGGGCAGGAGGAGAAGGGGACGACCGAGGATGAGATGGCTGGATGGCATTACTGACTCGATGAACGTGTGTCTGAGTAAACTCCGGGAGTTAGTGATAGTGAGGGAGGCCTTGCATGCTGCGATTCATGGAGTCGCAAAGAGTCGGACAAGACTGAGAGACTGAATTGAACTGAACATTCCATTGTGTATAAACACCAGACTTCTTTATCCATTCATCTGTTGATGGACACCTAGCTTGCTTCCATGTTTTAGCTATTGAAAATAGTGCTGCAGTGAACAGTGGGATACATGGGTCTCTTTCAATTTTGGTTTCCTCTGGGTTTATGCCTAGGATGGGATTGCTGGGTCATGGTGGTTTTATTCCTAGTTTTTGAGGAATCTCCATACCACCATCCATAGTGGCTGTATCAATTTATATTCCCACCAACAGTGCAAGAGTGTTCCATTTTCTCCAGAATCTTTCCAGCATTCATTGTTTGTAGACATTTTGATGAGGGCCATTCTGACTGGTGTGAAGTGATATCTCATTGTGGTTTTGATTTGCATTTCTCTAATAATGAATGATGGTGAGCATCTTTCATGTGTTTGTTAGCCATCTGTATGTCTTCTTTGGAGAAATGTCTGTTTAGGTCTTTTCCCCACTTTTTGATTGGGGTTTTTTTTTTTTTCTGGTATTGAGTTGTATGAGCTGCTTGTCTATTTTGGAAATCAATCCTTTGTCAGTTGTTTCATTTGTGATTATTTTCTCCCATTATGAAGTTGTCTTTTCACCTTGATTATAGTTTCCTTTGCTGTGCAAAGGCTTTTAAGTTCAATCAGGTCCCACTTGTTTACTTTTGTTTTTATTTCTATTACTCTAGGAGGTGGGTCAAAGAGAATCTTGCTTTGATTTATGTCATTGAGTGTTCTGCCTATATCTTCCTCTAACAGTTTTATAGTTGCTGGTCTTACACTTAGGTCTTTAATCGATTTTGAGTTTATCTTTGTGTATGGTGTTAGGAAGTGTTCTAATTTCATTCTTTCACATGTAGCTGTCCAGTTTTCCCAGCACCATTTACTGAAGAGGCTTTATTTGCCCCATTGCATATTCTGCCTCCTTTGTCAAAAATAAGGTACCCATAGGTGCATAGGTTTACGTCTCAGCCCTCTGTCTTATTCCAGCGGTCTATATTTCTGTTTTGTGCCAGTACTGTACTTTCTTGATGGCTGCAGCTTTGTAATATAACCTGAAATCAGGAAGCTTGATTCCTCCACCTCCATTCTTCTTTCTCAAGACAGCTTTGGTTCTTCAGGGTCTTTTGTGTTTCCATATGAATTGTGAAATCTTTTATTCTAGTTCTGTGAAAAATGCCATTGGTATTGCATTAAATCTGTAGATTGGTAGTATAGTCATTTTCATAGTATTGCTTCTTCCTACCCAGGGACAAGGAATATCTCTCCATCCATTTATGTCATCTTTGATTTCCTTCATTAGTGTCATAACTTTCTGTGTACAGTTCTTTTGTCTCCTTAGGTAAGTTTATTCCAAGATATGTAATTCTTTTTGCTGCAGTGGTGAATGGGATTGATTCCTTAGTTGCTCTTTCTGATTTTTTTATTTTTAGTATATAGAAATTCAAGTGATTTCTGTGTATTGATATTGTATCCTGCAACTTTGCTAAATTCAATGATTAGCTCTAGTAGTTTGCTAATACTGTCTTTAAGGTTTTCTATGTACAGTATCATGTCATCTGCAAACAGTGATAGCTTTACTTCTTCTTTTCTGCCCTGGATTCCTTTCATTTCTTTTTCCTCTCTGATTGTTGTAGCTAGCACTTCCATAACTATGCTGAATAGTAGTGGTGAAAGTGAACACCCTTGTCTTGTTCCTGATCTTAAGGGGAATTGCTTTCAGTTTTTCACCATTGAGAGTAATGTTTGTTGTAGGCTTAACACATATGGCCTTTACTATGCTGTGGTAGGTTCCTTCTATGCACATTTTTAAAGAGATTTAATCATAAATAGGTGCTGAATTTTGCCAAAGGATTTTTCTATATCTATTGAGATGATCCTGTGGTTTTTAATCTTTCAATTTGTTAATATGTTGTATCACATCGATTGTTTTTCATATATTGTAAAGTCTTTGCATCCCTGGAATAAACCCAACTTGATCATGGTGTATGAGCTTTTAGAAATGTTGCTGAATCCTGTTTGCTAAAATTTTGTTTAGGATTTTTGAATCTATGTGCATCAGTGATATTGGCCTGTAGTTCTCTTTTTGTGTGCTGTCTTTGTCTGGTTTTGGTATCAGAGTGATGGTGGCCTTGTAGAGTGACTTTGCAATTTTTGGAAAGAGCTTTAGAAGGATACACATTAGCTCTTCTCTAAATGTTTGATAGAATTCTCCTGTGAAGCCATCTGGTGCATGGCTTTTGTTTTGGGGGAGATGTTTTTATCACTGCTTCAATTTCAGTGCTTGTAATTTGGTTGTTCACAATTTTTATTTCCTCCTGGTTCAGTCTTGGAAAACTCAACTTTTCTACAAATCTGTCCATTTCGTCCAGGTTATGTATTGTATTGCCATATGGCTGTTTTTATAATCCTTAGTATTTCTGCATTGTCTGTTGTAACTGCTCCTTTTTCATTTCTAATTTGTTGAATTAATTCTTCTCTCTTTTTTGTTGAGAGTCTGGCTAAGTGTTTGTCAATTTTGTTTATCTTACCAAAGAACAAGCTTCTAGTTTTATTAATCTTTCCTATTGCTTCTTTCATTTCTTTTTCTTTTATTTCTGCTAGGATATTTATGATTTCTTTCCTTGTACTGATTTTTTTTTCTTCTTCTTCTTCTTTTTGCAAGTAGCTTTAGGTATAAAGTTAGGTTGTCTATTCAAAGTTTTTCTTATTTCTTGAGTTAAGATTATATTGTTATAAACTTCCTTCTTTGAATTGGTTTTGCTTCATCCCATAGAATTTGAGTTGTCGTGTTTTCATTGTCATTGTTTTTATTCTTTTTATTTTCCTTTCAATTTCTTCAGTAAACTGTTAGCTATTTAGAAATTTGATGTTTAATCTCTGTATGTTTGTGTTTCTTACAGTTTTTTCTTAAAAATGTTTGATATCAAGTCTCATAGCATTGTGGTCAGAGAAGATGTTTGATGCAATTTCAGTTTTCTTAAATTTGCTGAGGTTTGATTTGTGACCCAGGATATGGTATTCCTGGAAAATGTTCCATGTGCACTTGAGAAGATGTGTTCTTCTGAATTTGAATGGAATGTCCTATAGATATCAATGAGATCCACCTCATCTAACATATTATTTAAGACTTGTGTTTCTTTATTAATTTTCTGTTTTGATGATCTGTCCATTGGTGTGAGTGCAGTGTTAAAGTCTCCTACCATTTTTGTGTTACTGTCAATTTCTCACTATGTGACACTCCCTAGGGTTAATTCTCTGGTAGTCTATGGTCTTGGATGCAGTGCTCCCACTCCAAAGGCTCAGGGTTTGATCTCTGGTCAGGAACAAATATTTCAGAAGTGGTTTGTTATGGCATTAAAGGAGAGTAAAACAAATATCCAAAAACGTGAAACCAAAGATGAACCCCAGACAAATAGCAGCTGCAAAATTAGGCAAATAATAATTAAAATCATGGAATATACACATATACATAGACACCCGTGAGCAAAGTGAAAACAGTCCAACAAAAATAAAGTACAGTAGATTGATCTGGTGGATAAAGAAATAAAAAGTATATTTACCGGTTAAGAACAAAACTAACTTAAGCACAAACTGGAAAACAAAACTAAAACAAGGTGCCAAGTGGGGGATAAAGCATTGAGAACAAAACTAACAAATATGTTGAGAGGAAAGGAAAGAAAGAAAGAATAGACATGCAAAGTTAAATGGAGGTAGATGAAGAAGATTTATATACAGTAAAGGTTAACTGCAAAGGGAAAAGTACAGTAGGAAAGGCAAAAGAAGGAATAAACACAGAGAAAATATAATAAGTTTTAAAAAGTAAAAATTAAAATTATACAAAAGAGTAAAGCCAATAAAATGAAAGATGAAAGACAAAAGGTGGGGAAAAAAAGAAAACTCCATAAAACTGCAAAAGCCCAATGGACAGGAAGAGGTTCATAGCATAACATAACATAACATAACATAACTTTCTATTTTGAAAGTGTGGCTGAATATACACATATGCATATACACCTTTAAGGAAAATCAAACAGTTAAACGAAAATTAGGTACAACAGATTGACCTGGCGAACACAGGAAACAAAAAAAATTATATCTACCAGAACAAAAGTAATTAAAGTACAAACTGGAAAACAAAACTAAAATAAGGTGCCAGTTGGGGAATAAAGCAGTGAAAATAAAACTAACAAATTAGCTAAAAGGAAAGGAGAGAAAGAAAAGAAAGAATAGAAGAATAGATATGCAACGTTAGATAGAGGAAGATAAAAAGATTTATATGCAATAAAGATTAACTGCAAGGGGAAAAGAACAGTAGGAAAAGCAAGCAAAGGAGTAAATGTAGAAAAATTAATAATAGATTTTAAAATATAAAAACTGAAGTTAAAAATAAAGAGAGAGGGAAAAAAATAAAGGAAAACTCCACAGAACTGCAAAAGCCTAACGTAGAGACTGAGGTTTATGATAGCAATAAAAAAAGTTACTGAGGAAAAAAAAAAAAAACTCAAAAGCTTAATTGTATTTCTACGTGCCATAAAATTGACAACTACAACAAAGGGGGGTGAGGTGGGGGAAGCAGAGGGTTAGGAGAAAAAAAAATCCTAAAGAATCTACAGAACAAATAAAAATAAATATATATGTGTGTGTTTTTCTGGAGTCACTGGTGGTAGAGTACTTTCCCGCACTGGGAATCACAGTCCACCTTACCTTCCTAGGATGCTCTCCAACAGGTACTGATCTCTGGACTAGCTGTGGGGGCTGCTCAGATTCTAATCTGGTCCTACTCCTGTGTGTTCTTGCCTCCAATGTCCACAGCTATCAGAGCATTTTCTCTTGTGTGAGCTCTCAGGGGCCTTTTATATATTCCATAGACGCAGTCTGCTTAGTCGATCGTGTGGATTTAATCTGCAGCTTGTAGAGCTGGTGGGAAAGCTTTGTGTCTTCTTCCTTAGCCACACTGCCCCTGGGTTTCAATTGTGGTTTTATTTCCGCATCTACATGTAGGTTGTCCACTGGGGTTTAGCTCCTGAAGCTGCCCTCGAAGGCTTGGATTTGCCTCTGTGAGGGGCAGGTGTGGAAATGGTGCAGCTGCTTGAGGCGCACAGTTTCTGGCAACACCAGGTTCTCAGAGGGGTTGGTGGCTAGGGTAGCAGGAAATATAGTGCTCTAGAAGGGTATGGCAACCAGTATTGGCCAATGCACTCTAGTATTCTTGCCTGGAGAACCCCCTCTCTGACAGAGAAGCCTGGCAGGCCACAGTCTTCAGGGCTTCAAAGAGTCAGACAGGACCGAAGCGACCCTGCACACATAAATATAAGACTTTTTAAATTATTTTTGCCGGTGGCAGCTCTGCACCAAAGAGAGTTGAGCATGAAGGTGGCGCAGCTGCTTGGCTTGCAGTGACCCTGGCAGCGACAAGTGTTCAGGGACACAGACTGCCTCCACCCTAAGGAGTTAGGCCCTATCAGAGTCTTTTTCGAGCCTCTTGTAGTTGGCAATCAGAAGCTTCTTTGGCCACTCTTTCTCTGTAGCTCCTCCCGTTCAGGCACTTAGAGGGATCTTTTGCCTAAGGTCCTTCCCTTTGTTGTTCAGCACGTCAGACACATAGAGGGGACCCCCTGACTGGGGTCCTACTCTGCAGATCAGCACATCACACACTTAAGGGCACCCTGGGTGGGGTCCTACTCTGTAGGTCAGTGCATCAGGCACTTGATGGGCCAGCCTCTGTATTGATCAGCTGCTGATGCTGGCCTGTGGAGAGAGGAGGCTATGGTGATGGCTTCACCCCCTACACATGACTCAGCAGTATCGCCTTGCTTCTGTGGCTTCCTGGCTTTCCTCCACAGGCATTTCCCACCCCAATCTTCTCCCTCACATTCCCTTGATCCGTTTCTCACAGTCAACAGCAGCCTTCACACTGGGATTACTTGACACTCCCTAAACTCCAGCTCCCAGCTACTGCCCCCTCCAGGAAACCCAGATTCCTGCCTGGCATACGTATGGCTGTGGCAAGGACTGTCTGATTCTCATTCCATTTAGGCTGCCACAGATCTGCTCTTTCACTCTCAGCCTTAAATGTTTTTCCTCTGACTCAGACAATTGCCCCACTGTGCAGATCAAACCAACCCCTGCTTCAATTCCCCCAGCCACCAAGGGCAGGTCTAGTCCTACTAACCCTCCTGTTTTTTCCCCTAGTTCCTTTGTCCTACAAAGTTTTGTGTGGTTCCTATATATTCTTTTCCACTGGTCAGGTCCTGTATGCTCTAAGCTGGTTTTCTGCATGCACTTCTGTGTCTGAAGGTATATTCCTGATGTATCCGTGGAGAGAGATGGACTCCACATCCACCTACTCCACCACCATCTTGTTCTCCCTTACGGTCTCTAGATTTTTTATTGACTGTATTTGCTGTCACCACACTTACTCCCAACAAGCCCCAATAGCCACTTGAAATTTTACTCTATGTTTCAAGTGGTGTTTATTTTCTAATATTTTCTAGCTTAGCTTCTAAGCTCTTTAGTGTGAAAAATTTCAACAAAAAGAAGAAAGAATAGTATAACAGATATCAGTTTTCAACAATGATCAACTATTTTTAATTGCACAAGCAATACATGCTCTCTATAAACAAAACAAAACCCTCAATAATGAAAAGAGCACTTAAAATTTCCCTGTGCAGGGGGAGCCAATGATTCCTACAGGATAATGCTACATTTTTTTTTTCCATATGCATACATAAGATGAGGATTTTGTGTTTCTTGTTTTTTTGTTGTCAAGGTGAGTCTATGCTATGCATGCTGTTTTGGAAGCTTAGACAACCTTTAAGCTATTTCTTCAATACTCTTCTCACATTTTCAGTGGAACTCTTTATTTTACCTATGTCTATGACACACTTAAATTGAAGAAAGTAGGGAAAACCACCAGACCATTCAGGTATGACCTAAATCAAATCTCTCATGTTTATACAGTGGAAGTGACAAATAGATTCAAGGGATTAGATCTGATGGACAGAGTGCCTGAAGAACTATGGATGGAGGTTCGTGACATTGTACAGGAGGAAGTGATCAAGACCATCCCCAAGAAAAAGAAATACAAAAAAGCAAAATGGTTGTCTTTTTCTGTAAGGAGCCTGTAGAAATAGCTGAGAAAAGCAGTGAAACGAAAGGCAAAGGAGAAAAGGAAAAGGAATATATTTCCTTTTCTATATTAAGATTCTACTCTGAACATAGAGTTCCAAAGAATAGCAATGAGAGATAAGAAAGCCTTCCTCAGTGATCAGTGCAAAGAAATAGAGGACAACAATAGAATGGGAAAAACTAGAGATCTCTTCACGAAAATCAGAGATACCAAGGGAACATTTCATGCAAAGGTGGGCATAAAGGACAGAAATAAATGACACAATAAAGGACAGAAATGGTGGGGACCTGACAGAAGCAAAGATATTAAGAAGAAATAGCACGGATGCATAGAATTATACAAAAATATCTTCATAACTCAGATAACCACGATGATGTGATCACTCAACTAGAGCCAGACATCCTGGAAAGCAAACTCTAGTGGGCCTTAGGAAATGTTACTACAAACAAACCTAGTGGAGGCGATGGAATTCCGGTTGAGCTATTACAAATCCTAAAAGTGCTACACTCAATATGCCAGCAATATGGAAAACTCATCAGTGCTGCAGGATTGGTAAAGGTCAGTTTTCATTCCAGTCCCAAAGAAAGGCAATGCCAAAGAATGCTCAAACTACCACACAATTGCGTTCATCTCAGATGCTAGCAAAGCAATGCTCAAAATTCTCCAAGCCAGGCTT
This sequence comes from Nanger dama, assembly GCA_917880005.1. Taxonomy (NCBI): domain Eukaryota; kingdom Metazoa; phylum Chordata; class Mammalia; order Artiodactyla; family Bovidae; genus Nanger; species Nanger dama. The sequence goes on from CAKJTW010000001.1 coordinate 107,779,564, forward strand.
CAACAGTACCATGAACTGTGAACTTCCAGATGTTCAAGCTGGCTTTAGAAAAGGCAGAGGAAACAGAGATCAAATTGCCAATATCCACTGGATCACTTAAAGAGAAATAGAGTTCCAGGAAAACATCTATTTCTGCTTTATTGTCTACCCAAAGCCTTTGTGTGGATCACAACAAACTGTGGAAAATTCTGAAAGAGATGGGAATACCAGACCATCTGACCTGCCTTCTGAGAAATCTATATGCAGGTCAAGAAACAACAGTTAGAGATGGACATGGAGCAACACAGTGGTTCCAAATCGGGAAAGGAGGACACTGAGGTTGTATATTGTCACCCTGCTTATTTGACTTACATGCAGACCACATCATGCAAAATGCCAGGATGGATGAAGTACAATCTGGAATCAAGATTGCCAGGAGAAATATCAGTAACCTCAGATATGCAGACAATACCACCCTTATGGCAGGAAGTGAAGAAGAACTAAAGCGCCTCTTTATGAAAGTGAAAGAGGAGAGTGAAGAAGTTGGCTTAAAACTCAACATTCTGAAAACTAAGATCATGGCATCTGGTCCCATCTCTTTACGGAAAATAGATGGGGAAACAATGGAGACATTGAGAGCCTTTATTTTGGGGAGCTCCAAAATCACTGTAGATGGTGACTTCAGCCATGAAGTTAAAAGACACTTGCTCCCTGGAAGAAAAGTTGTGACCAACCTAGACAGCATATTAAAGAGCAGAGGCATTAGTTTGCCAACAAAGGTCTGTTTAGTCAAAACTGGTTTTTCCAGTCCTCACGCATAGGTGTGAGAGTTGGAAGTCCATGGGGTCACAAAGAGTTGGACACAACTGAGCAACTGGACTGAACTGAACTGAACACCTAATGATTATCTATGCTTCATTCCTTACCTGTAGGTAGCACTGAAAACATTATTGAAAGAAATATGGTCTCCAAAATGGTGGAAGAGAAAGCCATCGCCTTAGTAATTCTGCTTTGCAATTTTCCTTCCACCCTATTTCACTGATATCCATCTTCCTGCATTCGACTTGTTTCAAAGAATGAGACTAAACAGGAATCAGAGAAACAGAGCAGAATTGCAGCAGAAAACTTAAATTGAGGAGGTTGGTCACATTTTTCAATTTTATTTTTAAGGTGAAATTTTCATGGAAAATAACATTGTGTTGTCCTCTGCTATAATCCGGAGGAACCATTGAAAGGTTAACCTGTCTTTTACCTCTCATGCTGAGATGTTGCTGCTTAGGAAACTATTTTGAAAATTTAAACTTGTTTCCATGAGATTGTAATCCCAGCCCTACAACTTCCTTAAATGCATTTAACTCAGTGTGGCTTTAGTGTTATATTTTACCAGGTGCTACCATGCTATATGGTAATTAAATTTGTGAAACAGATTTTCCTTAAAGTAAACAAATAGACTGCATTGAAATTCCTTAATATGCAAGTTCCCTCCCTTTGTCTTGCTCCCTCTCCTTCTTTCTCTTTTCCTGGTTTGGTTTTCCTATTTGGTACTTTTTCTTTTCCTTTCAAAATGACTAGATTACCATAAACATTTTCCACACACACACATACACCCCTATAACACTCATCCAGTTGTGTCTGCTACCGATTGGCTTCCTCCAAAAAGGACAAAGGGTCAGTTAGAGGAGCCATCCTTCAGTTTGCAGTGGAGATCTGGCAAAATTGCTAAAACTGGTAGAAGCAACTGTCCTTACAACTCTGCAGACAATTAAGTAATTGGATCCATATGTGTTGGCTTACAAAAATTTTAAAAGAAATTAATGTGAGACTTTGCTGTCAGAAAGCAAAGGGACAGAAGTAAAAGAGACACAGTTACCCCCCTAGTTTAGTTCTTGATAATTAGCATTACATCTTCTGCAGAGATCTGTGCTTATGTTACAGAGTAGTAACATAAGTAGATGTTTAGTAGATGTCTTAAAGCAGTTCACAAGGAAGTAATATCCTAACTTAAATTATTAAGTGTCTCTGAGCACATATGTTGTAGCCACGTGTTCCGGGAAACAAACTCACTCAGAAGGACAATGCAGATAGTGGAGTGCAGTTTATTACACTGGCAGGCCCAAGGCAGAGTCTCCTCTTAGCCAAGGACCCTGACCAGTTTTTCTGAAAACTTTATATACCCTAAGTGTACGTGTCCATACCTACCTCCCCAAATTCCCTGAAACTAGTCTGAACAAAGGAAAAGAAAGATACAATCAAAGATACAATCAAAGTTAACCCGTGATTCATATGCCTGAAGCCTAGGCAGTTAATAGTGGACAATTATCAATAAGCTTGTGGTCATATCCCAATAAGCATGATAGCATATATGAGTCTATTCGTTTACACAGATAATTGGGGTACTCTTTTTGGCAACAGAGAGTCTAGCTACGAGACTTGGGGTTCCATCCAGGTGGCTTGGTTTTCTAGTTGGTATGTTGTCTTCATAGATACGGGGCATATAGCTCAAAGTCCACAGTCTGGCCCAAGATGGAGTCCTGCTTTCAAGATGGAGCTTGTTCTGTCTGTTTCCTCCTTCATTTCCCCCTCCTGATGCTCTTAACTCATAGTATGAGCACCATTCATAAGGATATACTGCACCCTGACTCTACGGCCTCCAATTTGGGAGAACGATATCAACCTTTGGGTTGGTAACAAAGTTCATAATACATTGTAAAATAAGTGTCCACAAAGCAGACCTATCAGGGCAGCTATAACAATAGTAAATATAGTTTTCTACCAATCACCCTTTATCCAAGATATGACTGAAGCCCAAAAAGAAAAATTATCATCAGACATAACTTTTACCTGGCCTTTCATGTCATCCAGGGTGCCTGATATATAGCCAGTTAAATCAGGATTATATACACAACCCTCAGCTTTAACTATAGCACAGGCCCATCTTTGTACTGAAACTATGGTTAGTCTCAAGATGATACCCGCAATTCCTTGTAGCAGCAGTTGATTGTAGAGCTTCATCTCTATTTCTTTTTAAGATGTTCTTGGTTTCACGGGGCTCAGTGTGGTCCGTTTTGTGTAGTCGACTCGGCGTTCTCCAGGTCTGCATGGTATGTTCTCCTCACCCTCGTGTGGTGGATCCAGGGAGTGACACTTGCAACTTTAACTGCAGTTGAGCTGGTTAGGACAACAGTATCTGGACCCTTCCAATCACACTAGGACCACAGCCTTGTCGAACTCAAGGAAACTAAGCTATGCCCGCAGGAAAACCCAAGATGGGCCAGTCATGGTGGAGAGGTCTGACAGAATGTGGTCCACTGGAGAATGGAATGGCAAACCACTTCAGTATTCTTGCCTTGAGAACCTCATGAACAGTATGAAAAGGCAAAGTGATAAGATACTGAAAGAGGAACTCCCCAGGTCAGTAGGTGCCCAATATGCTACCGGATATCAGTGGAGAAATAACTCCAGAAAGAATGAAGGGATGGAGTGAAAGCAAAAACACTATCCAGCTGTGGATGTGACTGGTGATAGAAGCAAGTTCCGATGCTATAAAGAGCAATATTGCATAGGAACCTGGAATGTCAGGTCCATGAATCAAGGCAAGCTGGCAGAAGAAAAGCTATGACCAACCTAGATAGCATATTCAAAAGCAGAGACATTACTTTGCCAACTAAGGTCCGTGTAGTCAAGGCTATGGTTTTTCCTGTGTCATGTATGGATGTGAGAGTTGGACTGCGAAGAAGGCTGAGCGCCAAAGAATTGATGCTTTTGAACTGTGGTGCTGGAGAAGACTCTTGAGAGTCCCTTGGACTGCAAGGAGCTCCAACCAGTCCATTCTGAAGATCAGCCCTGGGATTTCTTTGGAAGGAATGATGCTAAAGCTGAAACTCCAGTACTTTGGCCACCTCATGCGAAGGGTTGACTCATTGGAAACTCTGATGCTGGGAGGGATTAGGGGCAGGAGAAGGGGATGACAGAGGATGAGATGGCTGAATGGCATAACTGACTCTATGGACGTGAGTCTGAGTGAACTCTGGGAGTTGCTGATGGGCAGGGAGGCCTGGCGTGCTGCAATTCATGGGGTCGCAAAGAGTCGGACACAACTGAGTGACTGAAGTGAATGTGGGGCCAAGGAGTTGTGTTTCTAGTCCTTGACCACACCTGATCCCCAGGCACAAATTCGTGAATCTGTTCCCCAACGGGAATGGCACCCTTTCTTGTACAATAAGTTTGTTACCTGATTTATTACCTTGCCCAGTTGTTCCATCTGCTGTGAAATCTCACCTCCCCTTACTTGAGACAAATTTGTTGATACCTGTTTTATTATGACAGGAGGGGTCTCCCATATACAATTTTGTATGGAGAAGAGCCATGGAACTGTAGGGTCATACTGAGTCTGAGCAGATCTGTCAGAAACAAGTCCACCCAGGAACATTCAGTCTCTAAGATCCACTTGGAGAATGTCCCTTTAAGTCCAGTTGGTTCCTTCCACCATCCCAGAACTCTGGGGCCTATACACTGTATGTAATTTACACTTGATATTTAAAGTTTTGCTTACTTGTTATGCCAAATCAGCTACGAAAGCTGGGCCATTGTCCGATCCAATGCTGGTAGGAAATCCAAACCTAGGAACCATCTCCCTAAGCAGGCACTGGGCTACTTTTGATACTCTTTCAGTCTGGGTAGGGAAAGCTTCTACCCATCCAGAGAACCACATACTATGACCAGCTGGCAATGGTAGTGTCGGCGAGATTTCATTTCAGTGAAGTCCAGTTCCAGGTGTTCAAAGGGCAGCATGCCTTTTACCTGAATCCCTGGAGGTTTCTGTCTGTGCCAAGAGGCAGCACTGACGTGTGAGCAGGCAGTGCAGGTCTGAGATTTTGTCCTTTTGACAGCTGGAGGGCCTGGATTAGAGCATATAGTTTGGCCTGTTGAGTGGACCAGTGTGTTGGCAGAGAGCTAGCTTCAACGGTGGTTTCATCCATGACTACTGCATATCCCCACAGTCATTGTCCTTGTTTCACCAGGCTGGTGCCGTTGGTGTACAGGACCAAATCTGGGTCCGGGATTGGCTGGTCTCTCAAGTAAGGCCTGCCGGCATATTTCCTTGCAATCATGTGAGGGCCCACCTTCTCCCACAGAAAGAGAGTGGCCAGATTCAGGGCCTGACAAGGCTCAGTGGTACCATGGGGGTTCTCACATGACAGTCCCTGGTATTGAGTAATCTGGGATGTTGACAGCCATTTACGGGGTCCCCTCGGAGGAGAGTGTTGACCTCATGCAGGACTTTTATGAACAAATCTTGGCCCAAAGTCAGCTCTGTTGCCTCCCAGACCAGTAAGGCAACTGCAGCAACTGCCTGTAAGCATCCCAGCCACCCAGTGTCAACACTGTCCAGCTGATTAGAGATAAGTCACTGGTCTGTCCCATGTCCCCATAATCTGAGACAACACTCCCATATCCACTTTGTCCTTTTCAGTCACATAAAGAGTACATGGCTTAGCAAGATCTGGCAGGCCCAAGGAGGGTGCTGACGTAATTGTATCAGGTTTAAGTTTTATTACCAGTGGGACTTATTTTGGAAACCTGAGGCAGGGAAGGGGGGCGGGGACAATTGTCTTCTACCCACACCTCTGGGAATTGTTGAGTTAACTCTCTCTCTTGACTGTTTAGCCAGTCTTGTTTCCTTTCCAGGAGACTATGCAGCCTCCATTCATCTTGATGTGTTACTGAGAGGAAGAATAAGTAGGTGGATGAGCCTACTTAAACAGTGGGTCTTTCGTGGTGGAAAAGGTCACTTGTACCTCCAATTTAGACAGCAAGTTTCTGCCTAACAAAGGTCCTAGGCATTCAGGGATATACAAAAATTCATGAATCACTTGGTGTCCCCACATCTTACATTTTCAGGGTAGGCTAGAGACACAGAGGCTGCATTTATCACCATCTGAGACCCAGCAGCTTCTGGCTGGGTCTATCGGCAGATAAAGTATATAGGCCTCACACAATCTATCGCAGAACTCAGAGGGTGATTTGCTTTCCCTTTGAATCACTTTGGAGGGCTTTGCAATACTCATAGCTTTTTGCCCCACCCCCTCTTGAGACCTCGTAAAATAGTCACCAGATATCTCTCCATGTAGCCCCTCCCTTCCTCTGTGTTACAGTCCCAATTGGGCCTCTCATCAGGGGTGTCTAGTTCTGCCCACCACTGAGGGTTTGCAGTACCCTCAGGAGCCATTTCTCTTAACTGTTTTCTGGCCTCAGGATCCTGTGTCTTTCCTCAGTGCTGAAAAGGGAGACTAGTAGTTGGATTTTATCATCCTATGTAGGGTGGTGGGTTCAAAAAATAGTCTCCATTAGCCTAATCATGGCTTGTGGCTCCCTCAAGTATGGTGGAGCATGTCTCTGCCAGTTTAGTATATCTGTAGAGGAAAATGGCTAGTAATAATAGGGGGCTGATGGTAGTGCCCCATGCGTCCTGAACTGGAGGCTGTTGTAGCTCTCTGAGGGGCATCTGCAGTGGGGTTCTTTCCCCCTGTTCCTTGGCAGAGTGCAGTCTCTGTCTAATTGCTGTGTTTTCTTCCCCTTCCCATCAGTACTCACCAGGAGAGGTGGATACAATCTAGAAGGTCCAGCTGAGGTGGAATTCTGGGGGCATTGATCAGAGGTCTCCATTGCTGGGATTGGAGCCTGCCAAAACAGCAGCTCTACAAACTCCAGGAGAGCTGGCAGAAGAGTAGTGGTTACTGCAGAAACTTCACCTGGCCCTGGACTGGGCATGAAGGCGGCCTCCGGTCCTGGTGGGGCACTTGGAGGCAGGTGCATCATTATCCAGCCTGGGGGAGGAGTCAGGTCATCCTCATCAAAATCCTGTAAAATTTACTTTTTTATCATCTGTCAATTTTTGTGCCAATAATATTGTTTCCCTTTCCCTTCTGGATACAGAACCTTGTTCAAGTAGGAGGGTCTTGAGCTAACTCTAGCAATGAGTCAATATATGGATACTGATCCAGGTGTCCTGGCTGTCCTGTGACTACTGTATAGACAGACTGCTTCCACTGTTTTTAAGTTCATGGTGTTCTCTGGTGGCCATCCTACTCCCACGGGGGCCATTTGACCTCAGAGTATGTGGAGGCAGTTAGACTTCATATCCACCCCATCAGTTCAGTTCAGTTCATTCACTCCGTCATTTCTGACTCTTTGTGACCCCATGAATAGCAGCATGCCAGGTCTCCCTGTCCATCACCAACTCCCAGAGTTCACTCATATTCACATCCATCGAGTTAGTGATGCCATTCAGCCATCTTATTCTCTGTCATCCCCTTCTCCTCCATAGTCTCCTCCAAATCGCTTCTTTAAGTTTTTAATCATGTGCCCGAATACAGTTGCCTTAGATTGACTTCCCCCATCTTGCTTACCTTCTCAGACCTTCTTCTAGTTTTTCTTTTCATTCTGTCTATGAAGTTCTCAGTGCCCTATGCACTTCTGATATTTCCACTCAGTGACACTTAAATTGCCATTCTGCCTCCTTCCTAATTGGGGTTAGAAGAGCTTTACCTTCCAGATCCCAGAGGGAGAAGGGAGTTCTGCATGCCTCCATCTGCCGATCAGCACAGCCAAACCAGAACACCATGTGGTCCAAGACTGTTTCTCCCTTAAGTTTTTAAGTCCATTCCGCTTTGGTGGGCTTGATCTGGAGTGGATGAAGATACAGATGGGTTAAATATCCCATGTCCCAGCCGTCTCTGGAAAAGCCAATTCATATTCATTTATGTATCCCCCTCCTTCTAGCCTGACAATTCTGAGGAGGGTCAAGAATTTCATAGTAGATGAGACACCTCCTTGATGAGAGCAGAATACGAGCACACAAAAACCAAGTTTCTTCTCCTAAAAATCCCCTGGCAATTGCTTGGTGGTAATTTTCCCCAAGACGGCATGGACACCACCTCCTAAATGACCTTCACAAATTTCCTTCCTAAACCCAACATGCTTGTCAACCTGTGTAATAAGCAGACGTTGCCACCTGCCTAACCCAGGCTCCTGTGGGTCTGTGCCCCTTTCTAATCCCTCCCAGGGTGGTGATCAGGCCCCGTCTTCTACCCTACCAAGTGGATTCCTCCTCACCTGAAAGCTCAGTTCCCTCACTGCTGTCCACTACCTGCTAACGTGAAAGGTCCAGGCATTGAGAAGCAGAATCCTTCCAGAAGGGTGAGGCACCTTCCCGCCTGTAGAAGATTTGAGCCACAAGGCCTTGGAGTAGTCCCAAATGGGACTTGTCTCCTCAAAGTGAGGAGTTTCCTGACCCATGCACCAAATGTTGTATCCACGCGTTCCGGGAAACAAACTCACTCAGAAAGACAATGCAGATAGTGGAGTGCAGTTTATTACACCGGCAGGGCCAAAGCAGAGTCTCCTCTTATCCAAGAACCCTAACCAGTTTTTCTGAAAACTTTATATACCCTAAGTGTGCGTGCCTAAACCCACCTCCCCAAATTCCCTGAAACTAGTCTGAACAAAGGAAAACAAAGACACAATCAAAGTTAACCCATGATTCATATGCCTTAAGCCTAGGTAGTTAACAGTGGACAATTATCAATAAGCCTGTGGTCATATCCCAATAAGCATAATAGCATTTATGATTCTATTCAGTTACACAGATAATTGGGGTATTCTTTTAGGCAACAGAGAGCCTAGCTACAAGCCTTGGGGTTCCATCCATGGGGCCTGGTTTTCTATTTGGTATGTTGTTTCCGTAAATATTGGGCATATAGCTCAAAAGTACACAATCCTGCCCAAGATGGAGTCCTGCTTTCAAGATGGAGCCTGTTCTGTCTGTTTCCTTCTTCACATACATGCATGCATACATCTTTTACTACTACAATCATTTTATTTCTGAAAAATAATATTTGACCAGGAGTTCATCAGTCAGAAATCTAATATGATTTGTTCATTTGAAGACAAGATATGAATAAAACTTAAAATTCAAATAAAGTCTTAGTAAAAATATAAAATAATTTTCACTGTAAATATTAAGGAAGGCCCCACAAAAGGACTGTGTTATTCCTGTAGCAGTGGCGAGATAGCTAGCAACTCAGAAGAGGGACTCTGATGTCTCACTGTCTGAGTTCAAACATTTTATTGTTTCAATCCTGACCTTTATTTCTCTCCCTAGTAACATCCTGCAACATATCATTTCTCTTTCCCAGAGAATCCAGTCTGAGTTCTAATTATGTACGCTTGGAAAACTGTTTCTCTATACCTAATTTGTAAAACAGACATAAGTGGGTTGTTGTGAGGATTAAATTAGTTAATTCAAGTAAAAAGTTCTTACAATAATGTTTGGCATATACAAGGTGATAGAGGGAAGCTTAATGGGATGGACACATTAAACTTGTGTCTAGCAAGAACCGATATGGTGCATATCTGTTCTATCATTAACTTGCTTTGACCTTCTGAAAGCCTTTTAATGTCAGTTTTCTCATTTGTATGAAGTAAGAGATTGAATTTCATTTCCAACATTCCAGTTCAGTTCAGTTGCTCAGTGGTGTCCGACTCTTTGTAACCCCATGGACTGCAGCACACCACACTTCCCTGTCCATCACCAACTCTCAGAGCTTGCTCAAACTCACGTCCATTGAGTCAGTGATGCCACCCAACCATCTCATCCCTTGTTGTCCCCAATAGACATAGAATATTTATATTTCTAGGATCTTTATTGGACTTCAATAGTATATAAATTAGTTTGGATATTGTTATGTGTGATATGGGCTTAACAAATCTGAAACAGTCACAATAATTGAGTGATCACAAGCATTTCTAGTTCAGGTGCCAAGTTTGGGGAATGCAGAGGTAGCACCATAATAAATAATAATAACATTCTTCTTCCAGCTGGGTCGAGAGACATAGACAACTGTAAACAGGATCCTTGTCAAATAGCTTATGTGGGTATTCACTGTAGAAAAGAGAGAGTTAAAATTTTTTCTTGATTAGTTATTGGGAAGAGAGGCAAAATGCAGCAATGCTAGAGACCTCACCAACCACTCTGGGATAATATTAAATGGAGTGGATTCTCTGGGAAAGAGAAATGAAATTTTGCAGGTTGTTACTAGGGAGTGAAATAAAGGTCAGGTTTGAAAGGATGAAATGCTTGGAAACTGATCAACAAATTTTTCTGTACTTCATCAACTACACATCAATTAGTGTGTAACCTCTGATAAGTCAATTTAAGACATGGATGCCTTGGGCTTACATTTTTCTTTCTCGTAAAATGCAACAAAATCCCTGAATATAACAACCGTTCACTTCATCTTTATTAAATCAATTAACCCTCTAAAATTTTCAGCCAAAGGAAATTGAAGTACAGTTAAATGTTAGAGTTTCAGAGAACTTAGAATTTGTAAATTTAAAGACTAAATGCTTCATATTTATAAAAAGAACTGATAAAATAACTTGATCAAAACCATATGACTTAGTGACAGAAGTTAGGAGTAAAATTTCAATTATTTTAGCCTGACTCCTAAAATAATCCTATTCCCATCACACCAAATTATCTTCACTTTTGGTGATGAACAAAATCATCACAAGCCAAGATTCAAATATCAAGTTTCTGTTCTATCAGTTGAATGTTAAAATCTAGACAATTTGAGCTGTGTGGTTCAAAAGAGACTCAAAATTCCAAGATTCTCAAAGTCTTAAATACACCTTCAAAGAATACCAACACAAAATTTACTAGCAGCTTTATATCATACATAATTCATCCAATAAAAATATCACTGTTGTCTTGGTGTCATTTGGATTTATTCTGAAAATTTTTGAGACTATTTTTGACTAAAACAAACATATAAACCAGGTTAAAAGAAGGGGTGAGATGGTAAATCCAAAAAATATCTCACTTCTTTCTTTTTTTTTTTAAGAAAAATATTACTAATTGGGATTTTTCCTATGCAGTTGACTGATTTTTACTTAATTTATTCTTCATTACAAAAACATAAAAAGATCACCTATATAACTTTTTAACGCTGCAATGACAAAATTTTTCTTGATACCATATGGTCAACAATTTTAACCCAGTAATTTGAGGAACAGTTGCCACAATGTAGTGATGTCTGAATGTTCGACACATGTTGCTAACTCTATTATTTTTGTTCCAAGTAAAAATGAGAGTCTGTGCTGTGCTTAGCCACTCAGTTGTGTCTGACTCTTCCTGACCTAGGAATGGAACCAGGGTCTCCTGCATTGCAGGCAGATTCTTTACCAGCTGAGCTACCAGGGAAGCCCAATTGAGAGTCTAGAGCAAATAAACGTTTCCCCCTACCCCCGCCACAGTTTTTCAGGCATATGAGGGCTAGAAAGATATGCATACTCTCAATAGTATGTGCCTTTATTGGAGTCATAGTTTCTTGTGAAAACATGTGTTTTGGCCCAGATATTAGCTTGATGCAGCATTTATGATTGGTTATGTTTTTCCAGCTAACCACATGTAGCCAAGAAGATGCTGGAGAAATTTTTGAGTGAGCATTGTACTGAATACATACTTTAGCACACTCAGTGTTTTAATTTTATACATTTGATATCTCTAACATGTCTAATTCACCATTTCCTCTAAATAGAAAGAATGCAAATTTTTGTCACACATGCTTTCAGAATCAATCAAATTTTTATTTGCTAGGATTCTGTTTTCTACAACTTATTTTATTAGTTTTATTCTTCAGCATTAATTTGGGACCCAAGAATAACAGTAGATAATTAAGGGAGCCCTAGGAGAGCTAATACAGGAAATGAAATCTAAAAGGCATAGAGTCAGTGTAGACCCAGAAGTGGTTAAAATGGAACTAAGGATCAAAAGCCAGCGGTAGGTCAGTGTACTGGTGTGAAATCCAGAGTCAGAAAGCAGAGAAATAGAAGGAAATGAGGCCATAGACAGTTAAAGTCAGAGCAAGACTGGGAATGGGAAATAACATCATCTACCTAAGCAATCAGGAATCAAAGAAGAAACACACTTCGGAAGGGAGATTCTAGATTAAGCAATATTCTGTCTCCACCAGGATTAGCTTTAAATGTTCCCATCTATGGGCAGGAGCTAATCCCACCACAAAGAGAGATGGTTAACCAGAAATCAAGAGCAGATCCTGGTAATATTAAAATATACTTTCCTAGGATAGAGTGGAATTTTATTCAACAGAAAGTTAGATAATGAATATATAATAATGAAGATAACAAAATTTCCTACAAGTTTTGGAAAATAGTTATAAAATATATCTTTCCAGATTTGAATGGCAAGCTAATTTCTATCTTTGCCTAGGTCAAAATCCATAAATAGCTAGCCTAGTATTTGATCTAATTCCTGATTTTCTCTCCCCCATTTATCTTTTCTAGAAAATTTTTTCACATATTAATTTTCTTTATTCCTATAATCATTTCTGCTTCCTTCATAGCTCAGCTGGTGGAGAATCCAGCTGCAATGCAGGAGACCCCAGTTTGATTTCTGGGTTGGGAAATTCCCCTAGAGAAGGGATAAGCTATCTACTCCAGTATTCTTGGGCTTTCCTAGTGGCTCAGACATTAAGGAATCCACCTGCAGTACAGGAGACCTGGGTTTGATCCTTGGGTTGGGAAGACCTGGAGGAGGACATCACAATTCACCCAAGTATTCTTGCCTGGAGAACCCCATGGATAGAGGAGCCTGGCAGGCTACAGTCCATGGTGTCAAAAACAGTTGGATATGGACACGACTGCCTGACTTAGCACATAATCACTTCTAGAGTTTCTTGTTTTAAGTTATCATTCATTTTTTTAAATATCTCATGATTTCCAAATTCAAGTCAACATGAATTCAATATTTCTAGGCTCCAGAGAACACATCAAAAAGAGAAAGGGAAAGTCTCTCCACTCAGGGAATTTTATTTCTGCAGGAGTCCATGTGTCCTCAAGAAAACTGTCAGACCAGGATGAATGTTTGATGGCACACAGGCACACAATGGAGGCACTAAGTGCTGTGGTTGTGAGAAGGCTATGATAACAGAGGACATTTTCCAGATTCCTAGAACAGAATTGAAATCATGTTCAGTTGGCAAGAATCAAGAAATGCTTATAGAGGAAATCTAGTGAATTTATAAGAAAATTAGATAAAGTTTGATGAGTAAACATTGAATTCAAGAGTAAGGACCATGTCTGATTCCTCATTTTATTCATATGTAGTACCTAGAATCAGACTCTGGAATATGGCAATACTTTAAGGACACAACAAATATTTGTTGAACTGATCTTGAGTGATTGAATTAAACCCTGAATAACTAGTAGGATTTCAGTTAAGAAAAATTGGGATAAACAGAGCAAGTTTTTTCAAAGAAGAGAAACACATGGGCATTAGTAAAAATAAATAAGAGAAAATATGAGCTGAGAGTAGCCTAATTTGGATGGTTAAAAGTATTTACAGAAAAAGTCTATTTGAGAGTTTAATGTTATTTTATACAAAACACTTTGGTTTCAGGATTCTGGTGAAAGTGTGAGCCCCATACTGAGGACAAGGTGGCGTAGAGTACAACAACCAGGCAGACTCTGTTTTAAGATATCTGACCAAATCAGCCTGAATGAGAAGCAGCCCAGGAGAGAGGCTGCAAGCTGGAGAGTGCACTACCATAGGGAGAGAGCTACAGGAGCAAAAAGGGAGATGTGAGTGGAGACGAACGTAAGACAGATGGGGTAGAACTGCAAGACAAACGGGTACAGGACCAAAAACAGGAGGAAAAAGCACTGAGCTGGGTGAAGACAGGCCTCACCTTGGCCTTGCCATCAGCTATTTAATTTCAGCAAGTCACTTCTCTGAGTTTGTTCTCTTCTCTGTAAAATGGAGATGAAGCTCATCATATTATTATGTCTAAATAAGACATTTGTCAAATGCCTGACATATAGAGCATACCACTATACAAAATAAGTGTGTTTATATAGAATTATATACAGAATATATTTATTTATATAAAATATGAATATATACAAGTATATTGATTTCCTAGGGCTGCTGTAACAAAGTACCACAAACTGCTAATTTAAAACAACAACTGCATTATCTCATCAATCCAGGGGGTAGAAGGCTAAAATCAAGTGTTAGCAGGGTTGATTTTTTTCTTAGAGGGTCAGGGATAATCTTGCTTTTCTTAACTTCTGGTGGTTGCTGGCGATCTTGGGTATCTTGTGCTTGTAGCTGCCTAACTCCAACCTCCACCTCTGTTGTCATGTGGCATTCTCCCTGTTTGTCCTTATATGTCCCCATGTTTGTCCTTTTCTCATAAGAATGCCAGTCATTTTGGGTTGAGGGCCCAGTCTACCCCACTATGGTTGGGAAGGTTCCCTGGAGGAAGATGTGGGAAAATTAACAAGATGGCACCAGTCAGGCTTTCTAGCCCCATGCTCTCATGCCCTCTCACCCCGTGTCCTGTAAACAGTTACTCTGCACGGTTATGTCACAGCTGAGATCACTTATAGCACTGTGCAGGCATATCAGGAGGTACTCATTTGGTCTTGGGCTACTTGGTGCGGTTCTCCTGTATGAGCTTCACCATGAAAGCCCTGGCTACTGCTGCACTGGGGCTACATTGGAGCAACATCATGGTTATGTTATATGAGGTTATGTTTTGGCTGTTATGGTTATGTTATGTCTGCTGCTATGGCTGCTGCACCAGTAAGGAGAGAATAAATGCATCTGCAGTTCCTACAGCTCCTCACACTTTGTTCCAGCCTCTCTGCTTGCATCTTGCCCACCATGGGTTCAGTGAGCGGTGTGCACAGTGAGATACAGCAAGACAATTAGGTACTGTGAGCAAGATCAGCAAGAGAGAGGCCATGACAACCCACTCCAGTATTCTGGCCTGGAGAATTCCCATGGACAGAGAAGCTTGGTGGGCTACAGTCCATGGGGTCACAAAGAATCAGATACTACTGAAACGACTTAGCATGCACACACTATCCCATTATGACCTCATCCTTTTATTACATTTACAAAGAATCCATTTCCAAATAAGGTCACTTTCTCAGGTTCCAGGCTGAAATGAATTTAAGGAGGGCACTCTTGAACCCAGCATAAAAAGTATATTTTTAACATACCCATATTTTTCCAATAGCTTCAATAGGCTATTGTTATAAGAACTAGAATTTGGTTCTTAGAATGGAGGAGAACCAAATGATTAACAGTCTAGGTAAGGGAATTTGAATTCCACCTATTCTTCTTTCTGTTTATGTAGCCTTAGAGGCTGTATTGTCTTTAGTAGTTGCTCTTCTCATCAAATCAACAGGGAGCTGAGTGTTTGAGGAGGACTAATAACAGTAATGTGTACAATGTACTTGGCACAGTATTGGCCCAAAGGGATCCACTCCAAAACCAACTTGTGCTATGTGTGTGTTTGTGGTGGGGATGATGAGGTGGGGCACGTGGAGGGGTCTGGTCTGCTCAAGTGCATGAGACAACTCACTATTTCATCCAGCCACAGGCTAAATGCACTGCCTGCAGAGCCACTTGCACCTTTACAATTTACCCCTCTGCCACTAAGACTTCCCCAGGCTGGTTTGTTCAATACTTTCCTGAATAATCTGCACAGATATTGACCCACATCCCACAGAAATGTTGGGCCACTTATCACTGTTCCATATCTACATTTCAGTTTGCCCATCAGTTTTATACATAATATTGAAGTGAAAGTGAAAGTTGTTCTGTTGTATCCTACCCTTTAAGACCCCATGGTCTGTACAGTCCATGGAATTCTCCAAGCCAGAATGCTGGAGTGGGTAGCCATTCCCTTCACCAGGGGATCTTCCCAATCCAAGGATCAAATCCTGGTCTCCCACATTGCAGGCAGATTCTTTACCAGTTGAGCCACAAGGGAAGTCCAAGAATACTGGCGTGGGTAGCCTATTCCTTCTCCTGCTGATCTTCCCATCCCAGGAATCAAACAAAGGTCTCCTGCACTGCAGGTGGATTCTTTACCAACTGAGCTATGAGGGAAGCCTATGCATGATATTTTAATACTGTGAAAATCAACTGTTTCATCATCATCATCATCATCTTCTTCTTCCTGTTATTTTTGAAAATAATAATTTAAAATAGGCTTTGTAAATAGGTAATTATGTACATAAGTAATGCCTTAACTTTCATAAATTTGTAACACGTTATCTTGCTAATCCTTTATAATTCTTTCAGGTGGAAAACAAGGATTTTTATCTCAATTAAAAAAAAATGAGAATGTTGATGTTCAAACTGGTTACATGACTTAAATACAGCAGTTTGCTGTATCCTGACTAGTGGAATATCTTCCACAGTACTTGTTTACATCCTAGGAGTTAACTGTTGGTCACCTGGTAATGAAACATAAAATGTTCAATCAGTATACACAGTTTGTGGTAATCACTATATTATCCATAAAGAAGGCTGACTATTATATCTTTGAGTAGACCTAAGACTTGGCCTGAAGTTATACTGTCAAATCTATATTGACCTGTTGCTTGATATAACACTTAAATTTATATTTGCTCAATTTAACACTCTTTTTCCAGCTTGCAATTTTCCAGTCTGCTGTTCTGAGAAGCTTGGGGGGAAGGGGTGGAGAATCCAAACAATATCTTCACTATTCATGAGGCAGTTTTATATCATGAATCCATACTCTTGTATTCAACTGATATTATAGAGTCATGTACAAATGCAGCACATGTGCATGATGCCCTTTAACCCCATACTTTCAGTCTCCAGATGGGCAAATATTCTCAAAATTTTAAGAAAATGATTTTAAAATTTCTGTATGTTCTTGCTTGTTGTGGTAAAGAATCCACCTGCCAATGAGGAGGCGCAAGGGACACAATTTCAATCCCTGGGTTGGGAAGATCTCCTGAAGGAAGAAATGGTGACCCACTTCAGTATCCTTGCCTAGAGAATTCCATGGACAGAGGGAGCCTGGCGGGCTATAGTCCACAGGATCATGAAGAGTCAGACATGACTGAGGGAGCACAAGCATGCTTGTTATCAAGTGCTTGCATAAGCAGGTAGGCAGGAATTCCTACATACTGATGTTGGAGATAAGCAAACTATGCATTAATATCAAACTTCAGGAAGCCCAAGATTAAGTAGCAAGTGCCTGAATATAGAAAAGTGAAATGCAACAAAATTCCTGGCAACTCACAATTTGCTTATGCTTTAATTTTGGTATTTGAGATCTACCTGTATTCAAGTGTATCTTCAGTATCATTTCAGTTTGCTTTATCATAAGTACAGTCATTTTCATTTATAAAAGCTATATATAACAGACAATAAATAAAACTACAAGCGATCTTGGAGCGTGTGTGAAAAAGATGACAGGAGATGGTTTGTCTTCTGATCTCATTTATAATTACTATGTCTGAAATATATCAGCTACCATATGTAAATCTTAACAGAATCCAGGTTTCATGAGTTTATGGCTTGTCTGAACTTCCTCTTTTAAAATCCTGGGTGTACTGCAGATGAAAACTATCTGCATTACTTTAGAAACTGTACTTTATGGAATAAAAAAAAAATTCTGATTTATTTCATAACATTCTAAATTCTAGGAATGTTTATTGATGTAAACCCACATAGATTAAGATATTTTGAGACTTGGGGTAAACAGTCACCAGTTTGCAATAGGTTTGGAAAAGATAAAGTATTTCTGCACTTGCTTTGCCACAAAGCATTCGACAGTCTAAATTAGAGCTTCATAATGCCTTCTGAAAAGAAAAACGCTTCCTGTCATTCCTCTGGGTTTCTGGATATGGCACCAATGTGCACAATGCAAAATGTAAACATATGTAAATAGTGGGGCAGGAGGCCAAGCCAGTGTGTTATTGCACACACTCCCCACAGCCTGATCAGACTCAAGCAGCCTCTTCCCAAGGGCTGGCAGCTGACATTTCCACCCAAATCCTGGACTCTTGGCGTCACCAATATTTACTTATGGAAATAAAGAGGCGTGGCCTTGGCAGGCGAGGCGGGTGGAGGAGGGGTCTGGGGCCTAAGGGGCTCTGACTGCCTCAAAGCACCAGAAACCTTGTCTGCTGTGATCATTAACCTTTCTGGAAAACGCAGCTAGCTGTGCTCTGAGGTCTGTCTTTAGAATGTGAGGAAAGCCACACAGATACCGCACAGACTATTCAAAGAGGGGTTCCCTTGTGAGCTTTAGCTCCACTGTGAAGTGACAGAAAAATGAGATTTCACCATTTCTTTCTTCTATTTGTCATTTTTATGATGAGTCTTCTACTTATCCACGGACAAAGAAAAGGTAGGACTTTTCCCATTTGTAACGGAGTAACTTGATTTCATATCTGTTTGTGTGAATGGGCTTCTGAGCCTGACTCTGTTTCTGTTGAAAATCACTTAGGTGTGTACTTGTTGGGGCAGGGAATGCGGTGGGAATGGAGCGGGGGCGGGTAGGGTTGGTGGTTGAAGGGGTTAGGAGTGAGTGTGTAGGAGTTCAGAAATATGTTTTCTATCCTGTTAGGTCTGTTATTTGGATATTTTAGAAAATAGCAAATGATGATAAATATCCTACCACTGTTTTTCTAAATTCAAAGAAAATCGATCCCAAAATTATCATAGTTACATTGTCCTTATAAGTAAAAAGAGTTGTTATTTCTAGATAAATAGTTAGATGTGTCACTTTAAAAAGTGCCATTTGTTTATTACGCTTATAGAGCCAAAAAAAAAAAGTCAAAAATCTGTATGGTCAGGATAATATTAAATTACTCGACATGTTTTTCAAGGATTATATCTGTTCTGTTGTTCTTAATAGGAACTTAGTAAACAAAGTTATTTTAAAGTGCTTTTACTTCAAAACTAAACATCTAGGAGTTCAAAGCACTGGCAAGTTAAAAAAAAATTAGGCACTTTTTTAAGGGAAAAACCCAAGTCTAATTTAAATAGAGAGATGATAACATTTCTATCTAAATATGTTAGATTATTTCCTTGATAATATACTTCTCCATTTACAACAGAAAATGGTGCATATAACTAGCTAAACATTCAGTTTCTGCCTTTTAGTTAACCAGAGGTTTGATCACTGAGATTAGTTGAAATGAGGTCTCCTGATCTGCCCTTTTTACATAAATAAGAAAAATGTTTCAAATTAGCAACTCTGAAAGCAAATGATTCCTTCTTACTGTTTATAGCAATTGAATTACTATTCAAACTGTTTCTCCTCTAAAATTACAGAACAACTTGGAAAATATTCTTGTGAAATATTTGTACTTAATTCACAATGTAAACTAAAAGGTCTAGGAGTATTTAGAAAGAAGTCATGTAGGAGGAGAATTTTACTATTAGGTCCCAGCATCAATATAAACTGTTAGGAATACCTGCCATGCATTTATATCCCATTAATTTTTTATATCACAATCATATCTGAACAGATAGCAGATAATCACAGCATAATTTGGATCCAGAATAGTCCCTCATAATCTTCAGATTAAACAGCAACTAATTTTCTGTAAATGCTCTAATATTTTCCTCCTCCCCTCTGCCAGCTAATTTGGCAATGAGAAGAAAATTGCACAGACACAACGGTCTTCAGAGGAGACGTATTCTTCTCCATTCACGAGTGCCCTTACCCTGAGGTATTTCTGATGGAAAATGGTTTTGGCAATGTTTACATTTTGGCAGTGTTCCAGATCAGCTATACCTGAGAATGTTTGTTCATATTTTGAATATGTGATAATGACTTTACTGTGATGTCCCTTGAAGTAATGCATACTATGGTTTGCATACTAACAGAGAAATGAAATATCTGGGAATTGCTCTGATAATTTGATGGGATAGATGAGGAAAATGTAGGAAAATCTTGATAACTATTGAATCTGAGTGATAGTTAAATGAGGAGTAATACTATTATGTGTGTTTGAAAATTTTCATAATTAAAAAATCAGGCACCAGAAGAATCTGTAACTAGTGTTTTGAAAAAATCTGAATATATCCCTGTTATTCAGAACAAACACATTTCCCGTGAACACCACTCTAGGCTTGAAAACATTCAGACAAAATTTCCCAGCTCCACTAAATGGATGATATATTAACCTCAATATTTAGTAGTATATTATTCCTGAAAATATTTATTTTCAGATATAAAATCAACTTAATGACATAGCAGTTTTTCAGCTTCACTAATAGAATTAATATTGATGGTTGCATCCTTAAGGATATACTCTGTATAGAATTTTGTTCCTGATTTTACACCACCACCATCACCAGTAGTGTTGCTTGAATCAGTTAACTTCAAACATCACCCAAGTTTAAATAACTTCATAAGAAAATAAGAAATTGACATTCCATTGTAATTATTTTAAGCTCTTCAATTTCTTCCTTTAAAAAAAGTCATAGAAATTTCCCTCAACCTGGTTAACATAACACAGGCAATTGCTAAATTAGTCTATTCATTAGGCCTGTGGACTGGAGCATTTATGACACTATTCATTCAGGGGAATATTAGTTGCTGTTCAGTTCAGTCACTCAGTCGTGTCGAGCTCTTTGCAACCCCATGGACTGCAGCATGCAAGCTCTTTGCAACCCCATGGACTGCAGCATGCCAGGCCTTCCTGTCCATCACCAACTCCCAGAGCTTACTCAAACGCATCTCCATTGAGTGGGTGATGCCGTCCAACCATCTCATTCTCTGTCGTACCCTTCTTCTCCCACCTTCAGTCTTTCCTAGCATTATGATCTTTTCAAATGAGTCAGCTCTTCACATCAGATGGCCAAAATATTGGAGTTTCCTCTTCAGCATCAGCCCTTTCAATGAATATTCAGGACTGATCTCCTTTAGGATGGCCTGGTTGGATTTCCTTGCAGTCCAAGGAGCTCTCAAGAGTCTTCTCCAACACCACAGTTAAAAAGCATCAGTTCTTTGGCCCTCAGCTTTCTTAATAGTCCAACTCTCACGTACATACATGACTACTAGAAAAACCATAGCCTTGACTAGACAGAACCTTGTTGGCAAAGTAATGTGTCTGCTTTTTAATATGCTGTCTAGGTTGGTCATAACTTTCCTTCCAAGGAGTAAACGTCTTTTAACTTCATGGTTGCAGTCACCATCTGCAGTGATTTTGCCAAAAATAAATAAATAAATGGTTGCTGTAGCTGATATTTAATACATGCTTTTCAAACCAGTGAAGACAGTAGAAGAGCATTACATAAAGGAAGAGCAGTTCAGTAGTAAGCATTTATCAAGAGGGCTGAGATAAAAAGCCAAATTCTCTACACCTGCGTCTGGAACAAGTTACTCTTTACTATCAAAATAAAAAAATAAATTTGGGGGCAAAATCCAGAAAAATACAAGAGGAAGTCTTGATCAACCAATTGTTAGAGACTAAAAGATGCTTTAAAAGTTTTTTTTTTTTTTTTAATTAAAAAATCCTTTGGTGTGTGTTGATAATGAACTTCAGTCTCAAATAAATAATAGTAAAATCAGTGCTTAGAAAGAATGGAAGTTCAAGATTTTTCCAGGACTTTTTGAACGTAACAAGAGGCATCTCGCAGTAGCCAGGAAATTCCTGCATTTTCAGGAAAAGATGCCTCACAAAAGCAAACAAAAACCCTTTAGTCAGTCAAGGTTGTATTGGCTTTCTCCACAAATCACCTGCCTAAGAACTAGGGCTGTAAATAAACAAGATAGAGTAGTGAAATTTGAACTGTCAAAGTTAAGGAAGATTTTGACCTGTAAACCAAATTTGTAAACCAAAGGAAACTTAAGTCGAAAGCCATATAAAACATTTAATAATGCCAATACTTTACAAAAGATAGGTAATCCTTTTAAAGAACTGCTCAGGTTACAGCATCTATTTTCTCAGTGTTTAGGCTAGTCCTGCACTCCAGCTATAGTTCTTTGAAGAATGTGTAAAAGTCACATTTTGAATCCAGTGATAGTATAACAGCCAATGAAAGAGAAACATTAAGATAATTTCCCCGTGGGAAGCTATATTCAATATCCAGTGAACCATAATGGAAAATAATGTGAACAGGAATATATATATATATATATATATATATATATAAACTATATTCCTGAGTCATTTTGCTATACAGCAGAAATTAAAACATTATAAATCAACTATGCTTCAATAATTTTTTTGTAAAAAAAAAAAGATACTTTCCCAAGATCTTGCCAAACCAGTGCTCTAAGTTTTGTCTTCAAGTTTCATAGCCTGATTCTCACTATCCTGAATATTTGCATATTTTTCATATGTCTTGCAACCAAGATACTTTGACAACGGGATAAAATGCTGTAAATATTTGTAGTGGAACTCTGAGGCTGAACTTTCCTTCACTTGTCCACTTTGTTTTCTACATGCTTTAGATAAAATCACCTGTCTTGACTTGATTTGGTTAGGGTTAAGGAAGATTGTAAAAGGACAGGTCACCTAAACAGTTGACTTTGAATTTTTACAAATTAACCCTTTAGAGTGGTTTAGACTTTCATCTCACTTGATGGGAAAGCAATGTTATCTTCACTCTATTTTTCCTTCTCCCAGAGTCTTTTCAAAGATCCCCAGTGAGATTTCCTAATAGTTGAGCTAATTAAATACAAAATAATCAATATAGTTAATTAAATTTAAATAGTTAATTAAAGTAGTTACTTCAATATAAAATTTATTTTCTTGATACTATTTTTTTGAAAAATACTTTGGCAACACTTTCAGCTGTAAGTGAATCAGAGTGAAGGAAAGCAAAAGAAGGGTGTCAGGAAATCTAAATTCAAAGGTTGATGTGGGAGCTACAAAGTGAAAATGAGGTAGGGGCTTTGGACTCTCTTGATATCCACTTCCAACAGTGTCATCCTGCTATAGGCCTGATTTTATTGATAGTATATGGTATCTACACATACTTTTCTAGCTTTCTAATAACAATTATAATACATGTTCATGGTATAATGTTTTTTTTTTCTAACAGTCGTGAAGAATATTGTCAAAAATAAAATACTTTCACATTCCCCTAACGTCCATGCTCTTTTCTCAGAGGTAATGGCTATGAAAATAGTTTTGGTAAAGCTAAATTAACACATTAAAGGTAAATTAACACATTAATTTAAACTGAGACCCTTGATTGACATCCAAATACAAGTGTTTATAGTTCTGTATTTTTAATAAAACTGCTTTTTAATAAAACAATTTTATTGAATTGTAGTTGATTTACAATAGTGTACTTGTTTCAGGTATATAGCCAAACGATTCAGTTATAAATTTTTCAGATTCTTTTCCATTGTAGATTGTTATAAGCTACTGGACATAATTCCTTGTTGCTTATGTATCTCATGTATAGTAGTTGTTTCTTTTAATCCGCATTCTCCTCATTTTGTCCCCCATTTGTAACCATACATTTGTTTTCTATGTCTGTGAGTCTATCGTATATATATAGGTTCATTTGTATTATTTCATTCCACTCCCACAGTGGGGCTTTGCATGCTTTCTCCACACCCAAACACTCTGTGTGTGATCAACTTTTTCTGTCTGCCTTATTCTTAATTACTTAGAGTCATAGGCTTCTGACCAACCATCCACCTCTACCAAATCCTGCTCTGCCTCCAAGCTCTTTCTGTCCTATTGTGGCCCTTCTCAGTCTTTGGCCCATCCAAAAGCCAACTTCTGCCTTTAGCATGGAATCTCCACTTCAGTGGAGCATTTTGTCTCCAACATTAGCAGGGCTCTCTGGAAATAACTTTTCTTACTTTTGGGTATCTCTCAATCCCATTCAGTTATATTTCAAACCTTTAATGAGCTCTAGTTCCCTTTAACTTTTTGAAATCCTTATCCAACTCACAGCAAGAGATAATTCCTCTTCCCAGAGAAAATGGAGATAATCAAGGTTCAAACTGGACCCTGCCCTCAAATTACATGCACCTACATCTGTTTAATTTCCTGTTTTTCTTTCCTGGCCTTTCATTAAGAGATTTCTCTCTTGGTTATGGGTAATCTCTCCATATCTCAGGAACTGATCTCTTTAATCTTTAAAAAAAAAGAAAAAAAAAAGGTGTGCCATTTATCCCATGGTGCTCTTTAGTGACCAACCCAGATTCTTTTCTGCAGTTAGATTTCTTGAAAAAAGTGGTACTTCATTTTTTCCCATTTAGTTTGAATGCACTGCTCCTGTAGCATTCTGGGAATTGTCTCTTGACTTCCTTCTTCTTGAATCCAATGAATACATCAGCTGTCTCTGTTGGTCAAACAGTAGGATGAAGTTTCCTTGGTTTCAGTGATACCATGCTCCTTTTTGACCATCTCTGGAATAAATCACTGTGCTTTTCAGGACCTGTACAGTGTGTCCAACTGCCTATCTGGAGTCACTTCAGCTGCCCTGCAGAAACTTGAAGCCCAGAGCCACAGTAGATATATAGATATAAGCCATGGCTTCTGCACAGCTATTCCTATAACTCAGCTCTCTATTCTAATATCATTCATGTCATCAGGAAGGATTTCCCTGATGATCTTTTATGTAAAAAAGAAGTACAAAAATAAAATCTTAAAACAGTTTTTCACCCTTCCCAAGATACTTCTGTTCTCCTTTTATTGGATTGTTTTTCTCCATAAAACCTAATGCCATGTGATGAACATAACATATATTTACTTTGTTGTGAGATTAGTATCTTCCTCGTTAGACTGTAAGTTTCATGAGAACAGGAATTTGCTCTGGACATAGATATATACCTGGTAACTGTCATCAACTTTTCAGAAATATTTGATGAGTTATTGAATGAATAGTAAAAATAAGTTCTTTAATTCTTCTCACTCAAATATTTCTCCTGTGTTCTCCAAATTGCCATGTATTAGGCACTTTGCTATGAAATATACATGTAACTCTCCCAGCCTAAACTTCTGAGCACAGTGCCCTGGTGTTCAGTTCTATGTGATTGCCAAGGCTTTCATTTCTACTTGATAACCTGCTTCCTCCTTTATCTCTATGACTATCTCAGTGACTCTTATAGCTCTCCAGCATGACCTCCACACTTTAACTACTCACTCCAACTTCTAGGTGTCTTTCTGGAAAGTCCATTTTTTGTTTTATCATATGATCTTTTTAAACTGTAATGTCACACTTTGATTAAATGAGCTTGATTAAAGTGTCATATCTTGATTAAAATCCTTAACTGTCTGTAGCCTTCAGGAGGCTGAAGTGAGAACTTCCATAATTGAGCAAGCATAACTTTACAAAGGTATCTTTCCAGGAGCACCTCTTCTCCCTTGTCCCCCTCAGAGTGGGTAAGAGTTAAGAAGGGACTGCCTGAGTTTTAGCTCTGGCCACACAGCTCATCCCTTGTGAGCCTCCCTTCATTTTCTGGCCTGTAAAATTGAGCTAGTAAAGGCATGTACCTCATCATAACCATACCTACTACATAGTAAGTGTTAAACAGATAATAGCTAGAATTATTACCTTTACTTTAAAGTCAGTCCATTCTTCATATCTTTATAGCTACACTTCTGTTCATTTATTCTTTTCCTTACTATCAAGTCATCCTTTGAGACACCTTCCCTGGTTTTGATACCTCCTACTGATTTTTATTAAGTGCCCACTTTTTGCTCTCAGCACTGTTTATATACTTTTGTCAAAGTACTGGACTCACTGTATTGTAATAATGTGTTAACTGACTTGGCTCTTTCCCTCCCCCACCATCCCATGGTGGAAATTCTCTGAAGGCAGAGTGTGGGTATTCTGACTTTGTTAAATTAACATCTGTTAAGTGGGCACAGTACAGAATAGTGAGCCTTATTTAAACAGCTGACCACAGATATGCTGAAATAGAGAAGTTTATTACTCACAAGTCTGAAGGAAGCACCCAGCATGCTTCAAGGGGCCACATGGGAAGGTAATTGGCAGAGTGCAGACAGAGAGAAGTGCCATCATGCATGCATGTGGTGGTTTGCTTTGGATTCCTAGACAATGAGTCAAATTGACTGATCAATTCAGAACAAGATTGGGGTTTTGGTCTACCACAGTGGGTCTTATCTAAGAGGCACATAGGTAAACAGACCCTAGGGACAGGGAGGGTGTTGGTCACAAGAGCTATTGGGAAGTCACCTCAGGAAATTCCATCTGCTCGTGACCTTTCACTGCTATCCAGGGCATGCATGTCATTCAGAGTCTGATACTGGTTTAAGGCCCCCACACAGAATGCATTCTTGGCAGCAATACCATGGGTCTAACTTTGCTAGATTCTCAACATTCAGTTCAGTTCAGTCACACAGAGGTGTCTGACTCTTTGTGACCCCATGGACTACAGTACATCAGGCTTCCGTGTCTATCACCAACTCCCAGAGCTTACTTAAACTCATGCCCATTGAGTTGGTGATGCCACACAACCATCTCATCTTCTGTTGTCCCCTTCTCTTCCTGTGCTCAATCTTTCCCAGCATCAGGATCTTTTCCAATGAGTCAGTCCTTTGCATCAGGTGGCCAAAGTATCAGAGTTTCAGCTTTAGCATCAGTCCATCCAGTGAATATTCAGGACTGATTTCCTTTAGGATGGACTGGTTGGATCTTCTTGAAGTCCAAGGGACTCTCAAGAACCTTCTCCAACACCACAGTTCA
This sequence comes from Nanger dama, assembly GCA_917880005.1. Lineage (NCBI taxonomy): Eukaryota > Metazoa > Chordata > Mammalia > Artiodactyla > Bovidae > Nanger > Nanger dama. The sequence goes on from CAKJTW010000001.1 coordinate 107,806,094, forward strand.
AAAGCATCAATTCTTTGGCCCTCAGCTTTCTTCATAGTCCAACTCTCACATCCTTACACGACTACTGGAAAAATCACAGCTTTGACTAGATGGAACTGTGTAGGCAAAGTAATGTCTCTGCTTTTTAATATGCTGTCTAGGTTTTGCCATAGCTTTTCTTCCAAGGAGCAAGTGTCTTTTAATTTCACAGCTGCAGTCACCATATGCAATGATTTTGGAGCCCAAGAGAATGAAGTCTGTCACTTTCCATTGTTTCCCCATCTATTTGCCATGAAATGAAGGGACCTGATACCATGATCATAGTTTTCTGAATGTTGAGCTTTAAGCCAACTTTTTCACTCTCTTCTTTCACTTTTATCAAGATGCTCTTTAGTTCTTCTTCATTTTCTGCTGTAATGGTAGTATCATCTGCATATCTAAGGTTACTGATATTTCTCCCAGCAATCTTGATTCCAGTTTGTGCTTCATCTGCTTGGCTTTTCACATGATGTACTCTGCATATATGTTAAATAAGCAGGGTGACAATATACAGCCTTGATGTACTCCTTTCCCTATTTGGAACCAGTCTGTTGTTTCATGTCAAGTTCTAACTGTTGCTTCTTGACCTGCATACAGATTTCTCAGGAGGCATGTAAGATGGTCTGGTATTCCCATCTCTTGAAGAATTTTCCACAGTTTCTTGTGGTCTACACAGTCAAAGGCTTTGGCGTAACCAATAAAGCAGAAGTAGACATTTTTCTGGAATTCATTTGCTTTTTATGATCCAACAGATGTTGGCAATTTGATCTCTGGTTCCTCTGCCTTTTCTAAAACTAGCTGGAACATCTGGAAGTTCATGGCTCACATACTATTGAAGCATGTCTTGGAGGATTTTGAGCTTTACTTTGCCAGCGTGTGAGATGAGTGCAGTTGTGTGGTAGTTTGATCATTCTTTGGCATTGCCTTTCTTTGGGATTGGAATGAACACAGATCTTTTCCAGTCCTGTGGCCAATTCTGAGTTTTCCAAATTTGCTGGCATATTGAGTGCATTACTTTAACAGCATCATCTCTTAGGATTTGAAATAGCACAACTGGAATTCGATCACCTCCACTAGCTTTGTATGTAGCAATGCTTGCTAAGGCCCACTTGACTTCGCATTCCAAGATGTCTGGCTCTAGGTGTGATCACACCATTGTGATTATCTGGGCCATGAAAATCCTTTTTTTTTTTTTATAGTTCTGTTTTCTTGCCACCTCTTCTTGATATCTTCTGCTTCTGTTAGTTTCATACTGTTTCTGTCCTTTGCCGTTCCCATCTTTGCATGAAATGCCAAGCTGAAATTTTGCTTCCCTACATCTATGCTGTAAGTGTCTGTACTTCCAGGTATTGCTCCCTCATCTTATCAGGTTCAAACTCTGCCTCTCTCCCCCAGGATTCTGTTCCAACTCTATTTTCTATATGAGGCTCACCCTGATCCAAATAGTTTAAATAATTTTCCACTCTCAACAATCACTATATTTTTACCAGTAGTTATTTAAAGAAATTTATCATATTCTGCTTTATTTCATCAAATCATTAATACTGGAATATAAGCTCCTTGACAATAAGACTTGGCCCATAACGTTTAGACTATATGTAAACTTGTATAGTGTGGGAATAGCCTGAAAGTACCTTTCAGTTCAGTTCAGTTCAGTCGCTCAGTCGTGTCTGACTCTTTGTGACCCCATGAATCACTGCACGCCAGGCCTCCTTGTCCATCATCAACTCCCAGAGTTCACTCAGATTCGCGTTCATTGAGTCAGTGATGCCATCCAGCCATCTTATCTGTTTTCGTCCCCTTCTCCTCCTGGCCCCAATCCCTCCCAGCATCAGAGTCTTTTCCAATGAGTCCACACTTTGCATGAGGTGGCCAAAGTACTGGAGTTTCAGCTTTAGCATCATTCCTTCCAAAGAAATCCCAGGGCTGATCTCCTTCAGAATGGACTGGTTGGATCTCCTTGCAGTCCAAGAGACTCTCAAGAGTCGTCTTCAACACCACAGTTCAAAAGCATCAATTCTTCGGCGTTCAGCTTTTTTCACAGTCCAACTCTCACATCCATACATGACTACTGGAAAAACCATAGCCTTGACTAGATGGACCTTAGTCAGTAATGTCTCTGCTTTTGAATATTCTATCTAAGTTGGTCATAACTTTTTTCCATGGAGTAAGCATCTTTTAATTTCAAGTATAGGGAATTCTTGCATGGAGTATAATATCTGTAGAATGTCTTGCTCAAAACTAAATATAATATAGAAAATTACTATATTCTTAATCATAGCCCAGCTGAAACTGTTTACCTCAGATTGGGGCTTGAACCCATGTGCTGGTATTTGAATCCAGCTTGGACTCAAACCCATGTGGCCATAACTTGAACTTAACCAAAACCCACAGCACCTTGTTTCCTTTATTAGGAAGCTCAGGTTCTTGATGTCTCATCACAGAAAAAATTCAGTGAAAGAAAGAATGATACATAAGAAGATTTACTCAGATTCAGAGAGAGGCAAACTCCACAGACCTCTGTGCTATTGTAGAGGACAAGTGCAGCTGAAAAATGTAGCATGTGGCATGTGATTAGTTTGTATGGGCTGGGCTGAGTAATTTAATATACTAATGAACAGGAGAATTATTCCACCTATTTTGAGGAAGAGGTGGAGATTTCCAGGAATTGGGCCATCACCCATTCCTTGGTCTTTTAACAGTGTCTTGCATCTGTCGTGGTGCCTCTGGATGTGTCATTTAGGTTGCTAGTTGAGAAGCAAAGTCTAGTCAAAGTTGAATTGTCTGCCATCTTGGACCCATTGATTCTAATCTGTTTGTGCTGTGTCCTTGGGCTATGTCATTCTTCAAAAAGTTGTGCCCTGTCCCTTGCAAAGGGTGAGGGTTGCATCCTGGTCAAGGAACGAGGATCCCACATGTTTCATGGTGCAGCCAAAAATTAAAATGAAAAAAATAAATAGAGTACCTGTTCTCTATCATGTTTAGGAATCTAAAATGTCTTTGTAGCATAACTTTTTTGTTCTGTTATTCAATTAGTGATATCAATTAAACTTTATTATTTCATAGCAGTAATATATTTGAAAAAATATGCTGTTCTTAATAGCAAAAGAGTATTTAAGTGACTTGAGAAAAACAAAATCACTCTTTATTAGCTTCTTCAACACATTTCACTTTTGGATGTATTTTTGAGTTTTTAATAGTGATGTATGTTATTAAATGCCACAGTTCTCTTGACATTAATATCAAAATGTTAGATGAATTCTAAACTTTCCTGATCTTAAAGTTATAAGCAGTTATCAATAGAAACTGCAGCCTGGCTTACTGCAGTCCTTGAGGTTGCAAAGAGTTGGACACGACTGAGTGACTGAACTGACTGACAGATCAAAAGAAACGTTCAAAATCTTTTCAGTGTATATACAGTTCCTCAGAATATTGCTAATTTATAAATAAAGCCCCTGATAATATTTTAATTATAAATTAAATCCTGTTACCACTCAAAATGAAATAACAGTGCAAACCACATATCTTCTGCTTCACTTTGTTAAAATTCTCTTAGAGAAGAAAAATAAGCAGAATATACAGTCTTTCCCAAGGGTTCCTCTACTGATTTCAGCCCGGCTCACCTGTTGTCATATCCAGAGCTTGGTCAGACACTGCTACTATTCCAACCTCATTCCAATGAAGCATTGACCATTGACTGGTCCCTTTCTTTTGCTAAGATTGCATAATTCATTATTTCCATAATTGCTTCCAGTATTACAAGCTTTCCTGATGCTCTGTCTCTATTTCATTGTTTTGGAAGAATTCTGAAGTCTTCAGATAGGCTTATTATTGCTGTTGGAGAATACACAAGCAGTCAGATTGGAAATGCTTCAAATTCTTCATCCAGTCGCAAATTGTCTGGAAAAACCTGCTTTTCTGTGGTCAACTTGCTGCATTGCACTCCACGATAAAATTATTATATTTTTTCTACTTATTTTAAGTTTTAGATCATTGTTTTAAAGAAGATGTCCTTGCCTCATATTATAGAGAAGAGAGAAGTCAGCACATGTCAGCTTCCAAGTATAAAACAAGACTCCCCCTAATCCAGTTCCCACTCTACCCACACCAACCCTCCTTTTCCTCTATGTGTCATGGAAGGTATTATCTCCATCTATGCATGGATCCCTTTCCTTCTGACTTTCTTAGGAACCTCAGACTGCCAGATCACCTCAATGAGAATAATAAAAAATTATTTATTTAGAACTTGCTATAGCAAGGAGTCAGCTACTGTCACTCTTTGTCTATTATGAATAATTCTGTTCTGGATATTCATGTACAAGTTTTTGTTTGTGCATATGTTTTCAGGTCTTTTGGGCATATATCCAAGAGTGAGATTGTTGTATTATATAGTTTTTCTATGTTTAACTTATAGAGGAACTGCCACAATGGTTGCAGCAATTTATATTCCTAACAGAATTATATAAGGATTCCAATTTTTCTATATTTTTACCAATACTTGTTATTATAGCCATAGTAGTGGATGTTAAATGGTATCTTACAGTGATTTTGATTACATTTCTCTAATGATTAACCATGCTGAGCATCTTTTCATGTACTCATTGACCATGTGTCTGTCTTCTTTAGAGAACTGTATCCAATTTCTTTGCACATTTTTTTTTCAATTAACTTACTTGTCTTTTAATAGTTAAGATGTAAAATTCAGTTCAGTTGCTCAGTTGTGTCCAATTCAATGCATCACCATGGACTGCAGCATGCCAGGCCACCCTGTCCATCACCATCTCCTGAAGCTTCCTCAAACTCATGTCCATCGAGTCAATGATACCTCTGTCATCCTCTGTCATCCTTTTCTCCTCCTGCCTTCAATCTTTCCCAGCATCAGAGTAATTTCCAATGAGTCAGTACTTCACATCATGTGGCCAAAGTAGCCTCAGCATCAGTCCTTCCAATGAATATTCAGTACTGATTTCTTTTAGGATTGAATGGCTTGATCTCCTACAGTCCAAGAGACTCTCAAGAGTCTTCTCCAATACCACAGTTCAAAAGCATCAATTCTTCGGCACTCAGCTTTCTTTATGGTCCAGCTTTCACATCCATATTTTATATATTTGAATACATAGCCCTCATCAGATACATGATTTGAAAGTTAGTTTCTTCCATCCTATTAGCTGTCCTTTCATTTTCTCAGTGTTGTCTTTTGAGCACAAAATTTTTAGCTTTGGTAAAGTTCAGTACCCCCCCACCTTTGGTTGCTTGTGCTTTATGTGTTGTATTAAAAATACCACTGACTAATCCAAGGTCACAAATTCTTTATATTTACATTTATATTTCCTTCCAAGAGTTTTATAGTTTTGTCTTTTATATTTACGCCTGTAATATTCAGAGTTAAATTTTGTGTATGTTGTGAGGAAGAGATTCAACTTCTTTTGCATGAAGATATCCAAATTCTCTAACACCATTTGTTGAAATTACTATTTTTCACCCACTGAATTACCTTAGCACTACTGGCACTACTGTCAAAATCTGTAACCACAAATGTAAGAATTTATTTCTGGACTTTCAGTTCTGTTTCATTGATCTGTATGTCACTGCTTGAATTAATCCTATAAGAGTCCTATTGATTATTGTAATATGTAGCCCATTTTCAAATCAGAATATCTGAGTCCTCCAATTCTGTAGTTATTCAAGACTTTGTTCGTTATTCTAGTTCCCTTGAATTCCTATACAGATTTTAACATTAGCTTGTAGCTTCTGCAAAAAGTCAGCTGTGACTTGGATAGCAGTATGTTTAATCTGGAGATCAATGTGAAAATTATTGCCTTTTTTAAATTAATGAATTAGTTTTTGGACTATGTTGGCTATTTGTTGCTGCAGGTGAGTTTTCTGTAGTTCTGATGAGGGAACTTTTCATTGAAGTGGCTTCTCTTGAGGAGTATGAATTCTAGGTGTGCAGGCTTCAGTAGATGTGGGTTGCAGGCTCAGTTGTTTTGGCACAGGGTTCGTTGTACCTATCGTATGCTAAGTCACAACAACAACAAAAATCAATAATTTAAAAGGACTGAAATCATCAAGCAACTTTTCCAACCACAATGTTATGAGAAAAGAAATCAACTACAAGAAAAAACAAAAAAACTGCGAGAAACTATAATTGTCTTCTCCAATAAGCATATGTACGCTAAATAATATATGACTAAGCAACCACTGTTTAGTCACTGTTGAAATCAAAGAGGAAATTTTAAAATTCCTTGAGACAGAGAAGGTGGAAATGCAATTATCCAAATTCTGTGGGACGTAGGAAAAGCAGTTCAAAGAGGGAAATTTATAGTGATCCAAGCCTACCTCAGAACCAAGAAAAATCTCAAGTAAACAATCAAACATTATACCTGAAGGATTTAGAAGAAAATCAAAACCCAAAATTAGTTGGAAAAAATGAAGAATAAAAGTAGAATAAAGATTGAGGCAGAAATAAATGAAATAGAGACAAAAAAATTTAAATAAAAAGATAAGTGAAAGTTTTTTTTAATTAATAAACATTTAGCCAGACTCATGAAGTAAAACAAAAAAATCAAAGAAGGCCCAAATAAATAAAATTAGAAATGAAAAGGAGCAGATAAAACCAACACAACAGACAGAAATACAGACTCATAAGAAATTTCTATGTACAATGATACTCCAATAAAATGGACAATGTGGAAGAAATATATAAATACCTAGAAATGTACAGTCTCCTAAGACTAACTAAATAAGGAAAAATAGAAAACATGAACAAACTAATTACCAGTAATCAAATATATCAGTAATCAAAAAACTCCCAACAAACAAAAGTCTAGGACCAGTGGTCTTCACAGGTAAATTCTACACAACAGTTGAAGAAGAGTTAACATCTTTCTTCTCATAGTAATCTAAAAAAACTGAAGAAAGAACACTGAAAATCCTTCTGTGAAGCCATTATATCATTAGTTCAGTTCAGTTCAGCAGCTCAGTCATATCTGACTCTATGCGACCCCATGAACAGCAGCACGCCAGGCCTCCCCTGTCCATGACCAACTCCCGGAGTTCATTCAAACTCAGGTCCGTCAAGTCAGTGATGCCATCCAGCCATCTCATCCTCTGTCATCCTCTTCTCCTCCTGCCCCCAATCCTTCCCAGCAACAGAGTCTTTTCCAATGAGTCAACTCTTTGTATGAAGTGGCCAAAGTATTGGTGTTTCAGCTTCATCATCAGTCCTTCCAATGAACACCCAGGACTGGTCTCATTTAGGATGAACTGGTTGGATCTCTTTGCAGTCCAAGGGACTCTCAAGAGTCTTCTCCAACAAAGCATCAGTTCTTCAGTGCTCAGCTTTCGTCACAGCCCAACTCTCAAAACATACATGACACTGAGAAAACCATAGCCTTGCCTAGATGGACCTTTGTTGGCAAAGTAATGTCTCTGCTTTTGAATATGCTATCTATGTAGGTCATAACTTTCCTCCCAAGGAGTAAGTGTCTTTTAATTTCATGGCTGCAATCACCATCTGCAGTGATTTTGAAGCAAAAAAAAAAAAAAAAAGTATGACACTGTTTCCCCATCTATTTACTAAAGTCAGAAAAAGAAACCAAAAATAAAATAATTATAGGCCAATATCACTAATGAACATAGATGCAAAAGTTCTCAATATAATATTAGCAATCCAAATTCAACAATCCACTAAAAGGATGACATATCATGATCAAGTGAATTTATCAAAGAGATGGTTTCATATCCACAAATAAATCAATATGAGAGAACTGCATTCACATATTGAGTAAAAAAATGTATGCCCTTCTCAATAGGTGGAGCAAGAGTTTTTGACAAAGTGCAGTGTCTATTTTTGATTAAAAGTTTCAAAAGAGTGGGAATAGGGAGAACATACCTAATCCTAATAAAGGTCATATATGACAGAAGTAGAGCCAACATCATCTTTAACAGTGAAAAGCTGAAATCATTTCTTCCAAGATCAGGAACAAGAAAAATTTGCCCACTCTTGCTAATGTAATTCAACATAGTATTAAAAGTACTTGACACAACACTCAGGCAAGAAAAGGAAATAAAAGGATTCTAATTCAGAAAGAAATACATCAAACTGTTACTGCTGTAGATGAGATGATGCTATATATAGGTAGTCCCCAGCCATTGTGGCACATGGAATGGGTTTTGTAGAAGAGAATTTTTCCATGGACTTCGAGTGGGAGGTTTCAAAATGATTCAAGCACATTACATTTATTGTGCACTTTATTTCTATTATTATTATGTATAAAAATAAAGCTCCACCTCAGATAATCAGGAATTAAGTCCCAGAGGTTGGGGACCCATGCTATATGCAGAATTCTAAGGATATCATAAAAACTACTAGAACTCATCAATGAATTCAATAAAATAGCAGGATACAACTTACATAGAAATCTATTGAATTTATATGGGTTAGTAGAAAGATAAATTAAGGATACAATCCAATTTACAATTCCATCAAGAATGAAATACCTAGGAATAAATGCAAGTAAGGATGTAAAATCTATATTCATAAAACTATAAGACATTGATAAAAGTAAAGATTAATGCAAATGAAAGATGTTCATGAACTGGAAGAATTAATATTATTAAACTTACCACATTACCTAAGGGAATATACAGAGTCAATGTAATTCCCATCAAAATACAATACCAATGGCATTTTTCTAACAAATAGTTCTAAAAATTCTATGGAAACATGAGAAACCCTAAATAACCAAAACAATCTTGAGAAAGAAGAAAAAGCTTGCAGATCATGGTCCCTGATTTCAAACTGTATTATAAAGATACAGTAATCAAAACAGTATAGTACTGGCACAAAAACAGACATACAGACCAATGGAACTGAATACTGATGCTAGAAATAAACTCATGCAAGGATGGCCAGTTTATCTACAGTGAAGGAAGCAAGGGTCTACGATGGGGGTAGAGAGCCACTTCAACAATTTAGGAGAACTGGACAGCTATATGCAAAAAAAAAAAAAAAAAAAAGATACTACTTTTAAAATATACTACAGTCAGAAAAAGGAATATACTACTCTCAAAAAAAAAAAAAAAAACCTTTTGACATCATATAAAAAATTAACTTAAGTGTAAGGCCTAAAACGATAAAACTTCTAGAAGAGAAAAATAGATGATATGCTCTTTGACATCAGATTTAGCAATACTTTTTGGATCTGTCTCAGGCAAATGCAACAAAATGAAAAATAAACAAATGGGGCCATATCAAACTAAAAATTTTGCACATTGTAGGAAACTATCAACAAGTCGAAAATATAGCTGAGTCAATGGAGGAAGGTATTCTTTAAAGGATAATGCAATAAGGGGTAATATTCAAAATATACAAAGAATTCATACAACTCACAACAGACTGGTTCCAAATAGGAAAAGGAGTTTGTCAAGGCTGTATATTGTCACCCTGCTTATTTAACTTATATGCAGAGTACATCACGAGAAGTGCTGGGCTGGAGGAAGCACAAGCTCGAATCAAGATTGCCAGGAAAAAATATCAATAACCTCAGATATGCATATGACACCACCCTTATGAGAGAAAGTGAAGAGGAACTAAAGATCCTCTTAATGAAAGTGAAAAAGGAAAGTGAAAAATTTGGCTTAAAGCTCAACATTCAGAAAATGAAGAATATGGCATCTGGCCCATCATTTCATGGCAAATAGATGGGGAAACAGTGGAAACAGTGGCTGACCTTATTTTGGGGGTTCCAAAATCACCGCAGATGGTGATTGCAGCCATGAAATTAAAATACACTTACTCCTTGGAAGGAAAGTTATGACCAAACTAGACAGCATATTAAAAAGCTGAGACATTACTTTGCCAACAAAGGTCCATCTAGTCAAGGCTATGGTTTTTTCCAGTAGTCATTTATGGATGTGAGAGTTGGATTATAAAGAAAGCTGAATGTAGAAGAATGGATGCTTTTGAACTGTGGTGTTGGAGAAGACGCTCCAGAGTCCCTTGGACTGCAAGGAGATCCAACCAGTCCATCCTAAAGGAGCTCAGTCCTGGATGTTCATTGGAAAGACTGACGTTGAAGCTGAAACTCCAATATTTTGGCCACCTGATGGGAAGAGCTGACTCATTTGAAAAGACCTTGATGTTGGGAAAGATTGAAGGCAGGAGGAGAAGTGGACGACAGAGGATGAGATGGTTAAATGGCATCACCGACTCTATGGACATGAGTTTGGGTAAACTCTGGGAGTTGATGATAGACAGGGAGGCCTGGTGTGCTGCAGTTCATGGGGTTGCAGAGTCGGACACGACTGAGCAAGTGAACTGAACTGAACTGAACATACAACTCAACATCAGAAACAAAGAAAGACAAATAGCTTGATTAAAAAATAAGCAGAGGACCTGAATAGACATTTTTCAGAAGATATAGCCACACACATATGAAATGATTCTCAACAGTCTCCAATCATCAGGAAAATGCAAATCCAAACCACAATGAAAATTTACTCCTAAGTGAAAATTAGTTATGTTTTGCTCTATCATACATTTAAAATGCATTGCTTTTGTTGTCATTCAGTCACTCAGTTGTGTCTCTTTGTGACCTAGTGGACTGTAGAATGCCAGGCTACTATCTCCTGGAATTTGCTCATACTCAATCTCATTGAGTCAATAATGCCATCCAACCATCTCATCCTCTGTTGCCCCTTCTCTTCCTGCCCTCAATCTTTCCCAGCACCTGGGTATTTTCAAATGAGTCAGCTTTTTGCATCATGTAGCCCAAGTATTTAATCTTCAGCCTCAGCATCAGTTGTTCCAATGAATATTCAGGGTTGAGTCCCTTTAGGGTTGACTGGTTTGATCTCCTTGCTATCCGAGGAACTCTGAAGAGTCTTCTCCAGCATCACAGTTTAAAAGCATCGATTCTTTGGTCCTCAGCCTTTTTTATTGTCCAGCTGTCACATCTTTGATCCCTGGGTTGGGAAGGTCCCCTGGAGAAAGGAATGGCTATCCGCTCCAGTATTCTGGCTTGGAGAATTCCATGGACTGTCTAGACCATGGGGTCGCAAAGAGTCAGACACAACTGAGTGACTTTCACTTTTGCATCTGTACATGACTACTAGAAAAACCATAGCTTTGATTATATGTACTTTGTAGACAAAGTAATTTATCTGATTTTCTTCCAAGGAACAAGCATCTTTTAATTTCATGGATGCAGACACCATTCACGGTTACTTTGGAGCCAAAGAAGATAAAATCTGTCACTGTTTCCACTGATTCCCCATCTATTTGCCATGAAGTGACAGGACCAGATGCCATGATCTTCATTTTCTGAATGTTGAGCTTTAAGCAAGCTTTTTCCACTCTCCTCTTTCACTTTCATCAAGAGGCTTTTTAGTTCCTTTTCACTTTCTGCCATAAGGGCGATGTCATCTGCATATCTGAGGTTATTGATATTTCTCTCGGCAATCTTGATCCCAACTTGTGCTTCTTCCAGCCCAGCATTTCTCATGCATGATGCACTCTGCATACAATTAAATAAGCAGGGTGACAATATACAGCCTTGATGTACTCCATTCCCTATTTGGAACCAGACTGTTGTTCCATGTCCAGTTCTAACTGTTGCTTTTTGACCTACATACAGATTTCTCAGGAGGCAGGTAAAATTGCCTGGTATTCCCATCTCTTGAAGAATTTCCCACAGTTTGTTGTGGTCTACACAGTCAAAGGCTTTAGTACAGTGAATGAAGCAGAAGTAGATGTGTGTGTGTGTGTGTGTGTGTGTGTGTGTGTGTTTCTTCTGGTATTCTCTAGCTTTTTCTATGATATAACAGATATTGACAATTTGATCTCTGGTTCCTCTGCCTTTTCTAAATCTAACTTGTCCATCTGGAAGTTCTCAGTTCATATACTGTTGAAACCTGGCTTGAAGAATTTTGAGCATTGCTAGCATGTGAAATGAGTGCAATTGTGCAGTAGTTTGAACATTCTTGGACATTGCCCTTCTTTGAATTGGAATGAAAACTGACTTTTTCCAGTCCTATGGCCATTGCTGAGTTTTCCAAATTTGCTGGCATTTTGAGTGCAGCACTTTAACAGCATCATCTTTTAGGATTTGAAATCGCTTTTTGCTGTGCATACAGGTTTCCTAGGAGGCAGTTAAGGTGGCCTTGTATTCCTATCTCTTTAAGAATTTTTCATAGTTTGTTGTGATCCACACAATCAAAGGCTTTAGCATAGTCAATGAAGCAGAAGTAGATGTTTTTTCTTAAAGTCACTTGCTTTTTCTATGATCCACTGGATGCTGGCAATTTGATCTTTGGTTCCCTTGCCTTTTCTCAATCCATTGCATTCTAAGTCTAATGCATTACTAATTACTAAGCAACAGTCTAATAATACTAAGATTAGTACTATCCTAGAACTAAATTGTTTTATAGTACTCAGATACCTCAGGACCATTTTTAAAAATTGAACTATAAAAATAGAAAACCCAGATATAAATCCATACACCTATGGACATCGTATCTTTGACAAAGGAGGCAAGAATATACAATGGAGAAAAGACAAATCTCTTTAACAAGTGGTGCTGGGAAAACTGGTCTACCACTTGTAAAAGAATGAAACTAGAACACTTTCTAATACCATACACAAAAATAAATTCAAAATGGATTAAAGATCTAAATGTAAGACCAGAAAGTATAAAATTTCTAGAGGAAAACATAGGCAAAATACTCTTTGACATAAATCATAGCAGGATCCTCTATGACCCACCTCCCAGAGTAATGGAAATAAAAGCAAAAATAAACAAATTGGACCTTGTCTGTCTAGTCAAGTCTATGGTTTTTCCTGTGGTCATGTATGGATGTGAGAGTTGGACTGTGAAGAAGGCTGAGAGCCAGAGAATTGATGTTTTTGAACTGTGGTGTTGGAGAAGACTCTTGAGTGTCCCTTGGACTGCAAGGAGATCCAACCAGTCCATTCTGAAGGAGATCAGCCCTGGGATTTCTTTGGAAGGAATGATGCTAAAGCTGAAACTCCAGTACTTTGGCCACCTCATGTGAAGAGTTGACTCACTGGAAAAGACTCTGATGCTGGGAAGGATTGGGGGCAGGAGGAGAAGAGGATGACCGAGGATGAGATGGCTGGATGGCATCACTGACTCAATGAACGTGAGTCTGAGTGAACTCCGGGAGATGGTGATAGACAGGGAGGCCTGGCGTGCTGCAATTCATGGGGTCACAAAGAGTCAGACACGACTGAGTGATTGAACTGAACTGAAACTTAGCTTTTGCACAACGAAGGAAACTAAAAGCAAGGTGAAAAGACAGCCTTCAGAATGGGAGAAAATAATAGCAAAATGAAACAACTGACAAATAATTAATCTCAAAAATATACAAGCAACTCCTGCAGCCAAATTCCAGAAAAATAAGTGACACAAACAAAGCATAGGCTGAATACCTAAATAAAATATTTCTCCAAAGAAGACATACAGATGGCTAACAAACACATGGAAAGATGCTCAACATCGCTCATTATCAGAGAAATGCAAATCAAAACCACAATGCGGTACTATCTCACGTCGGTCAAAATGGCTGCTATCCAAAAGTCTACAAATGGTGGAGAGAGTATGGAGAAAATGAAACTCTCTTACACTCTTGGTGGGAATGCAAACTAGTACAGCCATTATGGAGAATAGTGTGGAGATTCCTTTAAAAACTGAAACTAGAATTGCCATACAACCCAGCAGTCCCACTGCTGGGCATACACACTGAGGAAATCAGAATTGAAAGAGACACGTGTACCTCAATGTTCATACAGCACTGTTTACAATAGCTAGGACATGGAAGCTACCTAGGTGTCCATCGGCAGACGAGTGGATAAGAAAGTTGTGGTACATATACTTGACTCCTTATCTATACTTTGCCCTTCTCTGCTTCCTTGTCCTCACTGGTAATCACTAGTTTGGTCTCTTTATCCGTGAGTTTGGTTTGTTGTTGTTATATTCACTAGTTTGTTGTATTTTTAGGTTCTACATATACGTGATATCATACAAAGAAAAGACAGTGTTTGCCTTCTTCAGGGACAATTTTATTAGTTAGATAAAATACACCAAATTAAGATTTGGGTCCTGATATCTTTGACTTGATGCCAATAACTTTCTTAGCAGGTGTAAGTATCAGGATCAATATCCAAAATATTTTTAAAAATAGTTAAGACTACCAGTGTGCGTCACTGAGTAAAGAAAGTTTATTAGATGAAAAATAATTTAACATAAAACCGTGTTTAATAGCATAAATTCAGACCTTTAAAGAAATACAATGCTGTCTTTATATTGAAAGGTAAGTAAATATGAAGTTGATTTCAGCACCAAAGAGCCCTAGTAACTTCTCATAATTAATTGGCTATAATAAGAAATTAAGAATGAGAAAATTGGTTTGCTGGATAACGATTCTTATTATATGTTTCTTTCTCCTTTGCTTCCAAATATAGGTCTTCTCTATCTAACTTCACTGAGTCTGTCAGAAGAAGACTGAAGGAAAAGATACCCGCGTACATAATACTGTGATTGTTTAGAAGTTCCTGTATGAAAAGGAGTTGTTTGAAAGCACCTGGCAGTTTATTAGTTTCACCTGGATTCTCTTCTTCCTGGTTCTCTTGTAGGGAGAAAATAGCAAATTCAAATGCAATTCGAGTCTGAAGTATAATTACTTGCTTGCAGAGCAAAATTATTTTATCTTTTTCTGCACATTGTTATTCGGTTTAAGAAGAAAAACCATTTAATGTTTTCAAACTTTATAATAGTAAAATATACACGGGTTTAAAATTGTTCTTTCCTAGTCTTATAATTTTTTAAAGGTATTAAAATTACTTTGTATATGTATGAATATTTTTTTTAAAAATTCCTAAATTTGAGATCAGTTGCATTGACTATCTGGTTTTGAAGAATAAGGAGAAAATAATTAGTTCATTATTTATATAGAAACACTAGGACATAAACTGTTAATTGCTGCCAGTTTTATATAATAGGCTTTAATGTTTATGAATGTATTTTTTTACTTTGAATATAATATCCATTTAAACTTGTAAAAGAAAGTAAAATACTAATTGTAGTTCATTTTGTATTACAACCAAAGTGTTCATTTCTGAACCTGTTCTTCAACATATCATCATAAGAAGCCATTGTTTGATATTTTTGAAATTCTGTTTAATGCCCTTTTTCTTCATTCGTATAGATAGCTTCTTAGAAAGGCCAACTTAGAAGTGACATTTAAAATACACTTATGCCAATGAAGTCTCAAACAGAGCAATGTTTATGAGTACACATCACTCTGCTGGGCTTTATATTAGTATTATCAACTTGTAATGGTGAGACATGTAAATAAAATAGCAGAAATAATTCAATAATATGATATCTCAAGAAAGGCACTATCCAAGTCTGAACTGTATTGATAATTAGTTATTCTCAAGTTGTTAAGTATGCTTTTAATTTGTGTTTATCAAAGACTGTTAGCTCAATGACAAATTTTGCAATAAGTTAATTCTAGATATGAAGCTTACCTATTCATGTCTTGACTATAAATTTTACTTTGTAAACATTCTAGAATGGGAGAATCCATTAACCCTTAACTCCTATTTTGTCAAAACAGAAGATTGGGATTTATATATAAAGATATTGAAATAGAAATTCTGATATGAAAATTTGTCTCCCTTTCATAGCTTATTCACAGTGTTTTGGGGGCTAGAAAGTGCTTATTAATATTACTGTTATTAAATTTACACGCAAAAGATTTTGGTGAAATGTGTTATTTAGTTATTTAAATTGTATATTTGGAGTATATTTGAGGAAAACTCTAATTGATTTTCCAATTAATTATAATTCCTTCACACAAGTTCATTTAAGTAGAAACATAAGCTATTAACTATGACATTTATGTTTAAAACATATATGTACTTGTTTATATAATTTGTACAAAAAAGAAAAGATTCATACAGTTCAGCTACATCTCATGGAATATAAGCCACACTTCTGCAAGTATAGATTCTCACATTCACAGAAAAAGTTGAAAACCAGTCATAATCAAATGCTTATATATTGCTACATATACAACTGGAGTAATTGTTTAATAAAACACTCTGATTTGAGGGTCTAGTTGTCCTTACTTGTATAAGTTCCAAGTGTTGAACACAGCATGGTTTTCTTGATACTTATCTCTTTTTTTCATTGTTCCTTTTCATTGGGACATTTATGACTGATCATACCCTGCCAATGGAGATCTTTTACTTAATTTAAGATTATCAGAGGAAAGGCAAAGTTCCTCTCAAAATTTATAAAAATCTCAACTAGTGGTATTTATGTTGAAGGTGGCATACTAGAACAAGTCTGTGGCAATAGAGATATATTTCATCCTTTACACAGGATGGAGGGAGAGCCTTAGGAGTGTCAGATACATGTACTTTAAATTCTACCTTCCCTGTGATTTGGTGTTTGTTTTATTTTTCTCTTAAATGTCCTTTGCAATTTCTAATATTTTAAGAAGACAAAAAGAAAGTTTATACAGTTTAATCAAGATGGCTAAGTAGATCAGAAGTAACTGTGCCACCTCAATTTAGGGTCACGGGTTACTCAGTGAAGTGGAGCAGATAGAGAGTAATGTATGAAAGAAGAGGTGTAAATGTTAATCTCTTCTTTCTTAGTTCAGTCCTGTCTAAACTCTATGAAAGCAGTGAAGGTTTTGGTACCTTCATCATTTTCACTCTCCTTCACAGAGCCAGTGATCACATGTCACGTGTCCACAGTCTCCAAGGTGACCCCACCTCCCAGACCCAGTACCTAGGCTCACACATCAAGTCTCCAGGGTTACCCCTTCCCAGACCTTGTACCTAGGGTCACATGTCCACAGTCGCCAGGGTGTCATCCACTCTACCCTATATATTGATCACATGGCCACATTCTCAAGGGTGACACCACTCCCAGACACTGTACCTGGATTCTAATATCTGCAATATCCAGGGTGACCCCCAAGACGATATACATGGGATCACACGTCCATAGTCTCCAGTGTCAGCCTCTTCCCAGACACTGCACTTTGGGTTACAAGTCCATAGTCCCCAGGGTGACTCCTCCCTCCCAGAACCTGTACCTGGGGCTATGAGTACATAGTCTCCAGGAGACCACACCTCCCAGACCCTGCACCTGTGGTCACATGCCCAAAATCTCTAGGGTGTCCCACATCACAGGCCATGGTCTTAGGGTCATTTGTCCAGGTTCCAGGGTAAACCCATCTCCCAACCCTGTACCTGTGGTTGCACATCCACACTCCCTAAGGTGACCCTAGCTCTCAGACCCTGCACCTGGTTCTCACATCCAGTCTCCAGGGTGACTTCCCTTCTCAGACCCTACACTTGGGGACACGGGTCCACAGACCCCAGGCTGAACCTCTCCCAGACCCTGTACCTGTGGTTACAAGTCCATAGTCTCCATGGTGACCCCCTCCCAGACACACATTCATGTCTCCAGAGTGAGGAGCTGGCTTCACATATCCAACGTCTCCCACATGACCTACATCCAGTCCCTGTACATAGGGTCACATGTCCACAGTCTCCAGGGTGATGCCCCCTTTCTGGCCCTGCTCCTGGCATCACATGTCCACAGTTGGCAGGGTGCCCCATATCACCAAACCATGCACTTGGAGTCACATGCCAATAGTCTCCAGAGTGAGCCCTCTCCCTAGACCCTGCACCCAGGGTCACACATCCACAGTCTCCAGGGTGATCCCCCTCCCAGGCCTTTGACCTGAGATCACACTTCCACAGGCTCCAGGGTGAACTCATCCCAGACCATCCCCCTGAGGTCACATGTCCACAATATCCTAGGTGGCACCCCACACACAAAATGTTTCTGGGGTCACATGTCCACAGTTTCCAGGGCAACTCCCCTCTCCCACCCTAGACTGGGGTGACATGTCCATAGGCTCTAGGTTGAGCTCCCCTCACCAGACCTTTTAACTCTCGTCACACATGTACATTTTCCAGGGTGACCACTGTTCCCAGACCCTGAACCTGGGCCCCCGTCAAAAACCTCAAGTGTGACACCCCACAAGACCCTGTATCTGAAGTCACACATCCACCATCTCCAGGGTGACACCTTCTCAGTGTGATCTCTCCCAGACACTGTGCCAGGTGTCACACGTCCACCATCCTCACATCCACCCCCTCACAGACCCTTCACCTGGGGTTTCATCTTCAAAGTCTCCAGGGTAACAAACATCCCAGATACTGCACCTGGTCTCACATGTCCACGGTGTCCAGAGCCCACCTCACAAGAACTTGTACCTGGTGTAACTGGTCCACAATGTCTAGGTAACCACATCTCACTAGACCTTATAAGTGTGGTCACATGTCCATAACCTCCAGGGTGCCCACTGCTCCCAGGCCCTGAATCTGTGGTCACAGGTCCAGTTTCCATGGTGACACCCCAAGACCCTGTAAATGGGGTCACATATCTACAGTTTTCACGGTGACCCCACCAAACTACACCCTGCAACTGTAGTCACAAGTCCACAATGTCCATGTTGACACCCTCCCAGACCCTGTACCTGCAGTCACATGTCTAGAGTCCCCATGGTGACCTCTCCTAGGCACTGCACCTGGGGTCACTGTACCATGGTATGCAGGGTGACCCCCACAAGACCCTTCACCTGGGGTTACATTTCCACAGTACCCTAGGTGACACCTCTGCCCAGGCCCTTTACCTGTGGTCACACGTGCACAGTCTTCACAGTGACCATCCACAAACCCTGTACCTCGGGTTAAAGGTCTGCAGTATCCAGGGTTACCCCCTCCAAGACCATATACATGAGGTCACATGTCCACAATCTCCAGGGTCAGCTTCTAACTTAGACACTGCATTTTGGGTCACATGTCCATTTTCTCCAGGGGTAAAGCACCTCACAGACCCTGCACCTGGGGTCACATGTTTGCAGTCTCCGGGGAGATGCCTCCCAGAAACTGCACCTGTGGTCACATTTCCACAATATATAGAGTGGCATAGTCCCCCTTGACTATGTACCTGGAATCACAATTATGGAATCTCCATTGTGACACCCCTACCCAGATCTTGCACCTGGTATCACATGTCCACAGTCTCCAGCATGACCCCTTCACAGACCCTGCACCTGGGGTAACATATCCATTCTCTGAGTGACCTCACCTTCCAGATGATGTACCTGAGGTCAGATGTCACAGTTTCCAGGGTGACTTCTTTCCC
Source organism: Nanger dama (assembly GCA_917880005.1). Taxonomy (NCBI): domain Eukaryota; kingdom Metazoa; phylum Chordata; class Mammalia; order Artiodactyla; family Bovidae; genus Nanger; species Nanger dama. Next base: position 107,825,374 of record CAKJTW010000001.1, read on the forward strand.
CAGACCATGTATCTGGGATCACATTTCCAGTTTTCAGACTAACCCCCTCCCAGATCCTACACACGGGGTCACATGTCCAGTCTCCATGGTGAACCCTTCCCAGAACCTACACCTGGGGAACATGTTCACAGGCTTCAGGGTGACCCACCTCCTAGACCCTGCACCTGGGGTCACATGTCCATAGTCTCCACAGTGAACCTCTCCCAACTCTGTACTTGGGGTTGGATGCCCATTAGCTCCAGGGTGACACCATCCCAGATCCTGGACTGAGGCTACATGTCTACATGCTGAAGCATGACCCCATCTCCCAGACCCTGCACCTAGGGTCATACCTAAGCAGTTTTCAGGGTAAACCCCTCCTGACCCTGCACTTGGTGTCACATTTCTACAGTCCACTGGGTGACTTCATCCTCTTCATCATCTTCTATCTGGGAATAAATGTGCTTAGCCCTCTTGGTGATCCCCCTCCCAGACCTGTACCTGGGGTTGCATGTCCACTCTCTCCAGGGTGACCCTCTCCCAGACCCTGCACCTTGGTATCATGTTCAGTGTCTACAGAGTGACAAACCTTCTCAGGCCCTTTACTTGGGGTCACATGTCCAATCTCCTGGATGAGCCCACCTCCAGGCAAAGTAACTGAGGTCACATGACCACAGAGTACAGGGTGACACCACCTCCCAGACCCTGAACCTAGGGTCACATGTCCACATACTCCAAGGTTTGTCTTTGACAGACCATGCATCTATGGTAACCTATCAACAATCCCAAGGTCAGATGTCACAGACCTCACTTCCAATACCCTGGACCAGAGGTCACATGTCCACAGTCTCCATGGTGACCCCTCCCTGATTATATACATTGAGACACCCATTCACACTTTGCAGGGTCAGCCTCTTCTCCAGACACTGCATTTTGTGTCACATGCCCACAGTCCCCAGGTGACCCCACATCCCAGAAACTGTACCTGTACTATAGGCCCTGCGTACAGTCTCCAGGGAGATCTTACCTCACAGACCCTGCATCTGGGGTTTTACAGCCAAAGTCTCCAGGGTGAACCAACCTTCTAGACCCTACACCTGTGTCACAGTATCCAGAGTGACCCCCTCTTGGCCCTGGACCTGGAGTCACATTTCCACAGTGTCCTGGGTGACACTCCACAGACACTATACATGGGGTCATACATCCACATTCTCCAGGATGATCCGACCCTCCCAGACTGAGCAACTAGGATCACATGTCCACAATCTAGGGTAACTCCACCTCCCAGACACTATACCTGGAGTCACAAGTCTACAGTCTCCATGGTGATCCCTTCCCTGACCAGTCATCTGGGATCACACCACCACTGTCTCCAAGAAGAGCCCCCTCCCCAAACTCTGCACTTTTATTAAACATCCACAGTCCTAGAGTGACCCCACCTCACAGGTTCTGTACCAGGGGTCACATATCCACAGTCTTCAGTGAGAGACCTCTCCCCAGAACGTGCACCTGGGGTCACATGTCCACAATCTCCAGGGTGACAGTTATCTCCAAATCCTGTACTTGGAGTCACACGTCCACATTCTCCAGTGTGATCCAAATTCCCTGACCAAGTACTGGGGTATCACGACCACAGTCTCCAGGGTCACCAAACTCCCCAACCCTGCACCTGGGTTCTCACATCCAAGGTCTCCAGGGTGAAAACCTCCTATGCCCTGCACCTGAGAGAACAAGTCCACAATCTCCAGGGTGACCCTGCCTCCCAGTGATGTGCCTGGGGTCATTTGTCCACAGTCTCCCAGATGAGAAACCCCCCCAGAATCTGCCATGGGGTCACATGTCCACAGTCCCTGAGTGACCCCAACTCCCAGACCCTGTACCTGGGTTCTCACATCCATGGTCTCCATGGTGAAACCCTCCCATGCCCTCACCTGAGGGAACATGTCCACAATCTCTAGGGTGACCCTACCTCCCAGTCATGTGCCTGGAGTCATTTGTCCACAGTCTCCCAGGAGAAAACCCTCTCCAGAATCTGCCATGAGGTCACATGTCCACAGTCCTCGAGTGACCCCAACTCCCAGACCCTGTACCTGGGGTCACATGTCCAGTCTCCAGAGTGACTCCAGTTACCCAGACCTTGTATGTGAGGTCAATGTCCACTCTTTCCAGGGACAACACACTTTGCATACCATACACCTGTGGTCACACCTTCATAGTCTCCGTGGTGACCCACCCCCATTCTGTACCTGTATCACATTACCACAGTCTATAGGGTGACACACATCTCTGGACCATGTACCTGGATTCACACATCTAGAATCTCCAGGGTGAACCACTTCATGAACCTGCACCATAGGTAATATGTCCAGAGCCCAGGTCTCTCCATACCCTGCACCTGGGGTCACATGGCCACAGTCTCTATGGTGATGCAACACTCTAGACCCTCCACCTGGGGTCATAGGGCAACAATATTCAGGGTGACACCCTCTCGACCTTGGACCTGGGGACACATTTTCACAGTGTCTAGTATGACACTCCTCTGCAAAAATGTACCTGGGCTTACATATCCAGAGTCTCCAGTGTGACCCTGCCCTCTAGACTGTGTAACAAGGATCACATGTTCACAGTCCAGGGTAACAACCATCTCCCAAAACTTATACATGGATTCATACATCCATAGTCTCCTTGGTGACCTCCCAGACCATGCATGTGGGATCACATGTCCACAGTGTCAGGGTGACCGCACCTCCAAGACACTACACTTGGGGGTCACATGTCTATAGTCCCCAGGGTTTACTCAGACCCTCCACCTGGGGTTACATGTCCACAGTCTCCAAGGTGACTCTATCCAGACTATGCACCCAGGGAAATCTGTCAACAATCTCAAGAGTGACCCTACTTTTCAAACCCTGCACCTCAGGTCACATGTTAACAGTCTCCATGGTGACTCCCTCCGAGACCATGTACACTGGGACACATGTCCACACTTTCCAGGGTCAGTCTCTTTCCCAGACACTGCACTTTGTGTCTCACATGCACTGTCCCCAGGGTGATCCCACATGCCAGAACCTGTACTGGGGGACAAGCATACACAGTCTCCAGGGATATCCCACCTCACAGATCCTGCATCTGTGGTTGCACATACAAAGACACCAGGGTGACCCCACCTTTTAGACCCTGTACCTGGAATCATATGTCCACAGTATCCAGGGTGACCCCCTCTCGACCCTGGACCTGGGGACACATTTCCACAGTGTCCTGGGTGACATACCTCCACAGACCGTATACCTAGGGTCACACATCCACAGTCTTCATGGTGACTCCCTCCCAGACCATTCACCTGGGATTATAAAATCTCCTTATCTAGAGAGAGCCCTATTCCCAAACCCTGCACTTTTAGTCACATGTCCACAGTCCCCAGCATGACTTCACCTCCAACACCCAGTAACTGGGGTCACACGTCCACAGTCGCCAGGGTGACCCCATCTTCCAGACCCTGCACCTGGAGTCACATGTATAGTGTCCTGGGTTACCCCTCTTAGACCATATACATGTCACAAGCCCACACTCTTCCAGGTCAGCCTCTTACCCAGACACTGCACTTTGGGTCACACGTCCACCGTCCTCCAAATGAACCCACCTCCCAGAACCTGTTATGGGGGACATGTGTACTCAGTCTCTAGAGAGACCCCACCTCACAGACCCAGCAGCCGGGGTCCCATACCCAAAGTCTCCAGGGTGACGGCACCTCCTATACCCTGCACATGGGGTCACATGTCCACAGTATCTGGGATGACCTTCTTTTGACCCTGGACCTGGGGTCACATTTTCATAGTGCCCAGGGTGACACCCCTCTGCAGACACTGTACATGAGGTCACACGTCCACAATCTTCAGGGTGACTGTGCCCCCTAGACCGAGCAACTAGGATCACATATCCACAATACAGGGTTACCCCCACCTCCTAGAGCCTAAACCTGGAGTCACACGTCCATAGTCTCCATGGTGACTCCCTCATAGACCATGCATCTAGGATCATATGACCACTATCTTCAGGTTGACTCCCAACCAACCCTGCACCTGGGGTCACATTTCCAAAATCTCTAGGATGACACTTCTCCCCAGATCCTGTACCTAGGGTCACACCTGCACAATCTCCAGAGTGACCCCACATCCCAGACCTTGCACCTGTGGTCACATGTCCACAATCAGCAGTGTAACCTCAAGCCCTACACAGTATATCTGGATTCACAGGTCCATAGTCTCTATGATGACCCCCTCCCATACGATGCACCTTGGATAACACGTCCACAGTTTGCAGGGAGAACCCCCTCCCCAAACTGTGCACTTTCAATCACACATCCACAGTCCTTAGGGGACCATACCTTCCAGACCCTGTACCTAGGGTCACATGTACAGTCTCTGGGGGACACAACCTCACAGAACCTGCACTCGGGGTCACATGTCCACAGTGTCCAGTGTGAACCCCCTCCCACACCCTGTACCTGGGACACATGTCCACAGTCTAGGTTGATCCCTCTCCCAGACCCTGTACCTGGGAAGAAATATCTTCAGCCTCCCAAGTGACACCCTCCCAGACCTTGTACCTGGGGTCACACTTCCACAATGTCCTATGTGACAGCCCTGCTTAGATCCTGAACCTGGTGTCACATGTCCAGTCTCCAGCATGACCTCCATCCTAGACCCTGTACATGAGGTTACATGTCCACAGTCTCCACGGTGTCAGTACTCCCCATATTTTGTACATGGTGTCACATCCACATTCTCCAGATTGACCCAACCCCCTGTCCCTGTACTGGGGTCTTACAACCACAGTCTAGAGGGAACCTTCCCTCTCAGACCCTGCACAAAAACTAAGAGGAGGAGGAGGAGGAGGAGGAAGAAGAGGATGAATAATAATAATAATAATAAAAACCTGTTGATCTGTCTCCTTGTGTATACCTTAGAGTAGGTAGCGCCTTGATTGACACACCTCTCACCCAAGATGTGTCTGTTGCCCTCATTAGGTTTAATTACCCAGTTGGATCATGATCATCTCTTAGTGCTCTAGCAATTGTCAGTGGTTTACATTAAGTGGCCATGGGTGTCTAGAGCACCTGGAAACTGTATCAAAGTTGTACATATTTCCAAACATTTTTAAAATGAAAGGCTCTCATGTTCTCCTCACTGTGCACTTTGCTGTTGGTGTGACAAGGCATTTAAAGATGTTTTTGGCTTTTTTTTTTTTAATTTGTAAGGTGGTGTGTTAATTCTATGGTCATGGGCTAGAAATCCAGAGCTCTCAACTGTACATATCTATAGTTTGTAAAAAGAACAAAGCAACCGAGACACACTCTTGATGCTCCTTGCTTGGTGTGGAGGCTGTGGGAGCAATGCCTTCAAGAGGGGCTGTAGCTCAGGGCATGCACTGTGGGGCTGGACCTGTGGACACTGCAGTGGGCATCCATTTAGCTTCAAGTTGTCTTGTTTTTGTATATAGCAACATAGCATCCCGCTGCCATTCTTAGCTGTGGAAGGTGGGGAGGGGTCAGCAGGCATGAGAAGTGTTTTGGATCCTTTTTAGTTGAAGTGGGTCACATGACCACAGTCTCTAGGGTGACTCCTCCCTCTTCAGAACTTTTAGCTCTGGTCACATGTCCACAGTGTCCAGGGTGACACAACCCCCAGACCCTGTACCTGTGGTCACACATCCACAGACTTCAGGGTGACTCATCACACCTGTTTGAGCACCTGGGATCACCTGTCCACAATCTTCAGGGTAACTTTCCCTTACAAACCCTACACTTGATGTCACATGTCCACAGTTTCCATGGTGACAACTTCTCAAACTTTGTACCTGAGGTCACATGTCTTCAGTCCCCAAGGTGACCTCTCCCAAGCACTGTCTTTGGATTCATAGGTCCACAGTTTCTTCTGTGACCTTCCTCTCATATGCTGTACCTGGGTTCACACATCCACAGTCTCCAGGGTGATACCCTTTCCCAGATAGTGTACATGGGTTACACGTCCACTGTCTCCAGGGTGACAACCCTCCCAGACCCTGTACCTGTTGTCATACTTCCCCAATATCCAGGGTGATTCCCTACCAAGATACTGCACCTGGTGTCACATGTCCACAGTCTCCAGCATGACCTACCTCACAGACCCTGCACCTAGGGTAACATGTACACCATTTCCATGTGACCTCACCTCCCAGATGATATATCTGGGGTCATATGTTACTGACTCTGGGGTGAGTAACCTCTCACTTATCTGCACCTGAGGTTACACTTCCACAATCCTCAGAGTGACCCCACCTCCAAGACCTTACACCTGGGTTCAAAGGTCCACAGTGTCCAGGATGAATCCACCTCCCAGACCAGGTATGTGGAATTACATTTCCAGTTTCCAGAGCAAACCCACCTCTCACACTATACACCTGGGTTCACATGTCCACAGTCTCCACGATGAAACCCTCCAAACGCTGTACCTGGGTCTCACTTCCACAAGATCTAGGGTGGCATCCTCCCAGACCCTGGACTGGGGTCACATGTCTACAACCTGAAGGATGACCCCACCTTCCAGACCCTGCACCTGGCTCACACTTAAACAGTCTCCAGTGTGACTGCTCTTGGTCCTGCACCTGGATGACACCTCTCCCAAGTCCTGTACCTGGGGTCCCATGTGCATAGTCTTCATGATGAGCCCCGTTGCAGATCTTGTCCCAGGGGTCAAATATCTGCAGTATCCAGTGTAACTCCCCCAGGCCATAAGCATGGGGTCACACCTCCACAATTTCCAGACCCTCTACAAGGGTCACATGTCCACAGTTTGCAGGGTAACCCCAACTCCTAGGCCTTATACCTGAAGCCACAAGTCCACAGTCTCCATGGTGATCCCCTTCCAGACCATGCATCTTGGATCACACATCAGAGTCTCCAGGGAGAGCTCCTTCACCAAATTTGGCACTTTTAATCACATGTCCACAATGACTCCACCTCACAGACTCTGTTCCTGGGGTCACATGTCCCCAGGTACTACTGTGTGACCCACCTCCAACACCCAGTACCAGGGGTCACATGTCTACTCTTAAGTCCCTGCACATGTTCACACTCTACAGAGTGACACCACCTCCCAGAATCTACATCTGGGGTCAAAGGTCCACAGTCTTCAGGGTGACCTCACCTCCCAGACCATGTGCCTGGCATTACATTTCCAGTTTCCAGAGTAAATCCAGCTCCCAGACCCGACACCTGGGGTCACATGTCCACAGTCTTCATGGTGAACCCCTCCCAGAACATACCCTGGCATACATCCACAGTATCCCAGGTAACCCCTCTTCATAGACCCTGTACCTGGGATAAAACTTCCAGTTTTATCACCCCAAGGTGACCCCCTCCACACACCCAGCAACTGGGGTCACACGTCCAAAACCTCCAGGGTGACCCACCTCCTAGATCCTACACCTACAGTCACATGTCCACAGTTTCCATGGTGAAACTCTCTCGACCCTGCACCTGGGTTGCATGTCCTCAAGCTCCAGGGTTACACCCTCCCTGACCCTGGATCAGGGTCACATGTCTACAGTCCCTTGGGTGGTACCTCTCCCAGGTCCTGTACCTGGGGTCCCATGTGCATAATCTCCATGGTGAGCCCCCTTGCAGATCTTGTCCCTGGGGTCAAATACCTGCAGTATCCAGGGTAACCCCTCAGACCATATACATGGGGTGACACCTCCAGTTTCCAGGATGAGTCCACCGTCAGACCCTGTACCAGGGTCACATGTTCACAGTCTTAGCATAACCCCAACTCCTAGACCCTATACCTGAAGTCACAAGTCCACAGTGTCCATGGTGGCCCCCTCCCAGTCCATTCACCTTAGATCACATGTCAGAATCTCCGAAGAGAGCTGCCTCACCAAATCCTTCACTTTTAGTCACATGTCCACAGTCCCTGGGGTGATCCCACCTTGCAGACTCTGTACCTGGGATCACATGTCTACAGTATACTGTGTGACCCCACCTTCAACACCTAGTACCTTGGGGGTCCCACATTCACACACAGTCTCCAGGGTGACCCCCCTCTCAGACACTGCACTGGGAGTCGCATGTCTACAGTATTCAGTGTGACACCCTCTTGACCCTGGACCTGGGGTCACATTTCCACAGTGTTAAGTGTGATACTTCTCCACAAACACTATATCTGGGTTCACACGTCCACAGTCTCCAGTGTGACCCCACCTCCCACACTGAATAACTGGGATCACATGTCCACAGTCCAGGGTAGCCCCCACCTCCCAGACCGTATACCTGGAATCATCCACAGTCTCCATGGTGACCTCCTCCCAGGCCATGCACCTGGGATCACATGTCCACAGTCTCAAGGTGATCCTACCTCCGAATCCCTACACCTGGAGTCACATGTCCACAGTTCCCAGGGTTTACCCCTCCCAGACCCTGTACATGGGGTTACACATCCACAGTCTCCATGATGACCCCCTCCCATACCCTGCACATTGGTAACATGTCCAGAGTCTACAGGGTGACAAACCACAGCAGACACTTTACCTGGGATCACACGTCAACAGTCTCCTGGATAAGCCCACCTCCAGACCCTGTACCTGGGGTCACATGACCACAGTTTGCAGGGTGATAACACCTCCCTGACCTTGCACCTAGGATTGCAAGTCCACGGTCTACAAGGTGACTGTTTCCCACACCATGCACCTGGGGTAACCTGTCAGCAATCCCAAGAGTGATCCCACTTCCCAAACCGTGCACCTGGTCTCACACATCCACAGTCTCTAGGGTGAACCCCTCCCAGACTCTATACCTAGGCTCACATGTCCACAGTTCCCATGGTGACAGCCCCTCCCAGATCCTGAACCTGGGGTCACACATCCACAGTCTTCAGGGAGAGGACTCTCAAACAGTGCATGGGGTTCACATATCCAAAGTCTCCTATGTGAACCCCTTCCAGACCATGCACCTAAATTCACAAGTCCACAGTCTCCATGATGACATCCCTCCCAGACCCTGCACCTGGGGTCATATGTCCACAGTCTCCATTGTGACACCCCCTGCCAAAACCTGCATCTAGGGTCACATGTCCACAGTCCACCATGGACAGTCCTCCCCAGATTTGTACATAGGGTCACATGTCCACATTCTCCAGGTGACCCAGCCTCCTTGACCCTGTACTGTGGTATCATGACCACAGTGACCAAACCTCACAGACCTGGCACCTGGGTTCTCAGGTCCATGGTATCCATGGTAAACCACTCCCAGATAGATCCTGCACCTGCGGTAACATATTCACAGGCTCCAGGGTTACTCCACCTCCCAGATCAGGTCCCTGGGGACATATGTCCAGTGTCTCTGATGAGCCCCCTCCCCAGACTCCACACATGGTGTCACATATCCACAGTCCCTGAGAGACCTCACTTCCCAGGCCCTGTACCTGGGATCACATGTCCAATCTCCAGGGTGACTCCACTTCCCCAAACTCTGTACCTGGGGTCACACTTCCATAGTCTCCAAGGCAATCCCCTCCCGAACCTGGTGGCATCACTGCCCGGACACTGTACTTGTGGTCACATGTCCACTGTCTTCAGGATGAGGACTCCCAGTCACTGCATCTGGGTCCACATATCCCAAAGTCTCCTACATGACCCCTATCCTGTCCCTGTACATGAGGTTACATGTGTACATGAGGTCACACGTCATCCACAGTCTACAGGGGGACCCCAACTTTTAGATCCTTTACCTGGGATTACCTGTCCACAGGCTCCAGGGTGAACCCACCTCATCAGAACTTTTAGCTGTGTCCATAGTCTCCAGAGTAACACCCCCCTCCCCATCACCAGACTCTGTACATCCACAGACTTCAAGGTGATCCCACCACACCAATCCGAGCACTGGGGATCACATGTTTACAATCTCCAGGGTAATCACTCCTAACAGACCTACACCTGGGTCACATGTCCAGTTTTCAGGTTGACACCCTCCCAGACCCTTTTCTGGAAAAGGCAATGGCAACCCACTCCAGTACTCTCGCCTGGAAAATCCCATGGACGGAGGAGCCTGGTGGGCTGCGGTCCATGGGTCACTACAAGTCAGACACGACTGAATGACTTCAGTTTCACTTTTCATTTTCATGCATTGGAGAAGGAAATGACAACCCACTCCAGTGTTATTGCCTGGAGAATCCCAGGGATGGAGGAGCCTGGTGGGCTGCCATCTATGTGGTCACACAGAGTCGGACATGACTGAAGTGACTTAGCAGCAGCAGCAGACCTTTTCCTGAGATCACAGATCTTCAAATCCCAGGGTGTCCTCTCCCAGGCACTGTACTTGAGGTCATACATCCAAAGTTCCTACTGTGATTATCCTCCCAGACAGTGAAATTAGGTTCACATGTCCACAATTTCCAGGTTTACACCCTTTCCCAGACCTTGTACCTGGTTTCACACATCTGCAGTTTCCAGGCTGACACCCTTTTTAAACCCTGTACCTGGGTCACATGTCCACACTCTCCAGTCTGACACCCTTTCCCAGACTCTGTACCTGGAGTTGCACTTTCATAACATCCATGGTGACACCCCTGCCCAATCCTGCACCTGGTGTCACATTTCCACAGTCTCCAGCATTATCTCCCTCCCAGACCCTCCTCCCAGACTCTTCACCTGGGATCATACTTCCACAGTCTCTAGTGTGACGCCCACCCAGACTCTGTACCTGGGCTCAAATATCTGCTGTCTCTGGTGTGACACCCCTTACAGACCCTGCACATGTAGTGTGCAGTCCCCGAGGTGACCCACCTCCATACACACTGCACCTGGGGTCAAATGTGCAGTTTTCAGGGTGACACCCTTCCCAGATCCTGAACCTGGGGTCACATATCCACAGTTCAGGGCAAATACTCCCAAACACTGCACTTGTGTTCCCATATCCAAAATCTCCTATGTGACCCCCCCACCACCAAATCCTGTATTGGGTTCACATGTCCACAGTTTCCCGGGACACACTCTCAGACTCTGTACCTGAAGTCACATGTCTTCAGACCCCAGGGGACCCCTCCTAGGCACTGTATTTGGGGTCACATGTCACCAGTCTCTTCTTTGACCATCCTCCCAGACTCTGTACTTGGGGGTCACATGTCCACAGTCTCCAAGTGACCCCCAACTTCCAGATCCTGTGCCTGGAGTCACACGTCCACTGTCTCCAGGGAGACAGCACCACTCAGACCATGCACCTGGGGTCACATGTTCACAGTCTCCAGGATGACCCCTTCCTGAACCTGCACCTAGGGTCACATTTCCACTGTCTATAGGATGACACCTACCCAGAGGCTGTACTTGGAATAAGATGTCCAGAATCTCCAGGGTGACCTCCTTCTAGAACCTGCACCTGGGGTAACATATCCAGAGTCTTCAGGCTGACACCCTACCCTAGACCCTGTACCTGGGGTCACATGGCCACAGTCACCATGGTGAACAGCCTTGCAGACCCTGTACCTGAGCTCACATCTCCACCACCTCCAGGGTGACTCCTTTCCCAGACCATGTACATGGGGTCTTATATCCAGTCTCCAGTCTGACTCTACTTCCCAGACTCTATACCAGGGTTCACAGTCTACAGGGCAGACCCCCAACTTCCAGACCCTTTACCTGGGATTACATGTCCACAGGCTCCAGGGTGAACCCACTTCATCACAACTTTTAGCTGTGGTCACAGAGTCTCCAGAGTAACTGGAGGTTTCAAAATTGCACAGTCTCCAGTATGACCCCACCTCCCAGACACTATACCTGAGGTCACACATCAGCAAACCCTGCACCTGTGGTCACATGTCAGTCTCCGGGGAGAATCTTCTTGCCAGATTCTGAACCTGGGATCACACATCCACAGTCTCCAGGGTGACCCCACCTCCCAGACACTTCATCAAGGGTCACAGGTCCACAGGCTCCAGGGTGACCCCTTCAAAATACCTGCACCTGGGTCACATGTTCATAGTCTCCTTGGTGACACCCCACCATGACCTGGGGTTACATTTCTAGTTTCCACAGTAAACTCTGCTCCCAGACTCTGCACCTGAGCTCACACCTCCACGGTCTCTGGGGTAACAAACCTCACAGACTCTGCACCTGGTGTCACACCACCACAGCCTCCAGGATAACTGCACTTTACCAGTACTTTGTACCTTGGGTTACATGTCCACAGTCTCTAGGGTGACCTCACCTCATCAGAACTTTTACTTATGGTTATACCTCCACAGTCTCCAGAGTGACCACCACTCCCAGACAGTGAACATCTGGTCACACATCCATAGTCTCCAGGGTGACACTGCCCAGAACACTGAATCCATGGTCACACACCCACAGACTTCAGGGTGACCCCACAACTACAATCCAAGCACCTGGGATCACACATCCATATTCTCCAGAGTAACCTTCCTTCACAGACACTACACCTGGGGTTACATTTCCACAATCTCCACTGTGACCATCCTCCCAGACCCTGTACCTGGGGTCACAAGTCTACAGTCTCCAGGGTGACACCATCCAGGACACTTAACCTGTGGTCACATGTTCACAGACTTCAATGTGACACCACAATTAGAGTTCAAGCACCTGGGATCACACATCCACAGACTCCAGGGTAACCTTCCCTCACAGATAATACACCTGGGGTCATATTTCTAGTCTATACTGTGACCATGCTCCCAGACCCTGTATGTAGGGTTACATGTCCACAATCTCCAGGGTGACAGTCCTTCCCACATCCTGTCTGGAGTGACACATCCACATTTTCCAGGCTGACCCAACCTCCCTGACCTTGTACTGGGGTATCGCAACCACTGTCTCTAGGATGACCAAAACTTCCAGACTCTGCACCTGTATTCTAACATCCACAGTTACCAGGGTAAATCCCTCCCAGACTCTGCACCTGAGGTAACATGTCCACATTCTCCAGGGTGACCCCACCCCCAAGACCCCCTTACCTGGGGTTACATGTCCACTGTCTCCAGGGAGACCACACCTGGCAGACCATGCACCTGGGGTCACATGTTCATAGTCTTCAGGGTGACCCCCTCCCGACCTGTACCTGAGGTAACATTTCTACTCTCTATAGGGTGCCACACATCCCCAGACACTGTTCCTGGAATCACATGTCCAGAATCTCCAGGTTGACTCCCTTCCAGATCCTAACCTTGGTTAACATGTCCAGAGTCTCCAAGCTGACACCCCAATGCTAACCCTGTACTTAGGGTCACATGGCCACAGTCTCCAGGGTGAACCCCCCCACACACACTGTGTAATTGAGGTCACATGTCCACAATATCTAGGGTGACATCCTTCCAAAACTATCAACATAGGGTTGCATGTCCCATCTCTAGCATGAACCCGCCTCCTAAAGCCTGTACCAGATTTCAAAACTCCACAGTCTCCATGGTGATCCCAAACACCAAACCCTGCACCTGGGGTCAGATGTCAACAGTCTCCAGGATGACCCCTCTCCCCAGACCCTGTAACTGGTGTCACACATCCACAGTATCCAGGGAGAGCCCTCTCCCAAGATGCTACACCTGGGTCACATGTTTACAGTTTCCAGTGTCCTCACCTCCCAGACCCTTCACCTGGTGTCACATGTCCACAGGCTCCAGGATGACCCCTTTGAAATACCTGCACCTAGGTCACATGTCCAGAGTTTCCTTGGTGACTCCCCTCCAAGACTCTGTATCTGGGGTCACATTTTCAGTTTCAAGGGTAACTCTCTCAAACCCTGCACATGGGATCACACATTCATGTCTCCAGGCTGACTGCACTTCACCAGAAATAGTACCTTGGGTCACATGTCCAGTCTCTAGGGTAACCTCACCTCATCAGAACTTTTACCTGTGGTCACACCTCCACAGTCTCCGGGGTGACCAACATTCCCAGACTCTGAACATCTAGTCACATGTCCGTAGTCTCTAGGGTGATACCATCAAAGACGCTGAACCTGTGGTCACACATCCATGGGTTTCAGGGTGATCCCACAGCACTGGTTCAAGCACCGGGGATCACATGTCCACAGTCTCTACTCTGACCATTCTCCCAGACATTGTACCTGGGGTCACACATCCACAGTTTCCATCATGATGCCCTTTCCCAGACCCTATACCTGGGTCACACATCCACATCCCAGACCCTGTGCTTGGGTTCTCACATTCATGGCCAAAGGGTAAACCCCTCCCAGACCCTGCACCTGAGATAACATGTCCACAGTCTCCAAGGAGACCCCACCTTCCCCATCCTGCACTTGGGGTCACAAGTACACTGACCCCAAGTGACCCTACTTCCCACACCCTGGACCTGTGGTCACATGTCCACAGTTTCCAGGGTAACCCCCAACTCCTAGACCCAATTACTGTAGTTGCAAGTCCAAAGTCTCCTTGATGATCCCCTCTCAGATCACTAACCTTGGATCACATGTGCACAGTCTCCAAGGAGAGCCCCCTCCCAAATGTTGCACTTTGAGTCACACATCCACAGTCCCCAGGGTGACCCCACCTCCCAGACCCTGCACCTGTGGTCACATCATAGTCTCCAGGGTTACTCACCTCCAAGACCCAGTACTGGGTTCACACATTCTTAGTCTCCAGGGTGATACCCTCCCAGACCCTGCATCTAGTGTCATAGGTCCACAGTCTTCAGTGTGACCTCCTTCAAATACTGCTTCTGGGGTCACACATCCACAGTCCTCAGGATAACAACCCTCCCCAGACTCTATACTTGGGTCACACAGCCACAGTCTCCATTGTGACCCCCACCCAGGCCCTATACCTGGTGTTAAATGTCTGCAGGATCCACGATGACCCCCTCCCAGACAATATACATAGGTCACACATCCACAGTCTCCAGAGTCAGCTTCTTCCCAAGACACTGCACTTTGGGTCACATGTTCACAGTCCCCAGCGTGGCCCAACCACCAAGACCCTATACCTGAGGTCCCACATCCACAGTCTCCAGGGTTACTCCAGCTCTCAGACCCAGAACCTGTGTTCATATACACAGTGTCAAGGTGATCCCCCATCCAGACCCTACACCTGTGGTCATATGTACCTAGTCTCCAGAGTTACCCCTTCCCAGGCCATATACATGTTGTCACAAGTCCACAGTCTCCAGGGTCAGCCTCTTCCCCAGACATTGCACTTTAAGTCACACATTCGCTGTCCCAGAAATGAATCCACCTCCCAGAGCCTGTAATGGGGGACATGTGTACACAGTCTCCTAGGATACCCCACCTCACAAACCCTGTATCTGGAGTTGTACATCCAAAGCCTTTAGGATACTCCACCTCTTAGACCCTACACCTAGGGTCAATGTCCACAGTATCCAATGTGAACCCCTCTTGACCCTGGATCTTGGGTCACATTTCCACAGTGTCTATAGGTGATACCCTCTGCAGAC
Organism: Nanger dama; assembly: GCA_917880005.1. Classification (NCBI taxonomy): domain Eukaryota; kingdom Metazoa; phylum Chordata; class Mammalia; order Artiodactyla; family Bovidae; genus Nanger; species Nanger dama. The sequence continues at coordinate 107,840,803 of CAKJTW010000001.1, forward strand.
ACTGTACCTGGGGTCATACATCCACAGTCTCCAGGGTGACCCCAACCACCAGACTGAGCAACTAGGATCACATATCAGCAGTCCAGGGTAACCCCACATCCCAGAAGCTATACCTGGAGTCACATATCAATAATCTCCATGTTGACTCCCTCCCAGATCATGCACATAGTTTCACATAACCACCATTTTCCAGCGTGACCCCCTCCCAACCCTGCACCTGGGGTCATATCTCCAGACCCTGCACTTGGGGTCATACCTACACAATCTCTGGGTGACACCACACCCCAGACCCTGCACCTGGAGTCACATGTTCCATTTGAGATGCTGCAGAGGAATCAGGCCTTATCTTGAGTTGAGGGGAACTCAGTGTTGTTTTGACTTGTGGTAGGAATCTCAAGGTTCCTCTCGAGTTGTGATGAGCATCTCTGGATTCCTCTCAAGTAGCAACAGGGGAGTCAGGAGACTCCTCTAGAGTTGAGGTGGGGAACTTGTGTTTCCTCTTGAGTTGCAGCAGAAACTCAGAGTTCCTCTCTATTTGTTTCTGGAAACTTGGGGTTTCCTCTAGAGTTGCCCCAGAGGACTCAGAGCTCCTCTCCAATTACAGCAGAAAATCAGTGTTCCTCGGGATTTCCAGTGTGGGATGCAGGATTCCACTGGAGTCATGGTGGGAAACAGAGTTCTTCTCAAGCTTCGTTGGTACTCAGAGTTCCTCTTGACTCATGATGGGACCTCCTACTAAATTTCCTTCCTTTAGGGCAACTTGTCTCTAGCAGGGGTGTGCAGGATGGCTCCTATCTTGTAATGACAGGTGGCTGCTCACTAGTTCTGGCAAGGGACTACTCTTTCCTTGTGGTCTGGGTTAACTCTGTAGTTGTGGGGGTTCAATTTTCTCTAATGGTTGTATTCAAGCTCTTCTCTCCTTGTGGTGTTAGGTTCATCTGTATTGGCAGAACAGTGGTTCTTCTCTCCGTGTGATGTCCAGTGGCCTCCTCTCAAGTTGTGGTGGAGGACTCATCCTGAGGGACGAGGCTGTGTCCTCTCCAGTTGGGGTGTGCTTGTCTCCACAGGGGAGGTCCTCTCTACTTCTGGCTCTAAAAGTTCCTCACTAATATTAGTGGGATTGCTGTTCTCTAGTTGTGAGGGCCTCAACTAGACTTCCTTTAGGGAGCTCATCTCCATTGGAGGCAGAAGGTCTTCTCTCTCAGTATGATATTCTGGGGGATACCACTCTAGTTGTGCCTGGGGAATCTGCTTCAGTTTTGGCCCAGGAGCCACTCCATCATTTGATCCAGCGGCCCTTTTCTTGTCACAGCCTAGGGATCCTGTGAAACTTCAGTGGGGAACCTGGGGTGCCTCTTGAGTTGTAGCATGTGACTCGATTCCTTTAGAATTGTGGTGGAGACTCCTCTGGAGCTGCAGTGGGACAGATCCTCTCTAGTAGCGATGTGCAGGCTTGTCCCTGTCTAAGTGCAATGTGTGGGAGGCTATACTCTAGATGCAGCATTGGTTCACTCTAATTGCAGTGGGGGTGCACTCTTTATTTGCCATGGGTCGGCTCATCTTTTGTTGTTATTTGTAGCCACCCCTCTAGTTGTGGCAGAGGAACTCCTCTTTAATTGTGGTAATTGGGCTGCTCTCTAGATGAGGTAGAGTGTTCTTCTCAAATTGGGAGTTGGGTGACTTTTCTATAGTTGTAATGAGAAGGGGCATTTTTCTAGTTGCAATGTGCAGGAAACTCCTATCTATTTGTGGCAGGGTGTGCCTCCTGCTTAGTTGTGGTCTGAGGCTTCCTCTCTTGTGGTGGTAGAATGCTTCTCTTGAATTGTGGTGGAGTAAACTTCTCTTGTGGAGAAAGCAATGGCATCCCACTCCAATACTCTTGCTTGGAAAATCCCATGGATGGAGGAGCCTGGTGGGTTAGTCCATGGGGTCCCCAAGAGTTGGACACGACTGAGAGACTTCACTCTCACTTTTCATTTTCATGCATTGGATAAGGAAATGGCAACCCACTCCAGTGTTCTTGCCTGGAGAATCCCAGGGATGGGAGAGCCTGGTGGGCTGCCATCTATGGGTTCACACAGAGTCAGACACTACTGAAGTGACTTAGCAGCAGCAGCAAGCTCTTCTTGGGAATCCTCTGGAGTTACATCAATGGGCTAGTATCTCTACTTGTGTTGTGATGGAAAACTTGGGGTTCCTCTTGTGTCACTGCAGGTAAATTTGGCCTCATGTAGTGTTGAGGTGATGAAGTCAGGGTACTTCTTGAGTTGTGGTGGGAAACTTGGGGTTCTCTCAAGTTGCAACAGAGGAGTCAGGCCTCCTTGCGAGTTGAGGCAGGTAACTCGGAATTCCTCTTGAGTTGTGTTGGGGATCTCAGGTTTCTTCTCAAGTTACAGCTGAGGAGTTGGGCCTTCTTTCTAATTGCAGGGGAAAACTTGGGGTTCCTCTTGAGTCTCAGGAAGGATTCAGAGGTACTCTCGAGTTTCAATGAGAAATCAGTGTTCCTCTTGAGTTGCAGTGTGGGACCTATGGTTCCACTGTAGCCATGGCAGTGAACTCAGGTTTTCTCTAGACTTGGGGGTTACTCAGGCTCCCTCTCGACTTGCATTGGGGCCTCCTTTCTAGTTCTCTTGGTACAACTTGTCTCTATCAGGGATGTGCAGGGGGCTCCTGTCTTGCTGCAATGTTGGATGGCTACTCGCTAGTTTTGACATCATACTTCTCTATTATTCTGGTCAGGGTCAACTCTGTAGTTGTGATGGTTTTGATTCTCTCTAGTTGCGGTGTCCAAGCTCTTTTCTACTTTTGGTGTGAGGTTCGTCTCTTTTAGCAGCAGAGGGGGCTCCTATCTATGTGTCATGTCCAGCAGGATTCTCTTGAGTTGTGGTGGTGGGCTCCTCTCCAGTTGCAGGCTGTATCCTCTCTGGCTGGGGGTGTGGCCATCTCCACGAGGGAGGTCCTCTCTACTTTGGGTACTAGGGATTCCTCACCAATATTATTGGGATTGTTGCTCTAGGTGTGAGGGACTCCCCTCGACTTACTTCATGGAGCTCATCTCCATTGGAGGCAGAAAGTCTAGGTGTGATAACCTGGGGGACACCACTCTAGTTTATCTGGGGGAATCTGCTTCAGTTTTGACCAGGGAGGGAGTCCCTCTGCCACATTAGCCAGAGGCATCTTTTATTCTTACAGCCTAGGTCTCCTGTCAAATTGCCTCTTGAGTAGTAGCAGCTGACTCAGGGTTCCTTAGACTTATGGTGGAGCCTCCTCTCAAGCTACAGTGGGGCAGACCCTCTCTAGTAGTGATGTGCAGGCTAGCCCCTGTCTAGTTGCAATGTGCTAGAGGCTACTTTCTAGTTGTGGCATGAAGCTCCACTTTAGTTGCAGTGAGGGTCCACTCTATTTGTGGTGGGATGGCTATTCTTTAGTTTTTGTTTGCAGACTCTTCTCTAGTTGTGGTAGTGTGATGGTGTGGCTCCTCTCTAGTAGCAATGTTTAGGGTGGCTTCTGTTTAGTTGTGATGTGTGGATGGCTAAACAACCTGTGACATAGTGCTCCTCTCTAGCTGGCATAGGGGGTCAACTCTTGTGTTGGATGAGCTCCTCTATAGTTTGGTGTGCAGTATCCTCTTGAGTTTTTAGGGAGCTCTTCTCTTACTTATGGTGTGTGACTGGTACCTCTAGAGTTGCAGTGGAGTGTTCCTCTCAAATTGTGGAGGGGCTTTCCTTTCTGGTAGTGATGTGCACAGGCACTCTTTCCAGGTGCGATATTTGTGAGCCTGCTCTCTAATTTTGGCACAACCCCTCCTCTTTAGATGTGGCATGGGAGCCTCCTCTCTAGTTGAGGAAGGAGGCTTCTGTGTAATTGCATTGTATGGGAATGTTCCTCTCAAGTGATGATGTTCAAAGGGCTGCTCTCTACTTGTGCAGAGATTACTCTTCTCTGATGGTGGTAGGGGGTCTACTCTACTGGCACAGGTGGTACGTTTCTATTTGGGGGTGGAGGGGACCCTCTTGAGGTGCAATGTCCAGGGTCTCCTTTCCAATTGTTGGTGGTGGGTCATTCTCCAGTATTGTCAAGTGGGTTCCTCTCTCGTTGTGGCCATGGGGTTCTCTCTCTCTCTCTTTTTTTTTTTAATTTTATTTTTACTTTATTCTACGTTACAATACTGTATTGGTTTTGCCATACATTGACATGAATCAGCCACAATTGTACACGAGCTGCCAATCCCGAAGCCCCTCCCACCTGCCACTCCATGTAATCTCTCTGGATCATCCCCGTGCACCAGCCCCAAGCATCCTGTATCCTGTATCGAACATAGATTAGTTATGGCATAAGCCTCCTCTCAAGTTCAGGAGGGAACTCGTGGCTCCTTTCTAGCTGCTGTCTTGCCTCCTCTGGGAGTTCTCTGTGGTGAGGATGTTTCTCTCTATTTGTGGCATTTGGGTCTCCTCACTAGTTTTCATGACTTCACTCTAGTTGTGAGAATCTTATCTTATGTTACTTCAAAACTTTAGACAAGAACACCAAAGAATGGAAAGAGAAAATTTCTCATCCTTAACTGAATTCATATTTAGGGGAATTACTGATAAATCTGGGTATAAAGTGACCCTGTTTATCATATTTTTGTTGTTCATCTCATTAACATTCTGACATATCTTAGAATTATTTTAATTAGGATGAATCCTTAGCTACATATATACTTGTGCTTTTTCCTCAGTCACCTCTCCTCTGGCCTCTGCTATTCCACAGCTATTGGCCCAAAGATGCTGGTGGAACTATTTTCCAGTTCAATTCAGTTCAGTCACTCAGTCATGTCTGACTCTTTGAGACGCCATGGACTGCAGCACACCAGGCCTCCCTGTCCATCACCAACTCACAAAGGCATGACCATCGAGTCAGTGGTATTATCCAACCATCCCATCCTCTGTTGTCCCCTTCTCCTCTGGCCTTCAATCTTTCCCAGCATCAGAGTCTTTTCCAATGAGTCAGTTCTTCACATCATGTGGCCAAAGTATTGGAGTTTCAGCTTTAGCATCAGTCCTTCCATGAACACTCAGGACTGATCTCCTTTAGGACAGACTGATTTGATCTTGCAGTCCAAGGGACTCCCAAGAGTCTTCTCCAACACCACAGTTAAAAGCATAAATTCTTTGGTGCTCAGCTTTCTTTATAATCCAACCTTCACATCCAGACATGACTACTGTAAAAACATAGGCTTGACTAGATGGACCTTTGTTAGCAAAGTAATGTCTCTGCTTTTTAATATACTGTCTAGGTTGGTTATAATTTTTCTTCCAAAGAGTGAGTCTTTTAATTTCTTGGCTGTAGTCACTGTGATTTTGGAACCCCCAAAATAAAGTCAGCCACTGTTACCACTGTTTCCTATCTATTTGCCATGAACTGATGGGGCCGGATGTCATGATCTTAGTTTTCTGAATGTTGAGCTTTAAGCCAACTTTTCCACTCTCTTCTTTCACTTCCCTCAAGAGGCTATTTAGTTCTTCTTCACTTTCTGCCACAAGGGTGGTGTCATCTGTATATCTGAGGTTATTGATATTTCCCTTACTTGCCAAGAACAAGTCAATCTCTTTCCATGGCTGTGCTCTGTAATTCTTGGTCTTCTGTATCTTTGCCAACTCTGAGTGTCTCCTGCTGGCAGTGATGGCCTATGACCAGTACGAGGCCCTCAGCATCCCCTTACTCTATGCGGTCAGCATATCCAGCAGGGTGTGCTCCCTGCTCGTGGCTAGAGTTTACCTGGTGGGGATGGCAGATGCTGTGATACACACAGCATTAGCATTCCATTTATGTTGTTGTGGGTCAAATGTAATTAACCATATTTTCTGTGATTTACCTCCGCTTTTTTTTTTTTCCTGTCCTGCTAAGATACAGAGGTCAATGTGTTAGTGATAGTCACTGCTTTGGGTTCTATTGAACTGAGTACTATTTCAGGAGCCCTTGCTCTTATTTTTATATCATCTCTCCAGTCATGAAGATCTACTTTTTGAGAGGAAACTCAAAGCTTTTACCACCTGCACCTTCCACTTAACCACAGTGTCAATTTTCCAGGGAGCTATGCTCTTTATGTATTTCAGGCCAAGCTCATCCCACTCTCCAGATGAAGACAAAATGACCTCTTTGTTTTACACCCTTGTGATACCCCTGTTAAATCCTCTGATATTTAACCTATGGAACAAAGAGATGTAAAAGAGGCCTGAGTAAAACTGAAAGCTAAACTACATTTTAAAATATTTGTATTATGCATATGTGCACACAACCACACACATATAGTAATTGTGTAATTAAAATTATATGGCATGACACATGAGAAACAATTTTTTCAAATTCCTAAGTGAATAATTATTTGTATTAAACTCCATTGTTAAGACTGGAGGAGGAAATGGTAACCCACTCCAATAATCTTGCTTGGAGAATCCCTATAGAGAGAAGAGCCTTGTGGGCTACAATCCATAGAGTCACAAGGAGTCAGACATGACTGAGTGACTAAGCACAGCTTCACTGCTAAGAAATATTGCAGGTTTCCTCAGATATCATGCTTAGTATATGGGCAGGGTTTATATATGGCACTTAAACAATTTTTGAAAAACCTTTTGACTGTTCTACTTATGCTAATTTTTGTTCACTTTTCATTTGAACATTATTTAAGTCTCACTAAATCATTATGCAATGTCTTAAAGGTTTTGTCTTAAAGTAAATCAAATATTTACCGAGTGATCTTTCAGAACTCAGGCTTTTTATATTTTATAGTACATCTTATAGATTCTATACTAATGAATTTAAGCTGATACTAGTAGTAGACATTAATGAATTAAGCTGTTTAGTAATAAATGAGCCACAAAATCATCATAGGATAAAAATTTAAGAGCATTTGTGAGACATTATGGCATGTTAGGAAAACCATCGTGGAAAAAGCTACAAACATAAAATTCTTATTTTATATAAAAGATGTATAGGTTTCTATTTCTACCATATTTTATCAATTCACACAACTCTTTTGGAACTTTTGCTCATAAAAGGAAGCCTAACTGAAAATATTGTCTGAAAATTAAAGTCTAAGTCAAACAGGTCATCAGTGGATTGGCAAGTATTGTTCAGTAAATAAACATGTAATCTAGTTAATTTGTCTCCATTCAAACATCAGATGTATATTACAGCATCTAAAGATTGACTTGAAATACATATTGGTCAATTTTATTGGAATTAATAAATATGATATGGAAAAAGAAAAATAGGCCCATTAAATGGAAGTCAAAAATAGTATTGCAGCAGACAACATTTGATTAAAATAGGCTTTCTTGTTTTAGAATTGGATAACTTAAAGAAGAACTGAGTGTTTTTAGGAAATTCACAATTCAAATCCAAATTGTGGCAATGGCATGGAGATACTATTCAATTCCATGAAAATTCTTGAAATTCCACAAAAATAGTGAACAACATATCAAAAGACTTATGTATTCTAGGCTGTCTACTTCAGTCTTCATCATTAACTTTCCTTCTTTCCATAGCACATCCCTCTTACACATCATTGATGACTGATGGAAAATATCTGTAATGTCAATTGTTACTTCTCGTCTTTCATGTCTAATTTTATTGACTTGAGTCTTCTCTTTGCTTCTCTTGATGAGTCTGACTGAAGGTTTATCAACTTCATATTCTCAAAGAACCAGCTTTTAGTTTTACTGATCTTTGCTATTATTTTCTTTATATTTTTCATTTATTTATGCTCTGATCTTTATGTTGTGGTAACTTCTATTAACTTCAAGTTTCATTTATTCTTTCTCTAAAGAGGAAAGTGAAAAAGTTGGCCTAAAGCTCAACATTCAGAAAACTAAGATCATGGTATCTGGTCCCATGACTTCATGGCAAACAGATGGGGAAACAGTGGGCACAGTAGCTGGCTTTATTTTTCTGGGCTCCAAAATCACTGCAGATGGTGACTGTAGCCATGAAATTTAAAAATGCTTACTCCTTGGAAGGAAAGTTATGACCAACCTAGGTAGCATAGTCAAAAGCAGAGACATTATATTGCCAACAAAGGTCTGTCTAGTCAATGCTATGGTTTTTCCAGTGGTCACGTATGGATGCGAGAGTTGGACTGTGAGAAAAGCTGAGCGCCGAAGAATTGATGCTTTTGAACTGAACTGTGGTGTTGGAGAAGACTCTTGAGGGTCCCTTGGACTGCAAGGAGATCTAACCAGTCCATCCTAAAGGAGATCAGTCCTGGGTGTTCATTGGAAGGACTGATGTTGAAGCTGAAACTCCAATACTTTGGCCACCTGATAAGAAGAGCTGCCTCATTTGAAAAGACCCTGATGCTGGGAGGGATTGGGGGCAGGAGAAAAAGGGGACAACAGAGGATGAGATGGCTGGATGGCATCACCGACTCGATGGACATGGGTTTGGGTGGAATCCGGGAATTGATGATGGGCAGGGAGGCCTGGTGTGCTGTGGTTCACGGGGTTGCAGAGTAGGACACGACTGAGTGACTGAACCGAATTGCTTTAGGTATAATGTAGGGTTGCTTCTTTGTGATTTTTCTTGTTTCCTGAGGTAAGATTGTATTGCAATAAGGTTCCTTCTTATAACTGTTTTTGCTGAGCACCTTAGGTTTTGGATTGTCATGTTTTTGTTGTCATTTGTCTCTAGGTATTTTTTTTATTTTCTCTTTGTTGTCTTCAGTGACATTGGTTGTTTAGTCGCATGTTGCTTAGCCTTCATATGTTTGTGATTTTTACAGCTTTATTTTGTAATGGATTTCTCATATTGTTGTTGGAAACAGATGCTTGTTACTATTTCAGTTTTTAAAAATTTACCAAGTTTTGGTTTGTGATCCATGATATGATCTATTGTGGAAAATGTTCCATGTTTACTTGATATGAAAGTGTATTCTGCTTCTTTCAGATGGAATGTCCTATAAATAGCAAATCTATCTGGTCCTTTGTGTCATTTAAGAATTGGTTTACTTATTAATTTTCTGCCTGGGTGATCCATCCATTGGTATAATTTGAGTGTTAAAGTCCCTACTATTGTTGTGTTATTGCCAATTTCCTTTTATAGATACATTAGCACTTGCCTTATATATTGAAGTGTTCCTGTGTTGGGTACATATATATTTACAATTGTTATATCTTCATGGATTGATCCCTTGGTCATTGTGTAGTATCTTTCCTTGTCTCTTTTAATTCCAGGTCAGTAAGCAGATGTCCTCTGAGTGGCAATGCAGAGACTTAAGCTTGCTCTCAATTATGGCTTATGATAATGTGACTGGGTGCATGTGTGTTAAGTCAGTTTAGTGGTATCTGACTTTGTGAGAGAGTATGGACTGAAGCCCGCCAGGCTCCTCTGTCCGTGGGATTCTCCAGGTAGAATTCTGGAGTTGGTTGCAGTGCTCCCTCCAGGGTATCGTCCAAGCCCAGGGATCAAACCTGTCTCTCTCGGATTGGCAGTTGGTTTGTTTATCACTAGTGCCACCTGGGAAGTTCAACAATGGGATTGTTATGGTATAATTGTAATGTAGTGAGAGAAATAATAATTTGCTTTAAAAATATTACACTTTTCTGCATTGCCACTGTGCATAATGCTTTTGTGTTTTGCTTATTTATTTTTCATTAAGCTTTTGTCAAGCATATTGAAAATGTTCCTCACATGTTGAGATACTTTAAAAATGACCAAGATACTTGCTAATCAATAAAATCACAATAAGACTTTGAACTTTGAATCAAACTATAGTGTTAAGATAGATCGAAGGGATAAGAAAGAAAAACAAAAGACATTTTAAGCAGAGAAGACAGTATGAACCAAGGTAGGAGTTTGAATGTTCAAATTTTTTTTCAATTAGAAGTAGAGTTTATGTAGGGCGAACTTTGGGAGATGGTGAGGGTCAGGGGAGCCTGGAATGCTGCAGGACATGGGGTTGCAAAGAGTCTTACGTGACTGTGAGATTGAACAGCAACAAAAGTATGAGAGATGATCAGAGGACCAGAGAATCTAAATTGTGTAAAGAATGCAATTAAGATTAGTACCGATTGTTGAATAGAGTTGAAATAGAGTTCCATGCCCACAGTACAAGTATTTAGTAATGAAGAGATTGTGATTGTAAAACGGTGTGGACAATGGGAATGAAATTGACTGTTTTAATATTATAATCATGGCAGTCAATGTGGTTGCATTAGTAGTTGATGTAAACAGAAAGAAGTAACTCCCGTTTTCATTTTGATTCAGAAACAAACATTATGTTCTTGACAGCATCTCACTGCAGACTAGTCAATGATTCCTGGAAACTAGCAATAAGTATGTAGGCACCCGCACTATGAAGTGGGAGAAGGCAATGGCACCGCACTCCAGTATTCTTCCCTGGAAAATCCCATGGACAGAGGAGCCTGGTAGGCTGCAGTTTGCGGGGTCGCTAAGAGTCGGACACGACTGAGCGACTTCACTTTCACTTTTCACTTTCATGCATTGGAAAAGGAAATGGCAACCCACTCTGGTGTTCTTGCCTGGAGACTCTCAGGGACGAGGGAGCCTGGTGGGCTGCTGTCTATGGGGTCGCACAGAGTTGGACACGACTGAAGCGACTTAGCAGCAGCAGGAGTAAGTGATGAAAATAACATATCCACTAGATGGCAGAGTGACATTGTAATTTAAAGTGAAATGAAGTCGCTCAGTCGTGTCCGACTCTTGCCACCCGTGGACTGTAGCCCACCAAGTTTTTCCGTCCATGGGATTCTCCAGGCAAGAATACTGGTGTAGGGTGCCATTTCCGTCTCCAGGGGTAATTTAAATTAAGGCTCAAACAATGTGCATTGATTGCTTTAGAGAAAGTAGCAGAAACTGATAGAAAGCAAGATGTTCGTGGTTTAACTATAACTTTGAAAACATTTTATTCCGTGAAGGAAAATGTGATCTGTCATGTCGACCGACAGATGATGCTGAGGCCACCAAGCCATCAACACGGCTCCTGCACCCCCACCTCCCGCTCAGGCTGGTGAGCCCTGAGTAACTCTGGATTGAAACAGAGCTGCACCCTGAGGGAACACAGGATAGAAAAGAACAGGGTACTAGCCCTAACTAGTTAAGGTGCAGCTTAAAGGAATTATTTCAAGGAGCCCAGACTGTTTCCTCTTCCCACGTGCAGAAAAGCCCTAAATTCGTTAACGTGAACTTTCTGGTTTTCTTTAATTTCCAATAATCTTCTGACAGTCTGACTACCTGATTTTTGTTGCAAAATGCATATACGTTCTGACTCTTCCCTTCTCTTTTCAGAGCAGTTTCTCTGAACTAACTGAGACGTTGCCTTCCAGGTTTGTGTGTATGTAACCACTCAATCATGTCCAACTCTTTTGTGACCCCGTGGACTGTAGCCAACCAGGCTCCTCTGTCCATGGGATTCTCCAGGCAAGAGTTGGAGTGGGTAGCTAATTCCTCCTCCAGGGGATCTTCCTGACCTAGGGACTGAACCTGGGTCTCCTACATTCAGTTCAGTTCAGTTCAGTCACTCAGTCGTGTCCGACTCTCTGTGACCCCATGAATCGCAGCACACCAGGCCTCCCTGTCCATCACCACCTCCAGGAGTTCACCCAGACTCGTGTCCATCCAGTCAGTGATGCCATCCAGCCATCTCATCCTCGGTCGTCCCCTTCTCCTCCTGCCCCCAATCCCTCCCAACATCAAAGTCTTTTCTAATGAGTCAGCTCTTTGCATGAGGTGGCCAAAGTACTTATTTATTATCTGAGCCACCAGAGAAGACCATTATTTTCTAGGTTTAAGTCCATAGAATAAAAAATAATTCTGTTTTTAGGTTGTGTTTTTTTGTTTGTTTGTTTTTCTGGTCCATTGGTAATTTCATGTCTCTTTCAAGAATAAGTGTTCAAAGATACCAATTTACTAAATCATATTCAAGCAGCAATTCACCTTTGATTTTTATCTTTGTTTTTCCAATTTTCGTTTTTGAACTAGAAGTGATGTGTTGGCTCTTGGTCACTTACATAGTCACATAGTTTAGGTAATGAAGAGTGTTAACACTTCATCTCAATTAATTTTATAAGAAGTAAATACACAAAACATAATTAATAACATGTGCAGATATTAATATAAATATTAAAATCCTTACAGAAGCAAATACTATTAATATATTATAAAAACAACAATGCATAAGGAACTTATAATGTTATTATCATATATATATAATTCAATGACAAAGCAAAAATATTCATAAGGCAAAAACTATAGGAGATGAGAGGAGAAATAAACAGACTCTAAATTCAAACTAAAAACAATATATGATACATATATATATATGATTGTGTTTCTGTTATAATCCCAAATAACACAATTACATTATATCATAGAAATCTACTAATAAGGAATAGAATTTTTTTCAATCTTTCTTAAGGAATTTAAAAATTGACTATGTCTTAGCCCATAAGTAAAACACAACAATTTTAATAATAAAATTATCATTTATTGGTTACGAACAAATACAAGAATAAATAAGGCAATCCATTTTAAACTGTAAAATCATGCCTTTAAAAAATTACAAAGGAATAATATAGACTACCATAGCAAAAATTACTATATGAGATATAATTTAGGTGATAATCAAAATAAGCTACATGTTATAGCATACTGATATTAACAAAATTAAAATAGTTAAAGCATTATTCTGGCAAAGTTTATTAAAAGGCCTTAAGATACTGTTAGGACCTAAACTTTAATCTTCCCACCCATCCTCCAAAAAACTTTTCAGACCAGGGGAATCAAATGAATAAACCGTACTTTTTCATCACTGTGGGAAAAATAACCACATGAAGTGAAATTTACCTGTAAGTAAATAAAGAGTGCAAAGACCTCTGGGTCTCAAATTACCATAATTCTAAGTGTGTAGAATGAAGAAATCTGAAGACACAGTTTAGAAGAGAGAAAATGAAAGCAGAGATCTTATTAGTGGGACAAAACAGGTAAAATAAATAATAAAGCTCTACTCACATAACCAGTAATTGAAAGCAGGTCAAAAGTCTGATAGGCAGCAGCACTGGCTGCAAAAAGAAGGCTAGCGACTGTATAGCATTTGAGGTGCAAACTTCAGGGAAATTTCTTTCTAAGACAAAGGAGGAAAGGAAAAGGATGACAATAGAGTTATAAATGTTAACAGAAGCAAAATGAGTAAATTGCATTAAGGATCTTCCAGAAATAAGATAAAAGAAACATACACAAAAACTGATAATCAAAATCTCTCAACAACCATGCATTATACATAGAGAAGGATATATATATATCCATATATATATATATATATATATAGGTATATGCTGATGATGAAGCTGAAACTCTAGTACTCTAGCCACATGTTTAAAAACTGACATGTTGGAAAAGACCCTGATGCTGGGAAAGACTGAAGGCAAAAGAAAAAGAGAGTGGTTGAGGATGAGACGGTTGGATGGCATCATTGACTCACCAGACATGAATTTGAGCAAATTCTGTGGGATAATGAAGAACAAGGAAGCCTGGCATGCTGCAGTCCATGGGATCTCTAAGAGTTAACACGACTTAGCAACTGAACAACAACAAACTATATACATTCATATATATCTGTGTATGTATATGTGAGTATATGTATGTGTGTGTGTATTCACATATACTTCATTTCACTACATGACAGAAGAAAACAGCACTAAGCTAGAATCCTTATAAGCCACAGAAAACCCAAAATTTACTCCACTAACTTATCAAAAAAAAAAAAAAACAGAAACAAAAGAAAAAGTCTGTATCCATATAATGCTACTGTAAAGGGAGGGGGAAGAAGCATAAAATGTGTCAAATATTCCAAACAATTAATATGTCCCTGTAATAACATCACATGTACACAAAGACACACTCAGAGAAAACAGACAAAAACCATAACACTCTGAATTGAACTAAATCTCTTTAAATAATTATTTGAAAATACTAAAAATATGTCATAAATATTAAATAAAACATGAATAGAAAAAGAGATTATGCCAAAAAGGGTTGGTTGGACTCAAGAAAAAGATTGTTAAAAAGAATATTGTGAGAAATCAAGATTAAATTGGAATGTAGAAAAAAAGGGATAGGAGACTTCCTTGGCGGTTCAGTAGTTAAGAATCCACCTTGCAACACAGGAAACATGGGTTCAATCTCTCGTTGGAAACTAAGATCTCACCTGTGGAGGACCAACTGACACCCCCACTGCAGTGAAGAGCCTAGGCAGCACAATGAGAGATCCCTGTGCCACAGCTGAGACTTGATACAACCAAAGTAACTAAGTTATTAAAAAAAAAAAAAAGGATAGGAGAAACAAACTGCATGATTTCACTTACATGAAATATAAGAAGATGCACAGAGGCAGAGTATATTAAAGGATATCAGTGGCAGAGGCAAAGGAGGATGAAGAGTCATTACTTAATGGGTGCGAAGTTTCTGTTCAGAGTGATGAAAATGTTTTGGAAATATATAGCGATTACACAATATTATAAAAACAAGCAATGCCACTGAGTTGTGCACTTAAAGTTGTTAAGTGCCATTTTTAAAAAGGTAAACATTTGAGGAATATGGTCTCTGGAGCTTTAATAAAGTGCTGTCAGAACAGAGAAAATACTGTCTCAAAATTTATTGAGAAATAAGAGAAATGTAAATAACCATAAAAAGACTTGGTATTACCTTCCATTACAGGAATGAGGCATGTAAGGGAGCTATTTGGGTGAACTGTGGACAGAAAAATCAACAGCAAAAGACACTGAGGAAGAATGGACAACAGGTTGCGATGACTTTTCAAAGTGGTTTTGTTATTAATAGACTACAAGAGATGCAAGCTGGAATAGCCAGCACCCTCCACAAACTGAACTGAGGCAGTATCAATGTATTCCTTTTACCTGCAACTCAGAATTTCCTTTTCTTTCTTGCCACTTCTCTCTGAGGTGTGGGTATTATGAGCTTTCTTTCCAGATCGTTAAAAGTTTTCTCACAATTGTCTCCATAATAAAATAGAAGCTGATTTGTACTTAGTTTCCATATACATATAGGGAGCAAATGATTTGGTTGATATAATTATTTTTAGGTCTTTTAATAATGTTCAGAAAAGTTCAGCTTCACTTTGGTCACATTATCCCAAAGAGAATTTCCAAACTCACAGAGATACTGCAATCAGTTCAGTTCAGTCACTCAGTCCTGTTTGACTCTTTACGACCCCATGAATTGCAGCACGCCAGGCCTCGCTGTCCATCAACAACTGCTGGAGTTCACTCAAACAAATGTCCATGGAGTCAGTGATGCCATCCAGCCATCTCATCCTCTGTCGTCCCCTTCTCATCTGCCCCCAATCCTTCCCAGTATCAGGATCTTTTCCAATGAGTCAACTCTTCACATGAGGTGGCTAAAGTACTGGAGTTTCAGCTTTAGCATCATTTCTTCCAAAGAGCACCCAGGACTGATCTCCTTTAGAATGGACTGGTTGGATCCCCTTGCAGTCCAAGGGACTCTCAAGAGTCTTCTCCAACACCACAGTTCAAAAGCATCAATCCTTTGGCATTCAGCTTTCTTCACAGTCCAACTCTCACATCCATACATGCCCACTGGAAAAACCATAGCCTTAACTAGATGGACCTTTGTTGGCAAAGTAATGTCTCTGCTTTTGAATATGCTATTTTAGGTTGGTCATAACCCTCCTTCCAAGGAGTAAGCATCTTTTACCTTCATAGCTGCAATCACCATCTTCAGTGATTTTGGAACCCAATAAATGTCTGCAAATTAAATATCTCCCAGTTAAATTTGCTTAGAAATCAGATAGGAACCTTGTGCTGTCTTTGTTTTAATGTTCACCATAGAATATAATAAAAGTGTTATTTAAAGAGAAATAAAGAATAGTTGCCAACATAAATGATGGCACCATTTTGTTCTCTTAAATATTAAAATAAAACTGGGAAAAGCGTTTTGAATTTGCTTAAGAAAAAAGCTGGACACCTTACCTTAGAGAGCAGGTAAATTCTATTTTCAGAATTTTACAGAATTATTTGTATAATGAAATATATTATTACATAGTCATAGAATTTACTGGTTAATTTACATTATTGTATTGTGAAATATTACATGTACCTGAGATTTAAGCAAGTATCTGGTGAGCTGGACATGAATTAACTTTTCTTTAATCAATCCACAATTAATCACTGTTGCTAGATCAATATGTTTTAGAATTTATTATTTAAATATAATTTAAATAATAAATTCTAAAAATGTTATTGTTGAAATAAAATAAGACTCCCAATAATATACACTGACGCATTTAGTATTATGCATAATTCTTACTGTAAAGCATGAGCAGAGAGATGGTATGGGGAGGGAGGTGGGAGGGGGGTTCAGGATTGCGAACTCATGTACACCCGAGGCGGATTCATGTTGATGTATGGCAAAACCAATACAGTATTGTAAAGTAAAAATTAAAAAAAAAATGTTCAGTAAAAAAAAAATAAATAAATAAATATAATTTAATGATCATTTGCCCCTTGGCTAATGTTTGTTAGAAAACTTTAACCACATTTTCATACAGTCAACATTTGAAACTATTGCTTTATTTACCTGGTAATACAGAGCATCTCTTTCATGGCTACATATTTTTTGTACAACTCATGTGTGATAACTTACCCTTCTTATGTCAATTGCATAAAGTAATAAAAATGACAGTGATAAACATTTTTTCATAACTTGAGGAATGTCAAAGGGAAGCTAGTAAAGCAGAAAGCTGGTGACTTGCATTTCAGTAAAGGATACAGAAAATCTGTTAAGGAAAAACTGAAGAGGTACAAAGTATGTTAAATCACTCTTCTTATTTTCTATTAATTGCCTGAATGTGCCATATTTGTAGCTTGAGTTTTTCACTCCTGTATTTAAAAACACCACTTTTTATATTACAATTTGGCCAAGACAGGGTTGTCTATTAAAATAGGAGGTTAATGAAGATGATCTGAATAAATATTCAGAATAAATAAAAGAGTGGCTAATAGCGCATGGTCAGATTTAGTTCTGTACATTTTGGAGACCACACGGGTTGGAGACAACCAGGGTTTTAGGGCAAATGACAAGTTTTAATATATAAGACTACTCTTAAAGGTCTAGTCTCCACAGTAAGCCAAGGGAGTGAGAAGTGGGGGAAGGTTACAGGGATGAATTTATGTCACCTTCAAATGATTTTTTTTTCTAATAGAGTACTAGGAAAAATCAGAGAGCAATTCTAAAGTGATCTTCCTGAGTAGCATTCTGAAGTAAATTTTATTGTAAGCATTCTGTGTTTTTGTGTCTCTTAAATACATGACAAAAAATAATTATAATGATAATGACATGTAATTAAAATAAATTTTCATTTCATTCTATCAAATATTGAAATAAAATTTATTTGACAAATGCATACTGAATATTGAAAATAATCAAGGTATAGAGTGAGGATATAATGGGAAAACTAACAGAATTAATAATTTAATTCATGACGAGATACAGTGCCATATAATTGATTAAATGAGGAATGTATTGTATAATCTAATTCATCAAATCCTTCAGAACTTGTCATTATCCAGTCACAATCTTATTATGGGAGAACTAGATAATTCACTTACTAAATGAAAATTTCCATAAAGCCTCCTAGATGATTTTAGTCTTTTTCCCATCTAGCACAATTCCTGACACATAGTAACTGATAACTTGTTAATAACCTGTCCCACATCCAAAACAGATGAGTTTTAGTTTCCTTTCTTTAGGGATTAAAAAAGTAAAATGGCTCAGAGAGTTTATATAATCTGTTCCAAAATCAAACATTCACTATTCAACATAGACTTGAATGGCATAAATTTTGTTTGGTTTTGTTTTTCATTATGTCCAGGTTAGGGAGAAAATGAGGCACTAGTCTTAACTCTCACCAAGATAAGATTGTATTAGAGAGATAAGCTAAAGCACTTAACGGTATCTGGTAATAATTAGGAAAAAAAAAAAAAAAAACGAAGCAAGGTAGATAGTTCTAGGAACCACAAGACTTAGAATATGTGAGTAACCATAGCATGGTGGGCTGTAGTTAGTGAAATCTACCTGGAAGTAGTAGGAGTGTAATACACTGTGATAGTACTGAGTAAAGATTAGTTTGAAACTGCTAGTCCAGGTTCACTACTTCAGGGAATAATTAAGGATTCCAGAGAAGAATAGTTAAGTCTGAATTATAGATTATGGAACTATTTCTATCTACCTGGATTGGATAAAGATAATTTTAAATATCAGGTTATAAAGGATCCAAGGAAAAGGAAAGCTGGAGGAGTTGTGTTTCTTTCTGAGACTGGATCAGTTAATCTTAAAGGAAAAGAGTGACAATAACCTGGAAGGGAGTTGTAAATTATTTGTTTGGAAAATAATAGTCATCAACATCCAGCTATTGACTCCTCAAAATTTATGTTAGAACCATGGACACGGAGTTAGGCTCCAGCAGAGGTCCTTAAACATATAGTTTAACTCCCATTGCTTATTGATGCCCAAACTGAAATACAAAAAAGGGATGTGGCATACTCATGCCAGCAAGTTAGAAAATAGTACAATGAGATGAAGGAGACAATATTTTGCTTCACTTTCCAAATAATCCAGTATTTCAAAGAATATCTTCTGTTGATATAATTATTAATTTTTGAAAATATGAAAATGACTCTTGTAGACATATGAGTCATGGTTTCTATTTTGCATAGAAATAACTGAAAATACTTTCAGTTTATTCAGGAATATAGATTATAGTTTTGAGTCATGCATTAAGCAATTTTTATATTTTAAAATGCAAATTAATTTATAGGTATTTTTCACATATTCCCTCTCTTTTTAATGGCCTAGACTGAGTGCATTTTCAAGATTAAAATTTTTAAATAATTTTCAATTTGCCTGAAATAGTCAAATATTGGCAAGAAAAAAGAATCTACATTTTAAAAGCTTTTTCTTATTTTCTTGATAATTCATAATCATTTCATTGATTTTCCACTTTTAGTCTGCAAATGCACTTACCAAAATGGCACTTACATTGTCTTTTTAAATTACAATTTGACCTGCTATCTGATAAAGAATCTCAGAGATAGGACTTTAGACAAATCGTAAGGGAAAAAAATGCTGAAAAAAAAAGTTAATTGATCAATTCATACAGTAAGTCAAGTATTAAATAAAGTATAATCTGTGATTGAATATATAACTTACAGTGTTTCCCACCAAATCAGATAATATAGTTTAGGGGAGAAGTTAGAATAGAGCCCTGCATTCTTTTAAATTATTGGAAATTATTTTAAAAGCCTAAAATATAATTTTTAGTTGAATGAGATAGCTTATTTGATCACTACAAATATCCTCTTTTCACTCGTCAGTTGTTACATATTTAAATGTCATTTTGTGGCCATTGATGATGACTCTCATACACTAGATAGATTTGCAGTTTTTCTCTTCCAAACCTTACTTTATGTACACAGATTCGAATGGCAATTTCACTGAAAATGAAAAATAAGGAGAGGAGCGTTACCTATTTGAAAATAAATTGTGAATATATTGGTTCTGAAGTTTGGAGTAAATGTATAGTTGAAGTAGAGAATTTTGGTGTGATTTAGTGGAATGATTAGTTCTCAGTAGTTCTCCTTAGTCTATGCTTCTTGAACTTCTGCCAGTAGAAAGGTATTGGTTTGTTCAAAGGCGTAATAGTTATGAGCATATTTTTAGAGCTGGTCTTATATTACTTTACAGCAGTGACTAAGGAGGAGTAGATAATAGGAATGGAAGAGAGAAAAGCCAGCTTGAGATACAGGAACTGAGATACGAGCCTGAGATACATGTGATACAGGAACAGAAAGAAGCAAACATTTTCAGGATGACTGATTATTAGGAAGAGTTGAACAGCTTGAGTACATCGATTAGAAAGAAGTCAATTTATGCAAGTGAGTAAGACACTGTATGAGACTAAAATTCAAGTGAAACATACTATTAACCTCAAATGCCTTACTGAATGTAGAAAATAAATATTTTTAAAGTTTGAGATGATATCTTTTGAAAAAATAGAGGTAATTATACTTTATTTCTTATCCTTTTGTTTGACTATAAAATATAATATTCTATCTGTAAATTAAGCACATTTGTAAATTAATCATATTTGTAAATTAGGTATGACAGATATATAGCTGATTTTGGCCATGTATATATACCTCATGATTCCAAATTGGTTAATTTTTTTCTACCTATCACATTTCCACCTAGGATAGATGGAAGGAAATTTCTCACATATAACATTATCCACATAAAAGTGCTTTTTATTTTCTCTCATGTTTTCATTTCTGTGTCTATTTTCTCAATAACAAATAGAGTAGGAAAGGGATGACTGCTGATTTTTTTCTACAGTACCATTT
This sequence comes from Nanger dama, assembly GCA_917880005.1. Lineage (NCBI taxonomy): Eukaryota > Metazoa > Chordata > Mammalia > Artiodactyla > Bovidae > Nanger > Nanger dama. The sequence goes on from CAKJTW010000001.1 coordinate 107,861,235, forward strand.
CTTGAATTCTACCAAGGCATATTATCCAGTTATGTTTGATAATACATGCTAATAGAATGGTCGCATAAATATGCTGCATTCTACAGTGTTAGTTTTTAAATCAGGTATCAAAGTTGTTTATCAGGAATTAATATTTTCTAGAAAGGGACAAAAGAACACAAGGAAAACCTTTCAAAATAAAAATCAAACGTTTTTCTTCACATTTCGAATGCTTTCCATTTTAAAATGCCCATGATAAGAAATAATATACATAATTGTATTTACATATTTATAAAGATTGATAACTATTTAATTTCAGGTGGCTACAAATTGCTCTGAGTCATGGAAAATAGGAATAATGTCACATAATTTATTCTCTTAGGACTTTCTCAGAAAAATGAAATTGAAATTTTCTTTTCTTCTTTTTTTTTTTTACTGTTCTTACTTTGTTATATTGCAATTCTGATCGGAAACCTACTTGTCATGATTTCTGTCACCTCCAGTCAACTTATGAAGCAGCCCATGTATTTCTTTTTGAGTCACCTCTCTCTTGCAGACGTTTGTTACACCTCCACTGTGACCCCCAAGTTGATTGCTGACTTGCTGGCAGTAAAGAAGACCATTTCCTACCATGGTTGCATGACACAGCTCTTCACCATGCACTTCTCTGGGGGGATTGAGGTCTTCATCCTCACAGGGATGGCCTATGATCGCTATGTGGCCATCTGCAAGCCTCTGCGCTGCAGTCTGATCATGACCAGACAGAAGTGCGTTGCCATGATCGCTGCTTCCTGCACTGGGGGTTCCTGCGTTCCTTTGGTCAGTTTCTCCTGGCCATCTTTCTACCGTACTGTGGCCCCAACGAAATAGATCATTACTTCTGTGATGTGTATCCATTGCTGAAACTGGCCTGCACTGACACCACCAGAATCGGTCTCCTTGTCATCGCCAATTCCGGGCCTCATGGGGCTGGTGACTTTTGTGGTCTTGTTGATATCCTACTCTGTGATCTTATACACTGTCAGGTCCTACTCTGTATAGAAAATTGCCACAAAACTCTCCACCTGCAGTTCCCACATCACTGTGGTGGTCCTCTTTTTAGCTCCTTTATTCTACATTTACATTCGACCAGCAACTACTTTACCAGAAGAAAAAGTGTTCACTCTGTTTCATACTATCATTGCTCCCATGCTCAATCCTCTAATCTACACAGTGAGAAATTTGGAGATGAAGAATGCCATAAAGAAACTCTGGTGCCATATCGCAGTAAGAAAGGAAATGAGCTAAAACATATCTCTGATTTTCACCACTGAACTTGTTGAATATATTAATTTTCTACACTGAAGAGTTTAAAATGTATAACGCTTGCCTTATATGCTTTTTTGTTTTAGCAATATATAGATTTAATTATGAGCAACAGCTTACAACTCCCTGGATTTATCCAGACTCTCTGCTGTGCTCTTTACTAGTTTTCTTGTTTTCTTATTTATATCTCCTCTTCACTTCTGATCTTTTGGCTGTATAATCAATTTAGATATTTTGCAGTAGACTATCAAAGGCATCATGTAATACAAATAAACAGTGAGAACCCATAGAGCTCATTCTTGTATATGACTTTATTCAATAAAGCCAATTCCAAGTAGCAATGATTTAGAAGATAACTCCAACATTTTACTTGTATCATTTAAAAATATTCTAAAAGACCAAATTTTGGACCTGCAATTACATTTCTTAAAAATATAGCTTTCTCCTCTGATAATTGTGTAGCTAGCAGCCATCTGGAGCTTCCCATATGTACAACACTAGTACTCTTACCTAAGCCCCACATCAATCTCTTTTCCTTTGTTCAAAGGAACTGTCTCTCCCAACTTTGTCCATGTAAACGTGAACTGTATCTCTGGCTAATTCTAGCATCTGATAGTGTATATTTGTTATGAGCATGTGTTCTGGACCCAGAATTGCTTACTAACTGTGAAAACTGGGACATATGCTCAACAAACAGATGCTCAACAAACCATCCATCAAGTGATAATAATAGCCCAACACACAGTCTTGTGAAGATATGTGCAGGACTGAAACACTGCTTGGTCATACAGTAAGTGCTCAATACGTATGAGCTATTTTATTGCCCAGTCTCCTGTTATGCATCAGAAATGTAACCATTCTGATAATAACTTTCCTTTGGAGAATTGATGGTCTGAGAATGAGACTCATATTAGTATCATGTTCTGACTAGGTCTCCTTGGTGGCTTAGACAGTAAAGAATCCACTTGCAATGTGGAGGATCTGGGTTCAATCCTTAGGTTGGAAAGATCCCTTGGAGAAGCTCATGACAATCTGTTCCAGTATACTTGCCTGGAGAATTCCCATGGAGAGAGGTACTCAGCAGGCTACAGTCTAGGGGGTCACAAAGAGTAGGACATGACTGAGTGACTAAGCACAGCACGGTGTGCAATGGGCACCTATTACTGGTGAAATTATTTTTTTCTTAGAATGGGCACGTAGAGAATAACACTTAAAGTCAATGATCGCATCTTTGGCACTGTTCAAGTTAATAAAAGTTTTTCCAGTAGGAAAGTCATCCTGGAGCACTTTTGCCCAATGTCAGAAATAACTAGGAGCAAGATCAGGCCTCTAGATAACTGATTAGGAATGAGTAGAATCTCAAAGTCTTTTAAAAACTTCGTAGATATGATGTACTTGCATGAGAATTTGTTTTCAAGTTGTAGAGAGAGCCAGGTTAGATAAATATGAGTTGTCATGTTGAGGATTCTTAAAATGGGTTCATAATGCAAAAAGAAAAATAGCATAGTTCTATGACTCAGTTGAAAATGCCCAACAAATAAATCTAAAATATTATGTGCTAGAAATTCTTATAGAATATTCTAACATATTTGCTTGTTGTTCTTTTAAACCTAGTTCTTGACAGCTATCTGAATACTCCTGGATAGGACATGCACAGTATACATGTCAGATAACACAACAGAGCAGGAAAATGAAAGATCACTTTCTGGTGTGAAATAAGCAGGGTCTTTAATAAGAAGACCAGCCAACCCTCAAAGTTTCCTTCTGCTTCAGAAGCCCTATCCTCCAACCAATGAGACTTGTATTATTAAAAAATAAAACTTCAAAAATTAATGCAAATGTTTCTGTATTATTGTTATTCTTGGAATAAAAGTTGTGAATGTGGATTATTAAAATACTTGGAGTCTGCAGGAACATGGATGGACCAATAAATCATCTTACTAAGTAAAGTAAGTCAGAGAGAGAAAAACAAATATATGCAATCACTTACGTGTGTGTGTGTGTGTGTGTGTGTGTGTGTGTGTGTGTGTGTTTAAAGATACATACATGGACTTATTTACAAAACAGAGAAAGACTCACAGACACAGAAGACCAACTTATGGTTACCAAAAGGAAAAAGGGAGGGGAGGGATAAATTGAGAGTTTGGGATTAACAGATACAGACTACTGAATATAAAATAGATAAACAATAATGATTATTGTATAGCACAGGAAACTATACTCAATAACTTGTAATAACCTATAATGAAAAGTAATCTGAGACAAAAATATACATATATATGAACACACATATATATGAATTGAATCACATGACTATGTACCCCAAACCAACATGACATTGTAAATAAACTATAGTTTAATAAGATAAATAAGCAAACACTTCATTGTCAATATCAATCATTAACCAGGGAATTATGATTTAACTCCTTTACTTCTGCAATTTGATCTCCTCCCTTCTCAGCTTTTCAAGAGCATCAGTCATATTTTTCTCTTCAGTTGGATCATTAATAGCACATATAATATCAAGAAAGAACGAGATTCTTTTTAATTTAGTGAGTGACTTTAGTTCTTGCATTCAGGTTATTGTCTACCTTTCATAATTTTTGGCTAACACATTTTACAACTCAAAATAGAGACGTTGACTCACAAAATAATATCAGTGTCAACAATGTCTGGCCATAGATATTCAAATTGTGTCAGGTGGGGGCGTGGTCCTAAGATGGTGGAGGAATAGGATGGGGAGACCAATTTCTTCCTCACAAATTCATCAAAAGAACATTTCAACAGTGAGTAAATTCCACAAAACAACTTCTGAATGCTGGCAGAGGACATCAGGAACCCAGAAAAGCAGATCACTGGCTTCAAAAACAGGTAGAAAAAAATATAAAAGACAAAAAGGAGACAAAGGAGGTAGGGAGGGAGCTCCATCCAGGGAAGGGATGGATAAGAGACTCTTAAGAAGAGAGGTTTCCAAACACCAGGAAACATTCTCACTGCCAAGTCTGTGGCGAGTCTTGGAAGCACAGAGGGCAACATAACAGGAAAGAAAAATAAATAATTAAAACCAATAGACTATGACCCCAACAGTAACTCCTCCAGCAGAAAAGCAACACAGATGCCTGCATGTGCCACTAGCAATTGGGGGCTGGACAGGGAGGCACGGGAGGTGCAGGCTGCAGTGCTTTTTAAGAATTGGGCCAGAATGCCCTGCATGCAACCAGAGCAAACTAACTTGGGCTTGCAAACCAGACTGTGGAATAGCTACCATGCGAAATGCTTGAATGTAAGACACCACCAGGACCATGCACAGAACAAAGGACAGAACGGAAATAGCCAGCTGCAGAACATCTTCCTCCGGTGACAGGCAGCCAGAGCCTTAAGGGCTGGAAGGGGGCAATCGCACCCAAGAGAGACATTACCTACCAAAATGCAAGCAGGCTTCTTTGCTAACTAAGACTTCTGGGGGTTTTGGACAGTCATCATCTGCCTGTGAAGGGATGCCAGCAGTACACTCAGAAAACTGAGCAGCAGGGAAAAGTGATAAGTTGCAGCAACTGTGCTCGCCAAACTCCTGAGCTACTCAGACCTGGGAAGGGCACAAAATGCAGGCCCAACCAAATCTGCACCTCTGAGGGCTACCTTAGTGCTGAGCCTGAGCGGCTTAGACCGGGGGAGGTGCATGAAGCCTATGGCCAGCCTCAGACGGTTCCCCAGCAGAGCAACGTAAAGTCTGAGCAATGTGCGCCATGAGCAGGGGCAGGTCCAGCGTGGATGAGACACTGCAAGCACACACCAGTGTTATTTGTTTGCAGCAGCCCTCCCTCCCCACAGCACGACTGAACAACTGAGCCTAAAAAAAAGAAAAAAAGTGTCCACCACCACCCTCCTTGTGTAAAGACGAAAATCAGACACTGAAGAGATGAGCAAACAGAAGAAGTTAAACAGAGGGAACCGCCTTGGAAGTGATCTCATGTTGCCCACAACACCAGAGAAAGGGTCGGATATATCCTTACTATTTTTACAATCACTTTTTCTTTTTTGTGTGTGTTGATGATGTTGCATGATTGTTTTTCCTTTTCTTTTTCTTTTTTAACTTTCTTAAATTTTAAGTCCTCTATTTCTCTAATTTTTATTTTTATAACCTATTACTTAAAATTTTTTTATAATTTTTTAATTTTATTTTTACTTTATTCTACTTTACAATACTGTATTGGTTTTACCATACATTGACATGAATCAGCCACAAGTGTACACGAGCTCCCAATCCTGAAACCCCCTCCCACCTCCCACCTCTCAAAAAGACCCTATTTTTAAAGCAAATGCCATATATAGTCTTTTTGTGGTTGTTGTTGTTTTTAATAATTCTTGGGGCTTTTTATCTTCTTCTTTTCATTAATATTGTATTTTTGAAAATCCAATCTCTACTCCAGATTTTTAATCTTTGCTTTTTGGTATTTGTTGTCAATTTTGTACATTTAAAAACCCAGTCTTCAGTATCCAATTTTACCTGAGAGCGAGATTACTGGCTTGACCACTCTCTCTTCCTTTTGACTCTCCCTTTTCTCCACCAGGTGGCCTCTGTCTCTTCCCGCCCCCTCCTCTTCTCAACCCAACTCTGTGAATCTCTGAGTGTTACAGATGGTGGAGAACACTTAGGAAACTGGTTAATGGCTGGATCTGTCTCTCTCCTTTTCATTTCCCTCTTTATCCTCCTGGCCACCTCTGTCTACTTCATCCCTCTCCTCTTCCCTGTATAATTCCATGAACATCTCTGAGTGGTCCACACTGTGGAGCACACATAAAGAAGTGATTATTGGCTAGCTTGCTCTCTCTTCTTTTGATCCCACCTCATCACATTCCAGTCACCTCTAATTACCCCTCCCTTTTCCCTTCTCCATGTAACTCAGTGAACCTCTCTGGGTGTCCCTCAATATGGAGAAACCTTTCATCTTTAACCTAGATGTTTTATCATCAGTGCTGTATAGATGGAGAAGTCTTGAGGCTATTGTAAAAATAAAACTGAAAACCAGAAGCAGGAGGCTTAAGTCCAAATCCTGAGAACATCAGAGAAATCCTGAATCCAGGGAACATTAATCGATAGGAGCTAATCAAACGCCTCCATACCTACACTGAAACCAAGCACCACCCAAAGGCAAACAGGTTCCAGAGCAAGACATACCACACAAATTCTCCAGCAACACAGGAACACAGCCCTGAACTTCAATATACAGGCAGCTCAAAGTTACTCCAAAACCACTGACGTCTCATAACCCATTACTGGACACTTCATAGAACTCCAGAGAAAAGAAGTCCACCTCCACCTACCAGAACTCCAACAAAAGCCTCCCTAACCAAGAAACCTTGACAAGCCAATGATACAACACCAACCACAGTGTGGAAACTCCATAATAAAGAGAACTTCACAAATTCCCAGAATATAGAAAGGCCACCCCCAAATGCAGGAATATAACCAAGATGAAGAGACAGAGGAATACCCAGCAGGTAAAGGAACAGGAGAAATGCCCACCAAACCAAATAAAAGAGGAAGAGACAGGGAATCTACCTGAGAAAGAATTCCGAATATTGATAGTGAAAATGATCCAAAATCTTGAAGTCAAAATGTAATCACAGATAAATAGCCTGGAGACAAAGACTGAGAAGATGCAAGAAAGGTTTAACAAGGACCTAGAAGAAATAAAAAAAAGTCAATATATAATGAATAATGCAATAAATGAGATCAGAAACACTCTGGAAGCAACAAAGAGTAGAATAAGGGAGGCAGAAGATAGGATTAGTGAAACAGAAGATAGAATGGTAGAAATAAATGAATCAGAGAGGAAAAAAGAAAACCAAATTAAAAGAAATGAGGACAATCTGAGAGACCTGCAGGACAAGATGAAATGCTTCAACATTCGAATTATAGGAGTCCCAGAAGAAGAAGACAAAAGAAAGATCATGAGAAAATACTTGAGGAGATAATAGTTGAAAACTCCCTAAAATGAGGAAGGAAATAATAACCCAAGTCCAAGAAACCCAGAGAGTTCCAAACAGGATAAAACCAAAGCAAAACACCCCAAGACATATATTTATCAAATTAACAAAGATCAAAAACAAAGAACAAATATGAAAAGCAGCAAGGGAAATACAACAAATAACACACAAGAGGATTCCCATAAGGATAACTGCAGATCTTTCAATAGGAACCCTTCAGGCCAGGAGGGAATGGCAAAACATACTTAAAGTGATGAAAGAAAATAACCTACAGCCTAGATTACTGTACCCAGCAAGGATCTCATTCCTTTATGAAGAAGAAATCAAAAGTTTTACAGACAAGCAAAAGCTGAGAGAATTCAGCACCACCAAATCAGCTCTCCAACAAATGCTAAAGGATATTCTTTAGACAGAAAACACAAAAAGGGCATATAAACCCGAACCCAAAACAATAAAATAAATGGCAACAGGATCAAACTTATCAATAATTACCTTAAATTTAAATGGGTTGAACGCCCCAACAAAAGACAAAGACTGGCTGAATGAATACAAAAACAAGACCCCTATATATGCTGCCTACAAGAGACCCACCTCAAAACAAGAGACACATACAGACTGAAAGTGAAGGGCTGGAAAAATGTATTCCACGCAAATAGAGACCAAAAGAAAGCAGGAGTAACAATACTCATATCAGATAAAATAGACTTTAAAACAAAGGCTGTGAATAGAGACAAAGAAGGACACTACATAATGATCAAAGGATCAATCCAACAAGAAGATAAAACAATTATAAATATATATGCACCCAACATAGGAGCACCACAATATGTAAGACAAATGCTAACAAGCATGAAAGGGGAAATTAACAATGACACAATAATAGTGGGAGACTTCAATACCCCACTCACACCTATGGACAGATCAGCTAAACAGAAAATTAACAAAGAAACGCAAACCTTAAATGATACAATAGACCAGTTAGACCTACTTGATATCTATAGGACATTTCACCCCAAAACAATGAATTTCACCTTGTTCTCAAGTGCTCACGGAACCTTCTCCAAGATCGATCACATTCTGGGCCATAAATCTAACCTTGATAAAGTCAAAAAAATCAAAATCATTCCAAGCATCTTTGCTGACCATAATATATTAAGATTAGATCTCAATTACAGGAGAAAACTATTAAAAATTCCAACATATGAAGGCTGAACAAAACGCTGCTGAATAACCAACAAATCACAGAAGAAAAAATAAATAAAAGAAATCAAAATATGCATAGAAACGAATGAAAATGAAAACACAACAATCCAAAACCTGTGGGACACTATAAAAGCAGTCCTAAGAGCAAAGTTCATAGCAATACAGGCATACCTCAAGAAACAAGAAAAAAGTCAAATAAATAACCTAACTCTACACCTAAAGCAACTAGAAAAGGAAGAAATGGAGAACCCCAGAGTTAGTAGAAGGAAAGAAATCTTAAAAATTAAGGCAGAAATAAATGCAAAAGAAACAAAAGAGACCGTAGCAAAAATCAACAAAGCCAAAAGCTGCTTCTTTGAACAGATAAATAAATTTGACAAACCATTAGCCAGACTCATCAAGAAACAAAGAGAGAAAACTCAAATTAATAAAATTAAAAATGAAAATGGAGAGATCACAACAGACAACACAGAAATACAAATTATCATAAGAGACTACTATCAGCAATTATATGCCAAATAGATGGACAACGTGGAAGAAATGGACAAATTCTTAGAAAAGTACAACTTTACAAAACTGAACCAGGAAGAAAGAAAAAATCTTAGCAGGCCTGTCAGAAGCACGGAAATTGAAAGTATAATCAGAAATCTTCCAGCAAACAAAAGCCCAGGTCTAGATGGCTTCACAGCTGAATTCTGCCAAAAATTTCGAGAAGAGCTAACACCTATCCTACTCAAACTCTTCCAGAAAATTGCAGAGGAAGGTAAACTTCCAAACTCACTCTATGAGGCCACATCACTCTAATACCAAAACCTGACAAAGATGCCACAGAAAAAGAAAACTAGAGGCCAATATTACTGATGAATATAGATGCAAAAATCATCAAAAATTTCTAGCAATCAGAATCCAACAACACATTAAAAAGATCACACACCATGACCAATTGGACTTCATCCCAAGGATGCAAGGGTTCTTTAATATCTGCAAATCAATTAATGTAATTCGCCACATAAACAAATTGAAAAATAAAAGCCATATGATTATCTCAATAGATGCAAAGAAGGCCTTTGACAAAATTCAACATCCATTTATGCTAAAAACTCTCCAGAAAGCAGGTATAGAAGGAATATACATCAACATAATAAAAGCTATATATGACAAACCCACAGCAAACATTATCCTCAATGGTGAAAAATTGAAAGCATTTTCCCTAAAGTCAGGAATAAGACAAGGGTGCCCACTTTCACTGCTACTATTCAACATAGTTCTGGAAGTTTTGGCCACAGCAATCATAGTAGAAAAATAAATAAAATGAATCCAAATTGGAAAAGAAGTAAAATTCTCACTGTTTTCAGATAGCATGATCCTCTACATAGAAAACCCCAAAGACTCCACCAGAAAATTACTGGAGCTAATCAATGAATATAGTGAAGTTGCAGGATATAAAATCGACACACAGAAATCCCTTGCATTCCTATACACTAATAATGAGAAAATAGAAAAAGAAATTAAGGAAACAATTCCATTCACCATTGCAATGAAAAGAATAAAGTACTTAGGAATATTTCTACCTAAAGAAACTTGAGACCTATATATAGAAAACTACAAAACACTGATGAAAGAGATCAAAGAGGACACTAATAGATGGAGAAATATACCATGTTAATGGATCAGAAGAATCAATATAGTGAAAATGTATATATACTACCCAAAGCAATCTACAGATTCAATGCAATCCCTATCAAGCTACCAGCGGTATTTTTCACAGAACTAGAACAAATAATCTCAAGATTTGTATGGAAATACAAAAAAAAAAAAAATTTAATAGCCAAAGCAATCTTGAGAAAGAAGAATGGAACTGGAGGAATCAACTTGCCTGACTTTAGGCTCTACTACAAAGCCACAGTCATCAAGACAGTATGGTACTGGCACAAAGACAGAAACAATGGAACAAAATAGAAAGCCCAGAGATAAATCCACACACCTATCGACACCTTGGTGGTGATGAAGTCACTCAGTCGTGTCCGACTCTTTGTGACCCCGTGGACTGTAACCTACTAGGCTTCTCCGTCTATGGGATTATCCAGGCAAGAATACTGGAGTGGATTGCCATTTCCTTCTCCAGGGGATCTTCCTGACCCAGGTATTGAACTCGAGTCTCCCACATTGAAGGCAGACGCTTTAACCTCTGAGCCACCAGGGAACTTCCCTGGACACCTTATCTTTGACAAAAGAGGCAAGAATATACAATGGATTAAAGACAATCTCTTTAACAAGTGGTGCTGGGAAAACCGATCAACCACTTGTAAAAGAATGAAACTAGATCACTTTCTAACACCACACACAAAAATAAACTCAAAATGGAGTAAAGATCTAAACAAAAGACGAGAAACTATAAAACTCCTAGAGGAGAACATAAGCAAAAAACACTCTCCGACATAAATCACAGCAGGATCCTCTAAGATCCACCTCCCAGAATACTGGAAATAATAGCAAAAATAAATAAATAGGATCTAATTAAAATTAAAAGCTTCTGCACAATAAAGGAAACTATAAGCAAGGTGAAAAGACAGCCCTCTGAATGGGAGAAAACAATAGCAAATGAAGCAACTGACAAACAACTAATCTCAAAAATATACAAGCAACTTATGTAGCTCAATTCCAGAAAAATAAACAACCCAATCCAAAAATGGGCCAAAGATCTAAATAGGCATTTCTCCAAAGAAGACATACGGATGGCTAACAAACACATGAAAAGATGCTCAACATCACTCATTATCAGAGAAATGCAAATCAAGACCACAGTGAGGTACCATTTCACACCAGTCAGAATGGCTGGGATCCAAAAGTCTACAGGCAATAAATGCTGGAGAGGGTGTGGAGGAAAGGGAACCCTCTTACACTGCTGGTGGGAATGCAAACTAGTACAGCCATTATGGAAAACAGTGTGGAGATTCCTTTAAATATTGCAAGTAGAACTGCCTTATGACCCAGCAATCCCCCTGCTGGGCATACACACCAAGGAAACCAGATTGAAAGAGACACGTGTACCCCAATGGTCATTGCAGTACTGTTTATAATAGCCAGATATGGAAACAACCTAGAGGTCCATCAGCAGATGAATGGATAAGAAAGCTTTGGTACATATACACAATGGAGTATTACTCAGTCATTAAAAGAATACATTTGAATCAGTTCAAATGAGATGGATGAAACTGGAGCCGATTATACAGAGTGAAGTAAGCCAGAAAGAAAAACACCAATACAGTATACTGACACATATATATGGAATTTAGAAAGATGGTAATGATGATCCTGTATGCGAGAAAGCAAAAGAGACACAGATGTACAGAACGGACTTTTGGACTCTGAGGGAGAGGGAGAAGGTGGGATGATTTGAGAGAATGGCATCGAAACATGTATACTATCATATAAGAAAAAAAGTGCCCACCTATGTTCTATACAGAATACAGGATGCTTGGGGCTGGTGCATGCGGATGATCCAGAAAGATGATATGAGGTGGCGGGTGGGAAAGGGGTTCAGGATTTGGAGCTCATATTCACCCATGGCAGATTCATGTCAATGTATGGCAAAACCAATATAGTATTGTAAAGTAAAATAAAGTAAAAATAAAATTTAAAAAAATTTTGTGTCAGGTGAAGTGTAATTAATGATAGTCCTTTGGATACTTGACTAGTTTTGCATCAACTTGTAAATTCATTTTAGCACCCCTTCCTGATGATAAATATGTAGTGAATTGTTGCCTGAACTGATGGTAACATATTACTGGTTTCTACATTAAATATTAATAATAAATTCAATAGAATCTTTGACATGTCCATTCATCATTTGCACAAAAATTCAATAATATTCTCTTTTAAAATGTATCCTTTGACAAATGGTAAACTTTAAAGAAACTATAGAAATAGATCCATTCACAGATACCCACTGAATGTTTAAAAAATTTCAATGGTGCATGTAAAGATCTTAGAAGCTTTCAGACAAACAATAATGATTAAGTAAATTTTTAAAAAGATGAATCCTGTCATATTATTTCAACTTTTCAACAAATATAAATACTACATTTGCAGGTAAAAATGGATGAGAAAATACAATTGTCTTACTAGAGTAAAATTCAAGAGGCAACTATGGAATAAACATCTGTATACCATAAGAATGTCCAAAATTTACACTTGACTAAAACTTCTATAGATTAAATAGAAATGACCCACAACTACCTGTTTATTTAAAATATACTGTTTGTAATTATACATTAGCTTATTTTCTTGTTTATTTTCATTGTCTGTCACTTTTCTTATTCTCCAGCCTCACTGAGGACAAAAGGCTGTTTTTTTCACTACTAAATACATTCTCTAGGGCTTCCCTGGTGGCTCTATGGTAAAGAAACCACCTGCCAATGCAGGAGATGTGAGTTTGATCCCGGGGTCAAGAAGTTCCCCTGGAGAAGGAAATGGAAACCCACTCCAATATTCTTACTGGAAAATTCCATGGACAGAGGAGTATGGCAGGCTACATTCTGTGGATTTGCAAAAGAGGGGGACATAACTTAATGACTAAACAACAGCAAATGCATTATCCATAGTAAGTTTTGTCCAAGTCAGACCTTTTAGAATTAGGAGATAGTAAATATTTTTATATGAATAAATTTGAGACTATTTTATTTTTATTATAGTTCTTTTAAAATATATTTTCTGCAACTTATGGAATATATTCTGCAAATATATGCAACATATTCTGCAAAATATGGAAAACTGAATCAGAAAAAAGAATATCCTTTTAGAAAAGAGTTTGCCTTACAAAGATAAATTGGGAAATTGTCTGCACATCTGCAAGAGAGCCCATGGGGGCATGTGAGCTTCCTGAAAAAATAAAAAAAGAAAAGAAAGGCATAGAGGTAAAGCATAGGAGTCTTTTCCAGGCATCAGCCAGAAATTATAATGCCCTAATAAGCTTTTTTTTTTTTTTTCCTTTCCCCACGAAAAATGAAGTCTTAAATCCTGGGTATACTCTCTGAACTTTTAATTCTAGCTGTAGCTAGAATTCCCATGGCAGCTCACTTCAGCATTCCTCAGCTAACTGATTCTGCCCTGTCCTGACAAATGAGCATTATATACTCCATGTCCATAGTCATTATGTACTCCATTTCCTCATAGTCTCCATGTCCTATGTCTGATCTCAGTGCTTTGCATGTTGATGCAATAGGGAAATATAATTAAGAACTTTGGCATATTTATTTATTAGGTAGAAATTGAGAAATTGAAGCTATGATTTACATCTTTGGCACAGTATACTGATGGTAAATTTCTGTATTTTCAGAGATATTGAGACCTTTTTATATTACACATTTTGTTAGAATTCTCCTTAAATGCCAATTTAACATCAAGCAGAATATATCATGTGTATATGTATACATATATATGTATATATGTCACTTTTCTATAGAGACAAAGGTAAAATATCAGAAAGACACATATTTATTTTTTTGTGGAAAAAATAAATGGAAAAATTGCATGCTAAAAAAATCTCAAAATTAGTTCAATTTACCAAACATATCTGTAGCAGTGGAACTCACGAGTTCTCTTGTAAGATTTTATGCAATTAGAGATGGATTACTGCATGGAAATTATAATTTTTAAAATTCTGACTTTATATTAGGTATGAAGCTTCATCTTATAAGAAATCTCTCTGATGAGTCAAGCAGCTGGTAAGTTAAATCCAGTTCCCAATTATAATGGTGATTTTCCTTAAAATGAATATTTGAATAATTCTGATTGTATTTATGATAGAAGCCTTCTAACTAACCTTTGAAAAATTCCAGAAATTTTAAAATGCTATTGTTACTATTTGAGAAAACCTGGCTTCAAGTATTGTGAGTTGTGACTTGCACATGAGCTCTTAAAGTTATCAGTGTCATGTCTCTCAGCAGCTATCAAAATATTACTAGATTTACTTGTTTTTTCATATTTCACAAATTTATTCATATTATTAGCCCTTTGGATTCCATTATCGAAAAAAAGTTTAATATGAAGAAGAATGCACTGGCCCATCAGATAAGTGGACAGCATTGCAGTGAAGGAACTGAAGATATATTAAAAAAATTAAAATCAAAACACCAATATGCTTCTAAGATTATGCAGAAGAAAAAATGTATGATGAAATTTTCAAAAAAGCTATTTGAATAGATAGTATTTAAGTGGTAGGTTTCTTTTTCCTAAGTTTAGTTGAGATGAAGAAAAATTGTCAAAGGTGAACATAAACAACTATCTAATTGGATAAGGTTAATTAATTCAAAAGAAAGAAAACAAAAGTATTAACTGGCTGAAGTAAGCAGTACATGGAAAGTTAGTTCAACCCAGACCAATGAGAAATATTTGGCTTAAAGATAGGATGTTTTCCCAAAGTGAGCAATCCCAGCTTTCTAAGAAAGAGTAGATTGTTTATGGCAGGGAAACTCTGCTATGTCTTATCCATATTTATCCCATGTTACAATATTACACATTTTAAATAAGCTATTCAAAATAATACCATATACTCATTGATATGACAAATATAATGTCAATGACAATGAATATTTACTAAATGTTTTAATATGTACCAGTTTCTGTCCTAAGCTGTTACATAAGTGAATTCATCATATCTTTACAGCAGATCTCAGAGTTAATTACAGTACTATTCTTTTTATAGATGAAGAAACTGAGGTTATATATTTTATCTGTGATTATTCTCCAAGTGAATTTTGGAGCCAGTGTCTCATTCTATGTAGGTCCAGAACTCATAACCTAGAATCTACTACCACTTGAATAGTGTGAGGACCTCCTAAATTTATAACACTATGGGGGTTCCAAGAGGAAGAAGGGGAAACTAACATCTTCTTGAGCATCAAGTTCTGTATATGTAAGCTTATTTACATTCCACAGTAATCCTGTAAATTAGGCACCACATGCTTATTTTAAGCAAAAAGAAAGAGTATTTAAGGAGGAGAAGACTCTTGCATTTGAGTATCAGAGTTGTGTTATCTCTGAGGTATCTTGTATTAATATCAATAATATTTCCTATCTTGTTCAGGGAAGGACAGTACAAGATCCAGTTCCTGAGATGGTTACTTACATTTACTCTGGGGCCTTGATCTTATAGTTAGTAATCATGTGTGTGTTATTTGCTCAGTTGTATTTGACTCTTTGTGACCCCATGGACTGTAGCCTACCAGGCTTCTATGTCTATGGGCTTCTACAGGCAAAAATATTTATTGAACTGTGTGCTGCTGCTGCTGCTGCTAAGTCACTTCAGTCATGTCCTACCCTGTGCGACCCCATAGACGGCAGCTCACTACGCTCCCCCGTCCCTGGGATGCTCCAGGCAAGAACACTGGAGTGGTTTGCCATTGCCTTCTCTGATTGAAGTGTTTATCCATTCCCTTCTCCAGGAGATCTTCCCAACCCAGGGATTGAACCCTGGTCTCCTTCATGGCAAGCAGATTTTTACCATCAGAGCCACCAGGGAAGCCCTTAGTAATTGTTGAGGATGACCAATAGTTATTAAATATATGGTATTTTCCAGATATGGCTTTAATAAATTTCATATCTAGAAACTAATATTCAAAAATCACCATATAAAGAGATATTATCTTTACCTTGATTTTCCAAAGAAGTAAACTGAGGCACAGAAATAGTAATGAAATTGCCACTGTATTTGTTACTTTTTACAGTCTCAATGTATCAAGAGACTGCATCAATGTAGCAGAGAAGGGAAGGCAGGAGAAGGGTAAACAGATGGCTTCCCCAAATTAATGGAGAATTAGAAGTCACACATTATTGGAATCTAGAGAGATCTTCAGAGATTATCTAATAACTTTATTTTATGAATGGGATCCTGAGATCCTAGGGAATGAACAGTTAAGCAATAGAATGGAAGGAAAAAAACTAGGTATTTTGCCTACTTATATAGTGTATATACCAGATGATTACCTGAATACAGGTATAACTGCTTCTATTTTAGAGAGCTGAAGAGATTCTTTTATATAGTCATGCAGATTGTGTGGGTGAACTCTCTAATAAATTAAAGGAAGAAGTGCTACATTTTGTTTATTGTATTGTGTTTGGGGGAACTATTTTGGAATTAGAGGAGCCCTTTTCTCTGTATATTATTTCCAAACTAGGTAACTATAATTACAGTCTGACAAGATATAACTCAAGTAACTTCTGAATGTTAATTTATTTTGAAAGGGGAGATAATCTTGCAAGAGAAATATAGACAAATAGGAAAAGCAGAGTTGTAGATATATTAACCTAGAGATGCTACAAATAAAGTTTAAGAAATATGAAAGTTTCATGCAGTATTTTGAATGAAGGAATTATTTCCTCTTAAAAGTCAAAATGGCTTTCCTGGTGGCTCAGAGGTTAAAGCATCTGCCTGCAATGCGGGAGACACAGGGTTTGATCCTTGGGTCAGGAATATCCCCTGGAGAAGGAAATGGCAACTCACTCCAGTGTTCTTGCCTGGAGAATCCCATGGACAGAGGAGCCTGGTGGGCTACAGCCCATGGGGTTGCAAAGAGTCAGACACGACTGAGTGACTTAACTAACTCTAACTTAAAAGTCAACAAGGATTATGAGTCCACTCATAAAAATGATTTTTTCTTTAGTTTTATCATGAATTAACTTAATAAAGGATGATTGATTATTTCTTGTATTATTCCTTAACAATTATAGCACATTGTTCACTTTCCAGTTTTTTGTTTAATTGATATTTATTTAACATTGACTCTGCACCAAGCACTGCAAAACACACCCACACACGCTACACCAATTTTGTGATTTCATTAGAAACCACTTAACAAACAAATTCTGTAGTTACCTCTATTTTACATCCTAAATTGGCACATTATATGTCACTCTACTTAGCACTATTCTTTTTTTTTTTAATTCTTGACAAATAGAATTCCTTGCTTCCTCACAAAATAATTTAAATTATATAAAAACTGGAACTTTGTCTAATTTATCACTGTGCTCTTAGAAGAATACTAGTACTAGATATTTAAAACAATCTTATTAAATGAAAATGATTTCAGTGGGTCTCAAATTAACTTGTGTTTAAAAGGAATTGGTGCCATTTTAAGTATATATTAGGTTTCCATTTTCTCATCAGTGATTAGTTTCATTGCTTTTGTCATTTCAGATAACTTTCTTGACCATCAGAGCATGGAAGATAGAAATAATGTTACTGAATTTATTCTCTTGGGACTTTCTACAGACAAGAAAGTCTGTATCCTCTGCTTTTTATTTATCTTATTCCGTTACCTGGCTATTTGGATGGGGAGTTTGATCATTGTGATTTCTATTACATGCAGCCGGCTAATTACCCAGCCCATGTACTTCCTTAACTGCCTAGCACTTTCAGATCTCTTCTACACTGTGACACCAAACACATGACTGACTTTCTGATGGAGAAAAGGCCATTTCTGATAAAATCTGCATGATACAGCTTTTCACCACACACTTCTTTGGGGAGATTGAGGTCTTCATCTTCACAAGGAGCCTATGACTGCTATGTGGCTGTCTGTAAACCTCTCCACTACACTATAATCATGAACAGGCAAAGACGTCACTCAGTTCTCATAGCATCATGTGCAGAGGGAAATTCTTCATTCTCTTGGTCTCTTTCTTCTTGAGATTGTTTTACCTTTCTGTGGACCCAATGAAATAGATCACTATTTCTGTGATGTGTATCCTTTGTTGAAACTAGCCTGCATTGATAGATACAAAATTGGCTTTTTTTTGTCATTGCCAATTCTGGCTTGATAGGACTGGTGAACTTTGTGATTTTGATGGCCTCCAACATTTTGATTTTGTATAATGTGTGCACATATTTTGCAGAAAGCCGCCATAAAGCACTTTCCACCAGTAGTTCCTACATCACAGTCATGATTCTCTTTTTGTATCTGTCATCTTTGTTTACATTAGACCTGCCACAATATTACCAGAAGATAAAGTGTTTATGTTCTTCTACACAATTATTGTCCCTGTGCTCAGTCCACTTATCTACACACTTAGAAACATGGGGATGAAAAATTCTATAAGAAGAGTTTGGTGCAATAAAAGGTTCTGGGAAAGGAGGTTAATGACTTGAAGGTCATTCATCTTTGATGCCAGTGACTGTCTTCTCATTACTCCCCCTGTTGCTGACTCTCTCCTGCTAATGGGAAAATCAGTTAGAATGTGTAAAACCCAAGCCTTCAACAAGAGCTTGCCTTCAGTGGTTCCTTCATTGTTTTCCTTTCAATGCATTTTCCTTGGTTTCACTTTTCACTAATAATCCCTTGGCTAACACACACACACACACACACACACACACACACACACACACACACACCTTTTACAGAGTAAGAACATGTTTAAAAATATGGAGAAAGAGTGATGCTGCTAGTTAAAGAATCTTCCTGCTAATGCAGGAGACACAGGTTCAATCCTTGGGCCAGGAAGATCCTCCAGAGAAGGAAATGGCTACCCACTCCAGTGTTTTTGCTTGGGAAATCCCATGGAGAGAGGAAACTGGTGGGCTACAGCCCATGAGGATGCAAAACAGCTGGACATGACTCAGCGACTAAAAAAAAACAAAAAAGGCAGTTATAGGAAAATAGGAACAATTGCATACTGCAAATTCCTTTCAGAACTATACACCTAGCCTCGTATCCTAAAACTTTATATTTCTTTTAATCAAATACCTAGAGATTTTTGTGTGTATTTGTGAACTGCTATTATTTTACCTAAGTGAAGAGAATATATAGCTCTAAATAGAACGTTGTGTAAAGTCCAGTCTTACATTTTACGTGGCAAGTTGTATAGTCTGAAAAGCAAGTCACTGTGTGATCTGTTTGTGAAATGATATTGTAAGTATTGGGGAAATATATGTGGTCATATATATATATATATATACAAATTCAAAGAATGCTCAAACTACTGCACAATTGCACTCTTCTCACATGCTAGTAAAGTAATGCTCAAAATTCTCCAAGCCAGGCTTCAGCAATATGTGAGCCCTGAACTCCCTCACGTTCAAGCTGGTTTTAGAAAAGGCAGAGGAACCAGAGATCAAATTGCCAATATCCGCTGGATCATGGAAAAAGGAAGAGAGTTCCAGAAAAACATCTATTTCTGCTTTATTGACTATGACAAAGCCTTTGACTGTGTGGATCACAATAAACTGTGGAAAATTCTGAAAGAGATGGGAATACCAGACCACCTAACCTGCCTCTTGAGAAATTTGTATGCAGGTCAGGAAGCAACAGTTAGAACTGGACATGGAAAAATAGACTGGTTCCAAATAGGAAAAGGAGTATGTCAAGGCTGTATATTGTCACCCTACTTATTTAACATATATGCAGAGTACATCATGAGAAATGCTGGACTGGAAAAAAACACAAGCTGGAATCAAGATTGCCAGGAGAAATATCAATAACTTCAGATATGCAGATGACACCAGCCTTATGGCAGAAAGTGAAGAGGAACTAAAAAGCCTCTTGATGAAAGTGAAAGAGCAAAGTGAAAAAAAATTGGCTTAAAGCTCAAAATTCAGAAAAGGAAGATCATGGCATCCGGTCCCATCACTTCATGGGAAATCGGTGGGGAATCAGTGGAAACAGTGTCCGACTTTATTTTTGGGGGCTCCAAAATCACTGCAGATGGTGACTGCAGCCATGAAATTAAGAGACACTTACTCCTTGGAAGAAAAATCATGACCAACGTAGATAGTATATTCAAAAGCAGAGACATTACTTTGCCGACTAAGGTCCGTCTAGTGAAGGCTATGGTTTTTCCTATGGTCATGTATGGATGTGAGAGTTGGACTGTGAAGAAGGCTGAGTGCCAAAGAAATGATGCTTTTGAACTGTGGTGTTGGAAAAGACTCTTGAGAGTCCCTTGGACTACAAGGAGATCCAACCAGGCCATTCTGAAGGAGATCAGCCCTGGGATTTCTTTGGAAAGAATGATGCTAAAGCTGAAACTCCAGTACTTTGGCCACCTCATGAGAAGATTTAACTCACTGGAAAAGATGCTAGGAGGGACTGGGGGCAGGAGGAGAAGGGGACGACCGAGGATGAGATGACTGGATGGCATCACGGACTCGATGAACATGAGTCTGAGTGAACTTCGGGAGTTGGTGATGGACAGGGAGGCCTGGCGTGCTGCGATTCATGGGGTTGCAAAGAATCAGACACGACTGAGCAACTGAGCTGATCTGAACTGAACTGACCTTTGTTTTGGGCTTCCCAGATGGCACTAGTAAAAAATATGCTTGCAGTATAGCAGATGCAGGTGGCCTGGGTTGGATCCCTGGCTGGGTAAGATCTCCTGAAGGAGGGCACAGCAACGTGATACGGTAATGGAAAATCAAAAGTATACACTAGATTGAATAGCTTCAGTACCATAATTTACTTCCGTTTTTACAACCTCATTGGCTTCAACTAAGATAACATACAGATTCTGGAATATTCTTGCCACTAACCTTTTCACTAGAAGAGTATCCATACATCTCAGACATTGAAAAGTGGGCAGACATCCTACGTGCTTGATACAATCCCATTTTATGTCAACGTTTTCAACATAATTATTAGCAGAACTCCTCTTTTTATACTCAAATTATCTCAATTTGAGCAATAGATCATATAGCTACCCTTTTTATTTCCAAACTAATTTTTCAGTATATATGAATATATTGTTATGGTAAAAGATTATATAATTATTAATTTTTGTCATTTTTAAGATGATTTCATTAAAATCACTTTAGAAACATTTTCCAACTTTTATGTAGTGAGTCTCACATAAATCATATTTTGTTGTTCAGTTCCTACATTTTTGCTTTTCAGAGAGTTGCAATGAATATGAGAAGTCCTCACATGAGTAAAAAATAAGACTTTAAATTTCAGATACTCCTTTTTTATGAGACTGCAGGGAGTATAGCAAGGTTGTATGGACTTTCTGTCTGGGATGATCAACATGACTGTAGCTTATGTACATTTGAAGATTCATTTCATGGAACTAAAGTATGGGGAGATTAGAATGGTAACCTCCATTTAGTGACTTATAGAAAGAAAAAAAAATCAAAGCAAAGTGTAACTTCAATAAGGAAATGATGACTCCTATTACCAGGGGAAGATGTTAATAAGAAACATAGACTGATAGAAGAAAGAATTTCAACTAATGCTAGTGTTTATGCTTAGTTTTTCTAGTGTAAGTTCCATTGTTTATTAAACTAAAATAAGCAAATATCACTTGAATAGGATCTGTAATGAGGAGGCAAAGTGACTTTCAGAAGATTTGCCTTGCAATCAAAAATGGTTTCTGGAAGCACTCTTCTCAGGGCATTCTTCATCTCTGCATTTCTGAGACTGTAAATCAGAGGGTTGAACATGGGAGCAATGATGGTGTAGAAGAGAGCAAACATCTTGTCTTCTGGAAATGTTGTGTTGGTTCTAATGTAAATGAAGAGAATAGGCACAAAGAATAGAACCACAACTGTGATGAGGGAACTACAAGTGGAAAGAGCTTGTACTGGCTTTCTGTAAGGTAAGCTTTGATGGTGTATAATATCAAAATGTAGGACAGCATCACAACCACAAAGATCACCAACCCCATTATGCCTGCATGGCCACTACTAGGATCCCAGCTCCGTAGGTGTCTGTGCAGGTCAGTTTCAGCCAAGAATAAACATCACAGAAATAGTGATTTATTTCATAGGGACCACAGAATGGTAAGTTAATGGTGAGGAGACCTTGGACAAAGGAATGCAGAAATGCCCTAGTACAACAAGCACTGACTGTGGCACAGTCTGTGCCTGCTCATGATGATGGTGCAGTGCAGGGGCCTGTGGATGGCCACATAGTGGCCAGAGGCCATCCTCTGACCAGAGAGGACGGTCAGAGATTTCAATCCCCCAAAGAAGTGTATGGCAAAAAACTGTGCCATGCAGTCAGTGTATGAAATTGTGCTTCTTTCTGCCAGCAAGTCAGTGACTAACTTGGGTGCCACTGTTGAGGTATAACACAGATCTAATAGAGCAAGGTAATTAAGGAAGAAATGCATGGGTTGATAATTTAGCTGACTGCATGTGATAGAAATCATGATGAGCAAGTTTCCCATCCAAATAGCTATGTAACAAAAGAATAGTAGAAAGCACACATGTTTGATTTTCATGTTCTGGGAAATTCCCAAGAGAATGAATTCAGTGATGTCATTGTCATATTTTATGGTCTAATACAGTGAAGACTCAGTTAGTTTGCCTGGAAGAAAAGGACAGGTTAACATAAGAAATATTGAATATGCATGGTGTCAATCACAGTGAGTGTTGGAGAAATACATTCATTTTGTAAATCAGCTTCCTATACTACACTTTTAAACAGTTAATTCTAAACTTTGCATGAAAATCTTGCCATATAATATATCAGATCTGATTATTTTCTAGAGTTAAAGAGAACATTGTTAATAAGTACATTTGCTCTAGTATAAACAAACATGCACAGTCATCTTATGTATGGGATGAAAAGTGAGCTTAGGAAAAATACATTTCTTTTCCTGAAGTAGCTTGTTTGCTTAGGAAATTAAAACAAGCATACTTAAAGTGAAGGGAGAAAGGTAAGTTGTGCAATTGCAGTATTGAACCCTGTCTTTATTTAAAATGCTGATAATTTTCTTGTGGAATGTGATTTTTAAAAATATTGCACTAAATCTTATCTTTATAAGTGAGTTGCTTGCACACAAGACAAGTGACTCATTTGCATCACTGAAGAAAAGCTATGACAAACCTAGACAGCAAAGAGATTTCACTTTATCAGTATAGGTCCATATAAGCAAAGCTATGGTTTTTCTAATAGTCATGTACAGATGTAAGAGTTGGACCACAGAGAAGGCTGAACACCAAAGAATGGAGGCTTTCAAATTGTGATGCTGCAGAAGACTCTTGAGAGTCTGGACAGCAAGAAGAACAAATCAGTCAATCCTAAAGGAAATCAATCCTGATTATTCATTGGAAGGACTGATGCTGAAGCTGAAGTTCCAAAATTTTGTTCACCTGATGTGAAGAGACAACACACTGGAAAAGACCCTGATGCTGAGAAAGAGTCACGGGGATAACAGAGAATGATATGGTTGGATGGCATCATTGACTCAATGGACATGTATTTGAGCAAACTCCAGGAGACAATGAAGGACTGAGAAATCTGGCGTGCTATACAGTCCATGACATCACACAGATTCAGGCATGCTTAGCGACTGGACAAGAAGAAGCCCCTATTCTTGAAAAAGTCTGATATATTTACAAGCATTGTGGAGAACAGTAAAGAAAATACTGTATCAGGTGAAGTAAAAGTAGCTGTGGCATTTTTTAAAATTTAAATTAGGAAAAATAACAGTAATTATACATAAAATTGAGAAACAAATGTTGCTAAAATGACTAGTAACAATAATATAGAAGTGAATAGCATTTGCTTTAGAGGGATCAGGTTTCAATAATTTTTATAATAGAATATTTTATAATTTGATTAATTGTAATGTTCCTACTTTGTTATCTTTTAGGTTACAATGATTTTTTAAAAGAAATATTGACAATTTCATAAATAAATATCCCAATAAAATATTTTTAGAATATTATGCATATTATTAGTATTTCTATAATCAGAAAATAACTAAAAGTTACTTTCTTAAACAGTTTAAGTTGTAGATACTTTTATTTCCAACTAAGTTTCCAATATGCTTCTATAGTTTAGAAGCATATTTTTAGTTCAAGAATTTAAGATCATTTTGATAATTTGCTCACATGATCCTGGAGGAAAGCATATTCTAACTGAAAAAAAAAAAATGAGTAGAAACATTCCATTAATTCATAGGCAGGATAGTTTGAAAATCTGTCTCTCTCATGTTAACTAGATGCTATCCTAACAAAATGGGGAAATAATTAGAACACTTAATTAGTTTCTTTTTTTTCCCTTAAATGTCTCCCCTTGATAGCCTCCAACTTAATATCAGAGACTTCATAATCATGCTATTTAAATTATAACTTACATTTCTAACACCTCCTCATTATTTCCAATTTCTTTTGTTAATATAAGAGTTACTGATTTCATATATACAAGATCCTCATTTTCATATTTATGTGAATTAAAGGGAACATTTCATATGAAAAAGTGCAATGACTAAAATTGCTGCAAAGACATATTCATTACTTATGACAACAAATGTCTCCTTTTTAATATGAACATTTCTAGTATAAGTATAAATATTTCATGGTAGTGCAGGTAGAAAGGACACCAGTTATTTTCTTTCACTTTGTTTTTCTTCATATCATTGTGTATAGATTATCTCATATAGTATAATAAGAAATAAATAAAAGTGTGCTGAAATATTAATAGCTAAAAATGAAGCCATTGCAATTCATAGTAAATTGATTTTTATTACAGATCTTTCACAAACATAAAAGATAAGTAATGATAATAATACCTAATATTTCCTGCAAGAAGTTTTAAACATTTTATATGAATTGAGCCATTAATCCAAGTACATGTCCAGTGATCATTTTATTATTTCTTTTCTTTTTTATAAAAAGGAAGCCAAATACTTAACAATTTGAGTAAATACTGATAAATACTAAAGACTGCTTTTAGGTTTATTTTAATTTTCTTTTTTTGTTACTTTAAATACAGTTTTATTGATTTCTTAAAAACAGACGCTGTAAAAGGACTTATTCATGGTTAAGTCCTATTGTCATGAAGACACATGTTATCAACTAGGAGAAAGACAGAGATCAGGGAAGGAATAGTTGGGTGGTTGAATTCAAATTTGGGGGAATGGAACATGATTGTGTTGAATTGATTAAAAAAATTTTTTTTTTCTACTTTACAATACTGTATTGGTTTTGCCGTACATTGACATGAATCAGCCACAGGTGTACACAATCTCCCAATGCCGAAGCATTGTGTCCAACTCTTGAGACTCCATGGACTGTAACCAGCCAGTCTCCTCTGTCGATGGGATTTTCCAGACAAGAATATCGGAATGGGTTGCCATTTCCTTCTCCAAGGGATCTTCCCGGCCCAAGAATTGAACCTGGGTCTTCTGCATTGCAGGTATATTCTTTATGGACTGAGCTAAGAAGGAAGCACCTTTAAAATATATGACTATATTTAAAAGTCTAGTCTGATAATTATTATATTTTAGCTGAATAATTTAAATCAAGCAGTCTGACATATTTTCATGGATTCTTCTCTATAGTTAATATCTATTTTATATTTTAATATATTTTTATTTTTCAATCTGTCCTCTTTTCTTATTTTTAAGAAGAACATTTTTTGTTTTCCCCTCCTGAAATTTTGGAAATTTTCATTTCTGACATTGCTATAGAAATTTGTCACATGTGAATCTCATTTATTATTTAAAAGAAGATTTTTTTTTCTCAGTTTCTGTGACAGTCCATACAGTTTTAGGGACATAATCTTCACTGATATTGTCACTGGTTTAGATCTTAGTGTTGGTACCAGACAGTGTAAAAAGTTTTATAAAACAGAGTAAAGAAGGGTTCCAAATACTGTGAATAGCAATTTATTATAGATCAGTAAGTCCCAATAAATATACTTCTTTTGTTCAATAAGAATCATAGGATTCTGAAGCAGTGAAAGCACTTCACTGCTAGAGATAAGGTGGTCCCAGGCCATCTTATACTGGTCTCTGTGGTAACAAAGGTTCACACTATGTTTGTTTCCACAGTTCCTAAATGCACAGCTAAAATAGACACTCTTGATGACAGAATCCTTTCATTGGATTTTTGATTCTTATTATGCCCAAATGGAATATAATTTTATGTAGTCAAAATAACACCATATCTCTGATGGACATGCATATATTAAGGTCACCATAATCGCAAAAAAAAAAAAACACAAAAACAAAATGTAAACAATAAGGGGCATTAATTGCTATTACAAGTACTTCTCAAATTACATGTTTAGCTTGTGGATACCTTAAACAGTGACAATGGAGGTTCATAAATTACTTAGATGATGACTTCAATTGTACCTCCTGCGCAAGATTCAGTAATTCAAACAAAAACTCAAGTTAATGTCTAAAGATTAGGGTCTCTGAGGCAAAAGAGTATAGACACATTTATATTTCTTTCTGGTTCAGTTTTGGAAACATGTACCCCAATGTTCATTGCAGCACTGTTTATAATAGCCTGGACATGGAAGCAACCTAGATGTCCATCAGCAGACTAATGGATAAGAAAGCTGTGGTACATATACACAATGGAGTATTACTTGGCCCTTAAAAAGAATACATTTGAATGAGTTCTAATGAGGTGGATGAAACTGGAGCTGATTATGAAGAGTGAAGTAAGCCAGAAAGACAAACACTAATAGAGTATACTAACACATATATATGGAATTTAGAAGGCTGGTAATGATAACCCTGTATGTGAGACAACAAAAGAGACACAGATGTACAGAACAGACTTTTGGACTTTGTGGGAGAGGGAGAGGGTGGGATTATTTGGGAGAATGGCATTGAAACATGTGTACTATTATGTAAGAAATGAATTGCCAGTCTAGGTTCAATATAGGATACAGGATGCTTGGGGCTGGTGCATTGGGATGACCCAGAGAGATGATATGGGGAGGGGGGTTCAGGATTGGGAACTCACGTGCACCCATGGTGGATTCATGCCAATGTATGGCAAAACCAATACAGTACTGTAAAGTTATATATATATATATAGATATAGATAGATAGATAGATAGATAGATAGATAGATAGAGAGAGAGAGATAGAGATAGATAGATAGATAGATAGATAGATAGATAGATAGATAGATAGAGTATAGACCCTCCCACCTGAAAAACTAATATGACAACAAACATGGAAAACTCAACAGTGGCCACAGGACTGGAAAAGGCCAGTTTTCATTCCAATCCAAAATAAAGGCAATGCCAGAGAATGTTCAAATTACTGCACAATTGCACTCATCTCAAACACTAGCAAATTAATGCTCAAAATTCTCCAAGTCAGGCTTTCACAGTACATGAACCATGAGCTTCCAGATGTTCAGGTTGGACTGAGACAAAGCAGAAGAGCCAGAGATCAAATTGCCAACATCCACTGGATCACTGAAAAAGCAAGAGAGTTCTAGAAAAACACCTACTTTTGTTTTATTGACTATGCCAGAGCATTTGACTGTGTGGATCACAACAAACTCTGGAAAATTCTGAAAGAGATGGGAGTACCAGACCATCTGACCTGCCTTCTGAGAAATGTGTATGCAGGTCAAGAAGCAACAGTTAGAAACGGACATGAAACAACAGACTGGTTCCAAATAGGGACAGGAGTATGCCAAGGCTGTATATTGTCACCTTGCTTATTTAACTTACATGCATAGTACATCATGCGAAAAACCAGGCTGGATGAAACACAAGCTGGAATCAAGATTGCTGGGAAGAAATAACAATAACTTCAGATATCCAAATGACATCACTCTTATGGCAGAAAGTGAAGTAGCACTAAAAAGCCTCTTGATGAAAGTCAAAGAGGAGAGTCAAAAAGTTGGCTTAAAACTTAACATTCAGAAAACTAAGATCATGACATCTGGTCCCATCACTTCGTGGGAAATAGATGGGAAAACAATAGAAACAGTGAGAGGCTTTATTATTATTATTTTTAGTTCCAAAATCACTGCAGATGGTGACTGCAGCCATGAAATTGAAAGAAAAGCTATGACTAACCTAGACAGCAAATTAAGCTGAGACATTACTTTGTCAACAAAGGTCCATCTAGTTAAAGCTATGCTTTTTCCAGTAGTCATGTATGGATGTGAGAATTGAACCATAAAGAACGCTGTGTGCTGAAGAATTGATAGTTTTGAACTGTGGTGTTGGAGAAGACTCTTGAGAGTCCCTTGGATGGCAAGGAGATCAAACTAGTCAATCCTAAAGGAAATCATTCCTGAATATTCTTTGGAAGGACAGACATTGAAGCTGCAACTCCAATACTTGGGCTACCTGATGTGAAGATCTGACTAATTGGAAAAGACCTTGATGCTGGGAAAGACTGAAGGCAGTAGTATAAGAGGACAACAGAGAATGAATGAAATGGTTGAATGGCATCACCGACTTGATGAGCATGAGTTTGCACAATCTCTGGGAGTTAGTGATGGACAGGGAAGCCTGGTGAGCTGAAGCCAATGGGGTCACATAGCGTCAGACACAACTGAGCAAATGAACTGAACTGAACTGAACTGAAAAACAGAATGGTAAATTTTCCACCACGAAGAAGCTCAGTGATTGCCAGCAACACATCAAGTGAGAATGATATCTAAGAGGTTAGGTTTGAACATGCCTCATACACTTAAGAAATGTTCATGAAATCCTTGCCAAATTGTCTCTTTTCCCTCAGTCAACAACTGTGGTCTTATGGTGAGTTGGCCAAGGAGGAAAGACACAATTGCATCTATTTGCTTTTAGTTCTACCAGAAAATCTGGCATTGACTTAACATGGAATGTTATAGCATTACAGCCTCAAACATGAATATTCCCAAAAAGATAAGAAATTCTTCTCAGTAGTCAAAACCTCAGTCAATGCATTTGATTGTCTAGTTTGTATAGACAGCGAGATGTCTAGATGTGTAGGACTGTTCCTAAACATGGCATTTGTTAATGGTTTCACTGGATATTTAACTACTTAGAAAGCATAGCAATGGAAGGTGTAAAAATGAGTAATATTTTTTCACAGCTTCCATACTATACAGAAGCCCAAACTAGTCCATTGAAAACCTTCACATACAGGACAGATGCAGAATTTTATGGCTATTAGCTCAGCTGAGGTCCCAGCTTACAGCGAACCTCAACTTCCAGGAATGCAATTCAAGGTGTTAAAAGATTTCAGCTTCCAGTTAATGAACTTTTTTAAATTAATTTATTTTTATTGAAGGATAATTACTTTGCAGAATTTTGCTGTTTTCTGTCAAACCTCAACTTGAATCAGCCATACGTATACATATATCACCTATTCTAGCTCTCTCCCAACTTTTGAATTATCTAAGCTGTGACCCCAGACATCATGGAATTTAGATAAGCCATCTTCAGTATATCTAAATTCCTAATCCCAGTCACAGAAACAAAGACTAATTTAGCATTGTATATTTTCATACATTTAATTACATATTATTTTTTCTTCTTAAAGTTTTGAGTATTAATTTTACAATCTCTTCTTATTGTGACAGATTATTCAAGAAAAATTGCAACCTGAACTAGAAGAGAAACTAACATTGTCCAGAAGGTTTAGGATTTGCATTTGCTTTTTGGGAGAGAGAGACAGAGACTGTCTCTGTAGAAGCATCTTGTTTGGCAAAAACATAGAAATGTTATTGTTTTTTTATAAGGAGATTCAGATTTAATATAGAAGAGTGGCAATAAACTTTAAGTAGCCAAAGGAGTTAAATGTTACACTCATTTACCTACTAGCCTCAACTCAAAAATCTTCCTTTAAATGATCTCCTCTGAGAAGCTGGAAGTAAAATCTCACAATATTTTTCCTCTATTAGATGACTTCCTATTAGTTTATGTCATTAAGAGCATCCTAGAATAAGATTGGCAAACCAAAGGGAAGAATTAGAGAACTGGTTATATGCTCCTAGAGAATTTAAGTTTCAATAATCAAGGATGCTTATTTAATATTGGTCTAATATTTTAAGAGGGCTTGCTTGTTAGCTCAGATGGTAAAGAATCTTCATGCAAAACAGAAGATCCATGTTAGATCTCTGGGAGGAGAGTATCCCCTGGAGAAGGGAATGGTTGCTCACTCCAGTATTCTGGCCTGGAGAATTTCATGGACAGAGGAATATGGCAAGTTATAATCTATGAGATTGCAAAGAGTTGGACATGACTATTATTTTCACTTTAAGAACTGACATAATAATTTTACTCAAATCTAGTAAATTTGAATAAAACTTATCAATACATCCACTTTCCACTATTCTCCACCTACCAGTTCCTAGAAAATTAAGCATTTCAAAAGAAAAAATGTTTCATATATATATATATACACACATACATATATATGAAGAAATAAAATATTTTATTGCACAGTCAAAATACAATGTCAAATTAAGGAATTCTTGAGACAGGTATGAGAAGAGAAAAGAGGGAAAATAAGCATGCAAAAAAATTAAATTTCCTAACCAGGAGAGACCTAAGAAAATGCTGAAGATTCTGTACCCAGCTTTTGCAATCACTGTAAACTTGTATATCATCCCATATTATCCAGAGCTCATGATATTTCTATCCCTAAAGTGACTTTCTGAATTCTTTTTTCATGCAGTTTACTGCTCTTTCTTAAGAAATTGATGATACCACTCTTTCTTCACAGCATTCTTCATTTCCAAGTTTCTCAATGTACAGATCAAAGGGTTGAATATGGGAGCAATAATGGTGTAGAAAAGAGCAAACACTGTTTTCAAGAAAATTTTCAACTGGTCTAATGTAAACAAAGAAGACATTCACAAAGAATAGGGCCACAACAGTGACGTGAGAACTGCAAGTGGAAAGAGCTTTGGTGCAGCTCTCTTCAGGGTAATCCCTGATTGTGTGTAATACCAGAAAATAGGAAGCCATCAAAATAACAAAAGTCACCAATGCAATCAGACCTGAATTAACAACTACCAGGAGACCAATTCTGTTTGTATCCATGAAAGCCAATTTCAGCAAAAGATACACATCACAGAAGTAGTGATCAATCTCACTGGGGCCAGAGAATGGTAAAAGATGGTGAGAAGAAAATGACTGGCAGAGTGTATAAATCCCCCAGTACAACAGCTATGATGGCTGTGTTACACTTTGGTCTGCTCATGACAATGGTGCAGTGCAGGGGCTTGCAGATAGCCACATAGAGGTCATAGATCATCCCTGTAAGGATAAAAATCTCAATAGCTCCAAGGAAGTGAAGGATAAAAAGCTGTGTCATACAGTTACTATAGGAAATGGTCTTCTTTTCTCCAGGTAAATCAGTCATTAGTTTGGGTGTTACCATCAATGTGTAACAAAGATCAGAGAGTGAGAGGTAATGAAGGAAGAAATACATAGGTTGGTCAATGAGAGGACTGCATATAATAGAAATCATTATGAGCAAATTTCCCATCCAAATAGCAATGTAGCAAAGACAAAGCAGAAGATTTCAATGTTCTTATTTTGAGATAGTCCCAAGAGAATAAACACAGTGACATTATTTCTGTTTTCCATGGTCCAATGCAGTAAAATGGCATAACAGTCCCCTGAAAGGACATAATGCATAAGTTGATATTAGAAATATTCATGGAGAAAACCTATAATAACACTAATGTCTGTTATTTCTGTTATTTGCAAAAATGAAAATAGAGTTTTAGATGTAGATAAAGAGAACTTATGGTTACCAAGGGGAAAGGAGGGAGACAGAAACTGGGAGACTAAAATTGACATAAACAACCTACAATAAATAAAATGGGTACTAATAAGGACCTGCTCTATAACACAGGGAACTCTGTTCAGTACTCTATAATGACCCATTGGGAAAAGAACCTAAAAGACCAGATATATCTATGTGTATAACTGATAAACTTTGCTGTACAGCAGAAAGTAAGCACAACAACTAGCTCAAATCTAGTCCAATAAAAATTAAAGCACAATAATATCATGAAACTATGTTTAATGAACATAATTCCAGATTCACAAAATGAAAATTTGATAGTATTTTTTGCTTCTGATTAGTTTCATGATTTTCACAAGTCCATCTTTAAGAACATTAGGTTCAAAATAAATGTTAATAAATATAAATATTTGATGAATCAGTCAAATTGTTTAAAAATAATGTTAGTTGCCAAATATTTCCCACTTCCAAAAAAATATACAACTTCTTGAAAAGAAACATTGCTCTGTATGTCTACAAACTCAAATTTGTTAAAGACAAAATTAACCATAAGAATTACAAAGTTTACCTTTAATGATATAGAAGAAAGTATAAAACCTGAAAATATTCACTAGTAGAAAATATCCTGCCTCAATAATTTTAAAATGAGGTAGAATATAATATTAAATATTTATTTATATAATGATACATGTATATTTACAAAAAGGAAGATGGAAACTATGCAAGAACCCAATGTAATTGGTTTGAAAATTTTTTATTGCTTAGTTATATTTTCATTACTGATTTGAGACAGTAAAGTTCTAACATTTTATAACAGGAATATGTTTATTTCTGGCACATTAATAAAAATCATATACTAAATCAACCACAGAATAGAATGGTAGCTAAAACTAAAACAGAGAAACAAAAGAAAGTTTTACCTTCAAGACTTTACTCTTAACTCACTGTATCATATTTTAAGAGCAATAGTTTCCTCAGTGGTTTGAATCGAGTATGACTTTCTCCTCCTTATTTGTCCAATCTAAGACTTTTCCAGATCCCACATGTAAAAATTTTACACTGTATAGTTCAGAGAAAAAGTGCATGAAGGCGTGTGGGAAAGGCTTTCTGAAGACAAACATTTGTGGTCTAGAATCCATTATTAATTACACTGCAGTGTGTGAAATTGGTGCAAAACACTTAGTCCTCTAAACTTAGGCTATCTCTCATTGAAAAAGACCTTGTTGCTTGAATAGATTGAAGGCAAAAGAAGAGGATGGGTGGATGAGGATGAGATGGTTAGATAACATCACCAATTCAATGGCAATGAATTTGAGCAAACTCCTGAAGATAGTGAAGGACAGGGGAACCTGGCATGCTGCAGTCCACTGGGTCTCAAAGAGTCAGACATGACTTAACAACTGAACAACAACATTTGTAAAATGGTGAAATATTTTATATTTTGTCACAAAACACTCAATTCAATAAACGTTCATTGTGAAGTATTAATTGATATTTTTATTATATATATTCTTGTGTTACCAGTGAGGCTGTCAATAATAACGTTAACTAAATATAACTTTCATATAGAAATTGAAGTTTTAAAGCCATACAATTATTTTAAACTGGAAGAAAATGTTTAGGTATACTAGACAAATCCTCTAGCTCTAAATAGAAGGGATTTTAATTAAAAGTTTATGGAAAATATTTTTAAAAATGAATAAAAGCAGCTTGAAACACTTCATAAACAATCTGTTAAATCATATGGATTTAACATGGATTTGACATTTGGAAATACAAACAATTCACTTGTGGTTGACAATAGCCTCTAAGAATGTAGTCTCTGTCTCAATACTAATGACAAATATTACATAAAAGTGGTAGCTACATACTCCAAGTATTCTTACTATCAATGCAGATCCCCAAAATATAAGTAATTAAAACCTTTTTTAAACTTTGTTACATATCTTTTGCCCTAATCTTGTAGCTATATTTTATCAGTTAATTTATAAATTCTCTGCTTATCACTCTCTTTTATAGACAAAATTAATTCTGTCACAGCCAAAAAGAAAAAGTCCTTTGCAATGGAGCCTTAAAACAATTAAATTATATCTATGGTAAAATTTTAAGATTTAAAATTAGTTTACAGTGTAGCTATTGAAAATTAAGGTTTCATTTCTCTGGTAATATTATAGAAATATTTCCTCATCTCTCTCTCTTCCCTATATAAAAGTTAATATATAATGATATTTAAAATACTCATTTGGTCAACTTGAAGCAATCACTTGTTCATTTGAATAGACATAAACAAAGCCATTATTTTAATCTGGGGCGTGGGAAAAAGACAACCAGTTGAAAAAAATTTTCCCACCCCCAAATTAAACAGGAACATTTTAATTTATACACAAATAAATTAAGCATATAAAGAAACTAAGGCTTTTACAATAATTTACCAAAGCCAACTGTCTGTCTCCATTTAATACAGTATTAGTTTCTTCTAATTAAGTTTGACTTTCTATTTCTTTTTTGTTGTTGTTGTTGCCGTTTTTTCTTTTTAATATAAATTTATTTATTTTAATTGGAGGCTAATTACTTTACAATAGTGTATTGGTTTTACCATACATCAACATGAATCTGCCATGGGTATATATATATATATGTTCCCCATCCTGAACTCCCCTCCCACCTCCTTCTCCATACCATCCCTCTGGGTCATCCCAGTGCATCAGCCCCAAGAACCCTGTATCATACATCAATCCTGGTCTGGCGATTCATTTCATATATAATATTATGCGTGTTCAACGCCATTCTCCCAAATCATCCCACCCTCACCCTCTCCCACAAAGTCCAAAAGACTGTTCTATACATCTATGTCTCTTTTGCTCTCTTGCATACAGGGTTATTGTTACCATCTTTCTAAATTCCATATATATGTATTAGTATACTGTACTGGACTTTTTCTTTCTGGCTTACTTCACTCTGTATAATAGGCTCCAGTTTCATCCACATCATTAGAATGGATTCAAATTGATTCTTTTGAATGGCTGAGTAATACTCCATTGTGTATATGTACCACCGCATTCTTATCCATTCATCTGCTGATGGACATCTAGGTAGCCTCCATGTCCTGGCTATTATAAACAGTGCTGCAATGAACTTTGGGGTACATGTGTCTCTTTCAATTCTGGTTTCCTTGGTGTGTATGCCCAGCAGTGGGATTGCTGGGTCATATGGCAGTTCTATTTCAAGTTTTTAAAGGAATCTCCACACTGTTCTCCATAGTGGCTGTACTAGTTTTTATTCCCACAAACAGTATAAGAGGATTTTCTTTTCTCCACACCCTCTCCAGCATTTATTGCTTATAGACTTTTGGATCGCAGCCATTCTGACTGGTGTGAAATGGTACCTCATTGTGGTTTTGATTTGCATTTCTCTGATAATGAGTGATGTTGAGCATCTTTTCATGTGTTTGTTAGCCATTCGTATGTCTTCTTTGGAGAAATGTCTATTTAGATCTTTGGCCCATTTTTTGATTAGGTCATTTATTTTTTTGGAAATGAGCTGCAGGAGTTGCTTGTATATTTTGACATTAATTCTTTGTCAGTTGCTTCATTTGCTATTATTTTCTCCCACTCTGAAGGCTGTCTTTTCACCTTGTTATAGTTTCCTTTGTTGTGCAGAAGCTTTTAATTTTAATCAGATCCCATTTGTTTATTTTCTGCTTTTTTTCCAGTATTCTGGGAGGTGAATCATAGAGGATCCTGCTGTAATTTATGTCAGAGAGTGTTTGCCTATGTTCTTCTCTAGAATTTTTATACTTTCTGGTCTTACATTTAGATCTTTAATCCATTTTGAGTTTATTTTTGTGTATGGTGTTAGAAAGTGATCTAGTTTCATTCTTTTACAAGTGGTTGACCAGTTTTCCCAGCACCACTTGTTAAAGAGATTGTCTTTAATCCATTGTATATTCTTGCCTCTTTTGTCAAAGATAAGGTGTCCATAGGTGTACGGATTTATCTCTGGGCTTTCTATTTTGTTCCATTGATCTGTATTTCTGTCTTTGTGCCAGTACCATACTGTCTTGATGACTGTGGCTTTGTGGTAGAGCTTGAAGTCAGGCAGGTTGATTCCTCTAGTTCCATTCTTCTTTCTCAAGATTGCTTTGGTTATTCAACGTTTTTTGTATTTCCATACAAATTGTGAAATTATTGGTTGTAGCTCTGAAAAATACCGCTGGTAACATGGTAGGGATTGCATTGAATCTATAGATTGCTTTGGGTAGTATGCTCATTTTCACTATATTGATTCTTTTGATTCTTGGATATGGTATATTTCTCCATCTATTAGTGTCCTCTTTGATGTCTTTCATCAGTGTTTTATAGTTTTCTATATATAGGTCTTTAGTTTCTTTAGGTAGATATCTTCCTAAGTATTTTATTCATTTCGTTGCAATGGTGAATGGAATTGTTTCTTTAATTTTTATTTCTATTTTCTCATTGTTAGTGTGTAGGAATGCAAGGAATTTCTGTGTGTCGATTTTATATCTTGCAACTTTACTATATTCATTGATTAGCTCTAGTAATTTTCTGGTGGAGTCTTTAGTGTTTTCTATGTAGGGGATCATGTCATCTGCAAACAGTGAGAGTTTTAATTTTTCTTTTCCAATTTGGATTCTGTTTTTTTTTTTTTCCTTTCTCTGCTATGATTGCTGTGGCCAAAACTTCCAGAACTATGTTGCATAGTAGTGGTGAAAGTGGGCATCGTTGTCTTGTTCCTGACTTGAGGGGAAATGCTTTCAATTTTTCACCATTGAGGATAATGTTAGCTGTGGATCTGTCATATATAGCTTTTATTCTGTTGACGTGTGTTCCTTCTATTCCTGCTTTCTGGAGAGTTTTTATCATAGTGGATGTTGAATTTTGTCAAAGGCTTTCTCTGTATCTATTTAGATAATCATATGGCTTTTATTTTTCAATTTGTTAATGTGGTGTACTACATTGATTGAGTTGTGAATATTGAAGAATCTTTGCATTCCTGGGATAAAGCCCAATTGGTCATGGTGTATGATCTTTTTAATATGTTTTTGGATTCTGATTGCTAGAATTTTGTTAAGGATTTTTGCCTCAATGTTCATCAGTGATATTGGCCTCTAGTTTTCTTTTTCTGTGGCATCTTTGTCAGGTTTCGGTATTAGGGTGATGGTGGCCTCATAGAATGAGTTTGGAAGTTCACCTTCCTCTGCAATTTTCTGGAAGATTTTGAATAGGATAGGTGTTAGCTTTTCTCTAAATTTTTGGTAGAATTCAGCTGTGAAGCCGTCTGGACCTGGGCTTTAGTTTGCTGGAAGATTTCTGATTACAGTTCCAATTTCTGTGCTTGTGATGGGTCTGTTAAGATTCTCTATTTCTTCCTGGTTCAGTTTTGGAAAGTTGTACTTTTCTAAAAATTTGTCCATTTCTTCCACGTTGTCCATTTTATTGGCATATAATTGCTGATAGTAGTCTCTTATAAACCTTTGTATTTCTGTGTTGTCTTTTGTGATCTCTCCATTTTCATTTCTAATTTTATTGCTTTGATTTTTCTCCCTTTGTTTCTTAATGAGTCTGGCTAATGTTCTGTCAATTTTATATATCCTCTCAAAGAACCAGCTTTTGGCTTTGTTGATTTTTGCTATGATCTCTTTTGTTTCTTTTGCATTTATTTCTGCCCTAATTTTTAAGATTTATTTCCTTCTACTAAGCCTGGTGTTCTTCATTTCTTCTCTTTCTAGTTTCTTTAGGTGTAGAGTTAGAGCGTTTATTTAATTTATTTTTCTTGTTTCTTGAGTTATGCCTCTATTGCTATGAACCTTTCCCTTAGCACTGCTTTTACAGTGTCCCACAGGTTTTGGGTTGTTGTGTTTTCATTTTCATCCATTTCTATGCATTTTTTCATTTCTTCTTTGATTTGTTGGTTATTCAGTAGTGTGTTTTTCAGCCTCCATATGTTGGCATTTTTAATAGTTTTCTCCTGTAATTGCCATCTAATCTTACTGCATTGTGGTCAGCAAAGTGGCTTGGAATGATTTCAATTTTTTTTTTTAAATTTACCAAGGCTAGATTTATGGGCCAAGATGTGATCTATCTTGGAGAAGTTTCCATGTGCACTTGAGAGAAAGGTGAAATTCATTGTTTTGGGGTGAAATGACCTATAGAAGTCAATTAGGTCTAACTGGACTATTGCAAGTTTGTGTTTCCTTCTTAATTTTCTGTTTAATTGATAAATCCATAGGTGTGAGTGGGGTACTAAAGTCTCCCACTATTACTGTGTTATTGTTAATTTCCCCTTTCATACTTGTCTTACATATTGTGGTGCTCCTATGTTGGGTGCATATATATTTATAATTGTTATATCTTCTTGGATTGATCCTTTGATCATTATGTAGTGTCCTTCTTTGTCTCTTCATAGCCTTTGTTTTAAAGCCTATTTTATCTGATATGAGTATTGCTACTTCTGCTTTCTTTTGGTCTCTATTTGCATGGAGTATCTTTTTCCTTCACTTGCAGTCTGTATGTGTCCCTTGTTTTGAGGTGGGTCTCTTGTAAGCAGCATATATAGGTTTTTTTTTTTTTTTTGTATCCATTCAGCCAGTCTTTGTCTTTTGGTTGAGGCATTCAACTCATTCACGTTTAAGGTAATTATTGATAAGTATGATCCCATTGTCATTTAATTTATTGTTTTGGGCTTGGGTTTATGCACTCTTTTTGTGTTTCCTGTCTAGAGAGTATCCTTTAGCATTTGTTGGAAAGCTGGTTTGGTGGTGTTGAATTCTCTCAGCTTTTGCTTGTCTGTAAAGCTTTGATTTCTCCTTCATATTTGACTGAGATCCTTGTTGGGTATGGTAATCTGGGTTGTAGGTCCTTATGGAAATCCCCTTGTGTGTTATTTATTGTTTTTCCCTTGCTGCTTTTAGTATTTGTTCTTTGTGTTTAATCATTGTTAATTTGATTAATGGGGCTTCCCTGGTGGCTCAGAGGTTAAAGTGTCTGCCTGTCATGTGGGAGACCTGGGTTCAATCCCTGGGTTGGGAAGATCCCCTGGAGGAGAAAATGGCAACCCACTCCAGTATTCTTGCTATGTGTCTTGGGGGTGTTTCACCTTGGTTTTATCCTATTGGGACTGTCTGTGTTTCTTGGACTTGAGTGATTATTTCCTTCCCCATTTTAGGGAAGTTTTCAACTATTATCTCAAGTATTTTCTCATGATCTTTCTTTTGTCTTCTTCTTCTAGGACTCCTATGATTCGAATGTTGGGGTGTTTAACATTGTCCCAGAGGTCTCTGAGATTGTCCTAATTTCTTTTAATTTATTTTTCTTTGATTCATTTCTCTGATTCATTTATTAATACCATTCTATCTTCTACCTCATTAATCTTATCTTCTGCCTCTGTTATTCTACTATTTGTTCCCTCCAGAGTGTTTTTCATCTCATTTATTGCATTATTAATTATATATTGACTCTTTGCTATTTCTTCTAAGTCCTTGTTAAACCTTTCTTGCATCTTATCAATCCTTGTCTCCAAGCTGTTTATCTGTGATTCCATTTTGTTTTCAAGATTTTGGATCATATTCACTATCATTATTTGGAATTCTTTATCAGGTAGATTCCCTATCTCTTTCCCTTTTGTTTGGTTTGGTAGGCATTTGTCCTGTTCCTTTATCTGCTGAGTATTCCTCTGTCTCTTCATCTTGTTTATATTGCTGTGTTTGAGGTGGCCTTTCTGTATTCTGGCAGTCTGTGGAGTTCTCTTTATTGTGGAGTTTCCTTGCTGTTGGTAGGGTTGTATAGGAAGCTTGTCAAGGTTTCCTGGTTAGGGAAGCTTGTGTCAGTGTTCTGGTGGGTAGAGCTGGATTTCTTCCTCTGGATTGCAATGACGTATCCAGTAATGAGTTATGAGATGGCAATGGATTTGGAGTAATTTTGGACAGCCTGTATATTGAAGCTCAGGGCTGTGTTCCTATGTTACTGAAGATTTTGCATGGTATCTCTTGCTCTGGAACTTTATGAGCCTTGGTTGGTGCTTGGTTTCAGTGTAGGTATGGAGGTGTTTTATGAGCTCCTGTTCATTAATGTTCCCTGGAGTCAGGAGTTTTCTGGTGTTCTCAGGATTTGGACTTAAGCCTCCTGCTTCTGGTTTTCAGTCTTATTTTTATAGTAGCCTCAAGAGTTCTCCATCTACACGGCACCACAGATAAAACCTCTAGGTTAAAGATGAAAGGTTTCTCCACAGTGAGGAGCACCCAGAGAGGTTCACAGAGCTACATGGAGACGAGAAGAGGGAGGAGGGAGATAGAGGTGACCTGAATGAGATGAGGGGGAATCAAAAGAGGAGGGAGTAAGCTATCCAGTAATCACTTCCTTATGTGCGCTCCACAGTCTGGATCCCTCAGAAATATTCACGGATTTACACGGAGAAGAGAAGAGGGAGGAAAGAGACAGAGGTGGCCAGGAGGATAAAGGGGGAATCAAAGGAGAGAGACAGATCCAGCCAGGAATCAGTTCCCTAAGTGTTCTCCACCGTCCTAACACAAAAAGAGATTCACAGAGTTGGGTAGAGAAGAGAAAGGGGAGGGAGGAGACAGAGGCGATCTGGTGGAGAAAAAGGAGAGTCCAAAGAGGGAGAGAGCAGTCAAGCCAGTAATCTAGCTCACAAGTAAAAATGGGTACTGAAGATTGGGTTCAAAAGGTACAAAATTGATAACAAATACCAAAAAGAAAAGATTAAAAATCTAGACTAGAGTTTGGATTTTCAGAAATACAATATTAAAGAAAAAAGTCACAAAAATTATAAAAATATATGTATACATGAAGTTTGCTTTAAAAAATAGGTTCTCTTTTTTTTTTTTGCAAAGTAATAGTTGATTATAAAAATGAAAATTAAAGGAGTAATGGAGGATTTAATTTAAAAAATAAAAAAATAATGATCATTAAAAAAGTAAAAATATATCTAGGACTTTCTCTGGTGTTGTTGTGGGCAGTGAGGGGTCAGTTCATTTTCTAATAGTTCCTTGATGTGACTTATATTTCTCATGATCTATAGGCCCCTTCCTATGTAGTCGGTACTAACTACAAGATTTAAATATATTGCACCTGTCACTTCCATGGAGGTTCCCTCTGTTTTAACTTCTGTTTGCTGGTCTCTTCAGTGTCTAATTTCTACCCTGGCACAAGCGGGTGGTGGTGGATACATTTTTAGGCTCAACTGTATCAGACCACCTGACCTGCCTCTTGAGAAAACTATATGCAGGTCAAGAAGCAACAGTTAGAACTGGACATTGATTAACAGACTGGTTCCAAATAGGAAAAGGAGTACATCAAGGCTGTATATTGTTACCCTTCTTATTTAACTTATATGCAGAGTACATCATGTGAAACACTGGGCTGGAAGAAACACAATCTGGAATCAAGATTGCAGGAAGAAATGTCAATAACCTCAGATATTCAGATGACACCACCCTTATGGCAGAAAGTGAAGTAGAATTAAAAAGCCACTTGATGAAAGTGAAAGAGGAGAGTGAAAAAATTGGCATAAAGCTCAACATTCAGAAGACGAAGATCATGGCATCTGGTTCCATCAGTTCATGGGAAATAGATGGAGAAACAGTGGAAACAGAGTCAGACTTTATTTTTTGGGACTCCAAAATCACTGCAGATGGTGATTGCAGCCATGAAATTGAAAGACACTTACTCCTTGGAAGGAAAGTTGTCACCAACTTAGATAGCATATTGAAAAGTGGAGACATTACTTTGCCAACAAAGGTCTGTCTATTCAAATCTATGGTTTTTCCTGTGGTCATATATGGATGTAAGAGTTGGACTGTGAAGAAAGCTGAGTGCCAAAGAATTGATGCTTTTGAACTGTGGTGTTGGAGAAGACTCTAGAGAGTCCCTTGGACTGCAAGGAGATCAAACCAGTCCATTCTAAAGGAGATCAGTCCCGTGTGTTCTTTGGAAGGAATGATGCTAAAGCTGAAAATCCAGTAGTTTGGCCACCTCATGCGAAGGATTGACTCATTGGAAAAGACTCTGATGCTTGGAGGAACTGGGGGCAGGAGGAAAAGGGTACGACAGTGGATGAGATGGCTGGATGGCATTACTGACTCAATGGACATGAGTCTGAGTGAACTCCGAGAGTTGGTGTTGGACAGGGAGGCCTGGCGTGCTGTGATTCATGGGTTCGCAGGGAGTTAGACATGACTGAGCAACTTATCTGAACTGAGCTGAACTGTTCAGTCATCCTGTGGAGAGGGACGCCACCAACAGTTATCATTACTGGCATGTACTTGCAGTAACTTGGCCACACTGGGTTTGCCCCCGCTCATAGCATGAGTGCTTTCCATGTCTACACTGCTTAGGCTCTAGGTTGCTCTGCTGGGAACTGTCTGAGGCCAGCCCTGTGTTGTATGCACTTTCCAGGTCTAAGCTGTTCAGGTTGAAGTACTCAGGTAGTCCTCAGAAGCCCAGACTCAGTTGGGCCTGCGTTTTGGGCCCTACCCATGTCCGAGCAGCTCAGGTGAATAGGTGTTTGGCGAGCACAGTTGCTGTGACTTATCGCCTCCTCTGTCCCTGCCACTTGGTTTTCTGGGTGTACAACTGGTGCACCTTCTCAGATGGATGTTGACAGTCTTGAATCTCAAGAAGTATTAGTTAGCAATGAAGCTTGCTTGCAGTTTGGTAGTTAATGCCTCTCTGGGGCCACAATTGCCCCCTTCTGGTTCTGGCTGCCTGTCACTGGAGGACGATGGTCTGCAGCCTGCTAGCTCTGCTCAGTGCTTTGCTCTGTGAGCAGGCCTGATGTTGTCTTAGGTTAGGGCTTTTCACGTGGTAGCTATTCCACAATCTGGTTTGCTAGCCCAGGTTATTTCCCTCAGATTGCTCTTGGGGCATTCAGGCCCGTTCCTTACTCCAAGCAATGCAGCCCACACCTGGCCTCCCTGCCCAGTCCCCCCTTGCTAGTGTCGGATGCAGGCATCTGTGCTGCATCTCCACTGGGGGAGTTAATGTTGGGCACATAATCTGTGGGGTTTAATTATTTATTTATTTTTCCTTCCAGTTATGTTGCCCTCTGTGGTTCCAAGGCTCACCACAGACTCAGCAGTGAGAGTATTTCCTGGTGTTTGGAAACTTTTCCCTTTTTAAGACTCCCTTCTGGGGCTTCCCTTATGGCTCAGAGTTTAAAGCATCTGCCTAGAATTCAGGAGACCTGGATTCGATCCCTGGGTCAGGAAGATCCCCTGGAGAAGGAAATGGCAATCCACTCCAGTACTCTTGCCTGCATAATTCCGTGGAGGGAGGAGCCTGGTAGGCCTCACGAAGAGTTGAGAGATTTCACTTTCACTTTTCCCAGGATGGAGCTCCGTCCCTACATCTTTTCTCTCTTTTTGTCTTTTATATTTTTTCCTACCTCTTTTTGAAGACAATGGGTTTCTTTTTGGGAGCCTGATGTCCTCTGCCAGCATTCAGAAGTTGTTTTGTTTTTGGTTTTTTTTTTTTTTTTTTTTTTGGAATTTATTCATGTTCAAAGGTTCTTTTGATGAATTTGTCAGGGAGAAAGTGGTCTCCCCATCCTATTCCTCTGCAATCTTAGGACTGCCTCCCAAATTTGACTTTATAACCAAACAGTCTTTTAAACGTGTGTTTGATTTCAAATTCTCTCAATTCTCAAGGCCACGAACATTTCTTTAATTCCTTTCTTGACAGTTTTCTCTTTTTGCTAACTTCCCATACAGATGTATCCCACAATGCTTAAACTAATGCTTATATTTCTGGCTTCTCAATTTTAATGGGAGAAGATCTCTAGCTTTTATTTTTGACAGAGTCATCAGTTCCAAAGGTGAATTCTTAACTACATTTCCTGTAACATTTTTCTGTATCTAAATTGTAGAGAAATAGCTTCTTCCCTAAATGATTCACAGAATTATAAGATTCAAATCTTAAAATAGATGGAAACTTTGAAAAAAGTAAAACAGTAAGAAAATGAAAGTCTAAATTCAATTTTATATGTATGCCAAATGATGAATACAGTCTTGACAATTTAATAATATATTATTCAGTTAAGATTTTACACAACCATAGAGTTCTCCACTATTATTAAAGGTAAAGTTTGGGAAAACATTAAAATCAAGAAAGTGAAATTGCATGGGTTTATATTCTGACTTTGCTAATAGTGAGTATTTGGCATCAATATTTTATTTAATTAC
Source organism: Nanger dama (assembly GCA_917880005.1). Taxonomy (NCBI): domain Eukaryota; kingdom Metazoa; phylum Chordata; class Mammalia; order Artiodactyla; family Bovidae; genus Nanger; species Nanger dama. The sequence goes on from CAKJTW010000001.1 coordinate 107,905,378, forward strand.
ACTAACAGCAGTCTGAGAATTCTTTTATTAGTTTACAATTTCACATTTTTATGTGCCTAACATTCTTCTAAACATTGTGTAAACAAACTTTTCAATCATCTCTATAACTCTAATAAATAAAAGTAATAAGCTTAGCTTACAGATGGGGAAATAGAGTTTTAGAAAAATTAAAAATTAGTGCAAGATGGTCTTAATAAGTGGTAGAGTCAAGATCTAAAACAGCATATATCTTACTCAGCAATACACTTGGTAAAATGTTACACAGTTACCATAGTTCCTGATACTTTATGCATGCTCAGTAAATATATGACACTGTTACACTTGGAACAGAGAGTTTCACTAACTCCAATATTTCAGATTTCAATCTATGCCAAAGTAATCTTATACATCCTTAATCTGCATGAATTTAAATTTCTCAAGGAAAGAAAGACCATCTTACATTCTGCCTAGAATAGTAAGAAATGCCTGTACATGTTTAATTTTAAATTCTAGACATTTCTCCAGGATCTGCATCTGTCAAATCTTCTCCAGGATTTGACATCTGCTGATTTTTCTTAGATTATCATATTGCCAGCAGATAAGCACTTTGTTGATGAGCATTTCTACCCCCATATCTGTTGTGAGAATTAATTAGACAAGAGGTGTGAGTCAACCAATATGTATTAGAGGCTTGATAAATATTTCAAATGATTTTATCTTTGTTCTATCTCCGTAATCATTTTTTTTTCTATGAATGGCTAATGTATGATGTTGAGAGAAATGTGAATTCAAGCCATGGAATGAAATATTCTGAACAGTAGGTGAATGTCCAGAATGAGGGAAATAATGGCAGGACTGAAAGGAAGTGATGTGAATGGATTCACAATTGAAGTGGAAGAACATGTGTGGGAAATTATATCTTCTCTTTTCCATGATCCTACCCTAATGTGAGGAGCCTAAGTGATTACAAGATACCATTTATTTAACCAATAATCAATAACTATTTCTTGATATAACTTCAGTTGTTTTAAAATGGTATATAAAGTATTCATATCACTGAAGTTATCAGCATCACATTTATTACAGGAAACACAGGTGGGGAGTAAGGTACATAGAGAGAAAGTAAACAGACTCAAACTTTGAGATATCTTCTTTCAACTTTTTGTGGCCTGCCTAGAGTCTTTGGTTAACTTAATTCTTGAGCAAACTTTTCTTTCTTTTTGTCTGGATGGGGGATCATGGATTATGATAGTGGGTACTGGATGGATCTTCTTTTCTTTTGGATTTGTTTTTTCTCACTTTCTTGGTAATCTGTGAGTTTTTTTTTTTTCTTAGTGAGTACTTTGCCCATTTTCTACCAAAAGTCTTAATACTATTTTCCTCTTGTTCAGCAAAGCATGATTTCCCTGTCACTGTCTGATTTCCCTTTGGAATGTCAGACCACACTCAATGGGCAGCTGCTGAATTTATTGCTACTCTAATCACAGAGCAAATTATAAAGATCATAGATGATACCTATATTTAATTTTAACTAGCAGTCAATCTGGTATTTAGTCAGTAAAAGGAAAATATATTCAGCAATCACACAGTCAGGCAGGATCATGGAAAAGAGGAGAAATCATTCACCACACATGTCCTTCCACTCCAATTGTTGTGAGTCCATTCATATAACTTCTTTCAGTCTTGCCATTCTCTCCTCACTGAAATTCTGGTCATTCACCTACTATTCAGAGTATTTCACTTCGTGTCTTAAATTCACATATCTCTCAATATTATTCATTAGCCATTCATAGAAAAATAAAAGTGTCATTGTGGAGACACTGTCACTCCACTAGTGTTCACACAATGAGAGGACATATGCTCAGAGGAACAGTTTGAAGAAAGTGGACTAATGTGAATATCCACCAGAGTCTAATCTCCATCTATATCATCATCTCTAAGGTTATCCCCCAGGATGTTCAAGCTCACATAACTAATAAACAAAAATGAAGTGTACATTCTAAAACTATATATATCTTATTCCAGAACACTACTTTTTTGCAAGTTGTTTGGTTTTATATTCCTGAATCGTGAGCTCACAAGGTGGATTTCCTGTAGATTCAAGTCATCAGATCCACTGAAGTGAATATTAAATCTGGATTATAAATAGTATGCAAGCCAACATAAGCTTTTGTGTGTGGTTTAGGAAGCTCAGTTATTAGACATTCATTCCTCCTGGGCCTCAGTAGGTGAATTCCCTTGCACTTCACTCAGGGTTTTGTGATATAAACAACATTGTGGGGCTTTTGCCTTGAGGGGCTTATCCTTTCCATGATTTCTGTAATCTAAGTGAGAAAAAATGGACAGCTCTGGTACTAGGGTTTACTCCCAGAGTCAGAAAGACCCCCTGGAAGAGGAAGTGACGACCTATTTGAGTATTCTTGCATGAGAAATCCCATGGACAGAGGAGCCTGGTGGGTTGCAATTCATGGAGTCACAAAGAGTTGGACATGACTTAGCACTGAGCTGAGCTAAAACTTATGGCAATTAATAGTCTTCATGTTTCCTCAAAAAGATTCTGTTCCCTGAGAGAATTAGAATGGGTTTTACTTTATTTTCAAGTATTGATTTCCTAGAAAATTATAAGCTAATAAACCTGGGTATTATTTTTATGAATTTAGAAAACTTCCAAAAATAATATGAAAAATTTTCAGTTGAACATGTTTTAATTTTCTCCCAAATATATCATTTCCAAATGCCTTTTTTCCCTTATTTTCTCCTCTCCCATGTGTTTCTGAAGATTCAGTTTGCCTTCCAATGTGCTATATGAGCAAAATAAATAATAGCAAATGCATGGTGAATATTTACTGTGTCATATACTAAAGGTTCTCTTTCATCTTAACATGGTCCTAGTGAGAAAGGCATTAAGTCTCCTAAATTTACCTGTAAGTAAAATCAATGACAGATAAATTAATTTATAATTTACCTAATGTTTCTAGGTGTTGGTTGGCAAACTGACCCCCATGTATGGAGGCATGGAGAGACTGAAAAAAAGAGGCAAGACCACTCCATATTGGAAGGTGTCACTTTTAATAAACAAGGGGACTTACATGAGGGGCTTGTCATGGATGGCTATAAGGCAAGCAGATCTATGCCTCTTTATGTCAGAAAATTTAAGATCATATAGAGGCCTTTCCTGGGTTCATTGACATACTCAGTCCAGATGGTCTTAACAACACCTTATTATCTCAAGTCTGCATCCTTGAAAACGTATCCAGCTATGGAGATGATGTTGTTTAGTCACTCAGTTGTGTCTGACTCTGCAGCCCCATGTACTGTAGCAAGCCAGGTTTCCCTGTCCTTCACCATCTCCCAGAGCTTGCTCAAAATTCCTTCCATTGAGTGGGTGATGCCTTCCAACCATCTTGTCCTATGTCATCTCCTTCTCCTCCGTCATCTCCTTCTCCTCCTGCCTCCTATTTTTCCCAGCATCAGTCTTTTCCAATGAGTTAACTGTTTGTATTAGATGGCCAGATTATTGGAGCTGCTGCTTTAGCATCAGTCCTTCCAGTGAATATTCAGGACCGATTTCCTTTAGGATGGACTAAACAGAGTGATTACATGGCTCACAGCCTTGTCTAACTCAATGAAACTATTAGCCATGCTATGTACAACCGTTCAAGACGGACGAGTCATGGAGGAGAGTTCTGACAAAATGTGGTCCACTGGAAAAGGGAATGGCAAACCACTTCAGCCTTCTTGCCTTGAGAACCCCATGAACAGTATGAAAAGGCAAGAACTGGGACATTAAATGGAACTCAAATTCAAGAATGGGTGGACAAATGAGGAAATTCTGATGCCCAGGCCCATCTCATTGCTCTAGCAGTGGTCATGTCCTCTCATTGACCGACACCAGGTAGAGAGGATAGTACTTAGAAAATTCAGAAGGGTAGCTAGGTCTAGGGGAAGGAAACAGCGAGAACAGGAAGGAGCAGATTATGGATTTTGGAGATGATTATTGTGCTCTATTTCTTGATTCAGGTACAGAGAACAGGTTTATTTCCTTCATAGTTCTGTCTCTGTGTGTGTGTGTTTTTTTTTTTCATTTCTTTGTGTATTATATGTCATAATTAATATATGAAAAAATATGTGAGATGCCTCAAAACCATACTTAAGTCAGTGAAACTACCCAAGACAAAATGTAAGGTTAGATATATCTTTAAAGAATTAATTTGAAAGCAAATTTAGCTATTTCCTATCTAGTCTTCATGTACAAATATCATAAGTGAATTATTTTTAATTCATAGTCTTAGAATTGCCTACTCTATATAACATAGCAACTGTTTCTTTAAGCTAATATTTTTAATCACATAAGTCCCTACCAAATCTCAGTGTGACCAATGGAATTGTCATTTTTCTCATAATTTTTCAGCTCATCATCTTTGACATTTATAAAGTAAATAATTTGGGCTCTGTGATTTGAAAGTTAATTGAGTTCTCTGATTTCCAAGTCCACTTTTACTTCCACATAGAGGTTTTAACACATTGAGTAGGGGAAATTAATTATACTTCTCTTCTAAAAACATCTTTTGGTACCAAACCCTTCATGTGGCCTTTTTTATCTCTGTTTCTCAGAGTGTAGATTAAGGGATCGAACATAGGAGAAATTATTTTATAAAAGAGAGAAAATATTTTGTTCTCAGGGAAAGTGGTAGAGTATCTTAAATAGGCAAAGATTGATGGTCCAAAAAATAAGACAACCACAGTGATGGGAGACCCACAGGTAGAGAGGGCTTTGTGTCTTCCTTCAGCTGAGTGACTTCTTAAGGTGAATAATATAATGACATAGGTCCCAAACAAGAGAACAGAGGTTACTAAGGCAACCATTCCTGAATTGCCAACCAAAAGGACACCAGTGACACATGTATCAGTACAGGTAACTTGCAACAAAGGAAAAATGTCACAATAGTAGTGGTCAGTTTTATTGGGGCCACAAAAGAGCAAACTGATTTTCATAGAGAACTGAGAAACGGCATGGACAGCCCAATGAACTCAAGCTGCCAGGATGAGGAGATTGCACCTTGTCCTGTTCATGATAATCATGTAGTGGAGACGCTTGCAGATGGCAACCAAGTCATCAAAGGCCATGACTGTAAGGATGCAGATTTTAATCATTTCTAAGAAGTGCAAGGAAAAGACATGTAACATGTGTTACTATAAGAGATGGTTTTCCTTCCCAGGAGAGGGTCACTGATCCGTTTGGGTGTCACACAAGAGGTATAGCAGATATCCATAGAGGATAAGTGGCTGAGGAAATTGTACATTTGTTGGTGAAAAAGACGACTACATCGGATGGAGACAAGGATCAGGTTTCCCACTAAGATGGCAACGTAACAAAATAAGAACACAAAGCAAAATATTTCTATGTTTTGGTTATAGGAAAGTCCCCCCAAAATAAATTCTGAGATGTTTCTCTGACTTTCTATATATTGTATGCTGTCGGCAAATAATTGAGTATCTTTAAAAATAAAATGAAAGAAAATATTTACAATATGATCACAATCATATAAAAGCTGCTAACAAGCCATTAAAGTTAATTTTAACAAATTACCAAAGCTAGTGAATAAATTAATGATATTATATTTTTCTTAGGAATCATAGCTCATTTATTTAGTATTGTTTTCAAATGTTCTGTTAAATAGGTAATAATAAAAATAAATTTTATTAAATTTTCAAACTACAATTGTTTAGGCTTCCCAGGCTCTAGAGGTAAAGAACCGGTCTGCCAATTCAGAAGACACAAGAGACATGGGTTTGCTCTTCAGGTCGATAATATCCCCTGTAGAGGAAATAGCAACCCAATGCAGACTTCTTGCCTGGAAAATTCCATGGACAAAAGAACCTGATGGGCTGTGAGTCCATAGGTCTGCAGTGAGTCAACTGAGCACATGGTTTACAGTATAGAACAGGCATTACAGACATTCCTTGACTCATGGTGGTTCATGTTGCAACTTTATTGACTTTATGATAGTATGAGAATAATAAGCATCAAGAGGAAATTATACTTGAATTTTGATCTTTTCCCTGAGCTAGTTATAGGTGATATGATACTCTGTTATAATGCTGGATCTGAGTAGTGAGTCACATTAGCCTCCAGTCAGCCTGGTGATTATATAGGTAAAGAATTCATGCACTTACAACCATTCCATATCAGACAGAAATTCTGTTTTTCACTTTTAGTGAAGTATTCAATAACTTACATGAGATAGACTTTGTGCTAGAAATAGGCCTTGTGTTACATTTTTATTTTATTTTTAAGGTTTTTAAAATAACATTTATTTCTTAAAAGTTAACATGTGCATAATAGGAAACCAAAAGCACAAGAAGCATAAAACGAAGTCATTCATAATCACAAGCAGTTTACCATTTGACATGTCCTTCTAGGTCTCATTTGTGTATTTTCACAACTAAGCATCCATTTTTATGTAATTAAGACCATACAGTTATGTATCATGCTGTTTCACACATCATGAATATTTACCATTTCAAAGTCCCAAAGCTATGAGTATTTTGATAACCAAGAATACACTACACCAACTCAATCTGGAAAGAAAAAAATGTAATCTTGCCTTTCTTGGCAATGAAAATTTCAAAGACAAAAATGGCAACAGGCCTCTAGATAAACATATTGGCAGAGCTATGATTAAAATACTACATTCCCTTAATGCTCAATTAAAATGAGACATAAAGCAACAGAGTACACAAAGTATAATAGTTCTAAGAGGATTCATCATCTGATCTAAACTATTAAGGTATTAGCAAGGAGGTATGTTTCTGCTGAATTATTAAACAAAGCATTCATATAGTACAGCCAGGAGATATGTTTCTGCTGAATTATTAAACAAAGCATTCCTATAGTACAGCCAGGAGATGCACACACATCAATGGTTATCATCAAAATATAAACGTGAACGCATCCACATACAGCCCTCCCTCTATACTTCCTTCCTCCCCTCAGCTGCCAACCTAAATGAACAAGTCCTGATGTACATTTCTCAGAGAAGGTATAATTCCAGGTCCAAAATGCTGCCTTTAAAAAAATCAATTCTAACATAACAAAGATATTTACAAATTGGTTAATTCACTAGTTCTACTTTATATCATACATTGTCACCTCAGGACATCTAAAAGCCTAGATGCTGCAAAGTAATGAAGCTTATCCACAATGAACACAGGTACTTGACAAAAATGCACATACAGACCTATAGTTAAAACCTAAAACTGTCTTCCAGATAAAGGGAGATATTAGCCAAGAGCCCTTCCCCTCACCCTTCCTCTTACTCCTCCAGTATTTCAGTGACTAAGTACCAGACTACATCTAGTTCCAAGAGGTGGATTAATATAGATACTCCCAGAAGACACAGCCCTTCCTAAAAACCAACAAAAGGGCATTCATTAAGGGGTTATTTTACTACCTCTACTTTTAATATACTTTGGGTATTAGGACTTGCTTGTTCTTTAATAAACAGCAATATTAACTAAAATGCACAAACAGAACAATGGGTAGACAATCTGAACTTGTCTATAAAGACTGATGGGCACAGAGCCCTTCTCTCTGCACTTCCTTCCCTGTCCCCCACCCCCCACCCTCACCATCCAGTAAACATCAGCGTACTCTCCAAGACAACCCCACTCCCCCAAAAAAATTCCTATTAATTAACAGGAAAAAAAAAAAACTTAAAAGGTGTTTAACTCTCTACTTTCAAAATAGATTGTGTACTTTTACACATCTAAAAGGCTAGATGTTTCAAATAAGGATTTAAGTTTGTCCACAATACATACACACAGTAGCACTGAATACACCGTGTACAATGGCTATAGTCTCAAAGTCTCATCTCAACAAGAACACTCTAGCCAAGGACCCTTCCCCTTCTCTATCAACCCAGTGGACAAGTCTAATAAGCATCTATAATGCTTAGAGGGAATTTTAACAATTTCACTTCTGCCAGTTGTTTTCAGAAATCTTGCCTATGAATTTTAACATGAAGCGTACACAATGTATTTATTTGTTTTTCTGTCATACACTGGCAACCTCTTTAACATCTAGGAAGACTAGATGTTGTAAATTTGGACGTTTGTCCCTTATGTACACTATACACACAACTAAGTAAACCAAAACACAGACACATACAGGACAATGGTTAACCATCCTAACATAAACATACTGGTATAACCCCCTTGTACTTTCTCCCTGAACCAGCACAAATAAAGTAAGATGTACTGCTCTGAGAGGTGGTTTGATCATTCTGATCATTCCATTTATAAATGAGTATTTTGTATGAATCTTAACAAAAGGATATATCTACAAAATGTTATTTCACTACCTCTACGTTTAACATACTTTGTGCACTTCTAAACATCTAGAAAGACTAGATGTTTCAAATAAGGACTTAAGTTTGTCCGCTATATACACAGTAGTGTTGAATAAACTACACACGTGTAGCAATGGTTATCCCTGAAGGTATCTTCTACGAAGGAACATTCTGGTCTAGAACCTTTCATTTCTTCCAATTCCCCCTTTTGCCATCCATCCAACAGTGGGTGGAAGTACAGGCCCATTTATCACTTAGATGTGATTTATTATAATTTCACTTTCAAAGGTCCTTTTCAGAAGACAGCCTTTCCAATGAATTGTAACACAAAGTGCACAAAATGTGTTAGTTTACTAACCGTACTTTTGTCATACATTGGCAACCTCTTTAATATCTAGAGACTAGATATTATAAAATTGAGACCCATTTGTCCAGTATATACATAATATAAATAGTAAAGTTAAATGAAATGCACTTAACATATAAAGCAATGGTAAGCTGAAATGTTCTAGTACACACTAGCAAAACATCTTTTGCAAACTTCCCTCCCACCTCCCTCAACCCAACGAAAAAGCAGAGCATACTGTTCAGAGAGGAGGTTTAACAATTCCAATTACAGTATTTCCCATCAGTTTGAAAAAGCTATTTACAAGAAGCATTATCACACTATGTCTACTGTAAGATGCATCAAGCACTTCTAAATATCTAGAAAGACTAAATATTTCATATAAGAATTTACTTGTCCACTATGTACACAGTACTGTTAAGTAAAATTGCACACAGGTAACAATGGTTATAATTTGAGGTATCTCCTAAATATGACCATTTTGGCCTGAACCACTCCCACCCTCACTTTCTTTTCTCCACCACCAATCCAGTGGACAAGTACAGGCATGTGTAACGCTTAGAGGTGTCTGAATACATTCATATAAAAATCATTTACAGAAAACCAGCATTCCTATGAATTTCAACACAAAGTGTACAAAATGTGCTAATTTTACTACTTTGTCATACACTGGCAACCTCTTTAACATCCAGAGACTAGATGTCACAAAATTAGGACTCATTTGTCCATTATATACACTATATACACAGCAAAACAAAATGCACATAATATACAAAAAATGGTTTCATCTGAAATTGTCCAGGTGCAAACAACTAGTGTATTACCTTTTGTAATTCTTTCCCTCCCACCTCCTCCAAACCACTGAACAAGTGTAAGCAACAGTATACTGCTCACAGAGTGGCTTAACATTTAACATTCTCAAAGACAGTACTTCCTACGAATTTGAGGAAAAGGTTATTTACAAAGCAGTATTTCACTACCTCTACATTTAACATACGTCGGGCACTTCTAAACATCTAGGTGGGCTAGATGTTTCAAATAAGGACTTCATTTGCCCACTATATACAAAGCAGTCTTGAATAAACTGCCGCATGTAACACTTAAAATCTTGAAATTGTCTTCAAAATATGAGTATTCTAGCCTAAGACCCTTCCCTTCTCTTCTCTCTTCTCTCCACCATCATACCCAGGGGGCTATAATGCTCAAATTTTCAGAAGACAATCTTTCCTAGAAATTTTAACACAAAATGTACAAAATGTATTATTTACTAACTCTATTTTTGTCATACACTGGCAAACTCTTTAACATCTAGCAAGACTAGATGTTGTAAATTAGGACTCATTTGTCCATTATATGCACTATATATACAGCAAAGTGAAACAAAATGCACTAACGGAAAAGACAATGGTTTCTCTCGCCTCACTATAAACACACTGGCACAGAGATCTGCACTTCCCTCCCCTCCCGACACTGAACCAGTGCACAAAACACAAACTGTACTGCTCCAGGAAGTGGTCTGGCCAATCCCCGCCCCCACCCACCCCCGCTCCCCAACACCATTTCGTATGAATTTTAACAAAAAGTTATTTACAAAATGTCCTTTTACTACCTCAGCTTTTAACATATATCAGGCACTTCAGAACATCTAGAAAGACTAGGTATTTCCAAAAAGTACTTATTGTCAATTATATACACAGTAGTGAGGAATAAAATGCACACACTAAACAATGGTTACATAGAAATGTCTTCTAAGTATGACCAGTCTGGCATAGCACTTTCTATTCTTCCTCCTCAAGGTCTTCTGTTCGACGTTGTCCAACCCACCGAACAAACGGGGACTCCGGTGGCTCCCGAAGTTGCTTCTAGAGGTAATCAAACAACTCCATTTCCAAAAGTCATTTCCAGAAGACATTTCTTTTCTATAGTTTTCTTTTTTTTAACAAATGGGGATTTACAAGGTGTGGTTTTTCTAATTATTTTATCATACGTCTGCAACCTCTTCACATCTAGGAGGCCTAGATGTAGCGAAAGTTTTCTTTTGAAAGATTGGGGGTAAAGTTGAGAGCAGCTTTTTCATATTATATACACAGGCCTTTATCAGCGGCCAGTAAATCTTCCCAGAGGGCGTTGGGCACTTTCTGTTGGCCACAAGGGGTATGTTATTCTACCATTTCAATCTTCTGACATCAATGTCTGGGTAGAACGACGATCACCGCCCGCTGGCCAGCTAACGTTCCACCCGTCGTCGACCGCTGCTCCACTCACCTTGCGGGCCCGTTAAGGCCTTTGTCCATCATTGTCTGGATGAGGTGAGGTCTTGTCAAACTGGGACAGAGTGGTCACCTCAGGTCATGGATCTGCGTGGCCCCAAGGCCTAAAGATGGACTAGCTGGTGTCCACAATCCTTCCCGGGCCTCCGAGACTCTAATGGCCCTCTGCGGAGTCACAGCAGCCGCCATTCTAGTCGTGCCACGCCCGACGCCCAAAGGTGCCACATACTTGGTGGCCAGGCGGAGGCTTTGCCTAAGCCCAAGCCCTGCAGCTCTGGGTGAAGAGACCCAGCGGTCGGCAGGATCCTGGCTCGGAGGAGCAGCCTCCATTAGGTCGCGGGGGTGGGCATGGGGGCAGGGGGAGAGGTTCGTGGCTGCTTCCAGTCTTGGGCCCTGCCAACTGCGGGCCTCGGCGACCGCTCTACAAAACACACCCGAGAATGTCCCGGGGCCCCCAGTTCACCTAGCGACCAGAGGCCGGATGGCCTGGAGGGCCCCAGGGCAGAAGGCCATGATCCGCTTCTAGCCGCGCTCTCTACCGGAACTCTACATTTTTAAAAGTAGGTTTTGCATTAGATTGCTGCTGTTGTTCAATTGCTAAGTCATGTTCAATTCCTTAGGACCCCATGAACTGCAGCACTCCAGGCTCTCCTATCCTTCACTATCTCCTTGAGTTTCCTCAAACTCATTTCCAGTGAGTCAGTGATGCCATCTGATCATCTCATCCTCTGTTTTCTCCTTCTTCTCTTGCCCTCAGTATTTCCCAGCATCAGAGACTTTTTCAGTGGGTTGGCTCTTTGCATTAGGTAGTCAAAGTATTAGAGATGACTGTGCTCAATTGCAGGCTAATGTAAGTATTCTGAGTATGTTTAAGGTAAGCTGGACTAAATTATAATGTTCAGTAAGTTAGATGTATTCAATTTATTTTCAACTTGAATTTTCAGGTTATAATGAATTTATTGGGATGTAACCTCATTGAACCTCATGAAGATCTGAACTATTTCCCAGAGATAAATTATACCATTATTACTTTTAACACAAACAGCAGTGCTATTAGTGCAATTTAATAAAGGACTTTATTAACTTACACTTTTCAAATGTGTCCTTCAGAAAGGTAATATTTTTTTTAATTAAAGGATGCTCTATTCCCCTACCATGATATAGAACATAGAACACTTTTGTGGATTTGTCTGTAGTCATATTATCATGGAATACAGTGCATGTAATAAAAGTCACCTAAATTCTGAGCTGTGTGATTAGGATTATAAGTGTTGTCCCTTGAAATACAAGAGTGAGGGTAGAGTAAGTACTGCATATTGAACTTGGGAAACCAATCTTGCTAGCTATCTTATAAGACTAAAATTATTTGAAAATATAGCAAAAATTGTCAGTGATTGACTTTTTAAAAATTATATTTCATATTTAAATTTAATGTAAAATAATGGCTTAAGGTGAATTTTATAGTCATTAAAATTAATGGTGCAAATAAAGAGACACACTAATTGAAATAAACAAATAATTTGAATTTGGTACTTGTGTTTTCTGTTGGAATAAATTATGGACAGCAAAAATCAGAAAATGATGTCACTTCAATGAAATGTAAGTCAAACTTTGTGGTCAAGACATGTTCAGTTGTTTTCTGTTACATGGCTTTTTAATGGATTTGCATATAATATATTCTTTTTGATCTAGGTAGGACTTAACACTAAGGTGAGGAAAGAATGTACTACTGAAAACACACACTTCTCAGTTTTATTCCAGTCACTCATGAGGAATTAGGTAGTATGCAGGTAGTTGTTTACCTGACTCCTCTGTCAGATGTAGTAGCCATGCTGGGCTCCATAGGTAGATTTTTAATAATATGTAACTTTTGATGTAACAAAACGAATAGGTTAACATGTTCACTGTTTTCCAAATTGTGTAGCTGTATTGCTAGTGATATTTAATATTATCTTAGCTGATAAACAGAGATGGCTTTAACGCACATTGCAAAATACGTTGACAGTAATTCTTTTTGAATGTTAGCTCAAAATCTGTGTCTACATTAAAAGGGAAATATTAACTTAACATATTGTGTCATTATACCCCTATGATGCTTTTTTTTAACATGAAAACACTATATCCATTGTCTCCTTTTTGTTACCATGAAGACAACAGGGTTGTGTCTTTAAAATTATGTACCAATTATACCATAAACTCCATAAAATTTAAAGTTTTGTTATATCTTTAAGTGTATCATCACAATTGCAATTAATAACTAATTTATGAAAAAATATATTGCATTCTTTGAGTGAAAGTACAAGAAACTAAAGTGCTTAAAATTTATTGAAAATAAATATCTAGTTATTATGTAGCATATGAGTAAAAGTACTCATCTAATCCAACCATATTATTTTCAGTATCAAATAAATTGATTTAAAATAAAGTAAGTGAATATCCCAAACCACAGAACCAGTAAACTGTAGCATTTATAAACTAGATCTTCCAAGTCTTATTATGTATATAATTGCCTTGCACAGGAAAGGGGCATGTATTAGAAAAGATAGCAGTAAAGGAATTATCATTATTTTCATCTCTGAAAGGTGACAGACTCCCAGATCACTATGAAACATACTATGATGATTATAAGAATACATGCATGGTGTAGCATGTCTGTGCTTTGAAATCACTTCACAACATCAAGCTTTCAATCTAAACACTACATATATTAAGGCTTTGATCTTATAAAAATAGATTATCAGCTCTCTTGAAGGCACTAATAGAATAATGACCTTCATGAAGGTTAGGACATTGAACACATAAGTGAAGAAAAAAAAAAACATTGAACACATAAGTGAAGAAAAGAAAACAGCTGTACATTTGCTTAACCTGAGTCTGATGAATCTAGACAATTCTAGGCAACTAATATTTTTAAAAATAGGAATTTCTTCAAATATTAGAGTTTGGAGGATCACTGACAATCTGAAAATGTCATCGTTTTTAAATGTATTATCCAAAGCACACATGCTGTTTGTAATAGACTATTAAAACAGAACTCCTTTTAACCCTTGCTAAAATATTGTATATACCATATGAGAATATATGCACTTAAAGTAACACAATTAATGCCAAATAGAGCTGATGAGCCTAAAACAATTACTGTAAAGATGATTACCTGCACATAATTTGTGGATGGCCTTCAAGTTAGTTTTAATTTATTCAGGAAAATGTCTTGGTCAGACAACTACCCCCTCCCCCTGCATTTACACAATTTGCTAACCATTCACTAGCATTTACATATAGATTTAAAATTAAATGTAAGTCTATAAAGCAGTGATTCAGACAAATCTAGATCAATTTTCTAAAAATATCTTCAAATATTGCTTGAATTTTCAGGAAGAAAAATCCTACCATTATACAAAGTGAGTGATGGTTTGAATACCCCTGAAAACTATCCTATGTTCACAGAGAAACATTTGTTCATTCCACAAGAAAGTGATCTAGGATTTTCAATACTGATGACTCACCAACACCTGCTCATACTCAAGAGTAAATAAGAGCCTTTGAAATATATGCTAAGGCAGCATTCACATCCATGACCTAAGAGTCATCTTTTTGATGCCTGTGCCTGAAAGAAACTTGTTCTACACTAGCTAAATATAATCTGAGAGAAAGCCATAAGAATATTTTGACATAAAAAGTTAAAGAAATTTTTTTTTCCCAAAAGCATTTCTTAAAGATTCTAACCGAGGAACACTAACCAGTTGTCCAAGATTATATTTCACAGCCTTCTGGGAATTCTCAGAATATAAATGTATTTAGCTTTTAGTGTTAGCCAAGCTCTGGGCACTGTCTCTAGAGGTCAGTACTGTTATTCAGATCCAAAGAAGCTTAGTAAATTCTGCCAGTTCTGTCTAATTTCCTCCTGTGAAGAGCAGAAAGGAATCTAGGTAACCCTTTGGGAGCACCGAGTTTGCTTTGAAGAAGGCCTCTATTTCCAGACCAAAGAAAAAAGAAGTTAGAGGAAAATCAGGAATAGATATTCAGACTCAAAAATTTTTTATGAACAAAAGCAACATAAGATACATATGAGTCAGTTAACAATTAAATCAATCACCTGTCACTTCACTACTTTATGGGACCAGTAGCAGCAGCCAACAGTGCAGTACCATGGCTGCAATGAAGCATTGGGCTGTGAGAGACAAAGGAAAAAGAATAATCTGTGGGACTTCCATGGAAGTTCACTGGTTAAGACTCTGTGCCGTCAATGCAGGAGACAAGGGTTCAGTCCCTGGTCAGGGAAATAAGATCCCACAAGTTTCATGAAGTGAAGTGATGTCACTCAGTCATGTCTGACTCTTTGTGACCCTGTGGACTGTAGCCCACCAGGCTCCTCCATCCATGGCATTCTCCAGGCAAGAATACTGGAGTGGGGTGCCATTTCCTTCTCCAGGGGATCTTCCCAACCCAGGGATCGAACCCGGGTCTCTTGCATTGCAGGCAGATGCTTTAACCGATGAGCTACCAGGGAAGCTGTGGCCCAAAATGAAAGTAAATAGACATTTATAAAGAAGAATATTGTCAAAATCATTGAAATTTAAAACAAAATTCCTATTCTTGTTGATAGGTTGGAATAAGCTCCACATTTGTTTATAGAAGTTTTAAATAGCTTAATGAAGTTAGAAACCAGCAAAATATATGTATTTTTATTCCCATTACTATTGAGCACTTTCCATTCAGTAGTTTTAGTCCTGCAGGGTGTATACACTCAGAATTATCTGCATAAATGGACCCCAAGGGCAAAGAAGAAGTCAAAAGATTACAAAGTAGTTTTATATGAATTAAAATAAAAACAAAATATATCAAAATCTATACAATGCTGGTAAAGCATCAATTATAGGGAGGTTTGTTGCACCAAACATCTATAATTGAAAAGAAAACTATTCTCACATTTGTCCTCAATCTCTCTCTTAAAATTAGAAAGAACAAATAGCAAAGAAATAAAGATCAAAGTGAAAAATCAATAAAAGTAAAGCATGAGAAAATACAATAGAGAGAAAATTAAAGCAAAATCAGTTATTTGAGAAATACTTTAAAACTGATAGCATCTAGCCAGATGAATTAGGAGCAAAGGAGAAATGACACATATTATCAATATCAAAAGTGAGATATGATAACACTATAAATACACAGATATAAAAAAGCTAATAAGTAAATAATATAAGCAATTTTATGCCTAAAATTTCAAAAATCTGGATAAAAGTTTTAAAAATTAGCAGATCATTTGAAAAGACACTTCACCAAAAACGATATTTGCATGTCAAATTAGTGGGTGAAAACTTGCTTAACACCATTAGTTATTTATGAATGCAAATTAAAGCCATAATGAAATAGCAGTTCACCACTCTAATAATGGGTAAAATAGAGAAATGTGACATATCAAGTATTGAAGAGAATCTTGAACATTCATAAACTTCTTGTGGGGAGATAAACTGGTATAATCACTCACTTTTCCAAAGTAGCTTGCAGTTTCCTAAAATGTTAAGTGTGCATAAGACCAGCCATTTCACTCCTACATATTTATCTTTCAAGACTATATGCCAAATTAGTAACTTGTACATGAATGAACATAGTAGCATTATTTGTAATAGGTAAAAACTGGACCTAACCCAAATGTCTATCAAGAACACAGTGAAGAAACAAATTGTAAAATTTACATTCATGGGATTTGCATTCATTTCATCATCAATCAAAGGGATGAACAATTGATGCATGCAACAATATGGATTAATCTTTAAATCATTATTATGAAAGAAACCAGAAAACACAGAATTTGTACTGTATGATTAAATGTATACAAATATCTAGAGAATACAAACTAATCTGTAGAGACAGAAAGCAAATCAGCAGTTGCCAGAGAAAAGGGGTCCAGTAAAGGACAAGAGGGAGGGTTACAATGAGCACAAGAAAACTTTTTAGAGTAATCAGTTCAGTTCAGTTCAGTCGCTCAGTCGTGTCCGACTCTTTGCGACCCCATGAATCACACCACGCCAGGCCTCCCTGTTCATTACCATCTCTCGGAGTTCACTCAGACTCACATCCATCGAGTCTGTGATGCCATCCAGCCATCTCATCCTCGGTCGTCCCCTTCTCCTCCTGCCCCCAATCCCTCCCAGCATCAGAGTCTTTTCCAATGAGTCAACACTTCTCATGAGGTGGCCAAAGTACTGGAGTTTCAGCTTTAGCATCATTCCTTCCAAAGAAATCCCAGGGCTGATCTCCTTCAGAATGGACTGGTTGGATCTCCTTGCAGTCCAAGGGACTCTCAAGAGTCTTCTCCAACACCACAGTTCAAACGCATCAATTCTCCAGTGCTCAGCCTTCTTCACAGTCCAACTCTCACATCCATACATGACCATAGGAAAAACCATAGCCTTGACTAGACGGACACTCATTATTTTGATTGTGGGGATGGTTTCAGAGGTGTATACATTTGTCAAAACTGATCAAATTGTGAAGTTTAAATATGTTCAATTTATGATATGCCATTAGAAGTGTTGAAAGTAACCTAAGATTGAGAATTAGTAACTAAAGAATGAATATAGAGGAGATCTCTCCACAAAATTGGAAGTTAGCGCAATTCAAAATTGGAATGTGTGCTGTTGTAGCTGCAGCCAGAACTGCTACCATCACAGAAAAAGCAGAAAGTGTCTCTAGAGAGTAGAAAGGCTAAGGTTGGCCAGAGGATATGCAGATAATGAATACAGAGAACAAGCTGGATACAGGGTGTCTGTGGTCTGAGGTGTGTATAAACTTTAAAGAAACTAGGAAAACAACAACAACTTGGACCTAGACTGGAAGAGGTTGACTGCTGAATGCCCAGATAGACCACATGGGTTGGAGCCTTGTCATGGACAGGCAGGCACAAGGCTGGGGATGCAAATGTCTGCTCCAATAGGGTCTAACGGTGCAGCAAGGTGATGGCCAAGTTTGTCCTGGGACTGTGAACTTGCTGAGAAACTGCGTGCTTGGGAACAGTTTTGGGAAGTGGAGAAGAAAACAAAACAAACAAAAATTAGTAGTAATAAGAGGAAAATGGAGGATGAGATGATTGGATGGCAAAACCAATGTGATAGAAATGAGTTTGAATAAGCTCTGGGAGTTGGTGATGGACAGGGAAGTCTGGTGTTCTGCACTCCATGGCGTCGCAAAGGGTTGGACACAATTGAGTAATCATTTCAGTTCAGTCACTCAGTCCAGTCTGACTCTTTGCAATCCCATGGACTGCAGCACACCAGGCCTCCCTGTCCTTCACCAATTCCCAGAGTCCACCCAAAACCATGTCCATTGAGTTGGTGATGTCATCTAACCATCTCATCTTCTGTCATCCCTTACTCCTCCTGCCCTCAGTTTTTCCCAGCATGAGGGTCTTCTCAAACGAGTCAGTTTTTCGCATCAGGTGACCAAAGTACTGGAGTTTCAGCTTTAGAATCATTCCTTCCAAAGAAATCCCAGGGCTGATCTCCTTCAGAATGGACTGCTTGGGTCTCCTTGCAGTGCCAGGGACTCTCAAGAGTCTTCTCTAACACCACAGTTCAAAAGCATCAATTCTTTAGCACTCAGCTCTCTTTATAGTCCATATCTCACATCCATACATGACCACTGGAAAAACCATAGCCTTGACTAGAAGGACCTTTGTTGGCAAAGTAATGTCTCTGCTTTTTAATCTGCTGTCTATGTTGGTCATAATTTTCCTTTCAAGGAGTAAGTGTCTTTTAATTTCATGGCTGTAATTATCATCTGTAGTGATTTCAGAGCCCCCAAAATGAAGTCAGCCACTGTTTCCACTGTTTCCCCATATATTTCCCATGAAGTGATGGGACCAGATGCCATGATCTTCATTTTCTGAATGTTGAGCTTTAAGCCAACTTTTTCACTCTCCTCTTTCACTTTCATCAAGAGGCTCTTTAGTCTTCACTTTCTGCCATACAGTGGTGTCATCTGCATATCTGGGGTTATTGATATTTCTCTTGGCAATCTTGATTCTGGCTTGTGCTTCTTCCAGTCCAGCATTTCTCATGATGTACTCTGCATAGAATTTAAATAAGCAGGGTGACAATATGCAGCCTTGACATACTCCTTTTCCTACTTGGAACCAGTCTGTTGTTCCATGTCCAGTTCTATCTGTTGCTTCCTGACCTGCATATAGGTTTCTCAAGAGGCAGGTCAGGTGGTCTGGTATTCCCATCTCTTTCAGATTTCCCACAGTTTATTGTGATCCACATAGTCAAAGGCTTTGGCATAGTCAATGGAGAAGAAATAGATGTTTTCTGAAACTCTCTTGCTTTTGCAGTGATCCAGCGGATGTTGGCAATTTGATTTCTGGTTCCTCTGCATTTTCTAAAACCAGCTTGAACATCTGGAAGTTCATGGTTCACATATTGCTGAAGCCTGTCTTGGAGAATTTTGAGCATTACTTTACTAGCGTGTGAGATGAGTGCAATTGTGTGGTAGTTTTAGCATTCTTTGTCATTGCCTTTCTTTGGGAGTGGAATGAAAACTGACATTTTCCAGTCCTGTGGCCACTGCTGAGTTTTCCAAATTTGCTGACATATTGAGTACAGCACTTTCACAGCATTATCTTTCAGGATTTGAAATAACTCAACTGGAATTCCATCATTTTCCCTAGCTTTGTTCATAGTGATGCTTTCTAAGACCCACTTGATTTCACATTCCAGGATGTCCGGCTCTTGATGAGTGATCACACCATCGTGATTATCTGGGCGATGAAGATCTTTTTTGTACAGTTCTTCTTTTATTCTTGCCACCTCTTCTTAATATCTTCTACTTCTTTTAGATTCCTACACTTTCTGTCCTTTATTGAGCCCATCTTTGCCTAAAATGTTCCTTTGGTGTCTCTAATTTTCTTAACGAGATCTCTAGTCTTTCCAACTCTGTTTTTGTTGTTGTTGTTGTTTTGTTTTGTGTTTGTTTATTTGTTTGATTGTTTGTTCTATTTCTTTGCATTGATCACTGAGGAAATATTTCTTATTTCTCCTTGTTATTCTTTGGAACTCTGCATTTAAATGGGTATATCTTTCCTTTTCTCCTTTGCTTTTTGTTTCCCTTCCTTTCACAGCTATTTGTAAGGCCTCCTTAGACAGCCATTTTGGTTTTTTGCATTTCTTTTTCTTGCAGATGGTTTTGATCCCTCTCGCCTGTACAATGTCACGAACCTCTACCCATAGTTCATCAGGCACTCTGTCTGTCAGATCTAGGTCCTTAAATCTATTTCTCACTTCCACTCTATAGTCATAAGGGATTTGATTTAGGTCATACCTGAATGGTCTAGTGGTTTTCTCCACTTTCTTTAATTTCTAACTATTTCACCATACACAGCTCAAAACTGAAAATTAATGTCTCCTTTATGAACTTGTGGTGGTTTAGTCACTCTGTAGGGCCCGACTCTTTCAACCACATGGACTGTAGCCCACCAGGCTCCTCTGTTCATGCAATTTTCCAGGCAAGAATATTTGAGGAGGTTGCCATATTCTTCTCCAGGGAATGTTCCCAACCCAGAGATCCGAACCTGTATCTCCTGCATTGCAGGTGGTTTCTTTACTGCTGAGCCACCAGAGAAGAGATTTATGACCTTACATTTTCTTAATTTTCTGTGTGTACAGAGAATATAAGCAATTTGACTTGTCCCCAAATTTACATGTGAATGATTATGAAAATTGTCTTTAGCCTCATAGTTCACTTTGGGTTAGAGAAATTGACACTTACATTTCTTCATTTCATCACCTCTGACATTTATAAAGTGGAAAATTTGCACTCAAATCATTCTCAAAGCCATAGAACTCTATGATTCCAAGCCCTCATTTACTCTTACATAAAGTTTTTAACATATAGAGTCCAGTTTAGTTCAGCCACTCAGTAATGTCTGACTCTTTATGATCTCATGAACCGCAGCACACCAGGCCTTCCTGTCCATCACCAGTTCCTGGAGTCCACCCAAACCTATGTCCATTGAGTAGATGACGCCATCCAACCTTCTCATCCCCAGTCTTCCCCTTCTCCTTCTGCCCTCAGTCTTTCCCAGAATCAGGGTCTTTTCAAATGAGTCAGCTATTCGCATCACGTCGCAAAAGTACTGCAGTTTCAGCTTCAGCATCAGTCCTTCCAATGAACACCCAGGACTGATTGAGTAGAAGAAATCAATTATGTTTTTCTTCTGAAAATATCTTTGACAACAAACTTTTCTAATAGTCTTTTTCATTTCTGTGTTTCTCAGAGTGTAGATTAAGGGATTGAACATAGGAACAATAATAGTATGAAAGAAAGAAAATATTTTGTCCTCAGGGAAAGTGGGAGGTGGTCTGAGGTAGGCAAAGATTGAAGGACCAAAAAATAAGACAACCACAGTGATGTGAGACCCACAAGTAAACAGGGCTTTGTGCCTTTCTTCAGCTGAGTGACTTCTTAAGGTGAATAATATAATGACATAGGTCCGAAACAAGAGAACAGAGGTTACTAAGGCAGCCATTCCTGAATTGGCAACCAAAAGGACACCAGTGACATATGTATCAGTACAGGCAACTTGCAACAAAGGAAAAATGTCACAATAGTAGTGGTGAATTTCACTGGGGCCACAGAAGGGCAAACAGATTATCATAGAGAACTGAGAAAAGGCATGGACAGCCCCGCTAGCCCAAGCTGCCAGGATGAGGAGATTGCACATTGTCCTGTTCATGATAATCATGTAGTAGAGGCTTGCAGATAGGAACGTAGTGGTCAAAGGACATGACTGTAAGGACAAATACCTCGACGATGGCAAAAAATGTGCATGGTGAAGACCTGCAGGATGCAGTTGCCATAAGAGATGGTTTTCCTTCCCAGGAGCAGGTCACTGATCTGTTTGGGTGTCACACAACAGGTATAGCAGATATCCATGAAGGATAAGTAGCTGAGGAAATAGTACATTGGTTTGTGAAAAAGGACACTGCATCAGATAGAGACAGGATCAGTTTTCCCAGCAACAGTGCAACATAACAGAAAAAGAAGACTACAAAGCAAAATATCTGTATATTCTGGTCAGAGGAAAGCCCCACAAAAAAATGAATTCTGATACATTCCTCTGATTTTCCATATGAATTAATGTGTATTATGCAAAAATTGTTGAGTACCTGAAAGAAAAATCAGCACATGCATTTGGATGAAACTCTTACAATAAAATTATAGCAAGTTTACTATAAAATTATAATCATTAACATATTATTGAAGCAAATTCATAAGGTATTTACTGTATTTGTTATGGGAAATTATAGACTTTTTGCCCCACAGCTTACTTTTGTATCAAAATATTCTATTCTATTGATAGAATTATGTATTCTCTTCAGTATACCTCAGTTTTTAAATTTAATGATTAACATATCAATATTTCCTAAAGGAGAAGGGAAAAATTATGGAGAAGGGAATGGTTACCCATTCCTGTATTTTTCCCTAGAAACTCTCATGGACAGAGGAACCTGGCAGGCTTCAGTCCATAGGGTCACAGAGAGTCAGACACATCTGAAGCGATTAAGCAGCAACAACATGATATTTAGGGAAAAATAAATATTTATTTACTCATTTCTGGGTATGTGACATATTGATATGTTAAACATGTGTTTTTTGGTATTATTTTATATAATGTTTCTTTCTCCAACAGGATATTGTCTACCGCCTGCATTTTCTTCATGCATAAGTGCATAAACAAATTTGTGACATCTTTTTCTGAATTTTGAAATGCTTGAGTGGACAATTTATTTGCAAAACAGCTGATTTTTTTTTTTTTGCCACTAGTGAAAGAAACAATCTTATAAGTCAAATAGGTCTTATAAGTCAAATAACTGGAATACATGATCACAAACACTGAAAGGCTGTCAAATATTGACATCATAAAAATAACTGTAAAATATATGCCTCTTTTCTATTTAACCTTTAAGTGTTAAAGTCACTGCTTTTGTATTAAACTGTATATTGTTAAAATTAGTGGTTTAATAAGTAAAGGAAAAAGAAAATTGCTTATAATTACACAGGTATGTTTAATTCCTTCACCTTTTATGAGTTTTATATATTTCTGTTTTATGGTTTAATCACTTAAATTCAGTAAAAGATGATGTTATAAAATGATAAAGCATACTTTATGGTCAGTAAGTATTCAACTATTATGTGTTGAGTGATTGAGGGATTGATTTATGAATCTGCTTGCATTACATTTCTGCATGATTTTTAAGACATAAAATATAGGAGTGGGAAAATATGCACTACATACAGTAGAACTCATTTAAGTGCTGCTCTCCATTATGGTAAATCCAGAAGTTATTCCTATTGTACTCCTAGATCAGGTGTGAAGACCATATACATCCATCACAGACATATTTTTATTTTTTTAATTAATTATTTATTTATTTACAATACTGTATTTGTTTTGCCATACATTGACATGAATCAGCCACAGGTGAACACGATCTCCCAATGCCGAAACTCCCTCCCACCTCCCACCCCCATATCCTCTACCTGAATCATCCTGTGCACCAGCCCCATGCATCCTGCATCCTGCATTGAACATAGACTGGCGCTTCATTTCTTACAAGAGAGTATACATGTTTCAATGCCATTCTCCCAAACCATCCCACCCTTTCCCTCTCCCTCAGAGTCCAAAAGTCCGTTCTATACCTCTGTGTGTCTTTTGTTGTCTCACATATAGCGTCATCATTACTATCTTCTAAATTCCATATATATGTGTCACTATACTGTATTGGTGTTTTTCTTTCTGGCTTACTTCATTCTGTATAATCGGTTCCAGTTTCATCCATCTCATTAGAACTGAGTCAAATTTATTCTTTTTAAGGGCTGAGTAGTACTCCATTGTGTTTATGTACCACAGCTTTCTTACCCATTCATCTGCTGATGGACATCTAGGTTGCTTCCATGTCCTGGCTATTATAAACAGCGCTGCAATGAACATTGGGGTACATGTGTCTCTTTCAATTCTGGTTTCCTCGGTGTGTATGCCCAGCAGTGGGATTGCTGGGTCATAAGGCAGTTCTATTTGCAATTTTTAAGGAATCTCCACACTGTTTTCCATAATGGCTGTACTAGTTTGCATTCCCACCAGCAGTGTAAGAGGGTTCCCTTTCCTCCACATCCTCTCCAGCATTTATTGCTTGTAGACTTTTGGATCGCAGCCATTCTGACTGGTGTGAAATGGTACCTCATTGTGGTCTTGATTTGCATTTCTCTGATAATGAGTGATGTTGAACATCTTTTCATGTGTTTGTTAGCCATCCATATGTCTTCTTTGGAGAAATGCCTATTTAGTTCTTTGGCCCATTTTTTTAATTGGGTCATTTATTTTTCTGGAGTTGAGCTGCATAAGTTGCTTATATATCTTTGAGATTAGTTGTTTGTCAGCTGTTTCATTTGCTATTGTTTTCTCCCATTCAGAAGGCTGTCTTTTCACCTTGCTTATAGTTTCCTTTGTTGTGCAGAAGCTTTTAATTTTAATTAGATCCCATTTGTTTATCTTTGCTTTTATTTCCAGTATACTGGGAGTTGGATCATAGAGGATCCTGCTGTGATTTATGTCGGAGAGTGTTTTGCCTATGTTCTCCTCTAGGAGTTTTATAGTTTCTGGTCTTTTGTTTAGATCTTTAATCCATTTTGAGTTTATTTTTGTGTATGGTGTTAGAAAGAGGTCTAGTTTCATTCTTTACAAGTGGTTGACCAGTTTTCCCAGCACCACCTGTTAAAGAGACTGTCTTTACTCCATTGTATATTCTTGCCTCTTTGTCGAAGATAAGGTGTCCATAGGTGTGTGGGTTAATCTCAAGGCTTTCTATTTTGTTCCATTGATGTATATTTCTGTCTTTGTGCCAGTACCATACTGTCTTAATGACTGTGGCTTTGTAGTAGAGCCTGAAGTCAGGCAAGTTGATTCCTCCAGTTCCATTCTTCTTTCTCAAGATTACTTTGGCTCTTCGAGGATTTTTGTATTTCCATACAAATCTTGAGATTATTTGTTCTAGTTCTGTGAAAAATACTGCTGGTAGCTTAATGGGAATTGCATTGAATCTGTAGATTGCTTTAGGTAGTATACTCATTTTCACTATATTGACTCTTCTGACCCGTGAGCATGGTATATTTCTCCACCTATTAGTGTCCTCTTTGATTTCTTTCATCAGCGTTTTATAGCTTTCGATATATAGGTCTTTAGTTTCTTTAGGTAGGTATATTCCTAAGTACTTTATTCTTTTCATTGAAATGGTGAATGGAATTGTTTCCTTAACTTCTTTTTCTACTTTCTCATTATTAGTGTATAGGAATGCAAGTGATTTCTGAGTGTTGATTTTATATCCTGCAACTTTACTATATTCATTGATTAGCTCTAGTAGTTTTCTGGTCGAGTCTTTAGGATTTTCTAAGTAGAGGATCATGTCATCTGCAAACAGTGAGAGTTTTACTTCTTCTTTTTCAATTTGGATTCCTTGTATTTCTTTTTCTGCTCTGATTGCTGTGGCCAAAACTTCCAGTACGATGTTGAAGAGTAGTGGTGAATGTGGACACCCTTGTCTTGTTCCTGACTTTAGGGGAAATGCTTTCAATTTTTCGCCATTGAGGATAATGTTAGCTGTGGGTTTGTCATATATAGCTTTTATTATGTTGAGGTATGTTCCTTCTATTCCTGCTTTCTGGAGAGTTTTTATCATAAATGGATGTTGAATTTTGTGGAAGGCTTTTTCTGCATCTATTGAGATAATCATATGATTTTTATTTCTCAGTTTGTTAATGTGATGAATTACATTGATTGACTTGCGGATATTGAAGAATCCTTGCATCCCTGGGATAAAGCCCACTTGGTCATGGTGTATGATCTTTTTAATGTGTTGCTGGATTCTGATTGCTAGGATTTTGTTGAGGATTTTTGCATCTATGTTCATCAGTGATATTGGTCTGTAGTTTTTTTGTGGTGTCTTTGTCATGCTTGGGTATTAGGGTGATGGTGGCCTCATAGAATGAGTTTGGAAGTTTACCTTCCTCTGCAATTTTCTGGAATAGTTTCAGTAAGATAGATGTTAGCTCTTTTCGAAATTTTTGGTAGAATTCAGCTGTGAAGCCATCTGGTCCTGGGCTTTTGTTTGCTGGAAGATTTCTGATTACAGTTTCAATTTCCATGCTTGTGATGGGTCTGTTAAGATTTTCTATTTCTTCCTGGTTCAGTTTTGGAAAATTGTACTTTTCTAAGAATTTGTCCATTCCTTCCAAGTTGTCCATTTTATTGGCATATAATTGCTGATAGTAGTCTCTTATGATTCTTTGTATTTCTGAGTCGTCTGTCGTGATCTCTCCATTTTCATTTCTAATTTTGTTGATTTGATTTTTTTTCTCTTTGTTTCTTGATGAGTCTGGCTAATGGTTTGTCAATTTTATTTATCCTTTCAAAGAACCAGCTTTTTGCTTTGTTGATTTGTGCTATGGTCTCTTTGTTTCTTTTGCATTTATTTCTGCCCTAATTTTTAGGATTTCTTTCCTTCTACTAACTCTGGGGTTCTCTATTTCTTCCTTTTCTAGTTGCTTTAGGTGTAGAGTTAGGTTATTTATTTGACTTTTGTCTTGTTTCTTGAGATATGCCTGTATTGCTATGAACTTTCCTCTTAAGACTGCTTTTATAGTGTCCCAAAGGTTCTGTGTAGTTGTTTATCATTTGTTTCGATGCATATTTTGATTTCTTTTTTGATTTCTTCTGTGATTTGTTGATTATTCAGAAGGGTGTTGTTAAGCCTCCAAATGTTGGAATTTTTAATAGTTTTTCTCCTATAATTGAGATCTAACCTTAGTGCATTATGGTCAGAGAAGATGCTTGGAATAATTTCGATTTTTTTGAATTTATCAAAGTTAGATTTATGACCCAGAATGTGATCTGTCCTGGAAAAGGTTCCGTGTGCACTTGAGTAAAAGGTGAAATTCATTGTTTTGGGGTGAAATGTCCTATAGATATCAATTAAGTCTAACTGGTCTATTGTATCATTTAACGTTTGCATTTCTTTGTTAATTTTCTGTTTAGTTGATCTGTCCATAGGTGTGAGTGGGGTATTAAAGTCTCCCACTATTATGTGTTATTATTAATTTCCCCTTTCATGCTTGTTAGCAATTGTGTTACATATTGCGGTGCACCTATGTTGGGTGCATATATATTTATAATTGTTATATCTTCTTCTTGGATTGATCCTTTAATCATTATGTAGTGGCCTTCTTTATCTCTTTTCACAGCCTTTGTTTTAAAGTCTATTTTATTGGATATGAGTATTGCTACTCCTGCTTTCTTTTGGTCTTTATTTGCATGGAATATCTTTTTCCAGCCCTTCACTTTTAGTCTGTATGTGTCCGTTGTTTTGAGGTGGGTCTCTTGTAGGCAGCATATATAGGGATCTTGTTTTTGTATCCATTCAGCCAGTCTTTGCCTTTTGGTTGGGGCATTCAACCCATTTACATTTAAGGTAATTATTGCTAAGTATGCTCCTGTTGCCATTTACTTTATTGTTTTGGGTTCGGATTTATATGTCCTTTTTGTGTTTCCTGTCTAAAGTCTATCCTTTAGTATTTGTTGGAGAGCTGGTTTGGTGGTGCTGAATTCTCTCAGCTTTTGCTTGTCTGTAAAGCTTTTGATTTCTCCTTCATATTTGAATGAGATCCTTGCTGGGTACAGTAGTCTTGGCTGAAGGTTGTTATCTTTCATCACTTTAAGTATGTCTTGCCATTCCCTCCTGGCCTGAAGAGTTTCTATTGAAAGATCTGCAGTTATTCTTATGGGGATCCCCTTGTGTGTTATTTGTTGTTTTTCCCTTGTTGCTTTTAATATTTGTTCTTTGTGTTTGTTCTTTGTTAGTTTGATTAAAATATGTCTTGGGGTGTTTCACCTTGGGTTGATCCTGTTTGGCACTCTCTGGGTTTCTTGGACTTGGGTGATTATTTTCTTCCCCATTTTAGGGAAGTTTTCAACTATTATCTCCTCAAGTATTTTCTCATGGTCTTTCTTTTTGTCTTCTTCTTCTGGGACTCCTATAATTCGAATGTTGGAGCATTTCATATTGTCTTGGAGGTCTCTGAGGTTGTACTCATTTCTTTTAATTCGTCTTTCTTTTTCCCTCGCTGATTCATTTATTTCTACCATTCTGTCTTCTATTTCACTAATCCTATCTTCTGTCTCTGATATTCTACTATTTGTAGCCTCCAGAGTGTTTCTGATCTCATTTATTGCATTATTCATTATATGTTGACTCTTTTTATTTCTTATAGGTCCTTGTTGAACCTTTCTTGCATCTTCTCAATCCTTGACCCCAGGCTATTTATCTGTGATTCCATTTTGATTTCAAGATTTTGGATCATTTTCACTATCAGTATTTGGAATTCTTTCTCAGGTAGATTCCCTATCTCTTCCTCTTTTGTTTGGTTTGGTGGGCATGTCTCCTGTTCCTTTACCTGCTGGGTATTCCTCTGTCTCTTCATCTTGGTTATATTGCTGCGTTTGGGGTGGCTTTCCTATATTCCGGGAATTTGTGGAATTCTCGTTCTTATAGAGCTTCCTCTCTGTGTTTGGGGTTATATCAGTGGCTTGTCAAAGTTTCTTGATTAGGGAGGCTTGTGTTGGAGTTCTGGTGGGTGGAGCTGGATTTCCTCTCCCTGAGATGTCAATGGTTTTGGAGTATTTTAAGTCTTCTATGTTTCTATTTATTATTTTTATAACCTAATATTACTTTTCAAAAAAAAAAAAAAACCGTATCGTTAAAGCAAGCGCCGTATATAGTCCTATTGGTGGAGGACGTTGTCTTTTAATAATTCTGGAGTCTTTTATTATATTTTACTTTTTTCTCAATTTTTTTAAAATTTCTCTCTCCTTCTTCTTCTTCTCTTCAATAATCTCTTTGAAAATCCAATCTATACTCCAGATTTTTAATCTTGGCATTTTGGTATTTGTTGCCAATTGTGTACTTTTTTTTTTTTGATGGAAAATTGCATCTTGATCTTTATTTTATTTTTTTAATTAAATTTATTTATTTTTAAAATTACAATACTGTATTTGTTTTGCCATACATTGACACGAATCAGCCATAGGTGAACACAATCTCCCAATGCCGAATCCCCCTCCCACCTCCCACCCCCATCCTCTACTTGAATCATCCTGTGCATCAGCCCCATGCATCCTGCATCCTACATTGAACATAGATTAGCGTTTCGTTTCTTACGGGAAAATATACATGTTTCATTGCCATTCTCCCATACCATCCCACCCTTTCCCTCTCCCTCAGAGTCCAAAAGTCCACTCTATACCTCTGTGTCTCTTGTTGTCTCACATGAAGGGTCATCATTACTGTCTTCTAAATTCCATATATATGTGTCAGTATACTGTATTGGTGTTTTTCTTTCTGGCTTACTTCACTCTGTATAATCGGTTCCAATTCCATCCATCTCATTAGAACTGAGTCAAATTTATTCTTTTTAAGGGCTGAGTAGTATTCCATAGTGTATATGAACCACAGCTTTCTTATCCATTCATCTGCTGATGGACATCTAGGTTGCTTCCATGTCCTGGCTATTATAAACAGCGCTGCAATGAACATTGGGGTACATGTGTCTCTTTCACTTCTGGTTTCCTCAGTGTGTATGCCCAGCAGTGGGATTGCTGGGTCATAAGGCAGTTCTATTTGCAATTTTTTAAGGAATCTCCACACTGTTTTCCATAATGGCTGTACTAGTTTGCATTCCCACCAGCAGTGTAAGAGGGTTCCCTTTTCTCCACACCCTCTCCAGCATTTATTGCTTGTAGACTTTTGGATCGCAGCCATTCTGACTGGTGTGAAATGGTACCTCATTGTGGTCTTAATTTGCATTTCTCTGATAATGAGTGATGTTGAACATCTTTTCATGTGTTTGTTAGCCATCCGTATGTCTTCTTTGGAGAAATGCCTATTTAGTTCTTTGGCCCATTTTTTTATTGGATCATTTATTTTTCTGGAGTTGAGCTGCATAAGTTGCTTATATATCTTTGAGATTAGTTGTTTGTCAGTTGTTTCATTTGCTATTGTTTTCTCCCATTCAGAAGGCTGTCTTTTCACCTTGCTTATAGTTTCCTTTGTTGTGCAGAAGCTTTTAATTTTAAACCTTATCTTCGACAAAGGAGGCAAGAATATACAATGGAGTAAAGATAGTCTCTTTAACAGGTGGTGCTGGGAAAACTGGTCAACCACTTGTAAAAGAATGAAACTAGACCCCTCTCTAACACCATACACAAAAATAAACTCAAAATGGATTAAAGATCTAAATGTAAGACCAGAAACTATAAAACTCCTAGAGGAGAACATAGGCAAAACACTCTCCGACATAAATCACAGCAGAATCCTCTATGATCCAACTCCCAGTATACTGGAAATAAAAGCAAAGATAAACAAATGGGATCTAATTAAAATTGTGTACTTTTAAAAACCTAATCTTCAGTACCCAGTTTTACATGAGTGCGAGACTACTGGCTTGACCACTCTCTCCACCTTTGGAATCTCTCTTTTCTCCACCAGGTGGCTTTTGTCTCCTCCTCCCCCCTCCTCCTCTCTACCCAACTCTATGAATCTCTGTGTGTTCCAGAAGGAGGAGAATTCTAAGGGAACTCGTCACTGACCAGATCTGTATACCTCCTTCCCATCTCCCTCTTTTATCCTCCTGTCCACCTCTATCTACTTCCTCCCTCTCCTCTTCCATGTATAACTCTGTGACCACCTCTGAGCAGTCCAGACTTTGGAGTGCACACAGAAAGTGGTTACGGGCTAGCTTGCTTTTTCCTCTTTTGATTCCACCTCATCCCATTCCACTCACCTCTAACTACTCCCTCCCTCTTCTCTCCTCCAAGTAACTCAGAGATCCTCTAGGAATAACCCTCAAGGTGGAGAAACCTACCATCATTAACCTAGATGTTTTAACATTAGTGCTGAATAGATGGAGAAATCATGAGGCTATTGTAAAAATAAATCTGAAAACCAGAATCAGGAGGCATAAGTCCAAATCCTGAGATCATCAAAGAATTCCTGAATACAGGGAACATTATCCAATAAGAGCTCATCAAACACCTTCATACCTATACTGAAATTGAGCACTGCCCAAGGGCCAAGCTCCAGAGCAAGACATACCACGCAAATTCTCCAGCAACACAAGAACAAGCCCCTGAGCTTCAATACACAAGCAACTCAAAATACTCCAAAACCATTGACGTCTCATATTTTTAAAATATATATTTTTGCATAATTATGTAGAAATTAACAACTTCATCATTAACCACACTGTGTAGCTATATTACTGGTAATAGTTAAAGTGCTTTTAGCTAGTGAATAGATAAGACGATAAAACATATTTGATATCATTTTCGTTTAATCTAGTTGATTCCATGAGGAAGGAGTTTTTGATTTGGTCATATTATATCCTTAACATCTCTGCTTGCTAATCTCCATTTTTAAAATAAATTTATTTATTTTAATTGGAGGGTAATTTCTTTACAATGTTGTATTGGTTTTGCCATACATCAACATGAATCTGCCACAGGTATACACGTGTTCCCCATCCTGAACCCCCTCCCTTCTCTT
Source organism: Nanger dama (assembly GCA_917880005.1). Taxonomy (NCBI): domain Eukaryota; kingdom Metazoa; phylum Chordata; class Mammalia; order Artiodactyla; family Bovidae; genus Nanger; species Nanger dama. The sequence continues at coordinate 107,936,972 of CAKJTW010000001.1, forward strand.
TCCCTGTACCATCCCTCTGGGTCATCCCAGTGCACCAGCCCCAAGCATCCAATATCATGCATCGAACCTGGACTGGTTTTTCATTTCATATATGATATTATACATGTTTTGATGCCATTCTCCCAAATCATCCCACCTTCTCCCTCTCCCACAGAGTCCAAATGACTGTTCTATACATTTGTGTCAATTTTGTTGTTCACATACAGGGTTATATCTAAATTCCATATTTATATTTATATAAACATATAATTATACATAAAATATTTATTTTATTATAATATTTATTTATTATATTTTATATTATATTTATTTTATTATATATTTATATTATTTAATGTACATTTCAATATATTTTTGAATATATATTTAAATATATATAAATATATTTATATATCTATATATATAAATTCCATATATATCTGTTACTATACTTTATTGGTGTTTTTCTTTCTGTTTACTTCACTCTGAATAATAGGCTTCAGTTTCATCCACATCATTAGAATTGATTCAAATGTATTCTTTTGAATGGCTAAGTAATACTCCATTGTGTATATGTACCACCGCTTTCTTCTCCATTCATCTCCTGATGGACATCTAGGTTGCTTCCATGTCCTGGCTATTATAAACAGTGCTGCAATGAACATTGGGGTACACGTGTCTCTTCCAATTCTGGTTTCCTTGGTGTGTATGCCCAGCAGTGGGATTGCTGGGTCATAGGCAGTTCAATTATTCACCATTGAGGATAATGTTAGCTGTGGGTTTGTCATAAATAGCTTTTAATGTGTTGAGGTATGTTTCTTCTATTCCTGCTTTCTGGAGAGTTTTTATCATAAATGGATATTGAATTTTGTCAAAGGCTTTCTCTGCATCTATTTACATAATCATATGGCTTTTATTTTTCAATTTGTTAATGTGGTGTACTACATTGATTGAGTTGTGGATATTGAAGAATCTTTGCATCCCTGGGATAAAGCCCACTTGGTCATGGTGTATGATCTTTTTAATGTGTTGCTGGATTCTGATTGCTAGGATTTTGTTAAGGATTTTTGCATCTATGTTCATCAGTGATATTGGCCTCTAGTTTTCTTTTATTGTGGAATCTTAATCATTTGTTATTAGGGTGATGGTGGCCTCATAGAATGAGTTTGGGAGATTACCTTCCTCTGCCATTTTTTGGAAGATTTTGAGTAGGACAGGTGTTAGCTTTTCTCTAAATTTTTGGTAGAATTCAGCTGTGGAACCGTCCGGACCTGGACTTTAGTTTGCTGGAAGATTTCTGATTACAGCTTCAATTTTTGTGCTTCTGATGAGTCTTTTAAGATTTTCTACTTCTCCCTGGTTCAGTTTTGGAAAGTTGTACTTTTCTTTTCTTCTTTTTTTTTTTTCACGTTTCTAAGAATTTTTCCATTTCTTCCATATTGTCCATTTTATTGACATATAATTGCTGATAATAGTCTATTATGATTCTTTGTATTTCTGTGTTGTCTGTTGTGATCTCTCCATTTTCATTTCTAATTTTGATGATTTGATTTTTCTCCCTTTGTTTCTTGATGAGTCTGGCTAATGGTTTGTCAATTTTATTTATCCTTTCAAAGAACCAGCTTTTGGCTTTGTTGATTTATGCTATGGTCTCTTTTATTTCTTTTCCATTTATTTCTGCCCTAATTTTTAAGATTTCTTTCCTTCTACTAAGCCTGGGGTTCTTCATTTCTTCCTTTTCTAGTTGATTTCGGTGTAGAATTAGGGTATTTATTTGACTTTTTTCTTGTTTCTTGAGGTATGCTTGTATCGCTATGAACTTTCTCCTTAGCACTGCTTTTACAATGTCCCATTGGTTTTAGGTTGTTGTGTTTTCAGTTTCATCCATTTCTATGCATATTTTGATTTCTTTTTTTTATTTCTTCTGTGATTTGTTGGTTATTCAGCAGCATGCTGTTCAGCCTCCATATGTTGGAAGTTTTAATATTTTTTCTCTTGTAATTGCCATCTAATCTTACTGCATTGTGGTCAGAAAAGATGCTTTGGAATGATTTCATTTTTTTTTTAAATTTACCAAGGCTAGATTGATGGCCCAGGATGTGATCTATCCTGAAGAAAGTTCCATGATCACTTGAGAAAAAGGTGAAATTCCTTGTTTTGGGGTGAAATGTCCTATAGATATCAATTAGGTCTAACTCGTCTACTGTATCATTTAAAGTTTGTGTTTCCTTGTTAATTTTATGTTTAGTGGATCTATACATAGATGTGAGTGGGGTATTAAAGTCTCCCACTATTATTCTGTTATTATTATCTCCTTTTTTTTTCAAAATGACAGCAGATGATTTTGTTAAAAATGAAGAGACAACATGATCTCTTCCACTGATCATGGTGGTTAAATAGCATGTATTTATATTGTATGGTTCAGTTTTTAAAATGTCACAATTATAGTCATATGCTGTGTCTATTATACAACAATAAAATGAAAACTTATATTTTAAATAAATTTAAGTACATTGTTATAAAGAAAACTATTAAATAAGAAGGAGCCTAGTTACTAGAATGGCTTAATCATGGGAACATGGTCCTTTTGTTCCATTACAAAAGAATCTGATAAAACTTAACTGAATGAATTTCCCAAATCAGAAGGTTAATAAACAGTAGCTCATAGAAATAATCTTGTTTATATTTAGACTGATGATGCCTCTTCTAGATGGAAACAGAACAGACAAGGTATCATGAAGGACAGCAGTGGTGGAATTTGAATCTATATTTCAAATTCTTTGCAATATAGATGACAGATGATATGGTACGTCACTCTAAAAATACATCTATGAAGTTACAATAATTAAGATGTAGATTAGCATTTATGATTTCAAACCCATTTGAAACATCTTTGCTTACAATTTGACCACAGTAGTTTTCAGTGTCCCAATTTGTACAGCTAAAAGATTAGCTATTTACTGTTGACTGAATGTTGTTAAGGAAATTATGGTGAAGTATCAATTAAGTATTTCTACAGAGACTGGCAACAACAAAATTAATCTAATTAATAAATTGAGGGGATAAAATTATAGTCATGGAAAAATTAATCTTTCTTTGAAGAAAACATTTCAAAATATTAGACTCATATATTACATTTATGCAAGTATAAATAGTTTTTAATAAAGACAATAGCAAAAGAATTAGAAAAGCTGAGGAGTATAAAATAAAGAGGAAAACTAATCACATTGATTAAAACTCTGTACATAACAGTAAACTCCATCGAGATTGTCAAGCCCTTGTATGTTTTCAACACATACATATTTGCCATTAGATGAAATAGTAGATCCTTATGGCTGGCCAATTTATTACCCAATTTTTCAATATTAGGGTTTGAATAAATGTTACCACTGTGTCAAATATTTATTTCTGAATTAGTGGAAGACAAACAACTGTCATCCTGCATAAGCTTTAAACACTACCAATTTTACTCTCCAAAATTATTTTAAATATTTTGCTTTCTATAAAAGTGTTATTAAGAACTTATAACAAAAACAAAGTATACACTTTTGAGATTCTTTGGAAAGAACATTTAATCTTTCTAAACTTCATAATCCTTATATGTGCAAATGCAATACTGATATATTCTTAAAGATAATATTGAGAAGTACGTAAAAGTATAATGTGAAGCTTCCTAGCATGGTACCTAGTGCATAACAACTAGACAGGATTCCTTTACCTACCATTGACTTACCTTCACCAATTTCAATCAGTCTAATTTATTTTAGGAAAATCATCATTTGATCTTTGTAGGTTAGATGCTCAAAAGTCATAGACAACCTAAACATTTCAAAATTTTAATGTTATTTCCCCTACTCCAATTCAGCCTGCAATATACAACTACGGTTAAACATCACCAATCATGTACTCTTATCGCTATACCACAATAAAATGTACAACCTTACAATAACCGTTAAGGAGAACAAGCAAAAACATCAGGACAATTTTTGAGTTGCCTTCAGGTTAGTTTCTAGTTCTTCAGGAAAATATCTGCTTGGTACATTCTGCACTTTTGGTAAGCGCTGTGCTAACCCTTTTCAATCATATAAACCCAAAATTAAGTGGAAGACTACAAATCCCTGAAGCAAACAAAGCTACATTAATTCTCTGCAAATATCTTCAGGATTGTTTTTCTGGGAGAAGCTCTGTTGTTTTGCAAAGGAAATCAAGAATTAAGTGCCCTTTAATCCATCCTGAACTCACAGAGTAGTATGTATTTTTTCCACAGGGATGTGATCTGGTCTTTTGATTAGACATAATTTGTTTATACCTGCTCTGAATTGCAAGTAAGCCAGAGGCATTTTTGTATACCTGCTAAAGCAATGTGCACATACATTCTGTAGTAGTCACCTGCTTTACGCTTGTGCCTGGAGGAAATGATATCTGCAAGAGCCAAATATAAATAGGGGATTATAAGAATTCATTCTTTGAAAGCTAGGGGCATTTGTTTTCCCAAAACTGTTTCTAAAGCAATCTTGCTATACTCACTAACGAGTTGTCCAAGGTTATATTCCTCAGGCCTTCTGGGAATTTTCAGTCTGTAAATTTCCTTTACACTTTGCTTTAGCAGGGCTCTGAGCACTGGGTCTCTAGAAGGCAGCATTCTTATTCAGAGCTGAAGATGGTCAGGAAATTATGCCATCTTTAGCTAATGCTCTTGTTTGAAAAGCAGGAGGGAGACTTAGTAGCCCTGAGGAAGCATGGTGTTTCTTTGGAGGAGGTCTCTACTTCTTGAGAGGGGAACAACAAAGAGAATCCAAAGGAAACATACAGAGTTTGAATAATTGTCATGAACAAAGCAATATGGGTACTATGAGTCACAATAAAAATACCAACCAGCTGGCACTTTATTCTCAGTCCCAGGTTATTTACTGCCACATTTATTTCCATTTCTCAAATGGAAGATTGGGTTTTTCATATAAAAGGAAAAGAAAATAATCAAACCAAATGAACTTTCCTTTCCTTTTGGCAAAAGGAAAAGATACACACAACGGTGAATCATCAGTTGGGAGTCAATATTACAAGTTATTACAATATATTGAATATAATTGCCTGTGCTATAGTGAATTCTTATTGCTTCTCAGTTTTACATATATAGTTTGTATCTGTTAACCTCATACTCCTAATTTGTCCTTCCTCCCCTTTCTCTCCCCTTTGATAATCATGGGTTTGTTTTCTACTTCTGTAAGTCTGCTTGTGTTTTGTATATGATTCACTTGTATGTTTATTAGATTCCACATTTAAGTGATATCATATCATATTTGTCTTTGATTTATTTCACTAAGCATAATACTCTCTAGGACTATCAATGTGGCTGAAAAAGGCAAAATTTCATTCTTTCAAAATTATCATCAATCTGGAAAATTTTCAGTAATCAGCACTTTAATTTTTTTTTCTCATTGTTATCCAAACCCTAGAGTTTGATAAACATTGATTTTTCACTTTATTTTACTTCATTGATTATGAATATTAATAACTTTTTGATATTCTCTATCTTCTTGTATTTCTAATTCTGTGTTCTGGTAATTTGTTAATAACTCCAATTCTATTAACTGTTTCTTTCTTAAGATGAGATAAACTTCTTAAGATATTTAATGTTTCTTTCTTTTTGTTTTGTCCATCAAATTTCAAATTAAAATTTATTTTTTTATTTAATTTTTAAAGACCCTGGACAATTTTGAGATTCATATATCATGTGTTGGCTTTAAACACATGTGTTGGAAATTATTATTTTTATATAATAAATATTTTTACATTATATTTTTGTCCGATGACCTCAATAAAGGAAGTCATTGTGTGACATACTCTGCAATATCTATTTTCAATATAATTTCCCCCTATATTCAAGTTTATTTTTTTTTTAATGTGGTCATAACTTTTTGAAAAAAATAAATATTTTCTCTTTTAGTTTGATTTTGAATTCAAGAATGTTTATCTCATTTGTGCTATAATAGAAGTTCCTGGAAATTTGTAATTGTCTATATTTTGTGTTCGTGTACATGTAAGTGTTTTTTGTGCATTGCAAACCGGCATTAGCATTTGTTGTTGTTCAGTTGCTCAATCATGTCCAGCTCTTTGTGACCCCATGGACTGTTTTCCTGTCCTTCAATAACTCCTGGGGCTTCCTCAAACTCATGTCCATTGAGTCTGTGATGCCATAAAATCATCTCATTCTGTTTGTTGTCCCCTTCTTTTCCTGCCTACAATCTTTCCCAGAATCAGGATCTTTTCCAATGAGCTGGCTCTTTGCAGCAGGTGGCCAAAGTATTGGAGCTTCAATTTTAGCATCAGTCCTTCCAATGGATATTCAAGATCACTTTCCTTTAGGATTGACTGGTTTGACTCCTTGCAGTCCAAGGATCTCTTATGTTCTCCAGCACCACAGTTTGAAGGCATCAATATTTTATGCTCAGCTTTCTTTACTGTCCAGCTCTCACATCCTTACATGACTACTGGAAAACCAAAGCTTTGAACATACAGACCTTTGGCAAAATAATGTCTCTGCTTTTTAATACAGTGTAGATTTGTCATTGCTTTTCTTTCAGGGAGCAATGTCTTTTAATTTCATGGCTGCAGTCACCATTCACAGTGATTCTGGAGCCCAAGAAAATAAAGTCTGTCACAATTTCCATCGTTTCCTCATTTATTTGCCATGAAGTGATGGGACTGAATGCCATGATCTTTGTTTTTGTGTGTTCAGTTTTAAGCCAGCTTTTTCACTCTCCTTTTTCACCTTTATCAAGAGACTCTTTAATTCCTCCTCACTTTCTGTGCTAAGGGTGGCATCATCTGCTTATACCTTCTTTACCTGAAACCACTGCCCCTATTTAGAAGCCATTGAAATGCATTTTTTTCTTTTACTCAGAATCTAAGTAAAAATTTTCCAGCTTTACGTATGATAAGCAACTCCATATCCTCTAGTAAATATATTATTTGTAAATATTTCCCAGTGATGATTACCTAAATGTTAATCTTGTAAACATTACCTGACACTCCATTCTGGGAATTTTTCCTAAGCTCCATTGTACAAGCTATCTTTCTAACAGTCTTATTCTTTGTATTTGTGATTGATAGCTTGATTGGTATTGATTAATATACCCCAGACCCCAGTGATGAATTCTAAAAATGTTAGAACTTTCACATATTTCTAAACTTCTTATTGCATCCACTTTAATATCTTTCTAGTGACATTTAAAAATTTAATATATGTTAGTTTATGTCAGTAATATATTAGCAAAGATTATTAATAAAAGGGTGTACCACTATCTTAAAATTTTAAGTATTAAACTTTACAATGTAAAACATATTAAAAAGAAATAGAAGACATATATATACAAAAAGGCATTCCAAAATGTTTAAGCGGTACTACTCTTAATAGCTCTAAGTAAGAAATGACCCAAATGCCTAACACCAAAAGAATGGATAAATTAATGGTCACATATTCATTCAATGAGATGCAGTAGATCAATGAAAGCAATCAAAGAAGTCAACACATAATGAATATTACAAACACAATAATAGAGAACTGGACACAAGAGTATAATCTCTATTGCTATCTTTCCATAGAATACAAAAATATATATGAATTGATTTTAAAGATAAAAATAGTGACTTTGTGGGGAAATTGTAATTATACAGGGGTACAAGGTGGAGTTCTGGTATATTGATAATTTTTGATTCAATCTGGCTGCTACTCAGTTTTTGAGCAGTTTGTTGAGCAGGTTTTGAGCATGGTATTGCTCAGTTTTTGACCGTTCACGAACTATACATGAGTGGCATGTATAGTTGAATAAAAGTTTGAAAATGGAAGGTAATGTCTTATTCAGTTTCTCAGCATTTTAAGGCATAAAAAGATTTATTTTATCTTTTTCAATAGGATGCTAAATATGTGATGTAACTTTTTGTTTTTATCACATAGTCTGGCTATTTTGCATAAACATAGTCCTTAATTGTTAAGACAGATGAAGGAGGGTGAGAATAAGAATAATGCTTAAAATTATGTAAGCTGCTAGTGTAAAAACAGAACAGACAGGATATGCTTTTTTATTTTTTTTTCACTATCTCTCCAAGCAGAGGTCATGAGAATGGATCTTATTTCCAGCCATGGTCTCAAAGAACCTCGTCATGAAATGCAGAAAAGCTTCAGAAAAGTTTCTTTCTTTCCGGAAGTACATGAGGATGCCAAACTTTCCTCAAGGCATTCTTCATCTCCGTGTTTCTCAGCATGTAGATCAGAGGGTTGATTATCAGGACAATGATGGTGTAAAAAAAGCAAACATTTTATCTTCTGGGAAAGTTGTGGCTGGTCTGATGTAAATGAATGACTCAGGTGTGAAAAACAGGACTATAACAGTGATATGAGAACTGCCAGTGGAGAGAGATTTGCTGTGGCTCTTCATGGAATATGCCCTGATGATGAACAATATAAAAATTGGACAGCATCAAGACAGTAAAGGTCACCAAAACAACTAGGCCTGAAATAGCAATAACTAATCTGAGCACTGAAGGATTGATGCTTTTGAACTGTGGTGTTGGAGAAGACTCTTGAGAGTCCCTTGGACTGCAAGGAGATCCAACCAGTCCATTCTAAAGGAGATTGGTCCTCAGTGTTCATTGGAAGGACTGATGCTAAAGCGGAAACTCCAATTCTTTAGCCACCTCATGTGAAGAGTTGACTCATTGGAAAAGACCCTGATGCTGGGAGGGGTTGGGGCCGGGAGAAGAAGGGGATGACAGAGGATGAGATGGCTAAATGACATCACCAACTCAATGGACATGAGTTTGAGTAAACTCCGGGAGTTAGTGATAGATAGGGAGGCCTGGCGTGCTGGGATTCATGGGGTTGTAAAGAGTCAGACATGACTGAGAGACTGAACTGGAACTGGAAGAAACCTATCATACCTGTATTCAACAGGTCAGTTTTGGCAAAGGCTACATGTCACAGAAGTAGTGATTTATCACATTGGGGCCACAGAAGGGTTAGAAGATGGTGAGAAGAAACTGACTGGCAGAGTGTATAAATACCCCAGTACAGTAGGCATTGATGATGGCATTATACCTCTCCCTGCTCATGATGAAGGTGTAGTGCAGGGGCTTGCAGATGACCATGTATTAGTCATAGGCCATCCCTGTGAGAATAAAGATCTCAGTGCTTCCAAGAAATGCATGGTAAAGAGCTGTCCCATGCAGTTCCTATAGGAAGTGGTCTTCCTTTCTCCCAGTAAGTCAGTTATTAGCTTAGGTGTCAAAGTAGATGTGTAGCAAAGGTCACAGAGTGAGAGGTCATTGAAGAAAAAATACATGGGTTGCTCAATGAGCTGACTGTAGGTGATAGAAATTATGATGAGCACTTTTGCTGTCCAAATAGCAATGTCGCAAAATAAAAATAAGATGAAACAAAGGATTTCAGTGATCTTGTTTTTGGAAAGTCCCAAAATAACAAATACAGTGACATTATTGCATTTTTTCCATGATTAGTGTAGATGGGACATATAAATAACCTGAAATAATTCATGAACCAATATTTAGAAATGCTTATTGAGAAGAGTAATGATCCTATGATTTTAAAGGCCCTAATTATTGATAGGTTTAATAGGACTCATTTACGTGTCTCTGAATAAAAATCAGATACTCAAAATACTCTCTACTAAGAATCTGTGTTAATATATACTGACTGATTTCTGTTAGTTCTTCCAGCAAATTGTGATCAGCATCTGTGTTAGCTGACATGAATGCTTTTATCAATCCACAATAGAGTTTTTAATGCTTCTGAAAAGATGACAGTGATTGGATAACAATATGCTCCGTCAAAAACTTTTAAAATAATGAATAATAAAAATAAACTAGGATAAATTCTTTTCAGATGTCTTCATGGTGTCAGCATTTTCATACTATATGTTTTCATAATCAACCTCATACTTGGCTTCTTGATCAATTTCTGTTTAGATTTCCTGTTCAATTCTCCCTATTATTAAGTTAATATTGTTACCTACATGGTGAAAAATTGCATTGTAATAGAGATAGAATTTTAAAATAAATAAAATTTGCCTCCATTGACATGAATCAGCCACAGGTGTACACGAGCTCCCAATCCTGAGACCCCTCCCACCTTTCACCCCATATCATCTCTCTGGATCATACCCATGCACCAGCCCCAAGCATCCTGTATGGAACATAAACTGGTGCTTCATTTCTTACATGACAGTATACATGTTTCAATGCCATTCTCCCAAATCATCCCACCCTCTCCCTCTCCCTCATGACTGATTCATGTCAATGTATGGCAAAACCAATACAGTATTATAAAGTAGAATAAAGTAAAAATAAAAATAAATAAATATAGAAATTATAAATAAATAAATAAATAAAATTTGTCTCCATAGCAGAATTTTAAGAGCTTTTGCTAAATTAAAATAAACTAATTTTAGGAATTTGTTTAAAGACAAATATATTGAGAAGTAGCTTCTGATCAGTCCCCAGATCAGACTATGGTTATTAGCCAGTAAATAGAAAGGTTGTTCATTTCAATTTGAATAAAATAATAATGTTACATATACTACTAGCTTGAAGCATTCACTATATACTTCAAATATGTCCTTTGTCATGACTAAAACATATTTAAGCATTTATATAATTTTAAATTTCTATCAAAAGGAAAATTAGGAATAATGTCAGGAAAGCCAATTCATCAATTTGCATTTATTAGGAGTTTACTAAAAATTTTCCTTGAAGGTTACCTGTCTTTTTATCCAGAAGGCTACAGCTATGTTTAATTTCTTACCTGACAATCTTCCTTGATACATTTTCCTCATTGACATAGGAGTACTATGACTAACTTCATTTTTTTTTTTTGGCATCTTAATTAAATTTATTTATTTATTAAATTACAATACTGTATTTGTTTTGTCATACATTGACACGAATCAGCCATAGGTGAACACAATCTGCCAATGCCGAAGCCCCTTCCCACCTCCCGCCCCCACATCCTCTACTTGAATCATCCTGTGCATCAGCCCCATGCATCCTGCATCCTACATTGAACATAGATTGGCGCTTCATTGCTTACAGGAAAATATACATGTTTCATTGCCATTCTCCCAAACCATCCCACCCTTTCCCTCTCCCTCAGAGTCCAAAAGTCCACTCTATGCCTCTGTGTCTCTTTGTTGTCTCACATATAGGGTCATCATTACTGTCTTCTAAATTCCATATATATGTGTCAGTATACTGTATTGGTGTTTTTCTTTCTGGCTTACTTCATTCTGTATAATCGGTTCCAATTTCATCCATCTCATTAGAACTGAGTCAAATGTATTCTTTTTAAGGGCTGAGTAGTATTCCATAGTGTATATGTACCACAGCTTTCTTACCCATTCATCTGCTGATGGACATGTAGGTTGCTTCCATGTCCTGGCTATTATAAACAGCGCTGCAATGAACATTGGGGTACATGTGTCTCTTTCAATTCTGGTTTCCTCGGTGTGTATGCCCAGCAGTGGGATTGCTGGGTCGTAAGGCAGTTCTATTTGCAATTTTTTAAGGAATCTCCACACTGTTTTCCATAATGGCTGTACTAGTTTGCATTCCCACCAGCAATGTAAGAGGGTTCCCTTTCCTCCACATCCTCTCCAGTATTTATTGCTTGTAGACTTTTGGATCGCAGCCATTCTGACTGGTGTGAAATGGTACCTCATTGTGGTCTTAATTTGCATTTCTCTGATAATGAGTGATGTTAAACATCTTTTCATGTGTTTGTTAGCCATCCATATGTCTTCTTTGGAGAAATGCCTATTTAGTTCTTTGGCCCATTTTTTATTGGATCATTTATTTTTCTGGAGTTGAGCTGCATAAGTTGCTTATATATCTTTGAGATTAGTTGTTTGTCAGTTGTTTCATTTGCTATTGTTTTCTCCCATTCAGAAGGCTGTCTTTTCACCTTGCTTATAGTTTCCTTTGTTGTGCAGAAGCTTTTAATTTTAATTAGATCCCATTTGTTTATCTTTGCTTTTATTTCCAGTATACTGGGAGTTGGATCATAGAGGATCCTGCTGTGATTTATGTCGGAGAGTGTTTTGCCTATGTTCTCCTCTAGGAGTTTTATAGTTTCTGGTCTTACATTTAGATCTTTAATCCATTTTGAGTTTATTTTTGTGTATGGTGTTAGAAAGGGGTCTAGTTTCATTCTTTTACAAGTGGTTGACCAGTTTTCCCAGCACCACCTGTTAAAGAGACTGTCTTTACTCCATTGTATATTCTTGCCTCCTTTGTCGAAGATAAGGTGTCCATAGGTATGTGGGTTAATCTCATGGGTTGGAAGAATCCGTATAGTGAAAATGAGTATACTACCCAAAGCAATCTACAGATTCAATGCAATTCCCATCAAGCTACCAGCAGTATTTTGCTTAGAACTAGATCAAATAATCTCAAGATTTGTATGACTAACTTCATATATTTTAATGTCTTTAAAAATAATGATTACAATCTAATCATTCATTTTATTTGGGGGTATTCCTCATTATATGTATTAACTAAGCCACTAAATTCAGACATAGATTTTGCAATGTAGTTAATATATTTAATCTTTTTCTTTTTTCAAACCCCCAAAAATATTCTTTAGAATTCAGGTTGACTCTGGGTCAAATTTGGTGACAGGTGAGAAAGATTAAAAAAAAAAAAAAAAGCATAAAGTAGTGTACACATGGCAAGATGATTATTGAAATAAATGTACACAAAAATAAATTATGTTCAGAGGTTAAATAATTTGTTTTAAAGTAACATATCTAGTATGCAGCAAACTAGGGTTTATAGCTTAAAACGTTTCAAAAGTATAAACAAACAAACAAAAAAAAACAAGCAAAGCAACAAGATAGATTTAACATTAACCCCACTTCACCCAACTCTGAAGTTTGCATAGATTTTTAAACCTTCTAGTTAAAACTATGATACCATCTGAATCAATCATTGTTCCATTGTAGTCACAAAAACTTAAATTTTAAAAATTTGTAGATGGAAACTCAGAACATAGTTAGGCTAAAGTCTCTATGAGAAACCACAAACCAAGTCAGTTTTGAATTGTCATAAATAAGCCACTCAAAAATATAACAAGCACACAGTTCACCTTCTTCTGTAGGATGCAGTTTCATATTATTTCAAGTGCGAGCACTAAGTGGATCTCAACTCTTAGCCATGTAAAATAATAGGCAGGAGAAATGTATTTAGGAGCATGTCCTAACCTTGCCACTTCTTATATATGTTAACTTGAAAACTCCTGGCTCTGTGAAATGAAGAAATTAGCTTCATTGTTCTAATAGCCATTTCCACTATTATGCCTTTTTTAGAATAAAAATTAGCTTAATATTGCTTAATATTTTACTGACCTTCTCCCTTGAGTTATAACAATGTGTCCTTTTATATATATATGCAGTCATCCTGCAGTATTTTATAACTTTGATTTTATTTTTCCAGAATCTGTTATTCCACCCTCAGTTTACTCTCAGATCTTCCTTGAATTTCCTTGTCCTTTAATCAAAAATTTTCCTAGGCTATAGAATTCACAATAAAGCATATTTTAAAAGCAACAGCCAATTAATATGTTCTTAAACCAGTAGTTAAAAATATATTGCAAGAAATACCACATGTTTATGGAAACTCCTGGCAAGGAAGAAAAAAACATAATTTACTCACGTATTTTCCTCTGCACTTATTTTGAATCTATTCTTCTTGTATAGTTCTGTCCTGTCTTCATTGAAATGACAGTTATCCTTTAACTGCTCAAGTGATTTCCTTTCAAGTTTCTAACTTGAATGCTACTGCTGAGTTTCACTTTCTAATTTTCCCCATCTGTAAATAAATAGTACATTTACATAATCTTAGTAACTACTGTCCCCTAAACACCACCAAATCAAATAAATGATGGGGGTTTATTCCACAGAAAAAAACTTGAGGGTAAGAAGAGTATTCTGTTATACAAAACTTGTCAAATAGAATTTTATAGACTCTTGTGTTTATATTACCACATCATTCCTTAGAGGTTTAGGCACAAAACTCTGTAAAGTTTTAAGTAAACTTTATATCCTAAAGGTACCTATATTTCTTCCCCAAAAGTTGCTTACTTAGTTCAAGTTAATCATGTATATTGGGTTTCCCAGGTGGCTCAGTGGTAAAGAATCCACCTGCCAATGCAAGAGATGTGGGTTTGATTTCTGGGTCAGGAAGATTCCCTGGGGAAGGAAATGACAACCCATTCCAGAATTCTTGCCTGGAAATCCCATGGAAAGAAGAGCTTAACAGGCTACAGTCCATGGGGTCGCATAGATTTACACATGGCTAAGCAACTAAACAGCAACAATAACTATGTGTATGTTCCCAAATAATCCACTCACCAGTGTCCTTTCAGATCTAATTTATCAGATCAACTCTAGAAGTAGACTATAAATGCCCTGCAAAAGAGGTAAACCTGCAGCAAGTTAGGATCCCTTAATGACAGTGTTGTGTATGCAGTTTTAGTTTCTTTTCTCCTTGCTGTTGTATGAGGAAACTTGTAGTCAGTCCTTCTGTTAAGAAATAATTTTAATCCATCCTCATGTAGTGTTTTCATCTTTGTCTCCAGGGGGACAAAATGAATGTCCTTTAATGTATTTCCAGTTAAGATGATTTTTTTCTGGAAAATTACACATATATAGTACTTTCTTTCACATCTTTCTAGGTTTACAAAAACTTATTAGACTAATTTGTCAATAGTGGAGTTGAGCATTGTGTAATTTTGCTCTCATAAATTTTTAACAGCTTTTCCTCTTTTTACATCTATATACAAAACTGATGCTTGCTTCTGCTCTGCTCTGTGAGCCTCATTAATAATAGCAAACATTTACTATCTGTAAAGTATGAGCTAACTGATGAGATTTAGCTTGTTAATCTTTATATCAACCCTAAGAGATAGATAACTCTTATCAGCTCCATTGCACAGATGAAGAAACAAAGGTGTAGAAAATTATGTTAAGAAGTGATCCTCAAGAGATAGAAGTTACAGTAGTCTTTGATGATGATACAGAAAGCACTAAACCTAACTTCCCTCTTATTTTTTTCTTTTCTCATTATAGTATTGATTTTAATATAGTAGTGACTTAATTACTATAATCCAGATAATTTTTAGGCATATAAACCTGATCACATCATCTCAAAATCCAACAAAATTAACTACATTTTTAATTCAATTTTTTGTAAGTAGAATTGGTGTTTGATTAGTAGCTATTTTTAATCTAGAAGTCCTATTTATGTCACTTTATAAAACAGTATCGGTGGAATAATTAATCTGTGAAATAATTTATTGTTGTCTGATTCCACATATTGAAGTGACTTAGCAGCAACAGCAACAGTTATTAAGATGTGGTTAGAATGATCTTCTTACAGCATTTTTTGTCTTTCCATCCCTCAGCATATAGATTAAGAGATTGAACATAGGAGCAATAATGATGTAGAGAGAGAATACTAAATGAAACATGGTATGCTGAACTGAATATAAAGAAAATGTGAATGTAATTGCTACATCAAAGAAATATGTGATTCCCATTCTCACTGCAGCATTATTCACAATAACCACAACATGAAAACTACCTAAATGTCCACTGTCAGATGAATCGATAACAAAAATATTATATATGCATGTATGTGTATATGCATACACAAAAGAAAGAAATCTTACCATTTTATAGATGGAACTTGAGAGCATTATAATAAAAGAAGTAAGAGACACAGAAAGACAAATACCATATAATTTTACTTATATGTGAAATCTTAACAACAACAACAACAACAAAAAAAAAAAAAGCAAACAAACCTGAATTCATAGATTCAAAGAATAGATTGGTGATTGCCAGTGGTGGGTGGAAGGGGCATAAGAAAATGTGTGAAGAGAGTCAAAGGTCCCAAGTTGCCATTATCAAATTTATTCATAAAATAGATAAATCCTTCCTGGATATGTGATGTATAGAATGATGGTTTTGGTTAATAATACCATATTTTAAATTTGAAAGTTGCAAAGAAAGTAAATATTGAACATTCTTATATGAAGAAAAAATAGCAAATTTGTTGGATGATGAACAGAAATGGCTTGTTTTGGTGAGCACTTAAATATATATGTATATAATTTTTATGCACTAAAAATTAATTATGTAGTTATATGTCAATATGCTTCAATTTGAAAAATGCTGTCAACCTATTACTCTTGACAGCCACTACAAGAAGTACTAAGTAATTTATGTGAAATATTTTGGTAAAGACTCAAGTCTCATTTAGTGGAATCTGTGTTTAGAATTGTATCAGAAAATGTTTTTAGTGCTAGGTCAATACTGTTTCAAATAAGAATTTTGATCACTAACAATGCTCTATAAATATAAATTCATACTACTAAGGAAATATGATAATGAAAACAAATAATTACCTTTTAGAGATGCCAACAAAAGTCCATCTAGTCAATGTTATGGTTTTTCCAGTAGTCACATATGGATGTGAGAGCTGGACTATAAAAGAAAATTGAGCACTGAAAAATTAATGCTTTTGAACTGTGGTGTTTGAGAAGACTCTTGAGAGTCTTTTGGACTGCAAGCACATCCAACCAGTCCATTCTAAAGGAAATCAATCCTGAATATTCATTGGAAGGACTGGTGCTGAAGCTGAAACTCCAATAGTTTGGCCACTTGATGTGAAGAACTGACTCATTTGAAAAGACCCTGATTCTGGGAAAGATTGAGGGTGGGAGAAGGGGATGACAGAGGACAAGATGGTTGAATGGCATCACTGACTCAATGGACATGAATTTGAGTAAACTCTGGGAGTTGGTGATGGACAGGGAGGCCTGGCATGCTGCAATCCATTGGGTCGCAAAGAGTCTGATATGACTGAGGGTCTGAACTGAGCTGAACAGAGAGTCCTTTGAAATGAATCTATTAATTAACTCAACTTCTATTTCACTGTTAATGACAGTTTTGTTTGGCTCTGTTCAGCTTAGTAAGCATCACGCTAAGTCCCTTCAGTCTTGTCCGACTCTATTTGACTCCATAGATGGCAGCCCACCAGGCTCCGCCGTCCCTGGGATTCTGGCAAGAAAACTGGAGTGGGCTGCCTTCTGAAACGCATGAAAGTGAAAAGTAAGCATCACTGAACATGACTGAAATTAAATTTGGTGATTTTTTTAAAAACAATAACACAGGGGGCTTCCCTGATAGTCCTGCATTTGGGACTCCGTGCTTCCAATGTAGTGGGCATAGGTTCGATCCCTGATCAAGGAACTAAGATCCCACATGCCACACAGGGCAAAAAACAAACCAAAAAAAAAAAAAAACACACACACACACACAAAAACACAATCTCCCTAGTGGTACAGTGGATAGGAATCTGCCTCCCAAGGCAGGGTACCTGGGTTTGTTCCTTGGTCTGGGAAGATTTCACATGCTACAGAGCAATCAAATTCCCTATTCTATGACTATTGAACCCACAAGCCTTAGAGCTAGTGCTATGCAGCAAGAGAAGCGACCACAGTCAGAAGCATGTGCACCCCAGCAAAGAGTAGCCATACTTACCATAACTGGAGAGAGCCAAGGTGCAGCAGTGAAGATCCAGTGCAGCAAAGTAAATAAAACATTGAAAATTTAAAAATATAGTAATGACAACAACAACACTTTCCTTAGACATTCTTGGATTTGAGATTTTTATTTTTCTCTAGTTGTTGTTGCCGGCCACACTGCCACTTTCAGGAATCTTTGTTCTCTGACCAGTGATTGAACCCAGGGACCCGACAGTAAAAATGCTGAGTATTAACCACTGGACTAAAAGTTGTGCCATTGTTTAATCACTGAGTCATGTTGGACTCTGTAACCTCATGGACTGTAGCCCGCCAGGCTCCTCTGTCCATGAAATTTCCTAAGTAAGATTACTGGAGTGGGTTGTCATTTCCTTTTCTAGGGGTTCTTCCCAACCAACACAGAGACTGAATCTGCATCTCCTCTTTAGCAAGTGGATTCTTTACCAGTGAGCCACCAGAGAATTCCCAAATCTGGAGATAATTTGATTATTTATTAGGAATTGTTGGGATAGTAAGTTGTGCAGTTCCTCTCTGCTTTAAAAAATAATAATTTTACCTTTCTTATCATTTTTTACATCCTTTATAATTCCCTGTGGGCTTCCCAGGTGCTACCAGTGGTAAAGAACCTGCTTGCCAATGCAGGAGATGTAAGAGACACAAGTTGATCCCTGAGTTGCTAAGTCCTCTGGAGGAGGGCATGGCAACCCATTCTACTATTCTTGCCTGGAGAATCCCATGGACAAAGGAGCCTGGTGGACTATAGTCTATATGGTAGCAGAGTCAGATACAACTGAAGCAACTTAGCACACACATGCATACTTCCTTATATAGTTCCTTATATAGCATCTTTAGAATGATTGTGACTCTTGGAATTTTTATACAATTTAAAGGTTACTTTCATTTACAAAGACATGGCTATATTCTCCATGGTTTACAATACATCCCTTAACCTATCTTGCATTCAATAATTTATACATCCAATTCCTCCATCCCTATTTTGCCATCCCCCAATGGTAACTATTAGTTTTTTCTCTATATCTGTGAGTCTACTGTTTTATGCTATATTCACTAGTTTGTCATAGCTTTTAGATTTCACATTTAAAATATATTATACTGTGTTTATCTCTCTGTGTCTGATTTATTTCACCTAGCATAACACCCTCCAAGCCTATCCATGTTCCTGACAGTGGTAATATATATCATTCTCTTCTTATGACTGAGCAGTATTCCTGTGTGTGTGTGTGTGTGTGTGTGTGTGTGTGTGTGTGTGTGCACGTGTACCACGTCTTCTTTATCAATTCATCTGGTAATAGACACTTAGGCTGCTTCTATGGCAATTATAATAATGCTACTATTGAACATTGTTGTTGTTATTCAGTTGCTAAGTCATGTCCAAGTATTTGCAGTCATGTGAAATTCAGCACTCCAGGCTTTTCTGTCCTTCACTGTCTCCTAGAGTTTGCTCAAATTCATGTCCATTGAGTCAGTGATGCCATCCAACCACCTCATCCTCTAGTGTCCAATTCTACTCCTGCCTTTAATCTTTCCCAATATTAGGGTCTTTGCCAATGAGCTGGCTTTTCATATCACATTCACATAGCCAAAGTATCAGTGCTTCAGCATCAGGGTTGATGTCATGTAGAACTAACTGGCTTGATCTTCTTGCTGTGCAAGGGACTCTCAAGAGTCTTCTCCGACACCATATTTCGAAAGTGTCAATTCATCAGCATTCAGCTTTCTTTGGAAAAACTATAGCTTTGACTATATGGGTCATTGTTGGCAAAGTGATGTCTCTGCTTTTTAATAAGTTTTCTAGGTTGGGAGCTTTTCTTCCAGGAAGCAAGGATTTTTTAATTACATTTCATTGAAAAATGAGATGAATATACTTTTTTTCAATTAGTATGTGTGATTTCTTTTATATATATATATGTATATGTATATATATATATATAGTAAGTGTCCTTTAATTTCATGGCTGCAGTCACCATTGCAGTGATTTTGGAGCCCAAGAAAATAAAATCTGTCACTGTTCTCCATATACATATACACACACATATATATATATATATGTATATATACATATGTATATATTTATATAAACAGATAATTGCTGGATCATATGGTAGATATATTTTTAGTTTTACTGCATTTATGCATTCTAAAGTATTTTCAATACTTTATTTTTCTTTTCATAAAAACCTGTTAATGTTTTTTTCTCTAATGGTTTTTGCTGTTTTTTTTTTTTTTTAAGATCGTTATTTAAATCCTATTAAGCATGCTGAAATGACTTTCATAAAATTCTCTTCTGGTTTATCCATAAAATCTTTCTCAGAATTGTAATCTACATACTAGTTTCAAGATAAGTTGATGTATCTATTTGACAAGATGTATATTTTTAACTAATGAATTTTACTTTGTAAGGCAGTTTTAGTTTGTAAGGCAGTTTAGCAAAATGATATACCCCTATCCTCACACAAGGATAGCCTCTCCCATCAGAGGGGTGTATTTTTACATTCAAAGGAATCCACATTGACACAACTTCATCACACAAAATTCACAGTTTACATTAGGGCTCACTCTAGGTTTTATACAGTTTATGGGTTTTGACATACATCATGACATTAGCTTAGACACAAAATTTATCATGGGAAATGCTGGCCTGGATGAAGCACAAGCTGGAATCAAGAATGCTGGGAGAAATATCAGTAACCTCAGATATGCAGATGACACCACCCTTACGGCAGAAAGCAAAGAGAAACTAAAAATTTCCTGATGAAGGTGAAAGAGGAGAGTGAAAAACTTGGCAAAAAATGAAGATCATGGCATCTGGTCCCATCACTTCATGGCAAATAGATCAAGAAACAGTGAAATACTTTATTTTCTTGGGCTCCAAAATCAATGCAGATGGTGGCTGCAGCAATGAAATTAAAAGATGCTTACTCCTTGGAAGGAAAGGTTATGACCAACTGAGACAGCATATTAAAAAGCAGAGACATTACTTTGCCAACAAAGGTCTGTCTAGACAAGGCTATGATTTTTCCAGTAATCATGTATGGATGTGAGAGTTGGACTATAAAGAAAGGTGACCGCCAAAGAATTGATGTTTTTGAACTGTGGTTTTGGAGAAGACTCTTGAGAGTCACTTGGACTGCAGGGAGATCCAACCAGTCCATTCTAAAGGAGATCAGTCCTGGGTGTTCATTGGAAGGACTGATGTTGAGACTGAAACTTGAATACTTTGGCCACCTGATGTGAAGAGCTGACTCATTGGAAAAGACCCTGATACTGGGAAAGATTGAAGGCAGGAGCAGAAGGAGACGACAGAGGATGAGATAGTTGGACGGCATCACCGACTCAATGGACATGAGTTTGGGTAAACTCTGGGAGTTGCTGATGGACAGGGAAGCCTGGCATGCTGCGGTTCATGGGGTCACAAAGAGTCTTACATGACTGAGCAACTGAACTGAATGCATTTAAGTTTCTTGTAGTGATGAGTAGTATTCCACTGTCTAGAAGTACCACAGTTTATCCATCCACCTACAGAAGATCATCCTAGTTACCTACAAGATTTGACAATTAACAATAAAGTTGCTATTAATACCTATGTGCTACAAAAATGCACTCATTTGTTTCTTTGTTTGGGGCTTCCCTGGTGGTGCTGAGGTTAAAGCGTCTGCCTTCAATATAGGAGACCTGGGTTTGATCCCTGGGTCAGGAAGATCTCCTGGAGAAGAAAATGGTAACACACTTCAGTACTCTTGCCTGGAGAATCCCATGGACGGAGGAGCTTGTTGGGTTACTTTAATTGCATGTTATTTGTCTTTTGCTAGCTTTCCCCCACGCTTTGTAGCATGAAAGATCTTCGAGTACCAATCCAATCATGAGCCAATTACTTATCATTTTAGACAGCTAAGGTTTTGTTAACACCTACATTTTTTAAATTAATCATTTCCATAATTTTATGGGAAATGCTTTATATTCTGATCTATAGGTGGAAAACATTAATTGTGGTTTTAATCTTCCTGAATTACTGATTCTTAGTTTGTCTTTACCATATTTTATTATTTTTTTTAAATGTGAAGTCAGGTGACCATTTGGAAGCAAGTTAAAACAGACTCTACTATACTGATCTTTTATTATATTACTGATATCTGATGCTAATAAAAGATATGCATGTGAATATTATTTCACAAATCTAAGGATAGTATTTTTATCTCATATTTCAACTTTTCCACTGCTGTATAATATGAGCCACCATATGGTCTGGCCCATAAGCCCAGAGTTTTTAAAATATGTATAATTTAAAATATTTTTATCTTAATATTCAAGGTTCAATATAGAATTGTCTTATTTGTTTTGAACCAGTTTTTTTTTTTTTTTCCTTGCAGGTAACCATGTGTAAGCCACCATAATACTCCAAAAATACTTCCAGCTATTTTGGTATGCACAAATTTAGTACTGGTTTTGATTTTAAGTTTCTAAACCTCTGTTCTCAATAATTCCGTTCAAATGATGATAGAATATAAAATTTGTGAGATAATCTTTTTTAAATTTACATAAATCTCTTTTCTTTTATAAAAATTGCTTACATACAAGCTTCTTCACATTAATCATGTGTTTTCTTTGAAAGTAACCTTTGACACCAAGTTTTCCTCATAGCATTTTTCATCTCAGTATTTCTCAGTGTACAGATTAAAGGATTGAACAAAGGGGCAATGATAGTGTAAAATAGTGCAAATACCTTATCCTAAGGGTAAGGCAAGAGGTCTAAGGTCTAAGTTAACCAAAGTTTGAAGGTCCAAAAATAACATGACTACTGTAATATGAGACCCACAGGTAGAGAGGGCTTTGCATATTCCCTCAGCTGAGTAATTTCCTAAAGAGAATAATATGATGACATAAGAAACTAATAAGACAATAAAATTAACTAAGGAAACCATTCCTGAATTGGCAACCAGAAGGACAGCAGTGATGTAGGTATTAGCACAAGCAATTTTAAACATAGGAAAGATATCACAAAAGTAGTGATCAATTTCATTAGAACCACAAAAGGCAACTAGATTATCATTGATAATTGAGGAAAAGAATGGACAGCCCCACCAGGCCAAGTAGCCAAGACTAGAAGATTACATTTTGTCCTGTTCATGATAATCATATAGTGGAGAGGCTTACAAATGGCAATGTAGTAATCAAAAACCATGACAGTAAGAGTGAAGACCTCAATACTGCCAAAAAAAATGCATTGCAAAAATCTGTAACGTAATTATCATAAGAAATGTTTTTTGTCCCCCTAGCAGATCACCAATTAGTTTGGTTATGATACTAGAGGTATAGCAAATGTCTATGAATGATAAGTGACTGAGAAAATACTACATTGGTTGGTTAAAAAGAGGACTGCCTAGAATGGACACAAGGATCAGAAGACTCCCTACCAACAGGATAACATAGCAGAATAAAAGAGCACAAAGCAAAATGTTTGTATATTCTAGTCAAAAGAAAGTCCCCAAAGAATGAATTCTAAGATGTTTCTCTGGTTTTCCGTATATTTGAGTTTGGTATATATTATATACAAATAGATTAGGTAACTGAAAAAAAAAAAAATCAGAGCAAAGAAAACATAAATTTGGTGAAAATTAACAATATGAACACAAAATTATAAACTTTACTAAAAACTAGTTTGACATGAATGTAATATTATTCTCAAATTATTGAATTAAGCTGCTTTATTTTTAATTGCTTTTTATTTTATAAATCTACTGTGGAAATTTTTTGTAATAAGAATAATTATTTTACTGAATTTTATTTTTCAGTAATGATTTTAAACATTTAAATAATATTTTGAAAATTGAAACATATTTGACTATCAATTATATTATCTAGCTAACAAAGATTTTTTTAATTGACCAAAGTAAAAAGTGCTTTTCCACATATTTAAAATACATATATATCAAATACATAAATTGACCTTCTTTTTTTCTAATACAGCTGTCCAAATTCTCTGAATTATTTGGGAGTGAATCATCAGGAAATACAAATGTATTTAAGCATCCCAACCTAAACTTGAAAATTCTTAGAGTGTGCTCTTAATGGCTTATAAGCAAAAATGTTGCAAATGAATCATGCTAAACCAGAGTGATTGCTATAATATTAGAAAGTAAAGAATGTTTGAGCACTACTCAGCAAAAGAAAGAATGCATTTAATGATGGATATTGTGAAAAAAAAAAGATATCCATTTATCCTATTTATAATTCAAGTGAAAGGCAATTAAAAATATTACTGTCACTGAAGTTTGTGATGGCAATCATTAAAGCATAGATGAAATAAACTGCCCACATATTTTTGAATTTAGCATATGCCATGACTTTCACTAGAAATTGCATATGTTTTATTTACAATCTAAAAACTGGTGTAAATCAAAAGAGATAATACAGAAGACAACTTTGACAAACTTTGTGGTGGTATTTGAGGCACTGATATTAATAAGTTAATTAATTCATAGTTATACATGTTATGTAACTAACACATAATGTTAAAGGCATTCTACTGAGCAAAATAAAGGCTAGAGACAATGCACCATGAGTGTTTCACCCATTGATGATAAATCAGCTGTCCTAAGTAGGTTTGCCAAAGCTAGTACACCTACCTTAGTCTGCATCTAATGTTACAAACAAATCTGTGCCCCAGATGTCTACAAAGAATTCTTTCATAGCAAGGATATATTGAAACCATCAACTCTACTTGAAGAAGGAATTCATAGGGTCTAGACCCCGTCTTAGGCCTGTTCATGCTGATCATGCTCGGCCACCTCGCTAATGAGCTCTGGACTCTGTGCTTAGTGCCTATGGAAACTACAATAGAAGGATAAGACCCTCTCTGGACAGGAGAATCTTGAAGATCATATCCAGGTTACTCATCGCCTAAGAGAAAACATACTCTAATCACCCCTGCCTCCGAACAGGTCATAAATTCTTTCTGTATATGTTGGAGTGTAACCTCAGGCTTATTGATTATTAACTGTTTGAACACCTGACATTGATAACACTTGAATAATGGAGTTATTGTGATTGTATTTACATGTCCTTTGT
Organism: Nanger dama; assembly: GCA_917880005.1. Taxonomy (NCBI): domain Eukaryota; kingdom Metazoa; phylum Chordata; class Mammalia; order Artiodactyla; family Bovidae; genus Nanger; species Nanger dama. The sequence goes on from CAKJTW010000001.1 coordinate 107,961,654, forward strand.
TTTATGTAAGTCTCAAGGAAATTGAGGTGATGGGTTTGGATATACACACATGGGGTATAAAATATTTTCACTAATGCTAGTTGGGGTCCTTGGCTAAGAGGAGACTCTGTCCTGGGCACGCTGGTGTAATAAACTGCAGTCCACTATCTGCATTGTCCTTCTGAGTGAGTTTGTTTCCCAGAAAGTGTGACTATAACATAGTAACTGTCAAAATCAATACCTATGTGTTTTACAGTCTTGGAAACTCTTATACATGCCATAGAATTAACAGGTAGACATTTAAAATATTTGTACTATGGAACATCAACTCTATTTTAAGCTATTCAAAAGTCTAAATTTTCAAAGGAGACATTTTCAGTTTGTTCCTACTTTAAGGATAATTATCAACTACAGAATATTTTCTAGTTAAACTTAACTAATGATAATTGAAAAAAATTATGTGGGATAGGATTCTATCTATCTTCAACTTATTGTTACTTAATTGACAAGATGAAATAATTTTTATTTCCAGATATATTTATTTAGCTAAAACTATTTACTTAAAATAAGCATTATATAAGTAGACTTTGAACAGTTTTAAAGATAGAATTCACTTCACTAATCTAAATCTCTGATTTTAAATAGAAGAGACTCATATCAAGAGAATTTTGGGACTTCCCTGGTGGTCTAGTGGTTAAGTATCTGCCTTTCAATGCAGGGGATGTGGGTTCAGTCCTTGGTCAGGGAACCTAATGCTGCATAGCAATTAAGGCTTTCCACAGCTGCTACTGAACCTGCACACCATAGTGAGATATACGTGTGTGCCTCAAAGAAAAGATCCTGTATGCTGCAGCAAAGTTTACACTGACACAAATAAGACCTTATGTGGCCAAATAAAAAGATAGAAATAAAAATCAACTCTCATACTTAAAAAAAAAAAAAAGAATCGAACTAACTTCTTAGTGTTGGAGAAAAATATAATTACATAAGGAACAAATAAGAGAACAAAAGAGAACAAAGGTACCTAAGGGGAAGTCATTCTTGAAGGAAAAACCACTGTGAATGTTCAGAGACAAATGTCCTGATTCTTCCTCATCTGGGGCTTCATATCATGCTTGAGATCTGAGAGAAATGCAGGAAAACAGAGAAAGCACTCTTTTGAATTCTCATCTGAGTAGAAGAAAACATGCACGATGATGAGTTATTAGACACCAATTTGTTTTCTGAATATTTACGTGTGTAAAGAGAATGGGATAGTTAATGCAAAAATGTATTCCATACACATTTTTTTTTACTGAAATTTTTCCAGTAGTCACGTATGGGTGTGAGAGTTGACCAATAAAAAAGCTGAGCACCAAAGAATTGATGCTTCTGAACTGTGATGCTGGAGAAGACTCTTGAGAGCCCCTTGGACTGCAAGGAGATCCAACCAGTCCATCCTAAAGAAAATCAGTACTGAATATTCATTGGAAGGACTGATACTGAAGCTGAGATTCCAATACTTTGGCTACCTGATTTGAAGAGATGACTCTTTGGAAAAAAAACGTGATGCTGGGAAAGATTGAAGGCAGGAGGAGAAGGGGACAACAGAGGATGAGATGGTTGGATGTCATCACCAACTCTATGGACAGGGGTTTGAGTAAGCTCCAGGAGCTGGTGATGGACAGGGAGGCCTGGCGTGCTGCAGTCCATGGAGTTGCAGAGTCAGACTCTACTGAGTGATTAAATTAACTAAATCTGATCTTACTATTAATTGAGAGGAAAAGGGAAAGGGAAAGCTCAGATGAGGAGAATTATGGTCATATAAACTATGTTCTGACCAGAGATATTAAAGAAAACTCCCAAGCAGATATTAGTCAAAATGGATGAAATAAAGAGTATTTGGCAATCTCTGAATACACACAGCAGTGGTGACAGGGAAAGAGGCAGTAATGTTAAGGAGTGGCTATAAACAAACAAACACAAAAACTGACCAGTGTCACCCTTGAGCTACCTGCTTACTCTTTTAAACCTCATCTTATTCATCTTATACCTATGATATCATGCCAGAATTCAGATTTCTAATGAGGAATGCATGAGGTGATTTGAAATAAACCAGTGACAATGTGATATTTAAAACACATTTTCCTTTTACAGTTTTTCCTCTTTGAGTGATTGATTTAGAAACACAGAATTGTTATGTACATTTACGCAAAGTCGAATGGAAAAATAAAGACAAAAATGAAAAAAATTCACAACATGCACGTGATAACTATGATGAGGTAAACTTTAATTTTAGCTTTATGTTAGTGAAAACATCTAAGCTACTTTAATAAGATTGCTTCTCATAAGGAATATTTAATTCTACTCATTAGCCTAATATCTTACACTATAAAAATATTGTCATCAATTTACTTTACTCTTAGGTAGTACTGAATAAAAATTCTGAGTACCCTTTCTGTTACATTATTAGCATAAGAGTAAGAAGTGGGAAATAAATGGAGAAACAGTGGAAACAGTGTCAGACTTTATTTTGTGGGGCTCCAAAATCACTGCAGACGGTGACTGCAGCCATGAAATTAAAAGACGCTTACTCCTTGGAAGAAAAGTTATGACCAACCTAGATAGCATATTCAAAAGCAGAGACATTACTTTGCCAGCAAAGGTCTGTCTAGTCAAGGCTATGGTTTTTCCAGTGGTGAGGTATGGATGTGAGCGTTGGACTATAAAGAAAACTGAGTGCCAAAGAATTGATGCTTTTGAATATGCTTTGGAGAAGACTCTTGAGAGTCCTTTGGGCTGCAAGGAGATCCAACCAGTCCATTCTGAAGGAGGTCAGCCCTGGGATTTCTTTGGAAGGAATGATGCTAAAGCTGAAACTCCAGGACTTTGGCCACCTCATGCAAAGAGTTGACTCATTGGAAAAGACTTTGATGCTGGGAGGGATTGGAGACAGGAGGAAAAGGGGATGTCGGAGGATAAGATGGCTGGACGGCATCACCGACTCGATGGACGTGAGTTTGAGTGAACTCCAGGAGTTGGTGATAGACAGAGAGGCCTGGCATGCTGTGATTCATGGGGTTGTAAAGAGTTGGAAATGACTGAGTGACTGAACTAAACTGAACTGAAGAAGTTCTTATACTTAAAACTTCCACTGCATACTCAAATTTTTCTTTAATGTATCAAAATGTAGCATGGTATAAACTTACCTTAGTTGATTAAGGTCAGACTAGTCTACTGTGAGATGCCTGCTGCTGCTGCTAAGTCACTTCAGTCGTGTTCAACTCTGTGCGACCCCACAGACGGCAACCTACCAGGCTCTGCTCCTGGGATTCTCCAGGCAAGAACACTGAAGTGGGTTGCCATTTCCTTCTCCAATGTATGAAAGTGAAATGTGAAAGTGAAGTTGCTCAGTCGTGTCCAACTCTTCACGACCCCATGTACTGCAGCCCACCAGGCTCCTTCGTCCATGGGATTTTCCAGGCAAGAGTACTGGAGTGGGATGCCATTGTCTTTTCTGCTGTGAGATGCCAGATTTTGAAATTTTCATGACTGTAGATATTGAAGCATAATCTAGTATATGTCTTAATGGTAATATGAAGGAATGCATATAAACATAAAAATTGGTCACAATGATATTTACTGCCAATTATTAGAAAATGTTTTAGCTTTATATTATTTTAGTAAGAACCTTGCTTACATGTAAGGCACCATTAAAACTAAGGCAAGATAAATCATTTTATAGTAAACAAATTATCATATAGTGCAAAAGAAGTTATAGGCTTTAGAATAAAATTATATAGAATAAATATAAAGAAGATATAATTAGCCTAGCCCATGTTTGATAGGGCTCAGGTAGTAAAGAATCCACCTGCAGTGTTGGAGACCCGGGTTTGATCCCTAGGTCAGAAAGATACCTTGTATAAGGGATGAAAATCCATTTCAGTATTCTTGCCTGGAGAACTCAATGGACAGAGGAGTCTGGCAGGCTGTAGTCCTTGAGTTCACAAAGAGTCAGACAAGACTGAATGACTAACACTTGGACACTTTCCAAAATCCAGGTGCTATGAGTAATAAACTGCCAAAAGTTCTTAGTGGCTATCAGGTTAGTTTTAGTTTAATCAAGAATTTTACCCTAGATGCCTATTTTGCCAATCCATCCCTAGGATCAAAACCTGCAATAAAGTGTGATAAATTACATTTCATAAGTTAATTATAAACTAATAATTCAGACACATCTAAATTAATTCTCTACAAATATTTTGGAAATGTCAATACATCTCAAAAACTCTACAGGCTTGTAAGGGAAATGAACTGTTAGAACTACTGTGTACATCTTTATGCCCCCCAGGAAAGCAGGCAAGGAAGTTCAAATGCCAATTGAACATCTCAATACTAATTCACTAAAAATAAACAAAAAGTATGTTTAAATCCCTTCAAAAGCTAACACAGGTATTTTGGCCCTATTCATTGCATGCTTATGCATGAAGAAACTTTGGTTCAAAAGAACAGAATATAAATCAAACTAACAACCATAAATTAACAGGTCCTTGAGAGCTTTAATTGATTATATCCCCAAAGGCATCTTCTAAACAAACCCAAGTCAAATGTTGCTGAGTCGCTGTCCTTTGCAATGTCTTGCTTCCAATGGGAGGAGGGCTTTCCATACTTTATCTTGATTCAGGCATATTTTCCCAGGGGTCCTAAAAGGCTACGGGCAAAACAGTTCAGGAAAACCTGACTGCTCTGCTCTTCCAGTTTTCTGAAGATTAGGAAGAAAACTGATATAGCATGTAATAGTACTAGGCTGGATTTCAGGAAAATTTTAGCTGAGGTAGGGCAGAGAACAAATTACAGGAATTTTACATTTCAAGTATGGACCATTATCAAGATCCTAGCTGTGCAGAGTAGATACATCAATACAATTGATGACCTTCAATATCATAACTGGTACAAAATTACTTGTTTCAAGGGACCAATTTTGCCAGAATAGATCGTTTGGGAATGGAAGATGAGAAAAGAAAAGAAAAAAGCATAAACAGTCTTTTTCTTTAAAAAAAGGGAAAAATTAGAGGAAGGAAGTACTCAAAATACAGCAAAACATGTATCCTGTTTCCTCTTCATTTTTTTCCCTTGAAACTGAATATTTATAGGTTGTTTACTCAGTCTTATCCTCACACACTAAAGTTTGATTAGTCTCCCTCTGAAACAAATGCATAAGTATATACTTTTTCAGGCATTTAAAACTTAAGAAAATTGCAATTTATTGTATCTGACTTGATACAATACTGCTAAGACCAAACTATTTAGCAAATTAATCATATTAAAATAATTTATTGAGAGATTATTGGGTAGTTCATGTTCACTATTTTATTTAATATGAATGAGTGAGTAAAAGTCACTCAGCTGTGTCTGACTCTTTGCAACCCCATGGACTCTACAGTCCATGGAATTCTCAGGCCAGATTGCTGGAGTGGGTGCCTTCCCATCTCCAGAGAATCTTCCTGACCCAGGGATCAAACCCAGGTCTCGCGCATTGCAGGAGGATTCTTTACCAATTGATCCACCAGGGAAGCCCCTTAATATGAATAAGAATGGATATTTTGACTGAAGTACTATTACCTCTGCACTTCCCAGATGATGGCTCAGTGGCTTTCTGTTTTGTTTGTTTTTCCACAATGCCAATTCCATTCTATTATTCCTTCATACCACAAACATTTAACTGCCTTTTTGCAACCTGAATTTACATAAGCAAATTGCAAAGGAAAAACAGACATTTTTTAATCCTCCAAAATGCATGTATGAAATATAACACGAAGCTTAGTATTAATACACAAACAGGCTTAGCTGAAGCTTTATGGAAATTTCTTAAAATTTGCATGACAGTTTAAATATTTATGCTTCTAAAGGTTTGCACAGTCTCTCAAGTGCTAGTAAAGTAATACTTAAAATTCTCCAAACCAGGCTTAGAACCGTGAACTTCCAGATGTTCAAGCTGGTTTTAGAAAAGGCAGAGGAACCAGCAATCAAACTGCCAACATCCACTGGATCATCGTGAAACCAAGAGAGTTCCATAAAACAAAAACAAAAACAAAACAAAACAAAACACATCTATTTCTGCCTTATTGACTATGCCAAAGCCTTTGTGTGGATCACAATAAACTGTGGGAAATTCTGAAAGAGATGTGAATACCAGACAACCTGACCCACCTCTTGAGAAACCTGTATGCAGGTCAGGAAGCAACAGTTAGAACTGGACATGGAACAACAGATTGGTTCCAAATAGGAAAAGGAGTATGTCAAGGCTGTATATTGTCACCCTGCTTATTTAACTTCTATGCAGAGTACTTCATCACAGACTCTGGGCTGGAACAAGCACAAGCTGGAATCAAGATTGCCAGGAGAAATATCAGTAACTTCAGACAGGCAGATATGCAAATGACACCATCCTTATGGCAGAAAGTGAAGAAGAACTAAAGAGCTTCTTGATGAAAATGAAAGAGGAGAGTGAAAAAGTTGGCTTAAAACTCAACATGCAGAAAATGAAGATCATGACATCTGGTCCCAGCACTTCATGGCAAATAAATGGGGAAACAGTGGAAGCAGTGGCTGACTTTGTTTTTCTGGGCTCCAAAATCACTGCAGGTGGTAATTGCAGCCACGAAATTAAAAGAAGCTTATTCCTTGGAAGGAAAGTTATGACCAACCTAAACAGCTTATTAAAGAGCAGAGACATTACTTTGTCAACAAAGGTCCGTCTAGTCAAGGCTACGGTTTTTCCAGTCTTGGTCCTTGCCCAGGACCATTGGCCTCAGAGACAGTCTCAGAGCAGATGGTGTGGCCTGCATGCAAATATCCCCAGTGCTTGACTCAAACGACCCCAGCACACACACTTGCCCCCCTGGACACCTCATGGCTCAGGATGGCCCCTCCTGGTCACCCCCTCCATGCAGTCAGACCTTTCCCTTGCTTCGCCTTGGGCCTCAGCCCCATGTCAGACAAGCCCTGGGGCCCCCAGGCCCTGACCTGCGGGTTATGGCTGCCTCGAGCTGTCTTTCCAGGGGCTCATCTGGAAAAAGAAGGAAGGTGCCAATTAGCAGCGTCCATGGCAGCCACAGCCTCCACAAGTGAGGACTCGGCTCTCAGAAGGCAGGCTACCCTGGAGTCCCCCCCACTCCCCTCTGTACAGACCCCAGCCACACGACCATGAAAGGCCCGCCTCAGGCCTGGGGGCTCAGCCCTTCCCATCAAGCCAGGTCAACAGACCCCTCCTTGACACGCCAGATCCTCTTGGAGTGCCTCCTGCCTGCCTCTCCCTGCCAAAAATAATGTATGGATGTGAGAGTTGGACTATAAAGAAAGCTGAGCACTGAAAAATTGATGTTTTTGAACTGTGATGTTGGAGAAGACTCTTCAAAGTCCCTTGGACTTCAAGGAGATCCAACCAGTCCATTCTAAAGGAGATTAGCCTTGGGTGTTCATTGGAAGGACTGATGCTGAAACTGAAACTCCAGTATTTTGGCCATCTGATGTGAAGAGCTGACTCACTTGAAAAGACGCTGATGCTCTGATGCGAAGAGCAGATGCATTTGAAAAGAAGCTGATGCTGGGAAAGATTGAGTGCAAGAGGAGAAGGGGACGACAGAGGTTGAGATGGTTGGATGGCATCACCGACTCAATGGAACTGGGTTTGGGTGGACTCTGGAGTTAGTGATGGACAGGGAGGCCTGGCATACTGCAGTTTATGGGGTTGCAAAGAGTCAGACATGACTGAGTGACTGAAGTGACTGAACTGTCTATACATAGTTATTCAGAAGCAGTAAAGACATTTAATTAATTGTTGGATTAAAAAAAAAAACTTCAACAAAAAGCTTTAACAATTGTGTGAAATTTAAGTTACTTACACTTAAACATTTAGGGTCCTGATTCACAAAACTTAGTGCATATCATGATTTATTTATGAGTTTTGGAGAGAAGGTAAGTAGTATAAAGGATATTTCCCAGGTAAAATCTAAAATGATGACTTTTAGAAGAATATCTGTAATATGCTTACCTGAAATTAGAGAAAAAGTAACAAAACAAAAACTGTAATACAGGAGACGCAAGAGTCAGGAGTTCGAACCCTGGGGTGGGAAGACACCCTGGAGGAAGAAATGAAAATCCACTTCAGTATTCTTGCCTGGGAAAATCCCATGGATGGAGTAAAGGAGGAAACAGACAGAACAGGCTCCATCTTGAAAGCAGGACTCCATTTTGGGCCAGACTGTGGACTTTGGGCTGGATACACAGTATCTAAGGAAAAGACATACTAACTGGAAAACCAGAACCCACCCCCTGACTCGCCCCAATTCAAGAGCCCCAGGCCTCATACCTAGACTCTCCAACACCTAAAAGAATACCGTAATTATCTGTGTTACTGAATAGAATCATACATTCTATTATGCTATTGGAATATGACCACAGGCCTATTGATAATTGTCCACTGTTAACTCTAGGCTTAAGGTATATGAATCACAGGTTAACTTTGTTTGTATCTTTCTTTTCCTTTGGTCAGACTAGTTTCAGGGAATTTGAGGGAGGTAGCTTTGGGCATGTACACTTAGGGTATATAAGGTTTTCACAAAACCTGGCTGGGTCCTTGGTTAAGAGGAGACTCTGCCCTGTGCCTGCTGGTGTAATAAACTGCGCTCCACTATCTGCATTGTCCTTCTGAGTAAGTTTTTTTCCCAGAACTCATGGCTACAACAGGAGGAGCCTAGAAGGCTACAGTCCATGGGGTCACAAAGAGTCAGACATGACTGAGCACTCATACAGCACACGTTATTATCTCTATTATGCATATGAGACACCATGGCTTTTAAAGATTAAATAACAAACTCAGCAACCAGGAAGCAACAGAGTAAAGACCATGGGTATTTACAAAGTTAATGCTTGCTTGTAGATTTAAAAAATCTAGTAACCCTGAGTAAATAAAATATTCTATTATTAAAAAGAAATATGTTTTATAATAAAAAATCTATAAGTACAAGAAATTGAGTTTCAGGAAGAGAAAAGCCAATTAAATCAAAAGTATATGATAATGAGGATATATTAAGTTACAAAATTAATGACATAATTGACAGTTCTAAGTAGAAAATACAAAACTCAAAAGTTGATTCTTGATATAATTAATCACACAGAAAACTTTATTAAGATGAATTAAGAGAAAGTAGATAAAAAGGAGAAAAACAAACACAAATTTTCAATGGAGAAATAGAACTCACATGTTTTTGAAGTAGTATAAAATTGTACAAAAGTGTTCAAACAATTTGGCAATATCTGCACAAGCTCCATATGCTATGTTCCAACAATTCTACTTCCAGATATTTATGATACTATAGAACTGAGTGACTAATTTCAAGGTGTCATCATTTAGATGCAGGTATATAATGTCATGAAATCATACCTGAGATTAGAGACACAATAGGTTGCATGAGCATGTGGCTCACACTTAGAGTACCCAGGCCTTGTTATAATATATTTCAAAGAGTAGATAAGCAAACAAATACAAAGCAAGCCCTTTTAGAACTAACACCCCCAAAAGATGTCGATTTCATTATAGGGGACTGGAATGAAAAAGTAGGAAATCAAGAAACACCTGGAGTAACAGGCAAATTTGGCCTTGGAGTATAGAATGAAGCAGGGCAAAGGCTAATAGAGTTTTGCTAAGAGAACACACTGGTCATAACAAACACTCTCTTCCAACAACACAAGAGACAAATCTACACATGGACATCACCGGATGGTCAACACCGAAATCAGATTGATTATATTCTTTGCAGCCAAAGATGGATAAGCTCTATACAGTCAGCAAAAACAAGACTGGGAGGTGACTGTGGCTCAGATCATGAACTCCTTATTGCTATATTCAGACTTAAATTGAAGAAAGTGGGGAAAACCATTAGACCATTCAAGTATGACCTAAATCAAATCCCTTATGATTATACAGTGGAAGTGAGAAATAGGTTCAAGGAATTAAATCTGATAGACGGAGTGCCTGATGAACAATGGATGGATGTTTGTGACACTGTACAGGAGACATGGATCAAGACCATTCATGGAAAAGAAATACAAAAAAGCAAAATGGCTGTCTGAGGAAGCCTTGCAAATAGCTGTAAAAAGAAGAGAAGTGAAAATCGAAGGAGAAAAGGAAAGATATAAGCATCTGAATGCAGAGTTCCAAAGAACAGCTAGAAGAGATAAGAATGCTTTCCTCAGCAATCACTGCAAAGAAATAGAAGAAAACAACAGAATGGGAAAGACTAGAGATCTCTTCAGGAAAATTAGTGATACCAAGGGAACATTTCATACAAAGATGCCCTCGGTAAAGGACAGAAATGGTCTGGACCTAACAGAAGCAGAATTATTAAGAAGAGGTGGTAAGAATACACAGAAGAACTGTACAAAAAAAAGTGCCACTACCCAGATAATCATGATGGTGTGATCACTCACCTAGAGCCAGACATCCTGGAATGTGAAGTTAAGAGGCCTTAGAAAGCATCACGAACAAAGCTAGGGAAGGTGATGGAATTCCAGTTGAGCTATTTCAAATCCTGAAAGATGATGCTGTGAAAGTGCTGCACTCAGTATGTCAGCAAATTTAGAAAACTCAGCAGTGGCCACAGGACTGGAAAAGGTCAGTTTTCATTCCAATCCCAAAGAAAGGCAATGGCAAAGAATGCTCAAACTATCACACAATTGCACTCATCTCACACGCTAATAAAGTAATACTCAAAATTCTCCAAGCCAGGCTTCAGCAATATGTGAACTGTGAACTTCCAGATGTTCAAGCTGGTTTTAGAAAAGGCAGAGGAACCAGCGATCAAACTGCCAACATCCACTGGATCATCATGAAAGCAAGAGAGTTCAAAAAAAAAAAAAAAAAAAAAACTATTTCTGCTTTCTTGACTATGCCAAAGCCTTTGACTGTGTGGATCACAATAAACTGTGAGAAATTTTGAAAGAGATGGGAATACCAGACCACCTGACCTGCCTCTTGAAAAACCTATATGCAAGTCAGGAAGCAACAGTTAGAACTGGACATGGAACAGCAGACTGATTCCATACAGGAAAAGGAGTATGTCAAGGATGTATATTGTCACCCTGCTTATTTAACTTATGTGCAGAGTATATCATGAGAAATGCTAGGTTGGAAGAAGCACAAGCTTGAATGAAGATTGCCTGGAGAAATATCAATAACCTCAGATATGCAGATGACACCACCCTTATGGCAGAAAGTGAAGAAGAACTGAAGAGCATCTTGATGAAAGTGAAAGAGGAGAGTGAAAAAGTTGGCTTAAAGCTCAACATTCAGAAAACGGATACCATGGCATCTGGTCCCATCACTTCATGGGAAATAGATGAGGAAACCGTGGAAACAGTGTCAGACTTTCTTTTGTTGGGCTCCAAAATCACTGCAGATCTTGACTGCAGACATGAAATTAAAAGATGCTTACTCCTTGGAAGAAAAGTTATGACCAACCTAGATAGCATATTGAAAAACAGAGACAGTACTTTGCCAACAAAGGTCCATTTAGTGAAGGCTATGGTTTTTCCAGTAGTCATGTATGGATTTGAGAGTTGAACTGTGAAAAAAACTGAGCGCCGAGTAATGATGCTTTGAACTGTAGTGTTGGGGAAGACTCTTGAGAGTCCCTTGGATTGCAAGGGGATCCAACCAGTCCATTTTAAAGGAAATCAGCCCTTGGTGTTCTTTGGAAAGAATGATGCTGAAGCTGAAAATCCAGTACTTTGGCCACCTCATGTGAAGAGTTGACTCATTGGAAACGACTCTGATGCTGGGAGGAATTGCAGACAGGTGGAGAAAGGGATGACAGGGGATGAGATGGCTGGATGCCATCACCGACTTGACGGATGTTAGTTTGAGTGAACTCCGGGAGTTGGTGATGGACAGGGAGGCCTGGCGTGCTGCAATTTACGGGGTTGTGAAGAGTCAGACATGATGGAGTGACTGAACTGAACTGAACTGAACTGAAGCTGCTCACTCTGGGTTCCCATTTGATTCATATCTTAGACACCAAAAAAATCCTAAGAAAGCCTTTCTTACCTCCTCCAGTTGCTACATTAGATGCAGGATATCTGCTTAGTGGAGGCTTCCCTGGTGGCTAAGTCATCAAACAATCTGCCTGCAATTCAGGAGGTTGACTGCAGTGCAGAAGACATGGGTTCCATCCCTGAGAGGAGAAGATCCCCTGAAGAAGGAAACAGCAACCCACTCCCGTATTCTTGCCTGGGAAATCTCATATACAGAGGAGCCTAGTTGTCAAGAGTTCATCGGGTCACAAATAGTCACACACAACTTAACAACTAAACTGCCATTGCTGTTTAGCGAGCCCATATCAGTAAATCAGGCTTGATCAAAGTTAATGACTTTTCTACTTTTATCCATTCCCTTGTGTATTTCCTGGATTCATTATAAAATTATCAGAGCTTTTCTTACTTGCCCCAGCTGTAATTATTTTCCAGATTTTATTTTATTTTCTTTTACAATATTGTGTTGGTTTTGCCATACATCAACATGAATCCACCACGGGTGTACACGTGTTCCCAATTATTAGAGCCTTTCTTACTTGCCCCAGCTGTAATATTGAATGTAAATCCTAGTGTGCAATGCTACATTTTGCTGTATATTTTATGTGAGTTTTTATCTTCCCTTATATTTACACTGATTTATTCAGTGTCTGCTGGGAGAGATTGAAGATGAGAGGAGAAGGAGATGACAGAGGATAAGATGGTTGGATGGCACCATTTGTATTTTAGCACAGTGCTTGTCTTAAAAAATGGAGGTAATAATGTAGTTATGTGTCCTTTCTGTTATCATTGCCTGGCAGCATAGCTCAGCAGCTGACAACATAGTCTGAGAGATCAGAAAAATACAGCTAAATAATCTTCAATATTTCTGTTTTGGAAATTTCCTCATTCTGCTTGCTTTCCCACCTGTAAAATGAGGGTAAGTAGCAATGTCGACTTCACTGGATTGTTACAGAGATTACTGGTAAATATGAGGGTTTTTTATTTTATTTTATTAGAATGAGTTGATTAATCCACATACACTAATGAAACTAGAAAAACTAAGCCCCAATATGGTAGAATATTCCAAACACACAAAAGTAGTCTCCTGCTAAGTTTTTCCTGACTTTTCTTGCAGTCATTTCTTCTCCCGCCTGCAGAATCTATGATTTATACTGGCTATTTATTTTCCTTTTATCTCATAGGTGTTTTTGCTGAAAGCATCAGCAATGTCCTTTTGATCTTTGCATTAGTAGAATCAATGCTGGGCTTCCTGTAAACTTTATCTATCTATCACCTGAAATCACTTTTCTATTACACAAATTCCTAATGGCATTTTTCATCTGGGCATTTCTATACTGGGTATAGATTAAGGAACTTAACATGGGAGTTATCATGGTATAAAACACAGTAACTGCTTTATCAATTGGAAAAGTAGTTGCTGGTATCAGGTACATAAAAATGCAGGGCACAAGGAATACGATGACAGCTGTGATGTGGGAAACACATGTGGAGGGGGCCTTGTGCCTCACCTCCAAACTGTGTGTCCTTAGGGAGCACGCAGTGACCCCATAGGAACCCAACAGGAGGAAGAAGTTTAACAGACAGAGGAAACCACTGTTGGCAGCAATAAAGAGCCCTAGAATGTGGGTATCAGAGCAGGCAAGTTTGAGCAAAGGGTTTAGATCACATATAAAGTGATCTATGACATTAGAACTGCAGAAGGGTAACTGGAAGATGAAGAGGATCTGTATGGCTGCATGAAGAATGCATCCCACCCATACCACTTCAATTAGCAGCCAACACAACTGCCAATTCATGATGGTGGTGTAGTGCAACAGCTTACAGATGGTCACATAGTGATCATAGGGCACTGCAGTCATCAGGATGACATCAGCACCTGCTAATAAATGCTCCCCAAAGATCTGAGTCATGCATCCATTGAAAAGGATGGTTTTTGTCTCATGTAGGGAATCTACAATCAATTTCAGGTTATTGACAGAGGAGTAACAAGCATCAATAAAAGAGAGATGAGCCAGGAAAAAGTACACTGGGGACACCAGTAATGAGTTGACTGTGATGGTGACCAAGGTCAGCACATTCCCTACCATAGAGACAATGTAGACGACCAGAAACACAGCAAATATGACTTTCTGTAGCTTTGGATTCTGTGTGAGTCCCAGTAGGACAAACTGTGCCATGTTGTTCATATTCTCCATGTATATCATGGTTAATTACATTACCTGAAAAAAAAATCATATTAGCTCAATCTTGAATTTATCCTTTCCATGTAATAAATGCCAAATTCTATTGAGTTCTGAATTCTGAAGAGTATTTTTTCTTTTGATAAAGGAAGAAAATATTTCTGATCTCTTGAAGTTAACTCAAGTCCTCTCCTAGGATATGTTTATAGTTGGAGACGTGAGGAACCCTATGCACAAACAGCAGTAGACCATCTGTGCACATTTAATCATTTGAGATGACCCAGAGCCTAATGTGAATAAACAGGTCTTACACAAAGTAGTAGCAAAGCTTCCCAGGTGGTTCAGTGAGAAAGAATTTGCCAGACAATGCAAGAAGAATAGGAGACGCAGCTTCGATTCCTGAGTTAGGAAGATTCCCTGGAAAAGTGAATGACAATTCCTCCATTTCTTGCCTGGAAAATCCCATGAACAGAGAAGCCCAATGGTCTATAGTCCATGGGGTCATAAAGAGTCGGACACAACTGAATGAGCAAGTACTAGTAGCTAAGCCCAAGAGGTTGAAAATGAATGTAAAAGTTATGAATAGCTGGTGGATTTTCTTGCTCCTCTTAAGAAATGGGAAACCATGTAAGGTAATTGAGTATAAGGATGAATAGAGATTTGAGAAAAAGGGAATGTTGCATATAATTCCAATAAAGATATTTGTGTGATTTGTATGATAGGAGAATGAAAGACAGAAAGGAATACAAAAATCGGACTATACATGAGCTGACACAAATTGCAGCAAATCATTGGTATGGGAAAGTAATGAAAAGATACAGGAGTGACTATAACAAAATTAACATCTGTCCTATAAATTTCCCCTAATCCAATAATTTATAGATATACTTTTAACAATAGATTACTATATGCATGGCATGGTTGTGTGCATGCTAAGTCACCACAGTCATGTCTGACTGTTTGTGACCACATAGACTGTAACCCAACAGGCTCCTCTCTTCATGGGACTTTCCAGGCAAGAATGCTGGAGTGGCTTGCCATTTCTTTCTCCAGGCGATCACCCTGACCCAGCGATCAAAGCCATGCTACTTCATACTGTGCAGTGATAGGAAAAAAAAAAAAGTGGACATGTCAAGTAAACAGAGGTCAATGCAAGTTTAAGCTTAGAGCCTCAGCCTAAGATGTGTGGCTGTTAATACTGGTGAGCAGGCCCATCTGGGCAGTGACCAGTGGAGACAGCTGGGAGGAAATAGGTTCTCAATATTGCCAATGAGAGTTTCAGGCTGGCAAATCTTCCTGAGCCCTCCATGTAATGACCTGCCTTTGCTCTAACAACCCTATTTCTAGGAGTTTATCCTGAGGAAGCAGATAAAGGGACAAACAGTTGTGTGCAAAGATTCTGGCTGTGCAAAGACGTGTGCAAAGATTTACAAGATCAGCAAATGTCCCATCATGAGGACTGGATTTAATGACACAGAATGGAAGAAAGCTATTAAAGTGATGAACACAGACAGATAGACCAGACAACAGGGAAAGGACGAGGCAGAAACACACACACAAAGGTGCCCACACTATTCAGTCACACAACAAATTAGCTCTACCTTATGACCCACTTCCGTTTCAAAAAATACACTTATGCATACAAACCTACTGGCGACGGAATGAAACACCAACACTGCAGAGTGGTTGGAATCTTTTTCTCTTTCTCTCGCTTCTTGCAGCTGCTTTATTTTATGTCTTTTGCACAACAATCAGCAGGGCAAGTTGCCAAACACCATGATTCAGCGACTATACAGTGCGCAGGTGTGGGGGCAAGATAACCTTTACTTTAACTTGTTTACTGCAGTTAAGACTTTGTTTTGAGAACTTCCTTATCAACTTAGAATCCATTTTGTCCCCGGGTCTGTTCCTTTTGAGGAATCAGAGAAACATCCTTGTATGCAAGAAATGTTCTTTTCCCACGGGATCAAACAGAGGATTCTTAGCAGAACATCTCGTTTGCAAGAATGTTCAGCCCTGGTTGAGAGTCTTGTTTGCAAGCAACTTCTTAACCTCCCTTATACTTTATTCCCTACACAAACCATCTAGAAATATGCACATCCAGCCGTTAACTGACGTTCAGTATTTCTGGAGAGAATGATGGGGGATTTGGAGAGGACAGTGGCACCCCACTCCATTACTCTTGCCTGGAAAATCCCATGGATGGAGGAGCCTGGTAAGCTGCAGTCCATGGGGTCACTGAGGGTCGGACACGACTGAGCGACTTCACTTTCACTTTTCATTTTCATGCATTGGAGAAGGAAACGGCAACCCACTCCAGTGTTCTTGCCTGGAGAATCCCAGGGACAGGGGAGCCTGGTGGGCTGCCGTCTATGGGGTTGCACAGGGTCAGACTTGACCGAAGCGACTTAGCAGCAGGAGAAAAACAAAAGGATAATTCCTTTCCAACAAATACATTTCTGGACTGTTAGTATATGAAGTCACAAATAATCAGAATACACAACTGAAGCAACTTAGCAGCAGCAGCAAACACACGATATTAGTAAACTGCTAGAAAAAAAAAAAGGTGTTTGCAAATGATGCACAAATAAATATATACATTATGAATGGACCAGTCAGCTTTCAAACACAGACAGAGCTGCATGTGAGAAGTCATACATGTAGAAAAGTGATCTGGGATAAATCTATGAGAATGGTATCATTCCATCCATATAGCAGAAATATGCATAGCACACAATAGCAATAATTATGTCATTAACTAATTTGACAGATGAAAAAATTGAATCTCATCAAGATGAAGAAATTTGTAAGACTCAATTCTCTAACTTAAATTTATTTTGCCACCATATACATTTTTTAACAATTAAGACTAATCATGACATTGGAAACAAAATTTAAACACACCTCACCCACACAAATACATCAACATGATTATTAATTGATACAAACCATGACTTGTTTAGTCCAAACATGGATATGTTGAACTCTTCTTTGGAGCAACTGCTATGCATAACATGGGTCTTTTTGGCTTCTTCAGAATTGGAGAGGACTGTTCCTCAGCTTAATGTATGGTTTTTATTTTTCTGTATTATTGCCAAAAAGTCAATTCTTCCAAATCGTCTGTGAAAAATAGTCATAAAAATAGGTAAAATTTCTCTGTGTGTCTTCAGTGGTGTGCTGGATATATTTATATTCATATAACAGCCTGTGAGGGGGATTAGTCTTCTCACTTGATATTAGAAGAAATAAGAACATAAGGTTGCAAGAAATGTACCCCAGATCAAGAAGCTGCAGGTGGGAAAAGGCAAGATTCTAATCTTGGTTTCTTATCCCCAGACTAGTATGCTCAGTCACTGGGATTGTCATTTTCAACATTTTGCAGAAGAATGAGATGAATTCTTTCTTTTACAATTAAAAATAAATTTTAAATCATAATTACCATATACATAAACTCATATCAATGGACATGAGTCTGAGCAAGCTCCAGGAGATGGTGAAGGACAGGAAGCTTGGCATGGTGCAGTCCATGATGTTGCAAAGAGTCGGACACAAGCAAGAAGCTGAAGAACAATATACATAAAGTAAGAATCTTTACTAAGCATCACCACTATTGAAGAACTTACCTTCTGGTCTTAGATGATATTAATGATATTTGAGGGTATTCAGAACTAATCCCATCTTCAAACTGACCTCCTCTTAGGATAAGGAACTTTCAATAAGAAAGATGTGACATATTCAGAAAGAAGCTATTCAGATAACTCAGTATTAAATCAATAGGAGATAAATCGTTCTATATGTTCACATATTTCCTTCTAGCCTAAAGAGTCAATGAAATTTCACAGAAAACCTGGAACTTGAACTTAGAATAAATTAATATAGAAAAGCATGGAGAAATGATTATCCATGGATGGTCTACTCAAAAGTCAGCAGGGAAAAAATGTGGTGGAAACAACTTCAAATGAATCTTTCAACTCTTGACAAGTGTTTCTCTGGAAATGTAAATACAGATAAAGACATTTTCAATTGCATGTATGGATATTTAACAAGGTTCCAATACAGGCTCAAGGACTTTGTCTTATAGTTGCTTTTTTTCTCTCCCAGGAACTAATTATCTATTTTGATAGAAAGGCTTTTTCTTAGAAGCAGGTATTCTGAAGAGATATGCTTGAGAAACACTCATTCTTGAGTGGGGAGTTGTATTCCCTGCACTTGTGGCTAAAATAGGTGAATCCCCTTTATACAAGCCTGGTTTTCTAAGAAGGACAAATGCCATGTGAATAACAAGGAGAGCAGTATTCCAGCCTTGGGACCTGCAGTGTAGTTAATTTGTGCACTCTTGTCAGAGAGAACTTTCTTATTATCAGTATCAAAGTTCCTAGAAACCTAGTACTGATTTCTTTAGAGCTGGAGTAGTGAGGCCATAAGACTATGACAGCCATTTGAAAATATTTGAATACAAAACTTGTTTTTCACCATCATTAGAAGGCTATGAATATAGAGAAACTCTAAAAAGTTTCCAGCAAGTTATGTCTGAAAAAGTTATGACAGTCATTATGGAATACTAAGTGACATTACTGGAAAAGGCAATGGCACCCCACTCCAGTACTCTTGCCTGGAAAATCCCATGGATGGAGGAGCCTGGTATGCTGCAGTCCATGGGGTCGCTGAGGGTCGGGCACGACTGAGTGACTTCACTTTCACGCATTGGAGAAGAAAATGGCAACCCACTCCAGTGTTCTTGCCTGGAGAATCCCAGGGACGGGGGAGCCTGGTGGGCTGCCGTCTATGGGGTCGCACAGAATCAGACACGACTGAAGTGACATTACACACATAAAACACAAGAAATTAGTTCTGATTTCAAAAGTAAATTTTTTGACATCTCTATCCCTTGGTATCATTTTGGTCCTTCTAGGACGTATGTAGTGATAAACTATTCAGGTTTTACTTTGCTTTCTTGATAACTACTGAAGCTGATCATTTTTAATGTAATGTTATAGGCAATTTCTATACCTTTTTAGGACGTTTTATTTATTTATTTATTTTTGAAGACCTCTGTTCAATTTGATTTCTGGGATTTCTTTGGAAGGAATGATGCTAAAACTGAAACTCCAGTACTTTAGACACTTCATGCGAAGAGTTGACTCATTGAAAAATACTTTGCGGCTAGGAGGGATTGGGGGCAGGAGGAGAAGGGAATGACAGAGCATGAGATGACTGGATGTCATCACTGACTCGATGGACATAGGTCTGAGTGAACTCCAGGAGTTGGTGATGGACAGGGAGGCCTGGCTTGTTGAGATTCATGGGGTCACAAAGAGTCGGACACAACTGAGCGACTGAACTGAACTGTGCAATTTGAAATAAGAGTTCTGGGTTTCTCATCACTAAATTGTAGGTGATTTATATGTATATATATATATATATATTCTAGATATAGTTATTCTTTCATATATATGCATCATATATAAAATGAATTTACATATGTAATTTTACACATAAATTTATATATATCATAAATTTTTGTACATGTGAATGTAGATACAACTTGTTCCTACTCTGTGAATTGCCTTTTTATTTTAAAATGCATGATCTCTGATGATCAGAAGATTTAAATTATTAACAATGTTCAACTTTTTAGTTTCTTTTGGTTCTTGATTGTAATTTTTTCACAGAATTTTTATAGGTTAGCTTTGACCTCTTGATCTATGACTCATTTTGAGCTAATATTCATCTATAGCACTAAGTAGTGGTTGAGGTTCCTTTTTTTCATATAAGGATATCCAATTGATGTGGAATAATTTGTTGAAAAATATATTATTTCTGCTTCAGTTACTTTGATATCTTTGTAAAACTTTTCATCTATTTAAGTCTATTTCTGGACTTTCTGTTATGTTTCAGTGATTTTTATGTTTATTCTTATATCAATACTTCACAACCTTCCTTTCATTCATTTAGTTGTTTTTATATTTTTATTTTATATTAAAATACAATTGATTGGCAATAATGTGTTAGTTGCATGTATGCAGCAAAGTGATTCAGTTATACCCATACAAGCATCCTTTGTTGTTGTTTTTTAAAAATTATTTTCCTATTTAGATTATTACAGAATATTAACCAGAGATCCCTGTGCTATACAGTAGGTTCTTGGTTATGTATTTTAAATATAGCAGCATATAAATGTCAACCCCAAACTCACAGTCTATCCCTCCCCTCCCTGCTTTTTCTCCAGGTTATCATAATTGTGTTTTCTAAGTCCCTGAGTGTTCCTGTTTCATAAATAAGTCTATTTGTATCTTTTATTTTAAGATTCTTGCATATAAGCCATATCATATGATATTTGTCTTTCTCTGTCTGACTTACTTCACTTAGTATAATAATCTCAGATTCAACCTTGTTGCTGTAATTGGTATATTTCATTCTATATAATTGCTGGGTTATACACACACACACACACACACACACACATATATATATACACACACACACACACACACACACTGTATCTTGTTTCTCCATTCATCTGTTGACATTTAAGTTGCTTCCAAGTCTTGGCTATTGTAAACAGCACTGTGGTGAACATCAGTCTGCATGTAACCTTTTGAAGCATGTTTTCTCCTAGTATATATCCAGAATCCATATGCTGGGTCACATAGTAGGTATATTTAGTTTTTTAAGGAACCTCTATATTGTTTTCTTTAGCTATTGTATCATTTTACATTCACACCAGCAATGTAGGAGAATTCCCATTTCCCCGTACCCTCTCCAGCATTTATAATTTGTAGACATTTTTAATGATGGCCATTCTGAATTTACATTTCTCTAATACTTAGTAATATTGAGCATCTTTAATATGCCTCTTGTTCATTTGTATGTTGTCTTTGAAGTTCCTAAAACAGAATTATTTTCCTTCACTAAAACTGGTTTTTGTGCTACCTATTGTTTCTATTACTTCTTTGGAATTTCTAGAAGCTACCAGAAATACATTTTGCTGATTCTAGTTGTTCATTTTCAAGAAAGGAAACGCATAATTCATATATGTGTACATAAATAATTCTTTCTCAAGTATAACATAACTTCTGACTTCTCTCACTCAGCATATTCAATATATTAATATTTGAAATTCACTAACATCAACTGTCTACACTCTATCTCCAACCCCACATAAATCTATCTAATTTGTAATGTATATACTATATTTACAGTAGTCCACCATTATTTTTTCAATATCATGATTGGTATGATTCAAGAGAAATCTTAATAGTGTCCCCAGATCAGCAGAAGTCACATTAGGAGCACAATGTGCATGTGGATTAAGTCACTTCCGTCGTATGAGGAGCACAGTGTAGGTTTTATTAAAAATGCTAACCATCCATGGTGGATTCATGTTGATGTGTGGCAAAACCAACACTATTGTAGAGTAAATAATAATAATAATAAATTTTTAAAAAGCTAAACAGAGTAAACTTAACAATTAAAACCTTCTTAAGATAGAAAAAACTGACAGAATTTTAACTCCATCTGAGAAGGAAGGATCTGGTTAAACATATGGTAAGAATTTGGATTGAATAATAAATAATTGAAAGAAAAAATGCTAGATTATACACTATCTCTTACTACATGAAGCTTCTGCAGTTATTTGAATCTAGTATTAATCAGGAAAAAAAAGCTAATTGAAGTGCATTGAATAGATATGATGAAAGAGAAACTTTTAATAAAATGTTGAGGAAAAAAATTTATTAAGTTGTGTATATAAGAATATAAGGCAAGATTACATCAGAACAAAACAGTGGACAGCAAGGTGAAGAAGGGAGGGAACACATTAGATGAAAACTTCAGAGATATTAATGCCAGGCAAGTGAGAGATATAAAGACACAGCATCTTAAGCTACTGGGCTTTAAAGCCTGCTTATACCTAGTGTTCTCTCTTCCTCTACATAAGATTGACCCAACACTAACAAGTATATATGTGCACACTGCTTTTCAATCTTAAGGGCAGTGGCTGTCACATCCTAAGACAGAATTATAATAACTTCACAATGAGACGAGAATGATCTCTATGGATTTTTTCTAGGTGAGTTCAAACACTGAAAAACTCTTGAAATTTCTATTCATATTTTGCCATCTGACATCAACTTTTTACTCCATAACATCCTCGAGGCATTTTTCACTTCTGCATTCCTTAGGGTATAAATCAGGAGGTTGAACAAAGGTGTCCCAACTGTATAAAACACAGCTATCTTCTTATCCATGGAGAAGGTGGTTGCAGGGCAAGTGTATATAAATATGCAAGGACCAAAGAACAAGATGACCACAATGATGTGGGAGATGCAGGTCAAGAGGGCTTTTTTCCTTCCTTCAGCAGTGTGGTTTCTCAGAGAATGCAAGATGATAGTACAGGATAAAGCATGACAAAACTCACTGTACAGATGGACACACTGTTGGACACCAAGAGTAGGTTGGTCACATGGGTGTCTGTATAGCCAAGTTTCAACAAAGACTTCAAGTCACAGAAGTGATGATTAATTACATTGGGACCACAGAAAGGCAGACTCAAGGCTAGAAAAATTTGAGCTGATGAATGCACACAGGACCCCAACCAGGCCAGGGACATTAGCATACCACAGACTCGATGACTCATGATGGCTGTTTAGTGCAGAGGCTTACAGATGGCCACATAGCAGTCAAAAGCCATGAGGACAAGGATGAAGATCTCCAGGAAGCCAAAGAAATGAAATGTAAAGACTTGGATCATGCACTCACTGAAAGAGATAGCAGTCTTCTTCAAAAGGCATCAGCAATCATTCTGGGAGTTATGGAAGTAGAGAAGCAGGCATCAGAGAATGATAAGTAGAAAAGGAAGAGTACATTGGACTCCCAAGTGCTGGGCTGGGTCTTGACGGTAACAATAATCAGCAGGTTATCAAGCAATGTCCCCAAGTAAAGAATCAAGAAAATGACAAATACTGTTTTCTTCCTAACAGGATCTTGTGTCAATCCAAGCAGAATAAATTGAGTCACATTAGTTTTCCACTGCATGATTTCATGACAGAGGAGAAGAGATGAGTGCATAATGATCAATCTGCAAAGAATAAGGAAATAATTAATAAGATGTTACATGATGTTATGAAATATTGCCTTTGGGGGCCATTGTATTGGTGATTTCTTAATAACTCATGTTAACACTTTGTGTGATAATTTTTAATGACCACTGCAAAGGTTTACTGTGAGTTTCAAATAAGCTTCTGAAAGTAAATTTCCTATTAGATTTTCTTTTAGAAAGCTTTCTAAGTTTGATATCATTTTTGATTAAATTTTCCAATTTGTTGAATGTATAGTTAAGAGATATATCTTTGTTATTTCTTTTATTTGTTTGTCATATTCAAAAATTTTATGGCATGGTTTTCATGCTATATCACTTGGGATTTAGGATAAACATGACTGCCTTTGGAGGTTCATGATATAAAGTCACACTACACCTTTAAGTCTGTTAAAACTGTTATACATAAACACTTATGTATCAAAAAACTGCTATACATAGAGATATATAATCATATATATATATATTTAATATGTTCCACCTCTTCCTTGCACTCTTATTCCAATTATTGCAGCTTGAGCAATGGAACAGGAAATATACCTTTTAAATAATCTGCTGTTATCATCTTGAATGTGAAGTTCTCTATTAGACAAATACTAACGATCAGAAATAAATGTTACTTCATATGCCATTATCTCAAATATCCCAGTTCATCTTTTTTTTCAACTTCTAAAAATACCATTTAGAATACTCAGAATTCCTGAAGATACAGTACTAAATGAAGAATGGTGGGTTATTACTCAAAAGTTAGTATTTTCTCTTAACCGTCTTAGATCTGGAGCAATTTTGGGAGATGGTTGTGTGTCATCAGGTGGTTGGTATAGGATCTAATCATGGTTTTATTTCCAGGAGAGTTTGTATTATTCAAGTATCTAAAAATCCTCAAGTGTCAGAAAAAAAAAAAATCAAAGAAGGAGATGGCAGATGTACTTTTATTTTATTTTATTTTATACTTTATCCTACTTTACAATACTGTATTGGTTTTTGCCATACATTGGCATGAATCAGCCACAGGTGTACACAATCTCCCAATGCTGAAGCCCCCTCCCACCTCCCATCCCACACCAAGCATCCTGTATTGAACATAGACTGGCGCTTCATTTCTTACATGATAGTATACATGTTTCAATGCTATTCTCCCAAATCATCCCACCCTCTCCCTCTCCCTCAGAGGCCAAAAGTCCATTCTATACCTCTGTGTCTCTTTTGTTGTCTCACATACAGGGTCATCATTACTATCTTTCTAAATTCCATATATATGTGTCAGTATACTGTATTGGTGTTTTTCTTTCTGGCTTACTTCACTCTGTATAATTGGCCCCAGTTTCATCCATCTCATTAGAACTGAGTCAAATTTATTCTTTTTAAGGGCTGAGTAATACTCCATTGTGTGTATGTACCACAGCTTTCTTATCCATTCATCTGCTGCTAGACATCTAGGTTGCTTCCATGACCTGGCTATTATAAACAGTGCTGCAATGAACATTGGGGTACATGTGTCTCTAAAAGAAGCAATGCTGGTTTTCAATAGATACAGTCTTCACTTCTACTCTTCAAATGGATGTTACAAATTTTAAATGAGTATATTTGTTAAAAATAAACAGATACTCTTTTGATGTAGGGGGTAGGAGAGAAGAGCTAAAAGCAAAGCAGGCAGGCAAAGCTGAAAAATTGATGAGGGTGAAACATTATCTATTTAGCACTAGGCAGAATCTTCTGTGCTTAAAGGGCTGTCATATGGCAGAAGCCACAGGGAGAAGCATTGCTTAATTAAAGAAGGCTCTTTGTCCACTTCCCCCTGACTCAGTTGCCCTATATGTCTATATTTAGAGGAAATTCTACACTCACTTTATTTCTTTGAAGAACTTGCCATTCTTTGTGGAAAGTTTAACAGATTGTCCGAAGATTATCACTCAATAGTCCAAGTAAAAGAGTATAAAATCTACCCTCGTTAAGCTCCTCACTCTGTCTCCATGATTTCTGATTGTCTGAAACACAGATGCCTTAGAAAACAGCCTGCCTCCAAGTCAAAAAGTGGCCACCAAAGAGCTCATTATCCATGCTTTATATATATATATATAACTATAAATAAATAAATATATATATATATATATATGTTTGCCATTATCAATAAAGTAATATTTCTTTTCTGTTCAAACCTTATTAGACGTTGAAATGGTGCCTGGTGGAGGGGTAACGGTCAGTTCAGGTCAGTTCAGTTGCTCAGTCATGTCTGACTCTCCGTGACCGCATGAATCGCAACATGCCAGGCCTCCCTGTCCATCACCAACTCCCGGAGTTCACTCAGACTCACGTTCATCTAATCAGTGATGCCATCCAGCCATCTCATCCTCTGTCATCCCCTTCTCCTCCTGCCTCCAATCCCTCCCAGCATCAGAGGCTTTTCCAATGAGTCAACTCTTTGCATGAAGTGGCCAAAGTACTGGAGTTTCAGCTTTAGCATCATTCCTTCCAAAGGAATCCCTTGGCTGATCTTCAGAATGGACTGGTTGGATCTCCTTGCAGTCCAATGGACGCTCAAGAGTGTTCTTCAACACCACAGTTCAAAGCATCAATTCTTTGGCACTCAGCTTTCTTCACAGTCCAATCCTCACATCCATACATGACCACAAGAAAAACCATAGCCTTGACTAGATGGACCTTAGTCGGCAAAGTAATGTCTCTGCTTTTGAATATGCTGTCTAGGTTGGTCATAACTTTTCTTCCAAGTAGTAAGCGTCTTTTCATTTCATGGCTGCAGTCACCATCTGCAGTGATTTTGGAGCCCAAAATAATAAAGTCTGACACCATTTCCACTGTTTCTCCATTTATTTCCCATGAAGTGATGGGACCAGATGCCATGATCTTCCTTTTCTGAATATTGAGCTTCAAGTAAACTTTTTCACTCTGTTTTTTCACTTTCCTCAAGAGACTTTTTAGCTCCTCTTCACTTTCTGCCATAAGGGTGGTGTCATGTGCATATCTGAGGTTATCGATACCTTTCCCTGCAATCTTGATTCCAGCTTGTGTTTCTTCCAGTCCAGCATTTCTCATGATGTTTAATAAGTATCTACACAGAAGTTAAATAAGCAGGGTGATGATATACAGCCTTGATGTACTCCTTTTCCTATTTGGAACCAGTCTGTTGTTCCATGTCCAATTCTAACTGCTCCTTCCTGACCTGCATATAGGTTTCTCAAGAGGCAGGTCACGTGGTCTAGTCTTCCTATCTCTTTCAGAACTTTCCACACTTTATTGTGATCCACACAGTCAAAGGCTTTGGCATAGTCAATAAAGCAGAAATAGATATTTTTCTGGAACTCTCTTGCTTTTTCCATGATCCAGCAGATGTTGGCAATTTTATATCTGGTTCCTCAGTCTTTTCTAAAACCAGCTTGAACATCTGGAACTTCATGGTTCACGTATTTCTGAAGCCTGACTTAGAGAATTTTGAGCATTACTTTACTAGCATGTGAAATGACTGCAATTGTGTGGTACTTTGAGCATTCCTTGCCATTGCCTTTCTTTGGGATTGGAATGAAAACTGTCGTTTTCCAGTCCTGTGGCCACTGCTGAGTTTTCCAAATTCGCTAGCATATTGAGTGCAGCACTTTCACAGCATCATATTTCAGAATTTGAAATAGCTTAACTGGAATGCCATCACCTCCACTATCTTTGTTCATACTGATGCTTTCTAAGGCCCACTTCTCTTCACATTCCAGGATGTCTGACTCTAGGTGAGTGATCACACCATCGTGATTATCTGGGTCATGAAGATTTTTTTTTTTTTTTTTTTTGTACAGTTCTTCGTGTATTCTTGTCACCTCTTCTTAATATCTGCTGCTTCTGTTAGTTCCAGACCATTTCTGTCCTTTATCGAGCCCATCTTTGCATGAAATGTCCCCTTGGTATCTCTAATTTTCTTGAAGAGATCTCTAGTCTTTCCCATTCTGTTGTTTTCCTCTATTTCTTTGCATTGATCACTGAGGAAGACTTTCTTTTCTCTTCTTGCTATTCATTGAAACTCTGCATTCAGATGCTTCTATCTTTCCTTTTCTCCTTTGCTTTTCACTTGTCTTCTTGAGACCAAATGTGGAAGAACACTGACAGAACAAATATTGATGAAAAGGAAATATTTCCACCCAGTATTTCTCAGGAGTGCTAGTGCCACATAAATGACACATTATCTTTCACCTTAATTATAGTTTTCAGGCTCTTCATTGCTAAGTTTCTTCCAAAAGTTTTCTGAGAAACTGATATTCACCTTTTCAAATTAAACCTATGAAATGTGGAAAGTGCAAATTAAAAACTTATGCGATTTTGGGAGAATAAAAAGAGTGATGATTCTATACTACACTATGATATACAGTATTCTGTGCCAACTTGTCTCATGGAGATGGAAAACTTGCTCTTCTCCCAATGCTACGTGAAGGTCGCTGTCTCCATGAACCTCATGTCTTATTTATAATACTCCTAGCTGCTAGTGAGGGTTTATCTTGGCACACTACAATACATCAATATTATGTATGAACTTTCTTAAACTCTGCTATCTCTAGAGTTTGTAATGAAAATAATAACACATGAAATACATTCCTCTATTATTTTATTACAATAATGAGTTTCAGCATGTCCAGATTTATTGAGCTCATAACATAATTTTTCCTTGTTTGTGTTCATTTTATTTATTTCTTATATTAATGGTAAACCTTTTAAAATATTTCTTTAGAAGAGTTCTGTGGTAAAACGTGCATTCAAAAAATATAGAAATATATTAGAAAATTTTGATGACTAATTTTGTAATTATGCCACTAGAGTAAAATTAGAAAATGTTTTTCACTTACCTGTTAGAAGACACTGAATATATGTCAATTCTGACCATTCTTTTGATAGCAACCTTTTCACAGAGCAGTGAAAAAAAAAAAAGTGATCTCTGAATTCCAGGGAGAATATTTTAAGAAATAATGACATAAGGTTTGGCATCACAGACAGTGTTCTTCCTAAAGTTTTCTCCACTATGTTAGTCAGAAACATCTCATATGTGATAAACAACTTTCATTTGTCTATTTAGCTTATATGAAAACAAGTTAATTTTTCTCATGCCCTTTAATCACATATTAATAAGTATTTGGAATCCTTAGCTTCTTCACACTGAACAAACTTACCAGGGAAAAAGAGGGATAAACAAAAGAATGGTAGAGAAAGCAGGTAAAATAAATAAATAAATAAATAAATAAATAAATAAAAATAGTCATTGAAAAGAAAGTGGGTCATCCAGAAACAACTCTGCTACCAGTTAGTACCTAAATTATTCCTCCTGGTATTAGAAACTTAGCAGAATGGAAAAGTGTGCTATTATACAGTCAATGAAATGAGATATTTAGATAGGATCATGGACTCAATGGACATGCATTTGCACAAACTCTGGGAGATAATTGACAAGGAAGCCTGGTGTGCTGCAGACAATGGGGTACAACTACTCTGACCTGACTAACTGAACAACAGCAACACAGTTTAAGTTTCAAACAAACAAACAAACAAAAACTCTAAGCAAGAATTTAATATATAAAAGTGTCTTTAAAAAAGAAAAAGAAGATGATATACTTTATGTTTCTTTAAAGATTAACAACTTTGAACATCTTTATAAGTGCCTCTTGACCAACTGCATATCTTCTTTGGAAAAAGTTCTGTTAGGTCTTCTATCAATTTGAATCAGTTATTTCTTTTTTTCTTAGTTGTATGAGCTATGTATGTATTTGGATATTAACCCTTTATCAAACATATTATTAGCAAATATTTTCCCCATTCAGGATATCTTGTTTATAGCTTCCACTGTTGTGAAAATACTTTTAATTATGATCAGTTCAGTTCACTACAGTTGCCCAGTCGTGTCTGACTTTGTGACCCCATGAATCACAGCACACCAGGCTTCCTTGTCCATCACCATCTCCTGGAGTTCACTCAGACTCACGTTCATCAAGTCCGTGATGCCATCCAGCCATCTCATCCTTGGTCGTCCCCTTCTCCTCTTGCTCCCAACCTCTCCCAGCATCAGAGTCTTTTCCAATGAGTCAATTCTTCTCATGAGGTGGCCAAAGTACTGGAGTTTCAGCTTTAGCATCATTCCTTTCACAGAAATCCCAGGGCTGATCTCCTTCAGAATGGACTGGTTGGATCTCCTTGCAGTCCAAGGGACTCTCAAGAGTCTTCTCCAACACCACAGTTCAAAAGCATCATTTCTTTGGCACTCAGCCTTCTTCACAGTCCAACTCTCACATCCATACATGACCACAGGAAAACCCATAGCCTTGACTAGACGGAGCTTAGTTAGCAAAGAAATGTCTCTGCTTTGGAATATATTATCTAGGTTGGTCAGAACTTTTCTTCCAAGGAGTAAGCGTCTTTTAATTTCATGGCTGCAGTCACCACCTGCAGTGATTTTGGAGCCCAAAAAAGAAAGTCTGACACTGTTTCCACTGTTTCCCCATCTATTTCCCCTGAAGTGATGGGACCAGATGCCATGATCTTCCTTTTCTGAATGTTGAGCTTTAAGCCAACATTTTTGCTCTCCTCTTTTACTTTCAACAAGAGGCTTTTTAGCTCCTCCTCACTTTCTGCCATAAGGGTGGTGTCATCTGCATATCTGTTATTGATATTTCTCCTAGTAATCTTGATTCTAGCTTGTGTTTCTTCCAGTCCAGCGTTTCTCATGATGTACTTTGCATATAAGTTAAAAAATCAGGGTGACAATGTACAGCCTTGATGTAATCCTTTTCCTATTTGGAACCAGTCTGTTGTTCCATGTCCAGTTCTAACTATTGCTTCCAGACCTGCATACAGATTTCTCAAGATGCAGGTTAGGTGGCCTGGTATTCCCATCTCTTTCAGAATTTTCCAGTTTATTGTGATGCACACAAAGGCTTTGGCATAGTCAATAAAGCAGAAATAGATATTTTTCTGGAACTCTCTTGCTTTTTCCATGATCTAGCAGATGTCGGCAATTTGATATCTGGCTCCTCTGCCTTTTCTAAAACCAGCTTGAACGTCAGGGAGTTCACAGTTCACATATTGCTGAAGCCTGGCTTGGAGAATTTTGAGCATTACTTCACTAGCATGTGAGATGAGTACAATTGCGTGGTACTTTGAGCATTCTTTGGCATTGCCTTTCTTTGGAATTGGAATGAAAACTGTCGTTTTCCAGTCCTGTGGCCACTGCTGAGTTTTCCAAATTTGCTGGCATATTGAGTGCAGCTCCTTTACAGCATCATCTTTCAGGATTTGAAACAGTTCAACTGGAATTCCATCACCTCCACTAGCTTTGTTTGTAGTGATGCTTTCCAAGGCCCACTTCACTTCACATTCCAGATGTCTGGCTCTAGATGAGTGATCACACCATCGTGATTATCTGGGTCATGAAGATCTTTTTTTACAGTTCTTCCGTGTATTCTTGCCACCTCTTCTTAATATCATCTGCTTCTGTTAGTTCAAGAACATTTCTGTCCTTTATCGAGCCCATCTTTGCATGAAATGTCCCCTTGGTATCTCTAATTTTGTTGAAGAGATCTCTAGTCTTTTCCATTCTGTTGCTTTCCTCTATTTATTTGCATTGATCACTGAAGAAGGCTTTCTTATCTCTTCTTGCTATTCTTTGGAACTCTGCATTCAGATGCTTATATCTTTCCTTTTCTCCTTTGCTTTTTGCCTCTCTTCTTTTCACTGCTGTTTGTAAGCCTCCCCAGACAGCCATCTTGACTTTTTGCATTTCTTTTCGATGGGGATGGTCTTGATCCCTGTCTCATGTACAATGTCATGAACCTCATTCCATAGTTCTTCAGGCACTCTATCCATCAGATCTAGGCCCTTAATCTATTTCTCACTTCCACTGTATAATCATAAGGGATTTAATTTATGTCATACCTGAATGGCCTAGTGGTTTTCCCTACTTTCTTCAATTTAAGTCTGTATTTGGTAATAATGATACATTTAAAAATACTGTTATGATTTATGTCATAAAATGTTCTACCTATACTTCCCTTTAGTTTTATGGCTTTCAATCTTACATTCAGATCTTTAATCCATTTTGAGTATATCTTTAAAAGCATATGGTATAAGAAAATGTTTTAATTTTATTCTTTCACATGTAGCTTTTTAATTCTTTTAGCATCATTTAATGAAGAGGATGTCTTCTCCAACTGCATATTTTTGCCACTTTTAAGATCATAGATTAATGGACCATAATGTGTGGGTTTATTTCTGGGCTCTCTGTTTTGATACATTGACCACTGTATCTGCATTTGTCCCTTGTTTGATCATGTAGCTTTGAAGTAGTCTGAAATCTTGAAAGTTGAAACTTTCAGCTCTGTCCTTTCTCAGGATTGTTTTGGCAAATTAAATCACAGTGAAGTATTATTTCACACATCAGTTCAGTTCACTTCAGTTCAGTCACTCAGTTGTGTTCAACTCTTTGTGACCCCATGAACCGCAGCATGCCAGGCCTCCCTGTCCATCACCAACTCCCAGTCCTACCCAAACCCATGTCTATTGAGTCAGTGATGATATCCAACCATTTCATCCTCAGTTGTTCCCTTCTCCTGATGCCTTCAATCTTTACCAACATCAGGGTATTTTCCAATGAGTCAGCTCTTTGCATCAGATGAGCAAATTATTGGAGTTTCAGCTTCAACATCAGTCCTTCTAATGAACACCAGGTCTGATCTCCTTTGGCATGGACTTGTTGGATCTTCTTGCAGTCTAAGGGACTCTCAAGAGTCTACTCCAACACCATAGTCCAAAAGCATTCTTTGGCACTCAGCTTTCTTCACAGTCCAACTGTCACATCCATACATGACCACTGGAAAAACCATAGCCTTGAGTAGATGGACCTTTGTTGACACAGTAATGTCTCTGCTTTTTAATCTGCTGTCTAGTTTGGTCATAGCTTTCCTTCCAAGGAGTAAGTGTCTTTTAGTTTCATGACTGCAAACACCACCTGCCATAATTTTGGAGCCCCCCAAAAATAAAGTCAGCCACTGTTTCCACTGTTTCCCCATCTATTTGCCAGGAACTGATGGGGCCAGATGCCATGATCTTAGTTTTCTGAATGGTGAGCTTTAAACCAACTTTTTCACTCTCTTTCACTTTCATCAAGAGGTTCTTTAGTTCTTCTTCACTTTCTGCCAAAAGGGTGATGCCTTCTGCATATTTGCGGTTATTGATATTTCTCTTGGCTATCTTGATTCCAGCTTGTGCTTCTTCCAACCCAAAATTTCTCATGATATATTCTGCATATAAGTTAAATAAGCAGGGTGACAATATACAGCCTTGATGTACTCCTTTTTCTATTTGGAACCAGCATGTTGTTCCATGTCTAGTTGTAACTGTTGCTTCCTGACCTGCATACAGGTTTCTCAAGGGGTAGGTAAGGTGGTCTGGTAGTCCCATCTCTTTCAGAAGTTTTCACACATCTCAGAATGGCTATCATTGAAAAGAACACAGACAAAAAATGTAGACAAGGATGTGGAGAAGAGGGAACCCTTGCACACTGTTAGGAACTTACATTGGTGTAGTCACTATGGAAAACTGTATGGAAGTGTCTCAAAAAAATAAAAATGTAAATAACATATGACTCAGAAGGGTCTTCCTAGGTGGCACTAGCAGTAAAAATTCACCTGCCAATGGAGGAGACATGGGATTACAGGTTTTGATCCCTGGGTCAGGAATATCCCCTGGAGGAGGAAATAGCAACCCACTCCAGTATTCCTGCCTTGGAAAATTCCATGGACAGAGGAACCTGACAGGTGCCTCCATGGGGATGCAAAGTCAAACATGACTGAGTGACTAAGCACACACACGGCTCACAAATTGCACTCTGGTTACATGTCTGAAAATGATGAAACACTAATGATTCAGATAAGTACATTCATTTCAATTTTCATAGCAGCTTTATTTATATATATAATGGAACACTACTCAGCCATGAAAATAGTGAAATCTTGCCGTTTGCAACAAAATGGACTTGGAGGATACTACACTGACTGAAATAAGTCAGAGAAAGTAATATACAGTATGATATCAACTCTATGCAGAAACAAAAATAATTACTGACTAAAACAGAAAAAGAAAGACTTGCAGATGCAAATATAGTGGTTACTAGTGTGAGGAAGGAAAAAGACAAGGGCAAGATAGGGTCGGGATAAAGAGACACCAACTACTATGCATTAAAAAAAAAAGACTACAAGGATGTTTTATAATATACAGGGAGTATAGTCAATATTCTATAATAACTATAAATGTAATATATTTAAAAATTATGTCTCTGTTGTACACTGGAAACATATAATATTGTACATCAACTATATCTCAATAATCCTTTTTTTAATGACAAGGATATAAAGCCATATTTACACAATCAAAAGTTGAGGGAATTTGTCACTCACCACCACACCTGCTTTGGGCTTCCCGTTGTGTCTCTGTGGTGAAAAATCTGCCTGCAATATGGGAGACTTGGGTTTGATTCCAAGTCAGAAAGATCACCTGGAGAAGGGAATGGTCCCTCATGCCAGTGTTCTCACCTGGAGGATTCCATGGACAGAGGAGCCTGGTGGGCTGCAGTTCATGGGGGTCACAGGCAGTCAGATATGACTGAGCGAATAATTCTTTAGCTTTTCACATCTGCCTTATAACAAATACTAAATCAGTTCCTTCTAGTTAAAAGGACACTAGACAGCAATGTGAATACATATGAAACTATAAAACTTTTTATGTAGTCATTTATCAAGACAGATACAGAATACTACTGTAATGATGCTGTGAAAAGTCCTTTGTTTTAGTGTAAACATTGAAAGATGTACATACTTCTATATTTAAAATGCATAATCAACAAGGACCTTCTCTTACTCTGCTCAATATCTTGCAATAGCCTAAATGGACAAAGGATTTGATAAAAGGTAGATGTTAATGTATAACTGAACAACTTTGTGGTACACCTGAAACTAGCAACATTGTTAATTGGCTATTTCCCAATATAAAATAACAAATATATTGTGCTACAAAAAAAGTGACCTTTTCATATGCTGGGGGAAAAAATGGAATTTAACCAAGTGTGTGAAGATTGTTACACTGAAAGCTATGAAATAGTTTTAAGGAAGTTAAAGATTTATAAAGAGAAAGATATCTCGCATTTATGGATTAAAAGATTCCCTTGTGGTTCAGTGGTAAATAACCCGTCTTCCAATACAGGAGGTGCAGGTTCAATCCTTGAGTCAGGGAGATTCCCTGGAGGAGGAAATGACAACCCACTCTAGTATTCTTGGTTGGGAAATCCATGGAAAGGGGAGTCTAGAGGGCTATAGTCCATGGGGTCACAAATTAGTCAGACATGACTAAGTGACTAAACAATAATTAAGATAACAACATCCCCCAGAATGACCTGCAGATTTAAAGCAATTCCTGTTAATGTACTAATAGCTTTCTTTGTTTGTTTGTTTTCTTTTGTTGGCAAAAAAGAAAGTACACCTAAAATTCATATAGCAATGTAAGGAACTTCAAAGAGCCCCAGTCTTGACAAATTAAGAACACATTTGGAAAACTCATCTTTCTATACTGAACTTACTAAATAATCTAAAGTGTACTGAAATAAGAGAAGTATAAACAAAAAAAAATATAAAGTCCAGAAATAAACGTATACATTTTTTTTTGGTCCATTCTGTTTTCACAAGGTCACCAGTACCATTCCATCGGACTTGAATAATCTCTTCCACAACTGATGTCAATAAAATAGTTATGGTTGTGGTTCAATCGCTCAGTAGTGTCAGACTCTTTGTGACCCCATGGACTGCAGCACACCAGCCTTCCCTGAAACTGGAGATGATTCTTCCTCTGTTTCTTGCATGGTTACATGTTTTTCTGTATTATTTCCAAAATGTCAAGTGCATAAATAGTCATAAAAATAGGTGAAGGTCTTCTGTAAATACACAGCAAAGTACTGCTTCCTGAATGTTTCCTCAAGCAATTATCGTAAAGACCTGTGAGGTCGATTACTCTTTTCACTCGATATTAGAAGAAATAAGAATTTAAATTACAAAAAATGCATCTCAGATTAAAAAGTTGCAAATAAAAAAGGCAAGATCCTAATGTGATTTTTCTGATTCCCAAACTAATATGCTCAACCACTTGGATCATCATTTCAACATTTTGCAAAAGAGTCTGTGGGCTCATTGTTTATAGGGAAATTGTGGATGGAAGAAAAGTGGGTGAAGAAGAGAAAGGTAAAATGGATCCTCAATGAAAGCAGTGTGTGAATGCTTCGTGGCTCAGTCATATCCAACTTTTTGCGACCCCATGCACCCTATCCCTCCAGACTCCTCTGTCCATGGGATTTTCCCAGCAAGAATACTGGAGTGGATTGCCATTTCCTCTTCCAGAAAGCAATACTACATAGTTATTAATATTGGGGATTCCAGTAAATTATACTGTGTGTGTATCTCTGAGTCTTTTCATAGTCTGATGAAATTGCTTTATATATATAAAACTATCTCTGAAGTTATATTAAAATAAAAATAAGACCATTTCAGTCCTATTAAAATACATTTACTAATTCAACATTGTCTATTATAATAATGACATAGGACATGAATTAAGTATTTGAAGTGAAAAAAAAACAAAAACAAAAGTATATTCTAAACTAATCTTAGCTCTGCCTTTTTAGCTGCCTGATTTGGAGTAGGCACTCTACACTTCTACTTATTAATGTGTAAAATAAGTATAAAAATGATAGTAGTAGCTACTAAGACAGCCAATTCCTAGGCAGGTTGATAAGAATTCTGGAGTCCCCAAGGAGGAGAAAGGGGTGTGGTGCATTCAAGGAGAAAAGGACATTTTTTTTTCTATATGTCTTAGTCAATATCACAAAGTATTTTGCTTCTTTCTCCTTAAGAAGAAACTTTTGACTAATCTTGTTATCTTAAAATGTATATTATGGGAGTAAATGTATATTATGGGAGTGGGTCTGGTAATATCTTTCTATTGTTAGTTCAATTCTGTCATTTTAAAATGTAAATTGTGGGAGTGGATCTAGTAAGATCTTTACAACCTAGAGCATTCTTTTGATTTATTGTAATAATCAACTGAAAAAGTACGTAACTCACTTTTCTAAGACTAGCAAGGGGGTACTCTCCATCTCCCTCCTGATGTCTATGTCAAAAGCTTTCTCTGTCTCTTTTTATACTTTAATAAAACTCTGCTACATGAAAGCTCTTTAAGGATCAAGTCTGGTCCTGATCTTGAAGTTAAATCTTCTTCAGAGATCATAAATCTGACACCATTTACCATAGGCTATCACCACCTTATGTGTTTTAAATAAAGCCTAAGTAACTAAGTATCTTCCCTTTACAATTAACTTTAGGTAACATTATTATTATATTACTATTATATAATAAGACTTTTCTCATCTATTTTATGGATAAAATAAGACCATTTACATAAGTTGTAATCATATCATGCATATAGCAGTCAATCATTAAGTGTATATTTATTAGTTATCATAAAGTTATTAGGTTTAAAATATGTTAATTTTATTACAGTAGCTTCTGTATCTTTTCATTACTTTCCCATTACCAATGCTCTGTTATACATTATGTCAATTATTATAAATAGTCTGATTCCAGTAAGCCTTTGTGTTTTCCATTTCCCTACTTAAACTCAGCATACTTCATATAGATCACTCAAAGATCATTCCTAGAATAACATCCACATTCACTCTTTCTCAAATCTGTCTTCATCCTTATAGTCTCACATTCTCGGTTACCTTGCATGGTTTCCAATTTCCTAAGAATAAAGGGAATATCCCTTGGCTTTACATTCATAGCCTTTACACCCATTTTCTATCTTTCATAGCAGGTTGGCTGCAACTATATGTGAGATCTGTTAATTCATATTAGATTCTGAGCATCTCACATGATTAAATGTGCTCAGACAATCTGCTGCCTATGTGTTCACAGAGTTCCTCATGTGTCTAACTTTAAACATTATTCACTCCTGCCCTTGAGAGGATATAAGAGATCAGAAACTTTTTCCTATAGCAAAAGAAAAACTGAAAATAATTTGGAACTCAATAGAATCAAGCATTTATCTTTTTATTACATGTAAAGGCTTAGTGAACTCACAGTTGAGCTAATAAAAAAGTATTTTAAGGTAATTTAATTAATCATGATATAAGACACATGGATAATAGGAACATGACTGAGTTTGTTCTGCTTAAGCCCACACAGAATTCAAAGATGCAGAAAATAAATTGTATTTGTTGTGTTTTTTTGTCATCTAGGAAATGTTGTAAGAAATGTGCTCACCATGGTAACAGTCAGTCCATTACCAAGTTCTTCCATGTACTTTTTCCTGGCTTATCTCTCTTTTATTGATACTTACTATTCCTCTGTGAATATTCCTAAACTGATCACAGATTCACTCCATGAAAAGAAGACCATCCTATTCAATGGATACATGATCCAAATCTTTGGGGAACATTTCTTTGGAGGTACTGAAGTCATCCTGCTTATGTGATGGCCTATGATAGCTATGTGGCCATTTGCAAACCCTTGCACTATACAAATATCATGAACTGGCAGGTGTATGGGCTGCTAATTGGAGTGGCATAAGTCTGAGGTTTACTTCATGGAATTATATAGATCTTCTTCATCTTCAGATTACCCTTCTGTGGCCCTAATGTTATAGACCATTTTTGTTTGTTCTGAATCCTTTACTCAATAT
This sequence comes from Nanger dama, assembly GCA_917880005.1. NCBI lineage: Eukaryota > Metazoa > Chordata > Mammalia > Artiodactyla > Bovidae > Nanger > Nanger dama. The sequence goes on from CAKJTW010000001.1 coordinate 107,999,742, forward strand.
GGCCTCACACTTTAGGGTTCTTTGTTGTTGCCAACAGTGGATTCCTCTGTCAGTTAAACTTCCTCCTCTTGATGGGCTCCTATGTAGTCTTTCTGCACTCCCTAAGGAACTGCAGTTTGCAGGTGAGGCACTAGGCCCTCTCCATTTGTATCTCCCAAATCACAGTTGTTATCATATCCTTTGTGCCTTGCACATTTGTGTACCTAAGACCAGCAGTCACTTTCAGGTCAGTTCAGTCTCTCAGTCGTTTTCCAACTCTTTACGATCCCATGAGTCGCAGCATGCCAGGCCTCCCTGTCTATCACCATCTCCCGGAGTTCACTCAGACTCACATCCATCGAGTCCGTGATGCCATCCAGCCATATCATCCTCGGTCATCCCCTTCTCCTCCTGCCCCCAATCCCTCCCAGCATCAGAGTCTTTTCCAGTGAGTCAGCTCTTCTCATGAGGTGGCCAGAGTACTGGAGTTTCAGCTTTGGCATCATTTCTTCGAAAGAAATCCCAGGGCTGATCTCCTTCAGAATGGACTGGTTGGATCTCCTTGCAGTCCAAGGGACTCTCAAGAGTCTTCTCCAACACCACAGTTCAAACGCATCAATTTTTTGGTGCTCAGCCTTCTTCACAGTCCAACTCTCACCTCCATACATGACCACAGGAAAAACCATAGCCTTGACTAGATGGACCTTTGTCGGCAAAGTAATGTCTCTGCTTTTGGATATACTATCTAGGTTGGTCATAAATTTTCTTCCAAGGAGTAAGTGTTTTCTAATTTCATGGCTGCAGTCACCATCTGCAGTGATTTTGGAGTCCCAAAAGGAAAGTCTGACACTGTTTTCACTGTTTCTCCATCTATTTCCCATGAAGTAATGGGACTGGATGCCATGATCTTCGTTTTCTGAATGTTGAGCTTTAAGCCAACTTTTTCACTCTCCTCTTTCACTTTCATCAAGAGGTTTTTTAGCTCCTCCTCTCTTTCTGCCATAAGGGTGGTGTCATCTGCATATCTGAGGTTATTGATATTTCTCCCAGCAATCTTGATTCTAGCTTGTGTTTCTTTCAGTCCAGCATTTCTCATGATGTACTGTGCATATGTTAAATAAGCATGGTGACAATATGCAGCCTTGACGTACTCCTTTTCCTATTTGGAACCAATCTGTTGTTCCATATCCAGTTACTTTATCTCCTGATTAAACAGTTGCTATAGTCTACATTTTAGTAACTTCCATGTTAAATCCTTTCATCCATTCCTTGAGAAATGCCCATATGAAAAATACCATTATGGATGTGTAATAGAAAAATTATTTCAGGTGAAAAAATATGTATGCTCTCAAGAGTCTTCTCTAACACCACAGTTCAAAAGCATCAATTCTTCAGCGCTCAGCCTTCTTCACATTCTAACTCTCACATCCATACATGACTACTGGAAAAACCATAGCCTTGACTAGATGGACCTTTAGATTAGGCAATGATTTTTTTTTCCTTTAATGACACCAAAAACAAAGGTGCAAGGAAAAAAATTAGGCAAATAGGACTATATCATAATTTAAAACTTCTGTGTATCAAAATATGCAATCAACAGAGAGAAAAAAATAACACACAAAATGGAAGGGAACAAAAACACATCTGATAAGAAGTTCATATCCAGAATATATAAGGAATTTCTACAAATCAGTAACTAATAACAACCCAGCAAACAAATTGAAAGGAACTTTTATTCCAAATTTGTATAGTATTCTTTATAGTATAAATATAGCATAAATTCTGTATAGTATTCCTTATAGTATTATTAAAAAGAATCAAATGTTTAAATAACCAAAGTATCCATTTCCTCATGAATAGATAAACAATATGTGGTATACAGACAATAGGATATTATTCAACATTAAAAAAGGAGCAAGTGTATGACTGACAGTACAACACAGATAGATTGTGAGGATGTGTTAAGTTTTTCATTTCTCATAAACTTTATCTTCTCTAATAGGTTTATATTTACAGATGAAGTGAAATGAAAGTCACTCAGTTGTGTCTGACTCCTTGAAACCCCATGGAATATATAGTCCATGGAATTCTCCAGGCCAGAATACTGGAGTAAGTAGCCATTCCCTTTTCTAGGGAATCTTCCCAATTCAGGGATCAAATCCAAGTCTCCGACATTGCAGGTGGATTCATTACTGCCTGAGCCACTAGGGGAACTCATAGTTACATGTAGCTTGTAAAAATATACAGTTTCCATATACCTCACATTCAATTTCCCCATTATGATATTATATTATTACAGTACATATGTCACAGCTAATTAATGACCATATCACATATTTTAACTAAAATCCATACTGTATTTTGACTCCTTTTTTTTTTTTACTAATGCCATTGTTTCTCCTCCAGAATGTTATCCATTCAACCACATTATATTCTCTTTTCTTTTCTTTTTTTCAGCTCTTCCAGACAATGACGATTTCTCTGACTTTTCTTGAATAACCTAGACATTGATAGCTTTGAAGAGAACGAGTTAGACACTTTGCCTTAAAACTCTCCTGGGGATTTGTCTGGTATTTTACTCACAACTAAACCAAAGTTATAGGTTATTGGAGAACCAACCACAGAGATAAAGTCTGTTTTCATCATATCATATCAGTGGGTATGTACTCTCAGTGTAATTTATCATTGGGCTCTTAATTCTGACCAATTGCTCCCATCACCACCCTCTCCCATAAATTTGCTGTTTTCCATCATTCCGCACTGTGTTCTTTGGAAAGAAGTCACTTAAGTGTGGGCACAGCTCACACTGATGTGGTGGAGACATTAAGTGTAGAATATCTATATAAATTATTTAGAATTCTTCTATTTCCCCCTAATTAGTTATTTATTCAATTATTTGCATCATTATGACTCACAGATATTTATCTTGTACGTTGAGTTATATCTCAATTCTATGTTCTTTGTTTTCTTGCTGACTTTTTTCCTAGCACTGGGCATTGGGGGCATTCTTGTTTGGTTCCTGTGTCCCTTTGGATTATCTTCATCAGTGTGTGTGAAGGGAAGGACACAAGGGAATGGCCTACTCCAGAATTCTATACTTTGCATAATCCACATGTAACTACTCCTATAGGGAAGGCAAAAGAGATACACTTGCCCAATCAAAATCTTATATGGAGTGGATCTCCAGAAAGTGTGGGGGTGAATCTGGAATCATCTCTGTCTTCTGATATGCAGGTGAGGACGTGTCTCCTCATGAGATCAAAGAATCCCTGGTTCTGGATAAACAAAATTTTAGAATTACTTGTTTTATTCTCAGTTGAGTAAATGGTGTTCAAATTTTCCTTGGGCTGAAAAGGAACTCTGCATGAACTCTTATAGAGCTAACATGACTTTTATTGCAGAGTAACAGTTTATATGATACTTGGAGAAAGTGAATATGATTAATGACACTGTGATTGTCTAATACATACAGCACAGCTATGGAAAAATAGAAAGCTTAGAACATTTCTAGAGGTGTTTTGTATTCTAAAGTCAGATGATAGAAATAAAGGACTTGCACAGCAACTTCTGATGAAAATGAGCCGTGCTTGGTAGGCGTACTGGAACTGAGGATGCAAGAGATCAACAAATAGAAATAATATTTGCTTGTGAGTTTCAGGATATATTCCATAGATATGATAGTTTGTGGTGGATGTAGTAGAATGCAAAAGTCCCTTTTCCTCAATAGTATCCAAGTATAGCGTAATGAGAAACATGCTTAGACTGTATGCACAGAAGATTTCCTTAAAGCTTTCATTCATTTAATGGATATTGATCAAGCACTTACTTTTTTAGGTGCTCAAATTCAGTACTTTATGGGTAAAAACTCTGACCCTTGTTGCTTCATTCCAACTAGTGTCATTTGTATACATGCAATTTTAATTTATGTATATCTATATATCTACATAGTTATACAGATATAAATATGTTATATGAATAATTTACATGTGGCTATTATTGATGTATATATATATATGTATACATATTAAATATAGATGAGTAATATTTATATAATATTCTTCATAGATAAAACAACAAACAATTTTTCATTTGATTGTTGAAGTCTTGACAAAAGTATACCTGGAAAACACCTAATTAGACAAGTACAACTTTAGTTAAATGTAGCTGCTGTTGTTCAATGTGATTACAAAGCATTTTGTTCTGTAACTACCTCTGTTCTTGCCTCAGCATCTTACTCATGCTATCAAGTCTTATATTCTCTCCAAAATATCACTATCCCTCCTGCCTAAATCAGAAGAAAATTTTTATGGCTCAAGGATGTGCAATTGTTAATAACAGTCCATCAACTAAGATAAGGTTTCCAAAAATATTATTTTTTTTTTAGTAGAATAAGTTTGATTTTTGTGAGAAGATTCAGTGTCTTGGGCATTCGACAAATGTTTATTGAATACATTTTTTCAACATCAGAATAAGAAATGATGTCTAACCATGATCATTGCAGTTTCATGCTTTCTAGAATAAATCTGGTTAAAAGAAATACTGTTTAATACAACACATAATGTATTTCAAATTTACCAAAGAGTACATCTTAAAAATTAGTAATGGCTCATGCAGCTGATGCCAGCAAATGTTTCCTCACAGAGAGAATACAAATCTATGCTCTTGTTGACATCCTTCTAAATATACATTATTAATATATGAGTATATGTATGTAATATATATTATTCTATTTTTACTTGACTTATCATTCTAACATACAATTCTATCCTCTTACTTTTCACTTTAAAACAGACTTTAGATAGATAGCCAGCATTGCTTATGTATCTGCTTTGTTTTTATGAATGGCTTTATCGATGGATGGTATTACTATAAGCATCATCCTTATTCATTAAACTCCTTTCAGATGTGTTTTAAGTCATTTGTTGCCTTAGAAAGTGTTGCAACGATAGCTATTGTCCTTGTGAGCGAGAATATCTGTAGGGGATGAAATCACTAGATCTTTGTCTATGTGCAGTTGTAATATTATAGATGGTGAAAATTGCCTCTTAAAAGATTGTGCCCAATTACACTCCTACAAAAGTGAGGTTGACTAACACCCACAACTTGTCAGCACTCTATGTCAACAGACTTGCACCATAAAGAACACTTTATAAAAATGATAGATGAAAATATCATCTAAATGTACATTAAATTTGAGTGTGTTAACTAGTGAATACAAATGAGCACATTTTCATATAGTTAATTATCTGATTTTTGTTACCTCATGGACTGTGGCCCATCAGACTCCTCTGTCCATGGAATTTCCCAGGCAAGAATATTGGAGTTGGGAGCCATTCCCTTTTCCAGAGGATTTTCCCGACCAAGGGATTGAACCTGATCTCCTACATTGAAGGCAGATTCTTTAACATCTGAACCACCAGGGAAGCCCCTAATTATATTTAATAAGGAGAAAAGCCTCATTTAAAATTGATTATTTTGCCTATTTATTTTGCCATATTTTAAGCTTTAACAGTGACATCCATTTATATTTGAAAATTATGATCTTTCTAGCATATAAATAGTAAACATACTTTTGCATTTTGACATTTGTAATTTGCTATTAACTTCTGTTTGAATAAGATAAAGGTGTGAATGCATGCTCCTTCACTTAGTCATGTCCTACTCTGTGTTCCATGATCTGCAACTCAACAGGCTCTTCTGTCCATAGAATTTTCCGGGCAGGAATACAGGTGTGGGTTGCCATTCCCTTCTCCAGGGGATTTTCCCAACACAGGGATTAAACCCACTTCTCCTGCATCTCCTGTATTGGCAGGAAGGTTTTTTTTTTTTTTTTTTTTTTTTTTTTTTTTTCCATTTAGCTACCCAGGAAGCCCTAATATAGAGGACATAAACCAGTTTGTCTAGTGTCTGGCATTTAGCTAGCTATGATGAATAATAATTACCCTTTGATTTCCATATTCTCTTATGTAAGAGGAGAGTACAGGACTTTCAAGATATATATCACAAAAATGTTAATGAAATGTTTCAGGTATGACTTGGAGCTTATTGAGTTCATTTTCTAAATTACTGGTGCTTGATTTTAAACCTGAAAATTGAAACAGTGTTCTGATTTATGGGAAATGTTCTACTTATGTTTTTCCTTCATTTTTGACTCACTGAGACTCTGTGTCTTAAGAAAGCATGTTGAAAGACTCAGAAAAATAACGAAGTGGACAGCATAGTATAAATTAAATATTTTACATGTTAATAAAAAGAGTTAACTTTAAAACTGTAAACAACTCAAAATGTTTGAGAAATAGAATAAAAAGTAAACTTAGTCAAAAGCAATCTATTAAAATAAGTGACATGATGGCCTGGACCAAATTACTTTGTATTCATTATTAAAATCTTATGTTGATTGTTTCTTTCTCTCTGTCTCACCCTCTATCTTGTGTATGTACTAATTATGTCTGAAGAATAATTTATTTTTCATTGCTTTCCTATTTCTTGTATAATTATTTTCATATGCAGTCAAAGAAATAAAGTATTATACATTCCTTTTCATTCAGATAAAAGTAATACATAGCAGATAAATGAGTGCTCATTGAATAGTGGCTGTCCCACACTTTTTTGGGCTCCAACCTTTGTATTCATTAGTACCTTCCCTTTTCTCCTTTGCAGAATTTTTTTTCTAACCAGTGCTTTCCTCTCATCAAGTGAAATGATGCTGCAAAATAACTGTGTAACTTAGTTCATATTGTTAGGATTGATAGAGGATCCTGAGAGACAGAAAATGGTGTTTGTAATCTTCCTCATTTTCTATTTAGGAGCCGTGGTGGGGAATTTGCTTATTATTGTGACCATCAAGTCCAACCGAACACTTGGGAGCCTCATGTACTTCTTCCTACTTTATTTGTCCTTGGTTGATACCTGCTTTTCAACTTCCATTGCTCCCAGAATAATTGTAGATGCTCTGTCTGCAAAGAAAAGAATATCATACAGTGAGTGCCTGACTCAGGTCTTTGCACTGCATTTTTGGCTCCACGGAAATATTTGTCCTGGTCCTCATGGCCACGGATTGCTATGTAGCCATTTGCAAGCCTTTGCATTATCCAACCATCATGAACCAGAAAGCCTGCATTATCTTGATTGTTCCTGCATGGATAGGATCTTTTATACATTCTATGGCTCAGATTATCTTGGCCTTGAGATTGCCCTTCTGTGAATCCAATTTGATTGATCAGTATTGCTGTGATATGCAGCCCTTGTTGAAACTTGCTTGCATTGATATTCATGTGATGAACCTACTGGTGATGTTTAATAGTGGGTTCATTTGCACAAGCAGTTTTATAATTCTGATAATCTCCTATATTGTTATCCTGGATTCACTACAAAACCACAGTGCAGAAGGGGGGAAAAACTCTCTCCACTTGCACTTCCCATGTCATTGCAGTTGTCTTATTTTTCAGGCTATATCTATTTATTTATTACCGATCCCAACCACTTTTCCCATGGACAAGATGGTGATAGTATTTTATACTACTGAAACACCCTCAATCCACTGTCCTACACACTGAGGAATGCAGAAGTTTAAAATGCCATGAGAAAGTTATTGCATGTCAGAATTACCTCAGAAGCCAAAAGATGAACTGAGGGCCTTGCTTGATTCCTTATTGAGTAATGGTTTGACTGAGTCTGTACAGATATATGATAGCATGTGTTATTGTGGGAATAATATGTTCTCTCATAAAAGGTTATGAGTTGTTACTTTTTCTAGTTCACAAGTAAGATGAATGCCAAAGGTTCTCATTTTGGTATGGACCTAACAGAAGCAGGAGATATTAAGAAGAAGTGGAAAGAATACACAGAACTATACAAAAAGATCTTCACGACCCAGATAATCACAATGGTGGGATCACACATCTAGAGCCAGATATCCTGAAATGTGAAGTCCGTGGGCCTTAGAAAGCACCACTACGAACAAAGCTAGTGGAGGTGATGGCATTCCAGTTGAGCTATTTCAAATCCTGAAGCAAGTTTGGAAAACTCAGCAGTGGCCACAGGATTGGAAAAGGTCAGTTTTTATTCCAATTCCAAAGAAAAGCAATGCCAACGAATGCTCAGACTACCACACAATTGCACTCATCTCACATGCTAGTAAAGTAATGCTCAAAATCATCCAAGCCAGGCTTCAGCAATATGTGAACCTTGAACTTTCTGATGTTTAAGCTGGTTTTAGAAAAGGCAGAGGAACCAGGGAACAAAATGCCAACATCTGTTGGATCATGGAAAAAGCAAGAGAGTTCCAGAAAAACATCTCTTTCTGCTTTATTGACTATGCCAAAGCCTTTGACTGTGTGGATCACAATAAACTGTAGAAAATTCTGAAATAGATGGGAATACCATAGCACCTGATCAATATGCAGGTCATGAAGCAACAGTTAGAACTGGAAATGAAACAACAGACTGTTTCCAAATAGGAAAAGGAGTACATCAAGGCTGTATATTGTCACCCTGCTTATTTAACTTATATGCAGAGTGCATCATGAGAAACGCTGGACTGGAAGAAGCACAAGCTGGAATCAAGATTGCTGGCAGAAATATCAATAACCTCAGATATGCAGATGACACCACCCTTATGGCACAAAGTGAAGTGGAGCTAAAAAGCCTCTTGGTAAAAGTGAAAGAGGAGAGTGAAAAGTTGGTTTAAAGCTCAACATTCAGAAAACGAAGATCATAGCATCTGATCCCATCACTTCATGGGAAATAGATGGGGGGGAAGAGTAGAAATAGTGTCAGAATTTATTTTGGGGGCTCTAAAATCACTGCAGATGGTGACTGCAGCCATGAAATTAAAAGACGCTTACTCCTTGGAAGGAAAGTTGTGACCAACCTAGACAGCATATTCAAAAGCAGAGACATTGCTTTGCTAACTAAGGTCCGTCTAGTCAAGGCTATAGCTTTTCCTGTGGTCATGTATGGATGTAAGAGTGGACTGTGAAGAAGGCTGAGTGCTGAAGAATTGATGCTTTTGAACTGTGGTGTTGGAGAAGACTCTTGGGAGTCCCTTGGACTGCAAGGAGATCCAACCAGTCCATTCTGGAGGAGATCATCCTTGGGTGTTCTTTGATAGGAATGATGCCAAAGCTAAAACTCCAGTACTTTGGCCACCTCATGGGAAGAGCTGACTCATTGGAAAAGACTGATGCTGGGAGGGATTGGGGGCAGGAGGAGAAGGGGATGACAGAGGATGAGATGGCTGGATGATATCACTGACTCAGTGGATGTGAGTCTGAGTGAACTCCGGGAGATGGTGATGGACAAGGAGGCCTGGTGTTCTGTGATTCATGGGGTGGCAAAGAGTCAGGCACGACTGAGTGACTGTACTCAACTATACTGCACCTTGTTCTCCTGTGTATTTTGAAATAAATTCAGTAAATGATATGTTTTCTTTTACTCATTTGCTTTTTTTTGTTTTAATTTCCAAGTCAATGCAAAGTTCACTGCCTACATGCCATGAATGAGGAAGGCCATATATTATAAAAATGTTTTAAACATGTATTATAAATATTAAAAAATATTATAAAAAGATAATGATTCCATCATAAAATCATCTAATTTACTCCTGTAGAAAACCAGCACACACATATATACATACAGACACTGTACTGGTTGTCATGGTTATTTGTATTTCAGATGAAAGAATGATGAAGGTGAAGAGATAAAGAAGAAAAAAAAGTAAGTTAACATGCAGGTGAAAAATAAAGTTAAGATAATAGAATAAGAAGTTATACAAGGAGAGAAAATTTAGGAAATTTTATGTGTTTCGAAAGTGTTTGTACTTAAAATTTGGAAATAATGCAATTTTTAAACAATTTTTAGAACATAATATACACACGATGCGTAATTTTGAATATTCACCTGCCCTCGAAAGTGATTCAGAGAAAAGAGAAACTATGAACTCTAAGCATCCTTTCACTTCTCTCAGGAAGAAGTAGAATGCCTGATATATATCAAGTGCTTTTTTGTTTTCACGCTATGTCTCAAAAAAATTACTAAGTTCCATATATTTTTTGAAAATATACAAACAGAAAATCTGAAGTTCAGAGAAGTGAACATACCCTTGAGGTTGTTCTAAGAAGTACCAGAAACAAGGCTTTAAACCAGATCCATATGTATTCTCTGTAAGAAATAAAGGCTTCTAGTCCACTTTATCCCTTAATTCAAACGTGTTCAACGTGGCCTATAACACAGAAAAAGTCAGGAATTGATGAATGTTCATGAACTCTTTTTATTCTAACTTAGAGATGAGTAGAAGAACATTATGATTAAGAGTATGAGCTTTGAACTCAGACTCTATGAATCTAAATCCTGTCTCTACCATAATCTTATGGTCCTTTAATTTCAATGAAAAGAGATGGAATACTGAGCCTCATTTTTGTGTGTAGATTGAAAATGAAAACAATTCCTACCTTATAGGCTTGCTGGGAGAATTAAACAAGGAGTATATATAAATAACTCTAAATAAACATGACAATTTAGTAAGTCTATTTTCATAGTAAAGTGGATTTAAAAAATATAACTACTAAAATTTATAAATTTTAATAACGGCCATCTTGTATATTTACCAATAATAGTTTTATTTTATTCAGTGAATGCACTTTATAATTATAAATGTTTACTAATATATCAGTCAGTATTGTTAGCAGTATTAAATATAAATCTAAGAGATGAATGAATAAAGAAGTTGTGGTACATACATGCAATGGAACAATGTTGCTGCTGCTGCTATGTTTCTTCAGTCGTGTCCGACTCTGTGGAAAAATACTCAGTAATAAAAAGGGATGTCTCTGAGTCAGTTCTAATGAGGTGGATGAACGTAGAGCCTATACAGAGAGAAGTCAGAAAGAGAAAATCAAACATTGTATATTAACACATATATACATGGAATCTAAAAAGATGGTATCTATTTGCAGGGCTGCAATGGAGACAGACACAGAGAACAGATTTATGGACGAAAGTGGGAGTATGGAGAGGGGAGAGGGTGAAAGGAGTGGAGAGAGAAGCCTGCAAGCATAGAAACCACCACATGTAGAATAGAGAACCAATGGGGGTTTGTTGTATGGCTCAGGGAACTCAAACTGGGGCTCTGCAACAACCTAGAGGGCTGGAAAAGGGTGAAAGTGGGAGGGAGGCCTTGGAGAGAGGAACATATATACACCTATGGCTAATTCATGTCAGTGTGTGGTGGAAATCAAACCCATATTGTAAAACAATTATCCTTTGATTCAAAATAAATTAAAAGAGAAATAGTCACTTCATAGAAACAGAAAATAGAAAAGTGTGTGCTAGGGGCTGAAGACTTGAGGAAATAGAAATAGGTTGATGAAGCTCTACAAACTTTCAGTGACAAGATGAAAAAGTTTTGAAGATATAATGTAGCATACGATGACTACAGTTGAAAGCATGGTGACTGTATTGCATCACTGAAATGTGGTAAGAGAATAGAACTTAAATACTCTCACCAAAAGAAAGAAAAGAAAGTTGAGTTATGCACGTGTTACTGAACGAGATGGGAGAAATCATTTCACAATTTATTGCTGTTGTTGCTAAGTGATGTTGAACTCTTTGGCTACGCCATGGAATGTGCCTGCCTGGCTCCTCTGTCCATGAGAATTGCCAAGCAAAAATACTGGAGTAGGTTGCCATTTTCTTTTCCAGGAGATCTTCCCTACTTGCCAGGGGCTGAATTTTCATCTCCTGCACTGGCAGGTGTATTCTGTATCCCTGAGTCACCTGGGAAGCCCAGGTTCCTCTGTCCATAGAATTCTCCAGGACAGAATGCTGGAGTTGGTAGCCATTCCCTTCTCCATGGGATCTTCCCAACCCAGGAATTGAACCTGGGTCTCCTGCATGGCAGGTAGACTCTTTACTATCTTCCTCTGTGTGTGTGCTCAGTTGCTCAGTCATGTCTGACTCATTCCAACTTCATGTACTAAAGACCACCAGCCTTCTCTGTTCATGAATTTTTCAGGAATTCTGGAGTGGATTGCCAACTCCTCTTCCATGGGATCTTCCAACTCAACAATAAAACCCACTTCTCTTGTGTCTCCTACATTGGCAGGTGGATTCTTTACCACTGTGACCTCACGGGGAGCCCATGTAACCTTCTAATGTATGAAACAGATTTTGAATTCAAATACTTTGAAGTAGCTTCCATCAATTTCATGCTTGCACTGCAATCTGTGACTCATGTCTCATGCATTGGCAGCCAGAATTTTTAACACTAGCTCTACCTGGGAAGTCCAATCAATACTAGGTTTCCAGAAAAGGTTTAATGTTGAAAAGAAGAGAGAAGTTCTCTATCTGACATGTGTAGATATTAATTGTATTGCAGATCCCACACTAGAAGTATGCCATTGTTGCTATTCACAGGACATTCAGCATTCATAGAAACTCAGGTTCAAATAGAGAAAGGGAATTCACAAGCTTAGGTTGCACATGTAGGATATACAAGTCCCTACTCAAGAATAGGTGTTTTTCAAATATATCTCTTCAGACAAAGAGCCTTTCCATCATAGAAGATAATTAATTCCTGGGAGAGAAAAAGAAGCTATAAGACAAAGTACTTGAATCTTAGTAGGAACCTCTTTGAATATACATGCATTGCAGGAAAAAAGGTTTCCTTTGCTTATTCACGTCTACAGAGCAAGATTCATCAAGGATGAAATGAATATTCTGGTGTGTTTCCACCACACATAGTGCCTCCTGTCCATGAGATGAAAGCCATCTATGGAAGAACGTTTCTCCATAGTGTTCCAGCTGAATCCATTACTAAGTTGAGTTACAGGTTTTTCTGTGAAAACTTTTTGATGCTTTAGGTTAGAAGTGAAGATTTAAGGCTTATAAAATGACTTACTTATTCACTGTTGATGCGGTACTGAATTGTATGAATACTGTCTTTCTGAGTGTGTCATAGTTTTTGTACTGAAAGCTATTTATCCCAAGAGGACATCTGTTTGCAAGTAGGATTTGTTCTGAATACCCCCCCACCCAATATCACAAATATCATATAAGATCTGAAGGTAAGTTCTTCAATAGTGCTGGTTCTGATTAAAGATTGTTAATTTCCATATATAGTAATGACTATGTTTCATCGCTTTTCATATAGGGCAATAGAGCATTTAATCTTCACCCTCTTCCTATAAAGAGGATTAATAAATATAATTAACCTAATTTAGCAGATGAAGAAATAATTGAGGCTCAGAGAGATTACGAAATTTGTAGGACTCAATTCTCTAATACCAGATGCTTTTCTTTTGCCAAGAGACATATTTTTTTAATAATTAAGAGTTAATCATGAGAATGAAAACAAATTTGAAACTTCACACTCAAGACGTTTACATTTAGTAAATGTAAATACTAAATGATGTAAATCATCATATGTTTAATCCAAACATGAATAGTAATAACTCTTCCTATCCTCAATCGTTATGGATAATGTGAGTCTCTGTGGCTTTTTAAAAAATAAATTCTGAAGATTATTTCTCAGTTTATTTCATAGTTAAATATTTATTTGTATTACTGATCAAAATACCAATTCTTTCTGTCTCCTAGGTTCATCAGTTCAGTTTAGTCGCTCAGTCGTGTCGACTGTTCATGACCCCATGAATTGTAGCATGCCAGGCCTCCCTGTCCATCACCAACTCCTGGAGTTCACTCAAACTCACGTCCATCGAGTTGGTGAAGCCATGCAGCCATCTCATCTTCTGTTGTCCCCTTCTACTCCTGTCTCCAGTCCCTTGCAACATCAGAGTCTTTTCCAGTGAATCAACTCTTCGCATGAGGTGGCCAAAGTACTGGAGTTTCAGCTTTAACATCATTCTTTCCAAAAAACACCCAGGACTGATCTCTTTTAGAATGTACTAGTTGGATTTCCTTGAAGTACAAGGGACTCTCAAGAGTCTTCTCCAACACCACAGTTCAAAAGCATCAGTACTTCAGTGCTCAGCTTTCTTCACAGTCCAACTCTCACATCCATACATGACTACTGGTAAAAACATAACCTTGACTAGATGGACTTTTGTTGGCAAAGTAATGTCTCTGCTTTTGAATATGCTATCTAGGTTGGTCATAACTGTACTTCCAAGGAGTAAGCGTCTTTTAATCTCATGGCTGCAATCACCATCTGCAGTGATTTTGAGGCCCCCAAAATAAATTCTAGCACTTTTTCTCCATCAATTTCCCATGAACTGATGGGGCCAGAAGCCATGATCTTTGTTTTCTGAATGTTGAGGTTTAAGCCTGCCAGGAGCCAGTGTGAGGAAGCCCACCTCTGACAAGGTCATGCAGCAGAGATCTAGTGGGCAAGGCGAGTCAGATTTCACAGTTTCCCCCTGGTATTTCCTGAGCGTGTACCCCAGAAACCAAAAATCTGCCGGCCTTTGTACTCTGCTTTTCCACTCTTCTGACACACTCTGTAAAAAGTCAACTCCGGGCTTTAGTCTTCTGCATTTGAAAGGGATGTTTCAGTTAAACCCCCTCTGGTAGCTCTCTAGCTTGCCTAACACGTTCCTCCAGACTCTTACAGCTTGTGAATTGCTTACAGCCCCCAACCACGAGAGGCACAAAGCTTAAAAGCATCTTAAAGATACAGAGCCTTTTCTAGAGAGTTAAAAATTATATTGGTAGAGAGTTTTCACTGTTGACTCAATGACTGCTACTAGGCCTCCATATTCTTTATCTTTTAGGCACCTGGGAGGATGTTAATCAATGTAAATGGGATATAGAAAAAGATATATAGTAGTTTTGATGTTAGCAACACTAGACTTTTGAGTTAATTACTTTTGTTGTAAATCACTGTACTCTTTTACTTCTTATAAATTGCTGTATCTTTGCTGTGTAAGAATGTACATTGTTTAATGCTTTCTGAGAGTGGCACCAGACTTTGGGAAGATCAACACAAATAAGTCTTCTGTTTGACAAACACTTATCAGAAAAAAAAGGCTGTAAAATGTTAATTGGCCCTTTTGGCCAGAAGATGATGTAAATTATCTAAGACTTGTGTATACAACTAGGTATGCAGAGAGAAAAGCCTGGTTTTGATAAGAGTCTGGGCTACCAGTGCTGCATAATTTTGTATTACCCATTGATCTCTATGTACAATCAAAAAGGTTTAAAAGGTCTTTCTAGACAATAGAGGCCAGGCCAGTCTTTGGAAGGACTGATTTCCCACGTGTCTCCTCTTTACTCTAATTTCAGGCTGAATTCCCATCTGGGATGTGGAGGCTTGACATGTCTACTTACTTATCTCGGCTTCTAAGATGGCTTCAAAGATCCGTAGGAAAGAGAGCCCAAGGTGGGGCACTCTCTGATATTCAAATGGGTGCTGGTGGCCTAACGTAGATGGTGCAAGTTCCTTGTCTGGAACTTTATTGGTTTTCCATGTGAATCAACTTACTCAGCCCTTTTTCTCCACTTAATTTTCCTACTACACTATTTCTTCATAATCTAATCTTATATTAATAAATAAATAAGTTTTTCCTCACCTACGCCATTCATGCTTTGAATTACCCTGGATTCACCGGGGCTGGACCCCGGCATAAGCCAATTTTTTTCACGCTCCTCTTTCACTTTCATCAAGAGGCTTTTGAGTTCTTCACTTTCTGTCATAAGGGGAGTGTCATATGCATATCTGAGGTTATTGATATTTCTCCCGGCAATCTTGATTCCAGCTTGTGCTTCTTCCAGCCCAGCGTTTCTCATGATGTACTCTGCATATAAGTTAAATAAGTAGGGTGACAATATACAGCCTTAATATACTATTTTTCTTATTTGGAACCAGTCTGTTTTTCCATGTCCAGTTCTAACTGTTGCTTCCTGACCTGCATATAGGTTTCTCAAGAGGCAGATCAGGTGGTCTGGTCTTCCTATCTCTTTCAGAATTTTCCACAGTTTGTTGTGATCCACACAGTCAAAACCTTAGCATAGTCATGGGAAACAGATGGGGAAACAGTGTCAGACTTTATTTTGGGGGGCTCCAAAGTCACTGCATATAGTGACTGCAGCCATGAAATTAAAAGACGCTTACTCCTTGGAAGAAAAGTTATGACCAACCTAGATAGCATATTCAAAAGCAGAGACATTAGTTTCTCAATAAAGGTCTGTCTAGTCTAGGCTATGGTTTTTCCAGTGGTCATGTATGAATGTGAGAGTTGGACTGTGAAGAAAGCCAAGCACCGAAGAATTGATGCTTTTGAACTGTGGTGTTGGAGAAGACTCTTGAGAGTCCCTTGTACTCAAGGAGATCCAATCAGTCAATTCTAAAGGAGATCAGTCCTGGGTGTTCTTTGGAAGGAATGATGCTAAAGCTGAAACTCCAGCACTTTGGCCACCTCATGCGAAGCACTGACTCATTGAAAAAGACTCTGATGCTGGGAGGGATTAAGGACAGGAGTAGAAAGGGACAACAAAGGATGAGATGGCTGCATGGCATCACTGACTCGATGGAAGTGAATTTGAGTAAACTCCGGGAGTTGCTGATGAACAGGGAGGCCTAGCATGCTGTGATTCATGGGGTCACAAAGAGTCAGACACGACTGAGTGACTGAACTGAACTGAACTGAACTGAAGCCTAAACACCTTTGTCTTGTCAGTTACGTACAAATTACTGCTTTATTGCCTAAAATGAATAAAAGCTTTCTGCTTTGGTCTCTTTGAATCTCATCACTTTTTATGGGACATCCATATGTAGAAAAGTAAATTTTTCTCCTGTTACTCTGTCTTATGTTCATTTAACTATTAGGTTAGTCATAACTCAGAAGAAAGGGAAATTATTCTGAAGCCACATAATCAAAGAGGAATTATTGAAATCAGGGTGACTGACATGTCCTTGATGAAAGGGTCTCAGACACTGACTAATGAATAAAGCAATATATACGACTGGTATATCTATAAATCAGAAATGAAGGCAATCTTTTTCTTTTCTTTTCTTTCTTTCTTTTTTTTTTTTGAAGACAATCTTTTAAAATGGGAGAAATTGGATTAGCTGCGAGAAAGAGATGAAAATCGTTAGTGGAAAAATCTATTTTAATTTCATTAGGCATTTATTTTCACCGGAGGAGAATGTAGATTTTGGTATCCATAAAGCATAGTATTAAAATAAATTCTGATAAACTTCTGATAGTGATCGATTTTGTGAAAATAAGGAAGTATTAAAAGCTCAACCGTTGCTAAACCTGTTGTGGATCCACAGGGGAAAATACAGAACTTGAGATCTAATTGATCATGTTCTTATAATATAAAAATATAAAAGTTTTCCTTCTACTAACTCTGGGGTTAAGAATCATAAGAGACTACTATCAGCAATTATATGCCAATAAAATGGACAACTTGGAAGAAATGGACAAATTCTTAGAAAAGTACAACTTTACAAAACTAAACCAGGAAGAAATAGAAAATCTTAACAGACCCATCACAAGCATGGAAATTAAAACTGTAATCAGAAATCTTCCAGCAAACAAAAGCCCAGGTCCAGATGGCTTCACAGCTGAATTCTACCAAAAATTTCGAGAAGAGCTAACACCTATCTTACTGAAACTATTCCAAAAAATTGCAGAGGAAGGTAAACTTCCAAACTCATTCTATGAGGCCACCATCACCCTAATACCGAAACGTGACAAAGACACCACAAAAAAGAAAACTACAGGCCAATATCACTGATGAACGTAGATGCAAAAATCCTTAACAAAATTCTAGCAATCAGAATCCAGCAACACATTAAAAAGATCATACACCATGACCAAGTGGGCTTTATCCAAGGGATGCAAGGATTCTTCAATATCCGCAAATCAATGAATGTAACTTATCACATTAACAAATTGAGAAATAAAAAACATATGATTATCTCAATAGATGCAGAAAAAGCCTTTGACAAAATTCAACATCCATTTATGATAAAAACTCTCCAGAAAGTAGGAATAGAAAGAACGTAACTAAACATAATAAAAGCTATATATGACAAACCCACAGCTAACATTATCCTCAGTGGTGAAAATTGAAAGCATTTCTCCTAAAGTCAGGAACAAGACAAGGGTGTCCACTTTTACCACTACTATTCAACATCGTACTGGAAGTTTTGGCCACAGCAATCAGAGCAGAAAAAGAAATATAAGGAATCCAAATTGGAAAAGAAGAAGTAAAACTCTCACTGTTTGCAGAAGACATGATCCTCTACATAGAAAATCCTAAAGACTCGACCAGAAAACTAGAGCTAATCAATGAATATAGTAAAGTTGCAGGATATAAAATCAACACTCAGAAATCCCTTGCATTCCTATACACTAATAATGAGAAAGTAGAAAAATAAGTTAAGGAAACAATTCCATTCACCATTGCAACGAAAAGAATAAAATACTTAGGAATATGCCTAACTAAAGAAACTAAAGACCTATCGAAAACTATAAAACACTGATGAAAAAAAATCAAAGAGGACACTCATAGATGGAGAAATATACCATGTTCATGGGTCGGAAGAGTCAATATAGTAAAAATGAGTATACTACCCAAAGCAATCTACAGATTCAATGCAATTCCTATCAAGCTACCAGCAGTATTTTTCACAGAACTAGATCAAATAATCTCAAGATTTGTATGGAAATACAAAAAACCTCGAAAAGCCAAAGCAATCTGGAGAAAGAATGGAACTGGAGGAATCAACTTGCCTGACTTCAGGCTCTACTACAAAGCCACAGTCATTAAGACAGTATGGTACTGGCACAAAGACAGAAATATAGATCAGTGAAACAAAATAGAAAGCCCGGAGATAAATCCACACATCTATGGACACCTTATCTTCGACAAAGAGGCAAGAATATACAATGAAGTAAAGACAGTCTCTTTAACAGGTGGTGCTGGGAAAACTGGTCAACCACTTGTAAAAGAATGAAACTAGACCTCTTTCTAACACCATACACAAAAATAAACTCAAAATGTATTAAAGATCTAAATGTAAGACCAGAAACTATAAAACTCCTAGAGGAAAACATAGGCAAAGCACTCTCCGACATAAATCACAGCAGGATCCTCTATGATCCACCTCCCAGTATAATGGAAATAAAAGCAAAAATAATCAAATGGGATCTAATTAAAATTAAAAGCTTCTGCACAACAATGGAAGCTATAAATTAGGTGAAAAGACAGCCTTCTGAATGGGAGAAAACAATAGCAAATGAAGCAACTGAAAAACAACTAATCTCAAAGATATACAAGCAACTTCTGCAGCTCAACTCCAGAAAAATAAACGACCCAATAAAAAAATGGGCCAAAGAACTAAATAGGCTTTTCTCCAAAGAAGACATATGGATGGCTAACAAACACATGAAAAGATGCTCAACATCACTCATTATCAGAGAAATGCAAATCAAGACCACAATGAGGTACCATTTCACACCATTCAGAATGGCTGCAATCCAAAAGTCTACAAACAATAAATGCTGGAAAGGATATGGAGAAAAGGGAACCCTCTTACACTGCTGGTGGGAATGCAAACTAGTACAGCCATTATGGAAAACAGTGTGGAGATTCCTTAAAAATTGCAAATAGAACTGCCTTCTGATCCAGCCAATCCCACTGCTGGGCATACACACCGAGGAAACCAGAATTGAAAGAGACACATGTACCCCAATGTTCATTGCAGCACTCTTTATAATAGCCAGGACATGGAAACGACCTAGATGTCCATCAGCAGATGAATGGATAAGAAAGCTGTGGTACATACACACAATGGAGTATTACTCAGCCCTTAAAAAGAATAAATTTGACTCAGTTCTAATGAGATGGATGAAATTGGAGCTGATTATACAGAGTGAAGTAAGCCGGAAAGAAAAACACCAATACAGTATACTAACACATATATATGGAATTTAGAAATATAGTAATGATGACCCTCTATGTGAGACAACAAAAGAGACACAGAGGTATAGAACGGACTTTTGGACTCTGAGGGAGAGGGAGAGGGTGGGATGATTTGGGAGAATGGCATTGAAACATGTATACTATCATGTAAGAAACGAAGTGCCAGTCTATGTTCAATACAGGATACAGGATGATTGGGGCTGGTGCACGGGATGATCCAGAGAGATGATATGGGGTGGGAGGTGGGAGGGGGCTTCGGCATTGGGAGATCGTGTACACCTGTGGCTGATTCATGTCAATGTATGGCAAAACAAATACAGTATTGTATTGTAGAATAAAATTTTAAAAAATAAATGTAAACGGATGACACTTGCAAAAAAAAAAAAGAGAGAGAGTACTGGGAAATCATTCTAATGCTTATGTATGTATATATGTATGAATATATAAACTTCTATTAAATTAGAAAACTGCAATGATAAAAAGAACTTACTTGAAATCTCCTAGTTTAAGATCTTCCTTTATTATTTGAATAATAAATCATTTGATGAGCATTAAAAAAAAAAGTTACAAGTCAACCAAAAATGTACAGATCAATACTAATAAATACATAAAACTGTTGTCATCCCCACCTTTTGGGGCTCTTCTCCCCCTGTCAGTGTCTATGCTAAGGACATTGCATCTTTATCTTTTAAAATAAACTGTGCCTTTGTGAGTGTTTGCTAGTTTGTGGACTTCATTCCTCGGCTCCATGAACAGAACCTGGTTTCCTGTTTCAACACCAGTGATAAGCAATCATCATGCCAGTGAAGGAGATGCAAGAGGTGTGAGTTTAATCCCTGGTTGGGAAGGTTCCTTGGAATGTGGAATGGCACCCCACCCCAGTATTCTTGCCTGGAAAATTTCATGGACAGAAGAGCCTATGGCTCACAAGGTTGCAAAGAGTTGGACATTTCTGATTATTATTGTAATGAAGCCGATTTATATCATGTAAAATTAGTTTAACTGACCATTTTTCAATTATATCTATAATGAAAAAAAAATCCCTTTTCTATCTTTATCTTTTCAAAGTTTTGATTTAGTAGTGTTTACAGAGGATCAGGAAACCTGGATTGTTTTTGTTTGTTTGTTTGTTTTGTTTTTGATTCATGCTCATTTTGAGAAAATGATGAAGATGGAAGAGAGTTTGAAGTAATACAAGATTTGAAGTCAGTAGACCTGAGTTCAAATCTTTATACTACCTTTACTTGTTAGAACTGTGATCTTAGCCAACTAGCTCCTCATCAGTGACTAAATTCTGGTACTGAAAGGAAAGCTCGTGTAGCTTATCACATAAGATCACAAGATGGAGTCTGCAGGATTCATCTTTCAGTTTATAGCCAGCTCACTGGGCTCGGACTATCCCCTGGAGAAGTGAATGCCAACCCACACCAGTATTCTTGCCTGGAGAATCCCATGGACAGAGGAGCCTGGCAGCTACAGTCCATGGGGTTGCAAAGAGTCAGATATGACTGAAGTAACTTAGCATGCATGCATGCCAGTCTTAGAGGTTCTCAGCTGCAGCTCATATCTGGAGTTCTCTGCCCAGAACACTAAGGATTATCTTCTCCTGACCCTGCCTTCCCTCCTGCTAGAGCTTAGCAGAGATTTATTTATAGTGACCCACGCTAGCTAAACCATTTTCAATATAGTCCAGATGTTGGAAAAGTATCTTAAGGGCCTAATTTCCAGATGTCACAAGTCCCACCTCACTACTGACTTCCGTGGACAAAACCCTTCGTATAAAGTTAGTTTCTTTACTTCCACGAGTGGAATTGGATTTATAACCCAGTACACATTTTTATTGTCAGAAGACTTTGCTCTCTAATTCATCCTCTCACACACTGTTCAACTACCTGGGGGTTTATCACTGACTTTATACTCTCCACCCACACTCTCTTCATTGGCCATGCCACAGTAGTCAGTCAGACAATCATCTCACCATCCAACTACTTCAGTTTCCATCTCTGGCCCTCAGATGATGCCCTTTTTAGAAATGTTAACTGCTTACCAATCAAGGGATTTCAGACTATACACATTTTTGAGAAAACATTTTACAAGCCAGATTTTGATAAAGTTGATATTTGCAGGCTTTATTTTTTTTAATCCACCACATTTCACAATATCTTTTTAAAATTTGTTAAATTAAATTTATTTATTTTAATTGTAGGCTAATTATTTTACAATATTGTAGTGATTTTGCCATACATTCACATGAATCCTACACGGGTGTACATGTATTTCCCATCCTGAACCTCGCCCCCACCTCCCTCCCCATTCCATCCCTCTGAATCATCCCAGTGCACCAGCCCCAAGCATCTTGTATCATAAATCAAACCTGGACTGGCGATTCATTTCACATATGATAATATACACGTTTATTCTCCCAAATCATCCCACACTTGCCCCCTCCCAGAGAGCCCAAAAGACTCTTCTATACATCTGTGTCTCTTTTGCTGTCTCATATATAGGTTCACTGTTACTGTCTTTCTAATATATATATATATATATATATATATATATATATATATATATATATGTATATATATATAGCAAATAGGTATATATATATATAGCATATATATATATATGGCAAATAGATGGGGAAACTGTGGAAACAGTGGCTGACTTTATTTTGGGGGCTCCAAAATCACTGCAGATGATGACTGTAGCCATGAAATTAAAAGATATTGTTCCTTGGAAGAAAAGCTATGACCAACCTAGACAGCATATTAAAAAGCAAAGAAATTACTTTGCCAACGAGCTATGATTTTTCTAGTAGTCACGTATGGATGTGAGAGTTGGACAGTAAAGAAAATTGAGCTCTGAAGATTTGGTGCTCTTGAACTGTAGTGTTGGTGAAGACCCTTGACAGTCCCTTGGACTGCAAGGAGAACCAACCAGTCAATCCTAAAGGAAATCAGTCCTGAAAATTATTTGAAAGGACTGATGCTGAAGCTGAAACTTCAATACTTTGGACACCTGACATGAAGAACTGACTCGATGCTGGGAAAGATTAAAGGCAGGAGGAGATGGGGATGATAGAGGATAAGATGGTTGGATGGTATCACCTACACTATGGCCATGAGTTTGACCAAGCTCTGGGAGTTGGAAATGGACAGAGAGGTCTGGCATGCTGCAGTCCATGGGGTCACAAAGAGTCGGACAGGACTGAGTGGCATAAATGAAGTGAAATTCAGTACAGGGCTATAACTACAGACACAAATGACATTATTATAAAAATTTAGTGAGGTTTTGTCCAAGGTAAGGAGCAGCGGCTGCACTTTACTGGAGCAGCTGTGAAGAGATACCTGCAAGCTGAGGGAAGAGAAATCAAAGTAAGATGGTAAGTGTTGCAAGAGGGCATCAGAGGGCAGACACACTGAAACCATGCTCACAGAAAACTAGTCAATCTAATCACACTAGGATCACAGCCTTGTCTAACTCAATGAAACCAAGCCATGCCTGAGGGGCAACCCAAGATGGGTGGGTCATGGTGGAGAGTTCTGACAGAATGTGGTCCACTGGAGAAGGGAATGCAAGCCACTTCAGTATTCTTGCCTTGAGAACCCCATGAACAGTATGGAAAGGCAAAATGATAGGATACCAAAAGAGGAACTTCCCAGGTCAGTAGGTGACCAATATGCTACTGGAGATCAGTGGAGAAATATCTCCAGAAAGAAAGAAGGGATGGAGCCAAAGCAAAAATAATACTCAGCTGTGGATGTGACTGGTGATAGAAGCAAGATCTGATGCTGTAAAGAGCAATATTGCATAGGAACGTGGAATGTCAGGTCCATGAATCAAGGCAAATTGGAAGTGGTCAAACAAGAGATGGCAAGAATGAATATTGACATTCTAGGAATCAGTGAACTAAAATGGACTGGAATGGGTGAATTTAACTGAGATGACCATTATATCTACTACTGTGGGCAGGAATCCCTCAGAAGAAATGAAGTAGCCATCATGGTCAACAAAAAGAGTCTGAAATACAGTACTTGGCTGCAATCTCAAAAACGACAGAATGATCTCTGTTCATCTCCAAGGCAAACCATTCAATATCACAGTAATCCAAGTCTATGCCCCAACCAGTAATGCTGAAGAAGCTGAAGTTGAACGGTTTTATGGAGACCTACAAGACCTTTAGAACTAACATCCAAAAAAGATGCCCTTTTTATTATAGGGGACTGGAATACTAAAGTAGAAAGTCAAGAAACACCTGGAGTAACAGGCACATTTGGCCTTGGAATGTGGAATGAAGCAAGGCAAAGACTAATCAAGTTTTGCCAAGAAAACGCACTGGTCATAGCAAATACCCTCTTCCAACAACACAAGAGAAGACTCTACACATGGACATCACCAGATCGTCAACACTGAAATCAGATTGATTATATTATTTGCAGCCAAAGATTGAGAAGCTGTATACAGTCAACAAAACAAGTCTAGGAGCTAACTGTGGCTCGGATCATGAACTCTTTATTATCAAATTCAGACTCAAATGAAGAAAGTAGAGAAAACCGCTAGACCATTCAAATATGACCTAAATCAAATCCCTTGTGATTATACATTGGAAGTGAGAAATAAACTTAAGGGACTAGATCTGATAGATAGAGTGCCTGAAGAGCTATGGATGGAGGTTCATGACATTGTACAGGAGACAGGGATCAAGACCATCCTCATGGAAAAGAAATGCAAAAAAGCAAAATGGCTGTCTGAGGAGGCCTTACAAATAGCTGTGAAAAGAAGAGAGGTGAAAAGCAAAGGAGAAAAGGAAAGATATAAGCATCTGAAAGCAGAGTTCCAAAGAATAGCAAGAAAAGATAAGAAAACCTTCTTCAGCAATCAATGGAAAGAAGTAGAGGAAAAGAACAGAATAGAAAAGACTAGAGATCTCTTCAAGAAAATTAGAGATATCAAGGGAACATTTCATGCAAAGATGGGCTCAATAAAGGACAGAAATGGTCTGGACCTAACAGAAGCAGAGGATATTAAGAAGAGGTGGCAAGAATACACAGAAGAACTGTGCAAAATAGATTTTCATCACCCAGATAATATGATGATATGATCACTAATCTAGAGCCAGACATCTTGGAATGTGAAGTCAAGTAGGTCTTAGAAAGCATCACTATGAACAAAGCTAGTGAAGGTGATGGAACTCCAGTGAGACTATTTCAAATCCTGAAAGATGATGCTGTGAAAGTGCTGCACTCAATATGCCAGCAAATTTGGAAAACTCAGCAGTGGCCACAGGACTGGAAAAGGTCAGTTTTCATTCCAATTCCAAAGAAAGGCGATGCCAAAGAATGCTCAAACTACCGCACAACTGCACTCATCTCACATGCTAGTAAAGTAATGCTCACAATTCTCCAAGCCAGGCCTCAGAAATACGAGAACTGTGAACTTCCAGATGTTCAAGCTGGTTTTCAAAAGGCAGAGGAACCAGAGATCAAATTGCCAACATTTGCTGGATCATGGAAAAGCAAGAGAGTTCCAGAAGAAAAAAAAAAAAAAAAAACAGCTATTTCTGCTTTATTGACTATGCCAAAGCCTTTAACTGTGTGGATCACAATAAACTGTGGACAACAAAAGAGACTCAGAGGTATAGAACGGACTTTTGGACTCTGAGGGAGAGGGAGAGGAATGATTTGGGAGAATGGCATTGAAACATGTATACTATCTTGTAAGAACGAAGCGCCAGTCTATGTTCAATACAGGATACAGGACGCATGGGGCTGGTGCACAGGATGATTCAGGGAGATGATATGGGGTGGGAGGTGGGAGGGGGCTTCAGCATTGGGATATCGTGGACACCTGTGGCTGATTCATGTCAATGTATGGCAGAACAAATACAGTATTGTAATGCAGAATAAAGTATTTAAAAATTTTAAAAAAGTAAAAAAAAAAAAAAACTGTAGAAAATTCTGAAAGAGATGGAAACACCAGACCACCTAACTTGCCTCTTGTGAAATCTGTATGCAGGTCAGGAAGCAACAGTTAGAACTGGACATGGAACAACAGACTGGTTCCAAATAGGAAAAGGAGTCCGTCAAGGCTGTATATTGTCACTCTGCTTATTTAACTTATAAGCAGAGTACATCATGAGAAACGCTGGACTGGAAGAAACATAAGCTGGAATCAAGATTGCTGGGAGAAATATTAATAACCTCAAATATGCAGATGACACCACCTTTATGGCAGAAAGTGAAGAGGAATTAAAAAGCCTCTTGATGAAAGTGAAAGAGGAAAGTGAAAATGTTGGCTTAAAGCTCAACATTCAGAAAACGAAGATCCTGGCATCCAGTCCCATCACTTCATGGGAAATAGATGGGGAAACAGTGGAAACTGTCAAACTTTCTTTTGGGGCTCCAAAATCATTGCAGATGGTGACTGCAGTAATGAAATTAAAAGACACTTACTCCTTGGAAGGAAAGTTATGACCAACATAGATAGCATATTCAAAAGCAGAGACATTACTTTGCAGACTATGATCCACCTAGTCAAGGCTATGTTTTTTCCTGTGGTCATGTATAGATGTGAGAGTTTGACTGTGAAGAAAGCTGAGCGCCGAATAATTGATGCTTTTGAACTGTAGTGTTGGAGAAGATTCTTGAGAGTCCTCTGGACTGCAAGGAGATCCAACCAATCCATTCTGAAGGAGATCAGCCCTGGGATTTCTTTGAAAGGAATGATGCTAAAGCTGAAACTCCAGTACTTTGGCCACCTCAAGCGAAGGGTTGACTCATTGGAAAAGACTTTGATGCTGGGAAGGATTGGGGGAAGGAGGAGAAGGGGACGACTGAAGATGAGATGGCTGGATGGCATCACAGTCTCGGTGGACGTGAGCCTGAGTGAACTCAGGGAGATGGTGATGGACAGGGAGGCCTGGTGTGCTGCAATTCATGGGGTCGCAAAGAGTCGGACATGACTGAGTGACTAAACTGAACTGAGAATATGAGTTACCATCATAATTGAAGGGGATGGCAGGGAAAAAAAAGTCATGTAGGACTTAATATTTGAGGGAGGCATTTTCTTTCTTTCTTTCTTTCTTTCTTTCTTTTTTTTTTTTTTTTTTGTTTTTAGAGAAAACCTTTTACCCTGAGTACAATTTTGACAGTTAAGCTTCAGTCTGCATATGGTTGCTGTTGTTTAGTCACTAAATCTTCTCTGATTCTTCTGTGACCTCATAGGCTGTAGCCGTGCTCCTCTGTCCATGCAATTTCATAGTTAAGAATACTGGAAGTGGTTGTCATTTCCTTCTCCAAGGGATCTTTCTGACCCAGAGATCAAACCTGTGTCTCTTGCATTTGACAAGCTGGTTCTTTATCACTGAGCCTCAGAGAAGTCTCTACCATTAACACATACTGCC
This sequence comes from Nanger dama, assembly GCA_917880005.1. Classification (NCBI taxonomy): domain Eukaryota; kingdom Metazoa; phylum Chordata; class Mammalia; order Artiodactyla; family Bovidae; genus Nanger; species Nanger dama. The sequence continues at coordinate 108,027,016 of CAKJTW010000001.1, forward strand.
ATGGAAATCAAATTAATTAACAAAGAATCTCAGTGAGTTTCATTTATAAATTTTCACAAAGAGTGCTGCAATATATAATCAAAAGCTTAACCAATACAGAGTATAGCTGTAATAACAAAATGAGAGACAAAGTGTAAGAATATGAAGTACAGAATATTATATGAAGGGTAAATCTACTGAGAAAAAAATATAAAAGTTCAAATTTATTTCATTTAGCCTATTTCCTATTGGAAACATTTAATACAGCCTATTTCCTATTGGTGGATATTTAGATTATTTTCAATAGCTTGCCCCTGATGCTATTGCAGGAAAAGCATCAGGGAAAGATTGTAGGTCAGAGGAGAAGGGGACGTCAGAGGATGATACGGTTGGATGGCATCACCAGCTCAGTGAACATGAGTTTGAGTAAGCTCCGGGAGTTGGTGATGGACAGGAAAGCCTGGTGTGCTGTGGTCCATTGGGATGCAAAGAGTAGTATACAGCTGAACAAATGATTACATACAACTGAACTGAACTGATTATAAGCTTTTATGCAATGAATACTTTGAAAGTGGTAAACTTTCACAGGTTCAATTGCTAGAAGTAGAATTACTGGTTTAAATGATACTGGTATATTTAATGTTCAAGTTCCAGGTGAATTAAATATTTTATTCAAATATTAGCAAATTATATTCCATAAAGAAGACTAATTTAAATTTCTACCAACAATGAATGAGTGTGAAAAAAAATCAACCTTAAAATGATAAAAAAATTAGACATATGTAACAGGGCCTGGCTCTAACATTAGTCTCTGGCCCAATTTTCTGGTTGAGGCTTCATTGTCTGTAGAATTAGGGAACACCCATATTAAACTGACTTTTCCATTAGCTAAACTAAAGGTCAAGAAATAGGGTAGAAAAGTTGTCAGCCTCAGTTTCATCCTTTCTTAAGAAAGAAATTTCCTACTAATCATTTTCCTAAAACCATTTTTTACATCTTTGTTCCTTAGACTGTAAATCAAGGGGTAATCCAAGTCTATGCCCCAACCAGAAATGCTGAAGAAACTGAAGTTGAACGGTTCTATGAAGACCTACAAGATCTTTTAGAACTAACACCTAAGAAAGATGTCCTTTTCATTATAGGGAACTGGAATCCAAAAGTAGGAAGTCAAGAAACACCTGGAGTAACAGGCAAATTTGGCCTTGGAATGTGGGATGAAGCAGGGCAAAGACTAATAGAGTTTTGCCAAGAAAATGCACTGGTCATAGCAAACACCCTCTTCCAACAACACAAGAGAAGACTCTACACATGGACATCACCAGATGGTCAACAAAATTTCCTTCATATATTCACTATATATAGCATGCTAATATAACTAACGCTTTGTTCTTCCTCTACAAAGGGAACAATATTTATGTTAATATATGATTCAACATATATGGCTTATGATTTAAACTATATTATGGGACCTTTCAGTATATTCGTTTACTTATTTTCATTATTAACTAGTGTAATGCTATGAACCCGGTGGGGAGATGGAGTCCTCTTTGGTGTTATTTGAAGAATAAAGGGATGTGCTGACATAAGTAAGGCAGACTGAAAAGGAATTAAAGCAGAATAAAGAGCTTTACAACAAATAATTCCTGTCTCTGATTCTCGTTTCTGTATAGGGCAAAAGAAAACATAGGCAAATAGATTTCACTTAGAGTGAACATGGTAGGATAAAATAAAAGAAAAGATATTTTTGATCACTTTACAAAGGTTAAATTTTATATTAATTGTTCTGGCTACAATCGTTCATTTGTTTTTCAATAAGTATTTTCAAATTGAATTCTCAGGTCAAATACTGTAAGTGGCACAGTAGAAAAAAATGGTGAACAGGATAGTAAGTGTCATGCTTTTATGGAATATTTAGACATGGAGGGAGATTTCTTATTTAGTTTTATTTATTTATTTACTACTAACTTCTATGTGTTATGATGGAATATTTACAGGGTGATGCAAGTACATAAAAAGGGTATGAACAAAACTTATTTGATACAGTAACACTCTCTCCTGACTGAGCAAGTCTATTAAGCCTATTGTTTTTTTGTTTTTTGTTTTTTAAATGGAGCCTTTAGGGAAGTAAGTTTAATTGACAGGAATAGAGCAGTTGCTTTTCTCATGATACTTCACTAGGTCCTCTCAAGGACAGAGAAAAGAAATGTAAAGAAGACCTTTTGTGCAAAACAGCAAAGAGACCTTATTGCTACTTTTTCTTAGTTTGGAGAGAAGATTAAGATCATTAAGGCCTGCTCCCTACACTCAATTTAGGCACAATTGAAAATAATGGGAATCATTCAGAAGGTTGTACTGGTGGGTTATACGAACTTATGTCAAAGTACTAGAGCTTCAGCTCTCAGAATCTTTAGAGATTTAAAGAACAAGTTCAAGAAACAGGGTAGAAAAGCTGTCAGCCTCAGTTTCATCGTTTCTTAAGAAAGAAATTTCCTGCTAATGATTTTCCTGAAGGCACTTTTTACATCTTTGTTCCTAAGACTGTAAATTAAGGGATTTAACATAGGTATAATCAATATATAGAACACAGAGGTCACTTTATCAATAGCCATTGAATGGCCAGTGCCAGGGTGCAAATAAATGAAGATCAGGGTACCATGGTAGATAGAGACCATGGTCAGATGAGACTCAAAAGTGGATAATCCTTTTCTTCTTCCTTGGCAGAAGTTGTTTTAAGAATAGCTGCTATGATGAAAATATAGGGGAGGAGAACTGTTAGAAGGCTGAGGGCTTCCACTAAACTAGTGAAGACCACCAGTACAATGTCATGGATGTAAGTGTCAGTGCAGGACAGAGAGAAGAGAGGGTGGGGTGTCACAAAAGAAATGGTTAATTTCACTGGAGCAGAAAGACAGGTGAAATATATTTGTGGTGTGGATGACTGAGCTCATGGAACCTCCCAGAAACACTCCAATTGCAAGCTGGAAGCAAATCCTCTTGGATATAATAACGGTGTAAAGCAGGGGGTTTGCAGATGGCTATGTGCTGGTCATAAGCCATAACAGTCAAGAGAAAAGACTCTGTGTCCACAAAATAGCAGAAGAAATATAACTGTGCAGCACAGTCATTGTAAGAAATGGTCTTTTTTAATCAGAAAATACGTCCACAAGTAACTTGGCAATGACTGAAGAGCAGCAGGCATCCACGAAAGACAAGATGCAGAGAAAAAAGTACATAGGGGCGTGCAAAGGGGTACAGGCTGTGAATAATAAAATCATCCCAAGGTTTCCCATCAGGGTAACAGAGTAGATGACAGAAAGACAGCAAAAAGAACACTCTGCATCTGGGTGATCATTGAATCCCAAGAGAAAGAACTGTGTCTTCACAGTGCTGTTCTCCACTTCCATTCTCTGCAGGGTTTTTGGAAGTTGGAATTTTGACCCGGTACTGATGTTTATAATAACCTGAGGAGTCAGAAAAAAATAAATACAAAAACAGATAAAGTAATTAGAGCATTAATTCTAAATCCACTTGGGCATCCTGGTAACCCCTAGGCATATGAACAGTAAACACAGAAAATGTACATATTTCCAGTTGAACTGATAACTTACTGCTTCTATTCCGTACAGCTGTCATTTTCCTCATTAAATGACACAGCATCAAACCAGTGGGTGAACTCTGACCTCTGAACCTCTTACTTTCATTTACGCTTTCATCTTTCACCTATGTGAGTGATTATGGATGGTTAATCACATTGCATATAGCAAACTCTGAGTAATTCACTTCTGTTCCACTTTGCAGTATTGTTTTACTTGCACAACAAATTAAAGTATTTCTATTTCAGTCGAAACCTTGCCTAGTTAGAGGAGTCAAAGTACTTTATCTTTCATACATTGAGAAGCAATTTTGTCTCTGAGGAACAAAATAACTTCTAAGAGTTACTTGTAAAATAGAAAGAGAACATATTCAGAATTAGTTACTGAATCAGTAACAGAATTAGCAACTGAATCCTAATTCTACTGCTCAGCAGTTGCAATTCTTTAGGCAAGTCAAGTAATCACTAAGTTTGTTTCATCATCATTAGTATGAAAATGACAGTGACTGTCTCATCAAATTATATGTTAAATGAGTTTTTTTCTACAGTTAAATATCTTATCATCTGATTGATTCACTCTTCTAAAGTTGGCAACATATTAATTGTAGTTAATACATCCATTATTTTTTTTATTTTTTAGATTATAAGCCAAACTATGGAATCTAACTAGAGAAATTTTCATGCTTGGACAATTACTGAATTAATCCATGCAATATACTGATAGTATTCAGGAATATTTCAGAGTTTAATGATAAATTGTAACAGATGTTTAAAAAGGGTCATCTACCCACTTCTTTTAATGATGTCTGCATTCTCTTGTCATTGCACTAGTCTATAGCTCTGTAAATTGTAAATGACCCAGAGAAACACACATAATACTTGTTTATAGACAGGTACATTTTTTTTAAATTGTATTTTTACTTTATTTTACTTTATAATACTGCATTGGTCTCGCCATACATTGACATGAATCCACCACGGGTGTACACAAGCTCCCAATCTTCCCAGGATACAGACAACTGATTTGCTCTGTAGTGGAAAGGCAGTTTTGTATCTATTATCAGTTTATTGGTGAATTCCTGATTTATAATATTGTGATTCTTTGAACTATCATTTGTAACACTTATAGCATCTTAATGAACGAAATAAGTAAAATCTTTTACATGTGCACAATTTATATAAACGTACAAAGTTTGTATGTATATATATAGTGAAAGTGAAAGTAGCTCAGTCATATCTGACTCTTTGTGACCCCATGGACTATACAATCCTTAGAATTCTCCAGGCCAGAATACTGCAGTGGGTAGCCTTTCTCTTCTCCAGGGGATCTTCCCAACCCAGTGATTGAATCCATATCTCCTGCATTATAGGCAGATTCTTTATCAGCTTTATCACCAGGGAAGCCCATATATGCATATATATATATATATATATATATATACATACATACACATATATATATATATACATTGTATGTCATATATAATGTGTATATATATATATATGTATGTATATATAATATATATATAATTCTTCCTTAACAACCTACATCACACACAGCTCCTACAAATTCAGCATTTGCATAATGTCAGATTTGAATATATTTTCATTTTATACACTCTATCTCAGATTATGATCTAACCACATTACCACAACCTTATCCTCCTGTTTTTTTCTCAATTTGTTCCAGATTTTTAATAAAACTGAATGTCTTTTAAAACTTTTCATACATTTAGAATTAATAGGCATAATGCAACTATTTACCAAGCTACTTTTTGGGTATAGAAAATTAACTATGGGTAGAACAAAGATTGTGGATTCTGGATTACTTAACGTCTATTTTTCTACATTTGTTCTGTTAGCCAAATTAACAGCTTCCCAGGTCACTGGAGTAGTAAAGAATCTGTCTGCTATGCAAGAGATGAAAGAGATAAATTAGAGTGAATGTGAAAATCTGGCATGGATACATTGTCATCTTATAATGTTCAAAGTGCTTTCTCATCTAACTTAATTCTCAAAGCTCTTTAAAATATGTTGACCAACTCTACTGAAAAAGGAACTGATGATTTCAACCTAGTTAACAATTCAGGATTGCAAAACTTTGCAATCAAACAGTCAGGGCCAGAGTTTGGACATTCTAGATCACTGGGCACTCTTCAATAAATACTATCTCCCCAGAAATGGAAATATTAGAGATAGTGGTACTTAAAAGATTAACATAACCAAGACAGCTATTCCCCAAAACTCAACGTGCCAAATTGGATATAGGGATATTAGCTTAAAGCTAGCATAAATCTTGATTTAGAGTTTGTGCCCCACCAGGTTTACATCTTTTGACACAGTATCAGAGAAGATGTACTGTGGTGATTGAAAGCATGGTTGATAAATCCAGTGTGTCTGGCTCTTCCACTTCATATTTGTATGACTTCAGCAAAATTTCAACAACTATATGATTTTATTTTCTGATATGTAAATTACATATTATAGTGACACTTGTCTACAGGGTAATGATGAGGATTAAATTAACTAATATGTGTATTTTCAGCAGTATTTTTCACAAAGTGAATATTCAATGTGTGATGTGTATGTGCTTAGTGGGTCCAGCTCTTTGCAACTCCATAGATTGTAGCCCATGAAGCTCTTCTGTCCATGGAATTTTCCAGGCAATAATTTCCTCCTCCAGAGGATCTTCCTCACCCATGGATCAAACTCAAGTTTCTTCTGCCCCCTGCATTGACAGGTGGATGCTTTACCCTTGAAAACTAATATTATTAAGCTATTGAGACAAGTTTGAACTTTTCAAGAAATTAATACTTATTATTTTATTATCAACCAGGATTCCTATTTCCTCTAAGCAAAGGGTTAAACAAAGAAGGAAAGCATCACTGATTTACTAGTTAATTCATTGGAATTATCCTTTTATGAAATACAGATGGCTTCCTCCTTAGAAAATATTAACTCTTCTTGAATGATAGCCCATCTGTTTTGTTCTGCAAACATAGAGACAAGACTGTCTATTGACTAAGGAGTGGAGAAATTGCCACTCTCTGAAGGCAAGAAAAAGATACAATTGTATCTTTTCTGAGTTATTCTTTCTTTTGTAATAATGAAAAATGACTATTCAAAGGTGAAAGTGAAAGTGAAGTCGTGTCTGACTCTTTGAGACTCAATGAACTGTAGCCTACCAGGCTCCTCTGTCCATAGGATTCTCCAGGCAAGAGTACTGGAGTGGATTGCCATTTCCTTCTCCAGGGAATCTTCCCAAACCAAGGATAGAACTGGGATCTCCTGCATTGTAGGCAGAGACATCAAATAAAGAGAGTCATCTTTAAGGACAATGTTTAAATAAGCTTGAGGCATTGACCATGAGAATAAAACACTTCTTTGCTGAGGTTGTTTTTCTGCCAAACCTCCTATTTCTATTCACAGATGTACAGTACCTGAAGGGAACAATTTATACAGAGAATATTAAGTGTAATAATATTTCAAATTTATTACATACTTCAAGTCTGAAAGAAAATTTTAAGATTCAAAAGAGAAATATAAAAGCTAAGTAGAACAAGTGGAAAGGGAAAAGAATATAGGAAGCAAAAAAATAGACTCCATTTAGGAGCCAAATACTATCTTGTTGTGTACTTGTCGGGTGAGCGTGGAAACAGGATTTTTGGAAGAGTTTAGCAAAATCATCTATTCCTGCAGAAATTTCTCTTTATTGATATGAGCCACTACTTAATTTTTTTCCCTACTCTCTTAAAAACATTCTTCTAACCCCACCCCAGTACTGTTACTTGGGTGTTGATAACTGATGGCATCAATGAAATTCTGTAAGAAAAGATGGATAATATACTAAACAAATTGAGTCAGCCTTAATGGATATGTACATGCTTTAAAAAGAAGTGATAGGTGATTAGAACAGTGTTAAGATTTAGATTCTTAATCAGAGCCCAATATAGTGAGAATTGTTTTAATATAATATGTCAAATGTCTGGGCTTTTTTGTTGTTGTTGTTTTTGTTAGACGTATCTTGATCATTTAAAACTTGTGTTACCCTGGGAATATTTATTCTCAAACTATCAGTTTCTACATATAGAATAAGTGACTATGAACTTAAAAGAACATAAAATCCCATCAAGTTCTAATACCCTGAGATTAAGGTAAGAATACTTACCAGATCACTATCTTTTTATTCATCTTCTCTCTATACTGTGTCAACAGTGGTTCATTTTTCACAGGAAAAGTCAATTTTGATATTTAAAGACAAAAATTGACCTACTGCAATTTTTTTTTAATAATCTTATTTGAATGGCTTTCTGTGTTCATAGAAGAAATTTGTGTTTCCCTCAAGAAGACTGCTGTTCCCTAGGATTTCTCTGAGGCTTTTGAGACTAGTTTTCTGATTTCACATCAGATCCCAGGAACACACACTGATACCCCATTCCCAGTGGGAATATTTACCTGCATAATTACACTTCTTCTGTGAAATTGTAAAAACACAAACTTAAGTAATGTAATATGTTTTTCTACATGTTAAGAATGTCTCAGGGAAACATACTATTATATTGTGGCTCACAAAAATGGTATGTTATTATATGTAAAATTGTATTATATATTTGCTATCTAATTTTATTTAACCCGCTCAAAGCAATTTATCAAACAATTGACAGGCTATACTAGAATGGTGGAATAAACTGGTATAGCCTTAAGTTGGTGCAGTGATGCTCAGGCCAAAGCTGTGACGTCATCTTTGAGGAGGAAGAACAGGAAGAGAAGGACTCCGAGTTCAGGAACTTCTGATGATTCAGAGATAATGGTCTTTTCCACGGTAGAGTGCCTTCTACCGTATGTCAGGTTTGGGAAACCAAATGAAAAATTTTGTGTTTCTTCTGAAAAAAAAAAAATGGAGAAAACATGTTTATATTAACTTCAGAAAATTAGAGGCATCAAACACTGTCTTTTTTTTCTTGGCTTTATTTAATTAATTATTTATTTATTTATTTTATTGAACATTCTTTAAAAGGCAATCATCAGCTCCAGTTTCATTCATCTTATTAGAACTGATTCAAATTTATTCTTTTTAAGGGCTGAGTAATACTCCATTGTGTATATGTACCACCGCTTTCTTATCCATTCATCTGCTGATGGACATCTAGGTTGTTTCCATGTCCTGGCTATTATAAACAATGCTGAAATGAATATTGGGGTACATGTGTCTCTTTCAATTCTGGTTTTCTCAGTGTGTATGCCCAGCAGTGGTACTGGTGGGTCATAAGGCAGTTATATTTGCAATTTTTTAAGGAATCTCCACACTGTTTTCCATTATGGCTGTACTAGTTTGCATTCCCACCAGCAGTGTAAGAGAGTTCCCTTTTCTCCACATCCTCTCCAGCATTTATTGCTTGTAGACTTTGGGTCACAGCCATTCTGAATGGTGTGAAATGGTACCTCATTGTGGTCTTGATTTGCATTTCTCTGATAATGAGTGATGTTGAGCATCTTTTCATGTGTTTGTTAGCCATCCATATGTCTTCTTTGGAGAAATGCCTATTTAGTTCTTTGGCCCATTTTTTGATTGGATCGTTTATGTTTCTGGAATTGAGCTGCATAAGTTGCTTGTATATTTTTGAGATTAGTTGTTTGTCAGTTGTTTCATTTGCTATTGTTTTCTCCCATTCTGAAGGCTGTCTTTTCACCTTACTTACAGTTTCCTTTGTTATGCAGAAGCTTTTAAGTTTAACTAGATGGAATTTGATTATTTTTGCTTTTATTTCCATTATACCGGAAGGTGGATCATAGAGGATCCTGCTGTGATTTATGTCAGAGAGTGTTTTGTCTATGTTTTCCTCTAGGAGTTTTATAGTTTCTGGTCTTACATTTAGATCTTTAATCCATTTTGAGTTTATTTTTGTGTATGGTGTTAGAAAGAGGTCTAGTTTCATTCTTTTACAAGTGGTTGACCAGTTTTCCCAGCACCACTTGTTAAAGAGATTGTCTTTAGTCCATTGTATATTCTTGCCTCCTTTGTCGAAGATAAGGTGTCCATAGGTATGTGGATTTATCTCTGGGCTTTCTATTTTGTTCCATTGATCTATATTTCTGTCTTTGTGCCAGTACCATACTGTCTTAATGACTGTGGCTTTGTAGTAGAGCCTGAAGTCAGGCAAGTTGATTCCTCCAGTTCCATTCTTCTTTCTCAAGATTGCTTTTTCTATTCAAGGTTTTTTGTATTTCCATACAAATCTTGAAATTATTTGTTCCAGTTCTGTGAAAAATACTGCTGGTAGCTTGATAGGGATTGCACTGAATCTGTAGATTGCTTTGGGTAATATACTCATTTTCACTATATTGACTCTTCCGATCCATGAACATGGTATATTCCTCCATCTATTAGTGTCCTCTTTGATTTCTTTCATCGGTGTTTTATGGTTTTCAATATACAGGTCTTTAGTTTCTTTAGGTAGTTATATTCCTAAGTATTTTATTCTTTTCATTGCAACTGTGAATGGAGTTGTTTCCTTAACTTCTTAAGAATAAATCTGAATCAGTTCTAATGAGATGGATGAAACTGAAGCTGATTATACAGAGGGAAGTAAGCCAGAAAGAAAAACACCAATACAGTATACTGACACATATATTTGGAATTTAAAAAGATAGTAATGATGACCCTGTATGTGAGACAACAAAAGAGACACAGAGGTATAGAACAGACTTTTGGCCTCTCAGGGAGAGGGAGAGGGTGGGATGATTTGGGAGAATGGCATTGAAACATGTATACTATCATGTAAGAAATGAAGCGCCAGTCTATGTTCAATACAGGATACAGGATGCTTGGGGCTGGTGCACGGGATGATCCAGGGAGATGATATGGGGTGGAAGGTGGGAGGGGGCTTCGGCATTGGGAGATCGTGTACACCTGTGGCTGATTCATGTCAATGTATGGCAAAACCAATACAGTATTGTAACATAGAATAAAGTAAAAATAAAATTAAAAAGGCAATCATCAAATAATTCAAAATTTTCAATGTCCTAGTGGATCCCACTGACTGAAAGATCAAAATTCAAATATGAGCAGAAATCAATGTAATTCCAAACTTTAATTTATCAAAATTAATTGAGCTGATGAATTCAATTAGATAATTTGTTGGACTTTGAAACATAAGCCTGCTGGAGATCGACTCTTTGGGAAATGTCGTAAGTCTGCCAAAGTAGGGTGACAGTTTTTATGATCTTATATAATCCAAGCTAATTGTTTCATTCAGTTATCAGTCATATAAATTTGCAGTAGGTGAAGATTTGTACAATTCCCTTGTTGGGGAGTATGACCCATCTCTTTGAAATTGGTGGCTCATAAGAACAGTTACATTTGGAATTGTGCAGAATATACAAAAGAGTATTTCAATATATCTGAAGATAATCATCATTTTTACCTATCAAATTAACAAAAGGATTTAATTAATTACAATAGTAATGGTCAATGTCAATACGGACTGAGAAAGACGTAACTCTGACATACATTTTTCTGGAAAGCCACTGGTAACATATACCCCAAGTCTTAGCCTTCAAAACCATAAAAGCTATATGATATTTTTAATGAGTTTTTTTTTTTTTCTTGACAGTGAAAGTGGGTCTCCCCGTCATGTCCAACTATTTGTGATCCCATGGGCTGTAGCCTTCCAGGCTCCTGTGTACATGGAATTCTCCAGGCAAGGATATAGGAGTGGGTAGACATTCCTTTCTCCAGGAGATCTTCCCAACTCAGGGATCTAACTCACGTCTTCCACATTACAGGTGGACTTATTATTTGTTAGTTATTAAAAGAAATAATTTAATTACATTTTGATAAAATTGAGAAAAACTATCTCCAAAGCTACAATGTAATATTGTTTAGAATTCTAACTATAGGGAAAATTAACAGTAAAAAATATAACTTAAAAAAAAAAAAGAAACTATGGGGCCTTAAAAACAAACAAACAAACAAAAACTATGGGACATCATCCCCTGGAGAAGGAAATGGAAACCCACTCCAGTATTCTTGCCTGGAGAATCCCATGGATGGAGGAGATTGGTGGGCTACAGTTCACAGGTCACAAAGAGTCGGACACGACTGAGTGACTTCACTTCATGGGCCATCGTGTCTTGGGTAGAAAATTATAAGTATTTAAAATTATGGATTTGCATTTTAAAAATATGGTTAATTAAAAATAAAGATATCAAATTGCACATATAGTGTATATATGCAGATGTAAGTGAAGATATATATGTAGAGGTATGAATGCACAGAGATATCATATGTTATCACTCTCATTTGGCTACAACCTTACAAAGATAACTCCTTTATCCATATTAAGAAAGGCAAGTAAAAACTTCCCCAATGTCTCTCAAGTACTACAGTGCAGTTTCTATATGAGTAGGATCCATCATTCGGACATTTTCCTAACGGGGGGAAAATAAGAAAAGAAAAGAAAACCGAGCAATTTTATTCTCTGCCCTCCTTCTCAGCAACAAGAGACTTATACAGGCTTTCGTATATACAGTAATGAGAATGAGTCAAGTACTTGAAATTTTGGTTTCCAGTATACATGGAATATTCTCCATGCATGCATGCCAACTCACTCAGTCGTGTTCAACTCTTTAAGACCTCATGGACTGTGGCCCATCAGGCTCCTCTGTCCATGGGATTCTCCAGGCAAGAATACTGGAGAGGGTTGTCATGCTCTCCCCCAGAGGATCCCAGAACCTGCGACTGAATCCAAGTCTTGTATTTCTCTTGCACTGAAAGGTGGGTTCTTTACCACTAGTGCCACCTGGGAAGTGCATATTTTCCATACCTTGAACTAATTTCCTTGAAATTGATAATTCTCCAATTCTCTAAATTGAAAACATACTCTTTTTTATTTCTTGACCAAACAATAAATCAAAGCAAAACAAAACAAAAACAAATTGTAGCAACAGTAGGAACAAAAATTGAGTGATTTGCCTACTTCAAAATTAAAACAGAAAGATCAACTTGGAAAATTTCCTTCCTTAAGTTTTAGACTAATAATAAGAAGCTCAGTTCAGTTCAGTCACTCAATCGTATCCAACTCTTTGCGACCCCATGAATCACAACATGCCAGGCTTCCCTGTTCATCATCATCTCTCGGAGTTCACTCAGACTCATGTCCATCGAGTCTGTGATGCCATTCAGCCATCTCATCCTCAGTCGTCCCCTTCTCCTCCTGCCCCCAATCCCTCTCAGCATCAGAGTCTTTTCCAATGAGTCAACCCTTCGCACGAGGTGGTCAAAATACTGGAGTTTCAGCTTTAGCATCATTCCTTGCAAAGAAATCCCAGGGCTGATCTCCTTCAGAATGGACTGGTTGGATCTCCTTGCAGTCCAAGGGACTCTCAAGAGTCTTCTCCAACACCACAGTTCAAAGGCATAAATTCTTTGGCGCTCAGCCTTCTTCACAGTCCAACTCTCACATCCATACATGACCACAGGAAAAACCATAGCCTTGAATAGACAAACCTTAGTCAGGAAAGTAATGTCTCTGCTTTTGAATATACTTTCTAGGTTGGTCATAACATTTTTTCCAAAGAGTAAGCGTCTTCTGATTTTATGGTTGCAGTCACAAACTACAGTGATTTTGGAACCCCCAAAAAATAAAGTCTAACACTGTTTCCACTGTTTCCCCATCTATTTCCCATGACGTGATGGGACCGGATCCCATGATCTTCGTTTTCTGAATGTTGAGCTTTAAGCCAACTTTTTCACTCTCCTCTTTCACTTTCATCAAGAGGCTTTTTAGTTCCTCTTCACTTTCTGCCATAAGGGTGGTGTCATCGGCATTTCTGAGGTTCTTGATACTTCTCCCAGCAATCTTGATTCCAGCTTGTGTTTCTTCCAGTCCAGCGTTTCTCATGATGTACTCTGCATATAAGTTAAATAAGCAAGGTGACAACATACAGCCTTGATGTACTCCTTTTCCTATTTGGAACCAGCCTGTTGTTCCATGTACAGTTCTAACTGTTGCTTCCTGACCTGCATACAGATTTCTCATGAGGCAGATTAGGTGCTCTGGTATTCCCATCTCTTTCAGAATTTTCCACAGTTTAATTTGATCCACACGGTCAAAGGCTTTGGCATAGTCAATAAAGCAGAAATAGATGCTAATCCATGATAAACCCATAGCTTCATCATTTTATGCTCTCTTTATTCTTAGTAATATTTCTTGTTCTAAAGTATATTTTCTACTTTGTTTTATATCAATATATTCACACATGAGATGCTTTCTGCCATTTTATATTTAACTCAATACATTATCATAATTGAGATTTCTTTAGAAAGCAGTTTAAGTCACTAATTTCAGAGGCACATGAGTTTAAAAAAATGAATAACATCAATGTAAATTATACTGTATAGCATCTATGCTGCTGCTGCTGCTGTGACAGCAGCTATAGGAGTTACCAAAACTGAATTGAATTCTAAAGGTAAATAAAGAAGAGTATGAAATTTTACATCAGTATTTGTTGAAGAGCATCAATGCCTGTAGTGTTGCCATATTAAATAATCCTCTTAATTATTCCACACACTAATTTTAAAATCATGATCAGAAGACTTAAATAATATGTATTTCCATTTTTCCAGAATAAGAATAAAGGAACTGTGTCTATGAATTAATAATTAAAAAAATTAGTCATCCTTTTTCAAGATAGAGAAGAAACATGAAATTTTATGCCCTGGAAATGGATTATTTATTACTGATTTGAGTCAAGGTTAATATAATATTTCTGCTACTTTTCATTGATATTCTAGTTAATGTAAATATCAAGTAAGCAATGATTTGTGGAAAAATATATTTTATTTATGAGTATATAAATAATGTTGGTTATCACTACATTTCAAATTGTTAACCAGAAAAAGTGATTTACATAATTCATCCTTGTAAGTCTGAAATCAAATAAGCATTTGAAATTACCTCAATGAATTGTTTTCAAGTATTTACTTCATTCTCATGAAAACAGAATTAGTTCTGTTAATATTTTTCTCAAAAGATTTGGAATTTCATTCAGACACAAAGACTATAGAATAGAAAATAGATGTGTAAGTAATTCTAGCAAAACTGATGAGGCAACAGATGAAAGAAAATATAAATATGACTGATAATTTCAAATTATATATATGTGCCTATGAGGGTGAAAGTGAAAGTTGCTCAGTCATGTCCAACTCTTTGCGACCATAGCCCACAGTTCATGGAATGCTCCAGGCCAGAATACTGGAGTGGGTAGCCTTTCTTTTCTCCAGTGGATCTTCCAGACCCAGGGATCAGACCTGGATATCCTGCTTTACATGTGGATTCTTTACCAACTGAGCTATCAGGTAAGCCCCTAAATATTACATTGCTTAGAAGAAAATGTAATCTTCCCTGATTTACACAACCATATAGATTAGGTTATTTCTATGTTTATATTATACTTAAAAATTAGAGCTATTTTAAAACAATGTTCACGTCCCAGGAAAGCTATTAGCTCTCAATTTTATAGCAAATCTACTCAATTGTTTTATGGAGACTTTCTGGAAAGTCCTGAAAGAGAACTAAGATACAGGCTTGATCAAACTGCCATGTGAAATAATAATATATGTATAATGATTGGTAAGTGATAGACAGGCAACACAAAACATACAACATATATAAAGTATCTTTGTTTTTATTCTCAGTATTTCAAGAAGCAAGCTAATTTTCTTAAGCCTCTTGTAAATTATTTTTTTCTCTATACTGAAACTTTCTTCCAAAATAAGTTAGAATTGAAGCTACAATGTATACACAATTTCATTTATTCAAGCACCTAGCAAGATGCCTTGTAGGCATACAACATAAAATAATAGCTTAAAAATGTGTGAACCATTGACTCTTGACCACTATGTATTTTAAGTTCAGTTCAGTTCAGTCACTCAGTCGTGTCTGAGTCTGTGCAACCACATGAAGCGCAGCACACCAGGCCTCCTGTCCATCACCAACTCCTGGAGTTTACTCAGACTCATGTCCATTGAGACGGTGATGCCATCCAGCCATCTCATCCTCTGTCATTCCCTTCTCCTCCTGCCCCCAATTGCTCCCAGCATCAGGGTCTTTTCCAATGAGTCAGTTCTTCTCATGAGGTGACCAGAGTATTGGAGTTTCAGCTTCAGCATCAGTCCCTCCAATGAACACCCAGGACAGATCTCCTTTAGAATGGACTGGTCAGATCTCCTTGTAGTCCAAGGGGCCTTCAAGAGTCTTCTTCAGAACCACAGTTCAAAAGTATCAATTCTTCAGCACTCACCTTTCTTCACAGTCCAATTCTCACTTCCAAGTAAAATTTATGTCACTCTCTTTTGTTCCTCTTTAAAAATCTGTCTATTCTTCAAGGCCACGTAAAAGATGCATGATAGTTCACAAATGATTTTGTACAGTCTCTTCCCATCAACTGTATTATGATATTAACAAACACCACTGGCTTGGGAGGTTCTTGAAAGTAAAAATATATATTTCCCTCTCATATATTCACCAAATTCAAAGTATAAAATTGTTCATTTATTTAAGACTACTTGTTAGTCATCAGGAAAAAGGGAATAACAGAGATAGAATTTATTGCACATATACAATATGTTTGTTATATTATCTATATTCTTTTGTTCTATATACTACTTTATGAAGAAAATGATATTAAACTGGTTTTGTAGATAATGTCCGAGTCAGGTCAATCCATCTTCTCTGACTTATTTAGTCAGAACCAAATATAGTCCCCTGATATAAAACTCATTTTTTTTCCTTTGTGGTTTTTTGTTTTTCAAATCTAAAGTGACTTTTTAAGTGAATTTTTGACACATAATCCATTCAAAATCAGAAAAGTGTTCTTTAATAACCAAAATAAATATTTAATAGTTGCATGCCTTCAAAGTGAAAACAATTTTGTTTTCATTAGTTTTCTAACTGTGTCCTTGAAATCCTTATTTCTCAGACTGTAGATCAGGGGGTTAAACTGGGGATGACCACCGTGTAAAACACAGACACCACTTTGACTGTGTGCCTGGAGGTTGTGGAGTTGGTTACACAGTAGAGGAAGAGGATGGTGCCAGGGAAGATGCTGATAGAGGCCAGGTGGGAGGCGCAGGTGCAGAAGGCTTTGTGATGACCACCAGCTGATTTCATCTTCAAAGTGGTGACAACAATGAACATGCAAGATGTGAGAAAGACGAGCAATGTGATCACCTTATTGTGTTCACCTATGGCTGATTCGTGTCAATGTATGGCAAAACAAATACAGTATTGTAATTAAAAAATAAATAAATTTAATTTAAAAACAAAACAAAAACAAAAAAAAATAAAGGTGGCAACAGTGAAAAGAAGCAGCTGGCTGAGATAAGAATCAGAATAAGAGAGGGAAATCAAGGAAGAAAGCTCACAGAAGAAGTGATTGATTGTGTTGAAACTGTAAAAAGATAATTTGACAGCAGAACACGTGAGAGTCAAGGAACAAGCTACTTCCCATGCATATGACACTACCACTAACTTGGCAGAGTCTCTGGGACATGACGACTGTGTAGAGCAAAGGATTGCAAATAGTCATGAAGCGGTCATAGGTCATCACAGCAAACAAAATTAATTCAGTCACTACAAAGGTGCAAACGAGAAATAACTGCACCATACATCCCCCAAATGAAATGTTCTGTCTTCTGCAAGTAGGTTCACCAGCGTCTTGGGAGCAATGATGGAAGAATAGCAGAAATCCACAAATGAGAGGTGGCTGTGAAAAACATTTATGGGGGTGTGCAGTTTGAGGTTAACTTTGATGATGACCATCATCCCAAGGTTTCCTGCTATGCAAAAGCTGTAGATGGCCAGAAATGCCAAGAAGAGGGGGGCTTGCAGTTCTGGGTAGTCTGAGAAACCCAAGAGAGCGAATGTGGCCACAATGATTATATTTCCCTTGGTCAGAGACATGCTTCCTGATGGATGGATCTGAACATCTGTCTTGGAAATAATATATTGGGAGAGTGACTGACACATAAATCATGCTTACCTGTGCCCTGTGCAGAGGGGATATAAAATTAGTCAAAACGAATCCTGACAGGGGTTCATCATCCAAGGCAAAAATAACTACAGCTTCAGAAAAGAATTACTCGTTAATGTTTTTCTTCAAGAATTTAAAGCTTAATTCTCTTCAAGTTCTGAAATATAATTTTAATGACATACAAATGTTATAATTATAAATCAAGTGATTTTGTTTGTAACATGTAATCAAATCCTCATGTGAGATATTCTAATACCGAACTCCATGAATTCTGCAAAATGAAATAATTTTAGCTGATACAGTTGTTAATAAAAAATGAAAACACTTGAAATAACTTCTATAATCAGAAATAAGTTTTACATAAAACATGTGCATATTTGTGATGTAAACAAAGTGTGGTAAGTAATAACAACTTACTTATTGTTGTTTAATTGGTAAGTCATGTCTGACTCTGACCCCATGGACTGCAACCCATCAGACTCCTCTATCCATGGAATTTCCAGGAAAGAATACCAGAGTGGGTTGCCATTTCTTTTTCAGGGGATCTTCCTCACCCCGAGATCAAACCCATGTCTTCTGCATTGGTAGGTGGATCCTTTACCATTAAGCCACCAGGAAACCTGTACTTACTTATGCTCATATTTTAAATATCTGATTAGTACTTTATTCATCATGCCTTTTTTTTTTTTTTTTTGACTAAAAAGGTCAGCTAGCAAATTAAGTAATGATTTACAGCTTTTCAGAAATAATACCTATTGAGCAGCCTTTCTTTACATATAAGCAACAGAAACTCGAAGAAGCTATGACTTGCCTAGTGACAACAGGCATTGATGCCCAACTACAGCTAGAGCCCATATTCCTTAATTCCCAGTGACATACCCATCTCTATACCAGGCTGTGATTCACATTACAGATTGAGATATGAGCATTTCTACTTTGTAAAGATCATATTTCACCCCTCATTTTGCTAACTTTATTTTTGGCCACTTTAAAGACAAATTCTATGCTGCTGCTGCTAAGTCGTTTCAGTCGTGTCCAACTCTGTATGACCCCATAGATGGCAGCCCACGAGGCTCCCCCATCCCTGGGATTCTCCAAGCAAGAACACTGGAGTGGGTTGCCATATCCTTCTCCAATGCATGAAAGTGAAGAGTGAAAGTGAAGTCACTCAGTCGTGTCTGACTCTTAGCGACCCCAGGGACTAGAGCCTATCAGTCTCCTCCACCCATGGGATTTTCCAGGCAAAATACTGGAGTGGGTCGCCATTGCCTTCTCCGAAATTCCATGCTATAAATCTATAAAGGTTAGTCCAATATTTATGTGTGGGCTGCAGAGATCTTCTCATCTGTGTAAAGATGTAACATACAGAATGGATGTTAGGGAAAGCCCTTTTAGAAATAAATATGATTAAAAGTCCTAAATATTGACACTTGTCTAGATGATTCTCTCTTCCTTAGCACCTAGAATATTAAAATTGTCAGAAGCATGGATGAAAATTGAGATTCTCCACACTCTGATGACACTTTAATAAAGGAGTTCTTAATATAGGGGGAAAAAAAGATGGGATTTCTTAAATTGGTACACAGATAGGAAGCTCAGTTACATTTGAATCTTAAGTATATAATGAATTATTGCTATAAATGCACCTCAAGTATTCTATGGAACTTTTCATACTAAACATTAATTGTTTCTCAGAAGTTCAAATTAAATTTACTGTTCTGTACTATTGCTTGCTAAATCTGTCAACCTTATATCTAGAAGAATTTAGAATGTTATAGTGAACAGTACATTCCACTTGGAACTTCCTTGTTTTAGAACAATAGGGTCTTGCCTGCCAGAAATTCCCTCCATCAAATAATGATTTCTTGCTCAAACTAATATATCTGGTAAGGTCATCTCTGTTTCCACATCCCTAGAACCAACTGGCTCTAGATGTGCCAGCATTAAAGGTTCTAGGTCCCATGTAGCAGGACTCTTGAAGGTCCTGTATATTCAGATATTCAAAGATTTAAGGATGAGTCAGAAGGTGGTCTTTCCAAATCAATTCTCACTATTATAAAATTCTTTACTAGTGACCTTTCTCATAGTTTCTCAAACTCAGGACTATTGATATTTTGTGCTGATTTATTCTTTTTTATGAGAATTTACACTGTTCAAGGTACCACATGTAACAGCATCTCTGGCCTCTATGACAGCATCATCCTCCCCCTCGTCTCTCCATTGTGGCAATAAAAGGTCTCCAAATATTGTCACGTGTACACTTGGGAGGGGAAAGAAGGTGCATAATTGCCTGTAACTGATAACTACTGTCTTGTTTCTTTTATTCTGGTAGCTTTTCATTAGTCTTCTGTCGACTTAAAACTATTTCTTATCTCCCGAATGATGTTATCATATGAATTAAACAATTTAGCTTATCTTTGGATCTGGGAAGAATGGTCTAAAATCTTTCTTATGATTTCTTCCCAATTTTCTTTTCATTTTGCTTTTATGAGCTAACATATTTTTCCCCTGCTCTACAATCTTATTTAGAGCTAGTCCTATTGATTCTATTTCTCCAGAAGGTGCATTTCAATCTTTCAGTTTAGTTTTATATAAATACCTCCCTATTGTCTGAAAAGTCACAGAAGCACAGAGCCATGTACCTGAAAACTCTCAGGCCCCTCTGTCCCTCCCTTCCTAGTAAACACATGTCCAGTAGACTACGAAGAAGCTCAGTTACACCAAGGCCCCTCTACAGTGCTGTCTAGAAAATATGGCCTTCCTGTTCTAAAAACATGTTTGCAGTGGCTCAAACTTTTCCTAAAATAATTTTTCACGTAAAAAACTGGCAAGCCTAAGATATCTTCTAGATCACCTTATATGGTAAAAAAAAAAAAAAAAAAATCCTATTTTCTCAAACCTACACACAAACCTGCCAGTGGGAAGGGCAGCCTCCCTCCAGCCTCTGGAGAGTCACTGATTTCGGAGAGAGGACTCTCTTGTCTCTGCTACTCCCAGTGCCAAAAATACCCTATGTTCTTTGGAGACCTCAGAATAACCAATTAGAAGACTATTTTCTGATGAAATTGTGATTTCTTCAAACAAACAGCAGCTTTAGAAACATTTTATACAACAATTGATTAAAAGTGTCAATGTCTTCTCCCCATGCTCCATGATCACTGAGGTAGAATCCAAAGCATTTTGTATAGTAACAAGAGACAGCAAAATTTATGTTTACTAATCAGTAAATATACTTTTAATATATTGTTTTATTTTTTAATTTTTTTCTAAACTTACTGAAGTACAATTGACAAGCAAAAATTTTATATATTTCATGTGTACACCTTAATGCTCTGATGTGTGTGTGTGTGTGTGTGTATATATATATATATATATATATATATATATATAAATCTGGCATGAGCAAATGCACATACAATTGAGTTAATTTACTTTTTGTAGTTTGAATATTGAATATGATCAACATTGATGGCAAAACATTTACAAGGAACTCTGCAACTTATACCCATTAATTGTAACATTTAATTCTGTGTGTAGTTTATAAATGTCATCTCCTCACCCTCTCTGAGGATTATTATATCCAGCTAGAGGAACAATATAGTTCTTTTCATGTATTAATATGACAGCTGCTGATAGAAAATAGTATATATTATAACCTTATATAACACCACTGGGTGTAGCAGAGAAAACTTTGTACTATGAATGTTAAATAATATTACTCAAGTCTCCTGCATTACAGGCAGATTATTTACCGTCTGAGCCACCAGGGAAGCCAATTGTTAAATAATATATCCTTCATTCTTTAGTAAAGAAAAAGAAAAGAAGATGGAATAGGGAGTGTTGGATATTACCCAATGTCTGATAGAAGTATCAACACTAAGATAATAATTTAATAAATGTTACTGGATATGTTACATACCAACAGGGAAGGAAATCATTCTCAGTAAATGATCGTTGTGAACATTTCTATATAGTTTGGGGATGAGAGCTGCACAACTTGTTTACATGTACTGTTTCACTTAACAAAGTATAAAACAACAACAAAAAACCCCATAAGCTTAATACTTACCAAAATTTGAGTTCAAATATCATCCAAATTTGAGATAAAATATAGAATGGAGATGGATTTATTTTCACTGCATTTATTCTTTAAATCACTAAAAGTAAATGTAACTACATAAAAATCTAGACAGCATATTAAAAAGCAAAACAAAAACCAACTAAAAAGTAAACTACATACCCAAAAGCATGCCTGATACACAAAATTAAATGTTACCAAATTATGGTATTTTGTAAATATTCTTCATAGAGGTGGGCGATTTTAAGGTGTAAAATGTCTTATAAATTACTTTGAAAAACTTGAACACCCAATGGAAATATAAGCAAAGTGAACAGAAAAGAAAATAAATCATTTTATGGCAAAACAAATACAGTATTGCAATTAAAAATAAATAAATTTAATAAAATAAAAAAATAAAAATAAACATTAAAATACTTCCATATTTTAAATTTCTTTTGCTGTTTTTCTCCTTTGCTTCTAATTTTTAGGTTCACATAAGAAATAACCTATAAGTCCATGTGAAGATGTTTTATGAGTTCTTATTTTATCTAAAATATGGACTTCCCTGGATGGCTCAGATAGTAAAAGCGCCTGCCTACAAAGTGGAAGATTGGGGTTTGATCCCTGTGTCGGGAAGGTCCCCTGGAGAACAAAATGGCAATCATCTCCAGTATTCTGGCATTGAAAATCCCATAGGTGGAGGGAGCCTTGTAGGCTACAGTCCACGGGGTTACGAAGAGTCAGAAACTACTTAGAGACATTTTCACTTTCATATTATTAGCGATAAATGTTCTTTACACATTTCTTTTGCTGATCTGTGTACTTTGATCAAACCATTTTATTTGACACAAGGTATAAATACAGAAATAAAGTTGAATGTTTTATCTATTTCCATGATCCAGTGATTTATATATTTCTTTTAACCCCTTCCACAATTCTGAATCACTCTTCCCATTCTATCTGATCAAAAAAGTCACCAGATTCTAAGAATATTTATTTTTGATGGCTAAAATTCTTTTTAGAACAAGTTACTCAGGAAAACTTCATTTAGTTACTAAGTCTAAAATTAACCAAGAAGACTCTGAGCTTCCACTGAAGGGAGTACAGTTTCCAACCCTGGTCCAGGAACAGATCCTGTATACCTTGTTGCTGCTGCTGCTGCTAAGTCACATCAGTCATGTTTGACTCTGTGTGACCCCATAGACAGCAGCCCACCAGGCTCCCATCCCTGGGATTATCTAGGCAAGAACAGTGGAGTGCGTTGCCATTTCCTTCTCCAATGCATGAAAGTGAAAGTGAAAGTGAAGTCGTGTCCAATTCTTCGTGATCCCATGGACTGAAGACTACCAGGCTCCTCTGTCCATGGGATTTCCCAGGCAAGAGTAGAAAAGCAATAAAAACAAGAAGAGCGACGAAGAAAAACAACTAAAGAAAATATAACAATTCTTACTTTAGAAATTATAAGGAAATTATGACACTTATTGTACAATATGGAACCATGGAATTTTACTTAGATCTTAAAAGATGACCACCGCACTCTGTCATTTTTGGTTCACAAATATTACAAAGGATAAAGTGCAATGTATCTATAATTAAAATAATAAAATGAAGATAAAAGGCTTGAGGAGTACTTGAATATTCAGTTACAGAGAGATTTATACAGTCAGTGGAGCTTCCCAGCTGGCACAACGGTAAAGAATCTGCCTGCCAATGCAAGAGATGTGAGTTTGGTCCCTGGGTCAGGAACATCCTCTGGAAGAGGAAATGGCAACCCACTGCAGTATTGTTACCTGAAAAGGTCCTTGGACAGAGGAGCCTGGAAGGCTGCAGTCCATGGGGTCACTGAGGGTCGGACACTGAAGGAATTCACTTCCACTTTTCACTTTCATGCATTGGAGAGGAAATGGCAACCCCCTCCAGTGTTCTTGCCTGGAGAATTCCAGGGACAACGGAGCCTGGTGGGCTGCCATCTATGGGGTCGCACAGAGTCGGACATGACTGAAGTGACTTAGCAGCAGCAGCAGAGCCACACACACACACACACACACACACTAAGCGAAATTAAAACAGATTAGAAAAAGAAACTCGGCATTGTGTACTGCAATCCCTAAAAAGTCATGTTGTACCCTTTTGTCATATTTTCCTGTCCATTCTTCGATTCTTTTGGCCATGATATTGCTGCTGAGACTTGCAACCTGAATCCCCAGGTACACTTGTTAACTGGCTTATCTTTCAGTTTAGTTCAATTCAGTTGTTCAGTCATGTCCAACTGTGCAACCCCATGAACTGCAGCATGGCAGGCTTCCCTGATCATCACCAACTCCTGGAGTCCACCCAAACCCATGTCCATTGTGTTGGTGTTGCCATCCAACCATCTTATCCTCTGTCATCCCCTTCTCTACTTGCCTTCAATCTTTACAAGGGTATTTTCAAATGAGTCAGCTCTTCACATGAGGTGGCCAAAGTACTGGAGTTTCAGCTTCAGTATCAGTCCTTCCAATGAACACCCAGGACTGATTTCCTTTAGGATGGACTGGTTGGATCTCCTTTCAGTCCAAGGGACTCTCAAGAGTCTTCTCCAACACCATAGTTCAAAAGCATCAATTCTTCGGCACTCAGCTTTCTTCACAGTCCAACTCTCACATCCATACATGACCACTGGAGAAATGATAGCCTTGACTAGACAGACCTTTGTTGACATAGTAATGTCTCTGTTTTTTAATATGCTGTCTATGTTGGTCATAACTTTTCTTCCAAGGAGTAAGTGTCTTTAAATTTCATGGCTGCAATCACCATCTGCAGTGATTTTGGAGTCCTCCAAAAGGATTACCTTTAGGATTAACTTTCTGTGCCAAAAGCAGAGTAAAAGAGAAAGCGGAGGAGGAAAAGGAGGAAAAGTTCAAAGGAAATGGGAAAGAGAAAAGAGAGAAATCCTGCTTTCCAGTTTCTTTTCCAGTTTCTCACCATACTCAGAAGCAAAAGCAGCAGTCTGGCTTGTCCCAGGGACCAAAGATCAATGGGGCCTGTGGCTAGAGGCTGAAACGTGTAGACATTATTAGAGCTCTGTCTCTTCCTCATGAACTTCACACAAGATGAGCAGAGCACGTCCTCCAACCTCTGAGATTCTGGCAAGGATACGTCTTCCCTGTCTTCTGCACACATAAAGAATGATAGTTTCTTCATGAAGTTGAGTGATTGAGTGAGTGAGTGAAGTCGCTCAGTCGTGTCTGACTCTTTGCGACCCCATGGACTGTAGCTTACCAGGCTTCTCTGTCCATGAGATTTCCCAGGCAAGAATAATGGAGTGGGTTACCATTTCCTGCTCCAGGGTATCTTCCCAACCCAGGGATCGAACCTGGGTCTCCCGCATTGGAGGCGGATGCTTTAACCTCTGAGCCACCAGGGAAGACCCATGAAGCTAATAATCATTACATCAGAGACTGCCCTGGTGATCCAGTAACCACTGAGGCTCGGAGACTGGCCTCTACTGAGGCCACAGGGTCGAGTCCCTGGGGTTCCCTTCATAACTCGAAAGTACCTGGCCACAACTTGAGAAAAACCAGAAGATTCTCCCCTGCAGGTGGGGTGAGGACCTTGTCCGCTGTGGCATCTCGTGGGAAATCACCCCTTCTCTCTTGGACCTCAAGAGTCGTTCACCTTCTTGCTGTGACCCAAGAAGTTCCCTGCCCACCCGTCCCAAATCGAGAGGAATACTGAGGGTCCCACCAAGACTCAAAAGGAGCCTCGTTAGCCTCTTCTGAGTTCCAGATGAGGGTCCCTTTCCTGCTCTGTTGGGAAAGGGTTCCCAGCAATCATCTCACATCCCAACAGGAGACGCTCGCACCAGGACAGTCAGGGGAGCATTAGGGGACTTGCCACCATTCCCCAAGACCCCCAAATACCTCGTTCACTCCAGATGAACCTGTCTGGCCTGCACTGCACCGACTGTCACCCCAAGGATCGATGCCCAACACACTGGCACGTATGACAGCCCCGGGGTACCTCGAGCAAAAGCCACATATCCCTGTGTCCACAAGATGGGGAGCCTGACACTGCTGTTGCAGCTGGGGAGGCAAGCAGCCGTGCACGTCTCCAGGCGAGACAAGGCCTAACTCCCTGTGGGAGATCCAGGGGAACCCCAAGACCTATGTCAGCACGGGCGAGGAAAGCTCAGGCTCAGGCCTCAGCACCAGACGAGGACTGAGGACCCGGCGATGACTGGGGAGGATTCCCCAGAGGCACCTGGCATCTGGCACGGAGACTGGCCTGTCCTGAAGCCACAGGGGCGGGTCCCTGTGATCTCTGACATAACTCGAGTGGACCAGCAGCAACTCGAGAAAAACCAGAAACTTCTTTCCTGCAGGCGGCATCTCGGCGGAAATCATCCCTTCCCTCTTGGGCCTCTAAAGGGTCCTTCACACCCTGGTTGTGACCTAAGAAGTTCCCCGCCCCACCAGTTCCCACACGAGATGAACCCCGAGGGTCCCACTGCGACTCAAGAGAAGCCCCGTTTTCCCAAGCTTAGCTCAAGATGAAGGTCCCTTTCCCTGCTACATTTGGAAAGGTTTCCAGGCGCTCATCTTGCATACCAGGAAGAGGTGCTTGTCCCAGGAAACTCGGGAGGGGCATCAGGGGTAGGGCCACCATTCCGAAGACCCCAAAATGCCTCGTCCATTCCAGATTAACCTGACTGCCCTGCACTGCCTAGACTGTCAGCCCGAGGCTCAATGCGTGACACACTGGCACGTGTGACCTCCTTGGGGTACCTCGAGGGCAAGCCACAGATCCCTGTATCCGCTTGACTGGAAGCCTGACACTGCTGGTGACGCTTTGGATGCAAGCGGCAGTGCACGTCTCCAGGCGAGATGAGGACTGACTCCCATGTGGGGGCTCCATGTGAACCCCAAGATTTATGTCAGCGTGGGCGAGGAAAGCTCAGGCACCGGCCTCAGCACCAGACGAGGACTGAAGAACACGGTGATGACTGTGGAGGAATCCCTGAGGCGCATGGCAACTGGCACAGAGACTGGCCTCTCCTGAGGCCACAGGGGCGGATTCATGGGCTCCCAGTTGTAACTCAAGAAACCCCACAGCAACTCGAGAAAAACCAGAAGCTTCTCCCTTGCAAGCGAGGTGAGGCCCTTGTCCCCTGCGCGTCTCAGGGGAAAACACCCTTACCTCCTTGACCTTGAAAGGCTCCTTCACATTCTTGCTGTGACCCAAGAATTTCCCGCCCTAACAGTCCCCATTCGAGAGGAACCCCAATGGTCCTGCTACAACTCACAAAGAGCCCCGTTTGCCCCTGCTCAGCTCCAGATGTTTGTCCGTTTCCCTGTTCATCAGGAAAGGAGTCCCTGCGCTCCTCTCACATCCCAAGAATAGCCGCTTGCACCATGAGAGTTGGGAAGAGCATTAGGTTCAGGCCACCATTCCTCAAGATCCCCAAATGTCTCCTCCACTCCAGATGAACCTGACTGCCTTACACTGCCTTTACTGTCACACCGAGGCTCGACGCCTGACACACTGGCACGTGTGACAGCCCTGGGTAGTACCTCGAGGTCAAGTTACAGATCCCTGTGTCCGCTCAACGGGGAGACTTACACTGCTGCTGCAGCTGGGGGAGGAAAGCAGCCGTGCATGTCTCCAGGCTAAATGAGACCTGACTCCCCTGTGGCAGCTAAATGGGAACCCCAAGACCTTTGTCAGCATGGGCGAGGAAAGCTCAAGCTCCGGCCTCAGCAACAGACGAGAACAAAGTACACGTCGATGACTGAGGAGCAATTCCCAGAGGCGCCTGGCAACTCACACGGATACTGGCCTCTCCTGAGGCCACAGGGCAGGTCCCTGGGGTTCCTGTTGTAACTCGAGAGGACCCTGCCATAAGACGGAGAAAACCAGTAGCTTAAACCCTGCAGGTGGGCTGAGGCCCTTGTCTGCTGCGGTGTCTCGGGAGAAATGACCCCTTCCCTCTAGAAGCTTGAAAGGCTCCTTCACACCTTTCCTGTGATCCAAGAAGTTCCCTGCCCTGCCCTTCCCCACTTGGAGAGGAATCCCGTGGGTCCCATCGCGACTCAAGAGGAGCCCCGTTTGCGCCTGCTCAGCTCCAGATGAGAGTCCTTTTCCCTTCTCCTTTGGGAAAGGTTTTCCGACACTCCCGTCGCATTCCAAGACGAGACACTCACACTAGGAGAGTCGGGAGGAGCATCAGGGGTCGAGCCAGCATCCCCCAAGGCCCCAAATGCCTCGTCCACTCCAGATGAAACTGACTGCCCTGAACTGCCTCGACTGTCAGGCTGAGGCTCCACGCCCGACTCACTGGCATGTGTCACAGCACTGGGGCACCTGGAATGCAAGCTACGGATCCCTGTGTCCACACGACGGGGAGCCTGACACTGCTGCTGCAGCTGGGGAGGCAAGCGGCCGTGCACATTTCCAGGGGAGATATGGCCTGACTCTCCTTTAGGGGCTTCAGGGGAACCCCAAAACCTATGTCACCATGGGCATGGAAAGCTCAGGCTCCGACCTCAAAACGAGATGAGGATTGAAGACCCGGCGATCACTGGGGAGGAATCCCCAGAGGATTCTGTCAACTGTCACGGAAACTGGCCTCTCCTGAGACCACAGGGGCAGTTCCCTGAAGTTCCCATCATAACTGGATAGGACCCCGCCTTAACTCGAGAAAAACCAGAAGCTTCTCTGCTGAAGGTGGGCTGAGTCTCTTTTCCACTGCCTTGTCTTGGGAGAACTCACCCATTCCCTCTTGGGCCTCGAAAGGCTCCTTCACACCCTTGCTGTGACCCAAGAAATTCCCCATCCCATATTTCCCCACTCGAGAAAAACCCCGAGGGTCCCGTTGCGACTCAAGAGGAGCCCCGTTTGCCCCTGCTCAGGTCAAGATGAGGGTCCCTTTCCCTGCTCCGTCGGAAACGGGTTCCTGGCGCTCCCCTCGCATCCCAGGATGAGGCGTTTGCAACAGGAGAGCTGGGAGAAGCATCAGGGGTCGGGCCACCATTCCCCAAGACCCTCAAATGCCTCATCCACTACAGATGAACCTGACTGCCCTGCACTGCCTCAACTGTCACCCCCGCGTCTGGACGGCCGACACACTGGCACGTGTGACAGCCCTGGTGTACCTCGAGGGAAAGCCTCATATCCCTGTGTCCACAGGATGAGGAGCATGACAATGCTGCTTGAGCTGGGGAGGCAAGCGGCCGTGCACGTCTCCAAGCGAGACAAGGCCTGACTCCCCTGTGGGGGCTACAGGGAAACCCCAAGACCTATGGCAGCACGCGCGAGGAAAGCTCAGGCTCTGACCTCAGCACTAGAAGAGGACTGAGGACCCGGCGACGACTGGGGAGGAATCACCAGAGGAGCCTAGCTACTGACACGGATGATGCCCACAACAGAGCCCACAGGGGCGGGGTCCCTGAATTGCCCATCGTAACTCAATAGGACCCCACCGAAACTCGAGTAAAACCAGAAGCTTCTCCACTGCAGGTGGTGTAAGGCCCTTGTCCGCTGGGGCGTCTTGAGGGAAAGCACCCCTACCCTCATGGACCTCGTAAGGCCCCTTCACACCCTTGATGTGACTCAAGAAGTGCCCCGCCCCACTCGTCCCCACTGGAGAGGAATCCTGAGGGTCCCGCCACGACTGAAGTGGAGCCCCCTTTCCACATGCTCAGCTCCAGAGAAGGGTCCCTTTAACTGTCCCATCAGGAAAGAGTTCCCAGCACTCCGCTCACATCCCAAGTGAAGGCGCTCCCACCAGGAAAGTTGGAAGTAGAATCAGGGGTCGGACCACCATTCCCCAAGACACCAAAATGACTCGTCCACTCCAGATGAACCTGATTGCCATGCACTGCCTCGACCATCAGCCCGAGGCTTGATGCCAAACACACTGGCACGTGTGACAGCCCTGGGGTACCTCGAGGGCAAGCCACAGATCCTTGTATCCGCTCGACAGGAAGCCTGACACTGCTGCCAAAGCTGTGGAGGCAAGCGGCAGGGCACGTCTTCAGGCGAGACAAGGCCTGACTCCCCTGTGGGGGCTACAGGGAGACCCCAAGACCTATGGCAGCACGGGCGAGGAAAGCTCAGGCACTGGCCTCAGCACCAGACGAGGACTGAGGACCCGGTGATGACTGGAGAGGAATTTCCAGAGGCACCTGGCAACTGGCACGGAGACAGGCCTCTCCTGAAGCCACAGGGGCGGGTCCATGGGCTCCCGAGGTAACCTCGAGAAACCCTGCTACAACTCGGAGAAAAACAAAAGATTCTCCCCTGAAGGCGGGGTGAGATCCTTGTCCTCTGTGGCATCTCAGGGGAAATCACCCCTTCTCCCTTGGACCTCAAAAGGGTCCTTCACTTACTTGCTATGACCCAAGAAGTTCCTCACCCCACCCGTCCCCACTCGAGAGGAACACCGAGGGTCCCACCAAGACTCAAAAGAGCCCCGTTAGCCCCTGCTGAGCTCCAGATGAGGGTGCCTTTCCTGCTCTGTCGGAAAGGGTTCCCAGCTCTCCCCTCACATTTCAGCAGAAGATGCTCGCACCAGGACAGTCGGAAGGACCATCAGGGTCTTTCCACCAATATCCCCAAATATCCCAATATCCCCAAATTCCTCGTTCACTGCCGATGAACCTGACTGGCCAGCACTGCACCGACTGTCACCCTGCGGATTGACGCCTGACACACTGGCACGTGTGACAGCCCTTGTGTACCTCAAGGGAAAGCCTCATATCCCTGTGTCCACAGGATGGGGAGCATGACAATGCTGCTCGAGCTGGGGAGGCAAGTGGCCGTGCACGTCTCCAGGCGAGACGAGGCCTAACTCCCTGTGGGGTATCCTGGGGAAACCCAAGACCTATTTCAGCACCAGTGAGGAAAGCTCAGGCTCAGGCCTCAGCACCAGACGAGGACTGAGGACCCTGCGACGACTGGGGAGGATTCCCCAGAGGCGCCTGGCAACTGGCAGGGATACTGGTCTCTCCTGAGGCCACAGGGGGCGGGTACATGGGCTCCTCATCGTAACTCGAGAAACTCTGCCACAACTCGAGAAAAACCAGAAGCCTCTCCCTTGCAAGCGAGGTGAGGCCCTTGTCCCCTGTGGCATCTCGGGGAAATCACCCTTACCTTTCTGACCTCAAAAGGCTCCTTCACATTCTTGCTGTGACCCAAGAAGTTCCCGCCCCACCAGTCCCCATTCGAGAGGAACCCCGATGGTCCTGCTGCAACTCCAGAGGAGACCCGTTTGTCCCTCCTCTCTACCAGATGTTTGTCCCTATCCCTGCTCGTCAGGAAAGGGGTCCCGGCACTCCCGTCGCATCCCAAGAACAGCCGCTCACACCATGAGATTTGGGAGGAGCATCAGGGTTCGGGCCATAATTCACAAAGACACTGAAATGCCTCGTCCACTCAAGATGAACCTGATTGCCCTGCACTGCCTTGACTGTCATGCCGAGGCTCAATGCCCATAACAAACTGGCACGTGTGACAGCCCTGGGGTACCTCGAGGGCAAGCCACAGATCCCTGTGTCCGCTCAACGGGGAGCCTGACATTGATGCTGCAGCTGGAGAGGCAAGTGGCCGTGCATGTCTCCAGGCGAGATGACACCTGACTCCCCTGTGGGGGCTTCAGGTGAACCCCAAGTCCTATTGCGGTATGGGAGAGGAAAGCTCAGGCTGTGGCCTCTGCACCAGACAAGAACTGAGTACACGGCGACGGCTGAGGAGGAATCCCCAGAGGCGCCTGGCAACTGGCATGGAGACTGTCCTCTCTCGAGGCCACAGGGACGGTTCCCTGGGGTTCCCGTCATAACTCGAGAGGACCCCAACACATCTCAAGAAAAACCAGAACCTTCTCCCCTGCAGGCGGAATGAGGACCCTGCCAGCTTTGTCATCTTGCAGGAAATCACCCCTTCCCACTTGGACCTCGACAGGCTCCTTTATACCCTTGATGTGACCAAAGAAGTTCCCTGCCCCTGCCTTCCTCACTTGGAACAAATTCCGACGGGCCCACCGTGACTCAAGAAGAGCCCTGTTTGCCCCTGCTCAGCTCCAGATGATTGTCCCTTTCCCTGCTCCTTCAGGAAAGGGTTCTGGGAGCTCCCCTCGCATCCCAAGTGGAGCCGTTCCCACCAGGAGGGTCGAGGGGAGCATCAGTGGTTGGGCCACAATTCCCGAAGTCTCCCAATATCTTGTCCACTCCATATGAACCTGAGTGCACTGCACTGCATCGACTGTCACCCCGAGGCTCGAAGCCTGACACACTGGCACGTGTGACAGCCCTGGGTAGTACATCTAGGGCAAGACACAGATTCCTGTGTCTGCTCGACGGAAAGCCTGACACTGCTTCTGCAGCTGGGGAGACAAGCGGCCGTATACGTCTCCAGGCTAAATGAGGCCTGACTCCGCTGTGGAGGCTCCAGGGGAACCCCAAGACCTAAGTCAGCATGGGCGAGGAATGCTCAGGTTCCAGCCTCAGCACCAGACAAGGATTGACGAGGCGACCACTGAGGAGGAATCCCCAGAGGATCCTGGCAACTGGCACGGAAACTGGCCTCTCCTGAGGCCATAGGGATGGTTCCCTGGGTTTCCTGTCATAACTCAAGAGGACCCCGCCATAACTCGAGAAAAACCAGAAGCTTCTCTGCTGCAGGTGGGCTGAGTCTATTGTCCGCTGCCTTGTCTAGGGAGAACTCACCCATTTCCTCTTGGACTTAGAAAGGCTCCTTCACACCCTTGCTGTGACCCAAGATGTTCCCCGTCCCACCCTTCCCCACTCAAGAGGACCCCCGAGGGTACCATTGTGACTTGAGAGGAGCCCCATTTGCCCCTGCTCAGCTCAAGATGAGAGTCCCTTTCCCTGCTCCATCAGCAATGGGTTCCTGGCGCTCCCCTCCCATCCCAGGAGGAGGCCTTCGAACCAGGAGAGTCGGGAGGAGCATCAGGGTTTGGGCCACCATTCCCCAAGACCCCCAAATGCCTCATCCACTACAGATGAACCTGACTTCCCTGCACTGCCTCGACTGTCACCCCCCAGATCAAAGCCTGACACACTGGCACGTGTGACAGCCCTGGTGTACCTCGAGGGAAAGCCTCATATCCCTGTGTCCACAGGATGGGGAGTGTGACAATGCTGCTCGAGCTGGGGAGGCAAGCGTCCATGCACGTCTCCAAGTGAGACGAGGCCTGATTCCCCTGTGGGGGCGACAGGGAAACCCCAGGACCTTGGTCAGCACGGGAGAGGAAAGCTCACGTTCTGTGCTCATCACCAGACGAGGACTGTGGACCCGGTGACAACTGGGGAGGTATCCCCTGAGGCGCCTGGCAAGTGGCACGGAGACTGGCTTCTCCTGAGGCCAAAGGTTCGGTTCCCTGTGGTCCCCATCATAACTAGAGAGGACCCTGCTACAACTCGAGAAAACCAGAAGCTTCTACCCTGCAGGCGGAGTGATGCCCTTGTCCACTGAATCATCTCTGGGGAAATCACCCCTTCCCTCTAGGACCTCAAAAGGCTCCTTCTCCCCCTTGCAGTCACCTAAGATGTTCCCCGTCCTACTCCGTCCCCACTCGAGAGGAACCCCAAGGTTCCCGCCACGATTCAAGAGGAGCCTTATTTGCCCCTGCTCAGATTCAGATGAGGGTCCCTTTTCCTGCTCCATCGAGAAAGGGTTCCTGGTCCTCCCCCTACACCTCAAGCAGAGGCGCTCGCACCAGGAGAGTCGGGAGAAGCATCAGGGGTCGGGCCACCATTCCCCACAAACCCAAATTCCTCCTGCATTCCAGATGAACCTGACGGCCCTGCACTGCCTCAAGTGTCACCCCAAGGCTTGACACCTGACACACTGGCAAGTGTGACAGCCCTTGGGTACCTCGAGGGCAAGCCACAAATTCCTGTGTCCGTTAGACAGGAAGCCTGACACTGCTGCTGCAGCTGGGGAGGCAAGCGGCCATGCACTTCTCCAGGCGAGATGAGGCCTGTCTCCTCTGTAGGGGCCTCAGGGTTACCCCCAAGACCTAGGTTAGGATGGTCGGGGAAAGCTCAGGCACCGGCCTCAGCACAAGACAAGGACTGAGCACCCGGCGATGATTGGGGAGGAATCCACAGAGGCGCCTGGCAACTGGCACGGAGACTGCCCTCTCCTGAGGCCACATGGGCGAGTCCCTGGGGTCCCTGTCGTAACTCGAGCGGACCCCACCACAACTTGAGAAAAACCAGAAGATTCTCCCCTGAAGACGGGGTGAGGACCTTGTCTGCTGTGGTGTCTCGTGGGAAATCACTCCTTCTCTCTTCGACCTCAAAGGGTCATTAACCTTCTTGATGTGACCCAAGAAGTTCCCCCGCCCCACCCGTCCCCACTTGGAGAGGAACACCAAGGGTCCCGTCAAGACTCAAAATGAGCCCCGTTAGCCCCTGCTGAGCTCCAGATGAGGGTCCCTTTCCTGCTCTGTCGGGAAAGGGTTCCCAGCGCTCCCATCACATCCCAAAAGGAGACACTTGCACCAGGACAGTCGGGAGGAGCATCAGGGGTGTTGCAACCATTCCCCAAGACCCCCAAAGTCCTCGTTCACTCCAGATGAACCTGATTGGCCTCCACTGCACCGACTGTCACCCCAAGGCTCGATGCCCAACACACTGGCACGTATGACAGCCAGGGGTACCTCAAGCCAAAGCCACATATTCCTGTGTCCGCTTGATGACGAGCCTGACACTGCTACTGCAGCTGGGGAGGCAAGCAGCAGTGCACGTCTCCAGGTGAGACGAGGCCTAACTCCCTATGGGGATCCGAGGGATCCGCAAGACCTATGTCAGCATGGGTGAGGAAAGCTCAGGCTCAGGACTGAGGACCCGGTGACAACTGGGGAGGATTCCCCAGATGGGCCTGGCAACTGGCACGGAGACTGGTCTCTCCTGAGGCCACAGGGGTGGGTCCCTGGGGTCCCAGTCATAACTCAAGAGGACCAGCCGCAACTCAAGAAAAACCAGAAGCTACTTTCCTGCAGGTGGTGCACGGCCCTTGTTCACTGCAGCATCTCGGGGGAAATCACCCCTTACCTTTTGGACCTCGAATGGGTCCTTCACACCGTGGATGTGACTGAAGAAATTCCCCGCCCAACCCGTCCCCACATGAGATGAACCCCAAGGGTCCCACTGCGACTCAACAGAAGCCCCATTTGCACATGCTCAGCTCAAGATGAGGATCCATTTCCCTGCTACGTCTGGAAAGGTTTCTGGGTGCTCCTCTCCCATCCCAGGAAGAGGTGCTCGCCCCAGGAAACTTGGGAGGCGCATCAGGGGCAGGGCTACCATTCTGAAGACCCCCAAATGCCTCGTCCATTCCAGATGAACCTGACTGCCCTGCAGTGCCTAGACTGTCAGCCCAGGCTCAATGCCCAACACACTGGCACGTGTGACAGCCCTGGGGTAAATCGATGGCAAGCCACAGATCCCTGTATCTCATCGACTGGAAGCCTGACACTGCTGGTGAAGCTGTGGATGCAAGTGGCAGTGCACGTCTCCAGGCGAGTTGAGGCCTGACTCCTCTGTGGGGGCTCCATGGGATCCCCAAGATTTATGTCAGCATGGGCAAGGAAAGCTCAGGAACCTGTCTCAGCACCAGACGAGGACAGAGGACACTACAATGACTGGGGAGGATTACCCAAACAGCATGTCAACTGGCATGGAGACTGGACACTCCTGAGGCCACAGGGCTGGTTTTGGGTTCCCAGTCATAACTCGAGAGGACCCTGCCACAACTCGAGAAAACTAGATGCTTCTCCCCTGCAGGGGTGGTGAGGCACTTGTCTGCTGCGGCTTCTCAGGCAAAATCACTCCTTCCCTCTTTGACCTCATATGGCTCATTCAACCCCCTTGCTGTGATCAAAGAAGTTCCTCACCCCACCCGTCCCCACTCTAGAGGAACCCTGAGGGTCCTGTAGAGACTCAAGAGGAGGAGCCCGTTTGCCCCTGTTCAGCTCCAGATGAGTGTCCCTTTCCCTGCACCATCAGGAAGGGGTTCCCTGCACTCCCCTCACATCCGAAGAAGAGGCGCTGGCACCAGGAGAGACAGGAGGAGCATCAGGGTTCATGCCACCATTCTCCAAAACCCCCAAATGCCTAGTCCACTCCAGCGGACACTGACTGCCCTGCACTGTCTCGAGTGTCACCCTGACACTCAACGCCAGACACATTGGCACGTGTGACAGCCCTCAGGTACGTCGAGGACAAGTCACAAATTTCTGTGTCCTCTCGACGGGAAGCCTGACACTGTTGCTCAGCTGGGGATGCAAGCGGCCGTGCACGTCTCCAGGCGAGACGAGGCCTGTCTCCTCTGTGGGAGACCCCGGGGTACCCCAAGACCTAGGTCAGTATAGTCGAGGAAAGCTCAGGCTCCGGCCTCAGCACAAGATGTGGACTGAGCACTCGGCGACAATTGGGGAGGAATCCCCAGAGGTCCCTGGCAACTGGCACAGAGACTGGCCTCTCCTGAGGCCCCTGGGGCGAGTCCCTGGGGTTCCCGTCATAACTCGAGAGGACTCTGCCACAACTTGAGAAAAACCAAATGATTCTCCCCTGTAGGCAGGGTGAGGACCTTATCCGCTGTGGCACCTTGGGGGAAATCACCCCTTCTCTCTTGGACCTCCAAAGGGTCATTCACCTTCTTGCTGTGACCCAAGAAGTTCCCTGCCCCACCCGTCCCCACTCGAGAGGAACCCCGAGGGTCCCGCCAAGGCTAAAAGTGAGCCCCAATAGCCCCTGCTGAGCTCCAGATGAGGTTCCCTTTCCTGCTCTGTCAGGAAAGGGTTCCCAGCGCTCCCCTCACATTCCAACAGGAGACGCTCACACCAAGACATTCGGGAAGAGCATCAGGGGTCTAGCCACCATTCCCCAAGACCCTCAAATGACTTCTTCACTCCAAATGAACCTGAATGGCCTTAACTGCACTGACTGTCACCCCAAGGATTGACACCCAACACACTGGCACGTGTGACAGCCCTGGGTAGTACATCTAATGCAAGACACAGATTCCTGAGTCTCCTCCACGGGAAGCCTGACACTGCTGCTGCAGGTGGGGGAGGCAAGTGGACGTATACGTCTCCAGGCTAAATGAGGCCTGACTCCACTGTGGGGGCTCCAGGGGAATCCCAAGTCCTAAGTCAGCACGGGTGAGAAATGCACAGGCTCCGGCCTCAGCACCAGAGGAGGATTGAGGACCCAGCGACCACTGAGGAGGAATCCCCAGAGGTTCCTGGCAACTTGCACAGAAACTGGCCTCTCCTGAGGCCACAGGGGCGTTTCCCTGGGGTTCCTGTCATAACTCGAGTGGACCCCCGCCATAACTCGAGAAAAACCATAAGCTTCTCAGCTGCAAGTGAGCTGAGTCTCTTGTCTGCTGCTTTGTCTTGGGAGAACTCACCCCTTCCCTCTTGGACCTCAAAAAGCTCCTTCACACCCTTGCTGTGACCCAAGAATTTCGCCGCCCCACCCTTCCCCACTCAAGAGGAACCCCGTGGGTCCCGTCACGACTCAAGAGGAGCCCTGTTTTCCCCTACTCAGCTCCAGATGAGGGTCCCTTTCCCTGCTCCGTCGGATGGTTTCCGGCGCTCCTCCCATCCCAGGACAAGGCGTTCAACCAGGAGAGTAGGGAGAAGTATCAGGGGTCGGGCCACTATTCCCCAAGACCCCCAAATGCCTCATCCACGACAGATGAACCTGACTGCCCTGCACTGCCTCGACTGTCACCCTGGGGCTCGATGCTTGACACACTGGAACATGTGACAGCCCTGGTGTACCTCGAGGGAAAGCCTCATGTCCCTGTGTCCACAGGATGGGGAGCGTGGAAATGCTGCTGGAGCTGAGGAGGCATGCGGCCATGCATGTCTCCAAACGAGACGAGGCCTGACTCCCCTGTGGGGGCTCCAGGGAAAACCCAGGACCTCGGTCAGCACGGGAGAGGAAAGCTCACGTTCTGTCCTCATCACCAGACGAGGACTGTGGACCCGGTGACGACTGGGGAGGTATCCCCTGAGGCGTCTGGCAACTGGCACAGAGACTCCCTCTCCTGAGGCCACAGGTTCGGGTCCCTGTGGTCCCCGTTGTAACTAGAGAGGACCCTGCCACAACTCGAGAAAAACCAGAAGCTTCTACCCTGCAGGCAGAGTGAGGCCTTTGTCCGCTGCATCATCTCAGGGGAAATCACCAATTCCCTCTTGGACCTCAAAAGGCTCCTTCTCCCCGTTGCAGTGACCCAAGATGTTCCCCGCCCTACCTGTCCCCACTTGAGAGGAACCCCAAGAGTCCCACCACGATTCAAGAGGAGCCTTATTTGCCCCTGCTCAGATTCAGATGAGGGTCCCTTTCCCTGCTCCAATGAGAAAGGGTTCCTGGTCCTCCACTGGCACCTCAAGCTGAGGTGCTCACAACAGGAGAGTTGGGAGGAGCATCAGGGGTTGGGTCACCATTCCCCAAGACCCCCAAATTCCTCCTCCATTCCAGATGAACCTGACGGCCCTGCAGTGCCTCGACTCTCACCCCAAGGCTTGATGCCTGACACACAGGCATCTGTGACAGACCTGGGGTACCTCGAGTACAAGACACAGATACCTGTGTCCGCACAAGGTGAGCCTGACATTGTTGCTGCATCTGGGAGGCAAGAGGTCATGCAAGTTTCCAGGCGAGACAAGGCCTGACACCCCTGTGGGGGCTCCAGGGGAACCCCAAGAAATATGACAGCACAGGCGAGGAAAGCTCAAACCCCGATCTCAGCACTAGACAAGGACTAAGGACCCAGCGACGACTGGGGAAGTATCACCAGAGGCATCTGGCTACTGGCAAGGAGACTGCCCACAACAGAGGCCACAGGGGCGGGTCCCTGGGTTGCCTGTCGTAACTCGATAGGACCCCACTGCAACTCGAGTAAAACCAGAAGCTTCTCCACGGCAGGTGGTGTAAGGCCCTTGTCCGCTGGGGCGTCTTGAGGGAAAGCACCCCTACCCTTGTTGACCTGGTAAGGCCCCTTCACACCCTTGATGTGACCCAAGAAGTGCCCCGCCCCACTTGTCCCCACTGCAGAGGAACACAGAGGGTCCTGCCGCGACTGAGAGGAGCCCCCCTTTTCACATGCTCAGCTCCAGAGAAGGGTCCCTTTAACTGCTCTATTGTGAAAGTGTTCCCGGCACTCCCCTCGCATCCCAAGTGGAGGCGCTCAAACCAGGAGAGTTGGGAGGAAAATCAGGGGTTGGGCAACCATTCCCCATGACCCCAAAATGCCTCGTCCGATCCAGATGAACCTGATTACCTTGCACTGCCTCGACTGTCAGCCCGAGGCTCGATGCCCAACACACTGGCACGTGTGACAGCCCTGGGGTACCTCGAGAGCAAGCCACAGATCCCTGTATCCTGCTCAAAGTGAAGCCTGACACTGCTGCTGAAGCTGGGGATGCATGTGGCAGTGCATGTCTCCAGGTGAGACGAGGCCTGACTCTCCTGTGTGGGCTCCATGGGAACCCCAAGATTTATGTCAGCAAGGGCGAGGAAAGCTCAGGAACCGAACTCAGCACCAGACGTGGACTGAGGACCGGGGGATGACTGGGGAGGAATCCTCAGAGGTGCATGGCAACTGGCACGGAGACAGGCCTCTCCTGAAGCCACAGGGGCGTGTCCATGTGCTCCCCGAGGTAACTCGAGACACCCCGCCGCAACTCGAGAAAAATGGGAAGCTTCTCCCTTGCAAGCGGGGTGAGGCCCTTATCGCTTCGATATCTCAGGGGAAATCACCCCTTTCCTCTTGGACCTCGAAGGGCTCCTTCACTCCCTTGCTGTGACCCAAGAAGTTCCCCTCCCCACCCATCTCAACTCGAGAGGAGCCCCGTT
Source organism: Nanger dama (assembly GCA_917880005.1). Lineage (NCBI taxonomy): Eukaryota > Metazoa > Chordata > Mammalia > Artiodactyla > Bovidae > Nanger > Nanger dama. The sequence continues at coordinate 108,066,557 of CAKJTW010000001.1, forward strand.
TGCCACTGATAAGCTCCAGATGATTGTCCCTTTTCCTGCTCCTTAGGGGAAAGGTTTCCTGGGGCTTACCTCCCATCCCAAGAGGAGGTGCTTGCACCAGGAAAGTCGAGAGGAGCATCAGGGGTTGGGCCACCATTCCCCAAGCCCCCAAATGCCTTGTCCACTGCAGATGAACCTGACTGACCTGCACTGCCTTGACTGTCACCCTTAGGCTAGACGCCCGACACATTGGCACGTGTGAAAGCCCTTTGGACCTCGAGGGCAAGCCACAGATCCCTGTTCCGCTCGACATGGAGCCTGACACTGTGGCTGCAGCTGGTCAGGCAAGTGGCCGTGCATGTGTCCAGGCGAGAAGAGGCCTGACTCCCATTTGGGTGCTCCAGGGGAACCCAAAGGCCTATGTCAGCACAGGCGAGGAAAGCTCAGGATCTGGCCTGAGCACCAGACAAGGACTGAGGACCCAGCCACGACTGGGGAGGACTCCCCCAGAGGCATATGGCAACTGGCATGGAGACTGCCCTCTCCTTAGGCCACAGTGGTGGGTCCCTGGGGTCCCCATCGAGAGGACCAGCCACAACTCGAGAAAAACCAGAAGCTTCTTTCCTGCGGGTGGTGTGAGGCCCTTGTCCGCTGCGGAGTCTCGGGTGAAATCACCCCTTACCTCTTTGACCTCGAAAGTCTCCTTCACATTCCTGCTGTGACCCAAGAAGTTCCCGCCCCGCCAGTCCCCATTCGAGAGAAATGGCGATGGTCCTGCTGTGACTCAAGAGGAGCCCCGTTTGCTGGTGCTCAGCTCCAGATGTTTGTCCCTTTCCCTGCTCGTCGGAAAAAGGTCCCTGGGCTCCCATCGCATCCCAAGAACAGCCGCTCGCACCATGACAGTCTGGAGGAGCATCAGGTTTCTGGCCACCATTCCTCAAGATCCCCAAATGTCTCCTCCACTCCAGATGAACCTGATTGCCCTGCACTGCCTCGACTGTCACCCCGAGGCTCAACGCCTGACACACTGGCACGTGTGACAGCCCTGGGTAGTAAATCTAGGGCAAGACACAGATTCCTGTGTCTGCTCGATGGGAAGCCTGACACTGCTGCAGCTGGGGAGGCAAGCGGCCGTATACGTCTCCAGGCTAAATGAGGCTTGACTCCAATGTGAGGACTCCAGGGGAACCTCAAGGTCTAAGTCAGCACAGGCAAGGAATGCACAGGCTCTGCTCTCAGCACCAGAGGAGGATTGAGGACCCGGCGACCACTGAGGAGGAATCCCCAGAGGTTCCTGGTAACTTGCACGGAAACTGGCCTCTCCTGAGGCCACAGGGGCATTCCCTGGGGTTCTCGTCATAACTAGAATGGACCCCGCCATAACTCGAGAAAAACCATAAGATTCTCAGCTGCAGGTGGGCTGAGTATCTTGTCTGCTGCTTTGTCTTGGGAGAATTCACCCCTTCCCTCTTGGACCTCGAATGGCTCCTTCACACCCTTGCTGTGACTGAAGAAGTTCCCCACCTCACACTTCTCCACTCAAGATGAACCCCGAGGGTCCCATCGCCACTCGAGAGGAGCCCCGTTTGCCCCTGCTCAGCTCCAGATGAGGGTCCCTTTCCCTGCTCCATCAGAAATGGGTTCCCGGCGCTCCCCTTGCATCCCAGGAAGAGGCGTTTGCAACAGGAGAGTTGGGAGAAGCATCAGGGGTCGGGCCACCATTCCCCAAGACCCCCAAATGCCTCATCCACTACAGATGAACCTGACTGCCCTGCACTGCCTCGACTGTCACCCTGCAGCTCGACCCTTGACACACTGGCACGTGTGACAGCCCTGGTGTACCTCGAGGGAAAGCCATGTATCCCTGTGTCCACAGGATGGGGAGCATGAAAATGCTGCTCGAGCTGGGGAAGCACGAGTCCGTGCACGTCTCCTAGCGAGATGAAGCCTGAGTCCCCGGTGGGGGCTACAGGGAAACCCCAGGACCTAGGTCAACCTGGCGAGAAAAGGTCACGTTCTGTCCTCATCACCAGATTAGGACTGTGGACCCAGTGAAGACTGGGGAGGTATCCCCTGAGGCGCCTGGCAACTGGCACAGAGACTCCCTCTCTCGGGGACCACAGGTTCTGGTCCCTGTGGTCCCCATCATAACTAGAGAGGACCCTGCCACAACTCGGAGAAAAACCAGAAGCTTCTACCCTGCAGGTGAAGTGAGGCCCTTGTCTGCTGCGTCATCTCGGGGAAAATCACCCCTTCCTTCTTGGATCTCAAAAGGCTCCTTCTCCCCCTTGGAGTGACCCAAGATGTTCCCCACCATACACGATCCACTCGGAGAGAAACGCCAAGGGTCCCGCCACGATTCAAGAGGAGCCTTATTTGCCCCTGCTCAGCTTCAGATGAGGGTCCCTTTTCATGCTCCATCGAGAAAGGGTTCCTGGTCCTTCCCTCGCACATCAAGCAGAGGTACTGGCACCAGTAGAGTCGGGAGGAGCATCAGGGGTCGGGCCACCATTCCCCAAGACCCCCAAATTCCTCCTCCATTCCAGATGAACCTGACTGCCCTGCACAGCCTCGAGTGTCACCCCAAGGCTTGATGCCTGACACACTGGCAAGTGTGACAGACCTAGGGTACCTTGAGGGCAAGCCACAGATACCTATGTCCGCTCAAAGGGGAGCCTGACACTGTTGCTGCAGCTGGGGAGGCAAGAGGCCATGCAAGACTCCAGGCGAGACGAGGCCTGACTCCCCTGTGGGGGCTCCATGGGAACCCCAAGATTTATGTCAGCATGGGCAAGGAAAGCTCAGGCACCTGCCTCAGCACCAGACGAGGACTGAGGACCTGGTGATGACTGGGGAGGAATCCCCAGAGGTGCATGGCAACTGGCACGGAGACTGGCCTCTCCTGAGGCCACAGGGGCGGGTACATGGGCTCCCAGTCTAAACTCGAGAAACCCCACCCAACTTGCGAAAAACCAGAAGCTTCTCACTTGCAATTGGGGTGAGGCCCTTGTCCCCTGCAGCGTCTCGAGGGAAATCACCCGTTACCTCTTTGACCTCAAAAGACTCCTTCACATTCTTGCTGTTACCCAAGAAGTTCCCGCCCCACCAGTCCCCATTCCCGAGGAACCCCGATGGTCCTGCTGTGACTCAAAAGGAGCCCCATTTGCCCCTGCTCAGTACCAGATGTTTGTCCCTTTCCCTGCTCATCGGGAAATGGGTCCCTGCGCTCCCTTTTCATCCCAAGAACAGCCGCTCATAGGATGAGAGTCGGCAGGAGCATCAGGGTTCGGGCCACCATTCATCAACATCCCCAAATATCTCCTCCACTCCAGATGAACCTGACTGCCCTACACTGCCTCAACTGTCACACGGAGGCTTGACGGCTGACACACTGGCACGTGTGACAGCCCTGGGTAGTACCTCGTGGTCAAGTCACAGATCCCTGTGTCCACTCAACGGGGAGCCTTACACCACTGCTGCAGCTGGGGAGGCAAGCGGCCGTGCACGTCTCAAGGCTAAACGAGACCTGACTCCCCTGTGGCAGCTAAACAGGAAAGCCAAGACCTTTGTAAGAACGTGCGAGGAAATCTCAGGTTCCAGCCTCAGCACCAGACGAAACCCAAGGACCCGCCGACGACTGGGTAGGAATGCCCAGAGGCGCCTGAAGACTGGCACGGAGACTGGCCTCTCCTGAGGCCATAGGGGTGAGTCTCTGGGGTCCCCGTAGTAACTCGAGAGGTCCCCGCCATAACTTGAGAAAACCGAAGATTCTCCCCTGCAGGTGGGGTGAGGACCTTGTCCGCTCTGGCGTCTGGGGGAAATCACCCCTTCTCTCTTGGACCTCAAAAGGGTCATTCTTCTTCTTGCTGTGACCCAAGAAGTTCCCCGACCCACCCATCCCCACTCGAGAGGAGCACTGAGCGTCCCACCAAGACTCAAAAGGAGCCCCGTTAGCCCCTGCTGAGCTCCAGATGAGGGTCCTTTTCCTGCTCTGTCAGGAAAGGGTTTCCAGCACTTCCCTCACATCCCAACAGGAGATGCTCACACCAGGACTGTTGGGAGGAACATCAGGGTTCTTGTCACCATTCCCCAAGACCAACAAATACCTCATTCTTTCCAGATGAACTTGCCTGGCCTGCACTGCACTGAGTGTCTCCCCGAGGCTCGACGCTCAACACACTGGCACGTGTGACAGCCCTGGGGTACCTGGAGTGCAAGCTACAGATCCCTGTGTCCACTCGACGGCGAGCCTGACACTGCTGCTGCAGCTGGGGGAGGCAAACGGCCATCCACGTCTCCAGGCGAGTTGAGCCTGATTCCCCATTAGGGGATCCATGGGAACCCGAAGATTTATGTCAGCAAGGGTGAGGAAAGCTCAGGTACAGACCTCAGCACGAGACGAGGACTGAGGCCCCAGTGACGACTGGGGAAGATTCCCCAGAGGTGCCTGGCAACTGGCACGGAGACTGGCCTCTCCTGAAGCCACAGGGGCGGGTCCCTAAGGTCCCCATCATAACTCGAGAGGACCGGCCACAACTCGAGAAAAACCAGAAGCTACATTTCTGCAAGCAACGTGAGGCCCTTGTCTGTTGTGGTATCCGGGGAAATCACCCCTTCCCTCTTGGGCCTCAAAAGGCTCCTTCTTCCCCTTGCCATGACCCAAGATATTTCCCACCCTACACGTCCCACTCGAGAGGAACCTCAAGGGTCCTGCCACGATTCAAGAGGATCCTTATTTGCCCCTGCTCAGCTTCAGATGAGGGTCCCTTTCCCTGCTCCATCGAGAAAGGGTTCCTGGTCCTCTCCTCGCACCTCAAGCAGAGGTGCTCGCACCAGGACAGTCGGGAGGAGCATCAAGGGTCAGACCACCATTCCCCCAAACCCCCAAATTCCTCCTCCATTCCAGTTGAACGTGACGGCCCTGCACTGCCTCGTGTGTCACCCCAAGTTTTGATGCCTGACACACTGGCACGTGTGACAGACCTGGGGGTACCTGGAAGGAAAGCCACAGATACCTATGTCCGCTCAAAGGGGAGCCTGACACTACTGCTGCAGCTGGGGAGGCAAGAGGTCATGCAAGTCTCCAGGCGAGACGAGGCATGACTCCCCTGTGGGGGTTCCAGGGAAACCTCAAGCCCATTGGCAGCACAGGCGAGGAAAGCTCAGGCTCCGACCTCAGCACTAGACAATGACTGAGGACCCAGCGGTGACTAGGGAGGAATCACCAGAGGTGCCTGGCTACTGGCACGGAGACTGCCCACAACAGAGGCCACAGGGGCGGATCCCTGGGTTGCCTGTCGTAACTCAATAGGACCCCAACGGAACTCGAGTAAACCAGAAGCTTCTCCACTGCAGGCGGGGTGGGGCCCTTGTCCGCAGGGGCGTCTTGAGGGAAATCACACCTTTCCTCGTGGACCTCGTAAGGCCCCTCACACCCTTGATGTGACCCAAGAAGTCCCCTGCCCCACCCATCCCCACTTGAGAGGATCCCCAAGGGTCCGGCCTCGACTGAAGAGGAGCCCCCTTTCCATATGCTCAACTCCAGAGAAGGGTCCCTTTAACTGCTCCATCGGGAAAGGGTTCCCGACACTCACCTTGCATCTGAAGTGGAGGCGCTCGCACGAAGAAAGTTGGGAAAAGAATCAGGGGTCGAGCCACCATTCCCCAAAACACCAAATGCCTCGTCCACTCCAGATGAACCTGATTGCCCTGGACTGTCTCGACTGTCAACCTGATGCTCGACGCCAGACACAGTGGCACTTGTGACAGCTCTGGGGTACCTCGAAGACAAGCCACAGATCCCTGTGTCCGTTTGACGGGGAGCCTGACACTGCTGCTGCAGCTGGGATGGCAAGTAGCCGTGCAAGACCCCAGGTGAGATGAGGCCTGACTCCCCTGAAGGGGCCTCAGCAGAACCCAAGACCTATGTCAGCATGAGTGAGGAAAGCTCAGGATCTGGCCTCAGCACCAGACGAGGACCGAGGACCCGGCGATGACTGGGGAGGAATCCCCACAAGTGCCTGGAAACTCGCACGGAGACTGGACTCTCCTGAGGCCAGAAGGGCGGATTTCTGTGTTCTTCTTTTCAACTCGATTAGACCCCTTCACAACTCGAGAAAAACCAGAAGCTTCTCCCTTGCAGGTGGGGTGAGGCCCTTGTACGCTGCAGCGTCTGGGGGAAAATTATCCCTTCCCTCTTGGACCACGAAAGGATCCTTCACATCTTGTTGTGACCCAAGAAGTTCCCCACACCATCCGTCCCCACTCAAGTGGAACCCCGAGGATCCTGCCGTGACTCAAGAGGAGACCCGTTTGCCACGACTCAACTCCAGATGAGGGTCCCTTTCCCCGTTCCATCAGGAAAGCGATCCCAGTGCTCCCCTCACATCCCAAGTGGAGGCGCTCGAACCAGGAGGGTCAGGAGGAGTATCAGGGTTTGGGCCACAATTCCCCAAGACCCCCAAATGCCTCGTCCACTCCAGATAAACCTGATTGCCCTGTACTGCCTCGACTGTCAACTTGATGCTCGACGCCAGACACAATGGCATGTGTGACAGCCCTGGGGTACCTCGAGGGCAAGCCACAGATCCCTGTGTCCACTCGACGGGGATCCTGACACTGCTGCTGCAGCTGGGGAGGCAAGTGGCCGTGCATGTCTCCAGGAGAGACGAGGCCTGACTCCCCTGTGGGGGGCTCCAGAGGAACCTGAAGACCTATGTCAGAACGGGCGAGGAAAGCTCAGGCTCCGGCCTCAGAACCAGACGAGGACTGAGTACCCGGCGACAACTGGGGAGGAATCCCCAGAGGCGTCTGGCAACTGACACGGAGATTGGCCTCTCCTGAGAACACAGGGCCGTGTTCCTGTAGTCCCCATGGTAACTCGAGAGGATCCCGCCATAAGTCGAGAAAAACAAGAAGCTTCTCCCCTGAAGGCGGGGAGAGGCCCTTGTCCACTGCAGCATCTCGGGGAAATTACCTCTACCCTCTTGGACTTCAAAAGGTTCCTTCACCCCCTTGCTGTGACCCAAGAATTACCACGCCCCACCCGTCCCCACTCGAGAGGAACCCCGGAGGTCCTGCTGTGACTCAGGAGGAACCCCACTTGCCACTGCTCAGCTCCAGATGAGGAGCCCTTTCCCTGCTCCATTGGGAAATGGTTGCCAGCGCTCCCCTCGCATCCAAGGATGAGGCACTCGCACCAGGAGTGTCGGGAGGAGCCTCAGGGATCCGACCACCATTCCCCAAGACCCCCAAATGCCTCGTCCACTCATGATGAACCTGACTGCCCTGCACTGCGTCTACTGTCACCCCGAGGCTCGATGCATGAAACACTGGCACCTGTGACAGCCCGGGGTACCTGGAGGGCAAGCCACAGTTCCCTGTGTTCGCTCAACGGGGAGCCTGACACTGCTGCATCAGCTGGGGAGGCAAGCGCTGTGCATGTCTCCAGATGAGACGAGGCCTGACTCCCCTGTGGGGGCTGAGGGGAATCCCAAGACCTATGTCCACACGGGCGAGTAAAGCTCAAGCTCTGGCCTCAGAACCAAACGAGGACTGAGGACCCGGCGACTACTGCGGAGGAATCCCCAGAGACGCCTGGCAACTGGTACGGACACTGGCCTCTGCTGAAGCCATAGGTGTGAGTTCTTTGAGTCCCCACTGTAACTCGAGAGGATCAAACCGCAACTCGAGAAAAAGTAGAAGTTTCTCCCGTGCAGACCGGGTGAGGCCCATGTACATACACTGTGGCGTCTCAGCAGAAATCACCCCTTCCCTATTGGACCTCATAAGGCTCCTTCACACCCTTGCTGTGAACCCAAAAGTTCCCCGCCAAACCTGTTTCCACTCGAGAGGAACCTTGAGGGTCCCGCCGAGACTCAAGAGGAGCCCCGTTTGTTCCTGCTCAGCTCCAGATGAGGGTCCCTTTCGCTACTCCTTCTGGAAAGGGTTCCCGGAGCTCCCCTCTCATCCCAAGAGGAAGCACTTGCACCAGGAGAGTCCAGAGGAGCCTCAGGGGTCAGGGTATACCATTCCCCAAGACCCCCAAATGCCTCGTCCACTCCAGATGAACCTGACTTCCCTGCACTGTCTCGACATTCACCCCGAGGCTCAACTCCGAACACACTGGTACGTGTGACAGTCTTGGGGTACCTCGAGGGCAAGCCATAAATCCCTATGTCTGCTCGACGGGGAGCCGGACACTGATGCATCAAATGGGGAGGAAAGCAGCAGTGCACGTCTCCAGGCAAGAAATGGCCTGACTCCTCTGTGGGGGCTCCAGGGGAACCCCAAGAACTATGTCAGCCCAGGTGAGGAAAGTTCAGGCTCCGGCCTCAGCCCAAGACGAGGAATTAGGACCCGGCGACGACTAGGGAGGGATCCCCAGAGGTGTCTCGCAAAAGGAACTAAAACTGTCCTCTCTTGAGGCCACAGGGGCGGGTCCCTGAAGTCCCCATTGTAACTCGAGAGGACTCCACTGCAACTCGAGAAAAACCAGAAGCTTCTCTTCTGCAGGCGGGGTTATGCCCTTGTCCGTGGCGGGTTCGTGGGGAAACCACCCCTTTCCTCTTGGACCTCAAACGGCTTCTTCAAACCCTTGCTGTGACCCAAGAAGTTCCCCGCCCCACCCGTTCCCACTAGAGAGATACCCCGAGGGTCCGCAGCAACTCAAGAGGAGCATCGTTTTCCCCTGCTGAGCTCCAGATGAGGGGCCCATTCCCTGCTGCATCGGTGAAGTGTTCCCAGCACTCACCTCACATCTCAAGAAAAGGCACACGCACCAGGAGAGTCGGGAGGAATCTCAGGAGTCGGGCCACCATTCTCCAAAACCCCAAAATGCCTCGTCCTCTCAAGATGAAACTGACTGCCCTGCACTGCCTCGACTGTCATCGGAGATCGACTCCTGAAACACTGGAACGTGTGACAGCCTTGGGGTACCTCAAGGGCAAGCCACATGCCACTGTCTGCTCGACGGGGAGCCGGACACTGATGCATCAACCTGGGAGGAAAGCAGCCGTGCACGTCTCCAGGCGAGACGAGGCCTGACTCTCCCGTAGGGGCCCCTTGGGAACCCCAAGACCTATGTCAGCACGGGCGAGCAAGTTCTGGCTCCGGCCTCAGCACCAGACTAAGACTGAGGACCAGGCGAAGACTGGGGAGGGATCCCCAGGGGCGCCTCCCAACTCACACGGAGACTGGCCTCTCCTGAGGTTACAGGGGCAAGTCCCTGGGGACCCGGTTGCAATTTGAGAAGACCCCGCCGCAATTCGAGAAGACCCCGCTGCAACTGGAGAAAAAACAGAAGCTTCTCCCATGCAGGGAGGGTGAGGCCCTTGTCTACTTTGGCGTCTTGGGAGAAATCACCCCTTCCCTCTTGGACCTCAAAAGGCTCCTTCACAACATTGCTGTGACCCAAGAAGTTCCCCGCCCCACCTGTCCCCACTCGAGAGGAACACCAAGGGTCCCGCCGTGACTCAAGAGGAGCCCCGTTTTCCCCTGCTCAGCTGCAGATGAGGGTCCCTTTCCCTGCTTCGTTGGGAAAGGGTTCCCGGCACTCCCCTCACATCCCAGTAAGAGGTGCTCGCACCAGGAGAGTTGGGAGGAGAATCAGGGGTCAGGACACCATTCCCCAAGACCCCCATATGCCTCGTCCACTCCAGATGAACCTGTCTGCCCTACACTGATTCGACTGTCACCCCGAGGCTCGACACCCAACACACTGGCACGTGTGACAGCCCTGGGGTACTTCGAGGGCAAGCCACAGATCCCTGTGTCCGCTGGATGGGGTGCCTGACACTGCTGCTGCATCTGGGGAGGCATGCGGCCGTGTCGCCTCCAGGAGAGACGATGGCTGACTCCCCTGTGGGGGCTCCAGGGGAACCACAAGACCTATGCAGCACAGGCGAGGAAAGCTCAGGCTCTGGCCTCAACACCAGAGGAGGACTGAGGACCCGGTGTCGACTGGGGAGGAATCCCCAGAGGCGCCTGTCAACTGGCACGGAGACTAACCTCTCCTGAAGCCACAGGGGCGGGTTTCTGGGGTCCCCAAAGTAACTCGAGAGGGCCCCGCCGAAACTCAATGAAAACCAGAAGCTTCTCCCCTGCAGGCGGTGTGAGGCCCTTTTCCTCCACGGCTTCTCTTGGGAAATCCCCCCTTCCCTCATGGACCTCTAAAGGCTCCTTCACACCCTTGCTGTGACCCAAGAATTTCCCTGCTCCACGAGTGCCCACTCGAAAGGAACCCGAGGGTCCTGCCTCGACTCAAGAGGATCCCGGTTTTCCCCTGCTCAGATCCAGATGAGGGGCCCTTTCCCTCCTCCATCGGGAAAGGGTTCCCTGGCTCTCCCCTCGCCTCCCAAGAGGAGGTGCTTGCACCAGGAGAGTCAGCAGGAGCCTCAGGGTTAGGGCCACCATTCTCCAAAACCCGCAAATGCCTCGTCCATTCCAGATGAACCTGATTGACATGCACTGCTTCGACTGTTACCCTGAGGCAGGATTCCTGACAAACTGGCAAGTGTGACAGCCCTGGGGTATCTCGAGGGAAAGCCACAGATCCCTATGTCTGCTCAACAAGGAGCCAGACACTGCTGCTGCAGCTGGGGAGGCAAGCGGCCGTGCATGGAACTCCAAGATGACTCCGTGATGACTGGGGACGAATCCCCAGAGGCTCCTGGCAAACAGCACGGAGACTGGCTTCTCCTGAGTCCACAAGGGCAGGTCTCTGGAGTCTCCGTCGTAACTCGAGAGGACCCCACCGTCATTCGAGAAAAACCAGAAGCTTCTCCCTTGCAGGGGGTGTGAGGCCCCTGTCTGCTTTGGCGTATCAGGAGAAATCACCCCTTCCCTCTTGGACCTCGAAAGGGTCCTTCACAACCTTGCTGTGACCCAAGAAGTTCCCGTCCCACCTGTCCCTACTCGAGAGGAACCCCGAGGGTCCACTGCGACTCAAGAGGAGCCCTGTTTTCCCCTGCTCAGCTGCAGATGAGGGTTCCATTCCCTGCTCCATTGGGAAAATGTTCCCGGTGCTCCCCTCCAAGAGAGTTGGGAGGAGAATCAGGGGTCATGCCACCATTCCCCAAGAACCCCAAATGCCTCATCCACTCCAGGTGAACCTGACTGCCCTGCACTGCCTCGACTGTCACCTCGAGGCTCGATGCCTGACATACTGGCACGTGTTACAGCCTTGGGGTATCTAGAGGGCAAGCCACAGATCCGTATGTCCGCTTGACAAAGAGCCTGACAGTGCTGCTGCAGCTGGGGAGGCAAGCAGCCATGCCTGTCTCCAGAGAAGATGAGGCCTGACACCCCTGTGGGAGCTCCTAGGGATCCCTAAGACCTATGTCAGCATGAGCGAGGAAAGCTCAGGCTCCGGCCTCAGCACCAGACGAAGACTGCTGCGACGACTGGGGAGGAATCCCCAGAGGTGCCTGGCAACAGGCACGGAGACTGGACTCTCCTGAGAACACAGGGGCGGGTCCCTGATGTCCTGGTCATAATTCGGGAGGAAACTCGAGAAAAACAGAATCTTCTCCCCTGCGTGCATGATGAGACCCTTGTCCGCTGGGGCGTCTCGGGGAAATCACCCCTTCCCTATTGGACCTCGAAAGGCTCCTTCACACCCTTGCTGTGACCCAAGAAGTTCCTTGCCACACACGGCCTGACCCGAGAGCAAACCCGAGGGTCCCACCATGACTCAAGAGGAGTCCGGTTTTCCCCTGCTCAGCTCCAGATGTAGGGATTTTCCCTGCTCCGACAGGAAAGGTTTCCCAGTGCTCCCCTCACATCCCAGTAAGAGGTGTGCACAACAGAAGAGCCTGTATGAGCCTTAGGGTTCAGGCCACTATTCCCCAAGATCTCTAAATGCCTCATCCACTCCAAATGAACCTCACTGCCCTACACTGCCTCGACTGTCACCCCGAGGCAGGACTCCCAACAAACTGGCACGTGTGACAGCCCTGGGATATCTCGAGGGAAACCCACAGATCCTTGTGTCCACTCGAAGGGGAGCCGGACACTGCTGCTGCAGCTGGGGAGGCAAGCGGCCATACAGTTCAGACGAGATGATGCTTGACTCCCCTGTGGGGGCTGCAGGTGATCAACAAGTCCTAAATCAGCATGGGCGAGGAAAGCTCAGGCTCCAGCCTCAGCACCAGACGAGGACAGAGGACCCGGCAACAACTGGGGAGGAATCCCCAGAGGCGCCTCGCAACTCTCATGGAGACTGTCCTCTCCTGAGGCCACAGATACGAGTCTCTGAGGTCCCATTGTAACTTGAGAGGACCCCGCTGCAACTCGAGAAAAACAGAAGCTTCTCTCCTGCAAGCGGGGTGAGGCCCTTGTCTGCTGCGGCATCTTGAGGATATCACCCCTTCCCTATTTGGCATCAAAAGGCTCCTTCACACCCTTGCTGTGACCCAAGAAGTTCCTAGACCCACTGTCCCCACTCGAGAAGAACCCCGCGGATCCCCCTGTGACTCAAGAGGAGCCCCGTTTTCCCCTGCTCAGCTCCAGATGTAGGGCCTTTCCCTGCTCCAACAGGAAAGGTTTCCCGGCGCTCCCCTCATATCCCAGTAGGAGGTGTGCACAACAGAAGAGTCTGTATGAGCCTTAGGGGTCAGGCCACTGTTCCCCAAGATCTGTAAATGCCTCATCCAATCCAAATGAACCTCACTGCCCTACACTGCCTCGACTGTCACCCCAAGGCAGGACTCCTGACAAACTGGCATGTGTGACAGCCCTGGGGTATCTCGAGGGAAAGCCACAGTCCCTGTGTCAGCTCGACAGGGACCTGGACACTGCTGCTGCAGCTGGGAAGCCAAGCGGCCGTGCACGTCTCCAGTCGAGAGGAGGCCTCACTCTTCTGTGTGAGCTCCAGGAAAACCCAAGGCTTTTGTCAGCACGAGTGAGGCAAGCTCAGGCTCCAGCCTCAGCACCAGACGAGGACTAAGGACCCAGCGACGACAGGGGAGGAAACCCGAGAGGTGCCTCACAACTCGCACGGAGACTGACCTCTCCTGAGGCCACAGGGGCAGTTCCCTGGGGTCCCGTCGTAACTCATGACCCTGCCGCAACTCGAGAAAATCTAGAAGCTTCTCCCCTGCAGGCGGGCTGAGCCCCTTGTCCCCTCTTTCGTCTCGGTGTAAATCACCCGTTACCTCTTGGACCTCGAAAGGCTCCTTCACACCATTGGCATGACCAAAGAAGTTTTTGCCGCACCGGTCCCACCTCGAGAGGGACCCCAAGGGTCCCGCCATTACTCAAGAGGAGCCCCGTTTTCCCCTGCACAGGTCCAGATGAGGGGTCCTGACCCTGCCTCATCGGGAAATGGTTCCCGACAGTCCCTTCGCATCTCAAAAGGAGGCGATCACACCAGGAAGGTCGGGAGGAGCCTCAGGGTTCGGACCACCATTACCCAAGACCCCCAAATGCCTCGTCCACTCCAGATGAACCTGACTGTCCTGTTCTGCCTCGACAGTCACCCCCAGGCTCGACTCCTGACACACTGGCACGTGTGACATCCCTGGGGTACCTCGAGTGCAAGCCACAGATAACTGTGTCCGCTTGACAGGGAGCCAGACACTGCTGCTGCAGCTCGGGAGGATAGTGGCTGTGCATGTCTCCAGGTGAGACGAGGCCTGACTCCCCTGTGGGCGCTCCAGGAAAACCCTAAGACCTATGTCAACATGGGTGAGGAAAGCTCAGGCTCCAGCCTAAGCACCAGACGAAGACTGAGGACCAAACGACGACTGGGTAGGAATCCCAGAGGTGACTCGCAACTCACACGGAGACTGACCTCTCCTGATTCCACAGGGGTGGGTCCCTGGGGTCCCGTCGTACCTCGAGAGGACCCCGCCTCAACTCGGGAAAAACCAGAAACTTCTGCCATGCAGGCGGTGTGAGGCCCTTGTCTGCTGCGGCACCACTGGGGAAATCACTCCTTCCTTCTTGGAACTTGAAAGGCTCCTTCACACCCTTACTGTGACGCAAGAATTTCCCCATCCCACCTGTCCCCACTTGAGAGGAATTCCGAAGGTCCCATGCAAATCAAGAGGAGCCCCATTTTCCCCCTCCTCAGCTCCAGATGAAGGGCCGTTTCCCTGCTCCATCGGCAAAGGGTTTCCTGCGCTCCCCTCCCATCCCAAGGGGAGGGGCTCCCTCTAGGAGAGTCGGGAGGAGCCTCAGTGGTCGGGCAACCATTCCTCAAGACCCTCAAATGCCTCGTCCACTCCAGATGAACCTGACTGCCCTGCACTGCCTCGACTGTCACCCAGAGGCTTGACTCCCGACACACTGGCACGTGTGACAGCACTGGGGGACCTCAAGGGCAAACCACAGATTCCTGTGTTTGATCATTGTCCTCCCCACTGCTGCTGGAGCTGGAGAGGAATGTGGCAGTGCACGTCTCCAGGAGAGACGAGACCTGAGCCCCCGTGGGGGTTCCAGGGGAACCCCAAGACCTATGTCAGCACGGGTGAGGAAAGCTAAGGCTCCAGCCTCAGCACCAGACGAGGACTGAAGGCCCGGCGATGACATACGAGGAATCCCCAGAGGCGCCTCGCAACTCAAATGGAGACTGGCCTCTCCTGAGGCCACAGGGGCAGGCCTCTGGGGTCCCTGCCACAACTCGAGGAAAAGCAGAAGCTTCTCTTCTGCAGGCGGGGTGAGGCCCTTGTCTGCTGAGGCACACTAGAGATTTCCCCTCAATGAGGTTAAGGCCCATTTCCCCTTCTCAGTGACTTGAGAGCAATCCCTGTCTAACCCTTGTACCTCGAAAGGAGCCATGACTAATCTCAGGCAACATGAGAGCTACCCTGCGGTCCCTGTCACAACTCAAAAGAGGGTGAAGATTCAGGTCACAACTTGAGAAACACCATGAGATTCTAACCCAACGTGAGATGAGGCCTTTTCTCCTGCAGTCATTCAAGAGCAATTCCGCACACCACATTGCAACTCAAAAGGAGACTGGACTACCCTGAGGTAACATGAAAGATTCCCTGAGTTCTCCATCACAACTCGAGAGGAAACCAAAGCTTTAGGATTCACCTTGAGAAACACCATAAGATAGATCCCTCAGTGAAAAATGAGGCGAATTGCCCCTGCAGTGACTCGAGAGCAATGCCACGCACTACCTTGCAACTTTAAAGGAAACCTGCCTTCCTTGAGGAAACACGCGAGGTTCCCTAGGTTCACCTTCAGAAATCTAGAGGAACCCCAATCTCCCCACTGGAAGTTGAGACAAACAAGTACCCCTAACACTACCACCACTGCAAATGCAAGATAAGGCCCTTTTCCAGAGCAGCGCCTCAAGAGCAATCCACTATTCCCTTTTGAAACGTGAAAAGAGGCTTGAATCCCTTTACACAATTCAAGAGGTTTCCCGAGATTCCCATCACCACTTGAGAGGAACCATGAGTTTCACGCCACAACTCGAAAAGAGCCCCGTTTTCCCAACCTCATCTCGAGATTAGCACCGATTCTCCTGCTTCAACTCAGAGGAATCCCAACATTCAGCTAACACCTCAAGTGGAGGCTTGTCCTCCCTATTGGAACCCCAGAGGAATTCTGGGGTACCTACTGCAAGTCAAAAGGACATCAACTTCCCCCTCAATCCAAGATAAAATCTCATTCCCCTGAAAAGACTCAAACAGAACCCTGAGTATCCCCTAAGAACACGAAGGGAGGTCTGACTCCCTGTTGCACCTCTACAAAGAGTCAAAATTCCCCATGGCAATTCAACAGGAGGCCTGACGTCCCTTTTTCTAATTTGACTGGAAAGTGGAGTTCCATGTCTCAACACGAGCCGAGGCCTGACTTCCCTTTTGAAATTCAATAGGAAGCCCAAGATCCCTGTCAAAACTGGAGGGCAAGCCTGCCTCTCGCTCCACCCTGAAATGAGAGAATATATCCCTTCAGCGACTCAAAGGCATCCCAAAGTGGCCTTCAGAACCTGAAAGGAGGCCTGACTTGCCTGAGGCAGCATGCCAGGCTCCCAGAAGACCACATCAAAACGAGAGGAGCCCAGTTGTGGCTTCCCTCCACAACCTGAGAAACATGACGAGATTCCCCCTGAATGCGAGATGAGGCCGATTCCCCAGCAGCCAGTCGAGAGCAACACTCTGCTCCTCCTTGCAACTTGAAAAGAGACTTGACTTCCCTCAGGCATCACAAGAGGTTCATCTGTGGTATCTTTTTCAGCTGAAGAGGCACCCCAACTTCTGGTAGCATCTCAAGAAACCAAGAGATTCCCACCTGTAAGCAAGATTAGGACCTTTTCCCCTGCAGTGCCTCGAGAGCAACTCCATGTTCCCTCTCAAAACTGGAAAGGAGGCTCGATTCTATTTAGCCACTCAAGAGGCAATCCACAATATTTGTTGCCACCTCACTTTCCCACAACAAATCAAGAAGAGCCCCATGTTCACTGCCTCATCTCAACTGAGGGCCGATTCCTTGCCTTCATCTTGAGAAGAATCCCAATGTTCCCTCATATCTAAAGAGAAGGCTTGTCTCACCTATTGAAACCTTAGTGAAAGCCCGAGAATTCGTTCTGCAAGTTGAAAGGACAGTGAGTACGTCCTCAATTCGAGATAAGGCCTGACTCCCCTACATTGACTATAATGGAACACCAAGTATGCCTTCACCACCCGAATGGAAGTCTGACTCCCCTGATGTACCTGTATAAAAGACCAACATCCCCACCTCAATTCGACAGGAGGCCTGACACACATTTTGCTAGGTAGGAAATCAAGTTCCATACTTCAACACGTGGCGAGGGCTGACTCCCCTGTTGAAACTCAGTAGGAACCCCAAGATCCCTGTCACAACTGGAAAGGAACCCTGAATCCCGCCTCATCCTGAAATCAGCTTCTATAACCCCTAGGCGACTGGTGAGGAATCCTTAGGTGGCCCTCACAACTTGAAATGAGGCTTGACATCCCTGAGGCAATAATCAGAGGCTCACTGAGGTCCCCCTCAAAACCTCGAAAGCAACCCAAAGCTTCCCGCTGCAACTCAAGAAACACCACAAGATTTTCCACTCAATGTGATAAGGCCCATTTCCTTCTCAGTGACTTGAGAGCAATCCTGCCCAACCCTCACACCTCGAAAGGAGCCTTGATTAAACTCAGGTAAGATGCGAGGTACCCTGAGGTCCCTGTTGCAACTCGAGAGGAAGCCGAAGCTTCAGGCTGCAACTTGAGAAGTAACACTAGATTCCAACTCAATGCAAGATGAGGCCCTTTCCTTGCAGTGACTTCAGAGCAATTCCATGCACTGCATCACAATTTAAAAGGAAACTAGACCACCCTGAGGCAATAGGAGAGGTTCTGATCTGGGTGGTCTTAAATGGCAGAAAAAATAGGACGGGAGACCACTTTCTCCCCCACAAATTCATCAAAAGAACATTTTAATGCTGAGTAAATTCCACAAAACAACTTCGGAATGTCAGCAGAGGACATCAGGCACACAGAAAAGCAGCTCATTGTCTTCACAAACAGATAGGAAAAAATAGACAAAAAGAGAAACAAAAGAGGTAGGGAGGGAGCTCCGTCCTGGGAAGGGAGTCTTAAAAAGTGATAGGTTTCCAAACACCAAGGAACACTCTAGCTCTGAGTCTGTGGTGAGCCTTGGAAGCACAGAGGGCAACATAACAGGGAGGAAAAATAAATAAATAATTGAAACCACAGATTACGAGCCCAACGGTAACTTCCCCAGTGGAGAAGTAGCACAGGCACCTGCATCTGCCACTAGCAAGTGGGGGCTGGCCAGGGAGGCGCGGGCAGCATTGCGACTTAAGCATTGGGCCTGAATGCCCCAAGGGTAACCAGAGCGAACTAACTTGGGCTAGAAAATTAGACTGTGGGATAGCTACCACGCAAAAAGCTCTAACATAAGACACTGCCAGGACAGCTCACAGAACAAAGGATGGAACAGGATTAGTCGGCTGCAGACCATCACCTTCCAGTGACAAGCAGCCAGAGCCAGAAGGGCTGGAAGGGGACAATAGAAGCCCCAGAGAGACATTATCTGCCAATCTGCTAGCAGGCTTCTTTGCCAATTAAGAATTCTTGGGGTTCTGGACAGTCATCATCTGCTTGATGTACACCCATAAAGGTGCACCAGTTGTACACCCAGAAAACTGAACAGAAGGGTTGGGAGAGGTGATAAGTCACAGCAACAGTGCTTGCCAAACACCTGAGCTACTTGGACCTGGGAATGGCACAAAACGGAGGCCCAATGGAGTCTGCATATCTGAGGACTGCCTGAGTGCTTGAACATGAATAGCTTAAACCTGGGAGGTGCATGCAGCCCAGGGCTGGCCTCAGACAGTTCCTGGTGGGGCAACTTAGAGCCTGAGCTGTGTGAGCTGTGAGCAGGGGCAGGCCCAGTGTGGCTGAGACACTGTGAGGCGATGCCATGGTTATTTTTTGCAGTGTCCCTCCCTCCCACAGTGCGACTGAACAAGTGAGCCTAAACAACGTGTCCACCACCACAACCCTTGTGTCAGGGCGAAAATCAGACACTGAAGAGACCAGCAAATGGAAGAAGCTAAAACAGAGGGAACCGCCTTGGAAGTGACAGGTGCGATAAATTAAAACCCTATTGTTAGTAGATCGAGAAATATAAGCCAGACCAAGGAACTATCCAAAAGTGAACTGACCCCACAGTGCCCACAACAACAGCAGAGAAAGTTCTAGATATATCTTTATATTTTTAGATCATTCTCTCTTTTTTCTTTTCTTTTTCTTCTCTTTTTAACTTTAAAAAATTTTAATTCCTCTATTACTCCTTTAATTTTCATTTTTATACCATACAATTACTTTTCAAAAAAAAGATCCTATTTTTAAAGCAAATTTAAAATTTTTTATTAAAACAATAATTTTAATAATAAGAATAATGCTTCTTGTGACCATATGCATAAACCCATAATTTTAATAAGAAGAATAAAAACAAACACTTGTCATGATATAAAACACTTGCCATCATATGTCATGATGTGACTTATGTCATGATATGTGACATGTCATGTTTTATATCATGACATAAGTCACTTACCGTGACAAGTGTTTCATATCGTGACATAAGTTTTATCGTGACAAGTGTTTTATATCATGACATGTCACTTATCTCGACATAAGTCACTTATCGTGACAAGGGTTTTATATCGTGACATAAGTCATTTATCGCGACAAGTGTTTTATATCGCGACATAAGTCACTTATCGTGACTTCTTCTTCCCCAGTCTTCAGTACCGATTTTTACTTGAGAGCGAGATTACTGGCTTGACTTCCCTTTGGATTCTCCTTTATCTCTGCCAGGTCGCCTCTCTCTCCTCCCTTCCCCTTCTCTTCTATACCCAACTCTGTGAATCTTTGTATGTTCCAGACGGTGGAGAACACTTAAGGAACTGATTACTGGCTAAATCTGTCTCTCTACATTTCATTTCCCCCTCTTATCCTCCTGGCCACCCGTTTCCTTCCTCCCTCTTCTCTTCTCTGTATAACTCCATGAACATCTCTGAGCATTCCAGACTGTGGAGCGCAAATAAGGAAGTGATTACTGGCTAGCTTGCTCTCTCTTCTTTTGATTCCACTTTATCTCATTGGGTCACCTCTAACATCCTCCTCCCTCTTCTCTTCTCCATGTAACTCGGTGAAACTCTCTGGGTTCCCTCACTGTGGAGAAACATTTCATCTTTAACCTAGATGTTACATAAATGGTGCTATATAGAAGGAGAAGTCTTGAGACTACTATAAAAATAAGACTGTAAACCAGAAGCAGGAGGCTTAAGTCCAAATCCTGAGAACTCCTGAGTCCAGGGAATATAACTTGATAGGAGCTCATGAAACATCTCCACACCTACACTGAAACCAAGCACCATGCAAGGGCCAACAAGTTCCAGAGCAAGAAATATCACAGAAATTCTCCACCAACACAGGAACACAGCCCTGAGCTTCAGTATACAGGCTGCCCAAAATTACTCCAAAACCATTGACATCTCATAACTCATTACTGCACACTTCATTGCACTCCACAGAGGAGAAATCCATCTCCACCAACCAAAACAATGACACAAGCTTCCCTAACCAAAAACCCTTGACAAGCCACTGATACAACCCCACCCACAGTGAAGAAACTCCACAATGAAGAGAACTCCATAAACTGCCAGAATACAGAAAGGCCACCCCAAATGCAGCAATATAAACTAGATAAAGAGACAGAGGAATACTCATCAGGGAAAGGAACAGGAAAAATGCCCCCAAACCAAAGGGGAAGAGATAGGGAATCTACCTGATAAAGAATTCCAAACAATGATAGTGAAAATGATCCAAAATCTTGACATAAAAATGGAATCACAGATAAATAGCCTGGAGATAAGGACTATCAAGATGCAAGAAAGGTTTAACAGGGACCTAGAAGAAATAAAAAGGAGTCAATATATAATGAATAATGCAATAAATAAGATCAAAAGCTCTCTGGAGACAATAAATAGTAGAATAAGGGAGGGAGAAGATAGAATTAGTGAAGTGGAAGATAGAATGGTAGAAATGAATGAATTAGAGAGAAAAAGAAATAAATTAAAAGAGATGAGGACAATCTCAGAGACCTCCAGGACAATATGAAACGCTCTAACATTTGAATTATAGGAGTCCCAGAAGAAGAAGACAAAAAGAAAGACCATGAGAAAATACTTGAGGAGATAATAGTTAAAAACTTCCCTAAAATGGGAAAGGAAATAATTACCCAAGTACAAGAAACCCAGAGAGTGCCAAACAGGATAAACCCAAGACAAAACACCCCAAGACACATATTAATCAAATTAACAAAGATAAAACACAAAGAACAAATCAATACTAAAAGTAGCAAGGGAAAAAACAACAAATAACACACAAGGGGATTCCCATAAGGATAACTGCTGATCTTTCAATAGATACTCTTCAGGCCAGGAGGGAATGGCAAGACATAAAGTCATGAAAGAAAATATCATACAGCCCAGATTACTGTACCCAGCAAGGAACTCATTCAACTATGAAGGAGAAATCAAAAGCTTTCAGACAAGCAAAAGCTGAGAGAATTCAGTACCACCACACCAGCTCTCCAACAAATGCCAAAGGAGATTTTCTAGGTAGGAAACATAAAAAGGGTATATAAACCAGAACCCAAAACAATAAAGTAAATGGCAACTGGATCATACTTGTCATAATTACCTTAAGCCTAAATGGGTTGAATGCCCCAACCAAAAGACAAACACTGACCTAATGCACACAAAACAAGACCCCTATATATGCTGTCTACAAGAGACTCACCTCAAAACAAGGGACACACACATACAGACTGAAAGTGAAGGACTGTAAAAGATATTCCCCACAAATAGAGACCAAAATAAAGCAGGAGTAGCAATACTCATATCAGATAAAATAGACTTTAAAACAAAGGCTGTGAAAAGAGACAAAGAAGGATATTACATAATGATCAAAGGATCAATCCAAGAAGAATATATAACAATTATAAATACATATATGTTCAACATAGGAACATCACAATATGAAAGACAAATGCTACCAAGTAGGAAAGGGAAAATTAACAATAACACAATAATAGTGAGAGACTTTAATACCCCACTCAAACCTATGGATAGATCAACTAAACATAAAATTAACAAAGAAACACAAACTTTAAATGATACAATAGACCAGTTAAACCTAATTGATATCTATAGGACATTTCACCCCCAAAACAGTGAATTTCACCTAGTTTCTCAAGTGCTCACTGAACCTTCTTCAGGATAGATTACATCCTGTTACATAAATCTAGCCTTGGTAAATTCAAAAACTCAAATCATTCCAAGCATCTTTTCTGGCCATAATGCAGTAAGATTAGATCTCAATTACAGGAGAAAAACTATTAAAAATGCCAACATAAGGAGGCTGAAAAAAACGCTGCTGAATAACCAAGAAATCACAGAAGAAATCAAAAAAGAAATCAAAATATGCATAGAAACAAATGAAAATGAAAACACAACAAACCAAAACCTGGGGGACACCATAAGAGCAGTGCTAAGAGGAAAGTTCATAGCAATACAGGCATACATCAAGAAACAAGAAAAAAGTCAAATAAATAACCTAACTCTAAACCTAAAGCAACTAGAAAAGGAATAAATAGAGAACCCCAGGGTTAGTAGAAGAAAGAAATCTTAAAAATTAGGGAAAAGTAAACGCAAAAGAAACAAAAGAGACCATAGCAAAAATCTACAAAACCAACAGCTAATTCTCTGAAAGGAAAAATAACATTGACAAACAATTAGCCAGACTCATGAAGAAACAAAGGGAGAAAAATCAAATCAGTAAAATTAAAAAGAAAATGCAGAGATCACAACAGACAATACAGAAATACAAAGGATCATAAGAGACTACTATTGCTATGCCCAGAGTCCGAGTCCACAAAACTGGAGAGAATAAGACGTCCACGGAAATGCAAAAGCAAGAAGGGATTTATTTCTAGCTCAAGATAGGGCACCAACACATCCAATGTAGTGGAGTGGAGCAAGAGCACTGAGCCCAAAATTACAACAGTATTTATCAGTTTAGAATAAAGACAGACAGTTGGCAAGGGCGGATTGGCTGCAGGGGTGTTCCTGGATTTTACTAATTGGTTAATCTCTATTGGCTTCAGGGATTTCCTTTGAAAGACCTCAGGCCCCCCTGGGGCATCAGGCAGCCCCCCAGCCATCCTTTGCCTCGCAGGTAGACCTCGGGCCCCCCAGGGGCGGCAGGCAGTCCCACGCCATCCTTTGCCTTGTGGGGAGGCCTCAGGCCCCCCGGGGGCGGCATAAGTCGAGAGGACCGGCTGCACAACGAGAAAACCAGGAGCTTCTTTCCTGCAGGCAGGCTGAGGCCCTTGTCCGCTGAGGTGTCTCAGGGGAAATCACCCTTACCTCTTTGACCTCGAAAGGCTCCTTCACATTCTTGCTGTGACCCAAGAAGTTCTCGCCCCACCAGTCCCCATTTGAGAGGAACACCAATGGTCCTGCTGTGACTCAAGAGGAGCCCAGTTTTCCCCTGCTCAGCTGCAGATGATGGTCCCTTTCCCTGCTCCGTCAAAAATGGGTTCCCAGCACTCCCCTTGCATCCCAGGAGGAGACGTTCACACCAGGAGAGTGAGGAGGAGCATCAGGGGTGGGGCCCCATTCCCCAAGACCTCCAAATGCCTCATCCACTACAGATGAACCTGATTGTCCTGCACTGCCTCGACTGTCACCCCGTAGCTCGATGCCTGACACGCTGGCACGTGTGACAGCCCTGGAGTACCTCGAGGGAAAGCCACATATCCCTGTGTCCACAGGATGGGGAGAGTTACAATGCTGCTCGAGCTGGGGAGGCAAGTGGTCGTGCACGCCTCCAAGCGAGACGAGGCCTGACTCCCTTGTGGGGGCTACAGGGAAACTCCAGGACCCAGGTCAGCACCGGCGAGGAAAGCTCACGTTCTGTCCTCATCACCAGACGAGGACTGAGGAGACGGCGACGACTGGGGAGGTATCCCCTGAGGCGCCTGGCAACTGGCATGGAGACTGGCCTCTCCTGAGGCCACAGGTTCGGGTCCCTGTCATCCCCGTCGTAACTACAGAGGACCCTGCCACAACCCGAGAGAACCAGAAGCTTCTACCCTGCAGAAGGAGTGAGGCCCTTGTCCACTGCCTCTTCTCGGGGAAATCACCCCTTCCCAGTTGGACCTCAGAAGGCTCCTTCTCCACCTTGCAGTGACCCAAGATGTTCCCTGCCCTACCCGTCCCCACTCTGAACGGAACCCCAAGGTCCCGCCATGATTCAAGAGGAGCCTTATTTGCCCCTGCTCAGCTTCAGAAGAGGGTCCCTTTCCCTGCTCCATCGAGAAAGGGTTCCTGGTTATCCCCTCACACCTCAAACAGAGGCACTCTGCACCAGGAGAGTCAGAAGGAGCATCAGGGGTGGGGACACCATTCCCCCAAACCCCCAAATGCCTCATATACTCCAGATGAACCTGACTGGCCTGCACTGCACCGACTACCACCCCAAGGATCAACGCCCAACACACTGGCATGTATGACAGCCCTGGGGTACCTCTGGCAAAAGCCACATATCCCCATGTCTGCTCAACAGCGAGCCTGACACTGCTGCTGCAGCTGGGGAAGCAAGCGGCCGTGCAAGTCTCCAGGCGAGACGAGGCCTAACCCCCTGTGTGGGATCCAGGGGAACCCCAAGACCTATATCAGCACGGTCGAGGAAAGCTCAGGCTCAGACCTCAGTACCACATGAGGATTAACCACCCGGCAACGACTGGGGAGGATTCCCCAGAGGCGCCTGGCAAATGACACGGAGACTGGCCTCTCCTGAGGCCACAGGGGCGGTTCCCTGAGGTTCCCCTTGTAACTCGAGAGGACCAGTGACAACTCAAGGAAAACCAGAAGCTTCTTTCCTGCAGGCGGCATGAGGCCCTTGTCCGCTGAGACGTCTCAGGGAAAATCACTCCTTCCCTCTTGGGCATGGAAAGGGTCCTTCACACCCTGGGTGTGAACCAAGAAGTGCCCCCCCACCTGTCCCCACACCAGATGAACCCTGAGGGTCCAGCTGTGACTCGAGAAGTTTCATTGGCCATGCTCAGCTCAAGATGAGGGTCCCTTTCCTGCCACATCTGGAAAGGTCTCACGGCACTCCTCCGCATCCCAGGAATAGGCGCTCACCCCAGGAAACTCGGAAGGAGCATCAGGGGTAGGGCCACCATTCCAAAGACCTCCAAATGCCTCATTCATTCCAGATGAAACTGACTACCCTGCACTGCCTAGACTGTCAGCCAAATGCTCAATGCCAGACACACTGGCACATGTGACAGCCCTGGGGTACATCGAGGGCAAGCCACAGATTCCTGTATCCGCTTGACTGGAAACCTGACACTGCTGGTGAAGCCATGGAGGCAAGTGACAGTGCACATCTCCAGGCGAGACGAGGCCTGACTCCCCTGTGGGGGCTCCATGGGAACCCCAAGATTTATGTCAGCATGGTGTCAGCATGGGCGAGGAAAGCTCAGGCCTATGCCTCAGCATCAGATGAAGACTGAGGACCCAGTGATGACTGGGGAGGAATCCCCAGAGGTGCATGCAACTGGCACGGTGACTGGCCTCCTGAGGCCACAGGGTCAGGTCCATGTGTTCCCCATCGTAACTGGAGAAACCCGCCACAACTCGAGAAAACCAGAAGCTTCTCACTTGCAATTGGGGTGAGGAACTTGTCCCCTGTGGCATCTCGGTGGAAATCACCCTTACCTCTTTGACCTCAAAAGGCTCCTTCACATTCTTGGTGCCACCCAAAAGTTCCCGCCCCACCAGTCCCCATTCGTGAGGAATCCCGATGGTCCTGCTGTGACTCAAGAGAAACCGTGTTTGCTCCTGATCAGCTCCAGATGTTTGTCCCATTCCCTGCTCATCCAGAAATGGTTCCCTGAGCTCCCCTCACATCCCAAGGACAGCCGCTCCTACAATGAGAGTCGGGAGGAGCATCAGAGTTCGGGCCACCATTCCTCAAGATTCCCAAATGTCTCCTCCACTCCCAGATGAACCTCACTGCCCTACATTGCAGCCACTGTCACAACGAGGTTCAACACCTGACACACTGGGACGTGTGACAGCCCTGGGTAGTACCTCGATATCAAGTCACAGATCCCTGGTCCGCTCAATGGGGAGCCTTACACAGCTGCTGCAGCTGGGGAGGCAAGTGGCCGTGCACTTCTCGAGGCTAAACCAGACCTGACTCCCCTGTGGTGGCTAAATGGGAACCCCAAAACCTTTGTAAGCACGGGTGAGGAAAGCTCAGGCTCTGGCCTCAGCACCAGATGAAACCCGAGGACCCGCCAACGACTGTGGAGGAATCTGCAGAGGCACCTGGGGACTGGAACAGAAACTGGACACTCCTGACTCCACAGAGATGGTTTCTGGGGTCCCTGTTGTAACTCGAGTGGAGCCCCCACAACTCGGAGAAAAACCAGATGCTTCTCCCCTGCAGGCGTGGTGAGGCCCTTGTCTGCTGCAGCTTCTCAGGCAAAATCACCCCTTCCCTCTTGGACCTCGAATGGCTCATTCAACCCCTTGCTCTGACCCAAGAAGTTCCCTGCCCCACCCGTCCCCATGAGAGAGGAAACCCGAGGGTCCTGCAGAGACTCAAGAGGAGGCCCGTTTGCCCCTGTTCAGCTCCAGATGAGGGTCCCTTTCCCTGCTCCATCGGGAATGGGTTCCCTGCACTCCCCTCACATCCCAAGAGGAGGTGCTCGCACCAGGAGAGTCAGGAGGAGAATCAGGTGTCATGCCACCATTCCCCAAGACCTCCAAATGCCTTGTCCACTCCACCGGACCCTGACTGCCCAGCACTGCCTCGAATGTCACCTCGACACTCGACACCAGACACACTGGCACGTTTGACAGCCCTCGGAAACATTGAGGGCAAGCCACAAATTCCTGTGTCCGCTCGACGGGAAGCCTGACACTGCTACTGCAGCTGGGGAGGCAAGCGGCCGTGCATGTCTATAGCAGAGACAAGGCCTATCTCCTTTGTGGGGGCTTCAGGGGTACTCCAAGACCTAGGTCAGGACTGTCGAGGAAAGCTCATGCTCCGGCCTCAGGACAAGATGAGGACTGAGGACTCGGTGATGATTGCGGAGGAATCCCCAGAGGTGCATGGCAACCGGCACGGTGACTGGCCTCTCCTGAAGCCATAGGGGCGAGTCCCTGGGGTCCTGGTCTTAATTCGAGAGGACCTCCACCACAACTTGAGAAAACCAAAAGATTCTCCCCTGCAGGCGGGGTGAGGATCTTGTCTGCTGTGGCGTCGCAGGGGAAATCACCCTTCTCTCTTGGACCTCAAAAGGGTCGTTCACCTTCTTGCTGTGACCCAAGAAGTTCCCCGCCCCACCCGTCCCCACTCGAGACGAACACCGACGTTCCCGCCAAGGCTCAAAAGGAGCCCCGTTAGCCCCCTGCTGAGCTCCAGATGAGGGTCCCTTTCCTGCTCTGTCGTGAAATGGTTCCCAGTGCTCCCCTCACACCCCAAAAGGAGACGTTCCCACCAGGAGAGTCAGGAGGAGCATCAAGGGTACTGCCACCATTCCCCAAGATCCCCAAATGCCTAGTCCACTCCAGCTGACCCTGACTGCCCTGCACTGACACTCGACGCCAGACACACTGGCACGGGTGACAGCCCTCGGGTACCTCGAAGGCAAGCCACAAATCCTTGTGTCTGCTCCAGGGGAAACCTGACACTGCTGCTGCAGCTGTGGAGGCAAGCGGTCGTGCATGTCTCCAGGGGAGATGAGCCTTGTCTCCTCTGTGGTGCCCCAGGAGTACCCCAAGACCTAGGTCAGGACAGTCGAGGAAAGCTCAGGCACCAGCCTCAGCACATGACGAGGACTGAGCATCCAGTGACAACTGGGGAGAAATCCCCAGAGGCACCTGGCAACTGGCAAGGAGACTGGCCTCTCCTGAGGCTGCAGGAGAGTGTCCCTAGGGTCCCCGTCGTAACTCAAGAGGACCCAGCCACAACTTGAGAAAGACCAGAAGCTTCTCTGCTGCAGGTGGGCTGAGTCTCTTGTCCACTGCCTTGTCTTGGGAGAACTCATCACTTCCCTCTTGAACCTCGGAAAGGCTCCTTCAAACCCTTGCTCTAACCCAAGAAGTTCCCCGCCCCACCTGTCACCACTCAAGATGAACCCCGAGGGTCCCCTCGTGACTCAAGAGGAGCCCTGTTTGCCACTGCTCAGCTCCAGATGAGGGTCCCTTTCCCTGCTCCATCGGAAATGGGTTCCCAGCGTTCCCCTCGCACCCCAGGTGGAGGCGTTCACACCAGGAGAGTCGGGAGGAGCATGAGGGGTCTGGCCACCATTCTACAAGAACCCCAAATGCCTCATCAACTACAGATGAACCTGACTGCCCTGTACTGCCTTGACTGTCACCCCACAGCTCATCGCCCGACACAGTGGCACGTGTGACAGCCCTGGTGTACCTCGAGTGAAAGCCTCATATCCCTGTGTCCACAGGATGGGGAGCGTGACAATGCTGCTCGAGCTGGGGAGGCAAGTGGCCGTGCTCGTCTCGAGGCTAAACGAGACCTGACTCCCCTGTGGGGGCTTCAGAGGAACCCCAAGACCTATGTCAGCATTGGCAAGGAAAGCTCAGGCTCTGGCCTCAGCACCAGACGAAACCAGAGGACCCACCGACGACTGGGGAAGAATCCCCAGAGGCGCCTGTCAACTGGCATGGAGACTGGATACTCCTGAGGCCACAGGGCTTGTTTCTGGGGTCCCCGTCATAACTCGGAGAACACCCCGCCACATCTCGAGAAAAACCAGATTCTTCTCCCCTGCAGGCGTGGTGAGGCCCTTGTCTGCTGCGGCTTCTCAGGCGAAATCACCCCTTTCCTCTTGGACCTCGAATGGCTCATTCATCCCCTTGTTGTGACAAAAGATGTTCCCTGTCCCACCCGTCCTCACTCGAGAGGAACACCGAGGGTCTCTCTGAGACTCAAGAGGAGGCACGTTTGCCCCTGTTCACCTCCACATGAGGATCCCTTTCCCTGTTCCTTCGGGGAAAGGGTTCCCAGCACTCCCTTCACATCCCAAGAGGTGGCACTTGCACCAGGAGAGGCTGGAGGAGCATCAGATGTCATGACACCATTCCCCAAGATCCCCAAATGCCTAGTCCACTCCAGCGGACCCTGACTGCCCTGCCCTGCCTTGACAGTCAGCCCGAAGCTCAACGCCTGACACACTGGCACGTGTGACAGCCCTGGGGTACCTGGAGTTCAAGCTACGGATCCCTGTGTTCGCACGACGGGGAGCCTTACACTGCTGCTGCAGCTGGGGAGGCAGGCGGCCGTGCACATCTCGAGCCTACATGAGACCTGAATCTCCTTGGTGGCTAAACGGGAACCCCTAGACCTATGTCAGCATGGGCGAGGAAAGCTGAGGCTCTGGCCTCAGCAACAGATGAGAGCAAAGTACCCGTCGATGACTGAGGAGGAATTCCCAGAGGCGCCTGGCAACTGGCATGGATACTTGGCTCTCCTGAGGCCACAGGGCAGGTCCCTGGGGTTCCGGTCATAACTCGAGAGGACCCCGCCATAACACGAGAAAACCAGAGCTTAAACCCTGCAGGCGGGCTGAGGCCCTTGTCTGCTGTGGTGTCTCGGGGAAATCACCCCTTCCCTCTAGGACCCCGAAAGGCTCCTTCACACCTTTGCTGTGATCCAAGAATTTCCCCGCCCTGCCATTCCCCATTGAGAGGAATCCCATGGATCCTGTTGCAAATCAAAAGGAGCCCCGTTTGCGCCTGCTCAGCTCTAGATGAGGGTCCTTTCCCTTCTCCTTTGGGAAAGGTTTTCCGACACTCTCCTAGCATCCCAGGAGGAGACGCTCGCACCAGGAGAGTCGGGAGGAGCACCAGGGCTCGGGCCAGCATCTCCCAATACCCCAAATTCCTCGGTCACTCCAGATGAACCAGACTGCCCTGCCCTCCTCGACTGTCAGTCTGAAGCTCGATGCCTGGACACACTGGCACGTGTGACAGCCCTGGGGTACCTGGAGTGAAAGCTACGGATCCCTGTGTCTGCACGACGGGGAGCCTGACACTCCTACTGCAGCTGGGGAGGCAAGCGGCCTTGCACGTCTCTGGGGAGACGTGGCCTGACTCCCCTGTAGGGGCTCCAGGGGAATGCCAAGTCCTATGTCACCTCAGCTGTGGAAAGCTCAGGCTCTTGCCTCAGCACCAGACGAGGACTGCGGACCCGGCGACCACTGGGGAGAAATTCCCAGAGGCGTTTGGCAACTGGCAGGGAGACTGGCCTCTCCTGACTCCGCAGGGGGCGGGTGCCTGGGGTCACCATCATAACTTGAGAGGACCCCAACACATCTCGGAGAAAAACCAGAACCTTCTCCCTGCAGGCGGAATGAGGACCCTGTCAGCTTTGTCATCTCATGGGAAATCAATCCTTCCCTCTTGGACCTTGAAAGGCTCCTTCATACCCTGGCTGTAACCAAAAAGTTCCCTAGCCCTCCCGTCCCCACTTGGGACAAATTCGGACGGTCCCACCTTGACTCAAGAAGAGCCCCGTTTGCCCCTGCTCAGCTCCAGATGATTGTCCATTTCCTTCCTCCCTTCGGGAAAGGGGTTCCGGGCGTTCCCTCGCATCCCAAGTGGAGCCGTTCCCACCAGGAGAGTCGGGAGGAGCATCAGGGGTCGGGCCACAATTCCTGAAGTGCCCCAATGTCTCATCCACTCCAGATGAACCTGACTGTGCTGCACTGCATCGACTGTCACCTCGAGGCTCGAAGCCTGACCCACTGGCACATGTGACAGCCCTGGGTAGTACATCTAGGGCAAGACACAGATTCCTGTGTCCACTGACGGGAAGCCTGACACTGCTGCTGCAGCTGAGGAGGCAAGCGGCCGTATATGTCTCCAGGCTAAATGAGGCCTGACTCCACTGTGGAGGCTCCAGGGGAACCCCAAGAGCTAAGTCAGCACGGGTGAGGAATGCTCAGGCCCGGCCTCAGCACCAGACGAGGATTGAGGAACCGGCAACCACAAAGGAGGAATCCCCAGAGGCTCCTGGAAACTTGCACAGAAACTGGCCCTCCTGAGGCCACAGAGGTGGTTCCCTGGGGTTCCCAAGAGGACCCCCGCTGTAACTCGAGAAAAAAACAGAAACTTCTCTGCTGCAGGTGGTCTGAGTCTATTTTCCGCTGCCTTGTCTTGGGAGAACTCAGCCCTTCCCTCTTGGACCTCGAAAGGCTCCTTCAAAGCCTTGCTGTGACCCAAGAAATTCCCCGCCCCACACTTCCCCACTCGAGAGGATCACCGAGGATCCCGTCGCGACTCAAGAGGAGCCCCATTTGCCCGTGCTCAGATCCAGATGAGGGTCTCTTTGCCTGCTCCATCGGAAATGGGTTCCAGCGCTCCCCTCGCATCCCAGGAGGAGGCGTTCACACCAGGAGAGTCGGGAGTAGCATCAGGGGCCAGACCACCATTCCCAAAGACAAACAAATGCCTCATCCAGTCCAGATGAACCTGACTGCCCTGTACTGCCCTCGGGCTGTCACCCTGCTGCTAGACGCCCGACACACTGGCAAAGGTGACAGACCTGGGCTACCTCTAGGGCAAGCCACAGATAGCTATGTCCGCTCAAATGGGAGCCTGACACTGCTGTGCAGCTGGGGAGGCAAGAGGCCAGGCAGGTTTCCAGGAGAGATGAGTCCTGACTCCCCTGTGGGGGCTCCAGGGTAACCCCAAAACCTATGGTAGCCCAGCTGAGGAAAACTCAGGCTCCGACCTCAGCACTAGATGAGGACTGAGGAACCAGCCATGATTGTGGAGGAATCACCAGAGGCACCTGGAAACTGGCATGGAGACTGGCCTCTCCTGAAGCCACAGGGGCAGGTCCCTGGGGTCCCCGTCGTAACTCAAGTGGACTGGCCAGAACTCGAGAAAACCAGAAGCTTCCAACCTGCAGGCAAAGTGAGGCCCGTGTCTGCTAGGTCACCTTAGGGGAAATCACCCCTTCCCTCTTGGACCTCAAAAGGCTCCTTCTCCCCCTTGCAGTGACCCAAAATGTTCCCCTCCCTACCTGTCCCCACTCAAGAGGAATCCCAAGGGTCCCACCATGATTCAAGAGGAGCCTTATTTGCCCGTCCTCAGTTTCAGATGAGGGTCCTTTTCACTGCTCCATCGAGAAAGGGATCCTGGTCCTCCCCTCGCACCTCAAGCAGAGGCGCTCTCACCAGGAGAGTCGGGAGGAGCATCAGGGGTGGGGCCACCATTCCCCAAGACTCCCAAATTCCTCCTCCATTACACATGAACCTGACGGCCGTGCACTGCCTTGACTGTCACCCCAAGGCTCGACGCCTGACACACTGGCACGTATGACAGCACATTGGACCTCGAGGGCAAGACTCATATCCCTGGGTCCACTCGACATGGACCTGAAACTGCTGCTGCAGCTGGTCAGGCAAGTAGCCGTGCACGTGTCCAGGCAAGACGAGGCCTGTCTCCTCTGTGGGGGCCTCAGGGCTACCCTAAGACATAGGTCAGAATGGTCGAGGAAAGCTCAGGCCCGGCCTCTGCACAAGTAGAGGACTGAGCACCCTGGGACGATTGGGGAGGAATCCCCAGAGGCACCTGGAAAATGGCACGGAGACTGATGTCTCCTGAGGCCACAGGGGCGAGTCCCTGGTGTCCCCGTGGTAACTCGTGAGGAGCCCGCCACAACTTGAGAAAACCAAAAGGTTTTCCCCTGAAAGCGGGGTGAGGACCTTTTCCGCTGTAGCGTCTCCAGGGAAATCACCCCTGGTCTCTTGGACCTCCAAAGGGTCGTTCAACTTCTTGCTGTGACCAAGAAGTTCCCTGCCCCCACCCGCCCCACTCGAGAGGAACACCGAGGGTCTGGCCAAGATGAAAAGGAGACCCGTTATCCCCTGCTGAGCGCCAGATGAGGGTCCCTTTCCTGCTCTGTCGGGAAAGGGTTCCCAGCGCTCCCCTCACATCCCAACAGGAGATACTCTCACCAGGACAGTCGGGAGGAGCATCAGGGGTCTAGCCATCATTTCCAAAGACCCCATATTCCTTGTCCACTGCAGATGAACCTGACTGTCCTGCACTGCCTTGACTGTCACCGCAAGGCTGGACGGTAGACAAACTGGCACGTGTGACAGCACTAGGTAGTACCTCGGAGGCAAGCCATAGATTCCTGTGTCTGCTGGACATGGAGCCTGACACAGCAGCTGCAACTGGTCAGGCAAGTAGCTGTGCACATGTCCAGGCGAGACGAGGCTCTCTCTTCTCTGTGGGGGCCTCAGGGGTACCCCCATGACCTAGGTCAGAACGGTCGAGGAAAACTCAGGCTCCGGCCTCAGCACAAGTCGAGGACTGAGCACCCAGAGACGATTGGCGAGGAATCCCCAGAGGCGCCTGGCAACCGGCACAGAGACTGGCCTCACCTGAGGCCACAGGGGTGGGTCCATGGACTCACCTTCATAACTCGAGAAACTCTGCAGCAACTTCAGAAAAAACAGAAGCTTCTCCCTTGCAAGTGGGGTGAGGACCTTGTCCACTGTGGTGTTTTGGGGGAAATTACCTCTTCTCTCTTGGACCTCCAAAGGGTCGTTCACCTTCTTGCTGTGACCCAAGAAGTTCCCCGCCCACCCCCTCCCCACTCGAGAGGAACACCGAGGGTCTGGCGAAGATGAAAAGGAGACCCGTTATCCCCTACTGAGCTTCAGATGAGGGTCCCTTTCCTGCTCTGTCGAGATAGGGTTTACAGCACTCCCCTCACATCCCAACAGGAGACACTCGCACCAGGACAGTCGGGAGGAGCATCAGGGTCTTGCCACCAATCCTTAAGACCCCCAAATAGGTCGTCCACTCCAGATGAATCTGACTGCCCTGCACTGCATAACTGTCACCCCGAGGCTCGAAGCCTGACACACTGGCACCTGTGACAGCCCTGGGTAGTACCTCGAGGTCAAGTAACAGATCCCTGTGTCCACTGGATGGGGAGCCTTACACTGCTGTTGCAGCTGTGGATGCAAGCGGCAGTGCACAACTCCAGGCGAGACGAGGCTTCACTACCCTGTGGGCGCTCCATGGGAACCCAAGATTTATGTCAGCATGGGGGAGGAAAGCTCAGGTACTGGCCTCAGCACCAGACCAGGAATGAGGACCCAGAGATGACTGGGGAGGAATCCTCAAAGTCGCCTGAAAACTGGCACAGAGACTGGCCTCTCCTGAGGCCACAGTGGTGGGTCCATGGACTCCCCGTTGTAACTCGAGAAACCCCATTTCAACTCCAGAAAACCAGAAACTTCTCCCTTGCAAGCGGGGTGAGGCCCTTATCTGCTGTGGCGTCTCAGGGGGAAATCACCCCTTCCCTCTTAGACCTCCAATGGCTCCTTCACTCCCTTGCTGTGACCAAAGAAGTTCCCCGCCCCACTCGTCTCAACTCGAGAGGAACCCCAAGGGACCCGCTGCGAATCAAGAGGAGCCCCGTTTGCCCTTGCTAAGCTCCAGATGATGTTCCCTTTTCCTGCTCCTTAAGGAAAGGTGTCCTGGGGCCTCCCTCCCATCCCAAGTGGTGGTGCTCGCACCAGGAAAGTTGGGAGGAGCATCAGGAGTTGGGCCACCATTTCCAAGACCCCCAAATGCCTTGTCCACTGCAGATGAAACTGATTGCCCTGCACTGCCTTGACTGTCACCCCGAGACTCGATGCCCGACACACTGGCACGTGTGACAGCTCAGGATAGTACCTCGAGGGCAAGCCACAGATCCCAGTGTCCGCTCGACATGGAGCCTGACACTGCTGCTGCAGCTGGTCAGTTAAGTAGCCATACACGTGTCCAGGCTAGACGGGCCCTGTCTCCTCAGTGAGGGCCTCAGGGGTACCCCCAAGACCTAAGTCAGGACGATCGAGGAAAGCTCAGTCTGCGGCCTCAGCACAAGTCGAAGACTGAGCACGCTGAGACGATTGGGGAGGAATCCCCAGAGGCGCCTGGCAACTGGCACGGAGACTGGCCTCACCTGAGGTCACAGGGGCGAGTCCCTGGGTTCCCCAACGTAACTGGAGAGGATCCCGCCACAACTTGAGAAAACCAAAGATTCTTCCCTGAAAGCGGGGTGAGGACCTTGTCCGATGTGATGTCTCACAGATATCACTCCTTCTCTCTTGGAACTCCAAAGGGTCGTTCACCTTCTTGCAGTGACCCAAGAAGTTCCCGACCCACCCGTCCCCACTCGACAGGAACACCGAGGGTCCCGCCAAGAATGAAAAGGAACCTCGTTATCCCCTGCTGAGCTCCATATGAGGGTCCCTTTTCCTGCTCTGTCGGGAAAGGGTTCCCAGCGATCCCTCACATCCCAACAGGAGACACTCACACCGGGACAGTCGAGAGGAGCATCAAGGGTCTTGAGACCATTCCCCAAGACCCCCAAATACACCGTTCACTCCAGATGAGCCTGACTGCCCTGCACTGCGTCGACTGTCACCCCGAGGCTCGAAGCCGGACACCCTGGCACGTGTGACAGCCCTGGGTAGTACCTCGGGGTCAAGACACAGATCCCTGTGTCCACTCGCTGGGGAGCGTTACACTGCTGCAGCTGGGGAGGCAAGGGCAGTGCAAGTTTCCAGGAGAGATGAGGCCTGACTCCCCTGTTGGGTCTCCATGGGAACCCCAAGATTTGTGTCAGCATGGGCGAGGAAACCTGAGGTACTGGCTTCAGCACCAGACGAGGGCTGAGGATCCGGGATGACTGTGGAGTAATCCCCCAAGGCGTATGGCAACTGGCACGGAGACTGGCCTCTCCTGAGGCCACAGGTTCAGGTCCATGGGCTCCCCCGTCGTAACTTGAGAAACTCCACCACAACTCGAGAAAAACCAGAAGCTTCTCCCTTGCAAGCGGGGTGAGGCCCTTATCCACTGCTTTGTCTCGTGGGAAATCATGCCTTCCCTCATGGACCTCGAAGGTCTCCTTCACCCCCTTACTGTGACCCAAGAAGTTCCCGTCTCAACTCGGAGAGGAACCCCAAGGGACCTGATGCGACTCAAGAGGAGCCCTGTTTGCGCCTGCTAAGCTCCAGATGATGGTCCCATTTCATGCTCCTGAGGGAAAGGTTTCCTGGGGCTTCCTTCGCATCCCAAGAGGAGGTGCTCACACCAGGAACGTCGGAAGCAACATCAGGGGTTCGGGCCACCATTCCCCAAGACCCAGAAATGCCTTGTCCTATGCAGATGAAACTAATTGCGCTGCACTCACCCTGAGGCTCAATGCCTGACACACTGACAAGTGTGACAGCACTTTGGACCTCGAGGGTAAGCCACAGATACCTGTGTCTGCTCAATATGGAGCCTGACACTGATTCCTCAGCTGGTCAGGCAAGTAGCCCTGCACGTGTCCTGTCGAGACGAGGCCTGTCTCCTCTTTTGGGGCCTCAGGGCTACCCCCAAGACCTAGGTCAGGATGGTCAAGTAAAGCTTAGGCTCCGGCCTCAGCACAAGTCGAGGACTGAGCACCCTGAGACGATTGGGGAGGAATCACCAGAGTTGCCTGACAACTGACACGGAGACTGGCTTCTCCAGAGGAAACAGGGGCGAGCCCCTGAGGTTCCTGTCCTAACTCGAGAGGACCCCGCCAAAACTTGAGAAAAAACAAAAGAATCTCCCCTGTAACTGGGGTGAGGAACTTTTCCACTGTGGTGTCTCGGGGAAATCACTCCTTCTCTCTTGGACCCTCAAAGGGTCATTCACCTTCTTACGGTGACCCAAGAAATTCCCCACCTATCCATCCCCACTGGAGAGGAACACCGAGAATCCTGCCAAGAATGAAAAGGAGCCTGGTTATCACCTGCTGAGCTCCAGATGACGGTCCCTTTCCTGCTCTGTCGGGAAACGGTTCCCAGCGATCCCCTCACATCCCAACAGGAGACACTCTCACCATGACAGTAGGAAGGAGCATCAGGGGTCTTGCCACCATTCCCCAGGACCCCAAATACCTCAGTTGACTCCAGATGAACCTGACTGCCCTGCACTGCGTCGACTGTCACCCTGAGGCTCGAAACCTGACACATTGGCACGTGTGAGAGCCCAGGGTAGTACCTGGAGGTCAAGTCACAGATCCCTGTGTCCACTCGACCGGGAGCCTTACACTGCTGCTGCAGCTGCGGCGGCAAGCAGCAGTGCACGTGTCCAGGCGAGACGAGGCCTGTCTCCTCTGTGGGAGCCTCAGGGGTACCCCCAAGACCTAGGTCAGGATGGTCGAGAAAAGCTCAGGCTCTGGCCTCAGCACAAGTCGAGGACTGATCACCCTGAGACGATTGGGGAGGAATCCCCCGGAGGAGCCTGGCAAAAGGCACGGAGAACAGCCTCTCCTGAGGCCACAGGGGCGAGTCCCTATGATCTCTATCATAACTCGAGAGGACCCGCCACAACTTGAAAAACAACCAAAAGATTCTATCCTGCCAGCGGTGTGAGGACTTCGTCCGCTGTGGCGTCTCGGGGAAATCACCCTTTCTCTCTTGGACTTCCAAAGGGTCGTTCCCCTCCTTGCTGTGACCCAAGAAGTTAACCGCCCACCCGTCCCCACTCCAGAGGAACACCGAGGATCCCACCAGAATGAAAAGGAACCCCGTTATCCCCTGCTGAGCTCCAGATGAGGGTCCCTTTCTGGCTCTGTCTGGAAACGGTGCCCAGTGCTCACCTCACATCCCAACAGGAGACACTCTCACCAGGACACATGGGGGGAGCATCAGGGGTCTTGCCCCTA
This sequence comes from Nanger dama, assembly GCA_917880005.1. Classification (NCBI taxonomy): domain Eukaryota; kingdom Metazoa; phylum Chordata; class Mammalia; order Artiodactyla; family Bovidae; genus Nanger; species Nanger dama. The sequence continues at coordinate 108,103,855 of CAKJTW010000001.1, forward strand.
TTCCTCAAGACCGAAAATACCTCATTCACTACAGATGAACCTGACTGCCCTGCACTGCCTTCACTGTCACCCCGAGGCTCGAGGCCTGACACAACGGCACGTGTGACAGCACTTTGCACCTCGAGGGCAAGCCACACATCCCTGTGTTTGCTGGACATGGAGACTGACACTCCTGCTGAAGCTCGTCAGGCAAATAGCCGTGCACGTGGCCAAGCGAGATGAGGCCTCTCACGTCTGTGGGGACCTAAGTGGTACCCCAATACCTAGGTCAGGACGGTAGAGGAAAGCTCAGGCTCCGGCCTCAGCACAAGTCGAGGACTGAGCACTTTGAGACTATTGAGGGGGGAATCCCCAGAGGCACCTGGCAAATCGCACGGAGACTGGCCTCTCCTGAGTCCACAGGGGCGAATCCCTGGTGTCCCCGTCATAAACTGAGAGGACCCCGCCACAACTTGAGAAAAAGCAAAAGATTTTCCCCTGCAAGAGGGATGAGGAATTTGTCCGCTGTGGCGTCTCGGGGAAATCACTCCTTTGCTCTTGGACCTCCAAAGGGTGATTAACCTTCTTGCTGTGACCCCAGAAGTTCCCCGCCCGACCTATCCCCACTCAAGGGGAACGCCAAGGTCCCGAAAGAATGAAAAGGAGCCCCGTTATCCCCTGCTGAGCTCCAGATGAGTGTTCCTTTCATGCTGTGTCGTGAAAGGGTTCCCAGCGCTCCCCCCACATCCCAACAGGAGACACTCACAACAGGACAGTCGGGAGGAGCATCAGGGGTCTTGCCACCATTCCCCAAGATCCCCAATACCTCATTCACTCCAGATGAACCTGACTGCCTTGCACTGCATTGACTGTCACCCCGAGGCTCGAAGCCTGACACACTGGCACGTGTGACAGCCCTAGGTACTACCTCGAGGTCAAGTCACAGATCCCTGTGTCCACTCGACCGGGAGCCTTACACTGCTGCTGCAGCTGAGGAGGCAAGCGGGGGTGCACTTCTCCAGGCGAGACGAGGCCTGACTCCCTGTGGGGGCTCCATGAGAACCCAAGATTTATGTCAGCATGGGCGAGGAAAGCTCAGGTATCGGCTTCAGCACCAGACGAGGATTGAGGACCCGGCAAGACTGGGGAGGAATCCCCCAAGTAGCCTGGACACTGCCACGGAGACTGCCCTCTCCTGAGGCCACAGAGGCGGGTCGATGGGCCTGCCGTCGTAATTCAAGAAACCCCGCCGCATCTCGAGAAAACCAGAAGCTTCTCCCTTGCAAGCGGGGTGACGCCTTTATCCACTGCTGTTCCTCGGGGGAAATCACTCCTTCCCTCTTGGACCTTGAAGGGCTGCTTCACCTCCTTGCTGTTAACCAAGAAGTTCCCCGCCCCACCCGTCTTAACTTGACAGGAACCCCAAGGGACCTGCTGCGACTCAAGAGGAGCCCTGTTTGCGCCTGCTAAGCTCCAGATGATGTTCCCTTTTCCTGCTACTTAGGAAAGGTTTCCTGGGGCTTCACTGGCATCCCAAGAGGAGGTGCTCGCACAAGGAAAGTCAGGAGGAGCATCAGGGTTTGGGCCCACCATTCCCCAAGTGACACAAATGCCTTGTCTACTGCAGATGAACCTGACTGCCCTGCACTGCCTTGACTGTCACCCCAAGGCTTGATGCCCGACACAATTGCACGTGTGACAGCACTTTGGACATCGAGGGCAAGCCACACATCCCTGTGTCCGCTAGACATGGAGCCTGGACACTGCTGCTGCAGCTGGTCAGTCAAGTAGCCATGCACATGGCCAGGCGAGAAGAGGCCTGTCTCCTCTGTGGGGCCTCAGGGGTACCCCAAGACCTAGATCAGGACGGTCGAGGAAAGCTCAGTCTCCAGCCTCAGCACAAGTCGAGCACTGAATACCGTGAGACGATTGGGGAGGAATCCCCAGAGTCACCTGGCAACTGGAACGGAGACTGGCCTCTCCAGAGACCACAGAGGCAAGTCCATGGGGTCCCCATCATAACTCGAGAGGACCCCGCCTCAACATGAGAAAAACCAAAAGATTCTCCCCTGCAAGCGGGGTGAGGACCTTGTCCGCTGTGGCATCTCGAGGGAAAATACCCCTTCTCTATTGGACCCCAAGCTAGTCGTTCACCTTGCTGTGGCCCAAGAAGTTCCCCGCCCACCCGTTCCCACTCTATAGGGGGACACAAGAATGAAAAAGAAGTCCCTTTAGCTCCTGCTGAGCTCCAGATGAGGGAAACGGTTCCCAGCACTCCCCCTCACATCCCAACAGGAGACACGTGCACCAGGACAGTTGGGAGGAGTATCAGGGGGCTTGCCACCATTGCCGACACACTGGCACGTGTGACAGCCCTGGGTACTACCTCGAGGTCAAGTCACAGATCCCTGTGTCCACTCGACCGGGAGCATTACATTGCTGCTGCAGCTGAGGAGGCAAGAGGCGGTGCCCGTCTCAAGGCGAGACGAGGCATGACTGCCTTTGGGGGTTCCATGGGAACCCAAGATTTATGTCAGCATGGGTGAGGAAAGCTCAGGTACCGGCTTCAGCACCAGACGAGGATTGAGGACCCAGCGAAGACTGGTGAGGAATCCCCAAGGCTCCTGGAAACTGGCACGGAGACTGGCCTCTCCTCAGACCACAGGGGCGGGTCCATGGTCTTGCCTTTGTAATTCGAGAAACCCTGCCGCAACTCGAGGAAGACCAGAAGCTTCTTTCCTGCAGGCGGCGTGAGGCCCTTGTCCGCTGCAGCATCTCAGGGGAAATCACCCCTTCCCTCTTGGACATGGAAAGGGTCCTTCACACCCTGCCTGTGAATCAAGAAGTTCCCCCCCAACCGTCCCCACACGAGATGAACCCCCGAGTTTCCCGCTGTGACTCAAGAGAAGTTTCGTTGGCCATGCTCAGCTCAAGATGAGGGTCCCTTTCCCTGCTACATCTGGAAAGGTCTCACGGCATTCCTCTCGCATCCCAGGAATAGGCGCTCGCCCCAGGAAACTCGGTAGGAGCATCAGGGGTATGGCCACCATTCCGAAGACACCAAATGCCTCGTTCAGTCCAGATGAACCAGACTGAACAGCACTGCCTAGACTGTCACCCCGAGGCTCAATGCCCGACACACTGGCAGGTGTGAAAGCCCTGGGGTACCTCGAGAGCAAGCCACAGATCCCTGTCTCCACTTGACTGGAAACTTGACACTGCTGTTGAAGCTGTGGAGGTAAGTGACAGTGCACGTCTTCAGGCGAGAGGTGGCCTGACTCCCATGTGGGGGCTCCATGGGAACCCCAAGATTTATGTCAGCATGGGCGAGGAAAGCTCAGGCACCAGCCTCAGCACCAGATGAAGACTGAGTACTCGGCGATGACTGGGGAGGAATCCCCCAGAGGTGCATGGCAACTGGCACGGTGACTGGCCTCTCCTGAGGCCATGGGGGCGGGTCCATGGGCTCCCCGTTGTAACTCGAGAAACCCGCCACAACTCGAGAAAAACCAGAAGCTTCTCACTTTCAGTTGGGGTGAGATCCTTGTCCCCTGCGGTGTCTCGGTGGAAATCATCCCTTACCTCTTTGACCTTGAAAGCCTCCTTCACATTCTTGCTGCCACCCAAGAAGTTGGTGACCCCCAGTCCCCATTCGTGAGGAACTCCGATGGTACTACTGAGACTCAACAGAAGCCCCGTTTGCCCCTGCTCAGCTCCAGATGTTTGTCCCTTTCCCTGCTAATCCAGAAATGGGTCCCTGGTCTCCTCTTGCATCCTAAGAACAGCCACTCGTTCGATGAGAGTTGGGAGGAGCATCGGGTTTCAGGCCACCATTCCTCAAGATCTCCAAATGTCTCCTCCACTCCAGATGAACCTCACTGCCCTACATTACTGCGACTGTCACACCGAGGTTCAACGCCTGACACACTGGGACGTGTGACAACCCTGGGTAGTACCTCGAGGTCAAATCACAGATCCCTGTGTCCGTTCGACGGGGACCCTTACACAGCTGCTGCAGCTGGGGGACAAGCGGCTGTGCACGTCTCGAGGCTAAATCAGACCTGACTCCCCTGTGGCAGCTAAACGGGAACCCCAAAACCTTTGTCAGCACGGGGTGAGGAAAGCTCAGGCTCCGGCCTCAGCACCGGATGAAACCTGAGGACCCGCCAACGACTGGGGAGGATTTCCCAGAGGCGCCTGGCATCTGGAATGGAATCTGGACACTCCTGACGCCACAGGGCTGGTTTCTGGGGTCGCCTTCATAACTCGAGAGGACCCCCACAACTCGAGAAAAACAGATGCTTCTCCCCTGCAGGCGTGGTAAGGCCCTTGTCTGCTGCTGCTTCTCGGGGAAATCACCCCTTCCCTCTTTGACCTCGGAATGGCTCATTCACCCCCATGCTCTGACCCAATAAGTTCCTTGTCCCACTCATCCCCACGTGAGAGGAACCCCGAGGGTCCTGAAGAGACTCAAGAGGAGGCCCGTTTGCCCCTGTTCAGCTCCAGATGAGGATCCTGTTTCCTCCTCCATCGGGAATGGTTTCCCTTCACTCCCCTCACATCCCAAGAGGAGGCGCTCGCACTAGGAGAGTCAGCAGGAGCATCAGGGGTCATTCCACCATTCTGCAAGACACTCAAATGCCTAGTCCACTCCAGTGGACACTGACTACCCTGCACTGCCTCGAGTGTCATCCCGACACTCGACGCCAGACACCCTGGCAACTGTGACAGCCTTCGGGTACCTTGAGGGCAAGCCACAAATCCCTGTGTCCACTTGAGGGGTAACCTGACACTGCTGCTGCAGCTGGGGAGGCAAGCGGCCGTGCATGTCTCCAGGCGAGATGAGGCTTGTCTCCTATGTGGGGCCTTAGGTGTACCCAAGACCTAGCTCAGGACAGTCGAGGAAAGCTTAGGCACCGGCCTCAGCACAAGACGAGGACTGAGCACCCAACGATGATTGGGGAGAAATCCCCAGAGGCGCCTGGCAACTGGCAAGGAGACTGGCCTCTCCCGAAGCCACAGGGGCGAGTCCCTAGGGTTCCTGTCGTAACTCGAGAGGACCCTGCCATAACTCCGAGAAAAAGCAGAAGCTTCTCTGCTGCAGGTGGGCTGAGTCTCTTGTCCACTGCTTTGTCTTAGAAGAACTCACCCCTTCCCTCTTGGACATCTAAAGGCTCCATCACACCCTTGCTGTAACATAAGAATTTCCCCGCCCCAACCTTCCCCACTCGAGAGGGAAGCCGAGGGTCCCGTCATGACTCAAGATGAGCCCCGTTTGCCCCTGCTCAGCTACATGAGGGTCCCTTTCCCTGCTCCGTTGGAAATGGGTTACCGGCAGTCCCCTCGCATCCCAGGATGAGACGTTCGCACCAAGAGAGTCGGGAGGAGCATCAGTGGTCGGCCACCATTCCCCAAGTCCCCCAAATGCCTCATCCACTACAGATGAATCTGACTGCCCTGCAATGCCTTGACTGTCACCCCGAGGCTCGACGCCCGACACACTAGCATGTGTGACAGCCCTGGTGTACCTCGAGGGAAAGCCTCATATCCCTGTGTCCACAGGATGGGGTGCGTGACAGTGCTGCTCGAGCTGGGGAGGCAAGCGGCCGTGCACATCTCCAAGCGAGACGAGGCCTGCCTCCCCGATGGGGGGCGACAGGGAAACCCCAGGACCTAGGCCAGCAAGGTCGAGGAAAGCTCACGTTCTCTCCTCATCACCAGACGAGGACTGCAGACCTGGCAATGACTGGGGAGGTACCCCTGAGGCGCCTGGCAACTGGCTTGGAGAATGGCCTCTCCTGAGGCCACAGGTTCGGGTCCCTGTGATCCTCGTCATAACTAGAGAGCACCCTGCCTCAACTCGATAGAAACCAGAAGCTTCTACCCTGCAGGCGCAGTTGGAAATCACCCCTTCCCTCTGGGACCTCAAAAGGCTCCTTCTCCCCCTTGCAGTGACCCAAGATGTTTCCTGCCCTACCCATCCCCACTCGAGAGGAACCCCAAGGGTCCCTCCATGATTCACAAGAAGCCTTATTGGCCCCTGCTCAGCTACAGATGAGGGTCCCTTTCACTGCTCCATCGAGAAAGTGTTCCAGGTCCTCCCCTCGCACCTCAAACAGAGGAGCTCGCACCAGGAGAGTCAGAAGGAGCAACAGGGGTAGGGACACAATTCCCCAAACCCCCAAATGCCTCGTTCACTCTAGATGAACCTGACTGGCCTGCACTGCACCGACTGCCACCCCAAGGGTCAACGCCCAACACACTGGCACATATGACAGCCCTGGAGTACCTCGAGCAAAAGCCACATATCCCTATGTCTGCTCGATGGCGAGCCTGACACTGCTGCTGCAGCTGGGGAGGCAAGCGCCCATGAACGTCTCCAGGTGAGCCTAACTCCTTGTGAGGGATCCAGGGGAACCCCAAGACCTATGTCAGCATGAGAGAGGAATGCTCAGGCTCAGGCCTCAGCACCACATGAGGACTGAGGACCCGGCGACGACTGGGTAGAATTCCCCAGAGGCGCCTGACAACTGGCACAGAGACTGGCCTCTCCTGAGGCCACAGGGGTGGTTCCCTGGTGTTCCCCTCATAACTCGAGAGGACCAGCCGCAACTCGAGAAAAACTAGAAGCTTCTTTCCTGCAGGCGGCGTGAGGCCCTTGTCCGCTGCAGCATCTCAGGGGAAATCACCCCTTCCCTCTTGGACATGGAAAGGGTCCTTCACACCCTGCCTGTGAATCAGAAGAAGTCCCCCCCAACTGTCCCCACACGAGATGAACCCCGGAGTTTCCCGCTGTGACTCAAGAGAAGTTTCATTGGCCCATGCTCAGCTCAAGATGAGGGTCGCTTTCCCTGCTACATCTGGAAAGGTCTCACGGCATTCCTCTCGCATCCCAGGAATAGGCGCTCGCCCCAGGAAACTCAGGAGGAGCATCAGGGGTAGGGCCACCATTCCGAAGATTACCAAATGCCTCGTTCATTCCACATGAACCCGACTGAACTGCACTGCCTAGATTGTGAGCCCAAGGCTCAATGCCTGACACACTGGCAGGTGTGAAAGCCCTGGGGTACCTCAAGGGCAAGCCACAGATCCCTGTCTCCACTTGACTGGAAACTTGACACTGCTGTTGAAGCTGTGGAGGCAAGTGACAGTGCACGTCTTCAGGCGAGAGGTGGCCTGACTCCCCTGTGGGGGCTCCATGGGAACCCCAAGATTTATGTCAGCATGGGCGAGGAAAGCTCAGGCACCGACCTCAGCACCAGATGAAGACTGAGTACTCGGCGATGACTGGGGAGGAATCCCCAGAGGTGCATGGCAACTGGCACGGTGACTGGCCTCTCCTGAGGCCACGGGGGCGGGTTCATGGGCTCCTCGTCGTAACTCAAGAAACCCCACCACAACTCGAGAAAACCAGAAGCTTCTCACTTTCAATTGGGGTGAGGTCCTTGTCCCCTGCAGCGTCTTGGTGGAAATCATCCCTTACTCTTTGACCTCGAAAGCCTCCTTCACATTCTTGCTGCCACCCAAGAAGTTGGTGACCCCAGTCCCCATTCATGAGGATCCCCGATGGTACTGCTGTGACTCAACAGAAGCCCCATTTGCCCCTGCTCAGCTCCAGATGTTTGTCCCATTCCCTGCTCATCGGGAAATGGGTCCCTGATCTCCCCTCACATCCCAAGAACAGCCGCTCATACGATGAGAGTCAGGAGGAGCATCAGGGTTTGGGACACCATTCCTCAAAATCCCCAAATGTCTCCTCCACTCCCATATGAACGTGACTGCCCTATACTGCAGCGACTGTCACACCGAGATTCAACGCTTGACACACTTGGACGTGAGACAGCCCTGGGTAGTACCTCGAGGTCAAGTCACAGATCCCTGTGTCCGCTCGTCGGGAAGCCTTACACAGCTGCTGCAGCTGGGGAGGAAAGCGGCCATGCACGTCTCGAGGTTAAACCAGAACTTACTCCCCTGTGGCAGCTAAACGGGAACCCCAAGACCTTAGTGAGCATGGGCGAGGAAAGCTCAGGCTCTGACCTCAGCATCAGACGAAACCCGAGGACCTGTCAACGACTGGGGAGGAATCTGCAGAGGCGCCTGGCAACTGGAACGGAGACTGGACACTCCTGATGCCATAGGGCTGGTTTCTGGCGTCCCCATCTTAACTCGAGTGGACCCCCACGCAACTCGAGAAAAACCAGATGCTTCTGCCCTGCAGGCGTGGTGAGGCCCTTGTCCGCTGCGGCTTCTCGGGAAAAATCACCCCTTCCCTCTTGGACCTCAAAAGGGTCGTTCACCTTCTTGTTGTGACCCAAGAAGTTCCCCGCCCCACCCGTCCCCACTCGAGAGGAACACCGAGGGTCCCGCCAAGACTCAAAAGGAGTCCCGTAAGCCCCTGCTGAGCTCCAGATGAGGATCCCTTTCCTGCTCTGTCGGGAAAGAATTCCCAGCGCTCCTCTCACATCCCAACAGGAGATGCTCACACCAGGACAGTCAGGAGGAGCATCAGGGGTCTTTCCACCATTCCCCAAGACCCCCAGTGGTCTCGTTCACTCCCAATAAACCTAACTGGCCTGCACTGCACCGACTGTCACCCAATGATCGACACCCAACACACTGGCACGTATGACAGCCCTGGGGTACCTCGAGCAAAGGCACATATACCTGTGTCCACTCGACGGCGAGCTTTACACTGCTGCTGCAGCTGAGGAGGCAAGCGGCCGTGCACGTCTTGAGACTAAGTGAGACCTTACTCCCCTGTGGGGGCTTCAGAGGAACCCCAAGAACTATGTCAGCATTGGGGAGGAAAGCTCAGGCTCTGGCCTCTGGACCAGATGAAACCCGAGAATGCTCTGACGACTGGGGAAGAATCCCCAGAGGCGCCTGGCAACTGGCCAGAGACTGGAGACTCAAGAGGGCACAGGGCTGGTTTCTGGGCTCCCCATCGTAACTTGAGAGGACCCCGCCACAACTCGACAAAAACCAGATGCTTCTCCCTTGCAAGCGGGGTGAGGCCTTTTCCCCTGCTGCGTCCAAGGGAAATCACCCCTATCCTCTTTGTCCTTGAAAGGCTACTTCACATTCTTGCTGTGACCCAGGGCGTTCCCCGCCCTAACCGTCCACACTGGAGAGGAACACCTAGGTCCCGCCCAAACTCAAGAAGAGCCCCATGTATTCCTGCTCAGTGGCAGATGAGAGTCACTTTTCCTGCTCTGTCGGGAAAGTGTTCCCAGCACAACAATCGCATCTAAGGAGGAGGCGCTCGTACCAGGAGAGTCGGGAGGAGCATCAGGTGTCAGGCCAAAATTCACAAAGACCCCCAAATGCCTCGTCCACTCAACTGGAGCCTGATTGCCCTGCACTGCCTCAACTGTCAGCCCGAGGCTCGAAGACCAACACACTGGCACGTGTGACAACCCTGGAGTACCTCGAGGGCAAAAAAGATCCTTGTATCCACTCAACGGGAAGCCTGAAACTCCTGCTGAAGCTGGGGAGGCAAGCGGCAGTGCACGTCTCCAGGCGAGACGAGGCCTGACTCCCCTGTGGGGGCTCCATTGGGTTCCAAAGATCTATGGCAGCACGGGCGAGGAAAGCTCAGGCACCGGCCTCAGCACCAGACGAGTACTGAGGACCCAGTGATGACTGGGGAGGAATCCCCAGTGGCGCATGGCAACTGGCACGGAGACAGGCCTCTCCTGAAGCCACAGGGCGAGTCCATGGGCTCCCCGAGTTAACCTCGAGAAACCCCACCCCAACTCGAGAAAAACCAGAAGGTTCTCCCTTGCAAGGGGGGTGATTCCCTTATCCACTGCGACGTCTCGGGGAAATCACCCCTTCACTCTTGGACATCTAAGGGCTAATTCACCCCCTCGCTGTGACCCAATAAGTTCCACACCCCACCGGTCTCAACTCGACAGGAACACCAAGGGACCCACTGCGACTCAAGCGGAGCCCCATTTGCCCCTGCTAAGCTCCATATGAAGGTCCCTTTTTCTGCTCCTTAGGAAAAGGTTTCCTGGGGGCTTCCCTTGCATCCCAAGAGGAGGTGCTCACACCAGGAAAGTAGGGAGGAGCATCAGGGTTTGGTCCACCATTTCCCAAAACCCCCAAATGCCTTGTCCCCTGCAGATGAACCTGACTGCTCTGCACTGCCTTGACTCACCCCAAGGCTTGACGCCCGACTGGCGCGTGTGACAGCACTTTGAAACTCGAAGGCAAACCACAGATCCGTGTGTCCGCTCGACATGAATCCTGACCCTGCTGCTGCAGTTGATCAGGCAAATAGCCCTGCACGTTTCCAGGCGAGACAAGGCCTGTCTCTTCTGTGGGGGCCTCAGGGATACTCCAAACCTAGGTAGGATGGTCGAGGAAATCTCAGGATCCGGCCTCACCAGAAGTCGAGGACTGAGCACCCTGAGATGATTGGGGAGGAATCCCCAGAGGTGCCTGGCAACTGGCACAGAGACTGGCCTCTCCTGAGCGACAGGGTTGAGACCCTGGGATCCCCGTCATAACTCGGGAGAGGACCTTGCCACAACTTGAGAAAAACAAAAGATTCTCCCCTGCAAGTAGGGTGAAGACTTTGTCCACTGTGGCATCTCCAGGTGAATCATCCCTTCTCTCTTGGGCCTCAAAAGGGTGACTCACCTTCTTGCTGTGACCCAATAAGTTACCCGCCCCCAACCGTCCCCAATGGAGAGGAACACTGAGGGTCCCGCCAAGAATGAAAAGGAGCCCCATTATCCCCTGCTGAACTCCAGATGAGGGTCCCTTTCCTGCTCTGTCAAGGAGTTTCCAGCGCTCCCCTCACAACCCAACAGGAGACACTCACAACAGGACAGTCGGGAGGAGCATCAGGGGTCTTGCCACCATTCCCCAAGACCCCCAAATACCTCATTCAAACCAGATGAACCTGACTGCCCTGCACTGCATTGACTTTCACCCCGAGGTTCGAAGCCTGACACATTGGGACGCGTGACAGCCCTGAGTAGTACCTCGAGGTCATGTCACAGATCCCTGTGTCCACTCGATGGGGAGCCTTACACTGCTGCTGCAACTGCAGAGGCAAGCAGCAGTGCACGTCTCCAAGCGAGACGAGGCCTGACTCCCCTGTGGGGGCTCCATGGGAACCCCCAGATTTATGTCAGCATGGGCGAGGAAAGCTCAGGTACCGGCTTCAGAACCAGACGAGGAATGAGGACCTGGCGATGACTGGGGAGGAATCCCCAGAGGCGCGTGGCAACTGCCACGGAGACTGGCCTCTCCTGAGGCCACAGTTGCGGATCCATGGGCTCCCCGTCGTAACTCGAGAAACCCTGCCACAACTCGAGAAATACCAGAAGGTTCTCCCTTCCAAGCGGGGTGAGGCCCTTATCCACTGCGGCATCTCAGCAGAAATCACTCCTTCCCTCTTGGACCTTGAAGGGCTCCTGCACCCCTTTGCTGTGACCCAAGAAGTTCCCTGCTCCACCCGTTTCAACTCGACAGGAACCCCAAGGGGACCCACTGCGACTAAAGAGGAGCCCCGTTTGCCCGTGCTAAGCTCCATATGAAGGTCCCTTTTATGCTCCTTAGGAAAAGGTTTCCTGGGGCTTCCCTTGCATCACAAGAGGAGGTGCTCACACCAGGAAATTCAGGAGGAGCATCAGGGGTTGGGCCAACGTTCCTTAAGACCTGGAAATGCCTTGTCCACTGCAGATGAACCTGACTGTCCTGCACTGCCTTAACTGTCACCCCGAGGTTCAATGATGGACACACTGGCCCGTGTGACAGTAATTTGGACCTCTAGGGAAAGCCATAGATCCCTGTGCCCGATCAACATAGAGCCTGACACTGCTGCTGCAGCGGGTCAGGGAAGTAGCCCTGCACCTGTCCAGGCGAGATGAAACCTGTCTCCTCTGTGGGGGCCTCAGGGTTACCACAAGACCTAGGTCAGGACGGTCGAGGAAAGCTCAGGCTGTGGCGTCAGCACAAGTCGAGGACTGAGCACCCTGAGAAGATTGGGAGGAATCCCAAGAGGCCCCTGGCAACTGGCATGGAGACTGGCTTCTCCTGAGGCCACAGGGGCGAATCCCTGGTGTCCCCGTCATAACTCAAGAGAAACGTGAGAGAAACCAAAAGATTCTTCCCTGCAAGAGGGTTGTGGACCTTGTCCACTGTGGCGTCTCAGGGGAAATCACCACTTTTCTCTTGGGCCTCCAAAGGGCCTTTAACCTTCTTGATGTGACCCAAGAAGTTCCCCGCCTCACCGTCCCAATTCTAGAGGAACACCGAGGGTCCCACAAATAACGAAAAGGAACTCAGTTATACCCTGCTGAGCTCCAGATGAAGGTCCCTTTCCTGCTCTGTCCGGAAAGGGTACCCAGCGCTCCCCTCACATCCCAACAGGAGACACTCACACCAGGACAGTCGGGAGGAGCATCAGGGGTCTTGCCACGATTCCCAAAGACCCCCAAATACCTCGTTCACTCCAGATGATCCTGACTGCCAGGCAGTGCGTCGACTGTCTCCGCAAGGATCTAAGACTGACACCCTGGCACGTGTGACAGCCCTGGGTACTACCTCGAGGTCAAGTCACAGATCCCTGTTTCCACTAGACGGGGAGACTTACACTGCTGCTGAAGCTGCAGAGGCAAGCAGCAGTTCACGTCTCCAGGCGAGACGAGGCCTGATTCCCATGTGGGGGCTCCATGGGAACCCCAAGATTTATGTCAGCATGGGCGAGGAAAGCTCAGGTACTGGCCTCAGCACCAGACGAGGACTGAGGATCCGGTGATGACTGGGGAGGAATCTCCAAAGGCGCCTGGCAACTGGCACGGAGGATGGCCTCTCCTGAGGCCACAGGGGGCGGGTCCATGGGCTCCCAATCATAACTCGAGAAACTTCTCCGCAACTTGAGTAAAACCAGAAGCTTCTCCCTTGCAAGCGGGGTGAGACCCTAATCTGCTGCGGCGTCTCCGGGAAAATCACCCCTTCCATCTTGGACCTCGTAGGGTCCCTTCACCCTCTTGCTGTGATCCAAGAAATTCCCCGCCCCACCCGTCTCAACTCGAGAGAAATTCCAAGGGACACGCTGCAACTCAAGAGGAGCCTCGTTTGCCCATGCTAAGCTCCAGATGATGGTCCCTTTTCATGCTCCTTAGTGAAAGGTTTCCTGGGGGCTTCCCTTGCATCCCAAGTGGAGATTCTCGCACCTGGAATGTCGGGAAGAGCATCAGGTGTTGGACCACCATTTCCCAAGACCCCCAAATGCCATGTCCCCTGCAGATGAACCTGACTGCCCGGCACTGCCTTGACTGTCACCCAGAGGCTCGACGCCTGACACACTGGCAGGTTTGACAGCCCTGGATAGTACCTAGAGGGCAAGCCACTGATCCCTGTGTCCGCTCCACAAGGAGCCTGACACTGCTGCTGCAGCTGGTCAGGCAAGTAGCCATGCACGTATCCAGGCGAGACAAGGCCTGACTCCCCTGTGAGGGCTCCATTGGAACACCAAGATTTATGTCAGCATGGGCGAGGAAAGCTCTGGTACCGGCTTCAGCGCCAGACGAAGACTGAGGACCCAACGATGACTGGGGAGGGAATCCCCAAAGGCACATGGCAACTGGTACAGGACTGGCCTCTCCCGGGGCCACAGGGGCGGGTCCAGGGGCACCCCGTCGTAACTCAAGAAAAACCAGAAGCTTCTCCCATGCAAGAGGAGTAAGGCCCTTATCCACTGCGGCCTCTCTGGGGAAATCAACCCTTCCCTCTTAGACCTCGAAGGGCTCCTTCACCCTGTTACTGTGACCCAAGAAGTTCCCCGAACCACGCGTCTCAATTCGAGAGAAACCCCAAGGGACCCGCTGCGACTCAAGAGGAGCCCTGTTTGCCCCTACTAAGATCCAGATGATGGTCCCTTTTCCTGCTCCTTAGGGAAGGTTTCCTGAGGCTTCCTCGCATCCCAAGAGGAGTCGCTCGCACAAGGAAAGTCAGGAGGAGCATCAGGTTTTGGGTACCATTCGCCAAGACCCCCAAATGCCTTGTCCACTGCAAATGAACCTGACTGCCCTGCACTGCCTTGACTGTCACCCCGAGGCTCGACGCCCAACACACTGGAACATGTGACATCCCTGGGTAGGACCTCGAGGGCAAGACACAGATCCCTGTGCACTGGACATGGAGCCTGACACTGCTTCTGCAGCTGGTCAAGCAAGTAGCCATGCATGTATCCAGGCGAGATGAGGCCTGTCTCCTCTATGGGGTCTCAGGGGTCCATCAAGACCTAGGTCAGGAAGATCGAGGAAAGCTCAGGCTCTGGCCTGAGCAGAAGTCGAGGACTGAGCACCCTGAGATGATTGGGGGTGAATCCCCAGAGGCGCCTGGATACTTGCACGGAGACTGGCTGCTCTTGAGGCCACAGGGGAGAGTCCCTGGGGTCCACGTCGTAACTCGAGAGGACTCCGCCACAACTTGAGTAAAACCGAAAGATTCTCCCCTTCCAGTGGGGTGAGAACCTTGTCCGCTGTGGCGTCTCACGGGAAATCTCCCCTTCTCTCTTGGACCTTAAAAGGGTCGTTCACCTTCTTGCTGTGACCCAAGAAGTTCCCCGCCCCAACCGTCCCCACTCGAGAGGAACAACGAGGGTCCCGCCAAGATGAAAAGGAGCCCCGATCTCCCCTGCTGAGCTCCAGATGATGGTCCCTTTCCTGCTTTGTTGGGAAAGGTTCTCAGTGCTCCCCTCACATTCCAACAGGAGACGCTAGCACCAGGACAGTCGAAAGAACATCAGAGGTCTTGCGACTATTCCCCAAGGCCCCCAAATACCTTGTTCACTCCAGATGAACCTGACTGCTCTGCACTGCATCGACTATCACCCCCGAGGATGGAAGCCTGACACACTGGCACCGGTGACAGCCCTGGGTAGTACCTCGAGGTCAAGTCACAGATCCCTGTGTCCACTCGACGGGGAGCCTTACACTGTTGTTGCAGCTGCGGAGGCAAGTGGCAGTGCACGACTCCAGGAGAGAGGAGGCCTGACTCCCCTGTGGGCGCTCCAATGGAACCCCAAGATTTATGTCAGCATGGGCGAGGAAAGCTCAGGTACTGGCTTCAGCACCAGACGACGACTGAGGACCCGATGGTAACTGGGGAGGAATCCCCAAAGGCAAATGGCAACTGTGACGGAGACTAGCCTCTCCTGACGCCACACGGGTGGGTCCATGTGTTCCCTGTCATAACTCGAGAAACCATGCCGCAACTCAAGAAAAACCAGAAGCTTCTCCCTTGCAAGTTGGGAGAGGCCCTTATCCACTGCGGCATCTCAGGGGAAATCACCCCTTCTCTCTTCGATCTCGAAGGGCTCCTTCACCCCTTGCTGTGACCCAAGAAGTTCCCCGCCCCACCCGACTCAACTTGGAGAGGAACCCCAAGGGACCCGCTGCAACTCAAGAGGAGCCCTGTTTGCCCCTACTAAGATCCAGATGATGGTCCCTTTTCCTGCTGCTTAGGGAAAGGTTTCCTGGGGCTTCCCTCCCATCCCAAGAGGAGGTGCTTGCACCAGCAAAATCAGGAGGAGCATCAGGGGTTGGGACACCATTCCCCAAGACTCCCAAATGCCTTGTCCACTGCAGATGAACCTGACTGCTCTGCACTGCCTTGACTTTCACCCTGAGGCTCGACGCCGGACACACTGGCACGTGTGACAGCATTTTGGACCTCGAGGGAAAGCCAAATATCCCTGTGTCCGCTGGACAAGGAGCCTGACACTGGTGCTGCAGAATGTCAGGCAAGTAGCCGTGCACGTGTCCAGGCGAGACGAGGCCTGTCTCCTCTGTGGGGGCCTTACGGTTACCCCAAGACCTATGTCAGGACAGTGAGGAAAGCTCAGGTTCTGGCCTTAGCACAAGTCTAGGACTGAGCGCCCTGAGACGATGGGGGAGGAATCCCCAGAGGCGCCTGTCAAATGACACGGATACTGGCCTCTCCTGTGGCCACAAGGGCTAGTCTTTGGGGGCCCGTCGTAATTCGAGAGGACCCCGCCACATCTTGAGAAAAAGCAAATGATTCTCCCCTGCAAGCGGGGTGAGGACCTTGTCCGCTGTGGCATCTCGGGGAAATCACCCTTCTCACTTGGACGTCAAAAGGGTCGTTCACCTTCTTCCTGTGACTCAAGAAGTTCCCTGCCCCACCCGTCCCCACTCGAGAGGAACCCTGAGGGTCCCGCCAAGAATGAAAAGGAGCCCCATTCTCCCCTGCTGAGCTCCAGATGAGGGCCCCTTTCCTGCACTTTTGGGAAAGGCTTCCCAGCACTCCCGAAACATCCCAACAAAAGACACTACAACCAGGACAGTCAGGAGGAGCATCAGGGCTTTTGCTACCATTCCCCAAGACCCCAAGTACCTCGTTCCCTCCAGATGAATCTATATGCCCTACATTGTGTCGACTGTCACCCCAGGCTCTAAGCCTGACAAAATGACACGTGTGACAGCCCTGGGTAGTACCCTCCAGGTCAAGTCACAGATCCCTGTGTCCCTCGATGGGGAGCTTTATACTGCTGCTGCAGCTGCAGGAAGCAAGCGGAAGTACACATCTCCATTGGAGACGAGGCCTGACTTCCCTGTGGGGGCTCCATGGGAACCCCAAGATTTATGTCAGCATGGGCGAGGGAAGCTCATATACCGGCTTCAGCACCAGACGAAGACTGAGGACCCGGAGATGACTGGGGAAGAATCCCCAAAGGGGCATGGCACCTGGCATGGAGACTGGCCTCTCCTGAAACCACAGGGGCCAGTCTCTGGGGACCCATCATAATTCAGAGAGGACCCCACCACAACTTGATAAAATCAAGATTCTCCCCTGCAAGCAGGGTGAGGACCTTGTCTGATGTGGCATCCCGGTGAAATCACCTTTTCTCTCTTGGACCTCAAAAGGTTCGTTCACCTTCTTGCTGTGACCAAAGAAGTTCCCCGCTCCACCAGTCCCCACTCGAGAGGAACACAGAGGGTCCCACCAAAAATGAAAAGGAGCCCCGTTCTCCCCTGCTGAGCTCCAGATGAGGGTCCCTTTCCTGCTCTGTTGGGAAAGGGTTCCCAGCGCTCCCCTCACATTCCAACAGGAGACACTCGAACTCGGACAGTCGGGAGGAGCATCAGGGCTCTTGCCACCATTCCCCAAGACCCCCAAACACCTCCTTCACTCCAGATCAACCTGACTGCCCTGCACTGCGTCGACTGTCACCCCGAGGCTCGAAGCCTGACATACTGGCACGTGTGACAGCCCTGGGTAGTAACCAGAGGTCAAGTCACTGATCCCTGTGTCCACTAGACGGGGAGCCTTACACTGCTACTGCAGCTGTGGAGGCTAGCGGCAGTTCACGTCTCCAGGCGAGACGAGGCCTGGACTCCCCTGTGGGTGCTCAATTGGGACCCCATGATTTTTATCAGCATGGGCGCCGAAAGAGCAGGTACCAGCTTCAGCACCAGACGAGGACTGAGGACCCGGCGATGACTGGGGAGGAATCCCCAAAGGGGGATGGCAACTGGCACTGAGACTGGCCTCTCCTGAGGTCATATGGGTGGGTGCATGGGCTCCCCGTCGTAACTTTAGAAACCCCTCCGCAACACGAGAAAAACCAGAAGCTTCTCTCTTGCAAGTTGGGAGAGGCACTTATCCGCTGTGGCGTCTCTGAGGAAATCACCCCTTCCCCCTTGGACCTTGAAGGGCTCCTTCACCCCCCTTGCTGTGACCCAAGAAGTTTCCCGCCCCACCTGTCTCAACTCGAGAGGAACCCCAAGGGACCCGCTGCGACTCAAAAGGAGCCGTGTTTGCCCCCTCCTAAGCTCCAGATGATGGTCCCTTTTCCTGCTCCTTAGGGAAAGGTTTCCTTGGGCTTCCCTCACATCCCAAGAGGAGGTGCTCACACCAGGAAAGTCGGGAGGAGCATCAGGGGTTGGGACACCATTCCCCAAGACCTGCAAATGCCTTGTCAACTGCAAATGAACCTGACTGCCCTGCACTGCCTTGACTGTCACCCCGAGGCTCAACGGCCGCCACACTGGCACGTGTGACAGCACCTTGGACCTCTAGGGAAAGCCACAGATCCCTGTCTCTGCTCGACTTGGAGCCTGACACTGATTCTGCACCTGGTCAGGCAAGTAGCCGTGCACGTGTCCAGGCGAGACGAGGCCTGTCTCCTCTGTTGGGGCCTCAGGAATACCCCAAGACCTAGGTCAGGATGGTGAGGAAAGCTCAGGCTCTGGCCTCAGAACAAGTCGAGGACTGCGCACCCTGAGACGATTGGGGAGGAAACCCCAGAGGCGCCAGGCAACTGGCACCGAGACTGGCCTTTCCTGAGGCCACAGGGGCGAGTCCCTGGGATCCCAGTCATAACTCGAGAGGACCCCACCACACCTTGAGAAAAAGCAAAGATCCTCCCCTGCAAGCGGGGTGAGGACCTTGTCCGCTGTGGCGTCTCGGGGAATCACCCCTTCTCACTTGGACCTCAGAACGGTCAGTCACCTTCTTCCTGTGACTCAAGAAGTTCCCTGTGCCACCCGTCTCAACTCGAGAGGAACCCCGAGGGTCCTGCAAGAATGAAAAGGAGCCCCGTTCTCCCCTGCTGAGCTCCAGATGAGGGTCCCTTTCCTGCACTTTCGGGAAAGGCTTCCCAGCGCTACTTTAACATCCCAAAAACAGACATTCCGACCAGGACAGTCGGGAGGAGCATCAGGGCTTTTGCCACCATTCCCCAAGACCCCAAGTACTTTGTTCCCTCCAGATAAATCTATATGCCCTACATTGCGTCTACTGTCACCCCAGGCTCGAAGCCTGACACAATGGCTCGTGTGACAGCGATGGGTAGTACCTCGAGGTCAAAGTACAGATCCCTGTGTCAACTCGATGGGGAGCCTTATACTGCTGCTGCAGCTGCGGAGGCAAGTGGAAGTACACATCTCCATGCGAGACGAGGCCTGACTCTCCTGTGAGGGCTCCATGGGAAACCCAAGATTTATTTCAGCATGGGCAAGGAAAGCTCAGGTACCAGCTTCAGCACCAGACGAGGACTGAGGACCTGGAGATGACTGGGGAGGAATCCCCAAGGCGCATGGCACCTGTCACGGGACTGGCCTCTCCTGAGGCCACAAGGGCCAGTGCCTGGGGGCCCGTTGTAATTTGAGAAGACCCCGCCACAACGTGATGAAAATCAAAAGATTCTCCCCTGCAAGCGGGGTGAGGACCTTGTCCAATGTGGCATCTCCGGTGAAATCAACTTTTCTCTCTTGGACCTCAAAAGAGTCATTCACCTTCTTGCTGTGACCCAAGAACTTCCCAGCTCCACCCGTCCCCACTCAAGAGGAAAACAGAGGGTCCCGCCAAGAATGAAAAGGAGCCCCGTTCTCCCCTGCTGAGCTCCAGATGAAGGTCCATTTCCTGCTCTGTCGGGAAAGGGTTCCCAGCGCTCCCCTCACATCCCAACAGGAGACTCTCACACCAGGACAGTCAGGAGGAGCATCAGGGGACTTGCCACCATTCCTCAAGACCCGCAAATACCCCGTTCACTCCAGATCAACCTGACTGCCCTGCACTGCGTCGACTGTCACACCAAGGCTCGAAGCCTGACACACTGGCACGTGTGACAGCCCTGATAGTACCTCGAGGTCAAGACTCAGATCCCTGTGTCCACCCGATGGGTAGCCTTACACTGCTACTGCAGCTGTGGAGGCAAACGGCAGTGCAGGTCTCCAGGCGAGATGAGGCACGACTCCCCTGTCGGTGCTCCATGAGGACCAAATGATTTATTTCAGCATGGGTGTGGAAAGCTCAGATACAGGATCGGCACCAGATGAGGACTTATGACCCGGCAATTACTGGGGAAGAATCTTCAAAGGTGCATGGCAACTGGCACGGAGACTGGCCTCTCCTGAGGCCACAGGGGCGGGTCCCTGGGCTCCCCTTCGTAACTCGAGAAATCCCTCCGCAACTCGAGAAAAACCAGAAGCTTCTCCCTTGCAAGCAGGGAGAGGCCCTTATCCGTTGCGGCATCTTGGGGAAATCATCCCTTCCCTCTTGGACCTCAAAGGGCTCCTTCACCCCCTTGCTGTGACCCAAGAACTTCTTTGCCCCACCCGTCTCAACTCGAGAGGAACCACAAGGGACCGTTGCAACTCAAGAGGAGCCCCATTTGCCCCTGCTAAGCTCCAGATGATGGTGCCTTTTCCTGCTCCTTAGGGAAAGGTTTCCTGGGGCTTCCCTCGCATCCCAAGAGGAGGTGCTGGCACCAGGATAGTCGGGAGGTGCATCAGGGGTTGGGCCACCATTCCCCAAGACCCCCAAATGCCTTGTCCACTGCAAATGAACCTGACTGCCCTGCACTGCCTTGACTGTCACCCCGAGGCTCTACGGGGTGACTGGCCTGGCACCTGTGACTGGCCTGGAAAGTACCTCGAGGGCAAGCCTCAGATTCCTGTGTCTGCTCAACATGGAGCCTGACACTCCCGGTGCAGCTGGTAAGGCAAGTAGCCGTGCACGTGTGCAGGCAAAACGAGGCTGGTCTCCCCTGTGGGGGTTTCAAGGGTACCCCAAGACCTATGTCAGGATGGTCTAGGAAAGCTCAGGCTCTGGCCTCAGCACAAGTCGAGGACCGAGCACCCTTAGACGATTGGGGGAGGAATCTCCAGAGGCGCCTGGCGACTGGCCCAGAGACTGAACTCTCCTGAGTCTACAGGGGCGAGTCCCTGGGGTTCTGGTCGAAACTCGACAGGACCCCGCCACAACTTAATAAAAACCAAAATATTGTCCCCTGCAGCGGGGTGAGGACCTTGTCTGCTGTGGTGCCTCGGGGGAAAATCACCCATTCTCTCTTGGACCTCAAAAGGGTCGTTCACCTTCATGCTCTGATCCAAGAAGTTCCCCGCACCATCTGTCCCCACTCTGAAAGGAACACCGACTGTCCCGCCCAGAATGAAAAGGAACCCCGTTATCTTCTGCTGAGGTCCAGAGGAGGGTCCCATTCCTGCTCTGTAAGGAAAGAGTTCCCAGCGTTCCCCTCACATCCCAACAGGAAACACTCGCACCAGGACAGTCGGGAGGAGCATCAGGGGTCGTGCCACATTTCCCCAAGACCCCCAAATACTTCGTTCACTCCAGATGAACCTGACTGACCTGCATTGCCTCGACTGTCACCCCGAGGCTGGAAGCCTGACACACTGACACTTGTGACAGCCCTGGGTAGTACCTGGAGGTCAAGTCACAGATCCTTGTGTCCACTCGACGGGGAGCATTACATGGCTGCTGCAGCTGCGGGAGGCAAGAGGCAGTACACGTCTCCAGGCGAGAGGAGGCCTGACTTCCCTGTGGGGTCTCCATGGGAACTCCAAGATTTATTTCAGCATGGACGAGGAAAGCTCAGGTACCAGCTTCAGCACCAGATGAGGACTGAGGACCCGGCCTTGACTGGTGAGGAATCCCCCAAGGCGCATGCAACTGGCACGGAGTCTGGCCTCTCCTGGAGCCCACAGGGGCGGGTAAATTGGCTCCCCCGTCATAACTCGAGAAACCACGCCGCAACTCGAGAAAAACAGAAGCTTCTCCCTTGCAAGCGGGGTGAGGCCCTTATCCACTGCCCCGTCTCGGGGAAATCACCCCTTCCCTCTTGGACCTCGAAGGGCTCCTTCACCCCCCTTCCTGTGACTGAAGAAGTTCCCTGCCCCACCCGTCTCAACTCGACAGGAACCCCAAGGGACCCGCTGCGACTCAAGAGGAGCCCCGTTTGCCCCTGCTAAACTCCAGATTATGGTCCCTTTTCCTACTTCTTAGGGAACGTTGTCCTCGAGCTTCCTTTGCATCCCAAGAGGAAGAGCTCACACTTGGAAAGTCGGGAGGACCATCAAAGGATGGGCCACAATTCCCCAAACTCCCAAATGTCTTGTCCACTGCAGATGAACCTCACAGCCCTGCACTGCCTTGAGTATCACCCAGAGGCTCGACGCTCGACACACTGGCACGTGTTACAGCCCTGGGTAGTACCACGATTACAAGCCACAGATCCCTGTGTCTGCTGTACATGGAGCCTGACACTGCTGCTGCACCTGGTCAGGCAAGTAGCCGTGCACGTGTCCAGGCGAAAAGAGGCCTGTCTCCTCTGTGGGGGCCTCAGGGGTACCCCAAGACCTAGGTCAGGATGGTCTAGGAAAGCTTAGGTTCGGCCTCAGCACATGTCGAGGACTGTGCACCCTGAGACGATTGGGGGAGGAATCCCCAGAGGTGCCTGGCATCTGGCACGGATATTGGCCTCTCCTGAGGCCACAGGGCGAGTCCCTGGGGTCCCCATCGTAACTCCTAGATGACCCCGCCACAACTTGAGGAAAACCAAAGATTCTTCCCTGAAAGCAGGGTGAGGTCCTTTTCTGCTCTGGCATCTTGGGGAAATCACCCCTCTCTTGGACCTCCAAAGGGTCATTCACCTTCTTGCTGTGACCCAAGAAGTTTTCCGCCCCCCCCGTCCCCACTGGAGAGGAACACTGAGGGTCCCGCCAATAATGAAAAGGATCCCTGTTATCCCCTACTGAGCTCCAGATGAGGGTCCTTTTGCTGCTTTGTTGGGGAAGGGTTACCAGCGCTCCCGTCACATCCCATCCGGAAACACTAGCACCTGGACAGTCTGGAGGAGCATCAGGAGACTTGCCACCATTCCCCAAGACCCCCAAATACCTCGTTCACTCGGGAAGGACCTGACTGCCCTGCACTGAGTCGACTGTCACCCCGAGGCTCGATGCCTGACACACTGGCACGTGTGACAGCTCTGGGGAGTACCTCGAGGTCATGTCACATATCCCTGTGTCCACCCGACCGGGAGCCTTACACTGCTGCTGCACCTGCAGAGGAAAGAGGCAGTGCATGTCTCCAGGCAAAGGAGACCTGACTCCCCTGTGGGGGCTCCATGGGAACCCCAAATTTTATGTCAGCATGGGAGAGGAAAGCTCAGGTTCCTGCTTCAGCACCAGAGGAGGGCTCAAGACCCGGCGATGACTGGGGAGGAATCCCCCAAGGCACATGGCAACTCTCACGGAGACTGGCCTCTCTTGAGTCAAAAGGGGCGGGTCCATGGGCTCCCCATCGTAACTCGAGAAACACCATCGCATCTCGAGAAAAACCAGAAGCTTCTCCCTTGCAAGCAGGGTGAGGCCCTTATCTTGTGCAGCGTCTCGGGGTAAATCACCCCTTCCTTCTATGACCTTGAAGGGCTCCTTCACCCCTTTGCTATGACCCAAGAAGTTCCCCGCCCCACCCGTCTCAACTCGAGAGGAACCCCAAGGGACCCGCTGCGACTAAAGAGGAGCCTGGCTTACCCCTGTTCAGCTCCAGATGAGGGTCCCTTTCACTGCTCCATCGGGAAAGGTTTGCCTGCACTCCCTTCACATACCAAGAGGAGGCACTTGCTCCAAGAAAGTCAGGAGGAGCATCAGGGTTCATGCCACCATTCCACAAGTCCCGCAAATGCCTAGTCCACTCCAGCGGACCCTGACTCCCCTGCACTGCCTCGATTGTCACCCTGACACTCGACCCCAGACACACTGGCAGGTGTGACAGCCCTCAGGTACCTCGAGGGCAAGCCACAGATTCCTGTGTCCTCTCGATGGGAAGCCTGACACTGCTGCTGCAGCTGGGGAGGCAAGCGGCCGTGCACGTCTCCAGGCGAGATGAGGCCAGTCTCCTATGTGGGGGCCCCAGGGGTACCCCAAGACCTAGGTCAGGATGGTAGAGGAAAGCTCAGGCTCCGGCCTCAGCACAAGACGAAGACTGAGCACCCGGCGACGATGGGGGGAGAAATCCTTAGAGGAGCCTGCAACTTGCACAGAGACTGGCCTCTCCTGAGGCCACAGAGGTGAGTCCCTGGGGTCGCCATCATAACTCGAGAGGACCCCACCACAACTTGAGAAAAAGCAAAGATTCTCCCCTGCAGGTGGGGTGAGGACCTTGTCCGCTGTGGCGTCTCGGGTGAAATCACCCCTTGTCTCTTGAACCTCAAAAGGGTCGTTCACCTTGCTGTGACCCAAGAAGTTCCACTTCCTAACCTTCTCCACTTGAGAGGAACACCGAGGGTCCCGCCAAGACTCAAAAGGAGCCCCGTTCTCCCCTGCTGAGCTACAGATGAGGGTCCCTTTCCTTCACTGTCGGGAAATGGTTCCCAGGTTTCCCCTCACATCCCAACAGGCGGCGCTCCCACCAGACAGTCGGGAGAGCATCAGAAGTCTTGCCACCATTCCCCTAGTCACCCAAATGCCTCGTTCACTCCAGATGAAACTGACTGGCCTGCACTGCACCAATTGTCCCCCCAAAATCGACGCCCAACACACTGGCACGTATGACAGCCCTGAGGTACCTCAAACAAAAGCCACATATCCCTGTGTCCGTTCGATGGGAAGCCTGACACTGCTGCTGCAGCTGGGGAGGCAATCGGCCGTGCAGGTCTCCAGTCGAGACGAGGCCTGTCTCCTCTGTGGGGGATCCAGGGGAACCCTAAGACCTATGTCAGCACGGGGAGGAAAGCTCAGTCTCAGGCCTCAGCACCAGACGTGGACTGAGGACCCGGTGATGACTGGGGAGGATTCTCCAGAGGCTCCTGGCAACTGGCAGGGAGACTGGCCTCTCCTGAGGCCACAGGGGCGGTTCCCTGGGGTCCCCGTCGTGACTCGAGAGGACCAGCCGCAACTCGAGAAAAACCAGAAGCTTCTTTCCTGCAGGCGGTGTGAGGCCCTTGTCCACTGCGGCATCTCAGGGAAACCACCCCTTCCCTCTTGCACCTTGAAAGGGTCCTTCACACCCTGGGTGTGACCCAAGATGTTCCCTGCTCCACCATTCCCCACAAGAGATGAACCCTGAAGGTCCCGCTGTGACTCAAGAGAAGCCCGGTTTTCCGATGCTCAGCTCAAGATGAGGGTCCCTTTGCATGCTACATCTGGAAAGGTTTCCCGGCGCTCCTCTCACATCCCAAGAAGAGGCACTCGCCCCAGGAAACTCGGGAGAGCATCAGGGTTATGTCCACCATTCCGAAGACACCCAAATGCCTCGTCCATTCCAGATGAACCTTACTTCCCTGCACTGCATAGACTGTCACCCGAGGCTCAATGCCCGACACACTGGCATGTGGGACAGCCCTGTGGTACCTCGAGGGGAAGCCACAGATCCCTGTATCTGCTCTACTGAAAGCCTGACACTGTTAGTGAAGCTGTGGAGGCAAGAGCAGTGCACGTCTCCAGGCGAGATGAGGACTGACTCCCCTGTGGGGGGCTCCATGGGAACCACAAGATTTATGTCACCATGAGGGAGGAAAGCTCAGGCATCAGCCTCAGCACCAGACGACGACTGAGGACCTGGCGATGACTGGGGAGGAATCCCCAAGGCGCATGGCAACTGGCACGGAGACTGGCCTCTCCTGAGGTTACAGAGTGGGGTTCTTGGGCTCCCTGTTGTAAGTCGAGAAACCCCCGCAACTCGAGAAAAACCAGAAGCTTCTCCCTTGCAAGCGGGGTGAGGCCCTTGTCCCCTGAGTTTTCTGAGGGGGAAATCATCCCTTCACTCTTTGTCCTCGAAAGGCTCCTTCACATTCTTGCTGTGACCCAAGAAGTTCCCTGCCCCACCCGTCCGCACTTGAGAGAAACCCCGAGGGTCCCGCCAAGACTCAAGAGGAGGACCGTTTGCCCCTGTTCAGCTCCAGATGAGGGTCCCTTTCCCTGCTCCGTCGGAGGGAGCATCAGGGTCATGCCACCATTCCCCTAGACACCCAAATGCCTCGTTCACTCCAGATGAACCTGACTGGCCTGCACTGCACCAATTGTCACCCCCAAAATCGATGCCCAACACACTGGCACGTATGACAGACCTGGGGTACCTCGAGTAAATGCCACATATCCCTGTGTCCCCTGGACGAGAAGCCTGAAACTGCTGCTGCAGCTGGGGAAGCAAGCTCAGGCTCAGGCCTCAGCACCAGACGAGGACTGAGGACCCGGAGACGACTGGAGAGGATTCTCCAGAGGTGCCTGGCCACTGGCACGGAGACTGACCTCTCCTGAGGCCACAGGGGTGGGTCCATTTGGTTCCCGTTGTAACTCGAGAGGACTGGCCGCAACTCGAGAAAAACCAGGAGGAAAACCAGCAGGAAAGAAACCCTCATCTGGAGCTCTTCAGGGGCTAATGGGGCTCCTTTTGAGTCTTATCGGGACCCTCGTTGTTCCTCTCCAGTGGGGACGGTTGGGCCGGGGAAAGTCTTGGGACAAGCAAGAAGTTGAACGACCCTTTTGAGGTTCAAGAAAGAAGGGGTTATTTCCCCGAGACGCCACAGCACACAAGGTCCTAACCCCACCTGCTGGGGAGAATCTTTTGGTTTCTCTCAAATTGTGGCGGGGTCCTCTGAAGATACGACAGGGACCCCAAGGACTCGCCTCTGTGGCCTCAGGAGAGGCCAGTCTCCATGCCAGTTGCAGGCGCCTCTAAGGATTCCTCCCCCATCGTCACCGGGTGTTCAGTGCTCGTCTTTTGCTGAGGCTGGAGCCTGAGCTTTCCTCGCTAATGCTGACATAGGTCTTGGAGTTCCTCTGGAGCCCCCACAGGGGAGTCAGGTCTCGTTTAGCCTCGAGACATGCACGGCCGCTTGCCTCCCCCATCTGCAGCAGTAGTGTAAGGCTCCCTGTCGAGCGGACACAGGGATCTGTGACTTGATCTCGAGGTATTACCCAGGGCTGTCACACGTGCCAGTGTATCAGGCGTCAAGCCTCGGTGTGACAGTCGAGGCACTGTAGGGCAGTCAGGTTCATCTGGAATGTATGAGGCATTTGGGGGTCTTTGGAATTCTGGCCCCTACCCCTGATGCTCCTCCTGGGTTTCCTGAGGTGAGCGCCTCTTCCTGGCATGCCAGAGGAGCTCCGGGGAAACCTTTCCATATGTAGCAGTCAAAGGGACCCTCATCTTGAGCTGAGCATGTGCAAACCCGGGTTTCTCTTGAGTCGCACCAGGACCCTTGGGCTTCATCTCGTATGGGGACGGGTGGAGCAGGGAACTTCTTGGGTCACACCCAGGGTGTGAAGGACCCTTTAGAGGTCCAAGAGGGAAGGTGTGATTTCCCCCAAGACGCCACAGGGGACAAGGGCCTCACACCACATGCAGGAAAGAAGCATCTGGTTTTTCTCGAGTTTCAGCGGTGTCCTCCCGAGTTATGACAGGGACCCCAGAAACGAGCCCTGTGACCTCAGGAGTGTCCAGTCTCCGTGCCACTTGCCAGTGGGGGTCCCCTGCAGCTTCTCGGGGAAATCACCCCTTATCTCTTTGTCCTCGAAAGGCTCCTTCACATTCTTGCTGTGACTCAAGAAGTTCCCACCCTACCAGTCCCCATTTGAGAGGAACCTCCATGGTTCTGCT
This sequence comes from Nanger dama, assembly GCA_917880005.1. NCBI lineage: Eukaryota > Metazoa > Chordata > Mammalia > Artiodactyla > Bovidae > Nanger > Nanger dama. The sequence continues at coordinate 108,131,227 of CAKJTW010000001.1, forward strand.
GCAACTAAGGAGGAGCCCCGTTTGCCCCTGCTCAGCTCCAGATGTTTGTCCCTTTCCTTGCTCGTCGGGAAAGGGATCCCTGTGCTCCGGTCCCATCCCAAGAACAGCTGCTCACACCATGAGAGTCGGGAGAAGCATCAGGGTTCAGGCCACCATTCCTCAAGATCCCCAAATGTCTCCTCCACTCCAGATGAACCTGACTGCCTTACACTGCCTCGACTGTCACACCGAGTCTCAGCGCCTTACACACTGGCACATGTGACAGCCCTGGGTAGTACCTCGAGGTCAAGTCACAGATCTCTGTGTCCGCTCAAAGGGGCGCCTTATACAGCTGCTGCAGCTGGGGAGGCAAGTGGCCATGCAAATCTCAAAGCTAAATGAGACCTGACTCCCCTGTGGTGGCTAACGGGAGCCCCAAGACCTTTGTCAGCATGGGCGAGGAAAGCTCATGCTCCAGCCTCAGCAAAAGACGAGAACAAAGTACCCGCTGACTACTGAGGAGGAATTTCCAGAGGCACCTGGCAACTGGCACGGATACTGGCCTTTCCTGAGGCCACAGAGCGGGTCCCTGGGGTTCCCGTTGTAACCCAAGAAGACCCCACCATAACTCGAGAAAAACCAGAAGCTTAAATCCTGCAGGCAGGCTGAGGCCATTGTCCCCTGTGGTGTCTCAGGGGAAATCACCCCTTCCCTCTAGGACCTCGAAAGGCTCCTTCACACCCTTGATATGATCCAAGAAGTTCCTCGCCCTGCCCTTCCCCACACGAGAGGAACCCCGTGGGTCCCGTCACGACTCAAGAGGAGCCCCGTTTACGCCTGCTTAGCTCCAGATGAGAGTACTTTTCCGTTCTCTTTTGGGAAAGGTTTTCCGACACTCCCTCGCATACCAAGAGAAAAAGCTCGCACCAGGAGAGTCGGGAGGAGCATCAGGGGTCGGGCCAGCATCCCCCAAGACCCCAAATGCCTTGTCCACTCCATATGAAACTGACTGCCCTGCACTGCCTCGACTGTCAGCCCGAGGCTTAATGCCCGACACACTGGCACGTGTGACAGCCCCGTGGTACCTGGAGTGCAAGCTACAGATCCCTGTATACACACAACGGGGAGCATGGCACTGCTGCTGCAGCTGAGGAGGCAAGCGGCCATGCATGTCTCCAGGGAGATGTGGCCTGACTCCCCTGTAGGGGCCCAGGGGAACACCAAGACCTATGTCACCACGGGCCTGGAAAGCTCAGGCTCTGGCCTCAGCACCAGACGAGGACTGCAGACCCGGCGACCACTGGGAAGGAATACCCAGAGGGGTCTGGCAACTGGCACGGAGACTGGCCTCTCCTGAGAACACAGGGCCGTGTCCCTGGGGTCCATGTGGTAACCGAGAGGACCCCGCCACAACTCGAGAAAAACCAGAAGCTTCTCCCCTGCAGGTGGGGTGAGGCCCTTGTCCACTGCAGCATCTCAGGGGAAGTCACCCTTTTCCTCGTGGACCTCGAAATGTTCCTTCAATCACTTGCTGTGACCAAAGAAGTTCCCGCCCCAACCGTCCCCACTGGAGAGGAACGCCGAGGTCCCACCCAAACTCAAGAAGAGCCCCATTTGCCCCTGCTCAGTTCCAGATGAGGGTCCTTTCCCTTCTTTGTCGGGAAAGGATTCCCAGCACACCTCTCGCATCCCAGGAGGAGGCACTCGCACCAGGAGAGTCGGGAGGAGCATCAGGGGTCGGGCGACAATTCAAAAGACCCCAAATGCCTCGTCCACTCCAGATGAACCTGACTGCGCTGCACTGCGTTGACTGTCACCGGGAGTCTGGAAGCCTGACACACTGGCACGTGTGACAGCCCTGGGTAGTACATCTAGGGCAAGACACAGATTCTTGTGTCCGCTCAATGGGAAGCCTGGCACTGCTGCTGCAGCTAGGGAGGCAAGCGGCTGTATACGTCTCCAGGCTAAATGAGGCCTGATTCCACTGTGGGGGCTCCAGAAGAACCCCAAGACCTAAGTCAGCATGGGCGAGGAATGCTCAGGCTCCGGCCTCAGCACCAGACGAGGATTGACGACCCGGTGACCACTGAGGAGGAATCCCCAGAGGTTCCTGGCAACTGGCACGGAAACTGGCCTCTCCTGAGGCCACAGGGTGGTTCCCTGGGGTTCCCGTCATAACTCGAGAGCACCCCATCGTAACTCGAGAAAAACAAGAAGCTTCTTTGCTGCATGTGGGCTGAGTCTCTTTTCCACTGCCTTGTCTTGGGAGAACTCACCCCTTCCCTCTTGTTCCTCGAAAGGCTCCTTCTCCCCCTTGATGTGACCCAAAATGTTCCCCGCCCTACCTGTCCCCACTCAAGAGGAATCCCAAGGGTTCCACCACGATTCAAGAGGAGCCTTATTTGCCCCTGCTCAGCTCAAGATGAGGGTCCCTTTGCCTGCTACGTCTGGAAAGGTTTCCTGGTGCTCCTCTCGCATCCCAGGAAGAGGCGCTCGCCCCCAGGAAACTCAGGAGGAGCATCAGGGGTAGGGCCACCATTCCAAAGACCCCAAAATGCCTCTCCATTCCAGATGAACCTGACTGCCCTGCACCGCCTTGACTGTCACCCCGAGGCTCGACGCCCGACACACTGGCATGTGTGACAGCACTTTGGACCTCGAGGGCAAGCCACAGATCCCTGTGTCCGTTTGACGGGGAGCCTGACACTGCTGCTGCAGCTGGGATTTCAAGCAGCCGTGCAAGACTCCAGGTGAGACGAGGCCTTACTCCCCTGAAGGGTCTCCAGCAGAACCCCAAGACCTATGTCAGCACGGGCGAGGAAAGCTCAGGCTCCGGCCTCAGCACCAGATGAGGACCGAGGACAGGCGACGACTGGGGAGGAATCCTCACAAGTGCCTGGCAAATTGCACGGAAACTGGACTCTCTTGGGGCCAGAAGGGTTGATTTCTGGGGTCTTCATTTTAACCCAAGGAGATCCCGTCATAACTCGAGAAAAACCAGAAGCTTCTCCCCTGCAGGTGGGGTGAGGCCCTTGTCTGCTGCAGCGTCTCAGGGGAAATTACCCCTTCCCTCTTGGACTATGAAAGGCTCCTTCACATCTTGATGTGACCCAAGAAGTTCCCTGAATCATCTGTCCCCACTCAAGTGGAACCCTGAGGATCCTGCCATGACTCAAGAGGATACCCGTTTGCCCCTGCTCAGATCCAGATGAGGGACCCTTTCCCTCTCCATCGGGAAAGGTTTCCCTGCACTGCACTTGCATCCCAGCAGGAGGCACTCACACCAGGAGAGTCGGGAGGAGCATCAGGGGTCGGGCCACCATTCCCCAAGAGCCCAAATGCCTCGTCCACTCCAGATGAACCTGACTGCACGGCACTGCCTCAACTGTCACCGAGATGCTCGATGCCCGACACACTGGCATGTGTGACAGCCCTGGTGGACCTCGAAGGCAAGCCACATATTCTTCTGTCCGTTCGATGGGGAGCCTGTCACTGCCTCTGCAGCTGGGGAGGCAAGTGGCCGTACCTGTCTCCTGGAGAGATGAGGCTTGACTCTCTTGTTGAAGCTCCAGGGGAGCCCCAATAGCTATGTCAACAAGAACGAGGAAAGCTCAAGCTCCGGCCTCAGCACCAGACAAGGACTGAGGACCCGGCGACAACTGGGGAGGAATCTCCAGAGGCGCCTGGCAACTGGCATGGAGACTGACCTCTCCTGAGGCCACAGGGATGGGTCCCTGGGGTCCCATCATAACTCGAGAAGACCCAACTGCACCTCGAGAAAAAAACAGAAGCTTCCCCCCTGCAGCCTGGGTGAGGCCTTTTCTGCTGTGGCGCCTGGAGTAAAATCACCCGTTCCCTCTTGGACCTCGAAAGGCTCCTTCACACCCTTGCTGTGACTGAAGAAGTTTCCCAATCTACCCGTCCTCACTCAAGAGGAAATCCGATGATTCCGCTGCGACTCAACAGGAGCCCCGTTTGCCCCCTGCTCCACTCCAGATGAGGGTCCTTTTCCGTGCTTCGTCGGGAAAGGGTACCCAGCAATCCCCTCGCATCCCAAGAGGAGACACAAGCACCAGGAGAGTCTGGAGGAGCATCAGGTGTCCGACCACCATTCCCCAAGACCCCCAAAATCCTTATCCACTCCAGATGAACCTGAATGCCCTGCACTGCCTCCACTGTCACCTTGAGGCTCGACTCCCAACACACTGGCACGTGTGACAGTCCTGGGGTACCTCGATGACAAGGCCCAGTTCCCTGTGTCCGCTTGACGGGGAACCTGACACTGCTGCTGCAGCTGGGGAAGCAAGTGGCCATGCACGTCTCCAGGCGAGATGAGGCCTGACTCCCCTGTGGAAGCTCCAGGGGGAACCCCAAGACTTATGTCAGCATGGGCGAGGAAAGCTGAGGCTCCTCTCTCAGCACCAGACTAGGACTAAGGACCCGGCAATGACTGGGGAGGAATCCACAGAGGCGCTTGGCAACTCGCAGAGACTGGCCTCTCCTTAGGCCACAGGAGCGGGTCCTAGGGGTCCCCGTCATAACTCGAGAGGACTCCGCCGCAACTCGAGAAAATCCAGAAGCTTCTCCCCTGCAAGAGGGTTGAGGCCCTCGTCAACTGTGGTGTCTTGGGGGAAATCACCCCTTCTCTCTTGGACCTCGAAAGGCTCCTTCTCACCCTTGCTGTGACTCAACAAGTTCCCCACCACACCCGTCCCCACTCGAAAGGAACCCCGAGGGTCCTGCCGTGACACAAGTGGATCCCTGTTTTCCCCCTGCTCAGCTCCAGATGAGGGTCCCTATTCCTGCTCCATCAGGAAAGGGTTCCTGGCGCTCCCCTCGCATCCCAAGATGAGGCGCTCGCACCAGGAGAGTGGGGACTAGCATCAGGGATAGGCGACAATTCGCCAGGATCCCGAAACACTTCGTCCATTCCTGATGAACTGATGCCCAGCACTTCCTCGAATGTAACCTTGATACTCCAAGCCTGACACACTGGCACGAGTGACAGCCCTGGGGAACCTCGAAGTCAAGTAACAGATCTCTGTGTCCACTCGACTGGGAGCCTGACACTGCTGCTGTAGGTTGGGAGGCAAGCGGCTGTGCACATCACCAGGCGAAACGAGGCCTGACACCGTGGTGGGGCTCAGGGGAACCCCAAGACCTATGTCAACATGGGCGATGTAAGCTCAGGCTCTGGCCTCAGCGCCAGACCAGAACTGAGGACCCACCGACGACTTGGGAGGTATCCCCAGAGGTGCCTGGAAACTGGCATGGAGACTGACCTCTCCTGAGGCCACAGGGGCTGGTCCCTGGGGTCCCCGTTGTAACTCAGGAGGACCCTGCTGCAACTCGAGAAAAGCCAGAAGTTTCTCCCCTGCAGGCGTGTTGAGGAACTTGTCCACTGCGGCGTCTCTGGGAAATCAGCCCTTTCTCTTGGACATTGAAAGGCTCCTTCACACCCTTACTGTGACCCAAGAAGTTTCCTGCCCCACCCGTCCCCACTCGAGAGGAACCCCGAGGTTCCCGCCACAGCTCAAGAGGAGACCAGTTTGCAACTGCTCAGCTCCAGATGAGAGTCCCTTTCCCTGATTTTTCAGGGAAGGTTTACTGTCACTCCCCTCACAACCCAGGAGGAGATGCTCGCACCAGGAGAGTCGGGAGAGCATCAGGGGTTGAGTCACCATTCCCCAAGACCCCCAAATGCCTCGTGTACTCCAGATGAACCTGAATGCCCTGCACTGCCTCGACTGTCACCCCTCGGCTCGATGCCCGACTCACTGGCAGGTGTGACAGCCCTTCGGTACCTTGAGGGTAAGCCACAGATCCCTGTGTCAGCTCGATGGGAAGCCTGACACTGCTTCTGCAGTTGGGAAGGCAATCAGACTAGCACGTCTCCAGGAGAGATGAGGCCTGACTCCACTGTGAGGTCTCCAGGGGAAACCCAAGTCCTATGTCAGCATGGGTGAGGAAAGCTCAGTCTCTGGCCTCAGCACCAGATGAGGACTGAGGACCCAGAGACAACTGGGGAGGAATCCCCAGAGGCGCCTGGCAACTGTCACAGAGACTGGCCTTTCCTGAGGCCACAGGCGTGGGTCCCTGGGGTCCCCATCGTAACTCGAGAGGACTCCACCACAACTCCGAGAAAAACCAGAAGATTCTCCCCTGCAGGTGGGGTGAGGCCCTTGTCCACTGTGGCGTCTCAGGGGAAATAACCCCCTTCCCCCTTGGACCTCAAACGGCTCCTTCACCCCCTTGCTGTGACCCCAGAAGTTCCTCGCCCCACCTGCCCCACTTAAGAGGAACCCTGAAGGTCCCGCCGAGACTCAAGAGGAGCCCCGTTTTCCCATGCTCAGCTCCTGATGAGGGTCCCTTTCCCTGCTTCGTTGGGAAAGGATTCCCCACGCTCTCTTTGAATCCCACGAGGAGGCACTTGAACCAGGAGAGTAGGGAGGAGCATCAGGGTTCGGGCCAACGTTCCTCAAGACCCCCAAATGTCTCGTCCACTCAAGATGAAACTGACTGCTCTGCACTGCCTGGAATGTCACTCCAATGCTCGACTCCTGACACACGGCACGTGTGACAGCCCTGGGGTACCTTGAGGGCAAGCCACAGATCTCTTTGTCTGCTCGACAGGGAGCCAGAGACTGCTGAGACAGCTGGGGAGGAAAGCGGCTGTCCATGTATCCAGGCGATATGACGACTGACTCCCCTGCAGGAGCTCCAGGGGGAAGCCCAAGACCAAGGTCAGCACAGGCGAGGACAGCTCAGGCTCCGGCCTCAGCACCAGACGCGAACTGAGGACACGGCGACGACTGGGGAGGCATACCCAGAGTCGTCTGGCAACTGGCACGGAGACTGGCCTTTCTTGAGGCCACAGGAGCGGGCCCGTGGCGTCCCCGTCATAACTCGAGAGGACTCCGCCACAAGTCGAGAAAAACCAGCAGCTTTTACCCTGCGAGAAGGGTGAGGCTGAAAGGTTGTTGTTGAATCGCGATGCCGGGATTTTGGCCCCCGAAGGAAAAGAATTCAATCCGGGCCCAGAGACAAGGCTGGATCGCTCAGAGCTTTTGTGTAACAAAGTTTTATTAAAGTATAAAGGAGATAGAGAAAGCTTCTGACACAGGCATCAGAAGGGGGTAGAAAGAGTACCCCCTGCTAGTCTTTAGCTGGAAGTTATATAGTCACCAGCAGTTTGTTAATGAAAGAAAGGGATGTGTCAAAACTTATAATGGCACCAGGCCCCTCACCCATAAAATGTATTTTGGGATAACCTTGGCTGCAAATGGTTTATCTTGGGCCATAAAATTATTAACTTGAATCTTGAAGAAGGGCAGATCACCATACAAATAGTTTCATTTACATAGATTAGAGGAACAATATTGGAGTATAACATATTGGTTTATCAAGTAGGTCTGAGCCCCAAAGGCGGAACCGACTTGAAGACAGAGCTTGGGGTAAATACATAGTACATTAGCATAGCTTAAGATAAACATTTCCATAAGAAAAAGGCAATGGTTAACTTTAAATGAAACTAAGTGTCATTATAGCAACACAGAATTTTAAGAGAAACCTTTTTTTTTAATTTGTATAGAGAAGGAAAAAGTATCGCTAGTTTGTTTCCTCCTGCTGCTTAAGAGAGATAAAATGTCTGACACTTGCAGGCTATTTCCTCCATTTGGAGACCCCTGGCCTTCCTGCCTGTTACCCTCTCAAGGCCCTTGTCTGCTGCGGCGTCTCGCGGGAAATAACCTCTTTTCTCTTGGACCTCAAAACGCTCCTTCACACCCTTGCTGTGACCCAAGAAGTTCTCCGCCCCACCCGACCCCACTTGAGAGGAACCCCGAGTGTTCTGCCAAGACTCAGAGGAGCCCCATTTGCCCCTGCTCAGCTCCAGATGAGGGTCCCTTTCCCTGCTCCTTAGGGAAAGTTTCCCGGCACCCCCTCGCATCCCAAGAGGAGGTGCTCCAACCATGAGAGTTGGGAGGAGCATCAGGGATCGGGCCACTATTTTCCAAGACCCCCAAATACCTGGTCCACTCCAGATGAACTTGACTTCCTTGCACTGCCTCGACTGTCTCCCTGAGGCTCGACGCCCAACTCTCTGGCACATGTGACAGCTCTGGGATACCGAGAGGGCAAGCCACAGATCCCTGTGTTCACTCGATGGGGAGCCTGACACTGCTGCTGCAGCTGGGGAGGCAAGCGGCCCCTGCACATATCCAGGCGAGACGATGCCTGATTCCTCTGTGAGCCTCAAGGAGAACCCCAAGATCTATGTCAGCACGGGGAGGTAAGCTCAGGCCCCAGCCTCAACACCAGAGGAGGACTGAGGACCTGGCGACGACTGGGGAGGAATACCCAGAGGAGCCTGGCAACTTGTACGGAGACTGGCCTCTGCTGAGGCCACAGGGGCGGGTCACTGGGGACCCGTTGAAACTCAAGAGGACCCCATCGCAACACAAGAAAAACCAGAAGCTTCTCCCCTGCAGGCGGGGTGAGGCCCTTATCCACTGGGGCGTCTCAGGGGTAATCACCCTTTCCCTCTTGGGCGTCAAAAGGCTCCTTCACCCCCTTAATTTGACCCAAGAATTTTCCTGGTCCACCCACCCCCACTGAGGGGAAACCCCAAGGGTCCTGCCTCGACTCAAGAGAAGACCTGCTTTCCCCTGCTGAGATCCAGATGAGGGTCCCTATCCCTGCTTTGTTGGGAAAGTGTTCCCAGCACTCCCTTAGCATCTCAATAGAAAGCTCTCACAGCAGGAGAATAGGGAGGAGCCTCAGGGGTCGGGCCACCCTTCCACAAAACCCCAAATGCCAAGTCTACTTCAGATGAACTTGACTGCCCTGAAATTCCTCTACTGTAACCCCGAGGCTCGACGCCCGACTCATTAGCACGTGTGACAGCCCTGGAGTAATTCTAGGGCAAGGAACAGATCCCTGTGTCCGCTCGACAAGGAACCTGACACTACTGTTGGTGCTGTGGAGGAAAGCGACCGTGCACGTCTCCAGGTGAGACGAGGCCTGACTCCCCTGTGGGGGCTCCAGAGGAACCCCAAGACCTATGTCAGAACGGGCGAGGAAAGCTCAGGCTCCAGCCTCAGCACCAGATGAGGACTGAGTACCCGGTGATGACTGGGGAGGAATACCCAGAGGCGTCTGGCAACTGGCACGGAAACTGGCCTCTCCTGAGAACACAGGGCTGTGTCCCTGGGGTCCCCGTGGTAACTCTGAGAGGATCCCGCCATAAGTCGAGAAAAACAAGAAGCTTCTCCCCTGAAGGTGGGGGAGGCCCTTGTACCACTGCAGCATCTTGGGAAATCACCTCATCCCTCTTGAACATCGAAAGCCTCCTTCACCCCCTTGCTGTGACCCAAGAATTACCACACGCCACCCGTCTTCACTCGAGAGGAACCCCTGAAGGTCCCGCTGCGACTCAAGAGGAACACCGCTTGCCACTGTTCAGCTCCAGATGAGGGGTCCTTTCCCTGCTCCATTGGGAAATGGTTGCCAGCGCTCCCCTCACATCCAAGGATGAGGCACTCGCACCAGGAGTGTCCGGAGGAGCCTCAGGGATCAGACCACCATTCCCCAAGACCCCCAAATGCCTCGTCCACTAGAAATGAACCTGATTGTCCTGCACTGCCTGGAATGTCACCCCGAGTCTCGACTCCTGACACACTGGCACGTGTGACAGCTCGGGGGTACCTTGAGAGCAAACCACAGATCCCTTTACCGCTCGACCTGGAGCCAGAGACTACTGCTGCTGCAGCTGGGAGGAAAGCGGCCATGCACGTCTCCAGGCAAGATGGGGACTGACTCCCAAGTGAGGGGGTTCCAGGGGAGCCACAACACCTATGTCAGCATGGACGAGGAAAGCTCAGAATCCGGCCTCAGCACAAGACGAGGACTGAGGACGTGGTGACTGCTGGGGAGGAATCCCCAGAGCCGTCTGGCAAATAGCACGGAGACTAGCCTCTCTTGAGGCTGCAGGAGCAGGTCCCTGACCTGCCTGTCTTAACTTGAGAGGACTCCGCTGCAACTCGAGAAAATCCAGAAGCTTCTCCCCTGCAGGTGGGGTGAGGCCCTTGTCTGCTGCAGCTTCTCGGGGAAATCATCCCTTCCCTCTTGGACTTCAAAAGGCTCCTTCACACCCTTGCATGGCCAAGAAGTTCCTCACCCCACCCGGCCCCACTCGAGACGAACACCGTAGGTCCCACCGCGACTCAGGAGGAGCCCCATTTGCCCCTGCTCACTTCCAGATGTGTGTCCATTTCCCTGCTCTGTAGGGAAAGGGTTACTGGCGTCCCCCCCACATCCCAGGAAGAGGCACTCCCAGCAGGAGATTCGTGAGGAGCATCAGAGGTCGGGCCACCATTCCCCAAGACCCCAAATGCCTCACCACTCCAGATGAACCTGAATGTCCTGCACTGCCTCGACTGTCACCCTGAGGCTCGACGCAGGACACACTGCCACCTGTGACTGCCCAGGGTACCTCGAGGGTAAGCTACAGTTCCCTGTGTCCGCTCGACGGGGAGCCTGATGCTACTGCATCAACTGGGGAAGCTAGCGCCATGCATGTCTCCAGGTGAGAAGAGGCCAGACTCCCCTGTGGGGGCTGAGGGGGAATCCCAAGACCTATGTCCACACGGGCGAGTAAAGCTCAGGTTCCGGCCTCAGAACCAAACGAGGACTGAGGACCCGGCGACTACTGCAGAGGAATCCCAGGAGACGCCTGGAAATTGGTATGGACACTGACCTCTGCTGAGGCCACAGGTGCGAGTCCCTTGAGTCCCTGTTGTAACTCGGAGAGGATCAAGCCTCAACTCGAGAAAAACAGAAGTTTCTCCCGTGCAGGTGGGGTGAGGCCCATGTATGCTGTGGCATCTTGGGAGAAATCACCCCTTCCCTATTGGACCTCGTAAGGCTCCTTCACACCCTTGCTGTGACCCCAGAAGTTTCCCGCCAAACCTGTTTCCACTCGAGAGGAACCTTGAGGGTCCCGCCGAGACTCAAGAGGAGCCCCGTTTGTTCCTGCTCAGCTCCAGATGAGGGTCCCTTTCTCTACTCCTTCTGGAAAGGGTTCCCGGAGCTCCCCTCTCATCCCAAGAGGAAGCGCTCACACCAGGAGAGTCCAGAGGAGCCTCAGGTGTCGGGGTACCATTCCCCAAGACCCCCAAATGCCTCGTCCACTCCAGATGAGCCTGACTTCCATGCACTGTCTCGACATTCACCCGAGATCGACTCCCGAAACACTGGTAAGTGTGACAGCCTTGGGGTACCTCGAGGGCAAGCCACATCCCTGTGTCTGCTCGACGGGGAGCCAGACACTGATGCCTCAACTTGGGAGGAAAGCGACCATACATGTCTCCAGGAGAGACGAGGCCTGACTCTCCTGTAGGGGCCCCTTGGGAACCCCAAGACCTATGTCAGCACGGGCGAGCAAGTTCTGGCTCCAGCCTCAGCAAGAAACAAAGACTGAGGACCAGGCGAAGACTGGGGAGGGATCCCCCAGAGGTGCCTCCCAACTCGTACGGGAGACTGGCCTCTCCTGAGGTTACAGGGGCGGGTCCCTGGGGTCCCGGTTGCAATTCGAGAGGACCCCACCACAACTTGAGAAAAACCAGAAGCTTGTTCCCTGTAGGCGGGGTGAGGCCCTTGTCTACTTCGGCATCTCAAGAGAAATCACCCCTTCCCTCTTGGACCTCGAAAGGCTCCTTCATTCCCTTGCTGTGACCCAAGAAGTTCCCCGCCCCACCCGTCCTCATTAGAGAGGAATCCCGAGGGTCCCACCGTGACTCAAGAGGATCCCGGTTTGCCCCTGCTCAGCTCAGATGAGGGTCTCTTTTCCTGCTCTGTCGGGAAATGGTTCCCGGCACTCCCCTCGAATACCAAGAGGAGGCGCTCGCACCAGGAGAGTCGGGAGGAGCATAAGGGGTTGGGACACCATTTCCCCAAGGCCCTCAAATGCTTCGTCCACTCCAGATGAACCTGACTGCCCTGCATTGCCTCAACTGTCACCGCAATGCTGGACGCCTCGAGGGCAAGCCACAGATCCCTATGTCTACTGGATGAAGAGCCTGACACTGCTGCTGCAGCTGGGGAGACAAGTGGCCTTGCCCATTTCCAGGAAAGACGAGGCATGACACCCCTGTAGAAGCTCCACGGGAACCCCAAGACATATGTCAGCACAGGTGAGGAAAGGTCAAGCTCCGGCCTCAGCACCAGACGAGGACTGAGGACAGCCAACGACTGCTGAGGAATTGACAGAGGATCGTGGCAAATGGCATAGATCCTTGCCTCTTCTGAGGCCACAGAAGCAGGTCCCTGGGGTCCCAGTCGTAACTCGAGAGGACCCCACTGCAACTAGAGAAAAACCAGAAGCTTCTCCCCTGCAGGGAGGGTGAGGCCCTTGTCTACTTCAGCGTCTAGGGAGAAATCACCCTTTCCCTCTTGGACCTCGAAAGTCTCCTTCACAACATTGCTGTGACCCAAGAAGTTCCCAGCCCCAACCGTCCCCACTCGAGAGGAACCCTGACGGTCCCGCCGTGACTCAAGAGGGATCCCGTTTGCCCCCGCTCAGCTGCAGATGAAGGTCCCTTTCTCTGCTCCATCGGGAAAGGGTTCCCGGGGCTCCCCTCACATCCCAGTAAGAGGTGCTCGCACCAGGAGAGTTGGGAGGAGAATCAGGGGTTGGGACACCACTCCCCCAAGACCCCCAAAGGCCTCGTCCATTCCAGATGAACCTGACTGCCCTACACTGACTCGACAGTCACCCCGAGGCTCGACGCCCAACACACTGGCACGTGTGACAGCCCTGGGGTACTTCGAGGGCAAGCCACAGATCCCTGTGTCCACTGGATGGGGTGCCTGACACTGCTGCTGCAGCTGGGGAGGCACGCGGCTTGTCACCTCCAGGAGAGACGAGGACTGACTCCCCTGTGGGGGCTCCAGAGGAACCCCAAGATCTATGTCAGCACAGCCGAGGAAAGCTCAGGGTATGGCCTCAACACCAGAGGAGGACTGAGGACCCGGCGACGACTGGGGAGGAATCCCCAGAGGCGCCTGGCAACTGGCCCAGAGACTGACCTCTCCTGAGGCCACAGGGGCGGGTTTCTGGGGTCCTCATTGTAATTCGAGAGGACCCCGCCGACACTCGATGAAAACCAGAAGCTTCTCCCCTGCAGGCCGTGTAAGGCCCTTGTCCTCTTTGGAGTCTGTCGGGAAATCCCCATTCCCTCTCGGACCTCTAAAGGCTCCTTCACACCCTTGCTGTGACCCAAGAATTTCCCCGCTCCACGTGTGCCCACTCGAGAGGAACTCCGAGGCTCCCCGCCGCGTTTCAAGAGGAGCCTCGTTTTCCCCTGCTCAGCTCCATATGAGGGACCCTTTCCCTGCTCTGTCGGAAAAGGGTTCCCGACATTCATCTCGCATCTCAAGAAAAGGCACATGCTCAAGGAGAGTCGGGAGGAAACTCAGAGGTCGGGCCACCATTCCCCCAAACCCCAAATGCCTCATCCACTTAAGATCAAACTGACTGCCCTGCACAGCCTCGACTGTCACCCCGAGGCTCGACATCCAACACACTGGCACGTGTTGCAGCCCTGGGGACCTCGAGGGCAATCCACAGATCCCTGTGTCCGATACACAGGGAGCCAGACACTGATGCCTCAACTGGGGCGGAAAACAGCTGTGCACGTCTCGAGGCGAGAATGGGCCTGACTCCCTGTGTGGGCTCCAAGGGAACCCCAAGAAATATGTCAGCCTGGGCGAGGAAAGCGTAGATTCCGACCTCAGCACCAGACGAGGAATGAGGGCCCAGCGACGACTGGGCAGGAATTCCCAGAGGTGCCTCGCAACTCGCACGGAGACTGGCCTCTCATGAGGCCACAGGCATGGGTCCCTGGGGTCCCGTCGTAACTTAAGACGACTCCGCCACAACTCGAGGAAAACCAGAAGCTTTTCCCAGCAGGAAAGGTGAGGTCCTTGTCCCCTGCGGCATCTTGAGGATATCACACCTTCCCTATTGGAACTTGAATGGCTCCCTCACACCCTTGCTGTGACCCAAGAAGTTCCCAACCCCATCAGTCCCTACTCAAGAGAAATCCCGTGAATCCCCCAGCGACTCAAGAGGAGCCCCGTTTTCTCCCCTGCTGAGGTCGGGATGTAGGGCCTTTCTCTGCTCCATCGGGAAAGGGTTCCCGGGCTCCCCTCACATCCCAGTAGGAGGCGCTCACAACAGGAGAGTCAGGATGAGCCTTAGGGGTCAGGCCACTATTCCCCAAGATCTCTAAATGTCTCGTCCACTCCAAATGAACCTAACTGCCCTACAGTGCCTCGACAATGACCCCGAGGCTCGACTCTGGACACACTGGCAAGTGTGACAGCCTTGGGGGGTACCTCGAGGGCAAACCACAGATTCCTGTGTTTGATCGTCGTCCTCCCCACTGCTGCTGAAGCTGGAGAGAAATGTGGCAGTGCACGTCTCCAGGCGAGACGAGGCCTGACTCCCCTGTGGGGGCTCCAGGGGAACCCCAAGACCTATGTCAGCATGGGTGAGGAAAGCTAAGGCTCCGGCCTCAGCATCAGACGAGGACTGAGGACCCAGCAACGACAGAGGAGAAATCCCCAGAGGCGCCTCGCAACTCGAATGGAGACTGGCCTCTCCTGAGGCCTCAGGGGCGGGGCCCCTGGGGTCCCTGCCGCAACTCCAGAAAACCCAGAAGCTTCTCTTCTGCAGGCGGGGTGAGGCCCTTGTCCACGGCAGTGCACTAGAGATTTCCCCTCAGTGAGGATAAGGCCCATTTCCCATTCTCAGTGACCTGAGAGCAATCCTGTCTAACCCTCGTACCTCGAAAGGAGCCATGACTAATCTCAGGCAACATGAGAGCTACCCTGAGGTCCCTGTCACAACTCGAGAGGAGCGTGAAGATTCAGGTCATAACTTGCGAAACACAATGAGATTCTAACCCAACGTGAGATGAGGCCTTTTCTCCTGCAGTCATTCAAGAGCAATTCCACACACCACATTGCAACTCAAAAGGAAACTAGACTACCCTGAGGCAACATGAAAGATTCCCTGAGTTCTCCATCACAACTCGAGAGGAAACCAAATCTTTAGACTTCAACTTGAGAAACACCATGAGATAGATCCCTTAGTGAAAAATGAGGCCAATTGCCCCTGCAGTGACTCGAGAGCAAAGCCACACACCGCCTTGCAACTCGAAAGGAAACGACTTCCTTGAGGAAACACGCGAGGTTCCCTAGGTCTACCTTGAGAAATCTAGAGAAACCCCAATCTCCCCACTGGAAGTTGAGAGAAACAAGATCCCCTAACACTACCACCACTGCAAATGCGAGATAAGGCCCTTTTCCAGTGCAGCGCCTCAAGAGCAATCCACTATTCCCTTTTGAAACGTGAAAAGAGGCTTGAATCCCTTTACACAATTCAAGAGGTTCCCCGAGATTCCCATCACCACTTGAGAGGAACCATGAGTTTCACGCCACAACTCGAAAAGAGCCCCGTTTTCCCAACCTCATCTTGAGATTAGCACCAATTCTCCTGCTTCAACTCAGAGGAATCCCAACATTCTGCTAACACCTCAAGTGGAGGCTTGTCCTCCCTATTGGAACCCCAGAGGAATTCTGGGGTTCCTACTGCAAGTCAAAAGGACACCAACTTCCCCCTCAATCCAAGATAAAACTTCATTCCCCTGAAAAGACTCAAAAGAACCCTGAGTATCCCCTAAGAACATGAAGGGAGGTCTGATTCCTCTGTTGCACCTCTATAAAAAGATAACATTCCCCATGGCAATTGAACAGGAGGCCTGACACCGTTTTTCCAATTTGACTTGAAAGTGGAGTTCCATGTCTCAACACGAGCTGAGGCCTGACTTCCCATTTGAAATTCAACAGGAAGCCCGAGATCCCTGTCACAACTGGAGAGCAAGCCTGACTCTTGCCCCACCCAGAAATGAGAGCATATATCCCTTCAGTGATTCAAAGGCATCCAAAAGTGGCATTCAGAACCTGAAAAGATGCCTGACTTGCCTGAGGCAGCATGCCAGGCTCCCAGAAGACCACGTCAAAACGAGAGGAGCCCAGTTGTGGCTTCGTACCACAACTTAGGAAACATCATGAGATTCTCCCCTGAATGCGAGATGAGGCCCGATTCCCCTGCAGCGAGTCGAGAGCAACCCTCTGCTCCTCCTGGCAACTTGAAAAGAGACTTGACTTCCCTGAGGCATCACAAGAGGTTCCCATGAGGTATCTGTTTCAGCTGGAGAGGCACCCCAAAGTTCTGGGTGGCAACATGAGAAACCATGAGATTCCCGCCTGTAAGCAAGATTAGGACCTTTTCCCATGCAGTTCCTCGAGAGCAACTCCACGTTCCCTCTCGAAACTGGAAAGGAGGCTCGATTCTTTTTAGCCACTCAGGAGGCTATCCACAACATTTGTTTCCACCTCACCTTCCCACAACAAATCAAGAAGAGCCCCATGTTCACTGCCTCATCTCAACTGAGGGCCGATTCCTTGCCTTCATCTTGAGAAGAATCCCAATGTTCCCTCATATCTAAAGAGAAGGCTTGTCTCACCTATTGAAACCTTAGTGGACCCCGAGAATTCGTTCTGCAAGTTGAAAGGACAGTGAGTACGTCCTCAATTCAAGATAAGGTCTGACTCCCCTACATTGACTAGAATGGAAACCCCAAGTATGCCTTTACCACCCGAATGGAAGTCTGACTCCCTGATGTACCTGTATAAAAAGACCAACATCCCCACCTCAATTCGACAGGAGGCCTGACACATATTTTGCTCGGTAGGAAATCAAGTTCCATACTTCAACACGTGGCGAGGGCTGACTCCCCTGTTGAAACTCAGTAGGAACCCCAAGATCCCTTTCACAATTGCAAAGGAAACCTGAATCCCACCTCATCCTGAAATCAGCTTCTATAACTCCTAAGCGACTGGTGAGGAATCCTTAGGTGGCCCTCACAACTTGAAAGGAGGCTTGACATCCCTGAGGCAATAATGAGAGGCTCACTGAGGTCGCCCTCAAAACTCTAAAGCAACCCAAAGCTTCCCGCTGCAACTCGAGAAACACCACAAAATTTCCCACTCAATGTGATAAGGCCCATTTCCTTCTCAGTGACTTGAGAGCAATCCTGCCCAACCCTCACACCTCGAAAGGAGCCTTGATTAAACTCAGGGAAGATGCGAGTTACCCTGAGGTCCCCATTGCAACTCGAGAGGAAGCCGAAGCTTCAGGCTGCAACTTGAGAAATAACACTAGATTCCAACTCAATGCAAGTTGAGGCCCTTTCCCTTGCAGTGACTTGAGAGCAATTCCATGCACTGCATCGCAATTTAAAAGGAAACTAGACCACCCTGAGGCAACAGGAGAGGTTCTGATCTGGGTGGTCGTAAAATGGCAGAAGAATAGGACGAGAGACCACTTTCTCCCCCACAAATTCATCAAAAGAATATTTTAATGCTGAGTAAATTCCACAAAACAACTTCGGAATGCCAGCAGAGGACATCAGGCACACAGAAAAGCAGCTCATTGACTTCGCAAACAGGTAGGAAAAAATATAAAAGACATAAAGAGGAACAAAAGAGGTAGGGAGGGAGCTCTGTCCTGGGAAAGGAGTCTTAAAAGAGATGTGTTTCCAAACACCAAGAAACACTCTGGCTGCTGAGTCTGTGGTAAGCCTTGGAAGCACAGAGGGCAACATAACAGGGAGGAAAAATAAATAAATAATTGAAACCACAGATTACGAGCCCAACGGTAACTTCCCCAGTGGAGAAGTAGCATAGGCACCTGCATCTGCCACTAGCAAGTGGGGGGCTGGGCAGGGAGGGGCGGGCAGCATTGCTTCTTAAGCACTGGGCCTGAATGCCCCAAGGGTAACCAGGGCGAACTAACTTGGGCTAGAAAACTAGACTGTGGGATAGCTACCACGCGAAAAGCTCTAACATAAGACACTGCCAGGACAGCTCACAGAACAAAGGATGGAACAGAATTAGTCGGCTGCAGACCATCACCCTCCAGTGACAAGCAGCCAGAGCCAGAAGGGCCGGAAGGGGACAATAGAAGCCCCAGAGAGACATTATCTGCCAATCTGCTAGCAGACTTCTTTGCCAATTAAGAATTCTTGGGGTTCTGGACAGTCATCATCTGCTTGATGTACACCCATAAAGGTGCACCAGTTGTACACCCAGAAAACTGAGCAGAAGAGATGGGAGAGGTGATATGTCACAGCAACAGTGCTTGCCAAACACATGAGCTACTTGGACCTGGGAAGGGCCCAAAACGGAGGCCCAATGGAGTCTGCATATCTGAGGACTGCCTGAGTGCTTGAACATGAACAGCTTAGACCTGGGAGGTGCATGCATCCCAGGGCCAGCCTCAGACAGTTCCTGGTGGGGCAACCTAGAGCCTGAGCTGTGTGCGCTGTGAGCAGGGGCAGTCCCAGTGTAGCTGAGCCACTGAGAGCAGATGCCATGGTTATTTTTATAGTGTCCCTCCCTCCCACAGTGTGACTGAACAAGTGAGCCTAAGAAAACTGTCCACCACCACAACCCTTGTGTCAGGGAGAAAATCAAACACTCAAGAGACCAGCAAGTGGAAGAAGCTAAAACAGAGGGAACCACCTTGGAAGTGACAGGTGCAATAGATTAAAACCCTATTGTTAGTATGGACTACATAGGAAAGGGCCTATAGATCGAGAAATATAAGCCAGAGCAAGGAACTATCCAAAAGTGAACTGACTCCACAGTGCCCACAACAACAGCAGAGAAAGTTCTAGATATATCTTTACTATTTTTATGATCATTCTCTTTTTTTCTTTCCTTCTTTTTTAACTTAAAAAAAAAATTAATTCCTCTATTACTCCTTTAATTTTCATCTTTGTGACCTACAATTACTTTTCCAAAAAAGATCCTATTTTGAAGCAAATTTAAAAAAAAATTATTAAAACAATACTTTTAATAATAAGAATAATGCTTCTTGTGACCATATGCATAAACCCATAATTTTAATAATAAGAATAAAAAACAAACTCTTGTCATGATATAAAACACTTGCCATGATGTCATGATAAGAGACTTATGTCATGATATGTAACTTATGTCATGTTTTATATCATGACATAAGTCATTTGTCATGACAAGTGTTTCATATCGTGACATATTTTATCGCGACAAGTGTCTTGTATCGCGACATAAGTCATTTATCGTGCCAAGTGTTTTATATCGTGACATATGTCACTTATTGTGACTTCTTCTTCTTCTTCCCCAATCTTCAGTACCCATTTTTACTTGAGAGCGAGATTACTGGCTTCACTCTTCCCTTTGGACTCTCCTTTATCTCCGCCAGGTCGCCTCACTCTCCTCCCTTCCCCTTCTCTTCTATACCCAACTCTGTGAATCTCTGTGTGTTACAGACGGTGGAGAACACTTAAGGAATTGATTACTGGCTAAATCTGTCTCTCTACATTTCATTTCCCCCTCTTATCCTCCTGGCCACCCATTTCCCTCCCTCCCTCTTCTCTTCTCTGTATAACTCCATGAACATCTCTGAGCATTCCAGACTGTGGAGTGCACATAAGGAAGTGATTAATGGATAGCTTGCTCTCTCTTCTTTTGATTTCACTTCATCTCATCGGGTCACCTCTAACACCCTCCTCCCCTCTTCTCTTCTCCATGTAACTCAGTGAAACTCTCTGGGTTTCCCTCACTGTGGAGAAACATTTCATCTTTAACCTAGATGTTATATAAATGGTGCTATATAGAAGGAGAAGTCTTGAGACTACTGTAAAAAGAAGACTGTAAACCAGAAGCAGGAGGCTTAAGTCCAAATCCTGAGAACTCCTGAATCCAGGGAATATTACTTGATAGGACCTCATCAAATGTCTCCACACCCACACTGAAACCAAGCCCCATGCAAGGACCAACACGTTCCAGAGCAAGACATATCACAGAAATTCTCCACCAACACAGGAACACAGCCCTGAGCTTCAGTATACAGGCTGCCCAAAATTACTCCAAAACCATTGACATCTCATAACTCATTACTGCACACTTCATTGCACTCCACAGAGGAGAAATCCAGCTCCACCAACCAAAACAATGACACAAGCTTCCCTAACCAAAAACCTTGACAAGCCACGGATACAACCCCACCTACAGTGAGGAGACTCCACAATGAAGAGAACTCCATAAACTGCCAGAAAACAGAAAGGCCACCCAAATGCAGCAATATAAACAAGATCAAGAGACAGAGGAATACCCAGCAGGGAAAGGAACAGGAAAAATGCCCACCAAACCAAAGAGGAAGAGATAGGCAATCTGCCTGATAAAGAATTCTGAATAATGATAGTGAAAATGATCCAAAATCTTGAAATAAAAATGTGATCACAGATAAATAGCCTGGAGACAAGGACTATCAAGATGCAAGAAAGTTTTATCACGGACCTAGAAGAAATAAGAAACAGTCAATATATAATGATTAATGCAATAAATAATATAAAAAACCTTCTGGAGGCAATAAATAGTAGAATAAAGGAGGAAGAAGATAGGATTAGTGAAGTAAAAGATAGAATGGTAGAAATAAATGAAACAGAGAGGAAAAAAAGAAAAATAAATTAAAAGAAATGAGGACAATCTCAGAGACTTCCAGGACAATGTGAAACGCTCTAACATTTTGAATTATAGGAGTCCCAGAAGAAGAAGACAAAAAGAAAGACCATGAGAAAATACTTGAGGAGATAATAGTTAAAAACTTCCCTAAAATGGGAAAGGAAATAATCACCCAAGTACAAGAAACCCAGAGAGTGCCAAACAGGATAAACCCAAGGCAAAACACCCCAAGACACATATTAATCAAATTAACAAAGATAAAACACAAAGAACAAATCAATATTAAAAGTAGCAAGGGAAAAACAACAAATAACACACAAGGGGATTCCCATAAGGATAACTGCTGATCTTTCAATAGATACTCTTCAGGCCAGGAGGGAATGGCAAGACATAAAGTCATGAAAGAAAATATCATACAGCCCAGATTACTGTACCCAGCAAGGAACTCATTCAACTATGAAGGAGAAATCAAAACCTTTCCAGAAAAGCAAAAGCTGAGAGAATTCAGTACCACCACACCAGCTCTCCAACAATTGCCAAAGGAGATTCTCTAGATAGGAAACATCAAAAGGGTATATAGACCAGAACCCAAAACAATAAAGTAAATGGCAAGTGGATCATACTTGTCATAATTACCTTAAACGTATATGGGTTGAATGCCCCAACCAAAAGACAAAGACTGACTGAATGGACACAAAACAAGACCCCTATATATGCTGCCTACAAGATAACCACCTCAAAACAGGGGACACAAACATACATACTGAAAGTGAAGGGCTGGAAAAGATATTCCCCCACAAATAGAGACCAAAATAAAGCAGGAGTAGCAATACTCATATCAGATGAAATAGTCTTTAAAACAAAGGCTGTGAAAAGAGACAAAGAAGGACACTACATAATGATCAAAGGATCAATCCAAGAAGAATATATAACAATTATAAATACATATGCATTCAACAGAGGAGCATCACAATATAAAAGACAAATGCTACCAAGTATGAAAGGGAAAATTAACAATAACACAAAAATAGTGAGAGACTTTAATACCCCACTCCAACCTATGGATAGATCAACTAAACGCAAAATTAACAAAGAAACACAAACTTTAAATGGTACAATAGACCAGTTAAACCTAATTGATATCTATAGGACATTTCACCCCAAAACAGTGAATTTCACATAGTTTCTCAAGTGCTCATTGAACCTTCTTTAGGATAGATTACATCCTGTTACATAAATCTAGCCTTGGTAAATTCAAAAAACTCAGATCATTCCAAGCATCTTTTCTGACCATAATACAGTAAGAATCGAACCTCAATTACAGGAGAAAAACTATTTAAAATTCCAACATAAGGAGGCTGAAAAAAACGCTGCTGAATAACCAACAAATCACAGAAGAAATCAAAAAGAAATCAAAATATGCATGGAAACGAATGAAAATGAAAACACAACAACCCAAAACCTGGGGGACACCATAAGACCAGTGCTAAGGGGAAAGTTCATAGCAATATAGGCATACATCAAGAAATAAGAAAAAGTCAAATAAATAACCTAACTCTAAACCTAAAGCAACTAGAAAAGGAAGAAATGGGGAACCCCAGGGTTAGTTGAGGAACGAAATCTTAAAAATTAGGGAAAAATAAACGCAAAAGAAACAAAAGAGACCATAGCAAAAATCTACAAAACCAACAGCTGATTCTCTGAAAGGAAAAATATCATTGACACACATTTAGCCACACTCATGAAGAAACAAAGGTAGAAAAATCAATTCAGTAAAATTACAAAAGCAAATGCAGAGAACACAACAGACAACACAGAAATACAAAGGATCATAAGAGACTACTATTGCGATGCCCATAGTCTGAGTCCAAAAACTGAGAAAATAAGACGTCCACGGAAATGCAAAAGCAAGAAGGGGTTTTATTTCTAGCTCAAGATAGGGCATCAACACATCCAACGTAGTGGAGTGGAGCAAGAGCATTGAACCCAAAATTGCAACAGTATTTATCGGTTTAGAATAAAGACAGACTGTTTGCAAGGGCGGATTTACTGCAGGGGTGTTCCTGGTATGTATTAATTGGTTAATATTTATTGGCTCCAGGGTTATCTGTTGAAAGACCTAGCCCCCCGGCAGCGGCAGGCAGCCCCCCGCCATCCTTTGCCTCTCGGGAGAACTCGGGCCCCCCGGGGGTGGCAGGCAGCCCCTGACATCCTTTGCCTCGAGAGGAGACCTCGAGAGCAAGCCACAGATCTTTGTGTCCGCTCAAAATGGAGCTTGACACTGCTGCTGCAGCTGATCAGGCAAGTAGCCATGCACGTGTCCAGGCGACACGAGGCCTCTCTTCTCTGTGGGGGCTTCAGGGGTACCCCAAGACCTAGGTCAGGACGGTCGAGGAAAGCTCAGGCTCCAGCCTCAGCACAAGTCGAGGACTGAGCACCCTGAGACAATTGGGAGGAATCCCCAAAGGCGCATGGCAACTGGCACGGAGACTGGCCTCTAACGAGGCCACAGGGGTGAGTCCCTGAGGTCCCCGTCTTAACTCGAGAGGACCTCGCCTAAACTTGAGAAAAACCAAAAGATTGTCCCCTGCAAGCCGGGTGAGGACCTTGTCCGCTGTCGCGTCTCGAGGGAAATACCCCTTCTCTCTTGGACCTCAAAAGTGTCATTCACCTTCTTGCTGTGACCCAAGAAGTTCCCCACCCCACCCGTCCCCACTCGAGAGGAACTCTGAGGGTCCCTCCAAGAATGCAAAGGAGCCCCGTTCTCCCCTGCTGAGCTCCAGATGAGGGTTCCTTTCCTACTCTGTCGGGAAAGGGTTCCCAGTGCTCCTCTCACATCCCAACAGGAGACTGTCACACCATGACAGTCGAGAGGAGCATCAGGGGGTCTTGTCACCTTTCCCCAAGACCCCCAAGTACCTCGTTCACTCCAGATGAACCTGACTGCCCTGCACTGCGTCGACTGTCACCCCCGAGGTTCAAAGCCTGACACACTGGCACCTGTGACAACCCAGGGTCGTACCTTGAGGTCAAGTCACTGATCCCTTTGTCCACTCGACGGGCAGCCATACACTGCTGCTGCAGCTGAGGAAGCAAGCAGCAGTGCAGGTCTCCAGGTGAGATGAGGTCTAACTCCCCTGTGGGGGCTCCATGGGAACCCCAAGATTTATGTCAGCATGGGCGAGGGAAGCTCAGTTACCTGTTTCAGCACCAGACGAGGGCTGAGTACCCGGTGATGACTGGGAAGGAATCTCCAAAGATGCATGGCGACTGGCATGGAGATTGGCCCCTCCTGAGGCCACAGGATCAGGTCCATGGGTTCCCCCGTCGTAACTCGAGAAACACTTCCGCAACTCGAGAAAAAACAGAAGCTTCACCCATGCAAGCGTGGTGAGGCCCTTATCCGCTGCGGCATCTCAGGGGAAATAACCCCCTCCCTCTTGGACCTCGAAGGGCTCCTTCACCCCCTTGCTGTGACCCAACGAGTTCCCCACCCCACCCGTCCCAACACGTGAAGAACCCAAAGGGACCTGCTGCGACTCAAGAGGAGCTCCGTTTGCCCCTGCTAAGCTCCAGATGATGGTCCCTTTTTCCTGCTCCTAAGAGAAAGGTTTCCAGGGGTCTCCGTCGCATCCCAATAGGAGGTGCTCACACCAGGAGAGTCATGAGGGAGCATCAGGGGTTTGGCCACCATTCCCCAAGATCCCCAAATGCCTTGTCCACTGCAGATGAACCTGACTGCCCTGCACTGCCTTGACTGTCACCCCGAGGCTCGACACCCGACACACTGGCACTTGTGACAGCCCTGGGTAGTACATAGAGGGCAAGCCACAGATCCCTCTTTCCGCTCGACATGGAGCCTGACACTGCTGCTGCAGCTGGTCAGGCAAGTAGCCGTGCACGTGTTCAGGTGAGACGAGTAATGTCTCCTATTTGGGGGCCTCAGTGTTTCCCCAATACCTAGGTCAGACAGTCGAGGAAAGCTCAGGCTCAGGCCTCAGCACAAGTCGAGGACTGAGCACCCTGAGAAGACTGGGGAGGAATCCCCAGAGGACCCTGGCAACTGACACGGATTCTGGCCTCTCCTGAGGCCACAGGGGCGAGTCCTTGGGGTCCCGGTCGTAAATCATGAGGACCCCGCCACAACTTGTGAAAAACCAAAAGAGTCTCCCCTACAAGCGGGCTGAGGATCTTGTCCGCTGTGGCGTCTCGGGGAAAATCACCCCTTCTCTCTTGGACCTCCAAAGGGTAGTTCACCTTCTTGCTGTGACCCAAGAAGTTCCCCGCCCCACCCGTCCACACTCAAGAGGAACACCGAGGGTCCCACCAAGAATGAAAAGGAGCCCTGTTCTCCCCTGCTGAGCTCCAGATGAGGGACCCTTTCCTGCTCTGTTGGGAAAGGGTTCCCAGCACTCCCCTCACATCCAAACAGGAGACACTCACACCAGGATAGTCAAGAGGAGCATCAGGGGTCTTACCACCATTCCCCAAGACCCCCAAGTACCTCGTTCACTCAAGATGAACCTGACTGTCCTGCACTGCGTCGACTGTCACCACGAGTCTCGAATCCTGACAAACTGCCACGTGTGACCACTCTGGGTAGTACCTCGAGGTCAAGTCACAGATCCCTGTGTCCACTCGACGGGGAGCCTTACACTGCTGCTGCAGATGCGGAAGCAAGCGGCAGTGAACGTCTCCAGGCGAGACCAGGCCTGACTCCCCTGTGGGGGCTCCATGGTAAACCCAAGATTTATGTCAGCATGGGCGAGGAAAGCTCAGGTACCGGCTTCAGCACCAGATGAGGACTGAGGACCTGGAAATGACTGGGGAGGAATCCCCAAATTCGCCCAGCAACTGGCAGGGAGACTGGCCTCTCCTGAGAACACAGGGGCGGGTCCATGGGCTCCCCGTCGTCACTCGAGAAACCCTGCAGCAACTCGAGAAAAACCAGAAGCTTCTCCATTACAGGCGGGTGAGGCCCTTATCCGCTGCGGCATCTCGGGGGAAATCAGACCTCTCCTCTAGGATCTCGAAGGGCTCCTTCACCCCCCTTGCTGTTACCCAAGAAGTTCCCCGCACCACACGTCTCAACTCGAGAGGAACTCCAAGGGTCCCACTGCGACTCAAGAGGAGCCACGTTTGCCCCTGCTAAGCTCCAGATGCTGGTCCCTTTTCCTGCTCCTTAGGGAAATGTTTCCTGGGGCTTCCCTTGGGTCCCAAGAGGAGGTGCTCACACCAGGAAAGTCGGGAGGAGCATCAGGGATTGGAAGACCATTGCCCAAGACCCCCAAATGCCTTGTCCACTGCAGATGAACCTGATTACCCTGCACTGCCTTGACTGTCACCCGGAGGCTTGACGCCCAACACACTGGCACGTGTGACAGCACTTTGGACCTCGAGGGCAAGTCACAGATTTCAGTATCCGCTCGACATGGAGCCTGACACTGCTGGTGTAGCTGGTCAGGAAAGTAGCCATGCACGTGTTCAGGGAGACGATTCCTGTCTCCTCTGCGGGGGCCTCAGGGGTACCCCAAGTCCTAGGTCAGGACGGTCGAGGAAAGCTCAGGCTCCGGCCTCAGCAGAAATCGAGGACTCAGCACCCAGAGATGATTGAGGAGGAATCCCCAGAGGCGCCTGGCAACTGGCACCGAGACTGGCCTCTCCTTAGGCCACAGAGTTTAGTCCCTAGGGTCCCCATCGTAACTCAAGAGGACCCGGCCACAATGTGGGAAAAACCAAAGATTCTCCCCTGAAAGCCGGGTGAGGACGTTGTCTGCTGTGGCATCTAGGGGAAAATCACCACTTCTCTCTCGGACCTCAAAACGGTGGTTCACCTTCTTGGGGTGACTCAAGAAGTTCCCCACCCCACTCGTCCCCACTCGAGAGGAACACCGAGGGTCCCGCCAAGAATGCATAGGAGCCCGTTATTCCCTGCTGAGCTCCAGATGAAGGTCCCATTCCTGCTCTGTCGGAAAAATGTTCCCAGCACTCCCTCACATCCCAACAGGAGACACTCACACGAGAACAGTCGGGAGGAGCATCAGGGGTCTTGTCACAATTCCCCAAGACCCCCAAATACCACGTTCACCCCAGATGAACCTGACTGCCCTGCCTTGTGTCGACTATCACCCTTAGGCCCGATGCCTGACACACTGGCACGTGTGACAGTCCAGGTTAGTACCTCGAGGTCAAATCACAGATCCCTGTGTCCACTCGAAGGGGAGCCTTACACTGCTGCTGCAGCTGCAGAGGCAAGCAGCAGTGCACATCTCCAGGCGAGATGAGGCCTGACTCCACTGTGGGGGCTCCATGGCAAGCTCAAGATTTATGTCAGCATGGGCAAAGAAATCTCAGGTACCATTTTCAGCACCAGACGAGGACAGAGTTCCTGGCGATGACTGGGAAGGAATCCCCAGAGGCGCCTGGCAACGGGCACTGAGACTGGCCTCTCCTGAGGCCACAGGGGCTGGTCCATGGGGTCCCCGTCGTAATTCGGAGAAACCCCGCCGGAACTCAAGAAACTCAGCCGCAAGTTGAGAAAAATCAGAAGCTTCTCCCTTGCAAGTGGGGTGAGGCACTTATCCACTGCGGCGTGTCGGGGAAATCACCCCTTCCTTCTTGGACCTCGAAGGGCTCCTTCACCCCCTTGCTGTGACCCAAGAAGTTCCCCGCCCCACCCGTCTCAACTCCAGAGGAACCCCAAGGGACCCTCTGCGACTCAAGAAGGAGCCCCGATTGCTCCTGCTAAACTCCAGATGATGGCCCCGATACCTGCTCCTTAGGGAAAGGTTTCCTGGGGCTTCCCTCGCATCCCAAGAAGAGATGATCACACTAGGAAAGTCGGGAGGAGCATCAGGGGTTTGGCCACCATTCCCCAAGACCCCCAAATGCCTTTTCCACTGCAGATTAACCTGACTGCCCTGCACTGCCTTGACTGTCACCACGAGGCTCGACGCCGGACACACTGGCACATGTGACAGCACTTTGGACCTCGAGGGAAAGCCACAGATCTCTGTGTCCGCTCGACATGGAGCCTGACACTGCTGCTGAAGCTGGTCAGGCAAGTAGCCTTGCACACGTCCAGGCGAGATGAGGACTGTCTCCTCTGTGGGGGCCTCAGGGGTACCCCAAGAACTAGGTCAGGCATTTGAGGAAAGCTCAGGGTCCAGCCTCAGCACAAGTCGAGGACTGAGCACCTTGAGATGATTGGGGAGGAATCCCCAGAGGCACTAGGCAACTGTCACGGCGAATGGTCTCTCCTGAGGCCACAGGGGCGAGTCTCCTGGGTCCCCGTCATAACTGGAGAGGACCCTGCCACAACTTGAGAAAAACAAAATATTCTCCCCTGCAAGCAGGGTGAGGACCTTGTCCGCTGTCGTGTCTCGGGGAAATCACCTCTTCCATCTTGGACCTCGAAGGTCTCCTTCACCCCCTTGTTGTAACCCAAGAAG
This sequence comes from Nanger dama, assembly GCA_917880005.1. Taxonomy (NCBI): domain Eukaryota; kingdom Metazoa; phylum Chordata; class Mammalia; order Artiodactyla; family Bovidae; genus Nanger; species Nanger dama. The sequence goes on from CAKJTW010000001.1 coordinate 108,159,294, forward strand.
TTCCCCGCCCCACCCTTCTCAACTCGAGAGGAATCCCAAGGGACCCGCTAGGACTCAAGAGGAGCCCGGTTTGCCCCTGCTAAGCTTCAGGTGATGGTTCTTAGTCCTGCTCCTTAGGGAAAGTTTTCCTGGGGCTTCCCTCGCATCCCAAGTGGAGGTGCTCCCACGAGGAAAGTCGGGAGGAGCATCAGGGGTTGGGCCAACATTCCACAAGACACCCAAATGCCTTGCCCACTGCAGATGAATAGGACTGCCCTGCACTACGTTGACTGTCACACCGAGGCTCAACGCCAGACACACTGGCACGTGTGACATCCCTGGGAAGTACCTGGAGGGCAAGCCACAGATTTCTGTCTCCTCTCGACATGGAGCCTGACACAGCTGCAGCAGCTGGTCAGGCAAGTAGCCGTGCATGTGTCCAGGCGAGAAGAGGCCTGTCTCCTCTGTGGGTGCATCAGGGGTACCTCAAGACCTAGGTCAGGATGCTCGAGGAAAGCTCAGGCTCCAGCCACAGCACAAATCGAGGACGGAGCACCCTGAGGCGACTGGGGAGGAATCCCCAGAGGCACCAGGCAACTGTCACGGAAACTGGCCTTTCCTTAGACCACAGGGGCGAGTCCCTGGGGTGCCCGTCGTAACTCGTGAGGACTTGAGAAAAACCAAAACATTCTCCCCTACAAGCAGGCTGAAGATCTTGTCCGCTGTGGAGTCTCGGGGAAAATCACCCCTTCTCTCTTGGACCTCCAAAGGGTCGTTCACCTTTTGCTGTGACCCAAGAAGTTCCCTGCCCCCACCCGTCCCCACTCGAAAGGAACACCAAGGGTCCTGCCAAGAATGAAAAGGAGCCCTGTTCTCCCCTGCTGAGCTCCAGATGAAGGTCCCTTTCCTGCTCTGTCGGGAAAAGGTTCCCAGCGCTCCCCTCACATCCAAACAGGAGACACTTGCACCAGGATAGTCGGGAGGAGCATCAGGGTTCTTACCACCATTCCCCAAGACCCCCAAGTACCTCGTTCACTCAAGATGAACCTGACTACCCTGCACTGCGTCGAATGTCACCACAAGTCTCGAATCCTGACAAACTGCCACGTGTGACCGCTCTGGGTAGTACCTCGAGGTCAAGTCACAGATCCCTGTGTCCACTCGACGGGGAGCCTTACACTGCTGCTGCAGCTGCGGAGGCACGCGGCAGTGAACGTCTCCAGGCGAGACCAGGCCTGACTCCCCTGTGGGGCTCGATGGGCAAACCAAGATTTACGTCAGCATGGGCGAGGAAAGCTCAGGTACCGGCCTCAGCACCGGATGAGGACTGCGGACACGGCGACCACTGGGGAGGAATCCACAGAGTTGTCTGGCAACTGGCACGGAAACTGGCCTCTCCTGAGAACACAGGGCCGTGTCCCTGGGGTCCCCATGGTAACTCGAGAGGATCCCGCCATAAGTCGAGGAAAACAAGAAGCTTCTCCCCTGAAGGCGGGTAGAGGCCCTTTTCCACTGTGGCATCTCAGGGAAATCACCTCTTCCCTCTTGGACTTCAAAAGTCTCCTTCACCCCATTGCTGTGACCCAAGAATTACCACGCCCCACCCGTCCCCACTCGAGAGGAACCCCAAGGTCCCACTGCGACTCAAGAGGAACACCGCTTGCCACTGCTCAGCTCCAGATGAGGGGCCCTTTCCCTGCTCCATTGGGAAATGGTTGCCAGCGCTCCCCTCGCATCCAAGGATGAGGCACTCCCACCAGGAGTGTTGGGAGGAGCCTCAGGGATCGGACCACCGTTCCCCAAGATCCCCAAATGCCTCGTCCACTCAAAATGAACCTGATTGCCCTGCACTGCCTGGAATGTCACCCTGAGTCTCGACTCCTGACACACTGACACGTGTGACAGCTCGGGGGGTACCTTGAGAGCAAGCCACAGATCCCTTTTTCTGCTCGACCTGGAGCCAGAGACTGCTGCTGCAGCTGGGAGGAAAGGGGCCATGCACATCTCCAGGCAAGATGGGGACTGATCCATGTGGGGGTTCCAGGGGAACCCCAACACCTACATCAGCACGGGAGAGGAAAGCTCAGAATCCGGCCTCAGCACAAGACGAGGACTGAGGACGTGGTGACTACTGGGGAGGAATCCTCAGAGCCGTCTGGCAAATAACACGAGGACTTGCCTCTCTTGAGGCCACAGGAGCGGGTCCCTGACGTGCCCATATTAACTCGAGAGGACTCCGCTGCAAGTCGAGAAAAACCAGAAGCTTCTCCCCTGCAGGAGGTGTGAGGCCCTTGTCCGCTGCAGCGTCTCGGGGAAATCATCCCTTCCCTCTTGGACTTCAAAAGGCTCCTTCACACCCTTGCATGGCCAAGAAGTTCCACACCCCACCCGGCCCTCACTCGAGAGGAACCCTGTAGGTCCCGCAGGGACTCAAGAGGAGCCCCGTTTGCCCCTGCTCACTTCCAGATGTGTGTCCATTTCCCTGCTCTGTCGGGAAAGTGTTACTGGCACCACCCCATATCCCAGGAGGAGGCACTCGCAGCAGGAGATTCGTGAGGAGCATCAGAGGTAGGGCCACCATTCCCCAAGACCTCCAAATGCCTTGTCCACTCCAGATGAACCTGAATGCAATACAGTGCCTCGATAATGACCCCAAAGCTCGACTCCGGACACACTGGCATGTGTGACAGCCTTGGGGTACCGTGAGGGCAAGCCACAGATCCCTGTGTCCGCTCGACGGGGAGCCGGACACTGATGCATCCACTGGGGTGGAAAGCAGCTATGCACGACTCCAGGAGAGAAGAAGCCTGATTCCTTTGTGGGGGGCTCCAGGGGAACCGCAAGAATTATGTCAGCCTGGGCAAGGAAAGCTCAGGCTCCGGCCTCAGCCCCAGACAACAACTGATGACCCGGAGACGACTGGGGAGGAATCCCCAGAGGTGTCTCACAAAAGGAAGAAAAACAGTCCTGTCCTGAGGCCACAGGGGCGGGTCCCTGACGTCCCCGTCGTAACTCAAAAGGACCCCACCGCAACTCTAGAAAGACAAGAAATTTCTCCCCTGCAGTCAGAGTGAGGCCTTTGTCCGCTGTGGCGTTTTGGGAGAAATCACCCCTTCCCTCTTGGAACTCAAGGGATCTTTCCCACCCTTGCTGTGAACCAGGAAGTTCCCCGCCCCACCCGTCCCCACTCGAGAGGAACACGAGGGTCCCGCCGCGACTGAAGAGGATCCCCGTTTTCCCCTGCTCAGATCCAGATGAGGGGCCCTTTTCCTCCTCCGTCGGGAAAGGGTTCCCAGCGCTCCCCTCGCCTCCCAAGAGGATGCACTTGCACCAGGAGAGTCGGGAGGAGCCTCAGGGTTAGGGCCACCATTTCCCAAAACCTACAAATGCCTCGTCCACTCCAGATGAACCTGACTCACGTGCACTGCTTCAACTGTTACCCTGAGGCAGGACTCCCAACAAACTGGCAAGTGTGACAGCCCTGGGGTATCTCGAGGGAAAGCCACAGATCCCTATGTCTGCTCGACAAGGAGCTGAACACTGCTGCTGCAGCTGGGGAGGCAAGCAGCCGTGCACGTCTCCAGGCGAGACGAGGCCTGAGTCTCCTGTCAGGGCTCCAAGGGAACCCAAAGAACTATGTCAGCATGAGCGAGGAATGCACAGGCTCCAGCCTTAACACCAGACGAGGACTGAAGACCCGGCAACGACTGGTGAGGTATCGCCAGAGGTGCCTGGAAACTGGCACGAAGACTGGCCTCTCCTGAGTCCACAGGGCCGGGTCCCTGAGGTTTCTGTTGTAACTCGAGTGGACCATGCCACAACTCCGAGAAAAACCAGAAGCTTCTCCCCTGCAGGCAGGGTGAGGCCCTTGACCATTGTGGCTTCTTGGGGAAAATCACCCCTTCCCTCGTGGACCTTGAAAAGCTCCTTGACCCAAGAAGTTCCCCGCCCTACAAGTCTCCCCTCGAGAGGAAACCCAAAGGTCCTGTCACGACTCAAGAAGAGCACCGATTGCTCCTGCTCAGCTCCAGATGAGGGTCTCTTTCCCTGCTCCATCGGGAAAGGGTTGTGGCGCTCTCCTCACATTCCAAGAGGAGGCATTCACACCAGGAGAGTCGGGAGGAGCATAAGGGGTCGGGCCACATTCCCCAAGGCCCCCAAAAGCCTCGTCCACGCCAGATGAACCTGACTGCCCTGCACTGCCTCGACTGTCACCCAGAGGCTGGACGCTCGACACAGTGGCACGTGTGACAGCCCTGGAGTACCTTGAGGGCAAGTCACAGTTCCCTATGTCGGCTCCACGAAGAGCCTGACACTGCTGCTGCAACTGGAGAAGCAAGCGGCCATGCCCTTCTCCAGGGAAGACGAGGCGTGACTCCCCTGTGGGAGCTCCAGGGGAACTCCAAGAGCTATGTCAGCATGAGCGAGGAAAGGTCCGGCTCCGGCCTCAGTGCCAGACAAAAACTGAGGACCCGGCAACGACTGGGGACGAATCCCCAGAGGCTCCTGGCAACTAGCACTGAGACTGGCCTCTCCTGAGTCCACAGGGGCAGGTCCCTGGAGTCCCCGTCGTAACTCGAGAGGACCGTGCCACCACTCACGAAAAACCAGAAGCTTCTCCCCTGCAGGGGGTGTGAGGCCCCTGTCCACTTTGGCGTCTCAAGAGAAATCACCCCTTCCCTCTTGGACCTCGAAAGAGTCCTTCACAACCTTGCTGTGACCCAAGAAGTTCCCTGCCCCACCTGTCCCTACTTGAGAGGAACCCCAAGGGTCCGCCGCGAATCAAGAGGAGCATCGTTTGCCCCTGCTCAGCTGCAGATGAGGGTCCCATTCCCTGCTCCATCCCTAAAGTGTTCCCGGCGCTCCCCTCGCATCCTAGGAGGAGGCACTCGCACCAGGAGAGTTGGGAGGAGAATCAGGGATCAGGCCACCATTCCCCAAGAAACCCAAATGCCTCATCCACTCCAAGTGAACCTGACTGCCCTGCACTACCTCAAGTGTCACCTCGAGGCTCAACGCCTGGCACACTGGCACGTGTTACAGCCTTGGGGTATCACGAGGGCAAGCCACAGATCCCAATGTACGCTCGATGAAGAGCCTGACAGTGCTGCTGCAGCTGGGTAGGCAAGCGGCCGTGCCTGTCTCCAGGGAAGATGAGGCCTGACACCCCTGTGGGAGCTCCAAGGGATCCCTAAGACCTATGTCAGCATGGGTGAGGAAAGCACAGGCTCTGGCCTCAGCACCAGACAAAGACTGAGGACCTTGCAATGACTGGGGAGGAATCCCCAGAGGCGCCTGGCAACTGGCATGGAGACTGGCCTCTCCTGAGGACACAGGGGTGGGTCCCTGATGTCCCGGTCGTAACTCCGGAGGAAACTCGAGAAAAAACAGAATCATCTCCCCTGCAGGTGCGGTGAGACCCTTGTGCCCTGCGGCATCTCGGGAAATCATCCCTTCCCTATTGGACCTCGAAAGGCTCCTTCACACCCTTGCTGTGACTCAAGAAGTTCCTCACCACACATGGCCCCACCCGAGAGCAACCCCGAGGATCCCACCGTGAATCAAGAGGAGCACCGTTGTCCGCTGCTCAGCTCCAGATGTAGGGCTTTTGCCTGCTCCGACAGGAAAAGTTTCCCGGCTCTCCCCTCACATCCCATTAGGAGGTGCTCCCAACAGGAGAGTCTGTATGAGCCTTAGGGGTCAGGCCACTATTCCCCAAGATCTCTAAATGCCTCATCCACTCCAAATGAACCTAACTTCCCTACACTGCCTCTACTGTCACCCCGAGGCAGGACTCCCAACAAACTGGCACTTGTGACAGCCCTGGGGTATCTCGAGGGAAAGCCATAGATCCCTGTGACCACTCGATGGGGAGCTGGACACTGCTGCTGCAGCTGGGGAGGCAAGCGGCCGTGCACGTCTTCAGGCGAGACGAGGCCTGACTCCCCTGTGGGGGCTCCAGGGAAACACCAAGACCTATGTCAGCACGAACGAGACAAGCTCAGGCTCCGGCCTCAGCAGCAGAGGAGGACTGAGTTCCCAGTGACAACTTGGGCAATATCCACAGAGGCGCCTCACAAATTGCACGGAGACTGGCCTCTCTTGAAGCCACAGGCACGGGTACCTGGGTTCCCCGTTGTAACTCGAGAGGACTGCCACAACTCGAGAAAAACCAGATGCTTCTTTTCAGCAGGCAGGTTTATGCCCTTGTCTGCTGTGGGGTCTCAGGGGAAATCAACCCTTACTTCTTGGACCTCGAACGGCTCCTTCAAACCCTTGCTGTGACCCAAGAAGTTCCCCGACCCACCCGTCCCCACTCGAGAGGAACCCTGAGGGCCTGCCACGACTCATGAGGAGCCCTGATTTCCCCTGCTGAGCTCCAGATGAGGAGCCCTTTCATTGGTCCATCAGGAAAGGGTTCCCGGCACTCCCCCTCGCCTCCCAAGAGGAGGCACTCCCACCAGGAGAGTCGGGAGGAACCTCAGGGGTCGGGCCACCATTCCCCAAGACCCTCAAATGCCTCGTCCACTCAAGATGAACCTGACTGCCCTGTACTGACTCGACTGTCACCCCGATCAAGTCCCGACACAGTGGCACTTGTGACAGCCCTGAGTTACCTCGAGGGCAAGCCACAGTCCCTGTGTCACCTCGACAGGGACCTGGACACTGCTGCTGCAGCTGGGAAGCCAAGCGGCCGTGCACGTCTCCAGTCGAGAGGAAGCTTCACTCCCTGTGTGAGCTCCAGGAAAACCCAAGGCCTTTGTCAACATGAACGAGACAAGCTCAGGCTCCAGCCTCAGCACCAGAGTAGGACTGAGGGCCCAGCGACGACAGGGGAGGAAACCCGAGAAGTGCCTCACATCTCGCATGGAGACTGGCCTCTCCTGAGGCCACAGGGGCGGTTCCATGGGGTCCTCGTCATAAATAATGACCATGCAGCAACTCGAGAAAATCTAGAAGCTTCTCCCATGCAGGTGGGCTGAGCCCCTTGTCCCCTCTTGCGTCTCGGGGTAAATCACCCGTTACCTCTTGGACCTCGAAAGGCTCCTTCACACCATTGGTGTGACGGAAGAAGTTTTTTGTCGCACCGGTCCCACCTCGAGAGGGACCCCGAATGTCCCGCCACTACTCAAGAGGAGCCCCATTTTCCCCTGCACAGCTCCAGATGAGGGGGTCCTGTCCCTGCCTCGTTGGGAAAGGGTTCCTGACGCTCCCCTCGCATCTCAAGAGGAGGCAATCACACCAGGAGGGTCGGGAGGAGCCTCAGGGTTTGGACCATCATTCCCCAAGACCCCCAAATGCCTCGTCCACTCCAGATGAACCTTACTGTCCTGCTCTGCCTCGACAGTCACCCCGAGGCCGATTCTTAACACACTGGCACGTGTGACAGCCCTAGGGTACCTCGAGGGCAAACCACAGGTTCCTGTGTTTGATCGTCGTCCTCCCCACTGCTGCTGCTGCAGCTGAAGAGGAATGTTGCAGTACACGTCTCCAGGTGAGATGAGGCCTGACTGCCCTGTGGGGGCTCCAGGGGAACCCCAAGACCTATGTCAGCACGGGTGATAAAAGCTAAGGCTCCAGCCTCAACACCAGATGAGGACTGAAGACCCGGTGACGACAGAGGAGGAATCCCCAGAGGGGCCTCGCAACTCGAACGGAGACTTGCCTCTCCTGAGGCCTCAGGGGCAGGCTCCTGGTGTCCCCGCCGCAACTCCAGAAAAACCAGTAGCTTCTCTTCTGCAGGCGGAGTGAGGCCCTTGTCCACTCTGGTGCACTAGAGATTTCCCCTCAATGAGGATAAGGCACATTTCCCCTTCTCAGTGACTTGAGAGCAATCCTGTCTAACCCTCGTACCTCGAAAGGAGCCATGACTAATCTCAGGCAACATGAGAGCTACCCTGAAGTCCATGTCACAACTCGAGAGGAGCGTAAAGATTCAGATCACAACTTGAGAAACACCATGAGATTCTAACCCAACGTGAGATGAGGCCTTTTCTCCTGCAGTCATTCAAGAGCAATTCCACACACCACATTGCAACTCAAAAGGAGACTGGACTACCCTGAGGTAACATGAAAGATTCCCTGAGTTCTCCATCAAAACTCGAGAGGAAACCAAAGCTTTAGACTTCAATTTGAGAAACACTATGAGATAGATCCCTAAGTGAAAAATGAGGCCAATTGTCCCTGCAGTGACTCGAGAGCAATGCCACACACCGCCTTGCAACTCGAAAGGAAACTTGACTTCCTTGAGGAAACACGTGAGGTTCCCTAGGTTCACCTTCAGAAATCTAGAGGAACCCCAATCTCCCCACTGGAAGTTGAGAGAAACAAGATCCCCTAACACTACCACTACTGCAAATGCGAGATAAGACCCTTTTCCAGGGCAGCGCCTCATGAGCAATCTACTATTCCCTTTTGAAACGTGAAAAGAGGCTTGAATCCCTTTACACAATTCAAGAGGTTCCCCGAGATTCCCATCACCACTTGAGAGGAACCATGAGTTTCACGCCACAACTCGAAAAGAGCCCCGTTTTCCCAACCTCATCTCGAGATTAGCACCGATTCTCCTGCTTCAACTCAGAGGAATCCCAACATTCTGCTAACACCTCAAGTGGACACTTGTCCTCCCTTTTGGAACCCCAGAGGAATTCTGGGGTTCCTACTGCAAGTCAAAAGGACACCAACTTCCCCCTCAGTCCAAGATAAAATCTCATTCCCCTGAAAAGACTCAAACGGAACCCTGAGTATCCCCTAGAACACGAAGGGAGGTCTGTCTCCAATGTTGCACCTCTACAAAGAGCCAAAATTCCCCATGGCAATTGAACAGGAGGCCTGACACCACCTTTTCCAATTTGACTGGAAAGTGGAGTTCCATGTCTCAACACGAGCCAAGGCCTGACTTCCCTTTTGAAATTCAATAGGAAGCCCGAGATCACTGTCACAACTGGAGAGCAAGCCTGCCTCTCGCCTCACCCTGAAATGAGAGCATATATCCCTTCAGCAAATAAAAGGCATCCCAAAGTGGCCTTCAGAACTTGAAAGGAGGCCGGATTGCCTGAGGCAGCATGCCAGGCTCCCAGAATACCACGTCAAAATGAGAGGAGCCCAGTTGTGGCTTCCCACCACAACTTGAGAAACATCACGAAATTCTCCCCTAAGTATGAGATGAGGCCCGATTCCCCTGCAGCTAGTCGAGAGCAACCCTCTGCTCCTCCTTGCAACATGAAAAGAGACTTGACTTCCCTGAAGCATCAAAAGCGGTTCCCCTTAGGTATCTGTTTCAGCAGGAGAGGCACCCCAAACATCTGGTGGCAACTCGAGAAACCATGAGATTCCCGCCTGTAAGCAAAATTAGGGCCTTTTCCCCTGCAGTTCCTCGAGAGCAACTCCATGTTCCCTCTTAAAACTGGAAAGAAGGCTCGATTCTTTTTAGCCACTCAAGAGGCTATCCACAATATTTTTTCCATCTCACTTTCCCACAACAAATCAAGAAGAGCCCCATGTTCACTGCGTCATCTCAACTGAGGGCCGATTCCTTGGCTTCATCTTGAGAAGAATCCCAGTGTTCCCTCATATCTAAAGAGAAAGCTTGTCTCACCTATTGAAACCTTAGTGGACCCCGAGAATTCGTTCTGCAAGTTGAAAGGACAGTGAGTACGTCCTCAATTCGAGATAAGGTCTGACTCCCCTACATTGACTAGAATGGAAACCCCAAGTATGCCTTTACCACCCGAATGGAAGTCTGACTCCCCTGATGTACCTGTATAAAAAGACCAACATCCCCACCTCAATTCGACAGGAGGCCTGACACATATTTTGCTCGGTAGGAAATCAAGTTCCATACTTCAACACGTGGCGAGGGCTGACTCCCCTGTTGAAACTCAGTAGGAACCCCAAGATCCCTTTCACAATTGCAAAGGAAACCTGAATCCCGCCTCATCCTGAAGTCAGCTCCTATAACTCCTAGGCGACTGGTGAGGAATCCTTAGGTGGCCCTGACAACTTGAAAGGAGGCTTGACATCCCTGAGGCAATAATGAGAGGCTCACTGAGGTCCCTCTCAAAACTCAAAAGCAACCCAAAGCTTCCCGCTGCAACTGAAGAAACACCACAAGATTTCCCACTCAATGTGATAAGGCCCATTTCCTTCTCAGTGACTTGAGAGCAATCCTGCCCAACCCTCACACCTCGAAAGGAGCCTTGATTAAACTCAGGGAAGATGAGAGGTACCCTGAGGTCCCCGTTGCAACTCGAGAGGAAGCCAAAGCTTCAGGCTGCAACTTGAGAAGTAACACTAGATTCCAACTCAATGTAAGATGAGGCCCTTTCCCTTGCAGTGACTTCAGAGCAATTCAATGCACTTCATCTCAATTTAAAAGGAAACTAGACCACCCTGAGGCAACAGGAGAGGTTCTGATCTGGGTGGCGCTAAAATGGCAGAAGAATAGGACCGGAGACCACTTTGTCCCCCACAAATTCATCAAAAGAACATTTTAATGCTGAGTAAATTCCACAAAACAGCTAAGGAATGTCAGCAGATGACATCAGGCACACAAAAACACAGCTCATTGTCTTCGAAAACAGGTAGGAAAAAATATAAAAGACAAAAGAGAAACAAAAGAGGTAGGGAGGGAGCTCAGTCCTGGGAAGGGAGTCTTAAAAAGAGATAGGATTCCAAACACCAAGAAACACTCTGGCTGCTGAGTCTGTGGTGAGCCTTGGAAGCACAGAGGGCAACATAATAAGGAGGAAAAATAAATAAATAATTGAAACCACAGATTACGAGCCCAACGGTAACTTCCCCAGTGGAGAAGTAGCATAGGCACCTGCATCTGCCACTAGCAAGTGGGGGCTGGGCAGGGAGGGGCGGGCAGCATTGCTTCTTAAGCATTGGGCCTGAATGCCCCAAGGGTAACCAGAGTGAACTAACTTGGGTTAGAAAACTGCACTGTGGGATAACTACCACGCAAAAGCTCTAACATAAGACACTGCCAGGACAGCTCACAGAACAAAGGATGGAACAGAATTAGTCAGCTGCAGGCCATCACCCTCCAGTGACAAGCAGCCAGAGCCAGAAGGGCCAGAAGGGGACAATAGAAGCCCCAGAGAGACATTATCTGCCAATCTGCTAGCAGACTTCTTTGCCAATTAAGAATTCTTGGGGTTGTGGACAGTCATCATCTGCTTGATGTACACCCATAAAGGTGCACCAGTTGTACACCCAGAAAACTGAGCAGAAGAGATGGGAGAGGTGATAAGTCACAGCAACAGTGCTTGCCAAACACATGAACTACTTGGACCTGGGAAGGGCCCAAAACGGAGGCCCAATGGAGTCTGCATATCTGAGGACTGCCTGAGTGCTTGAACATGAACAGCTTAGACCTGGGAGGTGCATGCATCCCAGGGCCAGCCTCAGACAGTTCCTGGTGGGGCGACCTAGAGCCTGAGCTGTGTGCGCTGTGAGCAGGGGGCAGTCCCAGTGTAGCTGAGCCACTGGGAGCAGATGCCATGGTTATTTTTGCAGTTTCCCTCCCTCCCACAGTGTGACTGAACAAGTGAGCCTAAGAAAACTGTCCACCACCACAACCCTTTGTGTCAGGGCGAAAATCAGACACTGAAGTGACCAGCAACTGGAAGAAGTTAAAAGAGGGAACTGCCTTGTAAGTGACAGGTGCAACAGATTAAAACCCTATTGTTAGTACGGACTACATAGGAAGGGGCCTATAGATCGAGAAATATAAGCCAGATCAAGGAACTATCCAAAAGTGAACTGACCCCACAGTGCCCACAAAAACAGTCGAGAAAGTTCTAGATATATCTTTATGATTTTTATGATTATTCTCTTCTTATTTCTTTTCTTTTTCTTCTCTTTTTAACTTTAAAAACATTTTTAATTCCTCTATTACTCCTTTAATTTTCATTTTTATAACCTACAATTACTTTTCCAAAAAAGATCCTATTTAGAATGAAGCGTCAGTCTATGTTCAATACAGGATGCAGGACGCATGGGGCTGGTGCACGGGATGATTCAGGGAGAGGATGTGGGGTGGGAGGTGGGAGGGGGCTTTGGCATTGGGAGATTGTGGACACCTGTGGCTGACTCATGTCAATGTATGGCAAAATAAATACAGTATTGTAATTAAAAAATAAAAAATAAAAGCCCATACATGGGAAAAATTAAGAAAAATTTTATTAAAACAATAATTTTAATAATAAGAATACTTCTTGTGAACATATGCATAAACCCATAATTTTAGTAATAAGAATAAAAAACAAACACTTGTCATGATATAAAACACTTGCCATGATATGTCATGATAAGTGACTTATGTCATGATATGTGACTTATGTCGTGTTTTATATCATGACATAAGTCACTTATCGTGACAAGTGTTTCATATCGTGACATGTTTTATCGTGACAAGTGTTTTATATCGTGACATAAGTCACTTATCGTGACAAGTGTTTTATATCATGATATAAGTCACTTATCGTGACATGTGTTTTATATTGTGATATAAGTCATTCATCGTGACTTCTTCTTCTTCTCGTGACATAAGTCACTTATCGTACCAAGTGTTTTATATCATGACATATGTCATTTATGGTGACTTCTTCTTCTTCTTCCCCAATCTTCAGTACCCATTTTTACTTGAGAGCGAGATTACTGGCTTGACTCTTCCCTTTGGACCCTCCTTTATCTCCGCCAGGTCGCCTCTCTCTCCTCCCTTCCCCTTCTCTTCTATACCCAACTCTGTGAATCTTTGTATGTTCCACACGGTAGAGAACACTTAAGGAATTGATTACTGGCTAAATCTGTCTCTCTACATTTCATTTCCCCCCTCTTATCCTCCTGGCCACCCATTTCCCTCCTCCCTCTTCTCTTCTCTGTATAACTCCATGAACATCTCTGAGCATTCCAGACTGTGGAGTGCAAATAAGGAAGTGATTACTGGCTAGCTTGCTCTCTCTTCTTTTGATTCCACTTCATCTCATCGGGTCACCTCTAACACCCTCCTCCCTCTTCTCTTCTCCATGTAACTCAGTGAAACTCTCTGGGTTTCCCTCACTGTGGAGAAACATTTCATCTTTAACCTAGATGTTATATAAATGGTGCTATATAGAAGGCGAAGTCTTGAGACTACTGTAAAAAGAAGACTGTAAACCAGAAGCAGGAGGCTTAAGTCCAAATCATGAGAACTCCTGAATCCAGGGAATATTACTTGATAGGACCTCATCAAATGTCTCCACACCTACACTGAAACCAAGCACCATGCAAGGACCAACAAGTTCCAGAGCAAGACATATCACAAAAATTCTCCAGCAACACAGGAACACAGCCCTGAGCTTCAGTATACAGGCTGCCCAAAATTACTCCAAAACCATTGACATCTCATAACTCATTACTGCACACTTCATTACACTCCACAGAGAAGAAATCCAGCTCCACCAACCAAAATAATGACACAAGCTTCCCTAACCAAAAAACCTTGACAAGCCACGGATACAACCCCACCTACAGTGAGGAAACTCCACAATGAAGAGAACTCCATAAACTACCAGAATACAGAAAGGCCAACCTAAATGCAGCAATATAAACAAGATCAAGAGACAGAGGAATACCCAGCAGGGAAAGGAACAGGAAAAATGCCCACCAAACCAAAGAGGAAGAGATAGGGAATCTACCTGATGAAGAATTCTAAATAATGATAGTGAAAATGATCCAAAATCTTGAAATAAAAATGTGATCACAGATAAATAGCCTGGAGACAAGGACTATCAAGATGCAAGAAAGGTTTAACACGGACCTAGAAGAAATAAAAAGAGTCAATATATAATGAATAATGCAATAAATAAGATAAAAAACCCTCTGGAGGCAATAAGTAGTAGAATAAGGGAGGGAAAAGATAGAATTAGTGAAGTAGAACATAGAATGGTAGAAATAAACGAATCAGAGAGAAAAAAAGAGAAATAAATTAAAAGAAATGAGGACAATCCCAGAGACCTCCAGGACAATATGAAACGCTCTAACATTTGAATTATAGGAGTCCCAGAAGAAGAAGACAAAAAGAAAGACCATGAGAAAATACTTGAGGAGATAATAGTTAAAAACTTCCCTAAAATGGGAAAGGAAATAATCACCCAAGTACAAGAAACCCAGAGAGTGCCAAACAGGATAAACCCAAGGCAAAACACCCCAAGACACATATTAATCAAATTAACAAAGATAAAACACAAAGAACAAATCAATACTAAAAGTAGCAAGGGAAAAAAAACAACAAATAACACACAAGGGGATTCCCATAAGGATGACTGCTGATCTTTCAATAGATACTCTTCAGGCCAGGGAGGGAATGGCAAGACATAAAGTCATGAAAGAAAATATCATACAGCCCAGATTACTGTACCCAGCAAGGAACTCATTCAACTATGAAGGAGAAATCAAAACCTTTCCAGAAAAGCAAAAGCTGAGAGAATTCAGTACCACCACACCAGCTCTCCAACAATTGCCAAAGGAGATTCTCTAGATAGGAAACATCAAAAGGGTATATAGACCAGAACCCAAAACAATAAAGTAAATGGCAAGTGGATCATACTTGTCATAATTACCTTAAGCGTATATGGGTTGAATGCCCCAACCAAAAGACAAAGACTGACTGAATGGACACAAAACAAGACCCCTATATATGCTGCCTACAAGATAACCACCTCAAAACAAAGGACACACACGTACAGACTGAAAGTGAAGGACTGTAAAAGATATTCCCCACAATCAGAGACCAAAATAAAGCAGGAGCAACAATACTCATATCAGATGAAATAGTCTTTAAAACATAGACTGTGAAAAGATACAAAGAAGGACACTACATAATGATCAAAGGATCAATCCAAGAAGAATATATAACAACTATAAATACATATGCATTCAACAGAGGAGCATCACAATATGAAAGACAAATGCTACCAAGTAGGAAAGGGAAAATTAACAATAACACAAAAATAGTGAGAGACTGTAATACCCCACTCAAACCTATGGATAGATCAACTAAACATAAAATTAACAAAGAAACACAAACTTTAAATGATACAGTAGACCAATTAAACCTAATTGATATCTATAGGACATTTCACCCCAAACAGTGAAGTTCACCTCTTTTCTCAAGTGCTCCCTGAACCTTCTTCAGGATAGATTACATCCTGTTAGATAAATCTAGCCTTGGTAAATTCAAAAACTCAGATCATTCCAAGCATCTTTTCTGACCATAATGCAGTAAGATTAGATCTCAATTACAGGAGAAAAACTATTTAAAATTCCAACATAAGGAGGCTGAAAAAAACGCTGCTCAATAACCAACATATCACAGAAAAAAATCAAAGAAGAAATCAAAATATGCATGGAAACGAATGAAAATGAAAACACAACAACCCAAAACCTGGGGGACATCATAAGAGCAGTGCTAAGAGGAAAGTTCATAGCAATACAGGCATACATCAAGAAACAAGAAAAAAGTCAAATAAATAACCTAACTCTAAACCTAAAGCAACTAGAAAAGGAAGAAATGGAGAACCCCAGGGTTAGTAGAGGAAAGAAATCTTAAAAATTAGGGGAAAATAAATGCAAAAGGAACAAAAGAGACCAGAGCAAAAATCTACAAAACCAACAGCTGATTCTCTGAAAGGAAAAATAACATTGACAAAAAATTAGCCAGACTCATGAAGAAACAAAGGGAAAAAAATTAAATCAGTAAAATTACAAAAGCAAATGCAGAGAACACAACAGACAACACAGAAATACAAAGGATCATAAGAGACTACTATTGCTATGCCCAGAGTCCGAGTCCACAAAACTGAGAGAATAAGATGTCCACGGAAATGCAAAAGCAAGAAGGGGATTTATTTCTAGCTCAAGATAGAGCACCAACACATCCAACGTAGTGGAGTGGAGCAAAAGCACTGAGCCCAAAATTACAACAGTATTTATCGGTTTAGAATAAAGACAGACAGTTGGCAAGGGCGAATTGGCTGCAGGGGTGTTCCTGGATTTTACTAACTGGTTAATCTTTATTGGCTGCAGGGGTTTCCTTTTGAAAGAACTCAGGCCCCCGGGGTGGCAGGCAGCCCCCCACCATAACTCGAGAGGACCGCCCGCTGCTGAGAAAAACCAGAAGCTTCTTTCCTGCAGGCGGGCTGAGGCTCTTGTCCACTGCGGTGTCTCAGGGGAAATCACCTCTTACCTCTTTGACCTCGAAAGGCTCCTTCACATGTTTTCTGTGACCCAAGAAATTCCCGCCCCACCAGGCCCCAGTCAAGAGGAACCTCGATGATCCTGCTGTGACTCAAGAGGAGCCCTGCTTGCCCGTGCTCAGATACAGATGTTTGTCACTTTCCCTGTTCATCGGGAAATGGGTCCCTGCGCTCCCCATCCCATCCCAAGAACAGCCGCTCTTACCATGAGAGTCGGGAGGACCATCAGGTTTTGGGCCACCATTCCCCAAGATCTCCAAATGTCTCCTCCACTACAGATGAACCTGACTGCCCTGCACTTCCTCGACTGTCACACCGAGGTTCGACGCCTGACACTACGTCATGTGTGACAGCCTCGAGGTGAAGTCACAGATCCCTGTGTCCGCTCGACGGGAAACATTACACTGCTGCTGCAGCTGGGGAGGCAAGCGGCCGTGCAGGTCTCGAGGCTAAAAGAGACCTGACTCCCCTTTGGCGGCTAAATAGGAACCCCAAGACCTTTTTCAGCAAAGGTGAGTAAGGCTCAGGCTCCAGCCTCAGCAAAAGACGAGAACAAAGTACCCGTCGACGACTGAGGAGGAATTCCCAGAGGCGTCTGGCAACTGGCATGGATACTGGCCTCTCCTGAGGCCACAGGGTGGGTCCTTGGGGTTCCTGTCATAACTCGAGTGGACCCCGCCTTAACTCGACAAAAACCAGAAGCTTAAATTCTGCAGGCCGGCTGAGGCCCTTGTTCGCTACGGTGTCTTGGGGGAAATCACCCCTTCCCTCTAGGACCTTGAAAGACTCCTTCACACCCTTGCTGGAAACCAAGAAGATCCCCGCCCTGCCCTTCCCCACTCCAGAGGAACCCCGTGGGTCCCGTTGCAACTCAAGAGGACCCCGTTTGCCCCTGCTCAGCTCCAGATGTGGGTCCTTTTCCCTTCCCCTTTGGGAAAGGTTTTCAGACACACCCCTCGCATCCCAAGAGGAAACGTTCCCACCAGGAAAGTCCGGAGGAGCATCAGGGTCGGGCCAGCATCCCCCAAGTCCCCAAATGCCTCGTCCAGTCCAGATGAACCGACTGCCCTGCACTGCCTCGACTGTCAGCCCAAGGCTCGACTCCTGACACACTGGCATGTGTGCCAGCCTTGGGGTACCTGGAGTGCAAGTTATGGATCACTTTGTCCACAGGATGGGAGCCTGAAACTGCTGCTGCAGCTGGGGAGGAAAGCGGCCGTGCTCGTCTCCAGGGAGACGTGGCCTGACTCCCCTTTAGGGGCTCCAGGGGAATCCCAAGACCTATTTCACCACGGGATGGAAAGCTCAGGCTCCAGCCTAAGCACCAGACGAGGACTGCGGACCCGGCGACCACTGGGGAGGAATCCCCAGAGGCATCTGGCAACTGGCACGGAGACTGGCCTCTCCTGAGAATACAGGGCAGTGTCACTGGGTTCCCCGTGGTAACTCAAGAGGACTCCACTGCAACACGAGAAAAAACAGAAGCTTCTCCCCTGCAGGTGGGGTGAGGCCCTTGTCCACTGTGGCATCTCAGGGAAATCACCCTATTCCTTGTGTACCACAAAATGTTCCTTCACACACTTGCTGTGATCCAAAACATTCCCGGCCCCAACCGTCCACACTGGAGGGGAATGCCGAGGTCCCGCTGAAAATCAAGAGGAGGTCCATTTGCCCCTGCTCAGTTCCGGATGAGAGTCCCTTTCCCTGTTTTGTCGGGAAGGGATTCCCAGCACACCACTCGCATCCCAGGAGGAGGCATTCACACCAGGAGAGTCGGGAGGAGCATCAGGGGTCATGCCACCATTCCCAGAGACCCCGAAATGCCTAGTCCTCTCCAGCGGACCCTGACTGCCCTGCACTGCCTCGATTGTCACCCCTACACTCGACACCAGACACACTGGCATGTGTGACAGCCCTCAGGTACCTCGAGGGCAAGCCACAAATTCCTGTGTCCACTCGACAGGAAGCCTGACTCTGCTGCTGCAGCTGGAGAGGCAAGCAGCTGTGCACGTCTCCAGGCGAGATGAGGCCTGTCTCCTCTGTGGGGGCCTCAGGGGTACGCCAAGCCCTAGGTCAGAACGGTTGAGGAAAGCTCAGACTCCGGCCTCAGCACAAGACAAATACTGAGCACCCGGCAATGATTGGGGTTGAATCCCCAGAGGCCCCTGGCAACTGGCACGTAGACTGGCCTCTCCTGAGGCCACAGGGGCGGGTCCATGGAGTCCCCGTCATAACTCCAGAGGACCCCACCACAACTTGAGGAAAACCAAAGATTCCCCCTGCAGGCGGGGTGACGACCTTGTCCATGGTAGTGTCTCAGGGAAATCACCTCTTCTCTCTTGGACCTCCAAAGGGTCGTTCACCTTCTTGCTGTGACCCAAGAAGTTTCCCGCCCCACCCGTCCCCACTCGAGAGGAACACTGAGGGTCCCGACAAGACTCAAAAGAGCCCCGTTAGCCCCTGCTGAGCTCCAGATGAGGGTCCCTTTCCTGCTCTGTCGGAAAGGGTTCCAAGCGCTCCCCTCACATCCCAACAGGAGACACTAGAACCAGGAGAGTTGGGTGGAGCATCAGGGGTAGGGCCACCATTCCAAAGACCCTCAAATGCCTAGTCCATTCCAGAGGAATCTGACTGCCCTGCACTGCCTGGACTGTCAGCACGCATCTCGATGCCCTACACACTGGAACGTGTGACAGCCCTGGGGTACCTCGAGGGCAAGCCAAAGATCCCTGTATCCGCTCAAAGGGAAGCCTGACACTGCTGCTGAAGCTGGGGAGACAAGCGGCAGTGCCTGTCTCCAGGCAAGACGAGGCCTGACTACCCTGTGGGAGCTCCATGAGAACCCCAAGATCTATGTCAGCACGGGCGAGGAAAGCTCAGGCACCGGCCTCAGCACCAGACGAGGACTGAGGACCTGGCAATGACTGGGGAGGAATCCCCAGAGGTGCCTGGCAACTGGCACGGAGACAGGCCTCTCCTGAAGCCGCAGGGCCGAGTCCATGGGTTCCCAAGGTAACTTGAGAAACCTCGCCCCAACTCGAGAAAAACAGAAGCTTCTCCCTTGCAAGCGGGGTGAGGCACTTATCCGCTGTGCCGTCTCGGGGGAAATCATCCCTTCCCTCTTGGACCTGGAAGAGCTCCTTCACCCCCTGGCTTTGACCCAAAAGTTCCCTGACCCACCCATCTCAACTCGAGAGGAACCCCAAGGAACCCGCTGGGACTCAAGAGGAGCCCTGTTTGCCCCTGCTAAGCTCCAGGTGATGGTCCCTTTTCCTGCTTTTTGTGATTCCCTCGCATCCCAAGAGGAGGTGCTCGCACCAGGAAAGTCGGGAGGAGCATCAGGGGTTGGGCCACCATTCCCCAAGACGCCCAAATGACTTGTTCGCTGCAGATGAACCTGACTGCCCTGCACTGCGTTGACTGTCACCTCAAGGATTGACACCCCAAACACTGGCACATATGACAGCCCTGGGGAACCTTGAGCAAAAGCCACATGAAGCTGGGGAGGCAAGCGGCAGTGCACGTCTCCAGGCGAGACGAGGCCTGACTCCCCTGTGCAGGCTCCATGGGATCCCCAAGATCTATGTCACCATGGGCAAGGAAAGCTCAGGCACCGGCCTCAGCACCAGAACAGTACTGAGGATTCGGTGATGACTGGGGAGGAATCCCCGGAGGCACATATCCAACTGGCACAGAGACTGGCATCTCCTGAGGCCAGAGGTGTGGTCAAGGGCTCCCCATCGTAAATCGAGAAACCCCGCCGCAACTCGGGAAAAACCAGAAGCTTCTCCCTTGCAAGCGTGGTGAGGCCCTTTTCCCCTGTGGTGTCCAGGGGAAATCACCCCCAAATCTCTTTGTCCTCGAACGGCTCCTTCACATTCTTGTTGTGACCCAAGACGTTCCCCGCCCCAACCGTCCACACTGGAGAGGAACGCCTAGGTCCCACCCGAACTTAAGAAGAGCCCCATTTACCCCTGCTCAGTTGCAGATGAGAGTCCCTTTTCCTACTGTCAGGAAAGGATTCCCGGCACACCTCTACAATCCCAGGAGGAGGCGCTCGCACCAGGAGAGACGAGAGGAGCATCAGGTGTCGGGCCAAAATTCCTAAAGACCCCCAAATGCCTCGTCCACTCAACATGAACCTGACTGCCCTGCACTGCCTCGACTGTCATGTCGAGGGCTCGATGCCCAACTCACTGGCACGTGTGACAGACCTGGGGTACCTCCAGGGCAAGCCACAGATCAGTGTATCTGCTCAACTGGTGCCTGGCACTGCTGCTGAAGCTGGGAGGCAAGCGGCAGTCCACGTCTCCAGGCGAGACGAGGCCTGACACCCCTGTGGGGGCTCGATGGGATCCCCAAGATCTATGTCAGCATGGGCGAGGAAAGCTCAGGCACTGGCCTCAGCACCAGACGAGTACTGAAGACCCGGGGAGGACTGGGGAGGGAATCCTCAGTGGCACATGGCAATTGGCACGGTGACAGTCCTCTCATGAAACCACAGGGTCAAGTCCATGGGCTCCCCGAGGTAACTCGAGAAACTCCACTCCAACTCAAGAAAAACCAGAAGCTTCTCCCTTGCAAGGGAGTGAGTCCCTTATCCACTGCGGCGACACAGGGGAAATCACCCCTTTCCTCTTGGACCACAAAGGGCTCCTTCACTCCCTTGCTGTGACCCAAGTTCCCCGCCCTACCCATCTCAACTCGAGAGGAACCCTAAGGGACCTGCTGCGACTCAAGAGGAGTCCCGTTTGCCCCTGCTAACGTCCAGATGATGGTCCCATTTCCTGCTCCTTAGGGAAAGGTTTAATGGGGCTTACCTCTCATCCCAAGAGGAGGTGCTCACACCATGAAAATTCGGAGGAGCATGAGGATTTGTGCTACCATTCCCCAAGACCCCCAAATGCCTTATACCCTGCACATGAACCTGACTGCCCGGCACTGCCTTGACTGTCACCCCAAGGCTCGATGCCCGACACACTGGCACGTGTGACAGCCCTTTGGACCTCGAGGGCAAGCCACAGATCCCTGTGTCTGATCAACATGGAGCCTGACACTGCTGCTGCAGCTGGCCTGGCAATTGGCCATGCACGTGTACAGGCGAGAAGAGGTGGCGACTCACATTTGGGTGCTCCAGGGGTACCCCAAGTCCTAAGTCAGCATGGGCGAGGAATGCTCAGTCTCCGGCCTCAGCACCAGACGAGGATTGAGGACCCGGCGACCACTGAGGAGGAATCCCCAGAGGCTCCTGGCAACTGGCACGGAAACTGGCCTCTCCTGAGGCCACAGGGGCTGTTCCCTGGGGTTCCCATTGTAACTCGAGAGGACCCCGCTGTAACTCAAGAAAAACCAGCAGTTTCTCTGCTGCAGGTGGGCTGAGTATCTTGTCCACTGCTTTGTCTTGGGAAAACTCACCCCTTCCCTCTTGGGCTTTGAAAGGCTCCTTCACACCCTTGCTGTGATCCAAGAAGTTCCACGCCCCACCCTTCCCGACAAGAGAGGAACCCTGAGGGTCCCATCGCATTTCAAGAGGAGCCCCATTTGCACCTGCTCAGCTCCAGATGAGGGTCCTTTTCGCTGCTCCATTGAAAATGGGTTCCCAGCTCTCCCTCGCATCTCAGGAGGAGGTGTTCGCACCAGGAGAGTAGGGAGGGGCATCAGGGGCCGGGCCCCATTCCCCAAGACCCCCAAATGCCTCATCCACTACAGATGAACCTGACTGCCCTGCACTGCCTCGACGGTCACCCCGGGGCTCAATGCCCGACACACTGGCACGTGTGACAGCCCTGGTGTACCTCGAGGGAAAGCCTAATATCCCTGTGTCCACAGGATGGTAGCATGACAATGCTGCTCGAGCTGGGGAAGCAATCAGCTGTGCACCTCTCTAAGCGAGATGAGGCCTGACTCCCCTGTGGGGGTACAGGAAACCCCAGGACCTAGGTGAGCACAGATATGGAAACCTCATGTTCTGTCCTCATCACCAGTCGTGTACTGCGGACCCGGCGACCACTGGGAAGGTATCCCCTGAGGCGCCTGGCAACTGGCACGGAGACTGGCCTCTCCTGAGACCATA
This sequence comes from Nanger dama, assembly GCA_917880005.1. NCBI lineage: Eukaryota > Metazoa > Chordata > Mammalia > Artiodactyla > Bovidae > Nanger > Nanger dama. The sequence continues at coordinate 108,181,590 of CAKJTW010000001.1, forward strand.
GGTTCGGGTCCCTGTGGTCCCCATCGTAACTACAGAGGACCCTGCCACAACTCGAGAGAAACCAGAAGCTTCTAACCTGCAGGCGGGTGAGGCACTTGTCCACTGCATCATCTCAGGGAAATCACCCCTTCACTCTTGGACATCAATAGGCTCCTTCTGCCCTTTGCAGTGACCCAAAATGTTCCCCCCTCCCCGTCCCCACTCGAGAGGAACCCCAAGGGTCCCACCACGATTCAAGAGGAGCCTTATTTGCCCCTGCTGAGCTTCAGATGAGGGTCCCTTTCCCTGCTCCATAGAGAAAGCGTTCCTGTTCCTCCCCTCGCACCTCAAGCAGAGGCGCTTGCACCAGGAGAGTCGGGAGGAGCATCAAGGGTCGGGCCACCATTCCCCAAGAGCCCCAAATTCATCCTCCATTCCAAATGAACCTGATGGCTCTGCACTGCCTCGACTCTCACCCCAAGGCTTGTCGCCCGACACACTGGCAAGTTTGACAGACCTGGGGTACCTCAAGGGCAAGCCAGAGAATCCTATGTCCGCTCAAAGGGGACTGAAACTGCTGGGGCAGCTGGGGAGGCAAGAGGCCATGCAAGTATCCAGGCGAGACGAGGCCTGACTCCACTGTGGGGGCTGCAGGGTAACCCCAAGCCCTATGGCAGCATAGGCAAGGAAAGCTCAGGCTCTGACCTCAGCAGTAGACAAGGACTGAGGACGACTGGGGAGGAATCACCTTAGTCGTCTGGCAACTGGCACGGAGACAGGCCTCTCCTGAGGCCTCAGGGGCGGGTCCGTTGGCTCCCCGTCTTAACTCGAGAAACCCCGAGGCAACTCGAGAAAACAAGAAGCTTCTGCCTTGCAGTCGAGGTGAGGTCCTTGTCCCCTGCTGCGTCCGGGGGAAATCACCCCCTTACCTCTTTGACCTCAAAAGTCTCCTTCACATTCTTGCTGGGACCCAAGAAGATCCCACCACACCAGTCCCCATTTGAGAGGAACCCCGATGGTCCTGCTGCGACTCAATAGGAGCCCTGTTTGGCCATGCTCAGCTCCAGATGTTTGTCTCTTTCCCTGCTCATTGGGAAATGGGTCCCGAAACTCCCCTCACATCCCAAGAACAGCCGCTCGTACGATGAGAGTCGGGTGGAGCATCAGGGTTCGGGCCACCATTCCTCAAGATCCCCAAATGTCTCCTCCACTCCAGATGAACCTCACTGCCCTACACTACCTCGACTGTCACTGGGATGTGTGACAGCCCTGGGTAGTACCTCAATATCAAGTCACAGATCCCTGTGTCCGCTCGACAGGGAGCTTTACACAGCTGCTGCAGCTGGCGAGGCAAGCGGCCATGCAAGTCTCGGAGGCTAAACCAGAATTGACTCCCCTGTGGCGGCTAAACGGGAGCCCCAAGACTTTTGTCAGCACGGGCGAGGAAAGCTCAGGCTCCCGCCAAGAATGAAAAGGAGCCCCATTATCCCCTGCTGAGCTGCAGATGAGGGTCCCTTTCCTGCTCTGTCGGGAAAGGGTTCCCAGCGCTCCTCTCATATCCCAACAGGAGACGCTCACACCAGGACTGTCGGGAGGAGCATCAGGGGTCTTGCCACCATTTCCCAAGACCCCAAAGGTCTTGTTCACTCCTGATGAACCTGACTGGCCTGCACTGCACTGACAGCCACCCCATGGATCGACGCCCAACACACTGGCACCTATGACAGCACTGGGGTACCTCAAGCAAAACGCACATATCCCTGTTTCCGCTCAATGGCGAGCCTGACAGTGCTGCTGCAGCTGGGGAGGCAAGCAGCCGTGCACGTCTCGAGGTTAAGTGAGACCTGACTCCCCTGTGAGGGCTTCAGAGGAACCCCAAGACCTATGTCAGCATTGGCGAGGAAAGCTCAGGCTCTGGCCTCAGGACCAGACGAAACCGGAGGGCACTACGATGACTGGGGAGGTATCCCCAGGGGTGCCTGGCAACTGGCACAGAGACTGGACACTCCTGACACCACAGGGCTGGTTCCTGGGGTCCCTGTCATAACTCGAGAGGACCCTGCCACAATTCGAGAAAAACCAGATGCTTCTCCCCTGCAGGTGTGGTGTGGCCCTTATCTGCTGTGGCTTCTCGGGCGAAATCACCCCTTCCATCTTGGACATCGAATGGCTCATTCACTCCCTTGCTGTTACCCAACTTTTCCGCCCCACGCGTCCCCACTCGAGTGGAACCCTGAGGTACCGCAGAGACCCTAGAAGAGGCCCGTTTGCCCCTGTTCAGCTCCAGATGAGGGTACATTTCACTACTCCGAAAGGAAAGTGTTCCCAGCGCTCCCCTCACATCCCAACAGGAGACACTCACACCGGGACAGTCGGGAGGAGCATCAGGGGTCTTGCCACCATTCCCCAAGACCCCCAAATACCTTGTTCACTCCAGAAGAACCTGACTGCCCTACACTGCCTCGACTGTCACGCCCAGGCTCCATGCCCAACACAGTGGCACGTGTGACAGCCCTGGGGAACCTCGAGGGCAAGCCACAGATCCCTGTGTCCCCTCGACGGGAAGCCTGGCACTTCTACTGAAGCTGATGAGGCAAGCGGCAGGGCATGTCTCCAGGCGAGAGGAGGCCTGACTCCCCTGTGGGGGGCTCCATGGGATCCCCAAGATCTATGTCAGCACGAGTGAGGAAAGCACAGGCTCCAGCCTAGGCACAAGTCGAGGACTGAGCACCCTGAGACGATTGGGGAGGAATCCCCAGAGGGAGCCTGGCAACTGGAACGGAGACTGGCCTCTCCTGATGCCACACGGGCGAAACCCTGGTGTCACCATCGTAACTCGAGAGGACCTCGCGACAACTTGAGAATAACCAAAGATTCTTCCCTGCAAGCGGGGTGAGGACCTGGTGCACTGTGGTGTCTCGGGGAAATCACCCCTTCTCTCTTGGACCTCCAAAGGGTCGTTCACCTTCTTGCTGTGATCCAAGAAGTTCTCCGACTCACCCGTCCTTACTCAAAAGGAACACCGAGGGTCCCGCCAAGAATGAAAAGAACCCCTTTAGCCCATGCTGAGCTCCAGTTGAGGGTCCCTTTCTGCTCTGTCAGGAAAGGGTTCCCAGCGCTCCCCTCACATCCCAACAGAAGATGCTCGCACCAGGACAGTTAGGAGGAGCATCAGGGGTCTTGCCACCATTCCCCAAGACCCCCAAATTCCTTGTTCACCCAGATGATCCTGTCTAGCCTGCACAGCACCGACTGTCACCCCAAGGATCCACGCCCAACACACTGGCAACTGTGACAGCCCTTGGCTACTTGGACTGCAAGCTACAGATTCCTGTGTCTGCACGATGGGGATCCTGACACTGCTGCTGCAGCTGGGGAGGCAAGTGGGTGTGCACATCTCCAGGTGAGATGAGGCCAAACTCCCTGTGGGGGATCCAGGGGAACCCCAAGACATATGTCATCATGGGCGAGGAAAGCTCTGGCTCTGGCCTCATCCCCAGACGAGGACTGAGGACCCAGTGACGACTGAGGAGGATTCTCCAGAGGCGTCTGGCAACTGGCAGGGAGACTGGCCTCTCCTGAGGCCACAGGGTCAGGTCCATGGGCTCCCCGTCGTAAATCGAGAAACCCCACCGCAACTCGAGAAAAACCAGAAGCTTCTCACTTGCAATTGGGGTGACGTCCTTGTACCCTGCGGCGTTTCGGAGGAAATCACCCTTTCTCTCTTGGACCTCAAAGTTTCGTTCATCTTCTTGCTGTGAAGCAAGAAGTTCCCCTGCCCACGCGTCCCCACTCAAGAGGAACACCGAGGGTCCCGACAAGACTCAAAAGGAGCCCCGTTAGCCCATGCTGAGCTCCAGATGAGGTTCCCTTTCCTGCTCTGTCGGGAAAAGCTTCGTAGTGCTCCCCTCACATCCCAACAGAATAATGCTCACAACAGGACAGTCCGGGAGGAGCATCAGGGGTCTTGCCACCATTCCCCAAGACCTAAAATTTCCTCGGTCACTCCAGATGAACCTGACTGGCCTTCACTGCACTGACTGTCACTCTAAGGATCGATGCCAACACACTGGCAAGTGTGACAGCCCTGGGGTGCCTGGAGTGCAAGGTACAGTTCCCTGTGTCCGCACGACAGGGAGCCTGACACTGCTGCTGCAGCTGGGGAGGCAAGTGGCCGTGCACATCTCCAGGGGAGACATGGCCGGCCTCCCCTCTATGGACTCCAGGGGAACCCCAACTCCTATGTCACCACCAGCGTGGAAAGCTCAGGCTCCAGCCTCAGCACCGGACGAGGACTGTGGACCTGGTGACCACTGGGGATGAATCCCCAGAGGTGTCTGGCAACTCGCACGGAAAATGGCCTCTCCTGAGAACACAGGGCTGTGTCCATGGGGTCAGCGTTGTAACTTGAGAGGACCCCGCTGCAACTCGAGGAAAACCACAAGCTTCTCCCTTGCAGGTGGGGCAAGGCCCTTGTCCACTCTGGCATCTCAGGGGAAATCACCCTATTCCCCGTGGACCTCGAAATGTTCCTTCACATACTTTCTGTGACCCAAGACATTCCACACCACACTGTCCCCACTGGAGAGGAACGTCAAGGTCCCGCCCAAACTCAAGAAAAGCCCCATTTGCCTCAGCTCAGTTCCAGATGGGAGTCCCTTTCCCTGCTCTGTCAGGAAAAGATTCCTGGCACCACCACTCGCATCCCAGGAGGAGGCGCTTGCAACAAGAGAGTCGGGAGGAGCATCAGGGGTCAGGCCACAATTCACAAAGACACCCAAATGCCTCGTCCACTCAAGATGAACCTGACTGCCCTGCACTGCCTCGACTGTCATCCCAAGACTTGACGCCCGACACACTGGCAAGTGTGACAGACCTGGGGTACCTCAAGGGCAACCCACACATAGCTATGTCCACTCAAAGGGAGCCTGACACTGCTGCTGCAGCTGGGGAGACAAGAGGCCATGCAAGTCTCCAGGCGAGACGAGGCCTGACTCCCCTGTGGGGGCTCCAGGGGAAGCCGAAGACCTATGGTAGCACAGGCAAGGAAAGCTCAGGCTCCGACCTCAGCACTATACGAGGACTGATGACCCAGTGACTACTAGGGAGGGAAGTACCAGAGGCACCTGGAAACTGGCACAGAGACTGGCCTCTCCTGAAGCCACAGGAGCAGGTCCCTGGGGTCCCCATCATAACCCCCAAGGATCAGCCAAAACTCGAGAAAAACAGGAGCTTCTCCCTTACAAGCGGGTTGAGGGCTTGTCCCCTGTGGCATCTCAGGGGATATGACCCTTTACCTCTTTGACCTCAGGGGTAGGGCCACCATTCCAAAAACCACAAATTCCTTGTCCACTCCAGATGAACTTGACTGCCCTGCACTGCCTAGACTGTCAGCCCGAGGCTCAATGCCCGACACACTGGCAGGTGTGACAGCCCTGGGCTACCTCGAGGGAAGCCACACATCCTTGTATCCGCTCGATTGGAGGCCTGATTCTGCTGGTGAAGCTGTGGAAGCAAGCGGCTGTGTACATCTCCAGGAGAGACAAGGCCTGACTCCCCTGTGGGGGCTCCATGGGAACCCATGTATTATGTCAGCATGAGCGAGGAAAGCTCAGGTACTGGCTTCAGCACCAGACGAGGACTGAGGAACTGGCGATGACTGGGGGAGGAATCCCCAAAGGCGCCTGGGAACTGGCTCGGATACTGGCCTCTCCTGAAGCCACAGGGGCGGGTCCATGGGCTCCCCGTCATAACTCGAGAAACCCCACCGCAACTCAAGAAAAACAGAAGCTTCTCCCTTGCATGCGGAGTGAGGCCCTTATCCTCTGCAGCGTCTCGGGGAAATCACCCTTTCCCTCTTGGACTTTGAAGGGCTCCTTCACCCACTTGTTTTGACCCAAGAAGTTCCCCCGCCCCAACCGTCTCAACATGAGAGGAACACCACGGGACCCGCTACATCTCAAAAGGAGCCACGTTTGGCCCTGCTAATCTCCAGATGATGGTCCCTTTTCCTGCTCCTTAGGGAACGGTTCCCTGAGGTTTCCCTCACATCCGAAGAGGAGGTGCTCGCACCAGGAAAGTCGGGAGGAAAAGCGGGGGTTGGGACACCTTTCCCCAAGACACCCAAATGCCTTATTCACTGCAGAAGAACCTGACTGCCCAGCATTGCCTTAACTGTCACCCCGAGGCTCGACGCCCGAAAACCTGGAACGTGAGACAGCCCTGGGTAGTACCTGGAGGGCAAGACACAGATCCCTGTGTCCGCTCAACATGGAGCATGACACTCCTGCTGCAGCTGGTCAGGCAAGCAGCCATGCACGTGTCCAGGCGAGACAAGGCCTTTCTCCTCTGTGGGGGCCTCAGCGGTACCCCAAGACCTAGGTCAGGACGGTCGAGAAAGCTCAGGCTCCAGCCTCAGCACAAGTCGAGGACTGAGCACCCTGAGACGATTGGGGAGGAACCCCAGAGGCGCGTGGCAACTGTCACGGAGCTCGCCTCTCCTGATGCCACAGAAGCGAGTCCCTGGGGTCCCTGTCGTAACTCGAGAGGATCTCACCACAACTTGAGAAAAACCAAAAGATTCTCCCCTGCAAGCGGGGTGAGGACCCTGTCCGCTGTGGCGTCTCAGGGGAAATCACTCCCTTACTTCTTGGACCTCCAAAATGTCGTTCACATTCTGGCTGTGACCCACGAAATTCCCTGCTCCACCTGCCCCCACTCGAGAGGACCCCCAAGGGACCCGCTGCAACTCAAGAGGACCCCCGTTTGCCCCTGCTAAGCTCCAGATGATGGTCCTTTTCTTGCTCCTTAGGGAAAGGTTTCCTGGGGGCTTCCCTCGCATCCCAAGAGGAAGTGATTTCACCAGGAATGTCTAGAGGAGCAACAGGGGCTGGGCCACCATTCCCCAAGACCCCAAATGCCTTGTCCACAGCAGATGAACCTGACTGCCCTGCACTGCCTTGACTGTCACCTCGAGGTTCGACGCCCTACACACTGGCACCTGTGACAGCCCTGGCTACTACCTGGAGGGCATGCCACAGATCCCTGTTTCCGCTCGACATGGTGCCTGACACTGCTGCTGCAGCTGGTCAGGCAAGTAGCCATGCACATGTCCAGGAAAGACGAGGCCTGTCTCCTCTGTGGGGGCCTCAGGGGTGCCCGAAGACCTAGGTCAGGACGGTCGAGGAAAGCTCAGTCTCCAGCCTTAGCACAAGTCGAGGTCTGAGCACCCTGAGACGACTGGGGAGGAATCCCCAGAGGAGTCTGGAAAATGGCACGGAGACTGGCCTCTCCTGAGGCCACAGGGGCGAGACCCTGGTGTCACGATCGTAACTCAAGAGGACCCTGCCACAACTTGAGAAAAACCAAGATTCTCCCCTGCAATCGGTGTGAGGACCTTGTGCGCTGTGGAATCTCGGAGGAAATCACCCCTTCTCTCTTGGACCTTCAAAGCGTCGTTCACCTTCTTGCTGTGACCCAAGAAGCTCTCCGACCCACCTGTCCCCACTCGAGAGGAACACCGATGGTCCCGCCAAGAATGAAAAGGAGCCCCTTTAGCCCATGCTGAGCTCCAGTTGAGGGCCCCTTTCCTGCACTTTTGGGAAAGGGTTCCCAGCGCTCCCCTCACATCCCAACAGAAGATTTTCTCACCAGGACAGTCAGGAAGAGCATCAGGGATCTTGCCACCATTCCTCAAGACCCCCAAATTCCTTGTTCACTCCAGATGAACCTGACTGGCCTGTACTGCACTGACTGTCACCCCAAGGATCGACGCCCAACACACTGGCAACTGTGACAGCCCTTGGCTACCTGGAGTGCAAGCTACAGATTCCTGTGTCCACACGACGGGGATCCTGACACTGCTGCTGCAGCTGGGGAGGCAAAGGGGCGTGCACATCTCCAGGTGTGACGAGGCCTGACTCCCTGTGTGGGATCCAAGGGAACCCCAAGACATATGTCACCATGGGCAAGGAAATCTCAGGCTCTGGCCTCAACACCAGATGAGGACTGAGGACCCAGCGACGACTGGGGAGGATTCCCCCAGAGGCGTCTGGCAACTGGCACGTAGACTAGCCTCTCCCGAGTCCAGAGGGGTGGGTCCCAGGGGACCCCATCATAACTCCAGAGGACTGCCACAACTCGAGAAAACCTGTAGGTTCTTTCCTGCAGGCAGCATGAGGCCCTTGTTCGCTGTGGTGTCTCAGGGAAAATCACCCCTTCCCTCTTGGATCTCGAAAAGGTCCTTCACACCCTGGGTGTGACCCAAGAAGTTCCCCGCCCCACCCTTCCCCACACAAGATGAACCCCGAGGGACCTGCTGTGAATCAAGAGAAGCCCTGTTTGCCGATGTTCAGCTCAAGATGAGGGTCCCTTTCCCTGCTATACTGGAAGGGTTTCCCGGCCCTCCTCTCGCATCCCAGGAATAGGCGCTCACCCCTGGAAATTCAGGATGAGCATAAGGGGTAGGGCCAACATTCCGAAGACCCCCAAATGCCTCATCCATTCCAGATGAACCTGACTGCAATGCACTGCATAGATTGGCAGCCCAAGGCTCACTCTCCAACACACTGGCACGTGTGACAGCCCTGGGGGTACCTCGAGGGCAAGTAACAGAGCCCTGTATCCGCTCGACTGGAAGCCTGACACTGCTGGTGAAGCTGTGGAGGCAAGCAGGCGTGCACATCTCCAGGCGAGACGAGGCCTGACTCCCTTATGAGCGCTCCATGGAAACACCAAGATTTATGTCAGCATGGGCAAGTAAAGCTCAGGCACCGGCCTCAGCACCAGACGAAGACTGAGGATCCTGCGATGACTGGGGAGGAATCCCTAGAGGTGCATGGCAACTGGCACGGAGACTGGCCTCTCCTGAGGCCACAGGGTCGGGTCCATGGGCTCCCCGTCGTAAATTGAGAAACCCCACCGCAACTCGAGTAAAACCAGAAGCTTCTCACTTGCAATTGGGGTGACGTCCTTGTCCCCTGCGGCATTTCGGGGAAATCACCCTTTCTCTCTTGGACCTCAAAAGTTTCGTTCATCTTCTTGCTGTGACGCAAGAAGTTCCCCGCCCCACGCGTCCCCACTCGAGAGGAACACCGAGGGTCCCGACAAGACTCAAAAGGAGCCCCGTTAGCCCATGCTGAGCTCCAGATGAGGTTCCCTTTCCTGCTCTGTCGGGAAAGGCTTCAAAGTGCTCCCCTCGCATCCCAACAGAATGATGCTTACACCAGGACAGTCGGGAGGAGCATCAGGGGTCTTGCCACCATTCCCCAAGACCCCCAAATTCCTCATTCACTCCAGATGAACCTGACTGGCCTTCACTGCACCGACTGTCACCCCAAGGATCGACGCCCAACAGACTGGCTAGTGTGACAGCCCTGGGGTGCCTCGAGTGCAAGGTACAGTTCCCTGTGTCCGCACGACAGGGAGCCTGACACTGCTGTTGCAGCTGGGGAGGCAAGGGGCCGTGCACATCTCCAGAGGAGACATGGCCGGCCTCCCCTTTATGGACTCCAGGGGAACCCCATGACCTCTGTCACCACCAGCGTGGAAAGCTCAGGCTCCGGCCTCAGCAATGAACGTGGACTGCGGACCCGGCGATCACTGGGGAGGAATCCCCAGAAGTGTCTGGCAACTCGCACGGAAAATGGCCTCTCCTGAGAACACAGGGCTGTGTCCATGGGGTCCGTGTTGTAACTCGAGAGGACCCCGCTGCAACTCGAGGAAAACCACAAGCTTCTCCCCTGCAAGTGGGGCGAGGCCCTTGTCCACTCTGGCATCTCAGGGGAAATCATTCTTTTCCGCGTGGACCTCGAAATGTTCCTTCACACACTTGCTGTGACCCAGGATATTCCACGCCACACTGTCCCCACTGGAGAGGAATGCCGAGGTCCCGCCCAAACTCAAAAAAGCCCCATTTGGCCCAGCTCAGTTCCAGAGGAGAGTCCCTTTCCCTGCTCTGTCGGGAAAAGATTCCTGGCAGAGCGCTCGCATCCCAGGAAGACGCGCTCACACCAGGAGAGTCGAGAGGAGCATCAGGGGTCGGGCCACAATTCAGAGAGACACCCAAATGCCTAGTCCACTCAAGATGAACCTGACTGCCCTGCACTGCTTCGACTGTCACCCCAAGTCTTGACGCCCGACACACTGGCAAGTGTGACAGACCTGGGGTACCTCGAGTGTAAGCCCACAGATAGCTATGTCCACTCAAAGGGGAGCCTGACATTGCTGCTGCAGCTGGGGAGGCAAGAGGCCATGCAAGTCTCCAGGCGAGACGAGGACTGACTCCCCTGTTGGGGCTCCAGGGTAACCCCAAGACCTTTGGCAGCACAGTCGAGGAAAGCTCAGGTACTGGCTTCCAGCACCAGACGAGGACTGAGGACCCGGCGATGACTGGCGGAGGAATCCCCAAAGGCGCCTGGGAACTGGCACAGAGACTGGCCTCTCCTGAGGCAACAGGGGCGAGTCCATGGGCTCCCCGTCATAACTCGAGAAATCCAGCTGCAACTCGAGAAACACCAGAAGCTTCTCTCTTGCAAGCAGAGTGAGGCCCTTATCCACTGTGGCATATCAGGAAATCACCATTTCCCTGTTGGACCTCGAAGGGCTCCTTTACCCACTTGTGTGACCCAAGAAGATCCCCGCCCCACCTGTCTGAAACTGAGAGGAACCCCAAGGGACCCGCTGCGACTCAAGAGGGGCCCCGTTTTCCCCTGCTAAGCTCCAGATGAAGGTCTTTTTCCTGCTCTTAAGGGAAAGGTTTCCTGGGGTTTCCGTCGCATCCGAAGGGGAGGTGCTCGCACCAGGAAAGTTGGGACGAGGATCAGGGGTTGGGCCGCCATTCCCCAAAACCCACAAATGCCTTTTCCACTGCAGATGAACCTGACTGCCCTGCACTGCCTTGATTGTCACCCCAAGGCTCGACGCCCAACACCCTGGCACGTGTGACAGCCCTGAGTAGTACCTGGAGGGCAAGACAGAGATCCCTGTGTCCGCTCGACAAGGAGCCTGACACTACTGTTGCAGCTGTTCAGGCAGTAGCCGTGCACGTGTCCAGGCGAGACGAGGCCTGTCTCCTCTGTGGGGGCCTCAGGGGTACCCCAAGACCTAGGTAAGGACAGTCGAGGAAAGCTCAGGCTCCGGCCTCAGCACAAGTCGACGACTGAGCACCATTAGACGATTGGGGAGGAACCCCAGAGTCGCCTGGCAACTGGCACGGAGACTGCCCTCTCCTGAGGCCACAGGGGCGAGTCCCTGGGGTCCATGTCATAACTCAAGAGGACCCCGCCACAACTTTAGAAAAACCAAAAGATTCTCCCCTGCAAGTGGGGTGAGGACCTTGTCCAGTGTGGGGTCTCGTGGGAAACCACCCCTTCTCTCTTGGACCTCCAATGGGTCGTTCAGATTCTTGCTATGACCCAAGAAGTTCCCTGCCAAACCCGTCCCCACTTGAGAGGAACACCGAGGGTCCCGCCAAGAATGAAATGGAGCCCCGTTAACCCCTGCTGAGCTCCAAGGGAGGGTCCGTTTCCTTCTCTTTCGGGAAAGGGTCCCAAGTGCTCCCCTGACAACCCAACAGGACACACTCGCACCAGGACAGTCGGGAGGAGCATCAAGGTCTTGCCAACATTCCCCAAGACCCACAAATACTTCGTTCATTCCAGATGAACGTGACTGCCCTGCACTGCATTGACTGTCACCCCGAGGCTCGAAGCCTGACACACTGGCACGTGTGACAGCCCTGAGTAGTACCTCGAGGTCAAGTCACAGATCCCTGTGTCCACTCGACGGGGAGCCTTACACTGCTGCTGCAGCTGCGGAGGCAAACGGCAGTGCACGTCTCCAGGCGAGATGAGGCCTGACTCCCCTGTGGGGGCTCCATGGGAACACCAAGATTTATGTCAGCATAGGCGAGGAAAGCTCAGGTACCAGCTTCAGAACCAGACGACGACAAAGGACCCGGCGATGACTGGGGAGGGATTCCCAAAGGCGCCTGGAAACTGGCATGGAGACTGGCCTCTCCTGAGGCCACAGGGGGCGGGTCCATGGTTTCCCAGTCGTAAATTGAGAAACCCTGCCACAACTCGATAAAACCAGAACCTTCTCCCTTCCAATTGGGGTGAGGCCCTTATCCGCTGTGTTGTCTCAGAGAAAATCACCCCTTCCCTCTTGGACCTCGTGTTCCTTCACCCTCTTGCTGTGGCCAAAGAAGTTCCCCGCTCCAACCGTCTCAACATGAGAGGAACACCACAGGACCTGCTGAGTCTCTAAAAGAGCCACGCTTGGCCCTGCTAATCTCCAGATGATGGTCGCTTTCCTGCTCCTTAGGGAAAGGTTTCTTGGGATTTCCCTCAAATCCGAAGGGGAGAATCTCGCACCAGGAAAGTCAGGAGGACCATCAAGTTTTGGGCCACCATTCCCCAAGACCCCCAAATGCCGTATCCACTGCCGAAGAACCTGACTGCCCTGCACTGCCTTGACTGTCACCTCGAGGCTCGACGCCCAACAACCTGGAACTTGAGACAGCCCTGGGTAGTACCTGGAGGGCAAGCCACAGATCCTTGTGTCTGCTCGACAAGGAGCCTGACACTCCTGCTGCAGCTGTTCAGGCAGTAGCTGTGCACATGTCCAGGCGAGACGAGGCCTGTCTCCTCTGTGGGGCCTCAGGTGTATCCCAAGTCCTAGGTCAGGACGGTCGAGGAAAGCTCAGGCTCTGGCCTCAGCACTAGTCGAGGACTGAGCACCCTGAGACGATTGGGGAGGAACCCCAGAGGCGCCTGGCAACTGTCACGGGGACTGATCTCTCCTGATGCCACAGGGGTGAGTCCCTAGTGTGCCTGTTGTAACTCGAGAGGATCCCACCACAACTTGAGAAAAACCAAAAGATTCTCCCCTGCAAGTGGGGTGAGAACCTTGTCCGCTGTGGCATCTCAGGGAAATCACCCCTTCCCTTTTGGACCTCAAAACGGTAGTTCACCTTCTTGCTGTGACCAAAGAAATCCCCGCCCCACCCATCCCCACTCGAGAGGAACCCCGGGGACCCGTTCCGACTCAAGAGGAGCCCCGTTTTCCCCTGCTAAGCTCCAGATGATGGTCCCTTTCCTGTTCCTTAGGGAAAGGTTTCCTGGGGCTTCCCTCGCATCGCAAGAGAATGTCTTCCCACCAGGAAATTCGGGATGAGCATCAAGGGTTGGGCCACCATTCCCCAAGACCCCCAAATGCCTTGTCCACAGCAGATGAACCTGACTGCCCTGCACTGCCTTGACTGTCACCTCGAGGCTCGACGCCAGACACACTGGCACGTGTGACAGCCCTGGGTCGTACCTGGATGGCAAGCCACAGATCCCTGTTTCCGCTGGACATGGAGCCTGACTCTACTGCTACAGCTGGTCAGGCAAGTAGCCGTGCACGTGTCCAGCGAGACAAGGCCTGTCTCCTCTGTGGTGGCCTCAGGGTACCACAAGACCTAGGTCAGGACGGTCGAAGAAAGCTCAGGCTCTGGCCTCAGCACAAGTCGACGACTGAGCACCCTGAGACGATTGGGGAGGAATCCCCAGAGGAGCCTGGCAACTGGCATGGAGACTGGCCTCTCCTGAGGCCACAGGGGCGAGACTCTGGTGTCCCCTTCATAACTTGAGAGGACCCCGCCACAACTTGATAAAAACCAAAAGATTCTCCCCTGCAGGCGGGGTGAGGACGATGTATGCTGTGGAATCTCGGGGGAAATCATCCCTTCTCTCTTGGACCTCAAAAGAGTAGTTCACCTTCTTGCTGTGACCCAAGATGTTCCCTGCCCCACGCATCCCCACTCGAGAGGAACACCGAGGGTCCCACCAAGAATGAAAGGAGCCCCGTTCTCCCCTGCTGAGCTCCAGATGAGGGTTCCTTTCCTATTCTCTCTAGAAAGAGTTCCCAGCGTTGCCCTCACATCCCAACAGAAGATGCTCGAACCAGGACAGTCGGGAGGAGCATCAGGGGTCTTGCCACCATTCCCCAAGACCCCCAAATACCGTGTTCACTCCAGATGAACCTGACTGGCCTGCACTGCACCGACTGTCACCCCAAGGATTGACGCTGAACACACTGGCAAGTGTGACAGCCATTGGGTACCTGGAATGCCAGCTACAGATCCCTGTGTCTGCACGACGGGGATCCTGACACTGCTGCTGCAGCTGGGGAGGCAAGTGGGCATGCACATCTCTAAGCGAGACATGGTCTGACTCCCTGTGGGGCTCCATGGGAACCCCAAGATTTATGTCAGCATGGGCAAGGAAAGCTCAGGCACTGCCCTCAGCACCAGAGGAAGACTGAGGACCCAGCGATGACTGGGGAGGAATCCCCAGAGGTGCATGGTAACTGGCACGGAGACTGGCCTCTACTGAGGCCACATGGTCGGGTCCATGGACTCCACTTCGTAACACGAGAAGCCCTGCCACAACTCGAGAAAAACCAGAAGCTTCTCACTTGCAATTGGGGTGAGGTCCTTGTCCCCTGCGGTGTCTAGGGGAAATCATCCCTTACCTCTTTGACCTCGAAAGGCTCCTCCACATTCTTCCTGCCACCCAAGAAGTTCCTGCCATACCAGTCCCCATTCGTGAGGAACCCCGATGGTCCTGCTGCGACTCAAGAGGAGCCCCGTTTGCCCCTGCTCAGCTCCAGATGTTTGTCCCTTTCCCTGCTTATCGGGAAATGGGTCTCGGATCTCCCCTCGCATCCCAAGAACAGCCGCTCGTACGATGAGAGTCGGGAAAAGCATCAGGGTTCGGGCCACCATTCTTCAAGATCCCCAAATGTCTCCTCCACTCCAGATGAACCTCACTGCCCTACACTGCAGCGACTGTCCCAACGAGGTTCAACGCCTGACACACTGGCACATGTAACAGCCCTGGGTAGTACCTCGAGGTCCAGTCACAGATCCGTGTGTCCGCTCGACGGGGGAGCCTTACACTGCTGTTGCAGCTGGGGAGGCAAGCGGCTGTGCACGTCTGGAGGCTAAACGAGACCTGACTCCACTGTGGCGGCTAAACTGGAACCCCAAGACCTTTGTCAGCACGGGCGAGGAAAGCTCAGGCTCCGGCCTCAGCACCAGACGAAACCCAAGGATCTGCCGACCACTGGGGAGGAATCCCGAGAGGTGCTTGGCAACTGGAACGGAGACTGGACACTCCTGAGGCCACAGGGCTGGTTTCTGGGGTCCCCATCGTAACTCGAGAGGACACCACCACAACTCTAGAAAAACCAGATGCTTCTTCCCTGCAGGTGTGGTGAGGCCCTTGTTTGCTGCGGCTTCTCGGGCAAAATCACCCCTTCCATCTTGGACCTCGAATGGCTCATTCACCCCCCTTGCTGTGACCCAAGAAGTTCCCCCGCCCAACCCATCCCCACGCGAGAGGAACTCCGAGGGTAATGCAGAGACTGAAGAGGAGGCCCGTTTGCCCCTGTTAAGCTCCAGATGAGGGTCCCTTTCCCTACTCCGTCGGGAATGGGTTCCCTGAACTCCCTCACATCCCAAGAGGAGGCGCTCCCACTAGGAGAGTCAGGAGGAGCATCAGGGGTCATTCCACCATTCCCCAAGGCCCCCAAATGCCTCGTCCACCTTAGCGGACCCTGACTGTCCTGCACTGGCTCGATTGTCACCCCGACACTCAATGCCAGACACACTGGCACGTGTGACAGCCCTCGGGTACATCAAGGGCAAGCCACAAATACCTGTGACCGCTCAATGGGAAGCCTGACATTGCTACCACAGCTGGGGAGGCAAGAGGCCATGCACGTCTCCAGGCAAGACGAGGCTGGTCTCCTCTGTGTGGTCCTCGGGGGTACCCAATGACCTAGGTCAGGATGGTCGAGGAAAGCTCAGGCTCCGGCCTCAGCACCAGAAGTGGACAGCAGAATCAGCGACCACTGGGGAGGATACCCCAGAGTCGCCTGGCAACTGGCACGGAGACTGGCCTCTCCTGAGGCCACAGGGGCTAGTCCCTGGTGTCCCCGTCGTAACTCGAGAGGACCCCATCGCAACTTGAGAACAACCCAAAATTCTCTCCTGCAAGTGGGGTGAGGACCTTGTCCGGTGTGGGGTCTCATGGGAAACCACCCCTTCTCTCTTGGACCTCCAATGGGTCATTCAAATTCTTGCTGTGACCCAAGAAGTTCCCCGCCCCACCCATCCCCACTCGAGAGGAACACCGAGGGTCCCGCCAAGAATGAAAAGGAGCCCCGTTATCCCCTGCTGAGCTGCAGATGAGGGTCCATTTCCTGCTCTGTCGGGAAAGGGTTCCCAGCGCTCCTCTCACATGCCAACAGGAGACACTCGCACCAAGACAGTCGGGAGGAGCATCAGGGGTCTTGCCACCATTCCCCAAGACCCCCAAATACCTCATTCACTCCAGATGAACTTGACTGCCCTGCACTGCGTCGACTGTCACCCTGAGGATCTAGGGTTGACACACGGACACGTGTGACAGCCCTGGGTAGTACCTCGATGTCAAGTCACATATCCGTGTGTCTACTCGACGGGGAGCCTTACACTGCTGGTGCAGCTGCGGAGGCAAGTGGCAGTGCACGTCTCCAGGTGAGACGAGGCCTGACTCCCCTGTGGGGGCTCAATGGGAACCCCAAGATTTATGTCAGCATGGGCGAGGAAAGCTCAGGCTCCGATCTCAGGACAAGTTGAGGACTGAGCACCCTGAGACAATTGGGCAGGAATCCACAGAGGAGCCTGGCAACTGGCACGGAGACTGGCCACTCCTGAGGCCACTGCAGCGAATCCCTGAGGTCCCTGAAGTAACTCGGGAGGACCCCGCCACAACTTGAGAAAAATCAAAAGATTCTCCCCTGCAAGTGGGGTGAGGACCTTGTCCAGTGTGGGGTCTCGTGGGAAACCACCCCTTCTCTCTTGGACCTCCAATGGGTCGTTCAGATTCTTGCTGTGACCGAAGAAGTTCCACGACCCACCCGTCCCCACTCGAGAGAACATCGAGGGTCCCGCCAAGAATGAAAAGGAGCCCCGTTATCCGCTGCTGAGCTCCAGATGAGGGTCCATTTCCTGCTCTTTCGAGAAAGGGTTCCCAGCGCTCCCCTCACATCCCAACAGGAGACACTCGCGCCAGGACAGTCGAGAGGAGCATCAAGGGTCTTGCCACCATTCCCCAAGACCCCCAAATACATCGTTCACTCCAGATGAACCTGACTGCCCTGCACTGCGTCGAATGTCATCTCTAGTCTTGACGCCCGACACACTGGCATGTGTGACAGCCTTGTGTAGTACCTCCAGGGCAAGCCACAGATCCCTGTGTCCGCTCAACATGGAGCCTGACACTGCTGCTGCAGCTGGTCATGCAAGTAGCCGTGAACGTGTCCAGGCAAGAGGAGGCCTGTCTCCTCTGTGGGGGCCTCAGTGGTACCACAAAACCTAGGTCAGGACGGTCCAGGAAAACTCAGGCTCCGGTCTCAGCACAAGTCGAGGACTGAGCACCCTGAGATGACTGGAGAGGAATCCCCCAGATGTGCGTGGCAACTGTCACGGAGACTGGCCTCTCCTGATGCCACAGGGGCGATTCCCTGGGGTCCCCGTCATAACTAGAGAGGATCTCGCCACAACTTGAGAAAAACCAAACGATTCTCCCCTGCAAGCAGGATGAGGACCTTGTCCGCTGTGGCATCTCGGGGGAAATCACCCCTTCCCTCTATGACCTCGAAGGGCTCATTCTACCCCTTGTTGTGACCCAAGAAGTCCCGTCCCATCTGTCTCAACCCGAGAGGAACACCACGGAAACCGCTGGAACACAAGAGGAGCCCCGTTTGGTCCTGCTAAACTCCAGATGATGGTCCCTTTTCCTGCTCATTAGGGAAAGGTTTCCTGGGGTTTCCTTCAAATCCCAAGAGGAGGTGCTCACACCCGTAGAGTCAGGAGAAGCATCAGGCTTTGGGCCACCATTCCCCAAGACACCCAAACCTTGTCCACTGGAGATGAACCTGACTGCCCTGCACTGCATTGACTGTCACCCAGAGGCTCGCTGCCCAACACACTGTCACGTGTGACAGCCCTGGGTATTGCCTTGAGGTCAAGCCACAGATCCTGTGTTCACTTGACATGGAGCCTGACACTGTTGCTGCAGCTGTTCAGGCAAGTAGCTGTGCACGTGTCCAGGTGAGATGAGGCCTGTCTCCTCTGTGGGGGCCTCAGGGGTACTCCAAGACCTAGGTCAGGATGGTCGAGGAAAGCTCAGATTCCGGGCTCATCACAAGTCGAGGAATGAACACCCTGAAACGATTGAGGAGGAATCCCCAGAGGCGCCTTGCAATTGGCAGGGAGATTGGTCTCTCATGAGGCCACAGGGGAGAGTCCCTGCGGTCCCCATTGTAACTCAAGAGTACCCCACCACAACTTGAGAAAAACCAAAATATTCTCCCTTGCAAGCGGGGTGAGGACCTTGTCCGCTGTGGCATCCTGGTGGAAATCACCCCTTCTCCCTTGGAGCTCAAAGGGTCGTTCACCTTCTTGCTGTGACCCAAGAAGTTCATGACCCCACCCGTCCCAACTCGGGAGGAACACCGAGGGTCCCGCCAATAATGAAAAGGAGCCCTGTTCTCCCATGTTGAGCTCCAGATGAGGGTCCCCTTCCAGCTGTGTCAGGAAAGTGTTCCCAGCGCTCGCCTCACATCCAAACATGAGCCACTCCCATCAGGACTTCAGGGAGAAGCATCAGGTGTCTTGCAACCATTCCCCAAGACCCCAAATACCTCGTCAATCCAGATGAACCTGACTGCCTTGCACTGCGTCGACTGTCACGCCGAGGCTCGCAACCTGACACACTGGCACGTGCTACAGCCCTGGGTAGTACCTCGAGATCAAGTCACAGATTCCTGTGTCCACTCGACGGGGAGCCTTACACTGCTGCTGCAACTGCGGAGGCAAGAGGCAGTGCACGTCTCCAGGCAAGACGAGTCCTGACTCCTCTGTAGGTGCTCCATGGGAACTTCAAGATTTATGTCAGCATGGGCGAGGAAAGCTCAGGTACAGGATTTAGCACCAGCCGAGGACTGAGGACCCGGCGATGACTGGGGAGGAATCCCCCAAGGCGCCTGGCAACTGGCAGGGAGACTGGCCTCTCCTGAGGCCACGGGGGGGTCCATGGGCTCCCCATTGTCACTCGAGAAACCCCGCTGCAATTCGAGAAAAACAAGAAGCTTCTCCCTTGCAAGCGGGGTGAGGCCCTTATCCACTGCTGCATCTCTGGGGAAATCAACCCTTCTCTCTTGGACCAAGAAGGGCTCCTTCACCCCCATGCTGTGACCCAAGAAGTTCCCCGCCCCACCCGTCTCAACTCGAGAGGAACCCCAAGGAACCCACTGCGACTCAAGAGGAGCCCCTTTGTCCCTGTTAAGCTCCAGATAATGGTCTCTTTTCCTGCTTCTTAGGGAAAGGTTTCCTGGGGGCTTCCCTCGCATCCCAAGAGGAGCTGCTCGAACCAGGAAAGTCTGGAGAAGGATCAGGGGTTGAGCCTGAATTACCCAAGACCCCCAAATGCCTTGTCCACTGCAGATGAACCTGACTGCCTCGCACTGCCTTGACTGTCTCCCAGAGGCTCGATGCCCGACACACTGACACGTGTGAAAGCACTTTGGACTTCGAGGTCAAGCCACAGATCCCTGTGTCCGCTCGACATGGAGCCTGACACTTCCACAGCAGCTGGTCAGGCAAGTAGTCGTGCACGTGCCCAGGCGAGACGGGGCCTGTCTCCTCTGTGAGGGCCTCAGGGGTACTCCAAGACCTAGGTCAGGACGGTTGAGGAAAGCTCAGGCTCCGACCACAGCACAAGTCGAGAACTGAGCACTCTGAGAAGTTTGGGGAGGAATCCCAGAGGCGCCTGGAAACTGGCACAGTGATTGGCCTCTCCTGATGCCACAGGGACAAGTCCTTGGAGTCCCCGTCAAAACTCAAGAGGACCCCGCCACAACTTGAGAAAAACCAAAGATTCTCCCCTGCAAGGGGGTGAGGACCTTGTCCGCTGTGGCGTCTGGGGGAAATCACGCCTTCTCTCTTGGACCTCAAAGGTCGTTCACCTTCTTGCTGTGACCCAAGAAGTTCCCTGCCCCACCCGTCCCCACTCGAGAGGAACACCGAGGGTCCCGCCAAGAATGAAAAGGAGCCCCGTTCTTCCCTGCTGAGCTCCAGATGAGGGTCCCTTTCCTGCTCTGTCGGGAAAGGGTTCCTAGCGCTCCCCTCACATCCCAACAGGAGACACTTGCACCAGGACAGTCGGGGGAAACATCGGGGGTCTTTCCACCATTCGCCAAGACCCCAAATACCTCGTTCACTCCAGATGAAGCTGACCTCCCTGCACTTTGTCGACTGTCACACTGAGGCTCGAAGCTTGACACACTGGCACGTGTGACATCCCTGGGGCATACCTCGAGGGCAAGCCACAGATCCCTGTGGCCGCTCGACATGGAGCCTGACACTGCTTCTGCAGCTCGTCAGGCAAGTAGCTGTGCCCGTGTCCAGGCGAGACGAGGCCTGACTCCTCTGTGGTGCCTCGTGTTGCCCCAAGACCTAGGTAAGGTCGGTCCAGGAATGCTCAGGCTCCTGCCTCATCAAAAGTTGAGGACTGAGCACCCTGATATGATTGAGAAGGAATCCCCAGAGGCGCTTGGAAACTGGCACGGAGACTGGCCACTCCTGAGGCCACATGGGCGTGTCCCTGGCGTCCCCGTCATAACTCGAGAAAAACAAGAAGCTTCTCCCTTGCAAGCTGGGTGAGCACCTTATCCGTTGCAGCGTCTCGGGGAAATCACCCCTTTCCTCTTTGACCTCGAAGGTCTCCTTCACCTTCTTGCTGTTACCCAAGGAGTTCCCCGTCCCACATGTCTCAACTCCAGAGGATCACCAAGGGACCGATTGTGACTCAAGAGGAGCCCCGTTTGCCCCTGCTAAGCTCCAGATGATGTTCCCTTTTCCTGCTCCTTAGGGAAAAGTTTCCTGGGGCTTCCCTCGCATCCCAACACGAGGTGCTTGCACCAGGAACTTCGGGAGGAGCATCAGTGGTTGGGCCAAAATTCCCCAAGACCCCCAAATGCCTTGTCCACTGCAGATGAACCTGACTGAGCGGCACTGCCTTGACTGTCTCCCCGAGGCTCGACGCCCGACACACTGCCACGTATGACAGCCCTGGGTCTGACACGTATGACAGCCCCTTCCCTCGAGGGCAAGCCACAGATCCCTGTGTCCGCTCGACATGGAGCATGACACTGCTGCTGCAGCTGGTCAGGCAAGTAACCGTGTACGTGTCAGGGCGAGACGAGGCCTGTCTCCTCTGTGGGCGCCTCAGGGGTACCTCAAGACCTAGGTCAGGACGGTCGAGAAAAGCTCAGGTACCGACCTCAGAACAAGTCGAGGACTGAGCACCCTGAGACGATTGGGGAGGAATCCCAGAGGCGCCTGGCAACTGGCAGGGAGACTGGCCTCTCCTGAGGTCACAGGGGCGAGTCCCTGTGATCCCTGTCGTAATTTGAGAGGACACCACCACAACTTGAGAAAAAACAAAGATTCTTTCCTGCAAGTGGGTGAGGACCTTGTCCGCTGTGGGGTCTCGGGGAAAGTCACCCCTTCTCATTTGGACCTCAAAGGGTCATTCACCTTCTAGCTGTGACACAAGATGTTCGCCGCCCCACCCGTCCCCAGTCGAGAGGAACACCGAGGGTCGCGCCAAGAATGAAAAGCACCCCCGTTATCCCCTGCTGAGCTCCAGATGAGGGTCCCTTTTCTGCTCTGTCTGGAAAGGGTTCCCAGCGCTCCCCTCACATCCCAACAGGAGACACTCGCACCAGGACCGTCGGGAGGAGCATCAAGAGTCTTTGACCATTCCCCAAGAACCCCAAATACCTGGTTCACTGCAGATGAACCTGACTGCCCTGCACTGTGTCCACTGTCATCCCAAGGATCAACGCCCAACACACTGGCACGTATGGCAGCACTGGGAACCTTGAGCAAAAGCCACATATCCCTGTGTCCGATCGACGGTGAGCCTGACACTGCTGATGTAGCTGGGGAGGCAAGCGGTCGTGCATGTGTCCAGGCGAGACCGTGCCAAAACCCTGTGGGTGATCCAGGGGAACCCCAAGACCTATGTCAGCCTGGGCGAGGAAAGCTCAGGCTCAAGCCTCAGCACCATATGTGGACTGAGGACCTGGCGACGGCTGAGGAGTATTCCCTGAGGCGCATGGCAACTGGCAGAGAGACTGGCCTCTCCTGAGG
Source organism: Nanger dama (assembly GCA_917880005.1). Classification (NCBI taxonomy): domain Eukaryota; kingdom Metazoa; phylum Chordata; class Mammalia; order Artiodactyla; family Bovidae; genus Nanger; species Nanger dama. Next base: position 108,203,821 of record CAKJTW010000001.1, read on the forward strand.
CCACAGGGCCAGGTCCCTGGGGTCCTCGTCATAACTTGCGAGGACTGGCCGCAACTCGAGAAAAACCAGAACCTTTTTTTCCTGCAGGCGGTGTGAGGACCTTTTCCGCTGTGGAGTCTCGGGGAAATCACCCCTTCCCTCTTGGGCCTCAAAAGGGTCCTTCAAACCCTGAGTGTGACCCAAGAAGTTCCCCACCCCACCCGTCCCCACACGAGATGAACCCTGAGGGTCCTGCTGTGACTCAAGAGAAAACCCATTTGCCCATGCTCAGCTCAAGATGAGGTTCCCTTTCCCAGCTATATCTGGAAAGGTTCCCCGGCGCTCCTCTCGCATGCCAGGAAAAGGCACTCGCCTTAGGAACCTCAGGAGGATCGTCAAGGGTAGGGCCACTATTCTGAAGACCCCAAATGCCTCGTCCATTCCAGGTGAACCTGACTGCCCTGCACTGCCTAGACTGTGAGCCCGAGGCTCAATGTCCGACAAACTGGCAAGTGTGACAGCCCTGGGGTACCTCGAGGGAAAACCACAGATCCCTGTATAGGCTCAACTGGAAGCCTGACACTGCTGGTGAAGCTGTGGAGGAAATCAGCAGTGAACGTTTCCAGGCGAGACGAGGACTGGCTCCCCTGTGGGGGCTCCATGGGAACCCCAAGATTTATGTCAGCATGGGCTAGGAAAGCTCAGGCACCGGCCTCAGCACCAGACGAGGACTGAGGACCCGGTAATGACTGGGGAGGAATCCCCATAGGCGCATATCAACTGGCACGGAGACTGGCATCTACTGAGGACATAGGGGTGGTCCAAGGGCTCCCCGTCGTAACTCAAGAAACCCCACCACAACTTGAATAAAACCAGAAGCTTCTTCCATGCAAGCGGGGTGAGGCCCTTTTCCCCTGCGGCATCTAGGGGGAAATCACCCCTAAACTCTTTGTCCTCAAAAGGCTCCTTCAAATTCTTGCTGTGACCCAAGACGTTCCCCGCCCCAACCGTCCACAATGGAGAGGAACGCCTAGGTCCCGCCCAAGCTCAAGAAGAGCCCCATTTATCCCTGCTCAGTTGCAGATGAGAGTCCCTTTTCCTGTTCTGTCGGGAAAGGATTCCCGGCACACCACTCGCATCCCAGGAGGAGGCGCTCCCACCAGGAAAATCGGGAGGAGTATCAGGTGTCGGGGCAAAATTCACAAAGACCCCCAAATGCCTCGTCTACTAAACATGAACCTGACTGCCCTGCACTGCCTCCACTGTCACGCTGAGGCTAGATGCCCAACACACTGGCACGTGTGACAGCCCTGGGGTACCTCGAGGGTAAACAACAGATCCCTGCATCCGCTTTAAGGGATGCCTGGCACTGTTGCTGAAGCTGGGGAGGTAGCGGCAGTGCACGTCTCCAGGCGAGACGAGGCCTGACTACTCTGTGGGGGCTCCATGGGATTCCCAAGATCTATGTCAGCCCAGTCGAGGAAAGCTCAGGCACTGGCCTCAGCACCAGACGAGTACTGAGGACCCGGTGATGACTGGGGAGGAATCCCCAGTGGTGCATGGCAACTGGCACGGAGACAGGCCTCTCCTGAAGCCACAGCGGCAGGTCCATGGGCTCCCGAGGTAACTCGAGAAACCCCACCCCAACTTGAGAAAAACCAGAAGCTTCTCCCTTGCAAGGGAAGTGAGTCCCTTATCTGCTGCGGTGTCTCAGTGGAAATCAACCCTTTCCTCTTGGACCTCGAAGGGCTCCTTCACTCCCTTGCTGTGACCCAAGTTCCCTGTCCCACCCATCTCAACTCGAGAGGAACCCCAAGGGACCTGCTGCGACTCAAGAGGTGTCCCGTTTGCCCCTGCTAACCTCCAGATGATGGTACCTTTTCCTGCTCCTTAGGGAAAGGTTTAATGGAGATTACCTCACATCCCAAGATGAGGTGCTCACACTAGGAAAGTCGGGAGGACCATGAGAGTTTGGGTCACCATTCCCAAAGACCCTCAAATGCCTTGTACACTGCAGATGAACCTGACTGCCCTGCACTGCCTTGACTGTCACAATGAGGCTCGACGCTCGACGCACTGGCATGTATGACACCACTTTGGACCTCGAGGGCAAGCCTCAGATCCCTGTGTCCGCTCGACATGGAGCCTGACACTGCTGCTGCAGCTGGTCAGGCAAGTAGCTGTGCACGTTTCCAAGTGAGTCGAGGCCTGTCTCCTCTGTGGGGACCTCAAGGGTATCAGAAGACCCAGGTCAGGATGGTCGAGGAAAGCTCAGGCTCCTGCCTCAGCACAAGTAGAGGACTGAGCTCCCTGAGACGATAGAGGAGGAATCTCCAGAGGCGACTGGCTACTGGCACGAAGACTGGCCTCTCCTGAGGACCAGGAGCGTGTCCCTGGGGTCCCTGTCGTAACTTGACAGGAACCAGCCACAACTTGAGAAAAACCAAAAGATACTCCCCTGCAAGTAGGGGAGGACCTTGTCCACTGTGGCGTCTCAGGGGACATCACCACTTCTCTCTTGGACCTCAAAAGGGTCGTTCACCTTCTTGCTGTGACTCAAGAAGTTCCTCGTCCCACCCGTCCCCACTCGAGAGGAACATCGAGGGTCCTGCCAAGAATTCAGATGAGCCCCGTTCTCCCCTGCTGACCTCCAGATGAGGTTCCCTTTCCTGTTCTGTGGGGAAAGGATTCCCAGCACTCCCCTCACATCCCAACAGGAGACACTCGCACCAGGACAGTTGGGAGGAGCATCAGGTGTCTTGCCACCATTCCCCAAGACCCCCAAATACCTCGTTCACTCCAGATGAACGTGACGGCCCTGCACTGCGTCGACTGTCACCTCGAGGCTGGAAGCCTGACACATTGGCACGTGTGACAGCCCTGGGTAGTACCTCGAGATCAACTCACAGATCCCTGTGTCCACTCGACGGGGAGCCTTACACTGCTGGTGCAGCTGCGGAGGCAAGCGTCAGTGCACGTCTCCAGGCGAGAAGAGGCCTGACTCCCCTGTGGGGGGCTCCATGGGTATCCCACGATTTATGTCACCATGGGCGAGGAAAGCTCAGGTACTGGCTTCAGCATCATACGAGGACTGAGGATCCGGCGATGACTGGGGAGGAATCCCCAAAGGACCATGGCAACTGGCATGGAGACTGGCCTCTCCTGAGGCCACAGGGGGCGGGTCCGTGGGCTCCCCGTCATCAATCGAGAAACCCTGCCTCAACTCCAGAAAACCAGAAGCATCTCCCTTGCAAGCAGGGTGAGGCCCTTATCCCCTGTGGCGTCTCCGGGGAAAACACCCTTCCCTCTTGGACCTCGAAGGGCTCCTTCACCCACTTGCTTTAACACAAAAAGTTCCCTGCCTCACCCGTCTAAAGGCGAGAGGAACCCCAAGGGACTTGTTGTGATCCAAGAGGAGCCCCGGTTGCTCCTGCTAAGCTCCAGATGATGGTCCCTTTTCCTGCTCCTTAGGGAAACGTTTCCTGGGGCTTCCCTCCATTCCAAGAGGACGTGCTCACACCAGGAAAGTCGGGAGGAGCATCAGGGTTTGGGCCACCATTCCCCAAGAACCCAAATGCCTTGTCCACTGCAGATGAACCTGATTGCTCTGCACTGTCTTGACTGTCACCCCGAGGCCTGACACCCGACATCCTGGAACGTGTGAAAGCACTTTGGACCGCGAGGGCAAGCTCAGATCCTTGTGTCCGCTTGACATGGAGCCTGACACTGCTGCTGCAGCTGGTCAGGCAAGTAGCCATGCACCTGTCCAGGCGAGACGAGGCCTGCCTCCTCTGTGGGGGCCTCAGGGGTACCCCCAAGCCCTAGGTCAGGACGGTCGAGGAAAGCTCAGGATCCGGCCTCAGCACATGTCGAGGACTGAGCTCACTTAGACAATTGGGGAGGAATCCCCAGAGTCACCTGGCAACTGGAACGGAGACTGGCCTCTCCTGAGGCCACCAGGGCGGGTCCAAGGTCTCTCTGTTTAACTCGAGAAACCTCGAGGGAATCGAGAACAACCAGAAGCTTCTCCGTTGTAAGCGGCCCTTATCTGCTGCGTCGTCTCGGGGAAAATCACCCCTTCACTCTGGGACCTCGAAGGGCTCCTTCACCTCCTTGCTGTTTCGCAAGAACTTCCCCGCCCCAGCCGTCTCAAAACGAGAGGAACCTCAAAGGACCCGCTGCAACTAAAGAGGATCCCCGTTTGCCCCTGCTAACCTCCAGATGATGGTCAGTTTTCCTGCTCCTTAGGGAAAAGTTTCCTGGGGCTTTCATCGCATCCCAAGAGGAAAGGCTCACACCAGGAACGTCTGGAGGAGCATCAGGGGTTGGGCCACCATTTCCCAAGACCCAAAAGTGCCTTGTCCACTGCAGATGAACCTGACTGCCCTGCACTGCCTTGACTGTCACCCCGAGGTTTGACGCCCGAAAACCTGTCACGTGTGACAGCCCTGGGTATTACCTGAAGGGAAAGCCAGAGATCCCTGTGTACACTCGACATGAAGCTTGACACTGCTGCTGCAGCTGGTCAGGCAAGTAGCCGGGCACGTGTCCAGGCGATACGAGGCCTGTCTCCCCTGTGGGGGCCTAAGTGGTACCCCAAGACCTAGGTCAGGACGGTCGAGGAAAGTTCAGGCTCCGGGATCAACACAAGTCGAGGACTGAGCACCCTTAGACCATTGGGGAGGAATTCCCAGAGGCGTCTGAAATTGGCACGAAGAATGGCCTCTCCTGAGGCCACAGGGGTGAGTCCCTGTGGTCCCTGTTTTAACTTGAGAAGACCCCGCAACAACTTCAGAAAAACGAAAAGATTCTCCCCTGCAAGTGGGGTGAGGACCTTGTCCGCTGTGGTGTCTCGGTGGAAACAACCCCTTCTCTCTTGGACCTGCAAAGGGTCGTGCACCTCCTTGCTGTGACCCAAGAAGTTCCTCGCCCCTCCCATCCCCACCGGAGAGGAACACCGAGAGTCCCGCCAAGAATGAAAAGGAGCCCCGTTCTCCCCTGTTGAGCTCCAGATGAGGGTCCTTTTCCTGCTCTGTCGGGAAAGGGTTCCCAACGCTCCCCTCACACCCCAACAGGAGACACTCGCACCAGGACAGTCAGGAGGAGCATCAGGGGTCTTGCCACCATTCCCCAAGACCCCCAAGTACCTCGTTCACTCCAGACGAACCTGACTGCTCTGCAATGCCTGGACTGTCACCCTGAGGCTCAATGCCCGACACACTGGCACGTGTGACAGTCCTGGGTAGTACCTCGAGGTCAAGTCACAGATCCCTGTTTCCACTAGACGGGGAGCCTTACACTGCTGCTGCAGCTGCGGAGGCAAGCGGCAGTGCACGTCTCCAGGAGAGACGAGGCCTGACTCCCCTGTGGGGGCTCAATGGGAACGCCAAGATTTATGTCAGCATGGACGAGGAAAGCTCAGGTACCGGCTTCAGCACCAGACGAGGACTGAGGACCCGATCATGACTTGGGTTGAATCCCCAAAGGCATCTGGAACTGGCACGGAGACTGCCCTCTCCTGAGGCCAAAGAGGCGGGTCCATGTGTTCCCCATCGTAACTCGGAGAAACCCCGCCGCAACTCGAGAAAATCCAGAAGCTTCTCCCTTGCAAGTGGGGTGAGGCCCTTATTTGCTGCGAGGTCTCAGGGGAAATCAGCCCTTCCATCTAGAACCTCGAAGGGGACCGTCACCGCCTTGCTGTGACCCAAGAAGTTTCCGCCCCACTCCTCTCAACTCGGATGGAACCCCAAGGGACCCGCTGCGACCCAAGAAGAGCCCCGTTTGCTCCTGCTAAGCTCCAGGTGATGGTCCCATTCCTTCTTTTTAGGGAAAGTTTTTCTGGGGCTTCCATCGCATTGCAAGAGGAGGTGCTCCCACCACGAAAGTCGGGAGGAGCATGAGGGGTTGGGTCACCATTTACCAAGACCCCAAAATGCCTTGTCCACTGCAGATGAACCTGCCTGCCCTGCACTGCCTTGACTGTCACCCCGAGGTTCGATGCCTGACACACTGGCTCGTGTGACAGCCCTGAGTAGTACCTCGAGGGCAAACCACAGATCCCAGTGTCTGCTCGACATGTAGCCTGACACTGCTGCTGAAGCTGGTCAGGCAAGTAGCCGTGCACGTGTCCATGCGAGACGAGGCCTGTGTCCTCTTGGGTCCTCAAGGATACCCCAAGACCTAGGTCAGGATGGTCGAGGAAATCTCAGGCTCCACCCTCAGCACAAGTCCAGGACTGAGCATACACAGACGACTGGGGTGGAATCCCAAGAGGCGCCTGGCAACTGGCACGGAGGCTGGCCTTTCCTGAGGCCACAGGGGCGAGTCCCTGGCGTCCCCGTCATAACTTCTGAGGACTCCGCAACAACTTGAGAAAAAACAAAGATTCTCCCCTGCAAGAGGGGTGAGGAAATTGTCCGCTGTGTCATCTCAAGGGAACTCATCCCTTCTCTCTTGGACCTCAAAAGGGTCGTTCACCTTCTTGCTGTGACCCAAGAAGTTCCCCGCCCCTCCCATCCCCACTCAAGAGGAACATCGAGGGTCCCGCCAAGAATGAAAAGGAGCCCCGTTTTCCCCGGCTGAGCTTCAGATGAGTGTCCCTTTCCTGCTCTGTCGGGAAAGGGTTCCCAGCGCTCCCCTCACACCCTAACAGGAGACACTCACACCAGGACAGTCGGGAGGAGCATCAGGGGTCTTGCCACCATTCCCCAAGACCCCCAAGTACCTCGTTCACTCCAGACGAACCTGACTGCTCTGCAATGCCTGGACTGTCACCCTGAGGCTCAATGCCCGACACACTGGCACGTGTGACAGTCCTGGGTAGTACCTCGAGGTCAAGTCACAGATCCCTGTTTCCACTAGACGGGGAGCCTTACACTGCTGCTGCAGCTGCGGAGGCAAGCGGCAGTGCACGTCTCCAGGAGAGACGAGGCCTGACTCCCCTGTGGGGGCTCAATGGGAACGCCAAGATTTATGTCAGCATGGACGAGGAAAGCTCAGGTACCGGCTTCAGCACCAGACGAGGACTGAGGACCCGATCATGATTTGGGATGAATCCCCAAAGGCATCTGGAACTGTCACAGAGACTGCCCTCTCCTGAGGCCAAAGGGGCGGGTCCATGTGTTCCCTGTCGTAACTCGAGAAACCCCACCGTAACTCGAGAAAAACCAGAAATTTCTCCGTTGCAAGCGGGGTGAGGCCCTTATCCGCTGCAGCATCTCAGGGGAAATCACCCTTTCCATGTTTGACTTTGAAGGGCATCTTCACCCCCTTGCTGAGACCCAAGAAGTTCTCCGCCTCACCCTTCTCAACATGAGAGGAACCCCAAGGGACCCGCTGCGACTCAAGAGGAACCCCGTTTGCCCCTGCTTAGCTGCAGATGATGGTCCCTTTGCCTGCTCCTTTGGGAAAGGTGTCCTGAGGCTTCCCTTGCATCTCCAGAGGAGGTGCTCGCACCAGGAAAGTCAGGAGGACCATCAGGGTTTGGGCCACCATTCCTCAAGACCCCCAAATGCCTTGTCCACTGCAGATGAACCTGTCTGCCCTGCACTGCCTTGACTGTCACCCTGAGGCTCGACACCCAACACACTGGCACCAGTGACAGCCCTGGGTAGTTCCTCGAGGGAAAGCCAAAGATACCTGTGTCCGTTCGACATGGAGCCTGACACTGCTGCTGCAGCTGGTCAGGCAAGTAGCCGTGCAAGTGTCCAGGCGAGACGAGGCCTGTCTCCTTTGTGGGTTTCTCAGGGGTACCACAAGACATAGGTCAGGACGGTCGTGGAAAGCTCAGGCTCTGTCCTCAGCACAAGTCAAGGAGTGAGCACCCTGAGATGATTGGAGAGGAATCCCCAGAGGCGCCTTGCAACTGGCACGGAGACTGGCCCCTCCTGAGGTCACAGGGGCGAGTACCTGGGTTCCACATCATAACTCCAGAGGACTCCACCACAACTGGAGAAAAACCAAAAGATTCTCCCCTGCAAGCTGAGAGAGGACCTTGTCCACCGTGGCGTCTCGGGGGATATCACCAATTCTCTCTTGGACCTCAAAGGGTCGTTCACCTTCTTGCTGTGACCGAAGAAGTTCCTCGTCCCACCCGTCCCCACTCGAGAGGAACATCGAGAGTCCCACCAAGAATGCAAATGAGCCCCGTTCTCCCCTGCTGACCTCCAGATGAGGTTCCCTTTCCTGCTCTGTGGGGAAAGGATTCCCAGCGCTCCCCTCACATCCCAACAGGAGACAGTCGCATCAGGACAGTCGGGAAGAGCATCAGGTGTCTTGTCACCATTCCCCAAGACCCCCAAATACCTCTTTCACTTCAGATGAACGTGACGGCCCTGCACTGCATCGACTGTCACCTCGAGGATGGAAGCCTGACACACTGGCACGTGTGACAGCCCTGGGTAGTACCTCGATGTCAAGTCACAGATCCCTGTTTCCACTCGACGGGAAGCCTTACACTGCTGCTGTAGCTGCGGAGGCAAGCGTCAGTGCACGTCTCCAGGCGAGAAGAGGCCTGACTCCCCTGTGGGGGCTACATGGGTACCCCAAGATTTATGTCACCATGGGCGAGTAAACTCAGGTACCGGCTTCAGCACCAGACGAGGACTGAGGATCTGGCGATGACTGGGGAGGAATCCCCAAAGGCCCATGGCAACTGGCACGGAGATTGACCTCTCCTGAGGTCACAGAGGCGGGTCCATGGGATCCCTGTCATCACTCGAGAAACCCTGCCTCAACTCCAAAAATACCAGAAGCTTCTCCCATGAAAGTGGGGTGAGGCCCTTATCAGCTGTGGCGTCTTGGGGGAAAACACCCTACCCTCTTGGATCTCGAAGGGCTCCTTCACCCCCTTACTGTGACCCAAGAAGTTCCCCACCTCACCCGTCTCAAGGAGAGAGGAACCCCAAGGGACCCGCTGCGATTCAAGAGGAGCCCCGTTTGCCCCTGCTAAGCTCCAGATGATGGTCCCTTTTCCCGCTCCTTAGGGAAAGGTTTCCTGGGGTTCCCTCGCATCCCAAGAGGAGGTGCTCGCACCAGGAAAGTCGGGAGGAGCACCAGTCGTTGGGCCCCCATTCCCCAAGATCCCCAAATGCCTTATCTATTGCATTTGAACCTGACTGCCCTGCACTGCCTTGACTGTCACCCCGAGGCTCGACACCCGAGACACTGGCACCTGTGACAGCACTTTGGATCTCAGGGGCAAGCCACTGATCCCTGTGTCTGCTCGACATGGAGCCTGACACTGCTGCTGCAGCTGGTCAGGCAAGTAGCCGTGCAAGTGTCCAGGCGAGACGAGGCCTGTCTCCTCTGTGGGGGCCTTAGGGGTACACCAAGACGTAGGTCAGGGACGGTCGAGGAAAGCTCAGGCTCCGGCCTCAGCACTAGTCGAGGACTGAGCACCCTGAGATGACTGGGGAGGAATCCCCAGATTCGCCTGGCAAATGAGACAGGGATTGGCCTGTCCTGAGGCCACAAGGGAGAGTCCCTAGAGCCCTGTAGTCCCCGTCTTATCTAGAGAGAAGCCCACCACAACTTGAGAGACGCCAGAAGATTCTCCCCTGCAAGCGGGGTGAGGACCTTGTCCTCTTTGGTGTCTCGGGGAAATCACCCCTTCGCTCTTGGACCCCAAAACAGTCGTTCAACTTCTTGCTGTGACCCAAGAAGTTCCCCGCCCCTCCCATCCCCACTCAAGAGGAACATCGAGGGTCCCGCCAAGAATGAAAAGGAGCCCCGTTTTCCCCGGCTGAGCTTCAGATGAGTGTCCCTTTCCTGCTCTGTCTGAAAAGGGTTCCCCTCACATTCCAACAGGAGACACTCACAGTAAGGCAGTCCCGTGGAGCATCAGCGGTCTTGGCACCATTCCCCAAGACCCCCAAATACCTTGTTCACTCCAGATGAACCTCACTGCCCTGCACTGCATTGACTGTCACCCAAAGGCTCGAAGCCTGACACACTGGCACATGTGACAGCCCTGGGTAGTACCTCGAGGTCAAGTCACAGATACCTGTATCTACTCGACGGGTAGCCTTACACTGCTACTACAGCTGCGGAGGCAAGTGGCAGTGCACATCTCCAGGCGATACGAGGCCTGACTCCCCTGTGGAGGCTCCATGGGCACCTCAAAATTTATGTCAGCATGGGCGAGGAAAGCACAGCTACCATCTTCAGCACCAGACGAGTTCTGAATGCCCAGTGATGACTGGGGAGAAATCCCCAAAGGCACCTGGCAACGGGCGCGGAGACTGGCCTCTCCTGAGGCCACAGGGGTGGGTCCATGGGCTCCCTGTCGTAACTCGAGAAACCTCGCCGTAACTCGAGAAAAACCAGAAGCTTCTCCCTTGAAAGCGGGGTGAGGCCCTTATCCGCTGCGGCTTCTCGGGGAAAATCACCCCGTCTCTCTTGGACCTCAAAGGGCTCCTTCACCCCCTTGCTGTGAACCAAGAAGTTCCTCGCCCCACTCATCTCAACTTGAGAAGAAGACCAAGGCACCCGCTGCGATTCAGCAGGAGCTCCGTTTGCCCCTGTTAAGCTCCAGATGTTGGTCTCTTTTCCTGCTCTTTAGGGAAAGATTTTCTGGGGCTTCCCTCGAATCCCAAGAAGAGGTGCTTGCACCAGGAAAGTCGGGGGAGCATCAAGGGTTGGGCCACCATTCCCCAAAACCCCCAAATGACTTGTCCACTGCAGATTAACCTGAATGTGCTGCATTGCCTTGAGTCTCACCCCCGAGGCTCGATGCCTGACACACTGGCATGTGTGACAGTCCAGGGGTAGTACCTCGAGGGCAAGCCACAGATCCCTGATCTGCTTGACATGGAGACTGACAGTGCTGCTGCAGCTGGTCAGGCAAGTAGCCGTGCATGTGCCCAGGCGAGACGAGGCCTGTCTCATCTGTGGGTGCCTCAGGGGTACCCCAAGACCTAGGTCAGGACGGTCGAGGAAAGCTCAAGCTCCGGCTTCAGCACAATTTGAAGACTGAGCACCTTGAGACGATTGGGGATGAAACCTCAGAGGCGCCTGGCTACTGGAACGGAGACTAGCCTCACCTGATGCCACAGGAGCGAGTCCCTGGTGTTCTTATCATAACTTGAGAGGTCCCCGACACAACTTGAGAGAAGACAAAGCATTCTCCCCTTCAAGAGAGGTGAGCACCTTGTAGGCTGTGGCATCTCGGGGAAATCACCACTTTTCTTTTGAACCCCAAAAGGGTCGTTCAACTTCTTGCTGTGACCCAAGAAGTTCCCCATCCCACCCGTCCCCACTGGAGAGGAACACCGAGGGTCCCGCCAAGAATGAAAAGGATCCCCGTTCTCCCCTGCTGAGCTCCAGATGAGGGTCCCTTTGCTGCTCTGTCGGGAAAGGGTTCCCAGCGCTCCCCTCACATCCCAACAGGAGACACTCGCATCAAGACAGTCAGGAGGAGCATGAGGAGTCTTGACACCATTCCTCAAGACCCCCAAATGCCTCGTCCACTCCAGATTAACCTGACTGTCCCTCACTGCCTCGACTGTCACCCAGAGGCTTGACTCCCGAGACAATGGCACGAGTGACAGCCCTGGGGGACCTCGAGGGCAAACCACAAGTTCCTGTGTTTGATCGTCGTCCTCCCCACTGCTGCTGCAGCTGGAGAGGAATGTGGCAGTGCACGTCTTCCAGGCGATACGAGGCCTGACCCCCCAGTGGGGGCTCCAGGGGAACCCCAAGACCTATGTCAGCATGGGTGAGGAAAGCTAAGGCTCCAGCCTCAGCATCAGACGAGGACTGAAGGCCCGGCGATGACATACGAGGAATCCCCAGAGGCACCTCGCAACTTGAATGGAGACTGGCCTCTCCTGAGGCCACAGGGGGCGGGCCCCTGGGGTCCCTGCCACAACTCGAGGAAAAGCAGAAGCTTCTCTTCTGCAGGCGGGGTGAGGCCATTGTCTGCTGAGGCGCACTAGAGATTTCCCCTCAATGAGGTTAAGGCCCATTTCCCCTTCTCAGTGACTTGAGAGCAATCCTGTCTAACCCTCGTACCTCGAAAGGAGCCATGACTAATCTCAGGCAACATGAGAGCTACCCTGCGGTCCCTGTCACAACTCAAAAAGAGGGTGAAGATTCAGGTCACAACTTGAGAAACACCATGAGATTCCAACCCAACGTGAGATGAGGCCTTTTCTCCTGCAGTCATTCAAGAGCAATTCCGCACACCACATTGCAACTCAAAGGAGACTAGACTACCCTGAGGCATCATGAAAGATTCCCTGAGTTCTCCATCACAACTCGAGAGGAAACCAAAGCTTTAGGATTCACCTTGAGAAACACCATAAGATAGATCCCTCAGTGAAAAATGAGGCGAATTGCCCCTGCAGTGACTCGAGAGCAATGCCACGCACTACCTTGCAACTTTAAAGGAAACCTGCCTTCCTTGAGGAAACACGCGAGGTTCCCTAGGTTCACCTTCAGAAATCTAGAGGAACCCCAATCTCCCCACTGGAAGTTGAGACAAACAAGTACCCCTAACACTACCACCACTGCAAATGCAAGATAAGGCCCTTTTCCAGAGCAGCGCCTCAAGAGCAATCCACTATTCCCTTTTGAAACGTGAAAAGAGGCTTGAATCCCTTTACACAATTCAAGAGGTTTCCCGAGATTCCCATCACCACTTGAGAGGAACCATGAGTTTCACGCCACAACTCGAAAAGAGCCCCGTTTTCCCAACCTCATCTCGAGATTAGCACCGATTCTCCTGCTTCAACTCAGAGGAATCCAAACATTCTGCTAACACCTCAAGTGGAGGCTTGTCCTCCCTATTGGAGCCCCAGAGGAATTCTGGGGTTCCTACTGCAAGCCAAAAGGACACCAACTTCCCCCGCAATCCAAGATAAAACCTCATTCCCCTGAAAAGCTCAAACAGAACCCTGAGTATCCCCTAAGAACACGAAGGGAGGTCTGACTCCCCTGTTGCACCTCTATAAAAAGCCAAAATTCCCCATGAAAATTCAATAGGAGGCCTGACACCCCTTTTTCCAATTTGACTGGAAAGTGGAGTTCCATGTCTCAACACTAGCTGAGGCCTGACTTCCCTTTTGAATTTCAATAGGAAGCCTGATATTCCCGTCACATGTGGAGAGCAAGCCTGACTCTCGCCCCACCCTAAAAATGAGGGCACATATCCCTTCAGCGACTCAAAGGCATCCCAAAGTAGCCTTCAGAACCTGAAAAGAGGCCTGACTTGCCTGAGGCAGCATGCCAGGCTCCCAGAATACCACGTCAAAACGAGAGGAGCCCAGTTGTGGCTTCCCACCACAACTTGAGAAACATCATGAGATTCTCCCCTGAATGTGAGATGAGGCCCGATTCCCCTGCAGCGAGTCGAGAGCAACCCTCTGCTCCTCCTGGCAACTTAAAAGAGAATTGACTTCCCTGAGCCATCACAAGAGGTTCCCCTGTGGTATCTGTTTCAGCTGGAGAGGCACCCCAAAGTTCTGGTGGCAACACGAGAAACCATGAGATTCCCGCCTGTAAGCAAGATTAGGGCCTTTTCCCCTGCAGTTCCTCGAGAGCAACTCCATGTTCCCTCTCAAAACTGGAAAGGAGGCTCTATTAATTTTAGCCAATGAAGAGGCTATCCACAGTATTTGTTGCTACCTCACTTTCCCACAACAAATCAAGAAGAGCCCCATGTTCACTGCGTCATCTTAACTGAGGGCCGATTCCTTGGCTTCATCTTGAGAAGAATCCCAATGTTCCCTCATATCTAAAGAGAAGGCTCGTCTCACCTATTGAAACCTTAGTGGCAGCCTGAGAATTCGTTCTGCAAGTTGAAAGGACTGTGAGTACGTCCTCAATTCGAAATAAGGCCTGACTCCCCTACATTGACTAGAATGGAACCCCAAGTATGCCTTCACCACCCGAATGGAAGTCTGACTCCCCTGATGTACCTCTATAAAAAGACCCACAGCCCCACCTCAATTCGACAGGAGGCCTGACACACGTTTTGCTCGGTAGGAAATCAAGTTCCATACTTCAAGACGTGGCGAGGACTAACTCCCCTGTTGAAACTCAATAGGAACCCCAAGATCCCTGTCACAACTGGAAAGGAACCCTGAATCCCGCCTCATCCTGATATCAGCTCCTATAACCCCTAGGCGACTGGTGAGGAATCCTTAGGTGGCCCTCACAACTTGAAAGGAGGCTTGACATCCCTGAGGCAATAATGAGAGGCTCACTGAGGTCCCCCTCAAAACTCGAAAGCAACCCAAAGCTTCCCGTTGCAACTCAAGAAACACCACAAGATTTCCCACTCAATGTGATAAGGCCCATTTCCTTCTCAGTGACTTGAGAGCAATCCTGTCCAACCCTCACACCTCGAAAGGAGCCTTGATTAAACTCAGGGAAGATGCGAGGTACCCTGAGGTCCCCGTTGCAACTCGAGAGGAAGCCGAACCTTCAGGCTGCAACTTGAGACGTAACACTAGATTCCAACTCAATGCAAGATGAGGCCCTTTCCCTTGCAGTGACTTGAAAAAAATTCCATGCACTGCATCGCAATTTAAAAGGAAACTAGACCACCCTGAGGCTACAGGAAAGGTTCTGATCTAGGTGGTCCTAAAATTGCAAACGAATAGGACGGAAGACCACTTTCTCCATCACAAATTCATCAAAAGAACATTTTAATGCTGAGTAAATACCACAAAACAACTTTGGAATGCCAGCAGAGGACATCAGGCACACAGAGAAGCAGCTCATTGTCTTCGAAAACAGGTAGGAAAAATATAAAAGACAAAAAGAGAAACAAAAGAGGTAGGGAGGGAGCTCTGTCCTGGGAAGGGAGTCTTAAAAGAGATACGTTTCCAAACACCAAGAAACACTCTGGCTGCTGAGTCTGTGGTGAGCCTTGGAAGCACAGAGGGCAACATAACAGGGAGGAAAAATAAATAAATAATTAAAACCACAGATTACGAGCCCAACGGTAACTTCCCATGAGGAGAAGTAGCACAGGAACCTGCATCTGCCACTAGCAAGTAGGGGCTGTGCAGGGAGACGTGGGCAGCATTGCTTCTTAAGCATTGGGCCTGAATGCCCCAAGGGTAACCAGAGCGAACTAACTTGGGCTAGAAAACTAGACTGTGGGATAGCTATCACGCGAAAAGCTCTAACATAAGACACTGTCAGGACAGCTCACAGAGCAAAGGATGGAACAGAATTAGTCGGCTGCAGACCATCACCCTCCATTGACAAGCAGCCAGAGCCAGAAGGGCCGGAAGGGGACAATAGAAGCCCCAGAGAGACATTATCTGCCAATCTGCTAGCAGACTTCTTTGCTAATTAATATTTCTTGGGGTTGTGGACAGTCATCATCTGCTTGATGTACACCCATAAAGGTGCACCAGTTGTACACCCAGAAAACTGAGCAGAAGGGATGGGAGAGGTGATAAGTCACAGCAACAGTGCTTGCCAAACACATGAGCTACTTGGACCTGGGAAGGGCCCAAAACGGAGGCCCAATGGAGTCTGCATATCTGAGGACTGCCTGAGTGTTTGAACATGAACAGCTTAGACCTGGGAGGTGCATGCATCCCAGGGCCAGCCTCAGACAGTTCCTGGTGGGGCAACCTAGAGTCTGAGCTGTGTGCACTGTGAGCAGGGGCAGGCCCAGTGTGGCTGAGACACTGCGAGCAGATGCCATGGTTATTTTTTGCAGTGTCCCTCCCTCCCACAGTGCGACTGAACAAGTGAACCTAAAAACTGTCCACCACCACAACCCTTGTGTCAGTGAGAAAATCAGACCCTGAAGAGACCAGCAAATTGAGGAAGCTAAAACAGAGGGAACCGCCTTGGAAGTGACAGGTGCAATGGATTAAAACCCTATTGTTAGTATGGACTACATAGGAAGGGGCCTATAGATAGAGAAATATAAGCCAGACCAAGGAACTATCCAAAAGTGAACTGACCCCACAGTGCCCACAACAACAGCAGAGAAAGTTCTAGATATATCTTTACTATTTTTAAGATTATTCTCTTTTTTTTCCTTTTCTTCTCTTTTCTAACTTAAAAAAATTTTAATTCCTCTATTACTCCTTATTTTTCATTTTTATAACCTACAATTACTTTTCCAAAAAGATCCTATTTTAAAACAAATTAAAGAATTATTTATTAAAACAATAATTTTAATAATAAGAATAATGCTTCTTGTGACCATATGCGTAAACTCATAATTTTAATAATAAGAATAAAAAACAAACACTTGTCATGATATAAAACACTTGCCATGATATGTCATGATAAGTGACTTAAGTCATGATATGTGACTTATGTCATGTTTTATATCATGACATAAGGCACTTACCATGACAAGTGTTTCATATCATGACGCAAGTTTTATGACAAGTGTTTTATATCGTCACATAAGTCACTTTTCATGACAAGTGTTTTATATCACGACATAAGTCACTTATCGTGACTTCTTCTTCTTCTTCCTCAAACTTCAGTACCCATTTTTACTTGAGAGCGAGATTACTGGCTTCACTCTTCCCTTTGGACTCTCCTTTTTCTCTGCCAGATCGCCTCTCTATCCTCCCTTCCCCTTCTCTTCTATACCCAACTCCTTGAATCTCTGTGTGTTTCAGATGGTGGTGAACACTTAAGGAACTGATTACTGGCTAAATCTGTCTCTCTACATTTCATTTCCCCCCTCTTATCCTCCTGGCCACCAGTTTCCTTCCTTCCTCTGCTCTTCTCTGTATAACTCCATAAACATCTCTGAGGATTCCAGACTCCTGGCAACTGGCATGGAAACTGGCCTCTCCTGAGGCCACAGGGGCAGTTGCCTGGGGTTCCCGTCATAACTCGAGAGGACCCCAACACATCTTGAGAAAAACCAGAAGCTTCCTGATGCAGGTGGGCTGAGACTCTTGTCCGCTGCCTTGTCTTGGGAGAACTCACCCCTTCCCTCTTGGGCCATAAAAGGCTCCTTCATACCCTTGCTGTGACCCAAGAAGTTCCCCACCCCATCCTTCCCCACTGGAGAGGAACCCGAGGGTCCCATCATGACTCAAGAGGAGCCCCGTTTGCCCCTGCTCAGCTCCAGATGAGGGTCCCTTTCCCTGTTCCATCGGAAATGGGTTCCCGGCCCTCCCCTCACATCCTAGGAGGAGGCGTTCTCACCAGGAGAGTCAGGAGGAGCATCAAGGGTCGGGCCACTGGACCACCATTCCTCAAGACCCCCAAATGCCTCATCCAGTACACTGCCTCGACTGTCACCCCGTGGCTCGATGCCCGACACAGTGGCACGTGTGACAGCCCTGGTGTACCTCGAGGGAAAGCCTCATATCCCTGTGTCCACAGGATGGGGAACGTGGCAATGCTGCTCGAGTGGGGAGGCAAGGGGCCATGCACTTCTCCAATAGAGATGAGGCCTGACTCCCCTGTGGGGGATATAGGGAAACACCAGGACCTAGGACAGCATGGGTGAGGAAAGCTCGCGTTCTGTCCTCATCACCAGACAAGGACTGTGGACCCGGTGACAACTGGGGAGGTATCCCCTGAGGCGCCTGGCATCTGGCACAGAGACTGGACTCTCAGGAGGCCACAGCTTCAGGTCCCTGTGGTCCCCGATTTAACTAGAGAGGACCCTGCCACAACTCGAGAAAAACCAGAAACTTCTACCCTGCAGGCAGAGTGAGGCCCTTGTCCGCTGCGTCATCTCAGGGGAAATCACCCCTTCCCTCTTGGACCTCAAAAGGTTCCTTCTCCCCTTTGCAGTGACCCAAGATGTTCCACGCCCTATCCGTCCCCACTCGAGAGGAACCCCAATGGTCCCGCCATGATTCAAGAGGAGCCTGATTTGCACCTGCTCAGATTCAAATGAGGGTCCCTTTCTCTGCTCCATCGAGAAAGCGTTCCTGGTCCTCCCCTCGCACCTCAGGCAGAGACACTTGCACCAGGAGAGTAGGGAGGATCATCAGGTGTCGGGCCACCATTCCCAAGACCCCCAAATTCCTCCTCCATTCCAGATGAACCTGATGGCCCTGCACTGCCTCGACTGTCACCCCAAATCTTGACACCTGACACACTGGCACGTGTAACAGACCTGGGGTACCTTGAGAGCAAGCCAAGAGACCTATGTCCGCTCAAATGGGAGCCTGACACTGCTGCTGCCGCTCAGGAGGCAAGAGGCCATGCAAGTCACCAGGAGAGATGAGGTCTGATCTTTCTGTAGGGGATTCAGTGGAACCCCAAGACCTATGTCAGCACGGGTGAGGAAAGCTCAGGCTCCGACCTCAGCACTAGATGAGGACTGAGGACCCTGGGATGACTGGGGAGGAATCATCAGAAGCGCCTGGCTACTGGCACGGAGACTGCCCACAACAGACGCCATACGGGTGGATCCCTCGGTTGCCCGTCATAACTTGATAGGACCACCTGCAACTAGAGTAAAACCAGACGCTTCTCCACTGCAGGCGGGGTGAGGCCCTTGTCCACTGGGGCATCTCGAGAGAAATCACCCCTTTCCTCGTGGACCTCGTAAGGCCCCTTCACACCCTTGATGTGACCCAAGAAGTGCCCCGCCCCACCCGTCCCCACTCGAGAGGAACCTCGAGGGTCCCGCTGCGACTGAAGAGGAGCCCCTTTACACATGCTCAGCTCCAGAGAAGGGTCCCTTTAACTGGTCCATCAGGAAAGATTTCCCTGCACTCCCCTCTCATCCCAAGAGGAGGCGCTCGCATCAGGAGAGTTGGGAGGAGAATCAGGGGTTGGGCTACCATTCCCCAAGACCCTAAAATGCCTCGTCCACTTCAGATGAACCTGCACTGCCGCGACTGTCAGCCCGAGGCTCGATGCCCAACACACTGGCATGTGTGACAGCCCTGGGGTACCTCGAGGGCAAGCCACACATCCCTGTATCCGCTCGCCTGGAAGCCTGACAGTGCTGGTGAAGCTGTGGAGGCAAGCGGCAATGCATGTCTCCAGGTGAGACGAGGCCTGACTCCCCTGTGGGGGCTCCATGGGAACCTTCAGATTTATGTCAGCATGGGCAAGGAAAGCTCAGGTACCGGCCTCAGCACCAGACCAGGACTGAGTACCCGGCGACGGCTCAGGAAGAATCCCTAGAGGCGCATGGCAACTGACATAGAGACTGGCCTCTCCTGAGGCCACAGGGGCGGGTCCCTGGGGTCCCCATCGTAACTCGAGAGGACCCCAACACATCTGGAGAAAAACCAGAACCTTCTCCCCTGCAGGTGGAATGAGAACCTTGTCAGCTTTGTCGTCTCATGGGAAATCACCTCTTCCCTCTTGGACCTAAAAGGCTCCTTCATACCCTTGCTGTGACCAAAGAAGTTCCCTGCCCCTCCTGTCCCCATTTGGGATCAATTCCGACGATCCCACCGTGACTCAAGGAGAGCCCCATTTGCCCCTGCGGAGCTCCAAATGATTGTCCCTTTCCCTGCTCCTTCAGGAAAGGGTTCGGGCGCTCCCCTAGCATTCCCAGTGGAGCGCTTCCCTCGAGGAGAGTCGGGAGGAGCATCAGGGGTCGGGCCACAATTCCCCAAGTCCCCTAATGTCTGGTCCACTCCAGATGAACCTGACTGCCGTGCACTGTGTCGAGTGTCCACCGAGGCTCGAAGCCTGACACATGGGCACGTGTGACAGCCCTGGGTAGTACATCTAGGGCAAGACACAGATTCCTGTGTCCGCTCGACGGGAAGCCTGAAACTGCTGCTGCAGCTGGGGAGGCAAGCGGCCAAATACGTCTCCAGGCTAAATGAGGCCTGACTCTACTGTGGGGTTCCAGGGGAACACCAAGATCTAAGTCAGCACGGGGGGAGGAATGCTCAGGCTCCATCCTCAGCACCAGATGAGGATTGAGGACCCAGCGACCACTGAGGAGGAATCCCCAGATGCTCCTGGCAACTGGCACGGAAACTGGCCTCTCCCAAGGCCACAGAGGCGGTTCCCTGGGGTTCCCGTCGTAACTCGAGAGGACCCCGCTGTAACTTGAGAAAAACCAGAAGCTTCTCTGCTGCAGGTGGGCTGAGTCTCTGGTCCGCTGCCTTGTCTTGGGAAAACTAACCCCTTCCCTCTTTGACCTTGACAGGCTCCTTCACACCCTTGCTGTGATTGAAGAAGTTCCCCGCTCCACCCTTCCCCACTCGAGAGGAACCCCGTGGGTCCCATCTCGACTCAAGTGGAGCCCCGTTGGCGCCTGCTCAGCTTCAGATGAGGGTCCCTTTCTCTCCTCCATCGGAAATGGGCTGCCGCTGCTCTCCTAGCATCCCAGGAGGAGGCGTTCGTAACAGGAGGGTCAGGAGGAGCATCAGGGGTCGGGCCACCATTCTCCAAGACCCCCTAATTCCTCATCCACTACAGATGCACCTGACTGTCCTGCACTGCCTCGACTGTCACCTCATGGCTCGATGCCCGATACAATGGCACGTGTGACAGCCCTGGTGTACCTCAAGGGAAAGCCTCATATCCCTGTGTCCACAGGATGGGGAGCATGACAATGCTGTTCCAGCTGGGGAGGCAAGCGGCCGTGCCTGTCTCCAAGCGTGACGAGGCCTGACTCCCCTGTGTGGGCTACAGGGAAACCCCAGGAACTAGGTCAGCTTGGGCGAGGAAAGCTCAAGTTCTCTCCTCATCACCAGATGAGGACTGCGGACCTGGCGACCACTGGGGAGGTATCCCATGAGGCGCCTGGCAACTGACACGGAGACTGGCCTCTCCTGAGGACACAGGTTCGGGTCCCAGTGGTCCCCCATTGTAACTAGAGAGGACCCTGCCACAACTCGAGAAAAACCAGAAACTTCTACCCTGCAGATGGAGTGAGGCCCTTGTCCGCTGCATCATCTCGGGGAAATCACCCCTTCCCTCTTGGACCTCAAAAGGCTCCTTCTCCCCCTTGCAGTGACCCAAAATGTTCCCCTCCCTACCTGTCCCCACTCAAGAGGAATCCCAAGGGTCCTACCACGTTTCAAGAGGAGCCTTATTTGCCTGTCCTCAGTTTCAGATGAGGGTCCTTTTCACTGCTCCATCGAGAAAGGGATCCTGGTCCTCCCCTCGCACCTCAAGCAGAGGCTCTCTCACCAGGAGAGTCGGGAGGAGCATCAGGGGTGGGGCCACCATTCCCCAAGACTCCAAAATTTCTCCTCCATTCCACATGAACCTGACGGCCATGCACTGCCTCGACTGTCACCCCAAGGCTTGACGCCCCACACACTGGCAAGTTTGACAGACCTGGGTTACCTCAAGGGCAAGCCACAGATACCTATGTCCGCTCAAAGTGGAGCCTGTCACTGCTGCTGGAGCAGGGGAGGCAAGAGGCCATACAAGTCTCCAGGCGAGACGAGGCCTGACTCCCCTGTGGGGGCTCCAGGGGAACCTCAAGTCATATAACAGCACGAGGCGAGGAAAGCTCAGACCCCGACCTCAGCACTAGACGAGGACTGAGGACCCAGCGACGACTGGGGAGGAAACACCAGAGGTGCCTGGCAACTGGCACGGAGACTGGCCTATCTTGCAGCCACAGGGGCGGGTCTCTGGGGTCACTGTCATAACTCGAGGGGACCAGCCACAACTCATGAAAAACCAGAAGCTTCTTTCCTGCAGGCGTCGTGAGTCCCTTGTCCGCTGCAAAATCTAGGGTGAAATCACCCGTTCCCTTTTGGACCTCGAAAGGGTCCTTCTCACCCTGGGTTTGACCCAAGAAGTTCCCCGCCTTACCCGTCCCCACAGGAGATGAACCCCGAGGGTCCTGCTGCGACTGAAGAGTAGCCCCGTTTGCCCATGCTCAGCTCAAGATGAGGGTCCCTTTCCCTGCTACTTCTGTAAAGGTTTCCCGGTGCTCCTGTCACATCCCAGGAAGAGGCGCTCAACCCAGGAAACTCAGAAAAAGCATCAGAGGTCGGGCCACAATTTCCCAAGACCCAAATGCTTCATCCACTTCAGATGAACCTGACTGCCCTGCACTGCCGCGACTGTCAGCCCGAGGCTCGATGCCCAACACACTGGCACCTGTGACAGCCATGGGGTACCTCGAGGGCAAGCCACACATCCCTGTATCCGCTCGCCTGGAAGCCTGACAGTGCTGGTGAAGCTGTGGAGGCAAGCGGCAATGCACGTCTCCAGGCGAGATGAGGCCTTACTCCCCTTTGGGGCCTCCATGGGAACCCCAAGATTTATATCAGCATGGGCGAGGAAAGCTGAGGCACCAGCCTCAGCACCATAGGAGGACTGAGGACCAGGCGATGACTGGAGAGGAATCCCCAGATGCACATGGCAACTGGCACAGTGACTGGCCTCTCCAGAGGCCACAGGGGCAGGTCCATGGTCTCTCAGTTGTAACTCGAGAAACACTGCAGCAACTGGAGAAAAACAAGAAGCTTCTCCTTTGCAAGCGTGGTGAGGCCCTTGTCCCCTGCGGATTCTCAAGGGAAATCACCCCTTACCTCTTTGACCTCAAAAGGCTCCTTCACATTCTTGCTGTGACCCAAGAAGTTCCAGCCCTACCAGTCCCCATTCGCGAGGAACCCCGATGGTCCTGCTGTGACTCAAGAGGAGCCCCGTTTGCCCCTGCTTAGCTCCAGATGTTTGGCCATTTCCATGCTTGTCAGGAAAGGGGTTCATGCACTCTCCTCGCATTCACCAACAGCCACTCGTACCTGAGAGTCGGGAGGAGCATAAGGGGTTGGGCCAGCATCCCCCAAGACCCCAAATGCCTCGTCAATTCCAGATTAACCTGACTGCCTTGCACTGCCTCTACTGTCAGCCCGAGGCTGGACGCCTGACATACTGGCACGTTTGAGAGCCCTGTTGTACCTGGAGTGCAAGCTATGGATCCCTGTGTCTGCAGGATGGTGAGCATGACACTGCTGCTGCAGCTGGGGAGGCAAGCGGCCTTGCACGTCTTCAGGGGAGATGTGGCCTGACTCCACTATAGGGGCCCCAGGGGAACACCAAGACCTGTGTCACCGTGGGCGTGGAAAGCTCAGGCTCTGGCCTCACCACCCTACGAGGACTACGGACCCGGCGACCACTGGGGAGGAATCCACAGAGGCGTCTGGCAACTGGCACGGAGATTGGCCTCTCCTGAGAACACAGGGCCGTGTCCCTGGGTTCCGCGTGGTAACTCGAGGGGACCCCGCCGCAACCTCGAGATAAACCAGAATGTTCTCCCCTGCACGAGGGGTGAGGCCCTTGTCCACTGGGGCATCTCAGAGTAAATCACCCTTTTCCTCCTGGACCTCCAAATGTTCCTTCACAAACCTGCTGTGACCCAAGATGTACCCCGCCCCAACCGTCCCCACTGGAGAGGAACGCTGAGGTCCTGCCCACACTCAAGAAGAGCCCCATTTTCCCCTGCTCAGTTCCACGTGAGAGTCCATTCCCTGCTCTGTTGGGAAAGGATTCCTGGCACACCACTCGCATCCCAGGAGGAGGCTCTCCCACCAGGAGAGTCGGGAGGAGCATCAGGGATGGGGCCAAAAATCACAAAGACCCCCAAATGCCTCTTCCACTCAAGGTGAACCTGACTGCCCTGCACTGCCTTGACTGTCACCCCGAGGATTGACACCCGACACACAGCACGTGTGACAGCCCTGGGGTACCTCGAGGGCAAGCCACAGATCCCTGTGTCTGCTCAACGGGGGAGCCTGACATTGATGCTGCAGCTGTAGAGGCAAGCGGCAGTGCACATCTCCAGGCGAGACGAGGCCTGACTCCCCTGTGGGTGCTCCAGGGGAACCCTAAGTCATATGTCAGTACGGGTGAGGAAAGCTCAGGCTTCGGCCTCAGCACCAGACAAGGACTGAGTACACATCGACGGCTGAGGAGGAATTCCCAGAGGCGCCTAGCAATTGGCATGGAGACTGGCCTCTCCTGAGGCCACAGGGGCGGGTCCCTGTGGTCCCCGTCGTAACTCTAGAGGACCACAACACATCTTGAGAAAAACCGGAAGCTTCTCTGCTGCAGGTGGGCTGAGTCTCTTGTCCACTGCCTTGTCTTGAGAGAACTCACCCCTTCCCTCTTGGGCCTTGAAAGGCTCCTGCACACACTTGCTGTGACCCAAGAAGTTCCCCGCCCCATCCTTCCCCACTCCAGAGGAACCCCGAAGGTCCTGTCCTGACTCAAGAGGAGCCCCATTTCCCCTGCTCAGCTCCAGATGAGGGTCCCTTTCCCTGTTCTGTCGGAAATGGGTTCCTGGGCTCCCCTCACATTCCAGGAGGAGGCATTCGCACCAGGAGAGTCGGGAGGAGCATCAGGGGTTGGGCCACCATACCCCAAGTTCCCCAAATGCCTCATCCACTACAGATGAACCTGACTGCCTTGCACTGCCTCAACTGTCACCCCGCGGCTCGACGCCTGACACACTGGCACGTGTGAAAGCCCTGGTGTACATTGAGGGAAAGCCTCATATCCCTGTGTCCATAGGATGGGGAACGTGACAATGCTGCTTGAGCTGGGGAGGCAGGCGGCTGTGCATGTCTCCAAGCGAGACGAGGCCTGACTCCTCTGTGGGGGCTACAGGGAAACCCAGGGACCTAGGTAAGCATGGGCGAGGAAACCTCACGTTTTGTACTCATCACCAGATGAGGACAACGAACACAGTGATGACTGGGGAGGTATCCCTTGAGGCCCCTGGCAACTGGCACTGGAGATGGCCTCTCCTGAGGCCACAGGTTCGGGCCTCTGTGGTCCCCATCGTAACTAGAGAGGATCCTGCTGCAACTCGAGAAAAACCAGAGGCTTCTACCCTGCAGGCAGACTGAGGCCCTTGTCCACTGCGTCATCTTGCGGGAAATCACCCCTTCCCTCTTGGACCTCAAAAGGCTCCTTCTCCCCCTTGCAGTGACCCAAGATGTTCCCCGCCCTACCCGTCCCCACTCGAGAGGAACCCCAAGGGTCCCAAAACGATTCAAGAGGAGCCTGATTTGCCCCTGCTCAGCTTCAGATGAGGGTCCCTTTCCCTCCCCCATCGAGAAAGGGTTCCTGGTCCTCCCCTATTACCTCAAGCAGAGGCGCTTTCACCAGGAGAGTTGGGAGGAGCATCAGGGTTTGGGCCCCCTTTCTCCAAGACCCCCAAATTCCTCCTCCATTCCAGATGAACCTGACGGCCCTGCACTGCCTCGACTGTCACCCCAAGGCTTGACGCCCGACACACTGGCACATGTGACAGACCTGGGGTACCTCGAGCGCAAGCCACAAATACCTATGTCCGCTCAAAGGGGAGCCTGACACTGCTGCTGCAGCTGAGGAGGCAAGAGGCCATGCAAGTCTCCAGGCGAGACGAGGCCTGACTCCCCAGTTGGGGCTCCAGGCGAGCCCCAAGACCTATGGCAGCACGGGTGAGGAAAGCTCAGGCTCCGACCTCAGCACTAGACGAGGACTGAGGACCCAGCGACGACTGGGGAGGAAACACCAGAGGCGCCTGGCTACTGGCACGGAGACTTCCAACAACAGAAGCCACAGGGGCGGGCCTCTGGGTTGCCCATCCTAACTCGATAGGACCCCATCGCAACTGGAGTAAAACCAGAAGATTCTCCACTGCAGACGAGTGAGGCCTTTGTCAGCTTGGGCATCTCGAGGGAAATCACCCCCTTCCCTCTTGGATCTCTTAAGGCCCCTTCACACCCTTGATGTGACCCAAGAAGTGCCGTGCCCCATCGTCACCACTGGAGAGGAACCCCGAGGGTCCCGTGCGACTAAAGATTAGCCCCCTTTCCACATGCTCAGCTCCAGAGAATGGTCCCTTTAACTGCTCCATCGGGAAAGGGATCCTGACACTCCCCTCCCATCCCAAGTGGAGGCGCTCACACCAGGAAAGTTGGGAGGAGAATCAGGGGTCAGGCCACCATTCCCCAAGACACCAAAATGCATCGTCCACTCCAGATGAACCTGACTGCCCTGCACTGCCTCGACTGTCAACCCAAGGCTTGACACCCGACACACTGGCACATGTGACAGACCTGAGGTACCTCGAGGGCAAGCTACAGATATCTATGTCTGCTCAAAGGAGAGCCTGACACTGCTGCTGCAGCTGGGGAGGCAAGAGGCCATGCAAGTCTCCAGGCGAAACGAGGCCTGACTCCCGTGTGGGGGCTCCAGGCGAACCCCAAGACCTATGGCAGCACGGGCCAGGAAAGCTCAGGCTCCGACCTCAGCACTAGACGAGGACTGAGGACCCAGCGACGACTGGGGAGGAAACACCAGAGGCGCCTGGCTACTGTCACGGAGACTGCCAACAACAGAGGCCAGAGGGGCGGGTCCCTGGGTTGCCCATTGTAACTTGATAGGACCCCACCGCAACTCTAGTAAAACCAAAAGATTCTCCACTGCCGGTGGGGTGAGGCCCTTGTCCCTTGTGGCGTCTCGAGGGAAATCACCCCTTCCCTATTGGACCTCGTAAGGACCCTTCACACCCTTGATGTGACCCAAGAAGTGCCGTGCCCCACTCGTCACCACTGGAGAGGAACCCCGAGGGTCCCATGAGATTAAAGAGTAGCCCCCTTTCCACATGCTCAGCTTCAGAGAATGGTCCCTTTAACTGCTCCATCGGGAAAGGGTTCCTGACACTCTCCTCCCATCCCAAATGGAGGAGCTCACACCAGGAATGTTTGGAGGAGAATCAGGGGTCAGGCCACCATTCCCCAAGACCCCAAAATGCCTCGTCCACTCCAGATGAACCTGACTGCCCTGCACTGCATCGACTGTCACCCCGAGGCTCGAAGCCTGACACACTGGCATGTGTGACAGCCCTGGGTAGTACATCTAAGGCAAGACACAGATTCTTGTGTCCGATCAACGGGAAGCCTGACACTGCTGCTGCAGCTGGGGAGGCAAGCGGCTGTTTACGTCTCCAGGCTAAATGAGGCATGACTCCACTGTGGGGGCTCCAGGGGAACCCCAAGACCTAAGTCAGCACAAGAGAGGAATACTCAGTCATTGGCCTCAGCATCAGACGAGGACTGAGAACCCGGCGACCACCGAGGAGGAATCCCCAGAGGCTCCTGTCAACTGGAACGGAAACTGGCCTCTCCTGAGGACACAGAGGTGGTTCCCTTGGGTTCCCATCATAACTCGAGAAGACCCCACTGTAACTCCGAGAAAAACCAGAAGCTTCTCCCCTTCAGGTTTGGTGAGGCCCTTGTCCACTGCGGCATCTCAGGGGAAGGCACCCTTTTCCTCGTGGACCTCCAAATGTTCCTTCACACACTTTCTGAGACCCAAGACGTTCCCCGCCCCAACCGTTTCCACCGGAGAGGAATGCCGAGGTCCTGCCCAAACTCAAGAAGAGCCCCATTTGCCCCTGCTCAGTTCCAGATGAGAGTCCCTTTCCCTGCTCGGTCGGAAAAGGATACCCGGCACACCACTCGCATCCCAGGAGGAGACGAGTGCACCAGGAGAGTCGGGAGGAGCATCAGGGGTCAGGCCACAATTCACAATGACTCCCAAATGCCTCGTCACTGAAGATGAAAATGACTGCCCTGCACTGCCTCGACTGTCACCCCGAGGCCCCATGCCCGACACACTGGCACGTTTGACAGCCCTGTGGTACCTCGAGGGCAAGCCACAGATCCCTGTGTCCGCTCAACAGGGAGCCTGACATTGATGCTGCAAATGGAGAGGCAAGCGGTAGTGCACGTCTCCAGGCGAGACGATGCCTGACTCCCCTGTGGGGGCTCCAGGGGAACCCCAAGTCCTATGTCAGTACGGGTGAGGAAAGCTCAGGCTTCGGCCTCAGCACCAGACAAGGACTGAGTACCCGGCGATGGCTGAGGAGGAATCCGCACAGGCGCATGGCAACTGGCACGGAGACTGGCCTCTCCTGAGGCCACAGGGGCGGGTCCCTGGGGTCCCCATTGTGGGAGACTAGCTGCCAATAGAGACCACCAGTCGGAGTTCAGAGAAAAGCAGTTTATTGGCAATTTCGGATCCGGGCCCCCACCAAGCCAATCGAAGGTGGGGAGCACCGAACACCCACTTTGGGAGCCTTTTATCCTATTGTGCAGGGGAGGAGGGGGACTAGGATACTCGGAAGAGCATGATTGGTGGGCAGGCAGGTAAGGTTTATGTAACTATTGGTGAATATTTGCAGTTAGCGTCAAGTTCCTGTTTCCTAGAGCTAGATCCTGTTTCTTAGGGTTGCAGAGAAAACATTGCAGTGACACACCTGGTATTACCCATTGTTCCCTTTAAAATTTTGGGGCTTTAAGTCCCAGTAAAGCTGACCTAGTATTCAACT
The DNA here is from genome assembly GCA_917880005.1 of Nanger dama. Lineage (NCBI taxonomy): Eukaryota > Metazoa > Chordata > Mammalia > Artiodactyla > Bovidae > Nanger > Nanger dama. Next base: position 108,232,019 of record CAKJTW010000001.1, read on the forward strand.
CCCTGGGAAACACTTTACTTCCTTCTTCATTCCCCACTAGTCTTAACGGGGAATCAAATCTTTGATTCATCCCCCGACTCTTCCTCACTCGGTACCTCCTCCTGATAGTGGGATCATAGGAGAAGGATCTGGAGGTCTTGTGTCTGTTTTGACACCATTTGTCATATGGTAGAAACGGCACAAGGTAAGATGGCTAGACCTATGATCAGCAAGAGGAGTGTCCAGCCACTGCACTCACAAGGGTGGTCAGCCAAGGTGACCACTGGAAGAGAGACTCATACCAATTTTTCCTGATTGCCCCTGGCTTCCTCTCTATTGTTAAGTCTCTTTCGGAGCTGGCTCAAGTTTTCCTTAATAACCCCTGAGTGGTTGGCGTAGAAGCAGCAGGTCTCTCCCAGGGCCAAACAAAGCCCGCCCTGCTTAAGGAACAGCAAGTCCAGTCCTCTCCGATTTTGCAGCACTACCTCGGCTAGGGAGGAGAGAGAGTCCTCTAATTTAGCAACTGTGGACTCCAGCGTTTTTAGGTCGTCATCAATTTGAGATTCCAGGCCTCGCAGATCCAGGTCACCCTTTATAATGGCTGAAGCACCCACCGCTGTTGACCGGGCTATTCCTCACCCTATAAGTAGTGGGACTAGAACTGGGGCCCTCTTCTGTCAGGTGAGACCGAAATGTTCACGACCCCCCTCGCCCAAGTAGTAATAAACCTGGGGTAATATGTGGGCCAGGACACAGACCCCTCCTTCCACCACTGCTGGGTAGATGCAGAGTGTTATGCCTGCTGTGCAGGCCCACCAGGTGCCTTCAGGGGCCACAAGCAGAGATAAGGAGGGGGCACCCCGGGGAACGGTATAAATTAGGTTACAGTTTTCTCCATACACAGCTAGGAGATCTAAGGGAGAATTATTTCCTGTCACACAAGTCCCCCTACCTTGCAAATCTCCTAAGGTTAGCTTAGGTTCCATTCCCCATTTGCACTCAGGGATGTCTAGGTGGCCTTCTCTGAGAGTGATATTTCTGACATGGGAAGAGTCCTCTCCCAGGGGTACTGTCACAGCGATTCCCACATAGTATGGGGACTTTGGGTTAAGGCAAAGCCAGCAGTCCTGCGTAAGGGTCGGGTTGGTGCGATTTAGGTATGAAAAGGTAAGCTCCACAGTTCATAAGAGAGAATGGGCTTCAGGCTCCAGGGGGGCCAAGTGTGGGATGCAGGAGTGCTGGAGGTGACGTTTCTGTGGGGTAGCACTCTAGTGGGGACTGGCATTTGGGGTCCTATAGGTTTTAGGTGATATGGGAGCTGTCTTTTCTGGATGGTAAACAATACTCCCGGGTCATGTCCCCTAACATAAAACCTCAGACCCCAAGTCTTCCCTGTTTCCCAATAGCCTTGCTCCCAGGTTTTGACCTTCAACCCTATGGGGTTACACCATCCCACATGGCAAGGAGATGTTCCCGGAACCCACTTGAATTGAATATGGGGATCCACATCTTTCCAACTGGCGATAGTCTCGCAGCCCCAGTCACTACAGTGGTAGTCCTCAAGACCACCGCACTCCGAGGGTCCCTCCTGGGGGCAGATATAGAACTCTGTGTCCTTCAATGCCTCTTCCAAATATTTAGTCCCGCATCCGTAGGACTTCACCCCAGCTCTTTCTCCTCTCATATACCCTACAGGGGGTCTTTCGTTACTCCAATTAGCCCCCATGAGGTTGCATAAATCAAACCGAAAGGTAGGTCCACCCAGGGTAGACACTTGCAACCAGCTTCCCGTCCAACGTGCTAGTTAACTCCCAGCAGTAGGGTGCAAGCATATAAGGGCTAAAGGAGGCAGTCTGAAGCAGGGGGAACAAAAACAGCACAACTAAGGGGATGCCAACAGTCTGAGTCGTAGTGGATCGTTGGAGCGTTCCACTCTCCATTTTGAGTTCTTTTCCTCCAGCGGGGGTGCTTCTTGATCTGGGAGTGGTGAATCCAAGCACTCCTTCCTGCCACCTTGACCGCAGTAGGCGTGCTCCAAATGACGGTATAAGGCCCGTCCCAGCGAGTGGCGAGCGTTTCCGGGCTCAGTTTCTTAATCAGGACCAGATCACCAGGATCACAGAGAGGCGGCTGGGCTGGAGCGCTGGGAGCTCTGGGTCTGCTCTCTCAGATCACTGCTTGGGCTTGGGTCTGAGCTAACTGCAGGCCCTGTGAAGACCTAAGGAGATAGTCATTAGTTATTTTCACAAGGGTTTCCTCCCCATCTTGAGGATGAGTGGAGGTGGCCGCCCATAGACGATCTCGAAGGGCGTGAATCTGGTCACAGAGGGGGTACACCTAGATCTGAGAAGCGCAAAGGGTAAGAGAGTAACCCATTCTCCGCCAGTCTCTATTTTATATTTTGTCAATATTTCTTTTAAGCTCCTATTCATCCTTTCTACTTGCCCTGAGCTCTGTGGCCTGTAAGCACAATGCAGTTTTCATTTGATTCCTAAAGCCTCAGCCAATTGACGAGATATCTGGGCGGTAAATGCCAGGCCATTGTCGGACCCCAGACTACTAGGTAATCCGAACCTGGGGACAATTTCAGAGACCAATTGTTTCACTACTACCAGGGAAGTTTCTTTCTTGGTAGGGAAGGCTTCTGCCCATCCGGAGAAGGTATCAACAAAAACGAGGAGGTAGCGGTAGCCTCCTCGTGCAGGGGGCATCTTGGTGAAGTCCACTTCCCAGGCCTCCCCTGGCTCAGTTCCTCTCTGACATATGCCCTTCTCAGCCATCCCAGTCGGGTTAGCGTTTACTCGGGCGCAAGTCAGACAATTGGGCGGCTATGTCTCGAGCAATCCTGTAGATCCCACAGATTAAGTACTTTTTCCTCAGCAATTCTGCCAGTTTGTTTCCACTCAAATGGGTTGCCTGGTGGGCCTCAGAAAGGAGGGCTCTACCAATAGCCTCTGGAACTAGCACCTGGTTATCTGGTAGGACTAGCCATCCTTGTTCCGTGATCTGCCCCCCTAGTTTCTTGACCAGATCGGTCTCCTTTTGTTTATACACAGGGGGTTGCTCTGTAGGTTTGGTGGTGGTTAAGACTAGAGTAGGGCTCCTTCCCCCACTAGTCTTAAGGCGGCCTGCCGGGCAGTTTCCTCTGCTAACCTATTTCCCCACGCTTCAGGGCTGTCCCTAGTTTGGTGCCCCCGACAATGTATAACTGCCACCTCTCTGGGTTCCCAGACAGCTGATAAAAGGTCTATAATTTCAGAGGCGTTTTTAATAGTTTTTCCTCCTGCTGTCAGGAGTCCCCTCTCCTGGTATAAGGCTCCGTGGACCTGAACGGTAGCAAAAGAATACCTGCTATCAGTATAGATGTTTAAACGTTTTCCTCTTCCCCACCTCAAGGCCTTGGTCAGGGAGACTAGTTCAGCCTGCTGGGCTGAAATCCCTTTTTGTAGTGCTGAGGCCCAGATGACAGAGTCCTCAGTTACCATGGCGGCCCCTGCATACCTGATGCTGTCCTTGACAAAACTGGTCCCATCAGTGTAAAGAGTTGCCTCTGCTTGTGATAGCGGCGTGTCAGACAAGTCCAGTCGCCCACAAGAGGGACCAGGAATTCCGTGCACTTGTGTGGGGGCAACTGGGGGTCCAGAGCCAGCAGCAGGGTAGCAGGTTTTAAGGTTGTGGAGCGGTGGAAGGTAAGCCGGGGTGGGTCGAGGAGTTGCACCTGGTAGTGTGTAATTCTGGCATTAGATAGCCATTTCTCAGGCGGCGCCCAGAGTAGGCCCTCGAGGTTATGAGAAGAGGCGACCTCGAGACTCTGGCCAAAGGTCAGCTTGGTCGCCTCCTTAACTAGCAAGGCTGCAGCCGCAATTGTTCTCAGACACCCTGGCCACCCCACCGCCACAGGGTCCAGTCGTTTGGACAAATAGGCCACAGGTCTCTTCCAGGGACCCAAGTCTTCAGTCAATACTCCCTTTGCCACCCCCATTAGCCTCGGCCACGAACAGTCGGAAGGGTTTTTCTAGGTTCAGCAGACTGAGAGTGGGGGCACTCACCAAGGCGGTCTTCAGGTCTTCAAAAGCCTTCTCAGCGGCTTCTGTCAACACGAGGGCAGGGTCCTTGCCGCTGGTAGCTGCATATAGAGGCTTAGCTGTCTCTGCAAAGTTCGGAATCCAAAGCCTGCAATACCCCACAGCTCCCAGAAATTCCCGTACTTGCCTTTTAGACTCCGGTCGGGGAATCTGAAGGATGGCTTGGATGCAGCTGGAAGACAGGGCTCTGCGTCCCTGGCTGATCTGGTATCCAAGGTAAGTTACCTGATGCTTGCAGAGTTGGGCCTTTTAGATGACACTCGGTACCCAAGCTCGGCCAGAGTCTGGAGTAGATCTTTGGGGGCCTTTTACAACTCAAATAATCTGCGGCAGTGATAAGGAGATCATCCACATATTGAAGGAGGTTGACTCCAGAGTGATTGGCCCTGTCCTTTTCTTGGCCGTTTTGGACACTCTCGTTTTCAGTGTCTTTCTTCTTTGCAGTATGCACACTGGTTTCTTCCCAGAGCGCCTCACTGACCCTTCCTCTGGGTGCCTTTCTCCTGGGAGCCTGAGGGCGCCTCGTGGGCTAGGAGGACCTTGGCCATTTTCTTAATGAGCTCCTGGGTAGCTCTGGTGGGGTCCTCTCGATTTTCGAACACCTTCTGGGCTACTGCCAGGAGTTTGGACAGAGACTTCCCTTCGAATCCTTCTAATTTCTGCAACTTCCTTCTAATATCTGGGGCTTCCTGAGCTACGAAGGAGAGCACCACAGCCGCCTGGTTCTCTGGAGCTTCTGGGTTAATCGGGCTCCAGGTCCTATAGGCTTGATTGAGCCTTTCCAGAAAGGCGGTGGGACTCTCCTCCTGTCCCTGCCTAGTCTCAGTAATCTTGGTCATATTAGTAGGCTTACAGGCCACAGCTCGTAAGCCAGCCAATAGAGTTCGGTGGTACCGGTTAAGGGCCCCCAACTCCCTGCACTGTTGTGGTCCCAAGTGGTGCGAGTGGAAGGGAAACTTTCCTCAATAAGGTTGGGGTCCGTTGTCAGTTCTCCATGGTTATCCCGGACCTGTTTCTTACTTTCACTTTTTATTCTTTCTCTCTCCTCGGTAGTAAATAGGGTACTGAGGAGCTGCTGACAATCATCCCATGTGGGTTGATGAATATAAAAGACAGATTCTAAGCGCGTGATGACCTCCTGGGGGTCATCCTAAAAAGAAGGGTTCTGACTTTTCCAGTTATATAGGTCTGAGGTAGTGAATGGGACATATGTTCGTACTGGCCTCCTGGCAGGCCCCACCTCACCCATTTCTCGCAGAGGGTAGAGTCCTGCGGGTTTAGGCAGCCCAAAGGCGGTGCCCTCACAGGTATGAGGGGGCTCACCAAAGGTAGATTGGCCTCGGTGGAGTCAGGAGAAAAGGGCCGGTCTCCCTCAGGGTCTCTTCCAGGGTAAGGTGGAGGCTGCCTTCAAGGGGGCGATTCAGGCCCATGCGGCAACACCGGGGCCGAGGGTTTCTTAAGCCTAGGTTGTGCATCACCATTATGCGCGACGGACGACCCCCTTTGCTCCCAATTTAACAGGTTTCAAACACCCACATTTTTTCAAGTATGATGGCTTATCCCAAATAATCTCAGCCTATATATCAATATAAGGAATCTGATTTGGTGTCCTGGTTTCCCATAGCACACACGTTGAACTCGCCTGGCCACAGCCAAGTTGAGAGAGCCCTCGCTCGGCCAACCCACTCCAAATGTGGGACAGTCAAACTCACAGAATTTCCTTAGGTCAAAGGCGCTTACAGACACTCCGTAGCCTTCAGCCCGTCTCTTAAAATCAGCGAAATTTTCAATCAAGCACTCGAGTGGGCTCAATGGGCCACTCAAACTGCCTTGTCCCATCCTGGCCGGGAGGGAGAGGCAGATTTTGACCATTAGACAATCAGACAAAAGGAACAGACAGGAAAACAGACACCAAACAACCAAACAGGCAATCTTACAACCAGAAACTCAGATCCAGGCCTCCCAGAGTCGTCACTCCGTTCGGCAATTGTGTGGGACCTCCTGGTGGCGTCCCACCGTCCACACGCAACTCAGAACAGAGTCTGCAGACTAATACCAGATCAGTAAATAATTAAACAGGCCTGAACTACCAGCGCCGTGTAGGGTTCCAGATGAATAGTCCGCTGGCAGTCTCCAGGCAGCTTATCCCGGACAGCCCCCCAAATGTGGGAGACTAGCTGCCAATAGAGACCACCAGTCAGAGTTCAGAGAAAAGCAGTTTATTGGAAATTTCAGGATCCAGGCCCCCACCAAGCCAATCGAAGGTGGGGAGCCACAAACACTGTCTTTGGGAGCCTTTTATCCTATTGTGCAGGGAGGAGGGGGACTAGGCTACTCGGCAGAGCATGATTGGTGGGCAGGCAGGTAAGGTTTATGTAACTATTGGTGACAATTTGCAGTTAGCGTCAGGTTCCTGTTTCCTAGAGCTAGATCCTGTTTCTTAGGTTGCAGAGCAAACATTGCAGTGACATACCTGGTATTATCCATTCTTCCCTTTAAAATTTTGGGGCTTGCCGTCCCAGAAAAGCTGCCTGGGAAACATTTTACTTCCTTCTTCACCCGTGGTAACACAAGAGGACCTCAACACATCTAGAGAAAAACCAGAACCTTCTCCTCTGCAGGTGGAATGAGGACCTTGTCAGCTTCGTCATCTCGTGGGAAATCACCCCTTCCCTCTTGGACCTCGAGAGGCTCCTTCACACCCTTGCTGTGACTGAAGAAGTTCCCCGCCCCACCCTTCCCCACTCAAGAGGAACCCCGAGGGTCCCGTCGCGACTCAAGAGGAGCCCCTTTGGCCCCCTGCTCAGCTCCAGCTGAGGGTCCCTTTCCCTGCTCCGTCAGAAATTGATTCCCAGCACTCCCCTCGCATCCCAGGAGGATGCGTTCGAACCAGGAGATTCGGGAGGCGCATCAGGGGTTGTGCCACCATTTCCCGAGAACCCCAAATGCCTCATCCACTACAGATGAACCTGACTGCCCTGCACTGCCTCAACTGTCACCCTGCGGCTCGACGCCCAACACACTGGCACGTGTGACAGCCCTGGTGTATCTCGAGGGAAAGCCTCATAGCCCTGTGTCCACAGGATGGGGAGCGTGACAATGCTGCTCGAGCTGGGGAGGCAAGCGGCCGTGCATGTCTCCAAGCGAGACCAGGCCTGACTCCCCTGTGGGGGCTACAGGGAAACCCTAGGACCTAGGTCAGCACGGGCAAGGAAAGCTCATGTTCTGTCCTCATCACCAGACGAGGACAGCGGGCCCAGCGACGACTGGGGAGGTATCCCCTGTGGCGCCTGGCAACTAGCACGGAGTCTGGCCACTCCTGAGGACACAGGTTCGGGTACCCATGGTCCCCGTCGTAACTAGAGAGGACCCTGCTGCAACTCGAGTAAATCCAGAAGCTTCTACCCTGCAGGCAGACTGAGGCCCTTGTCCACTGCGTCATCTCGGGGAAATCACGCCTTCCCTCTTGGACCTCAAAAGGCTCCTTCTCCCCATTGCAGTGACCCAAGATGTTCCCTGCCCTACCCATCCCCTTTCGAGAGAAACCCCAAGTGTCCCACCATGATTCAAGAGGAGCCTTATTTGCCCCTGCTCAGCTTCAGATGAGGGCCCCTTTCCCGCCTCCATCGAGAAAGGGTTCCTGGTCCTCCCTCACACCTCAAGCAGAGGCGCTCACACCAGGAGAGTTGGGAGGAGCATCAGGGTTTGGGCCCCCATTCCCCAAGACCCCCAAATACCTCTTACATTTCAGATGAACCTGACGGCCCTGCACTGCCTTGACTGTCACCCCAAGGCTTGATGCCTGACACACTGACACGTGGGACAGACCTGGGGTACCTTGAGGGCAAGTCACAGATACCTATATCCGCTCAAAGGGAGCCTGACACTGCTGCTGCAGCTGAGGAGGAAAGAGGCCATGCAAGTCTCCAGGCGAGACGAGGCCTGAATCCCCAGTTGGGGCTCCAGGCGAACCCCAAGACCTATGGCAGCACGGGTGAGGAAAGCTCAGTCTCCGACCTCAGCACTAGACGAGGACTGAGAACCCAATGATGACTGGGGAGGAATCCACAAAGGCGCATGGCAACTGGCCCAGAGACTGGCCTCTCCTGAGGCCACAGGGGCGGCTCCATGGTCTCCCCGTTGTAACACAAGAAACCCCGCCGCAACTCGAGAAAAACCAGAAACTTCTCCCTTGCAAGCGGGGTGAGGTCCCTGTCTCCTGCGGCGTCTCGGGGAAATCACCCCTTACCTCTTTGACCTCGAAAAGCTCCTTCACATTCTTTCTGTGACCCAAGAAGTCCCGCCCCACCAGTCCACATTCGAGAGGAACACCGATGGTCCTGCTGAGACTCAAGATGAGCCCCGTTTGCCCCTGCTCAGCTCCAGATGTTTGGCCCTTTCTCTGTTCGTCGGGAAAGTGGTCCAGGCTCTCACCTCGCATCTCAAGAACAGCCGCTCATATGATGAGAGTCGGGAGGAGCATCAGGGTCGTGGCACCATTCTTCAAGATCCCCAAATGTCTCCTCCACTCCAGATGAACCTGACTGCCCTACACTGCCTCGACTGTCACACAGAGGCTTGACGCCTGACACACTGGCACGTGTGACAGCTCTGGGTAGGACCACGAGGTCAAGTCACAGATCCCTGCATCCCCTCGACGGGGAGCCTTACACTGCTGCTGCAGCTGGGGAGGCATTGGCCATGCACGTCTCGAGGATAAACGAGACCTGACTCCCCCTGTGGCGGCTAAACAGGAACCCCCAGACCTTTGTCAGCACGGGCGAGGAAAGTTCAGCCTCAGGCCTCAGCACCAGACGAAACCCGAGGATACACCAATGACTGGGGAGGAATCCCCAGAGACGCCTGGCAACTGGCACGGACACTGGATACTCCTGAGGCCACAGGGATGGTTTCTGGGGTCCCTGCCGCAACTCAAGTAAAACCGGATGCTTCTCTCCTGCAGGCGTGGTGAGGCCCTTGTCTGCTGCGGCTTCTAGGGCGAAATCACCCCATCCCTTTTGGACCTCGAGTGGCTCATTCACCCCCTTTCTGTGACCCAGGAAGTTCCCCGCCCACCCTTCCCCAATCGAGCGGAATCCCGAGGGTCCTGTAGAGACTCAAGAGGAGGCCCGTTTGCCCCCGTTCAGCTCCAGATGAGGGTCCCTTTCCCTGCTCCATCGGGAAAGTGTTCCCTGCACTCCCTTCACATCCCAAGAGGAAGCGCTCGCACCAGAAGAGTCAGGAGGTGCATCAGGGATTTGCCACAATTCCCCAAGACCCCCTAATGCCTAGTCCACTCCAGCGGACACTGACTGCCCTGCACTGCCTCGATTGTCACCCCGACACTCGACGACAGACACACTGGCACGTGTGACAGCCCTAGAGTACCCGAGGGCAAGCCACAAATTCCTGTGTCTGCTCGACGGGAATCCTGACACTGCTGGTGAAGCTGTCGAGGCAAGCGACAGTGCACTTCTCCAGGCGAGATGAGGCCTGACTCCCCTGTGGGGGCTCCATGGGAACCCCAAGATTTATGTCAGCATGGGTGAGGAAAGCTCAGGAACCGGCCTCAGCACCAGACCAGGACTGAGGACTCGACGATGACTGGGGAGGAATCCCCAGAGGTGCATGGCAACTGGCACTGAGACTGGCCTCTCCTGCGGCCACAGGGGGCGGGTCCATGGGCTCCTCGTCATAACTCGAGAAACCCCGCCGCAACTCGAGAAAAACCAGAAGCTACACCCATGCAGTCGGGGTGAGGCGCTTGTCCCCTGTGGCATCTCGGGGAAATCACCCCTTCCCTCTTGGACCTTTAAAGGCTCCTTCACACCCTTGCTGTGACACAAGAAGTTCCACGCCCTATGCGTTGCACTCGAGATGAACCCCAAGGGTCCCGCTGCGATTCAAGAGGAGACCCGTTTTCCCCTGTTCAGCTCCAGAGAAAGGGCTTTTTCCCTGCTCCGATGAGAAACGATTTGTGGTGCTTCCCTTGCAACCCAAGAGGATGAGCTCGCAACAGGAGATTCGATAGGAGACTCAGAATTCAGGCTACGATTCTCCATGATACCCAAAAGACTCATCCACTCCAGATGAACCTGACTGCCCTGCACTGCATCGACTGTCACCCCGAGGCTTGACGCCCAACACACTGGCACGAGTGACAGCCCTGAATTACCTCGAGGACAAGACACAGATCTCTGTGTCTGCTCAACGGGGAGCTTGACACTGCTGTGCAGCTGGGGAGGCAAGCGTCCGTGCACGTCTCCAGGCAAGATGAGGCCTGACTCCGCTGTGGGAGTTCCAGGGGAACACCAAGACCTATGTCAGCACGGGCGAGGAAAGCTCAGGCTCCGGCCTCAGCACCAGACTAGGACTGAGGACCCGCCGGCAACTGGGGAGGAATCCCAAGAGGCGCCTGGCAACTGGCATGGAGACGTGCCTTTCCGGAGTCCACAAGGGCGGGTAGCTGGGGTCCTTGTCGTAACTCCAGAGGACCCCGCTGCAACTCCGAGAAAAACCAGAAGCTTCTCCCCTGCAGGCAGGGGGTGGGTCTCTTTTCCAATGCGGCGTCTTAGGGGAAATCACCCGTTCTCTTTTGGATGTCGAAAGGCTCCTTCATCCTCTTGCTGTGACCCAAGAATTTCCCCACCAAAAACTGTTTCCCCTCGAGAGGAACCTTGAGGGTCCCGCCGAGACTTAAGTGGAGCCCCGTTTGCGCCTGCTAAACTCCAGATGAGGGTCCCTTTCCTTACTCCTTCGGGAAAGGATTCTGGCTCTCCTCTCGCATCCTAAGAGGAGGTGCTCACACCAGAGAGTCCGGAGGAGCATCAGTGTCTTGGCCACCATTCCCCAAGACCCCCAAATACCTCGTCCACTCCAGATGAACCTGACTGCCCTGCACTGTCTTGACTGTCACCCCGAGGCCCGACACCCATCTCACTGGCAGGTGTGACAGCACTGGGGTAACTCGAGGGCAAACCACAGATTCCTGTGTGTGCTTAACGGGGACCCAGACACTGCTGCTGCAGCTGGGGAGGAAAGCAGCCGTGCACTTCTCCAGGTGAGACGAGGTCTGACTCTCCTGTGGGGGCTCCAAAGGAATCCCAAGACCTATGTCAGCACTGGCGAGTAAAGCTCAGGCTCCGTCCTCAGCTCCAGACCAGGACTGAGGACATGCCGCCCACTGCGGAGGAATCCTTAGAGGCGCCTGGCAACTGGCACGGAGACTGGCCTCTCCTGAGGACACGGCGGGGGGGAGCGGGGTCCCAGGGGTCCCCATTGTAACTTGAGAGGACCCCACTGCAACTCGAGAAAAATCAGAAGCTTGTCCCTTTAAGGCGGGGTGAGGCCCTTGACCACTGCGATGTCTCGGGGAAATCACCCCTCCTTTTGGACCTGAATAGGCTCCTTCACTGCCTTGCTCTGACATAAGAAGATCCCCACCCCACCCCGTCCCCACTCGAGAGGATCCCTGAGGGTCCCACCTCGATTTAATAGGAGCCCCGTTTGACCCTGTTCAGCTCCAGATGAGGGTCCCTTTCCATGCTCCGTTGGAAAAGGATTCCCAGGGCTCTCCTCACATCCCAAGAGGAGGCACTCACAGCATGATATTCAGGAGGAGCATCAGGGGTCGGGCCACCATTCCCCAAGACCCCTAAATACCTCATCCACTCCAGATGAACCTGACTGCCCTGCACTGCCTCGACTGTCACCTTGAGGCTCGATGCCTGACAGACTGGCACGTGTGTCAGCCCTGGGTTACCTCAATGGCAAGCCACAGATCCCTCTGTAAGCTCGACGGGGAGCCTGACACTGCTGCTGCAGCTGGGGAAGCAAGCGGCTGTACACGTCTCTAGGCGAGACGAGGCCTGACTCCCCTGTGGGGGCTGCAGGGGAACCCCAAGAACTATGTCAGCACGGGCGAGGAAAAGTTCAGGCTCCAGCCTCAACACCAGACGAGGACTGAGGACCCGGCGACGACTGGGGAGGAATCCCCAGAGGCGCCAGGCAACTGGCAAGGAGACTGGCCTCCCCTTAGGACACAGGGATGTGTCCCTGTCGTCCCTTAGTAACTAAAGAGAGCCTCGCCTCAACTCGAGAAAAACAAGATGCTTCTCTCCTGCAGGCGGAGTGAAGCCCTTGTCCACTGTGGCATCTCGGGGGAAATCACCCCTTCCCTTTTAGACCTTGAAAGGCTCCTTCACACCCTTGCTGTGATGAAGAAGTTCCCTGTTCCACCCATCTCCACTCCAGAGGAACCCCGAGGGTCCAGCCACAACTCAAGAGGACCCCCTTTTACTCCTGCTCAGCTCCAGATGAGGGGTCTTTTCCGTGTTTGTACAAGAAAGGTTTCCCAGCACTCCGCTTGCATTGCAAGAGGAGGCGCTCGCACCAGGAGAGTCGTAAGCAGCTGCTAGCTTTGGGCCACCATTCCTCAGGACTCTGAAATGCTTCGTCCATTCCAGATGAACCTGACTTCCCTGCACTGCTTCGACTGTCACCCCGAGGCTCGACTCCCCGTCACACTGGCATGTGTGACAGCCCTGGGGTTCCTCGAGGGTAAGCACAGATCCTGGTGTCTGTTCGATGTGTTGCCAGACACTGCTGCTACAGCTGGGGAGGAAAGCGGCCATGCACGTCTACAGGCGAGACGAGGCCTGACTTTCCTGTGGGGGATACAGGGGAACCTCGAGACCTATGTCAGCACAGGCGAGGCAAACTCAGGCTCCAGCCTCAGCACCAGGCGAGGACTGAGGACCCAGCGACAACTGGGGAGGAATCCCCAGATGTACATTGCAACTCGTACAAAGAGTAGCGTCTCCTGAGGCCACAGGGGTGGGTCCCTGGGGTCCTCGTCTTAACTCGAGAGGATTCGGCCGCAATTCGAGAAAAACCAGACGCTACTCTTCTGCAGGAGGGGTGAGGCCCTTGTCAGCTGCAGCATCTCGGGGAAATCACCCCTTTCCTCTTGGAACTTGAAAGGCTCCTTCAAACCCTTGTTGTGACCCAAAAATTTCCCTGCCCCAACCGTCCCCACTGGAGAGGAACCCCGAGGGTCTTGCCATGGCTCAAGAGGAGCCCCGTTTTCACTGCTCAGCTCCAAGTGAGAGGTCCTTTACCTGCTTTGAAAAGAAAGGATTCTCGGCACTCCCTAGCATTCCAAGAGGAGGAGCTCGCACCAGGAGAGCCAGGATCAGCCGCTGGGTTTCGGCCACCAGTCCCTAGGACCCTGAAATGCCTCGTCCACTCCAGATGAACCTGACTGCCCTGCACAACTTCGACTGTCACCCCGAGGCTCGACTCCCAAAACACTGGCAGGTGTGACAGCCCTGGGGTAACTCGAGGGCAAGCCACAGATCCCTGTGTCTGCTCGACGGGGAGCTGGACACTGCTGCTGCAGCTAGGGAGGAAATTGTGCACGTCACCAGGCGAGACGAGGCCTGACTCCCCTGTGGGGTCTCAGGGGAACCCCAAACCTATTTCAGCATGAGCGAGGAAAGCACAGGCTCCAGCCTCAGCACCAGACGAGGACTGAGGACCCACGACGACTGTGGAGGAATCCCCAGAGGCGCCTGGCAACTGGCATGGAGACTGGCCTCTCCTGAGGCTAGAGAGGCGGGTCCCTTGGGTCCCCGTCGTAACTTGAGAGGACCCTGCTGCAACTCGAGAAAATCCAGAAGCTTCTCCCTTGCAGGCGGGGTGAGTCTCTTGTCCACTGTGGTGTCTCAGGGGAAATCTCCCTTCCCTTTTGGACCTCAAAAGGCTCCTTCACCCTCTTGCTGTAACCCAAGATGTTCCCCACCAAAAACTGTTTCCACTCGAGAGGAATCCCGAGGGTCCCACAGAAACTCAAGAGGAGCTCCGTTTGCCCCTGCTCTGCTCCAGATGAGGGTCCTTTTCCCTACTCCTTCGGGAAAGGGTTCCAGCGCTCCCCTCTCATCCCAAGAGGAGGCACTCACACCAGATAGTCGGGAGTAGCATCAGGGTCTTGGCCACCATTCCCCAAGACTGCAAATGCCTCGTCCACTCAAGATGAACCTGACTGCCCTGCACTGCCTCGACTGTCACCCCAAGGCTCGACTCACGACACACTGGCAGCCCTGGGGTAACTCGAGGGCAAGCCACAGATCCCTGTGTCCACTCAACGGGGAACTGGGCACTGCTGCTGCAGCTGGGGAGGAAAGTGGCTGTGCACATTTCCAGGCGAGACGAGGACTGACTCCCTTTGGGGGCTCCAGGGTATTCCCAAGACCTATGTCAGCAAGGGCGAGAAAGCCCAGACTCCGGCCTCAGCACGAGATGAGGACTGAGGACCTGATGACGACTGGAGAGGAACTCCTACAGGCGCATGGCAACTGGCACGGAGACTGGCCTATTCTGGGGCCAAAGGGGCGGGTCCCTGGGGTCCCCGGGGTCCCCGTCGTAACTCGGGAGAGGACCCCGCCGCAACTCGGAGAAAACCAGAAGCTTCTCCCCTGCAGGCGTGGTGAGGGCCTTGTCTGCTGCGGGTCTTGGGGGGAAATCGCGCCTTCCCTCTTGGACCTCGAAAGGCTCCTTCACACCCTTGCTGTGACCCAAGAAGTTCCCTGCAACTCGTCCCCACTCGAGTGGAATCCAAGAGACTCACCGAGACTCTAGAGGAGCCCTGTTTGCACCTCTTCAGCTCCAATTGAGGGTCCATTTCCCTGTTCCGCCGGGAAAGGTTTCCTGGCGCTCCCCTCGCATCCCAAGTGGAGGCTCTCGCACCAGGAGAGTCGGGAGAAGCATCAGTGGTCCGGCCACCATTCCTCAAGACGCCCAAATACCTCGTCCAAACCGAAGAATCTGACTGCCCTGCACTGCCTCGAATGTCAACCCGAGGTTCGACGCCCGACACACTGGCACGTGTGACAGCCCTGGGGTACCTCGAGGACAAGCCACAGATCATTGTGTCTGCTCAACAGGGAGCCTGACTCTGCTGCTGAAGCTGTGGATGCAAGCGTTCATGCACATCTCCAGGTGTTACGAGGTCTGACTCCCCTACTGGGTCTCCAGGGGAACCCAAAGACCTATGTCATCACGGACGAGTAAAATTCAGGCTCCGTCCTCAGCGCCATACGAGGACTGTGGACCTGGTGACGACTGGGGAGGAATCCCCAGAGGAGCCTGGCAACTGGCATGGAGTCCGGATTCTCCTGAGGCCACAGGTGCGGGTCCATGTGGTCCCCTTCATAACTCGAGAAGACCCTGCCACAACTCGAGAAAATCCAGAAGCTTCTCCTCTGCAGGCAGCGTGAGTCTCTTGTCTGCTGAGGCATCTCAGGGGAAATCACCTCTTCCCTTTTGGACCTCGAAAGGCTCCTTCACCCTCTTGCTGAGACCCAAGAAGTTTCCCTCCAAAACTGTTTCCACTCGAGAGGAACTCCAAGGGTCCCGCTGAGACTCAAGAGGAGCCCCATATGCCCCTGCTCAGCTCCAGATGAATGTCCCTACTCATTTGGACCATTGCGGTGAATCAAGAAGTTCCCCACCCCATACGTCCACACTCGAGAGGAACCCCGAAGGTCCCATCGCGACTAAAGAGGAGCACTATTTTCCACTTCTCAGCTCCAGATGAGGGTCCCTTACCCTGCTCCGTCTGGAAAGGGTTCCCAGCGCTCCCCTCGCATTTCAAGAGGAGGCAATCGCACCAGGAGAGTCGGGAAGAGCATCAGGAGTCAGGCCACCATTCCCCAAGACCCCAAAAAGCCTCATCCACTCTAGATGATACTGACTGCCCTACACTGCCTCGACTGTCACCTCGAGGCTCGACACCTAACACACTGGCATGAGTGACAGCCCTGGGGTACCTCGAGGGCAAGCCACAGATCCCTGTGTCTGCTCTGGGGAGGCAAGCAGCCGTGCACGTCTCCAAACAAGACGAGACCTGACTCCCCTTTGGAGGCTCCAGGGGACCCCAAGACCTATGTCAAAAACCGTGAGGAAAGCAAAGGCTCCGGCCTCAGCAGCAGACAAGGCCTGAGGACCCAGCGACAACTGGGGAGAAATCCCCAGAGGAACCTGTCTACAGGCATGGTGACTGGCCTCTCCTGAGGACTCAGGAGCGGGTCCCTGGGTTCCCCTTCATCTCTCAAGAGGACCCCACCACAACTCGTGAAAAACCAGAAGCTTCTCCCCTGCAGGCAGTGTGAGGCACTTGTCCGCTGCGAGGTCTCGTGGGAACTCACCCCTTCCCTCTTGGAACTCGAAAGTTTCACCCCCTTGCTGTGACCCAAGAAGTTCCACGTTCCACCTGTACCCACTCAAGAGGAATCCCGAGGGTCCCGCAGAGCCTCAAGAATAGTCCCGTTTGTCTATGCTCAGCTCCAGATGAGGGTCCCTTTCCCTTCTTTGTTGAGAAAGGGTTCCCGGTGCTCCCCTGGCATCCCCAGAGAAGGAGTTCGCCCAGGAGAATCGACAGGTACATCAGGATTCGGCCTACCATTCCCCAAGAGCCCCAAATGCCTCGTCCACTCCAGATGAAACTGACTGCACTGCACTGCCTCGACTGTCACCCCAATGCACAATGCCCAACACACTGGTACATGTGACAGCCCTGGGGTACCTCGAGGGCAAGCCACAGATCCCTGTGTCCGCATGACAGTGAGGCTGACACTGCTGCTGCAGCTGGGGAGGCAAGTGGCCGTGCACGTCTCCAGGCGAGATGAGGCCTGACTCCCCTGTCAGGGCTCCAGGGGAACCCCAA
This sequence comes from Nanger dama, assembly GCA_917880005.1. Taxonomy (NCBI): domain Eukaryota; kingdom Metazoa; phylum Chordata; class Mammalia; order Artiodactyla; family Bovidae; genus Nanger; species Nanger dama. The sequence continues at coordinate 108,248,807 of CAKJTW010000001.1, forward strand.
GACCTATTTCAGCACGGGCGAAGAGAGCTAGGCTCAGGCCTCAGCACCAGACTAAAACTGAGGACCCGGCAATGACTAGGGTGGAATCCCGAGAAGCGCCTGGCACCTGGCATGGAGACTGGCCTCTCCTGTGGCCATAGGTGCGGGTCCCTGGGGTCCCCATCGTAACTCGAGAGGACCCACCACAGCTCGCGAAAAACCAGAAGCTTCTCCCCTGCAGTCGGTGTGAGGCCCTTGTATGCTGCAGCATCTCGGGGAAAATCACCCCTTCCCTCTGGACCTCGAAAGGCTCCTTCACCCCCTTGCTGTGATTCAAGAATTTCCCCGCCCCACCCGTCCCCACTCGAGAGGAATCCTGAGGGTCCCGCCATGATTCTAGAGAAGCCTCGTTTGCCCTGCTCAGCTCCAGATGAGGGTCCTTTTCCCTGCTATGTCTGGAAAGTTTTCCCGGCGCTCCTATCACATACCAGGAGGAGTCGCTCACACCAGGAAAGTCGGGAGGAGCATCAGGGGTAGGGCCACCATTCCCCAAAGCTCCAAACGCTTCTTCCATTCCAGATGAACCTGACTGCCCTGCACTGCCTCGACTGTCACCCCGAGACCTGAAGCCCAACTCACTGGCATGGGTGACAGCCCTGGGAGACCTCGGAGGGCAAGCCACATATCCTTGTGTCCACTCGACGGGGAGCCTGACAGTGCTGCTTTAGATGGGGAGGCAAGCGGCAGTGCAAATCTCCATTCGAGATGAGGCCTGCCTCCCCTGTGTGGGCTCGAGGGGAACCCCAAGACATACATCAGCACGGGCAAGGATAGCTAAGGCTCTGGCCACAGCACCAGATGAGGACTGAGGATCCGGAGATGACTCGGAAGGATTCCTAAGAGGCTCATGGCAACTGGCCCGGAGACTGGCCACTCCTGAGGCCACAGGGGCGGGTCCCTGGTGTCCCCATCGCAACTGGAGAGGACACCGCCGCAACTCGAGAAAAACCAGAAGCTTCTCCTCTGCAGGCGTGATAAGTCCCTTGTCCTCTCCGGCGTCTAGGTGGAAATCACCAATTCCCTCTTGGACCTCGAATGGCTCAATCACTTCCTTGCTGTGACCCAAGAAGTTCCCCATTCCATCCGTCCCCACTAGAGAGTAACCCCGAGGGTCATGCCGATACTCAAAAGGAGCCCCGTTAGCCCCTGCTCAGCTCCAGATGAGGGTCCCTTTCCCTGCTCCATCGGGAAAGGGTTACTGGCGCTCCCTTCACTTCCCAAGAGGTGGCGCTCACGCCAGGAGAGTCGAGAGGAGCATCAGGGGGTTGGGCCACCATTCTCCAAGACCCCCACATGCGTCGTTCACTCCAGATGAACCTGATTACCCTGCGCTGCCTTGACTGTCACCCCGAGGATCGACACCTGACAAACTGGCACGTGTTACAGCCATTAGGTACCTCAAGGAAAGCCACAGATAACTGTGTCCACTCGAAGGGCAGACTGACACTGCTGCTGCAGCTGGGGAGACAAGCGGCCATGTACGTCTCCAGGTGAGACGAGGCCTGACACCCCTGTGGGCACTCCAGGGGAACTCCAAGACCTATGTCAGCTTGGGCGGAAAAAGATCTGTTTCCAGCCTCTGCAACAGATGAGGACTGAGGACACAGCCACGACTGGGGAGGATTCCCCAGAGATGCCTGGCAACTGGCACCAAGACTGGCCTCTTCTGAAGTCTCAGAGGCGGGTCCCTGGGGTCCCCGTCGTAACTGGAGAGGACCCGCCGCAACTCGAGAAAAACCAGAAGCATCTCCCCTGCAGTCGGCGTGAGGGCCTTGTCCGCTGCAGCGTCTGTGGGGAAATCACCCCTTCCCTCTTGGACCTCGAAAGGCTCCTTCACCCCCTTGCTGTGACCCAAGAAGTTCCCTGCCCCACCCGTCCCCACATGAGAGGAACTCCGAGGGTCCCACCGCGACTCAAGAGAAGCCCTGTTTGCCCCTACTCAGCTCCAGATGAGGGCCCTTTTCCCTGCTACATCTGGAAAGATTTCCCGGCACTCTTCTCGCATCCCAGGAGGAGTCATTCGCACCAGGAAAGTCAGGAGGAGCATCAGAAGTAGGGCCACCATTCCCAAGACCCCAAATGCTTCTTTCATTCCAGATTAACCTGATTGCCCTGCACTGCCTCAACTGTCACACCGAGTCCTGAACCCCAACTCACTGACACGGGTGACAGCCCTGGGGGTCCTCGAGGGCAAGCCACATATCCCTGTGTCCTCTCGACGGGGAGCCTGACAGTGCTGCTTTAGATGGGGAGGCAAGCGGCCGTGCACGTCTCCAGGCGAGACGAGGCCTGACTCCCCTGTGGCACTCCAGGGGAAACCCAAGAAATATGTCAGCACAGGCGAGGAAAGCTCAGGCTCCGGGCTCAGCACCAGACTAGGACTGAGGACCCACCGACGACTGGGGAGGAATCCCCAGAGGCGTCTGGCAACTGGCACGCAGACTGGACACTCCTGAGACCACGGGGCTGGTTTCTGGTGTCCCCATCGTAACTCGAGAGGACCCGCCGCAACTCGAGAAAAACCAGAAGCTTCTCCCCTGCAGCCGTGGTGAGGCCCTTGTCTGCTGTGGCATTTCGGGTGAAATCACCCCATTCCTCTTGCACCTCGAATGGCTCATTCACCTTCTTGCTGTGACCCAAGAAGTTCCCCACACACTCGTCCCCACTTGGGAGGAACCCCGAGAGTCCCACAGAGACTCAAGAGGAGCCCCATTACCCCCTGTTCAGCTCCAGATGAGGGTCCCTTTCCCTGCTCCGTGGGGAAAGGGTTCCTGGCGCTCCCCTCACATCCCAAGAGGAGGTGCTCACACCAGGGGAGTCAGGAGGAGCATCAGGGGTCATGCCACCATTCCCCAAGACCCCCAATCCCTCGTCCACTCCAGCGGACCCTGACTGTCCTGCACTGCCTCGACTGTCACCCCAACACTCGATGCCAGAAATACTGGCACGTGTGACAGCCCTCGGATACCTCGAGGGCAAGCCACAGATTCCTGTGTCCGCTCAATGGGAAGCCTGAAACTGCTCCTGCACCTGGGGAGGCAAGTGGCTGCGCACGTCTCCAGGCGAGATGAAGCCTGTCTCCTCTGTGGTGGCCCCAGTAGTACCCCAAGACCTAGGTCAGGACTGTTGAGGAAAGCTCAGGCTCTTCCCTCTGCACCAGACGTGGACTGAGCACCCAGTGACGACTGGGGAGGAATCCCAGAGGCACCTGGCAACTGGCATGGAGACTGGTCTCTCCTGAGGCCACAGTGGCGGGTCCCTGTGGTCCCCGTCATAACTAGAGGGGAACCCTCCGCAACTCGAGGAAAATCAGAAGCTTCTCCCCTGCAGCCGGAATGATACACTTGTCCGCTGCAGCGTCTTGAGCGCAATCACCCCTTCCCTCTCGAACCTCGACAGGCTCCTTCTTGCCCTTGCTGTGACCCAAGAAGTTTTCCACCCCACATGTCCCCACTTGAGAGGAACCACGAGGGTCCCACCACGACTCAAAAGGAGCCCCGTTGGCCCCTGCCTAGCACCAGATGAGGGTCCCTTTCCCTGCTCCTTCAGGAAATGGTTCCCAGCGCTCCCCTCGGATCCCAAGAGGAGGCGCTTGCACCAGGAGAGTCGGGAGGAGCATCAGGGGTCTGGGCACCATTCCCAAAGACACCCTAATGCCTAGAGCAATCCAGATGAACCTGACTGCCCTGTACTGCTTTGACTGTCACCCCGAGGCTTGGCACCCGACACCCTTGTACGTGTTACAGCCCTGGAGTACCTCGAAGGCAAGCCACAGATTCCTGTGTGCGCTCCATGAGGAGCCTGAAACTGCTGTTGCAGCTGGCAAAGCAAGCAGCTGTGCACGTCTCCAGCGAGACGAGGCATGAGTCCCCTGTGGGGGCTCCACGGGAACCCCAAGAGCTATGTCATAATGAGCAAGGCAAGCTCAGGCACCGGCCTCAGGACCAGATGAGGACTGAGGACCCGGCGATGACTGGGGAGGAATTCCCAGAGAGGCCTCACAACTCGCACGGAGGGTGGTCTCTCCTGAGGCCACTGGGGCAGGTTCTGGGGTCACCATCATTACTCAAGATCACCCCGCCTTAACTCGAGGAAAACCAGAAGCTTCTCGCCTGCAGGCGGGGTGAGGCCTTTGTTTGCTGTGGCATCTCGGAGGAAATCACCCCTTCCTTCTTGGACCTCGAAAGGCTCCTTCGCATTATTGCTGTGACACAAGAAGTACCCCGCCCCACCAGTCCCCTCTCGAGAGGAACCCAGAGTGTCCCGCTGCGACACAAGAGGAGCCCCGTTTTCCCCTGCTCATATCCGGATGAGGGCCCCTTTCACTACTCCATTGGGAAAGGTTTCCCAGGCGCTCCCTTCGCATCCCAAGAGGAGGCGCTCCCATCAGGAAACTTGGGAGGAGCCTCACGTTTCGGGCCACCATTCCCCAAGACCCCCAATGCCTCATCCACTCCAGATGAACCTGACTGTCCTGCACTACCTTGACTGTAACCCCGAGGCTCGATGCCCAACACAATGGCACGGGTGATAGCCCTGGGGTACCTCCGAGGGCAAGCCACAGATCAGTGTGTCCGCTTTAAGAGGAGCCAGCCACTGCTGCTGCAGCTGGGGTGGAGAGCGGTCGTGCATGTCTCCACGCGAGACGAGGCCTGACTTTCCTTTGGGTGCTCCAAGGGAACCACAAGATCTATTTCAGCACGGGCAAGGAAAGCTCAGGCTCTGGCCTCAGCCGCGACGAGGACTGAGGACCCAGAGACGACTGGGGGAGGAATCCCCAGAGGCGCACCACAACTCGCAGGGAGATGGGCCTCCCTGAAGCCACAGGGGCTGGTCCCTGGGGTACCCTCTTAACTCGAGAGTTCCCCACCGCAACTCGAGAAAACCAAAAGCCCCTCCTCTGCAGGCAGGATGAAGCCCTTGTCTGCTATGACGTCTTGAGAAAAATCACCCCTTCCCTCTTTCATCTCAAAAGGCTCCTACGCACTCTTGATGTGACCCAGAAGTTCTCCATCTCATCCGTCATTATTCAAGAGGAACGCTGAGGGTCCAGCTGCGACTCCAGAGGAGCCAGTTTTCCCCTGCTTAGCTCTAGATGAGGGGTACTTTCCCTGATCCTTCGGGAAAAGGTCCTGGGTCTCCCCTCGTATCACATGAGGAGGCGCTTGAACCAGGAGAGTTGGGAGGAGCCTCAGGGGTCAGGCCACCATTCCCCAAGATCCCCAAATGCCTCGTCCACTCCAGATGAACCTGAATGCCCTGCACTGCCTCGACTGTCACCCCGAGGCTTGACGCCTGACACACTGGCACGTGTGACATCCCTGGGGTTCCTTGAGGGTAAGCCACAGATACCTGTGTCCGCTCGATGGGGAGCCGGACACGGCTGCTGCAGCTGGGGAGGAAATCGGCCGTGCACGTCTCCACGCGAGACGAGGCCTGACTCCCCTGTGGAGGATCCAGGAGAACCCCAGATGCTTCTCTCCTGCAGGACGGGTGAGGCCCTAGTCCGCTGTGGGGTCCTGGGGAAAATCACCTTTTCCCTCTTGGACCTCAAAAGGCTCCTTCACACCCTTGCTGTACCCAAGAAGTTCCCCGTCCCACCCATCCCCTCTCGAGATTAACCCCGAGGGTCACTCCACGAATCAAGAGGAGCCCCGTTTTCCCCTGCTAAGCTCCAGATGAGGGGCCCTTTCCCTGCTCAATCGGGACAGCACTGGGGTACCTCTAGGGCAAGCCACAGATAACTGTGTCCGCTTAAAGAGGAGCTGGACACTGGTGCTGCAGCTGGGGAGTATAGCGGCCATGCAAGACTACAGGTGAGATGAGGCCTGACTTTACTGTGGGGGCTCCAGGGGAACCACAAGACCTATGTCAGCACGGGTGAGGACAGCTCAGGCTCCAGTCTCACCACCAGTAGAGGACTGAGGTCCGGCGACGACTGGGGAGGAATCCCCAGAGGTGCCTGGCAACTCGCACAGAGACTGGTCTCTCCTGAGGCCACAGGGGCGGGTCCTTGGGCTCCCCATCATAACTCGAGAGGACCCCACTGCAACTCGAAAAAAACTAGAAGCTTTTCACCTGAAGGCAAGGTGAGGCCCTTGTCTGCTACAACGTCTCAATGGAAATCACCCCTTCCCTCTTGCACCTCGAATGGCTCCTTCACCCCCTTGCTGTCACCCAAGAAGTTCTCCGCCACACCCGTGCCCCTCGAGAGGAAACCCGAGGGTCCCGCCGTGACTCAAGAGGAGCCCCGTTTGCACCTGCTCAGTTCCAGATGAGGGTCCCTTTCCCTACTTCATCTGACGCGGTTCCAGTGCTCCCCTCGCATCCCAGGAAGAGGCACTCACACCAGCAATGTTGGGAGAAGCATCAAGGGTGGAGCCACAATTCCCAAGTCCCCCAATGCCTAGTCCAATCCAGATGAACCTGACTGCCCTGCACTGCCTCGAATGTCACCCCAAGGCTTGACGCCCAACAAACTGACACGTGTGACAGCCCTGGGGTACCCAGAGGGCAAGCCACAGATCCCAGTGTCCGCTTGATGTTGAACCTGACACTGTTGCTGCACCTGGGGAGGCAAGTGGCCGTGCACGTCTAAAGGCGAGACAAGGCCTGACTCCCCTGTGAGGGCTCCTGGGGAACCCCAAGACCTACGTCAGCACAGGTGAGGAAAGCTCAGGCACCGGCCTCAGCACCAGATGAGGACTGAGGATACGGCGACAACTGGGAGGAGTCCCCAGAGGAGCCTGGCAACTGATACAGAGACTGGCCTCTCCAGAGTCCACAGGGGCGGGTCTCTGGGGTCCCCGTCATAATTGAAGAGGACCCTACCGCAACTCGAGATAAACCAGAAGCTTCTCCCCTGCAGGCGGGTTGAGACCATTGTCCACTGCAGCATCTCGGGGAAATTAACCCTTCCCTCTTGGACTTCGAAAGGCTCCTTCACACACTTGCTGTGACCCAAGAAGTTCCCCGACCCACCCGTCCACACTCGAGAGGAACACTGAGGTTCCCGCCACGACTCAAAGAAGCCCCGTTTTCCCCTGCTCAGCTCCAGATGAGAGGACCTTTCCCTACTCCGTCAATAAAGGGTTCCTGGCTCTCCCCTCGCATCCCAGGAGGAGGCGCTCAAATCAGGAGATTCAGGAGGAGCATCAGGTGTGGGGACATCATTCCCCAAGACCCCCAATCCCTCGTCCACTCCACAAGAATCTTACTTCCCAGCACTGCCTTGACTGTCTACCCGAGGCTCGGACGACCGACACACTGGCACATGTGACAGCCCTGGGGTACCTCGAGGGCAAGCCACAGATCCCTGTGACCGCTTGACAAGGAGATGGACACAGCTGCTGCTGCTGAGGAGGCAAGCGGCCGTGCATGTCTCCAGGCGAGTAGAGGCCTGACTCCACTGTGGGGGCTCCAGAAGAACCCCAAGACCTAAGTCAGCATGGAGGAGGAAAGCTCAGGCTCCAACCTGAGCATCAGGCGAGGAATGAGGACCCGGCGACGACTGGGGAGGAATCCCCACGGCGCCTGTCAACTGAAACGGAGACTGGCCTCCCTGAGGCCACAGGGGCGGGTCTCTTGGGTCCCATTCATAACTCAAAAGGACTCCACCCCAACTCGAGGAAAACCAGAAGTGTCTCCTCTTCAGGCGGGGGTGAGGCCCTTGTCCACTGCAGTGTCTCGGAGGAATCACCTCTTCCCTCTTGGACCTCCAAAGGCTCTTTCACCCCCCTTGCTGTGAGCCAAGAAGTACCAGTCTCGCCCACTTCAGATGAACCTGAATGCCCTGCACTGCCTTGACTGTCACCCCGAGGCTCGACTCCCGACATATTAGCACGTATGACAGCCCTTGGGTACCTCGAGGGCAAGCCACAGATCCCTGTGTCAGCTCGATGGGGAGCCGGACACTGCTGCTGCAGCTGGGGAGTATAGTGGCCGTGCAAGACTCCAGGCGAGATGAGGCCTGACTTTCCTGTGGGTGCTCCAGGGGAACTACAAGACCTATGTCAGCACGGGCGAGGACACCTCAGGCTTCAGCCTCAGCACCAGTAGAGGACTGAAGTCCGGGTGACGACTGGGGAGGAATCCCCAGAGGTGCCTCGCAACTCGCACAGAGACTGTCCTCCTGTGAGGCCACAGGAGCGGATCCCTGGGGTCTCCGGCGTAACTCGAGAGGACCTCACTGCCACTCGAGATAAACCAGAAGCTTTTCTCCTGAAGGCAGGGTGAGGCCCTTGTCTGCTACTGCGTCTTGATGGAAATCACCCCTTCCCTCTTCCACCTTGAATGGCTCCTTCACTCCCTTGCTGTCACCCAAGAAGTTCTCCTCCCCACCCGTCCTTCTCAAGGGGGAACACCGAGGGTCCCATCGTGACTCAAGAGGAGCTCCGTTTTCATCTGCTCAGCTTCAGATGATGGTCCCTTTCCCTACTTTGTCTGAAGGGGTTTCCAGCGCTCCCCTCGCATCCCAGGAAGAGGTGCTCACAACGGGAATGTTGGGAGAAGCATCAGGGAGTGGGGCCACCATTCCCCAAGTCCCCCAGTGCCTCGTCGACTCCAGATAAACCTGACTGCCCTGCACTGCCTCGAATGTCACCCCAAGGCTTGACGCCCGACAAACTGGCACGTGTGACAGCCCTGGGGTACCTAGAGGACAAGCCACAGATCCCAGTGTCCGCTGGACAGGGAGCGTGACACTGTTGCTGCACCTGGGGAAGCACGTGGCCGTGCACGTCTAAATGCAAGACATGGCCTGACTCTCCTGAGGGGCTACATGGGAACTCCAAGACCTGTGTGAGCACAGAAGAGGAAAACTCAGGCACCAGCCTCAGCACCAGACGAGGAATGAGGACCCAGCGACGACTGTGAGGAATCCCCAGAGGCCCCTGGCAACTGATACGGAGACTGGCCTTTCCTGCGTCCACAGGGGTGGGTCTCTGGGGTCCCTGTCATAACTCGAGTGGACCCCACCGCAACTCGAGATAAACCAGAAACTTCTCCCCTGCAGGCGTGGTGAGGCCCTTGTCAGCAGCGGAGTTTCGAGGGAAGTCACCTCTCCCTCTTGGACCTCGAAAGGCTCCTTCACCCCCTTGCTGTGACCCAAGAAGTTCCCCGCAACACCCGTTCCCACTCGAGAGGAACCCTGAGGGTCCCGCCACGATTCAAGAAGAGACCCTTTTTCCCCTGCTGAGCTCCAGAAGAGTGTCCCTTTCCCTACTCCTTCAGGAAGGGGATCCTGGCGCTTCCCTCACATCCCAGGAAGAAGCGCTCAAACCCAGAGTTTTGGGAGGAGCCTTAGGTGTGGGGCCACCATTCCCCAAGACCCTCAATGCCTCGTCCACTCCAGGTGAACCTGACTGCCCTGCACTGACTCGACTGTCACCCCAAGGCATGATGCCCGACACACTGGCACGTGTGACAGCCCTGGGGTACCTCAAGGGAAAGCCTCACATCCCTGTTTCCGCTAGATGGGGAGCCTGACACTGTTGTTCCAGCAGGGGAGGCAAGAGCCGTGAACGTCCTAAGGCGAGACAAGGCCTGACTCCCCTGTAGGGGGTTCCAGGGAAACCCAAGACCTATGTCAGCATGGGTGAGGAAAGCTCAGCCTCCAGCCCCAGCACCAGATGAGGACTTAGGACCCGGCGACCATTGTGGATGAATCCCCAGAGGGGCCTGGAAACTGGCACGGAGACTGGCCTCTCCTGAGTCCACAGGGGTGTGTCCCTGGGGTCCCCGTCGTAACTTGAGAGGACCCCGCCACAACTCGAGAAAAAGCAGAAGCTTTTCCACTGCAAGCGGAGTGATTCCCTTTTCCGTTGCGGCGTCTCGAGGAAATCAGACCTTCCCATTGGACCCTGAATGCTCCTTCACTCCCTTGCTGTGACCCAAGAAGATTCCCGCCCCATCCGTTTACACTCGAGAAGAAATCCGAGGAACCCGCCACGACTCAAGAGAAGCCCTGTTCCCAACTCCATCAGTAAAGGGTTCCCGGCGCTCCCCCTCGCATCCCAGGAGGAAGCGCTCCCACCAGGAGATTCGGGAGGAGCATCTGGGGTGGGGCCACCATTCCCCAAGACCCCCAATGCCTCGTTCACTCCAGATGAACCTGACTGCCCTGCACTGCCTTGACTGTCACTCTGATGCTCAACTCCCGACACATTGGCACGTTTGACAACCATGCGGTACATGAAGAGCAAGTCACAGATCCCTGTATCTGCTTGACCGTGAGACTGACACTGCTGCTGCATCTGGGGAGGAAAGGGGGCCATGCACGTCTCCAGGCGAGACAAGGCCTGACTCCCATGTGGGGGCTCCAGGGGAACCCCAAGACCTATGTAAGCATGGGTGAGGAAAGCTCAGGCTTCAGCCTCAGCAGCAGACGAGGGCTGAGGACCCGGCGACGACTGGGGAGGAGTCCCCAGAGGCGCCTCCCAACTCAAACGGAGACCAGCCTCTCCTGAGGCCACAGGGGCGGGTCCCTGGGGTCCCCATCGTAATTCGAGGGGACCCCGTTGGAACTCGAGAAAACCAGAAGCTTCTCTGCTCTAGGCAGGTTGAGGCCCTTGTATGCTGTGGCATCTCAGGGGAAATCACTCCTTCCCTGTTGGACCTCGAAAGGCTCCTGCACACCCTTGCTGTGACCCAAAAGTTCCCCGCCCAACCTGTCCCCGCTTGAAAAGAACCCCGAGGGTCCCGCCGTGATTCAAGAAGTGCCCTGTTTGCCCCTGCTCAGCTCCAGATGAGGGTCCATTTCCCTGTTCGGTAGGGGAAAAGGTTCCAGGCGCTCCTCGTCCTCCCAAGAGGAGGTGCTTGCACCAGGAATGTCAGCAGAAGCATCAGGGGTCAGGCCATCATTCCCTAAGATCCCCAAATGCCTCGTCCACTCCAGATGATGCTGACTACCCTGCAATGCCTCTACTGTCACCCTGAGGCTCGACGCCTGACATGACACGTGTGACAGACCTTGGGTACCTCGAGGGCAAGCCACAGTTCCCTGTGTCCGCTCGACAGGGAGTTTGACACCGCTGCTGCAGCTGGAGAGGCAAGCGGCTGTGCACTTCTCCAGGTGAGGCGAGGCCTGACTCCCCTGTGGGGGCTTCAGAGGAACCCCAAGACCTATGTCAGCATGGGCGAGGAAAGCTCAGGCTCTGGCCTCAGCTCCAGACGAAAACTGAGGACCTGGCGCCGACTGGTGAGGAATCCCCAGAGGTGCCTGGCAACTGGCACGGAGACTGGCTTCTCCTGAGGCCACAGGGTGGTCCCTAGTGTCCCCGTCATAACTCAAGAGGACCACATCGCAACTCGAGAAAAACCAGAAGCTTCTCCCCGTGTAGTCGGAGTGAGGCCCTTGTCCACTGTGGCGTTTGGGGAAATCACCCCTTCCCTCTTGGACCTCGAAAGGCTCCTTCACCCACTTGCTCTGAACCAAGATGTTCCCCACCCCACCCGTCCCCACTCGAGAGGAGCCCCGAGGGTCCCGCCATGGCTCAAGAGCAGCCCCCGTTTCCCCTGCTCAGCTTCAGATGAGGATCCCTTTTCCTGCTCCATCCGGAAAGGTTTCCCGATGCTCTTCCGCTTCCTAAGATGAGCCGCACGTACCAGGAGAGTCGGCAGGTGCATCAGGTGTGGGACACCATTCCTCAAGACCGCCAAATGCCTCGTCCACTCCAGATGAACCTCACTGGCCTGCACCGCACCGACTGTCACACCGATGCACGATGCCTGACACACTGCCACGTGTGACAGCCCTGGAGTACCTCGAGGGCAAGCCACAGATCCCTTTTTCCGCACTACAGGGAGGCTGACACTGCTGTTGCAGCTGGGGAGGCAAGTGGCCATGCATGTCTCCAGGCGAGATGAGGCCTGACTCCCTGTGGGAGCTCCAGGGGAACCCCAAGACCTATGTCAGCACGGGCGAGGAAAGCTCAGGCTCCAGTCTAAGCACCAGACAAGGACTGAGGACCCTGAAAAGATTGTTGAGGAATCCCCAAGGTGCCTGGCAACTGGCAAGGAGACTGGAGTCTCCTGACGCCACAGGGGTGGGTCCCTGGGGTCCCCATCGTAACTCGGAGTGGACCCCGTCGCAACACAAGAAAAACTGGAAGCTTCTCCGTTCTAGGCGGGTTGAGGCCCTTGTATGCTGTGGCATACCAGGGGAATCACCCCTTCCCTATTGGACCTCGAAAGGCTCCTGCACACCCTTGCTGTGACCTAAGAAGTTCCCTGCCTAACCTGTCCCCGTTTGAAAAGAACCCCGAGGGTCCCACCGAGACTCAAGAGGAGCCCCGTTTGCCCTTGTTAAGATCCAGATGAGGGTCCCTTTCCCTGCTCCATCGGGAAAGGGTTCCCGGCACACCCCCTCACATCGCAAGTGGAGATGCTCACACCAGAAAAGTCAGGAGAAGCATCAGTGGTTGGGCCATCATTCCCTAAGACCCGAAAATGCCTCATCCACTCCAGATGATGCTGACTATCCTGCACTGCCTCGACTGTCACCCCGAGGCTCGACGCCCGACATGGAACGTGTGACAGCCCTTGGGTACCTCGAGGGGCAAGCCACAGTTCCCTGTGTCCGCTCCACAGGGAATCTGACACTACTGCTGCACCTGGGGAGGCAAGCGATGGTGCACCTCTCCAGGGGAGACGAGGCCTGACTCCGCTGTGGAGACTCAGGGGAATCCCAAGTTCTATGTCAGGATGGGCGAGAAAAGCTCTGGCTCTGACCTCAGCACCAGAAGAGGACTGAGGACCTGGCGATGACTGGGAAGGAATCCCCAGAGGCGCCTGGCATCTGGCATGGAGATTGGCCTCTCCTGACGCCACAGGGTCAGGTCCCTGGTGTCCCTGTCATAATTCGAGAGGACCCCGCCCCAACTCAAAATAACCAGAAGCTTCTCCCCAGCAGGCAGTGTGAGGCTCTTGTCCACTGCAGTGTCTTGGGGAAATCACCCCTACCCTACTGGACCTTGAATGGCTCCTTCACCCTTTTGCTGTGTCCCAAGAATTTCCCCGCTCCACCCGTCCCCCCTCGAGAGGAACCCCGACGGTCCCACCATGGCTCAAGAGCAGCCCTGTTTCCCCTGCTCAGCTCCAGATGAGGGACCCTTTCCTGATACGTCTGGAAGGTTTCCCGGCACTAATCTCGCATCCCAGGAGGAGGCACTCGCACCAGGAAAGTCAGGAGGAGCATCAGGGGTCGGGCCACCATTCCCCAAGACCCCAAATGCTTCATCCATTCCAGATGAACCTGACTGCCCTGCACTGCCTCGACTATCACCCCGAGGCCTGATGCCTGACTCATTGACATGGGTGACAGCCCTGTGGTACCTCGAGGGCAAGCCACAGATCCCTGTGTCCGCTTGACTGGTAGCTGGACACTGCTGCTGCATCTGTGGAGGAAAGCAGCCGTGCACGACTCCAGGCAAGACGAGGTCTGACTCCCCTGTGGGGGTTCCATATGAACCTCAAGGCCTATTTCAGCACGGGCGAGGAAAGCTCAGGCTCCGGCCTCAGCACCAGACAAGGACCGAGGACCTGGCGGTGACTGGGGAGGAATCCCCAGAGGCACCTGGCAACTGGCACGGAGACTGGCCTCACCTGAGCCCACAGGGGCGGGTCCCTGGGGTCACCGTCCTAACTCGAGATAACCCCACCACAACTAGAAAAAGCAGAAGCTTCTCCCCTGCAAGTGGGGTGAGGCCTTTGTCCACAGTGGCATCTCAGGGGAAATCACCCTTTCCCTCTTGAACCTCGAAAGTTTCCTTCACACCATTGCTGTGACCCAAGAAATTCTCCTCCCTACCCGTCCCCACTCGAGAGCAACCCCAAGTGTACCACAGTAACTCAAGAAGAGCCCGATTTGCCCCTGCTCAGCTCCAGATGAGGAACCCTTTCCCTGCTGCGTCCGGAAAGTGTTCCCGGCCCTGCCCTCACATCCGAGGAGGAGGTGCTCACAACAGGATAGTCGGTAGGAGCATCAGGGGTCGGACCACCATTCCCCAAGAGCCCCAAATGCCTCATCCACTCCAGATGAACCTGAATGTTCTCCACTTCCTTGACTGTCACCCCGAGACTCGACGCCCGACACACTGGCACGTGTGACAGCCCTGGGGACCTCGAGGGCAAGCCACAGATCCCTGTGTCAGCTCAGCAGGGAGCCTGACACTGCTGCTGCAGCTGGGGAGGCAAGTGGCCTTGCACGTTTCAAGGCGAGACGAGGCCTTCCTTACCTGTGGGGACTCCAAAGGAACCCCAAGCCCTATGTCAGCACAGGTGAGGAAAGCTCAAGCTCCGGCCTCAGCACCAGACAAGGACTGAGGACCGGCAGACGACTGGTGAGGAATCCCCAGAGGCAACTGGCAAGTGGCATGGAGACTGGCCTCTCCTGAGGCCACAGGGGCGGGTCCCCATCGTAACTCGAGAGGACCACATCCCAACTCGAAAAATACCTGAAGTTTCTTCCTGGCAGGCATGGTGACTCCTTTATACACTGTGGTGTCTCTAGGGAAATCAACCCTTCCCTCCTGGACCTTGAAAGGCTCCTTCATACCCTTGCTGTGACCCAAGAAGTTCCCCGTCCCACCCTTCCCCACTTGAGAGGAACCTCGAGGGTCCTGCCGTGGCTCAAGAGGAGCCCCGTTTGCCCCTGCTCAGCTCCAGATGAGGGACCCTTTCCCTGCTGCGTCCAGAAAGTGTTCCCGGCCCTCCCCTAACATCCGAGGAGGAGGCGCTCGCAACAGGATAGTCAGTAGGAGCATCAGGGAAGGGCCACCATTCCCCAATACACCCTAATGCCTCGTTCACTCAAGATGAACCTGACTACCCTGCACTGCCTCGACTGTCACCCTGAGGCTCGACGCCTGACACATTTGCACCTGTGACAGCCCTCAGGTACCTCAAGGGCAAGTCACAGATTCCTGTGTCCGCTCGGACGGGAAGCCTGACACTGCTGCTGCAGCTGGGGAGGCAAGTGGCCGTGCACGTCTCCAGGCGAGACGAGGCGTGTCTCCTCTGTGGGGGCCTCAGTGGTACCCAAAGACCTAGGTCAGGACGGTCAAGGAAAGCTCAGGCTCCAGCCTCAGCACCAGAGGAGGACTCAGCACCCAGCGATGACTGGGGACGAATCCCCAGATGCGCCTGGCAAGTGGCACGGAACTGGCCTCTCCTGACGCCACAAGGGCAGGTCCCTGGGGTTCACATCGTAACTGAGGAGGACCCCTCCTCAACTCGAGAAAAATCAGAAGCTTCTCTCCTGCAGGCGGGATGAAGCACTTGTCTGCTGCGGTGTCTCAAGCGAAATCACCCCTTCCCTCTTGAACCTCAATAGGTTCCTTCACACCCTTGATGTTACCCAAGAAGTTCCCCACCCCATCCGTTCGCACTCGAGAGGAACCCCTAGGGTCCTGCCGTGACTCAAGAGGAGCTCCGTTTTCCATGCTCAGCTCCAAATGAGGGAGCCTTTCCCTGCTCCTTCTGGAGAGGGTTCCTGGCGTTCCCATTGGGTCTGAAGAGGTGGCGCTCGCACCAGGAGAGTTGGGGAGGAGCCTCAGGGTTCGGGCCACCATTCCTTAAGACCCTCGAATGCCTCGCCCACTTCAGATGAACCTGACTGCCCTGTGCTGCCTCGACTGTCACCCCGAGGTTCGACGCCCAACACACTGGCACGTGTGACAGCCCTGAGGTACCTCGAGGGCAAGCCACAGATCCCTGTGGCCATTCGACGGGGAGCCGGACACTGCTGCTGCAATTTTGGAGAAATGCATCCATGCATGTCTCCAGGCTAGACGAGCTCTGACTCCTCTCTGGGTCTCCAGGGGGAACCCCAGTACCTATGCAAGCACGGGCGAGGCAAGCTCAGGCTCCAGCCTCAGCACCAGACGAGAACTGAGGACCACATAATGAATGGGGAGGAATCCTCAGGGGTGCCTCACAACTCGCACAGAAACTTGCCTCTCCTGAGGCCACTGGGGCGACTACCTGAGGTCCCAGTCATAACTCCGGAGAGGACCCCACCACAGCTTGAGAAAACCAGAAAATTCCCAGCTGCAGGTGGGGTGAGCCTCTTTTTGGCTGCTGCATCTCACCAGAAACCACCCCTTCCCTCTTGGATCTCGAAAGGCTCCTTCACACCCTTTCTGTTGCCCAAGAAGTTCCCCACCTCACTCATCCCCACTCGAGAGGAACCCCGAGGGTTCCGCCACGACTAAGAGGAGCCTCTTTTTCTCCTGCTCAGCTCCAGGTGAAGAGCCCATTCCCTGAACTGTTGGGAGAGGCTTCCCAGTTCTCCGTAGCATCCCAAGAGGAGGCACTTGCACTGGAAGAGTCTGGATGAATCTCAGGTGTGGGACCACCCTTCCCCAAGACCCCCAAATACCTCGTCCATTCCAGATGAACCTGACTGCCCTGCACAGCCTCGACTGTCACCCCGAGGCTCGACTCCTGACACACTGGAACGTGTGGAAGCCCTGGGGTACCCTAGAGGGCAAGCCAAAGATCCCTGTGACCGTTCGACTGAGAGCTGGACACTGCTGCTGTAGCTGGGAAGGAAAGCGGCTGTTCATGTCTCCAGCGAGACGAGGCATGAGTCGCCTGTGGGGCTCCACAGGAACCCCAAGAGCTATGTCAGCACGAGCGAGGCAAGTTCAGACACCGGCCTCAGGACCAGACGAGGACTGAGGACCCAGCGATGACTGGGGAGGAATTCCCAGAGAGGCTTGACAACTCGCACGGAGGCTGGTCTCTCCTGAGGCCACTGGGGCGGATTCTGGGGTCACCATCGTAACTCGAGATCACCCCGCCTTAACTCGAGAAAAACCAGAAGCTTCTCGCCTACAGGCAGGGTGAGGACCTTGTCCGCTGCAACATCTCGGGGAAATCACCCCTTCCCTCTTGAACCTCAAAAGGCTCTTTGGCACCATTGCTGTGACACAAAAGTACCCCACCCCACCAGTCCCCTCTCAAGAGGAGCCCCCCGAGTGTACCGCCGTGACTCAGGAGGAGCCCCGTTTTCCCTGATCAGCTCCAGATGAGGGCCCCTTTCTCTGCTCCGTCGGGAAAGGCTTCCTGGGGGCTTCCCTCGCATGCCAAGAGGAGGCGCTCCCACCAGGAGACTCTGAAAGAGCCTCCAGGTTTCGGGCCACCATTCCCCAAGACCCCCAAATGCCTCTTCCACTCCAAATGAACATGACTGCCAGGCACTGCCTCGGCTGTCACCCCCGAGGCTCGACGCCTGACACACTGGCATGTGTGACAGCCCTCGGGTACCTGGAGTGCAAGGCACAGATCCCGGTGTTTGCTCATCGGGGAGCAGGACATTGCTGCTGCACCTTGGGAGGAAAGCAGCCATGCACGTCTCCAGGCGAGACGAGGCCTGTCTCCCCTGGGGGGGCTCCAGGGGAAACCCAAGACCTATGTAAGCACAGGCGAGGCAAGCTCAGGCTACAGCCTCAGCACCAGACGAGGACTGAGGACCCAGTGACGACTGGGAAGGAATCCCCAGAGGCGCCTCGCAACTTGCACTGAGATGGGCCTCTCCTGAGGCCTCAGGGGCGGGTCCCTTGGGTCCCTGTCGTAACTAAGGGAGGACTCACCGCAACTCGGAGAAAAACCAGACACTTCTCTTTTGCAGGAGGGGGTGAGGCCCTTGTTCGCTGTGGTGTCTCAGGGGAAATCACCCCTTCCCTCTTGGAACTCGAAAGGCTCCTTCAAACTCTGCCTGTGATCAAAGAAGTTCCCCGCCACACCCATCCCCACTTGAGAGGAACCCCGAGGGTCACGCCGTGACTCAAGAGGTGCCCTGTTTTCAGTGCTCAACTCCAGAAGAGGGATCCTCTCCCCGCTTCGACAAGAAAAGTTTCCTGGCTCTACCCTCGCATCGCAAGAGGAGGCGCTCGCACCAGGAGAGTCGGGAGCAGCCGTGGCATTCAGGCCACCATTCTCCAGGACACTGAAATGCCTCCTCCACTCCAGGTGAACATGACTGCCCTGCACTGCCTCGACTGTCACCCTGAGGCTTGACTCTCGATGCACTGGCATGTGTGACAGCCCTGGGGTATGTCGAGGGCAAGCCACAGATCACTGTGTCCGCTGTAAGAGGAGCCGGACACTGCTGCTGCAACTGGGGAGTATAGCAGCCGTGCAAGTCTCCAGGCGAGACGAGGCCTGACTTTCCTGTAGGGGCTCCAGGAAACCACAAGACCTATGTCAGCACAGCTCAGGCTCCAGCCTCAGCACCAGTAGAGGACTGAGGTCCCAGCGACGACTGGGGAGGAATCCCCAGAGGCGCCTCGCAACTCCCACAGAAACTGGTCTCTCCTGAGGCCACAGTGGCGGGTCCCTGGGCTCCCCATCATAACTCGAGAGGACACCACTGCAACTCGAGAAAAACAGAAGCTTTTCCCCTGAATCAGGGTGAGGCTCTTGTCTGATAGAGCGTCTCGATGGAAATCACCCCTTCCCTCTTTCACCTCGAATGGCTCCTTCACCCCCTTGCTGTGACTCAAGAATTTCTCTGCCCCACCCGTCCTCCTCAAGAGGAATCCCTAGGGTCCTGCCATGACTCAAGAGGAGCCCTGTTTTCACCTGCTCAGCTCCAGATGAGGGTCCCTTTCCCTACTTCATCTGAAGGGGTTCCCAGCGCTCCCCTCGCATCCCAGGAAGAGGTGCCAACACCAGAAATGTTGGGAGAAGCATCAGGGGTGGGGCCACCATTCCCCAAGTCCCCCAATGCCTCGTCCACTCCCAGATAAACCTGACTGCCCTGCACTGCCTCGACTGTCACCCCAAGTCTTGACGCCCAACAAACTGGCACGTGTGACAGCCCTGGGGTACCTAGAGGGCAAGCCACAGATCCCTGTGTCAGCTCAATGTTGAACCTGACACTGTTGCTGCACCTGCGGAGGCAAGTGGCCATGCACGTCTAAAGGCGAGAGAAGGCCTGACTCCCTGTGGGGGCTACAGGGGAACCCCAAGACCTATGTCAGCATGGGCGAGGAAAGCTCAGGCACCGGCCTCAGCACCAGACGAGGAATGAGGACCCGGCGACGACTGTGAGGAATCCCCAGAGGCGCCTGGCAACTGATAAGGAGACTGTCCTCTCCTGAGTCCACAGGGGTGGGTACCTGGGGTCCCCCGTCCTAACTCGGGAGAGGACCCCAACACAACTCCGAGATAAACCAGAAGCTTCTCCCCTGCAGGCATGGTGAGGCCCTTGTCTGCTGTGACGTTTCGAGGGAAATAACCCCTTCCTTCTTTGACCTCAAAGTCTCCTTCAGCCCCTTGCTGTCACCCAAGAAATTCCCCACAACATCTGTCCCCATTCAAGAGGAAACCCGAGGGTCCCTCCGGGATTCAAGAAGAGACCCGTTTTCCCCTCCTGAGCTCCAGATGAGTATCCCTTTCCTACTCCTTCAAGAAGGGAATCCTGGAGCTCCCCTCACATCCCAGGAAGAAGTGCTTGGGCCAGGAGTGTCGGGAGGAGCCTCAGGGGGTGGGGCCTCCATTCCCCAAGTCCTCCAATGCCTCATCCACTCCATATGAACCTTACTGCCCTGCACTGCCTCGACTGTCACCCCCAAGGCTCGAAGCCCGACACACTGGCACATGTGACAGCCCTGGGGTACCTCAAGTGCAAGCTTCAGATCACTGTGTCCGCTCGACGGGGAGCCTGACACCGCTGCTGCAGCAGGGGAGGCAAGTTCCATGCACGTCCTAAGGCGAGATGAGGCCTGACTCCCTGTGGGGGTTCCAGGGGAACCCCAAGGCCTATGTCAGCATGGGAGAGGAAAGCTCAGCCTCCGGCCTCAGCACCAGATGAGGATTTAGGACCCGGCGACAATTGGGGGATGAATCCCCAGAGGGGCCTGGCAACTGGCACAGAGACTGTCCTCTCCTGAGGCCACAGGGGGGTGTCCCTATGGTCCCCATCGTAACTCGAGAGGACCCCGCCACAACTCGAGAAACAGCAGAAGCTTCTCCACTGCAGGCGGAGTGATGCCCTTGTTTGTTGTGGCATCTCGGGGTAAATCAGACCTTCCCATTATACCTCGAAAGCTCCTTCACCCCTTTGCTGTGACCCAAGAAGATCCCGCCCCATTCGTTTACACTCGAGATGAACCCCAAGGAACCCACCGCGACTCAAGAGAAGCCTCGTTTTCCCCTGCTCAGCTCCAGATGAGTGGCCCTTTCCCTACTCCGTCGGTAAAACGTTCCCGGCACTCCCCTCCCATCCCAGTAGGAGGCGCTCGCACCAGGAGATTCGAGAGGAGCATCAGGTGTGGGGCCACCATTCCCCAAGAACCCCAATTCCTTGTCCACTCCAGAAGAACCTTACTGCCCAGCACTGCCTCGACTGTCAACCCGAGACTCAACGGCCGACACACTGGCACGTGTGACAACCCTGGTGTACCTCGAGGGTAAGCCACAGGTCCCTGTGACCACTCAACAGGGAGCTGCTGCTGCAACTGGGGAGGCAAGCGGCTTTGCACATCTCCAGACGAGTCGAGGCTTGACTCCCCTGTGGGGGCTCCAGAAGAACCCCAAGACCTAAGTCAGCATGGGCAAGGAAAGCTCAGGTTCCGACCTAAGCATCAGAGGAGGACTGAGGACCAGGCGAAGACTAGGAAGGAATCCCCAGGGCGCTTGTCAACTGGAACGGAGACTGCCTCCCTGAGGCCACAGGGCCGGGAGCCTTGGGTACCATTCGTAACTCGAAAGTACCCCACCACAACTCGTGAAAAAGCAGAAGCGTCTCCTCTTCAGGCGGGGTGAGGCCCTTGTCTGCTGCAACTTTTCCAGTGAAATCACCCCTTTCTACTTGGACCTCAGAAGGCTCCTTCACCCCTTGCTGTGACCCAAGAAGTTCCCCGCCCCACCCGTCCCCACTCGACAGGAACCCCGAGGGGTCTCGCCGTGACTCAAGAGGAGCCCCGTTATCGCCTGCTCAGCACCAGATGAGTGTCCCTTTTCCTACTCCATCAGAAAGGGGTTCCTGGCACTCCCCTCGCATCTCAGGAAGAGGCGCTTGTGTCAGGAGTGTCGGGAGGAGCCTTATTGTTGGGGCCACCATTCGACAAGACCCCCAAAGCCTCGTCCACTCCAGATAAACCTGACTGCCCTGCACTGCCTTGACTGTCACCCTGAGGCTCGATGCCCGACACAATGTCACGTGTGTCAGCACTGGGGTACCTTGAGATCAAGCCACAGATCCCTGTGTCTGCTCGACGGGGAGCTTAACACTGCTGCTGAAGCTGGGGAGGCAGCGGCAGTGCACGTCTCTAGGTGAGACGAGGCCTGACTCCCTGTTGGGGCTCCAAGGGGACCCCAAGATCTATGTCAGCACGGGGCGAGCAAAGCTCAGGCTCCAGCCTCAGCACCAGACGAGGACTGAGGACCCGGCAACGACTGGGGAGGAATCCCCAGAGGCGCATGGCAACTGGCATGGAGACTGGCCTCTCCTGAGGACACAGGGGGTGTCCCTGGGGTACCGTTTGTAACTCGAGAGGACCCTGCCACAACTCTAGAAAAACCAGAAGCTTCTCTCTTGCAAGCGGGGTGAGGCCTTTGTCCGCTGAAGCTTCTCGGGAAATCACCCCTTCTCTCTTGGACCTCAAAAGGCTCCTTCACCTCTTTTCTGTGACCCAAGAAGTTCCCTGCCCCACCCGTCTCCACTCGAGAAGAACCTTGAGGGCCCCGCCGAGACTCAAGAGGAGCCCCTATTGCCCCTGCTCACTTCCAGATGAGGTTCTGTTTCCCTGCTCCATCTGAAAGGTTTCCTGGCACTCCCTCGCATCCCAAGAGGATGCACTCGCACCAGGAGAGTCGGGAGGAGCATCAGGGGTTGGGTCATAATTCCCTAACACCCCAAATGCCTCGTCCACTCCAAATGAACCTGACTACCCTGCAATGCCTCGACTGTCACCCTGAGTCGTGACGCCCGACTCACTGGCACGGGTGACAGCCCTGGGATACCGCGAGGGCAAGACACATATCTCTGTGTGTGCTCGATGGTGAGCCTGAAACTGCTGCTGCAGATGGGGAGGAAAGCGGCCATGCACGTCTCCAGGCGTGACGAGGCCTGACTCCCCTGTGGGACTCCAGAGGAACCCCAAGATTTATGTTAGCACGGGCAAAGAAAGCTCAGGCTGAGGCCTCAGCAGCAGATGAGGACTGAGGACCAGGCGAAGACTGGGGGAGAAATCCCATGAGGCGCCTGGCAACTGGCATGGACACTGGCCTCTCCTGAGGCCACAGTGGCAGGTCCCTAGGGTCTCCGTCATAACTCGAGAGGACCCCGCCGCAACTTGAGAAAAACCAGAAGCTTCTCCCCTTGCAGGCGGAGTGAGGCCCTTTCCGCTGTGGCATCTCAGGGAAAATCACCCCTTCCATCTTGGACCTCGAAAGGCTCCTTTACACCCTTGCTGTGACCCAAGAAGTTCCCTGCCCCACCCGTCCCCACTTGAAAGGAACACCGTGGTTTCTGCCGCGACTCAAGAAGAGCTGCATTTGCCCCTGCTCATCTCCAGATGAGGTTCCGCTTTCCCAGCTCCGTCGGGAAAGTGTTCCCAGCACTCCCCTCATATCCCAAGAGAAAGCGATCGCACCAGGAGAGTCGGGAGGAGCATCAGGAGTCAGGCCACCATTCCACAAGACCCCCAAATGCCTCAGTCCACTCTACATGAACCTGACTGCCATGCACTGCCTCGACTGTCACCCCGATGCACGATGCCTGACACATTGGCACGTGTGACAGCCCAGGAGTACATCGAGGGCAAGCCACAGATCCCTGTGTCCACAGGACTGTGAGGCTGACACTGCTGCTGCAGCTGAGGAAGCAAGCAGTTGTGCACGTCTCCAGGCGAGATGAGGCCTGACTCCCCTGTGGGGGCTCCAGGGGAACCCCAAGACCTATGTCAGCATGGGCGAGGAAAGCTCAGGCTCAGGCCTCAGCACCAGACTAAAAGTGAGGATCCAGCGACGACTGAGGAGGAATCCCGAGAAGCGCATGGCATCTGGCATGTAGACTGGCCACTCCTGAGGCCACAGGGGCGGGTCCCTGGTGTCCCCATCGTAACTGGAGGGGACGCTGCTGCAACTCGAGAAAAACCATTAGCTTTTCTGCTCTAGGCGGGTTGATGCCCTTGTACGTTGTGGCATCTCCGGGAAATCAACCCTTCACTGTTGGACCTCGAAAGGCTCCTGCACATCCTTGCTGTGACCCAAGAAGTTCACCGCCCAAGCTGTCCCCGCTTCAGAAGTACCCCGAGGTTCCCACCGCAATTCAAGAGGTGCCCCGTTTGCCCCTGCTCAGCTCCAAATGAGTGTCCGGTTCACTGCTCCATCTGGAAAGGGTTCCCGGAGCTCCCCTCGCATTCTAGGAGGATGCGCTCACACCAGGACAATCAGGAGGTGCATCATGGGTCGGGCCACCATTCCCCCAGACCCCCCAAATGCCTCGTCCACTCCAGATGAACCTCACTGCCCTGCACTGCCTCGACTGTCACCTCGAGCCTCGATGCTTGACAAACGGGCACATGTGACAGCCCTGGGGTACCTCGAGGGCAAGACACAGATCCTTGTGTCCACTCGACGGGGGGCATGACACTGTTTCTGAAGCTGGGGAGGCAGAGTGGTTGGTTACGTCTAAAGGCCAGACGATGCCTGCCCTCCCCTCTGCGGGCTCCAGAGTAACCTCAAGCCCTATGTCAACATGGGCGAGAAAGCTGAGGCTCCGGCCTCAGCACCAGACAAAGACTGAGGACCCGGCGACGACTAGGGAGAAATCCCCAGAGGCGCCTGGCATCTGGTGCGGAGACTGACCTCTCCTGAGGCCACAGGGGCGGGTCCCTGGGGTCCCAGTTGTAACTCGAGAGAACCCCCCCGCAACTTGAGAAAAACCAGAAGATTCTCCCCTGCAGGTGGGGTGAGGTTTTTGTCCCCTGCGGCATTTCAGGGGAAATCACCCCTTCCCTCTTGGACCTCGAAAGGCTCCTTCATCCCCTTGCTGTGACCTAAGAAGTTCCCAGCCCCACCAGTCTCCACATGAGAGGAAACCTGAGGGTCCCGACGTGACTCAAGATGTGCGTCGTTTGCCCCTGCTCAGCTCCAGATGAGCGTCCCTTTCCCTCCTCGGTAGGGAAAGGGTTCCAGGCGCTCCCCCTCTCATCCCAAGAGGAGGTGCTCACACCAGGAGAGTCAGGAGAAGCATCAGGGGTCTGGCCATCATTCCCTAAGACCTCCAAATGCCTCGTCCACTCCAGATGAACCTGACTACTCTGCACTGCCTCGACTGTCACCCTGAGGCTGGACGTCCGACACATGGCACGTGTGACAGCCCTGGGGTACCTCAAGGGCAAGCCACAGTTCCCTGTGTCCGCTTGACGGGGAGTCTGACACTGCTGCTGGAGATGGGGAGGCAAGTAGCCGTGCACCTCTCCAGGCAAGACGAGGCCTGACTCCGCTGTGGGGCTCCAAGGGAACCCCAAGACCTATGTCAGCATGGGCAAGTAAAGCTCAGGCTCTGGTCTCAAAACCAGACGAGGACTGAGGACACTGCAATGACTGTTGAGGAACCCCCAGATGTGCCTGGAAACTTTCACGGAGACTTGTCTCTTCTGAGGCCACAAGGGCGGGTCCCTGCAGTCCCTGCCGCAACTTGAGAAAAACCAATAGTTTCTCCCTTGCAGACGGGATGAGGCCCTTGTTTGCTGCTGCATCTCTGGTGAAATCACCAGATGAGGACTGAGGACCCGGCGATGACTGTTGAGAAATCCCCAGACGTGCCTGGCAACTTTCACGGAGACCTGCCTCTCCTTAGACCAAAGGGGCGGGTTCTTGTGGTCACCATCGTAACTCAAGAGGACCCCTCCTCAATTCAAGAAAAACCAGAAGCTTCACCCTGCAGGCAGTGTGAGACAGTTGTCTGCTGTGGCATCTCCGGTGAAATCACCCCTTTCCTCTTGGACCTCGAAAGGCTCCTTCACCACCTTGCTGTGACCCAAGAAGTTCCCTGCCCAACCCATCTCCACTCGAGAGGAATCCCGAGGGTTCCGCCATGGCTCATGAGCAGCCGTTTCCTCTGCTCAGCTACAGATGAGGGTCCCTTTCCCTGCTATGTCTGGAAAGGGTTGCCGGCACTCCCCTAGCATCTTAAAAAAGGCACTCACACCAGGAGAGTCGGGAGGAGCATCAGGGGTCTTCCCACCATTCCCCAAGACCCCCAAAGTCCTCGTCCACTCCAGATGAACCTGCCTGGCCTGTACTGCACCGACTGTCACCCCGAGGCTTGATGCCCAACAAACTGGCATGTGTGACAGCCCTGAGGTACCTCGAGGACAAGCCACATACCCCCTGTGTCTGCTCGACGGCGAGCCTGACACTGTTGCTGCAGCTGGGGAGGCAAGCGGCCATGCACGTCTTCAGGCAAGACGAGGCTTAACTCCCCTGTGGGGGATCCAGGGGAACCCCAATACCTATGTCAGCACAGGCGAGGAAAGCTCAGGCTCAGGACTCAGCACCAGATGAGGACTGAGGACTTGGTGACAACAGGGGAGGATTCCCCAGAGGCGCCTGGCAACTGGCACAGAGACTGGCCTCTCCTGAGGCCACAGGGGCGGGGCCCTGGTGTCCTCGTCGTAACTGGAGAGGACCCGCCGAAACTTGATAAAAACCAGAAGCTTCCCACCTGCAGGCGTCGAGAGGCCCTTATCTGCTGCGGCTTCTCGAGGGAAATCACCCCTTCCCTATTAAAGCTCGAAAAGGCCCTTCACCCACTAGCTGTGACCCAAGATGTTCCCCGGCCCACCCATCCCCACACGAGAGGAACCCCAAGGGACCCGCCTCGACTCAAGAGGAGCCCCCGTTTGCCCATGCCTAGTGCCAGATGAGGATCCCTTTCCCTCCTACATCTGGAAATGTTTCCCGGCACTCCTCTTGCATCCCAGGATGAGGCGCTCCAACCAGGAAAGTCGGGAGGAGCATCAGGGGTCAGGCCACCATTCCCCAAGACACCCAAATGCCTTGTCCACTTCAGATGAACCTGACTGCTCTGCACTGCCTCGACTGTCAGCCCGAGGCTCAACACCCAACACACTGGCACGGGTGACAGCCCTTTGGTACCTCGAGGGCAAGCCACAGATCCCTGTGTTCACTCGACATGGAGCCTGACACTGCTGCTGCAGCTGGTCAGGCAAGCGGCCATGCACGTGTCCAGGCGAGAAGAGGCCTGACTCCCCTGTGGGTGCTCCAGGGAAACCCCAAGACCTATGTCAGCACGGGGTGAGGAAAGCTCCAGCGCTGGCCTCAGAACCAGACAAAAACTGAGGACCTGGCCAAGACTGGGGAGGAATCCCCAGAGCCCCTGGCAACTCTCATGGAGACTGGCCTCTCCTGAGGCCACAGTGTCCGGTCCCTGTGGTCCCCATTGTAACTCCAGAGGACCCCACCAGAACTCAAGAAAAGCCAGAAGCTTCTCCCCTGCAGGCGAGGTGAGGCCCTTGTCTGATGCGGCATCTCGAGGGGAATCATCGCTTCCCTATTGGACCTCTATAGGCTCCTTTACTCCCCTGCTGTACACAAGAAGTTCCCCGTCCCATCCATCCCCACTCGAGAGGAACCCTGAGGGACCCGCCATGACTGAAGAGGAGCCCCATTTTCCCTAATTAGCTCCAAATGAGGGTCCCTTTCCCTGCTCCATCAGAAAGGGTTGCCTGCATTCCCCTCGCATCTAAAAAGGAGGCCCTCCCACCAGGAGAGTCCGGAGGAGCATCAGGGATCGGGCCACCATTCATCAAAGACTGAAATGCTTCGTCCACTCCAGATGAACCTGACTGCCCTGCATGCCTTGACTGTCACCCCGAGGCTCGATGCACAATACACTGGCACGTGTGATAGCCCTGGGGTACCTCGAGGGCAAGCCACCGATCCCTGTGTCTGCTCGACAGGGAACCTGACACTGCTACTGCAGCTAGGGATGCAAGCGGCCATGCAAGTCTCCAGGCGAGATGAGGCCTGACCCCCTTTGGGGGCTCAAGGGGACCCCAAGACCTATGTCAAAACGTGCGAGGAAAGAAAAGGCTTCGGTCTCAGCACCAGACGAGGACTGAGGACCCAGCGACGACTGGGGAGGAATCCCCAGAGGAACCTGTCTACTTGCATGCTGACTGGCCTCCTCGTGAGACCACAGGAGCAGGTCCCTGGGATCCCCGTCGTCTCTCAAGATTACCCTGCTGCAACTCGTGAAAAACCAGAAGCTTCTTCCCTGCAGGCGGGGTGAGGCCCTTTTCCGCTCAACGTCTTGGGGGAAATCACCTGTTCTCTCTTGGACCGGAAAAAGCTCTTTCACCCCCTTGATGTGACCCAAGAAGTTCCATGCTCGAACCATACCCACTCGAGAGGAACCCAGAGGGTCCTGCTGAGATTCAAGAGGAGCCCCGTTTGTCCCTGCTCAGCTCAAGATGAGGGTCCGTTTCCCTTATTTGTCAGAAAAGGGTTCCCGGCACTCCCCTCACATCCCAAGAGAAGAAGATCACACCAGGAGAGTTGGCAGTTGCATCAGGATTCGGGCCACCATTTCCCAAGACCCCCAAATGCCTCATCTACACCACATGAATCTGACTGCACTGCACTGCCTCGACTGTCACCCCGAGGCTCAATGCCCGACACACTGGCACGTGTGACAGCACTGGGGTACCACGAGGGCAAGCCACACATACATGTGTTGGCTCGACAATGAGCCTGACACTGCTGCTGCAGCTGGCAAAGCAAGCGGCCGTGAACGTCTGCAGGGGAGACAAGGCCTTACTTCTCTGTGTGGGCTCCAGGGGAACTCCAAGATCTGTCACCACAGGCGAGGAAATCTCAGGCTCCAGCCTCAGCACCAGATGAGGACTGAACACCCAGCGACGAGTGGGGAGGAATCCCAAGAGGTGCATTGCAAATGGCACGGAGACTGGCTTCTCCTCAGGGCACAGGGGCAGTTACCAGGGGTTCCCATCGTAACTCGAGTGGTTCCGCCACAACTCGAGAAAAACCAGAATCTTCTCCCCTGCAGGCATGGTGAGACCCTTGTCTGCTGTGGCATCTTGGTGGAAATCACCCCTTCCGTCTTGGACCTCAAAAGAATATTTCACCCCCTTGCTGTGACCCAAGAAGTTCCCCGCCCCATCCCTCCCCACTCTAGAGGAATCTCGAGGGTTCCGCCATGGCTCATGAGCAGCCCCGTTTCTCCTGCTCAGCTACAGATGTGGGTCGCTTTCCCTGCTATGCCTGGAAATGTTTCCCAGCACTCCCCTAGCATCCTAAAAGGAGGCGTTCCCACCAGGTGAGTCCGGAGGAGCATCAGGTGTCGGTCCACCATTACCCCAACACCCCCAAATGCCTCATCCACTCCAGAGAAACCTGACTGCCCTGCATGCCTCGACTGTCATTCTGAGGCTCAATGCCCAACAAACTGGCATGAGTGAGAGCCCTGGGGTACCTTGAGGGCAAGCCACAGATCCCTGTCTTTGCTCGACAGAGAGACTGACACTGCTGCTGCAGCTGGGTAGGCAAGAGGCCGTGCACGTCTCCAGGCGAGACGAGGCCTGACTCCTTTTGGAGGCTCCAGGGAACCCCAACACCTATGTGAAAATGTGCAAGGAAAGCAAAGACTCCGGCCTCACCACCACAGAAGGACTGAGGACCCGGCGATGACTGGGGAGGAATCCTAAGAGGAACCTGTCTACTGGCACGGTGACTGGCCTCTCCTGAGGCCTCAGAAGCGGGTCCCTGGGGTTCCTGTCGTCTCACAAGAGGACCCCACTGCAACTCGTTAAAAACCAGAAGCTTCTCCCCTGCAAGCGGGTTGAGGCCCTTCTCCACTGCGATGTCTTGGGGGAAATCACCTGTTCCCTCTTGGACCTCAAAAGGCTCTTTCATCCCCTTGCTGTGACCCAAGAATTTCCCCCCCCCACATCCCCACTGGAGAAAAACCCCGTCGGTCCCGCCGAGACTCAAGAAGAACCCCTTTGCCCATGCTCTGCTCCAGAGAAGGGTCCCTTTAACTGCTCCATCGGGAAAGGGATCCTGGCGCTCCCCCTCGCATCCCAGGTGGAGGGGCTCGCACCAGGAGAATCAGGAGGAGAATCAGGAGTTGGGCCATCATTCCCCACAACCCCACAATGCCTCGTCCACTCCAGATGAGCCTGACTGCCCTACACTTCCTCGACTGTCACCCCAAGACTCAAGTTCTGACACACTGGCACGTGTAACAGCCCGGGGGTACTTCAAGAGCAAGCCACATATCCCTGTGTCCTCTCGGCGGGGAGTCTGACACTGCTGCTAGAGCTGGGGAGGCAAGCGGCCATGCATGTCTCCAGGATTGGCAAGGACTTACTCCCCTGTGAGGGCTCCAGGGAACCCAAGACCTATGTCAGCACGGGTGAAGAAAGCTCAGACTTCGGCCTCAAAACCAGACGAGGACTGAGGACCTGGTGACAACTGGTGAGGAATCCCCAGAGGAGCCTGTCTACTGGCAAGGAGACTGGGCTCTCCTTAGGCCACAGGAGCAGGTCCCTGGGATCCCCGTCGTCTCTCAAGAGGACCCCGCTGCAACTCGTGAAAAACCAGAAGCTTCTCCCCCTGCAGGCGGAGTGAGGCCCTTGTCCACTACGACGTCTCAGGGGAAATAACCCCGTTCCCTCTTGGACCTCGAAATGCTCTTTCACCCTCGGTGTGATCCAAGAAGTTCCACCCTCCAAACGTACCCACTCGAGAGGAACCCCAAAGGTCCCCAACGAGACTCAAGAGGAGCCCCATTTGTACCTGCTGAGCTCCAGATGAGGGTCCCTTTCCATTCGTTGTCAGGAAAGGGTTCCCGGCACTCCCCTCGCATCGCAAGAAAAGGAGATCAAACCAGGAGAGTCGGCAGGTGCATCAGGATTCAGGCCACCATTCCCCAAGAACCCAAATGCCTTGTCCACTCCACCTGAACCTGACTGCACGGCACTGCCTCACCTGTCACTCTGATGCTCGATGCCTGATACACTGGCACGTGTGACAGGTCTAGAGTACCTCGAGGGCAAGCCACGTATCCTTGTGTCAGCACGATGGGGAGGCTGACACTGCTGCTACAGCTGGGGAGGCAAGTGGCGGTGCATGTCTCCAGGCGAGATGAGGGCTGACTCTGCTGTGGGGTCTCCAAGGAACCCCACACCTATGTCAGCACGGGCGAGGAAAGCTCAGGCTCAGGCCTCAGCACCAGACTAAAACTGAGGACCCAAAGAAGACTGGGGAGGAATCCTGAGAAGCACCTGGCATCTGGCATGGAGACTGGCCTCTCCTGTGGCCACAGGGGCGGGTCCCTGGGGTCCTCCTCGTAACTCGAGTGAACCCTACCGCAACTCGAGAAAACACAGAAGCTTCTACGCTCTAGGCGGATTGAGGCCCTTGTATGCTGTGGCATCTCAGGGTAAATCACCCCTTCCCTGTTGGACCTTGAAAGGCTCCTGCACACCCTTGCTGTGACCCAAGAATTTCCCCGCCCAACCTGTCCCCACATGAGAAGAACCCCGAGGGTCCCGCTTTGACTCAAGACGTGCCCAGTTTGCCCCTGCTCAGCTCCAGATGAGCGTCCCTTTCCCTGCTCGGAAGGAAAAGGGATCCAGTCGGTCCCCCTCTCATCCCAAGAGGAGGTGCATGTGCCAGGAGAGTTGGGAGGAGCATCAGGGGTCAGGCCACCATTCCCCAAGACCCCCAAATGCCTTGTCCACTCCAGATGAACCTGACTGAACTGCACTGCATCGACTGTCACCCCGAGGCTTGACACCCGAAACACTGGCACGTGTGACAGCCCTTGGGTACCTCGAGAGGCAAGACACAGATCCCTGTGTCCTCTGGACGGGGAGCCTGACACTGCTGCTGCAGCTGAGGAGTCAACTGTCTGTGCATGCCTCCAGGCAAGATGAGGTCTGACCCCATGTGGGGGCTCCAGGGGAACTCCAAGACCTATGTCAGCACGAGCGATGAAAGATCTGGCTCCCCCTCAGCACCAGACGAGGACTGAGGACCCGGTGATGACTGGGGAGGAACCCCCAGAGGCACCTGCCATCTGGCACGGAGACTGACCTGTCCTGAGGCCACAGGGGCGGGTCCCTGTTGTCCCCATCGTAACTCGAGAGGACCAAGCCGCAACTTGAGAAAAACCAGAACCTTCTCCCCTGCAGGCAGTGTGAGGCTCTCTTCTACTGCGGCGTCTCGGGGAAATCACCTCTTCCCTATTGGACCTGGAATGGCTCCTTCACCTCCTTGCTGTGTCCCAAGAAGTTCCAAGCCCCAATCCTCCCCAATCGAGAGGAACCCCGAGGGTCCCGCCATGGCTCAAGAGCAGCCCTGTTTCCCCTGCTCAGCTCCAGATGAGGGTCCCTTTCCCTGCTCCATCAGAAAAGTGTTTCCAGAGCTCCCTTCGCTTCCCAAGAGGAGGCACTCGCACCAGTAGAGTGGGCAGGTGCATCAGGTGTTGGACACCATTCCCCAAGACACCCAAATGTCTCGTCCACTCCAGATGAACCTGACTGCTGTGCACTGCCTCAACTGTCACCCGAGGCTCGACACCTGACACACTGCACATGTGACAGCCCTGGGGTACCTCGAGGGCAAGCCACATATCCCAGGGTCCACTCGACGGGGAACCTGACACTGCTGCTGCAGCTGGAGAGCCAAGCAGCCGTGCACATCTCCAGGCGAGATGAGTCCTGGCTCCCCTTTGGGGGCTTCAGAGGAACCCCAAGACCTATGTCAGCATTGGTGAGGAAAGCTCAGGCTCCAGCCTCAGCACCAAACGAGGACTGAGGACGCGATGATGACTCGGGAGGATTCCCAAGAGATGCATGGCAACTGGCATAGAGACTGGACACTCCTGAGGCCACAGGGCTGTACCCCTGGAGTCCCCATCATAACTCGAGAGGACCCCGCCTCAACTAGAGAAAAACCAGAAGCTTCTCCCTGCAGGGGTGGTGAGGCCCTTGTCTGCTGTGGCATTTCGGGGGAAATCACCCCTTCCCTCTAGGACCTTGGATGGCTCATTCACTCCATGCTGTGACACAAGAAGTCTTCTGCCCCATACGTCCCCACTCGAAAGGAACTCTGAGGGTCCCGCCGAGAATTAAGAGGAGCCCCATTTGCCCCTGCTCAGCTTCAGATGACGGCTTCTTTACCAGCTCCATTGGGAAAGGGTTCCCGGTGCTCCCCTCGCATACCAAAAGGATGCACCGGCACCAGGGGGAGTTGGAAGGAGCATCAGGGTTTGGGCCACCATTCCCTAAGACACCCAAATGCTTCGTCCACTCAACATGAACCTGACTGCCCTGCACTGCCTCGACTATCACCCCGAGGCTTGACGCCCGACACACTGGCACGTGTGACAGCCTTGGGGTACCTAGAAGGCAAGCCACAGATACGGGTGTCCGCTCGACGGAGAGCCTGACACTGCTGCTGCATCTGAGGAGGCAAGTGGCCGTGCACACCTCCATTCGAGATGAGACCTGACTCCCCTGTCAGGGCTCCAGGGGAAACCCAAGACATATGTGAGCATGGGCAAGGATAGCTCAGGCTCCGCCCTCAGCACCAGACGAGGACTGAGGACCCGGCGATGACTAGGGAGGATTCCCAAAAGGCACGTGGCAACTGGCAGGGTGACTGGCCTCTCCTGAGGCCAGAGGAGCGGGTCCCTGGGGTCCCCACCGTAACTTGAGAGGACCCTGCCATAACTCGGAGAAAAACCAGTAGCTTCTTCTCTGCAGGCAGGGTGAGTCCCATGTCAGCTTCGGTGTCTTGGGGGAAATCATGCCTTCCCTCTTGGACTTCGAAAGGCTACTTCACACCTTTGCTGTGATCCAAGAAGTTCCCCCACCCCGCCCTTACCCACTCGAGAGGAACCCCAGGGGTCATATCGAGACTCAAGAGGAGCTCCGTTTGCGCCTGCTCAGCTCCAGATGAAGGTGCTTTTCCCTTCTCCTTTGGGAAAGGTTTTCTGACACTCCTCGCATCCCAAGAGGAGACGCTCGTACCAGGAGAGTCAGGAGGAGCATCAAGGGTAAGGCCACCATCCCCCAAGACCCCCAAATGCCTGGTCCACTCCAGATGAAACTGACTGCCCTGCACTGCCTCGAATGTCAGCCCAAGGCTCGAAGCCTGACACACTGGCATGTGTGAAAGCCCTTGGGTACCTGTAGTGCAAGCTACAGATCCCTGTTTCTACACGACGGGGAGCCTGACCCTGCTGCTGCAGCTGGGGAGGCAAGCGGCCGTGCACGTCTCCAGGGGAGACGTGGCCTGACTCCCCTGCAGGGACTCCAGGGGAACCCCAAGACCTATGTCACCACGGGCGGGGAAAGCTCAGGCTCCGGCCTCAGCACCAGATGAGGACTGCGGACCTGGCGACCACTGGGGAGGAATCCCCAGAGGCGCCTGGCAACTGGCACAGAGACTGGCATCTCCTGAGACCACAGGGCTGTGTCCCTGGGGTCCCCGTGGTAACTCCAGAGGACCCCACCACAACTCGAGAAATACCAGAAGCTTCTCCCCTGCAGGCAGGGTGAGGCCCTTGTCCACTGCGGCGTCCCAGGGGAAATCACCCTTTCCCTCTTGGACCTCGATATGTTCCTTCACACACTTGCTGTGGCCCAAGATGTTCCCTGCCCCAACCGTCCCCACTGAAGAGTAACGCCGAGGATCCCGCCCCAATTAAAAAGAGCCCCATTTGCCCCTGCTCAATTCCAGATGAGGGTCCCTTTACCTTCTTTGTCTGGAAAAAGTTCCCGGCACGCCCCTTGCATCCCAAGAGATCGCTCCAGGAGAGTCAGCAGGTGCATCAGGATTCGGGACACCATTCCCCAACACCCCCAAATACCTCGTCCACTCCACATGAACCTGACTGCACTGCACTGCCTCGACTGTCACCCCGATGTTCAAGCCCGATACACTGGCACTTGTGATAGCCCTGGGGTACTTCGAAGGCAAGCCACAGATTCCTGTGTGCACTCGATGAGGAGCCTGACACTCCTGCTGCAGCTGGGGAGTAAAGCAGCCATGCACGACTCCAGGCGGGACGAGATCTGACTCCCCAGTGGGGGCTCCATATGAACCTCAAGGCCTATATCTGCACCGGTGAGGAAAGCTCAGGCTCTGGCCTCAGCACCAGATGAGGACTGCGGACCTTGCTACGACTGGGGAGGAATCCCCAGAGACGGCTGGCAAGTGGCATGGAGACTGGCGTCTCCTGAGCCCACAGGGGCAGGTCCCTGGGGTCACCATCGAAACTCCAAAGAACCCCACCAAAACTAGAGAAAAATGGGGGTCCCTGTCGAAGACTGGGGAGGAATCCCTATAGCTGCATTGCAACTGGCACGGAGACTGGCCTCTGCTCAGGGCACATGGGCGGTTCCATGGGATCCCTGTCGTAACTCGAGTGGTTCCCGCCCCAACTGGAAAAAAAACAGAATCTTCTCCCCCTGCAGGCAGGGTGAGGCCCTTGTCCGCTATGGCATCTTGTGGAAAATCATCCCATACCTCTTGGACATTGATTAGCTCCTTCACACTCTTGCTGTGGCCAAAGCAGTTCCCCACCCTACCCGTCCTCACGCGAGACGAACTCCGTCAGTCCCACCGCGACTTAAGAAGAACCCTGTTTGCCCATGCTCAGCTCCAGATATTTGTCCCTTTCCCTGCTCCATCGGGAAAGGGGTCCCGGTGCTCCCCTCGCATCGCAAGCAGAGCCGCTCACACCATGAGAGTCGGGAGGAACATCAGTGGTCTGGCCACCATTCCCCAAGAACCCCAAATGTCTCCTCCACTCCCAGATGAACCTGACTGCCCTACACAGCCTCGACTGTCACACCGAGGCTCGATGCCTGACACACTGGCATGTGTGACAGCCCTTTGGTACCTCGAGGGCAAGTCACAGATCCCTGTGTCTGCTCAACAGGGAGTCTTACACTGCTGCTGCAGCTGTGGAGGCAAGCAGCCATGCACGTTTCTGAAGCTAAATGAGAACTGTATCCCCTGTGTCGACTAAAGGGGAACCCCAAGACCTTTGTAGGCACGGGCGAGGAAAGCTCAGGCTCCGGTCTCAGCACCAGACGAGAACTAAGTACCCGTAGCCAACTGAGAAGGAATTCCCAGAGGCGCCTGGCAACTGGCACAAATACTGGCCTCTCCTGAGGCCACAGGGTGCGTCCCTAGGATTCCTGTCGAAACTTGAGAGGACCCCGCCATAACTTGGGAAAAACCAGAAGCTTCTCCCCTGCAAGTGGGCTGAGGCCCTTGTCCGCTGCAGTGTTTCGGGGAAATCACCCCTTCCTCTTTGACCATGAAAGGCTCTTTCACATCCTTGCTGTAATCCAACAAGTTCCCCGCTCCAACCTTCCCCACTCGAGAGGAACCCCGTGGGACCCGTTGTGACTCAAGAAGAGCCCCATTTGCACCTGCTCAGCTCCAGATGAGAGTCCTTTTCCCTTCGCCTTTGGGAAAGGTTTTCTGTCACTCCCCTGCATCCCAAGAGGAGACGCTCGTATCAAGAGAGTTGGAAGGAGCATCAGGGGTCAGGCCACCATCCCCCAAGACCCCCAATTTCCTTGTCCACTCAAGATGAATCTGACTGCCTTGCGCTGCCTCGACTGTAAGCCCGAGGCTCAACGCCTAACACACTGCAACGTGTGACAGTCCTGGGGTACCTTGAGTGCAAGCTACAGTTTCCTGTTTCCGCACAATGGGGAGCCTGACACTGCTGCTGCAGCTGGGGAGGCAAGCAATTGCACAAGTCTCCAGGGGAAATGTGGCCTGACACCCCTGTAGGGGCTCCAGGGGTACCCCAAGACCTATGTCACCCTGGGCCTGGAAAGCTCAGGCTATGTCCTCAGCACCAGACCAGGACTGTGGACCCGGTGACGACTGAGGAGGAATCCCTAGAGGCGCCTGGCAACTGGCACGGAGACTGGCCTCTCCTGAGGCCACAGGTTCAGGTCCCTGTGGTCCCCGTCTTAAGAAGAGAGGACCCTGTCACAACTCGAGAAAACCAGAATCGTCTACCCTGCAGGCCGAGTGAGGCCCTTGTTCGCTTTGGTGTCTCGGGGGAAATCACCCCTTCCTTCTTGGACCTCAAAAGGTTCCTTCACCCCCTTGCAGTGACCCAAGATGTTCCCCGCCCTAACCGTTCCCACTTGAGAGGAAACACAAGGGTCCCGCCATTACTCAAGAGGAGCCTGATTTGCTTCTGCTCAGCTTCAGATGAGGGTCCCTTTCCTGCTCTCTCGG
Source organism: Nanger dama (assembly GCA_917880005.1). Classification (NCBI taxonomy): domain Eukaryota; kingdom Metazoa; phylum Chordata; class Mammalia; order Artiodactyla; family Bovidae; genus Nanger; species Nanger dama. The sequence continues at coordinate 108,285,134 of CAKJTW010000001.1, forward strand.
GAAAGGGTTCTCAGCACTCCCCTCACGTTCCAACAAAAGACGCTCACACCAGGACAGTCAGGAGGAGCATCAGGGATCTTGACACCATTCCCCAAGACCTCCAAATGCTTCGTTCACTCCAGATGAACCTGACAGGCCTGCACTGCCTCGACTGTCACCCAAGGCTTGACGCCCCACACACTGGCAAGTGTGACAGACCTGGGGTACCCCGAGTGCAAGACACAGATACCGATGTCCACTCAAAGAGGAGCCTGACACTGCTGCTGCAGCTGGGGAGACAAGAGGCCATGAAAATCTCCAGGCGAGACGAGGCCTGACTCCCTGTTGGGACTCCAGGGGAACCCCAAGTCCTATGGCAGCACAGGCGAGGAAAGCTCAGCTCCAACCTCAGCACTAGACGAGGACTGAGGACCCAAGACGACTTGGGAGGAATCACCAGAGGCGCCTGGCTACTGGCACGGAGACTGCCCACAACAGAAGCCACAGGGGCAGGTCCCTGGGTTGCCCGTCGTAACTCAAGAGGACCGACCGCAACTTGATAAAAACCAGAAGATTCTCCCTTGAAAGCAGGGTGAGGCCCTTGTCCCCTGCGACGTCTCGGGGAAATCACCCCTTACCTCTTAGACCTCAAAAGGCTCCTTCACATTCTTGCTGTGACCACAGAAGTTCCTGCCTCACCAGTCCCCATTCGAGAGGAACTCCACTGGTCTTGGTGTGAAACAAGAGGAGCCCCGTTTTCCCCAGCTCAGCACCAGATGTTTGTCTCTTTCCCTGCTCATAGGGAAAAGGGTCCCTGGGCTCCCCTCACATTCCAGAAACAGCCGCTCACACCAGGAGATTCGGGGAAAGCATCAGGGTTCGGGCCACCATTCCACAAGATCCCCAAATGTCTCTTCCACTCCAGATGAACCTGACTGCCCTACACTGCCTCGACTGTCACACCGAGGCTTGACACCTGACACACTGGCACGTGTGACAGCCCTGGGTAGTACCTCGAGGTCAAGTCAGAGATCCCTGTGTCCGCTCGACGGGGAGGCTTACACTGCTGCTGCAGATGGGGAAGCAAGCGCCCGTGCACGTCTCTAGGCTAAACGAGACCAGACTCCCCTGTGGCGGCTAAATGGGAACCCCAAGACCTTTGTCAGCATGGGCGAGGATAGCTCAGGCACTGGCCTCAGGAGGAATCCCCAGAGGCGCCTGGCAACTGGCCCGGAGACTGGACACTCCTGAGACCACAGGGCTTGTTTCTGGGGTCCCCATCGTTACTCAAGAGGACCCCACCACAACTCAGGAAAAACCAGATGCTTCTCCGCTGCAGGCGTGGTTAGGCCCTTGTCTGCTGCGGCTTTTCAGGCGAAATCACCCCTTCATTCTTGGACCTCGAATGGCTCCTTCACCCTTTTCCTGTGACCCAAGAAGTTCTCTGCCCCACCCGTCCACACTTGAGAGGAACCCCGAGGGTCCTGCAGAGACTCAAGAAGAGGCCCGTTTGCCCCTTTTCAGCTCCAGATGAGGGTCCCTTGCTTGCTCAGTCGGGAAAGGTTTCCCTGCACTCCCCTCACATCCCAAGACGAGGCGATCAGACCAGGAGAGTCAGGAGGAGCATCAGGTGTCTAGCTACCACTCCCCAATGCCCAAATACCTCGTTCATTCCATATAAACCTGACTGCCCTGCACTCGCGCCGACTTCCACCCTGAGGCTTGATGCCTGACACACTGGCACGTGTGACAGCCCTGGGTAGTACATCCAGGGCAAGACACAGATTCCTGTGTCTGCTCGACAGGAAGCCTGGACACTGCTGCTGCAGCAGTGGAGGCAAGGGTGAGTGCACGTCTCCAGGCGAGACGAGGCCTGACTCCCCTGTGGGGGGTCCATGGGAACCACAAGAGTTATGTCAGCATGGGCGAGGAAAGCTCAGGAACCGACCTCAGAACCAGACGAGGACTGAGGACCCAGCGATGACTGGGGAGGAATCCCCAGAAGCGCCTGACAACTGGCACCGAGACTGGTCTCTCCTGAGGCCACAGAGGCGGGTCCCTGGGGTCCCCGTCGTAACTCGCGAGAGGACCGGCCGCAACTCTAGAAAAACCAGAAGATTCTTTCCTGCAGGCGGCGTGAGGCCCTTGTCCACTGTGGAGTCTCGGGGGAAATCTCCCCTTCCCTCTTGGACCTCGAAAGGGCCCTTCACACCCTGGGTGTGACCCAAGAAGTTCCCCACCGCACTCGTCCTCACACGAGATGAACCCCGAGGGTCCCGCTGCGACTCAAGAGAAGCCACGTTTGCCCATGCTCAGCTCAAGATGAGGGTCCCATTCCCTGCTATGTCTGGAAAGGTTTCCTGGCGCTCTGCCCAGGAACAGCCGCGTGCACCATGAGAGTCGGGAGGAGCATCAGGGTTCAGGCCACCATTACTCAAGATCCCCAAATGTCTCCTGCACTCCAGATGAACCTGACTTCCCTACACTGCCTCGACTGTCACACCGAGGCTCGATGCCTGACAGACTGGCACGTGTGACAACCCCTGGGCAGTACCTCGAGGTCAAGTCACAGATCCCTGTGTCTGCTCGATGGAGAGCCTTACACTGCTGCTGCAGCTGGGGGAAGAAAGCGGCCGTGCACATCTCTAGGTTAAACGAGACCTGACTCCCCTGTGGCAGCTAAACGGGAACCCCATGACCTTTGTCAGCATGGGAAAGGAAAGCCCAGGCTCCGGCCTCAGCAACAGAAGAGAACAAAGTACCCGTCGACGACTGAGGAGGAATTCCTAGAGGCTCCTGGCAACTGGCACGGATATTGGCCTCTCCTTAGGCCATAGGGAGGGTCCCTGGGGTTCCCGTCATAACTCGGAGAGGACCCCACCGTAACTCAAGAAAAACCAGAAGCTTAAACCCTGCAGGTGGGCTGAGGCTGTTGTCCGCTGCAGTGTCTTGGGGGAAAATCACCCCTTCCCTCTAGGACCTCGACAGGCTCCTTCACACCCTTGCTGTGATCCAAGTAGTTCCCCGCTCTGCCCTTCCACACTCGAGAGGAACCCGTGGGTCCTGTTGCGACTCAAGAGGAGCCCCGTTTGCGCCTGCTCAGCTCCAGGTGAGGTTCCTTTTCCCTTCTTCTTTGGAAAAGGTTTTCCGACAGTCCCCTCACATCCCAAGAGGAGACGCTCACACCAGGAAAGTCGAGAGGAGCATCAGGGGTCGAGCCAGCATTCTCCAAGGCCCCAAATGCCTCGTCCACTCCAGATGAACCTGACTGCCCTGCACTGCCTCTGCTGTCAGACCGAGGCTCGACGCCCGACACACTGGCACGTGTGACAACCCAGGGGTACCAGAGTGCAAGCTACGGATCCATGTGTCTGCATGACGGGGAGCCTGACACTGCTACTGCACCTGAGGAGGCACCCAGTCATGCACGTCTCCAGGGGAGATGTGGCATGACTCCCCGATAGGGGCTCCAGGGAAATCCCAAGACCTATGTCACCACGGGCGTGGAAAGCTCAGGCTCTGGCCTCAGCACCAGACGAGGACTGCGGACCCGGCGACCACTGGGGAGGAATCCCCAGAGGAGTCTGGCAACTGGCACAGAGACTGGCCTCTCCTGAGAACACAGGACCATGTTCCTGGGGTCCCTGTTGTAACTCGAGGGGACCCCGCCGCAACTCGAGAAAACCAGAAGCTTCACCGCTGCAGGTGGGGTGAGGCCCTTGTCCACTGTGGCATCTCTGGGGAAATCACCCTTTTCCTAGTGGACCTCGAAATGTTCCTTCACACACTTGCTGTGGCCCAAGATGTTCCCCGCCCCAACCGTCCCCACTGGAGAGGAAGGCCGAGGTCCCACCCAAACTCAAGAAGAGCCCCATTTGACCCTGCTCAGTTCCAGATGAGAGTCCCTTTTCCTGCTCTGTCGGGAAAGGATTCCGGGCACACCACTCGCATCCCTGGAGGAGGCGCTAGCACCAGGAGAGTAGGGTGGAGCATCTGGGGTCGGGCCAAAATTCACAAAGACCCCCAAATGCGTTGTCCACTCAAGATGAACCTGACTTCCCTGCACTGCCTCGACTGTCACCCCAAGGGTCGATGCCTGACACACTGGCACGTGTGAAAGCCCTGGGGTACCTCGAGGGCAAGCCACAAATCCCTGTGTCCGCTCAATGGGGAACCTGACATTGATGCTGCAGCTGGAGAGGCAAGCGGCGGTGCACGTCTCCAGGTGAGATGACGCTTGACTCCCCTCTGGGGGCTCCAAAGGAACCCCAAGTCCTATGTCAGTATGGGTGAGGAAAGTTCAGGCTGCGGCCTCAGCACCAGACAAGGACTGAGTACAGGGGGACGGCTGAGGAGGAATCCCCAGAGGCGCCTGGTACCTGGCCTGGAGACTGGCCTCTTCTGAGGCCAAAGGGGCGGGTCCGAGGGGTCCCCATAGTAACTCGAGAGGATCCCAACACATCTCGAGAAAAACCAGAAGCTTCTCTGCTGCAGGTGGGCTCAGTCTCTTGTCCACTGCCTTGTCTTGGAAGAACTCATCCCTTCCCTCTTGGACCTTGAAAGGCTCCTTCACACCCTTGCTGTGATACAAGAAGTTCCCTGCCCCATCCTTCCCCACTCGAGAGGAGCCCCGAGGGTCCCGTTCTGACTCAAGAGGAGCCCCGTTTGCACTGCTAGCTCCAGATGAGTGTCCCTTTCCCTTCTCCGTCGGAAATGGGTTCTCAGCGCTGTTCTTGCATCCCAGGAGGAGGCGTTCGCACCAGAAGAGTCAGGGGGCACATCAGGGGTCGGGCAACCATTTCCCAAAACCGCCAAATGCCTCATCCACTACAAATGAACCTGACTACCCAGCACTGCCTCGACTGTCACCCCGTGGCTCGATGCCCGACACACTGGCATGTGTGACAGCCCTGGTGTACCTCGAGGGAAAGCCTCATATCCCTGTGTCCACAGGATGGGGAGCGTGACAATGCTGCTTGACCTGGGGAGGCAAGCGGCCATGCACGTCTTCAAGCGAGATCAGGCCTGACTCCCCTGTGGGGACTACAGAGAAACCCTAGGACCTAGGTCAGCACGGGAGAGGAAAGAAAGATCACGTTCTGTCGTCATCACCAGATGAGGACTGCGGACCCAGTAACGACTGGGGAGGTATCATCTGAGGCGCCTGGCAATTGGCACGGAGACTGGCCTCTCCTGAGGCCACAGGTTCGGGTGCCTGTGATACCCTCGTAACTAGAGAGGACCCTGCCTCAACTCGAGAAAAACCAGAAGCTTCTACCCTGCAGGCGGAGTTAGGCCCTTGTCTGCTGCATCATCTCTGGGGAAATCATCCCTTCCCTGTTTGACCTCAAAAGGCTCCTTCTCCCCCCTTGCTGTGATCCAAGAAGTTCCCAGCCCCACCAGTCCCCAGACGAGATGAACCCCGAGGGTCCCGCTGTGACTCAAGAGAAGCCCCATTTTTCCATGCTCAGCTCAAGATGAGGGTCCCTTTCCCTGCTACGTCTGGAAAGGTTTCCTGGCACTCCTCTCGCATCCCTGGAAGAAGTGCTCGCCCCAGGAAACTCTGGAAAAGATTCAGAGTTAGGGCCACCATTCCAAAGAACCCCAAATGCCTCGTCCATTCCAGATGAACCTGACTGCCCTGCACTGCCTAGACTGTCAGCTTGAGGCTCAATTCCCGACACACTGGCACGTGTGACAACCTTGGGGTACCTCGAGGGCAAGCCATAGAAACCTGTATCTGCTCTACTGGAAGCCTGACACTGCTGGTGAAGCTGATGAGGCAGGCGGCAGTGCACGTCTCCAGGCAAGACGAGGCCTGACTCCCCTGTGGAGGCTCCATGGGAACCCCAAGATATATGTAAACATGGACGAGGAAAGCTCAGGCACTGGCCTCAACACAAGACGAGGAACTGAGAACCCTGTGAATACTGGGGAGGAATCCCCAGAGGTGCATGACAACTGGCACGGAGACTGGATAATCCTGAGGCCACAGAGCTGATTTCTGGGGTCCCCGATGTAAATCGAAAGGACCTGGCCGCAACTCGATAAAAACCAGATGCTTCTGCGCTGCAAGCGAGGTGAGGTCCTTTTCTGCTGCGGCTTTTTGGGCGAAATCAACTGTTCCCTAGGTGTCACGCTAGCCCCTGCTGAGCTCCAGGGTTCCCAGCGCTCACTTCACATCCCAACAGGAGATGCTCGCACCAGGAGAGACGGGAGGGAGCATCAGGGGTCTTGCCACCATTCCCCAAGACCCCCAAATGCCTTATCCACTACAGATGAACCTGAGTGCCCTTCATTGCCTCGACTGTCACCCTGCGGTTCGACACTCAACACACTGGCACGTGTGACAGCCCTGGTGTACGTCGAGGGAAAGCCTCATATCCCTGTGTCCACAGGATGGGGAGCATGACAATGCTGCTCGAGTTGGGGAGGCAAGCAGCCATGCACATCGGCAAGCGATATGAGGCTTGACTATTCTCTGGGGGTAACAAGGAAACCCCAGGATCTAGGTCAGCATGGGCGAGGAAAGCTCATCTTGTGTCCTCATCACCAGACGAGAACTGTGGACCCAGCAACGACTGGGGAGGTATCCCCTGAGGCGCCTTGCTACTGGCATGGAGACTGGCCTCTCCTGAGGCCATAGGTTCTGGGTCCCTGTGGTCCCGTCATAACTAGAGAGAACTCTGCCACAACTCGAGAAAAACCAGAAGCTTCTACCCTACAGGCGGAGTGAGGCCCTTGTCTGCTGAGGTTTCTAGGGCGAAATCACCCCTTCCCTCTTGGACCTCGAGTGGCTCATTCACCCCCTTGCTCTAACCCAAGAAGTTCCCCACCCCCACCCGTCCCCACTCGTGAGGAAACCCGAGGTTCCTGCACAGACTCAAGTGGAGACCCGTTTGCCACTGTTCAGCTCCAGATGAGGGTCCCTTTCCCTGCTCCGTTGGGAAAGTGTTCCCTGCACTCCCCTCACACCACAAGAGGAGGTGCTCGCACCAGGAGGGTCAGGAGGAGCATTGGGGGTCATGCCACCATTCCCGAAGACCTCAAAATGCCTAGTCCACTCGAGCAGATCCTGACTGCCCTGCACTGTCATTATTGTCACCCTGACACTCAACACCAGATACACTGGCACATGTGACAGAACTTGGGTACCTCGAGGGCAAGCCACAAATTCCTGTGTCCGCTCGATGGAAAACCTGACACTGCTACTGTAGCTGGGGGAGGCAAGTGGCTGTGCAGGTCTCCAGGCGAGACGAGGCCTCTCTCTGCTGTGGGGGCCTCAGGTGTACCCCAAGACCTAGGTAAGAATGGTCGAGGAAACCTCAGACTCCTGCCTCAGCTCAAGACGAGGACTGAGCACCTGGTAATGATTGGGGAGGAATCCCCAGAGGCACCAGGCAAGTGGCATGGAGACTGGCCTGTCCTGAGGCCACAGGGACGAGTCCCTGGGGCCCCGTCATAACCCAAGAGGACCCCACCACAACTTGAGAAAAACCAAAGATTCTTCCCTGCAGGCAGGGTGAGGACCTTGTCCACTGCATCATCTCGGGGGAAATCACCCCTCTCTCTTGGACCTCAAGAGGGTCGTTCACCTTCTTGCTGTGACCCAAGAAGTTCCCCGCCAAACCTATCTCCATAGGAGATGAACACCGAGGGTCCCGCCAAGACTCAAAAGGTGTCGCGATAGCCCCTGCTGAGCTCCATGGTTCTCAGCGCTCCCCTCACATCCCAACAGGAGATGCTCGCACCAGGAGAGTCGGGAGCAGCACCAGGGGTCTTGCCACTATTCCCCAAGAATCCCAAATGTCTTATCCACTACAGATGAACCTGAGTGCCCTTCAGTGCCTCGACTGTCACCCTGCGACTCGACACCCAACACACTGGCACGTGTGACAGCCCTGGTGTACGTCAAGGGAAAGCCTCATATCCCTGTGTCCACAGGATGGGGAGCGGGACAATGCTGCGCAAGTTGGGGAGGCAAGCAGCCGTGCACATCGGCAAGTGATATGAGGCGTGACTCCCTGTGGGGGCAACAGGGTAAACCCAGGACCTAGGGCACCACGGGCGAGTAAAGCTCACCTTCTGTCCTCATCACCAGAGGAGGACTGCGGACCCGTGGACGACTGGGGAGGTATCCCCTGAGGCGCCTGGCTACTGGCACGGAGACTGGCCTCTCCTGAGGCCACAGGGGTGGGTCCCTGTGGTCCCTGTCGGAACTAGAGAGGACCCTGCCACAACTCGAGGAAAACCAGAAGCTTCTACCCTGCAGGTGGAGTGAGGCCCTTGTCTGCTGTGGCTTCTAAGGAGAAATCACCCCTTCCCTCTTGGACCTCGAATGGCTCATTCATCCCCCTTGCTATGACCCAAGAAGTTCCCCGCCCCACCCGTCCCCACTCGAGAGGAAACCCGAGGGTCCTGCCCAGATTCAACTGGAGGCCCGTTTGTCACTATTCAGCTCCAGATGAGGGTCCCTTTCCCTGCCTAGTCGGGAAAGGGTTCCCTGTCTCCCCTCACATCACAAGAGGCACTCACACCAGGAGGGTCAGGAGGAGCATCGGGGGTCATGCCACCATTCCTGAAGACCCCAAAATGCCTAGTCCACTCGAGCAGACCCTGACTGCCCTGCACTGCCTCGATTGTCACCCTGACACTAGACGCCAGATACACTGGCACATTTGACAGAACTTGGGTACCTCGAGGGCAAGCCACAAATTCCTGTGTCCGCTCGATGGGATCTAGGGGGGCAATTGGCCATGCACGTCTCCAGGCGAGATGACACCTGTCTCCGCTGTGGGGGCCTCAGGGATACCCCAACACCTAGGTAAGGACAGTCGAGGAAAGCTCAGACTCCGGCCTCAGCACAAGACGAGAACTGACCACCTGGCAACGATTGGGGAGGAAACCCCAGAGGCGCCTGGCAAGTGGCACGGAGACTGGCCTCTCCTGAGGCCACAGGGACGAGTCCCTGGGGTCCCCATCGTAACTAGAGAGGACCCTGCCACAACTTGAGAAAAACCAGAAGCTTCTACCTTGGAGGTGGAGTGAGGCCCTTGTCCGCTGCATCATCTCGGGGAAATCACCCCTTCCCTCTTGGACCTCAAAAGGCTCCTTCTCCCCCTTGCAGTGACCCAAGATGTTCCCTTCCCTACCAGTCACCCTTCGAGAGGAACCCCAAGGGTCCTGCCATGATTCAAGAGGAGCCTTATTTACCCTCCTCAGCTTCAGATGAGGATCCCTTTCCCTGCTCTCTCAAGAAAGGGTTCCTGGTCCTCCCTCGCACTTCAAGCAGAGGCGCTGTCAGCAAGAGTCGGGAGGAGCATCAAGGGTCGGGCCACCATTCACCAAGACCCCCAAAATCCTCCTCCATTCCAGATGAACCTGACGGCCCTGCACTGCCTAGACTGTCACCCCTAGGCTTGATGCCCGACACGATGGCAAGTGTGACAGACCTGGGGTACATCGAGGGCAAGCCACAGATACCTATGTCCGCTCAAAGGCGAGCCTGACACTGCTGCTGCAAGTGGGAGGCAAGTGGCAGTGCACGTCTCCAGGCGAGACAAGGCCAGACTCCCCTGTGGGGGGCTCCATGGGAACCCCAAGATTTATGTCAGCATGGGCGAAGAAATCTCAGGCACCGGCCTCAGCCCCAGATGAAGACTGAGGACCCGGTGATGACTGGAGGAGGAATCCCCAGAGGAGCATGGCAACTGTCACGGAGACTGGCCTCTCCTGAGGCCACAGGGTTGGGTTCATGGTCTCCCCGTCGTAACTGGAGAAACCCAGCCGCAACTTGAGAAAACCCAGAAATTTTTCACTTTCAATTGGGGTGAGGCCCTTGTCCCCTGTGGCGTCTCGGGGAAATCACCCCTTACCTGTTTGACCTCGAAAGACTCCTTCACATTCTTGCTGTGACCCAAGAAGTTCCCGTCCCCCAGTCCCCATTTAAGAGGAACCCAGATGGTCCTGCTGTGACTCAAGAGGAGCCCCGTTTGCCCCTGCTCAGCTCCAGATGTTTGTCCCTTTCCCTGCTCGTCAGGAAAGGGGTCCCTGTGCTCCCCTCGCATCCCAAGAACAGCCGCTCACACCATGAGAGTTGGGAGGAGCATCAGGTTTTGGGACACCATTAATGAAGATCCCCAAATGTCTCCTCCACTCCGGATGAACCTGACTGCCCTGTACTGCCTCGACTGTCACACCGAGGCTCGACACCTGACACACCGGCACATGTGACAGCCCTGGGTAGTACTTCGAAGTCAAGTCACAGATCCCTGTGTCCGCTCGACGGGGAGCCCTACACTTCTGCTGCAGCTGGGGAGGCAAGCGGCCGTGCGAGTCCTGACTCCTCTGTGCTGGCTAAACGGGAACCCCAAGACCTTTGTCAGCACTGTCGAGGAAAGCTCAGGCTCTGTCCTCAGCAACAGAGGAGAACAAAACACCCGTCGACAACTGAGGAGGAATTCCCAGAGGCGCCTGGCAACTGGCAGGGATACTGGCCTCTCCTGAGGCCACAGGGCGGGTCCCTCAAGTTCCTGTCATAATTCGAGAGGACCCCACCGTAACTCGAGGAAAACCATAAGCTTAAATCCTACAGGTGGGCTGGGGCCCTTGTCCACTGTGGTGTCTCATGGGAAATCACCCCTTCCCTCTAGTACCTCAAAAGCCTCCTTCATACCCTTGCTGTGACCAAAGAAGTTCCCTGTCCCTTCTGTCCCTACATGGGACGAATTCCGACAGTCTCACCATGACTGAAGAAGAGCCCCGTTTGACCCTGCTCAGCTCCAGATGATTTTCCCTTTCCCTGCTCCTTTGGCAAAGGGTTTTGGGTGCTCCCCTCGCATCCCCAGTAGAGCTGTTCCCACCAGGTGACTCGGGAGGAGCATCAGGTGTCAGGCCACTGTTCCCAAAGTCCCCCAAAGTCTCGTCCATTCCAGATGGACCTGACTGCCCTGCACTGCGTCGACTGTCACCCCCGAGGCTCGAAGCCTGACACACTTGCACATGTGACAGCCCTGGGTAGTACATCTAGGGCAAGACACAGATTCCTGTGTCCGCTCGATGGGAAGCCTGACACTGCTGCTGCAGCTGGGGAGGCAAGCGGCTGTATATGTCTCCAAGCTAAATGAGGCCTGACTCCACTGTGGGGGCTCCAGGGGAACCCCAAGACCTAAGTCAGCATGGGCGAGCAATGCTCATGCTCCCGCCTCAACACCAGACAAGGATTGAGAACCCGGCGACCACTGAGGAGGAATCCCCAGAGGTTCCTGGCAACTGGCATGGAAACTGTCCTCTCCTGAGGCCACAGGGGCGTTTCTCTAGGGTTCCCGTCGTAACTCGAGAGGACCCCGCCAAAACTCGAGAAAAACGAGAAGCTTCTCTGCCGCAGGTGGGCTGAGTCATTTGTCCACTGCCTTGTCTTGGGAGAACTCACCCTTTCCCTCTTGGGCCTTGAAAGGATCCTTCACACCCTTGCTGTGACCCAAAAGTTCCCCGCCCCACCCTTCTCCACTCAAGAGGAACCCCGAAGGTCCCGTTGCAACTCAAGAGGAGCGCCGTTTGCCCCTGCTCAGCTCCAGATGAGGGTCCCTTTCCTGCTCCATCGGAAATGGGTTCCCGGAACTCCACTCGCATCCCAGGAGGAGGTGTTTGCACCAGGACAGTCGGGAGGAGCATCTGGGGTCGGGGCCACCATTCCCCAAGACCCTCAAAAGCTCATCCATTATGGATGAACCTGACTGCCCTGCACTGCCTCAACTGTCACCCTGCGGCTCAATGCCCGACACACTGGCACGTGTGACATCCCTTGTGTATCTCGAGGGAAAGCCCCATATTCCTGTGTCCACAGGATGGGGAGTGTGACAATGCTGCTTGACTTGGGGAGGCAAGCGGCCGTGCACGTCTCTAAGAGAGAGGAGGCCTGACTCCCCTGTGGGGGATACAGGGTAACCCCAGGACCTAGGTCAGCACGGGTGAGGAAAGCTCAAGTTCTGTCCTCATCACCGGAGGAGGACTGCGAACCCAGCGACGAATGGGGAGGTATCCCCTGAGGCGCCTGGCAACTGGCACGGAGACTGGCCTCTCCTGAGGCTACAGGGGTGGGTCCCTGTGGTCCCCGTCATAACTAGAGGGGACCCTGCCACAACTCGAGAAAAACCAGCAGCTTCTACCCTGCAGGCGGAGTGAAGGCCTTGTCCACTGCGTCATCATGGGTGAAATCACCCCTTCCTTCTTCGACCTCAAAATGCTCCTTCTCCCCCCTTGCAGTGACCCAAGATGTTCCCCTCTCTTCACGTTCCCACTCGAGAGGAACCCCACGGATCCCGCCCCGATTCAAGAGGAGCCTTATTTGCCCCTGCTCAGCTTCAGATGAGGGCCCCTTTCCCTGCTCCATCGAGAAAGGATTCCTGGTCCTCCCCTCACACCTCAAGCAGAGGCACTCACACCAGGAGAGTTGGGAGGAGCATCAAGAGTTGGGCCACTATTCCCCAAGACCTCCAAATTTCTTCTCCATTACAGATGAGCCTGACTGTCCTGCACTGCATTGACTGTCACCCCAAGGCTAGACGCCCGACTGACTGGCAAGTTTGACAGACCTGGGGTACCTCGAGGGCAAGCAACAGATACCTAAGTCTGCTCAAAGGGGAGCCTGACATTGCTGCTGCAGCTAGGGAGGCAAGTGGCCATGCAAGTCTCCAGGCGAGATGAGGCCTGACTCCCCTGTGGGGTCTCCAAGGGAACCCCAAGACCAATGGCAGCACAGGCGAGGAAACCTCAGGCTCCAACCTCAGCACTAGACGAGGACTGAGGACCCAGCGACGACTGTGGAGGAATCACCAGAGGGTCGTGGCAACTGGCACAGAGACTGGCCTCTCCAGATGCCACAGGGGCAGGTCCCTGGAGTCCCCTTCGTAAGTCGAGAGGACTGGCAGCAACTGGTGAAAATCCAGAAGCTTCTTTCCTGCAGGCAGTGTGAGGCCTTTGTCCACTGCGGCATCTCGGGTGAAATCACCCCTTCCCTCTTGGACCTCGAAAGGGTCTTTAACACCCTGGGTGTGACCCAAGAAGTTCCCGCCAAACCCCGTCCCCACAAGAGATGACCCCCTAGGGTCCTGCTGGGACTGAAAAGAAGCTCCGTTTGCCCATGCTTAGTTCAAGATGCGGGTCCATTTCCCGCTCTGTTGGGAAAGGATTCCCTGCACTCCCTTCACATCCCAAGAGGAGCGCTCTCCCCAGCAGAGTCAGGAGGAGCATCAGGGGTCATGACACCATTCCCCAAGACCGCCAAATGCCTAGTCCACTTCAGAGGACCCTGACTACCCTGCACTATTTCGACTGTCACCCCGACACTCGATGCCAGACACACTGGTAGGTGTGACAGCCCTCGGGTACCTCGAGGGAAAGCCTGTGTCCGCTCAATGGGAAGCCCGACACTGCTGCTGCAGCTGGGGAGGCAAGTGGCCGTGCACGTCCCCTGGAGAGACGAGATCTCTCTCCTCTGTGGGGGCCCCAGGGGTACTCCTAGACCTAGGTCAGGACGGACGAGGAAAGCTCAGGCTCTGGCCTCAGAACAAGATGAGGACTGAGCCCCCAGTGATGACTGGGGAGTATTCCCCAGAGACGCCTGGCAACTGGCACGGAGACTGGCCTCTCTTGAGGCCACAGGGGTGGGTCACTGGGGTCCCCGTCGTAACTCGAGAGGACCAGCTGCAACTCGAGAAAAACCAAAAGCTTCTATCATGCAGGTGGCATGAGGCCTGTCTCTGCTGCAGCGTGTCGGGGGAAATGACCCCTTACCTCTTGGGCCTCGAAAGGGTCCTTCACACCCTGGGTGTGACCCAAGAAGTTCCCGCCCCACCCGTCCCCATACAAGATGAACCCCGAGGGTCCCGCTGTGACTCAAAAGAAGCCTCGTTTGCCCATGTTAACCACAAGATGAGGGTCCTTTTCCATGCTACGTCTGGATAGGTTTCCCGGCGCTCCTCTCGCATCCCAGGAAGGGGGGCTCGCCCAAGGAAACTCCGGAGGAGCATCAGGGGTAGGGCCACCATTCCGAAGACCCCCAAATGCCTCATCCATTCCACATGAACCTGACGGCCCTGCACTGCCTTGACTGTCAGCCTGAGACTGAATGCCCGACATGGTGGCACATGTGACAGCCCTGGGGTACCTCGAGGGCAAGCCACAGATCCCTGTATCCGCTCGACTGGAAGCCTGACACTGCTGGTGAAGCTGTGGAGGCAAGAGGCAGTGCAAGTCTCCAGGCGAGACAAGGGATGACTCCCCTGTGGGGGCTCCATGTGTACCGCAAGATTTATGTCAGCATGGGCGAAGAAAGCTCAGGCACCGACCTAGCACCAGATGAGGACTGAGGACCTGGCAATGACTCGGGAGGAATCCCCAGAGTCACATGACAACTGGCAAGGAGAATGGTCTCTCCTGAGGCCACAGGGGCGGGTCCATGTGCTCCCCGTTCTAACTTGAGAAACCCCGCCGCAAGTAAAGAAAAACCAGAAGCTTCTCACTTGCATGTGGGGTGAGGCCCTTGTCCCCTGCAGCGTCTCGGGGGAAATCACCCCTTCCCTCTTGGACCTCGAAAGGGTCCTTCACACCCTGTGTGTGACTCAAGAAGTTCCCCGCCCCACACGTCCCCACATGAGATGAACCCCGAGGGTCCCGCTGCGACTCAAGAGAAGCCCAGTTTGCCCCTGCTCAGCTCTAGATGTTTGTCACTTTCCCTGCTCATCTGGAAGGGGTCCCTGTGCTCCCGTCACATCCCAAGAACAGCTGCTGGCAACATGAGAGTCGGGAGGAGCATCAGAGTTCATGCCACCATTCTTCAAGATCCCCAAATATCTCCTCCACTCCAGATGAACCTGACTGCCCTACACTGCCTCGACTGTCACACCGAGGCTCGATGCCTGCCACATTGGCTGTACTGACAGCCCTGGGTAGTACCTCGAGGTCAAGTGACATATCCCTGTGTCCACTGGTCGGGGAGCCTTACACTGCTGCTGCAGCTGGGGAAGCAAGCGGCCGTGCACGTCTCGAGGCTAAATGAGACCTGCCTCCCCTGTCACTGCTAAACGGGAACCCCAAGACTTTTGTCAGCACAGGCGAGGAAAGCTCAGGCTCCGGCTTCAGCAACAGATGAGAACAAAGTACCTGTCGACTACTGAGGGGGAATTCCCAGAGGCGCCTAGCAACTGGCACTGGTACTGGCCTCTCCTGAGGCCATAGGCCGGTCCCTGGGGTTCCTGTAGTAACTCGAGAGAACCCTGCCGAAACTCGAGAACAACCAGAAGCTTAAGCCCTGCAGGCGGGCTGAGGCCCTTGTCCGCTGCAGTGTCTCGGGGAAATCACCCCTTCCCTCTAGGACCTCTAAAGTCTCCTTCACACCCTTGCTGTGATCCAAGGAGTTGCCTGCCCTGCCCTTCATCACTCAAGAGGAACCCGGGTGTCCCATCGAGACTCAAGATGAGCTCCATTTCCCCTGCTCAACTCCAGATGAGGGCCTTTTCCCTTCTCCTTTGCGAAAGGTTTTCCGACACTCCCCTCACATCCCAAGAGGAGACGCTCGCACCGGGAGAGTCGGGAGGAGCATCAGGGGTTGGGCCACAATTCCCGAATTCCCCCAATGTCTCAACCACTTCAGAGGAACCTGAGTGCGCTGCACTGTGTCGACTGGCACACTGAGGCTCCAAGCCTGACACACTGGCACGTGTGACAGCCATGGGTAGTACATCTAGGGCAAGACACAGATTCCTGTGTATGCTTGACGGGAAGCCTGACACTGCTGCTGCAGTTGGGGAGGCAAGCAGCCGTGCATGTCTCCAGGGTAGACGTGGACTGCCTTCCCTGTAGGGACTTTAGGGTAATCCCAAGACCTATGTTACCACAGGCGTGGAAAGCTAAGGCTCCGGCCTCAGCACCAGATGAGGACTACGGACCCGGCGACCACTGGGGAGGAATCCCCAGAGGCATCTAGCAACTAGCACGGAGACTGGCCTCTCCTGAGAATACAGGGCCGTGTCCCTGCGGTCCACGTGGTAACTCGAGAGGACCCCGCCGCAACTCAGAAAAACCAGAAGCTTCTCCCCTGCAGGTAGGGTGAGGCCCTTGTCCACTGCGGCATCTCAGGGGAAATCACCCTTATCCTCGTGGACCTCGAAATGTTCCCTCACAAACTTGCTGTGAACAAAGACGTTCCCCGCCCCTATCGTCCTCACTGGAGAGGAACACCAAGGTTCCGCCCAAACTCAAGAATAGCCCCATTTGCCCCTGTTCAGTTCCAGATGAGAGTTCCTTTCCCTGTTCTGTCAGGAAAGGATTCCCGGCACACCACTCCCATACCAGGAGGAGGCGCTTGCACCAGGAGAGTCGTTAGGAGCATCAGGGGTCGGGCCACAATTCACACAGACCCCCAAATGACTAGTCCATTCAAGATGAACCTGACTGCCCTGCACTGACTCGACTGTCACCCTGAGGCTTGACACCCGACACACTGGCACATGTGATAGCCCTGGGGTACATCAAGGGCAAGCCACAGATCCCAGGGTCCGCTCAATGGGGAGCCTGACATTGATGCTGCAACTGGAGAGGCAAGCGGCCGTGCATATCTCGAGGCTAGAGGAGGCCTGACTCCCCTGTGGGGGGCTCCAGGGGAGCTGCAAGTCCTATGCCAGTAAGGGTGAGGAAAGTTCAGGCTGTGACCTCAGCACCAGACAAGGACTGAGTACCCAGCGACAGCTGAGGAGGAATCCGCAGAGGCACCTGGCAACTGGCATTGAGACTGGCCTCTCCTGAGGACACAGGGGCGGGTCCCTGGGTTCCCCGTTGTAACTCGCGAGGACCCCAACGCATCTCGTGAAAAACCAGAACCTTCTCCCCTGCAGGCAGAATGAGGACCTTGTCAGCTTCATCATCTCGTGGGAAATCACTCCTTCCCTCTTGGGCCTTGAAAGGCTCCTTCACACCTTTGCTGTGACCAAAGAAGTTCCCCGCCCCACCCTTCACCACTCAAGAGGAAGACCGAGGGTCCCATCGCGAATCAAGAGGAGCCTCGTTGGCCCCTGCTCAGCTCCAGATGAGTGTCCCTTTCCCTGCTCCGTCGGAAATGGGTTCCCGGCATTCCCCTCGCATCCCAGGAGGAGGCATTCGCACCAGGAGATTCAGAAGGAGCATCAGGGGTTGGGCCACCATTCCCCAAGACCCCCAAATGCCTCATCCACTACAGATGAACCTGACTTCCCTTACTCCCTCTAATGTCACCCTGCGGCTCGATGCCCTACACACTGGCACGTGTGACAGACCTGGTGTACGTCGAGGGGAAAGCCTCATATCCCTGTGTCCACAGGATGGGGAGTGTGACAGTGCTGCTCGAGTTGGGGAGGCAAGCAGCCATGCACGTCGGCAAGTGAGACGAGGCCTGACTCCCTGTGGGGGATACAGGGAAACCCCAGGACCTAGGTCAGCACGGGCGAGGAAAGCTCACCTTCTGTCCTCATCACCAGAAGAGGACTGCGGACCTGGCGACGACTGCAGAGGTATCCCCTGAGGAGCCTGGCTACTGGCACGGAGACTAGCCTCTCCTGAGGCCACAGGGGCGGGTCCCTATGGTCCCCGTCGGGACTAGAGAGGACCCTGCCGCAACTCGAGAAAAACCAGAAGCTCTTACCCTGGAGGTTGAGTGAGGCCCTTGTCTGCTATGTCATCTCCGGGGAAATCACCCCTTCCCTCTTGGACCTCAAAATGCTCCTTTTCCCCCTTACAGTGACCCAAGATGTTCCCCACCCTACCCATCCCCACTCGAGAGGAACCCCAAGCTCCCGCCATGATTCAAGAGCAGCCTTATTTGCCCCTACTCAGCTTCAGATGAGGGTCCCTTTCTCGGCTCCAGTGAGAAAGGATTCCTGGTCCTACCCTCGAACCTCAAGCAGAGGTGCTTGCACCAGGAAAGTCGGGAGGAGCATCAGGGGTCAGGCCACCATTCCCCAAGACCCTCAAGTTCCTCCTCCATTCCAGATGAACCTGACGGCCCTGCACTGCCTCGACTGTCACCCCAAAGCTTGATGCCCCACACAATGGCAAGTGTGAAAGAGCTGAGGTAACTCGAGGGCAATCCAGAGATACCTATGTCCGCTCAAAGGGGAGTCTGACACTGCTGCTGCAGCTGGTGAGGCAAGAGGCCATGCAAGTCTCCAGGCGAGACGAGGCCTGACTCCCCTGTGGGGGCTCCAGACCTATGGCAGCATGGCCGAGGAAAGCTCAGGCTCCGACCTCAGCACTAGACGAGGACTGAGGACACAGTGACGACTATGGAGAAATCACCAGAGGTGCCGGGCACCTGGCACGGGGACTGGCCTTTCCTGAAGCCACAGTGGTGGGTCCCTTGGGTCCCCGTCATAACTCAAAAGGACCGGCCCCAACTTGAGAAAAACAGAGGCTTCTTTCCTGCAGGCAGCCTGAGGACCTTATCCGCTGTGGCATCATGTGTGAAATCACTCCTTCCTTCTTAGACTCGAAAGTGTCCTTCATACCGTGGGAGTGACCCAAGAATTCCCCCCCACACACACCCGACCCCACAGGAGATGAATCCCTAGGGTCCTGTTGCGACTACAGAGAAGCCCCGTTTGCCCATGCTCAGCTCAAAATGCGGGTTCCTTTCCCTGCTATGTCTGGAAAGCTTTCCCGGTGCTCCTCTCACATCCCAGGAAGAGGGGCTAGACCCAGGAAACTCGGGAGGTGCATCAGGGGTACTGCCACCATTCCGAAGAGCCCCAAATGCCTTGTCCATTCCAGATGAACCTGACTGCCCTCCACTGCCTAGACTGTCAGCCCGAGGCTCAATGCCCCACACACTGGCATGGGTGACAGCCCTGGGGGTACAACGAGGGCAATCCACAGATCACTGTATCCGATCGACTGGAGCCTGACACTGCTGGTGAAGCTGTGGAGGCAAGCGGCCATGCACGTCTCCAGGCAAGACGAGGCCTGACACACCTGTGGGGGCTCCATAGGAACCCCAAGATTTATGTCAGCATGGGCGAGGAAACTTCAGGCACCGGCCTCAGCAGCAGACGAGGACTGAGGACCCGGCAATGACTGGGGAGGAGACTCCAAAGGCGCATGGCACCATGAGAGTCGGGAGGAGCATCAGGGTTCTGGCCACCATTCCTCAAGATACGCAAGTATCTCCTCCACTCCAGATGAACGTGACTGCCCTACACTGTCAGGACTGTCAAACCGAGGCTTGATGCCTATACACTGGCACGTTTGACAGCCTTGGGTAGTACCTCGAGGTCAAAGCACAGATCCCTGTTTCCGCTCGATGGGGAGCAATACATTGCTACTGCAGCTGGGAAGGCAAGCGGCCATGCACATCTCAATGCTAAACGAGACCTGACTCCCCTGGGCACACTTCAGAGGTACCCCAAGGCCTAAGTCAGCATTCGCAAGGAAAGCTCAGGCTCTGGCCTCAGCCTCACACGAATCCCGAGGCCCCGCTGAAGACTGGGGAGAAGTCCTCAGACGCGCCTGGCAACTGGCACGGAGACTGGATGCTCCTGAGGCCACAGGGCTGGTTTACGGGTTCCCCTTCGTAACTCGAGAGGACCCCACTGCAACCCAAGTAAAACCAGATTCTTCTCCCCTGCAGTCGTGGTGAGGCCCTTGTCTGCTGCAGCTTCTCGGGTGAAATCACCCCTTCCTTCTTGGACCTCAAAGGGCTCATTCACCCCCTAGCTGTGACCCAAGAAGATCCCACCCCACCCCGTCCCCACTCCATAGGAACCTCGAGGGTTCTGGAGAGACTCAAGAGGAGGCCCGTTTGCCCATGTTCAGCTCCAGATGAGGGTCCCTTTCACTGCTCCATCGAGCAAGGTTTCCCTGGACTCCCCTCATGTCCCAAGAGAAAGCGCTCGCACCAGGAGAGTCAGGAGGAGCATCAGGGGTCATGCCACCATTCCCCAAGACCCCCAAATGCCTCGTCCACTCCAGCGGACCCTGACTGCCCTGCACTGCCTCGATTGTCACCCCGACACTCGACGCGATACACATTGGAACGTGTGATAGCCCTTTGGTACCTGGAAGGCAAGCCACAAATTCCTGTGTCTGCTCGGACGGGAAGCCTGACACTTCTGCTGCAGCTGGGGAGGCAAGCAGCAGGGCACGTCTCCAGGCGAGATGAGGCCTTACTCCCTTGTGTGGGCTCCAAGGGAATCCCAAGATTTATGTCAGTATGGGCGAGGAAAGCTCAGGCACCGGCCTCAGCACCTGATGTGGTCTGAGGACCTGGCGATGACTCGGGAGTAATCTCCAGAGGTGCATGGCTGCTGGCACGGAGACTGGCGTCTCCTGAGGCCACAGATCGGATCCATGGGCTCCCCGTCGTAACTCGAGAAACCTCGCAGCAACTCGAGAAAAACCAGAACCTTCTCACTTGCAATTGGGGTGAGGCTCTTGTCTCCTGTGGTGTCTTGGAGGAAATCACCGCTTACGTCTTTGATCTCAAAAGGCTCCTTAACATTCTTTCTGTGACCAAGAAGTTCCCACACCACCAGTCCCCATTCGAGAGGAACACTGATGGTCCTGCTGCGACTCAAGAGGAGCCCCGTTTGCCCATGCTCAGCTTCAGATATTTGTCCCTTTCCCTGTTCATCGGGAAATGGTTCCCTGGGCTCCCCTCGCATCACAAGAACAGCCGCTCCTATGATGAGAGTCGGGAGGAGCATCAGGGTTCGGGCCACATTCCTCAAGATCCCCAAATGTCTCCTCCACTCCAGATGAACCTGACTACCCTACACTGCCTTGACTGTCACACCGAGGCTCAAAACCTGACCCACTGGCACTTGTGACAGCCCTGGGTAGTACCTCGAGGTCAAGTCACAGATCCCTGTGTCCGCTCGACGGGAGCATTACACCGCTGCTGCAGCTAGGGAGGCAAGCGGCCGTGCACGTCTCAAGGCTAAACGAGACCTGACTCCCCTGTGGCAGCTAAACGGGAACAGCAAGACCTTTGTCAGCACGGGCGAGGAAAGCTCAGGCTCTGGCCTTAGCACCAGACGAAACCTGAGGACATGCCGATCACTGGGGAGGAATCCCCAGAGGTGTCTGGCAACTGGCACGGAGACTGGCATCTCCTGAGAACACAGGACCGTGTCCCTGGGGTCGGCATTGTATCTCGAGAGGACCCCGCTGCAACTTGAGAAAAACAGATGCTTCTCCCCTGCAGGTGTAGTGAGGCCCTTGTCCACTGCGGCATCTCAGGGGAAATCACCCATTTCCTTGTGGACCTCGAAATGTTCCTTCATACACTTGCTGTGACCCAAGACGTTCCCCGCCCCAACTGTCCCCACTGGAGGAGAATGCCGAGGTCCCGCCCAAACTCAAGAAGAGCCCCATTTGACCCTGCTCAGTTCCAGAGGAGAGTCCCTTTCCCTGTTCTGTCAGGAAAGGATTCCAGCACACCACTCACATCCCAGGAGGAGGCGCTCGCACCAGGAGAGTCGTTAGGAGCATCAGGGGACGGGCCACAATTCACAAAGACCCCCAAATGACTCGGCCACTCAAGTTGATCCTGACTGCCCTGCACTGACTCGACTGTCACCCCGAGGCTCGACGCCCGGCACACTGGCAGGTGTGACAGCCCTGGGGTACCTCGAGGGCAAGCCACTGATCCCTGTGTCCGCTCAACAGGGAGCCTGACATTGATGCTGCAGCTGGAGAGGCAAGCAGCCGTGCACGTCTCCAGGCGAGATGAGGCCTGACACCCCTGTGGGGGCTCCAGAGGAATCCTAAGTCCTATGTCAGTACGTATGAGGAAAGCTCAGGCTGCGGCCTCAGCACCAGTCAAGGACTGAGTACACGGGGACGGCTGATGAGGAATCCCCCAGAGGCGCCTGGCAACTAGCATGGAGACTGGCCTCTCCTGAGGCCACAGGGGCAGGTCCCCGGGTCCCCATCGTAACTCGAGAGAACTCCAACACATCTCTAGAAAAACCAGAACCTTCTCACTTGCAGGCGGAATGAGGACCTTGTCAGCTTCGTCATCTCGTGGGAAATCACTGCTCCCCTCTTGGACCTCAAAGTCTCCTTCACACCCTTGCTATGACACAAGTTCCCCGCTCCAACCTTCCCCCACTTGAGAGGAACCCAGAGGGTCCCGTCGAGACTCAAGAGGAGCCTTCTTTGCCCCTGCTCAGCTCCAGATGAGGGTCCCTTTCCGTGCTCCATCGGAAATGGGTCCCTGGCGCTCCCCTCGCATCCCAGCAGGAGGTGTTCGCACCAGGAGAGTCAGGGGGAGCATCAGGGGTCGGGCCACCATTCCCCAACACTCCCAAATGCCTCATCCACTACAGATGAACCTGACTGCCTTTCACTGCCTCGTCTGTCACTCTGCAGCTCGACGCCCGACAGAATGGCACGTGTGACAGCCCTGGTGTACCTCGAGGGAAAGCCTCATATCCCTGTGTCCACAGGATGTGGACCATCACAATGCTGCTCGAGATGGGGAGGCAAGTGGCGGTGCACATCGGCAAGCGAGACGAGGCCTGACTCCCCTGTGGGGGATACAGGGAAACCCCAGGACCTAGGTCAGCATGGGCGAGGAAAGCTCACCTTCTGTCCTCATCACCAGATGAGGACTGTGGACCCGGCGACGACTGCAGAGGTATCCCCTGAGGCGCCTGGCTACTGGCACAGAGACTGGCCTCTCCTGAGGCCACAGGTTCGGGTCCCTGTGGTCCTTGTCGGAACTAGAGAGGACCCTGCCGCTTCTCGAGAAAAACCAGAAGCTTCTACCCTGCAGGCGGAGTGAGGCCTTTGTCTGCTGGGTCATCTCGGGGAAATCACACCTCTCTCTTGGACCTCAAAAGGCTCCTTCTCCCCTTGCAGTGACCCAAGGTATTCCCCGCCCTACCTGTCCCCACTCGAGAGGAAGTCCAAGGGTCCCGCCACGATTCAAGAGGAGCCTTAGTTGCCCCTGCTCAGCTTCAGATGAGGGTCCCTTTCCCTGCTCCATCGAGAAAGGTTTCTTGGTCATCCCCTCGCACCTCAAGCAGAGTCGCTCGCACCAGGAGAGTTGGCAGGAAAATCAGGGGTCGGGCCACCATTCCCCAAGACCGCAAATTCCTCTTCCATTTTGCATGAACCTGACGGCCCTGCACTGCCTCAACTGTCACCCCAAGGCTTGACGCCCGACACACTGGCAAGTGTGACAGACTTGGGGTAACTCGAGGGCAAGCCACAGATACCTATATCCGCTCAAAGGGGAGCATGACACTGCTGCTGCAGCTAGTGAGGCAAGAGGCCATGCAAGTCTCCAGGCATACGACGCCTGACTCCCTGTGGGGGAATCCAGGAAACCCAAGACGTATGGCATCATGGGCGAGGAAAGCTCAGGCTGTGACCTCAGCACTAGACCAGGACTGAGGACCCAGCGACCACGGGGGCGGAATCACTAGAGGCACCAGGCTACTGCTCGGAGACTGCCCACAACAGTGGCCACAGGGGCAGGTCCCTTGGCTGCCCATAATAACTGTATAGGACCCCACCACAACTCTAGTAAAACCAGAAGCTTCTCCACTGCAGCCCGGTTGAAGCCCTTGTCCACTGGGCCGTCTCGAGGGAAATCACCCCTTCACTCAGGGACCTCGTAAGGCCCCCTTAACACCCTTGATATAACTCAAGAAGTGCCCCCGCCCTCCCGTCCCCACTGGAGAGGAACGCTGAGGGTCCCATCGCAACTGAAGAGGAGCCCCCTTTCCACATGCTCAGCTCCAGGAAAGGGTCCCTTTAACTGCTCCACTGGGAAAGGGTTCCCAGCATTCCCCTCGCATCCCAAGTGGAGGCGCTTGAACCAGGAGAGTTGGAAGGAGAATCAGTGGTTGGGCTTCCATGACCCAAGACCCCAAAATGCCTCGTCCACTCAAGCGGACCCTGACTGCCCTGCACAGCCTCGACTGTCAGCCCGAGGCTCTATGCCCAACACGCTGGCACGTGTGACATCCCTGGTGTACCTTGAGGGAAAGCCTCATATCCCTGTGTCCACAGGATGGGGAGTCTGACACTGTTGCTGCACCTGGGGAGGCAAGCGGCCGTTCACGTCTCCAGGCGGGACGAGGCCTGTCTCCTCTGTGGGAGCCTCAGGGGTACCCTAAGTCCAAGGTCAGGACGGTCGAGGAAATCTCAGGCTCCGGCCTCAGCACAAGTCGAGGACTGAGCACCCAGCGACGACTGGGGAGGAATCCCCAGAGGCGCCTGGCAACTGGCATGGAGATTGGCCTCTCCTGAGGTCACAGGGTCGGGTCCATGGGCTCCCTATCGTTACTCGAGAAATCCCACCGCAACTCGAAAAAAACAGAATCATCTTACTTGCAACTGGGGTGAGGCCCTTGTCCCCTGCAGCGTCTCAGAGGAAATCACCCCTTACCTCTTTGACCTCGAAAGGCTCCTTAACATTCTTGCTGTGACCCAAGAAGTTCCCCGCCTCACTAGTCCCCACTCGAGAGGAACACCAAGGGTCCCACCAAGAATCAAAAGGAGCCCCGTTAGCCCCTGCTGAGCTCCAGATGAGGGTCCCTATCCTGCTCTGTCGGGAAAGGGTTCGCAGCGCTCCCCTCACATCCCAACAGGAGATGTTCACACCAGGAGAGTCGGGAGGAGTATCAGTGGTCTTGCTACCATTCCCCCAGATCCCCAAATGCCTCGTTCACTCCAGGTGAACCTGACTGGCCTGCGCTGCACCAACTGTCACCACAAGGATTGACACCCAACACACTGGCACCTATGACAGCCCTGATGTACCTCGAGCAAAAGCCACATATCCCTGTGTCCGCTCGACGGCGAGCCTATCACTGCTGCGGAAGCTGGGGAAGCAAGCAGCCATGCATGTCTCCAGGCGAGACGAGGCCTAACTCCCAGTGGATGATGCAGGGGATCCCCAAGACCTATGTCAGCACTGGCGAGGAAAGCTCAGGCTCCAGCCTCAGCACCAGACGTGGACTGAGGACCCGGCGACGACTGGGGAGGATTCCCCAGAGGCGCCTGGCAACTGACACAGAGACTGGCCTCTCCTGAGGCCACAGCGGCGGGTCCCTGTGGTCCTATTTGTAACTCAGGAGGACCAGCCGCAACTTGAGAAAAACCAGAAGCTTCTTTCCTGCAGACGGCATGAGGCCCTTGTCCACTGCGGCATCTCGGGGAAATCACCTCTTCCCTCTTGGACCTCAAAAGGGTCCTTCACACCCTGGGTGTGACCCAGAAGGTCCACGCCCCACGTGTCCCGACACGAGATGAACCCCGAGAGTCCCGCTGGGATTCAAGAGAAGCCTAGTTTGCCCATGCTCAGCTTAAGATGAAGGTCCCTTTCCCTGCTACATCTGGAAAAGACTCCTGGGGCTCCTCTCGCATCACAGGAAGAGGCTCTTGCCCCAGGAGACTCGGGGGAGCATCAGGGGTAGGGCCACCATGCTGAAGACACCCAAATGCCTCGTTCATTCCAGATGAACCTGACTGCCCTGCACTGCCTAGACTGTCAGCCCGAGGTTCAATGCCCGACACACTGGCACGTGTGACAGCCCTGGGGTTCCTCGAGGGCAAACCACAGATCCCTGTATCCGCTCGACTGGAAGCCTGACACTCCTGGGAAAGCTGTGGAGAAAGCGGCAGTGCACGTCTCGAGGCGAGATGAGGCTTGACTCCCTTGTGGGGGCTCCATGGGAACCCCAAGATTTGTATCAGCATGGGCGAGGAAAGCTCAGGCATCGGACTCAGCACCAGACGAGGACTGAGGACCCGGTGATGACTGGGGAGGAATCCCCAAAGGTGCATGGCAACTGGCATGGAGATTGGCCTCTCCTGAGGTCACAGGGTCGGGTCCATGGGCTCCCCATCATTACTCGAGAAACCCCGCTGCAACTCGAAAAAAACCAGAATCATCTCACTTGCAACTGGGGTGAGGCCCTTGTCCCCTGCAGCATCTCGGAGGAAATCACCCCTTACCTCTTTGACCTCAAAAGGCTCCTTAACATTCTTGCTGTGACCCAAGAAGTTCCCGCCCCACCAGTCCCCATTCGAGAGGAACCCGATGGTCCTGCTGCGAGTCAAGAGGAGCCCCGTTTGCCCCTGCTCAGCTCCAGATGTTTGTCCCTTTCCCTTCTGGTCGAGAAAATGTTCCCATCTCTCCTCTCCCATCCCAAGAACAGCCGCTGGCACCATGAGAGTCGGGAGGAGCATCAGGGTTCTGGCCACCATTCCTCAAGATCCGCAAGTGTCTCCCTCCACTCCAGATGAACATGACTGCCCTACACTGCCACGACTGTCAAACCGAGGCTCGACGCCTGACACACTGCCATGTTTGTCAGCACTGGGTAGTACCTTGAGGTCAAAGTGCAGATCTCTGTGTCCACTCGACAGGGAGCAATATACTGCTGCTGCAGCTGGGGAGGCAAGCGGCCGCGCACGTCTCGTGACTAAACGAAACCTGACTCCCCTGGTTGGACTTCAGAGGTACCCCAAAACCTAAGTCAGCATTGGCGAGGAAAGCTCAGGTTCAGGCCTCAGGCTCACACGAATCCCGAGGACCCGCCGACGACTGGGGAGAAATCTCCAGAGGCGCCTGGCAACTGGCACGGGGACTGGACACTCCTGAGGCCACAGTGCTGGTTTCTGGGGTCCCCGTCGTAACTCGAGAGGACCCCACTGCAACCCGAGTAAAACCAGATGCTTCTCCCTTGCAGTCGCGGTGAGGCCCTTGTCTCCCGCAGCTTCTCGGGCAAAATCACCCTTCCCTCTTGAACCTCGAATGGCTCATTCACCCTCTTGCTGTGACCCAAGAAGTTCCCCGCCCCCTCCCATCCCCACTCGAGAGGAACCCCGAGGGTCCTGCAGAGACTCAAGAGGAGGCACGTTTGCCCCTGTTCAGCATCAGATTTGGGTCCCTTTCCCTGCTCCTTCGGGAAAGGGTTCCCTGTGCTCACCTCACATCTCAAGAGGAGGCGCTTGAACCAGGAGTCAGGAGGAGCATCAGGGGTCATGCCACCATTCCCCAAGAGTCCTAAATGCCTTGTCCACTCCAGCAGACCCTGACTGCCCTGCACTGCCTCGATTGTCACCCCGACACTCAACGCGATGCACACTGGCACATGTGACAGCCCTGGGGTACATCGAGGGCAAGCCACAAATTCCTGTGTCTGCTCAACGGGAAGCCTGACACTGCTGCTGCAGCTGGGGAGGCAAGCGGCAGTGCACATCTCCAGGTGAGATGAGGCTTGTTTCCTCTGTGGGGACCTCAGGGGTACCCCAAGACCTAGGTCAGGACGGTCGAGGAAAGCTCAGGCTCCGGCCTCAGCACAAGTCGAGGAGTGAGCACCCTGAGACTATTGGGGAGGAATCCCCAGAGGCGCCTAGCAACTGGCACGGAGACTGGCCTCTCCTGTGAACAAAGGGGTGGGTCCCTGTGGTCCCCGTCGTAAGTCGAGAGGACCTCGCCACAACTTCAGAAAAACCAAAAGATTCTCCCCTGCAGGCGGGGTGAAGACCTTGTCCGCTGTGACGTTTTGGGGAAATCATCCCTTCTCTCTTGGACCTCAAATGGATCCTTCATCTGCTTGCTGTGACCCAAGATGTTCCCCGCCACACCCGTCCCCACTCGAGAGGAACACCGAGGGTCCCACCTCCGTTAGCCCCTGCTGAGCTCCAGATGAGGATCCCTCTCCTGCTCTGTCAGGAAAGGTTTCCCAGCGCTCTTCTCACATCCCAACAGGAGAATCTCAAACCAGGACAGTCGGGAGAAGCATCAGTGGTCTTGCCTCCATTCCCCCAGACCCCCAAATGCCTTGTTCACTCCAGATGAACCTGACTGGCCTGCACTGCCTAGACTGTCAGCCCGACACTCAATGCCCAACACAGTGGCACGTGTGACAGCCCTGGGGTACCTTGAGGGCAAGACACAGAACCCTCTATCCGCTCAACTGGAAGCCTGACACTGCTGGTGAAGCTGTGGAGGCAAGCGGCAATGCACGTCTCCAGGTGAGATGAGGCCTGACTCCCCTGTGGGGGCTCCATGGGAACCCCAAGATTTATGTCAGCATGGGCAGGAAAGTTCAAGCACTGGCCTCAGCACCAAACGAAGACTGAGGACACAGCGATGATTGGGGAGGTATCCCCAGAGTTGGATGGCAACTGGCACGGAGTCTGCCATCTCCTGAGGCTACAGGGTCGGGTCCATGGGCTCCCCATCCGTAACTCGAGAAACCTCGCCACAACTCGAGAGAAACCAGAAGCTTCTCCCTTGCAATTGGGGTGAGGCCCTTGTCTCCTGCGGCTTCTCAGAGGAAATCACCCCTTACCTCTTTGACCTCGAAAGACTCCTTCACATTCCTGCTGTGACCCAAGAAATTCTCCCCCACCAGTCCCCATTCGAGAGGAACACCGATGGTCCTGCTGTGACTCAAGAGGAGCCCCGTTTTCCCCTGCTCAGCTCCAGATGTTTGTCCCTTGCCCTGCTCATTGGGAAATGGGTCCCTGCGCTCCCCTCGCATCACAAGAACAGCCGCTCCTATGATGAGAGTCGAGAGGAGCATCAGGGTTTGGTCCACCATTCTTCAAGATCCCCAAATGTCTCCTCCACTCCCCATGAACCTGACTGCCCTACACTGCCTCGACTTTCAAACCGAGGCTCGACGCCTGACACACTGGCACGTGTGACAGCTCTGGGTAGTACCTCGAGGTCAAGTCACAGATCCCTGTGTCCGCTCGTTGGGGAGCCTTACACCACTGCTACAGCTGGGAAGGCAAGTGGCTGTGCACGTCTCCAGGGGAGACGTGGCCTGACTCCCCTGTAAAGGCTCCAGGGGATCCCAAGAACTATGTCACTACGGGCATGGAAAGCTCAGTCTCCGGGCTCTGCAACAGACGAGGACTGCTGACCCAGCGATCACTGGGGAGGAATCCGCAGAGGTGTATGGCAACTGGCACAGAGACTGGCCTCTCCTGAGAACACAGAGCTGTGTCCCTGGGGTCCGCCTGGTAACTTGGAGAGGACCCCGCCGCAACTCCTGAAAAACCAGAAGCTTCACCTCTGCAGGTGGGGTGAGGTCCTTGTCCACTGCGGCATCTCAGGGGGAATCACGCTTTTCCTCGTGGACCACGAAATGTTCCTTCACACACATGCTGTGACCAAAGACGTTCCTCGCCCCAAACGTCCCCACTGGAGAGGAACGCCGAGGTCCCGCCCAAACTCAAGAAGAGCCCCATTTGACCCTGCTCAGTTCCAGAGGAGAGTCCCTTTCCCTGCTGTGTCAGAAAAGGATTCCCGGCACACCACTCACATCCCAGGAGGAGGCGCTCGCACCAGGAGAGTCGTTAGGAGCATCAGGGGACGGGCCACAATTCAAAAGTCCCCCAAATGACTCGTCCACTCAAGATGAACCTGACTGCCCTGAACTGCCTCTACTGTAACCCCAAGGCTCGGCGCCCAACACACTGGCACGTGTGACAGCCCTGGGGTACCTCGAGGTCAAGCCACAGATCCCTGTGTCCACTCGACAGGGAGTTTGACACTGCTGCTGCACCTGGAGAGGCAAGCGGCCATGCACGTCTCCAGGCGAGACGAGGCCGGACTCCCCTGTGGGGGCTCCAGAGGAACCCCAAGTCCTATGTCAGTACAGGTGAGGAAAGCTCAGGCTGCGGCCTCAGCACCAGACAAGGACTGAGTACCAGGGGAGGGCTGAGGAGGAATCCCCAGAGGCGCCTGGCAACTAGCATGGAGACAGGCCTCTCCTGAGGCCACAGGAGCGGGTCCCTGTGGTCCCTGTCGTAACTCGAGAGGACCCCAACACATCTCGAGAAAAACCAGAACCTTCCCACCTGCAGGCTGAATGAGGACCTTGTCAGCTTCGTCGTCTCGTGGGAAATCACCCCTTCCCTCTTGGACCTTGAAAGGCTCCTTCATACCCTTACTGTGACCAAAGAATTTCCCTGCCCCTCCCGTCCTCACTTGGGACCAATTCCGACGGTCCCACCGTGACTCAAGAAGAACCCCGTTTGCCCCTGCTGAGCTACTGATGATTGTTGCTTTCCCTGCTCCTTCAGGAAAAGGTTCCGGGCGCTCCCCTCGCATCCCAAGTGGAGCCGTTCCCACCAGGAGAGTCAGCAGGAGCATAAGGGGGTGGGGGCCACAATTCCCGATGTCCCGCAAATGTCTCGTGCACTCCAGATGAACCTGACTGCGCTGCATTGCATCGACTGTCACCCCGAATCTCGAAGCCTGACACACTGGCACGTGTGACAGCGCTGGCTAGTACATCTAGGGCAAGACACAGATTCCTGCATCTGCTCAACGGGAAGCCTGAAGCTGCTGCTGCAGCTGGGGAAGCAAGAGGCCGTGCAAATCTCCAGGTGATACGAGGCCTGACTCCCCTGTGGGGGCTCCAGGGGAACCCCAAGACATATGGCAACACGGGCGAGGAAAGCTCAGGCTCCGACCTCAGCACTAGACCAGGACTGAGGACCCAGCGACCACTGGGGCGGAATCACTGGAGTCACCAGGCTACTGCAGAGTGACTGCCCACAACAGTGGCCAAAGGGGCAGATCCCTGGGCTGCCCGTCATAACACGATAGGACCCCACCACAACTCGAGTAAAGCCAGAAGGTTCTCCACTGCAGCCGGAGTGGGGCCCTTGAACACTGGGGCGTCTCGAGGGAAATCCCCCCTTCACTCATGGACCTCGTAAGGCCCATTAACACCCTTGTTGTAACCCAAGAAGTGCCCCGCCCCACCCGTCCCCACTGGAGAGGAAACCTGAGAGTCCCGCCGTGACTGAAGTGGAGGACCCTTTCCACATGCTCATCTCCAGAAAAGGGTCCCTTTAACTGCTCCATTGGGAAAGGGTTCCCCGAATTCCCCCTCGCATCCCAAGTGGAGGCACTTGAACCAGGAGATTTCGAAGGAGAATCAGCGGTTGGGCTACCATGACCCAAGACCCCAAAACGCCTTGTCCACTCCAGCGGACCCTGACTGCCCTGCACTGCCTCAATTGTCACCTCGACACTCAACGCCATACACAGTGGCACGTGTGACAGCCCTGGTTTACCTCGAGGGGAAAGCCTCATATCCCTGTGTCTACAGGATGGGGAGTCTGACACTGCTGCTGTAGCTGGGGAGGCAAGCGGCCGTGCACGTCTCCAGGCGGGGTGAGGCCTGTCTCCCTCTGTGGGGGCCTCAGGGGTGCCTCATGACCTAGGTCAGGATGGTCGAGGAAAGCTCAGGCTCCGGCCTCATCACAAGTCGAGGACTGATCACCCTGAGACGATTGGGGAGGAATCCCCAGAGAAGCCTGGCAACTGGCACGGAGACTGGCCTCTCCTGAGGCCAAACAGGCAAGTCTCTGTGGTCCCCGTCATAACTCGATAGGACCCCGCCACAACTTGAGAAAAACCAAAAGATTCTCCCCTGCAGGTAGGGTGAGGACTTGTCTGCTGTGGTGTTTCAGGGGAAATCACCCCTTCTCGCTTGGAACTCAAAAGGAAGTTCACCTTCTTGCTGTGACCAAAGAATTTCCCTCCCCACCCGTCCCCACTTGAGAGGAACACAGAGGGTCCCACCAAGAATGAAAAGGAGCCCAGTTATCCCCTGCTAAGCTCCAGATGAGGGTCCCTTTCCTGCTCTGTTGGGGAAGGGTTCCCAGCGCTCCCCTCACATCCCAACAGGAGACACTCGCACCAGGACAGTCGGGAGGAGCATCAGGGGTGTTGCCACCATTCCTCAAGACCCCCGCATACCTCGTTCACTCCAGATGAACCTTAATGCCTTGCACTGCGTCGACTGTCAGTCCGAGGCTCAAAGCCTGACACACTGGCACTTGTGACAGCCCTGGGTAGTACCTCGAGGTAAAGTCAAAGATCCCTGTGTCCACTCGACGGGGAGCCTTACATTGCTGCTGCAGCTGTGGAGGCAAGCGACAGTGCACGTCTCCAGGTGAGATGAGACCTGACTCCCTTGTGAGGGCTCCATGGGAATCCCAAGGTTTAGTTCAGCATGGGCGAGGAAAGCTCAGGTATCGGCTTCAGCACTAGACCAGGTCTGAGGACCTGGTGATGACTGGGGAGGAATCCTCAAAGGCGCATGGCAACTGGCACGGAAACTGGCCTCTCCTGAGGCCACAGCGGCGAGTCCATGGGCTCCCCGTCGTCACTCGAGAAACCCTGCCGCAACTCGTGAAAAATCAGAAGCTTCTCCCTTGCAAGCAAGGTGAGACCCTTATCCACTAGGGCGTCTCGGAGGAAATCACCCCTTCCCTCTTGGACCTTGAAGGGCTCCTTCACCCCCTTGATGTGAGCCCGAATGTTCCCCTCCCCACACGTCTCAACTCGAGAGGAACCCCAATGGACCCGCTGCGACTCAAGAGGAGCCCCCGTTTGCCTCTGCTCAGCTCCAGAAGAGGGTCCCTTTCCCTGCTCCATCGTAAAGGGTTCCCGGAACTCCTCTCACATCCCAGAAAGAGGCGCTCCCACCAAGAGAGTCGGCAGGAGCATCAGGGGTCGGGCCACCATTCCCCAAGATGCCCACATGCCTCGTCCAATCCAGATGAACGTAACTGAACTGCACTGCCTCGACTGTCACCACAAGGCTTGACGCCTGACACACTGACAAGTGTGACAGACCTGGGGTACCCCGAGGGCAAGCCACAGATTCCTGTGTCCGCTCAAAGTGGAGACTGACACTGCTGCTGCAGCTGGGGAGACAAGAGGTCATGGAAGTCTCCAGGCTAGACGAGGCCTGACTTCCCTGTGGGGATACAGGGGAACCCCAAGACCTATGTCAGCACGGGCGAGGAAAGCTCAGGCTCTGACCTCAGCACTAGACGAGGACTGAGGACCCAGCGACGACTGCGGAGGAATCACCAGAGGTGCCTGGCTACTTGCACAGAGACTGCTCACAAACGAGGCCACAGGGACGGGTCCCTGGAGTGCTCTTCGCAACTCGAGTGGACCCCTTCGCAACTCGGAGAAAACCAGAAGCTTCTCCACTGCAGGCAGGTTGAGTCCCTTGTCCACTACGGCGTTTCAAGGGAAATCACCCCTTCCCTCTTAAACCTCGATAGGCCCCTTCTCACACTTGATGTGACCCAAGATTGCCCTGCCCCACCTGTCCCCACTCGAGAGGAACCCGGAGGGTCCCGCCAAAACTGAAGACCTTTTCTGCTGCGGCATCTCAGGGGAAATTACCCCTTCACACTTGTACCTTGGAAGCCTCCTTCACACCCTTTCTGTGACCAAAGAAAATCCCCAACCACCCATGCCCACTTGAGAGGAACCCTGAGGGTCCCGTCGCGACTCAAGAGGAGCCCTGTTTGCACCTGCTCAGCTCCAGATGAGGGTCCCTTTTCCTGATCCATCGTGAAAGGTTTCCCGCGACTCCCGTTGCAATTGAGGAGGAGGCGCTCACACCAAGAAAGTCGGGAGGAGCATCAGGGGTTCGGGCCACCATTCCCCAAGACCCCCAAATGCCTTGTCCACTACAGATGAACCTTATTGCCCTGCACTGCCTTGACTGTCACCCTGAGGCTGGATGCCTGACACACTGGTACATGTGACAGCTCTTTGGTACCTAGAGGGCAAGTCACGGATCCCTGTGTCCGCTCGACATGGAGCCTGACTCTGCTGCTGCAGCTGGTCAGGCAAGCGGCCATGCACGTGTCCAGGCGAGAAGAGGCCTGACTCCCCTGTGGGTGCTCTAGGGTAACCCGTAGACCTATGGCAGCACGGGCGAGGGAAAGCTCAGGCTCTGGCCTCAGCACCAGACAAGGACTGAGGACCCGGCCACGACTGGGGAGGGAATCCTCAGAGGCCCCTGGCAACTAGCATGGTGACTGGCCTCACCTCAGGCCACAGACGCGGGTCCCTGGGGTCCCCATCGTAACTTAAGAGGACCCCACGGCATCTCGAGAAAAACCTGAGCTTCTCCCAGTGCAGGCAGGGTGAGGCCCTTCTCCACTGCGGCATCTCGGGAGAAATTACCCCTTCACTCTTGGACCGCGGAAGCCTCCTTCACACCCTTGCTGTGACCAAAGAAGTTCCCCAACCCACCCGTGCCCACTCGAGAGGAACCCCGGGGGTCCCGTCGTGACTCAAGAGGAGCCCTGTTTGCCCCTGCTTATGTCCGGATGAGGGTCTCTTTCTCTGCTCCACCGTAAAAGTTTCCCGGCACTCCCCTCGCATCCCAGAAAGAGGCGCTCGCACCAAGAGAGTCGGCAGGAGCATCAGGGGTTGGGCCACCATTCCCCAGGACCCCCACATGCCTCGTCCACTCCAGATGAACGTAACTGAACTGCACTGCCTCGACTGTCACCACAAGGCTTAAGGCCTAACACATTGACAAGTGTGACAGACCTGGGGTACCTTGATTGCAAGCCACAGATTCCTGTATCCGCTCAAAGTGGAGACTGACACTGCTGCTGCAGCTGGGGAGACAAGAGGTCATGGAAGTCTCCAGGCTAGACGAGGCCTGACTTCCCTGTGGGGATACAGGGGAACCCCAAGACCTATGTCAGCACGGGCGAGGAAAGCTCAGGCTCCGACCTCAGCACTAGACGAGGACTGAGGACCCAGTGACGACTGCGGAGGAATCACCAGAGGTGCCTGGCTACTTGCACAGAGACTGCTCACAAACGAGGCCACAGGGACGGGTCCCTGGAGTGCTCTTCGCAACTCGAGTGGACCCCTTCGCAACTCGAGAAAAACCAGAAGCTTCTCCACTGCAGGCAGGTTGAGGCCCTTGTCCACTACGGCGTTTCAAGGGAAATCACCCCTTCCCTCTTAAACCTCAATAGGCCCCTTATCACACTTGATGTGACCCAAGATTGCCCTGCTCCACCTGTCCCCACTCGAGAGGAACCTGGAGGGTCCCGCCAAAACTGAAGACCTTTTCTGCGGTGGCATCTCAGGGGAAATTACCCCTTCACTCTTGTACCTCGGAAGCCTCCTTCACACCCTTTCTGTGACCAAAGAAAATCCCCAACCACCCATGCCCACTCGAGAGGAACCCGGAGAGTCCCACTGAAACTGAAGAGTAGCCCCCTTTGCCCATGCTCAGCTCCTGAGAAGGGTCCCTTTATCTACTCAATTGGGAAAGGTTTCCCTGCACTCCCCTCACATCCCAAGTGGAGGTGATGGCACCAGGAGAGTTGGGAGAGAATCAGGGGTCGGGCCACCATTTACCAAGATCCTAAATTGCCTCGTCCACTCCAGATGAACCAGACAGCCCTGCACTCCCTCAACAGTCACCCCGAGACTCGAGTTCGGACACACTGGCACGTGTAACAGCTCTGTGGTTCCTCGACGGCAAGCCACATTTCCCTGTTTCCTCTCGACGGGGAGCCTGACACTGCTGCTGCAGAGCTGATGAGGCAAGCGCCCATGCACGTCTCCAGGCAAGACGAGGCCTGACTCCCCTTTGGGGGCTCCAGTGGACCCAAGACCTATGTCAGCATGGGCGAGGAAAGCTCAAGCTCCGATCTCTGCACCAAGAGAGGACTGAGGACCCGGCAACGGCTGCAGAGGAATGCTCAAAGGAGCCTGGCAATTGGCACAATGACTGGCCTCTTCTGAGGGCACAGATGCGGATGCCTGGGGTCCTCGTCGTAACTGGAGATGACACCACCACCGCAACTAGACAAAACCAAGAAGCTTCTCCCCTGCATGCGGGTTAGGCCATTGTCTGCTGTGGCGTCTTGAGGGAAATCACCCCTTCACTCTTGGACCTCAAAAGGCTCCTTCACCCCCTTGCTGTGACCCAAGAAGTTCCCCACCAGACCCGACTCCACTAGAGAGGAACCCCGAGGGACCCGCCGTGAATAAGAGGAGCCCCCATTGCCCCCTGCTCAGATCCAGATGATGGTCCCTTTCCCTGATCCTTACGGAAAGGTTTCCCGCGGCTACCCTCGCATCCCAAGAGGAGGTGCGTGCACCAGGAAAGTCAGGAGGAGCATCAGGGGTCGGGCCACCATTCCCCAAGACCCCCAAATACCTTGTCCACTCCAGATGAACCTTACTGCCCTGCACTGCCTTGACTGTCACCCCGAGGCTGGATGCCTGACACACTGGTACGTGTGACAGCCCTGGGTAGTACCTCAAGGGCAAGCCACAGATCCCTTTGTCTGCTCAACATGGAGCCTGACACTGCTGCTGCAGCTGGTCAGGCAAGCAGCCATGCACGTGTCCAGATGCCTAGAAGTGTGACTCCCCTGTGGGTGCTCCAAGGGAACCCCAAGACCTCTGTCAGCCTGGGCGAGGAAAGATCAGGCTCTGGCCACAGCACCAGATGAGGACTGAGGACCCGGCCAGGACTGGGGAGGAATCCCCAGAGGTGCCTTGCAACTGACATGGAGACTGGCCTCTCTTGAGGCCATAGGTGCGGGTCCATGGGCTCCCTGTTGTAAGTTGAGAAAACCCCGCGCAACTCGAGAAAAACCAGAAGCTTCTCCCTTGTAATCAGAGTCAGGCCCTTGTCCACTGCAGCATCTCGGGGAAATCACCCCTTACCTCTTTGACCTCGAAACTATCCTTCACACCCTTGCTGTGACCCAAGAAGTTCCTGAGTCCACCAGTCCCCACTCTAGAGGACCTCCGAGGGTCCCGCTGTGACTCAAGAGGAGACACTTTTGCCGTGCTCAGCTCCAGATGGAGGACCTTTTCCTGCTCCGTCTTGAAAGGGTTTCTGGTGCTCCCCTCGCATCCCAGGAGGAGGCGCTCGCAATAGGAGAGTCCGGAGGAGCATCAGGGGTTGGGCCACCATTTCCCAAGTCCCCCAAATGCCTTGTCCACTCCAGATGAACCTGACTGCCCTGCACTGGCTCAACTGTCAGCCCGAGGCTCGATGCCTGACACATTGGCACGTTTGACAGCCCTGGGGTACCTCGATGTCAAGCCACAGGTCACTGTGTCCGCTCGACAAGAAGTCTTACACTGCTGCTGAAGCTGGGGAGGCAAGCGGCAGTGCAGGTCTCCAGGCGAGACAAGGCCTGACTCCCTAGTGGAGTCTCCAGGGAAACCCCAAGACCTATGTCAGCACAGCCAAGGAAAGCTCAGGCTCTGGCCTCAGCACCAGACAAGGAATGAGGACACGGCGACGACTGGGGAGGAATCCCCAGAGGTGCCTGGCAAGTGGCACGGAGACTGGACTCTCCTGAGGTGACAGGTGCGGGTCCCTGGTGTCCCCATCATAACTTGAGAGGACCCCGCCGCAACTCAAGAAAAACAAGAAGCTTCTCCCTTGCAGGCAGGGTGAGGTTCTTGTCTGCTGCGGAGTCTTGGGGGAAATCACCTCTTCTCTTTGGACCTCGAAAAGGTCCTTTACCCCCTTGCTGTTACCCTAGAAGTTCCCTGCCCCACCCATCCCCACTCGAGAGGAACCTCGAGGGTCCCGCCACGACTCAAGAGGAGCCCTGTTTGCCCTGCTCAGCTCAATATGAGGGTACGTTTCTCTGCTTCGTCAGGAAAGGGGTCCTGGCGCTCCCCTCGCATCCCAACAGGAGCCGCTCGCACCATGAGTGTCAGGAGGAGCATCAGGGGTCGGGACACCATTCCCCAAGATCCCCAAATGTCTCCTCCACTCCAGATGAACCTGACTGCCCTACACTGCCTCAAATGTCACACCAAGGCTCGACGCCTGACACACTGGCACGTGTGACAACCCTGGGTAGTACCTCAAGGGCAAGTCACAGATCCCTGTGTTCGCTCGACAGGGAGCCTTACACTGCAGCTGCAGCTGGGGTGGCAAGCCGACGTGCACATATCGAGGCTAAACGAGACCTGACTCCCCTGTGGCGGCTAAAGGGGAACCCCACGACCTTTGTCAGCATGGGCAAGGAAAGCTCTGGCTCTGCTCTCAGCATCAGACGAGGACTAAGTACACGTCGATGACTAGGGAGTAATTCCCAGAGGCACCTGGCAACTGGCACGGATACTGGCATCTCCTGAGGCCACAGGGCAGGTCCCTGGGTTTCCTGTCGTAACTCGAGAGGACCTCGCCGTAACTCGAGAAAAACCAGAATCTTCTCTCCTGCAGGAGGGCTGAGGCCCTTGTCCGCTGCGGCATATCAGGGGAAATCACTCCTTCCCTCTTGGACCTCGAAAGGCTCCTTCACCCCCTTGCTGTGACCCAAGAGTTTCCCCTCCAGACCGGTCTCTACTAAAGAGGAACCCCGAGGGACCTGCCGCTACTCAAAAGGAGCCCCGTTTGCCCCTGCTCAGCTCCAGATGATGGTCCCTTTTCCTGATCCTTAGGGAAACGTTTCCCGCAGCTCCCCTCGCATCCCAAGAGGACGTGCTCACACCAGGAAAGATGGGAGGAGCATCAGGGTTCAGGCCACCATTCCCCAAGACCTCCAAATGCCTTTTCCACTCCAGATGATCCTGACTGCCCTGCACTGCCTTGATTGACACCCCGAGGCTCGATGCCCGACACACTGGTACGTGTACAGCCCTTTGGTACCTCGAGGGCAAGTCACAGATCCCTTTGTCCGCTCGACATGGAGCCTGACACTGCTGCTGCAGCTGGTCAGGCAAGCGACCGTGCACGTGTCCAGGTGAGTAGAGGCCTGACTCCCCTGTGGTTGCTCCAGGGGAACCCCAAGACCTATGTCAGCATGGGCGAAGAAAGATCAGGCTCTGGCCTCAACACCAGACGAGGATTGAGGACCCGGCCAGGACTGGGGAGGAATCCCCAGAGGCGCCTGGCAATGAGCATGGAGACTGGCCTCTCCTGAGGCCACAGGTGCGGGTCCATGGGCTCTCCACTGTAACTCAAGAAAACTTCGAG
The DNA here is from genome assembly GCA_917880005.1 of Nanger dama. Classification (NCBI taxonomy): domain Eukaryota; kingdom Metazoa; phylum Chordata; class Mammalia; order Artiodactyla; family Bovidae; genus Nanger; species Nanger dama. Next base: position 108,323,932 of record CAKJTW010000001.1, read on the forward strand.
CAACTCGAGAAAAACCAGAAGCCTCTCCCTTGTAATCGGGGTCAGGCCTTTGTCCGCTGCAGCGTCTCAAGGGAAATCTCCCCTTACCTCTTTGACCTCGAAAGGCTCCTTTACACCCTTGCTGTGACCCAAGAAGTTCCTGGCTCCACCCGTCCCCACTCAAAAGGACCCCCATGGGTCCCGCTGTGACTCAAGAGGAGCCACGTTTGCCATGCTCAGCTCCAGATGGAGGACCTTTTCCCTGCACCATCTTTTTTTTTTTAAATTACAATACTGTATTTGTTTTGCCATACATTGACACGAATCAGCCATAGGTGAACACAATCTCCCAATGCAGAAGCCCCTCCCACCTCCCACCCCACATCCTCTACTTGAATCATCCTGTCCCTACACCATCTTGAAAGGGTTCCCGGCACTCCCCTCGCATCCCAGGAGGACGCCCTTGCTCCAGGAGAGTCGGGAGTAGAATCAGGGGTCGGATCACCATTTACCAAGACCCCAAAATGTCTCGTCCACTCCAGATGAACCTGACAGCCCTGCACTCCCTCGACTGTCACCCCAAGACTCGAATTCTGACACACTGGCACGTGTAATGGCCCTGGGGTACCTCGGAGTGCAAGCCACATATCCCTATTTCCTCTCAACGTGGAACCTGACACTGCTGCTGCAGAGCTGGGGTGGCAAGTGGCCATGCACGTCTCCAGGCGAGACGAGGCCTGACCCCCATGTGGGGGCTCCAGGGGAACCCCAAGTCCTATGTCAGCATGGGCGAGGAAAGCTCAGGCTCCGGCCTCAGCACCAGACGAGGACTGAGGACCCGACAACGACTGAGGAGGAATGCTCAAAGGAGCCGGGCAACTGGCACAGTGACTGGCTTCTCCTGAGGCCAAAGGAACAGGTCCCTGAGGTCCCTGTCGTAACTCGAGAGGACACCGCTGCAACTAGAGAAAACCAAGAAGCTTCACCCCTGCATGTGGTGTTAGGACCTTGTCCACTGAGGCGTTTCGGGGGAAATCACCCCTTCCCTCTTGGACACGAAAAGCTACTTCACATCTTGTTGTGACCCAAGAAGTTCCCTGACTCAACCGTCCCCACTCGTGAGGAGCCCTGAGGGTCCCGCCGTGACTTAGGAGGAGCCCCGTTTGCCCCTGCTCAGCTCTAGATAAGGGTCCCTTTCCCTGCTTTGTCAGGAAAAGTTTACCGGCCCTCCTCGATTCCCAGGAGGAGGCGCTCACTCGAGGAGAGTCGGAAGGTGCATCTGGGGTCGGTCCACCATTCCCCAAGACCACCAAATTCCTTGTCCACCCTGATGAACCTGACTGCACTGCACTGCCTCGACTGTCACCCCGAGGGCCAATACCTAACACACTTTTGACAGTCCTGGGGTACCTTGAGGTCAAGCCACAGATCCCTCTGTCTGCTCGACAGGGACCCTGACACTGCGGCTGCAGCTGGAGAGGCAAGCGGCCGTGTACGTCTCCAGGCGAGATGAGGCCTGACTCCCCTGTGGGGGCTCCAGGGAACCCCAAGACCAATGTCAGCACGGGCGAGGAGAGCTCCGGCTGTGGCCTCAGCACCAGATGAGGACTGAGGACCCATCGATGATTGAGGAGGAATCCCCAGAGGCACCAGGCAACTGACATGGAGACTGACCTCTGCTGAGGCCACAGGATCGGGCCCCTGTGGTTTCTGTCGTAACTCGAGAGGACCCCACCAAATCTCGGAAAAAAACAGAAGCATGTCTCCTGCAGACCGGATGAGGCCCTTGTCCACTGCGGCATTTCGGGGAAAATCACCCCTTCCCTCGTGGACGTTGAAAGGCTCCTCCACCCCCTTGCTGTGACCCAAGAAGTTCCCCGCCCCACCTGTCCCCACTCGAGAGGATCCCCGAGGGTCCCGCCAAAACTCAAGAGGAGCCCCGATTGCCCCTGCTCAGCTCCAGACGAGGGTCCATTTCCCTGCTCTGTCGGGAAAGATTTCCCGGTGCTCCCCTCGCATCTCAAGAGGAGGCGCTTGCACCAGGAGAGTCGGGAGTAGAATCAGGGGTCAGGCCATCATTTACCAAGACCCCAAAATGTCTAGTCCACTCCAGATGAACCTGAATGCCCTACACTACCTCGACTGTCATTGCGAGGCTCGACGACTGACACACTGGCACATGTGAAAGCCCTGGGGGTACCTTGAGAGCAAGCCAAAGATCCCTGTGTCTGCTCGACGGGGAGCCTGACACTGCTGATGCAGCTGGGGAGGCAAGCGGCCGTGCACGTCTGCAGGCGAGACGAGGCCTGACTCCCTGTTGGGGCTCCAGGGGAACCCCAAAACCTAGTTCAGCACAGGCGAGGCAAGCTCATGCTCTGGCCTCAGCACCAGACGAGCACTGAGGACCCAGTGACGACTAGGGAGCAATCCCCCGAGGGGCTTGTCAACTGGCACAAAGACTGGCCTCTCCTGAGGCCACAGGGCTGGGTCCCTGTGGTCCCCGTTGTAACTCAAGAGGACCCAGCCGCAACTCGATAAAAACCAGAAGGGTCTCCCCTGCAGGCGGGGTGAGGCCCTTGTCCGCTGCGGTGTCTCAGTGGAAATCACAACTTCCCTCTTGGACCTCAAAATGCTCCTTCACACCCTTGCTGTGATACAAGAAGTTCCCTGCCCCACCCGTCCCAAAAGAAAGGAAACCCGAGGGTCCCACTGCGACTCTAGGGGGAGATCCATTTTACCCTGCTTAGCTCCAGATGAGGGTCCCTTTCCCTGCTCTATCAGTAAAGGGTTTTTGGCACTCATCTTGCATCCCAAGAGGGGGCGCTTGCACCAGGAGAGTCGGGAGGAGCCTCTGAGTAGGGCCACCGTTACCCAACACCCTCAAATGCCTCGTCCACTCCAGATGAACCTGACTGCCCTGCACTACCTGGAATGTCACCCCAAGGCTCGACTCCTGACACTCTGGCACCTGTGACAGCGCTGAGGTACCTTGAGAGCAAGCCACAGATCCCTTTGTCCACTCGACTGGAGCCAGAGACTGCTGCTGCAGCTGGGGAGGAAGGTGGCCATGCACGTCTCCAGGTGATACAAGGACTGACTACCCAGTGGGGGCTCCAGGGTAACCCCAAGACCTATGTCAACATGGGCGAAGAAAGCTCAGGCTCCGGCCTCAGCACCAGAAGAGGACTGAGGACGCAGTGACGACTGTGGAGGAATCCCCAGAGGAGCCTGGCTACTGGCTCGGAGACTGGCTTCTCCTGAGGCCACAGGGGTGGGTCCCTGGGGTCCCCGTCGTAACTTGAGCGGACCCCGCCACAACTCGAGGAAAACCAGAAGCTTCTCCTCTGCAGGCGAGGTGAGGACCTGTTCTGCCGCTGCGTCTCGGGGAAAGTCACTCCTTCCCTCTTGGACCTCAAAATGCTCCTGCACACCCTTGCTGTGACCCAAGAAGTTCCCCGCCCCACTCATCTCCACTTGAGAGGAACCCCGAGTGTCACACCATGACTCAAGAGGAGCCCCTTTGCCCCTGCTCATCTCCAGATGAGGGTCCCTTTTCCTGCTCCGTCGGGAAAGGTTTCCTGGCGGTTCCCTCACATCCCAAGAGGAGGCACTCAAATCGGGACAGTCGGGAGGAGCCTCAGGGGTGGGCCACCATTCCCCATGAACGCCAAATGCCTCATCCACTCCAGATGAACCTGACTGCCTTGCACTGCCTCGACTGTCACCCCAAGGCTCAACCCCCGACACACTGGCACGTGTGACTGCCCTGGGGTACCTCAAGTGCAAGCCACATATCCGTGTGTCCACTCGACAGGGATCCTGACACAAATGCTGCAGCTGGGGAAGCAAGCGGCCATGCACGTCTCCAGGCGAGACAAGGCCTGACTCCACTGTGGATGCTCCAGGGAAACCCCAAGACCTGTGTCAGTATGGGCGAGGAAAACTCACGCACCGGCGTCAGCACCAGACGAGCACTGAGGACCCGGCGACGACTGGGGAGGAATCCCCAGAGGCACCTTGCAACTGGCACGGAGACTGGCCTCTCCTGAGGCCACAGGGGCGGATCCCTGGTATCCTTGTAGTAACTCCAGCGGACCCTGCCACAACTCGAGAAAAACCAGAAGCTTCTCCCCTGCAGGCGAGGTGAGGAACTGGTCTGCTGCTGCATCTCAGGAGAAGTCACCCCTTCCCTCTTGGACCACGAAAGGCTCCTTCACACCTTGCCTTGACCCAAAAGTTTCCCCGCCTCATCTGTCCCCAATCGAGAGGAACCCCGTGGGTCCTGCCATGACTCAAGAGGACCCCGTTTGCCCCTGCTCAGCTCCAGTTGAGGGTCCCTTTCCCTATTCATTCGGGAAAGGATTCTCGGTGCTCCACTCGCATCCTAGGAGGAGGCGCTCGCAAGAGGAGAGTCGGGACAAGCATCAGGGGTCAGGCCAGCATTCCCCAAGACCACCAAATGCCTCGTCCGCTCCAGATGAACCTGACTGCCCTGCACTGCCTCGACTGTCAACCCAAAGCTCCATGCTTGGCACACTGGCACGTGTGACAGCCCTTGGTTACCTCGGAGGGCAAGCCACAGATCCATGTTTCTGCTCTACGGGGAGTCTAACACTGCTGCTGCAGCTGGGGAGGAAAGCGGCTGTGCACGTCTCCAGGGGAGAAGAGGCCTGACTCCCCTGTGGGGGCTCCAGTGGAACCTCAAGATCTATGTCAGCAGGGGCGAGGAAAGCTCAGGCGCCAGCCTCAGCACCAGACAAGGACTGAGGAACTGGCGACGACGTGGGAGGAATCCCCCAGAGGCACAAGGCAACTGGCACGGAGACTGACCTCTCCTGAGGACACAGGGGCGGGGCCCTGGGTTCTCCATCGTAATTCCGAGATGACCCCGCCTCAATTCGAGGAAAATCATAAGCTTCTCCCCCTGCAGGCAGGGTAAGGCCCTTGTCCACTTCGGGGTCTTGTGTGAAATCGCCCAATCCCTCTTGGACCTTGATAGGCCCCTTCAGACTCTTCCTGTGACCCAAGAAGTTCTCTGACCCACCCTTTTCCACTCGAGAGGAACCCCCAGGGTCCCGCCACGACTCAAGAGGAGCCCTGCTCAGGTCCAGATGCTCAGGTCCAGATGAGGGTCCCTTTTTCTACTCCATCGGGAAAGGGTTCCTGCGCGCTCCTCGCATCCCAAGAGGAGGCGCTCAAATCAGGAGAGTCGGGAGGAGACTCAGGGGCCGGGCCACCATCCCACAAGACAGCCAAATGCCTCGTCCACTCCAGATGAACTTGACTGCCCTGCACTGCCTCGACTGTCACCCCGAGGTTCGACGCCCAACACACTGGCACGTGTGACAGCCCTGGGGTACCTCGATGGCAAGCCACAGATCCCTCTGTCTTCTCAACGGGGAGCATGACACTGTTCCTGAAGCTGGGGAAGCAAGCGGCCGTGCACGTCTACAGGTAAGACAATGCCTGCCTCCCCTCTGGGCACACCAGAGTAACCCCAAGCCCTATGTAAACATGGGCGAGGAAAGCTCAGGCTCCCGCCTCAGCACCAGACGAGGACTGAGGACACGACGACGACTGGGGAGGAATTCTCAGAGGAGCCTGGGAACTGGCACGGAGACTGGCCTCTCCTGAGGCCACAGGGTGGGTCCCTGGGATCCCCCTCATAACCTCGAGAGGACCCTGCCACAACTCAAGAAAAACAGAAGCTTCTCCCCTACAGGCTGGGTGAGGCCCTTGTCCGCTGTGGCATCTCGGGGGAAATCTCCCTTTCCCTCTTGGACCTCGAAAGGCTCCTTCACCCCTTGCTGTGACCCAAGAAGTTCCCCGCCCCACTGGACCCCACTCGAGAAGAAACCCGAGGGTGCCGCCACGACTCAGGAGGAGCGCCGTTTGTCCCTGCTCAGCTCCGGATGAGGGTCCCTTTCCCTGCTCCTTTGGGAAAGGGTTCCTGGCCCTGCCCTCACATCCCCAAAAGAGGTGCTTGCTCCAGGAGAGTTGGGAGGAGCGTCAGGGATCTGGCCACCATTCCCCAAAGCCCCCAAATGCCTCGTCCACTCCACATGAACCTGACTGCCCTGCAGTTCCTCGACTGTGACCCCGAGGAAACTCGATCATGTAAGTTGTGGTAGTGCGTGCTTTGCCCTGGTTGTTAAATAATAACTGTGGACTTAACTGGATGTTTCCTTGGTGGTGGCTTTGTCATTAAGTCATATCCGGCTCTTTGTTTCCATGGAGTGTAGTCTGTTAGTAGGTTTCTGTGTCTATGAGATCTTTCTAGGCAAGAATAGCGGATTTCTTCTCCAGAGAATATTTTTTGACCCAAAATCACACTCGGATCTCCGTATATGCGTCTTGCTTTTTCCAAGATTCAACGGATGTTGGCAATTTGATCTCTGGTTCCTCTGCCTTTTCTAAAACCAGCTTGAACATCTGGAAGTTCATGGTTCATGTATTGCTTGAAGCCTGGCTTGGAGAATTTTGAGCATTACTTTACTAGCGTGTGAGATGAGTGCATTTGTGCAGTAGTCTGAGCATTCTTTGGCATTGCTTTTCTTTGAGATTGGAATGAAAACTGACCTTTTCCAGTCCTGAGGGCACTGCTGAATTTTCCAAATTTGCCTAACTGCTGAAACAACAAAGTCAGACTGGGGACATTAAACAAAGATTTTCAGGAGACTTGGCATCAGGTGAATGACAGGGAGTGATCCCTGAGAGATGGGAAACAGTGGCTCCAACTTATTGCATGGAGAGTTCCCAAGCAAGGCACCAGAAGCAAGCTGAAAACCAGCCCAGTGGACCTTGCTTGAGCTGAGAACACAAGTTCCTGGAAGCCAAGGGAGCTAGAGTCCATAGGACAAACTCCCAGGGAGGAGAGAGATGCTGAAGGTAATCAGGGGAGCCCTGCAAAGGAGACCCCTGCAGGGGGCAGCAAAGTACTGATCAGTGCAACCCTGGGAGAAAACTCCCCAAAGTCAAGGGGATATCTTTGATAGGGTCAGAGAAAACAGAGCCTGGAGAATCCCATGGACAGAGAAGCCTAGAGGGCTACAGTCCATAGGGTCGACAAGAGTCGAACACGACTGAAGTGACTTAGCACACATGCTCGCACATCCTGAAATGGAATGCTCTTTTTAACTTTCTGATTTCTTGTTAGGTGGCCTGAGTATTTATAAAATTTTCTAACAACCATCTTGTTTGAAGTTTACATTTATAGCAATACGATTTTGGGGGCAATATAATTTATTTTTATAAAGTGGCAGCTTGGAAAAGACTGGTCCCTTCAAGGAGCAAACAAGGGTAAATTCAATTTTAGCTTAAAGTCAGCTTGAATATAAAACTACCGATCTCACTTTCCTCAAGGTGACCGGTCAGATCCCTCAGGCATTTGTCCCCAAGGGCTTGGATCTCTGCTATAAACGGGACAAAGGTAAAATGGGGTCAGATAGGCCTGGTCTTCAATTCTAGAGTCCTCCAATAGTTTTCTGCATTAGTCACTGGAGCGGAAACATGCATGTTCTTCTGTTCTTTCCTACTTCTGTATTTGGAGTCAAAGTTATATGGCTCCGTGTGTTCTATCCCCCAAGCTGATCATTTTAAGAATCACCTGGGTGAGTTGGTACCTTACAAGTCACATTCCTCATGTGCAGCAATTCTGACACAGCAAGTTGAAGTGGGAACTAAAATCTATTTGATAAAAGTACTGATGTGCACTTAATTTCACCCACTGCCTAAAACAAAATGCACAGAATTGAAGAGCACAAAGCAATGAGCTCAACATACATATGCATTGTATAATCACCATGCAAATCAAGATATAGAATATCGTCCTCCACTCCCCAAAGTTCTGCCATGTTACTTGCTAGTCAATCCCCATCAGCTAGAGACAAATATGTTCTGAATCCTCTCGTCATAGATTAATCTTCCTTATTCTTGTTCTTCATATGAATTAATGACGCAGTATGTTGTCATTTTTTCTCTGCTCTTTCATTCAGTTTTGAGGTTCAATTTTAACGGGTCATGTCAATAATTTGACTTTATTTTATGCTAAGAAATACCCTGTTTTATGATATTAGCACAACTGGATTTTCCATTTTTCTGATGATGAACAGATCTGCTTTTGTTTATTTGGCACAAAGTAAGTATGAATAATTGTACACAAGTGATTTTGTCTAGATATCCATTTGGGTACATATACCTAAGTTGAGAATTGCTTGATCAACGAGTAGAAACTGACCCAGACTTTGCAAAGTAGTTGTGTCACTTTATATTTCCTCTCAAATATAAGCTTGATTCAGTTTCTGTACATTCCTACAAACTTAGTATTGTCAGTCTTTTAAATTTTAGCCATTCTGATGTCTGTAGCGGTTTCTAATTTTGGTTTCCAAAAGTGGATTTGTCATTTGGATATCTTCTACTATAAAGTGCCACTTCAAATATTCAGCTCACCTTATGACCCAGCAATCCCACTGCTGGGCATACACACTGAGGAAACCAGAATTGAAAGAGACACATGTACCCCAATGTTCATTGCAGCGCTGTTTATAATAGCCAGGACATGGAAGCAACCTAGATGTCCATCAGCAGATGAATGGATAAGAAAGCTGTGGTACATATACACAATGGAGTACTATTCAGCCCTTAAAAAGAATAAATTTGACTCAGTTCTAATGAGATGGATGAAATTGGAACCAATTATACAGAGTGAAGTAAGCCAGAAAGAAAAACACCAATACAGTATACTGACACATATATATGGAATTTAGAAGACAGTAATGATGACCCTATATGTGAGACAACAAAGAGACACAGAGGTACAGAGTGGACTTCTGGACTCTGAGGGAGAGGGAAAGGGTGGGATGGTTTGGGAGAATGGCAATGAAACATGTATATTTTCCTGTAAGAAATGAAGCGCCAATCTATGTTCAATGTAGGATGCAGGATGCATGGGGCTGATGCACAGGATGATTCAAGTAGAGGATGTGGGGTGGGAGGTGGGAGGGGGCTTCGGCATTGGCAGATTGTGTTCACCTATGGCAGATTCGTGTCAATGTATGGCAAAACAAATACAGTATTGTAATTTAATAAATAAATAAATTTAGTTAAAAAAATAAAAGACATTTTCCACAAGTGGGCTCTCTTAAAAAAAAATATTCAGCTCATTAATAAACTATATTATTTGAAATTTTATTTGTGATTTGTTTAATTCTTTATATATTTTGAGAAATCTCTGGTCAAATGTGCATACTGCAAATAATACATATGGTCTATGACTTGCCTTTTCACTTTTTTGCAATATAATTGCTTTACAAGGTTGCATTAGATTCTGCTGTACAATGAAGGAATTGGCCAAATGCATATGTATACATCCTCTACCTCTTGGACTTCCCTTTAACCTCAACCCTCATCCTACCCATCTAGGTCCTCACAGAGCACAGAGCTGAGCCACTTGTGCAATACAGCAACTTCCCACTAGATCTCTATTTTAAACATAGTTCAGTTCAGTCACGTTCGACTCTTCGCGACCCCATGAATCACAGCACACCAGGCCTCCCTGTTCATTACCATCTCTCGAGTTTATTCCGACTCACGTCCATCCAGTCCGTGATGCCATCCAGCCATCTCATCCTCGGTCGTCCCCTTCTCCTGTCCCCAATCCCTCGCAGCATCAGAGTCTTTTCCAATGAGTCAACCCTGCGCATGAGGTAGCCAAAGTACTGGAGTTGCAGCTTTAGCATCATTCCTTCCAAAGAAATCCCAGGGTTGATCTCCTTCAGAATGGATTGGTTGGATCTCCTTGTAGCCCAAGGAACTCTCAAGAGTCTTCCCCAACACTACAGTTCAAAAGCATCAATTCTTCGGCGCCCAGCCTTCTTCACAGTCTAACTTTTCACATCCATACATGACCACAGGAAAAACCATAGCCTTGACTAGAGGGACCTTAGTAAGCAAAGTAGTGTCTCTGTTTTGGAATATACTATCTAGGTTGGTCATAACTTTTCTTTCGAGGAGTAAGCATCTTCTAATTTCATGGCTGCAGTCACCATCTGCAGTGATTTTGGAGCCCAAAAAAATAAAGTCTGACACTGTTTCCACTGTTTCCCCATCTATTTCCCATAAAGTGATGGGACAGGACGCCATTATCTTCGTTTTCTGAATGTTGAGCTTTAAGCCAACTTTTTCACTCTCCTCTTTCACTTTCATCAAGAGGCTTTTAGCTCCTCTTCACTTTCTGCCATAAAGGTGGTGTCATCTGCATATCTGAGGTTATTGATATTTCTCCCAGCAATCTTGATTGCAGCTTGTGTTTCTTCCAGTCCAGAGTTTCTCATGATGTACTCTGCATAGAAGTTAAATAAGCAGGGTGAAAATATACAGCATTGACATACTCCTTTTCCTATTTGGAACCAGTCTGTTGTTCCATGTCCAGTTCTAACTGTTGCTTCCTGACCTGCATGCAGATTTCTCAAGAGGCAGGTCAGGTGGTCTGGTATTCCCATCTCTTTCAGAATTTTCCAGTTTTTGTGATCCTCACAGTGTATATAAATAGCAAATTATGTTAAGTTTAAATATTTAATATTTCATGAAATTCAGTTTAATTTTTTGAATCTATGGCAAGTGCGTCGGCATTATGTATAAGTAACTTTTGCTTTTCCCTAGTCAAGAAAGAGATTCCCTGATAGCTCAGTTGGTAAAGAATCCGCCTGCAATGCAGGAAACCCTGGTTCGATGCCTGGGTCAGGAAGATAAGGAGATTCTGGTTCAATCCCTAGGTTAAGAAGATCCAGTGGAGAAGGGACAGGCTACCCATTCCAGTATTTCTGAGCTTCCCTTGTGGCTCAGCTGGTAAAGAATCTGCCTGCAATGCAGGAGACCTGGGTTTAATCCCTGGGTCAGGAAGTGCAGCAGACCTGGGTTCAATCCCTGGGTCAGGAAGATCCCCTGGAGAAGGGAAAGGCTACCCACTCCAGTATTCTGTGTAGTCCATGGGGTCACAAAGAGTTGGACACGACTGAGCCACTTTCACTTTCACTCTAGTCAAGAAAACATTTCTATTATCCTTATAAAAACACTGTAATGTAAAAATAATGTTTCTAATTAACTTTATGGAGAGAAGTGGTTTTAATATTAGATTGTTTATAAATGAACAGTCATTTGTTGTAGCATATTTTGCAGAAAAATAATTAATTATCCCACTACACATATTGGTGATTTTATTTTTAAAAATCAAATAATTGGATATGTGTAAACATTTTACTGTGTACTCTTTCACATTCATATATTTGTGTTTATTTACACTAGTATTATAGTGGTTTAATTGTTGTTCAGTCACTAAGTTGTCAGACTCTTTGCAGCCTCACATGCTACAATGTGCCAGGCTTCCCTGTCCCTCACTGTCTTCTGGATTTTGCTCATGGCCATTGAGTTAGCGATACTATCCAACCATGTTATCCTCTGTTGCCCTCTTCTCCTCTTGCCCTAAGTCTTTCCCAGAATCAGGATCTTTTCCAGTGAGTCAGCTCTTTGAATCAGTATCAGCAAAGTATTAGAGTTTCACTTTTGAATCAATCCTTCCAATAAATATTCAAGGTTGATTTCCTTTAGGATTGACTGGTTTGATCTCCTTGCAGTCCAAGAGACTCTCAACAGTCTTCTCCAGAACCACAATTCAAAAGCATCAACTCTCTGGGACTCAACCTTCTTTATGGACCAACTCTCACATCTGTACATAAATGCTGGAAAAAATACAGCTTTGACTCTACAGACCTTTGTCAGAAAAGTGGTGTCTCCACTTTTTAATACACTGCCAGGTTTGTCAGAGCTTTCTTCCAAGGAATAATTATCTTTCAATTTCATGGATACAGTCACCAAAGTCACTGTGAAGGAAACGGCAACCCACTCCAGTATTCTTGCCTGGAGAACCCCACTGACAGCATGAAAAGAGCATCCTATGGTCTCAACATAAACTAGGAATTTGTTTTCCTCCGTTTTTACTTTAGTTCCTTGCTCCAAAATTAGGAATAAAACACCAAGTTCTATAATTCTGGGAATAAGATTGATGTATAATTTTTTATATGGAGAAAGTCTGGAAAGTAGCTTATAAGAGAGGAAACTATTAATCATGAATCATTAAGACAAGCATGAACCTATAAGACAAATGCAACTTGCCTCCTTATCTCTCCAGCTGGCCAAGACATCATCAGTAGCTACCGATACTAGCAGTTTTCCCTAGAGACTCTGGTGGAGCTGACTGCTTTGAGCCAACATGGAGCCCAGGTGCTAGCTGTATCCTGAAAGGCTCAAATCTGGCTGAGAACCAGAAGATGGGGTCCAGGAGAGACATACAATCGTTGAGAAAATGAGAAGGGGGACCAGACCACCCATGAGGTTATGGTAGCCAGCACTGACCATCTCTTCCAATGAACCTACCATCCACTACACCTCTCATGATTTTATTGTTATTAGATGGAAAACTCCATGAAATTGGAGATAATATTTCATCCCTCACTGTGTGAATGACTCCTGGTATTGATTCAAACATTGATGAGGCTCTCAGAAACATTTGTTCACTGACTGGATAACATGGTTACAAATCTTCACTCATCTCAGTTATGTTCTTGTACAACTGTGCAGTCAGGGATGCTCTGCTTTCTCCCAGGATGTAGTAATCCCCTTCCTTAGAGAGAAGCCTGACTATACTGTCCTGCCCTAGGACACTCACCTGAGCTAACTCTGAGAACACGACTGTCCTCAGGGACTCCTCTCAATGGTTCACACTGTCATTAGGAAGAGATGTCCCAAGCATATCCTCCCATCCTCTGGTGGCCATGAGATCCCACCTGAGGAGAGCCACCACGTTTGGTTGACACTATGTACTTGTATTTATCCTCTCATTGTTTAAATTCCTCATGGATATAACTGATATCTGAACTCCAAGTTGTTAACACAGCATAAGGCAAATTAAACATTCAACATATAGTGAACAGATGCTGTGTGTAAAGCCCCAAAACTATAAATCCAGAAGAATATTATTACCATTTCTGCTTCAGAAACAGGATCCCATTAATCTGGACCCTTGTATGAATACATATCTCTAATTCTTCTCCAAACATCATTTATCCACCTTAATGCACACTTACTTGGAGGACCTCCACTGTGTGGCCACTTCCAAGTTTGAGGCTGGGGGTCTAGGGCAGAGCCTCAAAGTGCCATTGTCCTCCTCCTGGGACTGGTGCCCCCAGTAGTATAAACCAATACTGATCCAGCGTGTGGACCTCCCTGGCAGGTGCACAAGTTCACAGTGGACTAAGTTACTCTCTGGGGAGTTCCTGCTCAGCTCAGGTTGCTCCTTGAGTGCTAGGATGATACTGTGCATTCCTCACTTCTTCTTGAATTTTCAAAACTCAACTTGTTTTTATCCTCACCTCCCTTGGCAAACAGCTGCTTGACCATTACCTTGCTTTTCTTTGGGGGTTCTCATCCTCCAAAACCATTGATTTCCTTTCTTCCATCTCCTGAGTTCTGTGTTTTCAGTGTGCGGGCTCAGTTGAGGCTCCTGCAAGAGACACACAGAGAAGGGACCAAGGTCAGGTCTTGGCTGCAGGTTCCAACACACACTTAACACGCATCTCGGTCTCTCATGCACTTAGAAAAGAAAAATCTCAGAAAGAAGGGAATTTGGAGAATTCGAATGATCTCATCTTACTGATAAAGAAACTGAGGCCCAGAGATTGGAGATTTTCCCTAAATTCCACCACCACTTGCCACTGTAGAGCCACCACAGAAACCCTGGGCACAAGTTTTTCTGTCCAAAAGCACTAGGAATCCAAGGCTGAATTTCAGGCGGCATTAGATAAATCATATGTACTTCCACTCTTAGAAACAGCTGAAAAATATTCCCCCAAAAAAAAAAAAATGTTGATCTTTGTTCAACAGTCCTTTATTTATACTGTTTTCCATTTTGGCTGACACAATAGGAACAAGGAATATATGATTATTAAATACATCACTGTCATTTGGGCTTCCCTGGGAGCTCAGCTAGTAAAGAATCTGCATGCAATGCAGGAGACCTCAGTTCGATTCCTGGGTCGGCAAGATCCTGTGGATAAGGGATAGACTACCCACGCCAGTATTCATGGGCTTCCCTGGTAACTCAGATGGTAAAGAAAACGCCTGCCATGGGGGAGACCTGGTTTTGATCCCTAGACGGGGATCATATATTTAATAATATATGATTATTAAATACATCACAGTCATTATTAAAAATACATATGTGGAGAGTCCCTGGTGGCTGAGTGGTAAAGAATTCACCTGCCAAAGCAGGAGACATGGGTTCCACCCCTGATCCAAGAAGATCCCACATGCCACAGAGCAACTAAGCCCATGTCACACAACTATTGAGCCTGTGCTCTAGGGCCTGGGGAGCCATGACTACTGAGCCCACGCGCTGAGCCCAGGACCTGCAATAAGAGAAGCCACGGCAATAAGAAGCCCCACAGCACAACTAGAGAGTAGCCCCAGGGCTCCACAACTAGAGAAAAGCCCACAGAGCAACAGTGACCCAACACAGCCAAAATAAAACAAAATTAAAATAATAATAATGTATATGTGATTCACTGTGAAACAACTGACTCTTGTGCTCAAGGTCGTCTTCCTGAGAGCAGGTGCTCTGTGTACCTTGTTCACCCAGGGTCTTCTCAAGAGCCTGCCTGATAGAAGATTCAGCAAATACTTGTCAAGCAGATCAATACAAATTATCAGGAATCACTAACTCTTACTGATGTCTTCTCTTCCCTACCCTACTTCCATCAGATGCAAATACCAATTCCATCATGTACCAAGTTTGCTTTACATGGGGATTTCATTACCCTCTTCGAGCATATGGATCTCGTATATGATAGAAAATAATGTATCATGTAAAATAAAGAAAGCGGTACTAACCTTGGATGATTAACTATGATATCATACAGGAGACAGGCCCTAATCCTCATGCACTGGCTGCACAGTATAGAAAATCTACACCAGAGACACTACAGAGCCTGTTATAAACTTGGGGCTGGGGCTCAAAAAACTGCATTTCAGACAAAAATTCCAGGGAGATTCTCATGCAAGGAAAAAGTCCCAACATTAAACAAGTGGCCTAGAAATGAGACACCCTCAAAACCTAGTGGAAACAAGAATGACTCAGCTTAAGTACAGCAAGTCCCTTATCAAGAGGGACTCTTAAGGGGAAATGTCTCCTTGTCCAAGATGGGTGTATAACCCTGCCCAGCCCCGCTCTCCTCTAGGACAGAATGATCAGCAGTGGCCAGGGCTATGTGACGAGACCTCAGGAAGGGAGCATAACTGGAGACCTGTCCTCAGGCTCCTCCATGTGCCAGCTTCACCCCAAGCCCTCAGGTAAACACAAACCCAAGTAGGTCAGCCTGTGAGATGAAGTCTCATTTAGGATCCACACCTTTCCTACCAGGGCGTCATTTTCCATGTCTTCTCTCATCCCTGCTCACAGAGTAGGAATAAAGGAAACGGCCCTGACAGTGCTGAGTCCTTCCAAGCACATCCTTCATTCTCCCCACTCTCGGCCTCGGGGCAGAGCAGGGGTGTGGGAGTCAGTGACCTCTGTGCTCTCACACTCCTGTCCTCAGTCCCTGTTCCCTAGTCCCGTACCAGCCCATTCTCAGACCCTTCCAGAATGCCCAGTGCCAACATTCAAAGAACATTTTTCCATCATCAGGAGTTATTACAGAAAGAGGGGTTGTTTCTACACTCACCCCATAAAAGTATCCTGTGTACAAACCCAATTCAGACTCTCCTCTGACTCCTAGCTCCTTGATCTCCACCTGGTGGAGAGATCCAGCCACACAGGTGAATGCTGGGATGCAGCCCAGTTCCAACAGGAGAGAACTGGGGTTCTCAGAAAAAGGCTACATTCAAGGCAAAATAAGGGTTTTAATGGGATTGGTCATTAGCACCCGTCCCACCGCTCTTCTGTCCATCTTTTTTTTCTTTTCTTGGAGGTGTTTTTTCCAACTCTCTAATCAGCTGTCAGACCCTACTTAGTGCTATACTAACAAGGATCAAGTCATACAGAAGACATTATGCAAACACAGATGCAGCTATTCATGTAGTAGATAATAATGCTGTCATTTAAGTGGCATTTCCAAATCAGGATTAGCTGCCATGCTGGAGGAAGAAGAGCTGGAGAAAACGCATAAATGCTGCTCGCAAATTAGCAGGAAACAAAACAACCCATGACACCCTCTGAGATGGGATGTTCACTTGGGTTACCAGCTTGAAGGGTCAAAACCAGCAAGTATTCAAAACTTTAGCAACCAAAGGCAATGACCCTTATGAGATAATTGAATAGGTAGTTGAACCTTTAACAAGAAGACAGTAACACCATCACTTCTCCTCTGAAAGAAGACCATAACCCAGATCCCTCTGAAAATAGGGCAGCTTTCTTCCTTTCCTATTAAAAGTGATTTAATGGTAGCACCGAATGCCAGTCATTAACCACTTAGGAAAAATTGACCTGATGTATGCACTTTTACCTCAGGCCTTCACACCAAGTGTGGAGGAAGGGCTTTGTCCCTTGCTAAGGAAAGTTCAGTCAAGCCTTAGTAAGAGGAAAAGTATTAGGTCAGAGTGAGATCTTCCCTGTGATACTCAAAGTCAATGCAGGAAATAGCCACACCTGTCTAGGTTTTAAGCCAAAGACCACAGACTTCAGTTATTTTTCTAAGCCATGTGAAATCTTTCACACTTACTAGTTACCATGATAACTGTGTATATATATATATATATATATGAATATATATATATATATACACACAATTATATATATATATTTACAACTATATATATATACAACTATAGATATATTTACAGCTATAGATATATTCACAACTCCCTTACACACACCCCAATATGGCAGGAGGCCACTGGGGTTTGCTTAGCCTCACGTTTCCTGTGTTTGAAGCAAATTCACTCTTTAAACAAGTTCACCAAAACTCCTGATGTTTATGTGAGAGATGACAGTGATATTTAGGGATCTTGCTGGCCAAGCCACACCCCCAAACCCACGTGGGCCCCACTAGTGACCAAGATGTTCCGTCTCTACCTCCTCATCTCCTGCTTGGTGGCTGCAGGAGCTGACCTGCTAGAGGAGCATTTTGGGAAATCTAGAACCTGCACCATTGCCTAGAGTAGTCAATCTGCATTAACAACTGCCTATGGGAGCAGCTGGAACACAGGCTCAGCCCCACTGCCTGAAGAAGCAGTAGGAGAGGCCCAGGGCCTCGCACTTCTGGTCCATTTAGGGAGAATCTGAAGGTTGCCCTTGAGAAGAGCTTCACAGATTTCAAAGTACTGTGGTATGCTTTCCTCCACTTGCTCTTTACAGTCAGCAAGGCTGCAGGGGGTGAAGGTGTGTCTGTGTGGGGGGAGCGTGGTCAAGTCCCATTCCTCACTCTTTGTTGCTGTATCTGAGCTCAGAGAGTGACTTTCCTCACGCAGATATAACCAGGTCTGGTCCCCAGAATCCTGATTTCTCATCCATCTTAATCTGCTCATTTGCTGTCTGCTTACTTCTGTGCCCTGGTCCTGTGATTGGCAAGTGGTGGAGCCAGGTCTGCAGGGCCTCCCCCAGCCCTCACGAAGGTTTACCACACTCTCCTCCAGGCTGCTGACACTGAGAAGCTGGCCCTTCCACATGCTCTTGTCCTACCCACAGAGTAGCAGCAGCAGCTATTTAGGAGAAAGAGCCTCCTGAATAGCTCACCCAGGGCATATGCAATGCACACAAATAACCCATACAGAGGAGCCACAGGAAAGCCAGGCATTCTACCTACCAGGCCTTATGCCCAGGACATGAGTCCTCAGGGTATTCTGCTGGGTTGGGACAGTGTCTTTGGAGATAGTGAAAGAGCAACACAGAGAGCCTCTGCCACTCAAAGGTGTAACTTACCTGTTTGCACTTCCCAGGACAGGCTTCACCTCTAACTTCTATAGTCCAGGCCTGGAATCCACACCTCAGCTCTGCAATGAGAACAGAGTCTTTAGGGAAGAAAACCAGAAGCTTCAGGTTAAGCTCAGTTACACTTCCATGGGTGAAAGGTCACTCTCAGGCCCCTTTTCTCCCTAGCCACACCAATCTCCAATTTTAGAAGAAAAGAGAGAAGGTGGAGAGAACAGATCTATACAGACCCACAGACCCAAACTTCTATAGCTATTCTCAGTCTGGAAAACATCCTCTCCTTCCTACAGAAGAACATGTCTGTATGCACATTTTCATACCAAGCATTTCTTTTCCTAGGAAATCACAAAATCCATCCTTTTGCTCCCAAGTGAATTGTGTGGGGCCCTAAATGGGAAACCTCAGAGGAAAAAAAAATGGGGGCTAGCTTTACAGTTGGAAGCGGTTGGGAACTAAGATGGCACCTGGTGGAAGTGATAGGAGAGGGGTCTATGTTTGTCAAAGTTTTTGATTGGCTCTCTTGATTTTCATGCATGTGAGGATTTGACCTTTAACATGATTGGTGCAACTGAAGGCACATAATGATTTGACCTTTAACGTTTAATGTTAGAGACTTAAATGCATTATCTTAGTGATTCCAGTTTGTGGATTCTATTTGGATCCAAAAAAGAAGTCTAACTTAGAAACAATAATGGAGGAGCAGGAGGGGGCTTCCTTGGTTAAGAGTTTGCCTAGCACTGCAGAAGATACAGGATTGATCCCTGGTCCAGGAAGATCCCAGATGCTGTGCAACTCCTAAGCCCAGAAGCTGCAACAACTGAGCACATGGGCAGCAACTACTGAAACCCAAGAAACCAGCAAATGACAAGAGAGTAGCTCCCCCTCTCCACAAATGGAGAAGCCCTGCACCAAGCTATAAAGACCCAGGGGAGCCATGAATAAATAAATTAATTAAAAAAACCCTATGTGATCAAATAAGCTGAAAAAATGCTGCATTTTATAAAATGGAAAATTTGAATAGCCTTTTATGATATTAAAGATTTTGAATTAATTTTGCTTATAATGCCATGATGATAATACTTTCAAAAAGAGTTCTCACTGAGGGGAAACATGCTGACATAATTATAGATGAAACATGTTGTCTGAGATTTCCTTAAAAAAAAATGAAAAGGTAAGTTCATGGATTGCAGTAAGACAAGTTCAGCCATAAACTGGTAATTGTAGACCATGCCTGACAAAGATGGGTGTGTTCTGTTATGTCTACTTTTGTGTACTATTGAAACTTCAGATCTGAAAAAAAAATGATAGAAGAACACAGGACCACCTAGAATAATAGCAGCTGAATCTCTCAACATACAATTCCAAGGGGTAGGGACTAAGAAAGAGAGCCAAGGACACTATTCAAAACCCAGCCCCAAACAACCAGGGACCAGAGAGGACTGTGGGCGTGACTTGGTTTGTATTCAGCTAGGTCTGGGAGCCACACAGCAGCAGAGGGATCAACAAAGACCCTGCCTATAGAGTGGAGTGCAGCAGGGAGGGCATACTCCAGACAGAACTCAGGTAACATAACTCACAGAAAGAGCATGTGGATAAACTCAGAGGATGTCTGAGACCTGGTTGGCTCCACCTCTGGTGACTAGGGAATTGATAGGAAGGGGGTTCGACAGTGCAGAGGACCGAGGGTGACAATCCTGAGGAGGCACAATTACTGGAATCAGGTGTGAGACCGAGCTGAAGGCAGCATCCCTTGGACACTTGTGGTGATGAAAAAGAATGGTGCAACTGGCAGAAATGAAAGGTCCTACTGGAAGAAATGGAATCCCCAAATCAAGAGACACACCATGCCTTTCCCCCAAGCCTTAGCTCTGCTAGAATACTTGCACAAGACAGACCTAAAACAAAGAAATCAAGTAAGCCACTCAAAGCGCTAATCCCTTTGACCTGGAACAACTGTTTCTCATTCAGGTAAATCTAGTCACGTGAAAATGAAAACTATATAGCAGAACATTTCTTGCAAGGTGACAGAAGAAAATAGTGCAAAATGAGAGTCAAAAATTTCAGCAAGTGAAAAGGTTGCCTCAAAATCTATCAAAAACATTGGGAAATGTAAAATGGCATCCATATTTTGATTTGTTCCCAACAAAGCATTTGTAGACACATGCACATGGAAAATAACTTCAATATTTCACATAAGAAATACAGAACAGGACATAGAAGCAGACTGGAAAGAAGAAATGAGAAATTGAAACTGGCAGAGATTAAAAAAAAAAAAAAGGTAAAGAAAATTCTTGAAAAAAAAAAAGGCTGAATGACAAGGTACATAGAGAACGTATTTATCCCAACTTATAAGGGACACTGCATTAAAAATGAAAGCACCAAACAGAACAGAAATGAACAAAAGCTAGTGAGAAAGGATCAGAGAGAAAGTCATAGAGACCTAGGGGAAATAGATCTGGAATGGTCAGTTCTAAGACCTCCCTAGTAGAGCTGAAAAGATCTTTTTTTTTAAAGAAAAAATATCAAGAAGCTCCAGACCACCCTTTGCCCTCAGTGAAGAAAAATCAATTTACATTCTACATCTCAGCAGAACATACAAAGTAAAAAGACTTTAAAAAAAAATCAGTAGAACTCATTGTGGACAAGTTCTTTACATTTAGCCAAGGTGGTTGTACTGTATCAAAGCAACAGAAAACAAGTATTAAATTAATCAAACTTAAGCAGTCCTCAGTCCATCATGAGAAATCTTTAAAGACGAACTCTGCTCATCAAGAATTGACTGGAAACTATGAGTTTCGTACATCTGGTCATCGCTGAATATATGTGATCGTTGATTTAAGCCACTGTGTCGTGGGCCCTGCTCTGGGGGTGGCCAAGGTACACCCTCAAACTCCTGCAGGGAGGCTGTTGGTACTCCCAGAGTGGGACAGCCATCCTGTGCCACCAGGGGGTCGGAAGGACCCAGTGGGCCCCTCCTCCAGCTCCTACCTCTACCCTCCCAATGAGCACATTAACAATAAAAGGCAGGAAAAATATAGTATAGAAAGGGTATACATTTGATTGGGTTGAAATAATACAATAAGGTAATAATACTATAAGGTAGGTAAAGAGAGACGAGAAAAGCAGAATAATATCCTCGAGCATCACAGTAGTAAAAAGTTGAAGTTGACAGACAACATTTAAAACATACACTTCAAATACTAGAAAGGTGACAAAATACTACAGGACTAACATGTCAAAACCGTTAGTGCATTAACTAGCTCTCCAGGCCTTCCAAAATACCAAGCGAAAGACACACACCCACAAATATGCATACACAAAGAAAATAAAATAACAGAGAAATAAACACAGAGGATACAGTCTACTACAAATGGTAAACATAGATTAAAAGATGTGAGAGGGGTTTATGATACAAAACTGAACAGGAGAAACAAAGGGGCTTCCCCGGTAGCTCAGCTGGTAAAAATCTGCCTGCGATTCAGGAAAGCCCGGATCGATTCCGGGTTTTGTAGGATTCCCTGGAGAAGGCATAGGATACTCACTCCCCTATTCTTGGGCTTCCCTGGTGGAATCCAGCTGCAATGATGGACACCCGGGTTTGATCCCTGGGTTGGAAAGATCCCCTGAAGTAGACCGTGGCAACCCACTCCAGTATTCTTGCCTGGAGAATCCCCATGGACACAGAAGCCTGGCGGGCTACGGTCCATGAGGTTCAGAGTCGGACACAACTGAGCAACTAAGCACAGCACAGCACATGAGAACAAGAGTATTGATATTAATAAAATCAATCATGTTAATAATGGATTGTGGATGGGGGATGGGTGGGAAGGAGGTTCATGAAAGAGGGCACATATTTATACTTATGTTTGATTCCCATTGTTGTATGGCTGAAACCAACACTACAGTGTAAAGCAGTTAGCCTCCAAATAAAAATAAATGCGAGAAAATAATGGATTATAACACTTAATTTTTAAATTAATGAGTCCATAGTGACACTCAAAAATATTTTTAATAATATGTTAGGGGTAGGGATTGTCTTTTCCACAGCACAAAGCTAGCAATACCATAGATATGATAATTGACACACATCAGGGATCAATAAAGGATGGTAAAATTTGTACAGAAAGAGCATCATAGAATATGACATTCATACACTCTCAAAATACCACTAATCAAATTACTCATTACAGACACAAAAACCTGTCTTTTCAATGAACAGATCTTATAAGCCTCTGCATAACAGTGTTCAATGCTAAAATAATAATAGTGGTGGCAGGTAAAGTGGACACTCTTAGCCTCCAAACAGGCTGCCCTAGGAAGCACACAGCATGTACTAGATGGTGTTCTTGGCAAAAGGGCTCACCTGAATTTAATCATGAGGTAATGATCAGAAAAGTGCAAAATGTAGACCTTTGAGTAGACAATTGACCTATCCTCTGCAAAGAAGTCAATGTCTCGACCATCAAAGACAACTACAAAAGGTGAGGAGATGTTTGAGTTTCCAAAGGACTAAAGAAATAAAGTTACACAATCTTTTTAGTCCTTTGGAAACTCAAACATCTCTTCTCTTTTTGTTGTCTTTTGGTGCAAACATCGACTGTTTGAAGAAAGACAGGCCAGTTGTCTGGTTCAAAGGTCTAAATTCTGCAGTTATCTGATATCTACCTCAGTATTAAACACAGGATAAACACTGTTAGCAAGGACAATGCATAGTAAATGCTGTCTGCTTTGAGCACAATTCATCTGATGGCAAAGAATGACCAAGTTGATATGTTGTCTTCTTCCAATTGTTCCCATGCTGGTTTGTGGAGGATGGATATTTAGAGGAGCAAGAGTTAAGTTCTTTCCAAACTGTGTGTCCATGAAAGCATTGATCACCTTACTGAGGATTACATTCGGAGGCTGATGACCTGGATTATTCCCATCAATTCGGTCCTTGAGGTGTGGAGAGTGGTTGTTGGTTGGGATGTTCATTCTCAGGAAAGGATCCCTCCAGTGTTACTGAGGTTTACATTGAGTTGCTGCTGTAGATTTTTTTTTTTTTTCATCAAATGGGAAAGGTAATTTTATAGTGTGGTTTCTCAAACTGACAATATCTTTTCTTAGTTCCTAAAGTAATTGTTATCTGTGAAAGACAGAGAGAGAGAAGAAATGTGAGTGTTTGTTAGGTCCTGCTGAGCCTGGAGGGATGGCCACATGGTGACTGGGGCCAGGGGCAGACAGAGCTCCTGTTGACAGGATGAGCTGAAGGGAGAGCCACAGGCTGGCTGGAGAGAAAAGTGAGATCCATGAGTTGGAAGGAATACCTCCCTAAACTTTCATCCAGCCTGTGGTGCAGCATCTAAGGACCCCTGTCCTCACCCCACCTTACTTGGGGATATCTCAGCTCAAAGCTGCTTCCGAGCCTTTACTGGATCCCCACCACTCAATCCTCAACAGTCATTTCACTCTTGAATCCCCTTCATCTGTACGCTTTCCCACATGTTCAGGGATGGACGTGCTGAGCATCCCTCATACACAATTAGAAACAGACTGCCATGGGAGCAGAGGATCCTCAATTGAGAAAGACACCCTCTTCTACCTCTTCATCCCTGCCTTCTGAGGAGGAGAAGCAGGCTACCGGAGAGTCCTGGATTGTGAGCACCAATAGGGACCTCAGAACGAATCCAAGTCCAGTTCCATAATTTACAGAGGAGCAGCTATGTTTTCAAGGATCTAAGGACCATCCAAAACCACATGACTTGTTACTGACAACCCAGGCCACGGGCCCTTCCTATACATTTGCAGAAGGGAGAGGAGAAGAGGAAAGCTCCAATCTGGAGGAGTCAACAGTTAAATAGAGACTGTTTGGTCATCCTGCTGGACAGGAATAAGGCTTTCCAGGGAAATCCTGCTCCAAAGAGACTGAGGAATGAATGGAAAGGGCAAAAACTCAAAAGGAAATTACCAAAAGAGAGGAGGGAAGGTAACTGTGTCTCAAGCCATTTGCATCCCATGGACACTAAAATGCTATGAAGGTGATTTCATTTCATGCTGGATCTACCTTAAGGCATTTCCAGGAATATCCTTCACATCTACACAAATAAAACTCTGAAGTGAAAGAGCATTCAGTTTAGTTATACTAAATTCGCATCACCTTTTCCCCAAACTTTTCTCAAAGAAAGAGTCTCTCCTAGTATTTTTGTGTGAGTGTACAGAAAAACATCTACTTCTGCTTTCTTGCCTAGGCCAAAGCCTTTGACTGTGTGGATCACAACAAACTATGGAAAATCTAAGAGATGGGAATACCAGACCACCTTACCTGCCTCCTGAGAAACCTGTGTGCAGGTCAAGAAGCATCATTAGAACTGCACATGGAACACAGACGAGTTCCAAACTGAGAAAGCAGTATGTCAAGGCTTTATATTTTCACCTTGATTATTTAACTTTTATTCAGAGTGCATCATGCGAAATGCTGGGCTGGATGAAGCACAGGTGGAATCAAGACTGCCAAGAGATATATCAATAACCTGAGATATGCAGATGACACCACCCTTATAGCAGAAAGCACAGAGGAACTAATGAGCCTCCTGATGAAAATGAGAGAAGAGTGAAAAGGGTGGCTTAAAACAATGCATTAAAAAAAAAAACAAAGATCATGGCATCTGGTCCCATCACTTCATGGCAAATAGATGGGGAAACGATGGAAACTGAGACAGATTTAATTTTCTTGGGCTCCAAAATCACTGCAGATGGTGACTGCAGCCATGAAATTCAAAGATGCTTACTCCTTGGAAGAAAAGTTATGATAAACTGAGACAGCAGATTACAAAGCAGAGATGTTCCTTTGCCAACAAAGGTCCACCTAGTCAAAGTGATGGTTTTTCCAGTTGTCATGTATGGATGTGAGAGTTGGACAATTAAGAAACCTTAGTGCCAAAGAATTGGTGCTTTTGGACTGTGGTGTTGGAGAAGACTCTTGAGTCCCTTGGGCTGCAAGGAGATCCAACCAGTCCATCCTAAAGGAAATCAGTCCTGAATATTCATTGGAAGGACTGATGCTGAAGCTGAAACTCCAATACTTTGGCCACTTGATGTGAAGAACTGACTCCTTAGAAAAGACCCTGATGCTGGGAAACATTGAAGGCAGGAGGAAAAGGGGATGTCAGAGGATGAGATGGTTGGATGGTATCACTGACTCAATGGACATTAGAGTGAGCAAGCTCTGGGAGTTGGTGATGAACAGAGAAGGCTGGTGTGCTGCAGTCCATGGGGTCTCAAAGATTTGGACACAACTGAGCAACTTAATTAAACTGATAGAAGGGTATATAAAAGGATAAATATAGCAGGATAAGGCCTAATATTCATTATGGGGTTTTTGCATAAAGAATATATTCAATGAGAAAAAATTTGTTGAACCTGCTGTTCTGAGCCAGTTAGAGTCTGTGAAACATGTTTAGTGAATAGATAACTGCAAGTTGCATTTTAACAGTAGAAAAGGAAATACTAAATTTTATTCTTATGGCAAGGGGAGGGTCAATTTTATAATTGGGCTCTATGTAATTTTTTTTTTTTGGTATCTTGTACTAGAAAAATTGTGAGAAATTTTAATCCAAACAGAGAGATTATATATCTAACTTGACTTTCTACGTCTCCTTTTTTTTCTCTTTTATCTTCTCCAGTCTGTATGAATAGTTCTGTGGAGAGAAGAATGCAAATTCCCTTAATTGTTGATATTTCGCTTTTTAGGAAGCAGCCACTTATAGGCCACTGCCATATTGGTTGCTTATATCCTATCAGATCCACAGTGCTTCTAATCCTTGATGCGTATTAGCAGAGCTTTGAAAGATACTTATATCCAAACCTCATCCCCAGAACTTTCAAATCAGAATTTCAGTGGATTGGGTTAAGACATTCGTGTTAGCTCAAAACTCAACCCGTTTTCATTTTACAATAGCATGATTTAGAACTACTCACTAGACCTACACTATTTCACACCACACTTTTTATTTCTTCCTTCTAGTCCAATGTGGACATCTCTCCACTGGCCCTAAAGATTTTTTGGTCTTTCTCTGTTACTCACATATAAATAATTGGCCTTCTCAATTGGGTTGTCTGAAGCAATGATTATCTTGTATTCTTGTGTAGCTCCCTGGATCTTCATAAATGTGGCCCAAAGTTAATTCAGTATGATGCTGTCCTACATTCCCTGGCCTCAGATTTCAACTCAGTTCATTCTTCTGGGCTTTGACTAATATGGAGAAGGAATAATGTGAGCAAAACTGGAGAGGTCTGAATGGCTGTCCTTCTCATGCTCTATGTAATTTGGAAACCCTGGCTTCTGTATCTCCTTTTCCCCATTGTCCCTTTAGGGACCATTTACTGCCCTCCCGCTACTGCCAGCTCCAGTGAGTTTCTGGAAGCCCCCTGCACACTAGCAAAGTTCTGCCTATCAGAGGCTGAGGGGAATCATGACTCAGGCCAGTCCAGCACTCCCACCTTTGACCCAGGTTCTTATTTTATGTTAGGAATCAAGGCTTTTTCCTTCAGTTCTGGCATTTCTTATTCAGGTGGAAAAGCTGAGGGTTAAAGGCTGTCCTAGGTTCATTTCTCCAGAAGCCAACTCACTTGCGAGTGATTCCTTAAGACACGATCCTGGAAGAAAGAGGCAGTGGACTTGGAGGCAGGGGCAGGGAAAGTAAGGTGAAGAAACCAAGAATGTGTGTGACTTAAGGCCAGTGCTTTCAGAGCCTTAAATGCTGCTATTCTGATGAGGAGGACCATGGAGCTGGGCTTCCTTGTGGCTAATAGGAAAGGTCAGAGGGAATATGAGGATGGTAGCAGTGGGGAAACAGTAGAGGTCAGAGGGGAAACAGGAGACTGAGATGGAAGGGCCCTGCAGGGTGGCAGCCCCCATGGAAAAGAGAGGAAAGACCACACAGAGGCAGTGTCAGCTGCTGAGTGAACAAATGAAGAAGAGGAAAATCAGTGGGAGATTGAGCCATAACAGATCAAGAGCATAAGGAAGAAGTGCCTGGGGTTACCTCTGTATCCCTACGCTTGAAGGCCAGGGAATCTGCAGGCCAGTCTCCACTTGCCAAACGGCAGTTTTCTTCTGATGATCTTCTGTCTCAGGACACTGAAGCCCTTAATCTTGTTGCAGACTGGTTGCTCGTGTGTGCTTGCTGGGGAGCCCTCACCTTCCAGCTTGGGAGGGTTCTTCATGCTGACGGAAGCACCCAGCTCTGAAGATAAAACCACAGCCAACAGATCCATCGTTATTCATGATTTACAAAGACTCACTCCTCCACCCAAGAAGGACATCATTGACAGAAAGTGTCCAGGAACAAGAAAGGCCATCTGAAAGCCCATGGGTAGGTAAGACATGGAGATATTTTTGTGTGTGCTTTTTGCTGATTTCCCTTATACTACCCAGTATTGTTAAGTGTGCCACAGGGCAAATATGTTTCCCAATGCCAGAAATGAGCAAGAAAATAAAATGGATGACAACAAAAAATTCCTAGGTAGAAAAAACTAAGACAAGAAACACCTACAGGATGCAGTTTGTACTGTTGGGATGGAAGAGATGAAGCAAAGTCAAAGCTGAAGGAAAACCTCATGAGAGAAAAGCAGTGGGGAAGTCTAAACTGGAAAAATTTTAAATCTGCATCAATATACACTTCATATATATGTAAACACACTACATATGATATTATACATAATTTAAATAAGGCATAGACAATATGATAAAAATGGAAGAAACCTCACAAGTGAGTGTGTTTGTGATGGAATAAATGAATGAAGGGTTTGAGCTATTGAATGGAACATTCTATTGGCTTCCCAATGAGTTGACTTTGGAAAAGAAAATAGAAAAATAAGAAGAATGAGAAAGAAACTCTGTTTGGTGACAGGAAATAGGAGACATTGGGGCGGGAGGCGGCGTGGGTGGGAGTCACAGTGTGAAGGGGAGTGAAAGTAAAGGGCGTTAAAACTACCCTTGGCTGCAAAATCTGCTGTGAAGCCTGGATTCATGCTCAGGTCTCCATGGAAGGTGAGCAGGAAAGAGTGCCTGAGCCAGTGGAGTTCAGTCCTGGCTGGGAATGTGGGAGGCCAAGCACAAGGAGAGACCAGAGGGGAGAGAAGACAACAAACCCCAGGAGCCCCAGTGGCTCTTGTCAGGCTCTGCACCCCTGCCCGCCCTGAGCACTTTCCTTGAGACTCTCCATGCCGCCACCAGGGGGCTCCTCATCTCAGCTCCGCCTGAGGACCCCAGTCTCTCCTCTTTCCTCAGATGAGGCCACAGCCTGAGGGAGGAGCGCCAGGTAGCACCAGGCTCCAGTGGAGGATGTGGAGAGCGATGGAGGGTAAGGATGAATACGTCCCAGATGAAATGGATGTGAGGGTCTGGAAGCTCTTTTAAGGAAATTTGAACAGAGGTGGACCCAGAGGAGAGGAAAACTAGGAGACCGACATGGAGCTGAGTGGAAAGAATGCATTAAATGGAGTGTCATAAAAGAGACTGATGGGTGCATTTCAAGAATGAGGGTAGCCCTTTATTTTAAAATGAGGGGAAAATGAGGGAAAGAAACTGGATATGGAAAGCAAAAAACATGGACTGAGTTGCAGGGCCAGTGTTTACACCCCTGTTGAATGTTCCTGAGAGCTAATACCCTGTTCCTGAGAGCACCCAACGGGAGTAAACTGCCTTGATGACAGATGTTGAAAGGGAGGAAAATATTGGCCAAGCTACCTTTCTCAGAAAGGTCTAGAGAAAGTGGAGACTATAAAGCTTATGCTACCATCAACAACCATTGTGAAATCGTTTTGTAAGAGTTAAAACACCAGAAAGACACAATACTTAGATATTATATGTTCATAGTGGTTATCAAACAAATGTTAGCGAATCAGATGCCCTGGACATTATATTGTTTAAGATCCCTAACAATATGCAAAGGAAATAGAATTTTTCAAGAGTTCAGATGAGGGATGAGAGAGGCAAATACCTAGGAAGATAAATAACTTGGCTCAGTTAAACAGGCAGGAATTTGCAGAACCAGGGCCTGAGCCTGAGCTGGTCCTAAATCCGAGGCTCTTGATCACCTCACTCTGCTAGAGTGTCAGAGGTTTCCACTGGGCCGACAGCAGGCGTGGGAGAGGCCCACTGCCTCCTCTACCCACAGCTTTGTGATGACCAGCACATGGACCAGCGCTTCCTAATCCCCTTTTCTTTCTTACCTAGAAAGAGTGGCCCTTGGTTTCCAGAATCAGGGTTGGAGGTAAAGCCCCAGTTGGTGGAAGAAAGACCAGGCATGGCTTTGCTGTCACCACACTCGAAATGCTGGTCCAGCTGCCGCTGCAGACAATCAGTCATGCGGGTGCTTTTCTGAAGCTGTGCCTGTGAAGTTGACACCTCTGACCCTGGGAAACTCACAGGTCCCCAGTGACAGTCTTCCCAGGTGTCACCTGAAAGGAAAAGAGGGTTCAGTAGGACCAATGGAAGCGTTTTCTTGCTAAGCCCTCCCAGAACACCCCTTTCTGCGGTCCTAGCCCATGAGTGAAACCGCACCATGACCCAGACAGCAGAGGCAGACTTCAGTGCGAAGAAGATGTCATATTTATGGCTGTGGCGGAGGTGCTGAGAAGGCAGGGGCTTGGCTGCAATTTCTTGAAATGAGAAATTACCCACTTGAGTCTAGAGGGTCTGGGTGACACAGGGGGTCAAGTCTCTTATTCTGCTATTAGCCTTAGTCTTGGAGCCTAGAGAGAAGGTTCTAGATAGCCTCTAGGAATGGAGGAGAAAGAGTTCTTGATATCTACCCACGGGAATAAAAGAACAGGGAGAGACATTTGGCCTGAAGGCTTAGGTACCACTAGAAGTTGAGCTGAGAAACTACAGTACATTCCAGACTCTTCTGAACTTCCTTGCTTGAAATGGTGTCTACCCTTCCACTCACCTGTACATACATATATAGAATAATATCTATTCCCACATGGGGCAGAGTGGTGATGGATGGTATTAGCAACTAGAACTAGTGGAGGAGAGGGCTGAGACCCTGTTGGAAACACCTTTGTGTCTCTTTCGAGAGAGAATATACGTACACTCCTTCAATCCGCTGGTGCCTGGACAGTGCTGCTAATGAAATCGGCTTATATTTCTACTGTGAAATGAGTACGTATCCTCAGAACGTGGGCTACCCAAAGACATGAAGTACCCTCATCGGCCCAGGTCAGGCTCATGTGAGGTCACAGCCGCCAGGGCCTGCTCTACACTGCTGTCTGGGGGCTCTCCTCTCACCTCCTGCTTAGGCATCCGCACCCTCAACAAGGTCTGTTTCTGTCTCTCATGTACCTGTCCTCTCTCAGTCTGCCAGAGAACATCTGTGTCTGACTCTCATCAAAGATTCATCCAACCTCCTTCTAACCGCTTTCTCTGATTCCGTCCTCTCCACACTCTCAAAGGTCACCCCCAATCCTGTTTCATCACATGCTCCTCAGTTGACGGAAATTCATCCTCCCTTCCCTGCTACACAAATCTAATCTCCTCACCCGCCTTTCCAGTGCTCCTGTCTTCTAGTCCCTCTTTTCTTCTGCAACATCACTTCCCACAGCTCCCACTGGAAATCCACCTAGGACTCAGGCTGGCCCCTTTCTGTCCCCAGGCCTCTACCAGGAGCCTCTGTGAGCTTCCAGGGCTTTTTCCAGAAGCTCTTCTCTTAGTCTGGTGTGCCCTTCATATTTCCACTAGGCAAAGTTCATTAATCACTGATCATCATCTTTGAGGACGCTTTATCAGATTTTATGATAATTCATTTGGGCTGAAGGGTAAATCCTTGTACAACATTTGGTGGTTGAAAGAAGTGTCAAAACCACGTATCCTCTGATTCTCTAATGTTATTTTGAATCAATGTCAAGGATTGTTTTTAATTATCATTGTGTAATTTCATCATCTAATTTTATTTGTCTTTTCTTGAGAATGTGTCTTATTAAAACTATGCTTTGAATATTCTTTGCATTGACAGAATATAAAATAACCAAAGCAAAAGGAAAGTGAAGTTGCTCAGTCGTGTCCGATTTTTACGACCCCATGGATTGTAGCCTATCAGGCTCCTCCGTCCATGGGATTCCCCAGGCAAGAATACTGGCGTGGGTTGCCATTTCCTTCTCCAGGAGATCTTCCCAGCCTAGGGACTGAACCCGGGTCTCCCGCACTGTAGGCAGATGCTTTACCATCTAAGCCACCAAACCAAACATTATATCAAACATCAACAATTCTGCCCAATATCGTTAGTATGGCGAAAAGCTTCCAATAGAAGATCAAGTTGTAATTTAAAAATCAAGTGTTTGTGTTGTTTCTGCAGGGTTTCTTCCTGGAGAGAGAGGGTGGGGTAGAGCTGACTCTTTGTACCCACATGGCTGCATAATAGCTATCCGCAGTGTCCTGGGGTTATCATGAGAATCAAGACGCAGGATGGATCCCTGTATAGATTAGATATTCTATTCATTCATCTCAACCCCTCTGTGGGGACTGGGCCTTTCCTGGCCCATTGTGAACAGTGGACTCCCAGGACTGGGCCATATCCCACACATCTCAGACACATATCTGAGGCTCATGTCTGAGCCTCACTCATGCTCTTCATAGGAACCCACACCCGGCTGTCAGTGTTTCTGAGATAGAGCTCCACAGTTTTTTAATGACTTCAGCACAGCCAAATTCAAGGTCTACCTGGACCTCTTGTGACAACAGGTGACCAGGGGGCAGGAGGTGGGGAGAGGCGTGGACTCTCACCCTGGCTGATTCTCCAGAGAGAGCCCTGTGGAGCTGTGGCTCCACCTGGAGGGGCTGCAGGAGCCCCTGGCTCTGCTCTCGGGACAGAGTGCACAGAGGGTTTGGGAGCTGGCAGATCTGGAGTGAGGGACCACAGGGTTCTCTGCTGCCCTCTGGCAACTTCTGTTGAAGATTAAGATAGTTGCAAATCATTTGGTTCAGGGCAAAGTGGAAAAGGCGAGCAACATCCTCTCTTAGTCATTCATGGTCCAACTGCTGAGAGGAGAGGACGCAGCCTGAGCCAGGGAGTCAGGCCCAGGAGAGGTCAGTGTCCCACCTGCCAGTGGCCAGGAATCCGATGCAAGTAAAGAGACCTCGCTGAGCCTCAGTGCCCTCGGCTCTACCATGAGACACCACAGCTACCTGAGAGGGAGCCTGGGAGGGCTGAAGGGGCTACAGTGCACTTGGAGCTCACTTGGTAAGGAGTATGGCAGACAACAGGTGCACAATAACTGTGTGTCCCCTTTCTGGTTTGTGAACTACTGTGATCCTGAGAAAGCCTTTGCTTCTCTGCTCCTCAGGGAAGAATGGGAAATAAGAAAGAAACTGCTTCCAAGGTGAAAAGGCACCAACTGACTGATGGACAACATTTGTATGCCCAAACTCTTTCTAAAAGAAGTCAGATAGAGTCTGATACATAATGGAGTTTCTCCTTGTTTATCGAGATGATCTTATGAGTCAAAGTCCTAACAAGAAAAATGCATCTCCTAAAGAAAAAGTTTAAAAAAAAAAGCCCCAAAGGATTTCATATTAGGTTTTCATTTCCACACCCTATGAACTGCTACCCAAGGAGACTTGGCTCATAAATTAGGTCAATAACCCTATCAGATACATAGCTTATGGAGAGTTTCCAGGAGATTATACCACTGAGATTGTGTGAAACATTGAAACTATAACCCACACATGGAAGACTCCTTTTTACTGCACAGAGGATGAAACACAAGGCTGTTTCTAGAGGATGGAACAACAGAGACAGATATTTGGCTTCATGGAAATTACAGGGCATAGGCAGATTTGATGTTCAGGATCGAGTATCTAAATGCTTCAGAGGGAGGTAGGCAGCCCAGGGTAAGATCCGGAGCTGGGGAACAATATAACATGCATTACTTCCCTGGTGGCTCAGAGGTTAAAGCATCTGCCTCCAATGGGGGAGACCCAGGTTCGATCCCTGGGTTGGGAAGATCCCCTGGAGAAGGAAATGGCAACCCACTCCAGTATCCTTGCCTGGAGAATCCCATGGACAGAGAAGCCTGGTAAGCTACAGTCCATGGGGTCGCAAAGAGTCAGACACGACTGAGCGACTTCACTCACTCACTCACTCACAAATATGGAACAGATCACAATCATGAATTCAAAGTCAGAGAGCTTGCCAGAAACTCTTCAAGAAATAGAATTAGCAACAAAATGTCATGACTGTAAGGATTCTTATCTGTATAAAAAGAGCTCTGTTACACAAATTCCTGCAGCTGAGACAGTGGTAGCTGAGATTCTGCCCTTATCCCTTCACTTGCCCTCTCTGGTCTGACTTGATACCACAAGCCTGTGCTAATGAGATGAGTTCAGGTGACAGAGGGCAACCTGGGGCAAGAAGAATGCAAAGGCTCCTGATGCCTTCTAAAAATTAAAACGGAGAACATAGTTCTAATCACCCTGAGCCTAAGAACCTCTCTGGGAGTACTCACCGTTTACATCTAGAGCCAAGCAAACTTCTCTCCTCTCTGTTGGGATGGAGGCACTTCTATAAGGATGACAGGCGCCTGGCAGATGATGGCCAGCAGAAGCAGCCAGATAACATTCATCCAGTGAGTCCGGCTGGACATCATTCTCTTCTACCACCAGTTGCTCCACACTGAGATTTGTGGGGTTGGGAGAGCAGATGGTTGAACAAGAGGGATTAGTCAACCTGGAGCCATAGCTGGTTTTGATAGGAGTGTGAAGGGACAGGTTGCAAAACACAAATGGGGAGTCCCCTTAGAGGGAGGTCTAACAATCCCCCCCACCCACAACTCCCATCTGGGGCCTGAGAGTGCTGGCAAAGGGAAAGGGAGAGAGAGTGAGGGAGAGTGAGCATGAGATGCTCTGAGCACAGAGAAGAAATGGGTTCAGGAGGAAGGAGATGAGCCAGCCCAGGACACATAGTCATGTCACACACGTCCTCAGAACATCAAGGTGACTTGAAATACAACATAAGTTTTGTTGAAATTTACATGCTGCATACAAATGAACACCAGCACTGGCAGCATAATAGACCCCTAGAAATCTTGCATTTGCAAGTCCAGTTTTCCAAATATGCAATGTGACATGACAATTTTCCTAGTTACTTTCCTTGCCACGAAATATCTGCCAAGGTCGTAACCCAGAGTGACACAGGCAGTTAAGTATTGCATGCTGGTTTTAATAAAAAGGAGAAAACAGAGGAGTACAAGAAATCCTGTGGCTGATCAGTAGCCCTGCTTCAACTGACTGCAAGTTACTAGAACTGGGAGGGATTCATAAAGGGGGAAACAGACAACCCTGTGACAGGGACAATTTGTGGTTGTCTGGATGGAAGAATTAGGCATGTTCTGACAGCACTTTCTGATTCCCTTGCGTGTGAGATGACCAGATGTCAACACTGATGTTAGACCCATGTTTCTCCATAGTTACCTAGAAGAGATGATGTCTTGATCTTCCTCGTCCTCAAGATCAGCAAGATTTTCTATGGATACATTCAGAGAAGTTGAGAAACACTTAGCAGACAACTGTGTAAATTAATAATCCAGTGTCCAACACTGCCACGGGGACAACAGTACCAGCAGTGAGATGATAGGCTATTTCAGGATATTCCAGATGCCTCAGGCTGGATCTCTCAGACTGTTCTTGGTTTGCTTTCCTGAGCCATCAGGAAAGATGTCCCTGCCCTGGTATATCCTCAGCACAGTATTCTCTTCCAAGTCTAAGTGAAATGTCAAAGATTCACCTTCCCCACAGAGTCTGGGGAATAGCCCAACTGCATCCTAGTAGAATACTGCAGTACTCAGGCTTTTCTCAACCTATGCTGACTGCTTTAGCAGAATGATGAGTGGAATGAAGAAAACCTTGAATTACATGAATCTTAGTTGTTACCCGAAACCTGCAGTCATTCATTGGGTGGGAAAAAGCCAGGGCTCTGCTTGCTTCATGGAAACATACAAGCAAGGTGATAGGAGGGCTCTTTGCATCCTGAGGTCCAGACGATTGGCTTGCTAAGGCAAGCAATTCAGAGGAGACAAACCCTGGGAAGACAGCAGGGACACCAGGGAAGCAGCAAGTAATTACGGCTGTGAGCACCTCTGGAAAGGCACAGAAATTCAAGGGACAGTTCGGGTATTAAAAAGGAAGCATATTGGGCAAAAGGAGACATTGCAAATGAATCAGGGAAAAATACAGTCATCTCTGGACACCTGCACATACAAGTGAGTCAGTGTGTCACACCAGCCGTGGGTACATGACTAACTTGGGGACTGACCTATAGGCTTCACCTGAATGAAGAAGAGAGCACAGCTCACAGACCCACCTGATGTCTGTACTTAAATCTCCACCACAGAGTCTGATTCAAATCACTGTCTACAGAGATTCCAACAGGGAAGGCAAATCTCGGCACCCCAGAGGCGAGGAGTACAAAGAATACAGAGTCTATCTGGGTATCCAGGTGGAGGTCTATCCCAAGAAAATACTCACTGGTTACATCCAGGGCATAAGAGACATCCACGTCCTCAGGTAAGAAGATGGCATTGCTCCTATAAGGCCAGGAGGAGTCTGACAGGCCAGGAAGAACCGAGTGAGTCAGATTGTATTCATCCAGAGAGTCCCGTGGGACATCATTCTCACTCATCTGTGGCAGCTGTCTGCCGAACCTGGTGGGGGAGGGAGGGCAAAAGACTAAGGCAAGACTGATAGGAAACTGTACAGTCCTATCTGGTGTTGATGGAATGTTTGAGTTGGGATGCACGCCAAGGCTCTGATCCATTAGAGAGAGAAAACCTTGTTTTCTGTGGGAGACACAGCGAGGTTTCACAGGGCAGAAGAGAGAAAGAGCAGCAGGTGCTCAGTGCTCTGGCCAAATAACAGGCTGATGAACAGACTGAATTCCCTCTGATGGTACAGCCACGCCTCACACACAGGGACACAGAGCCCTGGCTTTCACACTTCCATTTGCATTGCATTGACATCACTATGACACGCATGCCAGCATGCTAACACCAAACAGAAAGCAGATATGCATCTCACTCTGTAAACCACACCTGATAGAAAAATTGAGTGCAAAAAAATCACTCGTAGTTCACCTGGGTCAGCTGACTTAGGATTTCAACTTGACAAGTAAATAAGAAATGGGAAACAATAGAAGTACCACAGTGAAAGCAGAGGACAGGATGAAATAAGATAACAGTGGTGGGCAAAACGGACGACACAGTATATTCAGCCCGTTCTGTGTTTCCCTGGATCACAGGTCTGCAGATGTCATCACTGTATAGGAGCCCACAGATACTCAAAATTACCTCGGGGCAGCCACCTCTGGTCCTTTCATGTCATCGTGATCATTCTGGTTTTCTGCAAATAAATTAACAGAAGAGTTATATCAGGCAGATGCCTTTCAAAAACGCCCAATCCTGTGCCTGTCTTCACAATGTGGTCACAGGCTATTGAGACAGAAAGAATACAGGAGGCCCTAGAAAGAGCCTCATAAGAAGGCACTGGGTTTCCTTTCTTGGGCCATTGCACAAATTACCTTGATATGATATGTCATTGGCAGAGTATCGTGGACCTGAGTCTGTGCAAACAGCTAAATACATCCTTTTCCCCTCAGTTCCTGGGGAACAGCTTAGCTACATCCTCAGCCTACTGTAATACTCAGGCTTTTTTCATCTCAAATGTTGTTTATTAATGAGATAAGTGATTGCACGCTGAGATATTATGGGAGTGGAATCCACACACCATCAACTCAAATGAATCTCAAAGCTGCACACAGTGGCCATTCACCCGGTTGGGAAGTTCCAGGGCCCTGCCTTACCTCAGAGCAACATCCCAAAGGATGACAGTGTGGCTTACCTTCTGGTTTCAGAAGACTTCGAACAAGATGATTCCAAGGAAAAAGAGAGACTATGGGTTGGTAGGAAGTGAACCAAAGGAGTGACATCTCCAAAGGTATGAACAAGACTGCCAACAGCCTTGGACAGGTGTCGGAACTCAGGGACATTACCTAGAAATGAAAATGAAAGCACTTCACGTGAGATAAGAGGTTCACTCAAAATTAGGAAGCCTGAGAGGCACCTCCTGTGCCACAGCTGCTGAGATACACGTGAGTCTGTCAGGACCGCCCTGGGTAGAGTGGTTTACCAGAGGGACCACTAGGACAGGAAACTTAGAAAAGTTCATTCATAGAATGTCTTCTTTTAAATGC
The DNA here is from genome assembly GCA_917880005.1 of Nanger dama. Classification (NCBI taxonomy): domain Eukaryota; kingdom Metazoa; phylum Chordata; class Mammalia; order Artiodactyla; family Bovidae; genus Nanger; species Nanger dama. The sequence continues at coordinate 108,361,108 of CAKJTW010000001.1, forward strand.
AGTTATACAGTCTGGTTCACATCAGGCGTCAGTATGTAAGCCCAGGGTCTATCAAAGGGGATTAATTTTCCCAGAGTAGACTAACAGATAAATTGAAGACTACCTGGCAGACCAGTTGGAATTTCATCCTCTTCAGCGTGAGAGCAGCCACAGGCTCCATCCACGTCTGATGCCACATTCTCTGCATCAGATGCCAATTTTCTATCACTGTAAGGCTGGTTGCAGGCAGAACCTTCCTGGAGAGTTGAAGGTACTGAAACACATTCATCCTGGGATTGCTGGAACACCACCTTCTTTTCAACATGCTTCAAGTTCACACTGTGCCAGATGGAGAAGGCATGACAGAAGAGTAAGAGGATTCGACCCCACGCGATCTGGCTGGTTTTGATGACAGGCATTGGGAGTGGTCACAAAAGGGAAAAGGGCAGCCCCCTTAAGGAGGGAAGTAACTCCTCCTCATGTGGAGTGGAGGGTGGCTGCCATGGGGTGGGAGAGAGACAGCAGGTTCTCTGTGCAATGGGCATACAACCGGCGGTTGAAGGAGGAGACGGGATTTTCCCTGCATGCTAACGTCCTGACCCCCAGCACACACAGAGGACTGGGACAGTGGTTCAGACTCTCCTGCACACATTCTGTAGATCTGGATATCTTGTGTCCAAGTGAACACAGCTTTTAAGAAGTTACAGATTTGTTTGAGTTTGGACTCTATTCCATTCAGTTAACAGTTATATTAGCACACATACAGCTTCAAAATCAGACTTTCAGAGGTGGAGAAAAAGGAGTTATAGACTAGATATTCTGCCTTCAAGAACTATTTTTTGCAATATTTTGTTTTAATATGAATATCATTCTATTTTCTTCCCTCGGAATCCAATATTTACGAACATGCTGATGCCAAGCCAGTGAAGACCCAGAGGATCTCACCCTACTTTAACCACTCAGGAGAAAACACATGAGTACAGGAACTCCCACGTTTAGTTATTTCACCTGGGTCAACCCACTGTACATTGCTAAAGCTGAAGGATTAAAAAAGTGAAATGCACAAACTAGAGAAACCTGAGTAGACCACCCTGTGAAAGAGGTAATTGCACAGAGGACGTTCTCTTTGTCTCTGGATCTGAGGTCTCCTGCTGTCACCACTGGCATTCACAGCCCACGGATCTTCAAATTACCTGGGAAATGTGAGCTCTTGTCCACTCACTGGCTTGTGATCACTTTCATTGTCTAGTAGGAAATTCAGAGACAGCAGGTCATAATAAGCAAATCACACCTCAGACATAGCTACTCAGTAAACACATATACAGCAAGGACATTAATATTCTCATTGTAGGAACATAATTCTTCAGCACAGATATTCTAGGACACTTAAGTCTTATGAGAATTAGACTGGACTGCGTCCAGACCCATCGAGGAAATTTGCTGCTTGATCTGGTATCTCTCCCAACATCCTTTGTTCTGAGTCTGTATAGACACTTAACAATGTATTTTCCACAGAGATGCAAGAAAATGAGCTGAGTTATTTTCTAGATTACTTCGATAGTACTGCTTAGTCCCATCAGATTATGTGGTTCTTGATGCTTTAGAGGAATTTATACTTGAGACTAGAGTGATGGGAGAATCATGAAAGCATTAGCTGCTCATTAGTGTCCGTCTCTTTGTGACCGCATGGACTACAGCCACCAGGCTGCTCTGTCCAGGAATTCTCCACACAAGAATACTACAGTGGGTGCCACTGTCTTCTCCAAAGGATCATGATGCAGGGATTGAACCTGGGTCTCCTGCATTGCAGGCAGGTTCTTTCCCGTCTCAGCCAGCAGGGGAAGCTCAGTAAATTGTATTAACCCTGAAATCAAAATACAATTCACTGGGCTTTCCTGCTGGCTCGGACGGGAAAGAGTCTGCCCGCAAAGCAGGAGACCACAATGGTATGAACTCTCAAGTCAAATGGGCTTCCTGGTGGCTCAGAGGTTAAAGCATCTGCCTCCAAAGCAGGAGACCAGGGTTTAATCCCTGGGTCAGGAAGATCCCCTGGAGAAGAAAATGCAACCCACTCCAGTATTCTTGCCTGGAGAATCCCATGAATGGAGGAGCCTGGTAGGCTACAGTCCAAGGGGTTGCAAAGAGTCGGACATGACTGAGTGACTTCACCTCAAATCAAAAATAATCAAATCAAAAGAATGTTTGGTGCTACACAGAAACCATGGTATGTGAAGCTGGAGGAACTGCCTGAGCCCTGCCTTGCTTCCTGGCAACATCCAAGCAAGGCAATGGTACAGTTGTTTTTGTCTTGGTCTCAGATAACATCTTTGCTAAGACCTGCCAACAACGAGGAAAAGGGAGACTGGGGCTGAGAGCAGTAAAACAAAACCTGGAAACCACCTCTCCTTATAAAGAGGGACGTCTGTCATCATTTCCTCATCATTTCCGGAGAGGCCAGGAGCATTTACAAAAATTAGATCACTGCAGGGAACAACACGCTGGCTCCAAACTAGTTCTGACAGACACCTCCTGTGGATTTCCTACTGACATAGCTGCGAGTGCTCTCACATGATTTGGGTCAAATGCCTGACACTGGGGTCAGGACGACAGAGACTAGCCCGGAGCAAAACAACAAAAGAAAGGAATGCAAGCTCCCCGACCCACCTGATGTCTGTGTTCCATAAGCGACCCTTTTCCCTGCTTTCAGCTGAGATGTGTCTATGCAACCTGTCCTCAGAGATGACCTTCTTTGGTCTACAGAGCTTGTGAGGAGAAATGATATGGGGGCTACCTGAGATATTGGTGGTAATTTCCTCTTCTTTAGCATGAGAGCAACCACAGGCTCCATCCGGACCAAGGTCTGCTTCCAGATCATTACATTTGTCATTACTGTAAGGCTGGCGGCTGTCAGAACTTCCTCGGAGAACTGAAGGCATCAAACCACATTCATCCTTGGATTCTTCAGGCACTTCCCTCTTTTCAGCCTCCTGCAGCTCCATGCTGTGTCAGATGGGAAAGGAATGACAGAAAAGTAAATGAAGAAGATCTGACCCTAGCCATTCTGGCTGGTTTTGACAGGAGGCGTGGGGAGTGGTCACAGAGGGCAAAGGAGCAGGCCCCTTAAAGAGAGAAGGAACTGTCTTCTCTTCTATGAAGTGGAGTATGTCTGTCTGGAGATGGCAGAGGGGGACAAGCAGGTACCCTACATACCAGCCACAGACCTCTGATGAGGAAGGAGACTCTACCATCCCAGGATGGCCCATTCAGGAACAGGAAGCACAAATGAACTTCAACACCAAGTGCTTCCCCCAGGTCCTAAGCCCTCTTGAATTTCAGAGGAAGTAGCCAAGTGAATATGGGCTTCCCCGGTGGCTCAGTGGTAAACAATCTGCCTGCCAATGCAGAGATGTGGCATCGAAACCTGGGCCAGGAAGACCCCTTGGAGAAGGAAATGGCACCCCCATCCAGTATTCTCGATGGGAAAATGCAATGGACAGAGGAGACTGGCATGCTCCAGTCCATGGGGGACACAAAGATTCAGAAGCAACTGAGCATGCACAGTGAAGTCAATACAGATATTAAAGCTTCATAGACTCTCTGAGATGTTCTACCTTCTCTTTAGGAATCGAAAGGCCTCCAACCTCTTTCACTTACTATTGTCACAGACTACCAATTTATGGGGGACAGTTGTCCTGGTGTTTAATTTTTCTCGTTGCTGCTTTACTAATTTCGTTGCTAGTTACCTTCCCTCCAAGGATCTAAATCAGCTGTGTAGAAATAGATATGTATCTCACTTGGACTTCCTTTAGAAGAGAACAGATGCTCTCTGTATGTCTATGAAATCCTAAAAGTGCTGCATTCGCCTTGGGTCATACCTACAAGTAGCACAGAGACAGCAGACAACCAAGTACAGGGACATTTCCATGTGGGTTGAGTGATGTGAATTATGCCATCTGCAGTTGCGCTTATATTTACTTCTGGCATGTGACTCTCTTGAGTTACTGATTGTTCTGTCGTGACCCTGTTTGTATTTCCCCTACACATTACCAGCTCCTGACAGTCAGCCTGAAAACCACAATCACAGAAAACTACCCAATCTACTCACATGGTGCACAGCCTTGTATCACTCAGTGAAACTATGAGCCATGTAGGGTCATGGTGGAGAGTGCTGACAAAATGTGGTTCACTGGAGAAGGGAATGGTAAACCACTTCAGTATTCTTGCCTTGAGATCCCCAGGAACAGTATGAAAGGCAAAAGGTAGGACACTGAAAGATGAACTCCCCAGGTGGGTAGGTGCCCGATATGCTCCTGGAGATCAGTGGAGAAACAACTCCAGAAAGAATGAAGAGACAGAGTCAAAGCAAAAACAACATCCAGTTGTGGATGTGACTGGTGATGGGAAGCAAGGGCTGATGCTGTAAAGAACACTACTGCATAGGAACCTGGAACGTTAGGTCCGTGTATCAAGGCACATTGGAAGTGGTCAAACAGGAGATGGCAAGAGTGAACAACATTTTAGGAATCAGCCACCTAAAATGGACTGGAATGGGTGAGTTTAACTCAGATGATGATTATATCCACTTCTGTGGGCAAGAATCCCTTAGAAGAATAGGAGTAGCCATCATAGCTCTCAAAAGAGTCCAAAATGCAGTGCTTGGATGCAGTCTCAAAAATGACAGAATGATCTCTGTTCATTTCAAAGGCAAACCATTCAATATCCCAGAATCCGGCCAGTAATGCTGAAGAAACTGAGTTGAACAATTCTAGGAAGACCTACAAGACCTTCTAGAACTAACACCCATAAAAGATGTCCTTTTCTATTATAGAGGACTGGAATGCAAAAGTAGGAAGTCAAGAAATACCTGACGTAATAGGCAAATTTGGCCTTGGAGTTCAGAATGAAGCAGGGCAAAGGCTAATACAGTTTTGCTAAGAGAACGCACTGGTCATAGCAACACCCTCTTCCAACAACACAAGAGAAGACTCTATGCATGGACATCACCAGATGATCAACACCAAAATCAGACTGATTATATTCTTTGCAGCCAAAGGTGGAGAAGTTCTATACAGTCAGCAAGAAGAAGGCCAGGAGTTGACTGTGGCTCGGATCATGAACTCTTATTGCCAAGTTCAGACCTAAATTGAAGCAAGCAGGGAAAACCACTTTGTCATTCAGGTATGACCTAAATCAAACCCCTTATGATTAGACAGTGGAGGTGAGAAACAGATTTAAAGGACAAGATATGATCGAGTGCCTCATGAACTATGGACAGAGGTTCGTGACACTGTACAAGAGACAGGGATCAAGACCATCCCCAAGAAAAACAAATGCAAAAACCAGAATGCCTGTCTGAGAAGGCATTACAAATTGCTGTGAAAAGAAGAGAAGTAAAAAGCAAAGGAGAAAAGGAAAGATATTCCCATTTCAATGTAGACTGCCAAGGAGAGATAAGAAAGCCTTCTTCAGTGATTAGTGCAAAGAAATAGAGGAAAACAATGGAATGAGAAAGACTAGAGATCTCTTCAAGAAAATTAGGGGTACTAAGGGAATATTTCATGCAAAGACGGGCTCAATAAAGGCCAGAGATTATACGGACCTCACAGAGCAGAAGCTAGAAGAAGAGGTGGCAATAATACACAGAGGAACTATCCAAAAGAGAGTTTCACGATCCAGATAACCACAATGGTGTGATCACTCACCTAGAGCCAGACATCCTGGAATGTGAAGTCAAGTGGGTTTTAGGAAGCATCACTATAAACAAAGCTGGTGGAGGTGATGGAATTCCAGGGGAGCTCTTTCCAATCCTAAAAGTTAAAGCTGTGAAAATGCTGCACTCAATATTCCAGCATTTTGGAAAACTCCGCAGTGGCCACAGGACTGGAAGTGTTCAGTATTCATTCCAATATCAAAGAAAGGTAATGCCAAAGAATTCTCAAACTACTGCACAATTGCACTCATCTCACATGCTAGTCAAGAAATGCTCAAAATTCTCCTAGCCAGGCTGCAACAGTACATGATCTGTGAACTTCCAGATGTTCAAGCTGGTTTTAGAAAAGGCAGAGGAACCAGAGATCAAATTGCCAACATCTGTTGGATCAGCGAAAAAGCATGAGAGGTCAAGAAAAATATCTACTTATGGTTTATTGACTATGTCACAGTCTTTGATTGTGTGCATCACCACAAACTTTTGAACGAGATGGGAATACTGGACCACCTGACCAGCTTCTTGTGAAATATGCAGGTCAGGAAGTAATAGTTAGAACTAGACATGGAATGGACTGGTTCCAAATAGGAAAAGGAGTATGTCAAGGCTGTATATCGTCACCCTGCTTCTTTTCTTATGTGCTTAGTACATCATGAGAAACGCTGGGCTGGATGAAGCACAAGCTGGAAAAAACATTGCCAGGAGAAATATCAATAACCTCAGATATGCACATGACACCGCCCTTATGGCAGAAAGTGAAGAAGAATTGAAGTGCCGCTTGATGATAGTGAAAGACGAGAATGAGAAAGTTGGCTAAAGGTCAACATTCAAAAAACTAACACCATGGAATCTGGTCCCATCACTTCATGGCAATAAATTGGGAGACAGTGGAACCAGTGGCAGACATTTGGGGGCTCCAAAATCACTGCAGATGGTGACGGCAGCCATGAAATTAAAAGACACTGACTCCTTGGAAGAAAAGTTTTGACCAAACCAGACAGCATATTGAAAAGCAGAGACATTGCTTTGCCAACAAAGTTCCATGTAGTCAAGGCTATGGTTTTTCCAGTAGTCGTGTATGGATGTGAGAGTTGGACTATAAAGAGAGCTGAGCGCAGAAGAATTGATGCTTTTGAACTGTGGTGTTGGAGAAGATTCTTGAGAGTCCCTTGGTCTGCAAAGAGATCGAATCAATCCATCCCAAAAGAAACCAGTCCTGAATAGTCATTGGAAGGACTGATGTTGAAGCTGAAACTCCAATACTTTGGCCACCTGATGCGAAGAGCTGACTCATTTGAAAAGACCCTGGCGGTGTCAAAGACTGAAGGAGGGAGGAGAAAGGGACGACAGAGGATGAGATGGTTGGATGGCATCACCAACTCAATGGACATGCGTTTGAGTAAACCCGGGAGTAGGTGATGGATGGACAGGGAGGCCTGGTGTGCTGCAGTCCATGGGGTCACATAGAGTCGGACATGACTGAGGGACTGAACTAAACTGAGAGTTCATTGTTACCTGGGGGTGAGTTTTTCTTCTGCCTGTTCCTTGTCTTCATCTTCGTAAATTTCTGCAAACAAAATCAGAAATGTCCAGTCAGCTTCTAGTCACTTCACCCACTACAAACACAGGGAGTCATATGTTCACAGAGTCATAAATATCTAAGTATGAGTTAGTCCTGTAGGGAAGTTTTAATGCATTGTCTTTAAACAACTGCCCAAGCATGGATTTCTGATCCAGCAGGCAGTCTGTTTCTAAACGGGTAGCTCATCCTCAGGACACCTTCTGCTTGACATTGGGCAAACATTTAAATTTGGTCTTTTCTTCTTTATATCACCTCACATTGTCCACCTTCCATCTCCACTTCTACAAATGTATCATCCATCTTGCCACAAATTCTGTCAAAGACACAGGCTCTATAAACCTTCTCAGGCCTCACAAGATGCCTCCTTTCTCTACGGAGAACAACCACGTCCCACATCCCTCCATCTGGGAACATCCTGGCTCTTCAAGGGGCCTTTTGCATGTTATCTGGGAAAGTCTCTCTATGGAATGTGAGTGCTCCAGTTTAAACCATTTTCCCAATGCCAAGTCCAACTCTGTCAAGTACCTTATCCAATACCACAAACTGAAGGGCTTTCTTTTCTCTGCAGTGTATTTGCAAATATTCCAAAATTTCATCTCAACAAATTTTATTTCACCATCAACATATTATTTCATCCATTTTACAGATGAGAACAGTTACTAACATAAGGAAAAGCAACCATTCGCACATAGTTATCAACACAAAACTCAGCCTGGAACCTGGAAACTTCCAAGCTTTGTCTAGGGCTCTGTTCCCTAAAGAAGCTGCCTCCTGTCACCTCCTCCTTTCTGTGCCTTAATGCTGGCTGGATGGTGCCTCCTGCCCCAGTGGCCATGGTGCATCAGGGAGGAAGCAGACCGTTGGGATACGATGACCTCCACCCTGTGCATTTCTCCTCTGTCCTCTTAGACAGTCCTGCTCCTACATAGCCCCACATAGGACACGAAACAGGAAAGCTGATAAACATTCTTAGTGGAAGTGTTCATCTTATCAACTGGGGACCTAGGAGAGGATCCGTGCTATCAGGGCCTGTGGCCTCCTCACCTGGGCTGAGCTTGCAGGCAAGGCGCTTGGCCACTCGGTATCCCTCAGACAGCCTCTCTCGGAAGCCCTGCCCCTGGTGGCTGTCCTTGTCATTGTGGGTGAGGAGGTCCTTGAGGTGTTGCCTGAGCAGAACAGAGTCATCTTTCCCATCCTGCAATGTCTGCCGTAACTGGGTCAGCTCTCTTGCCTGACTTCGAATTAGGGTGTCACACGTCCTAGGTGGAACAGAAGATGCAATTGTAAAAGGCAAAGAGTTAGATGAAAGATGGTTAGGGCTATCTGTGAGAATATCCCCAAGGAGACGTCAAAACAGAATTCTAGCACATATCTGATGACTGGCTCAGTACTCAGTCGTGTCCGACTCTTGCGACCCCATGGACTATAGCGCACCAGTCTCCTCTGCCCATCGGGTTATCCTGGCAAGAATACTGGAGTGCGGTGCCATTTCCTACACCGTGTCTGATGACTGGCCTATGTCAAAGAGAAAGAAGGTAAACCAAGGTTTCCTCTTGGAAAGTACTCCTGTAAGATTTCTTGACATTTCATTCATCTTGTGCTTCTGTAAAGATAACCTAATGTCTATCCTGGTGGCTCAGCTGGTAAAGAATCTGACTGACAATTCAGGAAACACAAGAGATGCAGATTTGATCCCTAAGTCAGGAACATTCCGTAGAGAAGGAAATGGCAACCAATTCCAGTATTCTTGCCTGGAAACTTCATGGACAGGGGAGCCTAGTGGGCTAAGTCCATGGGGTCCTAAAGAGTCAGACACGACTGAGTGCACAGGCATGCGTCAATGTCTTCCTAAATATGCACCATGAAGATGTCTGGTTTCTCACTCGGCCATGCCCATTTTCATTAAAAAACTACACAAAGCATTTTCTATATTTTTAATGTGGCAGCACAAAGTACTGTCCAGTGAATGACACGCAGCCAGATATATAGAGTGTGGACAAGTACAGCTGGTGTGAATTGGAAAGAACCTAAGAATGACAGGGTCAAGAAAGGATTCCAGGATGTGGTCAGTCAGGAGGGGGCTGTGGTTTAAGGGAAATAAGGTATTGTTGACACAACATTGTGAATGAGCCAAGTGCCACTGGTTCACTTGAATGTAGTGAATTTCATGATGAGATTCAAGTCAGTAGTTTATTTAAAAGCAAAGTAAATTTCTTCCTGAATAACAACTGGAATCCATAATTCACCAACTGGTATTCTCCACCTCTTTGATAATATTGTGCCCCGTGCTCGCCATGATCATCCCTGCCCTCCTTACCTCAGCCTTTCATCAAGCGTTGGCTTCTCTGCCGGCTTCTCTGCTGGCCTCTGCCCCTCAAACTGCAGCTTCTCCCCCAGCACGGATTCAACGATGTCCTTATGTGATTCACACTCTGAGGAAAGAGAGACACGGCCTCAGGGAAGGCTGGCCTTGCTGCTGTGGTCACTGGCTTCGGGGGGGGGGGACGGGCCACCTCAGTGGTGGATGTAACTCCTTCTTCAGTCTCCGTGAAGAGATTTCCACATCTGATTCCTCAGCGTCTGAACCGAGGTTACTCCCCATTTTAAAGGTGAGGAAAAAGAAGATCCTAGGCACAGACGGTAAACAGACAGGATGAACTGCCATTTGACAAGGTCAGAATTCACATGCCCTGAGACTGACCCTGAATCCTGGGCCACTGAACCAAGACCTGCAGCCTCGTAGGTGAGACCCTGAGCAGGGCCTGGGGTGGCGAATCCTGTGTGGTCGGGAAGGCCCTAGGACTGCAGGACTGCTGGCTCCCTCCTGCCGGGATTTCAGTAACGAACACGGGTCTCAAGGGATAAAACTCGCCTGAACACTCTGTGTGAAATGGAATACATGAACCCTTAAGGACCTGAAAGAGACATGCCAAACCCTGAGAAAGTGTGTTATTAGGAACAGTAGAACTATGAACTTAGTGTATTTACACTGAGCCGGGCACTCCGGTCAGGGCTTTGTCAGATTTACTCAGCATTCACTACAACCCAAACGATAGTTACTATTACAGCACCACACAGACACAGGAGGAAACAGACACACAGGACGGTTCCCAACAGGGCTGTGAGCCCAGGAAGCCTGGCGTGGAGTCCACGTCTTTCCACTGTGCTGTGGTGGCCTCCACACCAGGCTCCTGGTGAGACATTTCTTCTTCACCAGCCTCACAATTTCTTTTCTAGAATTGTGTTACTATCATAAGGAGTGGTGTAAATAAAACTTAGTTTGTCTTTCCCCAAAGCTCATCATTTCCTTTCTTAAGTAGGAGGCTTGACCTCTTCCTTGTCTCTGTGTCCGTCATTTTCCCTTGACTCCCTCATTGCTTCACTGAAAATGACTGCAGGAAAGTGACACAGACACAAGTGGTGAAGATTCCTCTCGTCCCCTTGTTGTGCATGTGCCCTGCTCCTGACTTCTTTCCTTACTCCAGGCCCCTCTTACTGAACAGGCACAAATGATTCCAATCGCCAGGCTGACTGTGGGTGCAAAGGGCTCCTCACACTCTGCCTGAGTTTTTACTTGGGCTGGTGATCGCCCCCACTCACCATCAATCTCATGTTGGTCACCCATCTTGTAGCACAGACTCAGCTTTCCCAGGACTCCTGGTCAACCTGTATCACCAAAGTTTCACCAGCTCAAGTGGGGAGAGGGGGAAAGTGCAGATTGTCTGATTTCACCAGAAACACCTTCAATCTTGCCACACAGTCACATGGCTTTCTTGGACTCAGGAAGGAGAACCTGCACACTCACAAAGCACAGCTTCCTTCTCACCAAGGAGTCTCTGTCTTGATGGCATCACAGAAACCATGGTTTCAATGAGAAGCAGACTCATGCTTAAGCTCCTTTAAATCATATCCCCTCCTTCTTACAGTGCCTAACCACATGTTACCCCAGTGAACTAGCACAGGGCTTTGCCAGTGGAACCTCAGGAAACCTCGAACTGATGGAATTCATTAGTCCCAGGTGTTTAGCCAAGAGGCATGCAGGATCAGATAGAGAACAGAAAAGATTCCAGTCAACACAGCTTAGTCTGCTCCTGAGAGACACAGGCACTCCTGTGCCTGCACCTGGAATCACTGTCTGGAATGTTAACTCTAATCTCACCCTACACATCACTGCAAACTTGGAAAAGGCCTCTACTTCTTGTGTCCCTCAGTTTTCCCAGCCCCAGGAAACTGAAGGCAAAAGAGCCAATACTACCTTTCCTGGATTGTAGTCAGGATGGAATTCAAAATGACAAAGGGAAAATGAGACCAATCCTGGAGACTTACAGTTTCTTAGAGGGAAGACAGTGATCTTTCATTGCTTTGGTGACCATGACCTCGAACACTTACTGTATTTCTGTAGCTGGTTGGCCAGGGAGTAAACAGTAGCTTCGGATATGAGGAATTTCTCTCTGAGGTCTCTGAAGTCCTGCTTGTACTTTGCCAGCTCCAACCGAAGCTCCTGGTTGATTTCCGTGAGGGTACGTTCTGCCCTCAGATCCGGTAAAGAGGCAAGGCATACTGCCATGGTGACATGTGGGAGAAGGGGTAGAAGCCAGGGGTGGGGAGGAGACACCCAATATATGGGGGATTAAAGACAAGCAAAATCACATTAGTTCAATCGGCACTGAGGGATGACAAAAACTGGAATTCCTGACTCACTGTTGCGAACAACTAGAGGGTTCTCAACCACAAAAAGAAGTTGAAGATGACAGAGCTCAGAGCCAAAGGTGCTGTGTGGGGCTCAGACTCAGAGAGAAGTGAAGGAGGGGGACCCAGCGTGCTAGGTAACCATCTGGAGTTGCCATAACAGAACTGGTAGGGGGAGGGGTTCATGGAATCTTGGGGGTCCCTGCCTTCCAGGTGCCTACACCATGACCGTTTGTGAACATTACCATTGATAGCACCCAATCCCTCAGCAGCCACTCTGATGTTGACTACACATGTCCTGGAGACCACTGATCTATCTCCTTCCTAAAACTATCTAGCTGAGTTCTCATTGTTCATTCTTCTGTGTATAACGATATTCATGGGAGATATACTTTGCCAGCAGGTGTTAATTTATGTCGGGCTATCATAAAGTCACACTCAGTTCAGTTGAGTCGGCCCAGTCATGTCCCACTCTTTGCAGCTCCATGGACTGCAGCACACCAGGCCTCCCCGTCCATCACCAACTCCTGGAGTTCAATGAAATTCACATCCATTGAGTCAGTGATGCCTTTCACCATCTCATCCTCTGATGTCCCCTTCTCCTCCCACCTTCAATCTTTCCCTGCATCAGGGTCTTTTCCAATGAGTCAGTTCCTTGCATCAGGTGGCCAAAGTATTGGAGTTTCGCCTAACATCGAGCCTCGCCAGCATCAGTCCTCCCAATGAATATTCAGGATTGATTTCCTTTAGGATGGATTGTTGGATCTCCTTGTAGTCCAAGGGACTCTCAAGAGTCTTCACCAACACCACAGTTCAAAAGTAACAATTCTTTGACACTCGCTTTCTTTATAGTCCAACTCTCACATGCATACATGACTACTGGAAAAACCGTATCCCCTCATCTTCTCTTTAAACAGACCTTAAGGCTTTTCAACAAGTGAAGGACGTCACACTTGTAGACTGTCATGAACGTCCTCTCTGGGTCTTCTCCAGTTTATTCTGTGTCCTAAATCTGTAGGGTAAAAATCAGAGTACAATTCTAAGTGATTAAATAATTTTTTAAAATATTTTCTGTCCCATCTCACTATTCTTTGGCTGCATCCTGTTGTTATGTCAATTTCTTCTCTTTACTGGGCAGCATGTTGGCTTCAGAATGAACCTAAAGTTGACATCCCTACTTTCTAAATTCTTCCTCTGGGTCTGGGTTGTTCTATTTGCGCTTTTTAAAAATATTTCTAAACACGACATTTCATATTTTCATTTCTGTATTTCATTATAGCCTCACAAGAGCTCTTTTCAAGCTGTCACAGTGACTAAAAGAATTCATGTGTACATCCTTGAAAACACGGTGTGTTTGGGCTCAGCCACTTCATTCTTGTCTGACTCTTTGCGATCCCAGGACTGTCAGCCCATCAGGCTGCTCTCTCTGTGGGGATTCTCCAGGCAAGAATACTGGAGTGGGTTGCTATGCCCTCTTCCAGGGGATCTTCCTGACCAGGGACTAAACTTGCACCTCCTGTGTCTCCTGCATTACAAGCTGATTCTTTACCACTGAGCCACTGAGTCCATGGGGTGCCTGTCTGTTGAGGAAAGATGTGACAGCCTCGTGCTATCGTTCTGCGTTCATTCAGGTCACCCACCTATTGAACAGACCAGGGTTCCAGAGCAGTGTTTGTGGCACACAGTTTGATCCATCTCTTTGAGTTTTCCTCATGCCATTGACCTGTGGTTTTATTCCAAAAACAAAGCATGGTTAAGTTCCAGGTCATAGGTCAGGGATCATGATGATCCAAAGTGAACAGAAGCATTGTGTTCAGTGATACAGCAGCTGAGTTTGAGGCAAGAGAGACAGGCAAGCCCTCAGATAGTGATGGTCTGAACCAACTCCTCACTTCCTCAGCATCTCTTCCTACCCACGTCTTGAGAGTCTGAGACCTAGGGAAGCCCTATAGCATCTGTCTCTTGAGTTTACCTGTTGCTCTAACCTGGATGGAGGGTGAAATGGGTGTGACAACAGGTCGCGGCGGTTGAGCAAACTGGAACAACTACTTATGAAAGCTTGTCTTCCCCACATCCCAACACAGTCCTCAGCTACAATGCTTAATGATAGTTGCTGTTTGAGATTCAGCAAAGGCTTTAAGGAAATCTATTTTCTGGTTGCTGTGGGGCCTGGCATTCTGTGGCAGAAAGAAAAATGTGTCAAATGTCTTCAGTTTAAATATGATGAAACCAAAAAAGCTCACAAAAGGTATCTGACTTGAGGTCAAACAAGGATGAATTTTGCCATGCTGAGCACTGAAGAATTGAAGCTTTTGAACTGTGGTGTTGGAGAAGACTCTTGAGAGTCCCTTGAACAGCAAGGAGATCCAACCAGTCCATTCTAAAGGAGATCAGCCCTGGGTGTTCTTTGGAAGGACTGGACTGATGCTGAAACTGAAACTCCAGTGCTTTGGCCACCTCATGCAAAGAGTTGACTCACTGGAAAAGACTCTGATGCTGGGAGGGGTTGGGGGCAGGTGGAGAAGGGGATGACAGAGGATAAGATGGCAGAATGACATCACTAACTTGATGGAGGTGAGTTTGAGTAAACTCCGGGGATGGTTACGGACCAGGAGGCCTGGCGTGCTCTGATTCATGGGGTCGCAAAGAGTCAGAAATGACTGAGCAACTGAACTGATTTACTGAACAGAAGTATATAACAGGTATAGTTCATTGACTGATACCGTGCCAGACATTTCACAAATATTATGATACTTTCTTTCATCATAATCATTCAAGGTAACATCATTGCAGAAGAGGTACATTAAAAATCTATCTGACCTAAGTTAAAATCTAAAAAAAAAAAAAAATTATCAAGGCAAATAAGCTGTTGCCTTGCATTTTGTAGGTGGGAGAAACCTATTGTTTTTATCCTGCCTTTGTCCCATTTCATATTCCTCTTTTTGTCTGTGACCTGACTATATTCCTAGAGCCCTACCTTTTTCAACTAAACCATTTCCATGCACTGAACAATAGCAGAAGTGAGGGCTGGGCCCTTCTAAGGCTTCCTGAGTGCTTATGTGTTTCAGGACCCTAGATGCCATCTGGAAGCAGAGCAGCCCATCTGTTAGAAGGCATGCTGTGCTAAGTTGCTTCAGTCTTGTCCCAGTCTTGGTGATCCTATGGGCTGTAGCCCTCCAGCCTCCTCTGTTCGTGGAATTTCCCAGGCAAGAAGACTGGAGTGGGTTGCCATTTCTTCCTCCAGGGAATCTTCCTGACCCAGGGATCAAAACCCTGTCTCTTGCATGTCCTACATTAGCAGGCGGGTTCTTTACCACTAGCACCCCCTGAGAATCCCATCTGTTAGAATGGGCAGCTGCTTTCCCTGCCCACTGAAGTTAGCAGGACGTCCCAGGACAGAAAGGATCACTTCCCTTCAACTCAAGGATCTTATCTCTCAGTGACTGTGCTCTATTGGGCCAGACTCTCCTGAAATTGAATGCTCTTGCTATTTTGCTTTCTTGTTAGGTGGCCTGACTGTTTATAAAATTTTCTAACAAACATCTTTGCTGAAGTTTGCATTTATAGCAATACGATTTTTTTTTTTAGAAAGTGGCAGCTTGGAGAAGATTGGTCCCATCAATGAGCAAAGAAGGGTGAATTTAGCTTCCACTCACACCAGACTGAATTTAAAATTAGGGGTCTCACTTTCCTTGAGGTGGATAGTCAGGTGCCACAGGCATGTGTCCCCAAGGACTTGTGTCTCTGTGGTACACTGGACAAGAGTAAAATGGGGTCAGATGGGCCTAGTCCTTCCATGCTAGAGTCTTCCAATGGTTCTCTGCTTTAGTCCCTGGATTGGAAACACCCTTGTTCTTCTGCTCTGTCCTCCTTCTGTGTTTGGGCCCGGGACGCCTACCGGCCCCCATCCGGGCCAGGCAGACTGGGGGGGCCCCGGGGCGGGGCCCCGCGGCCACACCCCGGCCGGGCCCTAAAAGGTATGCAGCTCAGTGTGTTCTGTCCCCAAGCTGATCACTATAAGAATCACCTGGGAGAGTTAGTACCCAAACAAGTGCACAGTCCTCACTGTAGCAACTGTGACTCAGCGAGTTGGGGTGGGACCTGGAATCTATTTGTTAAAGGTACTCAGGTGTGCACTCAGTCTTACCCACTGATTTCATTGTCCTCCCTCATGATTCGAGGGGATGATTATTTCACGTATGGTACTTCTAATGTTCAAAACTGACTGGTGCCAAAAACGTAACTCTCTGCTACTTTGCAGATGATGAAACTGAGGCACAGAGAGGGTCTCTAATGGGCCAAGACCCCCCATGCTGTAAGGGCTGGAGCCACACCCGGGTAGCGTCCCTTCTATTCCGAAACCCCATCCCACAGTTTCCACTTCACTCTTGAGTCAGATTCTTCCAAGTAGCTGTGTCCTTCACCTATACTGCGTTTCTACCAAAAACTTCCCAAACGTATTCATAATTTCTAACTTGATACTGTTTTCACAACAGATACTTTGCAGAAAAGTCTATCATTACCCCGTGATGCATATTGGTGACTTTATTACAAAACTGAATATGGCTCTGCGTAACTTTCCACACACAAAACTCTTTGGTTGGAGTTTACTCTCTCCTCTTTCATTCATCAATTTCTGTTCTGTTTACTTAAACCAGTATAGTGTCTTAATTACTGTGTTTTAACCTGAGGTTTGAAATCTAGTAGGGTAAATCCTCCAACTTAATTCTCCTTCAGTGTGTCTTAGACTAATTGAGATACTTTGATTTCCATTTACATGTTATAATTAGCCTGCAAAATATACCTCTCCCCAAAGGCCAGGTTATAATATTATTGAGAATAACATGGATTTGACATTCTAAAAATACTGTCTTCTAATCTATGAATATAACATATATTTTTCTTTATTTAGGTCTTCTTTAATTCTCTCAGCAGTAGTTTTCAGGAGTCATCAGTCTTGTATTCTTAAGCATTAAATGATCATGGATGTTTATCTCTATTATGTTTTCTTGAATTTCATTTCCTAAAACTGCTGGTATGGAGAAATGTGGTAGCATTTTATATGAATCCTCTTGACTGCAGCATTTAAAAATATACAACTAAATGCGTTTTCAATAGATGTATACACTATGGAAACCACAGCTACAATCAAGATGCAGGGTGTTTCCAACAGTCACAACTTTCCTTGTTCCCCTTTGCAGTGCATCACTCCCTCAATGCTTAGCCCCAAGCAACCAGTTTAGATGAATTTGCCTTTTAAACAAATTTATAAAATGGAACCGTATACATACTCTTCCTTGTCTGCAAATTAAGCACTCAACACATAGTTAAGAGAGGATGTGTGTAAAGCCTCAAAATTATAAATGCACGAGGATATTCTTAACATCTCTGCTTCAGAAAGGAGTCCCATAATCCTGGCCCCTGATAAGAATGAAGATCTCTAATTCTTCTCCAAACACCATTTATCTACCTTATTGCACCCTTACTTGGAGGACATCCCCGTGTGGGCACTTCCAAGTTTCAGGCCTGGGGTTCCAGTGCAGAGCCTCAAGGTCCCATCATCTCCCTCCCGGAACTGGTGCTCCCACAGTATAAACCACCTGGCTCCCCTGGGGTTGGAGCTCCCAGCTGTGTAAACCAATCAGATCCATCGTGTGGATCTCCCCGGAGGTGCAGAGAAGTTCGCTGTGGATTGGAAGTATTCTCCTGTCCCTTCCTGTTCAGCTCAGGTTGCAGGTTGTGAGAACTTAGATGATGCTGTCCATTCCTCAATTCCTATTGAACTTCCCAAGCTCAACTTGTGCTTGTCCTCACCTCCCTTGGCAAACAGCTCCTTGACCATTACCTTGCTTTTCTTTGGGTTTTCTCATCCTCCAAACCTGCTGATTTCCTTTCTTCCATCCCCTCTCTCCTTTCTGTGTTTCCAGTGTGTGGGCCCAGTTGAGGCTCCTATTGGAGACACACAGACAAGGAACCAAGGTCAGGTCTTGGCTCTGCATCCCAGTGCACATTTAACATGCATCTCAGTCTCTCATGCACTCAGGAAAGAACTCAGCAGGAAAGGAATTTGGAGAATTTCTATAACTTATCTTACAGATGAGAAAACTGAGGCCCAGAGAGATATAGAGATTTCGCTGAAATTCCCACACCCTTATGCCGCAGAGCTGCCACACAAACCTTGACTACAAGCCTTTGTATCCAAACGCACCAGGAACCCACGCACCGGCTAAATTTCAGGGGACATTTGATCAAACGTGTTTCTTATTCTTCCTTCCTAAAATAAAAACACCTGATGGACATCCCCCTCCCAAAAAAAAAATTTCATCTCTGTCAATAGTCCTATATTTAGACTCGGCATTCCCTTCTCTGGGGTATCTTCCTGACCCAGGGACTGAACTCAGGTTTCCTGCATTGCAGGAGGATTCTTTACCATCTGAGTCACCAGGGAAGCCCAATCTCTTTCCAGTAGTCCTATATTTATACTCTGTTTTCCACCTTGGTAGACACAGTGGGACCAAGAGATGCATGAATATTAACTACATCACAGTCTTTATTGAAAACTTAGATGTGATTCTCTGTAAAACATCTGGCTCCTGTGCTAGAGGCCATATTCCTGAGCGCCAGGTGCCCTCTGTGCCTTAGTCAACCCTCCCTCCCCAGAGCCTCTTCAAAGCCTGCCACACAGAACATTCACTAAATACTTGTCAAGCAGATCAATACTAGTTACCAGGAATCACTAACTCTTACTGAGGTCTTCTACTCCCTACCCTATTTCCGTCGATCCTACCCTGTGTCCAGGTGGAAACAATGAAAGCACAGCCCTGGAGACAGAAGTCCAAGATGCAAATTCCAACTCCACCAAATACCAAGTCTGCTTTACGTGGTGATTTCATTGCCCTCTCTGAGCACATGGGTCTCATGTATAGTGGAGAAGAATGCAGCATGTGAAATAGAGAAAGTAGTATTAACCTTGGATGATTGACTGTGATCTCATACAGGAGACAGGCCCCAATCCCTGGGTGCTGGCTGCACAGTATAGAAAATCTACACCAGAGACACTGCAGGGCTTGTTATAAACTTGGGGATAAGGCTCGAGAAACTGCATTTCAGACAAAAATTCCAGGGAGATGCTCATGAAAGAAAAAGCCCCAACATTAAACAAATGGCCTAGAATGAAGACCTTGAAATCCTAGCAGCAACAAGCATGACTCAGCTTAAGTAAAGCAAGTCCCTTGTCAAGGTGGCTTCTCAAGGGGAAATGTCTCCTTAGCAGGACGGTGCCCAACCCTCCCTAGCCCCACTCTCTTCCAACACAGAACTGGGCAGCAGTGGCCAGGGGTAGGGGATGAGACCTCAGGAAGTGAAAATAACTGGGGACCTATCCTCAGGCTCCTCCATGGGGCAGCTTCACTCCAAACCCACAGGTGAACACAAAGCTGAGTAGGTCAGCCTGTGAAATGAAGTCTCATTTAGGACCCACCTCTTTTCTACCAGGGCATCCTCTTCCCTTTCTCCTCTAGTCCCTGCTCACAGAGTGAGGTAAAGCAAAAGACCTAGCAGTGCCAAGTCCTTCCAAGTGCACCCCTCACCCTCCCCCCCCCTGGGCCTCGGGGCGGATCTGGGGTGTGAAGGAGTCAGTGACTACCTCTGTGCTCTCTCAGTCACATCCTTCTCAGTCCCTGTACCCTGGTCCCCTCGCAGCCCCCTCTCGGACCCTTCCAGAATGCCAGGTGCCAACATTTGCAGAACATCCTTCCATCATCAAGAGTAATTACAGATAGTGGGGTTGTTGCTACACAGATCCTCACCCCGTAAATGTGTCCTGTGTACAAACCCAATTCACACTCTTCTAACTCCTAGCTCCCTGGTCTCCACCTGGTGGAGGGGTGCAGCCACACAGGTGAATGCTGGGCTGCAGCCCAGTTCCAGCAGGAGAGAACTGGGATTCTCAGAAAAAGGTTGTGTCCAGGCAAAATGAGGCATTTGATGGAGTCAGTCATCAGCACCCCACCCACTGCTTTTTCCTGCATCTATTTTCTTTTCTTTGCGGTGTTTTTTCCAACTCTCTTATCAGCTGTCGGGTTCCTATTTCAGTGCCATACAGACAAAGATAATGCCATCCTAGAAATGTTTTTATGCAAACCCAGGTGCAGCCATTTATGGAGTAGTAAATAATTGTGACTGAGACTGAACTGGCATTTCCAAATCAGGGTTAGTTACTATGGTGGAGGAAGAACAGCGAAGAAAAGGCATTTTAACGTGTTTGCAAATAACAGGACATAGAATAGGCCAATCTCCTTTGGAAAAGCAAATCCATCTGGATTACCTGCTGGAAGGACTGGAGATGGCAAATATTCAAAACTTTAGCAACCAAAGGCAATGGCCTTGCTGAGGCAAGGGCTGGTAAGTTGAAACATTAAACAGCAGACATCAGGACAATCATATTTGGGCCTATCACACAAAGAAAACATCACAGATCTCCTTGGAAAAGTTGAGTGAGCTTTCTTCCTTCCATAATAAAAGTGATTTGAGGGAATTGTTCAGTACCAATTATTAACCAGACAGGATAAGTTGACATGAGGCACTAACTTTTTAAATTGTATTTATTTATTTATTATTTTTGGCCCTGTTCTTGGTCTGCATTGCTATGCAGGAACTTTCTCTAGTTGCAGCAAGTGGAGGTTCCTATCCAGTCACCGTGTGCAGGCTTCTCACTGTGCCTCCTTCTTGCCTTTAGGGAGCCAGGACCCAAGACCTCATGAGCTTCACTACCTGTGGTGACAGAGAAGGCAATAGCACCCCACTCCAGTACTCTTGCCTGGAAAATCCCGTGGGTGGAGGAGCCTGGTAGGCTGCAGTTCATGGGGTCTTGAAGAGTTGGACAAGGCTGAGGGACTTCACTTTCACTTTTCACTTTCATGCATTGGAGAAGGAAATGGCAACCCACTCCAGTTATCTTCCCTGGAGAATTGCAGGGATGGCGGGAGCCTGGTGGGCTGCCATCTAAGGGGTCGCACAGAGTCAGACACAACTGAAGCGACTTAGCAGCAGTAGCAACACTCTCCCCAGCCTTCTCCTTCCCTGAAGGACTTTGCAGCTCTCAGCTCTAGTCCGTAGGAACTTCCCAGGCACTGGCTACTCAGATTCCTCTCCCCATAGACTTTCTCCTTCTCTCTCTCTCTCTGACTCTAGTGCCTGAGCTCAGGGCACAGCTGTTGTCTGGCTGACACTAGGAAGAAGTGGACTGACTTGCTTTCACCCGGATGGCTTTCAGAAGGGAGCAGAAATGTGGTCACTGAGGAGGCTGGCTGTGGTGGCAGGCTAATGCGTCCCCAAAGATGTCACTTCTGGGTCCCTGGAATCTATGATTATGTTACTTGACATGGCAAAAGAGACTTTGTGCTGTTATTAATTAAAGATCTTGAGATGGTCACCCCATGGAATCACAAAGGTCCATATAGAGGGAGGAAAGAGAGTTGGTGTCAGAATAATGTGTGGTGAGAAGAACGTGATCAGTTGTAACTAGCTTTGAAGATGAAAGTGGCCTGAGAGAGTAGAATGTGGGCATCTTCCAGGGGCTGGACAAGGCAAACAGATTCTCCTCGAGCATCTCCAGGAAGAACCACCACAACTCAACTGTCACAATGATTTTAGCTCAGGGAGATGCATCTTGAACTTCTGATCTCCAGAATCATAAGATAAGAAATGTGCGTTGTTTTAAGTTCCTATTATGTTACTACTAAATATGTAGTAACATGTAACAGTAGCAATAGGAAACTCCTACAGTGGACCTTGGTGAATAAAGAATATTTAAAACCAGTTATGGTGGGAATTTGTTACCATAGCTTTAGAACAATTTTTCTATCCCCAGAAATGCAAACTTTCCAACTGTTTAATTCTCAGGGTAGAAAATGTAAATAATACTGCATGAGGTATCAACCATCCCCATATAAGAGGTTGAAACCTCGCTTGCACTCAGGCATAAACATCGAGTATGCTTCCAGACAGGATTGTGCATGCCTGGTCTATTTGACACAGGGTTGCAGGGGCTGGGGAACTGAATTTATAATGTTCTTCACAGGCTAGCTACAGGGCGGTCCTTTGTTATATCTTGATCAACTACTATCTGAACCCCCTTTCCCTTCATGAGGAATTTTCCATATTCGGCAACTTCTGAGGATCACACACTTAGTTTTCCGAGGGGCTAAGATGTGGATCTGTTACCAGGAACTGGCCACTCCCTATAGGTTAACAACTACTCCAGCATTTAACAGGTGAGAGACACAAGGAGTAGGCCCTGGGAAAAGTCTTTCTGGCCACGGCAACAGAAGAATTCCCCCACAAGATCTTCAGTTTAACACCAACCAGGTGCAGCGGAAGGCATGGAACCACAGCTGGTGTCTAGTGCCCAGGCCCAGTAGGGTCTGCGCTACGAAGCTATAGGGTTTGTCACTCAGCAGAAGGCACCAGTGTCCTTTCCATTTGGTTTGTGGGCTCGCTTTCATCAGCCTTTTTATTCCTCCCAGTTTGTATAAATTCATTCTCCAGTGTTCTAGAGATTCTCTAAGGTATTACTAGCCCTGGATTCAAGTTTATGTCAGATTAAAAGAGCCAGAGTCTATTTCTGATGGTTGCACAGAGAGAAATGGGGGGTCGGGAGGGGGATGGTGGGGCTGGGGAAGGGAGGAAGAAAGCAAGATTCTCCTTGACGTTAACTGCCTGCTGAGTTCCTTTGCTGTTCGCCCCAAGATTTTCCAGAAGTCGCCTTCCCCTTCAAGCCAAAGGCACCTCAGGGATCAAGTTACTCCATTTCCCCTTGCTCCCTGGTCCAGAAAACACAGGTTGGCTGTCTTTTCCAGCCTGCCACTTCTCTGCCCTCAGGTCTAACCCAGTCTTACACCGTTCAGTTCAGTTCAGACGCTCAGTCATGTCCAACTCTTTGTGACCCCATGAATTGCAGCACGCCAGGCCTACCTGTCCATCACCATCTCCTGAAGTTCACTCAAACTCCATATCCATAGAGTCTGTGATGCCATCCAGCCATCTCGTCCCCTATCATCCCCTTCTCCTCCTGCCCCCAGTCCCTCCCAGCATTAGAGTATTTTCCAATGAGTCAACTCTTCGCATGATTTAGCCAAAGTATTGGAGTTTCAGCTTTAGCATCAGTCCTTCCAAAGAACACCCAGGGCTGATCTTTAGAATGGACTGGTTGGATCTCCTTGCAATCCAAAGGACTCTCAAGAGTCTTCTCCAACACCACAGTTCAAAAGCATCAATTCTTTGGGGCTCAGCTTTCTTCAGATTCCAATTCTCACATCCATACATAACCACTGGAAAAACCATAGCTTGACTAGACGGACCTTAGTTGGCAAAGTAATGTCTCTGCTTTGGAATATACTATCTAGGTTGGTCATAACTTTTCTTCCAAGGAGTAAACGTCTTCTAATTTCATGGCTGCAGTCACCATCTGCAGTGATTTTGGAGCCCCCAAAATAAAGTCTGACACTGTTTCCACTCTTTCCCCCCTCTATTTCCCATGAAGTGATGGGACCAGATGCCATGATCTTCGTTTTCTGAATGTTGAGCTTTAAGCCAACTTTTTCATTCTCCTCTTTCACTTTCATCAAGAGGCTTTTTAGTTCCTCTTCACGTTCTGCCATAAGGGTGGTGTCATCTGCATATCTGAGGGGGCCCTAAATGGGAAACAACGGAGGAAAAAAAGGGGGGCTAGCTTGACAGTTGGAAGCAGTTGGAAACTAAGATGGTGCCTGGCAGAAGTGATAGGGTGGGGTCTATGTTTGTCACAGTTTTTGATTGGCTCTCTTGATTTCCATGCAAGTGAGGATTTGACTTTTAACATGATTGGTGCAACTGAAGGCACATAATGATTTGACCTTTAACGTGATTGGTGCAACTATGGAAAGTCCCTCCTAAACCACCCCCTGCTTGCCTATATAAGCTGGGTGTTCGCAGCAATAAAGTGGAACTGCTTCGACGAACTCCTGTCGCATCTGATTGTCTCTTGCTCGACGAGGGGCTGGGTTGGCGGACAGCAGGCTCACCTCTCCTCGGGACCCCTCGGCTTTGCTGAGGGAAGTTCCACTGCCTCCACTCTTTTCTGCGGAGGGCCCCAAGCAGGAACTGGTGCCCAACGTGGGGCGTGAATCGGACGGACAGAGGTGGTGTCACCGTGCGCTCTGAAACAGGAGCAAGGAAGGACCCTAGGCTGGTCACAGCACGGAGCTCCCTTTAGAGGAGTATCACCCGAGGTAATCCGGATTTCAAGGTGGGCCCCCCTCCTTTATGAGGGAAGTGGCAAAAACTCTCTTATTTTCCTTCTCTTCTTCTTTCCTGATCTGTCCTTAATTCCTCTTTCTGGAGTTTCAGTGAACAGGCTAATGGTTGTGGAGGCAATTGATAAGTCCTGACTAGGGCCACTCTCTGGTGGACTTTGAAGGCCCCGCAACAGGTAAGCCTCAGTAACTAGAGCCCGACCGGGTGAAACTCCCCTTTAATCTTTCTTAACTGAGGACGTGGCCTAAAATCTTCCCTGTGGGCACGGGTTAGGCACTTAAAGGCCATTAGGGCGCCTGCCACTTGAAGACTCCTGTGAGAGGATAAGGGGGGTCACTGAACGGTCTAGAAACCTCTAGGGTGCCCGCTCCCAGCAAGAAAACTTCCGTGCAATGACGCAGGCACATAAACGGTTCCAAAAGCATACCAGAAGCCCAACTTTCTGGCCGCCACCACTCCCGGTAGGATTTTGGTGGTTGTCCTCAGTGACTTTTCTATTCTTGGCAACATGGGAAATTACATCAAGTCTGATGAGCCTGTACTCAAGGCACTGAGATATATGCTCATAAGCAAGGAACTTGAGATTTCTGACGCTCAGGCCATTAAGGTCTGGGGGACCACATCTAAGGGACCCCTAGTTCCCCCAAATCAGGTTGATGTTTTGGCTGCAGACAAGAGGGACACTTAAAAAAAAAAAAAAAGAGTTCCCTCAAGGTGGGGGAAGACCTACCGGTCAGAGACCTCCCACTATCCCATTTATGTACACCATCTTAGAGGTCATCAAGATTTACCTGGATTACTTTCAATGGGAAATTCCTAGCTGATACAGTGGCCTCCCTTACAATCCAAGCTTGTAACTTACAAGATGCCTATGATCTTCACGATCTTACTCATATAAATTGGAGAGGGCTACATAAAATGTTCCCACACATCCCTATTAGAGAATTATATACATACTTGTAAATCCTGTCTTCCTTATTTATAAGTACCACCTTTACAGCCCCCAGGAGTAAACCCTCAGGGGCTAAACCCCAATGTGCTGTGGCAAACTGATCTAACTCATTATTCCCCTTTTGGAAAACTTAAGTATGTCTTTGTGTCTATTGACACTTACTCTCATGCCTGCTGGGCTACTGCCCACAGAGGAGAAAAAATCAAAACATGCTCAAAGCCATTTTTACAATGTTTTCCGAAGTTGGGCCATCCCCATCAAATAAAATGGATAATGGCCCTTGTTTCATCCGCCAGAGCTTACAGAAATTCTTCCAACAATGGCACATTCGTCATAACACCAGAATCTCACATAACCCCCAAGGACAAGTCATAATTGAGTGCCACCATCAAAATTTAAAGGCTCAATTACAAAAACAAAAGGGGGAATAAGCCCTCACCAGCAACTTGGGATGGCACTCTTTACTCTAAACATCTTAATTTTTCAAAAATGAACTAATACCATGTTTTCAAAAACATTGGTCTAATCAAGAAATAAAACCTGAAATACAAGTGAGATGGAAAGATCCCATCACTGGTCAGTGGAAGGGCCCGATCCACTCCTTACAATGGGGAGAGGATTCGGATGCATATTCCCCATTGGGGACCCCAGCCCTATATGGGTGCCAGCAAGTTATCTTAAATTTACACCACAAGAGAGAGAGGTCAAATCTCAAAATCTGACACAGATTAAAGAGACATTCACATATTCAGCCCAAGACCAAAAAGTTCTTGAGGCGATCTTTTCTTCCTTTATAGATCATTGATGTGGCAACCCTGGTGGACACTGCTCCTGGTGATCATCCGATTACCTATCCTCTCCTTGCAGACCTTCCATTTCCATCTCAAACGAGCTTGAACACCTGAGATCCACCATAACGGGACTTCAACAACATTTGGACTTTTATGCAAGAGCACTAGAGACTTTGACTGTCTTAACAAGGTTAAATTGTGATGTTAGATATCATAATTTCTGTTATATGGCTTTTCCGGTTCTTAGTGAAATGTTAAAAATGGTTATGCTTACCCAGTTCATGGAAGAGGAGCCCCACGTTGGGGACCGACAAAACCCCTGGATTAATTTAGCCCTTCAAGATTAACCGAGACAGATAAATAAAAATAAGACTTCTAGACATCCATCATCTAGAGAGATTCCGCCTAGCCCCCAAGAGGTGGCGGGATAGCCAATGACGGGTAAGACCCTCAGAGGAGGGCAACCTAAGACAGGCACAGCCGCGAGAGGGGCTGGCAAGGCTGGCCGTCTGCAGCTTTACGCCTTGCTCTACAGAACATCAATACAAATGTCTCAAGGGCTTAAATAAAATTAAAAAGAGGGAGACGTGGGGCCCTAAATGGGGAAACCTCGCAGGGGAAAAAAGGGGGGGCTAGCTTGACAGTTGGAAGCGGTTGGAAACTAAGATGGTGCCTGGCCGAAGTGATAGGGGCAAGGTCTATGTTTGTCAAAGTTTTTGATTGGCTCTCTTGATTTCCATGCAAATGAGGATTTGACCTTTAACATGATTGGTGCAACTGAAGACACACAATGATTTGACCTTTAATGTGACTGGTGCAACTATGGAAAGTCCCTCCTAAACCACCCCCTGCTTGCCTATATAAGCTGGTTGTTTGCAGCAATAAAGTGGAACTGCTTCGACGAATCCCTCTCGCGTCTGATTGTCTCTCACTCACCGAGGGGCTGGGTTTGTGGACAACAGGCTCACCTCTCCTCGGGACCCCTCGGCTTTGCTGAGGGAAGTTCCACTGCCTCTATTCTTTCTGCGGAGTGCCCCCAGGAGAACCCCGAGGGTCCTGCCACAACTCAAGAGGAGCTACGTTTGCCCGTGCTCAGCTCCAGATTTGGGAACCTTTCCCTGCTCTGTCGGGAATAGGTTCCCGGTTCCACCCTCGCATCCCAAGAGGAGGCACTCGCACCTTGAGAGTCGAGAGGAGCATCAGGGGTCGGGCCTCCATTCTCCAAGAACCCCAAATGCCTCGTCCACTCCTGATGAACCAGACTGCCCTGGACAGCCTCGACTGTCACCCCAAGGCTTGACGCCTGACACACTGGTAAGTGTGACAGCCCTTGCGGGTAACTCGATGCAAGCCACATATCCTTGTGTCCGCCTGACGCTGAGCCTGTCACTGCTACTGCATCTGGGGAGGCAAGCGTCCATGCACATCTCCAGGCGAGACAAGGGCTGACTCCACTTGGGGGCTCCAGGGGAACCCCAAGACCTATGTCAGCACTGGTGAGGAAAGCTCAGGCTCCGGCCTCAGCATGAGACGAAGACTGAGAACCCGGGGACGAATGGGGAGGAATCCTAAAGGCTCCTGGGAACTGGCATGGACACTGGACTCTCCTGAGGCCACAGGGGCGGGTCCTTGGGTTCTCTGCTGTAACTCGAAAGGACCCCACCGAAACTCGAGAAAAACCAGAAGCTTCTCCCATGCAGGTGGGTGAGGCCCTTGTCTGCTGTGGCATCTCAGGGGAAATCACCCCTTCCCTCTTGGACCTCGAAGGCTCCTTAACATCCTCGCTGTGAAAGAAGAAGTTCCCTGCCACTCCCGTTTCCACTAGAGAGGAACCCCAAGGGCTTCGTCGTGAATCAAGAGGAGCCTAGTTTGCCCCTGCTCAGCTCCCGATGTTGGTGCCTTTCCCTGCTCTGTTGGAAAAGGGTTCCCGGCGCTCTCATCACATCCCAGGAGGAGGGGCTTGCACCAGGAGAGTCGGGAGGAGCATCAAGGGTCGGGCCTCCATTCCCCAAAACCCCAAAGTGTCGTCCACTCCAGATGAACCTGACTGCCATGCACTGCCTCGACTGTCACCCCAAGGCTCGACTTTCAACACACTGGCACGTGTGACAGCCCAGGGGTACATCGAGGGCAAGCCACATTTCCCTGTGTCTGCTCGATGGGGAGCTGGACACTGCTGCTGCAGCTGGGGAGGAAAGGGGCCATGAACGTCTCCAGGGGAGATGAGGCCAACTCACGTGTGAGGGCTACAGGGGTACCCCAAGACCTATGTCAACATGTGCGAGGAAAGGTCAGGCTCTGGCCTCAGCACCAGATGAGGACTGAGGACCTGGCCACGACTGGGGAGGAATCCCCAGAGGTGCCTCGCAACTCACACCAAGACTTGACTCTCCTGAGGCCACAGGGGCGGGTCCCTTTGGTCACCGTCGTAAGTCGAGAGGACCCAGCCGCAACTCATGAAAAACCAGAAGCTTCTCCCTTGCAGGCCAGGTGAGGCCCAGGTCCACTGTGGCATCTTGGGAGAAATCACTCCTTCCAACTTGGACCTCGAAAATCTCCTTCACACCCTTGCTGTGAACCAAGAAGTTACCCGCCCCATCCATCCTCACTCGAGAGGAACCCCGTGGGTCCCGCAGTGTCTCAAGAGAACCTCCGTCTTTCTCTGCTCAGCTCCAGATACGGGGTCCTTTCCCTGCTCCGTCAGGAAAGGTTACTGGGCGCTTCCGTCGCATCCTAAGAGGAGGCGCTCCCACCAGGAGAATCAGGAGGAGTCGCTGTGTTCAGGCCACCATTCCCCAAGACCCCCAAATGCCTCATCCACTCCAGATGAACCTGACTGCCCTGCACTGCCTCAGCTGTCACCCTGAGTCTTGACTCCCGACACACTGGCACTTGTACAGCCCTGGGGTACCTCGAGGGCAAGCCACCGATCCCTGTGTCTGCTCGACAGGAAGCTGAACTCTGCAGCTGCAGGTGAGTAGGAAAGCGGCCGTGCGCATCTCCAGGCGAGACGAGGCCTGACTCCCGTGTGGGGGCTCCAGGGGAACCCCAAACCTATTTAAGCATGGGCGAGGAAAGCTCGTGCTCCCGCCTCAGATACAGACGAGGACTGAAGACCCAGTAACGACTGGGTAGGAATCCCCCAGAGGCGCCTTGTAACTCGCACATAGACTGGCCTCTCCTGAGGCCACAGAGGCAGGTCTCTGGTGTCCATGTTGTAACTCGAGTGGACCCCGCCACAACTCGAGAGAAACCAGACGCTTATCCTCTGAAGGCGGGGTGAGGCCCTTTTCCACTGGGGCATCTCGGGGGAATCACGCCTTTCCTCTTGGACCTCGAAATGCTCCTTCACACCCTTGCCGTGACCCAAGAAGTTCCCCTCCCAACCCATGCCCACACGAGTTGAACCACGAGGGTCCCCCGTGACTCAGTAGGAGCCACATTTTCCCTGCTCAGCTCCAGATGAGGGGCCCTTTCCCTGCTCCATTTGGAAAGGGTTTCTGGCACTCCCTGTGCATCCCAAGAGGAGGCACTCACACCAGGAGAGTCAGGAGGAGCCTCAGGTGTCAGGCCACCATTCTCCTAGAACCGCAATTGCCTCGTCCACTGCAGATTAACCTGACTGCCCTGCACTGCCTCGACTGTCACCCTGAGGCTGGACTCTCGACACAGTGGCACGTGTGACAGCCTTGGTGTAACTCGAGGGCAAGCAACAGATTCCTGTGTCTGCTCGATGGAGAGCCTGACACTGCTGCTGCAGCTGGGGAGGAAAGCGGCCGTGCACGTCTCCAGGCGAGAGGAGGCCTGATAACCTGTGGGGTCTCAAGGAGAACCCCACGACCTATGTCAGCACGGGTGAAGAAAGATCAGGCTCCGGTCTCAGCACCAGACGAGGACTGAGGACCTGGCGACGACTGGGAGGAATCCCAAGAGGTGCCTCTCAACGCAAATGGAGACTGGCCTCTCCTGAGGCCACAGGGGTGGGTCCCAGGGGTCGCAGTCATAACACAAGAAAACCCAACCGAAACTCGAGAAAAAGCAGAAGCTTCTCCCCTGCAAGCAGGGTGAGGCCATTGTCCGCTGCGGCGTCTCACAGGATATCACCCCTTCCCTCTTGGACCTTGAAAGGCTCCTTCACACCCTTGCTGTGACCCAAGAAGTTCCCCACCCCACCCGTTCCCACTGGAGAGGAACACCGAGAGTCCCGCCACGACTCAAGAGGAGCCCTGTTTCCCCTGCTCAGCTCCAGATGTGGGGCCCTTTCCCTGCTCTATCTGGAAAGGGTTCCATTCGCTCCCCCTCGCATCCCAAGAGGAGGCGCTACCACCAGGAGAATCAGGAGGAGCCTCAAGGGCCAGACAACCATTTTCCAAGACCCCAAATGCCTTGTTCACTCCAGATGAAGCTGACTGCCCTGCACTTCCTTTTCTGACACCTCAATTCTTGACTCCTGACACACTGGCATGTGTGACAGTCCTGGCGTACTTTGAGGGCATGACACAGATCCATGTGTCTACTCGACAGGGAGCCGGACACTGCTGCTGCAGCTGGGGAGGAAAGCAGCCATGCACGTCTCCAGGCAAGATGAGGCCTGAATCCCCTGTGGGGCTCCAGGGGAACCCCAAGGCCTATGTCAGCTCGGGCGAGGCAAGCTCAGGTTTCGGCCTCAGGACCAGACGAGGTCTGAGGACCCGGCTACGACTGGGTAGAAATCCCCAGAGGCGCCTCACAAGTCGCACGGAGACTGGCCTCTCCTGAAGACACAGGGGCAGGTCATTAAAGTCTGCATTGTAACTCAAAAGGACCCCGCCGCAAGTCGAGAAAAAACAGATGCTCCTCCCCTGCAGGCAGGGTGAGTTCCTTGTCAGCTGTGGCGTTTTGGGAGAAATCACTCCTTCCCTCTTGAACCTTGAAAGATTCCTTCTCACCATTGCTGTGACTGAAGAAGTTTCCCGCCCATCCGTCTCCAAGGTAGAGGAACCCCGAGGGTCCCATCTGGAATCAAGAGGATCCCCGTTCTCCCCTGGTCAGCTCCAGATGAGGGGCTCTTTCTCTGCTCTGTCAAAAGGGTCCCTGGCGCTCCCGTCGCATCCCAAGAGGAGGCGCTCACACCAGGAGTTTCGAGAGTAGCCTCAGTGGTCGGGCCACTGTTCCCCAAGTCCCAATGCGTCGTCCACTCCTGATGAACCTGACTGCCCTGCACTGCCTCGACTGTCATCCTGAGGCTCGACTCCCGACACACTGGCACGTGTGACAGCCCTGGGGTTCCTCGAGTGTAAGCCACAGATCCCTGTGTCTGTTCGACGGAAAGCTGGACACTGCTGCTGCAGCTGGGGAGGAAATCGGCCATGCACGTCTCCAGGCGAGACGAGGCCTGACTCCCCTGTGGGGGATCCAGGGGAACCCCCAGACCTATGTCAGCATGAGAGAGGAAAGCTCAGGTTCTGGCCTCAGCACCAGACAAAAATTGAGGACCCGGTGACCACTGGGGAAGAATCCCCAGAGGCTCCTGGCAACTGGCACGGAGACTGGCCTCTCCTGAGGCCACAGGGGCAGGTCCCTGGGGTCCCCTTCGTAACTTAAGAGGACCCCACCGCAACTCGAGAAAAACCAGAAGCTTCTCCCCTGCAGAAAAGATGAGGCCCTTGTCCGCTACAGCATCTCTGGGGAAATCATCTCTTCTCTATTGGACTTTGAAAGGCTCTTTCACATACTTGCTGGTTCCCAGCCCCACCCATCCCCACTCGCGAGGATCCCCGAGGGTTCCACTGCGATTCAACAGGAGAACCGTTTGGCCCTGCTCAGCTCCAGATGAGGGTCACTTTCCCTGCACCATCAGGAAAGGGTTCTCGGCGTTCCCCTCGCATGCTAAGAGGAGGCGCTTGCACCAGGAGAGTCGGGAGGAGAATCAGGTGTCAGGCCACCATTCCCCAAGACCCCCAAATGCCTCATCCACTCCAGATGAACCTGACTGCCCTGCACTGCCTCAACTGTCACCCGGAGGCTCGACGCCAGACACACTGGCACGTGTGACAGCCATGGGGTACCTCGAGGGCAAGCCACAGGTATCTGTGTCCGCTCGACGGGGAGCCTGATATTGCTCCTGCAGCTGGGGAGGCAAGTGGACGTGCAGGTCTCCAGGCGAGACAGGCCTGACTCCCCCTGTGGGGGCTCTAGGGGAACCCCAAACCTATTTCAGCATGAGTGAGGAAAGCTCGGGCTTCGGCCTCAGCACCAGACGAGGACTGAGGACCCAGTGACGTCTGGGGAGGAATCCCCAGAGGATCCTCACAACTCGCACGGAGACTGGCCTCTCCTGAGGCCACAACAGCGGGTCCCCTTGGGTCCCCATCGTAACTCGAGAGGACCCGCTGCAACTCGAGAAAAACCAGAAGCTTCTCCCCTGTAGGTGGGGTGAAGTCCTTGTCCGGTGTGTCATCTCGTGGGAAATCATCCCTTCCTTCTTGGACCTCTAAAGGCTCCCTCACACCCTTGCTGTGACCCAAGACGTTCCCTGCCCAACCCGCCCCCACACAAGAGGAACCACAAGAGTCCTGCCGTGACTCAAGAGGAGCACCGTTAGACTCTGCTCAGCTCCAGATGAGGGTCCCTTTCCCTACTCGGTCGGGAAAGGGTTCCCGGCTCTCCGCTCGCATGGCCAGAGGAGGCGCTGGCACCAGGATAGTCGGGAGGAGCATCAGGGGTCGGGCCACCATTCCCTAAGACACCCCAGTGCCTCGTTCACTTCACATGAACCTGACTGCCCTGCACTGCCTCGACTGACACCTGATGCTCAATGCCCGACACACTGGCACGTGTGACAGCACTGGGGTACCTCGAGGGCAAGCAGCAAATCCCTTGTCCGCTCAACGTGGAGCCTGACACTGCTGCTGCAGCTGGGGAGGCAAGCAGCTGTGCATTCTCCAGGCAAGACGAGGCCTGAATCCCATGTGGGGGCTCCAGGGGAACCCCAAAGCATATATCAGCACGGGAGAGGAAAGCTCAAGGTCCAGCCTCAGCACCAGATGAGGACTGAGGACCCGGTGATGACTGGGAAGGAATCTATAGAGGAGCCTGTCAACTGGCACGGAGACTGGCCTCTCCTGAGGCCACAGGGGCTGGTCTCTGGGGTCC
Organism: Nanger dama; assembly: GCA_917880005.1. Classification (NCBI taxonomy): domain Eukaryota; kingdom Metazoa; phylum Chordata; class Mammalia; order Artiodactyla; family Bovidae; genus Nanger; species Nanger dama. The sequence continues at coordinate 108,394,236 of CAKJTW010000001.1, forward strand.
CCATCGAAACTCAAGAAGACCCCACCGTAACTTGAGAAAAACCAGAAGATTCTCCCGTGCAGGCGGAGTGAGGCCCTTGTCCACTGCGGCATCTCGGGGAAATCACCCCTTCCCTCTTGGACCTTGAGAGGCTTCTGCACCCCCTTGCTGTGACCCAAGAAGTTCCCCGTCCCACCCATCCCCACACAAGAGGAACCCCGAGTGTCCCGCCCGCGACTCAAGAGGAGCCTCGTTTGCCCCTGCTCAGCTCCAGATGAGGGTCTCTTTCCCTGCTCTGTCGGGAAAGGGTTCCCGGTGCTCGCCTCGCATCTCAAGAGGAGGCGCTCGCCTCGCATCTCAAGAGGAGGCACTCGCAACAGGAGAGTCGGGAGGAGTATGAGAGAGTGGGCCCCCATTTCCCAAGACACCCAATTGTCTCGTCCACTCCAGATGCACATGACTGCCCTGCACTGCCTCGACTGTCATTCTGTGGCTCGACACCCATCACAGTGGCACGTGTGACAGCCCTTGGGGTACCTCGATGCAAGCCACAGATCCCTGTGTCCGCTCGACGGGGAGCCTAACCCTGCTGCTACAGCTGGAGAGGCAAGCGGCCATGCACGTTTCCAGGCAAGATGAGGCCTGACTCCCTGTGTGGGCTCCAGGGGAACCCCAAGACCTATGTCAGCACAGGCGAGGAAAGCTCAGGCTCGGGCCTCAGCTCCAGTCAAGGACAGAGGACCTGGCGAAGCCTGGCGAGGATTCCCCAGAGGCACCTGTTAACTGGCACGGAGACTGGCCTCTCCTGAGGACACAGGGGCAGGACCCTGGGGAACCCGTCGTAACTCAAGAGGACCCTGCCCAAACTCGAGAAAAACCAGAAGTGTCTCCCTTGCAGGAGGGGTGAGGTCCTTGTCCGCTGCAGCATCTTGGGGAAAATCACCCCTTCTCTCTTGGACCTCGAAGGCTCCTTCACACCCTTGCTGTGACCCAAGAAGTTCCCCGTCCCAACTGTCTCTACTCGAGAGAAACCACGAGGGTCCCGTCACGATCAAAAGGAGCCCCGTGTGCCCCTGCTCAGCTCCAGATGAGGCTCCCTTTCCCTGCTCCATCGGGAAAGGATTCCTGGCACTCCCCTCGCATTCCAAGAGGAGGCGCTCACACCAGGAAAGTCGGGAGGAGCATCAGGAGTCCTGGCACCATTCCCCAAGTCCGCCAAATGCCTCGTCGACTCCAGATGAACCTGACTGCTCTGCACTGCCTCGACTGTCATCCCGAGGTTCAATGCACGACACACTGGTCTGTGTGACAGTCTGGGGTACCTTGATGGCAAGCCACAAATCCTTGTGTCCACTCGACGGGGAGCCTGACACTGCTGCTAAAAATGTAGAGGCAAGCAGCCTTGCATGTCTCCAGGCGAAATCAGGTCTCACTCCTCTGAGGGGCTCCAGGGGAACACCAAGACCTATGTCAGCACGTGCTAGGAAAGCTCAAGCTCCGGCCTCAGCACCAGACGAGGACTGAGGACCCGGCAACTTCGGTGGAGGTATCCCCAGAGGCTCCTAGCAAATGGCACAGAGACTGACCTCTTCTAAATCCACAGGGTCGGGTCCCTGAAGTCCCCATCGTAACTCGAGAGGACCCTGCCCAAACTGGAGAAAAACCAGAAGCTTCTCCACTGCAGGCGTGGTGAGGTGCTTGTCTGCTTCGGCGTCTCGGGGAAATCACCCCTTCCCTCTTGGACCTCGAAGGCTCCTTCACACCCTTGCTGTGATCCAAGAAGTTTCCCGCCCCATTCGTCCCCACTAGAGAGGAACCTGGAGGGTCTCCCCAACAAGAGAGTCGGGAGGAGCATCAGGGGTCGGGGCCACCATTCCCCAAGACACTCAAATGCCTCGTCCACTCCAGATGAACTTGACATCCTTGCACTGCCCTCGACAGTCACCCCGAGGCTTGACGCCCGACACACTGACACGTGTGACAGCCCTTGGGGTAACTCGATGCAAGTCACATATCCCTGTGTCCGCCCAACGCTGAGCCTGTCACTGCTACTGCATCTGGGGAGGCAAGCGTCCATGCACGTATCCAGGCGAGACAAGGGCTGACTCCACTTGGGGGCTCAAGGGGAATCCCAAGACCTATGTCAGCACTGGTGAGGAAAGCTCAGGCTCCGGCCTCAGCACGAGACGAAGATTGAGAAGCCGGGGACGAATGGGGAGGAATCCTAAAGGCTCCTGGGAACTGGCACGGACACTGGCCTCTCCTGAGGCCACAGGGGCGGGTCCTTGGGTTCTCCGCTGTAACTCGGAGAGGATCCCGCCGCAACTGGAGAAAAATCAGAAGCTTCTCCCCTGCTAGTGGGATGAGGCCCTTATCTGCTGTGGTGCAATGTGGGAAATCACCCCTTCCCTCTTGTACCTCGAAATAATCATTCACCCCCTTGCAGTGACCCAAGAAATTCCCCGTTACTCCCGTCCCCACTCGAGAGGAACACCGAGGATACCGCTGCGACTCAAGTGGAGCCCCGTTTGCCCCTGCTCAGCTCCAGATGTGGGTCCCTTTCCCTGCTCTGTCGGAAAAGGTTTCCCAGTGCTCCCCTCGCATTCCAAGAGGAGGCGCTCGCACCTCGAGAGTTTGGACGAGCATCAGGGGTCGGGCCACCATTCCCCAAGACCCCCATATGCCTCGTCCAATCCAGATGAACCTGACTGCCGTGCACTGCCTCAAATGTCACCCCGAGGCTTGACTTTCGACACACTGGCACGTGTGACAGCCCTGGGTTACCTCGAGTGCAAGCCACAGATCCCTGTGTCCTCTCGATGGGGAGCCTGACACTGCTGCTGCAGCTGGGGAGGCAAGTGGCCATTCACGTCTCCAGGCGAGACAAGGCCTGACACCCCTATGGGGGCTCCAGGGGAACCCCAAGACCTAATTTAGCACGGGTGAGGAAAGCTAGTATCCGGCCTCATCACCAGACAAGGACTGAGGAACCGGCGACGTCGGTGGAGGAATCCCCAGAGGTGCCTGTGCAATGGCATGGTGACTGGCCTCTCCTAATTCTTCCCTGTCAGGTCCCTGAAGTTCTCGTTGTAACTCGAGAGGACCCCGCACAAACTCAAGAAAAACCAGAAGCTTCTCACATGCAGGCGCAGTGAGGCCCTTGTCTGCTGTGGGGTCTCGGGGAAATCATCCCTTCCCTCTTGGACTTCAAAAGGCTTCTTCACACCCTTGCATGGCCAAGAAGTTCCGTGTCCCACCCGGCCCCACTTGAGAGAAACCCCGTAGGTCCTGCCATGACTCAAGAGGAGCCCCGTTTGCCCCTGCTCACTTCCAGATGTGTGTCCATTTCCCTGCTCTGTCGGAAAGGGTTACTGGCACCCCCTACATCCCAGGAGGACACACTCACAGCAGGAGATTCTTGAGGAGCATCAGAGGCCAGGCCACCATTCCTCAAGACCCCCAAATGCCTCCTCTACTTCAGATGAACCTGAATGCCCTGCACTGCCTCAACTGTCACCCCAAAGCTCGACACACGACACACTGGCACCTGTGACAGCCCGGGGTACATCGAGAGCAAGCCACAGTTCCCTGTGTCTGCTTGACGGGGAGCCTGACACTGCTGCATCAGCTGGGGAGACTAGAGCTGTGCATGTCTCCAGGTGAGACGAGGCCTGACTCCCCTGTGGGGCTTACAGGGGAACAACAAGACCTATGCAGCACAGATGAGGAAAGCTCAGGGTCCAGCCTCAACACCAGAGGAGGACTGAGGACCCGGTGATGACTGGGGAGGAATCCCCAGAGACGCCTGGCAAGTGGCACGGAGACTGACCTCTCCTGAGTCCACAGGGGCGGGTTTCTGGGGTCCCCACGGTAAGTCAAGAGGACCCCACAGAAACTCGATGAAAACCAGAAGCTTCTCCCCTGCAGGCTGTGTGAGGCCCTTGTCCTCTGTGGCTTCTCTCAGGAAACCCCCCTTCCCTCTTGGACCTCTAAAGGCCCCTTCACACCCTTGCTGTGACCCAAGAATTTCCCCGCTCCACGAGTGCCCACTTGAGAGGAACTCCGAGGCTCCCGCTGTGTATCAAGAGGAGCCCCATTTTCCCCTGCTCAGCTCCATATGAGGGATCCTTTCCCTGCTCCGTCGGAAAAGGGTTCCCAGCACTCACCTCCCATCTCAAGAAAAGTCACACGCACCAGGAGAGTCGGGAGGAAACTCGGGTTGGGCCACCATTCCCCAAAACCCCCAAATGCCTCATCCAGTCAAAATCAAACTGACTGCCCTGCACTGCCTGGACTGTCACCCCGAGGGCTCTACACCTGACACACTAGCACGTGTGACAGCCCTGGGGTACCTCGAGGGCAAGCCACAGATCCCTGTGTCTGCTCGACGGGAAGCCGGACACTGATGCATCCACTGGGGAGGAAAGCAGCCGTGCACGACTCCAGGGGAGAAGAAGCCTGACTCTTCTGTGGGGGCTCCAGGGGAACTGCAAGAACTATGTCAGCCCAGGCGAGTAAAGCTCAGGCTTCGGCCTCAGCCCCAGACAACGACTGATGACTCGGCGAAGACTGGGGAGAAATCCCCAGAGGCATCTCACAAAAGGAAGAAAAACAGTCCTGTCCTGAGGCTACAGGGGCGGGCCCCTGACGTTCCCGTCGTAACTTGAAAGGACCCCACCGTAACTCGAGAAAAATCAGAAGTTTCTCCCCTGCAGGTGGAGTGAGGCCTTTGTCCGTTGTGGCATATCCAGGGAAATCACCCCTTCCCTATTGGAACTCAAAGGGATCTTTCCCACCCTTGCTGTGACCCAGGAAGTTCCCCACCCCACCTGTCCCCATTCGAGAAGAACCCGAGGGTCCCGCCTCGACTCAAGAGGATCCCCGTTTTCCCCTGCTCAGATCCAGATGAGGGGCCCTTTCCCTCCTCAGTCGGGAAAAGGTTCCCGGCGCTACCCTCACCTCCCAAGAGGAGGCGCTTGCTCTAGGAGAGTCAAGAGGAGCCTCAGGGGTTAGGGCCACCATTTCCCAAAACCCGCAAATGCCTCGTCCACTCCAGATGAACCTGACTCACGTGCACTGCTTCGACTGTTACCCTGACGCAGGACTCCCGACAAACTGGCAAGTGTGACAGCACTGGGGTATCTCGAGGGAAAGCCACAGATCCCTATGTCTGCTTGACAAGGAGCAGGACACTGCTGCTGCAGCGGGGGAGGCAAGCGGCCATGCACGTCTCCAGGCGAGACGAGGCCTGACTCTCCTGTCGGGACTCCAAGGGAACCCCAAGAACTATGTCAGCATGGGCGAGGAATGCTCAGGCTCCTGCCTTGGCCCCAGACGAGGACTGAAGACCCAGCAACGACTGGTGAGGTATCACCAGACGTGCCTGGCAACTGGCACAAAGACTGGCCTCTCCTGTGTCCACAGTGGTGGGTCCCTGAGGTCTCATTGTAACTCGAGTGGACCATGGTGCAACTCGAGAAAAACCAGAAGCTTCTCCCCTGCAGGCAGGGTGAGGCCCTTGACCACTGCGGCGTCTCAGGGAAAATCATCCCTTCCCTCGTGGACCTCGAAAGGCTCCTTGACCCAAGAAGTTCCCCGCCCTACTAGTCTCCACTCGAGAGGAACCCCGAGGGTCCTGTTGCGACTCAAGAGGAGCCCCGATTGCTCCAGCTCAGCTCCAGATGAGGGTCTCTTTCCCTGCTCCATGAGGAAAGAGTTCCCGGCACTCTCCTCACATTCCAAGAGGAGGCATTCACACCAGGAGAGTCGGGAGGAGCATAAGGGGTTGGGCCACATTCCCCAAGGCCCCCAAAAACCTCGTCCATGCCAGATGAGCCTGACTGCCCTGCACTGCCTCGACTGTCACCCAGAGGCTGGACGCCCGACACAATGGCACGTGTGACAGCCCTGGAGTACCTCGAGGGCAAGTCACAGATCCCTATGTCGGCTTGAAAAAGAGCCGGACACTGCTGCTGCAGCTGGGGAAGCAAGGGGCCATGACCGTCTCCAGGGAAGATGAGGCGTGACACCCCTGTTTGAGCTCCAGGGGAACTCCAAGACCTATGTCAGAATGGGCAAGGAAAGGTCCGACTCCTGACGTCAGATGAAAACTGAGGACCCAGCGACGACTGGGGACGAATCCCCAGAGGCTCCTGGCAACTAGCACGGAGACTGGCCTCTCCTGAGTCCACAGGGGCACATCCCTGGAGTCCCCATCGTAACTCGAGAGGACCACACCGCCACTCGCGAAAAACCAGACGCTTCTTCCCTGGTGGGGGTGTGAGGCCCCTGTCCACTTAGGCGTCTCAGGAGAAATCACCACTTCCCTCTTGGACCTCGAAAGGGTCCTTCACAACCTTGCTGTGACCCAAGAAGTTCCCCGCCCCACCTGTCCCTACTCGAGAGGAACCCCGAGGGTCTGCCGTGAATTAAGAGGAGCACCGTTTGCCCCTGCTTAGCTGCAGATAAGGGTCCCATTCCTTGCTCCGTCAGGAAAGCATTCCCGGTGCTCGCTTCACATCCTAGGAGGAGGCACTCGAACCAAAAGATTTGAGAGGAGAATCAGGGGTCAGGCTACCATTTTCCAAGACCCCCAAAAGCCTCATCCACTCCAGGTGAACCTGACTGCCCTGCACTGTCTTGAGTGTCACCTCGAGGCTCGATGCCCGACACACTGGCACGTGTGACAGCCTTGGGGTATCACAAGGACAAGCCACAGATCCCTATGTCCACTCGATGAAGAGCCTGACAGTACTGCTGCAGCTGGGGAGGCAATCGGCCGTGCCTGTCTACAGGGAAGATGAGGCCTGACACCCCTGTGGGAGCTCCTGGGGATTCCTAAGACCTATGTCAGCATGTGTGAGAAAAGCTCAGGCTCCGGCCTCAGCACCAGATGAAGACTGAGGACACTGCGATGACTGGGGTGGAATCCTCAGAGGCGCCTGGCAACTGGCATGGAGACGGGCCACTCCTGAGGACACAGGGGTGGGTCCCTGATGTCTCGGTCGTAACTCGGGAGGAAACTCGAAAAAAACTAGAATCTTCTCCCCTGCGGGCACGGTGAGACCCTTGTCCACTGTGGCGTCTCGGGGAAATCACCCCTTTACTATTGGACCTCGAAAGACTCCTTCACACCCTTGCTGTGACCCAAGAAGTTCCTCGCCACACACGGCCCCACCAGAGACAACCTCGAGGATCCCGCCGTGACTCAAGAGGAGCCCTGTTGTTCGCTGCTCAGCTCCAGATGTAGGGCTTTTCCCTGCTCCGACAGGAAAGGTTTCCCGGTGCTCCTCTCACATCCCATTAGGAGGCACTCGCAACAGGAGAGTCTGTATGAGCCTTAAGGGTCAGGCCACTATTCCTCAACATCTCTAAATGCCTCATCCACTCCAAATGAACCTAACTGCCCTACGCTGCCTCGGCTGTCACCCCGAGGCAGGAATCCCGACAAACTGGCACGTGTGACAGTCCTGGGGTATCTCGAGGGAAAGCCACAGATCCCTGTGTCCACTCGACGGAGAGCTGGACACTGCTGCTGCAGCTGGGGAGGCAAGCGGCCGTGCACGTCTTCAGGCGAGACAAGGCCTGACTCCCCTGTGGGGGCTCCAGGGAAACACCAAGACCTATGTCAGCACGAACGAGGCAAGCTCAGGCTCCAGCCTCAGCACCAGACGAGGACTGAGTTCCCGGTGACAACTTGGGCAATATCCCCAGAGGGGCCTCGCAACTCGCACGGAGACTGGCCTCTCTTGAAGCCACAGGCTCGGGTACCTGGGGTCCCTGTTGTAACTCGAGAGGACCGCCACAACTCGAGAAACACCAGATGCTTCTCTTCTGCAGGCAGGTTTATGCCCTTGTCCGCTGCGGGGTCTCTGGGGAAATCAACCCTTACTTCTTGGACCTTGAACGGCTCCTTCAAACCCTTGCTGTGAACCAAGAAGTTCCCCGACCCACCCATCCCCACTCGAGAGGAACCCCTAGGGCGTGCCACGACTCATGAGGAGCCCCGATTTCCCCTGCTGAGCTCCAGATGAGGAGCCCTTTCATTGGTCCATCAGGAAAGGGTTCCCGGCACTCCCCTTGCCTCCCAAGAGGAGGCACTCCCACCAGGAGAGTCGGGAGGAACCTCAGGGGTCGGGCCACCATTCCCCAAGACCCTCAAATGCCTCATCCACTCAAGATGAACCTGAATGCCCTGTACTGACTCGACTGTTACCCCAAGATCGACTCCCGACACAATGGCACTTGTGACAGCCCTGGGTTACCTCGAGGGCAACCCACAGTCCCTGTGTCAGCTCGACAGGGACCTAAACACTGCTGCTGCAGCTGGGAAGCCAAGCGGCCGTGCACGTCTCCAGTCGATAGGAGGCCTCACTCCCTGTGTGAGCTCCAGGAAAACCCAAGGCCTTTGTCAACAAGAGCGAGACAAGCTCAGGCTCCAGCCTCAGCACCAGACGAGGACTGAGGACCCAGTGACGACAGGGAGGAAACCCCAGAGGTGCCTCACAACTCGCACGGAGACTGGCCTCTCATGAGGCCACAGGGGGCGGTTCCCTGGGGTCTGCCTCGTAACTAAAGACCATGCCACAACTCGAGAAAATCTAGAAGCTTCTCCCCTGCAGTTGGGCTGAGCCCCTTGTCCCCTCTTGCATCTCGGGGTAAATCATCCGTTACCTCTTGGACCTCGAAAGGCTCCTTCACACCATTGGTGTGACTGAAGAAGTTTTTTGCCACACCGGTCCCACCTCGAGAGGGACCCCGAGGGTCCTGCCACTACTCAAGAGGAGTCCTGTTTTCCCCTGCACAGCTCCAGATGAGGGGTCCTGTCCCTGCCTCATCAGGAAAGGGTTCTCGATGCTCCCCTCCCATCTCAAGAGGAGGTGATCACACCAGGAGGGTCAGGAGGAGCCTCAGGGTTCAGATCACCATTCCCCAAGACCCCCAAATGCCTCGTCCACTCCAGATGAACCAGACTGTCCTGCTCTGCCTCGACGGTCACCCCGAGGCTCGACTCCTGACACACTGGCACGTGTGACAACCTTGGGGGTACCTTGAGTGCAAGCCACAGATAACTGTCCGCTTGATGGGGAGCCGGACACTGCTGCTGCAGGTGGAGAGGAATGTGGCAGTGCACGTCTTCAGGCGATACGAGGCCTGACCCCCCTGTGGGGGCTCCAGGGGAACCCCAAGACCTATGTCAGCACGGGTGAGGAAAGCTAAGGCTCCGGCCTCAGCACCGGAAAAGGACTGAAAACCGGCGACGACGCAGGAGGAACCCCCAGAGGCGACTCGCAACTCGAACGGAGACTGGCCTCTCCTCAGGCCACAGGGGCAGGCCCCTGGGGTCCCCGCCTCAACTGGAGAAAAACCAGAAGCTTCTCTTCTGCAGGCGGAGTGAGGCCCTTGTCTGCTGTGGCACACTAGAGATTTCCCCTCAATGAGGATAAGGCCCATTTCCCCTTCTCAGTGACTTGAGAGCAATCCTGTCTAACCCTCATACCAAGAAAGGAGCCATGACTAATCTCAGGTAACATGAGAGCTACTCTGAGGTCCCTGTCACAACTCGGAGAGGAGTGTGAAGATTCAGGTCACAACTTGAGAAACACCATGAGATTCTAACCCAACGTGAGATGAGGCCTTTTCTCCTGCAGTCATTCAAGAGCAATTCCGCACACCACATTGCAAGTCAAAAGGAGACTAGACTACCCTGAGGCAACATGAAAGATTCCCTGAGTTCTCCGTCACAAGTCGAGAGGATACCAAAGCTTTAGGCTCCAACTTGAGAAACACCATGAGATAGATCCCTCAGTGAAAAATGAGGTGAATTTCCCCTGCAGTGACTCGAGAGCAATGCCACACACCACCTTGCAACTCGAAAGGAAACTTGACTTCCTTGAGGAAAAACGCGAGGTTTCCTAGGTTCACCTTCAGAAATCTAGAGGAAACCCAATCTCCCCACTGGAAGTTGAGAGAAACAAGATCCCCTAACACTCCCACCACTGCAAATGTGAGATAAGGCCCTTTTCTAGTGCAGCGCCTCAAAAGCAATCCACTATTCCCTTTTGAAACACGAAAAGAGGTTTGAATTCCTTTACACAATTCAAGAGGTTCCCCAAGATTCCCATCACCACTTGAGGGGAACCATGAGTTTCAGGCCACAACTCGAAAAGAGCCCCGTTTTCCCAACCTCATCGCGAGATTAGCACCGATTCTCCTGCTTCAACTCAGAGGAATCCCAGCATTCCGCTAACACCTCAAGTGGAGGCTTGTCCTCCCTATTGGAACCCCAGAGGAATTATGGGCTTCCTACTGCAAGTCAAAAGGACACCAACTTCCCCCTCAATCCAAGATAAATCCTCATTCCCCTGAAAAGACTCAAACGGAACCCTGAGTATCCCCTAAGAACACGAAGGGAGGTCTGACACCCCTGTTGCACCTCTACAAAAAGCCAAAATTCCCCATGGCAATTGAACAGGAGACCTGACACCCCTTTTTCCAATTTGACTTGAAAGTGGAGTTCCATGTCTCAACACGAGCTGAGGCCTGACTTCTCTTGTGAAATTCAATAGGAAGCCCGAGATCCCTGTCACAACTGGAGAGCAAGCCTGCCTCTCGCCTCACCCTGAAATGAGAGCGTATATCGCTTCAGCAACTCAAAGGCATCCCAAAGTGGTCTTCGGAACCTGAAAGGAGGCCTGACTTGCCTGAGGCAGCATGCCAGGCTCCCAGAAGTCCATGTCAAAACGAGAGGAGCCCAGTTGTGGCTTCCCCACCACAACTTGAGAAACATCACGAGATTCTCCCCTGAATGCGAGATGAGGCCAGATTCCCCTGCAGCGAGTCGAGAGCAACCCTGTGCTCCTCCTTGCAACTTGAAAAGAGACTTTACTTCCCTGAGGCATCACAAGAGGTTCCCCTGAGGTATCTCTTTCAGGTGGAGAGGCACCCCAAATTTCTGGTGGCAACTCGAGAAACCATGAGATTCCCGAGTGTAAGCAAGATTAGGACTTTTTCCCCTGCAGTGCCTCGAGAGCAACTCCATGTTCCCTCTAGAAACTGGAAAGGAGGCTCGATTCTTTTTAGCCACTCAAGAGGCTATCCACAATATTTGTTGCCACCTCACTTTCCCACAATAAATCAAGAAGAGCCCCATGTTCACTGCCTCATCTCAACTGAGGGCCGATTCCTTGGCTTCATCTTGAGAAGAATCCCAATGTTCCCTCATATCTAAAGAGAAGGCTTGTCTCACCTATTGAAACCTTAGTGGAAGCCTGAGAATTCGTTCTGCAAGTTAAAAGGACAGTGAGTACGTCCTCTATTCGAGATAAGGCCTGACTCCCCTACATTGACTGGAATGGAACCCCAAGTATGCCTTCACCACCCGAATGGAAGTCTGACTCCCCTGATGTACCTCTATAAAAAGACCCACATCCCCACCTCAATTCGACAGGAGTCCTGACACACGTTTTGCTCGGTAGGAAATCAAGTTCCATACTTCAACACGTGGCGAGGACTGACTCCCTGTTGAAACTCAATAGGAATCCCAAGATCCCTGTCACAACTGGAAAGGAACCCTGAATCCCGCCTCATCCTGAAATCAGCTCCTATAACTCCTAGGCGACTGGTGAGGAATCCTTAGGTGGCCCTCACAACTTGAAAGGAGGCTTGACATCCCTGAGGCAATAATGAGAGGCTCACTGATGTCCCCCTCAAAAGTCGAAAGCAACCCAAAGCTTCCCGCTGCAACTCAAGAAACACCACAAGATTTCCCACTCAGTGTGATAAGGCCCATTTCCTTCTCAGTGACTTGAGAGAAATCCTCCCCAACCCTCACTCCTCGAAAGGAGCCTTGATTAAAATCAGGTAAGATGAGAGATTACGAGCCCAACGGTAACTTCCCCAGTGGAGAAGTAGCACAGGCACCTGCATCTGCCACTAGCAAGTGGGGGCTGGGCAGGGAGACGCGGGCAGCATTGCTTCTTAAGCATTGGGCCTGAATGCCCCAAGGGTAACCAGAGCGAACTAACTTGGGCTAGAAAACTAGACTGTGGGATAGCTACCACGTGAAAAGCTCTAACATAAGACACTGCCAGGACAGCTCACAGAACAAAGGATGGAACAGAATTAGTCGGCTGCAGACCATTACCCTCCAGTGACAAGCAGCCAGAGCCAGAAGGGCCGGAAGGGGACAATAGAAGCCCCAGAGAGACATTATCTGCCAATCTGCTGGCAGACTTCTTTGCTAATTAAGATTTCTTGGGGTTCTGGACAGTCATCATCTGCTTGATGTACACCCATAAAGGTGCACCAGTTGTACACCCAGAAAACTGAACAGAAGGGATGGGAGAGGTGATAAGTCACAGCAACAGTGCTTGCCAAACGCCTGAGCTACTTGGACCTGGGAAGGGCCAAAACGGAGGCCCAATGGAGTCTGCATATCTTAGGACTGCCTGAGTGCTTGAACATGAACAGCTTAGACCTGGAGGTGCATGCAGCCCAGGGCCAGCCTCAGACAGTTCCTGGTGGGGCAACCTAGAGCCTGAGCTGTGTGCGCTGTGAGCAGGGGCAGGCCCAGTGTGGCTGAGACACTGCGAGCAGATGCCATGGTTATTTTTTGCAGTATCCACCCTCCCGCAGTGCGACTGAACAAGGAGCCTAAAAAAGTGTCCACCACCACAACCCTTCTGTCAGGGCGAAAATCAGACACTGAAGAGACCAGCAAATGGAAGAAGCTAAAACAGAGGGAACTGCCTTGGAAGTGACAGGTGCATCAGATTAAAACCCTTTTGTTAGTACGGACTACATAGGAAGGGGCCTATAGATCGAGAAATATAAGCCAGACCAAGGAACTATTCATAAGTGAACTGACCCCACAGTGCCCACAACAACAGCAGAGAAAGTTATAGATATATCTTTACTATTTTTATGATCATTCTCTTTTTCTTTTTTCTTTTTCTTCTCTTTTTAACTTTAAAAAATTTTTAATTCCTCTATTAATCCTTTAATTTTCATTTTTATAACCTAAAATTACTTTTCCAAAAAAAGATCCTATATTTAAAGCAAATTAAAAAAAATATTAAAACAATAATTTTAATAATAAGAATAATGCTTCTTCTGACCATATACATAAACCCATAATTTTAATAATAAGAATAAAAAACAAACACTTGTCATGATATAAAACACTTGCCATGATATGTCATGATAAGTGATTTATGTCATGATACGTGACTTATGTCATGTTTTATATCATGACATAAGTCACTTATCGTGACAAGTGTTTCATATCATGACATATGTTTTATCGTGACAAGTGTTTTATGTCATGACATAAGTCACTGATCGTGACAGTGTTTTATATCGTGACATAAGTCACTTATCGTGACAAGTGTTTTATATTGTGACATAAGACACTTATTGCGACATAGTCACTTATCGTGACAAGTGTTTTAAATCACGATATAAGTCACTTTATCGTGACAAGTGTTTTATATCGTGACATAAGTCACTTATCATGACAAGTGTTTTAAATCACGATATAAGTCACTTATCTTGACAAGTGTTTTATATCCCAACATAAATCACTTATTGTGACTTCTTCTTCTCATGACATAAGTCACTTATGGTGCCAAGTGTTTTATATCGTGACATATGTCACTTATCATGAATTCTTCTTCTTCTTCCCCGATCTTCAGTACCCATTTTTACTTGAGAGCGAGATTGCTGGCTTGACTCTTCCCTTTGGACTCTCCTTTTTCTCAGCCAGGTCTCCTCTCTCTCCTCCCTTCCCCTTCTCTTCTATACCCAACTCTGTGAATCTCTGTGTGTTCCAGACGGTGGAGAACACTTAAGGAACTGATTACTGGCTAAATCTGTCTCTCTACATTTCATTTCCCCCTCTTATCCTCCTGGCCACCCGTTTCCTTCCTCCCTCATCTCTTCTCTGTATAACTACATGAACATCTCTGAGCATTCCAGACTGTGGAGCGCAAATAAGGAAGTGATTACTGGCTAGCTTGCTCTCTCTTCTTTTGATTCCATTTCATCTCATTGAGTCACCTCTAACACCCTCCACCATCTTCTCTTCTCCATGTAACTCGATGAAACTCTCTGGGTTTACCTCACTGTGGAGAAACATTTCATCTTTGACCTAGATGTTATATAAATGGTGCTATATAGAAGGAGAAGTCTTGAGGCTACTGTAAAAATAAGACTGTAAACCAGAAGCAGGAGGATTAAGTCCAAATCCTGAGAACTCCTGAATCCAGGGAATAGTACTTGATAGGACCTCATCAAATGTCTCCACACCTACACTGAAACCAAGCACCATGCAAGAGCCAACAAATTCCAGAGCAAGACATATCACACAAATTCTCCAGCAACACAGGAACACAGCCCTGAGCTTCAGTATACAGGCTGCCCAAAATTACTCCAAAACCATTGACATCTCATAACTCATTACTGCACACTTCATTGCACTCCACAGAGAAGAAATTCAGCTCCACAAACCAAAACAATGACACAAGCTTCCCTAACCAAAAAACCTTGAGAAGCCACTGATACAACCCCACCCACCATGAGGAAACTCCACAATGCAGAGAACTCCATAAACAGCCAGAATACAGAAAGGCCACCCCAAATGCAGCAATATAAACAATATCAAGAGACAGAGGAATACCCAGCAGGGAAAGGAACAGGAAAAATGCTCACCAAACCAAAGAGGAAGACATAGGGAATCTACATGATAAAGAATTTTGAATAATGATAGTGAAAATGATCCAAAATCTTGAAATACAAATGGAATCACAGATAAATAGCCTGGAGACAAGGACTAACAAGATGCAAGAAAGGTTTAACACGGACCTAGAAGAAATAAAAAAGAGTCAATATATAATGAATAATGCAATAAATAAGATTTTAAAAAAACCCTCTGGAGGCAATAAATAGTAGAATAAGGGAGGGAGAAGATAGGATTAGTGAAGTAGAAGATAGAATGTTAGAAATAAATGAATCAGAGAGAAAAAAAGAAAAATAAATTAAAAGAAATGAGGACAATCTCAGAGACCTCCAGGACAATATGAAACGCTCTAACATTTGAATTATAGGAGTCCCAGAAGAAGAAGACAAAAAGAAAGACCATGAGAAAATACTTGAGGAGATAATAGTTAAAAACTTCCCTAAAATGGTAAAGGAAATGATCACCCAAGTACAAGAAACCCAGAGAGTTCCAAACAGGATAAACCCAAGGCAAAACACCCCAAGACACATATTAATCAAATTAACAAAGATAAAATACAAAGAACAAATCAATATTAAAAGTAGCAAGGGAAAAACAACAAATAACAAACAAGGGGATTCCCATAAGGATAACTGCTGATCTTTCAATAGATACTCTTCAGGCCAGGAGGGAATGGCAAGACATAAAGTCATTAAAGAAAATAACATACAGCCCAGATTACTGTACTCAGCAAGGAACTCATTCAACTGTGAAGGAGAAATCAAAAGCTTTCCAGACAAGCAAAGCTGAGAGAATTCAGTACCACCACACCAGCTCTCCAATAAATGCCAAAGGATATTCTCTAGATAGGAAACATAAAAATGGTATATAAACCAGAACCCAAAACAATAAAGTAAATGGCAACTGGATCATACTTATCATAATTACCTTAAGCGTAAATGGGTTGAATGCCCCAACCAAAAGACAAAGACTGACTGAATGGGCACAAAACAAGACCCCTATATGTGCTGCCTACAAGAGAACCACCTCAAAACAAGGGACACACACATACAGACTGGAAGTGAAGGACTGGAAAAAGATATTCCCCACAAATAGAGACCAAAATAAAGCAGGAGTAGCAATACTCATATCAGATAAAATAGTCTTTAAAACAAAGACTGTGAAAAGAGACAAAGAAGGACACTACATAATGATCAAAAGATCAATCCAAGAAGAATATATAACAATTATAAATACATATGAATACATATGGGTTCAACATAGGAGCATCACAATATGAAAGACAAATGCTACCAAGTATGAAAGGGAAAATTAACAATAACACAATAATAGTGAGAGACTTTAATACCCCACTCAGACCTATGGATAGATCAACTAAACATAAAATTAACAAAGAAACACAAACTTTAAATGATACAATAGACCAATTAAACCTAATTGATATCTATAGGACATTTCATCCCAAAACAGTGAATTTCACCTATTTTCTCAAGTGCTCACTGAACCTTCTTCAGGATAGATTACATCCTGTTACATAAATCTAGCCTTGGTAAATTCAAAAAACACAAATCATTCCAAGCATCTTTTCTGACCATAATGCAGTAAGATTAGATCTCAATTACAGGAGAAAAACTATTAAAAATTCCAACATAAGGAGGCTGAAAAAAACGCTGCTGAATAACCAACAAATCACAGAATAAATCAAAAAGATATCAAAATATGCATAGAAAGAAATGAAAATGAAAACACAACAACCCAAAACCTGGGGAACACCATAAGAGCAGTGCTAAGGGGAAAGTTCATAGCAATACAGGCATACCTCAAGAAACAAGAAAAAGTCAAATAAATAACCTAACTCTAAACCTAAAGCAACTAGAAAAGGAAAAATGGAGAACCCCAGGGTTAGTAGAGGAAAGAAATCTTAAAAATTAGGAAAAAATAAACGCAAAAGAAACAAAAGAGACCATAGCAAAAATCTACAAAACCAACAGCTGATTCTCTGAAAGGAAAAATAACATTGACAAAAAATTAGCCAGACTCGAAGTTACAAAGGGAAAAAATCAAATCAGTAAAATTAAGAAAGAAAATGCAGAGATCACAACAGACAACACAGAAATACAAAGGATATTAAGAGACTACTTGTAAGAAAACGCCGATGGGAAGAAAAAGCCACCTCTAGAAACCGTTAGTAAAAAGGCCTTTATTTGGGCGGTCGCTCCCAGGCAGAACTCCCAGGGGCAAGCGAGCAGGGGAACGAAGGAGTCTGCGAGGCGGGAGGGGTGCGGGAAAGTTTTATCTTGAGAGCTAGCAGACGGGTCAAGGTCTTTTTCCCACCACGGTAGCATTTGCAGACTGCAGCGGTGATTGGTGTCTACGGTTTCCCGTTGTCCCCTGATTGGATCGGGGCTTTAGGGCCAGCCCCGAGAGGCCCGTCTTCTTCCTGGCTCCGGCTGACTCACGTCAGCCAGCTTTGAACTAGCCGTTCTTCCCGGCTCCGGCTAGCTGAGTCAGCCAGCTTTCGGGACTAGCCGTTCGCCCTATCATCCCGACCTCTTTGATAAAGGAAGAGGGGCGCCGAATCTCTCTGGCTACTTCCTGCTGAACAAGGGCGATGAAAGGAAAGGGTGATCGGGATGTTTTGGGCTGGCTTTTAGATTTGGTGGAGATCTCTCGGAGTGGACCCTGAGCACTGTTGTCGCAGCACCATCAGCTGAACCGCGCTGGGCCTTCATCCCAGCTGGCACATGTATAGGGTCACATTTGACAAGTAGCTGAGGATATAAGGCTCAAAAAGAAGAAGGGTTAGCACTACAAGGACAAATATGAAAATGGGCTTCCACCAGCCGAACTTGAACCAGGAGGTAATCTCATCTAGAAGAGAGGGGTAGCTGTCACCCAACCGGGAGATACTGTCTCTTACCTCAGTCAAAGCGTTAGAGACATTTTGGGAGAGATCTGGGATATATACACAGCACTTTGTCTTGATAATAGCGCAGGTCCCTCCCTGGGCAGCTGTGAGAATGTCGAGGGCCATTCTGTTTTGTAGTCGACCCGGGTCATGACATCTAGATTTCCCACAGAGGGTACAAACACAGCTGCTAGATAATCATACCAGTGGAATAGTGATCTGGCCCATCTGGCTTTGACCAGAGGTAAATTTGCCGGTGTAGGCATCTTTCCCGTGTGCATCTGTCCAGGGGCAAAAACGAATCTCAAAGTGCATCTGCCCACCCATCCGACCGGAAGCCAGGGCCAGACGTTGTTGCCACACACCCACTTGGTTTGTATGCATCACCAACAACAAGGAAACACAGCCCCTCCTGCTCTGGCTGCTTGCTGCCCAGGGCCCCATGGACGCTGGGGCCTCAGGGTGGGCTGGGGACTGGCCAGCTCTGAGTGAGTCGAGGGGCACTCATGGGCCACTATGAGGGCGTGACTGCCTGCACACACCCAGCCCTTGGCCTGCTCCCACCTCTGTCCCTGTCAACACATCCTCGAACCCCCACATCCAATCCATGCACCCTCATCTCTGCCTCCCGGGGCCCCATGGACCCCCTTCTGTCACCTGTTTCCTCCACCACCTCCCTGCCACACCAGTGCTGGCTGCCCTCCACCACGCCCTGCGCTTACTGTCCCTGAAGGCCACCCTCTGTGGCCATGGCCCCTTGGGCTTCCTCCGTACCCCCTGAGGTCCTCCACTCACCCCTGCAAGCTTGGCCAGTCTCCAACCATGAGGGAGGACCGTCCAGGTGAGCTGAGTGGTCAATTGGGTGTCAGGATCTGTCCAGGTGAAAGCGAAGAGAAACTGACAATCGGAATGAAGTGGAATAGTAAAGAAGGCATCTTTGAGATCAAAGACAGTGAAATGAGAAGTTTGAGGAGGAATTGAGGAAAGAAGGGTGTAAGGGTTAGGGACCAGCGGGTGTGCAGGAACCACCGCCGCATTAATCAGGCGGAGATCCTGCACCAGCCAGTAGTCACCAGAGGCCTTCCGGACAGGAAGGATGGGCGTGTTACAAGGGGAGGTCGTGGGGATCAGGAGACCCTGTCCCATGAGGCGGTCGATGATGGGCTTTAATCCCTTAAGGCTATGGATCGACAAGGGAAATTGGGGTCGAGCTGGAAAAGAGGTGGGATCTCTTAGCCGAATGAGAACTGGAGGGTCGTGCCGAGCCACCACCGGAACTCGGGTGTCCCAGACCTCAGGGCTAACAGGAGGAGCCAAGAGGTCTGCGAGTAGCATCAGGAAGGCCCCTGACGTGGGGGCCAATCCGGGAGTCAGGTGGAGTGTGGCCTTTAGCTTAGCGAGTATGTCCCTCCCCAAGAGTGGGGTAGGGCAGGAAGGTATAACTAAAAAGGAGTGCGTGAACATGGATGAATCTAACTGACAAGACAGAGGTTGTGTCTGGAGAGGACATGAAGGTCGGCCGTCAATTCCCATAACCGAGATCTGGGAAGGAAGTAACATGCCCCCAAAGGAAGGAAGGACCAAATAGGTAGCCCCCGTATCAACCAGGAAGTTGATAGACTTACCCGCTACCTGGAGCGTTACCCTGGGCTCGGCTTGGGTGATCGGGGTCCCCGAGTCTGGGTGGCATCAGTCTTCGTCGAAGCTCAGCAGCTCTAAAGCCGGAGTAGGGCCGGAAGCCTCCCTGGGGTGCTCTGGTTCCCGGCCCCTAGGGGTCGAGGCCCGAGAGGCCTGGGGGCAATCACTGGCCCAATGTCCCCGTTGTTTACACAGCGGACATGGCTTGGATGGAGGGCGCGGGTTGGGGCAGGCCTTAGCCCAGTGTCCTTCTTGGCTGCACTTGAAGCAAGCCCCCGGAGGGGGCTTTGGGACCCCGAACCCGCAGCCGGCCGCAGGGCCGCCACCAAGGCTTGGGTTTGCTGATTAAAGAGGTTTGCCTGCTGGTTGAGGAGGTTAGTCTGAAACTCGGCCTTCTGTTTAAGCCTTGCCTTTCGGCTGGCTTCAGCAGTCTCTTCACGGGCGTTGTAGACTTTAAATGCCGTTTTCACCAGATCCCAGATGGGGGTTTGAAGGCCATCCTCAGCCTTGGCCAGCTTTTTCCGGATATCAGGGGCAGACTGAGAGATAAAACGACTGGCCAAGGTGGCTGCCCCTACGGGGGACTCAGGGGACAGCCTGGTGTATTGAATGAGGGCCTCAGTAAGCCGACTGAGGAACATGGCTGGATTTTCATCAGGCCCCTGAGTCACCTCATCCAATTTAAGGAAATTTACAACTTTGTGAGAGGACACCTCCATTTCATCAAGAAGGCACTCTATCATATAGCCTACTCGCTGCTGGCCACCACCCCCCCTCCTGGTAGTTTTAATCAGGGTCAACGTCAGGGACCACCTGAGCCCCTGGGGGCGCTCGGGAGAGGGATTGGCAATGTGCCTCTGATCGGCCTGAGCTTTGGCTGCCGTCCAGATGGCCTGCCTCTCTTCTGGGGTGGTGGAGGACCCCAGAATAACATAGATGTCTTGCCAGGTTAAAGCATAGGCACGGGTCAGGCCCGTGAACTGTTTGATATAGTGAGTGGGGTTGGAAGAGAAAGATCCCAGCTTGGCCTCGATCTGGGCTAGGTCCTGGAGAGAAAGGGGACATGGACCTGGGCTAGGCCCTCAGCTCCAGCCACCTGCCGCAAGGGAAAGAGCAAGGCTGGGACAGAAGAAGGGGGGTAGAAGAAGGAGGTTCTTGCGGACTGCTGTGAGAGCGAGTGTGGGAGCTAACTGGAGAAGGCGGGGGGGCGCCGACGGAGGGAAGAGGAGGATACAAGATAGGGTTTAGGGCCAGAGGATCCAGGGCCGGCGTCAGAGTCTCGGGCGGAACAGAGGTAGGAGGGGCCGGAGGGGGGGGGGAGGGGAGGGTAGAGAACCAGGGTCGGAGGAGGGGAAAGAATAGGGTTAGCTGCCGGTTGGTTGGGGGTCCTGGTTGGAGGTCGAGGGCGAGGCTGGGGCCGGGGTGGAAGGGGAGGGAGCCGTGGGAGAGGTATAGGGAGGAGGAGCCACCAGGTCTTCTGGAGGGAACAGAGAAAGCAGAGGACTCAGAGACGGGAGGAGTTGGCTTGGCCAGGGAAGGTGGAGTCGGGGGAGCCATGGTGAGTAGGACTTGGCTGGGAGCCACGTGGTGCCCGGGGGTGGGGGGGGAGAGCGCAACGCCCAAAAGGCCTGAACATAAGGGACCTCAGACCATTTTCCCATTCTCCGGCAGTAATTATCTAAATCACGGAGGACGTTAAAGTCTAATGTCCCTGCGGCCAGCCAGTGTGAGCCATTATCTAAAGAATACTGAGGCCAGGCCTGCGAACACAAAAAAAGTAAGCTGCTTGGGGCGGATATATCCCTTTAGTCTTAGGGTCTGCAAATTAGCCAGTAGGCACTTTAAAGGAGTAGAATATTGGGGGTCTGGTTTGGAGGCTGTCAATCCCATGGCAACCACGTACAGCGGAGGTGAACCCCGGTATCCAAACGTCTTTGGACATGCTGGGGGAAGCCGGAGGTCCAGGCAGCCGATCGGAACGTCTTCCTCACGGACTGCCGGACCGGGAGGAGGCTGAAGCCGGAGGTCCGCACAGTCGATCGGGACGTCTCCCTCACGAACTGGTGACCTGGGGAGGGGGCCGAAGCCGGAGGCCGAAGCCGGAGGGAGGCCGAAGCCGGAGGTCTATCAGTCGATCAGGACGTCTCCCTCATGAACTGATGACCGGGAGGGCCCAGTAAGTGCGCACCCGTTACAGGGCCCTAGGAAGTGGTCGCCAGGGAGGGCAGGCTCCAAAGCCAAAGGGACTTACCCCCGTATTCTGCCGTCCGGGAGGTTGGTCAGTCGCCTGGGTCCGGGGCTACCGCGGTGATGGAGCTCGAGGGGACCTCAACGGCAAGTGCCGGAGGCCCTCACCTCGAGCCCCACGTTGGGCGCCAGGTGTAAGAAAAACGCCGCGGGAAGAAAAAGCCACCTCTAGGAACCGTTAGTAAAAGGCCTTTATTTGGGCGGTCGCTCCCAGGCAGAACTCCCAGGGGCAAGCGAGCAGGGGAACAAAGGGAGTCTGCGAGGCGGGGAGGGGTGCGGGAAAGTTTTATCTTGAGAGCTAGCAGACGGGTCAAGGTCTTTTTCCCACCACGGTAGCATTTGCAGACTACAGCGGTGATTGGTGTCTATGGTTTCCCGTTGTCCCCTGATTGGATCGGGGCTTTAGGGCCGGCCCCGAGAGGCCGGTCTTCTTCCTGGCTCCGGCTGACTCACGTCAGCCAGCTTTCGGGACTAGCCATTCTTCCCGGCTCTGGCTGACTGAGTCAGCCAACTTTCGGGACTAGCCGTTCGCCCTATCACTACTATTGCTATGCCCAGTGTCCAAGTCCACAAAAGTGAGAGAATAAGACGTCCACGGAAATGCAAAAGGAAGAAGGGGTTTTATTTCTACCTCAAGACAGGGCACCAACACATCCAACGTAGTGGAGTGGAGCAAGAGCACTGAGTCCAAAATTACAGCAGTATTTATCAGTTTAGAATAAAGACAGACAGTTGGCAAGGGCGGATTGGCTGCAGGGGTGTTCCTGGATTTTACTAATTGGTTAATCTTTATTGGTTGGAGGGGTTTCCTTTTGAAAGACCTCGGGCTCCCCTGGGGCGGCAGGCAGCCCCCACCATAACTTGAGAGGACCGGCCGCACCATGAGAAAACCAGAAGCTTCTTTCCTGCAGCCGGGCTGAGGCTCTTGTCCGCTGTGATGTCTCAGGGGAAATCACCCCTTACCTCTTTGACCTCGAAAGGCTCCTTCACATTTTTGCTGTGACCCAAGAAGTTCCCGCCCCACCAGTCTCCATTCGAGAGGAACTCCGATGCTCCTGCTGTGACTCAAGAGTTAGCCCCCGTTTGCCTGTGCTCAGCTCCAGATGTTTGGCCCTTTCCCTGCTCATCGGGAAATGGGTCCCTGTGCTCCCATCACATCCCAAGAATAGCCGCTCCTACCATGAGAGTCGGAAGGACCATCAGGTTTCGGGCCACCATTCCTCAAGATCTCCAAATGTCTCCTCCACTACAAATAAACCTGACTGCCCTACACTTCCTCGACTGTCACACCGAGGTTCGTCACCTGACACTACAGCACGTGTGACAGCCCTGGGTAGTACCTCGAGGTCAAGTCACAGATCCCTGTGTCCGCTCGACGGGAAACCTTACACTGCTGCTGCAGCTGGGGAGGCAAGCGGCCATGCACGTCTCGAGGTTAAAAGAGATCAGACTCCCCTTTGGCGGCTAAACAGGAACCCCAAGACCTTTGTCAGCAAAGGTGAGTAAGACTCAGGCTCCAGCCTCAGCAACAGATGAGAAAAAGTACCCGTCGACGACTAGGAGGAATTCCCAGAGGTGCCTGGCAACTGGCATGGATACTGGCCACTCCTGAGGCCACAGCGTGGGTCCTTGGGGTTCCCATCGTAACTCGGGAGAGGACCCCACCATAACTTGAGAAAAACCAGAAGCTTAAATTCTGCAGGCGGGCTGAGGCCCTTTTCCGCTGCGGTGTCTCGGGGGAAATCACCCCTTCCCTCTAGGACCTTGAAAGACTCCTTCACACCCTTGCTGTGATCCAAGAAGATCCCCGCCCTGCCCTTCCCCCACTCCAGAGGAACCCCGTGGGTCCCGTCGCGACTCAAGAGGAGCCCTGTTTGCGCCTGCTCAGCTCCAGATGTGGGTCCTTTTCCCTTCTCCTTTGGGAACGGTTTTCCGACACACCCCTCGCATCCCAAGAGGAAACGTTCACACCAGGAAAGTCGGGAGGAGCATCAGGGTCGGACCAGCATCCCCCAAGTCCCCAAATGCCTCGTCCACTCCAGGTGAACCTGACTACCTTGCTCTGCCACGACTGTCAGCCCAAGGCTCGATGCCCAACACACTGGCACGTGTGACAGCCTTGGGGTACCTGGAGTGCAAGTTATGGATCATTTTGTCCACATGATGGGAGCCTGAAACTGCTGCTGCAGCTGGGGAGGCAAGCAGCCGTGCTCGTCTCCAGGGAGACGTGGCCTGACTCCCCTTTAGGGGCTCCAGGGGAACCCCAAGACCTATGTCACCACGGGCTGGAAAGCTCAGGCTCCGGCCTCATCACCAGACGAGGACTGCGGACCTGGCGACCACTGGGGAGGAAACCCCAGAGGTGTCTGGCTACTGGCACGGAGACTGGCCTCTCCTGAAAATACAGGGCAGTGTCCCTGGGTTCCCCGTGGTAACTCAAGAGGACCCCGCTGCAACACGAGAAAAACCATAAGCTTCTCCCCCTGCAGGTGGGGTGAGGCCCTTGTCCACTGTGGCATCTCAGGGGAAATCACCCTTTTCCTCCTGTACCACAAAATGTTCCTTCACACACTTGCTGTGACCCAAAACGTTCCCTGCCCCAACCGTCCCCACTGGAGAGGAACGCCGAGGTCCCTCCGAAAATCAAGAGGAGGACCATTTGCCCCTGCTCAGTTCCTGATGAGAGTCCCTTTCCCTGTTCTGTCGGGGAAAGGATTCGAGGCACACCACTCGCATCCCAGGAGGAGGCGTTCGCACCAGGAGAGTTGGGAGGAGCATCAGGGGTCATGCCACCATTCCCCAAGACCCCAAAATGCCTAGTCCAGTCCAGCGGACCCTGACTGCCCTGCACTGCCTCAATTGTCACCCTGACACTCGACAACAGACACACTGGCATGTGTGACAGCCCTCAGGTACCTCCAGGTCAAGCTACAAATTCCTGTATCCACTCCACAGGAAGCCTGACTCTGCTGCTGCAGCTGGGGAGGCAAGCAGCTGTGCAAGTCTCCAGGCAAGACGAGGCCTGTCTCCTCTGTGGGGGCCTCAGGGGTACGCCAAGACCTACGTCAGAACGGTTGAGGAAAGCTCAGACTCCGGCCTCAGCACAAGACGAAGACTGAGCACCCGGCAATGACTGAGGTTGAATCCCCAGAGATCCCTGGCAACTGGCACGGAGACTGGCCTCTCCTGAGGCCACAGGGGTGGGTCCATGGGGTCCTTGTCATACCTCAAGAGGACCCTGCCACAACTTGAGGCAAACCAAAAGATTCCCCCTGCAGGCGGGGGTGAGGACCTTGTCCGCGGTGGTGTCTCGGGGGAAATCACCTCTTCTCACTTGGACCTCCAAAGGGTCGTTCACCTTCTTGCTGTGACCCAAGAAGTTCCCCGCCCCACCCGTCCCCACTCGAGAGGAACACCGAGGGTCTCGCCAAGACTCAAAAGGAGCCCCGTTAGCCCCTGCTGAGCTCCAGATGAGGGTCCCTTTCCTGCTCTGTTGGGAAAGGGTTCCAAGCGCTCCCCTCACATCCCAAAAGGAGACGCTAGAACCAGGAGAGTCGGGTGGAGCATTAGGGGTAGGGCCACCATTCCGAAGACCCCCGAATGCCTCGTCCATTCCAGAGGACTCTGAGTGCCCTGCACTGCCTAGACTGTCATCCCGAGGCTCAATGCCTGACACACTGGCACGTGTGTCAGCCCTGGTGTACCTCGAGGCAAGGCAAAGGTCCCTGTATCCGCTCGACTGAAAGCCTGACACTGCTGGTGTAGCTGTGGAGGCAAGCGGCAGTGCATATCTGCAGGCGAGACGAGGCCTGACTCCCCTCTGGGGGCTTCATTAGAACCCCAAGACCTTTGTCAGCACGGGCGAGGAAAGCTCAGGCTCTGGCCTCAGCAACAGATGAGAACAAAGTACCCGTCGACGACTGAAGAGGAATTCCCAGAGGCCCCTGGCAACTGGCACGGATACTGGCCTCTCCTGAGGCCACAGGGCGGGTCGTTGGGGTTCATGTGTTAAATTGAGAGGAATCCACCGCAAAGCAAGTAAAACCAGAAGCTTCTCCACTGCAGGTGGGATGAGGCCCTTTTCCGCTGGGGCGTCTCGAGGGAAATCACCCCTTCCGTCATGGACCTCATACGGCCCCATCACACCCTTGAAGTGACCCAAGAAGTGCCACGCCCCATGCATCCCCACTCTGAGAGGAACCCCGAGGGTCCCACTGCAACTGAAGAGGAGCCCCCTTTCCACATGCTCAGCTCCAGAGAAGGGCCCTTTAACTGCTCCATTGGGAAAGGGTTCCTGGCAATCCCCTCTCATCCCAAGTGGGAGGCGCTCCCACCAGAAATGTTGGGAGGAGAATCCGGGGTTGGGCCACCATTCCCCAAAACCCCAAAATGCCTCGTCCACTCTAAATGAACCTGACTGCCCTGCACTGCCTGGACTGTCAGCCCTCAACTCGATGCCCTACACACTGGCACGTGTGACAGCCCTGGGGTACCTCGAGGGCAAGCCACAGATGCCTGTATCTGCTCAAAGGGAAGCCTGACACTGCTGCTGAAGCTGGGGAGACAAACAGCAGTGCACGTTTCCAGGCGAGACGAGGCGTGACTCCCCTGTGGGAACTCCATGGGAACCCCAAGATCTATGTTAGCACGGGGCGAGGAAAGCTCAGGCACCGGCCTCAGCACCAGACGAGGACTGAGGACCCGGCAATGACTGGGGAGGAATCCCCAGAGGCGCCTGGCAACTGGCACGGAGACAGGCTTCTCCTGGAGCCACAGGGGCGGGTCCATCGGTTCCCGAGGTAACTCGAGAAACCCCACCGCAATTCGAGAAAAACCAGAAGCTTCTCCCTTGCAAGCGGGGTGAGGCCCTTATCTGCTGTGGTGTCTTGGGGGAAATCACCCCTTCCCTCTTGGACCTCCAAGAGCTCCTTCACCCCCTTGCTTTGACCCAAAAGTTCTCCGCCCCAGCCGTCTCAACACGAGAGGAACACCCAGGGCCCGCTGCGACTCAAGAAGAACCCTGTTTGCCCCTGCTAAGCTCCAGATGACGGTCCCTTTTCCTGCTCCTTGGGATTCCCTCGCATCCCAAGAGGAGGTGCTCGCACCAGGAAAGTCGGAAGGAGCATCAGGGGTTGGGCGACCATTCCACAAGACCCCCAAATTCCTTCTCCACTGCAGATGAACCTGACTGCCCTGCAATGCCTTGACTGTCATCCCGAGGCTCACATGTGACAGCCCTTTGGACCTCGGGAGGGCAAGCCACAAATCCCTGTGTCTGCTCGACATGGAAACTGACACTGCTGCTGCAGCTGGTCAGGCAAGTAGCCGTGCCCGTGTCCAGGCGAGAAGAGGCCTGACTCCCATTTAGGTGCTCCAGGGCAACCCCAAGACCTATGTCAGCACGGGGGAGGAGAGCTCAGGATCTGGCTTCAGCACCAGACAAGGACTGAGGACACGGCCACAACTGGGGAGGACTCTTCAGACAAGCATGGCAACTGGCACGGAGACTAGCCTCTCTTGAGGCCACAGGGACGGGTACCTGCTGTGCCCATCATAACTCGAGAGGACCCAGCCACAACATGAGAAAAACAGAAGCTCCTGCCATGCAGGCAGGGTGAGGCCCTTGTCTGCTGTGGCGTCTCAGAGGAAATCACCCATTCCCTCTGGGAACTCGAATGGATCCTTCACACCGTGGGTGTGACCCATGAAGTTCCAAGCCCCACCCCGTCCCCACACGAGAAGAACACTGAGGGTCCGGCTGCGACACAAGAGAAGCCACGTGTGCCCATTCTCAGCTCAAGACGAGGGTCCCTTTCCCTGCTACGTCTGGAAAGGTTTCCCCACGCTCCTCTTGCATCCCAGGAAAAGGCGCTCGCCCCAGGAAATTGGGAGGAACATCAGGGGTAGGGCTACCATTTCAAAGACCCCCAAATGCCTTGTCCATTCCAGAAGAAACTGACTGCCCTGCACTGCCTGACTGTCAGGCCAAGGCTCAATGTCCAACACACTGGCATGTGTGACAGCCCTGGGGTACCTCGAGGGCAAGCCACAGATCCCTGTATCCGCTCAAAGGGAAGACTGACACTGCTGTTGAAGCTGTGGAGGCAAGCGGCAGTGCACGTCTCCAGGCGAGACGAGGCCTTACTCCCCTGTGGGGGCTCCATGGGAACCCTGAGATTTATGTCAGCATGGGCGAGGAAAGCTCAGGCACCAGCCTCAGCAACAGACGAGGACTGAGAACCCAGCGATGACTGGGGAGGAATCCCCAGAGGCGCATGGCAACTAGCAAGGAGACTGGCTTCTCCTGAGGCCACAGAGGCGGGTCCCTGGGGTCCCCGTCATAACACGAGAGGACCGGCCGCAACTCGAGAAAAACCAGAAGCTTTTTTCCTGCCAGCGGCGTAAGGCCCTTTTCTGCTGTGGTGTCTCGGGGAAAATCACCCCTTCCCTCTTGGACTTCGAAATGGTCCTTCACATTCTTGCTGTGACCCAAGAAATTCCCGCCCCACTAGTCTGCATTCGAGACGAACTCCGATGGTCCTGCTGCATCTCAAGAGGAGACCCGTTTGCCCCTGCTCATCTCCAGATTTATGTCCCATTCCCTAATCATTGCGAAAGGGGTCCCAGTGCTGCCCTCGCAACCCAAGAACAGCCGCTCGCACCATGAGAGTCAAGAGGACCCCACACAACTTGAAAAAAAAAAATATTCTCCCCTGCAGGCGGGGGTGAGGACCTTGTTCACTGTGGTGTCTCTGGGTAAATCACCCCTTCTCTCTTGGACCTCCAAAGGGTCGTTCACCTTCTTGCTGTGACCCAAGAAGTTCCCCGCCCCACCCCGTCCCCACTCGAGAGGAACACCAAGGGTCCCTCCAAGACTCAAAAGGAGCCCCGTTAGCCCCTGCTGAGCTCGAGATCAGGGTCCCATTCCTGCTGTGTCGTGAAAGTTTTCCCAGCGCTCCCCTCACATCCCAACAGGAGACGCTCCCACCAGGACAGTCAGGAGGAGTATCAGGAGTCTTGCCACCATTTCCCAAAACGCCCAAAGGTCTCATTCACTCCTGATGAACCTGACTGGCCTGCACTGCAGCGACTGTCACTCCAAGGATCGATGCCCAACACTCTGGCATGTATGACAGCCCTGGGGTACCTGAAGCAAAAGGCACATATTCCTGTGTAAGCTCGATGGCAAGCCTGACACTGCTGCGGCAGCTGGGGAAGCAAGCGGCCGTGCACGTCTCAAGGCAAGTGAGACCTGACTCCCCTGTGGGGGCTTCAGAGGAAACCCAAGACCTATGTCAGCATTGGCGAGGGAAGCTTAGGCTCTGGCCTCAGGATCAGATGAAACCCGAGGACGCTCCAACGACTGGAGAGGAATCCCCAGAGGCGCCTGGCAACTGGCACAGAGACTGGACACTCCTGAGGCCAAAGGGCTGGTTACTGGGGTCCCCGTCGTAACTGGAGAGGACACCACCGCAACTCGAGAAAAACCAGATGCTTCTCCCCTGCAGGTGTGGTGAGGCCCTTGTCTGCTGTGGCTTCTCGGGCGAAATCACCCCTTCCTTCTTGGACCTCAAATGGCTCATTCACCCCCCTTGCTGTTACCGAAGAAGTTCCCCCGCCACCCGTCCCCACTCGAGAGGAAACCCAAGGTTACAGCAGAGACCCAAGAGGAAGCCCGTTTGCCCCTGTTCAGCTCCAGATGAGGGTCCATTTCGCTGCTCAATTGCGAAAGGGTTCCCTGAATTCCCCTCACACCTCAAGTGGAGGTACTCGCACCAGGAGAGTCAGGAGGAGCATCAGGGGTCATGCCACCATTCCCCAAGACCCATAAATGCCTAGTCCACTCCTGCGGACCCTAATGCCCTTCCCTGCCTCGATTGTCTCCACGACACTCGACGCCGTACAAACTGGCACGTGTGACAGCCCGTGGAAACCTCGAGGGCAAGCCAGATATTCCTGTGTCCACTCGACGGAAGCCTGAAGCTGCTGCTGCAGGTGGGGAGGCAAGCGGCCGTGCACGTCTCCAGGTGAGACGAGGCCTGTCTCCTCTGTGGAGGCCCAAGGAGTACCCCAAGGCCTAGGTCAGGACAGCCTAGGAAAGCTCATGCTCCGACCTCAGCACAAGAAGAGGACTGAGCACCTGGGGAGGATTGCGGAGGAATCCCCAGAGGTGCCTGGCAACTGGCACGGAGACTGGCCTCTCCTGAGGCCACAGGGGCGAGTCCCTGTGGCCCCAATCGTAAGTCCAGAGGACCCCACCACAAGTTGAGAATAAACAAAAGGTTCTCCCCTGCATGCGGTGTGAGGACCTTGTCCTCTGTGGCGTCTCGGGGAAATCACCCCTTCTCTCTTGTACCTCCAAAGGTTCGTTCACCTTCTTGCTGTGACTCAAGAATTTCTGGGCTCCACCCATCCCCACTAGAGAAAAACACCAAGGGTCCCGCCAAGACTCAAAAGGAGCCCCGTTATCCCCTGCTGAGCTCCAGATCAGGGTCCCTTTCCTGCTGTGTTGTGAAAGTGTTCCTAGCGCTCCCCTCACATCCCAACAGGAGACACACGCACCAGGACAGTTGGGAGGAGCATCAGGGGTCTAGCCACCATTACCCAAGACTCCCAAATACCTCGTTCACTCCAGATGCACCTGACTGCCCTGCACTGTGTCGACTGTCACCCCAAGGATAGACACCCAACACACGGGCACGTATGACAGCCCTGGGGAACCTCCAGCAAAAGAGACATATTCCTGTGTCCGCTCAATGGTGAGCCTGACACTGCTGCTGCAGCTGGGGAGGCAAGTGGCCGTGCATGTCTCCAGGCGAGACCGGGCCAAAACCCTGTGGGGAATCCAGGGGAACGCCAAGACTATGTCAGCCCAGGCAAAGAAAGCTCAGGCTCAAGCCTCAGCACCAGACGTGGACTGAGGACCCAGCGATGCCTGGGGAGGTTTCTCCGAGGCGCATGGCAACTGGCACGGAGACTGGCCTCTCCTGAGGCCACAGGGCCGGGTCCCTGAGTTCCCCATCACAACTCGAGAGGACTGGCCGCAACTCGAGAAAAACCAGAAGCTTTTTTCCTGCAGGCGGCGAGAGGCCCTTTTCCGCTGTGGTGTCTGGTGGGAAATCACCCCTTACCTCTTGGACCTCAAAAGGGTCCTTCACACCCTGAGTGTGACCCAAGAAGTTCTCTGCCCCACCCGTCCCCACACGAGATGAACCCCAAGGGTACAGCTGTGAATCAAGAGAAGCCCCGTTTTCCCCAGCTCAGCTCAAGATGAGGTTCCCTTTCCCTGCTACGTCTGGAAAGGATTCCCAGCACTCCTCTCACATCCCAGGAAGTGACGCTTGACCCAGGAACCTCGGGAGTATCATCAAGTGTAGAGCCACTATTCCGAAGACACCCAAATGCCTCGTCCATTTCAGATGAAACTGACTGCCCTGCACTGCCTAGACTGTCAGCCCGAGGCTCAATGCCAGAAACACTGGCACGTGTGACAGCCCTGGGGTATCTCGAGGGCAAGCCACAGATCCCTGTATCCGCTCGACGAGAAGCCTGGCACTGCTGCTGAAGCTGGGGAGGCAAGCAGCAGTGCACGTCTCCAGGCGAGACGAGGCCTGACTCCCCTGTGGGGGGCTCCATGGGAATCCCAAGATTTATGTCAGCATGGGCTACGAAAGCTCAGGCACCGGCCTCAGCACCAGACGAGGACTGAGGACCCGGAGATGACTGGGGAGGTATCCCCAGAGGCGCATATAAACTGGCACGGAGACTGGCATCTCCTGAAGCCACAGGGGCGGTCCAAGGATCCCCGTCATAACCCGAGAAACCTCGCTGCAACTCGAGAAAAACCAGAAGCTTCTCCCTTGCAAGCGAGATGAGGTCCTTTTCCCCTGTGGCGTCTAGGGCGAAATCACCCCTTACATTTTTGTCCTCAAAAGGGTCCTTCACATTCTTGCTGTGATCCAAGACGTTCCCCGCCCCTAACCGTCCACACTGGAGAGGAATGCCTAGGACCTGCCCAAACTCAAGAAGAGCCCCATTTATCCCTGATCAGTTGCAGATGAGAGTCCCTTTTCCTGCTCTGTCGGGAAAGATTCCC
This sequence comes from Nanger dama, assembly GCA_917880005.1. NCBI lineage: Eukaryota > Metazoa > Chordata > Mammalia > Artiodactyla > Bovidae > Nanger > Nanger dama. The sequence continues at coordinate 108,425,841 of CAKJTW010000001.1, forward strand.
GGCACACCACTCGCATCCCAGGAGGAGGCGCTCGAACCAGGAGAGTCGGGAGGAGCATCATGTGTCAGGCCAAAATTCACAAAGACCCCCAAACGCCTCGTCCAATCAACATGAACCTGGCTGCCCTGCACTGCCCCGAGGCTCGAAGCACAACACACTGCCACATGTGACAGCCCTGGGATACCTCAAGGGCAAGCCAAAGATCCCTGTATCCGCTCGACAGGAAGCCTGACACTGCTGCTGATGTTGGGGAGGCAACCGGCAGTGCACGTCTCCAGGCCAGAGGAGGCCTGACACCCTGTGGGGGCTCCATGGGATCCCCAAAGTCTATGTCAGCACCGGCAAGGAAAGCTCAGGCTCCGGCCTCAGCACCAGATGAGTACTGAAGACCCGGGGATGACTGGGGAGGAAACCCCATTGGCACATGGCAACTGGCATGGAGACAGGCCTCCCCTGAAGCCACAGGGGCGGGTCCATGGGCTCCCTGAGGTAACTCGAGAAACCCCACCCCAACTCGAGAAAAACCAGAAGCTTCTCCCTTGCAAGGGGGGGTGAGTCCCTTATCCGCTGTGCCGTCTGGGGTGAAATGTCCCCGTTCCTCTTGGACCTGGAAGGGCTCCTTCACCCCCTTGCCATGACCGAAGTTCCCCGCCCCACCCATCTCAACTCGACAGGAACCCCAAGGGACCTGCTGCGACTCAAGAAGAGTACATTTTGCCCCTGCTAACGTCCAGATGGTGGTCCCTTTTCCTGCTCCTTAGGGAAAGGTTTAACAGGGCTTACCTCGCATCCCAAGAGGAGGTGCTCACACCAGGAAAGTCGGAAGGAGCATGAGGGTTTGGGCCACCATTCCCAAAGACCCCAAATGCCTTGTACACTGCAGATGAACATGACTGCCCTGCACTGCCTTGACTGTCACCCCGAGGCTCAACGCCAGACACACTGGCACGTGTGACAGCCCTTTGGACCTCGAGGGCAAGCCACAGATCCCTGTGTCCGATCGACATGGAGCCTGACACTGCTGCTGCATCTGGCCTGGCAAGTGGCCATGCACGTGTCCAGGAGAGAAGAGGCCTGACTCCCATTTGGGTGCTCCAGGGGTACCCCAAGACCTAAGTCAGCACAGGAGAGGAATGCTCAGGCTCTGGCCTCAGCACCAGATGAGGATTGAGGACCCGGCGAACACTGAGGAGGAATCCCCAGAGGCTCCTAGCAACTGGCACGGAAACTGGCCTCTCTTGAGGCCACAGGGGGTTCCCTGGGGTTCCCCTTGTAAGTCGAGAGGACCCCGCCATAACTCGAGAAAACCAGCAGCTTCTCTGCTGCAGGTGAGCTGAGTCTCTTGTACGCTGCCTTGTCTTGGGAGAACACACCCCTCCCTCTTGGGTCTCAAAAGGCTCCTTCATACCCTTGCTGTGACCCTAGAAGATCCCTGGCCCACCTTTCCCCACTTGAGACGAACCCCGAGGGTCCTGTCGCGACTCAAGAGGAGCCCCGTTTTCCCCTGCTCAGCTCCATATGAGGGTCCCTTTCCCTGCTCCGTCTGAAATGGGTTCCCGGCGCTCCCCTCGCATCTCAGGAGGAGGCGTTCGCACCAGGAGAGTAGGGAGGAGCATCAGGGTTTGGGCCCCATTCCCCAAAACCCCTAAATGCCTCATCCACTACAGATGAACCTGACTGCCCTGCACTCCCTCGACTGTCACCCTGGGGCTCGATGCCCGACAAACTGGCACGTGTGACAGCCCTGGTGTACCTTGAGGGAAAGCCTCATATGTCTTTGTCCACAGGATGGGAGCATGACAATGCTGCTCGAGCTGGGGAGGCAAGAGACCGTGCACCTCTCCAAGCGAGATGAGGCCTGACTCCCCTGTGGGGGCTTCAGGGAAACCCCAGGACCTAGGTCAGCATGGCTGAAGAAAGCTCACATTCTGTCCTCATCACCAGACGATGACGGCGGACCCGGCGACGACTGGGGAGGTATCCCCTGAGGCGCCTGGCAACTGGCACGGAGACTGGCCTCTCCTGAGGCCACAGGATCGGGTCCCTGTGGTCCCCGTCATAACTAGAGAGGACCCTGCCACAACTCCAGAGAAACCAGAAGCTTCTACCCTGCAGGTGGAGTGAGGCACTTGTCCACTGCATCATCTCGGGGAAATCACCCCTTCCCTCTTGGACATCAATAGGCTCCTTCTCCCCTTGCAGTTACACAAGATGTTCCCTGCCCTACCCGTCCCCACTCGAGAGGAACCCCAAGGGTCCCGCCACAATTCAAGAGGAGCTTTATTTTCCCCTGCTTAGCTTCAGATGAGGGTCTCTTTCCCTGCTCCATCGAGAAAGGTTTCCTGGTCCTCCCCTCGCACTGCAAGCGGGAGCTCACAACAGGAGAGTCGCGAGGAGCATCAGGGGTCAGGCAACCATTCACCAAGAGACCCAAATTCCTCCCTCCATTCCAGATGAACCTGACGGTCCTGCACTTCCTCGACTCTCACCCCAAGGCTTGTCACCCGACACACTGCCAAGTGTGACAGACTTGGGGTACCTCGTGGGCAAGCCACAGAAACCTATGTCCGCTCAAAGGGGAGCCTGACACTGCTGCTGCAGCTGGGGAGGCAAGAGGCCATGCAAGTATCCAGGCGAGACGAGGCCTGAATCCACTGTTGGGGCTCAGGGTAACCCCAAGCCCTATGGCAGCATAGGCGAGGAAAGCTCAGGCACCGACCTCAGCAGTAGACTAGGACTGAGGACCCAGTGACGACTGGGGAAGAAACACCTTAGTCACCTGGCAACTGGAATGGAGACTGGCCTCTCCTGTGGCCTTAGGGGTGGGTCCATGGGCTCCCCATCTTAATTCGAGAAACCCCGACGCAACTCGAGAAAAAGCAGAAGCTTCTGCCTTGCGAGCGGGGTAAGGCCCTTGTCCCATGCGGCATCCCGGGGGAAATCACCCCTTACCTCTTTGACCTCGAATGGCTCCTTCACATTCTTGCTGCCACCCAAGAAGTACCCGCCACACCAGTCCCCATTTGAGAGGAACCCCTATGGTCCTGCTGCAACTCAAGAGGAGCCCCGTATGCCCCTGCTCAGCTCCAGATGTTTGTCCCTTTCTCTGCTCATTGGGAAATGGGTCCCTGGAATCCCCTCGCATCCCAAGAACAGCCAATTGTACGATGGGAGTCGGGAGGAGCATCAGGGTTTGGGCTACCATTCCTCAAGATCCCCAAATGTCTCCTCCACTCCAAATGAACCTCACTGCCCTACACTACCGCGACTGTCACACCGAGGTTCAACGCCTGACACACTGGGATATGTGACAGCCCTGGGTCGTGCCTCGATGTCAAGTCACAGATCCCTGTGTCCACTCGACGGGGAGCCTTACACAGCAGCTGCAGCTGGGGGAGGCAAGCAGCCGTGCACGTCTTGAGGCTAAACCAGAACTGACTCTCCTGCGGCAGCTAAATGGGAACCCCAAGATCTTTGTCAGCACGGGCGAGGAAAGCTCAGGCTCTGGCCTCAGCACCAGATGAAACCCGAGGACCCACCGACGACTGGGGAGGAATCCCCAGAGGCGCTTGGCAACTGGAACGGAGACTGTACACTTCTGACGCCACAGAGCTTGTTTCTAGTGTCCCCATCGTAACTTGAGAGGACACCCCAGCAACTCGAGAAAAGCCAGATGCTTCTCCCCTGCAGCCATGGTGAGGCCCTTGTCTGCTGCGGCTTCTCAGTGAAATCACCCCTTCCATTTTGAACCTCAAATGGCTCATTCACCCCCTTGCCCTGACCCAAGAAGTTCTCTGCCCCACAGTTCCCCACGTGAGAGGAACCCCGAGGGTCCTGCAGAGACTCAAGAGGAGGCCCGTTTGCCCCTGTTCAGCTCCAGATTTGGGTACCTTTCCCTGCTCAGTTGAGAATGTGTTCCCTGCACTCCCCTCAGATCCCAAGAGGTGGCGCTTGCACCAGGAGAGTCAGGAGGAGCATCAGGGGTCATGCCACTCTTCCCCAAGGCCCACAAATGCCTAGTCCACTCCAGGGAACCTTGTTTGCCCTGCACTGCCTGGATGTCACCGTGACACTCGACGCCGGACACACTGGATAGTGTGACAGCCCTCGGGAACCTCACGGGCAAGCCACAAATTCCTGTGTCTGCTCGACTGGAAGCCTGACACTGCTGCTGCAGCTGGGGAGGCAAGCAGCCGTGCACGTCTCCAGGAGAGACGAGGCCTGTCTCCTCTGTGGAGGCTTCAGGGTTATTCCAAGACCTAGGTCAGGACTGGCGATGAAAGCTCATGCTCCGGCCTCAGCACAAGATGAGGACTGACCACTCGGCAACGATTGGGGAGGGCTCCCCAGAGGCTCATGGCAACTGGCATGGTGACTGGCCTCTCCTGAGGCCACAGGGGCGAGTCCCTGGGGTCCCCGTCATAACACAAGAGGAACCCACCTCAACTTGAGAAAAACTAAAAGATTCTCCCCTGCAGGCGGGTGAGGACCTTGTCCGCTGTGGCTTCCTGGGAGAAATAACCCCTTCGCCCCTGGATCTCAAAAGGGTCCTTCACCTTCTTGCTGTGACCCAAGAAGTTCCCCACCCCATCCGTCCCCACTCGAGAGGAACACCGAGGGTCCCGCCAAGACTCAAAAGGAGCCCCGTTATCCCCTGGTGAGCTCCAGATCAGGGTCCCTTTCCTGCTCTGGCAGGAAAGGTTTCCCAGCGCTCCCCTCACATCCCAACAGGAGACGCTGGCACCAAGACAGTCGGGAGGAGCGTCAGGAGTCTTGCCACCATTTCCCAAGACCCCCAAAGGTCTCATTCACTCCCAGTAGACCTGACTGGCCTGCACTGCACTGACAGCCACCCCAAGGATTGACGCCCAACACACTGGCACCTATGACAAGCCTGGGGTACCTCGAGCAAAAGGCTCATATATCAGTGTCTGCTCGATGGCGAGTCTGACAGTGCTACTGCAGCTGGGGGAGCCAAGCGGCCGTGCACGTCTCGAGGTTAATAGAGACCTAACTCCCCTGTGGGGGCTTCAGAGGAACCCCACGACTTATGTCAGCATTGGCGAGGAAAGCTCAGGCTCTGGCCTCAGGACCAGAAGAAACCCGAGGACACTCCGACAACTGGGGAGGAATCCCCAGAGGCACCTGGCAACTGGCAGAGACTGGACACTCCTGAGGCCACAGGGCTGGTTTCTGGGGCACGTGTCGTAACTCGAGAGGACCCTGCCACAACTCGAGAAAAAACAGATGCTTCTCCCCTGCAGGTGTGGTGAGGTCCTTGTCTGCTGTGGCTTCTTGGGCGAAATCACCCCCTTCCCTCTTGGACCTCGAATGGCTCATTCACCCCCGTATTGTTACCCAAGAAGTTCTCTGACCCACCAGTCCCCAGTCGAGTGGAACCCCGAGGGTACCGCAGAGACCCAAGAGGAGGCCCGTTTGCCCCTGTTTAGCCTCCAGATGAGGGTCCATTTCACTGCTCCGAAGGGAAAGGGTTCCCTGCACTCCCCTCACATCTCAAGAGGAGGCGCTCGTACCAGGAGAGTCAGGAGAAGCATCTGGGGTCATGCCACCATTGCCCAAGATCCCCAAATGCCTATTCCACTCCAGCGTACCTTGACTGCCCTGCACTGCCTCGATTGTCACCCCGACACTGGACGCCATACACACTGGCACGTGTGAGAGCCCTCAGAAACCTCGAGAGCAACCCATATATTCCTGTGTCCGCTCGACAGGAAGCCGGAAACCGCTGCAGCTGGGAAGGCAAGCGGCCGTGCATGTCTCCAGGCTAGAGGAGGCCTGTCTCCTCTGTTGGGGGCCCCACGACCTAGGTCAGGACGATCGAGGAAAGCTCATGCTCCGGCCTCAGCACAAGAAGTGGACTGAGCACCTGGTGATGATTGGGGAGGAATCGCCAGAGGCGCCTGGCAACTGGCACGGAGACTGGCCTCTCCTGAGGCCCCAGGGGCAAGTCCCTGGGGTCCCCGGCATTACCCCAGAGGACCCCACCACAACTTGAGAAAACCAAAAGATTCTCCCCTGCATGCGAGGTGAGTACCTTGTCCGCTGTGGCATCTCGGGGAAGTCACCCCTTCTCTTGGACCTCAAAAGGGTCATTCACCTTCTTGCTGTGACCTAAGAAGTTCCCCATCCCATCCGTCCCCACTCGAGAGGAACACCGAGGGTCCTGCCAAGACTCAAAAGGAGCCCCGTTAGCCCCTCTGAGCTCCAGATCAGGGTCCCTTTCCTGCTGTGTCGTGAAAGTGTTCCCCGCACTCTCCTCACATCCCAACAGGAGACACTCGCACCAGAACAGTTGGGAGGAGCATCAGGGGTTTGCCACCATTCCCCAAGACCTGACTTCCCTGCACTGCATTGACTATCACCCCAAGGATCGACGCCCAGCACACTGGCATGTATGACAGCACTGGGGAACCTCAAGCAAAAGACACATATCCCTGTGACCGCTCGACAGTGAGCCTGACACTACTGCTGCAGCTTGGGAGGCAAGCAACCATGCATGTCTTCTGGCGAGACTGGGCCAAAACCCTGTGGGGGATCCAGGGGAAACCGAAGACCTATGTCAGCCCAGGCGAGGAAAGCTCAGGCACAGGCCTCAACACCAGACATGGACTGAGGACCCGGCGACGATTGGGGAGGATTCCTCGAGGCGCATGGCAACTGGAATGGAGACTGGCCTTTCCTGAGGCCACAGGAGTGGGTCCCTGTGGTCCCCGTCATAACTCGAGAGAACCGGCCACTACTCGAGAAAAACCAGAAGCTTCTCCCTTGCAAGCGAGTTGAGGCCCTTTTCCCCTGTGGCGTCTAGGGGGAAATCACCCCTTACCTCTTTGTCCTTGAAAGGCTCCTTCACATTCACGCTGTGACCCAAGACGTTCCCCGCCCCTAACCGTCCACACTGGAGAGGAATGCCTAGGTCCCCCCCAAACTCAAGAAGAGCCTATTTATCCCTGCTCAGTTCCCTTTTCCTGCTCTGTCGGGAAAGGATTCCCGGCACACAACTCGCATCCCAGGAGGATGGGCTCGCACCGGGAGAGTCGGGAGGAGCATCAGGTGTCAGGCCAAAATTCACAAAGACACCCAAATGCCTCGTCCACTCAACATGAACATGACTGCCCTGCACTGCCTCGACTAGCATGCCAAGGCTCTATGCCCAACACACTGGCACGTGTGACAGCCCTGGGGTACCTTGAGGGCAAGCCACAGATCCTTGTATCCGCTCGACGGGAAGCCTGACACTGCTGCTGCTGAAGCTGGGGAGGCAAGCGGCAGTGCACGTCTCCAGGCTAGATGAGGCCTGACTCCCCTGTGGGGGCTCCCTGTGATCCCCAAGATCTATGTCAGCATGAGCAAGAAAAGCTCAGGCACCGGCCTCAGCACTAGACCAGTACTGAGGACCGGGTGATGACTGGGGTGGAATCCCCAGTGGTGCATGTCAACTGGCACGGAGACAGGCCTCTCCTGAAGCCACAGGGGCTGGTCCATGGGCTCCCTGAGGTAACTCGAGAAACCCCACCCCAACTCCAGGAAAACCAGAAGCTTCTCCCTTGAAAGAGGGGTGAGTCCCTTATCTGCTGCAGCATCTCGGGGGAAATCTCACCGTTCCTCTTGGACCTCGAAGGGCTCCTTCACCCCTTGCTGTGACCCAAGTTCACCGCCCCACCCATCTCAACTTGAGAGGAACCCCAAGGGAACTGCTGCGACTCAAGAGGAGTCCCATTTGCCCTTGCTAACGTCCAGATGATGGTCCCATTTCCTGATCCTTAGGGAAAGGTTTAACGGGGCTTACCTCACATCCCAAGAGGAGGTGCTCACACCATGAAAGTTGGGAGGAGCATGAGGGTTTGGGCCACCGTTCCCAAAGACCCCCAAATGCCTTGTACACTGCAGATGAACATGACTGCCCTGCACTGCCTTGACTGTCACCCCGAGGCTCAACGCCAGACACACTGGCACGTGTGACAGCCCTTTGGACCTCGAGGGCAAGCCACAGATCCCTGTGTCTGATCGACATGGAGCCTTACACTGCTGCTGCAGCTGACCTGGCAAGTGGCCGTGCACGTGTCCAGGAAAGAAGACGCCTGACTCTCATTTGGGTGCCCCGGGGGGCCCCCAAGACCAAAGGCGGGCGGGGGGGGGGGGGGGGGGGGCGGCGCCGGCGGGGGGGGAGGGGGGGGGGGCGGGGGGGGGGGGGGGGGGGGGGGCCGGGGGGGGGTGGGGGGGGGGGGGGGGAAGTGGGGCTTTTGGGGGGGGTGGGGGGGGTGCGGGGGGGCTGTGGTGACTTGCGGGGGGGGCGCCGGTGGTAATGGGGGGAAAACCTGTTGCTTGTGGGTTGGTGGTTTGTTTGGTTTTTTTGTGGTGTTTTTTGTTGGTAGTTTTCCCCCCTTGTTTGGGGGGGTTTTTGGGGTTTTTTTTTTTTTTTTTTTTTTTAAGTGGTTCCCCCTTCCGTATGTGGTGTGTTGAGGAAAGTTGGGGGGGGGGGGGGGGAAGAGATAGGGACAATTATTTAAACAAAAGTGCTTTTAAAACAGAGCGTGCTCCTTGCAGAAAACCCCCTCAGGGGGCCTCACCCAAGCAAAAGAAAGAAGAAAAAAGAGTAAACGAGAGAGGAAAAAGAAAAAAAAGATAGAGACAGGAAAAAAGAAAAGAAAAATAATCGTAACAAAAAAGATTCTAAAAATAAGTGTTTCAGTATTAATCCCTCAGATTCCAACTGCGTGCTAGGGCATAGCTCGCTTTCTTTTCAAGGAATTTCGGTAGTGCCTGGTGTAGTAGATTCTGATTATACTAGGGAAATTAAAGTTTTGATCTTGCTACCTACTAAAACTGTGCAAAGTAATAAAGGTCAAAAAATAGCACAGCTTTTGCTTTTACCTTATTATCAGATAGAAAAAACCTTGACTTCTTAAGCTAGGAGCCCCAGAGGATTTGGATCTAGTGATCTAGCTTTTGGGTGCCTTCCACACTTCCAAGGGCTCCAGGAGTGAGAGCTCTGTCAGAGGGACGGTAATGGCAACCCGATGGCTTCTCCAGCGGTTGCTTGGCCGCACAGACCCAGTGCCACATGGACAGCCCCAGGATCCCAGGGCCCTTGGGTGGGGTGAAGAGTGCCACCCACACCCAGAGAGGGGGGCTCCGTTCACCCCGACAACGGCCTGACAGATGGGTTTTCTAGTGTTCTCCTAGCCAGCAGAGACGTGTGCAGGTGGTTTGGGCCCACCCCTGCGTGACTGGGCTCTGGCCCACAGCAGCCCCTGAGCCCAGACCTCCAGGAGGAACGGTGGCGCCCCCGCCTGGAAGATGAGTGCACTGCATGTGGGGAAGCGAGCCTCCTTGGGGGAAGTCCAGGCAGCCCAGCTGCATGCATCTGCAAGCCTTGATGGGGAGAGCCCTCGTGCGCCTCCAGCATGGCAGAGCTCCAGCTCTGCTCAGAGGCTGATCTGCCAGAGCCCAGGGCGCAACGCTGCTCTGCCCTGGGTGAGCGTTGCCCAGACTTGTCTAGCTGCTAGGCTTACTGACCGGAAAGGTGCAGGTTGTGTGCGACCCGGGGACAACACGGGCGCCTTAATGGCCTCAGCTCCGCTATTGCCTTACCTTGCGACCTAGAACCCCAGGCCTTCTTGAGGAGAGGTTAGGGGCCGGTGGCTTCCACACTGCCAAGGGCTCCAGGAGTGAGAGCTCTGTCAGGGGGAAGGCAAGGGCAACAGGATGGCTTCTCCAGCGGTTGCTTGGCCGCACAGACCCAGCGTCGCCTAGAGAGCACCAGGCTTCCAGGGCCCTGGGTGGGGTGTGCAGCGCCACAACTGGAGAGGGAGGGCTCCGTTTGCCACCGGCAAGCGCCTGACATACATGTGTCCCTTCTGCTCTCCTAGCCAGCAGCGACGTGTGCAAGTGGTTTGGCCCGCCCCTTCTTGTCTGGTCTCCCACGCACAGCCCCAGCTCAAGGGAACCAGCCCCTGAGCCCAGACTTCCAAGAGGTTCTCTGGCGCCCCCGCCTGGAAGCCGAGTGCACAGCATGCGGGGATGGAGCCGCCTCGGGGGAAGTCCAGGCAGCCCAGCTGCATGCATCTGCAAGCCTTGATGGGGAGAGCAGGATGCGGGCGGCCGGGGGTTGGCACGGGCGCCTTCCTGGCCACTCCGCTCCTGCCTTACCTTGTAGGGGCTGGTTTCTTCCACACTGCCAAGCGCTCCAGCAGTGAGAGCTCTGTCAGAGGGAAGGCAATGGCAACTAGATGGCTTCTCCAGCGGTTGCTTGGCCGCACAGACCTAGCACCGTACAAACAGCACCGGACTCCCAGGGCCCCTGGGTGGGGTGTGGAAAGACGTGGGCTCCCTAGCACTCTCCTAGCCAGCAGAGACGTGTGCATGTGGTTTGGGCTCACCTCTGCATGTCTGGGATCCCGCCCACACCCCAGCCTAGGGGAACCAGCCACTGAGCCCAGACTTCAAGGAGGCGCGCTAGCACCCAAGCCTGGATGCCAAGTGCACAGCATGCAGAGAAGTGAGCCTCCTCGGTTGAAGACCAGGCACGGCAGGTGCGAATTCAAACCCTGATGGGGAAGGCCCGAGTGCGCCTCCAGCACGGCAGAGCTACAGCTCTCTCAGAGGCCGATCTAGCAGAAAGCGGGCGCGAGGCTGCTCTGTCCGGGGTGAGCCTTGCCCAGACTTGCCTAGCTGCTAGGCTTACTGCCCCGGAAGAAGCCGGCTGTGGGCACCCGGGTGACAGCACGGGCGCCTTCCTTGCCTCAGCTCCACTCATTCCTTGCTTGCGACATAGGCCCCCAGGCCTCCTTGTAGGGATTAGGGGCCGGTCGCTTCCACAATACCAACGACTCCAGCAGTGAGAGTTCTGTCAAAGGGAAGGCGAGGGCCACTGGTTGGCTACTCCAGCGGTTGCTTAACCGCACAGACCCTGCGCAGCATGGAGAACACCAGGCTCCCAGGGCCCCTGGGTTGGGTGTGCAGTTCCACACCAGTAGAGGGGGCTCCTTTCGCCCCTGGCAAGGGAGTGACAGATGTGGGTTCCCTAGCGCTCTCCTAGCCAGCAGAATTGTGTGCAGGTGGTTTGGGCTCGTGCCTGAGTGTCTGGGCTCCTGCCCATAGCCCCAGCTCAGGGGAACCCGCCCATGAGCCCAGACCTACAGGAGGCTCGCTGGCGCCCCCGCCTGGAAGCCGAGTGAACAGCATGCGGGGAAGCAAGCCTCCTTGGGGAGACGAGCTAGCCCAGCTGCCTGCCTTGGCAACCCCTTATGGGGAAGGCCCGAGTGTGCCTTCAGCATGACAGAGCTCCAGCTCTGCTCAGAGGCCGACCTGGCAGAGCTCGGCGCGAGGCTGCTCTGCCCTGGGCAAGCCTTGGCCTGACTTGCTTAACTGCTAGGCTTACTGCACGGGAAGGAGTGGGCTGCGGGCAGCTGGAGGACGGCATGGGAGCCTTCCTGGCCTCAGCTCCACTCCTTCCTAGCCTTGCGACCTAAGCCCCCAAGTCTCATTGGGGAAAATTTAAGGGCTGGTGGCTTCCACACTGCCAAGGGCTACAGCAGTGAGACCTCTGTCAGAGAGAAGGCAAGGGCAACTGGATGGCTTCTCCAGCGGTTGCTTGGCCACACAGACCCAGGGCTGCACGTAAAGCACCAAGCTCCCAGGGCCCCTGGGTGGGGAGTGGAGTGCCACACCGGAGAGGTGGGCTCCGTTCGCCCCCAGCAAGGGCCTGACAGACGTGGGTTCCCTAGTGCTCTCCTAGCCAGCAGAGACGTGTGCAGGTGGTTTGGGCTCACCCCCGCGTGTCTGGGCTTCCGTCCACAGCCCCAGCTCAGGGGAACCAGCACCTATGCCCCGACCTCCAGGAGACGTGCTGGCACTTCTGACTGGAAGTCAAGTGCACATCATGAGGGGAAGCGAGCCTCCTCCAGGGAAGAGAAGGAAGTCCAGCTGCGTGAATCTGCAAGCCCTGATAGGGAAGGCTTGACTGTGCCTCCTGGGCTCAGGGACAGGTTCCCCCAAGATGGGCCTGTGGACGGGATTTCAGACACGCATGGGCGGTCTCAAACCACCTACAAAAGTCTCTCCACATTAGGAGAGCGCTAGGGAAACCACGTCTGTCAGGCCCATGCCAGGGCGAACGGAGCCCCCCTCTCCAGGTGTGGCGCTGCACACCCCACCCAGGGGCCCTGGGAGCCTGGTGATCCTCATGCAGCGCCGGGTCTGGGCGGCCAAGCAACCGCTGGAGAAGCCATCCAGTTGCCCTTGCCTTCCCTATGACGGAGCTCTCACTGCTGGATCCCTTGGCAGATTGGAAGCCACAGGCTTGAACCCCTCCTCAAGGAGGCCTGGTGTCCTAGGTTCCAAGGCAAGGCAGGAGCAGAACTCAGGCCAGAAAAGTGCCCGTGACGTCCTCTAGTCCCCCCCCCCCGGCCTGCTCCTTCCCCGGCAGTAAGCCTAGCAGCTAGGCAAGTCTGGGCAAGGCTCGCCCAGGGCAGAGCAGCCTTGCACCCCTGACTCTTCCCGATTGGCATCTGAGCAGTGCTGGAGCTCTGCCGTGCTGGAGGCGCACTCGGCCTTTTCCATCAGGGCTTAGAGACTCAAGCAGCTGGTCTGCCTCGACTTCCCCCAAGGAGGGTCGCTTCACCGCATGAAGTTGTCTTGTCTTCCAGTCGGTGGCGCCAGCACGCTTCCTGGGGTTCTGGGTCAAGGGCTGGTTCCCCTGATCTGGGGCTATGGGCGGCAGACCAGACACGCAGGGGCGGGCCAAACCACCTGCACACGTCTCTCTTGGCTAGGAGAGCCTTAGGAACGCACGTCTGTCAGGCCCTTGCCTGGGGCAAACGTAGCCCCACCCCACCGCCCCGTCTAGGGCTGCGCTCTGTAATGCTTGGAAATGAAAATGACACTCTGAAATGACACTCTGAAAATGACACTCAGGGACAGACTCTAGTGTACTGGCCGTTTATTACCTAACTGCGCGTTTTATAATTCTCAGGGAATAGAGCATAAGGCAGAGTTGCACTTAGCCCTTCCATAGAAACATGAAAGCATTCAAGCCAAAATACTGTTCCCATTTTGCAACACATAGCATAGCCTTGGTGAAACTCTAAAGGGAAACTTATCATGAGACAGCAGTCCTTGCTCTCAGAAACAGGTTGTCAGAAGGAAGCCTTCGAACACACCTCAAGGCGTGTTCCCAGCCTCAGGCATTCGGTGAACGTTCAGAACCCTTTGTTACGCCTGTTCTGAAAGGTTATTGTTGAATTACGTCGCCGGGATTCTTGGCCTCCGGAGGAGAGGAATTCAGTCCTGAGCCAGAGACGAGGCTTGATCGCTCAGAGTGTAACAAAGTTTTATTAAAGTATGAAGCAGATAGAGAAAGCTTCTGACATAGGCATCAGAAAGGGGCAGAAAGAGTATCGCCCTGCTAGTCTTTAGGTGGAAGAAGGGCAAAGTACCAACAAATAGTTTCATTTAAATAGATTAGAGGAACAATATCAGAGTATAATGTACTGGTTTATCAAGTAGGTTCTGAGCCCCAAAGGCGAACCGACTTGAAGACAGAGTTTGGGGTCAATGCATAGTACATTAGCATAGCTTAAGATAAACATTTCCATAAGAAAAAGGCAATGGTTAACTTCAAGTGAAACCAGGTGTCGTCATGGCAACAGAGAATTTTAAGAGAAACCTCTTTTTCAATGTGGATAGAAAAGGAAACAATATCGCTAGTTTTTTCCTCCTGCCGCTTAAGAGAGATCAAATGTCTGACACTTGCAGGCTATTTCCTCCGTTTGGAGACCCCTGGCCTTCCCGCCTGTTACCCTCTCAGTTCCAGCTTGCAACCTTGGTCGTGAGTGGAGCAAATACATTTTCCGTATTTGCTCAAAGCCTTCCAGCTTCTCCACATTTCCTCCCTTTTTCCTCAAGACAAAGACTTCTCAGCCATGGTTACTCCTGCTTTTTGGGTGGCGGAGGCTCGAGCACATCACGTTTGGAATCCTAGAAGAACAATACCAAAGAAGAAACAGATCAGCGCCTAAGAAGCCATCGCGTATGGGGTACCCAATGTTTTGGATTGAGAAAGGAAGTACTAGCGGAGAGTGTATCCTGGAAGTCAGTGTTCTATAACACAGGGGGAGTGCTGCTGAAGGTAGACGTGATTCGTATTTGTTGATCTATCTGAGCTTGTTGGACCCAGAGATCATGAGAAGCCTTTCTCCAAGCAGTCATGAGATCATGATTTTGCATAGAATTATATAATGCCATTCCAGAAACTGTATCAACAGTTACAGTGGACATAATACCCACTCTGGTAGCTATGATCCAGGCAATAACACGTTTGCTTCTTTTAGGGATTCTCTCAGAACATATGGAATCTGACCAAGGTTCAAAAATCTGAACTGGAACCCACGAATCAGTCTTTCCCAGACTGAAAAATCATTGTCTTTAGTAACATTCATTGGTACACTATGAACTAACAACACTCAGTAGTGGACAGCAATAGCAAAGAGATAGGGCGCGATTACACAAGCATGAATATAACCAGTATATTATACTCAATAGTATAATCAAGTGGAATGGAAACATGTGCATGAGCATACGAGATGCCAAACCGGGACAAGCAAGCAGGAATTTTCCAAAGATGCCAGTGCCTATTGGTTTCTTTTATCACAGTAGAAAGTGCTGCAGTAACGTTGGTATTCCCAAAGCCACTTGTTCTGGTGTTTGCTTTTCTATTAAGTGGGGGCACATGAGGTAATAGCAATCAATAACTGAGCAAATCTGTCACCCTTTTGTAAATACAATTTCTGAGTCCCGTGGAACATGATTGCATTTGACCCGTGTAATCTTTATCAATGATCTCAGTATGTACAATTATCTCGCACATGGTGGTCTTCTTTTGTTCCAATAGGAGGCCTAGAATATTTTTTTCGTATAGGGCCAAAATATCCAGTGAAGATTTTCATAGGATTATTTACCATGAATAATTTCTTATCTCGGGGAGTAGGAATGTCTATACATGTGTTATGTCTGGTAGCCGCTGTTAATTTGGTAAGATTTGGTTGTCCTGTTCTAGTTTCCCAAAGGAGGTGTCTGAATGGGTAAAGCATCACCTTGTTTATCCAATTTAGAGCGGCACTCAGTCAGCCAGTGATTCCCCTTTTTACATCTTGGGCAGAGCCCAGGGGGCTTAGTTTTACTAGCCCCATTTTTGGCAGAAGAAAGACCCGTTTGCCGAGGCAAAGTGACACTGTTTCTGCAATGTGTCCTGGCTTGCCGCAGTTAAAGCATTTCACTTGAGACTTTGGGGAAACGCTGAAGGTTCTAAAGTGGCTACTTGAGCTTCATGTTGAATTGTCCCCACATTCCTGCAAGCTTTCATGTATTTCAGAACTTCTCTTTGCCCCCTAATAGGTCTGAGAGTAGCCTGACAATCTTCATTAGCATTATAAAAGGCTAATTGTTTCCAAAGGATTTCTTGGAAAGGTGCATCCTGAAGACTGTGCTCAATGGCCTCCTTCAATTTATCAAAAAATTGAGTATAGTTTTCAGCTGGGCCTTGAAATATTTTTACAAAAGATCCATCAGAGGTGGAACTGTCGATTTTAGCTCATGCTCTGATAGCTACTTCCTTAATCTAGTAGAACGTGGGCGGCTGCACAAATTTAACTGTGCAGCAGTTTGAGCCATAGCTCTGGTGCCGGTGAGAATTTTAAAATTTAGTCCAGTAGGCTTTCCCCTGCTTTGCAGTTCTCACAAGATAAATGTGGCTTTATCCGTCACCCACATTTGCCATTGTAGTAGCTATTGTGGAGTCATAACCGTTTTAAGAACCGTAAAAAACTCTGCATGAAGCCATTGATCCGCCTAACCCCTAAGAAATTCCATACGGTAATGTACATGCCTTTTGAATTGCGTGAGCAAAGCAAAATCAGGTGATTGCCATTGATTATGTCCAGGTTGAGGATAATTCCATCGGACCGGAAAAGCCCAGGCACTAAGAGGCATGTCCCGAGGAGGAATGCTAGGAAATAGGGGAGCAGTAGCAGCAGCGGACAGCGTTGCAGCGGGCAGAAAGGCCAGCGTTAGAGGCTTGTTTATATGAGCTCGCGAAAAGCAAGGGAAAGGCGGATCAGGGACCTTTGGCACAGTTGATTGTTTCCTTGCTTTTTTAGCACTTGTAATTCTTGTTTGTCCGTAATCTGCTCTAACATGACATTTTACGGATTTCAAAGCTCTGAGAGATCTTTCTGTTCTAATTCACATTCATGCAGGGATCCAAGAGTTTCAACCTTTAAATCTCCTCCCGAGCCATCTAATTGTTCCATAATGGCCCGTCAAAGAGACAAAGTTACCCACCTTTGTGGGGGAGATTCTTGTCCCCTGTTGACAAGCTTTTAGAACATTGTTTGTTACTCTGGTCTAAGTTTGTAAATCTAAGGTTCCTTCCACCCTCTGATAACAGCTATTTAACTGCTCTTCAGGCAGATTCACCCCGTAATGTTTTCAAGAAATGATGCGCGAAAAGAACAAAAGGAATTTTTTTTTACTTGTCCATCATGCTCTCCTCGCTTCTGCAAGAGTGTGGCCCTTTTTCAAAATCAGACTGCTGCTTCGAGCTCCACGTTGGGCGCCATCTCTAAGGCTTGGAGAACCGCACTCTGAACAGGACACTCAGGGAAAGCCTCTAGTGGACTGACAGTTTATTATCTAACTGCGCAGTTTTAGATTTCTCAGGGAATAGCGCATAAGGCAGACTTGCACCTAGCCATTCCAGATACACATGAAAGCATTCAAGCAGAAAATACCGTTCCCATCGCCCAAGACATAAGATAGCTTTGGCAAAACTCTAAAGAGAGTCTGATCATCAGACAACAGTCCTTGCTCTCAGAAACAGCTGGTGGGAAAGTAGCCTTCCAACGCCTCAAGGCCGGGTGTATAAACCGTTCGTTCTCCGTTCCCAGCCTCAGGCACTCGGTGAATGCTCATAACCCTTTGTTACGCTCGTTCCAGCTTCCAGCCTTTGACATGAGTGGAGAAAATACATTTTGTTAAAAGCGTTAAGTGATTTTAATCTTCCAATAGCTCCTGAAAAAATTCCAACGGAATTTCCTATTTAGGTGCTCTTTTGGGACGACAAAGAAGAAAACCTCAAAAGTCCAAATTAGACAAGATACTTTGAAAACTCAATGGTGTTCAGAAGCTTTTGCGTGACATTAACTGATTACGTCCCATGTTGGGGATCCTTACGCATCAATTGCGTCATTTATTTTCTACCTTGGAAGGGGATGCTGCTGTAAGCAATAGAGGAATGACACTTGGTAGAGCAACGGTTGAAAGAAGGATTTCTTACTTATCTACAACAGGATCAACCTATATATTTCATGCTGTTCCATACTCCCTAGTCTCCTACTGCAGTTATTGTTCAACTTGCAGGGCTGATCGAGTGGGTATTTTTACCCAATAACAATACAGAAAAGCTTACTACTTATATAGATAGACTTGCTTTCCTCATTCTGAAAGGTCAAGGCCGCATTACCCAGTTAATTGGAAGTGACCCTCAAACAATCCTTACTCAACTTCTTCCCAAATCTCGAATTGCTTACAGTTTAATGAAAATTGGCAGATAGCTCTTGCATCGTATTCAGGGACTTTTTGAATCATGATCCTCAGTCTCAATTGATAGATTTTCTTCGACATACATCAATGGTTTGTAAATCTCCTAGATCTACTATTCCGGTTGAAGGGAAAACTATGTTTACAGACGCTAATACAAATCCTGCTGGCGATTGAACTGAGACTGCTTCTCAAGTTGTTCCACACTCCTTTTCTTCCATGCAGTCTGCTGAGCTTTGGGCCATTTGTCCGGCACTACAGGATTTTTTCGATGTTCTTATTAATATTGTTTCTGATTCTAAATATGCAGTATTTTCATGTATTCATCTTCCTGAAGCCACTCTATCATGAACTTTAGAAACCAATATGGGTACATTAGTTTTTTCAGGTTCAACAGTTATTACTCAGGCGACCAAACCCTGTCTCTTTTACTCATCTTCGAGCTCATTCTTCTCTCCCCGGACCATTATCTCAAGGAAAGGCAAATAGAGATGCCTTACTTTATCCATTACCGTCTGCAACACAAGAACATTGCTTACATCATACGAATGCTAAAGGATTACAAAAAAACTGATTGGTTAACACGAAAACAAGCTCAACGCATTGCTCGTTCTTGTTCCATATGTGCACCATTTGTTTTGCCCTTTGCCCCTCCTGGAGTAAATCCCAGAGGATTACAATCTAACCAAATCTGGCAAATGGATGATGTCTTTATTTCCTGATTCGGTAAACAGAAGTATGTTCATCATACTATATAGACACTTGTTCTCACTTTCAGTGGGCTACTGCTTGAAGTTCAGAAAAGGCTGACTCCGTTGTGACTCATTTCCTCTTTTGTTTTGCTAATGCTCTTCATATAAACCTACTCAATTTTCTCAATTTTAGAACACTATCATATTAAGCACACTTTTGGTATTCCTTATAATAGTCAAGGGCAAGCTATAATTGAAAGAGCTAATCGTACTCTTCGTGAATATCTCGAAAAAATAAGAAAGGGGGAGAAGGGTGTGATATCACCAAGGGATGTATTAACGAAAGCACTATTAACTCTTAATTTTTGAAAGTCTGGGGAAAAGGGAAGATGACTCCAGCAGAACAGCATTTTGGCAATACAGAAAAGAAGACAAAAAGCTTTGAATATTCCCGGGTATGGTATTAGGATGAGATAAAGGGATAGATTCCAGCAGTACTTCATTTTTGGGGGCGACGGTATGCTTTCATTTCTGTGAATGATTCCACGATCTGGGTTCCATGGAGACTAGTGAAGTTGCAGGATGAGCGACCCTTCCTTGCGCCAGGTTCAGGAACTGTCCATGCAGAGGACCTTCATTTTTGCAACAAGAGAAGCGAATCTGCCAACATGGCTCGTTTCCCCACAGGCTGTGCATTTGGCCGCACAGACACAGCACCGCACGGAGATGAGGCTCCGAGGTCCGCTGGATGGGGTATGCAGCACCACACCCAAAGGAGAGGCCTCTCTTCATTACGGAAAGGGCCTGACAGACGTAGGCTCCCTAGCGCTCTCCTAACCAGCAGAGAAGAGTGCAGGAAGTGTGGGCCCGCCCTGTGTGTCTGGGCACCCGCCCAGAGCCCCAGCTCAGGTGAAACAGCCCCTGAGCCCAGAACTCCAGGAGACGCGCTGGCGCCCCTGCCTTGAAGCCGAGTGCACAGCATGTGGGGAAGCGAGCCTCCTCGGGCAAAGAGGAGGCAGCCCCATGCCTGCATCTGCAAACCCTGGTGGGGAAGGCCCAAGCGCGCCTCCAGAACAGCAAAGCTCCAGCAGTGCTCAGAGACCCGATCTGGCAGAGCCGCGGGTGCGAGGCTGCTTTGCCCTAGGCGAGCCTTGCCCAGACTTGCCTAGCTGCTAGGCTTACTGCCCGGTAAGGAGCAGGCTGTGGATGGCTGGGGGAAGGTACGGGCGCCTTCCTGGCTTCAGATTTGAGCCTGCCTTGCTTGCGACCTAGGCCCCTAGGCCTCCTTGGGGAGGGGTTAGGGGGCGGCAGGTTCCACACTACCAAGGACTCCAGCAGTGAGAGCTCTGTCAGAGGGAAGGCAAGGGCAGCTGGATGGCTCCTCCAGCGTTTGCTTGGGCACACGGACACAACGCCACACGGAAAGTGCCAGGCTCCCAGAGTCCCTGGGTTGGGGTGTGCAGCGCCACACCGGCAGAGGACGGCTCCAAACACCCTGGCAAGGGCCTGACAGACGTGTATATGCAAGTGCTCTCCTAGCCAGCAGAGACGTGTGCAGGTGGTTTGGGTGGGCCCCTGCCTGACCGGGCTCCAGCCCACAGTCCCAGTTCAGGGGAAACAGCCCCTGAGTCCCAACCTCCAGGAGGTACGCTGGCGCCTCCGACTGGAAACCGAGTGCACAGCATGCGGGAAAGTGAGCCTCCTCAGGGGAAGACCAGGCAGCCGGTATGCGTAAGTCTGCAAGCCTGCTATGGAAGACCCTAGTGCACCTCCAGCACGACACAGCTCTATCTCTGCTCAAAGGCCCAACCTGGAAGAGTCTAAGGCGCAAGGTTGCTCTGCACTGGGCTAGCCTTGCCCGGACTGCCTAGATGCTAGGCTTACTGCCTGGGAAGGTGCAGATGCTGGCAGCTGGGAAAAGGCACAAGCGCATTCTGGCCCCAGCCCCGCTCCTGCCTTGCCTTGCAACCTAGGCCACCAGAACTCTTTGGGAAGGGGTTAGGGGCCGGTGGCTTCCACACTGCAAGGGCTTCAGGAATGAGAGCTCGGTCAGAGGGAAGGCAAGGGCAACTGGATGGCTTCTCCCTCAATTACTTGGCCACACAGACCCATCGCCACACGGAGAGCACCAGGCTCCAGGGCCCCTGGGTGGGGCGTGTATCTCCACCCTTGGACCAGGGTGCTCTGTTTTCCCCCGCAAGTGCCTGACAGACGTGGGTTCCCTAGCAGTCTCCTAGCCAGCGGAGACGTGTGCAGGTGGTTTGGGTCCTGCCCCTGCCTGACCGGGCTCTAGCCCACAGTCTCAGTTCAGGGGAACCAGCCCCTGAGCCCCGACCTCCAGGAGGTACGCAGGCGGCCCCGACTGGAAGCCAGGTGCACTGCATGCAGAAAAGTGAGCCTCCTCAGGGGAAGACGAGGCAGCCCAGTTGCATGCATCTGCAAACCTTGATGGAGAAGGCCAGAGAGCGCTTCCAGCATAGCAGAGCTCCAGCTCTACTCAAAGGCCCGACCTGGCAGAGTCCCTGGAGCAAGGCTGCTCTGCACTGGGCTAGGCTTGCCCAGACTTGCTGAGATGCCAGGCATCCTGCCCGGGAAGGAGCAGGCTGGGGCACCCGGGGGACAACACTGGCCCATTCCTGGCCTCAGCTCCGCTCCTGCCTTGCCTTGCGACCTAGGCCCCCAGGCCTCCTATTGGAGGGGTTAGGGGCTGGTGGCTTCCACACTGCCAAGGGCTCTAGCAGTGAGAGCTCTATCAGAGGGAAGGCAAAGCCTACTGGATGGCTTCTCCAGCAGTTGCTTGGCCACACAGACCCAGCACCGCACAGAGAGCACCAGGCTCCACGGCCCCCGGGTGGGGCGTGTGAGCACCACCCCTGGAGAGGGGTGCTCTGTTTTCCCTAGGCAAGTGCCTGACAGACGTGGGTTCCCTAGCAGTCTCTTAGCCAGCAGAGACGTGTGCAGGTGGTTTAGGACCGCCCCTGCATGTATGGACTCCCGCTCAAACCTCAGCACAGGGGTACCAGCCCCTGTGCCCAGACCTCCAGGAGGCGCTCCCGCCTGGCAGCCGAGTGCACAGCGTGTGGGGAAGCGGGCCTCCTCAGGGGAAGATGAAACAGCCTAGCTGCATTCATCAGCAAGCCCTGTTGGGAAAGGCCCGAGGGCCCTCCAGCATGGCAGAGCTCCTGTTCTGCTCAGAGGCCTGATCTGGCTGAGCCCTCGGCACGAGGCTGCTCTTCCCTGCGGGAGCCTTGCCCAGACTAGCCTAGCTGCTAGGCTTCCTGCCTGGGAAGGTGCAGGCTGCGGGCGCCCTGGGAATAGCACTGGCTCCTTCTTGGCCTCAGCACCGCTCCTGCCTTGCGTTGCAACCTAGGCCACCAGACCTCCTTGGGAAGGGGTTAGGGGCTGCTGGCTTCCACACTGCCAAGGGCTCCAGGAGTGAGAGCTCTGTCAGAGGGAAGGCTAGGGCAACTGGATGGTTTCTCCAGTGGTTGCTTGGCTGCACAGACCCAGCGCCGCACGGAGAGCACCAGGCTTCCAGGGTCCCTGGGTGGGGTGTGCAGTGCCACACCGGTGAGTGGGGCTCTGTTCAGCCCCAGCAAGAGCTTGACAGACGTGGGTTCCCTAGTGCTCTCCTAGCGAGCAGAGTCTTGTGCAGGTGATTTGGGTCTGCCTCTGAGTGTCTGGCCTCCCGCCCACAGCCCAAGCTCAGAGGTACCAGCCCCTGGTCCCACACATCCAGAAGGCGTGCTGGCGACGCTGCCTGGAAGCCGAGTGCACAGCTTGGGTGGAAGCGAGCGTCTTTGGGGTAGAGGAGGGTGCCCAAATGTGTGCTTATGCAAACCCTGATGGGGAAGGCCCGAGCGTGCCTCCAGCATGGAAGAGCTTCAGCTCTTCTCAGAGGCTGATCAAGCAGAACCCAGGAGCGAGGCTGCTCTGCCCTGGGCGACCTTGCCCAGATGTGCCTAGCTGCTAGGCTTACTGCCCGGGAAGGTGCAGGCTACGGGAACCCAGGGGACAGCACAGGTGCCTTCCTGGCCTCAACTCTGCTCCTGCCTTGCTTTGCGATCTAGGCCCCCAGGCCTCCTATTGGAGGGGTTAGGGACTGGTGGCCTCCACACTGCCAAGGGCTCTAACACTGAGAGCTCTATCAGAGGGAAGGCAAAGCCTACTGGATGGCTTCTCCAGCAGTTCCTTTGCCACACAGACCCAGCACCCCACAGAGAGCACCAGCTCTCAGGGCCCCAGGCAGGTGTGTGCAGAGCCACACACAGAGATGGGGCCTCCAATCACCCCCTGCAATGGCCTGACAGACGTGGGTTCCTTACCTGTCTCCTAGCCAGCAGAGACGTGTGCATGTGGTTCCAGCCCACCCCTGAGTCTCTGGGCTCCCTCCCTCAGCCCAGGTCAGGGGAACCAGCCCCTGAGCCCAGACCTCCAGTAGGCACTCTGGCGCCCCCGCCTGGAAACCGAGTGCACCGCATGTGGGGAAGTTTGCCTCCCCTTGGGAAGCGACGCAGTCTGGCTGCATGCATCTGCAAGCCCCGATGGGGAAGGACCGAGTGCGCTTCCAGCACAGCAGAGCTCCAGCTCTGCTCAGAGGCCCGATCTGGTAGAGCCCCGGGGCGAGGATGCTCTGCCCTGGGCGAGATTGCCCAGAATTGCCTAGCTGCTAGGCTTCCTGCCCGGGAAGGTGCAGACTGCAGGCGCCCTGGGAACAGCACTGGCTCCTTCTTGGCCTCAGCACCGCTCCTGCCTTCGTTGCGATCTAGACCACCAGACCTCCATGGGAAGGGGTTAGGGGCCGAGGCTTCCACACTGCCAAGGGCTCCAGGAGTGAGAGATTTGTCAGAGGGAAGGCAAGGGTAACTGGATGGCTTCTCCAGCGGTTGCTTGGCCGCACAGACCCAGCGCCGCACGGAGAGCACCAGGTTCCCAGGGCCCCTAGGTGGTGTGTGCAGTGCCACACCGGTGAGGGGGGCTCCATTCACCCCCGGCAAGGGCCTGACAGACGTGGATTCCCTAGTGCTCTCCTAGCCAGCAGAGACTTGTGCAGGTGATTTG
Organism: Nanger dama; assembly: GCA_917880005.1. Lineage (NCBI taxonomy): Eukaryota > Metazoa > Chordata > Mammalia > Artiodactyla > Bovidae > Nanger > Nanger dama. The sequence goes on from CAKJTW010000001.1 coordinate 108,449,210, forward strand.
GGTCTGCCTCTGAGTGTCTGGTCTCCCGCCCACAGCCCCATCTCAGAGATACCAGCCCTGGTCCCAGACATCCAGGAGACGCGCTGGCGACCCCGCCTGGAAGCCGAGTGCACAGCATGGTTGGAAGCGAGCCTCCTTGGGGTAGAGGAGGCTGCCCAGCTGTGTGCTTATGCAAACCCTGATGCGGAAGGCCCTAGCGTGCGTCCAGCACGGAAGAGCTTCAGCTCTTCTGAGAGGCCGATCGAGCAGAACCCATTAGCGAGGCTGCTCTGCCCTGGCGACCTTGCCCAGATGTGCCTAGCTGCTAGGCTTACTGCCCAGGAAGGTGCAGGCTGTGGGAGCCCGGGGGCCGCACGAGCACCTTCCTGGCCTCAAGCTCTACTCCTGCCTTGCCTTGTGACCTAGGACCCCAAGCTTCCTTGGGGAGGAGTTAGGGGCCAGTGGCTTACACAGTGCCAAGGGCTCTAGCAGTTTGAGCTCGGTGAAGGGGAATGCAAGGGCTGCTAGCTTGCTTCTCCAGCGGTTGCTTGGCCACCCGGACCCAGCACCGCACAGATAGCACCAGGCTCCCAGGGCCCCTGGCAGAGGTGTCCAGCACCACACCAGAGAGGGGGCCTCCATCGCCCCGGCAATGGCCTGACAGACATTGGTTCCGTAGCTGTCTCCTAGCCAGCAGAGATGTGTGCATGTGGTTCCGGCCCACCCCTGAGTCTCTGGGCCCCTCCCTCAGCCCAGCTCAGGGGAACCAGCCCCTGGGCCCAGACCTCCAGTAAGCACATTGGCGCCCCGCCTGGAAACCGAGTGCCCCACATGCGTAAAAGTTAACCTCCTCCAGGGAAACAAGGCAGTCCCACTGCATGCATCTGCAAGCCTTGATGGGGAAGGGCCGAGTGTGCTTCCAGCACAGCAGAGCTCCAGCTCTGCTCAGAGGCCCGATCTGGTGGAGCCCCAGGGGCGAGGCTACTCTGCCCTGGGCGAGCTTGCCCAGACTTGTGTAGCTGCTAGGCTGACTGCCTCAAAAATAACAAGCTACGGGTGGCCGGGGGAACACCTCGGGTGCCTTCCTGACTTCAGCTCTGCTCCTGCCTTGCCTTGGGACCTAGACCCCCAAGCTTCCTTGGGGAGGGGTTAGGGGCCAGGGGGCTTACACAGTGCCAAGGGCAGTTTGAGCTCAGTGAAGGGGAATGCAAGGATTACCGGCTTGCTTCTCCAGCGGTTGCTTGGCCACCCAGACCCAGCACCGCACAGAGAGCACCAGGCTCTCAGGGCCCCTGGGTGGGGTGTGCAGCGCCACAGCTGGAGAGGGGGGCTCCGTTCGACCCCATCAACGGCCTGACAGACGTGGTTCTGTAGCGCTCTCTTAGCCAGCAGCGACGTGTGCATGTGGTTTGGGCCCGACACTGCATTTCTGGGCTCCCGCCCACAGCCCCAGCTCAGGGGAACCAGCCCCTGAGCCCAGACCTCCAGGAGGCACGTTGGCGCCCCCGCCTGGAAGCCGAGTGCACAGCGTACGTGGAAGCGAGCCTCCTCGGGGAAAGACCAGGCAGCCCGATGCGTGCGTCTGCAAGCTCTGCTGGGAAGACCCAAGAGCGCCTCTAGCACGACAGAGCTCCAACTCTGCTCAGAGGCCCGATCTGGCAGAGGACCGGGCACAAGGCTGCTCTGCTCTCGACAAGCCTTGCAGAGACTTGTCTAGCTGCTAGGCTTACTGCATGGGAGAAAGCAGGCACTGGGTGACCAGGAGAGAGCTCAGGCGCCTTCCTGGCTTCAGCTCCGCTCCTGCCTTGCCTTGTGACCTCGGCCACCAGACCTCCTTGGGGACGGGCTAGGGTCGGTGGTTTCCACACTGCCAAGGGCTCCTGCAGTGAGAGCTCTGTCAGATGGAAGGCAAGGGCAACTAGATGGCTTCTCCAACAGTTGCTTGGCTGCACAGACCCAGCGCTGCACGGAGAGCACCAGGCTCCCAGGGAACCTGGGTTGTGTGTGCAGCCCCACACCCGGAGAGGAGAGCTCCATTCGTCCCCGCTAATGACCTGACAGACCCTAGCTCTCTCCTAACCAGAAGAGAAGTGTGCAAGTGGTTTTGGCCCTCTGTTATGCGTCTGGGCTCCTGCCCACAGCCCCAGCTCAGGGGAACCAGCACCTGAGCCCAGACATCCAGGACGCGTGCTGGCACCCCTGTCTGGAAGCCAAATGCACAGCATGAGGGGAAGCGAGCCTCCCTGGGGGAAGCCGAGGCAGCCCCATGTGTGCATCTGCAGGCACTAATGTGGAAGTCCGGAGTGCGCCTCCAGCACGGCAGAGCTCCAGCTCTGCTCAGAGGCCCTGATCTGGCAGAGCCCCAGGTGCGAGGCTGCTCTGCCCTGGGCGAGCCTTGCCCAGACTTGTGTAGCTGCTGGGCTTACTGCCCGGGAAGGAGTAGGCTGCGCTGGCCGGGTGAGGGCACGGGCGCCTTCCTGGCCTCAGCTCTGCTCCTGCTTTGCCTAGTGAGCTAGGTCCCCAGGCCTCCTTGGAGAGGGATTAGGGGCAGGTGATTTCCACACTGCCAAGGGCTTCAGCAGTGAGAGTTCTGTCAGAGGGAAGGTAGGGCAACTGGATGGCTTCTCCAGCAGTTGCTTGGCCGCACAGACCCAGCGCCGCACGTAAAGCACCAGGTTCCCAGGGCCGCTCAGTGAGGTGTGCAGCGCCACACTCGGAGAGGGAGCCTCCGTTTGCCCCCAGCAAGGGCCTGACAAACGTGGGTTCCCTAGCTCTCTCCTAGCCAACAGAGACATGTGCAGGTGATTTGGGCCCGCCCCTGCGTGTCTGGTCTCCTGCGCACAGCCCCAGCTCAGGGAAACAAGCCCCTGAGCCCAGACATCCAGGAGGCGCACTGGCGCCCCCGCTTGGAAGCCGAGTGCACAGCATGCGGGGGAAGCGATCCTCCTCGTGGGAAGACCAGACAGCCCAGATGCGTGCATCTGCAAGCCCTGCTGGGGAAGACCCGAGTGCACCTCCTGCACCACAGAGCTCCAGCTCTGCTCATAGGCCCGATCGGGCAGAGCCCCGGGTGAGAGGCTGCTCTGCCCTGGGCAAGCCTTGTCCACACTTGCTTAGCTGGTAGGCTTACTGCCCGGGAAGGAGCAGGCTGCGGGCAGTGAAAGTACGGCACGGGCTCTGCTGCTGCCTTGCCTTCCGACCTAGGCCCCCAGGCCTCCTCTTGGAGGGGTTAGGGGCCGGTGGCTTCCACTCCACAAAGGGCTCCAGCAGTGAGAGCTCTGTCAGACAAAAGGCAAGGGCAACTGGATGGCTTCTCCAGCAGTTGCTTGGCCACACAGACCCAGCGCTGCATGAGGATCACCAGGCTCCCAGGGCCCCTGGGTGGGGTGTGCAGCGCCACACCTGGAGAGGGGACTCCGTTCGCTCCTGGCATGCACCTGACAGATGTAGTTTCCCTAGCGCTCTCGTAAAGTGCAGAGACGTGGGCAGGTGATTTTGGCCCACCCATGCGTGTCTGGAATCTCACCCACAGCCCCATCTCGGAGGAACCTGCCCCTGAGCCCAGGAGGCACAGTCAAGCCTTCCCTATCAGGGCTTGCTGACGCACGCAACTGGACTTCCTTCCCTTCCCTAGAGGAGGCTCACTTCCTCGCATGATGTGTACGTGACTTCCAGTCGGATGTGCCAGCACGTCTGCTGGAGGCCTGGGCTCAGGTGCTGGTTCCCCTGAGCTGGGACAGTGGGCAGGAGCCCAGAAACTCAGGCACGAGCCAAACCACATGCACACATCTCTGCTGGCTAAGAGAGAGCTAGGAACCCACTTCTGTCAGGCCCTTGCTGGGGGCATACAGAGCCCCCGCGCCCTCCCAGGGGCCCTGGGAGCCTGGTGATCCTGATGCAGTGCTAGGTCTGTGTGGCCAAGCAACCGCTGGAGAAGCCATCCAGTTGCCCTTGCTTTCCCTCTGAAAGAGCTCTCACTCTAGGAGGCCTTGGAAGTGAGGAAAAACCAGTCACGCAGGGGCGGGCCCAAACCACCTGTACTTCTGGCTAGGACAGTACTAGAAAACCCACGTCTGTCAGGCCATTCCTGAGGGCAAACGCAAGCCCCCTCTCCGGATGTAGCACTTTCACCCCACACGGGGGCCCTGGGAGCCTGGGTCTCTCCGTGCGGCGCTGGGTCTGTGCGGCCAAGCAATCTCTGGAGAAGTCATCCAGTTGCCCTTGCCTTCCCTCTGACAGAGCTCTCACTGCTGGATCCCTTGGCAGATTGGAAGCCACAGGCTGTAACCCCTCCCCAAGGAGGCCTGAGGTCCTAGGTCGCAAGGCAAGGCAATAGTGGCACTGAGGACAGGAAGGCGCCGGTGCTCTCCCTGGGTCGCACACAGCCTGCTTCTTCCCGGTCAGTAAGTCTAGCAGCTAGGCAAACTGGGCAAGGCTCGCCCAGGGCAGAGCCGCCTCGTTCTCAGTTCTCTGGCAGATCGGCCTCTGGACAGAGCTGGAGCTCTGCCGTGCTGGAGGCACACTACTGCCTTCCCCATCAGGGCTTGCAGATGCACGCCTCTGGGCTTACTGGACTTCACCAGAGGAGGGTAGTTTCCCCGCATGCTGTGCACTGGGCTTCCAGGCGGGGGCGCCAGCGCGCCTTCTTGAGGTCTGGGCTCAGCGGGCTGGTTCCCCTGAGCTGGGGTGTGGGAGGGAGAGCCCAGACACGCAGGGCTGGGCCCTAAACCACGCTGTACACGTCTCTGCTGGCTAGGAGAGCACTAGGGACCCACGTCTGTCAAGCTCATGGCCAGGTGGCGAACGGAGCGCCCCCTCCCCGGGTGTGGTGGCTCTGCACACCCAGCCAGGGGCCCCTGGAAGCCTGGTGCTCTTCATGAGGTGTTGGGTCTGTGGGGCCAAGTGACCCCTGGGAAGCCATCCAGTTGCCATTGCCTTCCCTCTGACAGAGCTCTCACTCCTGGAGCCCTTGGCAGTTTGGATGCCACCAGGCCCTATCCCCTCCCCAAGGAGGCCTGTGGGCCTAGGTTGCAAGGCAAGGCAGGAGCAGAGCTCAGGCCAGGAAGGTGCCTGTGCCATCCCCCAGGCGCCCACAGCCTGCTCCTTCCCTGGCAGTAAGCCTAGCAGCTAGGCAAGTCTGGGCAAGGCTCGCCCAGGGCAGAGCAGCCTGGTGCCTGGGTCTCTGGCAGAGTCGGCCTCTGAAGAGAGCTGCAGCTCTGCTGTGCTGGAGGCACACTAGGGGCTTCCCCATCAGGGCTTTCAGATGCATGCAGCTGGGCTGCCTCAAACCTCCCGTGGAGGCTCGCTTCCCCACATGCAGTGGACTCGGCTTCCAGGCGGGGGTGACAGCGCAGCGTGCCTCCTGGAGGTCAAAGTCTGGGCTCAGGGTCTGGTTCCCCTTAGCTGGGGCTGTGGGCGGGACCCCAGACCACGCAGGGCCAGGCCCAAACCACTAGCACACGTCTCTGCTGGCTAGGAGAGCACTAGGGACCCACATATGTCAGGCCCTTGCCGGGGAGGCATGGAGCCCCCTCTCCAGAATTGTGGCGCTGCAAGCCCCACCCAGGGGCCTTGGGAGCCCGGTTCTCTCTGTGCAGCGCTGGATCTGTGCGGCCAAGCAACCGGTGGAGAAGCCATCCAGTAGACCTTGCTTTCTTTCTGTCAGAGCTCACACTTTTGGAGGCCATGGCAGTGTGGAAAAACCACTGGCCCCTAACCTGTTCTCAAGGAGGCCTGGGGTCCTAGGTTGCAAGGCAAGGCAAGAGAGGAGCTGAGGCCAGGAAGGCGCCAGTGCTCTCCCTGGGTCGCACACAGCCAGCTCCTTCCCAGGTCAGTAAGCCTAACAGCTAGGGAAGTCTGGGCAAGGCTCGCCCAGGGCAGAGCAGCCTTGCAGGCCGGTTCTCTCACAGATCCACCTCTGAAGAGAGCTGGAGCCCTGCCGTGCTGGAGGCACACTGCTGCCTTCCCCTTCAGGGCCTGCAGATGCATGCAGCTGGGCTGCCTGGACTTCAACTTCAAGGAGGCTCGCTTCCCTGCATGCAGTGCACTCGGCTTCCAAGCGGGGGCACCCGCTTGCTTTCTTGAGGTCTGGGCTCAGGGTCTGGGACCCCTAGAGCTAGGGCTGTGGGTGGGAGCCCAGTCACGCAGGGATGGGCCCAAAGCACCTGTGCACTCCTATGCTGTAGCTAGGAGAGTGTTAGGGACCCACGTCTGTCAGGCCATGGCCAGGGTGCAAACGGAGCTCCCCTGCTCTGGTTGTGGGCTGCTACACAACCCACCCAGGGGCCCTGGGAGCCTGGTGCTCTCCATGCTGAGCAGGGTCTCTGTGGCCAAGCAACCTCTGGAGAAGCCAACCAGTTGCCCTTGCCTTCCCTCTGACAGAGCTCTCACTGCTGGATCCCTTGGCAGTGAGGAAGCCCCAGGCCTCTAACCCCTGCCGAAGGAGGCCTGGGGGCCTCGGGCGCAAGGCAAGGCAGGAGCGGAGCTCAGGCAAGAAAGGAGCCTGTGCCTCTACCCTAGCCGCCCACAGCCTGCTCCTTCCCCAGCAGTAAGCCTAGCAGCTAGGCAAATCTGGACATGGCTCTCCAAGGGTAGAGCTGCCTCCCGTCCGGGGCTCTACCTGATCGGCCTCGGAGCAGAGCTGCAGCTATGCCGTGCTGCAGGTGCACTCGGGCCTTCCCCATCAGGGCTTGTAGATGCACGCAGCTGGGCAGCCTCAACTTCCCCGAGGAGGCTCGCTTCCCCGCATGCAGTGCACTCGGTTTCCAGGTGGGGGGCGCCGTCTCGCCTTTTGGAGTTCTGGGCTCAGGGGCTGGTTCCTCTGAGCTGGGGCTGTGGGCGGCAGACCAGACACGCAGGGGCGGGCCAAAACCACCTGCACACGTCTCTCTTGGCTAGGAGAGCCTTAGGAACGCACGTCTGCCAGGCCCTCGCCTGGGGCGAACGGAACCCCCCTCCGCCCCCCCCCCCCCGTCTAGGGTTGCGCTCTGTAATGCTCGGAGAACCGCACTCTGAAAATGACACTCAGGGACAGACTCTAGTGTACTGGCATATTATTATCTAACTGCGCAGTTTTATAATTCTCAGGGAATAGAGCATAAGGCAGAGTTGCACTTAGCCCTTCCATAGAAACATGAAAGCATTCAAGCAAAAATACTGTTCCCATTTTGCAACACATAGCATAGCCTTGGTGAAACACTAAAGGGAAACTTATCAGGAGACAGCAGTCCTTGCTCTCAGAAACAGGTTGTCAGAAGGAAGCCTTCGAACGCCTCAAGGTCGGGTGTATAACCCTTCGTTATCCGTTCCCAGCCTCAGGCATTCGGTGAACGTTGAGAACCCTTTGTTACGCCTGTTCTGAAAGGTTATTGTTGAATTACGTCGCCGGGATTCTTGGCCTCTGGAGGAGAGGAATTCAATCCTGAGCCAGAGACGAGGCTTGATCGCTCAGAGCTTTTGTGTAACACAGTTTTATTAAAGTATGAAGTAGATAGAGAAAGCTTCTGACATAGGCATCAGAAGGGGGCAGAAACAGTATCCCCCTGCTAGTCTTTCGCTGGAAGAAGGGCAAAGCACCAACAAATAGTTTCATTTCCATAGATTAGAGGAACAATATCAGAGTATAACATACTGGTTTATCAAGTAGGTTCTGAGCCCCAAAGGCGGAACCGACTTGACGACAGAGTTTGGGGTCAATGCATAGTACATTAGCATAGCTTAAGATCAACATTTCCATAAGAAAAAGGCAATGGTTAACTTCAAGGGAAACCAGGTGTCATCATGGCAACAGAGAACTTTCAGAGAAACCTCTTTTTCAATGTGGATAGAGAAGGAAACAATCGCTAGTTTTTTCCTCCTGCCGCTTAAGAGAGATCAAATGTCTGACACTTGCAGGCTATTTCCTCCGTTTGGAGACCCCTGGCCTTACCGGCTGTTACCCTCTCAGTTCCAGCTTCCGACCTTGGTCGTGAGTGGAGCAAATACATTTTCCGTATTTGCTCAAAGCCTTCCAGCTTCTCCACATTTCCTCCCTTTTTCCTCAAGACAAAGACTTCTCAGCCATGGTTACTCCTGCTTTTTGGGCGGCGGTGGCTCGAGCACGTCACCTTTGGAATCCTAGAAGAACAATACCAAAGAAGAAACAGATCAGCGCCTAAGAAGCCATCGCGTATGGGGTACCCAATGTTTTGGACTGAGAAAGGAAGTACTAGCGGAGAGTGTATTCTAGAAGTCAGTGTTCTATAACACAGGGGGAGTGCTGCTGAAGGTAGACGTGATTCGTATTTGTTGATCTCTCTGAGCTTGTTGGACCCAGAGATCATGAGAAGCCTTTCTCCAAGCAGTCATGAGATCATGATTCTGCATAGAATTATATAATGCCATTCCAGAAACTGTATCAACAGTTACAGTGGACATAATACCCACTCTGGTAGCTATGATCCAGGCAATAAAACGTTTGCTTCTTCTTTTAGGGATTCTCTCAGAACATATGTGTTAGGGCAAGCTGCTGGCAAGCTGACGTCAGCGGCTGGAGCTCAGAGGAGGGCCGGTCCTCTCAGACCAACCTTGGGCCAGGATCCAATCGCAGGGCAAAACGGAAGTTGAAGACACCAGTGGCAGCTATAACCTGAATTCCTTACCTAATACGGGAAAAACTTAGTTCGCTTGCTAACCTAGGCTATAAAACCCCCAAACCCCCTTCCTGCTTTGCAGACTCCCTTTGTTCCCTCGCTCGCTTGCCCCTGGGAGTTCTGCCCGGGAGCGACCGCCCAATAAAGGCCTCGACCGCCCAATAAAGGCCTTTCCACTAACGGTCCCTAAAGGTGGCTTTTTTCCTTCCTGCGGTGTTTTCTTACATCTGACGCCCAACGTGGGGCTCGAGGTGAGGGCCTCCGGCTCTTGCCGTTGAGGTCCCCTCGAGCTCCACCGCCGCGGTAGTCCCGGACCCAGGCGACTGACCAACCTCCCGGACGGCAGGAAACGGGGTAAGTCCCTTCGGCTTTGGAGCTTGCCCTCCCTGGCGACCACTTCCTAGGGCCCTGTAACGGGTGCGCACTTACTGGGCCCTCCCGGTCATCAGTTCGTGAGGGAGACGTCCTGATCGGCTGATAGACCTCTGGCTTCGGCCTCCCTCCGGCTTCGGCCTCCAGCTTCGGCCCCCTCCCCAGGTCGCCAGTTCGTGAGGGAGACGTCCTGATCGACTGTGTGGACCTCCGGCTTCAGCCTTTTCCCGGTCCGGCAGTCCGTGAGGAAGACGTTCCAATCGGCTGCCTGGATCTCCGGCTTTCCCCAGTGTGTCCAAAGACATTTGGATACCGGGGCTCGCCTCCGCTGTACGTGGTCGCCATGGGATCGACAGTCTCCAAACCCGAACTCGAGCTCCAATACCTAACTCCTTTGGAGTGTTTATTGGCTAATCTGCGGACCTTAGGACTAAAAGGATATGTCCACCCCAAACAGCTTACTTCTTTGTGCTCACAGGTCTGGCCTCAATACTCTCTAGATAATGATTCAAAATGGCCGGCCGCAGGGACATTAGACTTTAACGTCCTCCATGATTTAGATAATTACTGCCGGAGAACGGGAAAATGGTCTGAGGTCCCGTATGTCCAAGCCTTTTGGGCGTTGCGCTCCCCGCCCTACCCTATGCACTGCTTGTGCCCCTAATCAGATTTTGCTCACTATGGCTCCCCGGACCCCTCCCCCTCAGGCTAAGCCCATTTCTCCCTCTGAGGCCTCTGCTTTTACAATTCCTCCAGAAGAGCTGACCGCCCCTCCTCCATACTCGCCCGCCCGGGCTTCTACCTCCTCCGCCCCGCCCACCCCCTCCGCCTCGCCTCCTCCGTCTTCGGTGTCTGTCTTGGAGGCTCCTCCCCCAGCGCCGACCGCGGCCACGCCTGGTCCTATTCTTTATCCTCCCCTCCCGTCGGCGGTTCCCCCACCTTCCCCAGTCAGCTCCCACACCCGCTCTCACAGCAGTCCACAAGAGCCTCCTTCTTCTACTCCCCTCTCTTCTGTCCCAGCCTCGCTCTTTCCCCTGCGGCAGGTGGCTGGAGCTGAGGGCCTGGCCCAGGTCCATGTCCCCTTCTCTCTCCAAGATTTGGCCCAGATAGAGGCCAAGTTGGGCTCTTTTTCTTCCAATCCTACTCACTATATCAAACAGTTCACGGGCCTGACCCGTTCCTATGCTCTGACCTGGCGAGATATCTACGTTATCCTGGGGTCTTCCACCACCCCAGAAGAAAGACAAGCCATATGGGCTGCCGCCCAAAACCCAGGCCGATCAACGGCATTTTGCTAACCCCTCTCCGGAACGCCCCCCAGGGGCCCAGGCAATACCGGACACTGAGCCTGACTGGAATTATCAGGAGGGGGGTGGCGGCCAGCAGCGAGTGCGGTACATGATAGAGTGCCTGATTGACGGGATGGAGGTTTCCTCTCACAAGGTTGTAAACTTCCTTAAACTGGACGAGGTGACTCAGGGGCCTGATGAAAATCCGGCCATGTTCCTCAATTGGCTTACTGAGGCCCTTATTCAATACACTAGGCTGTCTCCTGAGTCTCCCGTGGGGGCAGCCACCTTGGCCAGCCGTTTTTATCTCTCAGTCAGCTCCTGATATCCGGAAAAAGCTGGCCAAGGCTGAGGATGGCCCTCAGACCCCTATCCTAGATCTGGTAAAAAAAGCATTCAAAGTTTACAATGCCCGTGAAGAAACTGCTGAGGCCAGCCGCAAGGCGAGGCTTAAACAGAAGGCCGAATTTCAGGCTAGCTTCCTTAACCAACAGGCCGATCTCTTCAGCCAACAAACTCAAGCCCTGGTGGCGGCCCTGAGGCCGGCCGTGAGCTCGGGTCCCACAAGCCCCCTCCGGGGGCCTGCTTCAAATGCGGCCAGGAAGGACACTGGGCTAAGGCCTGTCCCACCCGCGCCCTCCGTCCAAGCCGTGCCCACTATGCAAACAACAAGGGCATTGGGCCAGTGACTGTCCCCAGGCCTCTCGGGCCCCGACCTCCAGAGGCCGGGGACCAGAGGGCCCCAAGGAGACTTCCTGCCCTACTCTGGCTTTGGAGCTGTTAAGCTTCGACGAAGACTGATGCCGCCCAGACTCGGGGACCCCGATCACCCAAGCCGAGCCCAGGGTAACTCTCCAGGTAGCGGGTAAGTCTATCAACTTCCTGGTTGATACGGGGCTACCTATTCGGTCCTTCCCTCTTTGGGGGCATTTTACATCCTTCCCAGATCTCGGTTATGGGAATTGACGGCCGACCCTCATGTCCTCTCCAAACCTTGCCTCTGTCCTGTCAGTTGGACTCGTCCATGTTCACGCATTCCTTTCTACTCATACCTTCCTGTCCCACCCCACTTTTGGGAAGGGACATACTTGCTAAGCTGAAAGCCACCCTCCATCTGACTCCAGGATTGGCCCCCTACATCGGGACCCTTCCTGATGTTGCTCGCAGACCCCTTAACTCCTCCTGTTAGCCCTGTGGTCTGGGACACTCGGGTTCCGGTGGTGGCTAAGCACCACCCTCCAGTTCTCATTCGACTAAGAGATCCTACCTCTTTTCCAGCTCGGCCCCAATTTCCCTTGTCAACTCAGAGCCTCAGAGGATTAAAGCCTATCATCGACCGCCTCATGGGACAGGGTCTTTTGATCCCCACGACCTCTCCTTGTAACACGCCAATCCTTCCTGTCCATAAGGCCTCGGGAGAGTACCGGCTGGTGCAGGATCTCCGCCTAATTAACGCGGCGGTAGTTCCTGCTCATCTGCTGGTTCCCAATCCTTACACCCTTCTTTCCTCAATCCCTCCTTTAACTTCTCACTTCACAGTCATTGACCTCAAGGACGCCTTCTTCACCATTCCACTTCATTCTGACTGTCAGTTTCTCTTTGCTTTCACCTGGACAGATCCTGACACTCGCCTGACCACTCAGCTCACCTGGACCGTCCTCCCACAGGGATTTAGAGACAGCCCCCATTATTTTGGACAGGCCCTGTCTTGAAACCTGGTCAGGTGTTCACTCCATCCCAGTACCCTCCTACAGTATGTAGACGACTTACTTCTCTGCAGTCCCTCAGAAGAGATCTCCAGACAACATACCGTGACTCTTCTTAATTTCCTCGGTTCTCAGGGCTACAGGGCCTCGCAATCCAAAGCACAACTGACTCAGACCTCTGTGGTTTATTTAGGCCTCCAGATCACCCCTACTACTAAAGCCCTAACAGCAGACCGGTGCAGCCTCATTCGGTCTCTTAACCCTCCAACTAACAGAGACCAGATCTTGTCTTTCCTAGGACTGACCGGATTTTTCCGACACTGGGTCCCAAATTACGCCACACTAGCCAAGCCTCTGTATGCTGCAGCCAAGGAGACCCCCACGAGACCGCTATCTTCCCCCACTGCAGTAGCTCAGGCCTTCCATGCACTACGTTCCGCTTTACTGGATTTGCCTCCTCTCTTCCTGCCTAACCCAAACTATCAGCACCATCTATATACAGATGAAAAAGGGGGAATAGCTTTTGGGGCCCTGGTGCAACCAGTGGGCCCTGAGCTGCTGCCTGTTGCATACGTGTCCAAGCAGCTGGACCCCACAGCCAGAGGATGGTTTCCCTGTTTGTGAGCACTAGCAGCAGCGGCCACGCTGTATGCAGATGCAAAAAGCTAATCCATGGTCAACCTCTAACCATTTTTTTCACCACATCGTCTAAATGACCTTTTAGCTTCCAGGTACCTTTCTGATCTCAGCGCCTCTAAGCTTCAACAGTTCCACCTGGTGTTCCTAGACAATCCACAAGTTTCTGTAGATCGTTCTCCACAGCTAAATCCTCTCTCGTCGCTGCCTTCCCTTTCCCTCATGGAGCCTTCTACTCATTCCTGTGTTGAGACCCTTGAGTCCCTTATGCAGCCGCCTCACAATTTATTCGCCAAGTCTTTACTAAACCCAGACTTAACGCTGTTCGTGGACGGAAGCTCAAAACAAGACTCTGATGGGATTCGAAGGGCGGCTTATGCCGTGGTGACCACCCGGGAAATCATAGAAGCCCATCCTCTGGCTCTGGGGACGATGTCTCAAAAAGCAGAATTAACTGCTTTGACCAGAGCCTTACACCTGGCAAAAGGAAAAAAGGGTTAACATCTACACTGACTCTAAGTACGCCTTCCTGATTGCTCACTCCCACGCGGCAATCTGGAAAGAGCGGGGCTTCCTGACCACCAAGGGGTCCCCCATTTGCAATGCTTCACACATTACTCAACTGTTAGATGCCTTGTCCTTACCTCAAGAGGTGGCCATCATACACTGTAAAGGCCATCAGAATACTCATGATATGGTTGCCCTGGGAAATAACATAGCTGATCAGGTGGCCCGACGGGTGGCTTTGGAAACATCCCCCAAGACAATGTTAACTTTGCAGCCAACCCTCACACCTCAATACTCCAATGATGAAACTCAGGGGTTGTTGGCACAGGAGGGGATCTGGAGACATCCGTCAGGATGGATACTGTTTTATGACAAGCTGGTACTCCCCAAACACCAGGCAAAAGATATCATATCTCAGATTCATAACACCTTACACATCGGGGCCAAAGGCCCTCCTTTCCCTTCCTTAGTCCTATTTTCGCCCCCTGGCATCTTAGACGTACGGTATATGAAGTTCATCAGTCTTGCCTGACGTGTGCCTCCACCTCTCCTCAGGGAAGACTGAGGCCCCTCAGACCACGCACCAACTCAGGGGACACTTGCCTGGGCAAGACTGGCAGATTGACTTCACGCATATGCCCAGGCATCGGAGTTACCGCTACCTGCTGGTTTTGGTGGATACCTTCTTGGGCTGGGTTGAGGCCTTCCCTACCGCCCAGGAAACTGCAGCAGTGGTGGCAGAGGTCTTGACAACCCATCTCATTCCCCGGTTTGGTTTACCTAATTCTCTGCAATCTGATAATGGGCCTGCATTCATCTCACAGATCTCCCAGCAGGTGGCTGCGGCTTTGGGCATCTCCTGGCATCTACACATCCCTCATTGACCTCAATCGTCGGGCAAGGTAGAAAGGATAAACGGGATCATCAAAACGCACCTGACCAAGCTTGCCCTGGAGTTGCGACAGCCCTGGGTCGACCTCCTTCCCTTGGTGCTCACTCGGGTGCGCACAACACCTCATTCAAAGACAGATTTGACTCCTTTTGAACTCCTCTACGGGAGGCCGTTCCTCCTAACCTACCTCCCAGAGGGAGAGGCTCCCCCACTAGCAGGGTACCTCTCTCTCTTCTCCCTCTTGTGTTCCCTGCTGAGAGAACACGCTGACCGCATTTTGCCACAACCGGCAGACAACAATGGGCAGGCCCGGCCTCTGGCCCCAGGAGATCAGGTACTGTTAAAAAACCTTGATCCCCGCCCATTACAACCTCACTGGACGGGACCCCATACGGTAATTCTAACCACCCCTATGGCAGCTAAGCTTGTGGGACACGACCCCTGGTATCACTTAACCCGACTCAAACCTGCACCTCCAGGCCTCCCTAAGCTTGACCCGAAAGAAAAAACTTTCTACCGCTCTATTCTCACCAGCCCGACTAAGTTGACTATCCGTCGGACCCCCTTCCCCGCCATCCCTGAGTAGCCGACGACTTTGCCCAGAAAAAAGGGTGTTCTATCAACATGTTCCTGGTCCCTCAAACGGTACCAACTTTAAACTTGTGGACCTTCTGTTTGGCAGGAGTTATATTTAGCCTGGGCCCAGATCCCTCCTTGGCTCAGGCTAATGTCTTCATCTCTTGGGCACATAGCTATGCCAACTATTATAATACCTCAACATGCTGGGTTTGCATTGCCATGCCTCTTTTGGTCCAGAGCGGACTGCCGTGGTGGGCCATGCCGATAGGCGATGATGCTATAACATCTCTGTGCGGCTTCTTAAAACAGCAGAAGCGATTCTATTTGGGCCTCACATATAAATATTCTAACTTTCCTTGGTGCAAAAATGCTACCTCCAGTTCCAATGTCCGTTTCAATGTTATCAAAGCTCTCACTGAGGTACGGGACAGCATCTCCCGACTGGGAGAGAGTTCACCTTCCCTTCTGACCGAAATTGCCTCTTGGTTTAAATTTGGTTGGTGGAAACCTATTTTTATATTTATCCTGGTTATACTAGCTCTCCTCCTCTTCGGACCCTGTATTCTTAATTGTCTGTCAAACATACCCCCTAACCATGTGTCAACTGAGACCGAAGCCCCACGCGTTTCACCTGATGGTACTGCGGCAACCATACCAAAACCCCCCTCCGAGCGTCCCCAGATAAATCCGATAGATGCCACAAAACATCTCGGCCACCCCCTTCCCCCTCACCGCCCCTGTTCAGCAGGAAGTAGCCAGAGAGAGAGTCGGCGCCCCTTTTCCTTTATCAAAAAGGCCGGGATGTTAGGGCAAGCTGCTGGCAAGCTGACGTCAGCGGCCGGAGCTCGGAGGAGGGCCGGTCCGCCCCCCCCCCCCCCCCCCCCTCTCAGACCAACCTTGGGCCAGGATCAATCGGGGGAAAACACGGAAGTTAGAAGAACCAAGGGCCGCTAAAAACCACTTTCCTTCCTTAATACGGGAAAAAAAAAGTTCGCTTCCAAACCCTGAAAAAAAAAAACCAAACCCCCCCCTCCCTGTCCCCTCGCCCCCTTGCCCCCTGCCCCCGCGGCCCGCGCGCCCGCCCGCCCCGCCCGTCAACCCATAAACCCCCCGACCGCCCATAAAAGACTAACCGCTTTTGGTTCCTTTTTTTTCCTTTTTTCCCTTCCTTTTTTTTTTTTTTTAAAATAGAATCTGACCAAGGTTCAAAAATCTGAACTGGAACCCACGAATCAGTCCTTTGCCGGACTAAAAATCATTGTCTTTAGTAACATTCATTGGTACACTATGAACTAACGACACTCAGTAGAGGACAGCAAAAGCGAAAAGATAGGGCGCGATTACACAAGCATGAATATAACCAGTATAATTATACTCAATAGTGGAATTCTGTGGAATGGAAACATGTGCATGAGCATACGAGATGCTAAACCGGGACAAGCAAGCAGGAATTTTCCAAAGATGCCAGTGCCTATTGGTTTCTTTTATCACAGTAGAAAGTGCTGCAGTAACGTTGGTATTCCCAAAGCCACTTGTTCTGGTGTTTGCTTTTCTATTAAGTGGGGGCACATGAGGTAATAGCAATCAATAACTGAGCAAATCTGTCACCCTTTTGTCAATACAAGCTGTGAGTCCCGTGGAACATGATTGCAGTTTGACCCGCGTAATCTTTATCAATGATCTCAGTGTGTACAATTATGTCGCACATGGTGTTGTTCTTTTGTTCCAATAGGAGGCCTAGACTCGTTTTTCGTATAGGGCCAAAATAATCCAGTAAAGATTTTCATAGGATTATTTACCCATGAATAATTTCTTATCTCGGGGAGTAGGAATGTCTATACATGTGTTATGTCTGGTAGCCGCTGTTAATTTGGTAAGTTCTAGTTTCCCAAAGGAGGTGTCTGAATGGGTAAAGCATCACCTTGTTTATCCAGTTTAGAGCGGCACTCAGTCAGCCAGTGATTCCCCTTTTACATCTTGGGCAGAGCCCGGGGGCTTAGTTTTACTAGCCCCTTTTTTGTCAGGAGAAAGACCCGTTTGCCGAGGCAAAGTGACACTGCTTCCGCGTGTGTCCTGGCTGGCCGCAGTTAAAGCATTTCACTTGAGACTTTGGGGAAACGCTGAAGGTTTCTAAAGTGGCTATTTTAGCTTTATGTTGAATTGTCCCCACATTCCTGCAAGCTTTCATGTATTTCAGAACTTCTCTTTGCCCCCTAATGGGTCTGAGAGTAGCCTGACAACCTTCATTAGCATTATTAAAGGCTAATTGTTTCCAAAGGATTTCTCGGAAAGATGCATCCTTAAGACTGTGCTCAATGGCCTCCTTCAATTGATCAAAAAATTGAGTATAGTTTTCAGCTGGTCCTTGCAATATTTTTACAAAAGGTCCATCGGAGGTGGAACTGTCGATTTTAGCCCTTGCTCTGATAGCTACTTCCTTAATCGAGTATAACATGGGTGGCTGCACAAATTTAACTGCGCAGCACTTTTAGCCATAGCTCTGGTGCCGGTGAGAATTTTAAATATCGTCCCTGCTTGACAGTTCTCACAAGATAAATTTGGCTTTATCCGTCACCCACATTTGCCATTGTAGTAGCTATTGTGGAGTCATAAGCGTTTTAAGCACTGTAAAAAACTCTGCATGAAGCCATTGATCCGCCTAACCCCTAAGAAATTCCATACGGTAATGTACATGCCTTTTGAATTGCATGAGCAAAGCAAAATCAAGTGATTGCCACTGATTATGTCCAGGTTGAGGATGATTCCATCGGACCGGAAAAGCCCAGGCACAAAGAGGCATGTCCCGAGGAGGAATGCTAGGAAATAGGGGAGCAGTAGCAGTGTTGCAGCGGGTGGACGGAAAGGCCAGCATTCGAGGCTTGTTTATATGAGCTCGCGAAAAGCAAGGGAAAGGCGGATCAGGGCCCTTTGGCACAGTTGATTGTTTCGTTGCTTTTTAGCACTTGTAATTCTTGTTTGTCCGTAATCTGCTCTAACATGACATTTTACGGATTATAAAGCTCTGAGAGATCTTTCTGTTCTAATTCACATTCATGCAGGGATCCAAGAGTTTCAACGTTTAAATCTCCTCCCGAGCCATCTAATTGTTCCATAATGGCCCATCAAAGAGACAAAGTTACCCACCATTGTGGGGGAGATTCTTGTCCCCTGTTGACAAGCTTTTAGAACATTGTTTTCTACTCTGGTCTAAGTTTGTAAATCTAAGGTTCCTTCCTCCAGGAACCATGAGATGCTATTCGTCCACTCTGGTAACAGCTATTTAACTGCTTTTCAGGCAGATTCACCCCGTAATGTTTTCAAGAAATGATGCGCGAGAAGAACAAAAGGCATTTTTTTACTTGTCCACCATGCTTCTGCAAGAGTGTGGCCCTTTTTCAAAATCAGACTGCTGCTTCGAGCTCCACGTTGGAGCCATCTCTAAGGCTTGGGGAACCGCACTCTGAACAGGACCCTCAGGGAAAGCCTCTAGTGGACTGACAGTTTATTATCTAACTGCGCAGTTTTAGATTTCTTAGGGAATAGCGCATAAGGCAGACTTGCACCTAGCCATTCCAGATACACATGAAAGCATTCAAGCAGAAAATACCGTTTCCATCGCCCAAGACAGAAGATAGCTTTGGCGAAACTCTAAAGAGAGTCTGATCATCAGATAACAGTCCTTGCTCTCAGAAACAGCTGGTGGGAAAGAAGCCTTCCAAGCCTTTATACACCCTCCAGGCCGGGTGTATAAACCGTTCGTTCTCCGTTCCCAGCCTCAGGTGAAGAACTTTTAGGTTAAGGAATTATAGTAGTTTTGATGTTAGCAAAACAAGGCTTTTGGGATAATGAATTTCTCTTTGTTATAAATCATTATATTCGTCTTTCTGTAAGAATGTAACTTCATTTAGTGCTTTCTGAGAAGGGCACTGGAAAACTCCTAGGTTAAAAGTTAAACCTGGAAGGCAGAATGTGCCGCATAGCTTTCCCCCTTATCTTGATGACTCAGAGCCTCCTGACTGCTCCCTATTCTTAACTGATAACTTATGACTTAGTTTCCACTGTGTAACTGACCTTTCCTCAAGGATGCATTTCCCCGTACCAGGCACCGCCGGGTGGTCAGTCAACTGTCTCTACTAAATCACCTGTAAACCGTCCCCACCAATCAAATGTCTCCACTTCATCCCTAGACCCCCTTATCGCATTGTTCCCTACATTCCGATCTCATTCCCAGTTGTCTTTGATCTTTCTACATAAAAATCCCTCTCGGTGAGTGTTCGAGGTTCACTCCTCCCGAGGAGATCGAACCCCGGCGCGCCGGCCTAATAAATCCTCTTGCTGATTGCATCGAATTCGAGTCACTGTGGTCTTTGGGGTGACGGTTCCCGAGAAAAGGCCGTGAGGTCTTACATTTGGGGGCTCGTCCGGGATCGCCTCGCTCACTCAGACCCTTTGGCTTTTGGATTCGGAGGTACGCTCGAGCAATTCTGTGTCTCCGTGCACGTCTGTAAGAGGTTTGTGACTAGTCTGCTCTGTGTTAAATTTGTATTGTCTCACCTTTCTCTCCTGCTGCTTGACTTTGTCCTTCGGGAGTTTCAGTGAACAGGTGAGCGGTTGTGAGGCAACTGATTAGTCCCGGCCAGGGCTACTCCCTGGTGGACTTTGAAGGCCTTATGACAGGTGAGCCCCAGTAACTATCGCCCGGCTGGGTGAAACTTCCCTGTCTTTCTTGTGAGGATATGGCCTAATATTACCTTTTTGTGGGCACGGGTCAGGCACTTAAAAGCCATTAGGGCGCCTGCCACTTGAAGACTCCCGTGACAGGATAAGGGGGTCACAGAACGGGCCAGAAGCCGCTAGGGCGCCAGCCCCCAGCAAGAAAATTTCCGTGCAATGGCATAGGCACACGAGTGAACTCAAAGCACGCCATAAGTCCACCTCTCTGGCCGCCACCATTCCCGGTAGGATTTTTGGTGGCTATCCTCAGTAATCTTCCTTTTCTTCCTCCTGGTCTCCTCCGGCTGCTGAAACAAGGATCTGTGCCCTCGCGCACCTGTCTGTCTGTATCTGTGGGGCGCGCCTGTCCGTCTGTATCTGTGGCGTATGCCAGGGACGCCCGTAACCCACCGCGACCTGGGAGTAGGGATCGTGAGATTCTTCTCCGTCTGAATTCTGTATCTGTGGAGCTAGGAAGCTCATCTGCTCAAGACTTGCCGAGGGCAAAAGTTTACAGCAGCCACTTTTATCTGATTTTTCCGCTGCTACTCGTCTTACTTTGTACTCGTTAAGTGTTCAATTTTGTGATAAACTGACGATGGGACAGACTGTGACAACCCCATTGTCTCTGACGGTAGATCATTGGACAGAAGTAAAAATCGGGCCCACGATCTTTCCGTGACAGTGAAAAAAGGAAAATGGCAGAGCTTATGCGCAGTAGATTGGCTCAGTTTTAATACCGGCTGGCCGCCAGAAGGGTCATTCTCTTCAGAACAAGTCAAACAGGTTAAAACTGTAATTTTCACCCCTGCTACTGAACACCCGGGCCAGGTGCCATATATTACGGTCTGGGAAGATCTGGTCCGCTCACCCCCGGTGTGGGTTTGACCTTTCGTTTTCCCCACAGGAAAGCCATTGGAACCTGCTGCAAAGATCTTTGCCCTAAAATCCACGGCAAAGAAAGAAGAGACAAAGGCTCCCGTCAAAAATGTATATCCAGAACTGCAAACTGACTTCTTACTCTTAGATTCTCCCCCACCCTACCCGCCTGTACAGGTTCCACCTCTGGCACCTCAGAGGGCACAAGCGACCGCCTCGCCTGAACAGCCAAAAGAAGGGGAAGAAGTGGGCCCGGCGGCAGGAACGCGGAGCCGTAGAGCTGTCACCCCGGACTCCACTGCTCTCCTCCTCCGGGAGAACGGGCCCCCTGATGACCGCGGGGTTCGGCCACTCCAATATTGGCCATTCTCTGCCTCTGACCTTTACAACTGGAAAAATAACAGCCCCTCTTTTTCTGATAACCCCCAGGCGCTGACCTCTTTGATAGAATCTCTTGTTTTCTCACATCAGCCCACTTGGGATGATTGTCAGCAATTGTTGCAGACCTTGCTCACTACAGAAGAAAGACAGCGAGTACTGTTGGAGGCCCGCAAAAATGTGCCAGGGGATGACGGACGTCCCACAGCACTTCCTAATGAAATAGATGCTGGCTTCCCCTGACGAGACCTGACTGGGACTACAATTCTCCGGCAGGTAGGGAGCACCTGAGGGTCTATCGCCAGGCTCTGGTGGCGGGTCTCCGAGAGGCAGCAAGGCGCCCCACCAATTTGGCTAAGGTAAGGGAAGTGACTCAAGGGCCTACTGAGTCACCTACTGTATTCCTAGATAGGTTAATAGAGGCATTCAAGAGATTTACCCCCTACGATCCCACATCTGAAGAACATAGGGCTACAGTGGCCATGGCCTTTATTGATCAATCAGCCCTAGATATTAAGAGAAAGTTACAGAGACTAGATGGGTTACAGGGATTCTCTCTTCAAGATTTGATCAAAGAAGCAGACAAGGTGTTTAATAAAAGGGAAACAGAAGAAGAAAAAGAGGAAAGAAGGATCCGGGAGCAGAATGAACGGGAGATAGAGAGAGAAAAAAGACAGGCAAAAGACTTGGCAAAAATTTTGACCACAGTGATTAAAGAAGGAAAGAGAGATGATAGAGCTGGGCCAAGAGACCGCAGTAAAAGCAAGACAGGAACCAAGCCGCCACTAGACAAAGATCAGTGTGTGTACTGTAAAGAGAAGGGGCATTGGCTCAAAGACTGCCCTCAGAAGAAGAGGGGAAGGTCCGCCACCCCCAACAAAATCCTGGCCATAGAAGAAGATTACGGGGGACGGGGCTCGGACCCCCTCCCCGAGCCTAGGGTAACTCTAAAGGTGGAGGGGAAGCCTGTACAGTTTCTGGTAGACACAGGAGCCCAACACTCCATCCTATTACAATTCGGAGGGGCATTGTCCACAAAAAAGGCATGGGTACAGGGCACTACAGGGTATCGACAATACCCATGGACTACCCGAAGAACAGTGGACCTCGGCATGGGCTGGGTATCCCACTCGTTCCTTGTGATCCCTGAATGCCCTTACCCCTTGCTGGGACGGGACTTGCTCACGAAAGTGGGGGCTCAGATCCACTTTCACACCGAGGGCACCACGGTGACAGACGGGGAAGGAAGGCCGTTGCAGGTTTTGACCCTGAGGCTAGAAGATGAATACAGGCTATACAAGAGCCCTTCCCCTGAGACCATGAATATGCAGGACTGGATGGCTAAGACCCCCCTAGCCTGGGCTGAAGTCTCGGGCATGGGAATGGCCGTCCACCAGCCCCCAGTGGTGGTAGAAATCAAGGCCTCTGCCACCCCCATCTCAGTCTGCCAGTACCCGATGAGTAAAGAGGCTCAAGATGGGATCCGCCCACATATTCAAAGGTTTCTTGGTCTGGGAATTTTGATAAAGTGCCAATCGGCCTGGAACACCCCGTTGCTTCCGGTCCAGAAGCCTGAATGGGTGAATACTGGCCTGTACAGGACCTGAGAGAAGTCAACAAGCGGGTATCCGACCTACACCCAACAGTGCCCAACCTCTACAACCTGCTGAGCACCCTTCCCCCAGCCGGAAGTGGTACACTGTCTTGGACCTGAAAGATGCCTTCTTCTGCCTATGACTCAGCCCCACTAGCCAGCCTATTTTTGCTTTTGAGTGGAAAGACCCCCTTACAGGACTCTCCGGACAGCTAACGTGGACCAGGCTGCCGCAAGGATTCAAGAACTCACCAACAATTTTTGACGAAGCCCTCCACCAGGACCTCGCGCACTTCCGCGCCACAAATCCCCAGGTAACTCTGCTCCAATATGTAGATGACTTGCTTCTGGCCGCAGATACCGCAGAGGAGTGCAGGGAAGGGACTGAGACCTTACTGACCGAACTTGGCACCCTCGGCTACCGTGCTTCTGCCAAAAGGCCCAGATCTGCCAGCAACAGGTTAGTTACCTGGGGTACCAACTCAGGGATGGGAAGCGATGGCTCTCGGAGGCCAGAAAGGAGGCGGTGGCCAGAATACCAGCCCCCGAAAACTCCCGACAAGTTAGGGAGTTCTTGGGCACTGCAGGGTTCTGCAGGCTCTGGATTCCGGGGTTCGCAGAGATGGCCGCTCCCTTGTACCCCCTGACCAAGGGCAGTACACCCTTCGTCTGGGGAAAGAGCGAGCAAAAGGCTTTTGACAACATTAAGCGCGCCTTGTTGTCAGCCCCTGCCCTGGGACTTCCAGATGTGGACAAGCCGTTCCATCTCTATGTGGCTGAAAATAATGGCATTGCCAAAGGGGTCCTCACCCCAAAGCTGGGACCATGGAGTCGGCCGGTGACATATCTGTCAAAGAAACTGGACCCCGTGGCTGCTGGCTGGCCAAATTGTTTGCGCATAGTGGCTGCCGTGGCAGTCCTAGTAAAAGATGCAGATAAGCTGACACTGGGGCAGAACTTAATTGTCACTGCACCCCACACTTTAGAAAGTGTGATTCACCAACCCCCGAGAGATGGCTAACTAATGCCAGGATGACCCACTATCAGACGTTGCTCCTAAACTCTGAGCGAATCAGGTTCACGCCGGCTACCGGACTTAACCCTGCCACGCTGCTGCCGGACCCCAGCCAGTCCGAGGTGACCCACGACTGTCAAGAAATTCTGGCGGGAGTACATGGAGTTCGTCATGATCTCTCGGACCATCCACTTCAGGATGCCGAGGTGACATGGTATACGGATGGAAGCAGTTTTCTTGAAGAAGGAAGGCGGCGGGCAGGGGCAGCGGTGGTCGATGGGACTGAGGTAATCTGGGCAGCTGCCCTCCCTCAAGGTACGTCAGCCCAAAAAGCCGAGCTGATTGCCCTCACAAAGGCCTTAGAACTGGCACGAGGGAAAAAGGCCAACATTTACACTGATAGTAGATATGCCTTCGCAACTGCACATGTCCATGGAGCTATTTACCAACAGAGAGGGTTACTTACATCGGCCGGCAAAGAGATTAAAAACAAAAACGAAATCCTGGCATTGTTGGCTGCCCTGATGTTGCCAAAAAAGATTAGTATAATCCACTGCCCCGGGCATCAACGAGATCGATCCCTGGTAACTAAGGGAAACAATATGGCCGATCAAGCTGCGCGAGAGGCGGCAACAAAAGACGGGCTATCGAGATTGCTGGCAATATGCTCAGAAGATAAAAGTAATCCTAGCCCCTCTCCGCGGCCCAGAGGGAAACAGGCTACAACGGAAGGAGAAGCCAGAGAAATGTTAAAACAAATGCACCATTGGACTCACTTAGGGGCTAAAAAGCTAGTCTCTCTTTTAATTAAAGCAGGATATGAGGTGCCGGGACTTTTTAAATTGGCTGAGCAAGTGGTCCTGAACTGCAGACCTTGCCAAGAGGTAAATGCCGGCCGAAACAAGACAGGCCAATGTAAGCGGCTGCGTGGAGACCGGCTGGGGACTTACTGGGAAGTAGACTTCACCGAGGTATGTCCTGCGCAGTACGGCAATAAATATCTGCTGGTTTTTGTAGACACTTTCTCAGGGTGGGTAGAAGCTTTTCCCACCAAAAATGAAAGTGCACTCACAGTAACTAAAAAGATCCTAGAAGAAATTTTTCCGCGCTTCAGAGCGCCAAAGATGTTAGGGTCAGATAATGGGCCAGCTTTTATTGCCCAAATAAGCCAGGAGTTAGCTAAGTTTCTGGGGACCGATTGGAAATTACATTGTGCATACAGACCCCAGAGTTCAGGACAGGTAGAAAGAATGAATAGAACTCTAAAAAGAGACCCTAACTAAATTGTCCTTAGAGACTGGCGGTACTGACTGGACTGTGCTCCTTCCTCTGGCTCTGTTCCGGGTGAGAAACACGCCCTCTCACCTTGGTCTCACCCCTTTTGAAATTCTGTATGGAGCACCTCCCCCATATTGACACTTAGAGAGGGATTTGACCCCGAAACTTTAACAATGGTGATCTGTGTGCTAGGCTGAAGGGACTCCAGCTGGTTCAGAAAGAGGTGTGGACTCAGCTTGCTGCAGCCTACCAACCCGGTACCCCAGAAGAGGCCCATCCGTTCCAGGTGGGAGACTCCGTCTCACGTTCGTCGACATTGGCAACATAATCTAGAGCCCAGGTGGAAAGGACCCTACATTGTCCTGCTTACGACCCCCACTGCCATCAAGGTTGACGGAATCTCATCCTGGATCCACGCCTCCCATGTTAAAGCTGCACCAGAACCAACGCCTCAGTGGAAGGCTCACCGCACCTTCTCACCCTTTAAGGCTCAAGCTCTGTCGGTCACCGGATTCCTGATCATCCTCTACCTAAACCTCCTGACTGTGAGTGGATTCAACCAAAACCCATATTTACCCCAAGAGCTGACTTGGCAAGTAATTTCGCAGGCAGAGAAGGTCGTTTGGTCTAGCTCCACCATAGCACCACCTAACTCCTGGTGGCCTGACCTTTGCAAGCTATCAGTTGGAGCACCCGAACCATGGGACCTTGAAAATACTCAGATCTGCACCAGGCCCCGTTAATGCGTTGGCCTGATAAACTGGGTCTCAATGGTTACACTGATGACTTTGATGAAGGGTGTCCGGATTGTAGTGGAGGGTGTGCCAACCAGGCCAGAAGGGTCCAGTTGAGAATGTACACCTTCTATGTGTGCCCTGAAAAACGTCAAGACCAAAATAACTGTGGGGGGAGGGAAACATTTTTCTGTGCTAAATGGGGATGTGAAACTACAGGTGATGTTTATTGGAAACCCTCCGGTAGCTGGGACCTCATTGCGGTCAAGGCCAACTACACCAGGCCCCGACTTGGTGATGAGGTTCCCCAATGCACTTCATGGTGCCACCCCTCCATGTTAAATTTACTAATAAGGCAAGACAGGTGTGCATAACCGAATGGGTAAGGGGTTTCACTTGGGGTATACGGCTGTATAAGCAACATTATCATGACGGCCTCATTTTTACAATTAGATTACAAGTAACTTCCCCGCCTACCCAGCAGGTAGGACACAATCCTGCTCTAAATCGCGCCTAGTGATCGGCTGGCCCAGCCTACCCAGGAAATATCAGCAGTTACAAAAGCCTCTATACACACTGGAAGCCCTCCTGACGTTCAGGAGCGGATGTTGGCTCGTAGACAGCGCCTACCGAGTCTTAAATAACACCAACCCGGAAGCTACCAAATCTTGCTGGCTCGCTGGCTCCACTGCTACACCGTCCCTCCGCCTTACTATGAGGCCACTGGGATAATGGGGGAAATAAAAGGTACACTTGATTATACTCAATGCAGATGGCAGCAACATGGGACCGTCAGTCTTACTCTGTCTGCAGTCTCTGGGCAGGGACTATGCATAGGGACTCCCAACCCTTCTCAGTCACGTCTCTGTAACTATACAAACAAGGTCCTTAATTATTCAGGGTATCTTTTCCCCCTGGAGATGGATGGTGGGCATGCAACACTGGGCTCACTCCTTGCGTTTCCATGAATGTATTTAACAAGACAACTGATTTTTGTGTTTTGGTGCGGTTAGTGCCTAGGCTTCTTTATCATACTGACGACGCTTTCCTAGAAGCCTATGAAGGCAAACACCACGCCAAACGAGAGCTAGTAACCCTCACTCTGGCTGCCCTGTTAGGGCTCGGGGTGGCTGCTGGAATAGGCACCGGTACAGCTGCTCTCATACAGCAACCCCATTATTATGACAGCCTGCAACAAGCCATAGATACAGATCTTAAAGTTTTAGAAGATACTATTGCTAAACTAGAGGAATCCCTGACCTCTCAGTCTGAAGTGGTGATACAAAATCGGAGAGGTTTAGATCTTTTGTTTTTAAAAGAAGGAGGTTTATGTGCTGCCCTTAAAGAAGAGTGCTGTTTTTACATAGATCATTCTGGAGTCATCAAAGACTCTATGAATAAGTTAAAGGAGAGATTGGAAAACCGGAAAAAGAAAGGGAAGCCACTCAGGGATGGTTTGACTCCTGGTTTAACAAGGCACCATGGTACGCCACCCTAATATCCACTCTGACAGGACCAATAATTATCTTACTTCTCCTTTTGACAATAGGGCCTTGCATTTTCAATCGATTGATCTCCTTTATCAGGGAACGCCTAAGTACCGTGCAAGTGCTTATGCTAAGACAACAATATGTAACAATTCCCCAAGGAGACTTCGATCTATGATTTCAGGATTGAAATCATGAACAAGAAGAAGAGGGAATGAAGAACTTTTAGGTTAAGGAATTATAGTAGTTTTGATGTTAGCAAAACAAGGCTTTTGGGATAATGAATTTCTCTTTGTTATAAATCATTATATTCGTCTTTCTGTAAGAATGTAACTTCATTTAGTGCTTTCTGAGAAGGGCACTGGAAAACTCCTAGGTTAAAAGTTAAACCTGGAAGGCAGAATGTGCCGCATAGCTTTCCCCCTTATCTTGATGACTCAGAGCCTCCTGACTGCTCCCTATTCTTAACTGATAACTTATGACTTAGTTTCCACTGTGTAACTGACCTTTCCTCAAGGATGCATTTCCCGTGCACCAGGCACCGCCGGGTGGTCAGTCAACTGTCTCTACTAAATCACCTGTAAACCGTCCCCACCAATCAAATGTCTCCACTTCATCCCTAGACCCCCTTATCGCATTGTTCCCTACATTCCGATCTCATTCCCAGTTGTCTTTGGATCTTTCTACATAAAAATCCCTCTCGGTGAGTGTTCGAGGTTCACCTCCCCCGAGGAGATCGAACCCCCCGGGCGCCCGGCCTAATAAATCCTCTTGCTGATTGCATCGAATTCGGAGTCACTGTGGTCTTTGGGGTGACGGTTCCCGAGAAAAGGCCGCGAGGTCTTACACAGGCACTCGGTGAATGCTCATAACCCTTTGTTACGCTCGTTCCAGCTTCCAACCTTCGACATGAGTGGAGAAAAGACATTTATGTTAAAAGCGTTAAGTGATTTTAATCTTCCAATTGCTCCTGAACTATTCCAACGGAATTTCCTATTTAGGTGCTCTTTTGGGACGACAAAGAAGAAAACCTCAAAATGTCCAAATTAGACAAGATACTTTGAAAACTCAGTGGTGTTCAGAAGCTTTCACGTGAGATTAACTGGTGGTACGTCCCATGTTGGGGATCCTTACGCATCAATTGCGTCATTTATTTTCTACCTTGGAAGGGGATGCTGCTGTAAGCAATAGAGGAATGACACTCGGTAGAGCAATGGTTGAAAGAAGGATTTCTTACTTCTCTACAACAGGATCAACCTATATATTTCATGCTGTTCCATACTCCCTAGTCTGCTACTGCAGTTATTGTTCAATTTGCAGGGCTGATCGAGTGGGTATTTTTACCCAATAACAATACAAAAAAGCTGACTACTTATATGGATAGACTTGCTTTCCTCATTCTGAAAGGTCGAGGCCGCATTACCCAGTTAATTGGAAGTGACCCTCAAACAATCCTTACTCAGCGTACTTCTTCCCAAATCTTGATGCGCTTACAGTTTAATGAAAATTGGCAGATAGCTCTTGCATCGTATTCAGGGACTTTTTCGAATCATGATCGTCAATCGCAATTGATAGATTTTCTTCGACATACATCAATGGTTTGTAAATCTCCTAGATCTACTATTCCGGTTGAAGGGAAAACTATGTTTACAGACGCTAATACAAATCCTGCTGGCGATTGAACTGAGACTGCTTCTCAAGTTGTTCCACACTCCTTTTCTTCCATGCAGTCTGCTGCGCTTTGGGCCATTTGTCCGGCACTACAGGATTTTTTTCGATGTTCTTATTAATATTGTTTCTGATTCTAAACATGAGGTATTTTCATGTATTCATCTTCCTGAAGCCACGCTATCATGAACTTTAAAAACCAATATGGATACATTCGTTTTTCAGGTTCAACAGTAATTACTCAGGCGACCAAACCCTGTCTCTTTTACTCATCTTCGAGCTCATTCTTCTCTCCCCGGACCATTATCTCAAGGAAAGGCAAATAGAGATGCCTTACTTTATCCATTACCGTCTGCAACACAAGAACATTGCTTACATCATACGAATGCTAAAGGATTACAAAAAACGGATTCGTTAACACGAAAACAAGCTCAACGCATTGCTCGTTCTTGTTCCATATGTGCACCATTTGTTTAGCCCTTTGCCCCTCCTGGAGTAAATCCCAGAGGATTGCAATCTAACCAAATCTGGCAAATGGATGATGTCTTTATTTCCTGATTCGGTAAACAGAAGTATGTTCATCATACTATATAGACACTTCTTCTCACTTTCAGTGGGCTACTGCTTGAAGTTCAGAAAAGGCTGACTCCATTGTGACTCATTTCCTCTTTTGTTTTGCTAATGCTCTTCATATCAACCTACTCAATTTTCTCAATCTTAGAACACTATCATATTAAGCACACTTTTGGTATTCCTTATAATAGTCAAGGGCAAGCTATAATTGAAAGAGCTAATCGTACTCTTCGTGAATATCTCGAAAAAATAAGAAAGGGGGAGAAGGGTGTGATATCACCAAGGGATGTATTAACTAAAGCACTATTAATTTTTGAAAGTCTGGGGAAAAGGGAAGATGACTCCAGCAGAACAGCATTTTGGCAATACCAAAAAGAAGACCAAAAGCTTTGAACATTCCCGGCTATGGTATTAGGATGAGATAAAGGGATAGATTCCAGCAGTACTTCATTTTGGGGGCGACGGTATGCTTTCATTTCTGTGAATGATTCCACGATCTGGGTTCCATGGAGATTGGTGAAGTTGCAGGATGAGCGACCCTTTCGTGCGCCAGGTTCAGGAACTGTCCATGCAGAGGACCTTCATTTTTGCAACAAGAGAAGCGAATCTGCCAACATGGCTCGTTTCCCCACATGCTGTGCATTTGAAGGCGCAGACACAGCACCGCACGGAGATGAGGCTCCGAGGTCCGCTGGATGGGGTATGCAGCACCACACCCAAAGGAGAGGGCTCTGTTCATTACGGAAAGGGCCTGACAGACGTGGGTTCCTTAGCGCTCTCCTAACCAGCAGAGAAGAGTGCAGGGAGCGTGGGCCCGCCCTGCGTGTCTGGGCACCCGCCCAGAGCCCCAGCTCAGGCCAAACAGCCCCTGAGCCCAGAACTCCAGGATGCGCGCTGGCGCCCCTGCCTTGAAGCCGAGTGCACAGCATGCGGGGAAGCGAGCCTCCTCGGGGAAAGAGGAGGCAGCCCCATGCGTGCATCTGCAAACCCTGATGGGGAAGGCCCAAGCGCGCCTCCAGAACAGCAAAGCTCCAGCAGTGCTCAGAGACCCGATCTGGCAGAGCCGCGGGTGCGAGGCTGCTTTGTCCTAGGCGAGCTTGCCCAGACTTGCCTAGCTGCTAGGCTTACTGCCCGGTAAGGAGCAGGCTGCGGACGGCCGGGGGAAGGTACGGGCGCCTTCCTGGCTTCAGATTTGAGCCTGCCTCGCTTGCGACCTAGGCCCCTAGGCCTCCTTGGGGAGGGGTTAGGGGGCGGTGGCTTCCACACTACCAAGGACTCCAGCACTGAGAGCTCTGTCAGAGGGAAGGCAAGGGCAGCTGGATAGCTTCTCCAGCGTGTGCTTGGGCACACGGACACAACACCACACGGAAAGTGCCAGGTGCCCAGAGCCCCTGGGTTGGGGTGTGCAGCGCCACACCGGCAGAGGACGGCTCCGATCACCCTGGCAAGGGCCTGACAGACGTGTATACGCAAGTGCTCTCCTAGCCAGCAGAGACGTGTGCCGGTGGTTTGGGTGGGCCCCAGCCTGACCGGGCTCCAGCCCACAGTCCCAGTTCAGGGGAAACAGCCCCTGAGCCCCAACCTCCAGGAGGTACGCTGGCACCCCCGACTGGAAACCGAGTGCACAGCATGCGGGAAACTGAGCCTCCTCAGGGGAAGACCAGACAGCCCATATGCGTAGGTCTACAAGCCTGCTATGGAAGACCCTAGTGCGCCTCCAGCACGGCACAGCTCCAGCTCTGCTCAAACGCCCGACCTGGCAGAGTCTAAGGCGCAAGGTTGCTCTGCACTGGGCTAGATTTTCCCAGACTGCCTAGATGCTAGGCTTACTGCCTGGGAAGGTGCAGATGCGGGCAGCTGGGAAAAGGCATGAGCGCATACGGGCCCCAGCCCCGCTCCTGCCTTGCCTTGCAACCTAGGCCACCAGAACTCATTGGGAAGGGGTGAGGGGCCAGTGGCTTCCACACTGCCAAGGGCTCCAGGAGTAAGAGCTCGGTCAGAGGGAAGGCAAGGGCAACTGGATGGCTTCTCCCTGAATTACTTGGCCACACAGACCCATCGCCACACGGAGAGCACCAGGCTCCAGGGCCCCTGGGTGGGGCGTGTATCTCCACACTTGGAGCGGGGTGCTCTGTTTTCCCCGGCAAGTGCCTGACAGGCATGGGTTCCCTAGCAGTCTCCTAGCCAGCAGAGACGTGTGCAGGTGGTTTGGGTCCGCCCCTGCCTGACCGGGCTCCAGCCCACAGTCTCAGTTCAGGGGAACCAGCCACTGAGCCCCGAACACCAGGAGGTATGCTGGCGCCCCCGACTGGAAGCCAGGTGCACTGCATGCAGAAAAGTGAGCCTCCTCAGGGGAAGACGAGGCAGCCCAGTTGCATGCATCTGAAAAACTTGATGGAGAAGGCCAGAGAGCGCTTCCAGCATAGCAGAGGTTCAGCTCTGCTCAAAGGCCCGACCTGGCAGAGTCCCTGGAGCAAGGCTGCTCTGCCCCGGGGTAGACTTGCCCAGACTTGCCGAGATGCCAGGCATCCTGCCCGGGAAGGAGCAGGCTGTGTGCACCTGGGGGACAACACTAGCCCATTCCAGGCCTCAGCTCCGCTCCTGACTTGCCTTGTGACTTAGGCCCCCAGGCTTCCTATTGGAGAGGTTAGGGGCTGGTGGCTTCCACACTGCCAGGGGCTCTAGCACTGAGAGCTCTATCAGAGGGAAGGCAAAGCGTACTGGATGCCTCCTCCACCAGTTGCTTGCCCGCACAGACACAGCACCCCACAGAGAGCGTCAGCTCTCCAGGCCCCAGGCAGGGGTGTGCAGAGCCTCACACAGACAGGGGCCTCCGATCACCCCCTGCAATGGCCTGACAGACGTGGGTTCCTTACCTGTCTCCTAGCCAGCAGAGGCATGTGCATGTGGTTCCAGCCCACTGCTGAGTCTCTGGGCTCCCTCCCTCAGCCCAGGTCAGGGGAACCAGCCCCTGAGCCCAAACCTCCAGTAGGCAGTCTGGAGCCCCCGCCTGGAAACCGAGTGCACCGCATGCGGGAAAGATAGCCTCCTTGGGGGAAACCAGGCAGTCCCCCTGCATGCATTTGAAAGCCCTGAATGTGAAGGGCCAAGTGTGCTTCCAGCACAGCAGAGCTCCAGCTCTGCTCAGAGGCCCGATCTGGTAGAGCCTCAGGGCGAGGCTGCTCTGCCCTGGGCGAGCTTGCCCAGACCTGCCTGGCTGCTAGGCTTCCTGCCCAGGATGGAGCAGGCTGTGGGCACCCTGGGGGAAAACACTGGCACCATCCTGGCCTCAGCTCCGCTCCTGACTTACCTTCCGACCTAGGCCTCCAGGCCTCTTTGGGAAGAGGTTAGGAGCCGGTGGCTTCCAAACTGCCAAGGGCTCCAGGAGTGAGAACGCTGTCAGAGGGAAGCAAGGGCAACTGGATGGCTTCTCCCTCAATTACTTGGCCACACAGACCCATGGGCACACGGAGAGCAACAGGCTCCAGGGCCCCCGGGTGGGGCGTGTAGCACCACCCCTGGAGAGGGGTGCTCTCTTTTCCCTAGGCAAGTGCCTGACAGACGTGGGTTCGCTAGCACTCTCTTAGCCAGCAGAGACGTGTGCAGGTGGTTTGGGACTGCCTCTGCATGTATGGATTCCCGCTCAAGCCCCAGCTCAGGGGTACCAGCCCCTATGCCCGGACCTCCAGGAGGCGCACTGGCGCTCCCGCCTGGCAGCCGAGTGCCCAGCGTGCCGGGAAGTGGGCCTCTTCAGGGGAAGACGAGGCAGGCCATCTGCATTCATCAGCAAGCCCTGTTGGGGAAAGCCCGAGTGCACCTCCAGCACGGCTGATCTCCTGTCCTGCTCAGAAGCCCCATCTGGCGGATCCCTCGGCACGAGGCTGCTCTTCCCTGTGCGAGCCATGCCCAGACTAGCCTAGCTGCTAGGATTTCTGCCCGGGAAGGCTCAGGCTCCGGGCGCCCTGGGAACAGCAATGGCTCCTTCTTGGCCTCAGCACTGCTCCTGACTTGCGTTGCGACCTAAGCCACCAGACCTCCTTGGGAAAGGGTTGGGGGTCGGTGTCTTCCACAATGCCAAGGGCTCCAGGAGTGAGAGGTCTGTCAGAGGGAAGGCTAGAACAACTGGATAGTTTCTCCAGTGGTTGCTTGGCTGCACAGACCCAGCGCCGCACAGAGAGCACCAGGCATCCAGGGGCCCAGAGTGGAGTGTGCACTGCCACACCGGTGAGTGGGGCTCCGTTCATTCCGGGAAAGAGCTTGACAGACGTGGGCTCCCTTGTGCTCTCCTAGCGAGCAGAGTCCTGTGCAGGTGATTTAGGTCTGCCTCTGAGTGTCTGGTCTCCCACCCACAGCCCCAGCTCAGAGGTAACAACCCCTGGTCCCACACACCAGAAGGAGTGCTGGCGACCCTGCCTGGAAGCCGAGTGCACAGCATGGGTGGAAGCGAGCCTCTTTGGGGTAGAGGAGGGTGCCCAAATGTGTGCTTATGCAAACCCTGATGGGGAAGGCCCGAGCATGCGTCCAGCACGGAAGAGCTTCAACTATTCTAGGAGGCCGATCAAGCAGAACCCAGGAGCGAGGCTGCTCTGCCTTGGGCGACCTTAGCCCAGATGTGAGTAGCTGCTAGGCTTACTGCCCGGGAAGGTGCAGGCTGTGGGAGCCCGGGGGACAGCACAGGTGCCTTCCAGGCCTCAGCACTGCTCCTGCCTTGCTTTGTGACCTAGGCCCCCAGGCCTCCTATTGGAGGGGTTAGGGGCTGGTGGCTTCCACACTGCCAAGGGCTCCAGCCCTGAGAGCTGTATCAGGGGGAAGGCAAAGCCTACTGGATGGCTTCTCCAGCAGTTCCTTTGCCGCACAGACACAGCACCCCACAGAGAGCATCAGCTCTCAGGGCCCCAGGCAGGGGTGGGCAGAGCCACACACAGACAGGGGCCTCCGATCACCCCCTGCAATGGCCTGACAGACGTGGGGTTCCTTACCTGTCTCCTAGCCAGCAGAGGCATGTGCATGTGGTTCCAGCCCACTGCTGAGTCTCTGGGCTCCCTCCCTCAGCCCAGGTCAGGGGAACCAGCCCCTGAGCCCAAACCTCCAGTAGGCAGTCTGGAGCCCCCGCCTGGAAACCGAGTGCACCGCATGCGGGAAAGTAAGCCTCCTTGGGGGGGAAACGAGGCAGTCCCACTGCATGCATTTGAAAGCCCTGAATGTGAAGGGCCAAGTGTGCTTCCAGCACAGCAGAGCTCCAGCTCTGCTCAGAGGCCCGATCTGGTAAGAGCCTCAGGGCGAGGCTGCTCTGCCCTGGGCGAGCTTGCCCAGACCTGCCTGGCTGCTAGGCTTCCTGCCCTGGATGGAGCAGGCTGTGGGCACCCTGGGGAAAAACACTGGCACCATCCTGGCCTCAGCTCCGCTCCTGACTTACCTTCCGACCTAGGCCTCCAGGCCTCTTTGGGGAGGGGTTAGGGAGCCGGTGGCTTCCAAACTGCCAAGGGCTCCAGGACTGAGAACTCTGTCAGGAGGGAAGCAAGGGCAACTGGATGGCTTCTCCACTCAGTTACTTGGCCACACAGACCCATCGCCACACGGAGAGCAACAGGCTCCAGGGCCCCCGGGTGGGGCGTGCAGCGCCACCCCTGGAGAGGGGTGCTCTCTTTTCCCCTAGGCAAGTGCCTGACAGACGTGGGTTCCCTAGCACTCTCTTAGCCAGCAGAGACGTGTGCAGGTGGTTTGGGACTGCCTCTGCATGTATGGATTCCCGCCACCAGCCCCAGCTCAGGGGTACCAGCCCCTGTGCCCGAACCTCCAGGAGGCGCACTGGGCGCCCCCGCCTGGCAGCCGAGTGCACAGCGTGCCGGGTAAGTGGCCTCCTCAGGGGAAGACGAGGCAGCCCAACTGCATTCATCAGCAAGCCCTTTTGGGGAAGGCCAGAGTGCACCTCCAGCACGGCAGAGCTCCTGTTCTGCTCAGAGGCCCCATCTGGCTGAGCCCTCAGGCACGAGGCTGCTCTTCCCTGGGCGAGCCTTGCCCAGACTAGCCTAGCTGCTAGGCTTCCTGCCCGGGAAGGTGCAGGCTGCGGGCACCCTGGGAACAGCACTGGCTCCTTCTTGGCCTCAGCACCGCTCCTGCCTTGCCTTGCGACCTAGGCCACCAGACCTCCTTGGGAAGGGGTTAGGGGCCGGTGGCTTCCACACTGCCAAGGGCTCCAGGAGTGAGAGCTCTGTCAGAGGGAAGGCAAGGGCAACTGGATGGTTTCTCCAGTGGTTGCTTGGCCGCACAGACCCAGCGCCGCACGGAGAGCACCAGGCTTCCAGGGCCCCAGGGTGGGTGTGCAGCGCCACACCCGGAGAGTGGGGCTCCGTTCACCCCCGGCAAGGGCCTGAGAGACGTGGGTTCCCTAGTGCTCTCCTAGCGAGCAGAGACGTGTGCAGGTGATTTGGGTCTGCCCCTGCGTGTCTGGACTCCCACCCACAGCCCCAGCTCAGAGGTACCAGCCCCTGGTCCCAGACCTCCAGGAGGCGCGCTGGCGACCCTGCCTGGAAGCCGAGTGCACAGCGTGGGTGGAAGGGGCCTCTTTGGGGAAGAGGAGGGTGCCCAGCTGCATGCATCATGCAAGCCCTTGATGGGGAAGGCCCGAGCATGCCTCCAGCACGGCAGAGCTTCAGCTATTCTAGGAGGCCCCATCTGGCTGGGCCCTTGGCGCGAGGCTGCTCTTCCTGTGGGAGACCTTGCCCAGATGTGCCTAGCTGCTAGGCTTCCTGCCCGGGAAGGTGCAGGCTGCGGGTGCCCTGGGAACATCACTGGCTCCTTCTTGGCCTCAGCACCGCTCCTGCCTTGTGTTGTGACCTAGGCCACCAGACCTCCTTGGGAAGGGGTTAGGGGTCGGTGGCTTCCACAATGCCAAGGGCTCCAGGAGTGAGAGCTCTGTCAGAGGGAAGGCTAGGGCAACTGGATAGTTTCTCCAGTGGTTGCTTGGCTGCACAGACCCAGCGCCACACGGAGAGCACCAGGCTTCCAGGGCCCCAGGGTGGAGTGTGCAGTGCCACACCTGTGAGTGGGGCTCCGTTCACTCCCGGCAAGGGCCTGACAGGCCTGGGTTCCCTAGCGCTCTCCTAGCCAGCAGAGACTTGTGCAGGTGATTTGGGTCTGCCTCTGATTGTCTGGTCTCCCGCCCACAGCCCCAGCTCAGAGCTACCAGCCATTGGTCCCACACATCTAGGAGGCACACTGGTGACACCGCCTGTAAGCCTAGTGCACAGCATGAGTGGAAGCGAACCTCCTATTTTAGAGGAGGCTGCCCAGCTGTGCTGCTTATGCAAACCCTGATAGGCAAGGCCCAAGCGTGCCTCCAGCATAAAAGAGCTTCAGCTCTTCTCAGAGGCCGATGGAGCAGAACCCAGTAGCAAGGCTGCTCTGCCCTGGGCGACCTTGCCCAGATGTGCTTAGCTGCTAGGCTTACTGCCCGGGAAGGTGCAGGCTGTGGGAGCCCGGGGGACAGCCCATGTGCCTTGCTGGCCTCAACTCTGCTCCTGCCTTGCCTTACGACCTAGGCCCCCAGGCCTCCGATTGGAGGGGCTAGGGGTTGGTGGCTTCCACACTGCCAAGGGCTCTAGCAGTGAGAGCTCTATCAGAGGGAAGGGAAAGCCTACTGGATGGCTTCTCCAACAGTTGCTTGGCCGCAAGACCCAGCACCGCACAGATAGCACCAGGCTCCCGGGGCTCCTGGCAGACGTCCCAACGCCACACTCAGGAAGGGGGCCTCTGGTCGCCTGTGGTAATGGCCTGACAGACGTTGGTTCCGTAGCTGTCTCCTAGCCAGCAGAGATGTGTGCATGTGGTTCCCGCCCACCCCTGAGTCTCTGGGCTCCCTCCCTCAGCCCAGCTCTGGGGAACCAGCCCCTGAGCCCGGATCTCCAGTAGGCCTGCTGGCGCCCCCGCCTGGAACCCGAGTGCCCCGCATGTGGGGAAGGTTGCCTCCTCAACGGAAATGAGGCACTCCCGCTGCATGCATCTGCAAGCCCTGATGGGGGAGGGTCGAGTGTGCTTCCAGCATAGCCGAGCTCCAGCTCTGCTCAGAGGCCCGATCTGGTGGAGCCCCGGGGCGAGGCTACTCTGCCCTGGGCGAGCTTGCCCAGACTTGCGTAGCTGCTAGGCTACTGCCCCAGAAATAACAAGCTACGGGTGGCCGGTGGATGGCAGGTGTGCCTTCCTGACCTCAGCTCCGCTCCTGCCTTGCCTTGGGACCTAGGCCCACAAGCTTCCTTTGGGAGGGGTTAGGGGCCAGTGGCTTACAGAGTGCCAAAGGCTCCAGAAGTTTGAGCTCGGTGAACAGGAATGCAAGGGCTGCTAGCTTGCTTCTCTGGTGGTTGCTTGGCCACCCAGACCCAGCATCGCACAGGAAGAACCAGGCTCTCAGGGCCCTTGGGTGCGGCGTGCATTGCCACACCTGAAGAGGAGGCCTCCATTTACCCTCAGCAATGGTCTGACAGACGTGGTGCCCTAGCACTCTCCTAGCCAGCAGAGACGTATGCAGGTGGGTTGGGCCCACCCCTGCGTGTCTGGGTTCCTGCCCGCAGCCCCAGCTCAGGGGAACCAGCCCCTGAACCTAGAACTTCAAGAGGTGCGTTGACGCTCCTGCCTGGAAGCCGAGTGCACAGCATGCGGGAAAGTGAGCCTCCTCAGGGGAAGACCAGGCAGGCCATATGCGTGAGTCTGCAAGCCTTGTTGGGGAAGACCCTAGTCGGCCTCCAGCACGGCACAGCTACAGCTCTGCTCAGAGGCCCGATCTGGCAGAGCCCGGGGTGCGAGGCTGCTCTGCCTGGCCGAGCACTGCCCAGATTTGCCTAGCAGCTAGGCTGACTGCCCGGGAAAGAGCAGGCTGCGGGCGGGCAGGGGACAGAACGGGCGCCTTCCTGGCCTCAGCTCCGCTCCTGCCTTCCTTTGAGACCTAGGCCACCAGACCTCCATGGGAAGGGGTTAGGGGCCGGTGGCTTCCACACTGCCAAGGGCTCCAGGAGTGAGAGATTTGTCAGAGGGAAGGCAAGGGTAACTGGATGGCTTCTCCAGCGGTTGCTTGGCCGCACAGACCCAGCACCGCATGGAGAGCACCAGGCCTCCAGGGCCCCTGGGGCTGGTGTGCATCGACACACCCGGAGAGAGGGGCTCCGTTCTCCCCCGGCAATGGCCTGACAGACGTGGATTCCCTAGCGCCCTCCTAGGAAGCAAAGACGTGTGCAGGTGGTTTGGGCCCACCCCTCCGTGTCTGAACTCCCACCCGCAACCCAGGTCAAGGGAACCAGCCCCTGAATCCAGACCTCCAAGAGGCGCGCTGACGCCCCCGCCTTGAAGCCGAGTGCACAGCATGCGAGGAAGCGAGCCTCCTCGGGAAAAGATGAGGCAGCACAGCTGTATGCGTCTGCAAGTCCTAAAAGGGAAGGCCCAGCGTGCCTCCAGCACGGCAGAGCTCCAGCTCTGCTCAGAGGCCCTATCTCGCAGAGCCCCGGGTGCGAGACTGCTCAGCCCTGGTCGCGCCTTGCACAGTTTTGCTTAGCTGCTAGTTTTACTGCCTGGGAAGGAGCAGGCTGTGGACGGCCTGGGGATGGCATGCAGGCCTTCCTGGCCTCAGCTCCGCTCCTGCCTTGCCTTGCCACCTAGGCCCCCAGGCCTCCTTGAGGAGGGCTTAGGGGCCGGTGGCTTCCACACTGCCAAGGGCTCCAGCAGCGAGAGCTCTGTCCGAGGGAAGACACGGGCAACTGGATGGCTTGTCCAGCAGTTGCTTGGTCGGACAGACCCAGTGCCCCCCAAAGATCACCAGGCTCCCAGGGCCCCTTGTGTGGGGTGTACAGCACCAGACCTGGAGAGCGGGGCTTCATTCTCCCCCAGCAAGGGCCTAGCAGACGTGGGTCCCTAGAGCTCTCCTAGCAAGCAGAGACTAGTGCCGGTGGTTTGTGCCCGCCCCTGTGTGTCTGGGGTTCCGCCCACAGCCCCAGCTCAGGGGAACCAGCACCTGAACACATACCTCCAGGAGGCGCACTGGCGCCCCCGCCTGGAATCCGAGGGCACAACATGCGGGGATGCGTGCCTCCTCGGGGGAAGACGTGGCAGCCCAGCTGCCTGCGTTGCAAGCCCTGATGGAGAAGGCCCGAGTGCGCCTCCTGCATGGCAGAGCTCCAGCTCTGCTCAGTGGCTCAATTTGGCAGAGCCCCAGGCACGAGGCTGCTCTGCCCTCGGCGAGCTTGCACAGACTTGCCTAGGTGGTAGGCTTAATGCCTGTGAAGGAGCAGGCTGTGGGCGCCCGGGGTACAGCACGGGCGCCTTCCTGGCCTCAGCTCTGACCCTGCCTTGCCTTGCGACCTCAGCCACCAGACCTCCTTGAGGAGGGGTTAGGGTCGGTGGCTTCCACACTTCCAAGGGCTCCAGCAGTGAGAGCTCTGTCAGACGAAAGGCAAGGGCAACCGGATGGCATCTCCAGCAGTTGCTTGGTCACAGAGACCCAGTGCTGCATGGAGAGCAGTAGGCTCCCAGGGCCCCTAGGTGGAGTGTGGTGCGCCACACCCCATGAGGTGGGCTCCATTCGTCCAAGGCAATGACATGACAGATGTTGCTTCCCTAGCTCTCTCCTAGCCTGAAGAGAAGTTTGCAAGTGGTTTTGGCCCACCCTTGCACGCCTGGGCTCCCACCCACAACCCCAGCCAGGGGAACCAGCCCGTGAGCCCAGACATCCAGGAGGCGTGCTGACACCTGCGCCTGGAAACCAAGTGCATAGCATGCGGAGAAGCAAGCCTCCCTGGGGGAAAACGAAGCAGCCCCATGTGTGCATCTGCAAGCACTGACGTGGAAGGCCCGAGTGTGCCTCCAGCAAGACAGAGCTCCAGCTCTGCTCAGAGGTCCCGATCTGGCAGAGCCCCGGGCGCAAGGCTGCTCTGCCCTGGGCAAGCCTTGTCCACACTTGCTTAGCTGCTAGGCTTACTGCTCGGGAAGGAGCAGGCTGCGGGTGGCCAAAGTATGGCACGGGTTCTGCTGCTGCCTTGCCTTCCGACCTAGGCCCCCAGGCCTCCTCTTGGAGGGGTTAGGGGCTGGTGGCTTCCACTCCACAAAGGGCTCCAGCATTGAGAGCTCTGTCAGACAAAAGGCAAGGGCAACTGGATGGCTTCTCTAGCAGTTGCTTGGCCACACAGAACCAGCAATGCATGAGGATCACCAGGCTCCTAGGGCCCCTTGGTGGGGTGTGCAGCACCACACCTGGAGAGGGGACTCCGTTCGCTCCTAGCATGGTCCTGACAGATGGAGTTTCCCTAGCGCTCTCCTAACGTGCAGAGACGTGGGCAGGTGATTTCGGCCCACCCATGCGTGTCTGGAATCTCGCCCACAGCCCCATCTTGGAGGAACCTGCCCCTGAGCCCAGGAGGCACAGTCAAGCCTTCCCTAACAGGGCTTGCTGACGCACGCAACTGGACTTCCTTCCCTTCCCTAGAGGAGGCTCGCTTCCTTGCATGATGTGTACTTGACTTCCAGTCGGATGTGCCAGCACGTCTGCTGGAGGTCTGGGCTCAGGTGCTGGTTCCCCTGAGCTGGGACTGTGGGCGGGAGCCCAGAAACTCAGGCACGAGAAAAACCACCTGCACACATCTTTGCTGGCTAAGAGAGAGCTAGGAATCCACTTCTGTCAGGCCCTTGCTGGGGCATACAGAGCCCTGCTCTCGGGGTGTGGTGCTGCACACCCCACCCAGAGGCCCCGGGAGCCTGGTGATCCTGATGCAGCGCTGGGTCTGTGTGGCCAAGCAACCGCTGGAGAAGCCATCCAGTAGCCCTTGCTTTCCCTCTGAAAGAGCTCTCACTCTAGGAGGCCTTGGCAGTGAGGCAAAAACCAGCCCCTAACCTCTCCTCAAGGAGACCTGGGGCCTAGGTCTCAAGGCAAGGCAGAGAGCGGTGCAGAGACCAGGAAGGCGCCCATGTTGTCCCCGGGGTGCACACAGCCTGCTCCTTCCCAGGGAGTAAGCCTAGCAGCTGGGCAAGTCTGGGCAAGGCTCGCCCAGGGCAGAGCATCCTTGAACCGCTTTCTGCTAGATCGGCCACTGAGAGACCTGTAGCCCTGCCGTGCTGGAGGCGCACCGGGGGGGCCCCCCGGGGGTTTAAAATAAAACCCAGCTGGGCTTCCTGGACTTCAACTAAGGAGGCTCGCTTCCCCGCATCCTGTGCACTCGGCTTCCAGGCGTGGGCGCTAGTGCGCCTTCTTGAGATCTGGGCTTGCTGGCTGGTTCCCCTAGGCTGGGGTGTGGGAGGGAGCCCAGAGAGGCAGGGGTGGGCCCAAACCACATGCACACATCTCTGGTGGCTAGGAGAGTGCTAGGGAGCCCACGTCTGTCAGGCCATGGCCAGGGGCGAACGGAGGCCCCCCTCTCCGGGTGTGGTGCTGCACACCCAGCCAGGGGCCCTGGAAGCCTGGTGCTCTTTCGTGAGGCGCTGGGTCTGTGCGGCCAAGCAACCGCTGGAGAAGCCATCCAGTTGCCTTTGCCTTCCCTCTGACAGAGCTCTCACTCTAGGAGGCCTTGGCAGTGAGGCAAGCAACCAGCCCCTAACCCCTCCTCAAGGAGGCCTGAGGGCCTAGGTTGCAAGGCAAGGCAAGGCAGAGCGCTGCAGAGTCCAGGAAGGCACCCATGCTGCCATCCCCAGGGGCGCACACAGCCTGCTCCTTCCCAGGGAGTGAGCCTAGCAGCTAGGCAAGTCTGGGCAAGGCTCATCCAGGGCAGAGCACCCTGGTGCACCGGCTTCTGCCCGATCGGCCTCTGAGGAGACCTGTAGCCCTGCCGTGCTGGAGGGGCACTCGGGCCTTCCACTTCAGGGCTTGCAGATGCAACCCAGCTGGGCTTCCTGGACCTCAACTGAGGAGGCTTGCTTCCCCGCATGCTGTGCACTCGGCTTCCAGGCGGGGGCGCCAGCGCGCCTTCCAGAGGTCTGGGCTCAGGGGCTTGTTCCCCTGAGTTGGGCCTGTGGGCGGGAGCCCAGACACGCAGGGGTGGGCCCAAACCACCTGTACATGCCTCTGCTGGCTAGGAGAGCACTAGGGACCCAACTTTGTCAGGCCGTTGCCGGTTGCCAACAGAGCGCCCCCTTCCCCGCTGTGGCTCTGCACACCCAGCCAGGGGCCCTGGAAGCCTGGTGCTCTCCATGCCCTGTTGGGTCTGTGGGGCCAAGCGACCGCTGGAGAAGCCATCCAGTTGCCCTTGCTTTCCCTCTGACAGAGCTCTCACTCCTGGAGCCCTTGGCAGTGTGGAAGCCACCAGGCCCCTAACCCCTCTCTAAGGAGGCCTGAGGGCCTAGGTTGCAAGGCAAGGCAGGAGCAGAGCTCAGGCCAGGAAGGCACATGTGCCATCTGCCAGATGCCCACAGACTGCCCCTTCCCGGGCAGTAAGCCTAGCTGCTAGGCAAGTCTGGACAAGACTCGCCCAGGGCAGAGCCGCCTGGTGACAGGGGCTCTGCCAGATTGGCCTCTGAGGAGAGCTGCAGCTCTGCTGTGCTGGAGGTGCACTCGGGCCTTCCCTATCCAGGCTTGCAGAGGCACGCAGCTGGGCTGCCTCAACCTCCCGAGGAGGCTTGCTTCCCCGCATGCAGTGCACTCGGCTTCGAGGCAGGGACAGCAGCGTGCCTCCTGGAGGTCTGGGCTTGAGGTCTGGTTCCCCTGACTGGGTCTGTGGGTGAGACCCCAGACATGCAGGGAAGGACTGAACCACTTGCACACGTCTCTGATGGCTAGGAGAGCACTAGGGGCCACACATATGTCAGGCCCTTGCTGGGGGTGAACGGAGGCCCCCTCTCCAGTTGTGGTGCTGCTCACACCACCAGGGGCCTTGGGAGCCCGGTGCTCTTTGTGAGGCGCTGGCTCTGTGCACCGAAGCAACTGCTGGAGAAGCCATCCATTTGCCCTTGCTTTCCCTCTGACAGAGCTCTCACTCTAGGAGGCCTTGGCAGTGAGGAAACCACCGGCACCTAACCTCTCCTAAGGAGACCTGGGGCCTAGTTCACAAGGCAAGGCAGGAGCAAAGCTCAGGCCAGGAAGGCGCATGTGCCATCTGCCAGATGCCCAAAGACTGCTCCTTCCCGGGCAGTAAGCCTAGCTGCTCGGCAAGTCTGGGTAAGGCTCACCCAGGGCAGCGCAGCTTGGTGCCAGGGGCTCTGCCAAATTGGCCTCTGAGGAGAGCTGCAGCTCTGCTGTGCTGGAGGTGCACTCGGGCCTTCCCTATCAGGGCTTGCAGAGGCATGGAGCTGGGCTGCCTCAACCTCCCCGATGAGACTTGCTTCCCGTATGCAGTACACTGGGCTTCGAGGTAACCCTAAACCTAACGCTAACCCTAACCCCAACCCTAACCCTAACCCCTTCCCCAACTCAAACCCTAACCCTAATCCTAAACCAAACCCTAAACCTAACCCTAACACTAACCAAAACCCCTAACCCTAACCCTAACACTAACCCCTAACCCTAACCCTAACCCTAAACCTACCCCTAACCCTAACCCTAACCCTAAACCTCTTCTAACCCTAAACCTAAGAGTAACGCTAACCCTAACCCTAACCCTAAACATTAACCCTAAACCCCAACCCTAAACCTAACCTAACCCTAACCCTAACCCAAACCCTAAACCCTAACACTAACCCTAACCCTAACCCCTAAACCTAACCCCTAACCCTAAACCCTAACCCTAACTCTAACCCTAAACATAACAATAAAACTAATAGTAATGCTAACCTTAACCCTAATCCTAACCCCAACGCCAACCCTACTCCTAACCCTACCCTAACCCTAACCCTAGCCCTAGGCCTAACTCTAACCGTAACTCTAACGTTAACACTAACACATATCCTAAGCCTAAACTCTTTCCCTAACCCTAAACCTAATCCCTAACCCTAACCTTAACCCTAACATTATCTATAACCCTAACCCTAAACCCTAACCCTATCCCTACCCTTAACTCTAACCCTAACCATAACACTAAACACTAACCCTAACCCTAGCCCTAGCTGTAGCCCTATCCATAGCACTAGCACTAGCCCTAGTCCTAAGCCTATCCCTAGCCCGTACCATAACCCTAACCCTAATCATAACCATAACCATAACCCTAACCAAAACCCCTAACACTAACCCTACTCCCAACTCTCTAACCCCTAACCCTAACCATAACACTAACTCTAACCCTAACCCTAATCCTAAACCAAACCCTAACCCTAACCTGAACCCTAACCCTAACCCAAACCCTAAACCTAAGAGTAATGCTAACCCTAACCCTAAACCAAACCCTAAACCTAACCCTAACCCTACACCAAACCCTAAATCTAAACCAAACCCAACCCTAACCCTAACCAAAACCCCTAACCCTAACCCTAAACCTCTTTCTAACCCTAAACCTAAGAGTAATGCTATCCCTAACCCTAACCCTAACCCTAAACCCTAACACTAACCCTAACTCTCACCCCCTAAACCTAACTGCAACCCTAACACCAACCTTAACCCTAACCCTAACCCCAACCCTAACCCTAAATCCAAC
This sequence comes from Nanger dama, assembly GCA_917880005.1. Classification (NCBI taxonomy): domain Eukaryota; kingdom Metazoa; phylum Chordata; class Mammalia; order Artiodactyla; family Bovidae; genus Nanger; species Nanger dama. The sequence goes on from CAKJTW010000001.1 coordinate 108,493,649, forward strand.
CCCAACCCTAACCTTAATCTCAACCCTAACCCTAACCCTAACCCCTAACCCAAACCCTAACAATAAACCTAATAGTAATGCTAAACTTAACCTTAAACCTAACCCCTACGCCAACCCTAACCTAACCCTACACTAACCCTAACCATTGCCCTAGGCCTAATTCTAACCCTAACCCTAACTTTTAACCCCTAACACATATCCTGAGACTAAACTTATTCCCTAACCCTAACCCTAAACCTAACCCTAACCCTAACCCTAATCCCTAAACCTAACCCTAACCCCTAACACTAACCCTAACCCCTAACACTAACCTAACACAAACCTAACCCCTAACCCTAACACTAACCCTAACCCCTAACCCTAACCCTAATCCCTAACCCTAACATTAACCTTAACACTATCCCTAACCCTAACCCCTAACCCTATCCATACCCTTAACTCTAAACCTAATCATAATACTAAACACTAACCCTAACCCTAGCCATAGCACTAGCCCTTATCCTATCCCTAGCACTAGCACTAGTCCTAAACTTATTCCTAGCCCGAACCATAACCTTAGATTAACCCTAATCCTAACCCTAAACCAAACCCTAACCCTAACACTTACCCGAATCAAAACCTCTAACCCTAACCCTAACCCTAACCGCTAACCCTAACCCTAACTCTAACTCTAACCCTAACCTTAACCCTAAACCCTAACCCTAACCCTATCCCTAACACTAACCCTAACCCTAAACCTAACCCTAACACCAACCCTAACGCTAACCCTAACCCCAACCCTAACCCTAACCGCAAACCCAACCCAAATCCTAACCCCAACCCTAACCCTGACCGTAACCCAAACCCCAACACTAACCCTAACCCCAAACCCAACCCTAAACCCAACCACAATCCCAACCTTACCCCTACCACAAACCCAACCCTAACCCCAAACTCAACCCTAACCTTAAACCCAAACATAACCATAACACTAACCCTAACCGTAACCCCTAACCCTAACCCCTAACCCTAACACCTAACCCTAAGCCTAACCCTAACCCTAATGCTAACCCTAACGCTAATGCTACCCTAAGGTTAACCCTAACCATAAACACTGACCCTGACCCTGATCTTAACCTAAACCTTACACTAACACTAACCCTAACACTAACGCTAACCTTAAACCCTAACCCTAACCCTAACCCCTAACCCTAAAACCCTAACCCTAACCCTAACCCTAACCCCTAACCCTAACCCTAACTCTAACCAAAACCCCTAACCCTAACCCTAAACCAAACCCTAACCCTAAACCTAACCCTAACCCTAATCCTAACCCCTAACCCTAACCCTAACAGTAAACCTCTTCTAACCATAAACCTAAGAGTAATGCTAAACCTAACCCTAACCCTAACCCTAACCCCTAAAACAAACCCTAACCCTAACCCTAAACCTAACACCTAACCCTAACCCTAACCCTAGCCCTAGCCCTAGCCTTAGCCCTAGCCCTATCACTAGCCCTGGTCCTAAACCTATCACAAGCCCGAACCCTAACTCTAACCCTAGCCCGAACCCTAACCTTAACATTAACACTAAACCCTAACCCTAAACCTACCCCTAACACCAACCCTAACCCTAACCCTAACCCCAACCCTAACCCTAACCCCAAACCCAACCCTAAACCTAACCCAAACCTAACCCTAAACCTAAACACAACCCTAACCATAACCCCAACCCCAACCCTAAACCCAACCACAATCCCAACCTTAACCCCCAACCACAATCCCAACCCCAACCCCTAACCATAACCCTAACCATAACTCTAACCCAAACCCCTAACCTAAACTTAACCCCTAACCCCTAACCCTAACCCTAACCCTAAACCCTAACCCTAACCCTAACCGTAACCCTAACCCCAAACAAAACCCCAACACTAAACCTAACCCTAAACCTCTTCTAACCCTAAACATAAGAGTAACGCTAAACCTAACCCTAACCCTAACCCTAAACCCTAACCCTAACCTTAAACCCTAACCCTAACCCTAACCCTAAACCAAACGCTAACACTAACCCTAAACCTAAACCAAACCCTAATGCTACCTCGCACCTAACCCTAAGCCTAAATCAAACCCTAACCCTAAACCTAACCCTAACCCTGAGCCCTAACCCTAACCCCTAACCCCTAACCCTAAACCTCTTCTAAACCTAAACCTAAGAGTAACGCTAACCCTAACCCTAACCCTAACCGTAAACCAAACCCTAAACCTAACCCTAACCCTAATCCTGTCAAGCCTAACCCCAAACCTAACCCTAACACGAACCCTAACCCTAACAAAATCCCTAATCCTAACCCCTCCCTAACCGTAAAACTCTTCTAAACCTAAAACTAAGAGTAACACTAACCCTAACCCTAACCCTAACACTAACCCTAACCCTAACCCTTAACCCCAACCCTAACCCCCTAACCCTAACCCTAACCGTAACACTAACCCTAACCAAAACCTCTAACCCTAACCCTAACCCTAAACCTCTTCTAACCCTAAACCTAAGAGTAACGCAAACCCTAACCCTAACCCTAACCAAAACCCCTAACCCTAACCCTAAACCTAACACCAACCCTAACCCTAACCCTAACCCCAACACTAACCCTAAACCCAATCCTAAACCTAACCCTAACCCCAACCCTAACCCTAACCTAAACCCAACCCTAAACCTAACTCCTTCCCCAACCCTAACCTTAACCCTAATCCTAACCCCTAACCCTAACCCTAACCCTAACCCTAAACCAAACCCTAACCCTAACCCTAACACTAAACAAAACCACTAACCCTAACCTTAACTCTAACTCCTAAATCAAACCCTAACACTAACTCTCACCCTCACCCTAACCCTAACCCTAAACCTCTTCTAACCCTAAACCTAAGAGTAATCCTAACCCTAACCCTAACGCTAAACATTAACCCTAACCCTAACCCTAAACCCTAACACTAACACTAACCCCTAAACCTAACCCTAACCCTAACCCTAAACCAAACCCCTAATACGAACCTCTAACCCTAACCCTAACCCCAACACTAACTCTAACCCTAAACCCAACCCTAACCCTAACCCCTACCCCAATCCTAACCCTAACACTAATCCTAACCCCTAAATCTAACCCTAACCCTAAACCCTAACCCTAACCCTAACAATAAACCTAATAGTAACACTAACTTAACCCTAAACCTAACCCCTACGCCAACACTACCCTAACCCTACCCTAACCCTAACCCTTGCCCCTAGGCCCAACTCTAACCCTAACCCTAACTTTAAGCCTAACACATATCTTAAGCATAAACTCTTTCCCTAACGCTAACCCTAACCCTAACCATAACCCCTTCCCCAATCCTAACCCTAACACTAATCCTAACCCCTAACACTAACCCTAACACTAAACCCTAACCCCAACCCCAATCCTAACCCTAAACAAAACCCCTAACCCTAACCCTAGCTCTAACACTAACTCTAACCCTAACCCTAAACCTAAACCTCTTCTAACCCTAAACCTAAGAGTAATGCTACCCTAACCCTAACCCTAAACATTAACCCTAACCCTAACCCTAAACCTAACCTAACCGTAACCCTAACCCTAAACCCTAACACTAACCCTAACCCTAACCCCTAAAACCTAACCCTAAAACGAACCCCTAACCCTAACACTAACCCCAACCCTATCCCTAACCCCAACTCCAACAATAACCCTAACTCCAATCCTAACCCCTAACCCCTACCCCAACCCTCACCCTAACACTAATCCTAACCCCTAAACCTAACCCTAAACCCTAACCATAACCTTAATCCTAACCGTAATAATAAATCTAATACTAACGCTAACCTTAACCCTAAACCTAATCCCTACGCCAACCCTACCCTAACCCTAACCCTTCCCTAGGCCTAACTCTAACCCTAACCCTAACTTTAAGCCTAACACATATCCTAAGCATAAACACTTCCCCTAACCCTAACCCTAAACCCTAACCCTAACCCTAATCCCTAACCCTAACCTTAACCCTAACACTATCTCTAACCCTAACCCTAACACCTAACCCTATCCCTACCCTTAAGTCCAACCCTAACCATAACATTAAACACTAACCCTAACCCTAGCCCTAGCCCTAGCCCCTAGCACTAGACCTAGTCCTTAACCTATCCCTAGCCCAAATCATAAACCTAACCCTAACCCCAACCCTAACGCTAAACCTAACCCCAACCAAAATCCTAACCCCAACCCCAAACCTAACCCTAAACCCAACGCTAACCTTAAGCCTAACCCTAACCCCAACCCTAACCCTAACCCCAACCCCAACCCTAAATCCAACCACAATCGCAACACTAACCCCAACCCCAATCCCAACCCTAACCCCAACGCCAACCTCAAACCTAAACTCAACCCCAACCCTAACCCTAACCCTAACCCCAACAGTAACCCTAACCCCTAACCCTAATACTAACCCTAACTCCTAACCCTAACCCTAACGCTAACCCTAACTGTAATGCAAACCCTAACGCTAACCCTAACCCTAAACCCTCACCCTGACCCTGACCCTAACCCTATCCCTAACCCCCTATCCGTATCCCTAACCCTAACCCTAACCCCTAACCTTATCCCTACCCTTAACTCTAACCCTAACCATAACACTAAACACTAACCCAATGGCTAGCCCTAGCCTTAGCCCTATCCCTAGCCCTAGCATTATCCCTAGTCCTAATCCTATCCCTAGCCCGAACCATAACCCTAACACTAACTCTAACCCTAACCCTAACCCTAACTCGAACACTAACCCCTATCCCTAACCCTAACACTAATTCTAAAACTAACCCTAACCCTAAACCTAAACCCTAACACCAACCCTAACCCTAACCCTAATCCTAACACCAACCCTAACCCTAACCCTAACCCTAACACTAACCCTAACCCCAACCCCAACCCTAACTCCTAACCCCAACCCTAACCCTAACCCCTACCCGAACCCTAACCCTAACCCTAATCCTAACCCCTAACCTAACCCCTAACCCTAAACCCTAACACTAACCCTAACCCTAACAATAAACCTGATAGTAATGCTAACCCTTGCCAACCCAACCCTAACCCTAACCTAACCCTAACCCCAGCCCCAGGCCTAACTCTAACCTTAACCCTAACTTTAACCCTAACACATATCCTAAGCCTCAAACTCTTTCCCTAATCCTAACCCCTAGCCCTAACCCCAAACCTCTTCTAACCCTAAACCTAAGAGTAACGCAAACCCTAACCCCAACCCTAACCCTAACCAAAACCACTAAACCTAACCCCTAACCCTAACTCTAACCCTAAACCTCTTCTAACCCTAAACCTAAGAGTAACGCTAACCCTAACCCCTAACCCTAAACATTAACCCTAACCCTAAACCTAAACCTAACCTAACCCCAGCCCTAAACCCTAACACTAACCCTAACCCTAACCCCTAAAACTATCCCTAAACCTAAACCTAACCTTAAAACGAACACCTAACCCTAACCCTAACCCCAACCCTAACCCTAACCCCAACTCCAACAATAACCCTAACCCCCAACCCTAACTCTAACCCTAACCCCAACCCTAACCCTAACCCCTACCCCAACCCTAACCCTAACACTAATCCTAACCCCAAAACCTAAACCTAACCTTAAACCCTAACCTTAACCTTAATCTTAACCCTAACAATAAATCTAATAGTAACGCTAACCTTAACCCTAAACCTAACTCCTACGCCAACCCTACCCTAATCCTATCCTAACCCTAACCCTTGCCCTAGGCCTAACTCTAACTCTAACCCTAACTTTAAGCCTAACACATATCCTAAGCATAAACTCTTTCCCTAACGCTAACCCTAACCATAATCCCTAACCCTAATCTTTACCCTAACACAATCCCTAACCCTAACCCTAACCCCTAACCCTAACCCTACCCTTAACTCTAACCCTAACCATAACATTAAACACTAACCCTAACCCTAGCCCTAGCCGTAGCCCTAGCACTAGTCCTAGCACTAGACCTAGTCCTAAACCTATCCCTAGCTCGAACCATAAATGTAACCCTAACCCTAACCCTAAACCCTGACCCTAAACCTAACCCTAACCCCAACCCTAACGCTAAACCTAACCCCAACCCTAATCCTAACCCCAACCCCAAACCTAACCCTAATCCCAACCCTAAACCTAACCCTAACCCCAACCCTAACCCTAACCCCAACCCCAATCCTAAACCCAACCACAATCGCAACCCTAACCCCAACCCCAATCCCAAGCCTAACCCCAACCTCAAACCTAAACCCAACCCCAACCCTAACCCTAACCCTAACCCCTAAACCCTAACCCTAACAGTAACCCTAACCCCTAACCCCAACCCTAATACTAACCCTAACTCCTAACCCTAAACCTAACCCTAACGCTAACCCTAACTGTAATGAAACCCTAACGCTAACGCTAACCCTAAACCCTGACCCTGACCCTGACCCCAACCCTAACCCTAAACCCAACCCTAACCCTAACCCTAACCCTAAACCCAACCCCAACCAAAACCCCTAACCCTAACACTAACCCTAACCCTAAACCTAAACCTCTTTCTAACACTAAACCTAAGAGTAACGCTAACCCTAACCCCTAACCCTAAACCTAACCCTAAAACCTAACCTTAACCCTAACCCTAACACTAACTCTAACATAACTCTAACACTAACCCTAACCCCTAACCCTAACCATAACACTAACCCTAACCCTAAAGCCTAACCCTAAACATAAACCTAACCCTTACCCTAACACCAACGCTAACCCTAATCCTAAGCCCAACACTAACCCAAACCCAACCCAAACCCTAACCCTAACCACATTCCTAACCCTAACCCTAACCCCTTCCCCAATCCTAACCCTAACACTAATCCTACCCCTACCCCTAACCCTAACACTAAACCCTAAACTTGACCCCAACTCTAACCCTAAACAAAACCCTAACCCTAACCCTGACCCCTAACCCCTAACGCTAACCCCTAACCCTAAACCCCTAACCTTAACCCTAACCCTAACTCTACCCTAACATAACCCTAACCCTAACCCTAACCCTAAAACCTAACCTTAACCCTAACCCTAACCCTAAACCCTAACCCTAAACCTAACCCTAACCCCAACCCCCAACCCTAAACCTAACCCCAACCCTAATCCTAACCCCATTCCTAACCCTAACCCCAACACTAACCCTAAACCCAACCTAAACCCTAACCCCTAACCCCATTCCTAACCCCTAACACTAACCCCAACCCTAAACCTAACCCCTTCCCCAATCCTAACCCTAACACTAATCCTAACCCCTAACCCTAACCCTAACACTAAACCTAATCTTGACCCCAACCATAACCCTAAACAAAACCCCTAACACTATCACTCACCCTAAACCTAACCCTAAACCCTAACCCTAACCCTAACCCTAACTTTAACCCTAACATAACCCTAACCCTAACCCTAACCCCAACCCTAACCCTAAACCCTAACCCTAACCCTAACCCTAGCCCCAACCCTAAAGCCCAACCCTAAACATAAACCTAACCCTTACCCTAACACCAACGCTAACCCTAATCCTAAGCCCAACACTAACCCAAAACCCAACCCAAACCTAACCCTAACCACATTCCTAACCCTAACCCTAACCCCCCCCCAATCCTAAACCTAACACTAATCCTACCCCTACCCCTAACCCTAACACTAAACCCTAATCTTGACCCCAACTCTAACCCCTAAACAAAACCCTAACCCTAACCCCTGACCCTAACCCCCTAACCCTAACCCCAACCCTAACCCTAAACCCCAATCTTAACCCCTAACCCTAACTCTACCCTAACATAACCCTAACCCTAACCCTAAAACCTAACCTTAACCCTAACCCCTAACCCTAAACCTAACCCTAACCCCAACTCTAACCCTAAACCTAACCCCCAACCCTAATCCTAACCCCATTCCTAACCCCTAACCCCAACACTAACCCTAAACCCAACCTAAACCCTAACCCTAACCCCATTCCTAACCCTAACACTAACCCCAACCCTAACCCTAACCCCTTCCCCAATCCTAACCCTAACACTAATCCTAACCACTAACCCTAACCCTAACACTAAACCCTAATCTTGACCCCAACCATAACCCTAAACAAAACCCCTAACACTATCACTCAGCCTAAACCTAACCCTAAACCCTAACCTTAACCCTAACCCTAACTCTAACCCTAACATAACCCTAACCCTAACCCCTAACCCTAAACCCTAACCTTAACCCTAACCCTAACCCTAACCCTAAACCCTAACCCTAAATCTAACCCTAACCCCAACCCTAACCCTAAACCTAACCCCCAACCCTAATCCTAACCCCAACCCCAAACCTAAACTTAACCCCCAACCTTAACTCGAACCCTAACCCCAACCCTAACCCTAACCCCAACCCCAACCCCTAAACCCAACCACAATCCCAACCCAAACCCCAACCCCATTCACAACCCTAACCCCCAACCTCAAACCTAAACCCAACCCCAACCCTAACCCTAACCCTAACCTCTAACCCTAACGCTAACCCTAACCCTAAACCTAAACCCCTTCTAACACTAAACCCAAGAGTAACGCTAATGCTAACCCTAACCCTAACCTTAACCAAAACCCCTAACCCTAACCCTAACCCTAAACCTCTTCTAACCCCTAAACCTAAGAGTAACGATAACCCTAACCCTAAACATAACCCTAAACCCTAACCCTAACCTAACCCTAACACTAACCCTAACATAACCCTAACCCTAACCCTAAACCCTAACCTTAACCCTAACCCTAACCCTAACTCAAACACTAACATAACCCTAACCCTAACACTAACCCTAACCCAAAACCCTAACCCTAACCCTAACCCCAACCCTAACCCTAACCTCAACCTCAACCCTAACCCTAACTCCTACCCCTACCCTAACCCTAACCCTAATCGTAACCCCTAACCTAATCCTAACCCTAAACCCTAACCCTAACCCTAAACAACAATAAACCTGAGAGTAACGCTAACCTTAACTCTAAACCTAACACCTATGCCAACCCTACCCCTAACCCTACCCTAACCCTAACCCCTAGCCCTAGGCATAACTCTAACCTTAACCCTAACTAAACCCTAACACATATCTAAGCCTAAACTCTTTCCTTAACCTTAACCCTAAACCTTACCGTAACCGTAATCCTAATCCCTAACCCTAAGCTTAACCCTAACACTATCTCTAAACCTAACCCTAACCCTTAACCCTATCCCTACCCTTAACTCTAAACCTAACCATAACACTAAACACTAACCTTAACCCTAGCCCTATCCCTATCCATAGCACTAGCCCTAGTCCTAAAACTATCCCTAGCCCAAACCATAAATCTAACCCTAACGCTAACCCTATCCCTAAACCCTGACCCTGACCTTGACCCTAACCCTAACCCCAACCCTAAACCCTGACCCTAACCCTAACGCTAACCGTAACCCTAACCCCTAACCCTAATCCTAACCCTAACCAAAACCACTCACCCTAACCCTAACCTTAACCCTAACCCTACACCAAACCCGAACCCTAATCCTAACCCTAAACCAAACCCTAACCCTACCCCGAACCCTAACACTAACCCTACACCAAACCCTAACCCTAAACCTAACCCTAACCCTAACGCCAACCCCAACCCTAAACCTAACCCAAACCCTAACCCCAACACTAACCCTAACCCCAAACCTAAACCCAACCACAATCCCAACCCCTAACCCCAACCTCAACCCTAACCCCAACCCCAACCCTAAACTCAACCCCAATCCCAACCCCTAACCCCCAACCTCAACCCTAACACCAACCCCAACACTACCCTAACCCTAACCCCTATCCCTAACCCTAACTCTAACCCTAACCCTAAACCCTAACCTTAACCCTAACCCTAACTCTAACATAACCCTAACCCTAACCCTAACTCTAAACCCTAACCTAACCCTAACCCTAACCCTAACACCAACCCTAACCCCTAACCCTAACCCCAACCCCTAACCCTAACCCCAATCCCAACCCTAACACTAACCCCAACCCTAACCCTAACCCTAACCCCAACTCTAACCCAACACCTTCCCCAACCATAACCCTAACCCTAATGCTAACCCCTAAACCTAACCCCTAACCCTAAACCCTAACCCTAACCCCAACAATAAACCTAATATTAACGCTAACCTTAACCCTAAACCTAACCCCAACGCCAACCCTACCCTATCCCTACCCTAACCGTAACCCTAGCCCTAGGCCTAACTCTAACCCTAACCCTAACTTTCACCCTAACACATATTCTAAGCCTTCACTCTTTCCCCTAACCCCAACCCTAAACCCTTACCCTAACCCTAACCTTAATCCCTAAGCCTAACCTTAAACCTAACACTATCCCTAAACCTAACCCTAACCCCCTAACCCTATCCCTACTCTTAACTCTAACCCCAACCATAACACTAAACACTCACCCTAACCCTAGCCCTAGTCCTAGACTTATCCCTAGCCCTAGCACTAGCCCTAGTCCTAAACCTATCCCTAGCCCGAACCATAACCCTAAACCAAACCCTAACCCTAACCCTTACCTTAACCAAAACCCCTAATCCTAACCTTAACAGTAAACCTAATAGTAACGCTAACCTTAATCCTAAACCTAACCCCAACGCCAACCCTACCCTAACCCTACCCTATCCCTAGCCCTAGACCTAGGCCTATCTCTAACCCTAACCCTAACTTTAACACTAACACATATCCTAAGCCTAATCTCATTCCCTAACCCTCACCCTAAACCCTAACCCTAACCCTAACCCCTAATCCCTAACCTTAACCTTAACCCTAACACTATCCCTAACCTTATAGCTAACCCCTAACCCTATCCCTACCCTTAAATCTACCCCTAAACATAACACTAAACACTAACCCTAACCCTAGCACTAGACCTAGCCCTATCCCTAGCCCTAGCACTAGCCCTAGTCCGAAACCTATCCCTAGCCGGAACCATAACCCTAACACTATCCCTAACCCTAAACCTAAACCTAAAACAAACCCTAACAGTAACCCTTACCCTAACCAAAACCCCTAACCCTAACCCCAAACCTAAACCCATCCCTAACTCTAACTCTAACCCTAATCTAACCCAAACCCTAACCCCAACCCCTAACCCTAACCCTAACCCCAAAACCTAACCCTAACACCAACCCTAAGCCTAACCCTAACCCCAACACTAACCCCTAACCTAAACCCCAACCCTAAACCCAAACACAATCCCAACCCTAACCCCAACCCCAATCCCAACCCCAAACCCAAGCTCAAACCTAAACCCAACCCCAACCCTAACCTTAACCCTAACCCCTAACCCAAACAGTAACCCTAACCCCTAACCCTAACCCTAATACTAACCCTAACTCCCTAACCCCTAACCTTAACCTTAATGCTAACCCTAACTGTAATGCAAACCCTAACGCTAACCCTAACCCTAACCCCTGACCCTGACCCCTGACCCTAACCCTAACCCTAACCCCCTAACCCTAACCCTAACCCTAAACCTAACCCTTACCAAAACCCCTAACCCTAACCCAAAACCTAAACCTCTTCTAACACTAAACCTAAGAGTAACGCTAACCCTAAACCTAACCCTAACCCTAAACCTAACCTTTACCAAAACCCCTAACCCTAACCCTAACCCTAACCCCTAACCCTAACCCCTAACCCTAACCCCAACCAAAACCCCTAACCCAAATGCTAACCCTAACCCCAAACCTAAACCTCTTCTAACACTAAACCTAAGAGTAACGCCAACCCGAACCCTAATCCTAAACCCAACCAAAACCCCTAACCCTAACGCTAACTCTAACCCTAAACCTAAACTCTTCTAACCCTAAACCTAAGAGGAACACTAACCCTAACCCCTAACCCTAACCCTAAACCTAAACCTAACTCTAAACCCCTAACCTTAACCCTAACCCTAACACTAACCCCAACATAACCCTAACCCTAACCCCCAACCCTAACCCTAACCCTAACCCTAACATAATCCTAACCCTAACCCTAACCCTAACCCCCAACCCCAACCCTAACCCTAACCCCAAATCCTAACCCTAACCCTAAACCTAACCCTTACCCTAACACCAACCCTAACCCTAACCCTAACCCCAACACTAACCCCTAAATCCAACCCCAACCCTAACCCCAACACTAAACCCCAACCCTGACCCCAACCCCAACCCCAAACAAAACCCCCTAACCCTAAACCTAGCCCTAACCCCCAGCCCTAACCCTAACACCAACTCCAACCGTAACCCTAACCCCAAAACTCTTCTAACCCTAAACCTAAGAGTAACGCTAACCCTAACCCTAACCCTAACCCTAAACATTAACTCTAACCCTAACCCTAAACCCAACTGAACCCTGACACTAACCGTAATCCTAAACCCCTAACACCAACCCTAACCCCAACCCCTAAAACTATCCCTCAACCCTAAACCTAACCCTAAAACGAACGCTAACCCTAACCCCAACCCCCAACCCTAACCCCAACCCCAACTACAACAATAACCCTAACCCCAACCCTAATCCCCTAACCCTAACCCCAACCCCAAACCTAACCCCTACCACAACCCTCACCCTAACACTAATCCTAACCCCTAAACCTAACTCCTAACCCTAAAACCTAACCCTAACCTTAATCCTAACCCTAACAATAAATCTAATAGTAACACTAACCTTAACCCTAAACCCAACCCCTATGCCAACCCTACCCTAACCCTACCCTAACCCCAACCCTTTCCCTAGGCCTAACTCTAAACCCTAACCCTAACTTTAAGACTAACACGTATCCCAAGCATAAACTCTTTCCCTAACCCTAACCCTAAACCCTAACCCTAACCCTAACCCTAACCCTAATCCCTAACCCTAACCTTAACCCTAACACTATCTCTAACCCTAACCCTATCCCTACCCTTAACTCTAACCCTAACCATAACATTAAACAATAACCCTAACCCTAGCCCCAGCCCTAGCACTAGCCGTAGCACTAGACCTAGTCCTAAACCTATCCCTAGCCCGAACCATAAACTTAACCATAACGCTAACCCTAAACCCTAACCCTAACCCCTAACCCCCAACCCTAACCCCAACCCGAACCCCAACCCTAAACCCAACCACAATCCCAACCCTAACCCCAACTCCATTCCCAACCCCAACCCCAACCTCAAACCTAAACCCAACTCCAAACCTAACCCTAACCCTAACCCTAACCCCTAACCCTAACAGTAACCCTAACCCCTAACCCTAACCCTAATACTAACCCTAACCCCTAACCCCAACCCTAACCCTAATGCTAACCCTAACTGTAATGCAAACCCCAACGCTAACCCTAACCCTAAACCCTGACCCTAAACCCTGACTCCTAACCCTAACACTAACCCCTAACCCCAACCCCAAACCTAACCCTAACCAAAACCCCTAACCCTAACACTAACCCTAACCCTAAACCTAAACTCTTCTAACACTAAACCTAAGAGTAATGCTAACCCTAACCCTAACCTAAACCAAAACCCCTAATCCTAGCCTAACCCTAAACCACTTCTAACCCTAAACCTAAGAGTAACGCTAACCCTAACCCCTAACCCTAAACCCTAACCCTAACCCTAACCTTAACACTAACCCTAACATAACCCTAAACATAACCCCTAAACCCTAACCTTAACCCTAACCCTAACCCTAACCCTAACCCTAACCCCTAACACTAACATAACCCTAACCCTAACACTAACCCCAACCCAAAACCCTAATCCTAACGCTAACCCCAATCCTAACCCTAACCCCAACCCCAACCCTAACCCTAACCCCTACCCCAACCCTAACCCGAACCCTAATCCTAACCCCCTAACCTAATCCTAATGCTAAACCCTAACCCTAACACTAACAATAAACCTGATAGTAACGCTAACCTTAACCCTAAACCTAACCCCCACGCCAACCCTACCCTAACCTTACCCCTAACCCTAACCCTAGCCCTAGGCCTAACCTCTAACCTTAACTCTAACTTTAACACTCACACATATCCTAAGCCTAAATTCTTTCCCTAACCCTAACCCTAAACCCTAACCCCTAACCGTAACCCTAATCCCTAACCCTAACCATAACCCTAACACTATCTCTAACCCTAACCCTAACCCCTAACCCTATCCCTACCCTTAAGTCTAACCCTAACCATAACACTAAACATTAACCTTAACACTACCCCTAGCCCTAGCCCTAGCCCCCAGCCTTAGCACTAGCCCTAGTCCTAAAACTATCCCTAGCCCAAACCATAAACCTAACCCTAACGCTAAACCTAACCCTAAACCCTGACCCTGACCCTGACCCCAACCCTAACACTAACCCTAACGCTAACCACTAAACCTAACCCTGACCCTAACCCTAAACCCCAAACCTAACCCTAACCCTAACCCTAAACCCTAACCCTAACCCGACACTAACTCTATCCCTAAACCTAACCCTAACCCCAACATTAAACCCTAAACGTAACACTAACCCTAAACCCTAACCCTACACCTATTCATAACCCTAGCTCTGGCACTATTTCTGAACCTCATCCTAGCCCTAGCCCTAACCCTAACACAACACTAACCCTAAACCTAACCCCAACCCATACACCTACCCCTATCCCTAATCCCTAACCCTAAATCTAACCCCTAACCTTAACTCTGAACCCTAACCGTAACTCCAATCCTAACCCTAAACTCAACCCTAACCCTAACCGTAAACCATAAACCCTAACCCTAACCCCAACCAAACCCCAACCCTAACACTAACTTCAACCCATTCCCTACCCGTACCCCTACCCCTAACCGATAACTCTAAACCTAACACTAACCCTAACCCCAACCCTAACCCCTAACACTAACTGTAACTCTAAACCATACCCTAACCCAAAACTCTAACCCTAACCCTAACCCTAGTCTAAGCCCTAGCCATAGCCTTAGCAACAGCCCTAGCCCTAACCCTATCTCTAGCCCTAACCCGAACCCTAACACTAACCCTAATTCTAACCCTAACAACAAACATAACCCAAACATAGCACTAACTTTAACCCTGACCCCAACCCATCCGCATACCACTACCCCCTAACCCTAATACTAACCCCTAACACCTAACCGTAACCGCACCCCCTAACCCTACCCCCACACTCACACCCCAACCCTAACCCAACCCTACCCTAACCCCTAACCCCAACCCCAGCCCTAGCCTTTACCCTAACCTTAACCTTAACCCTAAACCTAATCCTAACCCTAAACCCTAACCCTAACCCTAACCCACATATACCTTTAACCCTACCCCTACTCCTACCCCTATCCCTAACCCCTAAACCTAACCCAAACCTACACCTCCCCTACCCCTAACCTTAACCCTAACCCAACCCTATCCCTACCCCTAACGCTAACCCTAACACTCACCCAACACCAACGCTAACCCTAGCCCTAGCCCAGCCCTAACCCTATCCCTAGCCCTAGATCTAACCCTAGCACTAACCCTAACCATAACCCTACCCCCAAACTCTAAACCCCAACCCCAACCCTAACCCTAACCTTAACCCAACCCCTGACCCTAACCCTAACCATAACCCCTAACACTAACCCTAAACACTAACCCTAATCCTAGCGCTAACCTTAACCCTAAACCCTAACCATAACCGTAACCCTAGCCCCAGCCCTAGCCCTAATACAAACCCTAACCCTAAACCCTAAACCCTAACCCTAACACAACCCTAACCCTATCCCTAACCCCAACCAATGCCCCTACCCCTACCTCTACCCCTATCCCTAACCCTAACACCTAACCATAAACCTAACACCTAACCCTAACTCAAACGCTAACCCTAACCTTAAACCATGACACTAACCTTAACCCTAACCTGAAACCTTACCCATAACCCTAACCCTAACCCTAACCATAACCATAACCCTTATCTTAACCCTAACTCATCTTACCCTAACCCTAAACCTACTACTACCCATCTACCTACACTTACCCCCTAACCCTAACACAACCCTAACCTTAACACTAATCCTAACCTTAACCACCACCCCTATCCCTACCCCTACTCCTAACACTAACCCTAACATTAAACCTAACCCTATCCCTAAACCCCAAACCCTAACCCTAACCCTAACACTAAACACTAACCCTAACCCTAACACTAACCCAAACCTAACCCTATCCCTAAACCTAACACTAACCACAACCCCTAACCTTATCTCTAATCCTAACCCCTAACCCTAAACCTAAACCTAAATCCCAACACTAACCCCAACCCTAAACCCAAACACTAACCCTACCTAATCCAACCCTAACCCTTACCCTAACTCTATCCCTAACTATAACCAGAACCCTAGCCCCAGCCCAAGCCCCCAGCCCCAGCCCCAACCATATCCCTAGCCCTAGCCTTAACCCCAAACATAACGCTAACCCAACCCCAAACCTAACCCTAACTTTAACCCTAATCCCAAACCTAAACCCTGAACCCTAACACTAACCCCAAACGTAAGCTATAACTCCAACCCTAACCCAACCCTAACCCTATCCCGAAACCCTAAACCCTAACCCTAACCCTAAATATTAAACCTAACCCTAAAACAACAACAACACTAACCCCAACCCTAACCACAACCCCTAAACCTACCCCTAACCTTAACCCTAACCCCTAATCCTAACACTAACCCTAACACTAACCACTAAACCTAACCCTGACGCTAATCCTAAACCCTAAACCTAACCCTAACCCTAAACCCTAACCCTAACCCAACCCTAACTCTATCCCTAACCCTAACCCTAACATTAAACCCTAAAGCTAACACTAACCCCAAACCCTAACCCCACACTCAGCCGTAGCCCCAGCTCTGGCACTATTTCTGAACCTAATCCTAGCCCTAGCCCCAACCCCTAACACAACACTAACCCTAAACCTAACTCCAACCCATACCCCTACCCCTATCCTAATCCCTAACCCTACATATAACCCTAACCTTAACTCTGAACCCTAACCCTAACTCCATCCCTAACTATAAACCCAACCCTAACTCTAACCCTAAACCATAAACCCTAACCCCAACCGAAACCAAACCCTAACCCTAACACTAACTTCAACCCATTCCCCTACCCGTACCCCTACCCCTAACTGATAACTCTAAACCTAACCCTAACCCTAACCCCTAACACTAACCATAACCCTAAACCATACACCAACCCAAAACTCTAACCCCAACCCTAACCCGAGTCTAAGCCTTAGCCATAGCCCTAGCAATAGCCCTAGCCCCAACCCTATCTCTAGCCCTAACCCGAACCCTAACACTAACCCCTAATTCCTACCCTAAAAACAAACCTAACCCAACCATAGCACTAACCTTAAACCTGACCCCAACCCATCCCCATAGCACTACCCCTAACCCTAATACTAACCCTAACCCCTAACCGTAACCCTAACCCTAACCCTACCCCCTACACCTACACCCAACCCTAACCCAACCCTACCCTAAACCTAACCCTAACACTAGCCCTAGCCCTTACCCTAACCTTAACCCTAACCCTATACCTAACCCTAACCCTAAAACCTAACCCTAAACCCTAACCCTAACCCAAAGCCTAAGAGTAACACTAACCCCAACACTAAATTAAATCTAACCCTAACCCTAATATTAACCCTTACACTAAACCTAACCCTAGCCCTAACCCTATTCCTAGCCCTAACACTAACCGTAACACTAATCCCAAACCCTAAAACCTAACCCCAACCCTAACCATAAACCTAACCATACAATAACCCTAAATCCTAAACGTAACCCTAACCCTAGGCCTCAACCCTAACCTCAACGCTAACCATAACCCCAACCCTAACCCTAACCCCAAGCCTAAACCTAACCCTAAACCTAAACCCAACCCCCAACCCCAAACCCAACCATAATCCCAACCCCAACCCTAACCCCAACCCCAACCCAACCCTAACCTAACCCTAACCCCTAACCCCCAACCCCAACCCCTAATGCTAACCCTAACCCTAACGCTAAACCTAACCCTAAACCCTGACGCTGACTCCTGACCCTGACCCTGACCCTGACCCTGACCCTAACCCTAAACCCAAACCTAACCCTAACCCCCAAAGTAACCCTAACCCCAACCCTAACCTGACCTTGACCCTAACCCTATCCCTAACACTAACCCCAACACTAATGCTAACCCCAAACCCTAACCCTAACCCTAAACCCTAAACCTAACCCTCACCTTAAACCCTAACCCTAACACTAATCCTAACCCCTAACCCTAACCCTAACCCTAACCAAAACCCCTAACCCTAACCCTAAACCAAACCCTAACCCCAAACTTAACCCTAACCCTAACCCCAACCTGTAACCCTAACCCTAACCCTAACCCTACCGCTAATCCTAACTTAACCCTAACCCAACTCTACCCCTACCCCCAACGCTAACTCTAAAACTCACCCTACCCTAACCCTAAACCTACCCCTAGCCCAGCCCTAACCCTAGCCCCAGCCCCAGACCCAACCCTTGCACTAACTCCTAACCATAACCCTACCCCCAAACTCCTAAACCCCAACCCCAACCCCAACCTTAACCCAACCCTGACCCTAACCCTAACCCCCAACCCCCAACACTAACCCCAAACCATAACCCCAATTCTAACCCCTAACCCTAACCCTAAACCTACTAGTACCCATGTACCTACCCCTACCCCTAACCCCTAACACAACCCCAACCTCAACAAAAATCCTAAACTTACCAACCACCCCTATCCCTACCCCTACTCCTAACACTAACTCTAACATTAAACCTAACCCTATCCCTAAACCCTAAACCCTAACCCTAACCCTAACCCTAACACTAAACACCAACCTTAACCCTAACACTAACACAAACCTAACCCTATCCCCAAACCTAACACTAACCACAACCCCTAACCTCACTCTAACCCTAACCCTAATCCTAACCCTAAACCCTAACCCCAACCCTAACACTAAACCTAACCCTAAACCCAACCCCTAAACCTACCACTAACCCTAACCCTAACACTAACCCTAACACTAACCCTAACCAAAAGCCCTAACCTAACTCTAACCCTACCCTAACCCAAATCAGAACCCTTCTAACCCCACACCTAAGAGTAACGGTAAACCTAAGCCTAATCCTAACGCTAAACCAAACCCTAACCCTAACCCTAACCCCTAACACCAACCCTAACCCCAAACCTAACCCTAACCCTAACCCTAACACTAACCCCAACATTAAACCTAACCCTATCCCTAAACCCTAAACCCTAACCCTAACCCTAACACTAAACACTAACCTTGACCCTAACACTAACCCAAACCCAACCCTATCGCTAAACCTAACACTAACCACAACCCCTAACCTTACCTCTAACCCTAACCCTAACACTAACCCTAAACCCTAACCCTAACCCCTAACCCTAAACCCTAAACCTAACACTAACCCTAATCCTAACACTAACCCTAACCCTAACCATAACCCTAATTTCTTCTAGCCTTAACCTAAGAGTAACGCTAACCCTAACCCTAACCCTGACCCTCACCATAAACCAAACCCTAATCCTAACCCCTAAACCCTAACCCCTAACCCCTAACACTAACCCCCAACTCCCTAAACCCAACCCTTAACCCAACCCTAACCAAATCCCTAACCCCAACCCTAACCCTACCCTGACCCTAAACATCTTCTAACCCCAAACCTGAGTAACGCTAACCCTAACCCTAACCCTAAACCATACCCTAACACTAACCCCTAACCCTAACTCTATTCCCTAATCCTAACCATAACCCCTAACCCTAATCCTAAACCCAACCCTAACCTAACCCTTACTTTAACCCTAACCCTAACCCTAAACCCTAAACCTAACCCTAAACCTAACCCTAACCCAACCCTAACTTTAACCCTAACCCCAAACCCTAACCCTAACCCTAACGCTAACCCCAACCCTAACCCTAACCGTAATCCCAACCCCTAACCCTAACACCAACCCCAACCCTAACCGTAATCCCAACACTAACCCTAACACTAACCACAACCCCAATCCCAGCCCTAACCCCAACCCCAATCCTAACCCTAACCCTAACCCTAACCTCTTCTAACCCTAAACCTAAGAGTAACAGTATCACTAACCCTAACCCTAACACTAAAACAAACCCTAACCCCTACCCTAACCCTAACACTAACGCTAAACCTAACCCTAAACCCTGATCCTGACTCTGACACTGACCCTGACCCCTGATCCTGACCCTAACCCTAACCCTAACCCAAACCATAAACCCTAACCCTAACCCTAACCCCTAACCCTAAACCCTAACCCTAACCCTACCCTTACACTAAACCCTAACCTTAACCCTAACCTTAACCCCTAAACCTAACCCTAACCCTAACACCAACCCTAACTCTAACCCTAACCCCAACCCTAACCCTAACCCCAACCCCAATCCTAACCCTAACCTGAACCCTAACCCTAACCCAACCAAAACCCTAACCCTAACCCCAACCCTCACACTAACCCTAAACCTAACCCTAACTCTAACCCCAATCCCAACCCTAACCCCAACCACAACCCTAACCCCAACCCCAACACTAACCCTAACCCTAACCCTAACCCCTAACCTTAACCCTAACCCCTAACCCTAACGCTAAACCTAACCCCAAATCCTGACCTTGACTCTGACACTGACCCTGACCCTGATCCTGACCCTAACACTAACCCTAACCCTAAACCCTAACCCTAACCCTAAGCCTAAGCCTCAACCCTAACCCAACCCTAACCCTAACCCTAACCCTACTCTCTACCCTAACACTAAGCCTAACCCCTAACCCTAACCCTAACCCTAACCCTAACCCCAACCCCAACACTAACCCTAACCCTAAACCTAACCCTACTCTATACCCTAACCCTAAACCTAACCCCTAACCCTAACCCTAACCCAACCCTAACCCTAACCTTAACCGTAAACCCAAACCCTAACCCTAATGCTAACCCTAACCCCTAACACTAAACTTAACCTTAACCCTAACCAAAACCTTAAACCCTAACCCTAACCCCTAACCCTAGCCTCTTCTAACCCTAAACCTAGGAGTAATGCTAACCTTACACTAACAAAAACACTAAACCAAACCCTAACCCCTAACCCTAACCCTAACCCTAACACTAACCCTAATGCTAAACCTAACCCTAAACCCTGACACTGACTCTGACACTGACCCTAACCCTGATCCTGACCTTAACCCCAACCCCACCACTAACCCTAACCCTAACCCTAACACTAAATCCTAACCCTAACCCTAACCCTAACATAACCCCTAACCCTAACCCTAACCCTAAACCCTAACTCTAACCCTAACCCTAACCCCTAACCCTAACCCTAACATTAACCACTAACTCTAACCCCTAACCCCTAACCCTAACCCTAACCCTAACCCTACTCTATACCCTAACCCTAAACCTAACCCCTAACCCTAACCCTAACCCAACCCTAACCCTAACCCTAACCCTAAACCCTAACCCTAACACTAACTCTAACCCCTAACCCTAACCTTAACCTTAACCCTAATCAAAACCTTAAACCCTAACCCTAACCCTAAACCTAGCCTCTTCTAACCCTAAGAGTTGCTAAGAGTTGGATATGATTGAGGACTTCACTTTCACTTTTCCTTTCATGCACTGGAGAAGGAAATGACAACCCACTCCAGTGTTCTTGCCTGTAGAATCCCAGGGATGGGGGAGCCTGGTGGGCTGCAGTCCACGGGGTCGCGGAGAGTTGGCCATGACTGAAGTGACTTAGCAGCGGCAGCAGCAGGTTGGTCATAGCTTTTCTTCCAGGGAGCACACATCTTTTAAGTTCATGGCTGTAGTCACCATCTGCAGTGATTTTGGAGCCCAAGAAAATAAAGTCTCTCACTGTTTCTGTTGTTTCTCCATCTATTTGCCATGAAGTGATGGGACGGGATGCCATGATCTTTGTTTTTTGAATGTTGAGTTTTAAGCCAGCTTTTTCACTCTCTCCGCTCATCTTCATCAAGAGGGTCTTTAGTTCTTCTTTGCTTTCTGCTATAAGGGTGGTATCATCTGCATATCTGAGGTTATTGATATTTCTTCAGTATCTGGCCGTCTTGATTCCAGGTTGTGCTTCATCCAGCCCTGCATTTTGCATGATATACTCTGCCTATAAATTAAATAAGTAGGATGACAATATGCAGCCTTGACATACTCCTTTCTCAATTTTGAACCAGTCCGTTGTTCCATGTTCTACCTGCATACAGCTTTCTCAAGAGGCAGGTAAGTTGGTCTGGTATTCCCATCTCTTCAAGAATTTTCCAGTTTGTTGTAATCCACATAGTCAAAGGCTTTGGCGTAGTCAATAAAGCAGAAGTAGATGTTTTTCTGGAACTCTTGATTTTTCGATGATCCAGTGGATGTTGGCGATTTGATCTCTGGTTCCTCTGCCTTTTCTAAATCCAGACTGAACATCTGCAATTTCTTGATTCATGTACTATTGAAGCCTAGCTTGGAGAATTTTGAGCATTACTTTGCTAGCATAGTGTTGAGTATATTCACATTATAGTGCAACCAATCTCCAGAACTCTGTGTCTTGCAAAACTAAAACTCTGTATTCATTAAACAGCTTCATGTTCCCCTCCTCCACTCCTTTAGCAACCACCATTGTACTTTCTGTCTCTAGGAATCTGACTGCTCTGGGTACCTCTTGTATGAGGGAGTAAATAGTATTTGTCTTTTTGTGACTGGCTTATTTTGATTAGCATACTGTCCTCAAAGTTCATCCTTGCTGTAGCATGTATCAGAATTTCGTTACTTTTTAAGGCTGAATAATATCCCACTGTATGGCTTACATTTTATCTGTTCATCTGCTGATGGATACTTGGTTTGCTTCCACCTTTTGGTTTCTGTGAATAACAACACTGTTGTGAACCTAGGTATACAAATATCCCTCTGAGATCCTGCTTCCTGTTGAGTACATACCCAGAAATGGAATTGATGTATAATATGGCAATTCTATGTTTAATTTTTTTAGAAATTGCCATACTGTTTTTCATAGTGGCCGCAACCATTTTGAATTGTACGGGAATTCCGTTTCTCCACATCCTTGCCAACACTCGTCATTTTCTGTTTTTGGGCAGCAGCCATCCTAAAGGTGTTGAGGTGGTGCATCATGGTTAGGATATCTTTCTTCATGTGCTCACTATTTACACTTCCTGTTGTATCATATCCTTCTAAAATAGTCTTCCAGAATTCTTCCTGAAAAATCACAGATTTTTAAACTTGGATAATGCTTTTGTGTCCAAAAATTTATTATGGAACAGTACAGTTTTTGTATGTTTATTGGAGCTTTATTTGTTTCTTTTGGGTCCTGCGTCATTTTGCGGTGATCAGAGGAGAGAGAACTCACAGTACACAGAAAAGGCAGAGCAAGAACGTTTCAGAAAGAGGATGAGCAGAGAATGATAGGATCAGTTTTGCTTAATGTATTGTTCTGTCAGGGACTCACTTGGTGGTTAATGTGCTATGGTGATTACAGATTTTACATTGAGGAAAAGGGAAAGACTCTTTTGAATGTTGGGAAACGGGAAAGATCTTTTTGAATGTTGGAAGTGCTTGTGTATATAAACACAGCAGTCCCTTCCCTGCTGTGTTTATATACACAAGCACTTTTGTGAACTCTCTAGAAATACCTATGTCTTCATACTTGTGTGTTACATATATGTATATCCACGTATGAATATTTGATGCTAAGTGTGATGAATTATGGTTTATTCTAAATTGAGTTTTGTTTTAAGGGATAAACATAGACGTAAATGATTTTTTATATGTGTTTTCTTAATGGTAATGAATTTTTTAAAACTACTAATGTTATGTTATAGTTTTGTTAGTATCTGGAGTAGTCAGACTGCCTGGATGTTGTGTTTTCTTTGAATTCTTGATTTTGAAAATAAAGTCATATTTAAGTTTCCTTATTATGACTAGCAAGCCTCTTTTCTTTCCATATCTTCATTCATCTATATGTAGCTTGGGAAAGTCAGAAGAGAGGGCATTTCTGCACAGAAGGAAGCTTACTTTAAAAATTTGATATGTGGTAACTCAGAAATTGGAATATGTTCAGTTATAATGTACTAGGTATGGCCTTTAATTCACACTTTTTCCACTTGAGGACACATGCTCAGTCATCTAGTAATTCGTCACAGTAGTCAATTCAGTTGTCATTCAATAATTAATAGTATAATTACTTAATGCCAGTTTCTCTTGGAAGAAAGGAAGGGTGGAAGGTTGATCACCCCTGTAATATCCAGCAGCTGATGTCGTTATCTACTCGATGCCTGCTAGGTGTTGTGCATACGTACTAAGTGCTTAATATTTTGTATGGATTAATAAGATTTTATTGCCTTTAATATGCACTTATGGCATACAGACAGTACATTAAGAATTTGTGAAGTTATATTGGGATAATATGTCTGTATTTCCCTTGTTTGTAAAGCATATTTTGTGCATATTTATGACAGTTTCCACTGAGCTACAGAGTTGAAAAGTTTCTTGGTTGCTTTTTATAAGTAAAATGGATTGCCCTTTGGTAAAATATTTTTTAAAACTAGTTTTGAAAGAATCGCTAGCTTGATTACATTAATACAGGTACTTCATTCATAAGCAGTTACTATATCTAATATTCTTAGAGATTATGTAAAAGAAGGATAATATTATCATCCATAAACACATGTTCTGTGGCTCCTTCCACATCCTGCAGTTTCAGGACATTTACCTTTATACCTATGAAGAAAATCTGTCAAGATAGGAGCTTTTGGCAATGGTAACTTTTAAATGCTCATTATGAATTGTTAGGGACACTGGACAGAAAATAGTATAGTTTTAGGTATAGAAAGAATGTGCAACTTTTATTTTTTATAAACAATGTATATTGTATTTTATATTAATGAGTTTGTAGAGATTGATTTTCAAAATTCTAGAGCAAAGTGATTATATCTCATCCTTAAGGTAGAATGACAACGTGAAGTATATTAACTGGTTTATTAACCCAAGAGGAGACCAGTCAGAGGTGGGTGTATAGCTTAATATTCAGTAGTGTTTTTCTATCTGCAGGCTGACTGACATCTTGAATAATTCCAGATTATTTTTGTCATGAGAAGGGTAGCCTCTCACATTTTTTCTTCTCATTTATCTACATGTTGTGAAAAAGAATGACAGTAGTTTAATTCTGAAATATATTTCCAGGAAAACCAAAGAAGTTTTCTGAAAATTGGGTAGAAAAAGAATCTGAATCTTTGCCAAGAATGAAAAGATGGTGGGCTGTTATTCTTTTGATCAAAAAATTTTGTGGACAGAGCACAGAGCAAATAGCCTTGTCTGTGTTTATTTTATGAAAAAGATGTTGATGAAATATTTAGAAATGTGAAAATACAAATTAGTTCCAAAAGAGTATGCATACTGTTACCTCATTTTTGTTAAATCAGCAAGCAGAAAGTACATGAAAAGTCTAAAAGGTTGTTAGCAGTGCTTATCTCTATATAGTGGGCCTGAGAAAGATTTTTATTTTCTTTTGACTTATTTTTGGATAATTTTTTTCTACAATAAGCATGTATTCTTTTTGAAATAAAAACTATTAAAGATGCAAATTGAAAAAAGCAGAGACTTTGTTAAATTAGTGTTCGTAGTTCTTTAAGATTCTAAGGAGTTGGTTTGAAGTATCTGTAACACTATTTGTTATGGATAGTAGTATAATTCTGCTTTAGAATATATGGATTCTCTTGTATTTCTTTTCACTTAAGGCCAAGAAAGATGCTTCAGTGAACTTGTTCATGGTTTTATTAAGTGAATGTGAGAAAGAATATACAAATGAGATCAAATTCAATCTTATTCTTTCTCTCTTCCTGTTTCTTTTGTTGTTGTTGTTGAACGAGATATGGTGGGAAAGGATTAGTTTCCTCTGCCTGACTGTTTTTTCTTTACATCATTTGTTACACAGTTCCTGTTTGTGATCCCTTTTCATCTGAAAGAAGTTGATTTTTGCCTTGTATTCTCCTTTGGAGAAAGGGAAATGGCACATAGAATGGAGAGTGCTGTCTCTTCAGCCTACTGGGTTTCTCTCTCTCTCTCATCTTTCTCATTTGCTCATGGGTTTTCTCCCTTGGTTCTGCTCTGGAGATGCTGGATTTGGAAGTGATGGGAAGGAAAAGTAAATCAGCGGTGTTGGGGCTTGGCCAAAAGTTAGTGGTTTTGGAGGTTTGGGCCTACAAAACTTCAAATGTAGGATCCAAGATTGAAGTAAGAGTTTTTCTGTTAAAAAAGAAGTAGCTTACAAGTGTTTGCAGGCAGCCCATCTCAAGGGCAATTATAATATTCCTTGTCTTCCAGGCCACGTGGGTCTCTCATGTATGTAGGCAGTTCAGATTTTTGTGTTAAGCAGTCTCTCTTCTGTTAAACTCTGTACTCTTTGGATTTATCTTTGCATTAAAGTCTGAAGAGTGTTAAGCAGGTTAAGTATATATTAAACATTTAATTCCTTTGTAATTTTTTATAAAGAGTTTTTCCTTTTTTTTTTTTCCCAGAAAAGCTTTAGGCTTACAGAAAATTTGAGTGGAAAGTACCAAGAGTTCTATTATACTGCTGTTGCTAACATCTTACACCAGTGTGGTACATTTACTGCAATTGATGAGCCAACATTGGAGCAATATTGTTAACTAAAGTCCATAGTTTACTTTAGGGTTCCCTCTTTGAGTCATTTGCTCTGAGTCTTGACATGTTTCTGTCATGACAGTAATATACAGAGTAGTTGCACTGCCCTAAAAATCCACATATTGATTCTTTTTTCCTTCTTCCCAAATTCTTGGCAACTGCTGATCATTGTATTGTCTCTGTAGTTTTTTTGCCTTTCCCAGAATGTCAAATGGTTGGAATCATGTACTGTGTAGCTTATTTCAGATTGACTTCTTTGACTTAACAATATGCGTTGAAGATTCCTCTATGTCTTGTTGTGCTTGATAGCTCATTTCCTTTTATTGCTGAATAATATTCCATTGCCTGGATGTATCACAGTTTGTTTATTCAGAATTCACCCACTGAAGAGTGTTTTGGTTGCTTCTAGGTGTTTGGCAATTATAAATATAAAGGTTTTTATGTGAATATAAGTATTCAACTCATTTGGGTAGATACTAAGGAGCACAATTGGTAGATCATATTAGCATAGTATATTAGCATATTTAGTCTTGTGAGAAACTGCCAAATCGTCTTCCAAAGGGACTATACTATTTTGCATTCCCATCAGCAGTTTATGAGAGTTCTTGTTGCTCCACATCCTTGCCAGCATTTGATCATCAGCACTCTGATGTTGTCAGAGTGTTGGAGTTTAGCCATTCTGATAGATGTGTATTGATATCTCGTTGTCTTAATTTGAAATTCTCTAATGACCAGATGTTGAGCCTCTTTTCCTCGTTTTTATATATATATATCTCTCTTGGTGAGATGATGCAGATTATTAAAAAAAAAAAGAAAACTATAATTCCTTAAAAGAAAGTAGTAAAATGTGTTCTCTGTGGAAAAATCTAGCAAAAGAAGACTAAAAATTTATTTATAATGCCACTAGAGGAAAAATCATTGGTATCATTTTGATATTTTTCTTCATACATCCAACTCTCTCTCTTCCCTCATGTATGTATAAAAAATGGTAATAGGGTATTCATGACATTTTGTACTTTGCATGTTTAATTATTCACATATAGTTAGCTTTTCCTGTGTCATTCTTCTAGAATCTTGCCTGAATGTTATCATTTGGGGGAGCTGTTAATGTTTATGGTGCCCAGGCTGCACCCCAGGATAGTGAAGTCAAAATCCCTGTGGCTGGACCTAGACATCATACTTGAAAAAATTTCCCAGGTAATTGCAGTATGTATTGAAGATTGAGATTCACTGGTCTAGAATGTAATAGAATTAACTTTAAGGAAAAAATATCTAATTCCCAAAACATCACATAAAATATGATGCCCTTTTTATGAGGTTCAGAGCAACCAAATAGGAACATTAGGGTTTTGTGTATGTGTGTAATAACATATAAAGGAAACCAGTGGAATGATAGCTACTGGATTCAGGATGATTCTTACTTTAAGTTGAAAGCAGGGGGTAATGAATTGGTGGTTGGAGGGACCACAGGTTACATGTAGATTATTAAGGTCCTAGTTTTTGTTTTGATGGTTGCTTTGTGGCATTAAGTGAATAAATAAAACTGGGCTAAGCATGAACCAATGATTAGAGCTAAAGACTGTGAGTAAACCAATCCTTTGTGCTAGAGGGCCGATAAGGAAACATATTAAGTAGTTGAAAACTGTTAGATTCCCTTGTAAGTTTATCCAGCAGGGTTTAAATATCACAGTGGTCTGATACCCAATTCCATCCATCTAAAAAAATTGACAGGCTATTCCTTGGTTGCTAGAGATTCTAGGTACTATCCTTCCCCCCCCCCCCCCCGAAATATACATTCATTCCACTTTCCTCCCAGAGTTTTATTCTAATGCAGTTGGTTGAAACAACAAACATGATAAATTTTGATAATTATTCACTATAAACTAAAATTTTATTGAATGGGCTCATGTTACCTGTGTCTTGATCAGAGGAGCTGTTGAATTTTCTTTGTCCCCACCTCCCACGTTTTACTCTTTGGGGCTCTACGCCGTAGTAAGATGGGTGACGGTTGGCCTTTTCCTCAAGATGGGAGGAAGGAGACATCCTTCCTGATGTAAAGGACATCAGAGTGGAGGACCACTCTGCTGAAGGCGTCTCCTCCAGATTAGCTTTAGTGGCAAAACTAATTCTTTTAAGACTACCTGTGCCAGAGTTAGCCCAGAGGTTTGTGGGCCTTGAAAATTTGTGATCCAGGAGGGTTCAGAATGATTTCTGGGGTGAAGAAGGCAAATATGAAATTGCCCATGTATGTATTCCCAGTGGCGCCTAGTAATAAAGAGCCTGTCTGCCAGTGCAGGAGACATAAGAGACACAGATTTGATCCTTGCGTCAGGAAGATCCCCTGGACAAGGGCATGGCAACCCACTCCAGTATTCTTGCCTGGAGAATCCCATGGACAGAGGAGCCTGGTGGGCTTTAGTCCATAGGGTCGCAAAGAGTTGGACATGACTGGAGCAACTTAGCGTGTACAGACACATGCACCTGTATATATGTAAACATGTATATACATATACAGAGTTAACTGAGACACCGCATGTATACAAATGTATAATTCTTTTTACATTATTTATCTCGTTTTAAATTACTGTCCTTTATGATTTAAACATATTATAAGCATGAAGTGAAGTCGCTCCGTCGTGTCCGACTCTTTGCCACCCATGGGGTGTAGCCTATCAGGCTCCTCCGTCCATGGATTTTCCAGGCAAGAGTGCTGGAGTGGATTGCCATTTCCTTCTCCAGGGGACCTTCCCGACCCAGGAATCGAACCCAGATCTCCCGCGTTGCAGGCAGGCGCTTTACCATCTGAGCCACCAGGGAAGCCCATAGAAACATGAGTACATACTTATCTTTTTTAAACAAAGAATACATGTATTGTGATATGTAGTCAGAATCTTAACTATTTTGAAATAGTTTTAGTCTTTGGAAAATGTTACAAGAGTAACAAACAATTCTCATATATTCTCTCATTTGGATTTCCCAAATGTTACCATTTTATCTCATTTACTTCCTCATTCTAATAAATAACTTTTTGACCAGTTAGAGAGTGCTGCTGCTGCTAAGTCGCTTCAGTCGTGTCTGACTCTGTGCGACCCCATAGTCGGCAGCCCACCAGGCTCCCCCATCCCTGGGATTCTCTAGGCAAGAACACTGGAGTGGGTTGCCATTGCCTTCTCCAATGTGTGAAAGTGAAGTCGCTCAGTCGTATCCGACTCTTAGCGACCCCATGGACTGCAGCCCACCAGGCTCCTCCGTCCATGGGAGTTTCCAGGCAAGAGTACTGGAGTGGGGTGCCATTGCCTTCTCCAATTAGAGAGTAAATGAATGTATTTACCCTTAAGTACTTCGGGGTATATTTCCTAACATCCAAGATATTCTGTTACGTAACTGCCCTGGAGTGGTCATGGTCAGGAGATTAACACTGATAATCTATAGATTGTATTCAGATTTTGCCAACTGTCTCAAAATGTCATGTATTTTCCTTCATCCCTTTCTGGTCTAGTATCTGGTCTGGAATCATGCGTTCCATTTAATTATCCCGACTCTTCATTCTTCCTCTAATCTGTAAGTGTTCCTCAGTCTGTCATTGTATTCTGTGATATTGGTATTTTAGAGTACAGCTCAGCTCCCTATATTAGAATATATGTGCAGATATTTTAAGTGATGCAGTGTGTGATAAAAACATGAGAAGCGAGAGAGAAACAAGAAAAAACTGTGGCTTGGCAAAGGTTGACAGTGGTGAACCAGTGTGTTCAAACTGATTGTTGTATGATTTTCATTTACAAAATCAATACTGATATCAGTGAGGACAGGGAGTGATGATGATCACCATTTATGGAAACACAAATACAGATGTTTTTCTCTTCACTGGTCAGATATGGAGAACAGAGTTGACTGAGAGGATGATGTCCTATATGATGGAAAGAGAAAGCAAAGCTACCAGAAAGTACTTTTCACAAACATCCTTTCTCTCCTAGGAAAATGGGAGTACTTTCTCAGGAGCTGGACTTGCAAAGGACTGGAAAATAAGGCCAGTAGATATTTAACACCTGTTTCATGCTCAGGCTTCCCTGGTAGCTCAGACGGTAGAGAATCTTCCTGAAATGCAGGCGACCCAGGTTCGATCCTTGGGCCTGGAAGATCTCCTGGAGCAGGAAATGGCAACCCACTCAAGTATTCTTGCCTGGAGAATTCCATGGATAGAGGAGTCTGGTGGGCTACCGTCCATAGGGTCACAAAGAGTCGGACACGACGGAGTGACTGCTACTACTACGACTTCATGTTCAGAACTGCCCTAGGAAACGGGACAAGGGATGGAAAGAATGAGGAGAACTTTTGAAGGATTTGACCCAAATGTTGATTTGCCTGTTTCAGGTCTTCAAAGGGATGCACTGAAAAGCACAGTTTTGATTTGAGGTTTAGAATTTGATCTTTGACCCATTTGAACTCTTATCTTGATTTGGTTTGTGCAGTACAGACAGGCTGTTTAATAGATAGGATAACTGCTGGGTTTTGTCCTCCATTTGCCAGTATTTTCTCACGACCATGGGTTTTGTAGCACTTGTGGGCTTCCCAGGTGGCACAGTGGTAAAGAATCCGCTTGCCAATGCAGGAGACACAAGAGACTCGGGTTCTATCCCTGGGTCAGGAAGACCCCCTAAGGGAATGGCTACTCACCCCAGTATTCTTGCCTGGGAAATACCATGGACAGAGGAGCCTGGCTGGCCTGTGGTCCGTGGGGTCGCCGAGTCGGACACGACTGAGTACACACATCTTTCGTTAACACCCATATCAAGAATACATTATGGGCGAGTGCGTATGCACACATTCTAGCACTTCTCTGAAGCGCTGACAGTTTTATCCTGAATTTCGCAACTGTACATTTTTTCACAAGAGGCTTGGTGCCATGGCAGGCAGAAGCCTTCGGGTTGGAGCCTGTGTTATACTTCCAGCCATGGTTGATTAACCAGGTACCTCAGTTGTCCAGTTGGAAAATGGGAAGGTTAACAAGCAAGCCTTTAACTATATGGAGGTAAAGGAAACTGCCTTTGATTGCTCCAGGGTCTATTATTTTATGATACATTAAGAATATGGCACCCCACTCCAGTACTCTTGCCTGGAAAATCCCATGGACGGAAGAGCCTGGTGGGCTGCAGTCCATGGGGTCGCTGAGGGTCGGACACAACTGAGCGACTTCACTTTCACTTTTCACTTTCATGCATTGGAGAAGGAAATGGCAACCCACTCCAGTGTTCTTGCCGGGAGAATCCCAGGGACAGGGGAGCCTGGTGGGCTGCCGTCTATGGGGTCGCACAGAGTCGGACACGACTGAAGCGACTCAGCAGCAGCAAGAATATCAGTAAATGGGAAGGAAGGACAACTAGGACAGTCGACAGTACAGTAGGAGGAACGCACTGCTGGTGAAGAGTCACTTCAGTAAATGCAACGTTTGACCGTATTAACCTGAAGCTTGTTTTCCTCTTCTAATCAGCTCTGTAGGTTTACTGTGCAAAGGCTGCTGTGTGATGAATGAAACATGTGACAGAAGTGTCAAATGTTGATTGAGCACAGTTGCAGCTTGGCTGTTAAAAATCATATGGCAGAAACAGCAGTTACACTTGATTTGCTGTTCTCTGGCCCACACCTCAGACGGTGAAACCAGTGAATTTATAATCTTTCTGGGGGTTTCTAGTGTGCAGTGGGACCAAGACCTCGCTGCAGGGGCTAGACTGTCAGTGGGGCCTGTGTGAGGGGGAGGGCAGCAGGTTCTTAGGGTATTTTTTGAGGTACCATATCTTCTATGCAGATCTGAAAGCCTGGAGTTAGCAAGATAGAGTTGTATTTTTATCCACATTTTATTTTCTGTATTTCAAATAAGAGATTTTTGAGAAAATTGAAAAAAAAATATCAGGGCTTTGACAGTGCAGGGTATTTTGGTTGACTGCTTCTGAGTGTGTTTTTAAAACTTGCACACAGCATCTGTGATCCACAATGTGAGAGGATTTAGAGCGTAGCACTTTATTTTTCCTGTCGTGACTTTTGTCAGAAAATGTTTTCACTGTGCTCAGTGCTTCACAGATTACTTACATTTTGTTTTGTATATAACTTGTTAATGCTGTGCAAAGTTATACATTTTGGACTCTGAGGACGGTGGTTTTCACATGTGGCAAAAAATCACTTTGAAGCCTTCATTTCAAGGAGATGCAGCCCATCCACTCCTGTATCTTACTAACTGCGTCAGAGCCTTCAGGGAGAGCTAAGCAGAGCATGTATTCCTCTGGAGCTGAACTGTGCCCATACTGAGCTTCCTGAAAGCAGAGGTGCAGTGAGCTCGCGCTGGTGAGACCTGTCGGATTCCTGGGGGCGCAGCTGGAGCCTCTGGCTTGTTCACTAGCAATGATTCAAGCCTTGCAGATTGTAAAGGAGCTGGTGACACCATCCAGGCAGAGAGCAGCCAGAGCGAAGGAAGGTAGGAGCCGCAGCAGGATGCACAGTCAGAGCACTTTAAGGCACTTAGAGATTTCACAGATACCGACTTAAGGAGCAGCTATCAAAGAGGAGTTTGAGTTAGACTGTATGCTTTTGCTCTTCTGATGTATTTCGGTATCTGAAGAGGATCAGGTAATGGCATAATTGTTAATGCACCTCATTATTACTATTTTGAACTCACAAAGGAGATGCATATCAGTTTATTATGAGGCCTGGAGAGGAGAGGTTGTGACATAGCCATTGCAGCCGTACTTTCCTGCTGTCGGGATCCTCTCGCAATATTTATTTTGGGGGTAAGAAGAGTAATTTATATAATCCTCTTCTAATTTTAAAATCTAATGTTCATGGCAGAAATCAGAAGAGAACAAGCTTGAATTCCACCTATAGCAGAGCAGAAGGACTGCTTGGTTCTTATTTGTGTGAATAAGTGATTAAATAGTAGTAATATATATGAATTTAGCCAGTGAAAGGTAGATCTTACTGCCTTTTTCAGTGAATAGTTGCTTTTTTCTGTTTATGATATATGCTTAATTCTGTTAAAATAGTCCAATATTTATAGTCTGTGACAGTTTAAGATAAGCTGGAATACATTTTCAAAATCTTTTTAATTGCATGCCTGACTTATGGATCTTAAACTAATGCAGAGATCTTTGAAGAAGTATTAATACTTCTATATTTTGATTTTTAACATTTGAAATAGTCTAGTTAATCTCTAAGATGACAGGAATTAATTTAAAAATATAGGCCTTCAGCGAAGTTTGTAATACTGGCAATTTAATTTTATCTAGAGCTTAAAATCAGCCAGTTGATAAATTTATATGTCAGCTTTTTCATATGAAGGATATATCATTCTGTTTTTATTGATATGATCTGTATTTAAAGTTAAGTTTATGAGATTCCTACAAGTTCTATGTAAAAGGATTGAGGGTGATGATATTAGATAATATTATAACATATAATTTAATTAGTAATATACAGAATATTACAGCTGAAAGCAACTATAGAAATTTTCTTGTCCTCATTTCATGAAAGAATGAGGTATTTAAATGGACAAAAATGATCTTACAAATCAAAGAAACTCTTTTCATTATGAAAATGTGATAGTATTATCTAGGATGCTTCACAGTTATTTACCTCCTGTTTTCTCCTTCACTTCCGAAACAGAAGATTGTTATTTTATCTCTGAATAGCAGGATTCTAACAATTAGGCATTTTTTAAAAAAGCTTGTTGCTTTTACTATTTCAGGAGAATATAAATCAATTAAATCCCAATCTGTTTGAAAATGTCAGATTCATACAGTTTGACCTTTACAGACAGAATTTTTTTTTAATAACTAGTTTCTTCTAGTTTATATATTTTCAGGCACAATCATTGTTACTTGGGATATATGTGGGGAAAGAATAATAATATTATTCTTGCCTTTCATAATGTGCACATACATATACTTATAAATAATGTTATCATATTGACAGGAAATACCATATGAATATAGGAAAAAGATACTAAATACTAAAGTACAAGAATGGTTTTTGCTTTCAGATTTTTTTCACCTATATTTTCAGATAGAATTTTCCATGAAGCAGCTTATATATTTAGACATTTTTCTTAGAAGCTTGTTTTTGTCAAAACTGTTCTAATGGTGTTTTTAATCATTTAGCTAATATGTTTACTGTTAGTTTTATCTTTTTGCAAAGTAATGTTGTATTTTACCAATTTTTAATATTGGCAACTGCTTGAGAAACGTCAAGTCCTACAGACAAATATAAAATAATGACTCATTGGAAGAGAGTTTTAAACTCATTTCTTTAACAGGTAGCATGAACTTGGATGGCTACAGGGATTGCAACATTTCAAAGTATTGTGTTCACATTAATAGTAAATACTATGGGAAAATTGATTTGTGAGCAGAAGTATCAAAATTGGGGATGAAATAATTATGATAGATGCTTTGAGAAGTTTTCATCAATTAGTTTTCCTTGATATGAGCCAGTAAACAAACTTAAAATGTTTTAAATAAGATCCAAAGGTACGGCTAAGAATTACTTTGGAGGAGAGAAATTACAGAATATTCATGAATATTTTCTCTCACATTTTTCAGAATATTTGCCAAATCACTGCTTTGTTACTTAGTAGAAAAGCTAATCAAGTATCCCAGTCTACCAAAATTTAGTGAAGTGCAGTGCTTATTCATGCTAATATTCTTTCAGGGATTTGGATTTTGCAGCAGTTAGCACTATAAGAAAGGGAGAGAACTGGTGGTAGTACTATCTGAAGGATAGTTCTCATTGATCCACAATCTATTCTAATGATGCTGGGGGAACTGCTGGAAGTGACTGACATTTGTACAATAATTGAAGTGGATAGGAAAGGATAGGCGAAAGACAGCTGGTCTTCAGGAAAGTATCTGCTTTAAGGGAAGGAGGCTCAGATATGCATGTGTATGTATTCATTTGTTTGTCATTCTCTCATTTATTCTCCTTTGTCAGGTGTCCACTATTTGGAATACACTTTGCTAATCAATCACTGGGGATACAAGGTAAGATATGATCCCTGCCCATACTTGGGACAGAGTAGATCCCAACTGTTTACTGAGTGAGGAATGAATGGAAGAATATATGTTTGTTTGTACAGCCTAGTTGACAGGTTCTTGTATAGTCAGGGCAGTATTGTGAGTTGTTTGTTTTGCCATGAGGTCCTATTGGGCAGGATTCAAGCAGTTTAGTTTTGTGGACAGGGAAGGGAATGGGATAAGTGATGCTATGCTAAATGGAAAAATAAGCTATCAGTTTCCTTTGGAATGACCTGGTTAGCCTGCATCTGCAGGGCCCATCTTGACTAGATTGGGAAGGAACCATGTCATAGCGTAGACTGGAGGTCTAACCCTACAACCTCTTCAGATGTACATCAGGCACGAATGTAGTCACTGTAACTGTGTATTAGTAAGGAGCCTGGCTTTATCCTTTAAAGGCATCATGTTTATTTGAACAAAAATATTTTGAGAATATTAAATATATATCTTCTGGCTAAACAGAAGTATGCTGAATATATATCTTTTCTTAATGATTCAAGTTTCTTATTAAAAAAATTTTTTTGTAGTTAACAAAACCAGATGACCATGTTTATCAAAATTACTCTTAAAATCTATAGATTGAGAGTGAAGCCCTGAAAATCTCTCCTGCTAGTAAAACATATGAGCTTTTGCTTCTGTCTTAATCTTTTCATTCTCACTTTCATGCCTTAGCACCTCTCCTCCAGATGATTAAAGTAGCTTCCTCCGATTTGTAAACTCTAGGAATTCATGTGCGGTTAGTAAGAGATGAAAGACAGTGATTACAATACTATGAGGGGTATTGTAATAGATGAGACGTCATGGGCACCCCAGAGGGGAACTGGCCCTGCTTTGGTAATTACGAGAGTAAAGGGATTAAACTCTTTGGTAAAGTGACAGATACTCTTATTTGAGCTAAGTAGCAAAGGATGTTTCCAGAAAAACATCTACTTCTGCTTTATTGACTATGTCAAAGCCTTTGACTGTGTGGATCACAACAAACTGTGGAACATTCTTCAAGAGATGGGAATACCAGACCCCCTTACCTGCCTCCTGAGAAATCTTCATCCAGGTCAAGAAGCGACAGTTAGAACCAGACATGAAAAAACAGACTAGTTCCAAATCTGGAAAGGAGTATGTCAAGGCTGTATATTGTCACCCTGCTTATTTAACTTGTATGCAGTGTACATCATGGGAAATGCCTGGCTGGATAACTCATAAGCTGGAATCAGGATTGCTGGGAGAAACATCAATAACCTCAGATATGCAGATGACACCACCCTTATGGCAGAACGCAAAGAACTAATGAGCCTCTTGATGAAAGTAAAAGAGGAGAGTGAAAAAGTTGGCATAAAACTCAACATTCAAAAAACTAAGATCATGGCATCTGGTCCCATCATTTCATGGCAAATAAGATGGGGAAACAATGAAAACAGTGAGAGACTTTATTTTCTTGGGCTCCAAAATCACTGCAGATGGTGACTGCAGGCATGAAATTAAAAGATACTTCCTCCTTGGAAGAAAAACTATGACAAACTTAGACAGCATATTAAAAAACAGAGACATTGCTTTGCTGACAAAGGTCCACGTAGTCAAAGCTATGGTTTTTCCAGGAGCTGTGGTTTTTCTCACATCGCGTATGGAGATGAGAGTTGGAACATAAAGAAAGCTGAGCACCGAAGAGTTGATGCTTTTGAACTGTGGTGCTGGAGAAGACTCTTGAGAGTCCCTTGGACTGCAGGGAGATCAAACCAGTCAATCCTAAAGGAAATCAGTCCTGAATATTCATTGGAAGGACTGATGCTGAAGCTCCAATACTTTGGCCACCTGATATGAAGAACTGATTTATTGGAAAAGACCCTGATGCTGGGAAAATTGAAGACAGGAGGAGAAGGAGATGACAGAGGATGAGATGGTTGGATGGCATCACCGACTCTTTGGATGTGAGTTTTGAGCAAGCTCTGGGAGTTGGTGATGGACAGGGAAGCCTGGCGTGCTGCAGTCCATAGGGTTGCAAAGAGCTGAACACAACTGAGCAACTGAACTGAGCAAAGGATGCATAAAAGCTTGTGGGGGAGGGGAAGGAGAATAGGCATCTCAAGCAAAATAAATAGTGGAGGAGAGCTCAGTGCCAAACATGAGCTTCTATCCCCTGTGAAAAAGTTTGGAAATATTCCCAAGGTGACAGTGGAAGAAAGTGAGAAAACTGGTCAGGTGTATTTGGCCATTGAGCTCGTATTCCATCCTCCCATTGCTGTCTGAGCTCATTTTGTGAATTTGCCATAGCACCTAAAGTTGGGACTTAACCTGTATTTCTAGCTGTGATGATCACTAGCTCTCTCCATGCACCCTCTGTGCCAGCAGTGCCAGAATGCTTGCTGTTGTCCAGATGTGCTGCTCCATCAGGATGGGAAGTCCTTCCCTTTCTTCTCCAGCGACTTGCAGTCCTTATCAGATCAGCCTCCAAGGCTCAAAGGAAACCCTCACCAGGAAGTGCTCCCTGATTTTTTCTTCTCTTGTCTTTCTGTGTCAGAATTAATGATTTCTTTCTTTGTAATCTCGTAGCATTTTACTTTTGCCTCTATTACTAGATCTTTAAAATTCTACTGTACCTTATGATTTTATTTATTAAATCGACCAGTAAATGTTAATTGGAACAGTGTTTTGGCTTACTGAACATTTTAGTTTCCATTCTGATTTTTAGCTGTGTTTTAGATAGTTGAGATTGTCATAAACTGATCATTAGAAATATTAAGTGAAATATTATAGCTAATAACATGGCAATGGACAGAGAAATGTGTGATTTTTCCCTTAAGGTATTTTGTAATGGTTTGGTAGGTAATGGTTTTCAGCTTCAGTTCAGTTTCAGTTCATTCGCTCAGTCGTGTCCGACTCTTTGCGACCCCATGAATCGCAGCACTCCAGGCCTCCCTGTCCATCACCAACTCCCGGAGTTCACTCAAACTCAGGTCCATCGAGTCAGTGATACCATCCAGCCATCTCATCCTCTGTCATCCCCTTCTCCTCCTGCCCCCAATCCCTCCCAGCATCAGAGTCTTTTCCAGTGAATCAAGTCTTCTCATGAGGTAGCCAAAGTACTGGAGTTTCAGCTTTAGCATCATTCTTTCCAAAGAAATCCCAGGACTGATCTCCTTCAGAATGGACTGGTTGGATCTCCTTGCTGTCCAAGGGACTCTCAAGAGTCTTCTCCAACACCATAGTTCAAAGGCATCAATTCTTCGGCCCTCAGCCTTCTTCACAGTCCAACTCTCACATCCATACATGACCACAGGAAAAACCATAGCCTAGATGGACCTTAGTTGGCAAAGTAATGCCTCTGCTTTTGAATATGCTATCTAGGTTGGTCATAACTTTTCTTCCAAGGAGTAAGCGTCTTTTAATTTCATGGCTCCAATCACCATCTGCAGTGATTTTGGAGCCCAGAAAAATAAAGTCTGACACTGTTTCCCCATCTATTTCCCATGAAGTGATGGGACCAGATGCCATGATCTTCGTTTTCTGAATGTTGAGCTTTAAGCCAACTTTTTCACTCTCCTCTTTCACTTTCATCAAGAGGCTTTTCAGTTCCTCTTCACTTTCTTCCGTAAGGGTGGTGTCATTTGCATATCTGAGGTGATTGATATTTCTCCTGGCAATCTTGATTCCAGCTTGTGTTTCTTCCAGCCCAGCGTTTCTCATGATGTACTCTGCATAGAAGTTAAATAAGCAGGGTGACAATATACAGCCTTGACGCACTCCTTTTCCTATTTGGAACCAGTCTGTTGTTCCATGTCCAGTTTTAACAGTTGCTTCCTGACCTGCATACAGATTTCTCAGGTCAGGTGGTCTGGTATTCCCATCTCTTTCAGAATTTTCCACAGTTTATTGTGATCCACACAGTCAAAGGCTTTGGCATAGTCAATAAGGCAGAAATAGATGTTTTTCTGGAACTCTCTTGCTTTTTCCATGATCCAGCGGATGTTGGCAATTTGATCTCTGGTTCCTCTGCCTTTTCTAAAACCAGCTTGAACATCAGGAAGTTCACGGTTCACGTATTGCTGTAGGTTTTCAGCTTATGTATGTTTATTTGTTGCTTTTTTCCTCTTATTTTCTCTTCGGCTTATGTTTAAACCATATTCATATTTTGCTACATGTTGACTGTTTTAAGTTTGAGAAACTGAAGTCATAGCATCTACTGTGCTTTATTTCTGTGAATTTCTCTGACTCATGGAGAGTTTTATGCTTATGATCAAGAAAGAAGATGCCGTGATAATTATTTTATGAGAGGCTGAGAAACAGCTGGTTGTGGCAGACACTGTCCACCCAGTCTCCCTTAAGTCTTTACTAACAGTAGGGTCTTGATTTTGTTTGTAGTGAGGTTGTGCTCAGTTAAAAGACAAATCAGCAGATAAACTGTTTACTGAGATTTAAGCTAAAGCCTGCTGGAGACTTCTGGAAAAGTTTTGCTCTCTGAGACAGTTGTCACCTCTGCTTCCTTGTTACATCTTTCTTTCCACCTGTTATGGGAATGTAATTCCTGGAGTTACAGCAGCCATAATGTGACCGTGAGGACAGAAGCAATATGGTGGAAGAGAAACATAGAAGTCTGGACTCCAGTGACACCAATGAAGCCAGTGAGCATTTGTGTTAGCCTTGACTTACCTGTAGACTTTTTGGTTTATTACTTGTAGTCAAAGCGATCCTCCCTAGTGTGGTATCCAATGTGGTTAAAAAAGTTAAAAAGCAAGTTGCATCTTTTAAATGCATTTCAAACACTATTAACACTGTACTTTGTTCAGTGCTGGGGTTGGTCAGTGTTAGCAAGGAGTAGAATATATCCCAAGTTAAAGCGTAGATATGGTCATTTTAATATGATGGGATGGACACTGATGTTTTGGGAGTCGGAAGAGTCATGATCTAGTCATACCACTGTGTGAGTTTGGGCAAGTCGCTAAATGTGTTTGTGTCATGGGATTTTCCATCTATTATATGAGTTGTCCCCTAAGATCTCATAGAGACCAGACATTCATATTCTACTAAATGCCATTTTTGTGTTTTGTGATAGCCTCTTGGATTAAAATATCAAATTTATAAGACCTGCCTGCCTACATTTACTCTTTTAAACACACGCAAACACATATACACAGTACATTGGGTTGTGTAATTGACTTAATGATGGAGAGCTCTTAGAGATTTCTCACGGTTTAGTGCTCATGAGTGACAGCAGCCCAGGGGAGGCTAGTTGAGAACATGGCACACTGGGTCTCAGTCTTGGATTTGCTACTCACTTATTAGCTGTGTGACTTCTGGCAAGTTACTTAACCTCCCTGTGCAGCAGACTCTCTATCTGAAAAGCAGGGATGATAATAGTATGCATCTCACAGGAGTGTTGTGAGGCCTGAGATAAGCCACATGAAGCACAGCGGCTGGTGCACAGTAAGGGCTCAAAACAAGCTGCCAGTCATAGTTTTGATGGTTTTGATATTTTTATCTTTATTATTACTGTTGATGCTACATTCCTGATCACTTAGATGGCTGATAGTTTGTTTAAAGGAGTTTATATCTGAGACAGAGTATAGGGTTCCATGGACAATTATCTGAGTCAATATAGTGATATTTGTTACTGTTGTAGTGTTGGTTCATTTGTACTGAGAAAACTTTAAGCAGTGAATTTCTTCTTTAGATTTGTAATATTGGAAGTTGCAGTTGTATGTGTCTTGTGGGCAAAGTTAATTGATAAAAGTTTTATCAAAACTTTGTTTTAGGGAAATACACTCCTGTGTACACATCTTAATTAATAACATTGTTTTACTTTTATTTTTTAAACTTTTTTGGGGGGGATATAGCTAATTAACAAACAATGTTGTGGTAGTTTCAAGTGAACAGCGAAGGGGATTCAGCTGTACATATACGTGTATCCATTATCCCCCAAATTCCCTTCCTATCCAGGCTGCCATATAACATTGAACAGAGTTCTCTGTGCAACACAGTAGGTCCTTGTTAGTTATTCACTTTAAATACAGCAGTGTGTACATGACCACCCCCAAACTATCCCTACCCCCCCACCTCCCAGCAACCATAAGTTCACTCTCTGGTTCTGTCTCTTTCTGTTTTGTAAGTTCATTTGTATCATTTCTTTTTAGAGTCACATGTGAAATGTCATATGATATTTCTCCTTCTCTGACTTCCTTAATTTGTTGCTGCAAATGGCCTTATTTCATTCTTTTTAATGGCTGAGTCATATTCCATTGTGTTTTGTACCATGTCTTTATCCATTCCTCTGTTGATAGACACTTAGGTTCCTTCCATGCTTTGGCTGTTGTAAACATTGCTGCAGTAAGCTTAATAACTTTGTTTTAAATGCTATTTTAAAGAAAGATAGGGCATTTTTATTTATTTATTTAGCTCATTAGCCCAGTGTATCTTTGTCTTAACTTTGGTGAAGAATTTCAAGAATAAAGAGTGGATTTTACAGTCACTTCTTGAAGCCCAGTTATTAGGTATTCTGGCCTGGAAAACCCCATGGATGGAGAAGCCTGGTAGGCTACAGTGCATGGGATTGCAAAGAGTCCGACATGACTAAGCGACTTCACTTTCACTTTCACTTTGAATTGTTTAAACTTTGAAAATTGAATGCAGTGGACTAGCTCCCTGGCCAGGGTTCCTCTCTTGCTTGTCAGTAGGCAGTGCTCTGGTGTGATGAAGAACAGAGTCTGACACTCTGTCTGGCGTGCTACACTAGCCACTAATATGGGATTATTTAAGCTCAATAATTAAAATTAAGTAAAATAAACCATTCAGTTCCTCAGTCATGCTAGCTGCACCCTAAGTACTTGTTCTATTGGGCCACACTGGATAGATTGTATGGGCTTCCCAGGCGGCGCTAATGGTAAAGAACCGACCTGCCAGTGCCGGAGAGATAAGACACTGGGGTTTGATCTCTGAGTCAGGAAGATCCCCTGGAGGCGGGCAGGGCAACCCACTCCAGTATTCTTACCTAGAGAATCCCAGCCTGCCGGTTCCACCCAGTCCATGAGGTCGCAAAGAGTTGGACATGACCGTAGTGACAGCATTCACGCCTTCTGCATGGATGACTGCTTGGGTTCATTTCCTATATTCACTGCTTAATAGTCATGTGACCTTGGGCAAGTTAGTTCATTTTTCTGTGCTTCAGTCTCCTCATATGTAAACTTGGACAAAAGTTGTCCTGAGGTCGTTAATGTGGATTATATGAGTCAACATTTGTAAAGTGCTTAGAACAGCACCAGGCACATTGTATGTGCTCGTTAAGTAAACACGCATCGTCTTCAGATTTACTATGCTTCATAACTTGTGATTATCTTTTTGTCCTTAATGTATCTGTTACTGCTCTTTTGAGAAAAAAAATTATATATACTGACCTGCTTGAATAATTTTTTGTATTTGAATTTGTATATTTCACTGCAATTTAGAGTAGTGTTTCTGTCACTGGTGTGAAAAATTTACTGGGAACCCTCGCTGCTTTCAAGGTGAAGCAGTTTCCCTTGTCAGGCGCTTTGGGAGCTCCAGCCTACCCTTCCCAACTCATTTTCACTGCCTTCCAGTTCTATCCCTTTGTTCCGCTTTTCAGGTAATCACTGCCTTTGTTGTTAAAAATATTTAATGGTGCTGGTTTTATCTCTTCAAGTGGTATGTAAGCTCTCCTAGAATGTGTAGCGTTATTATTTGTGCATTTAGTAAATGCTCAGGATATGCTTGTTGAGTAAAAGAAATGCAATCAGTATTTCTATTAATATCAAAACCACAGCTATTTGTCATCTCTAAGTATATTCAAAAGCAGAGACATTACTTTGCCGACTAAGGTCCATCTAGTCAAGGCTATGGTTTTTCCTGTGGTCATGTATGGATGTGAGAGTTGGACTGTGAAGAAGGCTGAGTGCCGAAGAATTGATGCTTTTGAACTATGGTGTTGGAGAAGACTCTTGAGAGTCCCTTGGACTGCAACGAGATCCAATCAGTCCATTCTTGAAGGAGATCGGCCCTGGGATTTCTTTGGAAGGAATGATGCGAAAGCTGAAGCTCCAGTACTTTGGCCACCTCATGCAAAGAGTTGACTTGTTGGAAAAGACTGATGCTGGAAGGGGTTGGGGGCAGGAGGAGAAGGGGACGACCGAGGATGAGATGGCTGGATGGCATCACGGACTCGATGGACGTGAGTCTGACTGAACTCCGGGAGATAGTGATGGACAGGGAGGCCTGGCGTGCTGCGATTCTTGAGGTCGCAAAGAGTTGGAAACGACTGAGCGACTGAACTGAACTGAACTGAAGTAAGAGGAATTCAAAACTCCTCTCACCATCTGTGATGTCAGCACCAGAAATGTGCTCCGTCTTAATGCGCTGCTACTTGGCTGTACTTGTCTCAGTCGGGGGGATCTGGACCACGATTCTGGCCACTGTAGGTCACTGCCCTGCAGCATGGTCATGACGTGCAGAGCACCAATTGGTGACAAAGTCGGTGTTTTTCTTGGTTATGCATTCTGAAAGCATGGTGATTTTATCTTGATTTACTCATTTCTTTAGGTTATTTCCCATATTCTTTGGTTTGCTTTTTTGTTACTTCTTTCTGTGTTTTTCCTGATTATTGTTGTTTAGTCACTAAGTATCTGAG
This sequence comes from Nanger dama, assembly GCA_917880005.1. NCBI lineage: Eukaryota > Metazoa > Chordata > Mammalia > Artiodactyla > Bovidae > Nanger > Nanger dama. The sequence continues at coordinate 108,538,149 of CAKJTW010000001.1, forward strand.
CATTTTGCAACTCCATGGACTGTAGCCCTCCAGGCTCCTCAGTCAGTGGGATTCTCCAGGCCACAATACTGGAGTGGGTTGCCATTTCCTTCTCCAGGAAATCTTCCCGTCCCAGAGATCAAACCTGTGTCTCCTGCATTGGCAGGCAGATTCTTTACCACGGAGCCACCTGGGAACAAATGCTTATCTCATGAATATAACAAAGGAAAAAAGTCATTTAAAAGGAAAAATGTACCATCTATTTTAATAAGCAAAACTTAGTTTTCATGTTTCTATAATAATGATACCTAGGTATAATTAAATATGCAGGTCAGGAAGCAACAGTTAGAACTGGACGTGGAACAACAGACTGGTTCCAAAAAGGAAAAGGAGTACGTTAAGGCTGAATATTGTCACCCTACTTATTTAACTTATATGCAGAGTACATCATGAGAAACACTGGGCTGGAGGAAGCACAAGCTGGAATCAAGATTGCCAGGAGAAATATCAATCACCTCAGATATGCAGATGACACCACCCTTATGGCAGAAAGTGAAGAGGAACTAAAGAGCCTCTTGATGAAAGTGAAAGAGGAGAGTGAAAAAGTTGGCTTAAAGCTCAACATTCAGAAAACGAAGATCATGGCATCTGGTCCCATCACTTCATGGGAAATAGACGGGGAAACAGTGGAAACAGTGTCAGACTTTAATATTCTGGGCTCCAAAATCACTGCAGATGGTGATTGGAGCCATGAAATTAAAAGACACTTACTCCTTGGAAGGAAAGTTATGACCAACCTAGACAGCATATTCAAAAGCAGAGAGATTACTTGGCCAACAAAGGTCCATCTAGTCAAGGCTATGGTTTTCCAGTGGTCATGTATGGATGTGAGGGTTGGACTATAAAGAAAGCTGAGTGCCGAAGAATTGATGCTTTGAACTTTGGTGTTGGAGAAGACTCTTGAGAGTCCCTTGGACAGCAAAGAGATCCAACCAGTCCATTCTAAAGGAGATCAGTCCTGGGTGTTCTTTGGAAGGAATGATGCTAAAGCTGAAACTTCAATACTTTGGCCACCTCATGCGAAGAGCTGACTCATTTGAAAAGACCCTGATGCTAGGAAAGATTGAGGGCAGGAGGAGAAGGGGATGACAGAGGATGAGATGGCTGGATGGCATCACTGACTCAATGGACATCGGTTTGGGTGGACTCCAGGAGTTGATGATGTACAAGGTGGCCTGGCGTGCTGTGGTTCATGGGGTCGCAAAGAATCAGACACGACTGAGCAACTGAACTGAACTTACACTTTAAAGAATTCATTTTCTCCATATGAGGAGAAAAGTATAAAGCCTCTGAACCTCTACTATAGAATGGTGTATGCCTGTGGTCTAAGGTCATACAGAATTCCCATTTGTTATTACAAGTTGCTTAATATATAACATCAGTGGCAAGTCCCTGATTTTCTGTGGATAGCTGCATTTTGGACTGCATATACTATATTGCAATATACTGCATCTGTGTTGTGCAGGTTGCCTTGAGTTATGCTGATGGAGAAAAGAGTGGATATTATAAAACCTGAATAAATGTGAGTAAAATTTGAGTGATGTGAATAATAAAAGTTATGTGTATAAAATTCAGATGTAAATTGTCTTGGAGTGTAACCGGAGGTACTTGGACGTCATCTCTGCGACTTTGATTCAGTGTTGTAGTGTTGGGTGTTTGGAGGTGGCCTGGGGGCAGTTGGGAACTGGAAGACAGAGGCACCAGGTTCTGCTCAGGAATTCTTTAGAGTTGCCCTCTGCGTGTATCCCTGCTTGTTGCCCTGTGGCATGATACTTACGGTTGCTTTTCAAAGTGCTGTGCCTTCATTACTCTCTGAGCTTCTTGAGGGCCAGGAGCACAGTTCATTCATCATTTTGGAGAAAAGTGAATTCTGAGAAATGCAGTGGTTTGTGAGCTTGTCTGATATTTGTTTCTCTCTAGCTTATCATCAAAGTGATGAATGCATACATATATGGGTAATAGGTAATTGGTATATTTAATCAGTTACCTAATTACTGAGAGGACTCAATTCTCACTTTATATTATTACTGAAACAGACTGCCCTGTAGATGTTATAAACATTCTCTAGAGAACAATTAGGTTTACAGTGACTTATTGTGCTTAGAATGCTACTTGGAATTAAATGTTTGTACCGCTATTTTGGTATAATTTAAATGTAATTTAGAAGTGCTGCAGTGTCTTGATTCAGATAACTTGCTACCCTTTAAAAATTGGCTGCTTGAGTATTGTTTCTCTCCCATTTGGCAGACACCAGATGCAGTGATTAATAAAGGTCATTATGCTACTTAGTCATGGAGTGCTTTTAATGACTATTACCTGAGCATCTGCTGGTTTCATCACTGTAGTTACCCAGAACATCCAACACAATATAGATGCTATACTTAGAAAATTTGACCTAGGCTAATCTAAATTTCTACTTTAGAACATTTTAATATTCCTTTACATGTTAAATAATTGTCAGAAAACACTGATTTTTTTTTGTAAAGTGAACAATAAAAAATATCAAGAAAAGAGGTTTGGAATGGTTGTTCTGGTTAGTCCTGGAGTCCTAGGGTAGTAGACTGAATTCTCAGTGTCTAGTTGTCTGTGCACAGAATTGGGTGGGAGAAGCGGTGACTTTTTCATGCATTCTGCTCTGTGAAGCCTTGACTGAAAATGTGGGGCTTGGAGTGGAATTGAAAGGAAGGAAAATGGTTACCCAGAGTCTGCTGGAAGAACACTGAAAAGTGAGACAGGGTCTATTGATGATGGGATTTTCAGAAATAGGAACAAATACTTTTAAAATTTTGAAACAGGTTCAGTGCTTGCTTTGGCAGCACATATACTAAAATGGAAATTACTACAGATTCCCAGAAAATTGCAAAATATGATATTGAGAGGTCCCATGTATCCTTCACCCAACTTACCCCAATGGTAGCACATTATGATAGTTGAATGATAGTTGATTATCATTCACACAGAATGATAGTTGAATATCAAAACCAAAATATTGACATTGATGCAACTCACAGACTACATTCAGATTTTACCAATTTTGCATGTACTTGTGTGTGTGTGGGGGTAGTGTATAATTTATGTAGTTTTATCACACATAGAGGATCCTTATAACCATCGCCAGTAAGATGCAGAGCTGCTCCATTGCCTTCCAAGCTGCCCTTTTATAGTAGCGCCTTCTCCTTTTGCCCTGCCTGGCCTTCCTGAGCCCCCTGCAGCCACTGATTTGTTTCTCATCGCTCTGATTTTGTCATTTTGAGAATATTATATAAGTGGAATAACGTTACTTTCAGGGATTGGCTCCTCTCACCCCTCAGTATCCATGCAAACTGTTTCATACATGAACCGCTAGTTTAGTCTTATTGCTGAGTAGTAGATAGCTGGATGGCATCACGGACTCGATGGACCTGAGTCTGAGTGAACTCTGGGAGATGGTGATGAACAGGGAGGCCTGGTATGCTGCGATTCATGGGGTCGCAAAGAGTCGGACACCACTGAGTGACTGAACTGAACTGATCCATAGTATGAATATACCAGAGTTTAACCATTTACACATTGAAGGATATTTGGATTTTTTTTCAAGATTTTGACCAATACAAGTAAAGCTGTTTTGGACATTCATATCATATATAATTTTTTTGGTGGATATAAGTTTTCATTTCTCTGAGATAAATATCCAATATGATTGGTAGATTGAATAGTAAGTAGATGTCTTGTTTTCCAGGAAACTACCTAAAGACCAATATTTTATTTCTCCAAAACTTAATTACTAATGCCTGGTAACACTGGGACACTGAGAAATTAGTCAGTTCCCATATGATTGTGTTCTGTAAAATTCTATGTCTGCAGGTCAAGAGACGATCAAGTGGACATTTAGCTGATATAACAGATAAATTACAGTGGCACGTACAGCTAGTAACATATGAAGGGATTTTGAATGTTACTGAAAATCAGACAACTGTTTATTGATGGGCTTGTATTTAGATGTGAGTAATTTAAAAGCAAATGGAATGGCTGAACAGTCCAGTGTGGGTAGTATGGCAGGTACACTGGGCAAGAAATGCCTTAAGCAACCCAGATATTTTAATTTTTCTCCTCAGTAACACTCAGTCTTTGTCCTTATATCTGCACGGTGGCTGCTGCATCCCCATCCTTGGGTCCAAGAGCCAGTCAGAAGGAAGGAAAAGGGGGAAATCTACAGTGAGTGTCACCTGTAGAAAGAAAGCAGAAACTTTGCTTAAACCATCAGCTAGAATTGCGTCATGTGCTACCAGGAACTGCAAGGGGACCTGGGGAGCAAGTGTTTTTTTGTTTGTTTGTTTGTTTTTTGTTTTTTTTTTACTTGAAGCATTCTTGCTGAAAAGACATGGGGTGTTCTTAGTAAGGAAGATGTGAGAATTTTGGATAGGCAGCTAGCAAACTTTGTTGGATAATACAGATACGAAATGTCATGTGTGCTTAAGACTGACTGATATTTAAAAATATGAATAACATACAGTGTTATGTAAGAAGTTCTAACACATTGTTCATAAGAGAATAAGGTTTATGATGGGTAATATATTCTTTATCAGCATTAAGGGTTGTATTTCATCCGGTCTGTCAGTACAGATTTCTGACTGTTCTGTAGAAATACTGTCCTTTGCCTGCTCATGTGCAGAAAGATCTCCTTTCTGTAGCATTGTTTGCACAATATCAGACCACTAGGAAGTGAATGTCAGTGAGAGAAAAACTCTTGCATCATGGTATAGCCATACAGTGGAGTATAGGAGAGCCCGCTAGTAAAACTAATACTTGATTTATGAGAACAGGTTTGAAAAACAGCCATGAAATATGTAGTAGTAGGAAAAAAATTTCTGTAGATTATGCAAAGCAGAGTTCTACCACCTGCCCTCTATACATGTGTATGTGTTCTTGCACATGTGTGCAGGTGTATACATGTGCGATATGATTACATCTTTTTTGGCCTATTCAGAAGAGAAGGACTGTATAGAACACCAAGAACAGTTAACATTGGAAAATGAGTGTGGGAAGGGAGAATGTGGAAAGAGATCTCACTTTTCTATATATACATTGTATTGCTTGAATAGTTTACAAGCTTGTAATAATTGTTCAGTTAGCAAATGTAAGTTTTGTATAATGTAAATTTTTCGATGCTTAAAGCACATACTTTTAAGTTATCCTGGATGCAACTATGTAACATATTATTTCACCATTTTATGCCATCAGTTCAGTTCAGTCGCTCAGTCGTGTCTGACTCTTTGCGACCCCATGAATCACAGCACGCCGGGCCTCGCTGTCCATCACCAACTCCCGGAGTTCCCTCAGACTCATGTCCATCGAGTCCATGGTGCCATCCAGCCATCTCATCCTCTGTCGTCCCCTTCTCCTCCTGCCCCCAATCCCTCCCAGCATCAGAGTCTTTTCCAATGAGTCAACTCTTCGCATGAGGTGGCCAAAGTACTGGAGTTTCAGCTTTAGCATCATTCCTTCCAAAGAAATCCCAGGGCTGATCTTCAGAATGGACTGGTTGGATCTCCTTGCAGTCCAAGGGACTCTCAAGAGTCTTCTCCAACACCACAGTTCAAAAGCATCAATTCTTTGGTGCTCAGCTTTCTTCACAGTCCAACTCTCACATCCATACATGACCACAGGAAAAACCATAGCCTTGACTAGACTGACCTTTGTTGGCAAAGTAATCTCTCTGCTTTTGAATATGCTATCTAGGTTGATCATAACTTTTCTTCTAAGGAGTAAGCGTCTTTTAATTTCATGGCTGCCGTCACCATCTGCAGTGATTTTGGAGCCCCCTCCAAATAAAGTCAGGCACCGTTTCCTCATCTATTTCCCATGAAGTGATGGGACCAGATAACATGATCTTTGTTTTCTGAATGTTGAGCTTTAAGCCAACTTTTTCACTCTCCTCTTTCACTTTCATCAAGAGGCTTTTCAGTTCTTCACTTTCTGCCATAAGGGTGGTGTCATCTGCATATCTGAGGTTATTGATATTTCTCCCGGCAATCTTGATTCCAGCTTGTGTTTCTTCCAGCCCAGTGTTTCTCATGATGTACTCTGCATAGAAGTTAAATAAGCAGGGTGACAATATACAGCCTTGACGTACTCCTTTTCCTATTTGGAACCAATCTGTTGTTCCATGTCCAGTTCTAACTGTTGCTTCCTGACCTGCTTACAGGTTTCTTAAGAGGCAGGTCAGGTGGTCTGGTATTCCCATCTCTTTCAGAATTTTCCACAGTTTATTGTGATCCACACAGTCAAAGGCTTTGGCATAGTCAATAAAGCAGAAATAGATGTCTTTCTGGAACTCTCTTGCTTTTTCCATGATCCAGCGGATGTTGGCAATTTGATCTCTGGTTCCTCTGCCTTTTCTAAAACCAGCTTGAACATCAGGAAGTTCACGGTTCACATATTGCTGAAGCCTGGCTTGGAGAATTTTGAGCATCACTTTACTAGCGTGTGAGATGAGAGCGGTCTCTGGAGGGTAAAACGAGGATTCATCTGCTTGTGCAGAAGCAGCTATGTTGGATACACAGTAAATCTCAGCCTTTCCTGAGGAAGGGTTTTTCTCCTGCTCATCATCTTCACCGTTGTTGACACTTTTCATGTGTGGGCTTTGATAAGGTGGCACATGTGCATGCTAAACAGTTGAAGGTCATCCAGTGAGAGACAAGTGTCCTTTCCACTCATCTCCCCCAGACAGCCGCTGTTAACTTTGTGTATGTATGTTCATTCCTGACCCCCATCGTGTGTTATATACACTGTTCTGAACCTTGACATTTCCCCCTCTACTTACAGTACATCTTGGAGATGAATCCAGGTCAAATCAGTACAGAATATTGCTTCATGGTTTTTAATAGCTGAATTGATGGACTGTTTACATCATTTCCAATCATTTTGCTGCTTTGTGAAGCTGGCTGTGTTTATTTACTCATAAAAGAGGAATTGGATTAGTGTCCTAAATGCATTTTGTAATTTCAGATAGTTTACTCATTGAGTGGTTAACAGTGCTTTCTAAGAAGTACTTCCTGCAATGAGAAGGATGGCAGGTCTTTAATGTGAAGTGTGTTTTTATACTTAGTCTTCTGGAGTATGGTAATCTCTTATGTGGACGTTTGCATAACTTATCATGCTGGAAGAGGCTCTCTCCCACTTAGTGGCTTCTTAAAAGAGATTTATTGCTTGGCTGCTGTGTACCCCCCCCCCCAAAAAAAAATTTGTTTAGCATCTGATTGAGCCTGTGTATAAGTTTTTGAGGTAAATTGAGAGTGAGGCATTAGGTTGGGAATGGGATTTATAGGTTACTGACACAAAAACTAGATGTGAATTTTCAGAGTCTCCAGGCAAGTTGTTACCTGGAGCCCAATGGCCAACCTTTCCCCTTTTCTTTCATCAGTCAGTCGCATTTAAGATTATTGTCTTATTTTTAAACCTTGAATGTAGTGGTGCAAGTTTCTTTGGAAATCTATATGCTACTACTGCTTTTTTCCTCAGATATGTTATATACATTATCTGGAAGGTAATGTATACAACGTTATATAGGCCTTTCATAATATTAAAGGAATATATCTTTGGATGTGATTAGACTTGTTTTTAAATTATGTTAAGGCATCTGGTCTTTCTTTAAATTGTGCACAGTTGTCTTCCAAGGTAATACTCAGATTGGACTGATGGACTGCTTTTAGCTAGTAAATACTGTGAGAAACAGCTGTGCCTCCATTGGAACAAAGGTGTGAGAAATTCATTGCTCTTTCCTTTAGCTTTGGTGAACAGTGTCTGTTTCATTTTATTAAGGTGTCTTTGTCAGGGAAACTATGGAATCTTTGTACAGTATTATCTACTATAAATAACCAATAGATGTGTTGGGAATTTTTTTTTAAGTTTGATATACTTTAGAGCTAATGACTCTTTACTCTGAAGAGCAATATGTGTTGTATATAGAAAGAAACATGTAGTTGAAAGGTTTGGAAAAGAAAAAGTGTTAGCCTGGGTTATAAAGACAGTATGTAAGATGCCGTTGGTGGGGAGCCCATGCTCTCCTGTTTTCCTGCCTAGGGTCTGGCAGTTGATAACTAGTAAAGCTTTTTTTTTTTTTTCAAAGCTTACTTGTATCTAGTTGTGTGTGAAAAGAATATTTAGCTGCCTCAATTTAAACTTCGAAAAAATTTGCTTCCTTGTTTATGATACTGTGAAAATGCATTTTATATCCATAAAAGTATGGCAGCTTTATAGTATCAATGGAGGAAACCTTGGACACTTGGGTATCTGAAAGTATAAGGAATAAGTAACTCTGGAAAGTAATCATTTTCAGATATAGGACGACTTTTCTTTTTGTTAGAATAGGACACTCACTGTGGAAAAACAACCAGAACAGTAGTTTTGAGCATACTGGAGTTAACTAACCCACTCTCTGACCCTGCGCCAGTTTCTAGGTAGCATATACCTTATTAATGTAGACACACACACAGTTTCTCTCTCTAGCATAGTGGGCAGGTGGACACAGACTTTGGAGCCTTTCAGATGTGGGTCTGAGTTGAGCTCTGATGGTAATTTAGACTTGGACAAATTGCTTGACCTCTGCATTTTATATTTGTCATCTGTAACATGTAAAAGATTATAGAACGGTTTGAATGAGATTTTCTGTGTACCTAGCACAGTGCCTAATGAGCTATAAAAGTTCAACAAACAAGTGTGAGCTGTTAACAGGCAAACTAAACCGTTCTTCCTTCCTACGTATATGGTAAGTCGCTTCAGTCATGTCCAGCTCTTTGAGACTCTGTGGACTGAAGCCCGCCCGGCTCCTCCGACCATGCGCTTCTCCAGGCAAGAAAACTGGAGTGGGATGCCATGCCCTCCTGCAGGGGATCTTCCCGACCCAGGGATCGAACCCGTGTCTCATTGTGTCTCCTGCACGGGCAGGCTGGTTGTTAAACACTAGCGCTACCTGGGAAGCCCCTTCCTTCCTGAGTGGTGGTCATTTTCTCCACAGCGTTTCTGTTCTCTCTTCTCTTCAGAAACATGTTGACTTCCTGTTGACTGGAGAGCATTTCCATGGCCTCTTGCCCTTGTTAAAACACTGCTCTGAGCATTCCTGTTGGCAGATCCTCTTGATAAACCTTTGTTCATTTTCCTTTTTATTTATTCAGAGACCATGTGGAGTGGTTAAGAGTACTCTGGAGCCATATTGCCTTGGTCTGAATGCCAATTCTGCAACTTCAAAGCTGTGTAATCCTTGCAAGTTCATTTACCTAATAATTTTCTTGTCTCTTAAATGAATGCTAATGATACCTACTTCTTAGTTTTGATGTGAAGACATTAAATGAAATAATACACATAAGACTTAGATTGTGCAGAATAAGTGCCAGCTCCTACTTATGAGCCTGGCTCTTTGTTGGCACTTAATTCATCAGGACTCCTGATCAGTGACAGACCTTATTTGTATAGCATTTTGATGTTTGTTATGCAAAATCTTATACTGCTCACTCAAACACAACATTGTTAACACAGTTACAGTAAGCATGTAAAGGATAGTTTACTCAGAGAATTTCAGGAAAGAAGGACTTGCTGCGTGCATGCATTGCACGGGAAAGGAAAGCCAGCGGAGGCAGCCCAGGGACAGGCTTGTATGTCTTATTTTTAGGCTGAAAGGTCTGTATGATAGTGACTCTGCCGTGCCCTGCGTACTGGGCACCGTTTTCATCCCTGCAGCATCTTTTTCTCAGCTTGCTTGTGGTTTCTGCTTCCTCATTTTTTCTGCCTGCCTTTGGTCACCATAGCTGGTTAAGCTCTTTATCTCATAATGTTTCATCTTTAGCTCTCATTACAAATTGACTCTGCTTTATGCTAGTCATGTTACGAGAGGACTGATTGATAACTTATGTTAGTGCATTAGGAAACTTCAGAGCTGTGAAAGAGGGTTGAGGGAGATCCACTGACTTATTGGAGCCAGCCTGATCTCGCTGTTCAGCGGCATCACGTTGGTATCTTGGTAACTGGCCACTGTGGTGGGAATCTTCACAGCATGGAAATTGGCAGATGCCACAAACCAGAGCTCACAGCCTGTACTCCTTCCCTCCGGGAACTGGTTGCTAAGCTTTTACTGGCATACCACTGGGTAGGTGTTGATATGCATAAGCTTGAAGATGCACTGTTAAGCAAGAAAAAAGTAAGATCTAGAATTATATATAGAATGGTTGTAGTTTTTAAATAGAAAAGGGGCATTTAAATATATGTGCATGTGCATACATCCATGCAGATTCTTGTACAGTGTGGAGAAGAGTTTTGGGAGAGAATGGTGGCTGCTTCTAGGAGGGGGACTTAGGCTGGGAGTGGAGCGTACACAGCCGTTCAGATCAGAGTTCAGTTTCAGACAATGTGTGTGTAGTTGGTTCTGAACATTAAAAGCCAATAAATGATAATGTAATCATAATGTCAGTAGTCAGTATAGTGTACTTCAGTGTTAAACATAATGATGAGGTGTGTAGGAAGGAAATACAAGCCTGACACTGGTCAGATGGCCTCACTTTTCCCATGTGTATCAAATCCATAGCCACGCCCCGTTGTACATTATTGCATATCAGTATTTGACCATGACTTTCCATCTCTCCCTGCTTTGTTTGTTCTGAGATTTCTAACAGTCCTGTTGCCTCTTTTTGGTGTCTTTGATATGTAAGCGTTTACCATATTGCAATAATACTGTGATCTGTATGTTGCCTCGCATCCACTTTCTTCTTGAAGAAACTTTGTATTCCCTCTTCTAATGCAGTCTCGTAACTCTCTAGGCAGCTACCCAGTTGGCATCTGGAAATGTCCAATTTTAGCCTCTTGAGATTTCACGGATCCAGTGTCTGTGCCTCATTTCGATTCTGTTAAAGAAAAAAATTATTCTAACACTTACTACAACAATAAAGAAGACTTTATTCAGGGCTGTTGCAAGGAGTGTCAAGAATATCACAATAGGGGAGAAAGATAGGGCTCAACTTCAAGTACAGTAAGGGATTTATCATTAATTCACCAAATGAGGGCTTTGGTGGGTGCAAAGTTACTAAGAGGAGACCTCAGTTACAGGGAGGGGTGGGGGGAATCTTGCTAAACCTGTGTAACAGGATTTTTGGTAGAGACAGGCCAGGGTTACTAGATATCAAGGGTGGAGGAGGAGAAATCTGACCAGATAGCAAAGGTGATGAGGTATCAAGGGTGGGGGAATTCCCTGACTTAGCAGGATTCTTGCTACAGCTGGGTGAGGCAGGCTGAAGACAGGATGGAGGCCAAGGTCAAGGCTTAGTAAAGTTTGGACAAGGAGAGAGTCTTTGTCAGAGAAACATTGTTGAGGCAGTAAACTGTGAATCATTGTATTAGTTTCCTATTGCTGCCTGTCACAAACTTGGCAGCTTAAAGCAACAAAATTGATCCTCCTGTTCTGGAGGATGGACATAGTTCCACTGGGCTAAAGTCAGGCATCAGCAGGGCTGATTCCTTGGGGAGACACAGGGAGAGATGCTGGGATGCCTCGGGGTGGGGGGGTCGGGTATCCCTTTGTCCTTTTGAGCTTCTGGAGGCTGCCTGCTTTCCTTGGCTCCTGTAAATGTAATTAGACTGGCAACAAATTTCTAATCAGCCAAAAGGCAATGCAGCACTTATTTTCAAAGTTCTGAGGGAAAAAAAAAATTATCATGAGCTTGGAATTCTGTATCTAGACAAATAACTGATTAAGTATGAAGAAAAAATAAAAACATTTACAGATAGTACAAGGTGTGTTGAGCTGAAGATTGACTCCCCTCAACACCCTAATCTCTGAAAGGATGTACCTCTGAAAGGATGTACCTAATGTGTCAAAGGGATTTTCAGATGGGAAGGTGATCCTAGATCATGAAGGTGGGCACAGTGTCATCACAGGAACCTTATGAGAAGAGGACAAGAAGTTCAGAGGAGGGAGGAGATTCGAGGATGGAGGCAAGAGGTTGGAGTGATGTGAAGGAAGGGACCAGGAGCCAAGGAAAGCAGGCAGCCTCCAGAAGCTCAAAAGACAAGGGGACACCCGCTGCCCCTCACCGCCATGTCCTGGTTTATGATTTGGACTTTTAACCCTCTCCCTGAGCTTCTTGGAGAAGGAAATGGCAGCCCACTCCAGTATTCCTGCCTGGAAAATGGACGGTGGAGCCTGGTAGGCTACTGTCCATGGGGTCGCAGAGAGTCAGACACGACTGAGCGACTTCACTTCACTTCACTTCTGAGCTTCTGAGATCTTTTGTCTTTAATTAATGTGCATAAGCATGCCTTTCACATGGCTGTCGTGTTTGCAAAGTAGTTTCCATGTTGTAGGTCCCAACCCATTTTTTAAAACAGAAAGAAGGACACAATGAAGGGAAGAAGGCAAGACAACACTTCACAGGCTGCCCTGCAGTAGTTATGCATATTGTATCATGAAACTTTATTTCACTTGTGAATGTGTGCTGTGTGAAATACTTCTCAAACCCTCCAGAATGCATTTGCTTAGTGTCTGGAACGGGCTGAAGCTTTCACATTAAAAAGTATCATTAAAATTGTTATAAAATGTACTTGAGAAGAGTATTCATACTTATATTTAGTTTGTTTTAAATAAAAAAAATTTTTGTTGCTCCAAGACAAGTTTTGTTAAAAGTAGTAAGAATGTGGCTAGTTTTGAAGCACAAGATTAAGGCTTATTCAAAGCCCCTGTTTGTTAACTAGCTGGAATGCTGGGTGTAGGCTGGTGTGGCTCATACTTGGGATGGAGCCTGAGAGGCATGTTTTTACCCTCAACAAACATCATCTTTGTTTGAGTATCTGTAGTCTGTGTAACCACAGCAAGGTCTTTTTTCTCCCCTTAGAATATATCTCAGACCTTTTCTTTCTTGTGTTTGTTTCACAAATAGTTTAAAGTAGCGCTGCCTTCCACTCTTCTGTTTGAGTTTGTTGCAGAATGTGTGGGGACTGCCTAACACTCTTGGTGTGCTTGCAACTGGAAAGCAGTAATGGAATCTGGGTATAGATAAATTTACTCTCTGAGGACTGAAGCTGTTAATTCCCAGGGCCAGACTGGTTATCTAACAAAGGGTAAAGTACTTTTTACCTTAAAATATATATTTATTTAACATTCATCTGTCAGAATGTATATGAGGAAAAATGTTCTGTCAACTTTGTGTCATTGGATTGAATTTAAAATTTAAAACCTTTGAGTGAATTGTTCATGATTACAGTCTGGGGCTATTACAGTTCGGGTGGATGCTTGATTCTTAAAAGTTCTTACATTTACATGGAATTAGAGGAGTTCTTAAAATGCTGTCATTATTTTCTTCTGTACACTTGTTTTATATGTACTTGAGTTTTTAGTCCAAATGTCTTTCGATCCTTAACTGCTTAAAATGTGCCTCTTATACTTTGAGACATTCTTATATGAGATGGAAAATCAATTAAAATAATCTGTTTGAATTTGAGTTGAATACTGTGATAGGTTTCTTGTTTGATGGCGTGTGGTGTAAGTGCCCAGGACCACTACTCTTGTTTAGTGGTTGCCTGGAAGTCAGTGCACACTTGCACAGACACAAGACAGCTGCGATGCCCTCCGTGGTCAATGTTTTTAGGGCAAGCTCTTTGTTCTGCAGTGGAATTTCTAAATAAGCAATCAGAACAAAACCATAGGGATTATTCTATTATAATTTTTAGTAAACTTCCCAACTGTAGATAAGACAGTGTGAAGCATAATCTAACTACATTGAATTCTGCATGAGGACAATACTTACTGGAAAGATGATTGTCTTAAATGATGTCTCTCAAATCAGTGTCAGGAAAGATTGGCATTTCCATTTAGTTTCAAAGAAGCAGGTTTGGCTGTATTTTATAAGATAAGTTTGACTGTAAATCTGTTCTCTTTTACATTTATTAATACCACAGATTTTTCTCCTCGTGGGGAAATAACAAGAACTTTCTAAAGAAATTTAAGACTAGCACTCACTTGATTCAGAATCAACTGCGCTAATCATTTTTTGTCATTTTTCTTTCATAACATTAGAGCACAGTTTCATCCAGTTCCAGTACAGCCTCTATTATTGGCTAGGTTTTCCTTTCTAGAAATTTCTAGACTGGAGATGGATCCATGTAAAGGATAGTATCTTACAGCCACAAAGATGTTTTCTTGGGATATTTTGTGTCTTCATTTCCCAGCTCTATACTGTTTCCAGTTCTTATCTTTATACTTTTATTAAACTTTTCATTGTTAGAAATATAGTTGAGATTCCTAGGACTAGTAGCAGAAATAAAGGACTGGTATAAAATACTTCCAAGAAAGCCCTCATTTATTGAATTTTGCCCAGTCACCATAGAATTCATGCTCAGTTGTTCTGATAATGGAAATGGAATTTACTGTGTGGTCAGGGTTCCTCAGTTCAGTTCAGTCGCTCAGTTGTGTCTGACTCTTTGCGACCCCATGAATCGCAGCACGCCAGGCCTCCCTGTCTATCACCAACTCCCGGAGTTCACTCAGACTCACGTCCATCAAGTCCGTGATGCCATCCAGCCATCTCATCCTCTGTCGATCCCTTCTCCTCCTGCCCCCAATCCCTCCCAGCATCAGGGTCTTTTCCAATGAGTCAACTCTTCACATGAGGTGGCCAAAGTACTGGAGTTTCAGCTTCAGCATCATTCCTTCCAAAGAAATCCCCGGGCTGATTGATCCTTCGGCGCTCAGCCTTCTTCACAGTCCAACTCTCACATCCATACATGACCACTGGGAAAACCATAGCCTTGACTAGACGGCAGTCAGGGTTCCTAGTTTGAGTTTAATTTCTTCTGTTCATTTGCTTCCCCTGCCCTTTTGGTAGGTGTATGAATGCAATGTGTTAAAACTGGGTAAAGGAAGAGGGGGAAAGGAGTTGAGAAAGGTTCCTAAGTCTAAAATAAGATAATTCATATGTGTATAATTGAGCTGAGTATCCCAGACTTCTAAATGCATCCCGTGTATGCCAAGTCGCTTCAGTCATATCCAACTCTTTGCGACCCTATGGGCTGTAGCCTGCCAAGCTCTTCTGTCCATAGGATTCTCCAGAGAATACTGGAGTGGGTTGCCATGCCCTCCTTCAGGGGATCTTCTTGACCCAGGGATCAAACCTGCCTCTCTTAGGTCTCCTGCATTGGCAGGTGGATTCTTTACTGCTGGTGCCACCTGGGATGCATTAGTTTACTGAAAATCATTTTATTGGACCATTGTGTTATTTATTCACATTTCCCTCAAAGGTTCTCAATTGACACTTTGAGAAAAGCAGTGGCATAAACACTTTTTCCCCCAAATAAGCTTTAAGAAATTGACAGACTTCTGTTTTGCTGTTTTTACTATTATAAACAGCCTTGTGATTATCTCCTTGTCATAAATTCCTAGAGGTGGAACTGTTGGGTAAAGGAGATGCCTGTTTTGAAGATTTTTGGTATAAAACATATCAAGATGCTTTCCAGAAAGAGTTGATGCATTTGTGAGTCTACTGAATCTCAGTGAGGGCACATCTCCCCACACTGTATCAAGACAGTAATATCCGTGCATTTTGGGGTCAGTCTGAGATAGGTGCAAAGTAGTATTTTAAAACTTGCATTTCTTTAGTTTCTGATGACTTGATTCCCCCTGGCCCCGCCCTGCATGTCTTTTAAAATTAGCTTTTATTTTTGTCAGAACTTTACTTGGTGTAAAGATTTAGGATCTGTACAACTTATTTTGAAAGATAAGCTCACTTCCACACCCCTCCCCACCTGGCTGCCCACCCATAGAAGTAACTGCTCTCCTCCAGTCCCAGCGGATTGGTTTTGTATTTACTTCCAAAGCACTAGATAACATGCCTATGTTGCCACTTCCTTTTCTGCAGATTTAGTCATTATCTCATGATTTCCTGCTTTGGAGGGTGAGGATGGCTTCTCTGCACTCAGCCTCGTAACACACAAGCCTCCCATCAACTCTTAGGCACTTGACTTCTTTAGTCAAACTGCTTGTTTTCAACCCCACCCTCACCTCTTCTCTGCAACCTCCATTGCTGTGCCACTGAGGGCAAGGATTTAAAGAACCCTCATGTTGTCAGGTTAGTGGGGTTTTAGGAGGAATGGATATAAAAGTGTGTGTTCCATCTGCCATTTTCCACTGGACATCCTTTTTATGTCTTTCAGTGATCATTTAATAGAGTAATGGTTAAAATTATGGGCTGTAGATTCAATATCGTCCTAATCCTCCCGTTGCTGTTTACTAGCTGTGTGACCTTAGACAAGTCAAAATCTTTAAACCTTGTGTTTTTGTTTTGTTTTGTTTTTTTTTTTTTTTCATCTGTGTAATAGAATTAACAGGATAAAACCCGGAATTAAGTGTGGTAAGGCACGGAAGGTCTCCGTCAGGATCTTACTGTCTGCCGGGCGCTTCCTGAGAACAGGTTTGTCTCTGCTGTTGTTGTTCCTGTGAGTTTCTTGCTCATGACCTTTGCCCAGTTTCCACTGGAATGCTTGTCTTCCTTCTTGACCAGAGGTGCCTTTTATATATAGCCGGTCATTGATCTTTTAATTTATGGGACTTGGGTGTGTAATCATATCCATACTATTTCGTATTTTGATCTCTACTCATTGTCAGACTTACGTTTTGAAAGCTAACATGATGGGTAAGAAAGAATGGTGTGTGTTGTGGTAAAACTGCACACTATGATAAAGGTTGGGACAGCTGATAAGGGGGACCTCAGAGGCTAAATGTGAGAGAAATGATTATAGTTATCGTGTCAGAGAAATAGATTTTTAAGACCCTTAAACTCTGTCTTGCACTAGTTTATTTTGTGAGTAAATTACCTAAATTTTTAAAAGCCTTCTTGAATGCTCGTCTCATCACCTGCCCAGGTGGATTTCATTTGAAAACTTAGAAGTCTCATTTTCAGTTTCTACTTTAGTTCTTATTTCTATGAAATAAGATCCAAATATAACTCTTGAGGGATAAGATTTACATATCCCCTAAGTTAATGCTGTGTTAACAGATTTGCTTTCTTTTGAGGATGGTATGTAATATTGAAATAGTAGATATGTAGATATTTCAAAGTTGTAGTTATGGATACTTAACTCACCTTTGTAAGTTTATTTGATTTTTGCTGATTTGTCATTTTAGGCAGCATCAATTTACTGTTTTATTTTCACTTGTTTTGTCTTAGTTTTATGATTAATTTTATAAATCTTTAAACAAAAGTTCACTGAAATTTGATCTCTCCACAGATTCAAACCAGGATGTAGCACTTAAACTTGCCCAGGAGCGAGCTGAAATAGTTGCTAAATATGACAGAGTAAGTATCCATCATTACTCTTTAAGTAATTTTTATTTTCAAAATATAAATAGAAGAGGGTTTGCTTTTTGGAGGGCTTAAATTACAGCGGCAGTTTGTTTGTTTCCCACGACTGCTGCAGTGCTCTAGTTTCTCTGGCTTTGTCTGTGTAGTTTTTCTCCCTCCATCCCTCTTCTCCAGCCACGCTGGTCGCCTGTTATTCTTCCAGGCTTGCTCCTGTCTCAGGGCCTTTGCACAGGCTGTTTCTTCTGCCTGGAGCACTTGTGTGCTGGATACCCTCATGCCCTTTTGCCTCCTCTTTTTCTTTGCCCCTATGCTACCTCTTAGTGAACTCTTCTCTGACCACACTGTTGAATATCCCCCTCCATCCTCTGGCTCTCTCTGTCCCCTTTCTCCTCTTTATTTTTCACCATAGCTTTTAAAATGTCAGCATACTTTTTATTACATTTTGTTGCCTGCTCGCCTACCTAGAATGTGAACTCTCTGAGGGTAAGAATTTCTCTTGTTTGATTTGCTCTTGTATCCTAAATACCTACAACAGCTCTGGCTCATAGTAGGTATTCAATAAATGTTTTAATTACATTAGTATATAGAGTTAAATACCCATTTTATTTAATTGATATGTGATATTGAAAATTGAAAACATTGATCTGAAATTTGAATTGGTACTTGATGTATAATCTCTAGCCTTTTATCCTTAAGTTAGTTGTGGAATCTGGCTTTTGATGCCCCAGAATATCACAACTGTTGACAATTTACATATGTCCTTATTAGTACCTTTTATCTCTTGAGATCTATAATGAGTTGTAGCTGTGATCTATAAATGTCATGTTTTATATTTATATTGGTTGCCTGTAGTTTTGTATGTTATTTTTGGTGATTTGTGAGAATAACAGGAACATGAAATTATAGAAGGCCATCTGGACTGTGCCCTACAGGAACATGCAGGCAGGGCTCAACTTAACAATCTGTTCCCAGAGTTTGTTTCTAAGTTGCTTGTTTGAAACATCAGACACAATTTCCTATTATTATGACTAGGTTTTAGCATACTCTGCAAGAAACCTAATTAATTTATTTAACTGCTTAAATAATTTAAAACGAATAGAACCATCATTCATTCATGCTGGTGTGCATTTTTTTCCTGCAGTTAACACAAAGTGACCAGGTCAGGTGTCATGCGAGGCCTTGGGGAATCACTGTACAAATAAGAGTTACAGGGGTGCTTTGCCCACAAGGTTCTCACGCGTGAGCTGACTGACTGTTGTAAATACCCTCAGTAGAGACTCCATGAGACAGTCAGGTGCAGAGTGTGAAATGTGAGGGATGGAATAGGCCCTTCTGGGACTCCTGCTCTCAGCAGTGCTGGTGTTCACAGCTCAGGAGGGGAATGTGACTGACAGGCAGTGGGCTGAGGACAGAGCGCTGGGCCCGCCGGCCCTCAGGAAGGACCCATGCGGAAGCCAGCGCGGAAGAGTAGGGCAGGGACGGGAGAGCCAGGACACGGTGGTGCCGTGAGGTTGCGTGAGCAACACTGATGAGTGCGGCGCAGCAGTTCACTCAGTGAGGATGCTGGACTGATGGTGGGAGGCCGTTTGGGCCTTGGGAAGGATGCTGTTAGGGCCAGTGGAGGAGGGAAGTGGGGAAGAAGAGAGGCAAAGGAGGTGGTCCACTCTTCTGAGAAGTCAGGATGAAAAGGCAAGCCATAGTTTTTTCTAACCCTTGATTTTTGGTCTTTTTAAGAAATTATTCAGTTTTATACATTCCCAATAACACTCTTCTTTGTCCCTTTCTATAGGGACGTGAAGGTGCAGAGATTGAACCTTGGGAAGATGCAGATTACCTTGTTTACAAAGTCACGGATAGATTTGGCTTCTTACAGTAAGTTGCATAGTTTGAAAGCTAGCTGACTTTTAAAATTATGTTTCTATGGTCACCTATTGCATTGATTTTCTTTGTTTTTAATAGCATTGAGTGATTAAGACTCCAGGATTAGTCCTGCAGCCTGCTTTTCTTCTTTTTTTTTTAAGTTAAATTTATGGCATTTTTAACCTCTATGATTGAAATTGAACTATAAGAATTGAACTATTATATTATAAGAATATAATCTTTAATATTCATTGTGTTTTAAGAACATTAAGTGTGATAAATGAGTTGTATTAATAATTTAGCAGAATTAAATGGAAATCAATAACAACTTGTATTTCAAAAATAATTGTAAGGCATTTTATTTTATATAAGTGCATTTAAAAAATAATTAGCAGCCAGAACCTCAGTGTTATGCAGCCTAGAAATGAGCAATGGAAGAAATGCCATTGATCTTCCTTATAGTTGGGAGTCTATTTGTGTTATTGCTTCTCAAAATTAATTCCATTTGTCCTGAATTTGTTGTACAAAGAGTTGAGAAAGGTCTGGCTCACTATAAAGTAGTTAGAGTGGTTTTGACCCTTGTCCTGCAAGCGGGTTCTGGTTCCAGCTTTGTTTAAACAGATTCCCCAGGCTGGCGACTCTGCTACATCTCTATAGTTCATTTGGTTCCATACAATTTATTAATTACCTTTGCCACTTATTCACAGTTTCTCCAGTCTCATTTATTATGAAGAGGAAAAAGCCAAGGATTTTTATTTTAGGACACATGATTACATTTTGAAGAATAAACAAAATTTCTTAGGGGGTTCCTAGCAGTAACTTTATAGTACTCAGACCTTCTTTTTCGTTTCTGTTCAGTTTTCTTGCATTTACAAAATATTTTGTTGTATCATGTTTTTCTCAGGGTCTCTCAAGCAAACAGAAACAGTTCTGGGAGTTAGAGAATGTGTGCTGTCCTTCTGGCTTTGCTGGTCTCAGTTAACTATCTCATGCCTTATCTGTGAAACAGAAATCATTAACTGTCTGCATACTTAGGGCTACTTGAAGCTTTGAAGAAATAAAATGACAGAATACTACCTACAGGTCTAGACAAACCTCAGGTGTTATTATGCTCCCTAATGATATCAGCATATCCGAAATGTTCTCCTGAGTAGTCGCAATTAGAAGACGTTGAATTTCAACAGACCAACAAGAGCACTCTTTAACTATGATGAAAATATTATTCTTAAAGGAAGCCCCCACTTTCACTTTTTATAAGTAAATCAGACTTGGCCACAAATGTGGCAGGAGTTGATTTTTACCCTTGTGTGGGTTCATGTGCAGATCTGAGGTATGTGAATGCTGTTTGAAGGACACTTTGAGCATTTGGCACCATCAAGATCAGTGGGTCCCCACATTTCCTGCATGTTAAAATTAGCTGGAGAATGTTTGTTTAAATAGATTTCTGGGTTCTATCTCAGATTTTGATTCACAAGGTAGGCTACAACTCAGCTGATTTTTGACCTCTCCAAGTATTTGTGATGGCAGTGAACCACTCGAAAAGATGTTTTTATTAAAAAATGGTCTAATACAATACAAAATAACATGAAAAGGGCTTCCCTGGTGGCTCAGAAGGTAGAAGAATCTGCCCGCAATGCCGGAGACCTGGGTTTGATCCCTGGGTCCGGAAGATCGCCTGGAGAAAGGAATGGCAACTATCTTGCTGTATCTCACTGTGCACACTGTTCGCTGAACCCAGGATAGGCAAGGCACAAGCTAAGAGCTGGAAGACTCGGGGAGCCGTAGGAACTGCAGGCACGTGTATTCTCTCCTCTCATGGCTGATGCAACAGACATAGCATAACCTAACACAACACAACCTCTCTCCTGGATGACGCAGCAGCTGTAGCAGCAGACACGCTATAGTCTCCCCTCTCATGACTGACCCAACAGACACAGCCGTGACACAGCACTAAATGCTGCCGCTTCCTAGCTCACGTATGCATACAGCACCTCCTGACATGCACCTTCAGTGCTGTAAATGATCTCAGCTGTTACATAGTCATTATTTACAAAACGTGGGCCAAGAGGGCCTGAACATACCATCTTGGCTAATTTGCTGTCTCCCCACAGCAACCCAGTCCAGTATTCTTACCTGGAGAATTCAGTGGACAGAGGAGACTGGCAGGCTAAAGTCCATGGAGTCCCAAAGAGTGAACATGACTGAGCAATTAACACTAATACATATGAAACCTCTTACATTCCAAAAGGGCCTGTGAGTTACCTAAATTCTCTTTCCTCATTGCTTATAACAACTAGGTTCTGACCCAGAAACCTAACCTGTATTTGGCAATCTAAAAATCACACTCGGTTACTGCACATTTGTTTTCACCTCTGTGCTCAGGTCCATCTGTCTCTAGTGGGAAATAGACCAGTGATTTACTTTAATAATATTAGCTCATATTTATTGAGCACTTACTGTGTGCTGGGCACTGTTCTAAGCTTTTTACATGGATTATTCCTTTCTAAACCTCTTAGACATAGGTACTCTTTATCTTTTTATAGGTACTCTTTATCTTTTTAACATGAACGGAACCACAGAGAGGTCAAACAGCTTGACCAGGTTCTGCTTGCAGTAAATGTCAGCTCCGAGGAACTGACTTTGGCTGTTACTATTACTCCTCTGTAGTTTTAATAAGAGAAGCATCAGTGAAGCTCTTTGAAATGCCTGGAGGACAATTAAAGGGGAAAAGAAGAATGCCTAAGAAGGGGGCCTGTTTGAAATGATTCCTCTCTTGAGATGGACGCTTAGATAGTGGTGAGCTCACCCAGTTTTTGGAAACAAGGCCAAACCAGTTCTCAGGCCAGCCCACTGAATTTTTATTTACTCTGTGATGCAAACCTAAATCAGGCCCCAGGAAGGAAAATGATGAACATAGAAATGGGGTTTAGTGCGATGTTATGCTTTATGGAATTTCACACAAGCATTGATTTTTGTTACCGCGCTTCATTTCAGTGAGACACTTTATTTCAAGGTTGTTGCTGGTACCTCTGGTCACTGAAGACTGGTTTTTTTCTAGGCTATTGAATAAAGTTATCTGGTGCAGGCATCTAGACCTTGCTCCCTGTCATACCTCTATCAAAAGAGCGTTCCTTGCTGCTGTTTTAGTTCTTTGTAATTTTTTATTGGTTCTATGGTAAACCTGGGTTTTAAGTGTCAATAAAATGGTACAAAGTAACTTTGTAGCCTTCTCTGAAGGCTGCTGACTTCATGTATAATGACAGTTTTTGTAACTTAAATTACTTGTTATATGTGAAGAAGGATGACCATAATTAACAAACACTGCACAGGACTAACTTGGTTTTATAGCAGATTTCACAATAAATATAAAAACTGTTGGCAAACCAGCCTGGCTCGCTGGTGGAACAGGATCATCTTTGTTTAGTATGCAGAAATGGGAAGCTGTCCCCAGCTATGTGCCTGTGATGCATCTGAGAGTGGAGAAGTCCAGCTTATTTAAGAACTTAGAGAACTCTCAGCATTTGAAGTTTGAACTTTTTTTTTTTCAAAAATAGTCACTGCTCAACAAAGAATGCTTGGTATTTGGATAATGATAGATAATGCTTTTAGGCCACAAGTTATTAATAGAAGAATTACAAGGAAACTTTTTCAAAAAAAGATAAAATTAATACCAAGCCTCAGATTTTCAACCACTTCTTAAAAACATGTATACATTGTCTGAAGTTTAGCATAAACTATATAAATACGTGAAATGCTTCAGAATAATGGCATTTTTGTTAAAGAGTATCTGTTTTAATGACAGGGCCTTGAGAACTCCTTCTACCATCCAATAATTTTGACTAATTTTGACTAGTGTTAATCTAAGACAAAATTTGCTACATCTAAAGTGAAATTTAGTCAGTATATTGAGCTAACGGATTTTAACAAGTTAGTTAACTTTTAAGTTTCAAAATGAAACTTTATCTCATAGTTACAAAAGTACTCAACCTGAGCTATTGAAAAACCTCAAGTACATAAAATCTAATTAGTAATTCCTTTAAGCTTACTAGCAGATTGAAAAAAACAAATAGATCCAGGTAAGGTCCCTGTATTTCCAGCTGTGACTGTAGTTGTTTTTACTTAGTGTATTTCTGCGAGGCATAGCTTCTTGCTGTCAGCTTGGTGTTTTCTTTAAGCAGTCTGGAGGTGCCTCTTTTCATTAGAGGACCAACCTTTGTTTTCTAAAGCAGGAGGAGGCAGACATTTCCATGAAGACTAGATCTTAAGTACTTCTTGGCTTTGTGAACTGTATGGTCTTTGTTACAGCTATTGAAGTCTACCGTGGTAGCATGAAAAAAAATCATAGACAATACATAAATGAGCATGGTGGTGTTCCATAACATTTTATGGAAAAACCTGAATGAGCTTTTGGGCAGCCCAAAGTGGCTTAAAGACTTGAACATAAGACCTGAAACTCCCAAAAGAAAACTTACATGGTATGCACCCACTCGATAGACATGAGTTTGAATAAGCTCCGGGAGTTGGTGATGGATAGGGAAGCCTGGTGTGCTGCAGTCCACAGGGTTGCAAAGAGTTGGACACAGCTGAGCAGCTGAACCTGAAGCTCCTTGTCGTTGGTCTTGGTGATGATTTTTTGGATTTGATGCCAAAAGCAAAGTCAAACAAACAAAACCAAGTGGAACTACATCAAGGTGAAAAATTCCTGCATAGCAAAGGAAACCATGAACAAAATGAAAAGGCAGTCTACTGAATGGGAGAAAAGACTTGCAAATCATGTGTCTGATAAGGGATTAATACCCAAAATATATAAAGAATTGTATAGTAGTTAAGTCGCTCAGTCGTTTCCGACTCTTTGCGACCCCATGGACTGTAGCCCACCAGGCTCCTCCGTCCGTGGGATTCTCCAGGCAAGAATACTGGAGTGGGTTGCCATTTCCTTCTCCAGGGGATCTTCCCGAGCCAGGGATCGAACCCAGGTCTCCTGCATTAGAGGCAGACACTTTAACCTCTTAACCACCAGGGAAGACCAAAGAATTGTATAACTCTAGCCAAGAAAACCCTCCAAACAATCCACGAATGAGCAGATCTGAATAGATACTTTCTATTCAGTAAATAGATACTTGATGTACAGATGACGAACAAGTCCATGAAAATGTGTTGAGCATCACTAGTCATGAGGCAAATGCCAAGGCAAATCACAGTGCAGTATCACATTGCTCCTGTTAGAATGGATATCATCAAAGAGACAAGAAGTAAGTTTTGGCAAAGATGTGGAGAAAAGAGAACCTTTGCACACTATTGGTGGAAATTGATGCAGTTGCTATGAAAAATAGTATGGAGGTTTCTCAAAAATATTGAAAGTAGTACTGCCATATGATCCAGCAACTTTAACTTTTGCATATGTATCTGAAAGAAATGAAAACACTAACTCAAAAATATATCTGCATCCACTGTGTTCATTGCAGCAGCATTCTCAGTAGCCAAGACACAGAAAGAACCTAAATGTCCATCAGCTGATAAATGGAAATGTGATGTTTATCTACAGTAGAATATTATTCACCCATAAAAAGAAGGAAATTCTAGCCACAACAAAGATAAACCCTGATGGAACTCTTATTAAGTGAAATAAGTCAGAGAAAGACAAATGCTCACTTGTATGTGAAATCTAAAAACAGAAAAACCCAAACTCATCCATACAGAGAGCATATTGGTGGTTGCCAGAGGTGGATTCATGCTTTAGGATCTGCCTGACGCAGACTGTGTAGCCTGAGCAGATGGTTCCCATCTTTCCACGACACATGCAATGCTTGGTTCTGGTTCAGTGTTGACAGCAGGCACAGTTAGGCCTGTTAGTCTTGTCTGGTGAATGGGAGGACACTGAAGAACTTGACCTGTGGTGGCAGCCAGAGATGGCACTTCATTTGGAGTTAGGAACGTTCAGTGTTAGGATATGTTCAAGTCAGCCACGCAGAAGGTTGCTCTTGCCCAGGGCAGCCCACTCACCCCAGAGATACCACTCTTGGTGCACCCAAAGGTTGCCAGATGTTCTTATTCTTTCAAGATGTCCCTGCTGACCCCATCACTTAGCAAGTATGTTCCAGTGATGTCCACAGGCCTCCTTCTGCCAGTCAGTGAAGAATGGATGTGTGCCATTCATAGGTCACTGACCCCAGTAATCAGATCACAAATTAGCAGGGAAAGTTAGACTAAGAGCATAACAAAAGCTATTTTAAGAAGGAAAAGAAAAAGATGAGTAGCCACTTATAAAAAAGCAACTTATATTTAATCTTCAAATTTTCTTTTCTTCTTGAGAATTAATTTCTTAGCCTGTTTTTCATACACTCTTGCACAATTTGAATATAGATACAAATCTAAGTTTGAACCCACTGGGTTAGATAATGCTAAGCATCTCTGTATTAGGGTAAGTGATGGTGACTGAGTGAAAATGCTCGTTTTCTTATCTGTGAAATGAGGAGTTGTACTAGCTCTCTGAGATCTCTTTCAGCTCTTAACACTTTGTGGTCAGTTTTGTTGCTATAGCTTTATGCTTCACCTAAGAACTCTTCAGAGTAGCAAAATAATGCTGTTGAAAACACTGGACACAACACGTGTTGTGTTCTTTAAAGTGTTACTATCAGGTATGAAGAGAAAGGCAAAACTATGTGTAGATCTTGTCAAAGCCAGACTTCCCTGGTGGCTCAGATGGTAAAGAATCTGCTTGCAATGCGGGAGATTTATTTCCTTATACTAATTGTTTTGAACACTAATTTGTTACGGGCTACAGTTTGAGACAGAAAGTGGAGGTGATGGTCTTGGGTAGAGGTGGGCAAATGATGGCCTGTGGGCCAAATCCAGCTCTCCACCTGTTTTTGTAAATGTTTTATGGGAACTAAGCCACACCTGGTTTCCATGTTGTCAGCATTTGCTTTCACAGTATGACATCAGAGTTGAGTAATTATGAAAAAGACTGTATGGTCCACAAAGCCTAAAATATTTGCTCTTTCAGTATTTACCTTTGCAGGAAAGGGTTGTTGACCCCTGGACTAGAGCAGTCTTGTCCACTGGAACTTTCTGCAGCTTTTGTGGAAGTGTTCTCACTGTATCCGTACTTTTCAGTGCGGTAGCTGAGTTATGGCTTGTGAGGCTGATGACTGAACTCTTAATTTAACTTCATTTTATTTTACATTTAAAAGTAAACAGCCACCTGTGGCTAAAGATGACGAGATTGGGCAGAGTGGGCCTAGAGATTTGAAGACAGGAGGTGTGGTTTCAGAATGTTGTTGTTTAAGTCTCTCAGTCATGTGTGACTCTTGCGACCCCATGGACTGTAGTGCTCCAGGCTCCTCTGTCCTTGGGGCTCTCCAGGCAAAAATACTGGAGTGGGGTTGCCATTCCCTTCTCTAGGGGACCTTCCTGACCTAGGGATATAGCCTGCGTCTCCTGCATTGGCAAGCAGATTCTTTAACACTGAGTCACCTGGAAAACCTGTTTACAGAATAGCTCATCGTTTTATGTTGAATGTGGTGGAATGGAAGCTTACATAACTCTTGTGATGACAGGTAGATGGTTGGACATCATGGGTACCTACAGATTTATAATTTAAAAAAAAATTGCCCTGATTTCAACTGTTTCACACCCATTGTTTTTCCTTTGCAATGAGGAGGAGCTCCCGTATCACAATGCAGCTATGGAACGGGTAAGTCCAGTTCTGTGTTCATTTTTGGTTACCGAGGAATTACATTCCTCAGAGGAAGTCAAGCTGCCACTTCTGTGATTGAGGGTGCCTTTATTACCCGTCAGTGCTGCTGTCAGCATTAAAATTTGACCCTCTGAATATCACTGTAAGAAAATAGTTAAATTAATGGTGAAACAGCTCTAGATGCTATGGAACTTGTGTAGGTGCTTGGAAAAAGGAGGGGTGGCCTTAGCAGAGCCTGCACGTGGATGGTGGTCCTCCGTCAAGGCCGCCTCGGGACGTGGGCCTGGTGAGAGCGCATGCTCAGGAGCCCAGGCCCCATGCTGTAACGCTGCCTGGGCACCTCTGCGGCACCCCATGGCTCCTACAGCTCTGGTCCAGGCCAGCCGCTCTTGGCAACACAGCTGTGTCACAAGGTTTCCTCCGCATCTCCTGCAGACGACTGCTGCAAAAAGAGTTTGCTCTAGTCAAATAAGTATGTTTGCATTTTAAAGACTTAAGTCTTATATATAGTAAGCCTGCCGGGCTTTGGTAACCGAGTGGTTCCCCTTTCTCATCGCACTTGGCTGGGGCCTGGCTCCACAGCTGGGTGTGCTGACACTTAGGGACTGATCGTTCAGGGTCCCATGGAGTCCCCATCCCCGCCTCCCATTTTCTCATCTACCAAAAAAATGAACTGTAAGGATTCATGAATGGAGAGGGAGACTGTTGATCAGGGACACTAGTCTGTTCGTTTATGTTTGATGGGTAAACAAGACTGAGTTTCACAAAATGGAGGTAAAATTGGTGCTGGAATTTGAAAAGCGTTTTAAGGAATCTAAAATCAAAATCTTCTGAAAATTAATACTGTAGTATAACGTTGGATGAAATTGCTATTTTACATACGCCATGTAGAGAACCATGTAGGTATTTCCTGAGGTTGAATTCTCCAGTGACTGCCTGATTCTCTTTGTGTCATAACCTTGATGTTTGTTGGCCAAAGGAATTTCTTTTAATAACGCTGTATTACTGCTTAGCAATAATGTGTCAAGCAGGGGCCTAGAATCAAGGCAGTAGCCTGGCATATCAGGAAAACATGACATGGTTTCTGTTTCTGTAATGCTAGCTGTTCAGCAGTGACTGGAGGCAGGCCATGGGAGACAGGTGAGGGACATAACCGTGGCTTTCAGGGCCTGGTATTCATGTCATGCGAGGGCAGTGCTGCTGGAGAGAAGGCTGGTCCCTGCGGCCCTGGGTTGCTGGAGAAGGAAATGATGGTGCAGCACTTTCTACCAGCTCTGCTCCTGGGGAGCTTGTACTGTTCCACTTGCACATGGACACACAGGGTGGTTCCACCCTCTGGCCATCCTCTCTGTTAGTGCCCTGACTTGGCTTATCCTTGGACCCCCTGGATCCCATCACTGTTACGTCTTCAACCCCCTCTCTTCCCGCCATAGGTCAAGACCTCCCCTGTCCTGCCTCTTCTGAGCTAACCTTCCTGCCCCTGCAGCACTGTTGTGGCTCTGTGCAACTGGGGAAGACTCCCAGCTGGGATGAATGGCTTTACTTTGCATCCAGGATCTCAAACCTCAGCTGCACGTTTATGCTGCCTGGACTCCATGCCATGCCTTCCTGGTGAATTTCTGCTCCCACTTTAGCTAGTGCTCTTTCCTCTTCCCTCTCAAGCCCCCAGTGCCGCCACCTCCAGCCTCGCTCAGCTGATGCGCTCGCTTGTGCTTCTCATTTCTCATCTCTGTACTGTCGCCCCAGGCCGTCAGTTCCCAGCTCCCTCCCACACTGTGATGTGGTTGGTTGACCTGTCACTCTCACACGTTTCTTTTATTATTATCAATTTATTTATTTTAATTGGTGGCTGATTACTTTACAGTATTGTAGTGGTTTTTGCCATACATTGACATGAATCAGCCATGGGTTTACATGTGTCCTCCATCTTGAACCTCGCTCCCACCTTTTTCCCCATCCCCTCTTTCAGGGTTGTCCCAGTGTACCAGGACAACTGGTGTTGAGTGCCCTGTTTCATGCATTGAACATGGACTGGTAATATACATGTTTCAGTGCTGTTCTCCCAAATCATCCCACCCTTGCCTTCTCCCACAGAGTCCAAAAGTCTGTTCTTTATATCTGTGTCTCTTTTGCTGTCTCACATATAGGGTCATCGTTACCATCTTTCTAAATTCCGTATATATGTGTTAATATACTGTATTGGTGTTTTTCTTTCTGACTTACTTCACTCTGTATAATAGGCTCCAGTTTCATCCACCTCATTAGAACTGATGCAAATGTGTTCTTTTTATAGCTGAGTAATACTCCATTGTGTATCTGTACCACGGCTTTCTTATCCATTTGTCTGCCAATGGACATCTAGGTTGCTTCCATGTCCTAGCTGTTGTAAACAGTGCTGCAGTAAACATTGGGGTACATGTGTCTCTTTCAATTCGGGTTTCCTTGGTGTGTATGCCCAGCAGTGGGATTGCTGGGTCATATGGCAGTTTTATTTCCAGCTTTTTAAGGAATCTCCACACTGTTCTCCATAATGGCTGTACTAGTTTGCATTCCCACCAACAGTGTAAGAGGGTTCCCTTTTCTCTGTACCCTCTCCAGCATTTATTGCTTGTAGATTTTTTGATAGCAGCCATTCTGACCAGTGTGAGATGGTACCTCATTGTGGTTTTGATTTGCATTCTCTGATCATGATGTTAAGCATCTTTTCATGTGTTTGTTAGCCATCTGTACGTCTTCTTTGGAGAAATGTCTGTTTAGTTCTTTGGCCCATTTTTTGATTGGGTTGTTTATTTTTCTGGTATTGAGCTGCATGAGCTGCTTGTATATTTTTGAGATTAATTGTCAGTTGCTTCATTTGCTCATATTTCTTCCATTCTGAAGGCTGTCTTTTCACCTTGTTTATAGTTTCCTTCATTGTGCAAAAAGTTTTTAAGTTTAATTAGGTCCCATTTGTGTATTTTTGCTTTTATTTCTATTACTCTGGGAGGTGGGTATAGACCCTGCTGTGATTTATGTTAGAGAATGTTTTGCTTGTGTTTTCCTCTAGAAGTTTTATAGTTTCTGGTCTTACGTTTAGATCTTTAACCCATTTTGAGTTTATTTTTGTGTATGGTGTTAGAAAGTGTTCTAGTTTCATTCTTTTCCACGTGGTTGACCAGTTTTCCCAGCACTTGTTAAAGATTGTCTTTTCTCCATTGTATAGTCTTGCCTCCTTTGTCAAAGATAAGGTGTCCATAGGTGCGTGGATGTATCTCTGGACTTTCTGTTGTTATGCCAGTACCATACTGTTTTGATGACTGTAGCTTTGTAGTGTAAAGTCAGGCAGGTTGATTCCTCTGGTTCCATTCTTCTTTCTCAAGATTGCTTTGGCTATTTGAGGTTTTTTGTATTTCCATACAAATTGTGAAATTATTTGTTGTATTTCTGTGAAAAATACCACTGGTAGCTTGATAGGGATTGCATTGAATCTATAGATTGCTTTGAGTAGTATACTCATTTTCACAATATTGATTCTTCGGATCCATGAACATGGTATATTTCTCCATCTATTTCTGTCATCTTTGATTTGTTTCATCAGTGTTTTATAGTTTTCTATGTATAGGTCTTTTGTTTCTTTAAGTAGATTTATTCCTAAGTATTTTATTCTTTTCATTGCAATGGTGAATGGAATTGTTTCCTTAATTTCTCTTTCTATTTTCTTAGTGTATAGGAATGCAAGGGATTTCTGTGTGTTAATTTTATATCCTGCAACTTTACTGTATTCATTGATTAGCTTTAGTAATTTTCTGGTGGTGTCTTTAGGGTTTCTGTGTAGAGGATCATGTCATCTGCAGTGAGAGTTTTACTGCTTCTTTTTCAATCTGGATTCCTTTTCTTTCTTTTTCTTGTGATTGCTGTGGCTGAAACTTCCAAAACTAGGTTGAATAGTAGTGGTGAGAGTGGGCGCCCTTGTCTTGTTCCTGACTTTAAGGGAAATGCTTTCAGTTTTTCACCATTGAGGATAATGTTTGCTGTGGTTTTATCATTTATGGCTTTTATTATGTTGAGGTGGATTCCTTCTATGCCTGCTTTTTGGAGGGTTTTTATCATAAATGAATGTTGAATTTTGTCAAAGGCTTTCTCTGCATCTATTGAGATAATCATATGGTTTTTATCTTTCAGTTTGTTAAAGTGGTTTATCACATTGATTGGTTTGTGAATATTGAATCCCTGGGATAAAGCCCACTTGGTCATGATGTATGATCTTTTTAATATGTTGTTGGATTTTGTTTGCTAGAATTTTGTTGAAGATTTTTGAAGCTATGTTCATCAGTGATATTGGCCTGTAGTTTTCTTTTTTGTGGTATCTTTGTCTGGTTTTGTTATCAGGGTGGTGGTGGCCTCACAGATTGAGTTTGGAAGTTTACCTTCCTCTACAATTTTCTGGAAGAGTTTGAGTAGGATAGGTGTTAACTCTCCTCTAAATTTTTGGTAGACTTCACCTGTGAAGCCATCTGGTCCTGGGCTTTTGTTTGTTGGAAGATTTTTGATTACAGTTTTGATTTCCATGCTTGTGATGGGTCTGTTAAGATTTTCTATTTCTTTGTGGTTCAGTTTTGGAAGGTAATACTTTTCTAATAATCTATTTCTTCCCAGTTGTCCACTTTATTGTCATACGGTTGCTGATAGTAGTCTCTTGTTATGCTTTGTATTTCTTTGTTGTCTGTTGTGATTTCTCCATTTTCATTTCTAATTTTGTTGATTTGATGATTCTCCCTTTTTTGTTTGATGAGTCTGGCTAATGGTTTTTCTATTTTATTTATTTTCTCAAAGAACCAGCTTTTAGTGTTGTTGATTTTTACTATGGTCTCCTTTGTTTCTTTTTCATTTACTCCTGCCCTAATTTTTATGATTTTTTTTTCTTCTACTAACACTGGGGTTCTTCATTTCTTCTTTTTCTAGTTGCTTTAGGTATAAAGTTAGGTTATTTATTTGATTTTTCTCTTGTTTCTTGAGGTAAGCTTGTATTGTCTTGTCCTTCAGAACCCCTTCTTCTTTCCTCACTGGCTGCTCTTTCTTGGTTTCCTCTGCTTGTTCCTTCTCATCTTCATCTTTATTCTTTCTACTGTGCCCTGGGGCTCAGGCCTGGAACTTCTCTCTCCTCAAGTACATCTGTGAGCAAGCTTCCTGTCTCAGCCAGTGGCAGCTCCACCCGTCCAATTTGCTGTCTAAAATCTCCTGAGTTGTCTTTGATGTCCTCCTTCACCCCACACCTCCTCCGTTAGCTCGGCTCGCCGTGAATTCAGTCTGACGCCTTCTCAGCATCTCCTCTTGTGCCGCGTGGTTCCCTGGAGCCTCTTCAGAGCTTCCAGCTCCCTGCTTCTGCCAGTGCGCCGCCCCTTCTCCCCACAGGCTGTCTGCTCACTGGGAGAGTAAGCAGGATCATGGCGCTTGTGCGGGGAGCGTGGTGCCGACCCCTCATCTTATCCACAGTAACAGGGAAGGTCCTCAGAACAGCCTCAGAGCTGCGCGTGCCTGGTTTCTGTCTCTCCCCTGCTCCTGTCTCCTGCTCTCCCACAGGCCTCCTCAGTGCCCCCTGACTTGCCTGGCAGGCCCCTCGACAACCCCCCGACCCCCGAGAACTACAAGACTGGGGGCTCCCCCCCCGCAAGCTAGCCGCCCGCGCCACCTTGACTTCTCTCTCAGCGCTAACACTGTCCCAGCCACTGGGCATTTCACTTACATCTGTACCAGTCTGTTTCCACACTAGGGTGCAACCTCTCTGAAGGGGGTTTCTTCTGCTTTGTTCACTGTTGCAGCCAGAGAACCCAGAGCAGGGCACGTAGCGTGTGCTCAATAAATGGCGGCTGAGTGAATGACCGGGTGACCATAAGGATGTGTCCTGTCATGAAACGCGGAGCTAAAGGCTGGCGGAGCTTGTCCTTTCCAATGTGACAGCGTGCTTTATTTGAGAAATTAGAGAGAAAAGAGTTGGAAGGTGTCTTTCAACAAAATATGTCCGTATTTGGGAGAATAAAAATCTGGCGACCCATTACAATACTGACTTTTCTCTCCAGTGCCTCCTCTCTTCCCCTTTCAAAACGATTTCCTGGTCCAAAAAATTCAGACATATGGGAAACAGTAGTATAGATGATTTTAAAAATGTGACAGTGAACTAAAGAAATAAGAGACAAAACGTTGTAGAGGATACATGTTTGAGGGAGGTTGTTTGTTTTTAAATTTTTTTAAGAGATTTGCCTGTACCTAAAAGACCTCTTTACCCAGTGGAATTCAAGTTACAATTAATGGATTGTTTAAAGAGTTTAATATACTAGGAAACCACTAAGAAATGACATGCATACCTTAATAGTTTAACACAAGACAGTTTTATATTCCCTGTCAATCTGTCACTGGGAGAGGGAGTTCTGAGGCTGCTGACTGAGATTCCATTCTACCCTCATCCATAAACTGAGCTCACATTGTGTGACCTGCCTTTCACAGCTTTGGTTTCTTCAAAGTGGGATGAGAACTCTAGACACATGAAAAGCAGTCTGAGGCTGGAAACTTTTAGTTTATCCGGATTTCCCCCATTTTTTTCTGGTTTCATCTTAGTCCACGTGTTCTTCAGTGACTGCCTAGACCAAATGTTCAAGGTCTGCCATTTCTAGGAAACAAATAAAAATTTCTGCATATATTGCTGCATTGAATAAACCAATGGAAATGATAGCCTTGTGGAAGCTATAAGTGTTTATTAGTCTTCACAAAGCATCCACTTGCAGTGTGAACTTCCTGCCTGCCATTTGAAAAGACTTGTACACTGATGCATAGTAAAGTCTCAGGGCTTTAGTTCCAGCTTTGTGCTGGTGGTTTTCTGCTTTTTGTTTTAACATATGCAATTCTCTGTTGAAAACAGGAGTAGGAGAAATCAGGCCTTCATAAGAGGATTGGTGTTGGTATTTGCATAGTGCTTTGGATTCCCCCAAACAGACACATTAACAAATAAACAAACACACTTATTATATTTGCTCTGCAGGGAACACTATTAATAATGGATTATATTGTTTCTTTGAGCTTATTGATGCTTTTAATAAGGAGGAAAGTATATGTAAAACTATGAATTTTCCTGGATTCAGCTATTCGTCTTTGCAGTGTGATATTTTGCATAGCTTAATGGAATATTGGAGCCTATTCAGATTTTTAAAATTATATCTTAATTTTATGTGCTGTGAAATCTTACTCAAAATACATGACTTTTCAATGTCATTCTTCTGTCAAAATACGTATCTACCTCTTGCACTCCTTATCCTCTCCTGACCTCTGCTGGTGAGGTCGGGGAGTGTGTGGCGTGGCTCAACTGTCTTCAGTCACACATCCTAATATTCAAAAAACATTGGAAGACTTGAACTTAAAGTTCTAAGATTTCTTATTGTAGAAGAGAAGACTGTTTAATATTCATCCATACATCGTGTATGTGGTTAGCCTTTACTGTCTAGGTTATTGATCATGTTAGGAGCAGGAGGAGTGTTGGACCCAATACAGGGTTACTCCATACTGGGTGGGTGATGCAGCAGTTGTTGCTGCTGCTGCTAAGTCGCTTCAGTCGTGTCCAACTCTGTGTGACCCCATAGACGGCAGTCCACCAGGCTCCCCCATCCCTGGGATTCTCCAGGCAAGAACACTGGAGTGGTTTGCCATTTGCCTCTCCAATGCATGAAAGTGAAAAGTGAAAGGGAAGTCAGTCGTGTCCGACTCCTAGCGACCCCCTGGACTGCAGCCTACCAGGCTCTTCCGTCCATGGGATTTTCCAGGCAAGAGTACTGGAGTGGGGTGCCACTGCCTTCTCCAGCAGCAGTTGTTAAGTACTTCCTATTCAACTGGTCCTGCATGGGCTTAAAGTATAGTCTCAGATCACTAGAGACTGAGGCAACAAAGAAGATATTGGTCCCATTTTTAATCCTTAAACCCTGCTTGCTCCAATATGAGGGGCCAGTCTTGATTCAGAGGGGATGCCAATTTAAGATGATCAGGTATTAAACTGCAAGCTTCAAATGGAAGTTTTTCCTTTTGATATGTGTTGTCCTGACATTCTCAGGGGAGTAGAATTTTCTTGTGCTGGGGTCTCTTGTGTGATTTTAAAAACTGCAATGATGAGCACATCTAGTAGCCATTCACCCTGAAAAAGTATCCTTGTTTCTTTAAAGAAATGCACGATCTAGGTCTAGGGTAGAAAAAGTATAAAATGAACTTGAATTAATTTGTGCCAGATTGGGCATGTCTAAAGGATCCACTTGAAGAGGGGAAATCTACAACCAGGTAAGAGGCAGTCCAACCAAATTTGGGACGACTTGAGCCTCAAAAGGAATAATGATGATAATAATGGATTATAACATAATGAATGAATAAAATAGTTCTTTATACCATCAGTTCAGTTCAGTTTCTTAGTCGTGTCTGACTCTTTGTGACCCCATGGACTGCAGCATAATAGGCCTCCCTGTCCATCACCAACCCCCAGAGTTTACTCAAACTTGTGTCCATTGAATCAGTGATGCCATCCAACCATCTCATCCTCTGTTGTCCCCTTTTCCTCCTGCCTTCAATCTTTCCCAGCGTCAGGATCTTTTCAGATGAGTCAGTTCTTCACATCAGTTGGCCAAAGTATTGGAATTTCAGCTTCAGCATCAGTCCTTCCAATGAATATTCAGGACTGATTTCCTTTAGGATGGACTGCTTGGGTCTCCTTGCAGTCCAAGAGACTCTCAAGAGTCTTCTCCACCACTACAGTTCAAAAGTATCAATTCTGTGGCACTCAGCTTTCTTTATAGTCCAACTCTCACATCCATACATGACTTATGGAAAAACCATAGCCTTGACTAGACTATCTTTACTCCATAGTGATATTAAAAATCGGGCGGGACTCAGGAGGGAAAACATTTTGATAGAAAAATATCAGTAATATAGAAAGAATGAGAGGGGAAAAAAACCCACAAAAATGGTTTTAAAAAAATTTACCACACACACATGAAAAAGGTAAAAAACCATTTTACCACCATCAGAGTCAGAATTGATTCAGGCAGAAATTATAGTGGATGAGAAGACCACTGAGACCACTGATAGAGTTGCTAAGGAGCAGGATGTCCACAGTATCTTAAAGTGTACCACCCAGATTACATATTAGTTACAAAATGGAATGTCTCTGTTAACAGAGAAATTGGGCAAATACCACTTAACCAAGGCATCAACAGTTACCTCACAGATAATGGTACAGATCAGCACGAGCTGTCGGTGGATGCCATAAGGACACAAAGCCTGTTATGTAGTATTCCCACCAAAATCTCAGGGAAACAGTTAGACAAAGTCAGATAGTGTAGACTAGACCCTTCAAAAATCAACATCATGAAAGACAAAGGCCAAGAGACTGTTCTAGAGTAAAGGGAACTAAAGAGATGTCTTTTCTCCACCCCACCTAAAGAAAACATCTTTACAGACACTTTTGAGACTAGTGCGGAGTTTGGTATATAGATGGTTTATTATGAAATAATGAACCAATTTTAAATTTCTTGAAGGAGTGTGATAGTGGTGCTATGATTATGTAGGATAATGTTTCTTATTCTTAGGTAAATATTTGGAGTGTTCATGATGTCTGTGATTTTCTAATAGATCAGCCCCCTAATAAAAAAGCACCCCAATATAAATAGATTAAATCTGACAGAATGTTAGTAATTGATGGATTCTGCTGAAGCATAAATAAGTATATGGGCATTGGTCTTCCAACTTTCTGCAGGTTTGAAATGTTTCAGTAACAATATAGAGAAAGTAAGCTGTCGGTGTATAACGTCAACAGAGTTATTTAATAGCAGTTTTGTATAGATTCCTAACGGCATGAAAAAACGTTGTGTGTTGGGAATGACAGACAGTTCAAGATGACCAGGTCATCAAAGTAGCAGAAAGCTAGAAGGTGAGCTTGTGTCATCCTGTGTTAGAACCATCTGTGTAGACATCTGAACTTTATTTGTAGATAATGGGTAGCCCTTGAAGGAGTTTTTAGACTGGGACTCACATAAAAGGTCACAGCAGTGTGGAGGCTGGCTTGCAGCCGCTCAGGGCTGCCTCTGAGCTCTTGCCCTTGTCTGGGGATGAGCGCTGCCCCACTCCCGCCCCTGGGACAGGCAGAGGGCGTGATGGAAGCAGGAGATACGGGCGGGGCCCGTGAGTGCGGTTTGGGTCTAGCAGGAAGGTAAATGGAGACTGCAGAGCTAAGCTTGTAGGCTGATTGACTTGGTGGCTGGGGGCACTGATAGTCCACAGCAGGGAGGGAAGGGCAGTAGTACCGTGGTTAGGGAGTCCTTTTGGGTGCGCGGAGTTTGACCTGGTTGCTGAACATCTAGGTGCGGTTCTCCCTTGCTGCTCTTGTTCTTCTAGTGTCTTGGTGTCAGTGAGTCCGCGGCAAGGCTGTTTTTCTAGAGCATTTAAGTTCATACTTGTCACACACATGTGTTTTCAGAATAGATTCTGGAGTTGATAAGCTGTAGCATCTTTGCTGATAAAGTATATTTTATCTGCTTATTACAGATTCATGAGTGCATTCAAATCTGGTGTAGTTGATCTGACAGTGTTACGGAGTTAACACTTAAGCCCGATGGAATACCAATGTATAATTTTATACTGCTGTATAATTTTAAAATCTTACAGCCTGGGAGCTTTACCCAAAATTTTTCCTTTTTTTGCTGTAGGGGAAAGAAAAGCATCCTTAATAGTTCTTAAAAGTGTGCATATGTGTTTTATGCTTGCATGTAAGAATGTGAAGCATTTAACATAATCTCTCTGTATATATGATGAGTGTTAGAATACAAAAACGTGCCTTTAAAAAAAGGATAGCTGTTTCTTCAAGTGAGTTATTGACAATTTAATAGTCATAAAAGGAAAGATAGCAGGAGGCCTGCTAGACCTCAGCAGGGCTTTTCCTGGCAAAGGATATGTTATGCTCTTGGGTTGGCTTGAATTATTTGGTGCTTTCCTGTTGGTGGAGAAAGGGATTGAGCTTTGAGGAAGTCGGGGGAGGAAGTGCAGAACAGTAAAGTGACTGAATGGCTCCTTAGATCCGTCTTAATTTTTCACAGTTGGCCTTCTCTGAAGTCACGTTCAGCAGAAGCATTAATTAGATTTCAGTGCCCTGCTGAGGTTTAAAATTAAACATATTTCTGGAACCATCTGTAGCATTTTATCACTAATAATATAATGAAGAATATGCTTAATCTTTTGAAAAATGAGAATCATAACAGAGTATCTTTTGCTCACAAGTGATCAACTTTGGTTATGAAAAATCCATCAAAATTTTTAGAAGAGCAAAGAAGTAATTAAAAAGTTTTAAGGATATAATCCCCCTGCAAAAAAAATTGCGTCAAAGTATTCTGATTGGTGAGAATCTTTTCCAAATTCAGGATTTTCTTTGGGATTTTATGCTTCTCTTGCATCTAAAAATATTGATGGTGGGCCTGTGCCATCTGCCTATTTGGGGCTGGATTCATCCAAGAGCTGAGATTCCCCCAAGGAGAGCCAGGTGGAGGCAAGGGCCTAGGATGTGGTGGCCCAGCGCACAGGTCCTGGGGCCAGACGGACGGCCTGGCTTTGACCTGACCGGAGGGGAACGTGGAGAAGTCGGTTGGCTCCTTTGGGCCTCTGTCTCCTTATTTGTGAAGTGAGGAGGACTATGCCTACCTCGTAGGGGTGTCGTGAACATACAGTTTTGAGCATACAATGTCCCTTCAGAACTGTTCTTTCCCATGTGGTCTTCTGTGTCCTTCACTCTTGAGATGCACTTAATACACTTTCAGAGGGCTTCAGGGAAGAGCATGCTGCCATTGGGGAGAATTAACAAAACGGCAGCAGCTCGCTTGCTCCTAGGAATTCCGTTGTTTTGTTCTCACGAAAGCGTGATCACTAGGTGTGGGCCCTGCGGCTCTTCTCCAGGCGGTGCCAGGCCACAGGCACCTTGGCCTTCGTGGAGGGAGGCGGCTGGGGAAGGAGGTCAGGTGCGCAGCAGCGGGGGGCCGCCTGGAGAGAGACTCGCTTCCTGGTCGCGGCCCGCCCACATGTGCTTTCTGAGTGTAGGCTGGGCCCGCAAAGGGAAGGAACGGAGGGCTGTACACCCAGGTCTTTTTTTCTGAATGTACCAATGAGGGAAGTCACTCTACTACCATGAGAGTTAATAAGAGATTGGAGGGCAGGCTGGAGGACTTAGGAAAAAAATCCCTTCTCCTGGAAAACAGAATGAGGAAGAAGCTTTTTCTCTACCATCTCCCCCTTCCCTTAATCCCCTCCACCCCATTCCCAGCTTTGCCCAGAATCTTAATTTAGTGACAGTCGAGACCTCCGTCTGAGAAGTGTATCTGTCCGTGCGCTTCTCGGAATTTTGCACTTGATAAAAACCCTAAGAGTCTCCCAGCTCTGCACTCAGGCGCGCCTTCTCTGCCG
Source organism: Nanger dama (assembly GCA_917880005.1). Classification (NCBI taxonomy): domain Eukaryota; kingdom Metazoa; phylum Chordata; class Mammalia; order Artiodactyla; family Bovidae; genus Nanger; species Nanger dama. The sequence continues at coordinate 108,577,512 of CAKJTW010000001.1, forward strand.
TCCTGGGTGGGTGGCATTGCTCCCTCCACAGGATTTGAGTCGCCCTCTCTGCCTCTAGGCCCAGCACTGCATGTTCCGTGTCAGGCGCCCTTGAGCAGATGAACTTTCCCAAGGGCAGCAACAGTTACTTACTTTGTACAGTTTTCACTAGCATAATGTTAGTTATGTAATGATCTCCCAATAATATCCAGTTCTCCTTTACAAAAGCCACCTTTGTCACTGAAAGAATTAAAATGCCACAATTCAGTAAAATGTTAAAGAAGAGAATGGAATTTTGAAGTTGTGTTAAAGATATTTCAAAATATTTTAAAATTTCCTTTTGGCTTAACTTTGTAAAATACCAAGTGCTTAGTTGCCAAGTCATGTCCAGTTCTTTGCCATGTTTAATTCAAGTCCATGTCACATGGACTGTAGCCCGCCAGGCTGCTCTGTCCACAGGGATTCTCCAGGCAAGAATACTGGAGTGGGTTGCCATACCCTTCTCCAGGGAAAATACCCAGAGTTAGATTAATTTGAAATGTTAGAAAATCTGAGTGACTCCTTTCTCTTTACCTGTCTCTCCTGTGTGTTTTAACTTAAGCTGCTGCTGCTGCTAAGTCGTTTCAGTCATGTCCTATTCTGTGTGACCCTATAGAAGGCAGCCCACCAGGCTCTGCCGTCCCTGGGATTCCGAGAGTACTATTGATAGAGCAGTAATCAAGTTAAGATATTTGCTGTCCAATGTTGCATAACTTCTTTTGTGGTTCTTTTTCAGCAGCACTTTCCTTGACATTTTTTGGTAATTTGTAAGTAAAAGAAGTCTGAAACAAACAATAACAATGAATTTCAATTTTATTTTTAGCAAAAGCACCTGGAAATTGAAAGAACTACTAAATGGTTGAAAATGCTAAAAGGATGGGAAAAATACAAGAACACTGAAAAGGTAATTAAAATATTACTTCCTTATGAAGTGGATTTTCCCAGTAAAATTTCCTCTCTCGTGATAAGAATATTAAATGCATATTCTTAAAAATTTTTTTAATTTTAATTTAATTGAGTGAATGAAGTGAAAGTTGCTCAGTTTTGTCCAGCTCTTTGCAACCCCATGGACTATACAGTCCATGGAATTCTCCAGGCCAGAATACTGGAGCAGGTAGCCTTTCCCTTCTCCAGGGGATCTTCCTGACTCAGGGATTGAACTGGGATCTACTGCATTGCAGGCAGATTGTTTACAGCTGAACCACAAGGGAAGCCCAAGAATACTGGAGTGGGTAGCCTTTACCTTCCCCAGGGGATCTTCTCAATCCAGGGATCAAAGCCAGGTCTCCTGCATTGCAGGCGAATTCTTTACCAGCTGAACCACAGAGAAGCCCAAGAATACCAGAGTGGGTATCCTATCCATTCTCACAGAGGATCTTCCCAACCCAGGAATCGAAGCAGGGTCTCCTGCATTGTAAGCGGATTTTTACCAGCTGAGTTATCTGGGAAGCTCCTGAGTGGAATGCCTTAAATTAGGAGTCTCTGTGCTGTCACAGAATACCAAGTTTAGACTGGTTGCAGGAATTAAGAGGACACAGTGGGCAGCCCAGAGGTCGGCAGGCTTTCAGGGGTGACGGAATTCAGCTGCTTAGTTAACATTGCTGCTTGTGATTTCGTTTCTTTCCATCTCCCTCTGCCTGCTGTGGTTTCAGCCTGTTGAACGTGGCTTCCCTTTGGGGTCAGGATTATTGCAGTCACTCCAGGTTTGGTATCCATCTGTCTTCCTGCTCAGAAGGAGAGTTTTGTTTTGAAAAGTATTTGTGAACAGGAGCACGTCCTGTCCTAAAGCATCTAGCTGATCTCCCTCCTAAGTCTTTTTGCCCAGCATTGAGTATGGGTTGTTCTAAATCAGGTTTTTGTTTTTTTTTTTAATGCATACATCTATTAATATTCCTACTAATCTCATCAGAAAAGTCTCTCATTATTCATTTTACTTCATTTATTTTTGAGCAACTGTGTGCTAAACACACAAGTCTAACAAATCATGGTTTGTTAGTCATTTTTTCAGATTAGTGTTCTTGACAAAAGCAGCTGGTTCAGATTGCAGTTGTTTCATAAATGCTCTTACTTGAGGCTGGCACTGTGCTCTGTGTGTCCTACCTCATGACCCAGAATATTAATGAGATGTGTCTTCAGGATTGAGATTGAGTGAAATCAGTAGTTTCCACTGCTTCATCACGGGCATTGAGGTGCACTGGCCTCTGCTTTAAGCTGGGATCAGAGATCACAGTGGCTGCCCGCACAGTGCTTCTGCTGCCTCGGTTTGTGGCACGGTGCCAGGAGCTTCAGCTTTGATGAGGGGCCATGAACTGAGGTTTTTCTGCTCCCACTGCCAAAGTCAGCGCAGGGAAAGAGGCCAGTAATGTCTTAGTATCATTAAGAAAATAGTTTGCATGGCCCATGCCTTGAGAACTGCTGACAAAGCCTCTGTTTCCTCATCTTTGAAATGGAGATAATAATACCCATTTCAAAGAGATGAAGAGTTCATGATTTTATGCAGGTAAGCCATCAGGCATTGCACCTCACATGTAATAAGCATTCACTAGCAGTTTTTTGAAGGGAGGTTAGACAATTAAAAAAATTTTTTTAAGAGAGAAATCTTCCATAATCCTACAAAAAAACACTGAGTTAACTGTTATGATTTTTGTCTGTTTCCTCACACTTTTTTCTATGCAATATATGTACATTTTCCTATTTACATAGATATAAACTGTTGTGTGTCAGCCTTTGCCAACAAGAATTCCAGGGAGTATCAGTTCCTTGGGTTCTAACAGGTATTTTTACATGGAAGCAGTGTTGCCTACTGATTAATGAATAAACTATCCCAGGTTCAAACTCCAGCTCTGCCACGTTATTAGCCATGTGACTTGAGGTAAGGTAGTTAACCTTTTTTCTGCCTTAGTTTGCTTGTCTGTAAAATGAGGGTAATCACAATACCTCCTTCACCAAGTTGTTTTGAGGATTAAATAAGATAATTCATGCAAAGCTCAAAGAATAGTGCCTGACACTTAATATGCAGTCAGTAAATGTTGCTTATTATTACATGAGAGAGAAGCTCTTTGGCTAAGTCATCTTGGAAAAATTAAAACTGAACAGAGGTAAGCAGATTTCTTTACTACAGGATTCCTCAGCATCTTTAATACGTGGTAGAAATTTTTAAAGGGACATTAAATTCTGTGACATTTATTCAGCCTTGAAAATCTTTTTGTCATGGGATATCTCCCAGGAATAACATCACTTTTCTTTTGGAGCATCCTAAATATCCCCATTTAAATTCCATTAGACTGTTACTATTTTATTTTCATCAGGAGTAAGTTCATTTCTGGGTTACTAATTTTATTTTCTGTTTCAAGGAGAAT